>OY728151.1:391118397-401118397 GCA_963277665.1 Viscum album | reverse complement strand
AACAGAGAAATATGATGAGGGCGGTATAAAAGAAAATTTTGAAAAAGATGTCATTCTTGACACAATGGACTCATCTGCTCCAATTGATCCCATGCCACTTTCTCCATGTTCTAGGTTAAAAATACTTTACTTGAAATACCCACATATGCTGACAATATTTTTGACCTTGACACAATCAATGAAACTATCAAGCATTAATTGAGTTGGAAACCAGTGGATTTTCCTGTGCTAGTGGTTGGGTTTGAAAACGAATTGGGATACATCATCAACCTAGATACTTCATTCAAGGATGTGATGGATATAAGCCAACCACTGAAGGAGTCTGGTAAAGACACTTTTTCACCTATGTATGTTCAAGGAGGTAATCTTCTTGATCTTTCCACTGATGGCCTTTTCCCAAAATTCAATTATTCGATGAGTCTTTCTTCAGGTGAGGTATATTCATTCCCTTGTGAGTTGGAATATTTTCATTTCATTCCACACATCCATTCTTCTAACAAGATTCTGTTGAGATTTTTTGCAGCTTATAGGATAAATTCATCTTCAACGAATGGATTCCACACTTCTACTGAAAAAGAAGCAGATGCATGGTTTACATTTCCATTCGATCCCGGTGGAGTTTCAACAACGTCTGGCTGAAGACGAAGTAAACTTAGCGCTCAATGGGAGGCAACCCATCATTTGTTTGTTTTCTTTTCACTATATTTAATTTCATTTCATTTAGTTTTATTTTAAAATAAAAGGCATGCATTTACCACAATCTGTTTTCTCCTGGAACTGCAGTGGATTTAAATTCATCATAAATATTTTTATCATCTACATGATTTTGATTATGGTGTGACTTCTTTTGATATGATGTGAGTATGTGTTGTCAATGTGTAGGTTTTACAGGTATACCATTTCTGGAGCTTCATCGGATACAAACAGCCTCTCCGCGTCTATCTGCACTCACACAGGGAAGTGTTTTATTTTTGCCATATTTTATGCTTCCAAAAACAGCATGTAAACTAACAAAAAAAACAAGAAAATTTTGAAAAATGAAAAAAAAACTAACATTCTTGTCATTGATGAACCCACATGAAATCTGCTGTATTTTTGTCGCAACACAGTCGGGAACATACCACTTGTGTCCCTAGGTAGTTTGAGCACCCGATTCTTGTTTGGAATTCTTTGATCCTTGATCTCATGACTTAGATGATTGCTGATATTATTTCATGCTTCGAAAATGTTTTTCAAAAACTTTTATATTTTTGAGACACTTATTTGCACTCATACTCACATGTGTTGTCCAACATTATATTTCCATACCCATGAGGAATCTGATCCATTTTAAATCATCTCTTATTTATCTTTTTCTTGAGGGAATCTCAACCATGTTATGTTTTCTAGAACTTTCCATGTTTTTCCATCAAAGCGATAGGAATTTTGAAAGATTCACTAAAAGGACAGAGGCATCTGTTTGATATTTTAGCCCCGTTGACCCACTGATCCACCCATACATTTTCTCCATCGTGTAGCCCTTAGAAGCCATGAAGAGGTCTTTTTAGGATAAGCCCATAACCGATACCCTTCCCAACCAATTTTTTGAATTTTTGCATGATAATTTTCAATCTAAGTGTGGGGGAGATATTTACTCATGGAGAGGGTTCTTTGAGGGGTAGTGAGTCATTTGATGTACATGGATTGACATTATCCCATCCTGACCATATGAGTTATTTTTCACAATAGCCACATTTATTACATGTATTTTGATATAGGAATATAGAATCATTTTGGTTCCAACAATGAGTACATTGGTGATCATTACACGGTAACCCTCAACTTTGGGGATACCTATAAAAGTGATGATTCATTACTCCAAGATCTAGGAAGTTTTCTATATGACCTACTTTCATTGAGATGTTACAGCGTATACGCTACTTGTGTACCATTCTTTGGGATTTTTGTCTAACATTTATTTCATGGGGTTTTAGAGTTGATACTCACCAGTTTTTCCTTTCCATCTTATTTCAGTGATTTGTGTCTAAAAAGAAAAAAAAAGAGTGAAACATTGGATTATCACATTCTTGGGGACAAGCAGTGTTTTAAGTGTGTGGGAACGATAGTTTGAGGGAGACATTTGGATTGACATATATCATGCATTTATTTCAAGATTCAACCCTCCTTTATACAAAAAAGATGTCAATTTTTTTATAACTCACCATCCCACAGCCTCAGATACATTTGAACCTCATGCAAAGTCCTTGAGATTGGTGCATTCTTTTGATTTCCATTAGTGGAGATGTGAAATCCATGGCAAACCTATGGTAAACATGCATGTGTATGAGAATTGAGAAAAACTTTGATCAAATTTTTTGAGCGATGAGAGTAATGGAAGGTAGGTCACATGATAAATGAGTGCACGTACTTGTTTTGAAAAGAATGAAAGTGAAAGAAAAATTGTTTTTGAAAATTGAAGTTTTAAATGAAGCATGATATTTTATGAGTAAAAGAGATTGAAAAATTGTGAACTTGTAATTTTGATATTTTGATTTGTCTACAAGTCCACTTGTGTTTTATTTCTGATTGTTTTCCCCATGAGTGAAAAATTTTAAGTGTGAGGGATTTGATGTACATGGATTTTGAATGTATTTTTATAATTTTCTAACATAGTTTTAATTAATTAGTTTAACCATTTTTTATATTTTTAGTTATTTTTGTAGTTTTACAGTAGTTTAGATATTTTGATAATTTTTAGTTAATTTATATACTTATATTAGTAATTTAGTATTTTTATTAGTTATATGAATCTTATAATTAACACTATATTATTATTATTAGTTTCGCTAATTTTAGCTTATTTTATTTTGTTAACTTTTATTAGTATGTATATATTTTAATTATCTATTTGTATTTGTATTTTATTTCATTATTTTTATAGCATTAATAACATAGTATATTTTTATTAGTTTATTATTTTTATATTTAATAGTATAATATCTAATTACACGTGCATTGATTTTTTTATTTCTATTATTATTATTATTATTATCTAACATTAAATATTCAGATAACTGTTTTATTTAATTTGAATTTTAAATTTAGTTTTAACTTTGATTTTACTTTTTGATTTTTATTTTGATTTTTCTCTCTCCAATCACCCCATCCCCTAGCCTTGACCTGCTCCACCACTTCCCCCTTCCCCCATCCCCTGCCACATCACCCCCTTTGACCCATTCCTCTCCCTCTCTCCAATCACCCACGCCACACCCCCTTTAACTCTCTCTCCAATCCCACACCCTTATCTCTCACCCCCACAATACTACTCTCCTCTCCCCTTCTATCCTGCCGCCCCATCCTCCCTCACCCGCAACCCTCGCCCTCCCCCTTGCCCTTTGGACCCACCGCCCCCTACTCTCCTCTCCCCTTCTATCCCTCCGCCCCATCATCTTCTATCCTGCCGCCCCATCCTCCCTCACCCGCGACCCTCACCCTCCCCCTTGCCCTTTGGACCCGCCGCCCCCCTACTCTCCTCTCCCCTTCTATCCCGCCGCCCCATCCTTCCTCTGATTCCCACCGCCCCTTTCCCCCCCACTCACTCGACCCCCACTCACCTCAATCAGCTGCCCCACTCACCCAGCGCACCCACACCCACACCCAGCCTCCGCCCCCTTTCCCCTCTCGTAAAATGCAGCGCACGACAAACAACCCTTCTCAGTCTGAACCAGCAACAAATCATCCCCGACTTCAACATACGGTTGAACCGACCACCTCTGCTGATCAACACAACTTCCAGCGACCACCCCTCCTCCATTTTGGGAGCGTTACGGTGGTTCAGACACATCATCGATGTGCACGGCAGTTCTCTTGGGCTTTCGGAGATTGATGTCGCACGGCAAGAGCGAGCGCAGATCAGATCATCTTTTCAGCGGCGCAGTGGTTTGATTCGGGTGTGGCGTCAGCGACTGTACAAAGCAGAGTGATGATTTTTATTTTGCGATCATTGACGACGTCTCGTGGAGACCACAACAACGACACGAGCATGGTGATATCTTCTATTTATTATTTTATGTGTCGTGTTGTCATGATGGTTGACTAATTTCATTTGTGTTGGAGTTGTGACAAATGTGACGGTGAATGCATGTCTTTAATTTATTCCTATGTTTGATTGCCTTTTGAATTAATTTCATTTGGATGTTTATTTAATTAATTGTACCTGCGTTTAAATTAATTTTCATTTGGGCTATGCACACATGCTCTGGTGCCCGTTCGCGTGATACCTAATAAGTAATCACGAACGAGAGTTCATCAGAGAATTTATTTATCTAGAATTTGATCAAGCGCGCGAGTGAATTCTTAATAAATAAATATATTAATTGAAAAATTAATATTTTGTGTTTGCGCTTCTTCAAACTTGTATGGGTGATACTGAATAAGTGATCTCATGTGAGCGAACCCGGCGCAGATAGATACTTCGACTTTGTGAGAAACTGGTCGTCATATTTCACCAAGTGATTCAGTGCTATAATGACACACACATTATTCGTTAGGGCAGAGAATGACATGTTAGACGATATTCTAATGTTTACACAAATTATCCGTCATTTTTTTCTCTGTCCTGACGAATAATTTGTGTTATAGCACTGAATCACTTGGTGAAATACGACGACCCGTTTCTCACAAATTCAAAGTATCTATCTGTGTCGGGTTCACTCACATGAGACCACTTATTCAGTATCACTCACACAAGTTTGAAGAAGCGCACACACAAAATATTAATTTTTCAATTAATATATTTATTTATTAAGAATTTGCTCGTGCGCTTAATCGAATTCCAGATAAATAAATTTTCTGATGAACTACCATTCAAGAATACTTATTAGGTATCATACGAACGAGCACCAGAGCATGTGTGCAGATCCCAAATGACAAATAATTTAAACTCAAATACAATTAATTAAATAAACATCCAAATGAAATTAATTCAAAAGGAAATCAAACATATGAATAAATTAAAGACATGCATTCACCATCTCATTTGTCACAACTCCAACACAAATGAAATTATCCAACCATCGCGATGAAACGACACATAAAATAATAAAGAGAAGATATCACTATACTCGTGTCTTTGTTGTGGTCTCCGCGAGACGCCGTCAATGATCGCAAAATAATCATCATCACTCTGCTTTGTGTTGTCGCTGGCGCCATGTAACGACCCAAAGTTTTTCAATAGAAATTTATTTCTTATATTTATGTCATTAAAACACAACATAATGAACTACTAAGTGATAAGTGACCTTTAAACATAAGTTTGTCACTTCTATGTTTTGAATTTCGAAAATCCGACAAACACGGTTGTGGTCAAGATGATTTTTGGAGTCTAATGAAACAAAAATAATTTTTGGTGAATAGTAATGTACCCTTGTGAATAGTAACATACCATTATGAATAGTATTATGACTCTTATGAATAGTAAATCATCCAACATAGGAGTAACCTTACCCATGAACAATTAAATAAAATTTAGACATCTTAGAAAGTGACAATTTGACCTTAGTAAATGTTTTGGTATTTTGTTAGTCATAAATAATTAATTATAATTAATTAATTAATTTAAAAGAGAATGTATTTTCCTAAAATGTATTAATAAATTATTGAATCAATGTCTTATAGTTTTTAGATAATTTTATAAGACCTGACGTAAATTTTTAAAGTACTATAAAATCTGTTTTAATCTTTAAATACTGTTTTTTTAAGTAAATTATGATTTTAATTAAATATTAAATTAATAATATTTAGAAAATTATTTTTGAAAAATGCACTTCATTTTTAGATTCTACATGTCAAAAAATGGTTGGGGTAAATTTTTGGGATTTTTCTGAAATACTTGAATTTTCGATGAATAGTGAAATACCGTAATTTACAAAAATAAGCTAAATAAGCTAATTATAGAGTCGTATGTGATGTTCTGCTGATGTAAGCCCACTTGTTTTGGGATCACATGATAAAATTACTATTCTTGGTCATTCAAGACTCACTATTCCTTGTCTTAGGTGAAATTAATAAACTAATGAATTTTATATTAAGGAAACCCCTCTCCCCTACACTATAAAATCCACCCTTCACACCCTCATTTCCTCACACCTCTCAAGCTCTAATCCTTCTCTAAACTCTGACCAAATATCTTCCCTAGACCCTCTCCCATGTCCAAGAGGTGCTGGTCTCATCAAAAGACCAAGCCTAGCTTCCTTAAGGAGGATCTCAAGGGGAGGATTTAAGAGGTAATTTCTCTCCCACTTCTCTTTTAATTTCTTTTCAAGTTCAAGTTCATTTCTTGATCTCTCCCCACCTATCTTCATCCAAATGGTATTTTAACTCCAGTATTATACATATACTTTAATTTTATGATTCTAATGGGATATTATATCATCCAACCCCATTTCCCTCTTCCTTTTATTTTATTAAAGAGAACGTTGTTCGTGAGGTGTTAATTTATCACCTTTAAGAACGACATGCTTTATTATTACATTTCTACCTTCAGATCTAGTCATGAAACCATTTTTATGGTTGAACCAGAATATTTTATACGTATTATGTCCTATTTAAAGTTCTGGAATTGGCTTATGAACATATTACTAAGTGATAAATTAAAACAAGTTCATTGTGATCGAAAAACCGCCCAAATTAACCCAAACAATATTCATTTAATTTTTATCTAATGATTTATCCACATGGTATATGATATAACTCATTATAAGATAATTTTAAATTCTGTAATTTCATTAATAACATGTAATATTAGTTTTGTATTTTTACCCATGTTCTACCCGAACTTCAATTTATGAATACAAGTGAACCACCCAAGAAAAACCATAAAAACGAACATCCTCAAACAATGTTTTTAAACCCTATAAGTCATCCAAAGGAACATAAAATGAAATAATGAAACCAGAATGAACCCTATTAATGTATAAAAGTTTCTGAAATTTATAATTAATGAATATAATGTCATTATACATGACATTAAATAGAAGGAAGCATTCAGATACAAGGTAAGGGGAAATTCTCAAACCCAACTTTCATCCTTCGGGTTTTACCTCTTTCACTCCATTTTTGATATGTTCACTCCTTAAAGATCATTTGTTCATCATTTTATTTCCTTTTATGGGATATAAATGTTTTCTAATGAAGTTTATGTCAATCCAAATGTTTTCCAAAAGAACTCTTCTTTTAAGAACTCAACTTTTACCTCTCATTCATGGTTGATGGTTCTTGTATCAAGTATGTTGTTCCCTATTTCTTTTGGGAACCCAAAACTTATGAATGTATTCTTATTATATGAAACTAATTCCTTACCATGGGTTAGTTATGTTCATTATTGATTTATGTTCTATGTGGCATGCATGATAATGATAATATTATGAGGTGACGGGTGCGCCCGGAATTATATAGCGCAATATGAATGTTTCAAAGTGACGAGTGAACCCAGAATTATATAGAGCTCCAATTCATTGAGTAAAGTGATTAATCTCATGATTAAATGTGAAATTATATGTGAAAAAGATCCTAGCTTGGTTCACAAGTATGTGTGGTAGTTAACCACTAAGACATGATGTTTCATTTTTTATGCATTGCCACATTTCAGGTCTTTTATTTATGCTCCTCTCATGTTCATGATCTTTTGCCTATTTCATGATTATGCTCACCCCATGTTATATTCTTCTTATCTATCCTCTTACTGGGCTTTTAGCTCACCACTTTTTATGTATATCCTCAAGTGGCTACATGTACTAAGGAGAGGGCAAGTGACAATAAGAATCTTGAAAAAAAGAAATTAAATAAATGTTTAAGCTTGATATTGTAATTGTTTTGTTTGGTCCTAGTTTTCCCAAGACACTAAACCTTTGGATCCTATATGTGTAATAATATTATGTTGTTTATCTTTGAAATGATGTAATAGTAATGTAAGAAAAGGTCGGGTCACTATAGTTGGTATCAGAGGAAATATTTAGTTAATTTGGGAATTTGGATTAGTGAACCCTAGAGAAAACCTCTAGCATGAGACTAAGTACAAATATGCACATAAGAATATTTACACAGGGATCCCATATGTTATGTTTTTGGTATAAATTGTTTAAATGAATAAGTTATTCATGACTTGTTTACTTATGTTTTGTTCTAACCTTTTCTATTTTAGAAAATGGTGGGAACCAGGAGAAATCAGGCCAAAAACTCGTGCGAGGGCCAATACAACGATTGGCCGAACTACATCCCCAATGATTTGGGAGGTGGAGTTCAAAAATTCATGGCGATGCTTACCCAATTATCTCAGGTTATGAACAATAACCATAATAATGGGGAACATCCTCCTTCACCAAAGATGGAGCAACCGACTATCAAATTTTTTATGCGGCAATGTCCACCGACGTTTAGTGGATCTTCCGATCCACTAGTTGCGGAACAGTGGGTCAACTCCATGGAGAAGATCTTTTCTGTGCTTCACTGTTCTGAGACAGAGAAGGTGACTCTAACCATTTACCATCTAGATAGAGAAGACGATCAATGGTGGGATTTGATTAAGAACACCAAGGCAAGGGATGAAATTAAAGAGATGAAATGAGAAGACTTTAAGATAATGTTTCTTAATAAGTATTTCCCATGAAATCTTCGCACGAAGATGGAGAGAGAATTCATAGAGCTCAAGAAAAAGAAGGAGAATATGTCACAACCTATGAAACTAATTTTACAAGGCTTTCAAGGTATGCTTTGGGTTTTTTATCAACAATGATAGCAAAATTGATAGATTCTTTAGTGGATTAAAACCACACCTTTGAAAGGCTCTTGAAATTTGAGACGTTGGGAGTTATGAAGAAGTTGTTCGGTGTGCTCTCAAAGTGGAGATGGATTTTGGAGAATGGTCCCATGGCTATGGTGATAAGAAAAGAAAGATGGAGTTTCAAGCTAGTGGATCTAATGAAAAAGGTGGGAAGAAAAATCAACGACCCACATTCCAAAAATGTGGGAAGTTTCCCCATGATAACTGCCTCAAAGGGATGGGGAAATGCTTCAAGTGTGGGAAAGAAGGACACCATGCTCAAGAGTGTTGAAAAGACATGAAAATGAAGGAGAATGTAGCCAATGAAAGGAGAGAACCACTCATGGTTAAATGCTACAACTGTAGGGAGCTAGGGAACTATGCAAACCAGTGCACTAAACCTCGAGTTCTCGAGGGTAATCAATGCCAGCAACCACCAAATCCAAAGGAACAAGGGAAGGATTATTCCATCACTACTGTGGAGGTAGAGCATGATAATGAAGTCGTACAAGGTACACTTACTATTCACTAAAGAATGAAAAAAGTCTTATTTGATTCTGGTTCTACGCATTCTTTTATATCTTGCAAGTTTTCTAGAACTATAGAATCGCAGCCCCGAAACCTTGAAGTAGTGATATCTGTAAAAACACCAAGTGGTCCAATCATTGCAAATCAAGTGTTCGACTCTTCTCCTATTGGATTATTTGGGAAGATTCTTCCAGCGAATATCATAATACTTCCCTTGGTGGAATTCAACGTTATAATGGGAATGGATTAGCTCTCGTTATATAGAGCACATATCAACTGTCGGGAAAAGGAAATTCTTTTCATATTCTAAACCATCCCATGCTCCTCTACAGATGCAAGGAAGATCATGAATCTCCTTTGAAAAATCCTTCAATGGTGTGGGTGTTGATTCCCTATGAAGAATCATACCTCGCCTAAATGGATGAGTTGAAGGAAAGTGCCAACCTTGAGGAAATGCCCATCGTGATGGAATACGACGATGTATTTCTCGAAGAGTTACCCAGAATTCCCCCGGATCATGAGGTAGAGTTCTCAATTGAACTCATACCTGGAGCTACTCCTATCTTGAAGTTGTTAGGTTCCGGGACAGCGCAACGGAAGCCTGTGGGCCGGGATTTTAACAATTTTCTGCTTCACCGGAGTGACATAACCTTGTCAGCTCCAGTGATCTTGTCCCATCTTGGTCCGAGGATCTCGAAAGGTTCTTTAGGAGCACAAAAATAAACTTGAACATTTACCTTGTTCATAATTGACGTGCAGGACGCCGACGATCGTTGCTCGAAGACTCCGACAACGAAGCCCTCTAGATCGTCCACACATGCCTTACAAATCTGCACACGCGCCGTTCGTCAAGATCCGGGTTCTAGTGTGGATCTTCGACGCACACTTTGACACAGTGATGATCACCACAAAACTATCATCTTCGATCCATGAAGGCGGAACTTGAAGAACTTGCTAGTTTGAGAGAGTCTCTCTCTAGAACTCAGGAGGAGAGAGATGCTCTCAATTCCAATGGATGAATAGTCACAAGGGGAGAGCCTATCTTTAAATATATATAGGGAATATCTAAAATACGTGTTAAGGGTTCCCGACCCCCGTGTATTAGACATTCACTATATATATATATTATAAATAATTATTTATGACAAATTAAATTATTCCATAAATAATATTTATTATTTATCACTGAACTGCAATATATATAATTATATATATATATATATTACGTGATAAACATGAGTCTAAATCGACCCGCATCTTCTGATAATATTAATCAAACCCAAGATATAAATATCTGTCCGATTAATATTTATCTATGTATTTACTTAATCCCTCGTAAATACATGTTATAAATAAATTCATCAAATTATTCCAAACTTGAATAATAAAAGAATTTATTTATTACTTGGTGATCCATAGTACTTGGATAAAACCCGGACCCCATGGTGGGGCCCACCAAGCCCTATAATCCTATTCATCAGAATAGGGCAGATTGTCAAAGAGGTGTTGTGTGTGACCCTCTAGGCCCTTATCTCAATAGCAGTGAATAATATCACCGACCTAGAGCGGGGTCTAGCAACCCATCGAGGCCCCTATAGAGATAAGGAAAAGTCAAAGCAACGGCTGTCTTCCCACGAACACAGTCTGTGTAATCTAATCTCTTCGTCATCAATATCTCAATAAATCAGAATGCATACTCAGTGTCATCATTCTTCATTTGCTTTACTTTGTTTGTTGATTTGTCCAGACGATCTTACCTTCCACTACCATGGCCATGGATTTAATGAAGGTGCAACCATCCTAATCAACCAGGCCCGAGATATCTCTTTCTAAACTCAGAAGTTACAAATCCTTTATTGATCATTCAATCAATGCCATGCCATTAATGACATACCTGATATAAACTACCTCACCACGACTTATCGCCATGGTTTTCGCCTTATATCAAATGTACGTAATTAAATTAAATTCATTGATAATAATCTCAAGTCAAGAGACCATTACACATGTCCGTAGATAGGAATGACCAATGACACCAGAAACATGCGGTGTTCCTATTAAGCGGGTCTATCCTCATGATATCGATAGCTAGAGACCATCAAGTGCTAAATTCATGAGATGAAGTCTCAATGCTTATGATCCCCCAGCACCTGATGGTCACACATCATCTGTGTCCTTTCTAAATGATGTAATTGGACCATAGGATGTTACTTTAAGATTACTGTCATGGCATCTCAGGGTTCTCATTATAGCCTGGGACCTGCTATAACCATTTGATGCGACAGGTAATCTAAGGACATTGCCATTAATAAAATGGATGCAGAAGTATCTACAATATCATGGCAAGATAAATACATGTATAAAACAAACTGAATACATGTAACAATAATCAAAATACAAAACAAGTTGGGTCTAGGGCACCCACTTTCAACACTCCCACTTGCACTAGAGCCAACTGCTAACAGGTTTCAATCCGCTAGCTCTCACATGTGAATCATGCTTCTGCTGAGAAATGGATTTATTCAGGGGGTCTGCCACGTTGTCCTCTGTTGCTACTTTTCTAACTGTCACTTCACTTCTTTGAGTAAAATCCCTCAAGAGATGGAACTTCTAAAGAATATGCTTTGTCCTCTGGTGAGACCCGAGCTCCTTGGCAAGCACCACTGCAGCAATATTGTCACAATATACTGGAACATGGTCTGCACTGCTAGGTATAACACCAATGTCTTAGATAAAGCTACGTATCCAGACTGCTTCCTTTACTGCATCGGAAGCTGCAATATATTCGGACTCTGCTGTAGAATCAGAAACCACAGCTTGCTTTGAGATTCTCCAGCTCACTGCACCACCATTCAGGCAAAAGATGTAGCCTAACTACGATTTCATATCATCATGATCTGTCTGGAAACTAGCATCAATGTATCCCCTCACAAATAGTTCCTCATCTCCTCCATACACCAGGAACGTATCCTTAGTACGCCTCAAATACTTAAGGATAGTTTTAACAGCTGTCCAGTGCAACTCTCCTGGATTGGATTGATATCTACCCACCATACTTAAAGCAAAGGAAACATCAAACCTAGTACATATCATGGCATACATGATAGAACCCACTGCCGAAGCATAAGGGACTCTACTCATTCTGTCAATCTCATCTTTTGTTTGTGGACACATTTTCTTGGAGAGATTTACACCATGTGATATAGGTAACAATCCTCTTTTGGATTGTTCCATATTGTACCTTTTGAGTACCTTGTAAATATATGTACTTTGACTTAGGCCAAGCATCCTTTGAGGTCTATCTCGATAGATCTTGATCCCTAGGATGTAGGCTGCTTCACTTAAGTCTTTTATGGAGAAGCATTCATTTAACCAAGTCTTAACTGACTGTAAGACTTGCACCTCATTTCCCATGATTAATATGTCATCAACATATAAAACTAGGAAAACGATAGCATTCTCTTCAACCTTTTTATAGAAATAAGGATCGCTTTCATTTTTGACAAAACCAAAATCTCTTATGGCCTCATCAAATCGTACATTCCATGATCTTGATGCCTGCTTCAATCCATAAATGGATCTCTGCAACTTGCATACTTTATTGGCATTCTTTAACTTAACAAACCCTTCGGGTTGCGTCATATAGATGTCTTCAACCAACTTCCCATTTAGAAAAGAAGTTTTGATATCCATTTTCCATATTTCATAATCATGAAAGGCTGCTATTTCAAGCAATATTCTGATGTATTTAAGCATTGCCACTGGTGAGAAGGTTTCATCATAGTCAATGCCTTGATGTTGTCTGAAACCCTTTGCAACCAGTCTTGCTTTAAAGGTATTAACCTTACAATCCATGTCCAGCTTTTTATTGAATACCCATTTACAACCAATGGGATTTACATCAGCTAGAGGGTCTACCAAAATCCAAACTTTATTTTGGTACATGGACTCCATCTCAGAATTCATGGCTTCTTTCCATGTTGCAGCTTCTTTGCCTTCTACTGCTTCCTTGTAGGTCAGAGGTTCATCATCCTCAAGGATTATTGTGTCACCTGACACGGTGACAAGAAAACCATAACGCTCTGGTTCTCTAACCTCTCGTGTAGACCTACGCAGTATCTGTGTCTCAGGAACAATTTCTTCTTCCACTTGTTCTTGGGGAGATTGTTACTCTACCAACTCTTGTGTATCTGGAGCATTAACTTCATCGAAGTCAATCTTGCTCCCACTATTTCCAGTAGAAATGTGACCCCTTTCTAGAAATGTGACGTATCTTGCCACAATGACTTTTCTATCTAAAGGGTTATATAGGTTGTATCCTCTAGTTTCCTTAGGATAACCTATAAAGATGCACTTAGTGCTTCTGGATGCTAATTTGTCACTTGGTAAAGTCTTGACAAATGCCTCGCACCCCCACACATGCATGTGTGTCAGATTGGGTTTCTTTCCAAATCATAACTGATATGGAATCCCATTTGTGGCTTTAGTTGGTACTCGGTTAATGGTATATGCTGCTGTCTGCAAGGCGTATCCCCAAAAGGATAATGGAAGAGTTGTATGACTCATCATTGATCTGACCATGTCAAGTAAGGTCCTATTCCTCCTTTCACTAACACCATTCCATTGTGGTGTATAAGGAGGAGTGAGTTGGGATACTATCCCACACTCCTTCAAATGATCAATGAAAGATTGGTTAAGATATTCTCTGCCTCGGTCTGAGCGAAGTGCTTTTATCTTCTTACCAAGTTGGTTTTCTACTTCATTTTGGTATTCCTTAAAGAAACGAAAGGAATCTGACTTATGTTGCATTAAGTAGATATATCCATACCTACTATAATCATCGTTAAAAGTGATGAAGTATAGAAAACCACCCCTTGCCTCTACTGGAAATGGACCACATACATCGGTATGTATTAATTCCAGTACTGCATTGTCTCTTTCTCCCTTTCCCGAGAAAGGTGATTTGGTCATCTTTCCTTGTAAACAAGCTTGACATACATCTAAGGGTTCTAACCGTACCGAGTCTAGATACCCTTCTTGATGTAATTTTTGTAATCGCTTCTCGTTTACATGACCAAGCCTAAAGTGCCATAGGCGGGTGTTATTTGAGTCATGTTGGTTATTTTTTTCATTGATAGCCATTACTGAGTTTTCTAGTTCTAGTATATATAAACCATTGTTAAGATGTGCCATACCATAACATATGTTATCCCTATAAAAGAGACAACTTTTATTTCCAAACTTGAAATAAAAACCCATAGTGTCTAAAAATGACACATAGATAATGTTTCTGGTAATAGACGGTACATAATAACAATTGTTTAAAACAAGAACCAAACCAGTTAGTAAAGTCAAGTGATAGTCTCCCACTACCAAGGCCGCCAGACTTGCACCATTTGCAGCTTGAAGATCCACTTGACCTTTTGCAATCTTCTTAAACCTACTTGGTTCCTGTATATGAATAGAAATGTGTGAGCCACATGCCATATCCAATACCCAACTTGTAGATAAAGATAGATTGCATTCAATGACAAAAATACCTGAAGCAGAAGAGTCAGCTTGCTTCTTCTTCCCAGCTCTGCAATTCTTTTTCCAGTGGCCTTTCTTGCCACATCCAAAGCAGACATCTTCCTGCTCATTACTTTGCCTCTGAATCTTTGGCTTCTTGGCAGGACGATGCATTGGTGTCTTTGGCCTTGACTTGGCTTTAGACCCCTTTGCCTTGCCCTTGTTTTTCTTGTTCACCATAAGGACAGATGTATTGGTGTTTTTCATGTCCTTATCAGCTTGGAGAACTAAAGCCAAAAAATCCGGGAGTGACTTTGTCATATCATTCATATTATAATTGACAATGAAAGTCGAGAAGCTTGACGGTAAAGAGGAAAGAATGAGATCCTCTACTAGTTCTTGGTTCAGTTTGAACCCAAGGGCTTCAAGACTCTCAATATACCCAATCATTTTGAGTACGCGAGGACCATCTTGGTGCCCTTCTGCTAGCCTGCACTTATAAAGTGCACTTGAGATTTCATACCATTCTTGTCTAGCCCTCTCCTGATATAGCTCTTGGAGATGTGAAATCATCTTGTAGGCGTCCTCTTCCTCATGCATTTCTTGCAATTGGATGGACATGGATGACAACATGATTCATTGTACATCAAGTGCATCGTCTACATGATTTTCCACTTATCTTTTTTCGTCTTGCTTGCTCCCTGAGGAGGCTCAGCAGGAATTGGGGATTCCAGCACATATAACTTCCTTTCTTGGAATAGTACTATGTGCAAGTGCCTGTACCACTCCTAGAAGTTATTGTTGGTCAGGATATTTTCTTTATCCAAGATTGATCGCAGTGATAAAGTACTAGTGGTGTTGGTGATTTCCATTTTTAATCTACATTAGATAAACATTTAGCAGTTAGTACTTTGTCTTGATTACCTTTTTGACATTTTATGATTAATAAATTATTATATCATTTAATGTCTCCCACTATTTTAACAAACCTTAATATCCCTCACCATTAGATTCGGAATACTCTATCGCTTGATCATTCTAGTGGAAAGGATCTTCGAAACCCCCTTCGTAGTCTACAAGCTAGGGCTATGATGCTACTTGAAGGGTTTCAAGGTAGTATCTATGTTGGCCAACCACTTGTTCTTGTGGTTCCTTGTATAGTTGAGTAAAGTCCCAGCTTTTGGAATCTGAACTTGATTCCCTCAACCTCTTTCCTCTAAAGTGATTTCAATTTATCTAAGGCTAATCCTTGACTACTCAATTTAGTTAAGTTGACCCATTTCTCACATGGAAACGCCCCAGTAGTAAGATGCACTCTCAACTGAGGCTGATGAGCACCCAAACAGCCAGTTTTGTTTAGATGTGAGAAATGGAAGGCATTATGACTTAATATATCTTTGAGGGGTTTTTAAATATTAATTGACGAATATAATCCTTTTTCTATTTATTATGTTCAAACTGGGTTGTCGCGCTCACAACTGAACATTAAATAGAGTATTTATTCGTCACAACTTTATGCATTTTCTCTTGTTTACTATCCTATATGATCATGCAATAATCATGCAGTTGCATAAAATAATAAACTGTGCATAAAGTAAATCAAGCATTACGACTGGTCTTGATCATTCTATAATGATTGATCAATAACTGATCAATCATCACCTAGGGGCACCCGTACCTGAGTCGATACAAGACTCGTGTCGCTACTGGCCCTAGTGAAAAGCATCTAACTCCTATCTGGACTACCGCATCATTTTGGCGAGGTCTGCCTCTCGGATCTTCATCGAATAAATACAAATATACTCACACACAGGCGAGGGGGTCTGGGGTACAAAATACAAGTGGTGCAATGGACACGCAGACCCTTATACATATTTGAATTAAAAGACGATTCACAGACCGTCATTTATCTAATTAAATATTACAATCATCGCACACATTGAATAAATAATTAAATAAATAAATACATGCCAAACATACACAAGTCAGTCAATAGCTCAAGACCAGTCGGGGTAAAAACGCAATAAAAATTAAATTGCAATAAATTTAAATTATGCGAGGGTGTTCTAATAAATTAAATGAATTTGTTTAAATTCAAATAATTTATTTTTATCGGTTCCATTTGTTTAATTTAATTTTAATTCCAAAAATTAAATTAAATTAAACCACTAATTTAATTCTAAACTTAAATTAAATTAATATTTTTGGATTAAAATAATTTAAACCCCTAAATTAATTCCAATTAATTTAATTTAAAAAAAAACTAAATTAATTAAAATTAATTTAGTGCGGGTTACCTCTAATCGGAGAGGAGTCCGGCGGCACTGCGTACCGCCACGGGATGTCGTCCTAGAACTGCGGCGTGACTACGGCGTGACCACGGCGTCCGACGATTCCCGCGACGGCTGCATCTCCTGACAGCCCGCTGCTCCGATGAAGGTCTGAAGCGGCCGGACGGAGCCGGTCCGGCGCGGCCCAGATAAAGTCTGGCGAGGGGTCGGGGAGCGGGCTGTGCAAAGGGGTCCGGTAGGGGGATCGCCAGCGTGGCAGGCGGCTGCCGGAAGGAGCCGGTCCGACGAGGACCACGTTTGGTGAAGGGGAGGCCGACGCGAGGTCGGTCCAGTGAGGGGAGGCTGGCGCGAGGTCGGTCCGGTGAGGGGAGGCCGGTGCGAGGGTTGGGTGGCCGGACAGAGCCGGTCCGGCGGAGGCCGGCCGGAGGCGGCGGGGTGTGGAGCTGGACCGACGGAGGGGGAAGGGAGGCCTAGGGTTTCGGCCTCCCTTGGTGCGCCGCGGGAGAGAAGACCCGTAAGGGTCTTCCTCCCCACTTCCCCTTTTTTTATTTATTATTTTTTTCCTTTGACAAAAATTTCCAGCCCAATTTTTTCAATTTTTTTAATCAAAAGGAGAAGACCCCATTTTGGGGTCTTTTCCACTCCCCTTTTTTTATAAACAAAAAGGAGGAAGACCCCAAGTCTTGGTCTCCTTTATTTTATTATAAAAAATTTTCCACACACTTTTGTGGACAAATATTTTATATATTTTATTATTATAATAAAATTTATTATAAAATATAATAAAAAATTTATTATAAAAATTTATAATAAAATATATTTTTGATGTTTATCTCAATTTGAGAATTAACATCAAACGAACAAAAACTTGCAACGTCGATCCGATTAAAATTTTCAAATGATCGTATCTTGATCATTCAAAATCGAAACGACATGCGGTCGAATCTGAATGAACCGTTTTAACACCCCACAATTAAATTTAATGCATTTTAATGTTTTTGACTCAGAAAAAACTTGAGCTCCCTCTGATACCACTGTTAGGTTCCGGGACTGCGCAGCGGAAGCCTATGGGCCGGGATTTTAAAATTTTTCTGCTTCACCGGAGTGACATAACCTTGTCAGCTCTAGTGATCTTGTCCCGGCTTGGTCCGAGGATCTCGCAAGGTTCTTTAGGAGCACAAAAATAAACTTGAACATTTACCTTGTTCAGAATTGACATGCAGGACGCCAGTGATCGTTGCTCGAAGACTCCGACAACGAAGCCCTCTAGATCATCCACACACGCCTTGAAAATCTGCACGCGCTCCGTTCGTCAAGATCCGGGTGCTAGTGCGGATCTTCGACGCACACTTCGATGCAGTGATGATCACCACAAAACTAGCGTCTTCGATCCGTGAAGGCGGAACTTGAAGAACTTTCTAGTTTGAGAGAGTATCTCTCTAGAACTCAGGAGGAGAGAGAGGCTCTCAATTCCAACAGATGAATAGTCACAAGGGGAGAGCCTCTCTTTAAATATATATAGGAAATATCTAAAATACACGGTAAGGGTTTCCGACCCCCGTGTATTAGACATTCACTATATATATATATTATAAATAATTATTTATGACAAATTAAATTATGCCAT
The DNA here is from genome assembly GCA_963277665.1 of Viscum album. Taxonomy (NCBI): domain Eukaryota; kingdom Viridiplantae; phylum Streptophyta; class Magnoliopsida; order Santalales; family Viscaceae; genus Viscum; species Viscum album. The sequence goes on along the minus strand of OY728151.1, from coordinate 401,099,646 downwards.
AAATAATATTTATTATTTATCACTGAACTGAAATATATATAATTATATATATATATATATATATATATTACATTATAAACATGAGTCTAACTCGACCCGCATCTCCTGATAATATTAATCAAACCCAAGATATAAATATCTGTCCGATTAATATTTATCTATGTATTTACTTAATCACTCGTAAATACATGTTATAAATAAATTCATCAAATTATTCCAAACTTGAATAATAAAAGAATTTATTTATTACTTGGTGATCCATAGGACTTGGATAAATCCCGGACTTCGTGGTGGGGCCCACCAAGCCCTATAATCCTATTCATCAGAATAGGGAAGATTGTCAAAGCGCAGTTGTGTGTGACCCTCTAGGCCCTTATCTCAATAGCAGTGAATAATATCACCGACCTAGAGCGGGGTCTAGCAACCCATCGAAGCCCCTATAGAGATAAGGCAAAGTCAAAGCAACGACTGCCTTCCCATGAACACAGTCTGTGTAATCTAATCTCTTCGTCATCAATATCTCAATAAAGCAGAATGCATACTCAGTGTCATCATTCTTCATTTGCTTTACTTTGTTTGTTGATTTTTCTATACGGTCTTACCTTTCACTACCATGTCCATGGATTTAATGAAGGTGCAACCATCCTAATCAACCAGGCCCGAGATATCTCTTCCTAAACTTGGAAGTGACAAATCCTTTCTCGATCATTCAATCAATGTCATTCCATTAATGACGTACCCGATATAAACTATCTCACCACGACTTATCGCCATGGTTTTCGCCTTATATCAAATGTACGTAATTAAATAACATTCATTGATAATAATCTCAAGTCAGGAGACCATTACACATGTCCGTAGATAGGAATGACCAATGACACCAGAAACATGTGGTGTTCCTATTAAGAGGGTCTGTCCTCATGATCTCGATAGCTAGAGATCATCAAGTGAGAACTTCATGATATGAAGTCTCAATTCTTATGATCCCCCAGCACCTGATGGCCACACATCATCTGTGTCCTTTCTGAATGATGTAACTGGACCATAGGACGTTACTTTAAGATTACTGTCATGGTATCTCAGGGTTCTCATTTTAGCCTGGGACCTGCTATAACCATTTGATGTGACGGGTAATCTAAGGACATTTCCATTAATAAAATGGATGTAGAAGTATCTACACTATCATGGAAAGATAAATATATGTATAAAACAAACTGAATACATGTAACAGGAATCAAAGTACAAAACAAGTTGGATCTAGGGTACCCACTTTCAAGAGAAGTGTCCCTATAGGATGGATCCTATCGAACTGGAGGAGTTAAAGAAGCAGATGAAAGAGAATTTGGACAAAAGGTTCATACGTCCTAGTGCATCACCGTGGGGTGTGACAGTGCTATTTGTGAAGAAGAAGGATGGAACAATGCGGCTGTGTATCAATTATCGGGAACTCAACAAGATCACCATAAAGAACAAGCATCCTCTTCCAAGGATTGACGACCTGTTCAATCAGTTAAGAGGTGCTCAATAATTCTCAAAGGTGGATATTCGTTCTGGATATCATCAGGTAAAGGTGAAGAAGGAATATATTCAGAAGACTACCTTCCATACAAGGTATGGGTACTATGAGTTTTTGGTGATGCCCTTTGGACTTACTAATTCCCCTGAAATCTTCATGGATTTGATGAATAGAGTCTTTAGACATTACCTCGACAAATTTGTGGTAGTGTTTATCGATGATATTCTCATATACTCCAAGAGCAATGAGGAACATGAAGAACATCTAAGACTTGTGTTGGCGACATTGAGAAAGGAGAAGTTGTACGCCAAGTTCATCAAGTGTGACTTTTGGATGAAACAAGTCACGTTCTAGAGACATGTGATCACAAGTGAGGGAATTTCTATGGATCCTTCAAAGACAAAGGCGATTGAGGAATGGCCCAGGCCCTCTAGTGTCATATAAATCCGTAGTTTTCTTGGATTAGTTGGGTACGACTGAAGTTTTGTGAGAAAATTCTCACAATTGTCAAGACCGCTAACTAAGTTAACAAGGAAAGGGGTAAAGTATGTCTGTACAGAAGAATGTGAGGGAAGCTTCAAGGAGCTAAAGAGAAGGCTGATCACTGCACCTGTACTCACACTACCAAAAATTGGAGAAATTTTTGTGATATATAGTGATGCTTTAAAGAAAGGCTTGGGTTGTGTACTTATGCAAAATGACAATGTGATAGCCTACGCCTCACGATAGTTGAAGATCCATGAGTAGAACTACCTGACACATGATCTAGAGATGACAGCTGTGATTTTTTCCTTGAAAATCTGGCAGCACTATCTTTATGGTGAGAAGTGTGACGTATACACCGACCACAAGAGACTAAAGTATATATTCACACAAAAGGAGCTCAAAATGCGTCAAAGGAGATGGTTAGAGCTAATCAAGGATTACGATTGCTCTATTCACTATCATTCTGGAAAGGTGAACAAGGTAGCTGATGCTCTAAGCAGAAAAGAACCTGCTACTCTATCCATGTTATGGATTGAGAAAAACCCAATCTTATTAGATATGCAAATGATGGATTTGGAAATCATAAGGGTAGGGGATACATCCTACCTTGTCCAAATGATTGCGCAACCATCCATCCAGGAGAAGATTAAGGAAGCACAAAGGGATGATGTGGAGATACAAAAGAGGGTGGATGCAGTAAAGGAAGAGAACCTGCAAGAGTTCCATATCGATGATGATGGTGTGATTTGGTGTGCCTTCATCACCCGGGATAAAGAAGGAGATATTGGACAATTCACATAGATCAAATTTCTCTATCCATCCTGGGAGTAACAAGATGTATCATGATCTCCAAGAACACTTCTGGTGGGATAAAATGAATAAGGAGATTGTGGAATATATATCAAGGTGCTTGGTATGTCAGCAAGTTAAATATGAGTGACAAAAGTCCAAAGGTATGATGCAGCCATTGCCTATACCCATGTGGAAATGGGAAAATGTTACTATGGACTTTGTCACGAGTCTCCTGAAGTCGTCAAAGGGAAATAATGTGATATGGTTTGTGGTTAACTGACTCACCAAGACTACCCATTTTATCGTTATTTGGGAAGATCTCTCGCTTGATCAACTTGCAAAGATATATGTGAAGGAAGTGGTGAGACTGCATAGTGTTCCACTCTCAATTGTCTCTGACCGTGATCCAAGGTTCACATCTAAATTCTGGAGGAGCCTTCAATATGATTTGAGTACTAAATTAAATTTCAGCATGGCTTATCACCCCCAAACTGATGGCCAATCTGAAAGGACTATTCAGACTCTTGAAGATATGCTAAGAGCATGCTCTCTAGAATTCAAAGGTGGATGAGATCAACATCTCCCATTGGTTGAGTTCTCATACAACAATAGCTTCCACTCAAGTATTCAGATGTCTCCATATGAAGCTCTGTATGGAAAGCGATGTAGAACTCCAACCTGTTGGGATGAAGTGGGAGAAAGAAATCTACTTGGACCCGATCTTGTTCAAGAGACGACGGAGAAGGTTCAAGTCATCCATAAACACATCAAATCTACTCAAAGTCAGAAAAAGAGCTATGTTGACAACTGTCAAAGGGACTTGGAGTTCGACGTTAGAGATAAAGTCTTCCTTCGAATATCTCCATGGAAGAGATTCATACGATTCAGGAAGAAAGGGAAGCTAAGCCCAAGGTATATTGGCCCCTTTGAGATCATTGACCGCATAGGAGTTGTGGCCTATCGTCTTTCACTTCCACCGAATATGGATCAATTTCATGTTGTGTTTCATGTATCACTACTGAGAAAGTATATACCAGACCCCTCACATGTACTAAACTTAGAGGTAGTGCAGCTAGAAGATGATCTCTCCTATGAGGAGTAGCCAGTAAAGATTCTGGATCGGAGAGATAAGGTTATACGCAACAAGACAACCCATCTTGTCAAAGTGTTGTGGAGGAACCATAAGTTTGAGGAAGCAACTTGGGAACTAGAAGAGGCAATGAAGGAGAAACACTCTCACCTATTTGTGTAAAGTGAAATTTCAGGGGCGAAATTTCTTAAGGGGGGAAGAATGTAATGACCCAAAGTTTTTCAATGGAAATTCCCTTCTTATATTTATGTCATGAAAACACAACATAATGAACTACTAAGTGATAAGTGACCTTTAAACATGAGTTTTTCACTTCTATGTTTTGAATTTTGAAAATCCGACATACACGGTTGCGTTCAAGATGATTTTTGGAGTCTAATGAAACAAAAATAATTTTTGGTGAATAGTAACATACCCTTGTGAATAGTAACATACCCTTATGAATATTATTATGACCCTTATAATAGTAAATCATCCAACATAAGAGTAAACTTACCCATGAATAATTAAATAAAATTTAGACATCTCAAAAATTGACAATTTGACCTTAGTAAACGTTTTGGTATTTTGTAAGTCATAAATAAATAATTATAATTAATTAATTAATTTAAAAGAAAATTTATTTTCCTAAAATGTATTATTAAATTATTTAATCAATTTATTATAGTTTTTAGATAATTTTATAAGACCCTACGTAAATTTTGAAAGCACTATAAAATCTGTTTTAATCTTTAAATATTATTTTTTAAGTAAATTATGATTTTAATTAAATATTAAATTAATAATATTTAGAAAATTATTTTTGAAAAATGGAATTCATTTTTTGGATTCTACACATCAAAAAATGGTTGGGGTAAATTTTTGGGATTTTTCTGAAATACTTGAATTTTCGATGAATAGTGAAATACCGTAATTTACAAAAATAAACTAAATAAGCTAATTATAGAGTCATGTGTGATGTTCTGATGATGTAAGCCCACTTGGTTCGGTATCACATGATAAAATTACTATTCTTGGTCATTCAAGACTAACTATTCCTTGTCTTAGGGTAAATTAATAAACTAATGAATTTTATATTAAGGAAACTCCACTCCCCTCCACTATAAAATCCACCCTTCACACCCTCATTTCCTTACACCTCTCAAGCTCCAAGCCTTCTCTAAACTCCGCCCAAACATCTTCCCTATCCCCTATCCCACGTCCAGGAGCTTCTGGTCTCATCAAAAGAACAAATCTAGCTTCCTTAAGGATGATCTCAAGAGGAGGATTTAAGAGGTAATTTCTCTCCCACTTCTCTTTTAATTTCCTTTCAAGTTCAAGTTCATTTATTGATCTCTCCCCAACTATCTTCATCCAAATGGTATTGTAACTACATTATTATACATATACTATAATTTTATGATTCTAATGGGATATTATATCATCCAACCCCCTTTCCCTCTTCCTTTTATTTTATTAAAGAGAACGTTGTTCGTGAGGTGTTAATTTATCACCTTCAATAACGACATGCTTTCTTCTTCCATTTCTACCTTTAGATCTGGTAATGAAACCATTTTTATGGTTGAACCAGAATATTTTATATGTATTATGTCCTATTTAAATTTCTGGAACTGACTTATGAACATATTACTAAGTGATAAATTTAAACAAATTCATTGTGATCGAAAAACCGCCCAAATTAACCCAAAAAATCTTCATTTAATTTTTATCTAATGATTCATCCACATGGTATATGATATAACTCATTATAAGATAATTTTAAATTATATAATTTCATTAATAACATGTAATATTAGTTCTGAATGTTTACCCATGTTCTACCCGAACATCAATTTATGAATACAAGTGAACCACCCAAGAAAAACCATAAAAACGAACATCCCTAAACAATGTTTTTAAACTCTATAAGTCATCCAAAGGAACATAAAATGACATAATGAAACCAGAATGAACCCTATTAATTTATAAAAGGTTATGGAATTTCTAATTAATGAATATAATGTCATTATACAAGACATTAAAGAGAAGGAATCATTCAGATACAAGGTAATGGGAAATTCTCGAACCCAACTTTCATCCTTCAGGTTTTACCTCTTTCACTCCATTTTTGACATGGTCACTCCTTAAAGATTGATTAGTCACTTAAAGTGGATAATATTAATTTTTAATATCTTTATATTCATTTTTCCAAAGTCCATAAACATTGTTTTTAGTGCATTACATAAATAGAACTTCATTTCTCATCTAAAATGCAATTCATGTTTAAAATGAAAATTTGGGCCCAATCATTAATTTGTTTGTGGACAACATTATATTCATTTTATAAATTTGAAATTTTTGGATATGATTGGTCACTTTTTTTTGAACACTTTATCTTTTAGGTCCGATGGATGAATCCTAAAGGAAGATGGAGAATTTTTCATCTGAAGGCAGAAACTTGCTGGAAAAAGCATAATGGGCCTAAGGCCCATCAAACAAATGTGGGGCCCATAAAACAAGCCCAATGAAGCTCAAATTTATAAATTATAAAGATAAAAATATGAGGATCATTTTATTTAACTGTGTCCAGAGCTAATTCTGATGTTTTCATGATGATAAAGGGATCTGAAGTTGAGATTTAAATGGTGGACCCGACATTAATGCACAAAAATCCGTTTCACCATTTAGACCATAACTTCCAAAAGGATGAGACAAATATCCTGAAATTTTTACAGATAATAGAGGACAGATTTAGGAAGATATTTCGCTTCTACAACCCCTCCGTATTCGGCCTTCTTAAATTACAAATTCACACTTCAATATGGTGGACGAATCTGAACAGTTTTCCGGGTCAAATTCGAAACATCAATTTCCTTTTGATTATTCACCCTCCTTTTGACTCTATTAATTGTTGAGGGGTGAATTAATTGTTTTGGGATGGAACTAAGGCTCCTAATATTCCTATATAAGGAGATAGTGGTGAAGGGAATATGGGTGAATATTTTTCCTATAATCTTTGGTGCTTGGTTTCATTGTAGTGTTATGTTGCCGCTTTGTGTTTGTAATCGCATTTCTTTCTCATGTAAGTTGTTTAATTCACCTTAGTTTCTTAATAAAAGTTCTTCATTTACTCTTATTATGTTCTTCTACTTATCACGTTTATACCATTGGTTCAAGGTGTGAATTTATTCACACCATACTTTGTGATATTTATCACACAACGGAGGAGTGATCTTTTTTGTTGTTGTTGTTTTTACTTCTTCAATTCCACCCTTGTAAGTCTACTTCCCACTTCTGTTGAAGAAATGTCATCAATGGAGGGCTAAATCTTTTATGGGTTGATCCAATGGAGTATCAAGGGGCTGGATTGGATGTTATTTATCACTCTATTAATGGAAAATCACTTCTTTTAGATGAGATTTTTATTTGATGATTTTAAAACATCTTCATCCTTCACTACTGGAATTTAGATTTTTGCCAACGGCAGTATACCAACGGTTTACTTAATCCGTTGGGATAGTGAGTCTTTGCCAACAGTTTAAGAAAACCGTTGGAAAAGAGAATTTCAGCAGACCTTTCCCCAACGGTTCACTGGAACCGTTGGGAAAAGGAGACCTTTACCAACGGTTCACTGGAACCGTTGGGAAAAGGCTTAAAACTCAGACCTTTCCCAATGGTTCAATGGAACCGTTGGGAAAAGGCTGATAAAACTCACACATTCCCAACGGTTCCAGTAAACCGTTGGGAAATGTGTGCCTTTGCCAACGGTTTTTATAAATCATTGGCAAAGGGTTCCCCCAAATTGCAGGCCGCAATCTCCTCTCCCCATTCGGACAGAGCCCTAATCTATTCACTCCGCTGCTCTCGCGAACCCCATCTCACTCCACTGCTCTCACGAATCCGAACACCAGTACCCCCATCCCAACAGGTACACCCCATACAAATAGGTGAAATTTGATCTCAACCATATTGTTGTAGTTTTTTTAATGAATAGATTTTTTCCAGGTGTTGGCAGTTTAATTGATTATCCAGGTGTTGGTGATTTTTAATGTTTTTGTATTCTATGTTTGGAATGAGAGTGTTCAAAACATGTAAATCAGACCAATTTGATATTACTCATGAAATCAATTTGATAATGGATTGTGAGATTTTTTAATGTTTTTGTATTCTGTTAATGTTTTTTGTATTCTATGTTTGGAAGGAGGTGTTGGTGATTTTTAATTATTTTCCAATGGTCGAGCATCATGTGAGATTTTTTCTATGTTTGGATAATGGATTGTGGGAATTATGGATTGTGTTCAAACCAATTTGATATGTTTTGGATAATCGATTGTGGGGGTAGGGGCTGTCCACGGGGGTGGGTGGGTGTCCACAGGGGTGGGCGGGGGTGTCCACGGGGGTGGGAAAGGCTGTCCACGGGGTGGGCGGTGCTGTCTAGGGGGTGTGGGCTGTCCTGGGGGTCTGGGTGGGGTGTCATGGTGGGGGAGGGGTGTGTGGGGTGTCCACGGGGGTGGTATGTCTAGGTGGTGGTGGTGGGGTTGCAGGGGAGGGGGGTGTGGGCTGTTTGGGAGGGTGGGCGGGGCTATCCAGGGGGGTACGGTGGTGGGCGGGCTGTCCACAAGGGTGGACGGGCTGTCCACGGGGGTGGTCGGGCTGTCAAGGAGGCGTGGGCGGGCTGTCCAGGGGGGGTGGGTGGGCTGGCAACAGAGGGTAGGGGTGTCCAGAGGGTGGGCGGGCTATCCAAGGGGGTGGGGGGCTGTCCATAGGGAGAAGGGGTGTCGAGGGGGGTGGGTGGGCTGTCCACGGGGGTGGTTGGGCTGTCTAGGGGGTAGGGGGCGTCCACGGGGGTGGGTGGGTTGTCCACGGGGGTGGGCGGGGCTGTCCACGGGGGTGGGAAAGGCTGTCCACGGGGGTGGGCGAGGCTGTCCAGGGGGTGTGGGCTGTCCTGGGGGTCTGAGTGGGGTGTCCTGGTGGGGGATGGGTGTGTGGGGTGTCCAGGGGGGTTGGTATGTCTAGGTGGTGGTGGTGGGGTTGCAGGGGAGGGGGGTGTGGGTTGTTTGGGAGGGTGGGCGGGGCTATCCCGGGGGGGGTACGAGGTGTCTAGGGGGGTATGGGGGTGGGCGGGCTGTCCACAAGGGTGGACGGGCTGTCCACGGGGGTGGCCGGGCTGTCAAGGAGGGGTGGGCGGGCTGTCCAGGGGGGGTGGGTGGGCTGGCCACAGGGGGTAGGGGTGTCCAGGGGGGTAGGCGGGCTATCCAAGGGGGTGGGGGGCTGTCCATAGGGAGAAGGGGTGTCGAGGGGGGTGGGTGGGCTGTCCACGGGGGTGGTTGGGCTGTCTAGGGGGTAGGGGGTGTCCACGGGGGTGGGTTGTCCATGGGGGTGGGCGGGGCTGTCCACGAGGGTGGGAAAGGCTGTCCACTAGGGTGGGCGGGGCTGTTCAGGGGGCTGTCCAGGGGGTGTGGGATGATCATACATAATGAAGCCTTACAGGATGTGAGATGATTATATCTATGAAATCTACTCAGGTACCTGGTGAGGAAGTGCATATTAATTCAAAAAGGTAAATCGCATATGAGGATACCCTACTAATATGGTTATGGGATGAGGCATGCTCTGATGTGATAACACATTAAGTTCTTGTTGGTTTTAAATTTTTTCAATAACACATTAGTATGTTTTTTTCACATGTGTAGTTGATACCATGATTATTTTCTTCCTTTGTCATTTACTTAAATGTATTTTCTATTAAAGTTCAATCCTATTGAATTGTTTATGACAAAATGACTTATATGAATTCTTTTTACAGGAAATGCTGCCAATTGAAGAAAGACGAAGTAAAAAAATGGCGGAGAACAATCGTCGGATGGAGGAGATGGGCATTCCACCATTACTGCCTACAGTGAGTACTTTATTTCAAATATATATATATATATATATATATATATATTTACAGAATATATAATGTCATGTGATTAATTTTTTTTGTAAACTTTTTTGTAGGATCCACCATTACGTCGACAGTTATTCGACGAGGAGCCTAGTACTGCTCCTAGTACTCAGGCCGGTGGTACGAGGAGGGTTCGTACCAGAGGTGGACGTAGAGCTGCGCGTGCCCGACTAGACCCTGCCCCTCCCACTGACATTTCAGCCTTCCCACATTCTGATCCCGGTGTGTCGTTAGGGACACACGGGGTATTTAGGCCTCCCATGTTTTCGCTACCTTCTACATCTTGTGCCCCATCATTTTCACATCCCATGATGATTCCCACTCCCCAGTCAGCATCAGGTCATACAGTTGTTCCATCTTCTTTTCCTTCTACTTCTGTCTCTCCGAGCTTTTATATTCCATCGTCTTCGACTCCTGTTCCACCAGAGGGTGTTCCATCAGGTTCTGTGGATCCGGCGCCACTCATTGATCAGACTAGCGCATGTATATTTATAAAACCCTAACAAATTTTTATAGCAATATTTATTTTCATTATAACATGTTTTGATAAAATATTTGTTTTTCTTTTATGACAGATACATCTACTGACAGGAGGCGGGGGCGGGGGTGTACATGCATGCGTTCGGTGTGGAACCGTCGCACACAGGTTATGGTGGAATATAATGAAGACAATCAGATGGTTGAGAAAACAGGGCAGCAATGTCGGAGTTTTCTGGTGACGCTTGCCAAATACTCCGACATCATTCCCGTCAGCCCGCTGTCGTGGAGACATTTGCCACATGAGGTCAAAGATAGAGCTTGGGCAGAGATATGGGTAAAAAAATCTGTTGTATTTAATGCCATGAATTTTTTTTTGTATTTATATGAATTAATATTTTTATTTCAGCTTCGATTTAATTTTTCTGATGGTGAGGGTGCACGACTGGAACGTCTAAAGGATTTAGGCGAGCTTTGGAGAGCCTACAAGCATGAGCTGTATATTGGCTGGCGTGCTAGAGTTGGCACTGAGTTAGAGGCGGTACCAGTCGTGGATGATTGTCCTATAGAGCAGTATCGTCAGATGATTACTCATTGGACGAGTACCCAATTTAAGGTATGAATTACATTTGAGGTATTTAAATAATAACTTTCAAGTTTTGCATTAATATTATCCTTTGAATTATCGAATTTTATTTAGGAATCATCTGGAAAAAATAAAAAAAACATTGATGCAAAAAAATACCTGCATACACTAGGACGCACGACGATGCCGGATCATGAGAGGCAGCAGGTATGACAATTGTTTATAAGTTTTCTTTACGACATACATTTTTTTTGTTTCCTCAATTATTTAATCATTTGCTAAAGTTTTTATATAACTTTTGTTTTCAATGTCATTGTAGAGGCAAGTACAAAATATTGAAGGGCGTGTGCCTCGAGCAAAACTGTTTTGCTCGAGTAGACGAAAAAAGGATGGAAGTTCTGTCAACGAAGCGACTCAGCAGCAGATTGTAAGTTTTAATCTGTTGATTTTATATTTTAATATCTATTTCGTAACTTAATAATATATTTATATTTGTAACAGGATGCTTTAGAGGCCCTCGATGCCCAAGAAGCAGACAATTTTGGGCCATCTGATCACTTACATCAGGTGTTGGGAGATGATCATTCTGGCAGAGTACGCTGCCGACCTAGGATAGCCCCGACGAGGTATTGGCCTGCCTCAGGTACGAGTTGTAGTGCCACCGAGCTACAACAAGTTAGGGCACAGGCAGAACAGGCTGAGAAAAGGGCCATAGAGACGGCAGAACAGTCTGCTAGGGCAAACAGTGCATTTATGAAATTTATTGAAGTTCTACGTCCAACACTTCCAGCAGAGGCCAGCCCAGCGATTGATGAATACATGTCGTCGATACATTCTATATATGGTGCACCAGGTGTCAGTTCCAGTGGTGGTCAGGCCGATGTCCAGCTTGAAGATGATGATGGCGAGGAGTCTGATGCGGAAGAGGAGGGAGATGAGGAGGGCGAGGAGGAGGGCGAAGGCGAGGAGGAAGGCGCTGTGGAGGGTGAGGATGATGAGGAGGACGATGACGAGGGTGATGATGATGATGATGATGATGATGGTGATGCTGATGTGTGACATATTGATCCGTTACATTTTTGACTTATATTACTGAGATTTGATGTTTAATCTATTCTAGTTGTTGGTTTTATCTAGACTCGTAGTATAGTATTGGAGTTGAGTTATTTTTATATATTGCCAGTTTTTATGGATGTTGTTGTCTTTTAGTGGTTGTGTGTTTGAGAACTCCCTGGACAACCTCCCTCATTCTTGGACCCTAGACAACCCCCCCTCCCCCTTGGACCCCGAACACCCCGCAAACACCCCCCAGACAGCCCCGCGGACAGCCCCCTGGACAGCCCCCCGTACAGCCCCCAACCCCCCACCCTGGACCCCGGATAGCCCCCCGGACAGCCCCCGGACAACCCCCCCACCCTCCCCCTTGGACCCCGGACAACCCCCTGAACAAACCTTGAACAACCCCTGAACAACCCCTGAACAACCCCTGAACTGCGTTTTCGGTCACCGCGGGCACACGGCACGTCCGATTGACGTGCCGTCTGCGCGTACACGTCACGAATAATAATTAGAATGTTACACGGTGGTTTCAGCTCAATCTGTGGCCGTCCGCCATGAATTTGACCGTTGGACGCCCGTTCTGGCCGTTTATGACACCAGAACTGCGTTGTCGGTCACCGCGGGCACACGGCACGTCCGATTGACGTGCCGTCTGCTCGACCACTTAAGAAATCATTCACCCGTATTTGTCGTCTGATTTCGGGCCATTCTGACATCGTTTGGCCGGTTTGGACCCCGCTCACGCGCGTTTACGAAGCGCGCACATCACTTAAAACACGAATAGTGAGCCGTACCGCGCAAACCGCACGTCCGATTGACATGCTGTCTGCGCGTACACATCACGAATAATAATTAGAATGTTTCACGGTGGTTTCAGCTCAATCCGAGGTCGTCCGCTATGAATTTGACTGTTTGACGCCCGTTGTGGCCGTTTATGACACCAGAACTGCGTTGTCGGTCACCGCGGGCAGACGGCACGTCCGATTGACGTTCCGTCTGCTCGACCACTTCAGAAATCACTCACCCGTATTTGTCGTCTGATTTCATGCCATTCCGACATCGTTTGGCCGGTTTGGACCCCCCTCACGCGCGTTTACGAAGAGCGCACATCACTTAAAACACGAATATTGAGTCGTACCGCGCAAACCGCACGTCCGATTGATGTGCCGTCTGCGCGTACACGTCACGAATAATAATTAGAATGTTCCACGGTGGTTTCAGATCAATCCGAGGCCGTTCGCTATGAATTTGACCGTTGGACGCCCGTTCTGGCCGTTTATGACACCAGAACTGCGTTGTCGGTCACCGCGGGCACAGGGCACGTCCGATTGACGTGCCGTCTGCTCGACCACTTCAGAAATCACTCACCCGTATTTTTCGTCTGATTTCAGGCCATTCCGACATCGTTCGGCCCATTGGGACCCCCCTCGCGCGCGTTTACGAAGCGCGCGCATCACTTAAAACACGAATATTGAGCCGTACCGCGCAAACCGCACGTCCGATTGACGTGCCGTCTGCGCGTACACATCACGAATAATAATTATAATATTCCACGGTGGTTTCAGCTCAATACGAGGCCGTCCGATATGAATTTGACCGATGGACGCCCGTTCTGGCCGTTTATGACACCCGAACTGCGTTCTCGGTCACCGCGGGCACAGGGCACGTCCGATTGACGTGACGTCTGCTCGACCACTTCAGAAATCACTCACCCGTATTTGTCGTCTGATTTCAGGCCATTCCGACATCGTTCGGACCGTTTGGACCCCCCTCACGCGCGTTTACGAAGCGCGCGCATCACTTAAAACACGAATATTGAGCCGTACCGCCCAAACCGCACGTCCGATTGACGTTCCGTCTGCGCGTACACGTTACGAATAATAATTAGAATGTTTCACGGTGGTTTCAGATCAATCCGAGGCCGTCCGCTATGAATTTGACCGTTTGACGCCCGTTCTGGCCGTTTATGACACCCGAACTGCGTTGTCGGTCACCGCGGGCACAGGGCACGTCCGATTGACGTGCCGTCTGCTCGACCACTTCAGAAATAACTCACCCGTATTTTTCATCTGATTTCAGGCCATTCCGACATCATTCGGCCCGTTTGGACCCCCTCACGCGCGTTTACGAAGCGCGCGCATCACTTAAAACACTAATATTGAGTCGTACCGCGCAAACCGCACGTCCGATTGACGTGCCGTCTGCGCGTACACGTCACAAATAATAATTAGAATGTTACAAGGTGGTTTCAGCTCAATCCGAGGCCGTCCGCTATGAATTTGACCGTTGGACGCCCGTTCTGGCCGTTTATGACACCCGAACTGCGTTGTCGGTCACCGCGGGCACAGGGCACGTCCGATTGACGTGCCGTCTACTCGACCACTTCAGAAATTACTCACCCGTATTTGTCGTCTGATTTCAGGCCATTCCGACATCGTTCGGCCCGTTTGGACCCCCCTCACGCGCGTTTACGAAGCGCGTGCATCACTTAAAACACGAATATTGAGCCGTACCGCGCAAACCGCACGTCCAATTGACGTTCCGTCTGTGCCTACACGTCACGAATAATAATTAGAATGTTCCACGGTGGTTTCAGCTCAATCCGAGGCCGTCCGCTATGAATTTGACCGTTGGACGCCCGTTCTGGCCGTTTATGACACCAGAACTGCGTTGTCGGTCACCGCGGGCACACGGCACGTCCGATTGTCGTGCCGTCTGCTCGACCACTTCAGAAATCACTCACCCGTATTTGTCGTCTGATTTCAGGCCATTCCGACATCGTTCGGACCGTTTGGACCCCCCTCACGCGCCTTTACGAAGCGCGCGCATCACTTAAAACACGAATATTGAGCCGTACCGCACAAATCGCACGTCCGATTGACGTTCCGTCTGCGCGTACACGTCACGAATAATAATTAGAATGTTCCACGGTGGTTTCATCTCAATCCGAGGTCGTACTCTATGAATTTGACCGTTGGACGCCCGTTCTGGCCGTTTATGACACCAGAACTGCGTTGTCGGTCACCGCGGGCACACGACACGTCCGATTGACGTTCCGTCTACTCGAACATTTCAGAAATCACTCACCCGTATTTGTCTTCTGATTTCAGGCCATTCCGACATCGTTCGGCCCGTTTGGACCCCCCTCACGCGCGTTTACGAAGCGCGCGCATCACTTAAAACACGAATATTGAGCCATACCGCGCAAACCGCATGTCCGATTGAGGTGCCGTCTGCGCGTACACGTCACGAATAATAATTAGAATGTTCCACGGTGGTTTCAGCTCAATCTGAGGCCGTCCGCTATGAATTTGACCGTTGGACGCCTGTTCTGGCCGTTTATGACACCAGAACTGCGTTGTCGGTCACCGCGGGCACACGGCACGTCCGATTGACGTGCTGTCTACTCGACCACTTCAGAAATCAGTCACCCGTATTTTTCGTCTGATTTCAGGCCATTCCGACATCGTTCGGCCTATTTGGACCCCCCTCACGTGCGTTTACGAAGCCCGCGCATCACTTAAAACACGAATATTGAGCCGTACTGCGCACACCGCACGTCCGATTAACGTGCCGTCTGCGCGTACACGTCACGAATAATAATTAGAATGTTCCACGGTGGTTTAAGCTCAATCCGAGGCCGTCCGCTATGAATTTGACCGTTGGACGCCTGTTCTGGCCGTTTATGACACCAGAACTGCGTTGTCTGTCACCGCGGGCACACGGCACGTCCGATTGACGTGCCGTCTGCTCGACCACTTCAGAAATCACTCACCCGTATTTGTCGTCTGATTTCAGGCCATTCCGACATCGTTCGGCCCGTTTGGACCCCCCTCACGCGCATTTACGAAGCGCGCACATCACTTAAAACACGAATATTGAGCCGTACCGCGCAAACCGCACGTCCGATTGACGTGCCGTCTGCGCGTACACGTCA
Organism: Viscum album; assembly: GCA_963277665.1. NCBI lineage: Eukaryota > Viridiplantae > Streptophyta > Magnoliopsida > Santalales > Viscaceae > Viscum > Viscum album. Next base: position 401,083,777 of record OY728151.1, on the reverse strand, counting down.
AAAATAATAATTAGAATGTTCCACGGTGGTTTCAGCTCAATCCGAGGTAGTCCGCTATGAATTTGACCGTTGGACGCCCGTTCTGGCCGTTTATGACACCAGAACTGCGTTGTCGGTCACCGCGGGCACACGGCACGTCCGATTGACGTTCCGTCTACTCGAACACTTCAGAAATCATTCACCCATATTTTTCTTCTGATTTCAGGCCATTCCGACATCGTTCGGCCCGTTTGGACCCCCCTCACGCGCGTTTACGAAGCGCGCGCATCACTTAAAACCCGAATATTGAGCCGTACCGCGGAAACCGCACGTTCGATTGAGGTGCCGTCTGCGCGTACACGTCACGAATAATAATTAGAATGTTCCACGGTGGTTTCAGCTCCATCTGAGGCCGTCCGCTCTGAATTTGACCATTGGACGCCTGTTCTGGCCGTTTATGACACCAGAACTGCGTTGTCGGTCACCGCGGGCACACGGCACGTCTGATTGACGTGCCGTCTACTCGACCACTTCAGAAATCAGTCACCCGTATTTGTCGTCTGATTTCAGGCCATTCTGACATCGTTCGGCCCGTTTGGATCCCCCTCACGCGCGTTTACGAAGCGCGCGCATCACTTAAAACACGAATATTGAGCCGTACCGCGCACACCGCACGTCCGATTAACGTGCCGTCTGCACGTACACGTCACGAATAATAATTAGAATGTTCCACGGTGGTTTCAGCTCAATAAGAGGCCGTCCGCTATGAATTTGACCGTTGGACGCCCGTTCTGACCGTTTATGACACCAGAACTGCGTTGTCTGTCACCGCGGGCACACGGCACGTCCGATTGACGTGCCGTCTGCTCGACCACTTCAGAAATCACTCACCTGTATTTTTCGTCTGATTTCAGGCCATTCCGACATCGTTCGGACCGTTTGGACCCCCCTCACGCGCGTTTACGAAGCGCGCACATCACTTAAAACACGAATATTGAGCCGTACCGCGCAAACCGCACGTCCGATTGACGTGCCGTCTGCGCGTACACGTCACAAATAATAATTAGAATGTTCCACAGTGGTTTCAGCTCAATCAGAGGTATTCCTCTATGAATTTGACCGTTGGACGCCCGTTCTGGCCGTTTATGACACCCGAACTGCGTTCTCGGTCACCGCGGGCACAGGGCACGTCCGATTGACGTGCCGTCTACTCGACCACTTCAGAAATCACTCACCCGTATTTTTCGTCTGATTTCAGGTCATTCCGACATCGTTCGGCCCGTTTGGATCCCCCTCACGCGCGTTTACGAAGCGCGCGCATCACTTAAAACACGAATATTGAGCCGTACCGCGCAAACCGCACATCCGATTGACGTGTCGTCTGCGCGTACACGTCACGAATAATAATTAGAATGTTGCACGGTGGTTTCAAGTCAAAAGGACGTCATTTTAAGTGAAAAGCATCAACTGGAATACGGAAAACCGACCAAACACATTCCGAATCTGTTGATAATTTATCTCAACAATCCATGGGTCATATGTGACGTGTACGAGCCAACCCGGGATGAATCCGAGTCGCGGTGTGGCCGGGATAAGTCTAAATGGATCTCTTTTGTTTAAAATGGACACCATTTTAAGTACATACGGAAAAACGACCAAACGGATTCGGTTTCCGTTGAAAATTTAGGAGAACGATCCATGGGTCATATGTGACGTGTACGAATCAACCCCGCCATAATCGGAGACGCGGTGTGGCCGACACCACTCAAAGTGTCGGTCTTTTGTTTCAAAAAGACGTCATTTTAAGTGAAAAGCATCAAGTGACATACGAAAAACCGACCAAAGGCATTCGGACTGTGTCGATACTTTATCACAAGGATCCATGGGTCGTATGTGACGTGTACGAGTCAATCCCGCCTCAATCTGAGGAGCGGTGTGGCCGACACCGTTCTAACTGTGTCTCTTTTGTTTAAAATGGACAGGATTATAAGTGAAAAGAACAACTGACATACGGAAAACCGACCAAACGCATTCAGAATTTGTTGATAATTTATCCCAACGATCCATGGGTCATATGTGACATGTACAAGCTGACCCGGGATGAATCCAAGTCATGGTGTGGCCGAGATCAGTCTAAGTGGCTCTCTTTTGTTTAAAACGGACACCATTTTAAGTACATACGGAAAACCGACGAAACGGATTCGGTTTCCATTGAAACTTTAGGAGAACGATCCATGGGTCATATGTGACGTGTACGAATCAACCCCGCCTCAATTGGAGACGCGGTGTGGCCAACACCACTCAAAGTGTCTGTCTTTTGTTTCAAAGGGACATCATTTTAAGTGAAAAGCATCAAGTGACATACGGAAAACGGAGCAAATGCATTCGGATTGTGTCCATACTTTAGGAAAAGGATCCACGGGTCGTATGTGACGTGTACAAGTCAATCCCGCCTCAATCTGAGGAGCGGTGTGGCCGACACCGCTCCAACTGTGTCTCTTTTGCTTAAAATGGACAACAATTTAAGTACATACGGAAAACCTACCAAACGCATTCGGTTTCCATTGAAACTTTAGGAGAACGATCCATAGGTCATATGTGACGTGTACGAGTCAACAACGCCTCAATCTGAGGCGCGGTGTGGCTGGAACCACTCAAAGTGTCTGCCTTTTGTTTCAAAAGTACGTCATTTTAATTGAAAAACATCAACTGGCATACGGAAAACCGACCAAACGCATTCGGATTGTGTCGATACATTAGCACAACGATCCATGGGTCATATGTGACGTGTATGAGTCAACCCCGCCTCAATCTGAGGCACGTTGTGGACGGTAGCACTCCAGGTGTATGTATTATGTTTAAAACGGACATTACTTTAGGTAAAAATATATGGTATACAAAAAACAGATCAAATTATGAATTGACTTCCAGATTCCACATATAATTGTCATCTACATTTTAAATTGAAATTTAAATGAATTATGTATGTTTATAATTACGTTATCAATTCTAATTTAATTATGGATGTGTATAGTTCTACCATTATATGTTAAACGTGTATGAATTTGTTCTCTATATGTAAGTGTTAGTTGGTTACTGCAGGTACAATAATTATATATGTATGTGTTAGTTTATTGCAGGTACAATAATTGGATTGAAAAATGAGAGGGAACCCACAAAACCAGATGTGGTGCTGGTCAAAATTGGAGACCTAGTTGGGAGCTGCTGGGTGATTTGCCCAGCAGAGGCTATGCCAACGGTTCAAAACCGTTGGCATAGAAATTGTAGATCAGTTTTACCAACGGTTCATCAAACCGTTGGTAAAACACTTTTCCCAACGGTTTAGAACCGTTGGGAAAGAGTAGATGTGGGGTTTTTGCCAACGGTTTACCAAACCGTTGGGAAAAACATGATAATTTTAAGCCCCTGTGCCAACGGTTTTAAACCGTTGGCAAACCTTTTTCCCAACGGTTTTGAAGAACCGTTGGGATAGAGTAACCTATCTCCACCCTATGCCAATGGTTTGCTGTAAACCGTTGGGAAATGTTTTTCCCAACGGCTTACTTACCTACGGTTGGCAGAACCGTTGGTATATGTTATACCAACGGTTTTCCAACCTTTCCCAACATTTCTCAACCGTTGGTAAATATATTATTTCCAGTAGTGCTTATTGAATTTAAGGTCACATATTCAAGTGCTAATACGAAACTCTACCTTGGAGTGATCAAAACTTTGATCCTTCAAGTGTATAGGTGATTAGTATTAGGGTGTGTAGGCATTAAACCAGTAAGTGATGATTTTGTTTGATCTTCTTAAATGAATTCATCTCAATTATAAGAAATTGAAATCATTAAAAAAGTAATTCATCCAATCCACCCTGAGTGATAACCTAGGATCAACTCATTCTTTTAAATTGAATTCACTTAAATCTGTTAGATATCCTATAAAATCATCTAAAATCAATCCAAGTTGTCCACTTCATAGCCGAAAACAGTCCATAAAATGTGCGTGTCTATAGGTTACTTCTTAGGTCTCTGTGGATTCGATAACCCAAGCTAAACTACAAGGACCGTTATACCTTCATCTCTTAGGTAAATTTGAGCGAGAATCAAAGATAATTTGTTCATAATTGTGTTTCCTTTTTTGGGATATACATTTTTTCTAATGAAGTTTATGTCAATCCAAATGTTTTCCAAAAGAACACTTCTTTTAATAACTCAACTTTTACCTCTCATTCATGGTTGATGGTTCTTGTATCAAGTATGTTGTTCACTCTTTATTTTGGGAACCCAAAGCTTATGAATGTATTATTATGAGATTAAAACCATTCCTTATCATGGTTTAGTTATGTTCATTATTGATATATGTTCTATGTGTCATGCATGATAATGATAATATTATGAGGTAATGGGTGCGCCCAGAATTATATAGCGCAATATGAATGTTTCAAAGTGACGGGTGTGCCCGAAATTATATAGTTCTCCAATGCATTGGGTAAATTGATGAATCTCATGAGTAAATGTGAAATAATGTGTGAACAAGATGCTATCTTGGTTCACAAGTATGTGTGGTAGTTAACCACTAAGACATGATGTTTCATTTTTTATGCATTTCCACATTTCATGTCTTTTATTTATGCTCCTCTCATGTTCATGATCTTTTGCCTATGTCATGATTATGCTCACCCCATTTTATATTCTTCTTATCTATCCTCTTACTAGGATTTTAGCTCACCCCTTTTTATGTATATCCTCAGGTGGCTACATGTACTAAGGATAGGGAAAGTGCCAATAAGAAGCTAGAAAAATAAATAAATAAATGTTTAAGCTTGATGTTGTAATTGTTTTGTATGGTCCTAGTTTTCCCAAGACACTAAATCTTTGGATCCTCTATGTGTATTACTATTATGTTGTTTATCTTTGAAATGATGTAATAGTAATGTAAGAAATGGCCGGGTCACTATACGCCACACCCTAATCAAACCACCGCGACGCTGAAAAGATGATCTGATTTGCGCTCACTCTCACCGTGCGACGTCAATCTTCGACAGCCCAAGTGAACCGCTGTGCATGTCGATTATGTGTACGAACCACCGTTGTTCTGTCAAAATGGAGGAGGGGTGGTCACTGGAAGTTGTGCTGATCAGCATAGGTGGTCGGTTCAGCCATATGTTGAAGCTGAGGATTATTTGCTGCTGGTTTAGACTGAGAAGGGTTTCTTGCCGCATGCTGTAGTTGACGGGAGGGGATAAGGGGCGGAGGCTGGGTGTGGGTGCGTCGGGTGAGTGGGGAGGGTGATTGAGGTGAGTGGGGGTCAGGTGAGTGAGGTAAGGAAAGGGGCGGCGGGGATCAGAGGGAGGATGGGGTGGCAGGATAGAAGGGGAGAGGAGAGTAGGGGGGTGGCGGGTCCAAAGGGCGAGGGGGAGGGTGAGGGTCGCAGGTGAGGGAGGACGGGGCGGCGGGATAGAAGGGGAGAGGAGAGTAGTATTGTGGGGTTGAGAGATAGGGGGCGTGGGATTGGAGAGAGGGAGTTAAAGGGGGTGTGGCATGGGTGATTGGAGAGAGGGAGGGGAATGGGTCAAAGGGGGGTGACATGGTAGGGGATGGGGGAAAGGGGAAAGTGGTGGAATAGGTCAAGGCTAGGGGATGGGGTGATTGGAGAGATAAAATTCAAAATAAAAATTAAAAAGTAAAACCAAATTCAAAAATAAATTTAAAATTTAAATTAAAAAAAACAATTATCTAAATATTTAATGTTAGATAATAATAATAATAATAATAATAATAATAATAATAGAAATAAAAAAATCAATGCACATGTAATTAGATATTATTCTATTAAATATAAAAATAATAAACTAATAAAAAGATACTATGTTATTAATGCTATAAAAATAATGAAATAAAGTAAAATACAAATAGAGAATTAAAATATACACATACTAATAAAAATTAATAAAATAAAATAAACTAAAATTAGTGGAACTAATAATAATAATATAGCATTAATTATAAGATTCATATAAATAATAAAAATACTAAAATACTAATATAAGTATATAAATTAACTAAAAATTATCAAAATATCTAAACTACTACAAAACTACAAAAATAAATAAAAATATAAAAAATGGTTAAACTAATTAATTAAAATTATGTTAGAAAATTATAAAAATACATTCAAAATTCATGTACATCAATACCCAATTTTTATAAATAGATAAATTGTACTTGATAACAAATTCACATGAAGCTTCCCCTTGCTTCTTTGGATGAGTGTGGTTTTTCTTCTAGTGGCCCTTCTTACCACATGTGAAACATACAAAATCCTTTTCCCTTGCTTGCCTCTTGATCTTCCTCTTCTTGGATGGGCGTGAAGAAGTTTTGGGCTTAAAACTCTTCTCTTTCCATTTCTATTTGTTCTCCATATGGACAAAATATTTTTAACGCTCTGTATCTTTATCAACTTGGTGAAGAAGAATAATAAGACCTGGTAGAGACTTCTCAATGTTGTTCATATTAAAATTTACAACAAAACTGGAGAATACCTGAGGGAGTGATGATAAAATGAGGTCGGTTCCTAGTTCTATAGGGAGTTTAAACCTTGGAACCTCTAAGCGCTCAATGTAGCCGATGATCTTGACTACATGAGGCTTATCTAGGGAACCCTCTCCAAACTTTCTCTGAAAGAGAGCCTTGGAAATCTCAAACTGCTATTGTCTATATCTCTCTTGGTAATGACCACGAAGGTACTCAAGCATGCTATAAAAATTCATGTTTTTGTGAGACTTCATTAGTTCACTAGACATTGATGAAAGCATCAAACATTGAATGTAGACCGCATCAATCAAATGTTTTTCATAGATAAGGAACTCTTCATCACTCACCTCTTTAGTATACATATCAGGAATTGAGGATTCTAGCACTTAAGATTTCTGTTCATGGTGTAGCACAACCCGAAGACGTCTAAACCACTCCTAGAAGTTCCTACTAGTTAGGAGGTTATCTTTCTCCAATATTGATCATGGGGATAGTGTGGATGATGAACTTGTCATTTTATTCTACAATTAAAAAGATCATATTATTAGTACTTTGCTTAATTAAAAAATAATTGATATATAATAAATTAAATGTTTTTAATTAATTAATTATTTATTTATTAAATCTCTCACTATTTTGTAAATTCTAAATATACCTCACCATTGAACTCGGAATGTCTAGTTGCTTTAAAATTCTAGTGGCAAAGATCTTCATTACTTTTCTTAATGATCCAGACTTTGGCCATGAAAACCATAATAAAGTAATTAGGTAGGTGGTCTTTCCAACTACAGACTTGCAACTCTTTGATCCGTTGAGTGGATTCCCCTATCCTAAAATCCTAACTTAGATTTCCTTAACACTTGCCTCTAAATTTTTATTAAACATACTTTGACTATTAAACTCAATAAAATTTCAGTTAAGTCAACCCAAAAATATCATTAGACTTTGGTCATGTACTACACTTAGTTCCATGGTTTCATTCTCAATCAAGTAATGAAAGGATTAGTCTGACTTAATTTTTAATTGAGGAATTTTAATTTATTATGAATAAATTTTATCTTATTTTATCCTTTACATGTCTTGTTAATATTAAGTAGATGTTAATTAATTAACCGTGTTGGATATAACATTTAAAAATAATTCATTTATTTAATTTCCGTATTTGTGCATTAATTTGTTTATTTATCTGATCACGGTCTTGCATCTATAAAATAAATAATTACATAAATAGAAATAATTAATTAATTAAATGAATCGTTAATGAGATTTATTTAATGGTTGATTTAATGAGCGGACATTAAATCAAGTTTTGATCTAGGGGAGATAACTCCTATTGTCGGTGTTGGCATGAGTGACAACATTCCACTTGTCCACTTGTGTATCACTTGGATTGACATCATCATGGTTCCATATTGAACCGCCTCTGCACACCTTGTGATGCTCCATTAATTACAAATATTTATTACTCACACACAGGTGAGGGGAACCAAAGGTTTGGTTAAAGGGTTACATAAATATCATTGGACACATAAGTCCTACATAATAATGGAGGGAGAGGTGACTCACAAGTCATCATTTAATTTAATATTAAATAATTGAAAACTCATAAAATAAATTAAATTAAAACATCCAACACATACACAAGTCTTGTTCAAGCTCATTAACAGTCATACATACAACAAATACAAAAAAGTAAATAACTAACATTCATTTATTTATTTGTTATTTTATTATTTAAGATAAATGTGCTTGCATTAATTAATTCTCTTTCATCTTAATGATTATTCAATCTTATTTGGAGATACTATTCATTAATGGAATTAATGGGAAATAAACAACAGAACTAATAATGACATATTAATTACAATAAATTAATTGAGCATTTAAAATTATTTAAAACCATTATTAAATTTTCAAACACACAATAGTGCGCCAATCAATAAAATAGGGTTTTAATGCTATAATTTTCAAATTTAATGTAATTTTAATTTTTTCCATTAATAGGAGACTACATGGCATGTACATATAGATACATTTCATGTACCTTGGTTTCCATATATCTAAGTCACACGTGTGAGGCTTTAGAATGTTAACTCGGTTGGACTACATGGTGTGTACATGACAACTACACACCATGTATCCACTTGTCATGTATCAGGTTGGCCGGTAAACACATGGTGTGCAATAAAAGTATCACGTGTAATTAATTACTCGACACATATAGATACAATGTGTATGAGTATACAACATGTGCTCTGGATACATGTCGTGTAACCCGGTTTTACTAGTCAATGATTTGACACTTCCCGATGGCATCTCTGATCGTTCTTCATTTGTTCTTAAACCTTAAAGAAAATGAAACACTAAATAAACCTAATTAATATATCAATAACATGTTAATTCAAATTGAATTAAATAATGAATAACATGGACTGAAAATCTAACCAAAATTACGCATAGATCAACAATCAAATAAATAATTATAAATTTAAACGTGAGAATTCTAATACCACTTGCTGGTTCCAGACACATCATAAGTGTGCAGAGGTGGGAAATATATTAAAATTTATTTTAATAATCGTTGCTCGAAACCAAGAGTGAGGATCTTACACATCAAATTTATAAATAATTTACTTAATGTTTGAATAAATAAATACCCAAGATTAATAAATTTATTCATGGGTGAATATTGATCATCCAAAAAGACCCTTTTAGATTACCTTTATTGTGTTACGAGTATCCAAGAATAGAATCCTTCTAGTGATGATCCACATGTGCTCCTATGATCTTCGAGAAAAATTACTCGATCTCCAAGTGCTAGAGCGGCGAGTCGAATGTATTACATTGTTCATTCTTGATCCCTTATTCTTTAGCCTTGAAGAAACACCTCTTTCACTTCACATTCTTGAGAGGGAGAGAGGAGGAATTGAGAGAGAATTCATTGTGTGAAACAATTATCTATTCTCAAATTTGGATACTCTACATAATAGACATAGTTGTCTATTTATAGAGTTAGAATTTAAGTTAAAATATTATTTAATTGCATACCATCCATTAAATGACATTTATTACCTTTAATAAACTCCATTCCACATAATAATAATTATATTATTATTATTTTGTGATGCGCGCCAACTTATGCAATAAAAAATATTATGTAACAGTCTTGTTAATTAATATTTGTTACTAAACTCTATCTTGGTCTGTTCGAACTCCTCTATCATCTATTGAACAACCAAATAAATATTTTATTCATAAATAAATATTTTATTCACAATCTAGTGAATAAATATTTATTAAAATATTCAATAAATAAAATAAATATTTAATTCACATACCGGTGAATAAATATTTATTTAATTTATGCGATCAATATAACTTGAATAAAATTATTCATCAGACTTGAGAATAATATTTATTTCATTATTTAAACTCAAATATAATTTAATAGAGATCAAAAGAAACACTTAGTGTGTGACCCTCTATGATTATTTCTCATTGGAATTAGGCAGACTTGCCTAAAGTCCAAGATTACTGTATAGCAACGGGTCAAGGCACCCAAGAAAAAGAACTTAATGCCGCAACATCAAAAACCACATATGAACTCTCACTATGTAATATAATCCATTTTTTACACCATCTCATCAAGCAAGTTTCATAACCGTGTCACCAACCTATATGCTCGATATGTCTTTCTTTGACTATCTGAAATAAACACATCATTACATCATGACCATGGAATTTAATGCGACGGTTCTATTCCAATCAAAGGGCTGAGATATTAGATTCTATAAAGATGGAAGGGAAAAATCCTTCCTCGACTTATTCATTAATGAAATGTCACTCATGACGCACCCAATGTGTCCAACTTCATCATGAATTGTTATCATCATAGTTTACAAAATACATCTAAGTACGTGAGTTATAACATGTATTAATAATAATCTTAAAGTTTAAGGACCATTACACATGCTCGTAGATAGTAATATCTAATGACACCAAAACATACATAATTCCTACTGGTGGATCTGTTCTCATAATCTCCCATCTTAGAGATTACCAAGTGAAAAATTCATGAAAAATCCCCATCTACTTACAATTACTCACACCTAATAGTATATGTACTATGTGTATCATCATAGTACGTTATCCAACTGTGGATTGTTATTTGAGAATATCATCATACACATCAAGGTTCTCATTGTAGTGGGGGAACTGCTATGACCTTACCAATGCAATGTATATTCTAGATTATTATTACATTAGAATCATGAAGAACAACAAACAATATGTAATAATAAGTTTTATTAATATTCAATACATCTAATATTCATGTAATCAAATTACAAATTGTTGATCCTAGGATACCAACTCTGATAGTATGTTCATTCTCAAAAAAAATTCCCAACTTTTATCTCTCTATGAATCCTGAAGAGAGTGACCAATTTTTTGACTATAGTTCTAGAAACCAAGTTTTCAATGAACCATTATCTAATCAGTTTAGTTCTGGATATAAAAATCACCCCAATCTTTCATGGAGAGAACAAGGTGTGTTGAAATAATATTCTTCCCTTGTTTACCCACAACAATATAGTCCTTCTTTTCAAAAACAAGTTTAATGTTGAATTATCAAATTCTCAAGTGGATGTTTGGGGTTTGTTTCAACAGGTAATTGGAATATATTATTCTCATAAGGTTGAGTTAGATTCCCAAAAGGATATAATTTATTCATATAGGGATGAAATAAATTCTATAATTCATAATCTTGAGTTACAAATGGGCCAACTTGCTAGAAACTTAGGTGGAAGAGACAAGGAAAAATTACAAAGAAAAACGACGATGAATCATAAAGAAAATATGATGGATATAACTACTATATCAGGTTTAAAAACCCAAGAAAAAGTTAGAGAATATCCTAGGGAAGATGAAACTGGAATTTTAGATGAACCTGAAAACAAAAAACTTCAAAAATACCAAATATGGAAATCTAGACAGCAGTGTCTAAAACCATAAAAATACCGAATCTTTAAGTGAAAACCAAAGGAAAAAAATAAAATGGTATGGGAACTAGCTAAGGAGGAAAATAAAAAGGTTAGGTTTGAGAATGGGGGGAGTGATCTACTAATATTGAATAATTATATTCATCCCATCCCATTTCCACAAAGAATTAAAAAGAACAATGAAACAAATTAATTGAAATTCCTTCAATTGTTTAGGAGATTTAACGTCAATATCTTCTTTGTGGAGGCTTTGAATAAATTTCAATATTGGTTTAAATTTCTTAAAATATTCTTGGCAAATAAGAGGGATTGGGATGAGTGTTCAATGATTAAATTGAATGAGGATTATAGTTCCATTATTCAAAATAATATTTCTCAAAATTAAAAGACCTTGGTTCCTTTGTTATCTCTTGTAAAATTGGAGTTAGTGAGGAGATTAGGTGCCTGTGTGATTTTGGTTCTAGTATCAACCTTATTCTCTACTCCTTATTTATGAAGTTAGGTCTTTGGGAAGTGAAACCAAATTCAGTTTCACTACAATTGGCTGATAGGTCACATGTTTTTTCTTTTATAAGGGTATATGAGTTGTTAATTGATTTAGGAATTATCACACTCCCTACTTATTTTCTCATTCTTAAAATGGATAGTGATAATAAAGTTCCAATCATTTTAGGGAGACTGTTTCTTGCTGCAGTTGGAGCTGTAATTAATGTTTCAAAGGGTAAAGTGACCCTATAGGCCGGTGATGATCAGGAGGAGTTCCATGTTTTTGAAAATTCGACTCTTGTGATTATATTTAAATTGATTGATGTTGTTGAGGAAGTTTTGAGAGTTAATATTAGGAAATATAATCTTTGTCCTTTTGATTCCATAATTAAAATATCTGTTAATGATCATTTTCAAGAAAACTTTATTGAATCTAAGTCCACACTTGAGTTGGAAAGGATTGGGAATCCTGAGAACCAATTAAGGAAATATATTTATCATGACCATGATTTGGTCTATCCACACCCAAACTTTGAACTTGAAAGGGTTTCTTAAGCTTATGTTCAATGTTCATAGCCCTCTCCTATTTCCAACTTAGAAACAGCTTCTTGTTCTCATCAAATTGAGAAGTGTCAGACTGTTTTTAGTATTTCTTCTATTGAAAGTGAGTGTTTAAAGGATGAGGAAAAGTGTTGTGATAGTTCTGATCCCTTAGTTACTATTAATGAGTTTTCCCAACCTGTTCAAAGTGTAGAAAGTAAGAATTTGATATTTTTTCTAGATCTGGAAAGAAAGTCTATCCCTGCTATTATAAGCCATTTAAAAGAATATTTTTCTATTTAAGGGATCAAATAATTCTTAGGTATGATTGAGGAGGTTTCCCTTAAATCAAAAAAGGGAGATGAATCTGATAATATTCTTGGTATTAGGAAATCCGCTAAAACTATTAATCCATTTTCTAACTTTGTTTCATTTTAAAACCTAGATGATGAGATCTTTGTCCATAATTTTGATAATTTCCCAGGTGATCTTGAGGAATCTTTATCCACTTCACCTAGGGAATTTGTTTCTAGTCTTCAATCTATGGTTAATAGTGAGATGGTTACAACAACTATTGCACCTAATTCTAAATTTTTTAATCCCTCAAGTGTGGGGGAGTGTCTGGGAAGTGAAGTTGTTACTTTTGATGAAAATATTATGCTTATTATTTATGTGTTTCATTAATTGTTTGAAGTTATTAACCCCAAAGATGGTGGTTGTAGGAGGTTAAATTATATAACCCTGGAGTATTTGGTAGGATTTCTTCAAGAAGCTAGAGTTTTTAAAGCCTTGAGAGAAAAAGATTTAAAAAAAAATCAAAGTCATGAAAACCAATAATGAACCACACCATTTGAATGATCATGGATAGAACATATTAGGGAATGAAGTCTATCTAAAGACTTTAAATTTATCATTGAATGGGATAAAACTCATGATTTTCTTTCTTGTTTTTTATTTTTCTATTTTATTGAATAAAATTTTTCCTATTATGTTGTGTGATGCTCTCCATTTTCACAAAAATCCCACTTTTCACTTGGAATAATTTTGATGAATTTTCAAAAATCAATTTAATATTCACCTTTATTTATTTTTGATACCTCCATGTAAGAGGCCAGGTGTGCAACAATGTTCAAGGAGATGCATTTTTGAAAAAAATTGAATAACACTTCCCTAACTATTTTCTCTGGTTTAATTCTATTTTAAACTTTGAATTCTGGGGATTTTTGTTTATAATATTCATTTTCTAGGAGCCAAAATTTTGATCTACCGGATGATTTATTCAAATGCATAAAATGGGAAGTATCTTTCTCTGAAAATTAAGTGTTAAAGATCTATTCTAGGGGAGTTAAAATTTAAATTCTGCACTAATTTTGTTTTATTTTTGTTTTAATTTTTTGTTTCTTGTTGTATGGGGTGTTATATTTGATTGTAGAGTTCTTATTTAAGTTATTTTACATGATGAATTAATAATATAATTCATGCTGGTCATTTCTAATGTTTTAAAAAATTTCAATGTTGAATTTCTTTCTTATAATGCTCATCTTGGCACTTTAATGATTATCTTTTTAAAATTCTATCTGTTAGCATGAAACCATTCTGAAAATATCCGTTAGTGTTCTAGATTTGAAGTAGTAACCAGTAGGTATTCTTTTTCATGTTTTGAATGATTTGATGTGGAATAATAATTTTTAAACCTTAATTGTGACCCGATATAAAAATTCACTACCGAACTGAAAATATTTTTGAACTTTAAAAGTATTAAATGCTCTTCCACCTTGAGTTCAACAATGGAGACATTGTTGGGTTTTAAGTGTGGGGGAAGGATCTTTAATGTGATAATCTTTAATTCATTTAGTGCCCATCAAAAACCCTTATTTTGTTTTGAAATTGTATGTTTTTAAGTATCAATTCGGAATTTTCACTCGGTGAATTTTTTCTCAAAATTTAAGGTTGTGTATCCACTATGGGGAGTTTAGTCATTAATACCTATTAGATTTGATTGAGTAAATAATTTTTTTTCTTTCCCTCTTAGAAAAAATATCTTTCGGTAAAATCTTGGGAAAATTTCATATGAAAATCATTTATGTTCAATTTTTTTATTTGAAGTTAACTCATAAGATATGTATCCAAATGAATTATGAATTTAAAATCCTAATATGAGTTGTGTCACAAATTCTTAATTCTTTCATTATTTAATTCTTTAATCTGCTGGATGAGTTATTGATCTTCCTTGTAATTATTAAATCTATCCATACAAGTGGAGTGTTTATTTATCAATGCCTTTAAATTATGTGAGTCAGCTCACTTGGAGGTAAAGAGAAGTTTAAAATTCCATTTGAATGTAAGTTGATGTTTGTTAAATTCTCTTTAAAATTTTCAATTTAAATCATTTTTTGTAAAATAGTAACCGAATTTGTGCTGAAGAAATTTAATTTTATAGGGCTTTCATCTTTCATACTTGAAATAATCCATGAGGAAAAATCACTTTAAAAATTGATTCTTAGTTGAATTTCAACTTTTCCATTTTGATATTTATTTTTTACTATTGAAATGTGCTAATTGGTTTCCTGAGAACAAACAACTTTTTAAGTGTGGGGGAATTTGATGTGGTCTTTATTCATTACATTTTGCTACATCATTTTTTGGGGATTTAATATGTATTTAATGTTGAAATGAATTTAATTTAGCTAATAATAACTTTATGGTTAATTTATAGTATAATTAATAAAATAATGGTTTTTATAATAATAACGCCCATTTTATTGTTCAGTATTTAAATTTATTCGATATTTTTTATTATTAAATAATGTTTGTTTTATTTATTAGTTTTATATAATTAATTAACTATTATATAAATCTTAATTAATTTTCTTCAAATAATGATTTCAAAATTTGTAAAATTTATTTATAAATAATTCTTTATTTATTAATTTTTATCTTTAATTTATTTAGTTAATCATTTAGTCAGTTTATTATTTTAAGTGTAATGATTTAATTGTGTTTTTTTCTAACAACTTAATTAGTTATAATGAGTTTATTTAACATGCCAATAATTTGATTTGTTTTATTTTTATTCGCAGTACAAGTCTTAATATATTTTGAATCAACAGTGCATTTCCACGTAAGATAATTTGGTTAGTATAAGATTTTTATCACCTTTCTACATGGTGTATGAAGATATCTAACATCATGAAATTTCATAAGACAATTTCTTTTACTCACGTAAGAGAAATTCTCTTACGCGAGTTCAGCCAAAACAAAAGGTCACTAAAACAAGGGAAGACCAAGAAACCAAACTAGAAGAAACCCAAACTAGGCTTTCTACTAGTAAGGGAGAACCAATTTAAGCCAGACCAGTCTGAGACTAAGTTCCATTCGAGGTTAGTTGATACTGATCCAACCAAAGAATTGGAAATTGCGATTTGAAGGAGACGATGCTGCCAAGGCCAAAGACGAATCTACTGAATTGAGTGTTGACCGATGTCACTGTTGAGAATGAACCATGAAAAATCCTAGTTTGGGGTCGTTGGTCGATCTATTTCAGACCGATTCCATCTAAAGCTTCAAAGTTTTGAATATGTATAGTCGAATCACCACAAAGGAGGAAGATATACAACTAAACCATTTGTTGTTCTCTGGTGTGTGAAGGATTGAACTAAAATAGGACGAGGTGATGATGTTGAACCATCCTCCAATTGAATTTGAAGATAATGCCCAACCATTCGTTTAAGGAAGACAAGGTCCTGGTGAGGTAAATTCAAATCGAGACCAACATATCAATGATATGTTGATGAAGACATAGCCAGATTATGTTGTAGACTAAATCTTTAAATTATAAAGCCTGAAAATAAAATCAATTCTACCCATGCTTGCATGTGTTGTTTTCAAATCAGGTTGTTTCCAAAGATTCATGTCTCAAGGATTCATTGATGAGTTCAATATTTTGAGGTTTTTTGGTGAGGATCTATGTTGTATGTAGAATCACTCATCAATATTGAATGAATATGAGATGATTGTGTTTTCTGGGTTTATTTTCTACTGTAGGTTCAGATTCATGAATAAGGTCAGACCTCCTCATGTCAAATGTTGTAACTGAAAGGTTATCGATCGATGCACATGAGATGCTCGAACATTTGCCTGTTTGGAACTGAAGTCGACCGAGGATTCATTTTCATTTGAATAATTCCAATGGTTGTTTTAAAGGATGGGATATCTTCAGTTGCATTCATAGGATCTGAATCTATCGAGTGGAGTTATTGTCGTGAACATGGTTTTCCAGCTCACTGTTTGTTAAAATTGGTTCTCCAATAAAGAGGATGTATCAATGCTATTTTTAAGACTTCCTTTTCCTTGATTTCCATGAAAGTTTTGAGTGTTCCCCTACTGGTTGAATAGATTTAGGCCTTCTGAGCTCGAATATGACATGATTGATTGTCAAAGAGATTATGTTTACCAATTGGAATTGGGCACGTGGTGCAAGTTGGCTAGCCAAGAATTTTAAGGAGGTGAGAGAAGGCTGATGGGATTTTTTTCAGTCATGAAAAAATTTTCAACTTATCAAATTAAGTTGGTGTACTAATTAAGAAAATAAAAGGGTGAGAACTGAAATTATTTTTGAAATAGGGCTAGAGAGCAGAGGTAGAGTGAGAGCAGTAGAGCAATGATGAAAAACTAGAAAATCTTGGAATGGAGTGGGAATCAACTTTGAAAGAGAATATTTTTATATCTAATTTCTTGATTAATTAGTTTTATCTGTGTGATGTTTTTCTTGAACATAGTTGTTATAGTTGACGCTCTTATTATGAGCGTATAACCATTTTTAAAGTTAATGGATTGAATTGCACTAAAATTCTTCATTTTATCAACTCTTATTGTTGTCTTCATGTCAATGTATTTTTTATTCAGTGTTTTCATATTTATTCTTAATGAGAATAATTTTTACACTATTTTAAGTATTGATAGGTGATGGTAGTGTATACTTTTACTTTTTTCATAAACCTAAGTACCAAAAATTGTAAAAGGTTGATGACACTCTTCTCCATTAAAGAACTAATTGTATCCTCATTTTTGATTGAAAAATATTACTAAAGAGATTTCATTGGACCGTGCTAAACATTTAATGATAGTTAAGTGCATATCACACTTTCTCAATAGCGCTGGCATGAAGATGATAGTTTGATGTTAGATAAGAAAATTACTTTTATCAATGTTGTGTAGTCCAATTTCCCTAGTCTCATCTGATGTTTGCCTCACTTCCTACTATTTCAAAATTTCCATTGTCTTTATTATCCACCATTTCAGTTTATTTTTGTTGTTTTAAATTTTGTTTGTTTTGGTTTTGTTTGTTTGGTCACACAACTTTTTTCCCTCCCTGTGGAAATCAATACTCATACTTTCCACTTTTTCTAGTAGCTTGTGAATTTTAAAATAATTAAATTTTCCACATTCTCAATGATGATGTGATCAATTGACATGAGAATATGGGAAGATTTGGCATTAGTGAATGGTAAAAAATGAACTTTTCTTCCTCTAGATTCTTACACTCTTTCCAGGCATGAGAGATCAATTTTGAAACTTATTGAATGATGTAAATGTTTCAGAGGTTTATTCATCAAATATATAGAATATCATGTCAATGACTAATTTTAATTTATAGGGTCTAAAATCACATGACTATCATGTTTTTATACAAGATCTATTTCTTGTACCTTAACATTGCATTTTGCCTAAGAATGTTCATCATACACTAACCAAGATCTATTTCTTTTTCAAAATTATATACAACAAAGTTGTAGACCTGAAGAAATTTCTAACTATGGAAAAATAAATTTCTATCATATTATGTGAATTGAAAATATTCTTCCCACTAAAATTATTTTATATAATGGTTCACTTGGTAAGATAGATTTACCTATGTGTTCTTGTACATTATAGATAGATGTACCTCATTGAATGGTATAATAATATTTTGAAAGGGTATGTCAAAAATATAATTCATCTAGATTGTTTCATTATGGAGCGATATATTGTTGAGGAAGCTATTGAATTCTGTACTGATTACCTGTTGGGTGTGGAAAGCATTGAACTACCGAAATCTCATCACACTGGATGAATTTTTGGTGAAGTAATTTCTTGAATAGATATTGTCACAATCACAATTAGAGACCAGGATCAAGCCCACCTTTACATTTTCATAAAATTTTAGAGGTTTCCTCATATGTTGAAACCCAAAAAAATTATTAGGAATTAAAATTCATCAAGGTATGAAATTTGGATATCAAATACACATAATCAATAGTTTATAGGATGATTTTAAGACCATATTTTTAAGGATTCTAATGAAAATATGGATTCAATTTCAGAACGACTTTGATTGATGGCCAGAGGACCAAGTGTGCATGTATTATAATAGTTATTTAATTAATGGTTATATATTCTATACAAATGAACATATGAAGGAAGTTCCATGAAAGATATTATAGTTACGCTTATGGCTAAAGTGATTCATGTATCTGGTACCAAGGAAAAAATCCAATTTATGCGAATATGTCATACTTTGTCATCATCAAAAAAATATGGGAGTTTTATTATACAACATTCTAAGTGCCTATTTTTCAATTGAAGTGGGTTTGATAACAATAATGTTGTTAAAATAGATCAATTGTTATTTGTAAAAGTGGATTTCAGTAAGGAAGGGTATAAAGATGAACCATTTATAATGGCATCATAGGTCGTACAAGTATTTTTTGTTCCAGATCCCACAAACTAAAAGTGGTCAATTGTTCTGTTATCGACCAAAACCACCGAAGGGTCAGATGAAAATTCAAATGAGGATGAACCTTTCATTGGGAAGTCACAATCATTTCATTGTAGTCCTAATATATAATGGTCCTTGTATGTTAAAGGAGATCACAATGAAGGGATTTAGATACTTGATAGAGGGGTAAAATCCCTTGAACCTTTAAAAAATAGTTCAATAATCATGCCATATTTTTTTAATATACATTGTGTTTCCTTATATTATTATATATTCACTATTTCATTTATGTAATCTAAATTAAATGTTCAATCACTTCTACAGATAATGACTTATGCACATGTCGATGCTCTCAATACTGAGGAACAACAGGTTTCTCAACCTGCTAGTGCTCCCAATTCAGAGTAACAACAAACTTCTACACATGTCAATGCTACCAATATAAAGGAACAACATATTGATGATGTTTAACCCAAGTAAATGTAAGACGATAAAAAACCAGTGTTCTAGAAAAATTAAGAGCGCCATAGTGTGATAGTGTTAGAAAAAATTATTAAGGAGAGAAACAAAGGCATGAAATTCGAGGTTTTATGGAATGTATCCAGCCAAGATTTCAACCCCAACAAGTACATGTTCAGTAGTTCCATTGGGCTCACCACTTGACAGTGCATGCTAATTGATATAGATTTGTGGCACAATGTTGTTATTTCTTTTAAGACATTGATTTTGGAATAGATTAGGGTAGAATTATGATATAATTTATTTATTTTACTAAAAAAATAAAATAACAAAATGTTGAATTACTCTTCATTATCCCTTTCAAAGTGCATTTATAGTAGATTAATCCCAAAATAAATTTGTATTAATGATTTCTAGAAAGTATCACATGGTATTTCATACAATTATAATGAAGTTCCATATCAAATATGTTGAATGGAAAATAAACCTACACCCATCGCAGATTTATGCACACATAATAATACATGAAGCGTGGGATGTGTTTACTAGCCATTGTGAGGATCCATATTTTCAGGAACATTATGGCTGGTAGTACAATGTTTTAAAATACATATATTAATCACTTTGATTAAGAATTATTAATTTATGAAATAGTAAGTGATTCCTAAAAATTAGCAGCGGGTAAAAAAAAATATAACCCTACTATAAATCAAGGATGGGGTATGCTTCACTTGAAAAAAATTGGTTTGTATTTTAAATCTAGCATAATAATTTTATGAGACATGAAACAATAATATTATTATATTCCTCTATTTATATGCATGTTTATGAATCTAAATTCAAAATAACTTCCATCCCATATCATGTGCTATGTAATAAGGCATGTGTAAATAAATATGGGGTATTAATAGATGAAAACACACAAAAAGCATGAGATGAATGTGTAAGTATGACATAATAAAAATTTGTTTTGTTTTAAGTCGGTATTACATAATAACGATTGATTATTTTTCTATATGTTTTATCCGAATTAGACACAAGAATCATCATTAGCTGTACTAAATGAATAGCTACTATCAGTGTCCTTGAAGTGGCTAGAACAGTATGTCCACATTAGAGGTGTGAGTTTTGGGGTGACACCCCAAAAATATTTTGAGAAAAGAAAAGAACATGAGGATAAAGATAAAAAAATAGAAGAGATGCAGGCATGATTAGTTGATCTTGAATAAAAATTTAATTGGCATTCAAAGTTTCTAGAAAATATTATGGGAAAGAAGAAAGGAGAAGAAATAACACAAGAACAATCAATGCATGAAGATCCTGCCACCATCTTTGAGGTGATCCATTCCCCTAAAAGAGTTGTCTTAGATGAGGTAATCAATATTCTTATAATTGTTTCTGTGAAATGTGAACTTGGAAGACATTGATACCTTTCTTGTACTGATATTATATAGGTTTAAAATGAGTGTGATTTATATCTACAAACACCCACCTATTTCCTTATTGTGAAGATTACCTCGTTCAATATCTAACAAGATATTCTCCACAATAGACAACTTCCAATAGGTCATATGAGAGTGGGGATTAACATAGCTCATGAGCCTAGTGTCGAGACACTTGTTCCACTTGATGATACAGATATTCATATGGTCTAGCATGATATTGGAACATTCATATCATGGCTGATATATCTTGTAAAAAAACATGTCAAAATGAGGTATTCATTTCCAATTTATTTTTCATGCAAAACCTTTAACAATTATTGAAAAAAGGTTTGAACTGATAAATGTTATTATAGACATACAAAGGGAAGTGAGTGAAATGAAAGGTCGAATAAAAATGATCTAAAGTATCAACTGAAAAATAAAAAAGGTTTTTACAAATCACCTTTACCCCACCCATTCAATATCCACATTTATTAACATTGAAGGTTCATGTAGATACAAGGTTAAAAAATGGTAGTAATGTCATATTTTATTTTGAAGAACAAATGTATGGAGAATCCATTATAGACTATATTGATCTTGAGAATGTAAACGAAATCCTCAAGTATGACTGGATAAGAGTCTCAGTTGTAAATGTATGCATGAGGTGTGTTTTCATGATTTGTTTTTCCAATAGTTGATCTACTATGTTGATAATGACTAAATAAAATTCATATTTTTTTGTAGGAATCTGCATCAATTCTATTTGAAGGGAAACCCCTATGAATATAAATATGGAATCATTAGTCATCACACCACTTCTATTAAACTAACCTCATTATATTTAGATAAAATTGATGTAATAGTGAAAAAAATAGTCACAACATTTCAAAGTAAACTTACAGATTAAAGACTCTTCTTATTACCAACAATGTAGGGACAAAACTCTACAATTTAATCATACCAAATATATTTTCATCCCTTTCATTACTTATTATTTTTTGTTTTTTAGGCAACATTGGATAGTCATTGTAGTCAATTGGATACTACAAAGATTTATTTTATGGATTCACTACATGGATACCCAAAAAATAAACCACACATGATGATGTTTTTCAATTTTTAATACACCACATCCAACGTTTTATAAATAAACTTAAATTTATATATTTTATATTATGTTTTAATGATAATTATGTTATGATACAATGGTGTTTAAATATCATCAAAATCATGGCATGAGTACGACCCATGCGTACAAGGGGCATGTTGACTTATATAAGTGGATAAGTATTAGGGAATATATAATAATATTTTACTATCAAAACACATATAAAAAAATTACTTATTTTTATCAATGTTTCTACAGTGTCTGAAAAAACCAATGGAAAAAGATTGTGGTTATTATTTTTAAAAATTTATGAGATATATTATATACCATAAAAATAGCATCCCCAAAGAAGTATTTTCTAATATAATTATTATTTCATTTAAAATGTTTATTAATCCTTTGTTTATTTATATTTTTCAATACTACCATGACTATCGAAAGTCCTTGTATTCACAAGATGAAATATATTTTTTTTAGAAATGACTTGGAAACATAACTGGTGTCATAATGTACACATATATCATGAATATGTGACCCCTAATATTTATTTAGTTGATTTTATCATCATTTCATCTATTTTTTAGTTAATTTCATCATCATTTTTATCTGATACTTATTTTATAATTTTCATAGAGATCATGAATAAATGACTTCTTCAATAAGGATGATTCACTCATTTACTATGATCATGCACTATAAAATAAAAAGATAGGGTGGAATCAACCATACCTCAATCTAATACACAGTGTACCCAGTATGACTCAAATTGTGTGGTTTCAATTTAAAATTGGCATTTTATTAATGTATTGTTTCATATTTATGTTTAATTTATTTCTTTATAGTATTACTAACATAAGAATTTTTTTCTTATATAGGTGAATTATTTTGCTCGATTTGGGGTGTTTTATTCAAAGTTACTCATGATCATGAGAGATTGAACTTCAATATCGCAACTGAGATAATAGAAATAAGGAAATAGGTAAATGATGTATATATACATCGTGAAAAGGTTAATTTATACTACTTATTTAATTAATTTTGTCACCATTTTATCTACTATTTTTAAGTTAATTTCCTTATAATTTTTATCTAATAATTATTTAGTGTTTTTTACATATCTTTTGGGAAGTCATGTTTTGATTTCAACTATCTAAAACAAGTCAGAAAAAATAGAACGTGGCGATTTTGGATGGGGTGTTTCAGGTAGCATGAGGTTTCCTCTTCCATCCAAATAGAACATGTTCTCTATTTTCTTCCTTGTTGCTGACAGTTGAAAGAAAAACACATATCTCATACTCTATCATACTCACCTCAATCTGATACACAGCGCACTCGGTATGACTCGAACTGTATGTTTTTAGTTTATAATTTACATTTTAGTTCAAAACACACATCACATACTCAAAACTAAGAAAACACATTCAGATTATTTTGATACTTTATGAAAATGATACATAAGTCATTTTTGAGATTTTGGAATCATCCTCACCTTAATAAGACACATAATTTGACTGGTATGACTCCAAGTGTATCTTTTTATTTAAAATTGACATTAATTTTAGTAAAAAACACAAGTGACATACTCAAAACCAATAAAATGCATTCGTATTATTTTGATACTTTAGGATAATGATCCACAAGTCATTTGTGATGTGTAAGGATCATTCATACCTAAATACGACACACAATATGACCAGTCTGACTCCAAGTATGTCTTTTTATTTAAAATTGACATTAATTTTAATAAAAAAGACAAGTGACATACTCAAAACCATGAAAATGAATTTAGATTTTTTTATAATTTATGAAAAATATCCATAATTCATTTTTGATGTGAAGGAATTATAATCACCTCAATATGACACACAATGTTACTGGTATGACTCCAAGTGTGTCTTTTTATTTAAAATTGACATTAATTTTAGTAAAAAAGACAAGTGAAATACTCAAAACTAATAAAATGCATTAAAAATGTTTTGATACTTTAGTAAAATGATCCATAAGTCATTTTTAACATGTAGGAATTAGCTGCACCTCAATCAAATACACAATGTGAATGGTATAACTCAACGTGTCAGTTATCAGTTTAAAATTTACATTTCAGTACAGAAATATGTTAATCGCTCAAAATGGAGAAAATATGTTCATATTATCTTGATAAATTAGTAAAAAGATTCATAAGTATTTTTTTATTTGTATGAATCAGACTCATGTAAAATCGACACACGATGTGATTGGTATGACTCAAAGTGCGTGTTTTTAGTTTAAAATGATATTTTAGTAAAAAAATCAAGTGACATACTCAAATCTAAGAAAAATAATTTATATTATTTTCATAAATTATTAAAATGATCCATAAGTTATTTTTGACATGTAGGAATCAAACTCACATCAATCCAACGCACGGTGTTCCCGATATGACTCTAAGTATGCCTTTTTATTTAAAATTGACATTAATTTTAGTAAAAAAGACAAGTGACATACTCAAAAATAATAAAATAAATTAATTTTGTTTTTATACTTAATTAAAATTATCCATAAATAATTTTTGACGTGTAGGAATCAACCACACCTCAATAAGATACACGGTGTGCCGGGTATGACTCAACGTGTCTGTTATCAGTTTAAAATTGATATTTCAGATCAAAAAGTGTGTCACTCGCTAAAAAATAATAAAATGTGATCTTATTGTCTTTATAATTTATGAAAATGATTCATATATCATTTTTTACATGTAGGAATCAATCTCATGTCAAACGAACACATGATATGATCAGTATGACTCAACATGCGTGTTTCTAGTTTAAAATAAAATTTTATTAAAAAAGAAAAGTGACATACTAAAAAACAATAAAACACATTCATATTATTTTTATAATTTAGTAAAATGATCTATAAGTTATTTTGGATATGTAGGAATCAATCTCATCTCAATCCGACACACGGTGTTACCGGTATGACTTCAAGTGTGTCTTTTCATTTAAAATTGACATTTTAGTAAAAAACACAAGTGACATGCTCAAAACTAAGAAAACATATTCATATTTTTTTTATGATTTATGAAATGATCTATAATTTGTTTTTAACATGTAGTAATTATTCTCACCTCAATCTGATACATGGTGTACCCGATATAACTTAGAGTGTCCTTTATTAGTTTAAAATTGACATTTTAGTTCAAAAAGTATGTCACCCACTAAAAACCAAGAAAATGTACTCTAATTATCTTGATAATTTAGTAAAATTATTCATAGGTAATTTTTGACATGTAGGAATTAGTTTCACGTCAAACCGAAACACGATGTGATCGGTATGACCCAAAGTACGTGTTTCCAGTTTAAAATGATGTTTTAGTAAAAAACACAAGTAACCTACTCAAAACCAAGAAAACACATTTGGAATATTTTGATACTTTAGGAAAATGATTCGTAAGTCATTTTTTATGTTTATTAATCAGATTCACCTCAATTTAACACACAGTGTTATGAGTATGTCTCTAAGTGTGTCTTTTTATTTAAAATTGACATTTTAGTAAAAAAAGTGACATACTCAAAACCAAGAAAATTAATATGTATTATTTTGATACTTTAGTAAAAAAATACACAAGTCATTTTTTATGTGTAGGAATCAACCACACCTCAATCTGATACATGGTGTTACCAGTTTGACTCAAAGTGTTTGTTATTAGTTTAAAATTGACATTTTAGTTCAAAAAGTGTGTCACTCACTAAAAACTGAGAAAATTCACTCTTATTATATTGATAATTTAGTTTAATGATTCATAATTTATTTTTGACATGTAGTAATTAGTCTCATGTCAAACCGATACACGATGTGACCAGCATGACTCAAAGTGTGTGTTTCCATTTTAAAATTTCGTTTTAGTAAAAAACACAAGTGATATACTCAAAACTAATAAAACATATTCATATTGTTTTTTACTTTTTTAAAATTATACATAAGTAATTTTTGATATGTAAGAATCATCCCCACCTCAATCTGATGCATGGTGTTACTAGTATGACTCAAAGTGTGTCTTTTTATTTAAAAATGACATTAATTTTAGTAAAAAAGACAAGTGACATACTCAAAACTGAGAAAAACATTCAATTTTTTTTAATACTTTTATAAAATGATCCATAAGTAATTTTATATAGGTGGGAATCGACCGCACCTCAATCTGATACACGATGTTCTCGGTATGACTTAAAGTGTCTGTTATTAGTTTAAAATTGATATTTTAGTTTAAAAAGTGTGTCACTCATTGAAAACCTAGAAAATGCACTATGATTGTCCTGAAAATTTAGTAAAATGATTTATAAGACATTTTTTATGTGTGAGAATTAGTCTCATGTCAAACCGACACATGATGTGACTGGTATAACTCAAAGTTTGTGTTTCTAGTTTAAAATGACATTTTAGTAAAATGGAAAAGTGACACACTCAAAACCAATAAAATTCATTCATACTATTTTGATACTTTAGTATAATGATTCATAATTATTTTTTGATTTGTAGGAATTAGTTGTACCTTAATCTGATTCATGGTGTTACCGATATGGATCCAAGTGTGTCTTTTTATTTAAAATTGACATTGTAGTGAAAAACACATGTGACATAATCTAAACTGACCAAAAAATTAACATTGTTTTGATAATTTAGGAAAATTATTTGTAAGTCATTTGTGACATATAAAAATTAACCGCACCTAAATCTGACACACAACATTACCGATATGACTCTAAGTGTGTATTTTTATTTGAAATTGACATTAATTTTAGTAAAAAGGGCAAGTGACATACTCAAGACCAATAAAATGAATTTTTATTATTTTTATACTTTAGTAAAATGATCTATAAATCATTTGTGATGTGTAGGAATCAACCACACCTCAATATGATACACTGTGTGCCCAGTATAACTCAAAGTGTGTGTTATGAGTTTAAAATTGACATTTTAGTTCAAAACATGTGTCCCTCACTAAAAAACAAGAAAACGTACTCAAATTGTCTTGATAATTTATTACAACGATTCATAAGTCGTTTTTGATGTGTAGGAATAAATCTCATGTCAAACCGACACAATATGTGACCATTATGACTCAAAGTGAAAGTTTTTAGTTTAAAATGACATTTTAGTAAACAAACACGAGTACATACTCAAAACTAATAAAACACATTTATATTGTTTTGATACTTTAGGACAATGATTCACAAGTCATTTTTGATGTGTAGGAATCTACCAAACCTCAATATGACACACAGTGTGACTAGTACGACTCTAAGTGGGTCTTTTTATTTAAAATTGTCATTTTAGTAAAAAGCACAAGTGACATACTCAAAACCGAGAAAAAATATTCATATTATTTTGATAATTTTGGAAAATGATCCATAAGTCATTTTTTACGTGTAGGAATCAACCACAACCTCAATCTAGTGCACTGTGTGACCGGTATGACTCCAAGTGTGTCTTTTTATTTAAAATTGACATTTCAGAAAAAAACACAAGTGACATACTCAAAACCAAGAAAACACATTCATATTATTTTGATACTTTAGGAAAACAATCCATAAGTCATTTGTGATGTGTAGGAATCATCCACACCTCAATCTAATACATTGTATTCCCGGAATGACTCAAAGTGTTCGTTATCAGTTTAAATTTGACATTTTAGTTCAAAACATGTGTCACTCACTGAAAACTGAGAAAATTCACTCGGATTGTCTTGATACTTTAGAAAAATAATTCATACACTAATACATAAGAGGCATTTAATATCACTAGAATAGGCCCTTATCATTTCTAAAAAAGTCCTGACTACCACAACATGGTTAAAAGGCCTAGGCTTTTATCAGTGCTAGAAAAGCACTGATAAAAGACACCATTTATTAGCGTATTTATTTATCACTAATAAAATATACCTTTATCAACACTTATAAATGTGATGATAAAGGAAACCTTTATCAATGATACTAAATTCGGTGACAAAGGTCCCCTTTATCAGTGCTTATAGAATCACTGATAAAGGATGAATTTATCGGCATATTTAGTAGCACTGATAAAGGTAAATACTATAGTGTGATGTTACAACGCACTGCAGCACCAGAAACAGGGCATGCAGTGTGCTGTAACAACACACTGTAGCACCAAAAATTAGAAAAATTAGATACAAATAAAAAAAATTAAATGAAATAAAATTTTCAACACAAATACAAGAAAAAACACTATCATAGAGAAAAATAACACACCTGTAAAAAAGAACAAGCCACCCCTGCTCGAGAAAAATAATGCACCTATATAAGAAAAAAATTATTATGTTAGTAATAATATAAAGAAATAAATTAAATATAAATTTTTGATTTTAAACTAAACTTTGATTCATACCGAGAACATTGTGTGTCAGATTGCATTATGGTTAATGTCAATTTTGAATAAAAACAAGAATTTTGAGCCATACCGGTCACACAGTGCATCATATTGAAGTGTGACTGATTTATGCATGTCCCAAATGACTTATGGATCATTTGATTAAATTATCAAAACAATTCAAATGTGTTTCCTCAGTTTTGAGTACACCACTATTTTTTTACTAAAATTTCATTTTAAACTAGAAACATGCACTTTGAGTCATATAAGTCACATCGTGTGTGATTTTGACATGAGACAGATTCATACATGTCATAAATAAATTATGAATTATTTTTCTAAATTATCAAGACATTCCAAGAATGTTTTCTTGAATTTTAGTGAGTGGAACTTTTTTTTATTAAAATGTCAATTTTAAACTGATGATGAACACTTTGAGTCATATCAGTCACATCATGAATTTTATTGAGGAGAAGCTTATTCCTACACATCATAAATGAATTATGGATCATTTTCCTAAAGTACCAAAATATTCTGAATGCATTTTCTTGGTTTTAAGCATGTAATTTGCTTTTTTACTAAAATTAATGTTAATTTTGAATAAAAAGATGCACTTGGAATCATACTGATTACACCATGCATTGGATTAAGATGCACACTACCAAAAAATTGGGTTTCCATAGCACCACCCTTCAACAACGATAAAAAAAATGCTGATAAAGGGTACTTTTAATAGTGCTAAAAAAAACGCTGCTAAAAGTGACCCTTTATCATTGCTTTTTTTAGCATTGATAAAGACACCCCCTTTATAAGTGATTTTTTTGTGTTGTTAAAGAGACTCCCTTTATCAGTGCTTTTTTAGTAGCACTGATAAAGGGGGGCTTTATCAGCGCCTTTTTTCCTAGCGCTGATAATGTGTATATTTCAAAAAAAATATTTCATAAAAAATAATATATTGATATATAAGTATATTTATATTGATATAAATATAATATATTTTTTTAAATATGTTTTAGATCGATTTGATATGTGGTAGATGCAAAATGGACACCCGGAACAAAAGTTATGGTCGTTTAGAGGGATTAAGAACCTTTTTAGGCCTTGAAGAATATGATAATGTGTTATAGTGGTCATTGGAGTGTAGGTTTATTTTCAATCTTTGATTTGATATGTGGTATAGGCAAAACAGACACCCGGAGCAGAAGTTATGGAAAAACGGACAACCGGAGAAGAACTTATGACCGTTGGGAGGAATTATGGGCCTTTCTTGGCCTTGAAGAACATGATAAGGTGTTTTAGTGGTCACCATAGTGTAGATATTTTTGAAAGATTCAATTTGATATGTGGTAGAGTGAAAACAGAAACCTGGAGCAGAAGTTATAATTTTTGAAATTGAGCAACCCTCCTAGCACCTAAAAACCTAAGAAACCAATAACTCCCTAAAACAGCCATAACTTCTGCTCTGAGTGTCCGTTTGAGCATAGTGACTAGAAAAATTGAATATTTTGAGATGAGTGAGGAACACATCCAATCGAAACCATGATAATATCAAAGAAACAGAAGATATAGTTATACCACTCTAAAAAAACTCTAACTTCAAACAACCATAACTTTTTCTCTGGGTGTCCGTTTGGGCTCTACCACATATCAAATCGAAGGAAGAAAAGATATATACACATTAGTCTGACTCGAACAAATTTACAGTCACATATTAAACCATAAAACCACAAAAAACCATCAGAAGTATTTTGAAACTCTTTTTTCGTGTCCGATGCCTTGTCAATTTTTTCTTAAAATGATAATAACTCCCAATCTGTGTGTATTTTTGGAATCGTCTACCTGTTATATTGTATTTATTTCCATGAGCTTTGGTTTTATTGGTCATGAAGCTGAAACAGACACCCGGATCAAAAGTTATGCCCTTTTCAGTGACTCTGCAGTTTGTTAGGTTTTTCAAGCCCCTGTTTCTAGCACTTTTGTCCTGTCTGTTTTTTTCAAATAGCTGTAACTTATAATATTCCTGCCCGTTCAGCATCTACCACATATAATATCATAGCTCGTTTGATGATATTTTATTTGACTAGTCACGGATCTAGAATGGACTCTCAGATCAGAAGTTTCTGTCGTTACCCTGAGTTTAGGGTTTATTTGACTTTCTGACTGTATTTACAGGTTTTTGAGGGTTTCTCCATTTTTTACCTATTTTCAGGTTTTCAGGACTTGTTATCATTTTTCATAATTTACTATTATTTATAATCAAATATATAACAATATATATATATATATATATTTTATATATTCACACGTAAAAATTTAATTTTATAAATAAATAATTAAACATATTTACTTATAAAATATATTTATCAATATATAAGCCTTATCTAAATAAAAAAACTAATATCCATTTTATTTAAAATACAAATATATGAATATTTATATATTTATATAATATTTACTTGTATATATATATATATATGTGTGTGTACCTGTATTGACAAACTGATATATATTATCTATATATTCAAACATATGTATATACATATTAATATATAATATTTGTAAATATATATAAATATGTAAAATTATACATATAGATACACATATAATATATATATGTTTGTGTGTGTGTGTTGTATATATGTATTTATTTATTTATAAACACACACAAAAAGTATATTTTATAAATGTATTTAAAACTAATCTTATAAATATATATTAATATACGAATAAATATATTAATATATAAATATAACTATATATATATTAATATAACAAAACATATATATATTAATATAACTATATATATTAATATATATATATATATATTAATATACGAGTAAGTATAACTAAATATATATATAAATAAATAGATATATTAATAAATAAAGAGAAAATCAATATGGTGTAGTGGTAAAGGCTTAGGTGCGCAGACAACATGTCCCGAGTTCGAATCCAGGAGGAGAAAGGTTGCGCGTGTGAGTGGAATAAGGGTAAGCATTGTTAAAGGGCGGACTAGCGATGTTAAAGGGGTGGTGGCTGGGGCGTGTGGGCTGGGGTGGGGGGGTGGGGGGCTATTGAAGGGGTGGGGGGTTCAAGCGTTGCAAAATCCCCTCCCTAATTTGCAGATTTTTTTAATGTTTTTTAACTTTTATCAGCGCTAAAAAAATAACTGATAAAGGACTCGTTTATCAGTGCTTTTTTTAGCACTGATAAAAGACCCCTTTATCAGTGCTTTTCTGAGTGCTGATAAAAGGGACCTCCCCCCCTTATCTTCACTGAGATTAGTAGTGCTTTTTTAGTGCTAATAATGGTCTTTTTTAGCATTGATAAAATCTTGTTTTGTGGTAGTGCCGACTGATTCCTACATATCCCAAATGACTTATGGGTCGTTTTCTTAAAGTATAAAAACAATCCGAACATGTTTCATTGGTTTTGAGTATGCCACTTGTGTTTTTTACTAAAATTTCATTTTAAACCGGAAACTTGCACTATGAGTCATACAGGTCACATCGTGTGTGGCTTTGACATGATACCGATTCATACACGTCTTGTCCTAAAATATCAAGACAATCTAAGTAGAGTTTATTGGTTTTCAGTGAGAAGCACTTTTTTGTATTAAAATATCAATTTTAAACTGATATTAGACAATTTGAGTCATACTGGTCACATCGTGCATTGGATTGAGGTGCGACTAATTCCTATACATCAAAAATGACTTATGGATCATTTTCTTAAAGTACCAAAATAATATGAATTCATTTTCTCAGTTTTGAGTATGTCAGCTTTTTTTTACTAATATTAATGTCAATTTTGAATAAAAAGATGCACTTGGAGTCATACCGGTTATATTGTGCATTGGATTGATGTGAAGATGATTCCTACACATCCCAAATGACTCATGGATCTGTTTCCTAAAGTATCAAAACAATACGAATGTGTTTCATCAATTTTGAGTATCCCCCTTTTGTTTTTTACTAAAATATCATTTTAAACTAGAAACATACACTTTGAGTCATACAGGTCGCATTGTGTGTGCATTTAACATGATACCAATTAATACACATCAAAAATTAATTATGAATCATTTTACTAAATTACCAAGATAATCCGAATGTGTTCTCTTGATTTTCAATGAGTGAAACTTTTTTGTATTAAAATATTAATTTTAAACCAATAAGGGACACTTTGAGTTATACCAGTCACACTGTGCATTGGATTGAGTTTTGGCTAATTACTACACATCACAAATAAATTATGGATAATTTTCCTAAATTAAAAAAATAATCCGAATGTGTTTTCTCGGTTTTGAGTATGTCATTTATTTTACTAAAATTAATGTCAATTTTGAATAAAAAATATGCACTTGGAGTCATACTGGGAACAACATGCATCAGATTGAGGTGAGGTTGATTTCTACACATCCCAATTCATTAAGTATCAAAACAATCTGAATGTTTTTCCTTGATTTTGTGTACAACACTTGTGTTTTTTATTAAAATATCATTTTAAACTGAAAACATGCACTTTGAGTCATATAGGTTGTATCATGTATGGGTTTTACCTGAGACCAATTCATACACATCACAAATGAATTATAAATTGTTTTAATAAATTATCAATAAAATTCAAGCATGTTTTTATTTTATTTTCAGTGAGTGGTACTTTTTTATTAAAATGTCATTTTTAAATCGATAACGGATACTTTGAGTCATACCGGTCACACCATGTGTCAGATTGAGGTGTGGAAGATTCCTACACACCCAAAAATGTCTTATGGATCATTTTCCTAAAGTACCAAAACAATATAAATGTGTTTTCTTGGTTTTGAGTATGTCAGTTGTTTTTTTACTAAAATTAATATCAGTTTTGAATAAAAAGATGCACTTAGAGTCATACCAATCACACTGTGTGTTGGATTGAGGTGTGGTTAATTACTAAATTTCCCAAATGACTTATGGATTTTGTCCAAAAGTATCAAAATAATATGATTGCATTTCCTTAGTTTTGAGTATGCCACTT
This sequence comes from Viscum album, assembly GCA_963277665.1. Classification (NCBI taxonomy): domain Eukaryota; kingdom Viridiplantae; phylum Streptophyta; class Magnoliopsida; order Santalales; family Viscaceae; genus Viscum; species Viscum album. The sequence continues at coordinate 401,050,097 of OY728151.1, read as the reverse complement.
ATGTTTTTAATAAAGTGTCATTTTAAACTAGAAACACACACTTTGAGTCATATATACCGTATCGTGTGTGGGTTTGACATGAGACCAATTCATACACATTAAAAATGAATTATGAATTTTTTTTATAAATTATCATGGAAATGAAAATATGTTTTCTTGGTTTTTAGTGAGTGACACTTTTTTGCATTAAAATGTCAATTTTAAACCAATAATGGACACTTTGAGTCATACCAGTAACACTATGCATTGGATTGAGGTGTGGATAATTCATACACATAAAAAATGACTTATTGATCGTTTTAATAAAGTATCAAAACAATTTGAATGTTTTTTCTTGGTTTTGAGTATGTTAGTTTTTTTACTAAAATTAATATCTATTTTGAATAAAAAGACGCACTTGGAGTCATACCAGGAACATCGTGCATCAGATTGAGGTTCCACTGATTCTTACATGTCCCAAATGACTTATGGATATTTATCCAAAAGTATCAAAATAATATGAATGTGTTTCCTTGATTTTGAGTACGTCAATTGTATTTTTTACTAAAATATCATTTTAAACCAGAAACACTCACTTTGAGTCATACAGGTCGCATCGTGTGTAGTTTTAACATGAGACTGATTCATACATGTGAAAAATGAATTATGGTTTTTTTCCCTAAATTATTAATACAATCTGAGCATGTTTTCATAGTTTTCATTGAGTGACACTTTTTTGTAATAAAATGTCAATTTTAAACCAATAACAGAAACTTTGAGTCATACCGGTTGTAACACCCCGACCCCAGTTACCCAGAGTCGGTGCATTATTACATAACATTGGCATGATCGCAAAATATCAAGTCTTGAAAGATCGATTAGTTTAGTAGCCTTGGAAACACTAGATACATTCATAAAGTTTACATTACATCATAAAGTGAAAAACTACAACAACATCTTGTCTCCATATACCACACTCATATCCCCTCATACTATCCCTACAAGTTATTCATAAAATACTTCTTCACATCCTAGGAAAAATAAAACATAGAAAGGGGTGAGCTCAGATTCCCAGTAAGGATAATAATATAGTGGAAACTTTCATAAATAAGCATAAAAATTTAAGTCAATGTATAACTAAAACAAAATCCTTTTAAACTTGAACTTTAGCATATTATGGCAGAAATAAAATGAAACAATTCCATTTACTTTTTCACATGGATATTCTACTAATAGAATAATCACATTCAATATCAATAACCACTTTCATAATGATGGAATGCATAATTCCAGACTATTATAACCACATAGTCAAGGTCTTGTGCCAAGACTACAAATAAGATTTTGTAAAGTCCTTGTACCAAGATAATAGTTTGTCTCATGAGACCTACGGATGCATCTAGGAGCTATATTGGGCTCCACCCATCACTTACTAAGTTCAATGCATTCCTCATATGAATAGGTTTAAACATAACATAAACATTCGTATTAAAACTAGCATACGAAATGTCAATACTTTCTCCATAAACCATGAATGGTATAAAAATAACATATCCACATTCAAACATATCACAAAATCTTCAATACTATATGGAAGTTTTGTATCATAATAAATCAACTTTGAATAAGCTTAAAATCCATCAAAGGATATCGACATAGATGAAATCAAAACGATTTGAGAGAAATATCTCTTTTTTTGAAATCATTTAAAAGCCACATAATTAAAACATTTAATTTGAAAATATTATTATAAGCTTGTAAGGGAATATTTGACAATTTTATAATGATGGAAAATAGCTGCGCCCACCGTATAAGTTAAAAAAGACATTCTTACCTTAATTTTGTCGAAAAGGTTAAAAAGGAACTTGTTTGGAAAACGACGGAAAGGTTCCTTTATAAACATCTTATAAAAATTCAAACAAGGGTATACATGAATTTAACCCATGTTCTATAAAATAGTAATAATTTTTGAAATACATTTTTAAAAAACATGGATGTGGATGATAAAGAGGTCCCAGTAGATAATTACATATAAGCAACCTCGGATAATGAAGAGATTGTGAAATAAACCCTTACCTTGTACTTTTCCTTGGTCTAGGGTTGGTTTAAATCCTGTATAATGGTGAAATAATTATTATTAAATTATACAAGAATCATATAAATTAATATGATATCATATATGATCTTTTAACATTGCTTTGTTAATAATATCTTAGTATTATCGTTGTTTCAGGTGTTAACTGATTCGTTTTCTTTTATATGCTTTATTACGTAAGCCGTGTTTGTTATGGATAGATTGTATCTTATTCATATACAGAATGATATCAAGTCCTTGAACATTACTTTTAATCATCAAATGATAATTATTCTTGAATGGATACTATGGGGAATGAATCTCATTGTGTTCGTGGAGACGGTAGTCCGTACATACGCACGAGCGAAAATATTATTCTTTTAATATTAAAATAATATATAATTGGATGTTATATCATATATACAGAATCATTATCATTTTATATTTATTATTTACATCAATTACACATCATTATCATACCCATCCAAATAATTATGTATTGAATAACAATTACACCACGGCGTGGAGACGGTAGGTCGTACGTACGCACGTATGCTGACATGTCATTCAAAGGATGGATAGAATACTGAATATGGTTGTACCATATTTATAATAACATAAAATTATATATAATATACTGAATTTATTATTTTAGAATGGAAATAACAAATAAAGAAGAAGTGGAAGAAGAAAGGAACTTGAAAGAGGGTGGTGAAATCATTACCTCTTCTTCGGGTTCTTCCTTTTGATTTGATCAAAAGGGCTCCTTAGGTTGGATTTATGACTAAATAAAGGCCTATAGTATAAAGGTAGGATATATTATAGGGTAGTTAGGCAGAGTTTTCCCAAGCCAAATGGCTTTGAATGTGTGAATTAGAGAGAATGGGGGGTGCCCTTTTATAAGAGGGGTGAGGGACACCTTAGGAGAATCTAAAAATATTATTTTATAATAAATTCATATTAGTTTTATAATGGCTTCAAAGTATATTATTTAAAGGTTAAGGTGGGTATAGGTCTAAAACCACTCAACAAATAGGTTTTAGACAGGTTTTGGTCACTATATTAACTTTATCTTTTTGATTTAACTCTTAGTTAAATGGTTTGACATTTACCTTGTCTCTTTGTGTTTTTATATTATATAGTTAATAAACTTACTATATAATTCCAAGAAAACCCCAAGTGGTCCATTAATGATACAAATATCATTATATAAGTCCTTTTTCCGAACCTTATATTTTTAGGAATAGAATATCAATTAATAATATAATATTTGTTTTAAAAACTCATTTATGTCAATTTTGACACTATTTAATAATTTATTTTTGTTGAAGTCTTAACAACTTTATTAATTCGCACCAAATTCATTTAAGAAATCATAACATGTAATATTAATCAAAAAAATTTGTGTATGTCATCAAAACTTTCAAATTATATTTATTTTAACATTTATAATACCAATTATTTGATTCTTTCATTAATAAGGAAAATAATGCATCATTATTGTGTCATTAATAAATTTAGTTATTCAATGTATAAAAATTATAAATAAAATAAAATTATATAGGAAATATTTTTATTTTTCTAATGAATATTTATATTTGAAAATATAACATATATAACCCTATGTAAAAATTGTTTTGCTAAAAGATATATGCTTATGTCATTTTTGTATTTACTTTAACTTAATTAATATAAAGTGTCATTATCACTTACAAGTGGCTCCATGGGGTCCTAAAATCGGCCCAAGGATTCCCATGGTCTGAAATTAATCATCCAATAGGGTTAGGGCATGTGTTAGGGTAATTTAATATTATTTTTTACCCTTATTTACTGGATTTACCCTTTAACCAATGTAAATAAAATATTTACCGAAGTAATTATTCAAAATGTCTAAAAATAAAAGTTACCTATTTACAAAATTTGGACCTCCTGATTCTAAATATGAAATTAATTTTTCTAAATTCAAACCACATAAGTGTCATAAATTAATTTAAAATTAATCCCTGTTGTTAAAACAAAAAGCATATTTTTAAGAAATAATAAATATCAAAAGATTGACACTTGTTTATGTCTAGTTTAAATGTGAAATTACATCCAATGACCAAAATTGGATTAAATGGTAAAAATATATTATAATTATAATTTAAAACCACTAAATAGTATAATTTATCACTATAAATTATTTTTATTAAAAAAAGTAATTTTTAATTAAAATTTAGTATTTTTCACTATTCATAAAAAATTGGAAGTTTTCAGAAAAGTACCAAAAATTCAACCTAAGATAATTTCGATATTCCAAATCCAAAAATGAAGTCCATTTTGAAATATAAAATGTATAAAATTTCAAAAAGTGGGTATTATTATTCATATCGGCTAGTTTGATTGGTTGTGGTGTGTTAGAACTCAAAGTTGCGTACAACACATGCTACTATATTATTCAAAGAGAAGCGTACCGTGGAAGCTTGGGGTGTTACATTCTCCCCTCCTTCAATTAATTGTGTCCTCACAATTTGAAATTATTCTTAGAAAATAAAAGGTTGAAAATAGAAAATATCTTTATGGGAAAACCCACATCGAAAATTGGGTTAATAAAATTTAGCCTTAATAAGAGGAAAAGGGAAATGAAAGAGTCACCACAAAATTATGATCTCGATTAGGAGAAAATTGGTGAAAATTAGAGACACATAATTAGAGTAAAAATGTAAATATTTATAGGTAGTTATTTAAGTCATCAGTCACAAATAATTTTAGAATTGAGGGCCTCAAAGCCATCAATCTATGATGATTTAAAATAGCATCGGTTCAACAAAACACAAGGTATTAGGATAACACATTTTTAGTTTTAAGATCCCTTACCTAATGTTTAAGAACTAATTTCTTTATAGAATAAGAGAAGAAATATATCTCTGTGTGTGTGTGTGTGTGTACTTGACAAGTATAGTTCCATCCTTTCACTAATTTCTACCAAAAACTCATCTTTCACTCTAAAAAATAATAGACCTTAAAAAATATTCCATTTATCCTATTCATATAGTGTTCCAAAAAAAATTAATTTCTAATTAATCTACCATACCTTTTAAAAAAACTACATTATTCAATCCAGGACATCATGTGGTCCAGTGGTAGGTGATACACCCTTGTCGCCCTTCGGTTGCGGGTTAAAGTCTCACGGCCTTGCCGAACGCGACGGGTTGCCGCCCGAACTCCGGGTTGTCCTTTTATGGCAATCCAAAAAATAATCTCAAACTAGAATTATCCAAAATACTTCTATCCAAACTCATAGTCCAAAATTTATAAGGAAGGTAAGCACAATGAAGATCCTTTTTGTCGCATAATAACATGTGAACACCTTCATCATGTATTCTTTTAAAACACTGCAACATCCTGAATTACCATAAAACATTATTGATTACATTCATGATCCCTTATTCCTTATAGAATACTGGATATACTCCTTCTATCCAAAAATATTGTAAACTCCAATAAAGATGGAATATACAAATCATTAATCAGTTTCAAGGTAGTCAAGAATATCCAATATAATTTATCCAAATCAATCATGTATTATTCCAAAATCACTACCTCGGTATCAAAACCATATTATGGTTTATCTTTCTCTCATCATATATTTTCTAAAAATTTAACCTTCTATTGAGTCACTTTTCTTGGTTTCACACAATCTCAAGTCCTTAATGAAACAGTCCTATAGTACAATCCTTATATACTCTATAATTACTATAACCAGTACAACATTGATACAACACTCAAATGACCTAATTCTTTAATAACAACATAAGAAATCTAATCATTCCTCCTAATCTGTGGTAGTATCATAAATTGATTATTATCCAATGGCATCATTTGGGTAATACTCTAATGATTTGAAAACTGGTTTGCGTAGTGTCCCAACTCCTTGTAGATGAAGAATTGTACATTTGAAACCTTTTTCTTACCCTTGTAGTCACATACTTGGTGTCCTTTTTCTCCACACTTATAACAAACTCACATTCCCTTCAGGCAAGTTCCAGGGTGTTTCTTCCCACATTTATCACGTATGAGAAAATTATTCTTTTCCCTCTTCCCTTTATCCATCTTTCTCACTTCCATCCTTTTCTTCTCTTGCTTCCCTTAAAATCCATATGACTTAGAGAATTATTTAATTATCTTATTAACACATGATACTATTTCTTCATATGTTGATAATACATGGGAGACTATTTCCCTTCTAAATGTTGTCTTAATATCACGAAAGATATGATCCTTATTACTCCTTGGATCATACGTATTGCTGGAGTTCACATTCCTTCTACTGAGCGCCATTTCTATAAAATGGCATACACTAGATTAGTTTATGAATCTCAATACATAAATCCTAACTTGTAAAACACTTGAGATAAATTGAATAGTTTATGGATATAATCCATAATCATAAAAATGTTTTCTTTGAGGAAGTATATACTCATAAACCCTTAAAATGGTTTGTAAAGGAAATGAGAATTTTCCTAATCATATCCCCCGGGAGTGTCGTAACCAAGAGTGCAGCAAGGCCCGTTGTCGTGCACTAGTTCCCATTTGAGTCTAGCTCAAAATGGTGTTTTCAGGTTTTACCCCTACGTACATCTGTGCCAGAGCCGCCTCTACCTGCTCGTATCTAGACAGGGATGTATTGCTCAGAAAACTCACAAAATCTATACAATACCAAAATTCTAGGAAGTTTTTATACACTAATCCTCAAAGTCCACCTTAGGTCTATGTGCTCTAATCAGAGTTTATCTAAATATAGCTTCCAAGGTTTGTAGTAAACTTCCTCTGATACCAACTGTAATGCCCCGACCCCAGTTACCCAGAGTCGGTGCATTATTACATAACATTGACATGATCACAAAAGATCAAGTCTTGAAAGACTGAATAGTTTAGTATCCTTAGAAACACTAGATACATTCATAAAGTTTAAATTACATTATAAAGTGAAAAACTACATCAAAATCTTGTCTCCATAGACCACACTCATATCCCCTCATAATATCCCTACAGGTCATTCATAAAATACTTCTTCACATCCTGGGAAAAATAAAACATATAAAGGGGTGAGCTCAGATGCCCAGTAAGGATGACAATATAGCGGAAACTTTCATAAATAAGCATAAACATTTAAGGCAATTTATAACTAAAACAAAAGCCTTTTAAACTTGAACTTAAGTATAATATGGTAGAAATAAAATTAAATAATTCCATTTACTTATTCACATGGATATTCTACTAATTGAATAATCACATGCAATATCAATAACCACTTTCATAATGATGGAATGCATAATTCCAGACTATCATAACCACATAGTCAAGGCCTTGTGCCAATAATACAAATAATATATTGTCAAGGCCTTGTTCAAAGACACTGGTTTGTCTCATGATACCTACCGATGCATCTTGGAGCTATAACGGGCTCCACCCGTCACTTACTAAGTCCAATGAATTCCTCATATGAACAGGTTTAATCATAACATAAAAATTCGTATTAAAAATAGCATACGAAATGTCAATACTTTCTTAATAACCCATGAATGGTATAAAAATAACATATCCGCAGTCAAACATATCACAAAACCTTCAATACTATATAGAAGTTTTGTATCATAATAAATCAACTTCAAATAAGCTTAAAATCCATCAAAGGATATTGACATAGATGAAATCAAAACTATTTGAGAGAAATATCTCTTTTTTGAAATCATTTAAAAGACACATAATTAAAACATTTACTTTGAAAATATTATTATAATATTTTAAGGGAAGATTTTATGGTTTTATAATGGCATAAAATAGTTTCACCCACTGTATAAGTTAAAAAAGACATTCTTACCTTAATTTTGTCGAAAAGGTTAAAAAGGACCTTGTTTGGAAAACGACGAAAAGATTCCTTTATAAACATATTATAAAAATTAAAACAAGGGTATAAATGACTTTAACCCATGTTTTATAAAATAGTAAGAATGTTTGAAATACATTTTTAAGAAACATGGATGTGGATGATAAAGAGGTCCTAGTAGATAATTACATATAAACAACCTCAAATAATGAAGAGATTGTGAAATAAACCCTTACCTTGTACTTTTCCTTGGTCGAGGGTTGGTTTAACTCCTTTATAATGGTTAAATAATTGTTATTAAATTATAAAATAATCATATACATTAATATTATATCATATATGATCTTTTAACATTTCTTTATTAATAATATCTTAGTATTATCGTTGTTTCGGGTGTTAACTGATTCGTTTTCCTTTATATGATTTGTTGCGTAAGACATGTTTGTTATGGATATGTTGTATCTTATTCATATCCATAATGATATAAAGTCCTTAAACATTACTTTTAATCATCAAATGAGAATTAGTCTTGAATGGATACGATGTGGAATGAATCTCATCGCGTTCATGGAGACGGTAGTCCGTACGTACGCACAAGCGACAATATAATTATTTTGATATTAAAATAATATATAATTGGATGTTATATCATTTATAAAGAATAATTATCATTTTATATTTATTATTTACATCAATTACACATCATTATCATACCCATCCAAATAATTATGTATTGAATAACAATTACACCACGACGTGGAGACGGTAGGCCGTACGTATGCACGTATGGTGACATGTCATTCAAAGGATGGATAGAATAATGAATATGGTTGTACCATATTTATAATAACATCAAAGTATATAGAATATACTGGAGTTATTATTTTAGAATGGAAATAACAAATAAAGAAGAAGTGGAAGAAGAAAGGAACTTGAAAGAGGGTGGTGAAATCATTACCTCTTCTTTGGGTTCTTTCTTTTGATTTGATCAAAAGGGATCCTTAGGTTGGATTTTTGACTAAATGAATTCCTATAGGATAAAGGGAGGATAGTTGAGAGGGTATTTTGGTAGAGGTTGGCTGATCCAAATGGATTGAAGGTGTGAATTACATAGAAGGGGGAGTGCCCTTTTATAAGAGGGGTGAGGGGCACCTTAGGAAAAGCTAGAAATATTATTTTATAATAAATTCATATTCGGTTTATAATGGCTCCAAAGTGAATTATTTAAATTTTAAGGTAATTATAGGTCTAAAACCACTCAACAAATAGGTTTTAGACAGGTTTGGGTCACTATATTAACTTTATCTTTTTGATTTAACTCTTAGTTAAATAGTTTGACATTTACCATGTCTCTTTGTATTTTTATATTATATAGTTAATAAACTTACTATATACTTCCAAGAGACCCCCAAGTGGTCCATTAATAATAAAATAATCATTATATAAGTCATTTTTCCAAACCTTAGATTTTTAGGAATATAATATCAATTAACAATATAATATTTGTTTTAAAAACTCATTTATGTCAATTTTGACACTATTTAATAATTGATTTTTTAAAGTCTTAAAAACTTTATTAATTATCACAAAATTAATTTAAGAAATCCGAACATGTAATATTAACCATTAAAATTAGTTTATGTCATCAAAACTTTCAAATTATATTTATTTTAACATTTATAATACCAATTATTTGATTCTTTCATTAATAAAGAAAATATTGCATCATTATTGTGTCATTAATAAATTTAATTATTAAATGTCTAAAAATTATATATAAAATACCATTATGTAGGAAATATTTTTATATTTCTAATGAATATTTATAGTCTAAAATATAACATATATAACCCTATGTAAAAATTGTTTTTCTAAAAGATATATGCTTTTGTCATTTTTGTATTTACTTTAACTTAATTAATATAAAGTGTCATTATCACTTACAAGTGGCTCCATGGGGTCCCAAAATAGACCCAAGGATTCCTATGGTCAGAAATTCATCATAAAATAGGGTTAGGGCACGTGTTAGGGTAATTTAATATTATTATAATATTATTTTTTTACCCTTATTTATTAGATTTACCCTTTAACCATTGTAAATAAAACATTTACCGAAGTAATTATTCAAAATGTCTAAAAACAAAAGTTACCTATTTAAAAAATTTGGACCTCCTGATTCTAAATATGAAATCCATTTTTCTAAATTCAAACCACATAAGTGGCAGAAATTAATTTAAAATTAATTCCTGTTGTTAAAACAAAAAGCGTGTTTTTAAGAAATAATAAATATCAAAATATTGGCACTTTTTTATGTCTAGTTTAAATGTAAAATTACGTATAATGACCAACATTGGATTAAATGGTAAAAATATATTCTAATTATACTTTAAAACCACTCAATACTATAATTTATCACTATAAATTATTTTGATTAAAAAAATTGTTTTTAATTAAAATTTAGTATTTTTCACTATTCATAAAAAATTGGAAGTTATCAGAAAAGTACCAAAAATTCACCCTAAGATAATTTCAATATTAAGAATCCAAAAATGAAGTCCATTTTTAAAGATAAAATGTATAAAATTTCAAAAAGTGGGTATTACTATTCATATCGCCTAGTTTGATTGGTTGTGGTGTGTTAGAACTCAAAGTTGCGTACAACACACGCTACTATATTATTCAACGAGAAGAGTACCGTGGAAGCTTGGGGTGTTACTGATGTTATTAATATTTTCATGACTTATTATATTCCAAATTTACTTATTTTATATGAAATGTGCATAATTTGTGTGAAATATTAATGTTTTAATATTAAGTATAATTTTTGAGCATTTTTAGAAGTAGTCCAATTGAGTCAGTTTAATGTTTTAATTATAACTGTTACTATACTGATCCAAATTGTGTGGTTATTGTTTTTTTGGATTCTCCTTTCAATATAAAACATTTCATTAGAATGTACCATGATCCAATTCTACCATTTTAAGGGTCATATGGTCCTCACAAACAAGAACAAAGAATCTGTGAACAAACTGGACCAGCCTTGAAGATTGATTTACTGGGCTCAATACAGAAGTCCAAAAACATCAAATCTCCACCATAATTCGGGGGACACTACATTTCATCTTGGATAAAAATTTCATGGCCCAAATACAAGTAAAAGGGGCCCAAATGAAGATTTTAAGTCCAGCCCACCATTCTGTCCTAGAATTAAAATCAGTATACTATTCATGACATATCTCATTATGTAAGCATCAAATAGAGCTGAGATTTTTCAGTGTGAAAGAGGAGATATATGAGGCCTACTTTGTTGAAGAAACCATTCGTATTTGAAGGTATCCTAATATAAAAAAACCCTTTCACATTATGGACTTCAAAAATAATGGATTGAAATGGACAGTTTAACTTTGTTTAATCAACCGGCCATAACTTTTGATCCTTAAGTCCAAATGACTCCATATTTTGAGAGTAGTAGGCCAACATTATTTTATACAACTTTTAAGAAGTAGATATTTTAAGATTCGGCTGTCTGAATAGACAAATTGGCAATTCAAGTGGAGGGACAGATTGGGAATGAAAACAGTCCACTCCTTGGGCTATAAATACTCTCCCCTTCTCTCCTTGAGAGGGGTTGGCATTTTAGAAGAGAGGAGATCATATTGTCACGACCAAAGCTTTTCTAAAGGCTTGGGAGGACCTTCCATACTCAAGTTTTTACTTGAGAGACATTTCCTCCTCTCTTTGTTTTCACTTACTTTTGTGTTCTTTGTTTTTGTAATTTTGTAAGTCCTTTCTTTGTAATTCTGTTTTAATGCAAGTTACTTCTTCAATATCTCTTATTCTCATCCACATTATGTAGTTTAATATTTATGTTATTAAAATAGTTTAAATTCAGTTCAATCCCCTTCCCTTCTTTTTCTTCCTCATTCAATCTAAAATCCATTTTTAATTATCATCATCGTTCGTGTGTGTGTGTCAACGTACCACTCTTTTCTAATCCATTTCTTTTTCTTCTATTCTTAATTTATCATCATAATTATTTTAACCAGAATATTAAACATCAAAATGGCTGAGTAAATCTCTCATTGGGGTGAGTTATAATTCGGGGATGTTAAGTGATTGAGAGTTTTGCTCGATGAGTATTCTTTAAATTAATATTGTGTATGTTAAACTTAATATGTCATGGATTAATGATATGTTTTGTTTAACGAGTGGTTTCCATGGATTATTGGAACCATAAATACACTACCATAAATAATTTTTGATTGAGATTATAACCCTAAGTTAAGTTAAGGCTTGGATTAAATCCCTCACACTTAGGAATTCCAATCAACGTCAACTTATGACATGGGTGTTAATTTAATGCAATACAAAGTAAGGCTCAAGGATATCACATGATTAACTCTCCAATGATGAACTCACCCCAATCTTTATCATTTTGGTAAATCAAATATCATCCATAAATCATTCAAATTAAGCTCTACAAACAAACCCCCTAAATCAAAATACAATCAACTAAAAACAAACGAATATTACAAAGTATCATCGCCGAGGATTTGACCCGAGTGCTGCTATACACATTAGCAGAGCACCGGAATTTTGACCGGTCGATAGGCGACAATCGGCCATGCGTTTCAAATGGTGCCATTTCCGGGGATGGTGATTTAAGTAGTCATTAGTTTCTGGTTATTGTCAAGAAAACACAAAAAAAAAATAAAATTTAAAAAAAAAATTGAAAAAAAAATTGAAAAAAAAAACACAAAGAAAAACCCGTCTTTCTCTTCCTTTCTAAATCTCTTTGAATGCCCCGTAGCCTCCCAAACAATCCCTCAGATTTGTTTGACCCTGAAATTGATAGAACTCTTCGTCGACTTAGGAGGACCATTAGGGATAACCAAATCACCCAAGAACCAATCATTTCCCTACCAATTGAATTTGATATGGCCAATCCTAGGGAACAAACATTAAAAGAACTTGCTGCCCCTGATATGAATTACCAACCCCTTGGTATTCAATATCAAAACATAGAGGATGACTTCGAACTCAAATCGGGTTTGATTCATCTTCTTCCTCATTTCCACGGGCTAGCCGGTGAGGATCCACATCTCCACCTTAAAGAGTTCCAAGTAGTGTGCTCTACCATGAAGCCTCAAGGGGTTTTTGAAGAACAAATCAAACTTCGAGCCTTCCCTTTCTCCCTAGATAACTCTGCCAAGTCATGGCTCTACTACCTCCCTTCTGGTTCCATAACTACATAGAATGACATGAAGCGTCTCTTTCTAGAAAAATTCTTTCCTGCTTCTCGTACCGCTTCCATCCGAAAGGAAATAAGTGGTATCCGTCAATTCCCAAATGAATCACTCCATGAGTACTGGGAGAGGTTCAAAAAGCTTATTGCAACGTGCCCACACCATCAAATCCCTGACCAACTCTTGATCCAATACTTCTATGAGGGGTTATTAGCTATGGAGAGAACCCTCATTGATGCCGCAAGTGGCGGTGCTCTGGTTGATAAAACTCCTGCAGCTGCAAGAGATCTCATAAGTAACATGGCTGCAAACACACAACAATTCCATACTCGAGCACATGCTCAATTCAAACAGGCCCAAGATAATCAATCCATAGAACCTAACAAGATGACAGAGTGGATGAGTGAACTTACAGGTCTTGTGCGTCAACTAGCGGTGGCTACCAAAGCCCCAACCTCATCTTCTCCACAATCACTATTACCTGGACCTATCAAGAATTGTGGAATCTGTAGCTCCCCAGCTCATCCAATAGACACATGTCCACAACTTCAAGAGGATCAATCTGATTCATCCGGACCAATGGAGATCAATGCAGCATATGCTCAGCGGAACCCCAATCCTCAACTATCAGGTCAGTTTGTTAGAAACTTCAACCAACCTCACTCTGAGCCCTTATCTTCTTCCTATAACCAAGGCCTTAGGTATGGTAATCCCATTTCTCATCCCCCTCAATTCCCTCCTCAAAACCCAAACCAATTCCAATATGGTCAAGGTGGTGGTAACTTCCATCAACCTTATCCTTTTGTTCCTCAACCTCAAAGGAACAATCCTCCTCCTGGATTCCACTATCCGAATGAGCCTTCCCAATTCCCAACCCAATACAATCGCTTTCCCAAGAACCAAAATCAAGGTAATCCCAATCTGGGACAAGCCTCTTCTTCCAAGAAACCATGGGAAAGTGCAGTGGAAGATCTTGCCTCCTTCACCCGTTCTAGCCTTAAAAACATTGAAACTCAAATAGTTCAACTTGCATCCCACCTAAGCCAGCAACAACAATCAAATTCTTCCCAACTCCCAGCTCAACCATTACCCAACCCCAAGGGTAATGTAAGTGCAATTGCACTTAGATCAGGAAAGCAACTTGCTATGCCTCAAGATAAATCCTCAAACCCTCCTTTGAATGTTGACCTAGAAAATGAAAAGAAAAATAAAATTGAAAAGGAATCTGAATCCATTCCATCACCTCCTTCCATTCCACTTAGGAACCCAATTCCTTTTCCACAAGCTGTTTCTAAACCAAGGAAGTCCTTTGAACCTGATCCTAAAATGCTCGACATGTTTAGACGTGTTGAAGTCAACATTCCCATATTAGATGCCATAAAAAAAATTCCTAAGTATGCCAAGTTTCTCAAGGAGTTGTGTACCCATAAGAGGCAACTTAGGACCTTCGAAAATGTTTCCACCCAGTAGTCCATACCCATTAAGTGCAAAGATACAGGTACCTTTACAGTCCCATGCCAAATTGGAAGTTCCAACTTTGATGATGCACTCATAGACCTAGGAGCCTCAATTAATGTCATGCCCAAATCCATATTCTCCAACCTTGGTCTAGGTCCCTTGCACCCAACGGGTGTTGTCATTCAGTTAGCCAATCGAAGCACAACCAGTCCTGAGGGAATAATTGAGTATGTCCTTGTCCGAGTCAATGATCTTATCTTCCCAGCTGACTTCTATGTCCTTGACATGGAAGGTGAGACAACTTCTTGCAAATCTGCTCTGATTCTAGGAATACCATTCCTTATGACATCTAAAACCAAAATTGATGTCCACGCTGGCATCTTATCCATGGAATTTGGCGACCAAATGGTCAGGTTCAACAGTTTCCAAGCCATGTGATACCCATCTGAGGATCACTCTGCATTCTCAATCCATGTTTCTGAAACTCCCTCTGAGAGTGTGTTGAATCCTAATCCATCATGTTCTTCCTGTTCTACTAATAGAGGAGTTTGTGAATATTGTATCCTCATTAACCAAGTGATTAATGGTGAAATTGATGTTGACATTACAAATACAAACTCCATTGATCTAAAGGATCTTGAAAACTATTTGGAATCTCATCTCACCTCTGACCTCCAATGCTCTAACATGGATGGTAATGAGGAAAATGAACTAGAATGCTCATTTGTTGATTCAGATCAGATTATCCCACATTCATTCTTTCCTATCCATGATTCTGAAAATTCTGTTATATGTGAAGTGAACCTTGAACCAATGTGTTTATATTGTCCTGATGGTAGTGATGTTTGTGATATTTGTACCCTAATTAATAAAGTGATCACTGGTGAGGTTGAAATTGACAATTCTTTGGTGAACAACATTGAAATAAAGGATATTGAAAATTTTATTCAATATTATGATGCCACTGATCCTCATTACTCTACATCAGTAAGTGATGAAATAAATTAGTCAAAAACAATTGGGATCTCATACTCTGCTTTCGTGTTATCTGAACCTTATATAAATGAACCATCAGAATTGAGCCATCCTATGGAATTTCCATGCATATAAAACCAGCACTTTGTGGATAACATCATTCCTCAGGTTGAAGACCAAAGTGAGGATAGAAATATTCTCTTTCGAACCCCATTGAATTGCAAGCACACCAACAAGGATGGGAAGAAATTATCCAATGAATCATCAGGCCTCCCAAAGAAAAAGTTTTTCTGGAAGCACACTGGAGTTGAGAAAATACGATGGCCACCATCAGACTATGGGTAGTCCACTGCAATTGTCCATCTGTAGACAAATAAATGCAGTGTTTCTTGGGAGTCAACCCATGTTTTATTTTACTTTTATGAAATTTCAATTTCTTTTTAGATTTTCATTAGATGAATAATGAATTTTATTTTTCAGGTAACTTCCCACTGTCCTGGGACCACCTCGACTTCCACAGAATCCCCAAATTCTCTAGCCGACCCACCACTAGATGGATATGGCAACCCACCAAATCCAAACTAGGGGGCACCTCTTTCCCTTTAACTCTATCTCTATCTCTACCTATCTCTACCTCTTTCTTCTTCTTCCTCTCTCTTTCATTTTTTTACCACTTTATTCATCAAACCCTTTATTTTTCTCTTTCTTGTGTGGGTGTGTATTTAAAAAAAACCTTAAAAACTAAAAAAAAACCAAAAAAACACAATTACTTAAAAAAATCACAAAAAAAGAGTTATGCTTACTCACCATCGAGTTTTGAAATTTTGTCCAACCATTTTGGGGAGTTAACAGACATGTTTTCATCTCAAAATTTTTTGTATTTTCATCATGAATTTGGATAAAGAATTTTGTGTCAAAATTAACAAATTTTGAATGCTCAATTTTTGATTTGGAAAATGCTTTTCCCAAACCGTGAGAACAAACAATTGCTTTTATTCCAAGGCCACCTATGGACATCTTTTCAAAATGTGTGTTTTCACCCCCATTTATGAGTCTTGAGTTTTTGGACCTTCGAGCTGAATTTCCTGCCTTAGTGTGCATTAATATGATAGAGGCATTTTCTGAACCACATGAGAATCACAATAGACAAATAGCCTCTCATTACCCTTACATTAATCCTCCTTTTGAAAGCCCCTTCAAGCCTATGAAAACCTTTTCCTTGATAGCCACATTACAAGCCCAATACCTTATCCCACCCAATATCAACATGGATTTTCATTGCATAAGTTTTTGAAATTTAAGTGTGGGGGGGATGGATTTCATTTTGGGTACCCTTTTTTTTTATTTCACCATGTTATCATATGCTTGAGGGCAAGAATCCATTTTAGTGTGGGGGTAGGTTGTCATTCAGTGGTATTTGGGAATGTATTGTACAAATGATATTGAAAAAGTGTCCAAAAAAAATTCAAAAAAAATTCAAAAAAAATCAAAACCAAAAAAAAAGAAACAAATGGGTTGTGTCTTGGGTAGGTCAAAAATCACTCTTCCTAAACCTTTGATCTTGTTATAAATATTACAATTAGTGTCGTGAGGAGATTAAACATGGGTTGGGATATGAGTGTGAGATCTATTTCAAGGTCAACTTTTGAAAAAACAAAGAAAAAAAAGGAAAAAAAAGAACACTTGCATTATATTCTTATATCATTGGGAGAAGTTTGGTGGTTTGTAAATATTTAATCTTCTCATCCCCTTCATATTTTATTCCTCTATTGTGTCTTTCTTCACACAATCATTCCCTTGTAAATATGTGTTTTCATTTCCTTCCATGTTTTATTTCAAAAAAATGTGCATTGTTTTTCTATGTTGGTATTTTAACCCTCTTATTCTCTCTCTTGGACATTATATTCCTACCATCCCATAGCCACAGAAAAACCCCTTAAAAATACCTCTTGATTATTGTGCACTTTGGATAGGTATTGGAAGCTGAGAGATCTTTTCAAACTCTTAGATTTTCACTTTTGGTTGGTGAAAGAGTGAACCTCCACAAATAAATTTTATCATCTTGAGAGGTGTGAGTTTTGAGTGTCCACATTTTCCACATCTAAATTTGAGCATGAAAAAAATGATTTAGTTTTGTAACATTGTTTCTGTAACAAATTTTGGTGGATTTCAAAATGGATGAGTGAAATAGTCTAAACCTTCCCTGATTGGAGAAAACAAAATTTTAATATCTGTTGGTGAGTAAAAATGATTTTGTCATGTTTTTATATTTGCTGCACATGAGGACATGCACAAAGCTAAGTGTGGGGGAGTTGATGTTATTAATATTTTCATGACTTATTATATTCCACATTTACATAATTTATATGAAATGTGCATAATTTTTGTGAAATATTAATGTTTTAATATTAAGTATAATTTTTGAGCATTTTTAGAAGTAGTCCAATTGAGTCAGTTTAATGTTTTAATTATAACTGTCACTATACTGATCAAAATTGTGTGTTTCTTCTTTTTTAGGATTATCCTTTCAATATACAACATTTCATTAGAAGGTACCATGAGCCAATTCTGCCATTTGAAGGGTCATATGGTCCTCACAAACAAGACCAAAGAATCTGTGAACAAACTGGACCAGCCTTGAAGATTGATTTACTGGGCTCAATACAGAAGTCCAAAAACATTAACTATACACCATAATTCGGGGGACACTACATGTCATCTTGGATAAAAATTTCATGGCCCAAATCCAAGTACAAGGGGCCCAAATGAAGCTTTGAAGTCCAGCCCACCATTCTGTCCGAGAATTAAAATCAGTATACTATTCATGACATATCTCATGATGTAAGCATAAAATAGAGATGAGATTTTGCAGTGTGAAATAGGAGATATAGGATACATAATTTTTTGAAGAAAACATTCGGCTTTTAAGGCATCCTCATATTCAAAAACCCTTTCACATTATGGACTTCAAAAATACTGGATTGAAATGGACAGTTTAACTTTGTTTAATCAACCGGCCATAACTTTTGATCCTTAAGTCCAAATGACTCCAAATTTTGAGATTAGTCGGCCAACATTATTTTATACAACTTTGAAGAATGAGATATTTGAATATTAGGCTTTATGAATATCCAAATTGGCGATGCAAGTGGAGAGACAGATTGGGAATGCAAACAGTCCACTCCTTGGGCTATAAATACTTTCCCCTTCTCTCCTTGAGAGGGGTTGGCATTTCAGAAGATAGGAGATCATATTGGCATGACCAAAGCTTTTCCAAAGGCTTGGGAGGACCTTCCATACTCAATTTTTTACTTGAGATACCTTTCCTCCTCTCTTTGTTTTCACTTACTTTTGTGTTCTTCGTTTTTGTAATTTTGTAAGTCCTTTCTTTGTAATTCTGTTTTAATGCAAGTTACTTATTCAATATCTCTTATTCTCATCCACCTTCTGTAGTTTAATATTTATGTTATTAAAATAGTTTAAATTCAGTTAAATCCCCTTCCCTTCTTTTGCTTCCTCATTCAATCAAAAATCTGTTTTTAATTATCATCATCGTTCGTGTGTGTGTGTTAACATACCACTCTTTTCTAATCCCTTTCTTTTTCTTCTATTCTTAATTTATCATCATAATTATTTTAACCAGAATATTAAACATAAAAATGGCTGAGTAAATCTCTCATTGGGGTGAGTTATAATTTGGGGATGTTAAGTGATTGAGAGTTTTTCTCGATGAGTATTCTTTAAATTAATATTGTGTATCTTAAACTTAATATGTCATGGATTAATGATATGTTTTGTTTAACGAGTGGTTTCCATGGATTATTGGAACCATAAATACACTACCATAAATAATTTTTGATTGAGATTAGAACCCTAAGTTAAGTTAAGGCTTGTATTAAAGCCTTCACACTTAGGAATTCCAATCAACGTCAACTTATGACATGGGTGTTAATTTAATGCAATACAAAGTAAGGCTCAAGGATATCACATGCTTAACTCCCCAATGATGAACTCACCCCAATCTTTATCAATTTGGTAAATCAAACATCATCCATAAATCATTTCAATTAAGCTCTGCAAACAAACCCTCCAAATCAAAATACAATCAACTAAAAACAAACGACTATTACAAAGTATCATCGCCGAGGATTCGACCCGAGTGCTGCTATACACATTAGTAGAGCACCGGAATTTTGACCGGTCGATAGGCGACAATCGGCCGTGCGTTTCAGTTACAATGGTCACACAATGCATCATATTGAGGTGAGGCTAATTACTAAATGTCAAAAATTAATTATGGATCATTTTAATAAAGTACAAAAATAATCCAAATGTGTTTTATCAGTTTTGATTGTGTCAGTTGTTGTTTTTACTAAAATTAATGTCATTTTTGAATAAAAAGACACACTTGGAGTCATACCGGTCATTTTGTGAATTATATTTAGGTGTGCATAATTACTACACATACCAAATGAATTATGGATCATTTTTCAAAATTATCAAAATAATTTGAATACATTTCCTCCATTTTGAGTATGCCACTTTTGTTTTTACTAAAATTTCATTTTGAACTAGAAACACGCACTTTGAGTCATACAAGTCGCATCATGTGTGGGTTTGATATAAGACCAATTCATACAAATCATAAATGAATTATTAATCGTTTTCCTAAATTATTAAGACAATCTGATCATTTTTTCTCAATTTTCAGTGAGAGGCTCATTTTTGTATTAAAATGTTAATTTTAAACTGATAATGGATACTTTGAGTCATACCAGTCACACTATGCATATTATTGAGGTAAAGATGATTCTAACACATAAAAAATGAATTGTGTATCATTTTAATAAAGCACAAAAATAATTTGAATGTGTTTGATCATTTTTGAGTGTGTCAATTGGTTTTCTACTAAAATTAATGTCAATTTTGAATAAAAAGACACACTTTGAGTCATACCGATCAAACTGTGCATTAGATTTATGTAAGGATGATTATTATAAATACCAAATTACTTATTAATCTTTTTCATAAAGTATCAAAATAATATGAATTAATTTCCTTAGGTTTGAGTATGTCACTTGTGTTTTTTACTAAAATATCATTTTAAACTGGAAGCATGCACTTTGAGTCATACAGGTCACATCATGTGTGGGTTTGAAATGAGACTAATTATTACATGTAAAAAATTAATTATGAATCATTTTCCTAAATTATCAATACAATCTGAGTGTTTTTTCTTGGTTTTTAGTGATTCTCACTTTTTTGGTAGGGAAGTAAAATATAATGGGAGGAAGATCACATATTATTTTCGATTTGGGGGAGAGAATATTACGCTTGGTAATTTGAAAACATCTCATTTTATTCAAGTAAAATTTATTCCATAAGAGCCAAAAGGTTCCCTATTTATCAATAATGCTCTAATAGAGAAATCTATCCATAAATAAAGGCCTATTTTTTTATTGATGATAGTGAATTCATTCTATGAGGAGAAGATTTATCACCATATGTTAGATCTTTCATTGATTAAGGAATATCACAATGTTTTTCCTAATGATCTTACAGTTAGTTTACCACCCTGTATAAAACCACTTAAACAAGTGGTGAAAAACATTTTTCCAATAAGTCACCTAAAACACTTGCATAATGGATCTTATCTTAAGTGATAAGTGTTGTGAGAACTTTTCAATAATTGTTATAAAACAAAATCTGGTATGATCCTTATTCAACATCATTGCCCAAAAATTTTATTGTTTTTAATATAGCGCTTCGTTTCCTCCTCTGCCTCGGTCTCTACCTCTACCTCATCCTCCACCTCAGTCTCTGACTCCAACTTCGCCTCCACCTCTGACTCTGCCATTACCTAACAATTTTATTGATTGAAGATCATTGATTTTAAACAAATTGATTTCCTCTATTATACTTCTCCTTTATAAAGAGATCAAAAATGATATATAAACATTCTGAC
The DNA here is from genome assembly GCA_963277665.1 of Viscum album. Taxonomy (NCBI): domain Eukaryota; kingdom Viridiplantae; phylum Streptophyta; class Magnoliopsida; order Santalales; family Viscaceae; genus Viscum; species Viscum album. The sequence goes on along the minus strand of OY728151.1, from coordinate 401,028,531 downwards.
ACTAATGCTTCTCACCCCAAATATATTTCTAAGTTCATAACTCATACTAGATTTCAAACGTAATAGGTAATGACCTAAATTTGATGTTTTCATACACTATGACAAAATATATGTTGCTCACTCATCTCTAAAAAATTATTTCTTCTTTTGAGTACGGTTGTTGACAATATTGATAGTCCTTATAAAATATTGAAAAAAATGATTATGAAATATATTTAATGAAATTTTAATTAACTTAGAAAATTACCTATTGAGGGATGATTTTATTTTCATGCTTTATGATAAATATCATAAATTTTCAAACATAATATCCACAATCAATGTCATTATCTTGCTTCAAACACTGTAGAAACATTGTACAAAATAAGTAAATTGTTTTGAAATGTTTTTATAGTTAAATATTTCTATATATACCCTAATTTATTTCCGTTTTTAGTAATCTATAGGCTTTATCTCTTTAGACACTGACTTTATGCCATGATTTAGCCTATATTTAGAGACCACCCTATCATAATTTTTTTTGTTAAAACACAGACTAAAATGTATAATTAGAAGTTTATCTATAAAATTTTGATTGTAGTTTATTAAATATTCAAAATACATATAATTTGTGGTCATTTGGTTGGAAATCCATGCACTAGATCCAAAAAAATAAATATTTGGGGTGTCCATATTAACTACAATCAACATCCAGTTCTCCCTAAAAAATAAAAACAAATAATTAATGAAAAAATTAAAAATATATTTTATGTGATTAGATTATATCATTTTACTTATACACTGTAGTAATAAAAAAGAGTCCATCATCTAATACCTTTTTATCAAACACTTCGAGTAAATCTTCTTTTTCTTCTTAATTTATTCATTATCCAAAGTAAGTTTTTCCGTATAAATGATACAAGGATTAATGAATCCAAATTGGGTTTCACACGATCTTCCCTTTATATAGTTATAATATAAACACCTATAGAAAATATGAATAGTTATTAACTTTAATAAACTTATTAGATCACTATTTGGATAGATGTATTATGAAAATATACCTTATGTATGTATTTACAACTGAGACACCCAAACATTCATTCTTGAGAATCTCAATTATAGCCTTGAGACCATTTACGTCTGTCATGGAACTTCCATATATTTATTATTCATATGGAATGTAATACATATTTTTATATTTAAATGTGGTATATGCATGGAGTTGTAATGATAATAAATGTTTCTCTTGAACTTGCGAGGAGAAGTTACTCTCAGAATGTTGTTTTGATTTCTTGGTCAATTCACTAGATTTTCTTGATCTGATCTTCTGTTTCCCTGCCACTTTATCCATATGTAATATCATACCTCACTTAAAACCTCTTATTATCAACCATTATAGGTTTTTCATATGATTTTTTTTAAATACATACCTCATGTATATTTATAATATTATACGACCATGCTATGAAATCTCTAATAACATAATGGACTATTGTAATATTCATATCATCAAGTGAAACAGGAAAATCACCAGTCAGCTCAAGAGCTACCTAAATCCCCACTCTCATGTGATATTTTGGGCGATAATTATGGTGTATCTTGTCTTTAATAATATTATACAATGTATCCATCACAACACGTCGATGCGTGGGTGTTCACAGATACAATTCACATACAAATATACCATGTAGAATTTTAGTAATATAAAGTTATCAGAAGTTGTTTGATTCACATTTAGGATAAAGAGTAATAAAAAAATAGATTACCTCAATTAAGTTATGTGGTTTTGGGGAATTAATAGCCTCAAAGATAGTGGGATTATTTGGTTTATATGTGGATCTTTTCTCCTTCGTCGGTCCTCTTTGATCTTTTCTCATATATCGGTCTTCCAAACTAGAACAAAAAATAATATCTTGAAGTGAGTATATTTGTGAATGTAATAATATCAAAATATTATATGTATCTTCATGTGGTTTTATCTTCTTGAAATATTTTCAAGGATATACTCCAAAACCTAATCCTCTAACGTGACCATATTGTTCTTGTTGCTTCAAATTTACTATAAGTAGCTTTTCTTATGGTATGGTCATTGTCTATTCTTGTGTATAAGCCAGATAAAAAAAAGAACATAAATTTATATTTTTATGTAATATTATTATAAATCATAATTAATTACAATTATTTCATACTTACACTTATTTCTCATACTATTTTTTTTGTTTTCATCAACTAGTTTACCCTCCTTATTTACACAAGCCTCCTTCTATAACACATAACATGGGATGGAAGTGTCTTCAGATTTTGGTTCATGAATCTGTATATAAACAAAGGAATATTTGTTGTTTAATATCACACAATTAAACTTTCATTGTTGATTTAAAATCTATACCAATTTCTTCTCTAATGAAGTGTACCCCATCCTTGATTTGGGATAGGGGTACATTGGTTTTGATGCATGTTCTTTATTTTTATCACTCTTTTGATGTTTCATAAATTAAACATTTTGAATCAAGTTGGATAGAATAAATAATGTATAATAATATATTATCGACTAAAATACACCTAAAATGATTTCTCATTATGACGATTTATGAAATCAGTCTATGTTTCCTACTTTATAATGTGTTTATAACTAATTAGTGGGTGGAGCTTTAATTTCCCCTCAACATCCCATAGATAAAACTTCATAAGAAGAGTCTAGAAGCCTCTATGGTCTTTTAAAGTGGCCATTAAGACAAATTTATTACATAAATATTCTAAAATAACTTAACTCTATAAGGAATAATGATAATTAAATCAATGTTTCATTATATAATTTTTTAGTAAAATATAAAAAGTATATCATAACATTACAATTATATCTTTCTAAAGGATTTCCTTCATGGAAGGTTGGATGTGGCTCAATGAATCAATATAAATCAGCACATTCATCCTTGTTGTGACCCCAAGATAACTAATGAACATTGACTTGTTGGGGTTAATAGGTTGGCCATGTTGATTTCAACCAACCTCAAATTTTATACCTTAACTTCTTGCCTTGATAATTTTATTCAACACTATGATGCTATATCATTATTGTTTTTTAATCAATGTGTTGTTTATCCCCTGATAATTCTATATTTTCATCATCAATAGTTTTTTATTCCTCAGTATTGGTAACATCATCATGTGCAGAAGACATTTTCTGCATGAGCAGTCAAATATTTAATTTGTCTTTAATAATAACAACATAAACATAGAGAAATGATTTGAGAAGGGCCACATGCATGCTCTATTGAAAACTTGATAAACTCTTTAACTCCATCATCACACTCTTTTTTCAAATGGTTATCATGCATATACTTTGAAAGAAATGGGTAATTAAATTTAAGAAAAGAATTACCTCACTATGGTAGGCGTTATCCTCTAAATTCATCCAAAGGTGAAAGTTATAGACAATTGACATCCTCGTCAGCTTCATCTATCAAATAGTTATTATTGAATTTTGTTACCTGATATTAATCCTCCATATCTTGTGGACATCCACATATGTTTCTTGAACTACTCTAACCAAAATTCATCCCATACTGGGTACTGGTGATCATTTTGGATGACTACTGCTTAGAGTAGTTCAAACAACATAGAAGAGATGGGGGATGAGTCTTAAGCAAAAAAAATGAAATAATAACTATTCAGGAGATGAAGATTTTGATGATGATATTTGTCTCCTTAAAACTTTTTAAATTACCATATCTTAATTTAAAATTTCAAATCTCATCTAAAAATGATAAAATTTCCCTAACACTACCATTAGAACATCAACTCATCCCCACTGAGTTGTACCGACTCTAATCTATGTTACTAGTCATTTTCCCTCACTTGTATCTCAAATATAAGAGCTTTATATACACTGAGGTTCATGTGTAGGGTTTAAGTATAAAAATAAACAAGTATATACTAATAGGGCATCTAAAATATACAATACATATATTTGAGTATATGTTAAAATTAGTAACACTCAAAATACACATGTAAGTCAAGTCATTGTGTACTAACCAGGACACCATGATAATCAAATGTACCGAATTAATTTTATACTAGTGAATTATATTAATCATACCATAAGTTTATACCATGGTTGTTATATTAAATTCAAATCATTTTACGAATTGGTTCCCTTAGGAAATAACCGCAAAATGGGTGCCACAATACATTAGTTAAACCTAAGTTCTGAAAAATCATAAAGAAGAAAAAACAATAATAAAAATGTCACATCACCCTCACCATATCCCTTTATAAATAACTAACATTTCTATAGTAACTAACATTCAAACATACCATACCTAACCCTCACATAAAACCTATCACTTATTATTTTTTAAAAATATGTTTATCCCAAGTGTACCCTAAACCCACTCATATTCAAAAATAACCTAAATGAAATTTTAATTTTGGATTATAACATATTACATTTTAAAAATTAAGGAATGAACATTCAAATACAAATTTAAATAAATTATGATTCCCTTAATCAATAAAATTGGTTATTCCATAATCAATTAATTTTTCTAAATCACTATTTTCTCCCCAAACATAGCCTCAATTATAGCTTCTATTAGCATTTTTGGCAACCTTGTTCACTATAATTGGTGTATTTGGAGAAGAATAAAGTTGGTGAAAATGTATTTAGATTTATTTTTCTCTAAATATGCTAATTGCAATGAATATGAATCCAAAATAAGGTCAGATATCTCTTCTCTTTGTGGGAAAAATACCTTTGAGAGTTAGATTGGAACCCTTTTAAATTTATCATGGTTGAAGGGGAAGAGAATCAAAGGGTGATTTTGGTGTGTTTTTTTCACAAAAAATGTGCAAAATGAGCATTTTTAGGAGGTCACCCATCATAGTAGTATTATAATCCAAGTATGCCTAACTGCAAAGTTCTAATAGGATCCAATGTGACTGCACCCAAGTTAAAAGTAAATTTTGATGAAGTGTTTTCAAAATTAATTAAGTGAGTCACATAAGAAAATGCATATCAAGAAACCAAAAAAATCATTCATTATTTTTTGATTAATTTTTAGGATTCATTTTTGGTGTTCTCAAGAAGTAGTAAATGAGGAGGATGAAAGGATTAAAGAGTTGAAGAATGGGTTTAGATATGTGGTATTCAAATCCATGGTAGTGGATTTGATGAAGATTAATGAGTACAATCTGAGTGGTAGGTATGTCATCAAGGAACTTTGGAACCATAATGATGGGAGGAAGGCTAGTTTGAAAGAGGGAATACAATCCATCATCAAGATATGGAAGGCAATCAAGCGTCTGAGGATGGATTAAATAAAGGTAGTGAAGGTTAGTTGTAATGGAGTATTGAAGTATTAACAATGATTATGAATTCTTAATCCATAATCATAATCAAGGAAAAATATCAAACAATACATCATTGTTACTCACATTTTAAATTTTGTATGACTTAAATAAAAAATATAATTCACTTTCCATCACAACATACCGCCAACTACAATGTAATCCCAACAAACACTTTTTCATTTAATTGACTTGAATTTATCAATTAATTTATGGTAAAAATTACCACAATCATAAATATAATATAATATTTATAAGAATAACTAAGTTTTCTAATATTTTTCGCAATTTTAACTTAACACCTTTAATAATTCTTGCATCTAGTATATCATCATCTCTCTATTCAATAATACATTCAGCATGTGAAATTATGTTCATATTTATATTCAAATTGTGTATGAAAAACAAAAAATAATCAAATGAAAGAAAATATGAAGGAACCACTATAAAATTATATTATTTTATGACATAGGACCAAACATCATTTATTCATTATACTACATCACCTATACGACACTAATAATACAATATTAATTAAGAAAAAATCTGAACCTATCATTATATGAAATTTTATAAATATTATTTTCTCAAAATATAAAAATATATTCATGAATATTCTTATTGTATTAAACTTTATTTTATCTTCATGTGCATGCCATACTATGGAAACAATATTCAAACAATGACAATCCACACTATATAAAAGGTAACAAGAAATAATATAATGTAAACATCAATAAAATCACTACCAATTGCGATAAAGGATAGAGATACAGTTCACATTGGTCTTGTATGAAGATGGAATGAGTTTACATAGTAGGGGTGGCATTGTGCAGGTATAGGTAAGTGATAGAGAGAGATGAGATGTAGGGTTCATAATGGTTAAGAATAATGAAGAAAAGAAAACTATGAAACCCAAAAAATAAAAAAAATAAGAGATGAAAAGTAGAAAATCACATAAATTGGATTATATCCTTGATTTATAGCAACCCTAACCTTTTAAATGTATTATTACATGATTTTAATCATAATTAAACATCAAATTACAAGTCAAGGTTCGTAAAGTCTAGTGTCTTGGAAGATTAGGTACATAATTTGAAAACATGAAACCCAACCAATAACTTCTTTTATTTAATCTCTTTAAAGAGATCCTAACTTCCTTTTTGGCTCTTACATCTTCATAGGATACCCTAAGGAATACATGAACAAAAGGGATGAGCTAAAAATCCCACTAAGGAAATAAGTATAGTAATAAAACATAACACATGGGTTAAAAGGCATAACATGATGACATACAAGGCATGGAACAATAATAAGAATAAATAATAATATCATGTATAATATGGGAACATATAATCATATAATCATAGAAATTTGGAAAAAACATATAACATGAAATAAACATGAGTTAAGGCTAGCTACCAAGACATGGTGGACAAAGTCCCATAAAGGAATCAGGTTCACTCCTTGTCCCAACATGATGTCTCATGAGACTAAACATTACCCAATGAATTAGATCATTATTTGGTCACACCCATCATAACGTTTTCATGAATATGTTTTCCACATGAATTATTATACTTAAGGAATCAAACATAATGTAAGGGTTACCCATGAAAAGAAATGGGTATCGTAATCATGTCATAAGGCATTACAAAATGGATGTGTCATAAAAGTGTTCATGAAATAATGGATTTATAATATACACAGACATTCATAAAGAAAAATAGGAATAGATAATGATAAATGGTGTTCAACTAAATTGAAATAATTTTAAAAGAGTGTTTAAGAAACTTTAGAAATTAGCCATTGTAGTGCGGTTTTAAGGGAAAATATTAAGGATTATTTAAATGTAAAAGGAATAATTGGTTTCAAAAAACTAGGAATGAACCATGATAATTTTTTCTTGATGAAAATAGTGATTTTATAAAAATAATAGTGGCTTAAAATAGATTATGTACAACACATGAGAATGGGTAAGAAATCAGGAAATTCCCTTTAATCGGGCTTGCTTATTGGGAAGATTTGATAAGGGAACCATTTTAAAACATGTATTTTACCATAAAATAAGGATTATTTGATATGGATATATAATTTTAGAACATATACATTTAATTTATAATAATTAAACAAAAATAAAGAAGCATTACATTAGGGTAAAGAGAGAGAAAGAGTAACCTGAATTAAAATTAGAGGTTTGAGTATAATCCCTTACCTTATGTATAGAATGGTTCTGCACTTGATATTAATATCATGAATAATAAAATTAGATTCATTAATTAATAATTTCAAAACATTTTCTGCAAGGAATTTTATTAAGTTAATTTATACCCTTTTTGATGAGTTATAGTGTTCAATTTCATTGTTCGGGAGTGCTTGTTTTTTTAGTTTTCATGATCAGTTTTCTTATATAAGAGTATGGATGTTCATGTAAAATGGAAATAGAAATACAGAATTGAAGTTATAATTTATTAATTAACATAAATAATTTTAAATGATCATATAATTCATTTGGTTATTTTGGGTGAGGATGAATCATTAGATAAGATGTTAGTGATAATCATTAGGATTATTTTGGACAGTTTTTGCTCACAATGAACTTGTTTTGTTTTATTATTTAACATCATGTGAATATAATTATTCCATAAAATTAAAAAGGTTTTAATACATATATTATAATTTTTTTAACCATAAATTTTTTTTTATGACCATCCTTGAAGTAGTTAGTAGAAAATTAAAATTTTTCATCCTTGAAGATAATAAATTAACACCTCACGAATGATGTTTTCATTTATAAAATAAAAGGGAGAGGAGAGGGGTTTGATGATGGATTATTCCATTAGAATAATAAAGTTTCAGTATATGTGAGGTACTGGATTTATCATAGCATTTGGATGAGGTGAGTTTAGGAGAGAATAAGAAAATAACTTGAAAAGAAATTAAAAGGAAAGGAAAGAATAATTCACATCTTTAATTTCTCCTCCTTGAAAACCTCCTTAGGAAAAAGGTTTTGGTCTTTTGATGAGACCAAGAGCTCCAAGAAAAGAGTTTGGGGATTGGGAAGAGTATTGGGTATAATTTTGATAAGTACCAAAGGTTGGAAGGTGTGAGGAGAAGAGGTGGTGAGGGGTGGTATTTATAGTGGAGGAGAGTGGTGTTTTCTCATTATTTTATTCATTAGTTTATTATTTTTACTCAAGAATATGAATAGTTTGAGAATTATCATATAAAATATTAAAATAATGAAGTATGGTTTGATATTTTGGGCTTACATCATCCAAACATCATCCATGAATCAATAAATCAAGTATTTAGCTTATACTGTAAATTGCCGTATTTTACTATTCACCAAAAATTCAAGTACTTTAGAAAAATCTAAAAAATTCCCCCTAACCATTTTTTGACATGTAGAATTAAAAAATTAACTCCATTTTATGGAAAAAAATCTAAATATGAGAAATTTAATTTTTAATTAAAATCATCATTTACTTGGAAAATACCAATTTTAAAATTATAGCTGATTTTGTAACACTTTGAAAAATTAATTAAGGTCTCATAAAATTATATTATAATCATAAGATACCAAAATATTAATTTATAAATACATTTTATGAAAATAATTTTTATTTTAAAAAATCAAATTAATTATAAAATTTAAAATAAATACTTATGTTTTATAAAAATATCAATACTTAATTAATAATTTCTATAACATTTATTTTCTTATAATATGATATAATTATATAATATTTTAATTTATTTGATGGATAAATTTTATTTATAATTTCATGGGTGAGGTTACTATTATATTTTTCGGTTTACTATTTATAAGGGTCACATTAATATTCCCAATGTTAAGTTACTATTTCATCGATATAGGTTCCTTAACTTCTAGAAATACTTCTTATTTCATTAATTCTTAATTTATAAAGTTTATATTGTGCTATTTATGTGATTTAATGTGATTTATACTATATGAAATAATTATAAGAAGGAAATTTCCATTGATAAAATTTGGGTCATTACATTCTTCCCACCTTAAGAAATTCCACCCTCGAAATTTTATTTTACATTCTAAGTTGAAAATAGGTGTGGGTACTTATCCTTAATTGCTTCCTCAGGTCCCCATGTTGTCTCTTCATACTTATGGTTCCACCATAGTACTTTGAATAGGTGATTATTCTTGTTTCATAGAACTTTATCTCAATGATCCAAGATCTTCACCAGCTACTCCTCATATGACATATCATTCTCCAATTGTAACACCTCTTAATTAAGTACTTGTGAGGGATCCGATATGTAATTCCTCAAGAGGGATACATGGAATACATCATGTACTTGACACATGGTAGGTGGAAGTGCTAGTGGATAGGCCATGACTCCGACATGATCAAGGATCTTGAAAGGGCCAATGTACCTGGGACTTAGCTTTCCTTTCTCCCCAAATTTCATGATCTTCTTTCACGGGGATATGTGAAGGAATACCATGTCTCCATCCTTAAACTCAAGGTATCATCAACGATTGTCTGCATATATCTTTTGTTGAATTTAGGCTACTTTGATGTGATGTTGAATGGTTTTTACATTTTCCACCATTTATTCAACCATTTCTGGTCCTAGAAGCTTAAATTCACCATCTTCATCCCAACATGCTAGTGTTTGATACTTTTTCCCATAAAGGGCCTTGTATAGATCCATTTGGATGCTCGAGTAGAAAATGTTTTTGTAAGAGAACTCAACTAGGGGCATATATTGGTCCCATCCTCCCTTGAAGTCTATAGAACACGCTCTCAACATGTCTTCCAGTGTCTGAATAGTCCTCTCAAATTGGACATCAATTTGAGGATGATAGGTCATACTAAAGCTCAGCTTAGTGTTTGGAAAATTTTGGAGACTTTTCCAGAACCTTGAGGTGAATCTTGGATCTCGATCAAATACAATCGATAGTTTTACTCCACATATCCTTACCACTTCTCTGATATATATCCATGCAAGTTGATCTAGTGAGAAATCTTCTCAAATTGCGATAATTTGAGTTGTATTTGTATGATGATCCACAACAACACATATAACATTATTACCTATGGATGTATTTAGAAGTCTAGTGACAAAGTCCATGGTAATGTTCTCTCACTTCCATGTTCGTATGGATAGTGGTTGCATTATCCCCTTACATTTTTTCCTTTCAGCCTTCACTTGTTGACATACTAGGCACTTTGATGTATATTCATCGATATCCTTTTTCATATTGTACCATCAATAGTTCTCTCAGAGATCTTGATACATCTTTTTACTCCCTAGGTTAATAGAGAAGGTTGAGTTATGTGCATTATTTAAAAGTTCCTTCTTTATCTCTAGATTGGGTGGTATGCATAGTCATGACCCAAATCTGATGAGTCCTTCCCCATCCATTTTTAACTCTATGGATTTTCCTTTTCTCATAGACTCTACCTTCTTCTGAATTTCCTCATCATTTCTTTGATTATCCTTTATTTTCTCTATAAGGGTTGGTTGAGAAATCATTTAAGAAAGTATTGATGATGTTTCTTCCTTAATGATTCCTATGTCCATCCTTTTATGGTATAAAAAGATTTGATCCTTCTTAATTCTCACCATTGATAAAGATGCATGATCCTTTCTACTTAGAGCATTCACTGTATTATTTTCCTTACCAGGTTGGTAGTGGATTGAGAAGTCATAATACTTGATGAGATCTAACCATATTAACTAGTGCATATTAAGATACTTATGGTGAATATATATTTGAGACTCTTGTGATCATTATATATCTCACACTTATCCCCATAGAGATAATGCTTCCAGATTTTCAACACAGAGATCAAAACACTCCAGATCATGCGTATGATAGTTTTTCTCATGAATTTTCAACTAAATCGAGGTTTAAGCTATCACTTTATCATTTTTCATCAGTATACAGCCTAATACATTCTTTGAAGAATCATTGTATACCACAAAGAATTCCCCACTTATTGGTAGTGTGAGAACTAGTGTAGTGATAAGCCTCTTTTTCAACTCTTTAAAGTAGTCTTCACATCCACTGATCCAGAAAAACTTTTCTCCCTTCCAAGTTATCTTGATTATTGGGTTTGAAAATTGTGAGAAGTTATTTAAAAATCACCAGTAATACCCAGCTAAACCAAGGAAACTATGGATCTCTGTAACATATGTTGGCCCGATCCACTCATCTATTGCCTTTTTCTTGGAAGGGTCCACATATATTCCTTTTTCAGGTGATTACATGCCCCAAGAATGATAATTCCTCCATTTATAACTCACATTTATTATACTTTTCATATAGTTTATACCTTCAAAAAGGCTTTATCATAGTATTTAAATGATCCTCATGTTTATCCTTGATCTTGGAGTATATCATAATATAATCAATAAAGACTACCATAAATTTTTTGAGGTAATCTGTAAAAACTCTATTAATTAAGTTCATGAAAATTTCTAGAGTATTAGTGAGTCTGAAGGGAATCACTATGAACTCATAGTTCCCATACCTTGTTCGAAATAAAGTCTTGGGAATATCGTCCTTCCTTACCTTTAATTGGTGATATCCTGACAGAAGGTCCACCTTAGAGAAATAGCTAGCTCCACATAGCTGATCAAACAAGTCATCTATCCATGGTATAGGATACTTGTTCTTTATCATGATTTTTTTGAGCTCACGATAATCAATGAAGAGGCGCATTAATCCATCCTTCTTCATTACGAAGAGGACTGGAACACACCATGGTAAATCACTCAGGTGTATAAAACCCTTATCTAGATTCTCCTATAACTACTTCTTTACTTATTCTAGATCAATGGTGGTTATTCTATAAGGTGTATTTGATATAAGAAAAGATCCAGGAATAAGTTCAATTGATAACTCAACCTATCGATCAGGAGGAAGGCTATACAATTCTTTAGGGAATACATTAGTGTAATCCCTCACAATGGGAATGTTTTAAAGTATGATTCTCTCCTTTGTCTCAATAATTTAAGTTAGATATGCTTTATCATAAGGTAAAAATATTCACAATTGAGATGATGATTCCAAAAGAGATTCATATTTTGTCTTACACTTGTACAAAATTGGAGGATGCTTCAAGATGTGAAGAGTGATCTCCCTTTCCCGACAGTTGATGTTGGATTTATATAAAGATAGTCAATCCATTCCAAATATAGCATCAAACTATACCGAAGGGATTGTGACAAGATTTTCTGGGAGGTTTAGTCCACAAATATTAAATGGAGAGGAGTTATGAAATTTGGATGCAATAATTTCCCCATTTTTTATACTCACAGATAACCCAAACCTCTAAATTTTGAGGTGGTGATTGAATAGTTCTACTAAAATTACAAGATATTAAAGAATATATAGAACCAAAATCAAATAGTATATTCACTATTCTTGAATGAATAACCAGTGTGCCTATCACCACATCATTTTTGGGCTCCACCTCAGTAGTAGTGATAGAATATGTCATTCCTTGCAACCTTGGAGGTTGTTGTTTTTGATTTCCTCCAACAACCCTTGTCTTAGGGAAATGGTTTACATAATAACCATGTTCCTTGTAGTTGAAACACTACACTACAAGATGACTTTTGATCTGAACCTTCCTTTCTTCTTTTACATTAGTGGGATTATTCATATCCCTTCGGTAGTTATTTTCCATATTCAATTCTCTTCCACATTTGAAGCATCTCTTGGTTCCCTTTAAGTAGTTTCCAGGATGCTTCTTCCTACACTTTTGACATGTGGGATGTAGGGTCATCTTTCCATCATGGGATTTATCACCCATATTAAACTCTATTTTCCTCTTTTTTCACTAGAATCACAAGACTTTGAGAGTATCTGATCTCCATTTCAACCTTGAGGGAACAAAAAACAATCTCCTCATAATTATCAAAGTCTCGAATCACCAACTCTTTTCATATACTCAATATTAGTCCGCTAAAGAAGCGATCCAAATTGATTTTGGTGTTCATGAAAAATATAGAGGCGTATCTTTCAAGCCTTGTGAAGTTATCTTCATACGCCCTTATAGAGTCTTCTTCCTTTTTTTTAGTCCGAGGAATTCCATTTCAATATTGAGATAAGGGGTTCGTGGAAAATATTTATTGAAAAATATTTTATTGAAATATTCCCATTACATGGAATCAATTTCCTCCTTGGAATTTGTGTTTTTGATTAGTGTCTACCACTGATCAGCTTCCCTATCAAAATGATAAATTGCCAGCACAAATTTCTCTTCTACTAAGCACTATAGGATAGATAATATCTTCTCAATAAAGTTAATCCATTATTCTGTGAGGATGGGATCATCAAATCAACTAAACATGGGAGGCCTTTGTTGCATGAAGGATTCGACGACAACTTTCTATTTCTTAGGAGAAGGAGGGAGTTCCACATGATTCAAGTTATTATTCATAACTTGATTCAGCTGAGCAAGTACTATCATAAAGTTTTGAGCACCTATTTCCATTATATTTGGTATATCATTAGGGAAATCATCTCATTTTCTATCACATTAATTTTTGGCACAGGTTCTTCCATTTCCATCCATTAACTAAATAAAAGAAAGTACAATTAGGGGGCTTTCATACTTAGCTAATAATCATAAAAAGGAAACTTTAAACATAAAAAGATAAATTTTTAAAGGAAAAGTATATCCTAACTTGTGATTCCCTAGGCTTCAATCTAGGTTATCCATGATCAATTTCCTAACATATATTATTATGGGATTTTTTTGTTCTCTTAATAATGGTACATAATGAGCTTATGGATTTACCAAAGAATATCTCCCAAGAGTGTCAAACTAGGTGCATAGTAAGGTTCATTTTCATATACTATGATACCCCCAGTCAGGCCCGGGACACCTTGTCAGAGTTGTTACTCCTAGGTACATCTGTGCTAGAACCACGTACACTTGCAGTATCCAGACAGTGATGTATTTTCTTGATAATCCACTTACTCTATACTAACCAAAATTTAGGGATGTTTTCTTATACTCAGTATTATACCTAAGGCTTTCACTAGAGTTTTATAATCCTAATACCAAAAATAAGTAGACCTTTATCTCAAACCAACTATAGGAACCCTATCCTTTTACACATATTATTACATGATTCTAAGAATAATTAAATATCAAATTACAAGCCAAGGATCATTAATTCTAGTGTATTTAAGGATTATTAAAATAAAGATATTTTATTCTATATCCATGTTTTCAGTTTTATGTACCTAATCGTCCAAAAACACAAGACTTGATGATCCTTATCTTGTAATTTGATGTTTAATTATGCTTAAAATCATGTAATAATATATGTAAAAGGATAGAGTTTCTATATGATTCTTATGAGAGAACATAGAGGGGTAGCGTCGGTAGTAGGGGAGTTCTATAAGATCTTGAGGATCACAACTGAATGAGTCCGAGTTAGAGTTCTTTTAAATAGATTGGGGACACTTTTATCAGTGCTTTTTTGAAAGTGTTGATAAAGAGCCCTTTTATCAACGCTAAATTAACAAGTGTTGATAAAAGACATATTTATCAGTGTTAAAACTTTAGCATTGATAAAAGATTTATAATTATAATTATAAATAAAAAAATTGTAAAAATATTTATATATTATATATTTGTTTATTATAATTTTATAATTATAAATATATAATTTTATAAATATAGTAAATATACATTTATAAATATATTTATAATTATTTATTTATAATTATAAATATATTTATATCATTATATATATTTATATAATTATATATAGTTTTAATAAATAAATATAAATATAAATATAGTAAATATATTCATTATTTAAATATATTTATTATATATTTATAATGATAAATATATTTATACCATTATATATATTTATATAATTATATATATATTTAATAAATAAATATAAATATAAATATAGTAAATATATGTATTATTTAAATATATTTATTATAATTTTATAATTATAAATATATTTATATCATTATATATATATATATATTTATATAATTATATATATATATATATATTTAATATATATATATATATAATTATATCCATTATTTAAATATATTTATTATAATTTTATAATTATTTAGATATATGATTATTTATTTATAAAATATATGAATAATACTTTTAAAATAATATATATATATATATATCCCACAGGCTGAAGCTTAGTGGTAGCTACCCCTGTGGGTCTCGATGAGGTCTCGAGTTTGAGTTTTGTCGCGTACATCCCTACATTGTATGTTTTCTATTTTTCTTTGTAATGTAGCCCATTTCCCCGAATAAACTAAGGCTTCAGCCTTGACTTATATATATGTATATTACAAATATAAATATTGTATATTCATTATTTAAATAAATTTATTATAATTATTTAATTATTTAAATATATATAATTATTTATTTATAATTATATAAAAACTTTTTTAAAAATAATATTTATTTATTTATAATAATATAAATATATTAAATATACATTTATAAATATATTTATTTATAAATATTTATTTACAAATATATTTTTAGCATTATTAATGAATATATAATCTTAAATACATGCATTTTAAAAATTAGTGAAATTGAATAATTAAAAATGAATACAATTTAAAAATATTGAAAAAATGGATAATTTTTATTAAAAAATATATGGATATATATATTGAAGTAAAGATGAATGCATATTGAAAATACCAAAACATATTAAATATATATATATATATAAATAATAGATAATGATTAAATTCAAAAATAAAACACAAATAAAAAATATTAAAAATGAATAAATAATACCTAAATGTAATAATATTAAAATTAAATACATAAAATTGACTGATTAAAAACATAATATATTAAATGTATCATTTTATAATGACCCAACGAGCCTATACCCATGTCACACCCCGACCTCAAAAATTTAATTATTTTTATTATTTTTATCATTGTTTTTTACTGTGGGCCGATCTGGGTTAAAGTTTAAAATTTTCATGTAATGAGAGGTTCTGTGCATGGGTTGTGCATGGTTAAGAGTAATTGTGTGACAACCATGCGAGAGGTTCTATCATTAGGACAATGTCATTTGGTATGGTTGGAGCATAGTTTGTTCAACCGTGAGTCTAGCTACAGGTAACCATGCCCAGACTACATGGTTTCCCAGTATTTAAAATAAATAAAATGAAATGAAAAATAAAATGAAATAAAATAAAATACAAAGAAAATGATTTTATAATAATAATAATGATAATATTAATTATTATTATTAATATTATTATTATTGAGTTTATTATAATTATTATTAGGTTTATTATTATTTATTTAAGTTTTATTTTGCTTTTCTTTTTTTCTATTTTTTCCTATTTTCTTTCTTTCCTTTTTTCTCCCTTCTTTTCCTCTCCTCTCATCCCCTCTCCCTCATGCAGTACCCCCCTTCCTCCTTCTCCCTATGAGCGTGACCACCCCCCTCGTCTGAAACTCAACTACATGCCACCTCCTCCGGTGGTAGCTCCTCTTCCCTCACCTCATGCGACCCGAACTTCCCCCTCTCCCACTCGCACAACCTAACCTACCACTCTCTTTCTCACACAACCCGGATGACCAAGAGAACTCCGGTGCACCGCTCCCTCCTTCTGGTGACCACTCCGCCTCTTGATTTTGGGTGCGAGTCCCTTTGGTGAGTCTTCTCCCCGATTATCTCCCTTATTTTGGCCGATTTTTGTCCTCTACATCACCCCATTTGGTTCAGTTAAAACCCTAGGTAAAGAGTTAATCAATTTTATTCCTTCTTCTGAAATTAAGATATGTGATGGGATCCTCAGGTCTTGTTCTCGTGTATTCTGGTATTCACTGCTGAAGGTGGGGCATATGGGTTCAGTTTGGTTTTCCATCATTGATTGGGGTGAGGTTTTAAACCTGCTGCTTTGTTTCACACCCTTAATTTGATAATCTTAAGGTGTATTGAGTCCTAAAATTTGATTATAGGGAGTTTTAATCATCCTTGTGTAAGAATGGTATAGAGTAAGAGGTTTCCAACCTCTGATACCAATTGTAGGATCGAAATATAATATGAGATGCTCAATATACAAGAGGGGGGGTGAATTGTATACTTTAAAAATTCCTTTGGAACCTTTAAAGTTAGTTATGAATAACTAGAGTTTCCTTAAGAAAAGGAAAGAACTAAGTTTAACAAAGTTAAACTAAGTTGATTCACAACACCTCTAACACCGGACTAAACTTGGAAAGAGATTCCAAAAGAAGGTTCCGGAAATATGGTTCCGGAAATTGAAACTTAACAAAAGTTACAATATGAGATTCTACCTTAAAGCGTATAGAATCTAAACTAATCAAAGTAAGTAGGGAAGTATAAGAAAATTATACTTTCCTTAAGATACAAAATGCAGCGGAATAAAACAAGTACAAGTAGAAGAACTACTAGTAACAAGATGATAGTCTTTTAACCCAAAGAGAAGGGTATCCAACAACCTTGGATAAAGGTCCCTTGATTTATACTTTCAAGCAAGTCTGTCTTACCCACACCAGGGTAAGCCCTCGATACGAAGATCGGTGTATCTGTCTTGCTATCCCCGCAAGCCCTCAACTTCAAGGTAGTTGGCAACCTCTGTCTTTCTCGACAAGAAAGCCCTCGATCTTTAAGGTAGTCGGCACCTCTGTCTTTCTCAGCAAGAAAGCCCTCGATCTTTAAGGTAGTCGGCACCTCTGTCTTCCTATCCCCGGAAGCCCTCGAATGTAATCACCAACATTCGGAGTCGCACGAAGCTTTGAGAGTTAATAAGAGACTCTCTCTCTAGAAATCACTTCAACAGCATGTATGCACAAAGTTCAAATGTTCATCCATCCGTTTTGAGCTTTTTCAAATGAGCTCCTATTTATAGGTGAGGTCGGCTCCTTCTCCAACGGTCATATTTTCCTTAAAGTTCGGAGGGACCTGTACACGTGTCACTTAGACAACGGTTAGTTTATAACAAAATGGACGACATCGTTTTATAACAAAGTAAGTGTAACAGAAAGTACGACATCGTTTTAAAACCTAACATAAAGGTTCGGAATAGAAATTTCGGAGTGAAAGTTCGGAGTGAACAAATTCAGAGTGTATAAAACAATGATATCCAGATTCTGTTTAATGAGTGAATTCGGAATGAGAATTCGGAATAGGAATTCGGAATAGGAATTCTTCATCAGAAATCGTAATGAGAAATCGTCATCAGAATTCGTAATGAGAATTCGGAATGAGATTTCTTCATTAGAATTCGTAATGAGAATTCTTCATTGGAATTCGTAATGAGAATTCTTCTTCAGAATTCGTAATGAGAATTCGAAATGGGATTTCTTCATTAGAATTCGTAATGAGAATTCTTCTTCAGAATTCGTAATGAGAATTCGTAATGAGAATTCTTCATTAGAATTCGTAATGGGAATTCTTCTTCAGAATTCGTATCCTGAATCTGGAATAGAACTTAGTCAGAATTCATAACCGGAATTCGGAGTGAAACTTCCTTATAGTTCTTGTCCAGAATCCGAACCCTAAAACAGAATGCTTTTTATCAGTTTTAATGATTCCGAGAAAGTGAATCCGAATTTCATACTTAAGAAAAATATTAATGAAAATATGATAAGGATAAATTTTTCTTATAAAAGCGTTTTTCCTTAAGAAAACATTTTTCCTTATAAAAGCAATTTTCCTTACAAAAGCGATTTTCCTTAAAGATAAGGTGTTTGTGATTTTCAAAACAAGAAGGAATGGAAAAGTCATAAGGAAAACCTTATTGACTCAACAATCTCCCCCTTTTTGGAAAGCACAAACATCCTTACGAAAAAGCTATTTCTAGGAAGAAAGAAACACAATAAAGCTTATCTCCCTTGGTTTAAGAATATAGATGAATACGACTAACTCCCCCTTAGGCTTTGAATCTCTAAGGATCGTATTCATATTTCCGGAGTGATATTTCTTTAAGATAAAAACTCCCCCTTAAACAAACTCTTATTAGAGTTCTATCTCATTGGGTATTTTTCTTTCTCCCCCTTTGATAAGCACTTATTAGATTTCCTCTTTTTCTTAAGGATCTTTTCCTTCTCCCCCTTTGTGATTTTCAAAAAGAATTTCGAGGGAATGGAAAAAAAATAACAAAGTACCTGAAAGATTAGTAATAACAACAAAACAGAACAACAAGCACGATTCTCATTAAATTTGAAATGTCAGCAACAAAAACAGATTACAACAAAAAGATCGGATTGATTATTTCGGATCTTTCTCCTTTGACATAAGCCCCTTGAGAATAGTCTTGATCTTTTTGAGGTCCTTATGATCTTCCTCTGCTTGCTTTTCTAAGGCAACTATTCTTGCTGACTGAGCTTGAATGATTTCTTCCTGAGCCTTCAACTTTTCTTCCTGAGCTTCCATTTTCTCTTCCTGAGACTTTATCCTTTCTAGAAAATTGATCCGATGATCCCTTTCAAATTTCCAACTTTGATTAACAGAGTTGAGCTTTCCATTCAGATCTCTTACTTCCTGACTCCGAATGTTCTTTTCCTCTGCCAATTTCTCATCGAATGATGCAGTCATCTCATGAAACTTCTTATCCTCGGTTTGAAAAGCATCCTTAACATTCTCCTGAAACTCATCCAGCAACCTCATCTCTTCCACATTCTTCTTCGACCAGCTAGTCATCCTTTTGCAAGATCTTTTATGGGCTTCGTAACCAATGAAGAAATTTTTGAACTGGGCTTCTATCTCAACACACTTATCCATTACCATGGATACGGAATCGGTTTTCTGATTCAGCGTATGTTGGAGCATCTGGCACCGAGAATCAATACTGGAGAAAGTCGGAATGGTTCCCACCAACTTCTTCAAGGATTGAACAACAAAATCGTGCCCCAACGAAGATGATTCCGAATCTGACATCTTGCTAGGAGAATTTTCTTCTTCAATAAGCTCCAACTTTCTCTTTGAAGAACTACCAGCTTCCTTCCTCATACTCTTTTCTGAACTCGGGGTATCAGCAATAACTTGTTTCCCCTTATCTTTTTTCGGAATAGAAACCTGTTCCGGAGATTTCTTCTCACTGTCAGAAACTTGAACAACCAAATCTTCCTCATCAACAACTTCTATATTTTCTTTCTGAGCAGCATCAAGTGAAAGATGTTCTTCTTCTCCATGATAAGAAACTTCTTCCTCTCCTTCCTTTCCTTCTATTACTGGAGTAACTAGTTTTGAAGATTCGGCTTCAGAAGTTCGGAGCGACAGGTGTTCCGAAGGAGTTCCCTTGTATTCATCTACTTGTTTGAGCACATCTCCTGTCTCACCACTTCCTTCAGCAGCTTCTTCCACTTCTTCCACTAGCTCTACTTCCTCAGCATTCTTAGCAGCAGCCTCTTTCGGATCATCGAGATTTCTTCCTGGAGTCTCAGGTAGAGAGTCCAAAGAAAAAGTTCTCGGAACGGGAATGGTTGCTGAAACCATTTCATTAAACTTCAACAAGACTTGCACAGCCTCAGCTTCTGACAACTTCTTCTTCAGCTTCTTTTCCTTAGCTTGCTTCTCGAGCTCATCAGCAGCCTTTTCTTTCAGAGCTTTAGCCTCTGCGGGATCCAATCCGAACTGCGGATCTCCTTCGTTCCTCTTTTCCTTGTCAGCTCTCCACTTCGCTGCAACCTCATCAGTATATGTCTTCTTCTTCTTAGGCTTAGGAGGTGCGGAATGGACTTCCTTAGACTTAGGTTCTTCAGCTTCACCTACCACTTCTTTCAGCTTCCTCTTCCTTACCGGCTTAGGCGATTCCGGATCAGCCACTTTCGGAGTCACTTCTTCTTGAGGAGGAAGATCAATAAACATGCCAGACTTCTTGTCAAAAGCTATATTCATCCTTTTAAGAGTTGCATCACTGAGCAACATGATATTGCAAACTTTCGGTTTAGAACTGCAAGCAACCTTGAAGGACTCAAGGCACCGAACTATCAGCTTCGACAATATTGCCGGGTACATTACTATCTGAGCTCTCAGATTCCCTTTCTTTAAATTCTCAAGATTAAGAAGGATATGCTTCATCAGGTTGAACTTCCTTTGATTTATCAAGAAATCTAAGATGTATATCTCACTCTTCTTCAAGCTGTCCTTGTCTCCTTTTCTCGGTACAATAATCCCTTGCACCCATAACTCCAGAATCCGGAAGTTTGTAGATAGGGTTGCAATTTTCGAAGCCTTATCATCATCCAGTCCGAGAATTTCTAAGGCTTTCTCCTTGTTGAAACTACCCAAGGAGTCTGGCAGAACATGCGAGATAAACTCAGCTTCCCCTTCATAATTCAACCCTACCAAGCTTGCAGCCTTGGTGTAAGATAGCTTATAAGTCTTGCCATACGATTTGAAGGAAAATTTTTCTCTATTGTCTTCCACGAAGAAAGCAACCGACTCATAAAACTCAACAAGCAAGTCTGGGTAAACTTCATCTTGGTTGCCGGTTTTTGATATCGCAACATCTTCCCAGCCATTGAGCTTGATATTCTTTGATATAATAGAATCATAGTTGCTGAAGAAATTCGGATGCACTAACCGCTCTCTGTAGACTAACCACTGTGAAATGGGCTTTGTTGAAGACATCTCTTGAGAAGCTAACTCTGCAGACATTCGGATTAGAAGTCTCTGAGAAGTTCGGAACTGAGAAGACTGAAGTTCGGAACTGGAAAACTGTAGTTCGGAACAGCCTTAAATCAGAGAGACAGAGCTTCAGCACGCAAGAGCTTGAGATCGATGTGGGACGAGAAAATAGGGTCCCCTTTATATAGGCTTTGGGATGACGGTTCAACTTCCTCGGTTGATCTAACGGTTTAGAAAGATCTGAGATCAGATCTGACGGTTGAGAGATTGAATCCGATCTTTTTGAGGTTTTATTAAAACAAAATTCAAGAAATTAAAAAAAACCGAAAACAAACTATAAGAAAATGCCAGCAAGTAAAATATGATTACGAAAACTTCAGTAAGGAAGTCATACCTTTCGGATTAGCTTAGGAAAGTTATTCGTAATGGGTAATGTAAAGACGACTACGAAAAAAAACTCAATACGAAAAACTTGATACGAAAAACTTGATATGGAAGATTCAATACGAAAGTTTTTCCATTATGAAAATACCAGTACGAAAATTTTCCATTCCGGAAATTTTCAATACGAATACTTTTATTCCAGAAGTATTTTGTATGGAAATATCCATTCTGGAAAATTGTAGTTCCGGAAGTTCCATTCCGGAAAATTTCGTTCCGAAAAATTTGAAAACAAATTTTGAAAAAAACTTTGTTAAATAAACAAACAAATGTACTCCCCCTATGAAAAGGAGTTTATTACTGTGAGAAGATTTTTCCAACAGAAAGTTAATTAAGGAAGATTACCTTACGGTTATCATTCCTAACTTCTGTTTAATATATTCAAATCTATCAGAAGGTAAAGATTTTGTGAAAATATCAGCAAGTTGATCTTGCGTTCCGATAAACTGAAGAATAATATCTCCTTTAAGTGTGTGATCCCTAAGAAAGTGATGCCTAATATCTATGTGTTTTGCACGGGAGTGATGTGCAGGGTTTTTACTTAGAGCAATGGCACTTGTGTTATCACACAAAATTTGAGTTTTAGTAAAACTCAAGCCATAGTCTGTAAGTGTGTGTTGCATCCACAACACTTGTGCACAACAACTTCCAGCTGCTACATATTCAGCTTCAGCAGTGGAGAGTGCAACAGAATGTTGCTTCTTGCATGACCAAGAAACTAATGAATCTCCTAAGAAATGACAAGTTCCGGATGTACTTTTTCTATCCATTCTACAACCACCAAAGTCAGCATCAGAAAAGCTTTTTAGAACAAAATCATTTCCAGAAGTATAAAATAATCCTAGATCCATGGTTCCCTTAAGGTAGCGAAAAATTCTTTTAACTGCCTTTAAGTGAGATTCCTTAGGATTGGATTGATATCTTGCACATAAGCATACTGAAAACATTAAGTCTGGTCGACTAGCAGTTAAGTAAATTAGACTTCCAATCATACCTCTAAAAGATGTTTGATCTACTGGTTTCCCAGCTTCATCAAGATCTAAAGAGTTTGAGGTACCAATAGGAGTACTTATACTCTTCGTGTTGTCATAACCATACTTTTTAAGAAGATCTTTAATATACTTATGTTGAGATATGTAGGTTCCTTCTGGTTTTTGAGAAATTTGAAAACCAAGGAAAAATGTTAACTCACCCATCATACTCATTTCAAACTCAGATTTCATTAGACTAGCAAAAGAATCAGTCAAAGATTGCTGAGTTGAACCAAATATAATGTCATCAACATAAATTTGAACAATCAAAACATTTTTCTTATCTTTCTTTATAAAAAGGGTTGGATCTGCATTTCCCTTAACATAGTTATTTTGAAGCAAAAATCCAGTGAGTCTATCATACCATGCTCTTGGGGCTTGTTTAAGGCCATACAAAGCTTTGGTAAGTCTAAAAACATGATCAGGATGTTTTGTATCTTCAAAGCCAGGAGGTTGTTCAACAAAAACTTCCTCTTGAACATAACCGTTAAGAAAAGCACATTTCACATCCATTTGAAATAGTTTGAAATTAAAGAATGCTGCAAAGGCAAGTAGAATACGGATAGATTCAAGTCTAGCTACTGGAGCATAGGTTTCTTCATAGTCTATTCCTTCTTGCTGATTATAGCCTTTAGCAACAAGTCTAGCTTTATTTCTAACAATGACTCCATTTTCATCACATTTGTTTCTGAAGACCCATTTTACTCCAATAACAGAAGTTTCCTTAGGTCTTTCAACCAAGGTCCAGACTTTATTCCTTTCGAATTCATTTAGCTCATCTTGCATTGCTTTGATCCAATCATCATCACCTAAAGCTTCATCAGTGCTTTTAGGTTCTAGTTGGGAAAGAAATGCTAGATGTTCTACTTCATTTCTTAAGGAACTTCTAGTCCTTACAGGTTGATTTACATCACCAATGATACTATCACTGGGATGATTCTTAAGAAACATCTGATTTGAGTTTTGTAAAACCTGTTCATCAACATAAGGTAGAAAGTCTTCTGGGGTAAATGTTTCAGAAGTATCTTCTAGAACAATTTCCTTATCAGAAGGTTCTTCTAACAAAGGTTGACAATCAGTTTTTGAAAACACATCTGAAGATGTAAGTTGGGAAGTTTTAAAAACAAAAGGATCTGACTCATCAAATTTCACATGTACTGTTTCCTCAACAGTACAAGTATTTTTATTAAAAACTCTATAAGCCTTAGAGGTTGTGGAATATCCTAAGAAAATTCCTTCGTCTGATTTTGGTGCGAATTTATGTAAGTTATCTTTAGTATTCAAAATGAATACTTTGCAACCAAAAACCTTGAAGTAGGAAAGCCTTGGTTTTCTACCATTCCATAACTCATAAGGAGTTTTATTAAGAAAAGGTCTAATCAAAACTCGATTTATAGTATAACAAGCAGTACTTACAGCTTCAGCCCAGAAATGTCTAGCAATAGAATATTCACTCAACATGGTTCTAGTTATTTCTTGAAGAATTCGATTTCTTCTTTCAACTACACCATTCTGTTGAGGAGTTCTAGGTGCTGAAAAGTTGTGAGTAATACCTTTCTTACTACAAAAAGTTTCAAAATCAGAATTTTGAAATTCTCCTCCATGATCACTATGAATAGTTTTCAATGGAAGGTTTTTCTCATTTTTAACTTGAGCTCTAAAACTTTTGAAATAAGAAAAAGCTTCAGATTTCCTTGCTAGAAAATAGACCCAAGTAAATCTAGTGTAATCATCAACTAGAACAAACACATAGTATTTGCCTCCAATGCTTCCAGTTTGTGTAGGACCAAAAAGATCCATGTGCACCAACTGTAATGCATCGGTTGTTGAGACTTCACCGATTGACTTAAAACTAGATTTATGTTGCTTGCCATATTGACAAGGATCACAAACTTTAGAAGAATCAAATCTAAGCTCCGGTAGATCCTTAACTAGTTTCTTCTTAGAGAGTTTACATAGGTTTCTAAGATTACAGTGTCCTAGTCTTCTATGCCATAACCAAGAATGATCTTCCATTGCACTTAGGCAAGGTAAATCTTGGCTTCTTAGGTCTTCTAAGTTTAAGGTGTAAACATTCTCTTGCCTGTTGGCTGAGAGAATAAATTCTTCCTTGGAATTGTGAACTAAGCATTTATCATTCCTAAAATTCACAAGGTAACCTTCATCACATAACTGACTTATGCTAATGAGGTTGTGCTTAAGACCTTTAACAAAAAGAACATTTGAAATCAAAGTTTTACCTAAAAGAACAATATTACCAAAACCAACAATCTCTCCCTTAGCATTGTCTCCGAAAGTTACCTTTCCTCCTTTCGTCTTGATAATTTTTTCAAAGAAGCTTTTGTTACCAGTCATGTGCCGGGAACATCCACTATCCATGTACCAAACATTGTTGCTGGAACTTTCTTTATTTTCCTGAAATTAAGAACAAAGTTAGACTTTCGGAATCCAAACTTGCTTGGATCCGAGATTTCTAGACAATAAAATCTTAGGTACCCACATTTTCTTGGAAAAATAAGCTTTATGAAAACCTAAGGATTGGGTTTTGTTTAAGGAACAATTTCTTGCCCAGTGACCACCACATTGACACTTAGTACAAAATGGGGCACTTTGAGGAACAAAATAATTGTTGCTGAAAACAGGTTTTGCATGGGTATAACCAAATCCGGATTTATTTCTTAAAGGTCGTATTTGAGAATACATCTTATCAAAATTTTCCTTACCATGGGTAAAGTTTGATAAGCACTTCTTTAAGGAAAAAATTTCGGACTTGAGTTTTACAACCAAGTTTTTATCTTCAAAATCATTAGTTTTGGAACTAGATTTAGGCTCGAAAACATTTTTATTAGAAATTACTTTTTCTAACTCTTTAGAAAGTTTATTCTTCTCAGAACTTACTTCCTCAAGATTTTTTGAAATACTTTCAAAATCAGCATTTTTCTTATCAAGATCTTTAGAAAGATCTGATATCTCTTTAGTAAGAATAGAATTCCTAGAATTTGCCTTATCAAGTTTCTTGTTGAGTTTGGAATTCTCAATCTCAAGAAGTTCAGCAAATCTAGAGACTTCTTCAAAAGTAGGTAAAGTATTTTCCTCATCAGAAGTTGATTCTTCATCAGAAGAGTTATAATACTTACTATCATTAGGATTTAAAGAAACATTGGTCAATGATTCAGCATTTCGTACCTTAGCCATAAGACAATGATTATCAATAGGTAATCTGGCTATAAGACCAAGATTCTTCTGTCCTGAAGATTCATATTCAGAAGATTCATCTGAAGAGTCACCACCACTGGCACTCCAGGTGTCATTAGCTTTCAAAACTTTCTTAGCTTTAGCTTTGTAATATTTCTTCCTGTTCCTGTCTGAATGCCTTTCCTTTCTTTCTTTCTTTCTGAGCATAGGGCAATCTGGTCTAATATGTCCTGCTCTCTTACATTCATAACAAGTAACTTCTCCATCTTTCTTATCTTTCCTATCCTTCTTCTTATACTTGGATTGAAAGTTTCTTTGTCCAGCTATCTTGTTCATCCTTCGAGCAAGATTGGCTAATTCATTTTCTGAAACTTCACTTTCACTAGATTCGGATTGGAAAATGACTTTCTTCGATTTGGATCTGGTTACTCTCTCAGGAGTCTTAGCTTTCATCTGATTCGAAGTTGTAGTAAAAGCAACAGTACCATTTCCATTCTTCTTCTTGATGTTGTCAGCATCTCTCTTCATTCTGGTCTCATGTTGTAGAAGAGTTCCAAATAATTCATCAAGAGTTATTTGAGTAACCTTCCTGTTCTCATCTATAGCTGTTCTCTTGGATTCCCACTCATTGGGCATAATGTCAATTATCTTGTCCACAAGAGCTTCATCATCTAAACCTTTCTCTCCCATAGACTGTAGACTATTGACGATTGTCATAAATCTTTGTTGTACTTTACAGATAGGTTCTCCATAAGGAAAATTAAAGCCATGATATTCAGCTCTAAGCATAGCTCTCCTAGTCTCAATCACTTTAGAAGTCCCAAAATGAGTAACCTCTAACTTCTTCCATATACAATTAGCTGCTTCACAAGAAGAAATTTGGCTATATATATTTCTGGTCATTGAACATAATAAAGTGTTGCGTACCTTGTAGTTGAGTTGATATTCTTGCTTCTCCTGGTTAGTAAAGGTTCTGACTTCCTTGTCAGGAATTTTGTAATCACCAGTAAGCATGACAAAGTTATCTACTCCAGTATTGATAACAAACGTCTTCATACGATCTCTCCAGTATTCATAATCATTACCATCAAATATTGGTGGCCTTGTAGGATTCAAATTGTCTATCGAACCAACATTCATTCCTGCCATACTTGAAAATAACTTGGAGACAAACTTGTTAATAACAAAAATTCGGAATTAAAAAGTTCGGAATAGGAAAAGTTCGGAATGGATAATCTGGAATGAAAAAGTTCGGAATTGAAAAGTGAGCAAGAAAAACTTGAACGTGAGTACAAGTATTTCAGTAACCTTGGCTCTGATACCAATTGTAAGAATGGTATAGAGTAAGAGGTTTCCAACCTCTGATACCAATTGTAGGATCGAAATATAATATGAGATGCTCAATATACAAGAGGGGGGTGAATTGTATACTTTAAAAATTCCTTTGGAACCTTTAAAGTTAGTTATGAATAACTAGAGTTTCCTTAAGAAAAGGAAAGAACTAAGTTTAACAAAGTTAAACTAAGTTGATTCACAACACCTCTAACACCGGACTAAACTTGGAAAGAGATTCCAAAAGAAGGTTCCGGAAATATGGTTCCGGAAATTGAAACTTAACAAAAGTTACAATATGAGATTCTACCTTAAAGCGTATAGAATCTAAACTAATCAAAGTAAGTAGGGAAGTATAAGAAAATTATACTTTCCTTAAGATACAAAATGCAGCGGAATAAAACAAGTACAAGTAGAAGAACTACTAGTAACAAGATGATAGTCTTTTAACCCAAAGAGAAGGGTATCCAACAACCTTGGATAAAGGTCCCTTGATTTATACTTTCAAGCAAGTCTGTCTTACCCACACCAGGGTAAGCCCTCGATACGAAGATCGGTGTATCTGTCTTGCTATCCCCGCAAGCCCTCAACTTCAAGGTAGTTGGCAACCTCTGTCTTTCTCGACAAGAAAGCCCTCGATCTTTAAGGTAGTCGGCACCTCTGTCTTTCTCAGCAAGAAAGCCCTCGATCTTTAAGGTAGTCGGCACCTCTGTCTTCCTATCCCCGGAAGCCCTCGAATGTAATCACCAACATTCGGAGTCGCACGAAGCTTTGAGAGTTAATAAGAGACTCTCTCTCTAGAAATCACTTCAACAGCATGTATGCACAAAGTTCAAATGTTCATCCATCCGTTTTGAGCTTTTTCAAATGAGCTCCTATTTATAGGTGAGGTCGGCTCCTTCTCCAACGGTCATATTTTCCTTAAAGTTCGGAGGGACCTGTACACGTGTCACTTAGACAACGGTTAGTTTATAACAAAATGGACGACATCGTTTTATAACAAAGTAAGTGTAACAGAAAGTACGACATCGTTTTAAAACCTAACATAAAGGTTCGGAATAGAAATTTCGGAGTGAAAGTTCGGAGTGAACAAATTCAGAGTGTATAAAACAATGATATCCAGATTCTGTTTAATGAGTGAATTCGGAATGAGAATTCGGAATAGGAATTCGGAATAGGAATTCTTCATCAGAAATCGTAATGAGAAATCGTCATCAGAATTCGTAATGAGAATTCGGAATGAGATTTCTTCATTAGAATTCGTAATGAGAATTCTTCATTGGAATTCGTAATGAGAATTCTTCTTCAGAATTCGTAATGAGAATTCGAAATGGGATTTCTTCATTAGAATTCGTAATGAGAATTCTTCTTCAGAATTCGTAATGAGAATTCGTAATGAGAATTCTTCATTAGAATTCGTAATGGGAATTCTTCTTCAGAATTCGTATCCTGAATCTGGAATAGAACTTAGTCAGAATTCATAACCGGAATTCGGAGTGAAACTTCCTTATAGTTCTTGTCCAGAATCCGAACCCTAAAACAGAATGCTTTTTATCAGTTTTAATGATTCCGAGAAAGTGAATCCGAATTTCATACTTAAGAAAAATATTAATGAAAATATGATAAGGATAAATTTTTCTTATAAAAGCGTTTTTCCTTAAGAAAACATTTTTCCTTATAAAAGCAATTTTCCTTACAAAAGCGATTTTCCTTAAAGATAAGGTGTTTGTGATTTTCAAAACAAGAAGGAATGGAAAAGTCATAAGGAAAACCTTATTGACTCAACACCTTGGTGGTGCGCACACACATACATAGGTACGTATGTGTGTGCGTGTGTATATATATCTTCCTTGCACATATTCCCTCATAGTGTGGATAATATGTACATTTGATTAAGGGTATATATATATATATATATTAATGTATGTGTGTACAAGTGTGGGGCGTTTTTCATCAAAAATTTCAAGAGCTGAAGTGTCTCAGCTTGGTCTGCTTCCTTTTTGCAGTAGGTTTCCTATGACCACACCTTTAATTTTGAATTCCTTGATTACTTAGCATTTCAAAAGTGTGTTTTTATATTTATGTGGTATTTATATATATATTTATATACACACCAAGGCGTTTTAGTCCCATTTTCTTTCTGAATCAATTTATTGTGGCTTGATTTATTTCAATTATTTTTTAAACTTGTTTTTCACCTTTATAATGTATGTAGTTAATTTGTTATCGTATTGGTAAAATTTGTTAAAAATGGGTTTTGGAAGCGATTCTTGATTATTTTCTAAGTATGTGTGATTTTAAACTATTTGATGAAATGCTATGTGTTCCTTGAAAATGGAATGGGGTGTTTTTTGAAGTGTTTTGCCTCTTTTATGTTATAATAATATTTTTGGTTATTGATTTGGTGATGTGTGTGTGAAATGGATCTTTCTTGAGGCATGATTTCTACTTATGGTTTTGTGTTTTAGTTGGAAAAAATGTAGATCCCCTTTGTCTCAATGGATCAAAGGTGGTTTTAAAAATGTTATGTTTGAAATTTTGGTCAATTTGGTATTTTATAAAAGATGTTTGATTTTCAAATGATAAGGTGTAACTTCAAACGACTTAGAAATGTAACCTTAAATGTGTTTCTTAAAGTTTGGTTGTTTGGCCTTAAAACATGTTTGATTTTGGGATTTAAGGGCTTGTTTGGCATTGAACATTTAAAAGTGATGTTTTGTGTTGATTTTAGAAAATAATATGGCTTTGGAAATGTGAATGCTCAGTTGGAAACTTAAAGTGTTATATGAAATGGTTTAAATGTCTATATGGTATGACAGCCTGGTTGGAACCTTGTGTGATGTGATAATATATATATATATATATAGTGGGAACCTCTATAGGAGGGATATCCCTTTATGGGTTATCCTATAGGGTGTCCATGTTTTGGGTAGGCAATTGTAGTGATGACAGGTAAGGAAAGTCATGTATGTGAGGGCCTCCTACTTACATAGTATATTATTACTATGGTATTCTAAGGTGTCTTTTAGAGGGTCGAGTGATATTTGTTGATCAACCCTAATTATATGGATTGGTACCCCTTGGATTATTTTAGAGGCCAGGTGGGATGTGCCTCTAGATTGGTCAGTTTAGGGTGTCCTATTGGTTATTTACTAGAGAGCTTCACCATACGTCGATAGGTGGTTCCGAACTGAGTACATCCAAGGATCGCTCTAGGGATGTTTAAGAAACACCCATGATTGTATACTTGTATATTCCTATTTCTTTTATGTCACTTTTGTCTATTTGATTTCAGGTAACCTCTACTTGTTTTTCATATTTAAAACAGTTGTTTCAGCACTAGTTGTATTTTAAAGGAATTAATGGAAATGACTTATATTCCTTGGAAATTATTTTGGAAAAATGGAAATGGAAATGGGTTTTCTTGAAATTAGAATCCTTTTATTTATTTTGGTAAAATAATGAAAACCTTATTTTTATATATCCTGTTTTTAAACTAGAAATAATGGATTTCACTTTAAAGGTGAGGCATAAGGCATGGTTTATCTTTGGAATCTCTACTGAGCATCTTGGTGCTCACGCCTACTCTATATTTTCATTTTCAGGTTCTCTCAGTTTTGGATCTCTCTAGTAGCAAGTGTAGTTCTGTGGTTGGTGGTTACCCATGAGGTCATCTTGAGGTATGTTTAGCCATTCAGTTTTATTCTCTTTCCACTACTAAAGTTTAGTTTTATTTTTTTGTTTATTCTTGTTCATTTATTTTTATTTTATGGGAAAAATCATTCCCAATGGATTTATTTTGATGCTTGACACTAGTTTCTAGTCCATTGGGATCGGGAGCACCCTTCGGACCTTGTCATGGACTAGCTTGGGTGACTGGTTCAGGGTTGACCTAGTTTGGTTCATAAAAAAATGGCATCAGAGGAGGCCCTTGTTATTTGGGGTGTCAAGTAGATTATAGATTAGAACTATCGGGACTCGAGATGTAGGTATATGAAGGACGTCATGAACCCTTTCCCATCCCGATCCTCAAGTTTCCAAGGGTAGTTCAGGATTTAAAATTTTCTTTTTCTTGATCTACAAGAATAAGGGATGAAAAGGGGAGTGATTTTGTGTTATGTGATGATCTTTCATGGAGTAGCAACCCATGTATATCCCAAGTTCATGGTAGGAGATACTTTGTGTGGTTGATTCTCACTCAGATCATGGTATGTTAAACCATGGTTTTTAGGAAAAAGGGGATTTCAAAAGGGAATGTAGTTTTTTTATTGGAAAATATTTTTTGAAAATAAAATTGTTTTCTTTTAATGGAATGTGTGGTTTCAAAGGAAAAATGGAAAGTGTTTTTTAAATTTCCTTGGGATTTTGGAAATATATTTTAGAAGGTGAGAGGAAATTCCGTCGAGAATTTGGGATTTAAGTTGAATTATCTATTTTGGAAATGAAAAATGCTTTAAATTGACTCTTGGTATTTCTATGAATGATCACATATGTGGGTGTACACATGTGGTGAGTGGATAGTTGGAGGTATGGGTGGATGGGTTCTTGAACTAACACAAAGATATGTGTGTGTGTGTGTGTGAGATAGAGACTTCATGGAATGCCAATGATGGGTATTTAAGTTGTTTTTTTATGAAAATTAGTTTTAAAAAAGGTGATTTCAATGTTTTGAAAAGTGATTGAGAGATTTTTTAGTGTTTTATTTCCACATTTAGAATATTTTTTTGTGGGATCTTGGTTTTTACATTCTAGTAATGGGTTTGAAATAGTGATTTGTGTTTGAGTTTTGGTTTATGATTGAAATTTAGAATTTTGGTTTATGATGCATTTTGATTTGGTTTTGTGATTCTTGTTTTTGATTATACTGCCTAGAAAATTACCCGAGGTTTATAGTGCATCTCTTCTAGTTTTTGGTTCCTCCCAGACTCCTATCAGAGTGGTGTAATTGATTTCTTCCTGGTTGTTATCCATCTTTCGTGGTGATCATGATTCATTGAAGGCAGCAGACTGGCTTGATAAAGTTGTTGGTGATTTTAAGTTATTGGGAACTCCAAAATCTATGAGAGTCCATGTTGTTTTGGGTTCATTTTAATGTTCAAATTTAGATTTATGGAAGGAGATGATCCCAAAATCATTGCATGATGGGATGTCTTGGAAGGTGTTTAAGACCACTCCCATCTAGTGATTTGTTCTTAAGTAAAGGAGGGAAAGATGCCTAAGCTCATGGGATCTCAACAAGGTAAACTGACAGTGAAGAGATATGTTGACCATTTTAATGATCTGGTTTCATTTTCTTCAGAGGTAGTGTCGAAATTTCAGTTTTGGAAGTCAGTGGATGAAGTGTTTTTATCTAAGTTGGTTTCCAAAGCACGGAAAGTTGGTAATACAGTGTCACTTATTGCTCATGAAGGTTCCCTATTTGGTGAGAGGAGTGTGTCAAAGGAACCTATTTTGAAAATCTCTTCTTCATTGGTTCTGGTCTCCATTTCTTCAGACTGATCGGTTGTTTTCCACCAATGTGGTTGATTCGGGCATTCAAAGCTGTGTTGTCCCAATTCTCCAAAAACATGTCACTATTGCGGTGGTCCTGGTCATTTGGAGAATTTTTATAGGAATCATTTCTCAAAGAATACATTGTGATCATAAGATGTCAATGATTTATTGTGAGGAAGGATATGCTTTAGTCATCAGGGCTCTAGCCACTGGCCTCAGAGTGAAGCTCGTGCACAGTCAGGAAATCACCTGGGGAGTGAAAAACCCCAGCCCAATTTTTGATCTCTGGTGTTGGAGTGCTGATAGTTCCAGTCTCCTATTGTAATTTTATTCTTATTATGAGTTTCTTTATCTATGTAAGAGACTTGGAAATCATGTTTTCTCATAATATCGTCCTTATGTTTTGAATGTGGCCCTTTAAATCATTCGTCTTTCTTAAAAGTGTCCTTAACACTCAAGTGGGTTAGTTTTTGTTTTATTTGTGATCGTTTGGAGATGTGTTCTTTTGGAAATTGATTTCTCTAGTTTGTGTTCGAGTTATCTATCTAGCTTGAGTTTCTTTTTGTGGATTTATCCCCTTGTGTTAGGATCTTTGGCTAGTATGAGGAATTATCAGTGTTAGCTGTGGTGTTACTTCACCCATGCTAAAGAAGTTGGATTAGTTTGCATTGGGAGTTCTCGAGTCTCTAGTCGCAGTGAGAGAGTGTTGCTCAATTAATGTGGGTAATTTTTGGGGTTAACTCATGTTGTGGGTTCCTGGGCCTGGTGGTGTTGTTTTATTTTTTAAAATTCTTGTGCTATTTTTGTTCTTGTGGTGGGGAGAACCCCCCCCCCCCCTTGTGTCTCCCCTCATTCTTATGATATGGTTTCTTCTAGAATGGTAGGGTGTGACTTGTGGATTAAAAGGTTACCCTGAGGTTCATGTTTTCTTTGGTTTCAATTGGGAATGGAATTATGTTTTGGGTAACTTTTGGCTGGGTGACTTTCTGGGGGAAAAAAGATTTTGTGGTGAGGATAATTGTCACACACCGACCTCAAAAATTTAATTATTTTAATTATTTTAATTATTTCTATCCTTATTTTTTACTATGGTCTAGTCCAGGTTAATGTTTAAAATTTTCAAGCACGGAGAGGTCTTATGCATGGGTTGCACATGGTTAAGAGTAACTACATGACAACCATGTGCAAGGGTCTGTCATCAGGACAATGCCATTTGGCATGGTTAGAGTATTGCTTGTTCAACCGTGCGTCAGGCTGCAGGTAACCATGTTCGGACCGCATGGTTTCCCAGTATTTAAAATAAATAAAATGAAATGAAAAATAAAAGAAAATAAAAATAATATGATTTTATAATAATAATATTGATAATATTTATTAATATTATTATTATTATTATTATTATTATTATTATTATTGAGTTTATTATAATTATTATTAGGTTTATTATTATTTATTTAAGTTTTATTTTGTTTTTATTTTTTTCTCTTTTTTCCTATTTTATTTCTTTCTTTCTTTTTTCTCCATTTTTTTCTCTTATCCTCCCCTCTCCCTCACATGGAACCCCCTTACTCCCTCTCCCTATACGCGTGACCCCCCCCCCCCCCGTCTGAAACCCTACCGCGTGCCACCTCCTCCAGCGGCGACTCCTCTGGAAGCGACTCCTCACTCACATCATGTGCCTCGGCCTTCCCCCTCCCTTTCTTGTGCGACCTTTCCTCCCCACTCTCCTGCTCACAAAACCCGAATGACTGGGAGAACTCTGGAGCACTGCTCCATCCTTCTAGCGACTGCTCTGCCTCTCGATTTCAGGTGAAAATCCCTCCGATGAGTCTTCTCCCCCGTTATCTCCCTTATTTTAGCCGATTTTTGTCCTCCGCATCACTCTATTAGATTCATCTGAAACCCTAGGTAAAGGGTTAATCGACTGTGGTTACTTCTTCTAAAATTAGGATATGTGATGGGATCCTTGGATCGTGTTCTTGTGTATTCCATCATCCTCTGCCGAAGGCAAGGTTGATGGGTTTGGTTTGGTTTGCCTCCATCAATTGGGGTAAGGTTTTAAACCCACTTCTTTGTTTTCGCACCCTTAATTTGATAATATTAAGGTGTGTTGAGTCCCTAAATTTTATTATAGGTAGTTTTAATCATCCTTAGTGGTGTCCACACACATACATAGGTACATATGTGTGTGTTTGTATCTTCCTTACACATATTCCTTCATGGATCAGGGAATATGTACATTTTATTAAGGGTATATATATTTATAAATGTATGTGTGTGCAAATGTGGGGCGTTTTTTGTCAAAATCTTCAAGAGATGAAGTGTCTCGGCTTGGTCCGATTCCTTTTTGAGGTATCTTTTCTATTCCCATGCCTTTAATTTTGAATTCCTAGATTTCTTATCATTTCAAAAGTGTGTTTTTATATTTACATGGTATATATATATATACATACTGAGGTGTTTCAATACCTTTTTCTTTTTGATGAAATTTATTTATGCTTGAGTTGTTTTAATTAATTTTTAAACTTGATTTTCACCTTCATAATTTATGTAGTTAATTTGTTATGGTGTTTTTTTATTGGTATAATTTGTTAAAATTGGGTTTTTGAAGTGATTATTGATTATTTTCTAAGTATGTGTGCTTTGAAAGTGTTTGATGAAATTCTATGTGTTCCTTGAAAATGAAATGGGGTGTTTTGTGAAGTTTGTGTCCTATTTTATGTTATAATAATATTTTTTTTATTTATTTGGTGATGTGTGTGTGTGAAATGGAGATTTATTGAGGCATGAAGTCTACTTATGGTTTCTTGTTTTAGTTGGAAAACATGTAGATATCCTTTGTCTCAATGGCTCAAAGGTGGTTTTAAAAATGTTATGTTTGAAATTTTAGTCTGTTTGGTATTTTATACAATGTTTGGTTTTCAAATGATAGGGTGTTACTTCAAGAAACTTGGAAATGTAACTTCAAATGTGTTTCTTAAAGTTTTGCCGCTTGTCCTTAAAACATGTTTTGGTTCTGGGATTTAAGGGCTTGTTTGGAATTGACCATTTAAAAGTGATGTTTTGTGTTGATTTTGGAAAAAGTGTGGTTTTGGAACTATGAATGCTCAGTTGGAAACTTAAAGTGTTATATGAAATGGTTTAAATGTCTATATGGTATGATGACCTAGTTGGAACCTTGTGTGATGTGATATGTATATATATATATATATATATATATATATATCTAGTGGGAACCTCTATAGGAGGGATATCCCTTTATGGGTTATCGTATAGGGTGTCCGTGTTTGGGGTAGACAAGTCTGGTGATGGAAGGTAATGTGAGTCACATGTGCGAGGGCCTCCTACTTACACAACATATTATTACCATGGGCTTCCTAGGCATCTTTTAGAGGGTCGAGTGACGGCTGTTGATCGACCCTGATTAGATGGGTTGGTACCCCTGGATTAGTTGAGAAGCCAGGTGGGATGTGCCAATGGATTGGTCAGTTTATGGTGGCCAATTGGTTATTGACTAGGGATATTCACCATACATTGATAGAAGGTTTCGAACCGATTATGTCAAGGGATCACTCTAGGTATGTTTAGGAAAATCCCATGATTGCATACTTGTATATTCCTGTTTCTTTTGTGGCACATTTGGATATTTGATTTCAGGGCACCTCTACTTGTTTTTCATATTTAAAACACTTTTTTCAGCACTAGTTTTCTTTTAAAGGAATTTATGGAAATGAATCATATGACTTGGAAATTATTTTGGAAAATGGAAATGGGAAGGGGTTTTTCTTGAAATTAGAAGCATATTACTTATTTTGGTAAAAGAATGAAAACCTTATTTTTATATATCCTACTTTCAAACTAACAAGAATGGATTTCACTTTAAATGTGAGGCATAGGGAGTGGTTTATCTTTGGCAACCCTACTTTGCATCTAGGTGCTCACACCTACTCTATCTTTTCAGTTTCAGGTTCTCTTAGTTTTGGATCAATCTAGGAGCTAGTGTGGTTCTGTGGTTGGTGATGACCCACAAGGTCATATGGAGGTATGTTTAGCTATTTAGTTTTATTATATTTCCACTGATAGAGTTTAGATTTATTGTTCTATTTATTCTTGTTCATTTATTTGTCTTTTATGGGACAAATCATTCACAATGGATTTATTTTGATGTCTGACACTAGTTGTTAGTGTGTGGGGATCGGGAACGCCCTTCAGGCCTTATCACAGACTGGCTTGGGTGACCAGTTTAGGGTTGACTCAGGTTGGTTCGTGACAACCTAAGTGGTAGAGACTACTGCTTGGCATCCACAAGACCCCTGATCAAATCCATGTGGAGGTGAATTTCTGGGTTACTGTAGCAGGTATTGTGTGATACTGTAGTAGCCGAAACTATTCATCTGATTTGGTTCTTCAAGCCACCGGTTTGGGCCTACAGGTCTTAGGGACTTTGGTCCACAAAGCCCAAGAAGCATCCCAAGTAGATCACACAGGATCATGCCCAGAAGTGGATTTAGAGAATTAGAAACCACCATAGCAAAGCTAATCATATTGGAAGAATGAGAGGGTACGAAAACTACCATCAGTACCAGACATCATGTAGCTCTGCACGGGGCAATGTTGGCCAATCAGTAATGCGAGGTGGGGAGCTAGGTACCTTTAATGATGTAGATTCTAGGGAGGGGCAGTTCTAATGTAGTTTAGTTGGGCCTTCGTGTTATGTATTGGGCATTGTGTCTTTGGGCCTTTGATTCAAGTATTAGGCCTTGTGCCACTGGGCCTACGGGCCACTTAAGGTTTCCCTCTCAATCCTATTAAAAATGGGATTATCAAAAATAAATTAAAATTCAAGGCCTTCGATCCATTTATGCATGTTATAATGAAATTCTAAAATATAATAAAATTTGAATAAACTACATAAATATTAGGTGTATGTGTTTCTATATAAGATTTCATTAATTGCATAAATTTTTGTGTGTGTGTGTTGTATATAAAAATTCATTAATTACATATATGTTTGTGAAATAAATGTAACACACTTTTGATATATGTTAAATTAAAAAATCAAACAACATTAAAAATGAATAAGACATTAATATGTTTTTACACTACTGGAAAACTAACCTTTACCAACGGTTTGGAACCGTTGGTATAGGCCTCCAAACCATTGGTATAGCCTATACCAACGGTTTGGAGAACCGTAGCCAAGTAAGCCGTTGGGATAGGTCTATACCAACGGTTTTCCAAAAACCGTTGGTATAGGTAATATGAAATTTATACCAACGGTAATGGAACCGTTGGTATATAAATTCCAAAAATAAAACATCCACTGGGATTTGATCCCAGGACCCCTAGTTTATAATTGAACGACTCAACCACTAACCTAACATGACTTTTGTGATCATAATTACATAAATATATATATGTATTCTCATAAATATTTTAAATTTTGATTTATATAATGTTCTCGGTACGAAGGTCCGATAAAAAATGAAAGTACCTATACCAACGGTTGTTAAAACCATTGGTATAGACCTATACCAACGGTTTTAACAACCGTTGGTATAGGTCTTTGGTTGTGATTTTCATTCTGTGGAGGATGTTGAATTTTGGCCCACTTTTCCCAACGGTTTGGCCAAACCGTTGGGAAAAGTCGACCTATCCCAACGGTTTGGCCAAACCGTTGGGATAGGTCCACCTTTCCCAACGGTGTGGCCAAACCGTTGGGAAAGGGGACCTATACCAACGGTTTTTGAAAACCGTTGGTATAGAAGCGTTGGGAAAGATCTAATTTCCAGTAGTGTTAATTATTACATTTTATTCATTTTCTATATATTTATATTAAATATATATTATTAATTAATATTAATAATTAATATATATATATATATATATATATATATTATACTTATTTATTTTTATTAATAATTTTTTCATTGATAAATTTTAAATAATTTTTTAATTTATTCATTTTTATTTTTTTATTTAATTATGACAATTTATTCATTTTTTATTTTTTGTTTAATTATTACAATTTATTCATTATATATATATATATTTAATATATACTATTTATTAATATTTATAATATATATATATATATATATCTTAAATTTATTCATTTTTATCAATAATTACTTAATAAATAAAATGTTTAATATTTTTATTAATTTACTCTTTTTTAATATTTATTTGTTTATTTAATTTTATTCATGTTTCATATCTACATATTTAATATATTATATTTATTGATTTTTATAATTTTTATATATGTATATTTAATTTATTCATTTTTATCAATAATTATTTAATTAATAAAATTGTTAATATTTTTTTTAGTTTTTATTTTTTTAATTGTTTTATTTTATTCCGGAACTTTATCAGTACTAAAAATGCACTGATAAAAGGTACCTTTTATTAGCACTATATGAAAATGCTAATAAATAATACCATTTATCAGCACTAAAAACACTGATAAAGGGTACCTTTTATCAGTGCTTTGTTTTAGTATTGATAAAAGGTACCCTTTATCAATGCTCTTTTTAGTGCTGATA
Organism: Viscum album; assembly: GCA_963277665.1. Lineage (NCBI taxonomy): Eukaryota > Viridiplantae > Streptophyta > Magnoliopsida > Santalales > Viscaceae > Viscum > Viscum album. Next base: position 400,988,522 of record OY728151.1, on the reverse strand, counting down.
AAGGTGAAATTTATCAGTGCTTTCTTCTATCATTGATAAAGTCCAGTGTTGTTAAAGGTCTGTTTTGTAGTAGTGATAAGTTGTTTGTGGTGTATAAGAATTAGTCTCATGTCAAATCGACACACGATGTGATCGGTGTGACTCAAAATGCGTGTTTTGAGTTTAAAATGACATTTTAGTAAAAAAAAGACAAGTGACATACTCAAAACCATGAATATATATTCATATTGTTTTGATACTTTGGAAAATGATCCATAAATCATTTGTGATGTGTAGGAATCTGTCCCACCTCAATCTAACACACAGTGTGACCAGTATGACTCAAAGTGTATCCTTTTATTTAAAATTTACATTTTATTAATGTATTATTTCATATTTGTGTTTAATTTATTTATTTATAGTATTAATAACATAATATTTTTTTTCTTATAATGGTGGATTCTTTTGCTCGTATTGGGGTGGTTTTTTCATCAATTAATACTGTGATTGGGATTTTTTGAGAGAGGTCTGTAGGTGCCAAAGACAATGAAGCATTGATGTTTTTAATGTTTATGGATAGTAATTACAAATGTAATTATACAAAAAAATTGTTTGAAATGTATATAATATAGTGTTTTATTTTTTTATTTGTGATGTAAATTTTATTTCAATTAAATTGTGAATTTTCATATAGGTGTATTTGTTGTAGTGTGTTGTAATTTCAACCGCACACTACAGCAATAGGGCATTTATCATCATTATTTATAATACTGATAAAGGTATTCCCCTTTTAACGGTGCTTAGAACAACAATTCTTTTTTATTGTTGTTAAATCCCATTTTTTGCGCTATTAAAAGCCCTTTCTGTGGTAGTGAAAGTTTCAACAACAATTTGTTTTATAATAGATCTAGATAATTTCAATGTAAAAAAAACTTTATTAATCTCAATTAAATTAATAATAAATTTTAAACACTCAACCTTGATTAAAAAATTTCTACCAGTGATTGAGTTAATTTTGAATGAGAATGGTGATCTATAGATATTTGGTTGATAAAATTTTTTATTTTAATGGCTTCTAAACTAGTTATACGTTTTCTAGTAATAATAATAATGTTTGTTTTGATTTCCATTTAACAGTTATGAATTATTCAAAGCATTTTTTATCAAAATTCTATTACAACACAATACTCAAAATAACTATTAAAAAACAAAGCGAGGTTAAGTGATAGATTTTTAGCGTACACATTGTATATTTTTATAAAATTAATGAAACAGTGCAATTTTTTTAACGGAAAACCATTGTTTATCCAAAAAAATAAGAAAAACAATAGAGAAATATGAATAAAAAGTAAGGATACAAAAAGTAGTATGAATACAATTTGTATAATACTTAGAGAAAGAGGTATATATGGAATGAAAAATTCAATGTATAATGAACCAGGATGAGAAACATGAGGTGAGAAAGAGTTTTTTTATGTGTTTTCTGGAAAAAAATTAAAAAATATATTGGCCAATTTTTTTTAAAAAACTGTGTATGAATGGTGGAAGGGGGCCTCCCGCCTTTCAAGCCCCCGCTGCCTTTAACCTGAATCAATGACATGGAAAAAGCGCGCGGGGGCTGACCACCATCCACCTAAAGAGAAAGAGAAAGGCGACGGGGGGCATGCACCTTTTTCCTAATATAAAGGAAAATCCCCCCCCACACACTACTTTTCCTTTAAATCCCTATAAAAGTGTACCCCCTTCTCCTCACTTCAAATTTCACTCATTTATCTACATTCCACAGTCTCTCTCTAGAATAATTCTTCTTCCTGCATGGTGGATCTGGTGGTATAAAAGAAGTCCCAATTTTTTTTTGAAGCATCATTTAGAGGTATCTTTTCTTATTTAATTTAAAGTTATTTATTTAGTTAATTGAATTCTTTTTAGTTAGTTCTAAATATGTTATTTATTTAGTTGTTTAGTTAGTTATATATAGTTTATAAATAATAGTTATTATTAGTAATCATTAAGTATAGATTAACTAATGAATAACTTAGGATTAAAAAATGATTACATAAAATGATTAACTAATTATAATTAGCTGATGAATATTATATACTTAACTTTTTATTATGGCGTAATTAATTAAGGATTAAGTGATGTTTAAATAATGATTTAGTAATGATTATCTAATGATTAAGTATTTATTAAGGGGTGATTAAGGGATGATTAAAGGATGATTAACAAATGTTTAACTAATGGTTAAGAAATGTTTAACTAATGGTTAAGAAATGTTTAACTAATGGTTAAGAAATGTTTAACTAATGGTTAAGTAATTTTTAACTTATGGTTAAGTAATGTTTAACCAATGGTAAAAATTTGGTAGCATAAAGATTATGTGGTTATCTGAGAAATAAAACCCCTGTCTAGATACAAATAAGTGGATGTGGATCTGGCACAAATGTACCTAGGAGTAACAAGTCTGACAAGGTGTCTGAGGCCTGACTCGGGGTAACCTGGTACACGACAATAGGTCTTGCTGCACACCTGGTTTGACACTCCTGGGGGGTATTCTTTAGATGATTCATATTTTCTTTATAAACTACTAAAATATCTTTAGGATGATTAAAAATTGTACTAAGAAACATTAGTATCATAGTTTAGGATATAATAATATGTTCTAAAATTTTAGTATTAAAAGGATCATATGGTCAACCCTCATTGTCAATAGAATTCATAGAATGTTTTGGAAACCAAGGTAAAAAAGAAAATAAAACACCAAATCAGTTTAATTATCATCGATAAAATGAAAATTATGATTATATAAAGTGAAATGGAGAATAAAAAACACATTAAATAACACATGAATTATTTAAAACATATAAGAAATATGTTGAAATTTTTCAGTAGAACATGGTTTGGATGAGACGAGCCTCACTTCAAATGTGAGGTAAAATATAGCTTATTTTTAATTGGAAGATTAATAACATCTTCTAAATTGATGTACTTAACATTTGAATTTTCAAAAAAATTCATCCTTCTAATGAAATCTAAGATGAAATATAAGATATGCAATTAGAAGGCTGAAATATTTTTAAAATTTATAAGTTATGTACATCCCTTTAGAAGATGTTATTAAGCCTCCAATTAAAAATAAGCTGGATTTTACCTCACGTCTGAAGTGAGGCTTATCTCAGCCAAACCATGTTCTATTGAAAAATGTCAACATATTTCTTATATATTGTAAAACATTCATGTGTTTTTAATGTGTTTGTTCTTATCCATTTCACTTTATATGATCATAACTGTCATTTTATAAATGATAAATAAACAGATTTGGTGTTTTCTCTTCTTTTTACCATGGTTTCCAAAACATTATGTGACTTATATTCTAATAAAATTTTATATAATGAAACATTAGTATCATATTTTATGGTATAAAAATACCTTTTAAAATTTCATTATAATAAATATTATATGGTCAACCATCATTGTCAATATTATTTACACTATCATAATCTTGATCAAAAAACATTTTTGATGTAGAGAGTCATGTTTTCCTGTGTGTACTGTTATAGAGAGGTTATTCAAATTGATAAAGGAGCTTCTTGTAGTACACAACTAACAATAGTGGTTTAACAATTGATTTTGTAACCCTAAGTAAACTTCAAGACTGAATTCTTGGTTCCTTAAATCTAGGACTCAATCAAGAGATCAAGTCTATGAGCTATAGAAATTTGCAATTCCCAGCTGCACTATGGCATCTAGATTGTCCATTGGTTGTTGATGCGTAGTGGTTCCAAGAAGTAAATTTATTTTCTGAATGGTCAGATGGTATTATGATGGAGTTATATGTTGATTTTTATACTATACAACAACAATGTCCAATTGTATGATAACATAGAATTAAAAGAGTGGTTGAATAAGATCCTTCCTAATAAATTGAGGCTATTCCATATGATGGGGAATATGAAAACTTATATGATCTCCCATATATACATGTAAATCTGACTTCTGATGAGGATTTTTGTAATGATGGAACATATGGTGACAATAATGCTGATGAGGAGGGAGCAGTGGAAATTGGGGAGGATGTTTCTAGAAATCCATTAGTTGTACAACAACCTCAACCCACAATAAATCAACCACAAATCTTCACATCTTGGTCATAAGTAATGACATGTGGGCCTATATACGATTGTAATGTTCTCACACCTGCAACTAAGTTTCCTAGAGTTGTACCAAATAAGTTTAGTGACTTGGAAAAAACCTCATATGTTGGAAGATATTTTCCAAGTAAATATGCATTAAAAAACACTAAAGAGATTTCACATTGAGAGGAACTGTAGATATATAGTTCAGGAATCAGGTCATAAAAAATACCTCATATGGTATGAAAAGTATGGAGATGATTTTAGATTCCTATTGAGGGTGATTTTGGACATTGCATTTGGAGGTTGGAGAACCTCGAAAATTAAGGCGGCTCATACTTACATTCATCAAAACATGATATAAGATCATACCTAATTGGATGTTGAATTTTTTTCATCCATTATCGTCGAGATGATTAGGACATTCCAAGATGTTTCTGTAGCTCTTGTTCAAGAGAAGATACAACATACTTTCAGTTATAAGATTTCCTATAATAAGGCATGGATGGAGAAACAGAAGAAAATTGTGAAGGTTTATGGTGATTATGATGACTCATATCAGGTGTTTCCACAATTTCTAACCATAATGAGACACAACAACCAAGTTTTCTTCCATATTCATATGAACAAAAACATGTCTCAAGATAACCAACTTGATCCATATCATTTTTAATTTCATCAGTTGTTTTGGGCATTCCTCCCATGTATCTCCGCATTTCGTTTTAGCAAATAGTTCATACAGATTTATGGAACATTTATATACAAAAAATACAAGGTCATGTTGTTGATTTTGGCAACCAAATATGGAAACCATTCACATATTCCACTTTCCTTTTCCATTGTGGATAAGGAAAACTACAAATCATGGAGTTGATTTTTGGCATATATCAGTAACCATTTAACCAGCATTTGGGGTGTCTGTTTGATATCTTATCGACATCGGGCAATTAATGAGGAAATCAATGTAGACCCTGATACATGGAGACCCCCTAAATTCACATAATCAGTACTACATCAAACACATTTCTAGCAACGTGCAGAAAATATTCCACAATGAACCTATGAATAAGAAAATCATGAGGCTTGATATGAAATGTCTTTGTTATTTTTGACTATTTCAACGTAAATATAAAATCAATTTATGTGAAATATGATCACTTACATGTATCATATGAGACTAATAAATGGATATTTGAATAACATTTTGAACAAATCAACAAGGCTAATCAAGAAGTGTGTGATTATATGATGCAGATTCCAAAAGCAAAATGGACATTGGCATATAAAGGGGGGAAGAGGTAAAAACACATGACCAAAAACATTCTAGAGTACATCAATGGTTTCTTCAAGGGGATTCGAAAGTTACCTATAACATCCCTAGTTCAAGAGACATTATATTGTTGCATGAAGTACTTCATTGATAGGAAAAAACTAACCTCAGATGGGATTCAACAAGGGATAAGGTATGGAAGGAACTTTAAATGAGAGATTGAAAAGAAAATTGAAGAAGCTTCTAGTTATCATGTATACCTTTTAAATTGATAAGAATATAGATTTTAAGTTCAAGAGCATTCAGATCCCATCACAAATAGAATCGGTGAAAAAATGGTGGTACTACTGGAAGCGAGACAATGTCAATGTGGAAAATTTCAGGCCTTACGGTTTCCATGCACACACACTATCATAGCATGTGCCTCTATGAACATATCATGGGAAGAATATGTTGATCTAGTGTACTATATAGACACCATTTCTAACTATTATGCTTCACCATAGATGCCTATTGGGGAGTTTTGATATTTCCCAATGCCCGAAGTCTAGCTGATAGTGATACCTGACATCAACTGATTGCATAAATGAGGGAGACCAAAGGCTAGTAGGATGCAGAATGAGATGGACTGGCCTTAAGAAAAAGGAAAAAGTTTGAGATTCACCATATGTCATCAAGAAGGTCATAACCAAAAATAATTCCCTAACATTGTTGAGTCGAGTTCACACTCTCAGTCACAATGATGTATTATCTCTATTGTGATCTTATCATATTATTAATTATATTATATTAATATAATATCCTTCATTTTTTAGATTTTTTTGAAATTTTCAAAATATTTTCAAAATTTGAAAGTTAATTACATTCTTTTAGAAGATGTCATTAAGACAGCACTTGAAAAAAAAGTTGGATTTTACCTCACTTCTGAAGTTAGGATCATCTCATCCAAACCATGTTCTGTGACTTATATTCTAATAAAATTTTATATAACGAAACAATAGTATCATATTTTAGGGTATAAAAAGGCATTATAAAATTTTAGTATAATAAATATTATATGATCAACCATCATTTTCAATATTAGTTAAACTATCAGAATCACAATCAGAAAACTTTTTTGACATATAGAGTCATGTTTGCCTATGTGTAATGCTATGGGGAAGTTATTCAAACTGAGTAAGGAGCTTCTTATAGTACACAACCAATAATAGTGGTCAGTATAGCTGATTGTGTATCCCAAAGTGAAATTCAAGACAAAATTCATGGTAAATGAACCACGGCATAGGAGGAATGATGAAAATGACGACGATGATGATGTAAACCCAACCCATAACCGAGAATAGAAAGAAAGTAAAGAAAGTGAAGAAAGCGAAGAAAGATAAGAAAGAGAAGAGGAGGAGACATAAACACATAATCAATTTGTCCATGGCTAAACCATAAAACAATAATTTGAGAAAATAATCATGAAAGATACCATCATGTGGGAAATGATAAATAAATTACAAAGCACATGATTTTATAATAAAATTTTAGATAATAAAGAAAAAATGTAAATATATATATAACCATGTCTTAAAAAACACCATTTTATAGGTAAAAATATATCTCAAAAACACTTTAGAAATATATTTTGATAAACATGAAGACATTACCTTTTATTTTGGTAAAAAATAACTTCATAAAATAATGTGAATAAATATGACATGTCTTACAATCTACAAGTAATAACATTCTACTGACCATAATGTTATATTTACATTTTATACTTACGAATCATTTTATTTTTTTACATACATATGAAGGATACTATACTACTCACTGAGCAGGATGGGCATGTTTTCCAGGCCATGCTATAGGATGTTGAGGTTTGATATATCAGGGTGTGTTGAGCACACTATTTTCATCACACGCTACCTCCACCAGCCATTATACCATACATTCATTGTCCTGGCTTCTATGACATTGCAATATCTAATTTCACATTTGTTGGCCATCACCTGCTTACTAATCTTCTAGAGAGGTGGAGACCAGAGACACACACATTCCAACTACCTGAGGGAGATATGAGCATCACCCTCGAGGATGTGGCAGTCCTTCTCGATCTTCTTATCCAAGTGGAATCCATTATTAGACCCACCCGTGCATACTGGCCTGACTTTGTTAAGAGATTGCTAGGTGTCGAAATTTTGGTTGACCTTAGGTATACAGATGGCAGGTCGATTTCTATGAGTTAGCTTGAGGGACACTTTCTACATTTACTCGATGATGCTAATGAGCAGACTTCCATGCGTCATGACCATGAACATTTATTACGGATCATTGGAGGGACCCTGTTCACTGATCACTTGGGTATGCATGTGTGCATGATGTATCTAGTACTACTGGAGGACTTTGATCAGGCCAAGACATACAACTAGGGATCTGTGTGCTTGGCTTACACTTACATAGCATTATGCACGTCATGTTGTAGAGACTTCAAGGATCTCTGGGGATGTATTATCCTTATTTAGATGTGGGAATATGAGTGCATCCCCAAACTCTACCCTCATCTTGTGGGTCAGCTTCTGCCTATAGAGGTGTTGCATGACACTCCGTGTGGACGATGGTATGATCAATCATCTCTATTGGTTTCTAATATGATTTATTGAATTTAATTTATTATTATTTATCACTTTCAATGTTGTATTTTATAGGTGGACTTAGAAATGAGAGGACCAGTTTGGGATATACCTAACACTGAGAGGGGGGTGAATCAGTGTTGGGGACTTTTTAAACCAATTCCAACTTTTATCCCTATACCTCTTGATCTGTTAGGATCTTGATTCTCTTATTCTCTTTTCCTTGTCGCATGCAATAATAGAAAGCAGTAAAAATATGCACATAATATTTTTACAAGGTTCACCACTCAATAAGAGTAGCTACGTCCTTTCCATGCATGGGAATGACCAGTGCATGGATTCTCCACTATAATTTAATATGTTGTTACAATGGAGTGGCTAGGAAAACAATCCTCTAGCCAGTGTACGTCCCTACACTTTGGAGGAGTGTGGGAAAAAATCCTCTTCCCTAGACTGGTGATAGTCTAGTCCAACTTGCATCCTCTAGCTGGTTCTTTATACTGCCTATAGAGACAGTCTTCTTCCTTATTGATAAGGTAGGTTCTTCTCTTGGTCTTCTTTAGTGCTCTTCACTTGATTACTTTCAAAGTAGTAGGCAAGAATTTCTTCATTCTTTCTTTCTCTTCTTCTCTAGTGCAACACCAACTGCACTAGACTTCTTATTTTTTCTTCTTAGTTCAATAACCAACTGCACTAAATCTTCTTTTCTATTCATCTTAGTGCAATAACCAACTGCACTAAATCTTCTTCTCTCTTCTTGGCCAGAATCACATATACCAATGTGATTTTTTAGAAACTGAGGATCATCTCACATAGAATCATTTGAATGAAACTGCCCTAAATAATTGTAGGCTTCAATTGGGCATACTCTGTTCTTCTTCTTCTTCTTCTCTTCTTTCTATACAACAAACCTGTAATTTGTACACTCTTCTTCTTCTTCTTCTGCTTCTTCAATGCAAAACCAGCTGCACTGAAAACTACTCTTCTTCACACGTTCTCTTTCAGTGAAAAACCATCTGCACTAAGCACTTCTTCTTATTCTTCTTTCTAGAATCACAAGTTCTCTTTGTAATTGTAAAAAAAATGAAGCCTATATCAACTTAGCATCATCATAGTTGATCAGAAGCTGGTAAGAACTTCTAGAAAAACTCACATCTTGTGTGCCAATACTTACTTGCATGCCACCCTGCTTACACGCCACCTGTTTGCGCGCCACTCACCTTGCATTCCACCTGCTTGCGCGCCACTCAGCTTGCGTGCCACTAACTACTTGTAAACCACAATTGTGAACAACTCACAACTTGTGGGCCACTCAGCTTACACGCCACCTGCTTACGCACCACAACTTGTGCGCCACTCTTGTGAACATCTCACACCTTACGTGCCACTTTTGGCTTATAAACAACACACTTCTTGAAGACACCTCCCTACTTTCGGGCCTCTGACAACTTCCGCGCCACTTCTGCTTGTGCGCCACCAATTGCGCACTGCCCTACTTTCACGCCTTATAAATAAACCTCAGCTTGCGCGCCACTTCTACTTGCGTGTCACTTCAGTTTGTGAGCCACTTTCTACTACTTGTGCAATCATAGCTCAAAATGTTTCCTTAAGTGTTGAGCCTTAAAAAATGAGGAGGTTAGTCATATATTTATAGGCATTTTGGTGACTTGCACACCACATACACTTGCGATCCGCTCCAACACTTGCGCACCACTCCAACACTTGAGAGTTGCTCTAACACTTGCGCACCGCTCCAACACTTGCACGACACTTTCTTTCCTTTTTCATATTTTGATATGATGATGTTGAAATATGGCTTGCGCGCAACATACACTTGCGCGCCACATATACTTGCGCGCCACACTTGCGCGCCACTTTTTACTTGCGCGCCAATCTTTAACTTGAATGCCACTTTATTTCCTTTGTCATATTTTGATGTGATGATATTGAAATATGACTTAAGTTCAACATACACTTGCACGCCACATATACTTGCACGCCACACTTGCGCTCCGCTTTTGACTCGCATGCCAATCTTTAACTACCACGCCACTTTTTACTTGTGTGCCGCTTTCCTTCATTTTCCAAAAACACTTCTTTTACTCTCCCTATCCTTCATAAGGCTTTCATCACAAGTTCTAAAAACTTATGATATTTTCGAAATACAAATCAGCAAAGAATCGTCATAGTTTTGTCCATTCTTTTTGGAATATAAATTCCAAAGTACTTCATCCTCACTTTAAATCCTCAATTCCTTTTGGAGTGTTAATTCCAAAGAACTCTAATCATATCTATTCATCCAAAAGTGGAGTCTTGAAGCTTCATAAAATACCTTCAATGTTGCAGAAAATGTATCACCTTTGATACATGTATTTGGAACTTTAAGAATAGTGCAACAATCATATGATTTCAAGCCAATGTGTAATTCATGACCTTCTTAGAATGTCAAGCCCTTCTATACTCTCTCTTCTTCTTCAGGGATCATTCTCTACTTCATTCAAATCATATGATTCTTTTCTTCAAGTAAGCTCTTGCATGGTTCTCATGCAATCGTGAAGCATTGAATGGTCTTCTTTAAATCCTCATTCTTCTTCAATCATCATTAGATGGATGATACTTCACCATTCTTCATTGTTGTAAACAATGTGTCACCTTTGACACAAGTTCTTTGAACTTAGTATCAGTTCAACAATCCACTACATTGATCTTCTTAGAGAATCGATCAAGTATGAAATCCAATGCTATGATTCCATAACAATTATCCAGGAAACCTCACTTCATCCAATCTCCACTAACTTTTTAGTCCGTATTCATCTCCTTCTTTATTTTGACCAGTATTGACAAATTTTGACAACAAATACAATATTCATACACAATGTGGTCCCAACAGTCTCCCCCTTTATATTTTGTTGTCAATACAAGAAATTATCCTCAAATGAATGTGTTAATGTCAAAATAAGAATCTTCTCTCTCCCCTTTACTTGTTTGTCTCCCCCTTTCATTTCAAACTTTCATTTCACTTTCTCTCCCCCTTATTGACAAGAAATACAAAGTTAATGGTAGAGAGGGTATCAGTCCTTTCTTAAGAAGTGTTCCATCAATCATTTAACTCTAAGTCTACTTGAGCAAAGTTCGATGTAGAAAACAAGAGGATTTGATTTAGAAAAAAAAAGCTATCCATTATCCACTGATTGTGATACCTCATGAGATGAGATCTCCTACACTTGTCTTCAAGGGTTTTCCACTTTAATTCCAGGACAAAGATATTGAATGTGATAGGAAATAATCAATCCTGAAATTCCTATACTCACTTTAACAAAATTATCAAAAACATTCAAGTGAAATTAGAAGGATAAGTGGCCTTGGGGAACTTTCATTCTTATTATGTCATTGATTGGCCTAGTTACTCCCCCTTAGTAAAAATATATTTATTTTGAGTAACCAAGGATGAGATATTAAAAAACAACATACCCTTTCTAATAAAATGATATTCAGAAAATCTTCAGAGTAATTGAATTTTATACCAATTGATGTTGATACTGATTGAGATAATGACTCTGGTAGCTTCTTCATGTGTCTACCCCTCAACGGAACACTTCTCCTCACTGAATCCCAGGTTTCCCCCCTGAGATCTTACTTCACCTTCAATTACTTTTATGATAATAACCAATACAATACAAAAAGATTTAATGGAATAAGGTCGATCCTCTTTTCTCCATCAATTTGAACAACAAGGTTGAGATGATTTTATCAACCCAGATGCTCCATTCTTCACACTTTCACAACTGATCTTCAATGATGACTGTGATTGTGTGGAATTCACTATTTCTTCCATCTCCTTATGTGTGAGTCTTCTTTATTCAAGAGCTTTTAAAGCACTAGAATATCATGGTGCAACATTCATATTCTTGAGGAATTCTTGTTGGTCCAGAGTAAATTCAAAGAATCTTCTAACAGTGTGACCAACCTTGTTGCACCTCACACACATAATTTCTTTTCCTTCATGTAGAATCTTCATTTTGTTTTTAGCACTAGCTTTAGCCTGTGTATCTTCCATTTTACTCATTCTTTCCAAATATTTTGTCCAAACCACAAATATGTCACTAGGAACTGAGGCATCAAGATTGGATCATCTACATGGCTTCTTCTGAGTAGCATCCTTCTTAGTGGTTCTTTGGATGCACCACCCTTCACCTCCTTGGACATAGAATCCAAGGGCTTCTCAGCTTTTCTTCTTAGGATCTTCTTGGGAGAATTTGTTTTTACAACATTGTTCTGATTTCTTCCCCAAGATGATTCTTCATTCTTAGACAGCTATTGTGATCTTCATTTCTTATCAGCTTTGGGTACATGTTGAGGTAAACATGCACCATTCATGTGACCACTCCTATTTCATACATCACAGATGTTATCTAATATTCAAAATCTGTTTGCAGTATACAGATGCTTTTGGATCTGTGGATGTTTCTTCTTCTTCTCTGGATTTCTCCCTCTTGAGATGGGATTTCTCTGTGATTTTTACATTTAAGGGGTTTTACCAACAATCTAGTGCACAATGCCCAAATCTATCACAACACCATCATTGACCAACAAACCTTGACTTCTTTCCATCTTCTTTATAAGGTTGCTAAATCTTCTTCTTGGTATATTGTGCTTTCTATGGGGAGCTATCTTCCACACTCTTTCCCCTATCCACTCTATCCATGGTGGTAGGTTTCTTCTCACTTTTATTCATCCATACTTGTTTATAATTTTTCTTCCAACTTTCACTTTTTGTAGAATAAATTTGAAAAACCATCCATACAAGTTGGTATCGACGGTACCTTTACTTTCCCAGATGCTTGTGATAGATCAATAAGTGAATCCATGATCTTCTTATCACATGTTGGAGGTATTTTGACAGTAAAATCCTCCATTGAGAATTGAGTACTATTAACAACTGTTTCCTTCTTTTGTGGTGACTCAATATGTGTCTTCTCAAGATTGGTCAGCTTAGCTTACAATTCTAGACATCTCATATTGAGGATGACTTCCTGGTCTTCAATCATAGTCATCTTATCTTCACAAGCCTTTTTAATCTTTCAAATTCATCTTCATGCATCTTTACTTTTGTAACAAAGAGTCAAGTTCTTTGATCTTCTTGGAGTTTTCTTCCAAATATATCTCCTTGACATCATTGCTCTTTTTCAGCTCATCTTCAAGTGCATGGATCTTCTATTCTAGAGTCTTTTTGACCCCCTCTTTCTCTTCAACATCTTTGAACCACTTTGAAGAACTTACTTCAAATCCCCTTTTTGTTGCTTTAAAGGCTCCAACCTCTCTCGAGAACTTTAAACATTCGACAATTTTTGCTTGTAAGCCTTTCTCCAAAGCGTCAGTTTCTTCTTCCAGTTGAGTGATATTTTCCTGCATGCATTGAAATACTCCACAAACAAGAGATGCACTCTCTTCAGGAATACCATGCAGAATCATTCTTAATCTGTCAACTGATATTTCTTGAGATGTTATAGATTGATCATCACCACTTGTGTCAGCATTTTCATCATGAGAATAATTTCCAAATGTACTAACACATGCCTCCTTATCATTTGAGGTAGGAAGGTTATCCATCTTCTTGGTGGGTACTTGATCCACCTTCTCATAACTTTCCAAGTCAGATGAGTCTTCAATGTCAGCTAGATATGGAGAACCAAATGCTTCCTCTTCTTTATATTAGAGGGAATTCTTCTTCAAATTTCTCTTCTCTTTCTTTTTCCTGTTCATCATGGTCTTGGTTGATATAGCCTTCTGATCAAAGGTAACTGAACCTTCACCAACACTTCTCTTCATTGTTGACTTAGGAAAGGACCTCAAATATTGAAAAGGGAATAGGTTCACTGTAGAGAATCCAACAGAGGTGAACCCCCTATGATACTAATTGAGAGGACCAATTTGGGATATACCTAACACTGAGAGGGGGGTGAATCAATGTTGGGGACTTTTTAAACCAATTAAAACTTTTATCTCTGTACCTCTTGACCTGTTAGGATCTTGATTCTCTTATTCTCTTTTCCCTGTCACATGCAATAATAGAAAACAGTAAAAATATGCACACGATATTTTTACAAGGTTCACCGCTCAATAAGAGTAGCTACGTCCTTTCCATGCATGGGAATGACCAGTGCATGGATTCTCCACTATAATGTAATATTATGTTACAATGGAGTGGCTAGAAAAACAATCTTCTAGCCAGTGTAAGTCCCTACACTTTGGAGGAGGGTGGGAAACAATCCTCTTCCCTGATCTAGTGATAGTCTAGTCCAACTTGCAGCCTCTAGCTAGTTCTTTATATTGCCTATAGAGACAGTCTTCTTCCTTCTTGATAAGGTAGGTTCTACTCTTGGTATTCTTTAGTGATCTTCACTTGATTACTTGCAAATTAGTATGCTAGCATTTCTTTATTCTTTCTTTCTCTTCTTCTCTAGTGCAACAACAACTGCACTAGACTTCGTCTTTCTTCTTCTTAGTGCAATAACCAACTGCACTAAATCTTCTTCTCTCTTATTCTTAGTGAAATAACCAACTGCATTAAATCTTCTTCCCTCTTCTTGTCCAGAATCACATATACCAATGTGATTATTCATAAACTGAGGATCATCTCACATAGCATCATCTGAATTAAACTTCCCTAAATAATTGTAGGCTTCAATTGGACATACTCTGTTATTATTTTTCTTCTTCTCTTCTTTCTATACAGCAAACCTGTAAGATGCACACTCTTTTTCTTCTTCTTATTCTGCTTATTCAATGCAAAACCAGCTGCACTGAAACCTACTCTTCTTCACACATTCTCTTTCAGTGCAAAACCATCTGCACCGATCTCTTCTTCTTCTTCTTCTTTATAGAATCACAAGTTCTCTTTGTGATTGTAAAAATAATGAAGTCTAGATCAACTTAGCATCATCACAGTTGATCAGAAGCTGGTAAGAACTTCTAGAACAACTCACAACTTGCATGCCACCCTACTTGTGCACCACTTGTTTGTGCGCCACTCAGCTTACACGCCACCTGCTTGAATTCCACTCATCATGCGCGCCACTAACTACTTGTACACCACTATTGTGCACAGCTCAGAACTTGCGCACCACTCAGCTTGCGCACCACCTGCTTGCACGCCACAACTTGCGCGCCACTCTTGTGCCAAGCTCACACCTTGTGCACCACTTTTGGCTTGTACACAACACACTTCTTGAAGACACCTCCCTGCTTTCTCGCCTATGAAAACTTGCGCACCACTTCTGCTTGCGCGCCACCACTTGTGCGCCACCCTACTTGCGCGCCTTATAAATAACCCTCAGCTTGCGTGCCACTTATACTTGCACAACACTTCATTTTGCGATCCCCTTTCTACCAATTTCACGATCAGAGCTCAAAATTTTTCCTTAAGTGTTGAGCCTTAAAAAATGAGGAGGCTAGTCATCTATTTATAGGCATTTTGGTGACTTGCACGCCATATACACTTGCACATTTCTCCAGAACTTGCGCACCTCTCCAACACTTGCACGCCTCTCCAACACTTGTGCACCGCTCTAGCACTTGGACGACACTTTCTTTCCTTTTTTATATTTTGATATGATGATGTTGAAATATGACTTGCGTGCAACATATACTTGAGCTCCACATATATTTGCATGCCACACTTACACACCGCTTTTGACTTGCGCACCAATCTTTAACTTGCGCGCCACTTTATTTCCTTTGTCATATTTTGATGTGATGATCTTGAAATATTACTTGTGTGCAACATACACTTGCGCGCCATATATACTTGTGCGCCACACTTGCACGCCACTTTTGACTTGCGCGTCAATCTTTAACTAGCGTGCCACTTTTGACTTGCCCACCACTTTCTTTCATTTTCCAAAAACACTTCTTTTACTCTCCCTATCCTTCATAAGGCTTTCATCACAAGTTCTCCAAACTTATGATATTTATTAAATACAAATCATAAAATCATCATCATAGTTTTGTCCATTCTTTTTGGAATATGAATTCCAAAGTACTTCTTCATCCTCACTTCAAATCCTCAATTACTTTTGGAGTGTTAATTCCAAAGAACTCCAATCATCTCTATTCATCCAAAAGTGGAGGCTTGAAGCTTCTTCAAATACCTTCAATGTTTCAGACAACGTATCACCTTTGATACATGTATTTGGAACTTTAAGAATAGTGCAACAATCATCTGATTTCAAGGAAATGTGTAATTCATGACCTTATTAGAATTCCAAGCCCTTCCATACTCTCTATTCTTCTTCAGCAATCATTCTCTACTTCATTCAAATCATATTATTCTTTTCTTCAAGTTAGATCTTGCATAGTTCTCATGCAATCTTGAAGCATTTCATGGTCTTCTTTAAATCTGCATTCTTCTTCAATCATACTTAGATGGATGATACTTCACCATTCTTCATTGTTGTAAACAATGTGTCACCTTATACACAAGTTCTTTGAACTTAGTATCAGTTCAACAATCGTCTGAATTGATCTTCTTAGAGAATTGCTCAAGTATGACATCCAATGCTATGATTCCATAACAATTCTATAGGCAACCTCACGTCAGCCAATCTCCACTAACTTTTTAGTCCTTCTTCATCTCCTTCTTCGTTTTGACCAGTATTGACAACTGTTGACAACAAATACAAACTTCATACACAATGTGGTCCCAACAATATCCCCCTTTGTATTTTTTTGACAACACCACAAAGTCTCCTCAAATGAATTTGTCAATGTCAAAAGAAGAATATTCTCTCTCCTCTTTACTTGTTTGTCTCCCCCTTTCATTTCAAACTTTCATTTCACTTTATCTCCCCCTTATTGAAAAGAAATACAAATTTCATGGTAGAGAGGGTATCAATCCTTACTTAAGCAGTGTGCCATCAACCATTTCACTCTAAGTATACTTGAGAAAATCTCGATGTAGAAAAAAAGAGGATTTGATTTAGACAAGAAAGCTGTCCATTATCCACTAATCGTGATACCTCATTAGATGAGATCTCCTACACTTGTCTTCCAGGGTTTTCCACTTTCATTCCAGGAAAAAGATATTGAATGTGATAGGAAATAATCAATCCTGAAATTCCTGCACTCATTTCAACAAAAGGATCAAAAACATTCAAGTGAAATTCGCAAGATAAGTATCCTTGGGGCACTTTCATTCTTCTTATGTCACTGATTGGCCTAGTTACTCCCCCTTAGTAAAAATATATTTATTTTGAGTAACCAAGGATGATAGATTAAAAAATGACATACCTTTTCTAATAACATGATATTCAAATAATCTATAGAGTAATTGAATTTTATACCAACTGATGTTGATACTGATTGAGATAATGACTCTGGAAGCTTCTTCATGTGTCTCCCCCTCAAGGGAACACTTCTCCTCACTGAATCCCAGGGTTTCCCCCTGAGATCTTACTTCACCTTCAATTCCTTGTATGATAATAACAAATAAAATACACAGAGATTTTAATGGAATAAGGTGGATCCTCTTTTCTCCATCAATGTGAACAATAAGGTCGAGATGATTTTCTCAACCCAAATGCTACATTCTTCACACTTTCACAACCGATCTTGAATAATGACTGTGATTGTGTGGACTTTACTATTTCTTCCATATCCTTGTGTGTGAGTCTTCTTTCTTCAAGAGCTTTTAAAGCACTAGAATATCCTGGTGCAACATTTATCCTCTTGAGGAATTCTTGTTGGGGCGGAGTAAATTCAAAGCATCTTCTAACAGTGTGACCATCCTTTTTGCACATCACACACAGAATTTCTTTACCTTCATGTAGAATCATCCATTTGTTTTTAGCACTAGCTTTAGCCTGTGCATCTTCCATTTTACTCATTATTACTAAATCTTTTGGCCAAACCACCAATATGTCACTAGGAACTGAGGCATCAAGATTGGATCTTCTACATGGCTTCTTTTGAGTAACATCCTTCTTAGTGGTTCTTTTGGATGCACCACCCTTCACCTCCTTAGACATAGAATTTAAGGGCTTCTTAGCTTTTCTTCTTGGGATCTTCTTGGGAGAATTTGTTTTTACAACATTGTTCTGATTTCTTCCCCAGGATGATTCTTCATTCTTATTCAGTTGTTGTGATCTTATTTTATTATCATCTTTGGGTAACTTTTGAGGTAAACATGCACCATTCAGGTGACCAATCCTATTGCATACATCACAGATGTTATCTAATATTCCAAATCTGTTTGCAGTATACAGATGTTTTTGGATCTGTGGATGTTGCTTCTTCTTCTCTGGCTTTCTCCCCCTTGAGATGGGATTTATCTGTGCTTTTACATTTAAGGGGTTGTACCAACAATCCAATGCACAGTGCCCAAATCTATTACAGCACCAGCATTGACCAACAAACCTTGACTTCATTCCATCTTCTTTATAAGGTTGTTTAATCTTCTTCTTGGTATATTGTGCTTTCTGTAGGGAGCTAGCTTCCACACTCTTTCCCCTATACACTCTATCCATGGTGGTAGGTTTATTCTCACTTTTATTCATCCATAATTGTTTATAATTTTTCTTCCAACTTTCACTTTTTGTAGAAGAAATTTTAGAACCATCCATACAATTTGGTATGGATGGTACCTTTACTTTCCCAACTGCTTGTGATAGATCAATGAGTGAATCCATGATCTTCTTATCACATGTTGGAGGTATTTTGACAGTAGAATACCCCATTGAGCATTGAGTACTAGTAGTAACTGTTTCCTTCTTTTGTGGAGACTCAGTATGTGTCTTCTCAAAATTGGTCAACTTAGCTTCCAATTCTAGACATCTCATATTGAGGATGACTTCCTGGTCTTCAATCATAGTCATCTTCTCTTCACAAGCCTTCTTTAATCTTTCAAATTCATCTTCATGGATCTTTACTTTGTTTTGTAACAAAGATTCAAGTTCTTTGATATTCTTGGAGTTTTCTTCCAAATATATCTCCTTGACATCATTGCTCTTTTTCATCTCATCTTCAAGTGCATGGATCTTCTCTTCTAGAGTATTGTTAACTCCCTCTTTCTCTTCAACATATTTGAACCACTTTGAAGAACTTACTTCAAATCCCCTCTTTGTTGCTTCAAAGGCTCCAACCTGTCTTGAGAGCTTTAAACATTCGAAAATTTTTGCTTGTAAGACTTTCTCCAAAGCATCAGTTTCTTCTTCCAGTTGAGTG
The DNA here is from genome assembly GCA_963277665.1 of Viscum album. Lineage (NCBI taxonomy): Eukaryota > Viridiplantae > Streptophyta > Magnoliopsida > Santalales > Viscaceae > Viscum > Viscum album. The sequence continues at coordinate 400,969,302 of OY728151.1, read as the reverse complement.
ATATTTTCCTGCATGCATTGAAATATTCCACAAATAAGAGATGCACTCTCTTTAGGAATACCATGCAGAATCATTCTTAATCTGTCAACTGATATTTCTTGAGATGTTGTAGATTGATCATCACCACTTGTGTCGGCATTTTCATCATGAGAATAATTTCCAAATGTACTAACACATGCCTCCTTATCATTTGAGTTAGGAAGGTTATCCATATTCTTGGTGGGTACTTGATCCACCTTCTCATAACTTTCCAAGTCGGTTGTGTCTTCAATGTCAGCTAGATATGGAGAACTATATTCTTCCTCTTCTTTAGATAAGATGGAATTCTTCTTCAACTCTCTCTTCTCTTTCTTTTTCCTGTTCATCATGATCTTGGTAGATATAGTCTTCTGATCAAAGGTAACTGAATCTTAACCAACACTTCTATTCATTGTTGACTCAGGAAAGGAACTCAAATCTTCAAAAGGGAATAAAATCACTGTAGAGAATCCAACAGAGGTGAACCCCCTCTGATACCAATTGAGAGGACTAGTTTGGGATATACCTAACACTGAGAGAGTGGGTGAATTAGTGTTGGGGACATTTTAAACCAATTCTAACTTTTATCCCTATACCTATTGACCTGTTAGGATCTTGATTCTCTTATTCTCTTTTCCCTGTCGCATGCAATAACAGAAATCAGTAAAAATATGCAAACAATATTTTTACAAGGTTCACCACTCAATAAGAGTAGCTACATCCTTTCTATGCATGGGAATGACCAGTGCATGGATTCTACACTATAATGTAATATGTTGTTACAATGGAGTGGCTAGGAAAACAATCCTCTAGCCAGTGTAAGTCCCTAAATTTTGGAGGAGGGTGGGAAACAATCATCTTCCCTGTACTAGTGATAGTCTAGTCCAACTTGGAGCCTCTAGCTGGTTCTTTATACTTCCCATAGAGACAGTCTTCTTCCTTCTTCATAAGGTAGGTTCTTCTCTTGGTCTTTTTTAGTGCTCTTCACTTGATTACTTGAAAAGAAGTAGGCAATCATTTCTTCATTCTTTCTTTCTCTTCTCTAGTGAAACACCAACTGCACTAGACTTCTTCTTTCTTCTTCTTAGTGCAATAACCAACTGCACTACATATTCTTCTCTCTTCTTCTTAGTGAAATAACCAACTACACTAAATCTTCTTCTCTCTTCTTGGCCAGAATCACATATACCAATGTGATTATTCAAAAACTGAGGATCATCTCACATAGAATCATCTGAATTAAACTACCCTAAATAATTTTAGGCTTAAATTGGGCATACTCTGTTCTTATTCTTCTTCTCTTCTTTCTATACAGCAAACCTGTAAGCTGCACACTCTTCTTCTTCTTCTTCTTCTGCTTCTTCAATGCAAAACCAGCTGCACTGAAACCTACTCTTCTTCACACGTTCTCTTTCAGTGCAAAACCATCCACACCGAGCTATTCTTCTTCTTCTTATTTCTAGAATCACAAGTTCTCTTTGTGATTGTAAAAACAATGAAGTATAGATCAACTTAGCATCATCACAGTTGATCAGAAGATGGTAAGAACTTCTAGAAAAACTCACAACTTGCGCGCCAATCCTTCTTTGCATGCCACCCTGCTTGAGCGCCCCCTGTTTGGGCACCACTCAGCTTGTGTGCCACCTTCTTGCGCGCCACTCATCTTGCACGCCACTAACTACTTATACACCACTATTGTGCACAACCCACAACTTGCGCGCCACTCAGCTTGCGCGCCACCTGCTTGTGCGCCACAACTTTTGCGCCACTCTTGTGCACAGCTCACACCTTGCATGCCACTTTTGGCTTATAAAAAACACACTTCTTGAAGACACCTCCCTGCTTGCGCGCCTCTGACAACTTGTGCGTCACTTCTGCTTGCGCGCCACCACTTGCGCGCCGCCCCACTTGCGCACCTTATAAATAACCCTCAGCTTGCGCACCACTTCTACTTGCGCATCACTTCAGTTTGTGAGCCACTTTCTACTACTTGCGTGATCAGAGATCAAAAATTTTCATTAAGTGTTGAGCCTTAAAAAATAAGGAGGCTAGTCATCTATTTATAGGCATTTTGGTGACTTGCGCTCCACATACACTTGCACGCTGCTCCAGCACTTGCGCACCGCTCCAGCACTTGCACGCCGCTCCAACACTTGCATGAAACTTTCTTTCCTTTTTCATATTTTGATATGATGATGTTGAAATATGACTTGCATGCAACATACACTTGCGCACCAAATATACTTGCGTGCCACACTTGTGTGCCGCTTTTGACTTGCACGCCACTTTATTTCTTTAGTTATATTTTGATGTGATAATCTTGAAATATGACTTTCATGCAATATACAATTGCTCACCACATATACTTGTGTGCCACACTTGTGCGCCACTTTTGACTTGCGCGCTAATCTTTAACTAGCATTCCTCTTTTGACTTGCGCGCCGCTTTCTTTCCTTTTCCAAAAACACTTCTTTTACTCTCCCTATCCTTCATAAGGCTTGCATCACAAGTTCTCCAAACTTATGATATTTGTGAAATACAAATCAGCAAAGCATCGTCATAGTTTTTTCCATTATTTTTGGAATATAAATTCCAAAGTACTTCTTCATCCTCACTTCAAATCCTCAATTCCTTTTGGAGTGTTAATTCCAAAGAACTCCAATCATCTCTATTCATCCAAAAGTGGAGGCTTGAAGCTTCTTCAAATACCTTCAATGTTTCAGACAATGTATCACCTTTGATACATGTATTTGGAACTTTAAGAACAGTGCAACAATCATTTGATTTCAAGGAAATGTGTAATTCATGACCTTATTAGAATGCCAAGCCCTTCCATACTCTCTCTTCTTCTTCAGCGATCATTCTCTACTTCATTCAAATCATATGATTCTTTTCTTCAAGTAATCTCTTGCATGGTTCTAATGTAATCATGAAGCATTGCATGGTCTTCTTTAAATCCTCATTATTCTTCAATCATACTTAGATGGATGATACTTCACCATTCTTCATTGTTGTAAACAATGTGTCACCTTTGACACAAGTTCTTTGAACTTAGTATCAGTTCAACAATCTTCTGAATTGATCTTATTAGAGAATTGCTTAAGTATGAAATCTAATGATATGATTCCATAAAAATTCTCCAGGAAACCTCACTTCATCCAATCTCCACTAACTTTTTATTCCTTCTTCATCTCCTTCTTCATTTTGACTAGTATTGACAACTGCTGACAACAAATACAATCTTCATACACAAAGTGGTCCCAACAAGAAACACAACTTCATTAGCATTCCACCACACCATTTGGGTGCATATCGTCTCAAGTTGGATAGCCTCCTACCCAATGAGGTAGGTATATACAATCTATCATTGTCTAAAAAATTTAATAATAGCAGCAATTTTGGATTTTAGTAAGTAATTTTTTTTTGACAAATCTCACATGTCATTTCAGATTTCATGGATTCCATAATGATATTTATTAGACTAGTTTCCAACATACTACACTTCTAGAATCCATGATGTTATGGTTGTAGAGCCACTCATTCACTTTCATATTATTGAGTAGCAGCAACCTAATAGAGTCATGAGTCAGTTTGGTTGTGTTCAACCCATTCCATTTCTGCTGATATAAACATGGGAGCTTCATGACTTGATACTGAAAGCTAGGCAGGATGAGTACTGGCACCAATGACATGCAGAGTATCTCGACCTCTAGGGGAGATGAGAAATGCTTCATATCCAGGGTGTACCTATGATGCGATTCCATATTTCAAAGAAGGTCGAGTATGATCCATGGTATAGACTGAAGTCTATACTATATCTCACTCAACACAGAATAGAGATTCATGATATGGTAAGTCAATAAATTTATATTAGTTTATTTATTGTTCTATTTTCTAATTTATTTTGAATCTCTTTACAACGTACTGGAGTATAGAATATTATCCACATGTCTGATCGAGAGGAGGAGGGGTTTGCTAACCTGGAAGTGATCCATGCTGTAGTATTAGGGATAATGCCAAATTATCATGTGATTCATGAGGGAATATTTGATTTTCCACCCTAAAGAGTAGAGGTTCATACTCATAAACCTCCTCGAGTATCTTCTGATGCTGAGGAGCCATGACGACGATGACGTAGACCACGTCGTCTTGCACATGAGGTCTTACCTGCTCCACAGACAGAGGCTGGCCCTCTAGTAGTCCATCCTCAGCTGATTGTGGTTGCACATAAGGCAGCATGAGATCCATCTTTCTTGAAAGGATATACACAATTTTCTCCAACTTGGGGTCATGATCCTTCGCAACCTATATGGTTCTCCCATGCAATGATGGCGGGTCCTTCTACGATACTAGTGGGAGAAGGATCAGGTGCGCAGTACGACATCCAGTTGACACCTCCTCCCACCGACACATAGGTGGAGCATGAGACGGTCGATGTTTTAGTGCATGAGGATCATCCCTCTCTAGTTCATCAGACTCCACCCCAACACGGAGCTCGCTGATCTCGATACGGGAGTCCCATTCATAGAATACCATATAGGATATAATCTCCCCATAGATATCGATTATAATCATTCATAAATTTTTAAGTGTTCATTTATGTACTTCATAACCATTATTAATGACTTTAGTTGGTATATTTATGTGTTTATGATGAGGCAAAAGTGTGAAACTTATGAAAAGTTCAAAGAGTTTTAGAATGAATTACATAATCAATTGAGAAAAGGTATTAAGATTCACTGGTCAAATCAAGGTGTTGAATACATGAGTTAGGAATTCAATAATCATATGAGAGATTGTGGAATTGTTTCACAAATCACTCCTCATGGGAAACCATAGTTGAATAGTGCATCTAAGATAAATAATCCCACACAAACCAGATTTCATTACCCATCAACTCCATTCAGCCTTTGATAATTTTTGGTGGGGTCGTGTAAATGGGAAATATCATTTACATTGGATCTATTGGGAGAAGATGTGTGATCCTAAGGCCTATATAGGCATGGGATTTTTTTATTTGAATGTATTTAACAATTCCCTCCTAGACAAGCAAGGTTGGCGCCTTTTATAGAACCCTGATAACTTGAGAGCTAGAGTCGTCAAAGTTAAGTACTTTCCCCGTGATGATTTTTTGTCTTCCATCTTGGGTCCTCGACTGAGATATTTCTGGAGGAGTGTTTGGGGATCAAAGGTCGTATTGAACCGCAACATTTTTTGGAGAATTTCCAGCGGTGATTTGATTAATATATGGTGCAACCCCTGGCTTCGTGGTTTAGAGGGCATGTTTCCTGCTTCCTCACATGTGCCCAACCACGAACTTGTAGTTGTCAGAGAGCTCCTAGTTGATGACCTTTCTAGATTGGATCTTCATAGGATCAATATTTGGTTCACTGAGTCCAACCATAAGTCTATCTTGGCATTTCCAATGGTCCATGATGTTGGCCCGGATAAGCTGTGTTGGTCTCTTGATTCATCTGGATGCTATACTATCCATTCAGGTTATAGGGCATGCGTTATGGGTAGCGATGGTACTTTCCCCCCTTTGGAAACATCTTTGTAATCTTAATCCTCCACCGAAGGCCAATATTTTCTATTCGTAAATGTGTAGGGGTATCTTACCTACATACGCTCGCCTGGTCGATAGGAACCTCTCTGATAACGGCATATGACCGCTCTGTGGGAGTTCAGTAGTCACAGACTTTCATGCCCTTTTTTCCCGCCCTTGGGTCACCGGGCTTTGATCCATGTGTGTGACATAGGATCTCATTCGCTGAAGAAACCTTGGAGATGTGTGTCTCATTGTGGGGGATTGGTTCAGATCTTTTCCAGCCTAGACTATTGCAGGTCTGTGTATCCGAGCATGGATTATATGGTTTCATTGTAATGCCTTCATTTTTTAGAACATTGTTAAATATAAAAGGGCTTGGATTTCTAGGATACATAGTTGGGGATTTGAGTGTCTTGATGCTGAGGGGACCCACCCACCTTCACCCGTTCTTCCCCCTCCCATCATATGGCTCCCCCCTTGGGGCGTTCTCAAACTTAATACCGACACAGCGACTCCTGGGGATGGGTCTGTTGGCTTAGGGGCTGTCCTCCAGGATCATGCTGATTCTATTATTGTGGATCATCATTCCTCGATCATTGACAGTTGGTCCCCTCCTGTGGCAGAGGCTATGACTATTTGGAAGGGTTTGTAGTTCATCTCATCTCTTGGATAGAAGGATGTTGTGGTCGAATCTGATTGTCAAGTTATTATCGATGCACTGAAGGAGGATAAAGGTGGCCACCAGGCCTATGAGTCCATTATTGACATCATTAGATCATTGGTGCCTTTGTTCTCTTCTTGTTGTTTTCCCTTTATGTTAGGAGAGAGGGCAATCATGGTACTCATTTTATGGCTGCCTTTGGGAGTCAACGGTGGTCAAAGTGTTGGCTTTCGTCTTTTCCTTAGGAATTATGTACATTGGCTCTGGATAATATGTAAGTTTTGAGGATTGTCTTTAAAAAAAGACAATGAATCATGCCTGATTGTACATGGTTCAATCAACGATGACATACTGCGTTCTTATTATTTCATTATGGGGGTATACTATGAAAATAGTTTCATTTCTGCATAACTATTTTCTATCTAATGTGGTCATAAAGACACTATACGATATATTCATTGGTAAATGTCCCAAATTTTTTTATTAATATTTGGGGTTGTGAATAACTCGTATGAAAATTGGTTTTTAATAAACATAACCCTAAATTAGTGAAATGATTATTTGTTGTCTATTTCAAGTAAACTATGAGATATTATTTCTAAAATCTAACAGAACACAAAGTGTTTGTGGATGAAACTAGTAATGAATATATTAATTGAGGAGCCAATGTGATGAAAGTTGATCTTGGAGAAGTTAAGGACCAACAAAAAAAGTTCTCCTTATATGGAAGTTGAGTCCGTTCCATAAAGAGTTGTGGAAGAAGAACTAATTCAAGTTACACAATAACCTCAATGCTCCAATAGGATTCATCAAGAGCCTGAGATATATGAATTTACTATGGAAAATGATGATGAAGTAATGTTCACGAATGATAAACCTACAACCTATTGAGAGTACATTGAGAGTTCTAATTCTAAGAAATGGTTAAAAGCCATAGAATCTAAAATGGGCTCCATGTACATAAACCAATTTTGGAACTTGGTGGATGCACATGATGGGGTGAGACGTATAGGATTTAATAATATGGATAGTAGGGGTGTCTACCTATAAATAACACATGGTGTAAAATGTTATAAAAAATTAATGGTATTGATCATGAAGAAACATTTTCATCTTTTGTGATGATAAAGTCTATTCAAATACTTCTTATAATGACTTAGATCTCATATACATATTATTACATCATATTTATCACAAACATCTATATAATACTTCCAAAAATCTAGGGGTCCAACATCTTTGGGAATTGGGTACATGATAAAAACAATAACATTCCTTTATTCCTGTCTCCATACTTTCTCCTAGACCTCACCTTACTCTTACTACATGGAATATCTTAGAGACATACATAAAAGAAAGGTTGAGCCAAAAATCCCGTTAAGGTTGTCACATGATAAAATTGGATAATGTATCATGAGAATTAATAATCATAGAATTGATACAAAAAGAGAATGATTATGAAACATCACTTAAACACATGGCATAAGAGTCAAATATCATAAGAGCATGGTAAACACAAGACAACATAAAGTGTGACAAACATAAGACATGTCATCGTAGTGTCTATATTTATAAAGAATAATAATATTATAGTTATTTAATAATGACAAAAAAGTAGTATTTAACTAAACCAAATGAAGAATAAAACCCTGTATAAATGATTTTTAACAATATACATATAAATCATAATATACAAACCACCATGTTTATAAATATAAAAACATGTATAAATATTTTGAACGATGTTTTGATCTGTGATAATCATTTTTGATATTATAAATGGTTATGGATTATTTCATAGAAAATAACTATTGTATTAGGTTGATGCTACTGGTCGGGCCATGTACATGGGTCGGGCATGTCAGTTCGGGTCCCAAAAAAACCGACTCATGTATCAATTTATATTGCATTCAATAAAATTTACTCGGACTCCAACGGGACGCCCCGTAATTAATACGAACGCTCCGAAATATTAAATAACGGTCTTACCCTTTCGAAACACCGAGACAGGCTTTAAATAGAGAGTTAATAATGGGAATATCAGGTGGCAATTACGTAAGTTCAAATAATTCGAAAATTTCGAAAATCCCGCCACTCCGAGTCCGGGGTGCAATTTATGAGGGGTTCGCCTCCGTCGGGAGCGGCCAACGGATTACTCTGAGTTGAAATCAACGGCGAGCTTTCCGGTCATCTTCGGCTGGGAAATCAGGATGGAGGAGATGAAGCAGGAGGAAGAGCATCCTAACTTTTGGTGGCTCGACGGCTGCAGGCGACGGCGCTGCCCCCACTGGCTCCAATCCGCTCTCGCCGGTAAGCAGTGTGTGTGCCTTTTTATATTCGTTCTCTGTTCGCCGTGCTTCTGATAAGTACGATGGCGATGTGTGTGGGGCAGCGCTGGACGCGAAGACGAAGGCGATGGTGGAGTTGATGGGAGGCGACGCGGACTCCTTCGCCCAGCGCGCCGAGGTGTACTACCAGAAGCGACCTCTTCTCATCCGCATGGTGGAGGACTTTTCCAGGGCCCACCACTCCCTCGCCGACAGATACCATCGGGCTTCCCGCCGCGTAACGTCGCCGGCGCCACTCTTCTCCGACGCCGGCTCGACCCGTGTCAGCCAAGATGGGCAATCCGACGGCTACTGCTCCGAGATCAGCGTCCCCGGGGAGTCCTCTGCTGAATCCGAGGTTGAGGATCCGGAGTGGGATCATGAGGATGGAGAGAAGGGTCCTCAGTGGGCGGAATTGAGAAGACTGAGGGAAGAGAAGGAGAGGCTGGCGATGGAGTGCGAGAGTGGGAGGGATGAGCTGAGGCGGAGGGACGAGGAGAAGAGGGAGGCGATACGGCAGCTCTGTTTCTCCTTGGAAGCACTGAGGGAGGAGAATGTCCGGCTCAGGATCCGGATCGCCGATATCTCCAAACTCGGATTCCGGGGGAACTGTTCATGAAATTCATATATCTCCACCTTTAACATTCATCTTATATTTGTATAAATTAATCATCAAAATGTTATTTATTGGTGTGAAATTCATATTGTTTGGTTATTTGATTTGTTGTTCAGTTATGGTGACCAAAAATAAAACAATGATGAAACACATACTTCATTAGTAATTTTTTAGCACACACCCTCTCCCCCTCATGGACAAACACCTACCGAATTCAAAGGGTACTACCACAAAAACAGGTTTAAACACCCATTTTTGAAATCAAATCATAGTTTTCAATATAAAACGTGTTGAATTTCAATTTATGCCATTCAAGAAAAATCATTTATTATTATTAAGCAATTATTTATGTATGACTGTTGTGTGGACCTCTATTTGAACCTCTATTTGCTGGGCTTTGGGCTTCAATGTTTGGTTGTGTGTGGCTTGATCATGGTGCTCCTTCCGGCAATTTTAGCGGAAGAGATATATTTTTTTTTTTAGTTTTTTGGAGTAGGGTTTATATATATATATATATATTTATAATAAACTTATTTATTATTATAAATTTAATTACTATAATAAATATATAATTATGATAAATTATATTTATTATAATAAATTTATTTATTTATATTTATTATAAATATAATACATACATTAATTATAATATATTTATTATATTTATAATTATATAATTATTATAATTAGAATTATAGAAATTATAATAAATTTATAATTATAAAAATAATAAATATAATAAATATATAATTATGATAAATATATAATAGTAATAAATATAAAAATATAATAAATATTCAATTATAATAAAAATTTAATTATAATAAATGTATAATAAAATAAATATATAAATATAATAAATATAAAATTATAATAATTATATAATTATAAATATAACAAATCCATAATTTTATATATATATATATAATAAATTTATTTATAATAAATTTATTTATTATTATAAAAATAATTACTAAAATAAATACAATAAAATAAATACAATATAAAATAAATATAATATAATCAAATATAATAAATATAATATAATACATAATAACATAAGTTTATTATAATAAATTATTGTACATTAAAATAAATTTAATATAATATAATTAAATATAACATCTGCCACTTGAAGTGGCGCTTTGACCGGCCCCACACCACCCCCAACCCCAATATATATATATATAATAAATTTATTATAATAAATTATAAATAGAATATAATTAATATAATTAATAAAATATAATAAATATAAATATAAATAATTATATAATATAATTATATAAAAAAATAAAATATAATACATACATAATAAATTCTAAACATAATAAATATAATAAATTGAAAAATTAATATAATTATATAATAAATATAATTATATAATAAATTATAAATATAATTATTAGTATATAAATATAAATATAATAAATATAGGCCGCCACTTTCATTTGACTCTGGACCAACCCATATCCTCAATTAAAATAAACTCTGCCCCTTTAAATTTTTTTAAAAAAACCCTGCTGCTAAATTTCCCTGCTCCTTCCACACCTGCTTCTGATTGTTGATTAGCCTCCATCGCTTGGCTCTGCTTTGCTGGATTTGTGTTTCTCTATTTGTTTACACTTTATATCTGTGGGCAATCACAATGCTTTTTCGACCGGCCTCTCTGCTTTTGCCACGCGTCCCTTGATCGTACCACGATTCACTGTTTTATTTCACCCTTATACCAACGTATTAAACTGGTTTTGTATTGAAAATTACAAGTATAATAACAAATTTCACTCCATGTTTGATTCAATTATTTTGTGTTTAACACTGTTAAAAAGAGCAAATGTTACTTGATTTGATAATTATATTGTAGGTGAATGTGATTTGGAGGGCCCATGATGAAGAGGAAGAAAAATGGGTCAAAATTGCATGGATCCAAGAAGACCTGTCCACTGTTTTGCCTGTTTAGAAAAGCATGTGCATCCAAATGGGCTCATATTTTGTATGCTGGTCCAAAATTTAATTGGCTACAACTCCTATGAAGAAACCCAAGCCCAATTATGCCAGCAAGGAGCCTAGGGGTGTAATTTCGGCCAGGCCGGCCCAAACAACCCCATGAGGCGGCCCAAGCCCGGCCTCGGGCCGACCCAAACCATCGGGTTGGGCCGGGCTTTTTCGGGCCGGGTCGGGCTTTTCGAGTCGGGCCATGGTGGGCTTTTATTGTTTTCCAAATAATTGTCTTTTTTGATTTTTTTTATTTAAATTCTTTTTTAACATTTATTTAAAACGCTTCTTTACATTTATTTTTAAATCCATGTTTTTTGTAAAAACGTTTATTTTATTTTTTATTAACATTTTACAGTGGGTGAATATGTTTTTTTTGTTTAAATAGATTTATATATTGTGAATATATATATATATATATATATACACATATATATTATTTGCAAATTGTAAAAAAAAATAATGAGGGGTGCGCAGCTGCCATAGGTGAGTTTAAAGCCTTATTATTTAAACGTTTTTCTAACATTTTTTTAAAACATTTTTTATATTTATCTTTTTAACTTATTTATAATTTTAAGCGTTTGTTAATATTTTTTATTTAAACATTTTTATTTAAACCATTTTTTAACATCCGTTTAAAACGTTTTTTTTACATTTATTTTTAAATGATTAATTTAAAACATTTTTGAATTTTTTTAAACGCATACTTTTTACAAGTATTTTTTAAAAACATTTAACTTTTTTTTTCATATTTTAATGTACAAATTATTTTTTAAGTGTTTGTTTTAAAAAATTAATATAAATGTTTGTTTTAAAAACTTTTCTAAACATTTTTATTTAAACCTTCATTTAAACCATTTTTTAACACTTGTTTAAAACAATTTTTTACATTTATTTTTAGACGTTTAATTTAAAACGTTTTTTTGAACGCATATTTTTTACATGTATTTTTTTAAACATTTAACACATTTTATATAAAAATATTTTACACTGGATGGATATGTTATTTTTTTCTAAATAGATTTATACATGTCTGTGAATTTATATATATTACGTACAAACTAAAACAAAATTAATGAATTATTGGGGGGTGCGCAGCAGTGGGTGGTGGGTTTAAAGTGTTGTTATTTAAACTTTTTTTTATCATTTATTTAAAACATTTTTTACATTTATTTTTTTAACTTATTTATGAAAAGTATTTTTAAGCGTTTGTTTAATTTAAAACATTTTTTAATTTTTTTGCAAGGCAGGCCCGACCCGGCCCTATCTGGACTGAAATTACACCCTTAGCGGGTGCGCAGCAGTGGATGAGTTAATTTTTTTTCTAAATAGATTTATATATGTATATATAGTATATATAATATATGCAAGTTTTATCATATTTTAAAAAAATTAACGAGGCTGAGGGAGTGCGAATATCATTTGATGAGTGATTATTTTTTTGTTAATATATAATAAGTTATTATATATATATATATAATTTGGGAAAATTGTAAAAAAATAATTAGGGGTTGGGGGGTGCGCTGCAGTGGGTGAGTTATTTTTTTTTCTAAATAAATTTATATATAATATATGCAAGTTGCAACATATTTAAAAAAATTAATGAGGTTGAGGGATGTGCACGAACATCATTAGGTGAGTGTGCTATTTTTTTTGTTAATATAAAATAAGTTATTATATAATATTAAACCATTGACACACATATATATTATTAATGGATTTTTAAAAGGCACACTTAATTGATATATATTATTAATAGCTTTATATATAATATTAATGGCTTTCTTTACACACATATATATATATATATATTATCATATCATTGATATATATATATATATATTATTAGTAGATTTGTTTTTATATATATATATATATATATAATATGCAAGTTTCATCATATTTAAAAAAATTAGTGAGGTTGGAGGTGTGCGCGAATATCATTAGGTGAATGTGTTATTTTTTTATTAATATATAATACGTTATTATATATATATAATGTTAAATGATTGATATATATATATATATATATATATATATATATAATGAGAAAATTATAAAAATAATAATCAGGGGTTGGGGGTGCGTCGTAGTGGGTGAGTTAATTTTTTTTCTAAATAGATTTATATATGTATAGTATATATAATATATGCATGTTGCAACATACTTAAACAAATTAATAAAGTTGAGGGACTTGAACGAACATCATTAGGTGAGTGTTATTTTTTTTATTAATATACAACAAGTTATTATATATATATAGTATTAAATCATTGATATATATATATATATATTAATAGCTTTGTTTATATATATATTATATTAAATAAGATACATATACATATACATATACATATACATATACATATATATATATATATATATATATATATATATATATATTATTAATGGATTTTTAAAAACCACACTTAATTGACATATATTATTAATGGCTTTGTTTATATATACACACTATTATATATATAATTATATATCATTGTATATATATATTTATACACACATTATAATTATATATAATAATAATTATATGTATATATATAATATTATTTTTTGTTAATATATAATGATATATGCACATATATATAGAAATATAAATATACACACACAAATATAGATAAATAAATATGTATACATATACATGTGTATATATATAGGTATATATATATGTATGTATATATGTATATATACAGATATATATATATATATATATAGATAGATAGATATATCTATATATATAGATATATCTATATATATATAGGCCTGTGATTATTTAATAGGCGCAGGTCCAGGCGCAGCCTTGGGAGCTCGAGGTAGGGGGATCGAATCCCCCTACCTGCAGTTTCCCCATTAATTTTTTTACAATAGGCTGGGCTTCGCGCGGGCCAGCGGGCCGAGCTTTTTTGGGCCGGCCTGGCCTGGCCCGCGGGCCTTCTTGGAAAGCCCCATACCCGACCTGCTGAACCTACGACCCGAGCCCAGCCTGGCCCGATGCGGGCTTTGTCGGGCCGGGCCGCTCGGGCTTTCGGGTCGGGCCTGTCGGGCTTTCGGGCCGCCGGACCAAAATTACTCCCTTAAAGGAGCCCAACCGACCTGATCTGTCCAGAACACTGAATTTGTGAGAATTCAAAAGTGGTGTTCTATAATCTATCCATATATTCAGATCCACTTGTTTAATTGATGCCAAACTTTCGGTGAAGATAGTCAGGAAGTGGGGCTACAAATTTCCAGTTTTTTTAAAAGGGAGATTCAATTGTCTAATGGCCGAAACGCATGGTACAAGTGGTTTGAAGAAATCTGTGTACCCAAAACCACCTTCCAATTTGCCTATAAAATGACACATTGGGCTCTCCATTTGGGAGTTCGAACTAGAGACAAGGTGCTTCCATTTTGGAGTCCCAAAGGAGTCCTCCCACGAATATTTGAAATTCTGGAGGCTATGGAAAGTTCCACCTCAACATCTTTCTCTTCCTCCTCTACCATGTGTTTCTAAACCCCTTGTGATCACCCGGGGAGGAACATGATGTAATCCCGAGCTTCATGTTTGTATTATTTTGAATGATCTTTTTAATTCCAGGTTGTATGTTGTTTTTCTTCATCCTCTCTTTTAATTTAATTGAGTTATATACTGGTATGTTATACTCAAACTGAAATGATAATGTTTGGGGGTACCCTTTCATGTGATGTTTCACACACCGTTTATCTCTTTTTCTTCCCTCATTCAATTGTGGTGTTTGTGTGGTTCATAATGGTCAATTGAACTCACATAAGCGTTGTCAAGGCCATGTACCTTTATGTCATGGTATCACAAAGAAATAACACACAAACCTTGACAACACATCGAGTTCTTAGTGTGTTGTCTTGGTGAGTTTCGGTTATGAAGTCGAACACAAATCTCCTAATCATCGGTGGTGTCCGGTGAATCATTGTGTGTTTTCGACTGAACCCTAGGAGATATCCTATTATAAACTAAATAACAATTTGGTTCTAGGTGTTACAAACTAGGGATTAAAAAATCATAACCCTATACCATGAAGCGATGAAGGATGAACATCATGAGAGTACCTCGGGTTGATCACGCTTAATTAATTCTGTTAATTTCTATTTTGTTTTATCGCTTTTATTTTCTATTTTCATATTCAATCATCAAACCCCCAAGTTTTACAAAACCTCATTCCCCTTCTAATTTCATAATCAAACCCTCTCTCTCTATCTCTTCTTCTTTTCCATCACTCTTTATAATTCTGTATTATAACATTATATTCTCCTTTCACCCTTCTGAAGTGATTTTATCCATATTCAGTCATAAAAAAAACAAACTTCACAACTTATTTGCATGACCCGATTTGAAAAAGAAAAACTGCTTGAATTTGACACTGAAATTGAAAAATCACTCCATTCACAAATCAAGGCATCTAGAGAAGGTCAATTAAGTAATACCGAGGAACCCCTTTTGGAACCTCAAGTGTCTATAAACCAATCAAAAATTGAACCCAATCAAATCCAAGAAAACATGGCTGCAAATAATCGAACCTTAAAAGAACTGACCACCCTAGATGTGGAGTACCAACCTTTGTACATCCAATATCTTGAAGAAGTAGCCAACTTTGAGCTGAGATCAAGCCTCATCCACCTACTTCCCAAATTCCATGGTGTTCCCAGTGAGGACCCTCATAAATACCTTAAGAATTTTCACATAGTGTGCTCCACCATGAAACCCCAAAATGTATCTGAGGACCTAATTAAGTTTAGGACCTTCCCTTTCTCCCTTGATGGTGTAGAAAAATATTGGCTATACTATTTTCCTACCATGATTAGGGGCTGTAATGACCTTAAAATACAATTTTTAGAGAATTTCTTCCCTGCCTCTCGAACTGCATCAATTAAGAAATAAATATATGGAATTAGGCAATCACAAGGGGAGACCCTTCATGAATACTGGGAGAGATTCAAAAAGACTTTGCTCAAACTTCCCCCACCACCATATTAGTGAACAACTATTAATCCAATACTTATATGAGGGACCTATCCCCATGGACTATGGAATGATTGATACTTCAGCTGGTGGTTCCCTAGTTGATAAAACTCTTTTCGCTGCTCAGGACTTAATAGCCAACATGGCTCAAAATGCACAACAATTTGGTATACGAGCTATTACACCAACCCAAGGATTTTATGAGGTAAGTCATTCATCTCTAGAAAAAAGGTAGATAACAAGATTGATGAGATGCATACCCTTCTAAGGCAATTATCTCAAGCACAAGGTAACTCACAATCTCCTCCAGTTCCATTACATTGTGGTATTTGTTCTGACAATACTCATTTTTCTGACCATTGCCCACAACTTCAAGATTCAGTCGAGTCTTGTGCAGTTGTGTTCCTGAGGTGTCCATTCCAACAAGCACCTCCCTTAAAGCAAGAACCATTCAGGAAAAATCCAAACCCCGGGTGGCAAGAACAACCCCAGTACCAAAAATGAGGAAACTCAAGCTACCCCAAGAAGAATTGGTATCAACAAGGCCGAGGTATGAAACATTACTATCCTTCAACTTCTCAAAAAAATCCTCCTCCTACTTCCAAATATGAACCAAGCCTCGAGGATATGGTGAAGCAAATGCCAACCCAGAACCTACAATTCCAAAAAACCACACAATCAGCTATTCAAGACCTGCGAACTCAAGTGGGGAAATTGGAAGACACCATCAATGAGCTTAATATGCAAGGTTATAGACAAATACCATCCCAACCCATTTCCAATCCGAAGGACAAAGGTAATGTATGTTTAATTACACTTCATAGTGGTAAATAAGTTTCTATTTCTACTGATTCTGCACAACAGGTATGCCCCCTCTTGAAAACTCTCTTCTCCAACCCTCAAATGTTTCAAGCAAAGAAAAAAAAGAAAAAAAGAGTAATCAAATTATCATTAAGGATTCCCATGAACAATCCATTCCTATTCCTTTCCATCAAAGACTCACTAAATCTAAAAAAAACTTTGATAATGATATTGAAAATGAAATAATGGATACATTTAAAAAAGTTCAAGTTAATATTTATTTACTGGATGTAGTCAATAAAATTACCAATTATTCCAAATTTTTTAAAGAGATTTGCACCCATAGAAGGAGGCTGAAATGGAATGAGAGAGTCAACTTGGGAAGGAATGTCTCAGCTTTGATTCAACCAACAATGCCAACTAAATGCAAGGATCCAGGCACATTCAAAATACCGTGTACCATAGGGGAGACATTCTTTTCAGATGTTATGTTAGATTTAGGTGCTTCCATTAATGTAATGCCTCAATCCGTGTATACTTATCTATAGGTTGGAGAGATTTAACCATCAGGCATTATTGTTCAACTTTCCAATCGGAGTACAACACATCTAACAAGAGTGATTGAGGATGTCCTTTTCAGAGTGAAGAATCTCATCTTCCTCGCTGATTTCTACATTCTTGAGATGGAGGATACCTGAACTCAAGGACATGCCCCTCTCATACTGTCACGACCCGTCCTCAGGGCCCGTTCCATGACTACCCCAAGCCCGACTTCCATAGGACAGGGGCTGGCGACTATCACCAAAGGCGTAAATCTCGATAAAAGGGAAGGCATTGCCTTTATATAAGTAAACAAACACAACAGAGTACGCAAGATGAAGTAAAAACTAAGTAAACTGAGTACAAAAGTAAGTGCTGGAAAGTAAATGGGCTAGAATACAAACCCAAATGAAAGTACAGTACAACAGTAAAGAAAGAACAACTGCAGTAAAGTAAACCAGCAACCACTGAGTCATCGTCCGGATATCCCACCTGAAGGGTGGGTACAAATGGTCTCCTCGACTCCTCGGGTCTGGCCGTCCTCTCCGTGTATGTCCCACCAAGTGGTCCACCTACAGGTACCGTCCCGCTCCACAAGACTCCACCTCGATCAGTGCTGTCTGTCGTCTACATCCAACACAATGTAGTGAGGACATAGCCTGTGTAGGGGTGAGTATACGATACTCAGTAGGGACCCCGAGACCCCCCAAAGGTCTCCCAGAATCCACAAAGGATAAACCACAAAGGAAAGTTACAAACACGAAGTATCAACCAACTCTACTTAGGTATATGCCCACACATATACCTAAGTCATCAATTCCAGTTCGGCTCCAACTCACGAGTCCAAGTACAACCCAGTCCACACAGGAAAGCACAAATCAGTCCACACAGTAAAACAAGTCAATCACATCAATGATAATGATTTAATGTCAAGACTCATCTCACACATGTATACTACTCATGAAGAGGGGTGGAGATGATATATGTAGCCTATGAATCATCTTCCCTACCAAACCCATGTAAGATCCAAGTACAGAAGTCTTCACTACCGAACCCACATAGGATCCAAGTACAATAACCATCGCTGTCGAACCCATGTAGGATCCAAGTACAGTCGTCATCACTGCAGAACCCACGTAGGATCCAAGTACAGTCGTCCTCACTGCTGAACCCACACAGGATCCAAGTACAGTCGTCTTCGTCGTCAAACCCATGGAGGATCCCGGCACGGTAGTCGTCGCAGTCACAACCAGCTCTAGGGTTCCCACACACAACATTCTCGATTTTGGGAGGGTCCGCTCCATGAGTAAAGAGGGGGGGGGTCGATACATAAACTATCACGAAGTCCATATTTGATGTATCCCAAAGGTCCACCACATCATAGGGGGATAAACCAAACAAACGTGTCCAAGATACTGAGTAAAGATGACCAAGCCTTTTTCAAAAAAGTACACGGTGTGTTGGTATGGTTACATGCCGTGTCTTCAGACCTCGGGTACTGCCAGTGTACCACGACCCATGTTCAAGGGATGTTCGTGTAAAAAGTAAGTACACGACGTGTGGTATGGTTACACACCGTGTCTGTTGGGTCGGAACAAAACGGGAAGGATGGCAAGAGGGGGGGGGTGAATTTCCTTTTTAAAAAAAAGATAAACAAATTAAAATCAAAGTTGAAAGTGCAGCGTAAAGTAAAGAGGCAAGACACAAGAAATTGATAACGGAGTTCGGCCAAAACCCGGCCTACGTCTCCGCTCCCAACTCAACCGTTGAGAGATTCCTACCGCTTTCTTTTCAATGGTTTTAGCAAGAAACCCACTAGGCTTTGAGGTAGCACTAGGACCTATTACAGCTTGTTTTTGAATGGTTAAGCAAGAACCCACTTGCTTTTAATGGTTTAGCAAGAACCCACTATCCTTCTTACAGGTGAAGGATAACTCACCTATGTCTCAAGCTATTTAAAGGAAAGCTTGACAACCTTTTCACACCTTAGTGGTGATGTGAAACCCAAAAGAAAGGGGGATGAGAAAGGTTTGGGGTTTGTAGGCACAAACCCAAATTTAAGCTCAAAATATATAAAGTAAGAAAAACCGTAATGGAGAAGCCTTGGGCGCCAAATGATGATGGAGTTGATGTAGCGTGCTCTCCCAAGCTTCTTGAGGTGCTCCTTGGATTGGAAATTGGTTGGAGCACTTGAGGATCCTTGAAGGTGGAGCGCCGGAGGTTCTCCAAATGTTCAACAATATGTCCGAGCGCTTGGTATATAATCCAGTTGGTGTCCGGGGCTTCCTCAGCCTTTATTTATAGGCATGGAACCCATTGGGGGCCTTCGGAGCCGTTGGAGAAGTCCTCGGAGCCGTTGGAGGCCAAAAGAGGGTTGACTGGTCAAAGCCAACGGCTAGTTTGACTGGGCTACCGGCTGGCTGGTACAGCTCCACCGGCTGGCCGGTGCCTTGGATGTTGAGAAGTGCTTCTGCCCAGGAGCCACCGGCTGGCCGGTGAGAAGGCCACCGGCTGGCCGATGGTGAGACAGTAGGTCTCACTGTTGAACCAGGATGCCACCGGCTGGCCGGTGACAGAGCCACCGGCTGACCGGTGGAACCTGGCAGTGGGCAATGCCTCTGCCAGGTCCACCGGCTGGCCGGTGCCATCACACCGGTTGGCCGGTGGACTGCAATTCAGTCCATTTGTCAGCTTTCTTGGGCCAATCCTTTGGAAATCTTGTGCCTATCATCCACAACACTTAAAAACAATGTTAGATAAACAATAAGGTGATTGTGATCATGAAAATCAAACAACGAGGGGAACGAGAGGTACAACAATCTCCCCCTATTTTGATGATCACAATCACCAAAACAATTAATGTAAAAAACTGAAATTGAAAGGAAATGCTAAGCATGATGAAAAGGATTCTCCCCCAATCAATCAAGAAATTTCTCCCCCTTTGTGATTATCAAAATAGCGTGGGGCATAAAAATTTGATTGAGGGAAAGGGTTTGAAAAACTAGAAATGAGAATTGAAAGATCAATTGAGATTTTTGAAATTGAAATGAAAATTTGAATAACAGTTTGAATTGAAAGTTTTGAATCAAAAAACCAATTGAAATTTTGAAATTGAGAGTTTTGAAACAAAGTTTGAAAACAATTTAGAAAGTTCTCCCCCTAAATAAAAACAATGAATCACCGGGGAAAGGAAATAAATTTTGGCCCGGAGAGACTCACAAGAAGGGATTTTTCAATCCAAACTTGTCTCATGGCGGGTCTTCTCCTATAAAATTCGTCGGAATAGAAAATAGACTTGGGTTGGCCGTACCGGGCATTTTTACAATTACACTCATAAATGAGGTGCCCGGGTTTTTTACAATAATTGCAAAATTTATAACAAGAGCTCCCCCTTACAAAAACAGTGGGTGCATGGGAGGAGGAAGCTTGCTTGGAATAGCCAAGCCCTTGGGTGGTCCTAGATATGCGTTGGGAACCTAGCAAATTGTTTAAATTTTGTTCCCCTTGGGTGAACTTAGCTAAGGATTCTCTAAGGTCCTTGATGGTTGATTCCAAAGAATCAACATTTGGGAAATTTTGGATTTTTAGGGAGAGTTCCTCCTTCTCTTTGAGAAGTTGTTCTTTTTCGGAGGAAAGTTTTTTGAAATTCTTTTTCAAAGAAACAAATTTAGAAGAAAGTTCATGAAAACCATTTTCTAATTGGTCTCTAGCATGTTGGAGTTCTTCATATGATAAATGATTAAAAGAATTTGAAGAACTAGAGGAAGAGGAAGAAGAGTCGGAAGATGATACCTCATGTTTTGCCATTAGGCATTTTTTACCTTGGTCGCTCGAGGAGAAGGAGGAGAAGGAGGAGCTATCACTCCAAGATGCCTTTGAAGCCTTCTTCTTTCCCTTCTTTTTCTTGGCCCTTTTCTTGTGAAGTGGGCAAGCGGGTTTGAATTTTTCGTCGAGTTCTTGCTCTTGAGCGGGTTCTTGCTTTGGAGCCTTGCTAGTACCTTCATGGGTTAGCTCTAAATATTTCCAAATATCATAAGAGGTAGTGCAAGAAGAAATGCAATTAAAAACATTACGGTCAAGACCACAATGAAGAGCGTTCATGGCTTTGCCATCAAGCTCAAAATAAGCAATGTCATTGGGGGTCCATTTAGACTCATCGAGAGAGGAGAGGGAAAATCCTTGCATAACAATTTTAAAAATTGGATAACCAATGCTTTTAAGAAAAGTTGACATGCGGGTTTTCCAAAAAGTATAGTCGGTTCCATCAAACAATGGAGCACGACCCAATGAATGACCTTCGAGGGTTTGAGAAGAAGAAGCGGTAGAAGCCATCAAAAAGGATCTTTAATTTGAAACCGGTTTAGGGAATTATTCAAATACGTCCTTTGATACCAATTGTTGGGTCGGAACAAAACGGGAAGGATGGCAAGAGGGGGGGGGGGGGGGTGAATTGCCTTTTAAAAAAAAGATAAACAAATTAAAATCAAAGTTGAAAGTGCAGCGGAAAGTAAAGAGGCAAGACACAAGAAATTGATAACGGAGTTCGGCCAAAACCCGGCCTACGTCTCCGCTCCCAACTCAACAGTTGAGAGATTCCTACCGCTTGCTTTTCAATGGTTTTAGTAAGAAACCCACTAGGCTTTGAGGTAGCACTAGGACCTATTACAGCTTGCTTTTGAATGGTTAAGCAAGAACCCACTTGCTTTTAATGGTTTAGCAAGAACCCACTATCCTTCTTACAGGTGAAGGATAGATCACATATGTCTCAAGCTATTTAAAGGAAAGCTTGACAACCTTTTCACACCTTAGTGGTGATGTGAAACCCAAAAGAAAGGGGGATGAGAAAGGTTTGGGGTTTGTAGGCACAAACCCAAATTTAAGCTCAAAATATATAAAGCAAGAAAAACCGTAATGGAGAAGCCTTGGGCGCCAAATGATGATGGAGTTGATGTAGCGTGCTCTCCCAAGCTTCTTGAGGTGCTCATTGGATTGGAAATTGGTTGGAGCACTTGAGGATCCTTGAAGGTGGAGCGCCGGAGGTTCTCCAAATGTTCAACAATATGTCCGAGCGCTTGGTATATAATCCAGTTGGTGTCCGGGGCTTCCTCAGCCTTTATTTATAGGCATGGAACCCATTGGGGGCCTTCGGAGCCGTTGGAGAAGTCCTCGGAGCCGTTGGAGGCCAAAAGAGGGTTGACTGGTCAAAGCCAACGGCTAGTTTGACTGGGCTACCGGCTGGCCGGTACAGCTCCACCGGCTGGCCGGTGCCTTGGATGTTGAGAAGTGCTTCTGCCCAGGAGCCACCGGCTGGCCGGTGAGAAGGCCACCGGCTGGCCGATGGTGAGACAGTAGGTCTCACTGTTGAACCAGGATGCCACCGGCTGGCCGGTGACAGAGCCACCGGCTGACCGGTGGAACCTGGAAGTGGGCAATGCCTCTGCCAGGTCCACCGGCTGGCCGGTGCCATAACACCGGTTGGCCGGTGGACTGCAATTCAGTCCATTTGTCAGCTTTCTTGGGCCAATCCTTTGGCAATCTTGTGCCTATCATCCACAACACTTAAAAACAATGTTAGATAAACAATAAGGTGATTGTGATCATGAAAATCAAACAACGAGGGGAACGAGAGGTACAACAGTGTCTTCAGTTCTCGGGTAATGTCCTTGTACCACAACCCGTGTCGAAGGGCTATTCGTGTAAAAAGTATGTACACGGCCTGTGATATGGTTACACATCGTGTCCAAACTTCTGGGGTTGGCTCCGTGTACGCTGACCATGTGCCCGTACACAACCTCAACCCGTGTTCTCCAACCCGTGTAATTGGTACACAGGTTATCCTGCACCATTGGCCATGTCTGGCCGTGTGGTAGAGTACATGCCTATGTACTCCACACCGTGTCTGTATATTCCCGGTTTACAAACTGAGTCTCGTGTAGCCGCCACCTCCTTGCTGTGTAGTGAGTACACGCCGTGTGACAGAGGTCACACGCCGTGTGTTAGTCGTCTGACGTCTGAAACCCTAGCTGCAGAATGCCCGCACTACACGGCGTGTTCTCCAGGAGTACACACCGTGTAGTCTGGAATTTTCCAAAAATGACGCCTCTGGCCAGCACACCGGTCTTGATGATAATTCTTCATTTTTATTGTTTGTTCATCACAAAACTTCAGACTCTAGGTCTCACAATTGTCCCGAAGTCGATTCCGGCATTCTCGGGCTTCCGATCATCTCCGAAAAAACGTTTTGAATTATCGCTCGAAGAACGGTTGAGGAATGGTCCATCCCATTCCAGTCTGAACTGTCACCCGCTATTGTCGTCGCACCTCTGCTAGGTTGCCGTGATGATGAGTCTTTAATTTTGGATCGTTTCATCCCTTAACGAACTCGTAATGATCCGTTGTTCGTCATACATAAAGAACACAAAGAACCACCAACAATCACAAAAATTGACGGAGGATTCAGACCATGTTAGTTTGGCCCGGTCTCTCCGTATTAGTTCGGTTGCAGGCGGTTAAAGAGAAAAAAACAAGAAGGGAAGAAGATTCAATCATTGATCCAATCAAAACACACCCCTACCTCAGAAAATTATGTCGAACATCGGCGTCATGGAAGATGACGTCGCGAGGTGAGGATTCGTAGACGTCGTCAGAGTGCATCCGAGGAGGATGCAACGTCTCCTCACTTGTCACAGAGAAGATAATGGAGGTGCGTTGTCGTTCTTCATTGGAGAGTTGGAGTTCTTCGACAAAGGATAAATCCTCCTCTCCTTCATAAGAGTTCTCTCCCCAAATCCCCACACAATAAGCCCACCCAAAATAAAATAAGGCCACCCCTTTATTTTAATTGATCATGCCATGCATTTCAAAATACAAATTTCAAAAATGTAATCAATTAATGAAAGAGTTTCATTTAATTAATTAAATGTTAGGTTGGAAAGTTTAAATGAAGTGAGAGGGAGAGAGGAAGGGTCCTCATTAATTTAGGGAAGTTGTCAAGTTTAAAGGGGGAGTTTATGAGAGTTATGGGAATGTGAAAGGTTGGGGATCGTGTGGGACCCAACTCAAAAATATCTTTACATGGGTAGTTAGAAGCTTTTGGGTCCCATCACAACTCCCCCATGTAGGATACAACCACTTAGATATAAAAATAAAATTTTCCCACAATTTTATTCACTTCTCATTTAATCCATAAATTAATAACTTCTCCTCCCGGGAAAGCCCATCTTCGGTAAAGGTCCTCTTAAGCAATTACCAGTGCTTCGAGTTCATCAGTGCCCTCGGTTTTCAATTCCGAGCACTAGTTCAAAAGATAGAAAAACCTGCTCGTTCGTTCACTGAACGTACCCGAGCTAAAATTCAGAAATTGATTCTGGGCACACCGGGCCTCGAAATCAAGTGCCGTCAGAAGCCACAGGCTCACAAAATTCCAAATTATTTAAGAAAAAATTTTACATGAAATTTACAGGTCTTTACATTACTTCCACCTCTAGGATTTACTCCCTCGTAAAGCTACATCATAAACTAGGGAAACAAATGAGGGTACTGTGCACGCATCTGAGCCTCCCGCTCCCATGTGCTCTCCTTGAGGTTCCCGTGCTGCCAAAAAATGCGCACCAGAGGAATAGACCATCCACATAGGACCCGCTCCTGTCGATCCTCGATCTCCACTGGGACCTCCGCAAATGTCGCCCCGTCATTGATGTCTAGCTCCCCGTGATCAATGATATGCGTCGGGTCATGCACGTATCTCCTCAGCTGAGATACGTGGAAGACGTCGTGCACCCGGTGGAAATGAGGTGGAAGGGCCAGGCAGTAAACCACCTCACCTACCCTACTGAGGACCTGGAATGGTCCGATGAAGTGCGGAGATAACTTGCCGCCCCGTCCAAATCTCCGTAATCCACTTCGAGGTGAGACCCGTAAGAAAACGTGGTCGCCATCCTCTAACTCTAGTGGTCTCCGCCTCCTATCATCATAGGACTTCTGTCTGCTCTGTGCAGTCTTAATCTGCTCTTGGATGATCTGCACCTTCTCCATCTTAGCCTGAACCATCTTTGGTCCTACGAGTGCCGAATCCCTAGGGTCTGTCTAGCACAGAGGTGATCTGCAAGGTCG
Organism: Viscum album; assembly: GCA_963277665.1. NCBI lineage: Eukaryota > Viridiplantae > Streptophyta > Magnoliopsida > Santalales > Viscaceae > Viscum > Viscum album. The sequence continues at coordinate 400,943,691 of OY728151.1, read as the reverse complement.
GTCGTACAATGCCTCGTATGGTGCCATCTCGATAGTGGAGTGGTAGATGTTGTTGTATGCAAACTCCACCAAGGGTAGATGATCCTCCCAGCTGTGACCAAAGTCAAGGACACATGCATGGAGCATGTCCTCGAGTGTCTGAATGGTCCTCTCCATCTGGCCATCCGTATGAGGATGAAAGGCGGTGCTCAGGCGCAGCTGCGTCCCAAAAGCCTCCTGTAACCCCTTCCAAAGCCGGGAAGTAAAGCGAGCGTCTCGATCGGAGACGATAGATGATGGCACACCATGAAGCCATACGATCTCTTGAACGTAGAGGCGTCCCAATCTCTCCACTGATCCCTGCTCTCTGATAGGTAGGAAGTAAGTCGACTTGGTGAGTCGGTCGACAATCACCCAGATGGATTCGTGTCCTCTGAAAGTACATGGAATCCCCATCACAAAATCCATGGATATCCCGTCCCACTTTCACTCCGAGACCTCTAAGGGCTGCACCAAGCCTGCCGGTACCTAGTGCTCCACCTTCACCTGCTGAAAGGTGGGGCATCGTGAAACGAACTCTGCCACAACCTTCTTCATAACCGGCCACCAGTGCTGTCTTCTGAGATCCTGGTACATCTTTGCCACTCCTGGATGTACCGAAAGAGGGAAAGTATGAAACTCCCTCAGTACATCCGCCTGCAGTGCAACTGGTACCATGGTACGTCCCCGGAAGAGGATGAAGTGCTCTCCTCCTTCAGAAAATCCATCAGGCGCCTGCCCTGTGGAAATATGAGTACGTCACATCTCACAGTCAATATACCCACGCTGTGTCTCTCTGACCCACTAAAGTAGTGGAGGAGTGATTGTGAGTGACTGTAGAAAGGATGCTCCATCTCTATCCATGAAGGATATCTGCAACGCGGCTAGTTGCTCTATCACCTCTCTAAGTAGCTGAATGCCCGATCTCTTGCTGAGAGTATCAGCTACCACGTTCCCCTTACCAAGAGTATAGAATATCTCAAAGTCATAGTCTTGTAGGAACTTGAGCCATCACCGCTGTATCATGTTCAGGTCCTTCTACGAGAAGATGTACCTAAGACTCTGGTGGTCTGAGTAGACTGTAAAACGCTCACCCATCAGATAGTGTCTCCACATATTCAAGGAAAATACCACTGCTGCTAAATCTAGGTCATGGGTAGCGTAGTTATGCTCATGCTGCCTCAACTGTCGTGAAACATAGGTGATCACTGCCCGCTCCTGCATCAGGACACACCCGAATCTCGTCCCTGATGCATAACAGTAAACTGCATACCCTACGCCCTCCTTTAGAAGTCTCAAGATGGGCACACTGGTCAATCTCTATCTCAGCTCCTGGAATCTCTACTGACATCTATCTGACCACATGAAGGGTTTCCCCTTCTTTGTCAAAGCTGAAAGCGGTGCTGCAAGTTTGGAGAAGTCTGGCACAAATCTCCGATAGTACCCAGCCAGACCTAGGAAACTCCGCACCTCCGTAACGCTCCTGGGTGGCTCCCAAGAAAGTACTTCCTTGATCTTCTTAGGATCCACAACAATTCCCGCCTCTGAGATGACGTTCCCCAAGAAGTGAACCCATCGAATCCATAACTGGAACTTCGAGAGCGTACCATATAGATGGTGCTCTCAGAGTGTGTCCAGTACAACCCGCAAGTGGTAGGCGTGCTCTTCCTTAGTAGTCAAGTAAATAAGTATGTCATCGATGAAGAATATGAAAAAATGATCGAGGTAAGGCTGGAAGATCCTGTTCATGAGACTCATGAACACTGCTGGTGGGTTGGTTACACCGAAGGGCATAACCAAGAACTCGTAGTGGCCATACCGACACCTGAAGTCCGTCTTCTGCACATCCTCGTCTCGAACTCTAAGCTGATGATAACCTGACCTGAGGTCTATCTTCAAGAACCATTGTGCTCCCTTGAGCTGATCAAAGAGGTCATCAATCCTCGGGAGTGGATACTTGTTCTTTACGGTCACCTGATTCAGGTGACGATAGTCGACACATAGTGTTAAGCTCCCATCCACCTTCTTGGTGAATAAAATCAGAGAAGCCCAGGGTGAAACACTGGGTCGGATGAATCCCTTGCCCTGAAAGTCCTCTAGCTGTACCCGTAGCTCACAAAGCTCAGCGGGAGCCATCCGATATGCTGGAGTAGATATCGGGGCTGTCCCAGGGTACATGTCAATGTAGAAATCTACCTCTCTGCGAGGAGGTAGTCCTAGAACGTCGTCAGGAAAAACATACGCATACTGATCCACCACAACAGGAAAACTCAGACTCCGCACATCAACTGCTCCTAGGATGATACTAGCCAACTGATGGATGATCAGCTGCCCTCTCCTCTGCGTAAGTCTATCCTACGCTGCAAAGGCTCCCCTCTTACCGGTGAAGGTGAACCTGCTCCCATCTATGCAGACACACCGCACTTTGCACCTAATGTAGTCAATCTGAGCATGGACTGTAGACAACCAGTCCATACCCAAGATGACATTGTAAGGCCTCGACGCTGCTACAAGAAGATCCCATCCGAAGCTCTCGCCTCCTAGAGTAAGCTCACACTGTCGGCACCGGTGTGTAATCGCCGAGTCTGCTCCCATAGGAGTCTCTAGCCGTAAGGATCGAGCCAACGACTCCATCAAAATCTCCTAGCTCTGAATAAGGGCAGTGGAAATAAAAGAATGACTCGCTCCTGTGTCTATAAGAACTGCAGCAAGGGTGTAACGAACCCGGTGGGCCTAAATCCCAACGAACTCGGCCACGCCCGAGCCCAGCCCTCTGGCAGATAGCAGACCCCCACCCCCAGGCAGATAATAGTCCCCCACCTCAGACCGGCCCAGATAACACGTAGCAGGAACTGTCCCCTGCCTGGAGAGGATTTAATACGCCTCCCCCAAAACTCGAACCTGAGAGCATAGGCTTAAAGGCCAACCGGGAAGCATTATGAGTACCACTGAGCCAATGGAATGGTTGGCCTTTAAGCCTGTGGTCTCGGGTTCGAGTTGCGGGGGAGGCGTATTAAATCCTTTCCAGGCAGGGGACAGTTCCTGCCACGTGTTATCTGGTCCGGTCTGAGGTGGGGGCCTGTTATCTGCCTATGGGGTGGGGGTCTTCTATCTGCCAGAGGGCTGGGCTCAGGCGTGACCGAGTTTTGTTGGGATTTAGGCCCGCCAGGTTCGTTACAAAGGATGGAGTAGACACATATAGTACCTAGAATCATATCAGGTGCGCCCTGGTCGTAGGCCTTGACTGCCTGGAGCTGAGCCTACCCCTGTCTGCCAGCTCCCTGAGGTCGGGGTGGTCCTCCTGGTGGTGGTGGTGGTAGAGCCTCAAAGCGTCATCCACCACCTGCTGCTCGGCCAGCTCCTCTGCCTCGTCTGCCTGCTCCCTGCGGACCGCCACGGTCGAACCTCTACCTCTTCCTAGGTGGTCACTCAACTATCTACTGCTCCTCTGCATGGTGGGTCAGGCAGTCACGAGCCATGTGGCCCTGCCCACCGCATGCATAGCACTGCCTGCCTATCCTATGACTGGCTCTGCTGTGTGTGACCTGCACATCTGAACCAATATCCTGAGGTCACCCACCTGATGGCCTGGTCCGCTTGGACCTATGCGACATCTGTATACTACCGCCTGCAGAAGACTCCGCTACGTGTCGCCCTACGGTAGACCTCGTTGCTGGCATAGGCTCAACAAGGAAGCTCTCCACAAGAAGGGCTTGCTCCAGTACTCCTACCTGCATCAGAATGCTGAGGGAGATCATCGAAGCCCTGATCTCATGCCTCAGTCCCTGCTCAAAGGTCTGGAACCGAAAGAATGGGTCCTGTACCATGTCTGTGGAGTAGCGCGAGGGGTCGGTAAACCTCGACGAGTACTGGGATACTATCATGATGCCCTGCCGTAGCTATAGTAACTCCTGGATGCGCACCGCACGGAGGGTGGCCAGAACAAACTCCAAGCGAAAGAGGCTCTCGAAGTCCATCCATAGTAGAGATGCCTCGTCGTACACCTGGAGCATCAGGCTCCACCAACTACCTACTGCTGCGTGTAGAAGAATCGTGGCAAGGATCACCATAAGATCTGCTGGTGTCCCTACCAATATGAAGACTCAGATAATAGCCTCCATCCAATCCTCGGCTGCCTGAGGGTCTGTCTCTCCACGGAACCTGGGCAGCCTCTGTCGCTGAAACTCGTGCAGCGCACTCAGGCGGCGTGAACTCTTCGCTGCTGGGGCTGGTGGTATCGGTGGCCCAATGGGTAGAGGTACCGCTGGTGCCTCCGCTGTAATGGGGCCCTCACTGAGGCCTTATCGCTCGGTGGGCTACCATCTCACACGAAGCTCGGAACCCTTGCTGGCTGCCTTCGTGGGGCCATCTTGGAAAGAAACAGGTGCTCCATGGTCAAACAATATACCTGGTGAGCTGACACAAAGTAATCACAAAGAAAACTTTTGAGACACACATGCAATCAGTTTTTTCGAGCACTAAGTCAGAAATCAGAAGTCAGGGTCCTGGTGTATGGATACGTCGGCTGCCGCACCAACAATGGCCTCCCTGGACTAAAAACCACACTCTATACTCTTAACACTATTTCTTCATAGAGAATAAATTATCAGAGTCCTGATTTCTGTGGTAGAACCAACTCCTCTGATACCAATTTGTCACGACCTGTCCTCAGGGACCATGCCGTGACTACCCCAAGCCCACCTTCCATAGGCCAATGGCTTGCAACTAGCACCAAAGGCGTAAATACCGATAAAATGGAAGGAATTGCCTTTATATAAGTAAACAAACACAACAGAGTACGCAAGCTGAAGTAAACACTAAGTAAACTGAGTACAAAAGTAAGTGCTGGAAAGTAAATGGGCCAGAATACAAACCCAACTAAAAGTACAGTACAACAGTAAAGAAAGAACAACTGCAGTAAAGTAAACTAGTAACCACTGAGTCATCCTCCGGATATACCACCTGAAGGGTGGGTACAAATGGTCTTCTCATCTCCTTGGGTTCGGCCGTCTACTCCGTGTACGTCCCGCCAAGTGGTCCACCTCAACGTACCGTCCCGCTCCACAAGACTCCACCTCGATCAGTGCTGTCTGTCGTCTGCATCCAACACAACGTAGTGCGGGCATAGCCCATGCAGGGGTGAGTATATGATACTCATTAGGGACCCCGAGACCCCCGAAGGTCTCTCAGAATCCACAAAGGATAAACCACAAAGGAAAGTTACAAATACGAAGTATCAACTAACTCTACTTAGGTATATGCCCATACATATACCTAAGTCATCAATTCCAGTTCGACTCCAACTCACGAGCCCAAGTACAACCCAGTCCACACTGGAAAGCATAACTCAGTCCACATAGGAAAACAAGTCAATCACATCGATGATAATGATTGGAAGTCAATACTCATCTCACACAGGTATACTAATCATGAAGAGGGGTATAGATAATAGATGTAGCCTCTGAATCATCTTACCTGCCGAACCCACGTAGGATCCAAGTATAGAAGTCGTCGCTGCCGAACCCATGTATGATCCAAGTACAGTAACCATCACTGCCGAACCCACGTAGGATCCAAGTATAGTCGTCATCACTGTCGAACTCATGTAGGATCCAAGTACAATCATCCTCGCTGCCAAAACCACGTAGGATCCAAGTACAGTCGTCTTTGTCATCGAACCCACGGAGGATCTCGGTACGGTAGTCGTCGCAGTGACAGCCAGCTCTAGGGTTCCCACACATAGTATTCTCGATTCTGAGAGGGTTCGATCCATGAGTAAAGAGGGGGGGTCGATACATCAACTGTCACGAAGTCCAGTGTTGATGTATCCTGAAGGTCTGCCATGTCATAGGGGGCTAAACCAAACAAACGTGTCCACGAAACTGAGTACAAGATGACCAAGCCTTTTTCCAAAAATTACGCGGTGTGTTGGTATGGTTACATGCCGTGTCTTCATACCTCGGGTATTGCCCGTGTACCATGGCCCATGTTGAAGGGATGTTCATGTAAAAAGTAAGTACACAACATGTGGTATGGTTATACGTCGTGTCTTCAGTTCCCGGGTACTGTCCTTGTACCACAGCCCGTGTCGAAGGGCTGTTTGTGTAAAAAGTATGTACACAACATGTGATATGGTTACACGCCGTGTCCAAACTTATGGGGTTGGATCCGTGTACGCTGGCCATGTGCCCGTACACGGCCTCAACCCATGTTCTCCAACCTGTGTAATTGGTACACAGGTTAGCCCGCACCATTGGCCATGTCTGGCCGTGTGGTAGAGTACATGCCCGTGTACTCTACACCATGTCTGTGTATTCCCGGTTTACACGCCAAGTCTCACGTAGACACCACCTCCTTTCTATGTGGCAAGTACACACTGTGTGACATAGGTCACACGCCATGTGTTAGTCGTATGACGTCTAAAACCCTAGCCGTAGAATTCCCACACTACATGACGTGTTCTCCAGGAGTACACGCCGTGTAGTCTGGAATTTTCCAGAAACGACGCCTCTGGCCAGCGCGCTGGTATTGATGCCGGTTCTTCATTCTAATCATTCATTCGTCACGAAACTTTAGAATCTAGGTCGCCCCATTTTCCCGAAGTCGATTCCGGCATTCTCAGGCTTTTGATCGGCTCCGAAAACACGTTTTGAATTCTCACTCGAAGAACGGTCGAGGAACGGTCCATCCCGTTCCAGTCTGAACCGTCGACCGCTATTTTCGCCACACCTTCACTATGTTTCCATGATGATGAGTCTTCAATTTTGGATCATTTCATTTCTTAACGAACTCATAACGATCCTTTGTTCGTCATCCATGAAGAACACGAAGAACCGCCAACAATCACAAAATTGGCGGAGGATTCAGACCGTGTTAATTTGGCCCGGTCTCTCCACATTAGTTCGGTAGCAGGAGGTTAAAGAGAACAAAACAAGAAGGGAAGAAGATTCAATCATTGATCCAATCGAAACACACCCCTACCTCAACAAATGATGTTGAACGTCGGCGTCGCGGAAGACGACGTCGCGAGGTGAGGATTCATAGACGTTGTCGGAGTGCGTTCGAGGAGGAAGTGGCGTCTCCTCACTTATCGCAGAGAAGATAATGGAGATGCGTTGTCGTTCTTTATTGGAGAGTTGGTGTTCTTTGACAAAGGAGAAATCCTCCTCTCCTTTACAAGAGTTCTCTCCCCAAATCCTCACACAATAAGCCAACCCAAAATAAAATAAGGCCACCCCCTTATTTTAATTGATCATGCCATGCATTTCAAAATAAAAATTTCAAACACTTAATTAATTAATGAAAGTGTTTCATTTAATTAATTAAATGTTAGGTTGGAAAGTTTAAATGAAGTGAGAGGGAGAGAGGAAGGGTCCTAATTAATTTAGGGAAGTTGTCAATTTTAAAGGGGGAGTTTATGAGAGTTATGGGAATGCGAAAGGTTTGGGATCATGTGGGCCCCACCTAAAAAATATCCTTACATGGGTAGTTAGAAGCTTGTGGGTCCCATACCAACTCCCCCATGTAGTATATAACCACTTAGATATAAAAATAAAATTGTCCCACAACTTTATTCACTTCTCATTTAATCCAAAAATTAATAACTTCTCCTCCCAAGCAAATACATCTTTGGTAAAGGTCCTCTTAAGCAATTACGGGTGCTGCGAGTTCATCGGTGCCCTCAGTTTTCAATTCCGAGCACCGGTTCAAAATATAGAAAAACCCACTCGTTCGTTCACTGAACGTACCCGAGCTAAACTTCAAAAATTTATTCCGGGCACACCGGGCCTCGGAATCAAGTGCCGTCAGAAGCCACAAACTCTCAAAATTCCAAAGTATTTAAGAAAAAATTTTCGTTGAAATTTATAGATATTTACACATACTTGGGAGGCCATTCCTTAAAATAGAAAATACGATCATCAATGTTCACAACAGTACGCTTTCCATGGAGTTTGATGGAGAAAAGGTATGTTTTAACATCCTTGAGGCTATAAAACACCCCGTTGAAGAGCACTCCACTCTTCCTATATATTCGATGGAAGTGATCTCAAATAATGAAAACACACACACTTCTCTCCTCAACCCATACTCTGATTCATTTTCCCCTTCTTCACTCTTGGATGATTTTAGTTTTTATTCATGTTTTGAGTGTTGTGTGGGTTCTGAAAAGTGTAAATTTTGTGCTTTAATTGATGAGTGTGTTCATTCTAAGGTACACATGACCGTCGATGATTCTGAAAATCTCATTTCAATAGATTCTTTATATTTAGAGAATTAACATGAGCGGATAGACAGTTTAATAGACCTCACTCCCCCTAAATTCCCTCCCTTAGTCCAAAAACCCCCAGTGTTAGAACTTAAACCAATTCCTTCTAATTTTAAATATGCCTATCTTGAGGGTATTGACCAATTTCCCGTAATTATTTTCAATAACCTCTCTCAACAGTAGAAATAAAAACTGATTCATCTTTTGAGAGAGTGTAAAAAATCAATAGGATGGATATTGGATGATATTCTCGGGATTGGCCTGTCTATTTGTGTGAACCATATACTTTTGGATGATGAGGCTAAGCTCGTAAGACAATCTCAACGTCAGTTGAATACCACTCTCCTTAAAGTGGTAAAATTGTAAGTCAGTAAATTACTTAATACGAGGATCATTTATCATATATCTGATAGTAAATGGGTTAGCCTAGTGAAAATTGTGCCTAAAAAATAGGAATAACAGTTGTGTCAAATGAAAGGAATAAATTGGTTCCAAAACGTGTGTAAAATAGTTGGCGAGTCTGTATTGAGTACCGTCAACTGAATCAAGACACATGAAAGGACCACTTTATTATACCTTTCATTGACCAAATATTAGAATGATTGGCTAGTAAGTCCCATTATTGTTTCCTTGATGGATATTTGGGTTATTTTTAGATCCATATAGCCCCTGAGGATCAAGAAAAGACAACATTTAACTGTCCATTTGGCACATTTGCATACAAAAGGATGCCTTTTGGTCTTTGTAATTCCCCTAGTACTTTTCAGCGTTGTATGTTGAGTATATTTTTAGAGTACCTAGATAATTGCATGGAAGTTTTTATGGATGATTTCATAGTTTATGGAACTTACTTTGATAACTGTTTGTCTCACCTAGGTTCTATCCTTCGTCGTTGCATAGAAAAATATCTTGTATAAAATTACGAGAAATGCCATTTCATGGTTGAAAGGGGAATAGTTATTGGGCATGCTATTTCAAAAGAGGGAATTCAAGTGGATAAATCAAAAATTGAATTAATTTCAACCCTTCCATATCCAAAATGTGTTCATGAGGTGCGATCTTTCTTGGGTCATGCTGGTTTTTATCGCCGATTCATTAAAGAGTCTAGTAAGATTGCACTTCCCTTTTCCCAATTATTACAAAAGGATTATGAGTTTTTTTGATAAAAATTGTGAGGATGCATTCAATTCACTAAAAAAGAGTCTCGCATCACCTCCCATCATCCAACCACTAAGGTGGGATCTCCCCTTCAAGATTTTGTGTGATGCCTCTAACTTTGTAGTTGGGTAAGTTTTATCTCAAAGGGTTGAGAAGTCTCCTCATGTCATTGTGTATGACTCACGTACCCTTGATCCTACCCAGGTAAACTACAAAACCACTGAAAAATAACTCCTTTATATTGTTTTTGCCTTAGAAAAATTTCGTTCATATCTTCTTGGGTCAAAAGTGATTGTGTTTTCTTACCATGCTGCCCTTCGATTCCTCTTAAAGAAAACTGAAGCTAAGCCCCGCCTCATATGGTGGATGATCCTCCTACAAGAGTTTGACCTTGAGATTAGAGATAAGAGAGGAGTGTAGAATGTGGTAGCTGACCACATTATTAGGATTTCTCCACCATTGGACCATCATGTTGACTCACCCCTCCCCATTGAATAATTCCTCCCTTATGAGAACCTTTGTGATATTGTGGACCTTACCCCATGGTATGCTGACATTGTGAATTTTCTAGTAACCTCTAAGGTCCCCACTGATTTCATCATTTCACAATCCTAGAGACTTAAGAATGATTCTTGGTGGTACATTTGAAATGACCCATATTTGTGGAGAATTTGTGGAGACCAAGTAGTTCATTGGTGTGTCCCTGACCATGAGTTCACCTCTGTTTTGACCTTCTGCCACACTTTGGCCTGTGGGGTCCACTTTGGCTCTCAACGTACAGCTTGAAAGGTCCTTGAATCAGGAATTTATTGGCCAAAATTGTATACGGATTCCCATATATTTTTTAATCCATGTATCATTGTCAATTCAAAAGTAATATCTCCAAGAGGAATGAAATTTTCTAAAAACCCATGTTATTCTGTGAAATCTTTGATGCACGGGGCATTGAATTCATGGGGACTTTTCCAAATTCATTTGGTTTCATGTACATCTTGTTAGCTGTGGACTAAGTGTCTAAATGGGTGGAAGTAAAGGCTACTAGGACCAATGAATCTTGAGTTGTTATTGATTTTGTGAGGTCCCAAATTTTTAGTTGGTTCGGTTTGCTGAGATTCATCATTAGTGATCAGGGTTCCCATTTTTGCAATCACAACATGAAAAATTTGCTTTGTAAGTATGGGGTTGATCATAAAGTCTCCACTGCATATCACCCCCAAACTAAGAGACAAGCATAAATATCAAATTGTAAAGTTAAGAGAATCTTGGAAAAAACTGTAAAACCCAATAGGAAAGATTAGACTTTGCACTTGGATGATGCACTTTGGGAGTACCTTATAAATTTTAAAACCCCAATCAGAATGTCACCATAAAAGATTGTATTTGTAAAGTATTTTCACCTACTGGTGGAGGTAGAACACTGTGCATATTGAGCTGTTAAACAATGTAATATGAATCTTTCAAATGCAGGTGAGCATAGGAAGATGCAGATTCAAGAGTTGGAAGAAATTCAACGTGATGTATATGAGAATTCTTGGATCTATAAAGAGAAGATAAATGCTATCCATGATATCATTATTCATCAATGGAAGTTTCATATTGGTGAGAATTTTCTCATGTATAATTCCAGGCTAAATCTCTACCCAGGTAAGCCTCATTATCGATGGCTCAGTCCTTATACCATTACTGATGTTTACCCTTTTGGTGCTATACAGGTTTTGCATGAGAAGAGTGTAAGAAGGGTTACTGTCAATGGGAAGAGGCTCAAACACTTCTATGAGGATTTTACAAAGCATCTCATGGAGGAAATTCAACTGATAGATGCCATATATGACACCAATTAGCAGGCTGTCCCTTATCCCTACCTTTATTTATTGTATATTTATTTAAAAAACTTTCATTGAGGACAATGTAATTTTTAGGTGTGGGGGAGGGTGAAATGTCATAGTTAGGATTAAAAAAAATTAATTAATTTTTTTTTTCATTTTTTATTTCTTTATTTTGTGTTTTTAGATAAAAATTGATCTTAAAAAGAATATCCAATTTTTTTTTTCATGCTCGAATCAATTGTGTGGAAAATTCCATTGTTTTTGGAAAAATGTTTTTTCAAATGAATGTTGATATGGGATATTTTTCTATAATTTTTATTTTCTAATCATTATTATGAGTTTAATGGATTTTTGAATCTCATTCCTCATTAGCACTGACTAATATTTGAATCCCTTACCTGAGATACATTCTAAGCCCTTTATTGCATATTCTTATTTTTAATCACTTTCTTGAGAGTCTAGGGTTATGTAGAGAAACTATAACTTGCCTTGATACTGTTTTAATCCATAATATTCAAGTATACTACATTCATGATAGACTCAATCATTCATTAAAAATCCCTTTTTACAATTATCCTCTATTTTCATCCACCTTTACATTTTATCCTTCTTAAGCATTATAGACCATGAAATTTCTGTTAGGTAGCCACATTACAATCTAATTTATCCCTACCTACCCATCTCTTGTGTATATTCTTGTTTTATTTTTAGAAATTGTGGGAGAGATGGTGTTTCTATTGGAATTCTGGGGAGAGAATCATTGTTATGGGTTGATATAAAGGGTGCCTACATTTTCCTTGGCCAAACATAAGCCATATTACATCATAATTTTACACATTTTTCCCTCTTTATCTCCAAAAAAATATATAGGTTATAAAAATAGTTATTTAAATTGAAAAAAAAGAATAAAAGAAAAAAATATGGAGAAAAGAGGAGGTTTACTCATTATTATTCACTACATGGTTGTGACCCACAAAGTTGAACAATGGGGAGAGTGAGTTGGAAGTGATACACTTTTTGAGGGGTTGAGTATGTACATTTATTGTGAACACTTTATTAATTTTGACATGTTTTTTACATAAGAGATCAAACACTCCCCTTCTACCTAAAATTTTTAAACATTAAATCCTACCAACCCCTAAACCTCAGAACAACCTGTTGGAAACCCTGTTGAGTAGAAAACTAGTTTATGCTGGTAGAGAACTGAGAATCTGGAAAGCATATGGTAAGATCACATGAAATCTAGTAAAAGAGCATAAATTCACTTTCATATATTCCTTTAGTAAAGAGAGAAATTTTTTAGGTGAGGTAGGTTGCGACATGTTGCATAGGTGAACGAATGAAGTTGAATAAATTTGAATGTGAGAAAAGAAAAAATGATAAAAAAATTGATTCCATAAAAGAGACATGATTAATTTCATTTCAAAATAATCTTGGATGTTTTCAAACCTTTTATTTAGGGATGGGACATGAATAAGATATTATAATTTTCCCAGGAGTGCAAATGTTTAGGTGTGGGGGTGTGATCGTACCACGATTCACTATTTTATTTCACCCCTATACCAACATATTAAACTGATTTTGTATTGAAAACTACAAGTATACTAAAAAATTTCACTCCATGTTTGATTCAATTATTTTTTGTTTAACACTATTAAAAAGGGAAATGTTACTTTATTTGATAATTATATTGTAGGTGGAGGTGATTTGGAGGGCCCATGATGAAGAGGAAGAAAAATGGGCCAAAATTGCATGGATCCATGAAAACCTATCCACTGTTTTGCTTATTTAGAAAATTAATTTCATTAAAATGGGCTCATATTTTTTATTCTGGTCCAAAATTTAATTGGTTACAACTCTTATTAAGAAACACAAGCCCAATTCTTCCAGAAAGGGGCCCAAACGACCTGATTTTCTAGAACACCGAATTTGAAGTCAAAAGTGGCGTTCTGTAATCTGTCCATATCTCTGGATCCAATTGTCCAATTGATGAAAAACTTTTAGTGGAGATATTCAGAAAGTGGGGATACAACTTTCCAGTTTTTTCAAAAGGGATATTCGATTTTATAATGTCCAAAATGCACGGTACAAGTGGTTTGAAGAAATCTGTGTTCAAAACCACCTTCCAATTTTCCTATAAAATGGAACCTTGGGATCTCCATTTGGGAGTTCGAACCAGAGGAAAGGTGATACCATTTTGGAGTCGCAAAGGAGTCCTCCCAAAAATATTTGAAGTTTTGGAGGATATGGTAAGTTCTACCTCAACATATTTCTCTTCCTCCTCTCCCATGGGTTTCTAAACTCCTTGTGATCACCCGAGGAGGAACATGATGTAATCTTGAGCTTCATGTTTGTATTATTTTGAATGATATTTTTAATTACAGGCTTTATGATGTTTTTATTCATCCTCTATTTTAATTTAATTGAGTTATATACTGTTATGTTGTACTCAAACTCAAATGATCAGGCTTGGGGGCACCCTTTCATGTGATGTTTCACACACTGTTCATCCCTTTTTCTTCCCTCATTCAATTGTGGTGTTTGTGTGGTTCATATTGGTCAATTGAAATCACATAATCACTTTCAAGGCCATGTACATTTATTTCATGGTGTCACAAAGAAATAACATAAAAACCTTGACAACACATCAATTTCTTCGTGTGTTGCCTTGGTGAGTTTCAGTTATGAAGTCGAACACCAATCACCCAATCATCAACGGTGTCCGGTGAATCATTATGTGTTTTCAATTGAACCCTAGGAGGTATCCTAGTATAAAATCTATAACATTATGGTTCTAGGAGTTACAAACCAGGGATTAAAAGATCATAACCCTATATCATGAAGTGATGAATGATGAACATCATGAGAGTACCCCGGGTTGATCACACTTAATTAATTATGTTAATTTATATTTTGTTTTATCGCTTTCATTTTATATTTTCATATTAAATAATCAAACCCCCAAGTTTTTAAAAACCTCATCCCCCTTCTACTTTTATAATAAAACCCCTCTTTTTAAATTAATGATCAAAGGCTCCGTTGAGAGACAACCTAGGGTTGCTGCTATACTGCAGAAATTCTAGTTAAAAATAAACATCTAATTTGATGCACTTGACAACGCTATCATCCCTATGGATGTTTGAAATATGTTTCACCAAATGCCTCACTTTCCTTGCACCATACACATTCCATACTCAAATTTTTCACATGTCACCTCACCTTCTCCACCTTTAATGTTATCATGTCACTCCATTTTATTTAACATTAGTATTTATTTGGGTGATATGAGTAGTTATTTAGATCTTCCATCCCATAGGGAAGAGACCTCTAGAAATAGAGTGGTCCTCTTGGTTCCCCTTCTATGGATTCCATGCTCTTCCATTTTTCAATGAAGATCTTCGATGGAGAGCTCAGTCCTTACGAGCTCCATCTCGATGCCAACACCTTAAAAGAAGTCTCAACCCCGAAAACTCTAATCACCTCTTCAAACAAGTTTTCTCTTGGGTTCTTTGTGTAGAATTGAGATTGTAAGTCTTCTTTTGTTTCTTTTGTGTTGTGTTGGATTTTCATTTTTTATATTTTTGGATAGTGTTGGGTTGTGTGCATGTGCTCGTATTTTTCGAGGGTGTACGCTACCATCTTCTAGGCAAGGCACATCGTTGGATCCTAGAGCAACGTGGTCCTTATGCTCAGATAACTTCTGTAATCCATGTGCATTTATTTTTCTTCTTTTTCTCTATTGTATAATTTTTTCTTTTGTTTTTCATAATAAAAAAACATCGTGACTATATTCTTTCCGTGTACGTAGGAACAACAAGGTTCGAAGCACCTAAATACCATTGTAATTTTACTTTCCTGTATTTGTTTATGATTCTTCTTTCTGTTTTCCATGATGCCATGTTTTTGTTTTCTATTTTCTTCTTCTTCATAAATCACATTTCATGCTTCATCTTTCTTTATGTGTTTCTATTTGGTCAAGGTCCATGTCGTTCAGATCAGCTTCACCCCCTAACAATTGGTATCAGAGGGTTTGTATCGAGTTAGTAATTCCTTTGGTTAAATTTGAAGTTTGTTAAGAATGACTTTATTATATAGAGAGTTAAGATGTGTATGCTACTTGTCCACAACGGGCTTGAAAATGTTTTAAACTTTCCCAAGAAATATATTGTTATTGTCTTTCCTAATGGATAGTCAGTCATTGCATGTGCTAATGCCAACCTTAATATTTAAGAAAAGGCTCATTGTACAATACTTTTAACCCTAGGAGATAAATTTTTATGCGAAGTTGCCCATAAAACTACTTCTAAATCCATTTCACTTAATCTCGAACATCTATATAGGACCAAGACACTGCTTGATCATCTATATAATAAAATGAGGTTTTATACCATTAAAATGACCCTAAAATCTTCTGTTCATGTTCATATGATGATTTTAATAAAGTGATTCTTGATTTTACTAATACATATGTTGAGGTTAAGGATGAAAATCATGCTATAATAGTTCTAACCTCCCTTGATGATTTTTTTTAACTCATTAAAGGATTCTATAATGTATAACAGAGACTCGATTACATTATAAGAGGTTAAGGCTACGATGTTGTCTCATGATCTTCAAACACATGGTTTGAAGGAGCATAGAGAGGTAAAGAACGAATCTCAATTAATGCATGTTAAGGGTTAGTTGTAAAACTACAATAAAGAACAGAAGGATAAGAACTGATTTAAGAGATTTTAATATTTTGAGTGTGGTAAAAATGAACATATTAAAAGATATTATCCTAATTTAAAGCCTTAGGATAGTGTGGCCCAATCTAATATGGTATGCACCGAGTTCTCCACTGAAAATGTTCTTTAGTTTCTTTAGAAACCCTCTAGTTAGAGTTAGGTGTAGACTATAGGTAGTCACTCCACTACGATCCTAGGATTGGCTCTGTATATGTTTTGCAGGGGACCCCAGTTATAAGAGAGGGTGAGGTAGGGATGGTCTGAGCTGTTCATGCTAACATGGAGATTTTTCACCTTTCAGATTCCTATTTTTAGTTTTTGTGTGTTTCTATTACCATTTACTATTTCATTATTTGAGTTTTGATGAGTTTTCATGTTCACTATTTTTTGACCCCAGGGAAGGTTGCTTTTAGTTGTGTATATATTCGAGTATTTTTTTAGCTACATTGGATTTGGTAGATACTTAGGTAATGTGGGTAAGCTTTGGTTTTAAAATTATTTCTTAGTTTATTTTAATTTTGGATCATCATTAAATAACATGATAACAATAGATTGGTGGAATAGGTAGAACATGTGCCCCAATGGCACACGCTAAGTGGTATTCTTATTGGGTGGATATTTTGTAGACTTAGATTTTTTGTTTATAGGAATCTTCTTGAACCAACTGATAAGATTTCAAGGCCTTGAAAAAACATCGCCAATTTTTTATTTTCATTTTATTTGGAAAAGGTGGAGATTTGTGAAATCAAATGATAGTTTTCAAAATAAAATGTGTTGAATTTTGATTTATACCATGAAAAAATGTTTTTCACTTATTATTATTATGAAATTATTTATGTTAAGGTCTTTCATTATAGTTTCTATTGGGTTTTTCATGTGGGCCTCTATTCGGGCCTTTGTTTGATGGGTTTTGGTTTTTAGTGTTTGGTTGTGCCTGGTTTAATCCTGGTTCTTCTTCTGTGTCTACTCCTAGCCATTGATTATACTCCATCACTCAACTCTACTTTGTTGGATTTGTGCTTATATCTTTGTTTTTTCAATCATTATTCATGGGTGATCCCTATGCTTTACAGCCCGAGATCTCTATTTCTTCCATGCATCCTTATAGCCATTCAAAATTGGTTTCACCAGCCTGCTATGCCAGCTTACTCAATTTCCCTATACCTAATGCCTATCCTCCTTAGCTATTATTCCTTCCACACCACCTACTCTACCTTTAATGTTTCTATGTCGCTTCATTTTCTATGAGATTCATCTTCATTTGTGTGAGGCAAGCATTTCTTTGGCTCTTCTGTTCTGAAGAGAAGAGAACTCGAGTAAGAGAGTGGTCCTCATACATACCCTTCAACAGATTCCACATATTTTCTTATTCCAATGACGATATCTGGTGGAGATCTTGGTCATTGTGAGCTCCATATCAATTATAACACCTTCAAATATGTCTTATCCCTCATAGATTTAGTCATCTCTTTGGATGAAAATTATCCTGGGTTCTTGGTGTAAGTTTGGGACTGTAATCCTACTTGTATTTCTTTTGGTTCTTTAATTTTGATTTATATTTTATTTCTTCATCTTTTTAGTTAGTGTGGGGTAACGTGAATGAATCTATCTAGTTCAAGGGTGTACATTACCATATCCTTTCTAGGGTTCACCACTAGCTCCTAGAGTGATGAGGTCTCTATGCTTGAATAGATTTTTTGGTCTATGTGTGCTTCTTTTTTTGATTCTTCTCTATTATATACCTATTGTTTTTTTGTTTTATATAATAATAAAATGTTGTGATGGTTTTCTTGTTGTGAACTTAGGACCAACAAGGTTCGAATCACATAATTTATCCCTTCCTTTCACTTTTCTACATTTGTTTATGATTCTTGTTTCATTTTTTCACAACGTCGAACTTTTATTTTATATTTTCTTATTGTTCCAAAATCATATTTCCTTCTCAATATTTTACTATGTGTTTATTTTTGGTCAAGCTCTATGTTTTTTAGATTGGATTCACCCCTTAAAAGTTATTTTAAAAGGTTATTTTTATTGGAGATTTTAAAAAATCATTGATAAAGGTGCCACGACATACTCTATTTATCAATGCTTCTTAATAAGTTCTGATAAAATGGTTCTATTTATCAGTGATAAAAAAATTTGATAAATGGATCCATTTTATCAAAACTATAAACAATATTATTTTTTATCAGTGTTAAAAAAATCATTGGTAATGGGTGTCTTTGTTTTCAGTGTTGATAAATACATATTCTTTTATTAACACAAAAAGTATTGATAGGGTGCCCTTTATCAATGCTAAAAACAGGGGCACCATTTATCATCACTTTTTTTAGTGATAATAAATGAAAATATTCTTAAAAAACAATATATATGATTAAATATCATATTTTAATATATTAATATATTTATATTGATATAAATTTAATATATTGACTTAAATATGATTTATATAATACTAAATATGTATTTAAATTTAATTTATAATATATTTAATTAAATATGGTTTATAAAATAAATATTAATTAAATATTTTCTAATTATTATTGAGTAATACATATTTGATGACAACTTGTTAATGAAAAAATTAATAAATTAATTAAGATCCTAAGAGAAGTTGAAAATAAGACTTGAATGTTATGTTCAATTGTAAAAACCATTTTCTAGTTAAGGAATTAGATCTTCCAAAAGGAGTGATTATGAAATTCTAAATTTTAAAGTTTTGGTGGAGATAGAAGAAGTGGTAATGGCTAATGTCCAGAACACTGATAGCTGGAAGACCGGAATGTGAAAGACCAAAAACAGGCAATCAGAACTTACTCATTGATAGTCCGATAGTGGTAGTGTGGAGTTTTAAATTAATTATACAAAAATAAGTCTAGGATATTTGAGAGTGTTTCTGAAGGATACGTGGGGGTCATTTCTCAGTGGTTTTGTGGCAAAGGAAACATGTAAGGGACTTCAAAATCTTACATAAGAGTGAACTTGTGAGAGTTTCAAAAGTAGAAATTGTGTACCAATAACAGATGTTTATGTGGTGGGAGTCTTTGATCGAGCATAGGGATAGATATGGAGTCCAAATATGTGTAGATTTATCCCTATTAAGATCATATGGTAGTTGAAACTAGTTTCACCAATTGGACTTTACTATATTAGTAGGGTGGAACCACTTATGTTGAGTGACATACTCATTATATTTTAATCATCATCCAATTATTGATAAAAGAGATTCTAGCATTCCCCCTATGGATTAGGACTCACATTCAAACCATGAAAATTTTCATTTTGTTTTTTTTCTTTATTTTATTTTGATCATTGTCTTCTAGAGTTCTTGTCTGGGTTGTTTAGAGGTTAGCATTTCAGTGCACTAACTTACGTGTGATTGTCTTCTATGTTTTGGTGCATTGAGTATGTGGGTTCATTCCTATAATTTTTTTCATCCTTGTAAGTTCCATAGGAGTAACATTTAGTGGTTTTATCAGATGTTTCATCGGTCCCAAAAAGTTTTATTAGAGCTTTAGTTGTAGATATTTGAATGGCTAAACCCTGGTGAAGGTGTTTTTGAGGTTGGTTTAACAACATCATCATGTCATTTTCCTTGTAAGACAATTCTTGTAAGCTATTCATGATCCCTATTACACTATTTAAACTTTTTTGGGAGTTCACTATCTTGGAAAATTATGGTACTGGATGAGGGTAAGTTTTGGATGAAGTTGTTCAACAGGAAGGATTTTTGATTCTGGATGTTAAAAATAGAGGATTATCTACTATAGAAGGATCTTGATCCTATGTTGATGAGTATCAAGCTAAAGTGATGAAGAAGGAATAATTAGAGTGGATGGATAAGAAATTACTCATTATAATCTGAACACTATAGTAAAATCACTTTTTTTGTGATTGAAATCTATCAAAAATAGTCTATTGGGGAAAAGAGAATCACAAATAATATTATTTTCAACAAAATTTCAAAATTAACCCTGTAAAAACACTATTTTTAATATATTATTTATTTCCATTGTAATAAATATTTTATCAGTACTTTTTTTGTAACGAAATGTCAATTCCACCACAAATACTTTTTTTTGTGGAGAACTCAATATTCCATCAAAAAAATTATTTGTGAAATAATAGACATTACATCACAAAAATTTATTTTCTAGGATTATTTGTAAAGGAATATGAATTCTATAACAAATAACTAAAAAAATATTCTAAATAATAAACAGAAAAAAAAACTAACATTCATAATAAAATTATAGAAAAATATATTACATGAAATGTTACATAGATAAACATACAATAATAATATCTCTTAGGGGTGGGGGATTGGGTCTATTTGGACGATGAAAATCCATCCATAAACCACATTTAAGTTGAAAAATATACTTTATCATCTCCTTGTGCTACTGCTCATGCTGTAGTTGATGTTCTTCATGTTGTTGTCACTACTCTTCCTGATCTCCAGTCAATATTTGTATTCCCTCATCCTGAGATCATAGCCTTTCTTCATAATCTATAATATAAAAGGATGATTATGAAAGTGTTGGTCCCTTGAATCCATATTATTCCTTCACTTTGGTGCCATAATAACTAGTCATGGCTGATCATGAACCTATACCGATCACCCAACCTTTCTGAACACCAATTTCCATCGCCTACATCTAAGTCACCTCATCAAAACATGATTCGAATGAGGCCTAATCCCCACCATTTATCTTGCTATGACTCTCACAAATGTGAGAAATCTATGTCTCATACTTCTCCTACAACTGTATAAATAAAAATTAAGAATATTAAAAAAAATTATATTATGTTAATTGAAAAAACTAAAAAAATACTAACCACAATGTGTCGTTGTATATCACTGATAATTTGTCCAATAATACTATCACTGTACATATTATTGTACACATAAAACTCTATACTAGTTGGATTAACTACAATCTACATAAATTTATCATATAAATTTATTATTATATATATATATAATTTTTAAATAATATTACTTATCAAATGTCGATGATGTATATTAAAAGTACGAATCCCAACTCTATATGCGATATCCTATCTCCCCCAATCCCCTTGACAAAAATTGGGTCTCATTTGGAAAGTTTCTCCCATATAATATGTTCATGATCCCTCCCAAGCCTAAGCATGGACATAATCAGGTCGACGAGGCTTACAAGGATCGTCAAATACAGTTGCAAATTCTCTCTATATAGCTCTCCTCTGAAGGCTATATAAAAACTAACTAAAATGATTATACATGAAAGTACTCCATGCCCTACAAATAGTGGGTCTCATGCTCTCATTAACATGAGTCCATAAACCCTAAAAATGCTTAATAATATAATAAAATATAAGTTATATAAATTTTAAATAAAAAACGTTATTTATTTATATATACTGATCAGTGCTCAAACATACGATGATGTAACTCAATAGGAACCTAATCCCATGAAACCCAAGGAAAATAAAAATAGTTCCTAAAAATAACACTAGCTTGACCATTGAATAGATGTGAAAAACTATTAAAATAAGAATAATTAGTAAAGAAATTAATAAATAGAATAAATTAAATGAAAAGTGAATAAAAAACATATTTAAACTTACTTCCACCAATGAGGATAAATTTCAAGATATAGACGTCAATTTGGAAAAGGATTTAAAATCATAAATTGCATAAGGCCCCAAATGTAGGTTCCGAGCACATCATAAATGTGTGTTGGAAGAAGATGTATTAAAATTTATTTTAATATTGAGTTTCCCGAAACCCTGAGTGAGGATATTTCATGCCAAATTTATAATCAATTTATTTAATATCAGAAGAAATTAATACCTAATCTAAGAATTCTTTCTTTGATGTAGATATTGATTATCCAAAAAGACCCTTTCAGATTTCCTTGGTTGTGTTGTGAGTATCCAATGATAGAATCCATCTAGCGGTGATCCACACATGCTCCTTTGATCTCTGAACAATTCTAATCAATCTCTACATTCTAGTGTGGTGAATCAATTGCCTTGTGTTATTCATATTGATTTCTCATACTTTGACCTTTAAGTGATATCTCTTTCATTTATTATTCTTGAGAGGAAGAAAGAAAAGAGGACTCAAGGTAATGTTTTGTTACATGCAATGATTCTAAAGTTTCGATTTTTGGATGAAATAAAAAATAGACACAATGGTTTATTTATAAATCTAGAGTTAATGTTAAAATAATTATTTAATTACATGTAGGCCCTTAAATAATATAATAATCCTTAATAAACCTCATTTCACATAATAATAATATTTTTATTTTTTACGTGTTCCAACTTGCATAATAAAAAATAATATTTAACTGGATTATTAATTAATATTTGTCATCAGAATCAGTCTTCGTCCATTAGAACTCCTCTAGAATTTATTAAACTCTTAAATAAATATTTAATTTTAATATTTCATTCATCAATAAACATTTTAGATCAATAAAATGTAAATAAAATTATCCATCATTCATGAGAATAATAATTAATTAATTAATTTAATTCAAATAAAATTTAATCGAGATAATTAGAAATACTTAGTGTGAGACCCTCTATGATTATTTCTTATTGGAATTAGGTGGGATTTCCTAAATTCTAAGATTAATGTCAAGAAACAGGTCAATGCACCCAAGATAAATAAATTGATTTCATAATGATGACAATAACATATGAATGTTCACTGTGTAATATAATCCCTTTGTCACAATATCTCATCAAGTAGGTTGCACATCTGGGTCACCAACCTATATAATCGATACATCTTTATTTTACTATATGAAATAAATACTTAATTTCAATATAGGCATGGAATTTAATGTGATGGTTCTATTCTAATAAAAGGTTTAAGATATAAACTTCCATAAATATGGAAGAGATAAATCCTTCCTCAACTTATCTATTAATGACATGTCAATCGCGATGCACCCAATATGACCTACCTCACTGTGAATATATAGCATCATAGTTTTCATCATCAATTCTAATTGAATGAGTCATGACATGAATTAATGACAATCTTAACGTCTAATGACCATTACACATGATCACATATAGGAATATTTGATGATACCAAAGAATCATTAATTCCCACTGGTAGGTCTATTATTATAATCTCCCATCTTAGAGATTACCAAGTATGAACTTCATGAGAAAAATCCTCATCCACTTACGAGTACTCTCACCCGACAGTCTATATAACATGTGTCCCATTATAGTATGTTATCCAACCATAGAATAATATTTAAGAATACCATCATAGCCCTTCAAGTTTTTCATCATAGCGGGGAACTATTATGACCTTATTAATGCGATGTATACTCTAGGAAATTATTACATTAGAGTCATATAGAATAAAAAACAATATATACTAAGAAGTTTTATTAATATTCAATACATCAAATATATATCTAATCAAAGTACAAAAAGTTGGTCATATGACACCAACTCTAACAAACTCCCACTTAGACTAGAGCTAACTACCTACGAATTTTAGTCCGATACACCTCATACGATAATCATGTTTTTCCTGAGTCAAGGATTTAGTCAATGGGTCTTCCATGCTGTCTTATATGGAAATACCACTCATGAAACCTAAAATCTCTAAGAAAAATCCCTCAAGATATGATGCTTCAAAAGTGCATCCTTCATCTGTTGATGTGACCTTGACTATTTTTCAAGAGTCATCACTGCATTATTATCACAATAAAGCATGATATGATCATTACTATTAGGTACTAATTCAAGATCTTAGATTAATTTGTGTATCTATATTACTTCTTTAGCTTCCTCAGAAGCTATAATATACTTAGACACTACTGTAGAATCTATGACCACATCCTACTTTGAGCTCTTTTAGCTCACAACACATCCATTCAAAGTGAATATATATCATGTTTGTAGCATCATGTCATCTTGATATGTTTGGAAATTATCATATGAATATCCTATGATGACTATTTCCTCATCTTATCCATAAACCAAAAACATATCCTTAGTATTCCTCATATACTTAAGAATAGTCTTGACAACCATCCAATAGCCATCACCTGGGTCATCTTGATATCTTCCTACTACACTTAATACGTAGGTGACATCTAGCCTAGTACATAACATAACATGCATGTTTTACCCAATCACTGAAGTGTATGTAATACTTTCCATTATATTTCTTTTATCATGTGTTTAAGGAAACATATTCCTAGAAAGATGAATATTATTTGATGATGGAAACAATCCCCTCTTGGATTTTCCATACCCAATCTCTTCAGTATCTTTTCAATGTATGCACTTTGACTTAGAGCGAGCGATCTCTTGGATCTATCATGATGGATCTTGATCCAAAGAATATATGTTGCCTCACCCAATTATTTAATATAGAAACTTTTATTCAACCACACCTTAACAGACTGTAGGACTAGTATTTCATTTCCAAAAAGTAATATATCACTAAAATATACTATTAATAAAATGACTCCACTCCCACTAAACCATTTATAGATATAAGGTTCACATTAATTCCTTATGAAACCATATTCCATTATGGCTTTATCAAAATGAATGTTCCATGACATGGATTCTTACTTTAATCCATAAATGTATTTTTTTAATTTTCATATATTATTAGCATCATCTGGAGTCACAAACCCTTTGGGTTGTTTCATATAGACATATTATTGAAGATTTTTATTAAGGAAGGCTATTTTGAAATCTATTTTCAAAATCTCATAGTCATGGTAATCCATAATGGAAAGTATAATTTTGATGGATTTCAGTATTGTAATTGGTGAAATAGTTTCATCATATTCAATGCCTTGATGCTGTTTAAACCCTTTTTCAACTAGTCATGAATTATAGGTACTGAATTATCCTTCCATTTATAATTTATTATTTAATACACATTTAAAACCAATGATATTTACATCCACTCAATACTACAAAATAAGCCTTTAACAGTGCCAAAAATGGCCTTTATCAGTGCTAAAGAAGCATTGACTACCAGAGTGAGATTAAAATCCCTAGTCTTTTATCATTTCTAGAAAACACTGATAAAGGACCCTTTTATGAGTGCTTGTAGAAGCACTGATAAAGGGGAATACTACAATATACCACAATATCACAAAAAAAACACCACAAAATCAGAAAAATCAAGTATGAATACATAATTTAAATGAAATAAAATCTACAACACAAATAAAAGAAAAAAAAATATATTATATACATTTCAAACATTGGTTTATACAATTACATAAGTAAAAATTATTACATACATTTAAAAATAACAGTCTTCCTTTGTCTTTTTATCCTAACCCTTACTCGAGAAAAAAATGAAACTGTATAAGAAAATAATTCTTATGTTAGTAATAATATAAAAAAATAAATTAACATAAAGTGTTAAATTTAAACTAAACTTTGAGTAATACTAGGAACACTGTATATCATATTGAGTTGCAGTTGATTCTCGCACGCCACACCATTTCTTGTTCATCTTGAAGCATTATCTCTATGAAAATTAACTAAATAAGTATAAGATAAAAACGATAATTAAATTAAGTAATAGATGATATAATTATGAGAAAAAAATCTAGGCTCGTTTTCTCAATTTTGGTGATGTGATGCACGTTTTAAACTAAAATGACACTTATATATTAAAAAGACACACTTGGAGTCATAACAGTCACATCGTACATCAGATTGAGGTTTAGCTGATCCCTACATGTCTCAAATGACTTATGGATCATTTTAATAAAGTACCAAAACAATATGAATGTGTTTGCTTGTTTTTGAGTACGTCACTCGTCTTTTTTACTAAAATGACATTTTAAACTAAAAACACACACTTTAACTCATACTGGTCACATCATGTGTTATTTTGATGTGATATTGATTTCTAAATGTCAAAAATGACTTATGAATCATTTTAATAAATTATCAAGACAATCCAAGAGTGTTTTATTGATTTTTAGTGAGTGAAACTTTTTGAAATAAAATATCAATTTTAAACTGATAACGGACAAATTGAGTCATACCAAGAACATAATGTATTAGATTGAGGTGAGGATGATTCCTACATGTCCAAAATTACTTATATATAGTTTCCCTAAAATATAAAAATAATATGAATACGTTTTCTTTGTTTTGAGTAGGTCAGTTGTCATTTTTACTAAAATTAATGTCAATTTTAAATAAATAGATGCACTTGGAGTCATACCAGACACACTATGTGTCAGATTGAGGTTAGTCTAGTTCCTACATGTTAAAAATGACTTATGGATTGTTTTACTAAAGTATAAAAATAATATAAATGTGTTTTATAAATTTTTAATAGGTCATTTGTCCATTTTACTAAAATTGATGTCATTTTGAAATAAAAAAATATAATTAGAGTCATACTGGTCACACCATGCATCAGATTTAGGTGATGATAATTTTTATAAATCCTAAATGGATTATGGATTGTTTTTCATAAAGTATCAAAACAATCTGAACGTTTTTACCCAGTTTTGAGTACATCACCCGTCTTTTTTTACTAAAATGTCATTTTAACCTAGAAACACTCACTTTGACTCATACCGATCACATAATGTATCAGTTTGACATGAGAAAAATTCCTACACATAAAAAATTACTTATGAATTTATATCCTAAATTATCAAGAAAATATGAGCGTGTTTTCTCAGTTTTTAGTGAGTGGAATTTTTTGAACTAAACTGTTGATTTTAAACTGATAACGAACATATTGAGTCATACTAAGAACATCATGTATCATATTGAGGTTCAACTAATTAATACACATAAAAAATGACTTATGTATCATTTCTATAAAGTATCAAAACAATCCGAATGAGTTTGATTGATTTTGAGTAGTCCATTTGTTCTTTTTACTAAAATTGATTTAAATTTTAAATAAAAAGACGCACTTGGAGTCATACTGGTCACACCATTCATCAGATTGATGTGTGGATGATTCTTACACATCTAAAATTAATTTTGGAACATTTTATTAAATTATCAAAACAATTAAAATGAGTTTCCTTAGTTTTGATCACATCACTTATTTTTTTACTAAAATGCGATTTTAAATTAGAAACTCACACTTTGAATCATACCGATCACATCATGTATCAATTTTAAATAAGACTAATTTATACACCTCACAAATGAATTATGAATCTATTTCCTAAATTATCAAGAAAATATGATCATATTTTCTCTATTTTGGGTGAGTGACATTTTTTGAACTAAACTATCGATTTTAAACTGATAACAGACACATCGAGACATATCGGTCACACCATACATAGAATTGAGGTGAGAATGATTTTTACACATCCCAAATAACTTATATATCATTTCACTAAAGTATAAAAACAATCAAAATATTTTTTTCTCAGTTTTGACTATTTTAATTATCCTTTTTACTAAAATTAATGTCAATTTTAATAAAAAGAAGCACTTGGAGTCATACTGGTCACACCGTGTGTCAGATTGAGGCAAGACTGATTCCTACATGTACCAAAGTCTCAAAACAATCCTAAATTACCATTTTACCACGTTTCCATTTCCTTTTTATATCAAATTGCAAACACACTATATATTGATTTCATATTCTTAGTCAAAAAAACTTTCTCATTATTGAAATTCAGAAGATAAGAGGAAGATCATGTGCCTATTATATCATGATAATTCACTACAATGGTCACATGAGATTCCTATACTCTTCAGGAATTCAACAATGAAAAAGTTTTTTTGGATAACAATATCAAATCAATATGCAATTTTGGTAGTTCAATAAAGAAATACAATGAAAATTGAAAACATGGTAACATTGGTAGAAAGAATCATTTTATATCTTTTGTGGATTGTTGTATATAGTTGAAATAAAAATATGACTTACCAAAAGATCTGTGAAAAGAACTAAATAAGGATTAGATAAAAATAATAATGAAATTAACTTACAAATAGTGGATAAAATTATGAAAAAATTAATTAAATAAGTAGCAGGAATTCACCTTTTCTTGATGGTTGTATGAATTATTGAAATATTTCCTTATTTTTATTATCTCAGTTGCAGGCTCAAAGTCCAATTCCTCACGAGCATGACCAGCTTTGAACAAATCACCCCAACTAGAACAAAAGAACCTATATATACAATAAAAAAATTATTATAATATTAATACTAAAAAGAAATAAATTAAACATAAATATGAAAAAATACATTAATTCTATAAATAATGATTTTACTATGAAAACATTGTTAACCATAGAGATATGTCGATGGTAAAGCATGAATTATGATAAAAAATTAAAATAAATCTTTCCAAAAAATAAATCAATGACTGAGTAGGATGAATAGAAAATAAGATACCTTGGATTAAAGCTTTGAATCATTTGAGAGAAAGTAGAGATATACTAGAAGGTTTATAAAATATTCATTTTGTACAATAAAAAAAATAAATACACATAAGATATTCATTATCAAAGGTAAAATTTATAGATAATCCTAATAAGGGAAACTCAACATTTGATTTTTAAAAATTTTTTTAGTATGCTTTGAAGAAAGTGGGTAATTCAATTTAAGGAATGAATTACTATACTATGGTAGGCGTTATCCTCTGAATTCATATAAAGGTGAAAGTTATAGACAATTATCATCCCCATCAGCTCATCTTCTAAATAGTTATCATTTCATTTTGTTGGTTGGCACTAATCCTCTATCTCTTGTGGACATGCACCTATGTTTCTTAAAATACTCAAAGGAGTAGTTATCCATATTATGACTACTTCTCAGAGTATTATAGGAAACATAAAAGAGATGGGGGATGAGTCCCAAGAAAAAATTGAAATAATAACTGTTTTAGAGATGAAACTAATGAGGATGAAAGTTTTACTCCATTATGTTCTCTAAAAGGGGTAATGCCTCCCATTTGTGAAAATTACATGGATAGTAATAATAGATTCCTAAGGGTAGAACCAGAAGGCGATGTTAAATAACAATCTATTTTTATATGGATTAAAGTAAAACATACATAGTGTTTATTAGATGCATGATGAAATAAATGAAGTGATTTTTAATAAGTATTAATGAGTGGGTTATCATTTCAAAGATGGATATATTTTTACAAAGGTATAAAAAACTATTCGAACTATTTTTTGATTTGGGGTTATTAAAAATTTATGGTAATTGTGATTGAAAGAGGAAGTTGATTTTTGGTAGTGAAAAATTGATCATATTAGATAATGAGACAATTAAATACTAACTTAAAAAGGGTGGGTTGAGATGTTTTTAAGATGAAATATAAAATTGATAGATATTTTTTACAAATTAGAATGGGGAGATTGTTAATAATTAAAATAACGACGAAACATCAAAGGAAATTAATGTTGAATTAAGTATAATAGGGGGAGAACATGAGGTTGAGGTAGAATCCAAATAATACATTGATGATGAGGAAAATTAATAGGGATTATCAGCTGAAAGAAATATAAGTAAGGCTGAAATAAATGAATAAAATGTCATTAGTGATCAAACAGTTTCAGTGAAAACATGAAGGAGTTAGACTCTATAAAAAACCTAATTTTCCCATGTAAAAACTAAATAATTAGGAGAGGCTGACGAGGATGATACTTGGATCAAATCTATGCATGAGGATCTTCATCTGAATAAGAACAATGTGACATGGGAAATTGTTCCAAATCTCAAAGACAGAAATGTTATCATAACCAAGTGGGTGTTTAGTAATAAAATCATTGACTATGGAAAAGTGGCTCAAAATAAAGAATGGATAGTGTACAAGGGGAACTCCTAGAACAAAGGAATTTATATTTATGATAAATTTACTCTCACAGCCCAGTTGGAAACTATTTCAATTTTATTGGATATTTCAATGAAAATGTACTTAAAAGTATACCAAATGGATGTCAATTCTATGTTCCTAAATGGAGTTTTTAATGGGGGTATACATTGAGAAACTAGATGGGTTTATTATGGATGAAAATGAGAGAAAGGTGTTCCAGTTAAAGAATTATTTGTATAAGATAAATAAATCACGAGGACCTAGTATTTAAGGTTGGATAAATACCTAAGAAATCTTGTTTTTTAGCAAGGTAGAGTTGATCAAAACCTCTACATCAAGAAAAATAATGATCAAAGGATGTTGGTACTCATATATGTCAAAGACATAATATTTGAAGATTGGAGAAAGCACAATGCAATTTTATTATGGATCATATGAGGTACAATATAGAAATGTCTATGATTGGTGAAACATTTTCCTTTGTTTATAGGCGAATCAATGAAATAATATCACATTAATTTCTCAATCAAAATATGAAAAAGAGGTTCCCAAGTAATATTTAGTGGAATATTCCAAACCAATGACAACACTGACCACTATATGGATGAATTTTTCAAAAGTTGATGATTGAAAATAGGTAGATGTCATGGAATATAGGTATTGAGAGCCTATTATACCTCACAACAACATGACATAACATTAGGTTTCACATATCTTAAGTTTCACAGTACTAATGTTGTCTCAAGGAGAGCCACATGATATTTAGGAAGACGATACTTCAATATATATAAAATAAATGAATTTTGGATTGTTTTATTATAGGATAATGCAACTGGAGTTGTTGGGATACACGAATGTGGGATGAAAAGATTCAATGGATAACTGAGGGAAATTAGAGATATTAAAAAAACTAGATTTTGTTCGAGCCTGGGTTTTGTTCGACCCTTGAATCATTCGATCCTTGGATTCTAGCCTTGGAATTGTTGGAGCCTTAATTATAGCCTAGATTTGAGCTTGGATTCAACAATGATAAGTGCTAACAGCAGGTGGCTTTTGTGGAGCACTTCGAATATCACGAACTAGTTTGTGATGGTTAGGGTTCTTAAAATAGATCAGGATACCTATATCAATGCTTCCAAAAAAGCACAGATAAAGATACCTTTTATCAGTACTAAGTTAATAAGGACTGATAAATGGAATATTTATCAGTGTTTTTTAGCATTGATAAAATCCATCTTTATCAGCATTGATAAATCTCTATCTTTATCAGCAGTAAAAAAGAGTTGATAAATACTTATAATACTTTTTTTAAATAATAATTTTTTAAATAATTATAATACTTATAATAATAATTTTTATAAAATAATAATTTTCTAATTCTTTGAATATATAATTATTTATTTATAATTATATAAATAATTTTAAAAAATAACATTTATATCATTATATATATTTATAAAATTATATATATACTTAATAAATATAAATAAATATAAATATAGCAAATATATTCATTATTTAAATAAATTTATTATAATTTTATAATTATTTAAATATATATAATTATTTATTTATAATTATATAAATAATTTTAAAACTGAATTAATTACATATATATGAAATTAGTATAATATGTTTGATCTATATGTTAAATTGAAAACAAAATTCAATTATGTCCATTATTTTATGCAATTAGTCAGTATTTTTAATTCATATTAATTTTTCATTATAAACCATTATTCACTAAATATATTACTATTTAATATAAATAATAAATATTTTGTCTTATATAAATAATATTCATAAACATTCATATATATATATATATATTTAATATATATTTTTTATTAACATTATCAATAATTATTTAATTAATAGAATGTTTAATATTTTTCCTAAATTACTCATTCATAATTTTTATTTGTTTAATTTTCATTTTATATATATTTATATATTTAATATATACTATTTGTTAGTATTTATAATTTATATATAATATAATAAATTTATTCATTTTTATCAATAATTATTTAATTAATAATTTTTTTAATATTTTTTTAATAAAATCATTTTTATTTTTTATTTATTTAATTATTCCATTTTATTAGGGATTTTATCAGTGCTAAAAAATCTCTGATAAATGATTATTTTATGGGCACTAAAAATAAATCACTTATAAATGGAACCCTTTATTAGTGCTAAAAATAAAGCGATGATAAAGAGAACCATTTATCAACGCTAAAAAAATGTGCTGATAAATATCATCGTTTATTATTTCTAGAAAAAAGCACTGATAAAAGACACCCTTTATTAGTTCTTATTTTAGCACTGATAAATGGAACCTTTATTAATGCTTTTTCTAGCACTAATAAAGGGAAGCACTATAAAAGTACTGTTTTGTAGTAGTGACTGGAGGATATACCAAAATCCAGACTTGGTTTTTGCACTTGGAATTTATTTTAGAATTCATGGCTTTTTGCCACTTGGAAATATTTATGCCACTTACTACTTATTTATTGGTTAAAGGACCATCATTATCAAATAATAATGAGCCACCATCCTCAATGACTAGAAAACCATACCTTTATAGTTCTTTAACCTCTCTTGTACTCTTACACAGAACTTGTGTCTCTAGAATAGTTTCCTCTTCCACGAGGCTTTATAGAATCTCTTCCCATACCAACTCTTGTGTACCTTGATCCTCAAATTTGTTTAATTATATCTATATCATATTATCTATTTTAGATATGTGATCCCTCTCAAGGAATATGGAATCCCTTTCCACTATTACATTTTTGTATAAGGGTTCATATAGGTAATATCCCCTTATTTCTTTAGGGTATCCTATAAAGGTATACTTTGTACCTCTGGGTGTAAGTGTGTTATATGAAGATGACTTAACAAATGCTTCACAACCCCACACATGTAAGTAATAAAACACATGTTTCTTTCCATTCCATAAATGGCATGGTATACCATCTACCTATTTAGTTTTCACTTGGTTTAGTATTTATGCTATTGTTTATAATGCATATACCTAAAAATATAATGGATGTCTCACATGACTCATCATTTATCTCACCATGTTTAACAAGGTGTGATTCCTACTTTCACTTAAACCATTCCAATGATGTGTATAAGGAGGAGTGATTTGAGATAGGATCCCAACCCCCCATAAGTAATCAATAAAGTTTTGATTAAGATATTCTCCACCATAGTCTAAGTAAAGTTTCTTAATATTATTACCAATCTAGTTCTCAACTTGATTCTTGTATTCCTTTAATTTATAAAAATAATATAACTTATACCTCATTAAGTATACATATCCATATCTAGTAAAATCATCAATAAAAATTATGGAGTATGTGTACCCACCCCTTACCTCAATAGAAAATGGTCCACACATGTTTGTATCAACTAATTCGAGAATCTCTTTGGCCCTTTCACCTTTTACACTAAATAGAGCTTTGGTTATTTTACCTTGTAATCATGTGTGACATATACCAAGTGGTTTTAGTTCAAAATAATCTAAATATAAATCTTGTTATAATTCAGTCAATAAATTTTCATTTACATGAAATAACTAGTGATTCCATAGTTGGTTGGGGTATGATTCATGTGAAGTAGTTTCATTATCTATTTCCATAACTTGGTTCATTTAATCTAACACATAAATATCATTATTTAAATATGCTTTACCATAAAAAATGATATCTTTATAAAAGAAGAAACATTTATTTTTAAACTTGAAAATAATACCATATGTATCAATTTTGGATATATAAATAATGTTTTTGGTAACTGAAGGTACAAAATAACAATCATTTAAAACCAAGATAATTCTAGCCGGCAATGTGAGGTGGTAGTCCCTAATAGTTACAATGACAAGTTTAACACTGTTGGCTTCTCATAGATGTACCAACCCTTAGCCAATCATTTGGAATCTAACTGGTTCATATATTTGAATACACATGTGATCACCAAAATCTATATCTAATAACCAATATATAGAAAAAAAAATAAACTTCACTTGATAAGAAACACACCTAAATCCCCCCTTGCTTCTTTTCCTGGGTGTAGTTTTTCTTCAAGTGACCCTTCTTTCCACATGCAAAAAACAAACAAACATCCTATTCCTTTTCTTCCCACTTGATCTTTCTCTTCTTGGAAGGGCATGAAGAATATTTGGGAATAGAGATATTTTCTTTCCCTTTTCATTTTTTCACCACAAGGATTTAAGGATTTTTTGTGCTTCATCTCCTCATCTACTTGGAGAAGAAGATTGAGAAGATCTAACAAATACTTACCAATTTTTTTTTCATTTTAAAATTTACACAAAAACTAGAGAATCTCTAAGGGAATGATTTCAGAATGGGATTGGTGCCCAGTTATTTAGGTATTTTAAACCCTAGAACCTCTAGGCACTCAATGTAGCCAATGATCTTGAATATAGGAGTCCCAACTAGGGAAAACTCTCTAAGATTTCTATAAAATATTACCTTAGAAATATCAAACCATTACAGCCTAATTCTCTCCTAGTAAAGACCATAGAGGTTCTCAAGTATGTTATACACATCCATGTTTTTGTGAGACTTCATGAGTTCAATAGACATAGACAAAAGAATTAAATGTTGAACATCAACCACTTCACTCAATTTTTTTCATACATGAGGAACTCTTCATCACTCATCTCTTGTGCTGGTAGATCAGGAAGTGAGGATTCTTGCATGTAATATTTCCATTCAAGGTGGAAAATAACCATAAGGCATTTGAACCACTCCTAGAAGTTAATACTAGTGTGGAGATTGTATTTATATAATATAGATCAAATGGATATTGTGGATTTAATACTTATCATTTTATTCTAAAATTAAATGAGTAGATTATTAGTATTTTTATTGATTATAAAATTTTGTGAGAAATAATTAATTAATTGATTTCATTAAATCTCACAATATTTTATCAAGCCACAATAATCCTCACCATTGAACTCAGAATGTGTAGTAAATAGAATATTCAAGAAGGAAGGATCTATATGCTACTTCACATAACCCAAATGAGGGTTGGTAAAGCTACTTGAAGGTATTTAGATTGGAAGTTCATTTCCAAATATGGGCTTGTAGCTAATTGATCCATTTAGTATACCCCCTTATTATGAAATCCTAACTTGGATTTACTCAACACTTACCTTCAAGTTATATCAAGTCTATAGAGGGATACTTCTCTTGATTAATATGATTAATTCAACCCATAACCTTCATAAAACTCCACATTAAAAGTAAGTGTCCTAATGAGGGTCGGTCAAACATTTAGTTCTAAGTATTTTATTCCTAATCAAGTGATGGAAGGTAAAGTATGACTTAATATATATTTGAGGTATATTAATTTATTATGAATAAATTTTATATTATTTTATCCTTTACATTTCTTGTTAATATTAAGTGTATGTTACTTAATTAATTAACCATGCTGGATGAAACATTTACGCACAATACATTTATTTAAATTATGTTTTTTAACATTAATTAATTCATTTATGTGATCAAAATCTTGCATCCATAAAATTAAATAATGAATAGGGATAAATAAATAATTAATTAAATGACCCATTCACGAGATTTATTTACTGGTTGAATTAATGAGTGGCCATTAAATTAACCTATAACATAGGGAAATAACTCACGTTTTTGGTCTTGGAATGAGTTACAATATTCCAACTGTCCACCTATGTAACACCTGGGTTGGCATCATTATGGTCCCTTTTTGAACCGCCTCCATACACCTTGGGAAACTCCATTAATTACAAGTATTTTTAACTCACATATAAGAAAGAGGAACTAATGTATTAGTTAAAGGGGGATTACATAAATATCTATAGACATATAGGTCCTATATAATAATGGAGGTGGGGATGAATCACATGACATCAAATTTAATTTAATAATAAATAATTGAAAACCCATGCAACAAATTAAATTAAATAAATTCCAACACATTCAATAGTCTTGGTTTATCTCATGAATGATCATACATAAAAATTATACATAAAATTAATTGGCTAACAATAATTTATTTATCTATTCTTTATTATTAAGATAAATGTGCTAGAATTAATTAATTTACCCCCTTTTATTTTAATGACCATTTGAATTCATTTTGGATATACCCATCATTAATGACATTCATGTAAAATAAACAAAAAAACCAATAGTTACATATTTTATTACAATAAATTAACTAAGAATTTAAAATTATTTAAAACAATTATTAAATTTTTCAAACACAACTGGTTCCAATCAATAAAATAAGGTTTTAATGTTTCACTTTTTAATTTAATGTAATTAAATTTTATGCATTTATTGAGAGAGTACACAATATGTAATATCCCGTTACATGCCATGTACCTCAGTTTCTGTGTATTTAGGGTACACGCCTGGGGCTTCGGTGTGTACCATGTATGATCTATAAATCATGTAATAATGAGCTACATGTTGTGTGTTCTGCTTACCATGTTCCCAAGATACACTCCTAGGTCTTTGATGTGTATCTTGATAGATTACATAACATGTACAGTCCAACTACATGCTTTATTCTACGAATACAATGTGCCTATGTAACCCATTTAAAGACTCGATGTGTTATCAGATAAGAGACTACACGACATGTGCACTCCATCTACACACCATGTATCATTCATGCCATGTTTCCATATGATAAGACCGAGGACTCAGTGTGTATCTCAGGTGTAGGAATTGAAAATCTACACACTATATACACCAGCTACATGATGTGTATTCCATTAATGATCAGGTTTTCAGTCTCACATGGTTTGAACGTGTATAATTACCACACATATTGTGTGAATTTAGACTCTAACCCATGTAGACTACATGATGTGTATGCCACATATAGTCCATGTAATATGACATACTATGTTCTAGGTTCTTCATTCAACACATGGTGTAAAATGTGTGTAATAACTGCGTGGCATGCTGTGTATCCCATGACATGGATAAGTGAAGCATACTAGGGTACACAATGTGTACTCCACCTACACGCTGTGTAACCATATCCTACTAGACAAAAATTTGGAAGTTCCCAATGGCATATATTGTCATTCTTCACTCATTCTTAGAACTTTAATAAAACAAAACACTAAATGGGAATGAATAATATATTGATAACATATTAATTCAAAATGTATAAAATAATGAATAATATGAAATGAAAATTCAAACATGATTTCATATGGATCAATAATCAAATAAATAATTATAAATTTAATTGTAACCCCTCTGATACCACTTGTAGGTTTTGGGAATAGTGGAAGCATGTAATGGAAGGTGATGTTTTTTTTAATATTGAGTTTCTTGAAACCTTGAGTGAGGATCTTGAAAATCAAATTTATATTTAATTTATTTAATATTGAGAGAAATGAATAACTGTTCTAATAATTTTTTCTTTGATGTAGATTTTGATTATTTGAAAAGTACCTTTTGGATTACATTCTTTACGTTGTAATGATCGAAGGATATAATCCCTCTAGTAGTGATCCACACATGCTCCTTTGATCTTTAATAAATGCCAATCAATCCTTAGGTTCTAACATGATGATTCTACTGTCTTCCATTATTCATGTTGATCGATTGTCCTTTGATCTTGAAGGAATATATCTTCCATTTATCATTATTGAGAGGAATATATAAAGGAGGAGTCTAGAGAGAGTTTTATTACACATAACGATTCTCATGTTTCGATTTTTGATGCAATACACAATATACATAATGGTATATTTAAAGTGATAGGGTTTTAGTTAAAATAACTATTTAATTTCATGAAGAAATTAAATAATATAATAATCCTTAATAAACTCCATTATACATATTATTATTATTATTATTTTTTGTGCACTAACTTGTGCAATAGAAAATATTTTTTAATCTTCTTGTTAATTAATATTTTCCACTGAACTTGGTCTTTCTCCATTCGAACTACTCTAACATTTATTAAAATCCTAAATAAATATTTAATTTAAATAGTTCATTCATCAATAAACATTTTAGATTGATAAAAAATGAATAAAATTACCCCTTATTTTTAAGAATAATATTTATTCAATTAATTAAATTTAAAAATAATTTAATTGAGATCATTAGAAACATTTAGTGTGTAACCCTCTAGAATTATTTCTCATTGTAATTATGTGGGCTTACGTAAAATCCAAAATTAATATTTCAAAATAGATCAAGTAACCCAAGAGAAATAACTTAATGTCAGAATTATGACAACCACATATGAATGCTCATTGTGTAATATAATCCATTTGTTGCAATATCTCATCAAGCAGGTTGTACATCTATGTCACCAACCTATATGCTCAATACAAATTTCTTTTACTATCTGAAACAAACACATCATTTCACCGTGGCCATGGAATTCAATATAATAGTTCTATTCCAATCAAAGGGACAAGATATCAACTTCCATAAATATGGAAGGGAAAAATCCTTCCTCGACTTATCTATTGCTGACATATCTATCGTGACACACCCAATGTGCCCTACTTCATCACGAATATATGGATTCATAGATTTAATAAAAAAATATAAGTGTGTGAGTCATGACATGAATTAATGAAAATATTAATGTATAAGGACCATTACACATGCTCACAGATAGAAAAATCTGATAACACCAAAACATGCAGAATTTCTACCAGCGGGTCTATTCTCATAATCTCCCATCTCAAAGATTACCAAGTGTAAACTAAATGAGATTAAGCCTCATCATATTATGATTACTCTCACCTAACAGTATATATAATATGTTTCCCATCATAGTATTTTATCCGACCAGATGACAATATTTAAGAATATCATCACAACACTTCAAGGTTCTCATCATAGAAGGGAACTGATATACCTTATCAATATGATATATAATTTAAGATATCATTACATTATATTCATGTAGAATAATAAAAAATATGTAATAATAAGTTTTATTAATATTCAATACATTGAATATACATGTAATTAAAGTACAAAAATTTGGTCTTAGGACACCAACTCCAACACCGACCCCTCCTAGTAGCTGGTGTTGGGTCAACACTCTCAATTGATGAATCAAGAGGCTCATCACCAAGTATCACATCCTTAGTCAAGCTAAAAATAATTTCATCATATTCATATTTATCCATTTGAATCATATAATTAATTTTATAACAAATTTTATACACTATAAAAAATATAAATAATTTTAAAGTTATAGAACCTTTTTTAACGAAACTAGGTGAAAATAATGTTACCTAAAATTAATTATTAATAAAGTTATAAAATATAAAAATAATAAATATATATTGAAAAAAATAATATATCATTATTCATCTTCATCTTCATCTCCATATTTAGTTTCATTAGTTTCAATGTCTTCATTTTACTCTGTCATCTTCAATTTTCATATGATCTTTAATTTAATCATCCCTTGTAATATCAAAGTCATTGGTTACATCATTGATATTATCAAAACTATCATCACTTAACTATAGGGTCTCATCATTGATATCTGTATCTCTTCGATTAATAGATATATTCAGAAATGTTTCTTACAAAATTTTAAACTTTTCACTTCAAAAAAACAACTTTCATTTTCCATAAAGTGATGTGATTTAATTTTTATTAGAGTCTACCAATCATTTAAATCCCTTGAAATAGAATAAAAATTTGTATAATAAACTTAATGTGCTTGATATGCCACAAAAATAGTTCATTTTATGCAAGAATAATTTTATATTTAATATCAACTATTTCATGTCATAGATGAACACACAACACTAGACCAGTATCAAACCAATGATATATAAATATTATTACTTAATTATGTTCTAGATAATATAACTCAATTATTTCATCTAACATTCCATAAAATTCAAGTTCACTTTCTTTTTGATGATATCGTTTTAAAAAAAATGTTACTGTTCATTGATATTTTTTAATTCACCATATGTGTGTGTATAAAATCAAAATCCATTAACCACATAAGTATTATAAGATTTGACCAATTTGGATAGTGGATTACTTCATTCATATAATTGACTATCAATTTTATTTCCATGTTTTGATACTTGGTTAGATAAAAAATAATTAAAAATATATAAAATAATATAAAATAATAATATAAATTTACTTTTAACAAATATCTAAAAATATTATAATTAAATATAGTACTTACTATAAAAATAGTTTCATTTCTTTATAATTGAGTAGAATATATGTACGATATTTGTGTAGTTCTTCATCTAATGTCATTATTCATGATGATAACCAAAATTGAGCTTAGGATGATTGAATACTGACAATCGATGGTCTATGACATCATTAATATTTTCTTCATTTTGGCCCATGCGATTATGTTTTAAAGGATATTCAGATTGAAAATAATAAGAGAATAAACTTGAAATTTCCTCCTCCAAGTATGATTTAGTAATTTACCCTTCAACTAATTTCTTATTACTTACCTTTTTTTTCAATTTTAGTATACATATCTTGAATGGGTACATCCATCGGAAGTATAGCGGACCTCCACATTTATCTTAATAAGATAAATTCAATATTAAATGATATATTAAGTCAAAAAAGGTCTGTATAAATAGTTTTTTACAATTTACATATAATTATAACATCTTTTTTATCATACTCATTGCATCATAGTATGTTATTTTCACACAAATTTCTTGGAATAAATATTATATTTTAGTGAACACATCCCTTATTAAAGAATTAATAAACCCTTTTAGGCTAATAAATAGCAATCTTTGTATGATGACATAACAATAATGAATTTTTATCCAAGTAATATTTATATTTCTTACACAATGAGACAAATTAGAATCATATCCATATAATAACATCAAATATTTAATCCATTAACAAAATAATAATATACTTTATTTATAATGTGCATAAGTTTCTTTTGGATTCATTATTTTTTATGATCTTTCATTTTAAAATAACTCAAGATCAGGATACCTGTAAATTTGGGAAATATCTAACCATGCCTTTATAGGATATTTGGTCATATTGGGTCTATCGAACATGATATAAAATATATCATTAAAAAAATTCTTCTCACCATGCATTACATTTAACATGTGACGAACCAACAAATCAAACCAATATGGAAACTAGCAAAAAATACATCTATTTATCCAATTGAAATATCTCCCAAAGCACCTTTTTTTATTTTATTATAGTTGGTACAAAAGTAATAGGAGGTAATGAAGAGATAATATGTTTTACCTAAATACCTAAGATCATTGTTAGAGGTTCATCTCTTTCTATTCTACCTTTTATAACATTATTTTTATTCTATTGGAATGAATGATCTATAAGAAGAAATCTTCGATGGAATTAAAAAAAAGGCTCACTTTCATTGAAATGAATAAATGATTTGATGTCATCCATGTAGTTTGGAAAATATTTTTAACCATGTGTACTACATATAGATAACATACCATATGTAGGAAAGTCACTGATTTTCTACATTAATTGATCTCTGAGTATAAAATGCAACAACATCATATATAGTAACATCTTCATTCCATAATAAAATCTATTCATAAATCAATGAATTCAAATAAACACAATATTCTTTTTTAGATGACCTAGAATTAGTAATTCCAAATATATATATGATTCCTTTATCAAAATACAAGGAGGTGATTTGTATGAAGTTATGAAAACATAACAACAACAACATTAACTTCCGTAAGAAGAAAATAGACAGAAACCATCAGTAGAAAGACCTAACCATATTTTATAAGGTTTTAAAGAAAAAAATAGATTCACCTAATCAAAGGGTTTCTAAGAATCACCATCATAAGGACGATTTAGGATTTTACCAACAAAAAAATTGGATTTATTCCATGTTATCAATGATATTGTATTGCGAGACATAAATAGATGTTATAGTCTATATGTAATCATAAAATACCTCAATTTTTTGATAGTAATAAATCTCAACTTTTCTTATTGTACCTATTTATACCTTGAATTTATATAAGTTAGAAAATTAACTATTGAATCATCTTCATCCTAATATAAGATTAATTCATTTGAATATGGATGAATATTGTGATAAATA
Organism: Viscum album; assembly: GCA_963277665.1. Taxonomy (NCBI): domain Eukaryota; kingdom Viridiplantae; phylum Streptophyta; class Magnoliopsida; order Santalales; family Viscaceae; genus Viscum; species Viscum album. The sequence goes on along the minus strand of OY728151.1, from coordinate 400,901,735 downwards.
AGATAAAAATTATGAACCAAATTTTTTCTTTTATATAAATTTATATGAAATATATTCCCTTTTAGAAATAATGATTTAAACAAAGGAAATATTTGATTAAATTAAATATTTGAAATTCTAAAATTGGATTTAATAGCTACAAATTTTGTAAAAACTTTAAATTTTCTTATCTTTCATATGAGATATAAGGTGTTCTCAGTAGATTTTAAAAAATCATAAATTCTAGATAGTCTTAATTCAAGATTAAAATCACCATTCTAATTTTCTATTTCTTGAAAATATGGGATACTAGAATCATGTTCTAAATTTAGAAACATAGATGGTTCTGGAACCAAAAAATTTGTATTTCCTTTTTAATTTCATTCACTATATTGATACCAAAATTTATAATCATTAGAAAACCCAAAACTTAAAATATGAACTCAAACATTATCAAACTTTTGATATCTTTTGAGATCACACTTCTTATATGGGAAATTAATTATTCTTTATAATAAAAAATATGAATTTGATGACGTGAATGATATAAATGCTTCAAAACCTTCAATATAGATAAGATTTATACTAGATCAATTTGGATATCTATAATTACTGATCCAATCATGATCTCATCACAAAAAATGTTTTATATTTTTTAGGTCCATACTTTTATAAAAAAAATAATAGTAATTAGTTTATTATATAAAATGTATCACATTTTTTTTTCATTAAGTGAACATTTAATCATTTTTTATAATATATTTCATAAAATATTTCTTTTTAAATATTATTATAAATTTATAAATTTTAAAATATGAATTTATAATAATTTTTATTAATTTATACTAATTTATAGTAATTTATACTAAATTATATCAATTTATCCAAAATTAAACTACTTTATACTATTTTTTATCAATTTATACTAAATGATATTAATTTACAGTAAATGATAAATTTTTTTACTAATTCATATTAATTTATACTAATTTATTTGGAATTAATAGTAATTTATTGTAATTTATACTAAATTATATCAATTTATAGTAAATTAGACTAATTTATAATAATTTTATTAATTTATACTAATTTTATTACTTCATAATAATATGGGAGGAATTAATATTAATTTATTGTAATTTATACTAAATTATATCAATTTATAGTAAATTATATTAATTTATACAAATTTTTATTAATTGATATTAAATGATACTAATTTATATTAGTTTATACTAATTGGAAATAATATAATACTAATTTATAGTAATTTATTCCAAATTATACCAATTTATAGTAAATTATTCTAAATTATAACAATTTATAGTAAATTATACTAATTTATACTAATTTATAAGGAATTGATACTAATTTATTGTAATATATATTATTTCATAATAATTTATACTAATGTATATCAATTTTTAGTAATTTATACTAAATGACACTAATTTAGTTTAACTTATACAATTTTTTATGAATTTGTACTATTTTTTATCAATTTATAGTAATTTATATAAATTTTATAAAATTATAGTAAATTATACTAATTTATACTAATTTTTAGTAATATGTACTAATTTATAATAATTTATACTTATGTATAATAACTTTTATTAATTTATACTAATGTATATACTTTTTTATTAATTTATGCTAGAGGATAATAATTTATAATAATTAAATTTATAAATTTTTTAATGAATTTATGCTATTATTTTATTAATTTATAGGAATTTTTGTTATTTTATATTAAATTATATCAATTTATAGTAAATTATAATAATTTGGAAGGAATAAAAACTAATTTATTATAATTTATATTAATTTATACTAATTTATATGAATGTATGAAAATTTATATTAGTTTATACTAAATTATTTTAATACATAATAATTTATATTAATTTATACTAAATTATACTAATTTATACTAAATTGTACTAAATTATACTAATTTATACTAATTTGTATTAATAGTACAATTTTTTTCATGAATTTATACTAATATATAATAATTTTCATTAATTTATATTAAATTATTCTAACTTATATTAATTTACACTAAATTTTTAAAATTTATATAAAATTATGCTATTTTTAATTAATTTATATTAAATTATACTGACTTATATTAATTTATACTAATTTTACAAATTTATAGAAATACATATTAATTTATACTAATTTGCAAGGTGTTAATATTAATTTATAGTAAGTGATAATATTTTTTATTAATTTATACTAAATTATACTAATTTACAGTAACTTAAATCAATTTGTAGTAAATTATATCAATTTATAGTAATTTATAACTAGTTATACTAATTTCATTATTTTATACTAAATTATATCAATTTATAATAATCTATATTAATTTATACAAATATATACAAATTTATATGAATAAATAATAATTGATATCAATTTATAATAAATTATGTCAATTTATGCAAATATATACAAATATATAATAATTTTTATTAATTTTTATCAACTTATACAAATATATATTAATTGTTAGTAATTTAAACTAATTTTTAATATATTATACTAGTTTCTAATAATTTATACTAAATTATATCACTTTATAATCATTTATATTAATTTATACTAATTTTCTGTGAATTTAAACTAATTTATAAAAATTTATATGAATTTATACTAAATTATGTCAATTTATAGTAATTTTATAATAATGTATAATAATAATTATTAATTTATATAAATTTCTTCAATTTTTTTTATTTTTTATCAATTTATACTATTTTTTATTAATCTATATCAATTTATAATAATTTTTATTAATTTATACCATTTTATAATTTTTTTTATTAATTCATACTAATTTAATATTAATTTATAACAATTTATAATAAATTATATCAATTTGTATTAAACTATAATATTTTATGTTAAATGTAATGCTAATTTAATAAATTAAAATAACTAACAAACTATATAAATTAAAATACAATTAAATAGAAAAAATTAACAATAATTAAAAATAATGTTTAAAAAAATACCACGAAATTGGTGCTTTGTCAAATGATTTGTAGATCTGGTCCTGAATCTACTAAAATAAACATTAGATCTGAAACCAGAGTGTGTTTTCAATAGAAACAAAAGGAAATGGTTAGATTGTGAGGAATAGGGGTGGAGGTTTGCACATATTTATAGTTTTTTTATTGCAATAGACTATTTATGACAGTTATTAGTAATTGAATGCTTATTTGTGATGGGTATTTGCGATGGTCTGCTTATCTTCTGCAAAGAGCCGCTGCCAAAGATATTTTTCCCGCTCAATAAAACAATATTTGCGATGGACTAGTTCATTGTAAATACACCTTTTGATAGAACATTTGAGATAAAATGTTTGAAAATAATTTTTATTTTGATAGAATCCATTGTAAATACACATTTGTGGGCATATTTGCGATGGATCCATCACAAATATCCCTTATTGGGATGACTATTTGCGACAGATGTACTAGTATGTTGAAAATAACCATATGAAAAGAACTATTTGTAATGGAATTTTTATTCCATCACAAATAGGCCGTTCTTACCACCGCACGCATAAGTGTGCTAATCCTTTTGTGACAGACGAGTTTATCCATCACAAAAAATCCTTCACAGAAAAACTATTTGCAATAGATGAGATGGTCCATCACAAATATGTCAACCCCATAGAATATTTGTAATGTAATTGTATTTCATCACAAATAACCCATCTAAGAAAAATCAATTTTCTTATAGTGGAATGTCACTATCATGTAATGTGGCTTATAACATCCTAGAGGTGAAATCAACTTCAAAATTTATGAATATTCTCATTGATATGTATGAGAATCCAAAAAAATGAACAAGTTGTTCTTCTTGCAGAAGTTGTTCAACATGAGAATGTTAGAAGGTGAGCCTATGAATGATCACATCAATGACTTCAAAATTATTCAAAGTCGGTTAGAATAGGTGAAGTTGAACTTTAGAGATCTGGATTGGGCACGGATCATACTTTCATCATTCTTAGAGTTTTGTGATGCGACGGTTATTGCAGTGAGAAACTATAGTGGCAAGGTAGAATTTGTGTTTATGGAAATTAGTGGTCTTATATTGAATGAAGAAATCCACTGGAATGAGATCCATGCATCTTCTAAAAAATCTTATAGTACGCAAGGAAGGTGATGTTTCACAAACCAAAAAAACTACAAGAAGGGAAAATGAAGAAGTCAGAGTAGAAGTAGCTTGGTGGAAGGTGGTCCCATGTATTTTCATTATGTTCTTTAACAGTTCTATAAATATCCTTCATCAGTACTAAAAAGTGTTGATGTTGTAATCACCTTTAAAAGACGATGACTTTTTATCAATACTAAAAATAGTGTTAAAAAGGGCTTTTCATCAGTGCTAAAAAAGCACTAATCAAGGGGTCCATTATCAGTGCTAGTTTAGCGATGATAAAAAGGTACCTTTATCATAACTATTTGTTTACACTGATAAAAAAATGCCTTTATTAGTGTGTTTTAGCACTGATGAAGGGCTATTTTATCAGTACTATAAATAGCAGCGATAAAAGCCATGCTGCAGTAGTGTGCTGTTAAAATTATAGTACATTGAAACAGAAAATAAAAAATTTAATTGAAGTTAAATTTACATCACAAATGAAAAAATGTTATATTATAGACATTTCAAACATTGGGTTGTAAATTTACATTGGTACATAAAATTTATCACAAAAAATTATAAATTAAAAGACATAAATGTTCTATTGTCTTTGACCCTTGAACCCCTCTCAAAAGAGCCTGATCATGCTATTAGTTGCTGAACAAACCATCTTAGCTCAAGAAAAACAACACTCCTGTATAAAAAAATAATTCTTATGTTAGTAATACTATAAAAAAAATAAATTAAACATAAATATGAAACAATACATTAATAACATGTCACTTTTAAACTAAAAACATACATTTCGAGTCATAATGGGAACACCCTGTATCAAATTAATATGTGGTTAATTATTACACATCACAAATGATTTATTAATCATTTTCCTAAAGTATCAAGGCAATACATACACAATTTCTTAGTTTTATGTATGTGACTTATGTTTTGAACTAAAGTGTCAATTTTAAACAAAAAACATACACTTCGAGTTATACTAGGCACATCATATATCATATTAATATGTGTTTGATTCCTAAACATCAAAAATGATTAATGGATCATTTTCCTAAATTATCAAAACAATCTGAGTGCATTTTCTCGGTTTTAAGTATGTGACTTATGTTTTGAACTAAAATGTCAATTTCAAATAAAAAACACAATTCGAGTCATACCATGTATTAGATTGACATGTGGTGGATTCCTATAAATCAAAAATGACTTAAGGAATTTTTTCCTAATGTATCAAGACAACCTAAGTGTGTTTTCTAGGTTTTTAGTGAGTGACAGACGTTTTTAACTAAAATTTCATTTTTAAACTGAAAAAACACACTTTGAGTCATACCAGTCACACCATTTTTTGAATTGACGAGTTGATGATTAGTACACATTAAAAATTACTTTTGGATCATTATTCTAAATTATCATGATAATCTGATCATGTTTTATTATTTTTTAGTGAGTGACACCTAGTTTTTACATAAATGTCATTTTTAAACATAAAACACACATTTTGATCCATACCAATCACACTATGTATTGTGATGAGGTATGCCTGATTCCTAAAAGTCAAAAATAACTTAAGTATTATTGTCCTAAAGTATCAAAACAATATGAATGTGTTTTCTTAGTTTTGAGTATGTCGTGCATATTTTTAACTAAAATTTCATTTTTAAACCAAAATCACACATTTTGAGTCATGCTTATCACACTATGTATTGGGTTGAGGTGCTGATGATTCTTACATGTTAGAATTGACTTATGAATAATTTTCCTAAAGTTTAAAAACAATATAAATTCATTTTCTTGTTTTTGAGTATGACAAACATCTTTTGAACTAAAATGAAAATTTTAAATAAAAATACACACTTTGAGTCATACTGGTCACACCGTGTGTTTGATTAATACGCATTTGTTTCCTACACATCACAAATGACTTAAAAATAATTTTCCTAAAGTATAAATAAAATTCAATTTTTTTCTAGGTTTTTAGTGAGTGACAAACGTTTTTAACTAAAATGTCATTTTAAAATTGAAAACATGCACTTTGAGTCATACCAATCACTGTGTGTGTCAGATTGATGTGAGACTAATTCTTAAACATCACAAATGACTTTTGGATCATTGTACTAAAGTATTAAGACAATCCAAGCATGTTTTATTGATTTTCATGGAGTGACACATGTTTTTAACTAAAATGTCATTTTAAACTTAAAACAAACATTTTGAGACATATCAGTCACACTGTTTATCAGATTAAGGTTCAACTAATTCCTATATATCATAAATGAATTATGGATAATTATCCTAAAGTATTAAAAAAATATGAATTTATTTTCTTGGTTTTTATCAAGTGATGTGTGTTTTGAACTAAAATGTCAATTTTAAATAAAAATAGACACATTGAGTCATACCGTTCACACTGTGCGTCATATTGAAATGTGGTTGATTATTATAAGTCGTAAATGACTTAAGAATATTTATTCTAAAGTATCAAGATAATCCAAGTGTTTTTCTATGTTTTTAGTGAATATGTCATGACCCGTCCTCGGGGCCCGTGCCGTGACTACCCCAAGCCTGCCTTCCATAGGCCAGGGGCTGGCGACTAGCACCAAAGGTGTAAATCCCTAAGCTGGGAAGGCATTGCCTTTATAAAAGTAAACAAACACAATAGAGTACAAAACTAAAGTAAACACTATGTAAACTGAGTATAAAAGTAAGTGCGGAAAAGTAAATGGGCCAGTATACAAACCCAATTGTAAAGTACAGTACAACTGAAAAACTAGTACAACTGTAGTAAATTAAAATAGCAACCACTAAGTCGTCCTCCGGGTATCCCACCTGAAGGGTGGGTACATATGGTCTCCTCGGAACCTCGGGTCCGTCTGTCTGCTCCGTGTACATCTCGCCAAGTGGTCCACCTCCAGGTACCATCCAGATCCTCAAATCTCTACCTCGATCAGTTCTGTCCGTCGTCTGTATCCAACACAATGTAGTGTGGGAAATGCCCGTGCAGGGGTGAGTATACGATACTCAGTAGGGACCCTGAGACCCCTGAAGGTCTCCCAGAGTCCACGAAGGATAAACCACAGAAGAGAGATACAATCAAGAAGTATCAACCAACCCTACTTAGGTATATGCCCATACATATACCTAAGTTATCAACCACAGTACGACTACAAATCTCGAGCCCAAGTACAGTCCAGTCCACACAGGAAAGAAGTCAATCACATCAATGATAATGATTGAAAGTCAAGACTCAGCTCACACAGGTATACATCTTTCGTATAGCGTTGGAGATGATCAGATGTAGTCACTGATTCATCTAAGATGTCAGAACCACATAGGATACAAGACTAGATAAGCTGTCGGACCCACATAGGATACAAGACCAACTACTCTTCCAGACCCACACAGGATACAAGTACAGAGGTCAAACTGCCAGACCCACACAGGATACAAGAATTGTAATCATCGCCGTAGAACCCATGGAGGATTCCAATACGGTAGTCGTCACTGTAGAAACCACAGAGAATTACAGTATAGTAGTTGTCACTGTTGAACCCACGGAGGATTCCAGTATGGTAGTCAATGCAGTCGCAGTTGCAGTCACAGTCGTAGCCAGCTCTAGGGTTCCCGCACACAGTACGCTCGATTCTGGGAGGGTCCGCTCCTCGATCCAAGGGTTAGATACATCAACTATCATGAATTATAGAGTTGATGTATCCCAAAGTTCCGTCTCATCAAAAGGAACCCAACGCAACAAACGACGCGTCAATCGAACGCCCGATCTGAGAGTTATTAGCTTTTCCTCTCTAGGGGCCCGGTTGGAATTACACTCATTCCAAACCCAGACATTTTCCAAGGTTGTCCAAAACTCACTTAGAGTATCGCAAAAGGACCGCCTCTTCTCAAGGGTCCCAGTTCCATAGACGACGCGTCGATCAGATGCATAGTCGTGAAGTTATTCAAATTTAAGTAAAATGGGCCTGGCCTCGTTAAGCCCGATGGGCTGGCGAGTTGGCCCATCCTGGATTGACGGGTCCGACCCGACTAAGGGGTCGACTCGACCCGATAATTGCGCGGCCCGGCCCAGTGGGGCACGGTCCTGCCCGTGGTAGGCGGCCCGACCCGGTGGGGTGCGGCCCGACCAGCTGGTCGAGCGGCTCAGCCTGGGTGGCCGAGCGATGCAGGGGGGGGGGGGGTGCGGCCCCCCGCTTTCCCGAACCGGAGGTGCCACCCTCCTATCCGGCCCGCCGAAGCCGGCCGGTATTCCCGGCTCGAGCAGCCTGCACGGGTGGGCTGCGGTCCTTCTACATGGCACCTGCAGGTGCTGCGACCTCCATCAACCCGGCTGGCAGGTGGCCGACCGGCTCGCCGCCAAAGCGGCCCGTGGAACGCAGGCTGCAGTCCTCTACAGCGCGGCACCTTAGATGCGTCGCGGTCCTCCAGCCCGGCCGGCTTTGGCCAGCTAGTTCTTCTTTGGCCGAGCGGCCCACAATTCCTCTCCACACGGCCGACATACGGCCACCACTTCCTCCGATCGCCACCACCCCTTCTGTCACCGCCTCCATCGAAAAAAAAACAAGGATCAACAGAGGGTCGTCGAACCGTTTTCATTCGGCCCGCGCCCTCCGTGTTAGGTGGTATCAATTGGCCGAAGACATTCCAACGGATTCAACATGAATGAGATAAAATTTATTCACATAGAATTATACAAAACCCCTACCTTGGAATTGACATCACATGTCGACGAGCCGTGAAAGACAAGCGTCGCGGTAGTCAGGCATCGCAGAAGATAGCGTCACGGAAGACGGTGTCGCGGAGAACGGTGTCGTCCCGTCAACATGGGAGGAAGAGTCACTATCATGACGTGGGAAGAGAATCCGAAGACGACGTAGATTCCTTGACATCAGGGTGCATCCGAGGAAGAAGCATTGTTGTAAGAAGTCCTTCGGATTCTTTGTCGGGGGTGTTCTTTGTTGAAGAACAACGTTCTTCGTCGAAGAAGGACCACCTCTCTTATAATTCTCCAGAGCCTCCCCAATAGCAATTTTCCCACCCAAAAGAAATAAAAAGGCTCCCAATTTAATAGAATTTCCATGTAATTAAAATTGATTAAAGAGGTTCCACATAATTAATGCAGATATTAATTAGGTAGGTTGACACATTCAATGGGTGGGAGGTGGAGAGGCTCCACTATAATAAATATGAGGAGTTGTCAAATTAAACAGTAAGGAATTAATGGGGGGTTGAGGGGAGGTGAAAGGGTTCGGGTTCGTATGGGCCCCACCACACTAAATCCTCTCAAGGGAGGTTATGTGGGTGTGGGCCCCACCTATAACTTCCCCTTGTAGGAAATAACCACCCAAGATAAATAAAATTGTGGACAATAATTTTATTTAACTTTTTTATTAATCCCCAAAAATTAACTTCTCCTCCCGAGTAAACGCAACTGCAGTAAAGGTCCCCTTAAGCGAATACCGGCGCTGCGAGTTCATCGGTGTCCTCGAATTTCAATTCCGAGCACCGGTTCAAAAGATAGAAAAACCTGCTTGTACGTTTACTGAATGTACCTGAACAAAACTTCAAAAATTGATTTCGGGCACATTGAGCCTCGGATTTAGGTGCCGTCAGAAACTGCGTACTCATAAAATTCCAAGGTATTTAAGAAAAAAATTTCCTTGAAATTTCTGGGTCTTTACATAATAACACATGTTTTTAATGAAAATTTCATTTTTAAACTAAAAACATATACTTTGAGTCATACCGGTCACACCATGTGTTGGATTGACATATGGATAACTCCTATAAATCACAAATTACTTTTGGATCATTTTACTAAATTATAAAGACAATATGAGTGAGTTTTTTTTGTTTTTCAATGAGTGACACACGTTTTTAACTGAAGTATCATTTTTAAACTAAAACCACACATTTCAAGTCATACTGGTCACACCGTGTATCAGATTGAGGTGCAAATGATTTCTAGTCATAAAAAGTGATTTATAGATTGATTTTCTAATGTATCAAAACAATATGAATGAATTTTATCAAGTTTGGGCATGTCATGCATCTTTTTAATTAAAATTACATTTTTAAATAAAAATACACACTTTGAGTCATATCAGTTATACTGTGTGGAAGATTGAAGTGTAGTTGATTATTATACATCAAAAATGACTTATGAATTGTTTTTTTAAAGTAGAAAAACGATAAAAATGAATTTTCTCGATTTTGAGCATGTCACACATATTTTTAACTAAAATGACTTTTTAAACTGGAAAGACACACTTTGATTTATACCGATCACACCATGCATAAGATTGATATGAAGTTGATTACTACACATAAAAATGAATTAAGGATCATATTCCTAAAGTATCATGACACTCCAAGTGTTTTAATAGGTTTTTAGTGAGTGAAACATTTTGTGAACTAAAATGTCATTTTTAAATTGAAAACACAGACTTTGAGTCATACAAATCACACCTAGTGTCATATTGATGTGTGTCTAACTCCAAAATATAAAAAATGACTTATATATATTTTTAATAATGTATTAAAATAACATGATTTTTTTCTCATTTTGGGTATATAATCCATATTTTTAACTAAAATGTCATTTTTAAATAAAAACACACACTTCGAGTCATACCAGCAACACCATGTATCATATTGACGTGGGAGTGATTTCTATATATCAAAAATGACTTATGGATCATTTTCTTAAAGTATCAAGACAATATAAGTGTTTTTTATTAGTTTTTAGTGAGTTTCACACATTTTTAACTAAAATTTCATTTTTAAACTAAAATCATTCATTTTGAGTCATACCAGCCACACTGTGAATCTGATTAAGGTATGACTAATTACTACATTTCAAAAATGACTTAAGGGTAATTTTACTAAAGTATAAAAACAATATAAATGCGTTTTCATTATTTTGAGTATATCATGCGTATTTTTAACTAAAATATGAATTTAAATTGAAAACACACACTAAGTCATTTATAAACTGAAAACACACACTTTTAAACATAAAAAGAACAAATAAAGAACAAATAGCTCTATGAAGATAACAAATAATACCTGATTGCATCATCCTTATTGAATAATTTATTTAGAATTTGTTTTTATTTGATAATTATGTGCTCTTAGTAAGCACAAAATGGTTGAAGAAAAAAGGAATTCTTGATGGAGTCATTTCTTCCTGATATTTTTTTGAAAATTAACTAAATAAGTAATAGATAAAAATGATAATTAAATTAACTAAAAAATTAGAAAAAATGATAAGAAAATTAACTAAATAAGTAGTAGGAAGTCACCTCTTAATGATATTTGTATACATTTTGACACCATGTATTCAACCAATTTATTTTTAAAAAAAATATATTTTCTTTTTTGAATATGAGGACTGCATAGTACTAAAAAAATATAAATAAATGATTAATACTTTTTTAAATGATATTGTAATTATCACTGAAAATACCTCTTCGCGAATGCTAGTTTTTTGATGAAATACAACATATTTCTTAAATTTTAAAATGTAATAACTATAATATTTTCCATTAGTTTGTTTCAAACATTGTAGAAACACTAGAAAAAATAATTAATTTCTTTTTATATATGTTTTTATTGTAAAATATTATTATATACACCCTAATAATTATCCACTTATGAAATTTGATAGGTTTCTTGTACTCAAAGACTATCCTCATGACATTATTTTGACAATATTTAAACACAAAACTATCATAATTTTTTTTCATTAAAACATAATATAAAATGTATAACATGAAGTTTATTTATGAATTGTTTCATGTAGTGCAATAAAAATTTATAAATTTCATCATATGTGGTTGATTTGTCGGGTATCCATGCATTGAATCCAAAAAATAAATCTTTATAGTATGCAAATTGGTTGCAATGAGATTCCAATGCTACCTAAAAAAATGAATAAATAATGAAATTATTGAAAATATATTTTATAAGATTAAATTTTAGATTTTTACTCCTAAATCATGGATATTAATAAGATCCTATCATCAGTAAGTTTGTTTTCAAACACTGCGTCCAGTTTTTCCACTATTACTGAATATCCCATTTCTTCCAATGATATTTTTTTTGTGTAGAAGTGATGTAAGGAATAATGAGTCCAAATTTTTGTTCATATGTTTTTCACTTCAAATAGGATTGATATATACACCTATAAAAAATATGAATATTATTTAACTTTAATTAAAATAGTAGATCATATATTAGATAAAAAAATTATGAAAACACAACTCATGTATACATTTAGAACTGAGACTATTATCCATACTTTATTAAAGATTTTATCTAAATTCTCAATACCAAGAAAGTCGATAATAGACTCTATGTACATTTTTTCTTAAAAATAAATTATGGTCATATCATTATTTTTGATTGTTATATCCATATGAACTTATAATATTATTAAATTTAGAAGTTGAACTGGTGGGAAAAAGTATTTTCTAAAGTTATTTTTTATTTATTGGTTGACCCTTTAGATTTCTTTGATTTTACTTTCCATTTCCTATTACCATTATCTATTTATAATAACATTCATTGTTCTAAGAAATTTTTCATTAATTGTTAAATGTTTTCATAAAAAATGGAAAGAGATACCTCCTTGTAGACGTTTATTTTTACAAGATAAAATGGACATGTTATAAAAGTTCCAATAACATGTTTGACTATTTGAGCATCAAGATCATCAAGGGGAATAGGTAGCTTGATGATCAACTCACGAGCTACCTGAATCCCCACTATCACATGACCTTTTGAAAGTTGTTTTTGGGTAGAATATCTCCTTGGATATTATAAAATGTAACCCTCACAACAAGGCAATGGGTGGGTCTTGATAAATATAAATCAAAATCACTTTAAATCTATAGAATATAAGTACATGAAAGGTATCAATGTATGAATCATTAAAATTTCACTGAAATAGTTATGAAAATATTGATTATCTCTGGTAAGGCAGAACTTTGAGGGGAATGTCTTTCCTAAAATCTAAGTGGGATCCTCATGTAGTGGTTGTTATTGTGTTTCTTCTTCTCTTTTATGCCTTCCTATAACATTCTCTAACAATTATGACTACTAATTATTTTTTTCATCTTGAGAAACTATACATGTAAAAATATCATCTATTTTCTCATATTTATCCCTCATGCATTTATTTTCTCAAAATATGTCTATAAAGACAATCCAAAACCCATACCTTTAATACATACATATTTTTTTGGATACTTCAAGGCCATTGAAAGTAGATATTCATTAGGTACAACCGATGATGATTTTTGTGTCCAAATAAGATAAAAAATAGTAAAATAAGTAATCATTGATATGTAATACCAATTTAAAGTAGAGCCAATTTTTATTATGACATACTTATAAAGATTCCCATATATTTTGTGTGTTTTTATCTATTAGTATTCCATCTTTATTTACACGAGCCTCCTTCCATAGAAGAAAAAATGGTATTGAAGTGGTTTTTTGATTTTGATTCATCAATATATATATATAAACAATGAAAAATAATTATGTTTTTTTCATTACACATAAAATTATTACTATATATTTAAAATACATATCATTTTTTTCAAGTTAAGCATACACCACCCTTGATTTATGGTAGAGGTATGTTGGTTTTGTTGCACACTACATATTTTCAACACTCAGTTACTATCTCATAAATTAAAAACTCGTAATAAAAGTGATTAATACATGTATTGTCAAGTAATTTATTACCCATCACAGTGTACTTGAAAATATTCCTACCTATGACGACTGATAAATACATTCCATGTTTCTTAGTTTATAATGTGTATATACATTTGTGGTGGGTGTGAGTGTACATTACCTTCAGTATCCCTAAGACGATGCTTCATAGGAATTATCTAAAATTCTCTATGAACCTTTCTAGAAACCATTAATAAAAATTTCATTCAACATTCATATAGTATAAATTCACTTTTCAAGGGATAGTGAAAAGTAAATCAATATTTCATCATTTTTTTAGTAAAATAAATAAATTATATCATAATGCTACCCTAATATCTTCCCAAATTAGTGCCTTAACCATGATCACAACATTTTGATACATATTTACATCAATATCCATGTGAATTTGACTGGTGATACTAATGTAACTATAAAAAATAGACCTGTTGGGGGTTAACAACATGGTTTCATGAATTCCATACAAACTTGAATTTGATGCCTCTGATCCTAACCTTAATAATTTTTGTTAAAACCATCATGCTGTAATGATCTTATTTTTTTTGGGACATAGGTTATTCACCTTCTACCATTTACTCAGTTTCTGGATCGCCAATATGTTGTTACTCAGGATTGGTAACATCAGCATGTGGCATTGACATGTTGTGAAACCTGTTGTTCCTTAGGATTGATAACATCAACATGTATAGAATCCATTATATATATAATTGGTTGAATATTTAATTTAAATTATATAAAAAAATTAGTGAATAGATAATAATATGAGGTAACACAATGTATATTACAAAAAAATATAACTAGATTATTGAGATCTCTTTTTTTATTTAAATGTTGAAGGGATTTAACCATTCTATTAAGTATCCAAATAACCTCATTGTGGTCTCCTATGAAATACTAGACCTCATATACATTTGGAACACACTGAAATGATTGCAATTCCCAAATAAAGGGGTCATCCTTAGTTGAATTGACATATGACCCTTTAGTGGTTTTGGTTGATAACAAAAAAATTTAACACTTTCTATTTGTATGATCTAGAACATAAAATACTTGTATTGTCTATGATTCCATTATAAATGGTTCATCCTTATACCATTCCTTTCTGAAATTCACTTCATGAATCTCAATTCATTAATTCTAACTACACTCTGGTTATTAATCTATTTTCATTAAAAAAGTGGTATTTGGAATGTTTTATAATCTAACTCACACATTTTTTCTATGATTAAAAATTATGACATATTAAAATAAATTCAATTTCTATCCTTGGTACCAGATATATACTTAGGTTCAACCAAAAGTGTAAATCCACTATTTTTCATAGTATTGTGTAGTCATGTTCCTTTTTATAGAATATATAACCATTAATTTCATAATAATTATAAGATAATATATGTTCACATGGTCCTCCATCTACCCATCAAAGTTTTTTTTGAAATTGAATTTGTATTTTTAGTTGAATCCTAAAAAATATGGTTGCAAAACCATCCTATAAACTATCGATTATGTGTATTTGATATCCATCTTTCATCCCATGATGAATTAAAATTCCTAAGAATTACTTTATGGTTTTAAAAATATGGTGAAACCTTTAAATTTTTATGTAAAATATAAAGGTGATCCTGCTCTCTCTCTATAATAGTAATTGTGAAAACATCTATTCCAAAAATTCCTTCACCCACAAGTCACCTGGTGTGAGAAGATTTTAGCAGACTAATGTTTTCCACATCAGACAGGTTGTCTATACATAATTCAATAACTTAATCAAAAATATATATCTATATAATACAACCTATTGGTCGACTTTGATTTTTGACATATGATTTAAAAATATTCATATACCATTCAATTTGGTGCATCCATTTATAATGTACCAAACCACATAATCAGACCTCTATAACCAAGTGAACCATAAAGTGAACCATCATATCAAAGAATGACGATGCAAAGAACATATCCAATTCATATAATATGAAAAATATTTCCTTTTTCATAGTTAGAAATTTTACCTGATCTATAAATTTACTATATATATCTTTGAAAAAGAAATAAATCTTTGTTAATTTATGATAGAAATTCTTAGGAAAAATGAAATGTAAATCTACATGCATTATCTCTTCCAGAAAAAATGATGACCTTGTGATTTCAAGCCCTTTAAATTTAAAGAAGTCATTGACATGATATTCTTTATATTTTATGAATACCCCTATGAAACCTTTACATCATTTCAGAAGTTAAAAAACTAATATTTATCTTATTTGGAAAGAGTGTAAGCAATTAGAGGAATAAAATTTCATAATTCACCCTTCACTAGTTCCCACTCTTCCCGTATCCCCATGTTAATAATATCCAAAATAGCCTTAATTACATCCTTCATTTTTATAGGTAAATTTAGTAACGTTCCAATGATACTATCACATACATTTTTTCTACATGTATAGAATTAAGAAAATGTATGATGTATAAACAATTCAAGTACAATAATAAAAAAATGATCTCTTTTTCCTATCGATTTTCATAAGTTTTTTAAGAAGTTTTATCAAAATTTGTGTGCATATATTTTACTTTCTAAAATAGTTGATCACATATTAGTGGAGATGGTGTTGTACCTTATTCTTAATTACTGTATAATAATGTCATCCGAGATTGGTATTTAGGTTTTCAGGGTAGAAATATACAATTCCCTAGAAACATAGTCTTTGATGAATGTTTCATCCTAACTAAGTGTATACCTTGTTCAAAAATGGGACACCCTTTAGTTTCTTTAATGCTATATCTTAATAAATTTCCATTAGTAGGAAATTCATTTATCATCCTATAACACACGAATCTCAACATGAAATCTTTATATCTGTATGCATCATAAAATGTAACACTTGAATTCCAATTTAATTTCAAATCATTGATCAATGGATCTAAATAAATATCAATATCATTACCCAGTTGTTTTGGTCCTAATATAAGTAGAGAAAAAAAAATGTATTTTCACTTCATGCATGACCACAGTGGAAAGTTATAATTTACCAACATAACCATCCATATACAGTGAGTTCTAATTTTTTAAACCAAATGGATTCACTCCATCTATATATAGTGAAAGTTGAAGGTTTCTCAATTTTTTTAAAAATTAAGGATAATCGTGATCAATTTTATCCCACTGAGGAGAGTTAATTGGGTGATGAAGTTTCCCATCTTGATTTCTTGTATCTACACTCCACATAAATTTCCTTTTAGTCTCCTCACTTTCATATAGAAACCTAAACCTTGAAATGATTGGAAAGTACCACAAAAATTTTAAAGGACTAATTAATCTTTCTTATATCAAGATGCACTACAATTTGGGAATTTTTAGGTGATTCATGGTCCTTTAGAAACAATATATAGTCATTTGGACAGAAAAGTATTATTTTATAGATCATACCCATTGAACATAACATTTGTTTAGTTCCATATGTTTAGAAAGGAGGCTCATTCTATTTTGGTAGAATATCATTCAAGAGAGAAAATAGTTTTGTAAAGATAATTTCACTCCATACTTTTCTAGATTTTAAATTATACAACTTTAGTATGTCTGAAAATGATATATATTTAGTACAACCATCATAAAATGGCATCTTTTCAAAACTATATAACTTCTAAAATAGTTTTTAGAAAATCATGAAGTTCATCATCAACTATAATTTTCATTTCTTTATTACGATCTCAATCATTGTTCACATCTGTAATAATATCCTTGACACAATCTTCATAATCGTTCACACTTGTAATCATATCAGATGATTTATAAAACACCGTGTTGTCCAAATCTCTATGTTTTCAGTTATTCCACATGTTTGTTCTAAAATTTATAGATTCGATCTATTCCATGATAGATTAAGTGTTATTTAAACTCCTTTGGACTAATTATTCTTGAATAAAAACAATGTAAACATGGAAAAAGGATTTAACAAGGGTCATATGCATGATATTTTGCAAACTTGATGAACTCTTTCACCCCATCCTTATAATATTTTATCATATGATTGGTATCCATCCTTTTTCGATTCATATCCATCCTCTCTGATTTATTAATATTCATATTTAACAAAATAAATAAATACACATAAAGGGAATGTGTGATATTTATAAAGTTATGAATAATATAATTAGATTTTCATATATTATAAAATATAGAGATCAATAATGTCTAGTCAAAGAATTATCAATGGTTATAATATAAGATAAAATTGTGAAGGATAATTATTTTTGTAGTTAGAAAGCTTAATAAATTAAATGTGTTAGAAAGTTATTTTATTTATAGGTAATCAATTATTAATGACTGTAACCATAAAAAATAATTTTTGTTGAGTATAATGAATTAAAATTGCCACTAGACACTACATGATTACATCGTAGTTAAGTATGCAACACCCATTAGGTTTAAGAAACAATTATGTACATCATTTGAGATGTATTATACATTGAATATTTACTGGTTTCAATATTCATGGAGTACAAAATAATTTTTAGAAGGATCATTGCATTAAAAGAAAATTTATCTGAGTAATATACTTATATATACCATGATCATGTTATTCAAATAAATTTATTTTATACACAATTTTTTGTTAGAAAATAACAAAACCAAAATCATGAGTATCTAAACCCTTTGAAAATCATGGATAAATAAAGAACCATAAAAAAATTAGCTACATCAAACCTGTGTAATCGCAAACCTCATGGTCTCAATTGTTTAGGCAAGGTTAAGCCACCATGATAGGGGAATGGGGGAAATATGGTACATGGTGAAAAAGAACTAAAAATTATGAAACAATTCAATATTGAAAAAAGAGGAATATAAATAATCACACAAATTAGGTTTTGAGAGGACCGATTCATCCAAGAAGTTTGAGGGGGAGTGGCAGTAGAGTTTGAGTTTCACGAGAGCTTAAACAACGTGAAAAATTCAAGTTATGTTAGGGACGAATTTATAAGATCAGGAAGAGTTTTATTAATGCTTTCCACAAAGTGCTAATAAAGATGGGTTTTATTAGTATTAAAACAATAAGTGCTGATAAAACCTATCTTTATCAGTGCTAGAATTTTAATGCTGATAAAGATATGTTTTATCAGTGATTATTGTTTTAGCACTGATAAAACATATATTTATTAGCATGAATAAAAACTATTTAAAATAAAAAAATATTAAATAAATATATATTTAAAAGGAATAAATTATAAAAAGTAAAAAATAATGAACATTATTGATGAATATATAATCTTAAATACATGAATGTTAAAAATTCGTGAAATTGAATAATTAAAAATGAATAGACTTCAAAAATATTTTAAAAAATGGATAAGTTTTATTAATTATATAAATCATTAAATTTTTTAAAATGAATATATATTAAAATGAAGATGAATACATATTAAATATGTATATTATAACCATATTAAAAAATTAATGTTAATGAATAAATGTGTATAAATAAATTTAAAAAATGAATAAATTACAAAGTAAAAAATAATTATCACTATAAGTGAATAAATAATATTAAATTAATGAATGTTAATAAGTGTGAAATATAATAATTAAAAAATCAATTGATGAAAAAATATTTAAAAAATGAATAAGTGTTATTAATTATAAATATTATTAGAAAAATAAAAAATGAATATATGTTAAAATGAAAATGAATACATATTGATTATATAAATTACATATATAATATTCTCGAGTGATGCCTGATGTGTGGGATTTCTCTCCTCCTGGCTGTTTTTCTGTTAATCAGCATGAGGTGCAGGCTATGAAGACTACCCTCTCCTTTAAAGTGGATCTGTGTAGGAATGAACAATATAGAAGTGTGGTTCAAGGTTTGAGTGATCAAAAGAAGGATCCTACCACTGATAAAAGGAAAGGTAAAGCAAAGGTTATAGATGATGGATTCTAGATGGTTGTTGCTAGAAAACATAGAACACCTTCTCTTATATTTGAAAAAGATGTGTATCTAGTTGAGAAGGTACAGAGTGAACCCCATGTGGTTGTGAAGAAAGGGGATGCTTCTTCTATGTACATTTCTAAACCTTCTCAGTAGGTTGTTTTTCCAGCACCCTCTACACCTACTCTACAGAACAGTATTGAACATTTAATGGGTGTTGCTATTAGTGTTACAATGGAGGTGACATATGAATAGGGTTTCAATGCCCCACCATACAAGCATGACTCTGGGCCCAGTAATAAACTGACCCTGCTTAACATTCTTAATAGATATCATAATAGGGATGCTTTTCATGAGGAATTTGGAAAACCTCAGGTAGATGAACAAATTGGGGACAATGCACTGGATATGGATGACTCTTCTTTGAAGAATGAATCTACTAGTGGAAGTGTTCCTCATGACGAGGTTGACGACTCATCGATCATGGGTGATCATGGTATCAATTGGAAAGCTTCCAGATAGTGGAAGAGAGGAAGACACCTGTAACACCCCAGGTAAATAAAGAATATGACATTTTTATATTTATCCATATTTGTGAATAAAATATTAATATGACTTTAAAGGGGACGCTATGCTCGATGGCGTACCCAACACGCAACAACGAGTTTTTTGGGAATCTTACATTGCACTCTAATAATAAAATAATATTATTTTAAATGGTAGTTAACATGTAGCCGTTGTATTGGAGGGAATGGATAGAAATAACTAAAATATGATTATATATGTTTTTTAAATGTTTTTACATTTATCCAATAAAAGATAAAGTCTTAAAATACGGAAAGAATTCAATTTTAGGCTTTTATACCCTAATTTTCACTAAAGGTTCACTTATCGCCTTTTGATGGAGAACTGTCATTAAATATAGTTTTGATCACTCTTATAAATTCTTTTGGACCAAATAAAACTCTTCTTTCAAATCGGGACATCAAATTTTACTTTGTGTAAATTTTTGGTATTTTTCCGATAAAGTTCATTTTTTAATGAATAGTGTAAAATGTTGTATTTTAATTCAAAACCTCTTTTTAATATAATTTATTTATATGATTAGATTATCTTTTTAATTTGTTTTAAAGTTAAATTTGAATATATTTTTACCATTAAATCCAATAGTGGTCATTGGAATTAATTTCACTTTGAAATCGGACTTAAACTAGTGTCAATCTTTTGATACTTATTGTTTCATAAAAACACGCTATTTGTTATGACAACGGGAATTAATTATTAAATTAATTAATTTGACTTATATGTTTTGAATTTTGTAAAATATACTTCATTTTTGAATTCGGAATATCAAATATAGCTTAGGGTGAATTTTTGGTATTTTTCTGAAAAACTTCAATTTTTGATGAATAGTGAAACCACTAAGTGGTACTTATAAAAACTGATTTTTCGTTTAAATGAAATTTTACCACTTCTGTGTTTTGAATTTCAAAAAATCCAACATACATGGTTGTCGTTAATAAGTAAAATGTGGTTCAATGATATTAAAATAATTTTTTGGTGAATAGTAACTTATTAAGTTTTTAATCGCGATTAGAGGTAATTAGTGCAATTTAAGGCAAAAATGATATTATAATAAAATTAGAATACATTGACACATGTCCTACCCTTATTGGATGTTTCATGGCCGACCAAGACAAGACATGAGTCAACTTGGGGACCCCATGAAGCCACTTTGGTTGGGAAATGACATAAATAACTTTTTTATTTAATGTTAAAGTAAAAATGACACACACATGAGATGTTTTACTAAACAAATTTTTACATGGGGTTATACAAGTCAGATTTTTGACTATAAATATTAATTAGAAATATAAAAAGATTTCATACATCATAGTATTTTTTTTATAATTTTTTGACATTAAATAAATTAAATTATTTATGACATCATGATGATGCAGCGATGACCTCATTATTTAACGATTTAAATAAAATGGAAAGATAATGTAATATCTAAGATCTAAACATGTCCAAAGCCTATTGGATGAGTGTATTTCGAACCCTTATTACCTTATACTCGAAATACATCAATGTGGGACCTTTAAAATCCGAAACTCTTTTGAAAATAAAGTAACATTTTGTAACTTTACAAGAGTGCCCCTCCTCTTCTCTTATAAAAGGCCCCCACCTCTACCTCCTTACCCACACTCCCAAAGCCTTTGGATCGGCCAAACCCTGCCCATTTTGTCTCTAAACTTCTATCTCTTACTCCTTGAAGCCTCACTTTGGTCAGAAGTCTTCCCAAGGAAGCATTTGAGCTCAAACCAAAGGGAGTTACCCGATTTTAAGGTAATGTCTTCACTTGAGTCATTTTATTTTATTTTGCTTCTCCAACCCCCTAAACTCTTTTTATTAATTTCTTTTGTAACAAATCCAGTATCATCAATATACTAGGATGTTTTTATAAGAAGTATTTGAGCTAAACTTTCACACACCTACATCTAATGGTTAAAGAACATACTGTTTCTGTGGATGGCGAATTTCTGCCTCCCGAAACGATGATTGTTCAACATTATTCTAACACCTTCAAAGGTGGAAATTAAGATGACAATATATTTATATATTATATATAATATGTTTATGTTTTACTTAAGATTATTTATTTTACATTTTGGGATACCTTTATGGTTTCCATTATGGGTAAACGCGATATCTTCATTTAAGGAAGTGCGGACTACCGCCCCCTCAAAGTGATTTGATTCATTAATACCATATGTGGTACGTATAAAGGATATATTTAATGATATTATATATGATACCATACTAGAATTACAATAATATTATGTATCATTATCTTTTAATTCCATTAAATATGAAATAGAAATGGAAGTAGCGTTCATGCGTACGTACGGCTTACCGTCTCCATGAACGGTACATTTCATTTCTTATCTCAAAATATTATGTAATATTATAAGTACATATATATAATAGATATATATATGTAATATATTACATATAAATTATGGATATCATTCTGTAATTATAACATATATATATATCTCTCTCATTTTGTTTTAATTTCATTAATATGACAAAAAATGAAAGTAGCGTTCATGCGTACGTACGACCTACCGTCTCCATGAACGATGCTTTTTGTTTTATCTC
This sequence comes from Viscum album, assembly GCA_963277665.1. Lineage (NCBI taxonomy): Eukaryota > Viridiplantae > Streptophyta > Magnoliopsida > Santalales > Viscaceae > Viscum > Viscum album. Next base: position 400,878,744 of record OY728151.1, on the reverse strand, counting down.
CAAATGATATGGAATAGTATAAAATAAATATTTACTGGATATATATGATATTTTAATCATTAATACTATTCTGGAAATTATTTACTTATAACTACATGGGCAATCGTTTTTCAAACAAGTTCATTTTTGACTCATGTACCAAACATCGGCAAAAACGTCTGATATAAACTAACATTATTAAACAATTATTATAACATTATAATATGTGATATGAACTGAATAATAATCTCTAAAGTAGGTACTTAGGAAATTATTAATTGAACAAAGTTTATTATTCAGGAATATAAAGAAACGAACAAGACAAGTTGGACTTGAGGTAAGGGATCCTACACCTCTCTTTCTTTTTAAGTACACTCTTTTATGTCATTCCTTTTAATCTCATATTTCTTATGATTGGGATGATCTTTTATATTAATCCTAATATAATTATTATGTTCATATGATGAGAGACCCTATTTCCTCTCATCAATCCATTTTGGAAGTTTTGAGTGGCGCCGTTAGGCTGCCGAATTTTCATAAGGGATTTTTCATCTTACTTTTATTCCCATGAGATTTATGCTACATTTGCCACAATTTCCTTTGAGTGGTGTATGTACTGCCCATTATTTTACTCATTGTATAATATACTTTATTTTATGAGTATTTAAATCAATGTTGTATTGTCCTTCTTTCACGAGGTGTATGTTTCGAAAGATACCCATGTCGGTAAGGGAACCTTTCACCCTCCTATTTTTAAAAGACTTCTTTTGTTGGGTCTTTTAATTTACATATTTTTATGTTGGTATATGTCCTCATATATCCTTATTGATGTAAATTTTATGTCCAAGTGATGAGATACCCTTTTTTTATCTCTCATCAACTCATTTTGATGTGACGCTGTTAGGCTGTCAAGGGAACTTCTTAACCCAATTTCAATTTCTTTGGGTTCAACATGTAGTTATTGAATATGTCTTCCTTTGAATATGTGTGAATGACCTTTGATTATTTTACACTTAATATCCACTTATATTTGGTGTATTCGTTTGTCACACATAATTATGTAATTGATTTATCCTTAAACCAAGGATACCGTCTTTGTAAGGGACTTCGTCTCAATATCCATTCATTGAGGCATATTTTGTTTTATACAAAACCTTCTTTTACATGGTGTATAAACCCCTTTGACTTTTACGTTTATCCAAAAAGGAATATTTTTTTATACGAAGCGTTTTACTAAATGAAAAAAGGTAATGTTTTTGTCATACGTATGCGGTGACAACGACTTCTCCGCCTCTGTGACCATTATTTGAGTTTCGGCTTATTCTGAAATCCATACATTCTTTTTAAAAGAAAAATAAATACCATGTTTTACTTTTCTTTTATTTTGGTATTGAAAATGGTTTTCATAATGTTTTTGTATCAATGTGTTCTATTGATATCTTGTTATTGAAAGGTGGAAATGTTATGTTTCCTTTATGCATGTTTTATGTGATAAGATCATGTTATGGTTCTTGGGAATTGTTATGAAGACGGGTGGTTCTGTGATAAACTAAGGGCGGGTGAGCCCGTTATAGCTCTCCAATGCATTGGGTAACGCGAAGGAGTGAAATGTTAAGGTTTCTCCGAAGAGATTTAGGGAATATACTATGATGGGTATTCCAAACGTAACCTAGAGGGTTACTCCCTACGTAAGAATGTTATGAATACCTCAAGTTACCTTTATGTCTTATGATTTCTATGATTTAGTCATAGTTTGATGAGGTATGTTAAAGTGCCTATGTTTTATGGGTAAAGTATGATTTAATTCTTATGTATATATGAACTCATGTTTCCTTTCCATATTTTTATAACCCTTACTGAGCTTTTTATGCTCATCCCAAGTTTTTGAAATGCTTTTCACAGGTCAAGGGAAAGGTACAAGATGTGAGGATAGTGTCAAGGATGTGTCAAGAGAGAATCCATGTTTTATTTTCAATATGTTTCCGTTGATGGGAAGAATGAATATTGTCTTTTATGTAACCACTTTGTTTAAATGTGGAATGTAATGCAAGTTTCATGATATAATTCTCTAAAACTCTAAACCTGAAAAGATCATCAATGTGTAATCTTGTAATAACTCAAGATTAAGTAAGGTTTAAGGCTGGGGCCTTATAGTTGGTATCAGAGGTCGGTTTAGATAACTTTAGAGGTTAGGGTATTCTTTAAGCATAAGTGGCATTACCATAATGGTTAGGATTTCAGAAAGAGTCCTAGTTTTAGATAAAGTGAATGAGTAAGAATATCTTAGTGTTTATCTTCCTCATTAGTACATGATGATTTTTTTTTGATATACTCACACTGACCTTTTTGGTTTTAGTAAATGGCTGGATCTAGCAGGCACCAAAGTAACAGTGGATGTGAAGGAAACTGTGACAGTTTTTTGAGCAATCAACTGAATGATATGGGAGATACAATGAGAACTCTTGTGATTATCCTCAAAAAACTATCTAGAGTCATGATTGACCACCTAGACCTTGGTTATTTCTCTAAGGAATCATATATGCGAGAAACAAATCCCTACGGAAGTACAGGTAATAATCATAAAGGTAAGTGTGTTCAAAAACATATGTGTCAAAGATATGGAAAGAAACACCTAGGAAAATGTTTCAAAGGGACAGAAATATGCTATAGATGTGGAAATGCAGGTCATAAAGCAAGAACCTGCCATGGAAAAAGGAAGCATCCAGTTGAATCGGGGAAAGGGAAAGAATTTCTTTCCGAGGGATCAATTGAATGTTTTAAATGTGGTGTGCATGGTCATTATGCAAACACATGTCCTATGAAGAAGTTTCGTAAATGGGGTCACCAAGTGCGTACAAATGTCGTTTACCAATACCTAATGCCATTCCGATTGAGGATGAAGAAACTGAAAATGACCAATCAAAGGTATGTATTATTTCATGACTATTGTTTGCCTATTTTGGAATCTTAGGATATGATTCATGATTTTGTTTGTAGGAAAGAGGTATTTCAGAATAAGTTGGAAAGGAATGGTTAATGGATCATGAAGAATGTTGAATGAGTAAGATGTCAACATATAAGGGCTTCAAGAGTTATGGTGAAATTCTTAAGAGTATTAAGTCTCTTTTGATGATGGGGTTACATTAGAAGACTTTTTATATTATGTGTAACCCTGATGTTTAATATAGGAAAATTTTATTCAAGGAATAGTTATCTTTTCTTTTGTGGACATAGTTATAAAGAACCATTTGGGTTTATATGATCCTTACTTTTGAGGTAATTATGGGTTACTATATGTTATGATTGAAGTGGAAGGCATGAGATAAAATTGAGGTTAAATTATGTTATGGTTATTTTTGTTGATTTTATCCCTTTTTGGGGAATGATTTAAGAATTATATAGTTTTGGAAAAAGGACAACACGCAGACCGTGTGACAACCCATCGCGTCGGACAAAGCTGCGGGAATCGAACCCACAACCAAAGTGCGACTGGTATTTATCGCCTACCACTGGACTACATGAAGTCCCTGGTTAGTTTGACTGATTCTTTTTAGTTATATGATTTTATGAATTAAGAGTAAGTTGATTTTGGGTTATTTATGAAAATGATTAACCTATCATGGAGGATATGTGATTAGGTTAATTACTTTTCAATGCGAGACTTTAGGAGAAACTGATGTTGTTTGGAGATAAATTTTACGATTTAACTTGGAAGACTATGTGACTAAATCCTTAAAATGTTTGGGTTTCAATCTTAGATTGGTTTACTTTGAATAATTTTATGGAAAAATTGTTTATCGGATGGTCCTCGTTGAACTTTGGGTTTTGTTGGACAAATTTTGGAGATTAAGAATAGATTTTATTTTTAATGGGTTATCCTTTTTTGGATTATCTGACCTTGTACTAACCATTTTGGTTTTGGTTTTGGTTAAAGCCTAAAGACATGGGATGTATATAGTTCTCTTTGGTGGATTAGGTGATTCTCTAGAAGTTGATTATAATACTCTTTATGCGAACAAGTCTCCCTAAATACTCGTCTTTTGGAAAAAAAATATGAGTTTGATTAAGGAATCTAGTAAAAGTTGAAAGTCAACATGATAAGTGATTATGTTTCTTTATGAATAAATTCCTCAATAAAAAGTAACTTAAAACAAAAATGTTGTCTATTAACTTTTCCTACTGGGGAATCGAATACCGTTTAACCCATCACAAGTTTGTGATTTTCTTGTGGTTAACTTTCTCCTAAACATGTTTACTATCACTCTCTATCAGAAAATGACCCTTTGTTTTCTCCTCCGTATCCATATTTTCATACTTGGAATCCTAGTATGGGTTAACTCGGGTGACATTTGTACTTCTCTCCCATTCTTTTAAAGTGATTGTTTTACTGACTCTTGTTCTGATGTGGGACTTTCAAGGATGTTTCCAAGCTCAATTTTAAAAATTGCGAGGACGCAATTTCCAAAAGGGGGGAAGGATGTAACACCCCAGGTAAATAAAGAATATGAATTTTTCATATTTATCCATATTTGTGAATAAAATATTAATATGACTTTAAAGGGGACGCTATGCTCGATGGCGTACCCAACACGCAACAACGAGTTTCTTGGGAATCTTACGTTGCACTCTAATAATAAAATAATATTATTTTAAATGGTAGTTAACATGTAGCCGTTTTATTGGAGGGAATGGATAGAAATAACTAAAATATGATTATATATGTTTTTTAAATGTTTTTACATTTATCCAATAAAAGATAAAGGCTTAAAATACGGAAAGAATTCAATTTTAGGCTTTTATACCCTAATTTTCACTAAAGGTTCACTTATCACCTTTTGATGGAGAACTATCATTAAATATAGTTTTGATCACTCTTATAAATTCTTTTGGACCAAATAAAACTCTTCTTTAGAATCTGGACATCAAATTTTACTTTGTGTAAATTTTTGGTATTTTTCCGATAAAGTTAATTTTTTAATGAATAGTGTAAAATGTTGTATTTTAATTCAAAACCTATTTTTAATATAATTTATTTATATAATTAGATTATATTTTTAATTGGTTTTAAATTGAAATTTTAATATATTTTTACCATTAAATTCAATAGTGGTCGTTGGAATTAATTTCACTTTGAAATCAGACTTAAACTAGTGTCAATCTTTTGATACTTATTGTTTCATAAAAACACACTATTTGTTATGACAGCGGGAATTAATTATTAAATTAATTAATTTGACTTATATGTTTTGAATTTTGTAAAATATACTTCATTTTTGAATTCGGAATATCAAATATAGCTTGGGATGAATTTTTGGTATTTTTTTGAAAAACTAATTTTTGATGAATAGTGAAACCACTAAGTGGTACTTATAAAAACTGCTTTTTCGTTTAAATGAAATTTTACCACTTCTGTGTTTTGAATTTCAAAAAATCCGACATACATGGTTTTCATTAAGAAGTAAAATGTGGTTCAATGAGATTAAAATAATTTTTTGGTGAATAGTAACTTATTAAGTTTTTAATCGCGATTAGAGGTAATTAGTGCAATTTAAGGAAAAAATGATATTATAATAAAATTAGAATACCTTGAAACATATCCTACCCTTATTGGATGTGTCATGGCCGACAAATAAAAGCCATGGGTCAACTTGGGGACCCCATGGAGCCACTTTGGTTGGGAAATGACATAAATAACTTTTTATTTAATGTTAAAGTAAAAATGACACACACATGAGATGTTTTACTAAAACAATTTTTACATGGGGTTATACAAGTCATATTTTTGACTATAAATATTCATTAGAAAGATAAAAAGATTTCCTACATCATAGTATTTTTTTATAATTTTTTGACATTAAATAAATTAAATTATTTATGACATCATGATGATGCAGCGATGACCTCATTATTTAACGATTTAAATAAAATGGAAAGATAATGTAATATCTAAGACCTAAACAAGTCCAAAGCCTATTGGATGAGTGGATTTCGAACCCTTATCATCTTATCCTCGAAATAAATCAACGTGGGACCTTTAAAATCCTAAACTCTTTTGAAAATAAAGTAACATTTTGTAACTTTACAAGAGTGCCCCTCCTCTTCTCTTATAAAAGGCCCCCACCTCTACCTCCTTACCCACACTCCCAAAGCCTTTGTATCGGCCAAACCCTGCCCATTTTTTCTCTAAACTTCCCTATATTACTCCTTGAAGCCTCACTTTGGGAATAAGTCTTCCCAAGGAAGCCTTTGAGCTCAAACCAAATGGAGTTACCCGATTTTAAGGTAATGTCTTCACTTGAGTCCTTTTGTTTTATTTTGCTTCTCCAACCCCATAAACTCTTTTTATTAATTTATTTTGTAACAACTCCAGTATCATAAATATACTAGGATTTTTTTATAATAAGGATTCTAGATACACTTTCACACACCTACATCTAATGCTTAAAGAACATACTGTTTCTGTGGATGACGAATTTCTGCCTCCCGAAACGATGATTGTTCAACATTCTTCTAACACCTTCAAAGGTGGGCATTAAGATGACACTATATTTATATATGATATATAATATGTTTATGTTTTCCTTAAGCTTCTGTATTTTACATTTTGGGCACACCTTTATGGTTTCCATTATGGGTAAACGCGATATCTTCATTTAAGGAAGTGCGGACTACCGCCCCCTCAAAGTGATTTGATTCGTTAATACCATATGTGGTACGTATAAAGGATATATTTAATGATATTATATATGATACCATACTGGAATTAAAATACTATTATGTATCATTATGTTTTAATTCCATTAAATATGAAATAGAAATGGAAGTAGCGTTCATGCGTACGTACGGCTTACCGTCTCCATGAACGGTACATTTCATTTCTTATCTCAAAATGTTATGTAATATTATAAGTACATATATATAATGGATATATATGTAATATATTACATATAAATTATGGATATAATTCTGGAACTATAACATATATATATCTCTCTCATTTTGTTTTAATTCCATTAATATGACAAAAAATGAAAGTAGCGTTCATGCGTACGTACGACCTACCATCTCCATGAATGGTGCTTTTTGTTTTATCTCCAAATGATATGGAATAGTATAAAATGAATATTTACTGGATATATATGATATTTTAATCATTAATACTATTCTGAAAATTATTTACTTATAACTACATGGGCAATCTTTTTTCAAACAAGTTCATTTTTGACTCATGTACCAAACATCGGCAAAAACGTCTGATATGAACTAACATTATTAAACAATTATTATAACATTATAATATGTGATATGAACTGAATAATAATCTCTAAAGGAGTTAATTAGGAAATTATTAATTGAAAAAATTTTATTATTCAGGAATATAAAGAAACGAACAAGACAAGTTGGACTTGAGGTAAGGGATCCTACACCTCTCTTTCTTTTTACATACACTCTTTTATGTCATTTATTTTAAGCTCATATTTCTTATTATTGGGATGATCTTTTATATTACTCATACATTAATTATTATGTTCATATGATGAGAGACCATATTTCCTCTCATCAATCCATTTTGGAAGTTTTGAGTGGCGCCGTTAGGCTGCCGAATTTTCATAAGGGATTTTTCATCTCACTTTTATTCCCGTGAGATTTATGCTACATTTGCCACAATTTCCTTTGAGTGGTGTATGTAATGCCAATTATTTTACTCATTGTGTAATATAATTTCTTTTATGAGTATTTACATCAATGTTGTATTGTCCTTCTTTCACGAGGTGTATGTTTCGAAAGATACCCATGTCGGTAAGGGAACCTTTCACCCTCCTCTTTTTAAAAGACTTCTTTTGTTGGGTCTTTTAATTTACATATTTTTATGTTGGGATATGTCCTCATATATACTTATTGATTTAAATTTTATGTCCAAGTGATGAGATACCCTTTTTTTTATCTCTTATCAACTCATTTTGATGTGACGCCGTTAGGCTGTCAAGGGAACTTCTTAACCCAATTTCAATTTCTTTGGGTTCAACATGTAGTTATTGAATATGTCATCCTTTGAATATGTGTGAATGACCTTTGATTATTTTACACTTAATATCCACTTATATTTGGTGTATTCGTTTGTCACACATAATTATGTAATTGATTTATCCTTAAACCAAGGATACCGTCTTTGTAAGGGACTTCGTCTCAATATCCATTCATTGAGGCATATTTTGTTTTATACACAACCTTCTTTTATACGGTGTATAAACCCCTTTGACTTTTACGTTTATCCAGAAAGGAATATTTTTTTATACGAAGCGTTTTACTAAATGAAAAAAGGGAATGTTTTTGTCGTACATATGCGGTGACAACGACTTCTCCGCCTTCGTGACCATTATTTGAGTTTCGGCTTCTTCTACAAGCCATACCTTCTTTTTAAAAGAAAAATAAATACCATGTTTTACTTTTATTTTATTTTGGTATTGAAAATGGTTTTCATAATGTTTTTGTATCAATGTGTTGTATTGATATCTTGTTATTGAAAGGTAGAAATGTTATGTTTCCTTTATGCATGTTTTATGTGATAAGATCATGTTATGGTTCTTGGGAATTGTTATGAAGACGGGTGGTTCCGTGATAAACTAAGGGCGGGTGAGCCCGTTATAGCTCTACAATGCATTGCGTAACGCAAAGGAGTGAAACGTTAAGGTTTCTCCGAAGAGATTTAGGGAATATACTGTGATGGGTATTCCAAACGTAACCAAGAGGGTTACTCCCTACGTAAGAATGTGATGAATGCCTCAAGTTACCTTTATGTCTTATGATTTCTATGATTTAGTCATGGTTTGATGAGGTATGTTAAAGTGCCTATGTTTTATGGGTAAAGTATGATTTCATTCTTATGTATATATGAACTCATGTTTCCTTTCCATATTTTTATAACCCTTACTGAGCTTTTTATGCTCATCCCAAGTTTTTGAAATGTTTTTCACAGGTCAAGGGAAAGGTACAAGATGTGAGGATAGTGTTAAGGATGTGTCAAGAAAGAATCCATGTTTTATTTTCAATATGTTTCCGTTGATGGGAAGAATGAATATTGTCTTTTATGTAACCACTTTGTTTAAATGTGGAATGTAATTCAAGTTTCATGATCTAATTCTCTAAAAATCTAAACCTTAAAAGATCCTCAATGTGTCATCTTGTAATAACTCAAGATTAAGTAAGGTTTAAGGCTGGGGACTTATAACACCCGAGTGATCAGGGCGGATCTCAGGCAAGAGACAACAGACACAAAAGGAAGTGATTGTTATTTGTGTCTTTTTGTTATTGGTGGTGCTTATGGTTCCATTGTGTTTTATTTTCTCCTTTCTCTATCTATATCCTGTAATTTGTTTAAATAAATTTTCAGAACCATGGATTTAATCCATGGTTCACACCATTCTGATTATGATTATGTATAAATAAATATTAGAAATTGGTTAAATTCCAAAAAAATAAAAAAATAAAAAATAAAAATGAATAAATAATATTAACTAAAATAATATTAAAAATGAATAAAAAATTATAATAGATAACCAAACTATTTTAAAAAAATGACTTCATAAGATTAATTACATGAATTGTAAACACATACAAAAATGAAGAAAATATAAAAAAATATATTTAAATAAATTAATTATGTAAATTTCAAACATTTTAAAAATATTACAACTTATTAAATAAAACTGGATAAATATTAATCTTATAAATTAAAAACATATGAAGAATATAAAAACTTAGTAAATAATTATGTATAAATAACTATTAAAAATGAAAAAATTCCAAAAGAATATTAAAAAATAATAAATATTAAAAATGATTAAATAATATTAAATGAAAAAATATTAAAAATGAATAAATAAAATTAAAGAAATTAAAAAAAAATATTTCAAAAAGTGAATTTGTAACATTAATTATATGAATTAAAGAAACATAAAAAATGAATAAAATTGAAAAAATAGATAATATTAATTATATAAATAACAAAATTATTAAAAATGAATTATATTGGTTATACAAAAAATATTAATAATTAAATTAAATTAAATTAAACTACACACACACAAACATATATATTTAGAATGAATAAATTAAAATGAATACAATCACATGATTTGATTGATTAAGTAAAAAATATGAAAAATTTGTTAAACAATATTTACTTTTCATATATTAAAAAATAAATTTAATATAATAAAATAATTAACTACACAATTAGTTAATAATTAAATTAAATTAAACATTATCTCATTGTTTAATAATATAAAATTAAATTAAATAAAACATTGTTATTTAAAATGAAATTTAATTAAAAATGCATAACATTTCAAAAATAACAAAGAAAACACGTAAGGGTAAACAAAAGTTAAGTTAGGGTAAAAAAAGTTAAGGGTAAACTAAAGTTATGTAAGAGTAAACAGAAGTTAAGTAGGGGAAAAACAAACTCATATAAGGGTAAGCTAACGTTATATAAGGATAGATAAAAGTTAATTAAGGGTAAAACAAAGTTATATAAGGGTAAACTAAAGTTATGTAAGGGTAAACATAAGTCAAGTAAAGGTAAAACAAAGTTATGTAAGGGTAAACAAAAAATTGTATAGGTTATATAAGGGTAAAAAAAATTAAGGGTAAACTAAAGTCATGTAATGGTAAACAGAAGTTAAGTAAGGGTAAAACAAAGTTATATAAGGGTAAACAAAAGTTATGTAAGGGTAAACAAAAGTTAAGTAAGTGTAAAACAATGTTATGTAATGGTATACAAAAACTTGTACAGTTTATGTAAGGGTAAAATAAAGTTAAGTAAGAGTAAAAAAAGTTAATTAAGGGTAAAATAAAGTTATGTAATGGTACACAAAAGTTATGTAAGAGGAAAAAATTTATATAAGGGTAAACTAAAGTTATGTAAGGGTAAACAGAAGTTAAGTAAGGATAAAAAAAAGTTATGTAAGGGTAAACAGAAACTTGTACTGGTTATGTAAGGGTAAAAAGAAGTTAAGTAAGGGAAAAACAAAGTTATGTAAGGGTAAACGGAAGTTATGTAAGGGTAAAAAAATGTATGTAAGGGTAAAACTAAGTTATGTAAGGGTAAACTAGAGTTATGTAAGAGTAAACAAAAGTTAAGGGTAAAACAAAGTTATATAAGGGTAAAAAAAGTTATGTAAGCGTATGTTGGAGATCATTTTTACACCAAATAGCGTTTTCATACCTAAATGATGTGGGTTGAAGATGGTCTTATATGAATCAATTATATAAATTTCAAACATATTAAAAATATTAAAACTTAATAAATAAAAATGAACAAATATTAATCATATAAATTATAATCATATTGATAATATTAAAACTTAGTAAATAAATATGTATAAATTTAAAAAAATTAATAAATTCCAAAAATATTAAAAATTAATAAATATCAAAAATGAAAAAATAATATTAAAATAAATAATATTAAAAGTGAATAAATAAATTTAAATAAATTAAAAAAAATATTTTTTAAAAAATTAATTCATAACATTAATTTCATTAATTACAAACACATAAAAAATAAATAAAAATGAATTAATGAACAATAATATTATTTCTAATTATTGATGTATGCACTGTATTGATTGTTTATAAAAAATATAATTAATTATTAACATTTAGAATTTTTAATAATAACTAAAAATATTATTACTTAATTAAATATATAATTATTTAAAAATGTATAAATAACCATAAAAATTGAATATATTACAAAAAATTAAGTGAATATATATTAAAAATAAATAAATTATGAAAAATACTAAAAATTGAGATATTAAAATGAATAAATAATATTAAACAAACAAACAAACATACACGTACACACATACATACACATAGACAAATATATATACAAATATATAAATACACACACACACACACACCGATATACATATGCATTCACATACACATACACATACACATACACATACACATACACATACACATACACATACACATACACATACACATACACATACACATACACATACACATACACATACACATACACATACACATACACATACACATACACATACACATACACATACACATACACATACACATACAAATGTATATGCATATACATACACATATAAACAATTACATACACATGAATGTACATATATACACATCCATATGTGTACATACACATACTACATAAACATACAAAAACATACACATACATATACATAAACACACACACACACACAAACAAACACAAACACACACACATAGACATGTAGATATACAAATACATGAACATACACATACTCATACACATATGTGCATACCCATGCACATACACATACATATACACACACACACACACACAGACATGCATATGAACAAATACATGCACATACACATACACATACACATATATACATGAACACACACACAGACATATATATGTACAAATATATGCATATACACGTACATATATATATACATATACATACACATACACATATGTGCATACCCATACCCATACCCATACACATACAAATACACATACACACATACATATTCACAGACATGCATATGTACAAATACATGCACATACACATACACATATATACATGCACACACACACATATGCACATACACATACAAATATACACACACATACACATGCATATGCATATACATACACATATATGTATGTATACATATACTCATACATACAATTACATACACGTGTATACATATATAGATATACATACACATACACATTCACATTCACATTCACATACACATACACATACACATACACATACACATACACATACACATACACATACACATACACATACACACACACACACACACACACACACACACACACACACACACACACACACACACACACACACACACACACACAGACATACATATAAACACATACACCGACACATAAAGATACGCATACACATACACATACACATACACATACACATACACATACACATACACATACACATACACATACACATACACATACACATACACATACACATACACATACACATACACATACACATACACATACACATACACATACACATACACATACACATACACATACACATACACATACACGTACACATACACATACACATACACATACACACACACACACACACACACACACACACACACATGTACATCCACACACACACACGCACGTACATCCACACACACACACATGCATATATATCCACACACACACACACACACATGCCCATATAAATATTCACATACACAAACACACACACAAACATACACATACAAAACACACACACACATACACAAAACAACATATGGATACACACAAACCACATAAATACACACGCACATATAAACATACACATACATCCACATACATCCAATGTATACATATACATATAGATACATGTAAATATATTTTAAATTATTTAATATGAATACAAATATATAAATTCAAACATGAATCACATATTTAAATAAATATATTCATTCATAATTTTATATAATTGTTTAAATAAAATATTAATATATTATATTTATATCAATCATATACACATTTTGTTGTTAATTTTTATAAATATATGATTAAAATTTTTATTGCTTAATATAAACTTAATAAATTTATACATATAAAATTATGAAAGTAAGATTGATAATATTTTTTTATTAAAAGTTATATAAATCATATTTATATATTATATTTACATATATATACTTATTGTAACATTAATATTATTTAAAAATATAAAAATATGTATATATAAATTAAATTATTCCTGGTGACCTTTAATATTGATTTTTACGCTATTAAAGGTATATATTTTATCATTGTTAAAAAAGAACCAAAAAAGTGAAACATTTATCAGTGCTAAGAAAGAGATGATGAAAGACACCCTTTTATCAACATTTTTTAGCAATGATAAAAGTTACCTCTATCAATACTTTTTTCTAGAGATGGTAAAATTCCCCTCATTATCATCACTTTTTTTAGCTCTAATAAAAGTGAGTACTGATTATCACACGATATATAGTAGCATTTATTATAGTTCAAGATGATTTTTATTACCATTAAAAGAAACACTGATAAAAAATATATTTTATAAGTACTTTTTAGCATCAATAAAAATGAATGGTTAAATTTTGTATATAAAAACTCTCCCTCACAACCACACCCCCTCATTAACACACACACATGACCTAGGACTCCATAATCCTAAATTAATTCAAAGGAAACTATAACAAAAACTAGTGTAAACAACCCTTTATTAGCTTTTGTGAAATAAAATAACAGTTCTCAATATAAAATGTGTTGAATTTGGATTCGTGTCATTCAAAAATGTTTTTAATTTATTATTATTATGAAATTATTTCTGTATGAGCATTATTTTTATGTTTCTATTGACTTTACTATGTGGGCCTCTTTTTGGGCCTCTCTTTTCTAGGCTTTGGGATTAAGTGTTTGGATGTGCATGGTTTGATCCTAATTTTCCTTTCACATATGATTTTGCCCATTTATTAACCTCCATCACTCACATATTCTTTTTGTTTATTTGTGTTTCTCTATGTGTTTTTTTGTACTCTGTATTTTTGGGAGATCCCCGTGCTTTGCTGACCGACCTCTATGTTTTTTGCACACATCCCTACAACTATTTAAAATCTATTGTACCAGCTCTCTATGGTATTTTCCTTACTTTACCTACACCATATCGGTGTCCTCCTCAACTTTTATACATGCCACACCACTTTCTCCACATTTAATTTCATCATGTCACTTTATTTTCTATAAGATCCAACTTCATTCATGTGATGTGAGTGGTTCTTCAAATCTTCCAATCTAGAGAGAAGAGAACTTGATAAAGAGAGTGGTCCTTATGGTTCCCCTTAGATGGATTACACACATTCCCCTTTTCTTATGACAATATTAAATGTAGATCTTGGTCCTTGTGAGGTACATATCAAAGACAACACCTTCAAAGAAGTTGTATCCCTAACATCTCTGATAATCTCTTTTAACAAGCATCCTCTAAGGTTCATTATATAGGCCTGGGACTGTAATCCTAATTGTGATTATTTATATCTTTGGTGTTGTGGTGTATTTTGTTTATTATTATTTTTATTTAGTGCTGGGTTTCATGAATGAGGTTGTTTATTTTGAGGGTGTAAATTACCATCTTCAAGGCATAATACACTGCTAGCTCCTGAAGTGATGAGGTCCCCATGATCAGATTTCTTCTATGATCCTCATGATTTTCTTTTCATACTTCTTCTATATTGTATTCCTATTGTTATTTTCTTTTTCATATTAATAAAACATTTTGGTGGTGTTATTGTTGTGTATATAGGATAAATAGGGTCTGAATCACATAAATACTCTTTTCATTTTACTTTCTTGCATTTTTTTATGATTCTTATCTCTATTTTTCATGATGTCATTATTTTGTTTTCTTTTCTTCTTATTCTTCCTGAATTGAATTTATTTCTTGATATTTATTTTCATATTTTTGTTTAGTCAAGTTCCATGTCATTTGAAATATATTCTACCCTAACAATTGGCATTAGAGGGTTTGTATCAAGTTAGTATTGTATTTGGTTAAATTTTATGTTGAGAAGTTCAATAGTGATAATGAATTTATTATGTGGATAGTTAATATGTACACATTTATTAACCACAATGGTCTTGAAAATGATTTAAAATATCTTAAGAAATCTATTTCTACCATATCTCTTGATGGACAATAGGCAACCACATATATTGATGTCACCCCTAATATTTTAGAAAAGGCTCATTATAAACTGATTTTAACCCTAAGAAACATATTATTATATAGAGTAACCCATGAAACTAATTATAAATCCATTTTTATTAAGATCAAACATATATATAGGAATAATAAACTACTTGGTTGTCTATATTAGAAAATAAGGCTTTATGCCCTTAAAATGACCACAAACTCTTCTATTTGTGTTCATATTGATGAGTTTAACGAATTGATTCTTGATATAGTTAATATAAGTGTTGAGGTTAAGGATGAAGACTAGGATAAAATAGTACTAACCTCCATTTATGTTTTTTAACTCATTAAAGAATTCTATGATATATGGTAGGGAATCAATTATATTTTAAGAGGTTAATATTGTGATGTTGTCTCATGATCTTTAAAAACATGGTTTGAAGGAGGAGCATGATGGGGTAGAGAATAAACCTCAATTAATGCATGTAAAGGGTAATTTGAAAAAATATAATAAATAATGGAAGGATAAGAACCAATTTAAGAGCATCTATTGTTTTGAGTGTGGTAAGACTGGACATATTAAAATATACAATCCTGATAAAAAACCTTAGGATAGTGTGACCCATTGTAATATGGTATGCCTCAGGTTTTCTAATATAGATATTATTTAGTTTCTTTATCATACCTTTAGTCATAGTTAGGCATAGAATCTTGGTAGTATCTCTTATGTAATCCTATGATTATATCTACTTACATTTTGTAGGGGACCTCGGTTAGAAGAGAGGGTGAGCTAGGGTTGGTCTGAGCTGTTCATGCTCAGGTAGAGATTTATCTCATATAAACTTACAATATTTGGTTATTGTGTGTTTCTAATACCATTAACTATTTTATTATTTGATCAATTTTGACTTTTAATGATCACAATGTTTTGAACCTAGGGAAGGATGATTTTAGGTGTGAATATATTCGAGTATTTTTTAAATACATTCAAATCAGTAGAAATGAAGGTAATGTAGGAAATATTTGGTTTTAATGTTGTTTCTTAGTATATTTTTATTTATAGGCATGATTAAAAAATACGATAACAGTATATGGGTGGTATGGGTAAAATGTGTTCTTTAGTGGAACACGCTAAATGGTATTCATGTTGGGTGAATATTTTTTAGACTTAGGTTTTCTATTTATAGGAATATTCTTGAACCAACTAGTAAGATATATAGGCCTTAAAAAACATCTCTAGTTTTTTTATTTTATTTTGAAAATTTAGATTTTTGTGAAATATAATCATATTTTTCAAAATAAAATGTGTTGAATTATGATTTTTCCATGTAAAAATTCTTTTCATTTATTATTATTATGAAATTCTTTTTGTGTGGGCCTTTTATTCTAGTTTCTGTTGTGTTTTCTCTATGGGCCTCGGTTTATGACCCTATATAATGGGACTTGGTTTTTGATGTTTTTTTGTGTGCATGGATTAATCATGGTTCTCCTTCTATGTCTACACCTGACCATTGATTAACCTCCACCACTCATCTCTACTTTTCTAGATTTTTTATTCTATCTATGTTTTTTTACACTATGTATTCACATGAAATCCATGTGCTTTGCTACCTAGCCTCTCAATTTGTTATATGCATCCATGAGGCCATTTTAAATCTATTACATGAGCCTATTATGCTATTTTTATCACTTTACCTACATTGTATGCCTATCCACCATAGCCATTATGTCTTCTACACTTCATGCCCCACCTTTAATGTTCTATATTGCTTAATTTTTTTTAAGATTCATCTTTATTTTTGAAAGGCGAGTAGTTATTTAGCTATTCTATTCCAGAGATAAGAGACTTTGAGTAAGAGAGTGGTCCTCCTACTTCCCCTTCATTAGATTTTGTGTTTTCCCTTATTCTGATGATGATATTTAGTGGATATCTTGATCCTGGTGAACACTGTCTCAATCAAAACACCTTAAAAAAAGATTCATCCCTCACAATTTCGATTATCTATTCAAAAAAGAATCCTCCTGGGTTCTTGGTGTTATCATGGGATTGTAATCATGCTTTTGTATCTTTTTTTCATTGATGTTGCACTATATTTTCTTTCTTCAAATATTCAGTCTATTTGGGGTTTTATAAATGAGTCTATCTAGTTCTAGGTCATTCATTATCATATTAATTCTAGGGTTCACTGAAAACTCATAGAGTGAAGAGGTCTCTATTCTTGGATATATTCTTTGGTTATTATGTGTTTCTTTTACTACCTTTTATTTATTGAATGCCTATTTTTATTTATTTTTTGTATAATAATAAAATTATGTGGTGGATTTATTATCATTCACTTAGGACCAATATGGTTTTAATCATATAAATATTGTTTTCCATTTAATTTACAACAATTTTTTTATGATTCTTGTTTTATTTTGTCATGAAATCATTCTTCTCTTTTCTATTTTCTTCTTCTTCCCAAATTTTATTTCTTTCTCAATATTTTTTTTCATGTTTCTTTTTGATCATGGTCTTTGTAATTCAAACTGAATTAACCCTTTAAAAATTCTATTAAACTATACTCTTTAAAAAATGTTGATGAAGGCCTCATGACATACTCCATTTATCAGCATTTCTTAAGAAGCATTGAAAAAGTTACTCTTTATCAGTGCTAAAAAAACACTGATAATGTGATACCTTTTATCAATACTAAAAACAAGAGTAATTTTTATCAATACTAAAAAATCATTGAAAATTGGTGTCATTTTTTTAGATTTGATAAAGTCAAATTCTTTTATTGGAAAAAATGAACCAATAGGGTTCCCTTTATCAATTCTAGAAATAAGGGAACCATTTATCACCATTTTTTAGTTTTAATAAAAGGAACCCATTTTAAAACCAATATATATATTATTAAATGTCATATTTTAATGTATTAATATATTTATATTGATATAAATTTAATATATTCACTTAAATATGATTTATGTAATACTAAATTTGAATTTGAATTTTAATATATAATATATATAATTAAATATGGTTTATAAAATAAATATTAAATAATATTAATTAATTAATTATTAATTAGTATTGAGGAATACACATTTGATAACAAATTTTTATTAAAAATAATAATAAATAAATTAAGATTCTAATAGTAGAAAAAAATCTGACTTAAATGTTAAGTTTAGTTGTAAAAACCATTTTCTATATAAAAAATTAGATATTCCATAAGGAGTGATTCCCAAATTCTAACTTTCAATGTCTGGATGGAGATGACAGAAGTGGTTATGACTAATGTATAGAACACCTATAATTAGCAGAATGGAAGGTGATAAACTAGAAACTAGAAATCAAAACTTACTTCTTAATAGTATAATGGTGGTAGTGTGGAGTGCCAAATGAAATATATGAAAATAACTCTAGGATATGTAAGTTTTTTCTAAAATATATGTGGGGTTCAATAGTTTTTTGAAAAAGGAAACATATAAGGGTC
This sequence comes from Viscum album, assembly GCA_963277665.1. Classification (NCBI taxonomy): domain Eukaryota; kingdom Viridiplantae; phylum Streptophyta; class Magnoliopsida; order Santalales; family Viscaceae; genus Viscum; species Viscum album. The sequence continues at coordinate 400,859,495 of OY728151.1, read as the reverse complement.
TTTTAATCTTTTTCAAATTATTGATAAAAGGTATTGTATCACCCCCATGGATTGGGAATCATGTTTGAACCATATAAATTGTCACTTTTTTCTTTTTATTTCTTTTATTTTGACCATTGTCTTCTATATTTATTATCTTGGTTGTTTAGAGGTCAGTGTTTTAGTGTAGTATCTTAGGTGTGGTTGTCTTCTATGTTTTGGTGCATTGAGTATGTGGGTTCATTATTATACTTTATTATGACTTATAAGTACCATAGGTATTTTATTTAGTGGTTTTACCAGATGTTTAATCGGTACCAATAAGTGGTATTAGAGCTTTGGTTATAGATATTTGAATGACCAAACCCTAATGAAGGTGTTTTTGAGCTCAATTTAATAGAATTATTATGCCCTTTTTGTTATAAGAGATTTATGGTAAGAAATTCCTAATCCCTATTACATGTTTCAAAATTTTATGGGAGTTTACTATCTCTAGAAATTATGGAAATTGATGAGGGTAAGGTATAGATGAAGATATTTTATGGGAAGTATTATGGATTTTATAAGTTTCAAATAGAGGATTTTCTACTACAAAAGGATCTTGATCTTCTGTTGATGAGTACCAAGCTGAAAGTGATGACAAAGGAAGAATATGATTATTTAGAAAAGAAAGTACTCAATATTATTTGAAAACTATAGAAAAATTACATTTTTGTAATGGAAATCCATAAAAAATAGTATGTTTTGGAAAAGTGAATCACAAATACTATTATGTATGACACATTTCAAAAATATACCTGGGCAAACACTATTTTTGACAAATTATTTTTTATGTTGGAATGAATATTTTATCAATACTTTTTTGAGACAAAATATCAATTCTGTCACAAATATTTTTTTTGGTGAACTCAGTATTCCATTGCAAAAAAGTATTTATGATGGAATATGCATTATGTTATAAAAAGGTATTTTATATGATTATTTGAAATGAAATAAAAATTATATCACAATTAAATAAAAAATAAAAATAAAATAAAATATTATAAATAATAAAAATTAAAAAAAACAAACATTGATAATAAAATTACAGATAATATGTTACACAAAATGTTATATAGAAAAATTACAATAATAATGTCACTAACGGGGAGGGGGTTTAGGTCCAGCCGGTGGAGGGGACTCTATCACTAAACCATGTGTAAGTTGGAACATATACTTAATCATATGCTCATTATACAGATCCTATTATCATCACTCCTATTCATTCTACTGTTACTATACTTCCTAATCTCTAGCCAATCTATGAATAACCAAATCCTAATCTCACAACCTTGACTCATACTCTACATTAGAAAATGAAGATGACGACAATGATGGTCCCTTCAATCCATATGATGTCATTTATTTAGTTCCATAGTTACTAGTAAGGGTCGACCATGAACCTATACCATTGCCTTAACTTTCTAAAGACCATTACCCATTGCCTATATCTAATCCACCTCATAAAAACATGACTCGCACAAGGCCTCATCCCCATCATTTATCTGGGCTTGATTCTAATGCATGTGATATGACTTTATATCATATCTCTAATACAATAATATAAATATAAATTAAGAATATTAAAAAAATATATATTATGTTGATTTAAAAAAATGAAAAAATAATAACCTGATTATGTCATTGTCTATCACTAATAATTTTTCCAATGATACTATCAGTGTACATCTTCTTGTACACATCAAACTCTATAATGGTTGGATCAAATACAATATTCATAAATTTATCATATAAATTTGGTATTAAATACACACACACACAAAACCACATATATATATATGATTATTAAATAATATTACTTAATTTTTTTTATAATTTATATTAAAAGTACGACTTCCAGATCTGTATGTGATATCCCATCTTCCCAGATTCTATTGACCAAAATAGGACCTCCTTTGGAAAGTTTTTTCTATCTAATACATTTGTAATCCCTACCATGCTTTAGTGGGTATGTAATCAGGTAAATGATACCTATAAGACTCATCAAATAAAATCATGGATTCTCTCTGCATAGCTCTCCTATGAAGACTATGTAAAAAATTATTGAAACAATCATGCATGAAAACCTCCCCTAGATCCCAAATAGTGGGTCTCATACTCTCATTAATATGATTCCGTAAACTATGTAAATATTTAATAATATATAAAACTATAAGTTATATAAATTAAAATAAAAAACATTGTTTATTTATATGTACCAACCAATGATTGAACATATGATGAGGTAACTCTATAGGAACATGATCCCATGAAACCCAGGGAACAAAAAAATTATTCCTCAAAATAACACTTTTATGACCAATGAGTAGATGTAAAAAAATATGGAAATAAGAATAATTATTAATTTAATTAATAAATAGAATAAATTAAATTAGAATTAAATAAAATTAATATTTAAACATATTACTTCCAATGAGTATCAAAGTAAAGTAATGGACACCACTCTGGAATAAGATCTCAAATCATCAATCACATAAGGGCCTGACCCCTCCTAGTAGCTAGTATCAGGTCAACACCCTTGGAATACAAATCAAGAGGATTATCACTAGGTTTTACATCCTTAGTAAATATATAAATTGTGTCATCATAATTGTATAGATCCATATAAATCATTTAATTAATTTTATAATAAATTCTATACTCTATAAAAAATATAAATAATTTGAAATTAGAGAAACCTTTTTTAAAAGAAACTGAGAGAAAAAAATATTACCTGTAAATAATTATTAATACCAATATAAAAAATAAAACTAATAAATATTTATAGAAAAAATAATAATACATAATTCTTCATCTTAATCTTCATCTTTCGTTTTATTTGTTTCTATGTCTTTATCTTCCTCTCCAACACCATCAATTTTCATACGAGCTTAAATATCACCATCCATTGTAATATCAAATTCGTTGGTTACATCATCAAAATTATCAACACCATCATCCCTTAGTTGTAGGGTCTCATCATTGATATCTATATATCTTCTATTAAGAGATATATTCAGTGATGTTTCTTAAAAAATTTCAAACTTTTCAATTCAAAAACACCACATTCATTTTCCATAAAATGATGTGATTTCATTTTTATTACACTATACTAGTTATATAAATCCCTTGAATCATCATAATATTTTTCATAACAAACTTGATGTTCTTGATATTCTAGAAGAAATGGTTTATTAGATGTAAGAAGGATTTTATGTTTCATATCCATAATTCTATGTCATATATGAGGTGTATAATTAGGGTGGGATGGGACTTTATAGAGATGAGAGACCATCTCTATCTAAAATTCTTGAGTGTCTAGGGCTCCTCTAGCCCGATTATTTTGAGTTTCGCCATCATGGAAGATTTTCTCACGTCGGGAAGGTTCGAATCTCATCACTCTGAGAATTATCAGATGATACAGACACCCCTTGCACAACATATTATAGCGAAAAATCATGAAGAGGATGTCCCTGAAGAAAAGATTCACACTTGCTCATTCCCCGATAGATCTCAGGGGATCTCTTTTTTGATACTCTAAAGAATACAGACCCGAGAAAATACATATCAATAAAGCCTCCCCTTTTTCAAGTGGCTTGATGACAGTGGTTTCTTGGTGGAAGCGGACCCGAATGCACTTCAACAACGCACACAACTATGAAAATTCTCTGTCATGGACCGAATCTTCTACCTCAAAGGTGACCACCCTTAGCCCTTTCCTGATTTACACTCACGTATTGCACACTACTGGAATATACCAAACTATAAATTGATACCTATAGGAAAGGGATATTATCACATTCTGTTGAAATCATATGATGATCTAGAAAAGGTTTGGAAGACTAGTAACATTAATCTAAAGTCAGGATTCTTTAGAATAACTGAATGGGACTTTGCTTTCAACCCGCACACATATAGGAATACCATGGAACAAGTTTGGGTTAAACTACATGGCATGAATTGGTTCTTTTGGCACCCAAAAATTCTGAATGATATTGTTTCTTGTATTAGATCTCCTCTGAAAATTGACCAAAGAACTTTGAATGCTGACTTAGGACTCTTTGCGATAGTTATGGTGGAAATTAACTTAGATTAAAAGCTACCAAATACGATCAATTTCAATGCTAAATATCACAAAACCGAAATTAGAATATAATATGAGGGGAATCCTCCATTTTGTGACCTTTATAAGATAATTGGACATACAATCTTCAATTGTAGGGTGGTTAGAAAACAAGTGAATCAGCCAATTGAAAATAACTAGAAGAAAATAAGGAGAAACAAAAAAGTCAAAAATCCCATATTGGACATACCTGAACCCTCCAAAAATAAACCTGAAATCTGGGGGACAAAATCACACAGCCTGACACACACAGGAGAAAACTTGGGTAAAACCTAGGCAAATGTTAATGAAGAGGAAGATAAATCCACTAAAGAACAAAGCCTTATAGAAGAGATTCAGAATCTGGTTTTAGAAACTATTCGACTATCCAATCATGTTCATGATAAAGACGAATTCAGTACTTATCCATCTGAATAGGTATCCAACTCTAACCTCATCAAAAATTCTAAACCCACATTGGGTAGGAGGGATACAATATCTCCACCTAAGAAAATACAATGCAATGATTGCAACATAAGCACTACAAATGATCATAATATTGATTAATCTCTACAAACTGTGGTGGAACCCAGCTACTCAGCTTTGGGTTCTGGACAGAACCAGAAACCCTCCCTACTTAATATTACTGCTACTCAAGAGATAATAAATGAGACCAACAATCAGACAAGTGGTTTAGGTTATTTTCCCTCTGCTCACAACACCTATGACTCTAAAAATCTAGATGCCACTGGAACTACTATAAATACTAGGAAACTCTCTACTAATATGAAAGTTGTTCAAACCATGAAACGGTATAATATTTCTAAGGTTAATGTAACTATTACCAAAGCCTTGGAGTCTATTAAATCCTTAAAGTAGAATACACCCTCAGTACAAGTCCCCTTGCAAATGTTGGAAAACAGTGAATCCGTTGATCAATAGCAGTGTCTTCTAGATGATTTGGACACTGTCCAGGAACCCTTTTCCACAACTGCTTCTGGTGTGGAGGAGAATCCATGTATGATACCTCCCACTTTTACTAATTTATCTGTTGATGGTACTCAATCTGTAGGCAATGACTATTCTAATTCCTTGATGCTATGTAATTTTAACTCCACGTAATCAACTCTAAATGCTTCAATAAATAAAAATACTAAGAGGACTATCAAAATAAAGAGTTCAAGAAACCTACCTTCTATATCTAACAATGAACCTACTCTAGAGATGAAATATAAATCCAAAAACAAGGCTAATAAATTAATCTCTTATCACCCTAATCACATTAAATCTTTTAATAGTTCTAATGAGATGGAGACCACTGGTTGTCCTATAACATCTGGGAATCCTCATATTAGTCCAAAGTTTGTTCAAGATGAGGCACAAACCAAACACTCTAACACTGATAAAAAATGTGCCATGAAGCTAGAACCTATAAAACATACAAAAGGAAGCACACCCTCAGTATAGGACCCCATACTAATGCAGGAAAATACTGAATCCACCGAGCAGAGTCACCTTCCATCAGATATGGATGCTGTCAAGCAATAGAATATAGATGGTCAAATGACCCAGGTACACCTACTCCTCATTCTATTAATTTAACTTTTGATGGTTCTCAATATGTAGATAATAAAAACTATCCTGAGAATCCTATAACTCTGTTATCTAACAAAAATACCATTTCTTTGATGCTATGTAACACAAATAGTACAAACTCAATTATGAATGCTTCAAGAAATGAACCTATAAAGAAGAACACCGTCATACCTAACAATGAACAGTAAAATACCACTAATAATAACAATTCTCAAAACATTAGAAGGTCTTCTAGAAATAAAGGCTCCAAAAAGAAGAAAAAGGGTGTTCTAACTCCAAAAACAGGTTTAAATGAAGATTTGTTTTGGAATTGTTAGGGTATTTCCAACTCTGACACGTTCACTATTCTAAAAAGAATAGTTAACACTCACCATCCTACGTTATTTTCTATTACTAATCCAAAAATTACTTATTCTTTTAAATACTCTCACTTGTGTCAACATAATTATACTTTTACTAGAGAAATCTCAAATACCTACAATGCTGAATCTTTATGGATTTTTTCGCACTCTTCTTTACAGAATGTCAATATTTTTAATGTCTCTGATCAAATTTTTACTTGAAATTTCAATACTTATGGAAGACACCTCTTCTGCTATTTTTTCTATACTAAAAATAGATACCAAGAAAGGAGAACTCTTTGTAATGACCTTTCTTATCTAGGCACTAATATTACTACCCCTTGGTTTTTTCTTGGAGACTTTAATGCCATTATCAAATCAAGTGATAAAATTGGACCTTCTCATGCTTCTATTTCCATGAGAGAATTTAAATCTTTGATTAAAGACAACAATATCATTAAAATTAATCTCACTGATGAGAAATAAACTTAATATAGAAAAAATTACAATAGAGTGGTTGCTTCAAAATTAGATAGATCCTTTATGAATGTACCTACTTTAGAAAAATGGGACACTATCTCCAACACCACCCTTCATAGGATGAACTCCGACCATCACCCTATTCTTGTAAATGTCTCCACCAAAAACATGAAACCTCGGTTACCCTTCAGATTTAACAATGTGTGGTTCTCTGATGTTGATTTCACTATTTTCATCCAAAACTATTGGTCTTCAATGTCTCACAATAACGATCCCTTTGCCTGTAATGTCAAGTTAAAACATCTCAAACAAGCTCTCAAGAGTTAGTGCAGTTCCAAATCCAAAAAAATTAATAATGAAATCCTTCTTCTTGAGGAATAACTCAATGATATTAAAAAAAATCACCAGCTCTGACCTCAACACTGATTCAACTCAAGAAATAAACCTTACGGTTAAACTCAACCCTCTGCTCACTTTTAAAGAAAATACAAGGAAACAAATGTTTAAATCCAAATAGTTAATAGACGGAGATAGAAATACTAAGTTCTATAACTCTCTTCAAAGAATCAAGAAGTCCTGTAAGCCATTAACCTTTATAAAGGATGGGGACAAGATACTCGACATTAATGATTACATTTCTCATCATATAGTCTCCCACTAGGAAACCATTTTTAATGGTCCTGATATCAATAAGGACCTCCTTCATGATATGATTCTGATGGTGGTCACTGATAAGGACAACACATTCCTTCTCAACACTAATTTGGATCATGAAATCAAATCCACTGTATTTATTTTGAATCCAGATAGTGCTTCGAGTCCTGACAGTTTCAATAATGGCTTCTTCCAACATTATTGTGATTTGATTCATATTGATGTTTGTAAACTTGTTAAATCCTTTTTCTTCAATGGTTTCCTTCCTCATGCTCTTAATGCCTAGTTTCTCACCATGATTCCAAAAGTGGAAAATTACCATGAGATTCATCTATTTTGACCCATTGATATTATCAAAACTCTTTAAAAAATCATTACTAAAATCATTGAAAATAGACTTTAAACTGTCACCGAAAAACTTGTCTCCTGAAAAAAATTTGGTTTTATTAAGGTCTGATCCATTCAGAACTGAATCTTTCTTGCCTCTGAGTGTGTCAACAATTTGAACAAGGATAATAGAGGATGAAATATTTCCATTAAAATTGACATCAGAAAAGCTTTCGACACCATGGATTGGAGCTTTATCTTCAAGGTTCTTCAAAGTTTTGGTTTTAGTGAAACTTTTTTTTACTTCAATCAAAACTTTGTTCAACTCAGCATCTATCTCCATTTTGATCAATGACTCTCCCAAATGATACTTTAAATGTACCAAAGGTGTCAGACAAGGTGACCCCCTCTCTTCTATTCTATTCTCAATAGTAGAGGATTATCTTAGTCGTCTGATCACCTGTCTGGTGGATCAGAACAAGCTAAAACCCATCCATGTCTCTAGGAATGTAAATGCTCCTAAAAATATTTTGTATGATGATGAAATCATACTTTTACTTCAAAGAGTCAAAAGAAACATTCTTAACCTCAAAACTGCTCTCTCACACTATGAAGAGGTATCTGGTCAAATCATCAGTTGGAACAAATCTTGCATATTCTTTGGGAAGAAATTTTCTACCATTATAAAATTTAACATTATCAGTGACCTAGGCCTGAAAGAAGGTACATTCCCTTTCACTTATCTCAGTGTTCCCATATTTTGAGGTATACCCAAGGCTTCCCACTTTGCGACTATAGTTGACCAATTTCTAAACCAATAATCTTCTTAGAAAGAAAAATATCTCTCTATGGATGGTAGGACTTATCTTTTAAAATCTACCATTGTCTTCAAGATGGTCTACTCCATTATGGTCTATAAATGGCCTATTAGTCTTATCAAAAAAATGAACACCGCTATTAAGAATTTCATTTGGGCTGGTAGTATTCTTGAAAGAAATCTTGTGATTGTCCCCTCATCAACTTGCTACATGCCCATTGAGAAAGGTGGTATATGCATTAAAAATATAAAATACTTTAATGAATCTCTTCAAGATAGGATCACTTAGAACCCTTTTCACGATACTTCAGAAGCTATTACCTCCCTCAAAAATAGATTTCTTGATAAAATTAATAAGGGTAATTTTGATTTCATTAACTCCTCTATTTGGCCCTATATCAAAAATTCTTTCTCCATCATCATAAATAATTCCAGATGGATGTTCTCCAGGGAATCATCCATGAAATTTTGGTTGGATAACTAGCCGAGCATTCCTTTAATTTCTATGATATCTCCCAATCAGACCTCTAATAATATAAACTTCTCTATTAAAGAATACTTTAACTCTCAACTTGACCAACTTTCTGATACTATTATGAATATCATTGAACATTACTCTTTCACTTATACTAATGATTTATTAATTTGGGAACCTACTCACAATGGTCTGCTAAACTCCAAAAATTTCTATAATAATTTTTTCTCTAACTCTTATAATGATTACAGTTGGTTAAAACATTTCAACAAGCCTTGAATAAAACCTTATAGATTCAATCTCATCTGGAGTCTTGCTCACAACAGAGTTCCCACATAGATTTTCCTTCAATCTTTTGGAATTTAGCTCTGCTCTAAGGGATTTTTTTAATAAAACAGATAAGATGCTAACCACCTATTTCTATCTTGTGATACTTCTTCTACTCTTTTGAAATATATTCTTGAAATTTTTGACTAAAGATGGTTAAATTTTAACTCTGTAAAAACTCAACTAAAGAAATGTGCAGACATGGAAGGATCTCAACAAATCAAGAACCTTTTACTAGTTGTAGTTGCTGAGCTCCACCATGTGATATGGTATGATCAGAAGGCTATTATTCATAATAATTACTCATATAATCAAAATGTAGGTCGAATACAAATCCTCACTGCCATACATGAAGCTGCTCTGATACAAAAGGGACATTTCCACAACACTATTCATGACTTCGGAATCTTGCGATGTCTTCAGATTAATGGAAATTTCTGTCAACCTCACCACACTCTTGGGGTGTTCTGGAAAGCTCCTCTTCCTAGATGGATCAAAATTAATATTGATGGTGCATCCAAAGAAAATTAGGGCCCTTTGGAATGTGGTTATATCTTCAAGAATCATCTAGGCCAAATCCTTGGTTGCTTCATGGGTAGTTGTGGCATTTACACCTCCCTTGAAGTTGATATGATGAGATTAATTCATGCTATCACCTTCGCCAAGCTCTTTGGTTGGAACAATATCTGGATTGAAAGCAACTCGACAACCATCGTGCAAGCGATTTGTAATGGAATTATTCATCTTGCTTGGTCAATTACTACTTGTTGGATAGAATGCACCCATTCGCCTATCGATCTCAACTATATCATCACTCATGTTTATCGAGAAGCCAATATGGTTGCTGATGGCCTGGACAATATGGGAGTAAATCAAGACATCACCTGATTCAAAGACCTCCCCATTGATCTTATTTCCTTACATGAAAAAGATTTTAATATGATTCCATACTTCAGAGTCCTTTAAATTTTATTTTCATTTTATTTTTTCTTTGGCTTAAAAAAAACAATTCCATGTCATATATGAACGCACAACCCTCAACTAGTATCAACAAAATGGCATTTAAATATTGTTACATAATTTTTTCCTAGATAACATAACTTAATTATTTCCTCCATTATTCCATAAAATTAAAATTCACTTTACTTATTATGACATCCTTTTAAAAAAACACTAATATTCATTTATTTTTTTAATTCACCATATGTGCGTGTATGAAATCAAAATCCATTAACCACATAATAATTTTAAGATTTGAACAATTTGAATGGTGGATTACTCAGTGCATATAATTGAATATCATTTTTATTTCCATGTTTTTTATTCCTAGATAAAAAATAGTTAAAAATATATAAAGTAAAAAATTTATTTCATGTGTTTAGTCATAACTAATTTGACTTACTATCCTTTAAAATCAATAGGAAAAATAATGTTGTTGGAATTATTCAAGAGAATTTAGGGTAATTTATGCGAGTTTTTTTGATATGATCATAATGTAATATATAAAATAATTAATATAAATTTAATTTTAACAAATATTTAAGTAAAAGTAGTAAATACTGTAGAAATAGTGTTATTTCTTCACAATTGAGCAGAACACATGTATGATCTCTATGTAGTTCTTCATCTAAAAGTCATTTTTCATGATGAACAACAAAACTAATCCCAAGCTGATTAAATACTAATAATTTTGGTCTATGACATCATCAAAATTTTCATCATTTCAACCCATGTGATTATGTTTTGTAGGATATTCAAATTTAGAATAATAAGAGCATAAATTTGAATTTTCCTTCTATAAGTATACTTCAAAGATTGACCCTTTAACTTATTCCTTGTTATGTACCTTCTTCTCCGATTTTTTCATACATCTATCAAATGGGTTTATCCATAATTTTTTACCAGTACTCTAAATTTGTCTTCATACAAGAAATTAAATATTAAATAATCTATTGAGTTAAATAAGGCTGGCATAAATATTTTTTTCCTAATTTAAATTAAATTATAACAATATATTTTTGAAGCATACTCAATACATCATAGTCTATTCTTTTCTCACAAAATTATTGGATAAAAAATGATATTTTACTCAACAAATTTTATATTGAATAATTTAGTGGCCTTATTAGGCCAATAGGCAGTAATATTTTCATGAAGACATGACAATCATGGATTTTTTATCCAAGTAATATGTCTATTTATGATGAAACAAGACAAATTAGAGGTACAGAGATATGGTAAACTCAAATATTTAATAAATTGAAAAAATAATAACCTAATTTATTTATAAAGTTCATAAGTTTATTTTGGATTCATTAATGTTTATGATCTTTCATTTTCAAAAAACTCAAGTTTAGGACACCTAAAAATTTGGGAAATATCTAACTATGACTTCATAGTATCATTGATCTGTTCAGGTGTGTCCAAAATAGTATAAAATATTTTATCACACAATTTATTCTCATTATGTATTACATATAACATGTGATGAACCAACAAATCAAAACAATATAGAAACTCACAAAAAATACTTCACATTATCCAATTTTGATCACTCCCAAAACCACCTATTTTTTATTGATTTACAGTTGGTCCAAAATTAATAGGAAGTAATGAAGAGATGATATATTTTACTTGAATATCTAAGATCACTATTAGAGGTTTTTTTTTCAATTCTATATTTTTTAAAATTATTTATTTTCCATCATAATGGGTGATCTATATGAAGAAATATGTGATGATAGTAAAAAAACATTCCTTATTTTGAAAAGAATAATTACTTTTCTATCATCCATGCAGTATGGAAATGATTTTAGACCATATGTACTCCATCCATATAACATACCATATGTGGGAAAGTCACTATTTGTCTACATTAATTCATATTTGAGTATAAAATTTTGACCAAAAATACATCATATATAGTTACACCATCATTCCATAATAAAATTAATTCATCAATTAATGACTTCAAATAAAAATTGATATTTTTTTAATTTCCTAGAATTACTAATGAAATATATATATATATACATATATACATATATAGTTTCTTTGTCAACATCCAAGGAGGTAAGTTGTATGATGTTCTGAAAATAGGATAATAATAATATTGACTATCATACGAACCAAATGGATTGAAACCATTAGTACATAGACCCAACCATATGTTTTGAGGTTCTAAAGAAAAATATGAATGCACCTGAACAAAGTTTTTTCAAAAATCACTATTACAAGGATGATTTAGGTTTTTACCAACAAAAACATTAGATCTATTGTTGAGTTGAAAGGATATGTTTAACAAATTTCTAACCTAATTTTTAAAATCACAACACACTTTATTAAAAGTTTATATTTTACTAAATTTAATAATCCCCCAAGTTCTAAGTATATTTTTATATAAATTCTATTTTTTCAGAAGTAAAAATATTTTTCATCAGACATAATATTTTTAGTAATCAGACAAACATTTATTCTGTATATCAGATGAAAAATTACCTATTTCATCAAATAAATATTTATAAGTACTATAGTAAAAATATAATGTAGTTCATTAGACAAAGTTATATCAAGACCATCAAATGAACTTCATCAGTTGGAAGCAAACATGTTTTTCGTATGATTGTTTATTAAATCTATCAGATGAAGAAATCTCATTTCACTAGACAAATAATATTTATTCTACTGAATAAAATCTGAATACACTTTAGCTGTGTAATATGTTATGATCATAAAATGAAAATGATGAGCAAAATTATTTCAAGTGAAGAAGGAAATTTTTTGAATCCATTTAAACCACCTTTGAGATATGAAGATACAACTATTGGATTTTTTTATAAATTAAAGATGAATATGATTAGGAGGGAGATTTTTCATCATTGATGATCTGAATTTATTGTGAAGCTTTGTGTAACATACTATTACTTTGAGGGAATGCTTAATTGTAATTATTTAGTGTGTATTTTTATTAAGTAATCCTCTGTGAGGATATTTTATAATTTTCTTAATAATTCCTTTGTTTTTAATTTTCAATATGATATTCTATGATTGAGGTATCTTTGTGTTTTGAGAGACATAGTTTTCTGGTCTAGTGTGATCGAGGGTTCTTGAGGCTAGGGAATAGAAGTTCTTCTGATATTAGTAACAAGGGATTACTTATTTAATTAACCAAAAAAATTTAGAATTTTGTGAAAAGAATCAATTTCTAAATTCTAGGTTATAGGATTCCTTAAAGCTAAAGTTAAAAGTGTGTATTTTGTTATAAAACCTATGTATGTTTTTATTACTTGATTTGTAAAGTTTAATTTACTTTTTTTACAAGTCTATATTTTCATTATGAAATCTATAAATAAATTTTGATTTGTTTATTACAAACTTTTCTATACTATAAAAATCAGATAGAAAGTTTTTCCGATAAACCTGTGAAAGGAGTATTGTGAAATTTTTATGATTTATTTTATAAACTCTAATTTCCCCTTAGAGTTCCTTCATAATCATATAATCTTACATCTATTTAATGTTACTAATGATGATTTTTTTTGTGAGATATAAATTGATGTTGTAGTCTAGATATAATTAGAAAATTCTGAAATTATTTAATATGAGTAAATCTCGACTTTCCTTATTATACCTCTATATAACTTGATTGTCTATAGGTTGGAAAATTAACCTAGTAATCATATTCACCATAATATAATAAGTAGTCATATGAATAAGCATTAATATTTTGATAACTAAGACCTAAAATATGAACCATTTTTTATTTTATAGAAACTTACAGGTAATGCATTCCCTTTAGAAAATAACAATTAACCAAAGAAAATATTCGATCAAAGCAACAATTTAAATTTCAAAAATCATATTTAATATCCATAAATTTTATAATAGCTTCAAATTTTATTTTCTTGAATCCAAGAAATACGGACTCCTCAGTAGAGTTCAACAAATCATAAATTCTAGATGGTTCTGATTTAGAATTAGAATCATCATTTTTGATTTTTTCTTGAAAATATGGGCCATAAACATCATGTACTGTGTTTTGAAATTGAGATTGTTCTGGAATAAAAAATTTGTATTTAATTTTTAATTTTGTTCACTATGTTGATACCCAAAGTCATAATAATTCCAAAAACTAAAAAATTAAAGGTGAACCCCAACATTATCAAATGTTTCATATCTTCTAAGATCACACTTCTTATATGGGAAAATTTTTAAGAACCCGATTATTCCTTTGAGGAATGTGTTTTTTTTTGGGTTTTTTTGAGGAAAAATGGGGAAAATAGGGTTAGTACTGGCTTTAGGCCTGTTACTTGGAATAACTTGAGATTAAACTCAGTGTACCCCTAGTACATGCCATGTAATGGTATAGACATGTAATGGCCGTAAATGGCGTGTAGGGGTGTCAGTGAGAAAGAGAGGACTAGCCATGTACACACTGTGTACTTACCCGTACATGTCGCGTACAAATGTCAACAAGAATTTTTAATGATGTGGAAGAGAAGTCGGAAGAAGAAGGAAGATTTGGCATATACACAGCATGTATTATCATGTACACATAGTGTAATTTTCTTTTTTATGTTAAAACATGCAGTAGTGTTGTTTTTTTAGATACACAGAACCCTCCTTTTGGGTTCACGAATAACATCAGACGTGGATCATTTTTTATCTTGTTTCGTCATCTGAGATCTAATTAAAACATCATCCAATGCGTTGGAATACCCTGGGTGGGTTCTTGGTTCCTCTTAATCTGTTCTCCATGATTTATTTTCTAGACCTAGTTATAAAATCTTGAGCATTTATGCTTTTTGTATAGATCTACACTTTCTTGGCCGAATTAGAGGTCGAATATAGACATGGAAAGTCAAAATAGTATGAGGTAGGTGGTGCATACCTTGTTTTGTATTTTTTATAACTTTGGGTGATGTGACCTTCTGCGCGTCTCAAGGTATTTTGAGAGAGACCCCGTTATAACTGATGTTGCATATTGAATTGATTGTTAGACCCATGGGATGCCATTGGCCATGCCCCATACATGAATTTCTTGAGAAAGGCTGGGTGGGAGGTCATTACTCATTGGTTTATTTTGGATAGGGGTGAAAAAATGGTTATAATTGTTTTGTTTTCTTTTAAACTGGTATATTTAATTTTTTAAAGCATGATTAGGCTTATTAGAGTCCTTAAAGACCTCAGTGCTAGTATGTTATAGATGATAGCTAGTGAAATCCAACTATTTAAATTGAATTTCTTGTTTAAATTGCTTAATTGTGTTATATATATATGTAATGATTGATATTAAATATGTTGTGACCCTTTGGATTGTGACAAGCACGACTCAAGGTTGGGATGGCATGGCCATAGAGATTGAGTGGTGCTGATAACTGGTTATGTTTTTCCTGGATTTTCTTGGGTGGTTTTGACCATGTGATTGGGAATCATAGACATTAGTTTGAGGTAGTGTGACTGTCAGGTTGGGAATGGTCCAAGATACTTGGATGGAATGGCCATTATATTTTAGTGACATGGTCACAGGGGCATGAGGTTCCAGAGATGTTGTGTCTTAGGTTCTTATTTTGGTGATTTTTTCTCACCTATGATGGCCAAAGTGCCAATTGAGTAATGTGAACACACATATAGTCCTTGATGAGGTAGTTTTGACCACTCATGAGGGTAGAGGCCCCCCAATAGTTTTAGTTTAGGTAATATTGGTTTGGGAGTTCCTTCCATAGAAAGACACATGGAAGGTGAGGAGCCTTCAGTGGATAGCGATTAGGCTATTGTTGAGAAAAGTATTGTTTTCAACAATGCATATTAATATTATTTAAAGGGGGAGATTATTAAAAATAATACTCTGTCTCTTTATGATAATTTTGATTCTCACAAATACCCTTAGTTATTTTCTAATGATTTTACTTAGTATTTTTGCAGGAGGTTATTAATTTATTTTACTCTTGAAATAAAGAGAATTTATTACTTAGCGCGGAATTGGTTTTAGCGCGTTCTGGAAACACTGTTCACATCTTACGTAGATGAATATAGCGCGCGGAATCTGTTTTAGTGTGTTCTAGAATCACTGTTCATACCCTACGTGGATAAATGTAGCGTAAGGATGAAAATAATGTATACTTTTTGAGATAATAGAAAAGTATGGTTAAACAACCATACTTTTTCAGCAAAGTATGGAAGAAGAACCTTACGTTAGGAAGAAACCCTACGTTTTGGTTATCAGCAAAGTATGGAAGGAGAACCATACATAAATTCTAAAGGTTATGTTTATTTCTCAAAAGTATGGTTCATCAACCTTACGTTTGTAAACAACCATACGTTCTTGGAAAAGTATGGATCAAGTAAAAGTATGGATCTTTTACCGTACGTTTGAATGTTGAAGAAAAAGTATGGATGATCAACCCTACATTTGAAATCAACCTTACGTTATCAACCCTACGTTTGATATCAACCTTACGTTGTTAAACCCCACGTTTGAAGACTATGGTATTAACCCTACGTTTGGAAGCCACGTCATCAACCTTACGTTTGGCGTCAGAATTTTCGGCAGACGGTTTTTATGTACAACGATCTGTAAGCTGATTTCTGGGCGGATTTCAAGCCAAATTTAAAGTCGTTTTTAAATTACGACTTTGACTGGTTCAAATCCGTTTTCTTAATGGATTTAAGATCGAATTAAAAGGAGATTTTTTTGCCGAGTCTTAAGGGAAGTTACGACTTCTCTGTAAATTCAAATTTTTGAATATCACAAACTAGAAGGCGACTTTTATGTATCTAAATGTGCAGGAGATATGCTTTATTATATATGCTCTCTCTGGAACACAAAAAAGAGGGACGATATGATCGATCTATTATTGAAAAAGGTGGGAAACAGAGATTGAAACTATTCACAATTGATCTGCTGATTCAACAGGAGCGTAAAAGTTCTGTTTGTTCAAGAAGAAGGAACTCAATAGAAGATTCACCTATTCTACATCGAATATCTTCTGTGGATCTACTACTGCTGAGGTTGTGAACTATATCTCTATATCTACTACAACTGGATCAACTAAGAACTGCTTTGTCTTGAAGATCAATATTTCTAGAGATTTCGATCCATCTGCTGTCAATTGCATTCTGTTGCAATTGTGAAGATCAACTGGAAATTTCTTTCTGAAATTATTTTTATTCTTGAGTAACCAGATTCTCATTCTAAGCTGTGTAGGTTCGTGTTTGAACCAGAAGGCTTTGTTTTGACTTGGATTGTAAAGGTGTCAACTGCATGTACTCAGTTGTGAATCAGTCTGTGGAAAAGAGGACCAGATAGTGAAAATCACCAAGCTCGCGGAGTAGAGCGTTGGTGGAGTGGACTAGGGGATTTCTGTTCCCTAAACCACTATACATCTTCGTGTTCTTGTTTTTTACTTTTTCCGCTTCATGATCAATTCTGATAATTTTTAAAGGACAGAACTCGTTCAAAGGAAGAGTTATTGAAAATTTGAAAAAGACACAATTCATGTAACATCCCAAGGTTTTCTAAAAATAAATTGAAAATGCTTGAAATTTTGTTTAAGGTATATATTTATAAGTATCCTTTAAACATAATTTTATTTCTTATATGTTTTGAATTTCAAGAAACTATCATCTACAATTGTGTTCAGTATGTTATTTAGAGTCTGATGAAACAAACTTGTTTTTTTGGTGAATAGTAACATGACCTTATGAATAGTAATATGAATAGTAATATGACCTCATGAATAGTAAATAATAATATTATTTTATTTTCCCAAGGCAATAGGATAATGGGATCTTAATTAATTTTCCAATGTCAGATAAAACTAATTGCACTTCAATATTGTTATTTTTCGAATTAACTGTGACCTTATTTAAAAATTAAATTAATAATATTTAGAAAATTATTTTTGAAAAATGGAGTTCATTTTTGAATTCTAAACATCAAAAAATGGTTGGGGTAAATTTTTGGTATTTTTCTAAAACTCTTGAATTTTCGGTGAATAGTGAAATACGATAAAATACCGTATAATCAATTTATCAGTAAAAATGCACTATTTATGACATAATAAGTGATGCAAGGCCACTTTCTTCGAACTCACATGATATTTTCACTATTTAGGGCCACTTGATTTGAGATTATTCATAGTCTTGATAAAAATATTATAATAATAATTAAAATAATCTAAAATACCTCCCCTCCTCCACTATAAATATCACCCTCACTCCCCTCTTCCTCCCACACCTCTCAAGCCTTGATCATTGTCTAATTTCTGCCAAATTCCCTCCCCAATATTCTTTCCCACGTCCTAGAGCTTCTGGTATCACCAAAAGACCAAAATCAAAGCCCTTAAGAAGGATCTCAAGGAGAAGAGATCAAGAGGTAAACAACCTCTTTTATTTTCTTTCTTTTCTTTCATTTTTTGTTATTCTCTTCCATTCCCTTTGTATTGTGTTGTGATATTTCATTAAATATTCCCCCCTTACTGTCCATATCTTGTATTAATGATGATATATTCCATTCCTCTCATAAATCTTGTTTTTATGAAATTTTAAGAGACGCCGTTAGGCTGCCAAATTTTCGTGAGAAATTTCTCAAGATTTTATTTTATTTCATGATTCGTTTTTCTTCTTTCCTCACTCCCTCTTATCCAAGAGGCATGAAATCTCTATAATCATGTATATTAATTATTTTCTCATGATTATGGAAAATTACTCATCAGTATTCTTCTCCTCTTCCACTTATTTAAAGAATCAAAAAACATTGTCCATTTGTGTCGAATTACCGATATCGTGGACGATGTATTTTCAATTTCCATTAACTCCTTAAAGTATGGTCATGAAACCATTTATATGATTGAACCAGGTTATAATATATTTTTTTATGACTCATATAAGGTTCTGTAATTCTTTTTTACTCATGGTTCTAATTTAAAAGACAAAATGACGTTGTTATTATCAAAGAACCACTTAAATGATCTAAATGAACATCATTAATGTTTTATCAAATGAATCATAATCATATAAAGAAATCAAAGTGATAAATGGTATAATTTATGGTACTGAAAATATGTAAATACTAATCCATTCCAATTATGGAGTTTCACTTCCAATCAACAAGAACGATTCATCATGAACCGATCGTGAAAATCACAAAAGAACTCACCCAAAATAATGCAAGGAACAAAATACTAACAATTAAGGGGTGAAATTAGGTTATGAAATGACCATATAAGATGTTATAAACATGAAAATGTTTCTATAAAATACTAATAACACTATTTTAACCATTATACAGGAGGTTGAAACAATTTTTAAGTAAGACAAGCCTAAGGTAAGGGAATTCTTAACCTGATTTCGATTCTTTGGGTTAACCTTCTACTTTATAATTTATGTGCTATTTAAATTTTTTGTGTGATGGGTTATGTTTATATTATGTTTAATTATGTGTATTTACAGAGTATATACATATTCTATCCACTCTATTAAGTCTCACTTCAAGTATATGATGTTTATAAGGGACTTTTCTTCTAAAATCTTCTTTTAAAATTCTGTTTTACAAGATTCAAAAGCAATGTTTTTATGCTATTGTTTATGTTGTATGATTATGTTTTGGTTATTGGGAATTGTTTATGATGAATTGTGGGACCTATATTTCCCTCCAATGCATTGGGTATGAGTAAGTTGGAGGTCGTCCGTATGGTTACTCCAAGTGTAACTGTGATGGTTACACAAAGTAAGGTAGCCGTGAGGGTTACAAATTTTAAGGTAGCCAAGATGGTTACAAGATTATGTAAGTAATGCCCAAGATACCTCTGTGATTATATTTATGTTTTTGTGGATCTTGTGTAAATATCATGTTACACAAATTAAGTATTTATGGGTGGAAAGCATGTCTTTTGAAAATGTTTTCATACGTCATGCGTATTCATGGACTAATGTGAGTTTTCCTTCTTTTTCATACCTTACTGAGATTTTGTGCTCATCCCAATTTTTTAAATGATTTTTTCATAGGTTAATGGATGAGTAATACAAGGAAGGAAGACATGTTAAATGTTGAAGAATTGTCAAGGAGTCTTGTTTTAGGTTTTAATCTTTTATATTCTGAGGAAAATGGAAACTAATTTTATGGTATCCACTATGTAACAATGTGTAATGTTATGAATGTTTTGTCTTAATTATCTAAAGCTATAAACTTGAAAAGATACTAAATGTAAAAGGAAGTGTTTTCTTGAATAAATTCAAGATTATGTATGAAATAAGTGAGGGCCTTTATAGTTGGTATCAGAGGATGGTTTAGATAACTTTAGGGGTTAAGGTGATGCTAATAGAATACCATAAATAACTTTCACTCTATGTTTAATTTGTTATAGCATTTAAGATTACCATATTGCTTCATCTAAGAAATGTTTGTTCAGAATGGTTGTCTGTAGAAGGAACAGGGATGCTGAAGAGGAGAGGCACCGACAGAATGACATCCTTCCTAATCTACAGCCCTGAATGGTAGGGATTGGAACCGAGCAGTTTGTGACAGTAATGGCTCAGCTAACACAGGCTATAAATGGTGGTGGTATCCATGCAAGAGAACCAATAGAGGTACCCCAACAGAACATGCCAGTGGTGGAACATTTTATGAGACAACATCCTCCTGCATTCAGTGGATCTTCTGACCTAGTGGCAGCAGAAGGATGGATTAAAGCCGTTGAAAAGATATTTGATGTTATGGGATGTTCGGACAATCAAAAGGTAAGTCTTACCATTTATCATTTTGAAGGGTAAGCTGATCAGTGGTGGTAAATGGTAAGGAATATCAGGGGTAGAGAGGATTTTGATGCCTTAGTGTGGGATGAATTTAAAAGTCTTTTTCTTGAAAAATATTTTCCTAAGGTGGTGCGACTTAGAATGGAGAAGCAATTCCTTGAATTGAAACAAAAGGAGGAAGATTCAATGGCTGTGTATGAAGCGAACTTCACCCGACTGGCGAGGTATGCTCCAAATCTTATTCTGGATCTCGATAGAAAAATCAACCGCTTTTACTCAGGATTGAAGCCAAGGTATCAAAGGGAGTTGGCCTCCCGTGAATTCAAAAGTTATGAGAAACTTGTCCGATGTGATAAGAGGGTAGATATGGAATTTGCTGATGATCACATGAATTTTGGAAACAAAGAGAAGAAGAGGTCCCGTTGGAAAGCAATGGGTAAGAATCAACCAAAGAAATCTGATGGTAAGAAAATCCAGTTTCCAGTTTGTGAAAAGTGTGGAAAGAATCACCCTGGGGAATGTCTTATCAAAACTGGGAAGTGTTTTAAATGTGGTAAGTTTGGACATATGGCCCGAGATTGCAATGAAAATGATCCAAAGACTAATCCTGATAAGCAAACTGTAAAGTGTTTTAAATGTGGTGAGATGGGTCACTATGCAAATGCCTGTCCAAAGAGGGATCCAAATGATGCAAAGAAGCCAGACTACAAGCAGAAAGGTGTAGTGAGATCCTTTGTTACTACGTCAGCAGGTGTTGGGCCATCAAATGAAGTTGTATCAGGTACTTTGTTTGTTCATTCAGATTTTGCTAAAGTTTTTTTTGATACGGGGTCTGCACATTCCTTCATCTCTGAGAAATTTTCTAGTAGATTGGAAATATCACATCAACAAATGAGACCTGAACTTTTTGTTAAAACACCAGGGGGAAATGTTATAGAAAAGAGGAATTATAAGAATATTTTCTATTGTGGTATGTGGAAAGACTTTACCTGCAAACCTTGTTGTTTTACCTTTAGTCGAGTTTGATGTTATTCTGGGGATATACTGGCTTTCTGATTATCATGCTAAGATTGACTGTAGAGATAAAGAAGTTGTTTTTCAGAAAGATGTTCAGTTTGTATACAAGAATGAACCCATAAAATTGATAACATATCAGGAAGCTGAGAAACTACTGAAAGATGGAAGTGAATATTATCTTTCTCATATTGTTGAAAACAAGGGAACTATTCAAATTAATGATGTGCCAGTGGTAAATGAATACCTTGATGTTTTTCCTGAGGAGTTACCCAGTGTCATACCTGAACGAGAAGTTGAATTCACAATTGATTTAGTTCCTGATTCTAAGACAATTTCAAAACCCCCATATCGTATAGCTCCAATAGAACTTCTTGAATTGAAAAACCAGTTGCAGGATTTTCTTGTCAAGGGCTTCATTCGTCCCAGCACTTCACCACGGGGAGCCCCTATTTTGTTTGTTAAAAAGAAAGATGGTTCCATGAGACTTTGCATTGATTATAGAGATTTGAATAACATCACTATTAAAAACAAGTATCCTTTGCCTAATATTGATGACTTGTTTGATCAGCTCTAGGGAGCTCAGTAATTTTCCAAGATTGACTTGAGATCCGGATACCATCAGCTGAAGGTGAAGGAGGATGACATCCCAAAAACAGCCTTTCGTACTAGATATGGGCATTATGAATTTTTTGTTATGCCATTTGGGTTAACTAATGCACCAGCTGTATTCTTGAATCTTATGAATAGAGTATTTCATGAGTTTTTGGATAAGTTTTTGGTTGTATTTATTGACGACATTCTGGTGTTTTCTAAAAATAAAGAGGAGTATGAAAAACATCTAAGGGTTGTTTTACAAACTTTAAAAGAAAAGAAACTATATGGAAAATTCAGCAAGTGTGATTTTTGGTTGCAATAGATTTCTTTTCTTGGGCACATTGTAAATAAGGATGGAATAACAATTGATCCTGTCAAAACAAAAGTAGTTGATGAATGACCAAGACCCACAAATGTTACAGAGATTCACAGTTTTCTGGGCTTAGCAAGTTATTACCGAAGGTTTGTTAAGAACTTTGCATGGTTATCTAGCCCAATAACTAAGTTAACATGGAAAGGGGTTAAATTTGTTTGGACATAGGAATGTGATGTTTGTTTTCAGGAACTAAAGAAGAGATTGTTGAATGCTCCAATTTTGGCCTTACCTTCCCGGAATGGTGATTTTTTCATCTACAATGATGCTTCTTTGAAGGGACTTGGTTGTGTTTTGATGCAGAATGATCAGGTAATTGTCTATGCTTCGAGAAAACTTAAACCTCATGAGTTAAATTATCCCACACATGATTTGGAATTGGAAGCTGTGGTTTTTGCTTTGAAAATATGGAGGCATCATCTATATGGAACCAAATGCCAAATATATACTGACCATAAAAGTCTTAAGTATATATTCACTCAGAAGGAATTAAACATGAGGCAGAGAAGATGGCTAGAACTGATAAAGGATTATGACTGCATGATCAATTACCATCCTGGAAAAGAAAACAAAGTAGCGGATGCCTTAAGTCGGAAAAATCATGCATCATTAACCATGCTACGTTTGGAACATGATCCCTTGATTAATGATTTGATGAATTTTGGCTTAGAAGTTGTTGGTGCAGGGAATATATCTATTTTGTTTCAGGTTTCAGTGCAGTCTTCGTTGTCAGACAGAATTATGAAAGCGCAGAGGGAAGACCGAGAGCTACAGAAAAAGGTAGAATTGGTTAAAATGGGTAAGTTTCCAGAATTTAATCTTGATAAAGATTGTGTTTTAAGGTTTGGAAAAAGGTTATGTGTGCCTTGTGATTCCCAGTTGAAGAAATAATTGTTGTGTGAAGCTCATAGTTCTCCATTTTCTGTTCATCCTAGAAGTACTAAGATGTACAGAGACCTTCGAGAGTATTATTGGTGGAATGGGATGAAAAGAGATATTGCTGATTTTACAATGAAATGTTTGACATGTCAGCAGGTTAAAGAAGAGCGACAATTACCGAAGGGGATGCTTCAGCCTTTGCCAGTGCCAGAATGGAAATGGGAGAATATATCCATGGATTTTTTGGTGGGACTACCAAAGACTTCTCGAGGTAACAATGCGATATGGGTTATTGTTGATCGGCTAACAAAGTCTTCTCATTTTCTTTCTATTCGAGATACAATGACATTAGATTACCTTTCTCGATTCTACCTCAAGGAGATTGTCAGGTTACATGGAGTTCCTCTTTCCATTGTGTCTGACTGAGATCCCAAGTTCACTTCTAAATTTTGGAAGGGACTTCAGAAGTCTTTGGGCACAGAGTTGAATTTCAGTACAACTTTTCATCCTCAATCAGATGGGCAGTCAGAACAAATGATTCAAACTTTGGAGGATATGCTTCGAGCTTGTTCAATGGTATATCAGGGAAGTTGGGATCAACATCTTTCATTAGTTGAGTTTTCTTTTAATAACAGTTTCCATTCCAGTATTCAGATGGCACCTTTTGAGGCCTTGTATAGAAAGCAGTGTTGGACTCCTGCGTTTTGGGATGAAGTCGGTGAAAGAAAGTTGATGGGGCCAGAATTAGTAGACGAAGTGGCTGAGAAAGTGAGGATGATCCAGCAACACATGAGGACATCTCAGAGCAGGCAGAAAAGTTATGTAGATAACAGAAGGAAAGACTTCTCTTTCGAGGTAGGTGACCATTTTTTCCTTAGAATATCTCCTTGGAAAAGTGTGATGCGTTTCGGTAAGAAAGGGAAACTAATTCCACGGTTCATCGGTCCTTTTGAAATCTTGGATAAAGTTGGAACAGTTTCATACCGCGTAGCTTTGCCTTCGAGCTTATTTCAGGTACACAATGTTTTTCATGTTTCGATGCTGAGAAAGTATGTTCCAGATTCATCACATGTCTTGAGGCCGGAAGCAGTTCAGCTGGCAGAGAACCTTTCTTATGAAGAAAAACCGGTTCAGATTCTTGATCGAAGAGAACAGGTATTGCGGAATAAGGTAATCCACCAGGTAAAGGTTTTGTGGAGAAACCACATGGTTGAAGAAGCAACATGGGAGTCTGAAAATTCTATGAGGGAAAAATACCCTTAGTTGTTTAATAAGTAAATAAAATTGTGAGGACGCAATTTCAAGAAGGTGGGGATAATGTAAAATCCCAAGGTTTTCTAAAAATAAATTGAAAATGCTTGAAATTTTGTTTAAGGTATATATTTATAAGTATCCTTTAAACATAATTTTATTTCTTCTATGTTTTGAATTTCAAGAAACTGTCATCTACAATTGTGTTCAGTATGTTATTTAGAGTCTGATGAAACAAACTTATTTTTTTGGTGAATAGTAACATGACCTTATGAATAGTAATATGAATAGTAATATGACCTCATGAATAGTAAATAATAATATCATTTTATTTTCCCAAGGCAATAGGATAATGGGATCTTAATTAATTTTCCAATGTCACATAAAACTAATTGCACTTCAATATTGTTATTTTTCGAATTAACTGTGACCTTATTTAAAAATTAAATTAATAATATTTAAAAAATTATTTCTGAAAAATGGAGTTCATTTTTGAATTCTACACGTCGAAAAATGGTTGGGGTAAATTTTTGGTATTTTTCTGAAACTCTTGAATTTTCAGTGAATAGTGAAATATGATAAAATACCGTATAATCAATTTATAAGTAAAAATGCACTATTTATGACATAATAAGTGATTAAAGGCCACTTGCTTCGAACTCACATGATATTTTCACTATTTAGGGCCACTTTATTTGAGATTATTCATAGTCTTGATAAAAATATTATAATAATAATTAAAATAATCTAAAATACCTCCCCTCCTCCACTATAAATATCACCCTCACTCCTCTCTTCCTCCCACACCTCTCAAGCCTTGAGCATTGTCTAATTTCTGCCAAATTCCCTCCACAATCTTCTTCCCCACGTCCTAGAGCTTCTGGTCTTACCAAAAGACCAAAATCAAATCCCTTAAGAAGGATCTCAAGGAGAAGAGATCAAGAGGTAAACAACCTCTTCTATTTTCTTTCTTTTCTTTCATTTTTTGTTATTCTCTTCCATTCCCTTTGTATTGTGTTGGGATATTTCATTAAATATTCCCCCCTTACTATCCATATCTTTTATTAATGATGGTATATTCCATTCCTCTCATCAATCTTGTTTTTATGAAATTTTAAGAGAAGCCGTTAGGCTGCCGAATTTTCGTGATAAATTTCTCAAGATTTTATTTTATTTCATGATTCGTTTTTCTTCTTTCCTCACTACCTCTTATCCAAGAGGCATGAAATCTCCATAATCATGTATATTAATTATGTTCTCATGATTATGGAGAATTACTCATCAGTATTCTTCTCCTTTTCCACTTATTTAAAGAATCAAAAAACATTGTCCATTTGTGTCGAATTACCGATATCGTGGACGATGTATTTTCAATTTCCATTAATTCCTTCAAGTCTGGTCATGAAAACATTTATATGGTTTAAACAGGTTATAATATATGTTTTATGACTCATATAAGGTTCTGTAATTCTTTTGTACTCATGGTTCTAATTTAAAAGACAAAATGACGTTGTTATTATCAAAGAACCACTTAAATGATCTAAACGAACATCATTAATGTTTTATCAAATGAATCATCCTCATATAAAGAAATAAAAGTGATAAATTCTGTAATTTATGGTAATGGAAATATGTAAATACTAATCCATTCCAATTCTGGATTTTCACTTCCAATCAACAAGAACTATTCATCATGAACCGATCGTGAAAATCACAAAAGAACTCACCCAAAATAATGCAAGGAACAAAATACTAACAATTAAGGGGTGAAATGAGGTTATGAAATGACCATATAAGATGTTATAAACATGAAAATGTTTCTGTAAAATACTAATAACACTATTTTAACCATTATAAATGAGGTTTAAACAATTTTTAAGTAAGACAAACCTAAGGTAAGGGAATTCTTAACCCGATTTCCATTATTTGGGTTAACCTTCTACTTTATAATTTATGTTCTATTTAAATTTTTTGTGTGATGGGTTATGTTTATATTATGTTTAATTATGTTTATTTACAGAGTATATACATATTCCATCCACTCTATTAAGTCTCACTTCAAGTATATGATGTTTATAAGGGACTTTTCTTCTAAAATCCTCTTTTAAAATTCTGTTTTACAAGATTCAAAAGCAATGTTTTTATGCTATTGTTTATGTTGTATGATTATGTTTTGGTTATTGGGAATTGTTTATGATGAAGGGTGGGACCTATATTTCCCTCCAATTCATTGGGTATGAGTAAGTTGGAGGTCGGCCGTATGGTTACTCCAAGTGTAACTGTGATGGTTACACAAAGTAAGGTAGCCGTGAGGGTTACAAATTTTATGGTAGCCAAGATGGTTACAAGATTATGTAAGTAATGCCCCAAGATACCTCTCTGATTATATTTATGTTTGTGTAGATCTTGTGTAAATCTCATGTTACACAAATTAAGTATTTATGGGTGGAAAGCATGTATTTTGAAAATGTTTTCATACGTCATGCGTATTCATGGACTAATGTGAGTTTTCCTTCTTTTTCATACCTTACTGAGCTTTTGTGCTCATCCCAAGTTTTTAAATAAATTTTCACAGGTTAATGGATGAGTAATACAAGTAAGGAAGACATGTTAAATGTTGAAGAATTGTCAAGGAGTCTTGTTTTAAGTTTTAATGTTTTATATTCTAAGGAAAATGGAAACTGATTTTATGGTATCCACTATGTAACAATGTGTAATGTTATGAATGTTTTGTCTTAATTCTATAAAGCTCTAAACTTGAAAAGATCCTCAATGTAAAAGGAACTGTTTTCTTGAATAAATTCAATATTATGTATTAAATAAATGCGGGCCTTTATAATTTACCCCCCTCTTGTGTATAATCTGTAGATTCAGATCCAACAGCTATCAGGTTGGGGAATGAGGATCACCATTATTGAGGTCGTGGGTCAGGATATATATTTATTTGAGGAAAAACATCGTTGTTCCTCTGGTTTTTGTTCCATGTGCTGAGGTGATCTTTCGATCAGGGGTCCATGGGACTATGACACTATTGTTTGGGTGTGCCTTTGGGATGTTAGTGCTTGAGACATGAAGTTTCAGGAGGCACGTGGTGCCGAGCTATGTGATTGGGGTGGAACCTAAGGGTTCACTGGGACTTTGTGACTACAGGATTACCTTGGGCCATGGGACAATGACTCTCTTTGAGTATGAGATTCTGGCATTGGTCAAAGCAGGTGATACCCCCTAGTGGCAGCTGAGAACTAGTGGAGGTTATATTTATTTATTTCATCGTATTTTTAACCTTATTTAGAGATTCATGTATTATTAAAACTTATGCTAGGAACACACCATTTGGTGGTATCCTATAGAGATTCTTCTCACACCCTACATGGGCCCTCCAGGACGCGTGTAAACCTTATGGATTTATGTATAGGTAAAGAATCAACCTTAGGAGCTAAATCATAGTACTATTTGGCATGAAGATTGGAACAGAACATGAGGCTATTCCTATCTATAGTTTTAATTTTGTTTATCTTCCTTTACTGTATCAACATGCTTATTCTTATATGCAGCTACTGTGGTTAGCCATGGGTGCCCTTTGTATATTGACATATATGGCTTTCTATGGATACATGTTTATTTTGGTCAATTGCTTCAAGTGATTTGTTTAGCTTGCTATTATGTTTACCTTCTACTATAGTTGTTTCTATATCACTTCCTCTATTTTATTTGATATTACCGTGCTTCTGCTTTGCAGATATGATTCGAGTCTTTTGAGTCATTTATTTCTACTACATATGTTTTGATTATACTTGGACCATTGTATTATCTATTCCCAGAGGGTATATCCTCCCCACTATACATGTTTACACCCTCACTGGTAGTCGGTATCCTTTGGTGTTCCGGGAGGTGCGCCTAAGGTCAGTGACACCTGGTCCGATAGCACTATTCGGTTGGCTGTTCGGGTCTAGGATGTTACAAACTTAATTTTACTTTCTAAAACAATTTTTTAATTTGATGATGTGAATGATATAAAAACTTCAACACCCTTAACAAAGACATTATTTATACTAGATCCATTTATATTTCTAAGGTGATTGATCTCATCACTATCTAGTAGAAAAAAAATATTTTATTATATCCTAGGTCCATAGTTAAAAAAAACAGTAATTAATTTATTATATAAAATTTATTATGTAACTTTTTTTCATTAAGTGAACATTTAATTATTTTTATAATATATTTCATAAAATATTGTATTTTAAATATTATTACAAATTTATAAATTTAGAAATATGAATTTATACTAATTTTTATTAATTTATACTAATTTATAGAATTTATACTAAATTATTTCAATTTACTGTAAATTATAATAAATTATAATAATTTTTATTAATTTATACTAAATGATATTAATTTTTACTAAATGACACTAATTTTTTTAATTTATATTAAATTATTCTAATTTTTATAGAATTAATACTAATATATAGGAAATTACACTAAATTATATCAATTTATAGTAAATTATACAAAATTATACTAATTTTATTAATTCATACTAATTTTATTATTTTATACTAATTTATATTAATTTATTCTAATATGTGAGAAATTAATATTAATTTATAGTAATTTATACAAAATTTATTAAATTATATTAATTTATACTCATTGACGAGGAATTAATAACAATTTATATTAATTTATACTAAATTATACCAATTTATAGCTAATTATACTAATTTATAATCATTAGAAAGGAATCAATACTAATTTGTAGTAATATATATTGTTTTATAATAATTTATCCCAATGTATAATATCTTTTATTAATTTATACTAATGTATATAAATTTTTAGTAATTTATAAAAAATTATTTTAATTTATATTAATTTTTATGAATTTATAATAATTTTTATTAATTTATATTAATTAATTTTAATTTATATAAATTTTATAAAATTATTGTAAATTATAATATTCTATACTTATTTTTGAGGAATTAATACTAATTTTTAGTAATATATATTAATTTATAATAATTTATACTTATATATAATAAATTTTATTAATTTATACCAATGTATATCATTTATTATTAATTAATTCTAGATGATAATAATTTATACTAATTTAATTTATACTAATTTTTATGAATTTATTCTATTTTTTATTAATTTATATTATTTTTTTAATTTATACAAAATTATATCAGTATATGTTAAGTTATACTAATTTTTGAGGAATTAATACCAATATATAGTAATTATATTAATTTATACCAATTAATATGAATTTATAAAAAATAATATTAATTTATACTAATTTATTCTAATACATAAAAATTTATATTAATTTATACGAAATTATACTAAATTATACTAATTTTTATTAATTAATACTATTTTCTTGTAAATTTATACTAATATATAATAATTTTTATTAATTTATATTAAATTATACTAAACTAGATTAATTTATACTAATTTTTTGAAATTTAAATTAAATTAATTTATTTTTAATCAATTTATATCAAATTAAACTAACTTATATTAATTTATACTAATTATATAAATTTGTTTAAATATATATTAATTTATACTAGTTTTATAAGAACCTAGTTTTTCTATCAGGTATGGATCCTTTAAATTTCAGTATAATTCTTTGTTTTGGATATAGTGTGGATTCCTAATCAGTTCATGGTTGTTTTAGGGGGGGTGTTTGGGGGTTTTTCGGAGCTCAAAACCTTGACTGATAGAGAAAAGTACTAGGCTACACGTTTAGTAGAAACCATGCGAGTCAATCTACACGGTTTCCCTAATTGTGTAAGGGTTGGACAATGAGTCTTATGAGGTTGCACGATTTGAGGAAACCATGCGACTAGGGGTGCACGTTTATGTGGGGGATACCTCTAGTTTTTAGTAGAGCCACACACACAGTTTTCCCACGGTTAGTCAAACTGTGTACATAAAACCCTTCAGGGTCCCTCCTTAAGCAGTAAGAGGTGCACAGTTGGCATACAGTTTGGAAAACCATGTGGCCAAACCATGTGACCCTGATATTTTTGGTAAAATGACTATTTCCCTTAAATATAATTAAACCTAACCCTCCTCTAATTTATACTCTAGTAGAAAGTAGTCCCTCCTCCTTCACATTGGGAGCTCTCACCTTAGTTCTAACCTAGGTTCTTTGATTTCTTTATCATCTAAAATCCAATTCGAGATCCGATCATCATGTTGGAATCCTCTAGGTAAGATCTTCCTTCATCTTGCTTCATTCATCATTTCACTTCTCCTTGATGGAGTTATTGTGATGCAGTCTCATATGCCCTATTTTCAAGGTGTTGATTAGTTCTCCAGTTTTCTTTCAATCTAGGCCAAACTAATGGCTGATACTGGATAAGGAGAGTTCTATAGGATTTAGGTAGGTGGTCTATGACTCACCCCTCAAGTATCACCATTTTATAAACTACCATCATTGTGTGAATGTTTATTTACTGGGAATTGCTTATTAAATTCATATTTTAGGATTATAATCATTGTGATCATATTCAAGATCTCGTTCTATATGTTTCCTTCATCGTTGGAGGTTATGACATCTGCATCGACCACCCCAAGTAGGGTACTTTTATTGTTTATACCTCTAGTGTCTTTGTTATGACTATCTGCACCACCGTTCAGGTGTGCTATGACTTGGCCTTAAAAAAGGTAAGTGTTATAATTAAATGAATAAATTCTTATTGGCTATTACATGTATAGTTTCACTTGAACCTTCTAAGGTAAGTGTTCCAATCAATTAATTAATCTTTAAAAAGTTAAATCGAAATCATATTTATAGATATCACTTGGACTAGTTAATTATAAATGGATATCTTATGGGTTCTTGTCCTTAGTTGCCTTTTCATGTTTTTGAAAGGTAAAGGAATAAACCAAATAATTGAATATGGAATCAAAGTATTAAAAAGGTTTCATGTACTCTATGGAATGAACCAACTAAATGTTTGAAGTTTAATTGGTAATAAATGGTTGCGTGTCCTATTTAGCCTTGCCACTTAGTATGAAAGGTAATGGAATAAACCTATTGAATTATTACAAGGCATGAGTATTACATGGAATTAATTAAGTAATAAATTATGTATAAGGTTACTATTTATTATGGACCTTTTTTATTGTTATAGGATTTGTCAGACTTGATCCAGCCTTGGATTCTTGAGGGAATTCCTTGAACACTCAGAGGATGCCATTTAGATTCAAGGATTCAGTTCCCATGGGAGATACCCACCTTGGAACATGGTCCTCATCTACTAGTGTATGCCCAACATGACTTCATAGGATCCATTCACCATATTTTTGATATTAGTATGCCTTGTATATACTCCTTGGATCTAACTTGATTTCTTCGGACATGTAGTGCCATGGATTCACCCCATTGGACCCAATCATGATTATCCCATTTTACCTTGGATGAGATTATTTGAATCTATTAGAACTATTTAAAGTGTAATTCCTTGGGTGATACCCCTTGAATTATAATCAGATCCCTTATATCTAGATTTCATGTTATTACTGAGTTGGATATACCCCTGAGGTCAAGGATTCCTTGGTTATTACTGTGGACCACCTTTCATTATTATCCACATCCAGGATGCCTTGGTTATTACCTTGGATCCTCTATTTTTATTATAATTTTTATAGGATTCCTTGGTCACACCTTGGATCCTATTAATCCACTTATTATTAACTAGAACATAATTAATTAAATGATTAAATGTTCAGACACTAGCTGAGGCTGAAGCAGGTATTGAGGGTATTTACATTATTGTGCTGTCTTTACTTTTATATATACCTACACACTGTCAGTTTATATTTCATAGACTTGATGCTATAGATTATGTTGGTTGTGATATACCAAGATTTATCTCACACACCATCTAGGCCACTGATGGTACCTGATAAGATTATATACATACAAGTGTCGATAAGGGGAAGCATCCTACTTTGGACACCTGATCTTGGTTTCTTGAATTAGGATGGATCTTGGTAGTAGATGAACAGACCAGTGCTCAGGATGGTGGATAGTTTTTATCTTTTATTTTATTTTATATGGAATGTATTTCCTACTTCCATATATACATGTTTTCTAGTTTTGTATATACATGACATACATCATCATCATTGTGTATATGATTCAGTTTCCCACTTTTGATTATTGTTTGGAGCTTGGATGTTTATCCTTATATTTTAATTCTATTTTATTTATTTCTACTTCCACTATTTATCTATTATTATATCTATAGTGATTCACTTTGACATGGAGGAATAGTCTCCCCATGGACGCACCCTAGGCCCTCACTGCTAGTCGGTGTCCTTTGATGTATAGGGAGACATGCCTGAGGCCATGTGGCCAACTAGGTTTGGGGCACCTTAGAGTGGAACTCAGGTCGGGACATCACAAAGTGATATTAGAGTAGTTTTTATTTTCTTCTTTCATATTGTTTTCGAATATAGAAAAGAGATTAGGAATATGTTAGAAGTTGGATATGATCTTCATTTGGGAGTAGCTAACCTATGTTTAGGTTAAATACCAAGTTTCCTGGGAATGTGAAATGTTATTATATATTTCACTTATTACAATTGATATACTTTCACTATTGGGTGATGCACTTGAATTGTGGATTTTAATATGCTTTATGGATATTTAACTTAGCCAGATAAGGTAAGGAGAATTGTTACATGCATCATTATAGGCCCCTATAATTCACATTCCATGCATATTCCACACCATATTGGTGCATTTCACCGCTTTCATTGCTTGTGTTACTTCTGATTGTTGAGTGATCCATGGTTGCTATATATTCCCATTCTACTAACATATTCTAAATGGTAGGGTATTAGTTATTTAATGTGTCAGCATCAACCTAAATAGTTTGTTCCTATATAGGTTGATGGTGGCATCTTAAATAGATAGTCTCTACCCAGGTCATCTATGTACCCCTGGTCACATGAGCTACTCTTTGGATGCAATTGAGTGATTTCCAATTTCAATTAATGAGTTGTATGGGCCCTAATGTATTATAATTGTTAATTTATCAAGTTGATCCATTTTATATTACCTTCTACATCCTAAAACCAAATGTAGATGGGTTTTAAATATAAATTAAATGGGTGTTGATTTTAATGATAAGGTGTATGGGCCCTTATTCACTAGGAATGGTGATCCATTTAATCAACATTGTTATATTTAAATGATCAAATAAAAACTATAAAAGTAAATATTTGTTTATAAAATCAAATGGTTTTTAGAAAATAAAGAGGCACAGTGTGACTAGCCCTTTCACTTACTAGAACCCTTGTAAATCAAACTTAAACACTTACCAATACCAGGCCTCCTAAGTGGGTGGTTGGGGTATTACCTTGGGTAGTGAGCCCTTATCCATATGTTATTCTTCTTCTAGTGTCTCTATCTAGTACCAAATCTTATTCTGATGTGTGTAGTTGGCATTTCTAGAGCTATGCCACCACGACACCTGGATTCATGCACTAGGAGGTTGGCGACGACCATGCTATAGAGGTGGTGGGCCCTAAGCCACCAGTGATTCATCCTATAGTACCACCTGAGGAACCACCTTCTATCCTCAATCTAGGCTCTAATGCTCAGTTTTGAGAGGTTTTTCTGCATATGATGTATTCCATGTAGGGTGATCCATGACCTACACCTACTATGGATAATCTAACTCAAGAGTTCTTGCTTCATCATCCTCACATATTTTTAGAGGATGGTAGACCACATGCTACTAAGTCTTGGATAGAGTCCACTATATATATCTTTGAGAATCTAGAGATGCCTCTATAGAGGAGGGTCAAGCCTTCCACCTACATCCTATGTGATTCATCCAAGCACTGGTAGGATGTGATTACCTAGGCTAGCCATTATCATGGCATGGTATGGGATGACTTCCAAACTATCGTATATGAGTAATTTTCCCCTCAAACACTGAGATATGACCAATACATAGAGTTTATACATCTAGAGAAGGATTATATGTCTATTATGGACTATTCAATTCATTTTTTGAGTTACATCACTTTGAACCATTTATAGATGGTGATGAGTTGTTGTGTGATAAATGTTTCAAGGATGTGATTAATTATGCCATCCTTGCCTAGGTGAATATATTCCAACTACATACATTTTCTGAGGTCATCAATTAGATACTTATCATTGAGCGCAACCTGAGGGGTAATGATGGTTCTGGGAATAAAGGTTTAGTTATGAGGTAGGACAATAGTTCTTTCAGAAGCATGAATCATTTC
The DNA here is from genome assembly GCA_963277665.1 of Viscum album. Taxonomy (NCBI): domain Eukaryota; kingdom Viridiplantae; phylum Streptophyta; class Magnoliopsida; order Santalales; family Viscaceae; genus Viscum; species Viscum album. Next base: position 400,824,188 of record OY728151.1, on the reverse strand, counting down.
TTTAAGGTTTCTCATCAACGTAGAGGCATCCAAAGTATCCACACTATCATCTCTATTATATTCCATCAGTGTGGATGATAGGGGAATCAAAATCCTCATTGTGATTGAGACCCTCTTGAGTGTTGTACTTACAGTCATATGGGGAATCTTCATAGATTTTATCAGAATTTTCCATCTACTTACAGTATAAGAGGATCCACAATAGATCCAACTTTAGGGGTATGATCTTTTATATCGCATTAGGTGGAGAGTTAGAGGAGTACCTGTAGGATAATATGAGGAGGAATTCATGGTCATGGTATACATACATCTTATTATCTACAAAAGTAGATTAAATCTACCTAGGGTAGTCCAGCTATAACATAGGGATTTGGATCAGGTCAATTACATTCTTAGCTGATACCCAAGGACCTAAGTGTAGGAAGATCTATAGTACGAGGTAATATTATAGTAGCATACACTATTGTATATTCCTTCTTTAATATAGGTTAATCACACTCCTTTATCTATTTATTGATTTTGGAAAGTATCAGGTTGGAAATTCAGTACTTTTGTGGTGTGTTGAGCCCGGATACACCATTGGGAGTGCAGTCCGAGGGAATACGCCAATGCAGTGACTTCCCCTTTAAGGTTGGTAGTTACCCCTTATTATGGGACCTATTTATACTCGATATGATATACTTTAATGTCATTCTCAAGATGTATTGGTTGGTTCCATATCATACCTATGTGGACTACTATCACTAAAGGGTGTCTTTTACATCACTAGAGGGTATAAATTATCACCACAATTGTGAGTGAGATGTTTAGACCAGTAGAGATGGATCAAAGCATCATGGGATAGGTGGAGTGACTACCCAGATTGATAGTATCTTCATTGAGGATATAGGTTTACATAAGGCTAAATTTCCTCTGATAGTAGATCATTTCAAGAATGTCTTTCCAAATTATTTTCCTGGATTACCTCCCAAGAGAGAGGTAGAGTTCACGATTGATCTTGTTCTAGGAGAAGATCAAGTGTCCATTCCTCTATATAGTATTGAACCTACTAAGCTACAGGATATAAATAGATATTTGGAGGATCTAGAGTCTAAAGGCTTTATCAGACTCGGTACTTTATCTTGGGGTCATCCATGCTTTTCTCTAAGGATTATTGAACCCTTCATTTATGAAGGAATTATCAATGGTTGAACTAAATTATGGTTAATAATCAGTATCCAATTCCTCATATAGATGATCTATTTGACTAGATTTGAGGATCTAGGGTATTCTTGAAGATTAACCTGAGATCTAGAAATCATCAAGTGTGATCTAAGACTTAAGATATACCTTGAAAAACTTTTCATAGTAGGTATGTTATTTATGAGTATCTCGTTATGTTGTTCGGTCTTATGAAAAACCCTTCCATTTTCATGGCTTTGATGAATAGGTTTTTCCACCCCTATATGGATTCCTTTATTGTGGTATTTTTGGATGATATATTAGTGTATTATCATACTCGGATTCACCATACAAAACATCTTGAGATATTTTTAAATACATTGAGAAAGAATCATATTTATGCCAAGATTTATAAGTGCCACTTCTAGATTGAAAAAGTTCACTTCTTAGGTCATATTATCATGGATTCAGGAGTATTTATTTATCTGGATAAGGTGAGTGCTGTTGTTTCCTAGGAGTAGTCACAGAACATGTTTGATATACAAAGTTTCTTAAGGATGGATAGATATTACAGGAATTTCACATAGGAATTTTCCCTCCCTTTTCACCACTTGTTGGTCTTAAAAATAAGGGTGTGAAGTTCCTTTGGTCAGAAGTGTGTGATAAATCCTTTCAGAAGGTGAAATAAAGGCTTGTTTTAACACCTATTCTAATTCTGAAAAAGCCTGGTATAGGTTATATAGTGTTATATGATGCATCAATTATCAGAATGGGTGTGGTGATGATGTAAGTGGATATATTCATTGTGTACAAATCTAATCAATTGAGGACTCATGAGAGAAATTACCCAATTCATGACCTTAATATAGCAGTTGTTGTTCATTCTTGATGCTGCTAAAGACATAATTGGATAAGAGAGAACTTTGTGGTTATAAGAATCATAAGCATATCAAATATATCTTTATGTAGAATTAATTGATTCTCAAACAATACAGATGGGTCAAATATCTTCAGTCCTTTTATTTTGAGCTTTCCTATATGACTGGAAAAGGAAATAAAGTAGTGGATGTGATGAATCTGAAAACTCAAGAACATTATGTACATGAATCTAGTGATGAATAGATATTGATGACCCTCTTTTATGAGATGCATCTAGAGTTTCATGAGTATCATGGTAAGTATTCTATTAAAACCTTAGTATTTAACTCTTCCCACCTTGATATGGTGAAGAGAATAATGTTTTCAAATCCTGAAGACTTGGTTCTTTGGGTGAGTATTCAAGGAGATAACCTACCTCTAGGACGGTCTGTGGATGGAGAATAAATATTACATATACATGGGTGTGTCTGGGTTCCTATAGATATGAGAGAGGAACTGATTCAAGAGTCCCAAACTTCTCAATGTTTAGTTCATCTAGGAATATACAAGATGTATCGAGATATACAATGCCATTATTGGTAGCCTGAGATGAAACATCAGATATTAGGTTTTATCACTAGACGTTCCACCTTTAAATAGGTGAAGGCATAACACCAGTAACCTTCTATATTGTTACAGACACTTTTTTTCCTAGAATTGAAATGGGAAGATGTTTCCATGGACTTTATACTCGGCTTACAGAGATTGACTTGAGGTAGAGACATAATTTGGGTAGTCATGGATCGACTGATAAAGGTATCCCACTGCCTTCCTATCTAGGAGACTTTATTAGTTGATGATATGGAATGACTATATATCTATGAGATCATACGTCTACATGGGATCCATCATACTATTATTTCAAATAAGGGCACTTATTTCACATCAAGGTTATGATAAGGGTTACAAAGAGTTATGGGAATATAGGTTCTTCTGAGAACAAATTTTTACCCTTAGAGAAATATCTAGTCGGAACAAATGATACAGGTTTTAGAGGACATTATTTCAGCATACTTCCTTGATTTTAGTGGTTTATAGGAGAAGAATATACCTCTCAATGAGTTCCCCTATAATAATATATTTCATTTAACTATTCATATGGATCCTTTTGAGGCCTTGTATGGTAGGACATTTCGTTCATCCCTATACTGGTTAGAGGTAAGAGAGACACTACTACTAGGTCCTCATCTCATGCAGGAGAATTTGGAGTAGGTTTATCTAATCAAGAAGAATATTTATACTTCTAAATATATAAATAAATCATATACTAATTTTCATCGATGACCTCTGGAGTTTTATGTTTGAGATCATGTTTTTCTGTGGGTATCACCCAGGCTTGGGCATAGACAAATACAGAGGCAAGAGAAGCGATCACCTCATTTTGCTGGGAATTTTGAGATGTTGGATAGAGTCAGTCTAGTAGCCTATCAGTTTTTACTACCTCATAGGTACCGTTCCATTCATGATGAATTCCACATTTCAAGGTTTCACCATTATCATATGAACCCATGTCATAATTTTTATCCTGAGGATATTGAGTTAGATTATGATGCATTTTTTGAGGTGTATCCTATATATATCATTGACTGGAGCATAAAGAATCTATGTGGCCAGTCTTTCCCTTTAGTATGGGCTCTATGGAAGAAAGGCGATGTATAGAATGAGATACGGGAGAGGGAGGCTGGCATATGTTCTCAGTGTTTGAAGTTGTTCTCAGATAGTGTTGTGATGCTCTTGGAAGGTGAACTTGGATATGAGTTCCTTTAAGGGGGAAGACAGTAAGAACCCAATTTTTCCATCATGTATGGATCCTTTAAATTTCAGTTTAATTAATTCTTTTAGACCTAATTTTGATTCCTATTGAGTTTAAGGTTGTTTTAGGGGTGTCTGGGTCTTGTTCAGAGCTCGTAATCCTAACTGATGGAGAAAAGGAATGGACCACATGGTTAATAGAAACCATGAAAACTAGTTCACTAAGTTTCCCTAATTGTGCAATGGATAGATAGTGGGCCTTAAGAGGATTCATATTCTGAGTAAACCATGTGTCTAGGGGTGCACACCTGTGCGGGGGTACCTATAGGTTTTAGCAGATCCATGCACATGGTTAGTCAAAACATGCACATGAAACTATACAGGGTCCCTCATTAAGTAGAGAGAGGCACACAATTGACAGATGGTTTGAAAAATGTGTGGATAAACCATGTGACCCAAATATTTTGGGTAAAATTACTATTTCCATTAAATATAATTAAACCAAACCCCTCCTTTAATTTCTCCTACAACAGATAGAAGGACCTAATCCTTTACATTTAGATCTCCCTCCTTGGTTCTAACCTAGGTTATTCGATTGATTCATTGTCTATACTTCGATTCAAGATCCAATCATCATGTTGGAATCCTCCAGGTAAACTCTTCATTCATCTTTCTCTATTCATCATTTCACTTCTCCTTGATAGAGTTATTGTGATGCAAGCTCATATTCCCTATTTTTAGGGCGTTGATCCATTATTCAGTTTTAATTTTATCCAGGATAAACTAAGGACTGATACTGGATGAGGAGAGTGCTATAGGCTCGAGGTTGATGGTATATGACTCATCCCTCAAGTCTCTTCATTTTATAAACTTCCTTCATAGTGAGTATGGAAATTTCATTGGGCGTTTTCTATAAAATTAATATTACATGATTATAATCATTGTTCTCATATTATAGACCTCGTCTATATGTGTCCTTTATCATTGGAGGTTATGAACTCTACATCGACCACCCCAGGTAGGGTTATTTCCTTATTTATGCCTCTAGTGTATTTTTTATGACTAATACACTGTTCAGGTTTGCTATGAATTAGATTTAATAAAGGTAAGTGTTATAATTAAATTAATGAATTGTTAATGGCTATTACATGGATATTTTAACTTGAACATTTTAAGGTAAGTGTTCCAATCAAGTAATTATTCTTTAAAAATTTAAATGTAAAGTATATTTAAATATATAACTTGGTATAGTTAGTTATAAATGGATTTCTTATGGTTTCATATCCTTAGACCACCTTTTCATGTTTATGAAAGGTAAAGTAATGAACTAAATAATTGAATATGGAATCAAAGTATTAAAAGGTTGCATGCCCTATATAGAATGAACCCACTAAATGTTTAAAATTGAATTGGTAATAAATGGCTGCATGTACTATTTATCCTTTTCACTTAGTATGAAGGGTTATGGAATGAACCTCCTGAATTATTAGAAGGCATGAGTATTATATGTACTTAATTAAGAAATGAATTATGTATAAGGTTCCTATTGCATATGAACCTTTTTTTATTTATAAGAGTGGTTAGACTTGAGCTAGCCTTGGATTCCTAAGGTAATTAATTTATCACTTAGAGGATTCCATGCTAATTCAAGGATCCAGTTTCCAAGGGAGATACCTGATTAATTTTTTATCTATTTATTCAATTATAAGAGTTTTGGTGGTGGTTGAAATGATTATGGTGAGTGGTCACCCTGTTTTCTCTACCACCAAATTCTTATCATTTACTATTTTCATCCCCTTAACTTTTTGTGTCATACATACGGTGGAGGATGGAATAGGTTGTGATAGCCAGTGAAGAGGTTTCCTAGATGAATTTAGGAAGATATTTTACTTGTATATAGAGGTCTTAGTATGGGGTAATGATATTTCAAATGAGAAGGTGTAGTGTGATAGGTTTTGATCACTACATTGAATTGAATATTGAGGCTCTTTTTTAATAATGATATCAATCCCCATGACCTACCAAGAAAATTTTTCTTATTTATTTATTCTAAAAACATTCTATTTTTCATTTCATTAACATATATAATATTTATATTTCATGTATTTTCAAAACCCTCATCTATATTAGTTTAATAGTTTTATATTAGTTAGTTTATAATAGTGACAATAGAAATATAATTCATATAATCAGCCTCCTTATAATCGATCCTAGGGTGTTCCACTATGGTTCATTCTTGGGATAATAATAAATTAATTGAAATGGGAGAAGAGATACATATTTATAGGGATAATGGATGAATAATTCTCTCTCAAAATATTCACTCCAAAATTTTAAATGTTTATGACCCATTAAATGTTCAAATTTGTAATATGTAACTTTATAAAAGTTGTTCTATAATATCTCATCTATTAAACTTAAAAATTTAAGCATAATTAGAGACCATATGTAGGAGATATGTCCGATTTACTTCAAGAAATTAATTCTGTCTCGGTGACTCTTCATATTCCAATGCTCCAACTTACCATGATCTTAAGACCTTGTTACTTGAATATTAACGCATGAAAACCTTAATAAAAGTTGTTCCTTAATATATTTTTCATCCCTACACAAATATTCATATGTTTCGGACATGTTTCTAAAAATATGTTATTTATTTACTTAATGGAACCATTTCTTCCCAAAGAGACCTTTTATCTTCCACTAGTTGTAACTGCCCAAAGACTTCTTTAAAGAGAGAAAAGTTCCTTGAAAATCATAATAAACATGAGAATTTGATTCATATTCCATTTAAATGTGTAATAAATTAATTTTGATATCCATATCTGGATTTATGCCTCAATTACTGAGGCATGGTCCACTCTACCGTCCAAAACAACTTTCCTCAAAGAATAATTTATTTAGGCTCTTAGAAGGTAGAATCATCGCTTATTCCAATTTAAAAATATCTATATCATGACCATTGGAAGGATAAAAAAATAATTAAATTATTTAGATCAATATAAAAAAATATATTTTTAAAATAATGAAGTGATTAAAAATAATTAAAATCCCAAAATAGGCCATTTTTGTATTTAGGCTTAAAATAACACAAAAACCTACAAATATGAAAATTGATAATTAAATAAAACTATAGTGGGATTATAAAAATTGAATTATAGTATTAAATATATTAAAATATTATCTTTATCACTCCCCCACACTTAACCATTGCAATCCTGGACAATTATCATATATTCAAATTAAAATGTACACAACAATCAAAAATGAGAAAACATCAATGATATTATCCAAAATAAAATTTATCATGTATCCTATATGAGAAAATACCATTTAATTTTAAATACTCAAATTTAAATTTGTTCAACCTCATAAATCTATCTATGGACCAAACACAACCTACCTCACATTGAATTTTCTGTCACTCTTTGCTTAAGAGAAATTGAATATGGAATAATGCTCATACTTGGAAATTGAATGTATCACCATAGGCTTGTAAAAATTACCATTTATATATAGAATGAAAAATGAAGTTATTTTAAATCATGAGTTATTTTTCAAGGTGAATTCTGTGTATTAGGGTTGGTGGGAAAATGATTGAAAAACTTTAAGGCTAGAAAGAGGAGGTTGGACTCTTAAGTACAATGCATGAATAATCAAGTGAAAATAAAGGATAATCCTCACTCAATTCCATTTGTAAATGTAAAACACAACACCAAACAATTTTTTTGACATGCTACATGAGTCAATAAATTATTAAAATGAATGATATCATCCAATTTCTTTTTTTTTTAATTTTTTTTAAAGTTCCAAAAAGGCACAACTTTTTTTATTTTTAATTTTTTTATGGAGAATAAGCTAAAAATTGAATAAAATTAATGGATTACAACCACACCATTTATTTTAGAGAATTAAATGACTCATAAAATAATTTAAAATGAAAAATTCAAGATCATATCAATTTTCCCTTTTTCCCTATTTTTTATTTTTTTAAAGGAGAACTGGATAAAGAAAATAAAGAAAAATGAAATGATGACTTAAGCACAATTTTCTCATTATCCACTATCCAAAAGGTTGAAACACACCTCAAACCACCCACAAATGAAACGCATCCCAAATAAATCACATGAAATTCCCTTCCCCCATGCTCAAACATGAAATATCCATAGAAAAATACCAAGAGTGTAGGTAGGTAAAGAAAAACTGGTTTGTAATGTGGCTTAAAACTATAAGTAAATTAATGTAATGTAAGGGATAATTAATGATATATGTATGGGTGGGTCTGAAGATAAAATGTGGTTAGCCAAAGATATTCCTCAATAATATTAAAAACATTACATGAAATCCAATGTTTTAAAAGAGAAAAATCACAAGTTCAGGTTCTCAAACAAAATTGATGTTTCTCTCAAGAAATTGTGTGTATTAGAAAGAATATGTAAAAGTGGTTTATAATACCTCACAATAATGAAAAAAATTATTTTAGTTTGTGTTTCATGGCCATGGATTTCAAAAATCATTCAAACTCATAAAAATGATTTAAAATCCAATTATAGGGGAAAAAATTTCATATCAACAATCATTTAAAATCTATTTATTAAAAAATAATTTCAACTCCCTAAAAATAAATTCAACTGTAAAAAGTGATAAATTCATTAATTTAAGATCAAGGTTCTTAAAAAATAAAAAAATACACACAATAAGACAACTATCAGGTTGAAACTCCCCTACACTTAAACTTAAATAACCTTTATTTAAGCTCAAAAATAAAAATAAAAATATGGGCATAAAAAATAAAGAGAAGGAAAGATACAAGTTGGATTTATTTTTTGGTAGTAGATTTGATTTAATCTTCTAGATACTTCCACTTTGAACCTATAAAGCATAAAATAGAAAAAATCATAAAAAAAATAAATAGGAAGGAAAAAGAGGATAGAACATGGTTGAGACCCTCCATGTGGGTGCTAGGAGTTTACTACTCATAGTTAAGAAGTTTTAGTGGTTTAACCCTAATATGAAGCTGGATGGGGTTTCTTACATATAAACCACCACATTTTATTTTTCCTAACATCCATAAGTATATTCTAGGAGTGATAACCCCCAAGGAAAATAAAAATAGATCTAGCCCCCAGAATATGTGAAAGAGAACATTTGAGGTGCAGAGGGGGAGGAAAAGAATGTAAGGGTGATCCATATTTTGTTTTATAGAGTATCAGTGTCCATTATTAGAAAAAGTAGATGAATTTGAATTGTATTCTCTTTTGTTTCAGGTTCATAAAATGTTTCCTCATGGATTTATTCTTTTGTGCCACTATCCTCATTTTCACTAGTGTATAGCTTGACTGGATACTCCATTTTATGCTCAATACAAGAAAATTATTATTCTTCTTATTCATATATGGCCTATAGTAGTGTTGGTTAATCTATAAAATTAGAATAAGGGATATTAGTTTTCAATTTCAAATTAATAATGTTTTAATAAAGAGAAGGTTCATAAATTAAATCTCCCCCAAAACATTCTGCTTCAGACTCTTTTTCCTTAAGCAGGGTAGTTGGGAATTCATTTGGTAGAGAGGGGAGTGGATCTTCAAGTCATTATTCAACCTCAAAAATTTATTCTTGAAATTTTTGTGGAATATTAATTTCATTATTCTCATCTTTTCTTTGTTTCCATTCCATCAATTGGACTTTAACTTCTTTATCTTTAGCATACTGCGATGCAACTAGGTTACTTTATTTTTTGAGAACTTTGAAATCATCTTAAAGCATTATGCAATTTTGTTTCTTTTGAATATTAAATATATATTCCCTGATAATATCACCATAAAAGTTTTCAATAGTCTAATAATTATAATAATTACTATAAAAATCCACCATGTCTGAAGAAATGGAAGATATGCAATGAAATTCTTTTTTTTAGTTTTTGAAATATATATATATTTTTTTTGGTTTTTTAAGAAAAAAAGTGTGCATAAGGTATTTGCCTCACCAAAAATAGCGCCAATTTGATAAAAAATGTTTTTTCACGAACCAATTTTCAATTAATTTCTTATAATACTAATAATGAACCATAGTGGAATACCTTAGGGTCGATCACAAGGATATCACTTATACACACTATCTTTCTATTCTCACTATTATAAAATAACTAATAAAAAATTATTAAACTAATATAGATTGGTTTTTTTGAAAATAAATGAAATATAAATATTATATATATAAATTAAATGCAAAAAATAACGATTTTAGAATAAATTAATAATAAAATTATTCTTGGGAGGTCACGGGAATTGATATCATTGTTTAAAAATAATCTCAATATTCAATTCAATGTAGTGGACACAACCTATCACGCTACACATTCTCATTTGAAATTTCATTACCACACACCAATACCTCTACATATAGGGAAAATATATTTCTAAATTAAAATAGGATACCTCTTCACTGACCATCACAATCTATTCCATGCTCCATCGTATGCACGACATAAAAAGTGAAGGGGAGGAAAAATGGTAAATGAGAAGAAGAATTCAATGGTAGATAAAATGGAGTGAACACTAAACATAATCATTTAAAACACCATAAAAAATCATAAATTGAATAAATATATATAAAATTAATCATAATAAAACACAATTAGTCTACCATTTCCTCTCTCGAATAAGCACCCTGGTTAGTTCTCCATTTTTAGTTGAGTTGAGAAGGGAACAACGGTGGGAGAATACATAAAATAAAACAAATGAAAAAAGGATATGAATAAATAATAATACCAAACTAATATATATTAAAAATAAAAATAACTGTTAAAAGATAAAAAATCCACCTTATCCCCCTGAAATGGCTATATTTTGAAATGGGAGAAGAGATACATATTTATAGGGAGAAGGGATGAAGAATTCTTACTCAAACTATTGACTCCAAAAGTTTCCGAATTTATGACCAACTAAATTTATTTATTTGTAATAGGTATATTCATAAAAGATGTTAAATTATATATTTTACGTTCAACCTCAAAGTATGAGCATAATTGGAGACTTTATGTAGTAGTTATTTCCGATTTACTTCAAGAAATTAATTCTATCCAGGCGACTCTTCATATTCCAATGCTTAAAATTACTATGATCTTATGAACTTGTAAACCAAATATTTATGCACATAACCCTTAATAAAATTTTTTATTTAATTTATTTCTCATCCCTCAAAAATATTTGATACATTTTGGACATGTTTTTCAAAAGATATGATTTAATTACTTAATGGAACTTTTTCTACCTGAAGAGATATTTCATCTTCCACTAGTTGTAACCACCCAAAGACTACCTTAATGAGTGAAATGATCCTTAAAAATAATCATGAACTCTAAAATTTGAGTCCTCATCCATTTTCCAGGTGGAATAAATTCATTTGGACATCAATACCTAAAGTTATGCCTCAATTACCGAGGTATGGTCCACTCTACCGACCAGAACAACTTTCCTCAAAGACTAATTTATTTGGACCCTTAAAAGGTCGAATCATCACTTAAAATAGTTGAAAAATATCTATCTTACAAATATAGGAAGACTAAAAAATAATTAAATGATTTATATTAATATAGAAAATTATATTCCTGAAATACTGAAGTGATTAAAAATAGTTAAAATCCTAAAATAGGTCATTTTTTCCTTTAAGATCAAAATAACACAAAAACCAAAAAATGTGACAATTTTAAATTAAATAAAACTATGGTGGGATTATAAAAATTGAATTATAGTAGAAAATATATAAAAATTTTAGCTTCATAAATACCCACATTAGAATACAGTCCTTATCAACTAGCAGATACCTGACATGTTATCGTAGGATTCCTTCATTATATTATGAATAATAGGATGACTTAGATACACTACTTGGATCCAAATTGATGAATTTGGACATGTGGAGCCATGGATTGACCCCATTGGACCCAGTCAGTCTTAGACCATTTTATCTTAGACAAGATCCTTGGACTCAGTTATAACTATTTACAGTGGAATGCCTTGGGCGATGCCCCTTGGATTACACTCAGACCCCTTATAGTTAGGATACATGTTATTACTGATTTGAATCGACCCCTGATATCAAGGATTCCTTGTTTATTACTTTCGATCCTCTTTCATTATCATTATCATCTAGGATTACTTGGTTATTACCTTGGATCCTCTGTTATTATTATCATTATTATAGGATGCCTTGGTCATACCTTGGGTCCTCTTACTTCACTTATTATTAACTAGAACATAATTAATTAATTGATTACATGTTCATACACTAGCTAAGGATGAAGCTGGTATTGGGGGTATTTACATTATTGTACTGTCCTTACTTTCATATAATCCTACCCACTTTAGTTTATATTTCACAGAATAGATGGTATAGATTATCTTGGTGGTGGACTACTAAAATTTATATCACACCCTATTTGGTCCACTGATGGTACCCAGATAGATTATATGTATGTAGGTGTTTATAAGGGGAAGATTCCTTCTTTAGAAACATAATATTGGTTTCTTATATTAGGATGTATATTGGTATTAGATGACTGGGCCATTGATTGAGATGATGGATAGTTTTTGGATTCTTTTTTCTTATTTTGTATAGAATGAATTTTCTCATACCATGTATGCCTATTTTCTAGTTTTGTAGTGACATAACATACATCATCACCATTTTATATATGATTCGGTTTCCATATTTTTATTATTGTATGGTATCTAGATGTTTATCCTTATCTTCTGCTTCTTATTTATTTATTTATTACTTTTTCTAATATTTATCTATTATTATATCCACTGTGATTCACTCTGATATGAGAGAATAGTATCCACATGAACACACCCTAGGCTCTCACTACTAGTCGACAACCTCTGGTATATGGGGAGGTGCACCTGAGGCATGTGTCCAATCGGGCTTGGGGCACCTTAGAGTGGCACTTGAGTTAGGAATTTAAAATTTTTTGGGGTGTTAATTATAATTTATAGTATTTTATAGTGTTTTAAATTAATTTATTCAAAATTATACTAATTTATAGTAACTTATATCAATTTATAGTAATTTATAATTAGTTATACTAATGTATTTATTTTATACTAAATTATATCAATTTATAATAATTTATATTAATTTATATTAACTTATATCAATGTGTTCGCAGTGGCGCTGTAGGAGCATCTTGGATATTCTAGGCTGTCAACAAAGACAGAAGCCGATTCTCTACTTGGGGGTGCCTCTTTCCTTTAGTCGCATCAGGAAGCACCATTTTGAGGATATAATTTCACGGTTGCTGGGAAGGATCTAGAATCGAAAGAGTAAATTTCTTTCCTTTGGTGGGAGGGTGGTATTGGTAAATAGTGTGCTGTCATCTATACTTCTGCATGTGTTTTTAGTGATTTATCCACCCAAAGGGGTAGTTAAGCGGATCGAGATCATTCTGAATTCATTTTTGTGCGATGCTAATTAGTTGGGAAGAGCTCACTGAGCCTCTTGGGATCTCATGACCAGAACGGTGGAAGAGGGAGGAGTGGGTATACATGATGTTAAAGGATCCATGCAAGGCATGCAGGGTAAGATGACTCTGGAGATTATCGTGGGAAAGTCACTATGGGCTACGTTTTTTAGGGGAAGATATGGAGATCAATGAGGGGAGTCAGCCACTAGGTCTCAGTTCACATGGCTGGCTCGGTGCATGGTGTCTCATATTAAGGATATTTCAGACTCAGCTAGGTGGATTATCGGCAAGGGGGATTTAAGTTTCTAGAAGGTCAATTGGGTGGGGGAGAAAATGGAGTTTCCTGGATATCCTCATCCGAACATTTCGTATAAGGAGGCCTGCCTTCAACCTGATATGTTGCTTACTTTTATCAATTCTTAATAGAGGAGGGTGTAAGAAGGCATCATCTTGAATGAGGACCCAGATAAATGTTGCTTCATAGATTCATCTTCAAGAAGGTTTTACTCTAAGGACTATAGGATAATGGTGAACTCAGAAGGTCTGCAGGAGGTGGAATCAGAAAGCTGTGGTGCAAGGAGATCCCTTCCAAGATGAATTTTCTTATATGGTGGATTAGTAATAAAGCACTACCTAAGGATTAAAACATACAACAGAGAGGGATTGCTTTGGCATCTCAGTGTTTTTTCTGTGAGAGGCCGCAAGCTAAATCAATTTCCACCTTTTCTTTCTGAGCAGTTGAGCGCATTACTTGTGGTCTCTCATCTCTCCAAAACCTTGCATAAAAGTTGAACAACTATCTATGCATGGGGTCATTTATAAATGGTTTCATGAAGTCGAAGGTTGGGCTGGAGGCTGCAAGGTTTGGGCGGTCATTCTTGCATCAGTCTACTGGGTCATCTGGGAAGCTCTTAATCAGTCTAGAGGAGGTAATAGGTGGTCTCCCTTGCTCTTACAGGTCTGGTTGAGTTCGTTGATATAGGAGTTGGGTTTTCTATTTCCGGGGAATTAGTTTATGGATCTATTGTGTGGTCTTACACATCATCTAGATAGCCTCACAAGAAAAGAGGGTATGTGGATTAGGTGGATACCTCCTTTATGGGGATGGAAGTTGAATGTGGATGGGTCCTGTATGGGGGGATTAATGAGAGGAGGAGGGGTTCTTTGGGACCAGTGGGGTTTGGTTCTATTCAGGTTCAGTGCATTCTATGGCATGAGGTATTCTTTGGGGGTAGAGGTGCAGGCCCTTGTTACTAGCATGAAGATTTGTAGGGAGCATGATATCTAGGTGGAGTAGATTGAGTTCGATTTGGAAATTCTGGTGTCTTCTATTCAGAAATGATGGGAAGCTCCTTGGAACTTGATTTATTTGCTTCGGAGGTGCATCGTAGAGTTCAAACTTGGACAAAACTTTCACCATATTTGGAGGGAAGGTAATTTTGCAGCTGACTCGCTTGCTCGTTTGGGTAATCCTGCTGATACTCTTGTAATTTATAATAGATTATGTTACCTTCCTATGGAGTGTAGGACTATGATCCAAGGGAATGCACTAAGCCTACACCACTTACGTCCTCCTTGAGGAGATTTTTCTATGTACTCCTCTATAGTTTTAATAAAAAGTTAAAGTTAAAGTAAAGTATACTAAATCACATCACTTTATAATAATTAATATTATTTTATACCAGTTTTATAAAAATTTAAACTAATTTATAAAAAAATATTTGACTTTATACTCAATTATTTCAATTTATAGTACTTTTATAATAATTTTTAACAATTATTATTGTTTTATATCAATTTATAATATTTTTTATTAATTTAAATAAATTTATAATAATTTATAATAATTTATATCAATTTATAATAATTTTTAAAATTCATAACAATTTATAATATTTTTTATTATTTTATACTAATTTAATATTAATCTATAACAATTTGTAATAAATTATATTAATTTATATTAAATTATAATATTTTATACTAACTATACTTTCAATTTAATAAATTAAAATAACCATCAAAATATATAAATTTAAAAATAATTAAATAGGAAAAATAATGATAATTTAAAATAATGTTTAAAAATATATCTCAAAATTAGCACTTTTCCAAACAATTTGTTGATCTGGTCTTTAATCTACTAAAATAAAGATTAGATCTAAAACCAGAGATATTTTTTCAATAAAAATGGAAGAATTATGGGCATATTCTCGGAAAGGGAGGAGGTAAGCACATTTTATGGTTTTTTATTAGGAAAGACTATTTATGATGGTTATCAGTCTGAATGGCCCAAAGGACTTCATTTTTATTTATTTTTGATAACCCCCCTTTCAAGGGATTAGGGGGAACCCTTACAAGGCCCGTAGGCTTAGAGATTACAAGGCCCATAGGCTTAGGAGATTACATGACCCGAAGGTCTTAGGGAATTCAACCCGACTATCTATAAGGAACTGCCCCTCCCCAGCATCTACGTCATGATAGTAGCTCTCCACCTTTGCATGACCGTCTGGATAGGCTTCCCATGCAATCACAGGCTGGTACCGATGGCATAACCATACCCTCTCATTCTGACAATCCATTTGGTTCTGCTTTGGTGAGTGCACCTGCTCTGAATCCTCTTCTGGGGATGCTCCTTTTTTATAGTGTGTTTGGGGCAACTGTATGTGGCCCAAAGGCCTTGAGGTGGACCGAGGGCCTTAAAGGTGGCCCAAAAGCCCTACTGACCTGAAGGCCTGGGTGATCCGAAAGCCTTAAGGACTCCAAGCCCAAACCGGTGACCCAAGGTGAATAGTTCTAGCTGCTACAGTACCTGTACAGTGTACAGTCTGCTACAGTACTGCACAGTGTACAATACTACTATAGTGCTGCTATAGTGCATGCTACAGTACTGCTACAGTACCCGAAAATATGCCTCTACCTGGTTTTAAACCTGGGTCTTGTGGATGCACTTAAGGATACTTCACCAACTGGGCTGAGGCTCATGTGACAAATGTGGGTTGCTAACACCGACTCCCAGTGGGGGGCCCCAAAAAAGCCCAGGTGTGCTCCACACTCCCCAGCTAAACAATGGCTTTGAATCCCCCTATGCATAATACACACAATGCCCGAGTCTGGCAGGACTCGAGCCTGCGCCAGTTCCCACAGAGAGCGAGGGGTACAACCAGTGGGTACCACTCGGCTAAAACCCCATGGGCTGATGGTTATTAGTGACTTACAACTTATTTGTGATGGGTTTTTGTGATAGACTTCTTATCAGTTTCAAAAGGACGCCGCTAAACATAAGTTTTTTTACTAAAAAATGTATTTACGATGGACTATTCCATCTTGAATACACTTGTAGAAAGATCATTTGTGATAGATTCATCTCAAATAATTGTTATTGTCATATAATCCATCATAAATACATAGTCTATGTCGTATTTGTGAAAAATCCATCACTTATAGACCTTATCAGGATGACTATTTGCAACTGATGTACTAATCTATCACAAAAAACCATATAAAAGAAACTATTTTTGATGAAATTTTTATTCCATCAAAAATATACTATTCTTACCTCCGAGTGTACAAGCTCACCAATCCTTTTTTGTGATAGATGATTTCATCCATTGTAAAAATCCTTCATCGAAAAACTATTTTTGATAGATGATCTAGTTTGTCACAAATAATTCAACCCCATAGACTATTTTTGATATAATTATATTCCACCACAAATAACCCATTGCAAAA
Organism: Viscum album; assembly: GCA_963277665.1. NCBI lineage: Eukaryota > Viridiplantae > Streptophyta > Magnoliopsida > Santalales > Viscaceae > Viscum > Viscum album. The sequence goes on along the minus strand of OY728151.1, from coordinate 400,807,159 downwards.
AACAATTTTCCTATAGTAAAATTCTCTATCCTAGAATGTGTCTTATAACATCCAAGAGGTGAAAACTACTTCAGAACTTATGAATATTCTCATTGATATGTTATAGAAGGAGACAATAATGAACAAAGATTTCCTTTTTTAGAGTTCGTTCTACATGAGAATTTCAGAAGGTTGGCCTATGACTAATCACATCAATGAATTATAAATTATTTTAAGTCATTTGGAATTAGTGATGGTGAACTATGGAGATCTGGAGTGGGTAACACTTCTACTTTCATCACTCTTAGAGTCTTGGGACGCGATGGTTATCGTAGTGAGAGACTCTAGTGGTATGGCATACTTAGTGTTTATAGACATTATTGATCTTATATTTAATGGAAAAATTCAATCAAATGAGATCTATGAATCTTCTAGAAATTCCTATAGTGCAGAAGAAGGGTGACGTTCCAAAACCCAAAAAATCCACAAGAAGGGAAAATAAAGAATTCAAAGTAGGAGTAGCTTGGTTGAAGGTGGTCCCTTGTGTTGGCATTGTGGTAAGAAAGACCACCAAATGATATATCATCATGAACGAGGAGTCAAATTTGGAAGATATGATTCTGGAAGAGGATCTATGAATCATGTGTTATAAGTAAAGGAGATATATTCCCCAAATCCTTATATATGTATATATAAGATATTGGGTCTTGTATGTAAATTATGATTTTCATGCATATTGAGGTATATTATTCTACATTGCCTATGTTGGTAGTATTGGTTATATACTCGAGATGTATTCCACCCAAGCTATTATTTATTCAAAAAAAAAATTTATAAGATGAAACATATATGAGGTTATGTATTCATACGATGAATACATTTATTGGCCCTGACATTTATTCATATATTGTAATGTATGAATAAACTATACAAAAATTAAAGAGAATCCTTGATTGTCTATATCAACCATTACTATGCGATGTTAGTGTGCGTGATTGCTTTATGCCTGGTCAAATCTCTTAGATACCCAAATCTCTCTTCCTTTTCTTCCTTAGCACTTCAAGGTGCTAGCACATTGTGGGTGAAGGTGAATTCATCTCGAATGAAGAGAGATTTAGTTTGGCCTGTGAATACACTATAAAGGTGGTAAGATTTTGTTTTCCACTTGAGTGATCAACATAATTCATATTAAACCAAGATCAAGGGGATCAGAGGCATATTTAGGGAAATTTATGTTCTACAGTATATCTTCATTTCTGTTTCCATATATTTTTTATATATCATGCATGATATATATTGGAAATGGGGTTTTATATTACTTCTATAGCTTCTACTAATTGTTATTAGATTCATTTAAAACCATTCAGTGGTATCAAATAGATACTATGATTTAGATTTATGTAATCTTTCTTTAAATGGAGAAATCATGAAAAATAGAGCAACATTTTTGGATTCTGGACAAAAAGAATTATTTTTTCATTGAATAGTTTTATGTAAAGATCATAACATTTTACCTTTATTTAGATCCCTCTATGTAAGGGTTATTCCATTTTACCCTTACATAGAGTGGTCTATGTAAGTTTCAACCCCAGATATATAAGGGTCATTAACACATTACACTTATAGAGATTATCACATAAAAGTGAAGAAAGTGATGTCTAAAAGCCTTTGTAAGGAATTTTTAGGTTACCCTTACATAAAAGAGTTATACATAAGGGTCACCGGAATTACCTTCACATAACGAAGGATATTTCATCTTTACATAAAGGTAATGCAGTGTTCTAAAAATTTAGGTAAAGGTATATTTTTACTGACCCTTACGTGAAGAGTTTTCATAAAGGAAAGACCTTATGTACCCTTATACAGCTTATGCTAGATAAGGGTTATGAATATCTACCCTTATGTAAACCATCTATGTAAGGGTAAAAGGAGTATACCCTTAGGCCATATATGGATTACGCATATGGTTAAATAGAGAAGTTTTAAAATTTTAAATAGTTTAAATTGTTTATTAACTGTTTATAAATCATATTAAATGGTATTTTTGGAATAATTAATTTATAAATAATTTATAAATAAATAAATTTATTATAAAATATTTATAATCAAATAAAGTTTTATGAAACATTTTACCCTAAATATTAAATGTTAATTTTTGAAATAAATTTTAAACAAATTATATGGAATGGATTATGATACAGAAATAAAATTATTTATTTATAAATCATAAGAAATAATTTATATTGGTTTATAAGTTATGAAATAATACGAAGATATAAAATTCTCATATTTAATTTATGAATTGTCCAAAATTAATTATTTTTAATTTTCAAAATAAGAGGAGGCCTTATTTTAATATTATTTAAGCCACATCAAAATTGTTTTATTGATTTATATGATCATGGTTTAAATAATTATTAAGTCCATGATATTAGATTATTGGATTATAAATATTTTATAATTCATAAAATATCTTGTATTTAAATTTAAAATTCCATAAATTAAAAATATGAAAAGTTAATATTGAAATGAATATAAAGGGTTTATATTCAAGATTATGAAATTTACATAATATTGAATCTAAAAATCATAAAAATTTTATACTTAGATTTTATTTATGAGTTGTTTATAAATATTGATCTCATAATTAAATATATGAATTTTTAATTTATTTAAAATCCATTCCTTGTTTTATCCATAGTTATACATTGTTTATATGATGAATTTTGTATGATTTAGTTTAAATTTTAAACTAATTATAGGATATAGAGTCTTGAATTACATGCAAGGTATGTTAATTAATTTACTTTTTCATCTACTGTGACCTCAATTTTTTATTTTTGTAATGATGTTGAATTTAGTTGTTGAATTTAGTTTATACATAATTGGTGTTAGAGTTATGATTAATTGAATTAAATCTGGATTAAATAATCCTTAGGTACAGGGACTTGGGGTTAGATTACATACTTACCTGGTCATCTATCCATTGTCTAGAAAAGTGAATGGGATTGACCATCTATCACTCCAGGCTTACTCATGTAGTGACTATTAATCTCATATATTTATAAACCATTACATGAATTTTTTATATACCTTATTCATATTATTTATTCATATATGTATTAATATACTTGACTTATAATTTACATTGAGTAAAGAAAACTTATGGGTTTGTGTAAAGATTTACACATCAATATATTTTGAACATATTGGTTTGGTGGAAGGAATATTATAATAAACTAAATTATTAGAAACTTGAAAACATAAAAATAAATAACTTATGATAATATGGTGAGTTTAAAATTACCTTAAAATACTAAATGTAAGATTCCTTCCAAAGAGGGACTTATCATGAACTTCATTATCCAACTGGGTAGTTTTATGATTAAACGGGTGATCTTATTTTATTTTGTGTAAGGAAATAAAGTAATAAGTGACTCTAGATTTTTCTTTTTAGGTAGTTTTATGATTAACTGGGTGACCCTAGATTATTTAGTGATATCTTGTTTTTGGTGTTTTATTTGGGTTACACTAGCTGGGAATCCCTAACGATTAGGATACTAGACAAATAGAATTAGGTTTACCCTTTTGATAGGTTCAATGAATAGTTGTATGCTCAACTATCCAAGAGTTATATATGATATTATTAAGATGATTACCTAACTAAATAACTATGTGTTGAGAGAAATTCCATAGCATACTCATTACCTAGTGAAATATAGATCTTGGGACACTAATAGGTATGATGAATATTTAAAAGAGGTCAAAGTTTTAGTGGGATCCCATTTAATTAAAAATCTTATCGAATGGTTATAAAACATAATTCCATTTTATAAAATCTTATTTTGTAGATAAATGGAATAATCATAAACATCAACACTAATAATATTCCTTGAAAAAGAAAAACTTAATGTTATAACCTTCCTCAATTGGTATATAAATTTTAGAATCATTCTCAAACAAAAAGGATAATTCTATGTGTTAGAACAATATATTCTTGAAAAACTAACTGGTGAAGCAATTTAAAAAAGAAATTGGATAACTATGATAAACATAAAAAGGATTCATAGTAAGTCTCTACAATCATTCTAGTTACTTGGATTCACAATTGTGAAAGAAAAATATGACCCTCAATGGCTTTAAAAAGATAGATAACCTGAGAAGGAACTATAAAGAGAAAGCAAGGATTGAACGATAGAAAGCATCTAAAGATATTTTTAATTGAAATAAAATAGAAGTAACATTAGTATCCACACATTTACTCGTTATTATTGGATATTTCAATGAATTGGAGAGGATAGGTTCACCTATAAAGTTTGTGTTGGAAATATGTTTCATTGTATAGTCCCTATTGGAAATGTTCCAATAGTTTATTGTGAATTAAAATAACAATGAACCCTATAAATATTTACCTAATCTCCTAAACATGTTGAGGATTTCTAAAAAAACATGGGAAATATATGATCAATAAAAATGCTAATGGTACAAAAGGATATGGGAAATGTTCTACCCAAAAAGAAAAAAATAGGTTCTGTAAAGTCTACACCACCTTTCAAATTGTGAAAAAAAGGTTAGATGATGCTTTTATTATGGAAATATTGTCTATTAAAGAAGAAATTTTCTAGATTACCAAAAAGGATATAAGAATCCGCATGTAGAATCCACTTTAGGTATGATTGTTATATAATTAATTTCTTTTATCTGAATGGTATGTGATACCAATTGTATATTTTACAAGTGTTGTAAATATATAGGAAAACAAAAAAAGTAGAAAAATAAAGAAATTAATGATCAAGCTTGAATTTGATGTCCAAGTGATATAGAAAAGGTATTATTGTATTGAATACTTGGATAATTTACTCTTATATGAATATTTCATAAGATGTGTATTTTCTCATTTCTCTCTCGATAAGAGCAAGTAAACAATTTTTATTTAATAAAACGAGACATGTGTTTTCTAATACACATTGTTATGATATTTTTGATTCTATAACATGATTTAAGAAAGGATAAAATGTCTTATTATGGCTATTGAATTTTTATTATAGTCATTTATTGAAATGTTTTGACAATATTATTGAATTCAAATAATTTTTTACCAATTTTATAAAAGTTTTATAAATATATATATAAACTAGGCATATGATGTTTAAGCTATAAAGTACTGTATAGAAAATATAAGTAGACAAAATTTCAAACCATAAGAATAAAATTTGGATAAAAAGTTCAATAATATGTCTTCAAAATTCCAATCAAGGAAATTAAAACCTAGGGTTGTTAGGAAGGAATAATAATAATTAATATGATTGTATTATACAAGATATACCTAAAGGAGTTTGTGAAACTCTATAGAATATGCATGTTAGGTATGGATGTTATAGAAATTAATTCTTAAATTTTGAAGGGTATGAGATACTAAATGTATATTTTATAGTGTTTTAAATATACCAGAGTTCAAAATTAGTCGAATCATTGATGGAGCTTGTAGTTAATATTCATGTGATGAAGTAAATAGTTACTACATAAAGGATTTGAATGTAAAAGATTATTCTTAGTAAAATATGTGTATCTTTATCTTATTTCTCTTATGTGATAAGAGAATCTGTTTAATAATAAAGAGTTTTTTGAACAAGTATGAGATTATATATATATATATATACATGGTTTATGATTCATCAATTTCTATAACATGTTTTGAGAAGAAGATATGGATAAAAGTGTTTTGGCCTGGATAAAGTGTTTATCTGGATGTTTGTTAAAAATATAAGGTAATGTGTTCTTGCTTCCTAGTGGTGGTATATTTTGATAAAGTATTATTTTTAAAAGGAAATGTTCTAAAAAAATAAAATACCATATATGACATTAGAACAATATTTTATTTGTTAAATATTTCTAATAAAAGGAAATAAATGTTATTTCTTAACAAAAAAGGGTTTTTGTATCTTAAAAAGATAATTTGAAAAGAATATAATGTATAAATAGTTAGTGGGAATATATATGGACTTAAAAAGGTTCAAAGTTAACTAATAAAGGATTACACCAATCAAAAGTTAATATGTTTTCCTCTCAATATCCTAAAGAGTTTATAATACAAGATGATAAATAAAAATTTAAAGAGCTACATTTAGTTATCATAAAATTTTGATATCACTATTTCCTAAAGGATTATACCAATCTAATATTGAAATGTTTTTCACTCAATATCCTAAAAGAGTTTAGGATATGTGAGGATAAAGAAAAATTAAAAGATTTACATTTAGTTATCATGAAAAGTTAAAGGCACTATTTCTTGAATGATTATACCAATCAAAATGAAAAATTAATTAAAATTAATATCCTAAAGAGTTTCGAGTATGAAGGTAAAGAGAATTTTAAGAGTTATATTTAGTTATCATATTAAAGTTTTTTCACATTATCCTTGATGAGTTTAGGAGGACCGATAAAGTACAATTTAAGTAATTACATTATTTAAAGGAAATGTTTGATAGAATATAGTTCCAAGGATGATGCTGATGAAATTATAAAGAGTTATAATTAGGCAAAAAAAATTCAATATCATAACATTCAATGATATGAAGTTAAGATGTTTAAACATGTCTAAGTAGTTGAACAATTAGGAACATGATTCATAAGTCTCACAATTATTGAAACTAACATTCTTTATAGATGTTTCTCACTAAAAAGTTTAATGGGAGGGTTTTATTATATGTCCAAATAGAGATATAACATGAATTACATATGATGTAATTAGTTAACAAATCCTAGAAAGTGTACAAACATAAGTCCGATTAGGCAGTTTATCATTTATGATATGATAAACTAGTGATTATATTGGTTTTGTTAAATATTTCTAAATTTTTTAAAGATATTAAAATGTATCATTTTAAAATCTACTACAATTTTATTATTCTATCATGTTGGATACATAAATAAATATATATATATATATATATATATATATATATATATATATATTGAAGTGTAATGATAATATACCTATCAAAGTATGACTTTCATTTTATCCCTAACTGATGTTAATTATTAAGTATTATAGGCTGTGATAAAATATTAAGGTTAGTATGAGTATGATTCTGGTATAGAGATACAAAATATTCTCATGAGTAAAAAAATAAATAATAATATTCTTTGGGTCTGTTGGATGACCAAATAAGTATACCACATAAAGTTTCATAAATTTGTGTTTGGTATACAAGGGGTTCATGGATCATATTTGAGTCCCTAATACTATAGGTTTGTGAGATACCTATCATAAGAACCATCATACTTTGATACCCTACTTATACAATTTTACATACTGAATTAGAAAATATAGGGGTGGTTGGGTATGTTACTGATCATTTCATCGGTTGGAGATTAAATAATATGAGATTTTTACACTAATATGACAATTATGACCTCTCTTTCGTTGGTTGAGATAGACTTTGGGAGTGTGAAAACATATATATATATATATATATATATATTATATATAAATGTTGATAAGGGATATGTGATGTTATTATCCATAAGGATGAATGAAATGTGATGTATTTGTTGATCATATTGGTCTATACTCTGAGAAATGGGAACAAGTGAGTTGCTTATATGGAATTGACATACTTCATGTCCCATGGTCACTTCATGTCTGGGAAAAAGGGAAAATATGATAATGAATGTTTTCATTTGATTAAAAATGGTGAAAAAATGTATATAAATACATGTGTTTGATGGGAATCATACTAAATCACTTTATAGATAGAGTAGAATTAATGATTTTATAGAGGCCACTATTTTCTTATATATATGGATCTAAAGAGTCATATTTATTTTCAATTATATAAAGGATAATAAGGCTACACTTTGTGGTTTAATGAATGAATATTTATTTTGAATTGATAAATAATATAAAAGTGTTTTAATATTAATCCAAAAGTGTTTTGGGAGAGTATTCACAAAGTATTTTATATGATTTGATATATAGTGAAGTTAATTATAGCTTTCCAAAATGATTTTGGAAGATATCCAAAGGGAGTTTTGGATATGGTTTTACAAGGTATTGTATACGATACAATATAATTTGAAATGGAAAAATTATATTAGGCTTTAGTGAAAGTGGGCGATTGAAGAAGATATATACCCAAAATACTTATAAATGTATATATAAGATTTTAGTAATTATAAGAAAATTGTTATTTTCATATGTATTAAGGTATATTATTTTATACTTCTTATGTTGGCAGTATTGTCTAGATTCCCAAGCTTTATTCCACTTAAGATATCATTTATTAAGAAAAAGTTTCACAAGATGAAATATATATGAGGTTATACCTTCATACAATGAAATAATATATTGGACATAACATTTATTCATAGGTTTTAATATATGAATAAATGAGACAATAACTTAGGAGCATCCTTGATTTCCAATATAAACCACTACCATGCAATTCCAGTGTGTGTGACTGCTTTAAGTTTCTTGAATCTCCTAGAGATCTAAAGCTCTCTTCTTCGTCTTCCTTAAAACACTGAGGTGCTAGCACACCATGGGTGAAGTAGAATCACATTCATATTACAATATATTTAGTTTGGATTGTGGATACACTATAGAGGTGGGAATATATTGTTTTACACTTGAGTGACTTATATCAAACATATTAATCCAAGATCTAGGGTAGTGAGGGAATCTTCGGTGAATAATTTGTTTTATAATTTATACTGATCTATGTTTTCATGAATGTTTAATAAATTTTTCATGGGATATCTTGTAAATAGGGTTTTATTTCAATTCCAAAGCTTTGAATAATCATTATTATATTTTTTAAACCCTTCAAGAAGATATATAATATTTTCTGTTAAGTTCTTCCATCTCACTCAAGTCTTGGGTTACAAACCCCATAGCTTCATTTCACTCAACATTTAAGAGATGGATGTTGAATTTTAATTTTAAATTTTTTTGGTAGGGTTCATTTTGTGGATGATAAATTTCTCAAAATTGTAGGAAGGGGAAATGTCTCCATATGGATAATGGACATAATATCATGAGGGTCCATGTTGGTGGCCAAAAAAGTGAATGATGAAACTTTATACTCGACTGAGGTATCAAATGGTGAAATGAATTCTAGATAGATAACTTTTGAAAAATTATGGAATGATCATCTAGGTCACTTGGGTGAGAAATGGATGAAAGTCCTAATTTCTAAAGGAATGCTAAAGGTTATAAACATAGAGTAGGGAACATGCAAAGATTGTGTCCTTGGGAAGTAAAAAAAAGTGTATTTCCAAATGAAAGATAAGACACCAAAGAATCAGAAGTTAGATTTGGTGAATACAGATGTATATGGAAAAAATTTATTTTTTCTCATAGAGGTTCATTGTACTATGTTACATTCCTCGATGATAAAACATAGAAGTTATGGGTTTTATTTCTCAAGAATAAGTCCAAGGTATTTATAATCCTCATTCAATAGAGATCGATAATGGAAAATGATGCCTGATAAAAGAATATGTGCCTAAGGAATGGAAATGGTGGGGGAGTATAAAAGAAAAGAGTTATGGAGATTTTAATGATAAAAGGGAATAAGATTTTAGGAAACTATACTATGAACTACAAAACATAACGAAACATCAAAGAGGGTGAATTGTATTCTAGTAAATAAGTAATGTATCATGATAATTCATTCGGTTTTTACAAAGGTTTTTTGGGAGGAAGTAATGAATTTATTGGACTACTTGATTAACTAGAGTCCCTTTTATCTGTTTGGGGAATAACTTTTAGAAGTTTTTTGGTTTAGAAGTAAGGTTGAAATCACCCATGTTAAATTATTCATTTCACTTACCTATGTCCACATTGAAGGAAATGAAAGGGAAAATTAAGAAGCTAAGTCCCGATCATGTTACTTTTTAGGGTATGATGATTAAGAGTTTGATTTTCAACTAGGGGTAACCACTCTAGGAAGGTGGTCAGATATAAAAATGTATTCTTTAATGAATAGATCTTATGGAAATATCATAAATATGGGGAGACTACTAATGAGGTCAAACCATCATTAGATCATGCAGTTTAACTCAACAAATATCCCAAAGTTATGAATGTTCCAAAAAACTTTAGGGAGTATAGTATTACCAGAAGCCCCAGACTATTTTTAAGAAGCTCCAAATAATAGTAAAGTACCAATGGTGTTACCTTATATAAAAATACTAGAGATCTCAAGAAATATAGAATCATGGGGGGATAGCCTCATAAGTTGATGTTTTTAAAGTAGTAGTTCTTGAATGAGAAGATTCATAGAAGGAGTTTCTGAGATCTATTATATTTAGGAACTTGGTGAAGAGAAATGGATATAATTTTCATTAATTTCTTCTCATGGATGATAGAGAATTTGAGATCTTAGAAGAGGATATAAGTATAAAGTAATAAAAACAGTGGGAGTTATCTATGAGGGATGATATTGATTCTTTACATGTTTCCAAAACATGGGAGTTAACATAAAGGCATGATGAGAAGAAAGTGCTTCAAAATAAGTGGGTTTATCAGTTGGGGGAAAAATAAAATGGTATATGGTCATACAAGGTATTGATAGTCATGAAGGGATTTCAGATAATGGAAGGTATGGATTTTTTCAATATATTTTTTTTCTAGTTTTTAAATATATAATTATTTAGAAGGTTCTAAACATTTTTATAATTGAAATATTTTATCTAGAACAATTATATGTGAAGTAAATATTTCTTTATGATAACTTAGATGGGAAAATTTTAATCGAGCACCTGTAAGGTTTTAGGGAGAAACAAAAATTAAATATTATGTTTAAGATAAAATGATTCCTTTATAGATTTAATCAATAACAAAGTTAGTGGAACTATAAGTTCAATGAATTTATAGATGAAAAAAATTTAATCCAGATTAATGTAGATAATTTATAGTACTAGAAGGCTTTATATGGTTGGAGATTAATCATATTACTTATCAAAGTTAATGAAATTATTATTATTGGTATATTAAATGAAATGATAAATGTATCAAAAAATGTATTTTCGGGAAAATTTTAGATAAAGGATGAAAGTTTGGAAAAATGGATGTTGGGTATATGGATCATGTGATACATGAGTTCTAGAATTATGTTCCTCACTTAGTCTGATTACATACGATAGGTAGTGTTGTGATTCATCATGAGTGAGGTGAAATTGGTGACCACACCCATATCCGATCATTTCATTTTAATAAATTAGAATAAGTCATGAATAAAAGATGATGTATAGTAAAAGGAAAAGGATAAATTTATATCAGAACTTATAAGCTTAATGTATACCATGGTCTTTACTTGATCAAACATTTTTAAAGTAGTTGGAGTTTTCTACAGATTCATGTTAAATCCCAAAAGATAGCCATGTGAGGTGATAAAGTGGTTCCTATGGTATTTGAAGGGTTCCTGAATTTTTACTCTTTTATTTAAAACAAATGAGTTATTATAAGGGTTCATAGACTCATAATTTATTGGATATTTATATATATGGAAGAACACCACATGATTTGTGTTATATCTTAGAGGCTCTAATGTGATTGGGATTTTAAATATTTAACTTATATTTTTACTTTCCACAATTGAAGTAGAGTACATTACATTAACAAAATCTGGGAATAAGTTAATCTGGTTGAAAGGGTTGTTAGAAGATATTAGAAGGAGATTGGTAGTTGTATCATTTTTAGGTTATTCGCAAAGTGTAATCCACTTGGATAATAATATTTTGTTCATTATATGGAAATACATATTCAATTTAAGTATCAATTTTTATTTAATTTTTTAGATGATAATGTGTTCGATTTATGGAAGATATATTGATAATGGTTGTAGTTCAAGATATGTTGAGGTGATGATATGCCTCATCCATGCTTGGATAACTGAAAGAATGGTGATGGAACCATGACACAATAAATAAATATAGAGTATTGATATAAGGTTTGGGAATTTTACTGGAGGACATAGTTGTGGATTCTAGAAAATGATTCTCAAATGGGAGATTATTTTGTTCTTCTTTGAAAACCATTTTCCAGTTAAGTAAATGTATCATCTAAATTGAGTGATTTCATAATTCTAAATTCTGAAGTCTAAATGAAGATAAAATAAGTGGTAGTGACTAATATCTAGAACAATGAAATCTGGAAGACCGAAAGGTGAAGGATTGAAAGAAGATACTTAGAATTTACTCTATAGTAGTCTAATAGTTCTAGTGGGGAGTTTCAAAGGACTTGTATGAAAGTAACTCTAGGAGTCATAAGATTTATTATGAAAGATACATGAGGGAAATTTATTTATGGTTTTACAATATAAAAAATATGTAAGGCTATTAAGAATATTATATAAGAGAAAAGTTGTGATATTTTTAGAAGTGGGAACTGTGTACTAGAATCAGAAGTTATGGAGGTGGGTGAAACACCTTGAGATTTTGTGAAATATTTTTTTTGAATTAACTTCATATTTTTGATATTTTTTATTTCAAGCAACAATGAAAATAGTTTTTATATATAAAATCACTAAGTTTGAATTTAATTATACAAAACACCAAGTTAATCATGCACTACAAGCAACATAAAGGCTAGATTTCTCTACAAGGAATACTAAGTTTAGATTATATTATATGTAGGACTGACTTTCCTTGATTCCTTGTGTAACACGCATGACCGAGGTTTACCAAACAATAATATATTATTGAAATATTATTATTTAATATATTAAGACTTAAACTAGCCATTAAGTTAGCGTATATGAATAATATTAACCATCTTATTAAATCCTATGGTTTACACAAATATAAACCAAATTCATTAGTTACAATGAATATAATATCCAATTGAATATAAATAGAATATTTTTATAGAAAACTATTTTTATGCTCACAAAGTTGTTTTATCCTAATAAATTAAACTAATTACAATTATTTAGTGATAGTAATTTAATATATATATACATATATATATTATATTCAATCATTTTTTTGATATTCATCCGATAGATTTTATAGGCCTATGATAAGAACAAACCTAATATTACACATAAAAACCTATATTTTTATTAAGGTGTTTTTGCCAACTTTTGATAGAGAACCTATTTTAAATATAAATTTTTGAATTTTATAAAATTTATATGTCAAAATAAACTTTATTTTTTAAATAGAAACATAAAAATTAGGTTAGGGTGAATTTTTGGTATTTTGTTTGTGAAGTTTTATTTTTTAATGAATAGTTAAAAATACTGAATTTTAATTCAAAACTACTTTTTCATCTAATTTATTTATATAGTTAAATTATATTTTAAGTTGGTTTAAAAGTTTAATTAGATTAATTTTTTATCAATCAATCCAATTTAGGTCATTGGAATCAATTTCATTTTGAAATTTACTATAAAAATATAGCAAACTTTTGAACATTTTTTACTTTAAAAACCAACATAGTCGCTTCGTCTATGAGATTATATTTAAATTAATTTCTTCCAATTATTTGATTAGAATTTATAAAAATTGATTAAATATTTGGAATCAAAATAATTTAAAATTTCTAATAACATCAACTTAGTTTTTGACCAAAAATATCAGTGAAAGTAATTAAAATTAATTACAATGATTAAGATTAAATTAAGCTTAACAAGGGACTAAACCCTAAACATAAGGATTAATATGACCTAGAAACTTGTATAAAATAAATTTTATGGATATATTTAGACCCTATACTTCCTTGGATATACTTTGGACCATTATTGGATCCACTTGCAATAAAAAACATGGGTCCGGTTTCCCTTTTCCAAAATATTACATGAGTGCCACTCCTCCTACACTATAAAAGTCATCCTCTCCTCTCAATTCTAAACACCTCTCAAGCCACTTAATTTTGGAAAAAATATCCCCAAATATCTTCCCAATATCGCAACCTTACTCATTTAAGCTTCCCTTTGGGAAAAAAGAAATCGGAGGAAGTCCGTTGATGAAAACCAAAAGCATTTACCCAAAGAGGAGGTAATATCCACTATCAAGATCCTTTATCTTATTTTCATTTTCCATCCTCTCTCAAGCTCTATCTTATGTAAATATGATAATGTTGTTTGAGGAAGTGTGGACTACCACCCCCTCAAAGCAATGTGATTCGTTCACACACTGCATGAAATGTATTAAGGATGTGTTTAGTGAACTTATATGATATATATGATATAATAATGATACTAGAATAATGATATATATATATACTTATATGTAATTAACTCTTTTTCTTCTAATACGATTATAAAACAGAAACAATGTTCATGCGTATGTGTGGCCTACCGTCTCCATGAATGGTGCATTCTATTTCACACTTATACATCCTATATATTATTATAATACACATATAATGAATATAAATTATATTTATATCATGGTTTACATTATTGAAATCATGATATAAGTATAAGGACCAAAGATATAACAAATTAAGACACTTTCTAAGAACAAAGCAGATATTACCTGAAGTGAAACCTTAACATAGAATTGTTAACAAGCAGGTAATATAAGGTCATAATAAAACCATATATGGTATTGGATATAATAATATGCTTGTTTAAAATATGTATAATTAACTTAAATTTATTATACTGTAATCTTGTACAAGTAAAAAGAGAGTCAATACACAAGGTAATAAAATTTCATCTCACTCTTTATTTCCGTGAGATACATGCCTTATTCACCACTCACTTATTTTATGTGCTGTATATAATACCCATGAATGTATTATATTACTATTATAAATAAATCTATGAGTATTTACATAACCATTTTATGATATTTATATCATGGGGTTTAAGTTTCAAAAGTTACCAAATTGGCAAAGTAATTTTGTCTCAATTTTTCTTTTTGGAGACACATGCCATGTTATACACCTATATTTTTATATAAGGTGTATAAACTGAATTTTACATGTTATAACATGAATATAAATATTTTAATAATATTTTAAATCTCCATTTAATTTCATTTTACTACATGGAGAGTATGACTCATAGTTACCATGTGGTAAGATTTTATTGAAACAATCTCCCCATTTATCAAGATTATTTATGATCACGTTTTCATTAATGAAATCTTATGATCCATATTTAGATAAAACTTATGAATTTTATTCACCTATAGTTTTTCTTGATGTATTCATGTATTAGTACCATTTTTCCAATATTTGTTACTTAAGATAATTAAAAAAATAGTTTTATGAAAATATGACCTTACATCTTTTTTCGGTTGGAAATATATGTTCCTTCAAAACCATGTTTTCTAAAAAGTTTTCCAATAATATTATACTATTATCCAATGATCTTCCAAATAAATTTTTACCCTTTTATTTTTTAAATTTTTTCAAATGAATCTTCTTGTCATTTTCCAAACAAGTAATTTTATAACCTTTTTATCGTACAAAAAGAATGTTCTTTTTACATCGTATGACATATACTGATTTACCCACCATCATTTTTAAAGCTTCCTTTGCATGTTTAAAAGGTTAGTTTTTAAGATTTTTTTAAAAATTTATTTTCAGAGAAATGGGTTTCAAACTGTTTTCAATATTTATTTATATGTTTTCAAGGAAAAACAGGTTTTGAAAGGTTTTCAAGCACCTCTATAAATTTTCAAAGGAAAAATGATTTAATTTTTTTTTCAATGCATCCTTTAAAAGCTTTCAACTTTATTTTCAGTAAAATAGTTTTCAAAAGGTTTTATGTTTTAAAAAGTATTTTTCCAAGGAGAAATTATAATTTCCTCATGAAGTGTCTTTAAAAGATCTTTTTAAATTATTTCCCATCTAATATGACATCCATTGATGTTAATCATGCCTTTATGAGAAATGATATAAAGGTTCCATTAATATTATTTATCTGAATAGTTTATGTATTAATGACATGATGTTTATGAAACTGAATTCTTTTCACCAGTTATATATCTATGAAACCCAGTTCTTTTCATGGGTTATGATTTGATGAAATGATTATGAAACCTGCTTCTTTTTCCACAGGTTAAAGTATGATATCCTGTTTATGAAACCCATTTCATTCCATGGGTTATGATATTATTGTTTATGATTTTTTGGCACATGTATGTATGATTTAATTATAATATGGGTGGGACCTATATGTACCTCTAATGCATTGGGTAAGGATTTATACCTCATGATATAGACTAATATAGTATTGGGAGTGAACCTTGACTACTAAGATGGCCATGGGAGTGAACCATGACTTCCAATATGGTATGGGGAGTTAAATAATACTACTAATATGGCCATGAGAGTGAACCATGACTACCAATATGGTTTGGGGAGTGAACCCATACTATCAAGATGGCCTTAGTAGTGTTGCATTAAATACTATGGAAATAATTATTATATACTTATGTTTCATCCACAATTACATGTTTTATTCCTATGTTTTGATTTCATGGATTATTTTATTTAATTAATTATTATTAATTTATTATGAACTAACAATATTTATGCCATGATTCATGTTTATGATCCTTTATATGAAGGGTCAGATATTCCAATGTCATGATCACGTTCTCATACCTCTATGATCATGTTTATGCTCACATGTCTCCCTTGTTTACCCTTACCGAGCATCTAAGATCACCCCTTTTTTAGGTTTTATTCCCCATGTTATGAATATTTGTATTAAGTATGAATTTTCTAAGAAGGGTTATATTCATGAAGAATAAAGGAGGAGATAATGTAGCTCAGTTATGTACCACTGTTTATTTTTCCAAGTTTCCAAAGACATTAAAACTAATACAATACTTTTTAATATATTTTTATAAAGTTTTAAGTATTATGAATATGTGATGTAATGTCTATTTACTTTAAGACTGACTATCTATAGTCGGTATCAAAGTGATGGTATTTAACCATAGTGAGAACTCTAAGGAAATTTATAAGGATAATTATAAGGATAAAGAAAAGTATAGAAAAATGTCCTGAAATTTTGGTAAAGGATAGAGTGAGTGGTTTACTAGTAATACATACTTGTATGTATACTAAAAGTGGATGTGGATATGGAACATATGTACCCAAGGGTAAAAACTATGATAAGATTTCCCAGGCCTAACTCAATCAATCTAGTAAACGACAACGTGTATTTTTGCACACCAAGTTTGACATTCCCAGAGGATATTCTTTGGAAACTCACAAACTCTTGATGAATCATTTTGAAGGATTTGAATATAAAATGACTATGAATAGCCTAGAAAACACCTAAGGTGTTATCAATTAAAAGTTAGGTGTCATTATTTAGACATCCTATAAGTTATTTTTCATGATTATGTGGTTTTATTCTATGATATGAGTTTATCACCCCATGATTTTTGGTTTTAGTCAATGGAGAGAACTAGAAGGAACATGGTTAAAATTAAATGTTTTAGATGTGGAAATTATGGGAATTATGAAAATCTATTTCCCAAGTGGAAATCTCATAAAGAGAATTTGGAAGGTGGTATGGTTATTGGTTATACTTTTAAAGATAAAGAGACAATGAATGACATGTGAAATGTATTTGATGTTCTTCCTGTATTGTTTACATTAATCATAAGAAGAATGATTTTATTGAGGTTGAGGTACCTTAATACATGATTCATATTTCATATTATAGGAAAGAGGTATTAAGGAATAAGTTGTTGAAGCCAGAGTAATAGTTTAAGAATAAATTTTGATGAATGAAGTACTATTTTGGAATTCAAAGATTATGTTATATGAATCATGAAATATATAATTATTTTCTGTATATTTTTTCATTAAGTATTGAATAGGATATGTTTAATAGTGATGAAGATTTAGAAAAGTGATATTTTGATTATGATAAGGTAACCCTTAATGTGATAAAGATGTTGAGAAAATTATGTTTCACTTGGATAAAGAGATGATTGATTTGGATAAAGTAAATTGGATGAAACTGATTATCCTGGATATGGTTATTGATTGGTTGAAAAAGTGGATTATGTAATCATAGATGAATTTTAAAACTTCTTGGATTTATGTAATATATTCAGTAACCTTTGGAAGAAGTAAGTACACATATTTTCCAAAAGTATTTATAGTAATTCAGGTATTACCATGTTTCAAGAGAATATATGATGAGGGTATTCATAGGTTTGGAATGTGACAACCAAGAGATAATTTTTGATATACAGGGGATAAATTTTAATATGATTTTGTGATATTCTTTCTAAAGTTTTGGATTTTCATCTTTCATATGGGTTATAAGGTTAACCATTTATGGAAATATTAAGTTAAACTTTGGATGAAGATTGTGAGAATAAAGTATTATCTAACCACATAATGATTTATTAATATTGGATAACATACTTTAAAAACTTGGTGTTGATTATAACTGATGATATATGGGAATAAATATCATGGATCTCATGATCTGTTAGTGCTTTAGGAATGAAAAATTCACTTTCATTTTTAGAGAAATAGGTGAAGTGGATAAAGCAAAAACAGAGAGTTTGTCTTAAAATCATGAAATTATATATTTTCATGAAAATTATTTGACTTTAGGAAAAAGTATCTTGAAACCAAAGATGTTATCCTAGTACCTCCATTTCTGAAGAATTAAATGGTCCCTTAGTTCATCACAGATTTATGGCTTTGTGATTGTTAACTTTCTCCTGACCTTGTTCTCTATCACTATCCATCAGAACATAATGGTTATATTTCTCTTCCATGTCTATGTTTTAACTTTCTACCAATGTTAACCTATGTGGTAACCTAGTTAGTTTTTAATTTGTGTAACTGTTATGGTTCCAAATTTATTTTTTCAAAGAAAGTTTTAGTATTCATTTTTACAATGTGGGTTTCTATGAATGTAAATTTCAAGTATTAAACCTTTGATAACCCAAAAGAATTTCATGAATGAAATTCATTGGGGGGGTGGGGGGTGGGGGGGGGGGGGTATAATGTAACACCTTAGGATTTTGTGAATTAGATTTTTTAGAATCAATTTAATATTTTTGGTATTTTTCATTTCATACAACAATGAAAATAGTTTTTTATATATCAAAGCACTAATTTTGGCTTGCATAATATGTAATACCAAGTTAACCATGCACTACATGTAATATAAAGGTTAGATTTATATACAAGTAACATTGAGGTTATATTACGTTATATGAATGATTGAATTTCTTTTATGCCTTATGTAACAAGCAAAACCGAGTTTTACCAAACAAAAATATATTATTAAAATATTATTATTTAATATATTAAAACTTAAAATAGCCATTAAGTAAGAAGATATGAATAGTATTAACTATATTATGAAAACATATGGTTTACACAAATATAAAATGAATTCATTATATACAATGAATATAAAAACCAATTGAATATAAATAGAATATTTTTATAGAAAACTATTTTTATGTTTACAAAGTCGTTTATCATAATAAATTAAATTAATTAAAATTAGTGAATGATATTAATGTATTATATATATTATATATTTAATCAAATATTTTTATATTCATCCAATATATTTTATAGGACTAATATAAGAACAAACCCAATGTTACACATAAAAACCTATATTTTTATTAAATCACGTTTATCACCTTTTGAAGAAGAACCTATTTTAAATATAAATTTTTGAATTTTTATAAATTCTATATGTCCAAATAAACTTAATTTTTTTAAATAAAAACATAAAAATTAATTTAGGGTGAATTTTTGGTATTTCTCTGTGAAGTTTTATTTTTTAACAAATAGTTAAAAAAACTGAATTTTAATTCAAAACTGTCTTTTCATCTAATTTATTTATATATTTAAATTATATTTTAAGTTTTTTTCATAGTTTAAGTAGATTAATTTTTTATAAATAAATCCAATTTAGGTCACTAGAATCAATTTCACTTAGAAATTGACTATATAAGAATAGAATTTTTTTGAATGTTTTACATTAAAAACCCACATAGTCATTCTATCTATAGGATTATTGAAAGGTGTTATCATGGGATATCTCAAATGAAGTGTGATCTTGGGGTATTTTGGTGCAGCATAGTGGCTGACCAAGGTCATATCTCAAAGGAGGAAATAAATTTAACAACATATTAAAGGTATTTTGAAAATAAAATAAAAGGGAATAATAACGCTAATTAAAAGGATGGGGGGTTTTAGTTTATAAATCTAGAATATGTATTCTGTAAGAAGATTGTATTTTTTTTGTTTTTGTTTTTGAAATGAAATTTGATTAATAAAACACAATGAGAAGATTTTTTTAGAAAATATTTTTTAGAAGGAATAATCGATCTAACTCTACCTCTTTATTTAATTATTAATCATTATCATTTAAATTCATATCCACTTAATTTTTATCCCATAATTTGTTAACCCCCGAAACCTACAATAATTAACTTTACCATAGAGATTAAGTGAATTAAACCCTAGGCTATCTTCAAAACATGCAATCGCAACACCCTAATTTGATTGATTTTATAAGGATTGATTATAGTCAGTGGTAAATTAAGGAACATATACAATATATAAATGAGTAATAATTGAGTTTAGGGATTATATTTTAACTCTAAAAATTGATCCCGTGTGGTTTTTTATTACAGATTAAGATCACGCTCTCACAATTCACATAATTCTTGACCTTGCGTGTTTTGTGTTTATTGTTAAATTTCTTGCATAGTTTCATTTATATTAAAAAATAAATTAATAGATCTTATTAAGTGAATTAAATTATCTCATTGATTCAATATAAATGAATGAATAATGTTAGAGGTAGATCAATTACTAAAATGAACTACTCTTCTCTGGGCGGTGTAGTCATCATAGAAATGTTTTTCATGTGCGAAGGTTTAGAAAGGGTATAAACCAATATAATTTCTATTATTGATTCTAGAAAAAATAGTATGAGTAAAGAAGAATAAAATAAAACAAAATAGAAGAAAAGATAAGAAATAAAAGAGGAACAATGAAGTTTATTATGAAAACAAAAACATTACAACATGATAAAGAGAGGAAGGCTTCAATGAAGGGATACTTGATTTAAGAGATCTTCCCATGAGTATAGAGAGTTCTAGAACCTCCAAGGTTATGAGAGGAATACTTTGGAACCTCAAATTGGTAGCAATTAAATCCTTGGTAGAACTTCTAAATGGGGTGCCCAAGGTGACAATTTATATCCAAAATGGGAAGTGGTTATGGGAACCCATATTTCGAGATACCATTTGTGTCTTAGTTTTGGATTGGTAAATGGAATTATCTCAACTTGTAAAAAAGGTAAAAGTTTTATTTAATCATATTTAATGTCTCCATGTCATTGTTTTGGCCAATAGAGTATTAAAACGTGATATATGTCCAAAATACAAAACTGAATATTTGAATTTGTGTACATTCGGTCCCCTATACATATTCATTTGAATGAGACCTTAAATGGCTGAATTGGTCTTGGGTTTCTTGATATGAGTTGTATCCCACTGAATTTTGTATCATCCCACACAATTTCAGCCCATTTTGATTCACTTAATTTTCCTAATGTTCAAAACAGTGGACAAATTTCCTTGGGATTCCATGCAGTTTGGCCCATTTTCCTTTTGGATCATCTCCAACCCTCCAAATAACCTCCTCCTACAATGAAATCCCCAAAACAAGAATAATTTCCCCTTTTAATAGTGATAAAATTTAATAATTGAATCAAATGGTATGTTCAATTTGAGATAATATTTTTAATTTTAAATACAAAACAAGTTTAAAACAGTGATGTAAGGGTGAAATAAAGCAATGAATCGTGATGAGATCACACCCCCATGCTTACCCTTTTGCACTCATGGGGAAAAACTCATATCATGTATTCCAAAATATTTTGACAAGATATGAATGTTCATATTACTCGATTCATATTAGAAATATATGAAAATTAATAATCCCATCAAGGGTCAATATCAATAAATTTTAAATTCAATGTCTCATAAATTATATCAAAACAAAATATAGTGATATTAATGACACTAATCATATATAAACAAGTAATGGGTCCAATATACCACTAATTACCAACTTGTGTGTGTTCCAAACACTTAAATCTCATATCTCCACCCTTTATTCAGTATATTTAGGTAATGTAAAATAATTCTTCTCACCTGGTTTAATTCACCGAACCTGTTCTACATTCCTTTGCAATTGGATTTCAATACCCACTCACTTAAGAATTCCAAAAAGTCAAACCTTAAGCTTCCAACCTAGATATACTTATATGTTGTAAATTTCATCACTCCCCTCATTTTTTTATGTTTCACTTGGAAAAAAAATCTCACACTCATCTCTCAACACGTGTTTGATCTCCTCATAACACTAATTGTAATAGTTAGAACACGATCAAAGGTTGAGGAAGAGTGGGTTTTGACCTGCCCAAGACACAACCCATATATTTTATTTTTTTGAGGGAATACAATAGTTAGATAACATGTACACATGAATAGGTAAATTCATTACTGTAATTACATTGATTAGAATATAAATGAATGTACGAACCAACCATTGATTTAAGATGAAATTTTTTACCTAACTTAGCTATAACTTCAATTGAATAGGAAGTATTTCACAAGTCATGGTTGAGTGAAATATTTTGTGGAGAAATCAATGACACAATTTACCATGAAAAAATATCACAAATAATGGTGTGAAAATATTAAAGGTTTTATAATGACACAACCAATCATATCATCGATGACTTCCATTTTTATAAAAATAAACCCTTGATGATGAAATCTTACACATTATTATCATTATACCAATGAATTTTGAAAGAAATTAATTTTATATATATCCCACATGAGAATGTTACATGATTTATTCTTTGTTTCTTTTTTTTTAAAAATTTAATATAAAACTTAACATAAAACAAAAAAAAAAAATAAAAAATCTTAAAAAAACTACCCAAAAATGTTTTCCCCTCCCCCAAACTTAAAATATTGAATTTCACTCAATGTGAACCCAAGAGATGATATGTGCACATGAAATACATAATTTTAAACAGGAAAAATAATATAAAAGTGAAAGGGTTAGGAACAACCTGATATTCTCAAGTGATAATGGGGTCATGCAGTGTGATTAAATCCACTACACCAATAGAAATTTCCTTAGTGTATTGCTTAAAACATTTCCCATTGACTGTAAAGATTCTTCTAGTTTCTTCTTGAATGATATCCACTGCACCATAAGGAAAAACATTAGATAAAATATAATAACCGAACCATCTGAAACGCAACTTACCAGGTATCATCTTTAGTTGTAAACTATAGCGTATGACTTTCTCTCGAACATGAAACTCCCTTTGTTGGATCATTCTATAATGATATTCTTTTGATATTTACTTTTACATCCATGAGTTCTCATATGATGATAATTGAATCTCCTCAATCTCTTAAATTTTCATCTTCCATTGAATTATAGCTTGGGCAAAATCCATGTTGCATTTCCTTATAGCCCAATACGCCTGATACTAGACTTCTACTAGGAGATGAAATGATTTTCCAAGAACAATCCAAAATTGGGATGAACTGATGGGTGTCTTGTATTCCATCCTATAATCCCATAACACATCATCCAATATCTTGTTCCAATCCATCCTATTTGGCTGCACAGTTTTCTCTAATTTTTTTTTAAACTCCCAATTTGAAAACTCAGACCGACCATTTGTTTGGGGGTGGTATGGTATTTATGTTCTGTGTGTCACCCCATACTTCTAAAGGAGGGAAGCCAAATTCTGATTGCAAAAGTGTTTCCACTGATCACTGATGATAACCTTTGGTACTCTAAACCTGCAAAAAAACTGTTCCTTGACAAAGTCTACTACAACATGATATTCATTAGTCATGCTGGCCTTGGCCTCTACCCATTTCCTCACACAATCCATAGTAACCAAAATATATAAAAAAACCAAATGAACTAGGTAAAGGACCCATAAAATTAATTCCCCATATATAAAAAATCTCATAGAATAATATGGGTTGTTGGGGCATCTCATGTCTCATAGAAATGTTCCCAATGTGTTGGAAATGTCAGCATGACTTACAAAACATATGAGCATCATTGAATAATATAGGACAATATAATCTAGAGTCTAAGACTTTACTAGCTATTTTTTGGGTTCCAAAGTGTCCTCAATATGAAAGTGTATAGAAGAAATGCAGAATAGTCTCAAACTCATGATCAATAACACAAATCTTAATGAATTGATAACTATACATGTTACAGAGGTATGAATCATCCCAAACATAAAATATTGAATCATTATTTGACTTTTTTACTTGATGTTTCTTTAGATTTTCAGGAATTTTAGAGACAACAAGGTAGTTAACAAAATCATGCATACCTAAGATTGAATAAAGATGCCTATCAGAAAAAGTGTCCCGAAGTGGTACCTGGTCCAGGGTGTCAGTCTCTAATGTGAGAGTAAGCATACTCATGTGGTCTTCCACCATTTTCTCTGATCTATTACTGTCCTCTAATTAAATATAAAATTCTTGAGGAAGAAGAATCCATCAGATGAGTTTGGGCTTTGCATCTGGATTATTCAAAAGGTACCTCAGAGTTGCATGGTCAGAAAAACAACTATTTTAGAGCCCAATAAATATGAAAATAATTTATCTAAAGAAAATATTATGGAAATAAACTCATTTTCCATGGTTTTGTAGTTTTATTGGTCTGAATCCAACATCCTTGAAGCACAGGGAAAAACAAGTGAACATCACTCCACCATTAGTGATAAGACTGCTCCAACCTTGAAGTTTGAAGCATCACACATCTACTCAAATGGAATGTCCCACCATGGGGGATGTATGATTGGTGGAGTGGTCAGACACTATTTTATCTCATTAAATAAAGTCCTTCAAGAATCATCAAACACAAAATCATAATCCTTTTGATGTAATCACGACTTAGGAAGAGGAATCTTACTAAAATTTTTGACGAAGAACTTATAAAACCCCCATGCCCTTGAAAATATCTAACCTCACACACACATGAAGGATAGGGTAAGTATGAAATAATATATACCTTAGATTTATCAACCTCTATCTCATGTTTTGACACTACATTCCCTAAGACAATCGCATGCTCTACCATGATATTAAACTTTTTAAAGTTCAAGACCAGATTCTTCTCAATAAAAATATTCAACACCTTTCCTAAAATAGAGATAAAATCATCAAATGAAGACCCATACAATGTAAAATCATCCATAAATACTTCCATTAAAGTCTTAATAAAATCATAAAAAATAATCACCATGCATCTATGTAAGGTACCTAGGGTGTTGTAAATTCCAAATGGCATGCTTTGGTAGGAAAATTTATCTAATGGACAAGTGAATGTTATCTTCGCCTAATCCTTCGAAGCTATAGGAACATGAACATATCCAAAAAATCCATCCAAGAAACAATAAAATGTATTCCTAGCTAGTCTCTCAATAATTTGATCAATAAATGGGAGAGGTAAATGGTCCTTGTTAGTAGAATGATTTAGTTTCCTATAATAAATACACACATGCCAACTGTTTTTCACTCTCATTGGAACTAAATACTCTTTATAATTCCAAAAAACAATCAAAACACTTTTATTAGGCATAATCTTAATAGAAATCACCCACTAGGAATCTTAAATGGGATAAATTATACCTACCTTGATCAATTTTCAACTTACTTTTTAACAAATTCTAGAATATTTGGATTCAGTATCCTTTTTGGTTTCCTAATAGGTTTTTCTCCATCCTCCAAAAGAATCCTATACATGAAAATGGAGGGGATAATACCTGATATGTTAGGAAAGTTCCACCCAATTTCCTTGATGTTATCTCTCAAAAGATTCAAAAGTTTTTCTTCATGTTCAAAAGGGAGATTGTTAGCAATAAAAATAGGTAATTTCACACTACTTAATGAGTATGAGTATTTTAGATTTGGTGGAAATGGATTGAGTTCCAATGTAGGGGGTGATGAATGGATGGAGAAATTTATGGAACTAAAATATGTGCACAATGAACATCTATATCAGAATATAAATCATCAAAATCATAGAATAAAGAATCAAATCCATCAGCATACTCAGTATTCATGTCATAATCAGAGTTCACATGATCAAAATCAGAAAATGAGTCCATTTCAAAATCAAATCTAATAGAGGTTTGTGAATTATAAACTGGTGTGTAAGTGATATTAGACATAAAAATATAAATAATGCGCATAATCTCTCTAATCATGGGATAATAAAAATCCATGGGGGTATTACATGGTGGTTCAAAATGGGAGAAAACAGAAGAAGAATGGTCCTATGAGGGATACTTCATGGAGTCCATAACATTAAATATCAAAACTTCATCTCAAAACTCCATGGAAAGTGTACCCATATGAACATTTATGATAGTTTTTGCAGTTTTGAGGAAGGAAATACCTAAGATAATGGGATCACTAAAACTTACCTAATCATAATCCATGTTAGGAACGTAGAAATATGCTGGAAAGATTATGTATCTTACCTGAACAAGTACATCCTCAAGGACTCCAGTTAAATATTATGTAGCTATATTATCTAACTCCACAACTACTCTCATTGGTTTCAACTCACAAACCTATAAAGAATATAATATAGAGTGAGGCAACACATTTATGGAAGAACCTAAATCACATAAAGTATTAGACAAACATAACTCCTCTCTGGTGCATGATATAGTTAATGTATCAAGATCCTTAAAATTTGTTGGAATTGATAGAGTTAGTGTAATGCGTTATGACACATTCTTTCCAATATTTATCCTCTCATTTCCTTTAACCCTTCTTTAATTGGTGAAAAGTTATTTTAATAATTTGGCATACCTTGGGATTTTCTTTATAGCTTCATGTAGAGGGATGTTTATCTCAACATGGTTAAATGTATCCAAAACCTATTTTTTGCATCGCCTCTTCATCCATGTTCATGGTTTTCACAACTTTATTGGGATAAGGAAGGGGTTTATGAGGAACATCATCAATCATTTTCTTACCTTTGTCTTTCTCCTTGGGCTACTCATTAGTGG
Organism: Viscum album; assembly: GCA_963277665.1. Classification (NCBI taxonomy): domain Eukaryota; kingdom Viridiplantae; phylum Streptophyta; class Magnoliopsida; order Santalales; family Viscaceae; genus Viscum; species Viscum album. The sequence continues at coordinate 400,780,112 of OY728151.1, read as the reverse complement.
TTCTTGAATGGGAGTTTTACATAGTTGAGGTGAATGTTGGTGGAATGGTAAGTGTAGAAGTATCAGTTTTTTGCTTCTATCGTCTCAATATGATGTCACTAACATTCAACTTGGTATTTATATTAGGTTGGGAAGGAATATTTCTAGAGTTCTTAGTTTCCAGTTTATGGAGGGTAGTGGCAATCTGAGTCATTTGTGTCTTCAACTCCCTCAACTCCGAACCTTGACTCTTCAACTCATTCTGTTGATTAAGAACAATGTTTTTCAAAATGTCATCAGTATTGGAATATAACTTTGGTTTATAATTCCATTTTTGTTTACTTTTTCATGATTGATATTCAAATCCCCTTTGGGGTTGTTGAAGACCCTATTGGTAAGGTGGAGGTTGTTGGAAATTTTATTGAAAAGGGGGATTTTTTTTATCCAAATCCATACCTCATGTAAATTTGATCCTTCAAACCTTGGTTGTATGTTGGTGAAAATAAATCTTACTTCTTCTTAGGATGTGGTAGTTTTCTTATACTGATATGGTCTCTTAGGGAATATGACAACACAATCCTCTGTCTCTTGTAATTGGGGGAAACAGTCAGTTGGGTGGTCTATTTCAATGAAAATGACACAAGGCCTCATAGGAGTGGGTTGGGATGCATTTTGATCCAAATAAACCTACCTAACAACAGTGGTCAATTATTTTAACTTGGTATCAATTAAATGAATTTCAAGAGAAGATGGAATTACCCAATGTACTCCCCTGACATGTGGTGTACCATGATCACTAAATTGTTGTGATTTTTTTCCATCTTGTCGATCAATTCATGTGCAGCTACTGGTGTTTTTTCCACCAATGATCCTCCAGTTTTGGAATCCACCATGCTCCTCTAAATAGGTGTGAGTCCTTCATAGAAGTACTGAATAAGGATTTGTTCATATATTTGGTGATGTGGAAAACTTTCACACAACTTCTTGAATCACTCCAAATACTCATACATTGACCCCCCTTGTTCTTGATTAATCCACAATATCTACTTATGAATGGAAGTGTTCCTTGATTTTAGAAAAAATCTCTGAAATAAAATACGTTTCAAATCATTCCAACATGTTACATCTTCAGTTTATAAATAATACATCCAATCCTTTGTATCCCCATCAACTGAAAATGGGAATGCTCTTAGTTTTATTTGATATTTAGAGTCATTTCTTGGTTTAAGGGTTGAGTAAACCACATTAAATTCTTTTAAATTTATATTTAGATCCTCACTAGATAATTCATGGAATTTTGGAAGTATGTGAATTAACCTAGATTTCAGTTCAAAGTTCGATTCGAGATTTGGGTTTGCAATACAGTTTGGTTGATAGTTAATATCTGGTGTAACAATTCTCAAATGGTTCTATTAAGTTCATTATTTTTTTTTTCAAACATTATTTTTTTTATTTTATATTTATAAGTGTTTCCAATTTCAATGTTCTTATAGTGAAGGAATTCCCCAGTTGTGTAAATGTTGACACTTCCCGTAGACCGAGATTGTCTGATTCGATCCCTAAGGGTGTGTTAAATACCAGGTTCCAGATCAAAGATATCCTCATGATGGGATCATGTAATAAATCATATAAATTGAGAAAATTATACCATAATATCATGAGAATAAGTTTAAATTTATGGTCTAATAGAGAAGAAAAGAGAGAGGAAGAAGAAAGAGAGAGAAAAAATAATCAAAAATTGAGAAAGGGGAAATAAGAAGAAAGGATGAAGATAAAAAAAGGATAAAATAAAAGTAAAAATACCTATAATTAGTTGAATAAAATAATTTCCTCACCAATAATGGTTCCAATTTTAAAGGCTCTGTCATGGGTGCCCTCAAATGAAGTGTGATTTTTGGGTACTTAGGTGCAGCAGAGTGGCTAACCAAGGTATTCTCTCAAAGGAGGAAGTAAATTTAACAACATATTAAAGGTATTTTGAAAATAAAATAAAAGGGATTAATAACACTAATTAAAAGGATGGGGGGTTTTATATTATAAATTTGGAATAATTATTCTAGAAGAAGATTGTATTTTTTTTCTTTTGAAATGAAATTTGATTAATAAAACATAACGAGAAAATATTTTTTTGGAAAATATTTTTTAGAAGGAATAATAAATATAACTCTACCTATTCATCTACTTATTAATAATTATAATTTAAATTAATATTCACTTAATTGTTATCCCCTAATTTTTTAACCCCCGAACCCTATGAGAATTAACTTTACTACAAAGATGAAGTCGGTTAAACCCTAGGATAACATCAGAACATGAAATCATAGTACCCTACTTTGATTGATGTTATAAGGATAGATTATGTTCAGTTGTAAATTAAGGAACATATAAACTTTATAAAAGAAGACTAATTGAGTTTAGGGATTATATTTTAACTCTTAAAATTGATCCTGTGTGGTTTTTTATTATTAATTAATATCGCACTCTCACAATTCACACAATTCTTAACTTCACATGTTTTATGTTTATTGTTAAATTTATTGATTAATTTATTTTAAATTTAAAAATAAATTAATATATTATATTAAGTTAATTATAGTATCTCATTGATTACAAATAAATGAATGAAGAAGGTTATAAGTAGATCGATTACTAAAAATAACTAATCTTCTGTGGGCAGTGTAGTCATCGTAGAAACATTTTTCATGTGAAAAGGTTTAAAAAGAGTATAACCCAATATCTTTTATACTCTTGATTAAATCCAAAATAGTATGAGTAAAGAATAATATAATTTAAAAAATAGAATAAAATATAAGAAATAAAAGAGTAACAAAGAAGTTTATTATGAAAACACAAACATTACAACATGAGAAAGAGAAGAAGGCTTTGATGAAGGGATTATTGCTTAAAGAGATCTCCCTATAAGTATAGAGAGTTAAAAAACCTACAAGGTGATGAGAGGAAACCTATGGAACTCCATATTTTCAATACTTCGCTCCTTGTTCTAACTTCCAATAGGGGTACCCAAGGTTCCAATTTATATCCAAAATGGGAAGTAGTTTTGGACACCCAGATTTTGAGATACCACTTATGTCTCGGTTTTGGGTTGGTAAATGGACTTATCTTGACTATTAAAATAGATAAAACCTTTAGGAAAACATATTTAATATATCCATGCCAAATTTTTCGGCCAATGGAGGATTAAAGTGCAAGATATGCCCAAAATATAGAACTAAATATTTGACTTCGTGCAGATTCGGTCCCCTAGACAGATCCATTTGGATGGGCCCTCAGATGGCCGAATTGGTCTTGGGTTTCTTGATATGAGTTGTATCCAACTGAATTTATGATTAAAAAAATTCATCCCATTTGGATTCACTAATTTTTTGGAATTTTGAAAACAGTGGCAAGTTGTCCTTGGGATTCCATGTAGTTTGGCCCATTTTACTTCTAGATCATCTCCGACCCTCCAAATCACCTCCTCCTAAAAAAATCATCATAATAAGAATAATTTACATTTTTAAAAGTGATAAAAATTTAATAATTGAATCAATTTGGATGTTAAATTTGAGATAATATTTGTAATTTTAAATACCAAACAAGTTTAAAACAATGATGTAAGGGTGGAATAAAGCAGTGAATCATGATGTGATCAATTATATTTAAATTAATTTCTGCAACTTATGTGATTGGAATTTGGTAAAATTAATTCCATATTTTAAATCAAAATAATTTATAATTTTTAATAATATCAACTTAGTTTTTGATAAAAAATATTAGTGAATATAATTAAAATTAATTACAATGATTAAGATTAAATTAAGCTTAACAAGGGACTAAACCCTAAACTTAAGGCCTAATATGACCTATAAACTTGTTAAAAAGTCATTATATATAAATATTTCAACCCTATACTCCCTTGGATATAATTTAGACCATTATTTTATCCACTTTCAATAAAAAAACGTGGGTGTGGTTTCCCTTTTCCCAAATATTATAAGAGTCCCACTCCTCCTCCACTATAAAGGCCTCCTCTTCTCTCACTTACACACACCTCTCAAGACACTTAAGTTTGGAAAAGATCTAACCAAATGGGTATAAAAAATCCATATATTCCTCATTGAATCCTCCCTTTGGATAGAAAGTATTCCAAGGAATTCCTTTGGTGAAAACCAAAAGGAGTTTCCCCAAGAAGTGTTAACACCCTCCCTCAAGCTCCTTTATCTTATTTTCATTCTCCATACCATCCAATATCCTTATTAAATTATTATAAAAAACACAATTATCCTCAATATACTGATATGTTTTTATGCTAATATTTCAACCTACACAAATACACACTTCCATCTAATGGGTAACGAACATACTATTTATGTATACGGCGAACTACCGTCTCACAAAATGATGATTGTTTATTCTTATTTTACCATGTATCATGGTGGAAATTATGATAGAAAATATATTTTTATATAATATTTATGATATTTATAATGTATTTTGAGCTTATATAAATATTTTACAACACATATCTTTATACTTTACATCTTGTGTAAATATGATAATTTTGTTTGAGGAAGTGTAGACTACCGCCCCCTCAAAACGATGAGATTCATTCACACACTACATGGAATGTGTTAAGGATGTGTTTAGTGAACTTATATGATATATATGATATAATAATAAAAATGGAATAATTATATATTTAAATATATATTTTATATGTAATTTACTCCCTTTCTTCCAATATGACAATAAAATGGGAACAACGTTCACGCATACGTAAGGCCTACCGTCTCCATGAACAATGTATTCCATTTCATACTTATTAATCATATAGATTATTATAATAAAAATTTCATGAATATTAATGATATTTATATCATGGTTTACATTCTGTAAATCATGATATAATTATAAGGAATAAAGATATAAAAAATTAAGACACTTGCGAAGAACAAAACAAATATTATCTGAAGTGAAACCTTAACATAGAATTGATAACAAGTAGAAAATATAAGGTAATAATAAAACCATATATGGTATTATATATAATAATATTATTTTGTAAAATATTTCTAATAAAATTAAATTTATTATACAGGAATCCTATACAAGTATGAAGAGAGTCAAGACACAAGGTAAGGGAGTTTCAACTCACTCTTTATTTTCAGAAGATACATGCCATATTCATTGCTTAATTATTTTGAATGGTGTATATAATTCCCATGAATGTATTATATAACTATTATAAATAAATATATGATTATTTACATAACCATTTTATGATCTTTCTATCATGGTGTTTAAGTTTTAAAAGTTACCAAATCGTTAATGTAATATTTTCTCAATTTTCCTTCGTTGAGACACATGCCATGTTATACACCTATATTTTTATATGAGGTGTATAAAATACCTTTGAAATATTATAACATGAATATACTTATTTTCATAATATTTTAAATCTCTAGGTAATTTTATTTTCCTATATAGGGGGTACGAGTCCAAGTTATAATGTGGTAATAGTTTATTGAAACAATCTCACCATTTTTTGAGATTATTTATGATCACATTTTCATTAATGAAATCTTATGATCCATATTTCAAGAAAAATCATGAATTTTCTTCTCCTTAGGTTAGTCTTGATATATTCATTTATTATTACCATTTTTCCACTCTTTGGCACTTAATGTAATTAAGAAAATGTTTTTATGAAAATATAACCTTACATCTCTCTTTGGTTAGAAATCGACGTTCCTTCAAAACCATGTTTTTTTTTAAATTTTTACAAGAATATTATAATATTATAATATGATCTTTAAAATAAATTTTTAACCTTTTTTACTTTTTCTAATTTTTTCAAAGGAATATTCTTCTCACTTTCTGAACATGTCATTTTTCTAACCTTTTTACCATACAAAAAAAAATGTTCTTTTACCTCATAAGGCATGTAATGATTTACCTACTGTCATTTCCTTAAATATTCATTTGAATGTTTAAAAGGTTAATGTTTAAGAAAATGTTTTTAATTAAAATTTTCAAATAAATGGATTTAAAAAGGTTTTCAAGCTTCCTTTATAAGTTTTTAAGGAAAAACAAATTTCAAAAGGTTTTCAAACTCCTCTATAAATTTTCAAAGGAAAAAGGATTTCAAAATGTTTTCAATGATTACTTTATAAGTTTTCAAGTTTATTTTCATGAAAATGGTTTTCAAAATGTTTTATGTTTTGAGAATAATTTTTCAAAGGATAAAAGATAATTTCCTTATGAAGTGTCTTTAAAATATATTTAAAAATTATTTACCATCTAATATGATATCCATTAGTGTGACTCATGCCTTTTGAAGAAACAATCTAAAGGTTCCATTGATATTATTTCTCTGAATAGTTTATTTATTGATAATATGATGTTTATGAAACCTTATTTTCATGGGTTATATATCTATGAAACCCACTTATTTTCATAGGTTATGCTTTGATGAAATGATTATGAATCATGTTTTCCTTTTCCCCAGGTTAACGTATGATTTCATGTTTTTGACACCCATTTCATTTCATGGGTTATGATATTATTGTTTATGATTTCATGGAACATTTATTTATGATTTCATTATAAGATGGGTGAGACCTATATCTCCCTAAAATGCATTCGGTAAAGATTTATATCTCATGATATAGACTAAGATAGTCTTGGGAGTGAACCTTGACTACTAAGATGACCATGGGAGTGAATCGTGACTAATAAGATGGTATGGGGAGTGAAATAATACTACTAATATGGCCATGGTAGTGAAACATGACTACCAAGTTGGTATGGGGAGTGAATCCATACCACCAAGATGGCCTTGGTAGCGATTCCTTGACTACTATGGAAATAATTATTATATGCTTATGTGTCTTCCATAATTACATATTTTATTCTTATGTTATAATTTCATGGATTTTTTTCTTTAACTATTTATGATTCATGTCTTATTAGTTTCCAATATTTATTCTATGATTCAAGTTTATGATCCTTGATATAAAGGGTGAGATCTTCTAATGTTATGATATTGTTCTCATGCCCCTATACTCATGTTTATACTTACATGTCTCCCTTGTTTACCCTTACTGATAATTTGAGCTCACCCATTTTTTTATTTCCTTAACTAGTTTATAAATATTTTATTAATTATGATTTTCTAAGAAGGGTTTTATTCATGAAGAACCTAGTGGGAGATAATGTATCTCACTTATACAATAGTGTTTATGTTTCCATGTTTCCAAAGGTATTAATCTAATACAGAATTTGGTCATTTGTTTTTGTAATGTTTTAAGTATTCCACATATGTGATGTAATTTATATGTATGTTAATACTTGGTCATTATAGTGGGATTATTTAACTGAATGGAGGGATGTACGTAGATATTAGGTATATGTAGGCTTCTCCCCTTGAATATCGTAAGGTGGTGTTGACTGATTTCACTAGCTGAACTCTACCATGTTAGAAGGGTAGAATCACTTGTGTTTAGGGATGGAAAAATTATATTGTAGTCATCTTTAGAACCTTGATAAAAGATATTTTAGAACCCCCAATGAATTAGGACTCATTTCTGAACCATGAAAATTGTTGTGTTCTTCTTCAATTTTCTTTTCTTTCGATTGTTGCCTTCCAGAGTTCTTGTCTAGGTTGTTCAGAGGTTAGCCTTATAGCATGGTGACTTATTTGAAGTTATCCTATAATTTCTATTTCAATGAGTATGAGGGTTCATTCTGGTACTTTATTTTTTTTCTTGTAAGTTATAGAGGTGTAACATTTGGTGGTCTTATTGGAAGTTTCATTGGTCCCAACATTGAACTTAAAATGATAATAACTTTTGATATAGGTGTCTGTTTGGGCTTCATGAGTTATTAAATTGAATCTTGTGATGAGATCTATAATTCCTTATATAGGTGTAATTTTACCCCATTTTTTATTCTTCAATATAGGCTTATAAAGTCTCTATTTGTTTAGTTCTATCACCCTCATTTTTAAACATTTGATGGAATTTATACTTAGTTTAAGAGGCCTTCTTATGTTTTTTTGGATAAATATGAATTTATTCCTTGGGAATACATTTATATTAATATTATAGTGTTAAATATTTTCCATTTTTTAATATATTAGTATTATTTATAAATAAATATATAAAATACATAAATATATTTTCCTATATTAATATATATATATATATATATATTTAATTTAATAAATAAATATTTAAACATATAAATATCTAAACGTTTTTAAATATAAAATGTCCACTTAAATATATAAATCATACAAAATAAACACACACACACAGATATATATACATGTGTAATTGTATTTAAATATATATAAATATATATAATTTTCTTATTTGTGCTGATAACATACTTGGAAATATTTTTTAAAACATTTTCTGGTAAAAAATATTGTACTATCCACTATATATTTAAATAGACACTTTATATGTTAATATGTTTGAATATTTATTTATGTATTTAAATTTTTATATGTCAGTATTATCACATATATTTATATTGTTTACGTATTTATTTATAAATAACACTACTGAACAAAAAATTCTATAATTTAAAAATTATCAAGTCAATATTGTAAGTATTAGAAATAAATTTAGACTCTAATGAAAAATATAAGAACAATATATTAATTGAAACTAAAATTCCACCAAATATTATATAATTTGGGAACACTAACTTAAAACATATTTTTAGGCCTTTCAAGCCTCTTTTGAATAAAAAATGGGTCTTGGGTTCTCCTTTATATTGAATGTTTTATATCTCTTTTCAATCTTTGATTTGGTAGTTCTTAGATCTCAAACATACACCGAGATCAAAATTTATTATTGTTTGAAGTTTAATTTATATTTTAACTTATCTTTGGATATTAATAAATCAATTAATAATTTTTATTTTAAAATTATTATTAAATATGCATTAATAAAAAATCTAATCATTACATTTTAAATTAATATTAATTATTAATTAGTTTATAAAAAATATATATGTAAATATATTATAAATCTATTATAAATACATATATAGTATTGTATAAATCATGTTTAAATAAATTTATTATATTTATACCAATATAAATATATATATTTTTAAGTACGATATTTAATAATATATATTAATTTTTTTATTAATGGCATCGCTTATCAACGCTAAAAAAACACCAATTAAGGTTACCATTTATCAGGGTTACTAAAGTGAAACCTTTATCAGTGATTCTTTTTAGCACTGGTAAAAACTAATATTTTATCAATTTAAAAAAATCATTGATAAATGTACCTATTTGTTAGCATTGATAAAATCCCCATTGAGGTACCCCATTTACCAATGCTTCTTAATTTTTTTTATAAAGGGGGTACACATGGTGTTTTTATGAATGTTTTTTAATAGGTGTTAGTAAAGTATAACACTTTTTATTTTGCGATTGTGTAGTATTGAATTATGACTTTCCATATATGCTATCATTTATGTCTGGATGCACTTCCTGAAACCCCAACCTATCCTTAAACATCTATTGAGGATTACTCTAGTCATGCATTATCATGAAATGGACCGAGGATCACTGAATATGTGTATGGTTTCTTTTATATTGAAGAAAATAAAAGTTGAAGAAAAAAAAAATTAAATAAATAGTGCTGTAGAAGAATAATTTTAGAGATTCAAGATATGCATTAATATAAAGAAAGAAATAAGTAAATGAACAAAGAAAGATATAACATGGTTCATATCTATTTGGTCTTACATCCATAATAAAAAAACCTTACCCTATATTTATTAACACTTAAATAAAGATCAAGTAAAAATGAGATCAACTAGAACATACAATAAATAAAATAAAAAACAAAAGAATTGAAAGGAAATAACTAAAAGAAAGGGAAGAATAAATGAATTATAGACCAGTCGATCTTACCACTAACTAGTTATTCAAGGTTTGAGATATCTAATAAACAAAGGTTTAAGATTCAAGGTTCCATTAATATATTATATATTGTGCATGTATAGGAATCCTCACAAGGTGAGATAAAAAATATCTAACAAATAATTAGGATTCAGATCAACTCGGTGCAACAATAGTGAGGTAGATTCATGATAAACTACTGGATGATGATTCTTTAAGACCTCAATATCTGATAAAAACAAAAAAATGAATCTCTATTCTTATTCTCTATATAGTTCTATTGAATTTAGAATCATAAAGGAGAAGTGTCAAGAGAATAAAGTAGAGAGAGAAAATTATAGAGGTGAAGGAATTTTAGTGGTGATGTAATAAATCAGTATATGTGGATGGTCACTATGAACTTGACTATAATTATGTTTGATCTAAGGTACACAAATAAAGGAAACATGGAAAAGCATGGAAAAGGGGTAGAAAAGTACGTGGATCATTCCTGTGAAGAAAATAAAAATAGAAGTTCTGAATCCATTAAGTGAAGGTAATCAATTTACTGTTTTATTTTTTAAAAACCACTTTTTGGGTAAGTGAGAACCATACAAAGACATCCACCAGTACATGCATATCCCACCTCTACAAAAACCACTACGCACCACTTTCAAAGTTTAAAAATTCAAACATTCAAAGTGAAGGTAATCAATGACTCAAAATAAAATCATGTAAATAGGCCATACCAATGGGTGGGATAATGAATAAATGACACAATACATGTACAAATCCCATGTATAACATAAAAATCATAGATTCAAAAAGAGACCATTAACATATGATATCAATTTAGCATTTAAAATATACAACATAAAATTTCATGCTATAAATATAACATGAAAATGCATGAAAATTAAAGTAATAAACTAACATCCAATTAGTTTTATTTGTAAAAAAAGGAATGAAAATTAATAAATCTAAACTATTTACAAAATAAATTTAGTGTGATTTCCTAGAACCTAGTGCTATTGAAGTATAACTATTAATTATATATAAGAAATGATTAAATTTAGAAAAAAACTGTGTTCGTAGTTAAACTATCATTTGAGTTTTCATTACTGTGTACCATATTTACATACACTATTCCATATTCAATAACTTCTATAAGGTAATTAAGACTAATGTATTTGTGTTTATGCCTACCACATAATACTAAATTATTAGATAAATTCAACTTAAATTGTGATTCTAAATAGATAGTAATACCAAAATTACTTAAAAATTGTTCAGAAATAAAATATTTGTTCCAAATGACTTCCTTACCATATTATATCAATGTAAAGTAATTGGAATATTTAGTTGAGAACACAACATATAACTTCATGTTGTATTTCTTGGATATAGTCCCCCACAAGTAGTGAAAACATAACCAGTTATAGATTTTATAGTGTCAACATTTCAATAATAGTTAGAATCAACATAACCATTCCCAACCTCACCAGGCTTAACATTTATACAATAATAGAGGTGTGAGTCCCAATAGGATCATGTAGACACACCTATGAGGATGGTGAATTAGGCACAACCAATTTATTTTATCAAAAACCAATTATTCCTTAGTTTCTTAAACCCCCTTCTAAAATCTATCACCTCTTAGGATGTGAATGTATCACTTGTAGTTTACCCAACCATACACCTATATTCAATGAAGATATTGAAAATAAATATAACATAATTGTTTCAATAAGTTTCAAACCCAATTTCGGAAACCCACTCCTTACCATGTTCAACAACCATTGAGACACAAATTCTTGACTAATAATATCATTATCAATTACATTAGGTTGTATAAGGATTATCCTGAAACCTGTCTTACTATATTACATAGAAAAGTGATAACCATATTACACAAGTGAAATGCCTCCACTATATTACACAAGTGATGGTATCTTTATACTGCATACCATATTTTTAGAACTTTCATCATAACATATGGTATTCTTATCTTCCTTCCTCCTATTGACATGGACTAGAAACCTATGCAAGGATGTATCTATACCCATAAATAATGATCTTCTCCCTCATTATGGAGTGTCTTTCACTGCTTTAATTTCTTTAAAAATATCATTAAACTTGGCCTCTATACAGTGCTCAAATCCCAAATTCTCTAATAAAAATTATTCTTAGATTATTCAAACTTTGATACACTAGAATATCAGGAATACAAGTTTATCACATCTCAATCAACCTTGGATTTAGGCATTTCTTCTAATTATTTATAATTACTCAGCTGTATCTTACTATATATATAGTTCAGCCTCTTATATTACAATAAAAATATTCATAACCATACCAACCATATCTCCAATCATCACATGTAATGGGCTGGTCACCAAGTATCCACTGTTCCACTTTTATTTTCAAACATAAGGTAGGATCTTATTTTCATGTTCCATGGTAGCCAAATCATTTATTTTTTTAAAAAATTTAATTACTTCATATTGAAAAAATTTGAACTCAAGCTTCTCTAAATCCAAGGGCACTTCATTCCCACATTTGGATTTGTTATCATCCATTTTTCATCCAAAGTCAATGCCATTTCTTTCTTCCCATTATTGATAAAAAATTAAAATGTGGGGAAAATTATCTCCTTAGTAATGAATTATATGTAAGTTATTCTTATTTTTATCTAACTCTTATAATTTTAAGAAACTCATCTTCTCCCCATGTGTTCATCTACTTTCCAAGTTATTCTTTAAATTCATGAGAGAGTGTGGTACCAAATATTTTCTTAGTAAAGTTCCATCAACCAATAATATCTAATTAAAATTTGTCTAGCCTAGTTTAGAAATAAATAGTAGTTAATTTAGACCATAAATCTTTCTATTTACTCAATTCAATGTGAAACCAAATCAACCTTTTACTACTTAAGGTTTTGTAAAAAAAATTGAAATAATTTTCAAGAACCTAAACTCACTTGAATACACACATATTAAAATAATTTCATTATAATATTTTTTTTTCTCAATTTGGTTAAATAATCACTAACCATTGATAAACATAATAAACATAAAAAAAATTAATTGAGTGAAAACCATACCTAGAACTTCAATTTTTAAAGGTTTTATCTTTAATTATAGATATAAAAGAAATAATAAATCTCTAAAAGATTTAACTCCTTTATAAACTCCCCATTAAGGGATTGTATTACCACTTATTCACCTTCAATTCCAAACTTTGGAACATAAGAACCATATATTTTGGAATAATATATATCCTTCAATAAATTCTTTAGGTTGAAATATACATTGTAACACACAAGGGGGGGGGGGGTGGATTATGTCTTTCACAAAACTTGCACAATTTTGGATTTTGAAACCCTTTGTAATTTAAGAGGATATGAAGCATTTTTTAGTTTGTATGAAAAATATTCAGAGGATGAAAAAAATAACACAAGTTTTTATAGTGTTTTGGGGATCAAAGATCCCCTAATCCAATCCACCAAATATTCTATCTACGAGTTTGGTGAATTTCACTAGAATGGTCTTCTTATCACAGGACTAAAATTCCACAACTTAGTACATGCAGTTGACACATTTACAATAAGGATAAAACAAAAAATTTCCTTCTCATTATTTAATAGATAAATAATTATCCACATATTATACCAAGAAGCTGATACTCCACTACAATTGAGAATGAGAAGGTGAAACTCTAATAAATCAAAAGAATTTGATTTGTTAAAAGTAAGCTGATCTTCAAAATTTCAGAAAAAGAAAATGATAGTATATGGATCTTATTCTTTATAAATAATATTATTCAAGAAAGAAAAAGTCTAAATTAATCCAGGTTACACCAAAGATCATTGATTTAAGGACAGAAACAAAATAGAGTAGCAATTCACTTATAGTAGAACAATATTAAACATGTATGTCACTAAAGTGTAGTCCACTTTCTCAATCATTTCTTCACTGTAGCATTATATATATATTTTTACTAGAATGATTGAGTATATGAAAGTAATATCTTTTGTAAAAAATCCTATATTTGAAATTGATACTGGAACAAAATATATAAAGTGAATATCCTACTTCAAAATTCCAGATCCATGAAATATTTTTGATAAATCATAGATATTCAAATTCAAATAAAATAGGGGAATTGTAACTTCCCTTAATAATTGGGGTGATTTTCTCTGTTAAATATGATTCTTTGAATCAAATATAATGAGCTTTAAATTAGTTGAAAATAAGCTTTGATATAAATTGTAACTCTATCAAGACCATTGTAGAAATTACATAAAATATCACGAAAATAAATCAGCGATGTTGAAAATTCAAATGTAGGGTTCCTTCACAAACTGAAAAAAACCAAAAGTAGGCTTCAACTATGTAGCATTAATTCTATAAACGTAAGGTTGATTATAAAATTAAGGTTTATGATCCATATATTTCTCTCTAAAATTTAATGTTCATTACTTAAGTAGGGTTCTTTAACCACACTATCTCATCTTAAAAAATGTAAGGTTATTTAACCATAATTTTTTGATAACATAGGGTTGATTAACCATACATACAATTTTGAAAATAGGGTTGAGATACCATACTTTCCTCTTCCAGCGTAAGGTTGAATACAAATGTACATATCATGATCCATACATACTGTAAAAAGCGTAGGGTTTATTCCTTATGTTACGCTTATCCATGTAGGGTAGGAAAAGTATTTTCATAATGATTAAAAACACATCCTAAACACTTTAATAAATATTCCTTATGAACTAAAAGCTTGAAAATAATTTCAGAATAAATAGTATAAAGAATATTAATTTTATAAAATACACTTAAAGTAAAATCATTAGTAAAACAAACAAGAGTATTTGTGAGCATCAAAATCAGAATAAATTATAGAGTATTGTTGAGAAAATACATTCCCATAAATCCACCCCTTATTGATGATCACAAAACCCATAAAATTATTAACACAATATAGAATTTTGTAAACATACTTAAGTAAAATGTTTATAACAGTATTTTAATTTCACAGTATTATTTTGGTAAAATGAAATGTTCTGTTTATCCAAATTTCTCCCCCTTTTTTGTGATAAAAAAAGAAATTATAGAAAAAAAAAATTAAAACACGTTTAATTTTTCACAGAAATGTAAATGAATGTTAAAATGTATTGTTTTGAGAACTAAATTATCATTTCTAGAAGTTTAGATAAAAAGAAAATGATATCAAATAAATCATAGAAAAATAAAAAATAATGAAAATTTATTAATAAAAATTTTACATGTACAATAAACAGATTGGCTATAGAAAAATGTTAATTAATCGATTTGGTAGAATGTAAAAGGGTTTGGTAAGAATCTGTTTTAGGTACTGACCTGGAGGGGACTGAGTAGCTTGAAACAACTCTTTCAATTCTTCCATATGCACTTGTAATATTTTGGAAATATTATCTCCCAAATTTCTTATAAAAATTATGGAATCCTGATTCACATATAGATTTTCAACTAAATTGAATTTCAAAAAGTCATATAGACTCTCCTCTTTTTTCATAAGCTAAACTAACTAGTAACTTAACCTATTGATAAGAATCCTGATACTGGGTTTACTAGAGGTTAGTTTGTCAACAAGAAATATTTGGTTGTATAACAAAACTGACAAAGGGGCACTACTACATTGAAGGTTCTACAATCTGTCATTCACATCATCCATGATAGATGTGATGGCTTGAAATCATATAATCAGATCTGGTAAGGTTGAATGGGTGTAGCTAGAAGTACTGACTTGAATAACACTTCCCTTGATAGACTCAAACTAGCTTCTCAAATACCACTTCCGGTATGAAAAATCTGTTTTGGAAACAAACTAATACTTTATTTTTCCGATATGATCTAGAATATTCCTATTAAATACATCAAAATAATTTTTGGAAATATAATTTTCTTTAATTTCTTGAAGCCAAGTCTAAAGAGACTCAAACTCCAACCTTGAACCTGATGAATTCTACAAATCATCAAATGATTTTCTTACTACTTCCAGATCCTATTTAAGAACATAAATATCCTCCTAAAATTTATTGAATTTGATCACAAGATCCTCAATCTTATTTTTCAGGGAATCAGATATCCCTTCATCCTAATTCTTTGACTGATCAACTGACACAATGGCTATAGGATTTGAAGCAGACTTCTAAATTGACTTTTCAACTAAATTTTCACTAGAAAAAGATAAATTATAAAGTACCTATATCTTTTATATAGAGACAGATCCTAGTCTCTCCAATGATTGGTCAATGGATGAGATAGATTTATGTTCAACAACTTATGTATCCTCAGTTTCTGATCTGTGCACTTGTTGATTTTCTTGGACATTTCTTCCTAAAAAAATACTTCCTAAATGTATAATTTTTGAAAAGATTCTTCTACCTAGTCAACTAATTAAGAAACATCTTGAATTTCTAGAACCTATATTTCATCCTGTTAATCCTCCTAATGAACTAGTTCTTCCAAATGAACCGAACAGGTAGATTCTCCTAAACCTAACACTAGTTCTTCAGTTACTGGTTCTTCTATATTCCTTAGTTTTATAACAATATCCTCTACAAATTTTTCTTATTCTTCTTTATTTTCTACACCATTAAATCTTAATTTTATTTTAGAATATTTAGATACACTTTTAGTTTTGGATTCCCCAATTCCTTATCTTTTTATAACACTTTTATCCTGCTAATAAAATGATTCAGACTTCTATTTTTTATCTGCACCAACTGGCATAAGCTTCCCTTTTACATTACTCCATTAAAAATTCAAACTTCCTTAGAGTGCCAGCATTTAGAACATTACTATGATGAAATTTTACTCTTTCATCAAATAAATGAATCAACTCCTTCCCAAATATAATTAATGAGATTATCCTTGCATAGGTATAAAAAGACATCCAATCCTATGACTAGAAACAATAATTCAAATATCGCAACATCTATCTAGTAAAAGATAAATTTATGTCACTAATGAAAAGAAACATGATGTACATATTTGGGTACAAAATATTCTCCATCTCAACTAATCTTGAAGAAATTGTAGTTTGAATAAACTTAACTAGCACTTTCTAATCGGCCTTAAGACCATTAAGAAACATTTTCCTAATATTCGTTGATCCAAACAGAAAATACATAATGTATGCAGATTTATGATCATTATTTCCAATAGATCTAAGGTTAAAATGAAATACACCTTCATGAGGGAATTTAGAAAGATGAGGTATTTCAATAGAAGAAATCAAAAATTATTTGTCTTCTATTTTAATAGATACAATATCTTCTCTTTCACCAAAACTAAACTGTACAATATTGTAGAAATGCTTCAATTCTACCTTATAAAAAAACTATGTATTCACCTTATTGAATAAAAATTCCAAACCTTAAAACACTATAGCTTTCTTAAGCAGAAGGCTCGTCTCATACAACCACTCAAAATCTATGACCTTCCCTTGAAGAATTTTCCATGATGGAACTCATTGACTCTTTAAGTCACTGGGTTCTCCCTCATCAGTTTGCTTGGTCGTCATCATTTTTGAGAATATGTAGTTTGAAGTTTTTCAAATTATAGGGTTTCTAAGGTAGATGAAGGTTTGGGTAGACAAAACAGTTTGCGAAACAATGGGGTAAGGTAAGTTGAAAGGTTTATGATAGATAATGACGTAGCCTTGTTTTCCGAGGAAATTATGTAGGGTAATTATTACATTTTTTTAAAATACAGGACTAAAAATTAAAATATTTAAAAAAATAAACAACGAGAGTAAAATAAATAGTAAGCAAATTTTAATATAAATAAATATTCATTAAAAATAAAATAAATTAACAATTACTTATTTAAAATTAAATAAACCTAACCCCCCTTAATAAAATCAAAACTAGTAGTGGGAAGTAGTTTAGTGAAAGTATCTTCTAATTGATATTTAATATTAACAAATTCAAAAGATATATCCTTTTTAAGAACATGATCTCTTAGAAAATTATTTATTATATCAATGTGCATAGTCCTAGAATGACTTATATAACTTTTTGAAATATTTATAGCACTAATATTGCCACATAAAATAAGGATACTATAAAAATTTAGTCCAAAGTACAATGGAGAGTTTTTCATCCACAAAACTTGTGCACAACAACTGCCAACAAACACATATTCTACCTCAACAGTTCACAGGACAATTGAGTGTTGTTTCTTACTAGACCATGAAATTAAATATTTTCCTAAAAAGTGACAGGTTATGGAGGTACATTTTCTATCTAATCCAAAACATCCAAAGTCAGCATCTAAATATTAAATTAAATTAAAATCAGAAGTTTTCGGGAAAATAAGAGATTGAAAAACAGTTCCTTTTAAATATCTAAAAATTATTTTAACAGTAGTAAGATGAGATTCTTTTGGATTTGATTTAAATATAGCAATAATACATACTGAAAATATAATGTTTGGTTTGTTAGCAATAAGATATAACAATCTACCAATCATCTCCTATAAAAGTTATTTTTCATTGGTTTTCCAGCTTCATCCAAATCAAGTTTTATATTGGTACACATGGGAGTTTCATATGTCTTACTGTTTTCAAGGACAAACTTTTTTAGTAAATCAATAATTTATTTTTTTAATTCAAAACATTTCCAAAATATTTTTAATAAATCTGAAATCCTAAAAAGAAATTTAGTTCTCCCATCATAGTCATTTCAATTTTTTTTCATTATATTTGAAAAATCAAGATAAATATTTTTATTATAAGACCAAAAAATAACACTATCAAAATAAATTTGAACTAATAAAATATTAAAACAAATAGTTTTCTTAAAAAGTGTTGGATCTTTCAAACCAACATTGAAAACATTTTTCAAATGAATAGAACTCAATCCTTCATACCAAGCTCTAGGTGCTTGTTTAAGGCCATAGAGAGCTTTAATAAGTTTAAAAATAGAGTTGGGTTTTTTAGGATTTTCAAAACCAGGAGGTTGTTGAACATAAAATTCCTCTATTAAATAACCATTTTAAAAGGTAGATTTAACATCTATCTGATATAATTTAAAATTCATATGAAATGAATAAGATAAAATGATTCTTATATGTTTTAATATAGCTACAGGTGAAAATATTTCATCATAATCTATTCCTTCAACCTGCTCATAAACTTTGGTTACTAATATAGATTTATTTCGAGTTATGATCCCTTGATCATACTATTTATTTCTAAAGACCCACTTGGTTCCTATAACTAGATAATTGGTTGGCCTTTCTAATATTTCCCAAATTTCATTCCTCTTAAATTGATTTAGCTCGTCATGCATATCTAACATTCAAAACTCATCATCTAAGGATTCCTCAATAGTCTTAGGTTATAATTAGGATAGAATGGAAGAAAATTATTATAGGTTTCCTATATTTCTTTTGGTTCTAATTCCAATTTCTATATCTCATATAACAGTTTATAAAGGACGGTTCTTTAGGGTTCTAGATTGTCTAGGCTGAACACTTTCAGGTTCATCAATATCATGTTCTTCTGAACTCAACTGAATTTTATTAATATCATTTTCAAAATCATTTTTAAGGATTTAAAGTCTCATATTGTAAAATTAATCAGTAACTTCATCATTTTGATGTTTTTCTTTAATAAAAGGGTCAGCTTCATCAAAATTTACATGAAATGATTCTTCAATAATCCTTGAATTTTTATTAAACACTCTATATGATTTATAAGTATCATAATATCCTAAAAATATTCCTTCATCAAATTTTGGATCAAACTTACCAAGATTATCCTTGGTGTTGAGGATATACACCTAGCATCCAAAAACTATAAAGTACTTTACTGTAGGTTTTCTATTATTCCAAAGTTCATAAGGTGTATTTTTGAAAATAGGCCTTATTAAAACTCTATTCATGATATAGAGGACTGTGTTTATTGCTTCTTCCCAAAAAATAGGTAGGAAGACTGTATTCATTCAGTATAGTCATAGCCATTTCTTGAATAATTCTATTTCTTTTTTCGACAATTCCATTTTTTGAGGTGTTCTTGGTGTAGAGAAGGTGTTTTTAATACCTAAATTTGAGAAAAAATAATTTAATTCTTAATTATAAAATTCTACACCATGATCACTTCTCAATGAAACTATTTTAAAACCTTTCCCATTTTGAACAATTTTACAGAAACTGTCAAAAATAGAGAAAACTTTACTTTTGGGTTTTAGAAAATAAACCTAGGTAAATATAGAATAATCATCAACTAAAACATATAAATACAATTTTCTAGCTAAACTTACTACTCTAGATGGTCCAAATAGATTCATATGGATAAGTTCTAATGGTTTAGATGTAGAAATGTTTTTAATTGATTAGAAAAAAAGATTTTCACTGCTTTCCAATTTGGCATGCATTAAAAAATCATTCATTATCAAATTTATGACTGGGAAAATAAAAAATTAACTATTTCTTAGATAATTTATGTAAAGCATAAATATTACAATGATCGAGTCTTCTATTCTAGATCCATGATTCATTTATCTTAATAGTTAAATAATTCATTTTTTTACATAATAAATTTAGATCCAAAGTATAAACATTATCAGTTCTTGGTGCTCTAAACTTAATAAATTTATATTTAAACACAGAGTATGAATTGTTAGAAAAATAAACATAAAAACCATCATAAAAAAGATGGGAAATTATTATCATATTTTTCTATATCTTTTGTACATATAATACTTTTTTGATTGAGATGCACTTTGGATCTTCAAAATTTCCAACTCCAACTAATTTTCCTTTGGCATTATTACAAAAAATGACATTACCTCCATCTATTTGAGTCAGCGTATGAATGTTTTATGGATCTCCACTCATATACCTAGAAAATCCACTTCCTATATAAAATATATCATTTTTTTCTTATGGTATGTTACCTGTAAAATCATTTAAATAAAAATTTTTTTAGTACCCAAAATTTCTTGGATCTAGAAGTGTTATCTAGAGGAGATCTGGGAATCCAAATCTGATTTGTTTTTCCACAATTTATATCATTACATTTAGATAAATTTTTTGAAACAAAAGTTATTTTAATGCCACTTATTCGAGGATTTCTTAAATAAAATTTATTAGTCATATGCCCTTTTATTCCATAAAAATGATAGCTTTCATTTTTTGAGTTGGGGACAAAATAATTCTTATATATTTTAGATTTTCACTATTACTTCCAATTCCACATCTTTCCTTTTTAATAATTTTTTCCCCAAGAATATCATTTAAGATATTTTCTCCTTTAGTAAAAATAAGAGAATCAATCTTATACAATTATACTTCATTCTATAATTATATAATATTTTTCTCATGATCAAGAAATTTTGTAGTAGATGAGTTGAATTTATCAACTAACTCTTAATATTGTTTTAATAGAGTGTATCTTCCACTTAAAACAACATTATGAATATTTTTCAAAGATGCATGCTTATTTAATAGAGAATAATATTTTTATTCTGACAAATAATAGTAGGCATCTAGTTTATCATTTGAGAAACTACTTGTATTAGAATCAAAAGAATAATAATTTTATATCTTTTCTTATTCTTCCTTGGACATAAAGAAAATGTCATATTTTAGATTTAATTTCTTCTTCTATTAATCATACTTTAAAGGACTTATGTAGTATTCAGATACACTCCATGTATATTTCATTACTCTTTTTCATTTATTATCATAATCAGTATTTTTTTGGTATCTCTTTTCTGGACTTTTTCTTTCATATTTCATTCAAGGAAAATATGGTCTGATATGAACCAATTTCTTAGACTCATATCAATAAAATTATCTTGGTTATAATTCATCCTTCCTAAAGTATTTTTTTAATGACATTTTATTCTTATAAAACTTACAGATTTTTCTGGCTAGTTGAGCTAGTTCCATTTCAGAATATGAGGAATATGAATTTTCCTTCTTTTTGTCTTCTTGTTTTTTTTCTTCTATACTTATAAGATGTCACTTTCAGAGCAATATTTTCATTCTTCAATATAATATTATGATCTTTAACTTCATATTGCATCTCATATTTATACATCATCAATATCCCAATTATTTATTTCATTGTCAGATCTTTGATAGGTGATGATTGTCGAATAATAGCAGATATTCCATTCCATTTTAAGGGAAGTACTTCATGTAATTTCAAATATAGATCAGATTGTTTGATGGGTTCTATTAAGTATATAATATTATTTATAATTTCTATAAGACTTACATTCATCTATGTAATTATTTCACCATCAAAAATTCTGAATGTGTCAAACTTGAACTTGACTGTAGAATACCTCATCTGTATTACATTGTCTACACCTTCATAAGAAACTGCAATGGTTTTTCACATTTCATAGGCAGCAAGACATTGTGATACTTGATTAAACTCATCTAGTCCAAGAACACAAATAATAGCATTAATATTTTTTTAATTCATTTCATATTCATCTTCTGTTGCAGCATCCCATATTTCAAGTTTCTCAGGAATCTTATAAGAAGTAATGATTTTTGTGTAAACTCTAAATCCATGATTTTTTAGATAGATAATCATCCTTGATTTTTAACACCCATAATTTTCACCGTTGAAGTGTGGATCACAAGCCATGGACATAACTTCTCTAGAATCATCCATTTCCATCTTTGTATAGACCTTCAAACTTTCAGCTTGCTATTTCTTTATCTAAAACATCTCATTTAGTACTAGTTATTAGGTCGGAATATACAATGTAACACACAGGGGGGGGTGAATTGTGTCTTTTCGAAAACATCCTCAATTCTGGATTTCAACACCCTCTATAATTTAAGAAGATATGCAACATTTTTCCTCTATATGAAAATATACAGTAGATGAAAAGAAATTTTAAACACATCTTTTTATAGTGGTTCAGGGGACAAAGATCCCCTAGTACACTCCACCAAATAATCTCTATACGAGCTTGATGAATTTAACTATAATGGTCATCTTAACATAATACCAAAATTCCATAACTGAGTTCAGTCATTTGGAATCTTTAAAACAAGGATAAAATAAAAAAGAGACTTCTGGTTCTTTAACAGAGAACCAGTTATCCACAACTTAGATCGAGAAGCTGATACTTCACCACAAATGAGAGCGAGTAGTTGAAACTCCAATAAATCAAAAGAATTTGATTTTTTAAAAATAGGTTGATCTTCAAAACTGTAATAATATCAATTGATAGTAGATGTATCTTCTTCTTCAAAAATAATAGTCTTCAAGAAAGAACGAGTTTGAAGCGATCCAGGATTCACAAAAGATCTTTGATTTAAGAACAACAACAAAATAGACCAGTAGTGAACTTAAAGTAGAACAAGACTAAACATGTATGTCACCAAAGTGTCGTCCACTTTCTAAGTTATTAACTCACTGTAGCACTTTATATATATTTTCACCAGAATGATTGAGTATATGAAAGAAATATCCTTTATAAAAAATCGTATATTAGAAAAAGATAACGGAACAAAATATATAAAGAGAATATCCTACTTCATAATTCTATATCTATAAAATATGCCTGATAAATTGTAGATATTCAAATTCAAATAAAGTAGGGGAATCATAACTTCCCTTACGAATAGGAGTGATTTTATCTATTAAATAGGGTTCTTTGAATCAAATACAATGAGCTTTAAATCTATCAAAAACAAT
Source organism: Viscum album (assembly GCA_963277665.1). Lineage (NCBI taxonomy): Eukaryota > Viridiplantae > Streptophyta > Magnoliopsida > Santalales > Viscaceae > Viscum > Viscum album. The sequence goes on along the minus strand of OY728151.1, from coordinate 400,756,498 downwards.
GTTTGAAACTACCTGTAACACTGTCAAGACCATTGCAAAAATTGTGGAAAATATCATGAAAATAAATCTCTAACATTAAAAAGATAAACATAGGGTTCCGTCACAAAACAAAAAAATACCAAACACAGGGTTCAACTACATAACATACATTCTCTGAATATAAGTTAAAAACCGCAAGGTTGATCATAAAATATGGCTGATGATCTATAAGTTTCTCTCTAAAACGTAAGGTTCCTTACTTATATAGGGTTATTTAACCATACTATCTTCTCTTGACAAAGGTAAGGTTCCTTTCAAACGTAAGGTTATTTAACCATAATTTTCTGATAATGTAGGGTTGATTAACCGTACTTACTATTTTAAATGTATGGTTGAGATACCATACTTTCTTCTTCTAGTGTAAGGTTAAATACAAATGTATAGATCATGATCCATACGTGTCATAAAAAACACAGGTTTTATTACTCACATTACACTTATCCATGCAGGGTGTGAACAATGTTTTTAGAATTCTTAAAAACACATCCTGAACACTTTAATAAATATTATTTTCAAATTAAAAGATCGAAAATAATCTCGAAATTAATATTATAAAGAATATTAATTCCTTGAAGTACACTTAAATTAAAATAATTTTTTTAAAAAAATGGGTATTTGTGAGCATCAAAATCATAATAAATTATAGAGTATTGTTGAGACAATACATTCCCAACAAAATCCTCACTGTGAGCCATAGGGCTGAGACAAACTGGTAAACCTAGAAACTCCTTCATTTTTGAGTATAAAGTTTCTAAAACAATTTATTTTTGATTAACTATTTACATTCAAAAGTTTTTTTTGGATTTAGAATCATTGATTTATTTATGATTTAAAATTTACTTTTAACTAGATTGACCTTGTTTACCTTTAAAATTAGAGTAATTTTCATTTTTTCTATTTCCCCATCTTCTTTGTATTTTCCAAATGATCTGGATATATTATTATACACTATTTATTCACATGCTCAAATTTCTTTTTTTTCAGAAACTCCTTCTTTACAACAACAATATTTATAGTAGGATTCATTAATGGTTTACCTTTGTTTTTCATTATCTATTATTATTATTAAATCAATGTAATGCACTTGTTATAAATGTGTCTTACCTTTCTACACCTTCCACACAAACTTTCACCAACTTTTGACTTTCACTTCTTGGGTAGCTTCAAAACCTCTTCACAAGAAGTGTCATCCACTAATATAATTCTAGAATATATCTCTTGAATGAATAGTTTTATTGATTCCAAATTTCTCCCTTTTTCGTTGAGATTCATGGATATCATTCAATAATACATTATGTGGCTTCTCATTCCAAAATAAAGTCATATCTTCATAGTATGCCTAGCTTACTTCTCATCTTTCTTCATTTTCTTCTTAGGTATGCTTTGTTCTATATTTTTATTCCTTTTATTTTATCATATGGAAAACTTTGATTATTATTTTTTTTCCTAACCTATTGTTATGAACTTCTTATCTCATCAACATAAGTATTATGTTTTATTGGAACATTCAAATATTCATCATATAAATGGTCATATATGATACAAAAGTTACATAAGTTTCGTAATTATTAAAATATGTTTCTCATAGTTTTTTTATTTTTCTATGAATCTATTTTCTTCTATAAGGTTTCCTCTTTGTTTTAGCTTGACACCCTCTTACTTTAGGGATTGTATATTCTCCATAAGTTTACATTTTGTTTAAACATTCAATTTACCTATAAATAAATATCTAGCAACACCAACACATTCCTATTGAACTTATTATTTTCACTTTAATCTCAGTTTATCTAGCATGAAACGATTTATATTTTTGAGAAGTTTCTCCACTATTTTGGGATTAATTTTGGGAGATTTTTTCTTGGTCATTACTGAATTCATCCTTAAGGTTGTAGTGATTTTTTTTATAAATTTTATCCTTGTAATTTTGTATATAATTTAATATTTTTCCCATAATTCTAGAAAAATAATATTCAGATCATAATTGAATTAATTGGATTATGAGATAATATTTTAAACGATCCTAAGGTGGATTATTTTCTAATATATATCAAGATATATTTAACACTAACATGAGTCCCTATTGAGAGAAAACATCTTAGATAATTGGGTGGAATTAGTTCTTTTCTCAATTGTTTGGAAAGACACAAATTTTGTTGAATCCATATTTATTAGTTTTACTTATGAGTTCAAAAACTTAAAAATAAGAGTATTCATTTCATCCATAACTAAGATAAATATTTCTTTTAACTAATTTATCATCTTAAGAACTTATTCCTCATAAATTTTAATTTTAAATAACAAAGAGTTATCAAACTTTTTCACCCTATTTTATTTAACATATAACTGTATATACTTGACATTCATGGAGACTTTATGTAGTTTATCCTATGTATGGAACACTTCCTTAAAATCCTTATAAAACACATATTTTTCAGATTTATACCTTTAAAATTATTCATTAATCTCGTATATTCTTTCATTTTAAAGTAACATAGTTTTTATTTGAATTTTAATATCCATGTTTGTGTGTTCAAAAAACTCATTTTATTTTCTAATGTTTTTTTTTTCATTACATCATCCTATTCTTGTAACTATTAATTATCATCATGAATTCCCTTGATTAATATAATAAAATATTCTACAACTTCAATGGGGAAATCCTTCAAATATTCCTTAACCTCAATATATAAGTCTTTATCACATTCAATGAAACCATTTTCATTGATTGTACTTTATTCATTTTAGGAATCAAGACTAATAGATTCACCACAATATTTAACACTCTAAACAACCTCAACTAGTAGAGATTCATTGACTTTTGTTGATCTATTTATAAGATTATTTTCTAATTTATTATTCTTATTTTCAAGGTGTTTTCTAAAAATTCCCAATTTTTATCAACAGGGATGGAAACCTATTCTTATATTTGAGGAAATTCCTTTATGAATATACACTTCATGGATATCTAGTAAAAACAACCATAAAATTAAAATTTATATATAATCAAGGATAAAAAATTTTCTCTAATTAATTTTTTTATTCTAAAGTAGATCTAATCTAAGGGAACCTCTGATATGATACCAATTGAGAGTCCCTATAGGATCATGTAGACACACTTGAGAGGGAGTGAGGGTGAATGAGGTGTGCAAAAATTATTTCACCAAAACCAATTCTTATTTAGCTACTTAAACCCAATTTGTTTTTTAACCTCTTTCACCCATTAGAATGTAAATGGATCTCATAAAGTTTACCTTTCCATACATCTTTATGTAATGAATACTCTGAAAGTAAATATGGAATAAGTGTTTTTATATAGTTCATCCCTAATGTGGGAAACCTAATCCTTACTATGTTCAACTCCCATTAGGACACAGATTCTCTATTTATAATATTGGAAAAAAATGCAATGGGTTAGAAAGGGATTATCCTGAAACTTGTGTTTCTATATTACATAGGAAAATGATCACCATATTACAGAAGCAACTTGTCTATACCATATTACACTAGTGAAGGGATATTTGTACTACATACCATAGTCTTTAAATTGTAATTTCACCAGAATATAATCTTATCTTCCTTCCTCCACTTGAACTATATCAAGAACCTATTTATGGATGACATTATAACCAAAAATGATAATCTGATCCCTCAGTATAGAGTGTCTCTAAATGCCTAATTTTTTTCAAACACAGATCATGAAACTTGGTCTCTGTTCACTATAAAACTCCCAGATTCTCTCTTTAAATATATGTTTTATGTACTCAAACTCAAAGACACTAAATGATCAAGTATACATGTTAATAATAGCTCACTAAACCTTATATACATGTACTTCTCTCCATTATCTCTTTTTCCTTGATTGTATTTGACAGTAGTGCAGTCTCACTTCTTCCATATCTTTAGAATAAAATATATACATCATCATCATAATAATAAACATCATCATCATCATAATAATCTTCATATTATTCTTTTTATTATTCTTTTATAGTCTATTTATTCTATTAGAAAACTTATATATTCTTCTTCTACCTTTGAGAGTCTTAGTTCTCTTGGATACTAACACAATTATACTATCCAAAATAGTGGCTCCTTGTCCTTTATTATTTTATTCCTCCTTGATATTCTCACATTATAACGTACATGTGTGATTATTTTAAATTTATCCTCTAATTTCTAATATCCATAAATGGGATCCTTGATAAGAATTTTTTTCCAGCCAAAAATTAGAATTATAAAATTCTCACTTTGGTTCCCATGATAATCCATGAAATCTTTTAAACTCAAATAATGTTCCAAAAATACTCTTAATCATTACAGCTCATATAGATGAATATATTTCTCTTTAATTATTCTATAGGATCAACTTCATATTCCTAAAAATACTTCACAAAATTCATACTTCAATCTCTATATTTGTATGAAAATTACACAATAACTTAGCTTATACTGTGGCACACTCATCTTATAGTATGATAGTTTCTTGAAAAAACTTTATATATCTCATATTTATTCAAAAATTTATCCACTCATCCTCTTTATCCATCCTCTATAACTTTAACCACAACTAAGATTTTGATATTTAATCTTTGAGAACATAAAACTTTCATTAACTGATTTTTCATTTCCAGATTAAACCAAACCTATAAGTTGTCAATTAAGGATACAAATGATTCCTTAAATTTAATCCCACCTAAAATTTCTCCTCACTCAAAAAATGTAGTTTTCAATGATTTAAACTTTAAGTAACAACTCATGATTTGATGAAACTCCATCTATACTATTATTGAAAAACCATAAATTTCTTTCTCATTTTCAATAAGATCATGAAATTGATATTTATGAAACTAATGATTGAACCATGGATGAACTAAATATCAAGATATTTGGAACTTGAATAAAAAATTCAATATCTCAAATTTCACTTACATTATAATTAATAATTCTATAAAATAAAATTTCAGACTCTAGAAAGTCTCTTAAATATATTTTCTTGTACTGATCTTTTTTTCCAAGTATTTAAGATCAATTATCATAATTTCAAGCTTGAATTACAAACCCTTATTGGTTTTTTTGATTTTTATAAAACATTAGAATATATTTTACATAACTATATTTAATTTCATATTTATATTATAAAATCTAGAAACTTGACTTTTCAGTCTATATATTCTCTAAATTCTCTTAAGTTTTGATGGTAACACAAACATACATGATTCTTTTTAACAGATATATGATGGTTATGTATTAAAAAATCATGTATAAATAGACTCATTGTTGATTATAATTAGATGTATCATGTTTATAAATAGAAAAACTGATGGTTACACTGGCTTGGATGATGATTTCACAGCTCTATCTGATGGTTATGCTAGATATGCCTCATACATATGCCTCACTAGATGATATTTATACAGTAATATAATGATGCTTATGTATAGGAAGAATATTTCTTATGAATCCATGAAATTTCCATTTTTATAATATCTACTCGCTGAGAATATTCTTATTCACACCTGGGATATAATGCTTATATAGTATAAGGATTTGACATGTTTGCAGATTTCCTTCAAATGAATTAAAGGTTGTACCAAATCAACATAAAACTTTTCAAACTTCATGAAATAGTGTTTATACACTAAGTTAAAATAATTTAACATGTATTAATTCTTAGATAATTTCTCAAATTCTTTAGTTATCTTAGCATCTCCCTAATAGTTGGATTCTTCCAAAGTATCTTCTAATCCCTGTTAATTGTGTAGACAGTGATCTAGACCTCACCGACACTTTTCATAACCATAAAAATTATCTCACCAATAACCACATGTAATTGAGGTCTAGATGTCATATTAACTTTTTATAGACATAAAAACTAACACATCAATCAACACTTGTAATGGGTTGGTTACCAAGCATCCACTCTTCTACTTTCCATTTCCAATTTAAAATAAATACTCCTTTACATGTTTCATGGAATCCAACTCCTTTCTTCCTTAGAACACATTTAATTACATCCTATTGAAAAAAAATACAACTCAAGATTCTAAAAATCCAATATAACTTCAATAGTTATGGAGAATTAGTAGAATAAATATACCTCAATAGTAATTTAATGGAATGTTGGTGTGTCTTACCTAGATTTAACATAAACCCACTCAAATTTCAAATAAATAAGGAAACAACTGGTGTTTTACATATCATATCATACATCATTCTACAAAAAACATTCATTCATGGTTAATTAGGATTAAAATATACTCATTAAACCCCAATTAAGTAATAATAATCCTAAATCTAGGACCTCTATGCAAGAATACTAAAACCACACCTTATAAAATGAAGAACCAACTTGTGTACCTTTCACTAAATAATTTAACCACTATTTTCTTCCAACAACATGTTTGATAATGATACCTTAAGTGAATACATAAATATCACATATCCATGACATATCTAAGGACATCCTTATATCACTCAATGCTCGATTGGAACACTTATGACTTTTTAGTTCCTTATAACACAAAATATGAAGATTATAAGAGCTTCAAGATCATTGGATTATCTGAAATTAACTCATCAAAGAGTGAAAAACCATTACATAAGTATAGAATCCTTTATATATATATATATATATATATCCTTTGAGACTCTCATGATAATTCCATTAAATAACTCATATGTTATAGAATATATGATTTATAAATATGGTTAATACTAATTTTTAACCATTTTTTCCAATAATTTATTTTTAATATGAATTAAACTTGACCCAATATGCTAAAAGTATTAGTGAAAGTCATATATGAAGAACCAAACATGGAAATGACCTAATATCATATAATATCCATTAGTAAATGAAAAAAACAAAGGCATATGAAATGTTGAGGTTTCATTCTAGTTGTACTATATGAATTTCAGTTATTATACAAGGAGATAAGGACCAATGAATATTTATATTAATGGGATATAGGGAATATATCCTTCAATCTCCCACTTATAATGAAGTATTATAAAATTATTTCCATTTCACCTTATATTGTATGATATACTTGAACTTTCTAAACCATATCCAAAGCTTTTATTGGATATCAACCAAAACATTTTTGGAAATATATCATTAAATTATCTATGTATCACACTATATGTAATACCTTGTGAATACCAATACAAAAATATTTTTGATAAACTCTAAAACATTTTTAGCGGTTCTATCTGTGTCTAATTGAATCCTCATTTATTCAACAAAAAAATGTGACCTCATGGGACTTAGAAGGACTGACATAAAATATAATCACTATTTCCATAAATATAAGCAACGAGTTTCCTCTACCAAAGAATTAATTATTCTCAAGATATAAATGGATTTGGAATGATATCTATCAAACAGATGTATCTTAATACCTATATACACCATCTACATCACATAAAATAAATCGTTCTCATATGATCTATTTTTTCAAAACATCAAAAAACCATGGGACCTAGAGTATGTAAATACCATATAACCAACTCATATATACTCAATTATCTAATATCAGTCTAACCAGGTCTATGAATACATTAGACATCATTCATGTTTATGGATGAGCACATCATATTCCCCTCAATCAAATTGATAAGCACATCATGTCACACCCTTGGGGTTATTTTGAGGTATCTTATCTTCCAGTATTTTTCTTTTCTTTATACCATAAATTAACTGGAAAATTTTCATGAAAATGGTGATTTTTTATGTGGAAATAAGGAGTCACACAGTTAGTATAAACCATGAACCTGACCATTGCAAACCGTTCTACCAGGATAGTGGAACTGTCCAAGATGCATGAATAGGTGCACAGGCATGTATACCACCAATGATAACTATGTGACCAAGACAATGGCACTATTTAGGCCACACAACTAGGTAAATTAGTGTGCACTCCCTCTAGGTAAAAAGTGTGTCCATTTTTTTCCTCTTAGAAAGAGGCGCTGCACGGTTGGCACACTATCTAAAAGACTATACGAACAAACCGTATAGCCTTCCAGAAACTTAAAGTTTTTAAAATTTCTAACCTACCCCTTCTAGATTTTAAGACCCTAACCCTCATTTCTCACCCAATTATACCCCTATACCCTAAGCACAACTCCCTCTCATCCTGCACTCTCTATGGCTCTAATTTTTGGGTGATTTTGTCTTGGATTATTCAAGAAACCTTTAAGTACTTTTTTTATTATCCTATTTCATTATTTTAGTATATTATTTCTTCATTATTGAGTTCTATCTTCTAAAGTGGTTAGTTTGACCTATGTTAGGTTCAATCTCAATTATTTGGGTTGAATATTGTTGGTTTTTGTGTGATATTTATTTTATAGGGTCTTCTATTATCGTGTCTTGTGGTTTCCACCTGGATTTTAGAATATTACAAGGAAAAGGAAATAGTTTCATTATTAGATATTATTTGATGATTTAGATATGATTTATTTATTATTAACTTATTTCCAAAATTGCTTTGGTGTGTGTACAAAATATTTATTTGGAATCTTTGGTGTGCGTGTGGTTTGAAAGAGGAAATCCCCATTGTTAATGGAATGCTTGATTATGTGTTGGATTGGCTTATGAAGGGAAAATTTTTCATGGTTTAAAAAGGTGGAAAGCACATGGGAATATTGGGTATTTTGGTAGGAATACTAAGACAAGTATGATAGGCATGGACCACTCTACTTATAAGGGTCATGATACAACACTAACTAAACATTTATGATGGGGATTTGTTGGCTCGAACAGGAGACACAACTTCATATCTATGATTGATCACTGAGAGTACAAGGATCCTAGGTCTCCACTAAACCTAGTTACTTAAAGATTTCCCATAGTGCCTATACTATATTTTCTTGTTTCCATTACTTTTTTATTTTTATAAGAAATAATGTTTTTAATTAAATTGTTTTCTTTATTTAAAAGTATAGAATGTTTAATAGTCCTATGATAACTATGAATAGAATCATCTAGTGTTATCGTACTGGGAAAGTGATATCACGTTCTATATACACCCTCAAGTGTATGTATATTTTTTTTGTCTAAACTAGGTAAAGGAATGGCCTTACATGGCATTGATGGTGGTTCTTTATTCTAGTGATATTTTTGAGCAGGTATTGGTGGTGGTGATATGTGGTGTTGAACAACATGTTACATGGATTTTTTTATCTATTTGAACCCCTACCTCTTTTGAAAAATTTTATTCTAGGAATACTTCATTTTTAATTGTTATTTTACTTTTTTATTCTAGAATTACCTAAATGATGATTTGATTATATAAAATTACTATTTTTATGGTTAATTATATATTAGGATAAATTATTCCCAAAGGAGTTTTGTTACGACCTGTTGCTATTTTCTAACCTGTGGGGATTAGGAGTGTCAATATATCCATGTCACGGGTTGGTTTGGGTGTTAGGTTGGATGGAATACTGGATTGGTTCATGATAAAATGATATCAAAGATAGGTTTTTACCTTTAATTGGGTCATGTTATTTGGGAGAGTCTGGATAGACCAGATTTAGGAACATTGGGAATTTAGGTTCTATTTATGAGTGGCGTGTCCAGCCAAAACACATTGTGAAAGGTCTTGGGTCACCATGGTATGTTTGGGATTTGATTTTACTGATCCTATAAGTGTTATTCATATACTACCATCTAGGCATGGACACAAAGCTTGAGTGGAGTGGTTTAATCTATTGATTATATTTTTTATGGTTTTATTTTGATTTATTTGGATGTTTAAATTATGTTACAATTGATTTATTTAAGGGTTGTGTAATGACTATTATCCTTGTGTTTGTTTATTGGTGTAGCATCATGCCACCCTGGAGACCTCCCATAAAACTATGGGATGAATTCATAGAGATTTATAGATCACCAATTAATCAAAGATTAGTGGAAGAAGTTATTTAGGATGTATGAGCTCTGAATTAGAGATTAGGCCTTGGTCCCACTTAGGCTAAGGAGAATACACTAGGTATCGAGAAGGATAAGGCCCTAGAGCTTCTCAAGAATAAAAATCCTTCCTTTAGAGGTAGCACAGACCCCTAGGAAGTGGAAAATTTAATGGAGAAAATTAAAATAATATCTGAGTTTCTCAAGAATCTTAAATTGGTAAAGGTGAAATGAAATTTTTTAATATTAGAAGTCCCCAGTCATAGGTGTCAGGACTCAGTTTTCCAAGACGAAAAGTATGAGAAGATGGGATGGAAATTTTTTTAGGATATTTTCAATAAGAAATATCACCCTGACACCTTGGCCTTTACCAAGACCCTAGAGTTTCTAGATCTCAATCAATAGAAAAAAACTGTGTTGGATTATTCCAACCGTTTTGAAAAAAATGGTCCATTTTGTACCCATGGCAGTTTCAAATGAGTAGATGAAGGATCAACAATTTGATATGGGGTTTCAATTAGATATTCGATCCTAGGTCATACTATTTAAGGTGAGGACATATGATGAGGTAATTGATCGAGCCCTGATGGTGAAAATTGATCGAGTAGGTAAGTTGGGATTTTATAGAAAAATATGCCTATAGGATAGGGAAGTAGTGGAATGTCTGAGAAGATGAGAAAGTATGAGGAGTAAGGAAAGAATAACGAGGGAAGCTCTAGATACCCCTCCCGACCTCCCATGTCAGTGACTTTGGGTGGCAGATCTGTTGTGTTCCATCAGTGGGGAGATATGAACATATGCAACCCACATGTCCAACTTCACCAAAAACCTACCATTAGTCTGGGTGTTTGGGTCACCTGAAAAGGTTCTATAAGAGTGGACCACTCAATCAGAGTGGTGTAGGATCCTCAGAACCTAAAGAATTTCTAGCTCAGTCTGGTGCATCAAGGGATGTGGGTTCTCAGATTATTGGGTGAAGTGGAAAGTTGTATCTTTTTATGACTAGAGGAAGATTAATAAAGAACCATAATTTAGTAGTCATTATCAGGCCTAGATAGAGATGAAGAAACTTCATGATATAGATCAGGCACCAGTGGAATTAGATGAATGACCCAAAATAGTTCAAGGTATTGTTTTTATTACATCACCGATAACTATTACTTTATTTGATATGGGTGATTACAATTCTTTTATTTATGAACATATTGTGGAACTTCTGAAATTACTAATCAAGATTATTATATATGACACAGAGTTGGTTACGTCACTTGGAAAGAAGAGGGATAATGGTTTCAATTTTTTTTCCTATTCTCTCACTCTATCAGAGGTCAAACTGGAATGACACTTCTTGGTTATAGAAATGGAACTTTTTTGATGTGATCCTAGGAATGGATTGGATAGTGTCTATCAATATACATATCAATTATTATCATCAGTGAGAAACTATTATGGCACCTAATGGGAGTAATCAGGTTTATCAAGGTGAATGGGATCATTAATCTGGGTGAGATGGAACTCCACTCCCAGAGATGGAAAACCTTGTTTTCTAGGTATCTTCTCTTATACTAGAGGATGTAGTAGATTTTTTATGAATGGGTTGCATCCTGTAGTAGATGAGTTTACAAGTGTATTTCTAGAAGAATGTTTGGGTTCAACTTCAGAATGGGATGTGGAGTTTACCATTGATTTGGTGTTGGGAACACATCAGATATTTATTCCCTCATATTGTATGCCCCCACTAAGTTGATGGAATTAAAGATAAAATAGGATGATTTGTAATCAAAAGGATTTATTCACTCGAGCATCTCACCTTAGGATTCCCCAGTTTATTTTTCTAATAAGGCTGATGGATCCCTCTAGTTGTGCATTGATTACTAAAAATTAAATAGGATAAAAATCAATAACGAATATCCCTTTCCCTAAATTGATGACATATTTGATCAGATCAAGGGGGAAATATGGTTTTCCAAGATTTAACTATGATCAAGGTACCATCATGTTAGGATCAGAGATGAATACATTCCCAAGAGAGCCTTTTGAAACTTGTATGGCCACTTTGAGTATTTTTATTCCATTAGGGTTGAAAAATGCTATGGTAGTTTTCATGGATCTTATTAATTGGGTGTTCTATAAGTACCTAATATATTTTTTAAGGTGTTTGTATACAACATACTAGTCTACTATAAGATAGAATAAGAGAATGAGAAGCACCTTAGGATTTCTCTAAGAAGTCTTCAGGACCCCCATAATTTTGACAAGATCTCAATGTAAACTTTATTTATTTGGGATGTCAATTTTATGGGCCATGAAATCTCAGAACATGGGGTTTCAGTGAGCCCCATGGAAATAATAATAATGATATCATGAGAGAAAATGAGGAACATTGTCATGACCCCCTCCCCACAAAGTGTACCCCTCCTGGGCCGGCAATGTGAAAAGGGAGATAATGACCCCCGAGTCCCGCCTCCAGTAGGCCCCGGGTTGGCGACTAGCACCGAGGGTATAATAACATACAAATGGGAGGCATTACCCTCTAAGAGAACACATGGAGAAGAGAGAGATAGAATATGAATCCAACCAACTCCAACTCATAACTGAAATATAAAAGAAACCCAAGTCCATATATGAAATGTCATGCAAAAGTACTACAACTGAAAGGGAAAACTAAAAGTACCCAAAAGAAAGAAAAACGGCAGCGACCACGAGCCCGAACAGCTCCTCCTCCAACCACAAGCAAGTAGTAACCCGCTTGATCTCCAACTTGCTCCAAGTGACCTGAAAAATAGTTTATATGTGCATAGGGTGAGTATAACAGTATACTCAGTAGGATCCTCCCCAAGCCTCTCATGAAAAGGTAAAGAAAGCATGCTAAAGCCCGATGAACAACAAGTGAAACTAACTCGTCACCTAAACAGGTATACTATGATCCCAACCTCACCATGGCTACTCTCACCAAGTAACGCATACAAGAATATAGCATATAGTAAAGAATATCAAGGGTACCCCGCTACTACTTCCCCACTGGTTTGCCGCTTTTCCCCAACGACATACGTCATGTGCATCTCTCTCCAAAGGCTTGCCCGCAGACACCTGGGCTAAGCTCCACAATCTGCACCTCGTGCACCACATAGGCTTGCCCGCAGACACCTGGGCGAAGCACCACGCCGTCCTCACAACCAAAGGTAACCGGGTAGTTTTCGGGAGCCACCACAGCTCACATAACGTGTATCATACGTCGGGTATAATACCTCAAGCCATTACAGCCCATACTCCGAGTAAGGATCCTCAAGCCATCATAGCCTATACACGTTACACCTATAGTAGTCCGTAGGATACTATATCCAGAATATATGTGTGTGAATAACCACAAGCCATTACATCCCTCTACACACATATATGGGGTAACTAACCGCTGTGACTCATGGAACAAGTATCTACCAAGAGAAGAGAGCGGAGCCAAAGGGGGTAGTCAGCCATTCAACCTCCCATCAGAATGTTGGGGAAAACACCCCCCCAGGGCTCAGAATCCCCGGGGTGTCAGTTGCCCTTACCGACAGGGTGGAGTAGTGTATAGAAACACAAAAAGTACAGAATATATAAGTAACTCACATCCACACTATGGGCATTACCTAGTCTTAGATACAACTACAGCTAACGTCTCTCAGACTCCAGGCTGCTACTTCTAAGACTAGGTATCCTATAAGCACACAAACATTTGAAGATATTTATTAGATTACTCCGTTCTCATTTTATCAGTTCCACTGTACATTAATTAATTCTTTAAACATTAATTAAGAATGAACAATTCCACATTAAACTGAATTGGCATCACATTCAAAAACAACTGCTCCTTTTTAAGATTCACATCACCTTTAAATTTCAGCATCTCCATCCCCGTGGATTTTCACCATTTAATCAAACATTAATTACCGAATTACTTTTCCACATTCCCAGGCATTCTAGAAAAGCATCCTATGCTTCTAAACACAAAGGAGGCTCAACACGGTGAGTAGATATACTACCCGTCGAGTCTTTGCCGCCTATAGAAAGAGCATATACCCATTCTCCCTCGAGAGGCTAAACACGGAAAGCACGTGGCATACCCCGCGCGTCTTCGCCTCCTTCGGAAGAAGGGTACCAAGACCAGCTGCCTTGAGCAGTGGGGAAAAGCAAAGTAGATTAACATTCAAGAAAAACGCAAGCAACCAGCAACCATATCCATCCCATTCCATCACCCCTGGTGTCCTCCCCAACACCCACATGCATAAACTAATGCATCTCGCCACTCTAGGCGTCATATGCTGCCATAACCACAAGGCCTCCATTCCTCCACATATCACAACAACCATCCAGGATCACATCACAGCACAAGAAGCAGGAAAACAAACATCACATCATGGGCTCTTGACCCTTTAACAAACAAGAGGGTAACTCAGAACCCATTTAGAAATTCCCACATAATCTGTTCTCTAATCCATATTGAATTGGAAGATTTGTTATTCGTAGGTTCCAATCACGGATACCTAATCAGCAAGCTATCCCAATTAAATAACCATGCTTACTTCCCTAATTTGATTATCCTCAAATTAGAACAACTACAACAACGGAAATAACAAGATTAATTTACATGCCTCTTTCTCTTTAGCCAATTAATTAACAATTAATTCCGGCTTTACGTTCATTATCAATTTCTATCATGAACGAACCAAAAATCAAAGAAAACATAGATATCACTATATCTAGGAAAACATGATGCAAACCGTTATCATGGTATAAAGCAACAACATGCGATCAACCAATTCTTTTAATCCGGTTCAAGTATTTAATTAGGTCAATTTCATTCTGATCCAAAGGGATAAATCATTCTAATTCTACGATTTCACATATACAATTAGAGAAGCCATGAATACCCTACCTCAAACAGTTCCTCACGTTCTTTATCCACACAACAGGTCACGATCCTCCCCTCGCGACAACTGCATCCACCAGAGGATGCTGCGGTACGACAGTACCAACCAACCCCAAGAAAACCCATTAGAATCTTGGAAATTACATGGTATAATTATAGAAAAGAGGATAGGAGATGATGAACCCCAAAAGAACGATGATACAACATACCTTATATCGAAGATTGATCAACACGGCTCAGTTGCATCCAAAACAGAGTAGAACCAATCCTAGGAGTAAAGATTGATTGTGCAACTCCTACGGAAAGGATTGAAAGGTTCTAGTGCCTCATAGTTGAGAACAAAGGGAAAGAACAAGGGAGAATGATATCTCGTCCCTTTTTGAAGATTAAATGGGGCAACGGTTTAAGATCCGGTTAATTCTCCATTAAAAACAGATCGCATTAACCCATGAGGTTTGACCAAGTAAAACATTCCAAGCCTTAGTAATAATTAATATAGGATTTATGGAATTTTAAACGGCCTTAAGAGCCCTTAAAATAAGGCTTTAAATGTATTTTACGTCAAAGGAAACGTCAAAAGGGGAAAAACTGTAGGAGTCTGGAAACACTGTTCACCCACTGTTACTGTACATGAAACCGATCTGTGAAACCGATCTATGAAACTGATCTGTGAAACCAATCTGTGAAACCGATCTGTCAGACCGATCTGTGAAACTGATCTGTCACACCGATCTATGAAACCGATCTGTGAAACTGATATGTGAAACCGATCTGTGAAACCGATCTGTGAAACCGATCTGTCAGACCGATCTGTGAAACCGATCTGTCACACCGATCTGTGAAACCGATCTGTGAAACTGATCTGTGAAACCGATCTGTGAAACCGATCTGTGAAACCGATCTGTTAGACCGATCTGTGAAACCGATCTGTCACACCGATCTGTGAAACCGATCTTTCAGACTGATCTGTGAAACCGATCTGTCGCACCGATCTGTGAAACCGATCTGTCACACCGATCTGTGAAACTGATCTGTTACACCGATCTGTGAAACCAATCTGTCAGACGGATCTGTGAAACCGATCTGTCAGACCGATCTGTGAAACCGATCTATCACACCGATCTGTGAAACCGATCTGTCAGACCGATCTGTGAAACCGATCTTTCAGACCGATCTGTGAAACCGATATGTCACACCGATATGTGAAACTGATCTATGAGACCGATCTGTCAGACCGATCGGTGAGACCGATCTGTTACTGTTCATAAAACTGGAAACACTATTCACAGAACTGGAAAATTGGCAAAGTGTTGGGGATAAGTCCCCTTGACCTCCCGGAACACCTCCAACACCAACATTCCAGAAAGTAATGGACCGGAGAGGTCTGGGCCATTACATTAGATACCTCTCAAAACATTCTCGTCCTTGAGAATTAAAAACCAACCTAGAAGAAAAGAGGGGTCCGAACAACCACCCAATAAGATACCTCTCAGGAGAAAACCACCATGAGTTGTTCGAAAGCTGGAACAAAACTACGACATCCAGGAACAAACAATCCATACCCAAAAAATTCATTCATAACATCACATCAAAGGTACATAAATAAAACATGAAAGGTCTAACCATAAAGGAAACATCATTACATGAAAGGAGTTAAACATTGAACAACTCTGGGTACTGAGAACGTATCTGTGACTCACGCTCCCAGGTACTCTCCTCCATGCCATCGTGTCTCCACAAGACACGAACTAAGGGGATAGAACGCCCACGCAACACCTTCTCCTTGTGGTCTTGGATCTCCATAGGTCGCTCCTCGAAGGTTGCATCATCATCAATATCGATCTCTCCCCAATCGATAACATGAGATTCATCATGAAGATAACGACGAAGCTGCGATACATGGAAAACATCATGTATCTGACTCATCTGAGGGGGAAGTGCTACTCGATATGCCACAACTCCAAAACAAGATAACACCTCGAAAGGCCCAATAAACCGGGGAGAAAGCTTACTTCCACGACCAAACCTTCGCTGCCCACGACGGGGAGTCACCTTCAGAAACACATGATCCCCAACATTAAACTCTAACGGTCTCCTTCTTTGATCAGCATATGATTTCTGATGATCCTGTGCTGTCTTCATCCTCTCACGAATCACCTGTACCATCTCTGTTGTATTCTGCACTAGTTCTGGTCTGAGAATTGCTGACTCTCCGACCCCAGTCCAGCACAACGGAGAACGGCATGGCTGGCCATACAAGGCTTCAAACGGCGCCATACTGATGGTAGAGTGAAAACTATTATTGTAAGCGAACTCTACCAAGGGTAAGTGCTTCACCCATAAACCTCCAAAATCAAGAACACACGAGCGCAACATGTCTTCAAGAGTCTTGATGGTTCTCTCTGTCTGACCATCCGTTTGAGGATGAAAAGTAGTGCTAAGGCACAGTTTAGAGCCAAAAGCATGTTGGAGACCTCTCCACACCCTAGAGGTAAAACGAGGGTCTCGATCAGAAATGATCGTCCTAGGTACTCCATGAAGTCTCACCACCTCCTCTAGATACTGCCTCGACAAAACCTCCACTGAGCTCAACTCCTTGATTGCTATGAAGTGGGCCGATTTAGTTAAACGATCCACTACCACCCATATAGCATCATGTCCTCCCGGAGCTCGAGGTAAACTTGTAACAAAGTCCATTGATATGTCCTCCCACTTCCACTGAGGAATCTCTATGTGTTGGAGAAGACCACCAGGAACACGGTGTTCGGCCTTCACCTTCTGGCAGACTAAACATCGAGACACACATTCTGCAACTGTACGCTTCAGCCCAGGCCACCAAAACTGACTCCTTAAGGATCGGTACATCTTCGTCACACCAGGATGTACCGCCAAGGGTGAACTATGGAACTCTCGAAGAACCGTCTCGCGCATCACCAAGGGAACAAAAAGCCTGCCATGATACAACACTCGGTGTTGTTCATCCTCCGACCAACCATCAGGGGCCTCCCCACAAACAACTCTGTCTCTCCAAACTTCCACCTCTAGATCACCCAACTAAGACTCTTCCACCTTCTGCATCAAAGATGACTGCACCATCATCTAGAAAAGACAACCTCTACCTCCAACCTCTTCCATATCAAGATGCAAAGCTGCTAGCTCTTCCATCACTCTCCAGGAATCACTAGATTCACGCACAACATCATTACATGACTTTCGACTTAGTGCATCAACTACAACGTTCCCTTTTCCAGGTGTATACGATATTTCAAAGTCGTATTCCTGCAAGAACTCCATCCACCGACGCTGCCTGAAGTTCAAGTCACGTTGGGAGAAAACATACCTCAAACTCTTATGATCGGTGAAAACCACAAAGTTCTCACCAATGAGGTAATGTCTCCACAACTTCATAGCAAACACCACAGATGCCAACTCAAGATCATGGGTGGCGTAGTTGCATTCATGTGGATGCAACTGCTGAGACCCATAAGAAACAACTGACCTCTACTGCATGAGAACACAGCCTAGCCCCAAATGTGAAGCATCACAGAAAACATCAAACTGGACTCCCTCCGCTAGAAGACAAAGGACTGGAGCACTTAACCAACTTCTCCTTTAGATATTCGAAAGCTGCCTGACACTGATCAGTCCATATGAACGCTTGATCCTTCTTGGTCAAAGCTGTCAGAGGAGTCGCAACTCGGGAGAAATTGGCTACAAACCTCCTATGAGATTGCTGACTCCTCACGATCACCGAGGAAAAAGAACCACCACTACCTCGCTGCTCCACGCAGCATCGTCACAACCAAGGACACCCAGTGTTCCTTCCAAGCATGAATCGAACTGAAGCCTATCTCGATCTCCTACAAACAGTCTTCTGTGACTGCATCTGAAACGGAGCCCTCGTACTTCTGCAGACTCTGGCGCTGAAACTCTCGGAGTGTCTTCCTCCATGTGTCATCGTCGTCAACCTCTACCCGGCGGCGATCTGCTGGAACAGCCTGCTGGGCACCTTCTGTGCAAACCTGACGAGGACGTCGACCTGGAGCCATACCTGTAAAATAACAACCGTTAGAGCTCCTAAGCCTGGAATATGGAAGACTCAACATTAATTAATTAATTTTTTTGTTTTATTAATTTCAGGTTACCTATCCCAAGGTCTACCCATTCAAACACAGGCGCAAAGAATAATGATGCATGATCCTTTCCTAGGTCTCTACCCTGCAACCAGTATCACTTTGTTTAGTAGCCATCGTAAACTTAAAGGTCCGTGCAACAGATCATAGGGGGCCCTGAATGCCTATGTCTCTGCCGGTCTCCAGTGTTTACCCCACTTGCTAAACATGAATGACACCGTTTCCCTACCATCCCATGCATCCTCACCTGTGCCTAACTCCAAACTCCATCCTATCCCTCAACCAGACCTCTGATACCACTCTGTCACGACCCCCTCCCCACAAAGTGTACCCCTCCAGGGCCGGCAATGTGAAAAGGGAGATAATGACCCCAGAGTCCCGCCTCCAGTAGGCCCCGGGTTGGCGACTAGCACCGAGGGTATAATAACATACAAATGGGAGGCATTACCCTCTAAGAGAACACATGCAGAAGAGAGAGATAGAATAGACTCCAACCAACTCCAACTCATAACTGAAATATAAAAGAAACCCAAGTACATATATGAAATGTCATGCAAAAGTACTAAAACTGAAAGGGAAAACTAAAAGTACCCAAAAGAAAGAAAAACGACAGCGACCACGAGCCCGAACAGCTCCTCCTCCAACCACAAGCTAGTAGTAACCCGCTTGATCTCCAACTTGCTCCAAGTGACCTGAAAAAAAGTTTATATGTACATAGGGTGAGTATAACAGTATACTCAGTAGGATCCTCCCCAAGCCTCTCGTGCAAAGGTAAATAAAGCATGCTAAATCCTGGTGAACAATAAGTGAAACTAACTCGTCACCTAAACAGCTATACTATGTTCCCAACCTCACCATGGCTAATATCACCAAGTAACGCATACAAGAATATAGAATATAGTAAAGAATATCAAGGGCACCCCGCTACTACTTCTCCACTGGTTTTCCGCTTTTCTCCAACGACATACGTCCTGTGCATCTCTCTCCAAAGGCTTGCCCGCAGACACCTGGGCTAAGATCCACAATCTACACCTCGTGCACCACATAGAATTTCCCACAGACACCTGGGCGAAGCACCACGCCGTCCTCACAACCAAAGGTAACCGGGTAGTTTCCGGGAGCCACCACAACTCACATAACGTGTATCATACATCGGGTATAATACCTCAAGCCATTACAGCCCATACTCCGAGTAAGGATCCTCAAGCCATCATAGCTTATACACGTTACACCTATAGTAGTCCGTAGGATACTATATCCAGAATATATGTGTGTGAATAACCAAAAGCCATTATAGCCCTCTACACACATATATGGGGTAACTAACTGCTGTGCCTCATGGAACAAGTATCTACCAAGAGAAGAGAGCGGAGCCAAAGGGGGTAGTCAGCCATTCAACCTCCCATCAGAATGTTGGGGAAAACACCCCCCCAGGGCTCAGAATCCCCGGGGTGTCAGTTTCCCTTACCGACAGGGTGGAGTAGCGTATAGAAACACAAAAAGTACAGAATATATAAGTAACTCACATCCACACTATGGGCATTACCTAGTCTTAGATACAACTGCAGCTAACGTCTCTCAGACTCCAGGCTGCTACTTCTAAGACTAGGTATCCTATAAGCACACAAACATTTGAAGAGATTTATTAGATTACTCCGTTCTCATTTTATCAGTTCCACTATACGTTAATTAATTCTTTAAACATTAATTAAGAATGAAAAATTCCACATTAAACTGAATTGGCATCACATTCAAAAACAACTGCTCCTTTTTAAGATTCACATCACCTTTAAATTTCAGCATCTCCATCCCCGTGGATTTTCACCATTTAATCAAACATTCATTACAGAATTACTTTTACACATTCCCAGGCATTCTAGAAAAGCATCCTATGCTTCTAAACACAAAGGAGGATCAACACGGTGAGTAGATATACTACCCGTCGAGTCTTTGCCGCCTATAGAAAGAGCATATACCCATTCTCCCTCGAGAGGCTAAACACGGAAAGCACGTGGCATACCCCGCGTGTCCTCGCCTCCTTCGGAAGAAGGGCAGCAAGACCAACTGCCTTGAGCAGTGGGGAAAAGCAAAGTAGATTAACATTCAAGAAAACCGCAAGCAACCAGCAACCACATCCATCCCATTCCATCACCCCTGGTGTCCTCCCCGACACCCACATGCATAAACTGATGCATCTCGCCACTCTAGGCGTCATCTGCTGCCATAACCACAAGGACTCCATGCCTCCACATATCACAACAACCATCCAGGCTCACATCATAACACAAGCAGCAGGAAAACAAACATCACATCATGGGCTCTTGACCCTTTAACAAACAAGAGGGTAACTCAGAACCCTTTTAGAAATTCCCACATAATATGTTCTCTAATCCATATTGAATTGGCAGATTTGTTATTCGTAGGTTCCAATCATGGATACCTAATCAGCAAGCGATCCCAATTAAATAACCATGCTTACTTACCTAATTTGATTATCCTCAAATTAGAACAACTACAACAACGACAATAACAAGATTAATTTACATGCCTCTTTCTCTTTAGCCAATTAATTAACAATTAATTAAGGCTTTACGTTCATTATTAATTTCTATCATGAACGAACAACAAATCAAAGAAAACATAGATATCACTATATCTAGGAAAACATGAGGCAAACCGTTATCACGGTATAAAGCAACAACATGCGATCAACCAATTCTTTTAATCCGGTTCAAGTATTTAATTAGGCCAATTTCATTGTGATCCAAAGGGATAAATCATGCTAATTCTACGATTGAACATATACAATTAGAGAAGCCATGAATCCCCTACCTCAAATAGTTCCTCACGTTCTTTATCCACACAAAAGGTCACGATCCTCCCCTCGTGACAACTGCATCCACCGGAGGATGCTACGGTACGGCAGTACCAACCAACCCCAAGAAAACCAATTAGAATCTTGGAAATTACATGGTATAATTATGGAAAAGAGGATAGGATAAAATGAACCCCAAAAGAACGATGATACAACATACCTTATATCGAAGATTGATCGACACGACTCAGTTGCATCCAAAACAGAGCAGAACCAATCCTAGGAGTAAAGATTGATTGTGCAACTCCTACGGAAAGGATTGAAAGGTTCTAGTGCCTCCTAGTTGAGAACAAAGGGAAAGAAAAAAGGGAGAATTATATCTCATCCCTTTTTGAAGATTAAATGGGGTAACGGTTTAAGATCTGGTTAATTATCCATTAAAAACGGATCGCATTAACCAACGCGGTTTGACCAAGTAAAACATTCCAAGCCTTAGGAATAATTAATATAGGATTTATGGCATTTTAAACGGCCTTAAGATCCCTTAAAATAAGGCTTTAAATGTATTTTACGTCAAAGGAAACGTCAAAAGGGGCAAAACTGTAGGAGTCTGGAAACACTATTCACCCACTGTTACTGTACATGAAACCGATCTGTGAAACCGATCTGTGAAACTGATCTGTAAAACCGATCTGTGAAACCGATATGTCAGACCGATCTGTGAAACCGATCTGTCACACCGATCTGTGAAACCGATTAGTGAAACTGATCTATGAAACCGATCTGTGAAACCGATCTGTCAGACCGATCTGTGAAACCGATCTGTCACACCGATCTGTGAAACCGATCTGTGAAACCGATCTGTGAAACCGATCTGTCAGACCGATCTGTGAAACCGATCTGTCACACCGATCTGTGAAACCGATCTGTCAGACCGATCTGTGAAACCGATCTGTCGCACCGATCTGTGAAACCGATCTGTCAGACCGATCTGTGAAACTGATCTATCACACCGATCTGTGAAACCGATCTGTCACACCGATATGTGAAACCGATCTGTCAGACCGATCTGTGAAACCGATCTGTCACACCGATCTGTGAAACCGATCTGTCAGAAAGATCTGTGAAACCGATCTGTCACACCGATCTGTGAAACTGATCTGTGAGACCGATCTGTCAGACCGATCGGTGAGACCGATCTGTTACTGTTCATAAAACTGGAAACACTGTTCACAGAACTGGAAAATTTGCAAAGTGTTGGGGATAAGTCCCCTTGACCTCCCGGAACACCTCCAACACCAACATTCCACAAAGTAATGGACCGGAGAGGTCCGGGCCATTACAAACATCTTTAAAATTATAATCTTCTTTGGATTATTAGGGAATTATAGATTGTTTTTCACATATTTTTCTTAGATCGCTTCACCCATGACCACACTTACACAAAAAAGGGTTAGGTTTGAATAGAGACTAGAATGTAAGGAATATTTTGAGGAGATCAAGTGGTGGTTTAACACCCCCTTTGTTTTGATCCTACCTAAATAGGGAAAGGGATACATGATCTACTATGATTATTCTGGTATGGGTCTTGGGTGTTTATTGATGTAGAATGTCCATGTGGTGGTGTATGGATCTCATTAACAATGAACACACAAAATAAATTATATGACCTATGAACTTGAACTAACAGTAGTGATACATGATTTAAAAACATGGAATCACTACCTCTTTAGAGAGAAATTTATAGTCAACTCATACCACAATATTCTGACATACAATTTCTCTTAAAAAGATTTGAATATAAGGCTGCACCTATGGGTTTAGTACCTCTAGGGGTTTAAATTGGATATTTTCAATAACCTAGGAAAAGTTAATGTGGTGGAGGATGACCTAAGTAGTAATATTCCATTGCAAGATTTAAAGGAGAACAGTTATGAATGGTAATTTATTGGGATTTTTTCCCTAATGCACTTGGAATATAATGAGCATAGTGGAGGCATGTTCTTAGCTAGCATCCAGTTGACTCCCTACCTTAAAAAACTAATTTGGGAAGAAATTACCAATTATGAACATTTCTAACATTTTATGTATCTTCTAAGTTGTTGGTAGTTTCTTAACAAGTGGTCATTATATTTTGATGGAATACTTTATTTCAAGGGTTGCTTCATGGAACCGTTATCTATGTGGAAGGTGGTGATGTAGGATTGTCACTAGTATTAATGGCCTATTCACCCCAACATCCCCAAGATGTTTTATAATGTGCGATACTGGATTTTGTGGCCATGTATGAGGTGAAATATATCTGATTTTTTTTCCAGGTGCTATACTTTCTAAAAGGTTAAATTCAAGCACCATAGGCCATTAATTTTATTTATCCACTCAACATTTATGGTGTGCCATTATATATCATTTAAAATTGGGACCCCCTCTTCACCTCTCAGTTATGGGATGGATTTTAGAAGTAAATGGGGTCACATTTCAAAATTAATATGGTGTATAATCATGAAATTGATGGTTATACTGATTGGGTGAATAAAATTTTTGATGACATGCTCCGTGCATGTCACTACTGGAAAATGGACCTATCCCCACGGTTTTCCCCAAAACCGTGGGGATAGGTACCTGTATACCCACGTTTTTTGAAAACCCTGGGTATAAGTAAATTTTAAAGACCTATACCCACAGTTTTCCAAAACCGTGGGTATAGGGGGGTCTATCCCTACTGTTTTCCAAAACCATGGGGATAAGTCCTGAAAAGTCACCTATACCCATGGTTTTCCAAAACCATGGGTATAGGGGTACCTATCCCCAAGGTTTTACCCAAAACTGTGGGGATAGGTCTGGGCTAAAATACATATACCCATGATTATGAAAAACCATAGGTATAGGTTTTCTGTGTGTGCACGAGAATTTTTTTTCCACGGGAAGGAATTTTTTTTTGGCGGGAGTCCTATACCCACAGTTCTTACCTCTATACCCACGGTTTATATAACTATATTTAACTAAATATAAATATATATATACATAGGTGAGGTTAGGGTAGTGGTTAGACGTAGTGTTTGCAGCAAACAAGTTGCAGGATCGAAACCCGTCGCCGGCATTATTTTAGGATCTAAACCCACGATTTTGAAACAGTGGGTAAAAGCCTTTGACACTGTGGCAATTGGGTATGTTTCGTTGACACGGTGGAAGAACACCTATACCCATGGTTTTGGAAAACTGTGGGTATAGGTTGGGGACCTATACCAACACCATTCTAGCCCACGGTTCCCAAAACCGTGGGTATAGGCCATTTTTCATGTAGTGTGTGTTTTGGATTTTGGTGGCTAGTGGGATAACCATCTGGGATTGGTGGAATTTTCTTATAATAATATTTAACTATCCTTAATAAAAATGGATCTATTTGAAGTGATTTATTACCAACCATGTCAGTTTACCCTATCTTGGATAGAAGTGGGTGAAACCTCTTTGTTAAAGACTGAGCATAGTGAAAGATACATATGATAAAGTTTAATTGACCATGGAATGCTCTTTGATAATGTAGAGCCTCCATAAATCCTATGCCAACCAATATAACTGAGATTTATAATTCTTAGTGAGTAAAAAAGTGTTCCTAAAGATGACACCTCACATGGGTTACCATTGTCTTGGTAAGAAGGGGAATCTTATGCTGAGGTATGTTGTACCTTCTAATGTCAACAAAATAATTTGTAAAGTGGAATATCGATTGGATTTACCATTCTAGTTGACATAATTCCATGACATGTTCCATGTATCACAATTAAAAACTATAAATTGGACCCATCTCACATGCTGAACTATGAAGAGATGGATTTGGAATCTTATTTGTTGATGTTTGAGAAACTAGGGCAGATTGTGGATTCCCAAGTGAAATTTCTTTAGAGGAAATCCATACCTTTTGTTTAGGGACTTTGGAAGTATGGAAATGATGAGAATGAGACATGGGAATAAAAATTTTGGGTAGAGGAGTAGTATACTCATTTATTCTCTAATCAAATTTTAGTTTGACTTTCAGAGGGCGGTGAATTTTCATGGTGGGGATATTTTTCACATTCATTGTGTTATTTTGAGGTATTTTTATTAGCTTTTTTGTCTTGTCATTATTCTATGGCTAAACCAAAATTATTTCAAGAAAAATGAAAAAATTCAGGTGGAAAGAAGGAGGTTCACAGTTAGGGCGCAGTTAGTAGAAACTATGTGCCATAATAGCACAAACCGTATGACCAGGATAACTGCACTATATAGGACTCATGACTAGGCATACAAGTACTTGGCCCACCCAGGATAACCATGAAACCGGGATAGTGGCACTATCCAGGCTACATGGATAGGTGCATGGGCATGTTCCCCCTCCAGGTAAACCATGTGGCCATTTTTACTCTTAAAAAATGGTGTTGAACGATTGGTGTACAGTCTGGTAGACTGTGTGGCCAAACCATGCGACCGTCCAAAAACATAAAATTTAAAAAAATATTAAACTAAACCTCCCCAATTTTAAGTTTTTAACCCTTATTTATCATCCCATTTGACCCCCTCTACCATATGAGCACCTACCTCTCCTCCTCCACTCCCTTTGGCTCCAATTTTTTGTTGGTTTTGGACTGTACTATTCAGGAAACATTAATGTAAGTCCCTGATTTCTTTTCCTCTTCCCATATTTCAATCTCTTCTCTCTTCTTTATTGATTTATCTCTTCTAAAGTGGTTATTTTGACCTATTTTGGTTTTAATATCATTTCTTTGGGTTGAATATTTTTGGTTTTGATTTGATATTTCCTTTATAGGGTCTCCTATTGGTGAAACTTCTTCCATGTTTAACTATTGTTTTATGATTTAGATATTCTTTCTTTCTTCCTAAATAATTTGAAAAATTATTTCCGTGTGTGTGAAAATTATTTATTTGGAATATTTAGTGCGCGTGTGGTTTGAAATAGGAAAAATCCTTTGTTAGTATAATGTTTTATTATGTATTATCTTGTCTTATGAAAGGAAAAGGTTTCATGGTTTAAAATAGGGAAAGCACATGGGAGACTTGGTTATCTAGGAGGGTAGTCTAAGAAAATTATGCTAGGCATTACCTTCCCTACTTATAAGGTTCAAAATACAACATTAACTAAACATATATGTTGTGGATTTTTTGGATCTAGCAGTTGATGGAACTTTTTTTCCAGGATTGATCACCAAGATTTTGAGGATCCTATATCCCCACTAACCCTAATTACTTAGAGATTTCCCATGGTGCTTATACTACATTTTTTTTGTTTCCATTACTTGTTTATTTAAAAAAACATGTTTTCAATTAGATTGTTTTATTTGTTTTAAAATCTATAATGTTTAATTGTCTTATGATATCAATTCATGGAATCATCTAGTGGCATCCTACTGTTCAAGTGATCTCACACCCTATATACACCGTTAGGTGTATATAGATCTTTTTTTATGACCTAGGTAAAGTAAAGGACTTAGGTGGTGGTTATTGTGGTTCTTTTTTCTAGAGATACTTTTTGGGATGGTGTTGGTGGTGGTGGAATGGGGTGTCCTCCCAAATGCTGCATGGAGGTTTTGTTCATCTAGTCGATCCCCTCCCCATTTTGACAGATTTTTTTCTAGATGTACTTGTTAATGTGAAACTCATTTTTTACTATTATTATATTTTTATTATGGAATGACTTGATTGATGATTTAGCTGTATGAAATTACTATTGGTTTTTGGTTAATTATATAATGGGATAAACTATGCCCGAAGGAGTTCCATGATGACCAGGAACTAGTTACCAGCCCGTGAGGATCAGGAACGCCCTTTGGGCCGTGTCATGGGATGGGTCAGGTGTTGGGTTGGATGAAATCCTAGACTGGTTCATGACACATCATATATACTATTTAGGTATGACCATAAAATTCCTTATACTATCTCAGTAAAGGTCCTAGATTTCATACTCATCATATGAGAGTAAAAATATCATATTGGTTATGCTCTAATCAATGACACGATCAATAACATATCAAACCACCCCTGATTGACTAAAACTAAAGATTTACGTAAGAAATATACCAAATTATGAGGGTTATCATTCTTAGTACTGCACTAACTTTAGGTAGTGGGGAATCCAAATATGAACCATGCACCTCTAGTATTCCAAAGACATAGTGTATAACATTCCATGTGGTGTACTTAGTGGGTCATCTAGTACAAAAACCCCATTTTGTGTCTCATGAGTATATTCAATATCTTGATATAACAATCCTACTCATAGTATCCATACCAGTTCATAATAACTGATAATACTACATGAAAAAAAGAGGGATAACTCAAAGTCATACTTTGAGCAGCCAATTATCATTACACCAATATATATATATATATTCATCCAATATAAAAGAATGATAATGTGGGTATTTCCTTTTTTAAAACATGATACATTTTATATTCTTAAAATACTTTAATAATACTTAAAAAAACTATACATAAGTTCATGTCTAACAAATCATCAATGAAAGCATACCAGATAAGGCTTATGTTTACTGCAATTTCAAGGGATTTATTAAAATCATTACGTATCTATATAATTTATACCACATATCCACATGCCACATAAAAAACCTTCCATATAAAATCTTTAGTGAGTGATATCTCTGAATTAATCTAATTTGAATGGTGGTGAGATTGAGGAATCATATTATTAATGTTCAACTCCTTGAACATATTTAAACTCCTTAACCCTACAACATAAAGTGTTATGATGCTAATAACTAATTTTTTATACTTAAAATTTTCTAAGTACATCATTAATATTATTTAAAACCTTTCCACCTAAAATTACCTTGAAATCATTTTTAACAAACATAATTATTTACATTATTACATTACTAGAAGATCTTAAAAAATTTTAGGATACAAAGTGGATTTAATGTTAAATTTTGACTAACATAATCAGTAATTTATTAAATTTTAACTTCTAAAAATTTAAAAGACTCCCAATAGACTCTTAGACACTATATTAAATTCATAATATCATTATAAGATAGACATACTCCTTTGTGTTTCAAAAATAACTCTTATTTACATTAATAGAAATATTTATCAGACAAATGATTAAATCCATGTCATATACAATGTTATATTTTTTTGAATAATGTTTTTTGGAAAATTATATTACTCTTTAAAATATTTCATTAATGGTAGTAGAGTCTCAATTCATCATATTTTTACCAGCATCTGGATAAACACTTTATCTTGGATAAAACAATTTGATCCATATCTCATTCTCCAATCATGTTATAGAATCTTATGATATATAAACCATGTGTATTAAACCCATCATCTCATATTTTTCTTAGTAAATATTTTCAAAAAAATAAATTCTCTTATTGTATAAGAGAAATGAGATGATGATACACATCATTTACCTAAATCAATATGAGTTTGATATATTCCTTTACATTCAAACCTTTGATGTGAAAACTCTTTAATTAATCACTTTAATTCAAACAAAAACATCTATAAATTCTTACCTATATTTTAAATATTTATATAATTTATTCACATTTTTATAATATTTACATAGATGATTGTGATATTAATTTCTTTAGAAAAATAAACCTTAAGGAAACCTCTATTTTCTCTCTAATACATTGGAATACCCCATCATATTGAGTATATGAGTGGAAGATTAAATTCCATATGTCATCATGCATCTAATTCCTTTGAAGACTTGACTAAATAATTGTTTTATTCATATAAGGTTATAGATTAATTTTTAGAACAACTTAAATGGTTTGTTACTCAAAAAAGGTTTTTCTAAACATAGAATTTAATACTATCGAAATTTTATTATTTCACCAATATTAGGAGTTGTTTACATTAATATTATATATTTTAAGGAATAAAATCAATGTTTAGTTTGACGATGGTGATGATATTATCCACAATAGAATATTTTACCATATGAGTAATTTTTTTAAAAACATATATAATAATTTTATCAAATGGTATCCCATTAAAATGATAAATTATTTTAAATTCATTATATCCATTAGTGGGGTAAGATTTTTATTTAAATAAATAATGAGTTCACTTCTAATTTTATCTCACCACTTAGTTATTTATTTAGGGAATCATACCAATCATATCATATATGACTCTTAGATAGTTGAGCATATAACTCTTTACCCAATCAATTCTATGGATAAAATCAACTCTATTACTCTAGTCACCTAATATTAGTAGGATATCTTGGATAAGTGTAATTGTATGTAAACACCAATAACATCTACTTAATAATATTAGGGTTACCCATTACTTTATTTAATAAAACAATATAATCTAGGGGAACCTAAATTTGGCATGACCTACTTGGTTGGATGATCAAGGTCTTGAAAAGTACTACTTTGGAAGGAATATAAAACTTAGTATTTTTAATGGAATTTAATATCACCATTAAAAATCATGTTGTTCCCTTTATGTATGCATGATTTTAATTATTTTTTTATAATCACATTCCTTTACACTAATCAATATGATCAAATCATAGTGATATGTAACTCTTTACATAACTCAGAGCTTGTGTTGATTACCCAAATTAAATTACAACTATAGTTATACACATTCAAATTCATCCCATGAATAAGGTACGTGAAACCCTTTAATGTTATGTATAAATCATAATTAAACACTAAATCCAAGTTCATAACTAAATACATTATCAAGTCAAGGTAAACAAAAACTAAATCAATTTTCATACCTTAAGTATAACTACTTTGATGCATGTATGATAATTAAGAACTGGTTAAATAATTTAAACTAAAATGTATATAAAAATTCATAATAATTATATCAATGAATTATAAACAAGTTAATAAAAAAAATAAATTAATAATTATTTATTTAAATACAAGACAAAAATTTATGAAAAATTCAAAAATAAATATAATTATAAACATTTTATAATTTACCCATTCATTATGGACATTATTTAATAAATAAATATAATCACCTTATATTTATTCTTAATAAATACTCCTCACATTATTAATTATACGAAATTTACTTAAATATAGGATATTATATGAAATATAAACATTTTATATTACAAATTAAATTATGTAAACTATTTATATAATTCAAATATCACATATTAATTATTATTTAAACCTTGGTCAAATCAATCATCAAATAAAATTTTGAAGTGGTTTAAATAATTTCTAAAATAAGGCTTTTTAATTTGAGTATTTCAAATTAATATTATAAAAAATTCAAATTTTAAATATATACTCATTTATATTTTTTCCTTATTTTCTAATTTAAAATAATTTTATAAATTACTCTTATAATATCTAAATAAATAATTTTTTCTATGTTATAAGGCATTTAATTTAAGAGGTAAATGGTATTTCAATGCCGAAAAGTGCTATTTTGGATATTTATTTTTTAAATATTTCATAAACTATTAAATAATTAATTATAAGAAATTTATAATTAATTAGTTTATAAACATATTTATAAATTAATAAGTATTTTGAATATCCTTTACCACAATTTATAAACAATTTATAAATTTTTTAAATAAATTCATAATTAAAAATTAAGGTAATAATTTTTTCTCAAAAATATTTATTTTAATGATATACGTTATATCATAGAAAAATATATAACAGAACTTAAATAAGTATAACCATTGAGCTAGAAAATTCATGTAGGATGAGCTTAGGGACCCATGTAGGTTGAGTGAGCATGCTAGGAGGTGTGCCTGGCTTACATTATCATATAACATATGTTGCGGTCCTAACACAAATTACATTATCATATAACATAATATGAGACACCCCTAATGAATATTAAATTATAACATAATGTATGCTTTGATCCCAATCATAGATTACATTAGCAAATATCATAATGCTAGATGTAGTCTAATTTCTTAGTCATTTTTACTGACACACACCAGATCATATAATATCCTTCAGTGATTTTTTATTAGTGTTTGAAAAATCCCTTTCAATAACATAATTTCAAGATTCAAACACATGGTGATGGTTTTAATGCCACTGGTATATTTCTTATGATCATTCAATGTTTGTTAGACACAACATAAGCAATAAGAAATCTAGACCCAATATTTTCATGCAAGAATACCAAAATAAAACTGTATAAAACAAAGTACCATTAAATATTCCTTTCACCAAATAATTCCACCATTACTATCTTATAATAATATATTTTATGAATAACCCTTAATAGAATCCACAAGACTCCCCTCTTTGTGACGTTTCTATGACCCAACTTGAATCAATCAATGATTGGGTGGCATTTCCACCCTCCATGACATGCTAGTGCCTTGTATCACAATGGAGGAAGAATATTAGATATTTAGGATCTTTGGAATATCATCTAGGATCTAAATATGGATTATACAACCATTTAATGTGTATAAACTTCTTTATATATTCTTTAGGTCTATCTCTTTATAATTTTATGTAATAAGTCATACATTATACAATGTATGAGTTATACATGTAGTTTCATACTATTATTTTAACCCCTTTGGTTTAACCTGCATTCATAATATAAATGAAAATTGATCCCCAAATCCTATGAAATTTCAAGGATTGATTCAAGTTTTACTACACCACTTGAACCTATCATACAATATGATAAGTTCCAATGAATATCAAATAAGCATATACTTTATGGAATATCTACTTCAAATGATATATAAAATTACACTTTTAAACTAAACATCAATAGTAGTGGTAGGTTATTAAGAAAGATATAATTTAAAATACCAAGAAAATGAAAAACATACATGATTAAAGAATCAAAGAGATACCTTTTAAGAACTTCAAAAACATGACCATTTTGTAAAAAAATTAGTTTATGTTTTCTATCACTTATAATGTCCATACAAATAATCCACCTTTTAAAACCTAGATTGTTCATTTCAAAATATTTTTTAAATTTTAATTTAACATTGGTGAACAATTTTTTTATTACTATAGATAAGAAGTGTATCATAAATATAAAAAATAAATTATATATTACAATTTTTATAAAAATTTATGTAAAAAATTGCATATATCTTTCTTTTACTGAATTTATTTTACTATATGAATGGAACAAATTTATTATACCATTTCCATGAGGCGTGATTTAAAACATATAAATAATTATGAATAAAATTGAATTGGTTAGTTTTAAATTATCGAGAAAGACTATCAAGAGGATTCATGTAGATTTTTTCATCAAGATCACCATGTATTAAAATTATTTTAACATCATAATGTTCAATATGAAATCAAGGTAAGAAAAAAATCAAGCAACCATATAATATAAGAATAACAATCATATGATAAATTATTTTAGTGTAATTAATCCATTTTTTTTAAATTAAACCATTGGATAAAAATATATACATGAATTTTATTTTGTTTTCTCTAATATTATATTCTTTCCTTTTTAATATCCCTTTACAACCAATAAAATTAATAGTAGTTTTTTTATTTATAATTGAAAAATTATATTTTTCCTTTATTGAATTTATTTCATCATATATATGAATGATCCATTATTTGGAATCACTATATTTAACAACTTATCTATAATTTTAGTGATCCTCATCACTAAGATCCCGGGAAATATATAATGAAAAAGTATATATATTATCATTTATGAATTGAGATGAAGGTATAATAACTCTACTAACTCAATATATAGTGTGATGGTAATAATGGGGGGTAACAGGAGGTTTATTGTCTAAACCACTATTAGACTCATAGTTAGAGCGACCCTCGAATTATGGTTTCGGTGGAATAATCTCAATAGGAGACTCAATTCCAACTGGTGGTTGAACCTTAGCACCCATTATTTTGGGTGTCTCATTAGTGTTATCACTATAAATATTAAAATTAATAGTAGTGGATTCTTGGAACACAACACCCTAGCTAATGATGCATTTTTGAATTCATGGTTTTTCATCCCACAATCTATAACCCTTTACCCTCATAGATATGAAGATGAACTTGATTAATATAGGTTTGAGCTTGTTAATATTATCATGTTAATAATAAATTCACCCTAATGCTCTCAAATGTGAAAAAGAAGGCGGTCTATTATCTAATGATTCTTATAGGTTCATATACTGATTTTCAGTATATGGAAACCAGTTTATCTGGTATAATAATATAGTGGAATACTCTAACCAAAAGGATTTGGGTATTCCTCAACATCCCGACATGCTTCAAACCCAATATATATTAGTTATGTTTATGAACAATTATATCCCATTTTATTAAAACATGTGGCCAATATTTTAGTGTCTAATTATTCCTTTAGACTCACCAAACTAAGTGAATTTAATTTACAAGAATTATAAATCATTATCAGTTCTCATAAATTTACGTTTCCTCCCAGTTTGTTTTTCAATAAAGTGATTACAATTTTTAAACACATCAAAGACATTAGAATTATTACTCAAAATATATATCCAAATTTTATTGGAAAATTCATATATAAAGGGGACAAATTATAACCCTTCACCATCAGAGGTAGTCTTAGAAGAACCCCACAAATTAGAGTTGACATACTCTGGTGCATGATTGGGATTAAAGATATACCCATTTAATTTGAATATTTTAGACTTAACTATAAAAACATCCTTATATAAGGGTATGTTATTCAATTTAACATGACTTAGAAGCCCATATCCACACAAATCCTTAAAACCCTTGACACACATGTGACCTAACCTTTTTACACCATATCATAGGGATATCAATGATTGTGATTTTGGTAAAACATAATAGTCTTTATCTATTCATTACAATAAAAATTTGATACTCATTATTGAAGTATATTTTAATAACTATTCAAGAACAATTATAAATTCTAAGGAGTCCAGATTTAGATTTTAAGGTAAATCCCATATGTTTCAAGAATCATAATGAAATGAGGTTTCTGTGTAGGTTAGGGACCCACATTATGTCATAAAAGATGAATATAGAGCAAAAATTTTGCTATAACAATATAAAACCACTACCCATTAACTAATATCTCTTATTATTTACATGGAAAACCTTACCTTCAACTCCCATATCCAATTCAGTAAAATAAAATATGTTAGCGAACATATGGAATGATTAAATTGAGTTAAGGACCCATTCATCACACATAGTATTTTTAGACATAGTCATTATTTCAATACTATCGTAACCTAAATAAAAAAATGAGTAATAATATCCATATTTCTTAATATTCTCACCATATCTTAATTTAGGGATATTAAGGAATATGGATATTATTACTCGTCATATTCATGGAAGTCTTAAAGAATAATTTTTTACTCTAAAATTATAAGGGGATTTGATTGCAATAAATCAAAAATGGGAAAGTGTGAAAGTCTTAGAGCTTAAATACCATGAATCTCAAAACTATTCAGGAAATTTACAAGTATATATGAGCTCCTTCATTTGAAACCCAATGCTATTTTTTAAGAATTTTGAGAGAATTTATTATAGAGGAGTATATAATAAACTTTTTATGGAGAATCAGAAGGGTGAGAGAAATGATAAAGTTCTAGATGCTTTTAGAGATGAAGAATAAGTTCCAAATTCTAGAGAATAATAATGTTTATAAACTGGTATTACATCTTCTGGTTATATAATTTTTGAATCATTTATTCTTATTAGGTTATATTTTAAATATAAATAAATGTTCTACTATTATGTAAGCTTAAAATAAAATCCAAACATTATAACTGGTGAGAACCATTATTATTTATTATTGGGATATGGAAGGATATTTTCAGGTGATAGCTGATTTTTATTCACTTTTATTCTTTATTGGATATCTATTATGAGGGATAATAACCATATATATAAAAGAGTATGTACACACATTGGAACCAAACCTTGTAAAAACTTGTATGCCTTACATTTATTTTTCTTATCATTACATGTAGGTGTGGTTGAGTTATAAATCTGAGAGGATCAAAACATTAAAAAGTTACATAGGTTAATTTCAGGAGAATTAAAACTATAAATGGTCACCACTAATTCAACCATGCCTTATTAGTTGTTCATATATTCTTGTGAACATAAATTGGTTTCAAAGAAACTCAGGTTCCCATTTTAAGATCCTTATATATTTTTCTTGGTAAATATCAACATATTTAATAATAGAGGTATTATTTCCCTTAAAAAAATCATCGATGAAAGAATATAATGATACCCTGTTATTTTTCACTTGTCCTGGAGGTGATTGATGTAGCTACTATAGGATTTTAACCATGGGAGAAAGATTATACTTTGTAATTTACCAAAAAAAGTAATATTTAGGTAGACATTAAAGCTCAAAAATCT
Source organism: Viscum album (assembly GCA_963277665.1). Classification (NCBI taxonomy): domain Eukaryota; kingdom Viridiplantae; phylum Streptophyta; class Magnoliopsida; order Santalales; family Viscaceae; genus Viscum; species Viscum album. Next base: position 400,720,317 of record OY728151.1, on the reverse strand, counting down.
ATTCTTATGTCTATATATGATAAGTTGTATAAAAATGTAATAGGGTTTTAAACTTTGATGGAGTCCTAGGGAAAACATAGAAGCATCCTTGAGGGAAATTAAAATAGAAATGAAGGAAAACATAAAATTCAGATAAACAAGTTCAAAGAAATCAATATAGAAGAGGAAGAAACTATTTAATACTAAATAAACATAGTGAATGAGTTTTTCAGCAACATTATATGATTCAGAGATATCCTGAAAGATTCAAATATTGTTAAAAAATTGATGAGGAATTTTCCAGTTAGGATTGATCATAAATTATTTGTATTAGTAGATAGAGATTACTTAACTATTGATGAAATTATTAATGTTCTTATTGTATTTAAAATGAGGAAACCCCATTCTTAAAAAATAATATCAAGAAAGAGATGGATTTTGAGGTTATGAGTAACATTAGTGTTCAATAACCAAAAGATGAAAATATGTTGTCCAGTGAATCAGATGATAATAAAGATAATGATGAAGAACCTAAAGTAATTATGTCACTTATATATATATATATGAATTTATATTGATTCATAGGAATGTAAATAAGAAAAATATTACTCTAATGTTTTGGGTGTCAGGGAATCCTAAAAATTATAGTAATATATTTAGAGAAGAAAGGCGAATAATACAAACATGATGTTCTAGAATAAAAGCCTCAGAGGAAGAAGTGGGATAAAACTTCAAAGGAAATTAAAAAATCCATCAGAATCAATAAAGTTTTTTTATCAAACCACCATAATAATCATATTGAGTAATGAATATTAGGACTACTCCATTGAAATCAATCCATCAAAATATTACTTACTAAAGAAATTTAGAACCTTCATGGATTGCATTAAAAATAAAGGTTGATACTTCAAACAATATAGTAGGAGGTGAGGAAACTTTCATGGAACAGATAAGAAGATTATAACTTATAGTCTTATATTGATAGAAACACTAAACATAAAAAAACATGCTATTGAAAAAGGAAGGTGAAAGAAGTGTGATGAAAAGATAAATTTATAAAAAATAATGACACTTACATTATGGAAATTAAAAACCTCATGTTGAAAGTTGTGAATGAAAAATAGTGAGATACCTTGATAAAAAAATTGTTTCTAAGGAAGAAGATATATATAAGACACAATCAAGGTTCATTGAGGTTGAAAACACATTGAAAAACATGAATGAGAATTTTAACCAAAATTTAGAGGTGAAGGGTAAAACATCTCAGGCTTCTAATCAAACTCACCCAAAAATCCTGGTGAAATATTCCCATTCTAAAATTAAATGTTCATTTATTTTTACTAGGCATTAATATTCAAGAATAAATAATGGGAGATATTGAGTTAAAAAAATGTTGTTATAAATATTCCACATCAATGCAAGTTTAGTGTAACTTTTGAAAAAATTACTCCCCATGCCAAGGGAAAATAGACATTGTCATGTCTATTGAATCTTAATAATATTAAATCATGAAAAAGTCATAATACTATATAAGAAATAGGTTTTATAGATATTTTTTATGTTATATGATATTTGGAAACTAGGTGTATAATTACTGGAATTATATAAAACCCCATAAGAATAAGAATGAATTGATTGGGAGTAACAATAGATGGAAAATAAGAATATTCATGAATTTAAATGAAAATACAAATATAATGAAATTATAAGTTAAAAACCATTAGTGAAAAACCAATTTGAATGCCTAGAGAAGATTTTTTGAAGAAGTGACCAACCGGGTCACCATGTAGAAGAATGCTGGACAACAATTCCAAGTTAGGTTACTTGAATAGGAAAAGACAAAGAATATGGGAAATTGAAGATAAAATAAAAATATTTTATTGTTGAGGTTTTAATTAAATCTAGACAAAAAGGTAAACCATGTATACTTGATAGTGGTAATTAATTACATATATTAGGTGATGTGAAAATCTTGGAAAAAATTTAAGAACATTAATATGGATTAATTACATTTTTAAATAATAGTTCTATAAAGATATGAGTAATTGGTATGGATAAAATTAAAGATAAGAATTTAAAGTCCAAGGAAGTTTTATTTTTTGACAAACTTAAACCTTACTTACTGAGTGTTTTCTAACTCTATGATGATGGAAAATTAGTTATCTTCAGGAGAAATTCATCTATCATCTAATTTTTTAATGATGGAAAAATTATTAGTAAGGGAGATAAAACCAATGGTAATTGATTCTAGATTAGTGACCTGAGTAGCTATTTCTATTTAAGTATTGATGATGAAAACAAGCTATGGAACCATGGAATTATCCATATTTTCTAGAATAGTATGAGAAAAATTTCAAATGAAGATGTTGTATAATTATACTTTTTTTAAAACATTCTAGAAAAGAAGGATAGTTAGTGGAAGTCATAGGAAATTATAAATTTTTTCCTCATGAGAAATTTATCTCATGCATTCAAACCTATGTGGGCCAATGAGACATCAATCAATAAAAGATGATTTATACTAGAAAATTTATTTTTCTAGTAAGCCCAGTCCTATGGAATAATAATAAAAATTGAAAAGTGGATTTATAAGGGTGTTTATAATGATGATTATAAATACGACCACAATCATCTGTATCCAAAAAAATGATCAAAATTCTGGGATCACAAAGGACCAAATCGATCCCACCTCCATAATTTACCTTTTAGAGAGGGAATTATAAACTTGGTTGGTCTCCCTGTAGGCATGTTTAACATTTAAGATAAGTTGATTTAGAGATTGAATACATTAAATCCACAGTAAACGAAGTATACAAGGAATATTTTTGGAATGGGATTTTATAAAATCCATAGAAAGTGTTGATTCAGATAAAATTAGAGTGCCACAATCATAAATAACAATATATTTTATGACATTAATTATGGCCCATAATTCAACTTCAAAGGAATCTCTATATTCAAGGTAATGGTAGAAGTATCCCTTGATAAAACCATGATGGGTACGAATGACACCACCACATCCTGAGGACCCTAGTTCTATTGAAGTGGCCCCATAAAGTTTCACTTAGATCTAGTTTGGAATAATATGGATCCAAAGAATTGATTTCATTACTCAAGGTTATTTTATCCCTCTATGAACACCAAAGAGATATAAAATGATATGATTATAGAAATAAATTTTCATCAGACCTTTTTGGAATTTGGAGGTTGTAATCACATCTCTATTAAAGGTGGTGATGCTTGACCACAATAAGGGATCACTATTATCAAAATCCATCCCACTCCTTGCACTATAAGTGTAATAAATGATAGAGGAAGCTACTATAATGAGAATGATGGAGACCTTCTTTCTATGATTTGAATATATGATGGATGTCATCATATTCTCATGGATTCCCATGTGGATCCTGATATTTTACATCCCTTGTATATAGTACCATAATTTTGAGGTGAAGTTACATAAAAAAATAAATGATTGATGATGTCAATATCCTTGAGATAGAGGAAGTAGGTAGGGGTAAAAATCCCTCCATTTTTCTAAAGTAAATGCTGTAAAAACAACAATTTTCTCTAGATCCTCTATATGATTTGGTATCTAGATAGTGGGATGAAGGTTTTACTAAATAAATACAACCAAAAGTCATATTTATATTTCTATCACATTTATATCTATAACATTCCATGGTATTGAGAATACCTAAGCTACTAAATATCTAGAAAAATACATCTCTATAAATATAGGTGTAACTCTATATATTTTTCAGAATATAAGCGGGAACAAAATCATTTATAATAGTAGTATTAGAGTTCATTCCAGTAATGTACAAGTGATACATGTCATGGGTTACCACCATTTCCACTGTAATTGGGAATTTATACCAATGGGTGTTCCAACAGTTGAGATTTAATTCCCTACAAACAATCTATTTGGAACAATTCATGATATAATTATAATAATTTTTTATGGTAGGAAAAACTGATGATGAAAGGAAACAAATATTACCATTTAGGATATTATTGGGGAACCTATTTGAGAGAAAATCTAGGGAATCATTATTGGATATTATAGGATTAAATTTGAATTTACTGAGAAGGGCCTCATTGAAGATCCTAAGATCCTTGAATCCAAAACCCCAAATATCATTGGGTTTGATACATTATTTAAAATAAATTGAAATAATATTCCTCTCATGAATATATCCAAAACAAATGAAGTTTTTGATAAAGGCTTTAATATTGTTGATGGAGGTTCTGGGCTATCTATATAAATAAAAGGAATAGAAAAATATATAGAAGACCACTGATTCAACCATAAAAATAATTCTTGATTGGGATGTGTTTTTCCCTTTACAAGAATCTATTTGAGCTATTATCCAAAAATATATGTCTTCCAGGTGGTGAAACTTCAAATTACCCCAAAAAAGAGGCACACCAAGGTAGATAAAAGGTGGGGTCCCATTCTTAACACCAAGGATTCTGATGACCCTATTTTTTTTAGAGACAGGTACACCATATCAAAAGAAAAAATGATTTGTTCTGGATTATGTAATTCCCAAACACTTCCTCATTATAGAGAAATATTTATTTGTCACGACCTGTCCTTGGGCCCTGTGCCGTGACTACCCCAAGCCCGCCTTCCATAGGCTAGGGGCTGGCAACTAGCACCAAAGGCGTAAATCCCGGTAAAAAGGGAAGGCATTGGATTTATAAAAGTAAAAAAACACAATAGAGTACGCAAGTGAAGTAAGAACTAAGTAAAAATGAGTAAAAAAGTAAGTGCTGGAAAGTAAATAGACCAGTATACAAACCCAACTGAAAGTGCAGTACAACTGAGAAAGAAAGTGCAAAAACTGTAAAGTAAAGTAGTAACCACCGAGTCGTCCTCCGGGAATCCCACCTGAAGGGTGGGTACAGATAGTCTCGTCGGTACCTTGGGTCTGTCCGTCCGTTCTGTGTACGTCCCGCCAGGTGGTCCACCTCCGGATACCGTTCATCTCCAAAAGCCTCAACCAGGACCAGTGCTATCCATCGTCTGCAACCAACACAACGTAGTGTAGACATTTCCTGTGTAGGGGTGAGTATAACGATACTCAGTAGGAACCCCGAGACCCCCGAAGGTCTCCCAAAATCCACGAAGGATAAACCACAAAGGAAAGATACAAACACGAAGTATCAAATAACTCTACTTAGGTATATGCCCATACATATACCTAATTCATCAATCTCAGTTCGGCTCTAACTTCTAAGCCCAAGCACAATCCGATCCACACAGAAAAGAAGTCAATAACATCAATGATAATGATTTAAATACAAGACTCAACTCACACAGGTATACTAATCACGAAGTGGGGTGGAAATGATTAGATGCAGCCTCTGAATCATCTCCTCTGCCAAACCCACACAGGATCCAAGTATAGAAGTCGTCACTGCCAAACCCACATAGGATCCAAGTACAGTAACCATTGCTGCCAAACCCACATAGGATCCAAGTACAGTTGTCATCGCTGCCGATCCCACGGAGGATCCAAGTACGGTCATCCTCGCTGCCAAACCCACATAGGATCCAAGTACAGCCATCATCGTTGTCGAACCCACGAAGGATCCCAGCACAGTAGTCGTCACATTCGCAGCCTGGTCTAGGGTTCCCGCACACAACATGCTCGATTCTAGGAGGGTCTGCTCCTCAGGTAATGGGGATCGATACATCATCTTTCATGAAGTTTAGAGTTGATGTATCCCGAAATTCCATCTCGTCAGAAGGAACTCAACACAACATACATCGCATTAATCGAACGCCTAGTCTGAGAGATATTGGATTTTTCGTTCCAGGGGCCCGGTTGGAAATATGCTCATTCCAAACCCAGAAATTTACCAAACTTGTCCAAAAATTACTTAGAGTATCGCAAAAGGACCACCTCTTCGAAAGGATCTCTGTGCCGTAGACGACGCATCGATTGGACGCACAATATTTAAGTTATTCACGTTTAAGTGAATAACAGGCCCGACCCGTTAAACCCAGTGGGCTAGTGGGCTGGGTCACCCAGTTTTGGAGGGTCCGACCCAGTAGGGATGTCAGACCAGCCCAAATATTTTCATGGCCTAGGCTGGCGGGGTGCGACCCGGCCGGGCATGGCCCAGCTGGCTCGACCCTGCTGGCTCGACCAGCTGGCCGAGCGGCCTGGCCCGAAGGCCGAGTGGTCTGGGGGGGGGGGGGGGGGCTGCCCGAACCGGCTACGCCAAGTAGCAGCGCCCTCCCTAACCGGCCGGCCTTCTGGCACAAGCGGCCCGCATAGGCGGGCCGCGACTCATCCGGCGAGACGATGCCGGCTTCCTCTGCCGCGTTCCCGGCACGACACGATGGCACTGTGCTTCCTCCACCGTGGATTTCTTTGCGTGTGCGATGGCGGCCCTTGCACCGCCAGCCTCTTCCGCGTTCCGCCTCCGGTCGCCAATTCCACAAATAAACAAGATCAAATGGAGGGTCATCGGTCTGTCTTTGTTCAGCCCACACCCTCCGTGTTAAGCGATAGCAATAAGATGGACAAACAAAGATCCTCAACGACAAACAAGGAATAATTTTAATCTATTAAAATTGTACTTAAATCCCTACCTTGATAATTTATGTCACACGTCGGGCGTCGCGGAAGACGGCGTCACGGGGAGAGGATTCGTAGACGACGTTAGAGTGCGTCCGAGGAGGAAGCGACATCTCCTCACTTGTCACAGAGAAGAGAAAGGAAGGTGCATCATTGTTCTTCGTAGAACTGGCGTTCTTCGTCGAAGAAGACGTCATTCTTCTTCGGAGAGTTTGTGTTCTTCCAAAAACTCAAGAGCTCTCACCAATTCTCCTTAACACAACGAATGCCCTCTAAAAATAAAATAATAGGGTAATGCTATTATTTTATTTACACATGAAATTTAAAAATTCAAAAATTCAAACCACTCATTAATTAATTGAATAGGTTGAATATATGTGTTGGAAATTAATAAATAGAGGGAGAGGAGGTGAAGAGATCTCATAAATATTGGGAGAGTTGTCAACAATAAACAAGGGTGTTTAATGGGGGTTTATGAGAGTTATGGGAAGTTCAAGGGTTTAGGTCACATGTGGGCCCCACCCCACAAATATCCTCTCATTGGAGGTTATGTGGGTGTGGCCCCCACCCCTAACTCCCCTTGGGAGAAAATAACCACAAACCATAAAATAAAATTGTGCTACACCAATTTTATTTATTTTAATCTAATTCCCCAAAAATTAAATCTCAACCCGCTTAAAACGCAACTGCAGTAAAGATCCCCTTAAGCAAATACCAGCGTTGCGAGTTCATCGGTGCCCTAATATTTCAATTCCGAGCACCGATTCAAAAGATAGAAAAACCCACTCATTCGTTCACTGAACGCACATGAGATAAACTTCAGAAATTGATTCCGGGCACACTGGGCCTCAGAATCAAGTGTCGTCAGAATCCACAGACTCATAAAATTACAAAGTATTTAAAAAAAAATTCCTTGAAATTTCTGGGGTCTTTACATTACTCCCACCTCAGGTCTTTACATCCCCATAAAGATACAACATAAACTAGGGTAACAAATGAGGGTAATGAGTAGGCATCTGAGCCTCCCGCTCCCATGTGCTCTCCTGGAGGTTCCCGTTCTGACCACGAATGCGCACCATAGGAATTGAACATCCACGTAGGACCTTCTCCTGTCGATCCTCGATCTCTACCGGGACCTCCGTGAATGTATCTCCATCATCGATGTCCAGCTCCCCATGATCAATGATGTGGGTCGGGTCGTGCACGTATCTCCTAAGCTGAGATACGTGGAAGACGTCATGCACCTAGTGCAACTGAGGTGGAAGGGCCAGGTGGTAAGACACCTAAACTACTCTATTGAGGACCTGGAAAGGCCCGATAAAGCACGAAGATAACTTGCTGCCCTAGAAAAATCTCTGTAATCTACGTCGAGGTGAGACCCGTAAGAAAATGTGGTCACCATCCTCGAACTCCAGTTGTCTCCATATCCTATCAGCATAGGACTTCTGTCTGCTCTGTGCAGTCCTTATCTGCTCCTGGATGATCTACACCTTCTCCGTTGTAGCCTGGACCATCTCTAGTCCTACAAGTGCTGATTGCCCAGGGAAAGTCCAGCACAGAGGTGATCTGCAAGTTTGGCCGTACAGTGCCTCATATGGTGCCATCTCGATGGTGGAGTGGTAGCTATTTTTGTACAAAAACTTCTCCAAGGGTAGGTGATCCTCCCAGCTGAATCCAAAGTCAAGGACAGATGCACGGAGCATGTCCTCGAGAGTCTGAGTGGTCCTCTCCATCTGGCCATCCGTCTAAGGATGAAAGGGGGTGCTCAGGTGTAGCTGCATCCCAAATTCCTCCTACAACCCCTTCCAAAGATGGGAAGTAAAGGGAGCATCTCTATCAGAGATGATAGACGATGGCACACCATGAAGCCGTATGATCTCTTGAATGTAGAGGCATCCCAATCTCTCTACTGAGCCCTGCTCTCTGATCAGAAGGAAGTGGTCCGACTTGGTGAGTCGGTCAATGATCACCTAGATAGAGTCGTGTCCCCTGGATGTACGTGGAATGCCCATCACAAAATCCATGGATATCCCGTCCCACTTCCACTCTGGAACCTCTAAGGGTTGTACCAAGCCTGCTGGTACCTGGTGCTCTGCCTTCACTTGCTGGAAAGTGAGGCATCATGAAACGAACACTGCTACACCCTTCTTTATACCCAGCCACCCGTGCTGTCATCTGAGGTCCTGGTACATCTTAGCCACTCCTGGATGTACCGCGAGAGGGGAAGTGTGAAACTCCCTCAACACTTACTCCTGTAATGAAACTGGTACCATAGTACGTCCCCTGAAGAGGATGACGTGTTCTCCTCCTTCAGAAAATCCATCAGGCGCCTGCCCTGTGGAAATCTGAGCATGTCGCGTCTCATAGTCAACGTCCACACACTGTGCCTCTCTAACCCACTGAAGTAGTAGAGGAGTAACAGTGAGGGACTATAGAAAAGCTGCCCCATCTCAATCCACGAAGGATATCTACAAAGCAGCTAATTGCTCTGTCGCCTCTCCAAGTAGCTGAATGCCTGATCTCTTGCTGAGAGCATCAGCTACTACATTCCCCTTCCCAGGAGTATAGACTATATCAAAGCCATAGTCCTGGAGGAACTCGAGCCATCACTGCTATCTCTGGTTCTGGTCCTTCTGTGAGAAAATGTACCTGAGACTCTGGTGGTCAGAGTAGATTGTAAAGAGCTCACCCATCAGATAGTGCCGCCACATCTTCAGGGCGAAGACCACTGCTTCTAACTCCAGGTCATGGGTAGCGTAGTTCTGCTCGTGTTACCTCAACTTCCGTGAACCATAGGTGATCAATGCCCGCTCCTGCATCAGGACACACCCGATTCTAGTCCCTGATGCGTCACATTAAACCACATACCCAACACTCTCCTCTAGTATCCTCAAGATGGGAACACTGGTCAATCTCTGTCTTAGATTCTGAAAGCTCTGCTGGAATCTATCTGACCACACGAAGGGTTTCCCCTTCTTCGTCAAAGCTGAAAGTGGTGATGCAACTCTGGAGAAGTCTGGCACAAATCACCAATAGTACCCAGCCAGACCTAGGAAACTCCGCATCTTCGTTAGGCTCCTGGGTGGCTCCCAAGAAAGTACTGCCTCGATCTTCGCAGGATCCACCGCAAATCCCACCTCCAAGATGACGTGCCCCAAGAAGTGAACCTCTCGAATCCAGAACTGGAACTTAGAGAGCTTACCATAATGATGGTGCTCTCGGAGTGTGTCCAGTACAACCTGTAAGTGGATGGCGTGATCCTCCTCAATAGTCGAGTAAATCAGTATGTCATTGATGAAGACTATGAAAAAACGATCGAGGTAAGGCTAGAAGATCCTGTTCATGAGACTCATGAACACTGTTGGTGCTTGGTTACACCGAAGGGAATAAACAATAACTTGTAGTGGCCATACTGACACCTGAAGGCCATCTTCTGCACATCCTCATATTGAACTCTGAGCTGATGATAGCCTAACCTGGGGTCTATCTTCGAGAACCATCGTGCTCCCTTGAGCTGATCAAAGAGGTCCTCAATTCTCAAGAGTGGGTACTTGTTCTTTACGTTCACTTGATTCAGGAGACGGTAGTCGAAACACAGTCTTAAGCTCCCATCCGCCTTCTTGGAGAATAAAATCGGAGTAGCCAAGGGTGAAACACTAGGTCAGATGAATCTGTTTCCCTGCAAGTCCTATAGCTGTACTCGTAGCTCACGAAGCTCGGTGGGTGCCATCCGATATGATGGAGTAGATATCGGTGCTGTCTCGGGTTACAGATCAATGTAGAAGTCTACCTCTCTACGAGGAGGTGGTCCTGAAACATTGTCAGGAAAAACGTCTACATACTGATCTGCCACAACAGGAAAACTTGGACTCTGCACATAAACCGCTCCTAGGATGAGACTAGCCAAGTGATGTGTGATCGGATGTCCTATCCTCTTCGTAAGTCCATCCTATGCTGCAAAGGCTCCCTTCTCTCCAGTGAAGGTGAACCTGCTCCCATCTGTGCGGACACACCGCACTTTGCGCCTAATGAAGTCAATCTGAGAATGGACTATAGACAACCAGTCCATACCCAAGATGACGTCGTAAGGCCTCAACGCCGCTACAAGAAGATCCCAGCTGAATATCTCGCCTCCTAGAGTAATCTCACACTGCCGACACCAGTGCGTAATCATCGAGTCTGCTGCCGTAAGAGTCTCTAGCTGAATGGATCGAGCCAACGGCTCTGTTGGAATCTCTGAGCTCCGAACAAGGGCAGTGACAATAAAAGAATGACTCGATCCTATGTCTATAAGAACTATAGAAAGGGTATAGTAGACACATATAGTACCTCGAATCATATTAGGTGCGCTGTGGTGGTAGGCCTTGACTGCCTGGAGCTAATCCTACCCCTGTCTGCCAGCTCCCTGTGGTCGGGGTGGTCCTCCTGGTGGTGGTGGTGGTAGAGCCTCGAAGCATCGTCCACCACCCACTGCTTGGACAACTCCTCTGCCTCATTTGCCTTCTCCCTGCGGACCACCACAGTCAAACCTCTGCCTCTTCCTGGGAGGTCCCTCCACTGTCTGCTGCTCTTCTGCATGGCGGGTCGGGCAGTCACAAGCCATGTGGCCCTGCCCGCCGCATTCATAGCACTACATTCCCCTCATATGGATGGCTCTGCTTCGTGTTCCCCGCACATCCAAACCAGTATCCTGAGGTCTCCCACCTGATGGCCAGGTCTGGTTGGACCTCTACGACATCTGTCTACTACTGGCTGTAGAAGACTCTGCTACGTGTCGCCCTGCGGTGGGTCTCGCTACTGGCGTCGGCTCAGAAAGAAAGATATCCACAAGAAGGGCTCTCTCCAGTACTCCTTCCTACGTCAGAATGTTTAGGGAGGTCATCGAAGCCCTGATCTCATGCCTCAGTCCTTGCTCAAAGTTTCAGGCCTGGAAGAATGGGTCTCGTACTATGTCCGTGGAGTAGCACGAGAGGTCGGTAAATCTCGCCGGGTACTGGGATACTGTCATGCTGCCCTGCCGCATATGTAGTAACTCCTGGATACACACTGCACAGAGGGTGGCTTTAACAAACTCTGAGTGGAAGAGGCTCTCAAAGTCCGTCCAAAGTAGTGATTCCTCGTTATGCACCTGGAGCATCAGGCTCCACCATCTACCTACTGCTTCATGTAGGAGACTCGCGGCAAGGATCACCATAAGGTATGCTTGTGTCCCTACCAATATGAGAACTCTGACGATAGCCTCCATCCAATCCTCAAATGCCTAAGGGTCCATCTCTCAGTGGAACCTGGGCAGCCTCTGTTGCTGAAACTCGCGCAATGCACTCAGGCGGCGTGCACTCTCTGCTGCTGGGGATAGTAGTATTGGTGGCTCAGCGGGTAGTGGTACCGCTGGTGCCTCCACTATAATGGGACCCTACACCGAGGCCTCGTCGCTCGGTGGGCTGCCATCTCGCACGTAACTAGGAACCCTGGATGGATGGCTTCGTGGGGCCATCTTGAAAAGAAACAGGTGATCCACGGTCAAATAGTATACCTGGTGAGCTGACACAAAGTAATCACAAAGAAAACTTTTGAAGCACACATGAAATCAGTGTTTTCGAGCACTAAGTCAGAAATCAGAATTCAGGGTCCTGGTGTATGGATACGTTGGCTGCCACACCAACACTGGACTCCCTAGACTGAAAACCACACTCAATACTCTTAACACTATTTCTTCACAGAGAAGAAATTATTAGAGTCCTGAGTTCTGCGTTAGAACCGACTCCTCTGAAACCAATTTGTCATGACCAGTCCTTGGGGCCAGTGCTGTGACTACCCCAAGCCTGCCTTCCATAGGCCAGGGGTTGGCGACTAGCACCAAAGGCGTAAATCCCAGTAAAAAGGGAAGACATTTCCTTTATAAAAGTAAACAAACACAACAGAGTACACAAGTGAAGTAAGTACTAAGTAAAACTGAGTACAAAAGTAAGTGATGGAAAGTAAATGGGCTAGTATACAAACCCAACTGAAAGTGCAGTACAAATGAGAAAGAAAGTACAACTACTGTAAAGTAAAGCAACAACCACCAATTCATCCTCTAGTAATCCCACCTGAAGGGTGGGTATAGATAGTCTTGTCGGTACCTCGGGTCCATCTGTCCTCTTCGTGTACATCCCGCCAGGTAGTCCACCTCTGGATACCATCTAGCTCCACAAGCCTCAACCACAATCAGTGCTTTCCGTCATCTGCAACCAACACAACGTAGTGCGGGCATTTCCCGTGCAGAGGTGAGTATAATGATACTCAGTAGGGACCCCGAGACCCTTGAAGGTCTCCCAGAATCCACTAAGGATAAACCACAAAGGAAATATACAAACATGAAGTATCAACCAACTCTACTTAGGTATATTCCCATACATATACCTAAGTCATAAATCTCAGTTCGACTCCAACTTCCAAGCCCAAGCATAATCCGGTCCACACCGGAAAGAAGTCAATCACATCAATGATAATGATTGAAAGACAAGACTCAGCTCACACAGGTATACTACTCATGAAGTGGGGTGGAAATGATTAGATGTAGCCTCTGAATCATCTCCTCTTCCAAACCCACGTAGGATCCAAGTATAAAAGTTGTTGCTACCAAACCCACGTAGGATCCAAGTACAGTAACCATCGCTGCTGAACCCACGTAGGATCCAAGTACAGTCCTCATCGCTGCCAAACCCACGGAGGATCCAAGTATAGTCATCCTCGCTGCCGAACCCACGTAGGATCCAAGTACAGTCTTCATCGTTGTCGAACCCACAGAGGATCCCAGCACAGCAGTCGTCGCAGTCGCAACCAGCTCTAGGGTTCCCGCACACAGCGTGCTCGATTCCGGGAGGGTCCTCTCCTCGAGTAAAGGGGTTCGATGCATCAACTGTCAAGAAGTACAGAGTTTATGTATCCCGAAGTTCCGTCTCGTCAAAAGGAACTCAACGTGACAGATGGCGCATCAATCGGACGCCCGATCTGAGAGATATTGGATTTTTCATTCTAGGGGCCCGGTTGGAAATATGCTCCTTCCAAACCTGTCCATTTACCAAAGTTGTCCAAAACTCACTTAGAGTGTTGCAAAAGGACCACCTCATCGAAAGGATCCCAGTGCCACAGACGGTGCGTCGATCGGACGCACAGTCTTTATGTTATTCATGTTTAAGTGAATAACGGGCCCGACCCGTTAAACCTAGTGGGCTGGCGGGTCGGGTCACCCAGTTTTAGCGGGTCTAACCCGGTAGGGGTGTCGGATCGGCCTGAATATTTGCGTGGCCTGGAATGAGGGGCGCGGCCCAGCCCGAAGAGGGCACGGCCCGGCCCAGAGAGGGCGCGAACCAGCCCGAAGTGGCGCGACGCGGCCCGGCATGGTGTGGCCCGGCTTCAGCTGGCCAAGCGGCTCGGCCCGAAGGCCGAGTGGTCCGAGGGGGAACGAGGGGGGGGGGGTAGTTTCTTGAACCGGTGGTGCCAAGCGGAGCTGCCCTCCCTAACCAGCTGTACTTCTGGTGCAAGCGGCCCGCACGGGTGGGCCGCGACTCATCCGATGTTGCGCCCTCCTGGTTTCGCAGCTCTACTCTGCCCAACTGGCCGACGGGCCGACAGGTCCTTCTGCCGAAGCGGCCCGCGGAGCGGGCTGCGGTTCCTTCCACACAACCGGCACGACAGCGCCAGCTTCCTCCGCCGCATCCCCGACTTTGCGCGACGGCGCCGTGCTTCCTCCGCCGCTGTCCTTAGCCGTAGCTTTCTTTGCGTGTGCAATGGATGCCCTTGCGCCGCTGGCCTCTTCTGCGTTCCACCTCTGGTCGCCGATTCCAAAAATAAACAAGATCAAACGGAGGGTCGTCGGGCCGTCTTTGTTTGGCCCGCGCCCTCCACATTAAGTGATATCAATAAGACAGAAAAATAAAGATGCTCAACGACAAATGAGGCAAAATTTTAATCCATTAAAATTAAACTTAAATACCTACCTCGATAATTGACGTCACACGTCGGGCGTCACGGAAGATGGCATCACGGGGAGAGGATTCATAGATGGTGTGAGAGTGCATCCGAGGAGGAAGCGGAATCTCCTCACTTGTCGTGGAGAAGAGAAAAGAAGGCGTGTCTTCATTCTTCGTGGAACAGGCGTTCTTCGTCGAAGAAGACATCGTTCTTCATCGGATAGTCGGTGTTCTTCAAAAAACTCAAGAGCTCTCCACAATTCTCCTTAACACAACAAATGCCCTCTAAAAATAAAATAATAGGATAATTCTATTATTTTATTAACACATGCAATTTAAAAATTCAAAAATTCAAACCACTCATTAATTAATTGAAGAGGTTGAATAAATATGTTGGCAATTAATAAAGAGAGGGAGAGGAGGTGAAGAGATCTCATAAATATTGGGAGAGTTGTCAACATTAAACAAGGGTGTTTAATGGGGGTTTATGAGAGTTATGGTAAGTTCAAGGGTTTAGGTCACGTGTGGGACCCACCCCACAAATATCCTCTCATGGGAGGTTATGTGGGTGTGGGTCCCACCCCTAACTCCCCTTGGGAGAAAATAACCACCAACCATAAAATAAAATTGTGCTACACCAATTTTATTTATTTTAATCTAATTCCCCAAAAATTAAATCTCAACCCGCTTAAAACACAACTACAGTAAAGGTCCCCTTAAGCAATTACTGGCATTGCGAGTTCATCGGTGCCATCAGATTTCAATTCTGAGAAACATTTCAAAAGATATAAAAACCCACTCATTCGTTCACTGAACGTACCCGAGCTAAACTTCAGAAATTGATTCCGGGCACATCGAGCCTCAGACTCAAGTGCCATCAGAAGCCACCGACTCGTAAAATTCCAAAGTATTTTAAAAAAAATTCCATGAAATTTCTGAGTCTTTATATTATTTGATAGAATATAAATTTTATTTTGGAAGACTTCCCAAAAATAAAAATGGCAGCAATATAAAGGAGACGCGAGGGAGTGAAAAACCTTATTCCAGCTTTGATATTCTTGTAGATACTTTCCTAAACAAGATCATAAAGACATCTGATTAAGTATTATACAACAATAGTGAAGAGGATTATAGAAATATGATCACCTTAATTATCCCCCATGGAGTATTGGAAGAATCCTCTAGGGGATTCATTGATGAGGATTGAGAGGTTGACACTTTTGTGGATGGTATAAATTAAATTTATGAAAGTACAAGAGATGCTATGGATCCTAGGGATAAAATGTATGAAGCTACGTTTCCTCATATTAAAATATTTAGAGATATAAATATTAAGGTAACAGTTACTAAGTTTCACTTTCTTTTTCATGATGTTGACACATTCCAAGGTAGTAAAGATTTAGTTCCGAATGATCCTTACATAGATGAATACAAACTAATTGAGGGTGATAAAGTCACTAGTATATTTCAATTACCCGATATCAATAATTTTTCTGATTATATTGGGATAAATTTTCCTAATAGTAATATTCCTGAAGTATTTTATGTTCAAAACATTTTCCTTATTAGGAATAAAGGAAAAATGATTTTAATTAACCCCATAAGGTATAGAGTCATGATCAAATAATTCCCTCACAAACTTGATGACATCATCATACACAATGTCCCAATACAACATAAATAATTTTTAGTTAAGTTATCAAGACAATAAACACTATAAATACTTAGTGAGAATAGGGATGAATTAATCTCCTCTTCAACATGGCCTCTGTAAGCATTGAGTTTTGAGAATTATAAATCCTATAGGTTGTGTTTTCAATCAACATGGACATGTTATTACCCCCATAATCTAAGTACTGACCTTGAAAGTAATCAACAATAGCATTATCTATATCATTTTTTGAAGTGATGAGGCATTCATTTGTACTGAGTGTATTAGAACCACTTTTAACCTTCTTTTCATTCCATAGATAGTGAAATAACTTAGAGTTTTTATCACCATATTGAGGCCACCTGACATTGTATTGATTTCGGGCTAGCCTTTCTTTGAGGTATAATAATTAAAAAAATCATGGATAATGCTTGGGCTTCATCTATAGAAGGAACATCCTTATCTGGGTTATAAATCTATTAGAGGGAAAGATGATCCTAAACAGCTTTGATTCCATCATCCAATTTTGAAAAGGAGGATTTTCTCCACTCCCTTAAGATGAGTTTGGTATATTTTAGCTTAAGTCAATGATTCTATAAGGTAACATTATAGGGGTACCTTTTCCAGGTATTCAATATGACATCTCTATATCTCAGAGTGAAAATCCATGCATTTTTGAATTTGAAAGGAAAAGGGGATGACCTTATTAAGCGGTTGAAAATATCACCCACAAAGGGATTGTGATCATAGTGAAGTTTTAGGATGGTGAAACTAGATACCTAGAAAAAATCACTCTTATTATCAAACTAGAAAAAACCCCTATCCAATTTTCTTACATGCCTTATATATTTGGCGTATCCTTCAATTGTCATAAAATTATGCAATATAAGCTTCAACTAGATTGTAATCATCAATAAAAGAGGAGAATTATCCAGTAGCTATCCTATTTAAATTAAAAATATTTTTATTATTCAGCATCAAAGTAGTGTTTAAGTCACCGTCTATAATCCACTTTAGAGAAATATGATTAGAGGCCATCTTCATATACCTCCAAATTTACCTCCTCTTTTCATAAGAGGTGGAAGAAAAAACATAGGGTATAGTTAGATAAGTTTTATTTATACTAAAAACGTTAGAGACAACCTAAGTGATTTTTTATATGATAGGAGTTTCACAATATCATGTTTTAGCTCCCACAAATCCTCCATATCATTTTCAGGAGAGTTCAGAGAAATAAAAGTGAAAACAAAGGAACCCCAATTAAAATATTTATAGTTATAAAATTTCATTTTGGGATAGGATAAGTCAACAAGAAAAGTTTTTTTTCTTAAAATAAAGTTTCTAAGGGATATGACTATGGGGGAGTTCCTAAGAACCTAAAAATTTAAATAAAAAATATTCATTTATTAAGGGATGATCTACCTATTGTTTGAGTCCCACTCTGCCATGCCACCTCCAAATAGAGATTGTTTTCCTTTACTTTTACATTTAAGTATTTTACTATATTTATCCTACATAATGAAACCAATCATTATAGTGTGACTATAGAACACATGATTTATAGAAAGTGTTTTATAATCCTCAACCTTATATGGATTAAATTTTAAAAAAATGGCGGAAAAATTGTTTGAGGAGAGGTAAATGAATGGAGGTGGTATATCTGGGGGTATCCTTTTAGAAACCTTAAAATAATGAACTTAAGTAAAAGGATCATTTTTCATATCTTGAGTGGTAAGATATTTATATTGGGGGGTTTTGGAGTGTAAGTCTATTAAAAAGGATTCTCTACTTCCTCCATGTTTGGGATGTGAGTGGTAGCCTGTCTATGCCCTATTTCAAAAGGTTCTTGAATAGGTTCCAATATAGGGTTGGGATTTTCAACATAGAAGTTCCGTCCATCCTTAGGTTCAGACTCCTTAAAAAAGAATTCAACCTAAACAACATTATACAAAGGAGACGCACTCAGATAAAAAAATGTATTAGCCACGTCCTCTACCTCTACAATGCCAAAAAGAGTGATCAAATGATGATCCAGATCCTCATACTCATATAGGAAGGATAAAGGGATCTACCCATCATCCTTGGGGATATTCCCTTGAAGTGGATCCCCCACAACCTTCTTTCTAGACTAGGCATTGATATAGTTATCATGATCCCTAACCATTGAGGAGATACGATCATGTATAGGATCCGTGGAATGACCTAGTGCAAGGAAAGATGTTGAGGGATGATGAATCTTTTCCTTTACCTTGATAGTGACCCTTTGATAGTTTGGGTCATCATGAAACCTTTCCTTAAAAAAGTTGAAAAATATTTATCTATTATACTCATATATAATGTGACCAAAGAAGATGCATACCTTGAAAAACATGGACTTCCTTTCATATATAATATCTAAATTAATACAGCAATCCCAGGTTTTAAGTACCACCTCCTTAACCAAAGTGGAAACCATATTAACCTCAAATAGGAACCCGGTGAAGTAAAAGAACATATGATTGTCTTTTTTATTTTCTAATATGATCTAATTTCCAACTGAGTAGGAAATATACCATAGAATCTGGGGGTTCTAGTATAACCAATTTAACTTTCAAATACAGATCCAGATCTGAGTGTGAGTGTTTCACACATTTCTCGGGTAAAATTTTTAGTCCCATTCATGTATCCTAAGAAGGATAAGTTTCAATGAGATAGATCCAAATATCTAAAATTTCCTCTTTTATTCATAATATGGGAAGATAATATTGAAATATCCAATGCTAATGGATTTCATTCTATAGTCATTAGAACCCTAGATCACTGTGAACCTTTCTGTGAGATCATCGAACATCCACATATTCTCCCATTTTGAAGTTAAGACCCTCACATTGATAGAACACCTATAGAGGTTAACTCTTTCCATAACGGAATGTTAGTTAGCTGATACATGGGCCACACACCATTTCATATTAAATTTAAAAGGGGTAGGACTATTGAGGTCAGAAAAGTATTGGATCAAAGAATATTTAACCACATCTATAAATTTACACATAGGTAAAGTCTTCTCTATGGGACCATGATTTAATACAATCTTCTTATTCAAGGTAAAAATATGAAAGATTACTTTGTACCAACAAGATCCAACTGATTCACAAATTGATTTGGGACTTTCTGAGAGGATACATTCAAAGGATCATATCATGCTCAAACACTATGATCTCTTGATTTCCCCATTCTCCATAATCAAAGGATGATTTAAAATTTATTAATTTCATTGATTATTTCACATAGATGACCAAGATAATGTTCATGAGACCTAAAATGAAATCTATATAGTTGTTCAAAATCTTCAGAAGGGAGTTTAGGAATGATATGTGTGTATATATTTTAAATTTGAGAATAGATAATATAAAATAGTACAGAAGTAATTCCTTCAACTCTTACTTTAATAAATATGGAATTAAGAACCAAATAGAGTTATATTTTAGTCCTATAAAAATAGATTTTAAAAAATATAAAACAAAATAATAGTTTATTTAATAAAAATCTTTCACATTGAATATAAAATTTTAAAGTTTTTCCATGGCGAAGATTTAAGTAAAGGTGTGAATATTTTGAACAAATGGTTTATATTGGACCTATCCAGTTTTAATGATCACAAATCATGTAAAATCATGTCTTAAGTTTTAAGTTAAAATATTACTAATTATGATTATATATGTTCAACTATAAGTTTAACATATTCTGTTATTGTTTATAATATAAGACAGGAAAATAGAAAAAAATGGACAAGTATGAGTCACCGATATCATGAATCACTGAAATAATTATGAGCTATCGATAGATGAGTCACTGACAGAAGTATGAGCTATTGACATATGAGTCACCGATAATAATAACTCACCGGCCCATCAACCTACCAACTGGTTGAGTCACTGATACAAGTTAGAGTCACCGATAATCTAACTTGCCGGCAGAACAACTCACTAACAACAATGAATCACTAACACATCAACCTATCGACAGAGGGACATAATGATAGAAGGAAATACTGATAGAAGGACCTACCAATAGGACCTACTGACAGAAGGACCTACCGATAGAATGACCTACCGACAGAAGGACTTATCGACAGAATGACGCAATGATCAACACTTATGAAATTTTCTTTAATCTTAAATTTAAAATTAATTATAATGGTCATATTTATGAAACTCAATACTACTTATTATATTAATGACCTTGTTTATCTTTTTTAGACATTATCAGAGACCAGTGTGAGGTATGAGGAAGCCTAATGTTGAGAATCATGCTCTTTATTGACCTTTATAGTATATAAGAAATCACTTGAGAAAAAAGTGAAGCAACCATATAGAGAGAAATTACAAGGTGAAGAAAAGCATATAGAAGAATAAAACTCATTATTGATAGTTGTTAACAAGAAAGTATTTTTTGTTAATCAAAAATCCCAACACCCTTGTAGTAACAAACCCTATTGAAGAGAACCTTTGAGGAGGATCTCACCTCACTGAAAACTAGAACAAATAGCTTCCACAACACTCTATTTTGGTGTATATTTATAAAAGTTGAATCAAGCATCACATTTGCTACACCTAAGAAGTCTAGAAGCATCAAGAACATCACATAGAGCATTCTAAACCTTTTCTCATTATTTATGCTTTGTTGTGTATATTTTTATTACTTTTCAAGTAGTATGTCTGTCTATATCACAAACACATACCATATACTAACCTAAGTTGGAAGATAAAATATATCTTCACTCTCTAACTAATTTAAACCATTTTTAATCCCACATATAACTATTTAAGAGGTCCATGTATGGCCTGTTTATAGTTTTTTTCCTAAGAATAAATGCGGTAGAGGTCTAGTTGAACTGGACAGCCTTATGTGCTATTGTGAACCCCGATCTAGGGTATGGATAAATTTTATTAATATAAACTTTTTGGTTGCATATAATCACCAAGTGGATAGGACTAGGTCTTTTCTCGAGACTAAAACTCTTGTTTTTCTCCTTTGTGTTTTTCAAATTTAGTTTTCTCCATTTTCACACATATTTAAGAAAACTAAATATTACTTTGATAGTTAATATTATTTAGTGTTTATAACTATTTTTGATTTATTAAATTACTTTAAAAAGTTATATCAATCTTAAAAATTACTGTAACTAATAATTAATCAATATTTTATAAATCAATTGAACATTCAAAAATCTTATAAATTTTCTACTTTGGTTAACTGGACTATTTAGAGTTTAAATTGTGGAAAATTTTAAATAAGGATTTTAATATAAATTTTGATAGGAACTTAATTCACCACACTATTGAGTATCCTACTCCATCCAAAATTTGGTATCAGAGGATTTTTTTTAAACTTATATTTCAAATATTTATTTAAATATTTTCAACTGTGATTTTAGATGTGTTTTAAATACCTTTAGATTGTTGTTAGTTCTAAATTTTTATTTTTTTAGAAACCTATTTTTTATTATTAATTATGGATAATATATTGGAAGGTGATGCTACCAATATACATCCATTTTTCAATAGAATTAATTATGCACAGTGGAAAATTAAGTTGAGAATACATTTAGAAAGTATGGGTTTCAAAATTTGGTCTTCAATTATATATGAATATAAGATTCCTTATAATGCTAGGAATACTTTCGATAAACCAACTAAAGAATCTTATAATAATAAATACAAATAAATTAATTCCTTATATTGTTACTTATGAGTTGAATAATTCAATAGGATTTATTTATGTAAAATAACCCATGAAATTTGGGATACTCTAGCTATTTCACATAAAGGAACTAATAATGTTAAGGAAATGAGACTAAACATATATAATATTAAATATGATAATTTTAAAATGAAGCCTGATGAACTTATCTCTGACATGTATCTCAGGTTTAATGAAATTGTAAATACTATGATATCTTAGGGAAAGGATGATACAACTAAGGAACCGATCATGTGAATTATCATATGTCTACCAGATAGATGGAGAGGAACCTCAATGTCCATTAGAGAATCCTGTGACATTAGTATGTTTCTAGTAAATTAGATGATAGGTAATCTGATGATGTATAAGGAATAATTAAAGGTAAACAAATTAGTATATGATTAACTAAATGGAAAGTCAATGGCTTTCAAGACCACTGCTTCTAAACACAAAGAAAATGTGAAGTCACAAACTAATTCTGACAGTTCAAGCAATAATGAATCACCATATGACAGTGATAAGGAAGTGGATCAATTATCCAGAAAGTTTAAAAAAATTTACAGAAAGAATAAATTCTTTAGGAATCATAGCTACAAAGGAAATTATGACTATAAGGGAAACTATAAAAAGGATTGGAATAGAGTTGATAACTCTAATGGGATATTTTATTATGAATGTAAGAGAAGAGGAAATGTAAAGGCTAAATGTCCTAAGTTAAAGTATAAGAAGAAATATTTGGACAAATATAGAAGGTTTAAGAATTCAATGAAGGACACCTTGTAAAGACCCGTAAAATTTAAGGGAAATTTTTTTCTTAATTTTCTTTAGAATTTTACAAGAGCGCGGTTTCAGACGGCACCTGATTCCGAGGCCCGGAGTGCCCGGAATTAATTTCCGAAGTTTGGCTCGGGTACGTTCAGTGAACGAACGAGCGGGAATTCCTAACTTTTGATCCGGTGCTCGGAATTGAAATCCGAGGGCACCGATGAACTCGCAGCGCCGATAATCGCTTAAAGAGACCTTTTCGGGAGTTGCGTTTGTTGCAAGTTGAAAGTTAGTTTTGGGGTTTTTCAGTTGAGTTAAATAAAATTTGTTTAAGACAAATTTTATTTTAACTTATTAAAAACCTACCAAAGGAGGTTGGAAGTGGGACCCACACCCACTTAACCTCCCTTGGGAGGATTAAGTGTGGTGGGGCCCACACGAACCCCCACCTTTTCAACTCCCCTCTCTCCCTCTTAATGGCTTGACAAGTTAACTTCTATTTAATTATACAATTCATGTATATTAAATAAGTGAGTTAATTAAGGGAGTTAAACCCTTTTTGAATTTCAAACCTTTGAAATTCTTGTGGTTAAGTTATGAAATAATATAAGTTAAAGCTTATATTATTCTAGGAGTTTCTTTTACCCTTGGGAGGTTTTCTTGAGAGCTTTGGAAGCTTTTCTTCCTCTTCATCTTCAAGCTCTGACGAAGAACGAAGAACGTCGTTCTTCAACGAAGAACTTCTCCGCCGAAGAACACGATCCATCCGCGACGCCGTATCCGCGACGCGACGTACTTCTTCCGCGTCATCTCTTCTGCGACGGTTTTCCGCGACGAACGCCTTCGATAACGACTCTTCCTCCGACGTCAAAGGAATCGACACCGATATTCCACGACTCCGTCACCGTGCGACTATCGAGGTAGAGATTCTTGAGTTTGTTGTTCTCTTTATAATTTGACTTTCCTCAAGACTTGACGAGGAACGCCCTTTTTTCGACGAAGAACGCCGCACCGCTCTTCTTCGTCTTCGGTGTCAACGAGAGAGAACACCGCACCTTCCTCGGACAACCTTCGTCGGCGTACAAGGATTCGCCAATGACGTGCCTCTTCGGACGCGTCTCTTCGTCAACGGAATTGACGAACGACTACCGCGACGCCCGATCTCCGCGACGTCGACTTCCGCGGACATAGTCAAATCCTCGAACTTATACCCGAGGTAGGGGATTGTTGATTCAATTCTTAAATTATTCCATTTCTTGAACATGGATCTGGCATGTCTAACATGAGGCTTGAAATGTTCATGTTGAGTTTTTATTTAACGTGAGGGGGGCCGGACCGCATGAACACGGCCGAACCCCCCTCCAACATTTATGTTGATTTTATCTTGCGGGAGGAAGCAAGTGGCGTGGTGCCGTCGCACTACGCGGATGAACGTGCAAATATCTTCGCGATGCCGTCGCACGCACCATGGTAGAAACAACAGAAACGCGACGCCGTCGCGCCGCGTTGGATGATTATCAAAGCACGGCAAAGGGGCGCGGTGCCGTCGCACCGCGCCGGACGACGAACGCCGCGGCCGGTTCCGGGCCGCGGCGGGACGAAGAGACCGCGGCCGGTTCCGGGCCGCGGCGGAAGATAAGACCGGCGGCCGGGCCGCCGGCGTCGGAAGCCGAAGAGGGGACCGGATTTTTCCGGTCCCGTTGGAGAAAACCGGCCGGCCAGCTGGCCGGCCGGAAGTCTTTAAAACCGGGGAAATAAATTCCCTGGCCGTGTTAATAAAACCCCCTCTTTAAGAGAGGGGGCGGTTCTTGAGGGAAGGGGGCATCCAACCCCCTTGGTTCGGCGCCAACAGGCCCCCCCACGTGAGGGGGGGGGGGGGGTTTGATAAAACCGGCGCGGCACGTAGGCCGCGCCACTTGAAGAAGGGCGGGGGCTTAGCCCCCCGCGTATGCCGCGGCCCGCTGCCGCCATCGCGGTCCGCCGCCGCCGCCAGCGCGGCCCGCCGCCGCCGCCGCCAGCGCGGCCCGCCGCCGCCGCCGCCAGCGCGGCCCGCCGCCGCCGCCGCCACCGCGGCCCGCCGCCGCCGCCGCCGCCGCACCGCCGCGCCGCTGCGCCGCCGCCGCCGCACCGCCGCGCCGCCGCGCCGCCGCCGCCGCACCGCCGCGCCGCCGCGCCGCCGCCGCCGCCGCCGCCCCGGGGGGGGGGGGGGGGGGGGGGGTCGGGCCGGGTCGGCCCGGACCCGGACCCCCCCGTTTCGAACCAGATTTGGTTTTTGGCTCATAACTTGAGCCTCGGACCTCCGAACGACGAACCGTCTGCGGCAACGCGATCCTTGGATCGAGACGGTCGTTTCGGTATATCGCACTCAAGGTTTCGGGTTACTTTGAGTTCGGCCGGGTTGGTTCGTTCACGAAACCAACCGGGCCTTCGGAGCGGAAACGCTCATATCTTGAGCCACGAACGTCCGATTGACGCGCCGTCAGTCGCGTTGCGTTTCTCTTAATGAGATGGATCTTTTGGAATACTCCGCCCGAGGTTTGGACGCAGGTGGAGTACGGTCGGGTTGGTTTTGCCTTAAAAACCAACCGGGCCCCGGAGACGAAAAAGCCAATAACTCACAGACCGGGCGTCCGATTGACGCGCCGTCTGTTTCGTTGACTTCCTCTTGATGAGACGGAACTTTTGACATACTCCGCCCGAGTTTTGGATGCAGTCGGAGTATGGCCGGGTTGGTTTGTACCCGAAACCCAACCGGGCCCCTGGAACGGAAAAACTGATATCTTACAGACAGGACGTCCGCTTGACGAGCCGTCAGCGGCGTTGGTGGTTACATTGAGTAACGGTCCCTTTGAGTATACCCTATGGGAGTTCAGGGTACAGTTGAGATACGGCCGGGATTGGTTTCTCTCTCGAAACCAACCGGGCCCCTGGGACGAAAAGGCTAATAACTCACAGACCGGGCGTCCGATCGACGCGCCGTCTTTTGCGTTGAGACCCCTGTGACGAGACGGACCTTTGAGACACTTCTTTGTGGGACTTTGAGATACTTGGAGTATCGACCAGTAGCTCGTGGAGCGGACCCTCCCAGAGACGAGCGTGCAGAGTACGGAGACCGTGTAGCCGGCTGAGACCTGACGACTGCTTGACCGACTCGACTTGGAGTGAGTCGACTAGCCCAGTGGACGGAGCGCCGGTATTTGGCTGCAAACCCACGGCGGACGGAGCGCCAGGTAGATGGCAGCAAACCCGCGGTACTCGACAGGAGGAGTACCTCAGTAGGCTATTTGGGCGAGCGCCCGGTATTTGGCGACAGACCCTCAGCGGACGGAGCGCCAGGTAGTTGGCCGCAAACCCGCAGTACTCGACAGGAGGAGTACCTCAGCAGTCTTAGGTTAGTGAGCGGCAGCCTCGGAGTCGTGACAGGACCACTGTACACTCTAGAGACGGAGCTCTTCAGCAGTTACGGTTTCGATAATGAAAATCCTGGTTTGAGCTGAGACTTTTGACCTTGTGTTTACCTCATGATTGAGATGGGTCACTTGCTAACTTTGGTATATGTATGGGCATATACCCGGGTAGTGGTTATCCGTCGTTTTCACAATCCTTGTGTTTCCTCATTATTGAGATGGGTTACTTGATAACTTAGGTATATGTATGGGCATATACCTAAGTAGAGTTTATCTGTTGAGATCTTCTTGTGTTTATCCTTGTTGGTTTTAGTGAGACCTTGAGGGTCTCGGGGTCCCTACTGAGTATCGTTATACTCACCCCTGCACGGGCTATGCCCGCACCTCGTTGTGTTGGTTGCAGACGACGGACAGAGCTGACAGAAGCCGAAGGTTCGAGGACTTGACGGTACCTGGAGGTGGACTATACGACGAGGCGGTACCCGGAGGTGGACCACTGGGCGGGACATACTCGGAGCGGATGGCGGGACCCGGAGAGCAGAGGAGCTATCTGTACCCACCCTTCAGGTGGGATTTCCAGTGGACATCTCAGCGTAGCAGCTTTACTTTTCAGTCCCTGTTTTCCCTTTCGAGTTGTACTTTACAGTTGGGCTTGTATTTCCGGCCCCTTTTTACTTTTCAGCTCTTCTTTTTGTACTTGGTGTTTTACTTCCGCTTGCTTACTCTATGGTGTTGGTTTATCTTACAAAGGCAATGCCTTCCCTTTTTCTGGGATTTACGCCTTGGTGCTAGTCGCCAGCCCCTGGCCTATGGAAGGCGGGCTTGGGGTAGTCACGGCACGGACCCCGAGGGCGGGTCGTGACACACCTAGAGTGCTTATAAGGATAAATCCAGTGAGTTAGAGTCATCACATGATGATAAAGGAGACAAAGCTAACATGTGATTCATTACAAACACTTCTGAGGTTACTCTTGAATCTCCTGTATAAATTTTTTACTATTTTGGAGATGAATATGATTCTAAAAACATGATCAATAAGTAAATGTTTCAATATTGAAAAATTATTGAAGTGACATTAAATTAATTAAAATATAAATATAAAGTATTGAAGAAAAAAAGTAATCTCACCTCTACTGTTAAATTTTAGATTACTAAAGAGAGAGGAAAATTCTTAATTGATTAAAGAAAATAACAAGTTTAAATAATCAAAAGAGAAATTAAAAAAGGGCTTATAAAAGTTTACCAATGGAAATAAAACTCTCAATAAAATTCTTGGTTAATAGGTTGCACCAAAACATGCGATTGGTATTATTTATCAACCATGAAAAATAAACTTTTTTAAAAATAATATTGTATCAAAATCTGGAAAATTAGGCTTTGCAACTAGATTTGAAAAATCTACTTCATGTTCTAGCAGTGAAAAATATTTCACTTCTTCAAGTTTTTCTAGACCAAATCTAGTTTATTTTTTCAATACTTTATAAACTATTTATAAGAAACCTATGAAGAAAGTTTGGGTTCCTAAATCATTAATTACTAATATTACTGGTCCCAAGAAAGTCTGGGTACCAAAATATTTTCCTGTTTGATTTGTCTTTGTAGGAAAAATTCTTGAAGAGCTCATATAAAAGATTATGGTTCTTGGATAGTGGATGTTCAAGACACATGATCGGGGACTAATCAGTCTTCAAGAATCTTATAAAGATTGATAGTGGAAATGTCACTTTTGGTGACAATGTTAAAGGCAAAAAAATTAGACTTGACCAAATCGATACCACTAATTCAATTTTAATTTCAAAAGTACTTTTTTTATGGATAAAAGTACAATATTCTCTGTATCTCTCAATTATGTGATGATAGTTTTAATGTTAAATTTGAAAATGATGCGTGTTATGTGTTTAATTCTAAAAAACGAGTTAGTATTTACTACTTTTAGACATGAGAATGTTTATGCTGTGAACTTGGATTATTTAGTTTCTCAAAGTGTTTCTTACTTAAATGTCTTCCATAAAGAATAATATCTTTGGAACAGGATATTATTCCACTGTAAGAATCACTCATTTATAAATCTTACAATTAAAGGGTTTGTCAAGGATTTACCCAAACTAGAATTTAGAGACTATAAATCCCCCAATCCTTATCAAAAGGGAAAACAACACAAAATATCTTTCAAACCAAAGAAAAAAGGTTCAACTTCTCAAACACTTGATTTGGTTCACATGGATTTTTTTGGAACATCTAGAGTTCCAAGTCTCAATGGGAATCACTATGTCTATGTTATTTTAGATGACTTCTCTTGGTATACTGGGACCTTATTTTTAGCTCACAAGAGTGGGGCTTGTTATTACTTCTCCAAGTATGTTAGATATGTAGAGAACCTAAGTGGTCTTAGGATAAAAACCTTAATGTGTGACCATGGATGTGTTTTTGATAACCAAGAGTTTGAATCTTTTTTCTAAAAAAATGGATATAGTCATAACTTCTCTGCTCACAGGACACCCCAACAGAATGGATTTATAGAAAGAAGGAATAAAACCTTACAAGAAATATCTTATACAATGGTTAATGAGTATGAATTACCTATTTATTTTTGGTATGAATATGTTAATATATCTTTTTTTATAATTTATAGAGTCTTAATCATAACAATTATTAAGAAAAATCCCAACAAGAAATGGAAAAATAGGAAACCCAAAGTTAGCTACTTTAAAGTTTTTAGTTGCAAGGTTTATATTCTCAACACTAAGGAAAATATTGACAAATTTTAATCCAAAAGTGATGAAGGTATTTTCCTAGGTTAATGAACCTATAGTAAATCCTATAGTATTTTTAATTAAATAACCAAATGCGTAGAAGAATATTTACATGTTAAATTTGATGAAATATATCCATATGAACCTAAAAACCCTCTTGAAAATATTGAGACTGATCCGTCCAATCTAGAAATAAATGATAGACCCTATGATTCTGCAGTTAAGCAAGGTTCTAAATCCCCCTGTTCTGGAAATTCTATAGACTTTAATCATAGTTAACTTGAACCTATAGATGAACTTGCAATAACTAGTCCTTCCTTTTCTAGATCTGTTATAATTCTTAAGAACCATCCCCTAGATGCAGTAGTTAGAGACTTAGATAAAGGAACAAATACTAGAGATTCTATTAGAAAACAGGTTGAACATTAAGCCTTCTTATCATAGATTGAACCTAAAAACATTAATGATTCAATAAATGATGAATTTTGGGTGATGTCTATGAAAGAAGAGTTGAATCGGTTTGAAATAAATAATGTTTGGAAACTAGTGGATAGACATAAAGACACCTTAACCATAGGAACTAAGTGTGTGTATAGAAACAAAGTAGATGAAGTAGGCACCATAGTGAGGAATAAGTCCAGACTGGTTGCACAAAGATATAATCAATAAATAGGAATTGACTATGAAGAAACATTTGCATGAGTTGCTATAATTGATGCCATTATAATCTTTCTAGTATATGCATCTCATATCAGTTTCAAACTATATTAGATGGATTTTAAAATTTCATTCCTAAATGGGTATATAGTTGAGGATGTTGTTTTTAATAACCCCATGGTTTTACAAACCCTCATTTTCCAAATCACGTTTTTATGTTAAAAAAGGATTTATATGGTTTAAAATAGGCTCCAAGAGCTTGGTATGATAGGATAAGTATTTTTCTTATTTATAAATGTTTTATAAAAGGTATAGCTGATACTACTCTATAAAAATAATTTCTAAAGATGTTTAAGTAGTTAACATCTATGTTGATGACATTATTCTTGGATATTCAAAGAATTCTTTATGCACTGATTTTTAAAAAATGATGCAAGGTGAATTTGAAATGAGTTTAATGGGAGAAATAAAATTATTTATTAGTTTTAAAATCTAACAAAATAAAGAAGGTATTATTTTAAATCAAAATAAATATAATAAATATATTTTAAAAAGGTTTGGATTTGATAGTCAAAAAGTAGTGATACTCCAATGAGTACCACTTGTAAGTTGGACCTTGGTGAAAATGGTAAATCTGTTGATCAAAAAAATTACAGAGGGATGATTGGAAGTATACCTTACTTGATTGTAAACCGGCCTGATATTATGTTTAGTGTATGTATCTATTCCCATTTTTGAGAAAACCCCAAATAATATCATTTAAATTATATAAAAATAATTTTCAAATAATTCAAGTATACTACCAACTTAGGATTTTATACCCAAGAGGACCAGAATTTTATTTAGTAAGTTTTGATTTTGGTGGTTGTTAGTAAGATAGAAAAAGCACCTATGGAACATGTAACTTTTTGGAAAGTCTTTAGTATTATGGTGTAGTAAAAAGAAAAATTTTGTTGCATTATCTCCTGCTGAGGATGAATACATAGCTGCTAGTTGTTGTTGTTCTCAAATTTTGTAGATGAAACACACATTTCTATATTATGGGTATCGTTTTATACATGTCCCTATAAACTGTGACAATGCAAGTTCTATTAACATATCAAAGAATCCTGGTTCTCACTTTAGAACAAAACATATTGACGTAATACATCACTTTTTGAGAGATCATTATCAAAAAGGTGATATAAATCTTGAATTTATTGGCATAGAACTTTAGCTTGCTGATATATTTACTAATCCATTAAACTCTCACTACTACAAAATAGGGTAAGGGAAGCGATTCCCTTTATCAACACTAAGCAGAAAGCGCTAATAAAGGGTTGGGCCTTTATCAATGCTATCTAAAAGTGCTGATAAATGTACACTTTATTAGTGAAAAAATAAGAACTAAAATAAGCACTGATAAAGGTGTAAACTTTATCAGTGCTTGTTTTAGCACTGATAAAAGTTTTTATTATTAATTTATATAAAATTATTATATTTATATTTATCATCCATAAAAAGGACTGATAAAATAATTATTTATGAGCGCTATAATTTTAGCACTAATAAATATGTGTTTTATCAGCACTTTCTAAGCACTGATAAAGATATGCCTTTATCAGTGCTAAAAAAGTGCTGAAAAAATACCTATTTATCTATTCTAAAATTTTAGTTATGATAAATATGTCCTTTATCAGTGGTTTTTTTAGCACTGATAAAGGAATATCTTTATCAGCGCTTAGAAATCACTTATAAAGGTATGTTTTATCAGAACTTTTATTTTAGTGCTGATAAAACTTACCTTTATCAGTGCTTTTAACTAGATCTAATAAAGGTTCTAGCGGTTTTTATAAAATAACCCTAACAGGCCCCTCCTCCATCCCACCCATTCAAACCATTGCAGAAGTTGAACCCTGCGCTGTGACCCCTCCTCCTCCATGACCCCTCCTCTTCCTCCTCCTCCGTCACTGCTACCCTTTCCTCCTCCTCCACCATGAATATCCTCCTCCTCCTCCTCCACCATGACTATCCTCCTCTTCCTCCACCGTCGCTTCTTTCTCCTCCTACTCCACCATGATCCCTCCTCCACCGTGACCCTGCTTCTCCTCCTCATTCACTACCGCTGCCTCCTCCTCCTCCTCTATCCGCCGACTCATCCTCCTCCGTCGTGGCCACCTCCTCATGTGTTTTGAAAATGGATGATGGATCTTGATCGAGCCTAGATGAGCTTTGGATATGGTGGCTGATCATCATTAAGGGGTCAAATCCACTTTGAGGTTGGTGTTTTTAAACCCCTACCAATGTTTTATGTATTGTTTCATGCATTGTGTGATATGTAGTCTTTCCACCCTTGTGTAGTTGGTATTAAATCAACTCAAATTGTTTTCCTTGACCATATGTATTGGGGAAAACATTTAGGGATGTTATGGAACGTCTGAGTATTATTCCTTAATTTCACGACCATCATGGGTTGTTGGAATAAATTAAAATACATTGAACATTACATTCAAGAGACCTTGGGGGATTCCCTTGTGTTATACTATGATCCCTTGGACCTTTTTAAGTGTCTTTTTTCCACCCTAGATATGGGATAAGTGTATAATTGAGAGATTACATTTTGAAATTTTTACTAGGATTTTTTTAATTCACCACCTAAGAGTAGGTAACTTCTTTTTAGGCTATGTTCTATCATTACATGTGATGTAGAGTGATTAAATGAAAAATATGTTCCATGTTTGAAAATTAAATTAATGGTAATTATGTTCTATATAACCAATAGGTATTCCTACTTGGAAGAAAATAACATATAGGGAACAAAATAGGTTCCCTTAGCCTCCCTTGAATAAGAGATGTGTGGATTATGTGAGGTCATTGTGAACCTTGACCCAATTGGAACTTAGTGTTTCTTCATAGAAGTTTTGGCTTATTTGACTAACTTATGGGGTGGGTGTTCCTCCCCCTTCTGACCTATAATATTTGAGTGGGTTATAGTCTATTTTTGGATTTGTATATTTTTTCGGCATGTGTAGATCAACATATCTTAAACCTTGAGTGAGTCATATGTTAGAAAAAACTAGTTATGGTTTATTTAGTATTTTCTAAGATGTTTATTATGCCATTTTATGTTGTTTATTTACTATAGGACACTATTCGCATTGGTAATTCTATTTTTATGTTGTGGAGGTGCTGCCCCTTGATTAATATCTTTGTTTGGGTGTGGGATGACCTATGTAATCACTCCAACATGGCCTATGGACTAGGATGATTTGAAAAATTATCTTGAAATGCCTAAAAAATGGGATGATATACTTGATGTGATACTGTGATGTGTTTTATGAGTTTCATATCCCACTTACCATATAATATTATGATCCAATATGCTATACTAATTATGAAATATTCAAATGGTTTGAGATGCACTACCCAATAATATTTATATCTTAAAGGAATGCATTTGAGGGATGATATACCCATTCTATGGTGAGTTCATGACTAGGAAAATTATACCTTAGTGTTGGGAAATGATTCCCACTCCTCCTCCACCGCCGCTTCCTTTTCCTCCTCCTCCACTGTGACCGTCCTCCCCCTCCTCTGCCACCACTGCCTTCTCCTCATCCTTCACCATGATCCCTCCTTCATCGCAACCCTGCTTCTTCTACTCCTCCAATACTGTTGCCTCCTCCTCCTCCTCTAGCCACCGACTCATCCACCTCCTATGTAGCCACCACCACCACCACCTCCTCCTCTTCCTTGTGCTGTCCCCTTGTCCACGTGACCTGCTCCAGTGCTCCCTCCTCATCCGACGACCATCCTGACATCGTCCTCTATAGTGCACAAGTTCCCCTTGTCCACGTGACCTCCTCCTCCTCCTCACAATACAATTCTATTATATATTATTATCCAAGCGGAATACCTTGTATTACTAATTTATATTGTGCTAGAGGTTAGATTGGTTATTCCTATTTAGGTCCTCCTTTATGTATGTGAGTTTATCCATGGTACCCACCTTATGTTAATGGTTTTGATCATGTAGGAGGTTGGCTATGTTATTCCCTCCATTCTATTTTTTGGGGGGTTTATATTATTCCATGAGGCATATAGTCACATCACAATTCATGATCAATATTTAATGGTTCTGCCTTGGGGATGAGTGTTGTAGTGTATACCTTGTGGTAATTCAACAATGTGACATCATAGTGTGCACTTTTCAATATACCCTTAGGCTACACCATAATATACCCTATTCTTGAATTGAAAAGAGATTTTTTAGTCTTTTTAATGAGGTTACCCTATTCATTATTAGTCACTCAACCCCATCATCTAAAACATTCTAACCCATAATTTTCCCCTCTCATAATTCACTCTTTAGGATCCGTAATGGTCATTTCATAGTGGACAACCCACCCCCTCCATGGACAACCCACACCCCACACCCCCTCCCCCACACCCCTACAACCCCCACCTGGACAGCCCACCCCCCTCCCTGGACAGCCCACACCCCCACCCCCACACCCCCTATAGCCCCTACCCCCCAGACAGCCCACACCCCTTCCCCTTTGAACCTTTTATGTTTTATTGGATTTTCCCCTTTTCTCATCCATAACCCCTCCGCGCTACGCCAACCTCCCCCTCCTCTCCACATGGGTGGTTCTCCCTCACCCGGTGTATGTTTCATCTTTCATAACTTGTATTAGAGATCCTACGATAATTTTTACCTCTCTTATTCCTTCTATATATTAGTGTCTGACCCCAGCTCCAAAAAATACTATATTTATATGGACATGGGTCAATTACAATTGTAAATGTAATGATACAGCCCATGCTAGTATCAAAACCAACATTTGACCTGACTTTACATTAACCTAAGAGGCGTTCATGATCCCTATGGGATATCAATGATCCCCTGGAAAAAAATAAAATTAATGTGGAATATTTTACCCCTAAATTAGAGTAAATTAAAAATGATCTTTCTCCTGAAAACCAGTCATGTCTCATTCATAAGTTGAACATCTAAAAAAATTGCAGATATGAAAAAAAATAAATAAACAAGAAGAAGATATCATAGATGGAAAATAAAATCCCACTATTGACCAATAAAATTGTTTAACATGTGAGTTATCATTTTATGTTTTCTTTTCAGTTGGAAATATCCTACACCACGTGCCTCTCCTCTTCCGCGAACGCACCTCTAACATGCGCTGAATGTCACCGTCATGTTGAGTTTTTTCTCTTACTCATTGGTTTCCTCTTGTTTGCATGTTATTACTATTTGATATTGATGGTTATGTTGTGAAATTTATGGGCTAAATGCCCCGTAAATAATCATGGCCATTGGTGATCCTTGTTTGCGTACTAAATGAATTGCATGTTGGTTGGTTCCAGTTGAACATTTGAATATAAAAATTTGTAATTTACATATTCTTATTAATGAATTAATTCCCTAGGATGATAAAACTCATGTGATAACCCCTGAATTGACAAGAGGAATTGAATAAGGTATTCTTTGTAAAATATGAAATTGTGATTGTTTTGTTTGTAAGATGTTGCAATTGTGAGCGCTATTATGTGTCTGTATGGTGTTGTGGTTGTTGGCATGATTGTTATTCCATTTTTTTCCATGTTGTAGTTCTTGCACCATTGAATATCAATTCAAACTTTACCCATTTCAATGGCACCACCACTTTGGTACTAGTGCAATTCCACCAAATCTTAGAAAACCACATCACTAGAGGACTCTATGAGACACTTTATGGACACCCTAATCAAATAACCATAACAAAACATGTAATGAATCCTTCCACCCACAAGCATTATATTGAAAATCATACAATCTATTAGTACCGTAGTACCATAGTTCTTGACTAGAGACATTATGTTTTAAGAGAAACACTAAAAAACTGGTTTACAACAATACATATAGATCACATGTGGGATACTAAAACATTCTAGTGCCAAGGCTTCTCATAGATATAGTTCCATTGATCAGGTGGTTGGGAATATGGGTGTGATCTAGTTTGGTCTTGAGTAATGCATGGAGAAGTAAGGGTATTGTTTACCATAGCTAGTTCCATTGATTATAGTTGAATGATGACCCTATTTGAACATATTTTGTGTAATTATTTTGTTAAATATTAATTTCACTATATTAATTAGGATGAATATGAATAAATAATGGATGAATGACAATCGGTTGACAAAAGAGTATGAAGATGGTGTAAAAGAGTTTATCAAGTTTAAAAAGATAATGCATATAACCCTTCTCAAATCATTTTTCTACATTTACACTATTGTTATTCAAGAGAAATTAGTCTAGAGGAGTTGGAAGAACACCTAATCTGTAACAGAATAGATTAAAGTTATACATGTTGGAATAAATATGGGGAAAAGATGAATGCAGGTAGTGGCTGGGATAATACTATGTTTTATGGATCATCTGATATGATTACAAGTATGAACAATGAAGACAATCATATGAAGGATGTGATTACATATGTGAATTATGATGAAGATTGTACTGATTAAATGACAAGGGCAGTTGAAGATGAACTTCATGATTACCCAAAATTGTTTTAGAAGTTAAAGAGTTGTGAAAAGATGCCATTGTATGCTGGTTGTACTAAATATACAACATTGTTAGCTGTACTGAAGCTGTATAATTTAAAAGCAGGTAACGGGTGGAGTGACACCTATTTTACGGAACTACTTGCTATCCTGAATGACATGCTCCCAGAAGATAATGAGCTCACAATCCAAACATACGATTCCAAACGAATGCTACGCTTGATGGGTATGATCTATAAAAGAATACATGCCTACCCAAATGACTGTATATTGTTTTTCAAGGACTAAAAATCACATAAATAATTCCCAAAGTGTGGTGATTCTCGATACAAGAAAGATGAATCCAGTATTACAAAAGTTTTATGGTACTTTCCAATCATTCCAAGGTTTAGGCACCTATATAAAAGTGAGGAGACTGCAAGACAATAGAAATGGAATGCAGATACAAGAATTAAATATGAGAAATTACATCACCTGATAGACTCTCCTTAGTCGAAGAGAATTGATCATGAGTATCCTGAATTTGGAAATGATCCGAGAAACCTTCATCTGGCATTATCTACAGATGGAGTGAATCCTTTTGGTTTTCAAAGAAGCAGTCATTTTACATGGACAATTATGTTGGTAAATTATAAATTACCATCATGGTTATGCATGAAATAAAAATACATCATGTTATCTATACTTATATCAGGACCAAAACAACCAGGTAATGATATTGATGTTTATTTGGATCCATTGATCGAGGATTTTAAATTATTGTGGGATTCAGGTGTTACATTGTATGATGATTAAAGAAATGAATATTTTACTTTGAGAGCCGCGTTGTATGGGATGATAAATGAATCTCCTACTTATGGAATTTTTTTAGGATATATCATTATAGGAAATAAAGGTTTTCCCATTTGCGAACAAGGTACATAATCAATTAGGTTGAAACATTAATCGAAAACCGTATTTCTAGGACATCATAGTTTTCTACACCGATGGAATAAGTACCGATCTTGGACAACATCATTCAATGGAAGTTCAGAAGATTGTACAACACCATCTCCACTAACAGGTGATCAATTTTTTGAGGAGGTGAAAGATATGGACACTACTTTTGGTAAACCAATTTCGAAAAACCTTACAAAAAACTGGTAGGAAAAATAGATTAGTTTTTTTGAATTACCATATTGGAATTGTCGGTATGCCAAACATTTTCTTGATGTTATGAATGTTGAAAAAAATGTATGTGATAGTTTCATCAGCACGTTGCTAAATGCACTTGACAAAATAAAGGATGGAATTAAAGTTATATTGGACATGGTTAAGATGGGAATATGAGAAGATTTGGCATCAGTGAAGGGTGAAAAATGAACATTTCAACCTCCTTCTGCTTAAAATATTTTCAGGTAGGAGAGATATCAGTTTCTCAACTTCTTGAATGACATAAAGGTTCCATAGGGGTATTCATCAAATATTAAGAACATCGTTTCAATGAGTGATTTAAAGTTAACGGGTATGAAATCACTTGACTTCCATGTTTTGATGCAAGATATAATTCCTATATATTTACATTTCATTTTTCCCAAGAATGTACACCATACATTAAAAAAGCTCAATTTCTTATTCAAAGCTATATGTAGAAAAGTTATAGACCCAGTGAAATTACCAACTATGGAAAGAGAAATTGTCTTCATATTATGTGAATTAAAAATGTTCTTCCCACTGAAATTCTTTGAAATGATGGTTCATTTGATAGTTCATTTGGTGAGAGAGATTTTACTATGTGGTCCTGTACATTATAGATAGATGTACCCCATTGAATTATATATGAATATTTTTAATGGGTATGTCAAAAATTGAAGTCGGCCAGCGGGTTGTATTGCAGAGAAATATATTGTTGAGGAAAATGTTGAATTTTGTACCAAATACATGTCTGGTGTGGAAATCATTGGCCTACCTAAATATCATCACACTAGGCAGCTAGAGGGTGAAGGATTTTTTGGAAGAGAGGTTGTCACAATATATATTAAAGATAAAGAATCGGCCCACCTTTACGTTTTGCATAATAGTTTCGACGTTGACCTATATGTTAAAACCCACAAAGAAATTATTTGGCATTTGAATCTATATAGGGATGAAAAATGGGTATCATATACATGTAATATACAGTTTATAGGATGGTTTTGGGACCATATTTTTAAGAAGTTAGATGAAAATCCAGACTCAATTTTAGAACAAATGTGATGGATAGACAGAGGAGAAAGTGTGCTTGTATTATCTTACAATAATTATGTAGTTAATGGTTATACATTCTATAATAATTAACATGATGAAGACAGTACCATGCAGAATAATTAATTTACACTTGTGGTTGAAGCGATTCATGTTTTCAGTGCTAAGGATAGAAATCCAATTTATGCAAATATGCCATACTTTGGCATCATCAAACAAATATGGGAGTTGGATTATACGAAATTACAAGTGCCTATTTTTCAATGCACATGGGTTGATAACAGTAGTGATGTTAAAATAGATGAATTGGGATTCATGAAAGTTGATTTCAGTAAGTAAGGGGAGAAAAACAAACCGTTTATAATGGAATCATCAGAACTATAAGTATTTTATATTCCAGATCCCACAAACTGAAACTAGTTAATTGTTCTGTTATCGACCAAAATAACTGAAGGGTCAGATGAAATTTCAATGGAGGATGACCCTTTCATTGGGACTTTGAAATTATTTTTCAATGGTTATAATGTATTAGACATTTTTTATGTTAGAGGAGACCAGAATGAAGGGATTTATATAGTCGATAGAGGGGTCAAATCTCTTCATCCTTAAAAAACAGTTTAATAATCAGGTTATTTGTTTATTTTAATATACATTATGTTAAATTATGTTATTATTTGTTAGATACTACTTTTATGTAATATAAATTAAATGCTAAACCACTTATACAAATAATAAATTCTGTACCTGCTGATGCACCCAATCCCATGGTAGAATAGGTCCCTCAACCTGCTGTTGCGGGTCCTAGTGTAGAACAACAACAAGTTTCTCAAACTGTTGTTGCTGTTCCCAGTGCTGAGGTTCAACAGGTTTCTCAATCTATTGTTTCTAGTCTTAGTGTCAATGCTAGCGCTCTAAAGGAACATAATGACGATGCTTCTGAGGAAATGGTGGGAAATGAAACCCTAATGGTGCAAAAAAAATACAAGAGCATCGTAGTTTGACAGTGTTATCCAAAGTCCTTAATGAAAAAGAAAAATGAATCAAATTTGAGGTGGGATGGAATAAGTGAGACCAACATGTTATCCCCAACAAAGACATATTTAGTAGATACATTTGAATCTTCACTCAGCAACGCGTGCCAATTGATGTACAGTCCTGGCACCATGTTCTCACTGGGCTTAAGACACTAATGTGGGAACATATTATGGTAACATTATGATATCATTTCATTAATTTATTAAAATAAAATAAAATAATAAAAAATTGACTTACTCTTCATCATCCATTCCAGAGTGCATTTATAGTGGATGATTTTCACAAGGAATATGTATTAGGAGTTGTAGGAAGGATTCATAGAGGCTTCCTCAAAATTTTAACAAAATATCATCTTAAAGATGTTGAAGTAAAAATCAAGCCGCACTCACCTCCTCTTTATACACACTTGATATCCCAAGGAGCGTGAGATGCATTTAGCAACCGTTGCGGGGAGCAGACTTTTCAGTTACATTATGTCTAGTAATACGTTGTTTGACGTTGCTTGTATTCATCACTTTTATTGATAGTTTTTTATTTTTGAAACAACAACCAAGTGCTGAAAATAAATAACGGGCAACAAAACTAGCATACCCCTACCGTAAAGAAAGTATGGGGTACGCTTCACTTGAGAAAAAATTGGTACATATTTTAAATCCACTGTAATACTTTTATGTGACATAAAACAACAATATAACCAAGTTCCTCTGTTTATATGAAGATTGATGAATCGAAATCGAAAGACACTTCCATCCCACACTATGTGCTATAAAATGAGGCTCGTGTAAATAAAGAGGGGATACTGATAGATGAAAACACACAAAAAGTGTGGGATAAATTTGTAAGTATGACATAATATAAATTTGATTTTCTTTATATATCTATTACATAACAATGAATACTTATTTTCCTATATTTTTTATCTGACATAGTCATAAGAATCAATAGCACCCGCACCAGATGTAGAAATACTTTCAACGACCTTAAAGCAGCCAAAAAAGTATGACCGTGTCAGAGGTGTGGGTTTTGGGGTGACACCCCAAAAATATTTTTAGAAATAAAAACAAGAGAAGGATAAAACTGAGGAAATAAAAGATATGAGAGAAACAATAGCTATGTTTCAAAAATAATTACAATACCAGAGAGAGATGTTATCAATTTTGATTGGGGGGAGGCAAAGAGAAGAAATAACTCAATAACAACCTGTGCGTGAAGATCCCACCCCACCCCCACCAACTTTGAGGTGAGCCATTCCCATCATAAATCTTACTTAGTTGAGGTAATAAATGTTATACTAATTGTTTCTATGAAGTGTGAATCACATATACACTGATACCTTTCCTGTAATAATATTCTATAGGGTGGAAATGACTGTGATTTATATCTATCAACTCCCACCTATCTCCATATAGCATGGGCTACAATGTTCAATATGCAGAACAACATGATACACAATAGAAAACTTCCAACAGATCATGTTAGAGTGTTTATTAACATATCTAATGAGCTGAGTGCTGAGATACATGTTCCAAATGATGATGATGACATTCATACAGTCGAAAAAGCTGTAGGAACATTCATCTCATGGCTGTCTATTATTGTAAAAAAAACATGTCGACAAAGAGGTATCCATTTACAATTTATTTTCAAGCCAAACCTTTAACATTTAATGAAAAAAGGTCTGAACTGATGAATATTATTACATAATGACAAAGAGAAGGGGGTGAAATGAAATATCAGCTCAAAAATATCTCAAGGATCAACCAAATGATTGAAATGATCTACTGAGATAACCTTCACCCCTCCCATTCTATATCCACATTTAATATCATTGTAGGCTCATGTGGATATAAAGTTTATAGACGAAAATTCTAACACAGTTGATTTTGAAAAAATATGTACGGAGAGGAAAAATATGATTTCATTAGTGATGAAAATTTAAATTAAATCCTCAAGTATGAATGGCTAGGCACCTTAGTTGTATATGTATACATGATGTATGTTTTCATAATTTGATTTTACAAAAGCTGATATACAATGATAATTATTACTAACTACATTTCATATTTTTTGCAGGCATATATATGAAAAAAATGAAGGGATTTTCCCATGAACAAAAATTTGGACTCGTTAGTCCTCACATCACCTCTTCAGAAGAAGAAATAGATTATGATAAAGCGGATGAAATAATTTCATCCCTACGTAAATTTTTTGAAAACAATATTATAAATTAAATAATATTTTTAATACCAATGATGAATGTGTAAAACATTACAATTTAATCATATCAAATATATTTTAATTTCTTTTATTACTTATTCCTTTTTGTGTTTTAGGCAGCATTGGATGCTAATTGCAGTAAATTTGGATACCCCAAAGATTTATTTTCTAGATTCAATGCATGGATTTGCAATAAAATGACCACGAATGATGGCGTTTGTTAATTTTTAATACACTATATCCAAAATTTTAGAACTAAACATCTAGTTATATAATTTATATTATCTTTTAATGATGATTCTGTTATGATAGGGTGGTGCATCAATATGGTCTACTTCTTGGAATGAATTCAGGGCCTACGGAAAATAACGCCTACAAGATCTAAAAATGGAAAAATATCCTGGTATATATAATAACATTTCACTACCCAAACACATATCAAAACAAATTACTTATTTTTATCGATGTTTCTGTAGAGTCCAAAACATACAAATGGAAAGGACTATGGTTATTATGTTTGTAAATTTATGAAATAGATAGTTTTTCACCAAAAAAATAGCATCCCTAGAGCGGTATTTTTGAAAATAATTATGAGTTCATTTAAAATATTTATTAATACTTTGTATATTTATATTTTTCAGTACTACCTTGACTGTCACAAAAAATCATATTCACAAGATGATATAGATGTGTTTAGAAATGAATGGGAAACATACCTGATGGAAGATTGTACACAAATAGGATAAAGGTGAATTCACACTACTTATGTTATTCTTATATGATAATTGATATCTCCCTTTTTAAACTTATTGAGCATAAATGATCACCCTTTATTATGTTTTATGTACTTAGGATTTGAAGAATGGTTTTAGAAATGATTTGTCTTTATAGTAAAGCATAACTTAATGAGATACACTTATAAACTAGTTCTTTATGTTTCCATGTTTCCAAAACCAATAGACCTAAAATATTATGGCATAGAGCATTTATATTTTGTATTTTTGTCATTTATGCCGCTGTTTATTCTGATGTAGTGTGTTGGAAGAATATTGGTTGTGTAACACTCACAAACTTAATAACAAAACTAAGGATTCTTCACTACTATTGGTTAACTACCGCTTAGCATACCATCTGATCTGAACTTCTGATCTGGCCTCCTCGTGATGCTCTCATCCGACTCCATCTCTATGATATCATCATTCACCTTTCAATTTTACTTTTCTTCCTGCACCCATTTAAAAATGGGTGCAGGAGGAGAAGGAAAAGTGAACCCTGAATGATGATATCATAGATATGGTGTCAGATGAGAGCATCACAGGGACACATGATTAGAAGTTCAGACCATACGCTATGCTAAGCGGTAGTTAACTAATAGTCGTAAAGTGCACAAAGAATAATTAGTTTTGTTATTAGCTTATATTTGGACCAACGAAACTTTTTGGAAAGATTTAAAGGTAGTGTTATGATATAATATGTCTATTTTACTAAAAAATTATATAATAAAATGTTGATTTGATTTTCATTATTCCTTGCAGGGTTCATTTATTTTAGAATATTTTTGTCCATGTGACATGCCTTTACGGGAAGGGCAAATATGTTGTGTCTACTCAATCACAGAGGTAATATTGATGTTTACACAGTAAAATCATTGTCCATAGATCTTGCATCTCAAAAATTTCTCAAATAAACCCGCATCATATATACATATGCATGCCCATCAAAATATGGGTGCCTACGTACCTCATATACAACCTGCATCACATCAATTCTCAGATACATACACACCTCACATAAAAATCCAGAAGAAGAAAAAATGACTTTGTTATAAGGAATTGAATACCTCACTGATTCCCTTGGGATTCTATTTTTCTTTTAGTATTCTAAGATACTCTTGGTATTCTGTGAAATTTCCTATTGATAGAAGAGTAATGGGAAATCTATTTCACTAATGACTAATTATTTCATAGGTCTATGTGAACTATTAGGTTTTTTCTCTACTTCACATAAACCTCTTCATGTGATAGCATCACATAAGCTCCTTTGTATGAATGATTCAGGTGAACTGATCGTGTGATCTCATCACATGATCAAATCATATAATCAAAGTAATTCAATTGACCCATGATTCATGTATTCTTGTCTTATTTATATGATCGCATAAAGATTCAAGTGTTTTGTAATCATATAAAGCTCCTAGGTTTATTTGATCACGTGATCCTATTATGGTCATGTGATCACATGAATTTGAACAATTCATGCACCTAATATGATATTTATAATTAGTCATGTTCCCCTTTCTTACTCAAGTCCATTTTTTACCCAAAATACCCCATTTTCATAATTAATCTAAATTTTCTCTTTCTTATGATACAAATTAATTCAATAATTGAAGCTGTCGAGGCTATAGTTAATTGGACTACAATGGTCGATAGTGAGGAAGTTGACCAGTGCATAGTCATTCAGTACACTCACGAGCTTCTTAAAATATTGATGGGAACCAATATCTTGGATTTTCAATTTTTTTAATTAGTTTCCCTTATACAGGTTTGTTATTTGAAACGATACTATGATCTCCCACCTCATGAAAGGATCATTCTTCCCTCTTACATATTTAAGACTAATAATATGTTTAGGGAGAACATCTCATATGTGGGTAATTTCATCTCTCAATAAGACATCTTTAACGGTTAATTTTTAAGCCTATGTGGATTGATTTTAAAGGGTTATAACATTATTTGGAGCTTAAAACCCTTATTTATAGATAAAAAAATGTATAATTTTATATAAAATTAGAAGTTTGGGTGGTTATTTGGTTGGGTTATTCAATCTGATAGAAGCTTTTGGGATGAACCGGTGTTGTACCTTCTTGTTTTAGTGTACTGCCATAGAGGTTTTTGGTTGAGCTA
This sequence comes from Viscum album, assembly GCA_963277665.1. NCBI lineage: Eukaryota > Viridiplantae > Streptophyta > Magnoliopsida > Santalales > Viscaceae > Viscum > Viscum album. The sequence continues at coordinate 400,675,906 of OY728151.1, read as the reverse complement.
AAAAATATAGGATTTTATGAATATATTTAGGCTTACCAAACCCTTACTTATTGCAACAAAATTCTGATGGTAGACTTGTTCAGTTTATAGAGTCAATACATAAACACACTTTATTTTATGCATGGTGAGTTCAACATCAGTATATGGGAAATTAAGATGATCTATGGTGCTAGGATTTTAAGAGACAAGTATGATGAGTAAATTCATCCCCTATATACTCGGGATGACATGGAAAAGAATCATCCTATTAGGAAAGATCTCATCAATCTTGCCAGAACATCCCTTGGGAAGGACCCATATCCAGGGGTTGACATCCCCTTTAAGAAGTGGGTTGACTTGTTCATTAAGAAGACTTGACATGAGTGTCTGAATAAGAATCCCAAGGCTTGGCCATCATTATAATCTTATGGAGAATAGGGTTATCAATATAAAATATTTTAAGAGTGTGAATTCAATGACTAGGGATGGTCAATCACCTCCCAGGACCATCACCTTCTTCATCTAGTAAAATCCTTAGCAATATACCTAAGCAAGTACTTATTCACAATGCAGAAAAAAGGTGGAGTTAGGGTCTCCACCTTAATGATGGTAGAGGTGATTGAAGGTGGTACAATTATCATCTTGTTTGTTACCATGTTGGATAAGTTATATTTCCTAATTCACCACATCTATAGAGGTATGCCGCATTTAGAATATTCATCCCCTTCCTACTATGGTGAGGTTGGATGGGCCCCACATTGGTTGATATGAGTTACTTAATACTCATAACATTCCAAGTTACCAGTTTAGGAAATTTCTATAAAGTATCATTGGGGTCTGTCTAATCACACTAAAGAACTAGGAGATCAAGAGAAAAGTGAACCAGTATGATCAGTTTTTTATACCATATGAAACACCAACCTGTGAAATTACCAATAATTTAAAGGGTGATCCTGTGGCCTAAGCCTATATTTTAGCCATATGTGAGGGTGTTTTATCCACTTGGATTAACTAAAAGATATTCTTTGATTGGTATGCATCAAACCACTCTGGGAGATAGTTCAGTGCATTCAGATGAAATTCCCCACTCCTACCCACATCTGTTTAGAAATGCATCCCATTGTGGCTCAAAAATTGTGGATAGTGTTCACCTAATAGGAAACTTAGGTTTAAGTGACCTTCCCTCTAGATAGTGTGGGTTTTGGCTTCTACAAGACTTATGTCGATACCTTGGTCTGATCATACTCGAATGGTCAGTTGGCTCTATTAGTGATAAAGCACTTAGATCTTCTAATAGTGGATGAGGAGGGGGACATAGGGGCTCTAGAATCATAAAAAAGTTAGATTCTAGACAAAAAACATCTTTCAGAAGACCCACAACTCTCTTGATGTCTTTAAGGCAAATGAGGCACTTAGATCCAACACCATCAACAAGGAGGGTGACAACGGATTTGGTAAAAATGTATGGGATTTCCATGAAAGAAGTTCTAGTCAGTGGGGTATGTTGGTTTTTCCCATCACATTCCAATACCAGGACAAATATAGGAGGAATACATTGCCCATATAGGTCTGGAGAGTGTTGTGTCAAGTGGAAATAGATCTAGAGGGATTTTGGATTGTGATCGCTCCCAAAGGAATCTTATATGAACAACAACCCATTGAAGTCAAATCACTTATCCAAGAACATAGTGTGGAAATTCATTCTATCAAAGGCCAAGTCCATTACATACCCCTAGCTTAGAGAATGATAATTCCTAGCAGAATGGTAACTAGTGAAGATAAGGGAGACATGGACGACTCTAGGAAAGAGGTAAGATAATTTTTATCATCACTTTCATATATTCTTTGATATTGTTAGGACTATGGTGAACTTTATTTTATATTGGATATTTCAAGAGGTTAGTAAAATTTGGTCACCTCCCACCTCTCTAGTTAACTTTTCTAGGGACACGAGGGCTAAAGTTGGTTCAAAAAGTGACTGAGAGGCTGATGATCAGGGCTATCCAGGTCAAATGGTGGTCATGGAGGTGGTTGTTTTTGATCTAAAGGAAACACCGTTTTTGCCTCCATAAGCACCACCTTTGGAACCTCAAGTTATCTTTTGAATTTCCTTCCTCTAATAGGACTAAAAAGAGAAAGTAGGAAAGTCCATACACTAAGAAACCTCTCAAAATCATTAATTTTTGTACTTTGTGGACTTTTTTCATTTTCATTACTCTAGTCGCTTATCATGGCTGCTTACCTACCCATATCAAGGTCAGGTATCAAGTATTATCTAGTCTTATGTCCCCCTACCTACCCAAATGTGTCCTTTTTATTAAAAATTGACATTTTATTAATACATTCTTCCATATTAATGTCTAATTTATTTAATTATTGTATTACTAACATAATATTTTTTTTCTTATATAGGTGGAATTTTTTCCTGAGTTTGGATTCTTTGTTCGACAACTAATACCATGGAAAGTTTTTTTTGTGAGGGGACCACAGATTCAAAAAGGATGAAACATTATTGTTTTTAACTATTTATTGGATAATTATAATTGTAACCATACAAAACATTGTTTTAAATGAATATAAAAGTGTTTTTTTGTATTCATGATTTCAAGTAAATATATATAGAATTGTTTTCGAAACTCTTGTGCATGATGTTTTGTTATTTTATGCTTTGTTTGTGTGTAGGTGTTGTTTTGTGCAACTATTTTGTGTGAAGGTACTGTTTTGTTCTATGTGTGTAGGTGCTATCTTAGGTGTGAAGGTACTGTGCAGGTGCCGTGTTTTCTCAGGAAACTTGGCCTTTATTAGCTCTAATTATGTGCTGATAAATTGGAACTTTATCGGCACTAAAAATAGCATAGATAAAGGGGGACTTTATTAGTGCTCAAAATAGAGGCGATAAAGGGGGACCTTTATCAGTGCTTTTTTTATCACGGATAAAGGGAACCCTTTATCACTGCTTTTTGAGGACTGTTAAAGGGGAACCCCCTTTATCTTTGTCATGATTAACAATGCTTTTCTAATTCTATTAAAGGTGGTTTTTAGCGATTTAAAAGCCCCATTTGTAGTTGTGTCTAAAATAATGAGTTACATCAAACATAAACTAGGGATGATTAATTTTGAGCACCTATTGTTAATAACTCACCATTAAAACATAGTGTGGATGACTCATCTATAGGGCACTGGTGATGTATCGCCGACACCGACAATGTCATGCTGACACCAATAGTGTCGTGCTGACAGTGTCGTGCTGATAGTGTCGTGCTGACAGTGTCATGCTGACAGTGTCATGCTGACACTGTCGTGCTGACAGTGTCCTGCTGACAGTGTCCAACTGACAGTGTCATGCTGATAGTGTCATGCTGAAAGTGTCATACTGATAGTGTTATGATGACTTTGTCATGATAACACCAATAGTGTCATTCTGATAGTGTCTTATCGACACCAACAATGTCTCACCGATGGCCACTCACAGATAGAACTCTCCAACTGTTTTAATTTTTTTTTAAATGATTCTATTTTACTTATTTATTTTATTTGTCCCAGATTACACAATTTACGATTTATAAAACCCTAAATTATAATTCCTAGTTGATCCTACTTACTTGTTACTCTCGGTCTTCCACTCTTTCACTCTTACCCTTAATCTCTCTTTACATTCAACCCTTTCACATTTTTTCCTTCAACCAAATACTCAAGATGGTAAGAGTAAAATTCTTCTTAGATGGATCAGGATATGCGTTGCAACCCATGAAGAGGAATAAAAAAGAATCAAGCATGTCTAACTATATTTATACAGGACTTGAAAACCATGTGTTAATGCCTGGGAAAGAAGTGCACTCAGAATGGTTATTAAAAAGTAAGTCTCTATTGTTTAATGTGCTGTAGACACAAGGATGGCTGGAATGGTTCTCAAATAATGAAATATCTTTTTACCCTAGACTGGTACATGAATTTTATCTTCATTATGAGTTTATTCTAGAGGGTAGTGAGACATTCTGAATTAAATCTTTGGTGAATAGAAGAAGAGTATAATTTTCTTCAAATCATGGGGATGAATGTCTTAATGTACCTCATGAATGGGTTTATGATGACTATTAGGGGAGTGTTCCTCCCACAAGTGATTTCTTTTTCTATGAGATGAATTTGGGCGAGCTAACGGGTAATACGGAGCTTAGAATAACAATTGATACTGAGTTAGATGGTGAAAGTTGGTTGTTATTCAAGTTCATCTAACACTAGTTGTTCCCCAGGAAAGGGTACTTTGATTCAATCAAATATCAAGATGTATATCTTTTATGCTTACTAAAGAAAAAATATAAGGTAAATTTGTGTAGGTATTTGATAGTCTATATTAGTGAAATGATAAAGCCTTATTTTAATAAAAATTCTCTATTTTACCCAATAATTATATCTTCCATGCTAAAAGCCAAAGGATGTGTAAGTGAAGATGAATAAACCATCTTTTCTTATAGTGGTATCTGCCTAAGAAAAGATATTTTCAAGAGAACGAGGATAAATTTGAATCTTTGGTAGAGCGATTGGGTTGGAGATGATGAGAAATTATATGAGAATTTCAAACCTATTGACCATCCATCTAGGAAAAGAGATTTAGTTGATCCTAGTCTTACACCAAATGCTGATGTTGTCTATTCTAATGAAGAGGATGTGGTTGAAACTGTTAGAGAATATGAGTCTCCTATAGATGATAGAAGTGACCCTGATATTGGTGAAAGTCCCAAGGGGTTGAATTTTGGACCTTGTAGTCCACCTTTATCTCTACCTTCCAAGGAAACTATTCTATCCTAGTATGATGATGATGAGACTAAGGAATCAAGAAGTGTGGAGTATAAAATCCAATCTAGTGGTTCAAATGAGGAAACTAGAGAAGAAAAAGAAAATAGTGTGGAAGAGGAAATTGGAAGTGAAGCTAAAGGCAATGGCAGTGAGGAAGAGGATGAAGAATCTGGTGATAGAAGTAAAGATGATGGAGGATATGAAATTGAGAAGTAAAGTGGTGGATGTGATAGTAGTTTGATCCATCTTGGTGATGATCAAGGTGATAATAAAGAACCTGTTGGTACCGTGGCTCCAGAATAGGTTGTAGAACTTCATGAAGTTGGTGTTGAAGAAGGCACAATAGTTTAAGATCATGGGGAAGTAGAAGCACAATTATCCCCTATAGAAATATTAGTTTATACTAGAAGGAAAGATCAAATTGAGATGGAGCCTCAAGCCAAGAAAGTGAGAGTTGATACACTCACTAATTTTGATTCTATTGTGGTATCTGAATGGGAAAAGTATCATGGTTATATTTATATCAGATTGGATTATTATGATTCAGATGATAAGGATAATGTTGCTATTATAATGATACATATAGTTGAGGAATATGTTCATTTTGAGACACCCCCAGTAGTTTCATCTGCTTCTGCTCCTACACCTCTAGTGATTTTAGTACCAAGTGACTATGTCAACAAATCTGATTTTGAATGGTTTAGGGAAGATCTGGTCTCTCTTATTATATCTTCATCTCAACCTCAAAATGCTCATGTTCCTACTCTAAGTGAAAGAGATATTTATGTTCTGACAAAAAGAGTGATTTTTCAAGTGGAACCTAGGATGAACTAATTTGTTGAAACTATAGTGAAGGAAAACCAGAGAATGAGAAATGAGTTGACTAAAATGATTTCATCCATAAACATATTGACTATTTATTATAGGACATCATTTTATAAAGTTCTAAAGAATTTTCCGGATGTAGTTTCTAGAAACGCTGGTGCTAAACCTCAGACCCCTGATATTGATATGAATTAGTTGAGATAGGAACTCAGAGATATAGTGCATGGTGAATATAGCTCAGTAGCTCCAATTGTGAACTTCTAGATTTTGAGATGGCCAAGAATGTGATTATAGAAGAGCTTCAAACAATGATGGGTGGCACTGACCAGGAGAGTCTCTCCAAGATTTGAAAGAACTGTGATCATATCTATGATATAGTGAGATTATACTCTAAAGGTTCTTTAGAAGAAAAAGAATAAGTAACCAATAAAGTGGATTTTTATTTCAATAGAATATACACCAAGAATCATCTCACCAACCACTTTAAGTATTTATTTGAGAATTTGAGGCTTCCTCTAGTGACATAGGCTTTCAGAGATTTGGTGAAGCTACGTAAGAAGTTTACTCCTACCATTGATATGTTTTTGGAAAACAAGTAATATTTAACTAAGGCTATAGAATATGGTGGGAAGATTATCATGGATTTCATTAACCTTCTCAAGCCTTATCTGCATGTCCAGAGTATGACTATTATTGCACCAGCAAGCTCACTACTCAAACCAGCTCTCTAATCTGCTGCCTATCCTTTTGTTTCCTAGATGCAATTTAGTCTTTTTGATAATCCCAAAAGGGGTAGAAGTCATTATGCAGTATTTTACCTTCGGATAATATGGAAACATGAAAGGGAGACCATGATCTTTCATTTTTTAAGATAAAAAGTACTAGGGAGATAGTAATAAGAATATATATGTTTATCATTATGAATCAACTGATTGTGCTTTATAATTCCATGATTTGTGATCATAAAAAAGGGGGATATTGTTTCCCCTCTCTAGTTTTAATGCTAAAAAATCATGTCAAATCATGTTTAATAATGTATTAAGTTTTAATTTTAAATATGCCTAATTATGATTACCTATGTTCAACTATAAGTTTAACAAACTTTGTTAATGTTTATAATATAAGACAACCAAATAGAAAACAATTTCCATGTTTGAGTCATCGATATCATGACTCGCTGAAAAAATTATGAGATACTGATAGATGATTCACTAAAAGAAGTATGATCTACCAATATATGAGTCACAAAAATCAATGACTCACCGACACATTTACCTACTGATAGGTTGAGTGACCGATACAAGTTTCAGTCACCGATATTCTGACTTACCAACAGAACAACTCACTGACAACAATGACTCACTGAAACATCAACCTACCAACGAAAGGACTTACTAATAGAAGGAACAATCGACAAAAGGACATATATACAGAAGTACCTACTGATAGAAGGACCTACCTACTGAAGGACTTACCGACATAATGAACTACAGATCAACACTTAGAAAATTTTCTTTACTCTTAAATTCAAAATTAATTTGAATATCCATATTTATGAAATGTAGTGTTACTTATTATATTAATTACATGTATATCTATTGTAGACATTGTTAGAGACCAGTACGAGGTATGAGGAAGCCTCATGTTTAGGATCATGCTCTTTGTTGACCTCTGCAGTATATAAAGAAATCACCTGAGAAAAATGCGAAACAACCATATAGAGATAACATACAAGGTGGATAAAAAATTAAATGAGAATAACACTAATTATTTATAGATATGAACAAGGAAGGATTTGTTGTGAACCAAAAATCCCAAAAACCAAGCAATAAGAAACCCTAGTGAAGAGAACCTTTGGGGAGCATCTCACCTCACTAGAAGCTAGAACACAAAGATTCCATGACTCTCTGTTTTGGTGTTTGTTTCTAGAAGTGGAATCAAGCTTCACATTTACTACACCTAAGAAGTCCGAAAGCTTCAATAACATCACATAGAGAATTCTATACCTTTTCTCATTATTTTTGCTCTATTGTGCACACTTTTATTACTTTTCGAGCAGTATGTGTGTTTGTATCACAAACACATACTGTCTCCTGAGCTAAGATGGAAGATAAAATATATCTTCAATATCTCACTCAATTACACAATTTTTTATCCAACATATAACTATGGAAGTGGTCCTTGGGTGGCCTAGTTGTATTTTTTCCCATGAATAACTTTGGTAGAGGTCTATTTGACATGAAAAACCTTATGTTATATTGTGAACCACGATTCGGGGTGTGGATAAAGTTTATTAATATTGAATGTTTGATGGCAGGTGATCACCAAGTGGAGAGGATTAGGTCTCTACTTGAGACTGAACCTCTTTCTTTTCTCCACTGTGTTTTTCAAATTTAGTTTTCTCAATTTTCACACATATTTAAAAATACTAAATATTACTTTGATAGTTAATCTGAGTTAGTGTTTATAACTATTTTTTATTTATTAAATTAATTTAAAAAGTAATATCAATCTTGAAAATGGCTGTAACTAAGAATTAATCAATCATTGAGAAATTAATTGAATATTCAAATCTGTTATAAATCAGATACTTTGGTTAAATAGGATGTTTATAGTTTAAATTTGGGGAATTTTTAAATATGTTTTTTAATATAAATTTTTATAGAAACTTAATTCACCCCTCTTGAGTGTCCTACTCTGACCAACATTTTCTATGACCAAAATAAAAAATTGCCCTCTATGAGATATGGTATAAGAAGAATCATATAGTGAAATACTTTAAGGGTTTTGGGAAAACATTCTTAATGAATATTATAAATCCATATTTAGGGTAGTAACATGAAAAATCAGAAGAAGGTGTTTTCATTGGATATTCATAAAATAAAATAAGTTACAAGTGCGGGAATAAATAGTTAAATAATATAGTTTATTCCTTAAATGTAAAATTTATTGAATATAATTCCACTTTAATGGAACCTATAGAAGAAAATGTATATGGTTTAAAGGATGATAGTGTAATGACCCGAATCCGGAGCCCCTCCACTGGTGCCCCGTACCCGGTTCGCCACATGACCTCAATTGCGTTTCCCCAAATGCTAGAGGCTACTGAATAGCAGTGAGGGTATTGGTGAATTGGTGGGGAAACTATGCCCTCATTCGATAATGTATATAGTGGAAGAATAACAAGTCACAATAGCAGAAACAATAACAGCATACAACAACTGAACTGAACAACGGAAGTAATGTATAAAATAATAATGATGCAACATGGTACATATGTATATGGAAAGAAGTAAACAAACCAACGTGCTGAAATAAAACAGAACACAAGTACTAAAGCAAGAGTAAGAGAAAAATAGAAGAGCAACTCCTCAGCATCGCAAGCCTTGGATCGGTCCCATGCTCTCCAGCTCCAGCAAGTCAGGTACCTGAAGTAGAAGGGCGCTTTCCCTTATCTATCCCTGCAACAACATAATCTTCTTGGGCCCAAAGCATGGCCCAAACAGGGTGTGAGAAAAAGTCCTAGTAGGTAACCACCCAAAGATCTGTGCCTAAAATTCAATGAATAAATGGCAAGTAAAGTACAGGAATAGTAAACAGGAAATACACAGTAGCTACAATTCACATTTCTAACATATAAAGTACACAAGTAAACAACCAACAAAAGTAGAAAATAGGTAAACCACTAGATAGCTCTCACAGCCTAACCCCTATGGTTCAACCTACAAGTACTAGTAACCCTCTAGGAGGCACACACAGTCTTACCCCTCTGGTTCAACTAGGAATAGACTCTCTGAGGAAGCACTCACCTTCAATTCCCCCTATAGTCTTGTATCGTGCTAAAGGCTCTCTAGGGAAGCACTCAACGTCTCATTCCCACTGTGGCTCGTGTTGAGGAACTAAAAACTCTCTGAGGAAGCACTCATCGTCAATTCCCACTGTGGTCTCACATCATATTAAAAGACACTCTGGGGAAACCCTTACGTCTATTATCCTTGTGGTGTATTACACTAGGTTCTCATAGTCCTATGTGAAACTAACATGCTCATCACGCGTGTATTGTCTAAGTAAACCTCAAGAACTACTTGGCTATCATTCTAAGGCTCAAAAGCATAACAAAGAAATAATTGAACTATCCTACAACTAGTCATGGCAACCGGGAAAATTCCAAACAAGCAAAACAAGAATGGAAAACATACAGAGTACAGTAAAACTACCATAATCATAGGAAAAATGTCTACTCTAGCAATCAAGCAAAGAAGGCAATACAACAAGGAAAAAATGGGAACACACAATACCCCATTCAAGGGTACTGGTGTAATTTTCACAAAATACTCATCGAATTTATATATAAAGGCACAAAACCCCTACCTCGATCCTAGGAGATAGATATACTTGAACCACGATGACTGATTCTCCCTAGAACGTCGTAGATCTAAGAAAATGCACAAAACGTTCAACCTTAGATAAATTGAGAAGGAGGAAGAATTGGAAAACAAGGCTCAAACAGAAGGAAGAACTCACCACTGCGCTTCTAACGCAATCAATCGTGCTCGATTCGGAGAATGGACAAAGAGGCAGGGGATCAGGAAAGATCTAGCTGTATGGGTCGCTCTTAGACAAAGAACCTGGTGAAAAAGAAAGTTATGTCTGTCAGGCGCAACCCCGGCGCGTTTAGTGAAAAAAAAAGAAAGTACACAGCGTGTACTTTTAGAGTACACAACGTGTACTAGGTCTTTCTGTAGTTCGCCAAAATTGGACTCCACGCCACCCCTACACACTGTGTGTGTGGCCCCGACACGACCAGCACACGACTTCGAGCCGGAGAAGAGTACACGACGTGTACTCAGAAAGTACACGGCGTGTACTTTGAAATTTTCCAGAAACTTCATTTTTCTTAAAAACTCCAGAAAAAGGAAAGGATTATCTAAAACAAAGGTCTGTGTTCTTAAAAACACCCCCCCTTAAATAAATTCGTCCACGAATTTCCCTAGCGAGGTGTAGAAGAAGAAACCCCGAACAGCTCCGGCCACTACGATCGTACATTGGCCTCTCTCTCCTAGGTCTTGTCTTGTACTCGCCCATGATGCCATAGCACCAATACAAGAGGGACAGACCACCCATGGAGAACCTTCGTACAACGATCTAAAATCTAGATAGGATGCTCCTCGAACGATGAATCTGCTTTGAGCTCAACTTCCTCAGGCTGAAAGACATCAGACAGGTCCAAAAAGTAACGTTGGAGTTGAGAGACGTGGAAGATGTCATGCATGGCCTGATACCTCTGGGGTAGCTGCAACCGATAGGCAACCAGACCAACTCTCTCCAAAACCTCAAACGACCTGATGTACTGCGGTGAAATCTTACCCTGTCTCTGAATCCTCTTGTGTCCCAACCTCGGTGCGGCATGTAGGAAAACCTGATCCCTGAACTCAAACTCCAAAGGTCGTCTTTGTTGACCAGCATAAGACTTCTGCTGAGACTGTGCTATAGCCATCCTCTTCCGAATCAACTCTATCTGCTCAGAGGTCTCCTGAACAAGACAAAGTCCCAGCAAAGCTACCTCTCATGCCTCCTGCCAGCATAAGGTGATCGACATGGCCTACCGTACAGAGCCTCGTATGGTTACATCTGAATAGTTTCCAAAAAACTGTTGTTGTAGGAAAACTACACCAGAGGGATATGCATCTCCCAAGAATCTTCGAATTCCAAAATGCAAGCTCTCAGCATATCCTCTAACACCTAGATTGTACGCTCGGACTGGCCATCAGTCTTGGGATGGTATGCTGTACTCAAAAGTACCTATGTACCCAACGCCTTCTGAAGTCCCTACCAGAACCGAGAGGTGAAACACACATCCCTGTCTGAAACAATAGAGTGTGGAACTCCATGAAGATGTACAATCTCTCGGATGTAAAGTCATCCCAGATCATCAACAATGAAGGTCTCCTTGATTGGAAATAAGTGAGAAACCTTCGTAAGTCTGTCGACGACAACCCAAACAACATCTTTCCCCTGAGGCGACCTCGGAAAATCGGTCACGAAGTCCATCGCAACATCGTTCCACTTCCACTCCGGAATGGGTAACTGCTGTAAAAGGCATGTTGGTTGCTGATGCTCTTCCTTCACCTGCTGACAAGTAGAGCATCTCATGAAAAAACCAGCAACATCCCTCTTCATACCTGGCCACCAGTACTGGCAATGAAGATCCCGATACATCTTGGTGACGCCAGGATGAACTTCCCAAACTGAGGAATGAAAATCCTGCATCAGCTCCTTGCATATGTCTGCTGGCACCCATACGCGTCCCTGGTAATGCAAGGTCTCATCCTCTCCCACTGTACTTCTAGGAAGAGGGTCCTCTCCTGACACACTCTCCCGCGAGACTAAGCCTTCTGAGTCTGATAGCTTCCTCATCTGTACCCGATCAAGTAGTGTCGAGGTAACATCTACAGAAGATAGGAATGTCTATCCCTATCTATCATGCACCTCCAGATACATCTCAGAGAATAGAGCCATAAGCTTCCACTCACTGCTGGCCTCCTGAACTACCTGAATCTAAGTTCGTCTTCTCAATGCATCTGCCACCGCGTTGCCCTTTCCCGGTGTACATGCAAGCTCGAAATCAAAAGATTGAAGATACTAAACCCACCTGTGCTGTCTCATATTTAGATCACGCTAAATGAAGATATACTTGAGACTCTTGTGGTCATTAAAGACCACAAAGTTCACTCCCAGAAGATAGTGTCTCCAACAATGTAAGGTATGAACAACAACTGCCAACTCCAGATCATGCATAGGGGAGTTCCTCTCATGTGTCCTCAACTACAGAGACCCGTACGCAACGAATCCATCTCCCTACATAAGCACAATGCCTAGTATGATACCGAAAGCATCACAATAAACAATGTAGCTCTTGCCTGTCTCTGGAAAGACTAGTATCAGTGCTGACATCAACCTTCCCTTCAGCTCCTGAAAGGATGACTCACAAGAATATGACCATAAGAACCTTTCCCCCTTCTTGGTCAAACCTATCAAAGGTGCTGCTAGGTGTGAAAAGTCCTGAATGAAGCGTCTTTAGTATCCATCCATCCCTAGGAAACTCCGCACCTCAGAAACGTTCTTCAGATGCTCCCAGGAAACTACAACTCTCACTTTCTCTGGGTCTACAGATACTCCTGACTCTAAGATAACGTGACTCAAGAAGTGAATCTGATCCATCCAAATGTGTCACTTCGAGAGTTTAGCATACAACTAATGCTCTCTCAGTGTACTCAAAACGATCTCAAGATGGGTAGCATGGTCGTGTCGGGTGTGAGATTACACCAAGATATCATCCATGAAGACCACGACGAAGGAATCTAAGTAAGGATGGAACACTCGGTTCATCGGTTCCATGAAAACTGCAGGCATGTTCGTGAGACCGAACAACATGACTGTATACTCGTATAGGCCATACCTGCTCCTGAAGGCAGTCAGAGGTATATCTGATGGTCTAACTTGAAACTGATGATAACTAGACCTCAAGTCGATATTCGAGAACACCCGGGATCCTTGAAGCTGATCAAAGAAGTCATAGATCCTCGGTAAGGGATATCGGTTCTTGACCATCAACTGGTTCAGCTTCCGATAATCCACACAAAGACGAAGGGTACTGTCTGCCTTCTTCGCAAACAGGACAGGCGAACCCCAAGGAGAAGTACTGGGTTGGATGAAACCCTTTGAATGCAATTCCTCCAACTGCTTATTGAGCTCCTAAAACTCAAGTGTAGCCATCCTATAAGGAGGAATAGACACTGGTCCTGCTCCTGACACGAGATGAATAGAAAAGACTACCTCACACTCTGGAGGAAAACCCGAAAAGTCCTCTGGAAAGACGTCCCTGAAACGATCCACCACTATAGGAAAGTCCAACTGTGAAGTCCCCTGATCATCTAGATAAAGACTAGAAATCTGGGCTGTAACCCTTCTTAGCCCATGATGCTCGAGTCCAGCTCGACTCGCATGAACATCCCATTCGCTTCTATGAAGAAAATATTCACCCTCTAGTGAAACAAAACTCACTCTGCGGCGATAACAGTCGACGTCTGCCTAGAAGGGAACCAAACAATCCATCCCGAGGATGAAATCATAGCCTGTCATCTCTAGGACATAGATATACCATAAGAAATGATACCATGCAACCTCTAGATGGCACTCTCTACACTAGAACACACTATAGGTCCTTGTCCCCAAAGGTGTGTCTAGTGTCAACGAGTCGACAGAAGAAAAGACATAGAGACTAATGCTCTCCACAGCAGCAACAGAGATAAAACTATGCATAACACCAGTATTGAAAAAAATGAAGATAAAACTAAGGCTACTAAAACCGTACCTTAAACCGTAGAAGGTTCGGGATCCTGCTCCTGATAGGTCGGCTCCACAGCGAAAGACTGGCCTGCACCGCGGCCCTGCGCCCCTGGCTGACCACTCTGAGCTGAACCTCCCTGTTGGTGCTGAGGAACTGGTGGCTGACCGCCATGGCCTCGACCTCCACCTCGGCCCGAATGACCAGAATAACTCTTGTTCCCTGACTGATGAGAAACTGGTGGTGCTGCTCCTGAACGAGGAGTCATGGAAGAACCTCGGTCACCCACTACTGGTGAGAAAACCTAGCAGAAACACTGAAGGAGACCCATCTTGCCGCAAGATCGGAACTCGATGGGGTCTCTCTGGAATTGTGGCCTCGTGTGACCTGACCGGCCACACTGGTAGCATACCACCTGGCTGCTTGATGATGCATCTCGCTTCCTCGGATCACCGTGCGTAGACTCTCTACGACGCTTCTTGCTTTCATCAGGAGGAAAACTAGCTCTGGAAGGAGAACCTCCCTAGATCGCATCTCCGAAGTCTCTCATATTGCGCTCTACAATGAGTTCCTGATTCACGATGGAAGTGATGGAATTCAACTGGAAGATATTCACCTGTGAGAGGATCTCCTGCCTGAGACCATCCTCAAACTTCCTTGATAAGAACACCCCACTCCCATCCCGGAGGGGTGTGAAGCACTGCAGCTAGGTGAAACGAGAGTAATACTCTATGACAGAAAGAGTACCCTACTCTAAGCTCATGAACTCCCAGGCTCAATCGGCCCTCAGGGTATCTGGGTAGAAGTAGTCATAAAAGACGTGCTGAAACTCCTCCCAAGCCATAACCTACTGATGACCCGCTTGTGAGATCACATCCCACCACCTATTGGCGGAGTCTCGGAGCATGTAGGTAGCGATCTTGACTCAACTCTCTGGAGATGTCTCTAGATTCTTGAAGATAGTCATCATGGCTTCCAGCCATGACTCTGCTACCTGAGGTCCTACTTCTCCTGAGAAAGTAAGAGGATGTTGCTGCTGGAAAACTTGCTTCAAGTCTGCCATAGTCGTGGAAGGAGGCGGTGCTCCCTGAAAGGTATGAATCATCCTCATAAAACCTTCTATGAACTGCGCATCAGTGCCTACAACTGGTATGACAGCCGGTGCCATGGTTGGCTCGACTGGAGGATCGGCAGGAAGTCTCTGATCAGCCATATCTGGCGTCTGATCACTTCCTGACGACAGATGTACAACCAGAGGACGTCTCGGAGGCATATCTATGAAAGATCAAAATCACACCTTAGATTAGAAAACAAGGACAAGAAACACAAGAGTACGAAATGGGAACAGAGGAAGAAAAACACACAAGTTTACAAAACATGACTACACGACATGTATAAAAACTACACGGTGTGTCTTCTTAAGCCACTGACATGGGAGTGTACCCCTGCCCTACAGGTCGTGTAACACCTCAAACTACACGACGTGTTGACCCAGCACATGGCCTGTACTTGAAAACTATTTCCCTGCACAAGTCTCTTTACACGGCTAACTCACACGGTCCGAATTAACCTGAAACTACAAGGAGCGTTTTAAAAAAACACAACGTGTACTAGACAAGGCTTCGGCGGCCGGTGATGTTAAACACACGGCTGTCTACACGGATGAACCTTACATGGTGTGTTCTGAATAAACACGTCATGTATAGGTGAAGGTGACACCATCCCGTGTTGTTCGTGACAAAGCCGGATACCTGATCAAGACTACACGACATGTTCTGAAGATAACACGGTGTGTTGAAGTGAAGGTAACGCCGACCCGTGTTGTTCGTGACATGGCCAGGTACCTGGACGGGACTACACAACATGTTCCCTTACAACACGGCGTGTTCTACATGAGCTCCACCAACCCGTGTTGTTAGTGACATGGTCGGGTACACGGCTCCGAACTACACAACGTGTATCTCCCATACACGGCGTGTTCTTGAAGTTATTATCACGACACCGTGTTTCTGCTCACACGGTCAGTGACATGACCTGAAAAATACACAGCGTGTATCCCAAAAGTACACGCCGTGTATTCTGGGTTTTTCTGGTAAGTATCTTAGAAACATCATAGAATCCCAAAAACACTGAAAACAAGGCAAAGAGGTGCCAAATTCCGATCCGTGAGGGCCAATATTCCCCACAAATCAAAGATTGGCATCTCATACAATCATAGACAAGAGAAAACAGGGTCATGATCCACCAATTTCTGATTCTAGAGGGCCCATAACACCTCAAGAGTCAAAATTTGGTGTTCATTTAAGCAAGGTAGGAAGCAAACAATCCTCTAACAAGGCAGCGGAGATTCTATCAAGCATCTATCACAATAGCATGTATAATCTACACGAAGTCTATCACAACAACATGAAACTGATAATGCACCCTAGATGGCATGGCAAGAATTCATGGAATGTGATTTCTACAAGTGCCTATATGATGCATGAGATGGAATACCCTCATCTCATCGGGTTGCGACAGAAATAGAACCGCAATCTTCAAGAAAATAACAACACAAAGCATGTGAATCACTTTAGGTGAAATCATATCAACCGTAAAATCTCAAAACCAGCAAACTGCAATTAACGAGGTAGTATGGCTTTTCCCTGTACACGGGTTAGCTACTCCCGAGAAAATCTCAATACCAAGTACCGAATCCATCCTATCCCTGGATAAAGTCTCCAAACATTAAAGAAAGAGAAAAGAACTCCTCTGATACCTCTTTGTAACGACCCGAATCCGGATCCCCTCCACTGGTGCCCCGTACCCGGTTCGCCACATAACCTCAAGCGCTTTTCCCTAAACTCCAGAGGCTGCCGACTAGCAGCGAGGGCCTTGGTGAATCGGTGAGGAAACTATGCCCTCATTTGGTAAAGTATACAGTGTAAGAACAACAAGTCACAATAGCTGAAACAATAACAACATACAACAACTTAACAGAACAACAGAAGCAATGTATAAAATAATAATGATGCAACATGGTACATATGTCTATGGAAAGCAGTAAACAAACCAACGTGCTAAAATGCAACTGAACACAAGTAATAAAGTAACAACAAAAGAAAAACAGAAGATCAACTCCCCAACATTGCAAGCCTCAGCTTGGTCCCATGCTCTCCAGCTCCAACAAGTCAGGTACCTGAAGTAGAAGGGCGCTTTACCTTATCTATCCCTACAACAATATAATATTCTTGGGCCCAAAGCATGGCCCAAACAGGGTGTGAGAAAAAGTCCCAGTAGACAACCACCCAAAGATATGTGCCTAACAGTCAATGAGTACATAGAAAGTAAAGTATAGGAACAATAAATAGGAAATACACAGAAGCTACAATTCACAGTTCTAACATATAAAGTACACAATTAAACAACCAAAAAAAGTAGAAAACAGGTAACCCTCTAGGTAGCTCTCACAGCCTAACCCCTATGGTTCAACCTACAAGTACCAGAAACCCTCTAGGATACACACACAGTATTAACCCTCTGGTTCAGCTAAGAATAAACTCTCTGAGGAATCACTCACCGTCAATTCCCCCTATAGTCTTGTATCGTGCTAAAGGCTCTCTAGGGAAGCACTCAACGTCTCATTTCCCCTGTGGCCCGCATCGAGGAACTACAGACTCTCTGAGGAAGCACTCATCTTCAATCCCCCCTATGGTCTCACATCGTATTAAAAGACACTCTGGAGAAGCCCTTATGTCTATTCTCTCTGTGGTCTACTACACAAGGTTCTCACAGTCCTGTATGAAACTAACATGCTCAGCATGCATGTATCGTCCAAGTAAACCTCAAGAACTACTTGGCTATCATTCTAAGGCTCAAAAGCATAACAAAGAAACAATCCAACTATCCTACAACTAGGCATGGAAACCTGAAAAAATACAAAAAAGAAAAACAAGATTGGAAAACATCTAGAGTACAGTAAAACTACCATAATCACAGGCAAAACATCTACTCTAGAAATCAAGCAAAGCAGGAAATACAACAAGGGAAAAACGGGAACACGCAATACCCCGTTCAAGGGTATTGGTGGAATTTGCACAAAATACTCATCGACTTTCTACAGAAAGGCACAAACCACCTACCTCGATCCCAGGAGATCGATATACCTTAAACACGATGAATGATTCTCCCTAAAACACCATAGATCTGAGAAAAATCACAAAACCTTCAACCTTAGATAACCTGAGAAAGAGGAAGAATTGGAAAACAAGGTTCAAGTAGAAGGAAGAAAACACCGATGCGCTTCCAATGCAATCGAATGTGATCAATTCAGAGAATGGATGGAGAGGTGGGGGCTTGGGAAAGATCAGGCCATACAGGTCACTCTCGGACAAAGAACCTGGAGAAGAAGCAGTTATGTCCGTCAGGCGCGACCCCGGTGCATTTAGTGAAAAAAAAGAAAGTACACGATGTGTAATTTTAGAGTACACGATGTTTACTAGGTCTTTCCGTACTCTGCCAAAATTGGCCTCCACGTCACCCCTACACACCGTGTGTGTGGTCCAGGCACGGACAACACACAACTTCAAGATGGAGAAGAGTACACGGAGTGTACTTAGAAAGTACATGGCGTGTACTTCGAAATTTCCAGAAACTTCATTTTTCTTAAAAAATCCAGATAAAGGAAAGGCGTACCTAAAACAAAGGTCTGGGTTCTTACAGATATAATGATAACTGCTAGAGGAGTTGATGAAAATGAAGATGACTATTAGCCTAACCTTGCACAAGTAGGTTTCAATCAGTCTAGTGATGAGGATAATATGATGAGAAGGGTAAAAAATAAAATTCAAGATATTAAAAAATAGGTTGAACCAAATAATGTTGTCAACTTTCTGGTAGATCCAGTTTAGTCTAGATATTAGTTGAGGTTTGAAAACCAAATGACACTTGTATCATAGGTGGAACTATAATTTTTTTAGAATCAGTTTAACATAAGAAATGGTTAAACATAATGAATGAAGAGTTTGAGTATATTGATAAAAATTACACCAACAATCATATTCCTAGAACAAAAGAAAAAAATATTATATAAACTAAATGGGTGTTCAAAAATAAACAGAATGAAAATAGTGATATTTCATGGAATAAAGCTTATTTATTTTAAACGGGATATTTTTAGGTGGAAGGTGTTGATTTTAAATATTTTTTTATCTCATTTAAATACTTGAAATCATAAAAATGTTTTTAGCTATTATTTCTCATTGAAATTATAAAGTCCATTAGATTGATGTGAAGTTAGAATTTAAAATGGTGAAACTGAAGTATAAGTTTATGTTTAGTAACTATATGGATTTATACATGATAATTATGGAACCATGGTGTGGTAAATAATGAAAACTTTATATAGGCTGTAGAAGTCTCCCCATGTCCGGTACTCAAAATTTTAATTTTTTTAAAGAATTCAAAATTTTATAACGGAGAAGTTGATAGAAACTTCTATGTGAAATAGATGAACATAAGAACCTCAGTTTTCATTGTTTTTATTGGAAAATTAATGTTTTATTAGGATAGAGAAAAATATTATGAAGAATTCATTGAATAGATGAAGAGTAACTTTGATATGTCAATGCTTGGAGAGTTAACTTATTTTTGGTACTTCAAGTTAAATAGAAATAAATATATATTCCTTCCACTAGATAAATATGAAAATGAATTTTAAGGAAATTTTATATATAAGAATCAAAGGAAATTAGAACACCAATTATAGTTGGTTTGAAAATGATAAAAATATATCCTAGAAAAGTGTGAATGAAAATTAATTATAGAAGTTATTTAGAATTTTTATTTGTTTTACAATATCAAGGTTGAAAATGGTATATGTAGTAACTTTTTTTCATAGATATCAGAGTGATCCAAATAAACCGCACATGTTGGTAGAAAAAATAATCCTCATGTATATTAAAGGAATATAAAATTTTGGCCGAATTTATATAAGGAGTAATGAGTTAAACATACTTGGTTTTACTGATGGTGATTGGGCTAGATATTTAAATGATTGAAAATAAACATCAGGAGGAATTTTATTTTTGGGAAAAATTTATATGACTTAGAATAATAAAAAAAAGTTATGAGAATTTATGTAAAACTAAATAAGAGTATATATCCACCATCATTGTATGTACTAAAATTATGTGGATTAAAGTTAAACTAGATTATTTGAGGGTGAACGTTTGAAATGTATTGGGAATTATTTATTATTATCAAAGTTTAATTAATTTATATAAAAATATAGTGTGATACTCTAGATCAAAGTACATTGATATTAATTATTATTTTTAAAGGTTTTGAGCATAACAAAAGCATTAGTGGAGTTATTGAAAACTTGTCTTTTAGTCATAATCAACAAATAATATATTATGTACATGATAGAGAACATCATGGATAATGGATTAAAATTTAATATTAATGGACTTATTAATCCTGAAGCTAATATAAAGGATCATCACATGTAATTTTTTAGGAATTTATAGATAGAATTGTAATTACTTTAATCATGTAATTATTTATTCATCAATGAAATAATAAACCACTATTCTCGTACCATTATTATATAAGAGGAATATTGGATAAATTCTCCCTAGAAGTGATCCAAATATTCATCAAGAACCTATAATACTCATTATGAAATTCACCGAGTGCTAGTGTGGATGAATCTAATTCTTGTGTTGATCAACATTGATCTCAATTCAATCCTTCAAGTGAATAAGAATTCATTTTGGTGGAGGTGGATAATTTTTTTCCATAATTAGAGTGTTCTAGGAAGATAACTCTCTAGGTTTATGGATAATCCCCGATAAATTTCATTTTTCATAATGATGTAATTTGAAAAAGGTCTTTTACACCAATAGAAAATGTCATAATCAGGTTTATATAGTTCTAGGGTTATAAAATATTATTTTCACATATCCCATTATTTTTTTCTTAACCCCCTATGAAACTCATGTCTAAATAATAATAATTATATTGTTATTCCCTAGACATGAACTAAAATAATAGATAAAATAAATATTATTTTCTTGAATAAATAAATTATTATTTGTTCAAATAATATTTAATATGAAATTTCTCACTGGACCATGAAACTTGGTCAACTAATTCTCCTCAATATTTATTGGTCTTTGAATAATGACTATTTAATTAATTAAATAAATACCACAACCTTATTCACCAATAAATATATTAATATTATATTTACCAAATATCAGAATAAATATTTTCTAATTATTCACATAAATATATATATAAAATTTTTGTTACCTTTTGAATAAAAAATAATAAATAAATATTTTATATTCTTGTAATTAAAAAAATTACCTTATGAATAAATATTTATTAAATTTTAATATCCCATATATATTCTCTTGAATAACTAGTGATTGAATATTTGTGATCAAACTACCATAAATAATTATTAAAGCACATACAAGAATAATATTTATCAACATGTTAAATTCATTTGAAATTTAATTGAGGTTATGAATACACTTAGCATGTGACTCCTTACGCCCCTTTCTTAGTGGAATTAGGCTGCACTTCCTAAAGTCCAAGGTTAGTGTCTAGGAACACGGAAAGAGACACAGAGGGTAGGAAGTTAATTTTACAATGATATGTAACCTCCTATGAATGTACACTGTGGAATATAATCCTTTTATCTTGATATATCAAATCAATTAGGTTACATTCTAGTGTCATCAACCTATGTGATCAATGTATCTTTATTTGAATTTACAGAAATTAACTTGTCAATAAAATCACCATGGACATGGAATTAATCAGGTAGTTCCATTCCTATAAAAGGGACTAATATATATATATTTACATAAAATAACAAAATGGATAAATCCTTATAGACATTATTAATTAATGAAACATCAATCAAGATGCACCCAATGCATCCGACCTCTCTATGAGAAAATGTTGTCATAGTTTTCATCAATACATCATAGTACTTGTATATCTACCCATAATTTTCATACATAAACATTATTAAATGAATATTTATTATATAATATTATGATATATTCTATAACCATAAAGGTTTAGTTTCCTTGGAAACTTGGATATATAAAAAATGGGTATATAAAAGACTTACACCATCTCCCACATAGTAATTAAAAAATAGCACCCTTCTTATACAAATCATACTTAAAAAATTTCTTTATATCATGAGGAAAACAAAACATAATAAAGGATGATCTAAAATGATTAGTAAGGGTAAACAATATATATATCAAAGATCAATTAATGAGAACATGAACATAAGAGTAATCAAATATGAGATTAACATTTAAAAACCATACCTAACATTTATTATATTCTAAACATGAGTCATGGTATAAATCTTGGTAGTTAATAAGACATGAATAAAAAAGGAATAAAAGAACATGATCCATGATATCATAACATTAGTTTAAGATCATTTCATAAAAGTGTGGAATAAGTTTTGGAATAATCATAATCATAGAAATGTTATGTAAAGGCTACAATACAATACATTCATCATATGTTAGTATTGGGATAACCTCCTATGTACCTACTTCAATATTCGTATAACCTCTTATGTACCCTCTTTTGGGCTTTGGATAACCTCCTGTGTACCCTTCTTTAGGCTAGGGATAACCTTTTGTCTATCCTTTGAGCTTATAAAACAATATTGTTTAAAAAATTTATTATAGGAATATATTATTCTTGGACCACCCATTATATAATAATAATACATTCATAAATATGCCATAAGATTTTAAAACAACTATCATATCATCATAGTATAACCCATATAAAATGAACAATTTTCATAAACATATCAGCATCATAATCATAAACCATACAGAGAAAGAATAATGATGTTATATTAGAATTATATCCCCAATTAAACATAAGTAACATCAAAGGATGTTATCTTATAAGAAAAATTATCTTAAAAGATCACATGATATATTTATTAAGGAAAATACCCTTTTCATTTTTAAATAACTTAATTTAAATAAAATTATTTACAAAATATTATAGAAAAATATTTTATTTTAAAAATGAAATGGAAATTATAAAGTAATCATCAAATAATTTATTTGTCATGATGGTGTGAAATTTAATTGATTTCGAGTATTTTAAAAAAAAGAAACCTTTCATATTTTCGTTAGAAAATCGAAAGTACCTCATTCAGAATACGATAAGAAGATTCTTTTGATTTTTTTATAAAAATTCATAAATGGGTAAACATGAATTTAAAAAAATTATCAAATAATATTATAATAACTCTAGAAAACATTATATAGAAAACATAGATGGGGAAGAAAAATATTCTCAACTAAAGAGAGAAATAAAGTCGATTTTCCTTAAAATAATTTTTTTCTATATCTTGAGTACTTAAATTGAGTAAAATGAAAGAATTAAAAGAGATATAAATAAATAAACACAAGAGTAAAATATTAAATTTATTTATCAGATAAGTTTCATATAATTCAACTTAATATAAATTTAATCATAAAGAACTCGATTGAAATGAGATTAAAACATAAATCCCTTACTGCTTTGTTAAAATTTGAATCATAAGCCCCATAAAAGAATGAATTCAAATGAAACTTTAAATATCATTATAATAAGTATATTCATGAAATGAAATGTCAAAGGGGTTGTATATACACCTCATAAAATAATATAGGTGCATAACATAACATTTGTCCCAAGGAAGACAATTTGAGACGATAAACCCTTTCCTGGAGTTCAACTTTATTTGAAAGTGATCTACTAAAATTTATAATAAATTTAAATTTATTATAATTTTATACAAAAATTTATTTAAATACTTATAATATAATATATGATCCACTTATAACATTTTAATACCCATTTATTAATAATTCTTTATTTAAATCGTCGTGTCTAGGTGTTAACTATTTCCTTTTTCATGGAAGTTTTAGTTAAAAAGTTAGTACTTGTACTTTGATAATGGTTCTATCATATAAATTTTTTTAATAATGATTTAAATATCATATATATTCGTTATATACATATTTAAAATCATCCATAAAATTCATAGATATGAAAATTATTTACATCTCTCATGGAGATGGTTGGCCGTATGTACGCATGAATGGTGTTTTCGTTTTCTAATGAAAATAAGAATAAAAAGATAAATAATATATTGTATTTAAAAAATAATAATTATATCATAAATATCATATATAAAAATTAAATACAACATAATAATCAATAATTTATTATGTTTATGGGGAATGAATTATATCATTATGTGGACGAAGTAGTTTACATGTGTGTACGAACAATACTTTCACATCCCATTAGATAGAAAAGATGGTGAATAATTATGGTTACATAATTATAATAAAATTTAAGAGTATTTATGATACTTAATTTATTATTTTATCATTAATAAAATATATTTATAGGATTTATAAGAAAAAATAAATTCCAAGAGGTCGGGTTGGACAATTACCGCCTCTTCGGTAGACCTCCTTTAGATCCCTTATTAAGGACCCTTGGAATGGAATTTTGAGATCTAAAAACATTTGATTGTTGTATAGTAATTTTTATAATATAATTGGGTAGTATTTGGTTGAGATAGAAAGTGGTGTAAAGAAGAGAGAGGAGGGGTGTCCTTTTATAATTAGGGGAGAGGACACACTTGGAATTACGAAAAAGATTAAATTATAATAATGTATTATTCAAGAAAAATTATTAAAAATGGTTAGGGATTAAAATATATGATAATATATGGTATAAATATAGATATAAAATGGTATTTAGATAATTTTAATTGACAAAATTACCCATATATCTTATTTTAACCCACAATAAACTTGTTTTAACCTTAACTATGGTAACAAATTTTTACTTTTTTTACTGTTCATTTTATCCAAAAAATTAGTTGGTATTGTTAAAATATATTATTTATGATGATTAACAATATGTAATATATTTTTAAGAATTAAATTTATATAAGTGGTGAAGTTCATTTTAAAATAATCCCTCAAAATTCAATGAAAAACATATTTAGCAAAAAGCATTTTTAAGCATAAAATTGAGTTTACCTTCATTAAATACCATATAAAAACCATTAGTTGAATGTTTAAATATTTTATTGAACATATAACATATAAATATAAGTCAAATAATTCATTAGTTGAGATTAATTTATTTTATTTATTTAAAAACACAATGTGTGTACAGAAATGTTTTTAAAAAAATGTGTTTTTAAGACAAAAAATAAAATTATACAAAAATCAGTTATAATGATGATTTATATATAATTAATTATATTATTTATAATTAAAGGATAATTGTGTTACTTTAATATAAAATTAAAAACAAAATGGGGCTTATACTTGAAAATAAATTATAGTTTTATAATAATCACTAATTTTTTTAGTATTGATTGAAAAATTAATCAGTTCAGGAAAATTCCAAATTTTAACCTTAAGTTAATTATGATATGAGGATTTAAAAAAATATATCCTTTTAAAAATAAAATTAATAAAGTGGTGGAAATTAATTATTATATCCATGAAAAAATCATAATAAAACTATTTTTTAAAAAACATATTTTTTGAAGCATAAACTCAGGGTTGTGTGTAAAGACCCAAAAATTACATATAATTTTTTTAAATTATTTGGGATTATTACGAGTCTGAAAAAATTAATGGCACTTGATTCTGAGGCCCGATGTGCCCACAATGGAATTTTTAACTTCTTTAAGCTACGTTATGTAAATGTGTGGGCAACGTTTTCTATCTTTTGAACCAGTGCTCAGATTAATAATCTGAGGGCACTGTTGAATCCGAAGCACATATATTTTTTTAATAGAGGCTTAACTTCGACCGCAGTAGGTCAGGTTAAAAAGTAAGTTTTTTTTTGAATTTTAAAGAAATAATAAAATAACATATTATTTTTATTTTATTTTCCTACCTCCTCTTGAGTGGCGGTGGTAGGACTGATGGGTTGTCAAGCCATTTAATGGATTGAATATTTGGTTTTTAACCACACCGTTGAGAGATTGATAGGTTCATTCATTAATGAACCTCATTAATCTCTCGTCGGGTTAACATCATTTCCGCCTCTACTTAATTGAGGCTTGGGTTGGGGTTTTTGAGGTAGCTGTGAGGAACCTCTGGCTGTGTATTGCAGCATCTTCCACCGATAGAGGATAGAATCTTGAGCGAAAATGATTTAGGATTGACGAACACTGACAACTTCTTCCAAAAAGGACTCTTATCCCACCACAATCGCAACATCACCCAACAGATCTCGAGGTGCGGGGTTTTTCCTTGATTTAATTCTAATATTTTGAAGATGAATTAATCTCACCCTTGTTATGATGCTAACACGGAGGGCATATGCCAAACGAACAAGGACCAGACCCTCTACCACTTGATTTCTCATTGCGTTCTTTGGGGGAGGATTTATCAACTTGACGGAACCTTTAAACTGGAAGGCACGCAGCGACGACAGCATCCCAGGAGGCCCGTAGGCATGGTTAGAAAAGAAAACGAACCACCAAAGATCACTCGGTGACCCTAAAAAGATCCGACAGCACGGCACCAGTGACCAGCCCCGACAGGCGACATCGGCGGCCAACATCGTCCGACCGCGGTGGTAGTGGGCAGCACGTCGTCGGGCGCCATGGAAGGGAGCCGCGACATCAAGATACGATGGTTGCAGGGAGACGGCCTACCCTTGGCCAACATTGTTGGTGGAAGGAGGCACATGGTGAGGAGGCCGCGACATCGAATCCACAACGGAAAGCAAAGGGAATGATGCCCCGCGGGTCCTACTGAAAGGCGAGGCGGTGCCACATGGCACCACCAACTATAAGGCCCCAGCCTTAAACCTTACTTAAAATTGAATTAAATGAATAATTCACATTGAGGATATTTTCAGGTTTAGAGTTTTAGAGAATTAGGACATAACTATTACATCTCAAAAGATTACAAAGTAGTCTATTCTTCTAAATTTCCATAAAATAAAAACTCTTAAAGAGAAACATGTCTAGTTTCATGTTTTAGGTAGCATGACTTTCCCTTGATCCCATCCTTGACCCTATTCCACGCTAAGTCCTGTGAAAAACATTTCAAAAACTTAGGATGAGCATAAAAACTCAGTAAGGGATACACAAAGAATAAAAACTGTTAGTTTATCAAACAAAAAGTAAACCATGTATACTTTATCAAAGTAATACTTTTCACCTTTATGAAGTAGTAAAAACTCTTCACTGAATAAAATATCATTACTTACCTTTTTGTAACCAAAGGATTACCATAAAACCCATATAAAGAACACATAACATATATAAAGGTAACTTGGGACATAACCATACTTAAGTGGAATAACCATACGGTCGACTCCCACACATATCACTTAATGGAATATCCATACGGACAATTTCCATACATACTTAATGGAATAGCCATACGGCCGACTTCCATACCCAATGCATTGGAGGTTATAACATAACCACCCGTCCTGGTATTCACGGCACCACCCGTCATATGGTTTATAACTTAACCACCCGTTAAAATGTCCAAGTACCAATATAAAATCATAAAACATAAAACCAATATAAAGGAATGATAACATTTCCACATTTCAATCACAATATATCATAAATATATTGAAATAATAGAATCCTTTATCAAAACCATTTTCAATACCAAAATACATAAAAGAGTATATGTTATGTATTTTATTTTAAAAACATTACGGCTTGTTGAGGAAGCCAAAGACCAAATAATACTCGCGGCGGCGGAAAAGGTCGTTGTCACCGCGTACGTTAAAAGAAACATTCCTTTTTGTCGTTTTGTAAAAAGCATTGTAGAAAAAGATTCCTTTTGTATAAAAGTAAAAGTCAAATGGGTTTATACACCGTATAAAAGAAAGTTGTGTATAAAACGAAATATGCCTCAATGAAAGGAGATTGAGACGAAGTCCCTTACAAAGATGGTATCCTTGGTTTAAGGATAAATCAATTGCATAATTATGTGTGACAAACGAATACACAAAATATAAGTGGATATTAAGTGTAAAAAAATCAGAGGTTATTCACACATATTCATAGAACGACATATTCAAGGAGTACAAGTTTATCCCAAAGAATCAAATTTGGGCTAAGAAGTTCCCTTGCAAAAATTTGACAGCCCAACGACGTTACTTCAAAAATTCAGAAAATGAGTTGATGAGAGATAAGAAGGGAATCTCATCACTTGGAAATACAATTTACATCAATCAGGATATAGAAGAACATATCCCAACATAATAGTATGTGAATTAAAAGTCATAACAAACGAAGTCTTTTAAAAAGAGGAGGGTGAAAGGTTCCCTTACCGGCTTGGGTAACATTCGAAAAGTACACCCCATTGAAAAAGTGTCATACAATGAATATGTAAATAACCATAAATGGAATTATATTAAAAAAGGAGTGTAATAGTGGGAAGTACATAAACCACTCAATGGAAATTGTGGCAAATGTAGTACAAATCTCACGGGAATAAAAGTGAGATGAAAAATCTCTTACAGAAACTCGGCAGCCTAACAACGCCACTTAAAACTTCCAAAATGGATTGATGAGAGGAAATAGGGTCTCTCATCACATCAACATAATGTTTACAGAAAGAGGAATATAAAAGAACATCCCCCAACATAAAAAATAGGATCTTAAAAGAAGTGACATAAAGAAGAGTACTTTAAAAGTAAGATAGAGGTTAGATCTCTTATGAAAATTCGGCAGCCTATCGGCGCCACTTAAAACTTCCAAAATGGATTGATGAGAGAGAATATGGTCTCTCATCTCATGAACATAAAAATTACAGTAAATGTAATATAAAATATCATCCCAATAACAAGAAAGATGAGCTTTAAAAGGAATGACATAAAAGTGTGTACTTAAAAAGAAAGAGAGGAGTAGGATCCCTTACCTCGGGTCCGACTTGACTCGATCGTTATTTAATGTCCTGAATAATAAACTTGAGTTAATTTATACTTTCTTAAGAACCCTTTTTCAAGTTAATTATTCCTTTTATATCACTTATTACCATGTCATGAACACTATGTAATTATTTAAGCTAATAACGGTCGTTTTAACGATCATTTGTACTTGAGTCAAAAATAATCCCTTTATAATTATATGTTGTTCATGTATCCATTATATCCAGAATGGTATTCATGATGTAGATATCATATATGTCATATATATCCAGTACATGCATGAATTTATAATATTGCATAATCATTTAGAGGAAAGAAATGAAATGCACCGTTCATGGAGATGGTAAGCCGTACGTACGCATGAACGCTACTTTCATTTCTTTGTCATATTAATGGAATTAAAACTAAATGAGAGGTATGTATATTTTAATTCCAGAATTATATTCATCATTTAGATTTATCATTCATCATATATATCCATTATATACATGTACTTATAATAGTACATTACATTTAGGGATAAGAAATGAAATGCACCGTTCATGGAGACGGTAAGCCGTACGTACGCATGAACACTACTTTCATTTCTATCTCATACTTTAATGGAAAGAAATAATAATGATATAGAGGTATATAATAATTCCAGTATAAAATTATATATAATAACATTAAATCCATCCTTTATACGTCCCACGTATGGCATTAACGAATCACATCACTTTGAGGGGGCGGTAGTCCGCACTTCCTAAAATGAAGGTATTGTGTATACCCATAATGGAATCCATAAAGGTAAGCCACAAATGGAAAATACATAATATTAAGTGAAACATAAACACATTATATATCATATATAAATATAGTGAAATCTTAATGGCCACCTTTTAAGGTGTTAAAAGAATGTTGAACAATCATCGTTTCGGGAGGCATAAATTCGCCATCCACGGAAACAGTATGTTCGTTGACCATTAGATGTAGGTGTGTGTAATTTTAGCTCTAATAATTATTATAAAAACATCCTAGTATATTGAGGATACTGGAATCGTTACAAAAGAAAAGAATAAAAAGAGTTTAGGGGGTTGAAGAAGAAAAATAAAACAAAATGACTCAAAAGAAGACATTACCTTAAAATCGGGTAACTCCCTTTGATTTGAGCTAAAAATATTTCTTGGGAAGACTTCTGCCCAAAGTGAGGCCTCAAGGAGTAAGAGAGGGAAGTGGAGAGACAAAATGGGTAGAGGTTGGCCGAGCCAAAGGCTTTGGGAGTGTGGGTAAGGTGGTAGAGGTGGGGGCCTTTTATAAGAGGAGAGGAGGGGCACTTTTGGAAAGTAAAGAAATATTACTTTATTTGAAAATGTGTTTCGGTTTTAAAAGGTCCCACCTTGATATAATTCATGGATAAGGTGTTAAGGTTTCGAAATCCACCCATCCAATAAGTTTTGGACATGTTTAGATCATATATTTTACATTATATTTCCATTTTATTTATATTGTTAAATAATGAGGTCATCGCTGCATCATCATGATGTCATAAATAATTTAATTTATTTAGTGTCTAAAAATTATAAAAAAAATACTATGATGTATGAAATCTTTTTATCTTTCCAATTAATATTTATAATCAAAAATCTGATCTTTATAACCCCATGTAAAAATTGTTTTCGTAAAACATATGATGTTTGTGTCATTTTTACTTTTACATTAAATAAAAAGTTATTTATGTCATTTCCCAACCAAAGTGGCTCCATGGGATCCCCAAGTTGACCCATGGCTTGTCTTCATCGGCCATGACACAACCAATGAGGGTATGACATGTTTCAAGCTCATATTATTTTATTAAAGCATTATTTTTACCTTAAACTACACTAATTACCACTAATCGCGATTAAAAACTTAATAAGTTACTATTCACCAAAAAATTATTTTTATCCCATTGAACCACATTTTACTTCTTAATGACAACCATGTATGTCGGATTTTTGAAATTCAAAACACAAAGATGGCAAAATTTCATTTAAGCGGAAAAATCAGTTTTTATAAGTACCACTTAGTGGTTTCACTATTCATTAAAAATTGAAGTTTTTCAGAAAAATCCCAAAAATTCACCATAAGCTATATTTGATATTCCGAATTCAAAAATGAAGTATATTTTACAAAATTCAAAACATATAAGTCAGATTAATTAATTTAATAATTAATTCCCGCTGTCAAAGCAAATAGCGTGTTTTTATGAAACAATAAGTATCAAAAGATTGACACTAGTTTAAGTCTGATTTCAAAGTGAAATTAATTCCAACGACCACTATTGGATTTAATGGTAAAAATATTTTATAGTTTCACTTTAAAACCAATTCAAATGATAATATAATAATATAAATAAATTAGATTAAAAAGAGGTTTTGAATTAAAATACAACATTTTACACTATTTATTAAAAAAATGAACTTTATCGGAAAGATACCAAAAATTTACACAAAGTAAATTTTGATATCCCAATTCTAAAGAAGAGTTTTATTTGGTCCAATAGAATGTATAAGAGTGAACAAAACTATATTTAATGACAGTTCG
Source organism: Viscum album (assembly GCA_963277665.1). Classification (NCBI taxonomy): domain Eukaryota; kingdom Viridiplantae; phylum Streptophyta; class Magnoliopsida; order Santalales; family Viscaceae; genus Viscum; species Viscum album. The sequence goes on along the minus strand of OY728151.1, from coordinate 400,644,420 downwards.
CCATCAAAAGGTGATAAGTGAACCTTTAGTGAAAACTAGGGCATATACACCTAAAATTGAATTCTTTATGCATTTTAAGACTTTATCTTTTATTGGATAAATGTAAAAACATTTAAAAACATATATAATCATATTTTATTTATTTCTATCCATTCCTGCCAATACAACGGCTACATGTTAACTGCCATTTAAAATAATAATATTTTATTACTAGAGTGCAACGTAAGATTCCCAAGAAACTCATTGTTGCGTGTTGGGTACGCCATCGAGCATTACATTCCCTTTAAAGTAATATTAATATTTGATTCACAAATATGGATAAATATAAAGATGTTATATTCTTTATTTACCCGGGGTGTTACATCCTTCCCCCCTTTTGGGAATTGCGTCCTCGCAATTTTAAAATTGGGCTTGGAAACATCCTTGAAAGTCCCACATCGGAACAAGAGTCGGTAAAACAATCACTTTAAAATAAAGAAAGATAAGTACAAAGGTCACCCGAGTTAACCCATAATAGGATTACATGTAGGAAAACTTGGACATGGAAGAAAAAGCAAAGGGTCATGTTCTGATGGAGAGTGATAGAAAACATGTTTAGGAGAAAGTTAACCATGAGAAAATCACAAACTTGTGATGGGTTAAACGGTATTCGATTCCTCAGTAGGAAAAGTTAATAGACAACATTTTTGTTTTAAGATACTTTTTATTGAGGAATTTATTCATAAGGAAACATAATCACTTATCATTTTGACTTTCAACTTTTACTAGATTCCTTAATCAAACTCATATTTTTTTCCAAAAGACGAGTATTTAGGGAGACTTGTTCACATTAAGAGTACTATAATCAACTTCTAGAGAATCACCTAATCCACCAAATAGAACTATATACATCCCATGTATTTAGGCTTTAACCAAAACCAAAACCAGAAAGGTTAGTACATGGTTATATAATCCAGAAAAGGATAACCCTTTATAAAAAGAAAATCTATTCTTAATCTCCAAAATTTGTCCAACCAAACCCAAAGATCAACGAGAACCATTCTATAAACAATTTGTCCATAAAATTCTTCAAAGTAAACCAAAATAAGATAGAAACCCAAATATTTGAAGGATTTAGTCACATAGTCTACCAAGTTAAATCGTAACATTTATCTCCATACAACATCAGTTGCTCCTAAAGTCTCGTATTGAAAAGTAATTAACCTAATCACATATCCTCCATGATAGGTAAATAATTTTCTTAAATAACTCAAAATCAACTTACTCTTAATTCATAAAATCATATAACTAGAAAGAATCAGTTAAACTAACCAGGGACTTCACGTAGTCCATTGGTAGGCGATAAATACCAGTCGCACTTTGGTTGTGGGTTCGATTCCCGCAGCTTTGTCCGACGCGACAGGTTGTCACACGGTCTGCGTGTTGTCCTTTTTTCAAAACCATATAATTCTTAAAACATTCCCCAAAATGAGATAAAATCTTCAAGAATAATCATAACATATTTTAACCTCAATTTTATCTCATTCCTTTAATTTTCCATCATATCATAGAGTAACCCATAATTACCTAAAAATTAAGGATCATATAAACCCTAATGGTTACCTTAATAATTATTACCTGAATTTCCACAATGAGTTGGCCATCTCGTACATGATGTATTAGAGAACTCACCAAGGTTCAAGTGGTTGATCATGACTCCTTGATAGTTGGTTTAGAACAACCATGCGATTCCTCATTTAATCCCCCATCTCATCCAGTATCTTAATCAGAGAACCACCACAGTTTCCTTCAAACCCATTGTCACTTTGGTGCCTGCTAGATCCAGCCATTTACTAAAACCAAAAAGGTCAGTGTGAGTATATCAACATAACCATCATGTATTAATGAGGAATATAAACACTAAGATATTCTTACTCATTCACTTTATCTAAAACTAGGACTCTGTCTGAAATCCTAACCATTATGGTAATGTCACTTATGCTTAAAGAATACCCTAACCTCTAAAGTTATCTAAACCGACCTTTGATACCAACTATAAGGCCCCAGCCTTAAACCTTACTTAAAATTGAATTAAATGAATAATTCACATTGAGGATCTTTTCAGGTTTAGAGTTTTAGAGAATTAGGACATAACTATTACATCTCAAAATATTACAAAGTAGTCTATTCTTCTAAATTTCCATAAAATAAAAACTCTTAAAGAGAAACATGTCTAGTTTCTTGTTTTAGGTAGCATGAGTTTCCCTTGATCCCATCCTTGACCCTATTCCACGCTAAGTCCCATGAAAAACATTTCAAAAACATGGGATGAGCATAAAAACTCAGTAAGGGATACACAAAGAATAAAAACTGTTAGTTTATCAAACAAAATGTAAACCATGTATACTTTATCAAATTAATACTTTTCACCTTTATGAAGTAGTAAAAACTCTTCACTGAATAAAATATCATTACTTACCTTTTTGTAACCAAAGGATTACCATAAAACCCATATAAAGAACACATAACATATATAAAGGTAACTTGGGACATAATCATACTTAAGTGTAATAACCATACGGTCGACTCCCACACATATCACTTAATGGAATATCCATACGGCCAATTTCCATACATACTTAATGGAATAGCCATACGGCCGACTTCCATACCCAATGCATTGGAGGTTATAACGTAACCACCCGTCCTGGTATTCACGACACCACCCGTAATATGGTTTATAACGTAACCACCCGTTAAAATGTCCAAGTACCAATATAAAATCATAAAACATAAAACCAATATAAAGGAATGATAACATTTCCACATTTCAACCACAATATATCATAAATATATTGACATAATAGAATCCTTTATCAAAACCATTTTCAATACCAAAATACATAAAAGAGTATATGTTATTTATCTTATTTTAAAAACATTACGGCTTGTTGAGGAAGCCAAAGACCAAATAATACTCGCGGCGGCGGAAAAGGTCGTTGTCACCGCGTACGTTAAAAGAAACATTCCTTTTTTTCGTTTTGTAAAACGCTTCTTAGAAAAAGATTCCTTTTGTATAAAAGTAAAAGTCAAAGGGGTTTATACACCGTATAAAAGAAAGTTGTGTATAAAACGAAATGTTCTTCAATGAAAGGAGATTGAGACGAAGTCCCTTACAAAGACGGTATCCTTGGTTTAAGGATAAATCAATTGCATAATTATGTGTGACAAACGAATACACCAAATATAAGTGGATATTAAGTGTAAAACAATCAGAGGTTATTCACACATATTCATAGAACTACATATTCAAGGAGTACAAGTTTATCCCAAAGAATCAAATTTGGGCTAAGAAGTTCCCTTGAAAAAATTTGACAGCCTAACGGCGTCACTTCAAAAATTCAGAAAATGAGTTGATGAGAGATAAAAAGGGAATCTCATCACTTGGACATAAAATTTACATCAATCAGGATATAGAAGAACATATCCCAACATAATATTATGTGAATTAAAATACATAACAAATGAATTCTTTTAAAAAGAGGAGGGTGAAAGGTTTCGTTACCGACTTGGGTAACTTTCGAAAAGTACACCCCATTGAAAAAGTGTCATACAATGAATATGTAAATACCCATAAATGGAATTATATTACAAAAGGAGTGTAATAGTGGTCAGTACATAAACCACTCAATGGAAATTGTGGCAAATGTAGCATAAATCTCACGGGAATAAAAGTGAGATAAAAAATCTCTTACGGAAACTCGGCAGCCTAACAGCGCCACTTAAAACTTCCAAAATGGATTGATGAGAGGAAATAGGGTCTCTCATCACATCAACATAATGTTTACAGAAAGATTAATATAAAAGAACATCCCCCAACATAACAAATAGGAGCTTAAAATAAGTGACATAAAGGAGAGTACTTTAAAAGAAAGAGAGAAGTTAGATCTCTTACGAAAATTCGGCAGCCTATCGGCGCCACCTAAAACTTCCAAAATGGATTGATGAGAGAGAATAGGGTCTCTCATCTCATGAACATAAAAATTACAGTAAATTTAATATAAAATATCATCCCTATAACAAGAAAGATGAGCTTTAAAAGGAATGAAATAAAAGTGTGTACTTAAAAAGTAAGAGAGGAGTAGGATCCCTTACCTCGGGTCCGACTTGACTCGATCGTTATTTAATGTCCTGAATAATAAACTTGAGTTAATTTATACTTGCTTAAGAACCCTTTTTCAAGTTAATTATTCCTTTTATATCACTTATTACCATGTCATGAACACTATGTAATTATTTAAGCTAATAACGGTCGTTTTAACGATCATCGGTACTTGAGTAAAAAATAAGCCCTTTATAATTATATGTTGTTCATGTATCCATTATATCCAGAATGGTATTCATTATGTAGATATCATATATGTCATATATATCCGGTACATGCATGAATTTATAATATTACATAATCATTTAGATTAAAGAAATGAAATGCACCGTTCATGGAGACGGTAAGCCGTACATACGCATGAACGCTACTTTCATTTCTTTGTCATATTAATGGAATTAAAACTAAATGAGAGGTATGTATATTTTAATTACAGAATTATATTCATAATTTAGATTTATCATTCATCATATATATCCATTATATACATGTACTTATAATAGTACATTACATTTAGGGATAAGAAATGAAATGCACCGTTCATGGAGACGGTAAGCCGTACGTACGCATGAACGCTACTTTCATTTCTATCTCATACTTTAATGGAAATAAATAATAATGATATAGAGGTATATAATAATTCTAGTATAACATTATATATAATAACATTAAATTCATCCTTTATACGTCCCACGTATGGCATTAACGAATCACATCACTTTGAGGGGGCGGTAGTCCGCACTTCCTAAAATGAAGGTATCATGTATACCCATAATGGAAGCCATAAAGTTAAGCAAAAAATGAAAAATACAGAAGCTTAAGTAAAACATAAACATATTACATATCATATATAAATATAGTGACATCTTAATTTCCACCTTTGAATGTGTTAAAAGAATGTTGAACAATCATCGTTTCGGGAGGCATAAATTCGCCATCCACGGAAACAGTATGTTCGTTGACCATTAGATGTAGGTGTGTGTAATTTTAGCTCTAATCCTTATTATAACAACATCCTAGTATATTGAGGATACTGGAGTCGTTACAAAAGAAAATAATAAAAAGAGTTTAGGGGGTTGGAGAAGCAAAATAAAACAAAATGACTCAAAAGAAGACATTACCTTAAAATCGGGTAACTCCCTTTGGTTTGAGCTAAAAAGCTTCCTTGGGAAGACTTCTGACCAAAGTGAGGCCTCAAGGAGTAAGAGAGGGAAGTGGAGAGACACAATGGGCAGAGGTTGGCCGAGCCAAAGGCTTTGGGAGTGTGGGTAAGGTGGTAGAGGTGGGGGCCTTTTATAAGAGGAGAGGAGGGGCACTTTTGAAAAGTAAAGAAATATTACTTTATTTGAAAATGTGTTTCGGTTTTAAAAGGTACCACATTGATATAATTCGTGGATAAGGTGTTATGGGTTCGAAATCCACCCATCCAATAATTTTTGGACATGTGTAGTTCATAGATTTTACATTATATTTCCATTTTATTTAAATCGTTAAATAATGAGGTCATCACTGCATCATCATGATGTCATAAATAATTTAATTTATTTAGTGTCTAAAAATTATAAAAAAAATACTATGATATATTAAATCTTTTTATCTTTCCAATTACTATTTATAATCAAAAATCTGATCTTTATAACCCCATGTAAAAATTGTTTCCGTAAAACATATGATGTTTGTGTCATTTTTACTTTTACATTAAATAAAAAGTTATTTATGTCATTTTCCAACCAATGTGGCTCCATGGGGTCCCCAAGTTGACCCATGGCTTTTCTTGGTCGTCCATGACACAACCAATGAGGGTAGGACATGTTTCAAGCTCATATTATTTTATTAAATCATTATTTTTACCTTAAACTACACTAATTACCACTAATCGCGATTAAAAACTTAATAAGTTACTATTCACCAAAAAATTATTTTTATCCCATTGAACCAAATTTTACTTCTTAATGAAAACCATTTATGTCAGATTTTTGAAATTCAAAACACAAAGATGGCGAAATTTCATTTAAACGGAAAAATCAGTTTTTATAAGTACCACTTAGTGGTTTCACTATTCATCAAAAATTGAAGTTTTTCAAAAAAATCCCAAAAATTCACCATAAGATATATTTGATATTCCAAATTCAAAAATGAAGTATATTTTAAAAAATTCAAAACATATAAGTCAGATTAATTAATTTAATAATTAATTCCCGCTGTCAAAGCAAATAGCGTGTTTTTATGAAACAATAAGTATCAAAAGATTGACACTAGTTTAAGTCTGATTTCAAAGTGAAATTAATTCCAACGACCACTATTGGATTTAATGGTAAAAATATTTTCTCGTTTCACTTTAAAACCAATTCAAATTATAATCTAATAATATAAATAAATTAGATTAAAAAGAAGTTTTGAATTGAAATACAACATTTTACACTATTTATTAAAAAAATGAACTTTATCGGAAAGATACCAAAAATTTACACAAAGTAAATTTTGATGTCCCGATTCTAAAGAAGAGTTTTATTTGATCCAACAGAATGTATAAGAGTGAACAAAACTATATTTAATGACGGTTCGCCATCAAAAGGCGATAAGTGAACCTTTAGTGAAAACTAGGGCATATACGCCTAAAATTGAATTCTTTCTGCATTTTAAGCCTTTATCTTTTATTGGATAAATGTAAAAACATTTAAAAACATATATAATCATATTTTAGTTATTTCTATACATTCCTTCCAATACAATGGCTACATGTTAACTGCCATTTAAAATAATAATATTTTATTATTAGAGTGCAACGTAAGATTCCCAAGAAACTCGTTGTTGCGTGTTGGGTACGCCATCGAGCATTAAATCCCCTTTAAAGTAATATTAATATTTGATTCACAAATATGGATAAATATAAAGATGTTATATTCTTTATTTACCCGGGGTGTTACACCAACTACACAACCCAAACGAATTTTCCATTTGGGAAGGGGGATCGACCCTTGCACAGTCTCCCGACTGGCGGACTATGACGACCACCGAGCTGGGCCGCCCGACGGTTCGGGCCGGTCCGTGGTCCAGCCGGTTCAGGCCGGTCCGGGTCAGACCCGAAGCAGGTCGGCCCAATGGGGTCAAAACAGACCCAGACCCATTTCGGCCCAGATACGCTTAAATAGCCGTATCTCACAAACCAGACGTTCACTTGATAAACCGTATGCGGTGCTAAAATACTTGAAATGAGAAGGTCATTTTGAAATACTCTACCTGAGTTTTGGATAAGTATGGAGTATGATCGGGTTGGATCATACTTGAATCCAACCGGTCCCTTGACACTAAAATGCCTATAACTCTCAGAACATACGTCCGATTGACGTGCCGTCTATTGCATTGGAACCCTTATGACATGAAAGATTGTTGGGTTACTTCTTTGTGGGACTTCATGCTATGTCAAGTACGATCGATGGATTGATGAGCGGATCCTACCATATTCAAGAAAACTTTGTATGGGAATACAGTGGCTGGATGAGATGTGAATAATGAATAGCGATCCTATATGGATCAGCACCTAGAGATCCTGTGTGGATCAACACCTAGAGATCCTGTGCAGATCAGCACCTAGAGATCCTATGCGGATCAGCCCCTAGAGATCCTATGTGGATGAGCACCTAGTGACCCTGTGTTGATCAACAACTAGCGATCCTGTGTGGATCATAACCGAGTGATCCTATGTGGATCAATAGTAGAACCCTTAATAGAATAAGATGATCTATCTTTACGAATAATCATCTGTACTTCTGTACTTAAGTTATACCTAGTTTGAGTTGAGTCTTTTTATTGTGATTTGTGATTGAGATCATGATTTTTGGTTTTCCTTGTGGAATTCTGAGAGACCTTTGGGGGTCTTGGGGTCCCTACTGGGTATTGTTATTACCACCCCTGCATGGGCTTCAGCCGCACATTGTTTTGTCTTTTTTAGACGACGAGAAGCTTATATGAGTCTATAGAAGCCAGGAACAGGTGATACATGGAGATGACTGGCTGACATGGAGAGCTATGGAGATGAGCCGTACCTAGCAATTAGGTGGGATTCTTAGAGGACAATCTCAAGAGTTGTTTTTCAGTTTTATATTGTAGTTGTATATTTTTAGTTGGGCTTGTATTCCAGACTCTTTTACTTTTAGTACACACTTTAACTACTGTAGTTTTACTTCATGGTTACATCTTATTGTGTTCTTGGACTATATGTCTATACAATTTTAAAGGAAATTCCTTCCCGTTTTAGGGATACGCCTTTCTGGTGCTAGTTTCCAACCCCTGGCCTATGGAAGGTAGGCTTGGGGTAGTCATGACACATGCCCCAAGGGACGGGTCATGACAAAGTGGTATTAGAGGATTCGGTTCTACTGAAGAACTAGGACTCTAATATTTCCAATGGAGTAATAGTGATAAGTTTTTTCAGTGTGATTTTTAGTTCGGGGAGTCCAGTTTTGGTGCGGAGGCCAACGTATCCATACATCAGGATACTGAATTCTGATTTCCAACTCGGTGGATGAAAACAGTGATTGCGTGTGTTTTAGAAATGTTTTACTTTTAATATATTTAGAGTCAGCTCACCAGGTATAACTTATTGACCATAGCACACCTATTTATTTTTAGGATTCTTCTGCATAGACAACTAGCTTGGATTTCCGAGAGAGTACACGATGATAGCCCATCGAGTGGCAAGGCTTCGGTGCATGGCCCTCTTACTATGTTGGAACCCTCGTGTAGTGTACTAGAAACACCACCACTCAAAGGGAATTAGTTTCCACCATCCCCACTGGAAGACCTTTCATGCTGACTGAGCGCATTTCATGAGTTCTAGAGATAGAGGCATTTGAGGTTTCGATGCGAGAAAGATCCCCAGGCAGCTGAGGACAAGCTGGAGGCTATGGAACGGGTTTTTCACTTAGTTGAGATGCCATAAGATCATATGGTGATATTAGATGCTAGCCTATTCTAGATCACAGTAGGGAGATGGTGGATTTGGACACTCTAGACGCATGATGAGGTGACACTCTCCTGGTTGGACTTTGAGACCCACTTAGGGTGGAGTTAATACCATCTACTTTACGCTCAGTTCATTTCTAGGAGTTGCTGCACTTACAGCAGGGCAACCTATCAGTGGCCCAGTACTCAGTGAGATTCACTGACCTCTCATGATACTTCACCAACATGGTATGAGACCTATTATTCAGGGCCTAAACCATTTAGTAGGGTATCCGGTGGTAGATCAGAGCATCGATGATATCACTCAATATACTGATGTAGGATGGAGTGCTCAAGAGAGAATTATTGGTGGAGAGTTTCTTAGATGAGAAAGAACCGATGGTGAGAGAGGTAGTCGATTCATCTGCAGGAGGCACTAAGAAGATGACCCAGAGTTCCAAGTGGGCCAGACCTTCCAGTGGACGACCCCGAGATGCAGGTTCAGAGGTGCGAATCTCGTGAGGCAGAGGAGGTATTCTGAGGACTAAAGCCTGTCACTCTTGCGGTGGACAGGGACACATGGATCGTGACTATCCAACTCCCCGCATAAAAAATAATCATATGACCGAGGGACCGCCGAGGCAGTGGACGAGGTTCGAGCAAGGGGGACCGTTGGGCGGAGGACATGGCAGAGGATCAGGCCGTGTTGCAGGTGGTGGATGATGGTTTGAGGTTCCACCACCACCACCCCTAGATGGTCAACCCCGACCACAAGGAGCATGTGGAAAGGGGTGAGCTCAGCTTTAGGTGGTAGAGTCCTATGACCATGGTGCTTTAGAGATGATTAGAGTTATGATATGTGTCTATTCCATCCTAGTAGTTCTTATAGACATAGGTTCCAGTCACTATTTTATTGCCACAACACTCATTCGGAGCTCGAAGATTCTTGTGGAGCAGTCAGCTCAATTATTATGATTAGATACTCCTACAGGAGAAGATTAGATGATTACACACTGGTGAAGACTGTGTGAGCTCACTCTAGGGGGTGAGAGATTTGGCTGGTATCTCTTAGTAGCAGCGTCGAGGCCTTACGGTGTCATCTTAGGTATGGAATGACTCTCCACTGTTCATTCTCATATTGACTGTTTTAGGCTCAAAGTGTGGTGTATCCATGAGGATGGGATCAGGTTTTACTTCACCAGCGAGAAAGGAACCTTTTCAGTATAGGATGGACTCTCTCGAAGGAGGGTGCAACCGATCACTCATCTGTGGGCTAGCCTTACCCTCAGAGTTGTTGACACGAGGAGTCCAAGTTATCCTATAGTGGTGGAATGGTATGGTGATGTCTTTCTTGATGATGTTCCGAGACTACCTCCTCATAGAGAGGTAGACTTATACATCGACCTGTACCCTAGGACAACACTGATATCTAAACCAACATATCGGATGGCCCCTGCAGATCTTCACGAGTTGCGGGTACAATTGGAGGAATTACAGAGGAAGGGGTTCATAATGCCCAGTGTTTCTGCATGGGCATCCCCAATTCTGGTCACCAAGAAGGAATATGGGATTTTGAGGATTTGTGTGGACTATCGGTGCCTGACCCAGGTGATCTTGAATAATAGGTATCCACTCCCAAGGATTTATGATCTCTTTGAAAAACTGAAGGGAGATCTATTTTTTATCAAAGATAGACATCTGATCAGGCTATCATTAGCTCATGGTAGAGGATGAGGACATACAGAAGATAGCCTTCAGATGTCGGTATGGCCATTATGAGTTTTTGGTGATTCCCTTCAGCGTGACGAATGCTCCAGAAGTGTTCATGGGGCTGATGAATAGTATTTTCCATCCTTACCTCAATCGCTTTGTGTTGGTCTTCATTGAAGACATCTTGATATACTCGGCATTGGAGGAGGATCACACCACACACCTACAAATAGTTCTGGATACAATCTGAGAGCACTAGATTTAAGGAAAGATCTCAAAGTTCCAGTTCTAGATATGTGAAGTCCACTTCTTGGGGCACATTATCTCATAGGCTAGATTTGTAGTGGATTCAGTGAATATAGAGGCAGTGCACACTTGAGATCTACCCAGAAGTGTAACCAAGGTGCGGAGTTTCTTAGGATTGGATGGGTACTATCAGAGATCTGTACCAGAATTTTCTAGAGTTGTGACAACCTTGTCAGCTTTTACAAAGAAGGGACAACCCTTTGAGTGGATGGATAGATGCTAGTAGAGTTTTTAGGAGCTGAGATATAGGCTGATGAGTGCCCCCATCTTGAGGCTACCAGAAGAGGGCGTTCGGTATGTAGTCTACTACGACGCATCAGAGACCGAAATAGACTGTGTCCTGATGCAGGAGAGAGTAGTGATCACCTATAGGTCACGGAAGTTGAGACATCATGAGTAGAACTATGCTACCCATGAACTAAAGTTTGCAGTACTGGTCTTTGCGCTGAAAATGTGGAGGCACTACTTGATGGACAAATTTTTTACAGTCTACTCTGATCACAGGAGTATCAGGTATATCTTATCTTAGAAGGACCTGAATCTGAGACAATGACGATAGATATAGTTCTTCCCAGACTATGTCTATGATATAGTCTACACTTTTGGGAAGGGAAACGTAGTAGAAGACACACTCAGTAGGTGGTTTGGTCTACAATTTCTGAGTGAGGTGACAGAGCAGCTTGCCGCATTGTAGTTATCCTTCATGGATAGCGATAGAGAAACTTACCTCCACTCTATGATAGTTAATCACCCACTTATTTAGTGATTCCGGGAGGCACAACCTGGGAACATAGACTGCGAGGCCCAATGTGCTCAGATATCCTCAGGATAGGCTGCTGAGGGATTTTCTAAAGGTGGGGAGCATGTCATCCTCTTCAGGAGATTTACTATGTTACCAGGGAAACTATGAGAGGAGGTATTTATGGATTTACATACATCCCCTTTGGTGGTACATCATGGTGTGGTGAAGATGTATTAGGACCTCTAGTGTCAGTACTGGTGGACAGAGATGAAGAAGGCAATGGCAGAGTTCATATCACGATGCCTCACTTTTCAGCAAGTGAAGACTGAGAATTAGGTACCGGTAGGCTTAGATCAGCTACCTGAGGTACCAGAGTGTAAGTGGGACGGTATATCCATGGAATTTTTGAAAGAGCTACCACATACATCTAGTAGCCACGATTCCATATGGGTGATCATTGACCGACTCACCAAGTCGGACCACTTACTACCTATCCAAGAGCAGGGATTAGTAGAGAGCATGAGACACCTCTATGTATAAAAGATTGTACGGCTTCACAGGGTTCCATTGGCGATCATCTTAGATTGCGATTCATGTTTTACATCCCTATCATGGAAGGGATTATAGGAGGTGTTCATGACTCAACTACACTTGATCACTGCCTTTCATCCTCAGACAGATGGTCAGACGGAGTGGACTATACAGACACTTGAGGAAAAGCTTCGTGCTTATGTCCTTGATTTTAGCCGCAGTTGGGAGGACCACCTTCCACTGGTGGAGTTCAATTACAACAATAGTTATCACTCCACCATCGGCATGGCTCCATTTGTGGCCCTATATGGGCAACGTTTTAGATTAAAACTATACTGGATAGAGCCAGGGTAGTCAGCCCTTATGGGTCCAGAGTTGGTACATGCTACCATGAAGAAGGTGCATATCGTGTAGGAGAGGATAAAGACAGAACAGAGCCGATAAAAGTCTTATACTGATAGGAGACAGATACCCTTTTAGTTTTATAGAAGAGACCATGTCTTCCTATAGGTCTCACCCCAATGAGGATTATAGAGGTTTGGCTGGGGAGACAAGCTATCACCGAGGTTCGTTAGACCTTTCCAGATCCTCAATATAGTAGACGAGGTGGTGTACCATCTAGATCTTCCCCAACAGTTGCAACGAGTGGATAATTTTTTCCATGTGTTGCAGCTGAGGAGGTATTTTCATGATCCATCACATGTTATCGACTAGGGTGATATGGAAATCGATGATGGGGAAACTTTTTCGGAGTTCCTAGTAGAGATAGAGAATCGATAGGAGAGATTCCTTCATGGGTGGTCAATTCCTCTAGTGTAAGTTCGTTGGTAGCACAAGAACCTCTAGGAGATAACATGAGAGCGGGAGGCTCAGATGCATGTTCAATACCCCATTTGTTTTCCTATTTATTTTGTAGATTTCAGGGACTAAAATCCCTAAGGTTGGGAGAATGTAAAGACCCATAAATTTCATATATATTTTTTAAATTATTTGGGATTATTAAGAGTCTACAAAAATTGATGGCACTTGATTTCGAGTCCCGGTGTGCCTATAAATAAATTTTGAACTTTTTTAAGGTACGTCCATTAAATGTGCAAGAAACATTTTTTATCTTTTGATTCGGTGCTCGGATTAAAAATCCAAGGGCACCGTTGAATTTGTAGTGCCAAGATTCACTTAAGGGGTGCTTAACTTTGACCACAGTAGGTCAGGTGAAGAAGTAATCTTTTGATACTTTTAAAGAAATAATAAAATAACATAAAAATTGTTTTTTTATTTTCCTACCTCCTGATGAGCGACGGTGGTGGGACTGATGGGTTGTCAATCCATTTAATGTTTTGACTCTTTGGTTTCTAACCACACCATTGAGATATTAAGAGGTTAATTCATTAATGAACCTCATTAATCTCTCATTGTGTTAACCTCATTTTCCCCTCTATTTAATTGAGGCTCAGGTTGGGGTTTTTGAAGAAATTGTGAGGAGCCTATAGTGAAGTACTGCCGCATCTTCCACCGATGGAGGATGGAATCTTGGGTAGCAATGATCCGAGATCAACGAATGCCAACAACATCTTCCAAGGAGGACTCTTCTCCCACCACAATCGTATAATCACCCAATGGATCTCGATGTAGGGGTTTTTTTCTTGATTAAAGTCTAAGATTTTGAAGATGAATTAATCTCACCCTTGTTATGATGTTAACACAGAGGGCGTGAGCCAAAAAAACACGGCCCATACCCTTCACCACTTGATTTCTCGCTGCGTTCTTTGGGGGGTGGATTTCTCAACTTGATAGAACCTTGAAACAGGGAGCCATACAGTGATGATGGCATCCCGGGAGGCCTGTAGGCATGTTCGGAAAGGAAAATAGACCACTAGAGCTCACCCTGTGGCCCACAGAAGATCCGCCGACGTGACACTGGTGGGAGACCGACATCGGTCAGACATAGTGGCAGCGGCGGCACACCGCTGCGCACTGCAACATCATGCCGCTGCGGCGACAGTGAGGCAGCCGTCCCTTGTCCGGACACATTGGCGGAAGGCAGCGCACCATGAAGCATCGTGGTGAGGAGGCCATGACATCGGACCCGTAGTGGAAAGCGAAGGGACCAGTGCCCCGCAGGTCCTACTAGAAGCCAAGGTGGCTCCATGTGGTGCCGTCGGTTACAAAACATGAACGACTTTGCCATTCGAGAAGGTGGAGTAACCTCGCGCGGTCGCCCGGCTGACGGACCGCGCTAGCCATCATGCTGGGCCGGTCCGCGGCCCAGCCGGTTCAAGCCGGGCCGGGTCGGACCCAAACTATGTCAGGCGGCCCAGGATAGGCGAGTCTGGTCGGTCCAATCAGGTCGGACCGGACCTTGAACCATTTCGGCCCAGATACGCTTAAAAGACTGTATCTTGTAAACCAGATGTCCGTTTGATGAACCGTCTATGGAACTTGAATCCATGGAATGATATGTTACTTTTGAGATATTGCACCTAAATTTTGGAGAAAGTTGGAGTACAGCTAGGTTGGATCGTACCTGAATCCAATCGGGCCCTTGGCACTAAAATGCCTATAAATCTCAGACTGGGCGTCCGATTGACGCTCTGTTTGTTGCATTGGAACCCTTATGACATGACAGATCTTTGGGTTACTTATTCATGGTAATTTGTTCCAGTTAAAGTACGACCTATGTCTTGAGGAGCGGATATTACTAGAATAGTGATCCAGTGTGGATCCCCACCTAGAAATCCAGTGTGGATCAACACCTAGAGATCTTGTGTGAATCATCACCTAGAGATCCTGTGTTGATCATCACCTAGAGATCCTGTGTGGATCATCACATAGAGATCTTGTGTGGATCAACAGTAGAACCCTTAATTGAATAAGATGATCTAGTTTTACGACTAATCATCTTTACTTTTATAATTAAGTTATACCTGATTTGATCTCATGGATTTTCTTATGATTTGTGATTGAGATCATGATTTATGGGTTTCTTGTGGAATTATAAGAGAACTTCAGGGGTCTTGGGCCCCCTACTGTGTATTTTTATACTCACCCTTGCACGGCCTTCGCCCGCACCATGTTGTGTCTTGTGAAGATGATGAACAACTCGACTGAGTCTATAGGATCCAGGACCAGGTGGTACACAGAGGTGACTGGATAACCTGGAGATCTATGGAGACAAGCCTTACCTACCCATCATGTGGGATCCTTGTAGGATGATCTCAGGAGTAGTTTTTCTATTTTCTGTTTTAGTTGGATCTTTTCAGTTGGGCTTGTATTTCACCCCCTTTTACTTTCAGTACCCACTTTCTCTACTATAGTTTTACTTTGTGGTTGCATATTATTGTGTTCTTGGACTGTGTGTTTGTACAGGTTTAAAGACAATGCCTTCTTGTTTTACGGTTACGCCTTTCCGATGCTAGTCTCCAACCCCCGGCCAATGGAAGGCGGGCTTGGGGTAGTCACGACACTAGCCCTGAGAGACAAGTCGTGGCATTGTGCATAAAGAAAGATATCTAATACTTAAAGTTTATTTCAGATGAAATACATATAAAATCTTAGGGTGTTAGATTCTATCCGCATAAAATGATTTTTCTCTCTCAAAATTCCTTCACTTTGATACAATAAAATGAGGATATCCTTATTTCATCACATCTCTAGGTTCCCATGTAGCTTATTTTGATTTTTTATTCCTCTAGTGAACTTTAACAAGGTGATTATTCTTGTTTTATAGAACTTTATATCTACAATCCAGGATTTATATTGACTGTTCATCATAGGAAATATTATTCTATGATGTTAAAATATATGATTTTAGTACATGTGAAGAATTAGGTATGTACTTCCTTAAGAGTGATACATGGTACACATCATGAATCTGAGTGAGGTTTGGTGGAAGCAACAAGAGTTGAACTACGATCCCTAATTAATCAAAAATATAGAAGGGGATAATAAACTAGGGATAAAAATTCCCTTATTTAAAAATCACATAACTTTCTTACATGGATGAATTCATTGGAATAACTTCTCAATAACTTTTACATCCAGATTTTTTAGATGATATTCATCATAATTCTTCTTTTGATTCTGACCCACCTTGATGTGCTACTGAATGGAAATAACCCTCTCTTCCATTTTCATATCTATAATAGGTCCCAATGACTTTATTTCTATAAATTCACTATAGCATGTTGAGATTCTATAGTTCCTTCTATAGAGGGATTCATAATGATCAATATAAATGCTTGAGTGAAGTCTATTTTTATAATAGAATTAGACAAGAGGAAGGCGTTAATCCCAAAACCTTGGAAATCTAGAGAAAAATATCTCAATATATCCTATAGGGTTTGAATGGTTCTCTTAGATTGACCATCTATCTAAGGATGATAATTAGTAATTAAACATAACTCTATATCTAGATTTTGATGAATGCTTCACTAAAACTTCAAGGTAAACCTTTGATCTCAATCAGATACAATAGAATGTGGTACTCTATGAAACCTTACCACTTCCTTAATGTATATACAATTCAGACGATCAAGAGAGAAAAATTATTTAATTGCAATGAAGTGTTCTTAATTGGTAGGGATATTGAGTAAAATCAAATAGAATTATGTCCTTTAGATGTTTTGGGGGATTCCAATGACAAAATACATGGTGATGTTTTCCCATTTCCATTCCAGTACGGTTAATGATTATAAAATCCTCTTAGAATTATATCTCTTAGCCTTAATTTTTTAAAATACCAAACACTAAGATATATACTCTAAAATATCTCTCCTAATTTTATCCCACTATAAATACTCTTTCATATCTCTATACATATTCATACTTTCAGAATGAATAGAGAATTATAAAATATAAGCTTCATCCAACAACTCCTTATTCAAGTCTAGTATTGATAAAAGGAATATTCGATTCTCAAACCTTATCATTAAATTACATTCAAATTTAAACTCAGGGACATTTACTACTTTCTTTTGAAACTCTACATATTCCCTTAATTCCTATTTAATCTTCAGTTAGATAGATGATTGAACACTCATTTAAACAAGGCATTATTTATCACCTTACTTCAAGATTTCTAGATCCATTATTTTCAAATTTATAAATATTTAATCTTTTATGATCCTCATAAGATAATCTAAATGATCTTTTTGACTCAAACCATCGAAAACCTTGTTCGCTTTCCCAAGGTGGTAATGTATTGAGAAATCATAGTCTTTAATCAACTCTAAAAATATTTTATGGAACATGTTCTACTATTTTTAAGTGAATATATCCTTTAAAATTTTATGAATTTTATATATGTCACACATTTCTCTATAATGATAATTTATCCATATATTTAATTCAAAAATTACTGGAACTAAGTCCAAATTATGAGTCGAGTAATTTTTCTCATGAACCTTCAATTTTCATGAGGATAAATCTATCACCATATCATTATATATGAGGATACATCCCATTTTATTCTTTGATTCATCCCTATAGATCATAAACCCTTATCTACTGGTGGGTAGTGTGAGCACATGTTCACTGACCAACCTTCTTTTTAACTCCTTGAAATTTTCTTCACATTCATCTATCCAAAGGAGCTTAACTCACTTCTGAGTTAACTTAATGAGTGTATTATATATCCACGATAATTTCTCTACAAATAATAAATAATTCTAGATCGGCTAAGAAAACTATAGATCTCAGTTACCGTAGTTTTCATGGGCTGATGTTCAATAATTTCCATCTTTGATTGGTCCACCAACACACCCTTTCTTGAGATTATATGACACAAAAATTAAACTTTATGAACCAAAAATCACACTTGGTTAAATTTTCATACAAAATATGATTCCTTAGTATATTTAGTATAATTTTCAATTGATCTTAATACTCTTAATTAATCTTAGAATATATAAGAACATTGTCTATAAATAATACAAAAAATTGATCAAGCTAAAATCTAATTACTCTTTTAAATAAATCCATGATGATAGTAGGGTAATTAGTTAGATCAAATATCATCACTATAAATTCATAATGTCCATAAATTATATGGAATTATATCTTAGGTATGTATTCACTTTCGACCCTCAATTGATACTAACCGGATTGATGATTAATCTTGAAAAAATATTAATCTCTTATTAATTGATGAGAAAAATCATCAATATGAGGAAGATAATTATTCTTGGTTGTGATTATGGTAATTTACTTATAATAAATATAGAGTTGAATATATCCATATTCCTTCTTAAAAAAGGAACATGTACACTACATGGTGATTATCTTGGATAAATTAATCCCTTATCAAGATTCTTATAGAGATTCTTTTTTAATTTCTTGAAATCAATCAGGGCCATTCTATATAGAGTATTTGAAAAAGGTGAAACACCAAGTATAAGTTCTATTAAAAAGTAAACTTCATGGTTCATAGGAATACCAGAATAATATTCTCAAAAAACATCAATAATATCCTCCAAAATATGAATATATTTTCTATTGAGCTTCTCTTCAACCATATAAGACAAACACCCCATTTGAATTGGAATCATGGCCAATACAATAGATGCAATTTCCATTGGAAGTTCATATTTATATTTGAACCGATAAACAATCATAGTATTGCTCAAAATATCAAATGTTAATTCCCTTACTCATAAACTGATATGTGTTTTATATAAATTGTCTAATACATTCCCAAAATAACATCAAATTCAACTCTATGGAGAATAAAAATATTTTTAGGAAGTAAATTCCCACAAAATTCAACCAGAGAAAGAATCATAATATTGAGATGCGATCATCAAACCATTGGTAGTTTTAATTTCTAATTAAATATATAATTATCAAGGTGGTATTGTGATACCCTTAGAAAATTCTTCAAATATAAAAGAGTGGGTAGATCTTAAATCAAATAATACATTAGAAATTATATAGTGGATGCTAAGAATACCATTCAACACTTCATTATTCCACCCACATATGTAATAGTGACCACACCATATTTTACTTTTCATCTAATGTTAAGAGTTTTTTGACACTAATCATAATTTTTAACCATTATATTTTAGAACTGTTTAGCATAATTCCCATAATCCTTTCATTTGAAACACTAAAGTGTGGGTGGTGCATTCTGTATATATTTATCTCTATTCACATTATTAGATAACTTCTTCCCATAAATTTGGTATTCAATTTCCTAATGAAGTTCCTTTTAACACTTAAATAATTTTATATTCCTCTTAAGATAATTTCTTCTATGTTTCATTTCACACTTCAAACATAATGCAAGACTGATATTCTTCTTTCCATGGTTTTTATTATTACAATTTTATTGAATTCCCTATTTTTTTCTTTTGAAAACCATGATATTGATGGGTAAATACAATCTCTATTTATAACTTGGTAGCATAGAAAATTATTTATTGATAGATACTGGAGTCCCTTATAGCTAACACACTATATATACTTGGTTTTAATCCACTTAATAATCTATAAATTGTACTCTTTGGTTCAATGAGAATACCAAAATCATACCTCACAAGTCTGGATTTTTTTTTCATAATTACTAAAGGATTCATCATCCTTATTACTTATCTCAAGGAATCCATCCTCCATTTTTTATTAAGAATACGTAAAAATTATTTATTAAAAAATAACCTTATAAATTCATACCACTCCATGGAGTCAATTCCTTTCAGTTACCTTATGTTCTTGATGAGGGTCTACCATTGTTTTTTGTCACCTTCCAAATTATAAACAACCAAAATAACCTTTTCATGATCCAAACATAGGATAAATTAAAATATAATTTCAGTGGTTTTATCCATTTCTCAGAAACTACTGTATCAGTGTACCCAGTAAAATAGGGTAGATGTTTCCTCATCAAGGACTAAATGAAGCATTGTCCCCTCCTTTAATCATTTTTAATCTCAACATTATTCATGGATTGATAAAGTTGGTTAATCAAAGAAATGAGATTTTATATCATATCTACCATAATATTTGGTTTCTTAGAAGGATAATCATTGGATTTTACATCATATTCATTAATAACATGGTTCCTTTGGGTTCAATCCATTCCATAAAACCAAAAGGTATAGTGTGAAAAATAATAGCCATAGTGATAAACCATATAATCATGTAGAATCATTCACCGGATGTCTAAATAATGACACATTATTTTCAATATATGACACCATAGATTTAACCTAGGCCATCCATGGTCATAATCTATTTAAATCCTTTAAAATGATTTATAATGAAAAGGTGAATTAACCCAAGCATATCCCATAAGAATTTCTAGCTAGGGGAGCAGTATTAGGACCAATCAACATGCACAAAGACAATCAATTTAGTACCCAAATATACCACATTCATAGTTGTTACCCCTAAGTTCATATATGCCACAACCGCATGCACATTAAAGTATTTAGATAGGGATACATCTTTTAGGAAAACCATACTTCTTTATTTTACCATAACTTAGGATGCTCTCCTATACTTAGGATTATACTAAGGGTTTTTACTAAATATTTATCTTCATAGTTTCCAAGAATAATTAAACCCTTCTTTAATACCAAATATAGTGAGACATAATTTTAATACATAAATATTACATCTTATTAGATTAATATTCATTAAATAACACCATGATCCTCACTAGAACCATAAAGGTTTAGTTCTTTTGGAAAGTTAGATATTTAAAAAATTGGTACATAAATGATCAAAATAATCTCCCACATAGTTCTAAAAACTAAAAACCCTCTTAGACACATCATACCTAAAACCATTCTTCATATCCTAGGTAAATGAAAACATAATAAAGGGAGAGATCAGATGATCAGTAAGGGTAAACAATGAAGCTATCAATTATAATTTAAACATAACATGAAAATAAAGGTATAAAACATGATCTTAAACTTTTAAAACAATACCCAATAATTTTTAGATCATAAAAAAATGTCATGGAATAAATCTTGGTACTTCATAAGACATAAATCACAATGTAATCAAAGAACATAATCCATAAAATCATAACATTGGATTAATATCACGTCATAAAAGAGTGGCATAAATTATTTCATAATCATAGTAATATAAATCTAATTTCAAGGATAAACACCAAGATATTCATCATAATTAGTCTTGGGATAACCTCCCATGTACCTACATTGGGTTAGGTATAACCTCCCATGTACCCTCTTTCGAGTTTGGGATAATACCCTTTTTTAGGATTGGGATAACCTTCTATGTACTATTTGTGATCATAAAACATTAATATTTACCAAATTAATTGGAGGTATATATAATTATAGGCCTACCCATAACATAATCATAATCCATTCATAAGTATACTGTAATATCATAAAACATTCATCATATCATCATTACATAACCCATAAAAAAACTAGTTTGTTAATAATCTCATAATTAATCTAATAAACCATTTAGTGAAATAATAAGGACGATATTTTAGAATTATATCTCCAGTGAAACTTAAGTAACATCAAAGGATGTCATTTTAGACGACAAATTCCTTTAAAATATCGCTTAGAACATTTATTGAAGAAAATATCCATTTTATTTTGAAATCACTTATTTAAAATATAAAATTTTTCAATATATTATAGAAAAAATTTTATTTAAAAATAACCACATAAAATTTTAAAGTAAGATTAAAATCATTGTGTGGTAATTATTATGATAAATAACATTCACATCAAGTATATTAAAACAAATATTTCTGTCACATTTTTAATAACAAGTCAAAAGTAACTCACTCGAAAAATGATAATAAGATCTATTGGAATATTTTTATAGAACATAAAACATGGGTAAAAATAAATTTAAACAATTATAGGGTAATACTCAAAATATTATGGAATAAATTTTAAAGAAAACATGGACATGGAATAAAAATATTCCTAACCAAAGAGAGAAATAAAGTTGGTTTTACTTAAAAAAATCCTTTCGGTTTATTGGGAACTTAAAGAGAGGAAAATTAAAGGAAAACATGTAATATATAGATATAAACATAGAATAATAAAATAAACCTTTTTTATTAGACAATGATAATATATTTTCCCTCAATGTAAATTCAAGCATAAAAAATACTGATTGAAACAAGATTGAAACATAAATCCCTTACACTTTGGTAACATTTGTATCATAAGACCCATCAAAGAATAACTTAAAATTAATATTTAAATTTCATTAAAATAAATTTATTGATGGTATAACATGTAAAAGATTATAAATATAAACCTCATATAATAATATTGGTGCATAACATAACATATATCCCAAAGAAGACAATTTGATATGATAAACCCTTACCTGAAGTTCCACTTACTTAGAAAGCACTCTAATATCCTATATAGTAAATTTAAATTTATAATAATTATTTAAAATATTCATTTACATACTAATAATATTATATATTATCCTCTTATAATATTTCAACACCCACTTATTAGAAATTTCTTATTAAAATCGTCATTTCTAGGTGTTAACTGTTTCTCTTGTCATAAAATTTTTTATCCATAAATTCGAGTCCTTATAATTTTATCATGTTTAAATAATATAAATAATATAAATAATATAAATAATATAAATAATATAAATAATATAAATAATATAAATAATATAAATAATATTAATAATTATATAAATATCATATATTTTTATTTTAAACATATTTATAATCATCCATAAAAGGTATATATAGAAAAATTATTTACACCATTCATAGAGACTGTTGGCCATACACACGCATGAACTCTATTTTCAGTTTATAATAAAAAAAATAAATATAGATAAACAATATTTTTTCATTAAAATATCACAATTTTATCATAAATATCATATATAAACTTTAAATCAATCATAATAATCAACCATTAATGATGGTTATGGAAAATGAATTATATCTCTATATGGAGGCGATAGTCCACACATACGCACCAACGATACTTTCAATTCCAATTATATGGAAAAGATGGTGGATAATAGTGGTTCCATAATCATAATAAAATTTTATAATATTTATAATTCTTAATTTATTATTTTGTTTTTAATAAAATAGATATAGAGGAGGTATAAAATGAAATATATTGAAAGAGGTTGGGTAGGATGATTACCTATTCTTCAGTAGAATCCATTTATATCTATTATTAAGTAACCTTGGAATGGTATTTTAAGAATAAAATAATATATATTCATGTGTAGGGAATTTTTAAGGATAATTGTATAGGATTTTTCTGATATATGTGGCTCAAAGTGGTGTAAAGAAGAGATGGGAGGGGTTTCCTTTTATAAGTGGGGTAGAGGAACCACTTGGAATTTATTAAAATATTAAAATATAATAATTTCTTATTCAAGAGTAATATTTAAAAATGGATAGGTATTCAATGGTATGATAATAAAAGGTATAAATATATCCATAAAATAGGATTTATACAAGTTGAATTTGTAATATTACTATTATCTTTTGGTTTAACCCCCATTAAGCCCATTTTAACCTTAACTGTGATAATGTTTTTTTAATATTTTTACTACTAATTATGAACAAAAATTAATTTTAACTTCTTAAATTATAATAATTATTTTTATTAAAAATATTTAATCAATTTTTAAAAAAAATAAATTTATAAGTAGTAGAAATTCATTTTAATATAAGCACTCAAAATGCAACAAAAACCATTTTTAGAATAATCTATTTTTAAGCATACAATTGAGTTTACCTTAATTCCATTCCATGTAAGACCTATGTGATGAATGTTAAAATATTTTATTGAATATATAATATATATATTTCATTAAAATAATTCAATAATTGAGATTAATTTAATTTATTATTAAGTTAAAAACACGTTGTGCGCATAAAAATAATTGTTTGAAAAATGTGTTTCAAGCCCAAAAATAAAATTATAAAAAAGCAAAGTAAAATGATGATTCCTATGAAATTAATTATATTATTTAAAATTATTATTTTTAATTTAAGATAAAATTAAGAATATTATGGTATTTATATTTGAAAAGAAATCAAAATTTTATAAAAATTGTTATTTTTTCATGGTTCATTAAAAAAATAATTTTTTTCTAAAAAATATCAAAGTTTAACCATAATATAATTTTGAAATTATGAATTTAAAAATGATATAATTTTTTAAAATAAAATTTCTAAAATTGTTGGAAATTAATTATTATATCCATGCATAAAATGAAATAAAACACATTTTTTATTTTTTTGAAGCATAAAATGACTACTGAAAATTGGGTGTTAATTTATTATGAATTAATAAATTAATTTTCATTAAATAAGGAATTTATACATATTTTTCATTATGTTATTAATACTTTTCATACACGCCAATCCAATGGATATGTTATAATTTTATACTATATCAAAGTTCATTTTTGACATTGGGTTTTATATAAAGTAATCCATTGAATACTTCAAGTTTATTTCAAAGGAAATACATATAAAATATTGGGGGGTTACAATGTGACTCATGAAATGAATTAATAATAATATTAATGTATAAGGATTACCACAAACATTCTTTTATAGAAATATACAATGAAATATATAAATGTGGATTTCTGATTAGAGGGTCATGTTTTCATAATCTCATGAATAAATGATTATATAGGGCCTTCACAATGAGAAAGTGTCTTATAGTTTTATGAGTATCCACCCATAATATCTTGTATCAATTGTGTCCCATAAAATTATATCTTTTGGTTATATAACTTATATTTAAGTATACTGTTGTTGCACTTCTATGTTCTCATCACAGTAGAGAACTTTTATGACCTTGTAGTGTGATAAGTACCCTTAGGACATTATCATATACCATGTCATGTAGAAGAAAAATAACGATGCGATAATAACTTTTGTTAATATTAAAATACATTATAGGTAGTATCATTTTTTTCCCATAAAATTAAATTATATGGATATAGAAATTATATTTAAGAATACACATCATGACACTTCTGCGTTCTCATCATTGCAGGGAACCACTATGACCTTTCAGTGTGACAAGTACCCTTAAGACATTATCACATACTATTTAATGCATAATAAAAATATTATTATGATAATAAATTTTATTAATATTTAAATGAATTAATACAAGTAATCCTTAAGTATGTATAAGTTGGTTCTAGGAAACTAACTCCAATAATTTCATCAAGGAAATAGTTATAGATAGAGATGTAAAGTCAGAGTATATCTCAATGAATGATCAAATCGTAGATATGTTCACCAAATCTATTCGAAGAGTTATATTTGATGATTTGAGGATAAAACTTGTTGTTCAAACTCCACATTCACTTAATGAATTTATTGAGGTACCCCCAATTTTCTTTGGATTCAATTAGAAAAAGGGGATAATAAGTAGAAAAAGTGTACTTAATTTATATTTTTTGAATTTGAAACTAGTGATATCATTGAAACGAGGAGAGGATGTTCTTGAAGTTAAACCTATGTAAGATTATTTAGGGAGTTAAACCTCTGGAAGATTATTTAGGGGGAGTACATCCATACCATGTACATGAAACTACTTTTCATAAAGGGATTAAATTTCCACATAAACATTACTTAATTCATTAGTGCAGTGCTATAAAATATATATTTGAGAAAGTATTTGTTTTGATGGAAAGTTGAGTGAAGCTAAAGTGAGTGTTGTTGATTTTAGTGTTGAAAATAAATTCAAATTGGGAAATTAAATAACCCATGGTTTGAAATTGTTAAAGCTATTTTGTATCAAAATTTCATTCATGAATGTTTTTAAGATGTAAATGTATATTATTTTTTTGGTTACAATTCTTTGAGTTATGAATATTGCTGGCTATAGAATGAGAAAACATATTTTGAGTTAATTTAAAAAATATGCTAACTCATAGTCTACAAAACCTGAGAAACCAACCAATAAAGAGGCAGTGATCAATATCAAAGGTATGCTACATAGAATAATCTATGGAGGTGTGAAGGTTAGTGTGTGTAATTGACATGGAGAAGCTATGATGGAAATAGTGAAGGACCATTGGACACACAATATGGTGCCACACAGGATTTCAAGGAAATATGTTGTCATGTATAGATATAAAATGGAGTTATTGACTTAGATAGTTTCCAATTTTAGATACTCAAATGGTGGGATTTATTTATTAATTAAGGGAAACATGCATACAAATTTTTTAAATTCTAAATGATGACACCATATGATATCTTTATCATCCCACATAGGGTTTACGTACAACTTCTGTGAGAATATACCAATATCTAAAATGATTATGATTCCTTTAATAGCTGATTGAAATCGTCCTGGGAGATGATAATAATCTCACACCACATTCTAATAAGTTGCATTGTAAAAATTACTACAACATATGAAAAAAATTAGAAGCAAAGTTGAAAGATTATCTAGATGATGTCTAGGTCTAGATAATCAAAGTTAATGAATCTCGGTGAATTGTTTCATCTAGTTGATGTTATCTATAATGAAACCAAAAGATAAATACCAGAAAAAAGTTAATCATTATATAAGATATGTTATCCGATAGAGAAGAATTACCAAGGATTCATACTAGATAAATTTAAATATGATGAATATCCACTGTTTGTATTAGAAAAAAATATACCAATGCTAACAATGATTCAAGACTAAAGATTAGTAAAATATAATCAATGGGATTATAAGTAGTAATATAATAATACAATACTTTAAGTATAATTTTCAAGAGAAAAAAGGCTATTACACAAATGATTTCATATGAAGAGTGCAAAGATGTTGCACTATGAAGAGAAAAAGTTGTCAACTAATGGATGGTGAAATGATCACTGCGATCAAAAGTTACCTAAGTCTAAGTATTTGAAATTGGTGAATTTAGTTTTTCAAAAGTATGATAATAGATTATATACGATGATGTAGCTGATAGTTGAAGATTTAAAAGAAGGAAATATGAGAATTGTGTGATTGGAATTCATTTTTATCAAAAGTGATGATAATGTAGAAAATTTCACCACTACCAATTAGGCTAAAGACAGTGATAGGAAAATTCTTTCAGAACACTAAAAAAGTGTTGTTGTCCTAATATCCCTTTAAAGGGGCCACCTTTATTGAACTAAAAAAACACCGATGAAGGGGTCCTTTATCATCTCTATTTACAGAGAAGATAAAGGGGGACCTTTATCAGTGGTAGAAATAACACTAATAAAGGCCATACTATGGTAGTGTGTTATTGAAATTATAGCACATTGTATCAAAAAAAGAAAAAAATACCAACAGTATAAGTAACAAATATAGAATATGGAAAATTAATAATTTAATTGAAATAAAAATTAAACCACAAATATAAAAAACACTATATTATAGACATTTCAAACATTGTTTTGTAAAATTACATTAGAAAGTACAATTTTTCACAAATTTTTTTTAAAAAAAACACCAGTTTTATTATCTTTAGAACTCAACCCCCTATCAAAAAGCCCAATCATGGTATCATTTATTTAAAAAGCCACCCAAACTGAAGCAAAATAATTCACATATATAAGAAAATAATTCTTATATTAGTAATTCTATAACGAAATGCATTAAACATAAATATGAAAGGATACATTAATAAAACGTAAATTTTAAACTGATAAGAGACCCTTTGTGTTATATCAGGCATACCATGTATCTTATTTAGATGTGGATGATTCCTACACATCACAAATGTCTCATAGATCATTATACTAAATTATCAAAACAATATGAATGTATTTTATTGGTTTTGAGTATGTCACTTTTGTCTTTTACTACAATTTCAATTTTAAATAAAAAGACACACTTAGAGTCATATCGATCACGCCGTGCATCATATTGAGGTGTTGATAATTCCTAAATGTCAAAAAATGACTCATATATCATTTTACTAAAGTATCAAAACAATCCAAATTTGTTTTCTTGGTTTTGAGTTTGTCACTTTTTTTGATAAAATTCAAATTTTTATTAAAAAGATACACATGGAGTTATACCAGTCACACAGTGTGTTATATTGAGGTTTAAATGATTCCTACATATAAAAAAATGAGTTATGGGTCATTTTTATGAAGTTTTGAAACAATCCAATCCTGTTTCAGTTTTATGCAAGATTAATTCCTACACATCAAAAATGAATTATGAATCATATTCATAAATTACCAAGACAATCCAAGTTTGTTTTTTTAGTGAGTGGCACATGTTTTAAACTAAAACGTCAATTTTAAACTCATAACTGACACTTTGTGTCATAAAGAATGCACCATGTATTAGAATGATGCATGGATGATTCTTACACATCAAAAATGACTTATGGATCATTGAAGAAAAGTATACAAATAATATGGATGTGTTTTCCTAGTTTTGAGTATGTCAATTTTTTACTGAAATGTGAATTTTAAATAAAAAGAAACACTTAGAGTTATATAGATCATACCATGTGTTAGATTGAGGTGAATCTGATTCCTAAAAGTCATAAATTACTTAAGGATAATTTTCATAAAGTATCAAAAAAATATAAATTCATTTGCTCAGTATTGAGTATTTCGCTTTTCATTTTTTACTAAAATGGCATCTTAAACTGAAAACATGCACTTTGAGTCAGTCCTCTCACATCGTGTGTAGGTTTTTCATGATAATGATTCCTAAATGTCACAAATTACTTATGAATAGTTATCATAAAGTATTGATAGAATAAAATTTTATTTTCTTAGTTTTCTGTGAGTGACACATGTTTTGAACTAAAATATCAATTTTAGATTGATAACAAACACTTTGAGTCATAAGTGGTATAAAATTTATCAGATTGAGTTTTGACTGATTTATACACATAAAAAATGACTTATATATCATTTTACTGAAGTAAAGAAACCATCTAAATGTGTTTGATCTATTTTAAGTATGACACTTTCCTTATTTTCTAAAATTTCAATTTTAAATAAAAAGATATTTGGAGTCATAAAGGTCAAAACATGTGCCATATTAAGGTATGAATGATTAATACATGTCACAAATGACATATGGATCATTTTCATAAAGTATAAAAACAACCCAATTTCATTTGTTTGTTTTTGAGTATTTAACTTGTCTTTTTTACTAAAATGTCATTTAAACTAAAAACACGCACTTTGAGTCATATGAGTCATATCGTGTATCGGTTTGAGGTGAAACTAATTAATTCACACCACATATGATTCATGAATAGTTTTCCTAAATTATAAATAAAATACAAGAACTTTTGCTTAGTTTTCTGTGAGTGACACATGTTTTGAACTAAAATGTCAATATTAGACTGATAATGGTCACTTTGAGTTATACCAAACACATCGTGTATCAAATTGTGGTGTGATTAATTTATTCACATAAAAACGACTTATAGAACATTTTACTAATGAATAGAAGAAATATGAATGCATTTTATCTATTTTTATAATGTCACTTATCTTTTTACTAAAATTTAAATTTATAAATAAATACATACTTGGAGTTATACTGGTCACACCATGCATCAGATTGATGTGAAACTAATTCCTACACATAACAAATGACTTATGCATCATTTTACTAAATTATTAAAATAATATCAACGTGTTTTATTATTTTTGAGTATGTGATGTGTGTTTTGAACAAAAATGTAAATTATAAACTAAAAGTATACACATCTAGTCACACTAAGAATAATGTGTATCGGATTTAGGTATGACTGATTGATTTGTTGTCAATTCATACACCATTTAGGAAAATTTTCACAAAAAAATATTTTGGGAAGTCACAAATATCATTCAATTATTTCAAAATAACTTGGTAGATTCATCCTTATGACTCAATTCACATTTTAGGTAGCATGGGGTTTCCTCTTACATGCAAAAGGAACATGTTCTCTCTTTTATATCTTGTTGGAGAGTGTTGAAAGAAAAATTTGAATTCCCAAAAGATCTATGAAAAAAAAAATAATTATTAGAAAAAAATTATTGGGAAATTAACTTAAAAATATTAGATAAAATGATGACAAAAATAACTAAATAATTAGTATAAATTGGAATTTTCATGATGTATTTAAGCATTCTTGACCCATTTCCCTATTGTAATTATCTTAGTTCCACCCTTGATGTCCAATATCTCATGAGCATGAGTAGTTTTGAAAAAACAAACCAAAATCAAGAAAAATAATCCACCTGTATAATAAAATAATTCTTATGTTAGTAATACTATAACGAAATAAATTAAAAATAAATATGAAATAATACATTAATAAAATGTCAATTTGAAACTGATAACACACAGTTTCAGTCATATCAGACACACCATGTATTGGACTGAGATGAAGTTGATTCCTAAACATCAAAAACGATTTTTGGATAATTTTTATAAAGTAATAAAACAATATTATTGAATTTTCAAGGTTTTGAGTATGTCACTTGTGGTTTTTAGTAAAATGTCATTTTAAATTGAAAGCACACACTTTGAGTCATACCGATCACATAGAGCATTAGATTGAGGTGTAGATGGTTTCTACATGTCACAAATGAATTATGGATAATTTTAGTAAATTATAAAAACAACATGAATGTGTTTTATTGGTTTTGAGTATGTTACATGTTTTTTTACTAAAATGTCATTTTAAAATAAGAACGTGAACTTTGAGTCATACCAGTCACAATATGTATCTATTTGATATGAGACTAATTCCTACATGTCCAAAAATTATTATGAATATTTTTCCTAAATTTTCATTAAAATATGAGTTAATTTTCTAAATTTTCAGTGATCGACACATTTTTGGAAGTAAATTATCAATTTTAAATTGATAAGAGACACTTTGAGTCACACCGGGAACACCGTGTATAAAATTGAGGTACAAATGATTCATACATGTCAAAAATGTTTTATAGATCATTTTTATAATGTATCAAAACAATCAAAATGTTTTTCTATGTTTTGAGCATGTCACTTTCCTTTTTTTTATAAAATTTCAATTTTAATATAAGAACACACACTTTGTGTCATAACGGACACACCGTGAATCAGATTGAGGTGTGATTCATTTCTACTTATCAAAAATCATTTGTGGATAATTTTCATAAATCGTTAGATAAAAATGATAAGTAAATAATCTAAAATAAATAGATAAAAATTTGAGAATATCAACTAAATAAGTAATAGGTAGTCACCTCTTCATGATGTTTTTATATATTCTGACACCAGGTATGCTTCCCATTAATTTACAAACAAATATATTTCCTATTATGAATACAAGGACTATAAAAAATAATTTTATGAATAAAAAAATATAAATAAATAAATAAATTATTAATAAATATTTTAAATGAAATTGTAATTATATTTGAAAATACCTCTTTAGGGATGCTAGTT
Organism: Viscum album; assembly: GCA_963277665.1. Taxonomy (NCBI): domain Eukaryota; kingdom Viridiplantae; phylum Streptophyta; class Magnoliopsida; order Santalales; family Viscaceae; genus Viscum; species Viscum album. The sequence continues at coordinate 400,612,643 of OY728151.1, read as the reverse complement.
TGTTAATGGAATATGATATATTTCATAAATTTAGAACCATAATAACCAAAATACTTTTTATTGGTTTATTTCAAAAACTACAGTAACATTTATAAAAGTATGTAATTTGTTTTTTATATGTTTTTATAGTGAAATCATATTATATATACCCTAATATGTATCCACTTGTAGAATTCAATAGGGTCTTTATATTCATGGACTCTCCTCATGCCATGATTTTGACGATATTTAAATACTTACCTATCATAATTTTTTTTCATTAAAACATATTATAAAATAAATAACATTAATTTTAGATATAAAAAATTTCATATAGTGTATTAAAAATTTATAAACATCATTACGTGTGGTAATTTTTTTGGGAATACATGCATTGAATCCATAAAATAAATATTTAGAATATCCAAATTTACAACAATGAGTAACCAATGCTGCCTAAAAAACAAAAGGGAATAAGTAATGAAATTAACAAAAATATATTTGATATGATTAAATTGTAGAGGATTACCACTACATTGTGGGTATTAAGAATATTATGTCATCAGTAAGTTTTCTTTCTAACATTGTGGATAATTTGTCCACCATTCTTCATATTTCTTTGGTTCCAATGATAATAGTTCTATAGAAGTGATGTGAGGACTAATCAGTCCAAATTTATGTTCAATGGGGTTTTTATTCAAATATTATTTATATCTATGATAGTAAAAAAGTATGAATAATATTTAGTCATAGTTAGGCATAATAGATCTTCTATTGAAAAAAAATAATGAAAAAAGACCTCATGAATACATTTACAGCTATGAATCCAAGAAATTCATGCTTGAGTATTTCATTTACATTCTCAAGACTAATATAGACTATAATGGGGTCTCTGTATATTTTTTCTTCAATCAACTTGGGTTGTGTCACCACTGGATAATATTGTATCCACTTGAAACTTTAATGTTAGTAAATTCAAAAGTTGAATAAGTGGGTTAAAGGTACTTTGTGAATATCTTTTCAATTTTTTGGTTGACCCTTTAGATAATTTTGATTTAACCTTATGTTTATCAAAATTACCTTTGTCCTACTATAATAAAATTCACCTATTTAGACATTTTTTCATTAATTGTTAATTTTTTTCATCAAAAATAATTTTGAAATGAATACCTCCTTGTTGAAATGTTTTTTACAAGATCTAACGACCATGATATAAATTGTATAATATATTTTTCGACTATTTTAATATCCAAATCATCAAGTGGGATAGGTACCTAAATGATCAGATATTAAGATAAATTAATCCCCACTCTCACCTGACATACTGGAATTTGTCCATTGTGTAGAATACATCTTTGGATATTATACATGGTACCACTCAAAACAAGGTGATTGGTGGGTGTTGATAGAAATAAATCATAGTCATTTTTACCCTATAGAATATTAGAATAGGAAAGGTATGAGTGTCTACCTAATTCATATTTTATATAAACAATTATGAAAATGTTTATCACCTATTCTAAGACAGTTCTTTTAGGGGAATGGATTTCCTAAAAGCTGGTGGGGGTGGGGATTTTTACTTTGTGGTTGTTATTGTATTATTTCTTCTATTTGACTACTTACCATAACATAATCCAACAACAATGACTACCAATTAAAAATTTCTTTTAGAGTATCTAATAATGCTTTCAAATCTTCCATTTTTTATCTTTATCCTCCAATTAATTTCTTTTTCTCAAAATATTTTTTGAATAAAACCCCAAAACCCGAACCCCTGATGTGGCTATACATTTGTGGCCAATTCAAGGCCACCAATAATAGCTATTCATCACGTACAACCAATGATGATTACGGTGTCTAAGTCAGATAAAATTATAGAAAAATAATTAATCATTATTATGTAATAATGATTTAAAGAAATTTTTTTACTATATCATGCATACACATGCTTCCCACAATTTTTGTGTGTTTTCGTCTATTAGTATCCCTTATTTATTTACACGTGCCTCCTTACATAGCACCTGGCATGGGATGGAAGTGGCTTTGGATTTTTACTGATCAATATGTATATAAATAGTGGAATAAAATTATGTTGTTTTTAGGTCACATTAAATTATTATGGTATATTTAAAATACATACCAATTTTTTTTTCAGGTGATTCATATGACATCCATGATTTATGGTAGGGGTAAATTTGATTTGATCTCCGTTGCTTATTTTCAACACTTAGTTTCTATTTCATAAATTAACAATTATTAATCAAAGTTATTAATAAAAATATTTTGAAACAATGTATTAACAGTCATAATGTACTATAACGTATGTCTCCTCATAATGAACAATAAAAATATCCCATAATTCATGGTTTATCAGGTTTTTATACATCTGTTATGGGTGTGGGTTTATTTTTCCATCAATATATTTGAAGGAAAAATTCACAAGAATTGTGAGAAATCCTCTATTATCTTTTATAATGATCATTAATTCAAATTTCATTCAGGATTCATCTGATATAAATTCACTCTTTAAGGGATAATGAAGAGTAAGTCAATGTTTCATTATTTTATTTTTTATAAAAATAAAGAAAGTATATCATAATGTTACCCTAATATATTCCCAAATTATATTATTATGTGTAGGAATAACATTGTTTCATGAATCTATATCAATCTTCATGAACATGTGAGTGGTTATTCCAATGTACCTACTAAATAGGTCCTTGTTAGGGTTAATAGGATGGTCGTGTTCATTCCATCCAACCTTGAATTTGGTGCCTTTAATTCTAATCCTAATTATTATTTATAACACTATCACACTACAACACTCATGTTTTCTATGAGAGATATGTTATTCACCATCCAACATTTCCTTAGATTATATATAATCAATATGTTGTTCCTCTATATTTGTAGCCTTGACATGTGCATAAGGTTGTTGTTCCTCTAAATTAGGAGCACCAGTATGTTGAGAAACTTTTTGTTCCTCAGGATTGAGAGTATCAACATGTTTAGAAGTCATTATTTTAAAAAGTGGTTGAACATTTAGTTTAGATTACATAATAAAGTAGCGAATAGAAAATAATATGAGTTAACATAATGTATGTTACAAAAAAATAAAAAATGATTATTGAACTCTTTTTTTAATAGTTGAAGGGATTTGACTTTATTATTGAGTATTTTAATCCCTTCATTATAGTCTACTTTAACTTATAATACCCAATTTATATTTAGACCATTGTGAAGTTATTATGATGTACCAATGAAAGTGTCATACTCTATTGAATTGACATCTAGCCCCTCAGTTGTCTTGGTTAATAATAGAACAATTGAACCCTTTTAGTTTGTGGGATCTGGAATATAAAATACTTGAACTACCTATCATGCCATTATAAATGGTTTTTATTTGTATCCTTCCTTGCTAAAATACTATTTCAGGAATCAAAATTCATTTATTTTAACAACACTCCTATTATCAACCCACTTGTATTGAAAAATTAGTACTTAGAGTGTTGTATAATTCAACCCCCTTATTTGTTTGATGACGCCAATGCATATTTTCATTAATTGTATTTCTATTATTGTCACTAGATAAATGAATCAAGTTATAAATATGTGTAAATAAACTATTTTATATGGTATTACATTCAAACTATTGATTTATATAGAATATATAACCCTTAATTACATAACTATTTTAAGATAGTACATGCACACTTGGTCCTCTGGCTATCCATAAAAGTTGTTTTGAAATTGAATCCATATTTTCAGTTGACTCATCAATAATATGGTCTTGAAACCATCTTATGAACTATTTATCTTGTGTATTTGATATTTTCTTTCTGCCTTTGATGGATTCAAATGCTTAAGAATTACTTTATAGGTTTAAACATATAGGGAAACCTATAGATTGTTAAAAAAAAGTAAAGGTGGACCTACTTCTGATCTGTAATATTAATTATGAGAACATCTATTCTAGGAATTATTTCACCCAAAATATATCCATTGTGATGATATTTTGGTATACCAATTCTTTCTACACCGAATAGATAGTCGGTACAAAATTAAATGGCTTCCTCAACAACATATCACTCCAAAATACAACCTTCTATTCGACTTTGATTTTTGACATAACCATTAAAAATATTCATATACCATTCAATGAGGTACATCCATCTATAATGTACATAACCAAATAATTGAATCTATTATACCAAGTAAACCATCATGTGAACAATCATATCAAAGAATGACGATGGGAAAATCATCTCTAATTAACATAATATAAAAAAAGTTCCTTTTCCATTGTTTGAAATGTATCCAAGTCTATAAATTTTATGCATATATCTTTGAAGAATAAAAAATATAGGTTAATTTATAACATACATTATTGGAAAAAATGTGAAATAAAGATACTTTCATTAAATCTTACATTAAAACATGTTAGTTATTTAATTTTAGAAACTTTAACTTCAAATGAATCATTGACATGATATTCTTGTTATTAAATGAATTTACCTATAGAACCTTTACATTATTCAAGAATTTGAAAAAATGTTATCTCTCTTTCCTGAAAAGAGTGTAAGTAGATGGAGGAAGAAAATACCATTTTCACCCATCATTAGAGCCAACTCTTCATCTATTCTCATTTAAATCATGTCTAACCTAGCCTTAATCTGATACTTAATTTTTTGGGAGAATTTAGTAACATTCCAATGACACCATCACATAAATTTTTTTCTACATGCATAAAATGAAGGAAATTCTCGACATACAAACAATTCTAGTATGGAAATTTAAAAACAAAAACAAAAAACTGAACTCTTTTTTCATACTAATTTTTGTAATGTTTTGCGAAAAAGGTTTACCAAAGGAATTTTACATATCTTTTACTTTATCAAATAGTTGATCACTTATTAGTGAATATAGAGTTTTATGTTCTTCTAAACTCCCATTGAATGAAAAATTCCAATATTGGTACTTAGGTCACGAGGGTAAAAATCCACTATGTCCTAGAAACATAGTATTTGATTAATTTTTCAACCCAATTGACAGTGTACCTTGTTCAAAAATGGGACACCCTTTATTTACTTGAATTATATATTCTAAAAAATTTACATAAGAAAGAAGTTCATTTATCTTCACATTCAACATGGATCTAAATGAAAAATATTAATTTATATAAGAATCATAAAACACAACACCTAAATCAAACAGTAATTTCCAATATTCAATCAATGGATCCAAATAAACATTATATCATTGCCAGATTGTTTTGGTCATTATATAATCATAGATAACATAATATATTTTCATTTCATGCATAAACATGGTGGAATGTTATAATTTAATAATATAACCGGACATATACTATGAGTGCTACTTTAGAAACCAAAAGGTTTCAATCCATATATAAGTAGTGCAAGATTAAGGTTTCTTAGTTTATTTACAAATTCAAGATACTCATGATCAATTCTATTACACTGAGGAGAGTCTCCTAGGTGAGGAATTTTCTCATCTTTATTTCTTATATCTACACTCCACATCAATTTTCTTACTGTATCTTCACTTTTATATAGGTGCCTAAACCTTATAATGATTGGAAAGCACCATAAAAATTTCATCAGACCCAATTCATATTTCTTATGTCGAGAATCACCACACTCTGGGAATATTTAAGTGATTCATGGCCCTTGATAAATAATAAAAATTCATTTTTATGTGAATGTATTATTTTATAGATCATACCCATTGAATGCAACATTCTTTTAGAATCATATGTTCAGCAAGAAAGCTCATAATATTCTAAGAGAATATCATTCAAGATAGAAATTAGTTTAGTAAAACTGGCATCACTCTATCCTTTTTTAGCATTTAAATTATACAGCTTCATTATGGATGAAAATTATTTATATTTAGTACAACCCATATACAATGGCGTCTTTTCACAATTCTTTAACTTCTCAATTTTTTTCCGACAATCATGAAGTTAATATTAAAAATTCATTATAATTTCCTTGATATGATCTTAATCATCACTCACATATATAATCACATCCTCAATACAGTCTTCATCATTTTCCACACTTGTAATCATATCAAATGATCGATAAAATATAGTCTTATCCAAGTCACTAGCTACATTGAAATTTTTACCTGTGTTTATTCTGATATTTTTAACTTCAATCTATTAAATCACTGATTAAGTGTTCTTACAAATAATTTGAACTAATTAGTCTTGAGTAACAATAGTATAAACATAGAAAAAGTATTTGATAAGCGTCATATGCATGATATCTTTAAAACTTGATAAACTCTTTAACCCCATCCTCATTTTCTTTTGTCATACGATTGAAATCCATCCATTTTTTATTCATATCACTCTTATTTGTTTTTATAATATTAATATTTAGAAAAATAAATAAATCATAAAAACCATTTCATAGAGAAATTTCATCTTATGATTAAAATTTTAGTATAAGGTAAGTTTATTAATGGTTATGATTTTAAAGAAATAAATTGGTTTATTAATGGTTATGATTTTATTAATGTGAGCTATCATTATTCTTTTATATGAACCCAATATACTATAACTTGCACTAATTTAGGTAAAAAAAGAGACTACTCCCCTATCAGAACCAAACATATAGGTGATAAATATATGGACATTAATATAAGGATTTAAAACTAGATATCTATATCAATTATTGATTACTATTTTTATATAAACATTAAAAAAATTTTGTTTTAAAAATTTCTCTCTCAACATTTAGAACAATATTCTTTTCATATTTTGGTTTCCTGTACATAAAATAATATTAAAATATGATAGTATAATGGTCACTAAAAATAAAATACACTATACAATGACATGTTGTAAAAATAAATTTTGGTTTTAATCTATGATAGTAGGAGGGTACATGGATGAAAATGAGTAGAATTGTTTGTTTTTAATCCATGGGAGAAGGAAGAATACTTGGAAATTAGAGCTGATTACTAACTGTGAACCACAAAATCACTACCTTCTTATCATTTTCAGTCATCACCTTATATGATAAGTTGGTAGTGTTTTTGCGGTGTAGAAGTGAGATATCCATGCAATTAAAGTGATAAATAATGATGATTGATTGAAAATAAACATGAATGCATGGGAGAGGGAAAACCAACAATGTCTTGAGGTAAGATTGATTGGGTGGAGAATAAATTATTTTGATTAAGGACAAATAAGATCACCTGCACACACGCTGTTCAAACCATTTGGGAAAATTAGAGAATACAAAGATGTTCAAGGGGGATAAATATATCAAAACCGATCACATACCTAGATTTTAATATATAATTATAATTTTAAGATAAAAAATCAGAAAAAATTTAAACTAAGACAAATATATTAATTCAAATTTAAAAATTTTATAAAAATTTAAATAATAAATGATTGTAATTGTAATTTATCTTTATTTTGTTTTAATTTTAAATTTAGTGAAAAAAAATAAATGATTATAATTTGTATCTATTTTGTTTGGTGCCAATTTTTAAAAGAAAAGAAAAGTTTTTTTTGGAAATATGAAAAAAATAAACCTTATTAAAAATATAGTTTACCAATACTCAATTTTTCCAAATAAAAAATATTATAATTTTAAGCTGTAAATTTGTAATAAAATTTAATAAAATTTAATTAGTAAATCCAATTATTATGAAAACCCATTTTATGGATGATTTAAAATAGAATTTCTGAAATAAATTTTCCTTATAAGAAGTTTTAAAACATAAAATTTTATTTTTAAAATATAATTTCACTTACCATAAACTTGCAATTGAATTATAATACAGAAAATCCTCCTAAAAATAATTTCTATACTCACTCTATTTCTATCTCACTCTGCCTGCAAAAAAAAAACAAAAAACAAATTGTGTATTTCTCTATGAAGGAGGCTTAAGCGGGGTGAACACCCAAAGTGATGGGTGTTCATTTTTTTATTCTCAACTCCACTGCATGTATGGTGTTTCTAGATATTTTAGTCCATTTGTAGTTACCTATAGAAAATAATAATTTTTTTATTCTCAGTCTCTAAATTGATTTTTCCAAACCGTACTATGACATTTTACTATTTTTTCATTGAATACACTATAGAATACGCATGTTTCAGATGAACCATTGGAAATTTATTCACACATTAATCAAAATATCCCACTGATTTGACTTAAATGTTGTTCCTCCTCTAAATTGGCGCGTTTCGGGTAGTGAGGAAATGGTTCGATGAGGATCATCACCTGTTTCTTTTTCTAGAGACGATTTCCTTTAAAATTTACCATTTCTTTTGTTTCAACCCATTCTGCATAATTATTCATCAAAGAATGTTGTATTGACCCTGTGGGTACTGGAAGATTCTCCCCTTTTGCATTGAGAAGGAGATTCCACAGTCAGTCAGTCCTAGAAGTCGATTCTGTGTGGGTCAAGTACTTGTGCAATCGACCCTCCTCAGATATAACTTCCTCAAATGGTCTCCAAAGGGTTTATTAGTGGATCCAGAAAATCCCAACATCCCTAGTATCCATTATTCATGTACCTTCTTTCCAAAGGTAGGCACTCATTGATTGATGATTCAACCAACGACACTTAAGAACTCTATTGGTCGAGAGGATGGGAAATCAAAATCACCGCACCCTTATGGGGGAGGATTATCATTTGTTTAGGGACTCTATTATAGATTTAAGTAATATTCATATATTTTTGAATACTTGGTTCATTCTCAAAGAGTGTGTCCATGAGCTACCCAAGGTTTTCAAGATCATCGTAGGCATGCATTCATTTGATGTTGTGAAGGTACTGCTGACTTGAGCCATATAATAAGGTGATTTGGAGTTTATCATCATCCATGGGGGATAGAAGGTGATCGGATGTTCAGATTGGACCCATTAGATGATTTTACTATGTATTCTTAGGAGATTTATTAAAACCCACGTAGTTCGGTATGGATGGGGCTTATGCATAGAAGCTACCCATTTGAAGGGGAATGGTTGGGTGGACCCTTTTTGATGGGAACCCTTTTGATCTCGGGCTTTCTGGTAAGCATCCTACGTATCCTGGTTTGATGAAGAATTAGAGTTCTCATAGTTCATATTGTGTGGGGATTACACATGGAAGCTTCCCATTGATAGACATGATTTGGTGGACCCTTTTGTATGGGACCCCTTTTGAGATCGGGCCTTCAGGTAGGCGTCTTATATATCCTGATTTGACTAGGAATTAGAGTTATCATAGTTCATAATATGTGGGGCTTACTCGTGGAAGCTTCCCATTGATATACATGATTGGGTGGACCGTTTTGGATGGGAACCCTTTTGAGATCAAGCCTTCAGGTAGGCATCCTACGTATCATGATTTGATAAGGAATCAGAGTTCTTGTAGTTCATATTGTGTGATGTTTACGCATGGAATCTTCCCATTGATAGACATGACTGGGTGGACCCTTTTGGATGGGCACCCTTTTGAGTTCGGGCCTTTAGGTAGGCATCCTACGTATCCTGGTTTGATTAGGAATCATAGTTACCGTAGTTCATATTGTCTGGGGATTATACATGAAATATTCCTATTGATAGACATGATTTGGTGGACCCTTTTGGATGGGCACCCTTTTGAGATCGGGCCTTTAGGTAGGCATCCAACATTTCATGGTTTGACTGGGAATCAGAGTTCTTGTAGTTCATAATGTGTGGATGTTGCAATCTTCACGAACCTCTAATCCCACGTTAGTCATACTCAGTGTGAGATACAAGAGGATGTGAAAGATTCAAAAATGCACATGCTTCCTATCTTATTGGTTGAAGAGGGAGAGCCCACAGAGGATGAGGTCAGGGAGACTATGGGAGAGGGAGTGGAGCGATGAACCTTTCCATTTGAAATGGAATTAAATTTCATGCAGCTCGACCTTGGAAGATTGGGGACTTACCTTAGTGAGAGGGACCTAAAATACATTTTGGGTAGGGGAGAAGCATCTTCCTTGTCAGGGGGGGGAGTAAACATAACCACTCTGACTGATCAGTATTCCTCATTGAAAGGAAAAGAAAGTGATCACCCTTAATTCCTAGAACAGATAGGTTCATGTCAGCATCCCAAGGATGGAGTCCAGGTTACCATGAGAATGTAGACCCACAAGCATTCCTGAAGCCTGATCCATTGTAGGTTTAGACATATTCACACTGATCAGTGTGGGCCATAGGTTATTTTTAGTGCCCAGTTTTATCTCCCTAAGTTCATCGATTATGGTGGAGACACCTTCTTCGAATGCAGGAGGGGAATATTTGAGGACTTCTTCCTTCTATTCATCTTCATCTTCATCTTCATCTTCTTCCTCTTCTGATGAAGAGAGTATTTTTGAGACGAGCTCTCCAATATTGCGAAATAAATCATATTTTGACTTAGTGAGTGAGGAAAGGGATGTCTGGGGTCCCGAGGATGGGTCAAGATCATTTTTGGTAGGGATTTTCTTGATATCATAGAATTCATCCCACTTTTCTATGTCTTTGGACTTGGTGGCCGCAATAGAGAACATGTAGATGATTTAGTCTGCATCTAGACTTGCGCTTGTGTATTCAACTTGGTTGATGGGTAGTACGTACTCATTCCCAAGCTGTTCAAGGGGGTTGGTGTGAGCCATTTACAATCCATTCAGGGCAGTAATCCAATCAATTTCATTGGAAAAAAATATGTTTTTCTTCCGATTCATAAAACCTAGTGTCGATATAATGTGACTCGCATGACGCAAATGGGGATTTATTAGCGTGGAATGTCCCCTTTTCCCATTAGTGCAATATTTGATGCACTGATTGTATGATGATGGAATCAGAGCATGCTGATGCATCCAAGGCCTCCTTAATAGAATGTTGAAGGCTGTACTTTTCCTTACTACCAGGAATTTAGAATTTGACATGAGGTCTCCGAGATGAGTTTTAAGCCTGATTCATCCCAATGGTTTCTAATCACATTTGTCATATCCTAGCAGAGTTGTATTGTAGGATGTTAAGATTTCTTCATCATAGCCCAGCTGAAGAAGCATTCGCAGTGGGAGGAGGTTGAATTCAGAGCCATTATAGATAATAATACTCCAATTGTGAATTCCATTTATATTTCCAGACACATATAAGGGTTTTATGTGACCATTAATGATGGTGCCTTCATCCCTGTCTATGAAGGAGATGAAAACATGACATTATTCGAGATTGGTGTCAATCCGATAGACTTTAGCCACTTCTACTTCAGCCTCAAACTCATGGGGACTTATTAAGGCTTTGATGAGTGCATCCCTAAGATCTGCGGATATTCTTAAAAAATCTAGGAATGACATTTTTTCTGGTACTGAAGATAGATTCTTTATAATATCATACTTCTACTCTAAAGGTCAGCACTTCCTGGATCGAGGTTAGTCTTTCACAGACTCTTTAGGGGTTTAGGCTTTGGATGCAAATTGATCAGCCTCTATAGCTGGGGTTGGTGGTACTGCGTTCCTTTCCAGGTTTTTCTGGACTAGTCCGCCTACATGCCTTGGGATATTTGATATTTGTTATTCCCTTGATGGATATTCCATGATAATTGGGCTTGGATATCTTCTGATGAGGGTGGAGGAGAATTTTGGTTCTTATTGTGTCTTCCAGAGGTTCCTTCCACATGTTTTCTCAATGTTAATAGTTTGAATTATGGCGTGTCTAGGAATCCGACTCCTGTCACGATCATGCCTTCCAGGAAACCTCCATCCTCTGTGGCCTCTTCCTCTAGATCACCAGTTGGGTTCAGGTAATTCAGGTTCATGACCATAGTCTCTATATGATAAGGGGTCCATCAAGTGAATGACATTAATGGAGCCGAATATAAATTCTTGATCTGACACTGTATCTATCTGAACGTCTCCTTCTGGTGGTTCTATTTGGAAAGGTAGTGCCCATTGTACCATTTGGAGGAGCGGTTCCCGTTTTACTGTTTGGCGGTGCAGAGCACATTGTACCAAGTACATTGTTATGAAGTCTAAAAGGGTCAATAATGAATTTGGATTTGGTGCCATCCCATCTTATTCCTCCTACTTTATGCCATTCTTGACTTTAGAGGACCGCGAGGTTGAGGAGGATGGCTGTGTTGTATCAGGAGCTGTTAGGGGGACACAATTGTTTATTTCAAATGCACCTAGAGGATTCCAGGGACTCGGTTGATAGTTTTACAAGCCATCCAATTGTCAAACTTTTTCTCCTTCCTACTGGAGACTATTCTCCATTCTGATTCCTCTCTTGAGTCTGAGGTGGAAACATATGCCACCTATGCTGGTGGTTAGCCCAACTTGACTTTCTTGGAATCCACCATCTTTTGTAGGAGATCCTTGAAAATGAAGCATTCCTAGATGGTGTGTCCAAGTATCTAGTGACATGGAAAATAATTTGGATAGTCATTTATACCCACTTCATTAGCTCACTTTGGATCCAGTAGCCGAAGCAAGTTGTAATTCATGGTGGCTATGAAATAGCCGCATAATTGGTCATCTAAAAAACGAGTAAAATTTATTTCTTCACTCTTCGAACTGATTTCTTTTAGCACCCCATTGTTCATCTTGCCGAGGAGGATGTGGTTGTTGGAATCTAGGGGGTCTTGCACGGTTCGGAGGGGGGCCTCACACCTAGAGTTGGTGTTGGGGTGGCTTAAGCATGAAATAAGTCGCCTCATTTTTTCCCTCTCTTTTACAAGGAGATGATGGGGCCACTCAGGACTTAAGATTAGTCTGTTGCAAGGAGTCTTCTATTATTTTGGAAATGGAAGAGAATTCACTAAACCCACTTATGTACTTAACTAGGATGGGTGGTGTTCGCAATTCATCCTGAGGGTTATCGATCTACATGGAGAGTATCTCATCCTGGGGGAGAGAACGATTTAGGGAATATGTTAGGCCTTTACATCTAGCAATGAAGTGTGAGAATATTTCATTATATCACTGTTTTCAGTTCATTAGATCACTAACCATTATCTTAGGTAGCGTTGAACTGAATTGGAAGATAAAATATTGTCAAAGGTCCTCCCAACCTATGATTGAATTGGATGGCGGGCTAGTATACCATACGAAAGCCGATCCCTACAGTGTTCGTATGAAGCACCTGAGTTTTACTGCTTCTTTCTGCTCCGGAGTTCCCATCATGGGGTTACAATAAGATGTTTAGTGCATTAAATGTTTTTTTGGGTCCCCCGATAGATTGAATACTAGGAATACAGGGTTTTCGAAGTTTGATGGTGGAAAACATTTCTCACCCAATCAGGGTAGAGTTTGTGCTCTGGCTGTATCAGAGCACGTTGCCCCTCCATGGCTTGTAGTCGATCTATTAATTACTTTATGGTATTCAAGATACCTTGATACATATCTTGTCGGTATTGATCTTGGACTGATGCAATAGTGGCCAAGACTGGGTGTGCCGGTGCTGCTAGAATTTGGGGTTGATACCCAACTAGAGGTATCATTTATGGGTTTACCTGAATATATTATTTATACCTTCCCAGTGGAGGGAAGTATTGATGTCCTTTTGGGTCTAGGTTAAACGGACCTCTGAGCTTAGCTTCATTCACCAGGACGAGTGCCTGTAGCAAGGAAACCTCTTCTGGGTGCACCTGCTGATGTTTCACAGGGGGAACACATCTATCAAGGTAGCTCCCTTGACGTAGCTCAACATTAATTCACATGATCTCTTTCATTTATTCCTTCTTCTTGTATGACCTTTCCTCAATAGTAAGGGATGAATTTATAGGGGGTGGATAAGGAAGGTCATAAATGACTTTCGATTTATTATTCTCTTTGTTAGGGTTCCACATGGGAGGTAATGTCGGATTGACTGAGGGGCGCCCATATTTAGGTCCTCTCTCTGGTTCCAAGTATGCACAACATCAGGCTCTGTGTGGGATGCCTCTGAGAGGGAACCATCTTCCTCCACATCCTCTCCCTCTATGTCACTTTACTATGAGATCTGTGGGGTTGACAATTACCACGCTCACTAAGGCATACTGCATTGGGGGTGGTGTACTCGGTGCCGAATGGTAGGAAGGCTTGTTGTGTCCTTATTTGGACTTTATCCTTCCATTCTGCGGTATTCTTCGGGTTTCTTGGTGAATATTGACCCAAATGGAGACCTTGTCTGACCTTGCAATGTGAATTTTTCTCTAAGGGTGCGAACCATGAGAAGGGGTGGAATGGGTGACTCCTCTGTCCATTGTTCTTCTAAGACGGTGGAAGATAAACATCCACCGTGTGGGGACTGGAGGTAAAAATTCCCCTAGCCCTGTGGGCTGGGGTTGTTCCCATTATTCTATCGATGCACTATGACCGAGATTTGTTGATCTTACGGAGGAATTTTTATTTTAAAATGCCTTCAACCCTATGGCCTAGGGTTGTTCCTATATTGCAGTGGAAGTCATCACTATTGCCACCTTTTCAATTTCACATACTCCTACATGGGTGTTATATGAGTATAGAATTGGGCCTCCATAGAGTCTATGGTCTTTAGAATATGTGAGCACTACATGATGGTTGGCTTCCCTTAGGTCGGAATCCTACTGGATGTTATCGGTTGTCTGACACAAAATCAATTTGATGGCTTGATCTCTTCGGTCTGAACGTTTTTGAGACTTAATCCGTGATAGTTTTTGTCGAGTATCCCATGTTTCCTGAGTAGGGGTTTCACATAATTAATAGCCTTGGGTGATAACATTGCAGGATGTCATTTCTAATGGGTCTTGCTAGATGGGACGATGGGTGAAGTGTAAGCTCCATGTTCTTCCCATCCCTAAATGTGAACTCCATTCAGGGTGTTTCCAATGAGGCAATACAACTTATGCAGTGAATGGAGGCAATCTAGTACAATTTTTTTTTCACCTTTCTAATTATGGCTGTCGTCCAGATAGGTGGGATTATTGGTCGATTAGATGGATAAGCTCCCGTAGTGTGTTGACATGGTCCGCATACCCTTAATAGGGTAGGTATTTTTCTTTCAACTGATGAAGAGTCGTCCTTATATTGGGGTGAATGTCATGCGTGAATTCCCCATAAAAATATCCTAGTATGTCGAAGTGAGAAGTTTACGTAGGCTAATACATCACCAATATATTATCCATATATAGTTGTCTTCCCAAACAAAACATATCGTGCTGTTGTTCTTCCGAAAACTCCTCTATTTGATAAGCCCATCTCGACTGCCTCTTAATTATTTAATTCTAAGCAACTGGGATGGGGGGAGCCTTATTGATTTGAGGATTCCATAGTGGTGGCTCAAAATATGAGTGTGGCCCGGAGCCATCCTCTAGTTGAGAAAGAATATAACTCCTTATAGATAGAGTTAGTGATGCGTATGACTCCTTTTCGAGCACCTCAATATAGGATAGATTTCTCTCATTTTGTTTTAAAAGGGGGGGGGGGGGCTTCTTTCCAGTACAAATTTTGATTGTGGGGTGGAACTTCTCAATTGGTACTGCAATGGAGAGGGATACTATTGCAACTTGATGCCCAACTGTGGGAAATGTCCTTATAGAATATACCCTAGGGAGGAATTTCAGGGCAAGCTACAGTAAGGGGAGGACCTTCTGGATGCTTGATGTCACTGAGGGGAGGACCTCCGTAGCAACTTCCATTGCAGGGAGGGCCTTCGTAATGACTATCATCATGGAGAGGACTACCATCATGACTTGATACCTGGATGCAGAGATAATTTTTGTAGTGCACATCCTAGGGAGGGCCTTCAAGATATTCTGAAATTAGAGTAGGAACTTCTCATTCCATGAAGTTACTACGTGGGGGAACTTCACAACAGCTATCATTGCGGGGAGGGCCTTCGCAGTGACTGCCATCATGGTGAGGACTACCATCATGACTTGATGTTTGACTATAGGGAGAAGCATATCTATAGGTTGTACCCAGAGGAGGACCATTATGGTGGAAGATAGAAAGGGGAATACCTTCTTGTTGTTTGATATTCTGGTTGAGGGGAGGGCTACCCCAATGCACAATAGGAGATAGACTCTCGTGATCGATCATTCCTGTCCCACAGAGTGAGCCCCCGAGGGTGTTCTGTGGAGGACCTTCAAAGCTATTGGATAAGACATTGTGAAGAGGGACTTCTCAGCTATTACTTACACATCTATAATTTGAAAATGGATTGATAGATTCTTGAGCCTTTATTGATATATGTATGAGGGCATCAAGAGCCCCAGATTCCAGTAGAGTAGGATCATGTATGTGTTCTTCATTTTTTGGTTTCCTTTGGTGCCTTCCATTTTTGAGCGCTCTCTTGCTGGTAACTGGGGCTGTCTTCTATTGGTAATGACTTTCATATACGAGTCTCTATCTTGTTGGGTCCCATGATTCCATTAGGATATGCCGACGAACATCTTCAGTTTTGGTAGGGATATATGTCTGCGCTGGAGTGGCCACCACATTGGATCGGTTTCCTCTAGTTGGAATGAGTATTGGTTCCAAATTTAGTTTTCTGTATATCACGGGAAATTTCCATCGACCCTCCTGGACTAGAGTAGGAATGCATAACTACTCTGGAGTGACTAACTCATTTTGTGAGTGAGTCGTTCCATTCGAGGAAACCGGGACATGGGACCAATTTCTTGTCTTTGACACCAATGCAATGATATCTTGGCATGTTTGGAGGATATGGTCAGGAATTGATGTCTGATCTTCCATCATTTCCAAGATGTGCTAAGATACATCTTTGGTTGGAACGGGTATGAAGGCTCATTCTCATGCCCGAGCAGGAGTTTGTGCCTACTCTGGTCCTCCATGAGTTTCCAGTAGATACTGGAAATTCTCTTATTCCGGGACGGAGGAAAAAGTCTTCCACTGGTTGTCTTCTTTGATTTCCACCATATTTGACTGTTGGTCTTCATATTCATGAGCGGATATTTTCATTTGATTTCTTAACTCTTTATTTGTCTCATGATATTTTTATGAATCTACAGGAATTTAATTCTACTCATATTTTCTTGCCTCCCAATTTGGATGGTGGGCCTGAAATGCATCAGAAGGTATTTGTGCCTGCATATAGCTAGTTTCTTCCCTATTTGGAAGGCGGGCCTGAAATGTGTCAGTAGGTATTTGTTCCTACATATACCTGGTTTCCTCCCTATTTAGATGGAAGGCTTGAAATGTGTTAGTAGGTATTTGTGCCTATATATAGCTGGTTGTCTCCCTATTTGGTGGACGAGCTTCTTGTTCCCAAGTAGATATCCGCATCTAGCTATAGTTTTCTGCTCTGTTTGCATGGCGGGACCAATGAGCACTAGTAGGAACATGTATGTGCTTGTATCATGCCACCCTATTTTTGTGGTGGTATTGAGTGGAGGGGGCAGAGTCGTATGTCTACCTATTGAATAACGTCAAGTTAGTGTGGTAGAGTATCTTCTCATGAACAAGTGTGATAGCGTGTTCCTGATTATATATATTCCTCCCTTAGCGGGAAGCCTGGGGAGCCCGAGTCTCCTAGACTTTAGCATGTTCCCTTGGCATAAGGTTCTCTTTGGCAGGAGGAGGTCTGGTTATCCGTTTTCGGTGACAACTCTCTTTGGCGGGGGCCTACGAGTAGGACCCATGTGTAGTTGATAGGAAGCTGTTAGTATCGACTTCATCTTATTCGCTAAGATAAGGGAGGTACTCATTGTCACTTTTTGTGGATTGGATCCTAAAACAGTTTGAGACAACCACTTGGGCTGCCTTATGATGGGGGTACCGTCTGTGGCTGAGGAGGTGGCTGACAAACTTTTTCAGACTGGAGGGCTTGTCTCGCGACCTCCAGTGTGGTGAGAGTACCATTTAAATGGTACTTTCTAATCAACGTGTTGGATACCCAATGTTGAAGAGGCTGGGTAGGTGAGGGTGTCCTGCTCTTTGTTGAGGCCCCATCTGCCTACAGAAACGATGATGCTTGTGTCTGCCTCGGTCGTCAGGATGTCATTTGGATTGAAGGTTGCTCTGCAGGAACCTTCGACCTACATATATGACATACAGACCACAAAACCTCTTCAAAGTAGCATTTTTTCAAACATATGCACATTTGGAGATTCACCTTGGACCCCTTCCCCTTTTCTTCTTTCGTGGGGCAAAGGGGCCTAAGCTGGATAAAACCGCCACCTTGGTTAAGGATTCACATTGGGCTCACACTTTTTTTTTCGCCTCTAAGGTGGTGCATTTCGTGCATACTGGGGCGAAAAAAATGGTTCTACGTGTAGTATCCTTTTGTCTTTTATCATTGGGATAGAACCACAACCTTGGTTAAAGATTCACGTCAGGTTCACCATTTTTGTTATGCCTATAAGGTGGCGTGTTTTTCACATACCGAGGTGAAAAAAATAGTCCAACATGCAATATCCTTTTTTATTTTATCATTGGGGGTAGAACAACAACCTTGGTTAAGGATTCGCGTCAGGTTCACCATTTTTGTTCCACCTCTGAGTTGGTGCATTTCGCATGTACTAGGGAGAACAAAATGGTCTGATGTGCAATATCCTTTTGTCTTTTATCATTAGGGTAGAACCACCACCTTGGTTAAGGATTCACATTGGGTTCACCATTTTTGTTCTGCTTCCGAGGTGGTGTGTTTCGGGTAGTGGGGAAGTGTTCTGATGAGGATAATTATCCGTCTCTTTTTCTAGAGATGGTTTCCTGTCAAATTCACCATTTCTTTTGTTTCGACTCATTCTTCATCATTATCCTTTAAATAAGGTTGTATTGACCCTGCGGGGACTGGAAAATTCACCACTTTCACATTGTGAAGGAGAGTCCACAATCATTCGGTCCCAACGAGAGATTGCGTGGGGTCAAGTACTTTTGAAATCAGCCCTCCTTAGATATAAATTCCTTGGATGGTATCTAATGGGTTTATTCATGGATCCAGGAACACCTAACGACCCTAATATCCATGACTCATGGACCATATTTCCAAAGGTATGTGCTCATTGATTGATGATTCATCCAATGACACTTAAGAACTCCATTGGTAGAGAGGATGAGAAATCCAACTCACCGTACCCTTTCAGGAGAGGATTATAGTCTGTTATGGGAATCTCTTATAGATTTATGTCATTTTAATATGTTTGTAAATCCTTTGTTCATTCCCAAAGAGTGTTTCCATAGGCTACCCTTGGTTTTCCAGATCCTCGTAGGCATGCATACATTTGATGTTGTAGAGGTACTGCTGAGTTGAGCCATATAATAAGGCGATCTGATGTTTATCATCATCTAGGGGACATAAATTGATTTGATGTTGGAATTGGACCCATTAGATTGGTTTTCTACGTATCATCGGGAGAGGAATCAGAACCCACATAGTTCAGGATGGCTGGGGATTATGCATAGAATCTTCCCATTTGAAGGGGCATAGTTGGGTGGAACCTATTGGATAGGCACCCTTATTGAGCTCAGGAATTCTGGTAGGTTTCCTATGTATCCTAGTTTTATCAGGAATGAAGGTTCTCATAGTTCAGAATGTTTGGGGCTTATGATTGGAAGTTTCCCATTGATAGACATGATTGGGTGGTCCCTTTTGGATGGGAACCCTTTTGAGCTCAGACCTTCAGGTAGGAATCCAATGTATCCTAGTTTGACTAGGAATCTGAGTTCTCATAGTTCAGAATGTGTGGGGATTATGCGTGGAATCATCGCATTGATAGACATGATTGGGTAGAATATTTTGGATGGGCACCCTTTTGAGCTCATGCCTTCAGGTAGGCATCCTACATATCCTCGTTTGATCAGGAATCAGAGTTCTCGAAGTTTTGATTGTGTGGGGCTTATGCATGGAAGCTGCCCATTAACAGACATGATTGGGTGGACCCTTTTGGATGGGAACCCTTTTGATTATGTGGGGCTTATTTATATTTATTTATTATTTATTATTTATTATTTATATTTATTTATTATTTATTATTTATTATTTATTATTTATTATTTATATTTATTTATTTATTATGTATTATTTATTATGTATTATGTATTATGTATTATTTATTATTTATATCTATTATGTATTTATTATTTATTATTTATTATTTATTATTTATTATTTATTATTTATTATTTATTATTTATACTTATTATTTATTATTTATATTTATTAATTATTTATGTTTATTTATTATTTATTATTTATATTTATTTATTATTTATTATTTATTATTTATTATTTATTATATACTATTTATTATTTATATTTATTTATTATTTATTATTTATATTTATTTATTATTTAATATTTAATATTTAATATTTAATATTTATTTATTATTTATTATTTATTATTTATTATTTATTATTTATTATTTATTATTTATATTTATTTATTTATTATTTATTATTTATTATGTATTATTTATTATTTATTATTTATTTTTTATATCTATTATGTATTTATTATTTATTATTTATTATTTATTATTTATTATTTATGATTTATGATTTATGATTTATTATTTATTACTTATGATTTATGATTTATTATTTATATTTATTATTTATTATTTATATTTATTAATTAATTATTTTTATTTATTATTTATTATTTATATTTATTTATTATTTATTATTTATATTTATTTATTATTATTTTTATTTATTATTTATATTTAATTATTATTTGTTATTTATATTTATTTATTATTTATTATTCCTTATTCCTTATTCCTTATTCCTTATTCCTTATTTATTATTTATTATTATTGAGTTTATATCTATTATTTATGTATTTTTTTTTCAGTTAATATATATAAGTATATTAAATTCTGTTTATTAACCACATGGCGAGCTTGCTGGAGTGGTAATGTTTTTGAAAAATATGCAAGAGGTTAGGGGTTCAAATCTCACCAAATGCATAATTTCTTTATATTGCATGCACATGTGCATGAGATGTGCATGGGAATAAATAAATAAATAAATACGAAAAATAAATAATAAAATAACTAAATAAAATAAATAAATAAAATAAAAAAAATAAATAAAATAAATATGAAAAATAAATAAATAAATAAATACGACAAATAAATAAACAAAATAAATAGATAAAATAAATAAATAAATAAATAAATAAATACCAAAAATAAATAAATAAAATAAAATAAATAAATAAAATAAAATAAATAAAAAAAAAAAATAAAAAAAAAATAAATAAATACGAAAAATAAATAAATAAAATAAATAGATAAGATAAATAAATAAATAAATAAATACGAAAAATAAATAAATAAATAAATAAATAAATACGAAAAATAAATAAATAAAATAAATATGAAATAAATAAATACGAAAAATAAATAAATAAATAAATAAATAAATAAATATGAAAAATAAATAAATAAAATAAATACGAAATAAATAAATAAATAAATACGAAAAATAATTAAATAAATAAATAAATAAATAAATAAATAAATAAATTAAGAAATATATAAATAAATATATAAAAATAAAAATAAAAAAAAGTAAAAAAAAACAAAAAACAACAAAAATAAAAAAAATAAAAAAAAATAAAAAAAAACAAAATTTAAAAGAAAAACAACAAAAAACAAAAAAAAATAACAAAAATAACAAAAATAACAAAAATAAAAAAAATTAAAAAACCGCCGCTAAAAAACCGCCGCGAAACGTTCTGCGACGGTTTTGAAAACCACCGTGAATAGTTTCTCGACGCACGATTTCGTAGCGGTTTTTCAAAACCGTCGCCAATCGATTTAGCGGCGGTGTAAACCGCCGCGAAACGAAAAAAAAACACCGCTAAATGCCTTTTTTGCCGTAGTGTCAGGCCATCAGGTATGCATCCTATGTATCCTGGTTTGATCAGGAATTAGAGTTTTCATAGTTTATATTGTGTGTGAATTATACGCGGAAGCTTCCTATTGATAGACATGATTATGTGGACCCTTTTGGATGGACACCCTTTTGAGCTCAATCCTTTAGGTAGACGTCCTATGTATTCTGGTTTGAGTGGGAATCAAAGTTCTCATAGTTCAGAGGGTGTGGATGTTGTAATCATCACAAAACTCTAAGCCCACATGCATCATACTTAGTGTGAGAAACAAGAGGACATGAAAGATTCAACAAAGTACATGCTTCCTCTCCTGTTGGTGGGAGAGGGAGAGCCCGTGGCAGACGAGGCTAGGGTGACCATGGTTGAGGGTGCGAAGCGATGAACCTTTCCATGGGAAATGGAATTAAAGGTCATGCATCCCAACCTCTGAATATTGTGGTCTTACCTCAGTGGGAGGGCCCCAGAATACGCTCTGGGAAGGGGAGGAACATCGTCCTCATCAAAGGGGAGAGAAAACAAAACCCCTCCAACTGATCACTATTCATCATTGAATGGAAAAGAAAGTGATCACCCTTAATCCGTAGAATAGGGAGGTTCACATTGGCATCCCAAGGTTGGATTCCGGGTTACTATGGGAATGTAGAACCAAAATCATTCACGAAGCCCGAACCATTGTGGGGAGAGCCTTTGTGACTCCACTTACCATGGGAATGTAGACTCAAAGGGGTACATTGATGCATCCGATAGTCCGATCACACGAGTTCAGTGGATTTGGAGGAGGATTTGGAATGATACTAGAGGACAGTTTAGTGGAGTGATTATGAAGGACTGGATGGTAATGGAGGGGTGAGGTTGGAACTAGAGGAAATAATACCCAAAAATACCCCATTCCGCATACTGATTTCTTTACAAGATGGGGAAGGTTTCACATACCGTAGTGGTATGTGGGTAGAGGGGACATCCACATAATGTTGTGGTATGCGGGAATGGGTATAAACCACCACATACCATAGTGGTAGGTGGAACATTATGCCTCTTTGGGTTCCATCTGCGAACTAATGTAGTATACGGCGTCGAGCTCAGTCAGAGTAGCAGCACACTACGTGGATCACCATATTGAAGGAGGGTCCAAGGGATCATCATTCAAGGGAAGTTCATCCATGAGAATTATGTGGTTTTAGGTTCACTAATTAGGTTCACAATTCTCCTTTTATTATTATGTTTCCCCATTTTATGGTTCATTGCCAACTATACCTACAGAGAGTGGTTCGCGATTCGGGCTATGTCGATGAATCGATACTGAATCTGGAGTCTTCTCTGAACCATTTCTTCCAACCTATGATTCCGCTTTAATCTTTCATTGTCTATACCCCATCCTTCATACTGTGCTCCTTTTATAGATCATTAGGGAAATTATATCTATTGGGAACACAACACCATTTGTGGAGGCCCATGAATATATATCCTGACTCACATAAGACTCGATCAATCTGGGGTTTTATAAGGCTTTGGTTCACAATAATGGTTCGTAGAACCCTGCTGGTTCGCTTTGTCTATGAACTGATAAGTTCGTGGGATAGTACATGGATGAGATTCACACGCATGAGTCCCTTTGCAACATGGTTTGCGGTATTCCTTGTTCTTGGCCATCGTTCTGTGGGCTATCACTTTACAGATTGTTACACGTACCTATTGGTTCGTGATTCAAGTGGTCTGAAAACCTTTCCCAGTGATGGTTTGCTAGCCACTTGAAAATCCTTGAAAACATGAATTCCTTAGGGTTTCTTCTGAAATTTTCAACTTGATTTGGGTTCATTCAACTTTCTAGACTTATAGAAATACTTGATTCCTATTGCAAAGTGATTGTGGGGGTATTTTCTTCCCTTGGAGGAATTTTCAAGACCCTAAAAATGTATATACCCAATAAAACATTTTTTAAATCACATAATGAAGATAGAAGTGTTTGAATCCAAAAAATTATAGTACCCCCATACCAACCATCTACTCCTGAATGTTGATCTGGGAGAAACGAAGACAAAATCTTTTATTCCCGACCTTATTTCTTTATGTTTGGATAGTTTATCTCATTCTAGCTTGGGGATTATGGTTATATAAAACACAATGTGAGTTTTAGGGGGGATATTTTTCCAATGTTGGTATAAGAATCAGATCAGTTTCATAGTTTATATCGTGATTAAAGAGGTGTCTAAATAATCATATCTTTTAGCTTTTGAGAGGATCAATCCATCAAGAAGATAATTGAAGAGCAGAGGCAATGATCTGATTCCTCGATAGCTTGAATTATGTGAGTGGAGAAGGGATATATTAGGGTTCTATTTAAAATATTAGTTAAGGATTTTATCAACATTAAAAAAGAGATGATAAAATGTATCATTATCAGTTCTAGATATTTATCAATGATACAGATGTTTCATTATCAGCACTAAAAAAGTGCTGATAAAACATCATCTCTTGTTGAGTTAATCCTCCAAGAGAAGTATCATGATGATTATTTTTGAGGTATTTTAGATTTTTTATATGGTGGGGAGAGCATTAGTGAATATTATTTATCTTCTGAGGGAATACTTTTCTTTAGGATTCAATATGTCATTTTATCATCAATAGAAAGGCTTCGAAGGGGGATTTTCAGCATTCCTAGTGGGTGGTGAACCCTGGAATAATGAATATTTTTTATGATATGAGTAATTAATTCTAAATTATAAGTATGAAACATGAAATTGATGATTTTTCCCATTATTATATCTATCAACATATCATGTTTGAAGATTATAATCCTTCACGTTTGATTTAGACCCTTCTTATACTGACTTGGAAGTGGGATAAGATATCGATGAAATGTTTTTGTTAAGTTATACCATACTTCTCTAGTAAATAATGAGATTTGGTTTGTGATTGACTAATTGAGCAAATACGACAAATTTATTTCCATTTGTTATACCAAAAAAGTTGAGGAATTAATAATTATATATGTGTGGGAGATTTTCAAGTTGCACAAATTTCTATAAACAATCGTTTCTTATAGGGATATCCAATTCACATATCATTTTTGGAGAGGTATCCAAGAGGCAATGATATACCAGGTAAATTTGAGCATAATGTACTACTCTAAAATGGATGGTAAGATAGAACGTGATATAATGATTCTTGAATAAATGATATGTTCCTGCGTCCTTGAGATTATAGGAGAATTGAATTTCGATTTGGGGATGGGTAATTTTTCCTATAAAAATATCTACCATTATTTGTTTAATATGGTCCCCTTTAAGTGATTTTATATTTGAACTTATACATATTTAATTTTTGGTTGAAGGTTGGTGAAGGTTCCCTAGTGGGACATTGTTTGGTTTAGAATATGATGGTAAAGATCTAATTTATTCGATAGATTTTGGTGATGGTGCATAGTTGGTATAAATATTTTATGGGTCATTGTTAGTTTCAATTTATTTTCCTTATTTGTGACCTTATCTTATTGATATTTTCACCTATGTTAGGTCACCAACATATTAGAAAATAGGGAAAGTTGGTATAGATATATATGAGACTATTTGAGGTCATTAAGAGGATTCAGAAGGTGGAATATTATATAAATTTTCCAGTATATATTACTTCAATCCATAACATGATCAATTTGTCTCAACTCAGAAAATATCTTTCAGAACCATCTCATTTATTAAATTGGGAAGACATTTATGTGTAGACTGATGTGTCTATGGGTGATTTACCAATTTATATTATTGATTCTCATATGAAGGTTCTCCATGGGATTTTTATACCTCTATTTTGGGTTCTTTAAAAACATTGTTCTAATTTTCACGAGATTAGTGAGTGTGGGATGTGGATGAGAGAGTGGTAGTCTCAACCTTTTATTTATTAGTCTTCTTAATGGGGCTTTCTTGGGGTAGAAATAATTTATGGTGGTGAGAATTATAACATCCTAAATATTTATTTAAGGCAAATACATTCCTTTTTTTGACCATCTTATGTTTGAGTCTTTTCATTGGTTATTTGGGTGAATTTTGGATTTTTTTGAGGTTTATAGGCCTATGTAAGGTTAGAGAATTATTAAAGAATACCATGTGTGTATTCATAGGTAACCTGGAAACTTTGGTTAGTGTTCTAGGGCAGGGTGAATAGTTAGATTAATAGTTAGGTAAAACCATGAGACCTACCCCTTAAACTGTGAAACTCTGGATAGAGAAATTTTTCATAGTTGGAACATAGTTGGTCAAAATATGAGACTAAACCATGTGTCTCTTGAAGTAATCTAGAAAGGCTCAAAGGGTTGGTTCAATATTTGAAAAACTATTTGACATGAATTTTTTTTTTAATTTTTTGATTTTAATTCATGAAACACCTGATTTAACTCCAAAATCATTTTCTTAAAACATTATTTGATACATTAAACCATGTAGGAACTCTTGAGATGATTTTTAAATTTACACCTTGAATATTCAGGAACCAAAGTTACAATTGAAGCATTTAATCTCTTTTGGTAAGTGTAATATAGATCTAATTATGAATTCTTTTTCCTCACCACTCTCCTTCTTTGAGAGTGTCAAATCTATGTGTCATTGATTGATCTAGACCTTGATTTGTGATTTATGGTTTTAGTATTTTCTCTTAGTAGATTATATCCCTTTGAATTTATTTTTAGTGATAATGTGTTGGGTTTTTGATGATTCCATGTTTGAGGTAGGTGGTTTTAAAATTCAATTCCTATCAATTGAAATTTTAGTTTATTTAATGACATGAAATGGATTTCCAATTGATTTCTATAGAATGATTTTCATTTTTTGGAAAGTGTTTTGAAAATATAATAGTGTGTGTGTGATGGAAAATATTTTACAATGTATTTTGAAATAAGGGGTTGATTTCAAGAATATTATCTTGAATTGAAATGAAATATTTAAAGAATGATTTTTATGATGAATTTTTAGGAGAGAAGGAATAATTTTTTTATGAATTTGATATGAAATGAATTATTTTGAAAGGAATGAGTTTTGAGGAAAACCATTTGTTATTAGTTTTTTAAATGAAATGGAGTGTTTTGAAACTTTATGTTTGGGGATGTTTTCAATGATTGATTAAAATGATTTGAGACTATTTTAAATCAATGATAACCCCTTGTATATTTGATTACTTTAAATAACATGATATCCTAGGTAGGTAGGTAGAAGGATATGCATTCTAGGAATATATTATCTCTACATAGAAATGTATTTATGATGAAAATGACAAGTGAAACTTGATGAGGTAATGAGGTGCATTTTTTGAGATGGATTACTATTTACCCTAGGCTTAGGATCTAGGGATTTGCACACACCAGGAGCCATATTTCACTAAAATTGTGTGAAACTTTATGAAAATATATAACTAACCCTGGGTTTATATCCATGGTAATATGATTGAAAATTATTTATAAATACTATTTTTTATAAAATTATTTATTCATCAATTTTTTGATTGAGATGGTTATATATGCATGATTTGATTAAAATTTACTTTTTTAACTATTTTATACTTTCCATTGAAATGATTTGAAAAGAATATTTGATATTTAATTGTGAAAAGGTCACCACACTATTTTTTATTTAAAATTTAATATATTTGGTTTATTTGATATTTAATTATAATGTAATTATTGTTAGGATTATATCGGGATAGTTTTTCTAACACCCTAAATTTTTTTGGGTGTTTGTACACTTTCTTATTATAAGTCTAGGAAAAGTGAAAGCACTACTTACAGGTGGTGGGTGTTTTTGATAGCGTGACCTTGGTAGTTGAAGGTAATGGGTGGAGTATGTTTTCCTCCTATTATAAAGATGATTTTGGTTTATGGTTTCATTGGTTATGAGATTTTTTGGTTTGTTTTTTTTTCTACCTTACAGAGTTATTTGTTCTTGATGGTTGTATGGGTATACTGACTATTTATTATTTTCCCACTATTTAATTTATATATGTTTGATCTTGTTTTGAAATATTTAACACATATTATTTCTTGTTTCCTAGGTTCTAGTCTCTAGCTTGTAGGGATCAATAACACCCTTCCAGCATTGTTAGAGTTGATTCAAGTATCAGTTTAATGGGTTATCAGGGTTGGTTCATGAGAAGAAAAGGGGCCTTAGATGATCTAAAGAGAAGAAAAGAATAGAAGTTCATTGGACCAACTTTTTACAATTAATACACCTAAACCAACCCATAGGGGGGTGAATAATTATCATGCCTCCATTATTGGGACTTGACTAGGCTACCAAGAGAAGAAATTACCCCTTTACACTGGAATTGTAAAACATTCTACAAAATATCATCATAATTTTGTTGTTTTAGCATCAAAGGGTGATTCGATTTGGATTATAACACTGAAATATTAAATATTCCGATCTCTCATTTAATTCTATTCCACTTTTCCATTCTTTGTAACACCCATAGATTTTAGAATATATTTTCCCCTTAAATAAACATTATATCTATAGCTTGTTTCACATGTAACACTAAACTAAAATGATCCATTAGATATTAGATAAGATATTTATAATGATAATAAAAATTATATTATTTAAATAAATAGTAATAAATTATAAATGAATAAAAAATATGATTAAGAACACTTAATTTTTTGACAAGACATTTTCAATAAAAACAGTTTCCTTAAATATATTGTAATTTTATTACAAGAAAAATTTAAAATTTTAAGAATCTGAATTTTAAAGAAATAAAATTAATTTTTGGATTAATAATTTTAATATTATCTTATGATGATTTTTTTATATTTTTCTAAAATAATTCACTTTTAGAAGAATAGTGAAAAACACTGAGTTTACTAATATTGTCTCTTTTATGAAAATATCATAATAAAATAACTACTTAAAAAATTTTGAAACTATTTTTATATAAAAATATATATTCAATGAGTAAAATTATACATTTAAAAATAAAATTTTAATTTCTAAAACCCATATTTAATATTTTGGAAACAAAAGTAATATTTTTCTCTAAAAACTATTTTTATTCTTAAATATTAAAACAATGTTTTCACCACTTATAGATAAAATATAAAAAATGATTTAATTTTTATATCAAATTTTTTATATCATTTATTAAATCCAATATAATTTTTGGGTATAAAAATATGATTGCTAATATTAATGTAAATGCCAATGATAGTGTGGAAATTTTAATTTTCAATTAATTATTTTATTAATGTTATGTAATTTGTATCTAATAAATTAAATTAGAATATTTTATATAATTAATTTTAAATGTGTTTTAAAAATATATAAAGATATATTATCACTAATTTAATTAGTAATCAATTCTATATAATATTAAGAATACCTAACAGTGAAATAAATTTATTTCTATAAAAATTTTTTTCTATATATTATATTTCATAATTTAAAAGTTAATCTTCTCTATTTTAGAAATTGAGTTAGATTATATGTATCCTGAATTTATATTCATCACACCAAAATTGTCTAATAGGTTTTATCTTATATTTTTTGTAAATCATAAATATCTTGGGTGAAAACTATTTACCATGGTAAAAACAAAAAAGGGTAAAAGTAAACAAATCTAAGTATAAATGACTTGAAACATGTATAAGATATGTGTGAAAATGATTGATAGAGTTTTATAAACCTCATATCACCCAAAAATATATTATTTATAATGTTCAAAATCACTAACCCTTGAATTGTGTCATTCTAATATTTAAAAATAAATTGGTTTCACAAAAGTTCCCTTTTATTCAATTACAGAAGGGGATCACTTACACCCTCTCCAAGTTACACATAATCTTAGAAAATTACATGAAAAAATCCACAATTTTACTCTACTCTAATTCAATTACATTACATAAATCCCCCTTTCACCATAAGTTTTCCTAATCACTTAATTTCGAAGGAGACTTTGAAGAGAATGTTTATGGTCCTATATGTAGTATTACTTAATCCTTATCCTTTTCTTCTTAATATTTCCTTTACAAACTTATATTAAACATAGTTATATAAAAACTAAGTACCATTATTATACTAATGTTTTATTATATTATGGAACAATAATTATTTATTCCTTTTCATACACTTATAAAAAAAAAGAATGTCGATCATTTGTTTGAACGTTCTACCACCTCCATGAAGGGACGTACTTCATTTTACACCACCACATATATTCATTTTCTATAATTAAGGAAATTAAAAATAAATGTGAAATTTATAAAGTAATAATAACTATCAATATAAAAATTTTAATCCACCTTCATTCCTTCTCATTCTTTGAGAAATAAAAACGTTGACTATGCTTTGTATGAACTACCTCCTCCACAAAGTAACATTTTTTTTCATCTTAATTTTAATTATTTATCCAAAACACTTAAAATATGATCCTAAAACTTAAAAAAAATATAAATAATATCATTATAATTATTTTTTAATGATATTATAAAATTCCTTAACTATAAACACCCATATATTTATAACATGTTTTTATTTGGGTCAGTTTAACCACCTACATGAACTATAGTGTAAAAATATAACATGAATGAATTTAAAAATTTATTTAATTTAAAAAATTATCTTTTTGAATATATTAATATTATATAAATATAATATTTGATATTATATAAGTTATATTAATAATATATGGTCATTGTAAACTTAACCGCCTAAAATGAACATATCAGAGTGCCATTCCTTATTTGAGTTTATAGAAACATATATAAATACATAATTTTTATGATAATATAATAATAAAGGACATGAAAACATATAATTATATATATTATAATGTTTTTATAACACACATTTTACCATGTTTAACATACCAAAAAAGTTATGTAGAAATTTCCCAAATAACCTCAAAAAACTCACACAAGAAAAAACTATATAATTAATTAATTGAATTTGAAAATAAATGGTACTAAGAAAATTATATACAGATGAATAAGTTTACTAATAAGGTATCTAATAAACTTAATTTTATTATTCAAGAAGTTAGGCACATTAACATATTGAATCAGTTCCAAGATATGGATTTTTTCTATCTCAATTTTCTTCTCATGAGTTACTAACTTTCTTATTAAAATATAATATTCAAAGATTGATATATTACACCTAATGAAAATTTTATATTTTATTTTCACTTATTTTATTTTATTTTACTATTTTTCCTTTTAACCACATTTTCAAAATATTATTACCTCAATGACCGTGTTGCTTTTAAGGGTTTCTTTTCTTAATTTTCACCCGTTGAGACATATTTCTCATTATACACCATGTTTTACTTGGAATGGTATATATAATCCCAGTTTAATATTTTTTATCCTGATATTACCATTATTAACTTAATTTAATTTTTCATTTGAAATCATATCCTTCAATTGGTTTTGATTCGAATGTTTCTAATGCCTTAAGGGTTTCATCGACTCAATTTCCGTTTCATTGGTTCATAGTATTTCTTACTTCAATGAAAATTTTAGGATTTAGTTGATCCTTTAATTAAAATATTTTTTATTTTATTTCATCTTTTTATCTATGTAAATTACTTATCATTATCAATAACCATTTATTTCTTATTTTTTTTAAAAATAAAACTATGATTTTGGAAAGAATATATCCCATTCTTACCAAGGGATCTTTTTCTTCCTTGTCTTGGTTTTTCCCATGAAATTGTTTTATTTAATGAAATATAAATATGTTTTTTTGTTTATATTACTCATATTTTTCTATTAACTCTTTTATGAAATGATATTCTTTCAATATTTATCTAATGTGGGAGTTTATTTATAATTTCCTAAAAAGATTAATACAAGTATTTCTTTTCATTATTTTATACTATAGATTTATTAGCATGATAAATATATATTTTTTCCTTTTAAAGTATCATTTATTTGTTACCATTCATAATAAGTTTATTAAAATTACTCTCTTTATATTCTTAATTTTTGCAATAGTAATATTAAATAATGATTGAAAGGTTTTATAAAAACTTTTGTATTTTTTACATTCATTTTTTCTCCAAGGTTTATCTCTCATAAAGTGATGTTTTGATCACCCTATATATATTATTATGATATGATTACTTTTGAAATATGATATTTTATATATCATATTATTTTTTATTTTCATTTTTTGTGAAGATTTTGACAATTATAGGAAAATAATTTCCTTTCCATGAGTTGTTTAATATATGATGATGATTAATTTTAAGGGGCACACATATGTGAGGATGATGATATGAGGGGTCCTATATTTCCCTCAAATTCATTTGTATAAGTTTAAACATAATTAGATTTATAAGTGTGGAAATAATGGGTTTTTTTAAAATAGGAATGGAAATAATTAGTTTTCTAACATTTTTAGGCATGGATATAATGAGTTGTTTCAAAGTCTTGGGAATAATGGGTTTTATCACAAAGGATTACCTATGATTATAGGTTTTCCACATTTCCAAGTCATTTTTCAATTTATGAAACATTTTCAAGATGCTTTTAAATTTTATGATATTCTATATTTTAATGTTATGCCTTATTTTTAGAATATTATGAACTCTTATGTCATGTTCACATGTTTTATGAATATAGAGATAAATTTTGATAAAATTCATTAAATTTATGTTTCTTAATTATATTTTTATGATCTTATTTTTCTCTATCATGTTTTTTGATTTTTATATATGGTATCATGATCTTTTAATATTTTTTTATCCTCTCATAATGTTATCCTTCATGTTTATGATCAAATGCATTATGATATATTTTTTACTTACTAAGTTTTTGGACTCACCCCTATCTTATGTTTCCATTTCATAGGTTATGAAGATAATAAATGTATGAAATGTATAGTATAGTATGTTATGTGTAGAATTGGTGGGAGATGTCGAATATTTTTATGGATTATGAAATTTATTATATAGTTAAAAATATCCATTAGTTAAAAAGTCATGGGTTTTTAGTAAACGTTTTTACTAATTTTATATAACTCTAAACTTAAGAGGTCCTAGGAATATATTGTAATGAAATATTTTCTTTAAAGACATTAAATTGAGATGATCCCATCTTGGATGTTATAGTCAGTATAAGATATGGGATTATATAAATTTATAGGTTTTGATGTTAGTTGTGTATAATTTAAGGGTTAATAAATTAAGGGTGATAATCATTTCAAATGTATAGATAACCCTTAAGGTTATTCGATGTAATATTGAATATTTTAGGGATTAAGATAAGTGATATGTAGTAAAAAACCTAGGTATAAGTACAAGGGATAATTATAAGTATAATATAATATCCCAAAATTTTAGTAATGTACTGATTCTGTGGTTTTCCTAGAAATTAAATTCCTTTATGAACACTAGAAAGTTGATGTGGTAACAGCACATATGCACCCAGGGGTAACCTCACTAAAAGGTGATGGCTGAGTATCAATTCAATCTTCACTCTAGTGCATGATGAGTGGTCCTAAGACTGTAGCCTAGGGGATATGATTTGGATAATAACATTATCTGTACAATCCATTAATAAAGATTTATTATGTTAAGGAAAAAGGTTATGGAATATGAGAGAACCAAACTGCAAGAAAACTAGTTTGAACAAAGAGTGATTTCAGTTGAATTGAAAACTAATGTAGAAATTTTAATGAGTAAGAAATTTTGAGTTTGAATTTTTCATGTAATTATCATACCATAATTATTTTATTGTGTGTATTGTTCATCACTCATGATTAACACCTTTATTTATTAATGGATAAATCCCAAATAAACCAAGTTAACAATAGATTCCATGGGAAATGAAAAGATCACACCAATGTGTAAGCTAATGTTATTGGATTTGAAGTGAGAAATATTAGGTATATTCCTAATCATATATCATTAATTATGATTAAAAATGAAAATTTATTTGTGTTTTAAAACAAACCAATGAATAGAAGGATAGAGTCTCAAGAAATTTTAAGTGATAAATATATTGAAGAAAAGAATATTAATTTTCTTCTTATAAAAAATGTGGTAATATTAACCAAGTGGAATGTGTTGAAGGAGTTGGGATATATTTTATATGTGGAAAAAGAGTGAATAGATAAAATAATATATGAGGAAATGTGAATATCTTAGTGGAAATAGTTAAAGTAAAAAGAGTTCATACTAATGTTCCATTACAAATTCATTTTCTTAAATGTGGGAAAGTTAGACATTATCCATGTTAATGACCTAATTTAAATGTTAATGAGGATGACATGCACCATAAATTTCTAAGGAAATGGAGTTCATATGAATCCAAAACTATATAAGTGAGTTCCAAAAATGATATGGAATAAAGAAAACTATTCACCCACTCTATAAATTCGAGTGTTTTATTAATATATTATTCAACCTAGTACTATATACCTTGTATGATTTCGAATAACATAAAATCACCACCCTAATGAATAGATGTCTAATTATTAATAATTTTTTTAGTTGAATTATTTTTATATCCCAAGTATATAACTCTTATAAAATATATTTTTAATGGTATTTTATTCCTATAAAATCGATTTTTCCTTTTAGTTAACTTTGATGAGATATTAGGCATGGATTTATGCACTTGGCATAGAGGCTATGATAATTGACTAGATAAGAAAATCACATATAAAAATAAACCCATGATAACCTATTAATATAAGATTTAATATAAACTCCCTCTAACAAACTACTACCATTATATTAGGGTATTTATCACAAATGGTTTTAGAAAAAATCAACATTAGTTATATTCTTATTGTGATAGAAAATATATGTTACTTAGACTTTTCTAATATAGAAAGGTTTATATCTCTTAAAATATATATATTGTATCCTGATCATTTTTATATAACCTTAATAATTTTAATTATTTAGTGAAAATTAAAATTGTGAGGATGTAATTTATTAAGGTGGTGGGGGGATAATTTATCACCCTGAGATTTTAGAATATATTTTTTACTTAAATAAATATTGTATCAATAGATTATTTCAAAGAGAAAACTGAAATCAAACAATATTTGACATATTAGATAATAAAATTATAATAATAATAAAACTTATCGTATATAAAAATATATTAATCAATTATAAAAGCATAAGAAATAGGATTAATAACACTTAAAGTTTTAGAAGGGAATTTTTAATAAAAGTAGTTTTACTTAATATTTTTTGTATTTTTATTTAAAGGATAATTTTTTTATAATTAGAATTTGAAAAAATTAACTTCACTTTTTTATTAATCATTTCAATGTTATCATAGTATTAAATTTTTATATTTTTCTAAAATAATTGATTTTTAGGTGACTTGTGAAAACACAACAATTTGGCTAATACCGTCACTTTTATGAAATTATAATAATAAAATAATGGATAAAAAGTTATCAAAAAACATTATTATATAAAAATATATATTTAAAGATTAAATTTATTCATTTAATAACCCTTTGTTGAATTTATAAAACCAACATTTAATGTTTTGGACACTTTAGTAATATTTTTCTATAAAAACTATTTTTATTCACAATTATTAAAAATTTGATTTCATCACTTATAGAAATTAATTATAAAAAAATGGATTTTATATTTTATAACAAAATTATAATATTATTTAATAACGTTAATATCATTTTTATGAATAAAATTATGATTGGTGAGATTAATGTTAATGACTGTGATAATGCTGAAAGTATTATTTTCATTGAATTGTTTTTTTAATGTAGTGTAATTTTTATCTAATAAATTAAATTGGTCTATTTAACATAATGGATTTGATAAAATGTTTTCAAATATATAAAAATATATTATAACTCATTTATTTGGTAGTTAATTCCACTTATGATTAAGAATACATAATGATGGAAAAACTATTTTTTCGATAAAATAGTTTTTCTATATATTAAATGTCTTAATTAAAAAGTTAATTTTATCTTATTTAGAAATTAATTTACATTATATGAAGCATATATATTTTTTATCACATATTTTTTTATGATGTGTTATCTTATATTTTTAGTGAATCTTAAATTACTTGGGTGAAAAGTAGTTACCATGGTAAAAACATAAAAAGGGTAAATGTAAAAAAATATAAGAATAAATGAATTTAAAAATGTTTAAAATATGTCTGAAAATTATTCTTAGAGGATTTATCAAAAATAAATTATCCCACACCAAATTATTTCTGATATTTTGTACGATTGACCCTTGAATAGTGTCATATCATTATTTAAAAATAATGGATGTTCCTAAAAGTTCCATTTTCTTCACTTATAAAAGGGGATCAATTCCACCCTCTCAAAGTTACACATATCCTTAGAAGTTTAATTTTAAAAAATAATCAAATTTCCTCTTATAATTCAATTTCATTACCTAAATCCCCTGATCACCATAAGTTACCTAAGAACTTTATTTCCAGTAGACCTTTAAGAGAAAGTTGAAGGTGAAAAGTGAGTATCACTTATTAATTTTCCGTTTGTTATTTATATTTACCTTTTAAACCTATCATAAAAATAGTTATTGTCATGACCCGCCCCCTAGGTCCTGCATCGTGACTACCCCAAGCCTAACTCTCATAGGCTAGGGTATGAATACTAGCACCGAATAGGTATATCCCAAACAAGTGGGATACATTTTCCTAAGAACCAGTACACAAGAAAAAAACTCTAAACCAAAGATACTAGAAAGTAAAAAAACCAAGTAAAGAAAAATAATGCATACCACTAGGACCCAACAAAAGAGTATGATATAATGTAAATTAGTAAAGTACAATTGAGACAGGATACAATCCCACCAAAAATAAAGAGTCTACAACACAAGTACTAAAGTTCATCCATAGAAAACCCCACCTGATCCAATTATAAGGTATTACACTGGACTATTTTTTGTAATACTTCAGAACACAGCTCAGTCTATCAGATCACAAAAGGCCCCACATAGTCTTGGTCTTCCTAGAACACTGTCAAAGATTTGGCCATCTTCACAATACACGACACGTGTGGGAAAAACTCGTACAGGGGTGAGTAAAACAATACTCAGTTGGGAACCCCGAAACACAAAGTAAAAGACCAAAAAGGGAACACCACTAAGAAGATACAGTCAAATTAAAATAGGTATATGTAAACAAAACATATTAAAATAAAATCTGGGTATACTCATATAAGATTCCAAGATGCAACATCTCATCCACTTCCAGCCACATGGTTCTGCTCATAGAACGCTCGATTCTGGGAGATATCACTCTTATACCTATCTGATAGTAAGAACTTAGGACATGTCTACAAAATGTAACCAAGTGATAATATGGTATTGATACATTACAACATTTCCCTAAGATTTATGGTCTTACTAAGACAACGAGTCTCGATATCACAACCAATCATTGGTCACAAAATTCTATGCAAGGAATGATCATTCCATGAGAACTCAATCCTCGAGATATGAATTCATCAGAGATCCTCACAAATAGGTCCCACTAATTGGGGCCATACCCAAATAGGAGACATTGATAACTACACCAAGAACAATGTTCTAGTCAATTCATGAAGGAAAGAATCTGATCTTGATACACAGAGAGGGGGTCCTGTGACCAGTGCTCACTGGGGGACTCCAAGCCCTACTGGAAACGCCATCCTATATAGAGGATAGGTTCCCACATAAATATTGGTCACACCTTCTTCAAAAAAAAAATATAAGGTACCACAAAGAGAATTGATGATCGACTGGGCCTCTTGGTGTGATACATACTCCAGTCCACTGATTCACTATCGAAGATGGGATGAGACAACCCACTTTAGAAGATGGGTTATCCTCTATTAAATGAATGAGATCCTAAATCTAAATTTTATATGAAAGACTAAGTGTACAATCTCAATATCTACTGTTAATATCAATGATGATATCAAGATCTTGCATCGATCCTTCATAGGAATGATAAAGAGAATGCTATGAGCTGCTTCTGGTCCAAATAAAAACCCACCAATCCTTCTCAAAGGACCACCTTGTCACAAGGGTCCCAACACTATAGATGGATTGTCAAATAGACAATACTTTTGAAAGATACGTCCATTTTTATAAAAAATGGCCGATCTGGGTCCAAGATGGGCCTAAACCGACCCAACGCAGTCTGGTCCACTGGGCTAGATCCAACCTGATCCATTGGTCCTAGCCTTCAAGATGGACTGAGCCACGGCCCGCTGGGCCATTTGATACAACCCACCGGGCCAGTCAGCAACCCGGTTCTACCGGTCTGGCCTACGTCTCACATGCTAGCCTCATCCGACACATGGCCTAGCCACATGCCATGCCACCCTAAGTGATGGGGCATGCTGCTCCTATCTATCTTGGTTTTCTCATGTGGACCAACAATCTTACACATGGATCGACTGGGTGTGGCCTGTCAACGCGGGTGCCGCCGTGTTGAACGCAGCGGACTGCCATGTCCCAACAACCCCGCCGCAACCATCGCGGGCTCCCACAACCACCATCGCATGTAGCCATCCTCCACCTCACTAACATGATGCCGACACAGGTGCCAGAAAACTAGTGGCCCCTTCTGCGAGCCACCAGATTCACTCCGGTGCTCCGATTGTTGATCTGAAAGATGTTCTGCGATCCTAAGGTCACCACCTTCACCACTGTGGGCTCAGATCTATGCCAGAATCCATCTTGGTGAAAATTCATTTGCACAGTGATATCATCCATGATACTTTGATCTATTAGAAACCATCACGGTCACACCTCCATTATTCTGTGTCAATCCCAAATCTGAGATATCATATAGTTGTGCCAATAATCGGGTGCGCAATGATCGATCGACCATGCATGGTCGAGATGTGGGCCAATTGAAGAATGCCTGTGAAGAATGAATAATTGAGGGATAAAATCATGAACCAAAAAGGAGGAACATACCTCAATCGCTGTTCATGGAGAGCATGGTTTGTTTCCATTAGAATGGTAAACGTAAACCAGCAAAAAATAAAATATTAATCAGTCTTAACCTCATAAATAGGTAAAACCCATCCCACAACAATGAACAATAAATGAGAAAATTTGTTTGTGAATTGGTCTATTTTCA
This sequence comes from Viscum album, assembly GCA_963277665.1. Classification (NCBI taxonomy): domain Eukaryota; kingdom Viridiplantae; phylum Streptophyta; class Magnoliopsida; order Santalales; family Viscaceae; genus Viscum; species Viscum album. Next base: position 400,573,765 of record OY728151.1, on the reverse strand, counting down.
TTATATAATATCAAGAATGGGTGGGGGTGGGAGGAAATAAAAACACAACATCCTACATTGAGGTTTGGATCTGTAGTTGGTGAAGAATGGAGTTATGCTGCCGTCATTCATCAATCTTTGATCCGTGATCCACAATGCGTGATCCATGATTCATTGGAATTCATATTTGTTTGTCATTATACAATGGGTGGTAAAGGCCAATGCCATTCTACAAATATTCCAAGGAATTACAGGGTTATTCACTAACCCTAAATTCCTATTGAATTTGGGGAGAAAAGAAAACATGTTGGCCCGATTACAGCATTGCAGCATCACCACACTATTTCATTTAAAAAATGAAATAGGCTGACTCATCAGAGTGTTGCTAATTTTTTTTAAAAAGACATAAAATATACTTCTTTAATATTATTTTATTCTTATTTAGAACATCCAAAAATTAATTTTCACAGTCGACCTGTACCAGTCAATGTTAGGCCCCACATAAGAAAAACACCACATTACAAACTCAATAGTGGTATCATATTTTCAATCTGAGTCACCATTCATGAGTTATTAATATTTTATTATAAATAATTTTATTTAATAATTTTATTTACGGTTATTTCCTTTTTAGGTTTTGTCACTGAATACCGATACCGACTAGAGCTAAGTGGCTCCTAGGGTAAACCCACCATCCTAAACACTACAATGTCATCGGATTTTTGACCTGGGCACTTATTTAAGAGTTATTGAACATCTTTAGGAAAACTAATCATGCACACAATTAAAAAATTAACATTTTTCATTGAACATTTTCATGAACACTGAGCCTTGGAATCGCATGCCGTCTCAGTCCCTGGTCTTAAAATTTTCCCAATTTTTTTTAAAAAATAAAACTAGAAAAATCCAAGTCATGAAATTCTCCCCAAATTAAGGATTTATATCCCTAAAATATAAACCAAGGGATACCCAAAAATATGAGGGTATGATCCCGAACCAGATCCCACCGCTCCCATGTGCTTTTCTATAGATTCTCATGCTACAACCGGTCACACACTAAAGGAATCAACTACCCATGAATGGTCCTCTCTTTCCTATCCTCAATCTCTATAACCAGAATATAAAGTGATCATCCTGATTAGAAAATATCTTCTATGGGATTCCATGGTGTCAAGATATCACTTTCACATAGATGCATCCCAAGATCTCTACTGAACTATGCTTCGGAAAAGTTAACAAGTGGACGACATGGTTAGTATGTCAACGATCACCTAGATGGTATCATGTCTCCTAGAAGTACATGGTAAACCCATCAAAAATTCCATCAATATCATTTAACACTCCCTTCTTGGAACCCCAAGGAAGAAAAGAGAAACCCCTTCAAAGAATAGGGGTTCAACATGATGAGTGGATAAACCATGAAACTGATTAAAAAAGTGATCAACTTTTATATTAATTGGTAATTTCAGATTCAACCAATTACTTCATCATCAATGTCCACCATGTCACCCAAATTCCTATACCTATGCATCTCTCCACTCTAGGCACCCATTGCTACTACTATGCATCCACTAAAAGGAATGATGTGCCTCCACTTTTCGAATATCCATCAGGGGCATTCCCCACAGACAACCGAGCGCATAAAGTCTCACCATCGGTATCATTGAGCCATGCATACCTAACTAACCATCAATATCCATTGGGCCTGACCTTCTAGATGGACTAATCCATGACACATTGGGCTATTGGACACAGCCCACCGGGCCACTCGGCAGCCCAGTTCTGCCTGTCTGTCCTACGTCTCGCAGGCTAGCCAGCTTCATCACGTGGCATAGCCATGTTCCATGTCACCCTGAGCACTGGGGAATGCTAACCCTATCTATCTGGGTTCTCTCATGTGGAACGACAATCCTACACACGGATCGACCGCGTGTGGCCTGATAATGCGGGTGCCACCGTGTTGAATGCAGCAGAATGCTGTGTCCTGCTAGCCCCGTACAACCATTTTGGGATCCCACAAACACCACCACATGCGGCCATCCTCCACCACACCGGAATGAGGCCAACGCTGGTGCCAGAAAGCTAGTGTCCCCTTCCACAAGCCACTAGATTCGCTCTAGTGCTCCAATTATTGATCTGAAATATGTTCCATGATCCTTAGGTTGCCACCTTCATTGTCGTGGGCTTAGATCTATGCCATGATCCATCCTAGTGCAAAGTCATTTGAACAATGATATCATTTACAACACATTGATCTATTTGACCCCGTCGTCATCACACCTTCGCCATGCCGTGCCAATCCCTGATTTGAGATATCATTTAGTTGTGCCAAGAATCGGGTGCGTAACGACCGATCAACCATGAATTGTCGAGTTGTGGGCCAAATGATGAATGATTGTGAAGAATGAATATTTGAGGGAGAAAATCATGAACCAAAAAGGAGAAACAGAACTCAATCATTATTCATAGAGATCGTGGTTTTTTCCATTAGAATGATAAACTTAAACCAACAACAAATACAATATTAATCTCTCATAACCCCAAAAATAGGTAAAACCCATCCCGCAACAATGACTGATCCACATACCATTTTTTTTTGGATTGGTCTATTTTCTTCATAGAATATCAAGAACATGGTGGGGGGGATAAAAACACAACATCCTACCATGAGGTTTGGATCTGTCGTTGGTGAAGAACGGAGTTATGCCGCCTTTATTCGTCAATCCTCGATCCGTGATCCACAATGAGTGATCCATGATTCACTGAAATTTATCTTTATTTGTCATTTCCAATGGGAGGAAACTACTAATTCCATTCACCTATGTTTCTAAGGAATTATAGGGTTATTAACTAACCCTAAATTCCTATATAATTTGGAGAGAAACGAAAACACGTCGGCCCGATTGCAGTGTTGCAGCATCGCCACACTGTTTCATTTAAGAAATGAAATGGGATGAATCATCATAGCTTCACTGCAAAATGTTTAAAAAGAAATAAAATATACTTCTTTAAGATTATTTTATTCTTCTTTAGAACATCCAAAATTAATTTTCATAGTCAACCCGTACCAGTTGATGTTAGGCCCCGCATAAGGAAAATACCACATTAAAAACTCAACAGTGGTCTCAGATTTAAATTCCGAGTCACCATTCACGAGTTATTATGATTTTATAATAAAATAATTTTATTTATGGTTATGTCTTTTTTAGGTTTTCTCACTGAATACCCACACCGACTAAAGCTAATTGGCGACTAGGGTAAACCTGCTATCATGAACACAATGGTGTCCTCATATTTTTGACCTGGGTACCTATTTAAAAGTTATTCAACATCTTCAGGAAAAGTAATCATGCACACAATTAAAAAGACAACATTTTTCATTGAACCATTCCAAACACACCGAGACTTGGAATTGCATGTCGTCTTAGTGCTTGGCCTTGAAATTTTACCAGATTTTTTTTAAAAATAAAACTAAGAAAATCCAAATCATGACATTCTCCCAAATTTAAGGATTTATGTCCCAAAAATCCAAACCAAGGGATACCCAAAAATATGAGGGTATGATCTCGAACCTAATCCCACCGCTCCCTTATTCTCTTTTATAGATTTTCGTGCTACCACCGGGCACACACTGAAGGAATCAACTACCCACGAAGGGTTATCTCTATCCTATCCTCAATATCCATAACCAGGATGTGAAGTGAGCATCTTGATTAGAAACTATCTTCTATGGGATTCCATGGTGTCGAGATATCACTTTCATGTAGATTCATCCAAAGATCTCTACTGAACTCTTCTTTTGAAAAGTTAATAAGTGAATGACAAGGTTAGTCTATCAATGATCACCTAGATGGTATCATGTCTCCTAGACATACATGGTAAAACCATCAAAATGTACATCAATATCCTTTCTCACTCCCTTCTCAAAACCCCAAGGAAGAAAAGATAAACCCCTTCCAAGAATTGGGGATCAACATGGTGAGTTGATAAACCATGAAACTAATTCAAAAAAGTGATCAACTTTTACATTAATTGGTAAGCCTAGCTTCATCCTATTTCGTCATCCCCAATTTCTACCTTGACACCCATGTGCGTATCCCTATGCATCTCACCACTCTAGGCGTCCACTTCTACTAATGTGCGTCCACTGAAAGGAATGATGTGCCTCTACTTTTCGAGTATCTATCAGGGTAATTCCCCATAGACAACTGAGTACATAAAGTCTTGCCATCGGTATTACAGAGTCATGCCTCCCGGACTCAATATAGCATGCGTGAGTCATCTGCTACCACGTTTCCCTTAAAATTCCCATGCATCAGGTAGTGTCACCACATCTCCAATATGAAGACTACCATTACCAAATCAGGATCGTGGGTAGAGGAGTTTTTCTCATGTGGTCTCAGCTGAAACGAACCCTAGGAAATCAATTCTTTCCTTTATATTAGGACCCAACCAAGTTTGGTCCCTAATGAATCGTAGAACAATACGTATTCAATTCCATCCTCTAGAAAACTCAAGATTAGGGTGCTCTTCAAACTTTATGTTAACTAATTAAAAGATAGAAGGCACCATTATATCCACACAAAAGGATTCCCCTTTCAAATGATCGAAGTGTTCATCAATACTTTGGTAGTGGATACTCATTATCCATGGTCACTAAGGTAAAGTTCTAGTAATCCAAACATAATCTCAAACAGTACGTCTTAATAAGACCTTCCTATTCCATTCCTTGACCTTCACCCTTAGCTCATGAAGATTTGAAAAATCCATCCGATATACTGATGCTGATATCGATGCCATCTCAGGGTGTAGAACAATATAGACGTCTATCTCCCTGTGGGGAGGTAAACCTAGAAACATCTCTTTGAAATATGTCTTTGTAATCCTCCACTACTTCTAGGAATTGAAAACTCATAATATCCACTGAATAGTGATCAGATGCAACCTCCTATGCATGAGTCTATCCCATGATTCATGTGTTTCCTTTTTCACCGAACAAGGGAAAACCCATTTCATCACTGCGAACATACCACACACTTTTTCCTAAAACAATCAATTCGAGCATAGATTGTTGATTACAAATCCATATTAAGAATGATGTCTTAAGGCCTCGATGCTTCCACTAATAGGTTTAAACTAAAACTCTCACCTCAAGGGTCCGATCTCATTATCATCACTAGTGTAATTATCAAGTCTCATTCCGTAGGTATCTCCATATGTAAGGGTCAAGTCAACTATTTAACTAAAAACTATAGGTCTTGAACAAGATCTGTGACAAGGAAGAATGATTATCACCTATGTCTATTAATAAGATAACTAAGAGTAGACACAGGTCGTACCTCGAATCATTCCTTGAGCCCTTGAGTCATATGGCTTGACCACATGTAGTTTCCCCTACCCCTATCCTCCAACTCCCTAATCCTAGTGTGGAACACATGGGGGTGGTGGTGGCCACATGTCGAAATGTATACCACCTACTGCTGCTCTCCCAGCCCATCTTCTATGTCTTCCACCCTATAGATCCATCTTTTCCTTTCACTGTATCTACCTCGGGGTCCATACACCATTTCACTATCAGCAGCATGACATGATGGACAATCTCTAGCAAGATGTCCCCTACCATCTCATGAAAAAAAATTTCTCTCTAGGCCGACTGGACATTCCCTATGAGCCTTTAGATACAGATCCCCTATCCTAGGACATCCAGTGGGAACATATCACATGTCCAAGTCTCTAAGACTGACGTCTGCTTTCTACTCCAGAGGTCTCTACTCCTTTCCCACTACCGACATCCAATGGATGTATCTTCTCATCCAAAGGACTTTCAACCACAAAGGTTCAATATATCACCCTAGAATAAGTAGGAATGCATATAGGAATAACACTAGCTCATATGTCCCTAAGAACACCTTTCTCAAAGGTTCAATCCTTGAAGCACTGGTTGCATATCCTATCCATTGAGTACCCGAGAATGTTGGTATGCCTCGATGAATACTCAGATATGAACATCTCATCCTACCGAATCTATAGAAGATATTGGGCATTCATATCCCTTAGACTTTATGGTGATATCCCCTTCTCTAAGAAAGTTTCTCAAACTATTTCCCTGGAAGAGTCACCTCATGGTAATATCGAGTAATATAAACCCCACCACCGCCATTTTGAGCCACATAGAAGGCTTACCTCTAGGACCACCATATGATCTAATGGTTTCCCAACTAGATGGAAAACTAATTCACCACCTCAAGCCAATACTCATCCACCTAAAAGTCAGGCTTTACTCATAACCTAAGGGGTCTCTATCATTGAAACTGATAAAGTGCACTCAGTATGCACATATCATCTGTTGGTAGTATCAGTACCATGTGCTACTCTAAAGGTGGTGGTATAGCTGGTACACCGCCCATAGGTTCTCTCTCTGGTAAAAATACCTATACCTATATTTTGATACCTTGTGGATCATCCTCATGATCACTCAGTGGAATCTTTTATGACTAAATACATGGAAGAATATTGAATCAAAATTAGATGTACCATGATCAATAGAGTATAATTAGTGAGATGAATCAAGAAGGACCTGGAAAACACAACCAATTATTATATGACGTATGTACCATCAATTTTTCCTGCAACTAATTTTTTCATGTACCTAGTTGAAATGAAGAATTCAGGGTCCTGGTGTGTGGTTATGTCGGCCGCTGCACCAACACTGGATTCCTTATCCTGAAAGCTGAACTCGAAACACATAACAATATTGTCCCAAAAAAAACTCATAGACTCTGGGTTCTTGAGGTAGAAATGAACTATTTTAATACCAATCTACCACAACCCATCCCCTGGATCCCATTCCATGACTACCCCAAGCATGACTCCCATAGGCCAAGGGCGGGCGACTAGCATCATGTAGGCATATCCAAAAAATGCACACAACTCCATGAAAAAGATGCTGGAAAGTAAAAACTCCAGGTAAAGAAAAAATAATGCATACCACTATGACTCAAAAATATAGTATGAAAGAAAGGAAGTAAAGTAAAAATAGTCCAGAATACAATCCCACCAAAAAGAAAGAGTTCGTAACACAAGTACTGAAGCTCATCCACAGAAAACCCTACCTGATCCAACTATAAGTTATGATACTGGACTACTTTCTGTAATCCACCAAAAAAAACCTTGGTCTGTCTGATCACACTAGTCCCCACTTAGTCCTGGTATTCCTAGAAAACTATCAAAGAGTCAATTGTTTACAAAAGACATGGCATATGAGGGAAAATCCCATGCAGGGGTGAGTAAAACAATACTGACTAGGGCACCCCAAAACCCAAAGTAAAATACCACAATGGGAACACCAATAAGAAGATACAATAAGATCAACATAGGTATATTTCAACAAAAAACATAACAAGAACATCCAGCTATACTCATACGGGATTCAAAGACGCAACATCTCATCCACTGCCAGACACATGGTTCCACTTGTAGCATTCACGATTATGGGAGATCTCACTCCTAGAGCTATCTGATATTAAGCATGCAAGACAAGTATACCAAAATTAATATATAGAACATATGTTCTTGATAAATCAAATTTTTTCCTTGAGATGTTCTATCATGATATGATAAGGAGTCTCAATATCAAATCCAATCCTTGGTTACAAGATTCTGCTCAAGGAATGCTCGTTCCAGGAGAACACACCCCTCGAGCTATGAATTCATAAGAGACCCTCACCAAGAGGTCTTGCTAATTTGGGCCCTGACCAAAGAGAAAACACTAAGAACCACTAGAATTACACTGGTCAGGTCAAGTTACAAATGAAATAATCTGATCTTGATACACAAATAGGGGGTCCTGTGCCCAGGGATAACTGGTGAAATCCTGGACCTAATGGAAACATCATCCTATATAGGGGATAGGTTCTTTTGTAAATATTGGTCACACGTTCTCCAAAAAAACTATCTAAGGTACCATGAAGATAAGTGAGGATCGACCAGGCCTCTCGGTGCAATACATGCTCCAGCCCGCTAAGTCACTATCGAAGCTGGTTGATACAACCCACTTTAGAAAAAGGTTCATCCTCTATGAAAAGAATGTGATCCTTCATAAAACCTTCATAAGAAATACCATGGGTACAATATCAATCTCTATTGTCACCCTCTAAGAAGAGATCATGATCCTGTATTGAACCCTCATAGGAAAGACAAAGAGAACACTAACATCCCTTAATGGTCTAACTAAAAACCCACCAAGCTATCTTAGAAGGACCGTCACATCATAAGGGTCCCAACACCATAGACAAACCATCAAACATATGCTTTGTTTGAATGATACATCCATTTTTCTAAAAAATGGATGATCTGGGTCTGACTCGACCTGACCCGGTTCATTGGGCCAGGCTCGATGCTCTTAGAATTTTGGCCCGAACCGATGGGAAAAATGAGCCGACCTGCATCCTGCGACCGACCTCCTCTATCACGCGGCCCGATTGCATGCCACGTGACCCTGAGCACTAGTGCACGCCACCCCCATCCAGCCTGATTCGCTCACAAGGACCAACAACACCCCACATGGCCCGACTACATGCAACCAATAAATGAGGGAACTGATGCATCCTGATATCCCCACAACACCCACCACAGGTGGTCGTCCTATGCCACATTGGCACACAGCTGCCACTGCAGGATCCCACGACCACCACTGTGGGCAGCCATCATCAGCTGCACTAGCACACAACCACCGCTATGTGGCACCGCTGGGTGACACCGCCAGTGCCGATCACCATCGCCAATAGACCCTTCCATGGGCCACCAGATTGACTCCGATGCTTGGATTGTTGATCCAAAAGATGTTCCACAATCCTCATGCCACCACCTTTATTTTCATGGGCTCATATCCATACCACGATCCATCCCAGTTCCAATTAATTTGAATAGTGATATCTTTCGGGCCTATTTGATCTATCTGAAACCATCGTCACCGCACCTCTATCATGCCATGTCGATCCCAAATCCATGATATAGAATCATTGTGCCACGAATCAGGTGCACAACGATCAATTGATTGTTAATTATTGAGTCATAGGATAAATGAAGAATGCCTACGATGAATAAACAATGGATGGAAAAAAGAATGAACCAAACATGAGGAATATACCTTGATCATTGTTAATAGTGAGTATGGTTTGTTGTTGTTAGAACAATACACATAAACCAACAACAAATAAAATATTAATCTTCCATAACCTTGAAAATATGTAAAACCCACCCCAAAACAATGACCGATCCGCAAGACAAACTTTTTATGGATTGGTCCGTGTTCGTCTTAGTATATAAGAAAAGAGTGGGGGGGGGATATCAAAACAGAACACCCTACCTCAATGTTTGGATCTATCGTTAGTGAAGAAGGGAGTTGTGCCACTTTCATTTCTCAATCCTTGATACTTGATGCATGATCCATGATCAGTGATCCATGATCCACTAGTGTTCATCATTGTATGTCATTCTCAAATGATAGGGAAGCACCAATGCCTTTCTCCATATTTTCCAAGGAATTCTAGGGTTATTCATTAACCTTGAATTCATGTTTAATCTGGGGAGAAAAGAAAATGTGTTGGCCCAATTATAGCGTTGCAACATCACCACACTGTTTCATTTAAGAAACCAAATGGGCTGAATCATCACCACATCACAGCTTCACTACGAAATGTTTAAAAAGAAATAAAATAATCTTCTTTAAGTTTATTTTTTTCTTCTTTAAAACATCTAAAAATTTACTTTCGTAGTCAACCTGCGTCGGTCGATGTTAGGATCCACCTAAGGAAAACATCACATTAAAAACTCAACGATGTTCACTAATTTTCAATCCAAGTCACCATTAATGAGTTATTAATATTTTAAAATAAAATAATTTTATTTAATAATTTTATTTACAATTACTTCCTTTTCGGTTTTCTCACTGAAGACCCGCACCGACTAAAGTTAAGTCACACCTAGTGTAAACCCGCCATCCTGAACAAAATAGTTCCATCCGATTTCTGATCTGGGAAACCGTTTAAGAGTTATTCCACTTATTCAAGAAAACTACTCACACATTTTATTAAAAACATAACATTTTTTATCGAACCATTCCAGGAACACTGGGCCTCAGAATCTCATGCCGTCTTAGTACTTGGTCTCAGAATTTTTCTAGAAATTCTCTAAAGATAAAACTAAGAAAATATGATTAATTATAGTTATATAATGGCATAAATATAATTATTATAGTAAATTGTTTTTATATTATGTAAAAATCATTATTTTTTCCCTTCAATCCACTTATATAAACAAAAGAATATTGATTGTGCATTTGGGTAGAATGACACCTCTATGAAGAGACATATTCCATTTTTCACAACCACATGACTTCACTGATTAAATGTATTTAATTGAAGAATAAATATAAAATATAAAATATAATTATGATTATGAAGATGAAAATTTTATTCCACCTTAATTCCCTTTTAATTATTAAGAAATATAAACATTAACTATGTGTTGTGCTGAATATTTCCTCAACGAAGTAACATTTTTATTTTTCATCTTGATTTTCATTATTTATAAATAAAATAAAATAAACTTCACCAAATTAATAAAAAAAATAAATAATGTAATTATTCTTCTATTATAGTGATATTATACACTTCTTTAACAATACCCCCATCAAGTTATAGCGTTTTCTTGTTTGTGTCGGTTTAACCACCTACATGAACTGCACTTTAAAAATCAAGCACAGATGAAATTAAAATTGTATTTAAGGTAAAAAATATTTTTTATAAAAATATTAATATTATATAAATAAAATATTGGAAATTATAAAAGTTATATTAATAATAAATGATCATAATAAACTTAAGAACCTAAAATGAACATAGCGAAGTTCCTCCCCAAATATGAGTTCATAAAAACCAATATAATAATGTAAATTTTATTCTAATTGAACAATAAAGGAAATTGTAACACCCCAACCCCAGTTACTATGATTCGGTGAATTATTACATAACATTATCATGATAAAAGGAATCAATTCCCGAAATACCGATAAGTTTAGTAGCTTTGTAAGTAGTAGATACATTCAGAAGTTTTACATTACATCATTAAATAAAAACATCAACAACATTTTTTCCCTTTTTGAACACACTTATATCTTTAGACTATCCCTGCAGGTTAACCATAAAATAATTCTTCACATCCTGGGAAAAATAAAACATAGAAAGGGGTGAGCTCAGATGCTCAGTATGGATAACAATATAGAGAAAACTTTCATAAATAAGAAATTTTTTTAAGGTAATGTATAAGACTAAAACAAAAGCCTTTTAAAATTAAACTTCAGCATAATATGTAAAATATAAAATCCAATAATTCCATTTAATTATTCACATGGATATTCTACTATTCTAATAATCACATTAAATATCAATAGCCACTTTCATAATGACGGAATGCATAATGCCAGACTTCATAACCACATAGTCAAGGCCTTATACGAAGACTAAAAATAAGATTTTTTCAAGGCCTTGTGCCAAGACACTAGTTTGTATCATGATACCTACTGATGCATCAAGGAGATATAGTGGGATCCACCTGTCACTTACTAAGTCCAATGCATTCCTCATATGAAAAGGTTTAAACATAACATAAACATTCGTATTAAAACTTTCATACGAAATGTCAATAATTTATCCATAAAACATGAATGGTGTAAAAATAATACATCCATAGTAAAAAATATAACAAAACCTTCAATACAATATGGAATATTTTTATCATAATAAATCAACTTCAAACAAGCTTAAAATCCATCAAAAGGATGTTGACATAGATGAAATCAAAACTTTTTTAGAGAAAAATCTCTTTATATTTTGAAATCATTTAAAAGTCATATAATTATAAAAGAAAACAGTTATTTTGAAAATATTATTATAATATTTTATGAGAATCTTAGATGATGATATAACAATGAAAAATAGCCACACCCGCCATATAAGTTAAAAAAAGACATTCTTCCATTAATTTTGTCGAAAAGGTCATAAACTACCTTGTTTGGAAAACGATGGAAAGATTCATTTAAAAACATATATGGTAAAATAAGGGTATAAATGACTTTAACCCATAGTATATTAAATAGTAAAAATGTTTTGAATTACATTTTTAAGAATACACCGATGTGGATGATAAAGAGGTCCCAGTAGATACTTACGTATTAACTACCTCAGATAAGTAAAGAGATTGTAGAATTAACCCTTAACTTGTAATTTTCCTTAGTAGATGGTATGATAACCTCCTGTATAATAGTTAAAAAATTGTTATTAAATTATAAAATAATCATATACATAAATATGATATCCTATATTATCTTATAATATTGCTTTGTTAATAATATTTTAGTAGTATCATCGTTTCAGGTGTTACCTAATTCTTTTTCCTTTATATTCTTCGATACGTAATCCATGTTTGTTATGGATAGGATGTATTTGATTCATATAAAGAATGATATTATGTTCATAAAAATTATTTTTAATCATCAAATGAAAATTATTCTTGAATTATTATGATGGGGAATGAATCTAATCGCGTTCGTGGGGACGGTAATCCATACGTACACACGAGAGACAATATCATTATATTGAGGGTGAAATCGCATGTAATTGGATGGTATACAATATATAAATAATAATTAACATGTTATATTTATTATTTAAATTATTTATACTTATTATTTTAACCATCCGAATAATGAAGTGTTTGAATAACAAACTACACCACGGCGTGGAGACGGTAAGTCGTACATACGCACGTATGGTGACTTTGTCATTCAAATGAAGGATAGAATAATGAATATGGTTGTACCATTTTTATAATAAAATCACAATATATATAAGATTCTGGAGTTATTATTTTATAATGGAAACAACAAAGAAAGAGGAAGTGGAAGAAAAAAAGAACCTTAATGAGGTGATGAAATATTTACCTCTTTTTCGGGTTCTTCCTTTTGATTTGATCAAAAAAGATGCTTAGGTTGGATTTATGACCAAAGGAAGGACTCTATAATGAATGGAGGATGTTGAGAGGATATTTGGGAAGGGGTTTTCCGAGCCAAAAGGCTTTGGAGGTGTGAAATTAAGAGAAGGGGAAGTACCATTTTATAAGAGAGGTGAGGGTCACCTTAAGAAAAGCTTGAAATATTATTTTATAATAAACTCATTTTAGGTTTATAATGGCTCAAAAATAAATTATTTTTTAGATAAGGTTTTTATGGGTCTAAAACATCTCAATAAATATGTTTTAGATAGGTTTAGGTCATCATATTAACCTTATCTTTTAGATTTAAGTCTTAGTTAAATAGTTTGACATTTACCACGTCTCTTTGTATTTTTATATTATATGGTTAATAAAATTACTATAAAAAGAAAAGTGAACCACATGTGGTTAATTATTAATATATATAACCTTATCTAAGTAATTTGGCTAAACATTAGATTTTTAGGAATATTATTTCAATTAATAATATAGTATTTGTTTTAAAAACTCAATTATGTCAATTTTGACACTATTTAGTATTTGGTTTTTTGTGAAAATCATAACAGCATGATTAATTTAAAAAAAATATTTAATCAACCCTAACATGTCATATTATCCAAAAAAATTAGTGGAATTCATAAAAAGTCTCAAATTACATTTATTCAGATATTTTGAATATCAATTAATTTAATATTTCATTAATAAGGCCATTACTGCATCATCATTGTGTCATAAATAAATTAAATTATTAAATGTCCAAAAATTATAAATATAATACCATTATTTAGGAAATATTTTTATCTTTCTAATTAATATTTATAGTCGAACCTATCTTATGCATAACCCAATATTAAAAATGGTTTAGTTATTAAACTTTGAATTTAACTCTTTTAACTCTTCTTTAAATAAAATAATAATAAATGTCCTAATCTATTCCAAGTGGACCAAAGGGGATAATATTTTATTCATAAGGTTGTTTTTGGTATAATTACACTTATCCAATAGAATTATAACATGTGTTAGGGTAATTATGATATCATTTTTACCCTTCATTACCCTATTTGCTTTTAGCTGTGGTAAATAAAAGTAAAAAGTTACTATTCACCAAGAAATATTTTCATCTTATTGAACCACTTTTTAATTACTTATATAAACCATGTCTCTTTTATTTTTGAAATTTAATTCACATAAGCGGTAAAATTAAGTTTTATGCAAATTTTCAAATGCTCCTAGGAGGTGGGTAAAAGGCGGTAAAAAGTTCAATAAAATTTTTATATATCTAAACATATTATAAAATTACTCTATTGAATTAAATTGAAATTATATTGGTATTATGTATCTATTTTACCTAAAATAAATTTAAATAAAATAAATAATTATTTAAATAAAAATTCTATTTAAACCAATAACGTAGTGTTTTTCACTATTCATCAAAAATTGAAAGTTTTTAGAAAAATACCAAAAAATTCACCCCAAGATAATTTTGATATTATGAATTAAAAAATTAAGTCCATTTTGAAAAATAAAATTTATAAAATTTCAAAAATTGGGTATTACTATTCATAACGGCTAGTTTGATTGGTCGCGGTGTGGTATAATCTCGAAGTTGTGTACAATACAGGCTATTTCATTATTCAAAGGGAAACGTACCATGGAAGCTTGGGGTGTTACAGAAATAATCCCCTAATATTAAGGATGTTATGTAGTTATTATTCAACACCTTTAAATAAGGTCAACATACCAAAGGAGTTATATAGAAGTTGACCGAACCTCCTCAAATAACCAACATAAGAAAACACTATAAAAAATAAAGACAATATGGTAATAAATAGTCCATATAAAACTAAATATATGAATAAGGTTCTTAAAAATGTATATAATAAACACAATTTGATTATTTAGGAATTTAGGTTCATGCAAAAATCACATCAGTACCAAGGTAATTGATTTTACTTACCAAACTTTTTTATTGAAATATATTATTACAAGAATGATTTATTATACCTAATGAATAATTTTTATTATATTTAATACTTCATTTATATGGTTTAAATTTGACCATATAACATTATTTTCACAATACTCTTACATAAGTGACAATCTTACTTGTATGGGTTTCTTGTCTCAATTTTTACCCCTTGAGACTTATTTCTTATTATACATAATTTTTTATTTGTAATGGTTTATCTAATACCCATTTTTTTATAATTATACTATAATTACTCATTTTATTTGATATTTAGTTTTAAATCATATCATTCAAGGGATTTTTATTTGAATGATTCTAATATCATAATGGTTTTATCGACTCAATTTCTGATTCATTGGGTTAAAGTATTTCTCAAATATAATTTCATGAATTGTTTTTATCTTTTAATTCCATAATTTTTTATATAATTTTATATTTTTCTATATGGAATTTAATTCTCATCATCAGTAACCACTTATTTGATAATTTGTTTTCATAAATATAAGCATAACGTCGGTAAGAATAACACCCATTCCTACCAAGGGATATTTTCCTTCCAAGTCCCTATTTTTCTTATAGAAAGTGTTTTATTTAATGAAATACAATTATTTTTTCCTTTATATTTATCATATTTTCATTTACTATTTTTATTACATCAATATCCTTCAAAATTTTTTTGATGTGGGGTTTTCTATAAAACAAACTAAAAATATTAATAGAGGGATTTATTTTTATTATTTTCGACTCTTAATTTATTATCTTGATATATATATAGTTTTTTATTTTCAAGGATCAATTTTTTGTAACTATTTATAATAATTTTTTTATTTCCATTTTACTTTTTTATAAAGTTATTTGAAACAATGTTTAAATAGTTTTGTGATTTTTTATCTTTCCCTTATATTTTTTCTCAAAGGTTTATATCTTAGGAATTGATGTTTTGATTCCCATATAAATGTTATTATTATATTATTAATTTTATAAAATTATATTTTTGATAACCTATTATCTCTTAATTTTAGGTTATGTGATGTTTTTAAATGTTTTAGAAACCCATTGTCCTTCCATGGGTTCTTTAAGATATGATGATGATTTTAAGTGGCACAAATATGTAAGGATGATTATGGGTGGGTACCTATATCACCCTACAATGCATTGGTTTAAGATTACATCTCAAGATATAGTCATGTATGTACATTTTGTTTTCATATAGGCATGTTAATAATGATTTTTCTCGCATTTTTAGGCATTTTTAAATTGAATTTGTTCATGTAGGTTTGGGCTTGATGGGTTTTCTCCCAAATATTTTCCTAATATTATGTTTTTACCACATCACCATGATTTTATATCATGTTATGAAAAAGTTTGAAGATTATTTTCTTTTTAATGGTATGCTATGTTTTCATGTTGTGCCTTATTTTTATAATATTCCACACCCTTATGTCATGCTCAAATGATTTATGACTATTGAGTTGTATTTTTAGCCACATAAATAATTTTATGCTTCATTAATGATATTAATACTCTCTTATATTTCTATATCATGTTTTATGATTACCATCTATGGTCTCATAATCTTTTGAAAAGATTATTATTCCAAACTCATGTTCTGAATGATGTTCATGATATGACACATTATGATATGTTTTTTACTTAATGAGAATATAATCTCACCCCCTTCGTATATTTCTATACACCTGGTTATGAAGGTATGTAGATTTTGAAATTTATAGAATAATATATTATTTGGATAATTAATGGGATATTTTGAAGACATGTCACAGATTAATCAGTTTATTATATACTAAAAAAATGTCAAATTTTTGAAAAAACATGAGTTTTATTATTTAATATTTTCTTCTAATTATATAAAAATCTAAACATAAAAGGTATTAAGGATATATTAAGATAAAATATTTTCTTTAAAGTCATGTAATTGAGATGGTTATGTTGTGACTGTTATATTCTTCTGGATCAATCATGGATTCCCAAACACTCTAAAGTGTTTCAAAGTTATATTTTTATTGAAAAAATTTCATTTAGATTCATATATGAATTGGTCCTCAATAAGTACTTTTTTGAATAATTCTAACAATTTCAATGGATATAATCTTTAAATACCTTGAAGTATCATGATTAGTTATCAAGGTTATATCTATACCAACAAGACTCCTTTTATTCCTCTAATATATTTAATTTTTTAGTGCAGTTTATATTGAAAAGGCTCATATATGATGCCATTTGTTTGAATATATTATGATTTTTTTATAATATCCAATCCCATTATTACATCTCATCCTTCTTAAAACATCACCGAATTTCTTCTCCTATAGACTAGAAATTTTTTGAACATTCTCAAATCTTGGAATTTATTATATATAATATTAACTCAAGTTATTATTGGGAATTAATTAATGAAAATAATAAAATACTAATCTTCAATTGTTGAATTCTCTCTCCTTGACCCAAAAAATTCAGAATGGACCAACTCTAAGGGCCTTTAGGTTTTAATCTCAATTACCATGTTGTTTCTATTGACCATAATTACCATTTAGCATGTTTTTAAAATGGTTATCATTCATTAATTTAAGGGTGAAAATTTTCTCAAAATTTAATATCCGATTAACAATTTCATGTTCTTTTGGCCAATATAAACAAGTATTCCAAGGAATAGATTATTTGTATAATACATACTCTTATATCAACTAATTTTAGCTTCTCTAACATGAAATAAGTTTAATTGAGTTTTAAACCCTCTTGATATCCTTGATCCATCTTCTAGTATCTTTATAATAAAACCCTTTTACCAGAATATAAACTCATTTTAATTATTAAAAAGTTATTTCACACTCAATGGATTATTCTTAAGTCCAAAAAAGAAAATTATTGTAGCTTAATCATTTATCACTAATTTTTTATACTACAAGTCCCTTGATGTCCAATGATATATAATTTCCAATGGAAACTAATCCTTTATTATATATTTTAACATTTTGAAGGTCATTTAAATCACATTTCATGTGTGATGAGTAAACACAGTATCCAATCCATGGATCCAAATTTTGTATGCCTTGAAAGAAAATTTTAAAAAATTTGATTTATATTTAAATTTATTATTATTTTAATCAATATAATATCTGATATTAATATTTAATTGATTTGGTAGAAGGGTTTGACACTCATTTTAAGTATTTACTTATTGATAACATCTTTCAAAAACTCCCTTTACTTTCTCAAAACTATTTTCTATCTCTATTTTTTAAAATTATAGAATAATTTTATTGGTTTTTTGTTATTTCCATACCATAATTATCTCTTTCTCTCACCTATTTATTTAAAGAGAAATTTTATACTAACATATTTCAGCTTTCGGAAAAAATACTACATGATAAAAAAAATTTAAAAGGAAGATTAACTTTATACTTACCTTATTCCCTATTAGTATTTCTTAACATCAAGGAGATAATATCGTCAAATAATTCCATTTTCTCATATATATTAGGAAAAATATATTTATATTCAATCATAAAATTTTCAATAGCTTTAAATTAGTACTCTTTATACTTCTTAACCACTGATTTCGAGTAAAATCCTCATCTCATCTCATTGGCAATTAGCATACTATGAATCTCATCAATAGTGAATTTGTTATGATATCTGTCCTTATGAGATAATATCTCAATATAAAACCTGTTCGGAAGAATTATCATCAATTTCTTCACAAATATGGAATTGTTAAGAGTTCTTTTCTATTATCTGATGGTACTAACAATCATAATAACTGTTATAAAAATTTTATTAATAGATTCATCTTCTTGAATTATCATATCTTCAAACTAAGTTCTCAAAATTTACAACTTTTATTTATTCACATTTTTTTACTTTATATATAGTATATAATTATTATATATTTATTTAGAATTTATTCATTATATTATATTTTTAAAATATTTCCACAGTAGAGAAGACAAAAATACATTCTTTTCCTTCCCACCACTCTCAATGTTCTTATAATCATATAGGGACCACGAAACAACTTAATTTTATACTATTAAACCTTTAATAATATATAAAATAAAATTAATTCCATGGGATAAAACATATGGTGATATTCATTCCTTATATATAAAAAATTATTTACCATCAAAAGTTAGACTTTAATTTTTACTGAATTATGATGATCCATAGTAATTTTAAAAGAGATATCTTTGTGAGAATTTTTTTTTCTCTAATACAAATTATCAAGACCATTTGAGTGGATGAATAATATTGAGTGTAAGGGGAGGTGAACAAGTGGTATCATTCAATTATTTTTCAAATATCTATTCTCTCATGATTATTCCAAAATAATCACTCAACATACTCAATATATAATGTAACTGAGTAAAATATCATATTTAATAAGGTTTATCCCTAATGTGGGTTAACACATCCCTAGTGTATGATGACTCCCCCATACAAAACTTCACTTTTATTATTAAGATGAACCCATGAAAAAGGGTATATCCCTAAACCTGAAACAATATCAACACCATATAGTCTATAGAATCACTAATTATATACATAGAAATTACAAAAAAATAACATCTTAATGAACATTTAATAAAGAAAGTATAAATATACAATGGAATAGATGAATATGATCTTCTACCTCCTCTAATACAAAAAAAAATATCCTTGGTATATCCACCTGACAATATTATTGAAAAAATACTTACACCCTATAGATAAATTTATCTATTATCCTTTTAAAAACTCAACCCAACTTAATTAAGTCTCTATAAAATCTCAGTGAAAATTTCTCTAACAATATCATATGAAACTCCTTTCATGATCCTCATTCACAATTTCCTAAACAATCACTCGAGAAACATGCAATTCATTCCTTAAAATAAGGAAGTGAGTTATATCATTTAAATACATTTTAATATTTTTCAAGGATTCTAAAAAAACTTCCTTTTCCTTTAAATTTTATTCTTTAAAAATTTTAGATTCATCATATAATATTTCTAATTAACACCTCCAAAAAATTCTAAAACTTTTTTTTTCATATTTTTAGGCTCAGATTCTAAGATAATTATAATGAAAAATGTCATACAATAGTGTAATAATACCTTTTTAATCATGTCACTCTTAAATATATTGATTCAAAAATTATCACATAGAGACTTGATATTTATTGAATGAATAAAAACATATATGAATGGTTTTTAGGGGTCTAATAACACTTTTTTTAAGGCAGTAGAACCCTTTAGAAACCAAATTTACCAATACTAAATATGCTTGAAACCAAAACAATGTATAAATATAAAATGAAAAAATAATTTACCTTTCATTTTAGATGGATACAACAACAATAATTAATCAAATTCCTGAATAAAGATCACTCAAAATCCACCTTCATACTCCCTTATCCATGGTGTATGCATTGTTTGAAACTGAATCAACCGATAATTGTGTGGGACTCTACTTCACCCATGGTATACTAGTACCTCTCCCTAAAAAGGGAAGAATAAGGAAGTGATATTCAAGTATAAGAGAATTATTGAGAGGCTAAGGCTGGTATAGAAGACCTCATATCATGGTGCTTATCACTTTATATAACCTTCTAGGATTCTCCATAACCCTTCATCTATTAAATAATATATTAAATAATTTATGAATTATTCTTCATACATTTATTTATTCATCACATAAATTTATTGTTGATATTTTAAATCATTTAATAAAATAAAGAATTCATAATTATGATTACCAATATTGAAGATTCGAAAAGGATAACACTTATTGATTTACATTCTAATAAATCCTCAGATGTATAGAAAATCATGCATTATGATTCATGAAATATGATATAAAGAAATAATATTATATTATTAGACAAAATATGTGGCCTGATATCTAATAACATGCCTTATGATATACCTATATCATCTCTTTTAATATGAAAAAATGCATAACATGTGATGAATTTAAGAAATATCTCCTACAAACTCCGACATTCACTAAAGATTTGTTGAATTTGTGAAATTTCACTTTATATTGTATTACAATCAATAAAGTATGAAATCATTTCCAAAACATATTTTATTTATCTTCCAAAATAATTTTGGAAAGTTATAATTACATTCACCTTGTATCACATCATATGAAATACATTGTGAATACCCATTCAAAGGACCTTTTGAAAAAACTCTGAAACACTTTTGGAGTGGATTGACTTGGATAACATCAAAGTTTGACCCTATAATACTTTGTAGTGTTGAAAAAAATATAAATACCAAAATTCAAAAATTTATGATGAGGGATACCTCTAGTAAATCATTAGTGTTACTCTAGCTATAAATGTTTCCAATGCGATCTACGTCAAATGAATATATCTATATACCTGTGTCCACCACCAACATCATTTTCAGGAATTCATTTTCATATGATTATTTTCTTAATAAATAGAGCCCCCATGGGGCACAAAGTATTTCAATCACATTTATAAACCTCATAAATCCTTGATTATCTGATTATAGGTGGACAATGTTGATGAATACATCACATATAATTCATCTTTGTGGATGATCACATCAAATTCTCCTAATTTGATAGAATAAGAATATAATTTGTCTTATCTAGGCATGATTTGTTTTCCTCATTATATCTCAATCAATGTTTAAAAGTCATATTCATTATATAAGAGGATAAATTCCATCTTAGTTAATCTCCAAATGGAGAAATGATCAATAAGATACCCCAAACCCCAATATTATCTAAGAATAAAGGATTATGTAATAAAGTTATCAAAGTATGAAGGTTATCATGATAGGTAAATCACCAAACTTAGATACATGGAAATAAAAATATGAAAATTTGACCCCTAGTATACCAAATAAATAGTGTATGACACTCCATGTGGTATACTTCATGGGTCATATAGCACACAAAACCTATTTTCTACCTCATGAACATATTATATATCCCAATTCAAGAATCATACTCACAAAACATTAACATGTCGTCAAAAAATATAATAATTCCGGATGAATATCGATTAGGGATAACACCAAGTTATACTTTGAGAGGTCAATTATCATTTCACTTCATGAGTATATGTAGCCATCATAAAATAATGATAATGTAAATAGTTCAATTTATATAACCGGATAAATTTATATTGTTAAATTTTTTTTAACAAAACTATACAAAAGTTTCCATATCAAAATATTATATATGATATACTACTAGAATGAGCATATATTTCCAAAAATTTTAGGGATTTGTTAACAAAATTACATCTCTATGTTATTCCTTCCACATATCTATGTAACTATCTAATAAAAACCTCCCACCAAATAATTTAGTGAAGAAAATATATAAATAAATTTAGTTTGAATAATAATGAGACTCAAGAATCATATTCCTAATGTTAAAATCTTTGATCATAGTATTCGATCTCTTTAACTTCATAACTTCAAATATTAGGATGTTAAAAACATATGTTGCCTATTTATAACTCTTTTTTGATTTATCATCATAATCATTATTGTAAATTTTTTTAGAAAACATTTAATTTGAAAAATATTTGGAATATAATATAATTATATACATTAAACTTATACAAACATACCATAAACCCACTTTTGTTGGAATAATATTTTATCTTTTAACTATCATCTTCTCAAAGTCCAAAAATTCTCCCATTAGCATCTTAGAAACTATATACTCTTCATAATGTCATGTTAAGACACACAAACTATTTTATTTAGAACATAATACCTATTTTCTATTAGTAGGAATATTTAAAAAATAAACCATTGTATCCAAATCATATATCACACTCCACGTGTTTGGAATAATATTTTGAAAAGATAATTATTTTCTGAAATATGAAACTTGTGGGTGGTGGGATGAAATCCTTCATATTTAAAAAAACTATAAAAAAGTTATATCATAGATAATTTTTTAATCCTTATCATCATCTCAAATATTTCATATAATACAGTGAATCACAAACCATGTGTATTGAATACATTATTTCATATTATTTATAATAAATATTTCTGAAAAAAACATTCTCCTCAAATATAAGAGAAATATGAAAACTCACATCATGTTCAAATTCATCTAAGATTTATATATTCATTGACATTTAATTAAATTATTAAAAAAAATTACTTCATCATTTGAATAAAAATATACCATTTAATCCCTTTATTGATTTTTAATTTCTATATGTTTACAACACTTGAAAAATATATTGTCAAAATCCTATACCCTTCAGAATCAAATAATTAAATTGTATAACATAAATAAATGACATGGATTTTCAATGGATTTTATCAAAACCCTTCAACTAGATATTATAATTTCACCCTATGTAAAAATTTTCCTTCCCTCTTAATCCTTTAGGACTCAATGACCTTGGATGGCTACTAGAAGAAACATTGTTAGACTTTCTAACCAGATTTTCTTCTATAGGTTTAATCTTTTTCTCAATTTTACTATTAATATATGAATAGAACTAGGTCATCTCATGTCACACTTCATATATTCTAAAAACTTTGAAAAAATGGTGTAAAAGTTTCTTAAACACATTCACATTATTGAAATATTTTTTATGATGAAAATAAAATATTTTTCTTAGCTAGAACAATCCTTATGGAAAATTCCAAACTTACTAAAAAATTAACACATCCAAACACATTGAATATATTTTAAAAAAGATTCATATAATTATTTTAATGCTTTATTTAAGATTTATATTCTTCACATAATCATCTATATTCAAATTTTTAACAACTTCAACATTAGGTTACCTAATAAGGTATTTATTTAACACTTATAATTTTATAACTTTATTAAAAATAATTATTAAACATTTATACCAGTATAAATAGTTTTTTACATTAATATCCATAATTTTCTAGGATTTATATCAAATTAAATTTTAATGATGTTTATATTATTATATCTATAATAGAAACTTTTATCAAATGAGTAATATGTTTTAAAAACATTTAAAAAGGAATTTTATTAAATGTTATCCCACTAAAATGGTGACCCATTTTAGATTTTATCCTATGAATTAGTGGGTAATTTCTCGTTTTTCACTAATAAATCAGTCCACTATATAATTAAAATTAGTTATTTAGGTATATCATTATGAAAATTATACCATATAAGACTCTTGTATGGTTGAGGGAACAACACTTTGTCTAGTCCAACATATTGATAAAATCAGAATCATTACTCCTTTATCCTATTTTGAGGGATTCCATGATAATTATAATCTAAATGAAATTAAAAAAACGTGGTAAATAACTCTTAGGGTCACCGTAGTACTTTATTTCCTTACAAAAGGTAATTCAGGGGTACCCTGCTTTAGTAAAACCAAACTAGTTTAATGATTGAGGTCTTAAAATATGTTTTCCTTATAAGGAGTGTAAAAAATAGTTTTAAAATGGGATTTGATATCACTATATTATCTTATGTCATTACCTTTACATTCATTCATGATCTTTATTATTTAGTTTGAAAAAGTATTCCATCTACCAAATAAATATTTTCATACTATACAGATATGAAACTCTTTACACAACTCATAACTTGTGTTACTAACCCAAATTAAAAGACAAATATATTTATACAAACACAATTGTATCTCATAAATAAGTTTCATGAAAATTTTTCATGACAACGTATAATTTTTTTTGAAATCAATATTCCCCATAAGAGTATATTTGGAGTGAGAGATTTCCAACCCTAATTTTCTAGACAATGTATAAGCCTAATGACCAGCGAGTAGTCCAAACTAAATCCCCTATACTCATGCCTACGTTAATCAATAAATAAATCAATTACATCATAATTCTAACACATAATATGTAAAAACTATAATTAATTTCTTAATTCAAGATTATAACCTAATACAAGCCAAAGTTATTGTTTAAAAAAATTAAATTAATTATCATACCTAGCATTAATTTTTTTGGATACATGTATGGAAATTCGTTTATGGAGTTTAACATTTTAAACTAATGTATACAAAAATTTATAATATAATAATTTTATTCATGAATAAATCATGAGAAAATAAATACATAAATGAATAATTTAAATATTTGAACTTGAGATAACTATTTATAAAAAGTTCATAAATAAAATAATTTTAAACACTTTATAATTTATCCTTGTATTTTGTACCTTCCATAATTAAATATACTCTTTATATTTATATATAATACAAATACTTTATATTAAGTACTTGTATGGAATTTTAATTAAACATATGATATTTGATATAAAAACATCACATCTATCAAAAATTCATATATTATATAAATATTTATAAAATCAAACTTATAATATTATTTTATCCTTTATCATATAAATTATCAAAAATCATTTTGATATGTAGTTAAATGATTTTATGAAATAAGGATTTTAATTTTAATGATTCAAATAAAATATTATGAATAATTCCTAATTTTAAACCTAAAATCCTTTATATTTCTTAACATATTTTTTAATTGGTAAAAAATTTATAAATTACCTTTATAATTTAGTTATAAATAACTTAAATCCCAATTATAAGTCCTATAAAATAATTGGAAAAGTTATTTGATATCAATAATATAACAACCCAGACCCCAGTATCCTAGAGTCTGTGGTCATTTTGTAACAATGTCAGAGATGACAGAGATCACATCACCAACGATCGACCAGTTTATTAATCCTTAAGAAATATATATTTACATGTTTCACTTATTACATTGGTAGTTTGACATAACAAAATAAAGTAAACTACTTCTTGTCACTTATTCAAATATTTCATCATCATAAACTGGGAAAAGAAAAATAATGAAATGGTGATTTCAAATATTATATAAGAGTTATATGAAACAATGATAAATGAAGAAAAGTCAATAAGAAATAGTATTTATGGAAATGTAAATAAGTTTCAAAATGAATGCCACCAATACACTGATAATGAGAATGAAAACATAGATTTTTTCATAGTGAAAACCTCAGGGAAAGTAATAAATGAATACTGAATGAAGAAAATGTTTATTTATTAGAATTTATGTATCTGGAACATGAACCATTATACCATCGATATAGTCTAAGTCTGTGGGTAAGAACCCATTTGATCCTACTTGGAAGTAAACATGTATGGATTTTCACTAATTTTTTTGTCTCATGAGACCCATCAATGCATAGAGAGGCTATCTATAACCGGTCCCCACCTGTAACTACATGTCCAAAGCATTATTCATACATATATTCAATTAAATAACAACATTAAAAGGAAACACCATATGAAAGAATAGTATTCGACTAAGAAAATAATTATATCCATGATAAAATAAATATGTATATTCAATTAAATCTTCAATGAATAATGATCATAAATAAAAGGGAATTATACATACATCACACATAAGGAATAAGTGGTGAGTAAGACCTAACTAAGGAGAATATCATAATGGTGTCCATGAAAGAATAGATTAATATCATACATGGACATTAATATGGTAATATAAGAATATATCTTGGTAAATTATATACAAATGAACATAAAATATGTAAAAATAGTGTTTGAGAAACTTTTAAAAAGATCCACTTTAGTTCTGTTTAAGGGAAAATATTTAGGAGTATTTAAAGAGGGAAAAGGGATAATTGTTTTAATAAAACCTAAAATGAAAAAAATTATTTTTTTATGATAAAAAAATTGATTTTATAAAATATTGGTGGATTAAAATAGATTATGGAGTGTACTTGAAAATCATTAAGAAATTAGGAAGTTCACTTGAATTAGGCTTGCTTATCATAAAGGATTGAAAAGGGAACCTTATAAAATGTGTAATTACACATAAAAGGAAGATGAAATGATCTAGATACATGATTTTTGAATATATATATATAATTTATAATAATTATATTAAAATAAAGAATACATACATTTGGGTAATGAGAGATAAATCATAACCCGAATGAAAAATGGATATTCGGGGAGAATCCTTTACCTTATGTCTGAAAGTGTTCTCCACTTGTAATTAATATCACGAATAATGAAATTATATTCATTAATAATTTAATTCATAAACTATTCAGAATTTATTTTATTGAGTGTAATTTTATTAAATTTATTTATTTCATTTTTGACGAGTTATAAGATTTAATTTCACCATTCGGAAGTGTTAGTTTTCTTAGTTTTCCTGATTAGTTCACTTGTATACATGTATGAAAGATCATGTAAAATGTGAATTGTTGTTCAGAATTAAATTTTTAAGTAATTAATGAACATATTGAAGATTAAATGGTTTTATATATGATTTTATTTTCATATATGAGGATTATTTATTTAATAAAATGTTAATGATAACCGTTTAGATTATTTTAGCATTTTTCGATCATCATGCACAAGTTTTGCTTTATTAATTAACATTATATATATATATTTTTTCCAGAACACTAAACAAGTTTTAATATGAATTTTAAAATATATTTTAACCATTATAATGGTTTTATGACCAGTCTTGAAGGTGGTAATGAAAATGCATCATCCACGATGGTAGTAAATTGCCACATCACGGACGATGTGCTAATTTTTTGAATAAAAGGGAGAGCCAAAGGGGTTTGATGATGAATATTACATTTACATAACAAAATTATAGTATATATAATATAATATAGTTTTCAAGATTTTTTGGATAGATTATGTATGGAAAGGATAAGAAAAAAATAAATTGAATGAAAATTTAAAGAATGTAAAGGGATTTTAGAAGTTGAATTCCTCTCCTTGATAACCTTCTTAAGGAACTTTGAAAAGGTATTTTGGGTGAGATTAGTAAAAATAGAATGTGGGGGAGAGATTTGAGAGAGGTATTGGGAAAATTATACAATATTCAAGGATTTGGTGGTGTGAGGAGAGGTGGTGGTGAGGGGTGGTATTTATAGTGGAGGAGAAATAGGTGCTTTTTGATTATTTTATTCATTAGTTTATTATTTTAGATCAAGAATATGAATAGTATTGATTCTTGTGACTAAATAAATTAAATAGTTCATTTTAGTTTAAACCAATGGTGATTAAATCGGCCATAAATCATCCACGAGTCAATAATTCATGTATTTAGATTATAACATAAATTACAATATTTCACTATTCACTAAAAATTCAACGATTTTAGAAAAATACCAAAAATTTACCCTAAACATTTTATAATGTTTAGAATTAAAAAATAGAGTATTTTTTTTAAAATAATTTTATAATAATAGAAATTTAATTTTTAATTAAAATCATCATTTATTCAAAAAATACAAATTTTAAAATTATAACATATTTTATGATACTTCAAAAAATTAATTAAGGTCTCATAAAATTATCTTAGAATTATAAAATAACAAAATATTATTTTATGAAACAATTTTATTAAAATAATATCTCTTTTAAATTTTTACATTAATTATAAAATTAAAAATTTTCATTTATGTTTTAGAAAAAATATGAACTCTTAATTTATGATTTGAATATATTTGTTTAAATAATGCATGATATAAATATACCTTATTTTATTTCATAAGATGCTAAAGTTTTATTTATACTTTCATAGGTAATGTTACTAATATATTGGTTGGATTAGTATTCGAAATGGTCACATTACTATTGTAATGGTCAAGTTGCTATTTAATTGTATATCACGGTTCATTTAAGAAATATAAAATATTGAATGAATTGTATTTATTTAAGAATATACATACTGTAAAATCATGGGGTGTTATATTCTATCCTCCTTCGAAAATTTCATACTCAATGTTTTTTATGAATATCTCCTTCTAAACAGATGTGGGTGTAACAACCCAATCTTTTATTAATGATAAGTGCTATTGATCTATTTAAATGTATTATTTTGTAAAATAGTTATATAAAACATATGCAATTATTTGGTTTTATGTTTTTGGATTTAAAAATACCGTTAATAATTGTTATCGTTTCTAATATAATTGTTTAAAAGTGATCGATTGATTAGTAAAAATATAGGGATTTAACAAATCCAATTTACTTAGAAAAAGGAAGCGATGACCCCATCTAGTAGAATTTCTCCATACGAAGCCCATTTTTTGAATCTCAGAAAGGAGTTGGCATCACTGGGCTTCGTTCTTTACCAATCCCCAGCTGAGCTTCAAGACGTTAATCTTGAACAGAACCACCTACGGGAGAAGTAGAAGTTAATAGAGATTTCCACTCGAGCGATGTTATTTAAGCCTCCCAGAGAGTCTATCACCATCGAACACCTTACCATTCGATCTTATGAAAGTGTTATAACAGGTTATGTAACAATACCCTATAACTATGTTTATATACATTTTTTTATAGAGAATTTATATTCATTTTATAATTATTACTTTGTAAATAGTTTTTAAAGGAAAAATAGTATTTTCAATTAATATTCAATTAATAAATCTATTTTTATGAATTAATTTATTTTTGAATTAAATAATATTTTAATTAAATATAATTACTAATTTACTTTTTATTGAATATAAAAGATCATTTAATTTTTTTGAATACAATTGTAATTTTGGTTAAGGTTTAAAAGTTGTTTTGGTCAAAACTCAGGAAATTTAGATAAATGCCAGTTTTTAATTTTAAAGTAAAAATTCACATATTTAGATAATTTTTTATTTAAAATGAATATCATTTTTGGATTTAGGATGTCAAAATTATCTAATGGTGAATTTTTCTTAATTTTATGAGATAGTCATTTTTTTGTAAAAGCTAAATACCGTTTAATTATATGTGTTTTATGACATCATAATGACCCAATAGTGATATAATAAAATACTATAAATGGTTTTTTGGACAATATATGTTTTAAATTTAAAATAATATTATTTTAGATTTGTTTTATTAATTTTATGGTGCCTTAGTGGACCCTCCAAGACTTATAAAATATTTTGACTTTTAAAATGATATCCATGAGAGAGTGACTCACCTCCACATAAACAAGCCTAATATTTTAAGAAGTTCGGCCATTGTACTTATTAAATAAATTTTTATACTCACATTTGAAAAAAACCATGGGAAAAAACTATGGTATGGTTTTTTGTTTTGATTAGTTTAATGTGTGGTGTCCAAAACCTAAATAATAAAGAATTCCCCCTTCCTATATAAAACCACCCAAGATCACACTTCTATTCACTCAAAAACCTTGGATAACATCCTTACCCTTCCCTCCTCTCTTTAAAATCCCCCCAATGCAACCAAATATCCCAATAAGCCTCTCTCAATCCCCTCCCAAGCCTTTGGGATCACGCTTCCAAGTAAGGGATTTCTTCATTTCTCATTTTTTTTCCAAATTTTATTAGGTTGTTTTTCCCTTTTATTTTAAATTAAAAATGTTGGGGTATTATTTATCACATCCCCCGTATTTCCCTACTTATATTTTAATGATGATAGACACCTTTTTCTACCATTAATGTATCCCATTTACACCCTCTACCATGCTAAAATTCCATAAGGAATTTCTCTCTTCTCATTTACATTCAAACAATTTTTTTATTATGTATCTAAATTCCATTTCATATATTGCAACATGTTTCTATATAACCCCATTACTGTACATTTCATGTATATATGAATATACACCCCTTTCTCTCTCATCAACTATTTTTTATGAATTCTTATGTCATGTCGTTATGCTGCTGAAATTGCACTATGACTTTCCAAGCCAAAGTCATCGTGTAGTGAATACCATGCCCATCTCTCTATTAAGGGTATTAAACTTTATGCACATTTACTTATTGATTAGGGAGTTTCATGTATGAGTTCTACATTGCTTTATCATGGAATAAATAATTATGATGTTTAATAAATCCATGTTATATGATCCATGTGGCACACTTATGCATGAAATGAAATGATTGGGAAGGGTTCCCCCTGATAGTGCTCCAATACATTGGGTAAAGATTAATATCAGGATACGTCAAGTTAAATGAGGGTTTACTCATGATAATTCAAGTGGAATGAGTGTTTACTCATGCTCCATGTGCAATGACCCTTGAATCATGCTAAAATCATGTTAAATGTTGTTTCCACATTTCCATGTTATGATAATCATGCTATATCATGCCTTTATGTTCATGTTTCTATTATGCTCCATTGATATGAATATTTTCTAATATGCACTATATTCATCATGTTATTATTTGTTTACTCCCTTACTAGGATTTATTTCTCACCCCTTTCTTATGCATGTCCTCATCTTATCCCATGCGATGCTAAGTATGAAGGAATGTGTATGGTCATATAGAAGAAGTTTTCAATAAAGATGTTGCGTTTTATGTTCTAAGTTGTTATGTAATGTTACTAATCCCCAAAGACACTATACATATCTATCTTATATGTAATATCAAGTGAATATTTTATGTAATAAAATATGATTAATTTCGAAATAAAGAGTTGGGTTATTATAGTTCGCATCAGAGGATAAGTTTAGTTATTTTTGGGATTAGGATTAGAAAACCCTAGTGAATGCCATAGGGATAAGATTAAGTATAATATAAACATACCTAAATTTTGGTGAGTATAGAGTAAGTGTTTTATCAATCAAATACATCTATGTCAAGATACTAGTATTTATAGGAAGCTCTAACACAAATGTATCTAGGGGTAACACTCGAAAACAGCACTTTGAGCTAGGATTGAACAAGAACCGGTGGACAAAAACAGGCCTTTCGTCACTCTTGGTTACAAAAATCACAGGGTATATACTTTGATAAATTTATAATCTTAGCAGGAACCATTTTTAAGGGAATAATCCCCTATGGATATATGTTGGGAATAGATCACAGATAACATAGATTTAAGCCTATAAATTAAAAAGATAGGAAAATAAAATTAATTTATATGTCATCCATTTTTTTCTTTGGATTACCATTTATGTGTTAACCTTATTTTTCCTTTTATTCTAGCCAATGTCCAGTAATAGGAGGACTTGGGATAATAACTAATGAAAAAATAAATGTGATGACTCTTCTAATGAGATGCCCAATCCGATGGGAGCGGGATTCTCAAAATTAGTCATGAAACTCTCTCATTTAACTAATGTTTTGAATAGAAACATGAGTCAAGAGCAACGTTAAACCCCCCATAAGAAGAAAAAGGTACAATTGGAGGATTTATGAGATAAAGGCATCATACTTTTAATGGATCATCTGATCCCTCAATTTTCGAACAATGGATCAAATCCATCAAAAATATCTTCTTCATCCTCCAATGTTCTGAACAAGAGAAGGTTCTTCTAGCTACTTATCTAATGGAGGGTGAAATTGATCAATGGTGGACATTGATAAAAAACAAAAATCTTGAGGAGGAGATTAAGGCATTGGAATGGAAATATTTATAGAAAATGTTTTTTGATAAATATTTTCCTTGCACCCTCCGACTTAATATGGAAAAGGGCTTACTTGAACTCAAGAAAAAGGATGAAAAATTCATCGGAGCATATGAGGAAAAATTCACAAGGCTTGCATGATACACCTCTGACTTTGTTGTTACCCCTAAATTCATGGTTGACCACTTCTTTGGTGGGATAAAACCTAGCCTACGGAAATCCCTTGCAACCTGTGACATCAAGAGCTATGAGGAAATTGTCCAATGTGCCCTCAAAGTAAAAATTTAGATCAGAGAATCCCAGGGGTATCATGGGGATAAGAAGTTTGAGGCGGACTTTACTTCTAGCATTCTGATGGATAAATCCAATAGTGCTAAGAAAATCCAGCACCCCAGTTTCCAAAGGTGCAGAAATAATCACCCCATAAATTACCTGAAGGGGATGAGGAAATGATTTAGGTGTATAAGAGAAAGGAACCTGGACATTAACTGCCGATAAGAAAAATAGGCGATTGTAATAGAGGAGAAGAACACTCTATTCTACCCTCAATGCATTTTTTATTTCTTCAACTACAAATAACTACAACACTTTTCAAACTAGTTCCCTAAGCCAAGGGGTTTTGGAGGCAACCAACAATCTACAAGGAAGCAAGGGAGAGCTATTTCCATCACTACTACAGAAGTAAACCCTGAAAAAGAAGTGTTGAAAAGTACACTAGTTATTCATTCAAGAATAGAAAATGTAATTTTTGATTCTGGTTCTACGAATTCTTTTATATCCCAGAAGTTTATTAGAACAATCCCAACACCACCACAAATCCTGGAAGTAAAGATGTCGATGAGAAAGAAAAATGGGGCAATCATTGCATCCTGTGAATATAACTCCTTCCTTATCATAATGTGTGGATTAAAAATCCAAATAAACCTCATCATACTTCCTCTAGTGGAATTTGATGAAATTCTTAGCATGGATTGGATTTCCCTATATAGAGCCAACCTAAATTGTTGTGAGAGGGAAATAACTCTCCATATAGAGAATCAACCCCCTAATTCTGTACTAGTGAAAGGAGGAGGATGAATATTCCTTATCACCATCATCTCAAGCGTGGATATTACTACCCTATGAGTATGAGTATCTTGCTTAAATGATTGTGTCTAAGGAGAAAACCATCCTTGAAGACATGCCTATTATGAGGGAATTCAATGAAATGTTTCCTAAGGAATTTTTTAGTCATCATCCTAGAAGAGATGTTGAATTATCATTTGATCTTATACCTGGGGTGTTGTCAATATCCAAGACTCTATATATAATGGAAATTGTGGAGCTTGAGGAGTTGAAGAAACAACTACAGGAGAATCTGGATGAAGAGTTTATATGGACAAATGACTTACCATGGGGTGAAATAGTCCTATTTGTCAAGAATAAGGATGGGTGAATTTACCTTTTCATTTATTATTGTGAGCTCAACAAAATGACAATAAAGAACAAGTATCCTCTACCACAAATTGATGACTTGTTTGATCAACTATGTGGAGCACAATACTTATCCAAGGTGAATTTTCGGTCGGGATATTACCAAGTAAGGGTGAAGAAGGAATATATCCCCAATAATTCTTTTCGTACAAGGTATAGGAACTACGAATTCATAATAATTCCTTTCAGACTCACTAATTCTCCAGTAATCTTCATGGACTTGATGAACAGTCTTTAGAGATTAGGTTTAAATTTTTTTGGAAGTCTTTATAGATGATATTATAATATACTCCAAAACCAAGTAGGAGTATGAGGAGCATCTAATCACTATACTAGAGACCTTAAAAAAGGATAAGCTCTATGAAAAGTAAAAAAATTGCGAGTTTTGGTTGAAGGAATTACCATTCTTGGGGCATATCATCAGAAGTAGTGGGATATCTATGGATCCCTCCAAGACAACTGCAATTGAGGGATGGCCAAGGCCAACATCAGTGATGGATATCCATAGCTACCTAGGGTTAGATGGATATTATCACCGATTTTTGAGAAATTTCTCATGATTTTCCATCCCTCTTACTAAGCTAACTCGGAAGGGAGTACAGTTTTCCTGGTGTGATGAATGCAAAGATAGCTTCAAGGAGTTAAAAAAGAGGTTTATCATTGTGCATGTGCTCACACTACCCACATGTGGAGAAATATTTGTAGTATTCAGTGATGCTTCAAAGAGGAGCCTCAGATGCATGTTGAGGCAAAATGACAATTTCATTGCCTATGATTCAAGGCAACTGAAAGTTCCTGAGAAAAACTATCCAACACAAGATCTGGAGTTGGCTGCAGTAATATTCGCTTTGAAAATTTGGAAAAATTACCTCTTTGGGGAGAAGTGAGTAATACGTACTAACCAAAAAAGCCTCCACTACATATTCACACATAAATAGTTGAACATATTCCAACAGATATGGTTATAGCTAATAAAAGACTATAACTACTCAATCCATTACCACCTTGGGAAAGAGAACAAGGTGGTAGATGCTCTAAGTAGAAAGGAACCGTCAATTTCATCATTAATGAGAATTTAAAAGGATCCAATTTTATTATATTTGACGAAGATGGACCTAGGAATAATAAATAAGGGAACATAATCAATCCTTTCACAAATTTTTGCTTAACCGTATCTTTTGGAAAGGTTAAAGGATGCTCAAAAGGATGATGTAGAAATTCAGAAGAAAGTGGAAACTATCAGAAAATGGAAATCTTATGAGTTCAATGTTAATAAAGAAGGAATTGTGAGATTTTGGACAAGACTATGTATTCCATTAAATCTGGAGTTAATGAATGAACTTTTGTATGATGCATATAGTTTGAATTTCTCCATTCATGCTGGAAACACAAAGATGTATTAAGATCTCCAAGAGAATTATTGGTGGGATAACATGAAGAAGGAGACCGCTAAGTATACATAAAAGTTATTGGTATGTCAGAAATTTAAGGATGGGAGGTAAAATTCAAATGGGATTATGCAACTATTACCCATACCAGCATGGAAATGGGAGAACATCACCACAGAATTTGTCCCCAGACTTCCAACTACAACCAAAGGAAACAATGCTAACTGGGTTGTTGTGGATCATCTTAAAAAAACTGGAAACTTCATTGAAATTCAAGAGGATTTATCATTGAATAAACTGGTATAGATATATATCATATAAGTGGTAAGGCTGCATGAAGTAACACTATGTATTGTATTCGATCGAGATCCAATATTTACCTATATATTATGGAATACTCTTCAAAATGTTTTGAATACTGAGCTAAACTTTAGTATGACTTATCATCCTCAAAATGAGGGCCAATATGAGTGGAATATCCAAAAACTTGAGGACATGTTGATATGATGCTCAATAGACCTAAAAGGACGATGTGATCAACATCTTATTCTGGTTGAGTTCTCTTACAATAACAATTTCCACTCAAGCATCCAAATGGATCCTTATGAAGCCCTGTATGGGAACCGGTGAAGAATACCATCATGTTGGGATGAAGTTGGGGAGATAAAACTCCTAGGTCTAGAAATGGTTGATGAAATTTTAGATAAGGTTAATACAATCCTGCAACACATTAATGCTGCTCAGAGTCAACAAAAGAGCTATGCTGATAATCGTCGATGAGACATAGAGTTTGATGTCGGAGACATGTTATTCCTCCACATATCACCGTGGAAGAGAGTTATGAGATTTAGGAAGAAGGGAAAACTTAGTCCAAGGTACATATTCCCTTTTTAGATCCTTGATCGCATTGGAGCAGTAAGCTATCGATAATAACTCCCACAAAACCTATCTCAAGTACGTGATGTATTCCATGTATCACTCTTGAGAAAGTACATACCTGACCCATTTCATGTACTCACCCCATTGGAGATTCCATTAGATAATTAAATCTCCTATAAAGAGAGGCTAGTGAAGATCTTATATCATAGGGAAAAAGTTCTACGAAATAAGACAATGCCCATCATCATGGTGTTGTGGAGAAACCAAAAGTTTGAAGAAGAAATGTGGGAATCGAAGGAAGTGATGAAGCAGATTTACCCTCATCTATTTTAGTGTGGGAAAAGTAAATTTCTAGGGTGAAATTTCTTAAGGGAGAGGAATGTAACAACCCAAAATTTTATTAATGAAAATTCCTATTGATCTATTTAAATGTCTTATTATGTAAAATGTTTATATAAAACATATACACTTCCTTGGTTTTATGTTTTGGGATTTAACAATACCATTAATAATTGTTACCATTTCTAATGTAGTCATTGAACAATGATCAATTGATTAGTATAAATATAGGTCTTTAAAAATAATCAAATTTACTCAGAAAAAGGAAGAGATTGCCTCATCTAGTAGAATTTATCCATACAAAGCCCATTTGTTGGAGCTCCAAAAGGAGGTGGAATTACTGGGCTTCACTCTTGACCAATCCCAAGCCAAGCTTCAACATGATAATCTTGAGTAGAACCACCTACACAATAAGTGAAAGTTAATAGAGATTACCACCCGAGCGATGTTATATGATCGTCCCCAAGAGTTTGTCACCATCACACACCTTAACCTTCAGTATTATGCGAGTGTGATAAGGGATTATTTAACAATACCCTAGAACTATGTTTATTTACATTATTATTGTATATATAATATATATTCATTTTATAATTGTTACTTTTTAAATAGTTTTTAAAGAAAAAATAATATTTTTAGGTAATATTTAATTAAGAAATCTATTTTGATGAATTAATGGTTTTTTGAATTAAATATTATTTTAATGAAACATTATTACTAAATTACGTTTTATTAAATATAAATGATCATATAATTTTTATGAATACAATAGTAATTTTTATTAATGTTTGAAAGCTATTTTTTTTCAAAACCTATGAATTTTTGAGAAATGTCGGTTTTATTTTGAAAATAAAAATTAAAATATTTAGAAAATTATTTAGATAAAATTAATATTATTTTTTTATTCAGGATGTTGAAATTATTTAATAGTGAAGTCTTCATAATTTTCTGAGATAGTTGATTTTTTGTGTAAAAATTAAATGCTGTTTAATTATATGTGTTTTATGACATCATAATGACCCAATAGTGATGTAATAAAATACATTAAATGGTATGCTTCTCCAATATATGTTTTAAATTTAAAATAAAATTATTTTATATTTGTTTTATTAATTTTATGATGCCTTAGTGGACCCTCCAAGACTTATAAAACATTTTAACTTTTAAAATGATTTCCTTGAGAGAGTGACTCACCTAGACATAATCAAGCCTAATATTTTAAGAATTTCTACCGTTGGCCTTATAAAATAATTTTTTCCATTCTCCTTTTACAAAAACCATGGGAAAAATCATGGGATGGTTTGTGGTTTTGATTAGTTTAATGTGTGGTGTCCAAAACCTAAATAATAAATAATTTTCTCCCTTTTCCTATAAAAACCCACCCAAGATCCCATTTATCTTCACTCAAAACCCTTGGATCACGTCCCTACCCTTCCATAATCTCTATAAAATCCTCCCAAGGTGGACCAATCTCCCAGTAAGCCTCTCTCAAGCCCCTTCCAAGCCTTTGGGTTCACACTTCCAACTAAGGGATTTCTTCCCTTATCATTTTTGTCCAAATTTATTTTTGTTGTTATGCCATTTTATTTTCAATTAAAAATGATGAGGTATGATTTAACACCTACCCCATAATTTTAGTACTTATGTTTTAATTATTATATACCACTTTCTCTCTCATTAATGTCTCCCATGTACACCTGTTACCATGATGAAAATCTGTAAAGAATTTCTCTCTTCTCATTTACATTCAAGAAATTATTTTATATTATGAATCTTAGTTCCATTGAATATGTTGGAAAATGTATCTATATGACCCCATTACTATCCATTTAATGTACATATTTTGAGACACCCCTTTCTCTCTCATCAACCAATTTTTTTGAATTATTATGTCAAGACGTTATGCTGCCGAAATTGCACCACGATTTTCCAACCTAAAGCCATCGTGCAATGAATACCATGTCCATCTCTCTATCATTGGTATTCAACTTTATGAATATTTAATTATTGGTTATGAAGTTTCATTTATGAATTACACATTCCTTTGTTGTGGAATAAATGATGACGATGTTTAATGAATCCATGTTATATGATCTATG
Organism: Viscum album; assembly: GCA_963277665.1. NCBI lineage: Eukaryota > Viridiplantae > Streptophyta > Magnoliopsida > Santalales > Viscaceae > Viscum > Viscum album. The sequence continues at coordinate 400,535,202 of OY728151.1, read as the reverse complement.
CGGCACACTTATGAATGAAATGAAATGGTTTAGGGCACGCCTTGATAGCGCTCCAATGCATTGGGTAAAGATTAGTATAATGATACATCAGGTGAAATAAGGTTTTACTCTTTTGAATTCATGTGCAATTAGGTTTTACTAATTCTCCATGTGCAATGAGCCTTGGATCATGCTAAAATCATGTTAAATATTGTTTCCACATTTCCAGGTTATGATAATCATGCTATATCATGCCTTTTTTATGATCATGTTTCTATTATGATCCATTGATATGCCTATTTCCTAAAAAGTACTATATTATTAATTTTATTCATTTTTTAATCCCTTACTAGGATTTATAGCTCACCCTTTTATTATGCATGTCCTGAGGTTATCCCATGCAATGCTAAGTACAAAGGAATGTGTGTGGTCATGTAAAAGACGTTTCAATAAAGATGTTGCATTTTATGTTCTATGTTGTTACATAATTTTCTTAATCCCCAAATACACTATACCTATAGATATTCTATATTTTATAAAGTTAAGATTTTATGTAATAAAATATGTTTAAGTGTAAAATAAAGAGCATGATTGTTATATGGGTGGTTCTTCTTCATAACATCCCTGGGTGCCAAAATTTCTTTTTCTATTTTATCGTTTCTCCAAATATCATTTACGAGTTGAGTCATATTATTTCTCAATACATGGTGTCTTGTGTCAAAAATCATGATATTATATTTACAGTAATACAAGTCAGGTTCTAGTTTTATTTCTTAATAGTTGAGTACATGCGTTGGGTCTAACATAACAACGATATGTGGAACACATCATGAACTTTGAGGAGACTTGGTGGAAATGATAATAGGGAATCTACACCTCCTATTATTTCTAGAATTTAAAATGATTTGATGTACCTGGGGCTTAGTTTCACTTTCTTTCCAAACCTTAATAATCCCTTACATGGAGATACTTTCAAAAATATACGATCTCCCACTTTAAATTCCAAATCCTTCATCTATTTTTGAGCACAACTCTTATGACTACATTGAGATTCTTTAATATGATCCTGAATAGTATTTAACTTTTTTATTATCTCTTATATAAGTTACAAGCCTATAATTTTCCTCTCACTTACTTCATCCAAATAAGTTGGAGTATGAATTCACTTTCTATATAATGCTTTATATGGGGCCATTTGAATACTTGAATGAAAAATATTATTGTAGGAAAATTTCATCAAGGGTAAATACTGATCCCACATACCTTTAAAGTCAATTGAACATGATATCAACATTTCTTCCAATGTTGGAATAGTCATTTCAGACTGTTCGTTGGTTTGAGGGTGATAAACAATACTCATATGAAGCTCAACATCCAAATAATTCTAAAGACTCTTCTAGAATTTTGTGGTGAAACGAGGATATAGATTAGAAACAATCAATAGAGGTGCACCATGAACTCTTAAAAATTCATTAATAAGAGTCTTTCTTGGTGCTAATGTGATAAATATTCTCTTATATTAAGAAAATGTGTTGATTTTTAAGGTGATAAAAAATAAAACATATTGAATAATTATTTCTTAGAGACTTTGGTAATCTAGTGATAAAGTCCATATTAATGCCATCCCACTTCTACATAGGAATATATCAAGGTTCCATTAATCCTATAGGATTCTATCTTTTGGCCTTTACTTGTTGAAAAACTAGTAATATTAACATATAGTCAGTAATCTCCCACTTTATATTATTCTTTCAAAAATGTTTCTTCAGATCTCTATACATCTTGGTACTACCAGGGTGTATAGAGAAGTTTGAGTTAATAGAATCATATAATAGTTCTCCTTTTATCTTAGGTAGTTTTTTAAATAATAACATCTTTCCAAATTTTAGAATTCCATCCACATACATGAGGTATGCCAAAATTCCATCCTTAACGACTTTAATTTTTTTTTGAAAATTCTCACCATCAAATTTAGAGCCTTTTATCCTTTATAGTAAAGATGGTTTGGAAATAATTTAGAAAATGAGTGATGTTTTACCTTCCTTAAAAATTCCAATATCCATATTTACTAAATCCATTAACATATGATCTTTATATTTCCTCATTTGGGTCATAATTCCATGATATTTTATGCTTAATTCATATACTACCTTATTTTCTTTTCATGGGTTGTAGTGTATTGAGAAACCCTTACCTTTGAGTAGAATGAGCCATCTTATTTGCCTTATGTTGATTTCTCTCTATAAAAATATTTATTTAGGACTCTTGTGATCCATATATATCTCACATATTTCACCATAGAAATAGTGTCTCCAAATCTTCAGAGAAAATATTGTTGCTGCTAACTCAAGATCACGAGTTGAATAATTTTTTTCACGAGTCTTCAAATTACTTGATGTATATGTAATAAATTTATCATTATGAATACTGAATAAAGCTATTCCTTTATTTTATACATCATTTCAAATCCAAAACCCATCATTTCTCGATGGTAGAGTTAAAATTAGAGCATTGTCAAATATTATCTTTAATTCTTCAATACATACTGCACATTATTTTTCCATACGAACCTAACCCATTTACATGTGAGTTTGGTTAATGGGTTAGCCAATCAAGATTTTTTTTAACAAAACATTAATAGTAACATGATAATCCAATAAAACTACAAACCATGCTTACATTTGTTGTCGTAGACTATTCTTGGATTGACATTGTCTTTATGGTATAAACAAATATTATATAGAGACTATATGGATAAGAAAAGAAATTTCATGTAGCCAAAATTCAAAATTATTAAATTTTCTATATAAGTCCTTTCTTATGAGAGTATCAATAAAGATCAATAAGTGATTCTTAGGGTATTCAAATGTTTTATAATATACAAAAATATCATTAATGAATACCACAATAAAATCATCAAGATATTTATTGAATATTCTGTTCATAAGATCCATAAAAACAGAGAGTGCATTACTCAGTCCAAATGGAATTAATATGAGATTGTAATTTCTATACCTCATCTAAAAATCTATCTTTAGAATATATTCCTTACTTTATATGAAATTGATGATACCCAAAACAACAATAAATTTTGAAAAGTATTGATCTCCATGTAGTTGATCAAATAAATCATCAATGCGAGGTAGATGATACTTGCTCATTATTGTAATAGAATTTACTTCCCTATAGTAAATGCATAACCTTAGGGATCCATATTTATTATTAAAAAAAAGAACAGAGGATCCCCATGGATAAATACTAGGGTGAATAAATCCATTATTACTCAACTCCTATAGTTGTCTCTTCTGCTCCACTAATTCCATAATGGCCATCATATAAAGAGTCTTTGATATTGGTCTTGCATCAGTGATTAAATCAATGGTAAAATCAACTTCACGCTCTGGGGGGTGTCCATGTAATTCCTCAAAAAATTCATCAACTAATTCCTCTTCAATTATTACATTCTAAATTTGAATATGACTTTCTTCATCCCTATATGTTGTTTGCTCATCCTCCCCAATAATTTCATTCAATAGATCTAGTGGGTGTGGATCTAGGTATGAATCAAATGATGAATTTTATACTCTAAAGATAAAGGATTTTACATCTTCATCACAAATCAAAATCCCCATCTTATTGCAATAAATTATTGCATTATATTTTGAAAGAAATTACAAATTGAGAATTATATCTAAGTCAACCATAGGTATGATGATAAGTTCAACAAATGAAGAAAATTTTTAAGCCATAATGGGAACTACCCGATATATTTTTTTTTGTAATGAGAATTACCTTAGGAGTTTTGACTAAAAACTAACTTATCAAATAAAAAGGGAAATATCTTATTTTCATGTAAAATTGGGTATATATAAAAGAGTGAGATGATCTAGAATCAAATAAATCATTGGATAAATTTGAATATAATGTTAATATACCTATCACCACATCATTTGGTACTTATACTTCAGTTGTAGTGATCATATAAGTTTGGAAATATCCCCTTATCATCTTATATGGTAAATTACCATAACACTTGGGACATTGATTTGAATAATTCCCCATTTCATTATAGTGGAAGCATTGAACATCATTTATTTTTTTGTTCCCATTACATTCATTTTATCGATGACCCTTTTTTCTATACTCATAACAAACTCCCATGAATTTCAAGCATTTAGCATGACAATTCTTTCTAAAATCTTTTCCTAATGGTAATTTCTTTGTTACCATATTCTTACTTAATGCTTCACCATTTACATGGTTATTAGAAAGAATCTTATTCTCTTGATCTTCCTTGAACATATATGATCTAGAAAATTCATTCTCTGTTTTGATGACACTTAGTACTATTTCATTATGTGATGAAAATGTTTGAGAAACTAGTTCCCAAATTAGACTTGGTTGAAGACCTTAAAAGAAATTATCTATATTGTATTATAAATATTATATGTAATCTATAGCATACCTTGATAGTCTTGTGAAGGTAGCCTCAAAATCCACAACACTATCTTCTTCCATTTTCTTTAAGTTAAATTTTTTTAACTTCATTTAAGTTCTTTTCTCATAAGGGAAGTATTTGTTAAAGAATATTTCTTTAAAAGTTATACCTTCCATGTCTTGAATTTCAAATTCTTCAGTATTCTATATCAAATACCACTATTGATCCATATCACCCTTGAGGAAATATACTACCAATATTGCTTTTACATTTTCATTTGACCCTAATGTAAGATATATATTTTCAAGGGATTTGATCCACTACTCAACTACCACTGGATTAGCAGTCCCTATAAAATATTGGAGCTTATTCCCCATTAAAAAAATCCAATATAGGTTTGGTATTGTTATTAATCATATCATGTGTAAGATTTACTAATATGAACATGATATTCTAATCTCTAACAGTAACTATGTTGACTTTCTCAGTGGAGTAATCACTATATTGTGCATGGGTATCGATTCCTTTACTTCCTTTATTCACCATAAATAAATAATGGAACATAATTAGTTAGCTAATAATAATAAAGAGTATTGAGAAAAAAATTCACAACAAGGAGTTACTATAATTCTTATTTTTATTTAACATCCAGTTCCCTAGGATTCTAATAAACATTCGCTGATACAAACTATAACAACCCTGACCCCAGTATCCCAGAGTCGGTGGTAATTTTATTATAATAGAATAGATACAAGAGTTCAAATCACCAGGGATCAATCAATTTATTATTATTTACAAACTAGATACATATAGGGCTTCCATATTACATTAGTAATTAAACATAACAAAATAAAGTAAACTGATTCTTGTCACTTATTCAAAGATTTCAGCCTCACAACCTGGGGAAGGAAATCAAATGAAAGGGTGACCTCAAATGCTCATTAATGATTTTTTGAAACTATAATAAGTGAAGAAAAATAAATAGGAAATAGTCATTATGGAAAGGTAAATAATATAGAAAACACATCCCATCAAAACAATGAGAATTAAAATGCAATCGTAGATTTTGTCATAGTGAAAACCTTATGGAAAGTCATAATTGAATACTGAATGAAGAAAATTATTATTTATTGGATGTCATGTATCTGGAAAAAGAAACATTATACCATTAAGATGGTTTACCTTTGTGAAAAAAACTCATCAGATTCTTATTGGAAATAAACATGAAGGGTTTTTTACTAATTTTTTTTTCTCATGTGGCTTGTCGATGCATCAAGGGGATATCTATAATCAGGAACCACCCATCACTGTAAGTACAAATTATTCTTCATATATATATTCAATTTAGTAACAAAATTTAATGAAGACAACATACATAAAAATGGTATAAGAATAAGACAATAATCATATCCATGATACAGGAAATATGTATATTTAATGAAACATTCAAGGAATGATGATCATAAATAAAAAGGTAAGTATACATACACTTTACACAAAGAATAAGTGGTGAATAAGGCATAAATAAAGGGAATACCATAATTGCGTCTATTAAAGAATGGTTTTAAATCAAACTTATACATTCATAATGGAATTTAGGAATATATAATGACAAATTATGTCTAATTAAAGTGAAAACATGTAAAAATAGTGTTTAATAAACCTTAGAAAAGAGCCTCTTTAGTGCGGATTAAGGGAAAATATTAAGGAGTATTTAAATAAGAGAGAGGAATAATTGTTCTCATAAAACTATAAACAAAAAAATATAGTTTTCAGGTTAAAAAGATTGATTTTAGAAAAATATTTGGGGTATAAAACATATTTTTGAGTGTACTTGAAAATGGGCATGAAATTAAGAAGTTCCCATGAATTAGGTTGGCTTATCAGAAGGAATTGAAAAAGAACCTTATAAAACATGTAATTACCTATCAAAGGATGATTAAAGGATTTGGATGCATGATTTTGGAACATTTTAAATAATTTATAATAATTATATAAAACAAAGGATTAATTACATTGGGGGTAAATAGAGAAAAAGTGTAACCCGAATGAAAAATAGATATTCAGGGAGAATCCCTTACCTTATGTATGAAAGTGTTATTCACATGTACTTAATATCCTGAATAATTAAATTAGATTCATTAATAATTTAATTCATAACCTATTCAGCAAATATTTTATTTATTATAATTTTATTATGTTCATTTATGGCCTTTTTTATGATTTATAAGATTCAATTTTGTCGTTTGGGAGTGTTTGTTTGCATAGTTTTCATGACTGGTTCACTTGTATAGATGTATGAAAAATCATGTAAAATGAGAATTATTATCAAGAATTGAAATTATATGTTATTAATGAACTTAAAGAATATTAAATTGTCTTATATATTATTTTTTTTCCAAATATGTGGATGATTTATTAGATAAAATTACAATGACAACTATTTAATTTTTTTTTCATTTTTCGATAATCACATAGTAGTTTTGTTTTATTAATTAATATTATTTATATATAGTTGTTAAATAACACCAAATAAGTTTTAATATAAATTTTTAAATAAATTTTAACTATTATAATGGTTTTATTACCATCCTTAAAGGTGTTAATGAAAACACATCATCCATGATGACAGTAAATCGAAACATCACATACAAAGTTTTCATTTTAGAATAAAAGGGAGATGATAAGGGGTTTGATGATGAATATTCCATTATCATAATAAAATTATATTATGTATGAGATAATGGATTTATAACTCTTTTTTGGATAGATGAGGCAAGGAAATGATAATATAAGAAAAGAAATTGAAAGAAAATTAAAATAACGAAAGGGTATTTTACGTCTTGAATTACTCTCCTTGAGAAAATTCTTAAGGAAATTTGAAATGGTTTTTTGGGTGATATTAGAAAGACCATAAAATGGGGGTAATTTTTTTAGAGGTACTGGAAATAAATTGTATAATTTTCATGGATTTTTAGTGTGAGTAGAAGAGGTGGTGAGGGGTGGTATTTATAGTGAAGTAGATGAATCTTTTTTTATTAATTTTGTCACGATGTCACTTCCCCAAGATGAGGGAATGGACAAAAGAACTACCAGACCCTTCCTTCCTCAAGTTGAAGGTGAGATAATGACCCCCAAAATCTTCCTTAAATAGGTCCCAGAGTGGCAATTAGCACCAAGGGTATAGAATCACACACAATATGGAAGGAATTACCCTCTTTATTTAGTAGGATTGGGAGATAAGATGATAAATCCCAAAAATAATAGAACTTGAGGTAAAAGTAAAGCCAAAAGAGAACCATTCCCATATGCATGTCCAAAAGTAAATTCTACAAAAGTATAATAAAACCACAAAGTAAAGTACCAAAGAAAGGAAAAGAAGCAACAAAAACTATCCCAATGTCCAAACTAGTATGGTCCTGCACGATCCCCGAAGTACACCTAGAAACATTAAATCAATTTTATATATGTAGGGTGAGTATATAGGTATACTCAGTAGAAAAAACCAAAAGCCCTTATGCACAAGTGGGGAGACATTCTAATGCCCATTAGGAAAGGAGATAACCAGAGAACCTAAAAAGGAAACTATCCACCCCTACCTCACCAAGGAAAACTCCCCAAATAATGTAAGTCAATTAATGTAATAGTATTAGAACATCTATATTTGGGTACCCCACACCACTTTCCCACTGGTTATTGAAGACATACTACGCATCAGACCTCTCCCTCTATTCTCACTGTAGTCCCACTACCACACCTCGCCCACACACACCTGGGCTATCACAACCACACATCTCACCTGTAAACACCTAGGCTATCATTACCAAAAATCCCACCCGCATAAACCTGGGCCAAAACAACCGAACGTAACCATGCCCGCACACACCTGGGTTAAAACAACTACAACCACGCCTGGAGACACCTGGGCCTCATCCCAAAGGCACTTGGGAAACCACCTGCCCGCACATACCTGGGCCAACCACCAGCACATACCCTGCTTGAAGGATCTAGGGATATAATGGACCTCATGTCATCACAGCCTTCCCGAAGAGTCTAGATCTACTCACGAAATGGAGAATAAAAGGAGCTAATAACCAGCCACTCACTGGACTATTGGGGAAAACACCCTCCCCCATGAGATGGGGGTGTTTGGCACAAAGTGCTCAACTTTGGTGGGGTGAAAATATAAAACATAAGAACTAAATTATAAATACAGGAAAACAAGACCAAATCCCAACCTAGGGGTTCCAAAACTGGCCCAACCAAAAACACCCTCGTTACTATTCATTCATAAAAAGCAGCACAACCATGTCACAAATCATTCACAGAAAAAAATTACCCATTGAATCCATTATCGTTTTCATATTCAACTCATTCCATTTAAATTAATTATTCACTACTGGAAAATTAATAGGCATAGACACTAGCCAAGGATGGAAAAGTAGAAAAGCAGCAATTTAAGCATTCACTCCTAGTTCTCTTATAAAGTCACAACAATAAAAGGGATCCATGAGATCCCTCAAACTACTGGAACCAAACCAATCCCTGACATATGGGTATAGGATCATAAGACAAAAACTAAACCACAAAAGGGGATCCCATAGCCATCCACATCACTTCACAAGCATCAACCATAAACATCACCAGAATAGAGCAAGAAAGTTTTTAAATTTGAATATTTCATTCATTTAGTTCCTTCTTTCCATTTGGTTAACTGGGGTGATCACACAAGGATTCTTATTCATTGGGAATCCATTTAATCGACCGAGTTTACATGATTTACCAGTTTTCATGTTACATCCATTCAATCATATAATTAACCAGAAAAAAGAGGACCATTAGTGTGAAAGAAAAGACCACCAACGACCATGATTTTCAGTGGACATAAGCCCAAACAACTCACAACATATAAAGAGAGGTAAAAGAGTACACTAGAAACATCAAACACACCCATTCATCCCTTAAAATTCCATTTATTATCTTTATTATGGTCGGTTTTCATCCATCCCCATAGGAAACATTTTCATACCCACCCTGCATGATACATAGTAATGAGAGACTAAGGAAAAACCCTAAATGGATGATCAATGATCGAAGTTTCTCTCCACGTACCAAGAACTGTGATGAACGACTTGAAGGGGAGGAACTCCGAGACTCCAAGAATGAGAAGGAAAGGCTACAACACAGGTGCAACACTCGCCTCAAAAAGGGGACTCCAAATGCACCAATGGGGAGAACAAACTTAGCCAAGAAGAAGAAGAAAAGAATTCCAGTGTGATATAAATAGGTGATATCCTAGAGTTATGAGATAAGAATTTTTAACAGATTTTCATGTGGATCGTGGTTTCACCACATGGTTGGGGGGTTATAAATGATGGGATTAATTGTTATTTAATTTCTCATTGGGGAGGTGGCTGTAACAACTATGGTTTAAAAGATTTTATTTAAACAAAGGAAACAGGTAACACTGACACACAGTATGGGTCTGTGAGGGTATCCCCACTATTAGGAGACTTTAGATATCATTTATGGTCTTTAAAAATAGCCTTGAATCAGTTTAAAAAGATTAAAATACTTAAAAGTGGCTTTACTAAGAAAATTTGGGAATAAAAATCCGACAAGCCACCCCCCCTATGGAACCGATCGGTGTCACTGATGGTTGACACTGCGATGACATCCAGCCACTGAGATGCCGCCCTTAGGATCCAGAATTGATGGGTCCAGGGTGTGCCAAACACTAGAAATTTAGAAAAGGGATGGACTAGGAGGGTCTGGTCCATTACATTATATACGTCTTGAACTATTCTCATCCTCGAGAATCAAAGCTAGACCCAAAGAGAAGAGAGGGGTCTAAACAACCACCTCGAAAGATACCTCTCGGGAAAAAACTTCCCCAAACATCCATACCAAACCTAAGGATCACATTGTCTTGACACACAGATCATGGTGTTCTTTCCTCCATGTAAAGATACTATCTGCTTTGGGTGGCACTGACTCACCCGCACGAGTTTAATCGCATCCACCTTAATGTGTATTAATTTGGGAACAGGTCCTCCCTTCCCCAAATATCAGGTCCTTTCATAAACATTCACCAAGTAAGGAAACAAAACATCCCATAAACCAATAATGTCATCATTACATCCCCAACAAGTTCAAACAAAAACAAAACAAAACTCAAAATAGCTCAGGGTATTGGGCATGAATCTGTGCCTCCTGTTCCCAGTTACTCTATTCGAGGCCACCATGCCACCACAACACATGAACCAAAGGTATGGTTTGTCCATGAAGAACTTTCCCATTTCAATCTTCAATCCTCACTGGTCACTCCACAAATGTGGCATCATACCCTATATCCAACTCTCCCTAGTCAATGACATGGGAGTCATTGTGTAGATATCGACGAAGATGGGAGACGTGGAAAGCATTGTGGATCCTTTCCAACTGAGGTGGAAATGCTAGCTAATATTCCACCTCTCTGACTTTCCTCAAAACATAGAAAGGACCAATGAACCTAGGAGAGATATTTCTCCCCTTGTCGAACCTTTTCTTCCCACATCTAGGGGAAACCTTTAAGAACACGTGGTCTCCAACCTTGAACTCCAAGGGCCTCCTCCTATGATCAACATACTAATTATTCTGGTCCTAGGCTGCCTTCATCCTCTCACGTACAAGTTGAACCTTCTCCATTGTGCTCTGCACTACCTATGGGCCAAGAACACCTGCCTCTCCAACCTCAGTCCTGCATATGGGCGAACGACACAACCTCCCATTACAGGCTTCAATCGGTGCCATGAAAATAGTAGAGTGATAACTATTATTGTAGAAAAAATATACTAAGGGAAAATGTCATTCCCATGAACCCCCTAAGTCCAAAACACATTCCTGTAGCATATCCTCCAAGTTCTGGATGGTTCTCTCGGTCTGCCCATCTGTCTGGGGGTGTAAGGATGTGCTAAGGAATAGCTGGGTACCAAAAGCATGCTGCAATCCCCTCCATAATCATGAGGTAAACCGCACATCCTTATCTGAGACAATGGACCTCATAACTCCATGAAACCGCACCACCTCATTCACATATCTATGTGCTAAGACATCCCCTACACTTGACTCGTTGATTGCTAAGAAGTGAGATGATTTAGTCAATCTGTCTACCACTAACCAGATAACATCACAGCCTCCTTGAACCCAGGGTAGTCCTATGACGTAATCTATCGAGATGTCATCCCAATTCCACTCGGGGACATCTAAAGGATGCAACAAACCTCCTGGGACGTGGTGTTCATCCTTCACCTGCTGACACACTAGGAAGCTTTCCACAAACTCCGCCACTGTGTGTTTCACCCGGGGCCCCCAAAATTGTTCCCTCAGGCCTCAATACATCTTGGAAACTTCAGGGTGTCCTGCTATGAGTGAGTTATGGAACTAATGGATAACTCCCTCACTCATCATCTTTGGGAAAAACAACTTCTCCTGGAAAAGCATCTAATTCTGACCATCGTCCGACCAGCCTTCCAGAGCATTGCCTTGGTTAACCCAAGTACGTCAGCAGGGTGAAGGGAGTAACAACATAGTGAAGAGAATATCAGAGTGCCTCCTCTAAATGTATCAAATGAGAATCCTCATCTGGAAAAAGGTTCAGAGAAAAATGAAGGAGATATTTGAACTTGATCCCCAACTCCCTCACTGGCATGCTCCTCTGCTAGAGGGAGAGCAGCTCCTTCCACTTCTCAGCCTTCATCGTGGAAGAGAGGAATTCTGCCTAGAACTCCTTCTCGAAGTCAGTCCAGGAAACCTTAGCCTCCATATTCTCCCTAAGGTAGAGAGTACACCATTGACGTGTTTATCCCTACATATGGATTACATCCAGAAGAACCCAGTACTTTGTCAGAGCCTGGATCAAGCTGAAAGCTATCACCAGCTTCTCGAGCCTGATCTCTGTCTCCATGTATGAGATGCTACCCTTGTACTTCCTGAGGGTCTTCTGAAGAAAGGGACGAAGCATCCTCTACCACTGGTCATTATCTTCCTCTCGATCATCCCTTTGATGATCAGCCAAATCAGCCTTTTGGGCCTCGATTACCCACACTACTCGTGGTTATCGTCTAGGTTCCATAGCTATAAGGTAAACAAGGAATGCCTAAGCCCGAGTAGTGTAGAAGATTTATTTTAAATTTTCTTAGACTTATTATTCATTTTAAATCAACAAAATACCCAAGTAACAAAAGAACACAAGTTATTATGATGCATTTACCTTTCCTAGGGTCTCTACCTATAATCAGTGTAGCCTCACTTGGTCATTCGGTAGGCCCAAAGTCCTTACATCAGATCACAAGGGGTCCTAAAATCCTGTTTCCTAGCCAGTCTTCCCTAGCCTATTTCATGCACCTAGATTGCCTAACACTATTTCCCTACCATCCCATGCAATCCTCACTGTGCCTAACTCCAGAATCCATCCTATCTCTTGACATCCTCTGATACCATTCATTCACTACCCGAGTTCACCAAGATAAAGGAAAGGATAGAAGAATTTCCAGAACCTTCATTCCTCAAGTTGAAGGAGATATAATGACCCCAGAAACATGCCTTCAATAGGTCACGAAGTGGTGACTAGAACCAAGGGTATAGAATCACACACAAGATGGAAGGCATTACCCTTTTCATTTAGTAGGATCAGGAGATAAGATTGTAAATACCAAAAACACCAAAACTGGAGGTAAAAGTGAATACAAAAGAAAACCATTCCCTTATGCATTTCCAAAAGTAAATTCTACAAAAGTATAAGAAAATCCCAAAGGAAAGTACCAAAGTAAGGAAAATCAGCAAAAAAAAAAATGTCCTAACATTCATACTAGTACGGTCCTGCACGATCCTCAAAGTCCTCCTGGAAACTTGAAATCAGTTTTATATACGTATGGTGAGTATAGAGGTATAAAAAGTCGGGAAAACTAAAATCCCTCATGCACAAGTTGGGAGACATTCTAATGCTCATGAGAAAAGGGGATAACCAGATCACCTAGTAAGGAAACTATCCAACCCAAAATCACCAAGGCACACTCCCCAAATAATGAAAGTCAAGTAATGTAATAGTATTAGAACATCGATATTTGGGTACCCCAAACCACTTTCCCACTGGTTATTGTAGACATCCTACGCATCAGACCTCTCTCGCCATTCTCACTACAGTCCCACTGCCACACCCCGCCCGCACACACCTGGGCTATCATAACCGCACATCTTTCCCATAAGTAACTTGGATATAATTACCACACATCTCACCCATAGAGACATGGGCCACAAAAACCAAAATTAACCACGCCCACACAAACTTGTGTCCGAACAACTACTGCCTTTCCAAAACTATCCCAACCACAAACACCTTCATTACTATTCATTCATAAGAAACAACATAACCATGTCGCAACTCATTCCCAAAAAAAAAATTCCCCATTAAACCCATTCTCGTTTTCATATTCAAGTGATTCCATTTAAATTAATTCTTCACTAATGGGAAATTAACAGGCATAGTCACAAGCCAAGGAAGGAAAATCATCCAAGCAGCAATATAAGGATTCCCACCCAACTCTCTTGTAAAGTCACAACAACAAAAGGGATCTGTGAGATCCATAGAAGTACAAGAACCAAGCCAATCCCCAACATATGAGAACAAGAACATAATCCAACAACTGAACCACAATAGGGGATCCCATCCCCATCCACGTCACATCACAAGAATCAACCGTAAACATCACCAGAATAGAGCAAGGGAGTTTTCAAATTTGAATATACCATTCATTTAGTTCCATCTTTCTATTTGATTAACCAGGGTCATCACACAAGTATTCTTATTCATTGGGAATCCAATTAATCAACCGTGTTTATGTGATTTACCAGTTTTCATGTTACATCCATTCAATCATATAATTAACCTGAAAATAGAGTATCATTAGTGCGCAAGAAAAGACCACCAATGGCCATGATATTTAGTTGACATAATCCCATACAATCCACAACATATAAAGAGGGATAAAAGAGTACACTGGAAACATCAAACACACCCCTTCATCCCTTAAAAGTCTATTTATTATTTTCATTAAGGTTTGGTTTCATCCATCCCCATAGGAAACATTTTCATACCCACCCCACATGATATATAGTAAAGAGATACTAAGGGAAAACCCTACATGGATGATGAATGATAGAAGTTTCTCTCCACGCGCCAAGAACTATGATGCACGACTTGATGGGGAGGAACTTCGAGGACCCTAGAAATGATCAGAAAATGATACAACATAGGCACACCACTCTCCTCAGGAAGGGGACTCCAAATGAACCAATGGGGAGAATGACTGTGATGCACAACATAATTGTTATTTAATTTCTCATTGGGAAGGTGGCCATAATAGCTATGGGTTAAAAAATTTATTTAAACAGAGGAGCAGGTAACACTGACACACAATATGGGTTTGTGAGGGTCTCTCCACTCTTAGGGGACTTTAAATATCATTTATAGTCTTTAAAAATGGCCTTGAATCACTTAAAAAGGTTTAAAATACTTAAAAGTGGCGTTACCATGAAAACTGGTGAAGCAAAACCCAACAAGCCCCCCAGGTACCGATCAGTGACACACCAATTAGTGTCAAATATGGTTGACACCATAATGAAATGCTGCCACCAAGACGCTACCCTTAGGATCTGGACCTGATGGGACCAGGGCGTGCCAAACACCAGAAATTTGGCAAAGGGATGAACCAGGAGGGTCTGGGCCATTACAATTTTATTCATTAGTTTATTATTTTGGCTCAAGATTATGAATAATGTTACTTTTTTCACTAAATATAGTAACTAGTGCATATGAGTTCTAAATAATGGTTCTTTAATCATATATAAATCACCCATGACTCTATAATTCATTTATTTAGCTTATACCGTAAATTACCATATTTCACTATTCATTAGAAATTCATATTTTTAGAAAAAACCCAAAAATTCACCCTAACCATTTTTTGATGTGTATAATTTAAAAATGAACTATTTTTTTGAAAATAATTTTCTAATTTTGTGATATTTAATTTTTACTTAAAATCATCATTTATTTGAAAAATACCAATTTTAAAATTATATCTGATTTTATGACACTTTGAAAAATTAATTAAGTTCTCATAAAATTATAATATAATAATAATAGAAAATAATAATAATTTATGAATCCATTTTATGAAAATAAAATTTCTTTTAAATTATTATATTATCTATAAAATTGTAAATATACATTTACATTTCACAAAAATACCAGCATTAAATTTATCATTTTTAATACATTAATTTAATTATTCCATGATATAAATATATCATATTTTCATTCATAAGATACAAAAATTTTATTTATAATTTCATAGGTAAGGTTAATATTCTATTGATATGATTACAATTCCAAATGGTGACATTAATATTCCAACGACGAAGTTACTATTTAATTGTATATCACAGTTTGTTTGCACAACGTAAACAATTGAATGAATTCAATTTATTTAAGAAGATATATACTCTAAAATATTAAGGTGTTATGATCAATCAATTATATAAAATATTTATTTAATAAATGTTTCAAAAACATTTAATTATTTAATTATAAACTTTTAAGAATTAATTAATTCAAAAAAAATATAAATTAAATAAATATCATAAAATTCCATTTTTTATAATTTATAAAATCTTCATAATTTTTTTTAAATCTATTCATAATTCAAATTTAGAAATATAAAAGTTTCCATTAATATCATATTTAATGATTTAATAATATCATAATATATGATTGAAAATCCACAACATGCATATTTCTTTAAGCACAATAAATCATATTTGATGATAAATAAATTGGATTACGATAGCTTGGGAAGTAATCATTGGATTAAACTAATAGTGCTATAATATCATAGCTTATGACATGCCTTGTGTAAGAATATAAAAAATGCATGGGGACTTATGTAATAATAACCTTTTGGAACCTAATAATCATATTTTATAATATAGTTAATATAAATTTGAAAATATGATTATATTTTTCGAGACACCCAAGTTAGTGCTATCATAATTTGTGATCCCATATATCATACACTGCGATATAGTAAAACACTAAAGGAATGCACTGTGTCACCACCTATGATATCCTACATCATATGTCATGACACTATTGTAGATTCCGATATCTAAAATAACATATTGAGCCATAGAAAAAATATCAATCATAACTTAAGATAGAGAATATGTCTTCAATATGATATAATATTTATTTATTTTAAAACATGATATTGAGAATTAAACAATAAGATGTCCTCGGATAACACATAAAGGTTTCTAGGGATTTAATATCACTCTTTCAAAGTAAAAAAATCAAATAGACATCATATTTTCCAAGATCAACCATGTTTTAATCTAAAACTATGTATAAATAGATAATGAAGTAACCGTGTACCATTCACCATAGATAGAAACTACAACAATATTTAATAAAATTATTGATAAAGGTAAATTAAAGGTATCCATGAAACTCCTTTGTATATAGTGTATCAATTGGTTGAAACTAAATCACTATATAGTCAAGAATGGCCCTCCTTCCCCAATTCTATGCTAGTACCACTCACAATAGATAAGGGAATATGGAAGTGAGTTTTAAGTTTAATAGAATCAGTTAGAGACTTACATTGGCATATACACCCCTATCTCTTGGTGATTTACCCTTTATATAGGATTTATGGATTCTTCCAGAGCCTTTATAAAATCACTGATATGTTACATAACATATGAGTTATGATTTAGATATTATTACATTCATCACATGAATGCTGAGTTGATCCACCAATGAATTTCATTAAAAGAGGATTCATAATAATGATAGCAAACATAAAATATTCCCAATTGAAAATTCTTATTGTTAGACATCCCAACAAATAATTGGATAAATATAAAATCATGAACTGTGATTTATGTAATAAGATTTAAAAAAATCATATATTACGATTGGACTAAGTCAGTGGAATGATATTCGATAACAAGCCTTACGATATACTCATTCATCTATTATGATAAAGAAGAAATACATCACATAAATAGTGGATTTTGGATATATCTCCTTCAACAAAATCATCAGATCTAATCTTATCTATATAAGAAATTTTTTGTTTAATCTTATGTAACATCTAAAATGATGTTTTATATTCATTAAAATTTTAATTTACACTTACAAACCAACAAATTTAATATTATATAATATTAAAAACATACGAGTTAATATTATGTATCACCAAAATACTCTTACATATACTATCACTTATCCTTATATATCAATAAATTTAATCATATGTTTTACAGTGAAAAATCAAGGATATTCCTATATAATATAATACTTTTAAAATTTACATTGAAATATTTTATTACATATTAACTTTGGTAAATCAATAATATCTTTACTAGTTATTATTATACATCAACTCAAATAGTCAAAAATCAATTCCAAATATCCATAGAAACTAAAAATCATCCCAAAAGTATTCTCAACCACATTAAATGTTTCTCAAATTTAATTAATTTCCTGAAATTTATTGATAATATATAAAATATCATTATCTATGTGACTAAAAATGTGTAAATATATTTCCTTAAGATTTTCTTGGTCCTCCACTATATCATGAGGTTGAGTTTTCAACATAACATATACATGTTGCCATTATTATATCAAAAAACCCTTTATATAATCCCCCCATTTAAAGTTGTGGAATTAAAGAATCATTTAAGAGATAATTTATACAATGATTTTATATACACAATTGCTTCACTATTGGGTAAAATATTCCTCTTTATTAAAAAGAATAACGGATCAATGTATCTTTTCATTGATTATTATGAATTAAAAAAATGCCATGATCAATAATAAGAATCCTCTACCCAGTATTGATGACCTTTTTAACCAAATTAATAGAAATAAATATTTCTCAAAGGTGAATATTTTATGTAGACAACATCAAGTAAGGGGGGAAAGGAAGATACACAAAAGGCAAAATTTTATACAAGATATGAACACTATTAATTCATACTTATGACTTTTAGACTTATAAATACTCTAGAATATTTATTGATGTCATGAATAGAGTGTTTAGAGATCACCTTCACAAATTTAACATGTTATTTATAAATGAAATTCATATATATTCCAATTTCTATAAAGATCATGAAGAATATTAGAGAACTATTCTAAAGACATTAAAAAAGAATAAATTGTTTTCCAAATATAGAAAATGTAAAATTTGGATACAATTAGTATCCTTCTTGGTCCATGTAATCATATGTGATAGTATACCATTTTTTCATTTAAATACATAGGTGGCGGGCATCTGGAACGTCTCTATGACCATAAGTATTAAAAACACAAAACCCATGATAAGATCAACTAATAGAGGAATAAATAAATTAAAATAAGTAATATATAAAACAATCACACCTTATAGTGTATGATTTTAATATTTATTGGTAGTGAGTTTGATTGATCTCTGTTAGTAACCAAAAATAGGTTCTCACCTATGAATGTATCCACCAGCTACATGAATCATTGAATTATTAAGTAGGACCTATTCTCTATAATTGTGTGATAGAAACTCCTCCTTGAATGAAAACTGAGATAAAATAATTAGAGATTAATATTTTTACAATAGAGAATAATATCCAATGTCTCACATGTATTCTATAAAAATCCATTTCATAAGCCTCCTTCATTGAATGAAGGAACCTCTTGGGGTTATAATGTTTCGTATGTTATGAAATAGAAAAACTTTTTAGATTTCACCTTATTGATTATTTTATTAGTAGTCCCCTTTAGATATTAATTAAATCATATAAACATTATCATATAATGTGTCAATAAGAAAAGGAATATTAAATCCATCTTGGGTAAGTTGACCAAACCGAATGATATCATATATCACTCTATAAGTGAACCATGATGTGGTGTAGAAGAACATGAGAATACACTTACCATGGTTCGGTGAATCTCACCACATAGTGGTCTATGAATTAGTGTACAATATTGAATATTTTCCTAATTTCACTAAAGTCTTATAGACTTTGTAGAAAACTCCACAACTCTTTGCAAATCCATCCAAACTCCTTTTTTACTTGATTATCCTAATTTCTCTAAAATGTTTTACAATAAATTTTTAATAAAATCAATATTAATTCTTGGAGATTATGTGTGACCCTTAGAGAATTTGTAGCATTGAAAAAAATTATGAATTTCCAAATTCATAATTTAATGAAAAGTACAGACTCTAAAAAAATTTCATAGCCACTTAAGAAACAAATGGGTCTAAGGTGATCTCAATCAAACACACTCATATCTAACAAAAAACATGTCCACCATAATCTATATCACTATACATAATATGCATGATTATATAATCCCTCTATCTTAGATATCAAATAACCACTCGAAATGTACTATTTTAATATAGTATACAAAATCTCAGATAATCACGATTCACTGAAATACACCATCCATTTTGAATGAATACAGCACATGCAATTCATTAGAATAAATAAGCTCATCACATGTCACTCAACTAATAATGTTCATGAATTTACATTATATAATTCAATCATGGGACAATATGTAACAAAATGACCTTGGTTAACCAACCACATCATATGATTTGGTCTTCTATATGGCTTGAAGCATGTTCCTCATCCCCATGGTCTATCCAAAAGCATCGAGGGTATTAAAAGTATACAATAGGAATGATTTAACCCTATAACATAACCAATGAAACAAATATATCCTTAATGATAACTTGACATGGCATGTCTATATTTTTTAATTATATTAAAAACAAATAAGATGTTTTGAAAATTGATATAAATTAACATGGAATAAACAATGTAAATAAGAGGAGATATCATGAAAAGACATTAATAAAAAATTAAAACAAAGTAGCACAATCCATCACAACATATAATGGTTATAATTCAAGAAAATACTTTTATAGTCAATTAATATCCTAAAATATGTGATAACATACAAATTAGAAGCTCGTTATGAAACATGGTCACCTCCACATCCCAAACTCATCCATTAATAAGATTAATTATGCATGATATCCAATATGGGAACATTCCTTGAGTACCAGTATAAATGCATGAAAACTACATACAAACTGAAGTGTGAATATAGGTTGTGAGATAAATGTGCATAGTTTGATTCCACAAAAGAGTTTAAAAAATTTCTTTTATAATACATTTCATCATTTCTTGTTGGAAATGTAATGTATGAAAATAATTTTTTTATCATTTAGGAAAGAAAAAATACTAGTATACCTCATTAAACTTTAAAAAAAATTAAATACCTGTAAGAGAAACCAAAAGAGTATTGAAAACTCATTGTAAAAAAATTTTTATTGTAAAATAAGATATAATAAACTATATTTATTCCATTAAAATATCCATAAAATCAAAACCACTTCAATTATATTCTATTTAAAAAAAATTCATTAACTTATTTTAAATAGTTTAGGTAGTGAATGGGAACCAAAAACATGAAGTATGTGAACATAGAAAGAATCATAAGTAATAAATATATAAGTTTAAACATCTAGGGAATAAGTAACCCAAAAAATGTAATACAAATACTGTTCTTCAAAAAAAATTATAGGATTAATATTTATATCTACATAATCAATCCATAAATGTATAATATAAATAAATCAATCATAGTAATAAAAAGTTTAAACAATGAACAAAATTCATGAATCCATAACATTTAAATTAATTTCAAATAATTTACATCATGGGAAACATGATAGGTTCTTGTGTAAAAATCCATTATCTACTATGTCGGAACCACCTTTTAGCTTATTGACACATTTATAATAAATAACCCCCGACTTACTCTCAACTAGACCCATTGGGTAACACTCCCCATAGACATAGCATATTATACACTAGAGGATTCTAGAAAAGGTGGAATCATAACTTATATAACAACTATATCATGATTTCCCACTTAGCTACCCATGGTTCCCAGATAATAATAGAAATAGAGGTGTGGAACCAAGTAATTATGATAACTACACATAAAGTCAATTTAAGAACTAAATAAATTCCATGACTCACCTAAGAAAAATCTTCATAGAAATAATCCCTTTTATATTATATACATATATTAAATGATAATCAATTCTACTTATATAATAATCAATCGTTAATAAATTATATAAAAATGGGGCACAATTCTAAGGGTGTAACATATATCATGAAAATATATTAATAAAATACCAAATTAGCCTTTAGATTTAAAAAAATAATCAAATATCATGAATCCTTCTTTAAAGACCAAACATGAAATTTAAATTAATTTAAATCTCATTAAATAAAAAATTGCAACTCAACCATTAAAACAACATGATAGAGATACTGTAATTAGAATAATAAAGTTAAATATCCAAATTTTATAAACCGAATGTATCTTTTTGTTATTAAAAAAGGCCGAAGTAGAAAAAATATACTCTGTAGAAATAATTTAATAGTTAAAACATTATGAAAAATCAAATCATTTAAGAAAGGAAACTCTAAGAATTCTATCAATCACTTAGGATGAATTTTATATTAGTCTCAATGTTTTAAGATAAATATCCATTGAAATACCATTTATATCAAACATAAAGAGAAAGAAAACATTAAAATTATCATATGATTTCATCAAGAATAAAAATTATAGGTGTAACATATATAGAAAATTAATTTATAATACTTAATAACTATGATTTTTTAATAAAATGTTTTTCACAAAAACACCTATCATAGGTTTAAGAGATCAATAAACATTATATGGAGGAAGGGATATCATGGTAAGAGATAAGTTCCACACCACTAAAAAAACACCAAAATCACACCAAACCTAGACAAGGTATTTGGACACCATAACTATTAGGTTTATAGGGAGATGAGAAAGATAGAATAAATAGAATAAAAAATAATAGAAGAAGAATAATGAAGTGAAAAGAAGAGGTTTAACATAGAGATTCAATATAATATCAAAGGATAAGACTAGATAATATAGGAAAATATTGGTCATACCTATGTATCTATTGTTTGAGTTTTTTAATGGGATGGGAAGAGAAGGATTCTAATTAAAAAAGTTAAAAAGAAAAATCAAAATTTTAAAAATATTAGAAGACCACACAGTTAGGTCACACTATTTATCGAATTATACACTAACTATAAACTAGTTACTAGATCAAAATATTATAGTTGGGATGTGTGGTTCCTTGAACTATTCACCATCTATGCAATTTACACTAGATAAGTAATTCTAAGAATTCACATTTTGGGTGCATGATTACCCTAAATAGTTCTTTGATCATTTAACCTACTAAATCTATAAAATTTTAATTTTTCTAAATTTATATTACTCAATATTAAAGGAAATTAATAATAAAATAAATTAATATACAAAAGTGACATATGGTAGTTACAATTATCTAAATTATTCCACTTTCTACACCCCATAAATTATTCGCGATTTAAGAATAAAGAGTATTCAAAAAACCTAATCCAAATTTTTTTTACCATAAAATAGTTCAATATTGTAATTAAAATATTAATATATTATTTAATGTGAGAAAATTATATCCCAATTGAAATTTTCTAGATAAAATATAAGAGGATGAAAGAAATTCCCCTTCAACTAGATATACGAGGGAGAAAATTCAAAGAGGTTTAATAAAAACGGAATACAAGATAATATATGATCCCTCTAGTATTGTTATAGAATTAGGGATTCTAGTATATCATGGTTCCAATATAATTATTTTTAATAATACTAGTGGTAAAATAAATAGATCTCAAAATATCAAAAGATGAATTTGATCCATGAACTATTTCATGATCAAGGATATAAGAAGTAGGAAGGGTTGGTTTCACTTGACGACTAATTCATTGATAATTTATATGACTTATAGAAAAAAACCAAGAAAAGGTCAAATGAATTGGATAGAAACATAAAACTCAAAATTTAATTTTCCATTTGAGATAACTAATTCTTACATTGACAGTGTCATGCTCATCATTAGCCACAAATAGTAATACATGATTACATGTGGTATACTGGTGGAATCCTAGTGAATGATATTATAAAGGGAATTCATATAAATTATAATTTTTTATTAAAAGGCTAAAAAATTCTATAGTTATCCCGACCATTTAATGTTCTCCTTATAATAGTGAAGTAGATGACACTGTATTACTATAAATAGATACCTAACATATAAAACACATTCCCGTGTTGAATTGGCCAAAAATAAATGGTAAACTTTCCCAAAATCAGGGATAACCACACATGAGATGTATTTATAATAGGAGATGAATCAAAAGATGAGGGAAAACTAAAAAGAAAATTGGATCGGATAAAATTGTTCAATAAAATTTCATATAATATGATAGGTAGAAATAACTGCATCAATAACATTTTACTCTAAAGTGACTCATCAATAAAGGGGTACCATTAATAGGCTCCAATCCAATTCAAACATTGAGAGTATAATCCCCATGATCAGATACTAACCATATTTATGATAGATAATGTGTTTCTTCTCCAACTAAGAATTTAATTAATATATTTTCTAAAGATAATACTATTGGATACATCGATGAAAATACTATAGATATCTTAAACATTTGGTCTTAGAGTTCCTTAGTTTAACACACTTAAAGAAAATAAGATAATGTTTATTAATAATATTCATGGTAGTAAAATGAAAAAATTAACATGTAACACCATAAAATTACTTATCAATATCATTTTTAATAGCTTCACACAATATATGTTACCATTTATCTCTCTAAATAGAATTAAAGGATGACCCAACATAATATTCCTTATATAATTTGATTCCAACATGATGGACTTATTAAATACTTACACATGATAAATCAAGAAAAATTAAAATATAATTGATCAAAATTATGAAGGAAAACCTCATTTGAAATATGAAATATTTTAGAGAGTCATTAGTATCTAAATCATGTGAGAATAAAACCATTTTGGATAAATTATCAACAAACTCTTTCACTATTTGGACATAATTTAGCCACCCTTATAGAGACTCATAAATGAAACAACTTCTTCACTTTTAAATTTTTAGGCTAATACAACTAAATGATCACAGTCATGAATAATTAACAAGATAGGTCATCATTTAGAAAAATTAGAATGATGGTTTACCACCATTTCAGAGTTAGTTTTAATATCCCAATATGTTAATAGAAGATTATATTTGATCGTGTACAGAACATGCAATATTGAGCTTAAATGAATAATGAAATATTATTATTAAAATATGACCGTTATAACCTAAATGCCGAATTTATAGTTATAAACAGTATTGATAAAATTATGAAATTTATATAAATTTACTACTCAATACAATTTTTTTATTAATGATCATGAAATAAGAACTCAATTTTTAGTGAAACCATTTTATGATTCAAAAATACATTTTTCATTAAAAATGAAATTATTATATTTTTTGAAGGGAATTTATAACCAATTTATTAAAATTTAATATATTATATTTTTTAAAATTAAAATAAAATTTTAAATAAATATATTAAAATTAACTTAGGGTAAATTTTTTATATTTTCATAAAATGATTTATTCTTAAGTGAATAGTGAAAATACTAATTTTTTTAAATACTCACATTTATTTTCATTAAGTAAAGTAATTTAAAAGACTCCTTATATATTCAATTTAGTTTCAAATAAAAATATGATTCATTTTATTTTGAATAATCTATTTAATTCCATTTGAAACAGAAATATTCATTTTTTTGATATAAGTAAAATTTTATTCTTAAAAACATATTTTTCTAAAAAATGGTATTCATTTCATTTTACAAATTTATAATAAAAATTATATCATCCATTTATATATATTATATATTGAAAAATGGATACCATATTTTGAATTAAAAGGTTCAAATATTTTAAATAGGTCCCTTTTTTAGACATTATAAATTGTAATAGTGGTAAAATTTATCACCTTGATAAAGGTAAATCGGGTAATTAAGGTTAAAAACTATTACAATAAGATTTTAGATTAATTTAAAAACTTTAATTAATTTAATTAGATGAGTATATTTCATACATAATCAAAAAAACGTTTAAAATATGTTATATTTTTACCATTACATTTTTTTGACCTTTATAATATCTATGTTAAAGATAAAGTGAAAAATTTCACTTTCTTACTTTCAATATCTATAATATTTTATGATAAGGATAATTTTTTTTCTCAATTATAAATTTTAATTTGAAATATAAATGATTTTTTATCATGTTAATTTTTGTTTAAAATTTAGTAATGAAATAATTACCTTTAATACTTAGAAAACACTGGCATAGTTCTTGATAAATTAGTAGAAAAATAATGTAAATTATATTAAATTCCATAAAACTAATGTTGTTTTAGTGAGTTATGGTGATAAAATAATTTTATAAATACAAATAACATATCGGGGATGTTTTAAATGTTTATATTTGAATATTATAACTATTTTAATGACTTCAAAGTCAAATTAAATTAATAATTTCAAAAATGTCAGTAAGGATATTTAATGTTAAATAATATTTTAGGAAATTTTTTGAAAGTCATAAAAATATAAAATATGAAAAATTAGGATTAGAAATATTCTAAAATTTCATCATTTGGAGATTTATGATCCAATTTCTAACTTAAAAGAAAACTTATAACCCTTTAATATTGAAAATGTTATTAGCAATGTAAAGAAAAAAATCGGTCAACAAAGGGATTAAACTAAGAGATATGGTCTAAAATAATATATGAACCTATATAAATTTAATTATGTGATTAGTATATTATAATATACTCATTATCTTTTAATAAATTTCATTTTGGAACCATTGTACATAAGTTAGACACATATTATATTATTTCTTTTATTTCCAAAAATGACATTAATGATGTTTTATAGTAAATATTATTTTTTAAAATGATTTAAAATTAATAAAAAAATTATCATTGGAAAATTAATGGTATATAGTTGAAAATATCAACCATGTTCCATTTATAGGTCATTTTTTAATTTATAGTAACTTTCTTGAACCCTAAATAGAAAATAACATTGATATCATAGGTAATGTCAAAAGGGGTTACGCAGTGTGGGGTGGGGGGGGGGATGGGGTGAAAAATAAGTGATCAGGATAAAAAAATAATCAAAACTTGTAAAAATTTATTTTATGAGATTATTTTGACTTATACTTATATTATATTTGAATTAAATTAATTTGGATCCATTTTCCATGAAAACTAATTTATATTATTTTAATACTTTATGTAATTACATGAGTGTCCCTCCCATCACTTATAAAAGGATACCCCTTTTCTCTTTTCATTAGAAATTAATTTAGAAACATACATTAAGAAAACCATAAAATATTATCTTCTATGATTCACTATCTACTAAGTAGAGGTTTTGTTCCTCTTAAAAGATCATTAAAAGGATCCTAAAGATAGAATCAAAAGGAAGTCTATAGAAGAAAAGGTAATAATATTTACCCACTCTTTCTAATTTGTTTCTTATTCTAATTTCTTTTAATATGTTGAAACGATCCTAAAATAATAAATAAAGTATTATAATTATTCTAATATATTATTATGACTATGGTACAACCACTTTATATCTCTTTTCTATCCTATGAATTAGTGAAAACATTTCTTGTGCTTACGAATGACTTACCCTCTCCAAATAATGGTTTAATTCATTTTTCATCAAAATTTTAATTTCCTGGATATAAATATAGAACTGATTAATATATATGTTATTTATGAAATAATTATTCTTCTTAAATTTTACGATCATATCTGTCTTCCAACCTTCCAATCCATTGGAAAATGATATCATCACTTGTGTGTATGGGTGTACTACCACCCCCACGAAGCGATGTGATACTTTTTTTAATTTATGATTTATATGTATGGTAATTAAGATAAATTTAAGGAATATATATGATATATTAATTAATTTTTAAATGTGAATTATTATTTACCTTGGTTTTTTTATCTATCAATAAATAAAAACAATATTCATGTGTATGTACGACCTACCGTCTCCATGAATAGTGTATTTAATTTTTCTATCTCTAAATTTTATGGATGACTCTAAATATATCTTTATATATGATATTTATATCATGATAAAATTTTTTATGATTATTGAACTATAATAAAAGTATAAGGATCAGAAATATTGAACCAAAATTCTCATGAAAAACGAATTAGTTTATCCTCAAAATAATGATAATAATAAAATATTGTTAACAAACAGGTGATAAGATGTTATAAAGGGATAATATATGATATTATAGATATTTATAAAGGTTTTTATGTAATTATAATGAATATAAATTTATTATTTAGGTGGTTAAAAGAACTTATGAGGAAATTCAAATATGAGGTAAGGGATTTCATCTCAATTTCAACTCCATTGTGGAATATTTGGAATTATTCCCATATTTATTTTTATGTCAGGTATATACCATTTTTTATATATTTATTATAAATATATATTTATTAATGATAATTAACATTTAAATTTATGTTTATTCACTCAAGAGTTTATAATTTAAATGATACCAAAAAGGTAAGAATTTATTTTACAATCACATTTTTTGGAATTGGTATTATTTTCATTAAAGGAATCATATAATATATCCTTTATAAAGTCCATATATTCTATTATCCAATGTAAATTTAAGGATTTTACTTATTTTATTATAAATTTTCTTCTCTTTTTCACTTTAATAAATAATGGTAATTTCTAAATGAAAAGTTGAAATTATTTCAATTTTTGATTGGGTGTACATTTATTCCATTTCAATTTTAAAAAAATTATTTTTCAAAAGTTATATTTATTTACACATATGATTTATTATGGATATTTTAAGTTATACTTGAAATTTTAAAATGTTTTTATGGATTATTTCTAATGTTTGTTGAATTATTATTATTTTTATTTTTTTACAAAAATTCTTGAATGGCCCGAAGGCCTTTTATTTTTATTCATTTTTTGATAATCTCTATTTTAACGGTTAAAGGGGAACCCTTACATAGACTATAGGGTTCATGAAATTACAAGACCCAAAGGTCTAGAGTAAATCATATATACTATATCTACATGGAACTTCTTCTCCCTAGTGAAAAAATCATGATGTCAACTCTCCACCTTTTCATGATTGTTTGGCTAGGCTTTCTATACATGCATAGGTTGGTCTCGATTGAAATTTCCTTACCCTCTCATTCTTCCAATTTTATTAGCTCTACTATGGTGAATGAACCTTACTCTGAATCTTCATCTGGATCTTACTTCTTGAAGAGTCTTATTAGTCTATTTAAGAGTAATTTCATATGGCCTAAAGACTTTGAGGTGGCCTGAAGGCCTTGAGGTGGCTTGAAAACCTTGAGGCGGCCCGAAAAACATTCTGGCCCAAAGTCCTTGGGTGGCCCAAAGTCCTTGAAGGACCCGAGGATGAAACCGGTGGTCCAAAATCCCAAACAGATGAATAGTTTCGACTACTACAGTACTGAACAGTAACTTCTATAGTACTTGCTATAGTACCAAAAACAAGTCTCCACCCAGATTTGATCTCAGGTCTCTTGGATGCACTTTACGAGTCCTCACCAACTAGGTTGCGGCTCTTGTGCCTTTACAATAATTCAAAAGGGATGTTTTTTAATATACATAGTGTTAACAATCTTTCCTACTACCATAACCGTTTTATGATATTTAGATTCTTTAATAAATTTTTAATGGGTTTTCGTGTAAAAATCTTTAATGAAAAATTAATTTAACTATTTTCTCCCATTTTTCTATATTCTAAAAAATACATAAATTTACTACAAAACCAATATTTCTAATAAATTGATGGTTATTTTTTATCTCTTATTAATTCTGTAAAAATAAAATTTATTTTTAAAAATTCACTTTATTATTATCCTATTTCATCATAAATTACACTTATCTTAAATATCTATATTCATTGTATCATATATTTGTTTGTTTCTTAAATAGTATACTAATTCTACATATGGTGTTTTTTTATGAAAGTTATTTCATTGAACGGGGGAAATTTTAATATTCCATATCCTTTACTTAATACATATATATTTTATAAGAAATATTATTTATGAATTAAATTAATTATTAAATATACGAGGAATGAATTGGACATGAAATGATGAGTAGAACCCAGAATTATATAAATCCTCATTGAATCAATAGGTCTCATGATGGAAAATTATCGGATAACCATATTAAATTAGTTTTTTTGGTGTATACCTAACCATAAATTAAACTGTCTTGGAACAAGGCTTTAACAGTAAAGATATCATGACGTATGAGATCATTCCATCCAACATTAAGAATTTATTGTATTCGTAATTCAACTATTATTATCTATGAGATCACTAAATTTGTTTTATACATGTGTTAAGATAAATTAATATATGTATATATATATTGTATACATTTACTTGGGATTAATTCATGATTTATTGGACAATTCCTTGGGTTTTGGTTGGTTTTGACAGGATATAAGGATTTAATTATCAAAGGATGTTCTTATATAATTTCGAGAATTTAAGACATTATACATCATGAAACATATACATGATTTGAATTTTTCAAGCACAATACCCCTGCATACCGAAGTCTAACCTGAGAAATAAGTATAAGTTGTGATTCCTCTAGAACAAAGAAACACATGACATTAATCCATTAACCAAAATACAAATTTTGTATTTTGAACCCACTGAAATATATTTTCTATGAAATCTTAGAGACATAAGATTTATTGATATTTTTGAGGATGTAATTACATGATGTAAATTTACATTGCACATAGTGAAATTTTTAAGGAAGAAATCATTTAATGAAGTTCCATATTGTGAATGTTTTATAGGTCATGAGAGATCCAATATTTTTATTTTCCAGTTCTTAATAATGGGTGAGGAGGATGGATGCACTTTCTTTCTTTATTTTAATTTTTATTCTCCATACCTATACCGACCTAGTTTTAATAATTTTTCATTCCTTTTTTCTAATCATTTAACACTATACATCATTCAAAATATTTTTGTATTGATCATTCTTGTTCCAACTATTTTTCAATTCCAATTTATGTTTCATTTCCAACTACTTCTTTTATATCCAATTGTTGTGTACATTTTTTAATCCTTTAATTAAGTAATAGTTTTGTTTTTTTCTACTATTTCTTTAATTTTGGATTGTTTTAATCTGAATTATTTAATTAATATTTCCACAATTTTACAGATTTATCTTTCTTAAAATACCATTTTTATCATGTTAGTATAATTTTCTAGGGTTAGGGATTGATAATGGGGATGTGTTTAAAATAATGAATCCTTAAATAAAAATTTGGTAACCCTTTATCAAGTAATTAGGTTAATAATTATTGTCAATCATATTATTTTTTACAACCTTGATATGTATAATTGCAATAGAAAGACCTTGAATTGATTAGAGTTGAGTAGGTTAGGACCAATAGCCTATGATTCTATCTACCCTGAAAGTTGAGATTACTGTACCTAGGTTTTTGAATAATACTAGACCAAAGAGTAGTTTTCCGATAGTTATATCTATTTGGGTTGAAAAAATAAAATTGGTGACCCTTACACCACTTCATAGTCTAATTCATAGAACCATCACAAGATAAATTTAGGAATACCTTTTACCTATGTACTGAATTTGACCTTGGTCCCTTTTTCTTCTGAAGTAAAACCAAACTACATTGGTCTTAAAAAATCAAACTTATAAATTTCATGTGAGAAATCAACTTATCTATTTCTAACCTCTCGATCACCAAATTTTCTATAGAATCTCTATGGGGTCGACCATGTATTTCCATTATGATATGATTTTATAGATATTGTAGTTTTTAAATTTATAAATTTCATATTTGATCACACATGAAGGATTTAATGATGTCCTCTAAATGCATAATTTTTTTTTCACCATTTCTTGAGATTTTCAGTTGCTTAGGTACATTGACATTTAGTGCGAACATGAGATTTCCTCACACCCTCTTTTATCTTTCCCCTTTATTTTTAAAATTTTGGTACACAGAATATAACCTATGCATTCTTGGTTGGTTAGTTCATGTGACAGTTCCATTTAATTCATTCAAGGATATTTATTTCTCAAGAACTTTTTTCTTTCGATCTAAATATCGAGAGACACATATATGAAAAACATCACTCTATTATGGATGATCACAACTGCCTTGAACTTCCTAACCCAAAAAATATTCAATATTCAACACCTGATCATTAGAGAGAGAGACTAGTGATATAAAATCAAACCATTATAGAATATGGATTTCTGTCCATTAGTGATTCTATACCCACCATATTTTCCCCTATTATCATAGAAAATAATTTTAAAATAAAACCTCGAATCATCCATATTACCAAGAACTAAGGAAAATTTAGTGGACTTCATAGCAGATATCCACATGAAAATATTTTTAGTTTCCTGGATGTTTGTGACTCCTTTAAGAGTCATGGTGTGACATATGATTCAATAAAACATAGAGTTTTCCATTTTCCTTGGAAAAAAGAGTCAATGATTTACATAAAATCCAAGTCCCCCCATGTCCATTATGACATGGAATGATTTAGCAAAAAAAACTTTTGACAAATATTTCCCACTAATAAGAACCTATAAACATTGAAATGATGTTTATTAGTTTACCCATGTGGGAATATAATTAGTTTTGGAAGCTTTAGATAACTTCAAAGATATAACTCAAAAGTTCCAAAATCATGAACTCGATTGGGGCATACAACTTCTAAAATTTTACCAAGGATTGAATCTAGTTTCACATACTATAGTGAGTGCCAATGTTGATGTTGAACTCATGATAAAAATTCTGGACATTTTTAGAGAACTTTCAAATGAATAGCACACAATTCCAATCTATAGCATAGAAACTGAGGATAACCTCAATGCAGAACTCACAAGTTGGAAGAGAATACCCACCTTGTATCCCAAGTTGAAGCCCTCACAAAGAAGCTAGAAACTATAATATCCAAGAATTTATGTATATTTTTTATTAAATTGTATGGAATTATTATGAGACAAGACACTTTGATGGCCCGTGATTCTGATGTCCAGTGATCCCAAAATGGAATTTTTTATTTTCTTAAGTTCATTTATGTAAACGTTCAAGCATGTTTTTCTAAATTTTAAATTGGTGATCAGATCAAAATTCCTAGGGCACCGTGTAACATGGAACATTGGGATTATTCTAGAAAGGACCTAACTTTGGTCACTAAGGTTTGACTGGAAAATTTAGTTTTCATACTTTTCATAAAAAAATAAATTAACTTTTAAAGATATTTTATTTTGTTTTTTGAAACCATTGAGCGGAATATGGTGGCACTTTGTTAGGGTAATGAGGTGCATTAAATGAATATCATTAATGGATCATTTTATGCAGCATAATGATGCATTAAATGAAGCATAATGATGCAATGTCTCAACATAATATAAACACTGTGGAATGTTTTATTTTAATGTGTTAACGCATTGGAGAGTTGTGAATCAAAGGGTGAAAATTTATCTGATGAACTGATGGTGAGAACTCTCTCCAATGATGAATGAAACAAGTTAATGGATCTTTAATGACTTCAATTCATCTCGAAGAATAGGACCGATGAGTGAAGAAAACCTTTGACCTCTTGAATCTTCATGGGAGAACCACTTCAACATCGAACTGCTTTTAGGAAGGGGTTTAATTGTTTTAAGTTTTCTCCGATCTTATTCAAAAACAACGAATATAGATCAACCTATAAATAGGTTGATCTGAGGACTATTTTTTCTTGCAGGATAGTGTTTTACTTTGGTTTTTTTCTCCGAGATTGATGATTATCTGATATAACTATGATCCCAAGACTCCAAAATTTTTTAAACTTATAATGTAGAGGGCTTGGGCCAACAAGAAAAAGGCCCAATCCCCTTCTCTTGTGCGTTCTTCATGATCGTATCCTCGAAATGGTGACAAGGAGGATCTGAGGCCATTGTAGGGAAGAATGCATCCATTGGAGGCCATAGGCACAACAGAGTGATGAATGGACCACTGGAGAAAACCCGGTGCTCCGTGGAAGAACCCAACGACGTGCCGACACTGGAGACCAGTGGGGGAAGCCAGGGGCAGGTGGCAGCAGTGGCCACATACGGGTTGTGGGGCGCCATGAAGGCATACCAGAAGAGAGCCGCATGAGACTTGGGTCACTGTGGTGAAACAAGATCCACTGGCCTCCATGTCGGTGGTTAGAGGTGGGTGGATGCACGCACTCAACCACGTCGGCGCACTGTGGATGTGGCAATGAGACGCGACACACGTGGCGTGCCACGGTCAATTGACTGCGGTAGAGGCGCTGGCCCTGTGGACAACCCGCGGGGTGAAGGGGAGCCTGACGCAGCTTCTAGCCGCTTCCCGGTCTGGATGAACCGGTACACCCTAGTAGGTTGGAACTGATCCAGTGGGATGAACCCAGGTTTGGCCAAGTTCGGTTTTGGTCGGTCTAACCATTTCGGACAAGACCCAGACCCAACCGACCCCTTTTTCAAAAAAATGTCAATATCTTTCAAATCGGTTGTCCGATTGATGAACCGTTTGTGGAATTGGAAGCCTCAAAATGAATCGGATCTTTTAGAATACACTATAATGGATTTCATGGGATTTAGAATATGAATAATTACAAAATGAGTGGTTCTCCTCAAATTAAGTTCACTACATGCGAAAACCCTGCGGTTGGATGAGACCTAAAATATGATTAGAATAGAACCTTTGTGGATCAGATACTATGGCCCAATGGGAAGCGGCTTCTATGTGATCCATCGTGCCCATGATGGGGGGGGGGAAACTTTGTGTGACCCAACAGACCCATGGTACTCGACAGGAGGAGTACCCCAGTATGGCCAAGGTAGGAAGTGACTTCTGTGTGACCCGACATGCCCACTGTGGGGAGAGGCTTCTGTGTGACCTAGCAGACCAATGGTACTCATCAGGGATGAGTACCAAAAAAGTTCAAGGTTAGTGGGAATCAACTTCAGTGTGACTCGACATGCCTATTTTACTCATTGAAGAGTAGTTATCCAACATCCTAAGGTGTTCGATGATATGATTGATGGTCCTACTTTCCTACTCTAGAATATAACTCGCGTGAGATTACTTTCTTAGTGATCATGCTCTGTGATCATTATTCATGGTTTTTTTTTGGATTCATTTGTGGTATTTCCTTGTTTGTTTGGGGTCCCTACTGAGTATTTTGTTACTCACCCCTGCACAAGCTTCACCCGCACATATTATGTCTAGTGTATATGATTCCGCCTTGATGGAGGACTTGGGGGCCTAGGACTCAGTGGTTCCTAGTGAGACCAGACATGCGGTACATACTTCTACGGATTCCAAAATCTACTCTACACTTAAAAATCAGGTGGGGTTTCCAGCAGACGAATTTTGACATTTTCCTTGTACTTTCCTATTTTTAGTTTGTTTTTTTTGGTTTGTATTCTGGCCCGTTTTGCCTACAGTTTATACTTTTACTCAGTGGTTGTTTAGTGTCATGAATGTTTAATTTTATTTCATTAGGAAATTGTTTTGCGTGTGTGTGTACATGTACTGAAGAAAATGACTCCCACTTATATGTTGATGTCTTTGACGCAAGTCGCCAACCCATATCCTTCGAGAGGCGGGCTTGGGGTATGTCACCGAACAGACCCCGGGGGACGTGTCATGACAAATTGGTATTTGATCTGGTCATTTCTACCTCAAAAAACAAGATTTTGTTGTTTTGTTTTGGGGGAAACATTGTTTAATGTTTTGAGTTCGACATTCCGATTTTCGGAGTCCAGTGTTGGGGAAGCAACCAACATATCCATACACTAGGGCCCTAAATTATAATTTTCACCTCTATACATGAAAAAACTGGTTGAATAGGTGTATCCTTGTGATCTTCTTGAATAAGAGACAACTCACCAGGTATAATATTATGACTATGGTACATCTTGATCTATTTTAGGATGACTCCACATAGATAGCCAACTAGGCTTCCGATACATGATTGTGTGGACATACTACCTTATGATGAGGCATCCTTTAAGGGACCAGTACTAGATATAGACCCCCTCGGTGTTGAAACAATGTTTATTCTACTCATAGATAAGAAATCCCTACAAGAATTATAGGTAGAGGATGTACGAAGACTCAATTCATTGTATGATTTTCAGAGACAGAGACCTCCCGGGTTTAGGGGAGAGACAAATCCTCAGGTCACTAAGGACTGGATGGAGGCAGTGGCATAGTTCTACCACTTAGTGAGGACATCGCTTAACCAGAAAATGATTTTATCTGTGATCCTTCTTTAGGGAATAACAGGGAGATGGTGACACCTGATGATTTAGAATAATGATGAGGATACCTCTATTGGGATGACTTCGAGTGACTTTTCTAGGAGGAGTTATTCCCCGCAACATTTCACTTAGTGCACATAAAAGTGCTGCTTTACCTATAGTAGGGAAACATGTCAGTGCATTAGTACTCTGAGAGGTTCACATACCTCTCTTTCCACTCCACAGACATGGCGTGGGACCCTTAGTTCAGGGACTAGAACTTTGAGCAGGGACTTAGAGGGGACATCAGAGCATCTATGGTGTCTCTCAGTATCTCCACTCAATATGGAGTGATAAAGAAAGCCCTTATTGTGGAGAACTTCCTAGAAGAGCATGCAATAACAACCGTGGAAACAATCAGACATCAAGAGGTAGAGTTTTCAAGGGTGAGTAGTAGGAAGTATACGAGGGGACCCAACCAAGTCAGGTCTTTTAGGGGATGAACCCAGGACTCAGGGTCGATAGTGCAGGGCTCCTAGATCATAGGGAGTTATTAGGGAACTGAGCTATTCTTCACGTGCGGAGGGCAAAGACACATGGATTGTGACTACCCAACCCACCGCACAAACAATTAGTAGACTGTCAAGGGGATGCCAAGTTAGAGGAATAGGTTTGAGCGAGGAGGTTCGTAGGGTGGTAGACGTGGTAGGGGAACATACAAAGATGTATGAGGTGGATGACGATTCAAGGTGCTACCACCCCCCAGGTGGTCCAACATGAGCTTAGGGACCTAGAAGACATGGGTGAGGCTAACTTCAAGTGACAGAGTCTTACAATCACAACTTTATAGAGACGATTAGAGGTACGATATATGTCTTATACAACTTATCTAAACTTATTATAGACATAGGTTCTAGTCACTCTTTCCTTGCCACAAGCCTCATTTGGGGCTCATAGATTCTGATGGAGCCGTTGGCTCGATCCTTACAATTAGATAATCCTACAGGAGGGTATTCAATAATTAAACACTTGTTCTGGCATTGTGAGATCACTCTATGATGTGAGAGATTTATCTGGGACGTTCTAGTAGCGACATCATGACCTTACGACTTCATCTTGGGTACATACTTGTTATCTACAGTTCATGATCCGATTGATATTTATAGGTGCAAAGTGGGGTGTGTCCATGAGGATGTGACTAGGTTTTTCTTCACCGATGAGAGAGGAACATTTACAGCACATGGAATTTGTTTTCGAAGGAGGGTGCATCCAATCAATCTCCAATTTACTAGCCTCACCCTCGGTGCGGTGGACATGAGGAGTCCAAGCTTTCTTGTAGTGGTGGGAAAGTATGAGGATGTCTTTATTAAGGATGTTCTGGGACTACCTCCCCTCAGGGAGGTAGAATTATGAATCGATTTGTACCCGAGGATGACACCGATATCAACACTATCATATCAGATGTCTCTTGTAAAGATTCAATAATTGAAGGTATAGATGGGGGAATTTCACGAGAAGAGATTTATGAGGCCCATAGTTTCACCATGGGGATCCCCATTGTTGTTTTCCAAGAAGGAAGATAAAAGATTAAGGCTATGCGTGGACTTCCGATGTCTGAAGCAGGTGATCATGAAAAACAAGTTTCCATAACCAAGGATTGATTACCTCTTCAATCAACTGAAGGAAGAAAGGAGATTCTCAATGATCAACCTCAGATAAGGCTATCATCAGCTTTGGCTATGTGATGAGGACATACCAAAGACAACCTTTAGATGCTGGTATGGCCACTACGAGTTATTGTTAATGCCCTTTGGTGTAACCAATTCCCCATAAGTTTTCATGGGACACATGAACATGATTTTCTAGCCTTACCATGATCATTTCATGGTGGTCTTTATTGTTGGAATCTTGATGTACTCAGTGTTAGAGGAAGATCATGCTAGAAACTTGTTAATAGTCTTGTATAAACTCCGAGATCACCAGATTTACGGTAATCTCTCGAAGTGCCAGTTCTGGATTCAGGAGGTCCACTTTCTAGGATCTGTCATCTCAGAGGATAGAGTTATATTGGATCTGGAAAAGATAGAAGAAGAACTTCCTTGGGGACCACCCAGGAGTGTGACTGAGGTGTATATTTTCTTGGGGTTAACTGGATACTACTGGATGTTTTTTTCACATCTTTTCCAGAGTAGAAACACCTTTATGAGCCTTGACATGGAAGGGAAAACCCTTCGTGTGGACAAAGAAGTGCTAATATAGTTTCCATGACCTAAGGTGGAGACTGATGAGTGCCACCATCTTGAGACTACCAGAAGAGGGAATTTGGTATGTAGTCTTTGGCAATGCATCAGGGAATGGACTGGGTTGTTTCCTAATGAAGGAGAGATCCATGATTACTTGAGACTCAAGGAAGTTGATGCAGCATGAGTATAAATACACGAACCATGACCTGGAGTTACCAATGGTGGTCTTTTAATTGAATATGTGGTAGCACTACATTATGGGTGAGCTGTTTACAGTCTACTCTGACCAAAAGAGTCTCAGGTATATCTTCTCCCAGAAGGAACTGAACCTAAGATAATAGTGATGGATAGAGTTCATGCAGAACTATAACTTCGAGATAGTCTATACTCCTAGGAAGGGGAACGTGGTGGCAGACACACTCAGTAGGAGATTCAGTTTATAGCTGCTGAGTGAGGTGACAGAGAAGATGGTTATGATGTAGATATGCTTCTTGGATAATGAAGTAGCAGCTTACCTTCAGTCGATGACTATCAATCCCTTAATATTACATTTAGTTAGGGAGGAACAACTTGTGGATGTTGACTGCGAGTCCCGACATGCTCAGTTATCCTCACGATAGATTCCTAATGGAGTTTTGATAGGTGGGGAGAACATCGTCCTTTTCATAGGACACACTGTAGTACTAGTGATGCTGTGGGTGGAGGTTTTGAGGGAGCTTCATACACCCCCTTTGGTGGTACATCATGGTGTGGAGAATATGTAACAGGACCTCCAATGCTCATACCGGTGGCTAGGTATGAATAAAGTGATGGAAGAGTTCATTTCACGATGCTTCATTTGCTAGCAAGTGAAGGCTGAGCATCGGGTTCCAGCAAACATGGACCAGCACCTTGAGGTACCGAAGTGGAAATGGGATGGTATCTAGATGGAATTCATGATAAGATTACCACACACATCTAGGGGACATGATTATATCTAGTTGATCATTGAACAACTCACCAAGATGGATCACCTTCTACCCATCTGGGAGCTAGGATCAGTTGAGGGATTGGGAAACCTCTACCTCCAGGAGATAGTGCGACTTCACATGGTTCCTTTGATGATCGTCTCGGACCGTGATGCACTCTTTACATCTCAGTTTTAAAAGGTATTACATTATTCGTTCGGGACTCAGCTGTTCTTGAGAATCGTTTTTCATTCCTAAAAGGATGTTTAGATGGAGTAGACCATGCAGAACTTAGAGGACATGCTTCATGCTTGAATCATGGATTTTGGTCGGAGTTGGGAGGACCACCTGCCTTTGGTAGAGTTTTTATACAGCAAAAAATATAAATACACCATTAAAATGATACTGTTCGAAGCTTTATACGTGCATCCTTGCAGATCACCTCTACACTAGATAGAACTAGGGGAGTCAAAACTCATGGGTCTAGAGTTGGTATGGGATACCACTGAAAAGGTGCAGATTATCCAGGTGAAGATGAAGACTACATAGAGCAGACTAAAATCATATGCTTTCAGAAGATGGAGACCCTTGGAGTTCGAGGAGGGAGACCATGTGTTTGTTTGGGTCTCACCCCAATGGGGTTTGTGGAGATTTGGCTAGGGCGAAAAGTTATCTTGAGGTTCATTGGACCTTTTTAGATTCTTATCAGAGTTGGAGAAGTGGCATTCCACCTAGCTCTTCCACCACAAATGCATGAGGTGCATGATTTTTTTCACGTGTCATAGTTTAGGAGGTATGTGCATGACCCATCACACGTCATCGAATGGGGATATCATGACATTGACAATAGGGGTGACATTTGCGGAGTTTCCAGTGTAGATAGAGTATTGATAGGAGAGGTACCTTCATGGACGGTCAAATCCTCTAGTGTACGTTTGGTGGAAGAACGAGAATATTTAAGAGAAGGCATGGGAGTGGGAGGCTCAGATTTATGCTCAGTACCCCCATTTGTTTGATTAGCCCTTGTTTTGGCTTCTGGGGATTTAAATCCCTCATGTGGGGAGAATTTAATGTCCCGAAATTTCTGTTTAATTTTTTTTAAATTTTATGGAATTATTTCGAGATAAGAGCTTTAACGTCATGTGATTTCGAGGCCCAGTGAGCCCGAAATGAAATTTTGAACCTTTTTTAAGTTCACTCAAGTAAATGTGCGAGTGGGTTTTTATTACTTTTAAACCAGCTCTTGGATCAAAAATAAGAGATAACCATTGAACTCAGAACACTGGGATTCACCTAGAAAATAGCTAACTTCAGCTAGCAAGGGTAGACCCAAAAGGTTAGTTTTCAGATTTTTTGTAAAAACATAAAACAAAATATAATGTTATTTTATTTTTTTCGAAACCATTGAGCAGAAGATGGCAGCAATTTAGTGTGGTGATGAGTCACATTAAATGAAGCTCATTAATGGCCCATTTTTGTGTAGTGTAACAACACATTAAATGAAGCATAACGATATGACGTCACAGCGTAATAGAAACAGTGTGACATGTTTTATTTTAATCGGTTAATGCGTTAGAGAGTTGGGAATAAAAGGGTGGAAATTTATCTAACAAACTAATGGAAATAAATATATCCAACAAAGAACGATGAACGCTGGAGAATATTTAACAACTTAGACACATATCAATGAATGGGACCGGTTAGTGATGAGCACATTCGACCTCTTGAATCTTTGCTAGCAGACCACTTCAACATCGAACTGCTTCGAGGTTGGGGTTTATTTTTTTAAGTCACTAATGGAAAATAAGCCTTTACCAATGATTCAAAACTATTGGTAAAGTCTAGATAACCGTTGGTATAATATATACCAATGGTTATCCAAACCGTGTGGAAGTAAGGCATAGGGAAAGAGATATGCCAACAGTTTGTAGAAAACCATTGACATATCTTAGGATATCCACCTTAAACCAATGGTTTTACATAACCATTGGTATAAAATTTTCACCAATGGTTTGAAACCATTGGTAAAGAGTTGGTATAAAAATCTCTATGCCAACGGTTCTAAACCGTTGGAATAGGCCATGCAGGTATAATCCCTATGCCAACGGTTTACAACTGTTGGCATAGGCCATGCTGGGAAATTGCAGCAGCAGGCTAATACTGTGAGTGGTGAGCTACTACTGTCTAGGCCTCTTTGAGTGATTTCCATGCCTATATTTCCAGGTCATAATTGAATACATACCTAGAATGAAAAAATATATAATAAAAAACATAATTCTAAATCAATTATTTTCCACCTTAGAGAAACAATACACATATAGAGTGAAAACATAACTCATTAGGCAATTATAAACATACATAATCGATTTATAATTCAATTCTGAGAGACTATTACATGTGAAATCTGAAATTCAATTCATAATTGAATACTAAATTGAATACATAAATAATTTAATTATCAATTATGAATAAAATACATAAAAAACTGAATACATAATTATATATTTTATATATAATTAATAATAAATACAAAATTGAATTTTGTATAACACATACATGATTGAATAAGGAAATTAAAAGCTAATAACCCCAAGATAAGGAAATGGATAAATAGATTGAACCAAACACAAATATAATGTCTCATGGTTTGGGGAGGGTGTCTTTGAAGTTAGTGATGATGATAATGGGTGTGTATCAATGAGATTTTGTGACTTAGGGAATGTATTTGTCCTTGGACTAATAAATGACATGTGTTTTAGAATAGGGGTAGGAGTTTCTCACATGAGAAGTGAATTATTTGAGGCTGGACCATGGATCCTTGTACTCAAGTATGAACATAATCCAAATACGTATGGTCGGTTTTCTGTATGCCAGTTGTTTTTACTTAAAATGATGTCTATTTTAAACAAAATATAGACACTTCGAGTGATACGGGCCATATCGTGCCTTAGATTGAGGTGGAGTTGACTCGTACACGTCACAAATGACCAATGGATCTTTGTACTGAAGAATCAACAGAATCTGAATGTGTTTGGTTGGTTTTCCGTATGCCAGTTGTTGTTTTCACTTAAAATGTTGTCCATTTCAAACAAAAGTGGGACACATTGAGTGGTACCGGCCACACCATGCCTCGGATTGAGGCGTGGTTGACTCGTAGATGTCACAAATTACCCATGGATCGTTGTACTGAAGTATGAACAGAATCTGAATACGTTTGGTTGGTTTTCTGTATGTCAGTTGTTTTTTTCACTTAAAATTCTATCCATTTCAAATAAAAGTGAGACACTTTGAGTGGTACTGGACAAAACGTGCCTCATATTGAGGCACAGTTGACTTGTAGAGGTCACAAATGACTTATGGATCGTTGTACTAAAGTATCAACACAATCAGAATATGTTTGGTTGGGTTTCCATATGTTTGTTGTTTTTACACAAAACAATGTCCATTTTAAACAAAAGATAGACACTTCAATTCATACCTGCCACACCATGCCTCTAATTGAGTTGGGGTTGACTCATAAACGTCACAAATGACCCATTGATCGTTTTATTGAAGTATCAATAGAATCCGAATGCATTTGGTCGGTATTTCGTATGCCAGTTGTTGTTTTCACTTAAAATGTTTTCCATTTCAAATAAAAGTGAGACACTTTGAGTGGTACTTTCCAAACCGTTCCTTGGATTGAGGAGTGGTTGACTCATACATGTTAAAAATGACCTATGGATCATTGTGATAAAGTATCAACACAATCAGAATACATTTTAGACGATTTTCCGTATGTGTGTTGTTTTTACATAAAACAATGTCCATTTTAAACAAAAGACAGTCACATAGCGTGATAACTGCCACACTATGCCTCGGATTGAGTCTAAGTAGACTCGTACATGTCATAAATGACCCATGGATCGTTTTCCTAAAGTATAAACAGAATATGAATGTGTTTGGTCTGTTTTCCGTATGTCAGTTGTTATTTTCACTTAAAATGTTGTCTATTTCAAATAAAAGTGAGACACTTTGAGTGGTACCGGCCAAACTGTGCCTCATATTGAGGCACTATTAACTCATACACATCAAAAATGACCCATGGATTGTTGTGATAAAGTATCAACACAACCAGAATACGTTTGTTTGGTTTTCCATATGGCTGTTGTTTTTAATTAAAATAATGTCCATTTCAAACAAAAGTGTGACACTTTGAGTGGTACCGGTAACACCGTGCCTCGAATTGAGGTAGGGTTGACTCGTACATGTCAAAAATGTCCCATGGATTGTTGTGCTAAAGTATCAACATGATGTGGATGCATTTGGTCAGTTTTCTGTATGTCAGTTGTTGTTTTCACTTAAAATGTAGTCCATTTCAAATAAAAGTGAGACACTTTGAGTGGTACCGGCCAAACCGTGCCTCAGATTAAGGCATGACTAACTCTTACATGTCAAAAATGACTTATGGATCATTTTTCTAAAGTATCAACACAATCAAAATATGTTTGTTTGGTTTTCCATATGTCAGTTGTTTTTACTTAAAACAGTGTCCATTTTTTTAAAAAGACAGACACATCAAGTGATACCCACCACATAGGGCCTCATATTGAGTGAAGGTTGACTCGTAAAAGTCACAAATGACCCATGGATCATTTTCTTGAAGTATCAGTAGAATCCGAAAGTGTTTGGTCGGTTTCCGTATGCCAGTTGTTGTTTTCACTTAAAATGTTGTCCATTTCAAACAAAAGTGAGAAACTTTGAGTGGTACCAGCAAAACCATGCCTCAAATTGAGGTAGGGTTGACTCGTACACGTCAAAAATGACCCATGGATCATTTTCCTAAAGTATCAACAGAATCTGAATACGTTTGGTTTGTTTTCTGTATGTCAGTTATTGTTTTCACTTAAAATTTTTTCCATTTCAAATAAAAGTGAGACACTTTGAGTGGTACCGGCCAAAATGCACCTTATATTGAGGCACAATTAACTCTTACATGTCAAAAATGACATATGGATCGTTGTGATAAAGTATCAACACAATCAGATTATGTTTGGTCAGTTTTCCATATGTCTATTGTTTTTACTTAAAACATTGTCCATTTTAAACAAAAGACAGACACTTCGAGTGATACCCACCACACCATGCCTCAGATTGAGTTGGGGTTGAATTTTACACATCAAAAATGACCCATGGATCATTTTCCTGAAGTATCAATAGAATCCGAATGCGTTTGGTCGGTTTTCCGTATGTCAGTTGTTGTTTTCACTTAAAATGTTATCCATTTCAAATAAAAGTGAGATAGTTTGAGTGGTACCGGCCAAACCGTGATTTGTATTGAGGTGTGGTTGACTCGTAAACGTCAAAAATGAGCTAAGGATCATTGTTCTAATGTATCAAAATAATCAAAATACATCTGGTATGTTTTCTGTATGCCAGTTGTTGTTTTCAGTTAAAATGTTGTCCATTTCAAACAAAAGTGAGAAACTTTGAGTGGTACTGGCCACATCATGACTCATATTGAGGTGCGGTTGACTCATACAAATCAAAAAATGACCCGTGGATTGTTGTTATAAAGTATCAATAGAATCTGAATACGTTTGGTCGGTTTTCCGTATGTCAGTTGTTATTTTCACTTAAAATGTTGTCCATTTCAAATAAAAGTGAGACACTTTGAGTGGTACCAGCCAAACTGTGCCTCAGATGGAGGCGTGGTTGACTTGTACAGGTAAAAAATGGCTTATGGATCATTGTAATAAAGTATCAACATAATCAGAATACGTTTGGTCAGTTTTCCATATGTCTATTGTTTTTACTTAAAACAGTGTCCATTTTAAACAAAAGGCAGACACTTCGAGTG
Organism: Viscum album; assembly: GCA_963277665.1. NCBI lineage: Eukaryota > Viridiplantae > Streptophyta > Magnoliopsida > Santalales > Viscaceae > Viscum > Viscum album. Next base: position 400,490,282 of record OY728151.1, on the reverse strand, counting down.
TTAACCGCCACACCTTGCCTTAGATTGAGTCAGGGGTGACTCATAAATATCACAAATGACCCACGGATCGTTGTCCTAAAGTATCAACAGAATATGAATGCATTTGGGTGGTATTCCATATGCCATTTGTTGTTTTCACTTAAAATGTTTCCCATTTCAAATAAAATTGAGACACTTTGAGTGGTACCTACCAAACCGTGCCTCAGATTGAGGAATGGTTGACTAATACATGAAAAAAATGACGTATTGATTGTTGTGCTAAATTATCAACACAATCAGAATACATTTGGTTGGGTTTCCGTATGGCTGTTGTTTTTTACTTAAAACAATTTCCATTTTAAACAAAAGACAGAAACTTCGAGGGATACCCGCCACACTATGCCTCAAATTGAGTATAAGTTGACTCATACACTTCAGAAATGACCCATGGATCGTTTTCCTGAAGTATCAATAGAATCCGAATGTTTTTGGTTAGTTTTCCGTATGCCAGTTGTTGTTTTCACTTATTTTTTTTCCATTTCAAACAAAAGTGAGACACTTTGAGTGGTATCAGCCACACTGTGCCTCATATTGAGGTAGGTTTGACTCGTACATGTCATAAATGACCCAAATATCATTTTCAAAATATATAAACAAAATCCGAATACATTTTATTTGTTTTCTATATGTCAGTTGTTGTTTTCACTTAAAATGTTTTCTATTTCAAATAAAAGTGAGACACTTTGAGTGGTACCAGCCAAACCATGCCTCGGATTGAGGCGTAGTTGACTCTTACATGTCACAAATGACTTATGGATCGTTTTTCTAAAGAATCAAAAAAATAAAAATACTCTTGGCTGGTTTTCCATATGTCTGTTGTTTTTACTTAAAACAATGTCCATTTTATACAAAAGATAAACACTTCGAGTGATACCTGCCAACCATCCCTCTGATTGAGTCAGGGTTGACTCGTACATGTCACAAATGACCCATGGATCATTTTCCTGAAGTATCAATAGAATCCGAATGCGTTTGGTTAGTTTTCTGTATGCCAGTTGTTGTTTTCACTTAAAATGTTGTCCATTTCAAATAAAAGTGAGACACTTTGAGTGGTAATGGACAAACCGTACCTCAGATTGAGGCATGGTTGACTCGTACATGTCACAAATGACCTATGGATCATTTTTCTAATGTATCAACATAATCATAATAAATTTGGTTGGTTTTATGTATGGATGTTGTTTTTACTTAAAAAAATGTCCATTTTAAACAAAAGACAGACACTTCGAGTGATACCCGCCACACTGTGCCTCAGATTGAGTCATGGTTGACTCGTTCACATCACAAATGACCCATGGATCGTTTTTCTAAAGTATCAATAGAATCTGAATACGTTTTCTTGGTTTTTTGTATGTCAGTTGTTGTTTTCACTTAAAATGTTGTCCATTTCAAATAAAAGGGAGACACTTTGAGTGGTACCGGCCAAACCGTGCCTATAATTGAGGCGCGATTGACTCGTACACATCACAAATGACCCATGGATCATTGTTCTAAATTATCAACACAATCAGAATACGTTTGGTCAGTTTTCCATATGGATGTTGTTTTTATTTAAAATAGTTCCCATTTCAAACAAAAGTGAGACACTTTGAGTGGTACCGGCCACACCGTGCCTCATATTGAGGCGGGGTTGACTCGTACATGTCAAAAATGACTCATGGATTGTTGTTCTAATGTCTCAATAGAATCCGGATGAATTTGGTCGGTTTTCCGTATGTCAGTTGTTGTTTTCACTTAAAATGTTTTCCATTTCAAATAAAAGCGAGACACTTTGAGTGGTACCAGCCAAACCGTGCCTCATATTGAGGCGTGGTTGACTTGTACACGTCACAAATGACTTATGGATCATTGTACCAAAGTATCAAAACAATAAGAATAAATTTGGTTGGTTTTCCATATGTCTTTTGTTTTTACTTAAAATACTGTCCATTTTAAAAAAAAGAGAGACACTTCGAGTGATACCCGCCATACCGTGCCACGGATTTAGTCAGGGTTCACTCGTACATGTCAAAAATGACCCATGGATCATTTTCCTAATGTATCTACAGAATTCGAATGTTTTTGGTCAGTTTTCGGTATGTCAGTTGTTGTTTTCACTTAAAATGTTGTCCATTTCAAATAAAAGTGAGACACTTTGAGTGGTACCGACCAAACCATGCCTCGGATTGAGGCGCGGTTGATGACTCGTACACGTCACAAATGACCAGAATGAATATGTTGGGATTCTATAGTGTAGGATAAGTTTCACAAAGGCATTACCTGTGTTCCATTCAATAAGATATTTGACCAGCTTTTTATTATGACACTTTACACGTGTAAAATACTTTGGAGTTTCTAAAGTTGGAGAAAGTGAAGCATACTCTTCTAGAGTTCTCCAACTACTTTTTTGAGTTGGTGAATCTTACACTAGATCTTTCAAAAAATTATTACATACCCTAGTGAAAAATGAGGTTCAAAAATAAAGAGTTATAAAAAATTCAAAAATGTAATGGATCAATCTTCCCCTGATCACCATCACCATCACCACTGTCATCATCAACCTCATCCTCACTGGCATCTCTGTCCTCATCATCTTCCTCGCCATCGTCCCCATGCTAATCCTCGACCACATCCTCGCCCTCGGCCCTATCCTCACCCTCGGCCCCATCCTCATCCTCGTCCTCATCCTCATCCTCTCCCTCTTCCTCTTCAACATCCTCGTCATCACCAGGAACATCATCATCTCAACCGCCACTAGAACTGCTGCATGGTACAATGGATAATTTACCCATCGATGACATATATGTCTGACAAGCTGTGATGGCCTCTATTGGAAGTGATGAAGATAAAACTTTGATCAGTTTTATAAATTCTTTCTCCCTCATTTGAACCTGTTATTCCAACTCTATGACCCTTTTATCAGACTGTCTTGCATGCTTTTTGACCTATTCCAACTCGGTTTTTCTAGAATGGATACCTGGAGAGGACCAATACCTCGTCGAGACTATATTCTTACCAGGTCGGTAGCGTACTCGACCAGAGTGATCCTCTCCCAAAACCTGATATAAATGATCGCGTGGCCCTAAATTTTCAGGCTTTTGGGCATCAAGGGCCTCTAAAATATCCTGTTAAAAATATTAATATATTATTAAATTTCAAAATAGATATTAAACTTTGAAATAAAAAAATTAAAACTTACAATCTTTTCTTATGTCGGTTCATTAACTGCAGTTCTATATTTTTCCTTCTACTCAAGCAAAACAATTTTGCTTGAGGGATACATCCTTCAATATTCAATTTGTGCTTTTGTATTTACATTGAAACAATATAAAGTGAAAGTGTAATCATATATTCAATATTCAATAAATCACATAATTTAAGTAGGAAACAATAAAAAGGGAAAGTCCTAAAGAAAAATTATAAACAACTAAATCATACCAGCTGCCTCTCACGATCTGACATAGTAGTGAGCCCCAAAGTGTGGAGGTATTGCTTTGAATCAATGTTTTTTTGTTTTTTACAGAAGATTACTAAATAATGATTAATAATAAATAAGATAATATTAATGAGAAATATGAAAACTGTCATTTAAATACCTCAAATGTGATTAATACCTTAAATTTGAAAGTCGCCCAATGGGTAATCATTTGGTGATATTTCTCTATCGGGCATTCATCCACAATAGGTAATGTATCCAACTCCGTGCCCACTCTATCACACCAGCCAACATACAACTCATGCTTATAAGCTCTTCAAATCTCTCCTAGCTCCATTAAACGCACTGGTCGGGCATGTTTTCCACCAGGGAAGTTAAACCGAAGCTGACACCCAATAGATTGATTCATATAAATAAAAAAAGTAATACATTAAATCCAATATATTTTTTACCCATATTTGTGCCCATGCATTATCCTTGACTTCTTGTGGCAGATGTCTCCAAGAGAGAGGGCTGACCGGAATGATGTCGGAGTATTTGGCTAGTGTTTCCAAAAAACCCTGACATTCCTACCCAGATTTATCAATCATTTGTCTATCATCATTGTATTCAACCATCAACTATGTATGGCAGTTTCATACCGCACGCAAGCGAGTACGCCCTCTCCCCCACCTCCTATCAGTAGATGAATCTGTTATTAGTGAAAAAAATATCATTACAAGTTATAATAAAAATAATTTTTTTATAAAAATTTGTTAGAGTTATATAAATATACCTATGGTAGTCAGATCAATGGGCATCACTGGATGTGAAGAAGCTGAAGGAATATCCTCTACAGGTGGAGTATCCCTCAGTGTACGCTTCTTAGCCACATGCTGTGTTAGATCAGTAGTCGAAGAAGGTGAAATATAATAGCTCGGAGATAATGAACCAGAAGAAAAATATGATGGCATAGACATCTGGACAATTGGTAGTGTAAACATCGAAGCCCTAAATATCTCGTGTGTCCCTAAAGACACACCAGAATCAAAATGGGGCATATCAGATACGTATGTGGTAGGGGCATAGTCCAATCGGGTATGACCAGTGGATCGTCTAACTCTCACACCATGAGCCCTCGTACCACCGACCTTATTATCTGGACCATCAAATGACCCTCTAAATTTGACACCACCCCCTCCTACCACCAACCTCCATACTGGAAGCAATATCAGGATCCTTGTCAGATATCTCTCGTCAAGGGGGTGGATCCTGAAAAAAAAGTTTAACACAAAAGTAAACACATGATATTATAAGTTATTGAAATATATATATTTGAAATAAAATACTCACAACATGGATGAGTGGAGGAACACCCATCTATGTCATGCGGTGATTATTTTCTGTCATCTTTTTCTGCTGCCTCTCTTCAATGGGTGTCATTTCCTACAATGAAAAAAATATGGATGTAATTAGAAACATATAACTAATGTGTAACCCAAAAAACAAAATAGAGAAAAACCATTCTGATAAAAAAACATAAAGAAACAGAAGATTTATGGTGGTTTGAAGGTAAGTACTAGGATACACACTTTGAATGATGCAGGTGAAACATGTAGGTGAGAACACGACTGTATGATTCTAAATATTTCCCACCACAGCTTTAGGTTCACAATCAACTCTAAAAATTGATCTATTAGAGTCATCATAAGTAAAAAAAAGATTGATTCCAATTGCAGTAGGGATAGTGTCAACTTCATCATCACCATCATCAAAAACATGTCTGGGATTTACTTCAATAATTACACCAAATTTAGGATGATGATGATCTTTTACATAAAAAACTTTTTTCAGAATGGATGCCAATACATATGGTTCATCGGTGGCAAGAGTGTGAGTCATGTTAATAACTCGAAATCCACAATCATCAATAAAGGTTCCCTACCTCGTAATTAAATCAAACCATTGAAATTTCATCATCGTAACTTGACCATGCGAGTAATAATCCAAAATTATTATTTTCTCCATGACTCTATAATAAGCTACATTTTCAGAACGAGGTCTATTATCCAATGAACTAGCATAACAGTCTGTTGTGGTAGTTAGAATAACACCATCATGCTGTGTTCTCATGTTTCTTGATCGTTCAGTGATAATAAATTTGTATCCATTGATCACACGTGATTTACAAGCACGAACCATGATATTAGGACCAAAATCCAAAGCTCTTATTTCCTCAGAAATAGAGCTTGCAGGAAAACTCAATACCTATATAAAAAAATAGTAAACTTAATTAAATATTATTTTTATTTAGTTATTACATAAATATTTTTACCTTCAATTTCAACCAAGCAGAAAACCCTTTACTATGAAAAGTCTCTTTCCTTCTCAAAGATAAAGAACGATGATTTCTATATATCAATTATTTATGTTCCCTGTAGATAAAAATAATAATAGTTTAACAAATATTTAAAATTTCAAGATATAAGATAAGAGATACATGTACAATTTACTTACTTGATATACTAATCGGACAAATCACAATTGAACAACACAGTGTGATGTTCCATATCTCACTCTTCAAGGCTTAATGTCATCAATGTATATGATCCCGAAATTCCTCTTGTCTGAGGAAGTGGTGGAAAACTGGGTTTAATTTTCTCATACTATTCTACTTCATTTCTCATTGGTCTGTTTATTCTCGTAGTAAGATCAGACAAATACATTGAGCAGAAATCCATACATTCTTGAGCCAAGTAACCGTTCACAATAGAACCTTCTGGATAATTCCTATTTCGAAAATATGATATCAATTTGTACAAGTTTATTTTAGTTGGATACCTCCAATGGAAAGAAAAAGGTCCTCCAAGAAGTATTTCGGTCGGAATATGTATAGTTAGATGCAACATGCTTGTAAAAAATGATGGAGGGAATATTTTCTCTAACTCACACAAAATTAATGGTGTCTATGCCAACAGTTTTTTCAAGAAGGATTTGGACAACTTCATAGCACAAATATCTCTAAAAAATAGCACATCCAACTAACTGAGACTCTTACATTATTGGACAAGAGATGACAGATTGCTATTAGAATCTACTCACGCAAAAGGACGTGATAATCACGAGTCTTCAATGATTTCAACATTAACTCTTTTTTGTTAACCCATTATGATATATTTCTTGAATAGACATCAGGAAATTTAATAGTCTCTAGCACTTCTAGAAATTGGTTTTTTTCATAAGATGTCATTACATAAGAAGCACATGGAACTTGCCATTTATTTTCACTGAGACAAACATTATGCAATTCTGGTCTGATCCCCCAATCTACCAAGTCATGCCGAGATCTTAAATAATATTTTTTTCTTCCCCTTGACATTTAGATGAATCAAAAGAAAAATTTCACATATATTCTTTTCAATGTGCATTACATCTAAATAATGACGTAACAAGTTGGTTGACCAATACAAAAACTCAAAGAATATACTCTTTTTCTTCCAATTGTAACAGGTATCATTGGAAACATTTTTCTTCTTCATTGATTTCATTACACCCTTCCCAAATGAATAACTAAAATCTTTCAATTCATTAAGCACATCAGTTCCAGACATACGCTGAGGTGGATCGTCAGTCTCCAAGGTATTTTCAAATCTTCGATGATTCTTTCTATATGGATGGTTCATTGGCATGAATTTTCGATGTCAAATAAAACTAAAACTACGATGATATTTCAGTCTTCTCGATCAAGTATTCTTCATAAAAACAGGACATGCAAATTTTCCTTTTGTGCTACATCCAGACATCATTTCATAAGCAGGAAAATCATTGATCGTCCACTTAAGCACAACACACATATGAAATATGTCTTTTGAACATGAATCGTATGTGGACACACCCACATCCCAAAAAAGTTTCAACTCATTTATTAAAGGTTTCATGTATACATCTATATCATTTCCGGGATCAAAAGGTCTAGATATCAGTATACTCAAGAAAGTGTAAGTATTTTTCATACACAACCATGGGGGAAGGTTATAAATCTGTATGAAAACCAGCCATGTGCTGTGCGAAGTAAAAATATATCCAAATGGATTAAAAACATCAAATGAAAGACCCAGTCTCACATTATGCATGTTAGATGCAAATTCAGGATATCTAGCATCAAATACCTGCCATGAAAATCCATCTGCAGGGTGAACCAACTCTTCATTATTCTTTTTTCTCTCGGTGTCATGCCATCACATTTTTACTGATATTTTATCATACATGAAAAGGTTCTGTAATCTGAGGATCAATGGAAAGTTCCACATTACTTTTTTTTGGCACACGATATGGTGTTCCATCATCTTTTGGATTCCATCGGGAGGTTCCACATTTGATACAATCATTTATTTCAGCAATTTCCTCCCAAAATAAGCTGCAATCACTCGGGCAAGCGTGAATTATTTTTGAGAATCCAAGTTCATCAACTAACTTCCATGCCATATAGTGGTTTGAGGGAATATCTGCATCATCTAGAAGTAAGTCCTTCAAGAAGATAAGAATGTAATCAATTTCAGTAATTTAAATTCCATATATAGTTTTCCCATGAAACAATCAGATTAAAAATTCTAACCTTTTCATTTTACCAAATTGCCTATATACTGGAGTCATCGCAGCATCATTCAATTTTTTCACCCTATCAACATCATCATTTTCATTGGATGCATCATGTGTGCTTGTATTGAAATATTGTTGGTTGTACATCCTTTCCTTCACATTATGTCGGATAAATGTAAACCGATCATATATCAAACTCTCCAATTCATTCCAATCATTTGGATCATCAACATTTTGAGATTCCATTTTCTATCCATTGTGATACCACACATAATAGTTTGTTTGGAAACGATATCTGGTTATATGATAGCTAATTGCTTCATGACTCAACCAAGGTATTCCAACACAATTAGAACACGGTCAGTGTATACGACCACTATCTGAAGCCTTTTCAAATGAAAAATCTAAAAAGCTATTCAAATTATTTTGAAAATTGGTTGAAATCTGATCAGTTTTGTACATACAACTTCTATCCATTCGTTAAAAAAATTTCAATAGGTCATTTCAAATCAATTCAATAATATTGAAGTTCAATCAAAAAAATATTTAGGTAAATGAAATTTTTTTACTTTAAATAAATGCATAAATGACACATTACTCTATATGAGAATCATATTAAGAAATACAACAAAATACAGTGTATATAAGAAAATAAGATACAAAATTTCTAATGCCTATATTCAAGGATTTACTAGTAAGATATTGGAAGTTGATCAAGGAATACATAATCCTTAAGGGTCTTGTTAGGAGTACATGAGTTTTATACTTTAACTTCTTCTGGGAGATCAGGATGAAGAGTAGGATGAGGATCACATAAAAATTAGTTATTGCCTCATCAAGTTTAACCTTAACCATGTATTAAATAATCCTAGGTTTAGGGCCATAGATCATAGGCTAGTAGGGTGTATTCATTGAATCATGTACCAATTTTTTTTGGAGAGGGAACTTCAATAGTTATAGGTATGGATTTGATTATATTAATGCTATTAGTTCCCTAATGTACTACTCAATATTCGCATTCATTTATTTATGATATCATTTTTTCTTTTTTGTTGTTCTTGATATATTTTCCCCCTATTTTTAGGGATTTAATACAAGCCTTTAGAAGAGGATGGATCATTATTAGAAATGACCAATGTTTCATATAGTGGTTGTATGTTATAGAAATTAATGGTTTATCATGGTAAAATATATTAATAATGTTGATGTTATTTTTGGTACAAGAAAATTTACATATTATATATAAAACATTGATTTTTATAGTAAGTGGATTTATTTTACCACCCCTAATGACTTGGATTACATTATTACTTGGGATTAAAACCTAGTGGTATGCAACGAATGTCCATGCCTAGACATTATTGAGTCAATTATGGCATATATGGTTGGTGTAGTTCTTAGAATGAGGAGCCACTGATGTCCGGGGTCTAGGGAGGAGGGTGGGGGGGCTGTCCAGGTTCCAGGAAGGAGGGGGATATTTTGGGTCAAGAAAGGTCGGTGGGGGTTGTCCTGGGTCTAGGAGGAGGGGGGGGGGGGGTTTCCAGGTTCCAAGAAGGAGGGGGGTTGTCCTGGGTCTAGAAAGGTGGGTGGGGGTTCTCCAGGATCCAGGGAGGAGGGGGGGGGGGGTGGTCCAGGGTCCAGGAAGGAGGGTTGGAGGCTGTCCGGGGTCCACAGAGGAGGGTGGGGGGGGGGGGGTGTCCAGGGTCCATGAAGGACGGGGGTTGTCCTGGGTCCAGGAAGTAGGGGGGTTGTCCTGGGTGGACCTCAAAACACCGAATGGGGTTACACTCTATAGTTCTAAGAATATATTATCCAAAGCTACAAATATTCCACCTGTAAACATGAAAACTTTAAATCAGTGCCTATTGTAATTTCATAACATTTAAGGGATATGTGTTTTGTGAAATGCATATACATTATAGTGATGTTCAGGAATGATGGGTTTTCCCATATGTGTATGGAATTCAGTAACGAGAATGATTTATTCCATTTAACCAATGTTATCATGTAAGTTTAGGATTAATTCTTGCATTTAACTAGTGTTCTAGTTTATTTTTAGGTGAGGTGAGTTAGAAACCATGTTAGGCATGTCATTAGAACATGGGTTCTTCCGTTTAACCATGTAGTCATGAATTTCATGGATGAAAGTGTTTTGATTGAGCTAATTACTACCCGCTCTATAGTATGGCCAACACATCATGTGGGCATACCCATGAAACAAATCATGTGTAAATGGGACGTTTTCAGCACCCCATTTGGCAAACATACTTTTAACCATAAGGGATAGGCCGTGTATATTTACATGGCTATCCAAGTCATGTACTATGTGTACATTCCCATGTACATTCCCATGTCACTAGATTATCATAGACACCATTCCAACTGTTATACACACCATGTGAACCCTTATACCATATCGTCATTATTAAAACCATTAAAAACAACTTATTAAACAACATCACTTGTCAAAGATAATAAAATTGAACATAAACCAATAATAATATTGGATATATCAAGTAAAATGAAGTCATACTATATTACATCCTAAATGACCACACACAACCATGATTAATGACCACAAAGATCCCCTTTCGACCAAATCAATAGTTAAAACAACATCACTTGTAATCAAATTGAACATAAATCAATAATAATATTGGATATATCAAGTAAAATGAAGTCATACTATATTACATCCAAAATGACCACCCTCAACCTTGATTAATGACCACAATGATCCCCTTTCAGCTAGATCAAAAGTGAAAACAAAAACACATAATTGCAGAACAAAAAAATTAAAGGAATCATTTACAGATTTGATGTGTAGAAGAAAAAAATTCCTTGATTGAAGATGTATCAATATGTGGAATAAGATTAGAAAGAGGAATATCGGATTTACGGCACCAATACAGCGGAGTGGAACTGTAATCGAGCGAAGGGGGAATGGATGCCCGATCTGTATTTAGGTTAATTTTTTCCCCATGGTTTTTAAAAACGGTTGGGAATGTATGTCTTTACCAACTATTTAAGTAATCCATTGGTAAAAAAGTGATATGGATAGTCTATACCAATGGTTTGGAAAAACCATTGGTAAAATCTTGTATAAACTCATCTATACCAACGGTTTACATAAACCGTTGGTATACATATACATTCCCAACAGTTTACATAAACCATTGGGATGTAAGTGTTGGTAAAAGTGGCATTTACAGTATTAAGTTTTCCATGTACTTATTCTAAAATAACAAACATAGATAACCACACAAACAGGTTGATCCATAGATCATGTGTTCTTGTGGGAGGGTGTTTTCTTTGGTTTTTTTTCATCAAGATTTATGATTATCTGATAAAACTGTGACACCAATCCTCCCCTGATTTTTAAACGTATAACATTGAGGGTGTGGGATAACCCGAACAAGTCCTGAGCCCCTCTGCTAGTGAAATTTTTATGTTCATATCAAAAAAATAGAAAAATGGAGGATCTGAGGTCATTGTAGGGAAGAAGACATCCCCTGTAGTCTGTAGGCACCAATGAAATAAAAAACGGACCACCGAAGTGGACTCGGTGGTCTGTGAAAGAACCCACCAGTGCACCACGATGGCATTCCAGAAGAGTGCCACAATCGGTGAATGCGGTCACCCGACCATGTCGGTGCACCGTAGATGTGACAAGATATGGTCAACCAACTGCGGAAGAGGTGATAGCCTTATAGAAGACCTACGGGGTGAAGGGGAGCCGGATGCGGCTTCCAACCATGTTTTGCCCCGGCAGAACCAATCTGCCTATGGTGGACTGGGCCCCATATCGCTAGACCCATAGGCCCAACATGATAGACCGGACTAGACTCAGGTTGGGCCTGGTTTGGGTCGGGTCGGTAAACCCAGTTCATGTCAGTATACCATAGGCTGGGTTGGACCGAACCCAAACCCAAACGACCCATTTTTGAAAAAAAACACCAATATCATTCAAACTAGGCGTCTGATTGACAATCTATTTGCAGTGTTTGAACTTTTGAGAATAGGAGGATATTTTGATATACACTATGGAGTTTTTTATGAATGTTGGAATACAACAAATGTATTTATAAGAAGTTCTCCCATAATCAAGTGCACTATGCACAGAAACCCTATGGTTGGATGAGACCTAAAAACTGCTAAAAAGAGACCCTATGTGGATAAGATACTATGGTTCAGTGGGAAGTAGTTTCTATGTAACTTAGAAGTATCACGGTGGGGAGTGGCTTTATGTGACCTGATATACCCACGATACTCGACAGGAGGAGTAACTTAGTATGGTAAAGGTGGGAAGCAACTTCTGTGTGACCCAACAAGCCCACTGTGGGGAGAATCTTCTGCGTGACCCAACATAACCACGATACTCATCATGGATGAGTACCAAAACTTTTCAAGGTCAATGGGAAGTGACTTCTGCGTGACTTGGAAGGCCCATTGTACTCATTTAGGAGGAGTTCTCTTGCATCCCAAGGTGTTTGATGATATGGATGATGGTTCTACCTTCCTACTCTAGAATATACCTAGTGCGATCTGTCTTACTTCATGATCATGCTTTATGATCATGTATTGTGGTTTTTTTGTGGGTTTTTTTCGTTTTCCCTTGTTTCATTGGGGTAACCAGTGAGTATTTTGTAACTCACCCCTACACAGGATTTGCCCGTATGTGTTGTGTATGGTATAGAAAACTATCTCCTTGATGAGGGACTTGGTGGCCCAAGACCTAGTGGTGCCCAGTGAGGCTAGGAATACAAGGTATACTTATATGGCTTCCAGCAACTACTCTATAGTTACCCATTAAGTGGGGTTTCCAACAGATGGATTTCAGAGTTTTCCATGTACTTTCATGATTTTAGTTTATCTTTTGTTGGGTTTGTATTCTGGCACATTAGACCTACAGTATTTACTTTTATTCAGTGGTTGTTTAGTGGCATGTATGTTTATTTTTCAATCTTTGGGATGTGGTTTTGTGTGTGTGTATACACGTACTTAGGAAAATGCCTCCCACATGAAGGTTGATTCTATCGGTGCTAGTCACCAAATCCTGGCCTTTGGGAGGTGGCTTGGGGTATGTCACGACATGAGACCTGGGGGACAAGTCATGACATAAAATTTTCAGCTACCTTCTCAACTGATGCCACATCCTACCCCTGTTATGGAAATTCATGCCTATAAAATGTGTGGTGGACTACACCCAAACCAAGAATATTAAACAAGAATGGAAGAACATCAAAATTATGATTGTAATTACACAAGTTACAATAAGAAAACCTACAATTTCAACAACCCCATATATACAAGTAGTCATATTATCTATAAATACTTACTCAAAAACCAAAAAAAAACAATCAATGTTACTAAAAATAGAAGAGTGGTAAAGAAACACCATGAAATTAGGGACCACCTGGGTACCCACCTCAGAATATGGATCCTTAACATCAATAACTATTTCCTTTACAAAGGTTTCCCCTAGAACCCAGAAATATCCAACCCAAGAATAGTTTCAAAAAGGTCCACTAAGGCATCCACAACAAGCCCCAACTTAGTAATCAAATCTTGTGAATCTGGTCACCACATTTTTAGAAGGCATATCAATGTATGATTACCCATGAAACTGAGATGAATAATCGAAGGACCTCCCTCTAGAATCTTGAGAACCAAGTCAAAAAAATATTCAAAACTGTATTAGACTGATTACAAGGTACATTTTATGGTAATATCAAGACACATCCAAGAGAGGAAGATAAGGTTGTAGTTCTTTTGAGTGGAAAAGGTTGAATTTTCAAAAACCATTCATATGAAAGGTAATGAATCTAGAAGAACCTGAAATACATGTGATAATCATTCTGAAAGATAATGATGATAGCACACATAAGCATGGTAAATAATGAAATCTATAATTAGAGGAAAATAAATAAGATCCTATATAAGAGAAGCCTGAATAAGAATATGTCTATATGAAAATGACACAATTAAAACACCCTCTTTCCAGAGAAAATGAGAGAATGCAAGATTGAGGGAAAATAAAAAATGCTTTGAGATATGCTTAAGTAGTTACACATCAACATAAACTTTTGAGAGACCATAAATCAGATTAATACATATAAAAAATTATTAAAGTATTTTATCTATAGTAAAAATAAAATGGAAGACCAAACAATCATCTACTTGAATTAATAATGCTTTGTAGTTGTTCAACAGAAGGTCTCACTTAGATGTGAGACCCTGAAAGCTTCCCAATTTCCTGCACTATCAGAACATGTGAATTCATAAAATCCATGTGAAAACTTAGTGAATGTATTAATCTCATTCCAATGAGTGTCTTCAAAATGTTTGGGCTCAAATATTTTTAACCAACTAGAGTTTCACTTCAACTGAAAGATAGGTCATTCAAGTACCCTCAAGTACTTGTTGAGGAAATTTTATTAAAGGTTGGTAAATTAATTTTTCCAACTAATTTAAATATCTTGGATATGGTGGAAGAAGGATATGTATCCATAATTACAGGAAGACCATTAATCACGACTAGAAATGTGTTGATTTATTTGAATCAATGAAGGGAAATTTTTAGAGTTGGTGATGAACATGTAGTGTTCGATTTAGTGAAAACCATAAAATGAGGTGGTGATTCATTTGATTGTCCAGACATATTTTTGTCCAATGAGAAATATCATTACATGAGAATTGGGGATGAAGAAGAGACCTTATATCATAAAGATGAATAGTGTAGTGATTACAATAATGATAATTACAGTAAACCTTTGAGGAGGGATACCATTCCACCATTTATACCCTTAGTCATTAAAACACCAATGTTAGAATTTAAGCCTCTACCAAACACATTAAAGTAATCATTCATAATATATGAAGATTAAATTCTAGTTATCATCAGTTTATAACTGAATCAAGTGTAAGAGTAAAAAATAATTGATGTTCTGAAAAGTCATAAAAACTAATTTTTTTGGGGGTGCGACTGATATCAAGGAGATAAACCCCATGATTTTTATCCATAAAATTATAATGGAAGAAGGAGTCAAACCAAAATTTCAACCCCAAAGTAAAATCACCCCTATAATGAAAGAAGTAATAAAATAGGATGTTATAAAAATTCTAGACATCAGTATTGTATTTTCCATCTTTGATAGCGAGTGGGTGAGACCACTGCATATCACCCCATAGAAAGGTGGCTTGAAAGTTATAAAAAACAATGAAGATAATTTAATCTGAAATTGAGTAATTGCTGGATGGTGAGTATGTTTTGACTATATAAATCTAAACAAAGTGACTCAAAAATTCTTTTTTA
This sequence comes from Viscum album, assembly GCA_963277665.1. Classification (NCBI taxonomy): domain Eukaryota; kingdom Viridiplantae; phylum Streptophyta; class Magnoliopsida; order Santalales; family Viscaceae; genus Viscum; species Viscum album. Next base: position 400,474,935 of record OY728151.1, on the reverse strand, counting down.
CACTCCCATTCATGGATCATATACTGTAGAGATTATCTAGGCTTGAATTTTAATGTTTTTTGGATAGATAATCTAGATGAAATCAAATTTCCGTTGACCCAGTTGATTACTAAAAGACCAAATTCACTCTCCCCTTTAAAAGTTTTATATATTATAGGATGTAATTTGGAATATGTAATGAAATATAAAGATTCTAGAGGTGCATGATTTTTTTTCAGGATATGGAAGATGAATTTCTAGATATTTTCATGATTGATTTATCTATGTCTTAAATATTCCTTTAGGTTCATTTAAGAAATATAAAGTTTGTTATGTATCCCTGTGAAGATAGTTTCCTAGTGATAAACTTGAAAAAATGTTGTTTTATGGTATAATGGGAAATAGTCCTCAAACACAAAATTTCAAAGCATTGAATATATTCTAATTCATAAAAATCAAGGTGATTAAATATTTACCTAATCCCATGATAGTGAAAGGTATAAAAAATTTTCTAGGACACATGGGTTTTTATTGCAACTTTCTATAATATTTTGAAAGAATAACCCACCCAATGACACACCAATTGTCTAAGGACAATCCAATAGTTTTCATTGAAGAGTGTAAATGGGAATTCAACACTTTGAAAAATATATTTTTGGAAGCTCCTATCATAGTATCACTCGATTGAGATAATGACTTTGAATTTAATTGTGATGTTAGAGATTTCATTGTGGGAGTATTTTTAGGAGAGGTGGTTGTAAATATATTAATCACCATTTATTATTCTAACCATACTGTAAATTAAGCTCATTTCAATTATTCGACCACAGATAAGGAGCTACTAGTAGTGGTATTTTATTTTTAAAATTTTGGATATTCACTCATGATTTCAAAAGTGGTGGTGTATACATATCAAATAGTAATGAAATAGCTATTAAGAAAAAGGATATTAAAACATGGATAATATGATGGATTCCATTTCTATATTAATTTGAAATAGTCATAAAGGAAAAAAAGGGGACTGAAAATGTCATTGTTGACCACTTATCTAGACTTCCACTACCAAGTATTGTGGATGATTAAAATGTGAGTATTGAGGAAGAATTTATCAATGAAACACTATTAAATATAAATAAAAAATCATGAGTATGGTTTTATAATACCATGAACTATATTTCCATGGGACCTATTTACCCACACTTCTCTTATTAACCTAGGAAGAAGTTATTGGTTGATTCTTCATACTATTACTTGGATGATTTTCTATTATTTAGTCATTATGTTGACAGATTTAGGATACATTTCATCCCAGATGATGAAATTCAAGTTATGATTGAAATGTATCACATGCCACTAGATGGAGAACGTCATGGGATTGAACTGACCATGGCTACGATTCTACAAAGTGGACTATTCTATCCCACACTCAATTGATACGTGCGTATATTCATACAAAGTCAATATCATTACCAACAGACGAGCACCATTGTAAAATGAAACAAAATTACCTAGAATCCTATCCATGAAGTCTAAATAATTAGTATATAGTCAATTTATTTCATGAGACCATTCCAAAATTTTTATGGGGATTATTACATCCTGGTCAGCCTTCCAACCTCTCCCGTTATCCCCAGCCAATCTCCTATAACCTCTCCTCCTCTTTCTCATCCTTATTTTCCATTCAGACCTCCAGTATTGTTCCCATACCTATCTTTGTAATTACTTCATTCCATTATGGTCTGTAGAAAACCCATCACCACCTCTTCCTCTAATAATTAGACTTATCAAGATGATCCACCTCCACTAAAGCATCCAATGCATGCTCCTTCACCACCACCAATATCTCATTCTTCTTCTTCATCTACATCGGGTTACAAAAACTCCCCAACCTCCATCAATTCCCACTCTTCTTCTATCCTATAGTTTGGTGATGCACAATATCCACACCTACATCCCTACTTATACTTCTCTAAGCATGAGAATCATGTTCACTTGGTCTCTCTTCAGGCTATGTTCATGATGACTAATAAGACCATTGATCTTTGCATACTTGAGAATATTATCATGAATGAGAAGGTAATAGAAATCATTATATAAATGTACCATTATATAATCATTGAGGCATGTGAGGAGTCATTCCAAGATCTATTCCTGGAGTTCCTCACTATGTTGGATCTTGATGTTTCTAATGTCACCTTTTTTTGGGCAAAAAACCACGAGAGATGACAATTAGAGAGTTTGGAATGGGGATCAATATTTATACCAATGATTTCATTTATTCTATGGTTTATTCAATGTTTTGGATTTATCTATCCAAGGTAGATACTCCATGGAGCCTGGCATGATAGTCCATGACCCCCATTGCTTTCATGACCCATGGACAAAGAAGAGTATCCAACTATGGGGTTTCACCAGATGGATTTTTCATCAGTACTTGTCCTATACTTGGATGGATAGAGGTTATTATAATGGATTCATAATCTAGATAGAGGTTATTATCTTATCACCTTCCATGGGATACCCTTCCATAAAAAATAAACAATAGTCACACTATACTATGAGGCTTAGGTGAAAAAGGATCATGGTATATTTATTTGGGGGGGGGGGTTTATTATGTATATTACATGTCATATATTATTTTTTGAATCCTATCATCCCCTGTACTATCTTGGGAATATGGAGTTCATTGATTTCCTCTTGCTACACAAAATTAGTTTGTTGAATAAGATCGAGAGGCACTATGGGTGGTCTCTTGAGTATGTCAAGGAAGCTGATGAAGATCCAGCCACTACATCTACCAATCCACCTACTCTCACTCATGTGAAAATCTCTCTTTCTACCCTATAATAAAATCCTACCATCCAAATATTCTATATGGATACCATAATTGTACCACCTTTTTCCATACTTCTCTATCCGATATACCACCACCTCCCAATTCTGATTCCACAACACCCATTCAATCTTGCTTGTGGGAGGTGATCCAAAGGCATGAAACTATTCTCTTGTATATTCTTGAGAACTAGAAGTGGCTTCGCCTTAATTTTAGAATCCATTACACAGAGCCATACAAATTTACCACCTCTTCCCCACCACTAGTCACCACATATACCAACCCACCTTTATTTATCGAAGACCCCACAATAACCACTATTCACACAACATCCACCTTTTTCTAATCGCCAAGCCATGTAGACATTCCTACATATATTACAGACCTTACTACCCATAAAATGTTTTTTATGGAGTATGTTTGATGGGGTAAGGGCCCTTCTGTACAATCCACACCTTAGGTTCGATTCATATATCTTACTACAATACATTTATCTCTAATATGGATTGACACCTCCCATATAACTATGAATACCATGCCAACTTTCATCACCATGAAACATCTTATGGAGGTAGATCCACCCATATATGCCTCCATTATGGCCATAGATATGGCATGGTAGATCCTGATACAAACTCTTTGGGAGGGGACATATGATGATGATAGAGGAGACTCTCCCAACACTTTTTAGTCTTTTACATGCATACCCCTTCCCAATTGAACTCTGTTTTGGGTGTATTTTTTACTCAATGTTTTACCTATTCTTGATGGTATCGTTTATTATATCTAATGAATGGGATATGATTTTTTGAATTCATGTATTTATTATTTCCACATTCTCATTTGTGACTTTAGTTCGATATTTCTCAGTCTTCTACCGTGACTTTAATTATTGATGATTTTGTTATCTCACCCATAGGACTTCCCCCTGAGTTCCTTCTTTAACTGTATTATTTATAAATACATCTCTAAGATCCCAAGATATGACCTTCCTGATTTCTACTTCTTCCAGAAAAAATGTTTTATTAGTCCATTCCTAAGGTGGTAAACCCCACAAAGTGCCCCATGAGCTTAATGATATAGATTCCAGTTCCTGTAAGGGACAAAAGACAACTAAGATGATTGATACAATTGAATAATATTTTTTCAATTAATATATATGATAATATCATTGTTATCACATTACATGAGGAAACCCATATTTTTGTCAGTTAATTTTTTTGATGAGTTACTTATGTTATTTTTCTCTATATTCCCTTTTTAGATCATCTTTCATTCTAGATTATGTTGTAACTTGATCCATGAATTTATCAAAGTATATTTCTATTATTTTTTACTATATAAACCATCCCATTTTTATACTTCCATATTTCTTATATCCTATATACTGATGGTTTATTTATTTCAAGTATGTTACTTCCAATAGTTTTTTCATGTGCCTAGTTTCACATCACTGTCCAAAATTTTCAACTATGGAAATAAATTCATTACAAGGTTCTCTTTATTCCTTAATTTAAATTCATAATTCCAATCTCCAGTATTTCTATGATTTTATTACTTTATCTACCACATCACTTTCCAAAATAGTGCATATAATGTTTCATTTTATGTCTGGGGGAGACATTATTGAGGATTATTGTGTTTACAATGGTATTATATCTTATTTTCATTAATATATGAGACATTTTTCATTGAATTAATTATTTAACGTTAAATGTTATTACACCCATTTAAATAAAAGAAAATGTTTTTTTGAAAATATTGAAATATATTTTTATTCATACTTTTAATTTTAATATGATTGTGGAGTTGAGTAATTTAATTATAATTCCCATTTCAATCAATTGATTTTTATTGAATTATTTCTTGTCGTTATGCCTTGATTGATTACCATATTTTTTATTCCCATTACTTAGAGTATTTTGGAAAAAAATTATCATATTCATTTATAATCATATTTCTTGAGAGATACTTGGGTCATGTAAACCTATCAATTTTTTTTGGAATATTATAAAAGATATGAACATATAAAAAATCTATTAAAATTATCTATATAATATTTTTTGATCCATTTTTTCATGAAACCCACCTATACATTTATCCTTATTAATCCAATAGAAGCCCTAAATGACCATGCTAGGATTGAGCTATGTTACATGTCTATTTTATCCCATATTACCCTACTATAGATATAATTTCATGATGTGAGGGAGATGATAATTACTGATGGAATTAGGATTATTAATTCTAAAGAGATGTATGGTAACTTTTACACAAGATTTTTGGGAAGTGATCCATGGTTCTTCTCAAATACCATTCATGATTATCCTGTTAAAAAAAATAAAAAAATATGGGTTGTGTATTAGGAAGGTAAAAAATAACCATTACTGGACCAATGATTCTTATGATAGATAATATGTAGTTATCTAATGAATGTGATATCTTCCATATAAATTACTTTCAAAATAAAAAAAGAGAGAAACAAGAAATTTTCATTGAACTTTTATTGCACATCCATAGACCTTCTCTAAGATTTTGGGAGTTCATAGATGCTAATTTTTAGAGGTGGGACTTCATTTAATTTTTCTTGATGATTGTATATTATACTTGATATTTTAACCTCCTTTTGAGTTTAATTTTTATCATCTACCCACCTCCCCTTAGCCTTGATGTCATTTGAACCTAATTCCTAAATCCCTAATGATTAACTGTGTGTTTTTCTTTATAGAGTAAATATGTTAGAAAAAATTAATGTATATGGTTTGAAAAATGTATTCATGGTATGATAATATCTATAATTATATTTTTTCTTGAGTGATGAGAGAGAATTAAAGGGGAGGTAAATTTCAACATGGGTATAACTTCTAATGAATAGTTTAAAATTGTAATCAAAATAACAATGGATTGGAATAAAGTATGTAATTATGAGGAATGAATGATTCTATTTGAATAAGTACTTTTGGAGGACTATATTTTTCCATTAACATTTGTTTTATTTTCTTTGTTATAATGTAAATTTCTTGTTTAAAAAATCATTTCTTTGGGACCCCTGTTGAGATTCTTTTTTCTTGAGGACAATGAATTATTTAAATGTAGGGGAATTGGATAACATGAATATATATATATATATATATATATATATATGTTGGATACATTTTCTTTGGGATTTACTCATGATTTATTGTATAATTACTTGGGTTTTGGTTGGGTTTTGTAGGGAACAATGATTCAATTCTCAAAGGAGGTGTTAATGTAATTTTAGAAATTTCAGAAATTACATGCCATGTAACCTATTCAATGCATGTGTTTTTTGAGCACAGTAACCCTTCATTCTAAAGGACAACCCATGAAACTAGTATAAGTTGTCAATCCTCTAGGCCAAATAAATTCATGACATGGATTCATTACATGATGTGAAAGTTTCAAATTCTTAACTCACCAAATGATATAAGCTGTGAAATATGCGATATACAAGTTCTACAGATACTTTGGAGGATATAATTACATGATGTGAATTTACATTGCAAATTGTGAAAGTTTTTAGGAATAAATTATTCAACACAATCTCATAATGTGAAACTTTTACATATAGTGAGAGAAATGATCTTATTTATTTCCATCAATCGACAAGGGACAAAGAGGAAAACCAAAAATTATTTATTTATTTTAAATTGTATTCAATAAATCTCTCTAGACCTAGTTTCAATCATTTTTCATTCATTATTTATGATCATTTACTGCTGAACATCATTCTATGTATTTTTGGATTACTTATTTTTGTTGTAATTTCTATTCAATTACAATTATTGTTTAAATTCTGACTACTACAATCATATCCAATTGCTGGGTACATTTATACTTCTTTTACACAAGTAAGATTTTTGTTTTTTATACTATTTCATTAATAATGGATTTATTTGATATTATTTTTTTAAATAATATTTCAATCATGTTCCAAATTTCTCTTTCCTCTAATACTTTTGTTATCATGCATCGCTAATCCTCTAGGGTTAGTGGTCTAGAGTAGGGGTGGAACAAACCTAATGAATCCTTAAATCAAAACATGAATAAAACTTTAGAAAAAAATTATGTTAATAAATCTTATCAATCATATTATTTTTTACAACCTTGATCTAGGGGATTATAATAGAAATACCCTAACTTGATTGGAGTTGTGTAGGATATGACCAATAGCATGTGATTCTCTTTCCCCATGAAGTTAAGCTTATTTCACCATGGTTGTTGAGTACCTTTAGACCAAAGAGTATTTTTATGCTTAGGTAGGCGCAATTGGTCTGACCAATACCAATCATTTAACCCAACACTAATTTTCTACCTAAGTCATAGAAAAATCTATAAATAGATTTAGGAATACCTTTTACCTAAGCGCTGGAGTTGACGTCAACCCCTTATATTTATTTTGAAGTAAAACCAAACTATGAAAGTCTTAAAAAATAAAAACTATGAAAATAATGTAAGGAATGCACCTGTCAGGTTCTAACCACATCATCACTAGCTTTTACATATTGTCTCTCTGGGATCGACCTCACACTAACATTATGATATTCTGTTGTATCTTGTGTAGTTTGGGTATTTATAAATTTCTAATCTGATCACACCCAAAGGATTGAATGAAGTCCTCAGTTTTCATAAAAATAGATTCATTTAATTTATTATTTATTTATTAAATGGAATGTAATTTAATGAAGTCCTTCTATGAAAACATAATAAAAAAAATACATGAACTATAGGTTACTATAGTTGGGGTTTCTATAATTGGTATCAAATAAAGTTTAGTAGAAACCATGGGAACAAGATTTAGTAAAACATATGTTATGGGACATAACCCTATAATATAAAATGAAAATAAGTCTAAGTATATGATAAAATATTAAAGTTTTGGTAAGGTAGTGATTATAGAGTTTTCCTAGAAATATATCCTTCTAAAAAAACTGCAAGTATACATGGTTTTATAATAGATGGATTAGGGGTTAATAACCCTGAAAAGATTTCATTGAGAAAATAAAATGATTATTCTAGTGCCTAATGAATTATCCCTTACTGCACACCTAGTTTGACACTCTTGTGGTATATGATTGGGTTAATTCACATTTTTTTATGATCCGTTATTTTGAATGAGAGAATAGAACCTATTTAAACCTATGATATAGTGTTATGGGTAATAATAAAGTGTTATGGGTTGATAAGTATAAGGTCAATCATAACATAAAATGAAAAGATACCCCTTTTGATGTTTTATGTGATGAGAGTTAAAGATGATTAAGGATATTTTTGAGACATTTATGGTAATATAGCCCTTTGGTCTAGTATGTATTTTAGGGAAAGAGGTTATTTTTGAAATAATGATTTTATATTTTGTGAAAAAATGTTTAAAGTTATTGATAAAATTTAATTTTAATATGTTCATTAATGTTATGGTAATTTTGGTAGATTAAAGAAAAAGAGATAGTACCTTATTTGAATATATATTACAGATAACCGTGAGATTAAAAAGTGATTTGGTGAATAAGTTATTAATGTTATGAAAACTATATTCGGAATATTATATGATTAAGGTAAACAAAATTTAATGAATGAATATTGAGTTAATTTATGGAATAATATATGATTTTATTATGGTGTTATGGTGATTCCTGATATTTTTGAAAATGGTTAACAAATGTTTTAGAGTATATGATTAGGGTATATGAATTTTTGGAATATAAATGTATAAGTGACTACAATTATTTGAAGATAATACTGAGGTTGACCTTAAAAAAATATATGATCAAATATTTTTTTTTGTTTTTAAATTTGGACAGATATATTTTAGAGGATTATTAATGTTAAATATTTATAGAATGAATTAATTTGGACATTGGGTGTTATTATTGAGGTTTTAGTGTTTAATGTGTCAAATTTATCCACATTGGATAAATTTTACTAAAAAGTTTTGTTTTGGAAAATATTTAGAGAAATAATGAATGGATTTCCTTTATAATATTGTTCTTATGACATGTTAATGTTAAATTTAGTGCCTTATTCATGAAAAAAACATCTTGAATATTTATTTTTTGGAAGAAGCGATAAAATATAAATTTATTGAATCATAATTAAAGGATACAACTGTGTTTATGAATGGACTAAAATAAAGTAAGTAAATTCTATCATATTATATATCAGGGATATAAAATAATCCCTCAAAATTAACAAAATTATCTTGAAATAATATTTTTATGCTTTTAACTTCATTTAAAATGAATTTTAGGTATTTTAACCCTCACTAATTTATGGTTTTGTGGTTATTAATTTACTCATGAACGTATTCTCTATCACTCTTTATTATTCCTTATACATTAGTATTCTATTATATGCCTATATTTTAAAATAACAAAAATGATATACTTATCTAGGAACCTAAATACATGATGTTTTAGTTAAGTCTTTTTTCCCACTTTCACAATTTAAAAATATTTTTTCTTATCTTTTTATACTTTTTTGGTTTTCAAAAAAGGTTTAACCATTGATGAACCATATAAACTTGTGAAGGAAAAAATATTTTAATTGGGTAGAATGTAATATACCATTATTTAAAAAAACAATATAATGAATATCATATATAATACACAACCCCTAGATTAAATGAGAAATGAATTTTTATTATTAAAACATAACCATGATAACATATCCATTTAATTGATAGGTATGAATAGTATTTACCAAAATATGAAATATATATAAAGTTCATACTCAATAAAAATTCATTGATTAATGATTATAAAATAAGCACTCAATTTTTAGTGAAGTAATTTTATGCTTCAGACATATATTTTTCCTCAAAAACATTTTTATTTAATTTTTCAAGTGGAAATTATAATTAATTTATACCAATTTTAGAAATTTTATACTATAAAATGAAACATTTTTTTGAACTTTTCATATAAAAATTATAAAAGTATCATTCTATTTTTTATTTGGATTTAAATATACATATGATCCGTTTTATTCTGAATAATATTATTAATTCCATTTTAATAAGAAATATTCATGACTTTGATATAAGTAAATATTCATTCTTATTTTTTTTTTCTAAAAACCATTTTTTAAATAGTTTTATGAATTTATATTAAAATTAATTTATAATAATTCTAGATATTTAATTTTTAAAACTGGATACCTTATTTGGAATCATAAATTTCTAATCTGGTAAATAGATCCATTTTCTTAGATATTTTTAATAGTAACAATTGAAAAATTTATCACCTTGATACAAGGTAAATTAGGTAATTCTTTTTAAAAAATAATGTGATAATTCCTAAAATCCAGTCAAACAATTTCATTTACTTAATTTTATGTGTCTATTTCATCCATAATATTCTAAAATTTCTAAACTATTGCCTTTTGTTTCTATTTTATTTTTATTTTGACATTTATAATATTTAAGAAAAAGATAAAGTTAAAAATGTCAAATTCTTTCTTTTAATATCTATAATATTTTATGATAAGGATAAAATAACTTATGTTGGGTTACAAATTATTCTTTTGAAGATGATTTTTTATAATTGAAATTAATTTTTAATTTTTAATAAAGAATTAATTACCTTAATTGCAGACAAAACCCTAACAAATTTCCTATGAAAGTAGTAGAAAAATAAAGTAAAATATTTAAAAATATCTAAATGTAATATTTTTTTAATTATTTTTAGTTTCATATGAATTTTATAGATAAATATAACATATTAGGTTTGTGTAAATGGTTTCTATTTTAATTACATTACTATATTTATTACTTTAAAGTCAAATTAAATGCAAAGTGAAAAAAATAACATTAATGTTAATTACTGTTAAATAATATTTATTTAAATTACTAAAAAACCATAAAAATATTACAATAGTAAAATTAGGATTATTAATGGTATAAAGTTTCCTAAAATTTTCATTTATGAGAAAATATTTAATTTATAAGTAAAATTATATTCCTTTAATATTGAAAACGTCATTACCAGTATTAAGGTAAAAACTGGTTAACCAAGGGGTTAAACTAGAAGATAGGGTCTAAAATTATATATAAAACTATATAAATGTTATTTGTTGAATATAATAATAAAATATAAATATTAAAATAAAATTCATTCTATTTTAAAAACAATTTACTTAAGTTAGAGACATATTATGTTATAATATTTCATGTATTTCCAAAAACGACATTAATGATACTTCATTGTAAAAAATATTTAATTAAATGATTTAAAATTAATAAAAATACTATATCCATCAAAATTAATTATTGAGGTTTTTAAATATCATATATGGTCCATTTATGAGTCATTTGTTCTTTTATTGTGTCTTTCTTGACTTCTAAATATTAAAAAACCTTAATATGATGGTAATTGTTGAAAGAGTTTATAGGGGTTAAAACTAGTAGTTTTGGTTAAAAAAATAACCACAACTAGTAAAAAAATTATTTTATGAGATTATTTTGACTCTTAATATCTTATATGATAATTATATAAATTTTGATCCATTTTCAGCGAATATTAATTTATATTAATTTAATACTTTAAGTAATTAAAAGAGTGACCAACCTCTCACTTTTAAAAGGATGCCCCTTGTATTTTTTCTTCAAATCATATTGTGAATCCTAGATCATACAAAATCTGAAAAAATATCTTATAGAAATCCAAATACACTAATAATATTCTCTATTCTTTTTAAAATACCAATCTAACTGTCATTAAGAATAAATATAAAGGAAGTTTATTGAAGAAGAGGTAATCGTGTTTAAAAAAATTTTCATATTTTTTATTCTTACAATTATTATAAATATTTTTTACAAACAATAAAATATAAAAATATAGTACAATAAATATATTTATAAGTTATTGAAATTATGGTAAAAATATTTTCAATCTCTTTTCTAACCTATGAAAAAACGAAAACATCACTCGTGCGCATGTACGATTTATAGTCTCCACATAGTGGTGAAATTTATTTTTCATGACCATTTTAATTGGATGGTTATAAATACAGAAATAATTAATATATGTTATATTTATGAAATAATTATTATTAAAAAATTATTATATCATATCTACCTTCTTACCTTCAAATCTATTAGAATACGAAAATGTCACTTGTGCGTACCTGTAGACTAGCACCTCAACAAAGTGATGTGATTTTTCTTTCATTTCATAGTTACATAGTTGGTAATAAAAATATATTTAAAGAATATATATGATATGTATGGTATATTAAATATTCTATAAATTTTATTTATTGTTTACCTTTCTTTTTTTTTCATCCGTCAAAAAGTGAAAACAATATTCATATATACGTACATCCTATCATCTCCATGAATGGTGTAATTCAATTTTCTATTTATAAAATTTATGTATGAATATAAATACATTTATAATAAATACATATGATATTTATTTAATGATTAATATTATTTAAATTATGTAACTATAATCAAAGTACAAGGACTAGACCTACGAGGATGAGATTCTCATAAAAAATGAATCAGTTAACACCCGAAACAATGATAATAGTAAAATATTTATAAAAAAGTGACAAGGTGTTATAAATAAAACATATATGATATTAAAATTTTTAATATAGTTGTTAAATATAATTATAATAAATATAAATTTATTATACAAGAGGTTAAAATAACTTACATGGAAAGTTTTACACGAGTTAATATATTTCATCACAAATTTCACTCTGTTAAGACATATTTGGTATTATTCACCTATTTATTTTTATGTGGTTAATATAATTATATATTATGAATTTAACAAGAATATATATATTTATTCACTACAATTAAATTTTAAATTCAATTTCGTTATCTTAAGGGGTTAAAATTTTAATGTTACCAAAGTAGAAAGAATTTATTTTACAATCTCATATTTTGGGATTTATATTATCTTAACTTATAGAATATTATAATCAATACTTCATAAAATACATCTATAATTTTATCCTATGGATATTTAATGAGATTAATTATTTTATTATATATTTTCCTCACTTTTTCACTTGAATTAATTAAATAAAATTTTATAATAAAAGTAAATCTTATTTCTCTTTTTGATCAGGTATATTTTTCTACCATAACTATTTTTTAAAAATTATATTACAAAAGTAAATATTATTTAAAAATATTATTTAATAATGAAATTTAAAGTTATCTTAAACTTTTTAAAAGGTTTAAAATGAATGTTTCTAAGGGGTTTTCAAATATTAATTTTCCAATTTCTTTATAAAAAGTCAAATGGAATGTTTTTTAACATATATAGTGTTACATAATTTCCCCCTACTATATTCATTTTATGGTAGTTAGATTCTTCTATAAGTTTTAAATGGTTTGAATAAAACAACATATTTATGAAAAATTATTTTAATGATTTAATTACATTTTAATTTATTCTCTAAAAGACATGAATTTATTACAAAACCTATATTTATAATGAATTTGTGGTCATATTCTATAAATTATTATTATTATGGGTTTTTAATTGATCTTCAAACATACACTTTCTTATTACAATATTTAATTGGAAATTAAATTTCTCTTAAATATTCATATTTTGTTTGTATCCTGGTTATTCTTACTACCTAAACTATATACCATTTCTACACATGGTGTTTTTATATGAAATTTATTTGATTAATTGGGGAAATATTGATATTCCATACACTTTACTCAATACTGATATTTATTTATAAATCATATTGTTCATAAATTAAATTTATTATTAGATATATGAGGTTTGAATTGTAAATGTAATAAAGGATAAAGCCCAAAATTATATATCCCCTCAATGAATCAATGAGTTCCATGAGATAAACTAGTGAGTTAGCCTAATTAAATGGATTATTTTGGGTGTATACCAACCCACTAGTTAAACTATATTTGCACAGAGATTTAATGATACAGATATATTGATGTTCAAGATCATGACATATAACTTTATTAATTACCTTATTTTTGAATTTATTTATTATTATCTATGAGATTACTATATTTACTTTATCCATGGATATATTTAATGCTCAAGTTATTGATTAGATGATTTTTTTCAATTACTTACAATTCCATATTGAATATTCCTTATTTAATCATGATAGATTGTTTTTATATAAGAATCTATTATAAAGTATATGAACCCACATTATATATATATTTTTATTTTTTAAAGGATATGAAGTTTTATATTATGAATAATATCAAGGATGCGAGAATTTTTCTTATGCTATTCATTTTATATTTCAAATATGATATGGGAATCCCATATGTATCTGGTTCTTCAAGAACAATAAATTTATCAGTATTTCAAGATTATATCACTAGTATTTTATGCCAATATAATAAAAAATACACCCACTATGTGTTACTAGAGTTAGGGTTGTTACATTAGTACTTCAAACATGCCTCGCTATCTTTGACTTTAGAGGTTTCAAGAGTTTCTTGTAATTTGAAGATTCCTTTAATCAACATTATCAACTCCATTACCTCTTTGGAACCATGAAGATAAATGAATATTGGTTTAATACGTCTTAGATGTGGTCCAAGAGTAGATAATAACTTTCTCCCCAATCTATTTAGAGTTTGGGTATATACAAAATCCATAAAAATACAACTTATCACTAGAAAACAACCTTGAAAAATATTTCCCATGATTCAATATGACTTTTATGGGAGGTAGTGGAATGTCTTGACACATTGGGAATATAACTATGATGGTATTAAGATGATAGTTACACTCTAATACCACCTCTAATGTGCCAGGGGATAGAAAATAACAAAAAAAGAAAATATATTTCACAAGGGAGGACTTAAAATATAAAACCTATAAAAACACTTATATTCCAACATCATGTGTAAGAAATAAAGAAAAACATACATAAACTTCATTAATGAAAATTCATGATATGTATGTTAAACATACCAAGAACATAATAATATGAAAGTGGTAAAAAAGGGAAAATACAATACCTAATAACTCGTAAAAAATCCAATGTTGAATAACTAGGTAGAAACTCCACTCCACCCCAAAAAATAGCATAAAAATTACCTCATCCATAAAATCATAAAATATAAATCTATGAGAAATAAATCATTCATAGAAATCCTTGAATAGTTATTTTTTTCCACCGACAAAACACTTGTTGGAACAAGGTCAATGAAAATGTGAGTATAATCGTACCGAGTAGAATGATTTTAAAAAAAGTAGGTGAGTAAAAAAAGTAATCATATAATAATTGAAACCTAGATATGATTATAAGATAGATTTATTAGAATATTATAAAAATTATTTTCCACTTCTAAACTCCACTAAAGTAGCACCCAAAAGGTAAAACCTAATAATTTGTATTTAGACTCTCAGTGCCCAAATAGTCTAACTAGAATCATGTACACATCAATCCTTTGAACCATGGGGGCGTAAACAAACATCACATAAGAATATTAGTTATTTATGGGGGTAAAATCCTTTATGAAGGACCTAATATTCATTATGTGTAGTGTACATCAGCTGAGGAGGTTACCTACACCATATAAAGAGGGAAAAAACCATAAATAGAAGAGATACCTGCAACACTATGTATATAAAGGTCCCATACCCAATAATCATTTTTTAAAGTGTGTTATTGAATTTGACTCTTCTCCTCAATCCAATCCACTCTTTATCACGGTATTTATGAATCTATAAAACACTATTTTACTATAACATCTTAGAAACAACACTATATATCTGAGAGATATGAACCATCATGTAATATGTGGTAAAATTTATAAAAATTTCAACTTATGGGATTAATTTAGAGCCCTCGGTGATGTGATATGAAAGGAACTATGCTTCTTGGTAAATAAAATGAAACCTTGGGTATCTGGAATGTAAGGTATTTTCAAATACCATATTGTGTAATTCCAAAATACATGATATGTTTACTTAGGTACACAGTGTGTGGGAAATTTAGGAAATTTAAGAAATTTTGTGTATATTTATTATCTTCTTAATTCATTATGTATTAAATGTGATTTAGAACACATGTTGTGTGCAACAATCATTTTGAATCAAAGAATACTTGGGAACATGTTGAGTTTCACAAATTTGAATACATGACATGTGGCCTTGGAACCATGGTGGTGTTAACACACCTCATAGAGGCATATTAGTTAGTCAAGGGGGGTAAAGGATTCTGTGGAGGATCCACTCTTCATCATGTGTAGTGTACATCAGCCGGGGGGGGGGGGGGGGTTACCTAAACTATATATAAAGGATAAGAAAACCATAAATAGAAGAGGTATCTACACCACTATTGATATCAAGGACCTATACCCAAGAATAATTTTGTTTATAGGGTATTATTGACTCTGAGTCTTCTCCCCCATCCAATCCACTCTTTATCATGGTCTTTATAAAGGTACAAAACCTTATTTTACTATAACACCTTTGAAAAAACCCCATATATCTTAGAGATATGCACCATCATGTTATATATGAAAATGTTTATAAAATTTTAAACTTATAAGTTTAATTTAGAGCCCCCCCTTTGATGTGATATCACACATATTATATTTCTTAATAAATCAAATGAAACCTTGGGTATATGGCATGTATGGGACTTGATACTACTATTTTTTGTAATTCTAAACTACATAATGTGTTTACCTAGGTACACAATGTTTGGGTAATTATAGATATTTTGGAAATTTTGGGTATATTTATTATCTTCCTAATTCATTATGTATGAAATGTGATGTAGACCACATGGTGTGTGCAAAAAGAACTTTGACTTGGTGCATACTTTGGCACACACTGACTTTCACAAATTGGAATACACGACATGTGACCTTGGGTCACATACTGTGAGATATTTATAATGATGTGTAAAACCTAGATCTATTTTGAGTGAGATATATGATTTTGGTCCTAGAGGTATACACTCTATGTTGTCATGATTTTGTTTCAAAATCCATATTTTTCACGTCCTATGTCATTGATACTAGATTTTATGACATTCCTATAAGTAATAATAGTTTTCCGGACCTCACAATCCCTTTCAGTCTTCCATTAACTTTTAAAACATTCCTTCTTATCTATCTCCATCATTAACAAACCTGATTCCTACACGAACATGTGTTGTGTTTCCTATATTATTTGCGAACCACCACCTTGTTTGAGATCACTCCACCTTCCAGCCATTCCTTCAATAAAAAACTATAAAACACTCATGGTTCAAGGAAAGGATTGTGATTTTTTATATTTTGTGGCCTATGATTATGCTTTTTGTAACACCGCATGATTTTATAATATATTTTGCCTCTTAATTAATTTCAATTTTTCGATATCTTGTGATAAACACAACAACAGATTGAAGTGAATAATGATAGATTGTGCTAAAAAATGAATTATGTTACAATAAAATAGAATGAAATATAATTAGTAAAATTAATTAATTCATCATAGGAATTACAAATTTAATACCTCTTGGCTAAATAGAATTTTTTTGTTTACAAATGTTGTTTTATTTATTTGATGACAAATTAATTTGAAGGTAAAAATTGATATTTTATCGAAAATGTGGGTAATGTATTTTTATTTTAATAAATCAAATTAATCACTCTTTATGTATGAATTTAATGTTTTTTTGATAATTAATTAAATAAAATAAATTAATAGTCATCTAATGGTTGTTATTAGGAAATGAATTAAAATAAAATATTTTTTATGATTAAAGATACATTTTTTCTAAAAATTATTTTATGTGTTTTGTGCATGGAAATTAAAATTCATTTTTTTAATACTATTAGAAAAAATATTTTATGAGATGGTTTCAGTATTTGGAATAATCATGGATAAATTATCTAATAAGAGAAATTTTATTTTTAGTTAAAAAATATAGTTACCGAGGTTTAAAAATGAGTTATCACGATAAATGTAAATGATGGGAAAAAGTTATATTAAGGAGAAAATACATAAAATATATTATAAAATATACCGTATTTATGTTTTTAATATATGTATCAATAAATGGTCATCTAATATAATTATTTTACACTCTTGTAACTAATTTCATTTGAACGTGACACACCTTTAACATAAAGTTGTAAATATTTACAAAGTTTCTACCCCTTCCACTTATAAAAGGGGTTTTTCACTAATCCACTTTTCTACACACAAAAAACCATGTAAATAAACCAAATTATGAATTAATACCTTTCAGAATCTCATCCTTATATCCTAGAGGTCTTAGTCTCACCAAAATACCAAATAATGAAGTCTTAAAGTGTAAAGCAAAAGAAGATATATAAGTAAGAGATAATGGTCTTAACTAAGTTCATTTAAATTTTATTCTCTATAAAAAGACTAAAAATGGTATTTAACTACCTTAATAAAATGGTATTACTATCATTAGTACACTAAAATGTTTTTATATTTATGGAAAAATCATTATCTTCCTCCTTTCCATTTAATGGAAAATGAAAATGTTATTCATGCGTACGTGTAGACTGCTAATACCAGTTATGAATAGTTATAAATAATTATTTAATGAATATGTTTTAAATTTATAAAATTATTATTACCCAAGAAATATATTTTTTTTACCAACTTTCATTTCATTATATCCGTTGAAAAAATTGAAAATGTCGCCAATGTGTACATGTAGAAAGCCACCTCCATTGAGCGACATATATCATGTTTCATAACTTCCTTAAATAAATGGTTATATAAGTTTATATACTTTATAAATATTATATTCATGACATGATTATTAATTCGAAACCAAGAACATGTTGCAAGGAATAGAACCTTCAAACAAAAACATGCATGAAAAATGAAAAAATTAACATCCAAATATTGATTTAAAAAAATTATTACATAAAGGAATATAAAAATTATAATGGAATGATATATTATAATATATATATGAATATGGTTTTTTATATATGTGTAATAGATATAAATTTATAATATATGAGGTTTGATCACATACAAACCAATTTGGGACTTGAGGTAATGGTTTCCTCATCTCAATTTCCCTTAAATGAGATATGTTCTATATTCAACACCTTATTTGTATATACTACCAATTAATTTATTTTATTATAATTATCACATTTTTTTGGATTTAATAATCCATATATGTTTCTCTATTTCAATATTTATCAATTAAATGGTTACAAAAGCTGTAAATGTTTATATTATAATCTCAATTTTTATCAGGATTGCTTATATTTTAATATGCATAAGGGTAATTGTATATGATTTATTTACTAATACCATATATTTTATTTTCCTATAGTTATTTATGTGTATTTAAAAAATTATTTATATTTTTACCCTCTTTATTAATTAAATTTTTGAAAGAATGGTTTTATTAAAAAAACACCTTATTTCTCTCTTTTTATTCAGGAATCAATTCCAACATATCCATGTTCTTATAAAGTTTTTTTATTAAAGTTATTTTAAAAATTTAACTGATTTATAAAGGTATTTTTGTACTAAATTTTACTTTATTTATAAACATATTAAAAGAATCTTATTTTCATTTTTGGAATGGGTCATTTTTGGAAGTTATTTACAAAAGTGAGAAATGAATGGTTTTCTTAACAATTATGAAATAAATTGATTTTATTCATATCATATTCTTACTTCATCATTAATATTAATATATATATATTTATATCTACTTTTTTTCAAATTAAAATCCAATTTCCATTATTATTGAATTTTTTCATTTTTAAAATTTCCCAAATGAAAATAAAATTTCTTCTTCTTTTAAAATAATAATTCTTATGACATTTTAAAAGAGTTTTTAATATATGTAAAAATCCTTGATTAAATATAAAGCTTCAATAGGAGCATTCCATTATGATATCATACACCTTCATTCTCTATATTCCTTGTGATGAAGATGTTTTAAGGAATTTTCATGTAACCTATTTCTTTCCCATGGGTAAATTAAGTTATGATGGGATGGTGAATTATCTATGTTCTTATGGAATACATTGAAATGGTTTATTATTTTAGAATGAGTTGTTATTTTATAGACCTAAAATTAATTGGATATTGTTTTACATCTCATGATATCAAAGGGTACACATACAATTAAGCCAAACCTAAGAGGATACATGAGAAGTTGGCCTAAGATGAAGAGGGAACACAGGTGGTCAGCTAATGCCTAATATATGATGAATGTCTTTGTCGGTACCCTTGAAATATTATTTCTATGATTATTTCTACAACACAATTTCATTCCACAATTTTATGATATTTTATTTTTTTCCTATTTTTGTATGGATCATGATTTGTTTTTATGTTCCACACCCTTATGACTCATGTCTTATGTTATGTAGATGCTTTATTATATTACTCAATATATAAAATTTATATATTTTTGGATAATATTTATATACCTTAATTATGTTTCTATTCTTTTATTATCATTTTTTCCCAGTTATGACATTTTATTAATATCCCCCATGTTTACCCTTACTGATTTTCTGATTTTACCCTTTATTATGTTTCTATTTACCTAGTTTAAGAGGAAGGGTAATCTGAATTATGATTATAGAAGGGTACCATTTATAGATAATTTATTATGGGAGATATTGAATATTGTTCATAAATAAGTTGACTATGCATCTAGTCTCGAAATACAACAATCTTTTACAGTTAAAATGATGTAATATTTTTATAAGTGATGCTCATATTGCCTATTTTTTTATCAAAAAAATATTTAGTTATTTTTTTGGATTAGGATTAGAAAAAATTAGATTGAACCATAGTGATAAGTGAAAATATAAGAAATAACAAAAATATTTGGTGAAGAATAGAGTGTGTGATTTCCAAGAAATTAAATCCCTGTTTGGTTACCAACAAGTGGTTACATGATCTAGAATAGATGCACCTAGGGTTAATAAACCCAAAAGAATTATTAGTTGTTAACTCGATCTTAAATTGATGCCTGATAAAGAGTCATAAATTCACACCTTGGTTGGGAATCCTGAAGGATATTATTTTTTAATCCACATTATATTTATGAATCATTACGATGGAATTTAATATATTTTAGATTGAAATCAAAAATGTCATGGGTTTATAGAAAGGTGTCATAATTTGGGACATATTAGGAATGATTTTTATTATCATAAGATTCTTAACTATGATTATTTATTCATAATATTCATACTATGAATTTTGGTTTTAGTTAATAGATTGAACCTATAAGACTAGACTTTACAATTGGTTCCATGGAAGATGCTATGATTTTTCCAATGATAATCAAAATGGGATGAGATATGGGGTAACAAACCATAAGAGAGTGATCACAAAAAATTCTCAGGTTATTAACAATAATTAACTCTATGAAATGGGAATATTCTGAGAAAGTATTTTCCAATAATTATTTTCCAAATGTTTTTACACTAAAATATAGATGGAATTATTAGAATTGAAGAAAAATTATGATTAATCTATTATCACCAATGAGGAATATTTATACAGGCATTCATGGTATACTTCTAGTTTTATGATTAATCTTAAATGAAAAATTTAATGATTATTTTTGGGATTGAGACAAATTATCTAAAAGGAATTAGATATAAGTGACTTTTATATCATTTTAAGAATCATTATATGTGCTCTAAAGTTATAAATATATATTGGAGACTCCCATTGTTCTCTTAGTTTTTTGGGATAAAAAGAGAAAAAAAATATTTTTAATAGAATTAAAATAATAAAACCCATAGGAAAAATAAAATTAATCCGACTTCATGAAAAAAATATAGAAATAAGCATGTAGAAAATTATATCTAAGGGATATGTCAACTATTTAAGTATAGAAGAAATTTTCATCGAGCACATGAACGTGGAGTAGATATAGTTGAAAATAAAAATCAACTAAATGTACAACCTATACTATAATGATTAAATTTCAAAGTCTATGGTAATTATGACAGAAAACATCCCTAAAGTAATGGTTAATGATAATCATTGATGTCTACAACCACCAAATCTAAAGGAAAAAAATATAATTAATATGTGATATCAACTACTAAATTGGGTTAAAAGAAAATTTTAGTGAAAGGTACACTTATTATCCATAATAGAAATGATTTTTTTTTATTTGATTAAGATTATACCCACTCTTTTATATCTAAAGAATTTTCCATGGGTATCACAACACCAACTCAATGATTGGATATTAATCTATCATTGAAAGAACCCAATGGTATGATGATTACATCTCAATTATATAAATCCTCTCCAATATATGATTTTGGTAATATTTTTCCTTTAATTAGTATTATTATCTATATAGTTTAATTTTATGTATTTTTTTTCAGGGATCAGATCTCTATATATAGAAAATATATCAATTTTCAAGGAATGTATGTCATATTTGATATCATAAATCAAAAAAATGATTATCTATCGATATGAGGATGAATATTAATATCTAATGAAACTTAATTCCATAATACGGGTCTTACAACCTATTAATAAAGGGTATTTATCTAAAATGGTTATGGAGAAACTCAACATTGATGATAATTTTGTTGTTTGTGTATATTTATATATGCTTCCTAACGATTTTACTAATGTTACCTAGAATTTTACAGTTGGGTATTTAATAGATTTCATACATGTTTATACACATATTTCAAAGAATCCTTATAAAATAACCCCAGTTGAGTTATGAGAATTTAAAAAGAAACTCTTGTATAATCTATAAAAGTTATTTATATTCCCTAGTGAATAACCATAAGGTACACATATTATTTTTTTATGACTAAATATTGGTCAATTTGTTTCTGCGTTTATTATCAAGAACATAACAAGATATATATCAAGAAAAAGTATCCTAAACCCTATATGAATGAATGTCTTAATCAATTGAGTGGATCTCAATGCTTATCAATAACTGAACTTCCATATGAATATCATCTGTTAATGGTAAATAAAGATGATAAAACTTATAAAATATTCTATATGAGGTACAGACAATATAAATTCATAGTGACTCTATTTGGACATTCTAATTCCCCCTCCATATTCATGAATTTAAGGAATAAATTCTTTTTAGATTACCTTAATAAATTTTTGGTACTATTTATAGGTGAAATTCTCATATATTATAAGAGTAAATAATATCATGAAGATCATTTTAGGATTATGTTAAATACCTTGATAAAGGATAATATCTTTTCCAAATTTATAAAATGTAAATTATAGATATATAAAGTATCATTCATAGTTCATATAGTCACATGTGAGGGTATATCGATGGATCCCTCAAAGATGAATGCTATTAAACAATTTACTATAACAAAAAATGTGATTGAGATCCATATTTTTCTCAAATTTCTTGGATATTAATGATGCTTTGTAAGAAATTTCTCATGACTATCAAATATGATAACCAAGTTGATGCATAAAAGAACCAAGTTACTTTAGACAAATGAATATGAATAAAATTTCATTTAGTTGATGATAAGTTTGATCAATGAAACCATTATTACACTACCATTTAGTATAAAATGATTAATTCTATACAACGATGCATTAATATAGGAATCAAAATGTGTTCTCATGAAAAATGAAATGGTGTTTGAGTATGATTTATCCAAATTGAAGATTATTGAGAAAAATTACCTAACTCATTTATTAGAGCTAACATTGGTATTTTTTAATTAAAATATGATGTCATTATATTTGTAGTGAAATGTGTGATTTTTATACTATTTATAAAATCTTACAATTTATATTCAGATAAAAAAAGTTGAATATGATCCAAAAGATATTGTTGTATTTGATTAAGGATTATGACTACTCAATACATTACCACCCTGAGAAGGAGAATTGGGTGGATAAAACGTTGAGTTAGAAAGATCAAGCTGGCTTGTCCATGATGATAATTGAAAAACATCCAATACTTATGCATTTGAAAAATTTGGACCATTAAATTGTAAGGGAAAGATAAAAACATTATCTTTCCTAGAATACTCTTCAACCATCCATCCATATTAATATTTAAGAGGAAAAAACTAATATATAGATCTAAAAACTAAGGTAAAGAAAGTTATAGAGTTAAATTATAACCATAATTGAATGATAATATTTAATCTCTAAACAAGTTTCCCTTCAATATAAGATTTAATTAAGAAGCTATTGGATGAATCACATAACTCATCATTTACTATACATCCTAGAAGTATAAAGATATGATGATATCTTAAAGAGTACTTTTAATGAGGCAAAATTAAAAGGGATATTATTGATTATGTATGTCTATTCCTGATATGTCAACAAGTAAAGGATAAACATCATAAGACTTTTGGGATGTGGAAATAATTTCCCTTACTTAAATGGAAATGGGAAAGAATGCCCCTATATTTCATTATAGGACTACAAAAAATTTAAAAAGGATATAATACCATCAGTTTTATAGTAAATCGCCTTATAATGTCAACGGACTAATTTTATTATAGAACATTTATCACTTAACAAACATTCCAAGATAAACATTCAGAAAGTGGTAATATTACATGGAGTGCAACTCTCAATTTTATCTGGACAAGATCCGAGGATTACCTTGATATTTTGGAATATTATTCAGTAATAATTGAATATAGTATTAAAATTCAAAACTACATATCATAATCAAAGATAAAATTAGTTTGAGAGGACCATTAAAACCCTATAAGATATGTTGATTGATTTCTATATGGATTTAAAAGGTGGTTGGGATCAATACCTTATTATATTTTACTTCTAATACACTAATTTCATTTAATTGAGAATTCAAATGGATTCTTATGAAGGCCTCAATAGAAATATGTTTATAACTCTAAGATAATGAGATAAAGGTATATACCATTAGCTGTTGTGACCTTTGTTAGCTATGGAAATGGTAGAGAATGTAAGAGTTATTCAGTACCACATTAGGGAGGATCATATTGAAAAAACATTATATTGAAAATAATTATAGAGATAAATAGTTTGATGTTTTTGATAAGTTATTACTTAAAATATCTCCTTGGAACATGGTTATGATATTTGAAAATAAAGGGAAGAAAATCCCTAGATATATCAGTCCCTTTGAGATACTTGATCATGTCAGGATGATATCTTACCACCTGGTGCTTCTACCAAATCTCTCCTATGTTAATGGAGTGTTCCATGTATCACTTTTAATGAAATATATAATATATCCTTAAAATTTATGAAACTAAGAGTCTATAAAACTATACCAGGATCTTTCTTATTTATAAAATCCAATGGAGAATATGTATTTAATAGATAATGTTTTTAAGAACTTGATAATTCACTTGGTCAATTTTTATGGTAAAACCATTAATTTGAGGAAGATATATGGAAACATAAGGTAATAATATAGAAAAAACATACCCATTTTTTTTATTCAGAGTAACCATATGTCAAATTTTTAATTCATATAATGGCATAGAATGTAACACTATAATTTCAGAATATATTTTCTACCTAAATGTATTTGATACATTCAGTAGCTTTTGATACAAAAAACACAAAACATAAGTCAATAATTATCTTATGTGATAGAAAATTAAATATATTTTAGGAAAATTAAATGAAACATAATTAGTAAATTCAATTGAGTAATTATAATAAGTATAACCCTAATAATTCTTGAAAAAATAGAAAACTTTTGTTTAATTTTTTTTTTAATTTAAATATATTTTTTATTTATAACCTAATTTCTATTATTTTGATTATTAAACCCATTGAATATTATTTTTTATACATTATTAATGATAATTTATAAATTTATTATCAAATGGTTTTAAATGAAGAAAAAATCATTTGAGGGTAAAATGAGATATTTTTTAGAAATGTGTTTTTATGCACACATGGTTTTTTATCATAATAAATTAAATTAATAATTATTGATGAATGATTTTAATTTAATTTATAGATAGTATGCACACTAAAATTAATCAATATTCACTTAATTATTATTACTAGAAATGTAATGGGACTAAAATAATTCTTATTCTTAAATATACATTTTTTCTAAAAATAATTTTTTTGCGCATTGTGCAGGAATATTGGAATTAATTTCTACCACATTTAGAAAATGTTTATGGAAAAAATTGATTCCATATCTATAAAAATATTATAAAAATTATCTATAATGTTAATACTATTTTTATTCATAAAAAAAGTTATCATGGTTAAAAAATGAGTAACTGTGGTAAATGTAAATTGTGGGAAAAAGATAAATTAACCGGAAAAGGATTAAAATATCACAAAACATATACCCTATTATTGTTTAATTTAGATTATTCTTGACCAATAATCCTATACAACCCATTATTTTCCACTTTTTTAGACACTTTGTTTTGAAAGTGAAATGCCATTAATATAAACCCATGAATATTTACAAAAGTTTCACCCCTGACTTATAAAAGGATCACTCAATACCATAATTATCCAAATAAAAAAAATCATTTTTGGTCAAAAAAATTCAGAAAATATATCTTCCCAAACCTCCTAACCAAGTATTATAGTTATTTTACTAAGGAAAATTCCAGGATTAGAAGGATTAATGTGTAAGATATGAGAGGATATATAAGGTAGAGGTAAAGGAGCTAACCAAGTTCTGTAAAGTTTATTTATTATTTTACCTAAAAAATATAATTTATAACCAAATGAAAATAATTTTAATAATATAATAAATATAATAAAATTATATTTAGTTTATATAAAAATCATTACCTACCTTATTTCCATCAAAAGGGAAATGAAAACATCGTTTAGTCGTAAACGAAAACTACAAACTCTACGAAGTAATATACTTAATTTATCATCTCCACTTTTTTATGGATGGTTTTAAAGATAAATTTAATGAATATATATGATATTTATAAAATTATTATTATTATTAAAAAATAAATTATTATTTAACTTCCATTATTCCCATCCATTGAAAAATTAAAACATTATCTGAGTGTTCATGAAGATAACCGCCTCCATAGAGCAAAATATATAATTTTTCATCAAAGACATTCATGGATGGTTATAAAAGTGTAAATATTGAATAAATATTATATTTATAACATTATTATGATTATGGAACTATGAAAATTGTCTAGTTACTAGAAACATCAAACCAAAATATGCATGGAAAACATAACAGTTTAGGCCCAAATATTGATTTAACAAAGAATTACAACATAAGGGAACTAAGAAAATATAAGGGAATGATATATTGTAATATAATATTGATTATGGTTATATTATAGATTTATAATAAATATAAATTTATTATATATGAGGTTATATTGTTTAAAAATAATTTTAGGACTTGAGGTAAGGGTTACCTCATCACAATTTCCCTTTATTGATATATAATACATAATCACCACCTTGTTTATTTTGTGTGGTGTAAATAATCCATATAAATGTACATTATAATAAACTTCATTAAAAATATGGGTATTTTATAATACATATATTCTCCTTTATTTCATGATGTTTTAATTTTAAGGTTACCAAAACTGTAAGAGTTTATGTTATAATTTCACTTTTTAGGGATTATATATGTTTCAATATATATTGGAAGAATTTTATGTTATTTCTTTCCTAAACCCATAATTTTTTTATATTCTTATTATTTTTATGGTTTTAAAATATTCTATCAATTTTTAACATCTTTGGTGCTAAAAAATAATGAAATAACGTTTTTATGAAAATTCGACATTATTTCAACCTTTTTAGTTGGGAATATTTTTCCTCGATATCCATGTTCATTAAAATAATTTTATATTAGTCATTATATAATTTTAAATTATTTATAAATTTATTTTCTCAACTATATTTTATTGTATTTTTTAAGGAATATTATTGTTTTCCCAAATGAGTCATTTTATACTTTCTTTAAAATAGTGATAAAAGAATGTCTTTTTTAACATTTGTGACATGAAAATATTTTACCACCGTTATGTCCCTTCTTTATCTTGAAGATGAAATTATAATATTAATTTATTTTTTAAATAAAATATTATTCCAATTATTTTTTGTTTTTTAGTTTTTAAAATTCACAAAAATAAAAGGAAATTCCTTCTTATTTTTCAAAGAATATGTCTAGCGATTTTAAAAAAGTATTTTTATCTATGTCAACATACTTTATTAATTTCATGATTAAATAGGGATATTATATTATGATTCTATATGAACAATATTTCTGGATGAATTATGATGATAAATGTTTAAGGAACGTTTTAAGAAGATCATTTCTTTCCCACTAGTTAGTTAATCTATAAAGGAGTGACGAATGATATTATGTTTTTATGAGATAAATATATATAATTTATTATTATGAGATAGGTGGGACCATTATATACCTCCAATTAAATGGGTAATACTTTTTATGACATTATATCAAAGATTATACAGGTGGTTAGCCTAATTCCATGATGGTACACTAATAGTTAGCCCCTGCCCAAGATGGTATTATGGTGGTTAGCCCAAGTCTATTATATAATGACTGTCTTGGTGGGTATCCATGACATATTATTTACATGATTATGTTTATTATACATGTTGATTATATAATTTTAATACATATTCTTATTCCTATGTTAGGATGGCTCATAATTGTTTAACGTTACACACTCTTACAACTCATGTCTAATGTTATATCTATTCTGTATAACATGAATCATAATTTGAGATTTATATCTTTGGGTATAAAAGTTATGTAGATAAATAATGTTATTATACCCTTATGTATATCTTCTTCTCACTTATGATATTTAATTGATATCTTTAATGTTTACCATTTTCAAGTATTTGAACTCACCCCTTATTATGTTTCCATTTCTCCATGTTTTGAAGAAGGGTATTATGTATGATGAGTCTAGAAGGGAAACATATGTGGATACATTTATATATTATAGAGGTTTATCATAAATGAGTTGACTATTTAACACACTGATATTTTATGAAATATAATTTTTTTAAAATTAATTTAATCTTTTAGTTATTTATCATTACAATCAACACTATGTTTAGCTTGCATTACATTAAACACAATGTTGAAATGAAACAAGACATACTATTGAAATAAGATTATTTAAAATGACAATTATCTCCAAGAATTTTAATTGTGGGAATTAATAGGATTAAATAGATTATAAAAATATATGGTTTAAATATATATATTAAATGGATTATTTGGGGACCAATTTATTAAAAATGTAAATGAAAACAATTTGAAAATAAAGAAAATCTTTTTCTAAATAACCAATTTTTTGAAAGAAACATGATTTACCTAAATAAATTAAATAAAAATATTTTAGTGAATTATTTTAATGAAATATAAATATTATATATTTAATCATCTATTTAACATTCATATTATATGTTTTATAGACAATAGATAAGAATAAATCCAAAATTTTCCCATAAAACTGTATTAAAAAAACAGTTTTATCACATTTTTGGGAAATTAATTTAAAAATAAATTTTTAATGTTTTAGAAAATTTATTTGAGAAACTAAAGTTTTGTTTTTAAATTATATTTTTAAAATTATCTCAGGGTGAAATTTTGGGAATTTTAAGAAAAGTTGATTTTTAATGAATAGTGAAAAATATTTAATTTTAATTGAAATTAATTTATATTATTTAAAATAAAAACACATATTTTAAATTATTTATAAATTAAAATTAGTTAAATTATATTTATATTTATCCAATTTAGGCTATTTTTATCATTTTTATATGAAATTTGTACATACAAACCTTTTAAACTTTTAAACAATTTCCTTTTGAAAACCCGATTTCTCATCATATATGCATGATTAATTTTAAATTAAATTTTAATAATTAAATTAATGGAATTTATAAAAATTTATTCAATATTCAGAATTAGTATAATTTATATTATATTATAATATAAAATTAATTTTTAATAATAATGAATAATGAAAATATGAAAATATGAAAATTTATTTACCGCAATTAGTATAAAAATGTGTTTATTAGGGGTTAAACTAAAAATATAAGGGATAAAATAGTTTAAAAATTGTATAAAATCTATTTTCGGACCATATTTTGAACTATAATTTATAATGGTTGATAATACTCTATGTTGGAGCCTTGTGTCAAGTGAAAAACATGGGCACACCTTTTTCTTTTCAAATATTTCATGTGTTCTAGCCACCTCACATATAAAAATAAAACCATTTTTCCACCAATAACTTCTTCAATAGATTCAAAAAATCCCTCATTTTCTATTGGAATCTTTATTTTGGTAATAAATTTAACCTAGAAAGGATTTTCGTGTAATCCAAAGGAGGTTACTCGAAGAAAAGGTAACACTCTTCAACGATCATTTTTTTTATTTCTTACTCCTCCTAATTCAATTCATATTAAACCATGATGATATAATAAGCCTAGTATATTTTTTAAATTATATTATTTATTTAAATTTTATTACCCAAAACCATCGCAAAACAATGTCATTAGTTTTTCCATTACCACAACTCATGGCTGTGTATAATGATGGAAATAAAGTATATATAGGATATTAATAACATAAATATACCTCTTGAGTTATTATATCATATATACCTTTTAATTTTCATTCTTAAGGGTTACGATAACGTTAGTGATGTGTACGGCAGACAACTGCCTCATGAAGTGATGTGAATTATTTTCACTAATACTTTAATGAAATGATAATTAGAAAAAATTTAATGAATATATGGGATATAAATGAAATAATAATGATATTCATGACCTATGTATCATTACTAAAATTTAATATATCATTTTATATCTTACCTGTTTACTTAGAGAAAGATGATAACATCATTTGTATACGTGTGGACTACCACCTTGGCTAAGTGATGCAATTCTCTCTTTTCATAAAAAAACCACATGGATGATATGTATAAGAATATTTAAAAAAAATATTTTTTATTTATGATATTATTATCACTTTTTATTGATAAAATACTTCTTACCTCCCTTCTATAATGATCATTGAAAAATGAATACGTTACTTACGTGTGAGTACATCGTACCATCCTCTTGATCGTAACATACTTTATTTCACAAAACCATATTTCATGATTGGTCTCAAAATTATAATTTATGTATAAACATTATGATTAATTCATGATACTTATTCTAGATATTATGTAACCATAATCAATGTAAGGGGACCAAAAATAAAAAATCAAAACATATATGAAAAACAAATCGGTTATTACCCAAAACATGATTTTAAAAAGGAATTGGTAATAAATGGTTAATAAATTTTTATTAGTAAATACAAAATTTTATAATATATAAAATTATGGTTAAATAATATTTGTATAAAAAATTATATTTATTATAAAATAGGCTCGAACATTTATTAAGGAAGTCGAGACATTAGGTAAAGAATTATTAATCTTACTTTTATTTCTGGGATACACATGAAAATTCACCACTCATTTATTTTGTATGGTGTGTATACTTCCCATTTGATATGTTATATCCTGAATAATATTATATTAATATAATTTTATGTTCAATTTTATATTATTATTTATTGGATCATACAATTAAAAAGAATACTGAAGTGGTAAAATGTTTTTGTCTCACTGTTTAATTTTGTGTGATACATGCCATATTCAACAAAAAATTATTATATGTTATAGCATCCCAAATTTTTTACAAAAGTTTTATTTAAATGATATAAATATAGGATATTTTAAGGTTTAGTTTCATTGAAATAAGTTACATAATAAATTAAAACATAAAACATTATTCTAGATCTACTTGAAAGACATCTTTAGGTGTTCAACCAAAGTTACATTTACTATATCCCCCTACCCGGGGACATACATAAAATGAAATGGGTGAGCATGAATCCCAATAAGGGAATAACCAAGAGAGACATATATCATGCGATCCTTATAAATATAGATAAGAATACGATGAATAAAAATAATGCATGAGAAAGACACATATCATAATAATAACATGAATCATTACATGGAATTTTGGATCCAAAATTTAAATGTGTCATTCATAAGAATTTCACAACAGTTTATCACCAAGGTATCATAAATGAAAATTTACAAGGTTATTCACCAAGTTATCATAAAAAATTTAATATCTAGAGATTAAATTCGTTAACTAATGCATTGGATCACTTTTAGGCAACTCCCTTCATTTGTCTTATTTAATGTGAGCCCGATAGATCATAATAAATAAATTCATTAATAGACTCTGGAGAAAAAATAATGAGTTTCTTATCAAAATCCTGTAATTTAAAAAGTGCTTAATGACATGATCATTACATCGTTTTTAGACCAAGAATATTTAATATAGGTATATTATGTGTAAATCTCACAATAAAATAAATAATTTAAATCTAGGTGAATACTGAAGGAAAAGAAAAATGGTTGGGTATAAAAAAAGAAAATTAAATATAATTTCTTAAGGAGAAGAGAAAAATATGAGTAGTAAATCTGAAAACATGATGGGTATAAAATGTTGTTTTTAGAAAAGGGTAAAATGAGAGTGGATAAACATCTCACATTGATAAAACATAATTCAGAATTAAGGTTATGATCAAAAGGTTAATAAATGAGATGAACCACATCATTTAGATGAAATATTCAAAAATATGTTCTTTAATTGAAGAGAAACTAAGGATAATTCCCATACCTTGAAGAGTTACCCCTAGATATTGAAGAATGAAATCTTGGGGGATTTAGGACACCTTATGTAACACCCCAGGTAAATAAAGAATATGACATTTTCATAATTATCCATATTTGTGAATAAATTATTAATATGACTTTAAAGGGGACACTATGCTCGATGGCGTACCCAACACGCAACAACGAGTTTCTTGGAAATCATACGTTGCACTCTAATAATAAAATAATAAATGGTAGTTAACATGTAGCCGTTGTATTGGTGGGAATGGATATAAATAACTAAAATATTATTATATATGTTTTTAAATGTTTTTACATTTATCCAATAAAAGATAAAGGCATAAAATACGGAAATAATTCAATTTTAGGCGTATATGCCATAGTTTTCACTAAAGGTTCACTTATCGCCTTTTGATGGAGAACTGTCATTAAATATAGTTATGTTCACTCTTATATATCCTTTTGGACCAAATAAAACTATTCTTAAGAATTGGGACATCAAAATTTACTTTGTGTAAATTTTTGGTATCTTTCTGATAAAGTTCATTTTTTAATGAATAGTGTAAAATGTTGTATTTTAATTCAAACCTCATTTTAATCTAATTTATTTATATGATTTGATTATATTTTTAATTGGGTTTAAAGTGAAATTAGAATATATTTTTACCATTAAATCCAATAGTGGTCGTTGGAATTAATTTCACTTTGAAAACAGACTTAAACTAGTGTCAATCTTTTGATACTTATTATTTCATAAAAACACGCTATTTGCTCTGATAGGGGGAATTAATTATTAAATTAATTAATGTGACTTATATGTTTTGAATTTTGTAAAATAGACATCATTTTTTAATTCAGAATATCAAATATAGCTTAGGGTGAATTTTTCGGATTTCTCTGAAAAACATCAATTTTTGATGAATAGTGAAACCACTAAGTGGTACTTATAAAAACTGATTTTTCCGTTTAAATGAAAATTTTCCATCTTTGTGTTTTAAATTTCAAAAATCCGACATACATGGTTGTAATTAAGAAGTAAAATGTGGTTCAATGGGATAAAAATAATTTTTTGGTGAATAGTAACTTATTAAGTTTTTAATCGCGATTAGAGGTAATTAGTGTAGTTTAAGGTAAAAAATAATGTTTTAATAATATGAAATGAACTTGACACATGTCCTAAACTCCTTTTATGTGTCATGGCCGACCAAGAAAACCCATGGGTCAACTTGGGGACCCCATGAAGCCACTTTGGTTGGAAAATGACATTAATATCTTTTTATTTAAAGTTAAAGTAAAAATGAGACAAACATGAAATGTTTTACTAAAACAATTTTTACATGGGGTTATACAAATCTGATTTTTGACTATAAATATTAATTGGAAATCTAAAAGGATTTCCTACATCATAGTATTTTTTTTTATAATTTTTAGACATTAAATAAATTAAATTATTTATGACATCATGATGATGCAACGATGACCTCATTATTTAACGATTTAAATAAAATGGAAAGATAATGTAATATCTAAGACCGAAACATGTACAAAACCTATTGGATGAGTGGATTTATAACCCTTATCACCTTATACTTGAAATAAATCAATATGGTCCCTTTAAAATCCGAAACTCTTTTGAAAATAAAGTAACATTTTGTAACTTTACAAGAGTGCCCCTCCTCTCCTTTTATAAAAGGCCCCCACCTCTACCTCTTTACCCACACTCCCAAAGTCTTTGGCTCGGCCAGCCTCTGCCCATTTTGTCTCTACACTTCCCTCTCTTACTCTTTGAGGCCTCACTTTGGGCAGAAGTCTTCCCAAGGAAGCCTTGGAGCTCAAACCAAAGGGAGTTACCCGATTTTAAGGTAATGTCTTCACTTAAGTCCTTTTGTTTTATTTTGCTTCTCCAACCCCCTAAACTCTTTTTATTCATTTCTTTTGTAACAAATACAGTATCATCAATATACTAGGATGTTGTTATAATAAGGATTTGAGCTACACTTTCACACACCTACATCTAATGGTTAAAGAACATACTGTTTCTGTGGATGGCGAATTTCTGCCTCCCGAAACGATGATTGTTCAACATTCTTCTAACACCTTCAAAGGTGGCCATTAAGATGACACTATATTTATATATGATATATAATATGTTTATATTTTCCTTAAGCTTCTGTATTTTTCATTTTGGGCATACCTTTATGGGTTCCATTATGGGTAAACGCGATATCTTCATTTAAGGAAGTGCGGACTACCGCCCCCTCAAAGTGATTTGATTCGTTAATACCATATGTGGTACGTAAAAATGATATATTTAATGATATTATATATGATAACATACTAGAATTAAAATACTATTATGTATCATTATGTTTTAATTCCATTAAATATGAAATAGAAATGGAAGTAGCGTTCATGCGTACGTACGACTTACCGTCTCCACGAACGATACATTTCATTTCTTAACTCAAAATGTTATGTAACTTTATAAGTACATATATATAATGGATATATATGTAATATATTACATCAAAATTATGGATATCATTCTGGAATTATAAAATATATATATCTCTCTCATTTTGTTTTAATTCCATTAATATGACAAAAAATGAAAGTAGCGTTCATGCGTACGTACGGCCTACCGTCTCCCTGAATGGTGCTTTTTGTTTTTTATCTCCAAATGATATGTAATAGTATGAAATGAATATTTACGGGATATATATGATATTTTAATCATTAATACTATTCTGGAAATTATTTACTTATAACTACATGGGCAATCTTTTTTCAAACAAGTTCATTTTTGACTCATATACCAAACATCGGCAAAAATGTCTGATATGAACTAAAATTATTAAACAATTATTATAACATTATAATATGTGATATGAACTGAATAATAATATATAAAGGAGGTACTTAGGAAATTATTAATTGAACAAAGTTTATTATTCAGGAATATAAAGAAACGAATAAGACAAGTTGGACTTGAGGTAAGGGACCCTACCCCTCTCATTCTTTTTAAGTACACTCTTTTATGTCATCCCTTTTAAGCTCATATTTCTTATGATCGGGATGTTATTTTATATTAATAATACTGTAATTTTTATGTTCATATGATGAGAGACCCTATTCTCTCTCATCAATCCATTTTGGAAGTTTTGAGTGGCGCCGTTTGGCTGCAGAATTTTCGTAAGAGATCTAACCCCTCTCTTTCTTTTTAAGTACTCTCCTTTATGTCACTCCTTTTAAGATCCTATTTGTTATGTTGGGGGATGTTATTTTTTATTAATATTTCTGTAAAATTTATGTTTATGTGATGAGATACCCTATTTCCTCTCTTCAAACCATTTTGGAACTTTTAAGTGGCACTGTTAGGCTGCCGAGTTTTCGTAAGAGATGTTTCATCTCACTTTTATTCCCGTGAGATTTATGCTACATTTGCCACAATTTCCTTTGAGTGGTTTATGTACTGCCCATTATTAAACTCCTTTTGTAATATAATTCCATTTATGGGTATTTACATATTCATTGTATGACACTTCTTCAATGGTGTGTACTTTCCGAAAGTTACCCAAGTCGGTAAGGGAACCTTTCACCCTCCTCTTTTTAAAAGACTTTGTTTGTTATGTCTTTTAATTCACATAATATTATGTTGGGATATGTTATCCTATATCCTGATTGATGTAAATTTTATTTCCAAGTGATGAGTTTCCCTTTTTATCACTCATCAACTCATTTTCTGAATTTTTGAAGTGACGCCGTTAGGCTGTCGAATTTTACCAAGGGAACTTTTTAACCCGATTTCGATTTTTTGGGTTCAACATGTAGTTATTGAATATGTCATAATTTGAATATGTGTGAGTGAACTTTTATTGTTTTACACTTAATATCCAATTATATTGGGTGTATTTATATTTTTCACACATAATTTTGAGATTGATTTATCCTTAATTTAAGGATACCTTCTTTATAAGGGATTTCATCACATTTTACATCTCTATTGAGACTTCATTGTTATTATGCACCAATTCACTCTCATATGGTGTATATAATGTCCTTTGGAATATTATATCATGAATCCATTTATTCTCATGATATTATAAAGTTCTGATTAAATGTTATTCCACAATTATTGTATTCAAGTGTCTCTAATTTTGGTAAAAACCCTTTATCCAAAATATTGCTTAAAATGTTTTAATGATTTGTTCTTATTAATATCCATGTTTTCAAAATGGTTTTAAGGATTTATTTATATAGATATTA
The DNA here is from genome assembly GCA_963277665.1 of Viscum album. Lineage (NCBI taxonomy): Eukaryota > Viridiplantae > Streptophyta > Magnoliopsida > Santalales > Viscaceae > Viscum > Viscum album. The sequence continues at coordinate 400,438,138 of OY728151.1, read as the reverse complement.
ATGGTTTAAAATGTTAACATCTTCAAGGTGGTATGAGACACTTTGATTCAAAAATCTCTTTATTAAATTTTTTAAAAGGCATTGAAAATGGTTTTTTTAATGGATTCATTATTTCAATATCGTAAAATGTTATATTGTGATTGAAATGTGGAAATGTTATATTTCTTTTATGCATGTTTTATGTGATACATTTATGTTATGGTTCTTGGGCATTGTTATGAAAACAGGTGGTTCTGTGATAAACTAAGGGCGGGTGAGCCCGATATAGCTCTCCAATGCATTGGGTAACGCGAAGGAGTGAAACGTTAAGGTTTATCCGAAGAGATTTAGTGAATATACTGTGATAGGTATTCCAAACATAACCAAGAGGGTTAATCCCTACGCAAGAATGTTATGAATGCCTCAAGTTACCTTTATGTCTTATGATTTCTATGATTTATTCATGGTTTGATGAGGTATGTTAAAGTGCCTATGTTTTATGGGTAAAGTATGATTTCATTATTATGTATATATGAACTCATGTTTCCTTTCCATATTTTTATAACCCTTACTGAGCTTTTTATGCTCATCCCAAGTTTTTGAAATGTTTTTCACAGGTCAAGGGAAAGGTACAAGATGTGATGATAGTGTCAAGGATGTGTCAAGAAAGAATCCATGTTTTATTTTTAATATGTTTCCGTTGATGGGAAGAATGAATACTGTCTTTTATGTAACCACTTTGTTTAAATGTGGAATGTAATGCAAGTTTCATGATATAATTCTCTAAAACTCTAAACCTGAAAAGATCCTCAATGTGTAATCTTGTAATAAATCAAGATTAAGTAAGGTTTAAGGCTGGGGCCTTATAGTTGGTATCAAAGGTTGGTTTAGATAACTTTAGAGGTTAGGGTATTCTTTAAGCATAAGTGGCATTACCATAATGGTTAGGATTTCAGAAAGGGTCCTAGTTTTAGATAAAGTGAATGAGTAAGTATATATTAGTGTTTATCTTCCTCATTAGTACATGATGGTTTTTTTTGATATACTCACACTGACCTTTTTGGTTTTAGTAAATGGCTGGATCTAGCAGGCACCAAAGTAACAGTGGATGTGAAGGAAACTGTGACAGTTTTTTGAGCAAGCAACTGAATGATATGGGAGCTGCAATGCGAACTCTTGTGATTATCCTCAACCAACTATCTGGAGTCATGATTGACCACCTAAACATTGGTGATTTCTCTAAGGCATCATATATGCAACAAAAAAATCCCTACGGAAGTATATGTAATAATCATAAAGGAAAGTGTGTTCAAAAACCTATGTGCCAAATATGTGGAAAGAAACACCTAGGAAAATGTTTCAAAGGGACTGAAATATGCTATAGATGTGGAAATGAAGGTCATAAAGCAAGAACCTGCCATAGAAAAAGGAATCATCCAGTTGACTTGAGGAAAGGGACAGAAGTTCTTTCTGAGGGATCAATTGAATGTTTTAAATGTGGTATGCATGGTCATTATGAAAACACATGTCCTATGTAGAAGTTTCATGAATGGGGTCACCAAGAGCGTACAAATGTTCGTTTACCAATACCTAATGCCATTCCAATTGAGGATGAAGAAACTGACAATGACCAATCAAAGGTATGTATTATTTCATGACTATTGTTTTCCTATTTTGGAATCTTAGGATATGATTCATGATTTTGTTTGTAGGAAAGAGGTATTTCGGAATAAGTTAGAAAGGAATGGTTAATGGATCATGAAGAATGTTGAATGAGTAAGATGTCAACATATAAGGGCTTCAAGAGTTATGGTGAAATTATTAAGAGTATTAAGTCTCTTTTGATGATGGGGTTACATTAGAAGAATTTTTATATTATGTGTAACCCTGATGTTTAATATAAGAAAATTTTATTCAAGGAATAGTTATCTTTTCTTTTGTGGACATAGTTATAAAGAACCATTTGGGTTTATATGATCCTTACTTTTGAGGTAATTATGGGTTACTATATGTTATGATTGAAGTGAAAGGCATGAGATAAAATTGAGGTTAAATTATGTTACGGTTATTTTTGATGATTTTATCCCTTTTTGGGGAATGATTTGAGAATTATATAGTTTTGGAAAAAGGACAACACGCAGACCGTGTGACAACCCGTTGCGTCGGACAAAGCTGCGAGAATCAAACCCACAACCAAAGTGCGACTGGTATTTATTGCCTACCACTGGACTACGTGAAGTACCTGGTTAGTTTGACTGATTATTTTTAGTTATATGATTTTACAAATTAAGAGTAAAGTTGATTTTGTGTTATTTATGAAAATTATTAACCTATCATGGAGGATATGTGATTAGGTTAATTACTTTTCAATACGAGACTTTAGGAGCAACTGATGTTGTTTGGAGATTAATGTTACGATTTAACTTGGAAGAATATGTGACTAAATACTTAAAATATTTGGGTTTCTAATCTTATATTGGTTTACTTTGAATAATTTTATGGAAAAATTGTTTATCGGATGGTCCTCGTTGAACTTTGGGTTTTGTTGGACAAATTTTGGAGATTAAGCATAGATTTTATTTTTATAAAGGGTTATCCTTTTCTGGATTTTCTAAACTTGTACTAACCATTTTGGGTTTTGGTTTTGGTTAAAGTCTAAAGACATGGGTAGTATATAGTTCTCTTTGGTGTATTAGGTGATTCTCTAGAAGTTGATTATAGTACTCTTTATGCGAACAAGTCTCCCTAAATACTCATCTTTTGGAAAAAAATATGAGTTTGATTAAGGAATCTAGTAAAAGTTGAAAGTCAACATGATAAGTGATTATGTTTCCTTATGAATAAATTCCTCAATAAAAAGTAACTTAAAACAAAAATGTTTTCTATTAACTTTTCCTACTGGGGAATCGAATACCGTTTAACCCATCACAAGTTTGTGATTTTCTTATGGTTAACTTTCTCCTATACATGTTTACTATCACTCTCCATCAGAACATGACCCTTTGTTTTATCCTCCATATCCATATTTTCATACTTGGAATCCTAGTATGGGTTAACTCGGGTGACATTTGTACTTCTCTCCCATTCTTTTAAAGTGATTGTTTTACCGACTCTTGTTCCGATGTGGGACTTTCAAGGATGTTTCCAAGCTCAATTTTAAAAATTGCGAGGACGCAATTCCCAAAAGGGGGGAAGGATGTAACACCCCAGGTAAATAAAGAATAATACATTTTCATATTTATCCATATTTGTGAATAAAATATTAATATGACTTTAAAGGGGACTCTATGCTCGATGGCGTACCCAACACACAACAACGAGTTTCTTGGGAATCTTACGTTCCAATATAATAATAAAATAATAAATGGTAGTTAACATGTATCCTTTGTATTGGCGGGAATGGATAGAAATAACTAAAATATGATTATATATGTTTTTAAATGTTTTTACATTTATCCAATAAAAGATAAAGGCATAAAATACGGAAATAATTCAATTTTAGGCGTATATGCCCTAGTTTTCACTAAAGGTTCACTTATCGCCTTTTGATGGAGAACTTTCATTAAATATAGTTCTGTTCACTCTTATACATCATTTTGGACCAAATAAAACTCTTCTTAAGAATTGGGACATCAAAATTTACTTTGTGTAAATTTTTGGTATCTTTCTGATAAAGTTCATTTTTTTAATGAATAGTGTAAAATGTTGTATTTTAATTCAAAACCTCCTTTTAATATAATTTATCTATATGATTAGATTATATTTTTAATTGGGTTTAAAGTGAAATTAGAATATATTGTTACCATTAAATTGAATAGTGGTCGTTGGAATTAATTTCACTTTGAAAATAGACTTAAACTAGTGTCAATCTTTTGATACTTATTGTTTCATAAAAACACGCTATTTGCTCTGATAGGGGGAATTAATTATTAAATTAATTAATGTGACTTATATGTTTTGAATTTTGTAAAATAGACTTAATTTTTTAATTCAGAATATCAAATATAGCTTAGGGTGAATTTTTGGGATTTCTCTGAAAAACATCAATTTTTGATGAATAGTGAAACCACTAAGTGGTACTTATAAAAACTGATTTTTCCGTTTAAATGAAAATTTTCCATCTTTGTGTTTTTAATTTCAAAAATCCGACATACATGGTTGTCATTAAGAAGTAAAATGTGGTTCAATGGGATAAAAATAATTTTTTGGTGAATAGTAACTTATTAAGTTTTTAATCGCGATTAGAGGTAATTAGTGTAGTTTAAGGTAAAAAATAATGTTTTAATAATATGAAATGAACTTGAAACATGTCCTAACCTCATTTTATGTGCCATGTCCGACCAAGAAAACCCATGGGTCAACTTGGGGAACCCATTAAGCCACTTTGGTTGGAAAATGACATTAATATCTTTTTATTTAAAGTTAAAGTAAAAATGAGACAAACATGAAATGTTTTACTAAAACAATTTTTACATGGGGTTATACAAATAATATTTTTGACTATAAATATTAATTGGAAAGATAAAAATATTTTCTACATCATAGTTTTTTTTTATAATTTTTAGACATTAAATAAATTAAATTATTTATGACAACATGATGATGCAGCGATGACTTCATAATTTAACGATTTAAATAAAATGGAAAGATAATGTAATATATATGACCTAATCATGTCCAAAACCTATTGGATGAGTGGATTTATAACTCTTATCACCTTATACTCTAAATAAATCAATGTGGGACCTTTAAAATCCGAAACACTTTTGAAAATAAAGTAACATTTTTTAACTTTACAAGAGTGCCCCTCCTCTCCTTTTATAAAAGGCCCCCACCTCTACCTCCTTACCCACACTCCCAAAGTCTTTGGATCGGCCAAACTCTGCCCATTTTGTCTCTCCACTTCCCTCTCTTACTCCTTGAAGCCTCACTTTGGGCAGAAGTCTTCCCAAGGAAGCCTTTGAGCTCAAACCAAAGGGAGTTACCCGATTTTAAGGTAATGTCTTCACTTAAGTCCTTTTGTTTTATTTTGCTTCTCCAACCCCCTAAAATCTTTTTATTAATTTCTTTTGTAACAAATCCAGTATAATAAATATACTAGGATGTTTTTATAATATTTATTCGAGCTACACTTTCACACACCTACATCTAATGGTTAAAGAACATACTGTTTCTGTGGATGGAGAATTTATGCCTCCCGAAACGATGATTGTTCAACATTCTTCTAACACCTTCAAAGGTGGCCATTAAGATAAAAATATAAAAATATATGATATATAATATGTTTATATTTTTTTTAAGCTTCTGTATTTTTCATTTTGGGAATATCTTTATGGGTTCCATTATGGGTAAACGCGATATCTTCATTTAAGGAAGTGCGGACTACCGCCCCCTCAAAGTGATTTGATTCGTTAATACCATATGTGGTACGTATAAAGGATATATTTAATGATATTATATATGATACCATACTGGAATTAAAATACTATTATGTATCATTATGTTTTAATTCCATTAAATATGAAATAGAAATGGAAGTGGTGTTTATGCGTACGTACAACTTACCGTCTCCATGAACGGTACATTTCATTTCTTATCTCAAAATGTTATGTAATATTATAAGTACATATATATAATGGATATATATGTAATATATTACATCAAAATTATGGATATAATTATATAATTATAACATATACATATCTCTCTCATTTTTTTTAATTCCATTAATATGACAAAAAATGAAAGTAGCGTTCATGCGTACGTACGGTCTACCGTCTCCATGAACGATGATTTTTGTTTTTTATCTCCAAATGATATGTAATAGTATGAAATGAATATTTACTGGATATATATGATATTTTAATCATTAATACTATTCTTTAAATTATTTACTTATAACTACATGGGCAATCTTTTTTCAAACAAGTTCATTTTTGACTCATATACCAAACATCGGCAAAAACGTCTGATATGAACTAACATTATTAAACAATTATTATAACATAATAATATGTGATATGAACTTAATAATAATCTCTAAAGGAGGTAATTAGGCAATTATTAATTGAACAAAGTTTTTTATTTATGAATATAAAGAAACGAACAAGACAAGTTGGACTTGAGGTAATGGACCCTACCCCTCTCATTCTTTTTAAGTACACTCTTTTATGTCATTCCTTTTAAGCTCATATTTCTTGTGATCGGGATGTTATTTTATATTACTAATACTATAATTTTTATGTTCATATGATGAGAGACCCTATTCTCTCTCATCAATCCATTTTGGAAGTTTTGAGTGGCGCCGTTAGGCTGCCAAATTTTCGTAAGAGATCTAACCCCTCTCTTTCTTTTTAAGTACTCTCCTTTATGTCACTCCTTTTAAGCTCCTATTTGTTATGTTGGGGGATGTTCTTTTTTATTCCTATTTCTGTAAACTTTTTTTTATGTGATGAGAGACCCTATTTCCTCTCATCAATCCATTTTGGAAGTTTTAAGTGGCGTCGTTAGGCTGCCGAGTTTTCGTAAGAGATGTTTCATCTCACTTTTATTCCCGTGAGATTTATGCTACATTTTCCACAGTTTCCTTTGAGTGGTTTATGTACTGCCCATTATTAAACTACTTTTGTAATATAATTCCATTTATGGGTATTTACATATTCATTGTATGACACTTCTTCAATGGGGTGTACTCTCCGAAAGTTACCCAAGTCGGTAAGGGAACCTTTCACCCTCCTCTTTTTAAAAGAATTCGTTTGTTATGTCTTTTAATTAACATAATATTATGTTGGGATATGTTCTTATATATCCTGATTGATGTAAATTTTATTTCCAAGTGATGAGTTTCCCTTTTTATCACTCATCAACTCATTTTCTGAATTTTTGAAGTGACGCAGTAAGGCTGTCGAATTTTACCAAGGGAACTTTTTAACCCAATTTCGATTTTTTGGGTTCAACATGTAGTTATTGAATATGTCATCATTTGAATATGTGTTAATGACCTTTTATTGTTTTACACTTAATATACAATTATATTGGGTGTATTTATATTTTTCACACATAATTTTGAGATTGATTTATCCTTAATTTAAGGATACCTTCTTTATAAGGGATTTCATCACATTTTACATCTCTGTTGAGACATCATTGTTGCTATGAACCAATTCACTCTCATATGGTGTATATAATGTCCTTTGGAGTATTATATCATAAATCCATTTATTCTAATGATATTATAAATTTCTAATTAAATGTTATTCCTCAATTATTGTATTCAAGTGTCTCTAATTTTGGTAAAAACCCTTTATCCAAAATATCGCTTAAAATGTTTTGATGATTTGTTCTTATTAATATACATGTTTTCAAAATGGTTTTAAGGATTTATTTATATGGATATTAACGGTTTAAAATGTTAAAATCTTCAAGGTGGTATGGGACACTTTGATTCAAAAATCTCTTTATTAAATGTTTTAAAAGGTATTGAAAATGGTTTTTTAATGGATTCATTATTTCAATATCCTAAAATGTTATATTGTGATTTAAATGTGGAAATGTTATATTTCCTTTATGCATGTTTTATGTGATACATTTATGTTATGGTTCTTGGGCATTGTTATGAAAACGGGTGGTTCCGTGATAAACTAAGGGCGGGTGAGCCCGATATAGCTCTCCAATGCATTGTGTAACGTGAAGGAGTGAAACGTTAAGGTTTCTCTGAAGAGATTTAGGGAATATAATGTGATGGGTATTCCAAACGTAACCAAGTGGGTTTCTCCCTACGTAAGAATGTTATGAATGCCTCAAGTTACCTTTATGTATTATAATTTCTATGATTTATTCATGGTTTGATGAGGTATGTTAAAGTGCCTATGTTTTATGGGTAAAGTATGATTTCATTCTTATGTATATATGAACTCATGTTTCCTTTCCATATTTTTATCACCCTTACTGAGCTTTTTATGCTCATCTAAAGTTTTTGAAATGTTTTTCACAGGTCAATGGAAAGGTACAAGCTGTGATGATAGTGTCAAGGATGTGTCAAGAAAGAATCCATGTTTTATTTTCAATATGTTTCCGTTGATGGGAAGAATGAATACTGTCTTTTATATAACCACTTTTGTTTAAATGTGGAATGTAATGCAAGTTTCATGATCTAATTCTCTAAAACTCTAAACCTCAAAAGATCCTCAATGTGTAATCTTGTAATAACTCAAGATTAAGTAAGGTTTATGGCTGGGGCCTTATACCTTAGGGGGAATACATGGGAGAAAGAACCACTAGAAATTTTTTTAACATAGATTGGGGGTGAAAGTAAATGGAGAAATAGGTGGGTATTTATAAAATAATTGGTGAAATTGTTCAATAATTTTAAAATATAGGTCTTGGAAATCTATGTTATGGAAAATGAAAACCCATTAGATTACGCAAGGTTTTTTCTCATGGTTTTGGAAACTTGGATAAAATTTTATGATATTTTAATACACCAGAACTGAAAACCATTTTTAATACTTCTTTTAGAATATAAAAGTAAATATTCTTCAAAGTAATGTTTTTTTAAAATAAAATTTTCCTTTTCACGATTTTGAAAGTCACTTATAATTTTGTAAATTTATTAAAATATATTAAGATACTTAATATTTATAAAATAAAATATTTTAGTTCTTGGATTCTGTTTAACATAAATATGAAGTCATTAAACATATCGAAAACCCAAAACTTTATTTTTAAGTATTTATAAAAAATAAATTATTTTAGAAAATTCTAATAAATTCACCCTCACCTAATTTCTATGTGAAGATTTAAAATTAATTTTTTATTTTTTCAAAATAATTATATAAATATGATAATTTTTAATATTTAATTTAAAAATATTTATTTATTCAAAAATTTTAGGTACAATCAAATTTTTGACACTTATAAAAAAATTCCATCTCCATTATAAAATTATTTTATCATTTATATTTTGATAACTATGCTTTAAAATAATTTTTGATTGAAATAAATATAATTCATAGTACTTGAGTTTATTATAAAAGTGTATATGTTTTCTATAAAAATAAAATTTTGATTTATTTATGTCTAAAAATAGAATTATCAAAATCAATACAATTAAACATATATTTTATTAAGAAAAAAATTCTTAAGAAGAATTGATGTAATATAAATTTTACTTATACAAAGGAATTTACACTTTAAGTAAACATGTTCAAGACACATAACCACATTTTACACTCTCATACACCCTAAGGGTAAGGTGTGTGATGGTGGTAGTTATATGGGGTGGATCAAATAACATTGACCAAGTGTTAATATCCAATTACTTGAACTTCTCTCATAAGTTATTTCATGTAAGATTCACTTGATAAATCTTAGATTGGGCTCATTCAAGGGTGAACCCCAATGACGATACCTCCCTCCAAAATTTTGACAAATGAGCTTCAAACGGCACAACTATACTAGTTGAGGCCATCAATTCTCCTTTCTATATCTATTATCCTTTCGCATGAAAATATACATAAAACTTTGGTGGCCTATGTATATATCACATTTCTCCCCATAAAGATAGTGCATACATATATTCAATGCAAAAATAACTATATCTAACTTCAGGTCATGCGTAGGATAAATATTCTCATGATGCAATAACTATCGAGATTAATGAGTAATCACCATGGAATTTTTCATGAGGATTCACCCAATATCTTTCATAGGCGAATAAAAATAAATAAAAAAACTTCTCTGAAATAGGTTTGAGTTAAAATAGTTGTAGTGAACAGTATCTTCTTTATTTATTAGAAACATTATTTACACTCTTTTTTCCAAATTAATATATCCCCTTTTCAAGATAACTATTACTGGATTAGAAATTAGTGAACATTGTTTTACAAAACTTTTATAATATACTAATAAACCAAGGAAACTTCGAATATTAGTTACCATTATAGGATGAAGAAAATCCTTTATAGTCTTTGTATTCATAGGGTTAATTTAGATTCCATCATTTTTTATAATGTTCCATAATAATGAAACTAATTGTATCCATAATTCAAATTTTTTGAAATTTACAAATAGCATATCCTTCCTCAGAGTCCCCAATACAACCCTTAGATAATCATTATACTCCTCGTGACTTTTGGAATATATAATAATGTCATGAATAATAACTACCATGAATTTAACAAGATAGTTTTTAATGACTGTACTCATCAAATTCATAAATATAGTATGAAAATTAGTCATTTTTAAGATAATAACTACAAACTCATAATGCTCATATATTGTTCTAAATGTAGTCTTTAGAATATATTCTTTATTCAACCTCAATTTATGATTATTATATCGAAGTTCTATCTTGGAGAAGAATTGATCCCCATGAATCTGATAAAATTAATCATCAATCCTTGGGAGGGGGTACTTATTTTTCACTATGATCCCATTAAGTTTTCTATAATAAAGGAATAACTACATTGATCCATACTTATTCTTTTTAAAGAGAACAAGTGCTTCCCAAGAAGGTGCACTTGGTTAGATAAATCACCTATCCGAAAGATCTTAAAGTTGTTTATTTGATTCCTCTAACTCTATATTTTCCATTCTATATGGAGTCTTTGATATCAAATTGGTTCTCAGTATGAGTTTGATGGAGAACTCTACCACTCTTTATAGGAGAGATCCTTATATGTTTTCAATAAATAGATCAATGTATTACTGACTAATGGGGACATTATTTATAATTATACTTGCATTTTCATCTCTCTATTCATTCATCATCTCCAAAAATAATTCTAAGTAAGGATCTTATAGACAAATATTAGGACATGATATATCTCCATTGAAAATGACTACAGGTTGTGCATTCTAGACAATTAAAATTTTATTACTTTTGCAGTTGATCTTAGAATTATAGTTTTAGAACCAGTCCATCCCTAATATATTGTCAATTTATACCATGGGAATGAATACTATATTTGTGATGAGATTGTAATCACCAAAGTTAATAATAGAGTTTCTATACACTACTGATACTGGGAAAATTCATCCAGAAGTCTTCACTGATAACTATAATTCTAGCAGTTCAGGGATTGATTCTATATTATTTTCAAACTTGCATAAAATAAAGTAATGTGTATAACCAAAATAAAAAAAATAACTTTCTATATTATAGATCAATATGAGTGTACCTACCACCACATCATTAAGAGCCTCCACTTCAGCTATTGTGATAAACAAATATCGACTTTTCGCTCTTGGCCTATACTTAGGATGGTGGTCGTTTTCCACCATTATCTTATAATTTATACATTGATTGAAAAATTCCCCAAGATGTCCAAAATTGAAGCATTAAACTTATGATTGGGCCTACACTATTTTTCTTTATCGTTAGTTTTGAGAAGTTGAGGCTTCAAAACACCATGATATTTCTAATCTATATGCCCATATCTTTCACATTTTTATCACTTTAAACTCCCAAGAATGTTGTTCCCCAAATACTTCTTCCCACATTTGATGCACATGGGATGTTTCACTTTCTTTCCTCCTCTTCTGTGAATAATGTTCTTCCGTAAGTTTGAATCAATTTCTCTCTTATTTTTATTCGATCTAGGTGAGAATTTCATCCCTTCAAACTATAGTTCAAACTTTATATACCTCTGTAGTATCTCCTCATATCTTTCATTGTTTTTTTGATATATTCCTCTATTAATGGGGTCTTAGTCCATCGATGATTATATCTAATGTACCCTTAGGATCCCTAATGAAGCTATTTTTGTATTGAGAAAGTCTTTTAAAGTTCATCACAAAGATTCACATTGATTCTATTTCTTTCTGATTCAGTTCTAGAAATTCTTTCCCCATTGTCATTATCATAGAATGAGGGAAATATTTATTGAAATATATTACCCTAAACTCTTCCCACTTCATAGAATCAGTCTATTTTCTTGGATTCATGTTTCTAATTACTATCCTCCACTGATTAGATTCTTCTTATAAGTGATGTAATTTTAAGGTTACTTTATTGATCTAAAAAATAGAGTACAAAATTTGTATTTAATATAGAGATTATCCATTTTTCATTAATAAATGGGTTGGTAGATCCACTGAAAGAAGATGGCCATTGAAACTTTAGGGGCTCAATGGAATTTTATTCCCTTTAAGGTGAATTTGGTCGCTCAACTTGATTCAAGTTATTTTTCATTACTTGAGTTAGTTGATTCATCATAAAAAAATGTTTTCTATACTATATTCCATTGGAATGTCGTCAGTGCATCATCAATTACACTCATCATTTTCATGGTTCCTCTTATTTATCACTATTTTTTCTGAAGGAATAAAAACTTATTGAGAAACTTGTTATATATATGAATCTTATTATTCTAAGGGGATTTGATGTCTTAAAACATCATGATTAAATATTTTATTAATATCCTCTAAAAAATTACATTTTAAATATATCATTCATAAAGGTTCATAAAAATCTTGAGATTAACCAAACATATCCCCTAAGAGTGTAAAAATAATGTACAACAAGGCCCATTGTCATGCACCAATTCCCATTCAAGTATAGTTCAAAGTGGTGTTTTCATGTGTTACCCCTAGGAAAATATGTTGAAGAGAAACATCCACTTGTAGTATCCTGACATTGATATATTTGTTTGGAAACCACTTATTTAATAATCACAAAAATACCAAGATACTTTCTTATATTTATAAATTTATCTATGGTTATTCATAAAGTTTTCAAGTCCTAATTCCTGCAAATAACAAAACTATCTTTTTATTTAAAATATATCATCCCACCTATTTATTAAATAATTTTCATTACATGGTATAAACATAGGATATCTTAATGATTACTTTCTTAGAAATAAGGTACATAATAAATTAAAACATAAAAAATATTCTAAATACACCTGAAATATATCTTCATCAGTTCACCCTAATTTAAATTTATTTCATCTCATAACCTGGGTAAATACATCAAATGAAAGGGGTGATAATGAAGCTCGGTAAGGTAATAAGAAAAAGTGGAATATATCTTGTGATATTGAGACATTCCAATAAGAACAAGAGGAATAATTATAATGAATGAGAAAGAGAAATATCATAATAATTACAACATGAATCATAAAATGTAATTGTGCCTAGAACATTTGAATGATACATTCATAAGAATATCACCATGGTTTAGCACCAATGTGCCAAAAATAAAAATTACTCAGGTTATTCACCAAGGTATCATAAAACATATCATCTTTAGATATTAAATTCTTTATCCAATGCATTGGAGTGATATCTAAGTTAAACCTTCATATGTATTAATTAATGTGAGACACATATATCATAATCAATAATTTCATTAATGACTCTTGGATAATAAAGAAATAGTTTCTTATCAAAATCATGGTGTTTCAAAAGTTCTTAAAAACATGAACATTACATAATTTTTATCCCATAAAAAGGAAATGTGAGTTTATTATGTGAAAATACCCAAATAAAATAAACAATTTTCTTTTTATGTGAATACCCAAGTAAAATAAAATTGTTTGGGTATCCACACAAATAAAATAAAATAAAATTTCTTAATCAGAAGAGTGAAATTTGAGAAGTAAATTCAGAAAATGATGGGTATAAAATGTGGTATTAGAAAAATGTAAAATGGGAGGGGAAAAGGGTATACCATTTATAAATATGATTTTTAAGTAATTTTATGATAAAAATTGTAATAAAAGTTATTAAACATAACATATAAAAATATTCTTGATTTGAAGAGAAAAGAAGGACAATTCCATTACATTGAAGAGATACTCCCAGATATGAAAGAATATAACCTTGGGGATTAAAGAAACCTTATTGAGGTACTTGGGAGAAACAATCATCATAACATAGTGAAGGGTGGATTGGTATTGAATGGAAATAGATAGATGGATGTTTATTTATAGAAAAAGTGGATAAATTGTTTAATAATTTCCAAATATTGGTCATGGAAATCGTAGTTATGAAAAATGAAAAATCATTGTCTTAAAAATGGGGTTTGATCATCATTTTTGATATTTGGGGTAATCTTTTATGATATTTTAATACACCATAACCGAAAAGCATTTTTAATACTTCTTTTTTCTGGGAAAACTAAAGATTCCAAAAAGTAATGTTTTTAAAAACAATAGTTTCCCTTTTAGACATTAAAATGTCACTTAATATTTTGGAAATTGATTAAAATATATTAAAATACTTAATATTCATAAAATAACATATTTTAGGTCATGGATTGTGTCTAATTAATTATTAAATAAATAATACATAAGTATGAAGTCATTAAGCATACTGAAAACCAATAAATATATATTTAACTATTCAAAAGAAAATAAATTATTTTACAAAATTCTCATAAATTCATGAAATCCTAATTTAGACATACTAGTTTATAATAAAGTTTTTATTTTCCAAGAATAATTCTCTAAATATTTGAATTTTAACTTTAAAATATGAAAATCCTTATTTATTTAAAAATATAATCTTTAAAGTCACTATTAAATTTCTAACACTTATAAAAACATTCGTAGGATATTATAAAATTAGTTTATAATTTATATTTTGATAAGTGTGATTTAGAAACCATTTAATTGAAAAACTATATTATTAGACTAATTTAATTTATTATAAAAGTTTGTATATTTTCAAAAAAAATAAAATTATGTTTTATTTTCTTCCAAAAATAAAATTATCAAATTAATCTCAATTAAGAATATATTTTATTTAGAAAATCAATTATTAAGAGGAATTTATGGAGTAAGAACTTTAATTAAACAAATAAATTTATAATTTATATAACTAATGTCTGGAAATGTAACCCCTTATTACACTTACATTCTCCCTAAGGTTAAGGTTTGTGGTGGTGGTAGTTTTGTGGAGTGGCTTGACTAACATCGAACGAGTGGTAATATCCACTGAGGTGAACTTCACCTATATATGATTCTGTTCAAGATTCACTAGCTTAGTCTCAGCTTGGGCTTGGTCAATGGTGAACCCTAGTGACAATACCTCTCTCCCATGTTCTGACAAATGGGCTTTAAATAGAATGACTCTATTGGTTGAGGCCATCTATTCTCCTTTTTACATGAGTTATACTTTTTCATTACTACTTATAAAAACTAATTATAAAGTTAAAATTATCAATAAATGGTATATTTTCCAAAATTCATATTGACTAATGGTGACAACAATCATATAATGATCAAATCCCAACATTCACATTTCCCTTTGTACCCTATAAATACCACATCACTCGTTCACTAAAAATTCACTACAACATACTTATAGTTATATTTTAATTTTCATGAGATGTAGATTTTTTAATAATACTTTGTTTTATTTATATAGTTCTTGTTATGAGAGCGACGATTCTAGGAGATTAGGGTTATCCTTATTTTTGTATTTTATTTTTCTATTTTAAATTTTTTAGTTATAATGTTTGGATTTTAATTTGTTTCATATATAAATAATGTAATGATTATTATTAATGATACTTAATTTTACTAGTTTCTCTTTATTTTGTACATGTATAATATTATAAAATACATAAAAAACTTTTATTCATGAAACAAATATCATTTAAAAAGTATGAGTCCTTATATATGTGGTGTATATACTTAACATGAATTTATTTTATGATTATTCTATTGAATATTTTTGGGATTTGCTTGTCCATTTTTGGTTCTCTTTTTCATAGGGTATATAGTTCAAAATCTAACATAGTGGTACGGGTTTTTTGTCTCAATTTTCCTTCTTTGAGGCATATGTTACATTATGAACTCATATTATTGTATGAGGTGTATATAAATCCCCTTTTAAATGTAATATAATGAATTTATTTTTAGTCATAATATTATATGTTTTATTTGACATATTTATTTCATGGGTCTTACGATTCAAACATACCAAGTGGTAAGGATTTTATGTTACAATCCCATAAGTTATTGGGATTACTAATGATTATGCTTCCAATGATGAAATATTGTGATACATATCTCAAGAAACTTCATTATTTTATTATATGATTGTTAATTTTAGGTAAAACTTATTTTTACTCTATTTTAATATCTTCATATACTCAAGAGTTCAAAATTATTTTTGTAGAAAACATTATTTATTTATCCTTATAGTCAAAAATCTATTTTCTTCCAAAACCATGTTTTATAAAAATATTTTTAAAATTCATCAAATGATTTATTAAATAAATTTTTACCCATGTTTTATTTTTTACAATTTTTTTAAATGAATATTCATATCGTTTTCCAAACAATTCATATTTGGATTTTACTAAAAATGTAAAGGGAATCATTCTTTTAACATGTATGACATGAATAGAATTTTATGAAATCATGACCATTATATTATTTTAATATTATTATATATTTTTTCAAGATTATTTTAATAGAAAAGAATTTTTAAAATGTTTTATGATTTATTAGTATTAAAAAGTTTTTTAATGAAATTTTATTTTCCTCAAGAAATACTCTGAGCGATATTTCAAAATAATTCTCCATATAAGATGATATCCTTTGATGTAAAATATAATTTTTAGGGGATATTGACCAAGGACACTGTTATTATTATTTCTATGAATGGTTTATCATGACAATATGTTTGTGAAAGTTTATTTTTCTATTCCACAGGTCATACTATGTTAAAATTATCTTGATACCTTCTTTTTTTTCCATGGGTTATTATATGAAGAAATAATGAAATGAACATGAAACTTGTTTCTATTCCAAAGGTTATGATATAATGAAATGTTTATAAAACCAATTCCATTTCATGGGTTATGATATGATGAATATTTTTTGATCTCGTGAAACATATACATGTGATTTTAATTTTGTGATGTGTGGGAACTATATCTCCCTCTAATGAATTAGGTAAATATGGATAACTCATGTCTAAATATGTAATGCATGAAACCGATTATAAGTTCACAATGTTATGTGTGAACCTAGTTACATTTTCACAATGTTATGCATGAACCTGATTATATGCTCACAGTGTTATGCACTAACCTCACTACATGTTCATAATGTTAGACATTAACCTATCTTTTATGTCTATAATTTTATGCATGGACCTATCTTGCATGTCCATAATGTAATTCATGGACCTATTTGTATGTCCATTAGTTTATGCAAGGGACCGATATCATGTCCTAACTTAATGAGTAAACCTATCTATATTTATACGTGTTCTAAATGTTTTAAGATGATATATATTCCATAAATATATGTTCTATGCCAATGTCATGTTCCCATGGACCATGTTTGTCAATTGAATTATGATTCATGTCTTATAAAATACCAAATTTTATTCCATGACTCATGTTTATGATATTTGATTTCTAAGGTATGGTTTTAAAATTTTTATTGTAATATCATCATTCCCATATGATCATGTTATAAAGGTATATCCCTTGTTTACAATTACGGATAATTTGAGCTCACCCTTTATTATGTTCTCTCTACCCAGGTAATGAATAAAGTTTTTAACTAGAGAATGTCTATGATGTTTATTAAATGAGAAGATTTTTTTTTAAACACATTGAATAACATTAAACAAATTATAATATTGTGTACCTAGACTTCAATGGCACTAAATTATTATGTTCATTAGGCATGTGTTTGTATAGTGTATTGAATTTTCATATAAAATGCTGTAATGTCAATGTATTAGAATCCTGGGTCGCTACATATTATATATCTTGTCATTAATGACACTAAACCATTATGTTTCTCGAGTATGTATTATTTTGAGATGTGTTGAATATTCATCTAAAATGATGTAATATTTATGTAAGTGGGGGTTGGGTGACCTCACTCGAGCACCAAAATTTGGATTACATTCGTTGTCAAAAAAGAACATAGGGGGAATGAAATGGTGTTTTTTATTCATTGTATAAGAAAGATGGATTTGTGAGGAGTTGTTGCAGTGAATGAATCATTATTCAAATAATGATACGATAATATAAAAAAAATATGTTTTTCAACAAGTTAGACTTCATTTGATTATATTTACTCAAGTTAATTCCATGTGAATATGGACTACCAAAAAATATATTCATGAAAGATAATTCAAATTAATCAATTAAAGTAAATTATAAACAAAAATTATTAATACCTTCTCATATATAATCAAGGTATACGATCCAATTTTAAAATAAAAAATAGACATAAATGCTTCAACATAAGAATAATCACCATTTTTTATTATTCAAATACTTAATGAACATTTTTTTAATGCAATTACATTACAACATTGAAAACATAATGAATTTTAGAGTTCCAGTCTTTGGTAAAAGGATTGGACACACAAATAATAACGTGAAATACAAATAATGAATTGTATTACCTCATAGGAAATGAAATGAATAATCATTTGATCATGTTATAAATATTGATCATCATTTTGGACACCATAAGGATCAATATTCTGATACTCAAATAATGAGATGAATTATATTAAGGTTTATCCCTTATAGGAAATTAATACCCAACTAAAAGATGTTATAATTTAATATTTATAATTTATTCAAGGTTAAGGGTATGTTAACTATGTATTTTAAATTTTAAAACATGAAAAATACTAAATCGGAGTTCTAGAGACCAAAAATAAATTTGACAGCTTTCCTTAAAAAAACCCACCATTATGGACAAAAAAATTATGTCAAAATTTCCATTCAAGGATATGATTTGGAGATATTATATGATCACATACATGCATTTAAAAACAATATTTAAAATATATTATTTATTTTTTAAAGATACACACCAGAAATAAAATTAAGCAAACTATATGAACACATTTATAAATATTATTAATAATATTTATAGGCATTATTATAAAAATATGGGTTACTATATCCTCTCCACATTAATGTATTTTCAACTTGAAAACACACAAATCATGAAAATAGGTAAGGTCATTGAGCATGAATAAGGTTCTTGTGATCCCATGAGCTCTTTGGGATATTACCATGTTTCCAAAAGACATGAACCTTGAGAATCACACATCTACAAAGGATAATTTACTGGTGATCCTTGATATCCACAAAGTAGTCCATAAATTTTGTAATATCCTCAATATCTAGTTCAACCCAGTCCATAATGTTTGGAAAATAGTGAACATACCACCCTAGTTGCGACATGTGGAAAATGTTTTGAACCTGATCCACATATGAGGGTAATAATAATTGATAATAAACCTCGCCTAACCTAACTAGAATCCATAATGGTTTAATGAAATTCAAGGATAACTTTTTACCTTATCCAAAACTCATTAAAGAAAAATTAGTTGTTACCTTTAGGAAGATATGACCTTCGTCCTCAAACAATCAAGGTCTCCTTGTGCTATTACTATTGGACTTTTGATGGACCTAGGCTATCATGATGTGCTCTTGGGTCAGCTATACCTTCTCTATTATTAATTTCAACTAATAAAACCCTATAATATAGAAATATAAAATCTTCATCTTGAAAATGGGGACCATTATAGTATCCCATACAAGACCTCGAAAGATGCCATTCCAATATTAGAGTGGTAGCTAATGTTTTTTGTAAAATATAGTACTGTTGGGTGATCAGAACAACTCCTACCAAAATATAGAATGCAAGGTCACAACATATCCTCAAGAATATTGATTTTTTTCTTAGTATAACTATATTTCTAGGGTGGAATGTCACACTCAAATGAAGCTGATTCCCAAAAACTTCTTTAAAATTCCTTTTCAAGTAGGATGTTAATAAAGAATTGAATTTGGGGTTAATCATCAAGGGTACACCATGAGATCATATGATATTATCTATATAAAATATTATCAATATTTTCATTAATATGAACTCCCAAATAGGAATTAAATTGGATGAATTGGTTAGTAAATCTATGATAACCTAAACAGTGTCATAAACATTCAATAATTATGGAAGTCATCTCAAGAATTATATAGATATCCTATCCCACCTCAACATAAGAAAATCGATGCCCTAACTAAAAATTGTACAAAACTGATGCTCAAAATTCACCTACTAAATGTTGAGGCCTCAAGATATAAAATCTGGAATAATACATCTCTTACCAGGACACCAAAAACTGTGTTTAAGTTAATGACACATCTTCTTCTTTCCAAAGTATATCAATAAAAGAGAGGTATGGAATTCACTCAATACTACCTCAAATTAAACTACTAAAACCACTTTACTTCCATGAAACATGTTAATATACTTCTTTACTTTTTAAAATATGTTAGGTGCATTTCATGTTGACATCCTCAACCCAAAATCCAATAAACTAGTGCCTTGAGTTGGGCTGCCACATGACCTCAAGAGCACCGCCCCAATATTCCAGAGATTGCCAACTAGTAGAGAAGGTCTAATAGATCATGTGGGGATATTATACCCTCTTTTACAGAGTATTCCATAATGGATAGCATTTTAAATAAAGGGAATGACAAGAAATCAAACAAAAACGCACTTCACCAACTATTTCCCAAATAGGGTACAAAAAATAACCAAATGATAAATATGCCATGTCATGCTAATAGTGAAAAAATGAAGCAAAACAAAAATAAATTTAAATAGTTAAATCCCCAAAATAGGTCCTGACTCCAAGTCCGGATCATTATCAATGCACATCTTTATTCAACTCAACTCCCAAGAATATGACCTTTTCCCTTTTCATGATCTGCAACCATGAAATATGCCCGGGTACCCAATGGTTCCTTGAGCAGGGTGTAAGTACAAGTTAGTAGCTCACCACTAACGGTGTCAATAAAATATCTATTCTAAATAGATAGTTCAAGAGAATACTTGAAAGATGATATGGTAACAAATGAATACTCTGGTGAAAATAGTTAACAATATTTAATTTAATATTTTTCAATATTTTTCCAAGGGATAGGCATTTACATAATTTACACTATAGCCTAATCCAGTCAAGTATTTAGCATAAGATAGTATGTCCTGTTCCCTTTCTTACCAGGGAATAACATTTCAAAAACTATTACATCGAAATTACCATAGAGCCTTGGTCCAGGTAGTCTCATCAAATGCATCTATTAGGGCCTATAGCCTCATTCTGACTCCTGAACCCATGTTTTCTTAGGGTGGGGTTTAGAGCCTCATTCCAACCCGATCCATTAGAGGAGTCTCAGTCCATTATCCCACACCACCAATCCATGTGCACATTCTTATTTACCCATTTACCACATGTATCATATCATAGATGATACACAATTAATACACACAATGATCACAATTGAAATTTCATTCAACATACGAAACATCATCAAGACCTAACCATTTAGCACATTTTCCAATTACTTACCATATCCCATTTAATCCATTCAACTTTTTAACAAGAAATTTAAACAATATGGAGACTTATATATGTCCTAGCCTGAGGTAAGTTTCTCAATAGATTCTTATGCACTCTCATTGGCTTGTTAGAAAAAGTTATTCTCTTCGATTCTAGCATGAAATCAAGATAGGATCTCCACTGGTTGAAGATATAAACTCATCTGAATAGAACATTTATCACAACATCTCTATGAAAGAACATATGGTCAACCTAGAGATTATTTCTAATGTTATTACAACAGCTGTATCCAATTATGAGTTTCTCATTCAAGATGATATGCTCATTTTGGAACTAGCCTCCAATGGATTACTTAACTCCATAAATTTCTATCATCATCTATTATATGAAAATGGGAATTGGATTGGAAATTAGAAGAAGTGGCTTATTCCTTCAAGGTATATACTGTTATGGAGATCAGTTTTTAATAAAATAAAATTTTATTAAAACATTTAGTGTATGGGAATATTAATCTTCATGAAATTCACCCTCTTTCATCAATATAGGGAGGATTTAAATAATCTTTTCTTATGATTTAAAACCATATTCTCCCTTTGAAAATTGTCTTTTACATATTTGAGGAACAACCCATTTATGCTACATCTATCTGGGATATTATACAAGTTTTTCTTGGCATATAATTCTCAGACCAACTATATCTTCTCTTTTAGGTATCATGTGAAAAGATTCTTCATGTCATTTGGAGAGGCTGTAACAAGTCCATTCACGAGAAAAAACACTTCAATGCAGAGATCTTGGAGGATATCTAGAATTCCAACAATCTAGCTATTGTTGTTTGTGAGAACTTAGTGAGGGATATTATTACTCTTAGAAGGATAACTATTAATGGGAACTTTCCCATATTCTATGGCACTCTTGAGGCCTTTTAGATTTATTCCTTTTCTAGATAGTTCAAATGAAACATGGATTGTTCCACGAGAGGAAATCTAGCAGCTGTAGGATATAAGGAAATTTTTAGAGTTCAGAATGGCATTGTTGTGGAAACTCTCTATGGTCTTTGTAGACATGCCAATTATCTCTATGTGGGAATTAATTGACTCATCAGATCTATTTTCATTATGGGGAAAAGGAATTGGAATAATGTATTATTTGAGTCCGAATCTACAACCATTATTCAAGAGGTCAGGATAGGAGTGTTCCATCTCTCATGGAAGATGATGGAGGGATGAACAATTTTTAGGGATATTCTTTCTTCCATGAACTATATTATCATGAACACCTATCATAAAGTGAACTACCTCACATATGGTCTTCAAAATAAGGGAATAATGGAATAGATTTACTATCACTCTAACTACCTACCCAGTGATATGCTTCCCAACTTTCATCAGGAAGAATGTAAAATACCACCTTTTAGACTCCTTTAATCTTTATTTTCATTTATCTAAGATCCTTGAATCTAACTTTTATCAAAAACATAATTCTTCAATTAATGTGCATTATCCCATTATTCAATTCAATTATAAACTCAGAAGTCATTTTTCACACTTACTTTATTCCATTTAACCATTTTTCACATCTTTCCAAACAATCCCTTATGATAATTCCAATGACTAGAAACAAAAATCATTAGTAACATTTTATAATTCAAAATAACATTTCAACAAATTTATCATGGGTTCTATTTAAAAACAAATAAACTTAAGGCTTAACATTACAATTTTATATGTTCAGAAATATTGACCCAACCCTTGGGTGGATCTAAATAGTATAATCAATATCAATGCATCCCATGAGGATCATGACGGGTCTAAATCACCATTTATCTAATCATTTTACCAAATCGTAATAAAGGAGTCAAATACACATAAAGGGGGAAGCAATATCAAAACCACACATTCAAAAATCAACAATAAAAATATGAGATAAAACTTATAGACCACCTACCTTGAATTTATAGATGAAAACTCCCTTAATAGTAGAATTAGATATGGATTGAAGAACTATTTGAATATCTTACCTAATATCCACAAGAAAAATATGGATTTAGGGATTTAGATGAAGAAGAACAAAACCCCAACCCCTAATTTGGAAAAGAAAACAAAGAGGAGAGTTAAACTTACTTGGATCTTCGATCTTCACCCAAAGACACTACAAATGGCCTAAAAATGATGCAGATCAATCCTTGGGATGATTTGGGGTTTTAAAATATTCACTATGGATATATAAGGAATAATTGGGGAGAAAATTAGGTGATACACTTAATATATCAAGGGGATAAATTTTAATATCTCAATTTTAATGAGGCACATGGTTTGACAATACAATTTTATAAACCATGAGCCAACCATGCATCAGACTCTATCTAAGAGGGGTCCAGGTCACATAGTTACTTGGGAATCCCACATAATTTGAAAAAATATATGGAAACCATATGAAATTCCTCTATCCAAGGTCACAAAATTTTTATTTCCTCCTTGAACAATTTACACTAACCACGTGCTACCCATTCGACATGAACAATATGGCCAAATTCCCCTTTATTTCATGTCCCAAACCCCCATAAACCCTCCCAGATTCCTTATAAAACTATAAAAAATTTAATTATTCAACTTTAAGGGATTAAAAAAAAAATATACATGAACAGACCTGCAAAAATTTCTGGATCTTACAACCTCCCCACATTATAATAGATCATCCTCAAGTTGTAGCCCCGAGCATAAATGATCTTCTGAAGAAAAGGGATTAAGATACTAGTAACACATATCCAACACTCTCTCCTAGATTTCTTCCTGAACATTTCCATACTTCCAAAAAACTAAAACCAAAGGGCCAATCTTTCTTCAATATACTTTCTCAATATGAACTGCATTATGAACTGAATGCTCCTCAAAGGACACATCTCCCTCAAGCTCAACATCCTCAGAACCAATCATTTGATATGGGTCAAGATGATACTTTTGAAGCTTTGAAACATGAAAAGAATCATGCATTTACTATATCACTATGTAAGAGACAATTGGCACTCCACCAGTCTAATATCTCCACAATCACAAACAACCCCAAATACCTCGGTGCCAACTTAACCTATTTCTGAATCTCACGGTGACTTGACCTTGTTTATATCCAAGGAAATAGATGATAACCCACCTTAAACTTAAGAGGTATATAACGTTTATATACATATGAATTTTTCCTATTCTGAATTATAGACATGAATTTCCCAATCAACTGGATCTTATCCAACATCTCCTGCATGAGAACCTATTCTAACAAATCAGATTCCCTAGCCTCTATCCAACACAATGGAGATATAAATGGTCTACAATAAATTTTCTCAAAAAATTCCATATGAATAATATCTTGGTAACTACTGTTGTAAGAAGGCTAAAAAACTGATACATTCTTTTCCCACAATCCACCAAAATCTATGAAACATGCCCTCAACATGCCCTCTAATACCTGAATTGTATGATCTGATTACCCATCTAGTTGCGAGTGGAAATTCATACTAAAAATTACA
The DNA here is from genome assembly GCA_963277665.1 of Viscum album. Lineage (NCBI taxonomy): Eukaryota > Viridiplantae > Streptophyta > Magnoliopsida > Santalales > Viscaceae > Viscum > Viscum album. The sequence goes on along the minus strand of OY728151.1, from coordinate 400,413,285 downwards.
TGGGTACCAATTTTATTCTATAATACATTCCAGAAGTTCAAAGTAAAATGTAGATCATGATCCAAAACTATAATTTACAGAAACCTATAAAATTGTACTACCTCCAGAAAATATAACTCATCCAACTGATACACAGTGAAAGTCTCTCAAATTGGAATGAAATGAGACACCTTAGTCAACTGATCGAAAAATACCCAGATCATATCATTGTTCTAATGAATCCTCTGGGGAGCCACCACAAACTCCATCTTAATATCATACCATTTCAATGGTGGAATGGGAAATGGATGCAACAAACATCCTGACCATTGATTCCCAACCTTCACCTACTAGTAGGTAGGGAATCATTCCACAAAACCTGAAAACTCTTTCTTTATCCTTAGTGAAAAATAATACCTAAACTAATCACAATAAATTTTGGTAAATCTAGTATGTAATTCCCACTTTAATGCATAAAACTCAAACATCAACTCTTTTCACCAACATGTCGGAACCACAACATGACCACGAACGTAAATGATCCCATAATCACTAAATATATAACTGGAATGTGAATCCACACCTTTAAGACTTTACGTTAAATAAAAACATTTAAAATCATCAAAATAACTTTCCTTAATAAAAATTAGAAGCATGGACTCAAATTAGAAGGATGCAAGGGTCATCTACTCATTCCCATCCTGTACATCCAGATGAATATCAGGAAACAACGATGTCATTCTTGACTTAGAACTGGATTCATGAAATGTATGATTTTGAGTCTTTTGACCCAATAATATCCAATAGTATTTCCCTTTCTATGTATTTATGCCAGATAAAAATCAAAGGAATGCATGTAATCGACAGACCTTCACTACCAAATGTTTAGGTCATGCTAAGGGAAAATATGCTTATGGATTTTATGATCAATATACATGGTATACCTCTCTCCCAAAAAGTAGTGCCAAAAACACTTCAAGGCGTATACCATTGTAACCAACTTAAGATCATGACTAGGCTAATGTTTTTCCTGGGGCCTCAACTATCAAGAACCGTACACAACCACCAGATCATCCTATATCAACAATGACCCAAGACCAATATTAGGCATGTCACAAAACAAGTTATAACCCTTACCCAGTTCAGGTAAGATCAGAAACAATGTAGTAGTCAACCTCCTCTTTAACTATTGGAAATCATTCTCACATTCCCTAGGACATTTAAACTTGATGTCTTTCTTGGGCTGACCTGAATGTGGTTCTTCCAAACAGGAAAAGTATTTGAGGAACATTTGATAAAAGATAAAAAAACCTAGAAAAATTTGGATATCAGAAACATTATTCAAATTCTCCCAAGATATAAATGCCTGCACTTTCTCTAGGTCTACTAACATGCCTTTTTCTGAGATGAGGTGACGAATGAAATTAGCTTGGTGAATCCAAAAATTAAATTTCGATAGCTTAGAGTATAGACTATTATATCCTAGTGTACTCAGAATGATGTCATGTTGTTTAACTTGATCTTCATTGCTCTTAGATTATACCAATATGTTATTTAAAAACAAATATTCAAATTAATCTAATTAAGGATGAATAATTTGATTCATTTGGGCCCTAAAAATTGTCGATGCATTGGGCAACTGGAATGTTATCACAACAAAATTTTATAACCCATACATGATCATAAAGGTAGTATGTGGTACATCAACATAATTCACCCTCATCTTATGATATCCCAAATTCAAATCAATCTTCGAGAATACTAAATCACCTCCCAACTGGTAAAAAAGGTCATAGATTTGAGGAAGAGGGTATCTATTCTTAACTTTCATCTGATCCAGTTTCCTATTATCAAAACGTAATCGTAATGATCCATTAGACTTATTGTCAAATAACACCAAAGATACCCAAGGTGACATACTAGGATGAATGATTCCATTATTCTCTAGTTCATACAACTGAGTTTTAAGTTCCTTGAGTTCTTATGGTTCCATCCTTTATGGTGGAAAGGAAACTAGATCTACTCCTAGAAATGACACTATTGTAAACTTCACATCTCTCTTAGGTAGAAGCCCCAATAAATCCTTAAAAAACACATACTGGAACCAATATACCATAGGAGGATATAGAATCCTCTCTACTTCTCCATTATCAAACATATTACTAATCATTTGGGTAGTGATTTCACCCATCTACTGAAAAAGTGTCCCAGTACAGCCTTCCTGAACATCCCATTCCCCACGATGAATATATGTATTCCCTTTTGAGGAAATAATCACCACCCTATAGTGGTAAAATTAAATACGGGTTTGTTACAATGCTACCCATTCCATGCCCAAAATCAGATCAAAATATGACATCTACAGAACAGAAAATTCCCATATAAAATGGTACTCACCAATCTTGAGAGCACACCCCTTACACGGTCGAATATTTTATACTCTCACGCCTAATAGTGTATCGATCCAAATGACCCCAAACTTATGTTCCAACACTAGGCCCAACACAATACAAAACTCAGGAGATACACAAGAATGCGAAGCATCTGTATCCAATAGAGAACTAGAATGGGTGGAAGCTATAAGAATCATAAATTGAACTATCAATGGCCCAACCTCGCCACCTCCAGGTGTAGAATAAACTTCATGAATATGACATGCCCTTCTACCTTGGGCTCTAGTCTAATTTCTCGGTTTTGTAATTACTTACGAGTATGTATGATTCCATCTTAGAGTACCTCATCCATTACCCCAACCGATAAGACCGGTAGAGATCCATCTACCTCCCTGATATGGGGTAACTGAACCGATAACTTCACCCTACATCAGCCATGATCCTCCATCAGTACCCATTTTTCGAGTGTTCCTACAGAACCACTTCACATGACCCAACTTTTTGTATGATCAAAACCCAACACATGGTTTTGGTACACTATCCTTGCATGTTCCACCAACATGTCACACTGATTTGAGAAAATTTGGTTACTACCGTGTGAAGATAGTTCACTTTTCTGAGTACTCTATCCAGCATTTCCATCATGTAAACTCACGGAGTTTCACTTACTTCCATTAAAAGACACACCACTAGTTCACCCAACTGGAACTACTTTCTCACCACCAGAATCCTCCTAAATGTTCCATTCTGAAATATGGGTCTGATCCCCTACTTCAAAAACCCTATTTAAATAGAATATATTTAACTGTGACTTCATCTCATTTCTAATTCCATCCTAGAAATTTCCCAACATACTGCCTCATCCCTTTCCAATGTTGGGATGAAGTGTTGTAGGTTAAATAAGCTACCAACATACTCCATCACTAACATAAACCCATGAATTAACCTAATAAACTCTACAAACTTCTTCTACTTTACGGTATCTGGATAGAAATGCTCCAGAAAATTCACTTTCAAGTCTTTCCACAACATACCATCCATCTTCCAAGACTTGAACAAATCATCCCACTAACACTTTTCCTAACCCCACATCATGTAATCCACAATCTTGAATCTATTTTTAGGATGAGTCTCTTTGTGATCAAGATCATCTAAATAGACTCTATCCAAAATTTGACTACATCATGTCCGGACTCTCCCACAAAAGTTAGAGGGTGTTGTAGCTGAAACTCCCTAGTTGATCAAATATATTTGGAACGGCCTACCCTGGGTCCCTTTCCATAATCTAGATAAAATAAGAAAAGTTATCATTAATCTTTTTATCTCTTCAGTTATCTAGAACCACTATGGTTTCCTTCCACACCTCCAGAGGAAAATTCTTAGGGATATCCTTTATCTCCGAACCAACACCCATAATCATGGTGGAGGTTTTCTAACATGCCAAACATAAATCTTAGAACAATTAATATAAAACATCCATAGTTTTCATAAAAGAAGGATCTCTATTAGAAATAAACAACTCATCCTATATACACTATCCCAGGGAATATCATCACACCTAGAGAACTATCCTTAACCATCCCTACCATAGGTCACAACCAACATGGGGTAAATCAATATACATAGTCATGACTCTTTCATTAGACACCTTTTCAAAACCATTTCCACACTCACAACATAAATATTTCCTTCTAGGAACATTTCCCATTTCACAACTTGTTGTAACCAATATTTTATGTCATTTACAACCCTTCATTAAGTATAATTCATTGAAAATTATTTAACATTATTTCCATTACCTATTTGAATCACCTTTATTAGTCATGAATTTAGAAATATTTTTAATGAAAATGAAATGAATTTATCCCTCATGTCTCACACATCATCCTCGTGTGTTCCTACCATGATGCATGCCACCTATTTACCTGGGTGCCTAATATGATGCATGAATTAACATCCTCATTCCATTCCATCCATGAGAAAAATATCATAAAACAGTCACATCACAATACAAGCGCATCACCCAATGGTGAAATATCATTCAAACATAACAACAGACACCAATAACAAAAATCCCACCCTAGGCATATGGGTTTTACCCCATACTTTGTTTAACTACTCCTAAAAACGAGTTAATTTCCAAGCCCCAAAACATATTAGTCTCCCATTTACCATTCATAAATAGTAAATCCCAGAAATTAAACTACTCTCATAGAACCTTGTATCATCCCCGACCTGAAATACACTAAAATAGTACCCCAATCCGGGTCGCCACATGACCTCAAGTGCACATCCCCATATACTAGAGGTTGAGGAATAGTATTGAGGGTCTAATAGACCACATGAGGAGACTATACCCTCATTACGAAAGTAATCCACACTATATAACATTTGAAATATAGGAAATATCAGGAAATAAACAAGAAACATGCATCATCAACCATTTATCAAATAGGGTACAAAACATAACCAAATGATAAATATGCCATGGCATGCTACCAATGCAAAAATTGAAGAAAACGCATATAAAGATAAATGTAAAATCTATAAAATGGGTCCTGACTACAAATATGGATCCTCATCTATGCACATCACAAGCCTAGTCAACTCCCTAGAATAGGTCCTTTTCCCTTGTCCTAACTTGCAACCATTAAATCTGCTCAAGTACCCAATGACATCCCAAGTAGGGTGTGAGTACAACTCGACCACAAAAAATAGGGTTTAAAAAATATCTAATATAAATACAGAGTGCATGAATATAATAGATAAATTACAAGGTAACAAAATAATACTTCGACAGTAATTGTTAACAATATTTACTTTGACGATTTTCATCATTTATTTTATGGGTTAGGTATTTACATCATTTATACTATCGCCTAATCCAATCAAGTACTAAGAATAAGGGAGTATGTAAAGTTCCCTATCTCACTAGGGTTAAACATTTAAAAAAAATCACATCATAATTACCTTGGATCCTTGGTCTAGGTAGTCTCATTAAATGAATCTATTAGAGGACTAAAGCTTCAGTATGACTCCCTAACTTGTCCATTCTAGGGGTGGCGTTTAGAGCCTCATTCTAGAACAACCCATGGGAGGAACCTCAATATATTATCCAACACCACCAAACTATGTGAACAAGATTATTTACCCATTTACTACATATAACATATCACAAATCATACTAAATCAATGCACATAACATTCACAATTCAAATTTCCTACAAAACACATGATACATCATCAAGAATTAACCATTTATCACATTTACCATTTACATAGAATTTTCCATTTAACAAACTTACCATTTTTATACCTTAATAAGTTTATATTATTCAAAAATCTCTATACATTATCCCATTTAACATAATTCATCAATTCACATGCATTATCTCATTACACAATTCAATTACAAACTCATAACTCATTTAAAGCACTCACTTTATTCCATTTAAATCAATTTCAAATATTTCTAAACAACCCCTTATACTAATTCCAACGACTTGAATCTACTATAATTAGTTCATTTTTATAATTTTAACTAACTTTTCAACAAATTTTTCAAGGGATTTATTTAAATAAAAATGATCTTTAGGATAAACATTACAAATTTCCATGTTTGGGATTATTAGCACACCCCATGGGTGGCCCTAAATGGTCTATCAAAATTGATTCATCACATGGAGATCATGGGGGTATAAATAATAATTTATCCAACAATATAACCAAATATTACTAAATTCATTGAATTCACATCATGTGGGAAGCAATATCATAACCTCACATGCACAAATCAATAATAAAACTATGGGATATAACTTATACACCACCTACCTCGAATCCATAGATGAACACTCACTTAACATTATACATAGATCTATTTTCAAGAAACATTTGAATCCACTACCTAATATCTATTGTAAAAGTGGGTTTTAGGGATTCATAAGAATAATAGTGAAACTATAGTACATAATCTAGAAAAGAGAACAAGGAGGTCTGTTAGAATTACCCAAAGCATTGATCTGCACCCAACGATGATCCATGTGGACATTAAATGAGTAAGATTAATTCTGGGGAATATTTCTGGTTTTAGGTTCATCACTAGGGGTGGAGAAGTAATAATGGGAATGAAATTTGGATGAATCACATAAAATTATAATGGAAAAAATGGTAATTTCTCACTTTTTAATGAGGTTCATAGTTTGGCCGCACAATTTTCCAAACCATGAACCAACCATGCTCTTGACACTGTATAAGAGGGGTCCAAGTCATATAGTTACATAGTAATCCTACAAATTTTGAAAAAGTATTCACTAATCATGTGAAATTATTATGTCCAAGGTCATATGGTTTGGATTTCCCACTTGCATGATTTACACAAACCATTAACCGACCTTGCGACATGCATAGGATGGACCAATTACCCTTTATTTTGTGTCCTAAACCCCTATAACACCCATAATATTACTTATACACGAAATAAATATTTAATTGTACAAATTTAATGGATTGAAACAAAAATTTAAATAAGAACATACCTACATTAAGTCTTATATCTTACAAAATAAGACTATCTAGTCATGTATGATCTTAGAAACAAAATATTTAATCTAGGCCTCCCTCATTCAATAAATTAGTTTTGGGGACAAAAATATCTAATAATTATATGTAATATTTCCCTTTTCTATTAATTTAAAATATATCATAAACAACTGCACTAATGCCTCCTCTCTCTATTGATCAAATTACTTTATATCGAGGGAATCATCTACAAAATATATGTTCCCTATAATATAAAGTATCTATAAGTATTTGTCTTTAAGGAACTATAACCATTTCATTTTTTATATTAATTTCCATCTAGAAGAAGATATATGTTATACTATTGTAATACATGAAGGGCATAAAACACTCTCTATGGAGGTTGTGTCTGAATATCACTAGGGTGAACAACACCATTTTTATCTTTTAATTGTTAGTCACATAGTTCTACTCACATGGAATGAAATTATTATACCCATATATGATCCCTCATTACCTTTTTACCAATATACATCATATTATAGTCTTATAGACATCAAAAAATACCCCATACTTGAATCCAAATTGTGGTTTTCACAACACTGGAGGAACCATTAATTACTACTTCATTTCCCTAAAATCACTCAGATTATGTCCAGACAAAAGCAAGGGATACCCACCACCTCCAAAGCATTCTCATCACCACTTTTTTGGCATATAACATGATGTAATTGTGTTTGAATAACTATATAATTTCCAAGAACGTACCTCAGATAGTATTTCTAGAAGATAGAGAAAACGACAAAAAGTGATAGGTATAAGCCTTTCTATATGCACACTATAAACCTTATCCAACTCCAGGTGCCTAGTATGGGTGATCATAATGAGTCACAAAAGGATCCTAGGAGACACAACCTACTTCCCAATACTAGGTTATGTTAGGTTCAAGGTCTCATATAAGGGATCCATTTTACAACAAATATTGTCTATATTTTAATTTATTTGTGTATTTAAATTCTCTTTAAGTGGTTAAATTAGATGAATCACCATATATAATTTATAAGGGACCATTATCCTTATAAATAGGATAATTATGCCTATATAATCCTAAAAAAAAACACATTCCAGCCCATATGACTGATGGTCCACGGTTCAATGTTCCAAAATTGGATGCTTAAGGCATGTTCTTTAACCTTTGTGGGAAAACATTGTTAGGTAAAGGTAGAAATTTTAAGTGCCAATTTTATTATTACTTCAACATAGAATGTTGGTAAATTTATATATATATCAAAAAAATAATTTCAATTCATAACAACATGCCACATACAACAATCACATGTGATACATGCAATGCATATGGTAAGGTAATCATGGAATGACAAAATTCATGGAATTTTAAATCCTATGGTGCCTAAAATAATAAATGATTTTATACACCCTCATATTACAGGTCTAGGTCTAAACAAACAATATTAATAATTTCATTGATAGAAATTTCATAATATAAGTTCATCACCCAATATTGAAATCTTGAGGAACTGTAACAAGGGCATGTAACAACAACATTTTCCCATCCCATGTAGTTTGGGTTTCTCTTGTATGTGGGTTAGATACTCCTAGGAATTTTATCATAATCATGTTTCTATATCCAAGTATCTTTTTTAAACCAAAATAGTAAGACAAATGAAAAATAACCTTTGATACCTCTTTTTAGCATCTTGCCCTGGATGACACTTAGCAGTGCCTCGAGATGGTTGGACAAAATACCTCAAGCGTGCTCCTAGATTTCTAGAGGATATCGACTATAATCAAGGGCCTAGGGTGTGTTCATCGATATACTATTCCCCCATTTATTAGAGTGTAGAACAAAAAATATATAGATAATAAGAAATGAGAACACCAAGAAGTAGTAATAACCAACACAAAATAGCATAAAAATAAAACAAAACATGCATGCTAAGTAAATAACAAGTGTGAAATAAATAATAAACTGATATAGTATGATGATTATAATGGTTCAATATATAAATGAGTATAAAAGGAGTAGGATATTTAGGTATATACCACATGGTAACAAGATATAAGAAAATTCAAAAAATTGTTACATCTAGAATTTCAAGCATTGGATCAGTCCTCTTCCCCAAACTCCACCCTAGTAATGTAAATCAAGCATCTAAATATGGATAATTCCCTTAATCTATAACTTCAATGATAATGTCTAATATGGTACCAAAGGAATCCAGAGTAGGGTGTGATAAAAAATCCCAATAGGCTGCCACCCATGATGTCAAGGCTAACCCATTATGTGAAATATAAAATGAGCAGTGTGCCATTAATAATTAATTAAATGTAGAAATAACGAAATAAGAACCTTTTACTAGGTTCCACTTGTACACCCATATAATTTATATGCTTCATCCAAAGATGGTGAGTCTAAACCAAGAGATCCTACAAGGGTAAAATAAGTGAAATATTATGTAAGAAGATGTATTGTCCATAAACTTTTGATTGGGCATGAGGGACAAATCCCTATCTTTTTCAATAGTAAAGGTTTAATTAATTTTATTTGAAAAAGTTCACATCCTTTTTAATTCAATAGAAAACACCATTATAAAATTTTATGAGTCAACCTGAGCCCATTGAAGGAAATTTTGAAATAATCAAAAGTTTCTCTCTAGGGTCTTGGTATAGGTCTAATTCCCAAGGAGTGTGTCCAAGGTGACAAAAAATGAAGTCCCACGTTTCAATCTAGGCATGGTGTGAAAAAATGAACTATCCTCTAAAACTATTCCTGGTGTCGCATATAGGGGATCGATTCCCTCTCATGGCATGGTACAACCATCATTATATTGATCCTATCCAAGGGGTATCCCCTAGGGAACCAATGTCACTCATGTAGTGGTAAAAGTGATAATGCTCGGTAAGACTATCCTAGGGATTGCTGGTTTTGCCTCAAGCATGTTTACAAAGCATAAAATTTTTTAACAAGAAGGCATGATAGTCTATCCAATGGGTCTTAAATCATAACCCCTTGTTTGACCCTCTAGACTAAGTTGAAAACGTTTAACAAACAATTCATAAATAATATATATAACAAAGCAGGTCCATTTCATTTAACTCAAGTATTTATATTATAATAGGTATAATCGTCAAGGAATCCCATTAAATAATCAATTTATGGATCAAAATTAATGTATAAGAATCAGATCAATTTAGTTGGTTCAACAAACTCTTTTATGAAATAGGGTGTAAGGAATTATCTCTAAGACTATCGCCCTAATAAACTCAATTAATTACTCAAGGCATGTAACATGAGGCAGTACCCTTCAAGGGGTATTAGGAAACATATTACAAATGGTTATCTAAGTTTCAACGGTGAATCAAATCCATTGGGGTGACATTAATCAATATAATCAACCCATGGGTTTGGTTGGGGGATATCTTTGGTCACTAAAGGAATGGTGAGGCATTCAATTTAATTAAATTAGAAAATTAGGGGAGACATCATAAGGGTTATGGCTCGTGGCATGATGAAATATTATATATAACACAATAAAATGAAGAGGAAGAACCTATACCACATAACTTAATTTATTATCACTCCAATCATCTATTTTTTAGGCTTTATTTGACCTAGAATGGGAGAAAATAAATAAATCGTCAAACAGTCTAAAAATAGGAAGAATGTGGTCACACCTAAAAAGAAAAAAAGTTGATGGAATTATAGGACCCCAGAGCACCCTAAGAGGGGAGGGTGAATTAGGGTGTCAAAATTTTCTAATAAAGTGGTGGATCTTGTTCCCACATTGGTAGGAACCTATCAAACCAATTTATTGGAGTAGTGTAGTAATAAAACATTGACATGCAAAGAGATACCACATTAATTTTATTTGGTTAACTTCAAAGGGTGAGTCCAAGGAGTATTCACCGATATTGTGTTGGTTGTACCTAAATCCACTAATCATCACCATATGTGGAATAGAAATTATTTGACAAAATCAATCTGTGTCATCCATACTGAATTTACATGGTTTTAGGCTTATCTCACTATATCCCTTAGAACACTTCTGTTTACCCCCCAAGGTCATTGCCTTGGGAGAAGTCTTACTCAATTTATCGACTTGAATATATCTTCAATGGATTTTTATTAAAGTATTTTTACCTGAATTAGCATTACACTCTTCTTGAATTAAGGACCTGAGTTGATGCACTTTGGAAATCCCCGTCCAGTTAAACTAGATATTAAAAAAATTACTTTCTTAAAGCTCCTTCGAGAATCTCTTGCGCGATGCACCCCTATCATCATGGAACACACTGCCTCCACAAAGCTACCTTTCCTTCAAAGAAAAATCTTCCTTCATGAACCTCACTAAGATAATGCGAAAAATACCATCTTCTTAAATCCCTCAATACATAGAAACATTAAATTCAGTCAATAATTGAATAGTCTTTTTGTGAATCTCAAGCTTGCATAGACTACCAATTTCACGTATCACCCCTTACTTAGTGAAATAAGAGCGATTCATAATTTTATTTAAAAAGTGTTCCTCTCAAATGAATAGGGGTAGCCTCTAATTTATAGGATTGGATGATCAAAAATCTCCACTGCCTTTAGGGAATTTTCCGGATCAGTCAAAAAGATCTTCGTAGTGATCCTCCATTCTTAAAGCTCCTTGGAAATTCTATTTTCTCAATGATCATCATAACCGTAGAGATTTCTGTGAAAAACCTTTGCATCTATATAGGCTCCAATTCTCATAATCATGAAGTAGAACTATATTAAAACATAATTCATCATATCTTAGATATCCACAATCCATTATTTATGAAATCTATACCTTTACCATATTTATGAAGAGTTGATTCTCGAAAAATACCTTTCACTTAGCTCAAATTCTCATAATTTCAGAGCACACTATAATAATACTTTAATTATTCATGAACCAAAAATCATGAAACCCATCTCTATGAAACTCAGGTATTTTCCATATTTTTGTAAGGCCTTTAATAAAAGCCAATTTTCATAATGCTATCCATTCTCCAAATTTTGGACCTCAAAAATTTGGAAAATACTAGGAAATGACCCCAACATTAATACTGCTAACTTCTTAAAATATACGATCCATTTCCTCTCAATATCGATGATCATCCATGAGAGGATTGAGAATAGACACAAACCATTATCCATTTATAGAAAAGAACATCACTGGTTCCAACAATCCCCCCATTGTGTTTGTTTGCAATATAGAGATAAATTCAACTGTGCACCAGCCAATATCAAAACTAGATATGCAAGAAATAAATAAACCAATACTCTAATTCTACACAAGGAATGCTCAGTGAAGAAAAAAATAAGGAAGATATGAATTGTGTTCTCGTGTGTTCGAATGAAATCTCTAACTATTTCATCATAACACATGATTGTTTTCTCCATTCAAATTCTTCCCCTTTGTATCTCATTGAATTTTTTCAGTCTTCATTCTACTGTAGTTAGAAAAACATGAATGAAATTTATTCCCTACATTTCCCCCCTTTGTAAGTCATTGAATATCTCATGTCTCCATTCTGATATAGTCAGAAGAACATGAAAAAAATTCATTCTCCACATTTCCACATTGAATTTATTCATTTCTCCCCCATTGGAAATAATCCCAAAGACTGGTAATTGTATAATGTAGAGATCATAGTATACTCCCCCTAAATCATATCTCCCCTATAAACCTACATCAATTTCTGAAACAGATTAAAACAGTTAGCAAAACTAGGGAGAGGGGAATCACATGACCTCCTTATGCACTAGGAGGTGGTTGAACACTGAGGTTAATATGATGTTTCTAAAACACAATTGCTGCAAGTGGATTACATAGAATGTTATCCATTTGATCATCATTTACAAAATGAACCCTTGTAATCAAGACTTGTGAATCATTTCCCTTGATGAGGTGATATCTGATGTCAATATTCTTCATATAAGAATGTTGAATAAGATTACTTGTAAGATCAATTGTTATCTTGTTTTCACAGGGAATCACCATTAGTTATTTTAACTCATCTCCAATATAGGTTAGTTGTTTCTTCATCCAAAATAGCTATGTTCATGCATTTTTTATATAGATATGTTCAAATTCTATAGTACTAAGAGAGTGGTTTCCTATTTCTTACTTAACCATCCCACACATTTATTTCAAATAAAAAATTCTCCACCACTTGTGCACTTTTTTCCTTCACATCTCCAACACATTCATAATTAGATAATACCAATAGTTCATTATCTTTCCCTAAAACAAAGTAAAATCCATAATTGTGAGTACCTTGAATATACCTCATGATTGTTTTCACTATCTCCATATGTTCTTCCTTTATATTTCTTTGAAAGAAGGTCGCTAAGAATGTTGCAAAGACAATATATGGCTATGTACCTTTCAAATACAGTAAGCTTCCAATGATTATATTAATTTCATCAGAAAATTTCTTGCATTCTTATCTTGAGAGATAAAAGTGAATTCATTCCTCTAAATCAATTTAATTCTTAAGAAATATGTGAGTTCATAAATCATGGACATTTCAAATTCTATTTTCATGTGATTTAAAAATTTATCCATCGATCCCTGCCTTTTTCCACCAAAAATAATATCATCAACATACACTAATTTCTAAAACTTACCCTTCTAAAAATTCATCACATAGAGATTATGATCCAATAATCCTATTTTAAATTCAATATTTTTTCAGATAACAATCCTATTGAGAGTACCATGCACGTGGTTCATGTTTCAATCCATATAGATCTTTCATTAATATAAAAAACCTCATTTCATCATGGTTAATAAGAAATACCACTGATTGTTTTATATAAACTTCTTCTTCAAAGTAAAACATTTATGAAAGCAATTTGGGAATCCATATGATACACTTTGTATCCTCTTTGAATTTCCATGGAATGAAAAAGTATGATTGACTCCAGTCTACCCATAGAAGAAAATATCTCTTCAACATCCACAACTTCAATATGTGAATATCCTTTACAAATCAACCACTGCTTATCTATGATCACATTACCATGATCATGATATATGTTCTTGAATATACACATTGTACCAATAACATTGTGACATTCGAGTCTCTTAACTAGATCCCATGTTTGGTTTTTGTTGATTTGTTCTAACTCTTCATTCATGGATTTAACCCATGATTCATACTTTACAGCTTCTTCAAATGAGGATGGTTTCACAACTGAAAAGAATTCATATTATGCATTATTCCCCATTCTTCTTTTCTGTGTGGGTGCAGTCCAATATGGAATGTTGTTAGACATATCAATTTATACTCTTTGACTTCTTCTAAGAGGTTAAGGAAAATTTTCATCTACCACAATTTCCTCGTATGGTTCTTCCTCTTAATCCACATCATGTGGTGACCTATGAATGTCTTGTAGTATTTACTCTACTTATGTATTTGAATCTGGCCCATTTACACTTTCTTTTTCATCTTCAATCACAATAGCATAAGATCCTCTCAAGGTATTTGTAATATTATCTTAAATTATCTTCACATAACTACTTTACACAATTTTTCCAAGGCAGTTATCAAAATATTTGTAGGATTTGTAATTCATTGAATATTTGAGGAATAATCCTTCATCTACTGCATCACCATGGATAATATTATTGAGAACTTGTTCTCCAGGATACCATAAAAAGGATCAATCAATGATGGTACCTTATTTATCGTAATTTTCAATAATATAACACCTTTATCTTCATAAAAAATGATGATCCATCATATCTATATTTGAATATCACATTGAGGAATCATTCAAATATGGTGGCTTCTTTAGATAGATATCATGAATTAAAATCCCTCTCTTCTTCTCATGTTCTCCTCCTAAGAACTTGATTCACCTTTAATTCACTGCATTATAAGAACAAATACAATACCCAAAATATTAGAGAATAATGTGGTACCTTCTTTCTTCATCAATATGAACGTCACTGTTGAGATAATCTTCTCGACCATGTTTCTCCATTTGATCTAGTCTTCATTCTCTAACATATAAACATATGCCTTGATTTATGTTGTCATGGAATGGATATCATTACATTCTCTTTTGATTTGTTTATATAATTTTTCTTCTTGTACACTACCTTCATGGATGAAAAATTCTTACTCCCCTTAAGGAATGTTTCTTGTTCTAGTATTAAGGTTAAAAAAACCTTTTTTAAAATGACCAGATTTATTGCATCCCTCATATAGAACATTTTTAACATGCTATTTTAATTTTTTTTGGAAGATAATTGTCACATTTTTTCTCATCACTTGGGGCATTTTCTTTTCTGTTTTCACTGGCCTTAGGTTATGAATCTTTATATTTCCTTACTATTTCCAAATAAATTGGTTAGATAACTGACATGTCATTGGGAAGAATTGAAGCAATATAGGACCTTTCTCATGGATTCATCTAAGGTTCATCCATCATAGTATTTCTATTGGATTAACTACCCTTTATCTTCTTGGATTTAGAATCCATGGACTTCTCATAATACTCCATTAATACCTTCTTGGGAGGATTAATATTCAAAACAATATTTTGATTTATTCCCAAGGTTTCATCTTCATTCGAAAAAATATTGTGATATTATTTTCATTTTATTTTTGGGAACATGTTGAGATGAGGATGTACCAACCTTGTGACCACTTCCATTTCTTACATTATAGTTGATATAAAGTATTAAAAATCTATTTGTAGTAAACATATGCCTCTAGAACCATGGATGTTATTTATTCATCTATGGATTTATCCCCCATGATAAAATCTTCCTTTGTTATTTTATATTTTTAGGATTTTACAAATAACTTAATGCACAATGCCCAAATCTATTTCATCACCAACATTGAAAAAAATATATTTATTTATATATATATATATTATAGGGTTATTGGTTCTTTTTCATGACTTGTTGTGCTCTTGGAGGGTAACCTGATTCCAGACTCCTTTTTCTATCCACTATAGTCAGAGTGGTAGGTTTATTATTACCTTTATTCATCCATGCTTTTCTATGATTTTCCTTATAACATGCACTCTCCATGATAAAATGTGTTGATACATTAAAAAAATTTGGTTTGGATGGTAGTTGTTTCTTCTCAGATTCTTGAGATAGATCATAAAATGATGTTATAATCTTCTTATCACATGTTACAGGTCTTTCAACTTTTGAATCTTCTAGTGAACTTGTGTTATTGCTGCAACTATTTCCATATTTTGTAAAGTATCAATATGAGTCTTCTCAAGACTGACCAAATGGGCTTCCAAATCTATAAATTTTATATTGAGGATGATTTTATGATCTTTAATCATAATTATCTTTTCTTCACAAGAATTATTCATTTTAACAAATTATTCATCACATAACTTCACTTTATTCTGAATCAATGATTCATGTCCCTTGATCTTCTTGGATATTCCATTCAGTTACAGACCCTTTATATCCATTTTATTTTCAATTTTTATTCAGGCACATGGATCTTTTATTCCAGAGCCTTTTTTCACTCCCACATTCTCTTCAACTTCTTTGATGTATTTTGAAGATCTTATTTCAAATTCCCTATCTATTTCTTCAAAGGTTCCAACCTATCTGGAGAGCATAAAACATTAAATTATTTTTCTTTATAGTCCTTCCTCTATAGAATATGATTCTTTTATCAGCTGGGTGTTTTCTTCTTACATACATTAGAGGATTCTACAAACAGTGATGTTTATTTCTTTGAGAATATCATAGAAATACTTTCTTAATATCTTAATTGCATATTCATGTGAGGTTGTAAAATTATCATCATCACCACTTATGTTGGAATCCATTTTTTGAGAACAAATTTCAAAGGTTCTAACACATACCTTTGGATCACTCAAATATTTTGATTTACGTGAGGTAGAAATGCTATTTTTATCATTTGTGGAAACCTGAGATACCTTCTCTTTACATTATATGCCTGAAATATCTTCATTTTTAGAAATTTATGGGGATCCAGATACTTGTTCTTCTTTAGATAAGAAGGATTTCCTCAACTGTCTCTTCTCTTTATTTCCTATTCATCATGTTCTTTCTTGATACTTACATATTCTATGAATCTTCACCTACACTTTATTTTTGACTGAAGAAAGAAACTCAAATATTCAAATGAGAGAAACTTTACGATATAGATTCCACAATAGGTTAACCTTCCCTATGATACAACTTGTAGGACCCTAGATCACCCTGATAGGGGAGGGGTGAATCAGGGTGTCAAATTGTTCTTTAAAGTGATTGATATTATTCACACTTTGGTAGGAACTTGTCAAACCTATCTGTTTAAGTAGGGCGGTAATAAAACATTCACATGAAAAGAGTGAAAAAAACTATTTTACATGGTTCACCACAAAGGGATAGTCCAAAGGGAATACACCAATAGTGTGTCGGTTGTACCTAAATCAACTAATCTTCACTAGATGTGGAATAAAAATGTTTCAACACAGCCACTCTATGTTTGGTGCACTAACATTACAAGGTTTCAAGGATAACTCACTGTATCCCTTATAAAAATCCCATTGAATCCCCTAGCTCACTACCTTATGAGAAGTCTTACTTAGTTTATCGAATTGAAGGTCTATTAAATTGATTTTTATTGAAGTCTTTATCCCTGAATTAACATGAGAGTCCTCTTCCATTATAGAACTAAGTTTATGCACTTTGGAAATCCCTTTCCACTTTTACCTAATAATCAAAAACTACCTTTCGCAATAATCATTTGTTAAGATCACTTTTTTTGCAAATAACCCCAACCTTCATGGAACACACTTCCTTCACGAAACCCCCTTTCCTTCATAGAAAAACCAACATTCATGAAGCTCACTAAATCAAGAGTGAATGTCCCATATTCTCAAAGCACTCAATACTTATAACCATTGACTATAGTGAAGAATATAATAGTCTTTTCATAAATCTCAATCTCGTATACACTACCAGTTTCACAGAGCTCCCCTTACTTCATGAAATCAAGGAGATTCTAAATTTTAAATGAAAAGAGTTCATCTCAAATAAACAGGGGTCCCCTTTTATTTATAGGCTCAGCCAATCATAAATCTCCGCTACCTCCAACATATTTTCTAGATCAGTCAAAAACATTTACACAAAACTCCTCTATTCAAAAAGATCCATGGAAATTCCCTCTTCGCAAATCTCATCGTAACCGTAGAGATTTTCATCAAAACCCTTCGCATCTCCATAGAGCTCCAATTATCATAATCGTGAAGTAACACCGTCTCAAATCAAAATACTTCATATCATCAAAATCCTCCAGCCAGTAATCATGAAATCCATGAATTTACCATGTTTATGAAGAGTTGATTCTAGAAAAATACATTTCACAAAGCTCAAATTCTCATAATCATAGAGTAAAACAAAATAATATTTTAATACTTTGAGAAACATAAATCATGAATCCAATATGAATAACCTTGAAATATACTTTATAGGGTTATATTTGTTATATATATCTTTCCATTTCTTCTGACAGCAAGAGATTTGGAGGAGAAACGAGTGATTTATCACAAACCCTATGAAGAGGGGAGGAGGATCTCCACAAATAGAAGAGGAGTGTTTCATCATTTCAGAAGATATGGGATAGAAGAGGAAATTTTAAAACATTCATAAAGAAAAAAATTGGTATGTCACCCTAAAAAAGACTATTCACTACGATCTACTTCAAAGGGGAACCCCACACGGTTGAGAAAATGGTTTGTCAAACCATGAAAAAACTATGTAAAACCACTATATTCCAAACCTATGAATCACCACACGACCGTGTGCCTATGGGTTAACAGTTTAGAAAAACTATGTGCCCCCCTGAACCCTAATGTCTATAACTATATAGCTTAGGGAAACCATGCTGGCTAGGCTTCACATTTTCAACAAACATGTGACCCAATAGGACTCTTTCAATTTTAGGGCTACGAGCTATGAATGGGTCCTAGACACACCCAAAATTTCCTAAACAAGATTATGAGTCATTATTTTATCCAAAAAATAAATTTAAACCAAAAATTGGTCCACAACATTAAAAAAACCAGTATGTTACATAAATGTTATATGAAATGTATACTAATATGGACTCTTTATCAATTATAGTGATTTTATAAAAGGAATGAAAGTGTATATGGGGTAATGATTATAGTTTAGAATGAATATTATGTCTTTTACTATGTGAAAATATTAAATTTAGAGTGCCTTATTTTTATCTTATTCTTGAGCTAGGCTTGGATTCCGATATAGAATTCCTTGGATGTGATCATAATGAACTTTCAGTTAAATGAATTATGAATGATTAAGTGATGTTGTACATGATGGTCATAATCATTGATTTAAATTATTTTATATGGTGTTTTATATTATTGTACATATATTTCCTTATCATTATTTAATTGTTAGACATGTTTCACCTAATCGTTTTTGAAATCATTGGACATGGAAGTCCTCAATATTCTGCATGGAATACCTTATCACTATTGAAATAGTTAGACATGGAATTCAAAATTATTGAAGATGGAATTATACACTTTTGGAAATAATACTAATTTTTTATTTATTTACGATCATTGAATGTGTCATTCTACACATCCTTTATTTATATGTATGCATTGACACCCTCATTGAAAGTGTTGAACCTTATGTGGTTATATATACATATATATGGATGCCATAGTTTCGTATCAGGTCAAAAATGAATATAAATACAAATAAACATATATTATTTTTTCTATGGTTATATTTTCTTTAATGTTACTATTCTTATGTACACAAACACTTGAAATAGGATGAATCTTGTATAGTTAACCAGGTTCCCCACATGGAAGCTGAGTGCGGCATGGTTTATATTTAAATAATTTTTCTCTTAATATATTCATGTACATTGCTTTATTTTATATTAAAATATTGGATATGAATTAAACACCATTGTTAGTTGCCTACTGAGTTTTACTCACACCTTGATTAGGCCACCATTTGTACTCAGAAATAACTCCTAACTACAGGTTAGGGCATGACTTGTACTTCTTTGTCATAGATTTACTTTGGATTAGGACATGACATTGGATATGGGGACATAACATGCACATGGGATGCCCACCAGAGTTAAATATTTTATTTAATCATTATTTTTTAGTCTATTCATATTTTATATAATACATACTTATTATTTACTACTTTTATTATGAATTAGCTTGCTCATGCATGAGAAGATTATTTGGTACATTCCTAGTTATCTAATATCATTAATTTTATTTTTCATTATACATATTTCCATTACATTATTTATTATTACTTACAATGTATTTAGTACTGATCTAGAGGGTAAAGTATCCCCATGATACCACCATTAGATTCTCATTTCTAGTTGTAAGCCTTTGGCGTATGGGAAGGCACACATGAGGATTTATCATCATCCATATCAGGGAAACATTTTAGTGTCTCTCAAGTCGGGATGTGACAAAGAGGTATTAGATATTTATTTCCTTATTGTACTACTTTGGGATAGTAGATAGGATACTAGGAATGTGTTGTAACTTATTAAATAGTTCATGTCTAGGTCCATCCAACCCACACATGGGGGAAAGATCAAGCTGCCTAGGATGTGGCTATTGTTCATGATTGTTCAATATTAAAGTTTATTATTATTTCACCATGAGTAATTGATGTACTTTTATGATGGTTATGCATTTATGATATTTACTTCTTAGCTCAGTATGGTAAGAGACGAGGTGTGTTCACGTATCGTAATATCCACGTAGAGATTCACATTCCATACAAATACCATTCTATACATATTTCATTATTTTATTTCCGGATACTTGATGTATATTCCTTGAGTTACATATATGTGATTTGAATAATGTTTCTATAGTATGATGATATATTTAGTTGGTTAATTAAATTTCCTACATCAACCTAAATTGTGTTTTCCCATATATCTTGATAACATCACCTTAACCAACAATTATGGAATGTTTGAACCATGAACCACTGGTTTCATGGGCATAAAATTTAGTGGTTTCAATTAAATGGATATAAATTTCAATTTATAAAGTGTATGGGTCTTCATAAATTGTGAATAGTGATCCATATAATTGAACCATTATAAAATATTGGTACAAGTTATATAAAAATTCACTTATAACTTTTAAAGATTAGGATTATATAACATGGTAATGAGAAACACATCTAACTAAGCCTTGATACATATATATATATATATATATATAAATAGAATTTCTATACTAAAACTATTAAATGAAATGGTTTTGAATTGGATAGTGAGTTAACATGGATGGAACATTAAATTATAAGTAAATTATCATTTTTAAATAAATTCAAATTATTACTTATGGATTCTTGTCAAATGCTATGTTAATTGAAACTTATAAAGTCTAGTACCTCAATAACTTGGGAATGATGACCCACATAACTAAATCCTTATATTCTTGACTCAAAACCTATAAGTGAGTATTATAATTTTATTCCTATGATATAACTATGATTAGGGTGTGTTTAAATTATGATAAATTGACTATTTTTGGGTAACACTTAATTGGGATAAAATTGTAATTTATGGAGTTTTGTGCCCATATATTGAGAATAAATGCCTAATAAATGGACCCAGGATGAAATTATGGGACCCTCATAGGTTGAATCTATCATTATATTCCTTAGTACTTAACCCCATAAGGGTATGCTTATGATAAATAAGGATGGGTATTTAATGGTCTAATAGATACTTATACAATGTTTCATATAAATGAATGGTGGAATCCTATCTCTCCAATCCCCCATTTACAATAAAGACCCATTGTCTACTTTTGATTGCTAGAACCCTAACATATAGTTTAGAATTAGTTTTTACCTTGAGATATGTCTTGAATGAGAACACGCATATTACTCGAGAGTATTAGTTGGATTATTTATGCTATTTCTTGGAATTAAATGTTAGGCATTAGATCCTAGTGACCTTTTAGGTGTGACTATAGTTTTAAAGTTGATGCCATATGATAAAGTTAGAGGGTTATCCTATTGTGGTATTTACTTTGATGATAATAACTGATTGAATTTTGACCTGAGTTCTTAGGCACACTAATTGTTGTTTCTTGATCAATTGAGTTATGTAGGACTCTTAGTTGAAAAAAGGACACAATGAGGCAGAAAGATGGTTTTTTTGTAATTTTAACCTCAAGGGGGTATTTACATATGTGGATACTTAGTGTGTATCTTCTATTAATCTTTTGTACACCCATATCATGGACATTCAGGGAGTAATTCCTTATAAGGATGCATTGAGAAAATTATATCACGTTAACCTGATGATTATCAGGCGATGTTATGATGCATATGTTGATAGGTTTAACCATTATAGGTCAATAATTTAATTACCTACATACTATTTTATATCATTATAGAGAGTTTATAGGTGTGTTATATTCCATGTAATAGAATACCTTATGTGTTATATTGTTCCTATGTGAGAGATGTTAGGGTGGGTAGAAGACTTAGAGGCCCTTAGTTTTGACATAGATCCTAGTGAGTCATAGATGTTTGGTTTGATCAAAGAAATATTTGTGAGAATTTTTATTGAGTTTACCGATTCATATTTAGGTAGTGATATGAGTTACATACATGTTTCGAGACTGATGCATGTGAGGTTCTTGGGTTTCAGAGTTTAGGCATGGTGATTCCTATGATTCTAGTGGAAGTAAATAATTTTCTTGAGTAATAAGACTAGCTTCAATTGGATGAATTATTTGGGAACCTGTCCCAATTTACCATTGGTTTTCTAGTTGATGATTTAATTTTTGGAATCATACTATTAGGTATGTGATTGTTTGATTAACCGTGGTAATGTTACATGCCTGATTTTGAAGAGGAGTTCTACGAGAACTTTCAACATCATGAGACTGATGTTCCAAGAAGCATTATCATCTTGTACATGTTGTTGGATGACTCACAGGTGCATAAATAAAGTATTCAATAGTGTGATATTGGATGTTACACCAACTATATATAACAAGTTTGGTACATACCCATTCCATGTGGTACTATTTAAATCATTAATTGATGAGTGGATATGTGAGAGTAAAGGAATGATGGGTTCAAATAAATGATATTGTGGGAATGGTTTCCTGAGTGTTTTTCTAATTTGAGAAATGTATCTCCATAGTAGAGATGGAATTGAAAATAAATTGTGTTATATGAGAATGTTGACCCATAGTTGAACCAGGACACACATGGTCAAGAGATATGGTGTCCAAAGTTGGATAAGGTAAGTATAGCTTGTTTGAAAAAAATGTGGCTTGTGGAGAGAAATACACACCTATCAATGTGATCTTTTCGTACTCTTAGTTTATAGGTGATCATTCCATATATCTTGATATAATCTTGAGCATGTTGGGAGATATTTATCTATATACTAACCCATCTTAAATACATTTTATGTTGATGAATGGATTCCTTGGTAGTCACACTCAAGGAGAAGTCTAATGGTAAACTAGATGGTAAGGAATTCCCCATTGTTCGGTTGAAGGTGGTGAACCTTGTTATATGTTTAAACTTGATGAACCCCATGGAAACTATTCTTATAAAGATGGAATGGGTGATGGTGATGTTTATAGTGGTGCTCATGGATGAGTGGGTTCTTAGAGATACTAGTCATTATATCAATGTATGAATAGGGAATGATCTATAAAAATATTAAACTCTTTTCATTAGAGAGACTTCATGAATTCTTCTAAGGCGAGGAGTGGGATGCCAATCACTGGTAAGAGACTCTCATGTGATAATGTTCATGCGAGGATGAGACCCATCATTGGATGATTTTATGGATTTGTTTTTTTATTTAAGAGGAATGTTCTATGGATGAACTTATGTTTATATTGATAGGTATATGTTCAAATATGGACTTGGGGATAATCCAAGTGTGGGTGTTAGTGTTGGGATGTTTTGTGATGATCCATGAATGATATACCAATAATGTGTCAGTTCTTGTACTGTGGAACAACGACGGTTATGAATAAATGATGGTTTGACAGAAATATGTCACTAGAATTCAGATATGAACTTCCATGATCATGATCAAACTGGTCTTTTTGTGAATTGAAATAAAGGTTTCAATATATAGTTTTGGTAACACATCAATTGTTAATCCATGTATTTTAAAAAGTAACTGATCAAAGGTGGGTTGACTTGATTTTACCTTGTGTAGAAATATACAGTTTTTGAGGAACCATATTAGGCATTCTATTAGGATGAGATAAGTTCCATATTATAGTGGACTAAGGCCTTTTAAATAAAATATTGTGTGACCAATCTAAGCTATGTTGATTTGAAATTCAACAGTTTGGATCAAACCGAGGGAAGAGTTCATTTTCCTTCTATGTGACATTATGTAGTGAGTTGGGAAAAATCCTAAGGGAATTGTAAAGATTCCATGGATATATTTTTGTACGAAATTTCAACATTTGTAGTAACGTATATTCAATTTTTCCATTGAATGTATGGACCCATGGTGGGAGCAATATAGGGTGGTTGATGGAAGAGATGAAAACATGGTCATGCCTAAGGTTAGGTGGGATTGTATAAGCTTTGTCTTAGTGCGTTCATTGATGGTTATGAGCATTGGATCATGTTTTATCAGTTTAAATGATATATTCTCAAAGTATATCTTAAACATGAATTTGGTATAAATAAATTCAAAATAGGAATTTGAGTGAGAATTCTCAACCCAAGTATGTTAGGTGTTGTTTAGATTGTCCACCAGGGATTCTTGAGGATGAGAAGTTCTAAAGAGGGGAGGTTGTAAAATACCAAATTTTAATTAAGCAATGTATCCTGAACTTTTAGTTAAAATATCTTATTTTATTATCATAATACCATGTAAGGCACAAATGAAGGGTTTAGGAGCATCCGAGGCTTTTTTGGAGTCCAAAGATTCGGTTTTTGGGGAGGAAGACATGAGAAAATAGTTAGTGCACAATTAGTTCTAACCCTACAGATAAAAAAAGTGGAAAAATGTATGAAGGGGATTTTTTTTAAAATCATATGACATTTCCCATAAAACCGTTTGATCTATAGAAGAAAGTGCACATGATGTCAAACGATGCAAGGGAGGCCACATGGATGTGAAAAACCTATAATAAATTGTAGTTCTTGTAAGAATAATTGGAACATGGTTTCTCCTAACCACGAACCAAGAGTGGGGGGGGGTGACTCATGGAATTTGGAAATTCATGATATATTAATGGTTTTTAAAATAGTTTCTGTAGCCATGAAATGGGTTTTCCACCAGGGGTATTGGGCCTGTACGGTTAGTGGACATTATTCCAAACCATGTAGCCAAACCGTAAATCTCATTAAAGGGATATAAATTAACATTTTAGATTATTTATTTTAAAACTTAATCCTATTTATTATTTATAATAATTAACAGTTCTTCCACTAGCTGTGGGTGCTTTCCCCTTCATCTCTTAGGCTTTGAGTGAAATACTTCATATGAAATCTGAATCAGTTTCCATCAGTTGTGTTGGATCACCCTTAGTAAGTCTATCATTCCTCCAAATTCTATTCTTGTTTTTTCTATCCATATCGAATAAAAGTTCCATGAAAACTAATATTACTTATTTTCATGAAATTTTTCTATTTCTTTGATTTCCCTCATTCCAACATTAATCAAATATTGACATTGGAAGTGTAATTATTCCTAAGTATCTGGTAGACAATTAATATGATTTTCCCTTAAATTTGTATCATTTATAAAATGTGTAGTTGTGCCATGTGTTGATACTTTTTCACATCACCTATTAAATGTG
This sequence comes from Viscum album, assembly GCA_963277665.1. Taxonomy (NCBI): domain Eukaryota; kingdom Viridiplantae; phylum Streptophyta; class Magnoliopsida; order Santalales; family Viscaceae; genus Viscum; species Viscum album. Next base: position 400,387,512 of record OY728151.1, on the reverse strand, counting down.
AAATTAATTTTCTAATTCTTATTTCATTGATTTGGTTGTCCTTGTGCACCTAGTTGTGTCATTAGAGGTTGTCTATCTTAACAAGAACCCCCCTAGCATGTGTTTCTCATATTTCCATGACCCCTTATGTCATTTAAAAGGGAATGGTTTAAATAATTAATTGAGTTGGATTGGTTTGTGATTAATTAAATTGATCATGATGAATTGTACATGGCTTGAATTTCACCTTATCCCTTATATTATTATAAGTGGGATGTTAAATATAACTTATAATGTTATAAAATGATGTTTAAGGGTCCACTTGGATTGTCTCATAAATGGATGGATTAAATGATTAAATATATGTGAATGGTTAATACAATTAATTGGAACCTTATATATTTATAAATAAATTATTATAAATTGTAAATGGAGTGTATACTCCCATGGGATATTTTTCACTTTTATTGATTTGATCAAAGGAATGAAACTATTTATGGGATATTGATTTGAACTTGGCATTAATGTTTTATTATTGTCTATGTTCAATTATTAAATCCACATTTCCGTATTTTTATTTTATTATTGAGTAATATATCGATTCTAATACAAAATTACTTGGATGGGATCATAAGGAAATTTGAGTTAAATGAATTATGAATGATTAATAAATTTTGGACATGATTCCCCTAATATTTTATTTAAATAATTAGGCATAAAGTTCATTATTATTGGATATGATATTCTTTATAATTATTAAAATTATTAAACATGTTTTTCTTTATCATTATTGAAATCAATTGACATGGAAATCATCGTTATAGGACATGGAACTTCTTATCATTATTGAAATCCTTGGACATTAAATTTTTTCTTTATTGGACATTGAATTCCACACTAATTTAAATGTTAGTCCTTATTATAATTTATTTGTAATTTTTGGACATGATGTTCCACACCACCTTGATTTATATTCATGGACTGATTCCCTTTAATAAAAGTGTATAACCCTATATGATCATATATATATATGGATGCATTGATTTCACCTTGGGTACCACATGACTAGTGATACTCATTGACACCTATTATTATATCCATGGTTCTATTTCCTTTTATGTTACTATTCTTGTGTATAGAGGCATCCAGTGTAGGTTGAAGTAGCTATGGTTGAACGAATTTCCAACATGGAAATTGAGCGTGACATGTTTTATTTTTACATACTACACCATTTACGATATACCCGCACACTACTTTATTTTATATTCATAGACTGGATATGCATTAAACATTTTAGGTAGTGGCCTACCGAGTTCTACTCACACTATATTCAGGTTGTCGTTTGGTTCTTAGATAGATCACTTAATTTTAAGTTAGGGATTGGATTCCTCTTCTTTTATGGTGGTTTACTTTGGATTTGGACATGAAATTCAGGCTAGGGGACAAAAATGTACTAATTCTACATATTAGGGTTTTGTATTTAATTTATCCATTTTTATGTCTTTTATTATTTTTTGTATTACCTAAATATTATTTAATTGTTTTATTATAACTTAACATGTTCCTAAATGGGTCGATTATTTGGAACTAGACTAGTTATCTGTTATAACTAATATTAATGTACATTATACATATTTCAATACCTTTATTTATTATTAATTCTACTATATTTGTTACTAATCCAAAGGGTATAGTCTCCCCACTATACTACAATTATCCTCCCATTACAAGTCAATAGACTCTTGCGTACATGGTGATGTGCTTTAGGCCATTTCACGAACTAACAAAGGGCACCATTTTAGTGGTTCCCAGGTCAAGACATGACAATACATGAGATCTATAAATGGTTTTTATGTTAGTTATTTTCCATTATTTCTCTTAAAATTTTATAATGTAAAATAACCTATAGTAAAGAAACATATTATTTATTATTATTAGAATATATATTCACTATATTTTAAGAATATACTTTCTCATAATTCTCTCACTTTTAATAACCTAAAATATAAATCTTCAAGTCTCCTTCTTCATTGGTCTTCCTGAAGACTCAGTTTCTCAAACTCATCTATTTTTCCAATTTCCCAAAACTCAACATCTTTACTGTTTATTTAGTTTAATATTCTCTTTTAATCAAACTGAATACATAAAATAGATTTATAAAAATTTACATATTTTAAATATATCCTAAAATCCAAACCTCTAAATTCAGATATATTTTATTTCAAATCAACATGTAGAATCTTTTTACTTTATTTTATTTAATAGAATCCAGTTCTTCTACATCCACATTCTCATGGGATCTAATGTAGTTGTAGTCACAACTTCTCCTTGATTTTTGGTGTAGAGATTTTCAAAAATATATTATTTCCATGTTTTTATAAAATAGAGATTATAACCAAATATTGTGATATATTGAATTTTAATGAGTGCATAATTATTAAAATATATCTTAAGACTTTAGAAAAGGAATATACTCATCTCAATGAATTACATTGAAGTCAAATGATCAGCTTCATAATTCATACTTTATAGTATTATAATTAATGAATTTCTATTTTTTTGATATAAAGCAAAGTATTATGATCTCAAATAATTCAAAAAAAATTATTCACAAAATTCACTTGACCAATAAAGTCATGTAATTGAGTCATATGAAAAAAATTTATATTAATAACCCATATGATCCTCATCCCATGAATTTAATGAACTTAGAATATACCATTCTTAATATTCATCTTATATACTTCTAACTACAGCTTATGATGTTTCAATGTACATTGTGATATAGAAATAATATTCAATGAATATCCACAACAATTTACACTATGTTGTTTCCATGCCTCACTTTTTTTTCCAGAAATATTTTCAACACAATTGTCATCACTACTGTGTGGTAATCATTATATTTTTATTTTCTAGAGACCATAAACATCACTAATTAGTGGTCTAATACCCTTTAGTGTGATTTATCCTGAGGAAAATATACCTACTATAATAGATATTCCATCCATGTTCATTCTCCAACACAAAATTCCTTTTCATGAATCATAGATAAATCATAACAGTTTCATTATATTTGAACAATGAGGAATAAAATAACATTTGTTGATTTTGTTTCACATTTCTTCAGAATATATGAATTATAAAAAAATCTACATACCTTTAAATATCTTACATATTACCCTTCTAAATCATTTATAACCTCCTCATTACCTTTATATGATTCCAAGATTTTAGAGTTACGTTTATATAGTGCACCTCTAACCTTTATGCAACACATTGATATTTTGAAGTACTTTTACATAGTGTACTATATTATTGGAATACATTTTATGTTTCTATATAATATATTGTTATAGGTAGTATATAGTGATGATTCTTCCTTTATTTAGGTCTCAGTTTTATTTTAACCCTCACGTAGATTGTGGAAACTTGGAGTTACCTTTATGAAAGTGACAAATTCAATGCAAAATCTTCTTATGGGATTACTAATCAATTTCACGGCCTTCTAATTATCCAGATTCCCTTTTCTATATATTTTTATCCTACAATAAAAACATGTAAATAACTTGAATCACATATTGGATTCAGGGTAGTCCTTAAATATTCATGTATAATTTTCAATTTAGTGCATATAATATTGCCTTTACCAAGTAATCTATTTTTTCAGTATCAATATTGTGTACCTCAACTTACTTTAAATCCTATTTTCTTATTATCATATAGACAAACATTGAAAAAATAAAAACCAAAAAAAGTGGACTAAAAAATGTCCCCTTTTTATGTATTATAAATACCAACCAAAAACTACTAGATTGATCCATTCAACCATTTTAAACATATGATTTTAATTCTCCTACCATTCTTATTTCATTTTTCATCTTCTCCACTCACTATTTAATTAAAAAATAAAAACTTCTCTAAAAGATAGCATGATATTGTAATGACATGAAATTTTACAATATATTAACCTTCATTTTTTTAATTGTTTGATTCACCCAAAAAATTGAACTAAAATAAAAAACACGATATATTTCAAATATTAAATATCACTATCAAAACATAGCCATCAACTTAGCTGGTATAAATTGAAGTAAGAATGTCACAAAATAAATAAAGAAACTAAGAAGAAATGGAATCCAAAAGTAGAATTATACCTCATTAAGACTATTTTTTAAAATTCAAAATAGAGGTAGATTTTTTAGGGTTTTCCCTTGACCAATCCCAAGTCAAACTTGAGAAATTATGGTTTGAGAAAAACCATATATGGGAGAAGTTCATGCTTATGGAGATTTCCCTAGGATCAATGCTAGCTGACCTAACACTCAAAACTATAAAAGAAGTTATCTATTACTTAGCACTTACATGTAGATCTTAAAGGGATATATAATTATAAATTTGGATTATATAAAAATGCAATTAATATTTATATCTACACATATATCATGGTTCTTTATACTTTTTGAAAAGTCATTTTTGGTATATTTACTTTATGTTAAATAAATGTATTTTTTAGAAATTTTAATTTTATTTAAATGAACTATGATTATTTTTATTAAATATTAAAAATATATTAACAATATATTAATAAGTAATTTAAAAGAAAAATAATAGTTAATTTACCAAAATTTGTTTTCTGTAAAAATTATTTTCTCTTTATTTTTTTAAATAAAAATAAAAATAAAAATTATTGGGATTTTAATTTTACATTTTTAACATAATTTTTTAATTTTTTAAGGAAATATTATCTAAAGATTAATTTTTTATATTTTTCTAAAATGATTTATTTATAGGGGAATAGTGCATAATACCATTTTTTAGAAATAACATGATTTTTATGATATTATGAAATAGAATTATTAATTTTATGTTCATGAAACCTTTTTCTATGACCAAATATGTATTTAATATGTGAATTTAAAAGTGGTTGGAATTTATAAAACCATATTTTTCATTTTAGAATTTAGGTTTTATTTTTTTCAAGAAATTGTTTTTTTAATACAAGATACATTTAGTATTTTAAAATTAGTTTTATAAATTTTATAAAATACATAAAATAAAATTTATTTAATTTTTTAATCATTTGGTCCAAATTATAAAATAAAGACCAATTTGTTTTTAGGTATATGGGATAAATTTTCTAGGTAAAAACTGGTTACCAGGGTAAAAACCAAAATTGTAAAAATGTGTAACCTAAGAGGTAAAGATCCTAACATGTTTTAATGTTGTTTTTAATCGAGTTATGTAGGTTTGTATCAATATTATTTTATCTTAACTCCATTTTTTATTAATTTTTGAGCAACTTTCAATGAGAGTGACTTCATATTATTGAAACATTTTGGTTATTTATAAAATTTCTAATCATTTTCATTTATAAAAGTGGATGTTTTTTCCTCACTTACCCTCACAATAAAACATATAATTTCATGCCAAACACTACCCAACATATCTTACAAACCCCTAGACACCCTAAGGAGGTTCTAAACTTCTCAAAAAGTGCAGCACCCTTAGATTTTAAAAGTTGAAAATCATTTCTTATAACATATATGACAAAACACCCCAAGATTAAAATAGAATGTAACACCCTGAGACATTATGATTTATTTATATTAAAAAAATTCAATCTCTTATATATATTTCAATGCATGCAATGATGAGTTTCAACAAAACACAACACTCTATAAAAATAATATTAATTAAACACAGGCATTATAAGGTAGTTGTTTAATGGGTGGGAATAGATATTACTAAAAAAATTAAGAAACTTATATGGGATACAATTGTATGAAAAAAATTAAATGGTTATCTATTGATTACAAATAAAATAATAATTATTTTGAGAAATAGAAATATTTTTTGGAAAACTATTTTTTTCCAAAAGGTGGTCTAACTGTGCTTTGCACACATAATTTAAAATTAAATTTTACCACTATTAGAATATTTAATTGAAAAAACATTATTTTTTTAATCTAAAAGTAAAAATTATATTTGGGTGATTTTTTTATAATTTAATGCAAATGTAACTTTTTTCAATCAACAGTGAAAAATAATGGTTTTAATTAAAACACTACCTTTTAATTCAAAGAATTTATAAGTTATATTTTATTTTAACATTGTTTTAAAAATAAAAGTAATTAAATTATATATATATAAATATAAATTTATCTAATTTAGTTCATCAGAATAATTTTCATATTGAATATTATATATTATCTTTTTAAACATTTGAAACTTTTATCATTGAAAAACATATATTAATCATGTATGCGAGATTAATTTTTAATTATATTTTTCCACTTATGTGAATGGAATTTGAATAAATAAATTAAATATATTTAATAATATTAATTTATTTTATTTAATAAGTTAAAGGTCATTTTTTACAATAATGAATAATAAAACTAGTAAAAATTAATTATCATGGTTAAGGTGAAATTGAGTTTATTGGAGGTTAAACTAAAAAGATAAGTTGTTAAATGACCTAAAAAATTGTCCAGAACCCATTTTATGGATATATTTCAACCTTATCACATCTGTGTTTTGAATTTTTTTCTTTTTTAATCTTTTATCATGTAAAAAACTTGGTTAGACCTTCATTTAAAAAAATAAAAGTTTCCCACTCAACTTACTTATAAAAGGCCACTACTCTCATGTACTCTTCATACATAATTTTTTTTATTCTTCCAATACCTAATAAAATATATTCCTTAATTTTCTCTCCAAATATCAGTGACTTTGAAGTGATTATAAATCTAATCTTGGAAGGCTTTGTGGTAAATCTAATGATGTTTTCTGAAGTAGAGGAAACTTTTTTAACAATGCATTTTTGTTTTACTTCTTACTGTAACTCTTTAAAATATTTTCATTTTATTAAAAAATAATATTAAAATTGTATAATATCTACTAATATGTTATTATGCTAATTTCATAATGTATAATCATATCCACTTCCTTCAAATGCGGTACAAAATTATCATATGTGAGTATGATGAAATACAGCCTCATAAACCGGCCTAGTTTGTTTTGCATCACCTCCCTTCGAGACTGAATATAATGATGTATTTAATATGAATATATATTATTTTAGAATTTATTGAAAAATTTAATTGTTATATCACATATACCATATTAATTTCATTCCATGGGGGATATGATAACAGCGCACATGTGTACGACAGACTACCACCTCGTGAAATGATGTGATTCATTTTCCACTTACACTTTTTATATAAGGTAGTCAGGATAAATTTAACTAATATATTTGATATATAATAAATAAAAATATTATGTAAATATAATATCACGTATATAATTGTACATTCCAATACATTGGAAAATAATAACATCACTCATGCGTACGTGCAGACTACCACATCCACATAACGATGTGAAATATTTTTCAATTTATTTTTAAATGGATGGTAATAAGGGTGTAATTTATTAGTATACCTAATATATATAACATAATAATTAATATCTAAACGTTAATTAGTATTTATTTTCCTTTCTTCCTATCAGTTGTTAAAAATAAAAACAACATTCCTGCGTACATCCGATCTACCATCTCCATGAATGGTGTAATCCATTTTCTATCTCTAACATTTATAGTTTAATTTTAATATATATATAATGAATAAATATTATTTTAAATAATGTTTAAAATTATTTATATGATTTTATAATGATCAAATTAAAAGGGTCAAAATTTTTGAGCTAAAATATAGATGAAAAACAAAGCAAACATCGCTTGGAGTAGTGATTTTAATAAAGAATTGTTAATAAATGGATGATAAAAGACTATAAGTAAATAATATATGGTGTTAGATATATGATCATGGTTATTTAATATATGTTTAATAATCTAATATTTATTTATTATGTTGTTTTTAGACATGTGAAGGAAGTTTAACAAGTGGTATGGGTTTCTCGTCTCACTTTTTACTTTTGTGAGACAAACTCCATATTCAACACTACTTCCACTGGGTGGTGAATATAATATCCATTTGATATGTTATATAGTGAATATATTTATATTAATTTTATTGAAATTTTCATTTGATGATTATCTATTTTATGGGTCTTACGATTCATAAGTTACCAAGTGGTAAGTACTTATTTCATAATATCATAATTATTCATGACTGTTTTTCTTTATGTCTCCCTTGGGGAAATTATTTGATATTTAGATCTTAAAATCGATATATTTTATTTTAACATGGTTATTGATTAAATTATTCAAGTAATTGTTCCATTTTCCCAATCTTTGGTACTTAAAATGACTGAGAAAATATTTTTTAATAAAATTCGACTTATTTCTCTCTTTAGTCAATTTTTTCATCAAAATCAATTTTTTCTAAAAATTCATCAAATTAAGTTTTTAATTTTTTTAAATGATTTATTAAATAAATTATTACCATTATAAATTTTTTCAAAATATTGTGAAAGAAATTTTCAAGTCATTTTCAAAAGGACGCCCATTTTTCTTTTTCATAATTTTTTAAAAAAATATTTATTTTAACATGCATGAAATGAGAAAAACATTCCACCATCTTGAATAATTAATGTTTTAAATATTATTTTAAATTTTTAAAAATTTTATCTTCAAGGAAATTTATTTTAAATTTTTATTTAAATTTTTTTAAAACGTTATTTAAAGTGAAAATGTTATTTTCTTCAAAAATGTTTTAAATGGGATTTTTATAGAACTTATATTCTTGAATAACATAAACCCTTTATTATAATTATGATCTAATGGGGTTATGTTGTTTTTATATCAGACTTAATATTTATTTGGATGGTTAATGATCAGTTTGACAAAGTATATACATTTTTATTATTGTTAACTATATTAATATATATTATTTGTGATTATGTATATTTGATTGGGGTATGTAATAACATTTCATATGTTATTTTAGCAATACAAATGTTTATGTTGTTTATATTTCACCCCTTTAATATGTGGAATGATTTAGAGTTATGTATGTTATGGGTGGGGCCCCTTTATATATATCCCCTTGTTGCATCAACGGGTCTCATAAGACAAATTAGTTATCTAAATTATATGGGTTTTTATTAAAATATTTAATTTTTCTTGTGAATGGTCTTGAAAATTTTAGATGTCACACATTATTTATTAAATTATTTTGAGAATAGTTATTTCTATGTGATTAATCTATTTATTATAAAATACATTGATAAGTTTCAAACATATGTGACTATTTATATGGATTTATTTGATAATCAGTTATTTCTTATATATTATGTTGTGTTTTTTGATTAAATAGAATGTGTTTTAGTTATTTAAATTTTCATATAGATTATTATTATTTATTAATGATAGATTCTACTATTTGATTACCCCTACTGGTCATATGATATCACTCCTTTCTTATGTTTTATTTTAATTAGGATACCATGAAGTTTTTTTTATTAATATATATGGAAACACAATGAATAATAATGACATTCTCAAAGAAAAAACTTTTCATATATTATGTTTTAAAATTAAATTTGGATTTCATGTATGTATATACTTTACCAAGACTACTAAACTATTCGGTACATTAATATTTGATTACTTTTATCTTATTCTGAATTTTAAAAAATAACTATAGGATCTTGGATATCAGGGCTGGGGTTTGCAAAATGGCCATCAAACAATGGTTTCCCCCTTCACAATAGAGATAATACAAGAAGTGAGGTATAATATATTAATCTCTCTATCACTTTTTCAATTATTTTATGTTCTTTTATTAATCCTAAAATTTCATTTCAGCATCTTAAACTGATAATATAATTATCATTATTTCACTATAATGTTATTATAATGATGGTTCAAGAATTAACCACCCTCCACATTTCTATTAACAAAAATGAAAACATAAATCGTTCATTGTGTGGACTACTACCTTCACAACACAACGTGATTAATTTTCCATAACTACAACAAAAGGATTATAATTAAACTCATTTTAATATATAATTATTATATTTATGATATAATTTTTATTATATAGTAATGAACCTTTTTACTCATTTCCCCCATTATATGGAAAACAAAATCAACAACTATGAATATGTGTGGACTACCACCTCCATGGAATGATTGATTTCCATTTTTCATTTTATCATAATTATACATGGGCTGTAATGAGAATAGTTTTAATAGATAAATATTAATATCATAAGATCTTTAAGGTTATATTATGTCAAATTGGATAACATATTAACGATATGATCAGCTAACTATTTTCATAAATTCAATCAATTGTAACAAGCATACTAGGAGGAAAATATTTTGTTCAAATTAAAAAATATTTCCATATACATTACATATTCTTATAATACCTTAATTATTTTTATATTTCCCACTAATAAACACTAAATTATATTATTAATTTATTAGTGTTATGATATTACAAATAAATAACCTTATAATCATCAATACTCGTGGTATGTTCCTAGTTGAGTCGGTTTGACCTCTTACTTGAACAATGATACAAAAATCTCTCATGGTTGATTATGAGAACATAATTACTATTATAATATGATAAAAATATATAAATAATTATTTTTTTTGTTTCTGGAAGGTATATATAAATATTTAAATCATTAATTAAGAAAAAACCCTTCATAGGATGAAAATCACTGAAAAATGTTCGTTGTAGATTTCATCTTCTAGGATAAGAACTAACATAACCATGAAAGAAAATAGAAAATTCATAAATTATAATAATTAAGACATTATTGTAAAATTATTTAACTTGGAATGAATTTTTTTAAGAGGAATTAATATTGACATCACTCATATGAAAATACTACAATAAATCAAAAATATTAACACCTAATTTGCAAAAATAAGGAAAAAAATAACTAATATACATGTAAATAATGATTATGAATGGAAACTATTAATAGTTTTATGTAATAATATGGGTTTAAAATGTTATATTAATATAGTTATATTTGTTTTACATAATTTTATAGAAAAATATAAAAAGTATAAATAATGGTAATAGGTTTTCCTGACTCAAATCTTGTCATTTGGTTGTAATCACTCATATGTGACTATTATATTTCATGATTTATCTATTCTATCCAATGATGATGTTATGAATTATTTACACCTTATTTTATAAGAAAATACTGTTACAAACCAATTTATTCTTCCTTTATGATTCTGTTGTTTTGAAAAAATTTATTTTTTAAGAATAAATCCTATTACTTTTATTGATTTTTTATTCCATATCCTTGTTTTCACCTCCCATAATTATTCTCCATTCCATATTGAAGAATCAATTTTTTTTATCAAAATTTAAACTTTCACAACTTTTAGTCATTTTAAATAAATTGTTTCTTTATCCTTTTAATGATTTTAGTTTTCATTAATGGTATTTTCAGAAATTTATAATGCTTCTCCTTAATATAATTTTAAATACTTCAATTATACTTAAAATATGGAAACAAGTTTTATTTCTTATCATGGTCTGTATAGAAGAATTATTTTGAAGTAACTATTCAATAATTCTCATATTCATCTTAAAAAATGTTTTTAGAAAGTGACTTGAAAATCACATAATTTTAAGATGATATTAAGAAACACTTTTTAATAAAAATAATTTTCTAATTTCTCTACATTATTTAAAGGTTTATTCTTTAATGGGGTTATGTTTCATGATTTACCTTATATTTTATTTTATTATGTGATGATTTAGGGTGATCATATTTCTAGTTTTCAATGATTTAATTCATGATTTTATATAATACCATTTGGATGTTTTATAAAACCCATTTAATTTTCATGGGGTTCTTTATGAGAAGTGAATAAATTCTATTTATAAATTTTAAAAACCCATCCTTTATAACATGTTGGTTTTTCTATAAGGTCTGGACCAATTAATTTTCTGTTTTAATCATTATTTTTGTTATTATAAAATTGATTTTGACTCTAAGGATGGGTTTTGGAGTGTTTGTGACTTGTTTAGAGCATGAATATCCATATTTTGGAGAAGCTATATAAAGTAATCAAATGGTGAATAGTCATTTATAACCATGTGTCTCAACCTTGTGACCCAAATAAAAGAATCAATTATTTGAAAAAACATGTGGGGGTAGTATCATGACATATGAAAATATGCACACATGTTTTAAAGAGGATTCACATGGGTTATGAATGGTTTGGAAAACCGTTCCATTACCCATAAATCTTTGTTCCACATAGGCAATGACCCTGCATGGTTGGAGAAAGGTCTATAAAAACCTTTTAGGATAGCCATGAGAGGGGTTCCTTTACACTATTCATTTTACATGGTTGGTGCACTATTTTTCCAACCATGCGGCCAAGCCGTGAAACCTATTAAGGTAGAGTGAATGTACAATTTCCCCATTTAATAATAACCCAACCACCCCATTGTATGTACTATTCCATACATACACCTCTCCTCATATTAGAAGCTCATCCCATAAATAAGTTGGGATTTGAGATTACTTCATCATACAACATCCGATTCATGTTTTTTCTGTTGCGTCGGATCACTACTGATAAGATCTTCAATCCAACTCATTCCTATCAATGATTATATCACCATGTTCAATGATAATTTTGTGTGAGATAATATGCCTTTTTTAGTTTATTTTTATATTATTTAGTTTTCTCATAATTTAGACCAAACCAAGGGATTATTTAGGATGTTTGTTCCTTTAACATCATACAGTAGGTGTTATATGAATTTTCCATCAAGTATTCTTGATTTATAATTGTCACCATTTTGCTACGCTCTGTTTTCACTTATTCTTTTCCTCTAAAATAATTTTCCATAAATTATTAGTTTAATTTAGAATATAAAATCCCCATTATTCCTTTTTATTATGGTTTGACGGCAAGGTCCTCAACTTGAGTGACACCTTTGGGTGTTCCATAGATATTCCAATGCGCCCCTTTTGATATTAATAACCAAAACACTGATTGGTGTGTGTGGTTCAACTTCCTCAATGATTTAATTAATTTAATGGAATGAATTAGCCCTTTATAAATAGAAATTAATGATTATCTTGTTTAATATTAAATTGGAATCAATTTATTAATGGTATGAATCCTTCTATAGACCTTAATCATCAATGAATGGAATGGGTATGAAATTGAATTATATAAATGAATTAATTTGCATGGTGATCGCATGTCCATCATTATTTCATTAAATTTAAGGTTCACATTGATACTATGGAAATTTTTATTGTTATATGAGTGGTTAGACATTATAAATCATCAGACTCCCAAGGGAATGGCTTGAGCACTTAGAGTACACCACCCCAAGTCATTGGGTTAGTTTCCAAGGAATATTCAAACCCTAGAATATGGTAAATGCCGTGTTATATGTGAATGAATTAGTGTAAAAATTCTTACTCAATTGAATCATTTTACATATATTATAATCCCTTAGATAGACTCCTTGGAATCAAATTATATCTTAGGGTAGGAGGCTCATTGTATTATTCTTTTGGGAACTAGTCATGATTAGAATTATATTTACAATGGACATACTCCATAGACTTAGTAAGTCACTTTTCTAGTGGAATTTCTTGGGTGCACCCCTTGGATTACACTTAATCCCTTATAGCCAGGATATATCGTTTATGTACTATATGATGGATCAACCCTATATGGTCAAGGATACCTTGTTTACTCTTGGATCTTGATTTATTATTATTATTATTTATGTTCTTTAGTTTCACCTTGGGTTCTATTTTATTATTACATAAATTGGTAAACTTATCTTACACAAGCTAGACCCTATCTTCTTACATGTTTCTTATTAAAACATTTCCAAAATGATCCGACGAAGGCATGGTTAACCAGACATCCCATGAAGAGTCTAAACCTGATGTGAGTATTATTTCGTGCATATTATTCAACTGTATATCTCTACATATGAACATAATTGATTTTATATTCACATATTGAATTTTTACAGATGCATTTAGTGGCACCCTACTGAGTATATCTCACACCTTGTTCAGGCTATCGTTTGGTACCCATAAATGCTTCATGGATGAAGGTTGGGATAATGGAATGTTCCCAATCTTGGAATCTTGATTGATTATAACATGTGAGTTTGGGAGAGTGGGACCAAGACTTGTCTTGTGATGCTATTAGAGGTGACAATTTTGACAATTTTGGTTATTTTTGTAATAAATGTATGTATGGTGTTCCTACTAACATGCATGAACTCATGTTGTATAACTGAATCTCATACTCATTATTTTTTATATGACACCACCTTGGGCTTATTTATTATTTTTTCATGGATTATTTACCTTCATTTACCTGTTTTAATTGTTATAATTCCACTTTTTAATTGTTATCTCACCACTATGATTCTATGATTATGATGGTATATTATCCCTAACATACAACCATGGACCCTCATTTCATGTAATCAGCCTCTAGAATATAATGATGTGTATTTGAGGTATTATGACCAACCAAGTTTAGTCACTTAGGAGTGAATTGGGTGATTTACATTATAAATTAGTATCAGATCTTATTTTCCTTTTATAGTAATATTTGGTTTATTTGATAACAGACATGGATGTGTCATAATTAAGAAATTATACAATTCCTAGGATAAGCTAACCCACTTATGGGGGAAATACGAATTTCCTTGGATGAGATTTATTGTTCTGGATTATTCCTATTATAGTAATTCTAATTTCACTATTGGGTGACATACCATGATTGTGGATTTTATTGTTATTACAGAATTTATTTTTTAATTTAGAAAGGAGGAAGTGTCTCATGAATCATTATAAGAACATGAGGATTTATATATCATTCATTATTTCATGCAACATTTAACGACTATGTACATCATATGTTACATATTCCATTTTCATTGATTCTTATATTTGATATTGTGCTAACGTTTCTTATAGGGATAAATAATTAGAATAATTAAAATGTCTAAATGAACCTAATTATTGTTTCTCATTATAGTCTTAGTATGGCACCTTAAATATCCAATTATATTGAGTTTGATCCATGAACCATTTTTCACACAACATGGAACATTAGTTGGTTGCAATTATATGTAAAAAATTTAAAATTTAAAGAGAGATTATGCCTTTACAAATTAGGAATAATGATCTTTATAATTTATCCATCACAAAATCCTAGTTTTAGTTACATGTATTAAAATTTTCAATTAATAAATCATTGTAATTTATAACTTGGGAATGATAGAAACATCTAATTTGACCTTGATATATATATATATATAAATAAATAAATATAAATAAATATATATATATATATATATATATTTATACACATATATAAAGATATACATAATTACATATTTAAGAATTGCTGAGTTATAAATTTAAATGGAAATGCTGACCATTAAATTATGATTCTAATTGAAACATAAATGGATTTTTCCTCTATTACATATAATTCCACACACTATATACCAGAACCCTGATATAAAATAGAGAACATAGACTAGACTTAACCTTAGTAAAGGGAAGTAGGAAATATATATATCATTTCATCATTATCATATATGACACACAGACCATGATCTATGTGTAGGAAGAGGGTGTGACTATTTTAAAAGAAGGTCCGTACCTTTCCTATTCTTATATATTTTGTTTTAACAATTTTAAATCTTTTTAGTGGTGTGTTATTATAATTTATATAGATATTCTACCACAAAGTCCACATGTTAAGAACAAGGAATGTGGTGATGATCATGTTACTAAAGTGATGAGACCTAACTCGCAAGTAGATCCACCTATGGAACCTCTAGTAATATATGAATTGGGATTTTATGGATAGTTTTGAGAGTATTTCCTCTAGTTTTTGTAGACTATTCAGGGAGTTCTGTCGCATTCCCCCACTATGGAAGAGCTAACATGTGATTATCAGTAGTAGAATCCACCCAAATATTTTACGTGATGGATATCTATATGCTACTGTGACATGGCTGGAGTCAATTATATCTATCATTGACAACCTAAAGATGCCTCCATAGAGGAGGGTATACATCACCACTTATACTATTTATGTATCTTCAAATATTTTGTGGGACATTATTCCTCAAGAAAGGAAGTTTTAGGGATATGGACTCGGGAGATTTTTAGGGTACACTATATAACTATTTCTTTCCAAATACACTGATAGAGGACAAATATAGATAATCTATGCATCTAGATAACAAATCCATGGAAGTTAGGTAATATTTATCTCGATTTATTGAGATTGATTATTTTCACCTTACTTTACTACAAATGATATTCCAAGAGTGAAAATTTTTTTAGATGAGCTCACGTATTCCATTTGGTCTTAGGTGAACATTTTATATTAGAATAATGTCTTGGGAATTGTGAATGAATACATTATTAATAATCAAAATTTGAGGGAATTAAATAGTACAGAGCATGGTATTTTGGTACCAAGATTGGTTCGTAGTTCAATTAGTAGTAGGAAACATAATCTGGAGGGTTCTTTATAGAGTAGTGGAATCCAAAAAATCTAGAGTGGTAGTTGTATTATATTCCATTAGTGTTGGAGATACAGACATAAAAAACCACAATGTGACTAAGAAATAGTTGAGTGAAGATATGGCTACACAATGGGGAATCTTTATAGGTTTTCCATACAATTCCATATATTTCTACTGAAAGAGGACCCACAACAGATTCACTTTCCAGAATAGGATCAACAACTCCACACCATGTGGGAAGCTGGACTACCAAAAGCTGTACAAGTCGAGGAGGTGGATGTGGTCAAGGTGGCCAAACTCACGTTATGCAATGCCATATCAGTGCCCCCACTCCAATTAGTTATTTTTTAGATCTGGTCCATGGATCATTCTATATATGTGTAATACAACTGATAATTGAGGATAAGGGTTTTGTTCCATCAATAGGTAGAGGTAAAATATTGGTAGCCTATACTTTAGTATCTTCCATTCATTATATAAGTGATTCATAAGCTTTTATCTCTATGGATATCATTGAAAGCCTTGGTGATTAGATTCATATTTTCTATGGCATGATAGCACTTTACACTATATTTGGGATTTGATCAAAGTGTGTGCACTAGTGAAAGGAATTCCCCTTAGTTAGTAAGTTATTATTTCTTAGGGGACATCTTCATAATGAAGATGACAAGATTCAATGACATTCTTGGGATGGACCGGTTCATCCCCTATCATTCTTATGTTTACATATTTTGTAGGATGGTATGTTATACATCACGAAAGGATGGTAGTAATATTCACAAGGGAGAATGAGATTTCTAGTCAATTACAGATGTTTCAGAGAATCATGGGCTAAGTGGTGTGACAACCCAGATCGCTAGCCTATATATAAATGATCAGCTAACATGCCTAGTTGATTTCCCTCCCATAATATATCTTTTCAGAGATGTATTCCATGATTAATTTTCTAGATTACCTCGTGAGAGAGAGGTGTATTTCACTATCATTCTATTTCCAAGAGAATAACTGGTATCCATTTCTCCTTACAATATAGTTTCTATTGAGTTTCATGAGCTCAAGAGGGATAAATGACATGAAAACTAAGGGTTTTATATATCCTAGTACTTCAAATTCATGGTTCACCAATCTGTTTTTCCAAGATGGAGGACAGTACCCTCATGTTTTTCTTAGATTACCATCAGTTTAACCAACTTACAGTTAATAACTAGTATATACTTCCTTGTATAAAAGACCACTTTGTCCAGCTTTAGAGAGAATGAGTTTTTCCCAAGATTGATTTGATGTCGGGATCCTACTAGGTATGAGTTATATGTTTAGACAAACATTGTATAATGTTTCACAATAGGTAGGTTGTTTATGAGTATATAGTTATTTCATTAGGTCCCATGAATGTGTGAACCTTTTTTATGGATTTTATGAATCAGGATTTCCACCCATATACAGACACATTTTTGGTAGTCTTCAGGGATGATATCTTGGTTTATTCTGATACCTAAGATGACCAGTGGAAAAATATTGAGATAGATATTAATACACTAAGAGAGAAAAAATGTTATATAATCACACAAAATTCCACTTTTGGATTCATAAGGTTCAGTTATTCTATAACATTATCTTAGAGGAAGAAGTGTTTTTTGACCCAGATAGTGTTACAACTATAGTTACTTAGGATAATCCCAATAACCATTTTGATATATGGAGTTCATGGGGTTGTTTGGATATTATTGGAACTTTATTCAATACTTTTCATTCCTAGAATAACCTCTTATAGGCTTGACTAAGAAGGGTGTAAGGTAAATGTGTTCAAAATACTATGAGATAGCCTTTTAGGAGATAAAGGGGATACTATCATTAGCACTGATCCTAATTTTAAAAGATCTTGGTTGATGATATATAGTCTATTGTGATGCATAAAACTTCATGATATGAGTATTTTTGATACAAGAAGATCAAGTTTTAGCATACAAGTATCATCAACCAATACCTCCCAAAAGCAATTACTCAACACATGACCTCGAGATTGGTTCTTTAGTTCATACCTTGCATTTTTGGAGGCATTATTTTTCTCAGAGGATAGTTTTTGGTGATTACAGAACAAAAAATCCTTAATAATATTTTTATATAGTGTGACTTCAACCATAGGAAAATAAGTTGGGTTGAATACCTAGAGTCATTTAAATTTGATCATGCCTATATTATTGATATGGTTGATGTTGTATTAGATTCTCTAATTAGGAGAAAACAAACACAGATAGTCCAGGAGTCCATTAGTGAGTGGAAGTTGATGGGATTATTTTCTGAGATGTATTTAGAGTTCACAAATAATCACAAGAAGACTATCTTAATAGCTTTGAGAGTTAACTATTCACTTTTGAAGATAATGAAGATGAGGTAGTTATCAGATCCTAATGTCCTAGCCCAAAGGGAGAGTGTTTTGGGAAAGGACATGCCACCAAAATTGATCATCAATGAGGATGAGTACTTACAGGTACATGGATTCATTTGGGTTCCTATAGAAATATGGGAGGATTTCATGCATGAGTCCCATTCTACTACTTGGGAGGTACAACCTGTGCTTACAAATATGTTTCATGATCTACATCTCCAATACTTGTGTTATGGTATAAAAATATAGATATCTAGTTTTTTAACTTGACGTTCCACCTGATAGTAGGTAAAGGTGTAACACTAATGACCAATAGGTCATTTATAGCCATTTCCCATTCCTAAGTGAAAACAATAGAAAGTCACAATGGAATTTCTGACTAGATTACCGAGATAAACTCTATGAAATAATGTGGTATGGGTGATCATCGACAAGCTGATGAAGGTCACTCACATTTTAACTATCAAGGAGACATTTTCTATGGATGGGCTTAATAGGATCTATGTTTAGGAGATTATCAAAATTCATAGAGTCACATAGACTATTGTATCATTCTAGGATTCTCATTTCACTTCTCAATTCTGGAAAGGGATTTAGAGGGTGTTGGGTATATAGTTAATTGTTTATAAAACATACCACCCCTAGACTAAAGGGTAGTCTGAGCACATAATATAGGTGTTATAAGAAATTCTAAGTGCATGAATCTTGAATTTTATAGGTTCATGGGAGAAACATATAACTATAGTAGAATTATTTTATAATAATATCTTTCAGAAAAAATACATATGAATCCTTATGATTCCTTATATGAAAGGACATTCCAATCACCTATGTTCTAGTTAGAGGTAGGGGAGGCAGCGCTTCTTAGACCTCGTCTCATTCTGGAGAATTTAGAGCAAGTTAATCTAACCAAAAAGTGAATGGATATGGCCCATAATAGGTAGAAATAATATACCAAACACTATCAATAAAATCTATATTTTGAGGTCAGGGGTAATGTCTTCTTGGGAGTATCGACTAGACTGGGGAATCATCATTTTAGAATGGAAGGTAAGTTTTCACCATGTTTTTTTGGAACTTTTGATATTTTGGAGAGTTATATATCATTAACATATCAAATAGAACACTCGGAGAGATACAAATCTAAAAAAGATGTGTTTCATGTTTCTTTTATATTTCATTAATATTCAGATCCATCTCACATATTTTATCTTGATAAGTTTGAGTTAGAGTTAGATGTGTACCTTAAAAAGAATCATATATCCATCATGGACCATAACACAAACTATATTCATGGAAGGTCGGTTCCTTTAGTATAGGTTCTATAAAAGAAAGATCACATATAGGAAAATACATGGGAGAGAGAGTATAACTTATATTCCCAGTGGCTATAGATTTTCTAGGATAGTGTTATATTACCAATGTAAGTGTAACTCAAGGAAGAGTTGTCTTAAGTGGGGGAGGCTGTAACAACCAAATTTTTATATAAGGTATGAACCAGTTAATTTTTATTTGTAATATTTAGTTTTTTTGTTATAAAATTTATTATGAGTTTAAGGAATCTTCAGGATTATCTGGGTCTTATTCTAAGCCTAATCTCCAAATTTTAAAGAAGTTATATGAGGTACATGGTTGGAACATGGTTAGTAGTAAATGTGCAACTCAATTATGAGAAACAAATATAAGGGACAATGGTTTTGAAAACTATACAAGAGAAGAAGAATGGTTGTTTCAAAAAATGTAGACAAATTGCAGAGGGTATTCATACAATTTATGTTATATTTTGTAAATCTATGCTTCTGTGCTACACCCTTAGTTCCACTCAAGATCTGACACTGCATGTTTAGAGAAAAAACTCTCCAAACTATGAGGGATAGTCATGTGAGGGGTGATATTTTTTACAGTGATAATCACATAGTTGGATCACCATTTAGGAAACCATATTTCCAAACCATAGAACCTATTACAGTGGGGTTAAATTTATGATTTCCACCTATTTTTATATAATTCTCCCACATTGTTTTCATTAATCTTCCATGCACATCCCTCTTCTACTGTTGAAGCTCCACCTATTACTAAGATAGTCTTTGAGATTACTAAATAATATAATGTCAAAATCATGTTTTTTCTATTGAATTGGATCAACACCTATTAGATCATCAATACACTTCCTTGATTTCATGGTTTATATCTCCATATTTGGTTCCATTTTTGGGTGAGCTAATATGTCCTATTTTTTTTTGGGTATTATGGATTATTATTATATTTTATTCTAATTCAGTCTAATAAAAGGGAAGATACTGGATGGGTGTTACTATAACACCATAAGGTAGGTGGTGCATTATGTTTACCTCGATTATCATCGATTTATTATTATCTTAATTGAGCCATGTGCCAGTTTTACCCTCATTTTTCCTCTAAAATCATTTTTCATAAATTAATTTTTTAATTTGGAATATAAATGAAATATTAAAACCTTTTATAATGGTTAGGGGCCAAGGAAATAAACACGATACACCACTTTGGTTGTACTATACATATGCTGATGTTTACCTTTTCATATTATTAACTAATATTCTAATTGATATGTTTGGTTTGACATCCTCAATGATTTAATTAATTTATGTAGATAAATTAAAAAAAATTAAATGGCAAAGAATAATTATATTGGATTATAGAAAATTGGTATCAAATGATTAATGATCTGACTCCTTCTGTAGCCTTTTGTCATCATTTAATGGGAATGGTTTGTAATTGAATTATATAATGTTAATGAATTTACATGATTATCTAATGGCCTTAAATATTTAATTAAACTTAAGGTACCTATTTCTACTATAATTTTTTTTCTTATTATAGGAGTGATCATACTTGATCTATCCCTAGATTCCCAAGGGAACGACTTGATCACTTAGAGGATGCCAACACAATAAAATTTTCCAACTTCCAAGGGATATTCCCACCTTGGAATTTGGTCAATTACTTATTCTATAAGAATTATTTTCTATAGTACTATTGATTCACAAGAATAATTTTTGGATATTAAAATTCCTTAAATACGCTCCTTGGATTTAGTTTATGTCTTTGGATAATAAGCACCTTGTATTTTTCCCATTGGTACCTAGTAATTATTAGCATGGATTTACTGTGGAAATGCTCCATAAAATCATTTATAAACATTACAATGAAATTACATAGGTCAAACCATTATATTACACTTATTACCTTATGGAAAGGATACATATATTATGTAATATGATCTAGCTATGCCTTTTAACTTCAATGATTCCTTGTTTCCTCTTGGATCCTTCTTTACTGTTATTATGAATTGGATGCCCTGATTTGACGTTGGGTCTTATTTTATGATTTCATAAGTTGGTACACATTGGTTTCAGATGCAAGATGATAACTTCTTGTAGGTCACTTGTTCAGACACTACCAACGTGAGTTGAATCAGGTATTTTCATCTAGGAATCCTATGAGGAGTCTGAGGACAACATGAGTGTTATTTATTACATATTATTCCATTTCCCATCTGTATATCTACACACATTTTGTTTTTATATCCATAGATTAGATTCGTAAAGATTCAATTAGTGGTGGCATTATGAGAATAAATCCCAGCTAGTTCAAGCCACCATTTGGTACCTAGACACACATCCTGGATGTATGTAGGGACAAGGGAAAACACTTAGCATTGGATACATGATTGACTATATCTTAGGATCATGGGAGCATGGGACCAATCCTTGAATCATGATTCTATTAGAGATGGTATTTTTAGCATTTTGGTTTCTTTTTTTATACATTTATGTATTTTATGCCTACTTCCATTCATGTATACCTTTTTTATAGCTTCACATCATACTCATCATTTTGTATATGACACCATGTTGGGCATATTTATTATTATTGTCTGAAATATTTACTTTCATTTCTATGTTATCATTATTATAATCCTGATATTTAATTGTTATCTCATTTCTATGATACTATGAATATAAGGGTCTAACCTCCCCACCATACCACCATGGACCCTTGTTTGTAGTCAATAACCTTTGGAAAGCATGTAGGTGATCTTGAGGACTTGTGACCAACTGTGTTTGGTTACTTATGAGTGAATTGGGTCTGGAATGTTACATTATTGTTTCCATGGGTTCTTTAAGATATGATAATAATTACTTTTATGTTACACACACACACACACACACATATATATATATAGAAGAGGATGGGTGTGTTCTTATATATCCCTCCAATTCTTTGGTTTATTCTCATATCTCATGAGATAGTATAGCATGGACTCAGTGATTTTTTTCACACATGTGTAGTCGAGATGCTTATTCTCAAATTTTTTGGAATGAGAATAAATATTTTGTTCCCAAGTATGAACATAATGGGTTTTATCACAATGTTTTTACTATACTTAAGGTTCTACCACATTTATATGTTATTTATCATGTTATTCAGAATTTTCATGATGCATTTCATTTCCATAAAATTCTATGTTTTAATGATTTTGTATTATTTTTAATGTATTCCCAACTTTTTTGTTATAGTTATTTTTTGTTTGATCTTTTATATTTATTTTGAGCAATTTCATTCCTTTTTTGTTTCCTAATTGATATTTTGATGATTTTATATTTCTCTAACATGTTTTATGATTATCATCTAATGTTTTTATTATTATTTAATAAATTTAGTTCTTTAACATGCTCTCCTTCATGTTTATGATTTGACACTTCCGGTTATGTTTTTACCATATTGATATTCTATGTTTACCCCTTTTTATGTTTTCTACCCCCAAGTTATGATGTCTATTATATCATATGATATTCATAGAAAAGGGTCCAGAAGGGAAAAATTGAAGAGAAATATTTATAATATTTATAAAATAAGTTGTTTTGTTGGACAATATCTGAGACCATAAGCCTTTCAGTCCTAGGGTTATGAGACTTCTTGTGTGATTTGTTATCTATGACATGAAATTATTGTACTATTTTAGTAATGTTTATATTGGGTTTTTTTAGTTGGTAACAAATCTTGGTTTAGTGATTTTTGAGTATTATTTTAGTTACCTTTATTGTTATTATTAGAGAAACCAAATGGAAAACATAAAGATGAGTCCATGTATAGGATAATATCCTTAAATATTTAGTAGATAGTTTAACCTAGAAATACATCCTTTCATGGATACTAAAACTGGATGTAGGATATATAAGTGATGTACCTTGGGGTAGTAACCTTGAATGGACTTGTTGGTTGTTAAATCAAAAATAACATAGTAGACGATAACGAGGCCCAACAACAAACCTCGTTTAATAGTCATGGGTTATAAGTTTTGGTTTATCAAATGATATTTACGAACCTCTAAGAAGGATTGATTTCTTAGTTACATTGATAGATTAGGTTGAGGAGTGTTCAATAACCTTACATAATGTAACATATGTCAAATTAAGATTAAAATAATTTAGACTAAATTAAATATAGGTCAACATGATAATATAAAGGAAAAATCATTTAATGGAAGAATTAGTTTTATATTATGCTTATTTTCACATATTGTATCTATTTTATCACTCATGTCAATACTTTTGGTCATATTAATCAATGGAACCAGAATAAGATATGGGCGTATGAGATAATTAAAAGATTTTCTCACTGAAAAATATGTTGAAATGGGAAACAGAGTGGGAAACCAATGATTATCTCAAACTAGTAATCAAAAAAATATGATTAACTATGATATCAAAATTGAAGTCCCAAGAGAACAAAAGTAGAAAAATATGGAGTCTCATAAAAGATAAAGTAATAAATACAATTAAGGAATGATTTTTCAACTTCTTATATATTAAAAATGTTTTAAGAATCGCCGAGAAAAATACCTAAATGGGGATATAAGATGCTTTAATTCTGGAATAGGGTGTCATTAAGAATCAAACTTTCATATGGAAATGAAGTGGTCAGTTATAATGATGGTAGTGAAAAACATGTGTCTAAAAGAACCACTAATGGTCTAATTCCTTATGTTGTGAAATCTTGAACCTTAGTAATAAAAATTTCATAAATCTAAGAATGATAAGAATTATGGGCATGAATAACCACGAAAAACAATATAACGGGGTGGAGTTTGTTCAATGACTACTGATGAGGTAGAATATGATAACTAATATGAGATATTTATTCTAGAAACTCCAAGTTTCCAATATGTTTTCAATAGTGTACTACCATGATGTTATATTATAAAATAAAATATCTTGTTTTATTTTATATTCTTTTAAAAATTTAATTTTATTAATATATAAATTTTAGTATGGGTACTTTAGAGATATTTGAAAAATCATATTATCTATTTCAATATAGAATCCATAATCATTGATCATGGTTATATTACCCAAAAAATCATCAATATTAAAAAATGGATGGGGGTGGAAACCAATACTAGGGACTTCGTCATAGATATATTAATTCCATTGTAATAGAAGATGGTAACAATAGATTGTGTTTTTTATAATCCATAATTTAACCTCCATAGCATGTAGGACATGATTTATCTAGATAAAGAACTATGAAAATAATATATGTAGAATACATATCCCTCCACTACCAATAGTTCCAAAGGACATTGACATTAGATGAAAAAAATGAGGCTACTTAGTCACCTTTGGGATAAGAGTAGTTATAGAATAAGGATTAATGACCCAGAGCATGAGATCCCCTAAAGTTTTTGTGAGAAATAGTTTGGTTGTGGAAAGTCCCTATATAGGAACATGAAAATCCACCTAGAGAATAATTGGAAAGGAATATGTCCTTTTACAACCTTTATCTATGAATGTTTTATAAAGAATAAAATATAATTATTGGTGCAATAAGTGCTTTAAGAGAAGGGTGGTTATTTGTCGAAGCTAGTAACAAATTTTAGGGATAAGATAGAGAGGGTGTATGGTGCTATAGTGGGGAAAAATTTACTATAAAAGTCTGGGAGGGGGATAAATTTGGATCTTAATGATACTAATATAGAGAGGGATAACTCTTCGTATAACATACCAATATTTTAATAAATATATTCTCATAATTTAATTTAAATTATTTAATAGCTTGGTTACATAAAATGCATTGTTTATATTATGTTTTATGAAACCCCATGTTTATCATGCATTTCATGTAACATTGAGGTTCTTCGATAACTATGTAACACACAAGATTGACTCATACTGAACAAAAATATACTATTAATATTATTTATTTAACATAATAGTTATAACATATCCATTTGAATAGAAAGAATGAATATTATTTAATAGATTATGAATACATGTTTTAACATGTTTATATAATGAATCCTTTTATGTCCAATTAATTATAAAATAAAATAAAAACAATTTTATATAAGCGATGTGTTTCTATGACAAAATATTTTAATGCCCACAAAGTAATTTTATCTTAATAAATTAAATTAATCAATATTATTTAATGATATAAATGAAATTTTTATGTTATATATTTAATAATTTTTTTTTAAATTCATCCGATAAGTTTTATAGGCTTAAATAAAAAACAAATCCAATTCTAAGCATTAAATGGGTATATTTTTCTGAAAGGTGTGTTTTTTCACCTTTTAATAAAACACTTGTTTTAAAAATAAATTTTTAATTTTTTATAATTTTTATTTGAGAAAATAAAAATCATTTTTTAATTCAGAATATCAATATTTACTTTGAGGTAATTTTTGGTACTTTTCTGATAACTTTCATATTTTGATGAATTGTGAATGACACCAAATGTTAATTGAAATATAATTTATCTTCTAAATAAACTATAGCGTTAAATTGTAATTGTAATTTTTTTAAAGTATAATTAGATTAATTTTGTATTATTTAAAACAATTTATGTCATTGGAATCAATTTCACATTGAAATTGGATATAAAAACATTTCAAAATTTTCAAAATTTATCTTTAAAAATTCACATTATCATCCTATGTGCGAAGTTAATTTTAAATTAATTTTTATCTGTTATGGGATTGGAATTTGAGAAAATGGATTTAATATTTATAATAATAAAAATTTATAAATTATAAAAAGTTAGACATAGTTTTTGTCCAAAAATATTAGTGAAGGTAATTAAAATTAATTACAGTGATTAAGTAAAAATGAGATTAATTAGTGGTTAAAATTTAATATTAAGTGCAAAATGACCTAGAAACATGTCAAAAAACAATTTTATAGTAATTTTTAGAAAATATACCATCTTTTATCTAATTTTATTCATTATTTTTGGGACATTATTTATGGGACACCTCCCAACATTTTTTACCTTTTAATATTTACAGTAATGTCCCTCATCCTCCACTATAAAAAGAAACTCACCCCACCCCTCTATTAAAACATATAAAGACACTTTTTTCCCATAAAAAAACATCCAAAAAAATCTATAAAAGTAAAAAATATCATCCTAGAATCCTAAATTTGGTACTAAATCAATCCAAGAAGACCTTTGGTGTAAACCAAAAGGAGTTACGTGAAAAAGAGGAAACATTATTCAATGACCACTTCTGTTTTGTTTTTTTATACACCCTTCAAATTATTCTTATTAAATGATTATATAATAACATTAGTTTCATAAATATACTAAGATTTTCTAATGTTAAGGTTTATAAATACACCTACATACACTTATATCAAATGGGATACAAACATCACCATTCGTGTGTATGACAAACTACGACCTCACGAAACAATGTTGTTAGTTTCTTCCTTTACAACTTATAATGGTTAGAAATTATGATGGAAATACTATTTTTATATGATATATATATGATATTTATAATTTATTAATACTTATTTAATTATGATATAACACATAATTTCATGCTTTCCATTTTATGGTAACAAGATAACATCGTTTGTGGACGTGTGGGCTACCGTCTCTTCAAAACAATGTGATAAGTTCACCCTTTACATAGAATTTATTACAGTTGGGACTAATAAAAATATATTAAATAAATAAAATACTTATTATATTCATGAAATATTTATCTATATTTACATATAATATATCATTTTCTTATTT
Source organism: Viscum album (assembly GCA_963277665.1). Classification (NCBI taxonomy): domain Eukaryota; kingdom Viridiplantae; phylum Streptophyta; class Magnoliopsida; order Santalales; family Viscaceae; genus Viscum; species Viscum album. Next base: position 400,359,570 of record OY728151.1, on the reverse strand, counting down.
CTGTTTAAGACACTGAAAAAGTGATAATGTCGTTTGTGGACATGTGGACTATCGCATCCTCAAAGTGATGTGATTTTTCATTTTTCATCACCACATCAAAAAAATGATTTATATTAGTATATATAATTAAATAATACGGTTTTTAATATATAATTTTCATTCTAAAAATATAAACATTACATACCTTCTTTTTATAATGATCTTTGAAAAATGAGAACCTCACTCATGCGTACGTACGACCTACCGTCACCATTATCAGAATGTGAGTTCATTTTTCATAACCATATATCATGTATAACTATAAATTTATAATTTAAGTAAAAATATGATAATTATTTCATGTTTATTAATCTTTATATTTTTAAATAATGAATTCATTGACTATATTTGACCTATCAAAGTCTTCTTTAACCCATAAACCAAATAAGGTCAAAACATCCAATTAAAACATTATTGTTCAAGTAATTGTATATAACATGCTTATAAGTGAAAAAATTAATATTAAAATTTTTAAAGGGTATGAAGAAAGTAAATAATTAACTTAAGTTTATTAATCAAGAATATAGTGGAAAAGTATGAAAAATTAGACTCAAGGTAAATGATTGTTTTCTCACTTTTAATTTCATGAGACATACACCATAATCACATCTTACTAATTTTATGTGGTGTACATACTTCCTATTTTGAAATATTATATCATTTATCATATTATATTCATAGTATTTAAATATTTCATTTGATTATTATTACTTTTTGAATTTACGACTCAGATGTAACCATAATTGTAAGGGGATTTCTACTCTCACTTTTATTTCTGGAGACTTATTTAATATTCACCACTTATTTTTGTTGTGTGGTGAATATACTAACCATTTTTATATATCTTATCATTAATTATTTTTTATTCATTGAATTTAAACTTTTTATTTTATGATTATTACTTTTCTGGTTTCCAATTCAAATGTAACTACTATTATAAGGGGATTCATCTCAATTTATATTTTATTAAGATTGATTTGTAATTATGAACCTAATTATTTATATATGATATATATAATTTCATTTAATGTATTTTATTATTCATATACTTAAATTTAAGGGGATTTACATATCCACTTGATTATCTCTCTTTAACAGGGTTTACAGTTTCAATGTTCCCAAAGCGATAATGGAATCTTGTCACAATTTACCTTCTTTTAGATGTTTGTTATGTCACACATATATATTCCTTAATTAGTTCTGTATATTTCTATTTTGAAATTATTATCATGAATATCCTTATTATCATTCTATTATATTTTTAATTTAATGTTTTTCCTTCATAGTGCTTATGAATCAAATGTTTCAAGGTGGTATGAGAACTTTGGAATGTTTAAATATTATTTTACTCATGAATATTTTTAATAAACTTTTACAGGAATTTAAATTCATTAATGTCAATAAACCTTTTTGTTTCTTATCCTCAACTGGGGATATTTTTTATTGATACAATCCTCATTCTTTCCCTAGATGAATTATGATTATTTCAAAGAGATTGTTATGAAACCTATTTCTTTTCAATGGGTTAATCATGTTTAATGATATTGTTATGAAACTCATTTACTTTAAATGGGTTACTCATATTTCAAAGATATTTTATGGAACCCATTTTATTTCCATGGGTTAATCATATTTCAAAGAGATTTTTACTGAACCCATTTCTTTTCCATGAGTTAATCATGTTTTAAAATGATTCTAATTGAACTAGTTTTTCCCTAGGTTATTCCTATTTCAAAGAGAATGTTATTGAACCCATTTCTTTTCCATGGGTTTATCGTGTTATAAATATATTTTTGTGGTACCAATTTATTTTCAATGTGTTAATCGCATTTCAAATATATTTTTATATAACCACATATTTTTCTCGGGTTAATCAAGTTATGATAGGGGTAATGGTTTTTCCTATGATTTTTGGTGAAATAAAAGATTTTATGTGTTATGATTTTTTAATTTTTCTTTGAAATTTTATGGGTGGTTACATTATAAACCAATGGTGGGTGGTTATGTGACAGACCAATGATGGGTTATTCTGTGATACACCAATGATGGGTGGGTCCATGTTTCCCTTTAATTCATTTGGTATGGAAGTTGGTCGTATGACTATTCCATGTGTAAGAGTTCCATGTATGGAAGCCTACCACATGGTTATTCCATTTATAATAATGAAAAGTATAATTATGTCCTCAGTATGTACCTATTTTCTTTGTGAATGTTATGGGTTTATATTGTTTCTAATGATCTTGATTGATATCACATGGATTTTGATTATTGATTCTGATAACCCTTTCCTTTTCAGGTTTTTTATTTGATGATCCAAGTATTGATGGGTATGAGTTCTTTTTTGAATGAATTATGTACATTAATTATTTCATCATACCATTATGAAATATAATTCTCATTTATGTCATTTAATTTTTAATGTGTATGTTCACCCTTACAATGTATCTGAGCTCACCTTCTTTTGTTTCCTTTTCCCCAGGTTTTAAATAAGGATGTTTAACAAGTTATATATAGAAGGGTTACATATGTATGATGATAATGTATTAATGTGACAAATAAAATATTGGTTAAGTAAGATAAATTCTCATTTAATGTCATTTGAATTGTTTATGTAGAAGTTTTTTTATAATTATATAAATATTTAAACCTAAAAGGTCATTTAGAATGGAATTGATCAGAGTTTTGTTTACGATGTTGTAATGTTCTGAAGAAAAAAATTGGTTAATAATTATTGGAATCAATACAGGGAATGTAATGTAATGTATTTTAGAACAAGATCTAGGAGTGTGGGTCATGATATGTTAGTATCAATGTTCAGTTTAGATAAATTTGGAAATTAATATGTTTTATATGAATATATCTTAAAAGTTATGGATACCATCATAGGACTATTATATTAAGGTTGAGCATAAGAACAAAGTCTTAGAAACCTCATTTAAGGGTTTTAAGTAGTAAATATATTGAAGTTATTAATGAAATTTTTGGAGAAGTTTCTTTGGGTGGAGGTTTTTTCAACCCTTAGGATCAATATGAAGTGTTTTATAGAGGATTCATTTTTTCAGATTAAAGAAGGGTGTGGGGGTGGGACAACCTATATACCGGGTGATAACTCTTTGTATCTAGATAGGTAGTGAGGAATGAACCCATGACCAAAGGATGAAAAGTATTTCATGATGACCATTGGACTACATGATTTACAGATTATTATAATTTTTTTTGTTAATGATTAAATTTATTTAGAAAAATTAAGGTAGTTTTTTTGGGGAATAATGTTTTATTTATCTTTAAAGAATATATGATCAAATCATTCAAATACTTGGATTTCAAACTCAGTCAGAATTTTTTTGAAGAATTTTAAGTATATTTGTTTATGGAATTGTTTGGTTTGGAAGTTGGTATTAAATTTGAAGATCAATGTATCATATAAAACATTACTTATATTGAGAATTATCTCCCCATGTGATAACCATTTTGTTTTTTTGTTAATGTCTAATGATAGGTAGAATAGCTTGACTAACCCTTTTATGGTTATGTAACCTTTAAATGTATATTTTAGTGATTTAGGAATTGAAAATCCATGTTTAATACTCATCATTTAAAGAAAAATTATGATTTTTTGGTGGAAATTTACTAAAGTATGAAAATATTCTGATCAAGTAAATATATTTCCATTTCTTTATCTTGATATAGATAGTAAAATAATTACTTAAAAATTGGAAAAAGGTGTTAATGAAAAGTATTATCCTACCACCTTAAATTATGATGAATAGATAGTCTTTTCAATATTAAAAAAATTATTTATTGAGGACCTTAAAATTACATTTATCATTAATTATTTTGATCAATGACCTCAATCACTCTAATTATTTACATTTTAACTCTATTACCACCTATTTTCTCCCTATGTAGAATCCTATTTATGGGTAACTTCAGTTTAAATTTATTTTTCCCACTTTACTTTTTTGATAAGATTCTTTTTTAACCCTTTTCATGATATGGGTTTCAATAAATAAATTCTATAAATTTTAACCCCTTGATTGCCATAAATAATTTATAGGGAGAAATTTCTTTTAATAAGGGTAGAATGTAACATATTATGATATTAATTAACATCTTTTATTAAAAAAATTTAAATTATTTGAATGATTTTTTTAAACATGTTTCATATTTTTGATTTCATTACATGAAACACCAATTTTATATTTCATTTCATGTAACATTTATTTTTTTCTATAACTTGTGTTACATGAAAGGAAAAGTCTTACCAGACAATAATATACAATAAAAATTATTTATTTAACATAATATATATCACCTAACCATTGAAAACGAAGGATTAAATATTATTTATTAAAATCTTAATATATGGATGAAACATGTTTATATAATTAATTCTTTTATTATCAATTAATTATAAATGAAAATAAAAACCAATTGAATATAAAGGATGTGTTTCTAAAAAAACTATTTTTATGGAAAAATGCATTTTATCTTAGTAAATTAAATTAATCATGATTAGTAAATGATATTAATGGAATTTATATTTTATATATTTAATCATTTATTAATTCATCTGATATGTTTTATAGGAATAAAGTAATAACAAATCCAATTTTAAGCATTAAAATGATGTATTTTTCTATATGGAAAAATTTCCACCTTTTAATAATTTTTTTGGAAAAATAAATTTAGAACAAGTTATATTTTTTATTTTAAAAAATATAATTCATTTTTAAAAGCATAATATCAAAACATTGGGTGATATTTTGGTATTTATCTGAGAACTTTCATTTTTTGATGAATAGTGAAGGACATCGAATTTTAATTGAAAACATATTTTTCATCTAAAAAAATTATAGTGTTAAATTATAAATTTATACATTATTTTAAATTATAATCATGTAAATTTTATGTCATTTAAACCAATTCAGGTCATTGGAATAATGTTTACTTTAAAATTGGATATAAAAACATTTCATACTTTTGAAGATTTTTCTTTTAAAACCCACATTGTCATCCCATCTATGAGAGTAACATTAAATTATTTATCCCTATTATGTGATTGGAATTTGGGAAAATAGATTCCATATTTTTAATAATAATGATTCTTTATTTCTAATATTGTTATAATAGTTTTGTCCCAAAATATTAGCAAAAGTAATTAAAATTAATTACAGTGATTAAAGAAAGAATGAGTTTACATAGTGGTTAGACTTTAATCTTAATTGAAAAACTGACATAGAAAATTTTTTAAAACACATTTTTTAGAACTTATCCTACCATATAACATATTTTATAGAATTTTCCTAATTATTGGGGGTACATAATGCAAGGGAGACCTCTCAATAGTGCTTAAATTTTTATATTTTGAATAATGGCACAACTCCTCCACTATAAAAAGGCACTCAACCTCCCCCTCTCTTCAAAAAACTCAAAACATTTTGGATCATCCAAAACCTGATAAAATAAGATCCAATAATACCTCTTATAATCCTATATTCCAAAAATTTTCCATAAATAAGTCCAAGGTATTCCTTTGGTGTAAACTATAAAGAGTTTCCTAAAAAAGTGGTAACATTCTTCAATGATCACTTTTGTTTTGTTTCTTTATCCACCACTTAAATTATGATTATTACATAATTATATAATAACCATAGTATCCTAAATATACAAATCTATTGTTATGTTAATGTTTAAACTTACACATACACACAATTCAATCAGATAGGTAACTAACACACTATCCTTGTGTAGGAAAAACTACTACCTCACGAAATGATGTCATTTGTTTTTTCCTTTATATATTATTAATGTCAAAAATTATGATGAAAATTATGATTTTATATGACATATATTATATTTATAATTTATTAATACTTATATAATTATGATGTAACCGATAACTTCATGCTTTCCATTTTGTGGGAATATGATAATATTGTTTGTGGACGACTGCGTCCTCAAAATGCTATGATATGTTCACCAATTACATTGAATGTATTAATGATGGATTTAATAAATTTATTTGATATAAATGAAATATTTTTTATTTCAAGGGAATAATTATATATCTGTACATATAACATGTCATTTTATTTTCTCTATTCCACAAACTGAAAAAGTGATAACATCATTCGTGGACCTGTGGACTATCGCCTCCTCGGAGCAATGTGTGTTTTAGTTTTTCGTCACCACATAACAATAATTATATATATAAGTATCCATAATTAAATAATATTATTTTTATTATATAATTTTAATTATTTAATTATAAATGTTACTTACCTTCTTTCCATAATGATCACTTAAAAATGAGAACATTACTCATGCGTACATAAGACATACCGTCTCCATGATCGTAACATTAGTTCATTATTAATAACCATAATTACTATCATATTCAAAAAATTATAATTGATGTAAAAATTTGATAATTATGTTATTTTTATTATAATGGATATTTTTATATTACTACCACAATAACTATAGTTGACTTATCAAAGTTAGTTTTGACATAAAAGCAGAATATGGTGAAAACATCAGACATAAAAAATAATGATGATGTAATTGTATATAACTTGTTTAGAAGTGAAGTTTTTTCAATAATAAAATTTTAAAATGTTAATAATAATGTAAATAATTAACATAATTATATTATTCATGAATATAGAGGAAATTCATGACAAATTGGACTCAAGGTAAGGGATTCTTATCTCACTTTTACTTTCTTGAGGCATACGCCAAAATCAACGATTACTTATTTTTTGTGGTGTATTTATGATGAAGTTTGAGATATTATGTCAAGAATTATATTATATGAATTTTATTTAAATATTTAATATGATTATTATTACTTTTAGAATTTCCAATTTAGATGTTATAATAGTTGTATCAAGATTTCTATTCTCACTTTTATTTCTGTGAGACTAATTCCATATTCACTGCTTATTTTTGTTGTGTGGTGTATCTACTACTCATCGGGATATATTATATCTTTAATTATTTAATATTTATGGTATCTAAAATTTACAATTTATGATTATTAATTTTTGGGTTTCTATTTAAAATGTTACCACTATTGTAAGGGGTATCGTCTCAATTTACATTTCATTGAGAATTTTTTGTTATTTTGCACCTAATAATTTTTATATGGTGTATATACTTACCATTAATGGATTTAATGATTATTATACTTGAATTTATGGGTGTTTACATATCAATTTTATTATATCTCTTTCATAGGGTTTATAATTTCAAATTTTCTAAAGGAGTAATAGAATTTTGTCATAATTTACCTTATTTGAGATGTTTATTATGTCATAAAACAATATTTTTTAAAGAGTTTTATATAATTATCCTTTTAAATGATATATAATGAATCTAAATATTCTCATTATATTATATGTTTCGTTTAATTTTATTCCTTCTTTGGTCTTTTGAACAAAAACTTTTAAGGTTGTATAGGACAATATGTAATGTTTAAAGATTATTTCCCTCTTGAATGTTTTTAATGACCTTTTAAGGGAATTTTCATTCATTAATATAAAAAACAATTGTTTTTTACTTATCATACAATGTGGATATTTTTTATCTATACAATATTAACTCTTTATTTGGATGTATTATGATTGTTTTAAAGAGATTTTTATGAAACTCATTTCTTTTTCATGGGTTAATCATATTTCAAAGAGCTTGTCATGGAACCTATTTCATTTATATGGGTTATTCCTGTTACAAAGAGATTGTTACAAAAAATTTTTATTTTCAAGGATTTAATAAAGTTTCAAGGAGATTTTTATTGAACCCACTTCTCTTCCACATGTTAATCATGTTTCAATGAATATTTTATTGAACTCATTTCTTTTCCACGGGTTAATCTTATTCCAAATAAATTTTTATTGAACCCAATTATTTCCATGGGTTAATAATATTCTTAATAGATTTTTATGGTACCCATTTATTTTCAACAAATTAATAATTTTCCAAATATATTTTTATATAACTGATTTATTTTCAATGAGTTAATCAAATTATGAAAGGGATAATGGTTGTTTCTATGAGTTTCTGATTAGCTGGAAGATTTATGTGTTATGAGTTTGTAATGGTATTGGTAAATTTGATGTATTATCAAATTATAAACCCATGGTAGGTGGTTAAATGATAAAACAAAAATGGGTGGGTCCATGATAGCCCTATAATGCATTGTTTATAGAAGTGATCTATATGGAAATTCTATTTTTAAGAGTGACATAAATGGAATTAGACCACATTGTTATTCCCTTTATATGAATGAAAAGTATAATGATGTCCAATGTAAGATCATGTTTTCTTCATAATTTATATGGGATTATTATTTTTCAAATGATAGAGATTAATATCACATGGATTTTTATTATTGAATATAATTACTCTTCCCTTTTTCCTTTTTTTTATTTAATGATCCTTGTATTGACAGGTATGCGTTATTTTATGATTTGCTTATGCAATTAGATTATTTCATCATACCATTATGCACTATTATACTCATTAATAACATTAAATTGTTAATGATTTTGTTTAACCTTAATGATCATTTTATCTCACCCTTATTGTGTTTCCTTTTCTCCAATTTTTAAATAATGATGTTGAAAAAGTTATTTCTTGAAAGGATTTCATATGAATATTGATAATTTATTAATACGAAAAATAAAAGTTGGGTTTAGCAAGAGAAATGATCATTTAATGTCATGTGAATTTTATATGTTGTATTTTTTTAATCCTCATGAACTATAAATCTAAAAGTTTCTCTAGAATTTAAGTGAAATGAATTTTACTTAGGATGTTTTAATATTCTGATGGAAAAATATTGGGTGAAAATTATCAGAATCAGTGTTGAGAATGTAATGTAATGAATTTCAAAACATGATCTGGGAGTATGGGTACTAGATTTTCCTACTTAATTGACTTCATCATTCAAAATCAATATTACACTAACACTATATTGTTAAGGAACCATGGGAGAGTAATGAAAAGTGTGTATGGTGCATCTATTATAAAAATAGGGAATCATATTTTATTCCAAAAAAATTATGATAACTTTTCACTATAGGTTTTAAATATAAACCAAAATAAAAATAAAATAGGCATGAACAAAAAAATATGTGAGGTATATAACTCAAATAGTTATGGAGAAACAAATGATGGTATTTTTCATATCATTTGTAAATAGAAACTATTGATAATTTATTAGACAATTAAATCTCGAGTCATCTTTAAAATACACTTAATTAAATTTGATAATAATTAATAATTAAAATTGAGTGGATGTAATTTATTTTAGTAGGGGGGATGTAATGAAAAGATATTTCAATATATATTATCCATTTTTAATAACATGTTTTACATATTGAATTAAACTATAAAAAAAGACCTTGATATATTTTTAATATTACACATGATTGTTAAAACTTATCAATTAATTTTTATAGTATAAATTCAATTAACCATATAATAAAATAAATAACTAAATTAAGAATAAACATAATTCAGAAGTGTAAGCCTTAATTATATATTCAATTTATCTAAAATTCTGAGGTAGGTAGATTTTATAGGGTTTGGCCTTGACTAGTGCCATGATAAACTCAAGAAATTACTGTTTGGGAACAGTTATACATGAGAGAAGTTCGAGCTCATGGAAATATCCAAAAGATCTATGCTAGCCGAACATGCTACCCCAATGTAAAACCATAGATTATCTGGTGATTAAGTATTACATAGAAATCATAAGGTTTATGTATGTATAATTTTTTATTATATCAAAGTGTAATAATATATATATATTAATAGATATATTGTGATTTTTTATACTTTTCATAAAGTAATGTTTTCTAAATTCACATTTTGATAAAAAATGCAATCTTCATAAATTTAAAATTTAATTTATGTAAATAATTTTATTTTGATTGAATAATGACATGGTATGTTAAACTTATATTAATTAGTAAATTTTAGTAAAATTAATAGTTAATATGTTAAAAGGTATTTTTTAATAAAAACAATTCTCACTATATTTTATGTTTTTAAAGAAAACTAAAATTTGCAAGCTTTAGGATTTTTATTTGAAAATTTAAAAATATTTTTTGGAATTATCATGGATATATTATATAAATATGATTTTTTTTGATTTTTTTAAATGATTGATTTTTAGGTGGGTAGTGTAAAATACCATTTTTATAAATAACATGAATTTTATGGAATTAATAGTGTATATGTAGAAATTGTTAATTTATGAAACATTTTTCTACAAAAAATATACTTTTTATAAGTTATTTTATAATTTTAAAAATGTTATTTTTTAGTTATAAACCCATATTTTTAATTTTTGAATTTGAGTTATATTTTACTAATTTTATTTAATACGATAAAAATTTAACAATTTAAAATTAATTTTTATCACATTTAAAAATTGAATGAACCCAAGGTAGTTTAAAATTTGTAATCATTAGGTTAAAATTATATAATAAGTTCCATTTTTTTTTCATAAAAGAAAAATTATCTATTTAAAAACTAGTTACCATGGTGAAAACAAAAATTATAATAATGTGTAATCTAGGATATAAAGGGATTAACATGTTCAAATAAAGGTTTTAATAGTGTTTTAAGGTTAGGAAAAAATTTATATCCTATCCAATATATTATTTCCAAATTTTTTATCCACTTTACTTGAGTCTGACTTCCCATTTTTGAACTATTTTTGGAATTTACAAAAATAAAAACCATTTTCACTTATAAAAGTGTCCCTCATCTCCTCACCCCACTAACAGCAAAAGTGATTATTTTTCCAAAAATAAGAATAAAACTATCCCACACACTCCTAGAAACCTTAATGAGATTCTAGTATTCTAAAAACTCCATCCCTCGAAGGTTTAATACCCTTTTCAAAGGAGATAATCCAAGAAGTGAGGTATATGTTCCTAAGTTATATTTCTATTTTCTATTCATTTATATTCTTTTATTTTTTCTAATATACCATTTCAACATAATAAAATGACTACATAAGTATCTTAATTAAACATATATATTATTATAAATATGTTATAATCATTAACCACCCTCCCCTTTTATATTTAGAAAAATGAAAAAGTGAATCATGCATTGTGGAGACTACCTGCTATAAGATCACAGTTTTTTATGAGGTTCATAAATATTAATGCATCATATTAAAAATAATTTTTATACTTTTATAAGTGATTAATTAGGAACTGAGTGGTTTGGGAGCATCTAGAGATTATTTGGAACCCGAAGCTCTGGATTTTGGTAAGGTAGACTAAGCTTCACGATTAACGCCCAATAAGTGATAACTATGAGACTCAACCTTGTTGGTGTAATAGAAAATTTTAGAGGGGTTCATGGTTTGTTATAAAAATAAAAAAAGGCCACACAACCGTTCAGGGTTCTCTAAGGAACTATCAAGGGCTAGAATGTTTTTTAAATCGTGCCTCCAAGGTTGCACGACCGTGCTTGGAATTTCAAAGGGACCTGCTGTAAGACACATGTGATGTGCATGGTTTTCCCAAACCAAGAACATAGCTCACACAATTAGTGATAATTATTCATTAAGGTTTCAAAATTGTTGCATGGTTTGGAATCATATGTGGCCAAACTATGCGCTTATTAAAAACTGGGTAAAATGACCATTTCCCCCTTTTTCCTTAAAAACTAAAAACTCATCTTTCCCTTTCTTCTTATCTAGTAGATTTACACATGAGAATATCATATTGCCTTATTACTAAGGCATTGATCATCTATCTATGTCTGAGCTCTGATTTCAACACTGTTAGTTGTGTTGGATGTATATCAGTAAGTGCTTCATTCATCCCCCCTCCTTCCTCAATTTATCTATCCATCTTCAATGATTTTTTTGTGTTAGATAATAAAACCTATTTTCAGGGATTTTTTTTTATATTTTTCTTATTTCTCTTATTATACCTAAAATATACAGATGATAACATATGATGGGTCTTTCACTTCCATAAGGTAGCTATTATATTACTTTTTACCTAAAGATGTGTCATTCTATAACTTGTGTTGTCTTTCCAAAGGATTGAATTTTAGTACGTTGCCTTGAAAAGAAATTTTTTCTTTATATAAGTATTTATGCATGTTATAAATTCCCCATATAACCATTTTTAGTCAGAGTTCCCTTATATTAACATGAACAACACCTTGGTGTGTGCTTATGCAATTCCCCTTTAATTATTAAATGCTGAGATGGAAAACCACCTTATAAGTGTTGTTGATTTCCAACCAATTGAATAGTGATTAGTAATTAAATGTAAAGTGAGTGGTATAACCACTTCACATGCCTTCTATAAAATTTAGTTGTTAATACCTTGGTTAAATAAAATTTAAATGATTGTAATTTATCCTTTGGCTTGTATTAAAGCATGCACATCTTGTAATATATATTTTTGATATATAGGCATGGAAAAAAATCTACATGTGATACTCGGGCAAGGTTTCCACAATGAAATGTCATATATGGAAATGGATTGTTTAATGAGATGTGATATATGGGCATGAAATGCCTAATGAAATGTGATATATAGGTATGGAGTCCATAATGAAATATGATATATGGGTATGTAATCCCTAATTAAATGTTATATACAGGAATGGTTTCCCTAATGAAATGTGATATAAGGGCATGCGTACGTTATGAAATGTGATATATGGGCATGGATTCCCTACGAAAATATTATATATGGGCATGGAGTCACAAATATTATGTTATATATGGTAAGAGTTTCCCTAATTAAATGTGACACTTGGGTATGTAATACCTAATTAAATATGATAATTGGTCATGGATTCCCATATTGTGATACATGGGCATGGAGACCCATATGAACAACTGAACTCAAGTATGGAGCGCCTTGACTTTTTGTAAGACTTTTACAACTATCAACGGATTCTTGAGTCACGCCTCAAGCCCTCTATAATATTAATATCTATATATGTGAAAATAAATTCAATCAAATATATAGGTCATATAAATACATAAATACATACATATATATACATATAGTCACTTTTTTAGAGATATATCATCTTAGGACAAAGTAGGTAGGGCCATCCTAGCTTCCTTTAGGAACTAGGGCTGACTTGTTTATAGTTTTAATATCCACTTATGCTGTTTTACATTCACACTTTTCATTTTTATGCATAATTTGTAGTATAATTGACACATTTGGTGGTGAAAAAAAATTATATACAATGGGAAGCATCCAACTTTAGATGTTTGACTTATGTACTAGGTTGAAGTAAGGGAGCAGATGACCGATGTTATGCTCATGATGCAATTGGAGGAATGTTTTGGTCATTTTTATTTTTTTTCATAACATGTCTTGTATCTATATTCATCTTTTTCTAATGTATATCCCATTTTTTATAACATCACATACCCTCTATGTTTGGAAGCCTTTGGAATATGGATAGGTGCGTTTGAAGGAATGTGACCAACACAGTTTGGTTAACTATAAGTTAATCGAGTTAGAGATGTCACAATGTAGAATAATCACACTGTTTTCCTTTTTTCTCATTGTTTGGGTATTAAAATAAAGACTAGTTTCATTTTTATATTTGGTATTGAGCATGTGACTGGGCGTATCTAACACATGTACAAGGGGAATCCAAATTACTTGAGTTGGGATATTTTAATTTGGGTTTGTTCCTATTGTAATTACACTGATTTATCCATTGGATGAAACAAATGATTTTTTATCTTATTTTTGTTATTATTATTGTGATTTCCTTTTTTAATTTTCTGGGTAAGGAAAGGAGGTATCATTTTTTTAATTATAATAGGCACTTTGGAAATTTACTTGTCTTGCATTATTATATTCCATGAAGGTGTATCTTGCTACATGCATTGATTGTATTTCCAGTGTTTTTTGTAAGTACCTTGACTGTTATATATAGAAATACAATACTTTTTCTTATAGGGATATAATAGTTGGATTAATTAAAATGTCAACATCAGCCTAAATGGTTTTTTCCTATATATCTTGATAGTGAATCCTTAATTAACCAATTTTGTTATGTTTGAACCATAGATCATTGGTCACATGGGCGGAAACATTACTTGATAAGGTTACATGAATGAAAATTATAATTTATGAGGTATGTAATTATATAAAATGAAAACGGTGATTCATTTAATCAAATCATTTTACAAGAATCATTACATCCTGATACAAAATGTAAGGGTCTGGTCATTGTTATAAATTTTTCTAATTTTATTCCTTAAAGAGTATGAGACTTTATAAATTAAGAATGGTGACTCATCTAACTAGACCATGATATGTATAATTATATATAAATGATTCAAAACCGAAATGAATCTAAATTATTGCATAAAATGTTTATCCTTAAATGTGTATTCCAATTTTAAATTAAATAGTGTTTTCCTCTATACCTTGCAATTGTAACTCCGTATACCGAATGTCTACTATGTGATGTGATCCCTTCACCATGACTCGACCGTAGTATTTTGAAGTATAGAGTTTCTATTTTGATTCTTGGTGATATTTTTTACCACATAGACGTGGATATAATAGCAGACAGAGAGCTGTGACTCCTTTATAAAAAGGCTATGTACCTGCCCTATTAGGATATCCTTGATCCTATCCTCTTATTTGTGATCCTACATGTTGTTGAATATTATCTAAAGAATATGTTTGGAAAATTTAGACATATTACACCATGATATATCTGGGTCATGTTCTAGTAAGGTGATGACTATCATGCTTCATAGGCCGTTGACCCTAAGCCACCAAGATTACCTTTAGCAGTGAAAAATGAGGAACCCCATGTTTTTCCTAATCTAGGCACCAATGTTGAGTTATGAGATAGATTCCTATGATTTATACAATTTATTTAATGGGATTCTTGACCTAAACCTACTTTTACTGTGTTGACATGAGAAATTTAGATGTAGCATCCACATACTTTCTTAGGGTATAGTGGCCCATAGGTTGTTGAGTCATGGATAGATGCCAAGTTGTTGATATTAGAGCATATAGAGATGCATCCAGAGATGAGGGTAAATATATTGACTTATATACTTCCTGATTCTACCTAGAATTGTTGGGAAATGACTACCTAGACTGGTCCACCTTAAGGCATGGTCTGTTCGGACTTGAATAAATCCTTCTATCATAAGTTATTTCCAGAGACACTGAGAATAGACCATGTTAGGGAATTAAGGAATCTACAGTAGGGAGCTATGTCTATGATGGGATATTGAACTCATTTCACCAAAATCATGCACTTCACAATGAAACATTCCTATGATGAGTTGATGATATTGATATTATTTGAGGATGGTCTTTTATATGGTATATGATATCAGGTATTTTTTTTGTTTGAAAACTATTCTTGAGATAGTAAATATGGTCCTCATCACCATATAAAACCTGATGGAAGATGACAATGTGTGACAAGGTAGTTCCATGATGAGATATGGAAGAGGTTCTTTGAGTGGAAGGAAGCCTCACATTGAGTTTATATGTTGGGGAAATAGTAGTCTGATGACACCTACTGATAGTTATGTATTGTTCCACCAGTGTGGGAATCTAGGGCATAAGAAGCCCCACTGTTCTAGAGATCCCATTAAATGAAAAGGTTTCTATAGGTTGGGGTATCAACAGTGGTTATGGAGGACCTTTATATATATACATAGTAGGAGAGGATCTGTATTAGATTCACCTTCCATATCAGGATCAGTAACACCTCTCCAGGATGCTTATTATAGTACTACTGGCCAATCAAGTTGAGGAGGTGGTCTCAGCCGAGGTATCCAGACTCATAAAATTCTTCACCAGTAGAACAATGCTTCCTAGGGTAGACATATTATATCTCAGGGCTATGGATCTGGCTAAATCTATGTAGTGAATCATACTCTAGAGGATCAGACTGTCTGAACGTTTAGAGCATGAGGTACTATTATAGTGGACTCCATATTAGTAATTGAGTTTTTTTGACATAGGTATTTTTTTCTCTTTTAAATTTGGAGAAATTATGGAATGTATGAACCTAGATATAGATTAATTCTATAGTGTGATGAATCTCAACACATCAGTGGGGTTTTTATCAGAGAGTGTACACCTGTGTAAGGGGTTCCCCATGAGATATGGGTACCGATTCTTATGGAACCTCCTCATCCTTGAGACAATGGGAATCAATGTCAAACTTAGGATGTATTGGTTAGTATATTACCATCCTCACATTAAATTCTATAATGGGTGGGTGGTACATATATTCATAAGGATAAATGGGATGTCTAGGTGAGTCGATCTAGAACTAAGCATCTTGGACTAGGTGGAGTGAGAACCTAGATAGTTAGTATCTTCATGAGATATCAAGGAATGTTGCATATAGAATTCCCTGTTATTGTGGATCACTTCAAGGATGGGTTCCTTGTTGACTTTAATAGACCACCTCTAATATGATAGGTGGAGTTCACCATTTATCTATTTCCAGGAGTGGAACCTGTGTGAATTCCCCCTTACAAGATGGAACCTATAGAGCTTCTAAGTCATAAGAAGTAGTTAGAGGATTTGGAAGCTATTGGTTTTATACAACCCAATACTTATCCATGGGGTTCAATTGTAATTTTTTCAAAGATGGTGGATAGTAAACTCATATTCTTCCTGGATTATAGGAAATTGAATTTGATTATAACTAATAATTGATATCCACTACTACACATATAAAACCTCTTGACAATCTATGAGAAATGATGATTTTCTCTAAAATTTATTTGAGTACATTCTATTATTATGTTCATTTGAAACTATAATATATACACATATGACATTAAATAATAGATACAACCCATATGAGTATTTATTCATTCTGTTTGGTCTCAGGATTGCATTTTAAGTATTTATGGATCTCATAAATCATATTTTTCACATGTAATTGGATTTATTTGTGGTAATAATCATGGATTATATCTTGGTGTATTCTCATACACGACACGACTAGGAAAAAAATCTCTATAACATGATGAACAAACCGATAGAGCACCCAATACATGTTAATATCACTATTTTACAATTTTGGATTGATAAGGGTCACTTCTTGGGTCACATCATCTCCAAGGTAGGAGTATATATTGACCCAGAGAAGGTGGTCGTTGTAGTTTTTTAAGAGAATCCCAATAATGATTTTTAAAAATAAAGTTTCTTGGGTATGGATGGATATTTTAGGAGTTTCATTCATGACTTTTCATGAATATAATTTCATCTCACATGATTTAATAATAAGGTTGTGAAGGTTTTATAGTAGGAATATTTCAAGGAATCCTTTTAGGAGATTAAAGGGAGTTTGAATTCAACACTAATCCATATTCTGCTAGAGTCAGGAAAAAGCTATGAATTTTGTGGTAATGCTTCAGAGGATAGGTTAGGATCTATTTTGATGTATGGAGACCAAGTTGTGATGCATAAGTCACATCATTTGAGGAAAAAAAAGTGTAACTACCAGACACATGATCACAAACTGGTAGCTTTAGTTCACTCCATTTGTTGTTAAAGGTACTATCTACCAAGAGTGATTTTTTTAGTGTATATGGGAATTTTTTTTGAAGTATATATTTACATAACATGAATGAAATCTCAGACAAAAAATGTGGGTTGAATACATACGTTCCTCTAATTTTGGATTTTGTATTTGTCTAAGAAAAGCAATTATATTTCTAATGCATTGTGCTTGAAGACTCAAACACATGACATGAAGGAGGCCTGTAGTGAGTGGAAGTTGATGAACCTATTTTATGAGAATAACATTGAGGTCCATAAGAATAAAATAAATCCTATACTTATATCCTTAATAGTGACATACTATCTCTTGTAATGAGTGATGATGAGGTAGATTTATTATCTAGAAATCTTGGTCCAATAAGATTTTGTTTTAGGCAAGAGCCTACCACCTTACTGGCTTATTGATGGGCATGAGGTCATACACATTCATTGATGATTCTAGGTTCCTATGGACATATGAGAGTATTTCATGCAAGGGTATCGTTCCACTATTTGGATATTACATTTGGGATTCATCAAGATGTATTGAGACTTACACCACCAATATTTGTGGCCAATGATGAAGAGATGTATAATAGGTTTTATAGCATAGTGTTACATCTATCTACAAGTGAAGAAGGAACAATACCTTCCAATGGGTATTTTATAATAGTTTCCCATTCCAAAGTGGAAATTGTATGACATCACCATGCAATTCAGGATAGGTTTACCTAGGTCACCTCGAGGCGGTGATGCGGTATGATTTATCATGGGCTAGCTAACTAAGGTCACCCACTTTATACCTATATAGGAGTCCTTCTCAATGGAAAATCTTGGGAGGATTTACATTCATGAGATCATATGAATTCATGATCATACCCATTCTATCATATTATATATGGATGGTTGGTTTATGTTTATTTTCTAGTAGGGGTTGCATAAGGATCTCAATACACAGGTTCTTCCGAGCACAACCTTTCACCCAATGACTGATTGGAAAATGAAGCATATGTTTAAAATTTTTGAGGAAACACTATAGTAATGTGGCCTTTATATTGGAGTTTATTAGGATAAACATATTCCTCTTACCAATTTTTCCTAAAATAACATATTTTTGGAAACTATAAAGATGGATCTATATGGGTCCTTATATGGTAGGCCATTCCATTCACCTTTGTGCTGGTTAGAGGTAGGTGAGGTAGCACTACGATGACCACATCTCATTCTAGAGACTTTAGAATAGGTAAAAATCATCTAAAAGTGTATGGATAAAACTTATTTTAGGTAGAAGTAGTATGAAAATGGTTATTTCCATCCTCTAGAGTTTGAGGTGGGAGATCCGTTATTTTTTTTGTTTCTTCTCAAATGGTTCATAGATGGATTCAGAGACAGGGAATGTTATTTCATTATTATGTTAGTCCTTTTGGTGTCTTAGTGAGAGTCTAGATTGCATCCTACTAGTAATCGATACATCAAGGTTATTAGGATATTCATGATTTCTTCCAAGTATTTTTGCTTCACTGTTACTTTTTAGACCCATCTCATGCTTTGGATCTGGGGGATGTTGATTTGGAAGGTGATACTTCATTGGATGAGTATCCTATCAAGATCATTTTCTATGTAAAAATAATCTCTAAGTTTGGTCAATCCCGATAGTATTGGATATAAGGAATCAGGAATATGTAATGTAAAAAGCCTGTGAGAGATAGGTTGACATATATACTCAGTGGATGGAGCTATTCTCAGAAGTAGCTTTACCACCCTCATGTGTAAAACTCAGGGACATGTTGTTTGAAAGAGGGATGATTGCAATATTCACATTTTTTTGATGAGGAATAAACCCCATAATTTATTCTTTGAACCATTGTTTTTCTCCTTATTGAAGTTATTAAGAGGATATTGAGATGTTTTTGGCATTCTGCCTTTTTAATACATAACTTTTCATTACATTTTACATAGAGAGGATCTTTAAAGTCTTGTGTCTAGGAAATCAGGAACAATAAAACATGAATACAACATAAAACATTCTTCTAATCCACTTGTAAGGATTTATCATAAGATCATTCTAAGTACAAATATTTTCTTTCATATCCTGGATACATACATCAAAGGAAAGGGTAGGCAGAAGGCCCAGTAAGGGTAAACAAGGGAATCAGTGTACTTGTGATATCAATAAGAACTCGAATAAAAACATAAAGATATAAGAAATGGAAGTATAGGAATATCATAATGAAAATAACATGAAACATAACATGAATATGTGGCTTAAACATTTCATTTACACATTCATGAACATATCACCAAGGTCCATCCCCAAGATTTCATAAAAATTACCAAGGTTATTCACCAAGGTATCATGAAACTTGTCATCTCTAGAGATTAAATATTTACCCAATGAATTGGAGAAATATCAGGGATCACCCTTAATATGTATTTAATTACATGTGATCCACATAGATCATATTCAAACATTTCATAAATAACCCATAAAGAATAAAACAAATGGGTTTCATTTCAAAATCATGACGTTTTAAAAGCTCTTAAAAAGAAAATCATTTTATCATTTATAACCCATGGAAAGGGAGTGAGGGTTACATGAATGTCAATTAAAGAATTAAATATATCATATTTATATATTTATGAACACCAATAGAAACGAAATAGGTCTGGGTATTCACATAAACAAACAAGGGAATTTCTTGAGAAAAAGAGATAGAAATTTTGAGATGAAATTTCTGCAGCATAACGGCTATATTACATGGTTTTAGAAAACATTGAAAAGAGAAAGGACAAGGGTCACCCACTCATAAATAATTCATAATAAAGTATGGGTACTGAATAAGATCATGGTATCGATATTTCAATGAAATACTACATGAAAAGGAAACATGAAAGAAAAGAGAAGATGTGATTTCTTTTACAAGAAATTCGGCAACCTAACAGCGACACATAAAAACTCAAAAAATAAATTTATGAGAGAAGAAAGGGTCTCTAATAATTTGGAAATGAAATGGGAAGTAATAAGAACATATAATAACAGACTATCAACATAAAGAGATGGAAAATATAATACACAACATAAAGGAAGTCATGACTTAAAAGAGGAGGGTGAAAGAATCCCTTACCTTGAAAAGTAACTTCAAAATATTGATGTTCAGGACCTTGGGAGGCTTGAGGGAACCTTGGGAGGACTCTTTGGGAGGTAAGGAGACCATAAAATCATTGAGGAGGATTTTTAAATTAAAAGGATGAGGTAAGGGCTTGGTAGTTTTAGGAGAAGTGAGGGGACAAGTCATTAATGGCCAAGGGACACCTCATCGGTGGAATTGAAAAAACCACGGGCTTTCCCATGGTATTTTCCCATGGTATTGGAAACTTGGGACAACTCATACCTTATATTATTATTCATAGCTTTAACATAATGATTACATAATTATTACATCCTTAATTATGTCATTAAACACCCAAAACTAAAAACTGTATTTTCACTATTCACTGAAAATTCATTTTTTTTAAAAAATCCCCAAAAATTAGCTTAACCTAATATCGATGCTCTGAATTAGAAAATGAGATCCATTTTATAAATATAATTTTTTCAATTTTTTCAATTTAATTTTTAATTAAAAAACACTATTCACCTGAAAAAACTAATACTTGACTAATAATTTTCGAAATAGTCATTTACTTATTTTATTGAATCACATTACTTAATCAAGGTGCCTAAATTATATTTATATTTTTTTAAGTGAGATTACTAATCCATTTGGTCAAATTACTAATCCTAAGTGTAAAATCACTATTCATAATTTACTATTCACAAAAAATTAAGTTGATTTTATTAGATTGTAAATGTCATACTATACACATTTTCAGAAGACCATTTTTTGAAAATAATTACACATAATTAATTATTTAAGGATTATATAAATATTTTAAAATATCCCTTTGTCCAAAATTTATATATATACATCCTATATTTATTCGAACATCTGAAAAAAACACAAACTTCAATATATGAAAAAATCACAATTTTATTTATCTCAAGGATTACAAAAAGTAGCTATTGTCTTGTTATATATCCCCTTATAATCGCAGTATAGGACCTAAGTGTAAGGTGTGCTAAGGTGAGAGAATCTGAGGGTGTCTCGACCAACATTGTCAGAGTAGTTATTTCTATAATCTTGAACTTCTCCTGAAGGCGATTCCGCTCCAGTTTCACATGATGAAGTTTGGCTTGGGTTTGGTCCAGAGAAAAGCCTAGTGGTGCTACCTCCTTCCCAAGTTTCATCAGATGGGATTCGATCAGCCCGAGACTACTGGATGAGGCCATCAAATCTTCTTTCTGTATTAATTAACCAAGATCACTTGTATTTAGAGACTACAATTGCAACATTTAGTTTCGAACGGTCATATTGACCAACAATCATATTGACCAACGATCATATAATAGTGGAATCCCAATGGCCTCATATTAATTATACTCGCATCATTAATTAAATAAAATAGTTTTGTTGAGTATAAACTAAAATAACACAAAAAATTAGGAAACAAGAATTCATTCATAATTTTGGGTCTTTACATTCTTCCACCCTTAAGAAATTTCGTCCCCGAAATTTTAACTCGTATCATTATAAAATTAAAGGTTTGGGAACTTTTGCCTCATAGACTCCTCTGGTTCCCATCTGGCTTCTTCCTATTTGTGGTTTCTCCACAAAACCTTAACAAGGTGGGTAGTCTTGTTGCGTAGAACCCTATCCCTACGATCCAAGATCTCCACCGGTTGCTCTTCATAAGAGAGGTCATGTTCCAGTTGTACCACCTCTGGGTTTAGTACATGTGTAGGGTTAGGTATGTACCTTCTCAAGAGGGATATGTGGAAGACATCGTGAACTTGTGCTAGATTTGGAGGAAGTGAAAGCCGATAGGCCACTTCTCCCATGCGATCAGGGATTTCATAGGGACCAATTTACCTAGGGCTGAGATTCCCTTTCTTCCCAAACCTCATGACTCTCTTCCAAGGTAAAATTAGAAGAAAGACTTTGTCACCAATATCAAACTCAATGTCCCTTCGACGGTTGTTGGTATATCTCTTTTTACGACTCTAGGTACCCTTAATGTGTTGTTGGATGGCATGAACTTTTTCTGTCATCTCTTGCACAAGATCTGGCCCAAGAAGCTTTCTCTCACCAGATTCATCCCAAAAAATAGGAGTTCTAAATCGCTTCCCATAAAAAGACTCATAGGGTGCCATTTGAATTCTCAATTGGAATCTGTTGTTGTAATAGAACTCAACTATATATAGGTGTTGATCCCATCCCCCTTTAAATTCCATTGAGAACGTTCTCAGAATGTCCTTGAGTGTTTGAATAGTTCTTTCAAATTGGCCATCAGTTTAGGGGTGATAGGATGTACTGAAATTCAATTAAGTGCTCAGAGCTTTTTGAAGACTTCTCTAGAATTTTGATGTGAACCTTGGATCATGATCAGATACAATAGAAAGTGGAACTCCATGTAGCCTTACCACTTCCTTCATGTAAATCCTTGAATGTTGATCAAGAGAGAAATCTTCCCGGATAGAGATAAAATGGGCAGTATTGGTGAGATGGTCCACAATAACCCAAATCGCATTATTTCCTTTGGAAGTTCTCAGAAGACCAGTGAAGAATTCCATAGTGATATTGTCCCACTTCCATGCTGGTATGGGTAGTGGCTGCAATACCCCTTCAAGAAGTTGTCGCTATGCCTTCACTTTCTGACATACTAGGAACCTTTAAGTATAGTCAGCAATCTCCCTTTTCATATTATCCCACCAATAATGATCACGAAGATCTCTATACATTTTCATTCTACCAGGATGTATAGGGAAATTAGAGCTATGAGTTTCATCCATCAACTCCTTATTTATTTCTAGAATAGATGGAACACATAGTCTTGTATGAAATCTCATCACACCTTCTTGATCAATATTGAACTCAAAAAACATTCCATCCTTTACAGACTCAAACTCCTCTTGTAAAAAAGGATCTTCTTTCTAAGCCTTCTTGATCTTCTCTAGTAATTACGATTGAGAAATCATTTGGGTTAGGGTTTATGATGTACATTTCCTTATAATTCCCATTTCTAAATTTACTAGGTTATTGATCAAAGGTTTTTTTGGAATACTCATCATGGAAAGAACAACTGCGTCTTTCCTACTTAATGAATCAACAACTTTGTTTTCTCTTCTAGGGTGATAATTAATTGAACAATCATAGTATTTAAGAAGTTATAATTATCTCCTTTGTATCATGTTCAATTCCTTTTGTGTGAAAATATACTTCAAACTTTGATGGTCTGTGTATATATCACATTTCTCCCCATAAAGATAGTGCCTCCATATCATCAGAGAAAAAACGACTACAACCAGATCCAGATCATGCGTAGGATAATTCTTCTCATGAATCTTCAACTGTCGAGATGCATAAGCAATGACCTTTTCATTTTTCATGAGGACGGACCCAAGCCCTTTTAGAGATTTATCACAAAAAATAACGAATCCTTATCCAATTAAGGGAAGAGTTAACACAGGTGTAGTAACCAATCTCTTCTTCAGCTATTGGAAACATTCCTCACACTCCTTTGTTTAGATGAACTTGACCCTTTTTCGATTTTACTTGGTTAATGGATTAGAAAGTCATGAAAAGTTTTTCACAAACCTCCTATAATATCCTGATAATCCAAGAAAACTACGAATCTCAGTTATTGTTATAGGTTGAGGCCACTCCTCTACAACTTTTGTCTTTATAGGGTCAACTGTGATTCCCTCATTGGTTACAATATTCCCTAAGAAAGTGACTTGTTGTAACCAAAAATCACATTTACTAAACATTCCAAAAATCCTCTCCTTCTGCAGAGTTTGAAAAATAACCCTCAGATGATCTTCATGCTCCTCGCGACTTTTGGAATATATTTGAATATCATCAATAAGAACTACCACAATGTTATCATGGTGGTCCTTAAAGACACTATTCATCAAATCCATAAAAATAGAAGGTGCATTAGTCTATCCGAAGGGCATAACAATAAACTCATAATGCCCATATCTTGATTCGAAGGCAGTTTTTGGAATATCTTCTTTCTTCACCCTCAATTGATGATAACCAGATTGAAGTTCAATCTTAGAGAATAATTTATCCCCATGAAGTTGTTCAAATAAGTCATCAATTCTTGGAATATGGTATTTGTTCTTCACTGTGATCCCATTCAGTTCTCTATAATCAATGCATATCGGCATCGATCCATCCTTCTTCTTCAAAAAGAGAACCGGTTCTCCCCAAGGAGACACACTTGTTTAGATAAACCCCTTCTCCAAAAGATCTTGGAGTTTTTTCTTTAATTCTCCAGCTCTAGATTTACCATCCTATATGGGGTCTTTGATATCAGATGAGATCCAGGTATGAGTTCGATGGAGAACTCTACCTCTCTTTCTGGGGGAGGTCCCTGACACTCCTCTGGAAATACATCAATGTATTCCTGGATGATGGGGACATTTTCTATCATCAAACTCTCATCTCTTTCTTCTTCTTCACAGATCAACTCCATAAAGAAGGATATAGGGGGTTCTTTTAGACAAAGAAGAGGTTGAGATATCGCTCCTTGGAAGATAACTGCAGGTTTTACATTCAAGACTACTGATATATCCTTCCTTCTGCAATTTATCTTAGCATTATACTTTGTGATCCAATCCATCCCTAGTATAACGTTGAATTCCAGCATGGGAATGACTACTAGATTTTTGATAATATTTTTCTCACTAAATTAAATACTAGAGTTTCTAAACACTGACGATGCTTGGATAGTCCCACCAGGAGTCTTGACTGAAAACTCTACTTTTAGAAATTTGGGGGTTGATTATAAATTCCATGAAAACTTGGAGGAAATAAAGAAATGCGTAGAACCAGAATCAAACAAAGTACTTGCTGGATTTGAGAGGACAACAAGATTACCTGCTACCACATCATTCGGAGCATCAATTTCAGCTGTCGTGATAGCAAAATCCCGGACTTGATCCCTTGGACTTTGCTGAGGCTGATGGTGGTTCCCCTCCACTACCCTCAGATTTAGACAGTGATTGGAAAAGTGCCCATGTTGTCCACACTTTAAGAACTAGACATCAGGTAGGGACTGCACTATCTTCCCCTTGTTGTTTGTGTTTGAAAGTTGAGGTTTCACCTCACCATGACAATTCCGCGCAATGTGTTCATATCTACCACACTTGTAGCACTTCCCACTCTCAAGCAGGTAGTTACCCGAATGATTCTTCCCACATTTTTTACATGTGGTAAGTTTCACTTGCTTTCCTCCTCTTCCCTGATCAAATTTCCTCCCTAAGCTGGGATCCATCGATCTCTTCTTGTCATTGGATTTTTGAGACCACTGCATCTCACCAAACTCTATCTCGACTTTCATTGCACTCTGCACGATCACCTCGTAGATATCATAATCTCAGTTGGCTAGATTCTTCTACAGATGAGGTCTCAGTCCACCGAATAATCTATCAACATTACAGTTTGGATCCATGACAAAGCTAGAGGTATATCATGAAGGACTTGTGAAGTTCATATCACAGCTTCCCACAAATTCATTCTCCTTCTGCATTATCTTGATAAACTCCTCTATTCTTGTTCTCATGGAACAAGGGAAATACTCACTGAAAAATGTCCCTCTAAACTCTTCCCACTCCATTGCTTCAACATCCACTCTTTTCCTCATATTTTTGATCAGTTCTCACCACTGATCAGCTTCTCCCTCTAAGCAATAGACGACCAGGGTGACCTTATCTTTCTCTAAACAATGTATCACAGAAAAGATATTATCTATAGAGCTGATCCATTGCTCAAAAATCAATGGGTTAGTTGATCCACCGAAGGTTGGTGGTATTGGGCGCATAAAGGACTCAACAAAATGTTGTTCCCTTAGTGGTGAGATCGGCCTCTCAGCTTGATTCAAGTTATTACTCATAACTTGAGTCAGTTGGTTCATCATTCGCATGAATGTTTCCATACTGGCTTTCATCGGAGGGGCGTCAACGCATGGTCCATTGTGGTAAAAATTTTCACATTTCCTCCTATTGCCCGCCATTTTCTAAAAGAATAATATCTTAGTGAGAAAATTGTTTCATTTACAAATTTTTTAACTATAAAGGATTCTATGTCTTAAAACGTCATTCTTAAACAATTATATTTCTCTATAATTCATTCATAATGATTCATAAAAATCCTAAGATTAACCAAACATATCCCCTGGGAGTGTCGTAACCAAGAGTGCAGCAATACCCGTTGTCATGCACCAGTTCACGTTTGAATCTAGCCCAAAGCGATGTTTTCAGGTTTTACCCCTATGTACATCTGTGCCAGTGCCACCTCTACCTACTCGTAACCAGACATGGATGTATTTGTTTGATAAACTACTTACTCAATACTCACCAAAATAACATGAAGTTTTCCCAATATTTAAAATTTTCTATAGGGTTATTCCTAAAGTTTTCATTGAATAATTTCTATAAATAACTAATACATCTTTTGATACCAAATGTGGAATCCCGCCTTTTTAATACATAACTTTTCATTACATTTTACATACAGAGGATATTTAATGTCTTGTGTCTTGGAAATCACAAACAATAAAACATGAATACAACATAAAACATTCTTATAATACACTTGTAAGGCTTCATCATAATATCATCCTAAGTAAAAACACTTCCATTCATATCCTGGAGACATACATCAAAGTAAAGGGTGAGCAGAAGGCCCAGTAAGGGTAAACAAGGGAATCAATGTACTTATGATATCAATAAGAACTTGAATAACAAAAAAAATATATGAGCAATGTAAGTATATGCATATAATAATTAAAAGAACATGAAACATAACTTGAATATGTGGCTACAACATTTCATTTAGACATTCATGAACATATCACCAAGGTCCATCCCCAAGGTTTCATAAAAATTACCAAGGTTATTCCCCAATGTATCGTGAAACTTTTCATCCCTAGAGATTAAATCTTTACCCAATGCGTTGGAGCGCTATCCGGGCGCACCATTAATATGTCATTACATACATGTGATCCACATAGATAATATTCAAATAGTTCATAAATAACCCATAGAGAATAAAAAAATGGGTTTCATTTCAAAATCACGACATTTTAAAAGCTCTTAAAAATAAGATCATTATTTCATGTATAACCCATTGAAAGGGTGTGAGGGTTTTATGTATGTCAATTACAGAATCAAAAATATCATATTTACATATTTATGAACATAAATAGAAACGAAATAGGTTTGGGTATTCACATAAATTAACAAGGGAATTTCTTGAGAAAAGGATTTATAAATTTTGAGATGAAATTTTTACATCATAATAGCTATATAACATGGTTTTAGAAAACATTGAAAAGAGAGGGAATAAGGGTCACCCACTCATAAATAATTCATAATACATTATCGGTACTTAATAGGATCCTTTTATGGATATTTTAATGAAATTCCACATGAAAAGGAAACATGAAAGAAAAGAGAAGATGTGATTTCTTTTACGAGAAATTCAAAAGCCTAACGACATCACATAAAAATGAAGAAAACACACTAATGAGAGGATAAAGGGTCTCTCATAATTGGTAAATGAAATGGGAAGTAATAAGTACATATAAGAACATACCCTCAACATAAAGTGATGGAAAATATAAGAAACAACATAAAAGAACTCATGACTTAAAAGAGGAGGGTGAAAGCATCCCTTACCTTGAAGAGTAACTTCAAAATCTTGAAGGTCGGGACCTTGGGAGTCTTGAAGGAACATTTGGGGGACTCCTTGGGAGGTAAGGAGACCATAAATTTGTTGAGGAGGATTTGTAAATGTAAAGTATGAGGGAAAGGCTTGGTATTTATAGGAGAAGTGAGGGGACACGTCATTAATGGCCAAGGGACACCTCATCAGTGGTATTGGAAAAACCATGGGCTTACCCATGGTATTGGACACTTGGGACACCACATACCTTATCTTATTCTTAATAGGTATACCAGAATTATTATATAATTATTACATCCTTAATGATGTCATTAAACACTAGAAACTAAAAACTGTATTTTCCCTATTCACCAAAAATTCATTTTTTTCAGAAAAATCACCAAATATCACCTTAACCTAATATCGATGCTATGAATTCAAAAATGTAATCCATTTTATAAAAATAATTTTATAAATAATTTTAATTTAATTTTTAATTAAAAAACACTATTCACCAAAAAAAACTAATACTTGACTAATAATTTCTGAAGTAGTCATTTACCTATTTTATTGAATCACATTACTTAATTAATGTGCCTAAATTATATTAATACCTTTTTAAGCGAGATTACAAATCCATTTGGTCACATTACTAATCCTAAGGGTAAAATAACGATTCATTACTTACTATTCACAAAAAATTAAGTTGATCTTATTAGATTCCAAATTTCTTACTGAACACATTTCCAAAAGACCATTTTTTGAAAATCATTACACATCATTAATTATTTAAGGTTTACATAAATATTTTAAAATATCCCCCTTTTCCAAAATTCATCAATATACATCCTATATTTATTTGAACATCTAAAAAAAACACCAACTTCACCATATGAAGAAATCAAAATTTTATTTATCTCAAGGATTACACAAAGTAGCTACGGTCTTATTACATAGCCTCTTATAACCCCAGCATAGGACATAAGTGTAAGGTGTGCTAAGGTGAGAGAATATAAGGGTGGCTCAGCCAAAATTGCCCGAGTAGTGATTTCTATAAACTTGATCTTCTCCCGAAGGCAATTATGCTCCAGTTTCAAATGATGATTTTAGGCCCAGGGTTTGGTCTAGAGAAAAGCCCCGTGGTGATACCTCCTTCCCATGTTTTGTCAGATGGGCTTCGATCGGCCTGAGACTACTGAATGAGGCCATCAAATCTTCTTTCTATATTAATTTACTAAGATCACTTGTATTTAGAGACAACAACCACAACATTTAGTTTCCAACGACCATATTTTCTAAAAGTCATATAATAGTCGAAACCCAATGGTCTCATTTTAATTATACTCACATTATTAATTAATGAAAATATTTTTGTTAAGTATAATAAAAAATAACATACAAAATTTGGAAACAGGAATTCATTCAAAATTTCGGGTCGTTACAATGTTCATGAGC
This sequence comes from Viscum album, assembly GCA_963277665.1. NCBI lineage: Eukaryota > Viridiplantae > Streptophyta > Magnoliopsida > Santalales > Viscaceae > Viscum > Viscum album. The sequence continues at coordinate 400,329,740 of OY728151.1, read as the reverse complement.
ATATGGTACTCTTTTGGAGCGAAGATATCCATATTTTGGAGAAGAAGACTAATCCACATGTTTAGCACATGGTTAGTGCTAACCATGTGACTCAACCATGATAATGATAAAAAAATTGTAGAGGGGGATAAAAATTATTTATAACCATTAATCTTATGTTGGAAGACCACGTAAGGTGATGTAGTGCACTATCATGTGCCGCACGGTTTGTGTAAACTATTCTAACCAGGCCACATGACCATTCAAGAAATTATAGAGGGGCCAACAGTAGGGTCCATGAGTTGCACATGGTTTTCTGAAACTGAGTTCCTAGCTTACACCCTTAGTGCCACTTAGGTAGTAAGGGCACATGGTTGGTGTATGTTTTTTCAAACCATGTGAAAAAACTGTACACCCCTATAAAAACTGAGTAAAATTACAATTTTCCATTTTTTATTTAAAAACTAAAAACCTATAGTTCCCCTTTCTTCTTCTCCCAAAACCACCCACATGAGAAGCTCCTCCTCCCCTATTCATCTGGACTTAATCTTTTATCTCCATTTGAGTTCTGATTGCATTCCCATCATTTGCATTGGGTGAATATAGGTAAGATTTTTATCCAACCTCTTCGATTATCGGTTTATCTTTCTACCTTTAGTATTTTTTTAGTTCAAGATAATGGGCCGAATTTTAATAGAATTTTCTAATTTCACTAATTTTTCCCATTCTACATTGAATCTAAATTCGACAATGGACATGGTTTCATCCACCACCATAAGGAAGGTAGTATACTACCTATCTAAATCCATGTAATTTTATGACATGTATCATCATGTCGCATGCTTAAATTTCCATGCATTTCATTGAAATTATAATTTTCCTTTATCAAAGTTGTTATCCATGATATAAATAACCTATATACCATTGTTTATGGTCATAGGACCTCCACATTGAGATGTTCCACACCTTAGGGTGTGCTTATTCATTCAACCTTTAATTTTTAAAGTCATAGATGTTAAAACCACCTACGAAGTGGGGTTGGTTTCCACCCAATTGAATGGATATTTGTAATTAAATGGAAAGTGAGTGGTTTGAACACTTTATTCGAATTATATGAAATTAGGGGGTTAGGACCTTGGTTAACAAATGTACATTATTTTATCTCATCCTTGGATTTTATTAAGGCGTGGCCATCTTGTAAGATATATATATATATATATGATATATGGTCATGGTGTCCCATAAACATGTGATAATTAGTCATGAAATCCCTAATGAAACACGATGTATGGGAATGATGTCCCTAATGAAATATGAAATACGGGAATAGTGTCCCTAATGAAATGTGATTTATGAGTATGACATACATAATGAAATGTGATATCCAAGAATGATGTACATAATTAAATGTGATATACAGGGATGAAATCCAAATTGAAATGTGATATATGGGAATAACATCTCTAACAAAATGTGATATATAGGCATAAAGTCCCTAGTGAAATGTGATATACAGGCACAAATACCGTATTAAAATGTGATATATGGGAATAGAGCCCCTAATTAGATGTTATATATGAACATTAAATCCATAATTAAATGTGATAAATGGGAATGGTGTCCCATATTGTGATACATGGGCATGTAGACCCATATTTCTCATGATACCTAGGCATGGTGTCCCTTTACCTTTTCTGAGAGTTTTGCAACTATCAATAGATTACTGAGTCATGCCTCAAGTCCTGAGTAGTATTGACACAAAAACACACACACACAAACATATATGTATATAAGAATAACTACATATATAGACCATATATATACAAATATATATATACACATATATATATATAAGTATAGTTACTTGTTTAAAGATCTATCAACTTAATCCAAAATAGGTTGTGTCAGCTTGGTGTCCTTTTGGAACCAGATACAACCAATTTACTGTATATATTTATTCTAACATTATTATACATTCACACCACTCATTTTATATTCTTCTATTTAAGTATACAAGATATCATTACTAGTGTCATACTAAATATATCACACACTCAGTTCAATATACTAGTCGCTACATGAATAGATCTTCAGATTCATGTCGCTATAAAGGGAATAATATACCTTTTTATTTTTGAAATATGAACTAGAATGAATTATAAAAGTAGAGGAATGAGGTTATTCTCATGATTACAGTGAAGAGAGATTTTTGTATTTTTTCCTTTTTATATATCATAATGTATATTTATGTACCTCTGTGTCCCATTTATATCACCATTTGTATATCACATCGCATGAAAATAATTTTTTAAATGAAATTGATTTCATTTCTTCCAATTTATTCTATATAAATGATGTATACTTATACTCTTCATTCATTATGTGGTTTCTGGTACTTATTATTATTATATACCACTAAAAAACACTAGGATCATGAGGATTCAGTTTCCCCACCATACTATTACGGACCATCACTGCTAGTCAGTAGCCTCTAGAAAATGAGGAGAAGATCTCGAGTTCATGTGGTCAACCATATTAGGTTAATTACGAGTGAACTGGGATAGGGATGTGACAAAGTTATATTAGTTGGTTCGTTTTCTCCTTTTCTCATAATTTTTGGGTATTAGAGAGGATACTAAAAATATATTATGATTTTTTAATGATCCTATTCTAGGGATTAAATAACCTATATATTGGGAAAATCCAAATTAACAGGGTTGAGATATTACTATTTTGGTTTTTTCTAATTACAATTGTACTAATTTAACCATTGGATGATGCATATGATTTGTTGTCATATTTTTGTTATTATTATTATGAATTTATTTTTTCCTTGTCATGGTAAAGAAATATGGTATCATTCAATGAATAATAATAGGGAACTTGGAAATTCACATGTCATTCATTACACCATGACATGTAGGCATATCTTGTTGCTTGCATATATCACATTTCCTATAATTTTTGTAAGTGTCTTGACTGTTATATATGGAAAAGTGCTAATGCTTTTTTGTAGGGATGGAATAATTGGATTAATTAAATTTTACTCATAAACCTGAAATATTTTTTCCCATATAGCTTGATAGTGATTCCATAATAAACATATTCTATTATATTTGATCCGTGGATAATTCCTCACGTGGGATGAAATGTTAGTTTATTTGGTTATATGAAATCTGATATTAATTTATAATTCTTGTAATTCTATAAATTGGTAATGGATATTCATTTAATGATATTTTTCATTTTACCCATTACATCCTAATATCAAATGTGGTGGTGAGGTTATAACTACAAGACATGCCAATTACAATCAATAAAGAGTATGTGCAAAGACCCTAACCCTAGTTGCCTAGAGTCGGTGCCTTATATTAATAAATTGTAATAGATAAAAGACACTAATACCAAAGGACTATTCATTGGAGTATATTTTGAATCCCTATTACATATATGAAATTTACATAACATCTTGAAATAAAAAAAACATAGAAATTATAATGGAAATACCCATACACTCCAAGATTAACCCAACAAGTTATTCATGATATATATATATTCACCTATAGAGGAGAAATAAAACATAATTACGGGGTGATATCCGATGATCATTAAGGGTAAGAAATAGAATATAATTTATAAACATACATAATAAGGCATGGTGATTTTCTAAAAACCCTTTCCATCAAAACATAATCTTGAGAATAATATGGAAGCAATAAAAGATGAATAAATAATTCCATATAAATAATCACAAGAATCGTAACGATAGATATTCTAAAAGATTAATAATCACATTATTTATCAATTACTAATATCATAAAAAGTGAATTCATAATGTCATACATCATATACTTACCATCAAGGCCTGGATGAAGACACCGTATATAAGTGGGTAAAAATCTAGTCTAGCTTGTCTCATCAGACCTACTGATGCATCGAGGGGATATTGAGATCCCCAACCATAAATTACTAAGTCCAATACATTCCTCATATTAAAATGGTGAAACAAAAAAAATATAAACATTCATATTGAAAAAATAGAATATGAAGTGTGAAGACATTAACCATAAATCGTGGATGGTATCAAATATAACATCCACTGTCAACTAGTCATAAACCCTTCAAAAACACATCGTAGATGGTATCATAAGATATATGCCTAAATAAAGTAAAAGATTCAACAAATTAATTTTAAATTGATGAAAATATCATTGAAAAATTATTGAAGAAAATAATCCTTAAACCTTCCAATGTGTCCTATACCACTTTGAAACATTTAAATCAGAATACAATGAAGTAATAAGTATATGAAACATAAGATTTCATGATAATAAGAAGACTCACAATATGATATATCTAAGGTAAGTACATACACCACTCAACCAAGTAACAAGTGGTGAACACAGAATATATCTCACAGAAGTAAAAGTGAGACGAGAAACCCTCTTTTTTTACTTTGGAAAGATGAGTTCTTTTAGAAGAACATTTGTATTTTTACTAAAATTAGATTATAAACATTAATATAATAGAAGAAAAATAAAGGAAATTGAAATTATATTTTAGGTATAAATTATGTCCCATTGAAGTGGAATCTTGTAGAATAGAATTTTTAAGAAACTTTAGAAATAAAATATTTTAGTGCAGTTTAAGGAAAATATTAAATAGATTATAAAGTGTAAATGTTTTTTTTTGTTTTAATAAAACCATTAATAAACCAAGATATATTTTTATGATATAATTAGTGATTTTATAAATATAATTTTGGCCTAAAAAATATTTTGGAGTGCACTTGAAAATGGGTAAGAAATCAGGAAGTTCCCTTGAATTGGGCCTGTTTATTGAGAATAATTGAGAATGGATCCATTTTAAAACACATATATCCCTATAAAATAAGGATGATTTGATATAGATATATGATTCATTAACATATATAGATAATTTATAAGAAATTTTAAAAAATAAAGAAGCATTAATTTTGAGTAATGACAGAGAAATTGTAACTTCAAGGAAAAATGAGGGTTCCTATAGAATCCCTTACCACTTTGTAATCAATCGAATCATATACCCAAAATTTAATAATCATAAAATGATACATTTAATACCATGAAAATAAATATATTAATGATATGATACAAAAATGGTCATTATAAGAAAATAATACATATGAAATAGTGGTGAGTATAGAATATCACACAAAAATTGATGTGAGATGAGAAAACCCTTACCATATGTATGAATGTGTTCTAGAATTGTACTTAATATCATGGAATATAAAATTATAGACATTAATAATTTAATTGAGAACATATTCAAAATTTATTTTATTTATTATATTTTTATTAAGTTTATTTATGAATTTTTTGATGAGTTAGAATATATAATTTTATCACTCGAGATCATTCGTTTCCTTGGTTTTTCTAACTAGTATACTTTGATATGAGTATGGAAGTTCATGTGGAATGGGTATAATTTTACAAAACATGAATTAATATGATATTAATGAAAATAATTAATATTAAATGGTTATATTATTCTTTTTTTATATGGTATGAGGATGATTTGTTAGATAAATCATTAGTGATAATCATTTAGATTAATTGGCTGGTTTTTCGATCATCACAAACTTGTTTTACCAATGAATTAATATTGCGTATATAAATTGGTTATATAATATTAAATAGGTTTAAATACATATATTATAGTCTTTTTTAACCATAAAAATGGTTTCATGACTATCATTGAAAGAGAAATTGAAGAATGAAAATCCGTCGTCTATGAATGTTGTAAATCAGCACCTCACGAATGATGATTTAGCTTTTAAAATAAAGGGGAGAGATAAAGGAGTTTCATGAAGGTTATTACAATAACATGATTTAATTTAATTATATATATGACACTGGACACATCATTATCATTTTTAGAGTGTATTTTGGGAGAGTATAAGAAATTAAAAGGTAAATTGAAAGAAAAATTAAAAGAAAAAAGTGGATTTATCTCTTGAATTGTCCTCTTTGAGAAGCTCATCAAGGAACCTTGGTTTGGTCTTTTTCTATTCCCAGAACCTCTTGGATGTGGGGAAGATACTTGAGAAGAGTATTTGGGAAGAATTTGGACATGCTTCTAGACTTAGAGGTGTGAGAAGAAGTGGTTGGGTGGGGTAGTATTTATAGTGGAGGAGAGGAGAGTTTTTAGAATATTTTATTCATTTCATTATTATTTTGGATCAAGACTATGAATAGAATGAGAATTAGAAACAAATATATTAAAATAATTATGTATAGTTTGATATTATGGTCTTACATATTCCATACATCACCTATGAATTAATAATTCATGAATTTATCATTTATAAAAAATTATCATATTTTTAAATTCCCAAAAAAATTCAAGTATTTTAGAAAAATCCCAAAAATTAAACCTAACAATTTATAAATGTGTAAATTTCAAAAAAAATAATCTATTTTATAAAAATAATTTTTTTAGATATGATACATTTAATTTTAATTAAAATCTTCTTTTACTCAAAAATACGTATTTTAATATTATAACTAAGGTATTAAAACATTGAAAATTTAACTAAGATCACATAAATTTTTCCTAAAATCAGAAGACAAAAAATAATAATTTATGAAAACATTTTTTAAAAATAAATTTATTTTAAATCATCTTATTAATTATAAAATTATAATTAAATATTTAAGACATTGAAAAATACCAACACTTAATTATTAATTTTTAAAATATTCAATTGCATATACTATGATTTAATTATATCATAAATTCATTTATAAGATGTATAAAATTTATTTATACTTTTATGGCTGAGGTTATTATTCATTTTTCTGATTTACTATTCATAAGGTTCATATTACTATTCATAAGGGTAACATTACTATTTCAAAGAATCAAGTTACTATTCACCAAAAAATTAAGTTGATTCTATCCGACTCTAAATATCTTACAAATCACAACCATGTATATCTGTTTTTTCAATATTCAATTCATAGAAGAGAAAAAATTATGTTTAATGATTATTTTTCAACTGTGGTCAGAAGGAGGGTAAAAAGAACATTAAAAATTTCAATAGGTCTTTGTATGTAATTTCAATATAAAGATGATTTAAATGATATAAATTAGATTAAAATATATATAATTGTTTTTTTTAATTTCCAAATAAATTTAATGTATAATAATTATTTAAACTAAATTACAATTTTTAACTAAAACACTGTATTTTTACTATTCATAAAAAATGAGACTTCCCAGAAAAATATTAAAAATTCACCCTATGTTAATTTAAAAAAAATGATATTTATTTTACCAAAAATTATATATTTCATTATAAATATGTTTTAATTATGAGAAAAAAATATAAATAACATTTAATAACAGTTATTACTATTAATAATACTATGCTTAATGACTAGGATATAACTATTTTGTTTAAATAATCATAATAATAAATGGTCATTCCATAGATACAAAGTTTTGTGTGTGTTACATTATATATTAAAATTATTTTTAAATCCTCAGGGTGTAACATTATCTCCTCCTTCAATAAATTGAATCCTTACAATTTGATATTTCACTTTGAAAAATAGAGCATGATTTTTGAAAATCTATTTATGGGAAACCCACCTCATAAATAGGGTTAATAAAAAAGTCTCCTAATAAAAAGGATAGAAAAAATGAAAAGGTCACTATAATAGTAGGATTTATAATAGGAGAATATTAGTGGGAAGTGAATAAAAGAAAATGAAATAGAAATATAACCATCATGTTTGGATAGAGAATGATATATGACATGGTTATTAGAATGTTAATCACCTAAATACCATAAATCTTGTGATCAGTTAAATGACCACTGATCTCTGTAAGGAAAGTTGATGAATAAAATTTATATTTCAAAATTTATTTTCTATAGTTGAATTATTCCTTTACTAACCAGATAAGAACATGATAAATTAAACTTAATTGATTTTATTTCATGTAATAATAATATCATACTTTGGTTGTGACTTAATATATTTTAATTCCAATCCTCTTGGAAATGAATGTTCAAAATTATTTTTTCACACCTGAAGAATTCAAATCAACTTCTACAAATCACAAATCCTAAAAAGTACAATTTTTATACTTTCTAGTGTCTTTATACATTAACCAAATCCAAAATTGTTTGGATAAGATAAGATAATTCCCAAAAAAAACCTTTATATGATTAAAAACAACTATAATATTAAAAATTCAAATGTAACACTCATATTTCAATATAGATCATTTTGAAAATTACTATCATTCCTAAAAACAAATTCTTGACTATGACCCCGAAATTTTAAGAATTGGTTCATATAAACTTCCAAATGACATCGATAATTCTTAATGTCTCATACCAAAAATTTAATTTCACCTATCAAATAATATCTAAGTTATTATATCCATTTCCTTAAATAACCTGGATCTCCATATGTCAACAATAAAATCATATTTGGGTCTAAAATATAATACAACATTCTTTCATTAAAATATTCTTTAAAAAAACATATATATGATTCCAAAAATTGTGAACCTCCTCCAAAGTAATGTTAATCACTTAATCACTAAATCATTTTCAAAATCCAAATTTATCTATTTGAAAAAATATCCCTAAAATAAAAATAACATTTATCCATTAGATGTTTTAACTAAAATAATAGTTATGATAACCAGGACTTTATGTAGGCTAGTGGTAGGTGTTTCACCATTGACTCCATTCAGTTGTTGGTTCAAACCCCATTGCCTTTCTGGATGTGACGGGTTGTCAGCTGACATTTGATTTTTCCTTTTTCTAAAACCATATAACATCAAAAATAAATATGATTGACGTACTTTAAATAAGTTCAATTACATAACATTATTTTAACTAAGATTTTAAATATAGCCTCAATACATAAATATATCATAAATTTATTTTCACATAAGTCCTTACTTAGTTTATAGGTTATCTTATAAGATAGGTAATTGGATCATATAATTCCTATGTCCTTTACATTTAAGGAAGATTTCTAAAAATTGATTCTTAAGATCTGTTTTATTTCCTTCGATTTCTCTCTTCATTTTTACTCAGAAATTATTTTATTTATGTCACTATTTACCACACAATAAGAATTTATTCATTACATTGAGACACTTTCATGGGTGTCTCATTCAACATTTCTTGCATTATGGAATCCTATCCTTCATTAATTCATGGATTCCACTATTAGAGCTCTTAGAAAACTCCATTCTTCTCTTTTTTGGTGAGTTCAAGAGTTGGGTAATGTATTTATTGTTAATAAAATTTTGGTAAAATTGATTAGGCCTCAAAAAAATATATTTGACTCCTCTAAAAATCCCATTAGGTTTCTCATCACCACAACCTTGTCCATCGTGTTCAATGCTAACATGTCTCCTTTGAGTTCCATCCATTGACTAAAAATAGAAAGGATAGTGTGAGTAAAAATAATCATATTGAGAAAAAAGTATAATAATTTAAAGACTATCATGAAAACTAATTTTCAACCTAAAAAATATTAGGTTCAATCCATTCTATTCATTTCCATAATATATAAAAATATTTTATAACGGTTTTCAAATAAAATGTAAATTATCCTAAGCATATCCCCTAGGAGTGTCAAACCATGGGAGCAAAAAGACTTGTTGTCATGCACTAGGTTACCCCGAGTCTGGACCAGGACACCTTTTTGGTGTTTTTACTCTTAGGTAAATCTATTCCAAAACCATGACAACTTATAATATCTAGACATTGATATATTTGTAGGATTAGCCACATAATATCTAGATTACCAAAATTCTACGATTTTGTACTTATCCAAAAATTATATCTTAGGGGTATGTTCCCTAATATATGTCTGAAAAATATAGTTTCCAATTTTCTACTAAACCTATATATGATACCAACTATAAATACCCCGACTCCAGTATCCTAGAGTAGTGCATTATATTAATATATTGGTATATATATGAGGAAAAAATCCCAAAGTAATGATCAATTTAGTATTTTTGGAAGCGAGATTAAATATATGAACTTTACATTACAACTTGAAAAGAAAAAACAACATATAAATTACATTAGAAACACCCGTAAACTCCTCAATTTCCACTACAATCCATTCATAACATACATATTCACATCTTGGGGAAAAATAAAACATAATAATGGGGTGATCTTAAATGGTCAGTATGGGTATAAAATTCAACAGAAGCTACAAACATAAACCATAAGGTATGACGAGTAACTGAAAACACATTTAATTAAAACATAATCTTGAGAATAATATGAAAATAATAAAAGATGAATAAATAATTCAATATAAATAATCACATGAAACTTTTCCTAGGATATTATACTAGTCAAATTATAACATGATTTATCAATTACTAATATCATAATGAGGTAATGCATAATGCTAAATATCATAAACATACTGTCATGACATCAACCAAGACACCATACATAAGTGGGTAAAAACCCAATATAGTTTGTCTCATGATACCTACCGATGTATAAAGGGTCTATAGCAGGCCCCACCCATCACATACTAAGTAAAATAAATTCCTCATATGAAAATGGTGAAACCTAAGAAATAAAAACATTTATACTGAAAAACTAGCACACAATGATTGAATACATTAACCATAAATTAAGATTGGTATCAAATAGAACATCCAATGTCAATGGGTCATAAACCTTTAAAAAACATTTGTAGGTGGTATAATAAGATATAAAACAAAAATTAATTAAATGGTTCAACAACAGAAGATGAATTATATGATTATACCATTGAAAAAATATTGAGGAAAATAATCTTTAAACATTTCAATGTGTCCCATACAACTTTGAAAATTTTAAATAATAATTATTATAAAGGATTCATTAAATGAAACATAAAATTTAATCAGAATAAGAATAATCATAATCTAATATATCAAAGGTAATTATATACACCACACACATAAGGAATATGTGGTGAACAAGTCATATATCTCACAAATGTAAAATGGAGATGAGAAGAACTTTTTTTTACTTTTAAAAGAAGATTTCTTTTGGAAAATAATTTGTATTTGTAATAAAATGAGATTGTATACATGTATATCATAGAAAATAAGAATTAGTGAAACTGAAACTATATTTTAGTCATAAATGATTTCTTACTAATGTGAAATCATGTAAAAAAAAGTTTTTAAGAAACATTAGAAATAAAACATTTTAGTGTGGTTTAAGGAAAATATTAAAGAGATTCTAAAGAGGAAATAATTTTTTTTAATTAAATAAAAATGATCCAAGTAATATTTTCATGATAAAATTAGTGACATTATAAAAATAATGGTGGATTAAGACATATTTTGTATTAAACTTGAAAATGGGTAAGAAATCAAGAAATTCCCTTGAATCGACCTGGTGTATCCAGATAAATTAAGAAGGTAACCATTTAAAACCATATATATCCTCATCATAGAAGGATGATATTATATGGATATATGGTTTTGGAACATATAAATATAATTTTAAGAAATATATTAAAATATAGAATCATTACATTTGATTAAATATAGAGAAATAGTAACTCGACGGAATAAACAGGGGTTTGGGTAGAATCCCTCACCACTTTGTAATCAATCGAATCATATGACCCAAAATTAATAATCATAAAATGATATATTTAATAAAATTAAAATATATATACTAATTATATGATTCATAAATGATACATTTACGTACACAATACACAACAAATAGTGGTGAATAAGGAATATCTCACAAAAATGGAAGTGGGATGCGAATATCATTACCTTATGCCCGAATATGTTCTTCACTTGTACTTAATGTACTGGAATATGAAATTATAATCATTAATAATTTTACTAAGAACGTATTAAAAATTTATTTTTTCTATTATAATTTTATAAATTTCATTTATGGACTTTTGGATGAGTTATAATATACACTTTTATTACTTAAAAGCATTCATTTTTTTTGGTTTTCACGATCAATATACTTGTATATGAGAATGGAAGTTCATGTGAAATTGGTATAATTATACAAAATTGAATTTATATGATATTAATGAACATAAATAACATTAAATGGTTATATAATTCAATCTTATTTGGTATTTGGATGATTCATTATATAAAACATTAGTGATAATCATTTAGATTAATTAGGTAGTTTTTTTCATCACGAACTTGTTTTGTCGATGAAATAATGTTAGTTATATATATACTAGTATAATAACATTAAATAGTTTAAAAATTAATATATTATATTATGGTTTAACCACTAAATGGTTTCATCTCTAGCCATGAATTATAAATTTATGAATAAAAATTCATCATCCACGAAGGATGTAAATTGGCACCTCATAGACGATGATTTTTTTAAAATAAAAGAGAGAGATAGTGAAAAAAGATGATGAAGGATATTCCATTAAAATGATACCATTATAGAAAATATATTATAATATACTTATCATGATCATTTAAACATAATATGTGAGGATATGATTTGAAATTAAAATGGAAATTGAAAGGAAAATTAAAAGGAAAAAAAGAAAATTTACCTTTTGAATCATCCTCTTCAAGAACCTCCTTAAGGAACATTGGTTTGGTCTTTTTTGTGAATATAACCTACTGTACATGGGGATTATACCATAAAGGAGTATTTGGGTATAATTTTGACAAGATTCAAGTCTTAGAGGTTTGAGGAGATGTGGTGGTATTTATAGTGGAGGAGAGGGGTGTTTTTTGAAAAATTTATTCATTTGTTTATTATTTTGTCTCAAGGTTATGAATAGTTTGAAAATTATCATCAAATATATTAAAATAATTAATTATAGTTCTATATTATAGGGTTTAAATCAACCATATGTCACTTATGACCCAATAATTCATGCATTTACCATTTATCATAAATTATTGTGTTTTACTATTCATAAAAAATTCAAGTAATTTAGAAAAATTACAATAATTAAATCTAACCATATTTTAGGTTTAGAATTAAAAAATGAAATCAATTTTAGGAAAATAATTTTCTATATATGATAAATTAAAATTTTAATTAAAATGATATCTTACAAAAAAATACAGAATTTAAAATTATAACAGATTTTATAACACTTTGAAAAATTAACTAAGGTGTCATAAAATTACCCTAAAATAATAATACAACAAAATATTACTTTATGAATAAATTTTATGAATCCAAATTTTTTTTCTAAATTATATTATTTATTATAAACTTGTAATTAAATATTTGTGGCTTTCAAAAATACCAACGCTTAATTATTAATTTTTATAATTGTTACTTACTTATAATATGATATAATTATATCATACCTTCATTTATAAGATTCATAAATTTAATTTATACTTTCATGGGTGAGGTTACTTTTCATCTTTCATATTTACTATTCATAAGGGTCATATTACTATAAATAAGGGTAACATTACCATTCCAAAGGGTCAAGTTACTATTAAGAAAAACATTAAGTCGATGCTATCAAAATATAAATACATTACCCATCACAATCATGTATATATATTTTTTGAAATTCAATTCACATAAGTGAAAAATTATGTTTAATTCTAATCCTGCATGTGTGGTGAAAAGGTAAGAAAAAAGAATGTTCAAATGTTTAATAAGTATTTATATCTAAATTTAATTTAAAAATGAATCTAATGATCTAAATTGGATTAATATATTTATAATTAATCAATTTTTACTTTCAAAATAAATTTAATGTATTACATTTATTTAAATGAAAAACATAATTTTTAACTAAAATGCACTATTTTCACTATTCATCAAAAAATGAAACTTCTCAAAATAATACTAAAAATTCAACATAAGTTTATGTTGAAAAAATGATTTTTATTTTACCAAAAACAATATATTTCATTATAAATATGTTTTTTTGTGAAACCATTATAAATAAAATTTAATATTAGTTTTTACTATTAATATTATTATGTTTAGCATCTATGTTATAACTATATTGTTTTAAAAATAATAATAATAAAGTGTTGTTTTGTTGAGAATCAGTGTTGCATTAATTGCATTATATATTATATTTAATTTCAAATCCTTAGTATGTTATAGTTTGAGCCTTTATAAATTGGAAATTTTGATTTATATTACTAGACCTTGATATATATACATATAACTAACTCATTAGGAATTTAAATGAATTTAAATTCATAAATAAAATGGTAACTATTAAATGGGGATGCCAATTTCAATGTAAAGGGTGTTTTCCTCTATACCTTTCAATTGAAACTCTATATACTAAAACCCTTAATATATGATTTGAAACCTTGAACTTGACACAACCTTAGTAGTCAAAAGTAGGGGGTTTCTTTTGTGATCTATTATGATCTTACATACCACCTAGATAGAGATTTAGGAGCAAACAAATAGGTGTGACTCATTTATAAAAAGGACATATACCTGCACTATTCTAAAATATTTGATCATATCAGGTTTATTATGATACTATCTATTTTTTAATCTTTTATCTAGTGTATATTTCAAAATTTTAGAACTATGGCATAATGATTTCCTCGATTCATCTGTCAAGAATGTGGCAACTATCAAGCTCTAAAATATGTGGGTCCTGATCCACCTAAATTACCTATACTAGTTCCACATGAGGCACCTATCATTGTTCCTCATCTGGGTATTGATGATCGATTATGAGAGATCTTCCTGAAATTTATTTAGTCTTTACTAGGAGCTTCTCGACTAGCCCTTAATACGAAAAATTTTACCTAAGAATTTTAGTAGCAGCATATGCCTACATTCATTACACTGTTTTGATCATTTTAACTAGAACACAACTGATAACTCATGTATAAACTCTATCTGTGTTCCATCCACCAAAATTATCTTCACTCAATTGGAGATCGGTCTCATTTAGGAAGAATGTGGATGGGCTTCAACACAAGGGACACTACACTAATCTATTTCCCTAATAGGGGAGAGATAAATTTCTTTTATGGTTTCTCTATCAATTATCACCCTATAAAAAACCATAAAATAGTGTTTTTTATTTCTTAGAGGTCTATTAATATTCTATATAGTAGATTCCACTTTCCATGATCCTCTATCTTCCCTTATGCCCTCTTTGTAATATAGGCCTGGTTCACAACCAATGAAAATTATGGTAGGTGGAATATATTCACTTACATCTAGATCACAAGACTGACCCATCCATAAAATGTATCTAAATGTCTATATCATCCCCCAAAAGCCTCGTGGAAATATCTATATGTCTATGAATCTATTTTAATAATGTATCACTAACACAACTTATAATGTTTTTTGTATAAATTCTATATCCTTATTTTTTCCTAGGCCCTCAAGTTAGAAATGATCGAGTAATATAATATGAAAGTCCTCTTAGGACAAACTCACATAATGGAATTCCTAGAAAAAATATTATAATATCATCTCACTAAGCCTTTTATATTGTATACTAGTAGCTTTACACTCTTTTCAGGGGTTGTATTTAAGTGATCAAAGATCATCTGAATAGAATCTCTCCAGAATTACCCTATCTGGGGAAACCATCCAAAACTAAAAATGGTTGGAGTCACATCTTAAAATATCGAGTCAAATCAGAAATAATTAGTGAAATGCATAGAGAATATCTCTATATCAACTATATAAATTCAAATAAACTCTCATAGATCCGATCATCCATCACATAACCCAGTGCAACATGATTCAATGGGACAACCACTATTGAGGAATTCTTATTATCACCCTCACAGTGTCATACTAGGGCCCATTAAGGAAGAATCCCTTTTTAATTCTGAACACTTACCTTATAATAGATAACTATAATATTTCCCAATATCATAGTTTAGTAAAGGAATGACAAGCATAATATCCTTCTATTCTTTACAACTAATATTGTAAAAAATATCATTAACCATGTGCACCATCTAGAACAATTTTCCCATAATCATGGTCAATTAATTTATATATAATTTCCAAATAGTTTCATTTCATTTTTTCAATAAATATTTCATAACTAAGGAAATATTACATGAAATGTGAATTATAAGTTATAGAGGAAAGAAAAATATAAGTCGTATTCCAAATTTTATTATTATAAAAACCTAGAGCAACTAGAATAAGTAGTTGTGGTCACAATTTTCATTCATTGAAATAATTGGTTAGATGTGATTCCACCATTATGTTATATTATAAAAAAACCATATAAGTGATGCATACACTTTAAATAACTGAACCAAGTGCTAGAAAATTTTAACCAATCACAAGAAATAACACATATGGAATATGAATCCTACATGCCTAAAACAATTCATGAGCCATCAATGTATCACTCTAAGTAATGTAACACAAATAGAAAAAGGTAAAAGATAGATTAAGAATCCGATCATGCGAAACATGAACTTCCCTAATATAAGGTTTAAATATTATTGTAAATAAGATCCATAATAAATTTAGATATTTATTATATCATGTTAACCTTTCTTAAAAGTAATATAATATAATTGGATTCTTTTATACCACTTTGAAACATCCACCATTTTAGGACCACTCTACAATGTCTCCCTTGGGAGTTATGTGACCTCATGTGCACTTACCCATATTCTATAGGCCTTTAAATAGAAAAAACAATTTATGGTGGTACTATGGAAAGACTATACCCTCGTATCAATGATAGAAATTCTAGTCTAAATAATATTGATATCAAATATCCATATAAATAAATAAATTGATATAAATCATGGAAAATGATAATCAATAGAATATCTACAATGATATATCAAAATGAATTTTGTATAATTCAAAAAACCATATATACAATAACAACACATACGTTGGAGGATAATATACATCATAGTACAGAAACGAATAAATAATAAAAACTAAGAATTATCTAAAAAATAACCCCAAGTTCCTGCTCGATCCCATATCTTATGCTCTACTACAGCTATCTAGATTAGACATCGATGATAGGGTCATTTACCTTGTCCTTACCTAAAAATACAAAGTCTTCATAGGTACCCACAGTAGCCCGAGAAAGGTTATAATTAAACTCAGTAATACCCCAACAACAATGTTCCTAAATGTTATTAATCTAGGAAAAATTTTATACGAATGTTTATAATAAATAAAATAAAGAATAAAAATGACACACTACTAACCCTCATATTCTAAGGTGACACATGAGATCAATCATAAGTTCTTAGTCCAGTGCTAAATACCTCAATACACAATATTTATTATGCATAAAAACATTCAGTAATATCATGTATCACATTTGTGATTGATTTTGATAGTGTATCCATCCTAATAATTTTGACATATATCTGTTGTAAAAAGAGGATCATATGGAGTATCCTTTGAATATTTTAAAATATTATGTCTAATAACCATATCCTAAGAAACATCTAAGTCATATTTTATAGTACGAGGTATGATCATGAGATCATCAGAAACATACATGGAGTCTTTGATACATAATTATGGGAGTAGTGTGTCCCACCCCACCATCTGATTTTTAATTCATCATTTATTTTCCATTAATTAAGAAACCACACACACACCAAGTTTAAAATTCATATCCTTGGAAGAATCATTGGAGTCCTTTATAATATCGAGTGTAATCCCTAGATCATAGGAAACATCTTGGGAATAATTTATATTATTTGGTGTAATCATTAGATACTATGAAAAATCAAAGTCATCTCTTAAATTGTTTGGTGTAATTTCTAGATCCTAGTAAATAATGAATATTTTATAGAATCAGGGGTGATGACCATCTCCAAGGAAGCTATCTAAAATTTTTTGATAAAAAATTCAGGGGTAGTGAGTCCCACACAACCAATTTTTTATCAATGACCATTTATTATCATTTAACTAAAAAACCCCACCTAGAAGGTGTAAACACCAGATCATAGAAATGGTCCTATAAATTTACATTCATTTATTAGTTAACCAATTAAATTTGGCCACCCAATATTCACTAAATTAAATTACCAATTTCTTCCAAAAATAGGATCAACTTACATTGATGAATAAATTATAATATTTATTTTCATAAAAGGGATATTAATAATTTGAAAAATTGATTTATTCAAAGGTATAACTATTTAAATAATTTTTTAATGTTTTATGTCAACACATAGTAAGTCAATGTGACCACATTTATAACACAATTATTATTATAGAAAGACATTAAAGTATATAGTAGGTACCTTCTACCTTAGTCTCCTAGAAGTAAATGCATTATGAACCATCCACTGATTCATGCTCAAATGATTGAAATCATAGAACAAGATAAAACCCTTGATGTGAATAGATTCATAACTATTTTAAGGCCCCTATATAGAAAGTTAACTAGAAATTTTTGAATATGGAAGAATAACCATAACTTTATAAATCCCTTGATATGAATGGTGGATGATTACATCAATTATTGAAGAAGATATCACCTAAAATATTTAAAGGAAGAGGAGAGGATAATATGGAATGGATCTTGGTCAAAATAAGTAAATAATATCAGGGGTTACAGATATAAAATTGATAGAGGTATTTTAGCAATTTCATAAATTTTAAGTGACTTGTAATACTACAAAGTTTTTTAAACTATTTATAAAAATGTTATTCCCACATTCAAGGTCACCCTCTCCCCACATAATTAGGATAAATGGTTCAAAAAATTGTGACATAACCACACCAAAATTTCTAAAATTTATGTCATGCATCACACAGTTTTGAAACATGATCTTCTTAACTATGCACTAGCTCTGTATAATCTCTACGCGGAGTTTCAACATCTGCGCAGTTTTCCCGGAAACTCTATATTTTTTTTTCATACAATGATGCAATGAATAACCCTTGACATCCTATGATTTTAGGCATATTACTTTCAAAGGTATTATGAACTATCTATCAAAACCTAAAAACAGTTATTACTAGAGTAATGACATAAGGATTAGGAAAATTTTGATTGATTATTAACTCATGAAGGTCTAAGAATTTACACCAACAATGGAAGTGTGTGATGGGATGGAATGAGTTTTGTGGGAATTATTGGTTTTTTTATAATAATAATGGATGTGTGAGTTCTTATATAGTGGATGTTGTGTTAAAATTTATAGATAATTTCAACCATTATTTTTTATGGGATGAGTTTAATGTTATAAAAACAATAGCTTATTAGTTATTCTGGGTTAAGAGTTCATGCAATCCATGGACTTGGAATGAATATAGTTTGATGTGTGTTTTTTGTTGAAATTTAATTCCTAAAATGCATGGTTGAGACCTATAAATGTGCATGTTATAGGTTTGGTGTACCAAAAAATGAATATGGGTTATGATTTGGGTGATGAGATTCAATGTTTGGGGTTAGACATGATTCCTTTTGAGGTGGTTGTGATGTGGTAGGTTAAACATGATGCATCTTAATATGGTTATGACATAATAATTGAGATGTGGTTTCTCCTAGGTTGTAATTTTACTTATGTTGAGATGATGTGATGTTTTATAAGGCCTAGGACATCATGATGTTTCACTATTATTACGAAATATTTAGATACACTCTGACACTGGCCATGATAGGTACAATCACTCTTGGGTGTCTTGGGCAGAACTCATGGTTATAGCTAGTATAATGTTTTCTATTGTATATTTATTTATTTGCTGTATATATCATTTTTCATTCACTATATATATTTCATATATTAGGGACATCATTTGTGGTGGCCAACTATGTTGTACTCACACACTTCATGGGAGACCCGAACACATTGGTACTTGACCATGCCTAATGATTTTTAAAACCTGTAGAGTCGTGGTTTCTAATCAGATGCTGAGTTGGATAGCGTGGTTAGAGTCGTGAAATAGGACAATGTAAGGTATTTTTATGAGGTCATAATTATTTTTTTATAGTTTGGTAATGGTTTAATATGATCTTCCCATGAGAGATATTATAAAAAATATTCTTACCATGTGTGAAATTTAGATGGCTCTTTTATTTTACATTATGTGGTATGTTTGTTGAAAGGACATGGCTTTTTTGTATTCATTATCATTAATAATGAATGAAATATGACTGATTTCAATATGTGTTAGATTAAAATAAGATTTATGGAATTAATAGTTAGCAATAAATATGAGGAGATACATTTGGAGATCTATATAAGGATTTATTGAATAGAGTTCTGCGAATATTTTGAGGGAATGTTTTTTATGAAACAAACTATCCCATCCCTAAACAAATAATCACAATACGAATCATTGTGAAGTACCAATCCCAACAAGATAGAAATAAGTAAAAGAGAACCCGATCATACTCATTGAAAAGAATTTCACCCAGATAAATATTATTTAACAAGTAGTAATGATATACTGAGGATCTGATATGACATTACCATACACTATTCATCTTTATATAAAAAAATATGTTGAATAAAAAAAAAATAAAAACAATTAAATTCATCAAAAAAAAGATAATCAATGGAAAACATATACATACTGATCAAGATCGATATATCTAATAGGAAGTCTGAGTTAACTAGAAAATTATAGAAACATGAAACCTAGAATACTTGGTCAAACATCTATGGGTCTATAAGAAAAAATAAATCCTCAAAACCATTTTGTTAGTGCCATAAGAGATCATAAGGGTTGAACCTATAACTATAAGAAAGACACATTATCTACAGAAACTAAGAGGTGTAAGTAGAGAGTGAGCATAGAAAACCCAATAAGATTTCAGGAAGTATTATTTATTTTGAATATTTTATTTTATTTGAATTTTTTTTTGAAATACATTAATTTAAATACATGATTTTATTTTGTTTATAAAAGATATATAATAAATATTTTCAAAATAACATTTTAATCTATACGAAGATTTAGAAACCCAGAAAACTTCCTTAAATGATTCATTTAAAACTAATATTTGAAATCCCATTTTTAAAAAAATTTAAGAAAAAAACCAAATAATAAATCATTAAATAATAACAAAATGACTAAAACATAATATTAAGCATAAAACCAATCTATAAGAAGTTCATAAATATGAACACATCTAGTAAAACAACAAAATAAAGTGTATTGAAGATCAAAAGGGAGAGTGAAGGTTACATAATCATGTGAAACACCTAAATATATTGGGATAAAATATTTTATATACACTGAAGGAATCATCATCCAACCTATAGATTCATACCTAGTACAAAACCAACTGGATGATCTGAACTATGCTCATCAACGGTATCCCCCATGATCTAGGACCATGCTATGTATAATATAATCTTTCTCATTAGGAGTAGATAATAACTTTTTCTTAGCATGTTATTAATAAAACTAGGATATAATTTATTCTAGTAATATATGGTGAGAATGACCTGTCATTATCATACACACACCAATAATATAACATAAGGAAAACCATGAACATTTAAAACCTCAACTATCCCTCTCTCACACACACACTCGTATGAAAATTCCCTAATCCAACTAATAAAAATAAAAATATTATCAGACAAAATAGTCAAAACCATTTCATTATAAATCCATGGGGTTTAATTTAATAGCATGAATCCTTTTGAAAATACAGATATATAAAATTATAACTAGTCCTCAAGTTTGAAATTAAAATTATGTTTTTAAAACCATATTTTAATATCTATTTCAAAATAAATATTATATTTTAATTACCTTTATCAAGTTCAAAATGGGCCACTGGGTTCCAAACTAATTGATATAAATATATACAAAGGTAGTTGGATATATATATATATATTTATGAACATGGGTATATATTTATATATATATAATCCTCAGATAAATAATTAAAAATCACATGACATTGATTTTTTTTTGTACCAAGGAAAATAACACTTTCAAAAAAATAACTATAGATCACAGGGACCATCAAATAGTAGAGCACAACCACACTAATAATTTCACAATCACCATAATCATTTAAGTAGACAAAAAAACATAAAAAACAATTCGAAACAAAATAATATGTCCATTTGCAAATGAATTTTAAATAAAAACCTCTTTTAACCTTAGATGAACCTCTTATAATTAGTTACATGGATTATTAAATATTAATCCCATTTGAAAACACCTCATAGTAATTTTATACTATATATATCCTACAAAATAACAATATAATTTGTTTAGGAAACCCATGAATTACATGTGTTGTTATGAAAAATATAAATACATGGAAACACATACTTGAAAAAATAAAATATAATGTAAATAATTAAAGGGTAGAGAAAAGAATTCCTAAAAAGGAATCCTTATACCCTTGGAAACAAATCCACATGACATTAGAGCCAAAACCAAACTAGGTTTCATCCAATACCAACCCAAAACAAGTGGAATATAAAAATTACAATAAATGGGAAGGATTAGAAAAAGATGACTCAAATATTTTTAAATCATAATGAAATCAAAATATAATCCTTAAAAATTTAATGGAGAAAGAGGAAGAATCCACTTTTAGTTCTCCGCAGCTATTGTTACTCAAGTGGAAATATATGGAATGGTTTACGGATAAAAAATATTAATGCGTAGAATTTGAATTTCTAATTTTTTAATTTCTATGTTGGTTACATGATGTAGATACATTGTTTAGAAAATGTTGCACCAATAATACACCCTTTACTAGATACACCTATTGAGAAGCACATTTCGGTTGCACACCTTGAATAAATCGTTTTACAATAGTGAAAATGGGTCTACTAAATGTACTAGGTCATTCATAGGGGTTCTTAATGTTTGGTATTAACTGTGTGCTTACCATATACCATGTATCAAAACACCAAAACACAAAAAAATTATATAATTTATACTATGAAGTAAAAATGAAAACTAATTATTAATAAATATAAAGAATAATAATTAAAGTAAAGGGATTGGAGTGAAAATTTGGGAAATAGATTAATTACAGGAAGTGATGTTGATGCCATTATTTTTATAGAAAAATGACTTAATTCATTGAATGACTTGAAAAGATGATTCAATGAAAGATATTCTATTGAATAATATTAGAGATGAATTTTCATAAAAATAAGTATGTAAGATTCTTTAAATTTTATGTGAAAGTAAATTTTTTCCAATTATATTATTTTAAAAATAAGAAATTTTATTGAAAAAAATAATTAAGTGAGATAATTCTATTTAATGTTAGAAACTTATACCATTATATTATTATAAATCCATTCATAAATGGGAAGTATTTTGAGTTACTTCCAAAAAATAATATTTCATGAAGAATGTTAGAAAAATATATCTAATGATGATGTGGGTGATTGAATTTATAATAAGAAGGTATTCTACATACTCACTTTTCAAATTAAAATGGAAGGTTTTAGATTATTTCATTCATTTAGTTTGAGGAATGTTTATAGTTTAAGTTATATTTCATAGAGTAAGGTAACAGATGAATATAAAGACATTATGAAGTATTTTACAATTTTAATTTTAAGTTCCTTCATTCAGTTAATATTGATGTTTTAATAAAGGTACACTTCAATGAGGATTATGTAAATAATGAATATTTTAATATAGTTGAATACCATTAAAATACTTTTACAAGTGTTAATTTTATATAAAAATGTTCATGATTATTTTATATATGATTAATGTTGATTTAGGACAATTCAGAATTTATTTAGAGATTTTTAGGTTTTACATGATGACAATCCATTCCTTTTGATAATTCCAATTGAACATTTTTTGCTGTATTGAAATTCAACTGGTTGTATTTGGTAAAAAACTAATAGAATCTTAAACATGTGTTACTGAGATTTTCAATTTTTTTATTGATTGATGTTTATTTGATATTACTCCAAATAATAATGAATTATCCTTTTTGAATTAAGAAATATGGAGTTATTTTTTTGGTAGGAGAAATTTGGAAAGAGCCTGTAGAGAGGGGAGGTGAATTCTCATTTTAAAAATTAAATCAAAAGATGAAGATATATTCAAATCCAAATAACTCTGAATTGATAAAATGAGAAATCAATTGATTGGTAGTTGATAAATCTGATCTGAGTTATAAAGAATATATGAATGTAAATTAATCCAAATAATTATCAAACCAAATTTATGTATGTCTGCGAATCAATGATAAATGGTTCCATGTGATAATGTTAATTTAGAGAACAAATATAATTGATAATGAGTTCTAAAATAACTTGATGTGAGCCACTATGTATCCCCCATTAGAATTTAGTGTTCAATATTATTAATACCTTGATCATGGTGGTGATCAAGAAACATATATCTCACAATT
Source organism: Viscum album (assembly GCA_963277665.1). NCBI lineage: Eukaryota > Viridiplantae > Streptophyta > Magnoliopsida > Santalales > Viscaceae > Viscum > Viscum album. The sequence continues at coordinate 400,305,423 of OY728151.1, read as the reverse complement.
GGGTTCCATGATAACCCTCTTGAGATTTGTCGATAGCCAAGGTACCCAACCCTCAATTTTTTAGAGTGAGAACATATTGGAGAAAGATGATAAGGAATGTTAGGTTTTATTTTATAACATCCATTAAAATTGACTCAAAAATATCTTGGTTGGATGATTACAATTTGGGATGATAGATTTTGGATAAAGGTTTAGATCCATTTAGATATTGGAAGATATGAAAGTATCATTAAGAGAATATTGAAATTATGATTCGATTGATTCAAAAGGAATTATTAGGAGTCAAGTTGATTGATCCAATAATTATAATCATATATTTAGAGTCTTTAAAACCAATATATAAAATCTATAAAAAATCTTAGAGAAATGTATAATTTTAGGACTAGATTTAAGGATCTTTTTAGAAAATTAAATGCATCCTAGTCTTGTCACATAATTAAATTCCTACCACCCAACATGAAAATAATCATGTATGTTTTGGCCTTCAAATCACCAAACCCCACGAATGTAGCCACAATTAATTAGATTTTTTGTCCACACATACCACTTATCCATCATTCTATTTTTAAAATGGGTGTTTCCTTGAACGTTTCCCATGTTTTTCTAAGTGCTTCAAAAAGTTTCCCATACACTTCCTTCTAAGGCCATATATGATTCTTCTAGCCTCAATAAAAGGAATACATACTTACATTAAGAAAAATTCAAGGATATTTCAATTTTCATTCGATATTAATATAATATCTCAACAAAACTAACTTCCAATCACTTAAATAATAAAATTATATACATAGATGATTTTTTTATCATAAAAACACCATGATAGAGTCACAAAACAATCTCAACCTTTTTGAGGATCAAACTATTTTAACATAAAAAATAAAGACTAAATTTAAATCAAGAGTTTAAAAATATATTGAATTATACATAATATTTATTCAATTAAAATATTCAAACATTATCAAAATATTAACGAAAAATAAAGAAGAAAACAATTAAAATCAATGTTAACCCCATATAAAATAATTAAGGAATAACTTTTTTTTAAGTTCAAAGAAAACTAAATAGAATTAAATTTTATTATACTTCTGAAATTTTCATTATTTTTTAAATATATAAATCCTACCCATTTTATAATAACTAAATTTTATACCACGAAGAGATTGCTAGAAATAAAATCATAGAGAGTTAAGAGGTATTTTATATATATAAATTAAAAAAATGTTTTCAAGAGCGTAAAAGAGATTTTGAAAATATATATTTTAACTTCTAATGCCATAATTAATAGGTAGTGATAGAGGGAAGAAGAAGTTTTTAGGAGAAAAACTAACAGTTTTTTATAATATAGGAAGATAACATAATGAAAACATAATAAGGGAAAGGGAAAAAGAAAAAAATAGATCAAATAAAGCGGAAAATATAAAAAGGAAAATAAAAAAATTGTAATACACCTTTTCTATGGTTTATCTTTCCTCATAAAATGGTTTTACCACCATTGTTCAAGTATCTTTTGTTGAGCCCTCTGGAAGATTGTTGATTTCATGTCTATGATTGATGTTTTAATAATCACAAATCATCACATACCATTAATGCTTAATCTGGTTTGATTTCTCATAAACTTAATTACAATCTGTTAATGAATCTGTTATCATGTTTTTGTCTATGCTTATTGACTTATAAAGTATTTTGAAGTCTTCTGGATTCAACAGACATCGGAAGCACCGATCCAATATCAACAGACATCAGAAGCACCAATCCAATATCAACAGACATCGGAAGCACCGATCCAATATCAACAGACATCGGAAGAACCGATCCAATATCAACAGACTTCGGAAGCACCGATCCAATATCAAAGGACAACGGTCGCACCGATCCGATATCAGGATGAAAATGACTCACCGATGCTGATCAATATGAGTCATCGATCAAATGACTCAACGATTCTGATCAAAATGAGCCACCGATCAAATGACTCACCGATGCAAAATGACTCACCGATGAAAATGACTCACCGATGCTGATCAATATGAGTCACCGATCAAATGACTCACCGATGCTGATCAAAATGAGTCACCGATCAGATAACAGACTGATGCTGATCAAACTGACTCACCGATCAAATGACAGACTGATGCTGATCAAACTGACTCACCGATCAGATGACAGACCGATGCTGATCTATCTGAGTCACCGATCATTACCCACCGATGCTGATGACCTACCGATCAATTGATTCTTCAATAGTCATAAACAACTGTTTGAATTTCTTTATCTCTATCATTATTTAATCTAACCAACGGTCATATTAGGTATATTTTAATGCTCTGTCAATTAATTAAAAAAGGTTTTCAGATGTCAGGAAACTGTACCTCATACCTGCAGAAAGGAAACTTTTTCTGTCTTCCGAAGCACGTGACATAAATACAAGAAGACTCTGCTGAAGAAAATAGTTTTGACAGAAGAACACAAGAAGAATATAGAAGAAATAAAGAGGAGGAAGAACCAAGCAAGACAGAACCTCATACACAATCAATCCTACTCAAGAAGAGTTCTGTGCATACAAAAGAACATTGAAGAACTTCATCGACTACATCTCACTGCCTTTGAACCTGAAGCATACGACACTCTTCTTCTCAAACAAAAAACGAGAAGAGGACTCAGAATAAATTCTGACCATATACAAAAGAGTCCAGAGCTACACTGAAATCACCAGTTCCATTTCTAAACTCTACTTCTCTGCTCTGTGATACATTTATTTTACATTTTGAGCAGTGTGTGTTATCTGCTGTATTAAACACACACACTGACTCCTGTACTTTCACTGGAGGATCTGTAAATCCTCAACAAACCTTTTTACACTTCATTTCCCACTGTGGATAGTGGTAGAGGTCGTGTGAGACCTGGACAGCTCTAAGCTGTTGTTTGTTTTCCCACGCAGAACTGTGGTAGAGGTCTTGTGACCTGGACAGTGTGTTCACTATTGTTAACCCCGATCCAGGGTGTGGATCATTTTTATATAAACTTTTGAGAGGACTAAGCCTCGACTTGAGACTGAACCTCTTGGTTAATTCTCTGTGTTTTTAGCTACATACTATATCCATACTATACATATTTATTTCATATTCCACTGCTACTACTTTGAAATATAATTTATTTTCAAAGCTACTTTGATAGTTAAACTCGCAAGTGTTTATATTTATTATAAACCAGTAAGTTAGTTTCAAAAGTTAATTAAATCATTATGATTAAGTTAACTGATAACTAATCAATATTTGAAAAACTAATTGAACCTTTATAATCTGTATAAATTCACTACAGTTTAATCTGTTTTTAAAATAGGGGGATTTTAATAAACATTGTTTTTAACAGAAAATTTTAATTGGAACTCAATTCACCCCCCCTCTTGAGTATCCACTTCGACCAACATTTGGTATCAGAGGTGGTTAATATTTTCTAAAGTACTCTGTTTTTCAACTGTGATTTTAGTTTCATTTTAAAGTTCTTAAAATTTCTGTTATTTCAAAATTTTTATCTCTTCAAAATTCTTTTTGTGATATCATGGATAACAGACTTGAGGGTGCTGCTACTAACCGGCCACCTTTTTTCAATGGAAACAACTATGCTCAGTGGAAACTCAAAATGAAAATTCATCTTGAAAGCATAGGTTTTGATATTTGGACTGCTATTGAATCTGAATATAAAATTCCCATTACTGCTAGATCTACTTGGGATGAACCTACAAAGACTGCTTACAATAATAATTGTAAAGCTATGAATGACCTGTAATATGCTCTAGGAGATAAATAATTTAATAGAATTTCTGCCTGTAAAACTGCATATGAAATTTGGGATACCTTAGCTGTTTCTCATGAAGGAACAACAAATGTTAAGGAGATGAGATTGAATACCTATTCTATTAAGTATGATAATTTTAAAATGAAGCCTGATGAACCCATTTCTGATATGTATCTCAGGTTCAATGAAATTGTCAACACAATGACCTCTTTGGGAAAGGATGTTCCAGCAAAGGAACAAATCATGAGAATTTTGAGATGTCTACCTGAAAGATGGAGATGAACCTATGTCTCCATTAGAGAATCATGTGACATTGGAGAACTGCAAGTCAAAGAACTAATTGGAAAACTGATGATGTATGAAGAAGAACTCAAGGTAAATAAAGAAGAAGACGATGAACCTAGAAGAAAGTTTGTTGTCTTCAAAACTACAAACTCAAAGAACAAGGATAAGGAAACACTTCAAGCTATAAACGAAAGTTCAAGCAGTGAGGAAAGTGAGAGTGACTCTGACAGTGATGCTGAGATGGCTCAAATTTCTAGAAGATTTAAGAAATTCTATAGGAAGAAGAAGTTTTTCAGAAAGTTAAACTAAAAAGGCAAGTATGATAACAAAGGACACTGGAAAAAGGATTGGAAGAAGTCTGATAAATCAGATGAAGTTGTATGTTATGAATGCAAAAGAAAAGGACACATAAAAGCAGACTATCCAAAGCTGAAATACAGAAAGCAGTATGAATACAAGGATAACAAGTACAAGAAAGCCATGAAGGCTACTTGGAGTGCTTCAGAAGACAACACAAGTGAAGCTGAATCTTCAGACTCTGAAAGGAATCGATCCAACATGTGTTTCATGACAAACACTTATGAGGTAACATCAGAAACTCCTGCTTCAAATTCATATTATTCTGGAGATGATTCTGAATGTGATAACATGTCTAAATATGAACTTTTTGAATATTGTGATATGATTGAAGAAACCTGTAAAGAGATTAAAGATAAATATAAAGGTTTAAAGAAACAGTATGCTTTAAGTGTTATGCATAAATCTGATCTGGATATAGAAGTAGAAAAGAATGCTCAGTTGCTTAAAGAGAACACTGAACTAAAATTTTCTAATGAGCAACTCAAAAAAGACTTAGAGAAGTTCACAAATGGCAAGGAAACTCTAACTCAAATGCTAGGAAATCAAGTTGCACCTAGATATACTACTGGTATAGGATACCAACCTGGACAAAGAAAAGTTGCCAAAACTAGATTCATTCCTAAATATGGACAGAAGATAGTTAATTCTGGAACTTCATATGCCTCAACCAGTTATATTCATAGTAATGGATCTAATAAGGTTTATCTTTCAAAGAATGTTAATTCTACAAATTATATGAGACCCATTAGACAAATATGGGTACCTAAAGTATCATTGGCTAACATGTCTGGACCCAAGAAGATCTGGGTACCAAAATTATCTTCCATCTAAATCTGTTTTGTAGGAGACCTGCTTGAAGAGCTGTCACAAGAAGATATGGTTCTTAAACAGTGGATGTTCAAGACATATGTCAGGAGACTTTTCATGTTTCAAGAGCTTAGTAAAAGTTGATGGAGGCTTTGTCACTTTTGGTGATAATTCAAAAGGAAAAATCGTCGGCTTAGGCCAGATTGGTAACACGGATTCAATCTTGGTGTCTGATGTTTTATTTTTCGATGGACTTAAATATAACTTGTTAAGAATTTCTCAGTTGTGTGATGATGGTTTTTATGTGAAATTTAAAAATTATTCTTGCAATGTTTTTAACTCTAAAAATGTTTTAGTATTTTCTGCTTTAAGAAATGAAAATGTTTATACTGTTGATTTAGATTCTTTAGCTAAGCAGAATATTCCTTGTTTAAATGCTTTTCATAAAGAGTCTTGGATTTGACACAGAAGATTAGGAAACTGCAATGTACACTCACTTAGAAAACTTTCTAGGAAGAACTTAGTTAGAGACCTACCCAAACTTGAATTTCCAACAGACAAAGTTTGTAATCCCGGTCAAAAAGGAAAGCAACATAAAGTTTCTTTTAAATCAATGACAGAAGTGTCAACTTCTCAACCTCTCGAGTTGGCTCACATGGATTTATTTGGACCTTCTAGAGTTTCTAGTTTTAATTGGAAGAAATATGTCTATGTTCTTGTAGATGACTTTTCTAGATATACTTGGGTATATTTTCTAGCTCACAAAAGTGAATCTTGTTCTTACTTTGTTAAATACTTTAAGTCTGTAGAAAATCTTAGTGGACTCAAGATTAAGACCCTGATAAGTGATCATGGTCGTGAGTTTGAAAATCATGAGTTTGATTCTTACTACTCACACAATGGATATAGTCACAATTTCTCTGCCCCTAGGACACCCCAACAAAATGGTGTAATAGAGAGAAGGAATAGAACCCTGCAAGAAATAGCTAGAACCATGCTCAATGAATATGAACTGCCTATTTACTTTTGGGATGAAGCTGTAAATACATCTTGTTATGTCATTAATAGAGACCTGATTAGACCAGTTCTTAAGAGGACTCCTTATGAGTTGTGGAATCATAGGAAACCTAAGGTTATCTACTTCAAAGTTTTTGGCTGCAAAGTCTTCATTCTCAATACTAAAGACAATATTGACAAATTTGCATCCAAGAGTGATGAAGGAATTTTCCTAGGTTACTTTATCTGTAGTAAAGGCTATAGAGTTTTCAATAAAAGAACCAAATGTGTGGAAGAATCTGTTCACATCAAATTTGATGAAACTGATCCACATGAACCTAAAATCTCTCTTGAAGATGATCTCTCTGGTTTGAATCTCAATGATAAAGAAAATGGACCTATAGTTAAAACATCCAGCTCTGGAAATTCTCCAGAACCTGCTTCTGTTGAACCTCAATCTGTAGATGAATCTGAAATCTCTAGCCCTATCTTTTCAAGACCATCTAGGACTCTAAAGAACCATCCTTTAGATGCTGTTGTAGGAAATCTAGATAGAGGAACACAGACTATAGCTTCTCTAAGAAATCAGGTTGAACATCAAGCTTTTCTTTCACAGTTAGAACCTAAAAATATCAATGATGCTATCAATGATGAATTTTGGGTAATGGCTATGCAAGAAGAACTAAATAAATTTTAAAGAAACAAAGTCTGGAAATTAGTAGAAAGATCTAAGGACATTTTGACCATAGGCACAAAATGGGTGTTTAGAAACAAAGTTGATGAATCTGGAAACATCATTAGAAATAAAGCTAGGCTAGTTGCACAAGGTTACAATCAAGAAGAAGGAATTGACTATGAGGAAACCTTTTCACCTGTAGCTAGATTAGAGGCTATTAGGATCTTACTTGCCTATGCATAACATCTGAATTTCAAGTTATATCAAATGGATGTCAAAAGTGCTTTTCTAAATGGTTTTATTGTTGAAGATGTTTTTGTAGAACAACCACCTGGTTTTTTAAATCCTCATTTTCCAAATCATGTTTTTAAACTTTCTAAAGCATTATATGGTTTAAAACAAGCTCCAAGATCTTGGTATGAAAGGCTTTCAAACTTTCTTATCTCAAAAGGATTTACAAAAGTAGTTTCTGATCTCACTCTTTTTATAAAAAGGATTTCAAAAGATGTATTAATAGTACTAATCTATGTTGATGATATTATTTTTGGATCTTCTAAAAATTCCTTATGTACTGATTTTTCAAAGGTTATGCAAAATGAATTTGAAATGAGCTTAATAGGAGAGCTTAAGTATTTTCTTGGTTTTAAAATTTTTCAATCTAAAGATGGAATTATTTTAAATCAAAGTAAATATACAAAGGATCTTTTAAAACGTTTTGGATTGGATAGTATTAAGGAAAGTGATACACCTATGAGTACTACCTGTAAATTGGATACAGATGAAGCTGGGAAACCAGTGGATCAAACCAATTATAGAGGTATGATTGGGAGCTTACTTTATCTTACTACTAGTCGACCAGACATTATGTTTAGTGTATATATGTGTGCTAGATTTCAAGCTAATCCTAAAGAATCACACTTACTGGCTGTTAAAATGATATTTAAATATCTTAAGTATACTGTAAATTTAGGTTTGTTTTATCCAAAAGGAAGATCATTTAACCTAACTAGATATTCAGATGCTGACTTTGATGGATGTAAGTTAGATAGGAAGAGCACATCTGGAACATTTCATTTGGTTGGAAAATCCCTAGTATCATGGTGTAGTAAGAAATAAAACTCAGTTGCATTGTCTACTGCCGAGGCAGAATACATAGCTGCTGGTAGTTGCTGTGCACAAATTCTGTGGATGAAACACACTTTATTGGATTATAGATTTGATTTTAAACATGTTTCAATTAACTGTGACAAAACTAGTGCAATCAATATATCTAAGAACCCTGTGTCTCACTCTAGAACTAAGCACATTGATGTCAGACATCATTTTCTAAGAGATCATTATCAGAAAGGTGATATCTCTCTAAAATTTATTAACTCTGAACATCAATTAGCTGATATCTTTACAAAGACTTTATGCTCTGAAAGAATGAAGTTTATTAAACAAGAGTTGTGTATGATCGATCTGTGAAACTGATCTGTGAAACTGATCTGTGAAACTGATCTGTCAAACCGATCAGTGCAACCGATCTGTCATACCGATCTATTTTTCTTTTTTTTATATATTGTAATTAATTAGTAAATTTCATTTATACTTTTTATGGGAACCCTAAATGATAAAATAAATGATACGCGGCTATTTATCTTCCTTAAACCTTTGACCTTTCATTTCCTGTCAAACCCTTCAACTTCTCTTCTCCTCTACCTCGAACCTTCGAACTCCTACTTTCCCCAAAATCTTCGAATGGCTAAGAAAAAGATACCGAGCGAAGGATCAGACAGTCCTGTACCTCCAAAGCGTGATCGAGGCGAGTCGAGTATTACCTCTCAACGATCAGTAAATCCGAACCTGGAAACTCGGATTGTTGCTATAGAAAAAGAAGTCAGCTCTGCATGGCTTTTGTCAAGTAAGTCACTGTTGCTGCAAGTTCTTGAATCGCAAGGATGGATAGACTGGTTTTCAGACAACTCTCGAATAGACTACCCGAAGCTGGTACATGAGTTCTACATGAATCTAAAAATCACTCTAGATTGTGTGGAGGCTGCCAGGATGTCGTCTGAAGTAAAAGGAAAGAAAATATCCTTTTCATCTAAACAATGGGCAGAATGCTTAAATGTACCCCATGAGGGTCGGTATGAGGATTATGCTGGGAATATTCATCCAATCACTGATTACTTCTCTTATGAATTAGCTCTAGAGCTTCTGACTGGAAACATAGAGTCACGGAGAATCACATCTTTAGAATTAGATGGTGAAGGCAGACTTCTTTTCAAGTTTATTCAGCACCAACTTTTCCCTAGGAGAGGAGATTTTGATGCTGTAATGTACCAGGATGTTTTCCTATTGTTTCTTCTGAAAACACATGAGAAGATCAATTTGTGTAGATATGTGATGGTGCACATAGCTGGAATGGTAAAACCGTCCAACAAAGACACTTCCTTATTTTATTCAAAGATGATATCTACCATGCTCAAGAATCTAGAATGTGTTGATGAAGATGATGAAGTTGATGAAACAGATCATACTTTCTGTCTCAACAGAGAGATATGCAAAAGGATGAAAATCAATTGGAAGCCATGGAATAAGTGTTGGGTTGCTGATGAAGGAAAGCTGTATGAAGCCTACAATCCCACAGATCATGGAAAGAGGCCTAAGGGTTTGAAAGACCCTGGTTTGAAAGAAAATGAGGAACCAATTTATTCTGATGATGAGGAAGAGGATGAAAGAAATGAAGCTACTGAAGGTCAAAGAATGGAAGAAACTGAGACAGAAGATGGAAGTGTGTCGTCTCCTGATGATAGGAGTGATCCTGATACAGTGAGTCCAAAGAAAAGAATAGTTTTTGGACCTGCTAGTCCACCTTTGCCCTTACCTGAATCTGAACCAATTCTTGGTGATGAAGGAGATACTGACACTGAAGTTTCTACCAGTGAAGACTCTGAGAAGAGTAATGATGGTGATGATGATGTTGATGATGATGATGATGGTAATGATGATGATGGTAATGATGATGATGGTGATGATGATAGTGATGATGATGATCGTGGTGATGATGGTGTTAACCGACCTGTAGATGGTCTTGTTGTACCTCCAACAGAAACACATCAAACAGTACCAGAAACAGATGCCACTGGAAAGAGAGAATCACCAAAAATCGGTGGAACAACAAGCTATGAGAAACCAAAATACACCCTGTGTGCTGCTGTTTGGGATGACTACCCTGGTTATGCTGTGTTGGGCTTAGAATATTCTGAAGAAGAAGAAGAAATGCCAGAATCTGCTGCAGATGTGAAGAGGAACCTCCCAAGAGAAGCAAGGTCTGTTCCTGCTGTTGATCCTACAAATGTTCATTTACCTGGTTCTGGAATATCTCAAGCTGATCTTGATATGTTTAAGATTGAATTGCTAACCGCTGTGAGAGACACAGTTAGAGAAGAAATTTCCAATGCCCTTACTCAAGTGTCTCTGCAAGTTTCTGAAGCATCGTTGGAAGCTTTCTCACAAAGAGTATCTAATGCTGTGAAACCAGACCTGGCCAATACTGGTGAACTTATTGGAAGGCACATAGCCTTTTTTAATCAGACTATGAAGAATCTTCACACCGGCTTGGTATCTCTATCAAGCGAATTCCGATCAACCATCTCTGGTATGATGGAAGTTTTGAGAAATTTGATTGAACATCTCAACAAGTCTGACCTGAGGAAGTTGAAAGCTGAGTTAACTCACATAGTTGGGCAAGCCAGTACAGGTAAGGTAACCAAGATCACTACCCATGAGCTAGAAGCTCTAAGAGAAGTTGTGCATGATGAGTTAGCTGCTGTTAGACAAATTATTGATTTAGAATCTTTGAGGAAGATGAAAGAGCTCTGTGATAACAGTCATAAGATGGCATTGGTGTATTCAGCAGATGCTAAGAAAGCTCTGCAAGAGATCAAAGAGAAAGTTGATAATTACTTTTCCAAGATTTATACAAAACATGAGATAGATGCAAACTTCAAGGTGTTGGCAGAGAATCTGAAATTACCTCCAGTCACTCAGGCCTTCAAAACTCAAGTTCATCAGTTGCAAGATTTTACCCCTTCCTTGGCACAGTTCATGGAGAATAATGATGATTTTGAAAAAGCTATGAAGTATGGGGCAGAAGTCATTCAGGACTTCATTCATCTTTTGAATCCCTATTTGAATGCACAGGCCACTGTAATAGTAGTTCCTACTTCTAAACCTCTCAGTGACTCTGATGTAGCTCCAAATCAGCTATCTATTGCTCAAGCTCTATCTCATTTAAGACCAGTCCCTCACCAAGCTTCTCAACCATCTCCTGTTTCTCAACAACAACTCTCTGTGGCACCTGCTCCTACACCTGCCCGAGTTGTCCTACCACCACTTCAGATTCACCAATTACAACCTGCCTCCAAGCCTTCAATCTTACCCACTATTGATCCCAAAGAAAAAGGAAAAGCCCCTTTGTATCCCACCAAATAGTTGTATATTATTTTTGATAGGGTGAACAATGTGATGCTTGTAATATTCTGTACTTTATAAAATATTTTTTTTCTCTATACTCTATGCTAACTGCTTTTACTTTCACTTATATGTTTTCCCTCCTTTTTGATTATCTCAAAGGGGGAGAAGGTGAAGAAAAAGAGAGATTTATGGGAGAAGAAAGATGTATGGGAGAGATATATGGGGGAGAAAAGATGTATATATCTAAGGTGAGGAGAAAGATCTATATATATATATGAGAGATGTATATATCTCAGGGGGAGAAATCTGTATAATATATATGGGAAATTTATATTAAGGGGGAGATTTATATATCTCTTTATATTTATTCTCTTTATGGTTTAATTCTCATTATGTTTTTATTGATGATATATCATATTATTTATATTTTATGATAAATATTTGTGATTATCAAAAAGGGGGAGATCTTTGTTGAAAGTTCATGAAGAAGTTTTTTTTATGTGAAACCTTATTTTGGAAGCATCCTATTATTTCTATTTTTTCCCAGATAACTGAAGAATAAATCTATAGAGACAAGTATAATTGATAATTTTTACTAATATTAATGATAAATTAAGGGTGATAAAAACATTTAAAAAAAATATTAAATTCTTATATGAAATTTTAATTTTAAAACTATTATTAATAGTTATAAAAAGTAATTATTTTATGTAATATATATTGAAAACATTGAAATTTAGTGTAATTTTTTTGAAATTAATTTGAAAACCAAAGATCTCTATAATGTAAAATTTCATAATTTAAAAATAGATAAGACACTCTCTAAAATTGTATAATAAGTGAGCTAAATGGATCATAGGGAGGGTAAAATAAAAAGAATAAATCTAGAAATTTAAAACGTATTAGATTAATATCATGGTTTAAAATATATCTCAATAAAATAACTCAAGATTTCCATTGGTCAAAAGAAAGTTTCATAATAGAACCATTCCTAATTTACCTTTAATTAACTCAAAATAATCATGGGCTAGTGGTTTATTGAAAACATTAGTGTGTTGATTTCCCTTGTATCAAAATCCAATAATATATAACATTTTCAGAAGTGATATATTGAGAAATTGGGCTTATGGTCAATGTGTTTTGTGTGAGAGTGATACATTATTTTTTTAGAGATATTTATGGAACTAATTTTGTGTCACTTAATAGAGATAATTTTAAATGTAAGAACAAAGACTACGTGTTTTTTTTGCATCCATATAATTTGAGTACAAAAAACCCTCATGATTATTTATTCTACCTAAAATGTAGAAATATAAAATGAGTTATTCTAATTATTACTCTATAAGATGAGGGATTCTCTGAGTAGGTGAAATGTCCCACATGTACTTTCTTATCTAGTTGGTGTCATCCAAAATTTGCATCAGAAAAACTAATTAATTCAAAATATAGTTCTTTCGGATAATGAAAACTAAAATATTTAGTTCCTTTTAAATATAAAAAAATTTGATTGAATCAAAATGATATTATTTTGGATTTAATTGAAAAAAAACCCTGAGATAAACACTAAAAATGATATCAAATTGGGTTTTAGTATGTAAAGTATAGTGCCAATCATACTTATAAAAATCAAATTATGGACCGTCTCTCAAACATCATCCAACACAATCTTATATGTTGCACTCATGGGAGTACTAATTTACTTAGCATGAACCATGAGAATTCATTTTAGTATTTCATTGGTGAATTTTACTTGGTTTAAAAGGATACAATAATTTCTTTGAGAATTTTGAAAATTGATAAATTTTTTGATATTACCAATGAAAATCATCTAAAATTCCCATATCATTAAATCAAGAAATAAAAAAAAAGAGATTAATTAGTAGAGTTTAAAATCAAATCAAAAATTTAAATTTTAATGAGTAAAAAATCATTTGAGATGTGTTTTATAAAAATGTTTGACTTAGATTTCCCATTTCAAAACTATTTGATAAATGAAAATTTAAAATATGTTCATTCCATGTCTGAGGGGACTATTTAAACCATCATAATATTTATTTAATTTTAAATTTTTTATAAGAAGTGGAGTTTCAAATCCCGGTGGCTCTTCCACAAAAACAGTTTCAAAACAAAATTAAAAAATAAAAATAAAAATCCCCCTTTTTGATATACTTTTAAAAGAGTTTAAAATTGAGATAAGAGGAAAATTATGAAAATTTAATAATGTTGAATTGATAAATGAGATAAAATTATTGAACATAGTTGATTCCTTTATCTTGGTCATAATCATTAAAATAAAAACACAGTTTATTTATAGTGATAATACCATGAAAATATAGTTTATTTATTAAACACACTTAGATTCTATAACTAGATGGTCATTAGGACATTCCACATGATTCTTCACATCATTTTGAATGAATTTAATTATTTAATCTTACATAGAAAGATTCCAGTTTCATCATTAAGGTAATCATTAAGGTTTTGGGTTCTAGTTTAGAGAAAAAATAATGGTTTTCAAACTTAGTTAAGAACAATATTCTAGTATGAGTTCCCTAATGTAGATCTCCAATGTAATTTTCAATGAGAAAATATTTATATTTTCTAAAATAATATGGTAAATAATTCTAAGGACATTATTGGTTTTAATAAAATTATTTATTTTTAAATGGTTCATTTTAGACATCATTTTCATTTTTTTAGAAAAATTTTTTAGAAATATTTCACTAAACATAATACAGATTGATTCTTCCACAAATTTTTTAATTTTTTTAAAGACACAGTAATAAATTATTGAGTTTATGTACCTAAGAAAGATGTGACACCCCAATGTTAGTTTCAAATTTCGGTTCCTATTGGATGAATTGGACCTTTGGGATTAAGGTATTTTGGGATAAAAATGTGAAATTTTTGGTAATTTTTCTAGGTTACATGGTTAATCAACATAGTAAAACTAACACTGCAACTTTAGTGTGCAACTAGTGTAACTCTTTATAGAGGTGATCTAAATTTTTACCGTATAGTTTGGTAAACCATGTAGGTAAACTTTACAACCCACTCAAAGATAGATATATTTCTTCTTTTGGATCCATATTAATTTTAGTTTCCTCCCTTAGGTTCCACACTCCAAACACAATGACCTATGAACCTATCCTAGCATTATATCCATATCTAGTGTTAATCTAATGGTGATTTTTTATAGTTTATTTGTGGATTCCATCTTTTTCAATATTTCTCCCCCTCTCCTTTCTTCTTCCTCTTATTTACCTCTTATTATTTTCATGGTTCACACTTAGCAATACCCTATGGAGAGGGTTGGATTTTATGTGCTATTTAATTTGTTTTTGGGTTTTGTAGTTTGTCTCTTGGGCTTAGTTCCTCGCGATTTTAGAGTTTATACCCATTTTCACATTATTAAAGAAGGTGTTTCCATCAATTTTATTTCTGAAACATTCCATGTGATTTCTGATATTTTATTTGTCAATTTTTATTTTTTCTGTTCATGTTTTTGTTTTGATGAAATGAATTAATATGGATTTCAACATTGGTAGTTTTTTTAAGAGGGGGGTTTTTGAAGGATTTCTATAGTTATTCCCATATGAGATTAATGTATATGTATGCTAGGTATTTCATAAAATACCAAGCGGTCATACAAATGGATATAGTTATTTTGATGAATTTTTTGGACTTATTGGAGTTAATATAGTTGGTTGATAAGTGGAATTGTGATTTTTATGGGTTTTAGCATTCTTATAGATGAAGTTCTTATGTGATACCTTACTTGTTTCATCGTGATGCTTTTTTTATTTGATTGACTAGTGGATTTTTTTGCGGTTGTCCATATATTTACCTATTAATATGCACATATCCATGTGTTTACAGGGTATAAAAATATGAATACCCATGCATTAAAATGGAATTTTCATAGAATGTATTCTTTGGTAACCTTAGTATATTCAAACATCTTTCACTTCCTCTTTCCATCTCTTCATAAAAGGATTTATGAGTTTCTAAATGTTTTATAAAAGGTATATTGGTATAAAAATGTATTTTAATTAAATTTTTGAGATGTATTTATCAAATATTCCTTTAAAGACCCATTTTTAACACTAAAAAGCATGTTTTTTTATTTAATTTGTTTTGGAAATGGTATTGGATGGAAGGTTTTTTCCATAAAAATGATTTTCGATTTCAAACACTAAGGCCCATTTAGTTGTAATATACCACGTAAATAAAGAATAATACATTTTCATATTAATTAATATTTGTTAATTAAATATTAATTTTACTTTAAAGGGGATGCTATGTTTGGTGGCTTACCTGATATGCAACAACATGTTTCTTTGAAATCATACGTTCCACACTAATAATATAATATTATTATTTTAAATGGTAGTTAATGCCTCACTGTTGTATTAGAGGGAATGAATAGAAGTTTCTTAAATATGATTATACATGTTTGTTAAATGTTTTTACATTTATCCAATAAAAGTTAAGGGCTTAGAATACAAATTAATCTAATTTTATGCATAAATACTCTAATATTCTCTAAAGGGCCAATTTACACCCTTTTGATGGTGAACCCTCCTCAAATATAGTTTTGGTCATTATTATATGTTCTATTTAACAAAATAAAATTATTTTTTAGATTCTTGACATCAAAATTTACTTTGGGTAAATTTTTTGTATTTTTTTGGTAAAGTTCATTTTTAATGAATAGTGAAAAATAAAATATTTTAATTCAATTGTGCCATTTAATATAATCTATTTATATAGTTATATTATCTTTTTAATTGGTTTTAAATTTTAATTAGATTATATTTTTACTAATTAATCCAATTCTGGTCATTGTAATTATTTCACTTTGAAATTGGACATACACAAGTGTCGATCTTTGGATAGTTATTGTTTCTTAAAAACACGCTATTTGTTTTGACAATGGAAATTAATTTTAAATAAATTAATCTAACTTCTCTGTTTTTAATTTGGTAAAATAGACATCATTTTTGAATACGGAATATCAAATATAGCTTAGGATTAATTTAGGAAGTTTTCTGAAAAACTTCCTTTTTTGATGAATAGTGAAACCACTATGTAGTAGTAAAAAAATGACATTTTCATTTAAATGAAATTTTACTGCTTCTGTGTATTAAAAATTGAAAATCCAAAATACATGGTTGCTATTAGTATGTAAAATGTGGTTCAATAGGATGAAAATAATTTTTGGTGAATAGTAACTTTTGACTTTTATTTACTGCGGTTAAAGGTAAATAGGTTAATTCAAGGTAAAATGAATATTATAATAATAAAAAATTATCTTAACACTTGTCCTAACCTTATTGGTTGAGTCATTTATGGCCATGGTCATATTTGGGTCTATTTTGGGACCCCATGGTGCCATTTAAGAGTGATAATGACACTTTAGATTAATTAACTTAAAGTAATGATAAAAATTACAAAAAAAATCTTTTAGTAAATAAATTTTTACATTTAGTTATATAAGCTATATTTTAGACTATAAACATTCATTGGAAATATAAAATTATTTCCTATATCCTGGTATTTTTTTATAATTTGTAGACATCAAATAAATTAAATTATTTATGAAACAATAATGATGCAGTGTTTACCTCATTAATAAATGATTTAAATAAATAAGATTATAAATATTAAAAGAAAATCCAAAAATTTTCCAATTATTATTGAATGATTTTATTTCTAAATTTATTCATCTTATCTTTAAATTTAATGAGTTTTTGATCTTTAGAAACTGATGATAAGTTTATAATAAAAAAATATATGCAAACTTTCTTAAAGAGCCCCTCCGCCCTTATAGAAATCCATCAATTCATACTCATTCCTGACACCTCTCAAGCCCCTTATCTCATCCAAACCCTAACCAAATAATCTCTAAAGATCCATATCCTCCTTCTATAAGCCTTAACTTAGGTATAAGGAACTCAAGAAGTAATTTTGGTTCAAACCAAAGGGAGTTACCCAAATTAAAGAAGTTGAAAGAAAAAACGGGTCAAGTCAGACATGAGGACATAAAGTGGAATATGTTAAAGGATGGGATCATGGAAAAGTCTTGATCTCTAAAACGTGGAACTATACATGACTCTTTTTTTGAAGAGTTTTTATTTTATGAAAAAATAGATACTGAGTAGAATTGTGTACATATAATATTCAAGTTGTTATGTAAATGTTATGACCTAATTCTCTAAAACTCTAAACATGAAAGGATACTTAATGTTTATTATGAATTTAATTCAAGATTATGTAATGCTTTAAGGTTAGGGCCTTATAGTGGTTATCAGAGTTTAGTTTAGACAACTTTAGGAGTTATAATATAGTGAAATTAATATCCATAAATTATTTTATTTTATGTTATGATTGAAATAATATAACATTTAAAGATCACCATGTTGCATCACCTAAGTTATTTTTATGTTTAGAATATTTTTCCATAGAGGAAATAGGTAATATATGTTGGGACAACATCAAGAGGAAGAAAACCTTCCCAATCAGCAACCTGAGATGGTTGGAATCAGAACTGAACAGTTTGTTGCAATGATGGCACAGTTGACACGGGCTATAAATGGTGGTGGTATCCATGCATGAGATTAGCCAAATCAACTAGTGAGGAACATGTCAGTAGTGGAGCACATTATGAGGAAATATCCCCTATCATTTAGAGGATCATCTAAACCTATGATAGCAAAAGGGTGGATTAAATCACTGGAGAAAGTTTTTGATTTCACGGGTCATTCAGAACATCAAAAGGTTAGTCTAACTTTTCACCATTTTGAAGGTGAAGCTGATTAGTGGTGGTCTATGGTGGAAAATATCAGAGATAGTGAGAATATTTATTCTCTTGTTTGGGATTAATTCAAAGGTATTTTCCTTGATAAATATTTTACTAATGTGGTTTGACTTTGGATAGAAAAAACAATTCTTGGAATTGAAGCAGGAGGATGACTCAGTGGCTGTTTGCGAAGAAAGTTCACTCGACTGGAAAGGTATGCTCCAAATTTCATCTGATATCTATATAGTAAGATAAATTGATTTTGCTTAGGAATTAATCCACAATATCGAAGAGAATTATCCTCTTGTGAGTTCAAAAGTTATGAAAAACTTGTTCGATGTGCAGAGAAGGTGGAAATTGAGTTTATTGATGATCAAGTGTTCTTTGAAAAACAACAGAATAAGAGGCCCAATTGGCAGGAAAAGGGAAAGAATTCATCAATGTAGCCTAGAGGTAAGAAAAATAAATATCCATATTGTGAGAGGTGTGGTAAAAATAATCCTGGGTAATGTTTATCAATGTCTAAGAAGTGCTTCTGGTGTGGTAATTCTGGTTATATTGCTCATAACTATAAGGAAAATGATCAAGCAGGCAATGAAAGGCTAACTGTAAGATGTTTTAAGTGTAATCAAATGAGTCATTATGAAAATGAGTGTCCAGCGAAGAACTCAACTGAGGAAAAGAAACCAGAATAAAAGCAAAAAGGGGTGGTGAAATCTTTTGCAACTACTTCCAGAGATGTTGGGCTATCAAATGAAGTAGTATCGGGTACACTGCTTGTTTGTTCAGATTATGCCAATGTGTTGTTTGATTCTGGGTCTACACATTCATACATTTCTATGAATTTTTCTAGTAAATTGAGAATTCCATCTCAAGATATGAATCCTAAGCTTATGATAAAAACACCAGGAGGAAATGTTGAGACAACAAGAAATTATAAGAACCTTTTTATCCTTGTGCGCGGAAATAATCTACTAGCAAACCTTATTGTTTTGCCTCTAGTAGACTTTGATGTTATTTTGGGCATGGATTGGATGTCTGTTTATCATGCTAAGATAGACTGCAAATCTAAAGAGGTGTCTTTTTAGAATGATTTCAATTTTCATACAAGAATGTACCCCTACTTTGGATAACAGATCAAGATGCCTAGAAACTAGTAAATTATGGAAATGAATGTCACCTTTCACCAATTGTTGAAAATAAAGGAAGTGTTGAGATTATTTATGTGTCAGTGGTAAATGGGTACCTTGATGTTTTTCATGATGAGTGGTCTGGTATTATACCTGATCAGGAAGTTGAATTTACTGTTAACTTAGTTCCTGATGCAAAGCCAATTTCAAAACCCCCTTATCGAATGACTCAAATTGAACTTTTAGAGTTAAAGAAGCAATCACAGGAGTTACTAGACAAAGGATTCATTCAACTTAGAACATCACCATGGGGTGCTCATATCTTATTTGTTAAAAATAAAGATGGTTCAATGAGACTTTTTATTGATTATAGAGCATTGAATAACATCTTTGTTAAGAACAAGTATCCTTTGCCTCATATCGATGATTTGTTTGATCAGCTCTAGGGAGCTCAGTATTTTTCGAAGATAGATTTGAGGTCAGGGTACCATCAGTTGAAAGAAAAGGAAGTATACATTCCTAAGAACACATTTTTTTACTAGATATGGCCATTATTAATTTTTATTTATTCATTTTGGTTTGACCAATGCACCTGCTGTATTCATAGATCTTATGAATATAATTTTCTGTGAGTTCTTGGATAAGTTTGTGGTTGTGTTCATTGATGATATTTTGGTCTATTCTAAAAGTAAATAGGAACATTAAATGCATTTAAGGGTTTTATTGAAAACCTTAAAAAAAATATGTTTGGTAAATTCAACCAGTGTGAGTTTTGGTTACCACAAATTTCTTTCCTTGGTCACATTGTTTCAAAAAATTGCATAATTGTTTATCCTACTAAAAAAAGGTTATTGAATAATGGCCAAGACCCACAAATATAACAAAGATATGTAGTTTTCTTCATTTAGAAGGTTATTATAGATGGTTTGTTGAGAATTTTGCACGGTTATCCAGACCACTGAAATAGTTAACTCGAAAAGGTGTAAAGTTCATTTGGACAAAAGAATTTGATGATTGTTTTCTAGAATTGAAAAGAATATTGGTGAATGCTCTAGTTTTGGAACTACCTTACAGAAATGGTGACTTTGTTATTTACAGTTATTATTCGTTTGATGGACTTAGATGTTTCCTTATGAAGAATGATCAGGTAATTGCTTACGCTTCACGTTAGTTGATACCTCATGAGTTAAATTACCCTACACATGATTTTGAATTAGCAGCTATTGTTTTTTCTTTAAAAATTTGGAGGCATCATTTTTATGGAGTAAAATGTGAAATATGTACTGACCACAAAATATTGAATTATATATTCACTGAGAAGTAATTGAACATGAGACATAAGAGATGGTTGGTTTTTGATTTGATGAACTTTGGCATAGAAGTTTTTGGTGCAAGAAATTCTTCTTTTTTGTTTCAGGTGACAGTGAAATACGGTCTTCAGAATGTATGCTTCTTTTACATTGAACAGATAGTACCCCGACCTCAAATAAATATTTGATAAATATCAATCTCCCTAGAGCTAATAAAAAAATCATTGATATGAGGCAAATGATACTTTTTCTTAACAGTGTTGTTATTCTATACTCTATAATCAATGAAAAGTCTCATTGAAACATCTTACTTTTTACCAAACAAGACAAGAGGACCCCATGGTGATGTGGTAGGTCTAATGAAACCTTTATCTAATAACTTCTGCAATTTCTTCTTTAACTTAAAAATTTCAATTTTATCCATTCAATAAGGGGGTTTTGAAATTGGATTAGCATCAGGAACTATGTCAACAGTAAATTCAACTTCCCAATTAGGTATAATACCCGGAAACGCGTCACAAAAAAACCTCAAGATACTCATTTACCATTGGCACATCATTTATCTAAACAGTTCCTTTGTTTTCAACAATTTTTGCAAGGTAACATTCATTTCCATCTTTTACTAGTTTCTTAGCTTCCTGATTTGTTATCAAAAGTAAGGGTTCATTATTGAATGCAAACTAAAAATCATTCTGAAAAGAAAACTCTTTAGCTTTGTAGTAAATCGTAGCACAATAAACAGACAGGAAATCCATTCCCAAAATAACATCAATCTCTACTAGAGGGAAAGCAATAAGGTTTGCAGGTAGACTCTTTCTGCACACAAGGACAAGAGGGTTCTTATAATTTATTTTTATCTCAACATTTTTTCCAGGTGTTTTTACCTTAAGTTCAGGATTAATATCTTGAGATGGAATTCCCAATTTATTAGAAAAATTCTGAGAAATGAAATAATGTGTAGACCCTGAATCAAAAAACACATTGGAATAATCAGAAAAAACAAACAGTGTACCTGATACTACTTCATTTGATGGACCAACATCTCTTGAAGTATTTGAAAAGGATTTCACCACCCCTTTATGCTTGTATTTTGGTTTCTTTCCCTCAGTTGAGTTCTTCTATGGACACTCAATTTCATAATGACCCATTTCATTTCACTTAAAACATCTTACCACTGGATTTTCATTTCATGCTTGATCATTTTCCCTACAGTTACGAGAAATATGAACAGAGTTACCACACCAGAAGCATTTCCCAAACACTGATAAACATTCTACAGGATTATTTTTACCACATTTCTAACAAGATGGATATTTAGTTTTTTTATGTCCAGGATTATTTTATGAATTCCTTCCCTTTTCCTACCAAATGGACCTCTTATTTTTTTGTTTGTTAAAGAACACATGATCATTGACAAACTCTATTTCCATCTTCTCAGCACATCGAACAAGTTTTTCATAACTTTTGAGCTCACAAGATGCTGTTGCTCTTCGATATTACAGCTTGAGTCATGGGTAAAATCTATTTTATCATACTATCAAGATTTCAGATGAAATTTGGAGCATACCTTTCCAGTCGAGTGAACATTCCTTCATAAACATCCCCTGAGTCATCCTCCTACCTCAATTCCAATAATTGTTTTTCCATCCTAAGTCGAACCAATTTAAGAAAATATTTTCAAGGAAAATTATTAGCCACTAAATGAGGCTACTATTAATTGTTAATATATATAATATTCATGTACTTTATTATTCATAAACACCATTTTTAGTGCATTTTACACTTTGAACATCATTTCACATTATGACTGTAATTCCTTCTTAAATTGAACTATTATGTGGTACATTTTTTAACATCATTGAAAGTACCCAATGATCTAGATTTTATTTTAATATTTAATTTTCATGTTAATAATTATACTGGTGACAATTAATACTTGTAGAGTGTTGGAAGATTCACATTGGAAGACCACCAAAATGAGATTTCATGCAAACAATTCTAGAGAAGGCAGATTGGACACCTGCTCACAGAAGAGAATGTGGGGCCCAATATACGGGCCCAATGGAGCCTAAATTTCATGGGATGCTAGAGGACATATATAGGAACATATAATGATGCAATAGAAAGTACTAATTTAGCCTCCATTGTGGTTATTCAGGCGGCCCAAGTTGAAGATAAAATTATGGTCCATATTCTGCGGCCCAGAAAAACACCCCACAATTTTACACATATCTCGTTAACCATAACCTATTTTGGGCTGAAACATTACATAATGTTAGGGGACATCCTGATATTTATGTTTCTCTGCTATGTAACACTCTAATTCCGTAATCTATAATGTATTACAGGCGCATCTGTTTGGTGGTTTCAAGATGCCTTCCACCTTGGGTCAAGAGTGGAAAAGGCCGAATTCCACAAGCTTTCCACCACACTAGGCCTACCATAATCAAGTGGGATGATTTGTACTATTGGAGGATCAAACCAAGGCTCCCAAAATTCCTATTTAAGGTAGTTGTTATGGGTTAGTTTTTCATCTTATATATTTGTTTTCATCTTAATGTTAAACTTCCAATTTGAGGTTGTAATCGCTTTCCCTCAATTGTATGTTCCTTGAATTACCTTAGCTTATTTATAAATGTTCTTCATATTCTCTTTCTATATTCATATTATTATCAAATTTATATCGTTTCCTCAAGGTGTGAACTTTTTTATACCAAACCTTGTGAGATTATCACACAATAGTGGAGTGATTGTTATTTCATTGTTTTTTTACTTCTCCAATTCCTCCCTTATGAGTCTACTTCCCGCTTCCATTGAAACCATAGAATAAATGGAGAGATAAAACAATAATGGGTTGATATATGGAAGTATCAAGGGGCTGTATTGGATGTTATTTATCACTGCCTTAATCACTAATCACTTTTTTAAAATGATATTTTTATTTGATGATTTAAAAAATTCTTCATCCTTATTGAATTTTAAGTTCACACACTTCAAGTTATAATACAAAAGTTTACCTTGGAGTGCTCAAAGATTCTATCCTCCAAGTATATAGGTTATTATTATTAGGTTGTGTTGGAATTAAACTAGTGAGTGATGATTTTGTTTCATCTTCTTAAATGAAATCATCTCAAATAAAAGAAATTGAAATAGTTGAAAAGGGAATGCGTCCAATCCACCCAAAGTGATAACCTAGGATCAACTCATACTTTAAAATTGAATTAACTTCAGTGTATTAGAGTTCTCTTAAACCCATATAAAATCAACCCAAGTTGTCCACTTCATAAACATTAACATTCCATAGAATGTACATGTCTATAAGTTTCTTCTTAGGTCTCTGAGGATTCAAAAACCCAAGCTAAACTAAAAGGACCGTTGTACCTTCGTCTCTTGGGTAAATTTGAGCGTGAATCAAATTTTGGTTCCATTTTAGGGGACCCAAGTAAGTCATCTAAATATCCATTCTATTTTCCACCTTTTGATATTTTCTCATCCAAATTATCTTATCTTACCCCTTTCTCATTTTTTTTGGCGCATGTCTACCTACACCCGCGATCAATCAAACCATCTAGTTAGGGTGGATAGTTCTCGGGATGGGGAGTCAAGTACACCAAGAAAACTATTTCCATTAAATTATAATCTTTCTAACACCCTAGATTCAAAAATTGATCCCATTTCAATGAAAGGTCTTCAAAGAAACCAACTCATAAACTCGGGTGGGAACCAAAATTGAAACCCAAATGAGGCAGCCCCAAAATTGGGGAATGTGGTCAATCAAACCATGAATGACTACCTCAAACCTGCCTGGACCAATTACCCCTCATGCATTAGACACAACTCCCTAGGATATTCCAACTACATCTTTAAATTCCATGTCCTAAATCATCTTCCCACATCTAATGGAATGGAGTCCGATATGCCCTACCTTCACATTAAGGAGTTCAATGACATTGTGGAAACCATGTGTCCCCCACGTCAACTAGAATCAGCTAAGATGAGGCTATTTCCTTTTTATTTAAAGGATAAAGCTAAAAATTGGCTAAAACATTTGAGACCATCACCCATAAACTCTTGGGACCAATTACAAAGAGAATTCTATAAAAAATACTGTCCCCACCACAAAACAGTTTCACTTAAAAAGACCATCCAAAACATTTTTAAATAGAGGGAGAATCATTCTATAAAACATGGGAGAGGTTCAAGGACACTATAAACATAGTTACACACCATGGTTTTTTATTCCTAAACAAGTGAGAATTTTCTATGAAGGGTTGGGCCCAGGGAACAAACAATTCATTGACATGATTTGTAATGAAACTTTTAAAAACAAATCCCCAAATGATGCTTACAAGTATCTAGAAAGCCTTTCTGAACAAAACCAAACATGGGGAAATTAACCTTATTCTAAAAGGCCACAAATAACTTCTAGAATTCATACACATATAGAATAAAAAATCCTTAGGGCTAAACTCGTAGTGCTCTCTAGGAAAGTTGAAGAGATAGACCTTAGGAAAGTCCATGAAATCCAAACTGTAAACCCTGTTTGCACAATTTGTGACAAACATGACCATAAGACAGACAACTACCCAACCATTCTATCCATCAAGGATGTTATTTTAGGAGGACCGATAGTGGAAGTAAATTCCTTGAAGTTTCAAAATCCTCAATACCAAAATAACTTCAACCCAAGGTATAATGACCACCCAGGCTTCCGCTGGAAAGATAACCAACAACCTAGCCATCCACAGGGACAAAATCCTTACCCCCATCAGAACTACCAAACCCATAACCAGTTCCTAGCCCAACCTATCCAATACCAATAGCCACCCATCCATTTTCAACAAACCATTCCACCTCCAAAATATCCCCATGGGATAAAAAAATCTCTTCAAGCACCAACACAAACTGTTCCACAAAGACTACTCGAACAACTATGCAAACAAATGGAAAGAGTGAACTCGAAAGTCTCTTCCTTAAAACAAGAACTTTAAACCATCAAAACTGGAAAGGAACCCATTCCAGTCAGGTGGTACCATCCTCAACTTCAAGGGGAGAGTCAATTTTCACTCAAACAACTCATGAACAACTAAAGGATGTGACTATTTTAAGAAGTGGGAAATAAATTGAGAAACCTGAACAACTAATTCAAAACCCATATAAAGATTCCAACATGTATGAAAATTAAAATGAACCAAATGATAAAACTGAAAAACATGATAACATTTTCAAAGAAAAATCTCTTCAAGAAACAACCCCACAACCTGCACCATTTCCTTAATGCATGAGGAGGAAACCAAGCCTAAATTGAGTCAAACATTAAGAGAAATCTTCTCACAAGTCAAGTTGAACATTCACCTTCTCGATACAATCCCAACCATACCTTCCTAATCAAAGTACCTTATGGACTGTTGCACTTTTAAAATTAAATTTTTTACATAACAACCAAGTCCTTTTGGATTCTAATTTGAGTACCACCATTCAAGGGGCCATTCCTCCTAAGTTGAAAGACCCGGGTTTCCCTTACATCAGTGTTGAACTAGGAGAGAGAAAAGTTTTCAAGGCATGGTGTGACCAAGGTGATAGAGTCAATATCATCCCCTATGATGTGTACTACCAGTTAGGTCTAGAAGAGCTCCAACCCACATCTGTCACACTTCAACATGCTGATCATAGCATTAAAGTTCCAAAGGGGATTTTAAAGGATGTTCTAATAAATGTTGAAAACATCATCTACCCTTCTGACTTCATTGTCCTTGACCACCATCCAAAATTATGAAATAAGGAACAAAACCCAATAAACATTGGCCATACTTTCCTTGCAATAATCAACTTTGTTATCCAAGTCCGAAATGGGAACATGACCATCACCTTTGGAAACATGAGTCTAGACGTGAACATCTATAATGCAAGATCACAAATATAGGATGATGAGGAAATTCATGAAGTAAACATGATAGGAAACATTGATAATGAATCCATATAACATCAAGGAATATTTGATGGATTTTTAAGTCAGGATGAGATTGATTTCCTTTGTTCACATGAAGGAAGTTTATCTCCTTGGCATGAATCATTTTCAAATCTCTCTTATGATTAAGTCTTAGGTCCAACAATCAGTGAAACCTTTCAGGAAACCAATTTCATCGAGACCACTCCAATATTCTTCCATAAATCTGATCAAGTCAATCTAGTAGTTGAAACTTCTACATGTGAGGAATCAATCCTATCTAAAACTCTAGGATACCAAATTGAACTTGATCCAATTTCCCAATATTCTACTGAAATTCTGAACCAACCTGATCTTGAATTTAAGGAACATCCCGCTACACTCAAGTATTCCTTCTTAGGGGACAATCAAACACATCCTATTGTCATTTATTCTTCTCATGAATCCAATCATGAGAGGATGCTTCTAGAAATCCTAAGGAAACATAATAAAGCCATTGGTTGGACCCTGTCTGATATTCCTGGGATTAGCCCACTTATCAGGACTCATAGAATTGTTCTAGAATCTCATTCCAAGCTATGCCATCAACCTCAATAATGAATTAGTCCTAATCTCGTGGTAGTAGTGAGAAAAGAACTTCTTAAATGGTTAAAAGCCGGTATCATCTATCCCATAGCTGAGAGTGAGTGGGTAAACTCAATCCATGTGGTTCCCAAGAAGGCAGAAATCATAGTGATAACCAATAAGGTTGGAGAGATTCTTCCAACTAGGGTGAGCGGTTGATGGAGGGTCTGCATTGAATATAGGAAGCTAAACTCATTCACCAAGAAGGACCATTTCCCCTTACCATTCATTGACCAAGTCCTTCAGAGAGTAGAAGTTCATGCCTTCTAATGTTTCTTAGATGGGTACTCGGGGTATAATCAAACTGAGTTCTCCCTAGAGGATCAAGGGAAGACAAGATTTACATGTCCATTCAACACCTTTTCTTTCAAACTCATGCCCTTCGGGTTATGCAATGCCCCTGGAACCTTCCAGCGGTGCATGATGGAAATATTACCATACATGGTAGGGGATTTTATCGAGGTCTTCATAGATGACTTCTCTATGTTTGGGGATACATTTGACAGATATCTGAGGAATGTGGAGAGAGTCTTGTCAAGATGTGATGAAAAGAATCTGGTCCTAAACTAGAAAAAATGCCATTTCATGGTTAAAGAGGGACTAGTTCTAGGCCATCTAGTCTCAGGTAGGGGGAGTGAAGTTGATAAATCCAAGGTTGACATCATTCATCACCTTCCATCACCCAAAAATTTCAAGTAAGTGAGGTCTTTCTTAGGACATGATGGTTTCTATAGAAGAGTCATCAAGGAATTTAATTCAATCTCTCGTCCCCTTTGTGCTCTCCAAGTAAAGGATGCTCCATTTTTTAGGACAGAAAGATGTGAGGGTTCATTCTAAACCCTCAAATCCTCTCTCACCACTCCTCCCATTATGAAATCTCTAAATTGGATCCTTCCTTTCGAACTTATGTGTGATGCTAGTGACTTTTCTGTAGTAGCTGTGTTAGGAAAACGTTGTGATAAAAATCCTTACGTCATTGCTTATTCAAGAAAATCCTTAAATGATTCCCAAATAAACTACACCACTACTGAAAAGGAGTTACTTGCTATTGT
Source organism: Viscum album (assembly GCA_963277665.1). Lineage (NCBI taxonomy): Eukaryota > Viridiplantae > Streptophyta > Magnoliopsida > Santalales > Viscaceae > Viscum > Viscum album. Next base: position 400,277,178 of record OY728151.1, on the reverse strand, counting down.
GTTTTCCTTAAGGAAGTTTAGGTCCTAACTCTTAAGATATCCCATCACTGTGTTCACCGACCATTTTGCACTAAAATACCTCTTCCAAAAACAAGATGCTAAGGCTAGACTGATTAGGTGGGTCCTTCTCTTACAAGAATTTGACCTCACAATCAAGGATAAAAAGGGTGATGAAATTTTTTTAGCTAACCACCTATCTAGGATGGAATTAAAAGACAACCCAAATCACCTTTCTGCGTCTGATTCATTTCCTGATGAACAACTGTACTCTATGAGTGACTGCCCTTGGTATGCTGACATAGACAATTTCTTAGTTACAGGAGTCATTCCAAAATTACTAGGGAATCAAGATCGAAGGTAATTACTTTATGATGTTATGAAGTGATTGTTTGATGATCCATACCTCTATAAGTTATTCCCTGACCAAGTCATTAGGAGGTGTGTAATAGAATCTGAACAGGAGTCCATCCTTAAATTCTGTCATAGTGAGGCATGTGGAGGTCACTTTTCCTCTATGAAAACATATTCTAAGGCTCTTTAGTGTGGTCTTTTCTAGCCCACCCTCTCAAGGGACTCCTACACATTTTTTCAAATATATTCTACGTGTCAACAATTAGGTTCCATCACAAAAAGGAATTACATGTCACTCACTCCCATCTTAGTGGTTGAAATCTTTGACTATTGGGGAATTGATTTAATGGGTACCTTCCCAAACTCTAGGGGATATCTTTACATTATTTTAGCTATCGATTATGTCTCCAAATGGGTTGATACCATTCCTAAAAAATACAATGATCATCAAACTGTGATTAGATTTCTCAAGGAAAACATCTTCACTAGATTTGGAATTCCTAGGGTTATCATTAGTGATCATGGAACTCATTTTTGAAATCTTCCATTCTCATCACTCATGGAAAAATATGGAATTTATCACAAAGTGTCCACTGCTTACCACCCACAGACCAATGGTCAGGCAGAGTTAGCCAATCGAGAAATCAATGAAATTCTTGAGAAAACTATTAATCCATCTAAAAAGATTGGTCGATAAAACTCTTAGATACTCTTTGGGCCTATCGAACGTCATATAAAACCATTTTAGGAATGTCTCCATATAGGTTGGTTTATGGTAAAGCATTCCATTTTCCAGTGGAGATTGAACATAAGGATTTTTGGGAAATTAAGAAAAGGAATTATTACCTCTCATTAGGTGAAACAAAAAGGAAATTAGTTCTTAATGAACTTGAGGAACTTAGGATGGAGGCTTATGAAAATTCAAGGATCAATAAAGCTAAAGTAAAAGCCTACCAATCTCGAAATCTTAAAACCAAAAACATTGTACCAGGTAAACCTATTCTTTTGTATAGTTCTAAACTTCATTTACACCCGGGAAAGTTGATGTCTAAATGGTCAGGTCCATACATAGTGCATAAGGTGTACCCCCATTCGGCTGTAGAAATTCAAGATCCCACTAATGGTCAAACCATTAAAGTTAATGGTCATAGTGTCAAACCATTCATAGAACCGTTCAAAAAACATGAAGTTAAGGACTAATTTTGTGAACCTAACTTAGATGATGAAAATAATTAATCAATTAGGGGTCCAAGTCAAGCTAACGACGTTAAACAAAGCGTTGCATGAGAGGAAACCCATGGTTTTCAAGTTTCCAATAATTTTTTTGTTTTAATCTACTTTATATTTTAAATAGGATTAATGAATCATTTTGATATTTAGAAAAAATTAGACTATTGACCCGTTCTTCTATTATGAGTATGGATGGGTACGAAAGGGGAGCGCCATATTCATCTGTGCTACGTGGTGTGATCCTTGAGTAATACCTTACCCAGAAATTTAAAAATAAGACAATATATCATCAGTTAATTTTATTTTATTTTTATGTGTTTGTAGGATAAAATAAAAATACAAAAAATATATATTAATAAATAAATAATAAGGACACGTCATAGGTCGTGGGTCAAACCCTGTCACAACCGGCAAAGCCATGAGGAATCGAACCCGGGACCGAAGGGAGACAAGGGTGCACGCTTACCACTGACCTACATCTTTTTGTGCTTCCTTATTCCTTAATTTTTATATATATACTTATATTTTACTTTATTTATTATTTAAATATATATATATATAGTTTTTTGTTGTTTTGTTTGTTTTTTTGTTTTATTTCCACTAGGGAATTCTCAGAGTGACATTGTGATCAAGGGATTAAAAGGGAGCAACAAGAATTTCAACTTCAACCACCAGGTGACTTCATTCCATGATCCTCATTTTCAATTTCCTTTTTAAACTCTCATTCTCTACCTCTACCCCTTCTAAATTTTCTTTTCATTAAACACTGGGGATAATGTTATTTTATGTTGGGGGGAGATAAAATAAAAAATACCTTTGGGTCAAAAAAATGAAGGATTTGAAAAAAAATATGTGTAAATGGAAGGAAAAATTCCATTAACTTTGAACATGGTAATACACATTAATCATTTTGAAACTGAATATAATATAATTTAGCATGCCCCAATTCTTATCTTAATCCTTGTATATGTTCATGAGCATTGATTTTGGAATGTGTGGCTGTCCAATGTGACATTTCATCATTTATATTTTCATCCAAATAATAAAAATGATCACAATGCACTTCCTTTGGATAGTGGGGTATTAGTTTGAGTTCATGGGGTCCCAAAAATAAATAGCATAGGTTTGGTGATAATTTTAGTTTTAATATGAGTATTAAAAAAAATAAAATAAAAAAACAATAAATTTGTGCGTAGAGCAATGAAATGATATAATGCGTGGCTTTCGACACTTAGGGATCGTGACTCCATAGTTTTCTGGCCCAGAGATAGTAATTTTATCTCTATTTTGGGTAATTTGAATTTGTTTTTGAAAGAGTTAACTCAATATGATGCCCGAGTATGTGGGCTTCACTTGGTGCCCTAAGGAATTTGATCCTGGGAGTCATCGGCAAAGTCTCGCTACAGGGGTTGAATCTTTCAAGTGAAATTTTAATTACCATGGAAAAATTTCAAAAACAAATAAAATTCAATAAATATATTTAATACTCATATTAATATTGAAATGTGATCCCACCTAGCACTTCCGTCATTTCCCACTTGAATAAAGATGAACCCCCATGTCTATTGTGATACAGAACATATCCTCATACTTAATTGATATTGGATGAAATATGGAAATAAATTTGAACAAAGGAATGGGCTTGGTATTGGGATCTACTTATGAAACTATATTGTATTAAAATATTTTTATGGGTTTCATGATTTTTTGGTATATGGGTTTTTGGTGATCAATGTTTATTAAAATGTTTTTGGAAAAGGGAATTCGAATTTCATATTTGTGAGATATATTTTTCTCGGGACTAGAAAAACTCAAGTTGGGGGGTGTGATTAGCCACAAAATGAGGCTAATATACATTGTTAATAGATATAATATTCATGTGCTTTATTATTCAAAAACACAATTTTTAGTACATTTTACACATTGAACATCATTTCACATCACGATTGTAATTCCTTCTTAAAATGCACTATTATGTGGTATAGTTTTTAACATCATTTAAAGTACCCAATGATCATGATTTTATTTTCATATTTAATTTTCAGGTTTATAATTATCTTGGGAACAATTCATAATTGTGGAGTGTTGGAAGATTCAAATTGGAAGACGACCAAAAAGGGATTTCATGCAAACAATTATGGAGAAGTCAGATTGGACACCAGCCCCCTGATGAGAATGTGGGGCCCAATATACGTGCCCAATGAAGCCTATATATCATGGTATTATAGAAGAAATATAGAGGAACAAATAATTATTCAAGATCTAGTACTAATTCAGCCTCCATTGTGGTTATTAAGGCGGCCCAAGTTGAAGATAAAATTTTGGTCTAGATTCTACAGCCCCAAAAAACTACCCACCATTTAACACATATCTCGTTAACCATAAACTATTTTGGGCTGAAACGTTACAGAAAGTTTGCGTACATCTGGTGAGTCATGTTTTCCTTATATGGACCACTCCAATTTATCCATATAGAAGTTCTTCCAGGTGCATCTAGTCGGTGGTTTCAGTGTGGCTGCCACCTCAGGCCAGGAGTGGAAAAGTCCAAATTCCACAAGCTTTCCACCACCCTAGGCCTACAATAATCAAGTGGGATGCTTTGCACTGTTGGATACTCAACCCAAAGCTCCCAAAATTCCTATTTAAGGAAGTGGTGATGGAAGAGTTTTTCATCTTTGTTCTTTGTTTTCATCTTAATGTTATGATGCCAATTTGATGTTGTAATCACTTTCCCTCAATTGTAAGTACCTTGAATTACCTTAGATTCTTTATAAAATTCTTCATATTCTCTTTTTGTATTCTTCTTCTTATCACTTTGATACTGTTGCCTCAAGGTGTGAACTTTTTCAAACCAAACCTTGTGATATTACCACACAATGGTGGAGTGAATATTATTTCATTGTTTTTTTACTATGACAATTCCTCCCTTATGAGTCTACTTCCAGCTTCCATTTAAACCATAGCATCAATGGAAGGATAAGAAACTTATGGGTTGATCCAAGGGATTAGAAAGGGGCTGTATTGGATGTTATTTATCACTATCTTAATCACTAATAACTTCTTTAAAATGAGATTTTTATTTGATGATTTTTAAAACTCCTTCATCCTTATTGAATTTTAAGGTCACACACTTCAAGTGCTAATACGAACCTTTAACTTGGAGTGCTCAATGATTTGATCCTTCAAGTGTACAAGTGATTAGTATTAGGGTGTGTAGGAATTAAACCAGTGAGTGATGATTTTGTTTGATCTTCTTAAATGAACTCATCTCAAATATAAGAAATTGAAATAGTTGAAAAGGGAATGTGTCCAATTCACCCCAACCGATAACCTAGGATAAACTCATACTTTAAAATTTAATTAACTTTAGTGTTTAGAGTTCACTTAAACCCATATAAAATCAACCCAGGTTGTCCACTTCATAGCCAAAAACATTCAATAGAATGTACATGTCTATAGTTTTCTTCTTAGGTCTCTGAGGATTCGACAACCCAAGTTAAACTACAAGGACCGTTATACCTTCATATCTTGGGTAAATTTGAGCGTGAATCCAAATATACCTTTGAATTCTTCCCAAAAAAGAGCATAAATATCCTCACTATCCCTGATATTTTTCACTATAGACCACCACTGATCAGCATCACCTTCAAAACGGTAAACAGCAAGACAAACCTTTTGTTGTTTTCAACAACCCATGACATAAAAAATTTTCTCTAGTGCTTTAATCCACCCTTCTGCCAGCAGAGGGTCAGATGATCCTCTGAATGATGGGGGATGTTGCCTCATGAAATGCCCCACTACTGATATGTTCCTCTATGGTTGATCTAGGTGATCTTGTGCATGGATACCACCACCATTTATATCCTGAGTCAACTATGCCATCACTGCAAAAAACTGTTAAATTCTGATTCCGTACATCTCTGGTTGCTTATTTGGAAGGTTGTCTTCCTCCTGATGTCGTCCAAACATAGTTTCCCTGTTTCCTCTACAAAAAACCATTCTGAACACAGAAATAGATTAGGTGAAGAAACATGGTAATATGTAAATTCTATATCTTTTAAATCATAACGTAAACTAAAATAATTTATGGATATTAATTTAACTATATTCTAACTCCTAAAGTTGTCTAAATCGACCTGTGATACCAATTTTAAGGCCCCGACCTTAAATCATTTCATAATCTTGAATTAAATGAATAATTTACATTGAGGATCTTTTCAGGTTTAGAGTTTTAGAGAATTAGGTGATAACATTTACATAAGAACATGAATATTTAATGTAGACAATTCTATAGAGTATCCATTATTTCATAAAATAAAAACTCATGAAAAAAGAGTCATGTCTAGTTCCATGTTTCAGACAGCAAGAATTTTCCTTAATCCCATCATTGACCCTATTCCACTTTATGTCTTGTGAAAAACATTTCAAAAACATGGGATGAGCATAAAAATCTCAGTAAGGGATACACAAAGAAGAAAAAATGTTAATTTTTCAAAAAAAAAAGTAAACCATGAAAACATTATCACAAGTAATAAATTTCACCTTTATGAAGTAGTAAATACTCTTCACTGAATAAAATATCATTTCTTTCCCTTTTGTAACCAAAATATTACCATAAAAGTCATATAAAGAACACATAACATATAAAGGTAACTTGGGACATAAAAATTCTTAAGTAAAATAACCATACGTTCGACCTCCATAAATATCACATAATGGAATAACCATACGACCGACTTCCATACCCAATGCATTGGAGGTTATAACGTAACCACCTGTCTTGTTTTATCACGGCACCACCCGTCATTTTTTTTATCATGTAACCACTTGTCAAATGTCCATGTACCATTATAAAATCATAACTCATAAAATATTTCAAATATACACATTTCACTAATAACATTTAATTTGGAATCACAAGAAATAATTTCAAGATATTGAAATAATAAATCCATTTGAAAAACCATTTTCAATACCAAAACACTCAAAAACAGAATAAGGGATTTCCTTTTCATTTTAGAAAAACTTAAGGCTTATAGAGGAAGCCAAATAAAGATTACTGTGGTGGAGAGGTCATTGTCACCACAAACGTTAAAAACATTATATTTGTCGTTTAGTAAAATGCCTTGTTAAACAAAGATTCCATTTTAATGAAAGTAAAATTCAAAGGGTTTTATTATAAAATATGTAAAAGAAGAAGGTATATATTATCGAAATATGCCTCAATGAAAGGAGTTTTAGACGAAGTCCCTTACCTTGTGTCTGACATGACCCATTCGTTCTTTAATCTCCTGAATAATAAACTAAAGTTAATTTTTTTTACTTTCTTAAGAAACTTTTTAATGTTTATTATTCCATTTATATCACTTATTACCATGTTATAAACATTTTGTAATCATTTATGTCAATAATTGTCGTTTTGTCGATATTTAGTACTTGAGTCATAAATGAACACCATATAATTGCAGGTTGTCCATGTGGTCAATAGTCCATTATCTCCAAAATTATATTCATGATTAAGATATCATATAAATCATATATATCAAGTAAATATATGTATTTATAATAGTACATAACATTTTGGAGATAAGAAATGAAATGCACCATTCATGGAGACGGTATGCCGTATGTACGCATGAACGCTACTTTCATTTCTATTTTAAAGTTTACTGGAATTAAAACATAATGATACATAGGTATATTATAATTCCATTATAATATCATATATAATATCATTAAAACTATCCTTTATACATCCCACATATGGCATTAACGAGTCATATCACTTTAGGTGGCGGTAGTCCGCACTTCCTCAAAATTAAATTATCATGTTTACCCATAATGGGAACCATAATGTTATGATATAAAATAAAAATACAGAAACATAAAGAAAACATAAACATAATATATATCATATATAAATATAGTTTCGTATTAATGGACACCATAAGAGGCGGTAAGAGATAATTGAACAATCATTGTTTCATGAGGCATTAGTTTTCCATTCATAGAAATAGTATTCTCTTCACCCATTAGATGGAGGTGTGTGTAAGTATAGTTCGAATACTTCTCATAAAAAAATCATAGTATATTGAGGATACTTTTTTTTGTTATAAAAGAAAGGAATAAAAATATTTAAGGGGTTGGAGAAGTAAAATAAAATAAAATAAGTTAAGAGGAATTGTTAACTTTAATTTGGGTAACTCTATTTGGTTTGAACCAAAATAACTTCTTATGTGCCTTCTGCCTAAGGTAAGGCTTCTAGGAGGTGGAGAGGGATCTTAAGAGCCTATTTGGTCAGGTTTTGGATAAGCCAAGGGGCTAGAGAGGTGTGAGGAATGAGTAAGAATTGAGGGCTTTTTATAAGGGGGAGGAGGGGCTCTTTAGGAAAGTGTGAAAATATTATTTTGTTATATAATGATATTCAGTTTCTAAAGATTCAAAACCAATTAAAGTCAAATATAAGATGACTTATTGTCTAAATAAAATCATCCAATAAAATTTGGACAGTGTCTGGATATTATTTTATTATTTATATTCTTATTTATTTAAATCTTTTATTAATGAGATAAATACATCATCATTATTGTGTCATAATTAATTTAATTTATTTGATGTCTAAAAAATATAAAAAAATACAATGATGTAGGAAATTTTTTTATCTTTAAAATTAATATTTATAGTTGAAAATATATCTTATATAACCCCATGTAAAAATTTATTTACTAAAAGATATTTGTTTGTTTCATTTTTATCATTACTTTATGTTAATTAATCTAAAGTGTCATTATCACGCCCAAGTGGCTTCATGGGGTCCCAAAATCGATCTAAAGATTCCCACTGTCGTAAATGAATGAACCAATAAGGTTAGTACAAGTTTTATGTTAATTTTTTATGATTATAATATTATTTTTACATTGAATTACCCTATTTACCTTTTACTATGGTAAATAAAAGTCAAAAGCTACTATTCACCAAAAATTATTTTCATCTTATTGAACAAAATTTTACTTACTAATAATAATCATGATTGTTGGTTTTTTGAAATTTAATCCACAGAAGCGGTAAAATTTCATTTTAATGAAAATTTTAGTTTTTAACTTCTACTTTGTGGTTTCACTATTCATCAAAAAGTGATGTTTTTCAGAAAACAACCAAAAATTTAGCCTAAGCTATATATGATATTCTGAATTAAAAAATTATGTCTATTTTAACAAATTCAACACATATAATTTTCATTAATTAATTTAAATTAATTCCCGTTGTCAAAACAAATAGTGTGTTTCTAAGAAACAATAACTCTCAAAAGATCGACACTTGTTTATGTCTAATTTTAAAGTGAAATTAATTATAATGGTCAAAAATGGATTAATTTTTAAAAATATAATCTAATTACACTTTAAAATCAATTATAAAGATAATATAACAATATAAATAAATTATATTAAAAGGAACATTTGAATAAAAATACATTATTTTTCACTATTCATAAAAAAATGAACATTACCAGAAAAAAACAAAAATTTACCCAAAGTAAATTTTGATATATCGAATCTAAAAAAGAATTTTATTTTGTCAAATAGAACATATAAAAGTGACAAAAACTATATTTAATTAGGTTTCTCCATTACAAGGTATTAAATTGACCTTTTAAAGTAAATTATGCTTAAAATTTGATTCATTCACAATTTAAGCCTCTAAATTTTGTTTAACAAACATGTATAATAATATTTTAGTTAGTTTTGTTCATTCCTACCAATTCAATGACTAGGAGTTAACTACCATTGAAAATAATAATATTATATTATTAGTGTGCAACGTAAGATTTCAAAGAAACATGTTGTTGCGTATCGGTTATGCCATCGAACATAGCAACCCCTTTAAAGTAAAATTAATATTTAATTCCCAAAATATTAATAAAAAAGAGGGTGTATTATTTCTTTATTAACCTGGGATTTTATATCCTTCCCCCCTTTTGTAAATTCTGTCCTCACAATCTTATTCACTTATCAAATAAGTGGGTGTATTTATCCCTCATAGCATTTTCAAATTGCCACGTTGCCTCTTCAACGATATGGTTTTCCTAAAACCTTTACCAGGGGAATTTCCTTATTCCGCAACACTTTCTCTCTATAGACAAGAATTCGGACTAGTTTTTCCTCATAAGAGAGATTATCGTCCAACTGAACTACATCTGGACTCAATAAATGAGATGGATCTGGAATATACTTTCTCAATATTGAAACATGAAAAACATTGTGTACCTAGGATAAACGTGGAGGTAAAGCCGCTCTTTAGGAAACTGATCCAACTTTCTCCAGGATTTCATAATGTCCAATGAACCTTGGACTCAACTTTCCCTTCTTACCAAAACACATCTCACTTTTCCCTAAGGAAACCTTGAGAAAGACATGATCACCTACCTCAAAAGAAAGATCCTTCCTCTAGTTATACATATAACCTTTCTATATTCTCTAGGATATTCTCATGTTCTTCTGAGTCAACTAAACTTTTTCTTCCATCTCCTCTACCAATTTTGGTCCCATCAGCTTCCTTTCACCTACTTCATCCAAAAATGCTAGTGTTCGATAACAGTTTCCATATAATGCCTCAAATGGAGCCATCTATATACTGGAATGAAAACTGTTATTATAATAAAAATCAACCAAATAAAGATGTTGGTCCCAACTTCCCTGATAATCCTGTGAACAAGCACATAGCCTATCATCTAGGGTCTGATATGTTCGTTCTGATTACCTATCTGATTATGGATGAAATGTTGTACTAAAATTTAATTCAGTACCCAACGACTTATGAAGGACTTTCAAAAGTTATATGTAAACCTAGGATCATGATCAGATAAAATGGATAGCATCACTCTATGCAACCTGACTATCTCTTTAACATAAAACTGAGAAAGTTGATCTAGATAAAAAGTATCTCGAATAGGAAGGAAATGAGAAGATTTAGTCAACCGATCAACAATAACCCATATTGCATTATTACCTCGAGATGTCTTTGGTAATCCCACAATGAAGTTTGTGGATATATTTTCCCATTTCCACTCTCGCACCAGTAAAGACTGAAGCATCCCTTTTGGTAAAGGCCACTTTTCTTTAACCTGCTGACAAGTCATACACTTCACAGTAAAATCAGAAATATCTATTTTCATTCCATCCCACCAGTAATACTCCCAAAGATCTCTGTACATATTTTTACTTCCAGGATGAACTAAAAACGGGGAACTGTGAGCTTCACATAACAACTCAATCTCTAAATCTAAATCACAAGGCACACATAATATTTTTCCAAACCTGAAAACACAATCATTATCAATGTAAAAATCAGGAAACTTACCCTTTTGAACCTACTCTGCCTTTTTCTACAACTCAGTATATTCTTTCTGCGCTTGCTTTATTCTATAGAATAGATATTATTTCACTGTCACATAAAACAAAATAGAATAATTTTATGCACCAAAAACTTCTATTCTAAAGTTTATCAAATAAAAAACCAAAAGATCTAGTTCCAAATGTATCATGGTTAATGAAGCATTACTTTTTTGAATCAAAGAATCAATAACTTTATTTTCCATTCCTAGATGGTAATGAATCATTCAATCATAATACTTGATTAATTCCAACCATCTCTTATGTCTCATGTTCAAATCATTTTGAGTGAATATATACTTCAAACTTTTGTGTTCTATATATATTTCACATTTTAATCCATACAAATCATCCCTCCAAATTTTTTAAAAAAAAAAACAAAATCTAGTTCCAAATCATGTGTAGGGTAATTTAATTCACGAGGATTCAACTGATGTGAAGCGTAAGAAATTACCTAATAATTCTTCATAAGGATAAATACAAGTCCTTCTAATAAATCATAATTTTAATTAACAAACTCACCGTTTCATGAAGGCAGTTCCAAAACTGGATCATTCCCCAATCTTTTTTTCAATTCCTAAAAACAATCATCACATTATTTTGTCCAAATAAACTTTACACCTTTTCGATTTAACTTAGTCAATGGGCTAGATAACTGTGAAAAATTCTCAACAAACCACTGATAATAACCTGATAAACCAAGAAAACTACCAATCTCAGTTATATTTGTGGGTCCTGGACATTCTTTAATAACATTTTTTAGCAGGATCAACAGTTATGCCATTTTTGGAAGCAATGTGACCAAGGAAAAAAATTTGTTGTAACCAAAACTCATACTTTCTGAATTTCCCAAACAGTTTCATTTATTCTATGGGTTTCAATACATTCTTAAATTCCTTTCATGTTCCTCTTTACTTTTGGAATAAAAAAATATCATCAATGAAAACAACCAAAAACTTACGCAAGAACTCACAGAAAATTCTATTCATAAGATCCATGAATACAACCGGTGGATTGGTTTAACCAAAAGGAATAACTAAAAATTCATAATGTCCATATATTGTATGAAATGTGGTCTTCAGAATGTATTATTTCTTTACTTTCATCTAATTGTACTATGACCTCAAATCAATCTTTGAAAAATACTGATCTCCCTATAGCTGATCAAACAAATCATCTATATGAGGCAATGGATACTTGTTCTTAACAATGATATTATTCAATGCTCTATAATCAATGCAAAGTCTCATTGAAAAATCTTTCTTTTTAAGAAACAAGACAGGAGAAAACCATGGTGATGTTCTAGGTCAAATGAAACCTTTTCCTAATAATTCCTACAATTGCTTCTTTAACTCTAAAAGTTCGATTTTAGCCATTCGATAAGGGGTTTTGAAATTAGATTAGTATTAGGAACTAAGTCAATATTAAATTCAACTTCTCGATCAGGTATAATACCAGGAAACTCATCAAGAAAAACATCAAGATACTAATTTACCACCTGGACATCATTTATCTGAACCGTTCATTTGTTTTCAACAATTTGTGTAAGGTAACATTCATTTCCATCTTTTACTAGTTTCATAGCTTCCTGATATGTTATCAAAAGTAAGGGTTGAATACTGTATGCAAACTGAAAATCTTTCTGAAAACAAACCTCTTTAGCTCTATATTCAATCTTATCATGATAAACAGATAGCCAGTCCATGCCCAAAATAATATCAAACTCTACTAGAGGCAAACCAATAAGGTTTTCAGGTAGATTCTTTCTGCACCCAAGGACATAAAGGTTCTTATAATTTATTTTTGTCTCCAAATTTTCTCTAGGTTTTTTTACCATAATTTCAGGATTCATATCATGAGATGGAATTACTAATTTACTAGAAAAATTATCAGAAATGAAAGAATGTGTAGACCCTAAATCAAACAACACATTGGAATAATCTGAAAAAACAAACAGTGTACCTGAAACTACCTCATTTGATGGACCAACATATCCTAAAGTAGTTATAAAGGATTTCACTAGCCCTTTTTGCATGTAGTCTAGTTTCTTTCCCTCAATTGAGTTCATCCGGGACAATCATTTGAATAATGACCCAATTCATTACCCATAAAACATCTTACCACTGGCTTTTCATTTCCTCCTTGATCATTTTCGTTACAGTTATGAGAAATATGACCAGATTTACCACACCAGAAGCACTTTCTAGACTTTGATAAACATTCACCAGGATGCATTTTACCACACTTACCACAAGATGGATATTTAGTTTTCTTACCTCCAGGATTATTTAGTGAATTCCTTCCCTTTTTTTCCACCTGGACCTCTTATTCTATTTTTTGTCAAAGAACACCTAATCATTGGAAAAATCTATTTCCACGTTCTCCACACATCGAACCAGTTTTCCCTAACTTTTGAACTCATGAGAGGCTAATTATCTTCGTTATCACAGCTTTAGTCTTGAGTAAAATAAATTAATCTTACTATCAAGATCTCAAATGAAATTTGGAGCATAAATTTCCAGTCGATTGAGCTTTCCTTGGTCAACAACCACTGAGTCATCTTCCTTCCTCAATTCAAAGATTTTTTTTCCATTCTATGTTGAAACACTTTAGGAAAATATTTCTCAAGGAACATACCTTTGAATTCATCCCAAACAAGAGCATCAATCTTCACACTATCCCTAATATTTTTCACCATCGACCACCACTTATTAGCTTCAACTTAAAAATAGTATACAACGAGACTAACCTTCTGATGTTCTGAACAACCCATGACATCGAAAATTTTCTCCAGTGATTTAATCCACCCTTCTTGTAGCACAATTTCAGATGTTCCTTTGAATGATGGGGGATATTGCCTCATGAAATTCTCTACTACTGACATGTTCCTCTGTGGTTGATCTGGATGATCTTGTGAATGGATACCACCACCATTAATAGCCTGAGTCCATTATTCCGTCACTATAACAAACTATTCAATTCCAATTTTGACCATCTTAGGTTGTTTATTTGGAAGGTTGTATTCCTCTTGATGTCGTCCCAACATAGCTTCCCTATTTCCTCTATAGAAAACCATTCTAAACATAGAAATAGTTTAGGTGAAGCAACATGGTAATCTATAAATGCTACTCAATCATAAATTAAACTAAAATAATTTATAGATATTAATTTAACTATATTATCACTCCTAAATATATCTAAACCGACCTATGATACCAACTATAAGGCCCTGACCTTAAAGCATTACATAATCATGAATGAAATGAATAATTCACATTGATAACCTTTTCATGTTTAGAGTTTTAGAGAATTAGGTAATAATATTTACCTAACAACATGAATATTACATGTGGACAATTTTACTCAGTATTCATTTTTTTGGAAAATAAAAACTCTTGAAAATAGAGTCATGTCTAGTTCCTTGTTTTTGAAAATAAGACTTTTCCTTGATCCCATTCTTGACCCTATTCCACTTTATGTCCTGTGAATAACATTTTAAAAACATGGGATGATCATAAAAAGATCAGTAAGGGATACACAAAGAAGGAAAACTTTTAGTTTTTCCAAAAAACAAGTAAACTAATAATACTTTATCATAAGTAATACATTTCACTATTGTGAAGTAGTAAATACTCTTCACTGAATAGAAGATAATTTCATACCCTATTGTAACAAAAATATTACCATAAAATCCATATAAAGAACACATAACATATAAAGGTAACTTGAGACATAAACATTCTTAAGTGGAATAACCATACAGTCGACTTCCACACATATCACTAAATGGAATAGCCATACGGATGACTTCCATACCCAATGCATTGGAGGTTATAAGGTAACCACCCATCCTGGTTTATCACGACACCACCTGTCATTTCGTTTATCACGTAACCACCCGTCAAATGTACATTGACCATTATAAAGTCATAACACATAAAATATTTCAAATATAAATCTTTCACTAATAACATTTAATTTGAAATCAGAAGAAATAATTTCAAGATATTTAAATAATCAGTCGATTTCAAAAACCATTTTCAATACCAAAACACTAAAAAACAGAATAAGGGATTTCCTTTTTATTTTAGAAAATATTAAGGATTATAGAGGAAGCCAAATAACGATTACAGTGGTGGAGAGGTCATTGTCTCCGAAAACGTTAAAAACATTCCATTTGTCATTTTGTAAAACACATCATAAAAAAAGATTCCCTTTGAATTAAACTAAAATTCAAAGGGTTTTATTATACACCATGAATAGAAGAAGTTATATATTATCAAAATATTCCTCAATGAAAGGAGACTGAGACGAAGTCCCTTACCTCATGTTCGACATGACTCGTTCGTTCTTTAATCTCCAGAATAATAAACTAAAGATAATTTATACTTGCTTAAGAAAATTTTTAAAGTTTATTATTCCTTTAATATCACTTATCACCATGTTATAAACATTATTTAATCATTTATGATAATAATGATTGTTTTGTCGATATTTGGTACTTGAGTCACAAATAAACACCATATAGTTACAAGTTGTCCAAGTGGTCAATAGTCCATTATCTCCAGAATTATATTCATAATTTAGATTTCATATAAATCATATATATCTAGTATATATATATATATATGTATTTATAATAGTACATAACATTTTGGTGAAAAGAAATGAAATGCACCATTTATGGAGACGGTAAGCCGTACGTACGCATGAACACTACTTTTATTTCTATTTTGTACTTTACTAGAAATAAAATATAATGATACATCGTTATATTATAATTCAAGTATAATATCATATGTAATATCATTAACACTATCCTTTATACATCCAACATATGGAATTAATGTGTCATATCACATTGAGGGGTTGGTAGTCTGCACTTCCTCAAATGAAATTATCATGTTTAACCATAATGGAAGCCATAAAGGTATGATATAAAAGAAAAATATAGAAGAATAAAGAAAAAATAAAGATAATATATATCATATATAAATATAATTTCATCTTAATGTACACCATGTGAGGTGGTAGGATATAATCTAACAATCAACGTTTCGTGAGGCGTCAGTTTTCCATTCACAAAAATAATATGTTTTTCACCCATTAGATGGAGGTTTGTGTAATTACAGTTAGAATAATTCACACAGAAAAATCCTAGTATACTGAGGATACTGGTTTTGTTATAAAACAAAGGAATAAAAATAGTTTAGGGGTTGGAGAAGTAAAATAAAAGAAAATAAGTTAAGAGGAATCATTACCTTTAATTTGGGTAACTCCCTTTGGTTTGAACCAAAATGACTTTTTGAAGTGCCTTCTACCTAAAGTAAGGCTTCTATGAGGAGGAGAGGAATCTTGAGAGATTATTTGATATGGGGTTGAAAGAGCCAAGTGTCTTGAGAGGTGTGAGTAATTAGTAAGAATTGAGGGATTTTTATAAGGGAGAGGAGGGTTTCTTTAGGAAAGTGTGAAAATATTATTTTATTATATAGTGATATTCGGTTTCTAAAGGTACAAAACTAATTAAAATAGAATATAAGATGAATAATTGTTGAAATAAAATCATCCAATAATAATTGGAAAGGTTTTTTATATTGTTTTAATATCCATAATCTTATTTATTTAAATCTTTTATTAATGAGGTAAATACTGCATCATTATTGTGTCAAAAATAATTTAATTTATTTATGTCTAAAAATTATAAAACAATACCAAGATGTAGGAAATATTTTTATCCTTAAAATTAATATTTATAGTTGAAAAAATAGTTTACATAACCCCATGTAAAAATTTATTTACTAAAAGATATTTGTTTGTGTCATTTTTATCATTACTTTATGTTAATTAATGTAAAATGTCATTATCACTCCCAAGTGGCTCCCTAGGGTCCCAAAATAGACCCAAAGATGTAAATGATCCTAAATGACTCAACAAATAAGGTTAGTACAAATGTTAAGGTAATTGTTTAATATAATAATATTTTTGTTTTTACCTTAAATTACCCTATTTACCTTTAACCGCGGTAAAAAAAAGTTAAAAGTTACTATTCAACAAAAATTATTTTCAACTTATTGAACCATATATTAGTTACCAATAACAACCATGTATGTTAGATTTTTGAAATTTAATCCACAGAAATGGTAAAATTTCATTTAAATAAAAATGTCAGTTTTTAACTTCAACTTTGTGGTTTCACTATTCATCAAAAAATTGATGTTTTTCAAAAAACTACAAAAAATTTAGCTTAAGATATATTTGATATTCCGAATTCAGAAATGATTTATATTTTACCAAATTAAATACATAGAAGTTTCATTAATTAATTTAAAATTAATTCTCGTTGACAAAACAAATAGCGTGTTTTTAAGAAACAATAACTATCAAAAGATCAACACTTGTTTATGTCTAATTTCAAAGGGAAATTAATTAAAATGACCAAAATTGGATTAATTGGTAAAAATATATTCTAATTAAACTTTAAAATCAATTTAAAAGATAATATAACCATATAAATAAATTAGATTAAAAGGCACTTTTGAATAAAAATACAGTATTTTTCACTATTCATAAAAAAATGAACTTTACTAGAAAAATACCAAAAATTTACCCAAAGTAAATTTTAATGTCCCAAATATAAATTTGAATTATAATTTTTCAAATAGAACATATAAAAGTGACCCAAACTAGATTTAAATTGGGTTCTCCATTAAAAGGCGGTAAATCGACCTTTTAAAGTAAGTTATACTTAAAATTAGATTCATTCACATTTTAAGCCTCTAAAATTTATTTAAAAAACTTGTATAATCATATTGTAGTTATTTTTTTTCATTACCTCTAATGAAATGACTAGGATTTAACTACAATTTAAATTAATAATATTATATTATTAGTGTGCAATGTAAGATTTCAAAGAAACTCGTTGTTGCGTATCAGGTACCCCATCGAACATAGAAACCCCTTTAAAGTAAAATTAATATTTAATTCACAAAATATAAATAAAAAAGAGAATGTATTATTTCTTTATTTACCTGGGATTTTAAATCCTTCCACCCTTTTTGAAATTGCATCCTTGCAATTTTATTCACTTATCAAATAAGTTGGGGCATTTTTCCCTCATAGAATTTTCAGATTCTCACATTGCATCTTCAACCATATAGTTTTTACACAAAACCTTTACCTGGTGAATTACATTATTCCACAACACTTGCTCTCTACGGTCAAGAATATGGACAAGTTGTTTCTCATAAGAGAGATTCTCTTCCTACTGGACTACCTCTGGACTCAAATCAAGAGATGGATCTGGCATATACTTTCTCAACATTGAAACATGAAAAACATTGTGTACCTAAGATAAACTTAGAGGTAAAGCCACTATGTACACAACTGATCCAAATTTCTCCAAGTTTTCATAAGGTCTAATGAACCTTGGACTCAACTTTCCCTTATTACCAAAATGCATCACACTTTTCCATGTAGAAACCTTGAGAAAGACATGGTCACCTACCTCAAAAGAAAGATCCTTCCTCTGGTAATCCACATAACTTTTCTGTCTGCTCTGAGATATTCTCATGTTCTTCTGAATCAGCTGAAATTTTTTTTTCATATCTTCTACCAATTATGGTCCCATCAGTTTCCTTTCACCTACTTCATCCCAAAATGCTTGAGTTTGACAAGGCTTTCCATATAATGCCTCAAATGGAAGCATCTGTATACTAGAATGAAAACTGTTATTATAAGAAAATTAAACCAAATAATGATGTTGGTCCCAACTTCCCCGGTAATACAGTGAACAAGCACGTAACATATCTTCTAGGGTCTGAATTGTTCGTTCTGACTGCCCATCTGATTGCGGATGAAAAGCTGTACTAAAATTTAATTCAGTACCCAGTGAATTCTGAAGGCCTTCCCAAAAAGTTTTAGTAAATCTGGGATCATGATCAGATATAATAGAGTGGGGAACTCCATGTAACCTGACTATCTCTTCAACATACAACAAAGAAAGTTGATCTAGAGACAAAGTATCTCGAATAGGAAGGAAATGAGAAGATTTAGTCAACCGATCGATAATAAAACAGATTGCATTATTACCTCAATATTTCTTTAGTAATCCTACAATGAAGTCCATGGATATATTTTCACATTTCCACTCTAGAACTGGTAAAGACTGAAGCATCCCTTTTGGTAACTACCTCTCTGCTTTAACCTGCTGACAAGTCAAACAATTCATAGTAAAGTAATCAATATCTTTTTTCATTCCATCCTACCAGTAATACTCCTGAAGATCTATGTATATCTTTGTACTTCCAGGATGAACAAAAAAATGGGGAACTATGAGCTTCACATAACAACTCATTATTCAACTATGATCTACAAATCACACATAATCTTTTTGAAAACCTCAAAACACAATCAATATCAATGTTAAAATCAGGAAACTTACCCTTCTGAACCAACTCTACCTTTTTCTGCAACTCATTGTCTTCTTTATGTGATAGCTTTATTAAGTCCGATAAAGATGATTTCACTCTCACCTAAAACATAACATAAGAATTAATTGAACCATATACTTCTATACCAATGTTCATAAAATCAAAAAACCAAATGATCTCATTCCAAATGTATCATGGTTAATGAATCATTACTTTTTCGACTCAAAGCATCAGCCACTTTATTTGCCTTTCCTGGATGGTAATGAATCATACAATCATAATCCTTGATTAATTCCAACAATATCCTCTGTCTCATGTGTAATTCTTTTTGAGTGAATATATATTTCAAAATTTTGTGGTCAGTATATATTTCACATTTTACCCCATACAAATGATGCATCCAAATTTTTAAAGAAAAAACAACATCATCAAATTCCAAATCATGTGTAGGGTAATTTAACTCATGAGGTTTCAACTGATGTGAAGCATTAACAATTTACTAATCATTCTAAATAAGGACACATCAAATTCCTTTCAATGAATCATCCCTGTAAATAACAAACTCACCATTTCTGGAAGTCAGTGCCAAAAAAAGAGCATTCACCATTCTTCTTTTCAATTCCTAAAAACAATCAACACATTCTTTTTTCCAAATGAACATTACACCTTTTTGAGTTAACTTAATCATTGGGCTTGATAACCATGAAAATTTCTCAACAAACCTCTAGTAATAACTTGATAAACCAAGAAAACTATGGATATCTGTTATAATTGTGGGTCTTGTCCATTATTCAACAACATTTGTTTTAGCAGGATAAACAGTTATGCCATTTTTTGAAATAATGTGACCAAGGAAAAAAAATTTCTATAACCAAAACTCACACTTTTTGAATTTCCCAAATAGTTTCTTTTCTTTTAAGGTTTTCAATAAAACCCTTAAATGCCTTTCGTATTCCTTTTTACTTTTGCAATAAACCAAAATATCATCAATAAACACAACCCCAAACTTATCCAAGAGCTCATGGGAAATTCTATTCATAAGATCCTTGAATACAGAAGGTGCATTTGTTAAACCAAAAGGCTTACATACAAATTCATAATGGCCATATCTATTATGAAATTCAGTCTTTAGATAGTTTGCTTCCTTTACATTCAACTGATGTTACCCCAACCCCAAATCAATCTTCTAAAAATATCGAGATCCCTAGAGCTGATCAAAAAAATCATCTATATGAGTCAAATGATACTTTTTCTTAATAGTGATGTTATTTAATGCTCTATAATCAATGCAAAGTCTCATTGATCCATCTTTCTTTTTAACAAACAATACAGGATCACCCCATGGTGATGTTCTAGGTTGAATTAATGCTTTATCTAATAACTCCTATAATTACTTTTTTAACTCTAAAAGTTCAATTTGAACCATTCAATAAGGGGGGTTTGAAATTGGATTAGCATCAAGAACTAAGTCAATAGTAAATTCAACTTCCCGATTAGGTATAATACCTAGTAACTCATCAGGAAAAACATCAAGATACTCATTTACCACTGGAACATCATTTATCAAGATAGTTCCTTTATTTTCAAGAATTTTTGAAAGGTAACATTCATTTCCATATTTTACTAGTTTCTCAGCTTCCTGATATGTTATCAAAAGTAAGGGTTAATTCTTGTATTCAAACTGAAAATTTTCAAAAAACAAACCTCTTTATCTCTACATTCAATCTTAGCATGATAAAAAAATACCCAGTCCATGCCAAAAATAACATAAAACTCTACTAGAGGAAAAACAATAAGGTTTGTAGGTCGATTCTTCTTGCACACAAGGACATGATGGTTCTTATAATTACTTTTGGTCTCAACATTTCATCCATGTGTTTTTTCCATAATTTCAAGATTAATATCTTGAGATAGAATTCCCAATTTACTAGAAAACTTCTCAGAAATGAAAGAATTTGTAGACCCTGAATCAAACAATACATTGGCATAATATGAACAAAAAAACAGTGTACCTGATACTACTTCATTTAATGGCTCAATATCTCATGATGTAGTTACAAAGGATTTCACCACCCCTTTATGCTTTTATTCTGGTTGATTTCTCTCAGTTGAGATCTTCAGTGTACACTCATTTGAATAATGACCCATTTAATTTCACTTAATACATATTATCATTGGTTTTTCATTTCCTTCTTGATCATTTTCCTTACAGTTATGAGAAATATTACCAGACTTATCACATCAGAAGCACTTCCCAAACTTTGATAAACATTCTCCAGGATGATTTTTACCACACTTCTCACAAGATGGATATTTAGTTTTATTACCTCCATGATTCATTGATGAATTATTTCCCTCTACCTTCAAACTTGACCACTTATTCTATTGTTTGTAAAAGAACACCTCATCATCAGCAAACTCCATTTCCTCATTCTCCACACATCAAACAAGTTTTTTAGAACTTTTTAACTCACGAGAAGCTAACACTCTTCGATATCGTGGCTTTAGTACTGAGTTAAATTGATTTATCTTACTATCAATATCTCAGATGAAATTTGGAGCATAACGTGCCAGTTGAGTAAAAGTTCCTTCGTAAACAACCACTGAGTCATCCTCCTACCTCAATTCTAAGAATTGTTTTTCCTTCATAAGTCAAACCACATTCAGAAAATATTTCTCAAGGAACATACCTTTGAATTCATCCTAAACAAGAGCATAAATATCCTAACTATCCCTAATATTTTTCACCATCGACCACCACTGATCAACTTCACCTTCAAAATAGTAAACAACGAGACTATCCTTTTGATGTTCTGAACAACCCATGAAATCCAAAATTTTCTCCTATGCTTTAATCCACCCTTCTGCTAGCATAGAGTCAGATGATCCTCTGAATGATGGGGGATGTTGCATCATGAAATGATCCACTACTGACATGTTCCTCTATGGTTGATTTGGCTGATCTCGTGCATGGATACCACAACCATTTATAGTATGAGTCAACTGTGCCATCACTAAAAAAAATATTCAATTTCGATTCCGACCATCTCAGGTTGCGGATTTGGAAGGTTGCCTTCCTCCTGATGTTGTCTCAACATAGCTGCCCTGTTTCCACTATTGAAAACCATTCTGAACACAGAAATAGCTTAGGCGAAGTAACATGTTAATCTTTAAATGCTATACCATTTCAATCATAACATAAACTAAAATAATTTTTGGATATTAATTTAACTATATTCTAACTCATAAAGTTTTCTAAACCAAACTATGATACCAACTATAAGGCCTCGACCTTAATGCATTAAATAACCATGAATTAAATGAATAATTCACATCGAGGATCTTTTCAGGTTTATAGTTTTATAGAATTATGTCATAACATTTACATAAAAACATGAATATTACATGTAGAAAATTATACTCGGTATCCATTTTTTCATAAAATAAAAACTCTTGAAAAAAAGTTTCATGTATCATCCCATGTTTCAGACAGAAAGACTTTTCCTTGACCCCATCCTTGAACCTATTCCACTTTATTTCCTATGAAAAACATTTCAAAAACTTGGGATGAGCATAAAAAGCTCAGAGAGGGATACCCAAATATGGAAAATTGTTAGTTTTTCAAAATAATAAGTAAAACATGAATACTTTGTCATAAGTAATACATTTCACCTTTATTAAGTAGTAAATAATATTCAATGAATAAAATATCTTTTCTTACCCTTTTGTAACCAAAATATTACCATAAAACCCATATAAAAAACACATAAAATATAAAGGCAACATGGTACATAAACATTCTTAAGTGGAATAACCATACTGTAGACTTCCACACATATCAAAAAATGGAATAGCCATACGACCGAATTCCATACCCAATGCATTGGAGGTTATAAGGTAACCACCCATCCTATTTTATCATGGCACCACCCGTCATTTTGTTTATCACGAAACCACCCGTCAAATGTCCATGTACCATTAGAGATTCATACCACATAAAATATTGAAAATATAAACATTTCACTAATAACATTTAATTTTCAATCACAAGGAATAATTTCAAGATATTAAAATAATCAATCCATTTAAAAAACCATTGTAAATACCAAAACACTCAAAAATAGAATAAGGGATTTCCTTTTCATTTTAGAAAACATTAAGGCTTATAGAGGAAGCAAAATAATGATTACGGCGACGGAGAGGTCATTGTCGCCACAAAGGTTAAAAACATTCTGTTTTTCATTTAGTAAAACGTTTCATAAAAAAAAGATCACCTTTGAATGAAAGTAAAATTCAAAGGTTTTTATTATACACCATGTAAAAGAAGAAGCTATATATTATCAAAATATGACTCAATTAAAGGAGATTGAGACGAAGTCCCTTACCTCTTGTCCGACTTGACCCGTTCATTATTTAGTCTCTTGAATAATAAAATAAAGTAAATTTCTACTTTCTTAAGAACCATTTTAAAGTATATTATTCCTTTTATATAACTTATTACCATGTTATAAACATTATGTAATTATTTAAGTTAATAATGGTTTTTTTGTTGATATTTGGTACTTGAGTTGCAAATAAACACCATATAATTACAAGTTGTCCATGTGGTCAATACTCCATTACATCCAGAATGATATTAACGATGTAGATATGATATAAATCGTATATATACAGAATATATATGTTTTTATAGTAGTACATTACATTTTGGAGATAATAAATGAAATGCACCGTTCATGGAGACGGTAAGCCGTACGTACGCATGAACGCTACTTTCATTTCTATTTAATACTTTACTGGAATTAAAACATAATGATACATAGGTGTATTATAATTCCATTATTATATCATATATATTATCACTAACAATATCCTTTATATATCCCACATATGACATCAATGATTCATATCACTTTGAGGGGACGGTAGTCCACACTTCCTCAAATGAAATTATCTTGTTTACCCATAATGGAAACCATAAAAGTATGATATAAAAGAAAAATAAAAAATCATAAAGAAAACATAAACATAATATATATCATATATAAATATAGTGTCATCTTAATGGCCACCATGAGAGGCAGTTGGAGATAATCGAACAATCATCATTTCGTGAGGTGTTAGATTTCCATTCACAGAAATAGTATGTTCTTCACCGATTAGAAGGAGGTGTGTGTAAGTATAGTTTGAATCTGTCTCATAAAAATATCCTAGTATATTGAGGATACTGGGGTTGTTATAAAATAAAGTAATAAAAATATTTTATGGGTTGGAGAAGTAAAGTAAAATAAAATAAGTTAAGAAGAATCGTTACCTTTAATTTGGGTAACTCCCTTTGGTTTGAACCAAAAGGACTTCTTGAAATGCATTCTTCATAAGGTAAGGATTATAGGAGGAGGAGAGGGATCTTGAGAGCTTACTTGGTCAGCTGTTGGATGTGACAAGGGGCTTGAGAGATCTCATAAATGAGTAAGAAGTGTGGTCTTTATATAGGGGAGAGGAGGGGCTCTTTAGGAAAGCGTGAAAATATTATTTTATTATATAATGATATTCTGTTTCTAAAAGTCCAAAACAAATTAATGTAAAATATAAGATGACTAATTGTTGAAATAAAATCATCCAATAATAATCGGACAGGTTTTGGATGTTTTTTTAATATTTATAATCTTATTTATTTAAATCATTTATTAATGAGGTAAATACTGCATCATTATTGTGTCATAAATAATTTAATTTATTTGATGTCTAAAAATTATAAAAAAAATATCATGATATAGGAATTTTTTTGTAGATTTCCAATAAATATTAATAATCGAAGAATTAACTTATATAACCCCATGAAAAAATTTATTTACTAAAAGATATTTGTTTGTGTCATTTTTATCATTACTTTAAGATAATTAATCTAAAGTGTCATTATCACTCCCAAGTGGCTCCATGGGGTCCCAAAATCGACCTAAAGATGTCCATGGTCATAAATGAATAAACAAATAAGATTATAACCAGTGTTAAAATAAATTTGAATTATTATAATATTCTTTTTACCTTGAATTACCCTATTTACCTTTAACCGCGGTAAATAAAAGTCAAAAGTAATTATTCCCCAAAAATTATTTTCAACTTATTGAACCAAATTTTACTTAGTAATAACAACCATGTATGTTTGATTTTTTAAACTTAATCCACATAAGTGGTAAAATTTCATTTAAATGAAAATGTGAGTTTTTTACTACTATTTTGTGGTTTCACTATTCATAAAAAATTGATGTTTTTTAGAAAACTACCAAAAATTCATACTAAGATATATTTGATATTCCGAATTCAAAAATGATTTCAATTTCAAAAAATTCAAATCATATAAGTTTCATTAATTAATTTAAAATTAATTTCCATTTTCAAAACAAATAGCTTGTTTTTAGTAAACAATAACTATCAATAGATCGACACATGTTTATGTCTAATTTCAAAAAGAAATTAATTCCAATAGAAAAAATTGGATTAATTGGTAAAAATATAATCTAATTACACTTTAAAACCAATTAAAATTATAATATAACCATATAAATAAATTAGATTAAAAGTCACTATTGAATAAAAAATACAGTATTCTTCACGATTAATAAAAAAATGAACTTTACCAGAAAAATACCAAAAATTTACCCAAAGTAAATTTTGATGTCTCGAATCTAAAAAAGAATTTTATTTTGATAAATAGAATATATAAAAGTGACAAAAACTATATTTTAAAAGGGTTATCCCATAAAAGGCAGTAAATCGACCTTTTAAAGTAAATGTTTCTTAAAATTAGATTCATTTACATTTTAGGCATCTAACATTTCTTGAACAAACAAGTATAATCATATTGTAGTTATTTTTGTTCATTATCGGCAATATAATGGATAGGAGTTAACTACCATTTAAAATAATAATATTATATTATTAGTGTGCAATGTTAGATTTTAAAGAAACCTGTTGTTGCATATCGGGTATGCCATCGAACATAAAAACCTTTTTAATGTAAAATTAATATTTAATTAACAAAATATTAATAAAAAAGGGAATGTATTATTTCTTTATTTACCTGAGATGTTACATACTATAAGGAACTAACGTTAAAACATTACACAATCTTGAATTAAATGAATAATTTACATTGAGGATCTTTTTAGGTTTAGAGTTTTATAGAATTAGGCCATAACATATACATGAGGACTTGAATAATACATGTAGAAACATATACTCAGTTTCAATTTTTTTCACAAAATAAAAACTCGTGAAAAAAGAGTAATGTTTAGTTCCATGATTTAGACAACATGACATTTCCTTGATCCCATCCTTGACCCTATTCCAATTTACATCATGTGAAAAAATTTCAAAAACTTGAGATGATCATAAAAAGCTCAGTAAAGGGATACACAAAGAAGGAAAACTGTTAGTTTTTCAAAAAATAAAATTAAACCATGAATACTTCATCATAAGTAATACTTTTCACATTTATAAAGTAGTAAATACTCTTCACTGAATAAAAGATCATTTCATAACATTTTGTAATCAAAAGATTACCATAAAACCCATATAAAGAACACATAACATATAAAGGTAACTTGAGACATATTCATTCTTAAGTGGAATAACCATACAGTCGACGTCCACACATATCACTAAATGGAATTGCCATATGGGAAACTTCCATACCCAATGAATTGGAGTTTATAACGCAACCACCCGTTTTGGTTTATCACAACACCACCTGTCATTTGGTTTATCACATAACCACCAGTCAAATGCCCAAGTACTATTATAAAATCATAGCACATAAAATATTGCCAATATAAAAATTTCACTAATAATTTATAATTTTCAATCATAAGAAATTATTTCAAGATATTGAAATAATCCATCCATTTAAAAAAAAATTCAAAACCAAAACACCCAAAAACAGAATAAGGGATTTATTTTTCATTTTAGAAAACATTAAGGCATATATAAAAAGCCAAATAATGATTACGGTGGTGGAGAGGTAATTATTGCCTCAAATGTTAAAAACATTCTATCTGTTCTTTAGTAAAACCTTTCATAGAAAAAATATTCCCTTTGAATGAAAGTAAAATTCATAGGGTTTTATTATACACCGTGTAAAATAATAAGGTATAAATTATCAAAATATGCCTCAATGAAAAGAGATTTAGACGAAGTCCCTTACAATGATGGAATCCTTAGATTTAGGATAAATCAATTAAATAATTATGTGTGAAAAATATAAATACACTCAATATGATTTGATATTAATTGTAAATATATCAGAGGACATTTACACATGTTCTTTTTAAGACAAATCCAATGACTTGAATGTTTAACTCAATAATTGGAAATTGAGTTAAAATTACTCTTATCATGTTCATATCCATGACTTGAGAATTTATCAATGGAGTGATTATGTGTATCAAAAGTATATCCACACAAAGGGTATTGGAAATTACAACATAAATAAACAAACAGTGATTCCACACATAATCATAGCATGACATAATTTGGGCAGTTCGGTACTATAGCAGCCGTAACAATTCAAATAATTTGGGCCTTTGGGCCTACGGTTCTTGAGGGCCTTTGGACCATAAAAGGCCTTCGGGATAGAAGGCCTTAAGGACATAGGGCCTTCGGGCCATCGAGACTATGGAGTATCCCAATTCACACAGAGAAGGCCCTAGAAGAGGATCAGAGCAACAAGAGTAGCTGTTACTAGAAGCAGAGCTAACCAGATTTGTAGAATGAGATGGTATGGAAACCACCATCGGGACCAGGCATCGTATATATTTGTATGGAGAAATTCTATCCGATCAGCAATTAAATTTGGGGAGCTAGGTTATCAATGATGAAGAAGTTGGGGAGGGGCAGTTCTAGTGGGTTGGGCCTATGAGTCATGTATTGGGCATGGTATGCCTCTAAGCCATTGGGTCATGTATTTCATGTCATGTTAGGCCTTGTGCCTTGGGCCTAAGGGTCACGTACGAGTTCCCCTTCAACCCTAAAAAGGGGTATTATCCATAATAAAATAAAAATGAAGGCCTTCGGGCCATTCATAGAAGATTAACCCAAGGAATGAAATTTGGGTTAAAATGTTCCCTTACTGATTTGGTAACATACGAAACATACACCACATGAAAGAAGGATCATACAATGAATATTTAAATAACCATAAATTAATGGATATTATAGAAAGAGTACAATCATGTGCAGTACATACACCATACAAAATGAAATAGTGGCAAATATAGCATGAATATCATGGGAATAAAAAGTGAGATGAAAATCCTTTACCACATGGTAATCAATCGAGTCGTATGAACAATATTTAATAACCACCAAATTAATCAAATAATACCATGAATATAAATATAATAATGAAAATATATATCAAATTTAAGTACATAATACACCACATGCAATAAATAAGTGGCGAACAATGGAAATCTCACAAAATTGAATGTGAGATAAGAAATCCCTTACCTCTTGTATGACATGACTCCTTCATTCATTAATCTCCTGAATAATAAAAAAAGTAAATTCCTAATTAATTAAGAACCTTTTTCAAATTTATTATTCCTATTATATCGCTTATTACCATGTTATAAACATCATGTAATCATTAATGTTAATAACGGTCGTTTTGTCGATATTTGGCACTTGAGTCAAAAATGAACTTCTTATAATTACAAGTTGTTCATGTGTTCAAAATTTCATTATATCCATAATAAAAATCATGATTTAGATATCATATATATTATATATATCCATTATATACATGTATTTATAATAGTACATAAAATTTTGAGGTAAGAAATGAAATGCACTGTTCATGGAGACGGTAAGCCGTACATACGCATAACACTACTTTCGTTCCTATTTCGTATTTAATGGAAGGAAAACATAATTATTAATAGGTATATTATAATTACATTATAATATCATATATAATATCATTAAATATATCCTTTATACATCTCACATATGGCATGAATGAGTCATATCACTTTGAGGGGGGTGGCAGTACACACTTCCTCAAATGGAATTATCGCGTTTACCGATATTGGAAAACATAAAGGAATGATTTAAAAGAAAAATAAAAAAGCATAAAGAAAAATATAAACATAATATATATCATATATAAATACAGTTACATTTTGATTTCCACCATGATAGGAAGTAGGAGATAGTTGAACAATCATCATTTCGTTGGGTATTAATTTTCCATCCACAAAAATAGTATGTTCTTCACACATTATATTGATGTGTGTGTAAGTGTAGAATGAATATTTCTCAAAAAATAATCCTAGTATATTAAGGAAAATTTATTTTTTATAAAATAAATGTATAAAAATAGTTTAGGGGTTGGAGAAGTAAAATAAAAGAAAAAATTTTAAGAGAAACTGTTACCTTTAATTTGGGTAACTTCGTTTGGTTTGAACCAAACAAACTTCTTGAAGTGCCTTATTCCTAAGTTAAGGCTTATAGAAGGAGTATAGGGATGTAGGAAGCTTAATTGGGTAGATTTTGGATGATACAAGAAGCTTGGGAGGTTTGAGGAATTGGTTAGAAGTGAGAGCCTTTTGATAAGGGGGAGGAGTGGCTCTTTAGGAAAGTGTGAAAATATTGTTTTATTATATAAAGAAATTAGGTTTTAAAGCTTCAAAACTAATTACAATACAAGAGAAGATGACTAATGGACAAAATTAAACCATCCAATAAAAATTGGACAGGTTTGGGATATTGTTTTAATATTTATAATATTATTTATTTAAATCATTTATTAATGAGGTAAATACAACATCATTATTGTTTCATAAATAATTTAATTTTTTTGAGGTCTAAAAAATATAAATAAAACACCATGATATAGGAAATAGTTTTTTATATCCAATGAATATTTATAGTCAAAATAATTATTTGTATAACCCCTTGTAAAAATTAATTTACTAAAAGATATTTGTTTTTGTCATTTTTGCCTTTACTTTAAGTTAATTAATCTAAAGTGTCATTATCACTCTCAAGTGGCTCAATGAGGTCCCAAAATCAATGAAAATATGTTCTTGGTCGTAAATTACTCAATAAATAAGTTTAAGACAAGTGTTATGGTAATTTTTAATTATTATAATATTTTTTTTACCTTTATTACCCTATTTACCTTTAACCGCGGTAAATAAAAGTCAAAAGTTACTATTCAAAAAAAAATATTTTCATTTTATTGAACCAAAATTTTCTTACTAATAAAATCTATGTATTTAATATTTTTTAAATTCAATCCACAGAAGTGGTAAAATTTCATTTAAAAGAAAATGTCAGTTTTTTTAACTTTGACATAGTGGTTTCACTATTCATCAAAATTGATGTTTTTTAGAAAAATACCAAAAATTCAACCTAAAATAAAATTGATATTCCTAATTCAAAAATGATTTTTATTTTACCAAATTTATAACAAGTAAGTTGGACTAATTAAGTTAAAATTAATTCCCATTATCAAAACAAATAGCGTGTTTTTAAGAAACAATAACTATAAAAAGATTGATACTTGTTTATGTCCAATTTCAAAGTACAATTAATTCAATGACCAAAATTGGATTAAATGGTAAATAAATTATATAATTAAACTTTAAAACCCATTAAAAAGATAATATATCCATATAAATAAATTATATTAAAAGGCAATTTTGAATTAAAACATAATATTTTTCATTATTCACTAAAAATGAATTTTATCAGAAAAATACCAAAAATTTACCCAATGTAAATTTTGATGTCTCAATTATAAATAAAGAATTGTATTTGGTCAAATAAAACATATAAAAGTGACTATAATTGGATTTAAATAGGGTTCTCCATCAAAAGGTGGTAAATCAACCATTTAATGTTAATTATACTTAAAATTAGATTCATTCACATTTTCAGCCACTAAAATTTATTTAATAAATGTAAAAAAATTTAAAAAACATGTATATTCTTATTATAGTTAGTTCAGTTCCTTCCCACCAATACCATGACTATGCATTAACTACCATTTAAAATAATATTATATCATTACTTTTAATAATGACTTAACATTGTGTGCAACATAAGATTTCAAAGAAAGTCGTTGTTGTGTATCGAGTAATTCCATCGAACATAAAATCCCCATTAAAGTAAAATTAATAATTAATTTAAAAATATTAATGAATCTTAAAATTTTATATTTTTTATTTACCTAGGATGTTACATCCTTCTCCGCTTTTGGGAATTGTGTCCTTACAATTTTAAAATTAGGGTTAGAAACTTCATTGAAAGTTCCACATCAGAAAAAGAGTCAATATAACTATCACTTTAAAATAAAGAAAGAGAATTAAAAATGTTACTCGAGATAACCCATACTATGATTCCATGTAGAAAAACATGGATATGGAAGATAAAAAAATCCATCAAGTTCTGATGGAGAGTAAAAGAAAACATGATTAAGAGAAAGTTAACCACCAGAAAATCACAAACATATGATGTGTTAAACGGTCTTTGATTACCCAGTAAGAAATGAAAACCAACAAAGTTTTTGTTATACTTTTCTTTTTAAAATTTTTAGTATTTCATTTACTACATTGAATAATAATCATAAGGAAATATACTTACCATCAAGTAGAGTTTGATCCTTTAATAAGTTTCTATAAAAAATTAATCTTTTAACTGAACAATGAGAATTCAAAAATACTTGGTCACATTAAAAGCAAAAGAATCATCTTATAGAGAATCACATAATCCACAAAAGAAGAAATATATATTTACCTTGTCTTTAAACATCCCCTAAAACCAAAATGGTTAGTAGGAGATCTTATAATCCCTAAAAAGGATAATTATTTTATAAAAAGAAATACTACTATTAATCTCCAAAATTCAATAAAAAGTACCCAAAGTTCAAGAAAGACCATTCAATACACAATTGTCCTTAGAATTATTCAAAATAACCCAAACTAAGATTGAAATTCAAAAATCAGAAGGATTTAATCACATAATCTTATATATTAAATCTTAACATTTAAGTCCTAAAACATAGACTACTCTTAAAGTCTCATACTGAAGCATAATTAACCAAATCACATATTCTTTATGATAGGTTAATAATTTCCATAAATAACCCAAATCGGTATATGTCAACAATAAAAATAGATATTATTCCAAAATAAAATTTCAACCATGACTCCAAAAATGTAATCCCATTGTATTCTATTTTTCTTAAGAATACAGTGTTCCCAAAATAGAGAACGTCTTCCAAAATCACTTTTATCACTTAATCACCAATTAAATTTATTATACTAAGGATATCCATTTGTTAAAACATAATTTCCTAAATCAACTTATTCTTGATCAATAAAATCATTTAACTAAAAATAATAAGTCATACTAACCAGGTACTTCACGTAGTCTAGTGGTAGGCGATAAATCCCAATCTCACTTTGGTTGTGGGTTTGATTCCTGTAGCTTTTTCCGATGCAACGGTTTGTCACACGGTCTATGAGTTGTACATTTTATAAAACTCAAAAAAAACCCTAACATGTTTTAACCTCAATGGTTTCATTCTAGCTCTCATTTTTATCCCAATTCATTATGATATCAACATCTTAATTATTGAAGTCTTATATATATTGTCATTTTTTTATTTAACTTTCACATGATAAAATAAAATGATCCCCAAAATAAAGAACTTCGTACCTTGATCATGGTTTCCACATGGTTTCATCGTCATCTTATTCATGTAGGTTGAATGTCCATGAATTGCAACAATGATTTATAGATCCTTCAAAATCATTTTCTTCCTCCATCCAAATACACCTTGTACAACATGGGCCATAGGGGTGTTCACGGAAAAGTAGTTTTGGAAAATAATCATGTATGACATATAATATGAAAACATATGATAAAACATGTTTTTTATAAAATTGTCAGACCAAATTTGAGTTGAAAATCTCAATTGATGGTCTTTCTAAAATACCATAGGTATGTGCTGGGATACTATATTGTAAAAGAAAATATAAATAGGTTGCGCAAGGGTCTCCTCTTTGAAACATTTTTCAAAATCATAATATACTTGAAAATATTGTGATAAGGTAAATATTTGAAAATTAATTATTAATATTAACCTTTCTTGAAAATATGAGAATATTGTGAAAATAGGATTTGTCTAAATACAACCCATGATCCCCGATGATACCGAGGTATAGTAGAGGTGTTTGATATCTGAAAATACTTCTTGCAAGTGAGTTGTATGATAGAAATATTTTCACTATCATTTGAACATGACTATGCAATAATTATTGCATGTATGTCATTAGGAATAGATAGGAATGTCATTTGAGATCCTCCTCCTTCGATTTGTAACTGACTTTCCTTGATCCGAAAAAGTTGTAAAAAGGATTTAACTGAAATAATAGATATAGGGACTAAACTTGTGTCTAACGAAAACTCATAATCCCTAAATTTGTCTAAACTGACCTCATATACCAACTATAAGAACCCAAGCTTAAAACAATACATAATCTTGAATTAAATGAATAATTCACATTGATGATTTTTTCAGGTTTTGAGTTTTAGAGAATTAGGCCCTAAAATATACATGATGACTTGAATAATACATGTAAACACATCTACTCAGTTTCCATTTTTTTCACAACATAAAAACTCTTGAAAAAAAGAGTCATGTCCAGTTCCATGTTTTAGATAGAATAACATTTCCTTCATCCCATCCTTGACCCTATTCCACTTTACGTCCTGTAAAAAACATTTCCAAAACATAGGATGCGCATAAAAAGCTCAGTAAAGGGATACACAGAGAAGGAAAACTCTTAATTTTTCAAAACAATAAGTAAACCATGAATACTTTATCATAAGTAATAACTTTCACTTTTATGAAGTAGTAAATACTATTAACTGAATAAAAGATCATTTCTTACCCTTTTGTAACCAAAATATTACAATAAACCCATATAAAAAAACACATAACATATAAAGGTAACTTGGGACATAAATATTCTTAAGTGTAATGACCATACAGTAAACTTCGACACATATCACTAAATAGAATAGCCATACGGCCTACTTCCATACCCAAAGCAATGGAGGTTATAACGTAACCAATCGTACTGGTTTATCACGACACCACCCGTCATTTGGTTTGACATGTAACCACCCGTCAAATGTCCAAGTTCCATTATAAAATCATAATACATAAAATATTTAAAATATAAACTTTTCACTAATAACATTTAATTTAAAATAAAAATAAATAATTTCAAGCTATCAAAATAATCAATCCATTTTAAAAACCATTTTCCATACCAAAACACCCAAAAATGGAATAAGGGATTTCCTTTTCATTTTAGAAAACATTAAGGCTTATAGAGGAAGCCAAATAATGATTACGACGGCGGAGAGGTCATTGTCGCTGCGAATGTTAATAACATCCTTTTTTAATTTAGTAAAATGTTTCATAGAAAAAATATTCCCTTTTAAAGTCAAAGGGTTTTACTATACACCATGTAAAAGACGAAGGTATATATTATCGAAATATGCCTCAATGAAATGAGATTTATATGAAGTCCCTTAAAATGATGGTATCCTTAGATTAAGGATAAATAAATTACTTAATTATGTGTGAAAAATATAAGTACACTCAATATTATTGGATATTCAGTGTAAATCAATCATAGGACATTCACAGATGTTCTTTTTAAGAAAAAAACAATGACTTGGATATTTAAAACAATGAATGGAAATTGAGTTAAAATTGCTCTTATCAAGTTTATATCGATGACTTCAGAATTTATAAATGGGGTGATTATTTGTATCAAAAGTATATCCAAAAAAATCTATTGAAAATTACAACATAAACAAACAAATAGTGATTCCACTCATAATCTTAGCATGACATAATTATTAATTAGAAGATTAACCCAAGGAATAAAAATTGGGTTAAAAAGTTCCCTTACAGATTTGGTAACTTACGAAACATACACCACATGAAAGAAGGATCATACAATGAAAATTTAAATACCCATAAATTTAAGGATATTACACAAAGAATACAATAATGTGCAGTACATACACCACAAAAAATGAAATAGTGAAAAATATAGCATGAATCTCACATGAATAAAATGTGAGATGAAAATCCCTTACCACGTTGTAATCAATCGAGTCGTATGACCAAAAGTTAATAACCACAAAATTAATCACAAAATACCATGAATATAAATAGAATCATCATAATATATATCAAATGGTAGTGCATAATACACCACATGCAATAAATAATTTGGAAACAATGGAAATCTCATAGAATTGAAAGTGAGATAAGAAATCCATTACCTCTTGTCTGACTTGATCCGTTTGTTCTTTAATCTCTCGAATAATAAAATAAAGTTAATTTATATATGATCAAGAACCTTTTTCAACTTTATTATTTTTATTATCTCTCTTATTACCATGTTATAAACATTATGTAATCATTTAAGTTAATAACAACCATTTTGTCTATATTTGGTACTTGAGTCAAAAATGAACTTCTTAAAATTACAAGTTGTTCATGTGGTCAAAATTTCATTATATCCAGATTGATATTCATGATTTAGATATCATATATATTATATATATCCAATATATCCATGGAGGATGCTCCCTGCTTGGATCAGCTCCCTCAAAATTGCTGAATCGTTTTCTCTTGAGGTTTCTCATGTTTACAGAGAAGCGAACCAAGTGGCTGATGCATTGTCAAAAAGAGCAATCCTTGAGGTGAGTTCTAGCTGGTCCTTTTTTCTCCCTGAGTACTGCAATGATTTTGTTCACAATGATAGGATTGGTACTGTGTTTACAAGGTTGTGTAAGGCTCCCCCTTTCTGAGTGGCTTGTACTGTTTTAACTTTTACTTAATTTTATGGGAGCAGGCCTCCTGGCTCTCGGGCTTTTTGGGTATATATCCAATATATACATGTATTTATAATATTACATAACATTTGTTGGTAATAAATGAAATGCACAATTTATGGTGATTGTAAGCCGTACGTACCCATTAACGTTACTTTAATTTCTATTTCACATTTAGTGGAAGGAAAACATAATTATACATAGGTATATTATAATTCAAGTAAAATATAATATATAATATCATTAACTCTATCCTTTATACGTCTCACATATGGAATGAACGAGTCATATCACTTTGAGGGGGCGGTAGTCCGCACTTTCTCAAATGAAATTATCGCGTTTACCCATAATGGAAAACATAAAGTTATGTTTTAAAAGAAAAATACATAAGCATAAATAAAACATAAAAATAAAATATATCATATATAAATATTGTTCCATATTAATTTCCACCATGATAGGCGGTAGTAGATAGTCGAACAATCATCATTTCGTGAGGCGTTAGTTTTCCATCCCCAGAAACAGTATGTTCTTCACCCATTAGATGGAGGTGTGTGTAAGTGTAGTATGAAAATTTCTCATAAAAACATGATTGTATATTGAGGATACTGTAGTTGTTATAAAATAATGTAATAAACAGATTTTTTGGGGTTGGGGAAGTAAAATAAAAGGAAAGAATTTAAGAGAAACTTTTACCTTTAATTTGGGTAACTTCCTTTGGTTTGAACCAAAAGGCCTTCTTGAAGTGCCTAATGCCTAAGGTAAGGCTTCTAGGAAGAGAAGAGGGATGTTGGGAGCTTAATTAGACAGAGTTTGGATGATCCCAGAGGCTTGAGAGATGTGAGGAATTGGTTAGAAATGAGGGCCTTTTGATAGGGGGGAGGGGATCTTTAGGAAAGTGTGAATATATTATTTTATTATATAATGATATTCGATTTATAAAGGTCCAAAACTAATTAATGTCAAAGATAACATGACTAATGGTCGAAATAAAATCATGCAATAATAATTGGATAGGTTTAGGATATTGTATGAATATTTATATTCTTATTTATTAAAATCATTTATTAATGAGGTAAATACTACATCATTAATGTGTCATAAATAATTTAATTTATTTTGTGTCTAAAAAATATAAAAAAATATCATGATGTAGGAAATTGTTTTTTGTTTCCAATGAATATTTATAGTCGAAATGATAATTTATATAACCCTTTGTAAAAATTTATTTACTAAAAGATATCAGTTTTTGTAATTTTTGCCTTTACTTTGAGTTAATTAATCTAAAGTGTCATTATCACTCCCACGTGGCTCAATGGGGTCCCAAAATCGAGCCAAAGATGCCCATGGTCGTAAATGACTCAACCAATAAGGTTAGGAAAAGTTTTAACATAATGTTTGTATTATAATATTATTTTTACCTAGAATTAACATATTTACCTTCAACCGCGGTAAATAAAAGTCAAAAGTTACTATTCAACAAAAATTATTTTCATCTTATTGTACCAAAATTTACCTACTAATAAAAACCATGTATTTTGGATTTTTAAAATTCAATCCACAGAAGTGGTAAATTTTCATTTAAGTGAAAATGTCAGTTTCTTAACTACAACTTAGTGGTTTCACTATTCATCAAAAATTGATGTTGTTCAGAAAAATACCAAAAATTCAGCCTAAGATATATTTGATATTTCTAATTAAAAAATGATGTCTATTTTACCAAATTTAAAACATAGATGTTGGATTAATTAATTTGAAATTAATTCTTATTATCAAAACAAATAGCGTGTTTTTAAGAAACAATAACTATCAAAAGATTGATACTTTTTTATGTCCAATTTCAAATTGAAATCAATTCCAATGAACAACATCAAATTAAATGGTAAAAAAATAATATAATTACACTTTAAAACTAATTAAAAATATAATATCACCATATAAATAAATTATATTAAAATATTATTTTGAATTAAAATACAGTATTTTTCACTATTAATAAAAAATGAATTTAATCAAAAAATACCAAAAAATTTTCCAAAGTAAATTTTGATGTCTAGATTCTAAAGAAGAAATTAATTTGGTCAAATAGAATATATAAAAATGGCTATAACTAAATTTAAGGATGGTTCACCATCAAAATGCGGTAAATCAACCATTTAAGGTAAATAATGCTTAAAATTAGATTCATTCATATTTTAAGCCTCTTAAATTTATTGGATAAATGTAAAAACATTTAACAAACATGTATATTCATATTGTAGGTAGTTCGGTCCATTCCCCCCAATACAATGGTAAGGAGTTAACTACCATTTAAAATAATATTATATCATTATTTTTCAGTATGACTCAGTATTGTGTGCAACATAATATTTCAAAGAAACCTATTGTTGTGTATTGGGTACTCCATCAAACACAACATCCCCTTTAAAGTAAAATTAATAATTAATTTACAAATATTAATAAATATAAAAATTTCATATTCTTTATTTACCTGGGATTTTACATCCCATCGAGGAGCTATAGCGGGTTCTACCCATCACTTACTAAGTCCAATGCATTTCTCATATGAAAGGGTGAAACATAATATAAACATTTGTATTAAAACTAGCTTAAAAAATGTCAATACTTTACCCACAAACCATGAATGGCATAAAAATAGCACAT
This sequence comes from Viscum album, assembly GCA_963277665.1. NCBI lineage: Eukaryota > Viridiplantae > Streptophyta > Magnoliopsida > Santalales > Viscaceae > Viscum > Viscum album. The sequence continues at coordinate 400,238,183 of OY728151.1, read as the reverse complement.
CCACAGTCAAAAATAACTCATTCAATATAATATGGATTATTGTATTATGATAAATAAACCTCAACCAAGAATAAAATAAACTGAAGGATATTGACATAGATGAAAATAGACATTAAAACTATTTGAGAGAAATATCGTATTTTTCTTGAAAACAATTTAAAGTCTCAATATTTATCAAGAAGTTGTTTAGAATAGATTTTTGAGTCAATGTGTCCCATACCAGTTTGAAACATTTAAAAAGAATTTAAACTTTAAAAAATTATTGTCAACATAAATAAAACATTAAAACCATTTTTAAAACATGGACATTAATGAGAAATATTTATAAGAATACATTTTTAGAACATTTAAAATGATATTTTAGTTAGAGTTCCCAAACAAATTAAAGATGCTTGAATACAAATAATCGAGGTAATAAAAACATTAGAATATCTTGAGAATAAGTGTATTCATGATATACTATGTCAAATAATAGTATATACACCAAATAAAAGTGAATTGGCACATAACAACAAAAAAGTCTCAATAGAATGTAAGTTGAGATGAATTCTATTATAACGACCGTATCCTTAGGTTAAGCATAAAGCAATGACATAATTACGTGTGAAAAATATAAATAAACTAAATATGATTAGATATTTATTATAAATCAATTAGGGGACATTCACACATATTCTTGTAAAAACAACACCAATGACTTGGATGTTTAACTCGATGAATGTAAATTGAGTTAAAATTACTCTTTTAAATTTTATATAGATGACTTGAAAATTTATAAATGGAGTGATCATGTGTATAAAATGTACATCCACACAAAGGGTAGTGGAAATTAATACGTAAGTCAATAATTAAGGATTTCACACATAATTTTGGAGTAAAGTAATCAATGAAGTTTTCTTAGAACTGAATGAGTGGAAATTTAAAATTGAAATTCCCTTTACCACGTTGTAATCAATCGAGTCGTATGACCAAACGTTAATAACCAGTAAATTAATCAGATAATACCATGAATATAAAAAAAATCAAGATAATATATATCAAATGTAATTACACAATACACCACTTGCGATAAATAAGTGTCGAATAATGGAAATCTCACGAAATTAAGAGTGAGATAAGAAACCTCTTACCTCTTGTTCGACATGACTCGTTCATTCTTTAATCTCCTGAATAATAAACTAAAGTTAGTTTATACATGATTAAGTTCCTTTTTAAAGTTTATTATTCCTTTTATATCACTTATTAAAATGTCATAAACATTATGTAATCATTTAAGTTAATAATGGTTGTTTTGTCGATATTTGTTACTTGAGTAAAAAATGAACATGTTATAATTACAATTTTTCTATGTGGTAAAAATTACATTATCTACATAATGATATACATGATTTAGATATCTTATATGTATATATATATATATATATTATATATCCAGTATATATATGTATTTATAACAGAATATGACATATGGAGATAAGAAATGAAATATACCATTTATGGAGACGGTAAGTCGTACGTATGAATGAATGCTACTTTCATTTCTATTTTATATTTTAATGGAATTAAAACATAATGAGAAATAGTTAAATCATAATTCCAATATAATATCATATATAAAATCATTAACTCGATCCTTTATTTTTACCACATAAGGCATTAACGAGTCATACCACTTTGAGGGGGCGGTAGTCCACACATCCTCAAATGAAATTATCGCGTTTTACCCATAACAGAAACCATAAAATAAGGATATAAATAGAAAATAAAGAAAAATAAATAAAACATAAACATAATATATATCATATATAAATAAATTTCCATTTTAATGGCCACTATGATAGGTGGAAGGATATAATTGAACAATCATCATTTTGTGAGGCGTTAGTTTTCCATCCACAAAAACAATATGTTATTTATCCATTAAAGAGAGGTGTGTGTAAGTGTAGTTCAAATACCTATCATAAAAAAATCCTATTATATTTAGGATACTGGTGTTGTTATAAAAAAAAGTAATGAAAAGATTTTAGGGGTTGGATATGTAAAATTAAAAAAAGAATTTAAGAGAAACTGTTACCTTTAATTCGGGTAACTCCCTTTGGTTTGAACCAAAAGCACCACTTGAAGTGCCTTCTGCCTAAGGTAAGGATTTTAGGAGTAAGATAGAGATCTTGGAAGATTATTTGGGCAGGGTTTGGGTGAGACAAGGGTCTTGATAGGTGTGAATAATTGGTTAGAAGTGAGGGCATTTTATAAGGGGGAGGAGGGGTTTTTTAGGAAAGTGTGAAAATATTATTTTATTATATATTTATATTCAGTTTTAAAGGTCCAAAACTAATTAAAGACGAATATGAGATGACTAATGATCTAAATAAAGTCATCCAATAAAAATTAGACTGTATTTCGATGTAATTTTAATATTTGTAATCTTATTTATTTAAACTATTTATTAATGAAGTAAATACTGCATCATTTTTGTGTCATAAATAATTTAATTTATTTGATGTCTAAAAATTATAAAAAATATAATTATGTAGGAAATATTTTTATATTTTAAATTAATATTTATAGTCTATATTATATCTTATGTAACTCCATGTAAAAATTAATTTACTGAAAGATATTTGTTTGTGTCATTTTGGTCATTATTTGAAATTAATTAATCTAAAGTGTCATTATCCCTCCCATGTGGCTCTATGGAATCCAAAAATTGATCCAAAGATGCCCATGGTATTTAATGACTCAACCAATAATTTTAGGAAAAGTGTTAAGATAATTGTTTATTATTATAATATTATTTTTACATTGAATTACCCTATTTATCTGTAATCACAGTTAATAAAAGTTAAAGGTTACTATTCGCCAAAAATTATTTTCATCTTATTTAAACAAATTTTACTTAATAATAACAACCATGTATATCGGATATTCATAATACAATTCACAGAAGTTGTAAAATCTCATTTAAATGAAAAAGTTAGTTTTTAACTACTACTTAGTGGTTTCACTATTCATCAAAAATTGAAGTTTTTCAGAAAACTACCAAAAATTCATCCAATGATATATTTGATATTCCAAATTCAAAAATTATGTCTATTTACCAAATTCAAAACATAGAATTTTAATTAATTAATTTAAAATTAATTCCCATTGTCAAAACAAATAGCATGTTTTTAAGAAACTATACCTATCAAAAGATTGATACTTGTTTATGCCCAATTACAAAATGAAATTAATTACAATGACCAAAATTGGATTAAATTGTAAAAACATAATATAATTACACTTTAAAACTGATTACAAAGATAATATAACAATATAAATAAATTATATAAAAAGGAACTTTTGTATTAAAATATAGTATTTTTCACTATTTATAAAAAATGAATTTTATCAGAAAAATACCAAAAACATACCAAAAGTAAATTTTGATGTGCCGATTCAAATGAATAATTTTATTTTGTCAAATTAAACATATAAAAGTGACTAAAAATATATTTAAAAAGGGTTATCTATTAAAAGGTGTAAAATCAACATTTTAATGTTAATTATGTATAAAATTAGAATAATTCACATTTCAAGCCTCTATTAGATAAATGTAAAAAAATTTAACAAACATATATAATCATTTTTTAGTTAGTTATGTTCATTCCCTCCATTACAACTACTAGGTGTTAACTTCCATTTTAAATAATAATATTATATTATTAGTGTGCAACGTAAGATTTCAAAGAAACCAATTGTTGTGTATCGGGTTTGCCATCGAACGTAACATCTCCTATAAAGTATAATTTAGTTCAAAAATATTAACAAATTAGAAAATGTAAACTATAAGGCCCCATCCTTAAACGTTTACATAATCTTGAATGAAAATGAATAATTTGGGTTGAGGATATTTTTAGGTTTAGAGTTTTGGAGAATTAGGCCATAACATATACATGACTACTTGAATAATACATGTAGACACATCTACTCAGTTTCCATTTTTTTCCAAAATAAAAACTCTTAAAAAAAGAGTCATGTATAGTTCCATGTTTTAGATAGCATGACATTTCCTTGATCCTATCCTTGACCCTATTCCACTTTATGTCCTATGAAAAACATTTCAAAAACATGTGATGAGCATAAAAAGCACAGTAAGGGGTACACAAAGAAAGAAAACTGTTAGTTTTTCAAAACAACAATTAAACCATGAATACTTTATCATAAGTAATACATTTCACCTTTATGAAATATTAAATACACTTCACTAAATAAAAGATCATTTCTTATCCTTTTGTAACCAAAATATTACCATAATACCAATATAAAGAACACATAACATATAAATATTACTTGGCACATAAAAATTCTTAATTGGAATAACTATACGGTCGATTTCCACACATATCACTAAATAGAATAGCCATATAGCTGACTTCCATACCCATTGCCTTAGAGGTTATAGCGTAACCCCCATCCTTGTTTATCACGAAACCACCTGTCATTTGGTTTATCACGTAACCACCCGTCAAATTTCTAAGTACCATTATAAAATCAGAACACATAAAATATTTAAAATATAAACATTTCACAAATAATAATTAATTTTATATCACTAGAAGTAATTTCAAGATATTGAAATAACTAATCCATTTAAAAAACCATTTTCAAATACAAAACACTCAAAAATATAATAAGGGATTTCCATTTTATTTTAGAAAAAATTAAGGCTTATAGAGAAAGCTAAATAACGATTACGACGACGGAGAGGTCATTGTCGCCGAAAACGTTAAAAACATTCTGTTTGTCATTTAGTAAAATTCTTCGTAGAAAAATGATTCCCTTTGAATGAAAGTAAAAGTCAAAGGGTTTTATTATACACTGTTTAAAAGAAGAAGGTATATATTATAGAAATATTCCTCAATGAAAAGAGATTGATATGAAGTCCCTTACCTCGTTTCCGACTTGACCTATTCGTTCTTTAATCTCCTTTAATTTGGGTAACTACCTTTGGTTTGAACCAAAAGGTCTTCTTAAAGTTCCTTCTGCCTAAGGTAAGGCTTTTAAGAGGAGGAGAGGGATATTGAGATCTTATTTATTCAGGGGTTGGACAAGACAAGGGGCTTGAGAGGTGTGAGGAATGATTAAGAAGTGAGGGCTTTTTATAAGTGGGAGGAGGGGCTCTTTAGAAAAGGTTTAAAATATTATTTTATTATAAACTTATCATCGGTTTATAAAGATCCAAAACTCATTAAAGTTGATGATAATATGACTCAAGTTCGAAATAAAATCATCTAATAAAAATTGGACAAGTTTTGGATATTGTTTTAATATTTATAATATTATTTATTTAAATCATTTATTAATGAGGGAAACACTGCATCATTATTGTGTCATAAATAATTTAATTTATTTGATGTCTAAAAATTATATGAAAAATAACATGATTTATGAAATATTTTTATATTTACAATGAATATTTATAGTTGAAAGGATATCTTATGTAACCCCATGTAAAAATTTATTTACTAAAAGATATTTGTTTGTGTCATTTTTATAATTACTTTAAGTTAATTAATCTAAAGTGTCATTGTCACTTTTAGGTGTCTCCATGGGGTCCCAAAATCAACCAAAATATTACCATTGTCGTAAAATTCTCAACCAATAATGTTAGGACAATTGTTAAGGTAATTTTGTATTATTGTATTATTATTTTTACCTCGAATTACCCTATTTACCTTTAACCGCGGTAAATAAAAGTCTAAAGTTACTATTAACCAAAATAATTTTCATCTTATTGAACAAAATTTTGATTACTAATAAAAACTATTTAGGTCAGATTTTTGAAATTTAATCCACAGAAACTGTAAAAATTTATTTTAATGAAAATGTAAGCTTTTAACTACTACTTAGTTGTTTCACTATTCATAAAAAATTGATGTTTTTCAGAAAACAAATAGAAATTCAGCCTAAGATATATTTTATATTCAAAATTCAAAAATAATGTCTATTTTACCAAATTCAAAACATATAATTTGCATTAATTAATTTAAAATTAATTCTCATTGTCAAAACAAATAGCATGTTTTTATGAAACAATAACTATCAAAAGATCGACACTTGTTTATGTCCAATTTCAAAGTGAAATTAATTCTGATGACCAACATTGGATAAATTGGTAAAAATATAATATAATTAAACTTTATAACCAATTAATAAGATAATATAACCATATAAATAAATTAGATTAAAAGGCACTCTTGAATAAAAATACAGTATTTTTTACTATTAATTAAAAATAAAATTTACCCGAAAAATACCAAAAATTTAGCCATAGTAAATTTTGATGTCACGAATATAAAAAAGAATTTTATTTTGTCAAATAGAACATATAAAAATGACCAAAACTATATTTTAAGAGGGTTCCCCATCAAAAGGTGGTAAATCGACCTTTTAGGGAATATTAGAGTATTTATGATTAAAATTAGATTCATTCATTTTATAAGCCCCTAAATTTTATTGGATAAATGTAAAAACATTTTAAAAACATGTATAATCATATTTTTGTTAGTTCTATTCATTCACACCAATACAACGACTAGGTGTTAACTACTATTTAAACTGATAATATTATATTGTTAGTGTGCAACATAAGATTTCAAAGAAACCCATTGTTGCGTATTGGGTACGCCATCGAACATAGAAACCCCTTTAAAGTAAAATCAATATTTAATTCAAAAAATATTTATGAAAAATAAGATGTATTATTTCTTTATTTACCCGGGATGTTACATCCTTCCCCCTTTTGGAAATTACATCCTCGCAATTTTTTTCACTTATCAAATAAGTGGGTGTATTTTTCCCTCATATAATTTTCAAATTCCCACATTTCCTCTTCAACCATATAGTTTTTCCACAAAACCATTACCTGGTGAATTACCTTATTCTGCAGCACTTTCTCTCTACGGTCAAGAATCTAGACTGGCTGTTTTCTATAAGAGAGATTCTCTTCCAAATGTACTACCTCTAGGCTCAAAATATTAGATGGATCTAGCATATATTTTCTTAATATTGAAACAGGAAAAACATTGTGTACCTCAGATAAACATAGAGGTAAAGCCACTCTGTACACAACTAATCTAATTTTGTCTAGGATTTGATAAGGTCCAATGAACCTCAGAATCATCATTCTCTTATTAACAAAACGCATCACACTTTTCCATGGAGAAACTTTGAGAAAGACCTGATCACCTACCTCAAAAGATAGATCCTTCCTCCGGTTATCTGCATAACTTTTCAGCCCGCTCTAAGCTATTCTCAAGTTCTTCTAAATCAACTGAAACTTTTCTTCCATCTCTTCTTCCAATTATGGACCCATCAACTTCCTTTCATCTACTTCATCCCAAAATTCCAGAGTTCAAAAACGATTTCTATATAATGCCTCAAATGGAGCCATCTATATACTGGAATGAAAACTAATATTATAAGAAAATTCAACCAAAGAAATATGTTGGTCCCAAATTCCCTGGTAATCAGTGAACAAGCATGTATCATATCATCCAGTGTCTGAATTTTTCGTTATTAATTCCCATCTGATTGCGGATAAAAACCTATATTAAAATTTAATTCGGTACCCAACAACTTCTGAAGGCATTTCTAAAAGTTAGAAGCAAACCTGGGATCACGATCAGATACAATGGAGTGGAGAACTACATGCAACCTGACTATCTCTTTAACATTCAACTGATAAAGTTGATCTAGAGACAAAGTCTCTCGAATAGGAAGGAAATGAGCCGATTTAGTCAATCGATCAACAATAAACCAGATTGCATTATTACCTCGATATGTCTTTAGTAATATCACAATGAAGTGCATGGATATATTTTCTCATTTCCACTCTGGCACTTGTATAGATCGAAGCATCCATTTTGGTAACTACCTCCCTTCTTTAACCTGCGGACAAGTCAAACACTTCATAGTAAAATCATCAATATCTCTTTTCATTCTATCCCACCGGTAATACTCCCGAAGATCTTTGTACATCGTTGTACTGCTATGATGAGCTGAAAATTGGGAACTATGAGCTTCACATAATAACTCATTCTTCAACGGTGAATCACAAGGCACACGTAATCTTTTTCCAAACCTCAAAATACAATCATTATCAATGTCAAAATCAGGCAACTTACCCATCTGAACCAACTCTACCTTTTTCTGCAACTCACTGTCTTCTTTCTTTGCATGCTTTATTCTGTCTTATAGAGATGATTTCACTATCACCTAAAACAAAATAGAATAATTTCATACACCAATAACTTCTATTCCCAAGTTCATTAAATCAAAAATCAAAGGATATCTTTCCAAACGTATCATAGTTAATGAAGCATTACTTTTTCAACTCAAAGCATCAGCCACTTTATTTGCCTATCCTGGATGGTAATGAATTTTACAATCATAATTCTTGATTAATTCCAACCATCTCCTCTATATCATGTTCAATTCTTTTTGAGTGAATATATACTTCAATCTTTTTTGGTCAGTATATATTTCACATTTTACTCTATACAAATGTTGCCTCCAAATTTTTAAGTCAAATACAACAACATCTAATTCCAAATCATGTGTAGGATAATTTAACTCTTGAGGTTTCAACTGACATGAATCATAAGCAATTACCTAATCATTCTGCATAAGGACACATCCATTTCCTTTCAAAAAAGCGTCATTGTAAATAACAAACTCACAATTTCTATAAAGAAGTGCCAAAACTAGATCATTCACCAATCTTCTTTTCAATTCCTGAAAAAAATCATCACATTCTTTTATCCAAATGAACATAACACCTTTTCGAGTTAACTAAGTCAGTGGGATGGATAACGGTGAAAAATTCTCAACAAACCTCGAGTAATAACCTGCTAAACCAAGAAAACTACGGATCTCGGCTATATTTGTGGGTCTTAGAAATTCTTCAAAAACCTTTGTTTTAGAAGGATCAACAGTTGTGCTATTTTTGAAAAAAATGTGACCAAGGAAAGAAATTTTCTATAACCAAAACCCACAATTGATGAATTTCCCAAACAGTTTCTTTTATTTTAAGTTTTGAAAGACAACCATTAAATGACTTTCATGTTACTCTTTATGAATAAACTAAAATATCATCAATGAACACAACCACAAACTTATCCATGAACTCACAGAAAATTATATTCATTAGATCCATGAATATTGTAGGTGAATTGGTTAAACCAAAAGGTAGAACTACAAATTCATAATGTCCATATCTAGTACAAAATTCAGTCTTTGGAATGTATGCTTCCTTTACTTTAAACTGATGGTACCCCGACCTAAAATCAATTTTCGAAAAATACTGAGCTCCCTGGATGTGATCAAACAAATCATCAATATGAGGAAAAGGTTACTTCTTCTTAAGAGTGATGTTATTCAATGCTCTATAATCAATGAAAAGTCTCATTAAAATATCTCTCTTTTTAACAAACTAGATATTAGCACCCCATGGTGATTTTCTAGGTCAAATGAATCATTTATCTAATAACTTATGAAATGACTTCTTTAACTCTAAAAGTTCAATTTGAGCCATTCGATAAGGGGGTTTTGAAATTGGATTAGCACTAGAAACTAAGTCAATAGTAAATTAAACTTCCCGATCAGGTATAATACCTCGCAACTAATCAGAAAAAACATCAAGATACTCATTTAACACTGGCACATCATTTGTCTGAGCAGTTCCTTTGTTTGCAACCATTTGTGCAAGGTAACATTCATTTCTATCTTTTACTAGTTTCTCAGCTTCCTGATATGTTATCAAAAGTAAGATCTCATTCATGTATTCAAACTAAAAATCTTTCTGAAAAGAAACCTCTTTAGATATGCAGTCAATCTTATCTTGATAAACAGATAGCCAATCCAGGTCCAAAATAACATCAAACTCTACTAGAGGAAAAAAATAAGGTTTGCAGGTATATTCTTTCTGCACACAAGGACATGAAGGTTCTTATAATTTCTTTTTGTCCCAACATTTCCTCTAGATGTTTTTACCATAATTTTAGGATTCATATTTTGAGAAGGAATTCCCAATTTACTAAAAAACATCTCAGAATTGAGGCAAGAGGATGACTATGTGGCTACTTGTAAGGAAAAATTCACTCGATTGGAAAGGTATGCTCTAAATTTCATACGAGATCTTGATAGTAAGATAAATCAATTTTAATCAGGACTGAATCCATGATATCTAAGAAAATTATCCTCTTGTGAGTTAAAAAGTAATGAAATACTTGTTTGATGTGAGGAGAAGGTGGAAATGGAGTGTGCTGATGATCATATGTTCTTTGAAAAACAACAAAATAAGAGTTCTAGTTGATAGGAAAAGGGAAAGAATTCATCAAATAAGCCTAGAGGCAAGAAAAATGAATATCCATATTTTGAGAAGTGTGGTAAAAAGCATCATGGAGAATGTTTATCAATGTCTAGGAAGTGCTTTTGGTGTGGTAAGTCTGGTCATATTTCTCGTAACTGTAAGGAAAATAATCAAGCATGCAATGAAAAGCCAGTAGTAAGATGTTTTAAGTGCAATGAAATGGGTCATTATTCAAATGAGTGTCCATATAAATACTCAACTATGGGAAAGAAACCATACTAAAAGAAGAAATGGGTGGTGAAATACATTGAAAATACATCATGAGATATTGGACCATCAAATGAAGTAGTATCAGGTACACTGTTTGTTTGTTCAGATTATGCATATGTGTTGTTTGATTCAGGGTCTACACATTTGTTCATTTTGGAATTTTTTTCTAGTAAACTGGGAATTCCATCTCATGATATGAATATTGAACTTATGGTAAAAACACATGGAGGAAATTTTTAGACAAAGAAAATTATAAAAACCTTCCTTTCCTTACGTGGGAAAAGAATCTATCCTCAAACCTTATTGTTTTGTCTCTAGTAGTGATTGATGTTATTTTGGAAATAGATTGGATGTCTTTTTATCATGCTAAGATTGACTGTAGAACTAAAGAGTTTTATTTTTAGAAATATTTTCAATTTTCATACAAGAATGAACCCTTACTTTTGATAACATATCAGGAAGGTGAGAAACTAGTAAATGATGGAAATTAATGTTACAATGCATAAAATGTTGAAAATAAAGGAAGTGTTGAGATTAATGATGTTCCAGTGGTAAATGAGTACATTGATGTTTTTCTTGAAGAGTTTCCTTGTATTATACATTATATAAAAGTTTAATTTAATGTTGAATTAGTTCTTGATGCTAAGCCAATTTCAAAACCCCCTTATCGAATGGCTCAAATTGAACTTTTAGAGTTAAAGAAGAAATTGCAGGAGTTATTACATAAAGGATTAATTCGACCTAGAACATCACCATGGGGTGATCCTATCTTATTTTTTAAAAATAAAGATGGTTAAATGAGACTTTGCATTGATTATAGAGCATTGAATATCATTACTATTTAGAAAAAGTATCCTTTGCCTCATATCGATGATTTGTTTGATCAACTCTAGGTAGCTCAATATTTTTCAAAGATTGATTTGAGGTTGGGGTACGATTAGTTGAAAGTAAAGGAAGAAGACATTCCGAAGAACGAATTTCGTACAAGATATGACCATTATGAATTTGTAGTTATGCCTTTTTTTAACCAATGCACCTATTGTATTCATGGATCTTATAAATAGAATTTTCTGTGAGTTCTTGGATAAGGTTGTGGTTATGTTCATTGATGATATTTAGGGTTATTCCAAAAGTAAAGAGGAACAAGATTGGAACTTAAGGGTTGTCTAGAAAACCTTAAAAGAAAATAAACTGTTTGGGAAATTAAAAAAGTGTGAGTTTTGGTTACAACAAATTTATTTTCTTGTTCACATTGTTTCAAAAAATGGCATAACTATTGATCCTGCTAAAACAAAGGTTGATAAAAATTGCCCAAGACCCAAAAATATAACTGAGATCCATAGTTTTCTTTGTATAACAGGTTATTACCAGAGGGTTGTTGTAAAGACCCGTAAATTTCAAGGAAATTTTTTTTTCTTAATTTTCTTTGGAATTTTACAAGAACGCAGTTTCTGACGGCGCCTGATTCCGAGGCCCGGTGTGCCCGGAATCATTTTCTGAAGTTTGGCTCGGGTACGTTTAGTGAACGGACGAGCGGGTTTTTCTAACTTTTGAACCGGTGCCCGGAATCGAATTCTGAGGGCACCGATGAAATCGCAGCGCCGGTATTCTCTTATAAACGCCTCTTCCGGAGTTGCGTTTGCTCGGGTGTGGTTTTTAATTTTCGGGCTTAAAGTTAAGAAATAAAATAATTTTGCGACAGCTTTATTTTATTTCACTTAAGCCACTTGGAAGCCACTTGAAGCCACTTAAAGGAGGATTGAACTGAGTTGAACTGGATAGGATGCTATCCAGAAATATCCTACCCCCTTGGTAGGATATTTGTGAGGTGGGGCCCGCACGAGCCCCGCCGTTTCTTTCCGCTAAGAAACGCACCCGTGAAAACCCGTCTTAATGAAAGTCAACCGACGCGTTTTCTAAATTCTTAACAGACCATTTAATTGGGCGGTTTATTTCGTGAATTAAATGGGCTGTTTATTTCGTGAATTAAATGGGTCGTTTCTTTTGTTGAATTAATTCAACGAATTGATGGATCGTTTCTTAACCAGTTTTTCAAATTCGTTGGCGTAATAATAAAATAAGACCAACGCTTAACCTCTGGTTATTTGCGCTTGAGAAGATTTGGGAGAACCCTCGCAACTTCTTCTCCCTCGCGAAGAACATGAAGAACGTGAAGAACGCGAAGAACGAGAAGAACGCCGAACCCGGAAATCGACGACGCCTTCACCCGAGACGCTCTTCCGATCTCCGATCTCCGATCTCCGATCATCGACCATTCGAGGTGAGTGCTTTCGGATTTCCTCTCAAGTTCTTTTCTTTGGTTTTAAACGAAACACAGATTTAAATATTAATAATTTAAATCTGATGTTCTTGATTCGTTGAGCTTGCCGACTCAACGCCGGAATCCGCGACGACGCGACGCCTCCCCGCGACGACGCGACGATCGATCTCTTCCGCAACGGTCTCTTCCGCGAAGAACGCCCGCGCACGACGATCATCAAGGTAGGGATTCATTTTGGAAAATTACCCCTTTTTAATTTTCTCATGAACGTTCTTGAAAATTAAAAAAAGCCGGTTTTCAATGAACAATTTTATTTTAATTAAAATTGTTGGATCATGTGTTGATCGTTTTTCTCCTGGTTGTTTATCTCTAACGCGGAGGGTGCGGGCCGAACGAACACGGCCCGACGACCCTCCGCCGTTCTTCGTTTTTGTGTAGATTTGACGGTCGACGACGGAACGTGCCGCAGCGGACGGTTGATGATCCCGCAGTAAAGAACGGATCCGGGAGGAGCAACGGCGCAGACGGGAAGGAAAACGGGCCACCGGAGCGACGCCAGACGAAATCCGCCGCGGATGAAGCCGCGGCGGCGGCGGCCAAACGGACCCGCGGCGCGCGGGTCCGGTTCATCCGGGCGGACGCGGCTCAGCGCGTCCGCGGCTCGCCAGCGCGGCCCGCACGCGGGCCACGGTCCTTCCTCAAGCCGCGGGTCAGCGCCCGCGGCTTCCACCTGCGCGGCTCGGCCAAGCCGAGCCGGACCGGCCCTGGCCGGGCCGGGCCGGGCCCACCGGGTCGGACCCGGGTCGGGTCGACCCGGTTCGGGCCGACCCAGGGGGGGTCGGGCCGGGTCGGCCCGGGCCCGTACCCCCCATCTTCGGACGTTTTCGTTCAAACGCCTGTATCTTGAGCTTTGTGCCTCCAAACGACCCGCTGTCAGCGGCAACGCGATCCTTGGATCGAGACGGTCGTTTCGGTATATCGCACTCAAGGTTTCGGAATACTTTGAGTTCGGCCGGGTTGGTTCGTACACGAGACCGACCAGGCCCTCGGAGCGGAAACGCTCATATCTTGAGCTACGGACGTCCGATTGACGTGCCGTCAGCTTTGTTGAATTCCTCTAAGTGAGACGGATCTTTTTGGCATACTCCGCCCGAGGTTTGGACGTAGGTGGAGTGCGGTCGGGTTGGTTTTGCCTTAAAAACCAACCGGGCGCCTGGGACGAAAATGCCAATATCTCTCAGACCAGGCGTCCGATTGACGCGTCGTCTGCGACGTTGAGTTCCTGTTGACGATACAGAACTTTTGGATACATCAACTTCGGACTTCGTGTCAGTTGATGTATCAGCCTCTCGGCTCGTGGAGCGGACCTTCCCGAACGAGCTTGCTGTGTGCGGGAACCCTAGTGCTGGCTGCGACTGCTACTTCGACAGCGACGACCGTGCAGTGATCCTCAGTGGACTGCGGCGACGACTGTGCAGAGATCCTCCGTGGACTCTGACGACGACCGTACAGAGATCCTCAGTGGACTGCGACGACGACTGTGCAGAGATCCTCAGCGGACTGCGACGACTACTGCACTCAGCGATCCTACGTGGGTCAGTGCTACCGGTCCTGTGTGGGCCCGATCCTGTGTGGGTTCGATCCTGCGTGGGTCAGTGCTCAGCGGTTCTGTGTGAGCCAGCGCCTACAGGTCCTGCGTGGGCCCGGTCCTGTGTGGGCCCGATCCTGTGTGGGTCATCTCTCAGCGGTTCTGTGTGAGCCAACTTCTACAGGTCCTGCGTGGGCCCGATCTTGTGTGGGTCACTGCAAGGTTAGTACCTATCGATCCTTCGTGGGTCCGATGGCTTAGATGGTTCAATGATCATCTTTATCGTCATCCGAAGAAGTATACCTGTGTGAGCTGAATCTTGTGTTACTCTCCTTTGTGGATTGTGTTGCTCTATCCTGCGTGGGTATACGTTTTGCTTTCCTGTGTGGACTGGGTTGTGCTTGGGCTCGGACGTTGGAGCCGAACGGGAATTGAAGACTTAGGTATATGTATGGGCATATACCTAAGCCGTGTCAGATGTTACTTCGTGATTGTATCTTTCCTTTGTGGATTATCCTTTGTGGATTTCGGGAGACCTTCGGGGGTCTCGGGGTCCCTACTGAGTAGCTTATACTCACCCCTGCACGGGCTATGCCCGCACTTCGTGGTGTTGGTTGCAGACGACGGACAGCGCTGATCGTGGAGGAGGCGTGCGGAGCAGGACAATACCTGGAGGTGGACCACTGGGCGGGACGTACTCGGAGCGGTTAGGTGGACCCGAGGAGCAGTGGAGGCTATCTGTACCCACCCTTCAGGTGGGACTTCCGGAGGACGGCTCGACGCTGCAGTTTTCCCTTTTCAGTTGCTGTTTTCCCTTTCAGTTGTACTTTACAGTTGGGCTTGTATTTCCGGCCCCTTTTTACTTCAGCACAGCTTGTACAGTTTTACTTAGTGTTTACTTTTCCGCTTGCTTGCTCTGTGGTGCTTTTTTACATTTCAAAGGCAATGCCTTCCCTTTTTGTTGGGATTTACGCCTTGGTGCTAGTCGCCAGCCCCTGGCCTATGGAAGGCGGGCTTGGGGTAGTCACGACACGGGCCCGAGGACGGGTCGTGACAAATTGGTATCAGAGGTGGTCGGTTCTACCGCAGACTCTGATCTTTCTTCTATGTGAAGCAAAAGTGTTTAGTGTATTGAGTGTGGTTATCAGTCCAGGGAGTCCAGTGTTGGTGCGGCGGCCGACGTATCCATACACCAGGACCCTGACTTCTGATTCCTGACTTAATGTACGAAAACATTGTTTGCATGTGTGTTTCAAGTTTTCTTTGTGATTACTTGTGTCAGCTCACCAGGTATACTGTTCTGACCGTGGAATACTTGTTTCCTTTTCAGGATGGCACGACGACAGCAGCCAGCTAGGGTTCCCAGAGTAGGGCGCGACGACAGCCCGCCAAGAAACGAGGCCTCGGTACAGGGCCCGTTGACAGCAGAGGCACCGGCGGTACCTTTACCCGCCGAGCCCCCGATGCTTCCAGCACTGGCAGCTGACGACGCACGACTCCTCGGAGCTCTGCACGAGTTCCAGCGCCAGCGACCACCCAGGTTCCGTGGGGAGTCGGACCCACAGGCAGCCGAGGACTGGCTGGAGGCGGTCGTCCGAGTTTTCAGGCTAGTGAGGACGCCAGCAGACCTCATGGTGATCCTCGCGGCGAGCTTACTGCACGCAGCAGCCGGACGCTGGTGGAGCCTGATGCTCCAGGTACACGATGAGGCCTCCCTCATCTGGACGGACTTCAAGAGCCTCTTTCGCTCAGAGTTCATCCCGGCCACCCTCCGAGCGGTGCGCATCCAGGAGCTTCTTCAGCTGCGGCAGGGCAGCTTGACGGTCGCTCAGTACGCGGCGAGGTTCACCGACCTTTCTCGGTACTCGACAGACATGGTACGGGACCCCTTCTTCCAGGCCCGGACCTTCGAGAAGGGTTTGAGACACGAGATCAGGGCATCGCTGATCTCCCTCAGCATCCCGACCCAGGCAGGGGTACTGGAGCGAGCCCTCCTGATCGAGAGCTTTCTGGATGAGTCCACAGCGAGACCCACCGCAGGGCGACAGATAGCGGAGTCTTCGGCAGCTGGTAGCCGGCGGATGACTCAGGGTTCCAGGCGGACCAGACCTTCCGGCAGGCGACCTCGGGACGCTGGCTCAGCAGTGCAGGGCACCCGGCCCGGAGCCAGCCTTCCGAGAGGCAGACAGTGCTACGAGTGCGGCGGGCAGGGCCACATGGCTCGTGACTGCCCGACCCGTCGTACCGAGGGGCAGCAGACGGTGGAGGGGCCACCCAGGCAGAGGCAGAGGGTCGACCGTGGCGGTCCGCAGGGAGGAGGCGGACGAGGCAGAGGAGCTGGCCGAGCAGCAGGTGGTGGGAGACGCTTTGAGGCTCTGCCACCACCACCACCAGGAGGCCCGCCCCGACCACAGGGAGCTGGCGGGTAGAGACAGGCTCAGCTCCAGGCAGCGGAGGCCTACGACCACGGCGCGCCAGAGATGATTCGAGGTACTATCTGTGTCTATTCCACCCTTGCTGTAGTTCTTATAGACACAGGAGCGAGTCACTCTTTCATAGCCACTGCCCTTGTTCAGAGCTCGGAGATTCCGACAGAGCCGTTGGCTCGATCCTTGCGGCTAGAGACTCCTACGGGAGCAGACTCGACGATTACGCACTGGTGCCGGCAGTGTGAGCTTACTCTAGGAGGCGAGAGCTTCGGCTGGGATCTTCATGTAGCAGCGTCGAGGCCTTACGATGTCATTTTGGGCATGGATTGGTTATCTACGGTCCATGCTCAGATTGACTGCTTTAGGCGCAAGGTGCGATGTGTGCGCACCGACAGGAGCAGGTTCATCTTCACCGGCGAGAAGGGAGCCTTAGCAGCACAGGATGGACTCATGCAGAGGAGAGGTCATCCCATCACTCATCAGTTGGCTAGCCTCATCCTGGGAGTAGTTGACGTGCGGAGTCCCAGTTTCCCTGCAGTGGTGGATCAGTACGCGGACGTCTTTCCCGACGACGTTCCAGGACTACCTCCTCGCAGAGAGGTAGACTTTTATATTGACCTGTACCCCGGTAAAGCCCCGATATCCACTCCAGCATATCGGATGGCCCCCGCTGAGCTTCGAGAGCTGCGAGTACAGTTGGAGGACTTGCAGGGCAAGGGGTTCATCCGACCCAGTGTTTCGCCCTGGGCTTCCCCGATTTTGTTCGCCAAGAAGGCGGACGGGAGCTTGCGACTGTGTTTCGATTATCGTCGCCTGAATCAGGTGACAGTGAGGAACAAGTATCCGCTACCTAGGATTGATTATCTCTTCGACCAGCTCAAGGGAGCATGGTGGTTCTCGAAGATAGACCTCAGGTCAGGCTATCATCAGCTTAGATTTCGAGACGAGGATGTGCAGAAGACGGCCTTCAGGTGTCGGTATGGCCACTTCGAGTTCTTGGTTATGCCTTTCGGCGTGACCAACACTCCAGCAGTGTTCATGAGCCTCATGAACATGATATTACAGCAATACCTCGATCGATTTTTCGTGGTCTTCATCGACGACATTTTGGTGTACTTGACGACGGAGGAGGAGCACGCCTACCACCTGCGTGTTGTACTAGACACACTCCGAGAGCACCAGCTTTATGGAAATCTCTCGAAGTGTCAGTTCTGGTTACGTGAGGTCCACTTCTTGGGGCACGTCATTTCTGAGGTGGGAGTTGCAGTGGATCCCGCGAAGATCGAGGCAGTGCTAGCTTGGGAGCCACCCAAGAGCGTGACAGAGGTGCGGAGTTTCTTGGGCCTAGCCGGATACTATCGGAGATTTGTGCCGGACTTCTCCAGAGTTGCGGCCCCACTCTCAGCATTGACGAAGAAGGGGAACCCTTCGTGTTGTCAGACAGATGTCAGCAGAGCTTCCAGGAGCTGAGGCAGAGGTTGACCAGCGCACCTATCTTGAGGTTGCCTGAGGAGGGAGTTGGTTACGTAGTCTACTGCGATGCAACAGGGACCGGACTCGGGTGTGTCCTGATGTAGGAGCGGGCCGTGATTGCCTACGGATCACGTCAGTTGAGGCCTCATGAGTAGAACTACGCTACCCATGACTAGGAGTTGGCAGCAGTAGTCCTTGCCCTGAAGACATGGAGACACTATCTGATGGGCGAGCGCTTCACAGTCTTTTCCGACCACCAGAGTCTCAGGTACATCTTCTCTCAGAAGGACCTGAACCTGAGACAGCGGCGATGGCTCGAGTACCTCCAGGACTATGACTTTGAAATAGTCTATACTCCTGGGAAGGGGAACGTGGTGGCTGATTCCCTCAGCAGGAGGACGGGCATCCAACTACTTGAGGAGGCGACAGAGTAGCTAGCCGCTTTGCAGATATCCTTCGTGGATAGAGACGGAGCAGCCTTCCTTCAGTCTCTCACAGTCTCTCCTCCACTTCTTCAGCGGGTCAGAGAGGCACAGCATGTGGATGTTGACTGTGAGACGCGGCGTGCACAGATATCCTCGGGACAGGCACCTGATGGTTTCTCCCTTGGAGCAGAGCACGATGTCCTTTTCAGAGGACGTACCTTGGTACCAGTCGCCTTACGAGAGGAGGTGCTGAGAGATTTTACACTTCTCCCTTGGCGGTACATCCTGGAGTGGCGAAGATGTACCAGGATCTCGGGCGACAGCACTGGTGGCCGGGCATGAAGAAGGCTGTGGCAGAGTTCGTTTCACGGTGCCTCACCTGCCAGCAGGTGAAGGCAGAGCATCAAGTACCAGCAGTCTTGGTACAACCCTTGGAGGTCCCGGAGTGGAAGTGGGACGGTATATCTATGGACTTTGTGACTGGACTTCCACACACTTCCAGAGGTCACGATTCCATATGGGTGATTGTTGACAGACTCACCAAGTCGGCACACTTCTTACCCATCCGAGAGCAGGGCACTGTGGAGAGCTCGGGGCGTCTCTACATTCAGGAGATTGTACTACTTCACGGTGTGCCATCGACCATCGTCTCCGATCGGGACGCTCGTTTTACTTCCCGGCTTTGGAAGGGGTTGCAGGAGGCGTTTGGGACGCGACTACGTCTGAGCACCGCCTTTCACCCTCAGACGGATGGTCAGACGGAGAGGACCATTCAGACTCTCGAGGACATGCTCCGTGCATGTGTCCTCGTCTTTGGTCGCAGCTGGGAGGACCACCTACCCTTGGTGGAGTTCGCGTACAACAACAGCTACCACTCCACCATCAGGATGGCACCCTACGAGGCGTTGTACGGCAGGCCTTGCAGATCTCCTTTGTGCTGAACAGACCCTGGAGAGTCAGCACTTGTGGGACCAGAGATGGTCCGGGCCACGACAGAGAAGGTCCAGCTCATCCAGGAGCGGATGAGGACAGCACAGAGCCGGCAGAAGTCATATGCTGACAGGAGGCGGAGGCCACTAGAGTTCGAGGATGGTGACCACGTCATCTTGCGGGTCTCACCTCGACGTGGTTTGAGGAGATTTGGCCGAGGCGGCAAGTTGTCTCCACGCTTCATCGGGCCTTTCCAGGTCCTCAGCAGGATTGGCGAGGTGGCTTATCGCCTGGCTCTGCCACCTCAGTTGCACCAGGTGCACGATGTCTTCCACGTATCCCAGCTGAGGAGATACGTGCACGACCCGACGCACATCATTGACTATGGGGAGCTAGACGTGGATGATGGAGCGACTTTTACGGAGGTCCCAGTGGAGATAGAGGATCGACAGGAGCGGGTCCTACGTGGGCGATCGATTCCTCTTGTGCGCATCAGATGGCAGCACGGGAACCTCCAGGAGAGCACTTGGGAGAGGGAGGCTCTGATGCGTGCTCAGTACCCACATTTGTTTCCCTAGTTTTTGATGTATCTTTACGGGGACGTAAAGTCCTGAGGTGGGAGTAATGTAAGGACCCGTAAATTTCAAGGAATTTTTTTTTCTTAATTTTCTTTGGAATTTTACAAGAACGCAGTTTCTGACGGCGCCTGATTCCGAGGCCCGGTGTGCCCGGAATCATTTTCTGAAGTTTGGCTCGGGTACGTTCAGTGAACGGACGAGCGGGTTTTTCTAACTTTTGAACCGGTGCCCGGAATCGAATTCTGAGGGCACCGATGAAATCGCAGCGCCGATATTCGCTTAGAAACGCCTCTTCCAGAGTTGTGTTTGCTCGGGTGTGGTTTTTAATTTTCGGGCTTAAAGTTAAGAAATAAAATAATTTTGCGACAGCTTTATTTTATTTCACTTAAGCCACTTGAAAGCCACTTGAAGCCACTTAAAGGAGGCTTGAACTGAGTTGAACTGGATAGGATGCTATCCAGAAATATCCTACCCCCTTGGTAGGATATTTGTGAGGTGGGGCCCGCACGAGCCCCACCGTTTCTTTCCGCTAAGAAACGCACCCGTGAAAACCCATCTTAATGAAAGTCAACCGACGCGTTTTCTAAATTCTTAACAGACCATTTAATTGGGCGGTTTATTTCGTGAATTAAACGGGCTGTTTCTTTCGTGAATTAAATGGGTCGTTTCTTTTGTTGAATTAATTCAACGAATTGATGGATCGTTTCTTAACCAGTTTTTCAAATTCGTTGGCGTAATAATAAAATAAGACCAACGCTTAACCTCTGGTTATTTGCGTTTGAGAAGATTTGGGAGAACCCTCGCAACTTCTTCTCCCTCGCGAAGAACGCGAAGAACGCGAAGAACGCGAAGAACGAGAAGAACGCCGAACCCGGAAATCGACGACGCCTTCGCCCGAGACGCTCTTCCGATCTCCGATCTCCGATCTCCGATCACCGACCGTTCGAGGTGAGTGCTTTCGGATTTCCTCTCAAGTTCTTTTCTTTGGTTTTAAAAGAAACACAGATTTAAATATTAATAATTTAAATCTGATGTTCTTGATTCGTTGAGCTCGCCGACTCAACGCCGGAATCCGCGACGACGCGACGCCTCCCCGCGACGACGCGACGATCGATCTCTTCCGCGACGGTGTCTTCCGCGAAGAACGCCCGCGCACGACGATCATCAAGGTAGGGATTCATTTTGGAAAATTAACCCTTTTTAATTTTCTCATGAACGTTCTTGAAAATTAAAAAAATCCGGTTTTCAATGAACAATTTTATTTTAATTAAAATTGTTGGATCATGTGTTGATCGTTTTTCTCCCGGTTGTTTATCTCTAACGCGGAGGGTGCGGGCCGAACGAACACGGCCCGACGACCCTCCGCCGTTCTTCGTTTTTGTACGGATTTGACAGTCGACGACAGAACGTGCCGCAGCGGACGGTTGATGATCCCGTAGTAAAGAACGGATCCCGGGAGGAGCAACGGCGCAGACGGGAAGGAAAACGGGCCACCGGAGCGACGCCGGCGGCCCGCAGAAGTTGCCGGCGGCGCGGGACACCGGCGGCCGGAGGCGGCGGCGCCCCGGCGCGCCGCCGGATGAAATCCGCCGCGGCTAAAGCCGCGGCGGCCAAACGGACCCGCGGTGCGCGGGTCCGGTTCATCCGGGCGGACGCGGCTCAGCGCGTCCGCGGCTCGCCAGCGAGGCCCGCACGCGGACCGCGGTCCTTCCTCAAGCTGCGGGTCAGCACCCGCGGCTTCCACCCGCGCGGCTCGGCCAAGCCGAGCCGGCCGAGCCGGACCGGCCCTGGCCGGGCCGGGCCGGGCCATCCGGGTCGGACCCGGGTCGGGTCGACCCGGTTCGGGCCGACCCAGGGGGGGTCGGGCCGGGTCGGCCCGGGCCCGTACCCCCCATCTTCGGACGTTTTCGTTCAAACGCCCGTATCTTGAGCTTCGTGCCTCCAAACGACCCGCCGTCAGCGGCAAAGCGATCCTTGGATCGAGACGGTCGTTTCGGTATATCGCACTCAAGGTTTCGGAATACTTTGAGTTCGGCCGGGTTGGTTCGTACACGAGACCAACCGGGCCCTCGGAGCGGAAACGCTCATATCTTGAGCTACAGACGTCCGATTGACGTGCCGTCAGCTTTGTTGAATTTCTCTAAGTGAGACGGATCTTTTTGGCATACTCCGCCCGAGGTTTGGACGCAGGTGGAGTGCGGTCGGGTTGGTTTTGCCTTAAAAACCAACCGGGCCCCTGGGACGAAAATGCCAATATCTCTCAGACCGGGCGTCCGATTGACGCGCCGTCTGCGACGTTGAGTTCCTGTTGACGATACGGAACTTTTGGATACATCAACTTCGGACTTCGTGTCAGTTGATGTATCAGCCTCTCGGCTCGTGGAGCGGACCTTCCCGAACGAGCTTGCTGTGTGCGGGAACCCTAGTGCTGGCTGTGACTGCTACTTCGACAGCGACGACCGTGCAGAGATCCTCAGTGGACTGCGGCGACGACTGTGCAGAGATCCTCCGTGGACTCCGACGACGACCGTACAGAGATCCTCAGTGGACTGCGACGACGACTGTGCAGAGATCCTCAGCGGACTGCGACGACTACTGCACTCAGCGATCCTACGTGGATCAGTGCTACCGGTCCTATATGGGCTCGATCCTGTATGGGTCCGATCCTACGTGGGTCAGCGCTCAACGGTTCTGTGTGAACCAGCGCCTACAGGTCCTGCGTGGGCCCGGTCCTGTGTGGGCCCGATCCTGTGTGGGTCATCTCTCAGCGATCAGGTATACTTCTTCGGATGACGATAAAGATGATCATTGAACCATCTAAGTCGTCGGACCCACGAAGGATCGATAGGTACTAACCTTGCAGTGACCCACACAGGATCGGGAATTGAAGACTTAGGTATATGTATGGGAATATACCTAAGCCGTGTCAGATGTTACTTCGTGATTGTATCTTTCCTTTGTGGATTATCCTTTGTGGATTTCGGGAGACCTTCGGGGGTCTCGGGGTCCCTACTGAGTAGCTTATACTCACCCCTGCACGGGCTATGCCCGCACTTCGTGGTGTTGGTTGCAGAAGATGGACAACGCTGATCGTGGAGGAGGCGTGCGGAGCAGGACAGTACCTGGAGGTGGACCACTGGGCGGGACGTACTCGGAGCAGTTAGGTGGACCCGAGGAGCAGTGGAGGCTATCTGTACCCACCCTTCAGGTGGGACTTCCGGAGGACGGCTCGACGCTGCAGTTTTCCCTTTTCAGTTGCTGTTTTTCCTTTCAGTTGTACTTTACAGTTGGGCTTGTATTTCCGGCCCCTTTTTACTTTCATCACAGCTTGTACAGTTTTACTTAGTGTTTACTTTTCCGCTTGCTTGCTCTGTGGTTCTTGTTTACTTTTCAAAGGCAATGCCTTTTCTTTTTGTTGGGATTTACGCCTTGGTGCTAGTCGCCAGCCCCTGGCCTATGGAAGGCGGGCTTGGGGTAGTCATGACACGGGCCCGAGGACGGGTCGTGACAGTTGTTAAGAATTTTTCACGGTTATCCAGCCGACTGACTAGGTTTACTCGAAAAGGTGGTAAGTTCATTTTTACAAAAGAATGTGATGATTGTTTTCAGGAATTTAAAAGAAGATTGGTGAATGCTCCAATTTTTTCACTGCCTTCCAAAAACGGCGAGTTTGTTATTTATAATGATTCTTCATTGAAAGGACTTGGATGAGTCCTTATAAAGAATGATCAGGTAATTGCTTACGCTTCACATCAGTTGAAACCACTGGAGTTAAATTACCCTATAGATGATTTGTATTTAGCTGTTATCGTTTTTGCTTTAAAAATTTGGAGGTATCATTTGTATGCAGTAAAATGTGAAATATATACTGACCCCAAAAGTTTGAAGTATATATTCACTTAGAAAGAATTGAAAATGATAAAGAGGAGATGATTTAAATTAATCAAGGATTATGATTACATGATTCATTAACATTCAGGAAAGGCGAATAAAGTGGCTGATGATTTTAGTTGAAAAAGTAATGCTTCATTAACCATGACACTTTTGGAACGAGATCCTTTGGTTTTTGATTTGATGAAATTTGGAATATAATTTTTTGGTGTAGGAAATTCTTCTGTTTTGTTTTAGGTGACAATGAAATCATCTTTATGAGACATAATAAATAAAGTGTAGAAAGAAGGCAGTGAGTTTCAGAAAAAGGTAGAGTTGGTTTAGAAGGGTAAGTTTCATGATTTTAACATTGATAACGATTGTGTTTTGAGGTTTGGAAAAAGATTATGCATGCCATGTGATTCACATTTTATGAATGAGTTGTCATGTGATGTTCATAGTTCCCTGTTTGTAGTTCATCCTGGAAGTACAATGATGTACAGAGATCATTGGGAGTATTACTGGTGGTATGGAATGAAAAGAGATATTGCTGACTTTACTGTGAAGTATTTGAATTGTGAGCATGTTAAAGAGGAGAGAAAGTTTGCAAAAGGGTTGCTTTAGTATTTATCGATGCCAGAGTGGAAATGGGAAAATGTATCCATGGACTTCATTGTGGGATTACCAAAGACATCATGAGGTAATAATGCAATTTGGGATATTTTTGATCGGTTGACTGAATCTGGTCATTTCCTTCCTATTTGAGATAAATTTTCTCTAGATAAAATATCTCGGTTGTATGTTAAAGATATATTCAGGTTTCATGGAGCTACCCTCTCCATTGTATCTAATCATGATCCAATGTTTACCTCTAACTTTTGGGATGGAATTTATATGTAATTAGGTACTGAATTAAATTTTAGTACAACTTTTCATCCGCAATCAGATGGGCAGTCAGAATGAATAATTCAGACCCTAGAGGATATTCTATGTGCTTGTTAACTAGATTACTAGGGAATTTGAAATGAACATATTTATTTTGTTTAATTTTCATATAATAATAGTTTTTTAATTTCAGTATACATATGGCTCTATTTGAGACATTATATAGAAAGCGTTGTCGAACTCCATCATTTTTGGATGATATAGGTAAAAGATAGCTGATGGGACCAGAATTGGTAGAAGAGAGGGTAGAAAAGGTTCATTTGAATCATAAGAACACGAGAATAGCTCAGAGCAGGTAGAAAAGTTATATAGATAACTGAAGTAAGGATCTATCTTTTGAGGTAGGTGATCATGTCTTTCTCAAAGTTTCTCCATGGAAAAGTGTGATGCGTTTTGGTAAGAAGGGAATGTTGAGTCCGAGGTTCATTGGACTTTATGAAATCTAGGAGAAAATTGGATCAGTTGTGTATAGAGTGGAATTACCTCCATGTTTATCCTAGGTAAACAATGTTTTTCATTTTTCAATGTTGAGAAATATATGCCAGATCCATCTCATCTTTTGACCATAGAGGTATTACAGTTGGAAGGGAATCTCTCTTATAAGGAACAACCAGTCCATCTTGTTGACCATAGAGAAAAAATGTTGCAAAATAAGGTAATTCACCAGGTAATGGTTTTGTGAAAGAACCACATGGTTGAAGGGGCAACATATGAATATGAAAATTCTATGAGGGATAAATATCACCATTTATTTGATAAGTGAATAAAAATTGCGAGGACACATTTTCCAAAAGGGGGGAAGGATGTAACATCCAAATTAAATAAAGAATAATACATTTTAATATTTATTAATATTTGTGAATTAAATATTAATTTTACTTTAAATGGGACTCCATGTTCGATGGCTTACCTGATACACAAAAATGGGTTTCTTTGAAATCTAATGTTGCACACTAACAATATAATATTATAATTTTAAATTGTAGTTAACGCCTTGCCGTTGTATCAGTGGGAATGAAACGAACTAACTAAAATATGATTATTCATGTTTGTTAAATGTTTTTATATTTATCCAACAAAATTTAGGGGCTTAAAATATGAATGAATCTACTTATAAGCATAAATACTCTAATGTTCACTAAAAGGTCGATTGACTTCTTTTTGATGGTGAACCCTCTTTAAATATAGTTTTGGTCATTTTAATATGTTATATTTTAGAAAATAAAATTCTTATTTAGATTTGTGAAATCAAAATTTACTTTGGGTAAATTTTTTGGTATTTTTCTGGCAAAGTTCATTTTAAATGAATAGTGAAAAATACTGTATTTTTATTCAAAAGTGCCTTTTAATCTAATTTGTTTATATGGTGATATAATTTTTTTAATTGGTTTTAACGTTTAATTAGATTATATTTTTACCTATTAATCCACTTTCGGTCATTATAATTAATTTCACTTTGAAATTGGACATAAACAAGTGTTGATATTTTGATAGTTATTATTTCGTAAAAACACGCTATTTATTTTGTCACCAGAAATTAATTTTAAATTAATTAATGAAACTTATATGTTTTCAATTTGGTAAAATAGACATCATTTTTTAATTCGTAACATAAAATATATCTTAGGCTGAATTTTTGGTAGTTCTCTGAAAAACATCAATTTTTGATGAATAGTGAAACCACTAAATAGTAGTTAAAATGTACATTTTCATTTTACGGCATCTGTGGAATAAATTTTTGAAAATCCATCATTGGGTCAATTTTGGGACCCCATAGAGCCACTTTGGAGTGATAATAACACTTTATAATAATTAACTTAAAGTAATAATAAAAATGACACAAACAAATAGCTTTTAGTAAGTAATTTTTTACATGGGGTTATAGAAAATATCTTTTCGACTATAAGTATTCATTTGAAAGATAAAAATATTTCATACATCATGGTATTTTTTTTATTTTTAGAAATCATAAAAATTAATTTATCTATAACACAATAATGATGTAGTGTTTACCTCATTAAAAAATGATTTAAATAAATAAGATTATAAATATTAAAACTATATCCAAAACTTGTCCAATTTCTTATTTTATGATTTTATTTCTAACTTGAGTCATATTATCATCATCCTTAATGAGTTTTGGTTCTTTTGAATCCGAAGATAAGTTTATTATAAAATAATATTTGCAAACTTTCATAAAGAGCCCCTCCCCCCTTATAAAAATCCATCACTTCTTACTCATTCCTCACACCTCTCAAGCCACTTGGATCATCTAAGACCTAACCCAATAATCTCTAAATATCCCTATACTCCTCCTAGAAGCCTTAATTTAGGCAAAAGGAACTTTAAGAATTCCTATTGGTTAAAACCAAATGGAGTTACCCAAATTAAAGGTAATATGTTCTCTAAACATCTTTTATTTTATTTTACTTCTACAACACCTAACTGATATTTATTCCTTTATTTTATAACAAAAATTGTATCATAAATATACTACGATGTTTTTATGAGAATTATTAGAATTAAACTCACACACACCTCCATATAATGGGCGAGGAACATAATGTTTCTTTGAATGGTAAACTAACTCCTCATGAAACGATGATTGTTTGATTATCTCCTACTGCCTCTCATGGTGGAAATTAATTTGACAATATATTTATATATGATATATATTATGTTTATGTTTTTATTATGGTTCTGTATTTTTATTTTATATCATACCTTTATGGTTTCCATTATCGGTAAACCTGATAATTTAATTTGAGGAAGTGCGGACTACTGCCCCCTCAAAGTGATATGACCCATTAATGCCATATGTGGGACATATAAAGTATAGTGTTAATGATATTATATATGAAATTATACTGTAATTATAATATATATATGTATCATTATGTTTTAATTCCATCAAAGTATGAAATAGAAATGAAATTAGTGTTCATGCGTACGTACGGCTTACCATCTCCACGAACGGTGCATTTCACTTCTTATCTCCAAAATGTTATGTACTACTATAAATACATATATATATTGGTTATATATTATGTATATGATATATAAATCATGAATATAATTCTGTAGATAATGGACTATTGACCACATGGACAAATTGTAATTATATGGTGTTCATTTGTGACTCAAGTACCAAATATCGACAAAAAATAAATTATTAACATAAATGATTACATAATGTTTATAACATGGTAATAAGTGATATAAAAGGAATAATAAACTTTAAAAATTTTCTTAAGCATGTATATATTTACATTAGTTTATTATTCAGGAGATTAAATAATGAATGGGTCAAGTCGGACATGCGGTAAGGGACTTCGTCTCAATATCCTTTCACCGAGGCATATTTCTATAATATACACCTTCTTATTTTACAAAGTGTATAATAAAACCCTTTTACTTTTACATTCATTCAATGGGAATATTTTTTTACAAAGCATTTTAATAAACGACAAATGGAATGTTTTTAACGTTCGCGGCGACAATGACCTCTCCGCCACCATAATCGTTATTTAGCTTCCTCTATAAGCATAAATATTTTCTAAAATGAAAGGGAAATCCCTTATTCTGTTTTTGAGTGTTTTGGTATTGAAAATGGTTTTTAAAAAGGATTTATTATTTTAATATCTTGAAATTATTTTTTGTGATTGAAAATTAAATTTTATTAGTAAAATCTTGTCTAGTACCATGTTTTAGTCAACAAGACTTTTCCTTGATCCCATACATGACCCTATTCCACTTTATGTCCTGTAAAATACATTTCAAAAACATGGGATGAGCATAAAAATCTCATTAAGGGATACACAAAGAAAGAAAATTGTTAGTTTTTGAAAACAACAAGTAAACCATGAATACTTTATCATAAGTAATACATTTCACCATTATGAAGTAGTAAATACTCTTCACTGAATTAAAGATCATTTCTTACCCTTTTGTAACCAAAATATTACCATATAACCCATATAAATACCACATAACAAATAAAGATAACTTGGGACATAAACATTTTTAAGTGGAATAACCATACGGTCGACTTCCACCAATATCACTAAATGCAACAGCCAAATGACCGACTTCCATACCCAATGCATTGGAGGATAAATGTAACCACTGATCCTGGTTTATCAAGGAACCACCCGTTATTTGGTTTATCACATAACCACCCATCAAATGTCCATGTACCACTATAAAATTATAACACATAATATATTGAAAATATAAAAATTTCACTAATAACAATTAATTTGAAATCACAAGAAATAATTTCAAGATATTGTAATAGTAAATCCATTTAAAAAACCATTTTCAATATTAAAACACTAAAAAACAGAATAAGGGATTTCCTTTTCATTTTAGAAAACAGTAATGCTTATAGAGGAAGCCAAATAATGATTACGGTAGTGGAGAGGCCATTGTCACTGCAAAGGTTAAAAACATTCCATTTTTCGTTTATTAAAATGCTTCGTAAAAATAATATTCCCTTTGAATTAAAGTAAAAATAAAAGGGTTTTATTATACACAGTGTAAAAGAAAAACTTATATATTATCGAAATATGCCTCAATGATAGGATATTGGGAAGAAGTTCCCTACCTCGTGTCCGACATGACCTGTTAGTTATTTAATCATATAAATAAAAAACTAAATTTAATTTCTACTTTCCTAATAACCTTTTTAAATGTTATTTTTCATTTTATATCACTTATTACCATGTTATAAATATTATGTAATCATTTAAGTTAATAATGGTTGTTTGGTCAATATTTAGTACATTAGTCACAAATGAACACCATATAATTACAAATTTTCCATGTGATCAATAGTCCATTATCTCCATAATGATATTCATGATTTAGATATCCTATAAAACATATATATCCAGTATATATATGTTTTTATAATAGTACATAACAATTTGGAGATAAGAAATGCAATGCACCATTCATGGAGACGGTAAGCCGTACGTACGCATGAATGCCACTTTCATTTCTATTTCTTACTTTAATGGAGTTAAAACACAATGATACATAGATATATTATAATTCCAGTATAATAACATATATAATATCATTAAAAGTATCTTTTATACGTACCACATATGGCATTAAAGAGTCATATCACTTGGAGGGGGCGGTAGTCCACACTTCCCCAAATGAAATTATCATGCTTACCCATAATGGAAACCATAAAGAAATGATATAAAAGAAAAATACAGAAGAATAAAGAAAACATAAACATAATATATAACATATATAAATATAGTTTCATCTTAATGGAAACCATGAGAGGAGGTAGTAGATAATCGAACAATCATCGTTTCGTGAGGCATTAGTTTCCCATTCACAGAAACATTATGTTCTTCAACCATTAAATAGAGGTGTGTATAAGTGTAGTTCAAATCCTTCTCATAACAAAATACTAGAATATTAAGGATACTGGTGTTTTTATAAAAGAAATTAATAAGAAGAGTTTATGGGTTTTAGATGTAATATAATATAAAAGAAGGTAAGAGAAACCGTTACCTTTAATTTGGGTAACTCCTGTTTTTTTGAACCAAAAGGACTTCTTGAAGTACCATTTTCCTAAGGTAAGGCTTCTAGGAGGAGGATAGGGATCTTGAGAGATTATTTGGTCTAGGTATGGACGAGCCAAGGGGCTTGAGAGATGTGAAGAATGAGTAATAATTGAAAGCTTTTTATAAAGGGGGTGGAGGGGCTCTTTAAGAAAGTTTGTAAATATTATTTCATTATAAACTTATGTTCGGTTTATAAAGATCCAAAACTCATTAAAGTTTAAGAAAGATGTATCAAGTTTGAAATAAAATCATCCAATAATAATTGGACACGTTGTTGACATTATTTTAATATTTATAATCTTATTTATTTAAATCATTTATTAATGAGGTAAACACTGCATCATTATTGTGTCATTAATTATTTAATTTATTTGATGTTTAAAAATTAAAAGAAATGGTGTATGAAATCGTTTTAGATTTCTAATTGGTATTTATAATTAAAAAATATATCTTATATAACCCCATGTGAAAATTTATTTACTAAGAGATATTTGTTTGTGTCATTTTTATCATTACTTTAAGTTAATTAATCTAAAGTATCATTATCACTCCCAAGTGGCTCCATGGGGTCCAAAAATCGACCCAAAGATGCCCGTGGTTGTAAAGGACTCCACCAATAAGGTCAGGACATGTTTTAAGTTAATTTTTTATTATTGTAATATTCTTTTTACCTTGAATCACGCTATTTACCTTTAACATCACTAAATAAAAGTCAAAAGTTACTATTCACCAAATATTTTTTCATCTTATTGAACCAAATTTTCCTTACTAATAACAACCTTATGTGTCATATTTTCTAAATATAATCCATATAAGCGGTAAAATTTTATTTAAATGTAATTGTAAGTTTTTAACTACTACTTAGTGGTTTCATTATTCATCAAAAATTGAAGTTTTTCATAAAATTACCAAAAAATCAGCCTAAGATATATTTGATATTCACAATTCAAAAATGATTTCTTTTTTAAAAAATTCAAAACATAGAATTTTCATTAATTAATTTAATGTTAATTCCCGTTTTCAAAACAAATAGCGTGTTTTTAAGAAACAATAACTATCAAAAGATCGACACTTGTTTATGTCCAATTTCAAAGTGAAATTAATTCCAGTGACCAATATTGGATTAATTGGTAAAAATATAATCTAATTAAACATTAAAAACAATTAAAAAGGTAATATAACCATATAAATAAAATATATTAAAAGGAACTTTTGATTAAAAATACAGTATTTTTCACTATTCATTAAAAATGTACTTTACCTGAAAAATTCCAAAAAATTACCCAAAGTAAATAATGATTCACCGAATCTAAATAATAGTTTTATTTTGTAAAATATAACTTATAAAAATTACCAAAACTAGATTTAAAGAGGGTTTACCATCAAAAGGCGGCAAATAGACCTTTTAGTTAATATTATATAATTTATGCTTAAAATTATATTTATTCATATTTTATGCCCCTAACTTTTATTAGATAAATGTAAAAACATTTAACAAACATGTATAATAATATTTTAGTTTTTTCTATTCATTCTCGCAGATAAAATGGCTAGCCGTTAACTACCATTTAAAATAATAATATTATATTATTAGTGTACAGTATAAGATTTAAAAGAAACCTATTGTTGCGTATTAGGTAAGCCATTGAACATAGAGCCCTATTTAAAGAAAGATTAACATTTAATTGAAAAATATTAATAAATGTGAAAATGTATTATTATTTATTTACTTGGGATGTTACATCATTCCTTGAAATCTTATGTTGCACACAATGTTGATTCATTCTGAAAAACAATGATATAATATTATTTTAAATGGTAGTTAACGCCTAGATGGAGTATTGTTTGGAATTCTCCGAACTAACTACAATATCAATATACAAGTTTTTTAATTTTTTTTTAAATTTATCCAATAAATTTTAGAGTCTTAAAATGTGAATGAATCTAATTTTAAGCATAATTTACCTTAAATGGTTGATTTACAACCCTTTGATGGAGAACCCTATTTAAATCTAGTTATAGTCACTTTTATATGATCTATTTGACCAAATAAAATTCTTCTTTAGAATAGAGAAATCAAAATTTACTTTGGGTAAATTTTTGGTATTTTTCTGATAAATTTCATTTTTTATGAATAGTGAAAAATACAGTATTTTAATTCAAAATTTTCTTTTAATATAATTTATTTATATTGTTAGATTATCTTTTTAATTCGGTTTAAAGTGTAATTATATTATGTTTTTACCATTTAATTCAATTCTGGTCATTGGAATTAAAATCACTTTGAAATTGGTCATAAAAAAGTATCAATGTTTTGATAGATATTGTTTCTTAAAAACACGATATTTGTTTTGATAATGACAATAAATTTTAAATTAATTAATCCAACTTATATGTTTTAAATTTTTCAAAATAGTCATTATTTTTTAATTAGTAATATTAAATATATCTTAGGCTTAATTTTTGGTATTTTTCTAGAAAAACGTCAATTTTTGATGAATAATGAAACCACTAAGTCATAGTTAAAAAAACTAATGTTTTCATTTAAATGAAATTTTACCGCTACTGTGGATTGAATTTCAAAAATCCAAAATACATGGTTGTTATTAGTAAGTAAAAATTGGTTCAATAAGTTGAAAATATTTTTTTGGTGAATAGTAATGTTTGACTTTTATTTACCACGGTTAAAGGTAAATAGGATAATTCAACGTAAAAATAATATTATAATAATACAAAATTACCTTAACACTTGTCCTAAACTTATTTGTTGAGTCATTTACTCCCATGGGCATATTTGTGTCGATTTTGGGACCCCATTGTGCCACATGAGAGTGATAATGAAACTTTGGATTAATTAACTTAAAGGCAAAAATGACCAAAACAAATATCTTTTAGTAAATTAATTTTTACAAGGGGTTATATAAGTTATCTTTTAGACTATAAATATTAGTTGTAAAGATAAAACAATTTCATAAATCATGTTATTTTGTTTATAGTTTTTAGACATCAAATAAATTAAATTATTTATGACATAATAATAATGCAGTGTTTACCTTATTAATAAATGATTTAAATAAATAAGTTTATAAATATTAAAAAATTGTCTAAAACATGTCCAATTATTATTGGATGATTTTATTTTAAACTTTAGTCATCTTATATTCAACTTTAATGAGTTTTTTATTTTTAGAAACCTAATATCATTATATAATAAAATAATATTTTCTCACTTTCCTAAAGAGACCCTCCTCCCCTTTATCAAAAGGCCCTCACTTCTAACCAAATTCCTCACACCTCTAAATCCTCTTAGATCATAAAAAGTCTGAAAAATTAATCTCCTTAAATCCCTCTCATCCTCCTAGAAGCCTTACCTAAGGCAGAAGGAACTTCAAGAAGTCCTTTTGGTTCAATCCAAAAGATGTTACCCAAATAAAAGGTAACAATTTCTCTTAAATTATTTTATTTTATTTTACATTTCCAACCCCTAAACTATTTTTATTAATTTGTTTTATAACACCTAAAGTATCCTCAATATACTATTATTTTGTTATGAGAAACATTTATACTACACTTACACACACCTCCATCTAATGGGTGAAGAATATACTATTTATGTGGATGGATAACTAACGCCTCACAAAACGACGATTCTTCGACTATCTTCTACCACCTATAATGGTGAACATTATAATGACAATTTATTTATATATGATATATATTATGTTTATGTTTTTTATATGATTCTGTATTTTTATTTTAAAACACACATATATGTTTTCCATTATGGGTAAACGTGATAATTTCCTTTGAGGAAGTGCGGACTACCGCCCCCTCAAATTGATATGACTCATTCATTACATACATGGGATGTATAAAGGATGTATTTAATGATATTATATATGATATTATACTGTAATTATAATATACCTATGTATCATTATGTTTTCATTCCATTAAATATGAAATAGAAATGAAAGTAACATTCATGCATACGTACAGATTACCGTCTCCATAAATGGTGCATTTCATTTCTTACCCCCAAATGTTATGTACTATTATAAATACATTTATATACTGGATATATATAATATATAGGATATATAAATCATGAATATTTTTATAGATATAATGAAATTTTTACCACATCAACAACTTGTAATTATAAGATGTTCATTTTTGACTCAAGTACAAAATATCGACAAAATGATCGTTATTAACATAAATGATAACATAATGTTGATAACATGATAACAAGTGATATAATAGGAATAATAAAGTTTAAAAATGTTCTTAATCAAATATAAATTAACATTAGTTCATTATTTATGAGATTAATGAATGAACGGGTCAAGGTAGACAAATGGTAAGGGGTTTCTTATCTCACATTTAATTCTGTGAGATTTCCATTGTTTGCCACTTATTTTTTGCATGTGGTGTATTATGTACTAACATTTGATATTTATTATCATGATTCTATTTGTATTCATGGTATTCTGTGATTAATTTGGTGGTTATTAACTTTTGGTCAAACAACTTGATTGATTACAACGTGGTAAGGGATTTTCATCTCACTTTTTATTCTCGTGAGATTAATGATTTGTTTTCATATATTTCATTTTCTATGGTGTATATACTTCACATGATTGTATTAATTGTTTAATATCATTTAATTATCGGTATTTACATCGGTATTTCATTATTCTTCTTTCATATGGTGTATGTTTCGTAATTTACCAAATCGGTAAGGGAACTTTTTAACCCAAATTTCATTCCTTGGGTTAATCATCTAATTCCTAATTATGTCATGCTATGATTATGTGTGGAATCACTGTTTTTTTATTTATGTTGTAATTTCCACTCCCTTTTATGTGGATATACTTTTGATACACATAGTCACTCCATTGATAAATTCTCAAGTTATCGGTGTGAACTTGATAAGAGTAATTTTAAATCAATTTCCATTCCTTGAGTTAGAAAACCAAGTCATTGGTTTTGTCTTAAAAGGAACATGTGTGAATTTCCTCTGATCTATTTACACAAAACATCCAATCATATTGAGTGTATTTATATTTTTCACACATAATTATGTAATTGATTTATCCTTAATCTAATGATACCGTCTTTGTAAGGGATATTGTCTCAATATATTTTCATTGAGGTACATTTCGATAATATATAACTTATTCTTTTACACATTGTATAATAAAACCCTTTGAATTTTACTTTCATTCAAAGGGAATATTTTTTAATGAAGTGTTTTACTAAAGGAAAATTGGAATGTTTTTAACGTTTGCGGTGACAATGACCTCTCTGCCACCGTAATCAATATTTAGATTCCTTTATAAGCTTTCAGGTTTTCTAAAATGAAAATGAAATACATTATTCTATTTTTGGGTGGTTTGGTATTGAAAATGGTTTTTGAAATGGATTGATTATTTTAATATCATGAAATTATTTCTTGTGATTTCAAATTAAATGTGATTAGTGAAATGTTTATATTTTCAATAATTTATGTGTTATGATTTTATAATGGTACTTGGACATTTGAGGGGTGGTTACGTGGTAAACCAAATGATGGGTGGTGCCGTAATAATACATGACAGGTGCTTATGTTATAACCTCCAATGAATTTGGTATGGAAGTCGGTCGAATAGCTATTCCATTTAGTTATATGTGTGGAACTCGACCGTATGGTTATTCCATTTAAGTATGTTTATGTCCCAAGTGACATTTATATGTGTTGTGTTTTTTAAGGGTTTTATGGTAATATTTCAGTTACAAAAGGGTAAGAAAAGATACTTTATTCAGTAAAGAGTATTTACTACATCATGAAGCTGAAAAGTATTACTTATGATAATGTATTCATGGTTTACTTATTGATTTGAAAAACTAATAGTTTTCCTTCTTTGTGTATCCCTTTAATGAAATTTTAATGCTCATCCCAAGTTTTTGAAATGTTTTTCCCAAGATGTAAAGTAGAATAGGATCAAGTATGGGATCGGGGAAATGTCATGCTGTCTAAAACATGGAACTAGATATGACTCTTTTTTTTCAAGAGTTATTATTTTGTGAAAAAATGGAAACTGAGTAGATGTGTCTACATGTATTATTCAAGCCATCATGTATATGTTATGGGATAATTATCTAAAACTATAAACCTGAAAAGATCCTCAATAGGAATTATTCATTTAATTCAAGATTATGTAATGTTTTAAGGATGGGTCAGCAAATAAAGTGGCTGATGGTATGATTCAAAAAATTAATGCTTCATTAACTATGATACGTTTGGAATGAGATCCTTTGGTTTTTGATTTGATGAAAATTGGAATAGAAGTTGTTGGTGCATGAAATTCTTCTATTTTGTTTCAAGTGATAGTGAAATAATCTCTATCAGACAGAATAAAGAAAGCACAGAAAGAAGACAGTGAGTTGCAGAAAAATGTAGAGTTTGTTCAGAAGGGTAAGTTGCCTTATTTTAACATTGATAATGATTGTGTTTTGATGTTTGGAAAAAGAGTATTTGTTCCATGTGATTCACAGTTGAAGAAAAATTAGTTATGTGAAGCTCATAGTTCCCCTTTTTCAATTCATCCTAGTAGTACAATGATGTACAAAGATATTTAGAAGTATTACTGCTGGGATGGAATGAAAAGAGATACTACTTATTTTACTCTTGGGTGTTTGACTTGTCAGTTGGTTAAAGTGGATTGACATTTACCAAAAGGGATGCTTTAGTCTTTACCGGTGCCATAGTGGAAATGTGAAAATATATCCATGGACTTTGTTATGGGATTACCAAAGACATCTCAAGGTAATAATGCAATCTGGGTTATTGTTGATCGGTTGACTAAATCGGCTCAATTCTTTCCTATTCGTGATACATTGTCCCTAGATCAAACTTCTCGGTTGTATGTGAAAGAGATAGTTAGATTGAATGGAGTTACCATCTTCATTGTATCTAATCTTGATCCCAGGTTATATTATAACCTTTGTAAATGCCTTCAGAAGTTATTGGGTATTGAATTAAATTTTATTAATACTTTAATCTGCAATCAGATGGGTAGTCAGAATGAAAAATTAAGACCTTGGAGGATATTCTATGTGCTTTTTCACTGAATTACCAGGGATGTTGGGACAAACAACGTTCTTTGGTTGAATTTTCTTATAATAACAGTTTTCATTCCAGTATACAGATGTCTCCATTTGAGGCATTATATATAAAGCATTGTCGAACTCCAACATTTTTGGATGAAGTAGGTGGAAGGAAGCTTATGGGACCAGAATTGGTAGAATAGATGGAAAAAAAAGTTCAGTTGATTCAATAGAACATGGGAACAACTCAGAGAAAGCAGAAAAGTTATGCAGATAACCAAAGGAAGGATCTATCTTTTGAGGTAGGTGATCATGTTTTTCTCAAATTTTCTCCATGGAAAAGTGTGGTGTGTTTTGGTTAGAAGGGAAAGTTGAGTCCGAGGTTCATTAGACCCTATGAAATCCTGGAGAAAATTGGATCAGTTTCATACAAAGTGGATTTACCTCCATGTTTATCCAAGGTACACAATGTTTTTCATGTTTTAATGTTGAGAAAGTATATGCTAGATCCATCTCATGTTTTGATCCCAGAGGTAGTACAGTTGGAAGAGAATCTCTATTATGAGGAACAACCCGTCTAGATTCTTGACCATAGAGAGCATGTGTTGCGGAATAAGGGAATTCTTCAGGTAAAGGTTTTTTGGAAAAACCATATGGTTGAAGAGACAACGTGGGAAGATGAAAATTCTATAGGGGATATATACACCCATTTATTTGATAAGTGAATAAAAATTGCGAGGTTGAAATTTCAAAAAGGGGGAAGGATGTAACATCCCAAGTAAATAAAGAATAATACATTTTCATATTTATTAATATTTTGTAATTAAATATTAATTTTACTTTAAAGGGTACACTATGTTTGATGGCTTACCTGATGCGCAACAACGTGTTTCTTTGAAATCTTACGTTGCACACTCAAAATATAATATTATTATTTTAAGTGGTAGTTTACGCCTAGACGTTGTATTGGAGGGAATGAATATAACTAAATACAATATGATTATACATGTTTTTTAAATGTTTTTACATTTATCCAATAAAAGTTAGGGGCTTAAAATATGAATGAATCTAATTTTAAGCATAAGTACTCTAATATTCACTAAAAGGTAGATTTACCGCCTTTTGATGGTGAACCCTCTTTAAATCTTGTTTTGTTCATTTTTATATGTTCTATTTGACAAAATTATATTCTTCTTTAGATTCAGGACATCAAAATTTACTTTGGGTATATTTTTGGTATTTTTCGGGTAAAGTTCATTTTTAATGAATAGTGAAAAATACTGTATTTTTATTCAAAGTTCCTTTTTAATATAATTTATGTATATAGTTATATTATCTTTTTAATTGGTTTTAAAGTGTAATTAAATTATATTTTTACAGATTAATCCAATTTTCTTCATTTTAATTTATTTCACTTTGAAATTGGACATAAACAAGTGTCGATCTTTTGAAAGTTATTATTTCTTAAAAACACACTATTTGTTTTTCAGCAGAAATTAATTTTCCATTAATTAATGCAAATTATATGTTTTGAATTTGGTAGAATAGAAATAAATTTTGAATTCATAATATAAAATATATCTTAGGCGGAATTTTTGGTATTTTTCTGAAAAACATCAATTTTTGATGAATTGTGAAACCACTAAGTAGTAGTTAAAAAATGAAATTTTCATTTAAATGAAATTTTACCACATCAATGGATTAAATTTCAAAAATATTACATACAAGGTTGTTATTAGTAAGTAAAATATGGTTCAATAATATGAGAATAATTTTTTTAATAGTAACGTTTGACTTTTATTTACCGCGGTTAAAGGTAAATAGGGCAATTCAAGGTAAACATAATATTATAATAATACAAAATTACATTACCATTTGTCTAAACATTATTGGTGAGTTATTTATGACCATTTTCATCTTTGGGTCTTTTTTTGGACCCCATGGAGCCACTTGGGAGTGATAATGACACTTTAGATTAATTAACTTAAAGTAATGATAAAAATGACACAAACAAATATCTTTTAGTAAATAAATTTTTACATGAGGCTATATAAGCTATATTTTCGACTATATATATTCATTGGAAAGATAAAACGATTTCCTACATCATGGTATTTTTTTTATAATTTTTAGTTATCAAATAAATTAAATTATTTATGACACAATAATGATGCAGTGTTTAGCTCATTAATAAATGATTTAAATAAATAAGATTATAAATATTAAAATAATATCCATAACTTGGACAATTATTATTGGATGATTTTATTTAGAACTTTAGTTATCTTTTCTTCACCTTTAATGAGTTTTGGATCTTTAGAAACCAAAAACAAGTTTAAATAAAATAATATTTGCAAACATTTCTAAAGATCCCCTCACCCCCTTATAAAAATTCCTCACTTCTTACTCATTCCGGACACCTCTCAAGCCTCTTGGATCATCCAAACCCTGACCAAATAATCTATCAAGATCCATATACTCCTCCTAGAAGCCTGACCTTAGGTATAAGGCACTGTAATAAGTCTTTGGGTTCAAACCAAAGGTAGTTACCCAAATTAAAGAAGTTTAGATAACGAACGGGTCAAGTCAGAAAGAAGGACATAAAGTGGAATAAGGTCAAGGATGGGATCAAGTAAAATTTTTTATGTCTAAAACTTGGAACTAGACATGACTCTTTTGTTCAAGAGTTGTTATTTTATGTAAATATGGATACTAAGTAGAATTTTCTACATGTAATCTTCATGTTGTTATGTAAATGTTATGACATAATTCTATAAAAATCTAAACCTGAAAAGATCATCAATGTGAATTATTTATTTAATTCAAGATTATGTAATGATTTATGGCCATGGATTTATATTAGTAGTTTGAAATGTCTCATGGGAAAATAGTATTTTACTTTCAAGATATATTGGTCCAATTGGATCATCTACAATTTCAATGGAAAATGGTTGGTAACTCATATGATTCTCATGAATTGTTAGAACCTATGAAATTTTCTTTGTGTGATGGGAACCCACATGGTTTTCCTTCAGTTAAACAGGGTCTCCATATGAATGATTTTGGGGAGTAGAAAGGCATATTAATTTTCATCTCAGGGATATGGTTATATCAAGAGTGTGATAACCTACTCACTTTTCTCTTAAACTATTATCATGAGATCATAGATGCCAACTAAAGGGTTGATATATTGTTACAATTTAGTTCTATAAGAGACAAATCAGATCCCTCATTCTAGGAAAATGTATATGGTGGGTGTTCCACTAATGTTAAGCTTGTAATGAATCTAGGTTGGCGATAGAAAATAGAAAATATCATATATTTCCAAATGGATCTGAATTTATTATGTTTAGGGTCAAATTTGGGGATATTTAGGATATTCCGGTGATGATGTTATTTATATGTTATGTTATAATTTTCTAGAATTATTGTTACTTGTTATATTAAATATACCTACGAATACATCTGTTTTTTAAATAGAATTTCTATTTTTATATACCTTATTGATTATTCATAGTTCTAATTTCATTAACATTTAATTTTCTTGGGTTGTGGTTCTCTTTATAGAATTGGTTTTGGAAAAATTTTATTTGAAATGGGAATATTCCTATATGTTAAGCAATTTTTTTTTCAAATATGAATTCGGGAGTGCTATGTTTGATTTTTTAAATGATAAAAACATATTTAATAACTTTATTTTCAAACTAGTCTTTGTGAACTATTTCATGAAAGGACATGTATATATTCTATTGTCCTTACATACTGAGTTATTTTATTCTCATACACTATTTGTCCCTCTCAGTATCGATGGAACAAAGATATTATTTATTTTTATGTTATTATATTTTTCTTTTACATGGAGCATTATTGGTTTTTGGATGGATACTGATCAAGTGGTCACAGAGAGATTGTGTATGGTTCTTATTTGGTTATATTGTTTATTTGGAATCCTGTATCTAGATATTTACATGGGTTTCACTGCATTTATTTCATATCTAGTGATTTATGTATCCTAATTGTGAAGAGTGATATTATTTATCTTATTTTTATGATTATTTTTTAAAATAAACCACAACAATTTATCTTGTGGTTATATGATTATATTTTTGAGATCATGGGGGATCAATGATGACCTATGAGCCTTACCAAAGATCATTTTGGGTGTTCAGTTCTGGGATGACCTGGGGTAGTTTTTGAAAATATGGTTTCAGAGTATCCCTTATTATTTATGGTTTCATGTAGACTAGATAAAGTATTATATGGTCATATAAGGCAAGTCATGTGTCAGTGGATGATCACCACCACTATTGATGAAACTTGAGTCACCTGGTATTGTTGTGTTTTGAGTATTTCATTTTTATTTTTTTTATTCTGTTGGTGATTGATTTAGTTTTATGAGATTCAGAATTTTGGGGGATGATAAAGGAGGTGATTTGGTGTCACAAGGTGATACTAAATAGAGTAATGAACCATATAGAGACCAAGTGCAAGACTCATTATGATTCCAGTGGGTGGTTTATTCTTAGTAAACAGTCTGCTAAACCATGTGGTTGAGTTATGCATGACCACTCGTTCCCTA
Organism: Viscum album; assembly: GCA_963277665.1. Classification (NCBI taxonomy): domain Eukaryota; kingdom Viridiplantae; phylum Streptophyta; class Magnoliopsida; order Santalales; family Viscaceae; genus Viscum; species Viscum album. The sequence goes on along the minus strand of OY728151.1, from coordinate 400,195,781 downwards.
TTTGAAAAGATCCAATGTGGGTGGTTTTATTTTTTTGATCTTGGTTGGAATTAGTGGATTTTTTAAATCGAAATTATTTATAGATATTTTTTGAATTCAAAAAATTATTCTTTTAAAAATGTTTTTTTGTTTTCAAATAGAAAGTGAAGGCTGCGTTTCAGGATTTTAAAAGTTGGAAAGATGGATTGGTATTGTCCTTGGGTAATTAAAAAGGGGAAATTGGATTTTAAAATGGGTGATTTTGAAATGATTTTAATGTAGAATATTATTCAAAATTTAAATGTAAATGGTGGATTTTGAAATATGTTTTTGGTTTTACTATGTTATTATTTGGTTTAAGGGCTAGGCTTCTTGGTCCGAGGGGTTATTTTTGGGGGAGTTTTGCTTTGATGTTGTTTGTTTTTTCTTTTATATTGTTATATTATGATACCTAAAAAGGAATAACTGGATCCTAAGGTGTATGTTCTAATTTTTTGACCCTACACAGACTCCCAATAGGGTGGTGGTGTCAACATCCTCTTAGTTGTTTCCTATTTTATATACTGATCGTGGTATGATAGTGGTTGTAATGTTGATTGAGGATGTTGAAGGTGTTTCCAAGTCTATGGAAACTCTAGAATATTCAAGGGTGAAAGTTATATTAGGTATATTTAAGGAACCAATTTTGGAGCAGTGGAGGGTGACCACTCCATCATCGTTTCATGTTTAGATGACTTGGGAAATATTCATGATCAATTTAATTCCAGGGTTAATCCCTAAGGGTGTGAAAGTTAATAAATTGGAAGAGATCATGTATGTTCATAATGGTCAAAATATGGTGAATCTGTATGTTGACTATGTTAAGGATATGGTTCCTCTATCTTTATAGACAGAGTTGAGAGATCAATTGAAATATCATAAATTTGTGTGAGGTATTCTCTCATAGATCAAGGATCATGTTTTCTCATCTGGGTAGGTCATGTTCAGGATATAGTAAAATTATGTTTTTCTAGATAAGATGGTTTCCAAAGGTCAGCCTACAGTGGTTGGAATCCAAATATCTCAGGGTGCATATAACATTTCTTCATCAGTCGAAAAGATAACTCACTCATGTGCTTTGAGTGTATTCGATTTTAGAATTCCAATTCCAATTCTTGTAATTATATGAATACCTTATATTGATGTGGTTAGCTGGGACATACTCTTACATTCTATGGGGTTGGACCTTGATAGAAACAAAATAATTCTGGACTAGTGATGGATCCAGGTATCCTTTCAAATTCGGGGTTTTGAGGTAACAATTTTTATGACTTTATATATTTTCATATTCTTCTCTTGTCCTTTTTTTTCATTTCCTAAGTTTCATTTATTATTTACCTTGTTCATAATGATTCTTGGATGATTCATTATCCTGTTACCATTTGGATATAGATGATTTTTATTTTAAATTTTGAATTGTAATTGGTTTAGTGTTCTCCTTGGTTTGGTTCTTCTCATGTTGGATTTTGGTAGCTTTATTGAAAGTATTTCCAAGTTGGTGTTGTGTTAGTTGGTTCATAAATGGTGGTATGATCCCCCATGAATCACTCCATTGTTATGTCTTGAGATTGTGATGGGGGAATTTCAGAATGAGGGTCACATGAGGTTTGGTTGTTTTGTTTAGTTATAATTTTTTATGAGAGTTTTCTTTGGGATGGAATGTTCTGGTTTTGTTCCTTATTTTTATATTAATGACTTTATAGGGTAGAAATTGGAATGGTGTAAAGAGTTATGACACCCCAATGTCATTTTCATATTTGGATGTTTATTGGAAAACAAGGTCCCTAAGGTATATGGTATTTTGAAATGAAAATATGAAAATATGATGAATTTTTATAGTTATCATGGTTAAGTCACATAATTAAACTAAACGCGTGTAATAAGTTTATAGCTGTGAAACTATTTACATAAGCAATCTTTATAGTTATTACAAGGTTTGGTAAATCGTGCAGATAATCTCTGGAACACACTAAAATAGGGCCATTTTCTTGTTTTTTGGATCATTATTAATTAGTGTGTCATTCCTTAGGTTCCCCACTACAACCCCATGACATAGGTGCCTCTCCATCCCTTTACTCACTCTTCAAATCTCTTCCATGTTGGATTTTTAATGGTATATAATAGATTCCTACTTGTGTTTTATTTCTTCTTCATATAGTCATTTTGTTATTTTTATTTCAATATGTTTCTTGACATATTACTCTCTTAACTGAACCCTTGTATAGGGGTTGAATTATGTGTGTTGTTTATTTTTATTTTAGGGTGTGTTGTTTTTCTCTTGGACTCAGTCCTTCACCATTCTAGAGTTTTTTTTCATTTACACATAATTGAGGTATGTGTTTTCATCGATTTCCTTTTTGGAACAAGATAAATTATTCTTGACCTTCTCTTTATCAAAATTTTAATGTGCTATTCATGTTATTGGTTTACAATGATGAATGTTTATGTCTATAAATGTTGTTTGTTTGTTTTAAAAGGGGGTTTTCAAAGGATTTTCATAGTTATGACTATATTTGTTTAATTTATATGATTTATAGGTGTTTAATAAAATTCTAAGTGGGATATAAAATTGATATGGGTATTTTAATGCATTGTTTATTCTTATCAGAGTTAATAAATTTGGGTGAAATGTGGAGTAATAGTTTGTATGGGATTTTTGTCCCCCATTTGTATTTATTGATTTTGTGATGACTCATGTATTTCATCATGATTCTTCTTTGTGTTTATTTATTTGAAACATTGTCATTTTAATGTTCTCCATAGATATTATAGTGAATATAAACATATACATATGTGAATAGAGTGCATAAAAATATATAAAGAAGTATATAAACGGATGTTTCTCTGAATGTATTCTTTTGTAACCTTTTCCTCTAAAAAAATTATCTATTTTCCTTAAATATATTATCCAAATGGTTTTCATGTTTCTAAATGTTTTGTAGATGGTACCTATGTTTATAAATTTATTCCAAATATGGTTTTGAGTGGTATTTCCAAATTTTTTCTTTAATGTTATCTTTGACACCTTGAATAACATGTATGCATAATAAACATATTTTTATAAATGGTTTTTAATGAATTGTGTTTTCCTAGAAAATTGTTTTTGATTTAAAACTATAAGCGATATTAAAAACATTGAGACATATATTGGAAAATAGTTTTGAACACTCAAGAATTGTTGGCTCGATTGGAACCTTTTTGTATTCCATGGAAAATGGTTTTGAACTCCTAGAATGATCAATCCAGATTGGCCCTTATGAAATATTTTCGATGATATGGGAACCCCCATTATTTCCCTCTAGTTATATATGGTATCCACATTGATGGTGTATGTTAATGGGAAAGGTATGCTCATTATCATCTGAGGGTTATGTTTAATGTCAAGTGTTTGATGACCTCCTATATTTTCCCTTTTACTATGATCATGAGATTTTAGACGTCATATATAGGTTCTAGATACAATTAATACTTGGTTGAGGATGATATAGACTAGATCTAACGTGACAGGAGAATGGCCATGTGGGGTGTGTCACTGGTGTTATGATATTAGTAAAATTAGGTTTGTGATTAAATATGGACTGCATTATATGCGAACCGTTGGATCTAAATGTAGTATGTATAGGGTAACCTCTAAGGTTGTTTAGTGAAGTTTCATAGTTAGGATTGAAGTATAACTGATAGGGGGAGGGGGTGAATCCAGGATATCATTTTTCTTTTATGTTTCTTTCTTTTTTAAATAACTTTCACCTCATGTTACAGTTTTCTTTCCCTACTGAACACCGACCAAAAAAACATCTACAAAAACAAAATAAATTATAAGGTTAACTACTAAATAAGAGTAGTTGTGTCCTTGGTATGTTTTGGAAGTAATCCAATACCACAAAATCCACTAGAAAAAAAATCCTTTTTTGTAGAATACCATGAGCAGGATGTGCCCTTACACTTGGGTGTAGCACAAAAAAATCAATCCATAAGTGTGTGCTTCTTCTATAATAAAATTATATAATTCAATATTATGGTTCTTCATGACCCACTTACAGAAATTTGAACTTTAAAAACAATTATTATCATTCCTACCCAGAAGATTGTAAGAACCTCCATGACATTATAATGGAACATTGTCCAATACTTATGTCTATTTTTTATGGTCTATGATGTTATGTTAACTTAAACTGGTTATTGGAAACAACTTTTCATAAAGTTTTTTTTCAAAGATCCCTTCGAGAAGCTCACACCCTTCATAAAGAAAACTACATTCACGAAATAAAATTCCTTTTCGATGCTTATATAGCCTTTATGAACTTCAATACTCTTCACGATCCTCAGAATGTTCTGTTGTCCTATAAGCTTCACGAAATTCTTTACATATCACCTTCGTGAATGACCTTAGTGAATCTAGAGCCTTAAAGTTTTTGTTATGTCTTGAAAAAATTCTGGAGGTCGTATATGCTTATTTATAGGTGTTTCCACTAATTCTAGATCCTTCCAAATTTTGTGAAGATCCTTCATTTCTATCACAATGCCCCCTTTTTAGTGATGTTGCACTGAAATTTCCAAATCTTGATGCTTGTATAAATCAAGAATCCTTCCATAAAACTACACGCCACTACGATGCTCCATTAGAGATTCTCATCACATTCACTGCTCACAATTCTCATCGCTGTCACATCGCTTCCTGTAAATTCATTACGCTCTCACAATGTTCCATTTCTCGTAATCATGAAGATCACTATCACAATATTCATTCCTTAAAAAAACACACTTCACAACTCCCATATTTATGAAACTCATTTATTTCCCATATTTTTATAATAACATCAAGTAAATTCATCTCAATGCTCGCCATACTCCAAATTTGGGACCCTAAATGTTTGGAAACACTTGGAAACTATGCCTCCTTAGAGTTTAATTTGGAAAAACAAACCATACTGATTTATAGTCATACAAAAAAATATTTTCCCACCTTACAACTCTAAGGCTTGAATCACAATTTCTTTAAGTAACTTATGATATTTTCAAAATAAAATCTAGAAAAATCACTATTAGATTTACCAAGGAAAGTGTTGTAATTTCACTGTCTTCGAGTAACATCATTCTTTCTAAATCAAATGGACTTTCTAGAGAATTGTAAATCTGAAATTCCAGAGTACGATGATTTGTACTCTATATTCCCTTATACTATTAGCATGGGATTATAGAATTCATATAGAGGTTATAGATACTATTAATATCTTGTTCCCAATGATACAAAATTGATCCCCCATGGTAGGAGAATTTCCATGTGCAAAGGTTGTCCAACTATTGTTAGGATAGTAGTACATTTATGTTTGTGACTAACTATCGAATGTATTATGTGTCAAATTATGGATTCAAATTATGTATGTATAGGGTAAACTTTAGGGGTGTTTAGGAAATTACTATGACTATGTACGATGTATGTTCCATTATTATTTTGTGTTATTCTTGTTATGTTTTCTATTATATATGCCTAAAAATAATTACGATTCTTTTTTTATTTTGAATTTATGTTTTTAAATACCTTTATAGTTATTTCTATTTTGAATTTACATTACTTATGATTTTTTCTATGTTTGATTTCCTTTCATGTAATTAGTTATGAAAAATTGATTTTTGAAATATGGATCTACATAAATGGAAAGCGGTTTTTTGTTTTGTATAGAGGATTTTGGAAATGTATGTTTGGTTGTCTAAATGAAAAATATATATTTTATAACTATATTTTCAAGCTATTATTCATGGAATATATCAAATAAAGAGATAAATGGATTTTTTGGTGCTTACTTACTATGATATTGTATGCTAAACAAAATTTTGTGATTCAATGTCAGTAGACCAATGTGTTTTATAGGTACAAATTATCATTCAGACTTGCCTATAGAGAGGGATAGTTTTGAGGATAGATGGTGGCCAAGAGGTCATATAAGGATATTATCTTGTTCTAGTTTGGTTGTAGTTTAATTTTTGGTATCTGGTATCTATATCTTATCATGGTTTCACTATATTAATTTCATGTACTGTGTTTTATCTACCCTCATTGTGATATGTGCACAACATTTTCTTATGATTATTATTATTGGGTGACAAATTCTATAATTATTTCTCTTATGGTTCCCCAAATTCTTTTATTCCTTCTATAAGGATTGGGTATTCCCTTTGGGCCTCACAATAGTTTGGGTTGGGTGTTCAGTTTAGGAATAACCTTGGTTGGTTTGTGACAGAATGAACCTTCAAAAAATTTTGAATCAAATTTAATAATATTATTATTGGTGTATAAAATAAAAAAATTTGAACAAAAAAATTTTAAAAATGATTTTTGGTATTTTATATTTCTTAAGTTCATAAGGGGTATTTGGAAAATATATTTTGAGAATTTTATTAATGATAATTTATTTAATATTCACCTCTTAGACCAAAAAATATTTTTCTATATTAAATTCCTTTAAATAAATTTAGGTTATTTTTATATAGTATTATTTCACCTCTCTAATACCTTATTTTGTTGAGGGGTTTTTGGACAATAAATATAATGATAATAAAATTAAGAAGAAAAACAATCATCAAATTTATTTTTATCATGTTCTTTTCAATAATCATGTAAAATTAAATTAATTTTAATTTTTTTAATTTTCAACCATTATAAAAAGTTTAATGAATTATTTTCAATATTAACTTGAAAGATATAAGAACTAATACTAATTAAATCTTGTGAATACTGGAACAATTTAAAAATTAAATGATTTTACTTATAGACATTTAATTTCAAAAGTTTTTAATAAATCAAGGGGAACTAATTCAAGATATTTTTAAGATAATTTTTTTATTTTAGATTTTAAAGAGGATACATGTTTCTTACCACAATGTAATGCTACATAATCCATATCATCTTTGAAATGTAATTTGGGTATATATTATAATATTTTTTAATATTTGAGTTTGACAAGTGAGTGTGTGATAAAGTGGCCTAGGTGTCTATTAAAATCATATCATTCACTAAGTTGAGAACTAAATCATTTAACATTTTGGATTGATATATATTTTAAATTAATTTTATTTAGATTTTTAAATCAATACATCATAAATAAATTATTTATTTTAAATAAAAAAATGGAGAAATAGTTTTTGAACACTATCACACAATTTACAATTTCTGAGAAAAATATATTTTGAAACTTTTATGAGTAAAACATTTTTGATAAAATATGAATTAGTAAAAGTGATGGTGACTTCATCAATTATCTTAAAGATAAAATTATTTATAATGGTGATGTTACCTCCTTTTATTTTATCGATTTTATTGAATTTGGAATGGTTTCCAAACATGTATATTGAGTAAAAACTCTCTATATACCACAAGGTTTCTTGGATATTTCTCATAAGACAGTTTTACAAAAAAAAATAAATGAAACTTTTTTTGGGAACCAACAAAAACTTGGGTGTTCTTATGTTTTCCAACAATTTTTTTAATTCTATATTTTCTAAGAATTTGGTTATCTTCTAGAGAAATTTGATAAAATATAGATCTATTTTGGTTTCCCATATTGTGAATTATTAAAAATACATTCATAAATTAGATGACCCATTCTTTTACAATAATTTTTTTCTTATGATAAAGCATTAAAAAAATTAGTATTTTATAGATTTATTTAGGTTCTTTAATTATTGGAGAAACCAAGACCAACACATTTTTTCAATGTATTTGAGATCATTGATGTTTATTTAAATTATTTTCACCTTGAGTAAATTATTAATAGAAATTCTAATGTATTAAATGATGGATTTGAGTTAATAAAATTCCAATTGACTTTAAAAATTAATGAATAAATCATATTTATATTTTATGAGAAGGTCCTTATTTATTTTAAGATGAAATAGATTATTAAACAACTTTATTATATTTCTTTTCAAGTTATTTATATAATAAAGAAAGTTGATGAATTCCATTTTCAAGTTGATCACATGTTTTTTCATATTTAAGGTGTCTAGGGGAGAATGAAAAAGAAGAGGAGAAAGAATAATTAGATTAATAATAAAAGGAGGATAAAATAGTAATAGGGGTACTAACTTCAAAATCATCATCAAAATGTTCTATAGGTAACATGGGGCTTGATTCACAGGAAGTGGATAAAGAATTAAAATATGAGGAGTATCCAAATAAACTCCATGTTGTGAGTTTAAAAGCTTTTATACCTCATTTATTTTATTTTATATATTTTTTTATAGATGGGTAATTATGTTTTTATGTTATCTTTATTATTTCCATTTATAACATGTCCCTTCTGGTTCCATATTTTGACTTAACTTCTTAGACTGAATAGTAAATTTCTTATTTTTAATGAAAAGTTTCATTCTTTTGGTGACTTAAGAAAGGTATTGAACCTAAAATATTCTTGAATCATCATTGAAACATTTAAATACAAAGGTTTTCTATTTTAAATTGATGACATTGGCCCCATTTTCATATTATTGTTTCTTGGAAACATCCTTTGTCATTTGGGTTTGATGAGTTCCTCAAAAACCATTTTCTTCACATTATTCACTTCATGAATGGAAATAACCCCAGGATACTTGGATATAATTGAAACCCCTAGTTTTTTTATTTATGATCATTTTGGTGGATAAAATATAACAGAGATACCTTTTACCATTGAAAATGTTATTAAAACTTATAAACATAATAATAATAAATTTAATAGGATGCATAGTGAAACATTCAAAACAATAAATATGCATACCCAATATAGTTTCTATTAATTTATTTGTGAATTTGTGTGTTATTTTATATATTTCATAATCCTTTTTTATGTGGAAACATGATTAAACCCATTTTTTGAAAGACAATAATATAATGAATTCATATCTTCTTTATTAAGTTAAAAATTATTACCCTGATATTGAGTCCATTTTTTGTAAAATTATTTAGTTGAAATATATTCATGAATTACCATTTTCTATATAGTGTTGGAACCAAGTTTAGTTTTAGTTGTATTTTTTTCAATAAATCTATATGTTGAGGAAAGAAAGTATGTCGAAAAGGAAATGGAAATCTATATTGAACAAGGGTGTGAGTAAAATTTTAAAATCAAATATAGAACCATAATAATGATAGTCAGATCTAGGAGGATCTAATTTAGAATCATCGACATAAGGTCTTAACATCAAAATGAGTCAATAGATCTAGGAATCATAATGAGACTTTGATGAAAGAGTCATAAATCTTATTGATTATGTAATGAAAGTGTAAATCGCAATGAGGAATCCTTTTCAGAGTCATAATGGCACCAATATAAATATGATAATACTTTGCTGTATTGTAATTCAAAAAATAAAAAGTTTTATAAGAAAAATGTGATGGAAACTTGATGACATAATGAGGGAGATAATGTTCTGATAATCTTATTAAGTATCAGATTGGGAGAAATGGTTCCACCAATTGAATTTAGGCCATTCATATTGTAAATAATCATATTCAGGATGAGTTGGAAATAAAGAATTTACTAGAATGGATGGGAAGTTACATTACATTACATTATAAGTTAGATTATTCTAAAGCTTATCCTTAATGTATTAAATAACATGAAGGATGTCATGATTAAAATTCTATGCTTGTAGAATAAAGAAGTTTTTGGAGACGATGTTTTTCTTTCTCAAGTGAATTAGTATGATAACACCAAAAATTTTTGATGGGTGGATAACATGTATTATCATAACCAGGAAAAAAAGAAGATTCCAATAGATTCATGGTATCATATCCAAACAATAAAGATACCTCTGAAGTAAAAGTTTCTGATATCGGTCACTCAAACTCAATATACCATCATAATCATTATAAGTTATTTTTTTTCATTGGGAGTTATTGGAATCATTTAAAAGAAAGAAGAAGTAAATTTGTTGAGACCAATGTGAAGAATAAAGTTAGAATAATCAATGAACAATGTAGTCAACCCTTCCAACAAGATAAATTTTTGGTTGTTTTTTTAGTGGGTTGTGATTAAAAAAGGATCTCTAATTTATTCTTTCAAGTTGGTCATGAGGCATCAAATTGAGAATGACACTAATTGATCAAAGTGAAAAAACCCTATAGAAAAGAATGTTCAAAATTTTTATATAAGGGTGTTTAAAGAGAAACATAATGAAATGTCCTTTGATTTGGTTTATTTGAATATGGGTCAAGAAAATTGGAGTGAACAAATTCTTATATCTTAATTATAAAATCATAATGTGAAAACTTGTCTTCAACTGTTACAGACCATGTATTTAAAAGTATTTAGTTACATATTTAAAAGTTTGTTAAGATACTAGGGTGACCATCGTATTGAATAATTTCTATTGGGAAATCAAAATGAAGAATCCAAATTAAGAATTATGTTTGTTAAAGAAATAAGAAGTGAGATGATGTTGTTATAAGATATGATAAGGATCGAGAATAATTTAGAAGCATTGAAAAAGTAAAGATGCACCTGAAATTTGAAGAGAATTTTTTTTTGAGAAATTTGGCTAAGCCAAAAATATTTTTTGAATCCAAACCGAACCACTTGAGGGAAAATTATAAAAGGATAAGTACATTATACTTCCTTGACACAAGTACAATTCATGGGTAAAGAAGTGAGAAGGAAGACCACTGAAGAATTTGAGAGAGAAGAAGTTTACAGATTGAGTTATCTTGGAGAAGTTTTATGGAAAAAATAAAATACTAGAGAAGATACAAGATCACATTCAACTTTTCATTATATTATGCTAAATCATCAAGTCTAAGAAAATAATATTGGGATTTATATATTGAATAAGAAGTGGTCCAGAATTGTTTTAGTAGTATTCTAACCGAGATATATATTTTCTATATTAAGAAATCAAATAGGGAAAATCGGAGTGGGGAAATTAGGCTGGGATTTCCATGATCAAATAGAAGTGGTTTTGAAATGTATCAACTATATTATCATAGAAATATATTTTTTCTATATTGAGTAATCAGACTGGTTAATCAGAATATGTTTTATAATTAATTTCAAGAAGTTCTTACCTACTTTTGAGTAAGAAAGTGAATAATTGTTTGGAAAGATCATATTTGTGAAAGTTGAAGAAGAATATTCATAGTATGTTTTTAGAAAAATTGTATTATATAATTTTCTATAGAAATAGAACATAAACTATTGTATTGTTTACATAGTGTTACATGATGGTAAGGGAACATACTACTCATTCTATTATAAAAAAGATTTTTTTTCTAATGGATTTTGTATTATTGGATTGTTTCCATACTATACAAAGGACATATATATTCTTGTTTAATAATGAAACATGTAAACATTTCTGTTAATGTGGATGTGTACTAGATTTGTTTTTTAATCAAATAAATCTTTAACAGGATGTTGTTTCTTATGAAATAAACTTAAAAGAAAAATATATCATTGATTCACCCACTCCTCCTCTTAGTAATACAACTATCCTGTCTAGGCACTTTTATTGAGTGAAATTGATACTTCCAAGAAAAGTTGATATTCATTTATTATAAAATAAATAATCAGTTTCATTATAAATAAGTGAAAGTAAATAATAATTATATTCCATATTGAAATCAAAATTTAAAATCCATAATGATTTGTTTTTTAAGATAAATATAATTTTTAATGTAATAAAAATTTGACAAAATAAAATGCACGCCACTGATACCAATTTTTTTTAAAAGAAATATAAAATATTTGTGGGGGGGGGGGTTGAATTTCCCTTTTAAAAATGTGAATAAAGTGAAAAAGATAAATTAAAATCTAAATAATATTGAATTGATAAGATGAAAACTTTATTGAGTGATAATTGAAAAATTCAATTCGAGTTATTAATTTTTTAATATACATTAATGTTAGAAAAGATTTAATAAATCTTATATGGGTATATGAATCATTGATAAATGATTAAATGATATAATGAAGACAAATTGGGAAATCCAAATGAACATTGATTTTGAAAGTAGCTTGATGAGATCACCTACATCTTTAATCCATGACTCTAGAGGCCAATATTATTAATTCACTGATCGAATAAATGATTAATAAATCTTACCCTCATAATTTTGATTAGTGAGAACACTAGAGATCATTTATGATTTCAAAGGAACCCATCAATCACTTTTATAGAGTGATAAAACATTAGAGGAAGGTGATGCGAAGATAACAGTTTTCTTTTGGATAACCTATTACAAATCTACTCAAAATTATTTTGGATGGATGATTCAAATTTTCATTGAGATATCCAAGTGAGATGTTGATATCCTTTGAGAGAGTTAGAGATGATATAGTCTCTTTGATCAGATATATTGATTCATTGTTGATTCAATTAGAGAGAATTTTTGTGAATCAGGTTGATTAATCCCAACCTCCTTGATCCTCTATTTATAGTCTTTAAAATATTTATAATTTTTTTGAAATTATGTGGGGACTAATGAATGATTTTAATAAATTATTTTATGATATTTGAACAACATTAAATTTAGTATGATATTATCATAGGATGAAACACCCAACAACACACCCTGGAAAAAAAATCGTTACCATTTTGGCCTTCAAAACGCTAAGCTCAATGGGCATGTCCTGTATAACTTAATAGTTTTGTCCACACATCCCACATTTACACCATTACCAGTTCATTATTTCATCACTAATGACAACAAATCATTATGTTCAATACATTAGATACATAGGTTAGACAGACCCATGCTTTTCATACTTAGATATTGTATCTCTTTAGATGAATATTCATTACATTACACCAACACATGACTGAAAACAATAATAGTTTAGCGAATTTGGAATCATTAAAGAAAATAATATTATCTAGTGAAAGATATTAAATGTTTCTCACAACGATATTACTATTTATTACTCTTTATAGACATATCCTATATAAAAAAAGTATTCATAACCAATGGAAAGAAAACATAATAAAGGGTGAGATCTGATGCTCAGTATGAATAAACTTAATGAATGTAAATCTTTGGTCATATAAAAGTATAAGATAACTATAAGCCTAAGTGATCATAAACATAGATTTAAAATTTCATACCCAGTCTATCATAGATCATGAACATGAGTCATGGATGAAAACATTTTCATTTATGAAAACAAGGACCATAAGGGTGATAAATAATCATGAAACAATCATAAACCGTATTATCATGTAATAAAAGTGTAGAAACCTAGTAAATATATAAAACCATTTCATAATTTAAGGTTAACTACCAAGGATATCAATATAGTGGATCATGAATTATCACATGTTTTCCCAATGTTCACTAGGACACTCCTTTTCCCCATAGTGGATCAGGACACAGATGTTTCCCATAGTGGATCAATACACACCTATTTTTCATAGTGGATCATGAGACACAATTTTAATTTATTGCATCAAGACACACTAGTTTCCTATGTGGAATATGACACAGCTATTTCCTATAGTGGATCACATCCTTCAAATTGTTTTCCATTCTCATATCATGAGATATCAGTCATTACCCAATACATTGGAGGAAAATATAGGTCAAACAAATCACATAAAACCATAATTATGTGTTCTAAATTATAATAAAACATCCTATATATCATAAACTAATAAATGAAATGCATTTTATAAACATTTCATCATATCATAGCCTATGGAACTTGAACATGATTCATAATCATTTAATCATTTAATCATAGAATAACCCATGAAAAAGCATTAGGTTCATAATAATTATTTTATAGTATAACCCATTCAAGATTGATAAATTTCATAAACATTTGGTTAAAATAAATCATTCATAGAAAGAACAATAATGGATTCCTTGGTTTATATCCCTATTAAAGCATAAGTAATAATAATGTAAGTCATCTTAGATGGAAAATAATTTTTAAATTTTACATGGGAAATTTCATGAGGAAAGTTACCATTAATATATAATAAATTTGTTATCCATGAAATGATTTAAAAATTATTTTCTTTGAAAATAACTTTGAAAAATTATAACGGAATATTTTAAAATCAATTTAAACATTTCTTATAGAAAATTTACTTTCCAATTTCAAACACTTTTTAAAACATAAAATATTTTGAAAATAATTTTATTTTAATATAACATTGAGCACATATAGAATAATATTGGATGAAATAATTGGTCATGAAATTGGAAATTTCTCTTCCTTCTATAATCATTAAAAAATATTCCTTTCATATTTTTTGTAAAATCCAAAAATGCATTCTTTGGAAAATGACACGAAGAGTCCAAAAAATTGTAAAAAAATAAAAAATGAGTAAAAATTTCATCTTCAAATCAATGTATAATAAAAAAATAATTAAATTAATTTTAGAAAAAAAAATTTGTGAAGAAAATTATTTTTTAAATGTATAGAGAAATATTGTTGGATTTTCTTAAAAACATTTGTTCAACTATTTTTAGTAAAGAATAGTTGATAAATGGTAATATTACAATAAAATATCATTAATAATGATATTATAAAAAAATTAATGAGTTTATGAAGATATATATCATAATATTTTAACATCATAAGCTTAATCATAAACAATAATGATAAATGATGAGATTCTTACATAAAATATTAACCACTTTGGTAAATTGAATCATCAACCGCATGAAGTAATAAAATAAAATGAAACTTAAAATATCATGAGGATATATAAATTGATGGTAATAGATGTTAAAGGGTATGTATATACATCTGCAAAAAATAATATTGGCACATAACATAACTTATGTCTTAGAGATGAAAAAATGAGACAAAAATCCAGTACTTTTATCATAAGGTTTTAACTGTAAACCCCATGAAAGGGATATAGTTAAATGGATATATAAATATAAATAATTTTATAAATAGTAATAATATAATAAATTCATGGAAACTATACACACCATATAAAATAAATAGGTGGTGAATATGGCCTGTGTCTCATAGAAGTAAAAAAGAGAGACAAAAATCCCGTAACATAAGTCTCGAATTTTTTTGTACAAATTCCAAACTATGGTATAATAAATATAATATTATTATAAATATATTATATAACCATAATGATATATATGAAACCATACATGGGACACTTATTACCTTTTAATACCCATTTATTATAAATTTCATGTTAAAGTCACATTTCGTTTAATAAACATTTTATTTTTGGTATATGTTTTGATTTGTTATTTTTTTGTCCCATTAATTTGATAATTATTCCACCATATCAGGAATGAAAAAAATCATATAAATACCAAATATTATCAATATATATATATATATTTATTTTAATCCATAAAATATTGTTATAGAAAATGATATACACTATTCATGGAGATGATATACCATATGTATGCATGAACACTAAATCCATATTCTTGGTGTACTGAATGAAAGTAATTTAAATGTAATATTATCATAAAAAATTAATTTTCATTCCATATAAATCACTTATTATTATTAAACTCATCTTTAATATCTTCCATGTAATGTATGAATGAATCACATCGCTTGACGAGGTGGTAGTCTGTCGTACACACGAGCGACGTTATCATATTCCAAAAAATTGAAATTATGAGGATATTGGTGGTCTGATAATTAAAAAATAATAATTATATCATAAATATCATTTATAAATATTAAATATATCATTATTTTTAAATTTTAGAGGTGATAGTTGAAAAACAAACGACATCTGTTCGTATGGTGGTAGTCCACCGTACACACAAATGAGGATTTTGGAACCCATTTGGTAGAAGTTTAGATAAATGAAGGGAATGAACATAACTTAAAAATACCTCAGTATATTTAGGATACATATAATTCTTTATCAAAATTTTATAAAAGTAATTAAATGGGGTTGAGGAATAAATTTAAAGATGCTGGTTATTGAACATTACATCTTCTTCGCTATCCTCCAAATGTTTTCACTAAAAATCTTCCTTGGATGGATATGTTTACAAATATGGCTTCTAGGATGATAATGCAGACTTTGGGATGTCATTTGGGTAGTTTGTAACAAAAAATGGGTTTTAAGATGAGGATAAGAGAGGAGAGTGGGTGGCCTTTTAAAAGTGGGGGGAAGGGACACACTTGGTATTTTTTAAAATAATTGAGTGATCCCTCATTTTTCATATGTCACAAGGGTAAAGAGTGATCCATTATTTAATATTATATGTGTTATGGTAGAATTATGTATATAAAATAGTTTTTAGTATTGTTTATTTTTATTTTTACCCTTATCTTTTTAGTCTTACACCTGATAAATGCATTTTTAACTTTATATCGGTAATTAATTTTTACTGTAATAAATATTAATTTTGGTCAAACATTTTGTTGATATTATTAGATAACATAAATTATTGTGATTAAAAGTAATAAAAAAATTTTTCTAAATTTATTTTATAGAATTTTCAAAATTTAATTTAAAATTAATACCGTTTGTGCGACGATAAAGCATGTTTTCTAAAGAGAAAATTTTCAAAAGATTATAAAATTTCTATATGAAAATTAATCATGAAATTGATTCCAATGACCTAATTAGATTAATGGATATATAATTTAACTAATTTAACTTTATAATTAATTTGAAATTTTATATGACATTATAAAGAAATTAAAAAAGGTAGTTTTTAATAAAAATTTAGTATTTTTCATTATTAAAAAAAATTAAAATTTTCTGAAGAATAAAAAACATTTACCTAATTTTATTTTTATATTTCAATTTAGAAAGTGATTTTTATTTTTTTGAAACAAATTTCATAAAATTGGTAAAAATATATTTTTTATAAGTGTGCCAAAGGGAATGAAACAGTTTTTTAGAATATACAGTTTTAAGCATAAAATTGGATTTATTTCTATCTCTTGTCTTGAAAAGAAATAATATGAAAGTTAAAAATTTTATTTAACATATAATATATAATTATGTTAAAATAATTCATAAAGGGTTATTAATTTAATTTATTAAGGTAAAATATATTTAAGTTCATAAAAATAGTTTTTTCATAAAATTATTTCATATATTTTATAAAGGTTTTTTTTATTTTTAATTATATGGTCAAAAAATAATTAATTATATTTATAGGTGTAAACCATATATTTTCCTAAGTATGTTAATAATATTCATACCCACCATTCCAATTTCTAGGTGAGAACTATCATATTAAAAAATAATATTTTAATAGTAAATACCTTTCATTTAAACTCATTGTTGCTTGTGTATCACATGATAAGCTTAGTGTTATATGCAACACAATATAAATTAAGTGTAATATATATCAAAATATAAAATCAGTGTTACATATAAGAAAATATAAAATCTATGTCGTGTGTAACCCAAGATAAACTAAATATTTCATGTAACAAAAAATATAAAAAATATTATATTAATTTCAAAATAATAACTTCACAAAATGTATGGTTGTTATAATATACCCCCCTTAAAATGAATTTAACCATTATATTATCCAATCATGATAATTAGGGAACACTTATGATTTAAAATATTTCACTTCTTTCTTTATCATTAACGTTTTTTGGGTCTTATCATCTACATTAGGCATTTTATTGGTGACTTGATTCACATAATTCATAGACTCATTACACCTAAAACCCTGGTGTGTGGGTGGTGCATTAGTTGGCATCCTCTTATACTCCACTACATTAACTGGCCCATTAATCATATTTTGACAATCATGGAATTTATGAGCTACCTTTACACATTTAAATCACCTCCCAAATATAATCAAGTAGTTCCATTGACTCTTCTTCCCATATTTGTAGCATATAAATGCTAATAATTTCTTTTCACCATTTTATTTTTCATAAGAAATTATCTTTATTTTCTTATCAAAACTAAATCAATGATGAGAATATCCAATTTATATTTCCACTTTAAGTTCACATCAAATAACCTCTTCATAGATACTAAAGTCTCATATAGTAATTTCCTTTAAAATAAATTGTTTCTGGCCACCAAATAATCAGTCTGTTATGATATCATGGATAATGATTAAACCTGAATCATACCTTGAATGTCTTGTAAAAAAATTTCTGTGTATAAATAGATTCATCATTATTTTTCATAATCTCAATGAGATAATTTTCTATATTTTTTCATAATACATGGGGGAAGTAATTACTGTGATATATCCCCTTAAACTCTTCCAATTCTACAGATTGAATTTCTTTTTGTACCCTTGTGTTCATAATAATAATCCACCAATGATTTTGTTGACCTTAAAAATGATAAAAATATAAAATGAATTATTCCTGGTCATTACACTGAAGAATGGAAAATATATTTTTAGTTGAATTGATCCATTTTTTAGTAACTAGAGGATTATTAGAAAAACCATAATAAGGTGTATGTTTCATCTTGAATGACACAATATAACATTGTTTCCTATATTGATAATTTGGAACGTCATTATGATTTATAGATTGAGAAGTTTTTTTGAGCATAGAAACAAGATTTTTCATTCCAAATCCCATATATTATGGTTTATTAGTAGGAAAATAATTTCATTTTACCTTGCATTCTATATTAACCGAGTTCCTTCATGTATCACCTTGAGAGTTTTTGGAATTATTTTTTTTGAATAAATTAAAATTATTTGATGGCTTACATTATACGGTACACCAAGTTATGCCTCCTTCATAAGAAGCACCTTGTTCAGATTATGCTGTATTAAAAAATTATATTATATTTAGATACACAAAATACTATGTTTATCTTGTGTTACACATAATTCTGATTTCTTTCAATTGATTTCATTACAAATAATATCATGTTTTACCAAACTTCAATACATTACTAATAATATTATTAAAATATTATTATAGTTATCACATATCCATTGGAATGGTGTGTATGAAAAGAATTAATCAAATTATTAGAATATGGTTTATTTATGTTTATAAAATTAATTCTTTGATAACCAATTAATTATAAATTCAAGTAATAACTGTTTGAAAATAAATAAATTTCTTTTTTTGAAAAACAATATTTATATGTAAAAACACATTTTATATAAATAAATCTAAAAACCCAGTTTTTATGATTTTTTTAATTAAGTTTATATATTCTATATTAACTAAAATGTATTTAAATTCATACAACATATTTTATAGGCATAATAACAAATCAAATTTTATGTATAAAGAAGTTATATTTTTTAATTGTAGTTTTCCTGCCATTTAATGGCACACAGGTTTTAAAACCAAATATTGGAAATTTATAATTTTTATTTTAAAAAATAAACAAATTATATTAATTATTAATGTAAAAATTGTATTTGGGTGAATTGTTTATGTTTTTCTAAAATATTTCATTTTTAGATGAATAATGAAAATTCTGAATTTTAATTGAAAACTTCCATTTTCTCTAATTTATTAATATAGTTATATTACTAATTAAATTTGTTTAATATTATAATTAGATCTATTATATATCTATTAATTCAATTTAGATCATTGGAATCAATTTAACCTTGAAATTGAATACAAAAAAATTCAAACTTTTGAACTTTTTTCATTAAAAAAACGCTTTGTCGATATGGCTGGGGGATTGATTATAAATTAATTTTTTACACTTCTGTGATTTGAATTTGGAAAAATGGATTCAATATATGGAATAATAATTATTTATAATATCTAATAATTCCATCTGAATTTTTAACTAAAATTATTAGTGAAAATAATTAAAATTAATCAGGTTGATTAAGAGAAAAATGAGTATACTAAGGGACTAAACTTTAAACATAAGGGAAAAATGACCTATATACTTTTATAAACCCCATTTTATATCAATATTTATAATATATTACATTTTTTTACTAAAAAAATTTCATTATTGGTGGCCAATTATGTAATGGATACATACTAATAGTGGTTTCTTTTTGGCATTTACAATAATGTCGATCCTCCTCTACTATAAAAGGGCACTAACCCCCTCACTTATTCACGCATATCAAGAAATTTAGATTAAAAAACCCCTTACCATATCACTTCCCAACTTCCATACCTTAATTAAATAAGCATTACTTTTTAAAAAATTCCATCTAAGTAAGTCCTTTGGTGAAAACCAAAAGGATACACTCGAAGAAGACATGGCGCTAATCAAAGAATGTTTTTTTATTTATTCCTCAGAACCCTAAAATATTTTAATATTATGATTATATGACAAAATAATTATATTAAATATACTGATATGTTGTTATGTAATTTTTATTACCTAAAAATTTTCATATTTTTCATTAAATGGGAAATAAAATCATCGTTCGTGTGTACAACAACCTACATTCCCGTGAATCGATGCCATTTGTTCTTAAATTACCACCTTTAAAGGTTGGTAATAATTATGGATTTATAGTTTATATATGATATAAATTATATATATATATATAATACATTATTTCGATTTTTTAGAATATTATTACATCGTTCGTGAGTACGACAGACAACCGCCTCACGAAGTGATGTGATTTGTTCATGATTTATATGGAATTAATTAAGGATGAGTTCAATAAAAATATGTGATATTTATATGAAATAATAATTCTATTTGAATAATAATATATATATATATATATCATTTACTTTTCTATATTTCAATATGACAAGAAAATTGAAACTATGTTCATGCGTACATACAGACTACCGTATCCATGAATTTTGTATTTCATTTACAATTTATATATTTTATATATTATTAATTATAAATATATACTGAGTATACAAGATAATTATATCATGATTTATATTCAATAAATGGGGAAATCATTATCTAAAAACGAATATAAAAAATAACACTGTGAAAATATATAAAAAACAAAGAAGTTATTAGTTGAAACGTAACATTAACATAAAAATGTTAAAAAACATGTAATATAAATTCACAATAAAATCATATATGGTATGGAATATATTAATATTATTCTACAGTAGATGTTTAATAATATTATATTTATTATATAGGAGGATTTAATGTGTTTTAAGGAAGTCAATACTACAAGTTAGGGGATTTCAAGTATCACTAATATTTTTGCAAGACTTCTGACATACTCAAAACATATTAATTTTATGTGGTTTGTATAACACTAATGAAATTAATTTATGATAATTATAATGATAGTTATTTTATTTACATATCTATTTATGTATATATCTTTTATTGTGTTTATAATTTAAATTTACCCAAGGTGGTAGGAGTTTATTACCACAATCTCATCATTTATTGGGATTGTTTATGACTATGCTTCAATTAATCAAATATTTTGATCCATTTATCATGAATAGACCTAAATTTTTATTTACTCTATTTATTCATGATATATTCACGTAATGGTAAATTTTAACACTCTTTTTAACTTAATATAATTAAGAAATTATTTTTAATAAAATCATAATTTATTTCTATCTTTGGTCCAAAATCTATTTTATTTCAAAACCATATATTATAAAATTATTTTAAAAATTATTTCACTATGTTCATATTATTTTTAAAAGATATTTTTACACATGTTTTAAATTAAATTTTTTTAAAAGGTATTACCTTTCTATTTTCCATTCAAGGATCTTTTGACTTCTACCAACAATATAAAATGAATATTTTTTTACCTATATAACATGTAGGGATTTATATGGCTTCATGAACTCTCCATTTTTTTTAAATTTTATGTTATATTTTTTAAATAATATTTTTAAAAGGAAAGGGTTTCAAAAATGTTTTATGTTTGAATAGTATTTTAATTTTTTTTGAAAACATACTTTATAAGTTTATAAATATATTTTAATAAAAAAGGTTTTCAAAATCTATAATGATTTAAAAATTATTTTCAACAAAGGAATGATATTTTCAAGAAGAATTTTTTAATGATTTTTAATGATTTTTAATGTATAATGAATATTTTTTAAAATTATTTTTCAAATAAAAGGATTTGGACAATGATTTATTTTGTAAAAAATTATTTTCAATGAAAGGATATTTTTCCTGAAGAAATTCTTCGAGTGATATTTGTAATTCATTCTCTATATAATATGCTAACATTTAATATAGTTCATGATTTATTGGGGATAATATTCAAGGTCACCATTATTTTCATTCTTTGAGTGGTTTATGTTTATTATGAAATGTTTTTTATAGAGCATGTTTTTATTCTATGGGTTATACCATGTTAAAATACTTATAAAACCTGTATCCTTAGATGGGTTATTCTATGAAGAAATTATAATGAAAGCTATCTCCTTTATAAATGTTATTATATGATGAAAATTTTAAGAATCCAATTTCATTTCATGGGTTGTGATATGATGTCTATGAAACCCATCACTTTTTATGGGTCCTCATATGATGAATTTTTTTAATCAAGTTTCATATGTATGTATGATTTCATTATGTGACGGGTTGGACCTATATTTCCTTTTTGTTTGTTGGGTAATGTTTTATATCACATGAGATATAAATTTATGGAATGGGGAGTGAACCCGGTTTAGTAAAGGACATATTCTTCCAATCTAGTATTGGTAGTAAACCGTGACTAATATGATGGTTTAGGGTGTTAACCCATTCCACTAAGATAGACATTGAAGTAAGCCTGGATTACTATGAAAATAATTTTATATATTTATTTTTTACTATAATTTTATGTATTATTCCTATGTTATGATTTCATGTATTATTTTCTTGATTCCCTTACAATTCTTTTCTAATGAACTGCCAATATTTATTCACTGACTCATGTGTATGATATTTGATATATTGGGAATGATCTTCAATTTTTATGATCATGTTATCATACACTTATGTTCATGTTATGCTTATGTATCTACTTTATATACCAATATGGATAATATGATATCACCGTTTCTTATGTTTCATTTCTTCAGGTTGGGAATAATCATTTTAAGTATGAGTACTAAATGGTAAGATATTTGTGGTTAAAATTGAAGATCTTTCACGAAGTTGGATGATTGTGTTCTATGTTTCCAAATACACTAAACTATTATTGTCCTTGGGCATATACTTTTTTAATGTGCTGAATATTCATCTAAAATTATGTAATATCTATGTATGAGAATCCTGAGTCTCTATTGTTGGTATAAAAGTAAATTTAAGTTATATTTGAAAAAAAGGATAAGAAAATTTTAGTAAGATCCATAGGGATATTTGTAAGAATATATATAGGGATTCCCCTAAAGATAAATCTAATGATGAGTTAAAGTTTCGAAAAATTTCCTAGAATTTTGGTTAAGTATTTAGAGAGTGGATTCTAAGAAATTAAGTCCCTATCTGGATAATATAATAGAATGTGGCTCAGGCATAGATGTACATAGGGGTGATAACCCAAAAACACTGTATTTATTAAGAATTGTTCAGGAAATGGTGCATGACAAGATTCCCTATGGCACACATTGTTTGAAACTATTGAGTGATATGCTTTGGAAAATTACAAACTCTTTATGATCCATAATGAATGATTTAAATAGATGATGACTATTAATGAAGTTAGATAAACCTAATATGTCATAGATTAAAGAAGAATTTTTCACAGTCATCCTAAGTGATTTTCACGATTTTTTGGTTTCCCATTATGATTAGTGTTTTATACACTAGGATATCTAGTCTTAGTAAATGGAAGGAACCAAAATAAAATGTATTAACTTTGAATGTGATGAACTATTTTCTTATAAGAAGTTAAATTGAATTTTTAATGGCGTGAAAGATGTTACAATTATATATAATTAGTTTTTAAATAACATGATTAAAAATGTGTAACTTAAAAAAATATTATAATTACTAAACAAGATAAGGAAAGATTATTATGAGGATTTGGGTAATGGAGACCACAAAGGAAATAAGATTTACTTTCCTTTATTTAAATAATGTGGGAAGAAACCCCTAGTGGATGTCTTATAGGTACAAAAAGTTGTTATTAATTTGGAGAAGGACACAAGGTATGTAACAGTAAAGGAAAAATTAAACATCTATTTAATTAATTATAAGAGAGTAATGGTCTCCATAAGGTATTATCAAAATATTAATATTTGAAGTTTGGAAAGTATGAGATTATAAAAATCAATGTCATAAAGAAAATATCATGAAGTAAGTCAGTAATATTTTATGATTAATCGTTTTTTTCAAATTATTAAGATAATACAAATGATATGTGAAAGGAAGGAGGTATTAATGAATACGATGAGGAAGAGTGAGTTATGAATTATTAATGATGTATAATAATTGATTTTTTTATGTATTGGAATTACATGATTACATTATATGAATATATATATAATATTTTCTTAAATAATTTTTTAATCAAGTATATTAATAAATATATTAAATGGAACTAATGGAAAAGATATGTGATTTAATTTCATGATGACATATTGTCTTAGGGGATAAAAACCTTAATATTTTCAAGACACCAAGTTTATATTGTTTGGATAAATATATGTTGGATATAAATATGAAAATTGGAAGATACTAATTACATTGGAACAGATAAATTATTGGTTTACAAAGTTTTTTATTCTATCATGGATGTAGATTATATAATTTTTTAATTAAAGGAATATATCCAATAATATTAGTAACATGAAAGCATGTAGGTTCTCGATAAGGATTTATGGTAATTCCTTTCAATACCATGTTTCAAGAGAATACATGATGATGGAATTTACATGATTTTTATGTCAACATCAAGATCTACATTATGAAATATGGGTGATCAATATTGAAATGATTTTGAGAAATTTAGTGGCATCACTTACAATGTTTTGGATTTCCATATTTTATAAGGGTTAAAAGGATAAATTTTTTTGAATGGTTTAAGATAAAAATAATATTAGGTTTTAAGGTTTAAATCATTATCTCACTGTATGATGATTTATGTTGTAATAGTGTGTTCCTTCTCGGCTAGTTACTTTTCTGATTTTGATTGTTGGAGGTGTTTGGGGGAGGTTCAAAGAGTTTTCATAGGGGTTGAAGCTATAACAGAGCCTCTGTAGGAAACAAAAGTCCTGTAAGTGTGTCACACAACGTGGAAGTTTGTTTCCAAACATTTAAAAGTATGGTTCAAAAGATGCACATTTTCAGGGTCAAATAATAAAAAGGTGACTAATTTTTTTGGTGAAACCGAACCCCAAGGATTACATGACATTAAAGTGTATTGCATATTGTGTAAACCACTGATCCATTACAGTTTTAAAATTATTTTCCAGATGAATTTTCATTCATTTGACAATGGATTATTCTTCCTCTCATTTTTGTGGAACCATCGGCTCCCTAAGGGGGTTTCAATTCGTTTTCATCCCTATTTTATCTGTTAGTCTGGATAGTTCTTCATTGGAAATATGTGTTAGATCCATGATAGGTTCTTCTCCCTTTTGGGTGGTTTTTCATCAGTTCTTATCATGGGGATTCAATGTACTGATGTTGTTTTAGTTTAGTAGCCTATTTTGGGTTGTGTTTTTATCATCTATTGTTTCACTATAGGTTGATATGTGGTTCCCATGGTACAGTTGTGGGTTTCATGTGTTCATTTTCACCCATACGGCATGTAGCGAGTCATCAAATTTCTTAAAGGTAGGGATTGCCTCGCTTGTCCATATTGTGTATCATGGAGGGGGGGGGGGTTACTTTTTTTTCGATGGACAATGGTTACAAAATATGCATCAAAGATAAATAATTGGTTAATTTAATTTAGAGGGTGTAATAGTGTTTGATTCACATAATTTTATAGCTTTGATATTGTTATTGATATTGTGAATTGTAAGGGCTTGATGTGTTGTGGAAAGTTGTGGTTGTTGGGGATTTTATTTGTTCTATATATATGTTCTGTGATTGTTTCCTTGGTAGTTATTGACGTGATATCACCTTAAAATGACAATTTATCAACCACATATATTTGGTTAATAGAATGGTTTCCCCAGGTGTTTGGCTTGTATGATAATTTCCCTAAAATAACATGGAATGTTATAAAATCCCATTTATAAATTTTTTAAACGATCTTAATCTATGTTAGTGCTTATGGGATAGTGATGGGTGGATGCAATGGGGTGTGGGGATATATGTAGTTTTTTTGGCTGTGATTTTGGGGTGGTGAGGAGGTGGTTTGTTTGGCCATGCTTTTGTAGAGGCGAGTAAGTGGTTTGTTTGGCTGTTCGTTTGGGGTGGGGAGGTGGTGATTTCTTTCTATGATTTTAGGGTGGTGACAAGGTGGTTTTTTATATGTTATTTTGGTGTGGAATGTAAGTTATTTTTTTGTCTGTTCTTTTTGGGTTGTGAGGTTGTGTTTTCTTTGTGTGAGATGCCCCTGTATTGATGTAATAAATGCATAACTATTTTCTAATGTTTGGAATGACATGGGTTGGTTTGGTTAATGGAAGGGAAATGGTTAATGGATAATTAAATTGTGTGTTCTGTGATTAAACATGGATAATTATAAATAATTAAAATAATATAATGATTAAAGGGTAATTTGTTGGTAATGTTAATTGAGGGTTGTGTCTTGTTGTGTGGTGTTATGCATTTAGAGGTGGCAGTAAAAGTGACACTGTTGTGAGTTGGTTGTTTTTTTTTGAATCCATATGTTTGGTTGAAGTGTTTTATATTACATATATATATATATATAAATATAATTTTAAATTCTTACGATTTATATATACACCTGATCCATATTAATTGAGCACTATGTGAGGACACCTATATAGTAACACATGGGGTTTTTTCTTAACATCCAAGGAGGAGTATGGATGGACGAGTACTAGCTATTTACCACACTCCCTTCCAGGAAAGGTAGGTATTTCACATGATATGATGGTTATAGGTCTGTTAGTTCATTAGATGGGGGTTGTGATGGACTGTGTATCATTAGGAGAGATGTTATAGCCCATGTGTTTGTGGAAAGATGTGACAACCTATCTATTCTCGGGAATGAAATGACCATGATTGTGGGGAGGCTTCTGGTGTGGGCCATTCATGGTAGTAGAAGGTAAAGAAGTTTATTTACTATATTTTCATGATACACTACTACTCTAGTTATTGTGGTGGTTGTGATATTGCCTGAGTGTTTTCAGGTGAGATGTGGTGTTGACATGCTTTTGGGTCAGTGAACCCAGGTGTCTGTGAGTGAGGTGTGTTATGACCATGCTTAGGGTGTTGTATTGTATACAGAGTAGATATGATCTCTAGGACATAAAAATATGGGTGTGATAGTATCATACTAGTGGGAAAGTAGTGCATGGTGCACTTATTGATGTGATTCTTATTATACTATATTACATGGATTGATTTTTTTGGTGATTACTTCTTGGGGAGGTTTGGATGGGTTGTATACCTTATTAAGTGCTATTTTGTTCTTATGTTTTCTCACAAATGAATTAGTATGCTCTTGTAACATGTTCATAGGATACTTTTTTTCCTATTGAGTATACTTTTATTATCACCCTAGCTATATAAAACTACTTTCAGGTTTTCAGGAGGATTACATAGACCGTGATGGGAATTACTAGCTTCGACCTTTGGATAGTTATTGTGTTGCTAATTTGGATTTACCTATGGGTAATTACTTTAGATACTATTATGCATATCAGTTCTTTTTATACTTTCATTATGTGATGGTATTGGATTTCTTTTATATTGTGTCTTGGAGTTGTTTTTGGATGATCCATCCTCTCTCCTAATCCTATTTATATTATATATGGTAATGCCTAAACTATGTGAGATTTTCACACCCTCAGTGATAGTTTCCAACACGGGGCCTACTGATGGTGGGACTGGGGGGGGGGGGGGGGTTATTATCTATATCCCTTCATTGTAGTATTTTTTTAATAATGGGGTCGTGACATAGTGGTATCATTGTTGAAGGTTGAGGTATATGATGGAGTTTAGAGTTAGGCACAATGAGGTTTTCATGGGTTGGTATGGAAACCATGCCATTTGACCTTGGTTCTTGAAATGGGCTAGGAATATTGGCTAAGACATAGGATTTAGGCCCCACCGTGATCCAGTTCATGGACATTGATCATATTGAATGGCCAAGTGAGATGGTGTTGCTTGTTGGGTTGAGGCCTAGGAAAGGTACATGCAATATGAAAAACTATATTCTTATTTGAATTAGGTTGTTCTAAGAAGGTTCAAATGAATAAAAAATCAATTACATGGGTTAAAATAAATCTTCATGTAATTCAATATCACTTGGTCTTATGAAATCCTTTTTCTTTCATTTCATCCATGTCTCCCATTTTTCAATCTCAAGTAGATCAGGTAGTTCAAGTTTAGCTGGATGATTCGATTAATCGCTGTAGATTTTATCTAGTTGAGGAGGATGATCAGTTGTAGAGGATTTTGTGAGATTTCTGGTGGCAAACATTGACTAAGTATGTGGGAAATGTTTTATACATGGAGATAAAGAGCGGTTTGTAGAATCTCAAGATCGCTTTTAGTTTGATCTGTGTCTCAAAAAAGAACTGAGTCCCTTTGGTAGTCATTTATATGCATTGAGTTTTACATCAGTGGTGGACTCTATATCTAGGAGATTTGAAGGAGGCAAATTGTTTTTGGGTTGAATTATAGAAGGAGATATAGGAAGAGTTTCTTTCAACGACCATTAATGGGGTAAAGATGCAGGAGATTATTTCACTTCAATAGGTGTGAATGTTAGTACGAGAGATGGGAATCAAGTTCGTGAACATTTTATGTTTTCTCTAGATCATATCTTAGATGTGGAGTCT
Source organism: Viscum album (assembly GCA_963277665.1). Classification (NCBI taxonomy): domain Eukaryota; kingdom Viridiplantae; phylum Streptophyta; class Magnoliopsida; order Santalales; family Viscaceae; genus Viscum; species Viscum album. The sequence continues at coordinate 400,167,018 of OY728151.1, read as the reverse complement.
CGTATAAGAGGTCTTGAGGAGGCACTATGTCCTTTTATCCAGTATATAATAACACTTTTTACATTTCAAACATATCTAGAGGTTCAATATAAGGTAGAGGTTATTGAGAAGATGAACTTATGAAGACTTTTTCCAAGTAAGGGGAACCTGTAGAGTTATACGAGGGGTAGGTTTGTTAGTGTAAGGTCATAGGGCATTAGGGCCCTCGAGGTTTTGACCTTTTAGGATATTACCACAGCAAATTCCTTTTCATCCTTGTAGGTCAAGTGGTTTTTGTGATTTCCCTCATAGTTTTGTTCTAGTGTGTTTTGGTTGTGGTGTTTGTGGTCATCACTGAAACAAGTGCCTAGTGGTTTCCAGATATTACTTTGGTGGAGGTTGGAAGGTTCAACATCATTCTCAGCATCAGTTTCCAGTGAGACCATTTTAGTTGTTGGGGTAGTAAGTTTTCTCTCCCCCAAGGAGATATAGAGAAGGAATATATTGACCACTAGAAGTGACTTGTATTTAGGGACCATGAACCAATCATGGTTGTGTAGGTGGTTGTCCATAAAGAGGCAGAGGAGCTGGGAATGGTCATTTGCATAAAATAGAGGCAGTAGTTCTAGAGGTTATATAGATCGTCAGAGGTAAGATCAGTTTATTTATTACTCTTTTTGTGCCTTTTTTATTCAAGATCTTTCACTCCTTTTTCACCTTCTATTACCTATTCTCTAGGGCTATATGTATAGAGGCTTACCAAGCCTCTGGTGTTGAATATGCTATTTGGAGGCCCGAACATATTTTTTGATGTGTGCCTTTTGTTTATAATGATAGTGGGTCCATATCAATCCCATGAGGAACCTTTCTTGATACAAACGTATCTATAAAATTTTATCCGTGACATCGACTATTCATATTTTTTTGTGGTGTTACTGAATTCTTCTAGGGGGTAGTTTTGTTTTCAAATGTGGATGAATGACATGTGTTTTCATTGATGAGTGGGGTTGTCATGTGGGAAGTCGGAGTGTGTAGCCCCTTCTTTCCTTGTTGACCTATTTGTTGGTGGAATTAGTAGACACTGGTATGGTTGAGGTTCCTATGGTTGCTGGATAGTTCTTGTATTTTTTTATTAATGAGGTTGTGAAGCTACCCCATCGACAAGATATTGAGTTTTGGATAGACATTCATCCTCATGATTATCTGATTTTGATGACTTATTATAGGATGGAACCTTATGAGTTGTGGGTGTTGATAGTTCAGGTACATGATCTGATGCAGAAATGTTTTATTGAACCTAGTGTGTTACCATGGGGTACTCTAGTGTTGTTCACAAGGAAGTGATAAAATAGTATGAGGTTGTTCATAGACCACCATAGGTTGAATCATGTGAAGTTTAAATAAACGGTTACCCTCTTCCAATGATAGATGATCATTTTATCCAAATGACAGGTGAAATTTTGTTTTATAAGATCAATATTTGGTCTGTATATCACCAGTTGAGGGTGAGGAAGGGTGATATCTTAAAGACTACCTTTCGATGTAGGTATGGGGACTTCAATTTTGTAGTCAGTCCATTCGGTGTTATGAATGCACCAACCATGTTCATGGGGCTTATTAGATCCTTGTTGTGTGAGTTCTTGTATTGGTTCATCATTCTATACTTTGATGGTATCTTAATCAAATCAATGTCAAAGGATGAGTATTCTGGGAATATCAAAATTGGATTGCATTTTCATTGACACCACTAGCTTTAGGGAATGTTGTCTAAGTGAATGTTCTGTACATGGGTGATTTATTTCCTTAGGAATGTGGTGACTTATAAGGGTATACAATTAGAACCATTGAAGGATTAAGTAGTTATTTCTTTTTCTTCACCTAATAATGTTGGAGAAGTTTCCAGTTTCCTTGGTCTCTCAAATTATTATCCAATTATTGTGCCCAATTTATGTTTCATTGCATACCCATTAACCACATTGATTAGGAAAGACCATGAAATTTATTAGAGTGATCAGTCCTCGGAAGAGTTTGGTTACATTAAGGGGAAGTTAGTTAGTGCTCCAGTGATTCCGCTACTTGAGGAGGGCGTACTGTTTGAGGTGTCTTATGATGCCTTCCACCTAGGATTGGGATGCATGTTGATGTTGTAGTAGGTAGTGATCTATGATGGGTCTAGGAATTTATTCCCCAGGATTGTAACTATTCCAACCACAATCTAGAGCTATCATTGATTGTGTTTGCGTCGAAGTTGTGGCGACATTAACTCATTAGGGAGTGGTTTGTGGTCTTCACAAATAAAAATAGTCTATGGTATGTCTTTTCCCAGCATGATTGAAACTTGAAACATTAAAGGTGGATGGATTTTATTTAGGAATTTTATTTCAATATCTTCCACACCTTAAGAATGGAAGTTTTTATTGTTGAAACTTTGAGTATGAATTCGTGTAGTTGTGTTGTTTGGGAGTTTAAGGATTCTTGGAGAGTAATAGAGGAGTTGGCAGCCTTTCACTTATATGAATAAACAGATGGTTGTGGAGGATGATTTTTTCATTTGATGATGCAGTATTATTTGTTGTAGAAGGTGGAGGATTCTATGTGTGGGGACATAGAGGTAGAGGTTATGCATGATCATATTGGCCATTGTGATGCTCCAGTGGGATGGTGAGAGGATAGTAAGAATGAAATACTGTTTTGATGAAGGTTGTTTATTCCAATTTTAAATCAAAATGGAGACCTTCATGAGTTTTATAAATCAACTTTTTAAGTAAACCCAAGAGTTTATAAGATGTATCATGTCTTAAGGACTCAGGTTTGGTGGCCTGGGATGAAATAGGTATTGGTAGAGTATATGGCTTAGTGTCTAGTTTTTTAGCAGGTAAAGGTTGATAATTGTGTTCATTATGGTTTTTTGTAGCCCTTGGATATTACCATGTGTAAATGGGATAAAATAACTATAGAATCCATCATAGGGTTACCCGAAACTCATGGTGTATGTGATGATATCTGGGGGACAATGGATTAGTTGATGAAATTGGCCCACTTCATAAGAATCGAAGAGTCGAGCATTGTAGATGCTTTGGCGAAAAGGCATGTGGATGAGGTGGTGTGGTTTCATTGTTTTCATAGGTACACTGTATTTTATTAGGACATACATTTTAATTCATGATTATGGATAATATTAGATCATGATTTTGGAACTCAGTTATGACTCAACACTGCTTTCCACCCTTAGACAGATGGGACAATAGAACAGATTATCCAGACGTTGGTGGATATTTTTTGGGTGTGTGTCTTGGACTTTGGTGAATCTTGGGTACGAAACCTACCTTTGGTATAGTTTTATTATAAAATTATCATATACTCTTCCCTTAAAATGGATCAATTTGGGGATTTTTTTAAATATCATGTCGTTCTCCATTGTGTTGTACAAAGGTTGGGGAGACAACCATTCTTGTTCATGATGTGTTGAAGAGAAAAATATATGTATCTGAACTTTTTTATGAGAGTTTCAAAGTATAAGGGGACTAGAATAAGTCTTATTATGATCAGAGAAGGATACCATTAGTTTTTGAGATTGGGGACCATGTGTTCTTGAAGGTTTCTCCCCGATATGGGATGGAGAGGTTTGAAAGAGGGAGTAAGATTTCTCCCAAGTTAGTTGTGCCCTTTGAGGTGTTGGGGAGAGTTGGAGAGGTGGTTTATTGGTTTTCATTGCCATGACATTTGGATAGTACCCATGACGTATTTCACATATCTCAACTTCATTGGTATCTTCAGGATGACTCCCATGTCAGTTACTGGGGATATTTGAATACCGAGGATGGAAAAAAATTTGTAGAATGACCAGTAGATATCCAAGATCACCAAGGGAAGGAACTGCATGTAGAAACCATTTTTTTGGTTTGTGTGTCATGGATTCATGGTGGAATTGAGGAGGTTACTTGGGAGTGAGAGACACAAATGCATGCTGAGTACCCAGAGTTGTTTTTTTATTTTCTCTATTCTTCATTGTGATATGATGTTTGGATCCTTTGTTTCATGAGATGATATGTTTTACTTTGTTTTTGATATGTGTGGTGTGATGTGTGATAAATTTATAACATATTAAAATGGGAGGAATTGAATTATAATTGATATCAATTAACTATGATGGGATTCAACCAGTGCATGTGAGTCAATGCTGCCAAGAGTGGATAGTATCTTGACATTGAAGGCAGAATTATATGATTCATCTATTTCGGATGGTGTAGTTTTATGGTTGTAGAAGTTGTTGGTTTGGGAAGAATGAAAGTTTAGATAGCTATGGAATGGTGATTTAACAGTTTGGTTGAATGAGATGAGGAAGTTTGTGGTTGTACTGTGTGTTTTTGGATGTTTGGGATGACATGTTTAGCTGGTGGTAGTGTTTGATGTATGAAGATATCCTTGAGATAAATCTAATGGGATAATTGATCGAACCCCTTTCTTTCTAGGGTTTGTTTTGGATTCTCGAGGGTTTGAATCCTTTTTGAGTTTTCTGATGTAATAGTTCATGCCCTCTCAGTATGATACATTTCTGTTTTTGGTTGTTGGAGGTGTTCAAGGGAAGTTCTTAGAGTTTTTCTGGGGTTTGAAGATGCATGAGAGAGGGTGCATGAAATACACACTATATATGTGTTTGAAAAGTCATGCTAGTTGGATTCATGGATTTTCTAGGGATGGTTCATGACTTGTAGATTTAAAGTGTTATGTAATAAAAAGGTGATGTGTTTTTTGTGATACTAAACCCTGAGGATTACACAATGTGAAAGGGTATTACATGTCATCTAATACCTTGATCTAGTGCTAATTTAATATTTATTTCCAGATGAATTTGTATTAATTATAACATCAATTATTCTTCCTCTCATTTTGGCTGAAACCTAGGTCCCCTAAGGGGTTATTCAAGCAATATTATTTCTATTGGACCAGTTTCCCCTAGGGGTTTCCCGTTGAAATCTATGGTTAATACTTGGTAGGTTCTTTTCCATTATTTTTCGTGCTTATTTCGTTATTCTCCCAAGGAATTACTCAGGTGACATTGTTTTGGTTTGGTCTATGAGTTAGATTATGTTTTGATGGAATTTGGTTATAGTGTAGGTTAATCCATGGATCCCATAGTAGTTTGTTTTCTGTGATCATTCTTTTACACCCTACCGTGCATAGAAAGTCGAAAATATTCCTTGAGGTAAGGATTCCATCTTTTATCTTTAGTATGTATAATGATAAAGTGTTTAATTTTGTTTATCTATTCTTTTTGGTTGTAATTTATTAATTAATGATAAATAATTGGTTAATTTAATAGAAAGGGTAGAATGTGATTTGATTCACATGCTTTTACAACATTGGTATTATTTTTGTTATAGTGAATTATACAGGATTGATCCTTGCTAAAAATTATGTCCATTGGGGGTTTTGTTTGGGAATGATATGTGTTTTTATTGATAATTAGGTTTTTATTGTTTTGATATCAACTTAAAATGGAAATTTAATAATAACTTATATTTGGATAATGAAATGGTTTCCCAAATATTTTTTCTTTTGTGATAATGATCCTAAAAAAAGTATAATTTGATAAAATCCCATTTATAAATTTGTGAAATGATCTTGATGTGTTGTGATGTGTGGTATGATTGTGGGTCAGTGGTGTGTGGTTGCACTAGGTCATGGGGTGATATTTGGTTTGTTTGGCTATGCTTTTAGGGTGGTGAGGTTGTGGTTTTTCTGGCCATGCTTTTAGGGTGGCAGGGAGGTGGTTTGTTTGGACGTGATTTTTGGGAAGTGGGGAGTTGGTTTGTTTTGATATAATTTTTGGGTGGAGTGGAGGAGGTTTTTTTCTGTACTTTTTGGATGCAGAGGCGGTGGTTTCATTGTGCTATATTCTCAATTATTAAAGGAATAAATGGATAATTGTTTAATAATGATCAGAAAGACTTGGGTCAGTTTGGTTAATGGAATGGAAATGGTGAAAGGATAATTAAATGGTAGGTCCTGTGATTAAATATGGTTTATTATAAATGATGAAAATAATGGAATGATTAAATGGTAATTGGATGGGAATGTGAAATGAGGTTTTGGATGGTTGGATGGTGTTATGCATTGAGGGTTGGAAACTAAAGTGATGGTGGTGTGAGTTGGATGATTTTTTTGTGAACCCATAGGTTGGGTTTTATTGTTCGATATTATATATATTCTTGTATATTCTTGTGATTTCTATAAACAACCCATCGACATCGAGCACTATGTGAATACACCCGCATAGTCATGTGGGGGGTGTTTCTCCCAATATCTGATCATGAGTATGGATGGTTGGGTACCCAATCATTCCCACTCTCTTCCAGTTGAGAATGGAATTTCATAGGATGTGATGGCTAGAGGTCTCTTAGTGAATTAGATGGTGGTTATGATGGACCAAGTGTCTTCAGGTGAAATGTGTTATCCTTGGGGTTTGTGGGAGAGATGTGACAACCCATGTGTTTTTAGGTGTGACGTGATCATGCTTGCGGTTGTGGGGGCCATGCATTATAGGGGGAGGAAATGAGGTTTATGTATTACATGTTCATGATTCCCTACTACTCTGGTTTTGAATGTGGTTGTGTTGTAGACCTTGTGTTTTCTGCAAAGTTCTGTTGTGGTTGTGCTTGTGGGGCGGTAATCCCAAGTGTCTATAGTTGAGGTGTGTGTTGACCGTGATTGTTGGTCGTTGTGGTATATAGAATATATGGGAGTTCTAGGACATTTGACGTTAGGTGTGAGAGTGGAATACCAATGGTAAAGTGGTGAAAAGTTCCCTTATCGATGTGATTCTTATTATACTATATTAATTAGTTTGTGTTATTTGGTGAGCATGACTTGGTGGGTTTGTGATGTTTAGTATACCTGTTTTGGTGTTTTTTGGTTCTTCGGTTTTCTCACAGGTGCATTAGTATGCTCTCTTCACATGTGCATGAGTGAATTTGGTTTTCCTACTAAGTATACTTGTGTTATCACCCTATGTATTGGTTTTTAGGTTTTCATGTGGATCATGTGGACCATGTTGGGAATCATTTTCTTATACCTTTGGATAGCTTTTATGTCACTACTTAAGCTTTATCTTTGGATATCTACTTAGGAGACTTTTATCAGTAGTATTTCTTTTTATACATGAACTGTAGGATTTTTTTGGATTTATTTTATAATATGTCTTCGAGTTTTTCTGTGGATGATCCATCATATCTCCCAATCCTATTTGTATTATAGAGGATAATGCCTCCCATATTTGAGATTTTCATACCCTCAGTGCTAGTTACTAACTCAAGGCCTACTGAAGGTGGAACGAGAGGGTAATTATCTGTCTTCATTCATTTCTATATCATTGGAGGGAGTGGGTCATGAAATATGCATATTTTATAAATAATGATAACAATTTTTATGGGATAATAACTAAGTAAATATGAAATGACTTATCATAATTTATGGATCTTATGATTTTATAGTGCTTCATATATAAGAAACTCACCTTAATTTTTTGAGTAAGAGACAAAGCTTAAAATTTTTCAAAGGGAAATAAAATGGTAATATTGTGAATACAAAATGGAATAAGGTATGTTACTATATCTCAACATGAAATTTCCCCAAAATTAGTTAAAGGATATTGTAATATAATGTTGTCATATTATCATCATTTTTTGGATATCAATAACCTATTCATGCCTAATTGGGTCATTGTTTATGTACACTAACCTTCTTCAGATGAACCACTTTCACGTGATTATTGATCTTTATCACACTTTAGAATTATTTATGATTTTCTTCCATGACCAAATCTTCAACAATGTTCTACTATGTGGAAATGTAGTTTTGAGTTACATTGGGAAATCATTGTGTTTCCAACATTCCATTTTTGAAGGAAGTTTTAGTATTCATTTTTTTTAATGTGGGTTCATATGAAATGAAATTTAAAATATTAAAACATTGATTAACCAGAATATTTTTGAGGGAGAAATTATTTTTATGTGTGGTAGAATGGAACAACCTGAGTTTTTATGAATGTTTTTTTTAAAATAACTTAATATTATTTGATAAATTGTGTTGAATGATACACCAAGTTATGTTTTATTAATATGAAATTCCATATTATGAGTGAAATATAATAAAGAATTAGATGATATTGCTATATATGAGAAACCATGTTTGGATTATGTTACACATGACTACGACTTTCTTCGATATCTAACCTTACATGTAAGACCTAGTTGTACCGAACTATAATACAACATTAATATTATTATTAAAAATATTATTATTGTTATCACTTATCCATTTGAATAGTGGGTATAAAAATAATTTTATAAATGATGAAAACATAATTTATTCATTTTTATAAAATTAATTATTTGGTAACTAATTAATTATAAATAAAAGTAATAACTATTGGAAAATATAGATATTCCTTTTTGGAAAAACTATTTTTCAATAAAAAAACTTGTTTTATCTCAATAAATTAAATAACCCAATTTTGATGAATATTTTTAATTAAATTTATATATTATATATTAAATTTTTTTGACATTCATCTAATATATTTCATATACATAAGGTATGAACAAATCCGATTTTATATCTAAAAATTAGTTTTTTCTCATGACAGTTTTGCGGTTTTTTTGGTGCATTTATTTTAAAAAATTTATAAATTTTATTTGAAAAAAAACTACTTTTAAAATATAATTTCAAAATTATATTTTGGTGAATTTTTTAATTTTTTTGAAATATTTCATTTTTGAAGAATTAGTGAGAATTACTAAATTTTAATTGAAAACTGCATTTTTGTCTAATTTATTTATATTGGATAATTATATTTTATTTTTTTAAAACTATAATTAGATCAATTATAAAAATAATAATCCAATTTAGGCAATTTCAGTCAATTTAATATTGAAATTGGATATAATAACATTTCAATCATTTGACTATTCTCTTTAAAAAGTTGTTTTTTCGATACGTCTACATGAAGAATTTTAATTTAATTTCTACCTACTCTAATACAAGAAATTAAAAAAATCAATTCCAAATTTTCAAGCAGACTAAAATATAGATACTAATAGGTTAAACTTAATTTTTACTAAAATTATTTGTCAAAATAGTTTAAATTAATCCTAAAATTAAGAGAAAAATGTTTTTAATTATGGACAAATGTTTAAAACTACAGAGAAATTGACCTAAAAAACCAATAAAAAACTCATATTCTAGACATATTTATAATATATTCCATTCTTTATGAAATTTATTTAATTATTGGAGGAATATGATGCAATATATACCTCATAATAGTGTTTACCTTTTGGTATTTACAAGAATTCCACTCATCCTCCACATAAAATAGATCTCACCCCCTCACTTATTGAAAACAATAAAGTTGTTTGGCATGTAAAACCCCTTTAAAACTAACTTTAAAACTTTAATAAATTCATATTATAATAAATTATTTATTTTATAAATAAAACCAAAAAATTTCTTCTGTGAAAACCAAAAAAAGATACCTGAAGAAGCGGTAATGTTCATCAATGAACATTATTATTTTATTTCTTCCTCAAAACCATTAAATTATATTTATATCAAGTTTATATAATGATATATTTATATTAAATATAATTATATGTTTTTATGTAATGGGTAAAACCTAAAACTTGTCACACTTTTATCAAATGGGATACCCAAACATCGTTCATGTGTACAAAAAACTAATGCCTCATGAACCAATGTCGTTTGTTCTTCCATGACCACCTTTCAGGGTTAATAATAATGATGGATTTATTGTTTATATAAGATATATATGATATTTATTATGTATTTATGCTTATGTAATTCTTATATAACATATACCTACATGGTTTCTATTTTTTGAGAATATGATAATGTCATTTGTGTGTATGGGAGACACCACCTCACAAAGTAATGTGATTCATTCATGATTTATATGGAATTTATTAAGGATGATTTTAATAAGAATATGTGATGTATATGAAATAATTATTCTACTAGAATAGTATATATATATATATATCATTTGCATTTATTTCTTTCAATATTATAAGAAAATCAAAATAATATTCAGGCATACGTAGGACATATTGTAACCTTCAATGGTATATTTCATTTACTATTTCTATATTTTATAGATTATTATAAATAAATATATATATATAATGAATATATATGATACTAATATCATGTTTTAAACTATATAAATGATTAAATTATGATCTAATAAATCGGTAAAAAAATAAAAATTCAGAATATATACGAAAAACAAAGCATTTATTACCAAAAACACAATTTTAAACTGAAATTATTAATAAATGGTAATATAAATTCATTGAATTCATATATGGTATGACATATATGAATATGGTTTTTTATATGTATGATAAAATTATATTTTTCATACATGATTTTTGAATGTGTACAAAGGTAGTGAATATTTAAGGTAAGTGGATTTATTGTCTCACTTTTTTTCTACAATCCTTATACCATATTCACCAATTATTTCATATATATGGAATATAAAATTAAAGTGTATTTTTTTTTATTATATTGAAAATTATATTTAATTACTTATCCATTTGATTATATATCTTTCATGTGGTTTATTAATCAAAGTTACCCAATGTGGTAAGAGTTTATTGCTATAATGTAATCATTTATCGAGATTTTTTTTGATTATGCTTCCCTTGATGAAATATTATGATCTACATCACAATAATTTTCATCAATTTTATTTTAGTCTAATTAATATTTTGGTATTCATGAAATGGTACCATTTTCCTACTCTTTGATACATATGATAATTAATAAACTATCTCTATGAAAATGCAACTTTATTTCCCCCTTTGGTTGGAAATATGTTTCCTTTAAAAAACATGTTTTCTAAAAATGTTTTAAATTTTTTTAACCATTATTCTATTATTTTAAAATTTAATTTTCTCCCTTGTTTTAATTTTTTTTAAATGGTACCTCCATTTAATTTTTTAAACAAGTCACTTTTGACTTCTATCGACAGTATGAAATAATCATGATTTTTACAAATACGTCTTGTAAGGAATTATATTATATCATGACCACCCAATTAATTAAGGATTACTTAATATGTTTTAAATAATATTTTCAAAATAAAAGGATTTAAAAAAATTATTTTTAAAAAGTTTTTTCAATGATTTTGAAATATTCCTTTATAAAATTTCAATTATATTTTAAAAGAAAAATGTTTCAAAAATATTTTAGGATTTAAAAAGAGTATTTTCAAATAAGAAAGTATATTTTACTCAAAAAATGTTTAAATTTATGTTTAAATATTACTTTAAATTCTTTCAATGTGGTTTTCAAAGAATAGGATTCTGAAAATTTATTATATATTGAAAAATTACTTTCAATGAATAGTTAATTTTCCTTAAGAAATGATCTATGTGATCCTTAAAAGTAATTATCAATATAATATGAAATCATTTGATATAGTTTATGATTTACTGGGGATATGATCTAATTAAACCATTCTTAATATTTATCTTGAATTCTTTATATTTAGGATGAAATATTTTTATAAAACCTGTTTCTCTTCCAAAAATTACACCATGATAATAATCTTAAGAAACCCTATTTTATTCATGGGTTTTTAATTGATGAAATTACTATTAAAACTTTATATTTTCCAATATTTATGATGTGATAAAATTTTTATGATACACATTTCATTTCTTTGGTTATGATATGATTTTTATGTAGTCCGTCTCTTTATATAGGTCATTATATTATCAATGTTTTATTATCATGTGGAACTCGTATGTATGATTTAATTATGTGATAGGTTGTACCAATATATCCCGCTATTGTTTTAGGGTAATATTTATATCTCATGACATAAATATTGATATAATGGGGAGAAAACCTAGTTTAGTAAATTACATTGTCATGTAAGATAGTCAGGGGAGTGAACCTTCAATACTATGATGGTTTGGGGAGTGAAACCATTCCAATAAGACAACATTTTCAGTGGGCCTTGAAAACTATGGAGATCATTTTTCATGTTTATGTTTCTTCAAAAATTCTCTATCTTAATCCTATGTTTTGATTTCATGGATTATGATCTTGGTTCCCTTACAATTCATGTATTATGAACTACCAATATTTCTTCCATGACACATGTGTATGATATTTGATATGAAGGGTATGATCATCAAATGTTATGATCATGTTCTCATACCTTTATATTCATGTTATGATTCTATATATTCATTATTTGCCCTTAATGAGTATCTGAGCTCACCTTTTCATATGTTTTCTTTCCCCATGTTATGATGAATGGTTCTAAGTAGGAGTATGAAACGAGACATTATTTTTGGGAAACATTAAAGATCATTCTACAAGATAGAATATTGTGTTCCAAGTTTCCAATGTTACTAAACTATTACAGTCCCTAGGCTTGTACATTTTTAATCTGATGAATATTCACCTAAAATTATGTAATATCCATATATGAGAATTTTGGGTCACTATAATTCATGTTCCAACCATTGAATGAAACCATAACATAGATTTTGAGAAATACTAGTCTTTGTGAAAGACCACATAGTCATGAAAAATCAATTCTATGATGTCGAAATAATGAAACTGTAATTTTAGTCTATGACACCATAGTTTTATCCTAGTTAATCTATAGTCATTATTTATTTAAATCCATAATTAAGGTTCATAATGAGTTTTGTAAGTTTTAAAGAATATCATTCATGATTTTTAAACTAGGTGTGTAGAAAATATTGTTATTGTACACCAGTTCCAAATTAATTCTATCTGAATATAGTGTTCTTGGGGTTGTAACCCCTAAGTATATCTATGAAAGAGAAAAATCCACTTATAGTATCTAGAAATGGATTTAATTTCCTGTAAATCACTCTCTCTTTCCTTTACCAAAATTCACTAAAATTTTCTACTAATCTAACTCATTCATAAAATTATCCTTTTATATGTCATTATGGATATAATTAAGGCTTTATCATCCCAGTTTCCAAATGTTAACTCAACCTTTCCTTTGATACCAACTATAGATTCCCAAGATTCCCATAAATGAATATTACATAATTTTATATTAATATTCATTATATTACAAAAACACATTCCTGAGGACAGTAATATTTTAGTTCCTTTGGAATCATGGAACACAATCTTTTAATTTGGTGAAATATATTTATTATTTTCGAAAGGACTATTCCAATTAGTAATATTCATAAATATACCATACATAAATCATTTATTCGTAAACATGGGAAAGGAAACCTAAGAAATGATGAGATCAGATTCATTGTAAGGGTAAACATAAGGCATATTCGTTTATTATAATTTGAAACCATTAGATAATAATATAGGTATATGATCATGAACATAGCATACATTGTTCATACCCAATAGATCATAGATCATAACCATGAGTAATGGAATAAAACATTATGATTTCTAAAAAAATAGGATATAAGGGTCCTAAATCATCATTAATAAATCATAAATGATAATATTATATCATATAAGTGTGGAACCATAATAAATATAGAAGAAAATTTTATACATCATGGTTGACTACCAAGAATATGAACATAATGGATCATGGATTTTCATCTTCTTCCTCACTGTGGATCGAGACACACATGTTTCGCATAGTGGATTAGGACAACACTATTTCCCATTGCCGATTATGAAACACATGTTTCCCATAGTGTATCATGAAACACCTGTTTCTTATAGTGTAAGAGGACACACCTATTTCCCATAGAGGATCAGGACACACCTGTTTCCCATAGTGGATGAAGACTATCAACCTGAATCCAAATTTTATCTCATGAAATATAAATCTTTACCCAATGCATTGGAGGGAGATATAGGTCCCACAAGGAATATAATGAAAACCATATTTTTGTTTTACACAATATCATAAAGCATTCATCATATCATAACTCGTGAAATGAAATGGGTTTCATAAATATGTAATAAAATCATAATCTATGGAAATGATATTAGATTCATAATCATATCATCATTTCATTATATAGAAACAAATAAATGATAATAGGTTTTCATTAAAATTATATCATGGTATAACACATAGAAGATAAATTTTTTTCATAAAAATTTTGTTATAATAAAACATTTAGAGAAAGAATAAGAATTATATCATTGGTTAATGTCCATAGTAAAGAATAAGTAACATCTATGGATTTCATCACTGATGTAAAATAATTTAAGAATATTACACAGTAAATTTCTTGAGGAATATATATATATATTTCTTTAAAAATAAATTTTTAAAACATAATTTTTTTTGAAAATCACTTTCATTAAAAATAACATTGAAAACTTATAATAAAACAATTTAAAATCAGTTAAAATATTTTGAGGGAAAAAAATTTTCTTCTTAAAAACACATTTAAAGAAATGAAACATTTTTATAATATGTTTATTTGAATATAAACATTAAAATTTTAAATGTAATATTTTAATAAATTATTGGTAATAATGTTGAAAAATTGTGTTCAAGCCGTACATGTTAAAATAGAGATTCCTTATATATTTTTTTGTAAAAGAAAGATGAAAATTATTTGGAAAATAGTATGATTATTCAATTCATTTTTTTTTTGTAAAAATGTAAAACATGGGTAAAAATATCATTTAGAAATTATAAGATAATAATAAAAAATATTAATTTTTTCAGAGAACATTTTTTTGGAAGAAAATGGATTTCAGACTAAAGAGAGAAATAAAGTAAGGTTTTATTAATATAATTATAATTTACAAATTACAAAAGAGTAAAAAGATAGTAATATTTCATTAAAATATAATTAATGAACTTAGGATAACATAAATAACGAGTTTCTCCATATATGGATTATAATATCTCATAATCAAAAACATAATATAGGTGCATAAATACCAATAATTATCTTTATAATAATCATAATAAACATTAATTGTCATTATACACACCACATAATATAAATATGTGCTGAACATGGCATGCGTCTCATATATGTAAAAACTAGGACATAAATCCATTATCTTAAGTCTTTGATTCCTTTTTGCATGTTCGATCCTCCAGTATAATAACTATAAGTTTATTATAAAAATATTTCATAAAAATAATTATATATATCACACCATATATGATTTACTTATGACCTTTTTTTACCTATTTATTAACAAATCCATGCTAAAGTCATATTTTGGATATAAACCACTTTGTTTTACATATAAGTTTGGATTTCTTTATTGATATTACATTGATCAGGGATCCATGATATCAAAAATTATAACCATGATATGAAAATAAAATATACTAAATATAAATTTGTTTATTTTAATCCATAAAATTTATTGATAGCAAATGAAATACACCATTTATGGAGACGGTAGGTCATACATAAGCATGAACAATGTTTCCATTTTATTTTTGGATTGAAATAAAAAAAATTAAATAATATATTATCATTATAGAATCATTATATTTTCATATATATCACATATTTTCACTAAAACCATTTTAATACCTTCCATGTAATACTTTAATGAATCACATCACTTCGCGAGGCGATAGACTGTTGTACACACGAGTAACGTTATTGTAACGCCCCGACCCCAGCTACCCAGAGTCGGTGCATTACTTCGTAACATTGGCATGATCACAAAAAAGATCAAATCCCGAAAGACCGATTGGTTTAGTAGCCTTGGAAACACTAGATATAATCATAAAGTTTTACATTACATTTCAAAGTGAAAAACTACTACAACAACAAAGTCTCCATATCCACACTATTAACCCCTCATAATATCCCTGCAAGTCATTCATAATTTACTTCTTCACTACTTGGGAAAAATAAAACATAGAAAAGGGGTGAGCTCAAATGCCCAGTAAGGATAACAATATAGCGGAACATTCAAAATAATCATAAACATTTAAGGCAATGAATTACTAAAACAAAAGCCTTTTAAAATTGAACTTGAACATAGTATGGCAAAAGTAAAATGAAATAATGCCATTTACTGATTCACATGGATATTCTACTAATCGAATAATCACATGCAATATCAATAACCACTTTCATAATGTTGGAATGCATAATGCCAGACTATCATAACCACATAGTCAAGGCCTCGTGCCAAGACTACAAATAAGATTTTGCCAAGGCCTTGTGCCAAGACACTAGTTTGTCTCATGAGACCTACCGATGCATCGAGGAGCTATAGCGGGCTCCACCCGTCACTTATTAAGTCCAATGCATTTCCATATGAAAAGGTTTAAACATAACATAAACATTCATATTAAAACTAGCATACGAAATGTCAATAATTTCACCATAAACTATGAATGGTATAAAAATAGCACATCCACAGTCAAACATATCACAAAACCTTCAATACAATATAGAAGTTTTGTATCATAATAAATCAACTTCAAATAATCTTAAAATCCATCAAAGGATGTTGACATAGATGAAATCAAAATTATTTTTAAAGAAGTATCTCCTTTTATTTTGAAATCATTTAAGTTCCATATAAAATAAAACATTTTCTTTGAAAATATTCTTATAAGCTTGTATGGAAAGCTTTGACGATTTTATAACGGCGGAAAATAACCGCACCCGCCGTATAAGTTAAAAAAAACATTCTTACCTCAATTCTGTCGAAATGGTTAAAAAGGACCTTGTTTTGAATACGACCGAAAGATTCCTTTATAAACCACTTATAAAAGTCAAAAAGGGTATAAATGACTTTAACTCATATTCTAGTAAATAGTAAAAATGTTTTGAAATGCATTTTTAAGAAACATGGATGTGGATGATAAAGAGATCCCAGTAGATTATTACGTATAAACAACCTTGGATAATGAAGAGGTTGTAAAGTAAACCCTTACCTTGTACTTTTCCTTGGTTGGGGTAGGTACACCTCCTGTATAATAGTGAAATAATTGTTACTAAATTATACAAGAATCATATACATTAATATGATATCATATATGATCTTTTAATATTGATTTGGTAATAATATCATAGTATTATCGTCGTTTCGGGTGTTAACTTACTCATTTTCTTTATATGTTTTGTTACATAAGTCATGTTTGTTGTATCTTATTCATATCCAGAATGATATCAAGTCCTTAAACATCATTTTTAAATCATTAAATGATAATTATACTTGAATGGATACGATGGAGAATGAATCTCATCGCGTTCGTGGAGACGGTAGTCCGTACGTACGCACGAACGCTATTTCCATTTAATTTTTATTTTAAAAGAATCGAATCCAAATGATAAATAGGTATATTACTATTCCAGTATAATATAATATTTTATATATGTTAATTAAGTTCATTAACACCATCCTTTATACGTTCCATGTGTGGTATGAACGAGTCATATCATTTTAAGGGGGCGGTAGTCCGCACTTCCTCAAATAAAATTTTCGTATGTATATACAACATGAAACGAATAATGGTATGAAATAAAATGGAATTACAGAAGCTTATATATAAAATATATATCATTAATATCATATTTAATTACAGTGCCATCATAATGGCCACCATGAGAGGCGGTAAGATGTATTTGAACAATCATCGTTTCGTGAGGCGTTAGTTTGCCATCCACAGAAACATTATGTTCATCATCCATTAGATGGAGTTGTGTGTATGTGTAGTTTTAATTCTCCTTATAAAAACATCCTACTATATTTAGGATACTGGTGTTGTTACAAAAGAAATGAAATAAAAAGAGTTTGGGGGTTGAAGAAGCAAAATAAATGAAAATAATTTAAGAGAAATCGTTACCTTTAATTTAGGTAACTCACTTTGGTTGGAACCAAAGGACTTCTTGAAAAGATTTATGCCTAAGGGGAAGCTTCAAGGAGGAGGAGAGGGATGTGGGGAGATTAGTTGGGCAGAGTTTTGACGATCCAAGTGGCTTGATAGGTGTGAGGAAATGAGAAGGAGGAGTGCCCTTTTTATAAGAGGGGTGAGGGGCACCATTGGAAAAGCTAGAAATATTAATTTATAATAAATTCATATTCGGTTTCCAATGGATCCAAAGTTGACTATTCAAATGTTGAGGTGGGGATGGGTCGAAAACAACTCATCCAATAGAATTTAGATAGGTTTGGGTACTTATATTAACCTTATCTTTAAGTATTAACTCTAAGTTAATTAGTTTCACTTTTACAATGTCTCTTTGTATTTTTATATAATATGGTTAATAAACTTACTATATACATCCAAGCGACCCCCAAGTGGTCCATTAATGATGAACCTATCATAATATAAGTTTCTTGGCCGAACTTTAGATTTTTAGGAATTTAATATCAATTAATAATATAAAATGTTTTTAAGAACTCTTTTATATCAATTTTGACACTATTCAATAGTTGATTTTTGTGAAACTCATAACAGATTGATTACTTCGAACAAAGTCAATTAAATCAATCCTAATATATCATATTATCCTAGAAAATTAGTTTAATTCATTAAAAGTTTCATATTATATTTATTTGGGTATTCATAATATCAATTATTTTAATTTTTCACTATTATAGTAATTACTGCATCATCATTGTGTCATAAATAAAATAAATTATTTAATGTCTAAAAATTATAAATAAAATATCATTATGTAGGAAATCTTTTTATCTTTCTAATTAATATTTATAATCGAAAATCAAACATGTATAACCCTATGTAAAAATTGTTCTTCTAAAAGATGTAAGCTTATGCCATTTTTATTTTTATTTTAACTTTATTAATATAATGTGTCCCTACCACATACAAGTGGCTCCAAGGGGTCCCCAAATTGACCCAAGGATGCCCATGGTCGGGTATGTGTCCACCAATAAGGTTAGCACACGTTTTAGGGTAATTTTGTATTATTATAATATTATTTTTTAACCCTTATTTACCGGATTTACCCTTTAACCATGGTAAATAAAATATTTACCACAGTAACTATTCAAAATGTATAAAAATAAAAGTTACCTATTTACACAATTTGAACATCCTGATTCCAAATATGGAATCCATTTTCCTAAATTCAAAACACAGAAGTGGCAGAAATTAATTTAAAATTAATTCCCGCTGTCAAAACAAAAAGCGTGTTTTTAAGAGATAATAACTATAAAAAGATTGACACTTGTTTATGTTCGGTTTAATTGTAAAATTATGTCCAATGACCAACATTATATTAAATGGTAAAAATATATTCTAAATATACTTTAAAACCACTCAAATTCACAATTTATCACTATTAATTATTTTGATTAAAAAAGTTGTTTTTAATTAAAATTTAGTAGTTTTCACTATTCATCAAAATATAAAAGTTATCCGAAAAGTACCAAAATTTCACCCTAGGATAATTTCAATATTCCGAATCCAAAAATGAAGTCCATTTTGAATTATAAAATATATATTATTTCAAAAAGTAGGTATTACTATTCACAACGGCTAGTTTAATTAGTTGTGGTGTGTGTTAGAACTCGAGGTTGCGTACAACACACGCTATCGCATTATTCGAAGGGAAACGTACCGTGGAGGCTTGGGGTGTTACATTCTCCCCTCCTTCAAATAATTGCGTCCTCGCAATTTCTAGGGTTTTACTGCATAAAAAGACTCGGGTGGTTCTTCATCATAAGTTCCTCGGGTTCCCACGTTGCCTCTTCCATCTTATGATTTCTCCACAAAACTTTTACCAGACGCGTCGTCCGGTTTCTCAGCACTTGTTCTCTCGTATGAAGAATCTTGACGGGCTCTTCGCAATAAGACAGATCGGGTTCCAGTTCTAATTCCTCATAGGTGAGTACATGCGTCGGATCAGGCATGTATTTCCTCAATAGAGATACGTGGAACACATCGTGAACTTTGGAGAGACTTGGCGGCATTGCCAATCGATAAGCTACAACCCCAATTCGTTCTAGAATTTCGAAAGGTCCGATGTACCTGGGACTCAATTTACCTTTCTTACCAAAACGTATGACTCCCTTCCACGGAGATACCTTCAGAAAAACATGATCACCGAGTTGAAATTCAAATCCTTCCTTCGATTATCGGCATAGCTCTTCTGCCTACTTTGAGCTGCTTTGATGTGATTTTGGATTACTTTCACCTTTTCCACCGTTTCCTCCACCAGTTCTGGGCCTACAAGTTTTCTTTCACCAACGTCATCCCAACAGGTTGGTGTACGACATCTCTTTCCATATAACGCTTCATATGGTGCCATCTGAATACTCGAATGGAAGCTATTGTTATAGGAAAATTCTACCAAAGGTAAATATTGATCCCACATACCCTGAAAGTCAAGTGAGCAAGATCTCAACATGTCTTCTAAGGTTTGAATAGTCTGTTCTGATTGTCCGTCTGTCTGAGGGTGGTAAGCAGTGCTCAAATGAAGTTCAGTATCCAGGGATTTCTGACGACTTTTCCAGAATCTTGAAGTAAAACGGGGATCACGATCAGAAATAATCGATAGGGGTACTCCATGAAGTCTCACAACTTCATTAATATATAGTCTTCCTAGACGTTCCAGGGGTAGATCTTCTCTTATAGCAAGAAAATGTGCTGTCTTGGTAAGACGATCAACAATAACCCATATTGCATCGTTCCTTCTAGGAGTCTTTGGTAGCCCCATGACAAAGTCCATCGTAACATTGTCCCATTTCCACTCCGGTATGGGAAGAGGTTGCATGACTCCTCCAGGCTGTTGCCTTCCAGCTTTCACTTGTTGACAAACCATACATCTTGACACAAAATCAGCAATCTCCCTCTTCATGTTGTCCCACCAAAAATGTTCCTTCAAATCTCTATACATTTTGGTGCTCCCATGGTGTATAGAGAAATTGGAACTATGAGCATCATCCAGCAATTCCCTTTTTAGATCAGGTATATTGGGAACACAAAGTCTCTTCCCGAATTTCAAAATTCCATCTTCATACACAAAGTCTCTCAATCTCCCATCATTCACAGCCTTAATCTTCTTTTGGAATTCTTCATCATTGGTCTGAGAACTCTTAATCCTTTCTATTAAAGATGGTTTGGCAACCATTTGAAAAAGCATTGATTTTTCACCTTCCCTGGTTATACCCATGTCCATCCTTACTAGATCCACGAAAATTGGATCCCTTTCCATTCTCATCATGTTAAAAACTCCATGGTCTTTTCTACTCAAAGCATCTGCCACCTTGTTTGCTTTCCCCGGGTGGTAGTGTATCGTGCAATCATAATCCTTGAGTAATTCAAGCCATCTCCTTTGCCTCATGTTGAGTTCTTTTTGTGAGAAAATATACTTCAAACTCTTGTGATCAGTATAAATCTCACATTTTTCACAATAGAGGTAGTGCCTCCATATCTTCAAAGCAAAGATCACAGCTGCTAACTCAAGATCATGAGTAGGATAGTTTTGTTCATGAATTTTCAACTGTCGTGATGCATAGGCAATAACTCTATCATTCTGCATAAGGACACAGCCAAGTCCTTTCTTCGATGCATCACTATAAATAACGAACCCATCATTCCCCGATGGTAGAGTCAATATAGGAGCATTGACTAATCTTCTCTTCAGTTCTTCGAAACATTCTTCACACTCTTTTGTCCAAACAAATTTAACCCCTTTACGTGTGAGCTTCGTTAATGGGTTATCCAATCGATCAAAATTCTGGACGAAACGTCGATAATAACCTGCCAGACCAATAAATGTGCGTACCTCAGTTATACTCGTAGGTGCTGGCCATTCTTGGATTGCCTTGGTCTTAGAAGGATCAACAGAGATTCCATCTTTTGAGACAATATGGCCAAGAAAAGAAATCTCCTGAAGCCAGAATTCACACTTGCTAAACTTCCCATATAATTCATGCCTCCTCAGAGTCTTCAAGATAATGCGCAAGTGATTTTCATGATCTTCGTAGGTTTTGGAGTATACCAAGATATCATCAATAAATACCACCACAAATTCATCGAGATACTCCTTGAAAACTCTATTCATTAGATCCATGAATACAGAGGGTGCATTAGTCAATCCAAACGGCATTACAGTAAACTCGTAATGCTCGTACCTGGTTCGAAATGCTGTTTTCGGAATGTCTTCCTTCTTCACACACAACTGATGGTATCCAGATCGAAGGTCAATCTTTGAAAATTATTGAGCTCCATGCAGTTGGTCAAATAAATCATCAATACGAGGTAGGGGATACTTGTTCTTTATCGTTATAGCATTGATTTCCCTGTAGTCGATACATAACCTCATAGATCCATCTTTCTTTTTAACAAAAAGAACAGGGGCTCCCCATGGAGAAACACTAGGGAGAATAAATCCCTTATTACTCAATTCCTCTAGTTGTTTCTTTAGTTCGACTAACTCTACAGTGGCCATTCTATAAGGGGTCTTCGATATAGGCCTTGATCCAGGAATCAAATCAATAGAAAACTCAACTTCTCGTTCTGGAGTATGTCCAGGTAAATCTTCCGGAAAAACATCTACAAATTATTTCACAACAGGTACATCCTCTATTTGAACATTCCTTTCCTCACCGACAGTTATTTCATTCTCTTCCTCCCCAATAATTGAATTAAGTTGAGCTACTGGGGGTGGATCTACATAAGAATTAGGTGGTGACGATTCTGCTCTAAAAATAAGGTGTTCCTTATCATTATCATCAAGAATCGTAACCTCTTTCTTCTTACAATAAATCTTCGCATCATAGTCCGAAAGCCAATCCATACCGAGGATTATATCAAACTCAATCATAGGTATGACGATGAGATCAGCAGATAAAGAAAATTTATGTGCTCTAATGGGGACTGATTCACAAAACTTTGTTGCAATGATACTTCCCTTAGGAGTTTTAACTGACAACTCCCTTATTAAATCAAATTGGAAATATCTAATTTTCTTAGCAAACTGGGAAGATATGAAACAATGTGATGATCCAGAATCAAATAATGCATTTTCTAAACTTGACGAAACCATTAAATTACCTGCCACCACGTCTTTCGGAGCTTCTACCTCAGCAGTAGTGATAGCATAAGCCTGGCCTTGATCCCTTGGCCTTTTCTGAGGTAAGTTCTCCTGACGCTTAGGACATGCATTTGCATAATGCCCCATCTCCCTGCAATTGTAGCACTGAACGTTGGTAGCTTCCTTCTTCCCCTTGCAATCATGAGCTTGGTGTCCTTTTTCACCACACTTGTAACAGACTCCCATTCCCTTTAAGCAAGTACCAGGATGTTTCTTCCCGCATTTACCACAAGATGGATATTCAACCTTTCCCTTCTTCCCCTTATTTCCATTCCCAGATTGATCAGCAGGTCTCTTCTTCTCTTTCTTTGCTTTAAAGTCATAAGACTTAGAGAATTCCTTTTCGGTCTTGATAGCACATGAGATAATGTCTTCGTACGATGAAAAGGATTGTGAGACTAATGCTCGACGGAGAAATGGTTTTAACCCATCAAAGAAACGATCAATCTTACTTCTTGGGTTGCGAATATAATCACCAGCGTACCTCGCTAACCTTGTAAAGTTAGCCTCATACTTTGTGACATTCTCATCCTCCTTTTGTCTCAGACTGAGAAATTGCCTTTCCATATCTGCTCGATGGTCGCGAGGGAAGTATTTTTCTAAAAACAGATCTTTGAACTCCCTCCACTCCATATTTGATACTTCATCATCTTCCTTCATATTTTGAATCAATGACCACCATTGATCAGCATCTCCAGTGAGGCGGTAAACTGCCATGATAACTTTTTCCCTTTCACTGCTCCCCAAAGCCTGAAATATTTTCTTTAGGGAATTTATCCATTGCTCAGCTACGAAGGGATTTGTACTCCCATTGAACGTTGGTGGTTGTTGCCTCATGAATCGATCTAACATTGATCCTCCACGCTGCGGATCAGGGTGCTCCATACGGGTAAGGTTATTATTCATAACCTGAGTAAGTTGTCCCAGTATGGTGATTAGCTGATCGGCACCAGTTGCATCACCAGCCCCACTATAATTATCTTGAGCAGGAGGGAAATCCCTACATGGAGTGCGTGCATTGATACGGTTTCCATTTCTTCCACTAGGCGCCATTTCTAAACAATGGCATAAACTATATCAGTTTATGAATCAAAATACATAATCCCATACTTATAAAACTCTTAACATAAATTGAACTATTTATGGATATAATCCATAATCATAAGAATGTTTTCTTTGAGGAAGTATATACTCATAAACCCTTCATAATGGTTTGTAAAGAAAATGAGAATTATCCTAAGCATATCCCCCGGGAGTGTCGTAACCAAGAGTGCAGCAAGGCCCGTTGTCGTGCACCAGTTCCCGTTCGAGTCTAGCTCAAAGCGGTGTTTTCGGGTTTTACCCCTAGGTACATTTGTGCCAGAGCCGCCTCTACCTGCTCGTATCCAGACAGGGATGTATTGCTCGGAAAACTCACAAAATCTCTACAATACCAAAATTCTAGGATGTTCTTCTATACTAATCCTCAAAGTTCATCTTAGGTCTACGTGCTCTAATCAGAGTTTATCTAAATCCGTCTTCCAAGGTTTGTACTAAACTTCCTCTGATACCAACTGTAACGCCCCGACCCCAGCTACCCAGAGTCGGTGCATTACTTCGTAACATTGGCATGATCACAAGAAAGATCAAATCCCGAAAGACCGATTGGTTTAGTAGCCTTGGAAACACTAGATATAATCATAAAGTTTTACATTACATTTCAAAGTGAAAAACTACTACAACAACAAAGTCTTCATATCCACACTATTAACCCCTCATAATATCCCTGCAAGTCATTCATAATTTACTTCTTCACTACCTGGGAAAAATAAAACATAGAAAAGGGGTGAGCTCAAATGCCCAGTAAGGATAACAATATAGCGGAACATTCAAAATAATCATAAACATTTAAGGCAATGAATTACTAAAAAAAAAGCCTTTTAAAATTGAACTTCAAAATAGTATGGCAAAAGTAAAATGAAATAATGCCATTTACTTATTCACATGGATATTCTACTAATCGAATAATCACATGCAATATCAATAACCACTTTCATAATGTTGGAATGCATAATGCCAGACTATCATAACCACATAGTCAAGGCCTCGTGCCAAGACTACAAATAAGATTTTGCCAAGGCCTTGTGCCAAGACACTAGTTTGTCTCATGAGACCTACCGATGCATCGAGGAGCTATAGCGGGCTCCACCCGTCACTTATTAAGTCCAATGCATTCCCATATGAAAAGGTTTAAACATAAAATAAACATTCGTATTAAAACTAGCATACGAAATGTCAATAATTTCACCATAAACTATGAATGGTATAAAAATAGCACATCCACAGTCAAACATATCACAAAACCTTCAATACAATATAGAAGTTTTGTATCATAATAAATCAACTTCAAATAATCTTAAAATTCATCAAAGGATGTTGACATAGATGAAATCAAAATTCTTTTTAAAGAAGTATCTCCTTTTATTTTGAAATCATTTAAGGTCCATATAAAATAAAACATTTTCTTTGAAAATATTCTTATAAGCTTTTATGGAAAGCATCGACGATTTTATAATGGCGGAAAATAACCGCACCCGCCGTATAAGTTAAAAAAAACATTCTTACCTCAATTCTGTCGAAAAGGTTAAAAAGGACCTTGTTTTGAATACGACCGAAATATTCCTTTATAAACCACTTATAAAAGTCAAAAAGGGTATAAATGACTTTAACTCATATTCTAGTAAATAGTAAAAATGTTTTGAAATGCATTTTTAAGAAACATGGATGTGGATGATAAAGAGATCCCAGTAGATTATTACGTATAAACAACCTTGGATAATGAAGAGGTTGTAAAGTAAACCCTTACCTTGTACTTTTCCTTGGTTGGGGTAGGTTAACCTCCTGTATAATAGTGAAATAATTGTTACTAAATTATACAATAATCATATACATTAATATGATATCATATATGATCTTTTAATATTGATTTGGTAATAATATCTTAGTATTATCGTCGTTTCGGGTGTTAACTTACTCATTTTCTTTATATGTTTTGTTACATAAGTCATGTTTGTTGTATCTTATTCATATCCAGAATGATATCAAGTCCTTAAACATCATTTTTAAATCATTAAATGATAATTATACTTGAATGGATACGATGGAGAATGAATCTCATCGCGTTCGTGGAGACGGTAGTCCGTACGTACGCACGAACGCTATTTCCATTTAATTTTTATTTTAAAAGAATCGAATCCAAATGATACATAGGTATATTACTATTCCAGTATAATATAATATTTTATATATCTTACTTAAGTTCATTAACACCATCCTTTATACGTTCCATGTGTGGTATGAACGAGTCATATCATTTTAAGGGGGCGGTAGTCCGCACTTCCTCAAATGAAATTATCGTATGTATATACAACATGAAACGAATAATGGTATGAAATAAAATGGAATTACATAAGCTTATATATAAAATATATATCATTAATATCATATTTAATTACAGTGCCATCATAATGGCCACCATGAGAGGCGGTAAGATGTATTTGAACAATCATCGTTTCCTGAGGCGTTAGTTTGCCATCCACAGAAACATTATGTTCATCATCCATTAGATGGAGTTGTGTGTATGTGTAGTTTGAATCCTTCTTATAACAACATCCTAGTATATTGAGGATACTGGTGTTGTTACAAAAGAAAGGAAATAAAAAGAGTTTTGGGGTTTAAGAAGCAAAATAAATGAAAATAATTTAAGAGAAATCTTTATCTTTAATTTAGGTAACTCACTTTGGTTGGAACCAAAGGACTTCTTGAAAAGCTTTCTGCCTAAGGGGAAGCTTCAAGGAGTAGGAGAGGGATGTGGGGAGCTTAGTTGGGCAGAGTTTGGACGAGCCAAGTGGCTTGAGAGGTGTAAGGAAATGAGAAGGAGGAGTGCCCTTTTTATAAGAGGGGTGAGGGGCACCATTGGAAAAGCTAGAAATATTAATTTATAATAAATTCATATTCGGTTTCCAATGGATCCAAAGTTGACTATTCAAATGTTTAGGTGGGGATGGGTCGAAAACAACTCATCCAATAGAATTTAGACAGGTTTGGGTACTTATATTAACCTTATCTTTAAGTATTAACTCTAAGTTAATTAGTTTCACTTTTACAATGTCTCTTTGTATTTTTATATTATATGGTTAATAAACTTACTATATACATCCAATCGACCCCCAAGTGGTCCATTAATGATGAACCTATCATAATATAAGTTTATTGGCCGAACCATAGATTTTTAAGAATTTAATATCAATTAATAATATAATATTTGTTTTAAGAACTCTTTTATGTCAATTTTGACACTATTCAATAGTTGATTTTTGTGAAACTCATAACAGATTTATTACTTCGAACAAAGTCAATTAAATCAATCCTAATATATCATATTATCCTAGAAAATTAGTTTAATTCATTAAAAGTTTCATATTATATTTATTTGGGTATTCATAATATCAATTATTTTAATTTTTCACTATTATAGTAATTACTGCATCATCATTGTGTCATAAATAAAATAAATTATTTAATGTCTAAAAATTATAAATAAAATATCATTATGTAGGAAATCTTTTTATCTTTCTAATGAATATTTATAATCGAAAATCCAACATGTATAACCCTATGTAAAAATTGTTCTTCTAAAAGATGTAAGCTTATGCCATTTTTATTTTTATTTTAACTTTATTAATATAATGTGTCCCTACCACATACAAGTGGCTCCAAGGGGTCCCCAAATTGACCCAAGGATTCCCATGGTCGGGTATGTGTCCACCAATAAGGTTAGGACACGTTTTAGGGTAATTTTGTATTATTATAATATTATTTTTTAACCCTTATTTACCGGATTTACCCTTTAACCATGGTAAATAAAATATTTACCACAGTAACTATTCAAAATGTCTAAAAATAAAAGTTACCTATTTACACAATTTAAACATCCTGATTCCAAATATGGAATCCATTTTCCTAAATTAAAAACACAGAAGTGGCAGAAATTAATTTAAAATTAATTCCCGCTGTCAAAACAAAAAGCGTGTTTTTAAGAGATAATAACTATAAAAAGATTGACACTTGTTTATGTTCGGTTTAATTGTAAAATTATGTCCAATGACCAACATTATATTAAATGGTAAAAATATATTCTAAATATACTTTAAAACCACTCAAATTAACAATTTATCACTTTTAATTATTTTGATTAAAAAAGTTGTTTTTAATTAAAATTTAGTAATTTTCACTATTCATCAAAATAGAAAAGTTATCCGAAAAGTACCAAAATTTCACCCTAGGATAATTTCAATATTCCGAATCCAAAAATGAAGTCCATTTTGAAGTATAAAATATATATATGATTTCAAAAAGTAGGTATTACTATTCACAATGGCTAGTTTAATTAGTTGTGGTGTGTGTTAGAACTCGAGGTTGCGTACAACACACGCTATCGCATTATTCGAAGGGAAACGTACCGTGGAAGCTTGGGGTGTTACAGTTATCGTAGCCAAAAAATGGAAATCATGAAGGTATTTATGTTATAATGACTACATATGAATAATAATATAACATATATCATATATTAATAACAAATCTATCCTTTTTTTCATTTTTGAGGGATGTTAATTGAAAAAATAATGACATCGGTTCGCAAGGTGGTAGTCCTCTGTACACATGAATAGTGATTTTATAAGCAATTTGGTGGATGTGGAGATGGATGTAGATCATTATATTAACATATAAAAATATCAGTATATTTATTGTAATAAATTAATTATATAATCATGTTATAATAATACTTTTAGGTTGTGGAGGAATAAATAATAATAAACACTCGATGATGAACCTTACATCTTCTCCGGGTATCCTCTATAGGTTTACACAAAAAGCCTTCCTTAGCTGGCTTTTGCCCAAAATAAGGCATCTAGGATAAAAGTAAGGAATTTATAAATTTATTTTTTAAGGTATTGTCTTATCCAAAATGGTTTGAAGGTGTGAATAATAAGGAAGAGTGAGTGACGTTTTATAAGTAGGGGAGATGACATATAAGGTAATTTTAAAAAGAACAGAGTTCTACCACATTTTTTATAAGTTATAAGAGTCCAAAATGGATCATTAAATTAATTTATATGTAGAATGATTTAAATATATCTATAAAATTTCTTTTATAGAGTTTTATATGATATATTTACCATTATATGTGTTAGTTTAAGACCCCATTAGACCCATTTTTACCTTAATTATGGTAACTGATTTCTACTGCATTCACTATTAATTTAGGTCAAAAATTATGTTGAAATTATTATATAATATAAAATATTATGATTAGAAATATAGACTCCATTTTCCCAAATTTTATTCAAATAAGTGGAAAATTTTAATTAAAAATTAATCCCACAAACACATTGAGAATGTGAGTTTTAAAAAAAATGTTCAAAGGCTTGGAAAGTGATTATATCAATATTCAATATGAAATTGATTAAAATGACCTAAACATGATTGATATATTTATAATTTAAATATTTTGAATTTAAAATAAATTTAAAATACAATTTATATTTATGGATAATTTAAATAAAAATACTGTTTTCAATTAAAATTCAGTATTTTTCTCTATTGATAAAAATGGTAATTTTTATAAAAATCCATAAAATTTAACCTAAGATAATTTTGAAATTAATATTTAGTAAAAAAAATTTATGTTTTAAAATAAATTTTCTAAAATTGTTAAAACAAATTGCTTATAAGTGCACCAATAGTGAAAAGAAATTTTCTAGAAAATACATTTGTAAACATAAAATTGGATTTATTCTTATAACTTGTCTAGAAAACAAATTACATGAAAATTTAAAATATTATTGAATATATAATATATTAGTTTCATTAAAATGATTCACAAAAAGTGTTTCTGTTTATTTACTGAGGTAAAACACATTTATGTTCGTAAAAATGGTACTGTATAAAATGATTTCCTATGTTTTCAAATGGTTTTTATTTTTATTTATAATTAATTGATAACCTAAGAATTAGTTATATATTCATCTGTAAACCATATAATTTCAGGATATAATTAATCGTATTCATACTCTTTATTACAACAGCTAGGTGATAAATATCAATTTAAATAATGATATTTTAATAGTATGGAACATTTCATTTAAAACCAGCATTGCACATATCGCATGCAAATCTCAGTGTTGCGTGTAACACAATCTATACTCAATGTTGTGTAAAACAAAATCAAAATATTATTATATTTGTAATAACAGATAAAATAAATTTTTTTAATAATAAATATAAAAAATGTTATCTTCATTTGGAAAAATTAATTTTATAAAATCTCTCGGTGTTTCATTGGAGAGTTCCTATGATCCTGAAAAAAACCACGAGAGGGTGAAAGTTACAAAAATTTTAGGTAATTTTGGAGTTGATGTTTTTTGAAATCATTCAAATTTCATGGTATTTATTATATTTTTCATTATTAAATATATAAAAAATTTATAGCTGGGATTCCATTTTTTTTTTCTTTTTGAGTTTATAAAAATACTAAAAGGATAAAAGCACCTCGATATATATAATATATTCTCATGATGAATTATTTTAAAAAGTAATGAGTGTCTATTGTGATAATTGTTTTTGATACGATACATAGTATATTATTCTCTAATGGAAATATGAATATTTCATTTTCACATGGTTATACTAAATGTATAAATTATTATTAAAATCTTGTACAGAAATATGAAATAGTTAAGAATATGATGCTAGATATATAAATTTCTAAAAGTCTCCCGAGTGTCATTAGTTAGAGGAAATATAGTAAAAGGTATATCTCTGTTATGATACCTAAGAAATATATTTTATTATGTATGGTAAATCTTTTAGAAAAATTAGGAGAAGATACAAATTTTTTAAAGTTAAACTAGGGGATTCAAAATTTAAACATTTGGAAGATGAACTAAAAAAAGAATTAAATTAGATTATGTTTGAACTATTATTTAGTACATTAAACATCAAAATAAAGGATCCTTTTATTCTATTAGAGTTATAATAATATAAAATTGGTGTCATGTCATGAATAAATGGATGATATAGTGAATAAATAATATAATAAAGAATAAAATGATGATTCTTTAGTGAAATAATATGCAGTCATGATGCAATGATAATATCATGTTGTACTGTTACATGAATATTAATGTTTACAAAAATATTAATTTCACAAACATTTCATGATATATCAACATGAATATTTCAATTTATTTCTATATTTAGAAGAAAAAAAATAAAGCGAAGATACCATTACTATTTAGGGTGATCATGAGGCATTAATGTTTGATCTCTTTAGTGTTAAATAGAGATTATTTCAAATATTTTGTGTAGAATTTATTTCAAGTATTAAAAGATAATGATTAATGATATGTTATGGATGATTCGTCACCAGTTATTTACACTTTAATGTTATAAATTATATTAAACAGACTAAAATTTTCATTATAGAGGATATCAAGATACTGTTTGAATGGAGGGATTCCGTATAGAAATATAATCCAGGTTATAATTTAAAGAATCATGTAATATTATTTATGTAGTTATATATATATATATAATGAAGATAAAAGATTTTTTTTTGTCGAGAGAGTACATAATAATACATTCATGTGTTTTATCTGAGTACAAGAAAAATCCTTGAATAGCTACCACTGAGAATACACTTGTTTTAAAGATCGAGATAAAAAATGATTCTATTATAATGGATTAAACCATTTTATTTAATAATAAGAAAAATAATACTGTGAGTTTGTATTATAATTTTTTGATCATCATTCATGATGAAGGGGCAGTCTGAGGATCGTAACCTTCAATATCTCTATATAATATCGTCAGAATGATATAAGAGTGCAACTATTGGATTAAAAAACTAGGAAGGTTATTTCATCATAATTTCTATATGGGGAAGGTGTTTTCACTACATTTATCATATTCCAAATTAGTATAAGTAAAATAATATATTTAATGTGAATCAACTTTGTGCATGAATTTTACCTGATTAGTACCAACAATATGGGTACAAGGATATTTAATCACTCAA
Organism: Viscum album; assembly: GCA_963277665.1. NCBI lineage: Eukaryota > Viridiplantae > Streptophyta > Magnoliopsida > Santalales > Viscaceae > Viscum > Viscum album. The sequence goes on along the minus strand of OY728151.1, from coordinate 400,134,843 downwards.
TATTTTAATGATTATAAAAGATGATGTGTGTGTTTGGGATAAAAATAATTTAACACCAGTGATTTTTTTCATACATATTAGAGGTTAACCTCATTAATATACACTTGTATCCCTTTTTGTGTGATTTCTTATTCATCATTACAGGCTTGTAATCCTTGGGAGATAAAATATTGAGATATTATTCATGGGATAAGTGTAGTTTTAAATTAGGGAAAGTGTTTTAATTGGAAATAATTCATACAAAAAATGATTCACCCCTCTTAGTGTTTTACATATTCCAATTGATCCATTTAATTGGGGTTATATATTACATTGAACCCCTGATTAGACTCTAAAAAATCAATAGATTTAATGTTTTGTATTTTTTAATTTCCTTTTTTTAAAATCTATATAATGTAATGATTTGAGAATGCCAGTGTGTATCCTATCAATGAAAATATTGAGGAGTAAATTTTAATACACTAATACACAAAAAATTAATATATTAAAATAAATTGAGAAATGCTTCATAAATTAAGGAAGAGAATAATAAATATACAATAATTGAAGGCAATAAAAACAAAGTTCATTTTTATTATCAATTGACAATATATAAATTATAAAAAACTGAGATAAGAATTCATCCCTCTTATATAAAGAGGACTAAGAATCAATTTCCTTATGTTGTAATCTGGATAGAGATAGATCTGTCATAGAATAAGAATATTAAGTAATATAATTCACTTACAAAAATATGAAAACCTTATTTACCTAAAACTTTTCAAGTAATTCATCTGATAATGAAGTAAAATATATCTATTACATAAAATTTTATATAGATAAAGCATTTAAAAGTGGGAAACATAACATTTTCTAGGATACAAAAGATTAATAAATTGGTAATTTGAAGATATCAACAATAATTTTTCAAAATAAGTAGTAACTTTTATTTATAGAATATTTAGAAGTATGTATGAGGAGATAAACTGTATATAAAAAGGAATATAATTTTTCAAATAAGATTTGAAAAACTGACTGATGACATTTTTTAGTAATTCAAAATATATTGGGGTTATAAGTTCCATGAAATTATATCTTGAAGAAAGATAATCCAGTTTGGGAATGGGTAGCTCAATAAAGTCTGTGAGAGGGAAGAGGCCAAGAAAATTAACAATGAAGAGACACATGAATTATAATAATTAATTATAATAATGTATAGTCAGGGGGGTTCCAGTCCAATAAGATTAAGGAGATTTATATTTACCAACAAGAAATGAACCAAATGCATGCACATAAAGTTTATAAATTATAATGTATTGTGAATATTTATAGAATTTTAAATAGGATGACAAAAGTTTTATAAATATAAAGTGTCTATAATGGGATATTAAACATTAAAATGTTTATGTTACATAAGAAGAGTAACAAAAAGTTTTTGAAAGACCAATTCTTCCTTTGATATACCTTATTTTATTATGGAGTGTATGGGGAAAATAATTCATGTATTATTCCATTATTATCAATATATTCTAAAAACTATATATTGACATACTCAATACCATTATCACTTGTTATCTTCTTTAAATCATTACATCTTTACTTCTGAGATAATCTCTTAAAGATATTGAACAAGCTCAAGGATTTGGAATTTTTAAAAATAAATATAATACTAGTCATTCTAGGGAAATAAAAAATGAATGTAATTATAGAAAACAATTAAATTTAAATAATTAATTCTATTTTGCCCACAAGTATTAGAGTATACCAAATATAATGGCTTTCAGGTTCGAATCTAAAATCTATTATTTCTTTTTTTGGCCATATTTATCTTTCAATATGTTTTGAAAATATTCATCATGTCATAATATAAAGATGAAACATTTCCCATAAATGTATATTTTTTATCCTTCTCATTTTATTTTGAATAATATATTAAAATATAATATGATTGAATTTTTTTAGACTGCATACTCTTATAGAAATCAAATTAAGTTTCTCAAACAAAAAATAAGTTGGTAGGAGTTCTGAAACCTCTTGAAATAATGGATTTATCTTACAAAAAATTTATAATAAAAACATTATACCTAAATATAACCTTATTTCAGTTATAAAGATATATGAAACATTCAATGAATTATTGTTGATGCCATCAACAAAATGGGAATGTTTAGTTTTTAATTATTTATCACTAATTATTTCCACTTCAACACCCTTTATTTTCAATGATATATAATTTAAAAAGGTAAAAAATCCATTATAAGATATTTCAATATTTATTAGGTTATTTAAATAAACTATCATGTGTGATGATAAAACACTACCCATAATCCACAAATTCTCAATTTATCATGTATGGAATAAAAATTTAACATTCGGTGGTTGTTTGAATTTATTATCCTTTTGAAAATTATGTGATCAAAAATTAATATTTATTTGAGTTGGTATAAAAGTTAGAAACTAATTGAAGTGTTTCAATATTGTTCACTTACTTAAAATACTAACTTTAGTCTCTCAAAAATATTATTTTTCTTTATTTTCTTTTTAGATTATTGCATAATTGTTTTCTCTTAGACTCTCATTTCTCCCCATTGTATCACGTTCTCTCATTTTCTATGGTAGAGACATATTTTTCAATCATCTATAATATTTATGGTCAAATACCCCAGACATAATAATATAAAATGAAAATTTTCTTTAATAACTATGGTTACACCATCAATTTTTTTAAATCATTGATGTAATTTCATCAAAGCCTTTCTTTTTCTCATCTTCATAATTATAAACCTATTCATATTCAATCGCCAATTCTATTATAAGATTAAATGAAATTTGACTCTCCTAATGATTATTTATTTTCAAGTCATATCATGTTATCATATCATTGGAAATTAGTGGACTACAAACCTCATCAATAGTGAATTTTTAGAATCATTATCTTGATGATATGATATTTAAGCATGAAACCTATTCTAGAGAATCCTCCTTAGTTTCTTCACAATGGTAAGGTCATCGAGAGGTTATATATAATTACCAAGAATAAATTATAGTTATTGGTTATCCAATATTAATAAAACTATAATATAATTCAAATTTTATATTTAATTGAAAAAATTATAATTTTATAATATTAATAATTTTTTTAACTTACTTGGTCAAAATAATCCCAGAATTTGATTTTAAATTTTTTTCTTATAAATAATATTTGTGAATAATTGAGATTTTAGTTTTTAATTATTAAAGATTTTGTTAATAATAATGTGTTTAAATATGTATAATTAATAATATATTTATTATCAATTTGATATAGATATAGATAAGACCATTTGTAGGTAAAAATGAAATTGTCTAGAAAATAGTTTTTAATTGTACAATGTCTTTCCAATTTTTTTAATTAATATAATATTTAATTATTATAAATTTAAGTTAATTTTATAGATTATATATCTAAATATATTAATTTTATTCAATATAATGATTATTACTAGTCATATAGTTATTGTAAAATCATCTAATGCTTGAAAAATAAATTTCATGAAAAAATATTTTTCATCACATTTTGTGAGTATATTTTTAAATTTAATTCTATAACTTCTATTTATTTAAATTTATTAATGGTATTAATTATTTGGAATAAAAATAAATAATATTAGATAATAAGGTCAACTTAATTATTTTCCTAATAAAAAGTAGAAACAGTAAAAATTAATTACTACAGTTAAGGTCAAAATGTGTTTATTTAGGGGAGAGTTTAATCTATAAATATAGGTGTGAAAATGAACTGAAAACCTATTCTTTTTTTATATTTACACTCTACAATACTCATTATTTATTATTATGTATTTTATGACAATTATTATAATATTGTGACAATAAATTATTGTAAATGTTTTAGAAGTTACAATTGTGCCACTCACCTCAACTATAAATGGAAACCTCCCCCTCACTTATCTACATATCATAAATAATTTATCTCAATCCAAAACTTCCAAAATATCTCCCCAAAATTATTAACCATGTTATATAAAAGTTTTATATTTATAAAAAACCAACCCTATGGTCCTTGATAAGTGATCTAAATGATGATTTTCATAGAGAAGGTAATTGACTTCATATATCTCTTTGTTTTTTACTTGTTATTTTATGACATTAAAAATGTTTTTGAAAATTATAATATAATATAAATGACTATTTACCACATATTTAAATGTTATTATGTTTATGGAATAATTTTTATCTATCTTTTTATCCATCAGTTGAGAATCAAAACCATGGCTCGGGTGTTTTGTGGAATACTGCTCAATAATCATTGAAAATTGTTTTCCGTCACCGACACACATGGATAATCATAGTGATGGAATCAATGAATATATATAATAATTATGAATAAATATTTATTCCTAAAATTTAATATATAAACCAATTTCATTTACTTTAACCCATTAATGAAATGGTAACATTTCACATGCGTACATACAACCTACTGTCTCCATGAAGAGATGTGATTCATTTTCTATGTCCAAATTTGAATACTGATTAAGAAAATGTTTCTAATAAAAATAAATATTTATAAATTTATTATAATTATAGGGATGATTTATATATATCATATTTATAATAACTACAACATCTATGACAAAACATGTACAAGAAAATGTAGCAGTTAACACCTGAAACAATAGTAACATTTGAAAATTATTATTGAATATGTAATAATATATAATTAAAAGATCATATATAATGTTATAAATAAAAATATGGATTTTTTATAAATTAATTAATTTTTTAAAACTATTATACATGATTTTATGACACATTCTTATAAAGTAAAGATGAGGTTAGAGAATTTCGTCTAAATTTTTAATCAATTAAGACATATTTGGTATTATGCACCAATTTACTTTTATGTGGCGTATATTCTATCCTATTGATATATTAAAAATAAATACCTATTAAATATTATTATTAATGTTTAAATTAAATTTTATTATTATAAAGGTTTACATTTTCAATGTTAGAAATAATTTAAGGATTTATTTTTCAATCTCATTTTTGGTGGCTGTATTAATTTTCATTGAACAAATATTATAATCCATCCTTCAGAAAATCCACATATTTTTTTATCCTTAAGATATTTAATGTTTTTGAATATTTTATTAAAAAAGTTTCCCCATTTTAAACTTTTATCAAGTGATGAAATTTGCAAAATAAAAACCATTTTTATTTCTCTTTTAATCAGATATATTTTTCCTTTTTGTCAATATTTTTCAAATTTGTTTTAAATATATTGTTTTTATTACTCAATTTATTTATTAATGAAATTTTATGTTATCCTTGAAATTTTTAAAGGTATTAAATGAATATTTATAATGTTTTATGAAAGTTTTATTTTCAAATTTCTTTACAAAAGATCAAAAGAAATATTATTTTAAAGTATACAACATTGGTAGACATTCCCCCAGCTGTAACCATTTTATGATTTTTATCTTATTATATAAATTTTCAATGGTTTTATAAGGAAAATAAATTAAATGAATAATTATTTTAGTGGTTCAGTTCTATTTTGTTTATTTTTTAAAAGGAAATGATTATTTCCCGAAACCTATATTTTTGATTAATTTATATTTATATTTTATCTTTTTAAATTTTTTAGTTGTTAACATTCTCATTAAACATTCAATGTCTTGATATTTTTGGAAACTAAATTAATATTAAATATCCATATTCTTCATTTCCTAAAAAAGATTATTTCTTAAATATATACCATTTGAACATATGATGTTCTACCTTTATAGTTATTTGATTGACTGAGGAAATGTTGATATTATGTATTCTTTTTTTCAATTCATGTATTTGTTTAAAAGGAAAGTTTTTCATGAATTAAATTGGTCATTAACTATATGAGTGATTAATTATTACATGTTGTTATGGGTGGTTCATGGAATTATATAGCACCTCTTTGCATCGATAAGTCTCATGAGACAAATTTGTTTGAAAATTGAAGGGGTTTTTGGTGTATACCTACCCATCCATTAAAATTTATCTGCACAAGGTACTAATGGTATAAATATAATGTTTTCTAAGAGCATGAATTAATATATTAAAAATTTTATTCATTATGGGTTTATTTATTATAATCTATGAGATTATTTCACTGATATTATCAACGGATGCATTTTGTGCTCAAATTGTTTATTAAATGTGATTTATTTTCATTTATGTACGATACATTATTGATTGTGACTTATTTACTTATGAAAAATTCCAATTTAAAAACAAATTTTTAAGAATCTTAGATCACCCTAATTTTTTCCCTTCCATAGGATATGAGGAACAAATCATTGAACGAGTTCAAGGATTCCAACTGTTTTTTATTATTATTTTTTATATTTTATTCCAAATGTAATATGTGTATCATGTATATATTTGGATCTATATGAATACTAAACTAATAATTAATTCATTATTATAACTCTTATATATATTCAAGTATATTAAATTTGACACAATATCTGTGTTACTAGAGTTTGGGTTTTTACTATTGGTATCACAACAAGTTTACTATAATCATTGAGAATTAGATTTAGGAAAACATATATTAGTGAACGTAACCCTATGAATAACTTTGAGGATAATTATGAGTGTAGGATAATATACAAATGTATTGGTAAGATATATATTATTTTATTTTCCATCAACACACCAATGTTTGGATACTACAAGTGGATACAGATTTGGCACAGATGCATCTCGGGTTAATAACCCCGAAAAGAGTTGGGTGATTATATCTCGACCATCATTATAGTGTCTAGTGAGTTGGCCCTTACTATTAACCTAGTTTAACTCTCATGGTGAATTATCTTAGGATAATTACAATTTTATATACAAACCATTATGATATATTTTAAAATAGTTTTATGATTTAAATATATTCCCAATGAAACCATGTTTAGGATTTTGAGATTAATAATACATCATTTCCCAATTTATGTTATGTTTTACATAAATTTTAGAATTATATATTATTATTTAGAATTCATAATTAAATGAGATAAAATAATATATTATTGTTTTTATAAATGGAACCTATAATACATAATGGTATCAATACTCATAACCAATGCAGATATTTACTACCTAAGTAGGACAGTATAACATGTGTTGAATCTTTGCAGATTGTGTCTATATTTGGGAATCCAACCCATTTTTGACAAATAAAATTTAAAATTTGGATATAAATGATGTTATATTACATGATAAACCTATATGGGATCATTTTATTTCCATAATACCCTATAATTTTTTGAAACTTCTAATCCATTAGTAGTAGAGAATTAGTTTAAGTCTCATGAAAATATATTTCTGGGCTCATGATGCACTGAAAGGGAAATGGTTATACTGAAAGTATATTTTCTCAAATTTAATGACAATAAATGTTGTTTATTGATCCAAAATACTCTAGTGTAATAATAAATATAACACATAGAATAGAGATATTTTAATGTAAGATTATTTGAAAAATACATCCCTCGTAAGCAACAAACTGTAATGAAAAGAAACCATCACAACTAAATGATAAAGGAAGAATAATGTAATGAATATTATGAGGATAAAATTATAATACTATCAAGGTATAATATAGATTACATAAATTATACAAAATGAAAGATTTAATATTTCTTTGAAGGGATTAATCCACGATTGTGAAGGGAACTAGTTTCTAAAACAATTTTTTTTATATGATGAAATAGTTTAATGTTCTTTCAAAATAGAGATGGATTTTTATAGATGATATATATTTTTTGAAATCAATATGAGAATGTGTTTCTTGAAAACCCTGAAAAAATTAATGATTCAATAAAAAAATAAAATGAATCAATTCCCATCATGTGAAAATTATGTAATGAAACATTCTAAAAAATGTCAAAAGGGCATGGGAGTTTGTCACATTTTAACAGATAAGGGTTATTAGGATAATAAGTGTAAGAGAAAAAAGGTACCATTACTATTTATTATTTCAAAAATAATTTTGTGTTGTATTATTGAAATGTATTTCGAATGTGTTAAGAGAATATACAATAGAAGAGGCCAAATGGATAAGTCCATGCTTATGCGGTCACTAAAACTAAGGAAGAAGTTCCCAAATATGTAGTGATAAGGAACTCAATAATAGCCTAAAATTTACATAATTATTAATCTGATTTTTTACCCTCAAACTATCATATATATTCCTTATTTTACAATAAAATTATATATTTCTATAGAACTATAATAGGGTATTTTTCTGTCAAAATTATTAGAGTAAATATCACTACAAAAAAGTGTGTCAAGAATTTCCCACTATAACACATAAACATGATATATTTTCTTTCTTTGTTATTATAAATATGGTTGAATTTTTAATAATTTATTCTATAGAATTTATTTCAATGTATGATACAAAAATTTATTACAAGTATGATTCAAAAAGAAGATATGGAATTTATTATCTTTAGAGTGGAGAATTCAACATCATATTCATATCTAGAACCACCACTAGTTGCATTTCTGAATGAAATTATTGGGGAAGAAGAGAAGTCATAAAATTTTAATATAAAAAGTAATGTTGAAATTTGGGATGTAAATATTTTACAATAATACATTTATGTATTTCCTAAAGAATTACATGGATATCCTCCAAAGCATGAAGTTGATTTTTCATTAATTTAATCCCGGATGCATGAACTATATCAAACACTCTCTATTGAATGGCCACTATAGAATTAGTGGAATTTAAGAAAAAACAATAGTGTCTATGTAATAAGAGATATATACACCTTATTTTTTCACCATGGGGATCCCTTATTCTTTTTATTAAAAAGTAAGATGAATCCATGGGTCTATGCATTGATTATAAGAAAATAAATTCTATTACAATAAATTACAAGTATCCTCTTCTACACATTGAATAATTATTCTATAAACTTCAAAGAGCCCAATATTTTTCAAATATTGGACTATATTTTGGGTATCATCAATTTTCAGTAAAGAAGACACATATTCCAAATAAAACATTTTGAACAAGTTATATACATTACAAGTTTATAATAATTACATTTTTATTAACTAATGAACCATATATTTTTTTGGATATATTGAATAGATTTTTAAATTAATATCTTGATAATTTTGTTTTATAATTCATGGATGATATCTTGGTGTATTATAAAATCTAATATAACTATGTGAATCCATTATGGATCATTCTTGAGATAGTTAGAGGAAATGTGTTATATGGTAAATTTTTCTAGAGTGGTTTCTATCTTTTGAAAGTTTATTTTCTTATCCACATTATCTTTATTGATGTAATACTAGATGATACTATAAAGATAAAGGCTATTAAAAATGGAATATATCAGTGAATAAAATTAGGAATATATTTTCATTGATTTGGTTAGTTAATATCATTGATTTATTTAAAAAGTTTCTTGATTGGATAACCTTTTAACAAATCTTATTACAACCCAGTGTTTAATAGTCATATTTTTTATTGAATAAATCTGTGTTCCATTATATTATATAATATTATACACATAAAAAATATAGAGTAACCCAAAATAATATTATTTCATTACTAAATATAGTTAAATTAATTAGCAATGAAACCAATTAAAATTATGAACATTATAACAGGTCAAAAAATCTAAAATCTAAAATCTAAAATGGGAAAATATGGATCACCCCAATCTAAAAGATTCAGTTCCCCCCATAGAACACAATATATAAATGAAAAAATATTAATAAACCAATTAACATCTTAGAAAATGGAAATATAAAACCTTGGGAGGAACTGAGTTAAATTTTGAGTGAAATAAGGTAGTTTTATTTATATGAGTTAATTTGACCATTAAAATAGTAATGAGACTATTGGAATAGTAATATGGACATTGGGAATATTAATATGACCATTGAGAACAGTAACCTGACCGTTGGAATTTTAATATTACATAAAAAATAAATAAATTATGATATAAATAATATTCACCATGAATAATTTAAGAAAATATAAATATTATATTGACAAAATTTAAATATTATGATAAAAAACAAAATGAAAAATTATAAACACATTTTTAATAAATTGTGTATTAAAGTATTTTGTGAAAATCATTTTTTATATTAAAAATTAAAATTACCAAATATTAAAATTTAATTGAATAAAATTAATACCATTTTTAAATAACATTTTTGAAATCATTGAAGGGTTAATTTTTTTTGTAATTTTCTTCAATACTTCAATTTTTCCATTAATAGTAAAAATACAGTTTTCACATAACTAGTAATTCTTAAATTACAAAATTCCTGATGTAATAATAAAATAATTTTTTTATAAGTTGTGGTTCAGCCATGATATAATTTATTTCATAAAAAAGTCTTTAAAATATGATAAATTCAATTTCAAAACAAAGAAAAAGCACTTTGCAAAAGTGAAAGTCCAAAGTGATTCCTTAAAATAAAAAAATTCTTTTACTCTTCACTTTCCATTTTAATAAGCTAACGAATTATACTTTTAATGTTTATTTAAAATATTAAAGACATTTTATTATATTAATATAATATTTATATTTTAAAAAATTCACAATTAAAAGTTTTACCTTTGATATATTATTTTATTCGATATTTTATTCAAAAATTATTCTCACCACAACTATGAATTACCCCTCTCCATTCCCTTGGAATCCCACTCATCCCACCCATTTCAAATCCTAATATATGAAAAAATAATCTCTATAATTCCTATTTAGTACTTAGGAACATTATGGATTCATCTAACTCTAATAACCAATATAATTTATAGTGTCGTACAAGAGTAGCTATGCCAAGGAGAGAGTAAATCTCTATTAACTCTTCATTTTTTTCTTATGTTTCATCATTTAGCCAATTCCTTTCAAAACCATATACTATTAAATTAATTATTAATAAATTTAACATTATATTAATTATTTTTCCACCAATAATTATCATATTTTTGAAAAATATAAATGATATAACTCCCTTTTCCATTATTTCATCAATGTCCCATTAAAGGTGGATTAACCACCTATCGAGACATTTCCATGTCAATACATATAAAAAAATTCATGGATATATTTTATTAATTATATAAAATATATAAATAATTAGTTAAATGTTTTATAATCATCTAGAGTTAATTATTCATTTGTATATATTACTTTGAATGAAAATAGAAAAATAAAATCGCAATGGGAAATTTTTGAGAAACTCATTATATAAAATGAATCAAATTCATCAATGGAAATTGGGAAATATAATATAATGATTTTAATTGAAAGAAATTTTTATAAATGACTATAATTAATTAACATATAATTTTTTTAATAAATCTAAATTTATTATTCAGGAGGTGTAAATGAAAGAACATAAAGTAGGAATTAATGTTAGGGAATTCTCAAACCCAAATCCTCTTCTATAAGTTATCAATATTTCACAACATATTTGGTACGAATAATCCTTTAATTTTCCTTAAATATTATATAATTATTATTCCTTTATATTTTCAAAGATATACAAGTTTCCTACTTGATTTTATGAAAAATTAAAATAATTTATAAATGAACTATTTTTTATGAAAATACTTATTTTACTCTTATTGAGTTATTTCTTCTTCTCTCGAAAATAATGATTCATTAAAAAAATATGTTTTACCTTTTTCATATGGAAACCACAATTTTACTCAAAAATTTCTATTTTATGAAATCACTATGAAACCTATTCCCTTCCATGGGTTATGATATGACTTTGATTGTTATAGCTACAATGTGGTATGCATGATTATGTAAATATTTTAATGTTAAGGGTGGACCTTGAATTATATATCCTACCAATTCATTGGATAATGTTATGTATCTTACGATATAATGTGCATTATATAAGAAAATGATGCTATCTTTTTTCACAAGATGTTTCTATTATTATTCACATTTGTTATGCATGAAAATGATGCTAGTTTTGTTCAAAACAATGTGTGGTTTTGAACACTATTTCATGATGTTTCATTTTTATGAATTTACACATTAAATTACACTATAAAATATTTCCCTAGTGATGTAGATGATGATATTGTGCTTATGTTGTGATGATGATTTTTATTCTAACTCTACTTAAATAGATTCATGTCCCTTATGAATCCTCTTATTGTGCTTTAGACCACCCATTTATTTTATGTATATCCTCAGGTGATTACATGTACTAAAAAAGAATTTTATATTTTAAAATTACAAAGAATAAGGACTTAAATAAATTTTTATATTTTATTATATACAAGGAATATATGAGATTAATTTTCGCAGGACACTAAAAATTTGAATCGATGATTTCTAACACTATTATCTTGGTTGTTGTTAAAATAACGTATTAGTAATGTGAGAAAAATTAGCATCACTATAGTTGGTATTAGAGCATAGTTTAGTTAATTTTGGGATTAGGATTTAAAAATAAGACTGAAAACATAACTATAAGGTTGTGTATAGGTAAAAAAACCCTAAAACAATATTTTTATAAAAGGATAGACATAGGGATCCCATAAGATGAAACTTTAGTGTTAATTTCATAAAAGAATACATAATTAATTATTTCTTGAATTACTTGCTTAAAGTATTTTCTATTTTAGAAAGTGGTGGGAACCTGGAAAATCCAGGCCAATAACCAAGGTGAGGGATAATTCAATGATTTCCCAAATCACATCCCTAATGCCATGGAAGGCGAAGTTCATAAATTCATATAAATTATTGCCCAGCTATATTAGGGTTTGAAAAATATCTTAAACCATGAAGGACATTAAACTACACCAGATATGTATTAAATAGTCATCGATTCCTTCATGCGAAAATGACCACTAATGTTTAGTTGAACTTATGATCCGCCTATTCAATAATAGTGGGTTAACTCAATGGAGATGATCATTTCTGGGACCCATTGTTCTAAAAAAGGGTAGTTAGATCTGGGTATTTATCATTTAGATGTAGAAGCTGATCAATGGTAGGAATTTATAAAGAACCTACATCCATTGGATGAAATGGAAGATATGGAGTGGAAATATGCTAAGTGTTTTTACCAAGTATTTCACTCAAAATATTTAGAAAAATTTGGATACATAATTAATAATGTTGAAGATAAATGAATAAGAATCGATAATGGATTATGATTCAAACTTTAAACGTTTTTCAGAATAATCCATATGTTTTTTCATCAATAATGATATATAAATATTTATATAATTTTGTGGCTTTAAACATCACCTTCTAAATGATAAAGGTATTTGATACTTTTGATGTTAAGAATATGTGGTTTGTTGTTCTATCAATGTAGTGATAGAGTTTAGAGATTGGATCCATGGTTATGGTGATAAGAAATTAAGAATGAAGATTATAGATAGTGGTTCAAATGAAAAATTGGTAATGTGGTTCTAAATAAGCACATGTTAAAATTTTTGGAAGAAACAACATGGTAATTTTAAGGAAGGTAAGGGTAAATTCATTAAGTGCAGGAGAGAAGGTCATAAAGCTCATGAATGTTGAAGAAACATAATGAAGCTGACCAACATGATGGAGGAAAGGAGGTAACCTCTTAATGCACCACCTGTGGATAAATTATTTAAATGTATAGAGTGAGGGAACTATGGAATCCAATAAACTAAATCTTGTGTCCTTGATGGTAAAAAACCTTAATAGCCATCAAATCCAAAGTATAAAGAGAAATAATATGTCGTCACTACTACAGAAGTAGATAATGAAAATAAACTCATAGAATGAATACCTCCAACCCACACAATAAGGAAAAACGTTCTATTTTCCTTTTTTATATACATTAATTTTTATCATAAATGTTTTCTAGAACTATTGAATCAAATCATTGGTACCTTAAAGTAGATATATCAATAAAAACTCCTTGTGTTGTGATCATTGAAAAAAATGTTTTAGACTCTTCTACTTTTGGTGTATTTGGGAAGATTCATTATGAAAATATCATAATACTTCACTTTGTGGAATTTGATACTAAACTAGGAATTGATTGGATCACATTATATAGAGTATACATCAACTTCTAGGAAAAGGAAATATATTTCCATATTCGTAACCATCCCATACTCATCTATAAATGCAAGGAATATCATGAAACTCCTTTGGAAAAAACATCTAGAGTGTGGGTCCTGATACCCTATTAAAAAGAATACCGAGATTAAATGGTTGTGTTGAAGGAAAGAATCAATATTTTAAAAATTATAATTTTAAGGGAATAGAATTATGTATTTTATGAAGAGTTACCTAGAATTTCATCATATTGTGAGGTAGAGTTTTCAATATAACTTATATCTGGGGCCACTAATATCTCCAAATTCCCCTATAGGAAGGACCTTACGGAACTAGAGGAGTTAAAGAACCAACTACAAGATTGTTTGGACAAAGGGTTCATACTCACTATTGAATCACCACATGGTGTTCCAATTCTCTCTATAAAGAAGAATGATGGATTAATTCTTATGGGTATCGATTATCAGAAGATCAACAAGATCACTATGGGATAAGTATCCTCTAAAAATGATTGATTGCTTATTAGATCAACTATAAGAAGATCAGTACTTCTGAATGTTGGATCCTCATTATTCATATCATACTGAATGTGAATAATAAATATATTTATAAGAACACTCTATATATAAGGTGTGGGATCTATGAGTTCATAATGATTCCCTTCAGACCTACTAATTCCTCTAAAATATATTTGGATTTGAAGAGTAGATTCTTTAGAGTCTACCTCGATTTTTTAGAAGTGTTTATAGATAAGATTCTCATTTTCTCTCAGAGCAAGTAAGAACCTGAAAAGAATCTAAGGACTATTATAGATATATTATGGAAGGAGAATATTTATGAAAAATTTGGTAATTGTGTGTCTTTATTTATTAAGTCGCATTCATGGGGAACTTGATCACATGTGAGGGAATTTTTATGGTCCCTTCAAAAACAAAGGAAATTAGGGAATGTCCCAAACAAATTAGTGTCATTAAAATCCATAGTTTTATGGTTTTAGTCATGTACTAATGACATTTTGTGAGAAATTTATCATGATTATCAATCCCTCTGACTATGTTTACATAGGAGGGGGTAAAGTATGTATGGAATTAATATTATGAGGAAATAGTCAAGGAACTAAAGAAGAGGATTATCAGTGCACCAATACTCACACTACAAACAAATGGGGAATGTTTTGGGATATAAAATTATTATTCAAATAATGGTTTTTGTTGTGTACTATTACAGAATGATGATTTTATATAATATTACTCATAACAGTTGATGATCCAGGAATAGAACTACCTAATACAAGAACTAGAGTGAGCAGCTATTATCTTTTCATTGAATATTTTAAAGCATTATCTCTATGGTGATAATTGTGACATATATACCATTCATAATAGTCTAAATTATATATTCACATAAAATGATCTCAACATGAATCAAAGAAGATGGTTAGATTTAACAAATGACTATGATTTATCTATTCACTACCTTATATAAAAGGAAAATAAGGTAGCTTATTTTATTAGTAGGAACGAACCTAATACCCTATCCATGATGTGAATTTAGAGAGACCATATCTTCGTGGATATACAATGAATATATCTTGAAATTATAATGATAGGGAATACATCCTAAATTTCACAAATGATTGTCTAACTATCTATCTAAGAGAAGAGAAAGGAGGCACAAAGGGATGAAAAAGAGTTGCAAAAGAAGTTGTAAGAAGTAAAGGAATGGAATACATATGAGTTTCAAATCTATGATGATGGTGTGATTTAGTTTGTAATGAGGCTCTATGTGCCGCAACCCCAGAGATAAAGAAAGAGACATTGGATAATAAACATAGCTAATCTTTCTCTATCCATACTAGAAGTACCAGGATGTACCGTGGTCTTCCAAAACTCTTCTGATGGGACAACATAAATAATAATATTGCAATGTGTATCTCATTTTGTTTAGTATATCATCATGTTAAGGTAGAGTGACATAATTTCAAATTTATGATCCAACCATTTCTTATACCCACATGGAAATGGGAGAATATCAGAATGAACTTCGTCACTTATCTCACAAAGAAATCCAAATAAAATAATAATATATAGGTAGTGGTGGATAGACACTCCAAGGCCTCCCAATTTCACCCCATTTGGGAAAATTTTTCATTTGAAAAACATTCCATGATATATGTAATGGAACTATTGAGGATGTATGGGGTTTTAATTTTGATTTTCTATGATCATTATCCAATGATCACTTCTAAATTATGGAGATTTATTTAACATGATTATCGTACTAAATTAAATTTCTGCATAGCCTATCACCCCCAAACTGATGACCAACATGAAAAGACTACTAATATACTCAATGAAATGATAATATTTCACTCAATGTAATTAAAAGGGGGATGGTATCAACATCTCCCATTGGTTGGGTACTTATATAACAATATATTCCATTCTAGTTTTGAAATGAATCAATTTGAATCTCTATATTGGATGTGATGTAGAACTCCAACTTATTGGGATGATGTTTGAGAGTGGAAGATAACTGGAAGTGATCTTGTGTAAGATTTGATAGAGAAGTTTCATTCTATCCAATAACATATAAAATAAGCTTAGAGTAAAAAAATGATTTATCCTAACAACTGTTGAAGGGACTTGGAGTTTGAAGATGGAGACCAATTTTTTCCTTCAAATGTCACCATCGAAGGGAGTCATGAAAATTGGAAAGAAATGGAAGCTTATCCCAATGTACATTGTACCCTTTGAGATCCTTGATCATATAATAGAAGTGTAATATTGTCTTTCCCATCCCCCACATATGGTTGAATCTCATGAGGTGTAACATGTATCAATCTTGAGGAAGTACATAGTTGATCCCCCCTATGTACTAAATTCAGAGGTGGTATAGCTGGAGAATTAACTCTCATATGAAAAAAATCCAATAAAAATATTGGACCACAGAGAAGAAACTCTATGAAATAAGGAAAATCACATTGTTAATTTTTTTTGGAAGAACCACAAGTTTTAATATGTGAAGTTGTAACTTGAAGAAAACATTAAACGGAAGTACCCTTATAAATTCTGAATCAAGAATATGTGTTGAAAATTAAGTGATCAAATTTCAAAGGGGGGTATAATTTGACAACACAATTTTTATTAGTTATTTTTTTTCCTTAAAAAACTCATGTTCCATTATATTATATAATATTATACACATAAAAAATATAGAGAAAATAACAATGAATTTATTTCAATACTAAAAAATGTTACATTCATTTCAAATTAAACCAATTAAAATTCCCAACCATAAAAATGGACAAAAAATATAAATTAGAAATAATAAAATGGGAAAATTTGGATCAAACCAATCTAAAAAAATCATTACCTCCACTAAAAACGCTATAGAAGAAACATAAAAAATTAGTAAACCAATAAACATATTATAAAATGGAAATATACAACCATGATAGGAGTTGATTTGAATATTGAGTGAATGATAGATATGAAATTTATAGGAGGCAATGTGACCATTGTAATAGTAATGTGGTCATTGGAATATTATTCTAACTATTGGGAATAGTAACATGAATGTTTGGAATAGTAACCTAACTTTTGGAATATTAATTTTACCTCAATATCTTAAAATGTGATATAAATAGTATTTAACATGATTATTTTAATAAAATATAAATTTAATAATTAAAAAAAATAAATACTATGATTAAAAAACTAAAAGAATATATAAGAACATTTTTAATATCAATTTTGAAATCAATAATTCAAAATTTTTCATGTGTTATTATTTTGAAACATTATGAAATACATCAATTTTCAGGTGAAGAGTAAAAATATAGTTATTCACCTAATTTGTTTATCTTAAAGTACAACATTCATGATTTAATAATTACATAATCTTTTCTAGAACTTGAGGTTACATGATGAAATATTTTATTTTATAAATAATTAATAATAATATAATAAAATTAATTTCAATACATAATACGAACTCCCCAAAAGCAAGAGTTAGAAGTGATTCCTTATAACAATAATTTTTCATTTTTTCCACTTAATTTTTAATAAACTAATAAAATAGTATTTTAAATTGAATTTATAGTTATAAATCCATTATATTATATTAATATATGATATATATTTTCGAAATATCATTATTACATGTTTTAACATTGATATATTATTTCATTCCCTATTTTATTTTAAAAACACACCTAAACTAATGAATAAATAACCCCTCTCTATCCCCATTGGAAAACCACTCCTACCATACATTAAAAACCCCATGATATACAAAAATACTCCCTCTCAAACCCCATAGAATACATAGGTTCATTCTTGGATCCATCCAACTCCAATCTCCAATGTAATTATAGTGTTATACAAGAGAATCTACACTAAAGAGAGAATAAGTATCTACTAACTCGTCCCCCTTTTCTTGTTCTATTTCTTATTTTTCTCAATTATGATAAAAAAATACTATAAAATTTATTATTTAGAAATTTAACATTATATTAATTATTTTATTCCAATGTATTTATACTATTTATGACAAATATAAATGTTATACCTCTCTATCCCTCTCTTTGGATAACATCCCATTAACAGTCTGTTAACCACCTATGGAGATATTTCAATGTCAAAAATATAACCACCTTCATGGATTTATATTATTAATTATATATAATATATTAATAATTAATTACATGTATTATAATATTGTCTGGTTACAAATACTTTTCTATAATTTTTTTGAACAAAAATAGATTAATCAAAGCAAAATAGGAAATGTTTAAGAAAACCACGATTTAAAAAAACATCTAATTCATCCAAAATAACTATGAAATATAATAAAATTATTATTAATGAAAATTATTTGTATAAACGGATATAATTTATTTATATATTAATGTTTTAGTAAATCTATTTTTTATTTAGGGGACATAAAAGCATGAAATAAAGTGGGAATTATTGTAAGGGGATTCTAGAAACCAAATCCCTTTCTATGGTTTATCTCTCTTTCATGACATATTTGGTATGAATACTTATATAATTTTCCTTAAATATTCTTTCATTAATCCTTAAATTTATTTTCAGAGATAAAAACACGTCCTATTTTATTTTATAATAAATACAAAAAATTTCCTAAAGAGTCATTCTTTATAGAAACACAAGTTTTACTCCTATTAAGATGTTTCTTCATTGATCCAGAATGATGATTCTTAACCCAAATATGTTTTACCTTTTTCATTTTGGAACCAAAATTTTATTCAATAAATAATTTTTTATGAAATACTTATTAATCCAACTCTTTTCCATGTGTTATTTCGTGATTATAATTATTATAAATTCTATGTGAAATAAATGATTATGTAAATATAATGATTTTATGGGTGGGCCCATAATTATATATCCCTCCAATGAATTGGTTAATGTGATGTATCTTGTGAGATAATATTTATTATGCATGAACATAATGCTATATTTTTTCAAAATATGATTTAATGATTATGGTCATATGTTATTCATGAATATGATGTTGTATTTGTTCACAAATATGTGTTTTTTTACCATTATTACATGAAGTTTCATTTTTATACATTTTAACATTAAATCACAGTTTCAAATGTTTCCCTTAGGATGTTAACGATAATTATATAATTATCTTATGAGTATGATGATTATTATCACCAATTTTATGTTCATTCATGATCCATAGTCATCCTCTTACTATGATTTTATCTCACCCCTTTCTACGATGTATATCCTCAAGAAATTACATGTACTAAAAAGAAAGTGTGTTTTTAGAAGAATAAAGAACAATCATTATATAAATGTCTATATTTTATTATATACAGGCTATGTACAAGATTAACATCTCCAAAACACTAAACCTTTGTATCTTATATTTGTAACACTATTATATTGTTAATCTTTAAAATAATGTAATAGTTTTGTATGAAATTTTAGGGTCATTATGAATCTTACAAGTATATGGGTTAAGATCATGAAGATAATGGAACGTGGATATTTATTTTGAATAATTGAAGATGATATTGGTCAATGTGCCCATTTTGATATACTATCATGAATTAATGGATTTTTAATATATATTTGCACATCAAAAAATGACTTGGTTATATAATAATATATATTTATTGAGTTATTTCATAAGAATCAATGCTATTAAAGATTCATAAACAAAACTATCCAACCGATGATCTTGATTTAGTAGCTATAATATTTTCTTCAAAGATATGGATACCTTATAACTATGGTAGAATATGTGATCTATACATAGAAGATAAGAGAATAATGTACATATTATCATAGAAAGATCTTAATTTTAAGCAAATGAGATTTATTGAGAGACACAGGGATTATGGTTTCTTAATACACAACCTCCCGTGTAGGGAAAATAATTTGGAAGATGCATGGAGTAGGAAAGGTCATGGAGTCCTTACCAAAATGAGGAATGATAGGGATCATATATTCATTGATTTATAAAATATAGAGATTGTAATTATTAAGGAAGGAAAAAAATAACACATTTTAAAATATATTTTGAAACTATATTTATTATAAAATATTAAGAGTTATCAACCTAATATTGAGTATTTTGAGATAATAATAATGCTAAGAATGACGGGAAATTGAAATACTTCATAGATGAATATGGAATTATGAAATTTGGAAAGAGGCTATGTGTTCCATATATAATTGACCTAAAAATGAATTATTGGATTGTGTTCATAACTCTAATTTTTTTATATAACATGGAGAAAATAATATATATAGGTATTTGAATGAAAATTTTTAGTGTTATTATATAATGTGGGAAATTACAGATTATGTATCACGATTCTTGGTTTGTCAATAGGTGGAGGATGAAAGAAACAATCATATATGAGTCCTTTAACATATACCTATTCCTATGTGGAAATTTGTTTAAATTTCTTTGGTCTTTGCCATGAGCTTATGAAAGAATCATAGAAATAATGATGTAATATGGGTTATTGTTGATATATTAACCAAATATTAATGCTTCTTACTATAATAGAATATTTACCTTTTATGTTCCATGAATGACTCTATTTTAATGAACTTTTAAGATTTCATAATTCACCCCTTTCAATTTTCTCTAATCATGATTGACAATTTCCATTAAAATTATAAAATAAATTCATAAGCCTCTTGATACTAAGCTTTAAAAAAGCATCACTTATCACCCTCAAACTTATGGATAGTATGAATGAAATATTCAAACAACTGGATTCATGGTTAGTTAATGTTAACTTGACTTTCATGGTATGTGGGGTCATTATTTTACTTTGGTAGAGTTATCATATAATAATTTCTTCCTTTAAATTATTCAAATGGCATAGTATGAAGCATTATATGGAAATAGATTTTGTACACTAACTACTTTGGATGAAGTTAGTGTAAGGAAACATATTGGTTTAGAACAAGTTATGGAGACAATAAAAAAGGTAATAACTATTTAAACACATATTAATGTGTCTAAAAGTAGTAAAAATAGTTATTATTATATTAGAAGAAAATATTTATAATTACATGTGGGAGATCACCTTTTATGGGAGGTATCTCTATTGAATGGTGTTATAAGATATGGTATGAAAGGGAAAATGAGACCCATGTACATTTAAAATTTTGATACTCTGGATGTATTTTGATTTATGTATTACCATTTTAAAGTGAAATGAAGCCTCTATAAAGTACAGTAAGTTTCTATATATAATTGTTAAATAAGTACATAATATACCCAACACATGTGATAACCTATAAAGAAATAGAACTGGAACATGATCATAAGAATGCTAACAAGGATAGGATGACGATCAGAGTTGAGTCTAGGAAGAGTTACACTGGATATTTTTTCCCAGTTATCAAGAGCCTTTATGTTGACAAATGCCCTGTCAAGTTTACTAGAAACATTTTTGTTGTAATGTTTCCTATACCAAGTGTATTTTTCTCCAATAAGAGTGATTTCAAAAAAGGTTAGATTCTTCAATAGTATATTTACAGATGGTGATCGCAATACCAAATTCTATAATTGTCTTTAAAGAGTTAGAAAGGCCAATCGTCCTCTTACTATACTCATTCATAATTACTTGATCATTGATTCTGAAGAAGCCATTACGGATCATGTTACCTCGTACTTTTATAACCATTTTAATGGTCCTGATATAAATATTGATCTTAAACCTGATATCACTCTTTTAATGGTGGATGAAAGAGACAATGAGTCTCTTTTAATCACTCAACATGATCATGAAATTAAAGACACTGTCTTTGGTCTAATTCCAGACAGTGCTCCTGGTCTGGATGGTTTCAATAATGGTTTTTCCAAAAACATTGGGATAAAATACACAATGATGTTTTTAACCTTGTTAAGATCTTCTTCACTCATGGATCTATACCACATTGAATCAATGCTCAATTTTTATCCTTAATACCTAAGGATGAGAATGCTTCTGTGATCCATAAATTCAGACCAATTGCTTTGATTAACACAATCTATAAAATCATCACCAAAATTATTGCAAATAGACTTTCTCCTATCTATAATAGAATCTTCTCTTGGAACCAATTTGGTTTTATTAAAGGAAGGTCCATCCAAATTTTATTTTTCTTGCTTCTAAATGTACCAATAGTTTAAATAAAAACACAAGAGGGTGGCCATCAAACTGGATATCAGAAAGGATTTTGACACTATAGACTGGAATTCTATTTTCAAAGTCCTAAAAAACTTTGGCTTTAAGGATTCCTTGATTGAGAGAATTAAGGATCTATTTTGCTCAGCTTATATCTCTATCCCGATTAATGGTACCCCTAGAGGTTTCATTAATTTCTCTAAAGGTTTCAGGAAGGGTGTCCTGCTATCTGCCATCCTTTTCATTATTTCTAAGGATTACCTAAGAAGACTTCTTAGCAATCTGGTTGATCAAAATATGCTTAAACCTTTTCAAGTTTCCAGGAATTTAAATGCCCCTACCCACGTTTTATATGCTGATGATATTATTTTATTCATAAAAGGGGATCAAAAAAATCTTCATGTTCACAAGCAAGCTATTTCTCACTATGAGAAAATCTCAAGTCAATCAATTTCATGGAACAAATCGTATATCTTTTTTTGGAAGAATTTTTTTATAAGAAGGAAATCTAGTATCACCACTTATCTGGGTATTAAAGAGGGTCTTTTACCTTTCACTTATTGGGATGTTCCAATATTTTGGGGTCGGCCCAAAGCTACATATTTTGCAAAGATCGTTGATAAAATCATAAATTAACTCTCTAGCTGGAAAGGGAAATCCCTCTCGATGGCTGGGAGAATTTGTTTGGTTAAATCGACCATTGTTTCTAAAATGGTCTATTCCCTTATGGTCTATAAATGGCCCGTCAACATTTTTTGAAAAGATAATATATATATTAAAAAACATCATTTGGTCTGGAAGCATTTTTGAAAAGAATCTTGTTAGAATACCTTGGAAATCATGCTGTAAACCCATTGCTAATGGTGGAATTGACATTAAAATTTTAAAGTTATTCAATGATGACCTTTAGGCCCGCCTTACATGGTGCATTATTAATTCCACTTCTAAATCTAATGAATTTCTGAACCATAGATTCCTCTTTAAGATTTTAAAAGGGAATTTTAATTTCATCAACTCAACCATCTGGCCATCTATCCGGGACTCATATCACAAGATCATGCAAAATTCTAGATGGATAGTCAGTGCTGATTCTTAAATATATTTTTGGTGTGACAAATGGTGTGGTAACCCTATGATATCATTGTTACCCTCTAATAATATTCCCGAAGATACTAATCAGACTATAAAGGAGGTATTACAATCTCATCAACATGATCTCCTGGATAATATTGTGCAAATTATTGATAATCATCTATTTTCTTTTGATGGTGATTTCCTTGTTTAGGAACCTTCTACAAATGGAATTCTAGATTCTAAAAACTATTATAAGCTTAATTTCTCTAAAAACGAATCTAGTTTTATATGGGTGAATCATTTTAACAATCCATGGATTATACCTTCTAGGATCACCCTTATTTGGCGCATTTCCCATAATATATTACCAACAAAAACTAGTCTGCAGACTTTTGATGTTCAACTCTATTCAAAATGTCGCCTGTGTAATCAGCATAGGGAGGATGCCAATCATCTTTTTCTGTCTTGTGTGATGGCCTCTGCCCTATGGAATTATATTTTTGAATTATTTTATTGCAGACTGTTCTTTACTGACTCAATTTCCTTGTTATTAAAAAATTTCACTAGACATAAAGTTTCTATGCAGGTTAAATTTTTTTTCTTACGGCAGTGGCGGAACTCCTGCATGAGATCTAGTACGTTAGAAATGATCTCATTCACAATAATCACTCTCTCAATCTTAATGCAGGGAAATCTTGGATTCTTTTAGCGATTCATGAAGCTGCCTCAATTAAAAAAGACTGTTGCAGCAATTAGATTGGTGACTCTGAGATCATTCGTCATCTCCGTGTTCCTGACATCTACCCAAATCCCAAACACTCCTTTGAAGTGTTCTGGTAATCACCAATGCCAGGATGGATCAAAGTGAACGTTGATGGCGCTTCCAAAGGCAACCCAGGCCCAGCCAGTTGTGGGGTTATCTTCAAAGTCTCAGCTGGCCAGTGTTACGGCTGCTTTTATGTTGGATGTGGTCACTCTTCATCTCTAGTGGCGGAAATGCTGGGGGTTATTCATGCTTTTGAATTTGCGCTTCAAAGAGGTTGGAGAAAGATGTGGATTGAAAGTGATTCAACCACTATCATTCATGCCTTCTGGAATAGAAGCATCCATTTTTCCTGGACACTTACCACTTGTTGGATGAAGTGTCTGAACATGCTCCATGGGATCGATTGTATAGCTACTCATGCCTACTATGAAGCGAATGCCATTGGTGATGCTCTTTCCAACAATGGAGTTCATCAGAGCATGACTTGGATGGACTCTATTCCTTCTGATTTACTATATCTTTTTGATATATATTGTAAAGAAATCCCACCATTTCGCCTCTTGTAATCCTTTTTTGTTTATCAATAAATTGTTCTTTGGTCTTTGACCAAAGTATTACTTAAAAAAAACTATTTTTAATGTAGTAATTAAATATTAATAATTTGTTTGTAACAATTTCTTATAATATGTAAAATTAAATATTCATTGACTATCAATTATATATATATATATATATGAAAAATATCATTTGGAGGTAAAAAGTTATATTTATCAAGAAACTATTTTTAAATGAATAATGTATTCATATTTTAGGAAAATTAAAATAATATATAATGACATTGAATTTAAAAAATTTATATATAATATATCTTACTATATATGTTTCAATCCCTAAAATTATGAGTACTAGTTTTATATTTAACGTAATATCATCTTATGATTGAAAATTTAATTTCTTGAAAAAATATTATTTGAAACATTTCATAGGTTTATTTTTAAATTAAATTATAAAACATATATATATTTCATTTGATAAAATGGATTTAAAATTTTAAATGAAAATTATTTATATTAACTAAAAATTTCATTTTATATTTTTCATGATTAATAGTTAAAAGTAGTAGAAATTAATTACTATGGTTAAGATCAAAATGAGTTTACTGGAATTAATTTGTAAAAATATGGGTTAAAATAACATAAAAACTTTAATATATAGCATTGTTTTGTTTTATTTTGATCCCAAAATTATAAACTTAGAATACGATTCATTTTTTTATAAATTTTTGCAATAAATTTATTTGAAATTATCATAAAACATTTTAAAATTACAAGTGTTCCACTCACCTTAATTCAATAAAGGCACCTTCTCACCTCACTTATTCACACTAAATAATCTATTTATCATGAAAAAACCAAGAAAAAATATACAAAACCAATATATTTCTCCATATTATAGAGCTTTTGGTCTTCCCAAAAGACCAGTCATATAGTCCATAATTTGATATTCAAAGGAGGTTTTTCTAATCGATGGTAATTGTCTTTCCCAAGATCTCAATTTTCTACTTCCTCTTTTACCACATTGAATTATATATTAATAATTACAATTTAATAAAACCATTATAAAAAATTATATGATTTTTTTATTATCATTATGGAATAATAATTGTACATGTACTTCTCTATCAAATGAGAAACAAAACCATCTCTCGTGTGTGCAGCTAACTACCGCCTCGTGAATCGATGTAATTTATTTCCATCAATAACACACATAGATTTTCATAATCATGGATCATAATAATATATATAATACTTTTGAAATAATATTTATTCTTTATATTTAATATATATTATAGTTCCTAATCCTTTTAACCATTAAGGGAATCATATTGTTACTCATGCGTACGTATGACATACCATCTCCATGATGTGATGTGATTCATTTTCCATGTCCAAATTTTAAGAATGATTCTAGAAAGGTATATAATAAAAAAGTATGATATTTATAAATTTAATATAATTATTGATATAATTAAACTATATAATATACAAAATAACAATGACTTCCATGAATAAAATGCTTGATAAAATGAAGCAGTTAACACTCAAAACAATTGAAAAATTGAAATACTATTAACGGAAGAGATATAAGATGTTATAATAAGATAATATAGGTTTTTATATATATTAATATAGTTTTGGTATAAAATAATTAAATTTTTAAATCCATTATACCTAATTTTAAGGTATTCCAACTAAAGGTAAGCATGAGGTAAGAGAATGTTGTCTCAATTTTGACTCTATTGGAACATATTTGTTATTACGTACCTATTTAAATTTAGGTGGTGTACATATATCACGTTTTATATTTTTGACATAAATAACTATATATATATGATGATTAATTTTTCAATTCGTGTTTATTCTTCCAAAGGGATACAATTTAGAGGTTACAATAGTTTTAAGAATATATTTTACAATCTCATTTTTTTGGGATTGACTTAACTTTCATTGATGGAATTTTATTATACATTGTTCATAAAATTAATATATTTTCTTATCCTCTGGATATGTAATAATTTTTCCATAATTTATTCTATCATTTCCTCTCTTCATAACATTAATCAATTACAAAATAAAAAAAATATTTATATTTTTATTAGATATATATTTTTTCCAATCCCATATTATTTTTATAATATTTTTCAAAATTCATTTAAATTAATAAAATAATTTATTAAAGATATTTTCATTTGTTATTTAACATTTAAAATTTATGGAAGTAATCATTATATTTCTTTAGTAAAGGTTCATTTTTGACTTTATTTACAAAAATTAAAATTTATTTTTTTATCCAATACATCGTTAACAATCATTCCCTTCTCAATAACCATTTTATAATATTTAGCTTATTTTTCATGTTTTCTTTGGCTTTACAAAGAAAAATACATATTAAAATCATATTTTAATATTTCTACACCATTTTATTTATTACTATAAATGTAATTATTTAATTTTCAAACCTACATTTCTGATGAATATATTTTCATCTCTTATCTCCCATTAATTTTTTAGTTGTTAAGTTTCTCATGAAACATTCATATTCTTAGGATCATTTGGAATTAAATTTATCTAACTTATCTATGTTATTTTTATCATGGATATGATTACATCCTAAACCATATTCAATTTCTACTTATGATGTTTTACTGTGAAGGTTATTTGATTGACTGAAGAAATATTGAAACTTCATATTTATTATTTAATATAGATATTTTTTATAAGGTATATTTTTATGTATTAAACTGATCATTAAATATATTTTTAAATCATTATGATATTAAATGAATATTGCGTGCTAGAATTATATGACCCCTTGATGCATCGATAGGTCACATGAGAACAATCGGTTGGCTAAATTAAATGTGTTTTTGTCGAAATCAATTATTATTACCCATGAGATTTTTTAATTTATATTATCCATGGATGCAATTATTGATTAATTTATTGATTAAATGGAATGTTTTCTTAGTCACATACCTTTCCAAATTAATCATTCTTTATTTAATCATAATATATTCTATTGTACATAACCCTTACTGAGAACTTGATCTCACCATTATTTTCATTCCTTTCCCTAATATATGAAGAAGAATTCATTGAATGAGTTCAAGTTTCCCAAATGTTTTCTACTACATTATTTTATATTTTATTCCCAATATAAAATGGGTATATTGTATATATCTATATCTCCAAGACTACTAAACTAATCATTCCTTTGGTATTAGAACCCTAGTATCTATTCCTATATAATAATAAAGACACTGACTCTCGGTTACTAGAGTCTAGGTCATTACATATTACATATCCTATAATAGTGATGGAAACCATATTAGCTTACGTATGTTTTTCAATATATTCATCTTCTTACATCCTTACATATTAAAATTGACTTCTATAAATTTTAAAAATTTCTCTCTTCACCTATTTTCTCTCCTTCATATATTTTAAAAATTTTTATCAAGATTTAATAGTAATTTTTTATTCTATAACCATTTTTAACTATTTAATAGATTCCAAATACACTGGTCTGTTACTTTCCTTCCCATCACTGTTAATATTCTTCATATAAGATAGGGACTATATAAAGGTTTCATTTGGAACCCTAAACATTTAAAAATTTACTAAAAAATATAAATTATTAGATAATAAAAAAAATTTATAATTAATTTTAACCAATATTTAATCATTTTTCATTAAAAGTGTAATCTGTATTATTTTTAAATTAATTATAATGATTTATAGTATTAGTTTAAGAGAGATACTTTAGAGAAAACTTGTTCTTGGATACCAATGGTTAGGATCACTTGAGTGGATGATCAATATTAAAAGGGAGTGTCATCCAATGCTAATTTTCTATTTCTAAAAAATATATGTTCTTATTATTATTTATAAATAGTCACTCAACTAACTCAATAAATAAAGTAAATGAGTAGAAGTATAGTTTTAGTGATGTTTATCTCCAACAAAGATAACGACATCCTTAGTGTATGGTGTCATTTTTTACATCACACACATATCTGCACTTTTATTTTCATGATGAATCCATATTTATGTGTGTATCCTTGAACCTGATACAATGTTGGAATCAACCATTCTATACAAAAAGATACATACTGAATATAAATAACTACAAAATTATTTCTTGTATAATCATCACTGAATAAAATATTGGTATCTAATATATTAGATGAATATGATATTTTTCATCATCCTTTGAATAAAATTATCCATGTGTTACATCTCTCACATTATTGTTCCAAAAAGTCAACTAACCCATCATATCACTCAATATATTTTAATTTTAAAAACTCAACTTCAATTAATTCTGGATCTAGAAAATAGAGGAAGATATTTCTCAAAAAAATATTCAATGACATTCCTCTTCATGATCCACATACACTAGTCCCCTTAAAATATTTTGAGTATGATACACATGATTAGTAAAAATAAAGAGACTAATTATCTTATTTGAATATGTAGAAATATTGTTCAGGGATTATAAGAAAAAATTCCTTATTCTTCTCATTTAATTCAATAAAATTTTCAACATATACTTAGAATATTTATTTCTCAAAAATTTAAAAATATCATAGTGTTTTCAACATTTTCATTTTCATAATAAAATAAAAATGTAGTGAAAGATGTAAGTTCATGGTGAAATATTATCTTATAACTTCAAAAACGTTCAATAGATTGAATCATATATTATCACATCATACCATAATATTAATTCAATAAAGAAAAACATTGTAGAATTGATTTTAGAAGTTAAATGGAAAATGGGGGTTCAAACCCCATTGGGTGGAGGTACTGTAGCAGCACTGTAGCGTACTGTAGCAGCAGCGTACTGTAGCATCGGCGAGAACTGTTGTCACGACCCTCCCTCGGGGCCCGTGTCGTGACTACCCCAAGCCCGCCTTCCATAGGCCAGGGGCTGGCGACTAGCACCAAGGCGTAAATCCTGGTAAAAAGGGAAGGAATTGCCTTTGTAAAGTAAACAAGCACTATAGAGTAAGCAAGCAGAAAAGTAAACACTAAGTAAAAACAGAGTACAACTGAAAGTGCGGAAAAGTAAATGGGCCAGTATACAAACCCAAACTGAAAGTAAAGTACAACTCGAAAGGGAAAACAACAACTGTAAAGTAAAAGCCGCTACACCGAGCTGTCCACTGGAAATCCCACCTGAAGGGTGGGTACAAATAGCTCCACTGCTCCTCAGGTCCCGCCGTCCACTCCGAGTACGTCCCGCCCAGTGGTCCACCTCCAGGTACTGTCCTGCTCTGCAAGCATCAACCACGATCAACGATGTCCGTCGTCTGCAACCAACACAACGTAGTGCGGGCATAGCCCGTGCAGGGGTGAATATAAGCTACTTAGTAGGGACCCCGAGACCCCTAAAGGTCTCCCAAAATCCACAAAGGATAAACCACAAAGGTGAGATACAAACATCAAGTAACAACCGACACTGCTTAGGTATATGCCCATACATATACCTAAGTCATCAATTCCAATACGCTCCAACCTCGGAGCCCAAGTACAACTCAGTCCACACAAGAAAGTATACGTATTCCACACAGGAAAGAAAAATGAAATCCACACAGGATAGCACAACACAATCCACACAGGAAAGCAACAGGATTCAGCTCACATAGATATACTTCTTCGAAAGACGATAAAGATGATCTTTGATCCATCTAAGTCGTCAGACCCACGAAGGATCGATAGGTAACTAACCCCCGCAAAGACCCACACAGGATCAGGCCCACACAGGACCTGTAGGATCTGGTTCACACAGGACCGCTGAGCGCAAAGACCCACACAGGATAGGACCCACACAGGATCGGGCCCACACAGGACCTGTAGCACTAATCTACGTAGGATCGCTGAGTGCTGTAGTCGTCGTCGAATCCACACAGGATCTTTGTACTGTCGTCGTCGCAGTCACAGTAGCAGTAGCAGTAGCAGTAGCAGTCACAGTCGCAGCCGGCACTAGGGTTCCCGCACACAGCAAGCTCATTCGGGAGGGTCCGCTCCACGAACCGAGAGACTGATACATC
Organism: Viscum album; assembly: GCA_963277665.1. Taxonomy (NCBI): domain Eukaryota; kingdom Viridiplantae; phylum Streptophyta; class Magnoliopsida; order Santalales; family Viscaceae; genus Viscum; species Viscum album. The sequence goes on along the minus strand of OY728151.1, from coordinate 400,103,644 downwards.
AACTATCACAAATTCCAGATTTGATGTATCCAAAAGTTTCGTATCGTCAACAGGAACTCAACGCAGCAGACGGCGCGTCGATCGGACGCCCGGTCTGAGAGTTATTGGCGTTTTCCTCCCAGGGGCCCGGTTGGTTTTTAAGGCAAAACCAACCCGACCGTACACCACCTACATCCAAACCTCGGGCGGAGTATTCCAAAAGATCCGTCTCACTAAGAGGAACACAACAAAGTTGACGTCACGTCAATCGGACGTCCGTAGCTCATGATATGAGCGTTTCCGCTCTGAAGGCCCGGTTGGTTTCGTGAACGAACCAACCCGGCCGAACTCAAAGTATTCCAAAACATTGAGTGCGATATACCGAATCGACCGTCTCGATCCAAGGATCGCATCTCCCCTGACGGTTCGTCAATCGGAGGTCCGTAGCTCATGTTATGGCAAAAAGACCGAAGTCGTTTCGAAAACGGGGGGTCCGGGTCCGGGCTGACCCGGCCCGACCCCCCCTGGGTCGGCCCGAACCGGGTCGACCCGACCCGGGTCGGACCCGACCCGCCCGGCCGGCGGCGGCGCGGCCTGGTGCCGCTCGGGGCCACATGCGGGGGGCAAGGCCCCTGCTTCTGCTTAGCTGGCGGCGCGGCTAAAAGCCGCGCCTTGGAGAAAACCGGCCCCCCTCGTGGGGGCCTGCCTTGAGGGAAACGGGGGGCCACCTGCCCCCCTTTATGAAACCGGCCCCCCTTTATTATGGGGGTCCAAAAAAACTGCCAGGGGGAATTTAATTCCCCTGGTTTAGCACCGTCCCGGCCGGCCCGACCTGGCCGGCCGACTTCCTCACAACAGGACCGGCATGGGCCGGTCCTCTTCCTTTTTCCGGCACCGGCGGCGCGGCTGGCCGCCGGTCATCACGTCCCGCCGCGGCCCGGAACCGGCCGCGACTTTCGTCGTCTGGCACGGTGCGTCGGCACCGTGCCCTTCCGCCGTGGCCCCGCTCCGGCCGCGGCGCCTTCAACTCTCTTCGACGCGGCGCGACGGCATCGCGTTCAAGATGATCCATCCACGTCGCGGCGCGACGGCGCCGCGCAATACATCCGTGCGAATTCTCGCGTGGTGCGACGACACCACGCCATCTCGTTCATCCACAAGAAAATAATAATAATCAAGAACAAGGAAGGGGGAATTCGGCCGTGTTTGTGCGGTCCGTCCCCCCTCTCGTTAGACAATATCAATTATTCGTTATCCTCAAAGTTCGAGATTCTAATATCAAGAACGAGAATAATTAAATAATCAACAACAAACCCCTACCTCGGTTTCAAGTACGATGTTCGTCAACGACCCGCGGAAGACAATTTCACGGAGGTCGGGCGTCGCGGTAAACGTTCGTCAATTTCGTTGACGAAGAGGTACGTCCGAAGACGTATGTCGTTGGTGAATCTTCGTAAGCCGACGAAGGAAGTCCGAGGAGGAAGCGGCGTTCCCTTTCGTTGACACGGAAGGCGTCGTTGATCTTCAGAAACAACCGGCTACGAAGAAGAGAGGAGCGGCGTTCTTCGTCGGAGCATGAGTGTTCTTCGTGTTCTTCGTCAATGTTTGAAGAGGAAGAAGGATCTCTCAAATCCTCTCAAGAGCAAAGGAAACCAACCCAACATAATAAAATATGCTTAAGCTTATTTTATTACACAACCTTCCTCTTAGAATTTTAAAGGTTTGAAATTTAAATTAACCCTCTTCAATTAATTAAGCCAAGTTGTCAAACATTAATTGAAATGTGTTAAAGGGGAGGTTTTGAGAGAATTTGAGGAGTTGGGGTTTGTGTGGGCCCCACCACACTTAATCCTCCCAAGGGAGGTTAAGTGGTTGTGGGTCCCACCCCTAACTCTCTTTGGGAGGTTTTTTTTAAAAAAACAACAAGTTAAAATAAAAATTGTATTCAACAATTTTTATTTAACTTATTCTAAAACCCACAAACTATCTTTCAACCTGCAATAAACTCAACCTCGGAAAAGGTCCCCTTAAGCGAATATCGGTGCTGGGAGTTCATCGGTGCCCTCAGAATTTGATTCCAGGCATCGGTTCAAAAGTTAGAAATTCCCGCTCGTTCGTTCACTGAACGTACCCGAGCCAAACTTCGGAAATTAATTCCGGGCACTCCGGGTCTCGGAATCAGGTGCCGTCAGAAATCGCGTTCTTGTAAAATTCCAAAGAAAAATAAGAAAAAATTTCCCTTGAATTTTACGAGTCTTCACATTACTACCACCTTAGGGATTTACGTCCCTGTAAAGATACATCAAAAACTAGGGAAACAAAAGAAGGTACTGAGCATTCATCTGAGCCTCCCGCTCCCATGTGCTCTCCTGGAGGTTCCTGTGCTTCCATCTGATGCACACAAGAAAAATAGATCGCCCACGTAGAACCTGCTCCTGTCAATCCCCTATCTCCACCGGGACCTCCGTAAAAGTCGCCCCATCGTCAAAGATGTGCGTCAGATCGTGCACGTATCTCCTCAGCTGAGATACGCGGAAGACGTCGCGCACCCGGTAAAACTGAGGTGGTAGAGCCAGGTGATAATCCACCTCACCAATCCTGCTGAGGACCTGGAAGGGTCCGATGAAGCACGGAGATAACTTGCGGCATCGGACAAATCTCCGTATACCACGTCGAGGTGAGACCTGCAAGAAGACGTGGTCACCATCCTCGAACTCTAGTGGCCTCCGCCTCTTGTCAGCGTATGACTTCTGCCGACTCTGAGCTGTCCTCATCCGCTCCTGGATGACCTGTACCTTCTCTGTCGTGGCCTGGACCATCTCTGGTCCCACAAGTGCTGACTCCCCAGGGTCTGTCCAGCACAAAGGAGATCTACAAGGTCGGCCGTACAACGCCTCGTACGGTGCCATCCTGATGGTGGAGTGGTAGCTGTTGTTGTACGCAAACTCCACAAAGGGTAGGTGGTCCTCCCAGCTACGACCAAAGTCGAGGACACATGCGCGGAGCATGTCCTCGAGAGTCTGGATGGTCCTCTCCGTCTGACCATCCATCTGAGGGTGAAAGGCTGTGCTCAGATGTAGATGCATTCCGAATGCCTCCTGTAACCCCTTCCAAAGCCGGGAAGTAAAGTGAGCATCCCGATCAGAGACGATAGATGATGGAACACCGGGGAGCCGCACAATCTCTTGAACTTAGAGACGTCCCAAGCTCTCCACTGAGCCCTGCTCTCTGATGGGTAAGAAGTGTGCCGACTTGGTCAGTCGGTCAACGATCACCCAAAGGGAGTCGTGACCTCTGGAAGTGCGTGGAAGTCCAGTCATGAAGTCCATAGATATGCCGTCCCACTTCCACTATGGGACCTCCAAGGGCTGTACCAAGCCTGCTGGTACCTGATGCTCTGCCTTCACCTGCTGGCAGGTGAGGCATCGAGAAACGAACTCTGCTACAGCCTTCTTCATCCCCGACCACCAGTGCTGTCGTCTGAGATCCTGGTACATCTTCGCCACTCCAGGATGTACCGCCAAAGGAGAAGTGTGAAACTCTCTCAGTACCTCCTCTCGCAAAGCGACTGGTACCATGGTACGTCCTCTGAAAAGGATGTCGTGCTCTGCTCCAAGGGAGAAACCATCAGGTGCCTGTCCCGAGGATATATGTGCACGCCGTGTCTCACAGTCAGCATCCTCATGTTGTGCCTCTCTGACCCGCTGCAGTAGTGGAGGGGTGACTGTGAGAGACTGGAGGAAGGCTGCTCCATCTCTATCCACGAAGGATATCTGCAAAGAGGCTAGCTGCTCCGTCACCTACTCAAGTAGCTGAATGCCCGTCCTCCTGCTGAGGGCATCAGATACTACGTTCCCCTTACCAGGAGTATAGACTATCTCAAAGTCATAGTCTTGGAGGAACTCGAGCCATCGCCGCTGTCTCAGGTTCAGGTCATTCTGCGAGAAGATATACCTGAGACTCTGATGATCAGAAAAGACTTTAAAGCGCTCGCCCATCAGGTAGTGTCGCCATGTATTCAGAGCGAAGACCACTACTGCTAACTCCAGGTCATGGGTAGCGTAGTTCTGCTCATGCGGCCTCAACTGAAGTGATCCATAGGCGATCACTGACCGCTCCTGCATCAGGACGCAACCGAGTCCGGTCCCTGATGCATTGCAGTAAACTACGTACCCTACTACCTCCTCAGGAAACCCTAAGATAGGTGCGCTAGTCAACCTTTGTCTCAGCTCCTGGAAGCTCTGCTGAAATCTGTCTGACCACACGAAGGGTTTCCCCTTCCTCTTTAACGTACGGAAAAGCTGCAAAGATTTCTCCTTTGCCGAAAATTGAAATCAGGTCTCATCCCTGGATGAACCATGTTCCTTGCCTAATACAGTCAATACCATCATGATTAGATAATTCATGGAATGGATGACGTCGTAAGGCCTCGACGCTGCTACTAAGAGATCCAACCGTTACTCTCGCCTCAAAGGGTTGAGTCACACTGTCGACATCAGTGTGTGGTCACTGGGTTTCCTCCAGTAAGAATCTCTCAAGTGAGGGTCAAGTCAACAGTTTTTAACCGGCACGTCTTAGTAAAAACAAACAAAAGACAAGAAAACAAAAGTCACCAAGGCAAGTATATTTTATTACTTCAACTTAAAGTACAAGGACACAAGGAAACACAAACTACGAAGCTAGAGGCATTATGGGCAAAGGCCTCTATGCCTGGAGCTAGTCCCGCACTAGTCCCCCCGTTTCCGGAGCTCCATGATTGTAATCTTCAGCTGCCTGAAGCTGTGCTCTCCCCTGAGGTCGGGGTGGACCTCCTGGTGGTGGTGGTGGTAGAGCCTCAAAGCGTCGTCCACCACCTGCTTCTTGGCTAGCTTCTCTGCCTCGTCCTCCTCCTCCCTGCGGACCGCCACGGTCGACTCTCTGCCTCTGCCTCGGTGGTCCCTCAACCATCTGCTGCTCCTTAGCACGACGAGTCGGGCAGTCACGAGCCATGTGGCCCTGCCCGCCGCACGAGTAGCACTGCCTGCCTCTCGAGAGACTGGCTCCTCGCTGTGTGCCCCGCACTGCTGAGCTAGTGTCTTGAGTTCGTCTTCCTGAAGGTCTGGTCTGCCTGAACCCCTGAGTCATCCGTCGACTGCCTGCTGCAGATGACTCTGCCACGTGCCGCCCTACGGTGGGTCTCGGCGCTGGTGTAGACTCAGCAAGGAAGCTCCCGATCAAAAGGGCCCGCTCCAGTACTCCTGTCTGAGTCGGTATGCTGAGGGAGATCAGCGATGCCCTGATCTCGTGTCTCAAACCCTGCTCGAAGGTCCAGGCCAGGAAGAATGGGTCCCGTACCATGTCGGTCGAGTAGCGCGAGAGATCAGTAAACCTCACCGAGTACTGCGCGACCGTCATGCTGCCCTGTCGCAGCTGAAGTAGCTCCTGGATACGCACCGCACGAAGGGTGGCTAGGACAAACTCCGAGCAGAAGAGGCTCTCAAAGTACGTCCAAAGCAGAGATGCCTCATCGTGCACCTGGAGCATCAAGCTCCACCATCGGGCCGCTGCTGCGTGCAGGAGGCTCGCAGCGAGGATCACCATGAGGTCTGCAGGTGTCCTCACTAGCCTAAAAACTCGTACGACTGCCTCCATCCAGTCCTCGGCTACCTGGGGGTCCGTCTCTCCACGAAACCTAGGCGGTCGCTGGCACTGAAACTCATGCAGTGCGCTAAGGCGACGTGCATCATCAGCGGCTGGTGCTGGAAGTATCGGTGGCTCGGCGGGTAGAGCTACCGCCGGTGCCACTGCTGACAGAGGGCCCTGCACTAAGACCTCATCACTCGGTGGGCTGTCGTCACACTCGACTCTCGGAACCCTAGATGGCTGCCGTCGTGGGGCCATCCTAAAAAGGAACAGGTGTGCCACGGTCAAACAGTATACCTGTTGAGCTGACACAAAGTAATCACAAAGAAAACTTTGAAACACACACGCAATCAATGTTTTCGTGTATTAAGTCGGAAATCAGAAGTCAGAGTCCTGGTGTACGGATACGTCGGCTGCTGCACCAACACTAGACTCCCTGAACTGATAACCACACTCAATATGCTAAACATTATTGCTTCACATAGAAAAGATCAGAGTTCGCGGTAGAACCGAACCCCTTTGATACCAATTTTCCACGACCCGCCCTCGGGGCCCGTGCCGTGACTACCCCAAGCCCGCCTTCCATGGGCCAGGGGCTAACGACTAGCACCAAGGCGTAAATCCCGGTAAAAAGGGAAGGCATTGCCTTTGTAAAGTAAACAAGCACCACAGAGTAAGCAAGCGGAAAAGTAAACACTAAGTAAAAACAGAGTACAACTGAAAGTGCGGAAAAGTAAATGGGCCAGTATAGAAACCCAAACTGAAAGTAAAGTACAACTCGAAAGGGAAAACAACAAATGTAAAGTAAAAGCCGCTACACCGAGTTGTCCACTAGAAATCCCACCTGAAGGGTGGGTACAGATAGCTCCACTGTTTCTCGGGTCCCGCCGTCCGCTCAGAGTACATCCCGCCCAGTGGTCCACCTCCAGGTACCGTCCTGCTCTGCAAGCCTCAACCACGATCAACGCTGTCCGTCGTCTGCAACCAACACAATGTAGTGCGGGCATAGCCCGTGCAGGGGTGAGTATAAGCTACTCAGTAGGGACCCCGAGACCCCTGAAGGTATCCCAAAATCCACAAAGGATAAACCACAAAGGTGAGATACAAACATGAAGTAACAACCGACACTGCTTAGGTATATGCCCAAACATATACCTAAGTCATCAATTCCAATACGCTCCAACCTCCGAGCCCAAGTACAACTCAGTCCACATAGGAAAGTATACGTATTCCACACAGGAAAGAAAAACGAAATCTACACAGGATAGCACAACACAATCCACACAGGAAAGAAACAGGATTCAGCTCACACAGGTATACTTCTTCGAAAGACGATAATGATGATCTCTGATCCATCTAAGTCGTCGGACCCACGAAGGATCGATAGGTAACTAACCCCCGCAAAGACCCACACAGGATCGGGCCCACACAGGACCTGTAGGCTCTGGTTTACACAGGACCGCTGAGCGCAAAGACCCACACAGGATCGGGCCCACACAGGACCTGTAGCACTGATCCACGTAGGATCGCTGAGTGCTGTATTCGTCGTCGAATCCACACAGGATCTCTGTACTGTCATCGTCGCAGTCACAGTAACAGTAGCAGTAGCAGTAGCAGTCACAGTCGCAGCCAGCACTAGGGTTCCCGCACACAGCAAGCTCGTTCGGGAGGGTCCGCTCCACGAGCCGAGAGGCTGATACATCAACTGTCACAAAGTCCAGAGTTGATGTATCCAAAAGTTCCGTATCGTCAACAGGAACTCAACGCAACAGACGGCGCGTCGATCGGGCGCCCGGTCTGAGAGTTATTGGCTTTTTCGTCCGAGGGGCCCGGTTGGTTTTTAAGGCAAAACCAACCCGACCGTACTCCACCTGCGTCCAAACCTCAGGAAGAGTATGCCAAAAGATCCGTCTCACTAAGAGGAACACAACAAAGCTGACGGCACGTCAATTGGACGTCCGTAGCTCAAGATATGAGCGTTTCCGCTCCGAAGGCCCGGTTGGTTTCGTGAACGAACCAACCCGGCCGAACTCAAAGTATTCCGAAACTTTGAGTGCGATATACCGAATCGACCGTCTCGATCCAAGGATCGCATCGCCGATGACGGTTTGTCAATCGGAGGTCCGTAGCTCATGTTATGGCCAAAAGACCGAAGTCTTTTCGAAAACGGGGGGTCCATGTCCGGGCTGACCCGGCCCGGCCGGCGGCGGCGCGGCCGGGCGCCGCTCGGGGCCACATGCGGGGGGCAAGGCCCCTGCTTCTGCTTAGCTGGCGGCGTGGCTAAAAGCCGCGCCTTGGAGGAAACCGGCCCCCCTCGTGGGGGCCTGCCTTGAGGGAAACGGGGACCACCTGCCCCCCTTTATGAAACCAGCCCCCCTTTATTATGGGGGGCAAAAAAAACTGCCCGGGGGAATTTAATTCCCCCGGTTTAGCACCGTCCCGGCCGGCCCGACCTGGCCGGCCTGCTTCCTCACAACAGGACCGGCATGGGCCGGTCCGCTTCCTTTTTCCGGCACCAGAGGTGCGGCTGGCCGCCGGTTATCACGTCCCGCCGCGGCCCGGAACCGGCCACGGCTTTCGTCGTCCAGCACGGTGCGTCGGCACCGTGCCCTTCCGCCGCGGCCCCGCTCCGGCCGCGGCGCCTTCAACTCTCTTCGACGCGGCGCGACAGCGTCACGTTCATGATGATCCATCCACGGCGCGGCGCGACGGTGCCACACAATACATCCGTGCGAATTCTCGCGTGGTGCGACGACACCACGCCATCTCGTTCATCCACAAGAAAATAATAATAATCAAGAACAAGGGAGGGGGAATTCGGCCGTGTTTGTGCGGTCCGTCCCCCCTCTTGTTAGAAGATATCAACTATTCGTTATCCTCAAAGTTCGAGATTCTAATATCAAGAACGAGAATAATTAAATAATCAACAACAAACCCCTACCTCGGTTTCAAGTACGATGTTCTTCAACGACCCGTGGAAGACAACGTCGCAGAGTTCGGGCGTCGCGGTAAACATTCGTCAATTCCGTTGACGAAGAGGTACGTCCGAAGAGGTATGTCGTTGGTGAATCTTCGTAAGCCGACGAAGGAAGTCCGAGGTGGAAGAGACGTTCCCTTTCATTGACACGGAAGGCGTCGTTGATCTTCGGAAACAACTGGCTACGAAGAAGAGAGGCGCAACGTTCTTCGTCGGAGCATGAGTGTTCTTTGTGTTCTTCGTCAATGTTTGAAGAGGAAGAAGGAGCTCTCAAATCCTCTCAATAGCAAAGGAAACCAACCCAACATAATAAAATAAGCTTAAGCTTATTTTATTACACAACCTTCCTCTTAGAATTTCAAAGGTTTGAAATTTAAATTAACCCTCTTCAATTAATTAAGCCAAGTTGTCAAACATTAATTGAAATGGGTTAAAGGGGAGGTTTTGAGAGAATTTGAGGAGTTGGGGTTCGTGTGGGCCCCACCACACTTAATCCTCCCAAGGGAGGTTAAGTGGTTGTGGGTCCCACCCCTAACTCCCTTTGGGAGGTTTTTTTAAAAAAACAACAAGTTAAAATAAAAATTGTATTCAACAAATTTTATTTAACTTATTCTAAAACCCAAAAACTAACTTTCAACCCGCAATGAACGCAACCTCGGAAAAGGCCCCCTTAAGAGAATATCGGCGTTGCGAGTTCATCGGTGCCCTCAGAATTTTATTCCGGGAACTAGTTCAAAAGTTAGAAATTCCCGCTCGTTCGTTCACTGAACGTACCCGAGCCAAACTTCAGAAATTAATTCCAGGAACTCCGGGCCTCGGAATCAGGTGCCGTCAGAAACCGTGTTCTTGTAAAATTCCAAAGAAAATTAAGAAAAAATTTCCCTTGAATTTTACAGGTCTTCACAACTTTAGTGGCAGCAGGGCACTGTAGCGGTGGCAGAGTACTGTAGCGGTGGCGGGTACTATGCAGTACTGTAGCAGTGTTGGTACTGTAGCATTACTATTCACAGAATGGGCTTCGGGCCAAAAAAATGGGTCTGTGGGGCATGTAATGGGCTAAATGCCCACTGGGCCTTCGGGCTATGTAATGGGTCTCCCTCTACCCAGTTAAAAGAGGTCTTTGCATTCCTTTAATAATAAATGAGGCTTCGTCCCAAACCTTTAAAAAAAACAGGTCAAATGGAACTTTTTCATGGTACAAGAAGAAAATTGAAACTGAAATTTCCCATGATAAAATATGATTAAAACAAAAACCATGTAAAAATAGGAAATGAATAAACAATGTACCTTTTACAGTATATGGATGACAAAATTATTAATCAGATTATTGATAAATATTACTCAATGGAATCAATTAAAATTAATTTTCTGTTGTGTATCAATGAGTTAAAACTAAATCACACCATTCTATAGAGGGAATCACCTTAACACATTTTATGCTAGTACCATTCATAATATATGGAATAAAAAGGATCATTGAGATTTAAAGAATCATCCAGAGGTATAGGTAGGCATGAACACCTCAAAATCATGGTGATTTCCCCTTTATATAGATTTTTAAGACACTTACCAAACCTTAATGCAATAAATCAAGGAGTACATAATTTATGAATTATTGTTTTTCCACTAATGAATTCATCCCCTAAACATAGTCCCATTCTCAAAAGAATTTCATTAAATGAATAATTCGTATGTATGATAACCAAAATGGAATATTCCTAAATGATAACATTTAATTTTTTGGTATCCCAAGGATATATACGATGCATAGAATATCTTGTATTACTATTTATGTGATATGATATAACTAAATAATATAATACAATTGGCCTAATGTAGTGATATTATATCCAATGTAATTCCTTAGGATATTCCCACACCATCTCTTATGATTCAGAAAATTTGCATCATATGTATAATAGATTTAGAAAATACCTCCTTTAATCCCCCACTTAAACTAAATATTTATTGACTTAGGTCCATTTCACCATATAATGTATTATATAAAATGTTTTAAAAAATATATAAAATCCTTTTTATATATATTCAAAAATAAAATTTTAAATATATCATCAACATCATATTTTACCGCATCATATGTAATACCTTGTCAGTACCCATCAAAAACTGTTTTTGGATAAACATTTAAAAAAATTAGATTATCCTCTGAGTAAAAACCAATACCATTTATTTGAAAAAACTATGAAACCATTGTAATTTTTATAACTAAAAACTAATATGAATTCCAAAATTCATAAATGTATGTAAATTGTGACCCTTAGTAAATAACCAGTTACAATTAAGTTACAAAGGGATCTGGAATGATCTCAATCAGGAACATATATGTAAATAAATATATCCACTAGCCTCATCATATGAATACATGTATTTTCATATGATACCTTTACTTAAGACATCATGTGCCCATGAGACAAATAGTATTTTAATCTCATATGGATTCATTATATATTCTCAATTATCCAATTATAGAATTAATAGGCTAATGAAGACATTAAATTTCATTCAACTTTATGGATAATCACATCACATTCCCCTCTTCAGATAGATATGCACATAATGTGTATTATATAGGTGTTCAAATACACAAACTCAATCTATCTAAATTCGCGGCGAAGATTTTATACTAATCATATGATAGCATGAATCCAATACTTTTAAATTTCTAACAAATTTCATGAGTAACAAAATACCCAACATCTCCAAATTATCTATACATAAAGGAATTTGTAATAAATGTAATGAAGTGTGAGGGTATTCATAGTGGGTATTTTACTAACCTTACATACGGGGAAATAAAATATAAAACATTTACCCATAGTATAATAAATAAATAGTGCATTACACTCAAGGTGTTATATATCACGGGTCATCTATTCAACAAAACCCATTTTGTGCCTTAGGAGATAATTTTATGTCATGATACAAAAATTATAATCCGACAAACCTTAACATTTCATCAAAAACTATTTTAAGTATTGATCAATATATGTTAGGGATAACTGAACGTTTTTATTTGGGAGGTCAATTATCATTTCATTTTGTTATTATTAGTATCAAATATAAAATAATTATAAAGTGGAGTCTATATTTTAGATAATATGATATATTTTATATTATTAAAATATTACAAATTTCATAAATAATACATAAAAAATTCATTATCTCGTCATATTACATGTGATTGGATGCTAGAGTTAAACATTGATAAAATAGGGTAATTTTTCTGGAAATCATTTACACTATTAGAACATTTCCAATCATGATAATAGAATGATTTTGGAATATATAAGATTCCATAATGAAACCTCTATTCACAACAAGTCATTAAATTATTCAATAAGATTTAAAATATATGATATGAAAATCATCTAATGTTGTTGAAACCTTGAGTTTATTACTATATAATTTTGATAATAATCTATATTCATATTCTGAACAACTTCAACATTAGGTTACTCAGGAAGGAATAACCTTATAATATTGTATTATTATAAATTATTAAAAATAATTATTAAGTATTTATACCAGTCTAAAGGGTTTCTTACATTAAGATACTTATTTTATAATGATCAATCTCAATGTATGTTTTAGTAATGGAAATGATATTATATATACAGAATATATGTTATTATATGAGTATAATGTTTTACAAACATTAAATAAATATATATAATAAATGTAATAATAGAAAAATGATGATATATATTATATTTTATTATATTCATTTGTGGGATAATATCCACATTTATCTAAGAAATGATTATGATTTTACATTCATCTCACCACTTAGTTATATAGGTAGATAATTATTCCATTATATCAAATATAAATCATTAATGATTTAGAGAAAAATTTCATGTGTCGTCCACCATATGTATAATCTCCACACTACTCTTATGATATCTTGTCTCTGCGGGATTCTAAGATAACAATGATCTAAAATAAACACAAAAAATGATTCACCTAACTATTAGGTTCATCTCATTACTTTTTTATTACATTATACTAGTGAGGGGAGCCTTACATTGGTAGAATTTTTTTTTGAATGATTGAGGTTTTGAAAATTATTTTCTCTAGAATGAATATAACAAATAGTACATTAAAAGGAATTTAATCTCCTAATCTTCTATCATGTCATTCCATTTACTATGAATTATTCTAAGGATTTGGTTTCAAAACCTATTCCATAAATAAAGTCAATATTTTTATACCATATTGACATGTAACTCTTTAAAAATCCCATAGCTTTTATTATTAACAAAAATTAATATACAATTATATTTATATGCAACCATGTTCATTGAATAAATACGTTGCATGAGAAATTTTTACAAAATTTATTATAATTATATAAAATAAAAAATCCTTTTAAGAGTAAACTTGAAGTGATATATTAATAACCCCAACCTTTCTATACAAGGAATAAGTCTCCAGGGCTGTGAGCAGTCCTAACTAAATCCCCTCTAACCAATGTTAATTTAGACAAGAAATAAAAAAATACATCATTAATTCTGACACCTAATGTGTATAAACTCTAATTGGATTCTCTGTTCGATATTATAACCAAATATATGATAAATTCTCATTAGAAAACTAAATCAATTATAATACATAACATGAAACTCCTTATATTCAGGTTTGATAATTTTTATATAAAGTTTCACATTTCAAGTAAAACATAAATACATTAATAATATATTAGATATATTCATGAATACATGATGATAAAATAAATAAATAAATAAATAAATAAATAAATAAATAAAAAATATATTTGATCATGAGATAATTGATTTTTCAATAATTAATAAATAAAAAAATTATAAACACTTTATTATTTATTTATTAATTATGGAAACTACATAATTAAATAAAAACCATTTATATTTATATCTAATACGACATATCTTATAATATCAATTTATTAGGAATTTTACATAAACATATGATATTTGAAATATAAAAATCAAATATATGAATTATTCATATTTTATGTAAATATTTATAATATTATAAAATTAGTGTTATATAAACATTGATCATATAAATTATCAAAAATACTTTTGATACATTTTTAAATGATTTTATAAAACATATATTTCAAATAGAAAAATTGAAATTAAATATTATGGAAGTTTTATAATTTTAAATATAAACACTCTTATATTATTTTCATTATTTTTTTAAAAAATTTAACACTATAAATTTCTATTATAATTTATTTTTATAAATTTTTTATCAAAATTATATGTCATAACATATAATTGAAAATTTTATTTATTATTAAGAATTAATATTATAGAATATTTATTTAATAAATGATTCATAAACATTTAATTATTAATTAAAAACAGTTAACAATTAATTAATTGTCACATGTTTTATATGTTAGATTAATATTCCAACACACATGTGTTGATATTGTTTAAATAAATTATAAATTATTCAAATAAAATTGTAATTGAAATTTTGAATAATCAAAATTTCCATTAATATCAAAATTGATATTTTTAGAATATCCTAATATTCCATTGATAATTTACAACACACCTAAATCTTTATGTGTTACCAATAAGATTTTATAATAAATTATCTTGTCTACTATAGCTGTCGTAGTATTCATAGGATTAAAAAAGAGGCAATGTGATGTATTGACTTATGATATTCCATGCGAGAGAATAACAAAATATTTGAGGACCTATGTAAGATTTGCCTTTTAACACATGGTACTGTATTCTATGATATATCCAAAATCACCTAGAAAATATGTTCCTCTACTTCAAACATACATGGGTTAGTTCTATCATAGGTGTTGATCCCTTATATCATATGCTATGATACAGTGAAATACTAGGAAAAAAGGTTGTGTCACTACCAATTAAATCCTATCTCATATGGCATGACATTATCATCAATTATGATATCCAATATAGAACACCTAATAACATAAAAAAGTATAAATTATATCTTATGATTGAGAATATGAATCCAATATGATATAAGATTTATTAACATTAAAATATGATCCTGAGAATCAAAAAATGTGGTGGGCTCTGATAACACTGAAGGGTTTTTAGGTATCGAAGGGAACTCATTAAATGTAGTGGAATAAATTAAAAAATTTATTTACTAAGATCAACCATCATTTAAACCGTAACCTTGTATAAATATAAAATTTAGAGACTATGTATCGTTCACTATATAATTCCACTACCATAATATTTTATTAATTTTGAAACAAATATAACATAAATATATCCATAAAATATCATTTTATATAGTATATCCATTGATTGAAACTAAATCATCTGATTCATGAGTGTGACTCTCCTTGACCCCTGGAATTATATTATATCTCAAAACAAAAGTAGCGAGAATGATGAGTGCTTTATGTTTTGGGAATCATATGGAGGATTATGAAAGCATAGATACAGTAATCTCATTATGATTTCTCTTTTATATAGGCTTCATGGATGCTCCCAAATACTTAACAAAATAACTTCTATGTTACATGATAGTTGTGTTATGTGGTGGATATTCCGGAATTCGTCGCATGAATAAAATGTTAATAATACTAATCATTTAATCAAATAAAACTTTCATAATAATTGTAGAAAATGTTGAAGTTATCCAAAATAAAATACTTATTATTCAATATCCCGAATAATTATAACATGAAAATAAAATCATGAATTAAAATTATTGAAATATTATATAATCAAATTGTATATTTTATTTGAATAAGGAAATGTCATGATATCTAATAAAATAACATATGATATACCCATACCATATATTATGATATGGAAAATATCCATTACATGCATATGAAAATTTGGATATATATTCTTCAATATAATCATAAAATTTAAACTTACTCAACCTTAGAAAACTGTTATTTAGTATATTAAGACCTATAAAAAGATATTATTTATTAATTTAACACGTCAGTTACTTATATATACCATTAAATGTAATCTTATATACTCTATGAAAACATTCATTTAGTCTTATGTATCACTAGATTAAACATACATATTCTACGAGTTAACAACATGTGTTATCAAATACAATAATATATTTCACAGTGGAAACTCTAGTTTATTAATATATATTATATTAATTTTTATAATTTCCTTATCTATAAGATATTAGGTATTAACTTTAAAAAAAATTCATTTTATCACCTGTCATTCTTCTACATCAATTCATCCCTTCAGAGATACCATCCTTTATTATAAACTCACCACTAAAATTACTTAGAAACCAAAAAATAAATAGAAACATTCTAAACCACATGATTTCTTTTTTAAATTTATAGAATTATCATAAATTTATTGATCAATAAAAATTAGTGTAATGCCTAGGGAAAATAATTTGTTACTCTCTAAGTCATTCTTTTGTAATTTAAAGAAATTTTTTTTAGGGTTGGGCGAGAACACACACCACACAATGAAATTACATCAAGATAAATAATTCCAACCCATTCAAACTATGATTAAAATAATTATTAGTAGAAGACCTTATTAGACACCAATCTATTTTAAAACTATCACATTTAGGATCATTAATAATAATTTCCTTGAAGAGAGGATAATTTTTTCCCATATTTTAAAATACTACGACAAGTTGATCATATAGTAATCAAATAATTGGAGTATAATTTTATCTTTATTTCCATCCATTCTTATATGGACTTGTCCTTAAACAATATATAATATTGAGTTTCAGTCAAGAATTTACTATTATTCACATTGTGTATAGCTTCATGTTTATAGTTTTATAGAATTAAGACTTAAGTCATACATAACAAAAGAAAAAAATATCATTTGTGAACTGCCTATTAGTATCTATTTTCCCCATAATATGAATCTTTTAAAAAATCCTGAATTATTTTCATGGAAAATATACATGACTTCCAACTTTTCTTATTACATTCCCCTACCCATTAGTAAACACTATTAGAAATTTTTTTAAAAAATTTGAAGAGCACAAAATTTCAATAAGGGTTATAAAAACAATGTAAACAATTATTTTGTTAAAAACATGAAAACTCATAAAATTTTTACATTTATATTCAATGTTGTATGAGAATATGTAATAATAAATTTTCATTAGAATAAAAAACAAATGTATTTCTCAAAGAAAATAATTAACACCCATATAAATCACTTAAAAATATTTTTGGTTACTTATATTAGCACTTAATTAAAAAATTTTAAATCCATTTTAGTTGGAATAACCATACGACCGACTTCCAACCATGTCACCCTTAAAAATAGATTAACCATACAGTTGACTTCCATACCAAATAAGTTGGAGGTCTATCATAGGCTGAACTATCATTTATTATATAAAGGGATCACCAGATGAAATCAAGGACACACCATGTATAATTTGTAATGGGCTCACCCGATTCTATCTAGACCACCCCACATTTATTCAACAATAGGATCAATTGACGCTATCTAATCCACTCAATACATAATCTATAATGAGATCTTCCCTTGCTATCTGGGCCACTAAATATATAATTTTTAACCTACTCACTCATTTCATATAACCCTAAAGTTCCATATCATTAATAAATTTTTTCTTCTACTAATAAATCCCTTTTAAAAACACATTTAAACTCATATGAAAAATAATTTCAGATAAACACATGATGGTTGACCTTACCGATGGTATTCTTCTCATTTATGATAATTATTATAAAAGGATTCCATCATTTATACATTTTAATCCCCAATTATTTAATATGAAATTTCATGTCTTGTTCATTAACCAACGCATTACCTCTTAAAAAACATTCATATAGACACAATTTTTTTTAAAAAACCAGAGTTTTAATACCAAAACACAGTTTTATTTGAAAAAGCATTTCCAATAAAAAAATACACAATTAAAATGAATTTTTTTTCCATTTAAGAAAATATTTAATATTTAATGTTATTTTATGAGTATAATAAAATTCACGAGGACATAAATGTTTATTGTTGTTGTACTTAAAAAATATGAAATTTATTTTTTCATTTGTCAAAAATATTCCTATTAAGACATGTGTAAAGATTCATTTTGAAAACAAGTTAATGAAATTCATAATATACCTAAAATTTCCTTTATAATACATTTATATAAACAAATATATAAAACAATATCAATAATATTTACATGAAGGAAGACATTTAAAATTAATTCTTAAAACATTTAAAAAGTTATTTTTACATTAAAGTGTAACATACCACTTTTTAAAAAATTGAATCATAAAAATAAATAAATAATTACATTAATTTTTTTTTCCTAACACTAGAATAGAAGAAATTCATGATATAACATGCAACAGGGGTTGTATATGCACCATAGAAAATAAAATATGTGCATAACCTCAAGATTTGTCTCAATGAAAGGAGATTGAGATGACATCCCTTACCTTGAGTCTGAATTATCACACATATCAATTTCCTCCCAAATAATAAACATATGTAAATTATTTATTTTGTTTGAAACCATTTTCACATTCATAATTTTATTTTTTTCACTTATTACAATTTTGTATATAGTTACTTAAATAATCATGTCTATGCAAGGTGTTTTGAGAATATTTGGTTTATGTATCAAAACAAATAATGTTAATTGAATATTTTCAAGTGGTAATTATATGAACATATCTATAATAATAATCATCAAATAATTAACATTATTATACATAAAATTTAATTTAAAAAAACTAGTAAAATATAGTGATGAAAAATGAACCAATGCCATAATCATGGAGATGGTAAGCCATACGTATGCATGAGCAACGTTCCCATTTTTCAATGGTCCTTATGGAAATAAAGTATGTAAAATTTATATTTACATATAGATAATTGTATAATAAATACTATATTATTAAATCACATATATTTATAAATACAATTCCTTTGATTTAGAAGGAATCAAAACCCTTCGAGGAGCCGATAGTCCACACATTCAAAAACAACTTTATCACATTTGTAGTGTTGGAAAAGTTGTTAATTAAAATGATAAATTATTTTTTATGAAAATAAATTATTTCATAAATATAATATATATTTCATGAATGTCACATATTTTTAATTAAACCCATACATAATACATTACATATAAAGTATGAACGTATCACATCACTCTGAGGAGGCAGTAGTCCAAAAGTATACAAATGATGTTATTGTATTCTTACAAAATTTCAATCATGAAGGTATGTGTTATATAAAAACACTATAAGTATGAAAAAAATCATAAATATTAGATATATCATATATAAATAGTAATTAAATTATTATTACCAAACATGAGAGGTGGTAATGGAAGAAAGAATAACATCGATTTGTTAGTTGGTAGTCTGTTATACACAC
Organism: Viscum album; assembly: GCA_963277665.1. Taxonomy (NCBI): domain Eukaryota; kingdom Viridiplantae; phylum Streptophyta; class Magnoliopsida; order Santalales; family Viscaceae; genus Viscum; species Viscum album. The sequence continues at coordinate 400,084,669 of OY728151.1, read as the reverse complement.
GATTATTGATTAGATATCTCATTTGATAGAAGTATCAGTAGGTGTACATATTACCCTTAACATTAAAAATATTCATACATTTAGGACAAAAAGGTTACTATATAATCATGGTGTAATAATAATTTATGTGGTTTGAGAAATAAATAAAAAAAGAAGTGATCATTGATGAATGCTACTTTATTTTCAGGTAACTTACTTGGTTACACTAAAAAACTTACTTGGATTTAATTATACCAAATATAAATATTATAAGATTATATGTGGGTATTTTTTGAGAATATATTTTTTGGTTTTCAAGAGAGATATGGTTTTGATAGGTGTGATGAATTAAGGGGGGTGAGTTCCTTTTTATAGTGGCGGGTAATGACATTCTAGTAATTATAATAAGATAAACACTATTGAGAGGTCTACCATAAATAATTTTTCTCCAATAATGTGAAAAATAGATATAATTGGGGACATGGTCAAATCTTTGATATAAAATGGTGTTCAGAAAAGTTTATATGACATTTGGACTCTTATGTTTAATGTTTTTCCACTAAGTAAACACATTTTTACATTAATCATTGTAATTAATTTTAATTTATTTCAGTGATATATTTTCAAAAAAACTAAGATCACATAATTAAAAGTTAAAATATATTCTGATTAAAAATATTTGATACCCTTTTTCTAAATTCCAATCACAAAATTGGGATAAATTATTCTAAAATTTGTCTTGCAGATTGGATGAAAAATATGGATTTTAAATTAAATATGTTCAAAGGTTATATATGTTTTTAATTCTAAAATAAATACAAAAATGATCCGAATGGATTAAATTGGATTTATATATGTAAAATTTTAAAAATTCAGCTTTAAAAGAAATTAAAATTGTAATTTAATAATAAAAATTATTTTGATGAAAAAGATGTTTTCAATTAAATTCTTTATTATTCAGTATTCATAAAAATATGAAACATCTCATAAAAATACCAAAAATCCACCCAAAGTAAATTTTTATATTTATATTTAATAAATGAAGTTTAATTTTTCAAATAAAATTTATAAAAGTTCCAATATTTAGTTTTAAAATAGGTGTTCCATCAAAAGGGCATACAATTATCTCTTAAAAATATTCAGTTCTTATGCTTAAAGTTGGATTTAATATTATATGATGCCAATAAAACACATTGGATGAATTTAGAAACGTTTTATTAAATATATTAAAATAATATTCTTCAATATATTTCACTACCAATGATTAGTTTAAATAATTAAGATAAAATGTTATTCTGGTCATAAAAATAGTTTTTCATAAAAACACATCCTTTTTATTCAATTGGTCATTATTTTAATTTATAAATAATTTGTAATTAAATTATTGATTTTATAAAATTCTGTAAAATATAATTTTAAAATTTAGTTAATCTCATTCACCCATTCCATTTCAATTTCTAGATTATAGTTATCATACAAATTTTAATAGTATATTGTTGTCTTGTATGATCTGGGTTTGGGTGTAACATAAGTCATCAAAGGAACTCAATGTTTCATGAAACATACAATAAAAATGGTATTTATTTAGATGTATAAAAAACTATTTATTTTATGTAACATATTCTATTAAAGAATTTAAATTAATTTAAAAGAGTATATTTCATGAAATCATGGGATGTTACACCCTACCCTCTTAAAATTAACTTCACCCTCACAATTTATTTTAGTTATTAAATGATTAAATTTTCTAAATATCCATTATTGAAACTCAATTCATAAAAAAGTTTTATAAAAATTACTATACAAAAGGTAATGTGGTAAACATAATGGTCCTTAGAAGTAATGAATAACTATGATTCAACATATAAATAACATTGGTGGAAAATTATAAGATGTGTTTGGAGGGGAATGTTAATTCCTATGGAATAATAGGGAGTGATAGGGAAAATAGTAAATAAGAATTAAATAATCACAAAAACACTATCCATATAGGAATGGAATGTGTAATTGATATCATCATAAAATATGGTAATAGGCTAACATTTTATTTCACTATCATTTTCTTAGATTTGAAGGATTCATTCACCATCTATACTAAGAGAATAAGGAAATATACTTACTCAATGAGAATAATTCCATCCATAAATCAGTTTCTAATAAAGTATTATTAATTTCCCCTAAAAATGAGTATTTAATATGACTTTTCATGCTTGAATTACTAGAATTAACTTTTAACAGATCACATAATCCGCGAAAGGATAACACGATATTCCTCCTATCTTTAGAAATGTATCAACACCAAAATGGATAAAACATAGTAATATAATTAAAACATTCATTTTATGAATAATAAATCAGTATCTAATGTTCAATAGTAACATCCAAATTTATAAAAAATAATTCCATATACATAACCATAATGGTTACCAATACCACTAAACATATGCCTGCAAAAGTAGTGGTATTTATCCATAAATAAATTTTAAAAATTCGACTCAGATTTAAATAAAAAACAATAAATGTATACCAAGGTATTTTTATTATTTAAAACATTAAAAGAGGGGTTCATAATAAATTGTTATTATGATCAACCTTTATAAAATACCGAGCACCCTGGAGGTATCACCACTTAACTAGATGGCATGACATCAACTATAGAAGTAACAAATTTTTTGACACCCATTTTCTTATAATAATGATTATTTACAACTATATTAAGTTTATTTAGACACTATTTAGAATAATTTATTATCAAATTATAGCTAATTAATTTAACTATGGACTGGAAATCTGTTATCACACTCTTGGGTTGTTCAAAACTCTTCTCCTTAAAGTCATAAATGTTATCAAAAAACATATCCCCTTAATAAAAATTTCTTTATCCCAATATATAGTACCCAAAATGTATTTTACAACACATAGAACATGTTTTAGCCTTACCTATATAATTCTTAGTGGGTTTATCCTCCATTTCTTACCATCTTTACCTTTTCTTACTCATATTATCTCAAGGAATCTATGTGTTTGAAAACTTCATTTCAACTTTCTCAGAAAAATGAATAAAATTTTCATTAAATTTAAATTATTAAGAGGAAAATGATCATCAAAAACTTGGTTTTAATCATTAATAAAATCTATTAATTTTACTAAAAATATATCTAATAATATTAGGCATATACAAATCCAATCTTGTGATATTGCTTCATATGCAGCTACAAAATCTTTATCAATTTTCATCAATTCTAATAATTGTTTTTCTATAATATGTTGAATGTTCTTAGATAAATAACTATCTAGTAGAATATCCTAAAATGTTTAATATTCCATGGAATGAAGTTCATATTTATCCATACTATTCATTACCAAAGACCCTAACAAACCAACTTCACCTTCAAAATGATATAAGGAAAGGGTTAACTTTTTTAGGTTCTAAGCATCCCAAGACATGAAATATATTATCTATAGTATTTATCCATCCATCTGAAACCATTGGGTGAGATGATCCATTGAATAATGGGTTATGTTGTCTCATAAAATTCTCCATTATCATCATGTTCCTATTTGGTAGATCTGATTTCTATTATATATGGGAACCCCCATCATTTATTTCAGGTATCAGTTGAGCCATTACTACTAAACATTATTCTATTACAATTCCAACCATCTCGTCATGATGATTTAGAAGGTTTTGTCCCCTCGATGCACTCCTATTAGAGCTTTCTAGTTTCATCTATGGAAAATCATTCTGAACATACATACATTAGATTAATAAATATATAAATCATAAAATTCTACAACATTTAAACTTAACCAAAAAGTAAAATATTCTATGGGAATGCAATTAACACTATGATAACCTCTAATTTTTTCTAAAACATTACTTTGATAACAAATATACATACATGACCTAAAAAATTACATAATATTGAGTTTTAGTCAATAATTTACTTTCATTCACATTAAGGATATTTTGTGGTTTATATTTTTAGAGAACTAGGCCATGAATCATTTATAACAAAACCATTGAATACAAGTTGGACACTTCCGATCAATATCCAATTTTTCCCATAAATATATCTTTTAAAATAATGAATGAATTTGTTTCATAGAAAATCTCTATGACTTCCAAAATGACTTATTCATTTCCCTTATCCATATTTAAACACTAAGAAAACATTTTAAAAACATGGGATGAGAACATTTTCTCATTAAGGGATATAAAAAGAAAGGAAACCAATATTTTAGTAAAAAAATGAAAAATTATATAAAATTTACCTTTATCTTTAATGTTCTTTGAGAATAGGAATTATATCATTTTAAAGGTACAAAAACACACATTTTCCATAATGAAAGTAATGAAATGCTATAGTAACAAACATAAAATCCTTTAGGTCAATTAGAGCTTCATATTCATTAATTATTTTCAAAACCTTTTTTATTATAATAACTATATTCCTCACTTCTAAAAATGTCACTCATACAGATGTTATAACCATATAGTCTACTTATATAAGAAATGAATAGTAAGGCTATCACAGACCCGCTCATCCTATAAGATATAATGGGATCACCTGGTTCTATATAGGACAACCCATGTATAAGTTGTAATGAGATCACTTAGTTTTATCTAGGCCACCCCATGTATAAGATGTAATTGGATAACCCAACGCTATATGGTCCACCCCATATATAAGTTGTAAGGAGCTCACTTGAGGATATCTAAGCCACCCCATGTATAAGATATAATGCGATCACACGTTTTATATACATATCAAGTACCATATCATTAATAAAAAAATTTAATCATAAATCCAATTCAATGATACTTTAAAATCATATAACAAACCCTTTCATAAAAAACTAAATTTTATTTTGAAAACCCATTTCTAATTCCAAAACAATATTTTCATGGAAAAATTATTATTAATACCAAATAAATAAAAGAAATTTTTTTTTAATTGAATAATTCACGTAATATTTCAATGTAATATATAAATAAAATAAATTTAATGATGAAATGAAATTTATGTGACTTCATACTTTAAAAATATGAAATTTCATTTATTGTTTGTGAAAATATTTCATTGAAGACACATAAAAATATTACTTTTGAAAATAATTGAATGAAATTAAAAATATACATACAATAAACACAATAATTATTTTATATAAATAAAAATATAATATAATATAAGGAATATTGACATGGAATAAATGACTTTGGATATAAATCTTAAAACATTAAAAAATATATTTTTAAATCAACATGTCCCATAACACTTTGAAATATTTGTTTCATAAAACTCATTAAAGAATAAAATTTAAAAAATATTTTAATATCATGAGAATGGAGAAAATTCATGATATTACATTTCAAAGGGGATACATATTCACCTTATAAAATAATAAATGTTCATAACATCAAGACAAGCATCAATTAATGGAGATTGACATGAAGTCCCCAACCTTGAGTTTGACTTGTCACATGTGTCTTTATCTTCTGAAATAATAAAATTATGTCAATTAATTAGATTATTAAAAAATTGTATAAATTTTATCATTATTTGTGCTTCACTTATTATAATTTTGTATTCAACTACTTCAAAAATTAAGTAGACATTAAGTGTTTTGACCATATTTGGTTTATATGTCAAAACAACTAATGTTGGTTGACTATTGTCAAGAAAGACATTATATAAACATATCAGAAATAATAATCATGAAATAATAATTATATTTATAAAAAAAATTATATTTAAACCCACACCAAAAAAATTTGGATATGAAAAATGAAACAATGTTACAATCATAAAGATGGCAGGCCATACATACTCATGAGTAACATTCTCATTTCATAATGATCATTATGGAAAATGGTTATAGAATGATAATTATATCAGAAATACCATGTTATTTAATCATATATATTTATAAATATAATTCTTATGATTTAGAGGAGGCGGTAGTCCACATGTCCATAGATGACATTAACACTTTTTTAGTGTGTGAAAGGGTTTAAAAATGAAATATAATATTTCTAGAATGGTAATATTTTCATTATTATTATATATATGTCATATATGTCACATATGTTTAATTAAACCCATACTTAATAAATTTCATGTTAAATGTGAATGTATCACATTGCTGTGATGAGAATGTAGTCCACACATCTACAAATGATGGTATAATATTTCTACAAAATGGAAATCAAGAAGTTATATTTTATATAAAAATTAAATAAGTATTAAGACTTAATAAATAATATATATATATTACTAAAAAATAATTACATCATTATTCAAAATCTAGATAGGTTGTAATGGAAGAATGAATGACTTCGGTTCGTGAGGCGGTATTCTTCCATACACACGAATGATGATTGTGCATCACATTTTATAGAAGTGTGTGTAGCTGTAATTTGAACCAATAACAATAAAAAATATCATTATATTGAGAATAATGAGGTTATTATATAATCATATAATAATACTAATTTATGTGATTTTATAAATAAATAATACAAAAGTGATGGTTAAATATTGTTATTATTTGTTTGGGTAGCTTCTTTTCGATTACACCAAAGGATATCCTTGGATTACTTTGTTCCAAAAGTTAGGATTCTAGTATGAGAAGATAAATTTTGGGATCTATATTGGTAAATTTTGGATAATCCCAAAGTGAATGATAGGTGTGATGAATTATGGGTTGAGTACCTTCTTATAATGGAGGTGGAGTTTCATTCTTGTAATTATAAAATGATAAATACATTTGGGAGTTCTCCCTTACATATTTTGTAAAACTCTGAACTTTTTTTAATATTTATAGCGATCATTTATTGGTATTAATTTTTCTAGTTTTGAGATTTTTTTAGGTTTTACTTTGGGGTGTGTTTGGGTGAATTGTTTTAGGAAAATGGATGGAAAAAGGCATTTCAGGGTTGGCGCGCAGTTTGCTCTAACCGTGTACCCTGGCCCAGAAAATCGTGCAACCATTGACGTAGGGGTTTTTCGTGATTGTTAATGATTTTTCAAACCCTATTACCCAATATGGGAATCTATGAACACCCCTTAGGAGAGGCACGTGGTTTTGGAGTACAAATAGGGGAAACCATGTGCCTCATCCTAGAAAAATGTGGACAAGAATTTAATTATCCTAAAAACTATTTTATGTTTTTAACCCCCTAATTAAAACAAAATCAACCCCCATTTGACCCTAGGAATTAATTAAAAAATATGAAAACAAAAAATAATATTTAAGGCCATTCCAACCTATGTTCCTTGTAATTCAAAGCCCGAATGAAATATGTAGACCCCTCTCAGTAAGAAGATATCATCACGACTGGGTTCCCATTATTATATAGTTCTTATATATTTATTTAAGGAATTTTATTACCTATTTTGGTTTGATATAGTACTATTTTTTATCTATATATATTATTGTAGATATATATAATTATTTAAGAGATATTTGTTTTTTTAATATTGGTTTAGTTTTTATATCTAGATATCATTCTACATTATTACTCTGCTAAAATTGGGGATTACTATTGGGAGAAATCTCATAAAAAAATCAAGGTAGGTGGTCTATAATTTAAATCTAATAGTCCTTATTCGAATTAGTTATATGTAATTATTGAATTTATAGTTGATATTTATCAATATATTTATTGATAAAATTAATGATTTTTTTGAATTAATTAATCCTAGAAAACAAGAATTTGGGATATTTGGATTTTAGATCACAAATAAATAACCGAGGAATTAATAATGAGATATTGAGTTAGTTTATTTGAGATAATTAATTGATGAATTAATTATGATATATTGATATTGTTGGTTTGAGATAATTAATTGGTGAATTATTTACGAGACATTGATATAGGTGGGTTGAGATAATTAAATTGTTAATTAATTATGAGCTATTGAGTTTGGGAATTGAGATATCAAATTATTGAACTAAATTTAGGTTAGTGATTAGTTAATTATTGAGATAATTAAATATATTTATGTGCTTAATTTATTAGGTAATTAATTAATGGGAATCATGTGATGAATAATTATTGAATATTATTGATATTGATATGATTAATGAATTATTGAATTAATTAATGGTATTTATATCTTTGACCAATTGTTAAATTAATAAGGGAATTGATGTGGATAATTAGTTATTGAATTAATTCCGTGTTGATGAATGGTAACAAGGTCATTCAATTTGGATGTTATGAATGGTATCATGGTGATTTATTTGTGAAATAAATAATTGGAACATGGTCATTCAATAGTATAAATTATGAATGGTATCATGAGAAGTCAAGAATGATGAAAAGAATTGGAACACATTAAATACATTTTGAGAAGTATGAATGATATAATGGGAATAAAATTATAATTTAAATAATGGTAACAATGGAATTATTACATTTTATATCCTTTGGGAATGATTCAGAATCTCACATGGGATGAAGAAGGTATTGAAGTACGGGTGTCCATGGGAACCTGATGATTTTTGTGGTTAAATAAATAATATTTGATAATGTTATGAATGTTTATTTATGAATTATTAAATACTATTTATAAAAATTCATAAAATATTATTTTAATAGATATAGTTTTAGACACTATTGGTGGTGTCCTACTGAGTTGTACTCACACCCTACTCTGGCTTCCTAATGGGTACCCAAAGAGAATTTGTGGTTGAGGGAGTGGATATGGGAAATTGACCTACGTTAATATGGATGAGTTGGGATGGATAATGGATGGGGGAACTAGAAATGGATCAAGACCAACATGGTATTAGTTAGTGTATTGAGTTTTGAGTTTCAGTTTCACAGTTGGCATGTACTTCCGCAAGACATATCTACTATAATGTTGTGATACTGTCATTCCATCTTTAGTCATCACGTGGTACGGATGTTTTTCAAGTTATGGTAGTCGTAATTAGTTATTGTTTATTTATTTTAGACTGGTGTTTTAATCTGATAAACTGGGTTTATTATCCCCATGACTGACATTATACCTTTATTATTAGTCGGCAGCTTCTATTGTATGAGGGTCTGTTCCTGAGGTCACGTAGCGAACCGGCTCAGGGAAAAAACACATTGAACCTGCTTCAACATGTTACATTATGTAACTTTAATAATGGAAAAATTCTATAAAACTAGTTATATAGTCAAATCATGGATATAAAATGGATTTTTACATGTTTCTAGGCCATTTGGACTCTTATGATTAATGTTTAACCACTAGGTAAGCACATTTTTACCTTAATCACTATAATTAATTTAAATTTATTTTGATAATATTTTTGTTAGAAAACTAATTTGACCTTATAATAAATTATAAATTATGTTTTTTCAAAGTAATGAATCCATTTTTTCAAATTCAAATTACATAATTATTATTATTTATTTTAAAATTAATCCCACAGACGGGACGTCACAACAGATTTTTAAAATGAATTTGTTCAAAAGTTCAATATATATTATATATAAATTCTATAAAAAATAATCAAAATGACCTATATTTTATTAATATATGTAAAATTGAAAAAAAATATATATTTTAAAAACAGTTAAAAATAGAATTTTACTACATAAATAAATTAGATGAAAAAGGAGTTGTCAATTAAATTTCAGTATTACTAACTATTCATTAATACATAAAAAATCTCAGAAAAATACCAAAATTTAACCCAATGAAACGTTTGATATTATTATTTCAATAGTGATGTTTATTTTTTCAAATAAGAATTATAAATGTTCGAAAATTTATTTTTAAAATAGGTGTTCTTTAAAAGGTGATAAAACTATCTTATAAAAATATTCATTTTTTAAGATTACAATTAGATTTATTCTTTCCTTAAGACTATAAAATATATTTGATTAATTTAATTTTTTTAATAATTATATAAAATATAAATTTCAAAAATATATTTCACTAATAGTGATTAATTTTTTTTATTAAGATTAAACACCACTTTGGTCATAAAAATTGTTTTTCATAAAAAACATCCACTATATTAAATTCGTCTTTATTTTCATTTATAATTAATTGAGAACCAATGGATTAATTTTATATACATTCCTAAACTATTATTTCATAATTTAGTTAATATGATTCATTACAACTATTACAATGGCTAGGTGATAACTATCATAATAATATTAAAATTATAGTTTTTTCTCATAAGACTCGATCATTTGTTTAACATAAGATATCAAAGGAGCTCAATGTTGCATAAAAAAGAGATAAAATTGGTGTTTCATTAGATTAAATCTAATCTATTTATTTCATGAAACAAAATCTATTAAATAATTTAAATTATTTTGAAATAATATATCTCATAAAATCTATAGATGTTACAATTCTAATTGTTTTTCATTGAGGGTGATTTGAATATACATTATAATGATTATTACATACTATTTTTATTGAACATTAATATAAATCTAAACTTTTACTATCTCTATAGAATATATATAAATTTGTAAATTCATATTTCATGTTCAATATTTTCTGTATTTTTCTTTTCTAGCCTAATTTCACTCCCTCGTGGCCCTTTTTTATTATCCATGACCATTATTATATGTCCCTCATATTAAGATAGTTAGATCGGGTGCTTTTCTTATACAAACATAGTTTACACTTTCCCATAATTTTTGAATATGTAATCCTTCAAACTATTCTATTATCTATGGGTTTTGTTAAGAATGTGCAGTCTTTATGAATTTTTTATTTTGTTTCTTTGTTTACAAATTAGATTACCTCATCAAGGTTCACCTTCTTCAATTTTTGATATATTAATTTATATAAATATATATATATTTTATGTAAATATAGATTCTATGTGTAATAAAATTTAGTTAAATATTCATCATCCAAGGTAATCTGAAAAATGGAAGTATCTTCCACTGTAAATTTTCCACCATAGTATAGTTCCATTAGGGATCCAGAGGAAAAATCCTATCCCTTTTTCCTATGTTTTTTATACTTTAATTATCTAATATCATTATACAGTAATATATATTCAAGTATTATAATTTTTTTATCAAGTTTAATATTTGGAGAATTCCGTTTTTACCTATTTTATCCATCTACTTCTTTGGCAGGTGCATTAGACCTCAAAAACAATTCATCAGAGTATATCATTGTTAATTATTTACACTAAAAATCCTTACAAGTATTGTTTAATTCATATTTCATTATTTGGATTACTCTTATAATATATTCTAGATTTTAGTATCATACATTTTATAGATACAATCAAAATAAGATATAGTTATAGTGATTGAAAGAAAAACATTCACCCAAGGACTCCTTTTAGAAACCCAAGAAGGGTTCATGGAATTAGCATAAGAATGTTTCAATACTATAACCCATATTTACTTTAAATATATTCATACCCATATTAAATCTCCTAAGAATTATTACACACTAATATGTAATGACAATGAGACACCCATTGAAGTGACTCTCAGGACTTTTAATGTCAACTTCTTTGAAATTTGATTATCACTTGTACCTTCCATAACTGATGAAAACACTTATAACTACAAAAAACTAATACAACATATTAGATACATGATGTAAATACTGATTGAGATATATTAACACCTAACATGAAGAATATAATTCACACCATGAATCAAAATGAACCACCTAGTAACATCTAAACTTCCCTTCAACCTAAATATATAATGAACTCACCAGTGTCTTGGATACATCATCCTCAATATAAATACATGAAAACATGGAATAAAGTTTTCCCTTATTCTTTCTATTGAAGCTCTGAAAATATATGACTATGTTTCCATGATTGAAAATAATATGTAGGTCCTAAAATTTAATAATTAAAATCTGGAAGTTTTCCAATATATCTACAGTTAAGGGATGCCATAAAATTTGTAACTCATTTTACCAAAGACAAAATTATTGAAATACATGAAATAAACATTTACCTTTATAACTGGTGAGATAGATATTATCTTTGTTAGCGATCAAAAGTTGAAATTTTTTTATGTCATGAAACCCTACCATCATAGGTGATTTCAAACCTTAAGTGGTTTTGATGAATTTATCTAAGGATTCCATTGAAAAATACTCCTTATTGATGTTAACGAATATGAGTAGTCATGAAGAGTTAAGGCTTCCATGAATTCTAGAGTTTTGATTTTTTAATTTTGGGATTTTGGTTTCAAACATGAAGACTTTTGGCCTTAGTGCGATACATGGAAAATTGGGAGATAATTATGAATATTGGAATGGATAAAAACCCGTAGATGAGAAGAAGGATATGTAGATATGAGACTCTTTTACCCCTATATGGGGGATTGAATAGAAGAAAATACATAATCATAGGGTCATGGAGAAAGAGTTAGATTAAAACTCACAATATTTCACTTTATTTCTGGAATAATTTCTTAAACATCAGTCATATCATCAGTTTGGATTTTCAATTAAACATACATCTGATTCAATATTTGTTAATGGGTAATTTATAGAAAAACATAAATTAAATTGGAGAAACTAAATAATTACATTAAATATATTTTAGAAAAGGGGTTTATATGCCCATGTTCCTGATTATGAGGTACAAAATTCATATTTATTAACAATAATAATCAGCTAATACATAATTTCATTAATTTTAATGAATTTACCAAAGACCATGATTAATTAAAAGAATCATCAACCTTGTATTGAGAACTTCCTTAACCAAATTAATGGGGGATGAATAATTCTCAATGGTAAATATGTGATTTGAATATTAAAAAATAAAGGTTAAAATCGAATATATACATAACATAACCTTATATACATGATATCAAAACTACGAATTCCTATTGATTCATTTTGATTTAAAAATACCCCTAATAAATTTATGGATTTGGGGAAAAGTTTTTTGAAATATTACCTTACTAAATTTAGGGTAATATTTAGATATAAAACTTATTTTTATTACAAGTATTAGGAATAATATAAAAAATATTTTTATGGTTTTAAAGACCATAGAAGGATGATCTTTACTTCCAAATTCACTAAGTGAGAAATTTGGAGTAAAAAATTATCCATATTGGGCCATGTAATCATAAGTAATATTATACATTTGTCCCCTTAAAATATGTTGGTGATGGGTTTCCTTAGACATCTCTACCTCCATAAGTAGTTAATTAAAACACAAAACTCATAAAAGGATCAGCTAAGGGTGGAATTTTTAAGCTAAAATATGAATTCCATAATAAAATAATTCCTCATAGACCAGGATTCTGATCTTTACTAGTAGTAAGTTTGAACAAACAACTAATAAAAAAAATAATATGTTTGGAAGGTATCCACCAACCACTAGAATCAAAAAAAATTCTTTGATTGTACATATTCTCTACAAAAGTTTTCTAAAACCACCTCATTTAAATAAAATAAAAAAAATATAAATATATATATTTTTATTGATTATAGGAAATAATATCAAATGTCTTATATGATATCCATGAACTACTATTTTATAGGCCACCATAATTTAATAAAGGAACCTATTCAATTTCAAACATTTTATTAGTTATTAAATATAAAAAATATTTACCTTTCATCTAATAGATTACTTGATTAGTAAACTATTTTAATTATCAAGTAAATTATTTATTCATCATCGTATAAATTTTACAAAATCAAAGTAATATGAATATAATCTTTTGAGAATTTAGATAACCAAATAATGTAATATATCATTCCACATGTTCACCATAATAAGGTATATAAGAAAACAAAATGACATTGACCTTGGCATGTTGAATCCCATGATTTCAGGGTCAATGATTTCGTTTTCAATATTCAAAACCCCCTATTTTTACGAAATCCTCAATTATTTTATAAAAAAATTTATATCTCTTTATGAATCCATCAAAACTCCACTATAAATGATTATCATAATTTCTCTTAAATTTTAGAAAATCATTTTTTACCCATATCAATCCTCACTCCAAGAACTTATGTATGACCCTGTGAAACATCTTAGAGTTGAAAGTATTTAATAATTTTATAATTTAGAATTTAAAGAAAAGATAAAACTCTAAAAAATTCTATAACTACTCAAGCTGCATATGGATATTGTATGATCTCCATAAAACACCCTAATATCATTATATGAACATGTTTACAAAAATATCTATCCCTAAGCATTATATGTATTCTTATATAATCGATTTATCTATGAAATTAATTAATAACTACTAATATAATGTATGCTTTGGATATAATTAATTTCATATATTCTTAATTATTTTAAATATGCCACCTAGATTGAATGAACACATCACATATCATTCATCAAATTAGATGATCATATCACATATCACCCAAATAATCATAAAAATTCGTTTTCAAAATTAAAATAAATTATGATTGTATTTATAAATATCCAACCAAGGATAGCTTATATGTCACACAATATGGTTTGAGATAAGGCCCAAAGAGCATTCCACATCATTGTGGTCTTGTAGAAATAATTAATAGTACCAAACATAAACATTGGAAATTATTTCACCATCTAACTTAACCAATGAAGTAAATATATTTATATGGAATATAACAACCCAAGATAAACCAATGAATTTTTAAATAATTTCCTTAATTTAAGAATTATAGCTCAAAAACTATCTTTCAATCCCCAGAATCGAATGTTTAGTAGTTTTTATGACTATATATATAATGAATTTTTTCTTTAACATTTTTTTATTCCCATATAATTGATCAAAAATAAACTCTCTTAAATAATAATCATAAAATATAATCTTACTTGTATCCTTGGTAATTAAAATGTAATCAAAGTGGTGAGATCAAAATCGAAGTAAGGAAAAAATTATCAATATGCCATCAAATGGTTAGATGATAAGAAAAAGATAAATAAACTGAAATGATGAAATTAATATTAAAAAGAACTTGAAAAAAATATTTTTTTATAAATAATGATAAAAAGACATAAAATCTCAAATGAAAATACATATTCCATTTAAAATGGTATGAAATCATGTGATAATAAATAAGAGCCATGAAGAATAATTATAAGAATATTGAATGGAAATATAACATAACATTGAGACATTGAGTATATAAAAAAATTGGAATTAACTTAATGACATGGTATCATCATTTTTTGATCATATCTAAGAAGGAAAACCTTTTATATTGTGAGAATAATCCCAAAAGGAACATCCATTAATATCTGGTCATATCCATGAAGGAAAATTCTAGAGTATCTCATGAAATACGTAATATTTACCATTGGATTGTAGGGAGATATATGACCCTACCCATCATCCCCCACACATAACTATGCTATAAGACTATAATAAGTCAACATATCATGATAATACATGGGAAAAAATGAGTTTTACATCATCTTAAATTAGAATCACATAACATGATGTGAAATTACAACTAGTTGATGCAAAATATCAATGACCAAAAATGAGTATTTTGTGCAAGAATTTTAATGTTGTTTCATAAAAACACACCTCAATAAGAGGTATAACATTAAATATTAAAATGGAAAAAACCATGAAAATGACCTTTTTGAAAACATATTGTGCAATAATGGTGAAATTTCAAATCACATTGAATACTCATTTTCTAGAATGGAATATTCAAAAATTTAAAACAATATTTTAAAATATTTCCAAATAATGCACTCTTAAAAATGAAATAATAATTTTACACAGTAAATGTGGAATTAAATCTAAAATTAAAATATTTAATGGTAAATAATTTTAATGTTTTAAAAATACTTTATTGAAAACCACATTATATATATAGTGATATATAATTAATTTTTAAAATAGGTAAAGGGAAATGTGTAAATTCTTATAAATAATGTATTCTTGAATTTAAAAACAATAATTTGAGAACATTAGTTGGAAGATTATATATATATATATATATTGAAGTAAAACTACTCAATTAGAATGAATCTGAATTATTTTGGACACCAAAAACTTTTATAATGATAAATATTCATTAACGTAATCACCAAAAAATTAAAGAGTAAACAAATTATAATATAATAAAATCTTATAATTAAACCATTTTAAATTAACATATTTAATAATTAATCATTATGGGTAAATAATACAAGTTCAATCATGAAAACCCCTTACAATTGTGGTAATATGAAAATAAAAATAACATATGAGGGTTACCATGAAATGGAATTTCAAATTTCATGAAATATAATATATTCATTATATATGAAGAAAATATGATATTGTATACACTATATAAAATAAATGATTTTGTGAAATATAAAACAAGACCCATGAAATTGAAAATAGAGACAAATAACCTTTACAAGATATGATTATATTATATTGAAATTCATTTAAAAAGAACATGATACAGATCTTATAAACTCATTAATTACATGAATATCGTATAATAAAAATATTAGGGAGTAATAAAACCATATAAAATAAATCATGACATGATTTGAAACATGTATAAAGAAATTGAATTTACGACAAGGAACCCCTAACCTTAATTCTTGACTTCCACTAATGTGCATGAATATACTATATAGAAATAAAAAATATTGAATACCTATTTCATATCATTATCATTTTGTATAACCTTTTATAAATATATATATAATTATTATCTATAATTATATTTTTATCTATTTTTTTAATATCAGGTATGAATAATCTTGATCGTTAGCTTCATAAAAGTGATGTTGTTCTTCTTTAATCTCTCAAATATCATCACTACAAAAGAATAAAATATTCTAGTATTGATTATTTATAATTATATATAATGTTTTTGTTTAATTTTATTGGTGTTTTGGTTATGATCTTTAAAGAAAAAATCAATTATGAGCATTGTCTTTTGATTTTTAACGAATTGATGCCAGTAAACTAATTAATGATTTATTTATTAATATTATTGCTATAAAAAAAATTAAAATAGTTATTTACTTATTTATATAATATATTATCATAAATTAATTTCTCAGATTCATCCATGAATGTTATTTTGTAGAGATATTCAGGAAATTGGTTAGACAGAAACACAAACATACCATAATTAATTGATGATTATGGTTATGAATATAGTTTTATTGGAAAAATATAATTAATATTGAAGAAAAAATATTGTATTTATATAGTATTAAGGTTATCAGTTAAATTTAAATAGGTTTTAATAAATAATAAGTAAAGTATATAAAAAATTGGATATATTACTTTATAGAGGGGGTTGTCTTTCCAAATGTACAAATGATGTTTTCAATTTTATTAATTGAAAATGGAAGGTGTGGTTTACGATTATCACCATAGAATAATAATAATCACTATAAAAAAAATTTAATTTCAATATTTATAGATGATAGAAAAGGATTTTGAAAAGTAATATAGGATATAAAAGATGTAAGGATATATTTTTACTCATGTTGATAACATTATTTTTCACATGGAGGAATCCTTAGAAAGATAAAAAATAGGGAAAAAATGTCCCCATGATTTAGGAACTAAAAGTATATTGTTATGAAATATGAGTCAATCTTTTATGTGTGGGTATTTATTTCATTGATTTTTTTCACGTTATATGAATTTTTCTTTGAAAGGTTAAAAAATTTCAGTGTTTTTATTGGTTTCATGGTTAAGGTAAAAAAATTACACTAATAATGTATCCTAAGTGTACATACCATTCCCGTTTTAATAATGATGATGTGCATAGATACTATATAGTTAAAAAATAAAATTGACATGAAGAAGGTTATTTTTCTTTTTGGATTATATTAAACTAGGGCTTACTCTCATAGCTTCCCCATTTCCTCTCACCCAACATAGACACCTTCAAAGGGTTTTTGTAATTATACCAAGCTCATACTAGTGGATTTGGAAGTTGTTTAACGGGATTATTCACTTCGATTGAATGTTTGGGGTTCCATTCTCCTGTATCATTGGTTATCTTAAAATTTTATCTTCTTTTATAATCAAAGTGGCCATAATTGGTCAATTTCCATACTTATAGATATTCTAAAATTATTTTGTGTCCTTTTAGGGGTTGTGATTCATCTTTTTAGACCTAAACCATTTTTTTACAAAGGTGACATTATTTTAACATATGTTTTTGGTGTTTCTATTTCATCATATTTTATTTGAGACTTCTATGGGGACATGGATTTATAAAATAATTTTTATTCAAGATAATAATGGTATAATTTAAATAGGTTTGGTTAATAAATTTTTTATATAGACACACTTATATTTCATGTAGCTAAATGAATGAAACATTGTAGTTAAATGTAACTTTTATGTAAATTGGTATTTCATAAATTAACATGTTTGAAAAAATAAAATTAATTATTTTTTATAAGAAATGCATTTGTTTATTGTATTTTAAGACAAATATTATATTCATGGTGGGTTTACCTTTTCGGTTTAAGGGATTTTCATGATTTAAAAGGGTTGGTGTTGTCTTGTGAAAGGAAATGGTGATTCTATTTTTTATTGTCAGTTGTGTATAAGGGTTAATTATGATTTCCCTCAAATGGATTTTTAATTCTACATTGTTTTAAAACAGGGTTTGAAAATATGTATATTATAATTGATAAGTTAAAGGAAAAGTTTTCCCCTTATGATGTAATCTTTAATTTATTATTGATTGTTCAATTATAGAGATCATTTGGTTTTGTTGAGAATGTTCTATATGTGTCCATGTGATGGGTATTTGATTTCTAATTCAGGGCGTTCTTATGGTCTTGGGATATTTCAATGGAACTGGTAAAAAGAAAGAGCAATAAAATTCACTAGAGACACTTCCTACTACCCACTCAAAATCCGGGAGTAGGTTATGTTCTCTATTCAATAATTCCAATTTCATTTGATTTCATATACATTTCACATTTAATTTAAAATGGTTGGACCAAATATTTCACCACTTCCAATCCATAAGGGACCATACTCATTATGAACCAAAATATGGTGTCCACCTAATACACACCATAACATGTTATAGTACATGAGACATAGTCCATGACTCACCATTCCATAATTGGCTGTTTTGAGTGTCTACTATAGTTTAATAAGGAAAATGGTTATTAGGTAACATCACCCACTCTAAGTACAAACCATGTTTTACAATTCGCTACACAGAATATGTTTCAAAAAGGTAGGTATATCACACAAGGATAATATCACAAAGTCACGTAGTTAATTAATGACACCTATATGATGTGACATAATGCATGACATTCAAGTCCTAAAAGATTCCTAAAATAATGCATGATATGAAAATCCCTCATCACACAAGGTTGAGAAAAAATATAACCCCAACCATAAAAGTGATAACATCAAAATTTAATCCCCCAATGGTGGAATCAAGTCAACAATAAGAGGAAAAATTCAAAAAACAACAATTTCCATAAGATTTAATTTTTATTTTTTCTATACATGGGTTAGATATTCCTAGGAACATCTCCTTAATATATTCCAATTCTATTCTAAACCATATCTATTGTATCAAAATATTATTCTATAAAAGAAAACTACATTTGAAACAACTTCGTAACATCCTGAACCTGGATTCCTCTAAACTATGGCCCAAGCCTAGTTCACCACATGGTCTCAATCACATCTCCCCAAATTCCATAGGCTGCTGACAGGAAATGTGGGACTAATGTGTGTCTATGGGGAGACTATGTCCTTTTATTAGAGTGTATCATAATTCTATCAATAATGAAAATCAATATATGAATCCCATCAAAAAACAAAACATGGGATAAACATCCAAGAGACAGTAATATATAAAAATACTAGAAGTAGTATCATATAAAAAATGATATGTCTAGTCATATCTCTATAAAGTAGCCAAAAGCAGTATATAATAATCATTAGAATACATTCACCATAATACAAAAATACCATAAAGAAAAAATCCCATCTATCATCAAAAGCGTTAGACTGGTCCCACGCTCTCATTTTCTTAAGCCTGGAACAATGACAAGCATCAATGTGTATGCTCTTTCCTTTTCCCCTACCTACAAACAAATATTATTTCAGGGTACCTAATGGGGGTCCGATCAGGGTGTGATATATAATCCCACTACCCCACTACTAAAGGTGTCTATAGAAATTCATGGATATAAAATATAATAAAAATAAGAGTTCAAGGTATTTAATAGATAGGAATGTAATATAGGTGAATTCCCAAGGAAAAATAATAACTGTAAGTGGTACTATATAGCCAGAAAAGGCTACCTGCAAAAAATTGTAAAGCACCACTAACTAGGTAAAAATAAATAAAAAGGGAATAATATTCATGACCATTTTGTATACATAATATATCAGAATATTGATGACCACACTATATTACCTATAATGTCATATCAAGCATGGATGAGGTGTGTAATAAGTAATGTCATAGAAACCGTGGATGAACCATATAATTACTAATGCCAGACCAAGTAATTCTGGATACAATGTGTAGTGAACCAAGACATCCTCATAGATGACCAAAATATTCTCATGGGAAATTCGATTAGACTTGGTTTAGAGTCCAAGGAGCATCTCAATAGAACATTTCCAATACGAGCCCAAACAAGGAAAATATAAGGGGTAGAAAGGCCAAAGGCATCCCATAGAATAAAGAACCAAGGAGAAATATAATCCATGGTGTCCACTACCACTATCAATTTCCATAGAATAATATACCTTACAAATAATAGAATCGTTCATCACTTGTTCCATTTATCAATTCACATGCATTCCAATTCCATGATTTTATCGAATCATATAACAATTCGAATTCAATTGCATTTAATCAATTATTCTACCCACTCATATAAGAAATCACATTCAATTTCATTCAATAAATGAGTTTACCAACTAATATAAAAATTTACATTAAATCAAAATCCATTGGTTTATCCAATCATATATCATTTAACAATTAACTAATTAAGAAAATCAACATCATGTATCACATGGAAAATGAGTAAGAACACATTCTAATCAATCAATTGAGTTCTATTAATTTATAATTGTGTGTCCCCAATCAAGGAAAGATTATAGAAACACCCTATGGGTGTTAAAACAAGGGGAAATATCAAATTAATACCTCATGGGTTACCTTGGTTGGGAAAAAACATCCATAATGTATCAAAGAACTATAGGTAATCCTTAATTGGGTAAAAAAATCAATTTAAACATATAATTCATTTTCCACAAAACCTTAGAAAGTATATGTAATGTAACAATTAAAACATGATATATTATTCACAAAAAAACTTAGAGAATTTATAGATCACCTATCGTAGGTTTGAAGTAGAGTTCCCATAATGTATTAGCTTTTAATTTGACTCAGATCGGTAAAAAAATAAAGAATGGACGAAAAACCTAAAAACATGACAAATTATCTTTCACCTTAATAGAATAATTGACACTATATCAAATGAAAAAAAAAACTCAATAGAATTGTAGTACTTAACGATATGGATCAACAAGACAAAAGAATCTTGATTCTGAGCTCAGAATAAGACAGCACACCAAGACAACAATTTGGCTTTCAAGAGGTTCTCCCAAGTTTGAGATTTTTTCCAAGAGGAGAAAGTATCATATTTTCTGTTATTATTTATTTTATTTGAAAATTGGTTATTCTTCCTCAAAATACTGGTTGTCATGGTTTGGCTGTTCGGTTGGCC
This sequence comes from Viscum album, assembly GCA_963277665.1. Classification (NCBI taxonomy): domain Eukaryota; kingdom Viridiplantae; phylum Streptophyta; class Magnoliopsida; order Santalales; family Viscaceae; genus Viscum; species Viscum album. Next base: position 400,062,997 of record OY728151.1, on the reverse strand, counting down.
AGATTGTGCACCAATCATATACCCTCTATTGTGCTAAGGGGGACCCACATGGCCGTTGTGCATTATTCAAGAAACTATGCACCAAACATGTGATCCTTATGTGTTAAAAATTATAGGTTCCTCATAAAAACATGAACATAAATCTTCATGGAGTCTTGAAACTTTACAGGTTCTAAATTCCCACTTTTTTAGGTATCACACAGTTAGTTAGATCGTTTGGACTATCCAACACTGTTTCTACTAACCATATAACAAGTATGATTTTTCAAAAAAAACATCATTCCTTCCCACGATGAAGTCCCAAATCCCCCTAATACCCTCATAACCTCATATTGTGTTCACATTGGGGTGTAAAAAATCATTAATTTTTTAAGGGATCCTTAAAATATAGGGAAACCCGATAACTTATATGTTATATTCTCTCCCTATTAAATAAATTACATCCTCAAAATTTAATCATGATATCATTAATATATGATTTTAAATTTTGAAATACCATTATTGAAAAACCCAAATCATAAAATTATTAATAAAATATATTCTTAATAAGATAGTTAAGGAAGTAAAAATAAAAAATTCGATAACATATAACTATGTTTCCACATATGAAAACATTGGTGGAAAGTGATGATTTTAATAGAGGAAAATAGTAAATAATTATTCTGAGTGATTGGGTTCAACTGATCAAAATAATGTGAATGATCAATGGATTGTTAAGGGTATGAAAACCATAAATCTATGATGATAAAAAAGTCTATCGGTTCATCAAAAATGAAGGTACTAGGATAATTTTTTTTGTTTCAAGTCCCTTATCCTAAAGATGAGGAATTAATTTACTATCAATGAATATATGGTAATATTGATTCTTGATAAATTTATATTTCTTAATGATATTTTCATCCATTTGTTGGGATTTGATCAATTTCCAATTCAACCCTTATTCAATGAAATGATTATACATGAATGATTTTTATATTCCTAAAGCACTAAAATTAACATTTGATGGATTATAAGATCTATAAAAGAGTGACAAGTCTTTATATCTCTCACTATCTTCTAAAACCAATATGATTACACGTTATCCAATTTTCAAAAATATATATATAGTTATGTAATATAATATTATCTAAAACATCATAGAATGTTTAACCCAAACAATTTCTTAAATTGTTAATCCTATGAACTTCAAAAATATCATGATCGAAAATTTCAGAATTAGTTCCATGTTAGTTTGTAGTATCCAATGCACATGAGCCTATACCCAGTTGGTGAGGAAATTTTAAGTGCATCTAGGTGACCCGGGATCAAATTTAGGTGGATTCATATTTCTGAGTTACTGTAGCAGGCACTGTAGAAGTACTATAGTAGGTTCTGTAGCAGGAACGGTTTGGCATTGTAGCAGTCGATACTATTCCACTGTTTGGGCCTTCGGTCCACCGATTTGGTCCCTGGGTCCTTTAAGGCATTCGGGCCACCCATGCCTTCGTGTTAGTAAGGCCTTCAGTCCACCTCAAGACTTTCGGGCCACCTTAAGAGCAGATGAAAACTAGACAACCTATAAGGAACTAGCTCGAGAAGGAGGATGAGCAAGGAGATTTCACCATAACAAAAGCTAAATAAATTCAATAAATGAGAGGGTATAGAACCTCCCATTGGGACAAACCTGTGCATGCCTGAGAAAGCCTAGCTGAACAACCATGCGAAGGTGGAGATCCGATTTCATGATGAAGATGATGGGGAGGAGAAGTTCCAAATAGTTTGTCTAGGTTGTATGTAATGTTTTAATTCTATAAGAAATTAATTACTCAATGTCCAATGATATGTTTAATACTTAAGCCTATGGGTCTTTTAAGGGATCCACCTCACCCCTTGAAAGGTGGATTATCGAAAATAAATAAAAAAAGATGGCCTTAGGGACATTGAAGATACTTTATCAATATAAATTATCTCTTAATTCCAACACTATTCTCTCAAAATAATTAATATTATAAGGGTTACTTTCCACTCAACCATTTGTTTTCTAAAAATTTCAGATTGTGAGTAAATCACATTTCATGGTAACATTCAACATATGGATTCAAATATTTTATGATGTTGTACTAAAATACCATCCTTATATATTTCAAAATTATTATAACCATTACATCACTAATAAATATTCAAATGAAATAATTTGTGAATCTAAACACAATAATATTAATCATTTTTCATCATCCATAGTATTGGAATAAAATTGACCATGATCCATTATCCTCTTTTGAGGTATATTCCACTAATGATTGATACATTGATTTTAATAGTATCCCATAACCTTGTAATTGAACCATTGTACATTGGAATGTTTTTCATACCCATTCAATTTGACGCATGATAGTCCTTATATTTATACTCGTATCAAACTCCCATTCAATTTAAGTTAGTACCATGGTGTTTCGTGAAACAATTATATCATTTATAAAAAATAATTCTTTCTCTTATTTAATGTATCCATCCTTTCCATAAACACACTCTTATTATCATACATACCTTCAATGAAAAAATACATAGAGAATTATTTATCTCTCTTATTTTAACATGATATTATACCCTCATATGATGATAATTTTTTGGATAATATTTCCCTTTGAAATATTATCTTAAACTTCTAATGAAATGATCATTATTACCCTTTGGATTACATCCATTGATGCTTTTACCATTACTTATTAGGTTTAATTTCCAAATGATGGAGTATAGTAGATTATAAAATATCATTATAAAAATTAATGTTTAATCGAAAAACAAGTGGAATACTTAACATTACATAATGTCATAATCATAACTATGGTTTCTTTAGGGATACATTTACTATAAAATATATTATAATGGTTTGTTAAAAAAATGTGAATTATCTTATGCATAACCCTTAAGAGTATAAAACATGTTGTGTGATAGGGCCCATTTTCACATACTAGGTTTTTCTCGAGTCAAGACTGACACACTATTTTTAGAGTCATTACCCTGAGGTATACCTGTGCATGAACCACGTCCAATTGTTGTATCTAGACTAGGGTGTATTTCTAGTTAGATCCAAATAATGTTTATCTTACCAAAACATTAGGATGTTCTTCTATACTTATCATCAAATTCTATCACATGGTTATTTTCCTTAATCAATGATTTCATAAAATTGATTTCCAGGTTTGTTATTAAACTTCCCTTGATACCAACTTTAACGAACCTGACCCGAGTATCTCGTACCCAATACCATACCTTATTGAATCAGAAATGATAGATGATTAATATCCTAATGTACATATAAATTTATAAGTTTTGGAAATATAGGTTACATTCATGATACCCATTTTACATTTGAAAAAGAAAATAAATCTTAACAAATTAAAATATTAGCATCCTTGAAACTCATTCCAAGAATTTATTTTCATATCCCAGAGAAAGGAAAAAATAAGGGTAAGTTAAAATGGTTAGTAAGGGTTAAATAATGGATAATATATCATGAATATATAAGGAATAATCAGCATGGGATGGTAAATGACTAAAAAACATAAAAATAAATTAACATTTTTATCATAAAATGGCAAAAAGAAAAGGAGATAAAATTATACCAAATAAATAATCACATGAGCCTGAAACATGACCATGGATATTCTATGTAATTGAAAAATAACATGTAAGAACAATATTTATGGAGTGAATAATGATGGATGTACAAACAATAAAGCTATTTCCTCATGATAGTTACTTTCAAGATCTATCCTCGAGATAGTTTAATTCTGTTGGTAGAATGTCATATGCTTTTTCAACTAATTATTCTCAAGAGAATACTATAACATCCCATTTCTAATCATATAGGTATTTAAATATCCTTTTCATGGGTTTTCTTTTTTATTTATTGGGTTGGTTTGATAATGAATTGGGAAAATACCTATAATGGTGATGTCATAGATTTTTTGGACTCCCCTATTTAACTCTCCTTTTCTAAAAGATTTTGGAGGTTTAAATGTTGTGTAAATAGGTTACACATCATGTAATAGTAACTTGGTGCATAATGTGAGAAGTTTAATGACTTGAGAAGATTCACACCATGAAATTTTATACTACGTGATGAGCCTTTACACATCACGAGTCATTTAATAAATTTTTTTCATTTTAAAGTGATGCAATTTTTAGTAGTTATGAAACTTAACTATTTCATGATGTGTAGTGGGATTAAACATCATGTAATAACCCATCTACAATTTTTAAATGGGTATATCAGTTGAGATAATTTCCCCCCTCCTCTCAATTTTTATTTCTCTCAACCCAAAACCTTCCATAGGAAATATTGGAGCCATCCAACCCTTCTAGATTCATTTTTTGGCATTTAATAATCATTTCACTTATAGTGTGTATTCTCTGGTAAGTTTGTTTTTTCATTATTTCTCATTTTCTATTTCTCCTATTATATTTCAACATACCACCCCGGAGTTGATAGATCCATTATCCATGATGTTATATCTCATTTCTATGTTTATTTTAGAGGTATTTTACACCTTCTTTATAATTGATGGGTTCCATTGCGCGTGTTGAATTTCAAGGAAAAGGTATGTGATTTTATCCCATTTGGAAGAATTGAATAACATTAAATTACATGATTTATTTCAATTATTGATTTAAACATGTTTTATAAAACATTCTTTTAATTGATTTGTAAAAATTAAATTCCAATGAATTGGGAGGTTTTAAATTGTATTGAATTTGAAATTGGGAAATCCCTTAATATTATTGAAATAGGGTATAGTTATGGAATTTAGATGATGAAAATTGTTTAATTTAAATTTTAAATTTTATGGATTCTATTTCAATTAAAATTTTGAATTTATTTATGGAAATGGATTGTGAAATGTATGGAATTGTTTTTGAATTGATTCAAAACTAGTGAAAATGGATTAAACAGTTTTGATAGAAGCTCAGTGTTTTTATCTTGTTAAAAATAATTTTTTTTATTAAAATGTATTTTGGTATTAAATGAAAATTGGATATTGAAATGAGTAGAATATGATTGAATTTTTTTTTACTAGTGTAAAAATATATTTCCTATCATTGATTGTACAAGGGAACATAAATTCCTTCACTAGTTTGTGAATTATTTTCACACACTCTACAATTATACAATATTCTAAAAATAAATATAGAACATTACATAACTGATGAGATAGTGATGAGTCTCCATCAGATAGTGTTATAAGGATGTGTGTATACCAATATTTTTATGACCACGGAGAGAGTGTGAAGTCCTATATCCCGATACATTCATAACTATTTGGTAAATGACCATGCCATCGCTTGTCTTATATCTAAGATATAAATATATTCCCATTTTTTTAATTTATTTACATTACTTATGAATTTATATAAACTATTTTATATAAATAATTTAATTAATCTATTTTTTTAGAAATATTACATCAATTATAAAGCCGTTTCTTAATGTATTTTATATGATTTGAATTGTATAGTATGATTTGTTTTAATATTCATTGAAATTCCAAACCTGTTTATTTTAAAAATATAAAAACATTCATTAGATTAATATAATAATTTAATCTGATGTGAAATCCCTGGCGATACACTACATGTCATTTTAGCTCACACCCTTCTTGTTCCTTTTAGGATTTTAGATTATCTATTTCCAGGTTCAAGAAAGGGGGAAAGAACTTTTAGAGGAGGATCGAGTTGTTGAACCTTGGATATGGTGAGTTGTGTCCTTAGGGACTTGAATTTTTTTCCTATTTTGGTACTTGGGTTTTATTTATTTGGGAATTAATACCTTATTGTCTTATGGTACACTATATGATGTGGAGTTTATTTTGTATGCATATCAAATTGCTTGTCTTGATTCTGCTATGTTTTTTTTTGAAAATTCATTACCACTTGCATGTTGTAATATTCTAGGTTCTAGTCACCGACCCATGGTGATCGAGAATTTCCTTTGTTATGTTTTTACCAAATCAATTATTAGGTTAATAGGGTACCTGGGTTGGTTCATAACAAATTGGTATCCAAGTTGGTTGTTGTGCTTTTTTTCTTTATGTCAATATGAATTTCTGAAATTTCATTGGGAATAAGATGTACTTGTGACTGAGTTCCTGACCATCTGTCACCATAATAAACCTTATGTCTCTAGATGTGGTTTGGGAATGACATCTTGTTGTTTTGTTCTATTTTTTTCCTTATTATTATTAGGGGAGAGTGAAATCCAAAATGTTTTTTTTCTATATGTTAGGATTAATTTCCTTTGTTTCTATGGTTGAGTGTAAACATGATTTCTTCTTTGTTGTCTAATGATGTTGTTTAGTATAATTCCTTTGAGAATTCATGCAAAAAAAATCCAACGGGAAGATGACTCTGATCTACAATGAACTAATCCTCCATTGGACTTGAATCTAGTTGGGGTGATTGTGTTCAGTGTCCATTCTCTGAGAAAAGTATTAACTCCAGTCCCTATTCAGGATACAATTTTGGATCCCTAGGTGGATTTTCTATGGAATTATTCTCAAGATTTTCTTCCCTAGAAGCCACCAATTTTTAAAGTCTACGATGTTCCTCAACATGCTAAAGAATTGTTGAGTTGGACGGAATGTTTTTTTAATTCTTTGAGTAACTGGATAAAATTAAGGTAAAGTGTTTGACCTTCATGCTGGAATTAATGAGTAGGAGAGGGTTGGATATGATGGTGAAAATAATGAAACATAAGGGATTATCATGAAAATACTTCAAGGATCCATTCATGGACTAGTTCAATCAAGAGTCAATGGGGTTATCCAAGGCTATAGAGTTTTTTAAGCTAGATAAGGCTGATAGAGCCATGGTTGAGTACTCAAATCACTTTTCTAAGCTTGTGTTGTTTTAACCTGAGAGAATATATATTGAGAGGATGAATGATCAAATTATAAACTTGGGACTTTGGTCAGATATCCATTCTTAGGTTTTCTTGCTGAAACTATCCACTTATGCTGATTTTCTAGATAGGGAGATGATGGTTGAATGGACCTGTCGAGAAAGTCAGGGTTAAGGGGAATATATTTTAGTTCCTTCAAGGAAAGTTTTATGTGTGATTATACTCATAGTAGTTCTAAATTTTAGGGTAATTAAATACCCCCTAGAATTTTTGGACGAATTCCTTTGATAGTTTATCAGTGTGTGAAGATAGAACATTCTATGAGGATTTTTATTGAGGCACCGAAGAATTTTAGCACCTTCAGATGTTAATAACATTTATAGATATTCTTATATATCTTTTCTACACATCTTAGTGTAACATGATCATCATATCCCCCTAAAACTTTGGGGCAGTGAGATTATTCACATATAAAAGGGTTCCACCCACATCCATCCAAAACAAAGAAGCTTCACATAGTGGAAGAGTCTCCAGAAGAGGTAGACATGGGTTAAATAACTATGAGAGGTACCATTACTCTAGATTTGTTATTAGTGACTTCTCTATTTGATACTGATGCATATCAATCATTTATTTCAACCCATATTGTTAATATTCTAAATATTCTTATAGTGACTTTATCTTCTGCAATGGATGTTACTAAACCCCTTGGAACAAAGATAGAGTGGGGGTCTCCATAGACTAGTATGTGTATTCTCTATGTTAGATGTTGAGCTATCTGAGAGTTTTATGGTCATCCACATGATACCTCTTGAATTAATTTTTAGAATATATTTTCTCACTGAAAATAAATTTAATATTGGTAGTTATCATTGAAGGTTCTCAATTACTACATAGATTAGTGTATCTCTTTCCTTTTCAGGAGAATGGGACCCAAGGTCATACAGGGAAAGACCTTATTATCCAAAGAAGTGGAAAGTAACATCAATGTTTAATTTGATCAGGTGAGGGAATTTTTGAGTGGTGATCTCCCTATAGTTTTCGTTGAGTTTCAAGATGTGTTTCAATATGAATTCTCTCTTTGTCCACAGGTAAGGGAAGTCATGTTTTCCATTTAATTAATGATTAATAATCAAAAAGATTCTATTCTATCATACCATATAAATCTAGATGAAATGAATGAGATAAAGTCCAAGTAGTATGATCTTCTTGAGAAATGATTTATACGCCATTGTGTGTCACCTTGACCAGAACCGGTTCAATTTGCTAATAAGTATGATAGTTATATTCACTTATGTGATGAATAAAAAAAGAAAAATAGATTTACATTAAATAAAAATTATCAACTTCCATGAATTTACGATCTCTTTGATCAGTTAAAAGGGGAAACATGGTTTTTAATGATCAACCATTAATACAGTTACAATCAATTGAGGATAAACAAATATGAAATTCAGATAACTGCCTTTCAGTCTATGTAAATCCATTATGAGTACACTGTTATTAAAATTGGTCTAAAAAAATTTCAATTAGTTTTTATAAATTTAATGAACATGATTTTCCATGTGTACATGGATACCTTTGTGGTAGTGTTTGTGGATGAAATCCTCATTTACTCCATGTCCAAGTAGGATCATATGCATCATCAATGAAAAATTATTAGTCTTATGATAATTCACTAACTATATGACATGATTTCAAAGTCTGATCTATTGATTCAAAAAGTGAAATTATTGGGACACATAGTTACTAAACATGGTATATATGTTGATCCTGAGAAGGTGAAGGATTTTATTACTTAGGAGAAACCACATAATGTCTTTGAGATTTAGAGAATATTGGAATTTTCTGGATATTATCATTGGATATTAAAATAATTATTGGATTTGGATTCTTCGATGAATTCTCTAACTCATAAAAAGGTGATGTTTTATTAGAATGAAAATTTTTGGAGTTATTTTTTGGCGTTGAAACATATTTTGAAAGCTGTGATGGTGTTGAATCTTTCAATGGCTAGGAAAGGCTATGTCGTCTTCTGTGATTCATTAGATTCTAGCTTGGTCTACTTTATTATGATGGGAGATCATATAGTTTATTATGTATATTTATGTATTATTCCACATGAGAAGAATTACCATTCTCATTACATTGAACTTACTGCTGTGATTCATTCACTTAAGAGTTGATTGAACAACCTTTTTGAAGAATGGTTTACTGGTATTCAGACTATAAAATATTGAGTTATATCTTCTCTCAAAGAGGTTTTAAACTCCTCTAGAAAAATTGTGTATAGTACCTACAATATTATGAACTTGACATAAAATACACCACAGGGAATGGGAATATCATTGCAGATGCATTGAGTAGGAAATTCAAAACAAAGAAGTGGGAGAATATTTGTAAGAGTGGAGTTTGATGAATATATTCTCACAATTATGTATTGACATTCAGTAGAATGGGGAAGATGATTCCTTACTAAGAATTAAGTTGAAATATGCTCATCTAAGAATGATTCCTTAGGAAAAAGAGGTTGATGATGAATTTCATAGAATTAAAGACTCTATATATGGTGGGGAGACAGTTTCCTAGTGCTCATTCTCCAAAAAGTGTGTTCTATGATATCAGGATCCATTTGTTGTACCATTAGCATCATGAATGGATGTGATGGGTGATTGTCATAATTCCCAATGTGTGTTACAACCATGAACCACTATGATGTTTTGTGATATGTGGTGGTAGTTATGGTGGCCAAGTATGAGATGTGGAATTTTTTAATTTGTTTCCCACTTTTATACATTCCTGAAGGTTAAGGATGGCCATTAGAAACCTTTAGGGATACATCAAACAATTCTAGTCTATAAATTAAAGTGGGATGGATTCCATATGTAATTTGTTGTTGGGTTTCCTCATACATTGAGAAAGAAGAATGTGATATGGGTTGGGATTGAAATTCCGACCAAGTCATATTAACTCATACCCATTTGTGATACAACCAATGTTGAGGATTTGGGATATTTCTACATGAAAGAGATTGTTCATTTTTATGGAGTTATATATGCTATTGTTTCTAACTAGGATCCTCAATAAACTTATCTCTTTTGTATAGTATTTTATGAGGCACCGTTATCTCAATTATATTAGAGAATGGCCTACCATCTGTAGTTATATGTCCAGATAGAGAGCGCTATACAAATTCTTGAGAATATTCTTTGTACTTGTGTTTTTGACTTTTTTGGGGCATCAGATGATCACATTGGTGTATTTGAGTTATCTTATCCCAATAGTTACAAGTATATGATTATAATGGATCCATTAAGGCCTGTTCTGGTTGTCTATGTAAGTATTCATTGTTTTGGATGGATATTGGTGAATGTTAAATTGTTGAAAAATGTTTGGTCCATGTGAAAAAATCAAAGATTAAATCAATTTTTTCAGAGAATATTGATGGAAGAGAACTGATATAAGTGTTTTGTTGATCGTCACCATAGAACATTATAGTTCATATTTTGTTACCATGTGCTATTGAATGTGTTTACCCTGGTTGGTTCATCAATAGATACGTAATAAAATGAAACTTTCTACTAATTTTATGGTAGTTTTCAAGGTTATTGAACAGGTGGGAAAAGTTTCACATTGTATAGAAATACCAAGGTAGATGACGTTGATGCATAGAATATTACATTTATCATATATGAGAATGTATTTATTTTATCTATCTCATGTTTTTGGATAGTTTGATCTTGATATTGAACTTGATTTATCATTGCCTAAGCATCCAGTCAGGATACTTAATTCTAAGACAAAGGTACCTCATGGGAGGATGATACCTTTGGTTCATGTTCTATGGAAGCGTGGTTTTGATAATGACGAGACATTTTAATGTGAGGAACTGATGAGAGAGAAGAGGCCTCATATTTTTTGTCAAGGAATCTTTATTATATTCCTTGTCGGGATAGAATGTTTTTTATGACGAGGATATTGTAACATCCCATTACTGATCTGACATATATGTATTTAACATTATCATGGGTTTTTATTTTAATTGACTATGTAGGGTTTATAATTAATTGGAAGGATACCTATAATGGTGAAGTTAGAGATTTTTTTGACTCTGATCTCTAACTGGCCCTTTCTGTAGGCTTCCAGAGGGTTACATATTGGGAAACTAGGTTACACGATGTCTAACAGTCGTTAGGTTCATACCATGAGAAGGTTGCTGTCATGAGAAGATTCACACCATGAATGGTTATATGATATAAAGTTGATTTACATGTAATGAGTCATTTAATAAAATGTTTTCCATTTTAAATTGACATGTTTTTAGTAGTTATGAAACATAACAATTTCATAATGTGAAGTAGGATTGCACATTGTGTAAAACCCCAACTTCAGTTTTTAAACGGTCAGCTCAGTTGAGATCCTTTTTCCACTATATTCTATTTTTGTTTCTCTCAACCCAATTCCTTCCCTAAGAGATCATGGATCCCTCCAACCATTATGGGTTCCTTCATTTATCATTCAATCATCATTTCACTTGTGGTGTTGATTCTTGTGTAAGCGTTCTCCTTTTTTTTACATTATCTTTCTCTATTTTCTTCTTTGATATTTCTATTTATTTCCCATAATTTTATTGATCTATTATCTTATTTGTTGGATATCATTTCGAGGATGAGTTTTGTGGTCTTATACACATTCTTTCTCATTGACGAGTTTCGTTGTGAGTGTTGAATTTTGGAAAAAGGTGGGTGATTCAATCATGTTTGGACAAATTGAATAACATTAATAAATTAATTTATTTCAGTAGTTGATTTAATCTCTATTTAACAATCATTATTTCAATTTATTTGATAAAATAAAAGTCCAGTGAATTGGGAGGCTTGAGATGGGTTTGGAATTAAAATTCGAATAACCCCCAAATTTATTTAAGTGGGGTGTGTTTATTGAAATTGTTTAATTTAAAATTTAAATTTAATTAAATATATATCAGTTAAATTATTTAATTTAATTATGGAAATAGATTTTTAAATTGATGGAATTGGTTTTATATGGGGTTTCAACTTATGAATATGGAATAACTGGTTTTTATAGAAAGCTAGTGGTTTTATCTTGTTAAAAAGACACATTTCTTTTATTAAGACATGATTTGGTTTTGAATAGAAATTAGAATTTTAAATGGGATGAATGAGATTGAATTATTTTTAAAATAGTGTTAAAATAAATTACCCATTATTGATTCTGTAAGGGAACCAAAAATACTTAGGTATTTTGTGGATTATTTGGACACACTCTACGATTATACAAGATTATCAAACAAAAATATAGTAGGCCACATCCCTAATGGGATGTTGATGAGTCACTTTTGGCCAGTGTTAGAGGGGTGTGTTTATAAAAAAAATTTCATGAAAACATAGAGAGTGTGGATTCTTATAGTCTGGAACTTTCATACCTATTTGGAAGATAACCATATTTCCCATATGTTTTATATTTGAGATATAAATATATTCCAATGTTGTTGAACTAATTTACATTCCATCTAAATTTACATAAACATTTTTATATAAATGTTTTATCTAATCCTTTTTTTAAAAAAATACATCACTTTTAAAGCTACTGATTAAATTATTTTCCATAAATTGAATTGTGTTGAATGATTTTTTTAAATATGATTTTAAATGAGAAACATATTTAATTTAAAAAATTGAAAGCATTCTTTTGGTCAATCAATTGTTAGAATCAGATAAGGAATCCTTGGTGAGATGCAACAAGGGTTTTTATCTCACAACCTATATGTTCCTTTGAGTGTTTTTATATTATCTCCTTTTAGGTTCAAGTAGGGGGAAGTGATTTTTTTGAGGTGGATCCTACTACTGAACCATGAATGCGGTGAGGTGTGTTTTTAGAGACATGGGTTGTTTTTCCAATTGTGGTACTTGGGTTATAGTACTTTGTGTATTAATTCCTTGTTGAATTATGGTACATTAATCTATGTGGAGTTTCTTTTGTATGTATATAATCTTTCTTGTCCTGCTTTCACTATATTTTGTGGACAATTCATTACCACATTCATGTTATATGATTCCAAGTACTAGTCACTAACATGTGGGGATCAGGAACACCCTTTATAATTTGTCATTACCAGCTCGATTATCGGGTTACTAGGGTACCCTGGTTGGCCCCTCACAACTACTGATGCATCGAGTTGATTGACTTAACAAGACCCCAACCCATGTCCAACCGGTCTAAATATTTTATTATACATTGAATAATAAATTCAAGTCATAAACAACATACCTTATCAAATATCCATATTAAGTTAATGATACAAATTTATCAATGTTTCCCTAGTTAATCATATAAATTTTAACGTGAACATCGTATGTAAAAAATGTTACACAGTTTAGGAAATAATCATATCCATATCACAAGAATATTTTCACTTGTGAGAAATTAAATTTCCAATGAGAATTTATCATTAGTAATTGATAGTTTCATGATAAATTTAACAATCAAAAATAGAATTTATAATAAATGTTGAGTTTGACCACTTGATAATTTTCATGTTAAATCCCCTTTGATTAGATAATTAAAATTGGAACATAAAAAATACAACTAATTATGAATAAATCTTGATATTACAAGTCAAAATAGAAGTATATCACCCACATAAAAGGGAATTTGTGCATAATAACAAATAAGTCTCAATGGAATGTAAATAGAGACAAAATCAAATATCTTAGGATTTATTTGGGATGAATTATATCTAAAATAGGGTATAATGGTTTTAAAAACGGTATTAACATAATAAAACCATATTAAAATTTATTATATAAAATATGATCTGTTTATAAAATCTTATCAACTTATTCTTAATAATCTTTCATTATTTTCATTATTTTGGGTGTTAATTAATTAGTTTTTTTGAGTATTTTTTAACTTGTTTTCTATTGTTCCACTTACGTAGATCCGGATTTCACTATATCCAGAATTTAAACCAGTTTTTAAATAACTTATATATTTATTATAAATATTTTTTTAATAATCCATATAATATTTGTGATATGAAATGAAATACATCATTCACGGAGACAGTAGGTCATACATACGCATAAACATGGTTTTCATTTTATTATCATATTGAAATAAAGAAAATTATATTATATATATATATTATCATTAAAATTCAATATTTATATCACATATTTTTCATATTTTTATTAAAACAATGCTTAATACATTCCTTGTAAACCGTTAATGAATCACATCACTTCACGAGTCGGTATATTATCATTGTAATGCCCCAACCCCAGTTACACAGAGTTGGTGCATTATTTTAATACATTGGCATGATTACAAGGAATCAAGTCCTGAAGAACCGATCAGTTTAGCAGTCTTTGAAAATAGATTACATACATGAATGTTACATTACACTTCATAACATACAAAACAACATAAGTAATCCTTTATGAATTCCATTATTACCTTGTCTTAACCCTGCATATCAATCACAATACATTTCATGGAATCCTAGAAAAAATAATACATAGAAAGGGGTGAGCTCAAATGCTCAGTAAGGGTAAGCAATGTAGCAGAAACTTTCAGAAATAAGCATAAACATTTGAGGCAGTGTATAACTAAAACAAAATCCTTTAAAACATGAACTTCAACATAATATGGGAAAGATAAAATGAAATAATTCCTTTTTCATATTCACATGGAAATTATACTAGTTGAATAATCACATGCAATATCAATAACCACTTTTATAATGATGGAATGCATAATTCCAGACTATCAAAACCACATAGCCAAGGACTCCTGCCAAGACTACAAATAATATTTTGTCAAGGACTTGTGCCAAGACCGTAGTTTGTCTCATGAGACCTAATGATGCATCGAGGAGCTATAGCGGGCTCCACCCATCACATATTATGTCCAATGCATTCCCATATGAAAAGTTTTAAACATTACATAAACATTCGTATTAAAACCAGCATACGAAATGTCAATACTTTCTCCATAAACCATGAATGGTATAAAAATAACACATCCACAGTCAAACGTATCACAAAACCTTCAATACAATATGAAAGTTTTTTATCAAAATAAATAAACTTCATATAATCATAAAATCCATCAAAGGATGTTGACATAGATTAAATCAAAATTATTTGAGTGAAATATTTCTTTTTTTTGAAATCATTTAAAAGTCACACATTTATAAAGGATGTAATTTAAAAGATATTTTTGAATCAAAGTGTCCCATAACACTTTGAAATTTTTTAAAGGAATTAAAATTTTAAAAAAATTCATTCCTATATAAACAAATCCTTAAAACCCATTTTGAAGACATGGAAATTAATGAAAAATATTGAGAAAGATAAATCTTTAAAACATTTAAAATTCTGATTTTGATAAAGAGTACCTTTCAAATTTTTTTAAAATATTCATTTTGAAATCATTTAAAAGTCACATAATTATAAAATAAAACATTTAATTTGAAAATATCTTTATTATCTTTTAAGGGAATATTCAAAAATTTTATAATGGCGTAAAATAGCTGTACCCACCGTATAAGTTAAAAAAAAAATTCTTACCTTAATTCTGTCGAAAAGGTTAAAAAGGGCCTTGTTTGGAAAAAAGACGGAAAGATTCCTTTATAACCTTCTTATAAAAAGTCAAAAAAGGGTATAAATGACTTTAACCCATATTCTGTAAAATAGTAAGAATGTTTTGAAATACACTTTCAAGAAACATGGATGTGGATGATAAAGAGGTCCCAGTAGATAATTACATATAAACAACCACGGATAGTGAAGAGATTGTGCAATAACCATTACCTTGTACTTTTACTTGTTTGGGGGTAGGTTAACCTCCTGTATAATGGTGAAATAATTGTTATTAAATTATACATAAATAATATACATTAATATGATATCATATATGATCTTTTAACATTGCTTTGTTAATAATATCTTAGTATTATCGTCATTTCGGGTGTTAACTTACTCATTTTCTTTTATATGTTTTGTTACGTAAGTCATGGTTGTCATGGATATGATGTATCTTATTCATATCCAGAATGATATGAAGTCCTTAAACAATATTTTTAATTCATCAAATGATTATTATACTTGAATGGATACGATGGAGAATGAATCTCATCGCGTTCGTGGAGACGGTAGTCCGTAGTACGCACGAGCGACAATATCATTATTTTGATATTAAAATAATATATAATTAAATGGTATATCATATATAAAGAATTATTATCCTGTTATATTTATTATTTACATGAATTACACATCATTATTATACCCATCCAAATAATAATGTTTTGAATAACAATTACACCACGACGTGGAGACGGTAAGCCGTACGTACGCACGTATGGTGACATGTCATTCAATGGATGGATAGAATACTGAAATATGGTTGTACCATGTTTATAATAACATCAATGTATATAAAATATACTGGAGTTATTATTTTAGAATGGTAATAACAAAGAAAGAAGAAGTGGAAGAAGAAAGGAACTTGAAAAAGGGTGGTGAAATCATTACCTCTTCTTTGAGTTCTTTCTTTTGATTTGATCAAAAGGGATCCTTAGGTTGGCTTTCTGACTAAATTAAGACCTCTAGGATAAATTGAGTGAAGTTGAGAGATTATTTGGGTAGGTTTTGGCCGAACCAAAAGGCTTTGAATGTGTGAATTAGTGATAAGGGGTAGTGCCCTTTTATAAGAGGGGTGAGGGGCACCTTGGGAAAAGCTAGAAATATTATTTTATAATAAATTCATATTCGGTTTCTAATGGCTCAAAAGTGGATTATTTAAAGTTTAAGGTGTTTATGGGTCTAAAACCACTCAATAAATAGAATTTATACAGGTTTGGGTCACTATATTAACCTTATCTTTAAGTATTAACTCTTAGTTAATTAGTTTCACTTTTACAATGTCTCTTTGTATTTTTATATTATATGGTTAATAAAATTACTATATACATCCAAGAGACCCTAAATAGGTTCATTAATGATACAAATATCATGATATAAGTCTCTTGGCCGATACATAGATTTTTAGGAATTTAATATCAATTAATAATATAATATTTTTTTTCAAAACCCTTTTATGTCAATTTTGACACTATTCAATAATTGATTTTTTTAACTCATAACAGAATGATTACTTCGAAAAAATTTAATTAAATAAATAATAACATTACATATTAACCTAAAAAAATTATTTTTATTCATAAAAAGTCTCATATTAAATTTATTTGGGTATTTATAGTATCAATTATTCTAATCTTTCACTATTATGGTAATTACTACATCACCATTGTGTCATAAATAAATTAAATTATTTAATGTCTAAAAATTATAAATAAAATACCATTATATAGGAAATATTTTTAGATTTATAATTAGTATTTATATTCGAACATAAAACATATATAACCCTATATAAAAATTGTTTTGCAAAAAGATAAATGCTTGTGTCATTTTTGTATTCATTTTAACTTAATTAAAATAAAGTGTCCCTATCACTTACATGTGGCTCCATGGGGTCCCAAAATCTACCCAAAGATGCCCATGGTCGGAAATGTATCAAACAATAAGGTTAGGACACATTTTAGAGTAATTTGTTATTATTATAATATTATTTTAAACCCTTATTTACCTGATTTACCCTTTAACCATGGTAAATAATATATTTACCGATGTAATTATTCAAAATGTCTGAAAATAAAATTCACCTGTTTACACAATTTTTAAATCCTGATTACAAATATGGAATACATTTTTCCACATTCAAAACACATAAGTAGCAGAAATTAATTTAAAATTAATTCCCGTTGTTAAAACAAAAAGCGTGTTTTTAGGAGATAATAAATATCAAAAGATTGACACTTATTTATGTCTGGTTTAACTGTGAAATTTTGTCCAATGAACTACATTGTATTAAATGGTAAAAATATATTATAAATATACTTTTAAACCAATCAAATTCATAATTTATCACTACTAATTATTTTGATTAAAAAAAGTTGTTTTTAATTAAAATTTAGTAATTTTCACTATTCATCAAAATATAAAAGTTATCCGAAAAGTACCAAAATTTCACCCTAAGATAAATTCAATATTCCAAATCCAAAAATTAAGTCCATTTTGAGAGATAAAATTTATAAAATTTTAAAAATTAGGTATTAATTTTTATTACGGCTAGTTTGATTGGTTGTAGTGTGTGTTAGAACTCGAAGTTGCGTACAACACACACTACTGTATTATTAAAAGAGTAGCGTACCGTGGAAGATTGGGGTGTTACATTTTAAATTTTTTTATGTCCCCATTATAAAGAATACATTTATTTATTCAAATTGAATATATAAAAGTTTAAAACATTGGATTTAAAAAGGGTTCACTATTAAAGTTGGTAAAAGTGCATTTTTTCAAAAATACTTCTTTTATCTAAAAAAATGAATTTATTCTTACATTATGTCAAGGAAACTCATAATATGGATTCTAAAATTATAAGGATTATATAAGGTTCAAAATTTAGTTAACATTATTCATAACCTGTTTTGAACGGCTTGTTTGGTAAGTCATAGTGCTCTTGAACTCGGTGTTACGTGTTGTGAAAGTTATTGAATTGTTTTGAAGAAGTACATACTATGAAATCATGGGGTGTTACAGTCGTACAAATGAACAATGTTATTATATTCCCACAAAATGGAAATAATGAAGGTATGTGTTATATAATAATTTAAAAATGATAAATTCAAATAAAAAATATCATATAAATAATATAAAAATACAATTTCCATTATTATTACCATCCATGGAATGTGGTAATGAAAAAATAAACGATACCAGTTCGTGAGGCAGTAGTTTGCTATACACCCACAAAATTTTTTCATAACCCATTTGATATAAGTGTGTAAAGTATTTTTTACCAATAAAAAAAATATATTTTTAAAATTATTATACTATTTTCATTATAAAATCATTATATAAAAATAATTGAAGGATGTGGATAATGAAATAAAATAAAAACACTTTTAGGGAAACATTACAACTTCTTTTGGTACCCTCCAGAGGTTTTCTCCAAAACCTAAAATAGATTGTTTTATGAAAAAATAAGGTATTTATATTTATGGTAGGGATGTTTGGATGCCATTTTCTATTGTTTTGGTTGATCTAAATAGATTGGGAGGTGTGAATTAGTGGAGAGTGTGAATGTCATTTTTTAACAGAGGAGGAGTGAAATTCTCATATATGCCCTAAAGTATTCCTTATTGGGAGGTATAATTTACACGATTTCACGCAAAAATTGACTAATTATTTAGTGTAGGTTATTTATTTTCTAGATATAACTATACCATTCAAAAAATAAACACATTTTATGATTTTTTTCTTTAAGTTCTATGTTTCTAGTAAATTTAACATTTCAATTTTTATTAAGGTAAACATTTTTCTAACATAGGTAGTTTATTAATTAAGAGTAAATTAAACTGACAAATATTTTATAATTTATACCCATGGATTATAAAATCTATATAAAATTTATAAAATAAAAATTACATTTTTTGTAATTTAATTTTAACTGAAGCGCATGTGACAGGTAATAACACAGATTTAACCTTTAACGTACTAGCAAAGTTCTTACTATTTTGGGGTCAATATGTTTACATTAAAATACTAATTAGTCTATATTTTATAATTATAAACTTATAAAAATAAATCTACATAAAATAGGTTTTTTATTAATTTTAAATTATTTAAAAAAATTTCAATTTATTATAAAATAAAATTATTGTCAATTTTGACGTTACTTATTTAATTTAATTTAAAAAATATCAATAAAATGACGGAATTAGGATATATTTTGTTAAAATATTTGTAAAATTATATATTAATATATTAAACTAATTTTAGAAAATTATTCAACAATTTAAATTCAAATTTATATTTTCAGTATCATTTATTTTAGTTAATTATTAACTAAATAATTCCTATATTGACATTTCTTATGAATTTAATGTAATCAATTAATCTCTAAAAAAGTAAAATAATTTATAATAATAGAAAAAATAAGTTTTATTTAAAATATTTATAGAGAACTTAACATACCTTACTTCCCCTAGTCCAAATATTTATATAAATTACTAGTAAGAAAATAATCGTTTTTGTTTATTTTCTTTACATAAATTACTATATAGGTCACATTAATGGAAAACTATCCAAATAACTCATAAAATATATCCAATGGTGTCAAGGGTCTAAATAGTTCCATTAAATGATGTTTGGGAATATTGATAGGTTATTTTACTCTTTACATTCTATGTTTAACTACTAAGTGAACTCACTTTTATATTAATTATTGTAATGAATTTTAAGTATTTTCACTAATCAATTCTATAAAAATTATGATGGACTTGTTCTAAATTATAATTTTTTATTTTTTATTTTTTATTTTATTTAATCCAATTTTATAAATTTAATTCATAGAAGTATAAGATTCTAATTTAAAATTAATCCCGTAGAAGCGATGATAAAGCATAGTTTTAAAGTAAAAATGTAAAAAAGTTTACTTTGTTTATATAAATAAATTTGAAATTAAAATTATTCAAATTAAAAATTTTAATAGATTATGTATAATTAATCTATTTTACTTTTAAACTAATTTAAAATTTAAATTAACATTATAAATTATTTAAATGAAAGTCAAATTTCAATTAAAATTCTAAATTTTTCATTATTCAGCAAAAAAACTTCTCTGAAAAATACCCAATATTCACTATAAGATAATTTTAATGTTACTATATCAAAAATGATTTATTTCAAATAAATTTTCTAAGAGTGGTAAAATTTGATTTTATATTATGTACACCTAGCGCGACTAAACTGTCTTTTTTGGAAAATTTAGTTTTTGAAGAAACAATCATTTTTTACTTCAAGTTGTTCTTATTTTAAATTAAAATTAATCAACCACCAAGGAATTAATTATATATACATGTTTAAACCATATAATATAATTTGTTTATTCCAATTCCTAAAAATTATTCCAATATATAGATGGAAATTATAATATTATTAATAGTATATTGTTGTTCGGTAAAACATGGCCAAGTATGTAATGAATTTTATCGAAGAAACTCATGGTTGCGTGTAATGAAAGATAAATTTGTATTTAATGCATTACAATTTATACAATAGATTGAATTTATTTGAAATAGAAATTATATCATAAATTATCATAATGTTATATTTATTTCTATGATTAATTTTGTGTATCATACACTCTATCGAATATGATGTTCATATTTTAATGTTTTTTGGTGTTATATTATACGTATCCTATGTTATATCATTCACTATTTATTGGAATTTTTTTCCTATTACTTGGAAGGAATTTATTTTATCTATTGATCTTATTTTGGTTTAGTCAAGATACTATCTAAAATTAATCCATATATTTATTTGATTTATTTATCACTTACCATGGTTTAGATTTTCTGATATTTACCTTTGTTTTCTTAATTACCGTTTAGTTGGGTGTGATAAATATTTTTAAAATAAAGAATGATTTTTTAATATTATAGTATTTTTTATAAATTCATTTGAAACCTTTTCAAAACATGAGGATGTATATTACAATAATTTATGTTTTATGTGAAGAGGAAATGAATACATATTTTTTTATATTATTTTCAAGGTACCAATGTTGTTTGTTTTATAAATGTAATGATATGGAATAATGTTGGTATCCAAGTAGAATTTGGTCCACTCCCTACACACTCATGTTTGTGTGTACATAGCCTTCATGTCTTTTTCATGTTTCTCGAGGTCTTGGATTTTGGGGTTGATATGATGTAATCTTCTTATAGGAAGTAAATGGGCTGTTTTGACGATCTTGGTGACTCCAGAGTCACATAAAGATGGTGGATCAGTATTTAGTTTCATAAAACTTTTTGGATCGAGTTATTTTTCAACCAATTTTCATTTCATTCTTTTTATATCATTTTTTATATTTTTGTAATCATTTTTTACTGGTTTTTTTAGAAATGAAATTGATGGAATTTATTATTATTTTGGATTTTTATCCCATGTTTCGATGTTTTGGTTCTTAAGGGTGAAACCATACCAAATTTTTATGTTAGATACCATTTATGCTTATAATCAGCCCATGGAAATTATGTATTCCCTTCAGTTCAATGTCATATTGTGTAAGTCGCCAGTCTTTTTGGTGGCCTTTTCCAATTAATTACAATTTGTATTAGATCATAGGTTTATCAAAAGTTGATGTGGGTTTTTAGATTCATATTTTTTTATTCAGGTTCCAATCGTATAAGGGATATAGAAATATCAGGAATTGGGAGGTAGGTTACTGAAAGTTCAGGGACATCTCTTAATCATCGCATAGATCAAGTTTACCAAGATGGCCATGTTTGTTATTTTGATTTTTGTACTTATAATTCGACTTTTTTGGGATATTATGATATATTTATCTATAATTAAGAGTTTTGTTATGATTTTAGGTGGAATCGTAGACAAATTATGACTTTTTGAGTGAAATTAGAAGGGAATTAGAGGGCCCGCTGTTAAGTAACATAATCTATCAAACTGTGAGCAGGATACACAGAACGTTGTGGATAACATCTTGTGGAATTCAACCTGTCAGAACACAATATTAAAAACCCTATAGAAAAACTGTACACATTGGATAATGTTTCTTTGTTTTTAATCATTTTTAATTTTTTCTTCTTTTTTGATCGATGTTATTTTTTATGGGTTTTTATTGGAAATTTCTTAGAGAGTGAATTTTTCCTAATTCAGTTTTAAAATAAATGATTTAGGATTTGGTACTTGGTTTTTCTTGTAAAAAATGTCTTGGGTAAGTTTATGGGTGCTTAATTTTTTTTCCATGTCATATGTGATCTTACTAGAGGAGGTGAATTTGGTGATGTTTTATTTATAAAATAATTTTGGTGTGCAGTGTGAAATGCTTCCAAATATTTTTGGTTATGAATTTTAGAGGGGGTTTTTTATTTATGATTCTCCACTTATGGGGAGTTCTGAGGTGGTTTTTTATTTTTTATTTTATTTGGGTTTGTGATTATTCCATTAGTGTAGAATTTTAATGTGGTTTGAATGAGTGAGTTGTTTTGTGATGTTTTAGAGTGGACCCCATAGAAATGACCTTCGATTTATGAATTTAATGCCTATGGTTGTTGTCTTTGTTATCCCAGAGTTTACTTTCTACTCTCTAACTCTTTCCAAACTCTGGATAGAGTGGATGTTCCATGTTATTATTAGACCATGGAT
The DNA here is from genome assembly GCA_963277665.1 of Viscum album. NCBI lineage: Eukaryota > Viridiplantae > Streptophyta > Magnoliopsida > Santalales > Viscaceae > Viscum > Viscum album. The sequence goes on along the minus strand of OY728151.1, from coordinate 400,039,795 downwards.
CTTGTAATAGAGTTTCTATAAAATTATCTACAGGTCCTCAATAGGGATTGAAGATCCCACGAGTTAATTTTTTGGATAACCAAGGATAATTATTTTTTCAATATTCTATGAACTCTGGAAACCTTTAGGGTGATGTTAAACATTATATTGTTTAAAGTACTAGGTTTGGAGTAGTGGAATCTCATTATTCATTTCCAACCATTCATGAATATATCATTGGGTTATTTTTTTTTGTTATTTTATAATGAAAAAATTAGATTTGAGGAGGTGATTAATTTTTTGAGTATCCCCCAGGGTGATCAGTTAGGAAAGGAAAATGTTAAAGGTTTTTATAGAATTTTACCCAACTATCGAGATTTGGATAATGATAATTCAAGTAAAGTGTGGTTAATTTATAGGTTCCTTCACCAAGAAATTATTTTTTTTAGTGCATCAATATAGAAAAACTACCTATATGAAATCTGTTGATAAGGTCATATTTATTGAAGATAACTTTATCATGAAACATGTTGTAGGAAATTATTCTACTACATCTCGAGTTAGTAAGAATTTTATGAATAATGGTAATTTGAAATAGATAACATATTAGGATAAAAGGAAATATTCTCAATATACAATTAATATTTTAGTAAGAAAAAATTCTTTAGTATGTGTCCAGTGTAATAGTTTTGAACATGTTAAGATCTAATGTAAAACTTCTCCAAATATCTATCATTTGTGTAGCTTTCTTGGCCATATTTATATGTTTTTTGAGACAATTGAGAATCAGAATGAAAATTCATATACATAGATTGAATTTAGAATATTCATTGTGTTATTTCTTCCATTGATGATTTTAAATCCAAAAATTGATTTGGGTAACATCACCATTTGTAATTTATATTTTAGATTTGGACCTGTCCCATATTATTTTTCCAAGTTCCCTAATGTATAATAGAATTTAGGCACTTTGACTATGTTTCTTCATATTTTTATATGATTATTTGGTTTTAATTATTGATACTTGTATTATTTTATACATGTTATGGATCATCTATTAAGATTTGTTTAATAGGTGTAGGCTATGGTAATAATGATAAGTTATTGGAATCCAAGTAGAAGGTGATATATGTTGGTTCAAGGTTTTCTTTGTGATCTCCATTAGTGTGTTTACCATGATTTGATCCCTAATTTAACATATATTTAGTTTGGTAACCCATTTTTTGAACTATAAAATAATGTATTAGGGTATGTTCATGATGGGGGTGTTTTTCTTGTTTCATGGAGTGCATTTTCATTGTGATTGAGTATAATTACCTTTTTGTTATTCCGGAGGAAATTTTCCCTTAGGGTGTTTGGAGAAAGTTTTCATGGTTAGCAGAATCATGTATCTTTAGTGATGACCATCCTTTATGGTGGGACTAACTAATGTTTCACCATTATAGAGAATTTATTAATTTTCAGGAGACCTATTCTCGGTCTTTGTGTTTTTTACCATTCACAGGGAATGATATTTTAGGATTCCATTTGGATGGGAGGTGCTATCATTTAGCTATAGTGACCTCATATGTTATATAGGTTATTTTTTAGTTTTCCCTTGTGATTTTTTTGGGATTACAGATTATCTTAGGAGAGGATTTGGATATATTTACATTCTTAGTCTCAATAAGATTGAAGGAGAGGAAATATCAATGTCTTCATTTTTTATATCTTTACATTTTTATAATGAGGATTGTACATCTTATTATTTCTCGAGAATTTTTTATTCGTGAATTCCTAATCATACAATAGTTTTTATCCTAAGGAATGGGTTTCTTGTGCCTTTTATCCATGGTTTCTATTTCTGGGAAGTTGGTTATTAATGGATTCGTCATTAGAGGGAAGGTAGTCCTATCATTCTCGTTTGTCTGAAGTTGTTAAAGAATTTATATTGAAAGAAAGTGTCATAGTGGAGAGTTTATAAAATAGAAATGTCCATTTTATGAGTGGGTATTTATTTTATGGATAAGCATATCAAGTTAGACATGTTTTTGTTTTTAAATAGTGAAAATATAGGGAATTGTTCAAGGTCTCATGGCCAAGGATTATGGTTAAACTAACCCTCCATCTAAAGTGTACAACCCTTGAATTTTTCAACAATTTAGATATTAATGGTTTGTAATTCCCCAAAATTCTAAAATAAATTCATTTTATTCCATAATGTGTTGGACATGAAACAACAAGAATATAATTTAATATAGAACCCAAAGAATTTACAATAAGTTTCTTTTAGAATCTATTTTATTTTTTTGATATATTACGATGCACGCAACACCTAGCTGAAATGAAATGGGACACATTGTTAAAATATAATTTAAACATGGATATCATAACCCATACATTAAATAAGTTGGTATAAATTATACTATGTATATAATAATAATAATATATATCTATTTAGTTGATATAAAAAATAGTAATTTTTAACAAAAAGATACGATTTCTAAAAACTATATTTTTTATAAGACACTTTAATCCATCTTTATACACCTAATTTAAATTTATTTTTGAATCATTTGAGAATTTTTTTTTGGAAAAATTAACTTCTTATTTTAAATCATAATATCAAAATTATAATAGGGTTAATTTTTAATCTTTTTCTAAAATATTTTATTTTCCAATGAATATTGAAAATATAGAATTTTAATTAAAACAAAATTTTTATTTAATATTTATGAAGATAAATTATATTATGAATGTTTTTTAAATGAAAATTTGTCCAATAATTTTTTTAATGTGAATTATGTGATTTGAATAATTTTTATATTGAATTATGATATAAAAACACGGTAAATTTTTGAATATTTTCTCATTGAAATTGGTTTTCACATCACGTCTTCTAGATTAATATTTAATTAACCTTTTATAATTTAGTTAATGGAATTTTAAATAAAAATGGATTCCAAATTTGGAATCAAAATAATTTATTTTTTATAATAAGGTCCACTTATATTTTTACAAAAAATGAAAAGTGAGAACAATAAAAAATTAATTATCGTGGTGAATGTTAAAATAGGTTTACATGGGGGGAGGGTAGTTTAAACATTGAGTATGAAGATAATAATTACTTAAAAACATTTAAAAAACCAATTGGATGGAAATATTTTGTCCTAATATGTTCTATTTTAGATAATGGTAGATTTTAGATTATTTTTTCAGGAAACAAACATGGGTAAGACATAATATTTTCAAAAAAATACAAGTGTTCCCCTCAACTCTCTTATAAAAGGATACACCATATTATCTTTTATTCACACATACAAAAATCTTGGGTTTAGTAAATACTCTCCCATATATCTTCCCAAATTCCATCCCATCATCCTATACGCATTATTTTTTGGGCATAAATACAACCTAGGTAGTCTTTTCATGCGAACCAGTGGATAATACTAGAAGAAGGGAGTATTCTCCCATAAGCATTTTAATTTTTTTATTTATATAACTCCTTTATTTATTTTCAATATATTATTATTAATATCCATTTCATCTACAAAATAATGGGACATTTTAATAAATATTTAATGAACTACAACTACCTCCACATCCAATAAATGGGTTATGAAATTATCTTATGTGTGTACGGTAGACAACTGCCTCACGAACCGATGTAATTCGATCTTCCATTATCAAATGTCATGGTTGGGTATGAATATGGATCAAAAGTATAAATATTATATTTATAATATAATTATAAAAATATATTTATTATATAATTTATATCTTTTTTCATTCTATTCTATAGGGGATATGATAATTTCATTCAAGTGATTGGTGGACTATCATCCAACGAAGCAGTGTGGTTATTTTTTCATTAATTATTTACATTTAATTTGATAAGGACTATTTTAATTAATATATGTTATATAAATGAAATAATTTTTATATTTATGAAATATTAATCACTATTTAAAGATAATATATCATATTCTTTCTTAAATAAAATTATGATAATGTTGCTCATGTACGTGTGGAATACTAACTTCAAAAAGAAATGTGAATCTCTTTTCATCACCACTACACATGAATGATACATACTGGTACATTTAAAAATAAAAATATCATATTACTATCATTTTTAATGGTAATATATTACTTACTTCGTTTCCATAATGATCATTGAAAAATAGAAATGTTACTCATGCATACGTAAGACCTACTGTTTCATTGATTGAAACATAGTCAAGTTTTAATAACCTTATCTCATGTTTGTTTTTAAAGGATTAATTGACCTAAAAAATAATAATTACTTCATGATTATTATTCTGGATATTATTTAGATATATAATATACAAAATAATAGAAACTATCATGGAAAAACAAGAATGAGAAAAATAAGAAAATCAACAGCCAAAATAATGGGAATACGGAAGTAATATCAAGGAATTGGTGATATAATTTTAAAAATCTATCTTATATGATATTATAAATGTTAATGTAGTTATATTATAAGTTACAAACATGTTTAAAACCATTATACAAGAGGTTAAATAATGTTTCAAAAAAGGAATCATGAGGTAAGGGACATCATGTTAGTTTCCCTACAATAAGGCATATTGTTTTCATATAATTTCATATATATGGTGTATATATTTAATATTTGACATGTAATATCATTAATATCTCATTTCTAATGTAATTATATTTATTAATTTTAATTATTTCATCTAAGTGTATTTTAATTAAAATTTTCAATGTTGTACATAATTTCATAATATAATTTTTTTAATTTACCAATATTTATCTTTCATTGTCTTTGATATTATGAGATTTTGTGTATACAAAATTTTTATTAACTTATATTTATGTATACTTGTTTTTGGGTACATATAGTTGATACACATAATTTATTTATCGATTAATTCTCACATAAACAGTATCACGAATTTAAGGGTTAATTTTATAATCTTATTCTCATCGAGATTATTTATTACTGAATTTCAGTTGAATGATACAATTTGATCATTTAACAATGAAACCATGTCATTTTATGATCATATTTTAATTCCAAATATTTTCATGTAATAATAATATTTTTTAATTTTTTGTACTTAGAATAATGGTGAAATTCATTTTAATAAAATACTACTTCATTTCTCTCTTCAGTTGGAAATCTGTTTTCTTCCAAAACCATATATTCTAATATTTATTAACCATTTTCAAAATAATGTTTTAAATCTATTTTTACACAATTTTTTAAAAAAAAATCATGTTAAGATTTTTTTAATTTTCCTAACAAAAAACTTTTCAAATCTTGTTATAGTGTAAAAGTAATGTTCTTTTTAACTTGTATGACATGTTTGAAATTACCCACTAACATGATCATTATTTTTTAGAGATTTCATTATAAGTTTACATGGTAATTTATATAGAAAACATTTTCCGTAATAATTTGGGTATTCATAATTTTTTTTTAAAAAAAATAATGAAATGTGGATTCAATGTGTTTTATGATTTAAAAATTCATTTTCAAAATGAAAATTCTATTTTATTCAAGAACTTTTTTAACTATATTCTTATAGTATTTTAATTAATAAATAATAAAAATCATTTAATTTACATATAATAGACTTTGGATATGGTGTATTGATACCATTCAAATAATTACTTTGGATGGATTTTGATTGTTTTGATCATGGGTTTTATTGACATTTACTTCCATTATTATTATTGGTAGTAATTGACTTTACCTTTAAATATTCACTTTATAGTTATCATTAGAAACAAATTTCCACCAAAATATACATATTATTTATACGTTATACGATTTTTATTAAACCATATCTCATTTATACATATAATTTTTTACTTTTAAAGTCATTTTATTGACTATGAAGATATTTATAATCCACAGTATTTCTTCAATAAAAAATATTTAATAGAAAGGTATATAAATTCATGAATTAAATATATTATTTGATAAATGAGGAATTCATTGGAACTATAGTGGTGGGTGGGGCCTGACATTATATATACCCTCAATTCATTAATATATATCATAAGAAAAATAATAAAGCTAGCATTAAATATGGTTTTAACATTAATTTGAACTGTCTTGTGAAGGGTCTTGATATTATATTTTTAATAACACTTGAGAGTATAGAGTCCAATAATAAAGAATTTACATCTTTAATAATTTTTTAACATTATCTGTGACATTTTCCTAGTGATATTATCTCTGGATGCATTTCATTCTCAGTTTATTGATCAAATGGAATTTTCTTTTCGTTATTTACCTTTCAATATTTATTATTCTTTATCCAATTATTTAAATGGAATATGGGTTCAGTTATTTAATTTTCAATATTTATTATAATTTATCAATTCATTATATCTACTAACGTACATAACCCTTATCGAACATTTGATCTCAACATTATTTAGTTTCTTTACCGAGGAATCCATGAAGTTTACTATGATTTATCTTCAAGGATTTGATAAGGAAAATTATTTTATTCTAAAATAAATTTTTTTATTTTTTATATTCAAATATAATGAAAGGCACATGTATATATCTAGTTTACCCGGAATAATAAACTATTTGGTCATTCATTATTTGATTTTCTTGTATGTTATTTCAATGTAATAAAGAAGAAACCAGCATTAGGCTACCAGCGATGGGGTTACAATAGTTGGTATCAAAAGAACATTAGTAAAAACAATGTGAACTATATTTAGAAATACAACGATTAGGGAACATAAAATTCTGATTTAATTTGAGGATTAGTGTAGAAGTAAATAAAAATTTATTGGTTAGGTTTAGATTATGTTTTTTCCATGGAATAAATAATTTTCTAGATACCAAAATAGGGCATGGTTCTAGAAAATATTTATGTAAGTGTAAGAAACCAAAAACTGGGTAGTGGTATTGACCCGATCATCACCTGGGGCATGAAAAAATGCCTTAATATACACCTAGATTGTGACACCTAAGGGATATGCTTCGGATAAATCAAATTTTAATTAAAAACCATTATAAAGGAATTGAATTTTTGATCAGAATGAATGACCTATGTTAAACATAAGGTGTCTAAGTTTGAAAATAAGGTATGTTAATGTAATTGGAAAATGACTTATATATGTAAAGTATGGACATAAATTAATGAATTACCAAATAATTTTTTTGAGTATGATATAATAAATAAGACCTATCCTAAAGATCCATTTATAACTAGTTGTATTATATGTAGAGAACTTGGGAATTAATTTATTAAATTCCATATTCTAAAGGATAAAATCTAGACTAAGGAAGGGCCTATGTTAGAATAAAATTTTTGAAGTATATATATATTGTGATTCAATAGTTAAGTTGTAGAATTATTTTACGAATTATATTTTGGTTATAATAATCATGAAATATCTATAGACTATCTTAAATGTTAGAAGCATATGTTTATTTACTAATATAAAATTTGTGGTTACCATCAAGGGTTATGAGTTTAGGTATGATCATAAGTTAGAAGTATTAAACACTCTTTTTAGGTTTTATATGATTAGAGTCTACCAAGATTAAGGATATTTTGCGATAAAAGTATGGAAATAAAACCTACTGGATTCATATATATGTTACTGGAAATATTATTTGAGTAATAAATTATTTATATTTTATGGATATAAGTTTAAAGAAATTAATAACCTTTAGGGTTAATATTACCATTAATTTCATTTTAATAATAGTTAATATGATTATTATTCTTTGTGAAAAAGGGGATATGTTGAAAAACATAGTAAAAAGGTTATTTAATGATTTATTTTATATCAAGTATGTCCAAAGTATTTTTTTGAATGATATAATAATTATATAAATTCATTTTAAAAAATGGAATGCCACATGCTGGGTAACAACTCATCACATTCAGTAAGATCATGGGTCTTGAACACACAACTTATTAATGAAAAGGGTTTAACCCCGACCAATAGCCTACGTGATGTACATGTTAATATGTCAATTTTTATTCAAATAATTTAAATATAAAATATTAATTCTGAACCAATAGTGTTACTTTAGAGATTTAGAAATTAATATATTTTATTAGATGAGTTCAAATAACCATATTTATTTTATAGAATAGTTAGAGATTTAATGATGTACTTATCGATCTTTTATAGATTATATGAATTTTTAAAAGAAAATTTTAGTGATAAGGAATAAAAAATTAATTTTTGGATATTCATTTCTTAGAGTAATCGGTGAATTAGAAATTGATCGAATCACACCCGAATGATGGATGTGTAGTTATGAAATAGAAATGTTTGAAGTAAGTATATTTCAATTCCTAAACTTTAGGAAAAATGATATTAAAATAAAATTATATCCTATGATCATAATTTATAATGATATAAATGAAAACTTTCATACACAATTGATATAGGTTTTTGAGGTTTTTAACTTTCTATTGATTATTCAATTGGTTGTGATCGTTGAACTCAACCACTCTCTATAATTATTTATAGTTTTCTTTTATTTCCATATCATCCCTTTCCACTAATGTTATCCAACAATAAAACGTAGTTATGTGTTATCACATATGGCAATTTTACTTTCCTTCTCTAATATTAAGTGGATATTTTGGTAACCCTTTTTATGTTGTGGGTTTTTTCATCAATGGTATTTTCAAATTTCAAACCCTAGATTTTCAAGATCATGTTTCAATTGTGGGGACACAATTTATTTAAGGTGGGGAAAATGTAACACCCCAAAATTCTAATTAAATAAGTTTTTATTAAATTGAATTAAAGACATGAAATAGAAAGATTATAAGATATTATAATGCCTTAATACTTAATAATATGTTTTTTCAGAATAAATTTAATTTCAGTGATCACATATGATGCATTCCACACTAGGTTTAAATGAAATGTGATAGTTTATTAAACTATAATTTAACCTTGAAAATAATAACCTATAAATTAAATATGTGGGTATTAATAGTAATAATTAAGTTATATTATATAAATTTATTAATTTGAAAAAAATACCAACTATTTAAAATAAATAGAAAATTGTTTGAAAAAATAGTTTATTTTATAGGAGACGGTTTAATAAAACATTTCACACATAATTTAAAATATGTTTTCAAAATTTTGAGATTTTTTTTTGAAAAAATTAACTTTATTTTTTAAATCATCATATGAAAATTATCTTAGGGTAAATTATCTTTAGTTTTACAATTATTGTTTTCAATAAATGGTCAAAAATAGTGAATTTTTATTGAAAACTGCCTTTACTTTTATTAATTTATAATGATAAATTATATTTTGAATTAGTTTTAAAGTAAAATTAGTTCAATGATATTTCAATTATTCAAACTTAGTTCATTTTAATAATTTTAATATTGAATTTTGATGTAAAAATATTGAAAATATTTTAACATTTTCTCTTTGAAAACCAATTATCTTATCACATATATGGGATTAATTTTAAATTAATTTTTTCCAAAAATGTGGATGGAATTGTGAAAAATAGATTCCATATTTGTAATTAAATTAATTTTTATTTTCTAATAAGTTCAATATATTTTTAACTAAAATTAATAGTGAAAAAAAATCTAATTACCTAAATTAAGGTGAAAATGAAATTTCTCTAAAGTTAAACTTATTAGATAAGGGTAATAATAACCAAAAAACATGTAAATACCAAATTTTATGGAAATATTGAGATTTAATGTGTTCTATTTTATATAATGGAACATTATCTATGCTATTAGTATGATAAAAAGATTGGTATTATTGAATATTTTTTAAAAATTACTAGTGTGGCACTCACCTCACTTATAAAAGCCACACCTCTCTCCTATTATTCACAACATAAAACATTTTTTTTTTGGAAAATAGATACCCAATTAGTTTCTTAAATTCTATCCTATTATCTTGGAATCCATATTTTGGGTATAAATCTAACAGAGGAAGGATTTTGCGGCAAAAATAAAAAAGATACTGAAAGAAGAGGCTGCATTCCTCGACAAGCGTTTTTATATTATTTATTTCTCATCCTCCTTAATTTTTTATTAAAAATTTAATATATAATAAAAAAATTATCTTACATATACTAGTATGCTGTTGTAATTTTTTCATGACCAATAAATATCCCAAATTCTATCAAATGGGTTATGAAATCATTATTCATGTGAACGAAGGACTACCACCTCGCGAACCGATGTCATTCATTCCTTCATTACAACCTTTCACCATTGGTTACGATGATGGATATAAATTAAATATATGATATTTATCATATAACTATACATCTAGAGTCATTATATCTTATATTTATTTTTTACATTCCATTCCGTAGTGGATATGATAATGTTACTCATGTGTATAACAGACGACATCACCAGGACATGAGCTGATTCATTTTTCACTAACTCTTTACGTGGAAGGTGTTTTGGACAAAATTTAATTTATATTTTGATTTAAATGAAATAATTATAATATAAATGAAATATTTATAATTTTTAAATAATATTATATCATTATATTTTTTATATTGAAATATGATAATGTTCCTCATGTAAGTGCGGACTACCAAATTCACGAAGAAATGTGTATCTATTTTCATCACCAAGACACATAGACGGTATATATAAGTATATTTATATAAATAATATGATATAATGATCATTATGTAAAGGTAAAATATTACATACCTTCTTTTAATATTGGACATTAAAAAATCGAAATGTTACTCATGCGTACTTATGACCTACTATCTCCATGATTACAACATATTCCATTTTTTGTAAGCATCATTCATGATTTGGATTAATGTTTTAACTTATGTAAAAATATTATTATTATGTAATTATAAATATTGTTATAGGATATAACTATATAATATTCACAATAATCAAAACATTCATGAAAAACCGCAAATGAAAAAACAGTGCAATATTTACCCCAACAATTAGAATAATGAAGAATTAATAATGAATAGGTGATAAGATGTTATAAATAGATAATATATGATATTATATATATAAATATGGTTCTTTTATAAGTTAAAGACATTTTTAAAACTAATATAATGATTTTTAAAACTATTTTAACCAAAACTATGCATGGGGTAAGGGACTTCATCTCAATTTCCCTTCGTTGAAGCATATTATAATGTTGTGATCCTAATTTAATTTATATGGTGTATACATTAACACTTTAAATGTAATATCATGAATAAATAATTATTCATGGTATTTAATGTTTAAATTTTAATTAATTCACATACAGGGACATGAATTAAAAGGTACCAAATGGTAAATAATTTCATAAACCAATTCCTTTTCATTGGGTTATATTAAACCATATTTATCTTTTATATTATAATATTATGTGTATAATTACATTATATTGTCTTATGTTGTATTAAAAAAAGTATATGAATTTAAAATTGATATAGATAATCAATTAATGTATTAGTCCTCACTAAAATTTTATGATCATTTCAAGGGTTTATTTCATAATATCATTCTAACTGAGATAGTTTATTCTTGAATTTCAGTTTAAGGACATTATTTGATCATTATCTAGGAATCCAATTTAATTTTATTATAACCTGATTATTCATTATATTTTCACTTAATAGTACCACTATACCACTATTGGGTTACTAAAATAACTGATAATTTTTTTTAATAAAATCCGACGTCATTTCTCTCATTGGTTGGAAATACATTTTCTTATAATGACATGTTTTACAAAAAAATTGAAATTATTTTTATTATTTTCCAAATGATATAATAAATAAATCATTACCCACTTTTTTCTTTATTTTTAATTTTTTTGAATGGAATTTTATTTTTATTTTATGAAAAAGATCATTTTTATCTTTATTAGAGTGAAGAAGAAATATTCTTTTTAATTTGTACTACATGCAAGAAATTACCCACCAACATGACCATCATCCCTTTGAGGATTTATTTTCATGTTTATAAGGTTATTTTTAAATAATTATTTTCCTAATACTATATAAATTTTATTCTTTAAAATTAATTTTTAAAGAAAATTATTTTCAAAATGTTTTATGTTTTAACAAGTGTTTTTTAAAATGAAAAGGATATTTTACTCAATAATTTTTATAAATATATTATTATGGTATTTATATTCATTGATGAAAACAACTTTTTATTTTACATATAATTTAGCTGGGTATTTTTATTGATAATTTTGTAATTATTCCTTTGGATGGTTTAGAATTATATTGGTATATATTGTATTAAAAATCACTTCCTTGATTCATTTTTATTGAAACTATTTTTTTCTTGAAATATTCATTTTATAGTGATCATTAAACATTAAATTTCCCCCAAATATCTATATTATTTATCATTGATACTATTATTGGTTAGAACATATCTCATTTCTACATAATTATTTTTACTTTGAATGTAAATTTACTTACTAGGGAAATATTGATAATCCATATTATTTATTCTATAAATATATTGAATGGTAAAGAATATAGATTCATGATTTAGATCAATTATTTAATATATAAGGAATTATTTGGATTTATATATATAGGTGGGGCTCGACATTATATATACACCAATACATTGTTAAGTCTCATGAGAAAAATAAATAAGCTATCATTAAATGGGTTTTTACACATAGTTTAAATTTTATTATGAAATTTCTTGACAGTAGATGTATCATGATTCAAGATATCACGACATCCAATAAATAAGAATTGAATTCATTAAAAATTCAATTATAATTATCCATGAGACATTCACAATGATATAATCTCTGGACTAAATTCTTCCTCAATTTATTTATTAAATGGGATAAATTTTTTCTTATTTACCTTTCCATATTGAATATTATTTATCTTGTCATTTATATGGAATATATTTTTGTAGTGTTTTATGCCAAATTTTATTTTCAGTGTGTAATTCCTTATTGATTTTAATGGGTTGGCATGATTTGAAATGGGTGGTGTTATCTATTGAATTGAAATGGTTATTCCTTTGGTTTGTGATATTAGTTTCTAGGTGTTGATTAATATTTCCCTTGATTTTTATTTGGATTTCAAAATGTTTGCGAAAGGGGTTTCCAAATATATATAAATTATGTGATATGTGTAAGGCCCATTTGGACCCTTGTTATGCGTTGTATGATTGATTATTGAATTTACCATTATTAATCTCCTTTTTGTTTGTTGAAAATGTTAATTGGAATCTAAGATATCAATTTTTTATTTATAATTTATTAAATTATTATGGGGTGGGCCTCAATATAAGAAAAACTAGAACTCCACCCGTGCATTCGCACGACATTGTAAAAAAATTATTATTTTCAATAATAGAAGTCCAATTTTCAAACTCATTATTTTAAAAGAATATTGAATATACTTAAAATGAAAAATATGTAGTAAATAATAATGTAATAGAAGTCATGGAAATTGGTGAAAAATCATAAACAAAATGGTAAGTATTTATTTGAATTAATAAGGAATAGAAATTTATATTGGAAATTCATGCTGAAGAAATCAATTAAATAAATGAATAAATGATTCAAATGGATAATTCAAAATGAAATGTATCACCATGAAAAAAATTGAATTATACATGATTGGTTATGTAATTATTTGGTCATAATCATTATAAATAATATTATGTAAACAAATAGGTTCAAATATGTTTACATTTGACATTAAATTCTATTAGGTAAAAAAATCAGCAAATGAGAGAATTATGAACAATGTTGTACATTTTATTTAGAAGTCCAAAATGAACTATTGTTCTACGTTACATGATAACATTTCAATTAAGGTAAATGTAAGTTAAAATGTAGGGTAAATAAAACCTATCAATGTGTTACATAGCATTAATTACACTACATATTTATAGCTATTTTATTTATATCTTACTTGTATTCTTCCATAATAACATCTCTTAATTTAAGATAACATAGTTTCTTTATTTCTTATAATGTTACAAAGGTCAATAAATTACTGAAATTTTAAAACTACCCATTTTTTCATTTTAATTGTACTAAAATTATAGGTACTCATCTTGGTACATCATTGATATACCATACCTCATGGTTTCATATAAATCTCAAAACATCCTTCCAAAATAGCACAATACTTTCCACATAATAATGATGAAAATAATAGGGATAAAATAATGAAAACACATATCCTTTTAATAACTTCCAAGAAGACCAAATGCAGGAATGGAATATAAAACACCCTCTCATAGCTGAAAATTTGAAATCTACAAAAGAAATCTCCATCTAGATCGACCCTTTGAAATCACCATTTAGAACCACCCTAGGGATATCATAATTTGGTACCAAAATACAGCTTCCGAACATTGTACCTGCTAAATAAAATGAGCAAAAACCTGACCACTTCTGTCACCAATCATAATAGAACACCATTTGATTTATAAATTGGTAATCAAAACCATAATTCTAGTAGCCTCTCCCAGTGGAGTTAAAGAGAGTCACAACATTTTGAAATGAGAGGGCATGTGCAGAAATATAAGGTGAGGTTTTATTCGTCATCCTGTCATCTACAGAAATAAAAGTTGATGTTGATCCATTAGCCTGTAATAAACATGGAGGAATTTGAATGAAAACCTGAATAAAAACTAACCTTCAGAGTGGCACATAGGATGAGAATGATCACATAATGTAGCCCCTTGATGTACCAAATCCTCTTAAAATCCCAAGACCCGCACTAAATCGCACCATACTAAGGAAAATGCAGTGAAAATTTAGAAATATTCAAAAAAAGGTACAACTATATACAGGAAATGTTGGTGGAATTGGAATAGAAAAATGATATTTAACGGGGGGAATGCAGTGGAAGAAATGATATAAAGTAATGGGGAATGAAATGAAAAAAATGATGTGTAGGGTGTAATGAAATAAAATACAGGGAAAAATAATTTCTTAACAAAACAATTAAAACTGTTAGAGTATATAAAAATGAAATCAGTGAAGAAACATGAATCTATATTAGAAGATAGCCAAACATTTCCCACAAGAATTGTGCTTCACTTCATACTAACATGTATCTTTCAAATGAGTATTAGAAAACATAATCCATCTCAATCAATCTTGTCTTTTTATCACTATCATTGTTAATCTAAAATGGCCTAGGTGGTAGATTCTTCCATAAAACTAGTATGATTAACTTCACAATATGGGTTTGAAAAAACACACACACTTAATGACACCATACTAACCTCCAACATATTTTGAATAAGTTATAATCAATGAAGCCTGCATGCAAGATGTAACTTAACATTACCTATCAAAAGGAAATAATTTTGGAGATAGAAGGTTAGGTTTTTCCTTATGATTCAATAATATATACCCAGCCTTCTAGATATATTAATACATGGAAATTAACTGGGAATATTTCCATCTTATGTTCTAATAAAATCAAAGTTAAACATATTGGAATATGTATGTAGTAAATTCAATAGAAACAAATGAGAGAAAGAAACCACATAAGTAATAGAATGAATTCAATAGAGCATTAATCCAAGAAGAAAAAGGAATCTATAATCATATTTTTTATGAAATATGCAAGAATATTTTTTATGGAATGAAATAGTACAACATTAGCCAAATGAATAGAAGTTCAATGAATACGGATTCAATTAGTACATATTAAATACAGCTATGAAAGCATCCATATCAACCTAATATGGCCATCATAAGAAATATAGAAACACTTATTCATGAAAAATATAAATATAATTTTGCGTTTGTAAGCTATAACAATATTATATATGAAAACATGAGAAACACTTTAAAACAAAATTCAGAAGTATTTATATATGAGTAATCTAGAAAAACATACATATAAATTATCTGAAAAATAAAACAGAATAACGAAACTGTATAATTTTTATGGAAATAAAATAAAACATATTTGAAATTGAAAAATAGTACCAGAAAAACACAAGAATGGGGAAAAACTGTTCATGCGGCTATATATGAGTAATCTTAGACAACTTACATATAGCTTCATTTACCTATAACTGTGAAGATCGTCAGTCTCTCTTGTGAGAATGGCATCTCCACCAAGTCCCTAAGTTCAACATATACTGAAATATATGTGCCTTGATCAATGAAAAATAACTAACTTATGGATGATCCAACCAAAATTTTTGTGACATTTTGTAAAAATGAAAACTATAAATTCATGTGTGGAATAACCCTGATTCCAGAAGGGACATTACCTATCCAGAGTGTATCTTCTACCCAACTGGAATTACTGAATTCTAGATTGGAATATAAATATAACAGAAGCTATAAATAAAATATTCTAATATATTAAAAACCAAACTCACCATTCTAGAAGCAGTAAGACACCTCCGCCATGGGATACACCATCAGTGTTTTGAAGCCCAGATATTCAATTGAATCATGGATAGAAATAATTTAATAATTTTTCAACAAGAAAATATATATGAATTTAAATATAACAGATGATTTAGAAAAAAAATTTGAACCTATAAAAAAGCAAAATCACTATTCCAATACTACTTAAATACCTCCACCATGGGATTCACCACCAGTGTTTTGAATCCCTGAGAGGCAAAAAAATAAGGGTTAGAAATACTTATATAATTTTGTAAAAAATAATATAATTATAATAGATTGTATAAATAAAATTAATGTTTCTATGTAATTTTAAATCTGATATTGCAAAGAAAATTGAAAATTTTAAGCTCATGTCATTAGATAGAAATTTCTAGCTGTGTTCTTATGTGAAAGGGGTGATATGGTTATAAATAAGAATATAATTAATTGTAAAATGATTTACTTTTTTCCCAAAATCCTCCATTACTTTCCTCGATTGAATATAACCATCTTCAACTTTACAAATATATGAAATTTCATTTAATTGAATAAAAACTAGAAAATATGGGTATACCAAACATGTTCATCTAGTTCAATTTAATCCAGTGTAAAATAAAATATGACCAATGGAAATGCGATCATTTAATTTTGAAGATGAAAAAGGCAAACTTTCTCGCTAAAAAAACATTGGGAATTGAACATTTTTTTATAGTAAAAAACAACAAGAATTACTCATACTTTCCCATTGAAGCCAAATTCAAGGGTTGTGAAGTAAAACTCATGAAGGAAAGGAAATACGTTAATAATTTTGTAACAATAAAATATATATGAATTTAAATATAATAGAATCTATATATAAAAAATTTCAATCTATAAAAAACCAATATCACCATTCTAGTAGTTCTAAAATACCTCCACCATGGGATACGCCATGGGTGTTTTAAAGCCCAGAGAGGCAACTGAAGCACGGTTAGAAATACTTTTATACTTTTTTAAAAATAATATATATAAGAACATAAATATATCAGATTTTTTAAATAAAATCAATGTTTCCATGTAATTTTAAATCTAATAGTGTAAAGAAAATTTAAAATTTTAAGCTCATATCGTTATATAGAAATCTCCATGCATGTGCTTATGTGGAAGGGGTGATATGGTTACAAATAAAAAAATAATTAATTGTAAAATGACTTAATTTTTTCCAAAAAAATGTAACGCAAGAACCTTACGATGGTGTCATCTAAATGGGGAGGAACACCTGCTGAACATGAGAATTGAAACAATGACTAAAATTCGGGTGGCACTTTGCGGGACGAGAAGAAAACAACAGGAAGTGTAGATGAGGAATATTTGTCCATCATTTGCTGGAGGTGAAGCATACCACGGGATCCCTAACAAAAGACAAAATGAAATGTGATCATTTAATTTTGAAGATGAGAATTGAAACCATGGTCGCTGAAAAAAAACATTTGGAATTGAACATTTCTGTACAGGAAAAAACAACCAAAACAACTCATACTTGCACATTGAAGAAAAATTCAAGTGTTGTGAAGTAGAACTGAAGAAGGAAAGAAAATACTTTAATAATTTTGTAACAATAAAATAGATATGAATTTAAATATAACCGAAGATATATATAAAAAATTTCAATCCATAAAAAAACCAAACTCACCATTCCAGTAGTAATAAAATACCTCCACCATGGGATACGCCATAGGTGTTTTAAAGCCCAGAGAGGCAACGAAAGCACGGTTAGAAATACTTTTATGATTTTGTAAAAACAAAATAGATAGAACATAAATATAACAGATTCTATTTATCAAATCAATGTTTCCATGTAATTTTAAATCTAATATTGTAAAGAAAATTGAAAATTTTAAGCTCATGTCGTTATATAGAAATCCCCATGTGTGTTCTTATGTGAAAGGGGTGATAGAGTTAGAAATGAAAATAGAATTAATTGTAAAATGACTTAATTTTTTCTCAAAATCCCCCATTAATTTCCTCGATTGAATATAATTATATGAAACACTTCGAAAATATATTCAATTTTATTAAAATGCTTACAAACTAGAAAATATGGTTATATCAAACATCATCAGCTAGTTCAATTTAAGCCAGAATAAAATAATAAAAGGCCAAAGGAAATACAAGAATTTAATTTTGAAGATGAAAAAGGAAACCTTCCTTGCTAAAAAAACATTAGGAATAGTTTATTTCTATACTGGAAAAGACAACCAAAACCACTCATACCTATCCATTGAAGCCAAATTCAAGTGCTTTCATGTAAAACTCAAGAAGGACATGCGTACCAATGTTCAAAATTTTTTAATGGATATGTAGATGTAATGGAGTTGAAAACTGAACCTATCATATGTGAAGAAGATCTCCCCAGATCTGTAATTGGGCGACCAATATGTAGGTGTGTCGAAGTTATATCTGAAATAGACAACCAATTTAGATATTGTAGTAGCTCGTGGGGGAAAGAATTGGTTTAATGGTTGCAGTAGGAGGACATAACATCAAATAAGATAAAGTGTTTTCGTATTTAGTCTTGAAATTAATCACGATATGTGGTACATCAAGGTTACTATAGAGTAAATGTAAGGTTACCTCATATCCATGGGACCCAATTCTCTAGATGATGCTGTATCCAATGTAAGGATTGATTTTGTGTGAAATAGTAAGTTTTTGCAGTGAACAGTTTGGATTAGACATTGGTAGGTGGAGGCCAACCATGTAATGCATGAACCTTATGACGGTGTCATCCAAATGGGGAGGAAAACCTTCTGAACTGGAGGATTGAAAAATCGACGAAAATTCAGGTGACACTTTGTGGGAGGAGAGGCAAAAAATGAGAAGCGTAGGTGAGGAAGATTGGTCCATCATTTTTTGGAGGTGAAGCAGACCACGAGATCCCTAAGCGAGGGAGATCAGTCAGAGGATTGCAAGGAAATCCTAAGATTGAGGGAAGATCCGAGATAGCGTGGGATCTGTGAGATGGAGGAGGGACGGGATGTAGATGAATATATCTCGATACCTTGGAATTGGGTCGCAATAACCAAAGGGAAACCCTAAGATGGAGGGTAAAGGAGAGGAACTGGAAACCCTAACATAGAGGGTAGAGGCAGGGAACCACATGTGAACTGGGAATGCGGCCGATGAAATCACGTTTTAGGAGTAGGGAATGTATTATTTTAGGTGACTTGGATGCATATCCAAGTGACACATAAGCTAGAGGAAGCCTAATTTAGTATAGATAATAGATAATAGATAATAGATAATATATTTAAGAGGTGTAAAGGATGCGACTACAATAGTTTCCTTTGGGATTATAATTTTCATTGGATGAAATTTTCTTTAAAAGTGACCTATGACCTTTATTTACATGATGAGGAACCCTAGGATACTAAGTTTGAGGTCACGAGGTAGGTGAGATTACACACTAGCTAGTCACCCCTATTTGAATGTAATACATTGATAGTTACAGGGTCCCTGATGGGATATGTAATTTTGATTCGGTTATTTGATGTTTTTTCCATGACACCCTCCCACAAAGTGGACCCCTCATGGGATGAAAATTGTAGAGGATAGATAGTGACCCCCTGAGTCATACATTGAGTAGTCCTCAATTTGGAATCTAGCACCAAGGGTATAATAAATATGTAGATGGGAGGCATTTCACTATAAGAGAATACATGTGGAAGAGAGAGATAAGATGGGCACTAAAAAATTACTTGACTCTAATAGAAAGTAAAACAAACATATAAAAATTTATTGTATTTCATGAACTACTACAACCGAAAGGGAAAACTGCTAGTACTAAAAGAAACTAAAGATGACGGTGACCAAAAATCCCAAACAACTCCTGTTAAACTCCATGATATTATTAACCAACCTAATCTCCAACCTACCCAAATTGGCCTTAAAAATAGTTTATATATATATTGGGTGAGTATAATAGTGTAATTTGTAGGTTCCTCCCTGGAGCCTTTCGTGAAATTGGTAAATAAATCATGCTAAAGCACATTCAACAAAACGTAAAACTAACTCATCCCCTAAACATATATAATAGGTTATTAGCATCACTATGGTCACTCTCACAAAGTATTCGATACAAGAGAATATTATATAATAACTAATATTAAGGGTACCTCACTTCCACATCCCATTTATTTTCCAATTTCCCCAACATCACACATCATGACCATCTCTCTCAAAAAACACAATCCCACAGACTCCTAGGTAAAGCACCACAACACACACCTCATGTGCCAACATACACCTCACATGTCACACAACCACATAGATGTAACCAAAGTAACCAGGTAGTTTCCTAATCCAATATAACCTTTATAATATGTATCACACATATGATATTATACATCATGCCATCAAAACCCATACATTGAGAAATGATTCTTAATACACCAAATCTTGCACACATTATACCTATAGTAGTCCTTAAGAAAAAAAATATAAAATACATGTTTCTGAAATAAAAAAGGAATTATACCCCCTATACACATATATGTTGAAAACTAACCATCATACCAACCAATAAAATTCACTACCATGTGAATAGAGTGGGACTAATGTGGGTAGTGAGCAATCAATCCTCCCTCCAGGAAGTTGGGGAATACACCCCTAGGGCATATAATTCCCATGGAATCAGTTTCCCAAACCAACATGATAGATTATCTTATAGAATAAAAAAATACATGATATAATATAGATCACAACAGTACTATGGGAATAACCTAGTATCAGACTCAATTGAAACTAACATATATCAAACTCTTGCATTCCACTACCAAGACCAGATATCCTATAAGCTCGTAAAATTTAAAGAGACACATTAAATTAATTTATATCTTTTTTCAATTTCACATTATGTTAGTTAATTATTTAACCAATAATTAGCTATTAAAAATTTACACATTAAATTTCATTACCATTCTATAAAATATACATTCCCTCTAGGAATAATCAAACCGAGTCGAAAACATCTCAAAATTATAACATTACCATTGAATCCCAGAATGTTTTAACACCTTGGGTTGAAAATTTATTCATTTATTAACATCATTAATTTATATATTACCAGGTGATCATGGAAAACATTCTATACTACAAAAAATAAGGGTATTAACATGGTGAGTAGGTGAACTACCTGCCGTGTATTCTCTACCTATATTAGGAATGTAGAGCCATCCAACCATGATAAGATAAACACGGAACGAATTTGGAATACCCCACATGTATTCACCTCTATTGGAAGGATATTTACCAAAACCACCTACCTCAAGTAGTGGGGGAATGAAACAAAATAAACAACAAAATGGCCATTTTCTATGAAACGAATTCAAATAAGAATCCGGATTTCTTAACAATGGGTATGCCCAATTTCAACATATTATTCCATCTTAAGTTTTCTCCTCGACACCCACATTCACATAACGATGCATCTCACCACTCTAGGTGTCAAATAATGTAACAAAAACCAGGTCCCCACCCTTCAAACCAAAACAAACCATTAGGACTCACCATACTAGGCTCATAAAACATCTGAGCCTCCTCCCCACACTTTCCACATTTTCCCTCTAGGATCAACCATCCAAGGATGACAATTCATCATAAGAAAAAAAGAAACCATCATAGAAACCAAGATCTTGTACCCAAATCAAGGAACACATCCTTCGCACACAATGATCCCTTACAACTCTCTAGAATAAAAAACTTTGACTTCACAAGAAATTGAGAAAATCAAGACCTAAAATGCATTATCTTTTATCATGCAACTGGTTTTTATTCAATATTGAATTTACTAATTAATTATTCGTAGGTTTGAACTACTGGAAACCTAAGTAATAAGATATATAAATCATTCTATAATAAATTAAAAAAATAATTTTTCATTCCATTAATTATATTATCAACAAGAATAATCAAGCTTGAAGGTTCATTATCTAATTAAATTAAACATGCACGCTTTCATCAATTTTGTTATCATCAAATTATAAAAAAATAACTAGATTAATTAGACACTCTAATTTAATTTCCGTATCCAAATAATTAAGAATTAATTCTAGCATTATATTATTTATGAATTTCCATCATGAAAAAAATTATAATATAAGAAAGTAAAAAGTATTATAGTATCCAAATAATCATGAAAAAAACCCTTTATCATGATACAAAGATGAAATATCTCTATGTGATTGGTATACAATTTTTAATACACTTCAAATAATTATTAGTTTCATTTAATTACAATCCAAGGTGCTAAATCAAGATAGATCTATGATTTCACATAAATGAATAGAAAATAATTTAATCCCCTACATAAAAATATTCATTGACTATATTAGCATAAGAATGAACAAAGAAACATATCCTGATCACCCATCCTGAAACAACTATATCCACCCAAGGACACTGTAGTACAACCACACCAACCAAAAACCAAGAAAACACCATTAGAAAAATGGAGAGAAAGATCCATCACATTTAAAATATACATAACAGTAAACAAATCAAATAATCCCCATCAACAAAGGTAAAACATACATGGGATTAAAGATAGATCACATCAGATCGAAAGAGGGAATCTAGGGATCAATCCTTGATGAAGTAATCCCAAAGAAATGATGTCTGGTCGTCAGGGATCCTATAATCAAAAGAGAACTACTATAGCCATAGGTTTTAAAAACCCCGATTTGTTGAAAATGGTTTAAAACTTACTACATCAGATAATTTCTCAGCGTTTAATCTCTTTTCATAACCTATGATTCCCAAGGATTGATTTCTGGTGAAAACACATTGAATCTTAATTATATTTTATTTTTCAAACCCTGATCTATTACACGACATGAAACACTCTTTTACATCATGTAATTTTTCATGATGTGAAACCCTCTATCATGTTGTATAACTTTTCATGATGTGAAATCCTTCTTGCTTCCAGGTTCTGGAAACCAAACTACTCCAATCTTCCTTTGATCCTCCTTCGGGAATCTGAGGCCTCCAAAACATTAAAATGGTCGATCAATGTGGAACCATGGCCTTAGATCAAATACCACGCAATAAATTCTCATCATTGAGAATGAAAAACCTACCCAAAGAGAAAATAGAAATGGGTATCCAAACAACCACCCCGGTGAGATACCTCTCAAAGTTCTCACCATAACAGGAGCTCAACCACCACACTAGGGGAAAAACCAAAAAACCAGGTAACAACCAAAACCATCTCATAAAAACTCCCCTTTTGAATATACCTCCCAAAATAGATCTATAGACAACAAGAAACAAGATTAAACCATCTTAAAAAGAAGAAAAGTTATACAACCACAAAAAATAGTGTTATAAGAGAAGTGTTAAACCCCAAAATAGATTAGGGTAATAAGAATGTATCTACAACTCACATTATTCGGTTATCTTATACATTCCTCCATTCCCCCATTATACATATACCAATGGGATAAAATTCCCATGAAACACCTTCTACAATGGTCTTGTATCCCTATAGGATGCTCCTCTAAGGTCACATCATCATCAACATAAATCTTACCCCAATCAGTGAAATGAGAGTCCTGATGAAGATAATGATAGTTTGGTGACACGTGAAAAAAATTGTGTTTCGACCTCATTTGTGAGGGAATTTTTACCTTATTAGCCATGAATCCAATAGGATCTAATACCTTGAAAGGCCCAACAAACCATGGTGAAAGCTTATTGCCATGAAAAAACCTTCACTACCAATGATGGGGGTTTACCTTCATAAAAACATGATCCCAAAAATCAAACCCCAGTGGTCTCCTCCAATGATAGGAATAATAATTATGATGATTTTTCACTACATTAACCCTCTCATAAATAACATGAACCATCTCTGTCTTATTTTTTACCAGTTCTGGAATGAGACTTGCTGACTCTCTTAACCTAGTACAACACAGTAGACATAAAAATTTTTAAACATACAATACTTAAAATGGTCCCATGTTGATGGTTGAGTGAAAACTATTACTAAAAGTGAACTCTACCGATGGAAAGTTCCTCATCAATGAGCCTCCAAAATGTAGGACCCAAGAGATAAAAATGCATTCAAGATTTTGGATGGTCCAATGTTTCTAACCGACCATCTGTAGAAGAAAATTACTTCTAAGTCACAGTTGAGAACCAAATACATGCTAGATACCTCTTCACATCCTAGAGGTAAAACAAGAATCTTGATCAGAATTGATCATCCTCAGGGATCCATGGATTTTCAGCACATCCTGCAGATATTGCCTCAACACAACCTCTAATGAGGTCAACTCCTTGATCACCCTAAAGTGGGATGATTATGTTAAACGATCTACTATCACCCATATATCATCATACCCTCCTTGTAATAGAGGTAAATTGGAAAAAAAAGTCCATCTAAATGTCCTTTCACTTACACTAAGTAACATATACTTGCTAGAGAAAATCATCAGGAACATGGTGTTCATCCTTCACCTTCTGGAAAACCAGTCATTGATACAAAACATTATAAATGGACAATTATTCTCAGGTAACCAAAACTGAACTCTCAATGCTTAGTACTTTTTTTTCACACTAGGATTTACTATTAAAATAAAACTATAGAACTATATGAAAATCATCTAGTGCATATCAGAAGGAATGAAAATACTTCCTTGAAACAAACATGGTGTTGTTCAGCCTCAGACCAACCATGAGAGGCCTAAAAAAAACAATATTTCTAGACCTCCATGTCAAGATCACCCAACTAGGATTACTCTACCTACTTCACCAGAGATGATTTCACTATCATCTAAAAAGGACAACCTATACCATGACTTCTCCCATATATAAATTAAATATTGAATTCCCTTCCATCAATCTCTAAGAATCACCATATTCATGCACTGTATCACTGTGTGACTTCTTGCTCCTCGAATCAGATAAAAAATTAGCCTTTCTAGGTGTATATGAAATCTTGAAGTCATAATTCTGTAATAAACCCATCCACTGACACTGATGCATGTTCATGTTAAGTAGGGAGAAAACATACCTCAGGATTTTGTGATCAGTGGAAACCAAAAAACACTTTTTAATGAAGTAATGACTCCACAACTTCAGGTCAAACACCACTACCACCAAAATGAGATCATGGGTGGTATATTTATGCTCATGGGGATGTAACTTTTTATTTTCATAATAAATTATCGATTTCTATTGCATCAGTACACAAACCAACCCAAGATGTAAAGCTTCACAGAAAACATAAAACCAAACTCCTTCTGCTGGTGGACATGAAATTGGAGCTCTGAACAACATCTCCTTAAAATACTCAAAAGATGTTTGAACTATTCAATCAATGATAATTCTTGATCCTTTCTAGTAAAATTTTTGAGATGAGTCGAAACCCAAGTGAAATAATCTAATAACCTCTTACAATATTATTCATGACCAATGAAACTTCTCAGCACTACCACTGCACTGGGGGATAACCAAGAAAAAACAACTTATATCTTTGATGGCTCCATAGCTACTCCCAGATGGGATACAACAAGGCCCATGAAACCAAATTCTCAAACCTAAAACTCATACTTATGAAACATCTCAACAAGTTATCCCATTGAATAACTCCCAAAATCGCAAGAAGATGCTCTGCATGATCCTCCTATGATGTAGAGTACACAAGGATGTCTTCGATGAAAACCACCAATAACATATCTAGGAACTCATAGAACACAAAATTCATTAACCCCAAGAACACATATGGGTCATTAATTACAAAAAGAAAATAATTTCAACAAACTCATAATGAATATGATGACAATGAAAATCATTCTTCAGTATATCCTCAACCTTTACATGCATCTAATGATATCCTGACTGCAAATAAATTTTTACGATCCAAATTGTACCCTTTAGTTGATAGAATTAATCATTAATCAGTGGAAGAGGATAGTCTTTATTCATTTTCTCTTGGATTAAGTGATGATAATGGATACACATTAGAAAATTTACATCATAATTATTCACAAATAAAATAGTGCACCTCACAGTGAAAATTTTGGATAAAACAAATTGCATTGTAATAGACCATTGAGTTTTATATATAGCTCTTGCAACCTAGAAGGATCCATCCTATATAGATAAATCGATATATGAGACAATCCTAGTTATAGTTTGATCCTGAAATTGTTCTCTCATCGAGGTGTTGATGCTACAATCTCATCAAGAAAGGCATTAGGGTACTCTTCTACGACCCTTAGAAACATTGACTGCAGAACCACTAAATAACATAGCATCAGCTCAGCTATAATGAGTGATAAGAACAAAATAGACCTCTACCCCATATGAGGATCTTTCTTTCCAAAAAACATCATAGGACCTCCATCATTATTGAATAACACAACCATCCACCTGAATCAATCTATGATATCCTAAATTTAAAACAACTAATACTTATAGGGGATGATGTCATGTAGTTATACCCATAAATAAAGAATATACTCCATGAGTAGTACTTCACCAACACTAGCTCACAACCTCTACAAAATATAAAAATTTTATCTCTACCTAAAACTTATATATTCAATGCCAAGGCCATTATATGTCTCTCTACCTCAAGTCCCAAAGCATGGAATATGGAAGTTGATATGAAAGAGTGCATCGCTCCTAGATAAAAAAAGTATTCACCTAAGTAGAAAAAAATAAATGGGTACCTCAATTGATAACTAGATTTCATGGAGATGGAAATAATAAATCATGAGGCTAACCATGGCCTAACATATACCCTCTCTAACCCTCCTAATGACCACATCCAAAGTCCTATCATGCTCTCTGAGGATTGGGAGAATTTCAGGGATGTCCTCTACCTACCCTAACTACTCTATAATAATCCCAAATTGGAACAACCTATTGCTACTAACTCACCCACAACTAAATAAACAGAGGAACTTGAAGTGGAATAACTGGCACATGCAGACTACTCTGAAGGGTATTCCACTATCACCACTGATGTCCTCATCCTTAATAAGAAAAAATAAATTTTATCCCTTAGAATAGACCTATGATCCAGTACCCCTAGAGAAACGTGACCTTAAGGTCTGGGACCCACCCCCAATTGATCTAGAGCTATTATATCATGAAAACTGGGAACCCCATACCATAACTCTACTTCTTGATGAATCAGGAAGACTCCCCTCAGGTGATAATATAGTTCTAGCTAACATCCTCTTGATGACTGTTACTCTTTCAAGCACCTCAAGACACATATATAACATAAATGGGGTGACCTGGTGCTAGATCCTTGAATGCAAATCCTCTTATAAATTCTTCACCCTAGCCTCCGCATTTGAAAATAGGTTAGAAGAATATCACAAATAGTTATTGAAATTGGTCCTGAACTCTCACACACTTAAGCACCCCTGTCAAAGGGTAATAATCTCGTGATAATCAGTTGTCTTTCCAGTTTTAGAAAACAATTCAGCTCGAAACAGGTCTCAGAACTCATCCCATTAGACTACCAACTCCACATGATTACTGAGGAACAAGAAACACCACTACTTCACTTCCCCACACAACATCGTCCTATCAAATGAAACCAATTTATATTATCAAGCACTAATCAAACTAAAGGTTATCTCATCCTACTCTAACCATTATTCCGTGACTATATTTGAAACAGAGACCACATAATGCTGCATAATGTGGCACTGAAACTCTCAGAGTGTCCTCCTCTATGTTTTTTCATTATAAACCTCTACTATATAATGATTTACAGGAGCAACCTACTAAACATATTTTACGTGAACCTGATAAAAATATCAACTTGAATCCATTACATAAAAATAAAAAACAAATAGAGCTCATAACTTAGAATATGTATGAATTTACCTTCAATTAATTGTTTTATTTTATTATCTTTAGGTTAAAATTTCCCATGGTCTACCCCTTAAAACATAGGCACCACAAAAAATTATGCATGATAAAATCATAGGTCTCTAAACATAAACCAATATCACTTTTTTTGGTAGCCATTATAGGATTAAAGTTACGTGAATCAGATCATAGGGCACCCTAAATACCCATGTCTCATCCATTCTCCCATGTTTATAGTACTGGATATACTTAGCATACACCATTTCCCTACTAAAACATGAAACCTCACATGTTCATAACTCATAACTCCATTATATACCTTAAATTGACTCAGATATCACACTATCATGACCCCACCCCAAAAGTGTTCCTTTCATGGGCCAACAATGGGAATAGAGAGATGATGATCATCGATTACCCCCTCCTGTAGGTAATGGGTTGGCGACTAGAATCGAGGGTATAATAAAAAAATAGAACGGAGGTATTTCCTTCTAAGAGAATAAATGTAGAAGATGAAGATAATATTAACACAAAAAAACTCTTGTTCAGACTCCAAATTAAATCAAATATGATTTACACAAATATAATGTCATTAAAGAACTACTACAACTGAAAGGGAAAACTGCAAGTACTAGAAGAAATTAAAGATGACAGTGACCACGAATCCCAAAAATATCATCCTATACCCCAAGATAGTAGTAACTAGTCTAATCTCCATCCTATTCCAAATGAAAAAATAGTTTATATATACGTAGTATGAGTATAGCAGTATATCCAATGGGATCATCCTCAGATCTTGTCATGAAATAGGTTAAGAAAACATTCCAAAGCACAATGAAAAAATGATAAAATAAGTAGGCGCAAAAATAGGTATACTAAGTTCCTAGGCTCACAATGGATACTCTAACCACGTATCAAATACACGAGAATATTATATAATAATTAATATCAAGGGTACCCCACTACCACTTCCCTACTGTTTTTCTGCTTTACCTAAACATCACATGCTATGAGAATCTCTCTTTAAAAAGGATAGATAATAGCCACCTGGGTGAATCACCACAACACACACATCTCGTGTGAACATTCTCCTCGTGCATCAAAGCACCATGTAAATGTAACCAAGGTAATCATGTATCATTTGAGATCCCCCACATCTTGTATAATGTGTATCATACATCGCGTTTTATACAACGTGTAATCACAACCCATACACTGAGTAACGATCCTCATGCCATCACAAAAAATAAAATTTATAACTATAGTATTATTTAAGAAACTATATCCAGAATACATATGTGTGAAATGAACATAAGACATTACAACCCTCTACAAACATATATGGGGAAAAATAACCACCGTTCCTACTAGAACAAGTAACTACCAAGAGTTGAGAGTGGGCCCGAAAAGGGAAATCAACCATCTGTACTCCTACCGAGATGTTTGGGAAAACACCCCCATGAATTAGAATCTGTGTGGTGTTAGTTTCCCTAATCGAAAGGGTGTATTATCATATATATGATCAAAAACAACATGACCTAATACAGCTCACAACCACACTATGTGAATAACTATGTCTAAAACTGGACTGCAGCCAACATCTCTCCGGCTCCTCGATACCACAACTAAGACTTGATATCCTATAAGCACACAATTATTTAAAGAGATAAATTCAAGTAATTTATCCCTTTTTATTAGTTTTAAATTACATTAATTAGTTCTTTAACCATTAATTAACTATTAAAAATTTCAACAATACATTTCATTACCATTCCAACAAATATTTTCACCCTCTAGGAGTAAGAAAACCAAGCGCACCAAATCTCACAATTGTAACCTCAGAATGGTTTCCCAAAAAGTTCCAACCACATGTCTGAAAAATTTATAAATTTATTAAGAGAATTAATTTCCATATTACCAGGTGTTCTAGGAAAACATTCAAATATACCAAACACAAGGGGCTCAATAAGGTGAGTTAGTGAACTAGTCTTCAAGTCTTATCTACCTATTCAAGAAGCATAGACTCATCCATCCTTGAGAAGTTAAACATGGAAATAATGTTGCACACCCCACGTGTCTCCAACTTTTTGGGAAGGAGAGTTACCAAAAAAATCTATGTAAAGTAGTGGGTAAAGTAATGAAGGTAAAAAAACATGGCCATCATCCAAGAAACTGATTCAAACAAGCATCCACCATTCATAACAACAGATAGGACAAATTTCAACCCATTCTACCATATACAATTTCCTTCCCAACAACCACATGCATATAATAATGCATCTTGACACTCTATGTATCAAATAATACCACAAAAAAAAAACCTCCCCTAGCCTAACATAACAACAACCCTCTGGGATCATCCATCCCAGGATCATAAAATACCTGAGCCTCCCCACCCCACTTAATAAAATATCGCTCATGGATCAACCATCCCATTCTCACAATACATCACAAGATGTAAGAAATAATCAAAGAAACTAGGCTCTTGGCCCCAAAGCAAGGCATCCATATTCTAAACATAATGATCCCTCAAAAATCTCAAGGATATGTCACTTTTCCTTCAAAAAAAATTGGAAAACTCAGGCTTTACAAATTCATCATATTTTAGATTCTGATTCTTTCATAGGGCCGTGTGCATCGGTATGTTTGAGGATGAAGAGGATGCACTGACTGTTGCCCCGCATTCCAGCTTTCCAAAGGCGGTGGCATCCATCGCTTATTCAGGGATGTTTGATTTTTGATCGAAACAGGATGATGAGATGTTAGTTCCTCCTTTTATGGATTCCTCCTCTCAACAAGTCACCTAGCTTTGGTCTCCCTCATATATTAATATGTAGTTCGTGAAACTCTTCCCAATTCCATATATTCAAGGATGATGGTTAATTACACTACTTCTTTCAGGTAATTCAAGGGGATCCGGCCAGGGAAGAAACCTTCAGTCGGAGGATTAGTCATGTTGGACATCACTGGTGGGTATGGACATTGGAACACTAGCGCTTCTGGGTTTCATCCCCTTAATATAGGGCTTCTCAAGGGCACGGAAGCCCGAGGCATCCCATGTCGAATGTGAGGAATTATATGCCATATGAATTTCTCTATGGTTTTCCTTAGCTTCCCATGTTTAACACAGGGTATGCCATGAGTTTTACGTCTAGAGGAGATAAATTATATTGATCAAAACGCTAACTAGAGTGGATCATATGGGTGAAACCCCTGGAGGTAACACTGATTCTAGGAGGTGAATTGAAATGATCTCACCGGGATGTGGTGGAGCGGGTAATAATCAGGATGGATTATGGATGGTTAAGTGAAGTTGATGGAGAATTACATGGATTTGACTCAAGGGAGATGATGATGTTGGGATTGATCCTAAAAAAGGCCTCCTACATATCCCTGTGGTAGAGAATCAATGTCCACATAGTTCAGGATAGGGTATAGGATATGGGCGTGCACATAGTATAGAGATGCGATGATATAATGGTGCTTACATGTGTTTACAAGCCTGATGTCGGTTTGACGCCATTAGGACAGACCATAGAAATGGGTCCCAATGGAAGGGACGACAATAGTCTACCATTGGGTTTGGGTTGACAAACAATTACCACAAAATAAGGATTACAATGGCTTATCACTGCGTGACGATCACAACTACATATCGTTGGATAGGGGATCACAACGGCTTACCACTAGATATGGTAAAATGTAACGACTCGAATCTGGAGCCCCTCCACTGGTTCCCCATACCTGATTCGCCACATGACCTCAAGTGCATTTCCCCAAATGACAGAGGTTGCCAACTAGCAGAGAGGGCCTTAGTGATTCGGTGGGGAAACTATGCCCTCATTGGGTAAAGAATAAAATAGAAAAACAACCGGACACAATAGCAGAAACAATCAACAGCATACAATAATTGAAGTGAACAACGAAAGCAATGGATACATAATAATGACGCAACATGGTACATATGTCTATGGAAAGAAGTAAAAAAAACCAACGTGCTAAAGTACAACTGAAAACAAAGTGAAAAATAAAACAAGGTAAACTCCTCAGCATCACAAGCCTTGGCTCGGTCTCATGCTCTCAAACTCCAGTGAATCACGAACTTGAAGTAGAAGAGCTCTTTCCCATATCTATACCTACAGTAACATAGTATGCTTGGGCCCAAAATCATGGCCCAAATAGGGAGTGAGATACAATCCTAGTAGGAAATCACACAAAGACCTGTGCCTAACAGTCAATGAATACATGGCAGTAATAAAACAAGAAGCAGTAAATAGGAACACAAGAAGCTACAATCTATAGTTCTAATAAAATAATTACAAAGTAAACATCCAGCAATAAAGGAAAAAAGGCAACCCTATGGGTAGCTCTCATAGCCTAACCCCTATGGTTCAACCTATAAGTATTAGCAAAACTCTAGGTGGAAAACACAGTCTCACCCCTCTGGTTCATCTATGAAATTAATAGACTCTTTTAGGAAGCACTCACCGTCAATTCCCCCTATAGTCTCGTATCGTTCTAAAGTCTCTCTGGGAAAGCACTCAACGTCTCATTCCCCCTATGGCCCGCGTTGAGGAATTACAAACTCTCTGAGGAAGCACTCATCGTCAATTCCCCTTGTGGTCTCACATCATATTTAAAGACACTCTGGAGAAGCCCTTACATCAATTCTCCCATTGGTCTACTACTCTAGGTTCTCACAGTCCTGAGTGAAAATAAAAATTCATAGCATGTGTGTATCGTCCACGTAAACCTCAAGAGATACTTGGTTACCATTCTATGGATCAACAGTAAAAAAAATAGCAGTTCCACTATCCTATGCCTAGGCATGGGAACGGTAAAAACACCAAACAGGAAGAAAAACATGGAAAAGAAACCCAAGAACAAAATAAATTACTCTACTCACAAGCATAACCCTCTACTACATCAATCAAGTAAAGCAGGAAAACAACATGGGAAAAATAGGAAACGGACAATTCCCCACCCAAGTGAATTTGTGGAATTTGCAAAAAATAGTCATCGAATTTCAACAGAAAGGCACAAAACACCTACCACGATTATAGGAGATCAATATATGTGAATCACGACAATTGATTACCCTTAAAACGTCATAGATCTGAGAAAATGCACAAAACACTCAACCCACGATAACTTGGAAACGAAGAGGAATCAGAAAACGAAGATCAAGTAGAAGGAAGATCTTACTGGTATGATTCCAACGCAATCAA
The DNA here is from genome assembly GCA_963277665.1 of Viscum album. NCBI lineage: Eukaryota > Viridiplantae > Streptophyta > Magnoliopsida > Santalales > Viscaceae > Viscum > Viscum album. Next base: position 400,006,352 of record OY728151.1, on the reverse strand, counting down.
TTGTGCTCGAATCAGATAACAAACGAAGAGGCGAGATCTTGTCGAAGATTCGGTCGTACGGGTCTCTCTCAGACAAATGAGACCTAGAAGGAGGTGTTTCTGTGCGTCAGGCGCGACCCCGGTTCATTTAGTGAAAAAAATAATGTACACGGCATGTACTTTTAGAGTACAAGGCATGTACTAGGTCTTTTCCATAATCCTCCAAAATCGGCCTCCACGTCACTCCTACACACTGTGTGCGTGGCCCGGGAACAACCAACACACGGCATCGAGCCGGAGAAGAGTAAACGACCTATACTTCGAAAATTTCCAGAAAGTTCATTTTTCATAAAAACTCCAAAAAAAAGGAAAAAATACCTGAAAAGAAGATGCAGGTTCTTAAAAACTTCCCCTTAAAGAAATTTTTCCCTGAATTTACCTAACATGGAGTAGAAGAAGGATCCCCGAACAGCTCTGACCACTGCGATCGTACATCGATATCCCTTTCCCAGGTCTCGTCTTGTACTCACCAGTGCTGCCATAGCACCCGTACCATAGAAACATATCGCTCGTGGAGAACCTTGGTACTACGATCTTCAATCCAGATATGATGCTCCTCAAACGACGCATCCGCTTCAAGTTCCACCTCATTAGGCTGAAATACATGAGACGGGTCTGAAAAGTAACGTCGGAGCTTAGAGACGTGGAAGATTTCATGCATGGTCCGATACCTCTGAGGTAGCTGCAACCAATAGGCAACCGACCCTACTCTCTCCACAACATCAAATGAACCAACGTATCACGGTGAAATCTTACATTATATCTGAATTCTCTTGTATCCCAACCTCAGTGCAACACACAGGAAAACCTGATCCCTGACCTCGAACTCCAGAGGTCATATCCGATGATCAGCATAAGACTTTTATCAAGACTGTATTGTAGCCATCCTCTTCCGGATCAGCTCTATCTACTCTGAGGTCTCCAGAATGAGAAGAGGTCACAACAAAGATTTCTCTCCTACCTCTAGCTAGCATAAGGGTGATCAGCATGGACTACCGTACAATTCCTCGTATGGTGCCATCTGAATGGTCGCCTAAAAACTGTTGTTGTAGGTGAACTCCACCAGAGGATTATGCTTTTCCCAAGAACTTCCAAAGCCTAGAATGCAAGATCAGAGCATATCCTCAAGCACATGGATCGTGCGTTCAGAATGACCATTAGTCTGGGGATGGTATGCTGTACTAAAAAGTACTTGTGTGCCCAAGGCCTTCTGAATTCCCAGCCAGAGCCGAGTGGTAAAGTGTGCATACCTTTCTGAAACGATGGAGTGTGGAACTCCATGCAGAAGAATGATCTATCGGATGTAAAGTTGTCCCAGATCATCAACACTGAAGGTCTCCTTGATTGGAAAGAAGTGAGAAACCATCGTGAGCATGTCGATGAAAACCCAAACATCATCTTTTCCTTGAGGTGTCCTCAACAATCCAGTCATGAAGTCCATTACAACATCATTACACTTCCACTTCGGAATGGGTAACTACTATAAAAGGCATGATGGTCACTGATTCTCTACTTTCACATGCTGACAAGTAGAATATCTCATGACAAAACCAACAACATCTTTATTTATACCTGGCCACCAGTACTGGCATTGATGATCTCGATACATCTTTGTGACGCCAGGATGATCTGCCCATAACTGAGGAGTGAAATTCCCGCATCATCTCCTCGCGTATGCCTGCCGACACCCATATGCGTCCCAAGAAACACAAGATCTCATCCTCACTCACAGTACATCCAGGAAGAGGTTCATCTCCTGACACACTCTCCCACAGGATTAAGCCTTCTATGTCTGATAGCTTCCTCATTCGTAGCTAATTGAGAAGTGTAGAGGTAACTGCTATAGAAGATAAGTAGGTATGTCCCTGTCTGTCTTGCACCACCAGATGCATTTCAGAGAACCGAGCCATAAGCCGCCACTCACTACTGGCCTCATGAACTGCCTGAATATGAGTTCTCCTACTCAATGCATCTACCGCTGTGTTCCCCTTTCCCGGCGTATAGGAAAGCTCGAAGTCAAATGACTGTAGATACTCGACCCACCTACACTGCCTCCAATTTAGATCACACTGGGTGAAAATATACATGAGACTATTATGGTCGGTGAAGACCACAATGTGCTCTCCCAGCTGATAGTTTCTCCAACAGCGTAAGGCATGAACAATAGTTGTCAACTCCAGATCATGCGTAGTGTAGTTCCTATCATGTGGCCTCAACTTCCGAGACCCATACGCAATGACTCCATCTCCCTGCATAAGCACAATGCCTAGCTCGATACATGAAGCATCACAGTAAACAGTATAGCTTTTTCCTGGCTCTAGAAAGACTAATATCAGCACTGATGTCAACCTCCCTTTCAGCTCCTAAAAGGCTGACTCACAAGAATATGACCATAATAACTTCGACCAATTCTTGGTCAGACCTGTCAAAGGTGCTGCTAGACGAGAAAAGTCCTGAATGAAGTGTCTGTAGTATCGAGCCAGCCCTAGGAAACTCTGTACCTAAAAGACGTTCTTCAGCTGCTCCTTGGAAACTACAGCTCTCAGTTTCTCTGGGTCCACAGATATTCTTTCCTCTGAGATGACGTGACCCAAGAAGTGAATCTGATCCATCCAGAAGTGGCACTTCGATAGTTTACCATAAATCCGATGCTCTCTCAGTGTACTCAGAATGATCTCAATATGTGTGGCATGGTCGTGTCGAGTGTGAGTGTACCCCAAGATATCATCCATGAAGACCATGACGAAAGAGTCTAAGTAAGGGTGGAACACTCGGTTCACCAGTGCCATGAAACCTGCCAGCACGTTCGTGAGACCGAACGACATAACTGTATACTCGTATAGACCATACCTGCTCCTGAAGGCTGTCAGAGGTATATCTGATGGTCTAACGTGCAACTGATGATAGCCAGACCTCAAATCGATCATCAAGAACACTCGTGCTCCTCGAAGAGGATCGAAAAGGTCATCGATCCTCGACAATGGATATCGGTTCTTGAACGTCAACTGGTTCATCTTCCGATAATCCACACAAATACGAAGGGTACTATCTTCCTTCTTTGCAAACAGAATAGGTGAACCCCAAGGAGATGTACTGGTTCGGATGAATCCCTTAGCCTGCAACTCTTCCAACTACTTTTAGAGCTCCTACAACTTAGGAGTAGCCATCCAATAAGGAGTAATGGACACTTGTGCCGCTCCTAGAATGATCTCAATAGAGAAGTCTACCTCATTATTTAGAGGAACACCTGAAAAGTTCTTTGGAAAGAAATCACTACATCGATCCACCACTGGAGGAAAATCCAACTGTGCAGTACCCTGATCATCCAGATAAAGTCTAGAAATCTGGGCTATCACCCTTTCAATCCCATGATGCTCGAGTCCTACTTAACTCACTTGGACATCCCATTCTCCTCTATGAAGAAAGGATTAACCCTCTGGTGAAACAAAACTCACTCTGCAGTGACAATAGTCGATGACTGCATGGAAGGGAACCAACCAGTCCATCCCGAGGATGAAATCATAGCATGTCATCTCTAGGACATAGAGATCCCATAAGAAAATATACCCTGCAACCTCGAGAGGGCACTATCTACATTGTCGTACACTAGATTTCCTTGTCCCCAAAGGTGTTTCTAGTGTCAACGAGTCAGTAGTAGAAAAGATATAGAGCCCAAGGCTCTCCAGGACAACAACAGAGATAAAGCTATGCATAGAGCCAGTATCGAAAAGGGATGAAGATAAAAATGAGGCTACTAAAATCGTACCTTGAACTCTAGAAGGGTCGGGATCCGGCTCCTGATAGGTCTACTCTACAATGAAAGACTGGCCTACACCATGGCCCTGCACCCCTGACTGACCACTCTGAGCTGAACCTCCCTGCTGGTGTTGAGGAACTGGTGGTTGATTGCCACAGCCTTGACCTCCACCTTGGCCCGAACGACTGGAAGAACTCCAGTTCCTTGACTGGTGAGAAACTAGTGGTGCGGCTCCTGAACAAGGAGTCATGGAAGAACCCCGGTTACCAGCTGCTGGTGAGAAAACCTGGCAGAAACGTTGAAGTTGACTCATCATGCCGCAAGATCGGCACTCCATGGGGTTCCCTTGGCACTGCGGCCTCGTGTGCCCTGACTGGACACACTGGTAGCTTGTCACCTGACTGCCTGACGATGCATCACGCTTCCTCGGGTCACCGCACATAGACTCTCTAAGATGCTTCTTGCTGTCATATGTAGGAAGACTATCTCTGGAAGCAGAACAGCCCTGGTCCGCAGCTCCAGAGTCTCTCAGATTGCGCTCCGCAATCAGTGCCTAATTGACGATGGAAGTGATGGAAGTCAGCTTGAAGATGTTCACTTGGGAGAAGATCTCCCTCCGGAGACCATCTTCAAAATTCCTTGCTAATAAAACCCCACATACATCCTGGAGGGCTATGAAACACTTCAGCTCAGTGAAGCGAGAGGATTACTCCATGACAGAGAGAGTACCCTACTCTAAGATCATGAACTCCCGAGCTCGATCGACCCTTAGGGTCTCCGGGTAGAAGTAGTCATAGAACACGTGTTGGAACTCCATCCAATCCATATACTTCTATTGACCCGCATGTGAGATCACATCCCACCACCTCTTGAAGGAGTCTCAGAGCATGTAGGTGGCGAGCTTGACCCGCCTCTCCGGAGGTGTCTCTAGATGGTCGAAGATAGTCAGCATGGCTTCCAGCCATGAATCTGCAGCCAAAGGTCCTCCTTCCCCTGAGAAGGTAGGAGGATGATGCTGTTGGAAAACCCACATAATGTATTCCATAGTTGTGGCAAGATGTGGGGTTCCCTGGAAGGCCATCATCATCCTCATGAAACCTTCCCAGAACTGCGCATCAGTACCTATGACTGGTATAACAGTCGGTGCCAAGGATGGCCCGACTGGAGGTTCTGCAGGAAGTCCCTAATCAGCCCTATCTAGCGTCTGATCACTTCCTGATGACAGACATACAACCAGAGGATGTCTCAGAGGAATAGCTCTGAAAGATCAAAAGTACACCTTTGATAAAAAAGGACAGAGAACACAAGAGTTCAAAACGGAAACAGGGGATGGAAAATACACAAGTTTACAAAACTCAACTGCACGGAGTGTATAAAAACTACACGATGTGTTTTCTTAAGCCACTGAAATGGGCGTGTACTCCTGACCTACAAGTCGTGTACACCTCAAACTACACGGCGTGTTGCACCCACACACTGCGTGTAATTGAAAACTGTTCCCTTGCCCGAGTCCCTTACACAGTTAACCCACACGGTTTTCTAAAACTGAGACTACACAGAGTGTTCTCTACAGACAAGGCATGTAGTGGGGAAGGCTTCAGTGACCCGTGTTGTTAAACAAACGGCCACCTACATAGCTGAACCTTACACGGCGTGATCCAAACAAACACTGTGTGTATAGGAAAGGTGACACAGTCCCGTGTTGTTTGTGACACGGCCGGGTTCCTGGAAATACTACACGACATGCTCCAAGAGCAAAAAAGTGTGTCTGAGAGAATTCCACGCCGACCCATGTTGTTTGTGACACGGTCGGGTGCCTGGAAGGGACTACACGGCGTGTTCCGTTACAACATGGTGTGTGCTACTCGAGCTTCCCCGACCCGTGTTGTTAGTCACACGACCGGGTACATGGCTCATTACTACATGGCGTATAACTACCATACATGGAGTGCTCTTGAAGATACTTTCACGACACCGTGTTCTTCTCACACGGTTAGTAACACAGCCTGAAAACTACACTGCATGTAGTCAAAAGTACACACTGTGTATTCTGGGTTTTTCTGGGCAGTAGCTCAGAAACTGCATAGAGGTGCCAAATTTCGATTCATGAGAGCCCATACTCCCTGCGAATCAAATATTGGCATCTTCTATAGTCACATACAAAGGAAAACACTAGCTCTCTAACATAATAGCATGGATTCTATCAAGCATCTATCACAACATCATGCATAATCTACACAAATCCTATCACAACATCATGCAATCACTAATGCACCCTTGATGGCATGGAAAGAATGCATGGATGTGAATTAAAGAAGTGTATATATGATGCATGAGTTGGAATACCCTCATATCATTGGGTTTCTATAGGAATAGAACTAAAATATCAAAACAATAACTGCACAAGTCATGTGAATCACTCTAGGTGAAAACATATCAACCATAAAAATGAAAAACCAGAAAAATGCAATTAACGAGGTAGTGTGGATTTTCCCTGTACATGGGTTAGCTACTCCCAAGTACAACTTAGTACCAAATACCGAGTTTTTCCTATCCCTAGATAAAGTCTTCAAATAGTAAAGCAATAGAAAATAACTCCTCTGATACCACTTTGTAATGACCCGAATCCGGAGCCCCTCCACTGGTGCCCTGTACCCAATTTTCCACATGACCTCAAGAGCATTTCCCCAACCGCTAGAGGCTGACGACTTGCAGCGAGGGCCTTGGGGAGTCAGTGGGGAAACTATGCCCTCATTTGGTAAAGTATACAGCGGAAAAAAACCCCGACACAATAGCAGAAACAATCAACAACATACAACAATTGAAGTGAACAACGGAAGCACTGGATACATAATAATGATTCAACATGGTACATATGTCTATGGAAAGTAATAAACAAACCAACGTGCTTAAGTAAAACTGAAAAAAGTGAAAAATAAAATAGGGTAAACTTCTCAGCATCGCAGGCCTTGGCTCGCTCTAATGCTCTCCAACTCTAGTGAATCAAGAACCCGAAGTAGAAGGGTGCTTGACCTAATCTATACCTACAGTAACATAGTCTGCATGGGCCCAAAAGCATGGCCTAAACATGGTGTGAGATACAATCCCAGTAGGAAATCACCCAAAGATTTGTACCCAATAGTCAATGAATACATCGCAGTAATAAAACAAGAAGCAGTAAACAGGAACACAAGCAGTTACAATCTACAGTTCTAACAAAAGAATTACACAAGTAAAAACCTAGAAACAAAGGAAAAAGGTAACCCTCTGGATAGCTCTCATATCCTAACCCCTATGGTTCAACCTATAAGTATTAGCAACCCTCTAGGTGGCACACATAGTCTCACCCCTCTAGTTCAGCTATGAAATTAATAGACTCTATGATGAAGTATTCACCATCAATTCCCCCTATAGTCTTGTATCATAAAAAAGGCTCTCGGGGAAGGCACTCAACGTCTCATTCCCCCTATGGCATGCATCGAGGAACTACAGACTCTCTGAGGAAGTACTCATTGTCAATTCCCCCTGTGGTCTCGCATTGTATTTAAAGACACTCTGGAGAAGACCATACATCAATTCTCCCTTTGGTCTACTACTCCAAGTTCTCACAGTCCTGATTGAAAATAAACATGCATAACGTGCGTGTATCGTCCAAGTAAACCTCAATAACTACTTGACTACCATTCAATGGCTCAACAGTGAAAAAATGTAGCAGTTCCACTATCCTACGACTATGCATGGCAACTGGAAAAACGCCAAACAGGCAGAACAAACATGGAAAAGCAACCCAAGCACAAAATAAATTACTATACTCACAAGCATAACCCTCTACTACTGTAATCAAGAAAAGTAGGCAAACAGCATGGGAAAAACAAGAAACCCACAATTCCCCACCCAAGGGAATTTGTGGAATTTTCACAAAATACTTATCGACTTTCAACAGAAAGGCAGAAACCACCTACCTCGATCCTAGGAGATCGATATATGTGAATCACGATGATTGATTCCCCTTATAAGGTCATAGATCTGAGAAAACACACAAATGCTCAACCCACGATAACTCAGAAACGAAGAGGAATCAGAAAACGAAGCTCAAGAAGATGGAAGATCTTACCGCTGCTATTCCAATGCAATCGACCATCCTCGAATCGGAGAACTGATGAAGAGGCAGGAGCTCGTCGAAGATTCGGCCGTACAGGTCGCTCTCGGAAGAATGGGACCTAGAAGGAGGTGTTTCTGTGCATTAGGAACGACCCCGATTCATTTAGTGTAAAACAATAAAGTACACGGCGTATACTTTTAGAGTACACGACATGTACTGGGTCTTTTCCATACTCCGCCAAAATCGGCGTCCACGTCACTCCTACACACCATGTGTGTGGCCCTGGCACGAACAACACACAGCTTCGAGCCGGAGAAGAGTACATGGTGTGTACTCAGAAAGTACATGGTGTGTACTTCAAAGATTTCCAAGAAATTCATTTTTCTTAAAAACTCCAGAAAAAGGAAAAACATACCTGAAAAGAAGATATGGTTTCTTATAGAAAATTTAGTGTCATGCAGGACACATGGGGTGTATAGTTTAACGTCATGGATGATAAGGGTAATCCTATGGGATGTGGTCGGGACCAATGAGTGTTTGGCCTGAACATATGGGAGGCTTCCTACAAACCTTTCCTTGAAAAGGATTAAAGTCTGCCTTTTTATGGATGGTGTTGGTGAACCGACATGAAGGGGGTCAGGACCAGTTGGTGTGGGGATTGTACCTCAGGATGACTTCCTACGTACCTTGTATTGGAAAGGATTAAAGTCTGTGTAGTTTGAGAGAGGTATTGCTGAACTGACATGAAGGGGGTCCAGACCAGTAGGAGTTGGTGTTGAACCATAGGGAGGCTTGCTACGCACCTTTTCATGGTAAGGATAAAAATCTTCATAGTTCGTGATGGTGTTGGTGAACCAACATTATGGGTGTTAGGATCAGTAGATGTTGGGATTGAACCTCATGGTGTCTTCCTACATACCTTGCACTGGAAAGGATCACAGTTTGTGTTGTTCAGGATGGTCAAGACCAATGGTTGTTGGGCTTGAACCTCAAGGAGTATTTCTACGTACCTTTCCGTGGAAAGAATCAAAGTCTGCATAGTTCGGGATTGGGTTGGTGTGCCGATGTGAAGGGATTTGGGACCAATAGGTGTTGGGATTGAACCTCATGGAGGCTTCAAATGCACCTTGCCTTAGAAAGGATCGAAGTCCTTGTAGTTCAGGATAGTGTGGGTCTTACATGTTATGGCAGACAAATGAAGATGTGATGGCCAATGCTTACTCTAAGCCTATGTGAGTTATGCTCAGTGTGAGAAACAAGAGGTAGTAAAGACCTGATGATCACATCGTGAATGGTGCATCTGTTGGAAGTGGAGTGGCACATACAAGTTGTTAGTGTCCCAGGGAGATATATATTGTGACTTAATCTATGATGGAGGCACGAGTGGTGACAAATCCCAAAGGGAGAGGTATTTTGAACAGAAGAGTGGAGGGTTATGGAGCCCATCCCCCCTCTAGTATTCAGAACTGAAGAATAATGGAGGAGCATGGATGTTGCCTCCCACAAGAAAGGCTGGTGGCTTACACCATGGTGGCTTCCATTTCCTCGCAGACAAACATTTCCTCGATAAAGAGGATCTCATTATATGTGAGGTATGACCTCACTCTCATCGAAACAAATAGCCCTAGAGAGTTTACGAGATGTGGAACCCCACATATGATGAATGGGGTGGGGTCATAGTTTTATGTCCTGTGTAGAGGACGATGGTGTAGGGAAATTTAACGTCCTGCAGCTCAGACGAGGTGGGTTTCTTCCACACCCCTATGACATACATGATTGATACCCACCCGCCCTTGGGGAAGGGAAGGAATCAGCAATTCCACGATGAGATGATGTTATGTAGTGATCCATTGAGGGGTCCATCCAATCATGGTTATGTGAAGAAGCAATAGCCGTTAGCATGCCTATGCGAAGAAGCATGAGGCTAAGCAATGATACGTGAAATACCACCCAAGGGACTTTGAAATAACTTCGTGAAAACCTAGAGGGTCTCATGAGAAAAGGAGTTGCAGATAAAAGGGGTTCATAGGTAGAATCCTTGTGATGCTTTGGTTCTCCATGTAGTGGAGGGGATTCATGAAGTGGTTTTCTTCACGAAGCGAAGTGTCCTAGCCTAGGCATATGGCATAGGTTCATATGAATGGTGCTTCAATAAGTGTATCAACATTCATAGAGTTGGGATTCACAAAGCATGGGTGCCCTATGAAGCATATAATTGTGAAGAAATGTGCTTCACGAAGCATAATGACCTTGGCATAGCATGTGGGTAACATGTACATGAAAGGTATTTCATGAAGCATAAATTATCCACAAATAACCGACTCCCCTTGGGGATCCCCTTCCTTTGTGGAGGCCCATGGGATCTATAAAGGTCTTCCCTCTTTGAGGAGAGGATGAATTCAATAAAAAGGGGAGGTATTTCAAGATGCTAAAGTACCTTGAAAAGCTCATGGTTCAAAATCATAAATTGCTTCTCGATTTGAGAGATAAGAATGTTAAAGGTCAGAGGATCTATCCTTTGGGCTCGATAGGAGCCTGGTTTTTATAAAAAAGAGGTTCTGCAAAGCAGAGATTGCCAGGAATGATGAAACATGGAATTTTTTCCTAATTGGGAATCCTCCCACCTCTTTGCTCCACTGCAGCTTCACAAACATCAAACTGATTCGTGGAGCCTCTCGCCTCCTAGATCTATGGCAGTTTTTCCAACGTCAAACTGATTTGTAGAGCATCCTGCCTCCTTTCTCGATGATGAATTCACGAATGTCAAACTTGTTTGTGGAACTGCCCTCCTCATTGCTCTATAGAGGCATCGTAGAGGGGGAGCATCACACTGGCTGTGGTACTGTGGGATTCCAATAGCATTCTTCACAAGGCTTCACCAAGGTCCCCGCATTTTATTCTTGTATTCCTAAATATTGGCACCAACAAATTCCCCACCTCAGATTGGGAGATGATGAGAAAATTAGGGTCAATGTCTGAGGGTCAATCACTAAACATCCTCAGTCAATCGCGAAGATGACTCACAATGGAGGTTCTTGAAGCGGAGAGGTGATGTGTGGGATGAGTGTGCTGTGAAGCTAGCCTCAGTTGGATGCAAAGAAAAACATAAGGGGTCCTCGACTAGAAATAGGTGAGGATGACCTCTCTAATTTCCTTTCTCTACTCTGTGTTTTGTAATTGATCACCCTTTATTCAATAATCTCTATGTACTCCACGACTACTCTCCGTGAATCGGTCCTTTTTCTTAGTGGAACACAGTGAGTATTTGAATTTGCGATGGTAGGATCTACAACAAGCATTTGAAGGTTGGGATAGGGCCTCACGATTGCGTTGCTGGGATCGAGCTCCATGAATAGTCTTCATGAACAAGCTCTGCGAAAGGTCTTTGCGAACCAAAACCAGAAATGTGCAAATATTCAATACTGAATGGATCAACAAGAGGGTGATAGGGGGTCCTTGTAGATGCTGCCCGGAGGGAGGTGATGGAGGATAGTTTGCATATAGGGGAGTTCGTACAGAGCTATTCTGACCAATATTCAATGGTGGAACTGCTATCGGAAATCCAAAAGAATTATCTACTGTGCAAGAGGATTATTATGTATAGATTTGGACTGAGGGATGATGTCTTTTTCCCTGATGTGACCAGGGACGAGCCAACTTTCTGGTTCAGGAGAACGCTGTGTCAATGCCAGTGGTTTAGGGTCGCTGACAGCCATGCTCTAGAGGACATAACACCTGTAAACACTTTCTGTTTGTATAATCACTTGAACAATATTTATGGGAATGAATTGAATTTAGAGACATATCCCCTCACTACATCATACTATCATGAAGGAGGCCCTAAGGAACCCAGAAAAGGGGTGGTTTGAAGAGTTGTATCTGTGCCAGGGTGGCACCGTAATAGATGACTAGGCCTGGGCCTTCGGGGTTGGTTCCTTGTGTGAGGAATTTGGGGAAGAGCTAAGAAATGTGGGCCTATATGAGGTGGCATGGGCCTCCCAATTCCATAATAATCATCCGAAGTAGTTGATTCCAGAGTTGTTGGGCATATGGTTATCAAGGACCAATACCTTCTATTTTCACCATGGAGAGGTCAACATCAGTTTGTGGGACCTACATCAGATCTCAGGGGTCCCAATAATTGGGGCGATGTATGATGAGTTCCTCCCAGTTATGGGTGCATGGGAGGATCCAGAAAAGATGCCACCATTGGTGATGGCATTGATTAACCTAGTGCCAGAAAATAGGCAGTTCCCTATGAGGCCCCATAATTTCTCGAAGGGGGAACAACGAGGAAAGGAGAACCCGTACTAGCGGCTCTTACAGGATAGCCAGTGGGAGATGTGGGGATTCAGCATCACTACTGAGCAACAACTGGTAGTCCAGTTGGCTACATTCATTGCAGTGCTCATCTGCGGTTGGATCCTTCTGGTGAGAGACACGAACATGGGCATGCGACTGAGAACATTTATCATGGCATACATGATAGAAATAGGAGAACATGTCAACATTGGGATCCCTATTCTCACCAATCTATACTAGATGTTGTGGAATATCAGTGAGGGGATGAAGCCATAAAGAATAAGAAGGCCATTCCACCTCTTGTATGGGTGGATAGTGGCACACGTCAAGGGGTCTATGAATATCTCGACCCCATATCCCTTCTAGGATTTAACATCCGCCCATCCATTATGAATGATGTGGAGAGATTTCCAGCCAATCTGACCATGTAAGTGGTACTGCATCAGTTATGGAAGGTAGACGAGTTCAATTTCAATCCATTCTCCTTTACAGAATGCGTGCTCACTGATGACGGTTGGGGAATGGAAGAGCATCGGCCCTACCTCCTATCCTTTCAAGGGGGAGTCATGGAGGCATAGGAAGACTGCGAGCCACTCATTAAGTCATACACCCCACATTGATTCACAAGGTATTTTTGGTGTATGCAGCGGTTGACCCCGCGGGTCAACTTGGGGGTGCTCCATGAGGATAACCAGTGTGTAATGAGGTAGATGTGGGTCATGTTTACATAGGAATACAGGAATATTTGGAATGACCTATCTCCTCCCATGGCTATATTCGGGCTGGTAAAAGAATATTCCAAGAGTTCGAAGGTAGCATTCATGGGGGAGATACTAAAGCATCCAACTATTTAGGACAGTGATGGGGTGCCTACCCAACCTCGAGGATGGGGCCAGAAGGCGGTGAAGAAATCTCAGGGCGGTGGGGCCGCAGGGGTGGAGAGGCCTACACCAGTCGAAGGGAAGGTAGTAGTGGATCTAGTAGAAACAGTGGACCTAGTTGTTCTAGTGGAGAAGATTCATCCCGAGGGGAGGCCACCAAGGGGATTACATAGGATATCCACCCATACTCCAGTGAAGTGGGTGCTCCATATAGACATACCGAAGAATGTTGTATTCCAAGAATCTTGGTACATCTAGGATGTCAACCATCAATTACTCGGTCCGTTCATGATGTGGAATAACCTGAACCATCTCAGTTTGGATTTTCTAGGTGTCGGCCTTGTCAGGGCTGACTTTAGAGTACCCCAGGTGGAGGCAGATAATTACCGGGAAGAGATGTAGGACATTTTTCACTCTCGGGGTGCTTCACATCTAATGACAGATTAGGTAAAGGTGTTGCTGGATTGTAGGACCCCTCCACAGTTTTTGGATTCTGAACTGAGGGAGTGCTTTCCTTTTTCGGATAAATCGGGAGAGTCCTCAGTCTCCGATTCTAGGCTACTTTGGACCCCTACTAATATTTAAACTTTGTAGGAGGGACTCATACACATAACCCTTTCTCAACCCTCAGTACATGAAGATGCGGGGCCTTTGGGATCTACGCGCACTGATATGGAAATTATTGTGTCAAATAAGGCCAAGACACTTGAGGTGGTTCCTCCGAAGTTTCCAGACATCCCAAAAATATACGGAGGGCCACGCCCTAGGACCCCGATGGCCACAACCCAAAAGAGAGACCAAAAATTTGATCTCGATAAGTCCCCTCTACCAAATTCATGTCTGAACCCCATTGATCATGTTAACTGACATATGTGCACTTCTTGTTATGCATAGTTTATTCAATGGCATGGGTTGCCTCAGCATGGTTGGTTAGTACTCCTGGCGGCACCATTCCCAATGGAATACTGGTGGTCGTGGAAGAGGAAACCCACACTAACTAGGATTTGGTGCTCTCGATCATTGGTGAGATTATTAGCAGGGAAGATCCTGATTTTATTGAGGTAGGATCCGACGATGAAGACAGATCAGACAACATGGGTCCTTCCATACCTGATTAGAGACCATATGTAGACCCTGGTAATGAGTTCTTGGGGGTGTTCCCTACATTTCATCCTTCCAACCCCGCAATCTGGGACAAGAAAATCTCTGATGAAGAGGATATCAGGATAGTCTGTCGCCAGACATGGAATCTCATCAAGATCCATGTCGAAGACTCCCCTCAGTCACAATAGAGAGACTAGATGGACAAACTTCATTCGTGACTGCATTAATTGTGCGCTGGTGGAGTGGATACAATGCGTCCCCATATGCTCATCCAAGAACTCATGGAGGAGAAGATCTGAAAATATGACCACGACCTTGGAGTGGTTTGGAATTAGAGAAAAGAGTTGAACATCAAGAGGCCCCATGTGGCTGAAAATGAGATTTAGCTACTACACGTCAAGGAAGACGAGCATTCAACATTGCTCAATAGGCAATCAGAGATTATATCGTGGCTAAAGGCCCAGTTGGAAGAGGCCAAAAAGTGCATGATGAAAGCCTCTGAAGAGATGATAGTCATCCAAACCAATGAGGATCCGACCCAGACTGTGGATGATGAACTGGGCCCCAGTTCTGCCCAAGAAGAGTGGGGACTGAACATGTGATATCGAATCCTAGATGCCACAAGCCAAAGGTTGGTGGAGCTGCAACACTCTATTGACGGGGTCAACCCATCCATGGGAGGGGTTGATCCTTAGGTACTGTGATACATGTATATTTTGAATGGGCCTTCATGTTTTTATTATTTATGTAGATGCAGACATGAATCCAATTATTCATTTTTGGTCTATTGAATTTTTTTACATTCATGGAACATCTAGTGATCAGTCACTAAGCTCATGTGGGTCAGGCCCGATATGAGAAACAAGGGATGATCACTTTTTCATTCCATCCGAATATATGAGTGAAAACAAAGCTTCAGGCATACAGGGTTTGAACAACCAACGTATATTTCTAAGATGAAAGGGAGAGACACAAATGGAGGATAAAGACCTCAGAACAATCAACGTTCCATCTTCCCAATGTTCTCTAGTGCATAAGCGATGAAATGACAGTGGAATTTTTAATTAATCCGAAAATAAGGGAGTGGAAAGTGTGAATCATGATACCCCAGATTCTGAACAATGTAGGTGTGGCATGATAATAAAGGATAATCATTGAATCTATTCGAAACACCGTATCATTATTGAGTTATCCTGAAATGGAGATAACAAAAGAGGGTCGACCGCTGATCATGTTCAAAAAACGGCGCCTGACTCAAAATGCTACCCACTAGTCTTCCAGAATGTTGGCCCGTGATAGTAGGAGATCCATAGGCTACGTATCCATAATTTTTGGGGGTTCTTATAGAAATTAAAGAGGAAGAGGGTCTAAATAAAGGGCACACAATGTTGGGAGTGTAGAGTGATGGATTGTTCTAATAGAGTCTAACAATCTTGAAATCACACCACCGTGGTAAAAACAGTTTAGGTGGGAATATTTGTTTGATCAGGGATCAAGCATACTACCGAACATGACCTATATAGCAAGGACATGGAATTATATGTAACTTTATATCTTATTAATGAGGACGATAACACATAGTTTACACGTCGTACGGTGAGAATAGTGCAAATAGTTTAAAGGTCATACTACTTAGACCAAAGCCAGGGCTGCGAGGCCAAAAGGGATAATAACCCTAGGGATGTGCCCAAGGTCCAATTCCTGGGCATATCTACATATCACATAAGGATGAGAAACAATCCAACCATATTTCATAAGAATGATGTGACCGAAGGCCAACATTGATAGGGGAAATCCTCTCTAGCGAGGATCTGATGCATCCCACGATTAACATGGGGCATCCTTAACTTATTTAGGGTAGAACCACAGTATAGTGTCATGCATCGAGGACATATGGACTCATGGATTTTAACGTCATACGGTAGGACGAGGAGTGAGAGGGAAGATCCCAAGAAGGGAGTATGTGGTGTGGTATTCATAAACCCGGCGTGAATGAGAACCGAAGAGGTCCACAATACACCACGTATCCCTAGTGGAAATTTTTCAGGTCGAGGGTCTAAAGGTGAAAGTTAGGCTGGGCTTGAGGTAATGTTCCTAGAAGATCCTACATACCCCATTAGGATGGGACCCAAGACACCTGTAGTTCTGAGAGTGCAATTTAACGTCATGCATGATGATGAAAGACATGTATGGCCTGGAAGCACCAGTACACATCCTACCAAAACTAATAATCCCACGTGAGTCCTTCTCGATGCGGAAACAAGGAGTAGTGATGGGATATTCCTTGCACATGAAGTCACATGTCAGGGGACCAAAAGTAAAATTTAGGCTGGGCCCAAGGCAATGTGCTCAGGTGTTTCTATGCACCCCATGAGGATGGGAATCAATCCAAATGTATTTGTGAATGTGGAATGGTAAGATACCAGTGCCAGGGATAATATGGTTTTGTCGGTCTGTTCCTCACACCAAAAGAAGCGACATTTTATATTTCTTTTTTATCCTTTAGGATGAATGTGTGGTTGTTTTTGTGAAGCGATAGACCAAGTATGGAAAGTAAATACATCAATATAATAATCAAGACATACGTAAGAGTTGAAGAATGGTATGGTGTGTGACCAATACCAGTCATGATATCCCATTGAGTGAGGACACCATAATTCAATGCCATTTTTCATCATGAAGCTAGGATGATAATGTCAAGGTTTAGGGTTATGCGATTGGATGAACCATTCTTTATAACATCATGCAGCATAGACACAACAGTTTAAATTAATGTGGGACTAGGAAACATATTTTAAAGTCATATGAATTAGACCTATATATGAGAAATTAGGTTCAAGAGGGGAGGTGGATGGTGTGATAAATCATACCTGATGTGAATGATGACGTGGTCAACATCACACCGCGCATGATTCCAAGAAGGAATCCTCGGGCCAAGGGGCCAGAAAATATTAGAAAATATAGGGTGAGAGAGACTACATCTCATAAAATAATTATGTGGTGCTTCTCCTGTAAACCATATGTGAATGATGAAATAATTCAACACATGCCACACTATGCGATCTTGTACAGGTCGGGGCCTAAAAGGATGAACATAAGTGATAACTAGTGAAATTTGAGTTGGACCCAGAGACGAGATGTCTGGGCGTTCAAACGTATCCCATGAGCATGGAAATCAAGATAGACATAATTCTAGAAGATGACATGTATGAAGATCATAGTTTAAGATCTTAGAGCTTGGACCATGAAGAAGAGGAACTATTCCAAGAGAGCACAGACGTCAATCTGGTCCCTAATCCCATGTGAGTCAAAATCAGTGTGGGTAATAAAGGAAGAATATGTCTTTTCAACACATGAGATACACGTAAATGGGATTTCTATGTGGAGCCCTGAATGACACATTACTGTAGCTTTGTCCTCCTAACGTGAAAATGAGCACTGATAGATAACACCAAGAGTGTCGAAATTACACTTGGACATGATGGGGTGGAAAATGATATGAATCATGTAACCGAAATTTGAGGCTTTATGGGGTTGGTGTGAATGTGGAGGATAACTATTGACCATGTTTGAAACAAATTATCCATATCGTGTTACCTGAAATGGTAACAACAAATGAGCATCAACCGCTGTCCATATTCAGAATGCGAGACTTTTATCAATTTGTTGTTCGAAATCATCGAAGACATTGGTATTTAATGGTAGGAGAGACTTGGGCTGAGAATCCATGCCACTTGGGGGTCCCATCAGATGTGAAATATAATGAAGTCCCATATTAATGGAAATAAAATGCTTGAATGATTAGTCAAAGCATGTATAGGTAGAATCTGACACTCCGGGTTCTGAACCAGTGTACTCTTAGGCACATTGTAGAATCACCGAAGAGGGTCAAGGAAACCAACCTAAGAGCATCCGACTAAAAAATATGAGAACTGGGAAAGGGAGAGAATGGTGCTCAGAAGAGAGAGGTAGATGGTGTGGTTGTTAGAAACACAACGTGAATGGGGACACATGCCCACACCACACTGTATACACCTCCCATAGAAGGACTCAGGCCACGAGGCCATAATGTTAGGGAGGATAATAAGAAATGGTGATGGGCCTAAATACTAGATGTTTGGGGGGGGGTCCTATTTATCCCATAATGGTGGGAATCAAGCCAGACATATTTCTAAGAAAACGTATGTTGTGTAGTTTATCGTCGTGAAGAATGAACAAAAATAGGGGAAATATACCCCATAGAGGGAAGTGTATAGTGCAAGGAGTAGCCTAAGGTGAATGAGGGCATAAGCTCATACCAAATCATACAACCCTTAATTAACACTTAGGCCAAGTGGCCGAAAAGGTTGGGGGTCTAAGGATGGGCATCCCAACCAACTATATCCATATGAGCTCTCATGCGGGCATTGCCTTATCATAGCTCCTAATCCCATGTGAGTGATGCTTG
Source organism: Viscum album (assembly GCA_963277665.1). NCBI lineage: Eukaryota > Viridiplantae > Streptophyta > Magnoliopsida > Santalales > Viscaceae > Viscum > Viscum album. Next base: position 399,987,720 of record OY728151.1, on the reverse strand, counting down.
ATGTGGGGAATAAGGAGAAGGACTAGGATCTCCCCACCATATAAGGGTCTAACAACTGGAATCACACCCAGGCCCGAGGGTACCTGAAGGTTGAAGAGATAGCGGGGCATAATGAGCCACTAAAATCAATGTTTGGGACATATGGGGGTGATGACAATGACAAAGGATGAATTTTGACCTAATTAAAAACACATCACCATATTTTGTCACCTAAAATGGGAAAATACAATGAGCATCAACCACTGACCATATTTTCAACGTGGAACTATTATCAATTTTTTGTTCGAAACCCTCGAGGATGTTGTTCTGTAATGGTAGGAGAGCCCTTAGGCCAAGCATCCATGCCATTTAGGTGTCCCATTGGATGTGTAGGATAATGGGGTCCCATGTATGAGGAGTTTGTGAAGAATAAATGTGCCCATTTAATTTAAAGTCATGTTGTATGGTAGAAGAGGTGGAGATCTTCAAGGGGGAGGGATACATGGTATGGTCATGATGAAATCGACATGAATGAGGGAAATATCCTGCACCACACCATGTGTTTCGACCTAATGGGAGGTCCTGAAGTTTGGGGCTGGGCCTATGGATGAAATTTTTTGGTGTTCCTATGTATCCTATAAGGATGGGAATCAATCCATATGTTGTTCTAAAGGCCATTCATTTAAGCATCAAGCAGTGATAATGTATTAGTATAGAAGAACGAGGGAGGGAACATGGTGCAATCATCGTAATCCTAATATGAGTGGGGCGAAAGAAGCCTACACGACCCCATGTAGGATACTCCAAAGGACTATACCTAGGGTGGATAGTCAAATAGGAAACTAAGGATGGACTCAAGAATAAGCGTTTGAGCGTTCCTACATATCCCATGAGGATGAGAATCAAGCCATACATAGTTCATGTGGTTTTATGTCTCGTAGAACAACACCCAGTTTAACGTCTTGTAGAACTACACAGAGATTAATGTAATGCGGGATAGTATATAGTTTAATGTCATGAAGGATGAAATACAGTTTAATTTCATGAATGAGATTATATAGTTTAGTTTCATATAGTATCAGATAGTTTAAGGTCATGCAGGACCTGACAGTTTAGGGTCGTGTCAGACCACAGTGTAGTTTAGGGTTGTGCAGGACCGTACAGTTTAAGGTCATGCAGGTCCATACAGTTTAAAGTCATGTGATACCATAATACTCAGGCTAAGTATCTCTTGAGGATATTGGAATTGGTGGGAGGAGTTATACACTCACCATCCATAGTAACTAGGGATTATGCACAATTGGAGTAAACATTGTGAATTATGTAAGGCCCTTCACATTTGGGATCCAACTTGGGTGGTTTCCTACCAGGTATCATTGGTGTCCTCAAGGCCAATACCAAGTAACCTTGAACGATAGAGGAGAGGGGAAAATTATTGTTAAAGACTCTATCTATCTTATTCTGATGCCTTTCCAGATTTCTCAGGGCATGATGCCTGTTCTCGTCAAGCGCTTCCAACATAGCCAAACGTATTTCAGCTACTTTATTTGGAGCATTGTAATCATATATAGCTATGTACAATGTGTATAATTGAATCTAAATGGGCATGAAATCCTCTGTTCCATATTGCAGGGAATATGGGGTCCCTGGATGGAATTACGAGTCGTCGTCCGATATGCCCAATGGGCATTGGGAAGCTTGTTCGGACAACTCTTCTTGTTCGGACTATCCATTTTCTGCAAAATGTTAAAGAGTGTTTTTTTGAACACCTTGATTTGTCCATTCACTTGCACATGATATTGGGAGGTATGGTTAGAGTAGATGTGGTACTTAGCGTGCAGTTTCTTCAGCTCAGTTGCCCATAAGTTCATGCCGTTATCGGTGAGGATAGTCTGAGCGACTCTAAATCGGTAGATGATGTTAGATCTCATGAAGTAAATGATGGAATGGGCCTTGACCTCCTTGAGAGGGACTGCATTTGAACACTTGGAGAAGAAATATGTAGCGGTTAGGATGAAACTGCACTGGAGAACTGTCGCTTGTGGATATGGTCCCACAACATCGAGTCCCCATACCACAAATGGCCAAGAGTACTTGGTAGTGTGGAGAGGCTCTAGCAGCCGATGCATAATGTTGGGATGAATTTGGCATGAATGTCACCTTTTAGCCAACTCAATTCCATAATAGATCAAAGATGGCCAAAAATACCTTAGTCTATAGATCTGGTGAGGTAGTCTTGACCTGGTCTGATGATCCCCACAGGAACCAGCATAAACCTATTACATGACTTGGGATTTCATGACTCCTTGAATGCAATGGAGGATAACCCCATAAAACCCAATCTTTTAGATGATCTTCTCATGACTAGGACCATCCTGGTGGGTAAACTATATTGTGTGGCATCGAATTCGCTCCCACTCGGCCTGATCTTCCCTGAGACTACCATTTTGGAGGCACTTGACAAAGAAGGTTCTCCGGTCCGGAGTCACTTCAAAAACTGCATTCGGGGGACCTAGGGGTCCTGACATGAAGGCACCGGCAGTAATGTGACTTACCTACGGGCTTTCACCATTATTTGGAGTGACGAGATCAATGAATCTCTGATGTGCCACGTGGATTATCAAATCTTTCTATTTGGGATCTGCAAGTGATGAAACTAGACTATCCAGGGAGTCAGATCGACGGTTCTGAGACCAAGGGACATGAGTGACTTCTGGCTAACATGGGAACTAGGTCATTAGTAGGAGAGTGTGTTCCAACAATGGTAGAAGTTATAGATTTCTGACGGAATATTCACCATTGATGTGCTTGATGACTATTTCGGAGTCCCCTTTCACATGAAAATGGGGAACGTCAATCTCGAGGGCCAGCTTGATTCCAGGAATGAGAGCCTGATACTCTTACTCATTGTTGGTGTAGCCTTCTGACAAGAGGAATGAATAAAAAAGAATGTCTTGTGATGGGGTAATGAAGACATTACCCATGCCTAATCTTTTGAGCTTGGGTTCATTATGTCTTCTGCCGGTGGGGCTTCGGGAAGCACCATCGAAGTGAATCTGCCAGTGCAGAATGGATTAGTCTACTGAGAGAATCACTTCATCAGGGAAATAAAAATCTGAGGACTGGTCTGCAGGAGCTATATGGGTAGCAAGGAAGTATTCGAATGCTTTCCCCTTAATATCCTTCTAAGAGAATAACCTGATGTCAAACTTCTATAGGATTACAACCCACCGATCTAGAGGTCATGTTAACATTGGGCGGTTCAAGATGTACCTCAACAGATCCACTCAGGACACTAAATATACCTGATGGTGCTATAGGTAATTTCACAATTTTTTTACTTTGAATACCGGTGAAAGGAAATTCTTCTCAATAGGGGAGTATCTGGTCTCCACATTAAGGAGCATGAATCTGAGATAACAGAGATCGTTCTACATCCCCTCATTGTTCTTCTAGGTGAGAAGGGTACCGAGAGACCATTTAAGGGTAGTCACATAAAGGACCGGTGGCTTTCCAGAGATGGGGTAAATTAAGACCAGATGCTGGAGTAGGTACTGCTTGATTTCCTCAGAAGTAGTCTGACATTATTCATCCCACAGATAGACAATGAATTTTTTCATGAGCCGAGAAAAGGTCTTACACTTGCCGACCATATTCGCGATGAATTAGTGTATGTAGGACAAGTGGCCTTGGAAACCTTAATGCTCTCAGTTATTGATCAAGGGAGACACCTATATGATGGAATTGATCTTCTCTAGGTTGACCTTTATTCCCCTTTATCTAACATCAGAGCTGAGACACATTCCATAGGTGACCCTGAAGGCACACTTCAATTTTTTCATCATCAAGTGGAGAGAACAGAGGAATCCAAACACTTTCCCAAGTTCTTTGTGATGGTGCTCACTCTGGAGGGATTTGAGCATCAAATCATCTATGTAACATTCCAACAACCTTCTGAGGATCAACTTAAATATGTGATGCATAGCCCACTGATAGTTGTCATGTGTATTCATTAAACCGAAGGGCATGAATTAGTAACAGGAAGTACCTTGTGGTTACCTGAGCTTGTAGAATCTTCATCCATGGGGGCTATTCAGATACTTTTATTCCTGAAGTACCCATCTATGAAGGAAAGGGATGGGAACTCATATGTAGCATCAATACAAAATTCCGTCACACGAAGGGGAATGTCATCCTTCAGATAGTGACGGTTGAGATCCCAGAAGTAGTTGCAGACTCTGAACTTTCTATTCTTCTTCTTGACTAGCATAATATTGGAAAGCCATTTGGGGTACTAGACCTCCTTGATAAAATAGGCTCTGAAGAGCTTGTCAACTTTGGCCTCGACCATTGCATTGTGAAAAGGGTGTATCTTCCTAGGAGGCTTCTTGAACCCGTGATGATTTTCCAGGTGACCGAGGCCGTGGATGGATACATGAGGATATAGTCTTGGAATCTCATATAACTCTAGGGAAATACGTAATGGTGCTATTTAAGGATGTTTATGTACTATTTTTTCTCCTCGAGGGGCATGTATTCACAGATCAATGTCGGTTTTGGGTCCTCCACGCTACTGACGTTTACCTATACCAATTCGCTGACCATGGATGAGAATCCCTCTTCAAAGGCGGGGGGAGAATCCTTTAAATCCTCTTCTTCACATATGAAGGAGGGATCCCCGACGGGAGGAGTTTCCCTTGAGTAAATAGAGCTCTAGGAGAGTCTGGTACCATCCTGAGCAGTAGTGGACACTACATCGGATAACTCCTATGCTGTCGAATCCACGACGATGAAAGCTGTTGATCAGATCAAATTTGGTATTTGGCCCAAAGGGCCACACTTGATGATATCCAAGAAATAGTTGTGTGTTGGATTGATTTGGTTAATTCCATCCTGGATAAACAATCATGTATGATGTATTGTCTTTGCAATGGGGCAGACATCTTAATACATTATGGGAGTAGGAGGCTTCAGGATCAGCTGATCCTTATTTGTGTAGGAGTACAAGGTGATCTTCCAGCATCACATATACTTGGGAATTTGTTCCCCCATCATTAAAAAAATAAATAATTGTTCCATGTATGGGGTTGTATCCTCCAATCGGTGGATTTGAAATAGGCATGCATAGTCTAAATCTATCCACAGGTCTGTTGCAGTCGTGGCATGCTTGACCTCATTAGCCTGAATCTTCTTGTCCTTGATCTTGTAATAGTCGGATTCTAGATAGCGGGATTCACAAGAGGAAAATGGTGACACGTTACCTTGGAGTTTTCCCACTCGACCATTAAGAGAGTATGTAAGGAACTATTTATATGATGAAACAAACTGTTTCATGCATGTGGAGCCATGGAATGCCCATCAACACATTGTAGTTGGTTTCTTGGGAGATTACCATAAAATCAGTGCTAGAAAATAGGCCACCAAATTGGGTATTCATGCAGATCATGCCAACCAGAGTCTGTTCTGTCCTATCATAACCTTTTATTATTAGGTGATAGGGACTCAAATCATCCTCATACAACAGTGTTTTTCGTAGTGTTTGAGTCGGGATTAGGTTGATCTTTGAGCCTACATCGACAAGACAACGATGAACCTCCACACCATTAAACTGGCCGGTGATGTATAGTGGGATAATGTTCCCCTATATGGGGGAGAATTCATCTTCTATATAGAATGAGATGATGGACTGACATTTACCATGCTCAACCACCTCATCATGGAAGGCTTCTACGGCTGATACCTCTGTATCAAACTGGTGGGGGATTCTTAAAGCCTCAGTGAGGGCTTCATGCATATCTGCTGATAGGAGAAGGGCCTCAAGGATGGGGAACCTTGCTATAAAGATGGATTTTTTCTTGAGAACATCATACTTCCATGATAGGAAAGAACTTATTCTTATAGGAAGTCACTCTATGACATGAGGTATCGCGAGCCCGGCCGACTGAACTAGAGGCTGACTAATGCTGGGAGTATCCTACTATTGACTAGTCAAAGCTAGTCGAGTGACTACCAAACGAGGGCTCGATACTTGAGACCTGTCTATAACAAATCATGGCTGATCACGACGCAATCAAGGTGGATCTTTCTGATCCAACAACATGAATGATGGTGAAGGCGGACTTGATGAAACCAGACGAGAAGGATGCTTATGCTGAGCTCTATGCTGGGCCTACTACCTAGTTTTGGTAGCATGTACAACGTGGCTAGAAATACGGACCGAGGCACTCTGACGACCCATATTGTTGTGGATCCTTCGACACTGACGATAGCTGGGGATGTTGGGAGGATCCACCTGTAACTCCTCATCCTTAGGAATTATGTATGGGTTTACTAGCTCCACAGTATTAACCTAGGAGTACCCTTGAATGTCACTCAAGGATTCATCCACTACTAGACATATTCAGGTAGGAATCACCATCTCTATGGGCATGAAGTCATCAAGAGTAGAAGATGATGATGGCATCGGCAGGGGAATTTGTTTTCCCTTGCACTGTCAGTGGTTTCTCTTCTGAGAAAATGATGGTTGAGTCGTTGACACAGAAGTACTGGAAGTGGATGTCCTGGAGTCTTTTAATGGTTTAGATCAATTTAGGCATGCACAGATAATACCATGGTCGTGGGTGACTATCTTATGAGCCATACAATAGTCATACTTCTGGGATCCATGGTGAGAAACCTGATTCCACTCGCCTTCGATATCATAGCCGTTGTCTTTATTCACGAATACTTATGCCACCTGTTCTAGAGATGGGCTTAACTAGACTATGTTTTTATCTACCTGGTCTGGAATCCAATCTCTAAACACATAGCACGATTTGAGGTTGTTCCACAGGATCCAATGATAGGGGATGTAATTAGGGAGATCAGTGAGGTTTGCCTCCTCTAGCATCCAGTATTCCAGAAAACATACAATCCCCAACTCCAAGAAACTTTGGAAATAACCCAGGACTAGAGCTTCGTTAAACGAGTAGATTAGGTTTCTCTTATCTGGGAAGGGGGCCCTTGAAGCTTAACCCGGATGACGGGCTGAAGGAGCATGACAGGAAGGTGATGCCTAGTTATCTCACCTAGGCAGTGGCAGAAAATTACACAGGGGAACCTACCAATTCTGAGGTGGGTGCTACTAGGCTGGAGGCTGAGCCTGAGGTGGAGGTCCTCTGCGAGGCTGTGGAGGTCACTCCACTAGTAAATACTACATTTTTTAGGGCCTCTGTTTGAGAAACTGTGGTGGGATCGACCCTCATGTACCTTCTCATAGATATAGCATGAGGCAAAAGAAGTCCCTGGTTGGTCTGTTTTAAGGCTTCTTCTAGGAACTGGACCCTATCAAAGAAGTCTTAGAATCCCCCAGGCTAATTCTAAGTAATAATGGAGGGGACCTGTTCTATCTTGAAATTTACTATGCACATCTTTAGTAGTTTCACCCGAGTCAGTGCTATGTTATGGGAGTATGTGAGGCCTTTCCACCAGGAAACAAAGTCTACAATGCACTCATTCGGACTCTGCTTTCACTTGAAGAGGTACATGACACTCGTCTTCTGAGTGGTGGAAATGAACTGGTAGAAAAATTACCTACGGAGGTCTTCCTAGCTGGATACGGATTCGATGCAGAGCTGGCTATACAAGATGAATTCCTGCACCTCCATTTTCTATACAAAGCATCGGAGTTTGGCGACCTCCTACAGCGCTGGAGTTGCCAAAATGGGACCACACCTTGAGATAAAGTGGGCTAGGTGCTGGAGCGGGTCCCCTGTCTCATTGTAGGGGGTAAATGTGGGATTTAAAAAACCTAGATGTTCAATTAAATCATTCACCCCTATTGGATAAGGATTTCCATTAGGAGGGATTTCCACCTTTCATGTCTCTAACGCCTCGATATAGGGAATAAGTGACTCCATTAGATCATCTGGGTGGGGGTTCATATCTTAAATGGGATCCCTGACCACCAGTGTGTTCCTAGGTTCTTCAACATGATAAAAAATACAGTGGCTCATGGAGTAGCTAGTGGAACGACCTATGGAGCAGCTGGGGGATCCTGAGCTGGGTCTCGATGATTGTCACTGCATTTAGAAGCATTTGGAAACACATACCACACCATTTTTCCATTCGTTCTAGCCTCAACCCTATCTATGTGGGAAAGATGGTCAGGGTCACTTAGAAGTAGTTTACTAGGGGATGTTGGGCCTGCCCCTACTGACCCGGCCAAGGATCACCGTAGTCTGGCCATCGCTCCATAGCACATTCACAAAGATGGTAGTCAACAATCTTCTTTTGTTCGGTGAGTTGCTGATACAACAAGGGTTTTTGGGACCATCTTCTACCTTTTTCACTAAGCCAGATGAGTTAGAGGTTTTGACAGCTCTGAGGTGTTCCTTTCCCTTATTGTGATTCTGGCTGAGGACCAATGACTTAGTGGGAATGAGAAGACCTATTAGATTTCTATGATGATGATTAATCCTGCCCAATAGATCACAATGGTTTGAAACTCCCTATGGGGGGGAGGTCCTATCCATGAGTCTCTATCTTATTCTCACCCCTAGCTGGTCTGCTATTTTAACCGCGACATTCCTCAGAGGCATGTAATCCATGTTTCTTGAAAAATCAGACTGATGCTAGATGGAATTGAAATGGAGGGCCCCATACAGCCTGCAACCCTAAATTTGAGGATGGGGAGAAGACTCTATAATTATTCAGTGTAGCACTTTAATGGTCTGGATGCATCATTGTTGGATGATCTTATAGATACTTGATGACTTTGGGCGTTGGGCCATGGGGAGTGCATCCAAATCAACCAAACAAAATTGTTGGCCGATGTCTTCGAAGTGCACATGACTCTTGGGGTTGGCCAATCATCAACTGTGAAGATAAACATGAGTCACCCAGGGGGTTTGGAAAAAGCATACAACCTCCGCCTGGGAGAGTGCTTCTGGTGCCTAGATATTTGGCATAACAACTGGGCAAAACATATAAGAGAAATGGTCTATTGTGAGAATACCCCACAAGCTCTTTGGTTCAGATTCGGGTTCTGGCACATCACTGCCCCACTCGTCAACCAAAGTTGGTTGGGGAACCAGTAGTGGTACTGAATCAGACCACTGAGATGGAAGGAAGGATGGAAAAGAATACAATGAGCGACCTAAAAACTATAACATCTCTGGATATCCTCTGAAGAGTGTAGTGACTTAGCCACCACATCGCAGTAAGATGAGATACCGGCTGTAATTTTTTCCCAGGGATTACAGATACTGGCGATGGACCACACTACTGCTCGTCCACCATTGGTCCCCCAAATAGCTCTATGTGATCTCTGGTTGAGGTAAGGAGTGCCTCTGGTGATGATGGTGGTGATTTCACGGCCGAAACTCGTGAATCTAGAAAAGTTTCACACTCCTGGATGTACCTATGGAGGGAGGTAGGACCCTGATGGACCTCACATTTGGGAATTATGAGGTTGTTTCACCTTATTCCAGCCCCGAACATTTACACAGAGGATCTAGGTGAGGGTTCAATCACTGATTCATATTCCTCCTCAAGAATCTGAGAAGAAGACATGTTTAATTTCGACTCGAACCTTCTCACTATTCATTTTATGGTGGCGATGACAGACCCTACTTCCCCGAGATAGTTTTTTTGGGACAAGGTAGATTTCTATCATGAGGAGGACCTTTGGCTGAACTGGTTCTGGTATGGTGAGGGATTCCACTTGAGTGAGCTTGGGTGCGAGGAGCACCTGGGAAGATATCAAAGCGAACACGAGGAAGACCTCTATTCCCTCTGGTTGATGTGCAGAGGGGATCTCTACTGGAAGTGCTAGAATGGGTAGGAACTCCACCAGAGCTAGTTAGAGCATAGGTAGGGCCTCCATGCTTAATTCCCATGGTAGTGTTAGTGCGAATATGGTCCTTGAATTGGTCAAGCCAGACATGGGTAGGACCTCCATACTGAGTGATAGTGAAGCGAAGATGACCTTCACTCCTCTGATTTCTAAGGATAGGAGGAACTTCTCTAGTTATTATAAGTACATGGGGAGGTCCCCCGCACTAGAGATTGACCGAATGTGTAACATCCCCACACCAACGACCTGTGGCAGGATGAAAAACTATATAAATGGTGTAATGAGCATGGGAGAGGCTTCCATACTGAGTGTCATTGACACAGGGATGACCCTCATTCAGATTAAAGGTGGCATGGGGCAGAACTCCATGTTGATACTAGATGTGAGGAGGGCCCGCATACATAAAGGTGGAGGTATGGGGATGACCTCTGTAATGGGTTTCGTTTCCACAGGTTGGTCAGTGATGTCCAGTACCTGTACCGATGGCAAAGAGAGTCGACCTAACCTACCCATGGGGAATTTGGGGACTCGATTTTTGTTGGGTATATAAGTTACACTGCTCATCGTACACAGGGGGATGATGATATACATATGGGGTGGGGCGATCCTTAGTAGTTATTGACTTTGACGCTCCTTAACGGGAATCCTCCTTGGCCTGTGCTCGGTACTGGCATCAGGTCAACTGGTCTGGGGCCGGAGGTGCAGGCACATGGATTATTTTCTCCTCCACTCGGGGGATCAAGTAGCAGCACTGGCGCAGCCTAGTGGGATCCCTCCTTGGGAGCCCCTAAAATGGGATCCCAGCCAGGCTGGCCCTGACATCCCCTACCTCATCGGCAGAGGGGAGGGGGTCATCAAGGTGATCTGTAGAGAGGCTCCCAAAATTATTGTACATTTTCCTGGGTAGTAGTGGCTCCCTGCACAACCCATGGGGCGGCTGTGGCGATGGGACATAAATACCTCTAGATCCCCGTGATCCATATCCCAAGTAGGGATAATCCCCTCCTCGTATCGTCTAATGAGGTCGTTTATCACTCTTTGGTGAATGAACTAAGAAGGGGGATGTGGTGTGGGAGTCCAACAGTTGTTGGTGTGGAAGCTGTCACAAGAAGCAGTGGTACCACATGGGATTACCGTGTTGTCACTGCCCCTTCCCCTACGTCAGTGGGTGGGTGGTGATCAGATTCATGATGTAGTAACTTGGTTCCTAGAAAGTAGGGAGATCAAACCATTAGTGCTGAAACAATGAAATCAATGTCCCGGGCCCCAGTTCCATTCTTTCATCCATGGATGATAAGATAGATCCCCACTAACAACGTCATAGACGGGGATGTAAAACATTCAACTACCCCAACTTCTGGTGAGTTTCACATGAGGCCCAGTATTTTCTTGGTGGGACCTGGCGCCGAATAACTGGATCTGGTGACATGCTATCCCATTTATGTCTCAAACACTAATAATATCCACATTGAGGAGAAGAACATCACATCGGGTTCACCATTTCTATTTCTGATGCTTTGGTCGGGGAGTGAACATCCATCTGTTTGGAGAGGAAGAGGACGCAATGACTCTTTCCCCGCATTCCGGCTATCCGGAGGCGGGTGACATCCATAACTTATTCAAGGATTTTTGCTCCTTGATCAAAACAGGATGATGAGATATTAGTTCCACATAAAATGGATTTCTCCTCGAAACTCATCACCTAGTCCGGGTCTCCCACATAGATTAATACATTGTTCATGAAACTCTTCCCAGTGCCATATCTTCATGGATGCCGGTTAATTACACTACTTCTGTCAGAACATTCCATCTGGTCCGGCTAGGGCAGCAACCTTCGGTTAGGGTAATAGTCACATTGGAAATCATTGGAATGATTGCATACTGGAACACTAGCACATATGGGTTTCTTCCCCTTATTATAGGTCTTCTCAAGGGTGCAGATGCTCGAGGCATCCCACATCAAATGAAGGGAATTATATGCCATAGGCATGTTGATAAAACACTATTTTATTGAATATTTTATTGATAATAAATGATATAATTTCCTCACATTGTGTTAAATATGTTTATTTATAAAATATTTGGGATTTGATCATTCATTTGAAAATTTGGTGAAAATTCCAGTTTTACCCTTAATAGTGCACTGTATTATTTCGAAGATAAATATTTTTATATTTATTATTTGAATTTGAAATTTTGTAACAGTGTTCCTAACTTAATTATCTACAACTTTTATTCAGGACACTAAAGCTAAAGAGTTAATTTGGTTGTTGAAATTGGGCCATGAAGTCAACGTTGGGCTGGTCTCGCCAGAATGGAGAAGGTTCTGTATTTGGGCCATATCCTCTACATACGGGCTTGGATTGAGACCAAATTTTGAGGAAAGCTCGGGGACATGATGTGGCACAAATCATCCTTCTGGAAGGCCGGTCAATTCACGCGTTTTGGAGGTCAAATGGGCGTGGCAAGTTTCATTAAAATATTTGGCCGAGATTTTGCATTCACACTTGAAACCACTTTAAACCTAGCCTCCCCTCCACTCTATAAATTAGTGATTTTCTCATTTGGAGAGGCTGGTTCGTGCATTGGGAGATTGGAGGCAGAGGAGAATTGGTTTCAACCAAATTCTACAACCATTGTAAGAGAGGTAGCTCTTGAAGCAAGGATCCTCTCATCGAAGCCTCCTTCTCTCCTTCATGTTGTAATTGTTTTGTTTGTGTAATAAACTTCTTTGTTCTTCTTTTATTTCTTCTCTTTTCCTCTGTTTTATTTAAATTTATTCTTCTCTTAATCTTCCTCTTGGGGCTGGAATTCTTGAGTAGAAGCGATATTGGGTTATACCCATTATAAACCTTTGCACATGCAAAACGCTTCTACGATGATTACGCCACCCATGGAAGAGTAATTTTTAGTGATCGATCTATCTTCTACCCTCTTCATTTAATTATTTTGAATCATTGAGCCTACTGTAATTCACTAAATATGATCCATGAATTATGTTTTTAAATTTTAAGAAACTAAGCAAGCAATTGAACAATTAATACAAAAACACGCGAGGTCGAGATTTTGTGTAAATTGTGAGAGTGCGAGCTTAATCGGTAATACAAGACCACTTGGGATAAATTTGTAGAGTTCAAATATAATCCCTAAACACAACTCATCCTCATTTCCAGAATGTATTTGTGCTCTAATTAACCACTGACCATAAGCTAACCTTAGAACAACAATCAAAGCAGGGTTCTGCGATTGCATGTTCCGAAGCTAGCCTAGGGTTTAAGTAATTCCATCTTTGTGGTTAAGTTAACTCTTGTAGGGTTCGAGGGTTAACAAATTAGAGGATCATAATTAAGTGGATATTCATTTAAATGATAATGATTAATATGTAAATGAAGAGGTAGAGTTATATCGATTACGCCTTTTAAAATATTTTCTAAAAAAAAAACATCTTCTTGTTGTGTTATTTTAATCGGAATTCATTTCAAAACTAAAAACAAAAAAAAATACAATCTTCTTCCAGCAAACTTCTTCTAGATTCATAAACTATAAACAACCCCCATCCTTTTCTAGTAGTGTTTTTATTCTCTTTTATTTTATTTTTAGAATACCTCTAATAAGATGTTTTAATTCACTTCCTCCTTTGAGAGACGACCTTGGTTAGCCCCCTATGCTACCCCAAGTAAACTAAACATTAGCTTCATAGAGTGTTGTGCTTGGAGTTTTATCCAACGTAACTCACTTTTGAAGTTCTTTTGAGAGCGCGTGCGACAACGCTCTTTCAAATTGGCGCCGTTGCCGGGGAGGCAAGTAATTATTTCAACCAACTAGAGGTATTTATTTTATTTTACATTTTATTATTTTCCTCTCTTCTTTCTTCCTTATTTACCCAATCTGATTTTTCATCCTCTTCTTTTATTTTCTCCTACTTCTTTGTGGACCATCAACTCAAACTTCTCATTTTTATTTTACTATGGTCCACCTTCTTTCTTTTCATTTTTATTTGATCTATGACACGAACTAATCCTGAAGATCTCTTAGATATTGACCCTGAGATTGAACGTAGCCTTAGGGCACGAATCAGACATTCTCAGTCTACGGGAAGTTTCAACATTCAACCAGTTGGAGAATTACTCCAATATCAGAACATTGAAATTGGAAGCAATTCAAATTCAAACATAAAAGAGGAACCAATGGCTGATAATAATGGAAATGAACTTAATAGAACCATTCGAGAATTGGCTGCACCTGATATTAACTATCAACCAAATTGTATTGCATACCCAAATCTCGAATCGGACTTTGAACTAAAATCAGGGTTAATTCACTTACTTCCAAAGTTTCATGGCCTCTCTGGTGAGGATCCGAATAAACATTTGAAAGAATTTAATGTGGTTTGCTCAACCCTAAAACCTAAAAATGTCTCTGAAGATCAAATCAAACTAAGAGCATTCCCATTCTCACTTGATGGAGCTGCAAAAGATTGGATGTATTATTTACAACCTGAAGATGTAACTTGTTGGAACGATTTGAAACGACTTTTCTTGCAGAGATTTTTTCCAGCATCGAGGACCACATCCATTCGTAAGGAGATCTCGGGGATCAAGCAAGCACAAGGGGAGTCCATGTATGAGTATTGGGAGCGATTCAAGAAGTTGTGTGCAAGCTGTCCACATCACCAAATCAGTGAGCAACTTCTCATTCAGTACTTCTATGAAGGACTCACAGCTATGGAGAGAAGCATGGTGGATTCCGCAGCTGGAGGGGCATTGGTGGACAAGACAGCAATAGCCGTACGTGCATTGATTGACAATATGGCCCAAAACTCCCAACAATTTGGCGATAGAGGTACACTACATGTCAGGGGAGTACATCAGGTAAGTCCTTCTTCTCTTGAGAGTCATTTGATTGATACCAAGTTAGAAGAATTGACAACTATGGTAAGGCAGATTGCTTTGGCACAAAAGACATCTTTACCTCCTCCTTCAAGGCCTTGTGGTATTTGCACTGAGACAAGCCACCCAACTGAATGTTGCCCACAACTCCAAGAAACAGAAGATTGTGCAGCAGTGTTCCCTGTGAGACCATATCAGCAGCAGCAGCAACAACCATATCCCCAGAAGAAGTTCGATCCAACATTCAACCAAGGGTGGAAAGATCATCTGGACATGAGGTATGGCTCTGGACAACAACAAAGGCCCCCCATTCAACAAAACTTCCAGCAGCCTCCACCTTACCAACAGGGTTTCCAACAACCCCAAAGGAGATTTGAAGCTCAAACATCAACAAGTCAGCAACAAGGGAATATCCAACACAAGGTAGACTCTAACACTGATGATCTTTTGAAACAAATTGTTCTTAATCAACAGAATGAGCTGAAGAGTCAAGGTTCGGAGCTGAGAGAGTTAAAGACACAAATGAGTCAGATTGCCACCGCCCTCCATGAACTTGTGAGTAAGAATTCTGGAAATCTACCTTCCCAACCCACTCCAAATCCAAAGGGGAATGTTAGTGCCATCACATTGAGAAGTGGGAAGCAAATGAATGATACATCTGCACCTACCATTCCACCGGGATTCACCTCAACTTCAGAGAAGCCGCATTCCATACCAACTGATGAACAATCCAAGGAGAAAGATGAAGGTAAGAAAAAGATTGATGATGTTCCTCCTAAACCACTTCCTTTTCCAAACAGGGTTGTTCAAACCAAGAAGATGGCTGAAGAAGCAATGAAAAAGGAGGTTTTGGACACATTCAAGCGTGTGGAGATCAACATTCCTCTACTCGAAGCCATTAAGCAAATCCCAAGGTATGCCAAATTCTTAAAAGAACTTTGTACCAATCGAAGAGGGCTCAAGGGAAATGAGAGGATCAACCTTGGAAGGAATGTCTCAGCACTCATTACACCAACTCTAGCAATGCCAACAAAGTGCAAGGATCCCGGGACATTCACCATCCCATGCACCATAGGGGAGTTTCACTTCTCTGATGCTCTTTGTGATTTAGGAGCTTCAATAAATGTGATGCCTCACTCTGTTTTCTCTTCATTGCAGATTGGTGAGATCAAGCCTACAAGGGTAGTGGTGCAGCTAGCGAATAGAGCTACAGCAAATCCGGCTGGTGTCCTTGAAGATGTGTTGGTAAAGGTAAAGGACATGATCTTCCCTGCTGATTTCTATGTACTAAACATGGAAGATGACCAGGTAAGTTCTCATGCCCCTATCATTCTTGGTAGACCCTTCCTCAAAACTGCTAAGACCATTATCAATGTTCATGAGGGTACTCTTTCCATGGAATTCGGGGATGAAATCGTGAGGTTTAAAATCCTGGATTCTATGAAGTACCCACCAGAGGAACACTCAGCATTCTTTCTCTCTCATTCTGAGTCTCCATGTGATAGTCCCTCTATTTTTGATTCCCAATCTCTTGGGGACTATTCACTTCTTAATGAAATAATGAGTATTGGGTCCAACTTGATGTCTCATTCTACTTCATCCCCTTTAATTCATGATCTTTCTGATCTTGGGATTGGTTCATTTGTCCAATCATATTCGAATTCTGAGCATGTATACTCTGATTATGATATGGCTGCTAATTTTTCTGATGGATTTGATGCATTGTTCTCTCATTCAGATGATATGTATGATTGTGCACAGATGTCTACGCCACTCATGCTTCCATCCATCCAGCAGCCACCATCACTGGAACTAAAGCCATTTCCACCAAATCTCAAATACTCATACTTGTTAAGTGGTGAAAAATTACCTGTTATCATTGCTAACAATCTCTCTTTTGAACATGAAGAAAAACTTTTGAATCTTTTGAGGGAGAACATCAGGGCAATCGGGTGGACCTTGGCTGACATATCAGGTATTAGCCCCTCCATTTGCATGCATAGGATTCTTTTGGAAGATGGAGCTAAATCGGTGAGGCAACCACAAAGGAGACTCAATCCAACCCTTCTGGAGGTTGTTAAAAAAGAGGTTGAAAAATTGCTCGAGGCAGGTATAATCTATCCCATTTCAGATTCTCAGTGGGTAAGTCCTATTCAGGTTGTGCCTAAGAAAAGTGGTGTTACTGTTGTTAAAAATGAGAAAGATGAGTTAGTTCCAATGAGGGTACAAAACAGTTGGCGCGTGTGTATTGATTATAGGAAACTAAATCATTCCACTCGCAAAGATCATTTCCCCCTCCCATTTATTGATCAGATGCTTGAGAGACTAGCTGGGAAGACACACTATTGTTTCTTGGATGGATTTTCTGGATATTTTCAGGTTCCTATAGCTCCGGAGGATCAGGAGAAGACTACATTCACCTGTCCCTTTGGGACATTTGCCTATCGGAGGATGCCATTTGGACTTTGCAATGCCCCAGGTACCTTCCAGAGATGCATGGTGAGTATTTTTTCTGATTTTATTGAGACCTGCATGGAGGTATTTATGGATGATTTTACAGTGTATAGATCTTCATTTGATGAATGTCTAAGTAGTTTGGAAAATGCCACTCCACCGATCATACAGCCCCCACGGTGGGAGATTCCTTTTGAGCTTATGTGTGACGCCTCCAACTTCGCGGTTGGAGCTGTCTTATCTCAGAGGGTGGAGGGACGTTCACATGTGATCGCCTATGCATTGAGGACACTAGATTCAGCCCAATCAAACTACACCACAACAGAAAAGGAGTTTCTTGCTGTTATATTTGCTTTAGATAAATTTCGTTCATATTTATTGGGCTCTAAAGTAGTTGTTTTTTCTGACCATGCAGCTTTGAGGTACCTCCTAAAGAAGCCAGATGCAAAGCCACGACTTATCCGTTGGATGCTACTTCTTCAAGAGTTTGACCTTGAGATAAAGGACAAGAAGGGGTCAGAGAATTTCGTGGCAGACCACATGAGTAGGCTTACTCACACACTAGAGGGTGACACCTTGGACCAGGTACCACTTCGGGACACTTTCCCCGATGAGCATCTCTATACCATCTCAGGTAAGCATCCTTGGTATGCTGATTTAGTTAATTACATTGTTGGCTTTGAAATCCCAGTAAATTTGAAGAAGCATCAAGTCCAAAAATTAAAAAGTGAGTCTAGGTATTATGTGTGGGATGATCCATACCTCTGGCGCATGTGTAGTGACCAAGTCATTAGGAGGTGTGTTCCCGATCATGAGTTTGAGTCTGTTTTGCATTTCTGTCATACACTTGCTTGTGGTGGACACTTTGGACCCCAACGGACATCTAGGAAGGTTTTAGACTCAGGATTATATTGGCCTAGTTTATTCCATGATTCCCATGTATTTTGTAAGTCATGCTCTCGTTGCCAACACACTGGAAACATTTCAAGAAGACACGAGATGCCCCAACAACCCATTTTATTCTGAGAGATTTTTGACGTTTGGGGAATTGATTTTATGGGACCTTTTCCTAGTTCATTTGGTTTCTTGTATATCCTTGTTGCTGTCGATTATGTGAGTAAATGGGTGGAGGCCAAGGCCACCAGGACTGACGATTCTCATGTTGTTGTGGATTTTGTCAAAGCCCAGATTTTTTGCAGGTTTGGAGTACCAAAGGCCATCATCAGTGACCAAGGGACACACTTTTGCAATAGGAATTTTTCTTCCCTCCTTCGGAAGTATGGGGTGACACACAAAACATCAACACCATACCACCCCCAAACAAATGGCCAGGCTGAGGTTTCAAATCGTGAGTTGAAACAAATCTTGGAGAAAACCGTGCAGCCAAATAGGAAGGATTGGAGCAAGCGCTTGGATGATGCATTGTGGGCTTATAGGACAGCATACAAGACCCCCATTGGTATGTCCCCATTTCGGATTGTTTTTGGGAAAGCGTGTCATCTCCCCGTGGAAGTCGAGCATCCGGCATATTGGGCTATAAAGAAATGTAACATGGATTTGGCCCAAGCTGGAATTCAAAGGAAGTTGCAAATTCAAGAGCTTGAGGAGATTCGCCTGTCATCATATGAGAACTCAAGGCTCTACAAGGAAATATCAAAAGCAGCTCATGACAAAATGATCCAACAAAGGGAGTTTCATATTGGAGAGAAAGTCCTTCTCTATAGTTCACGACTGAAGTTGATGCCTGGTAAGTTGCGTTCCAGATGGTTAGGTCCTTATATTGTGTCTAATGTTTTTCCTTATGGTGCAGTGGAGATCACACAAGAGGACACTGGAAGGAGCTTTACAGTCAATGGGAAACGTTTGAAGAGATACATTGAGGGACATCCTATTGATGCAGTGGATTTTATCACAATGCATGACCCCATCATCACTTGATCACATCAGGCTGTTCCTAACCCTTTCACTTTTATATTATTTGTCCTATTTAAAAATTCTGCATTTCATGTGCATATATCATCTCACAGGTTCACATTGAGGACAATGCAATATTTTAAGTGTGGGGGAGGGAACCTTTTAGTTTAGTAATTTCAATTGTTTTCCTGTTAAAAAAAAACCAAAAAACAAAAATTGTGTGTTTTTCAAAATTTGTGTGTTTATTTTACAATTTTCTGTGTGTTTTTGAAACTTTTGAGCTGAAATGATTCTCATCACCATTTTTAAATCCATATCAATACGTGAAAAAATTTACCCCTTGAAACTAAGATTAAATGAATGCTGAAATGACTTTGTTTCAAGTTCAAATATTTAGTAATTTCATGCAAAGTACGCTGAATTTTGAATCCCATGCCAATCTCACTGTCTTTATATTTGAAATCACTTTCCTGTGAGGCTTCTAAACCATTATTTTCATATTCTTTACACTCACCTCACTTCTTGAGAGAGCCAAACCATACTTGATTTAACCAGAATTTGATCTATTCCTGTCAAAACTTGAGGGTTTGAGGTACTTGTGTTTAAATTATTGAGGCATTTGTTTGGTATTAAAACTCCTATTTCAAATAATCTTTTTTTATAATGGACTACCTTGAATATTTAATCCTTGTAGCCCTTAGAAGCCATGCACAGCCTGTTAGGTTAAGCCACATTACAAGCCAATTTTCCCTATCCAACCAACTCTTGAAGTGAAATTGCATAATCTAGTTGAGCTTAAGTGTGGGGGAAGCTGTCTTGTGTTGTGCCACCACATTATGTGATACTTTGGGTGGAAAATTAAATTCTGAAGAGATGTGTTTGCTGCTAAAGAAAGTCATTATATTGAAAGCTGTGCCTTTTCTGGAGCTTTCATGACAAGTGAAGCTGTGCCTTTTCTAGAGCTTCTAATTGAGGTGGAAAGTTGTGCCCATTTGGAGCTTTCAAGAAAATCATGTTCTAGAAGATTGACATTTTTTATGCTGAAATGATGAATGGTGTAAACCTTTCATGACTTTTCATGATGATGGATCTGAATTGATACTATGGGGTTGAAGAGAAGACCATATTTAAGTGAAAATTAGATTAATGCAATTTTGCTTTAAAAGAGTCAAGCCCTCCTCATTCAGCCTCAGAGTTTTTCACATCTTAATCCTACCAACCGAAAGCCACAGAACAACCCTGAAAAGTCCTCATGATAAACATATGTCCTTGACTCACATCGGGTAGCGATGTAGGAATCTATCAAGCCTATGGTGACCCTTGTATGAGTTTGGATGAGAAAGACATTGCAAAAAAAATTGATATTTGAGTGATGAGAGAAAATTCAAGCGAGATAAGTGTTTTGTGCATGGGTGGATAAATGAAGTGGAAATATATTGAATGATATAAATGGAGAACCTGAAATAAGGTTTTTTATGAGGCATGATATCTTTTTTATTCTTGGTGTGAAATTGATTGATCTTAAAGATATGTGTTTTAAAATTGGTTTTGATTTGATATTGATGTTTACTTGATATGAGGTTTTGCCCAGGTGTGCAAAAGGGTAAGTGTGGGGGAGTTGATAAAACACTATTTTATTGAATATTTTATTGATAATAAATGATATAATTTCCTCACATTGTGTTAAATATGTTTATTTATAAAATATTTGGGATTTGATCATTCATTTGAAAATTTGGTGAAAATTCCAGTTTTACCCTTAATAGTGCACTGTATTATTTCGAAGATAAATATTTTTATATTTCTTATTTGAATTTGAAATTTTGTAACAGTGTTCCTAACTTAATTATCTACAACCTTTATTCAGGACACTAAAGCTAAAGAGTTAATTTGGTTGTTGAAATTGGGCCATGAAGTCAAAGTTGGGCTGGGCTCGCCAGAATGGAGAAGGTTCTGTATTTGGGCCCTATCCTCTACATACGGGCTTGGATTGAGCCCAAATTTTGAGGAAAGCTCGGGGACATGATGTGTCACAAATCATCCTTCTGGAAGGCCGGTCAATGCACGGGTTTTGGAGGTCAAATGGGAGGTGCAATTTTCATTAAAATATTTGGCCGAGATTTTGCATTCACACTTGAAACCACTTTAAACCTAGCCTCCCCTCCACTCTATAAATTAGTGATTTTCTCATTTGGAGAGGCTGGTTCGTGCATTGGGAGATTGTAGGCAGAGGAGAATTGGTTTCAACCAAATTCTACAACCATTGTAAGAGAGGTAGCTCTTGAAGCAAGGATCCTCTCATCGAAGCCTCCTTCTCTCCTTCATGTTGTAATTGTTTTGTTTGTGTAATAAACTTCTTTGTTCATCTTTTATTTCTTCTCTTTTCCTCTGTTTTATTTAAATTTATTCTTCTCTTAATCTTCCTCTTGGGGCTGGAATTCTTGAGTAGAAGCGATATTGGGTTATACCCATTATAAACCTTTGCACATGCAAAACGCTTCTACGATGATTACGCCACCCATGGAAGAGTAATTTTTAGTGATCGATCTATCTTCTACCCTCTTCATTTAATTATTTTGAATCATTGAGCCTACTGTAATTCACTAAATATGATCCATGAATTATGTTTTTAAATTTTAAGAAACTAAGCAAGCAATTGAACAATTAATACAAAAACACGCGAGGTCGAGATTTTGTGTAAATTGTGAGAGTGCGAGCTTAATCGGTAATACAAGACCACTTGGGATAAATTTGTAGAGTTAAAATATAATCCCTAAACACAACTCATCCTCATTTCCAGAATGGATTTGTGCTCTAATTAACCACTGACCATAAGCTAACCTTAGAATAACAATCAAAGCAGGGTTCTGCGATTGCATGTTCCGAAGCTAGCCTAGGGTTTAAGTAATTCCATCTTTGTGGATAAGTTAACTCTTGTAGGGTTCGAGGGTTAACAAATTAGAGGATCATAATTAAGTGGATATTCATTTAAATGATAATGATTAATATGTAAATGAAGAGGTAGAGTTAGATCGATTACGCCTTTTAAAATATTTTCTAAAAAAAACATCTTCTTGTTGTGTTATTTTAATCGGAATTCATTTCAAAACTAAAAACAAAAAAAAATACAATCTTCTTCCAGCAAACTTCTTCTAGATTCATAAACTATAAACAACCCCCATCCTTTTCTAGTAGTGTTTTTATTCTCTTTTATTTTATTTTTAGAATACCTCTAATAAGATGTTTTAATTCACTTCCTCCTTTGAAAGACGACCTTGGATAGCCCCCTATGCTACACCATGTAAACTAAACATTAGCTTCATATAGTGTTGTGCTTGGAGTTTTATCCAACGTAACTCACTTTTGAAGTTCTTTTGAGAGCGCGTGTGACAACGCTCTTTCACATGTCTATGAGGTTTTCCTAAACATAAAATGTCTAGCACAAGGTATGCCGCGAGTTTAACATCTAGCGGAGATGGATCAGACCGATTGGAACACTGACGAGAGTGGATCAGATGGGTGCAACCCTTGGAGGAATCACTGATGCTAGGAGGTTGAATTGGAATGATCACACTTGTATTTGGTGGGACAGGTAAGAATCAATATATATTATGGACATTTAAGTGAAGTGGATGGCGAATGGGATGGATTTGACTCGAGGGAGATGGTGATGTTGGGGTTGAGCCTCTAAGAGACCTCCTACATATCACCGTGGAAAGGAATCAAAGTCCACATAGTTCAGGATAGGGTATACAATAAGGGTGTGCGCAGAGGATAGTGACCCGATGATATATTGGGGCTTACGCATGGTTAGTAGCTCGAGGTTGGTCTAATGCAACTGGGACAGAACAGAGATATGGGTCCCAACATAAGGGACAACAATGACCAACCACTGGGTTTGGGTTAAAAAATGCTTACCATTGAATGGGAATCACAATTTCTTACCACTTCATGAGGATCACAACAGATTACCACTGGAGAGGGGTTCACAATAGATTACCATTGGATAGGGGACTTTTTAGTGTCATGCGAGACAAAAGGGGTGTATAGTTTAATCTCATAGATGATATCGGTAAACCCACGTGAAGTGGTCGAGACTAATGAGTGTTTCAATTGATCCTCTAGGAGGATTCCTACATACCTTTCCATACAATAGATCAAATTCTTCATAGTTCAGGATCATGTTGGTGAACAGACGTGAAGGGTGTCGGGAGCAGTAGGTGTTGGGATTGATCCTCATTGAGGCATCCAACGTACCTTTCCTTACCAAGGATCAAAGTCTTCATAGATCCGGAGAGGTATTGGGGAACCAACATGAAGGGGGTTGAGACCAGTAGGTGTTGGGCTTGAGCCTCAGGGAGGCCTCTTCCATAACTTTCCTAGAAAAGGATCATATTCCATGTAGTTCAGGATTGTGTTGGGGAACTGACGTGAAGGGGGTCAGGACCAGTAGGTGTTGGTCTTGAAACCCAGGGAGGCATCCTACGTACCTTGCATTGGCTAGGATCAAATTCTGCGTAGTTTGAGATAGTCAGGAACAATAGTTGTTGAGAAAGAACCTCAGGGAGGTTTCATACGTACCTTGCATTGGAAAGGATCAAATTTCGTGTAGCTCAGGATGGTTTTGGTGAACCGACATGAAGGCAGTCCGGAAGAATAGGTGTTAGGCTTGAACCACAGGGAGGATTCCTATGTATCTTGATGTGGCAAGGATCAAAGTCTCCATAGTTTGTGATGGTGTGTGGATAAAACACTAAGGTGGCCAAAATGGGATGTCATGGTCGATGCTTACTTTAAGCCCACGTGATTCATGTTCGGTGTTAGAAACAAGAGGTATTGAAGACCATATGATCTTGTCACAAAATGTGCATCTGTGGCTAGTGGAGTAGGGATTACACGTGGTTAGTAGTCCAGGGAGATGAATATTGGGACTTACTCTAGGATAGAGGCCTGAGTGGTGATAAATTACAAAAGGAGAGGGATATGGCACAGATGAGAGGAGGGTTCTGGTGCCATTCCCCCTTTGATCTTTGGATCCAAAGAAGAATGGTAGAGCGTGGATGCTGCCTCCCACAAGAAAGGCTAGGGTCTTACAACAAGGTGGTTTCCCTTTCCCCATAGGAAGATGCCTCACAAATAAAAAAAATCTAATTCCATGTGAGGAATGATCTAACTCTTGTGGAAACTAGTGGGTGTAGAGAATGACTGAGATAGGGAACTCCACGTATGATTCACAGGGTGGGGTCATAGATTAACATCATTTGCTGAGGATGATGGTTCTTGGTAGTTTAACTTCCAATAGCTCGGACAAGGTGGGTTTACTTCGCACCCCTAGGACCTACATGAGTGATTTACACCCGCCTTTAGAGAAAGGAAGGCATCATCAATGCTATGGAGACATGGTGTTATGGAGTGATCCATTGAGGGGTCCACGTTAGCATGGCTATGCAAAGAATAAATAACTGTTAGCATGCCAATGTGATGAAGCATGAGGCTATGAAACACAACATGAAGTACCGCACAAGAGATATTGAAATCACTTTGTGAAAACCTGGAGGGTCGCACGAGAAAAGGAGTTGCAATGAAAAGGGGTACATAGGTAGAAGCCTCATGAAGATTTGGAGCTCCATGTAGTGGAGGGGCTTCGTGATGGGGTATGCTTCCAAAAATGAAGTGACTTATCCTAGGCATAGGTTGTAGGTGCATATGTAGGGTGCTTCATAAAGTGGAATGACATTCACGGAGAAGGGATTACTGAAGAAAGGGTTTCGTGCGTAGCGTATCATTGTGAAGCAATGCGCTTCATGAAGCATAGTGACCCTACCATAGCATGTCGTCACATTTGGATGAAGGGTATTTCATGAAGCAGAAGTTATCCATGATGACCGGAGCCCCCATGTAGGTCCCCTTCCTTTGCGAAGGCTCGTGGGCTCCGTGAAGGGAATCAATCATTGAAGAGGGGATGAATTCAAGAAAAGGGGGAGGCACTTCACGATGCTAAAGTACCTTGAAATTATCATGGTTCATAGCGCAGAAATTTCATTCTGATTTGAGATATAATAAGGTGTGTTTTTGGAAGATCCATCCTTTGGGATCAAGGGGATCCCGTTATTTATAGGCAAGAAGCGTCGCAAAGCTCAGATTTCAGGATGTGAAGACACGTGGAATTTTGTCCTAATTGTGAAGCCTCCCGACTCCTTGCTTTGCGGTAGCTTCGCAAATGTCAAAATGATTCACAGAGCCTCAGGCCTCCTTGCTCCGCGGCAGTTTCACCAATGTCAAATGGGTTAGAAGAACCTCCCGTTTCTTTACTCCGTGGGGGCTTTTCAAATGTAAAACTACTTTGCAGAGCCTCCCACCTCCTTTCTCCGCGGAGGCCTTGTAGAGGGGGAGCCTCACGCTGGCCGTGGTGCTGCGGGACTCCAGGTGCAAGCTTTACAAGGTCGCCCCAAGGGAGCCGTGTTTTCTTTTTCTCTTCCAAAATTTTGGCACCAACAATTTTATCACACAATTGGTTCTTATTCCATCATGAATTAACCAATTCATTATTCATAGGTTCCAACTACAGGAAACCTAAGAAACAAGTCATCACATGCTATCAAAAATTAAATAAACTAATTTAACATGTCTTTATTTATCTTATCAATAAGAATAAATGTTTTTTGGTTCATTAAATAATTAAATTAAACATACAAACTTCCATAAATTTTATTATCTTTAAATTACAAAAATAAACACCAAATTCATTAAACATTCCTCTTTAATTACTTTAGAAAATTAATTATCAATTGATCCTGGATTTATGTTCTTTACACATTTCCATGAAGAACGAAATGATAATAAAATAATGAAATATATATCACACTATCTATTGAATCAATAAGAAAACCATTATCACGGTACAAAGTTGCAACATCACTATGCGATCGATACCAATTCTTTAATCTGAGTCAAATAATTATTTGGTAAATTTCATTAACATATAAGGGGATAAATCATGATAAAACTATAATTTCACATAAATTAATAGATAAAAAAGAATCCCATACCTAAAAAATGATGTCGACATTCTTTACATGATAATAGACCATGCAACTGATCCCAATAACCTCTCCCATAACAACAACATCGCCCCATGGTTGTCATGGAAGAACCAAACGAAACAATAACAAAGAAAACACCATTAGAAACATTGAGACCAAGAACTATCACATATAGAAGAGAAATGGGAATAAAAAGATCAAATAAAAGATAATAAAAGAGATAAAACATAAATTAGATTATAAATAGATTGTTAGAGATCAAAGAAGAAAAGCTAGTAATCGATTGTTGATGAAGGAATCCCCAAAACATCAATGTGGGGTCACCGATTATCGTAGAATCGAGAGGGATCCTCTACATTAATATGGTTTGATAAAATATAGTGATAGAAAATTATTTAAAACATATATCACCAGGGAATTACAAAATGTGTAATTCCCATTAATGTCGTGTAATTCCCAACGTTCAGTTTCTTCAAATGAATGTGTCATCTCTTCATGTTATTTTAATTTTTCAACCCCTGAACTATTAAATGACATAAAAACCCTCTTTCACGTCATGTAAATTTTCATGATATGTAACCCTCTTTCATATCATGTAACTATTCATGATGTAAAATCCTTCCCACTTCTAATTTCTAGCAATTACACTACTCTAGACTACCATTGAGCCTCCTTTTGGAACTTCAAGACATAGAAACACACAGAGGGCCGATCAATGCATATCTGGGAATTCATAATTTGACTATTAACGTCCCTACAGTAGGTCCCCCTTTGTGTGTCTTGTACATATCATATTTTCCCTATAATGTTGTTTCATAATATATATCATATTTTATGTCGTTAACCATTTATTGGAATGTGTGCTTCGTTTTAGTTGGATGGATTTTATTTTATGTATTTATACCATTATGTTTTAGTCTTGAAAAGAAATAGTATTTATCAATCTATTTTCTATATTTCATTAGGACTTACTATGGTTCAACTTTCATGATAGTTAATTTTGTTTTCCTACTTACTTTTATGTTTAGTGTGTTAAATATTTTAAAGGAAAGTAGAAAATAGTTTTAAAAGGGATATTATTTATTATAAATGACTTTGAAATGTTTTTAAACCATAATTGGGTTTATTTTCAAATGAAATGTTTTACATGCAAAGAAAATGTAATCCAATTCTCTTATATTATTTTCAAAAAAGATGTTTTAGTTTATTTTATAATGGGAATGAAATAGACTCATGGTTGTATCCTATATGAATTTTTCTTACACCCTATATACTCACATTAGTGGGTATATAGTCATCATTCATTATAATCATTTCTTCAGGTCATGGATTTTAGGACTGATTTGTTGTCATATTCCTTGGGAAGATGATGGTATGTTGGGATTTTGGGGGCAAATAAAGGGTTATATGGAGATGGTGGTTGGTCTATATGTTTTAGAAAATTTGTTGGCTCAAGTTAGGATTTGACCTCTTTATCATTTCATTCTTTTTATTTTAGTTAAATTTGTTATTTTTGTAATCATTTATTAAAAGGTTTTTAATATAAAGTAATTTTTTAGGATTCGTTATTATTTAAATATTTTATTACACGATTGGATGCCTTTTTTGAGTTCTTGAGGGTGAAATGATCCCTAAATGTTAGGTTTGATACCCTTGATTATTTTTGTCATCTTGAGGGGGGATAAGATATACTTGTTGGGTAATTGGTGTGACAAATCAGGTGTCTGTCTAGTTGGTGTCATGGGATGGCTCATTACAATTATTTGGGAATTCAAAATGTATGATTAGTAGAGAAAATGAAATTTATAATCTTATTTAATAGGTGTCGATATACCCTTTTTTAAGTGGAGATAATGAAATTTTTTCTAATTTTTTCATCTTAATATAATGGGAGAATAGGTTTCACAAGTCCATAAGTCTCCAAAATAGAAAATAATGAATTATTGAATCGGTTTGGTCTATTTACACAACATCCACTCAATTAGATAATTATTTTAAACTTGTTAGTCCTTTTAACCCTTTAGTTAAACCTTTGTTACCATTTCTACCTTTATAGTAGTAATAGTTTGTTACCCAAGTAAATAAATTTTACGATTAAAAATATTATGGCCCTTATTACATAATATGGAACATCTAATAAAAAATTTAAAATCAATTTTATTTTAATCACTTTATAAATTTTATTAAAATAAATTTTGAAATAATAAGTGTATTATTTGATAAATGTTTTAGAGAATATTGTAACTTATGTTCTAAAATTTGAAACATTGGATTGTAAATGGAAAAAAATTTACATAAAAAATATATTATAAAATACATATTTTTCTATAAATTGGTTTCACAAATTTACATATCATCATTATATACTATTAATTTCTTTAAAGTCATAGTATTTGTGAAAACATTATTTTTCACAATTCACATAAAAATAAAACATTTTAGGAAAGAAAAATAAATTATCCTAAGATAATATTTTCTTTCTAAATAAAAAATAAAGTTAATTTGGAGAGATTTTAATTCTAATAATTGATAATTAAAAGTTTACATGAAAATATAATTAATGATATTTTCAGAGAAAAATTAATATTTAAAATTTTATCTATTTTATACATATTTTCTATCAATTGAAAATTATATTGGTGTTAATATATTATTAATAGAAAAAATATATCTTATCCACAATATATTTATTTTATTTAAATAAATCCCCAAAATAACAATTTTTGAGAGAATACTTTTTTCTAAATAAAATTAACTTGTCATTCTCACATTCCTAGTAATAATATTTGATGGAAGTTAGTTTTTTGATGTTATAAATAACTTTCATTAATTTTTTTTTTCAATTATGTGTATTTAAAAATAAAAAACATTAAAATTATTTGTTTTAAAATAATGTTACTTTTATATTAAATACTCTTCACTAAATAAAATTAAAAACAATTATTTGTATTCAAAATATTTAATTTTTTTAATCTTTGGATATTAAGTTTTTTTATAATTATATAAATACATCATATCAATATAAAAAAATTAATAATAATATATAGAACATAGAATATAAATATAAATATTTTATTCTTTTTATTTCATTATTTATTTTTCCAGAGCTATGTTAAATTTACAACTAACAATAAACAACTTCCTCATACAAATTGTAAACCTATATATCTAATGATTATAGTTCCACTGAGAATATCCATGCCAATGGTATTTCATTCCTACTTATATCCTTTCAAAATTAATTCATTCCATTCACATTACATAAGTTACATTTCTCATTTCCATTATTTTAGTTTTATATCCTATTATATGATTTATTCTTTCATGATGTTCTTCATATATATAGGTTTTCATTGGATATTGGTAAACCTCATGGGTTTAGATGATCAAGTCACTCTGTTAGTGCTTATGATTTTATTCTATTCTATTTCATTTTTTTCATTTTAATTTATATAATTTGAAAAGATAAAATAATCCATGGTGATTAATAATCCGTGATGCACAATATTTAGTTTCAGGTGACTTTATTGTAATTAATTACTATAAATGATAAATTTATAGTTAGTTTAATTATTATATTGTATTAAATATTTTATAATCTACTTAATTCCATTAAAAACCCGAAAAAATAGTTTAGAATAAAAAATTTATAGTTTATAGAAGGAATATGTTTCTTAAAAAAAGGGCACTGTATTCTTCCCCATAAATAAATTCCATCTTCACAATTATAATTATCAATTATTAATAACAAAACCTAAGGGTTTCTAAAAAATAATCAAGACTCAATATATAAAATCTAAATGGATATAAAACTTTTTATCCAATGGAATACTATGTACTATATATATTACCTCATAGAAGGCATGTATTTTGTTTCACAACCATTTATTCCATATATTACTCTATTGTTATTCCTTAATATTTTTCAGATTCATGCCTTTAATAACATAATTTGCATCATCCTCATAGAAAAAAATACTAAAACTAAATGGTTATGATAATATATGTTAATATAATCGAAAATTAACATAGGAATATAGAAACTCAATCATAATATGACTTCATTATTTAAACCTTCATTTAAGCCTATAAAACATCAGGTTAAACATTGATATAATTCAAAAAACCTATAACTTCATGTTTTAACATGGTGACTTTCAATTTGTTTCTATAAACTAAAAAAATTAAATACCATGAAATGGTTTATAAAGAGAATATGTTTAAACAATGTATATCTCTTGGGAGTTTCTGTCCATGCATACAATCTTATATCCATTGATCATGAACTAGAGTGAAAAATAAGTTAATACACGTGAAACTTTTTTCCTAGTTATTACCCTAAGGTGAATCTTTGAAACAACCATACCCAAATTCCAATATCTAGAAATAGATTTAATCTATTGGAGAAAAAATATCTACTTTACATAAACATCATGATGATATCTGATACATGTAATTATACCTTAGACATTTATCTTTGATTTTAACTAAAATTATCCCATCCTAATCAACAAAATAACTAAAATAATACTAAAAAATTAATAAAACTTTCTCTGATACCAACTATAATAATAATAATAAAACATATCTTTATTTTAAAACATTTGTTTGTTAAACATTACAACTAAAAAATATTCTCACAATCCTAAAAATGTTTTTTTATTATCTATGAGGATAAATGATTTAGAAAAATTTTCAGAAATATTCAATAAAATACCTATATATTTATACCAAACTATATTATCTTCTAGACTCCTCAAAATTTACAATCATCATTATATACGGGTAAATGGAGACATAAGAAATGGGGAGAGCTCTAACATTCTGTAGGAGAAAAACATATCAACTTGTCATCAACAGGATATATCATAATAATATGATAAAATATGACCATGGAATATTTATAATTTAAAATAACATCAACCCAATATATTTGTTCAAAAATAATGATAGGATGACAAGTAACCCCAAATGAATAAACATATTACAAGGGAAAAGGGTGTAAAATCATGAGATAATAAATATGATCATGGGGAGTAACTATAGGCTTATAGAATTGAAATGTCACATGCCCCTCAAGACATAACATGACAAAGAACAATGGAACAATCATAATAACATGGTATTGTAATTATTCCAACATATCAAATAAGGTCCACCCTTTATTTTTTGAGTATATTCCAAGTATGATCACATATTAATTTGTGAAAATACACAGGAAGTCCCACACTATATTATATCATGAGATGTAAAAAAATTCCAAATATATTTCATGGATTTATAGGACCCCATAAATCATCATCTGTATATATTCATGCCAAAATATATCAATCATTTATCATATTGTCAAAACTCATAAGAAGTGAGTGAGTTTCCTATCATTTTTAAATGGTATCACATAACATGAGGTCAAAATTTGGTTAGATGATAATGAAATATCAATCACCCAAAAGGATAATTTCATCATTGAATTTATAATTTTAAATATAAAATATAACTCTATAGGATATTTATTTTTATAGATTAAAATTGAAGGAAATAATGAAAATGGGATTTCAAAAAACACTTCATAACATTTTTGTGCACAGAAGAAATTTCAAATAATTTTAAAAAATCATATTCAAGTAGGTAACCCAATTATTTTTTTAAAATAAAACCTTTAAAAAATCCAAATAATTTATTCTTATAAAGGAAACCATTATTTTACAAAAGAAATTTGGAGTGAAAAATAAAAATATAAAAATAAATGAGAAATAATTTTTAATGGTTAGAATCAAAATTTATTAAAACCAAAATCACAAATATTGGGATAAATAATTAATTTTAAAATATATAAATATAATTTTGAAAATTACGACAAATAAATCATACTTATATTCAAAAATAATATTAGGAGAACATTAATAAGAAGATTTAACATTGACATGGAACAAAAAGAGATCCTTTGAAGAGAATGATAATTATAGTTAATAACATATTCTATTATGAATAAAAAAGTTCATCAATAGAATTCCAAAAAAATCAAGGAGGGAAGGAATCATATAACCTAATATATCATAATAAAAAAATCTGTTATTAATCATATCAAAGAAGAAATATTAATAATTCACGAAAATAAGTTTCGTTAAGAAAATCTCTTATTGTGGTGGTATATAAAAATCAAAATAACATTGGGGGGTTACTATGAAATGGGAATTAAAATATCCTTAAATTAAAGATATTAATTATATGGAATAGAAATAGGTCATTGGATACACCATATTGAAGAAATTATTTTGGGAAATATCAAATATGTCTAATGGATTTGAAAATATAGACCAATAACCCATAAACCCTTGGTATCATTCGAATCAAAATCCATTTAATGAAAGGAAAAAATATAAATCATGAATCCCAATAAATTATAGTAATATGTTAAAATAAATACATTAGAGAATAATCACACTATATCAAATGTTTCATATTGTACAATATGAAATAAGTCTTGAGAAATTTATTTTGAGAAAAATAAACTATTACCTTAACTACCTACCTCTACTAATATGTTTGAAGGTACAATATAAATAAATAGAAAAATTAATAACCTATTCTGTCACCTCATTCATATCTATAAAATTTTATAATCTTAATTTTAATCATTATCCAAATTTATATTAGTTAGTTATTATATATTTCAGTATTAGGATGGGTTAATCTTAATATTTTAAACCTAGTATTGTAATAGTGGTGTTGGTATTCATTATTATATTAAATTTTATAAATACTAGATCATATAAGGTACTATAATTGATGATTTATTATTATTTTTAATTTTATAATTTAATTCTATGTGATTTTTGGTTATGATCCTTAAAAATATGAAATCATTTATGACCATGTTTATGTTTTTTAACAAATTGGATATGGTGTATTATTTAATGAAATATAAATTAATGATACCATTATAGAACCAAAATAAAATATTTTTTAGTTATTTATAGAATAAAAAATAATTAATTATTTTCTCATATTAATCCATGATATTATTTTACAATATTATTCATGTATGTGTTTAGACCGAAAAAACATGAACCTTCCATAATTAAGGTATGAGTATAGTAAAAAAAATAGTTTCATTAAAAATAATATCATCATTATAATTTAATATAGATATTATTTAAATATTTATAATTTTTTATTCATATTTTAATATAGTTTATGAAATAATAACGAGACTAGATAGAAATTGAGAATCATTACTTCATTAAGGTGAAAGTCTGCAAAAACTCACGAATGACATTTTTTTCTTTAATAATTGAAATGGGAAAGGTGGATTATAATTTTTACCTAGAAATTATATCATTTTGTGTAAAAAAATATTTATTTAATTATATATGAAATATAAATTTTTTTTTGAAATATTAATATAGATTGCAAAAGATGTTGCGTAGATTAGTACTCATGTTATGTACTTGAGTTTTCCTTAAGATAACTCCCTGTAAAATGAGGACTTAGAACAAAATTTTGTGTCAAGAAGAAAAATTAAGTGAAATAGAATTATTATGGAAGGAATATTGGTATAGTTTTAAAATTATACTGAAATTTATAGTGGTTTTGAAGGTGTGGCGCGAGACCCCTTTTATAAGTTGTGAGAATGATATATTTTTAAATATTTCACATTAATCTAAAGAGATAACATGTTCAAAATGAAAAAGAGAATAAAAAATAAAAAATAATTGAGTGGAATTGACATTTAGTCTATAAAAACATCATCCAATCAATTATAAACAATTTTTTTAAGATTATAGTGCATTTAAAGCTTTAGATAATCATTTTTATCTTCTTGGCTTTAATCGTAGTATCTTGTATTTACCTATGTAATTTATTTTTATTTCTAAAAATAGAGTGAACCATATTACATATTATGTAACTTCTCATGAAAAATTTGAAAACCATTTTATTATATTATTTTATACAAGTGATAAATATTAATTTTTTAATAATAAATGTATAATTTATTAAAACTGAGTTTTTGTGAATAGTGAAACATAAGTTATTAAATATCAAAGAATGGATTGAAAAATGAAATAAATATTTTTAAATTTAATAAATATCTCATAAAATATTTTTTTATAAGGTATCATTAATTTCTGTCATTAATAAATCAAAATGATGTCATAATAGTTGTGATATTTCAAAAAAATTTACTTTCCACTATTCAACTAAAAAATTAATATTTCTAAAAAAATCCTAAAAAACCATCTAATGAAAATATTGTTATTATAAACAAAAAATAAGTTATTTTTTTTAAATTTTATATTATAAAATATGATAATTTAACTTTTTAGTAGAAATAAAATTAAATCCATTATAGTTTACAAATATGTTTTTAAAATTTTGACTGTTCTTATTCTTATTTTCTATAAATTACTAATAATATTTGTGTTAATATTTTTTCGTATAAAAACTATATATTATATAGAATATATTTAATATCATAAAATGATTCATATAAAATCTTATTTTATAAAAAATAAAATTTTTTGAAAAAAATTAATTTATCATTATTACATAATTATTAGTAAAAATTTGATGGATGTTAGGTTATTTTTCATAAAAATTATATATACTCTTCATTAAAATAATTCATGAGTGAAGAGTTGTAAAATTTTATAAAAAGAAAAATATTTATTTGATAATAATGTTACTTTTATATTAAATAATCTACACAAAATACCATTTAAATTGATTATTTATATTCTAAAAAATTTATTTTACCAATACATTGATATTAATATCTTTATTTGAATTTTATAAAAACATCATATAATAATAATAAAAACTATCTGAAACATGAAGATATATATATATATATATATATATATATATTTATATTATTTTATTCCATTCAATGTCTATTTTTTTTGAATTATATTAATTTACTACTAGAAATACAAAATAGCAACATACCTCTTGGAGATATATATCCAATTACCACATTTACAAAGACCATATTTATAACAACTAGATTTTATACCAATACATATAATCACAAAGTGCATTCATTTCATTTACACATTTTTAGACAGTTTTCTCATTTTAATAGTTTTCATTTTAGATATCAGGATATGTTTTCTCCTTTCTTGATGTTCTTTATATTTATAGGTTTTAATTGGGTAATAGTAATTCCCATTTGTGAAGACATTATAGTAGATCACCTAGTATTGAGGATTTTATCATTTTCTATTGATCAACACCCTTTACTTTATGAAATTTTAAAGGATTAAATAAAACACAGTAATAATCCATAGTAATAAATAGTTTAATGTTCTTTTGTTGTCATATTTTACTATGAATGAATAATTTATCACTAGTTTAATTTCAATATTGTATCTATTTAAATTCATTTTAATAAAGATAAAATTTTCAAGATTCACTGAAAAATATTTTATAGAAATAAGGCAATTTCTATAAAAATATTTCATTACATTATCCCCATTAAATAAATAATATCCTCATAATTATAATTATAACTTACTATATACAATACCTAAGGGTATCTAAAAGATAATCATGAATCAAGATATATCTTTTTAATAGATAAAAATCATTCAATCCTATGGAATATTAGGTAACATTTTGATTCATAATAATTATATAATGTGAGTATAAAGCATAATATCTATATATATGTTTACAGTTAAACTATAGGAGTTTCTAGAGTCATAATTTTATCAACATCATTTTCATGATTTAAATTCAAAGCCAATAATAAAATAATATTATTAAGATAATATCTGATAATATCCATGTAAATTATTATAGCAATATGAAAACTAAATCAAAATGATTATTCTCCCATAAAACCTTCATTTCAACCAATTATACGTTAGTTTTACCTATGATATACATAGATTACCCTATAACATCAAACTCTTCCATGGTAATTTGTTATTAGTTTATTTAACCTAAATATATTTAAACCCTTAATATAGGTTTGAAAATAGAATGTGAATTATACAAAGCTTATCCCCTCAGGTATCTAGCTAGGTGTAAAATCTTAGGCCCAATTATCTTTCACTAGAATAAATATTTATTTAATACTAAGGAATCATTCTTCAGGGTGATTACCCCAAGGTGAAATATTTTGCACAACTATATTCACATTAAAATGTTTTGATATAAATGAAAATACTATAATATCCTCCCACTATCTAAATTACAAAAAACATTAGGATGTTATCATATAAAAAAATTATCCTTTTGAAATATTGCTTAGTTTTCCATTAACTTATCTCTCTGTATTCACTAAAATAATGAAACTATTGAAAAAAATAACTACATTTTTATTTGATATCAACTAAAAAGACCAAATCCAAGCATATTATTTTCATTAGTTCTATATGTTAAAAATTACAACTCCTAAATGATCTCAACATCCCAAAAATAAAAATTTTAGTGACTTTGAGAACTATCTACCTAAATAAATTACCCAACAGTCTTGTTTTAATATTCCTATATAATTGATAAAAAATAGACCTTCTTCTAGAATTCATATATGTTACAATAATATTTATAACATGGGGAAGTAAAACATAAAAATAGTGGTGAGATCAAACAATCAGTAAGGAATAAACTTATAAATATGTCATTAATGGGTTAAATCATTAGCATATGATAAGACATGATTAGGAAGAAATTTACTAAAAAAATAACACAATAAAAGTTTTTTTTCATAAATCATAATAGGATGAAATGCAATCTAAAATGAAAAAACACATACCCTAAAACATGGGTGATGAATCATGAGATAATAAACATTATCCATGTGGAATAATCGTAATAATGTGGAAGAGAAATATGACATGACCTTGAGACATATAATTGGAATGAAAATTGGCATAAAAATAAATATAAATAAAAGGCATCATCATGGTCTGAGAATATCCAAGAAGGATTACCCTTTATGTTGTGAGAATAATATAAGAGGACCACCTTTTAATTTGTGGGAATATCCAAGAGGGACCACAATACATTATATAATGGGATATAAAACATTAAACAATGATTATAGGTCAATATAAGACCCCATCCATCATCATCCATATATTTTTGCCATAATATGTCAATAATTTAATACATAATGAAACCCCATGGTGTAAGAATGGGTTTTATATCACTTCCCAATAGTATCATATAACATTAAATAAAATGTAAAGAGGGTGATAATAGTATATTAATCACCCAAAATGAGTATTCAATCATAAAAATTTGGAGGTGACTCAAAAAATATAACTCCATAGTAGTTTGATATTTAAAGGGTAAAATGAAGGAGAAACCAAAAAAATTACATGTTAGAGAAGATTTATTAACATTGTAGTATATATTTGAAATTTAGAATCACATTAAAAAATAACATCCCAAATGGTAATGTTAATTTCTTACTAAATTACCAATTTTATATAAATCCAAATAATTGAGTCTTGAAAATTATATAGATATTTTAGTTAAAAAACTAGGTATAAAATATAAAAATTCAAACATGGATGTGAAATCCTTTTTAAGGTTGTAAAAATTCCTTTATTGACACATAAATAATAAATATAATGATATAATTCATTTTAAAAGTGGTAAAGATAAATTTAATAATTACCAATAAAAAACAATACATGCATTTCCAAATAATAACAACTAAACCTTAGTGGGAAGAGTAAATATAAAAATGGAAGAAAAAAAGTGATTTGGAAAATAATGATAATTATTATTAACGAAATCATATTTTATAAATAAATAAGTTCATCAATGTAATTCCACATAAAATAAGAAGGAAATAAAATATATTATCACTATATTTTAGAATAAAACCATCTTGTAATATCCCTAGTCATGGAGAAATCATTATGACCCAAGAAGGGAAGATGAGTTATGAAATCCCCTTATGGAAGTGATAACAAAAGAATAAAAGAAATAATAAGGTTACTATAAAACGAAAATTAGAATATCATGAAATTAAATATATAGATTATAAATAATAAAATAGGACTATGGGTACCCAATATATAAGTGATGACGGTGTAAAATATCAAATATGTCTCAGAGATTTGAAAATAGTGGGAAATAAACCTAACAACCATTGTATCCTTGGAATTGAAATACATTTAATGAAGAAACATGAGATAGATCGAAAACCTTCATGAATTACATGAACATGTTAAAAGGAATACATTATGAATTAATAAAACCATGTTATGATATCATAATGGAAAATATATAGTATACATAAATAAATTAAATTTGAGACAAAAAACCCATTACAATAAAATGGAAACTAATGGAGTGGTGATAATTATTGGTCACAAAATATAAAACCAATCAATTAGAAATATATTTTAACATGTTATTCCTTTTAAAAATTTGGTTATCCCATTTTAAAATTTGTGATTTTACTATCGTAACTAGTTTTTACATAAGTAATTATTTTTTATGCCTACAAAATTGGTCCTTATTACCTAAAAAGATACTTATATTTCAAAACATAAAATAAATTTTATAATATTCTCTTTATAAATGGAATAGAAATAAAATATGAAAAAATAAATGTATAATGTATGAAAACTAGTTTTAATGAATATATTAACTTATGTTTTAAAAAAATCATACGTACGTTTGTATTCTAAAATAATTTATTTATAAATTAAAAAAATCTACAGTAAATTAAATATTATTCCTAGAAAATGGTTTCATAATATTCAATTTAAAAATGTTATAATACTATATTCATAAGTCACATTATTTTAAAAAATGATATTGTTAATTATTCACATTAAAATAAATATTTTTAAAAAAATTCAACAAAATTAACTTAATCTAATAATGTTATTATAAATCTAAAAATAATGTTACTTTGGTGAAATTTAAATTAAAAAATATTATAATATAATTTTTCAAAATAAATATAATGAAAACCATTTTTTAGAATAAAAACTTATCAAAATATTAAATGTATATATTCTTATTTATAATCAATTAATAATTATATGGTGGTTATTATATAATTCATGTAAAAAATCATTTTATATATAATATAATTATTTTCATAAAATAAATCTTCAAAAATAATTTTTTTGTAAAAATACATTTATAAGAATAAAATGAATTTATGATTATTTCATTCCTAGAAATAACTATTGGTTGGATATTAGTTTATTTTTATAAAATATTATATATATTTTATTAATATAATTCTTGATTGAAGAGTAGCTAAATATATTCAACATAAAAAAAATTATTCGAAGATAAAAAAACCAATAAAAAAATATTGTAATGAATTATAAATGCATAAAATATATGACTTTGTAAATATAATACATTAAATATGAATTATCCAATAAATGCATTTTTCATTATATATTTTATTTACATAAAAATGATAAATTTATAAATTTTTGGATTTTATTTTATAAAAATGAAATTATTTTTAGAACTAGTAATGTTAAAATTATATTTGGATCCATTTTTTAGTATTTTTATGAAATAATTTCTTTTCATATGAATACTGGAAGATAATTTTTTAAAATAATTTTTCTATTTATTACTATATCAATGAAATTAAGAGAACATAATTACTTATAAAACATTTTTCAGGCTAAAATATTTATTTATGGTGTAAAAATAACCATTTTTAAATAAAATTATGAATTCATAAAACCTATGATAAGCATTTTATTAACATAAATAATAATATCTAATTTTTTTGTCTTTAATTATAATTAAATATTATTTTTGAAAAAATTCAGTTTTCTATTAATTTTATAGAAGGATAGAAATTATTATTTTATAATAAATAAATTTCTATCAAGAAAATAAAATAAAAATACAATTTTTCCTTATAGATAAATTTTAAACTTAAAAGTACAATTGTTTTAAAAATAATTTTTACACATTACGTGTGCTAATGAAAAAATTAGTCTTTCTTACACAGAACATTTATTTGAAAAAATGTATTTTGTATTTGGATTTAGTACGTTCAAAATATATAATAATTCCAATTTATTTTTGAATTACAATGAAAATACGTTGGTAAAAATGTTTTACCATGGTATGAACCGAAAATGGAAAAAGTAAAAATATAATTACTAAATACCTTAAAAAATGATTAAAATAAGATTCCAAATGTGTAGGTGGTGATTTATCTTCCTAAACTTTCCCCTAATCCATTATTGTAATGTTTAGGATCCATTAAATAAAAAATATTGCTATAAAATTACATAAATGTAAATGGTACTTTGAAAATTGAAATTATGTTCACTTATAAATGGGGAAAACTTACCCCAATTCATGTTACACCTATTCTATCAAATTTCATCTAGAAAATATTCAAATTTTCTCCTTATATAATTCTCTCTCTATTTATTAAACCATTGGTCTTAGATATTTACCCTAAGGCTTTCCTTTCCAAGGATATTCCAAATATAAATATCACGTTCCCAATGAGATTCACACACTATTGTGGAATCCATGAATTTGGGATATTCATGAAATATTATAGAAGTCCAAAAATATGGTAGGGGTAAATTTTCCTCAATTTCCCTTCTAGGATACATTTTTTATTACACAACATATTATATTTAATATCGTTTATCAACTATGCTATTTGCATCCAATATAATGAATATACACCATTTAATGAGAGCTGATTATCTATTTCATGGTCTCTATCTTAGGTTCTTTTGATAATTAAATTACTATTACTGTAAGGTTTTTTATTAACTCAATACCCATTCATGGATTTATTATGATTCTTCTTGAACTTATTTCTTCCAATATTTATTTATTCCATAATAATCTTTCATTTAATTTTGAAATATCTTCCGCTCTATAGGAAAATAAATTGTGAATTAAAATATTTTACCTTGGAGAATTTATTTCTTAAAATTATATCATTGTTAAGAGTAATGATCATCCCCTTAAAAAATTATTTCTTATATCTCTCCATATTTTCCTCTTCCCACTAATGTTTTAACAAATAATTGGAATCATAATTATGTGTAATCTTATTGGACCTGTATCTTCCCCTTCTCATCTATTAAATAGTAATTTTTATTATCTATTTTTATGATGTGTCTTTTCAGAAAATATATTTTGAAATATTAAAACGTTTTGAAATGAGTTAACTTTTAAATGTATTCTATTCAACTATAAATATCATCTAAAAATACTTATATACATTCAAGGGTTCATTTTAATGGATTATTTATTACAAGTAAAAGTTTTTAAAAGACTTCACTTATACGTTTTTGTAATAACTTTTTATTATGGTCCATAATCTTATCTTTTAGGGGAAAGTTAATTTTTTTTCGTAAAATGATTTTATATTTTCTATTACTTAATTAGAATTCTCTTTTACGAAGAATTATTTATAACCTTTAAATTGTTTTGGAAAATTATTTTTACTCTTGATTATTTTAAAAATAAAATAAAATTCAAATGTATTTATAAAACTAAAAGTATCATTTTAAAAAGGAATTGATTCTTTTAAAATGGATTTTAGGGAATGAATTTTTAAAATTATTTCTTCAGTGTTTCTATCAATTCTCAAATAAAATTTCGAGGAGAATAATTATCTTATAATATTTTTTTTATAAAATATATTTTTTGGTTTTAACATATTATTTTTAATAATGTTTCATCAATATTAACAAATTTCATTTTAATGAAAATACAATTTGCAATTTTTAGGCTTTTAAAGAGGCCGATTTACAATTATTTTTGGATTGATCTATCCAATAATCACAAACCATTATTTTTCATCTATGAAGAAAAATTTTAAAGATACTTTAGAAATAGTTGGGTTATATTTTGAGGTTCTATCCAACTTTTTTTACTAAATATATAATTGAATATTCTAGAATATTGTTATTGAACCCATCTGTTTTCCAATGGTTTATTATAATTAACAAATATTTTAATTTGTATTTTTCTTTAAAAAATAATGTTTTAGTAAAATATTAAGCACACAACACTGAAATAAAATGACATTTGAGAAATTACTTTAACATTAAAATGAAAATTAAAAAATTAAGAAAACCATTAGTAAATCAAATGACAATAATCAATAAAAAACACTTATATTTGGAAAATATTATTATTTAAAAAGGTCATTTTTCCAAAAACAATTATATAAGTGTTTTTTATTTTGTCCTAACAATTTATGTTTATAAATATTATTATGATAACATATAGTATTTTTAATATATATATTCCATTATTTTAAATAGAAATTGTTATGAAATAATATTAAGAACACAAAACGCGTATACATGTCATTTATTAATAAAATAATGTTATATTTGTATTTTTATTCATCAAAAGAATAATATTAAAAATAAAATTAGATAAATGTATATATTTCAACTTATAATGGAGATATCTGTTTATAATTATCTCTTTTGATTTTTTTTAAATATTTAATTTTTTTGTGAGTAGAGAAAATATAGATTTTTAATATGTCTTTTCCCTATTATGACATTATATTAATTCAATAATGAATTAAAATTTATGAATCATTTTTCCAATACATCATTCCAAAATATTATGATTAATTTATTAAACAATTGTTTAACATTTTGGAAATATAAGTCATGTTTTCCGATAACATCAATTTTTATTATTTTATATTAAAATTTAGTTCTCATCACCTATAGTAATAAATTATGTAAAACTCATAATATATTTTATAATATAAAGATAATTTTATTTAATAATTTAAATTGATTTTTTAATAATAAAAATTTACTACTAGGATTAAAGTGAATTAATATGATAATGATTAACTAATAATATTTAATAATTGTATCAATTTTATTGTGTAAATTTTATCTATTAAATTAAATTTATAAAAAATATATATTGAATATAATATTATTTGAAAACACGTATATAAATATATCATAAAATATTTAATTTTTATTCATAATCGAGAAATGTTTGGAACACTAAATGAACAAGAAGTCATTTTTCTAGAAAAAATAGTTCTTCAATATATAATTTGTTTTAATTAATATGTTAATAGTCAAATATTATTTAATTGAATTGAATTTATGTGGAATAAATTATTATTCACCACAAATATAATTTATAAGATGGATTATTTTATATCTTTATTAAATCGTAAATTATATAAGTGAAAACTAAATACCACGATAAAAAAGGATTAAAAGTAAAGATATAAAATTAATTGATTTCAAACACGATTAAAAAATATTTTGATATTTTTTAAGGATTTATATAACCATGATCACCCTGGCCTACATTATTTTTCAATTTTGGAGTCGTTCAACATTTATTGGTGTCATTCCATAATTGAAACATAATGATTTTTCACAAAAGTACACATTTCATCACTTATTAAAAGGAAAAAATTGTACCCTTTCAAGGATCCACTATAACAAATAAACTTACCTTGATTACTAACTAATTATTATATATTATAATTACCTTGTACATTCTAAATCCCCTTATCATTAGATGTTATACTAATCCCATAATTTCTAAGGATACTTTCAATAGAATGTTCTCTGTCCCATCTTGAGTATTACCGAATCCTTAATTTTTTATTCTTAATATTAATACCAGAACATACCATAACTGTAGAAATTTAATGATTTCAGTACCATTAATAATATGGGGTGTTATTATATTAATGATTTTTTTTTTATTTATTACTTAATATCCACCTAAAAAATAAAATAACATCGATCCTCCGTACGTACATATTATGCCTTCCACGGAAGGATGACTTCCATTTTTCATCATTGGATATCATGGATAGTGTTATTGATGGGATTGATAAATAAATAAGATATATATAATTAACTTATTAATAGAAACATAAAATTTATTATCTACACTCATCCAAATTATATATTATGAAATGGTGACGTTAACCATGAAAATATATAGACTACTGCCTCCATGATATAAATTTTTTGATTATCATATTGATTTTAATTATTTATGCAATACTATTAAAATATGATTCAAATAATGAAAAATATAAAATTATAGAATTATACTTCTATTATGTTGATATTATAAAAGTCATTAACCATACTAACCCATCGATTTATACATGTTTTTAACTTAGTTGGTTTAACAACCTACATGAATGATGCTATAAAAAATTACCATGTAAAACTATAATAACATAAATAATCATATTATTATATGTTATTAATAATATAATTCTTGATTTATTTTTCTTAATGGTTTATATTTTTTATTTATCCTATTGAAAATTATCTCATTCAATCGCTAAAATTACAAAAAAATAAGTTGACATTGATTCCACTTTCAACCAGCATAACAAAAAAACCTATTAAATGAGATAATATAATGATAAATTAAAATAAGGAATATAGTCAATTAAATTATAAAATAAAATAAAAATTAACATGGATCCAATGAATGGATACTGAAATTGAAATCATAAAGCATGCACACCAATATTAAAGTTACTTAAACCTGATGGTTAAATTAATATATAACTAACTAATATATAAATAAAAAGGATCATAAATGATATAAATAAAATCTAATTTACATTAATAAGGTTATGAAATTGATTATTATAATCTTAATGTTTTTTATATGGGAGTTCATATCATATTCTCTTAAGTAGGGAAATAATGTATGGGTTATGGAAACTTAATTTCCTTTTATTGAGTTGAGTTCTGATTGAACTTTATTATTAGAAGTTTTATTTATTCTACAAAAAATATATGATATATTTA
Organism: Viscum album; assembly: GCA_963277665.1. Lineage (NCBI taxonomy): Eukaryota > Viridiplantae > Streptophyta > Magnoliopsida > Santalales > Viscaceae > Viscum > Viscum album. The sequence goes on along the minus strand of OY728151.1, from coordinate 399,942,836 downwards.
CTCCTTATTTTTTGGGTTTTAAAATTCATCATTATCCCCTCATTTTCAAATGATTCATACTATTATGACTATATTACCTGTAAGGGATGTTTGTCTCTATTTTAAATTCCATGAGTTATGTATGAGTTTTTACACCATAATTTCATTAATATGGGGAATCAATACAAATTTTCATTCATGTAAAATTATCATATTTCATTTAGTTGTATTTTATATTAAATTTCATTGTAATCCTCTTATGTTAATTTCATCCTTATTTCAAAATTACAGTATGAATTTCTTCATTAATATCAATTTAAAATCATCATTAATCTTGAATGATAAATATTATAGAGAGTTTTAATACTAATTATTTAGTAACCTCGCATAATTTATCTCTCTTATTATTATTGTTAGGTTCTTTAAATTTACTATCAATATTTTACCCCCCCATTTCTAATTATTTAACCATTGTAATTAAACTAACCCTACCTCATATTTTCAGTAAGGATTCCTCATATTAGATGACCATATTTATTATATAAATTTACTAATTTTCTTATATAATCCTTAATAAATGATTAAGGTCATTTTATACTAAATTTAAAATTTTAAAATTTAATAAATTAATTATTACAACTTTACATGTGGTTTCTTATCATTACATTATTAAAATCATAACTTTAATGTTTTCAACATGATCACATCTTTCTGTCATTTTTGAATTTTTCAATGAATGTTAATATCTATGTTTTCATGTTTTTAAAAACATATTATTATTCTCTTGGTTATTAAAAATATTTCTATTTAAAAAAAATGTTTTCAAAATGTTCAAGAATGTTTCTTATTTAAAAAGATATCCTTCTAATGCTCATAATGTATTGGTTTTCTATCTAAGTAAATGTTATATATCATATTTTATTCTTGATCAGGGAAATTATTATAATTATTGAATCCAAATTCGTTCTTTTGATGTCTTATGAAATGTTCTTTTATATCATAGGAGTGATCCATCACTGAATATTCTTTCCAAACCATCCATTATGAATGAAATTTATTTTTCGTCCAATTTCATTACTTTGTTAATACCAATTATTTTATTTCTTTGATCTAAGTGTGTTAACATAAAGTACATATATTGATTCATTCTTTAAATTATTTATTAAACCATATACCATTTATCTATAGAATGTATATATAATATACTTCATTTAATGATATCAATCCAGAAATTAATTTAGTATAATGGATACTCATTTATCATCCCGGGGATTATATTGTTTTTTGATGGAATTATTAATGTTTTATTTATATTATTATATTTTTAAGGGATATGAAACCCATTTTATTTTTAAGGGTTCTTTATGATAGGAGGATGATTGGTTTAATATAGAACACATAAGCATGGAAAACGACACATGAGGTCTTATATTACCATCTAATGGATTATTTATGTTTTATATATTAATAGATAGTAATTTTTGGTCATAATTAGTTTGTTCAAAAAGTAATGGGAATAATTCATTTTCTCATATTTTCATTTTAGGATATAATGTTTTTGTTCACAATGTTGTATGAAAAATGAATTGGGGTAAACTATTTATCTATTTATTATTATGCCACTATTCTAAGTTGATTTTATTTTCAAGATATGTTATATTCAATGTATATACATATTTTTTAGCATATTTTATCAAAATAAGTATTAATAGATTATTTTCATTCATATTTATTAGTATCACTGAATTAATTAGTTAAATCTAGTATATTATGTAATTTTTAAAAGAAAAAATTTTATAAACTAATTTATTTTATGGTTTTATTTAAAAGATTAAATTTGATAGTATAGGATTTTAATTTGAAAAAAATATATCATTTTATAAATCAAAATATGTAAATACTCTTGTTATAAATTTCTAAAAATTTTATGGAAATTGTTTTATTTTTTGTGAATAGTAAAAAAATACACTTTTTTAAAACACAATATTTTTTTGATATGATCATGAAATAATTATCAAATAAAATTTATGAAACATATGGAATAACAAAATTATTATATTATAGTATAATTATTTTCAAAAAATAATTCAAAAAAAGTAAATTATTTTTTATTTCATGATAAGTATAAAAATCGTTGTCAGTGCTGACACAACGCCTGCACAGTGTTGGGAATGTTAAATTTTGTCCCTCATAGATACTAATTGAGTTGTAAAAATAATTCTGATGAATTTTTTTTAATTATTATGTAAAATTAATGTTTTTGACTAATATTTTCTAATTTTAGAGTCATATAACATGAATCTTGTCTAAATATATGTGCAATGCTTAAGTACGGTAAGAAAAACAAAATTAACCAATTAAAGAAATTTTTTTGACAAGAACATGATTTCAAACAAAAAATGGCTGAATATTAAATATTCTCTTGAACCTAATTAAATAATTATAATTATATTTTTTTTAATATTTACATATGAAATAATTAATTTTAATTCTTTTACAATGCCGATTCAGTTCTTCTGCAAGAGGAAAAAAATAAATAAAATAATATTAATTAAAATTATAAGATCCATTAAATTCCATAAAATTTTGAATATATATATTTCATTATATATGTGTCGGCCATAATATTATTTGGTATGAATTTGGGAACTTTTTTATCCATTTGGATCACTTTATGCCCCTTATAATAGTTTATTTAAAAAAAGTCAAGCTGTTCGCACTATGGGTTTTAATTGTAATAACTTTATAATATATGATTTTAAAGAAGATATTTTTCTACATAAATATTTTTTTGAAAGGTAAATAATTAAATCAATCATGATAATTTATTTTTAAATTTTAGGAAAAAAATAAATATCTTAAATGGTTGCAAAATAATGTTGCAATAAATCTTAATTTAAGGGAAAAATCAAACAAATGATATTGAAAAATTTCAAATAAATATAATATGACATAATTATGCAGATACATGAATTATATAGAAAAATATAAAATTTATATGGTTTAATAAAATATTTTTTTTCAAATTCATATCTTTTTAAAATCTTTTTAATGTCATAATAATAAATACTATTAAATTTGAAAAACAATTATATATCATGAATAATTTTTTTATTAAATTATTTATAAATAAAAAATATAATTAATAATGAAAAATGTGATAATATTTTGTCTAAAATAGAATATCATGGGATTTATAGGGCTTTTGTAAGTTGTTAACCTTATAATAGCCTTATTATATTTTAATATTTTATTTAATTCCTAAATTACCCCACAGCTCCATTATAAAAGGGGACTACTTACTTCCCTTAATTTAATCACTATGAGCCTAATTTCTAGTCCATCCTTGACAAAATTATCTTATACTCATCCTTATCCACTTTATAGTGTTTATATTGTCACAAAAATACCAATTACATGTTCCTAAAGAATGTTCTTAAGAAAAAATATTCAATAGGTAAATTCATCCTTTTCTTTTAAATTATTTCTCACTTCTACTTATTTTAACACTTATCCAATGTTTAGTGATAATTATAGTATCATATATATGTGGAATTTTTTATATAACTTCTATATCCATCATAAAATCTCTTATATGATCCTCTATTTCTTAAAAATGAAATCATAATCCATGGAATGTCGATTCACCACCTTCTTGGATGATGAGTTTTGTTTCTATTGACTATATTTGTGGAAAACATAAAATAACCTATAATTATTTATAATGGAAAAAATATTTATTTTATAAATTTTCACACAATATAAAATTAATATATCTCTGTTATATTAAACAAAACAAAACTAGTTCATGAAGGTCTGAAAACCACCAAAATATACTAAAAGTGTTATCATTAACATTTAATCAGAAGAATTTTCCTCATGTAGAAAATAAAAAGGGATGTATAGAAACATTTAATCATATGGAACAATGTTAATACTATTTATTTCTACATATAGAGTATTATTCCCATTTGATAAGAATATCCAAGATGAACTGACCATGGATCCATGGAACAAATGCACCGAAAACTATGAAAATAAAAATATTTTCACTAAAAGGGTGAAAATATATTATAAAAATATCATATGGTGCTAAAAATATTAGTTGTAATGCCCCGACCCCATTTACCCAGAGGTGGTGCATTATTACGTAACATTGGCATGATCACAAGAAAGATCAAGTCTTAAATGACCGATTAGTTTAGTAGACTTGGAATGACTAGATACATTAATAAAGTTTAAATTACATCATAAAATGAAAACTACAACAATATAGTCTCCATATTACACACTCTTATCCCCTCATACTATCCCTGCAGGTCATTCATAAATTACTTCTTCACATCCTAGGAAAAATAAAACATAGAAAAGGGGTGAGCTCAAATGCCCAGTAAAGATAATAATATACCAGAAACTTTTATAAATAAGAATAAACATTTAAGGCAATGTATAACTAAAACAAAATCCATTTAAACTTGAACTTCAACATAGCATGGAAAAAATAAAATGAAATAATTTCCATTTAATTATTCACATGGATATTCTACTAATCGAATAATAACATGAAATATCAATAACCACTTTCATAATGATGGAATGCATAATGCCAGACTATCATAAAAACATATCCAAGGCCTCGTTCCAAGACTAAAAATAATATTTTTCCAAGGCCTTATGCCAAGACACTAGTTTGTCTCATGAGATGTACCGATGCATTGAGGAGCTATAGCAGGCTCCACCCATCACATATTAAGTCCAATGGATTCCCATATGAAAAGGTTTAAACAAAACATAAAAATTCGTATTAAAACTAGCATATGAAATGTAAATACTTCATCCATAAACCATGAATTGTATAAAAATAACACATCCACAGTCAAACATATCACAAAAAATTCAATACAATATAGGAGTTTTGTATCATAATAAATCAACTTCAAATAAGGGTAAAGTCCATCAAAGGATGTTGACCTAAATGAAATCAAAACTCTTTTTAGAGAAATATCTATTTCTATTTTGAAATAATTTAAGAGTAATATATTTATAAAATAAAACATTTTCTTTGAAAATTTTCTTATAAGCTTGTAAGGGAAGCTTTAACGATTTTATAACGGCAGAAAATAGTCGCACCCGCCGTATAAGTTAAAATAAACATTCTTACCTTAATTTTGTCGAAAAGGTTAAAAGGACCTTGTTTAGAAAACAACGGAAAGATTCCTTTATAAACCACTTATAAATGTCAACAAGGTTATAAATTTCTTTAACCCATATTCTAGTAAATAGTAATAATGTTTTTAAATACATTTTTAAGAAACATGGATGTGGATGATAAAGAAGTCCCAGTAGATTTTTATTTATAAACAACCTCAGATAATGAAGAGATTACGAAATAAACCCTTACCTTGTACTTTTCCTTGGTTGGGGGTAGGTTAACCTCCTATATAATGGTGAAATAATTTTTATTAAATTATACAAAAATCATATATATTAATATGATATCATATATGATCTTTTAACATTGATTTGTTAATAATATCTTAGTATTATCGTTGTTTCGGGTGTTAACTTACACGTTTTCTTTTATATTTTTTGATACGTAAGTCATGTTTGTCATGGATAGGTTGTATATTAATCATATCAAGAATGATATCATGTCCTTAGATACTATTATTAATCATCAAATGATAATTATATTTGAATAGATACGATGGAGAATGAATCTCATCGCGTTCGTGGAGACGGTAGTCCGTACGTACGCACGAGCGACAATATCATTCTTTTGATATAAAAATAATAAATAATTGGATGGTATATCATATATAAAGAATCATTATTATGTTATATTTATTATTTACATGAATTAAACATCATTATTATACCCATCCAAATAATAATTTATTGAATAACAATTACAACACGACGTGGAGACGGTAAGCCGTACGTACGCACGTATGGTGACATGTTATTCAAAGGGTGGATAGAATACTGAATATGGTTGTACCAAATTCAAAATAACATCATATTATATATAATATACTGGAGTTATTATTTTTAGAATGGTAATAACAAATAAATAAGAAGTGTAAAAAGAATGGAATTTGAAAAAGGTTGGTGAAAACATTACCTATTCTTCAGGTTCTTCCTTTTCATTTGATCAAAAGGGATCCTTAGGGTAGCTTTATGATCAAACTAAGGCCCCTAAGTTGTAGTGAGAGAAGTTTATAGAGTATTTGGGTAGGGTTTGTCTGAACAAAAACGCTTTTATGGTGTGAATTAATGAGAAGGGGGAGTTCCCTTTTATAAGAGGGGTGAAGGGAACCTTTGGAAAAGCTAGAAATATTATTTTATAATAAATTCATATTCGGTTTTTAATGAATCCAAAGTGGGTTATTTAAATGTTAAGGTGGGTATGGGTCAAAAACCACTCGACCAATAGAATTTAGACAGGTTTGGGTCATTATATTAACCTTATCTTTTAGTTTTAACTCTTAGTTAATTAGTATGACACTTACCATGTCACTTTGTATTTTTATATTATATAGTTAATTAACATACTATATACCTCAAAGAGACCCCCAAGTGGTCAATTAATTATACAAATATCATGATATAAGTCTCTTGGCCGAACCTTATATTTTTAGGAATTTAATATAAATTAATAATATAATATTTTTTTAAAAAACTCTTTTATGTCAATTTTGACACTATTTGGAAAATTGATTTTTTGAAAATCGTAACAGAATTATTACTTATAAAAACCTTAGTTAAATCAATTTTAACATGATATATTAACCTAGAAAGTTAGGTTAATTCATAAAAAGTCTCAAATTACATTTATTTTGATATTTATAATATCAATTATTTTAATATTTCATTAATTTGGTAATTACTACATCACCATTGTGTCATAAATAAATTAAATTATTTAATGCCTAAAAATTATAAATAAAATACCATTATGTAGGAAATATTTTTAGATTTATAATTAATATTTACAATCGAATTTATCTTATGTATAACCCTATATTAAATTTTTTTTAGTAAATAAACTTTGATTTTAACTCTTTTAACTCTTCTTTGAATTAAATAATAATAAATGTCCTAATCTAATCCAAGAGGACCTAAATGATAATATTTTATTCCTAAGGTTGTTTTTGGTCGAGATACACTTGTCCAATAGAATTGGGACATGTGTTAGGGTAATATTAATATTATTTTTACCCTTAATTACACTATTTACTTTTAACTGTGGTAAATAAAAGTAAAAAGTTAGTATTCACCAAAAATAATTTTCATTTCATTGAACCACATTTTACTCCTTGATATTAACCGTGTCTCTCAGATTTTCAAATTTCCACTCACAGAAGCTGTAAAATTAATTTTTATGAAAAATTCAGTTTTTTAACTACCACTTAGTGGTTTCACTATTCATCAAAAAATGATGTTTTTCAGAAAAATAACAAAAATTCACCCTAGGCTAAATTCGATATTCGGAATCCTCAAATGAAGTCCATTTTGAAAAATAAAATGTATAAATTTCAAAAAGTGGGTATTACTATTCATAACAGCTAGTTTGATTGGTTGTGGTGTGTTAGAACACGATGTTGCGTACAACAGACGCTATTGCATTATTCAAAGAGAAGAGTACCATAGAAGCTTGGGGTGTTACATTAGTATAGTTCTATAATAAATTAATAACACTCATTAAACAATTATAAAATATTTTTAGCACCTTTTACGGAAGTTGAGTTTGAGTTAAAGACTTTCCTTTTGAAATCCTCTTAAATCAATTTTTTTTACAAATTTAGAAAAGAATTATTTTAAATTATATTTCATGAGATAATTTTTCTAATTTTATGAAACCAAAATGATTTTAATCCTCATTTATAATATCAAATGGATATTTTCATTGAAAATGTTTTTCTTTTTATGTGCGCAGTATTTCTTTGAAACAAATGGTTTTTCATAATTAATGTTTTTATGATACAATATTTATGGTTAAATGATTATGTTATAGTTAATTGAAATTCAAAATAATGATTGTTGGTTACCTTAAAAAAATATATGGTTGGGTCTATTATATCCCTCCAATTTATTGGTTCTGTTGGTATTTTCCTTAACGGTTATTCTAAGTGTAATTTTGATATTCACATTATAAGGTTTCCATGAGGGTTACATTGCAAGGTAGTTGTGAGGATTACAAATAATATGGTTTCTAAAAGGGTTACAATAATAGTAATTATAGTGAGAAAATTATTGTTCAAGTAACCTAAATGTTTTCTTCATTCTAACTATGTTTTATAGAAACATCATGTTTTCAAATATTATATATTACTTTTAAAGGGGATAAGTATATCTTTCATATGTTTATAAGAATTCATAGATGAATGGTTTCATTTATTATTTTTTTGTCCCATTTTAGGATTTTTATCATCCCCAAATTTAAATGTTCTTTGAAGGATTACGGTTGGGTATGAGAAAAAAGAATCCAATGTAAATGTTATGAGTTTTTTTCGTGAAAAGAATTTAAGATAAATTTTAAGGACTTGTTTTTGGAAAAAATAGATACTCATACTACGTTTCCACTTTTATGGTCTGTACAAAATATTAAGATTTTTTACTAATTTTCTAAAACACTAAACCTAAAAAGATCATCAAATTTAAAAAATAATTTATTAACTAGAAAAATAAAGAGTAGGTAATGTTTAATACAGGTCCTTATAGTTTGTATCAGAGGATTGTTTATAATTCTTTAGGGGTTAAGATGGTGTTAATAGAATACCATAAAAGATATTTAAATTATTTCTATGTTGAAATGATATAGAATTTGAATATTACCATGTTCGATCATCGAAATTTTGTCTGTTCGGAATGGTTTTCCATAGAAGAAGCTAGAAGGCTGATTTAGGAAGGAACTAATAAAATGATATATTTCTAAATTCATGACCTGGAATGTTGGGAATTGGAATAGTGTATTTTTTTATAGTAATAAATCAGTTGAAGTAGGATATAAATGGCCTTGGAATCCATGAAAGTGAACCACTAGAGAATCCATATGATAGTGTAACATTTTATGAGGAAACACCCTCCTACTTTTTGTGGATATTATGAAACTTTGGTAACTAAAGTGTATATTAAATATTTTTAAAATATATTCAATGTAATGGGGTTTTTAGATAATCCAATGGTTAGACTTTCTATTTATCATTTTTAAGGAGAAGACGACCAGTGGTGGTAAATGGTAAACAATATCAGGGAAAGAGAAGATATTAATGGCTTCACATTGGTTGAATTTAAGAATATTATCCTTTAAAAATATATTCTTATGGGTTTTCCACTTAGGATAGAAAACAAATTCCTTGAATTTAAAATAAAGAGAAATATTTAGTGGTTGTGTATGAAGAAATAATCACTCGATAGGAAAGGTACACTTTGAATCGTATTCAAGATCCTGATAATAAAAACAATCATTTTTACTCAAGATTGAATCCAATATATCGAATTTATTTTTCTTAATAGGAATTCAATAGTTATCAGAAACATGTTTAATGTGAGGAGAGGGTATAAATGGATATTAATGATGATCATTTTTAGTTTGAAAATAGTTATAAAAAATGGTCCAGATGGTATTAAATGTGTAAGAATCAATCAAATAAAATTAAAGGTAATAAAATACAGTATCGTGTTTGATGATAGTGTGGTAAAAAGTACAATGGGTAATTCCTTAAAATATATACAAAGTTTCATGATGTGTTACGTTTGAATATACGACCGTATATTGCAATGAAAAACAACCCACTATTGGCATGTCTAATTATGATAATCAAACTATAAAGTGTATTAAATGTGGTGAGATAAGGAATTATGCACATACCGACCCAAAGAAGGATCTGAATGATGGGAAGTATCCATGATATAAGAATAAAGAGGTAGTAAAATATTTGAGACTACATCCTCCTATGACTGTTCATCCAATGAAGTGGTATCAGAGGTATTGTTTATTTATATAGATTTTCAATTTTCTTCTTTGATAAGGGGTCTACACATTCCCTTATTCTAGAAAATCTTTCTAGAAAATTTGAAATATTACCTCAAGAAATGAAACCATTACTTCTAGTAAAAAAATATCAGAAATATTATATAAAAAAGGAATTATAAAAATATTCCCATTCTTGTATATGGAAATAAATTACCTACAAAGGTAGTTATTTTTCCCTTATAGAGTTTGAGAGAAATCTGGATATGTATTGGATTTATGTATACAATTTTAAGATTAATTATAGGTGTATATAAATGTTTTTAGAATTTATTTCAATTTATATACAATAATGATCCCATAGAATTGATAACAAACCAATAAGCTATAAAATGTTAAAATATAGATGTGAGTGATATCTTATAGATATTTCCCCAAACATGGTAACTATTTATATTAATGATTTGAAAGTGGTAAATAAATGATTGGACATCTTTCCTGATAATTTTAACTCTATTATACCTAACTCTAAAGTTGAATTTACCACTAACCTTTTACCGATACTAAGAAAATTTAAAATTCCCCTTATCAATCATATCAATGGGAACTTCTAGAATTGAAAATGTAGTTACAAGATTTTATTGATTATGTTTTCATTAGTCCTAGAACATCACCATGCTATGATCTATATTTGTATTTTTAAAATAATTTTTTCCATGAGGATCTTCATTGATATTAGATATTTGAATAACATTAATGTTATGAATAAGTATCCATTGACTCATATCATTGACTTGTTTGATATTCTCTAGGAATATCATTATATTTCCAAAATTGAAATGAGATCTAGGTACTATCAGTTGAAGGTAAATTAGGATAACATTACAGAAAACAACATTTCGCACTAGATATGTTAAATAAAAGTCTTTTGTATACCCTTCGGTGTAAAAAATCATCCATCATTATTTATGGATCGAATGAGTAGAATATTTTCTAAATAGTTGGATATGTATATTTTTTTGTAGATGATATATTTTTTTAAAAAAATTACATGGATTGTGTAAAAAAATATAATTATTTTTTCAAAAACTATTAATGATAATAATTTATACAAAAAATGTAGATAATGTTATTTTTTTAAAAAATATTTCTTTTTGTGCCACATTGTTTATAAAGAAGGGATTATAGTTGATCCCACATAAAGTGGTTGATGAATGGACAAGACCTGAAAACATATCTATGATTTTATATTTTATTAAATGATATGTTTTTGACCGGCATTTTGTTGAATACGTTTCATGGTTATGTATCCCATTTACTATGTTAACTCTAAATGGAATAAATTTATCTGGAAAAACGATTGTGATGATTTCATTAGGAATTAAAAATAATATTAGTGAATGAAGTTGTTTTGAACATTTCCTTGAGGAATATATATTTTATCATCTATAGAGATGATTAATTTAAAGGACATGGGAATAATTTGGATACAGAATGATCATGTAAATGATTATACATCAAAAATCTTATAACCGCATGAGTTAAATTATCTAACACATGAGTCAGAATTAGCTACTTTTTTGTGATTTTAAATTGTTTATACAAAATTTATCTAGATCCTAGTATAAAATATATACTGATAACAAATGTTTGAAGTATATATTTACTCAGAATGAATTGAACATGAGAAAGAATAAGATGGATAGAACTGATAAAGGATTATGATTATACGATCAATTACCATACATGAAAAGTTGAAATTTTTTGGGATTCCTTGAGTTGAAAACATAATGCATGATTAACCAATTTATGTGTAGAACATGACCATTTGATCAATAATTTGATGACTTTTTTCCCAGAAGTTGTGGGTGTAGGAAATATTTTTGTTTCTTTATTCATGTCTTAGTGAAATAATGTCTATCAGATAGAAATAATAATGCTTATATAGAATATTGTGAGTTATAAAAAAAGGTATAATTGGTTAAAAAAATGTAATGTTCCTTAATTTAATATTTACAAAGATTATGTCTTAATATTCATAATGATAATAAGTGGGCCATTGGATTACCAACTAAAGAAATAATTTTTATTTGGATCTTATTGTTCTCCATTTATAGTTCATCCTGGAAGCACTTGGATGAACATAGACCTCCTGGAGTATTAATAGTTGGATGAAATAAAAAGAGATATTACTGATTTTACCATCAAATTTTTAAATATTGAATAAGTCAAAGTAGAGAAAAACCTACGAAAGGTGATGCGTCATCCATTTCTAGTGCTAGAGTGAAAATTTGAAAATATATCAATGGATTTTCTGATTGGAGTACCAATGTCTTCATTAGGTAACAATGAAATTTGGGTTACTGTTGATCGAATGACTAAATCATCAAGTTTAATTTCTATTAGAGAAACAATATATTTAGATATACTTTTGTGATTATGCCTCAAATATAGTTTCAGGTTACATGGAATTCCTCTCTACATTTCATCTAACTATTATCCTAGATCCACTTATAACTTTTGGAAGGCTTTCAGAATTCATTGAGAAGTGAATTAAATTTAAGAAAAGTCTTTCATCCCCATTATTATAGATATTTAGAAAAAACATTTCAGGCCTTAGAAGACATGAAATGTGATTGTAATATGGATTACTAGGGAATTTTGTGTCAGCATCATTATTAATTTTATTTTTATTATAATAATTGTTTTCATTACATTAAATAGATGGTACCTTTTAAGAAATTATATAGAAAACTATGATGAACTAGATCAATATGGGATGAATTTGGTTAAAGTGTGTTAATGAGATCAAAATTAGTATATTATATAGATAAGATAATAAATATTATCCATTAATATAATGGGGATAACTTGGAGCAGGCCAAAAGGATATAATGATAATAGGAGGAAAGGATTTCTTTTGAGGTAGGTGAAATTGTTTTCCTTAAAATTTCTATATGGAAAAGTGTTACATGATTTGCTATGAAATTAAAGATAAGTACACAATTCATTAGATGTTATGCAACCATGGATAAAGTTTTACCAATTTTCAACTGAGTATCCATACCTCTGATTTTATCTAAGGTATATAATGTTTTTTTTGTTTTTCTGTTAAGAAAGAATGTCCCAGATTCTTCTTTGGTTGTGAGTCCTTAGGAAGTTCATTTAGAAGATAACATTTGAAATGATAAAAATCTTTTTTCATATTAGTGAACATAGAGATCTAGTATTGTGAAACAAGAAAATTCACCAGGTAAATTTTTTTTAGAGAAACAACATAGTTGAAGAAACAAACTGGGAATATAAAAATGTTATGAGGGAAGGGTATCATCATTTTTTAAATAAGTGATTAAAATTAAGAGGATAAAATTACATAAGGGAGGTAGAATGTAAAAAACCTTGTACTGATAGTATATTTTTTTCGTACTAATTATTATTATTGAATTAAATAGCAAAATTCATTATGTAAAGTAATTTTTAAAATAAATAATTATTTTAAAACAATTACTTATATGATTATATTAACAATATTAATTTTAATATTATAGAATATTAATTTTAAAAAAATTAATTTCATATTTGAATTAATATTTTTAAAATTATCATATTATGAATTTTTTTTTATTAATTTTTGAAAAAGTAATATTTTGGTGAGTAGAAAAAATACAGTTTTTTAAGGAATAAAATATTTTTGGGATATCATAATGAAATAATTATGATATAAATTTTGATAGAATTATAAAATGAATTATTATATCATAAAAAAAATATTACACAAAAAACTTCAAAACATGTAAACTATAATTTGTTTTATGATAAGTATACAAATCTTTATCATTTCCAATATAATGATAATTATTAATTTAGTGATAAAATAAATGAAATGATATTAAAAATATAAAACTAAATATAACATGAGATAATTATGTTGATACATGAATTAACTAGATAAATATGACATTTATTATATATAATAAAATATTTTGTTAGAAAATTTACCATTTTCTTGTAATCAAATTCATAGTAATGAATAGTGTTAAACATGATAAAATATTATATTTTATGAATATAAATTTTTATTAAATTATTTCAAAATCACATGAATTATTTATTAGGAAAAATATGATAATATTTGGTCAAGAATGAAAAATCTTAAACATTATGGTTCTTTTGGTTGTCTTTAACACTTTAATATCCTTTTTATATTTTAATATTTTAAGTAATTTCTAAATTTCCCCTCACCTCAATTATAAAAGTTGGAACCTTACTTCACTTAATTTTATCCCCATGTGCCTTATTTCAAGATTATACTAAAAAATGTCTCTTCTCTTCATCTATATACACATTCATGTGTCTCTGATCTCACAAAGGACAAATTCCATGTGACTTAAAGTGGTTCTCAAGGAGAATTAATCAAGAGGTAAATTCCACATTCTTCTATTTTAAATTATTTTCACAGTTATACCTTATCATCACCACTATTAAATGTTTAAAGATAACTATATAATCATATATATAGGGTATTTGTTTTGTGTTAATGGCATATCCATCATCAAATCTCTTATCTTCTCATTTCATTCTTAAAAAAAATCATCATCCATGGTATGTTGATTCATCGCCTTCTTAGATAATGAATTTTTTGGGTCCATTTATCATCAAATATCTTATTTTATGTTTATTTTTAAAATGGCCTACATATATACACTAAACATTTCCTTAAATTATATAATTGATATATGTCCATAATATTAAAATAGTGAAACTAGTTTGTGATGGTTGGAAAAACTACCAAAATAAAATAAACATTTATCACTACGATTTTATTAAATGAATTATCCTTATGTCATTAATAATAAGTCATGTATGGAACCATTTAATAATATGTAATTATGTTAATACCATTTTTCCACTTCTAGAGTGTTATATCTATTTAAAAAGAAAATCCAGAATGAATTGACCATGAAACCATGAAATGAACACTCCTGAAACAATGAAAATAACAAAGATTACAAATAAATAGATGAAAAGATATTATTAACATACCATATAAGGTATTATAAATAAAAATTTAGTTTTTTAATAAATTAATAACACTCTTTAAACCCATATAAATGAGGATTGAAAATGTATGGGGAAAGTTTAATCTAATGTGAGGGACCTTCATTTTAAAATATTCTTTAAGGTATCCTTTTTAAAAAATACAAAAAGTGTTTTTTTAATTTATAAATCATGAGCATATTTTGACAATTTCATGACAACTCAATGTTTTGAAGCCTCATTTACAATATTACTTTTTTATTTTAAAAGAAAGTTTCTTCTTTTTCATGTGTTCAGTATTCCATAAAAATAAGTAATTTTCTTTGAGGAATGTTTTTTTTGATTCAAGTATTCATGTTTTATGAATTTTTTCTAGTTGATGGTCACTGTTTATGATGAAAGGTGGTTATATTACAAACCAAACATTATTGGATTTATGATATCCTTCAAATTTGCTGTGGAAGTTGGATATTGACCGTAATGGTAAAGTGTAACTTTGATAGTGACATTATATGGTAGCCACGAGGGTTATATAGTAATGTAGATGTTAGGGTTAAAAATTATATAATATCACATAAGGTTACATTAATAAGTAAGTACGTTGATAAAATGATTCCCCAATTACCTAAATTGGTTTTTATGATTTCTATGTTTTATGAAAACCTCATGTTTTCTCAAAAATTGTATATATCACTTTTAAGGGTGAGAAGTATATATTTTATTTGTTTATATATGTTCATCGACTAATGATTTCATTCCTTATTTTTTATTTCCCTTAGTATGATTTTTTTTATTCGTCCATGTTATAAATGTTTTTCAAATGGTTTAAGGTTGTGTAAGAGAAAATAATAAGCCATGTTGAATGTTGTGAAATATTTTTAGTAAAAAAGAACCATGTTTCAATTAATGGACTTTTGTTTTTAGATGAAAAATGGATACTAAGGTATATTTTTCACCATTACTATATGGATTCAAAATATAATAGTTTTTCTTAATTTTCTGAAACACTAAACATCAATATATCATCAAATGTAAGAGTATCATTTCTTGACATAAAAACTCACAATTATCTAGTGTTTAAGGTCCGTTCCTTGTAGTTATTATTTACTATTATATTATTCCCAAACTTGTACCGTGATTTATGATATATTATTTGTTTGATATAAAGTTATTGTGTATCCAATTTGTAACAATCTTCTCACCATATACTAACTTATGATGTTTTGTTTTTTATTATAACATTCTACCTTACTTTAGGAACTTTCCATTTAGAATGTTTTTTACCTCATTCCTATGTTTGAGGCCTTATTTAGAGTTTGGGAATTTGGAATTCGGTCTTTGGAGGAGGAAAAAATAAATATATACTAACTAGTGGGTACATAAGTCTATCCGATAACTAATGAACTATATTGGATAGTAAATAAATGCTGGTAGAGGGTGTGTAATTATAATGACCCCATCAGCTAGCCAGTGATGTTAAGGTAGATACAATTTATTAAGGATTGATTAAAAATTTTATCACCAGAAAACTATTTTGGTTCCTTATAATCCTCTATTTAAACAATAATTCAACTGGGATGAATCCAATTACTCTCTTGGATTATCTTGGGCTCTCTCTATCACTATTAAGAGGCATGTTGATGATCAGTAGATTAGTTGTTACCTATTTCGTTTGTTAAATAAAATACCAAATATTTTATGTATTACTATTTGAATTGGATGTGGGCGTAGGGGTTTTTTTAAAATATATTCAACATTTTTTTATAAATCTTAGATCTTTATAGATTATTTAGGTGTTTGTTTCCTATAGGACGAATATCTTACTAATTTTTGGTGCAACATGTATTACCACTAAGGTAAATGATGATATATCCTCTCCATTATCATTATAATTATTGAAAATAAATATTACACAATGGGAATAATTTTTAGGGACTATATTTTATTTATCTAGTGTTCCCTTTCCATATAGTCTGTGGATCCCCTTTAGATTGAAATGTGACTTAAGTGTGATGTGGAAGGTTCTATCTAAATTCTGTTATTTATAAACCATGCATGATATTTATATTCTACATATTTTTCAAAAACATTATTGGAAGGTTCCTGGGTTTCAATAACATAAATTTTTAAATGTTATATTTTAAGAAGCATTGGATTTCCCTTTATTTTGGTAATATAATTATTTTTTCAAATAACTATGAAAGGGTTTATGAATTGGGTTTTAAAGCCCAATTATAATTGAAAAAATGATTTTTTTGGAATCTATTTTTTAATATATGATAAATCACGTTGAAATTGATTTTCGTATGAGGAAGACAAGATCTTTGGGTACCTATTGAATGGTTTTAGTATTGGTAATTTTCCTCATTTTTATTGGGGGTTCACTCCTGGGGTGTTCCTATATTCTCTAGGCCCTATTTCATGGGTACATAAATATCTAACACCATAGGGGTTCATCCATGGGGTGTTACTCATTCCCCTATGAACAGTGTCATAGGGACTTATTTATTGCACTAATTCTTGATTAGTTATTATGTAATGAGATACCCTGTTATCTCATAACTATGTTATTTTAGGGGTGATCTACAGTTTTCTTTAATAAGATTTCTTTTATTTGTATTTCTATTGTTGTTGATTTCAATTAAAAAAAGATGCATGATTTGTTTAATTTTTTATTTGAAATTTTGATATAACCCATGATATATGGATTCCATATTAGAACTATTATAGTGTAATATTTTTACTATACTTTTGATATAAATTTAATGACTAGTTTTGTCATCTGATGTTCTTCATATACTGATAATATCTAGATTATTTGACATATAATTTCCATTGATGACTTGGTGTGGATCATACTAAGACTATTATGCTCATAACCTTCACAAAATCCCTTTGGAATGTATAGAACATGTTTTTTTAGATGCATGAAAGGGAATGGTGCTATAGTGAGGTGGCATGATTTCTTGTCAGCTGATCACAGTTAGGCGATGGTGAGATGTTGGGATGTTTTTGAGTATCACATGGAGTATTTGTGGTTATTTTGGGTTTTATTGGTATTTAATTAGAAATATAACTTTGTTTTTGCTTGGAACCATTGTTGCATCTCATTCATTTTTGGTTTATTAGTAATAGTATATTTATTTCTTGTTACCTAACTCTACTTTTATTCCAGGTTTCTATTTCATGGTGGGAACCCTTCCACCCATTTTTTTATATATTGATGCATGTCACCAGCCCATTAGAATCGGGAACACCATTCTAGTGGTTTCACAGCCCAATTCAATGACTTGTTTAATGGGTTTTCTAGGATGGTATATGAACAATTATTATAAATGTGGTTAAACCTCATGTTTTATTTTTTATTGATGTTCAATAGGCAGGGTATATGATTTTAGGGTGAAATATGTATCTTGTGTGTGAGTTACAAGCCATATCTCATCTTGAAAATCCTAAAGACACCATGAGATATTAATTTGTGTTTCTTAAGTGTTTTATTTGGAATCTAGTTATTAGTTCATTTTTATGTTCTATGATTTTAATATGATATTGTTTCTTTATATAATAGGCTCTTTATATATATATAATATTGACTCTAAGATGTATTTTTAAGATAAAATAGGTGGTTACTATTGGAAATTATTCTAAAAGGAATCCACCTACGGATCAATACCTCATAGTGGTTATGGTGTATATAGTTAATTTGATAAATTTTAATGGAAATATGGTTTAGAGACAAGCTAAATAGACATGAACAAGAGTTTGAGGAGACAAGGATCTAGTGTAAGAGTTATTACACTTGAAGCACAAATATTTGAAGGGTAATAATGAGCCTCAAAATATGTAGTAATGTTCTGAAAAGACTAATATGGTATGTGAATTCTTAGAGACACCTGAATTAATAAATGTAAGGTTTACCAAATTTTAGATTGAGGGTCCTAGAAAGAGTTAGTTAGACACTATGGATTAGATTAATTGACTAATGAACATAGAGTGGAATTTTTTCATGAATATTTTCTTAAAATTTTTCCACCTAGAATCTATGATTATTTATATGTATATAGATTTCCTCTTCTTTCATCAGGGTGGTTGTTTACTAACCGAGTGTGTAGGCTATTTTTCAACAAAGGTAGTGATGAATGAAATATTTAAGGCTCATAAATACCAACAAGTGGATGTGGAATGATATAAAAAATGTGGAGGTGGTATCACTCTACTGGAGGAAATTCCTACTCTATTTAGATAAGAATTCAGTATAAACCAAACCATCTACTAGTGTGGAAAGGTAGTGCACATCCCCCTATTTTTGCCAGCACTACTAAAGACCGTCATCACTTGTGGTCTATAAAATCATCTGTAGAGATTGTTCTTAGATTTTTAGGAACCTTGATATGGTTTTGTATCAGTAGCTTCAAAGTCCACTATGGTTGACAAAGAAACATCAATGTTATCATGTCTCCATCCATTGGCCTCTGGATTGTTACATTTTTACACAATAGAGTATTTTCCTATAGAAGATGATACATTTCCCACTATAGTGGGTGGTACGATTTTTTTTCATGTTTTATGGAAACTACATTATTTGATACTGGTTTTACAGATTATTTTATTTCTTCCTATTTTTTCACATGTTGAGTCTTTCAATAATGATCATGTCCTATGTTATGGAGTTGAAGACTCCTCATGGTATGTAGAAAGAGTAGAGATTTAGTTTTCCTTCATGTTTCCTTTGGATATCCCATATTTATTTAGTCTCGGAATTTATAGTTCTTCATATATATCCTTTTGATATCAACATTTCTATGGATTGTATCAATTTTAATTGAACTACGATTGATTAATTTCATAGGTTTGTTTCATTATTTGATTCCAATGGGATCTCGTGAGTGTTTTAGGTAGAGTGATAATCATGGTACAATTTTGGATAACTAACTCATATAGAGATTTGGAATATATGATTTATTATTGGGGTAAATCATGATTATATATCTTATAATAGGGATTTTACCTTAGTTGATCAAGATATTCCTTAGGTATTTAAAAAATACTTATATAGTCTTACTCTAGAAAGGGAGTTAAACGTTTTTCCTTGATATAGTACTAGATGTGTAATCGAATTCTACATCCTCCTATCCTAGGGAACCATCTAAGATAATGGATCTCAAAACATAGTCAAAAAACGAGTTATATAAGGGATTTATTCATCCTAGTATTCCACAATGGTCTGCCCTATACTATTTTCCAAGAAGAATGGTGGTTCACTTCATTTCGACATAGATTATTGGAATCTAAATATAAGAATATATTAGAATAAGCTTCATTTTCCCCATTTGAATGTAATGTTTTTTAGTTAATGTGGGAAATGAATTATCAAAATATTGTTTTTCAGGTTATCATCATCTCATATTTAGGGATTTTGATATTATGAAGACCACTTTTAGGTGTAGTTTTGGACACATTTAATACTTGGTAATTCATTTTTGAATAACTAATTATAATATAGTGTTTATCGATTTAATGAAATAGATATTCCACCAACATATTGATTCCTTTGTTGTGGTAATCATTAAAGATATTCATGTCTACTCAAGAAATGATCAAGATAATGAGTACAATCTAAATTATGTTTTTTGAATCTTGTTGAGTCACTGACTACATGTAAAGTTATAAAGGTGAAATTTATTTACATAATTGGTGATTTTATTGGATAACATGATTTTGGAACATGACCTCTTAGTTGATCCTAAAGAGGTGATGTATATATTTTCTAGGTAATAGCCATGGAATGTCCTCAAGACATCATGATTGTTAACCCTAATTGGGTATTATACATGATTTATAAATTATTTCTCAAATTTAGAATAAATTTTGAATGAAATTACCAAAAATGTAGTGAAATTTTCTGGGGATACCAGGGTTAGAATTATTTTTATAAGTTGAAATGACATATGACTTCAAATCATGTTATGATCTTGTGGGAACCTGATAAGGGATTTATGGTTTATATTGATGCATCGAACTCTCATATTAGATACATTATTATTCTATATGATAATGTGGTGAATTAATTTTCTTGAAAACCTTCGACACATGAAAAGAGTTTGTCTACTCATGAAATTCATCTCACCACTTTTATGTATGATCTCATGTATTGGTAACATTATCATTTCATGGAGAGATTGAAAATCTATTCTAATCATAAAATACTATGTAATATTTTTTAAATGAATAGAATTAACTTTTAGTATATTAAATGGTGAAATATTGATAGATTTTGGAATTTTAATTTTCCTAAACCCCCTAAATGGGGATTGTGGTGGTTGAAACACTCAGTTTAAAATTTCATACTTAGGATATCCTTGAACAAGAGAGAAGTGAAAACATACTAGCCTTTTAGCTCAGTTGAATATGGATATATAGTATGATGATTTAGGTATAGTATTGAATAGTGATTAGTTTCTATCATCTCCCCTTATGTATACTATATAGGATCAATAATAGCATAATGAGTTTATAGGGACCATAGAATCCCTATATAGTATAGAGATCGTTCCTGGTTAGTCCCTTCCCTATAACAAAATTCTTCACTTTGGAAGTTAGTTCATCATCCCTTAATCTATAAAAAATTAATTAATTAATAATTATCATAGTTATATATTTTTAATTCATCTTGGTTTGATTAATCATCATTATTACATGAGGAAAATTTTTTGATGTTAGGGAACAAAGAGTACTATTTTTTACTGTGGGTCATACTGTTACACCTTCTAGTATTTTAAGGAAGAGAACATGGAGCCTTCTAGAACTCATTAACATATTTTAATCATAGTTTAGAAATTGGATAGGTTTCCATGGACTTCATAGTTGGGTTACAATAGACTCCATGGGGAAATTTTTTTATCTCAGTAGTGATTGATTGGTTAAAAAAATAATTACATTTTTTTCAAGTTGGGGAAACCACCATGGTTTGGGATTATGGTATATTGTAAATTTAAAAAAAAATTGTTTTATTTGGTAATCTATACTAATGTATCTGATAGGGTGCCTAGGATTACTTCTCATTCATATAAATGCCTCTATGTGGTGATAGGGACTCTGGTCAGATGGATTATGACTTATTATCTATAAATAGATTTCTAGACAGGGAATGTTATTCATATTTTTTAGGGATATACTTTATGACCATGTATTAATTTTTTGAATATTGGGATAACAATATCGGACTGGTTGAGCCCACTTATAATTATAATTATAATTAATTTATCAAAATTGTTCCATTCAAGGACTTTTATGGTTGTACATGTAACCTCTTTGTTGGTTGAAGGTGAAAAAGTCTACTATAATAGAACTAAATACTATTTAGGAAACTTCAGTGGGGTTTTATGATATACATGAATAGTTGGATACAACTAAAATGGATTAAAATTTTATAAATAACATAAATTTTATCCATCAGATTTTTCTATTGGTGGCTGTGTATTTTTTAAAGATTCTCCTCAGCTGGTTCACTTCCATCATGGGGAATAGGGGCAGTTGGATCTGAGATATGCCATATAATTTGATATATCCGAGAGGATTGGATATGATTCTTATCAGTTGAAATTAGGGGCTCAGTTGATAGGTATTCATGATTTTTTTCCACAAATATCAGATTAATAAGTATCATCCATATCCTTCGTATATTCTAAATTGGGAGGTAGACAAGTGGGAGCTTAATTTATCAATTATAGAGAAACTAGTGAAGATATTTGAATCTTAGTTAAATGTAATTCATGGTAAATATGTATCATTGGTTATGTTTTTATAGTGGTATGAATTATATTTCTATTAATCCTAAGAGTGTGAATATTTTTTTGGGGAGAAGTGGCCTCAACTCTTTCTAGATTATCCTTCTTTTATATAAAAACTAGTACTCTTCCCATGAAAATGCACAGGACAATTCAATTTCCATTCAAATCATCTGGTTATGTGTCATTAAAAAAAGTTTGTTTTCGTTGTACTTAATGTAATGTTTAGAATAAAACGAAAATAATGAAGTTATTTGGATACCCATGATTAAAGGAAATGAAGGAAAGAGTAATTGTGATGGAGATAATACATGATGGAATGGAAGAGGTAGAGATAAGAAACATAGATGAAACTAAAGGTGGAGGTGAGGGAAGAGCTGGAGGGATGAGGCGAGAGTAAGATAATTGATGAAATGATACCTAGAGACAGTTTAAATATGTAATCCAGAATTTTTTATATGGAATCCATTATTATAAATGTCCAGTGAAATAAGTGATTTCTGATAAACGGATTGTATGGACACTGAATCAATTAATCACTAAACCATTCAGATCAAATAAGAAAAAGAAAAAAATGCAGACATGGGAAAGGCAATTACTAAAATAAAAAACGTATTGTGTGGACATGGAAACCAAAAACCGGAAACAAAAGGAAGACAAAGTAATTTAAACACTAACACTGGTATATGAACACAATTTTTTTATAAATAATAAGGATAAAAAACAAATTTTCCAGACAGAAACATAAATAGCATTCAGAACACATGGGAACCAAAAAAGAAACATAATACATAGAAACAAAATTAAAAAAAACAAAAAACATAAACCGAATACATGGAAAGAAAGGAGTGAAGTATGTAATAGGGTACCATAATATGTTTCTGGATGTTGTTGGGGATCCCAATAGATGAAAACTTCACACCACGCTTTCTGATTTCCTATATTATGATAATGGTTAAAAGAAAATGATCATAAAGAACAATATTAGATAAAAAATGAAAATAATATTACCTAACTGGTTAATGATCTATAAGCGCAATACCTCAAAAATCATAGAAGCTCCACTATGTGTACCATCACCATAAATTATGTAGACCTGGAATGGGACACAACTGTTAGCCATTTAACTTGCTGAAACTGTAAAATAATTCAACCGAAACGGGCTGAAAAATCTGTAAAGTCCACTCAAATGGAAAACCTATTTTAATATTTATACATAAATGTTTGAAATATTTGTACATGAAACATATGTGTACATTAATTTATGTTCATAAACATGCATTTATGAGCTCTTTATTGCATCTGCATTAAAATTTAAGGGACATATGAAACCATGTTAACTTATCATAAATCATCAAAAAACCCATCATGTTCAACCTAATTAAAAAAATATATCATTTCCTTGATAGAACACGTTACCTATATCTCAGTATCATGCTGAACAAATCTATTCCCAAGTGATGAAGCTTCTGCTTCAAAGAGAACAGAAAAATGGGTTTGAAAAATGAAAAATATATAACATGTTGAACAGGGGTAGGATATTTCTATGGTCCTAACCCAATCTTCTCAAGTTACAAACTATGATGTAGAATTATGAAATATGACTATTTCAGTCCCATACAAATAAGGGGAAATATATGTGAAATGGGAGATATAAAATGTATAACATATTTAACTATGTGACATGTTTTTGATTTTCAGTCTGAATCCTGAATGTTGGATTTACATTATAATCTTCTTTTTTAGCAGAAAACTAACATGATATATCATATAATAGGATAACATTTTTTCCGGACCGAGACATTTATAGTCAAAAAATGGGAAATCTAGGAACAAACATCATGGTTAAAAAAAAGCTTCTTCTGTTTTATAGGAAGAAATCATAAGATTTCATAAAATGGTAAATATGTGTCACTTAAGGGGAACATGACTAATCTAAATATGTGAAATCTAGTAAACTGGAAACAAACTTGACATAATTAAATGGGTATTATGTTTTACAGTAATCTTTCATGAAGAAATAAATCATGTGATAATAATGCAAGGATATATCTAATTTATGCAGTATAAGTTAGATTTATTGAACTATTGATCCTATTATGTACATTATATATTCAAAAAGGTATAATAGTAATGAAATATAACCATATACTATTCTCCTACATGGAATAAAATATGCCTCAAAATATGAAGTATTTTCCTGTCATTACCAAAAACATATCCAGTATGATAGTATATTGCATGAGTTGAAGTATCATAATTTTCATAGAAATCTATAAAATAGATGACGAACACACCTGTAGAATTTGTTCCAATGTTTTGAGTTTCATCAGTTCGAATCTGGACTGAATCATCAACACCATCTTGAACCATAAAAAGTACTAAAACATCACCCATGATTTCCTAAATAAGAATGTGGGAAATAAAAGGTAACATATTTTTTTAATGCAATAATAAATGACCAGCTGCTCAATAAAAAATAATGAGTCGTTGCTGAAATGAAATGCATGTCTAAAAGGCCTAAAAGCCATTAACTGTTCAAATTAACAACATCCAAAGCTAAATGACAGTATATGTAGTATAAAAGTAGATCAGAGATCATATTTAATGCAATTTTTTAAAATATATCAACTAAAACAAAATAAAATGACCAAATGAATGAAAATGTACCTTTGCTCCAGTCTTCCATGACGTTATACTTCTCTAAAATCATGTGTTTGTTCACCATGTCACCTTGTAACCAGAATAGAAACCCTTACAAAAACATTTATTATACTGAACATAATGAGAACATAAATTTTCAGTACAGAAGATTACAATAATCGATGAGTCAAAATAGAAACTACGTCAACCACTAAAACACAGTACAAGATCAACTGTTCGGGTACATATTTTAGCAAAGATAGAGAGAAAAACTACAGTAATATTCATAGTTATGTAATATGAATAAGAAACATCAAAGAGCCTCCCAGTACTTCCAGGATCCCTTGATGCAGAGTAGCATCACTTCACCAAGTTGGTAGACATTTTTAATGATCCCTGTAACAGGTAATTATACAGTACTTTTAGTAAAAGACGCATTTTACTATGAGAAAACATCAGATGAAATCCTAATAGGTCACAGTATGTTGATTTCCAACCCCAAATCCGCATGGTTATGTCGCATTATAACATGTTTTTAGCTAATAAAACGCATCTTCATGTATCTATAATGTTATTTAATGAAGAAACAATGGAAACCCATGACTGTAAAAATAATTGAGCAAGTTTCTTAATTCAAACCTCCTTCCCATAAGCAACCTTAACACAATGAGGCAACATAAGTGTTAACATGTCTTTTTTGTCACATTACCTTGGAAATTCATGGCAAACAGTCAGTCTAGTTTGTCAGTTTTTTTGTTTCTGGTCTCCATAATATGCAAATGTTCGTCAGTGGCATTACTTGGGGTGGAGTATATAGACAGACATTCTTTCCCTTTGACCGCATCTTCAGCATCAGAATCTGTCAGTAACTTTTTCTACATGAAGATTTCATCTTAACGAATGAGTAACAGTCAGAACTTATAAGATTTACCAAACGAAGCAACAATATAATCTGTAATAGCTGGCATATCAGGAAAACAGTTGTAGTACATTTCTAATGAAATGTAAAAATAAAACAAAAATAAGGGAAAACCAGTATTGTGTAAAATATGTAAACATTGACAGTAACAGAAAACGAAGATAGAGAATCTGTACCTTAGTTGAACATACAATTGTACTTGCCATATTTAATCCAGCATCAGTATTGCAGCTTAATATTGAAGACGCAACACGGTGACTTTCCTAAAACAGAAGGGTGAAATCAATTTTATAGGTATGTGGTCACTGATGTAATAGTGAAATGAAATATAAGTAAGGAAGAATACTATAATACGTCGAAGTCATGATAATGACAATGCTATAATATGAAATTTGTAAGGCTTGGAAGTACAATTATGGTGAAAATTCAGTCTACTAACCTGACTGTCTGCAAAACTTTGATGATAGTTGGTGATATAATTTTCATTATCAATGATGAAGAGAACTGTGTAACTGTTCAGTTCTGAAGTACGTTTTCTGTTCTGAATGTTGTAATTTGTGACATCTACCGCCAGAAGAATAATTTTTTTTGAAGACATTTAACTCTGGGGGAAACCCATACTCATCCTGGTCGTATTATGTAATGAAATAGAAATATTACTTAAAAAAGAATATAAAATACATGAATAAGATCAAATAGTTCAAGAATATTACTTCAATTAGAGATTCTATCAATTGAGAGGTTGTTTTGTTTATGAACTGCACGACATGCTTGTCAAAGAGAACGACATACAGTAAATCTTTGTCATCTGTAACCAGTAGTTGAACTCTGAACCTGTTGTATTTATAGTGGTTAGAATTTTTGAGGATGTATGTAAACAAATAAATAAGTATAGTAAGCCTATACCCAAGTAATATATATCAAATTAGAAATACAGTGAATGAATACCATGGAGTAGCGAATCGTGGTTGTTTTTTGCAATTATGGCACCATATATTCCCATCCGCAATTTGAACTTTTTTCATGCAATAGTTGCATGAATGAAAATACCAGTTATGAGTGATTTGTAGTTTAACTAATGTAGCAGAAATCAAACACTTTGTCAGTTGTGAGACAGTAGTTCATATTAATATACTCATGAAAGCAAGTTATACATGTAAATTTATTGAAGACGACATTTAAAGGGGAAAAAATCAGGATAGTGTACTTACCTCCAAAATATTTTTTACATCAACAATTTTTTTCTATTATTCCAATAAGGCAATGATGTAATAGAAGTGTTTGAACTTGTTGAAGGAGTACTATCTAATTGCAAATGAATGATTAATCCAGATTTGTTAAATGAAATAAAAGCATCATTAAAGAAAACAATTTATCCAGTAGTCGACCATGTTGACGGTCTGTCTAGAAAGATTTGCTGGATAAGAAATATAAATAAATCAGTTACCTGCATATGAAGTCATGGACTACTGGGATGTCCAAGTCCATAAGTATTTTTGAAGCATTTATTGAAGTGGTAACAATAACTGATTCTAGAACACAATGTACAGTATAAGCAGGAGTAGGCATATACAATTGTAAACAAAACAGTCAAAGTCTGGAACCTTCAGTAGAGCAGATATTTAATTTAAAAGCATTACAGCTTGCTTTAAGGCATAGTTGAATTAAACCTGGTCAAACATTTCAATTTCACATATACAATTATCAAATGTCATATGTTTGAATGTAACAACTTCTGGATATATATATTTTGACAACATTTTAGTTATAGTTTAGAATAAAAAAATTAAAGTGTTGTAAATGGAATACGATAGAACTTGTTGAATATCAGAAGCATTACTCCCACTGACATACTATAAATTATAATTTGTAGCAAGTAAGATATTATAATGTGTAGCTACATATCTTACAGCTAAGTTTCTTTGCTCTGACCATCTGCAAGATAATTATTTTAGAGGAGTCGTTCTTGTTTTCCAAGTACTCCGACATTATGTTGGAAAACTTCCCCCACAAGCTACAGTTCACTCGCAAGACTCTACAAGAAATCATGGTAGTATTGTTGGTAATTGTAATATCACATGCTAATGATTGTGAGTAGTAAAAGATGAATACCTGTCATCCACTAAAACAATTTGAATCTTCTGGTTGGAAGTACCGATGGACTGTAATGGATATGAATGTCGAAGATGTCCGATAATTTCTATGACAGGAATAACTGATGTCAAAGTAACATTTTTAATGATATTAGTATCTATTAATAGTGTGTGAATAACATAGTGATTTAGGAAATTAAAAAGTATATTCTGTCACAGCTGTAGTACGGAAATCGGCCTATTAATTGTTGTTCGGGAACGACCTTGTTAACAATGTCAGCAAAAGAAGTGAAGTCAAAGCTGAACCATGGAATTTGGAGATCGGTTGGTCGAACATATATTGTTGTTGTGAAAAACAGTTGGCAAGCATGTCTTGCACCCAAAAAGTTTCCTTGATTTAGAGCAATTTGGAAATTCTGTATGATGTAGCATAGGCCTTCACTAAGTATGGGTTTGTACTTAGTAATTAGTTATTGGTTTGTAATTTTACACTGTATTTTGGTCTCCTGCATCATTAATTGAAAAAGTGAACATATTAAAACAATATTATAGAAATAAAATTCTTAAAATAATGTGCTGCAATAGAATTACATATAATTAATTTTATGAAATCTGTTCAAAAATTGTAATTTCTCTTTAAGGATAAACTCACTTCAGCATCGCAGATAATCAGATCGATAGAAGCAATTTCTGAGTTAGGTGATGAGTTGCACCACAAATTCAATACATGGTCTTGTATCTTTAAAGTTTCATCAGCGTCAATAGTAATCTCATTCAAAAGACTCGTTCTTCGCGACATGTTTTGGTTTCAGTATGATTTCAATTTGTGTAACTATATAAAATAGTAAGCAGTAACACAAGTCACCTTTTTATATATATCTGAGTTCATAAAAGCAGTGAACTGTAAACATATTGAATGACAAGATACCTAAGGGAGGTTAAAAAAAATTTCTTTGTAGACAATGTTTTCTATACAATCCGAGGTTTGATTATCTTTATCATCAAGAACAATTTTCAATCCTTTTGGTGACGTAACTATTGATACAACAACATATAGTTGTCCATGAAAGAACATAGGATTGTGAAGATATAAAAAAACATATGACAGAGATTGACCTTGACTCTTATTAATAGTCATAGCATAAGAAATAGTCAAAGGATATTGTCTTCTTTGTAGTTTGAAAGGCCATCTGTCATCATTGTGTGTCATATTTATTCTTGGGATGAACGCCAGAAAGCCGGAATGACAACCTGTTAAAATTTCAGCTCTGATGACATGGTCACCCAAGTGGGTAACAATAAG
This sequence comes from Viscum album, assembly GCA_963277665.1. Classification (NCBI taxonomy): domain Eukaryota; kingdom Viridiplantae; phylum Streptophyta; class Magnoliopsida; order Santalales; family Viscaceae; genus Viscum; species Viscum album. The sequence goes on along the minus strand of OY728151.1, from coordinate 399,913,099 downwards.
ACGAGTACCATTGCATAATCCCACTGATTGATCTACATTGCGCAGAAACATAATAGGCACTCCGATCTTCAAAGTTAATTTGTGTGCAGGAAGTCCAGAGACATTGATAGCATTCAACACATCAGTTGTATATATGTTCTCAAGTTGATCTGTATCAAAGCTGGCATTGCAAACAGAATCAGAGCTGAAGTAATCTTTTCCTTCTGATGTAGTTAGAGTTAACATGTAGCCATTAACTTCCTGAACTATATCACGGGTTAGTGCTAATATAGCATGACCTTTCAGATATGATACATCTCCGTAGTTATAGTTGAAATCCGGGTGCACAAATTCAACAGATGCTTCCAATGCGGATTTATTTGTTACCATAAGGTATGTTGATGGGATATGAATACACCCATCCCCACCACTGAGGTCACCAACATTTCCCTCCCCAATATCCAAAATCAATTGTGAAAATCGTTGTACCTCATCAGAACAGAAATGTGAATCTGTAGAATGCAACCTCATGTTTTGGGTTAATGTTAAAACCTGACAGTGTTGCCATAGATATGATGACTTTATACTTGCAGATACAATGTCACTTCTGTCACCTACAAGGATTAATAGAAGTATTTGTCTGAAATCTCCCCCTAGGACAACCGGTAAACCACCAAATGTCAAGTTATAGGAATTTTCATTCTTTACTGAAATTATATCTCATAATGTACGATCAAGAGATTCAAAACAGTTTTTATGAAGCATTGGAGCCTAATCCCCGATAATAAATTCTGTTGATTGTAGAAGTTCGGCAATATCACTCCCTTGCTGAATGTTTCATACAGAGTGATCATGTGTAGGTATCGGAATACGAAATTTTGAATGGGCTGTCCTCGCACCTGGTAGGAGTAATGATCCTATTCCACTGGAAGCAACTGCAAGAACAAATTTTCCTTGTGACCTTAGTAAAAATGTTAATACTCTCCAGATGAAAGTTTTACCCATCCCACCAAATCCATGCAAGAAAAAAAATCCCCCAACAGTAGAAGTTAATGCAGACAGAATTTTCTCAATAAAGTGTTTCTGTTCAACAGTGAGCATATTGTGCAATGAAGAGTACTCTTTATGTAGTTCTTCTCTATTGTAATTGAGCTCTTCAGCAATAGGTCGATTACTTTGCGCAGTTAATGAGTAATCTAGAATGGGCATTGGCGGATAAAATTGTAGAGATTAACCATTACTGCGCAGAATGTTGTATATTTCAATCAAACCTAACATTTTTCATTGATGATCCGTTATTTTCAAGTCTTCAAGAGAGGGTATTAGTATTAGAAAGAAATATAATATCATAGAAATGTGTTGACAATGACGTCAAGTTGTTTGTACATCTTATTTGCAGCAGTTGTTGTTGGGAATATAAAATATCATCGGTTAGAATCCTCCATGTTTCAAGCCAAACAATGTCAGGTCGGGAAATGGTATTTGAGAACAACATTCCAGCAAACAGTCTTCACAAAGAGTGTGCCATTACCCAGGTGGAGACATCGTTTAGTGCTTGAATGAACTCATTGTCATCAGCCAATAGTCCCATTGCTGAACATGTTTGTTTGCATGTACTATGAGTAATGTTGTTAACTATTCTAATATAATCGAATGAAGTCTCTCCTCTGACCTTTGTTAGTAGAATCCGCAAGTAGTAAAGTTCCCCAGAAGACGGCGGCACATAGTACAGTCTGCCAATACTGAATCCCTGTTTGTGCGGGTACCATTTTTTATCATAGTAGAGGTAGACAAACCGTGTTGGGAATTCTGCATATGTTAGATTTATGCCTTCTTCGTACAACAGATTTGCTTCAATCCAAGCTGTGAACATGGTTTTAGAAATGTAACTATTACCTAAGATGTCCTCAATATTGTCACAATCTGCATATGTCACGCTGTTTTGTTCAGGTAAATGAAACTACAGTCTATCAACCAGAGGATATATAAAATGGATGTCATAAGAAAAGATCCTCCAAGAAGCTTCAGAAGCTGAGATGTACCGGCAGTCGTAGTATATTTTAATTTCATCGACACTGTTATCAGAGAGATGGTTTTTGTTGTCGTAGAGTGCCACAGAGACACGATCATGACCTTTGCTTATATATTTAAATAGGTATTTGATAGAGGATGACTGATTGAAAATTTCAATATTTAGATGAGATTTATATCTCAAATGTAGAATAGGATTGTATGGTACAACAAACTGATTGTCTAGTGGTATTCTGTTTTTGACGACTATTGATCCAGTATCCCTTCTTTGATATACAACATAACCATCTCCATCCCTCTTGGTATGTTCTACAAACTTTTTTGGATAATATTTTGAGCATTTTACATTCTGCATACAAGGTGACCGATAGTTTGCATCACCACAAGGCCCATGGATCATAAACTTTGCAACTACTTCATGAAGTTTTCGGGATGTATCTTTATTTAGAATTTCTGTGGTAACTATTCTGTTATTGTCATTTGGAGATACTACTTTGTTTTCCCGAGTAAGAAACAGTAGAATGTGCACATGCGGGAGTCCCCACTTCTGAAACTCCACAGTACGGACAACAACATCAGAAAACGAAGTACAGATGAGATTACATGTGGAAGAAAGTAGTAAACTGATGGTACACGTTGTTATTAAAATAGTACATTTTACATGCCAAGAAGATGCGTACCTGCGCGAGACTTTCCGAAAAAACATCCTTCTCGTAATTCGTTCATGATTTGTCCCACCTTAATATTGAATATTCATGAAAGAATGTGAGGACAATCCGATGGTCGTAGATTGTGCAATTTTACAAATCTCAAAACTTCAGGCCACATGGGATTGCATGTAAATGTTAGAAAAAGATCTGGATAGCCTACCCAATTGTAGATTGACATAGCATCTTGGTAATTCTGAATCATATATCTCGGGCCACCTGTAAATGTGGAAGGTAAGATGATTCGCTTCCCACACATAGATCCATCTCAGTCACCTCTAAGGAAAGCATCTTGCAAACCATTGTATAGTTCAGCTCTCAAACGTTTCTGATTGAAGTGAATAAAACTAAGTCTTTGAGATTCAATCATTGTATATGCGTCGACAATAAATTGTTGAAGCAGCCTCCTAGAATGAAGTAGACAAGATGAATCATTGTAACGGAATTGAAGGTGAAAAGAGAAATATTCTCTCATTGTAACTTTACTCCGTTTTGCACTTTGATTGAATGCTGTCACACGATGGGATATGTTATCGACATATCCATCCTCTCCTCCTGTAAAAATCAATGGATATTGTAGAGGCAGGTATAGAGGGTGAAGCTCATCTATGCACTTAAATTCACCACTTTTTCTTTGAATGATGACATCTCTCTAATGATTTAGATCATCAATGTCGCCAACAATCAGCATTGCAATTTCAGATGTAGTTGGTAAGTTGTATCTTTGTGTATCGGCTCCTCGTTTTCTAAGTAGTCGTAGCTTCAAATTTGTAGTTCCAGTACTATCAATAACATCCCAAGCCATTCTGAAGTGCCGTGCTAAAGAATTTATTTCATAGAGCATTTCTTGTATTTTCTGAACAACACTAAACTGTATAACAGAGCTTTGATTTCTGTCATCAAAGCTGCATATGGTAGTTATAAGTTAAAATCAGAGGACATGAAAAATGAGAATTTACCAGTTAATAAAGTAGTAACCTGATGGAACGTAATCTGTTGTGAGCTTCATTTGTTGTGTCATATACATATAGCTGAGCAAACATTGGTGGTTGTCCATCAGGGTGGAATAAACTTCCAATACGATGGTAGTTTTGTCCATTTAATCTAAATACATGCGGAGACCGTCCACAGTTCACAGATTTGTCTACGTTACCACCCAAGGATGTGAATGAAAATATTGAATTGTAAATATGCATGTGATCTTGGAATGTTTTGGAATGAGTACAAGATGTATTGAAAAGTAAAGTCCTAAGGTATTCTGTACAAGCAGGCAGTTGCTGCAATGCAATTTTCCCTAGGGAGCAACATAAAGTAAATCGTGGGATATGTCTGTGGCTATATTTTTTACTCTTCTCTTCATACCAGAAAGCTGAACCGCAGTACCGAAAAATGTTAGAAGGGTCTCCATAGTCTGAATATTCTGTAGGATCCGAGTCTAAGTATATTTAATATTAATGGGAATAGAAATATCATACTAATTCAAATGTCTAGAAATAAAAGTTATACAATTGAGTATAACGTAAATGTAAATAACCTGTTCCTTCAAGAGTTGTCTCCAAGTTCATTGAAGTGGTACTTTTTGTTGTACAATGATTCAATGTTTGAAGTTCCTCGGGTGGATGTGAAGTACCTGCATGCCTTTGTGATGAATTTCAAAACAATAATGGAAAACATACTTTGGAAGAGTTTATTATTTAAAATAAAATGTAATCTATGACAGACCGCTGTAGTTTATAACAGGAGGTATGTTGTAGTACGTTGAATTAGTATTTTCTGCGGTCATCCGAGTCATGGCTTCTTGTTCATCCGTGAGTTCAGTAGTACCTGCATGCTAGCGTTGTTATAACAAAAACATTCGTGATATTGTTAATGTAACTTATAAATTTCCATTATACAAAGACATATAGAACACATGCCTGAAATGGTAGTTGGATTGCAGTACTCGCTCGTGGATGGAAATGGAACACAGTTTTCGATATCAGTATACGATGCACTGTTCATTATTGAAGGTAGATGTGCTGTAAATAATTTTTCACTGTCACAGAGGATTTCATCCACTGAAATGAAATGTCCTTACCGTGACGAGGAGGCATCAGATGATTTCATAACAGTATCTGCAGACATGGGTCATTTCTATTTTTCGTTTGATCCAATGTATATTGATGACATATCCGAGCATTCTTGGGAAACTGTGTAACAGAGAGATGGGAAGTCTTAGAAAGATAAGATTGTGTTTTTTGCAGTACAAAGTAAATATACATAAAGTGCAGATAGTACAACGAATTTACCGTTGCTGCATATAGGTGACAATGGAATGAATCTTCGTAATTCTGTGTAATTAACTGGAGTGACAACTTCAGCTGTATATCATAGTCCCCCAGTTACTTTTTTCTCAACGATCACAGTATATTTGGAATATAACTGGAGTGACATTTACTTGGTATTGGCGAAAAAGGCAAGCAGAGTCCATGTTTCCTACCAACTGTTGGTGTTACAGGTTCAGCTGGATTATTGTTTTCAGTATACAACCTGCCTGTGGAATTGTAGTCATCATAAAACTGTAAGTTGATTGATGAGAAATAACTACACATTATTAGGTATACTGGGGAATCACAAGACAACCTGATTGTCGTTTCTGTCGTAGCAATCGTCTTTGATGTCGTGCATCTTTGTATATCGATGGGGATTGCATCATTAATATCGTGTATAATTTTATATGAATGTAAAGGAAATTAACAGAACCAAAAAACAGGCAACTCATGAATGTGTTGAGATGCTTAACAATATAAATGTCACAGACAATTGTGCTTTAGAGTGTTCATATATTCACAGTCACCGGACTGTATGTCAGGACGCAAAAGTTGACAGTTTCACACTGGAAGTAGTCTAATAGAAGTTGTGTTATATTTAAGCCAATGATGGTAAATAGGCAATAATATAAAACATGGGTAACTGGATGTAGGTATTCTGACAATGAGGAGGACATACAGTGTGGACACTTGCTTTAACAGGTAGACACTTGCTTAAAAGACTGTAGTACAAGAACACATCTGAAAAACAGTTTCATTGAAGATGGACGGAGAATATTTAGTACTGAAGACGGATGGAAGACCGCAACTAAAAATTCTGTAAACCTGAATAATCATTGTACTGTGATTGCAATGATCTGCAGTTATACCGCCATCAAAGAAACATATATAGACTACATAGAAAACATGAAAACAAATCTGCAAATTGAATGTAACATAATGCAGTAAAAGGTACCCAGATATGGATGGAAGTTTCATACTGTTGTGCGAAGTGAGACTACACAGAAGTGATAAAAACTACTGTAAGCTGACTCATTCAGAAATCAGATGGTAGAATGGAGGAGTTTGTACCTATATTCGACATTGGGAGCTCGCCTAGATAGAAACCAAACCTCCATGATGTAAGACCAAATGTACAGGTTAGCTGGTGATGACTGTTTCCTTAACCGTCGTCGAAAACAACTGGTAGAAAGAAACCCTTATCTGGAGGGAAGAGTAGAAATCACATCGGGTACCGAATGACCTCGCGGGAGGTGCGACTTAGCTGAGGAAGACTGTATCGGTGTTTTCTGTCGAAGATAGCCAGAATGTCGAGACCCTAAATCAAATGGTATACTGAAGATCTCATGGGTAGGAGATCGATTCGAATCACGGGAGGGTCGACATCTTAGAGGAAGGATGTCAAGATGGCTGGGAGGAAGATGGTCCGAAGCTTGAAACCCTTGAAGTTAGGGTAGATGCCAGAACGCGCAGGGGGAGGGGGGTGGGAGTGGGGGACGTGAATGAATATCGTGCAGGAGGGAGAAGAAAGGTGAGGGATTTAGGATGGTCGGAGGCGTGGAAGGCTGGTAGGGTGACACGTGGGGGTAAAAAACCTTCCTTTAGTAGGTATATAGATTTTTGGACAAGAAATTATATTTTTGGGGGAATTTAAACATCGTTCCATAAATTTTGGTATGCCTTTCTAGAATATTATTTTTTCAAAATTCCTATGTTTTTTATCTTGTTTAATTATTTTATAATGAGGAATTAGTTGTTTAGATGTGAGGGAATTAAATATGGACTAACCAGTGGGTACATGAATCTACTATCTAGATAGTGAATACATGTAGTGGGTCAGTAATTCTGAAGATCCCAATATATAGGTAGTTTATATGGAAGAGGTGATGTGATTTTTCAAAATCCACCAGCATTCTAGGGAGAGTCATTAACTAGTAAGTGACATATAGGTAGATATGGTTTAGTAAATACTGGTTAGTATTTTTGTCACAAATAACCTCTATTCATACCATATAGTGGCCCCTTTATCTCTATTTTATCATGAATGTATCTAGGAACTCTACCTGTTGTTATTGGGAACTCCCCATCATAGTTTCAAGGCATTCTGATCTCTGGTCGATTGGTTGTCCTGTTCGGGTATGTTTTATTAAATCCTACTCATTTCCTTAACAAATATTAGAATTGGAAGAAATTATATGTTTTTTTAGAATATATTTATTGTTTTTATCTTTACTGAACCCTAGATGAGTCATACATTTGTCTCTTAAAGGATGATTCTCTTGTTTTCTATGGGGAAACACATGCGACCTGCAAGTTATGTGATTATATAAGCTCTCTAGTAAACATATGTGTATTGAAAAGTGATTATAAGATGTGGGAATCAATATTTTGGAACTATTGTTGAATTATATATTGTTATATTTCCTTCTAGTGTGTTTAACCTATTGTGGTTGGAATGTGATCAATGTGTAATTTGGGTGGTTCTATTTCATGTATTTTATTTGTGAACCATTCATTCACCTTTTTTTCTATATAAATTTTTAAATTATGTTTGGAATGATCCTTGGTCTATTTATTATTCATAAATTAATAGTTTTTAATAAAATATGGTTTTCCCTTTATTTTCATAAAATAAATATGTTTTCAAAGATCATTAAAATTGAATATTAATTTGGTTTTCAAATCATGTTTTTTATTTGGAATAGAATTTTTTTAAAACTTTTTCATGAAATGTGATTTATTCCTCTGAAATGGTTTGAAATATGAAACAAATGGGAGCCTTGAGATCCTTGTAAGGGGTTTTAATAATAGGAATTGTACTTGTTTCATAGGGGTTCACTCATAGGGTTTTCCATTATTTTTAGGCCCTATTTCATGGGGACAAGATTATCTGTCACCATTGGGGCTTCATCCATGGCATGTTCCGATGTTCATTAGGCCCTGTGTCGTAGGGACTTTTTTAGTAAACTGAGTCTTGATTTATTATAATGGAAGAAGAGACCTTGAATGTTTAAACATATGTTGTACTAGGTTTTATCTTTACTTTACTTTTATTCATTTTCTATATTTGGATTTCTTTTTTTATGGACATGAAATAAAAAATGATTCATTATTTAAAAAATGGTTTCCTTGAAAAAGTGATTTAAACTTTGATATATGGAATATATTTTAGAAATGTAAATAGGGAATATGTTTTAAAATTATGTTGATATAAATTTAAAAAATAATGTTATTGGTCATTATATTTATATATATTGATTATATTCATATTATTTGACATAGACAAGCCATGGCGCACTTGGGTGGGATCCTACTGGGGTATTTGTGCACACACTATACACACTCCCTGAGGGGGTGTTGACCTTGTTATACGTGATAGAATAAAGTAAAGGGAACCAAAGTGTAGTGGTGAGGTTTCTAATCATATGGGAATTGGTATCAGGTTATGATAAGGTGTGTTTTTACCACGTATTATATAAATAAACTATCAGTATTTTGGGTTTCCATTGGTTTTCTAGACACATACCCTAGTTTTGGATTTTTCCCTTATTTTTATGTCTAATGATATTGTTTTTATGGTTATTTCATATTTCATTAATATTATCATGCTCTTGTTATATTCCTTTTTCTTGTTTTTTGGTTATAAAAATTATTCCCTCTTGTTATTATTGGGTTTCTAGGTGATTGTAACCAGCCTATAAGGATTAGGAATGCCCTGTTGGTCTTTTTATGGTTCATTTCAGAGCTTAGTTTGATTAAGTTTTCTAGTTAGTCCATGATATATATCGCATAGCACTAGTAACAAATAGCTTTTCTATGACACATTTTTAATTTTAATAATTAATAATTGATATAGAAAATAAAATCACAATCTTTTCATTGTTGGTTATTTAATAAATATCATGGAAAAATAATTTTTTAAGTTGTTAATTTAATAATAGATGGGGAAAATCTTTTTATTTTCTTGTCCATGTATATTATTCCAAAACCTGTGTGATTTAAATATATTTCTCATAGGTTATTCAATAGTTGATGAGAAAAATAAATCCAATTTTTTTCCTTTTTGGTTATTCAATAACCGATGAAAAAAGGTTATTTTCCATGTCTGTTATTGAATAAATGATATTAACTATCTACTTTTTATTACCGGTTATTTAATAATTGAAGTTAAAAATAATAATAATATTAATTAGGATGGGGGGAAGTCATTTCAATTTCTTTATTTTACATGAAAACACTCCTTTTTCTCCCACATGGAGAAACCTAACACTAAAAATCATTTTTCTATTCCTAGAAATCACTTTGTTATGTGATTTATTCTATAAAATTTCATTGTTCTTCGATCCTTAGGATCGAATATATTTCATTTTTATTCAAATAATTATGTACATGGTTATCCATTGATTGAAAAAGACTCTTTCTTGGTGTCTCTAATCCCAGTTTCGATTTCAATCATGGTTTAGTTTTTTTCATAAATTATAAGTATTTTTATTTATGATTTCCATTTTTGAGGTAATTTTATCATTGAGTTATAATCTACCACCACTATCCATGACTATCCATCATTAACTATCACCCACACTTCTTCTCAATTGTGTCACTCACATCGAATGTAATTTACAAATAAGTTCAGTATTTATGTTTTCATTATTCCATACATTCTAGACTTTTTTATTTTTTTCATTTTTTCATTCAATATTTTTTACACGGTGCATCATATTAGGGATCTTTAGAGATATTTGAAACCAACTATCACTTAATTTTTATAAGATCAATGATTTTTTAGAAATTCCATTAATAAGAAAATATTTTCTTTGTCTTCAGTTCATATTAAGTATAAGTAGTGTAAAAATTGAAGAAATAGATATACAAGAGAATGATATTTTCCTAAATTCACTTAATTTTTATTGAATAAAACAATTAATAATATTTCATATGGGTGAATAAATAACCAAATTTTTTCAAAACTATTGATATTGATATAAACATAATAGATGATCACTTGACATTTAGTGGTTTAGCATGGTCAAAGTCAATCTCTTCAAAATCATATTTCATTATTTAGTAACTCTTTAAGATTATAAATTTCTCTCAACAAATTTATTATTTTTTTCATTACAACTTTTTTAAAAAAAGTATTATTTAATTTAATATAATTAACATCATTTTCTTTTTAAAAAACCAATAAAATATATTCACGAATATTTATTAATATTTATAAAAAAACTATTAATTATCTAAAATATATGTCTTGAAATAGTAGTTTTAGATTTTTAATAAAGTAAAATTTACATTAAACGAGTTATTTTCTTTAATTAATATAAATATTTTTTTGAATGAAAGTAACTTGTATTAATTTTATTTATCCAGAAAGCCACTTTTTTATAGTTTTTATTCAATTTTTTTAACAAAACCATGAAATGAAGCCTTGTAACCCTCTCAGAAATGAACCATGGGGAACACACCCAACACCCCAACAACATATAATATTTTCTAATTTATTTAATTCAAAAACATTAAACATTTATTTTAATATAGGCTAGTCCTTGAATATTTTTTTAGAAAAAAGTCACACTGAAACCACTCTGATTTCCTATTTTTATATTTATTATTTTAAATCATAGTAACACATTAACCTACCCTCAAAACTCTACCCATGAAACACACTACTCAATTTATCACAATCCCATGCTCTTTACACATTCACACCACAAAACTCAACACATAGAAATTTTAATAAATTTTTGATTTCAAAACCCAAATATTTTACCAATAAAGATATATAATTTTAAAATTTAAAAATAAAATAAATTAATATATATTCTTAATGGTTCTTATATGGTTTATTTTTCATCCCAAATCAATAGTAACCCATATAACAGATGGAAACCTAAATATTCACCCTATATAGATCAACTCCAAAATCCAATAACGTAATATAGTTTTTTAACTAATATAATATTGTATTATTCATCCGTTGTCAAGTATATCTTTTCAGTTTGTGTTTATTTTTTAAATTTTCCAAGAAGCATAGTATTCTTTGATTGATGAATGTTGATATTGGAATGTTACTTAAATCATCCCCTATGCTGCTCATATTTTTTCATCTTTAAAATATTTTTTTTGTTCTTTTTTTTCATTAATGTGAGGTATTATTTTAATTGATGTATATTTATTTTTAGGCTTGATTATTTGATTATTTGATGAAATCTTATTACAAATAATTTTAATTTACTGATTAATATATATATATATATGGTATGTTTTCTTCTAAATTTAACCATGTATTTTTATTTTATAAAGGAATATGATGTTTGAATATATTTAGGCGATTAAGATAATTTCATTATAAATATTTATTTTTAATAAAAGAATGATAATTAAATAATTTCAAAGAGATATTTTTTGTTTAATATATATAATTTATGTCATTTCTATAAAGTTTATTGATATTTATTATTATTATTTATAAAGTTAATTTTAAAATTATAGTAAATTTCATTCTATTTTTTATATTTATTATAGATGTTAATGAGTCAAATTCGTATTATTGAACTTGGAATATGTGATGAATATGAGGAAGGTATCTATGTGTTTTTTTAATTATGTAATGAAATATTCCAAAGAGTTAATTTTTTTCAGTCTAAGATTGAAATGCTTTAATATGAAGACGTTGAATAGTAGAGTGACCAAAGATCAATTATATTTTCATGGTTTTTATCTAAGTTATATCCATTGTATTTAGATTGGTGAAACTAGGGTTAATTTTAGATATATTAATGATGATGCATTATAAGATGAAAAGTCAAATCAAATTTAATAAATGATTCATAAAATCAAAATAGTGGTAATTGAGAAAGAACGGATAATTGAAAATCTATATGCTGATTTTGAAAAACCATTGAATCTGGGTTATATGGGATATTTGGTTTTATCGATACTGTTTGAATAGATTAAATGTAATGAAACAATATATTGTGTGACATGAGTTTTACAATGTTTCTAATATTATTGAAAAACATTCTTTCTAATGATAATTATATTCTATATAGAAATTATAATTATATGAAAATATATTATTCCCAACGGGATTTTGGAAAAATAAAATACATGGCTTTATGAATGATTGTGTGATATATAGTAAGGTATACAATTTTTGAGAGTTTCCCAAATATGGGACGTCACAGTAAAAGTTGAATGAAAAATAAAAGGATTATTTAGAAGTTATAGAGACCCGTACCAAGGTATTTTGGTATCGTTTAATAATTCCTCATTTAAAACATATATTTCGAAATTAAAATAGTATAAAAAGCTTAATATAGCATGAAAATGAGTAGATATGTGATAGAAAATTATGACATCCATCAGATTTAACACGATGGAAGAAAATTGACCAATAGTTTATTATATTTGAAAATGAATTAAAAAATCTATGAAATAGAATATTAATGGATAGAATGAGTCTATATTGAATCCTTAGTAGTATACACTATTCATGGACTATTTTATTAATAATGTAAAACCTATCTAATAAATTTTGTATGATGATAAAATTATCCATGTTGAGTTTAATAATCTCTGAAAAAATAGAATGGAAATGATATTAATATTTTCTTGTCACCGATAAATAATGATTTTAATCTCTTTTGGGGGTTGGGAATTGTGGTGTATGATTCTTATAAATTGGAATATTTTTAACTACATGCAATGATTATGTTCACTTTATATTACTTCAGAACATCCATAATATTTTTGAGATACTATGTTAAAAGGTATAAAGCATGTACAATTTGAGAACAAAATACATTATATTATCAAATAAAATATGGGATAAAACTTATATGCATGGGTCATCAAATTTTTGTTTATACTAATCAATCCAATTAAATATTAAAAAAGAAATCAATAGCTCACAAGAATTTTATATTTCTCTGAAACTATTGTCAATAGATCTTTATTTTGGGAGGGTGAAAACATATTATCTGAAACTTATAATGAAACGAAAATCTGTTAATTATATAAATATTTGGAGGAAACGGTAAATATATATTGACCTACCAAATTGATGATTTCATGAGGTCAATTATAAAATTGATGTCATGAATGTGGAGAAGAATATATGAGAAAGATTGATTGGAACATATTTAAATATTATAGGAAAGTATAATGATGGGTTGAATGAAATATTTGAAATACTTTCAATGGGAATAAGTTTATAGTTATCTCCCACTCCTGATAGAAGCAAAAAATTCATACACCCAGCTGTTCGAACATTATCCAAGATAGAGAAAATTATATTTTTTCATTGTCCTTAGGATATAAAAATGATTCATTATTATTATTCAATCGAATTTTAATTAAAGGATTAAAGTTTGGTAGGTGTGAAATTTCATGATTTTCACATCATGATGCAATAAACCATACCATTTTAATTTCATGGAATAATTAACAATATTATTAGAATGAATATCATGAAAGTGTGTCATTTTTTTAATGCAATTTTTTATAAGGTGGTTGATCTAAATTCTTTGAACAATTTAAATAATGTAGTATATTTTATACTTTTTTAATTGAAAAGTTTTTTGCTCAAAATATTTTTGATATCACAGTTCATTTAATTGTTCCTTTGTGGGGAGAAATAATGATTTTTACTCCAATATATCTACATCTAATGTATCTAATTGAAAGGTATATTATGTTATTGACAATTTATACTAAGAATACATATAGATCTAAAGACTAACTTATTAAGAAGTATATTTTTGTGGATGGTGAAGATATTTATACAAGATAATCTTCAATGGTAGATCACATCAGTTCATCTAAATCTCTAAATAAACAAGTGAATTATGGGGGAAAGGAGATCTGTGCCCTAAAAGTAAAATCATTCACATGTAAATAGATAAATAAGGTACATTTATATATCATGTGTATCATAGATGATGCACATACCTATATAAAAATGGATTTTAATGTGCTAAAACTGTATTATCCAAATAATAATGATATGTGGATTTTGGATGAGAAAAACAAAAACTTTCGTTCATGGTTTAAAAAGGTCATTATTTTTACATTAGATCAATCAAAAAAATTTAGATTGTTATTTTGTGGACCAAGATAACATTTTTATAACACTTTTTGGTAATGACATTAATGGTGATACATGTCATATGAAATATTAGGAAAACATAATTCTTGTTCATAAGAGTAGTGTATTTGTGTTCAAAGAAGAAATGAATTTTTGGGGTTCTAAATGAAAAAAATAATCTCCACATCCAGTTCATATTATAGATTTGTTGAAGAAATATGGGAGTTTGATTAAATTAAATTTCATGTTTTAGTGTTTAACTGAAAATGGTTTATCAGAAATAAAAGTTTCACACATGATGACTTTTGAATGACACTAGTTAATATGAATAGATTGGAATACACATCAGATAATTTTATCACGAAAATAAATTAAAAAACCGATGTTCATGATGAATCCAATATGTGGTGGTATATTATTATTAATGGAAAAAATATTATGTAGAAGATGATAAATTTGACCAAGATACAGATTTATGTGAGATTTATACTTCCATGGAAATATTAATAGATAATATTAATGTGTGTGTCGTAGACATGGTTTGTTCCATACAGAATGCTCATACCAAATGAAATTAGAAAAAATCATTTATTTTAATCCAAATATTATAGGTAACATATTTATATTTCTAGTTTAAATTTAAAAATTTCATAAAATGTTAGATAATTTAGTATTTCATTATTTATTAATACATGTATTATAATAAATAAGTTAATTTTTTTGATTATATTAGTTTAGTTTTGTTTATTTTAACATTTTTACTCTTATGTAACATATCGTTTTATTGATTTTATTTGACAAAAATCATTTTAAACATAATATGTTAGAAAAAAATATTATTTTAAAGTGTATATTTAAAAAAATACTATTTTTGGCATAAAAAAGGATTTATTAGGTTCTAATTTTTTTTTCAATTCACATAATATTTTTAGCTTTTTACATTATTTTATTTATTTATATCTCTGATTAATGTTATTATTAATTTAGTAAACTACAATAACAAATATGGATAAAAATCTGGTCAGTTTAGTTACATTTTTTAATAATTTTTATGTATTAAATGAATATTATTTTCAGTGTGATAAATGGTGTTACATGTTAGAGGATTTGTACTATTTACCCACTATTTTTGGATTTGTTTTCATTAATTTATAAAATTTAATCTCTCATTAATATTGTTGGTTTTTTATTTATTAATATAAAATATGAATAAAAATGTGTATATTTTAGTTTACATTTTTGTTATTATTATTCATTTTTTATTTACATTTGTATGAGATAGTATGACTTTCCTATTTTTTTACTAATTGTTTGTTTCATTGATTTATATGATAATAATAGATCACACCTCTGATCCAACACATACTTGTGGATAAGAACCTACACATACATTTGTGGGGGAATATACACATTCCCCTATTAATGATCCTCCTCATACCTCTTTATAAAAGATATATACTTTCACAAGGGTTAAAAGATTTCAAGGGTTAATAAATAATACAACACATATTTACCAATATTATCAGTTCCATACAGATAGGATAAGAGGATACTAGTATAAATTTATGACAATTATATTACAAGAGGTCAAAATTCAAAAAAAAAATACTTTTATTATAGTATTAGATAAAAGAAAAGCTTTTATTCTGATTGATGATTAGAGAAGGGTAAAAAATGACAACATCTTCCTTATGGGAGACCATCTCAGTAAGCTTATTTTTTATTATTTAATATATCATTAAATTTTTATAGTAATATATGTTTTCCCACTTCTAATTTGCTGAAATGTGATATACCTGATACCGAAGTAGTTAGGAGAAAATGTTAATCATTAGCTTCTTGAATATGGAGGTATTTTAGACCAATCCTAACATCAAATTTCATTTTTTGGAATAAAAAACATCATAATCCATGTGATATATATAAATTTATTGTTGAACATACATGGAATCATTTTTTTTAAAATATATGAATTTAATCCTTTTATGTGAGTGAAATGATACATTTTATAATTTATTTATAATAATGATTATATTAATGATTTCTTTAATCTTAATTTTAAAAAAATGAATGATATCCCATATAGAGATGTATACCCACATAATTTATCATGTGGAGGAAATAAATTAATTGACTAAAAATGACAGATATAAAAGATAAAAAATAATGTGCTGGGACTTCATACTTCATAGAGGTTGACGCTTCTTCCCAACTACTAGACATGAGAAATGGAATAGGGATAAAATTCTAAAAAATGTAAAATATCTTAGGAAATATTCACGGTTTGTAAATGATAGGATATAAGATTTTTAATTTTTTTATTTATTTACCTCAAGTAAATTATTTATATATTTTAATTCAATATGGAATTTTTCAAATATTCTATATTAGAATATCTTGAGGGGAAGAGAAAACAGGGGGTCTTCATAGCTGAGTGTAGGAAAGATATTTTAGTTATATCATTTGTAAATCTTGAACATCCAAGTCTTGTACGAGGGTACTCAATATGTGTATTAGTGAAGAATGTGTGTCCATGTTTTGATGATTTTTGAATGGAACATGTTTATAAAAAATAAAACATTTGATAGCTACATATTTGGATATTCATGAGATAATGGAAGACAAATATAAAGAATTCATGCAATCGATGTTTCATGACCTAACAAAATAGTTTTAGGCTATTTATCCCACTCCTCCACCTCATACTAAATATCCCACACCAACAAATTATCCTACTCCAACTCTGCCTAATGACCTCACTCATCCTACTTATCCTACTTTTAAACCTTCGTCTTTAGTATACAATTTGTTATGAAAGATATGTTGATGATCCCCATCATCTTATTGTTGAATAAGGAATGATATGTTATATTGGAGATACCATTCATCATCAACATAAATAGATATAGAATAATAGTGTTACTATTAATTAAATTACAGATAGACTAGAAATAATACCATTTATAAGGGATGAGGTCAGAATAGTGGGAAAATGTATCTGTCACTTTTTTAGATTGGCCATCTAGATTTGTTGGACAAATTACCATAGAGGTGTTTGTATATTATATAATTTATTTAAATTTCTAGACCTTTTTCCAAATTTTAATTTTATTATATTTATCTAAATTTTTATAGGAATACTTTTAAGGTAATGAAATACTATATAGAAAACAATAATTAAAAAGTGTTATGACTGTAGATAAATGTAATACTAGTATTGATATATTTTCAATATATTAAATTTTTTTGGATGATTCTTCTATTCCAATAAAAGATAGAATATATCTTAATGCAATGACGCTTGGGCTATTTAAAAGATATCATGGAGCTTGTAATTTGAGATTATTTGTGCATTACAAAATTTAACTTTTTTCCATGTATATTGATTAACATAAATATTTCTATTATTTTAATTTATTAAAGATATACACTTATGTTTATTTTATATTAGGTATATTTATAAAATTTTTACACATCATTACATGATAAATGTATATGGATTAATGGGCCCATATTTTTTTCACCTATAAAATAAACAATGACTGATGCTGAACGAATAATTTATATAACCGAAATATTTTTGAATAATTCAACTATTTTGGGATGGATTCATTCTTATCTTTAATATTATGGAAGAGATATCTCATAAATTTTTTTAAATCACATAATTGTATAATCAATCACCTTAATTTTTTTTATATATCATTCATCGTTGTATGTTGGGTGTTTTTCCAAGAAAGAAGATAATATACAGGATATGCTCTATCCATTGTGTAGTTTAAGAAAAGTTTAAGGTTATATTGAACACGTAAGATTGAATATTATAATAATTTTTAATATTATAATGATATTTAAATTCATTTTATTAATATTATTTTAAAACAATAAATGTGATTTATTTAAAGAAATTAAAAGAATGAAGGTCTCTAAGATCAAATATGTAGATACAAAATGTACATTTCATATACAATTACAAAATTTTTATATATTAGTTAGAAATAAAATTTTTAAGTAAACAACTATTTTAAAAAGTATTTTCCTAAATAGAAAAGGGTAAAGGAATGTATATGTGGTGTTTTATGATTTATGTATGAAATAATTTTAACCTGGATAGTTGGGAATTTACAAAGGATGGATTATTTTATATGGTTTCCCTTTAATTTTTTATTATTTTATATTAAATGATTTATTTTTAAATTTTTTCTTTTTGATGAACCTTGATCATATACTAGACAAGGGATGAGAAAATTAATAATTGAATGGGTGAATAATTTCACTAGATTGATAGGATTTTATTAAAATTTTAATATATATTATAAACATAAAAAATGATATTGTAATTTTTTTTATACATAGATTATGCTGATGGTTTCTGTTATTATACTATTTTTTGAGATATTCTATTTTACTATAGGTATGGTAATAAATATTTGTATTTTATCTTAAAACAAATTATTTTCCATGTTGGTTATGAAATTAAAAATGTGAAAAACGAAAGAAGAACCTTTACCATGTATGTTTTTAGAATAATAGAAATGAAATTCTCTATTTCAGATCAGTTAATTCATATCCAGCATGAAAAATTCTATGATATTTTATTTTTCTGGAATATTTATAAATGATGATAAAAAAATAAAATATGTAATCGTCTTCAACACCTGTTATTAATTAACCTATGTGAGTAAGGTCTTTACACAATAGTTAGTAATTAACCAATGTGTAAATATATTTAGCACCAGTTAATCTTAAAAACCAATGCATGAAATGCCATTTTTAAAATTTTTAATGTTAGTTATTTTATAAACAATTTGAAAAAACATAAAAAAATTAATTTGTAACACCTATTTTTATTATCCAACATAAAAAAAATATTTACAACATCACCTTAAATAATATAACCTATGAATTGACATTAATAACAACAAAAAATAACCATTAAAAATAATTTTTTCACTAGGTTATGATTACCCATATAGAAAATTTTAAATAACCCCTTTATTATGTTCCAATATACCTAGGTTATGATGATTAGTGTAATATATTAGATGTTTATAAGGGTGTCTTAAGTGTGTCAATAGTGGATGAGTGTTAACATGTATCATAAAATAAGTTATTTATATAGCTGACCCTCAAAGAACTATGTCATTATTTGTTAAGATTGTGAGATTATTGTGAGGTTTATTATTTAAATTAATAAAAAATATGTATGTTTGGATTGGGACATCTCACCCTATATCAGGGATAGTTTTTAATTAAAGCGCTTTTAGCGCCTGAATTGAGAGTGTTGGTCTGGGCCACTATTGTTGGTATTAGAGTAGGGTTTAGTTATTTTTATGGATTTAATTATTTATTTTAGATATTAGGATAACAGAACATTACTTAAATTAATATGGATTAGTCTAAGAGATATTTCCCTAGATATGAAAGCATATAAATATGTTTTAAAGTTGATATTTTGTGGTTTTCAAGAAAATTACATACATATTAGAATACTAAAAGTGGATAAATTTTTTGGAACATATATGCCTAGGGGTACTAACACTAAAATAAGTTTATTGTGTATTAAATTTTTTGTCCCCTAATGAATAATAAAGGTTACTAACATCACAATTATTCTTAAACTTTTAGTTGTAATCATATGGTTAATTTACATTCTCTTTATTGAATCATCATGAAGGAATTGAGTATGATGTAAACAAATTATATTAGTGAACCAAATAGAAATATGAATATGGACAACCAGGTATTAAACAAATTGTTTTTCAAGTTGAACCAAAAGTATAATATGTTTAAAGAAAAGGTGTCATAGGTGTGGATATATTCATGTTGATGTTTTAGTATTCATATTTATGTTATTACCTTAAAATTTTTGTATTTACTATTGGTTAAAATAGGATCTTGAAAAAAATCTAAGAAGGGTAGGTATCTAGAAACAAAAATTCATTATAACTGAAAATTGTAGCATACATAAATAGTTAATAATATTAGTATATGTATGTTTTGATAGAAAAGTATTGTTTACTAGTCGTATCTAGGTCAGTGAAGTTGATATCTTAATAGAAACTAAATCTAGATATTCTGAGTAATTATTATAAGTGAGAGATATTTATCAATGATATTTTTTATATTTTAAATGTTATGAGTATAATTTAATAATATATATAGATTTTTTGTTATTTTTTTAAAGTATAGAGAACACAAATTATATGGCATTAATAACCCTGAATAGTGATTCAATGAAAAAAGGTTATATTTTAATAGATAACAATGTAAGAACACATGATTGAGAAATGGATAACTATTATATTTAATATATGAATGATATTTAGATAATAAATGGTTTATCTGTTTGGTAAAATTATGTTATAAAATTTTGTAAAACGTGGGATTGATAGTTTATTTTATAAAAAAGTAAATTAAAATATCTTTGGTAAAGATATTAGTTTTTTTGGATTATGATAAACATTTTATGCTTTGTGAATTTTGGATCTAGAGGTTGAAAATATTTTTTGGATAAGGATAGAGTTAATTTTGAGATGCATTTATGATTTCCCAATTGTATTATATATTCAAAAATATTGTTATAGTTGAATATTTTATATTGTATACATATACTAGTGTATATGGTAATTATAGATAAAAAATAATTATTTGGATTTTTTCATTGGTAGTATAGAATATTTCATTATATAATTTATATATTTATTTATATTTTGTTAAATAATATCATCTTTTTTTATTATTAATCGATAATTAAAAATATAAGAAAACAATTAATTTAAGGAGTTTAGAATTTAATTCCCTACGATTTCAATAATTATTTTTTTCTTCAAGATATAATGTGTTTGATAGATTTTTTTCATGAAAAAAATTATAATGATCTATGAAATATTATATTAACAATATAATGAATATATACAAAAAACAAAATCCATTGTAATGAAAAATATAGTAATCAATTTAAAAAATTTACATATAGATATTAATATTATATAAAACCTTTATTTTTCAAATCAAATTATTTTTGATGATTTTTTTACTAATAAAATAATATAATAAATATTATTAGGATGATATATAATATTTCATATATATATGTTTGCACCAAAAAATTTGTCCTGCTTAGCGAGCAGACTCAAGGATGTGATAGAGTGAATCTGCACTCCAAAAGGGCATAATCCCTCTAAACCATCCCAAAGGGGGTTCATTAATGAAGATCTCTACATGGAAAACCCATTTCTATGAGGATTCCACCATGATAGTCACTAATGTGTCTCGCCTTGGCCCAAGTCCGTCGCTGGGTTGTAGCCCCTCTGTGGGCCACTCTATGACAGCTACTTCGACAGTCCTCTGTACGCTGCCTCACACCCTCCGTGAGGCCGACGCCTACTGATGGAGGGGTTCCTCTCCACTACATCAATCATCTCTATAGTGAGTTTTGGATCCCTATCCAACAATTGTATTCTATAAATATAGGACTCACCTCCTTCCAAACCACTGTTTCTACGCCCTTTCAACTTATATGCTTCTATTTCACAAAGAACATCATGAAACCCATTGATGGATCACCAATGGTACTTGGCCTCTATGAGATGTACCTCTTTTTGTTATTTCTAGCCTCCAACTATGATGGAAATTCCTTTCACAAAGGCATATGACCTTCACAAAAGAAGGGTCCCCTTTGTGGTGCTCTAGGATACATGAAGTGTAAAGCCTTTAGGAAGCTATCTCTAATGAAATAGTTGTTTTCAAAGGTGAATCTCTACTCCATTAAATGTTCTCATTCACATAAAACATGTTCTTTGAAAATCCCAACATTATTCTGAATCCCTTTCCATTTGTGAAACCCAACATTTTTGAAAACCACTTTCCATTTGTGAGGCCCATCCTCTTTGCGAAGCGTATAGACTTTTCAAAGCCCATCCTTTTTGTGAAGAACCTCTTTCCATATTATCTTCTTGTACACACCCCTTTCTGGTATATCCCTCTGGGATTGTATTAAATTATTTCAAGGACACTTGGGCAGTTCATCATATTGTGTTTCGTAGCCTGATGCTTCTTCACATAGGCACGCTAATGGGTATTTCTTCAACAAAATTCTAGGCTAATGCATTCCCCTCAACAGATCATTCTACAATAAAATCTCCAAAATGCAGTTCTAGTGCATTCCCTTCACCAAGGGTTAAAGAACACTAGTTATGTAAGTCCTATGGGTGGGGAGAGAATCCTCATCATTTGAGCTGCAGGATGCTAAACTGTCAACAATCATCGTCCTCAACACAAGATGTTAAAATAGAGCCTTTCCCTATAAAATATATATGGGGTGACCCACCTTAGATAATTTCCATGCCCACTAATCTTCATGGGGGTGATATCTTCCTAATATAGAATGAGATACTCCTTGCATGGAATGAAATTTTTCCTCGAGGGAGAGAAACCATACTGGTGTAAGCCCCTATCATTTCTTGCAAGTGGTATCACCCATGCTCCTACTCTATTCTTTTATACATAAAGACAAGAGGAGAGATGTGCACAAGGGAATGTCAATACCCTATCAATCTCCCTTTGGGGTTTATTGCCATTAGGACTCCCTCTTTGAATAAGCTAATGTTTCCTCTTTGGGTCGCTAACCACACATAAGCCCCGTTCCATCCCTAAAAGACACACCTTCCACGATGTGATCATCAGGTCATTATTACCTCTTATTTCTCACACCGATCATGAATCACATGGGATTAAGGTAATAATCAACCATGGAATCCTCTCCGGACCACCTTGGTACATAATCTCCATCCCTTACCACCGAACTAGATGGACTTTGATCATTTCCTATTCCAGTAAAGGTATATAGGAAGCCTCCCGAAGGTTCAATACAATTACCCATCAGTCCCGACTACATCATGCTGGTACACTCTAGTCCTAGATGACGTTAAAAATTATGCATTCGAACTACATGGTTTATGATCCTTGTCTATTAAACATGGATTGTAGGAAGCCTCCCATAGGTTAAACCCCTAACAATTGTAAACCTATTCGAACTACATGGGTTTTGATCCTATCTCCGAGACAAGGTACGTAGGATGCCTTTCCTGGTTCAACCCAAAACACTAGTAAGCTTCTGTTTTGCCTTTCTTGGGACCCACATCCTCTGTCCGTTCATTAGGGTCATAAGATGAAATCTTGGGCAGATGAACATGCATAAGCCCTAGCATGCCTTCGGGTCATTTTTCAATGTGTACACCCTAATTCCATGATCCATACCAAACTATGCAGAATTTGATATTTTTCTATTATAGGTAGGGTATGTAGGAAGTCTCCCTGAGGTACCAGCCCATCACCCATCAGTCATGACTACTTCACGTTGGTTCACCCTCTTCCTGAATGATGTTAAATTGTATGGATTAGAACTACATGGATTTCGATCCTTGTATCCTAGATAGGGTATATAGGAAGCCCCCCTTAGGTTTAACCTCAATCATTGGTAAACCTATTTAAACTAACTGGTTTTTTAACCTTGTCTTCTAGAGAGGGTGCCTTGGAAGCCTTCCTAAGGTTCAAAACCAAACACTTGTAAACATCAGTGCCCCATTTGTTTGGTCATATACACTTGGTCCATTCCATAGTGGTGTCATACAAACTCATGGGTGGCTAACCATGCGTAGGCCCTATAATGCCTTCAGGTCATTATCATATGTGTACACCCTTATTCCATGGCCTAAACTAAACTACATGGAATATTATTCCATATCATTGGAATATGCAGGAAGCCTCCAAGATGTTCAATCCAATCACTCAGGTCCCATCCTAGTCTCTCCATTAAGCCTTTATGTTTCAAGAAGTTCATGACCCAACCCGTAGGTTCTACTTCTATCAGGTCGAATACTTGCATCCCTTCTTACGAGCCTCATTCTCATGTGTCTTATCACCCCACTGTACTATGTGGACATTGATTCCCACTAACTAGGATATGCAGGAAGCCTCCATGAAGATCAATCCCAACATCACCATCATCTCCATTTCTGTTCAACCCCATTCCTCCCATCCACTTCATCCAACCATTCCACACCCATCCTGATTCTTACCTGGGCCACCATATCCCAATGAGATCATGTCATCTATCTCAATGCCTCTCCTGGTGTCACCTGGGAAGCTAACCACATATAAGCCCCATATAATTATTAATCATTCTACCAAGAGTGTTCTTGTTTTGATGGTAATCTAACCATGTGTATTCCCCAACACGCCATTGGGTCATTGTCCTCTATGTACACCCCGATCTTATGCCTCACCCATTTGAACTACGTGGGTTTTGACCCAAATCGTCAAAACATGGTAAGTAGGAAACCTCCCTTAGGTTCAATCCATCCAATTGTAAACCTTGATGTCCCCATTTATGGGGTGAACATTCCATGATCTACCCTTAGTGGTGTCCAAATTATCCTTCATGGTGTGAAATCTTCCCTTTATGGGACACACCACCTTGGATCCATATTTATTGCGTGTTCTGATCCACCAATATGGTAAACCTTATAGGTGATCCCTTCTAGGGATGTACCCATCTAATCTACTCCCATCAGTGTTTCCATAAGTCTGATCCGTCTCCTTTATACGTTAAGCTCAGGGCATACCCCGTGTCAAACATAAGAAACTATGGAAAACATTAGGGGAATGCCTATGGAATATACATCCCCTCACTCGATATGGGATGCCTTGTGTTTCCGGACCCTCGAGAAGCCCCACCATAAGGGTAAGAAATACATATGTACCGGTGTTCCATCACCCAAACACACTAGCGATGCACAATGTGACTACTCTCCTGATAGAAAATTGATACCCAGACTGGTCCCCATGGAATGTCCTGACATGAGTAGTGTAATTAACTGGAGTCGAAAAAGATATGGCACTAGGAAGAGCTTCATGAGAAATGTTTTAAATCTACAAGGGAGTCTTAGAATAGGTGATGATTTTTGAGGAG
The DNA here is from genome assembly GCA_963277665.1 of Viscum album. Lineage (NCBI taxonomy): Eukaryota > Viridiplantae > Streptophyta > Magnoliopsida > Santalales > Viscaceae > Viscum > Viscum album. The sequence continues at coordinate 399,888,010 of OY728151.1, read as the reverse complement.
GAAGCCACAGAAGGAGAGACCAACATCCCATCACCCTTTTTTGATCAAGGACCAAACATCCTTGAATATGTAACAGATGTTTTCTACCTTTGGCATGTAGGAATGCAGGTAAACAGTTGTTTGTTCTAGATAAACGGATGTGCCCCCAGTGAAAGAGGTAGAGAAAAATAGTTGAATCCCATGTGAAGTCTCTTATATTCAATATAATTATTAGTATCATTTGGTGCATCCACAGATAAGCATGACAGTGGTTCCACCTATTCGGTGCCATGTCTTGGCAAGAAAATAGTGGGCCTGGCGTGAAACTCACTAAAGTTGGGGAAGTTGATCATTGGGAATTCTTGTCTGTGACATTGTAATCATGGATATTTCTATCCTATTATGGAAGACAAAATGTTACTAGGGAACAATGCATCACTTTCCAATTGACCATACTAATGAGAAAATCTTTCTACTCTCTAGGATTTAAGCTTCTATGTGAGGAAACAGATCACGACCCACCCACCCACCGATGCAGGGGCGAGAGAAACACCCACACGACAATCTTGCATGGACCCAAATCATATGTGATGACCTCCACATCCCTGTATTTTGGATTCCTACACCCAATATCACCATCTAAACTCATTCAAAGGAGGGTGATCAACGTCCTCGTTCGATGGTATGAGGAAGAAGGGATTATCCCATCTTGGGATATAGCCATTAGGACCTACAGTCTTCCTCCACTTGTCATTGTCACTGCCCCCAAGGACCACATAGGTCCCCATTTCTCCCCACTCCAACCTATTACCATTTCGGGAGACTCTCCCCAGATTGATTTGATGACTCGCTCTCCTACTCCAATAAGGTGAGGGATGTAAGGGTCAGCCCAGCTGTGATCCCATATCAGGGCCCACTAAAGGGGGATCCCACCAAGATGAATTTGTGCCACCACATAGTACTAATGGATGAGGAACATGTGTTTTATGAACCAGCACCACCGGCCCTAGTCTTGTTAACACAATGCCAACCTCAGGTGCAAGCTGGGGAGCATGCCCTCTAGGGGGGGTCATCATCAATGAGTACAGTGGAACGTGCCAAAGCTGACACATACTATCAATTCCCCATTTATGATGAAGATGGGAACTTATATGATAGACATAGAACAAGGCCCTTACCACCCTACAAGCAGGTTGGGATGAGTCTCTTAGTAACAGTCATAGGTCATACCCAGTGCAGGATGACCCACAATGTTGACATCCAGCACAGTGGTCCTCCCCGTGCCACCACCAAAGAGAGAGAAGACCATCCCCACTCCCAAGCACATCAGCGAGGCCCTACCCATGCCACTATCAGTATAAGTGATTGCCATACCAACTGCACTTATATCCATCACTGTGGTTTCATTCACACCTGTGATCCCAGGTATGGAGCAGTTCCTCTTATCGTAGGTTGCCGATGTGAAGATCCTCCTCACCGGGTCAAGTATTTGCTTTAAGGTATTCCCCGTGTTCTTACTATGACTGACGAAGGTCCTCCCCATCCCAAAAATCATATAAGCATAGGTTTTACGGACATCATTGGTGTCCAATATAGAGGTCTTCCCCGTATTCAGTTTGACCAGTACAAATGACCCTCACATACCTTCACTACCATGGGAAAAAAACATGGATGTACTGACTATGCTCCCACCAGTTCCATTAGAGGTCCTACCCTCTCTAACAGTTCCAGTGGAGACCCTCCCTGTGTTCCATTTTTCAATTTTTTGGGCACTCCTCAAACCCGGACTCACCCAGTCGGAAGTCCACTCCACCCCACTATCTATTCATCCAAAGTCCCTCCTCATGTCAAAAACCTACCATGTATTGAAGAACAATCCTGGGGCAGGACAATGGGTCACTTTCAACAATGGAAGAACACAGATAAGGTTCCGGTCACAATTAATCCTTTCTACTTCTCAAACTCTAAGGTGGAGTGTGATTCGGTGATGGAACCCTCATCCCGATCTTCTATGTCGGGGGCCATGGTAGGAATAAAACATATAATCCTCATCCTTATATAAGGATAGGTCTACCATATTCATGCATCCCAATGAATGTATATATATAAGGATAATGATCTGGCCTCTTTATGGGCCTAGCCATGTAGTCCTCCCTATCATCAAAAGGATCATTCTCTACCTCAACCAGATATTATAGGGAATAGATCTGGGGAGAAATAGAGGATGATAAATAGCATGACCCACTATCAATAACCATATCCCATGCACGTGAAGCTAGAGTTTCTAGCATATATTACACAAATATGGTGGAACAATCAGGACAATCATCGGTAGATAACCCAAGATGCGACAGCTTCTCATCTCATGCATTGTACTCTCCACTTTCCAGTATCTCATTGAAACAATCCACTTCATTGTCATTGTCAGTCCCTCATCCACCCAATTTAATGAGTGGGGAAACCAAGGTCCAAACCCCGGGTCTGATCCCTGAATTTTGTGGGACATCCTTGTAGAATACTAGTTCCCAAAGATGTTTTGGCTGGTTGCAAACACAAATTTCATTGCTCCAGAATATCTTACTCAGGAAGAGTTTATGTTCTTCATCCAAACGCCTTAGTAAAGAAGCTTCCATATCCATCATTAACAGATGTATTACCACAAGATCCAGGAACTCTTTGAAATCATAGTCCAGAAATTCCGCATGCTTGACATGGATGTGCTCCGCATGGCTCAACACATTGAGTCTCTAGATTTCCATCAGACCCTCCAACAATGATGTGTCTAGAGCTTAACTATCCACCAAAAGATTATTAAAGAGGCTTCCCCGCACGTTCAGATTAATGGTTGGGGGAATTAAGTTTCTCTTCATTTTAGCTCTATATGTCCCCAACCTAACTTTCCAGGTGATATTGAGGTGTAGTCGCAGTTAACATGGACAACCTATCGGAGGAAGAGACCAAAATGGAACTCCCTAAAGAGAACATACCCCTAGGGGGGGGTTCCAAACATATTCTATCCATTGGGAAGGTTTACTTTCCACTAATGAAATTTAATAGGCCTTCCAGCACCTTCCAAGTCATTATCCCTTGGTAGGAACCCCAATAAGGTTAAAGAGCTTTCTAGGACCGTCAAACCCTTTGATCCATATGGCTTAGTGTAAAAGACAAAAGATGACCCTAAGAAGGTTGTGTTGCATTAGAAGCTCCTAGAAAATAAAAATATAGTCGATTAACATCTCCTCGAACATGTTTTGGATTTCAGACAAGACTACGGTAATCCTCAACCAGGGCAGTTGGGGCAGGTAAATGTTCCCCCCAACGAGTAGGCTTCAAGTGACCTTGACCATCTTTCCTATATAAATTTGGTATAAGATGATGTTTATGTAAAGAGGTAATGATATGAATCACTAAATACACCTGAATTGCGTGAAAACCCTCCTCCGGACCCAGCTCTGACTCCCCGGATCGGCCCATAGGTCATTCCCTCAGTAGTGCCACAGGTTATCCCACTAGTCGCTCCATAAGCCATTGGGCCTTCTTATCATGTTAATGAACCTTCCAACACATTGGTTTTCAGATATCCTCTTCAATATATGAATCATTTCCAAGACGATCCAATTGTAGCACTCATTTCCTAATTGGAGGCCCTAGAAACTCGACATGTAGAAATACCACCTAATGGAAAGCCATATAGGGCCTGAGTGGATGCTATTCCAGCACCTCTTGGTTTCAAAAATCATATCTACTCACCCTTTGAGGGATAGAGATACCCCCTATATCACCTGGACAACATTATTTCAAGGTCTAGACCCATGTTTGGAACTCCAGTGCAGAAGGAGGCCTCCAAGATCTGGGGTTCTGTACAGACTCTAGAAGGGCCCACATTTGTTTGGTACAACCATCTACCCTCTAGGTCAAGATCCAATTGTGAGGATATTAATAGGAAGTTTCTATACCATTTCATTTAGACCATCCACTAGAAGAGTATCATAAAGATTATGAAATGAAATCATATTCCCGATGAATGCGTCACAGATTTTGTCTCCATGTGGAAAGGCCTCACGTACTCTCTTGATATGTCACTGACTCTGAAACAGATTCTAATAATGTTCATGAGAAATTTAAAAACTAAATTGGTCCCTTATCTCATCAGTCAAAACTACATAGGGGGATTTGGGGATTTCTCTGACAAAGCCTACTATCTAGATGAAGCCTTGAAACAAGACGAGTGGGAACATCCATTTCCCCTATAGTTCTAGCGAGAAGAGTCACTAAACTGAGCCCACTACTGCATCACAAATAGAGGTCCCTATGAAGATGGAGTTATTTCCAGTGGATCCACCTCCATTGAATTACCATGGACCACTACCTCAGGTGAAGGCTTCGGCCAAACAATGCCCACATCAGAATAGGCAGGTGCCTCCGCATAAAGAATTGCCTCTACCTTGGTGAGATAATGAGGTTACACCTATTTGAAAGGATCCTTATTCCCCTCGTGAGGGACAACCTCCTAGATCCCACTTTTTTGATATAATTAATCATACCTACTCATTTAATATGGGTCATGTCCCCAATTTTTTCTGACTTTCCATAGAATAAGGAATTTTACGGTTACCGAAATAAAGCAGGCCTGAAGAGGTGGATCTCAATGATCATCCAAATTAATGCATCTATCACTAGATCCATGGGAACACCCTCAATAAATAATATGTATTTAAAGACTAGATCCAAAACCAGCTCAATAAAAACATAGGAAGGTTAGGTCCAGCCCCAGCAGAGGTGACATGTGTGTTCAAAAAATACGATAGTGACAATTTTATTGAAGATGAGGGGAAACATGTTCCTAACCATGGGTATCAAAAATTTAATGACTAGATGACCTATAAGGCATCCACCCATGCCTGTGGTATTATCCATTCATGTTTGAACCAACCTAAGCCTTCAATGATTTCCGTATTACCTGATTTTCCTACTTCTGAGTCAAAATAATAGTCTTACTCTCTTCATATTTAAATCATCAATGATGAAATGGAAAGTAAATTACCCCATCGATGCCATCATCATATCATACACTCAGTGATTTCATGCCCCAAAGTTGTAGAATGCCCCCATAATCCATCCAGTGGTGGAATATTTTTCATGTGACCTTCGAGGGTACACTTTTGTTAATACCGTGGAGCTGGTAAACACCTACGTGATTCCCAAAGATGAGTAGCACCATAAAGACCCTCCCAATGTCCCTAGCTGACGCCAACGTCGATAGAGCCATGGTAATGTGAGTCAAAAAAATGATTTGGTCTATAATTCTAGCCATGCTTTTAATTCCAAAAATACTAGGTAGTATGCCTAGTGTAGAGATCATCACACACAACCTTCTCATCATGTGGCATTAGATCCTCCTCCACCATCATTTGTACTTCTCGATCATTCAGAACCACCTCAATCGTACAATGGTCATCTGTGTTCTGTTGAGAATTTTCCTTACTCATTTTTCCCCAGTAGGTAGTCACCCCATGCAGTTTTACTAGTGACCACCTAGACATTCCCAACACCAACCAGAGCATGCTGGTTCAACTAGCAATGCACGTCTTAACTCCTTCAACAGAATGACCTCCTATCAAGAGAGGTTTGTTCTTGTTATGAATATATGAAACTAATAAGCATATTTCTAGCATTCCTATGAATATCTATATCCTTGGGGATTTTCACCAGTTAGTGGATATGTGCGAATACCTTTATGAGGATTTAAGAAGCCCCCTCTAGATTGTGATGTAGGTAGTAGTTGCAGAATCCTTCCATGATGTGGTAGTGAAGAATATTTAATATCAAGACATTATATATTCCTTTAGAGAAGATAAAGGTTATACCATATAGGGGAATATATTCCTGATGTACATCACATTCCATTTCAACAGCGTGGAGGTTCACCATTGACTTCTCAACACAAGCTCTAGGATATACCATATCCCGTCCCGGACACTCAGAATGATGGGGTTTTCTGGGGAAGACTTGATTCCCTCTAACCTGAAATTTCAAGGTTATGACAGGATGGAACAGAAACTAGTTGGAAAGATCAATCTCAAGACCTTGTTCAATGGCCTAGTTACTAGCATCAAAATCATTGTTTTATCACAAGACACTTCTTAAAATGATTTTATGGTTAGTCCCTATCTCCACCTACACACAACAATATCTTCTTAATATAACAAATTCTTTAAGTATTCCATTAATTATAGAGTAGGTGTACTCTACTTCGAAGAATATACCTTTATCTGTTATGAATCCTGCTACCTAGATTCCAACAATAACAAGATAAATGATAATAAGATTTAGATTATTGAGGTTGAACATGATAAGACTAAAAATGACCCATGGAAAGACCTAGATGATGCCTATATTTTTCCGATTCACTGATTAGGGGTGACGAACCTGTATTTGGGGAAATGTTTTTTTTTTCTCTGGAATGAGGAGGATTAACATTCCGAATTCTATGGGATGCAAGGAAATCACCTTGTATTCCAATAAAAATCGGGCTCGGGTTATCCCAGAGCCCCCCACTCTTGTAAGGTATTAGTATGTACACCCCATTGAAATGAAACCATGTTATATATTCTTGTTTTTATGGGAGATGATAAAACAGATCAAGCCTACACGATACTATTTATTTGATATCAATAAATAATGGCCCATTATGTCGAAGGCTATATGGGATCAGGTCTTCAATATTCATCCCTATGGATTCAGTAGCGTAGTATCCCCCTGATGCGATGTATAGCGCTACTCAAGAGGGAACTAGTGTCCCATCAGGATCTATCAAATCGGAATAATCACCTCCCATAAAGGATTGATCCTCTATGAATGAAGAAGCGGATTTGTAGGATTGTCCTCCTAATTTTAAAGATGGTGTCTCCTCCACGATCGATGAAATTTGTAGAGGTGAATCTTAGTAACCATATGGATCTGAAAAAAACATTAATCCACTCCATTATGCCTTTTGAAGAGCAACAATGAAATGCGGATTTCTTTTAGTATCATCATGATGTATTTGCTTGTAGTTATAATGAGATTCTAGGGCTAGATCCTTAGGTTACGATCCACTATCTTGGTCTCCCAGAAAATCATTATTGGTTCAAGTAGCCTCTTAGGAAAATGCACCCTTCCCATTGTGTTATGGTCAAGGGTGAGGATAATAAGCATATCAAAGCCATCATCGTCAAGGAGGTTTAGTACCCTATATGGTTATCTAACATTGTTCCCATTAGGAAGAAGAACATAAAGATCAGTTCCGGTATCAAATTCCTGGATCTCAATCATCACTCTCCCAAGACTAATTTTCCCCTTCCTACCACAGAACTGTTGATTGACAATACCGCTAGGTTACATGCTCTCTCTTTTATGGATGGTTATTCCGTATATAATAAAATCTGAATGTATATCAATGATTAAGAGTCCACTGCCTTCAGAGAACCTCAAGGAACATTCTTCTACCAGGTGATTCCCTTCAGTTTCAAGAATATAGGTGCTACCTATCAACATGTCATTCACCACATATTCAAGATGATCCAAGGGGAATTAGTGGAATTCTATGTGGCTGAATTTGTGGTTATATCACTCCAGCATTAGGTATATCTCAATGATCATGAGAAAGTGTTCGACTTCCTCCATTACAGCCATCTAAAAAATAACTCCTTGAAGTGGGCCTTCGGAGTCGCCTATGTAATGTTTCTCAACATCTTTTTCAAATATAGATGCATTGAGATCAATCCAGAGAAGATAAAATCCATCAGTCAGATGTATCCACTGAACAACATTAGGGAGTTCTAAGGATGTCAAGTCCAGTTATCCTATGTATGCTGATTCATTGTAAATATGGATGGAATGTGAAAGCCCTTTTCCATACTCATGAAGAATGGTGATGATTATAAGTGGGCCGATGAGTGTTAGATATATTTTAAGGAGATCAAGCAGTACCTACTAGAACCATCACTTATGATGCCATCAATTTCTAGAAATATGGTGGTCCTTTATGTGACCACTCTTGGAGAATATATCAGTTCCATTATCACTCATAAGAATAATAAGGGAATAGGGAACAGTTTATACTATCTCATCCGCATGATCCTCGATACGGAGACCATATATTCCTCTATCGTGAAGCGCAACCTTGTACTGGTGTTTGTAGTTCAGAAATTGCATCACTACTTACAGCACCATGAGATACAACTTGTGTCTCAAGTGGATATAAGGAAATACATTCTGAACCACCCCATGTTGATTATACACCTATCTCAATGGGTATTGATCCTCCAATAAGTTTACCTAAAGTATGTCCCCCAATGGGATTTAAAGGGACATGCATTGGTAGACATCCTTTCCACCAATATAACTCCCATAGACCAGTCTCTGGATTTTAATTTTCCAAATGATGTAATCCTATCAATAGATCAAGTGATCCCATGTTAGAAAATTCAATTTGATGGTGCTTCCTGAACCCCTACCGATAGGAGTCTCAGTGATCCCAAAATCAACAGTTTGGGTCTGGGTATCATCTTCACCACACTTGCACAAGATATCCTACCATATTTATTCCTATCTTCACAAGGCGGTACCAACGAGGCAGAGTACCAAGATCTCATTACTGGTCTCAATATGGACCTCAAGATTAACATTACCCACATTTATGAGAAAGGGGACTAAAAAATAATTATCAAGTAGATCAACAGTGTCAACGTCATTAGGAATCTAGAGCTCATTACACTACTAGATCATACTCGTCGGAAGAAGGCTCAGTTCCCTTATCGGCCAGAAATTACTCATGTCCCTCAGTCATAGAACATTCAAGTCGATGCCTTGGCTAGCCATCCATCATCTATTATAGAGCCAGATCAGGATGATTTTATTATCCATGTGGCACATCATAGATTCATCTCTCCCATTACATTATACTATGACAACATCCTAAAGGTAATACACCTTACCACTGGTGGCTCCATGTCAAGACCTCAGGCTCCCTGTGATGTAGTGTATGAACTAACTTCTAACTTGAGGGCAATTTTTTTTGAGTATCTCCAGAACGGTAATCTCTCAGTAGATTGAGCTGGTCATGAGTGAATCTGATGGCGTGCATTGTAGTTCACCATCCATAGTGGTCCTAGTCATAAGAGGATCCTCTAGAGACATGGGTTTGAATGGATTATCCTATGTTACAATCAAAGAGGGGATATTTCTCAGGTCATGTAGTATGTTTAATCTAGTTCATGTTGGGATCATTTGATAGGGATGAAACTATACCGCCAGATCTGAAGATTGGGGTATTTTTGGCCTACCATGGCCTGTGAAAATATCCAGTTTTCCATGTGGTTCCACACATGCATAATCTAGGCTAATATTGTGCATTGTTAACTATAAACTCTCCAAAATACCATGTACTTTTTCCCTATTGTGGTTTGGGGACTCGATGTTGTTGGACCATATCGACCGTCAACATCCCACCAGTGGAGTTTCGTCCTGACCACTACAGATTTATTTTCCAAATGGGAAGAGGCAGTTCTTATCTAAGAGGTAAAGGACCATTCTATCGTTGAGTTTGGGAGCTTCAATATCATATACCGATTCATAGTCCTGCACACTGTCCTCACTGATAACAACACCAACATCTGAGAATACGAACTTAATATGTTGTATAGAAAGTATAATATCCATTGTAATCATACCTCCCTCTATTTTGTGCTAGTAAATGGGAAGATATAGGAATTAAACAAAACCCTATGAAACATTTTTCAAATGATGGTTGGTCATAACAAGAAGAGTTGGCCAGAAAAACATCCCAACGCTCATTGGGATGATCAGGTGACAACTCTTAATTCCACTCACATGACCCAATATTTTCTGGGTGTGCAGAATATAGGTAGTCCTGCCCATTGAGATTCACCTTCCTTCATTGCACAAAGATTTATATGATTAGAAGACTGATTAGCTACTAAATGAGGCTAATATTCATTGTTAATATATATAATATTCATGTTATTTATTATTCATAAACACCATTTTAGTGCATTTTACACTTTGAACATCATTTCACATTATAATTATAATACCTTCATAAAATGCACTATTATGTGGTACATTTTTTAACATCATTTAAACTACCAAATGATTTATCTGATTATACATATTATAATTTGATAATTTTGGAAATTGATCTACACTTAAATATGAACTTGTTTTATTTAGGTATCAATGAAGAATTCATGGAGGATGATGGAGATATTTGGAGATGAAAGGAAGCCATTCTGGAGAAGGAAGATTGGACACCAGCCCACTGATGAGACTGTGGGGCCCAACATACAGGCCCAATAAATCCCATATTTCGTGGGATTCTATAAGACATGTATAGGAACAAATAACTCTTCAAGAGATAATGATAATTCGGCCTCCATTGTGGTCATTTAGGCATCCCAATTTAGAGATAAAATTCTGGGCCAGATTCTGCGGCCCAGAAAAACATCCCACTAATTTGATCATATCTTGGAATCCACAACTCCATATGGGGAAAAATATTACAGGCGGTTAGAAGACATCCGGATCCCCATTTTATTCTTCTATGGACTACTCCGATTCAGCCATCTAGAAGGTCATACAAATGCGTCTATTCGGTGGATGAAAGCTGGATTCCACCTCGGGTCAAATGTGTAAAAGTCGGAATTCCACAAGCTTTCCTCCACCTATGGCCTACCAAAATTAATTGAGATGCTTTTTACTGTTGGAGGCTCGACCCAAGGGATAAAAAATGCCTATTTAAGGTAGTGGTGTTGGAGGATTTAGGAATCTTGGAGCATCCTTTCATTGTAATGTTATGCTGCGGTTTTGTTGTCTCAAATTTATCTTCCACGTGTAAGTTGTTTTAAATCATCCTTGTTTCTTAATAAAAGATATTCTTCTCTTATTATTCTGTTCTTCTCCTTATCACATTGATACTGTTAGTTCAAGGTGTAAACTTTTTCATACAAAACCTTGTAATATTATCACATAATGGTGGAGTGATTGTTATTTTATTGCGTTTTTTTACTTTTCCATTGAAACCATGGGTTCGATGGAGTACTAACCCACTTATGGGTTGATCCAAGGGAGTATAAAGGGGATGTATTGGATGTTATTTATCACCTCATTAATGTAAAATCACTTCTTTAATTGATATTTTTATTTGATGGTTTTTAAACTCCATCGTCCTTGTTGAATTTAAGGCCACACATTTCAAGTGCTAATACGAACCTTTACCTTGAGGTGCTCAAAACCGTGATCCTTCAAGTGTATAGGTGATTAGTATTAAAGGGTTTAGGCATTAAACCAGTAAGTGATGATGTTGTTTTTCTCCTTAAGTGAACCCATCTCAAATTTAATAAATTGAAATCATTAAAAAGAAAATACGTCCAATCCACCCCGAGCGATACCCTAGGATCAACTCATTCTTTTAATTTAAATTCACTTAAGTCTCTTAGAGTGCACTTAAACCCATATAAAATCAACCCAATGTTGGCCAATTCATATCCAAAAACATTCCTTAGAATGTGCGTGTCTATAGGTTACTTCTTAGGTCTCTGTGGATTCGATAACCCAAGCTAGACTACAAGGACCGTTGTACCTTCATCTCTTGGGTAAATTTGAGCGAGAATCAAATTTTGGAGCCATTTCCGGGGACCCAAGTAATTCATCTAAACACCCATTATATTCTCCCCCATTTCTTCTTTTCTCATCCAAATTCTCTTATCTTGTCCCTTTCTCATTTTTTTTCTTTTGGCGCATGTCCGCCTACACCCGCGATCAATCAAACCGTCTTGTTAGGGTGGACAGTCCTGGGGTTGGGGAGTCAAGTACACCAAGGGAACTCTTTCCATTAGATCCTAATCTTCCTAATACTCTAGAGTCCAAAATTGATCTAATTTCAATGGAAGGTCTTCAAAGAAACCAACTCATAAACCCGGGTGGGAACCAAAATGGAAACCCAAATGAGGCAGCCCCAAACTTGGGTAATGCAATTGATCAAACCATGAATCACTACCTCACACCTTCCTGGACCAATGACCCCTCATGCATTAGACACAATTCCCTAGGATATTAAAACTATATCTTTAAACCCCATGTCCTAAACAACCTTCCCACATTCCATGGAATGGAGTCCGAGATTCCATACTTGCACATTAAGGAGTTCAATGACATTGTAGAAACCATGTGTCCCCCACCTCAACTAGAATCAACTAAGATGAGGCTATTTCATTTTTCTTTAAAGGATCGAGCTAATAATTGGCTAAAAATTTTGAGACCATCATCCATAAACTCTTGGGACCAACTACAAAGAGAATTCTACAAAAAATACTTTCCCCACCACAAAACAATTGCACTTAAAAAGAGTATCCAAAATTTTTTTGAAAAAGAGGGAGAGGCATTCTATGAAACATGGGAGAGGTTCAAAGACACTCTAAACATGGTCCCACACCATGGTTTTTCTATTCCTGAACAAGTTATAATTCTCTATGAAGTGTTGGGTTCGAGGAACAAACAATTCATTAACATGATGTGTAACGGAACATTTAAAAACAAAGCCCGAAATGATGCTTACGAGAATCTAGAAAGCCTTTCTAAACAAAACCAAACATGGATAACCTCACCTTATTCTGAAAAGCCACAAAGAACTACTGGAATTCATACAATTAGAAAAGAGGAAAGCCTTAGGGATAAACTCGCAGCACTCTCTAGGAGGGATGAAGAGATAATCCTTTGGAAAGTCCATGAAATCCAAACTATTGACCCTGTTTGCAAAATTTGTGACAAACATGACCATAAGACATACAACTGCCCAAATATTCCATCTATCAAGGATGTTCTTTTAGGAGGACCCCCAGTGGAAGTAAATTCTTTGAACTTTAAATAGCCTCAATACCAAAACAACTTCAACCCAAGGTATAACGACCACCCAGGCTTCTGCTGGAAAGATAACCAACAACCTAGCCAACCACAGGGACAAAATCCTTACCCCCATCAGAACTACAAAACCCATAACTAGTTCCAAACCCAACCTATCCAATACCAACATCCACCGGTCCATTTTCAACAAACCAAACCGCCTCCAAAATATCCACCTGGGATAAACCAACCTACTCAAGCACCCACCCAAACTGTTCCACAAAGCCTACTAGAACAACTCTGCAAACAAATGGAGAGGATGAAATCAGAAGTCTCTTCCCTAAAACAAGAACTTCAAACCATCAAAACTGGAAAGTCACCCATGCCTACTCAGGTGGTCCCATCCTCAACTTCCAGGGGAGATTAAAGTTGTGCTCAAACAAATCATGAACAACTAAAGGCTATGACTATTTTAAGAAGTGGGAAATCAATTGAGAATCCTGAACAACTAATTCAGAACCCACCTGAAGATTCAAATTTGGATGAAAATTCAAATGAACCACAAGATCAAAGTGAGGAAACTGATAACAATGTGAAAGAAACTACTCTTCAACAAACAACCCCACAACCTGCACCATTTCCTCAACTCATGAGGGGGAAAACCAAGCCTGAACTGAGTGAAACTTTAAGAGAAATATTTTCACAAGTCAAGTTGAACATACCCCTTTTCGATGCAATCCAAACCATACCTACCTACTCAAAGTACCTTAAAGACTTGTGCACTTTTAAAAGAAAAATTTCACAAAAAAACCAAGTCCTTTTGGCTGCTACTGTGAGTACCACCATTCAAGGGACCATTCCTCCTAAGTTGAAAGACCCAGGTTTCCCTTACATCAATGTTGAACTAGGAGAGTGAAAAGTTGTCAAGGCCTTGTGTGACCTAGGTGCTAGTTTCAATCTCATCCCATATGTTGTGTACTGCAAGTTAGGCCTAGAAGAGCTCCAACCCACATCTATCACACTCCAGCTTGCTGATCGTAGCATTAGGGTTCCAAAGGGGATTTTAAAGGACGTTCTGGTAAAGGTTGAAAACTTCATCTACCCTGCTGAATTCATTGTCCTTGAAAACCATCCAATCTTTGGAAATAAGGAACAAACCCCAATCATCCTTGGCCATCCTTTTCTTGCAACAATCAACTCTGTTATCTGAGTCCGAAATGGGAACATGACCATCACCTTTGGGAACATGAGTCTAGACATGAACATCTATAATGAAAGCTCAAAAATAGGGGATGATGAAGAAATTCATGAAGTAAACATGATAGGAAGAATTGATAATGAATCCATGGAATATCAAGGAATATTTGATGGATGTTTAAGTTAGGATGAGATTGATTTCCTTTGTTCATATGAAGGAAATTTATCTCCTTGAATTGAATCATTTTCAAATTGCTCTTATGATGAATTATAAGGTCCAACAATCATTGAAACCTTTCATGAAACCGATTTCATAGAGACCAATCAAACATCCTTCCCTAAATCTGATCAAGCCAATCTAGTAGCTGAAACTTCTACATGTGGGGAATCAATCATATCTGAAACTCTAAAAAAAGAAATTGATCTTGATCCAATGTCCCAATCATCTGCTAAAATTCTGAACCAACCTGGTATTGATCTGAAGGAACTTCCTACTACACTCAATTATGCTTTCCTAGGGGACAATCAAACACATCCTATTGTCATTTATTCTTCTCTTGAATCCAATCATGAGAGGATTCTTCTAGATTTCCTTAGGAAGCATAATAAATCCATTGGTTGGACCCTTTCTGATATTCTTGGGATTAGCCCACTTATCGAGACTCATAGGATTGTTCTGGAATCTGATTCAAAGCCATGTCGTCATCCTCAACGGCGACTCAATCATAATCTCATAGAGGTAGAAAGGAAATAACTTCTGAAATTGTTGAAAGATGGTATCATATATCCCATAGCTGAGAGTGAATGGGTGAGCCCAATCCATGTGGTTCAAAAAAGGCTGGAATCACAGTGATAACCAATGAGGATGGAGAGGTTCTTCTAACAAGGGTGAGTAGTGGATGGAGGGTTTGCATTGACAATGGGAAACTAAACTCATTCACCAAGAAGGACCATTTCCCCTTACTATTCATTGACCAAGTCCTTGAGAGAGTGGTAGGTCATGCCTTCTAATATTTCTTAGATGGGTACTCGGGGTGCAATCAAATTGAGGTCTCCCTAGAGGATCAAGGGAGGACTACATTCACATGTCTATTCAGAACCTTTCCTTTCAAACTTATGTCCTTTGGGTTATGCAATGCCCCTGGAACCTTCCAACGGTGCATGATGGGAATCTTCTCAGACATGGTAGGGGATTTTCTAGAGGTCTCCATGGATAACTTCTCTGTGTTTGGGGATACTTTTGAGGGATGTCTGCAGAATGTGGAGAGTGTCTTGTCAAGATGTGAAGAAAAGAATCTGGTCCTAAACTGGGAAAAATTCCATTTCATGGTTAAAGAGGGACTTGTTCTAGGCCATCTGGTCTCGAGTAGGGGGATTGAAGTTGATAATGCAAAGGTTGACATCATTCGTCACCTTCCATCACCCAAAACTATAAAGGAATTAAGGTCTTTATTAGGACATTCTGGTTTCTATAGAAGATTCATCAAGGACTTTAGTTCAATTTCCCACCCCTTTATGCTATACTAGTAAAGGATGCTCCATTTGTTTGGACCAAAAGCTGTGAGGGTTCATTCTAAACCCTCAAATCCTCTCTCACCTCTCCTCCCATTATGAAATATCTAAATTGGAACCTTCCTTTAGAACTTATGTGTGATGCCAGTGACTTTTCTGTAGGAGCTGTGTCAGGACAACATTGTGATAAAAATCCTTATGTTATTTCTTATGCAAGAAAATCCTTAAATGATGCCCAAATCAACTACACCACCACTAAAAAAAGTTACTTGCTATTTATTTTCCCTTAGATAAGTTTAGGTCCTACCTCTTAGGATCCCCCATCACTGTGTTCACTGACCATTCTACACTAAAATACCTCTTCCAAAAACAAGATGATAAGGCTAGACTGATTAGGTGGGTCCCTCTCTTACAAGAATTTGACCTCACAATCAAGGATAAAAAGGGAGTTGAAAATTTTATAGCTAATCACCTCTCTAGGATGGAATTCAAAGACAACTCAAATCACCTTTCTCTGTCTGATTCGTTTCCTGATAAACACCTATAATCTGTGAGTGATTTCCCTTGGTATGCCGACATAGCCAATTTCTTAGTTACAGGAGTCATTTCAAAATTATTAGGGACTCAAGCTCGAAGGAAATTCTTTTCTGATGTTAGACACTATGTGTTTGATGATCCATACCTCTATAAGTTCTGCCCTGACCAAGTCATTAGGAGGTGTGTTCCCGAATCTGAACAAGAGTCCATCCTTAAATTCTGTCATAGTGAGGAATGTGGAGGTCACTTTTCCTCTAAAAAAACATCTTCTAAGATTCATCAATGTGGTCTCTTCTATCCCACCCTCTCAAGGGACTCCTACACATTTTTTCAAACCTATCCTAGGTGTCAACAAGTAGGGTCCCTCACAAAAATAAATCAAATGCCACTCACTCCCATCTTAGTGGTTGAAATATTTGATTGTTGGGGAATTGATTTCATGGGTCCCTTACCAAACTCTCGGGGATACCTCTACATACTCTTGGCTATTTATTATGTCTCGGAATGGATTGAGGCCATTCCCACTAAATCCAATGATCATCAAGTTGTGATTAGATTTCTAAAAGAGAACACATTTTATCGATTTGGAATTCCTAGGGCTATAATCAGTGATCAAGGAACCCATTTCTGCAGACGCCCATTCTCTTCACTCATGACCAAGTATGGTATTTCTCATAAAGTGTCCACTGCATACCATCCTCAAACCAATGGTCAAGCTGAGTTAGCGAATAGGGAGATTAAGCAAATTCTTGAAAATACTGTCAACCCCTCTAGGAAAGATTTGTCGCATAAACTCTTAGATGCTCTTTGGGCCTATAGAACCGCATATAAAACCATTTTAGGAATGTCCCCATATAGGTTGGTTTATGGTAAATCATGCCATTTTCCAGTGGAGATTGAACATAAGGACTTTTGGGAATTAAGAAAATGGATTATGACCTCTCATTGGTCGAAACAAAAAGGAAATTAGATCTCAATGAACAAGAGGAATTAATGATGGAGGCTTATGAAAATCAAGGATCAATAAAGCTAGAGTTCAAGCCTACCAATCTAGGAATATCAAGGTCAAACATTTTGAACCGGGAAAACTTGTGCTCTTGTATAGTTCAAAACTTCATTTACACCCAGGAAAGTTAAGGTCTAGATGGTCAGGACCTTTCATAGTTCATTATGTGTACCCCCATGGGGCAATATAAATTCAAGATCCTACAAGTGGTTACATTTTCAAGGTCATTGGTCAAAGGTTAAAACCATTCATTGAATCATTCAATAAACAAGAAATAGAGGTTGAGTTAACTAAGCCATACTTTGAACCAGGAAGAAATTAATAGATTTAGGGTCCATGTCGGGCTAACGACGTTAAACAAAGCGCTAAATGGGAGGCAACCCATGATTTTCAAGTTTCCAATAATTTCGTTGTTTTCATAAACTTTATATTTTAAATAGGGTTAATGAGACATTTTGATATTTCGAAAAAAATAAACTGTTGACCTGTTCTTCTATAATGAGAATGGATGGGTACGAAAGGGGAGCACCATATTCATCTATGTCACGTGGTGTGATCCTTGAGTAATACCTTACCCAGAAATTTAAAAAGAAGGCAATGTATCATCAGTTTGTTTTTTGGATGTGCTTTTAGGTTAAAAAAATTAAAAAAAAAATAAATAAACAAAAATATAATAATAAAAAAAGTCCACACCATAGGCCATGGGGAAAACCCCGTCACAATCGGCGAAGCCGCGGGGACTCAAACCCGGGACCAAAGGGAGACAGGGGCGCGCGCTTACCATTGACCTGCGGCTTCTTGTGCTTCCTTATTCTATAATTTTTATATATATACTTATATTTTACTTCCTTTATTATATAAATATATATATATATATATATATATATTGTTTTTATTGTTTTTTTTGTTTGTTTTGTTTTTCCTTTTTCCACTAGGGATCTTTGCAAGTGACAAGGATATCAAAGGAATAAACTGAAGCAATAAGAACTTCAAACTTCAACCACCAGGTGACTTCATTCCATGACCCTCATTTTCAATTTCCTTTTTGAACTTTCATTCTCTACCTCTACCCCCTTCTAAATTTTCTTTTATTTAAACACTGGGGACAATGTTATTTTATGTTAGGGGGGAGGAGATAAAGTAAAAAATGCTTTTGTGTCAAAAAAATGAAAAATGATTTGAAAAACAAATTGAGAAAATGGAAGGAAAAATTCCTTTAACATTGAACATGGTAATACACATTTCACACTTTGAAACTGAATATCAAATAATTTAGAATACCCTGATTCTGATTTTAATCCTTGTATAATTTCATCAGCATAGATTTTGGAAAGTGTGTCTATCCAATGTGATATTTCATCGTTTATATTTTCAACCAAATAAAAAAGATCACAATGCACGTCCTTTGGATAGTGGGGTATTAGTTTGAGTTCATGGGGTCCCCTAAATAAATAGCATAGGTTTGGTGATCATTTTAGTTTAATATGAGTATTCAAAAAAAAAATGCGCGTAGAGCAATGAAATGACCTAATGTGTGGCTTTCGGCACTTGGGGATCGTGACTCCATAGTTGTCTGGCCCAGAGTTAGTAATTTTATCTCTATTTTTGGTAATTTGAATTTTTGTTGACTGAGTTAACTCGAGATGATTCCCGAGTATGTGGGCCTCACTTGGTGACCTAAGATCTTTGAGCCTGGGAGTCATCGGCAAAGTCTCACTACAGGGGTTGACTCTTTTGAGTGCAATTTCAATTACCATGGAAAAATTGCAAAAAACAAAAACAAAAAAAACAAAAAAAAATATTATACAAAAAAAAAGAATACTCATCTTAATATTGAAATTTGATTCCACCTAGCGCTTCCGTAATTTCCCCATTGAATAAAGATGAACCCCCATGTCTATTGTGATACACAACACATCCTCATACTTAATTGATATTGGATGAAATATGGCAATGAATTTGAACAAAGGAATGGGCTTGGTATTGTGATCTGCTTATGAAACTATCTTGTATTAAAATATTTTGAAGGGTTTCATGATTGTTTGGTATATGGTTTTTTGGTGATCATTGTGTATTAAAGTGTTTTTGGAAAAGGGAATTCGAATTTCATTTTTGATGAGATATATTTTGCTCGGGACTAGAAAAACTCAAGTTGGGGGGTGTGATTAGCCACTAAATGAGGATAATATTCATTGTTAATATATATAGTATTCATGTTATTTATTATTCATAAACACCATTTTAGTTCATTTTACACTTTGAACATCATTTCACATTATGATTGTAATACCTTCTTAAAATGCACTATTATGTGGTACATTTTTGAACATCACATAATGTACCAAATGATTCATCTGATTATACATATTTTAATTTTGTATTTTTGGAAAATGATCTACACATAAATATTAACATGTTTGATTCAGGGATCAGTGGATAATTCATGGAGGATGATGGAGATATTTGGAAATGAAAGGAAGCAATTCTGGAGAAGGGAGATTGGACATCAGTCCACTGATGAGACTGTGGGGCCCAACATACCGGCCCAAGTATTCCCAAATATCGTGTGCTTCTAGAAGAAATGCTTATAAAAAAATAACTTTTCAGGAGATAATTCTAATTCTGCCTCCATGGTGGTCATTTAGGCGGCCCAAGTTAGAGATAAAATTCTAGGCCAGATTCTGCGGCCGAGAAAAACATCCCACTAATTTGATCATATCTCGGAATCCACAACTTCAAATAGGGAAAACTTTTACAGGCTATTAGAAGCCATCCGGATCCCCATTTTCTTTTTATATGTCCTACTTCGATTCGGCCATATAGAATGTCATACAAATGCATATGTCCGGTGGATGAAAGCTGGATGCCACCTCGGGTAAAATGTGGAAAAGTCCAAATTCCACAAGCTTTCCACCACCAATGGCCTACCAAAATTAATTGAGATGCTTTGTACTTTTGGAGGCTCGTCCCAAGAGATAAAAAAATGCCTATTTAATGTAGTGGTGTTAGAGGATTTAGGAAACTTGGAGCCTCCATTCATTGTAATGTTATGTTGCGGTTTTGTTGTCTCAAATTTATCTTCCACGTCTAAGTTGTTTTAAATCATCCTTGTTTCTTAATAAAAGTTATTCTTCTCTTATTATTTTGTTATTCTTTTTATCACTTTGATACCGTTGGTTCAAGGTGTGAACTTGTTCATACCAAACCTTGTGAGATTATCACATAACGGTGGAGTGATTGTTATTTTATTGCCTTTTTTTACTTTTCCATTTCTCCCTTATGAGTCTACTTTCTGCTTCCATTGAAACCATGGGATCAGTGGAGGGCTAAACCACTTATGGGTTGATCCAAGGGAGTAGCAAGGGGATGGATTGGATGTTATTTATCACCTCATTAATGTACAATCACTTCTTTAATTGAGATTTTTATTTGATGGTTTTTAAACTCCATCGTCCTTGTTGAATTTAAGGCCACACACTTCAAGTGATAATACAAAGCTTTACCTTGAAGTGCTCAAAACCTTGATCCTTCAAGTGTATAGGTGATTAGTATTAAAAGGTTTAGGAATTAAAACAGTAAGTGATGATGTTGTTTTATCTCTTTAAATGAACCCATCTCAAATTTAAGAAATTGAAATCATTAAAAAGAAAATACGTCCAATCCACCCCGAGTGATACCCTAGGATCAACTCATTTTTTAATTTTAATTCACTTAATTCTCGTAGAGTTCACTTAAACCCATATAAAATCAACCCAATGTTGGCCAATTCATAGCCAAAAAACAATCCTTAGAATGTTCGTGTCTATAGGTTACTTCTTAGATCTCTGTGGATTCGATAAGCCAAGCTAGACTACAAGGACCATTCTACCTTCATCTCTTGAGTAAATTTGAGCGAGAATCAAATTTTGGCGCCGTTTCCGGGGACCCAAGTAAGTAATATAAACACCCATTCTATTCTCCCCCATTTCTTCTTTTCTAATACAAATTCTATTATCTTCTCGCTTTCTCATTTTTTTTCTTTTGGCGCATGTCCGCTTACACCCGCGATCAATCAAACCGTCTTGTTAGGGTGGATAGTCCGGGGGTTATGGAGTCAAGTACACCAAGGGAACTATTTCCATTAGATCCTAATCTTCCTAATACTCTAGAGTCCAAAATTGATCCAATTTCGATGGAATTTCTTCAAAGAAACCAACTCATAAACCCGAGTGCGAACCAAAATGGAAACCCAAATGAGGCATCCCCAAACATGGGGAATGAAATTGATCAAACCATGAATGACTACCTCACACCTTATTGGACCAATGCCCCTCATGCATTAGACACAATTCCCTAGGAGATGCCAACTACATCTTTAAACCCCATGTCCTAAACCACCTTCCCACATTCCATGGAATGGAGTCCGAGATGCCATACATGCACATTAAGGAGTTCAATGACATTGTAGAAACCTTGTTTCCCCCACATCAACTAGAATCAGCTAAGATGAGGCTATTTCATTTTTCTTTAAAGGATCGAGCTAAAAGTTGGCTAAAAAATTTGAGACCATCATCCATAAAATCTTGGGACCAACTACAAAGATAATTCTACAAAAAAACATTCCCCACCACAAAACAATTGCACTTAAAAAGAGTATCCACCCCTTTTTTGAAAAAGAGGGAGAGTCATTCTATGAAACATGGGAGAGGTTCGAAGACACTATAAACATGGTTCCACACCATGGTTTTTATATTCATGAACAAGTGAGAATTTTATATGAAGGGTTGGGTCCGGGGAACAAACAATTCATTGACATGATGTGTAATGGAACATTTAAAAACAAAGCCCCAAATGATGCTTACGAGTATCTAGAAATCCATTCTGAACAAAACCAAACATGGGGAACTGCACCTTATTCTGAAAAGCCACAAAGAACTACTGGAATTCATACACTTAGAGAAGAGGAAAGCCTTAGGGCTAAACTCACAGCACTCTCTAGGAAGGATGAAGATATAAACCATTGGAAAGTCCATGAAATCCAAATTGTTGACACTGTTTGCACAATTTATGACAAATATGACCATAAGACAGACAACTACCCAACCATTCCATCTATCAAGGATGTTATGTTAGGAGGAACCCCAACGGAAGTAAATGCTTTGAACTTTCAAAAGCCTCAATACCAAAACAACTTCAACCCAAGGTATAACGACCACCCAGGCTTCCGCTGGAAAGATAACCAACAACCTAGACAACCACAGGGACAAAATCCTTACCCCCATCAGAACTACCAAACCCATAACCAGTTCCAAACCCAACCTATCCAATACCAACAGCCACCGATCCATTTTCAACAAACCATACCACCTCCAAAATATCCCCCTGGGATAAACCAACCTACTCAAGCACCCACCCAAACTGTTCCACAAAGCCTACTAGAACAACTGTGCAAACAAATGGAGAGGATGAACTCAGAAGTCTCTTCTCTAAAACAAGAACTTCAAACCATCAAAACTGGAAAGGCACCCATGCCTACTCTCTTGGTTCCATACTCAACTTCAAGGGGAGAGTCAAGTTGTGCTCAAACAAATCATGAACAACTAATGGATGTGACTATTTTAAGAAGTGGGAAATCAATTAAGAAACCTGAAAACTAATTCAGAACCCACCTGAAGATTACAACTTGGATGAAAATTCAAATGAACCACAAGATCAAACTAAGGAAACTGATAACAATTTGAAAGAAACAACTCTTCAACAAACTACCCCACAACCTGCACCATTTCCTCAATGCATGAGTGGGAAAACCAAGCCTGAACTGAGTGAAACATTGAGGGAAATATTTTTACAAGTCAAGTTGAACATACCCCTTCTCGATGCAATCCAAACCATACCTTCCTAATCGAAGTACCTTAAGGACTTGTACACTTTTAAAAGAAAATTTTCACATAAAAACCAAGTCCTTTGGCTGCTAATGTGAGTACCACCATTCAAGGGACCATTCCTCCTAAGTTGAAAGACCCAGGTTTCCCTTACATCAATGTTGAACTATAAGAGAGAAAAGTTTTCAAGGCCTTGTGTGACCTAGGTGCTAGTGTCAATCTCATCCCATATGCTGTGTACTGCCAGTTAGGCCTAGAAGAGCTCCAACCCACATCTGTCACACTTCAGCTTACTGATCGTAGCATTAGGGTTCCAAAGGGGATTTTAAAGGACGTTCTGGTAAAGGTTGAAAACTTCATCTACCCTACTGACTTCATTGTCCTTGACAACCATCCAAAATTCGGAAATAAGGAACAAACCCCAATCATCCTTGGCTATCCTTTTCTTGCAACAATCAACTCTGTTATCCGAGTCCGAAATGGGAACATGACCATCACCATTGGGAACATGAGTCTAGACTTGAACATCTATAATGCAAGCTCACAAATAGGGGATAATGAGGACATTCATGAAGTAAACATGATAGGAAGAATTGATAATGAATCCATGGAACATCAAGGAATATTTGATGGATGTTTAAGTTAGGATGAGATTGATTTCCTTTGTTCATATGAAGGAAGTTTATCTCCTTGGATTGAATCATTTTCAAATTTCTCTTATGATGAATTATAAGGTCCAACAATCAGTGAAACCTTTCAAGAAATCGATTTCATGGAGACCAATCAAACATCCTTACATAAATCTAATCATGACAATCTAGTAGCTGAAACTTCTACATGTGGGGAATCAATCATATCTGAAACTCTAAAAAAAGAAATTGATCTTGATCCAATGTCCCAATCTTCTGCTAAAATTCTGAACCAACCTGATCTTGATTTGAACGAACTTCCTGCTACACTCAATTATGATTTCCTAGGGGACAATCCAACACATCCTATTGTCATTTATTCTTCTCTTGAAGCCAATCAAGATAGGATGCTTCTAGATGTCCTTAGGAAGTATAAAGAATCCATTGGTTGGACCCTTTATGATATTCCTGGGTTTAGCCCACTTATCGGGACTCATAGGATTGTTCTGGGATCTGATTCAAATCCATGTCGTCAACCTCAACGACGAATCAATCCTAATATCATGGAGGTAGTAAGGAAAGAACTTCTGAAATTGTTGAAAGATGGTATCATATATCACATAGATGAGAGTGAATGGGTGAGCCCAATCAAAGTGGTTCCAAAAAAGGCTGGAATCACAGTGATAACCAATGAGGATGGAGAGATTCTTCTAACAAGGGTGAGTAGTGGATGGAGGGTCTACATTGACTATAGGAAACTAAACTCATTCACCAAGAAGGACCATTTCCCCTTACCCTTCATTGACCAAGTCCTTGGGAGAGTGGCGGGTCATGCCTTCTACTGTTTCTTAGATGGGTACTCGGGGTACAATCAAATTGAGGTCTCCCAAGAGGATCAAGGGAAGATTACATTCACATGTCCATTCAGAACCTTTTCTTTCAAACTTATGCCCTTCGGGTTATGCAATGCCCTTAGAACCTTCCAACGGTTCATGATGGGAATCTTCTCAGACATGGTAGGGGATTTTCTAGAGGTCTTCATGGATGACTTATCTGTGTTTGGGGATACTTTTGAGGGAAGTTTGCAGAATGTGGAGAGAGTCTTGTCCAGATGTGAAGAAAAGAATCTGGTCCTAAACTGGGAAAAATGCCATTTCCTGGTTAAAGAGGGACTTGTTCTAGGCCATCTGGTCTCGAGTAGGGGGATGGAAGTTGATAAAGAAAAGGTTGACATAATTCGTCACCTTCCATCACCCAAAACTGTCAAGGAATTGAGGTATTTCTTGGGACATGCTGGTTTCTATACAATATTCATCAAGGAATTTAGTTCAATCTCCCTCCCCCTTTGTGCTCTACTAGTAAAGGATGCTCCATTTGTTTGGACCGAAAGCTGTGAGGGTTCATTCTCAACCCTCAAATCCTCTCTCACCTCTCCTCCCGTTATGAAATATCCAAATTGGAACCTTCCTTTCGAACTTATGTGTGATGCCAGTGACTTTTCTGCAGGAGCTGTGTTAGGACAACATTGTGATAAAAATCCTTATGTCATTTCTTATGCAAGAAAATCCTTAAATGATGCCCAAATCAACTACACCAACACTGAAAAGGAGTTACTTTATATTGTGTTTTCCTTAGAGAAGTTTAGGTCCTACCTCTTAGGATCCCCCATCACTGTGTTCACTGACCATTCTGAACTAAAATACCTCTTCCAAAAACAAGATGATAAGGCTAGACTGATTAGGTGGGTCCTTCTCTTACAAGAATTTGACCTCACAATCAAGGATAAAAAGGGAGTTGAAAATATTTTAGCTGATCACCTCTCTTGGATGGAATTCAAAGATAACTCAAATCACCTTTCTATGTCTGATTCGTTTCCTGATGAACACCTATACTCTGTGAGTGACTGCCCTTGGTATGCCGACATAGCCAATTTCTTAGTTACAGGAGTCATTCCAAAATTCTTAGGGACTCAAGCTTGAAGGAAATTCCTTTCTGATGTTAGACACTATGTGTTTGATGATCCATACCTCTATAATTTCTACCCTGACCAAGTCATTAGGAGGTGTGTTCCCGAATCTGAACAAGATTCCATCCTTAAATTCTGTCATAGTGAGGCATGTGGAGGTCACTTCTCCTCTAAGAAAACATCTGCTAAGATTCTTCAATGTGGTCTCTTCTGGCCCACCCTCTCAAGGGACTCCTACACATTTTGTCAAAGTTGTCTTAGGTGTCAACAAGTAGGGTCTATCACAAAAATAAATCAAATTCCAATCACTCCCATCTTAGTGGTTGAAATATTTGATTGTTGGGGAATTGATTTCATGGGTCCCTTCCCAAACTCTCGGGGATACCTCTACATACTCTTATCTATTGATTTTGTCTCAAAATGGATTTAGGCCATTCCCACCAAATCCAATGATCATTAAGTTGTGATTCGATTTATGAAAGAGAACATATTTTATCGATTTGGAATTCCTAGGGCTATAATCAGTGATCGAGAAACCCATTTCTGCAACCGCCCATTCTCTTCACTCATGTCCAAGTATGGTATTTCTCATAAAGTGTCCACTGCATACCATACTCAAACCAATGGTCAAGCTGAGTTAGCGAATAGGGATATTAAGCAAATTCTATAAAAAACTATCAACCCCTCTAGGATAGATTGGTCTGAGAAACTCTTAGATTCTCTTTGGGCCTATAGAACCGCATATAAATCCATTTTAGGAATGTCCCCATATAGGATGGTTTATGGTAAAGCATGCCATTTTCTAGTGGAGATTGAACATAAGGCCTTTTGGGAATTAAGAAAATGGATTATGACCTCTCATTGGCTGGAACAAAAAAGAAATTAGATCTCAATGAACTGGAAAAATTAAGGATGGAGGCTTATGAAAATTCAAGGATCAATAAAGCTAGAGTTCAAGCCTACCAATCTAGGAATATCAAGGTCAAACATTTTGAACCGGGAAAACTTTTTCTCTTGTATAGTTCAAAACATCATTTACACCTGGGAAAGTTAAGGTCTACATGGTCAGGACCTTTCATAGTGCATTATTTGTACCCCCATGGGGCAGTAAAAATGCAAGATCCTACAAGTAGTTACATTTTCATGGTCAATGGTCAAAGGTTAAAACCATTCATTGAGTCATTCAATAAACAGGAAATAGAGGTTGAGTTAACTGAGCGAACCTATGAACCAGGAACAAATTAATAGATTTAGGGTCTATGTCGGGATAACAACGTTAAACAAAGCGCTGAATAGGAGGCAACCCATGGTTTTCAAGTTTCCAATAATTTTGTTGTTTTAATCAAATTTATATTTTAAATAGGGTTAATGAGACATTTTGATATTTCAAAAAAAAATAAACTGTTGACCTATTCTTCTATAATGAGTATGGATGAGTATTAAAGGGGAGCACCATATTCATCCATGTCACGTGGTGTGATCCTTGAGTAATACCTTATCCAGAAATTTAAAAAGAAGACAATGTATCAACAAATTGTTTTTTTGATGTGTTTTTAGGTTAAAAAAATTAAAAAAAAAATAAATAAAAATATAATAGTAAAAAAAAGTCCACTCCATAGGCCATGGGGAAAACCCCGTCACAACCGGCGAAGCCACGGGGACTCAAACCCGGGACCGAAGGGAGACAGGGGTGCACGCTTACCACTGACCTGTGGCTTCTTGTTCTTCCTTATTCTATAATTTTTATATATATATTCTTATATTTTACTTCCTTTATTATATAAATATATATATATATATATATTGTTTTGTTTGTTTGTTTTGTTTGTTTTGTTTTTCCTTTTTCCACTAGGGAACTTTGCAAGTGACATGGATATCGAAGGAATAAATTGGAGCGGCAAGAACTTCAAACTTCAACCACCAGGTGACTTCATTCCATGACCCTCATTTTCAATTTCCTTTTTGAACTTTTATTTTCTACCTCTAACCACTTCTAAATTTTCTTTTATTTAAACACTGGGGACAATGTTATTTTATGTTGGGGGGGAGGAGATAAAATAAAAAATGCTTTTGTGTCAAAAAAATGAAAAATGATTTGAAAAAAAAATTGAAAATGGAAGGAAAGATTCCTTTAACATTGAACATGGTAATACACATTCCACACTTTGAAACTGAATATCAAATAATTTAGCATACCCTGATTATGATTTTAATCCTTTAATAATTTCATGAGCATAGATTTTGGATAGTGTGGCTGTCCAATTGATATTTCATCGTTTATATTTTCATCCAAATAAAAAAGATCACAATGCACGTCCTTTATATAGTGGGGTATTATTTTGAGTTCATGGGGTCCCCTAAATAAATAGCATAGGTTTGGTGATCATTTTGGTTTAATATGAGTATTAAAAAAAATGCGGGTAGAGCAATGAAATGGCCTAATGCGTGGCTTTCGGCACTTGGGGATCGTGACTCCATAGTTGTCTGGCCCATAGATAGTAATTTTATCTCTATATTTGGTAATTTGAATTTGTTTTTGACTGAGTTAACTCGAGATGATGCCCGAGTATGTGGGCTTCACTTGGTGTCCTAAGTTCTTTGAGCCTGGGAGTCACCGGCAATGTATCTCTACAGGGGTTGACTCTTTTGAGTGCAATTTC
Organism: Viscum album; assembly: GCA_963277665.1. Lineage (NCBI taxonomy): Eukaryota > Viridiplantae > Streptophyta > Magnoliopsida > Santalales > Viscaceae > Viscum > Viscum album. The sequence continues at coordinate 399,859,763 of OY728151.1, read as the reverse complement.
AATTACCATGGCAAAATTGCAAAAAACAAAAACAAAAAAAAACAAAAAAAAATATTATACAAAAAAAATAATACTCTTCTTAATATTGAAATGTGATTCCACTCAGTTCTTCCGTAATTTCCCCCTTGAATAAAGATGAACCCCCATGTCTATTGTGATACACAACACATCCTCATACTTAATTGATATTGGATGAAATATGGAAATGAATTTGAACAAAGGAATGGGCTTGGTATTGTGATATGCTTATGAAACTATCTTGTATTAAAATATTTTGATGGGTTTCATGATTGTTTGGTATAAGGTTTTTGGGTGATCATTGTGTATTAAAATGTTTTTGGAAAAGGGAATTTGAATTTCATTTTTGATGAGATATATTTTGCTCGGGACTAGCAAAACTCATGTTGGGGGGTGTGATTAGCCACTAAATGAGGCTAATATTCATTGTTAATATATATCATATTCATGTTCTTTATTATTCAGAAACACCATTTTAGTTCATTTTACACTTTGAATATCATTTCACATTATGATTGTAATACCTTCTTAAAATGCACTATTATGTGGTACATTTTTGAACATCATTTAAAGTACCAAATGATTCATCTGATTATACATATTTTAATTTGATATTTTTGGGAATTTATCTACACTTAAATATGAACATGTTTGATTCAGGGATTAGTGGAGAATTCATGGAGGATGATGGAGATATTTGGAAATGAAAGGAAGCAATTCTGGAGAAGGTAGATTGGACACCAGCCCACTGATTAGACTGTGGGGTCCAAAATACAAGTCCAATTAATCCCAAAGTTTGCGGGATGCTAGAAGACATGTATAGGAACAAATAACTCTTCAGGAGATAATGATAATTCGGCTTCCCTCTTAGTCATTTAGGCGGCCCAAGTTAGATATAAAAATCTGGGCCAGATTCTGCAGCCTAGAAAAACATCCCACCAATTTGATCATATCTAGTAATCCGCAACTCCAAATGAGCTAAATTTTACAGGAGGTTAGAATAAATCCGGAGACCCATTTTCTTCTTCTATGTCCCACTCCGATTCGGCCATTTAGAAAGTCATAAAAACTCGTCTGTTCGGTGGATGAAAGTTGGATGCCACCTAGGGTCAAATGTGGAAAAGTCCAAATTTCACAAGCTTTCCACCACCTATGGCCTACCAAAATTAATTGAGATGATTTTTACTGTTGGAGGCTCGACCCAAGGGATCCAAAAATGCCTATTTAAGGTAGTGGTGTTGGAGTATTTAGGAATCTTGGAGCTTCCTTTCATTGTAATGTTATGCGGCAGTTTTGTTGTCTCAAATTTATCTTCCACGTGTAAGTTGTTTTAAATCATCATTGTTTCTTAATAAAAGTTATTCTTCTCTTATTATTCTGTTATTCTCCTTATCACTCTGATACCATTGGTTCAAGGTGTGAACTTTTTTATACCAAACCTTGTGATATTATCACACATCGGTGGAGTGATTGTTATTTTAGTGCGTTTTTTTACTTTTCCATTTCCTCCCTTATGAGTCTACTTTCCGTTTCCATTGAAACCATGTGATCAATGGAGGGCTAACCCACTTATTATTTGATCAAAGGGAGTAGAAAGGGGATGGATTGGATGTTATTTATCACCTCATTAATGTATAATAACCTCTTTAATTGAGATTTTTATTTGATGGTTTTGAAACTCCATCGTCCTTGTTGAATTTAAGGCCACACACTTCAAGTGATAATACAAACCTTTACCTTGAAGTGCTAAAAACTTTGATCCTTAAAGTGTATTGGTGATTAGTATTAAAGGGTTTAGGCATTAAACCAGTAAGTGATGATGTTGTTTTATCTCCTTAAATGAACCCATCTCAAATTTAAGATATTGAAATCATTAAAAAGGAAATATGTCCAATCCACCCCGAGCGATACCCTAGGATCAACTCATTCTATTAATTTGAATTCACTTAAGTCTCTTAGAGTTCACTTAAACCCATATAAAATCAACCCAAAGTTGGCCAATTCATAGCCGAAAACAACCCTTAGAATGTGTGTGTCTATAGGTTACTTTTTAGGTCTCTGTGGATTCAATAACCCAAGCTAGACTACAAGGACCGTTCTACCTTCATCTCTTGGGTAAATTTGAGCGAGAATCAAATACACCCAAAAAAGTGGCCAAACTCTATCCATCTATATTGGAATTTCTTGACTAGAATAAGATTTGGGCCCTACAAAATCTGGAAGGGGATCAGAATAAGATAGAAGGAGCTTCAAATAAAAAGGTTCGCATCCGATCTTTTATACTAGGTGACATGGTGTTGTCCCTGAGAACACTAATGATACCCAGTAGAAATCTTTTGAAGATGGATCCGAAATTGGAGGGACCTTATATCATTCTCATGGTTTACCCAAATAGTGTATACTCATTGGTCATAATGGATGGTGAGCATATCACTCCTCCCACTAATGATAAATTTCTCATGTATTATTTTTCAGAACAATATTTCTTGAATTTAAATTGTTTTGTCCTCATCGCACGATGTTAAACTATGTGATCTATCAGAGCTAAAAGATATAAAACTACAAGGCACTCATCCCGCATGATGATAAAAAAATGGTCCCAAATCTATGACCATAAACTATTATCTTCCCAATTTCCTTGACATGCAATGTTAAACTACATGACATTTCAAAACAACATTTAGCTCGATTCCCGTCCATATAGGATATGTATAAACACCGAGACTCTTCATCCTTAGCCCAATGTTAGGTCCCTAAAAATTTACGACCTCATATCAAATATTCGTTCTCAGGACCATGCAGTTCCGTATGGACATTATGTTCTCATTCACTTCGAGCTATTTCTTCCACACCACACACATCCCCTTGAGACACCCCTCCTTCATCAAGCATCCTTACCGCAGGACATTAAAATAAAAAGGTACCACCATTCTTTATATATCTCGTCATTGGGGTTTCCATCATATTTCACATCCGAAAGGACCCCCCCTAGTAGCTTTGGTGCATGCCACCTTGGCTCACGTACTATTTTAGGTTAACATCCCAGAGAATCTCGAATGACGATTTAACTCATGTCATGCATTGTGAATTTGATCATTGGTCGATTTTCAATTTTTTTCCTCTTCCAAGTTACACAACATGGATACTGCATTGTGAACATGGTCAGCAGTTATACCCAATCGTTATTTCCTCCCCATGGTCTCCCAAATGGTAGGAATATTGATTCACCTTTTCAGCCCTTTAGTCCCATACACACAACATTAAACTGGGAATCTTCAGTCCGAGATCTATAAACATAAACTATGATCTACCACGTCATTGTCACATGATGTTAAACTTCATGGAATCTCCAAAAATACATGTGGATTGATTCCCATCCAAATAAGATACAAAGTAATGCCCATACATTTGTTCTCTAGGTCTAGCCCTATTTCTTATATGCCTTCTCTTTTTCCATCCAGTTGGCTTAAGTCCTCTGAGGGAGTATGTGGTGTGGTGTAGAATCTTTTTATCCTCACTCATGCTGGGTTTTTAACAACCACGTTACATACCGCTCTCTTTAGAGCTCTCCATCCCCCTTTCCTCCATTCATCTTCTTAAGTTCTCTGCTCTAATATTGGGCCCCTCAACCCTATTTAGTAATTTGCCAACGTTCCTAGATGCATTGTGGTTTGGGAGCTAGAGGGTTGGGTTCTACAAGGATATGTTTTCTCCCATTTCCTTAACATTTCTCTTTTTTGGGGCTTTCAACCTCATTCAAATCCAAAAGGACCCCAATCGACAATGAAGCTAGGCTTTAGTGCTCTCCCACCATCTTGGGCCAATGTCCTGGAGGATCTCAAATGACAATTTGACACATGTTCCACATTGCGAATTTGGTCAGCAATCAATGCTAATTTGTTCATTCCCATTTGAAGTCACATTATATGGAAGTTGTGTTTCAAATATGGTCAATAGTTATCCTACATCGTTACAGTACCACCTTTAATACCTGAATAATGATTAGGTGATTCACATCTCATTCCACTACATAATTTCCAACTAAAATTTTGACCCTGATTGTGCTATCCCTCTGTGTACATTTTCATGTTAAGAGGAATAATCTACAAAAATGAATCATTTGAGGCTATACATTGTTTATATTTTCTCTCTATTCCACATGTTGCAAAGATCTCATCCACCCATGTTTCCCACATCATTCTTAGATCACATGGGCTTAGGGACATGGTCAAGGTTTTTTTTTCATTTGTATGAATCTCACTTCTTTTGGTCTGATCTCTATGACCATAAGTAAGACCCCCTTCATCCTTATCGCATGACGTTAAACTGCATGAATTTTGAGAACTATGTGCAACTTGATTCCAATACAAATGGGATACGTAGGAACACCTAGAAAATTCGTATTCTGGTCCAGCCCATATAATCTAATCTTTTCTAGCCCCTTGTCTTAAAGTTTCTCCTCTATAATTTTACTTAGTGTGGTATGGAACTTTTCATCATTCATGTCGGGTATGCTTTATCACACCTTACATATTCTATTTAAAACCATTTTATTATGTATGCATCTAATATATATGATATTAAAAAATTCATCCTAGTCCCACATGAAATAAAACTATTGAATCTTTGCCATACTATGTTAAAATAAATGGATTAGTCCTATCATACGTCCCTAAAATATGACACTATCATACATTCCACATGAAAAAAATGAGGCACCGTATTATGGTGTCCTCTCTCAAGGAGAAAACATGTTTGGTATCTGTCATACACCTTACCATTTTTCACGGCCTACACATGTCTTGGTTATTATAAAAACACCTAGATTTTCCATACTCGGCATTTCGCTTCACAAAAAACACACATTAACCCTAAAAACCAACAAGATCTATCAAATTCTACTTATTTTGGTGCATGGGCTAGACATGCATGACGTTATTTCTTCTGGCATTGGTAGGCTAATTTTACAGTATTCTGAACTATGTGTGGCTTGATTCCAATCAGCATGGGGAGGAAATGGATCCTCATTAACATTGGGTTTGTGATATCCATGCCATTTATTTCCCTTTGATGATTTTCCTTCCATTCTCCGACATCTATGTCATACGATGATAAACTAAATGAATCTTTCCAGAACTATGTATGGATGGATTCCCATCCTCATGGGATAGTAAGGAATGTACAGACACTACGTCTCTAGCACATTCAAAATTCATCCTTCGGTCCCTTGACCTAAGGTTTTCCTTGGGATCAAGTGGTATGGTGTGGACCCTTTCAGTCCTCATTCATTTCAGGATATGTATCACACCATGAATATTGGTTCTAGGTATCTCAATCCTCACTGTATGATGTTAAACTACATGTCTATCATCCTCATATGCATGGAATAAAACTGTGGGCCACTCTAGGTTCTTGATAGAGAGATCCTTTCAGGAAATTAGTTCAGTTCCTGGTTTGACTGATTCACTAATCGAATGTGTTTTCATTATGGTTGCGTAATTTAGAGAGTATTAGATTCCATTAAAAAAAACACATCACTTCACCCTCCATGTATTTTAGGACCTTTACTTGGATACCCATCCTCTTTCATGTCTAATGGAACCCCCTCTATGTATGGATTCTTGGCCTATGGATTATCTACTTTGCTAGGATAATGTTTTGGAATACTATGGATGACATTTTGAGTCAGGCCCCATGTTTCAAACATGTTCAGTGGTCAACCTTCATTTTTCCCCCATTTCATGCTAACACAAGAAGGAACTATATTTCAAACACGATTAACAGTTATCCTTTATTTTCATTCCATCCCTATAGTGTTTTGAATTTTTTCTATTGTGGTTTACACTTTCAACTCCCCTATATTCAGATTAGTTCCAATGCCCATGGAGTTACACCTCTCATGCACTAGAACACATTGGTGATGTGACAATTCGACTGTTATGAGAACTTCATTTTCCAGTTAGGCCTCCCTCTTTCTTTCCAGAATCCCAGATTGGTCGCTCAAACCCTAGATTCCATGATATAGGTCCCCACTCTCATATTCAAAAGAAATAACGATGTAGTCAACCATTATTTCTCACAATGTGCACGACCCAAGTGAGATTTGGGAGTGATCACTGAATATTTCATGGATGTGATGGAAATAAATCAACCAACATAGATAACCGAACTTATACACACAACCAATATAAATAAGAAGAGAATAAAAGTACCTTTATGAGTTGAAATAAGTTATAGAGACCAAGGAATGTCCCTAACCATAGACGGGTTGACCTATTCGATTGAGCATCCCAGCTCCTCTACTCTCTGGCTTGTGGCCTCTAGGATCTAGTGTCACCTGTTAGGATCCCCCTCCTCCTTGATGGAGATGGGGAATAGTTAATTGGAAATTATCCATGCCATCTACAAGTCAGCGTGGGTAATATTTATCTGTTGAGAAAATCACCTCATCCATTCATCAGCCTATAACTGCTAGGCCTTCCATCATGATAAAAATTTCGATTGTGCATTGAGGAATTAGGGATGAACATTCACCCACAACCTCAACCATTGGATCTCGCGCTCAACCTCTTGGAGTCTTTGGACATTGATGCCCTTCCCCCACTACCAACCAACACTGAGTTGCACACGTCATCCCAACACTTCGTGACAAGGTAGTCTCAGATGAGTGCATGAGGGAAATTGTGAATCTACTCCCCCATAACATAGCTCACGCTATCAGGAACAAAGCCACCCCATATGTCTTACCAATTCTTCTTTATTGGTATCCTTGATAAAATTATTGATCATCATCCATGACTGGAGACAAACAGTATTTCTATCCTCTTCATTCGTAGATTTTTTATCCCAATCATCAAGATCAGAAAGTTTATATCTAGGAAATGCCTCTTGGATTTTATTAGAAATTTATTCATCGAGTTGGTCTTCTTCATTGAATTCTACTTCGGTGATGTCCACCTAGACAATTCCAAACTCTATATCATGAGTAAAATTTATCACCGCTTCTGGCCATTCATAGGGAACCATGGCCCAGTTATCTAGGGTACTCAGTGCTATAGGGATCATCGCCCATACTTGGAGCAGAGCCTTGGGTCTTCCATACATTTTCATTAACAACATATGAACCATCCTAGAGATTGTGCATGCATGGGTCACATTAGACAACTTGACTGACCAGACAACCCATACATCCCTCATGTGTGAGACGTACCACGGTTAGACGCTTGATATTGCCTCAGGTCTACCATCATCAGGAGGAAATGATGTGGCCCTTTATATATGATTATGGCCTCTGATGATTCGGAAGTTCCCCCCATACTCCCTATGCACTACTGGATTCTACAAGAACCATCTCTCTGACTATAGGCCCGGTTTTTTGGTTCTCTACAACTGTCACGCCATCTTACTCATACAAAATAGTGGCCGATTAAAGATTATATTGTGAATATAAGTGTTAGTTGAGAATCCCAGATAAGGTAGGAAGGGAAATAAAAAATTAAAGGGAGTAAGAAACTGCTTCTAAATTTTCCAAGAATTTTCCCAAGGAGATTCCCCCTGAGGCCCATATCTCAATTTCTTCAAGAGAGGCTCCCTTGGAAGTCCCTTATGTTTCTCATGGTAAATCTTCCTCATCGACTTCTTCCCCCCGTGATTCATATTCATGAATGGGAAACAGGAAGTACTCTACCAGTTGAGCTGTTGTCAGTTCTGTGGGAGTAGTCTTGTTCAGCAACACCCTTTCCCAGTGAAAAATCGGCCAAATATCCCCAGAAGAATTTATTATTTCTTCATGATCCATTAAAAACATTCTTCCCTAAAAATGGGTAGAATTGAATCTTCCCATAACAAAATAAAGTTCATACAACAACATCCTATACATGTTTAGATTCATTCATAGGCCATTAATGCTAAGGTTCTTTTTTATCTTTTCCCAATTTTTATATGCCTCCAAAATGATGACATCATAGAGAATAGACACTGAATGCAGTTGATTATTGGGATCATGAGGGGTTACCCATGCCGAAGCCCCATGATGATTCACCTACTTCTTGATTCCTCCCACATGGAGCCACTGGGCCTGTCACTGCCACCTCTTTCACTTCATTTCTATCCAGCACTGGACCATGGTTTGTTGATTCATGATATACCGCCCATACTATTATAGCCTCTCTACCCGGTCATGTGTTCTCATCACCTTCTTCACATACCCGTGTCATCACTATTCGATGTCGATGTGTAGGAACCACCTTGTTGGCCTTGATATTCACTCAATTTAGCAACTCACTAGGGTATTTAGGCTCCCAGCATTGTGAATATTGATGAACCCATTCTAATTAATCATTAGATAGAGGAAACTAAGTCCAAATCATCCCATCCTTATAAAAATTATCAAATGTTGTCGCATCACTCACGGGTGGTTCTTGTGGCCCACATTTGTATACACCTGAGGAGTCAGCCTCTGCATCCACTATAATTTTTGGGCTAACCAGTACAGGGTATATGGTTCACATATGGGTTAAAAATCTACTCAGAAAACCATAACAACCCCACATAAAGATAGAATATATGACCGCTTATCTATGGTATTTGTGAAATCATTGATATAATCTCTGGTTGCAAAATGAATTGGGTGGAAGCTAAATTGTTCTACATGCCCCATCTTACCCAAAACAACCACTGTATCCTACTTCAATGGGGAACTACCTTCAATGTTAAAAATTGATTATTGAGAATGTATCCCAGGAGGAGTGATGGGGTTAATATATTCGTATCCCCCCATGGATTTCATGATCCATCTATAAAAAAGTGGAATGACCTGCACACCCACAATGACCTTTTTCCCTCAATAATAATCTGAAGTATATAGTATAAGTTTTTCAGTACCAGTATACCCATGTTGATGCCGTCACACCAGCCGTTTGGGATTCCATGATAAAGTCACTTTGTCTCACCCCCATGTGGGAATCTATGACTGGTAATATCCACCCATAGTTCAACGTTGAGATAAACCTGGCTAGCTTGACTATCGACCATTGCTGTATATTGATGTTTTATCCCTATAGATTCCACTATATACCATCCCAAAATATCTAGAATGAACCTTTATTACCCCATTGAGTTCCTCGCAGACATATAGGTTCCCTCGATGGTAGTGTTCCCTATACTCGTGGGAAATTCATGAAATAACAAAACCATTGCTAAAAGTGGATGTCTCGAGTATTCTATTTATCCTTGTCTATAACTAGAACTAGCCTAAAAAATTCCATCACCAAAGGTGGAATCTCATCCCTTTCCCCCCAAACATTTTTGACGGGGAGGAACTCATCATACATCCCTCCCAGGATTAGGATTTTGAAATTTTATTGGAGTTCCCAGAGTCTAATTCCAACCTCCTCGTTATGCAAATGAAATTTGTTGGTATCTGAAAACCATCAGCTCATAAATTAAGATATAAATTCCCTTGGTTAAGAGATTCTAAGTTGGGAAGCCCATGTTTCTTCATACAGGCCAGCCCAAATCAGGACATTCACAAAATCTTCAAAGGACACACATGACCAATAATCATAGGCCTAGTCATTAGCGAATTTTCCACACTAGTTTAAGTCCCAGCTTGTGATCCACCCCCTTTCTAGATTTTTGAGACCTACCATGGTGATAATATTGTATTGGGGTAGGGATATCTCATACACCAATTCCTCGGTGTTGATATTGTTAACATGATTGTATAGAAAAATTGCTATGAATGGGGTGTGATTTTTTCCAATATGCCCATCCGCAACCCAATACCATTGGTATTGCTCAGAGGTGCCAATAAACCATTTGGCTAGATCATCCTTTCAAGGGGATGAGATGAAGTATTAATCATGTATGCCAAAACCACACAAAGATAGTTTCTTACATAGTGGTTATTCCTTCTACACATCCGCCAGTTTTGCCATCAAATAATCGTGAATGTAAGTACACCTGATGTGTTGGGACCACTTTGTGTATGATGATTGTATTTGTTGTCGACATCCATCAATGCTGGTCAAAATAAAGAAGGAATTGATGAAGGAATCCAATGTTAATCAGCTTAAGTGAGGATTCCAAGAGAATTGTTATGCAATCATTGTATTGGATGTCATTATTGGGTAATTCTATAGGAAGTAATTCAGACGATTGATGCACTGATCCTTCGTTCTAAGAACTGGTGTCAATGGTGACACATTGTTTACAACAATGAAGAATGGTGTGGTATCATCCATATTATGATGATTAAACAATAAAGAGGGTTTAAAAAATACCATGAATATCTTCATGATTTCATGATAACCATGCAATATTGTACTTGAATAATAGAGTCATATGATTTTCATGATGATTAGAACGACAGTTGAAGAAGAAGAGAGAATATGGAAGGGCTTCAAATTCTATGGTAGCCATGGATTCAACATTTTATCTAAATCAGATGATGTTTTTTTGATTTCTATTTCATAGATATCATAAGTTTGGCGAACTTGTGATAAAAGCCTTATGATGAACGGGGGAGTAAAAGTGATGCCAGTCATATAATGTTTTGATTGAAAAGAATAATGCCGTATAAATATAGTGATGTTTCAGTAATTCAAATTGAAACTTTGACGATGATAAATCTTGACTATCAAAATATACATATAACGATGGTGTATTTCATGATGTAAGCTGAAGAATGGTTATGGAATACAAATAGGAAAGAAATGAAAAAAGGAACAATCAATATGGTGGTGGTACAAAAGAACAGTATAATGTGGCACCATTTTCCAGAGTTTGCCAAATTTTAGGGCTTGAATATCACGAGATGAAGAATCGTGTTTTTTGGCAAAGGATATTACACGGATGTTTTAAGATGGCTTGGAATGTTGCAGGAAAGTGGAGTTCTATGTTCTGAACATCAAAATCTGGAAAAGGAGAGGCATGCACGAAAGATTGGAGAATTGATGTGAAAGAAAAGGTTGCGTGAATGATTGAATAATTTGCGCGAAAGAAGAGGTTGGCGCAAAAAAACATTTTCGCCAAAGGAGACGTAAAATGGGGTTTTCACACCATGCATAATTGGTGATCTGAACTTTGGAAAATGTAAAAGGAAGGAAGTGTGCATAAAATTTCAAAAGTGCATGAATGATTCAATAAGTAGGAGAAAGAAGAGGTTGGCATGAAAGAGACATGCGCACCAAAGATGACGTAAAATGGTGTTCTGCGTGCCATGCATAATTCACAATCCAAACATCAGAAAATGGAATAAAAGGAAGCATGAAAAATACTTTAAAAGCATGTGAATGATTCAATATGTTTGTAAATGAAGAGGTTGGAGTGAAAGACACTTACGCGCCAATGGTGATGTAAAATGGGGTTTTGCACGTGAGTCATGATTCGAGGTATAAATTAAAAAAACGGAAAAGTAATAAGGCACACTATAGATTCAAAGAAGTGGACAAAATATGAGGTTAGCACGAAAGAGGCTTACATGCCAATGTCGACGACAAACGGGTTTTTGCACGACACGTCAAGATCTTGCACATCCCATTAGGGATATTTCATGTATGTTATCTAAATAACAGGTGACCCCCTCACATTTGATATGCTCAATAATTAAAAGATATCAGAGCTCTTAAGGGAAATGAAAAATACACATAGGTAGTTGCGTGAAAGAAATAGTTTTGCACACAAGAAGGGAGTTGCGTGCAAGGACGGAGTTGCACACAAGAAGGATAAGTTGAACGCAAGAAGAGTGTTGCACGCAAGATAGAAGTTGTATGCAAAAGGACTTCCATGACAAATGTTGAATGTTGTGCAAAAGTTATTAATGTTGTGTGCATGTATCCAAAAAGGGGGTGCACAAAATATTGGGGTCTTGCAGGCCGTCGACAGGTGAAAAACACTTTCAAATTGAATTTGTGGATAAGTAAGTACCGTGAACCATTCGGTATCACGAAGAGAAGTAGAACCGTACTCACACGATTGGTGTTTAAGACACCCAATGTGCTTTTCGAATTGGAGAATAACTAGACGTGAAACTGAATTCATATCTACATGATGGAAGAAGGTAGTGTACCAATACACTTCTATATGGGAATTGAGAATTGAAGAAAGTGATTAAGACACTGCAGTATTATTCCTTATTATACTGTGTCAAAGAGAAATAAGAGAAGAAGAAGAATAGAGTATGCCAAACTGAAAGATGACAATTATCCAGGGTAGTTTAATTCAGATGATGCAATGTGAGTGGATCCTTAGTGTTTGAATAATAACATTAGTGTATGTGATTCTACATACAGAAAGAAGAAGTTTAGTGCAGTTAGTGTTGCACTAGAGAAGATGAGAAAAAAATAAGGAAGAATTTCTTGCCTACTAATTTTCAAGTAATCAAGTGAAGAGAACTAAAGAAGTCCAAGAGAAGAACCTACATTAGCAAGAAGGAATAATACTGTCTCTATAGGCATTATAAAGAACCAGTTAGAGGATGCATGTTGGGCTAGATCATCACTAGTCCAAGGAAGAGGATTGTTTCCCACCCCCCTCTAAAGTGTAGGGACTCACACTAGCTAGATGATTGATTTCCTAGCCACTCCACTATAATAGCATATCACATCATAGTGTATAATCCATTCCCTAGTCATATCCATTCATGGCAAGGACGTAGCCACTCTTTTTGAGTGGTGATCCTTGTAAAAATATCGTGTGCATATTTTTACTACATTTTATTATTTCATGCAATAGGGAAAAGTGAATAAGAGAATCAAGATCCTAATATGTCAATAGGTACAGGGATTAAAGTTGTAATTGGTTTACAATTCCCCATCACTGATTCACCGCCCTCTCAGAGTTATGTATATCCCAAACTAGTCCTCTCAAGATGTACAATTCTATTTGTACGTTACTTTCTATGGAATCCCTCCCAACAGCATTGGCATGAACTTTTCATGCAACCTCATGAGTGGAAATTTGATCCAAAGACTTGGAGAAAACTGAACAAAGAATCATTTGTGGAGACCCTTTGCGAAGACCTCTCTTGGAGATGTTCATGAACCACCACTTCTCCGCGAATCAGCCTAGATTTTAGCCTAAATCGTAAAATATGCAATAGATCCCGATGCCTCTATTATATAAATAGAATTCACAAATAAATGAATGAAATAACTACATTTCTCTAAAGAGTTTGAAGCGATGACCATTTATTGAAGAAATGGTGATGGAACAATTGTTCATGGAGATCAAGATGTGAAAAATGACTCGGAGCACCTATATATAGGCGTACAGGATGCCGGCTTCATGGAGGCACACCAAGGATCTTCCGGGTGACCCTTCTAGGATTTTTGGGGAATCTGGTGCCCCTGCAGAATTATAACTCCTGGGAAGAATTGCTTCGCGATTAAACGGCGTGCCAGCCTTTGCAATGAAACTTCACGCACATCTCTATGACCCATCTCTGTGATATGCCACTTGGTTAAATTTTCCTTGTATCATTGGCCTCCTAACCTCAGAATTGAACCCTCATTTTTGTTGGATCCAATCATGAGTCGGGAAATTTGTTGGCACCTAAAATTCCATCCTGATTAGAGAGAGGACACAAGGATGCGGTAGAGTGAATCATCACTCCAAATGGGAATAGTCCCTCTAAACCATCCCAAAGGGGGGGGGGGCTCACAAATTTATCCACATGGATAGCCTATTTTTGGGAGACTGCCTCTAAGATAGTCTCCATGGTGTCCCTCCTTGTCATGAGTCTGACGCCAGGCCACCACCCCTTTGTGGCCTGTTCTGTGGAGGACACTTAGATGGACCACTATGCAACATCTCACACCCTATGTGAGGCCGATTCCTTCCAAAAGAGCGACTCCTCTCTCTAGTGTAACTCTTCTCTGTGGCGAGCTTTGAGATCCTCTTTAACATTGGTTTCCTATAAATGTAGGACTCACCCCCTTCCAAACCATTATTACTCCACCCTTTCTACTTCCACTCTCTCGTTTTATAGAGACCATCGCAAAACCCAATGATAAATCACCAAAGGTACTTGGACTCTACGATCTATACATATTTTTGTTCTTTCCGACCTCCACCTATTGTGGATATTCCCTTCTTGAAGTCATATGACCTTCAATAGAGGTAGGGGCCCTTCGAGGTACTCGAGGTTTCAAAAATCGTAAAACCTTCATGAATCTCTCTCCAAAGAAGGAGTTGTTTCCTAAGGTGTATCTCTGCACCATTAAAAGTTCCCATTCAAACAGACACTATTATTCATGAATCCTAAAGTCAATGAAAATCCATTCACCATTGATAAACACAAACTCTTTTTGAATCCCTTTACCTTTACGTGGCCCATCCTTTTCTCGATGTGCCTAGACTTCATGAATACCATCCTCTTCGTGAATCACCTCGTTCCAAAATCCGATGCTTTACATACCCCTTTCCCATATGAATTTTTATGTTTGTTTGAAATGATTACAATGTCCCTTGAGTGTTTCTTTATATTTCATTTCTTAGCCTCATTCCTCTTCACATAGAGGCACTAAAGGATATTGCTTCTTCTCATAGCCATGCTAACATGATCCCTTCAATGGATCACTCCACAACCCTATATCTACATGGCATTTCAAATGCCTTCCCTTTTCCAAGGCTTAATGTACACTAGTTTTGTATGTTCTAGGGGCGGGGATAAGATCCTACACATCTGAGCTACAGGATGTTAAACTACCAAGAATCATCATCCTTAGCACATGACATTAAACTATAGCCTCTCCCTATGTAATATACATGGGGTAACCCGCCTCAGACATTTTTTACGCCCACTAGTATCCAATGGAGTGAGATATTACTCACATGGAATGAGATACTTTGAGAAAGGAACTCCATCTATCAATGGGGGTGGGAAACCATCCTAGTGTAATACCCTTTCCTTTCCTGTAAGAGGTAGCTCCCTTACCCTTCCTCTCCTCTTCTATGCGCAATGACCAGAGGATAGATGGTCACATGGGACTATTAATAAACCGTCCCTATCCCTTTTGGGATTTATCGCCACAAAGCCTTCCTTTTGGAGTAAGCCCCTATTTCAAATTTGTGTCACTAACCACACATAATACATAATCCATCTCTCAATGATGCACATTATGTGATGTGATCGCCAGGTCTTTGTTACCTCTTGATTCCCAAATTGAGCATGAATCACGTGGGATTAGAGTAAGCATCGACTATGGAATCTTCTCTGGGCCGCGTTAGTGTGTATGCCGCATCCCTTAGCACTGAACTATGCAGACATTGATATTTCCCTTTTCTAGGAATGGTACATAAGAAGCCTCCCTAAGGTTCAAGCCTATCACCCATCAGTCTCAACTAATTCACATTAGTTTATGCTTTTCTTGCATGATTTTAAACTGTATGCATCCAAACTATGTGCATTTTGATACGTATTTCTTAGACATGGAAAATAGGAAGCCTCCTAAAGGTTCAACCCCAAACATTGGAAAACCTATTCTAAAAACATGGGTTTGGATATTTGTCTCCTAGATTGGGTATGTAAGAATACTCTGTGAGCTTCAACACCAAACACTGGTAATCTTCGGTGTCTCCATTGTTGTGATCTGTATCCATAGTCCATTCCTTAGTGGGGTTAGACCAAATCATGGGCATCTAACCATGCGTAATCCCCAATATGCCATCAGTTTATTTTCCTCAATGTAAACCAAAATTTTATTCCCCATATCAAACTACACATACATTGATCTTTGTCTATTCCGGGAAAGGTACGTAGGAAGACTCCATGAGGTTAAATCCCATCACCAATCGGTCCAAACTACTTTTTTTCGGTTCACCCTCATCCTTCATGATGTTAAACTGTATGAATTCAAACAATGTGGGTTTTGATCCCTGTCTCCTAGACAGGGTACATAGGTAGCCTCCCTGAGGTTTAACCCCAAACATTGGTAAACCTATTTGAACTACATGTGTTGTGATCATTGTCTCATAAACATGGTATGTAGGAAGCCTCCCCGAGGTTCAAACCCAAACATTATTATACTTCAGTTTCCCCTTTGTTGGGACCCACATCCTTGGCCTGTTCTTTAGTGGCGTCAGACCAACAATTGGGAAGCATACCATGTGTATGCCACATCATGCCTTTGGGTCGTTGTTCTTTGTGTATACCCAGATTCTACGCCCCATTCCAAACAACATTGACATTGATCCCCTAACATACTGATACGTAGGGATCCTTCTTAAGGTTAAATCCCCTCACTCATGTCCCATCATGGTCTCTCCCTTGATCCTATTTGTTTCGGGAAGGTCATGCCACAACCCAGAGGTTCTACTTCCTTCTAGTCCCATACGTTTGTCCATTCTCACAAGCCTCCTCCTCAGGTGTCTCATTTCCCCACAGAACTACGTGGACTTTGATTCCTACCCAATAGGATATGTAGGAAACCTCCATGAAGTTCAATCCCAATATCACCATCATCTCCACATTGGTGCCACCCAACACCTTCGATCCACTACGTCCAACCATTCAACATCCACCCTGATTCATACTCAAGCCACCAAATCCCAGTGAGATCATGTCATCCATCTCATCGCCACTCTTAGAGGCACTTGGGAAGGTAAATACATATAATCCCCATACAATCCATAAAAATCAAACCGAGAGTGTTCCTTTTATGATTAGAAGGTAGCCATGTGTAATCCTCATTATGCCCTTAGGTCATTGTCTTCTGTCTACACTCGTATCCAATGCCTCACCCATTCAAACTATGTGGGTTTTGATCCCTTTCCTCTACATAGAGTATGTTGGAAACCTCCATGATGTTCAATCCTAGCCAGTGGTAAACTTTGGTGTCCCACATTCTAGAGTTCAGATTCTATGATCTACCCTTAGTGGTCTCTATATTAGCCTTCATGGTGTGACATCTCCCCTATATAGAAAACATCACCTTAGATCCGTCTACTTTGGGTGTTTAGATCCACAAATCTAGTAAACCTTTCAGGTAATCACTCCAAGGGATGTACACATATGATCCACTCCCACCAGTGTTCCATTTAGTCCAATCCATCTATGCTAGATGTTAAACTCGTGGCATAGACCGTGTTACAGATGCTAAGATGAGGAAAACATTAAGGACATGTCGAGGGAATATAGTTCCCCGCACTCGACGTGGTATGCCTCAGGTTTCCGTACCATTGAGAATCTCTATCAGAAATTGAATAAATCCAGATGTATTAGTGTTCCATCTACCAAACATGCCAATGATTCCCAATGTGACTACTCATCTGACAGAGGGTTGCTGCCCTGACCAGACCCCCTGGAATGTCTTGATAGGATTAATGAAATTAACAAGAATCCAAAAAGATATGGCACTGGGAAGAGGTTCACAAAAAACATCTTAAATATATGAGGGATACCCGGACTAGGAAATGAATACTGAGGAGGAATCCACGGAATGTATGACTGACATCCCATCATCTCATTTAGACCAAGAAGAAAACGTCCCTAAATAAGTAATAGATACTGCCTGCCTTTGGAAAGAGGGAATGCATGGAAATAGTTATGAATTCTCGATAGACGAATGTGCACCCCGACAGAAGCATCCGAAAAAATATATAAATTAAAATACATTAAATTATTAATTAGTATGATGTATTATTATGGACACATAATGTGTAAAATGGTCATTTTTCAATAAATGAACTTTATCTTTATATTTTTTATTTTCATTAATAAGATAAAAATATAAAATATATCATTATAATTATATAAAATAAACATTATTTTTTGTTATTAATTTCATTAATGTCTTAGTATGATTTTTTCTATTTTTCACCAAGAATTGATTTTTAAATGTATAGTGAAAATATTGATTTTACCCTAAACTGTAAATTTAATGAAAAATATTAATGAAATAATGACTAAAATTTTATGAAATTTTTTATATTTTCAATTTGAAAGAACTATATTTAATTTATAAAACAAATTTTTAACACTTTGGATACTTAAGTAATATTTTACTCTCAAATCATATTTTATTCACTTATAGAAATTATTTTTACCACTTATGAAAATTAAATATAAAAAAATGTATTCATATTTTAGATCACCATGTTGAAATTATAAATTAAGGTAAATTTAATTAATAATAATAATACTTTTATTAATGTTAATTATTGTGATGTTGACGAAAATAACATTATTAAGTATTAGTTTTATTAACATTGTATAATTTTTTTCTAGAAAAATAAATTTGACTATATTAAATAAAGACACTAATATTAATTTTAGATCCATATTTAAATATAGAAACCAAAATATAAATTTTATTCAATATAAAATAATGGTAGGAAAAATTAATGAAAAATAGTCATTTTTCTACAAAAAAGGTTTTTTATACATTATATGTATTATTTTGAAAAATTATTTTATAATATTTTGTAATCGAATTGGATTAAATATGTAATAAACTAATATTCAAAAAATTATAAAATTTCACTATAGTTTATTTTATATTTTTTTAAAATCATAAGATATTTTAATGAGAACTAGTTACCATGATAAAAAGGGTAAGAGAAAAAATATAAGAATAAATAACATCAAACATGTTTTAAAATGTGTTAAAATTATTATTTAGGGTTTTCTACAAACAATATCCCCACAAAATTCTTTACTTTTCACTTTTGGATCCACTAATCATTGAATAATTGCATTCAATTATTGAAAATAATGGGTATTCTCAAATGTTCCTATATAATCTCTTAAGAAAGGAGAACAATTCCACCCATTAACTGATCAAATTTATGTACTAAATTTCATTGAATCCAAAATCAATTTTAATCTTCTATAATCTCGTTTCAATTCATAAATCCCATAATAAATAGATTTTATACTAATACCTTAATTTCTATTGATCCTTTATAGATAATTTTCATGTTCCCAACGTGTGGATTACTTCATCCTTAACTTTTTATAATTAAAATTCTCTTCGAAACATATTTGAAAAATATCAGTAAAATGAGTTAAATATCATTTTTAAACTTATGTGTTACTATATTATTAGAATAAAAATTATTTATTCCTCCTCATCCACCATGAATATCAAAATAACATCGATTATGCGTACATGCAGACAACTTAATCCATGAAACGCGTTCCTTAGTTTTTCAACACCACATTTCAATAAAGGTTTAAATGATTATATTTATTAATAAAATTGATATATATATATATATATATAATTTATTTATGAATATTAAATTTTAATTTAGTATCTAACTACATCCCTCTCATTCATTGATAAATGGAGATGTTAACCATGTGTACCTGTATACTACCTTTTCCAGGAAGTATTATTTTTTTCATTGATTCTCAATATCTACAAAAAAACTCAATTTTGATTAAATAAAATAAAAAAATCCATATATTATCCTGATTACTCTATTATAGTGATATTATACACTACCATAACAAAACACACCAATTGAGTTATAACATTT
Organism: Viscum album; assembly: GCA_963277665.1. Lineage (NCBI taxonomy): Eukaryota > Viridiplantae > Streptophyta > Magnoliopsida > Santalales > Viscaceae > Viscum > Viscum album. The sequence continues at coordinate 399,840,260 of OY728151.1, read as the reverse complement.
TCTTATTTAGGTAGGTCTTAAAATGTACAAGAACAATACTATAAAACTCCATCATGGATGACTATGATAACATAAATAAAAATTATTATATTTTAGTATTAAAACAATGTTTGGATTATGGTGAAGCTATTTTTATATAATTTATTACAATTAGTAATAAAATATCATCATTGATCTCTAAAATTAGAAAAATAAGTGATCACTGATTAAATTTTCATGCAACATAAGTTACAGAATTATGAAATGAGATAACATATTTAAAATAAATTTAATTTTTCTATATCATTAAATTAAATAATACTATAATTATGTAATTTTTTCAATATGTGGATGCTAAAATCAACACCATAAATCATGCATGAAATATTCAAAGTTATTAACATAGAATGGTAAAAATAATCTAAAAGTAACTAAAACATTGAAAATAAAAGATCTTAAATGAATAATATAATAATTAATATATATATGATTTTTTTATGAAATTGAATACTAGGATACTTAAATTTTTATTTTATTTTTTTATAATAATATCTATTAAGTTGGGAAACAAGGTTAGGGTTTTCTGTAACTCAATTACTTTTCAATGATTTTCAATCTTTTTTATCAAACACTAATTTTCCATATTTTATTTATTCTACATAATTTAATTTCTATGATGTATTGAATAATTTTTTAGAGTAATTGTTTCTTACTTATAAAATCATTCTCAAAATATTCTTAAGTTAGTTATTATTTTACATCTAAGGGTTATTTTTCTTTATTTTTAATTACATGATACTTCTATGATATCATTAACTATAATTTCTTTATATGGTGAATTGAATTACCAATTAAATTCATGTATAATGAATAAAATTCCTTTTATGATATTTTAATTTTCATTTCATAGAATCCCAATTATCATGTTTTGATTACTATTTTTCTATTACAAAACGAGTTTCTTTTTTAATATCAATTTCAACTCAGGATTACTTTTGAACGATAAACTAGTTGGAGAGTCTATACAAAACTAATTTCTAAACTACCCATAATTTTCCCCTCCTACGATTGTTTTTTATGCTTATATATCTTAACAAAATTTCATTTTCCCTTTTGGTTCTTTATTTATCTATTATATACAAACCAACCACAACATTTATTTTTTGTCCATGACTCCTCATCATCATCGGTTTTTTCAATATGATTCTCTTACTAATGTCCTTATCTATGTATAAATAATACATTAAGGTCATTTTATACTTCTCTGATGTTATTTAAATGATTTAATGATATTTTTTTATTTTATGTGTTGTTCTTGTCATCAAAATATGAAAGAATATCTTTTACCATTTTTAAATTTGTACACAAAATTCTTATATTTTTTTATCAATTAGAATTTATGTAAATTTTTTTTAAAAAAAATAAATTCTTATTCTTTTAATTTTATAACATATTTCAATTTAAATATTTTTTTTCAAAATTCTAAAAAGAATTCTGTATTTCTAAATCAATTAACCTAATACTTTAACAAAAATATCTTCTTCATATAATTTAATTTACTTTGACTTATTTTATTCCCCATCAAAGAAATTATTCAAATTCTATCATCCAACTTCTTTCTTTGGATGTTTTGTGAAATTTTATTTTTTGTTAGAGGGGTGATCCATCAATGCGATTTTCTTTCCCAACCATCCTGAATTGTAAAAAAATTTCTTTCCAGTGCATTTCCATTATGAATAAACATTTTTTTGTTTCTTTGATTGAAGTGTTTCCATATATATTTCATACATTTATTGTTGAAAAAATTATTAAATAAATTTTATTACATTAATAGGTATATTGTAAATACCATATAATTCATTGAATGGGTTTTTCATTGGAAGTTATTTTGTATCATTTAATAACCATTTATATTCTAATGGGTTATCATGTTTTTTGATGGATTTCAAACACCATTCCATATATTATTTTATTTGAATGGTATATGAAAACCATTTTCTATCCATGGGTTCATTATGATATAATAATGATTGATATTACATGGAACACATTTGTATGGATGTTTACATGAGGTGTACTATATCTTTCTCGAATTCATTAGTTATGCTTGATATCTCATGAGATATTAATTCATAGATATAATGAATTTCAAACCCTGTAATGCAAAATAATGCACTAATCTCCCTTTTTGTTGTTTTTGAAATTTTGGTTATAAAAAAAACTGAGAGCACACATTTGGTAATTTTGTGGTAATAAGAGGCCATCTTTTAGACAATAGAGGGAACTTACTTACCAGTGTGTAACACCCAGATATTTAAAACAAATAACATCATTCTTGATAGTGTATAATACGCATAACACTGAGCTTAAATATAAAAAAATATTATTATTTAAAAATTATCATTATAAACTAGTTGTTGAATTGTTATGTATTAATAAAAATAACAATACTATGAAATATATATGAATACCATACTCCCAAATAATTTTTTTCTTAAAACTTAAGAAATAAGAAATGTTTTATTTTTTTCTCATCAAATAATTATTTTAAAATACGATTCGTTCAAACTAGTTTTAAATTGAATTTTTTATGAAAAAATATTATAACTATGTATTGAATCATTTAGAAAATGTATTTTATAAAATGAAATTAATTTTTTACAAAATAATATAAAATTTATTTTATATTCAGAATCGAGAGGTCTACATTTGGAAAATATTTCCCATTAATTTTCTTATAATTTTGAATAGTAACCTTGGAGAATACAAGTCACTATGGTAAGGGAAAAGTTGGGAAAAATATATTAAAAATATAGAATAAGGTATTAAAATTTCTATAAAATAGGTCTATATCCAATTTTATGTGTGTATTTCATACATTTATATCTAGATTTCGAATATAGGACCATTGGTTCCCTATTTTTTAATGGACTTCATATTAATTTGATAAAATAATAAATACAAAATATTAATTTATTGAATTTAATATTTGTAATATTTTATCATATGGGTAAAAATAGTCAATGATTGACTATAAATATTTATTTGAAATAAAAATTAATTTATTTTATCATTTTCATTTATTTATAATTTTTAATGGTTCAATAATAAAATTAATTTCATATATAATGCCCACAAAATATTTATTCATCTAATAGAAAAATAAAATCAATGATTTATAAAATAATAAAATTGATAAAATTTGGACAAATTACTGAGTTTCATAATTTTTTTTTATAATATTACATATTAGGTATGTGTAAAAGGATTAGATTCTAATTCTAGCTTTATCTTATTGTGTTTAATTAAAAATTAAATAAATAACTTCAAAAAATACATTAATGATATTTCATGAATGTTTTATTTAATTAAATCATTTTAAATCACAAAAATACAAAATGGTACATTTTTAAGAACATATGTTTTATTATTTCATCTATTGACCATTTATAAGATAAATTACACAATACAATTAAAATTAAAATCCATTTATTTTGGAAAATATGTTATAATCATTAAGGTTAAAATCCATTTAGAAAGGGGTTAATAAAAACAAATATGGTTTAACATATCATAAAACTATTTATAAATTTCTTTTGTTGATGATATTTCAACATTAGACACTTTTTATTTGAATATATAGCCATTAGAAAAGATTTTTACTGAGAATGAATCATCTATATTATAATATTATTATTGTAATTCCCTGAGTTCCTCTCCCCTTATAAAATTAAACCGCTATTTTCTCTTATTTACACAACCTTTACCCATATATGATGAAAAAATAGGTATTATTATATTCTCAACTTCCCTGGGCATGAATTATTGGTTCTATTCATCTTAATGAACTATTACAAGGCTCCTTATGAATGGATCTATAAGTGGCCTACCGAAGAAGAGGTAATCATCTTACATGACCTATAATTTTTTTTCTTATAATAAAACCACTAAATCTATTATATTTTTAAAAAATAATAAATTTTATTATACAAAATATTAAGATATTATCATATGAATATAAAACCACCTTAAATCACCATGTTTTTTCTCATATGTGAAATGAAATTATCATTCATCTGTATGTATGACATGTCGTCTCCATGTAGTAATACACTTCATTTTCATAATAATATTTAATTGAAATTTTATACTGGGGTTTTAATATTTATATAAGTTATTTATGGAATAATTTTTCGTTTATAATTATAATATCACATGTACTTTATCACCTTCTAAAAAATTAAAAACCAACAACGCTGCTCATATTTATGTGTGGAATACCACCTCCACAATGTGATGCAATATGTTTTTTTACCGTTTCTCATGGATGGTAATAAGGATAAATTTAATTAATTTATATTATAAATATGATATAATAATTAATCCAAAATGTTAATTATTTTTTACCTTTATTTGGTTCCATCTATAAAAAAGTGAAAAAAAGATTCATGTGTATATAGGGCATGCTATCTCCATGAATAATGTAATTAATTTTTCTATATGTAACGTTTATGAATCAATATATATATATATATAAGAAATATATATGATAATTATATGCTCTTAAAATTCTTGTAGATTATGTAATCACCATCAATGTACATGGATAATAATTATAAAAAAGAACATCCCTAAAAAATGAAACATTTAACACCTTGAAGCTATCATTTTGATAAATACTTATTATTAAATGGGTTTCAAAATAGTATAAGTTGATCATATGTGATATTATAATAACAAATATTATTTTGGTATATAATTATAATAAATTTTAACTTATTATATAATACTTTTGAGTGATTTGGATGAATTTTAAACTTGAGGTAAGAGATTTTGTCTCACATTCACATCTATGAGACACAACAATATTCACTAATTGTATATTTATATATTGTGTATCTAATACCCATGAATTTATTTTATTATTATTATGTTGTATATTTATGTGATATAAGTATCTATAGAGGTTCTTTATTTAAATGCTATTATGATTCAATATTTACCAAAGTGGTAAGGGTTTTATATTACAAGATCATTGTGTGTTGGGATTGTTTATGATTATGATTATGAGGAATAAATTTTATGATGTACCTCTATATAATTTCAAGAATTAAGTTTTTTCCATGTTTAATTAGGAATATTAAATATTTTACCACCATTTCCCTCTATTTATGTTCCCATGTAATATAAATAATATTTTTATAGAAATATTTATTTATTTATCTTTTTGGTTGAAAATATTCTTCCCACCATGTCTTTGTTTTCTATTTTTTTCAAGAATATTTTTAATATTGTAAAATTATTATTTAATTCCATTTTTCCCAATTTATAACTATTTAAAAAATCATTTAAAATAAATCATGATGTCATTTTTAAAATGATGTGATTTTGAAATTTTATTGACAATGTGAAAGGAATATTTATTTTAATGTATAATATATGAATGGAATTTCCAAAAATCATGATTTCATAATGCATTGTAGTGTCTTTTAAATGTTTCGAATGATATTTTAAAACAATTTTCTTTCCATGATATATTTTATATATTGTTTTAATTTTATTCAATTTATTTCAAAGTGAATAGAGTAATTTCCTCATGAAATATTCCCTATGATATTTTAAAAGAAGTTTAATCTAGGATATCATCTTTTTATGTTACTAATTATTTACTTAGTATATGATTCAGTGATGAAATAATTATTCTTCTTCTAAATTTTTAATGATTATGATCATTAGAGGTTTATGAAAATAATTTTCTTTCTACAGTTTATGATATATTATGAAAAATTTATGATATTTTGGAATAAATATTAATGGATTGTGATTATTCGATGGCTGGGAAAAAACTAATATATCCCTCTAATGACTTAGGTAAATATAAGAAAAAAATGAGATAAATTTGTTATACAAAAACCTTATATCATGTTCCCAATATTATACATGGAAATAGTTTTCATGCCATAATATTATGTATGGACATGGATTTTAAGTATATAAGATTGTTCATGAACCTGGTATTCATGTCCATAATATTATGTATGGACACTGGTTCATGTTCATTAGTTTATGCAAGGGTCTTATTTCTTATCCTTAACTAAATTATTGAAAAAAATGTCTTTTTATATTCTTTACAATGTATTATGTTTTTTTCACCTTTATATGTATATATTATGATATCATGGCCCATGAATGATTATTTATGATTAAAAACTGTTATTAATATTTTGTATTTTTATGTCATTTTTTATTCCATGAAACATTCATTTAATATATGAAATATTATTTATAAAAATATTAATTTATTAGTAAGATGTCATACCCTTATGACAATCATAAAAATATTTAAAATCATTGATTGATATCTCTATTTTTTACTCTTACAAAGAAACTAATTTACCCATTTCTTATGTTTTTCCGTCCTCATGTCAAAAATATCTTTTTGAAATATGGAATACATAGGTAGAATTCTATGTGGTAATCAAATAATATCGTTCAGGATATAAGAGGATCATGTATCTATTCTCCTAAAATAATTAATATTTAATGTTCTAGCATGGATCATAATGTGAGGTAGTGAATATTTATGTAAAAGGACATAATATTTTGATATATAAATCTTGGGTTTCTAGAATTGGTTTCAGATCATATTTTATTTAACCCATATAGATTATTATGAGAATGATTTAGTGATACATATGTGTATAAGCATAAGTATATGATATCATTATAAAGTTTTGTTAAGAAATTTACTATGTGGTATTCTTAGAATTACATTTATGGGTACTTTTAGTGGACATGGTTTGGGAATATATTCATCTTGGGGTAATAAATCTAAAAATATTTGGAAGGCCATATACCATCCCTCATTCTGCTGCTCAATGTGTGTTCCCTTACTTTAGATCTATTTTGACACTCTAATGGGGTACAATAGTCTTGAATAAAATTTTACATATGAACGATTATGAAGGATTTTAATAGAATAAAACCAAGGATAAACTATGTTAATGATAAGGCTTAATAGATTTAAAAGAATGATTCATGATTTAGAAATACTATATATGATTTATCATTATTATATGACTTCTAAATAGGACTATTTTTTCTCACACTATAAATATATGTTTTTTTCAATTACTATAACCTAAAGGAATCATTTGAAGATAAAATTTTTTTGCCAATGAAGTTATCATCCTCATGAGAAACTAAATTTCTTTGGAGATGAGAATCAATTTTTTTTATAGTGGTCACTAAACTCTCTTAGGATAATATCCACAATTAGGACCATGTTAATCATCTAAATAATATAATGATAGTGAAACAACCCATTTAATCAATTATGTGACAACACCCACCCTCTAACTATTGTTCTTCTGATCCAATGGGTTATGAGTAATGGATTAATGTGATGGAAAAAGTATTCTCTATTCTTCAATTATTTGGATATGAATAAGTTTTCATAACCATTTATTATTTTAAAGGTGAAAGAAAACCAATGGTATATACTTTTAATAATACAAAAAAATTGGAAGAAATTGAATCTTTTAAATGGTAGGAGTTTAAGAGCATATTATCAAGTAAGTTCTTCCATCTTATTCTAAGTAAAAGAATAGAGAATGAATTACTTGAGATTATGTTGAATGATTATGAATCCATTGATAGCTAAGAATAAAAATTCAATAATATATATAATTTATGATTCTATTTTAATCATCATCCTTGAATGATAAATTGATCAATTAATTAGATTTTTTGAATCAAAATATTTTAAAACAATTAAACATAAATGACTTTTTAATCTAGGAATAAATCCTTGGATGTGAGGTAATAGTGGAAATTAATATTGAAAACCCTTCATGGTTTTGGTTATTTGAAATATAATAATGAGTTTCATAGATGATCGAGAAGAATTTCACATGTAATGAAAAAATTTTCAAACTCATACTTGAAAAAAATGTTTAAGGAGAACTTAGGAGAACTCCTAAAAGGAACAAGAAGATGTTTCAAGTGTGTAATGCCTAAATATCATGAAAAATAATTTCTAAGTGATGTGAAGGGAACTATAAATTAAATGAATGGAGATATTAATCACTGTAATAAACTTATCACACTTAAATTATATAGATAAAAGGAGTTTGGGAATTATGGGAATCAAAACCCAAATCGAAGGTAGAATAAGGAAATTAATCGACAAAAACCACTAAAGTCAAAGTAAATAAGGGAGTCTTTTGAAATAATAATAGATGGTGTTAATCATAATAGGTACACCAGACTTATCCTATAATTCAGAGTTTTTTATTCCAATTTGATGTTTCTATTAGTATGACCTATGAAATCATAATACTATAGTGTAATTTTATGTAATTCTGAGCATGGATTCTCACATTATATATAGATTATATTTAAATTTCTATAATAAATAAATCCTATATATTCTGAATATATTAAATATTTTCTATTGGTGAAAGGATGAAACCAATGGAAATATTTTTGGATATGATATGAGCTTATTTAAGGAATACTGGGTGAATTATATTTTATAAGAAAAAATGAATTCATTTTGAGAAAAGATTAGTATATTTAAGATAATATTTATTCAATGTATAAAAATTTCGTAATAAGACTTTAGGATTGATTAAAACTATTTTAAGATAATGACAACGTTAATAATTAAAGGATATAAGATGAAATAATTATAATATTTGGGTTTCACTATATTATACATATAATTTATTGGAGACTCATGGTTAAATATTGTTTATTTGGAATATTTTTTTTTTAAACTCTGGGTATTATTATCATGGTATTAGAAATTAGTGTATTATATTTAACAATATTGAATAACTTCCACGCACCATTTTGGTATTGGTAAAAATTTAGATAGAGAAAGAATTTATTTTCCTTATTTAATGTATCTTAAGATCTGTTGAAATTTATTTTTAGGACTTTAGGATTAAAAAAATCATCTTGAATATTCATTTCATTGAGTAAGTGATGATGTAGAAATTGATCAAAACTCAACCAAAGGATGATATTATATTTATGAAATGGAATAGATATAAAGTATGTGTATTTTATTGTGTTTTATATTTTCATAGTAAAATAATAAATAAACTTTTCTAAAGGGATCTGAAATATAATATTATACTTTTACCTTCATTTCTGATGATTTGATGGTCTCTTCACCCAATACAGATTCATGGTTTTTAGTTGATAAATTTTTCATGGAAATGTTCTATATCAATCTATATTAGTCCTTGGGAAATATTTTTCTCCCTTTAAATATTTTAAATTCCCAATAACTTTCCCCTATTTAAAAACATTATTTTTTGTTATTTAGTATGGCAGTTTTATTTATATTTCCCTCTATTTAATTGGATTCTTTATTAACCTTTTTGATGATATGGGGTTCCTCTAAAGAAGATTTTATATTTACAACCCTTGATTATTAAGATCATGTTCAAATTTTGTGGAAGAAATATTTTAATTGGAAGGGGGGATAATTTAACACCCTGAGATTTTAAAAATAAGATATTTATGTATGTAATAATATATGACTTTCAAAAATGAGCTTAAACGAACCATGAAATATCATTATTTAAATATAACCATTATAGCCTAGATATTGGGTTGGTGGGTTTGAATAGTAATAATAACATTATTATATTTATATAAAGGTAATAATCATAAAAATTTTATTTATTAAACTATAAAAATTAAACATTAATGTTTTTAGTATTGTTATATTATTCTTTAAAAATATGTTAGTTTCAAACATGTTTCTTATTGTTTTGTGAGAATATTCTAAAGAATTTTTGACAGTTTTAGAAAATTTAATTCATAATATAAAATTAAAATTTTAAATAATCATGTAATATTAGTATAAATTATAATTTTATGAATTAAAAAAAAAATTATTTTTTGATGAATATTATAAAATATTCATTTTTATGGAATTTTTTTGTTCGAATATTTTACAATGGACCAATTTATTTTAAAAAGTTTTAATGTAACATTGTTTCTACTATATTACTAATAATTAAATTACTTTCATTATAATCAACATTATAGTTGAATTTGGAATAAAGAACTATTTTATACATAAAATGATTTTTTTCTCAAATACATTTTTTGTTTCCTTTTTTATTTTTATATTATATTATATTTTTACACTTCCATAAATTGAATAATGAAAAAAATATTTCATATTTTTTATAAAAAGGTAAAAATTTGTTAAATAGTTCACTTTAATTTTTTTTCATTAGGAATTCTAACCTTGTTAAATACTTGTCATCACACTAAGGGTAAAACGAGAAAAATAAGGTTAAAACATTAGAATAGGGATTTAAAATTTCTATAAATATTTATTTTACCATATTAGATGAGTTTATTTAGGTCAATTCTGTATAATTCCCATACATATGTCCACATTTTTCCATATTTCTTTGATTAGGACCCTTATATTAATTTAAGATTGTAATAAATTCAAAATGTCACTCTCTTGAATTTAATATTTATAATATACTAACATATGGGTAAAAAGAGGTTATGTTTGGTTCTAAATGATTGTTTTAGATAATAAATAATTTTTTAATCATGGTAAAATTATAATTTTTAGTGATTACATAATTTCTTTAAATGGATTTAAAACACTAAAAAATTACTCACTCAATTAAAACTAATATAGAACAAATGATTTCAAAATTGTTGATAGTAATACAATTTGGATGAATTAAAATGTTATTAAAATTTTATTGATAAATATGACATATCTAAAATGTTTTAATGGATTATATTTAAAATTTATATTTTTATTAGTGTCTTAAAAGTCAAATTATATGAATAGTATCAAAAATTATTATTGTGATTTTATGAAATTAATATTTTACTAAATAAGTTTAGAATCCAAAAAATTATAAAATGGAAAAAATTTGTAATATATGTCATAAAATGTCACACCTTTTCCATCTATGATCCAATTTTCTCCTTAAATGTGAAATAATACCCCCTTGATATTGACAAATTAGTTACTGCGATTATGGTAAAAATTTGTAAATAAAAAGGGTTAATAATAAATTTAAGTTAATAAAAGACCCAAAATTGGGTAATAATTTAATTGGTTGATTTTTTTAGACAACATAATCTTTTTTATTCAACTATATTTTCATTTTGAAAGAATTTGGATTGAGAATTTGTGAATTATAATTTAATCTTTTATAAATTTCATAGTCTGCCCCTCCCATCACTTATTAAAGGGATCCCACCGCTTTTTCTTTACACCACCACGACCGTTATATATTTAAAAAAAAAATACATTGAACATCCTGATACACAAAATAGAAGTGTTTATATTTAAAAAATGTCATTTTAAGGGTCCTTAAGAACAGATCTATAGGAGGAATATCAAAGAAGAGGAAATCATCTTACCCGAACTCTTTCAATTTGTATCATAAACTACCACCTATAAGTCATAGTTATTATTTATAAAATAATAAATTTATCATTTTAAATATAATAAAATTTTGTTACGATTATTAAACTATCTTTATTCACATCTTTTTTCATGAAGTGGGATGTGATATTTTAATTTTTACATACGTATGGCTTACCCTCTCCACTTAGTGATACAATTAATTTTCCAACACCATTTTTAATGGATGGTTATTGTGATGGGTTTTATGTAAATATATTATATTAATAACATAATTAAATCCAACAATCCTATACATGTGTGTTAGAGGCTCCTGCATGGAATCTAAGAGACCCATGATCAAATTGGATTGGGGGTGAATTTTCGTGTCTCTATATTAGTACTTTTGCTCTTACTGTAGTATGTACTATAAAAACTAGAACTATTCATCTGATTTGATCCTCTGGGACACCGGTTTGAGACTATGAATCTTAGGGCCTTCGAGCCACAAGTCCTTTGGGGTGTAAGGACCTTCATGCCACCAATGGATTTCAGTCCATAGTAAAGACAAATAATATTCTTGGGCATACCACATAGAAGTAGTCCTAGATTAGGATTTAAAGAAAAAATAAAAACTACCACAATAGAGCTAACCAGATGGGATGAATTAGAGGGTATGAAAAATATCATTGGGACCAATCAATGTGCAGGTATTTATGGGTAAATACTAGAAAATCAACCATGCTATGTGGAGAGCTATGATTTTTTATTATGTATATTCTAGGGAGGGTTTGTTTTAAATTGACGAGTTCTAGGGACTCTTGGGTCATGTATTGGGTCGTGTATGGGCCATGTTACTAGGGTATCTAGGTCTTTTTGGGTTCCCCTTAAACCCTTAAAAAAGGTATAATCCAAAATTAATAAAAATAAGTCCAAAAATCTATTAATGAATAACATAATTTAAAATATATAATTATAATATTATATCTACATTCTATCATACCAATAATATGTAAAACAATAACATTGCTTGTGAATACGTATGGAATACCACGTCCATGAAGCGATGAAATACATTTTTATATCCTCTTCTCATGGACGGTAAGAATAATTCATTTAATTAATATATATGATATATATGATATAATAATTACTATAGAGATTTGAATTATTATTTAACTTTATTTCTATCCATCGATCAAAAAGTAAAAATAGATTTTATGCATATAAATGACCTACCATCACCATTTACGGTGAAAAAAAATTATATCTAAAAAAATTAGGGATGTATACATATATGTATAATAATTATAAATAATATTTTTATCATGGTTGGAATTTTAGGGATAACATAACCATGATTAATATTTAGGGACTGAAACTCTATATTAAAAAATTCCATAAAAAATGAAATAGTCAACACCTAGAAAAACTTATTTAAATAAATAGAAATTAGTAAATGGATGTTGAAATATTATAAGTGGATCATATGTGATATTATAACATTTAAATAATTTTTTATAAAATTATATTAAATTTGAATTTTTTATAAAATATGTTATAGTTAATTTGAAGAAATAAGAACATATGGTAAGGGATTTTCATCTCACGTTTATATATATGAGACAAATATTATATTCACCATTTGTGCCATTAAATGGTGAATATAAATCAAATAAATTTATTTATTTATGAATCTAATGAAACAAATTTTATATACATATCAATTTTCATTTCTTTATTTCATGGAGGCTTATGATTCTAAAGTTAAAAATGTGGTCACGGTTTTTTGTTACAATTGTAATGTGTAGTAGGATTATTTAAGATTATATTTCTATTGAGAAAATTTCATGATCTATGTACCATGAGTGTGATTAATTTTAATCTAATATTTTTATTTTGGAATATTTAAATTTCCCCTTATTTAACATATTTATGTGCTTAGGTGTCTGAAATAATATTTTTAAATATAAAAATTTATTTATCTCTTCATTAAAAAATACCTCTTCATACATTTCTATGTTTTCATCAAAAAATTTCATGAATATTTTTAATATTCAGTAATTTTTTTAAATTTATTTTCTCCCATGTTTTAATGTTTTAGAATCTTTTTTTGGGGAATCTTCATAACATTTTCTGAAAAAGTAAATTTTAAATTTTAGAATAAAATTTTTAAGGAATCATTATTTCTATGTATATTTCATGAATATAAGTTATAGGTTTCCAGAATTAACTATTTTTTTATGCATCCTTTTCATTTTTCCTTGGTTATTTTCAATGAAAATGAATTCCATAATATTTTATATTTTTCTTATATTTTAAAGAAGTTATTTAAATTTGAAAAAGTTATTTTATTCTTGAAATATTCCATGTCATATTTTATTAATCTATTCATCTAATATGAAATCCTTAGATATTTGATATTATTTAATAGGGATATGATTCAGTGATATCAACCATATTATTCCTCTAGATGGTTTGTGATTATGATAATGGGATGTATATGAAACCTATTTCCTTTCCATATGTTTTGTTTTATGATCATGTGTCACATATATGAATGCAATATTATTATGTTTTGGGTTGTCTTAGAATTATATATCTCTATTTTAAATTAGGTAATGATTGATTATACGTGACATAAATAGTTAAATCATGAATGTAGTTTAATTTTACCAATATTATGAGTATAATGGGTTTCATGTCCCTAATATTACTAATGAACCTAGTTTTTATGTTAATAAGATTTTACATGGACATAAGTTTAATATCTGTAAGGTTATGAATGGAGCTAGTTTCACCTCTATATATTTATGAAAGAGAATGATTTCATGAAATTAAATTAATGAATTAACTTATTTTTATTTATACATGTTCATAATGTTATATGATTATCTTTTATTTATATTTATATTTCCATGTTATGCTATCATTACTCTAGTTTGATTAATGATGATTCAACAATCTTAAGAATATATTATAATTTTATGATAATCTTTTATACCATAAGTCATGTTTATGATCTATGAAAGATTTGGTGTGAAAATTATATTTTATGATCACGATCTCAGACCCACATACATATCATATGACCATGTATGATCATTTATTGAAATCTCATATGTTTACCCATAAAAACCATATGGGATAATAATATCTTTTATTCTTCCTTCCCCATGTTATGAAGAAAATTTTTATATAGTATAGTAAAGATACATTCTTTTTGGAGAATCTACAATATTTTTCATTAAATAAGAGGATTATGTATGTAACGAATGAAAATTTATCAATGAATGTAACCTTATAGAAATTATGTTATATACTATAAATCATATAAAATCACATAGATAACACAATAAACACTTTATAAATAAATAATGAAGGAAATAATATGTATTTACAGATATTATAGAACCTAAACCAAAGGAATAATAACATTATATATGTAAAAGTAATGTGACCGTTAAGAATAATGACTCGACAAATAGAATATTAACCTCACATATTAATTTATTAACAAAATTTATACATATTATAATAGAAAATTTGTTATAATTATATCATCGATTAAGTGAATAAATGTTTTAGAAATGATAAATTATGTGTTTCTATTTTATATAAAACATAAATGTTTACTTATAATTTAATAATTAATATAATGATTAAAAATAAAATTTAATTCTTAAAAATAGATACATAAATTGAATTTTTTTTATTATAACTATAACATAATTTAATGAGACCTTAATTAATTGTTCAAATTATTATAAAATCAATTATATTTTAAAAATCTATATTTTTTAAGTAAATGATGATTTTATTTAGTAATTAAATTTCTCATATTTTGAAAATTATATTCTTAAAATGGACTTCATTTTTGAGTTCAACATGTCAAAAAAATATTTAAGATTAATTTTTGGTATTATTCTTAAAATTTTGAATTTTTGGGGAATAATGATGTATAGTAATTTATGGTATAAGATAAATACTTGATTTGTAGAGTAATAGATAATTTATGGATGATTTAATCCCATATTCTAGAACTATATTATATTATATTATATTATATTATTATATTTAGCAATAATCTAAAACTATTTTTAGGTCGAGAAGGCTGAATACCCTGAGAGGGAGGTGAATCAGGGTATGACTAATTTAAAATTAACGCCCGTTCTGATCTTGTTTAACTGTTAGGCAAAAAATCTTCTCCCTCTCTTTCCTGTCGCACAAAGTAAATTGAAAGTAAAGCATGCACATGACACAACAAATTTACTTGGTTCACTACAAAGGGCTACCTCCAAGGAGCATACGCCGACAAGTTTTCGTTCGTACCAATTCCACTAAACTTCACTAGCTGTGGATTACAATGTTCGGGATATATCACTTCTATGCCCAGGGTCACTGTCTTTACAATGTTTAGGGTTAGGTCAATACTTTCCCAAGGGTCACTCCCTGTTTCTCTCTCTGGCTCACTACCGGTGGAGAGGATCACCTTCTTTCTCTTCCTTTTCTCACTGCTTTTGGAAGGAATCTACTCACAGTTTATAGACCTGTAGGTCTCTTCATTTTCATGAAAGAATGCATCTTCCTCTTTATGTAGATTCTCTATTGAAGTAAAACTTTCACCCATAGATTAACATCTATTTGCACTGAAGGTATCAGGCAAACTTCCAGCTTCCACGCAACCTGAAAGTCACTACGGGAAATAAACCTTACTTGGCGCGCAAGTCAATCTTGGCGCGCAAGTATTGGCGCGCAAGTCACAACGGGCGCGCAAGTCCTCCTCAGACACTTGCGCGGCTCAAGCTTCCTAAACTCTAAACCTACATGACTCACTTCCTTTTACGCCCAATCCAATATTAGCGTGCAACTCCACACTAGCGCGCGACTTCAAACACTAGCACACAACTATCATTCTTTCGCGCAAGTCCCACCTGTACGACCACACACACCACTTGCGCGACCACCACACCTGCACGATGGGAGCTCTGATTTCACAAAGTGTTGAACTTCGGTGAATAATGAAGAGGGGTGGTCAAGTATTTATAGTCAAATTGACCACCCTGCGCGATGACGTGCAAGTCACCTACGCGACCCAGTATCGGCGTGCAAGTCTTCGGTCCTCTTAGACACTTGTGCGACCAACTCCCAAACTTGCGTGAACCTGTTTCCTTATCCATATTTTGATCTTCTAATCATGAAAAAAATAAGGCACGCAAGTTTCCTATACTCGAAGTCCTCGGCGCACAAGTCCCTTTTCTAAAAACACTTTTCTTCATTTGTCGATTTTCAGGACCAAAAATTTGGCAAACACTGGAAAACGGCGCCACCTTGTATCTTTTCTTTTTGTACCGCCTCCAGATCATCCATTCCAATATCAACGTTCTTGAATCAAACATGGATCGATGACCACATCTCTTGAACTTGACATTCCACCATGAAATCCCCTTTGTCAACAAATTTGTATGTCATGGTTTTGCTTTGTCAACAATCACCACTCAGATGTCCACATTGTCAACAAACACAATCACCTAAAAAATGCATCAATGATGCCTTGAGGGATTTTTTCCCAACAACTATTCAAAGCCATCAGTGAAAATATGAAACTAATGAATAAAATAATGAGATAACACCCCTCTCGTCCACTATAAATACCACCCTCACCACCTCGAATCCTAACACCTATAAAGCCTTTAATATTTTACATGTTCTTCCCAATAATCTGACCGATTTTATCCTCACATCTAGAAGACCTTGTTTTTGATCAATGGACCAATATAATTTCCCGAATTCAGTTCTTAAGGAGGAGAAATTCAAAGGGTTAAATCTGCATTCCTTTTCTTCTAATTTATTTTGAAGCTCATTTATATTATTATTCTCACCATAAATCCCTGATCTAAAAGAAGTTAAAACTAATTTTATATTATATATGATAATTTTTTTATGTTAATAGGAAAACTCATCATCATTTATTTTCCCCCCACATCTTATTCTAAAAATGGAAACATCGTCTCTGAGGTTTTGAATTACTTCTTTCATGGATGTAATGTTTTTATTTTTTAAATTTTTAATGAATGAACTTAAAAAACAATTTTTATGGTTAAAAAAGATTATAATATATGTATTTAATCATATTTAATATTCTTTAATTATTATATATATATGATATTAATTAATAAACCAAAACATGTTCGCGATGATAAAAAATACAAAAATATATAAACTGTTGTTACTAACGTTTTATATAATGATTTTCATTAAAAAATATAAAATAATTAAATATACTACCATTTAATATTATTTAATTTCAATAATAACATATAATATCAATTATGGTAAACTATTCACATATAAAATTATTTTCCATACATGTATACAAGTAATCCGATCATGAAAACCAAGGAAATGAACTCTCTAGAACGGCGAATTTTTATCCTATAACTCGTCAAGAGGCCATAAATGAATTAATAAAATTAAAATAAATAATAAAAATGTGGAAGAGGTTCTTAATTAATTAAATAATGTATTTAATTTTATTTTCGAGGACATTTAGATCAAGGGGTAATAATTTCAGACATATGGTAAGGGAATCTACCCGAACCTCCATTCTTTATTCAAGTTACTATTTCTTTCTCTTTACCCAAATGTAATACTTATTTATTTTTGTGTAATTATTTAAATTATATTTATATGTTCCAAATTACAAAATCCATATCATATTATCTTTCTTTTATGGGTAAATATATGTTTTTAGAAAAATTTCCTTCTCAATTCATCAATGAAAGCTTGCCCAATTAAAGGGAACTTCCTGATCTCTCAAATATTTTAATTTTCTCTCAAAAATATGTTCTAGTCCTAAATTATTTTTCAAAAATAACTCATTTAATATTGAAATACAATATTGGTTAATATTTGGTTTCATAAAAAAATTATTCCATTTTCATATAAAATAATCATTAATATTTTCCTTAAATTGAACATAATGTTTTATTTATAACGTTTTTTGCCTCTATTTTCACATGTTTTCACCTAATTTTTAAATCACATATCTTGATCTAGGCCTTTTAACCTAATAAATGTCCATATATTATTTAAATCCTTGAATTTTTGGACACCATTATGATATTCTCTTTATTTTAGGCCTATTTACAGGATTTTGATACCCAATTATTTTCATCGGTAACCCATATGATTTCGATTTATTCGTCACGTGGAACACATATTCATGATCACGTTATGATGGGATATCCCAGATAGACCTCCAGTTCATTTGGTAATGTTTGGCCTCATGATACTTATTATGCAATAGTCTTGGTGGTTAACCTTGACTCATTCTCTACGTGCAACGGTCTTGGTGGTTATCCTTGAGTCATGTCCCATGAGAAACGATCTTGGTGGTTAGCCTTGACTCATGATCATCTATGTGAAATGACTCTCGAATCATTATTTTTTCATGTTTTATGTTTCTTCCACATTATAATAATCGAATGATTCATGATTCCCTATTCTATTTGTCATTATTCCATGTTATTATTTATATTCAATGCAATTTTATGTCCTTATGTTATTCGTTCAAATCCATGTGATATGATTTATTCTCAAGTTTATTTCATTACTGGGATATTTATATCATCCCTTTGTGTATGTATTCCCTAGGATATCCTATATAGATGTAAGGGCTCAAAGGGTGTTATGATCATATTATGATGATTAAATAAAAGATAATTTAATTTTGGTTTTATGATTTCTAATTATGTATCTAATATTAAAAAGACAATATAACTTATGATAATCTGTTTTTATTTAATGAATAATTATGGTTAAAATCATTTAATAATATATGTAAAGGGATAGGGTCCCTATAGTTGGTTTCTGAGCCATACTGTAGTGTTTTTTTAGATTAGGACTAGAGAACATTAGTAAGAACCCTATGGATAATTATATCACGATGGACAATCGAGACTAAAATATAGGGAATCAAAATTTAGAATATTATTTTCTATTATATGTTTATCTGTATATTTTGAATGTTTTTATATTATATTGTTATTTTCCAATTATTAAGTTCCCATAATTTTAATTTTTTTCTTACTTTATGTCTGGAACTCATGCCAACATTTAATGAGGTAAGAAAAGTGAAAATTTTCCTAATTATTTGAAAAATATGACTATAATGGTCTCCTAAAACATCATGATAGTACATTATGAATTGGATCAAGTTATGAGTAATAACGTGAATTGTGTGGAACACCCTCCTTCTCAAAATAGAGATAAATTTGCAGTCTAATACTTCTTGCATCAATGGTCTCCTATGATTTTTGTATATTCTAACCCCCTCCTCATAGAAAAATGTATTAACTCCATTGAAAATATATTATATATCCCCTAGGGATTATAAGAAGAGAAATTTGTTCTAGAATTGTTTCATTTTGAAGGAAAATTTGATCATTAGTGGACATTGATCGAGGATAGAATGTTAAAGGTGGTAATTGATTCAAGGAATTAGGAGGAATTCAAGAAAATATTTTTCCATATATATTTTACCTGAACCCTCCATCTCAATACTGAAAGAGAACTCCTTAGACCAAATTATAAGGAAGAAGAGTCTATCAAGGGGTAGAATGAAAGTATCACCAGCATTTCATGACACAACTCTGATTTTTGCATGAACACCAAAGTCAAGGTGGATTGCTTCTTTAGTAGAATAAAGTCAATTCTAGGAAAGGTGTTGGTTATTAATGATTTTTATAGTTTTGAGAAGATTGTTTATTGTGACCTTAAGGATGAAAAAAATAATGAAGAGTCTTAGTGGTCTCATGGGACTAGGTAAAATAGAGGAAAATAGAGTTTACTAGGGGAGGAATAACAGATAAATCCCATGATGGAAAGAAAAAATATTATTCCTTGTGTTAAAATTGTGGGAAGAAGAAACCAGGAAATTGCATAAGGGAACTAGGAAATGCTTTAAATGTTATAAAATGGGTCATCTAGCTAATTACTACTGAAGGGATATGTATAGTCCCTCTAATGTAGGAGAATAAGGAAAGGTTTAGTTCAATACTGAGCCAATAGTGTAGTGTTTAATCTACAAGGAACATTAGAATTATGTAATCCATTTCCCTAATCTGAGGGCTGTTAGACACAATGAACAATAAAAACCATCATGGCAGCAAGGAAGGGAATATGCTTGCACTTCTGATGAGATGGATCCTAAAACTTATGTGGGGATAGGTATGCTGGTTATTCATTCGTGAGTAGAAAATGTACATTTTCATTCTTTTTATATGAATAATTTAATATAGTGATTGTTTAGTATAATTTTTCAAACACAACCTCAAAATACGAAGGCTAGCTAGCTTAAGAGGACAAAAAATGGGGAAAATATTGCATCAAAATTATATATCTCCTCCCGGGTTAATGTTTATGGACTGAACTTCCCCTAAAATATTTTCATACTTTCATTGGTAGAGTTTGATGCTATTTTTATAGTGTATTGGCAATCATTATACAAATCCAACTTCAAATGTTAGTAAAGGGAGATAACTCTTTAGATCTAGAAGCCTCCTCAATTTCCATAAAAGTGCAAGGAGAAGGATAATATCATTATGAATCATCATCTTATGTGTTGATATTACTGCCTTTTGAGTAAAAATATATAGCTCAAATTACTGAGACAATTTTGAGAATCCTGCTCGAAGACATGCCCATTATGGGGGACTACACTGATGTGTTCCTCAAAGTGTTTCATGGTCTTCCTCTTGATTGAGAGGTAGAGTTGTCAACTGAACATGTTTCAGGATATTTACCTATATCAAAGACACCATATAGAATGACCACCATGGAGTTGATTGAACTAAAGAATATGTTATAATTGAATCTAGATATGGTTTTTATAGGACCGAGTGCTTCACCATGTGATTCACTAGTTCTAATAGTCATGGATAAGGATAGATTAATTTTCCTCTGAATTTAATATTGTGAGCTCAATAAAATCAAGATAAAGGAAAAGTAACCACCCTCCATGGGTAGATATCTCATTACATCAACTATATAGGGATTTATATTTCTCTGAGGTGGACATTTGGTTAGGATATCACCAACTAATGGGGAATAATGAAGTTACTCTTTATAATTCCTCTCGAATGAGGTATATACACTATGTGTTCATAGTGATTCTCTTAGGACTCACTAATGCTACATTAAAGTTCATTGATTTAAGAAAATGATTATTTAGAGATTATATCAACAAATTTTTTGTAGTCTTTATTGATGATATTATGATATTATACCAGATAAAGGAGTAACATGGGATAATTTTAATACTATGCTAATGGCATTACTATGGGAAAATCTATTTTAAAAGTAAATTAAATTAGATTTTTGGATGGTGGGTGTATCATTGTTGGGAAATTTTACCACCAATAATGAAATATATATGGACCCTTATAAAATGAAGGCAGTTAAGGAGCGGACCTGGAAAACAACTATAATTAATATCCATAGTTTCCTTGGTCTAGATTGGTATTACTATATATTGGTGAATAACTAATCAAGATTATCAAACCCACTATCCAAGATAACTCGGAAAGGAGGAATGTTTTTCTAGACCAATAAATTTGAAGATTTCTTCAATGAATGATTATCACTATAGAGACCTCAACATTTTACACATATATGTACATGATTTTTGGAATATTTAAAGATTACATTACTAACTAAGGGTCATAAATTATAGTGTCTTGGAGGATTTGGTATATAATTAAACATCATAAAAACAAATTTTATTTAATATTCACATTTAGATCCTAACATCCACTATGCTAAAACATCTTCATATAACAACATATGGATAAGATGAACAAAGGGATGAGTAATAAATACCTGTATGGGAATAAAAAAAATGAATAAATCATAGGAAATAGGTTATAAGGCATGAAATAATGATTTAAAAAGGCATAGAATATGATTGAACATATTGGATCCTTACATATAAATCATGGGATCACATAGGCATATAATAATATTAATGTGGTAGCAACATAAAACAAGACTTTATCCCAAGTCCAAACTCGTTTCACATAGATTAGTATGAGTGATGGTTAACTTCTAGGATTGTTTCACCTAACATCTCATGAGACTAAACCATAACCAAAGCGTTGGGTAACCCATGCCCATGGTAAGAATTGGGTATCATAATCTTTTCAAAAGGAATATCATAAAAGAACACCACAATGTTGTCTATGAAAGAAAGAATTTAAATCACTCATCGACCTTTAAAAGGGAAAATAATTATAAATAATTATTGGATATTTCAAATTCAAGTGACTACATGTAAAAAGAGTATTTATGAATATTTATAATTAGAACATTTTTGTGTAGTTTAAGGTAAACATTAAAGAGATTTTAAAATATAAATTTGAACAATTGTTTATGTTAAAACAAAAGTGATACCATAATGTTTTTATTTTAAACTATATATTTAATAAAAATATTGATGGCTTATAAACATATTTTAGAGTGCACATTAAAATGGGCACGAATTCAGGTATTCTCTTAAATCGGGCTTACTTATCAAGAATAATTGAGTAGGGAGACTTTTAAAAGAAAGTATATACTGGAAAAAAGGAGGTATATATCATGATACATGAGTTTGGAGCATATTAATAACACTTATAATATTCTAATAAATTAAAAAGGTAATTTTACTTTGGGAAAAAAGAGACTGTGAGTTACCCAAAAGAAATAATGGAGGTTCGGGTAGAATCCATTACCTTATGTATGAAGGTGTTCTTCACATGATCTCTATTTTTTGAATAAAACTATTAGATTAATTTATTAATAATTCTAGAAACTACTCTACCATTGTTTTATTTATCATTATTTTATGATTTTCTTTTATGCCCTTTTTGATGAGTTATGCTGTTCTATTTTATCATTTGTTAGTGTTTGTTTTCCTAATTAAAAAAGAATTTCATTTTTATTATAAAAAGAGGGGGAATGAGAGATGATGAATAATTAATACATTATAATGAAAAAAAGTCAAGTATATGTTAGGTAATGGAGTAATCATAACATTTGGATTAGGGGATGTGAGGAGAGAAAAGAATGTAACTTGAAAAGAAAATAAAAGAAACAAAAAGAGGAATTTCCCTCTTGAATTTTTCTTCATTGAGAGCTTCTATAGTGAATAGGTTTTTGTATTATGATAAGAAAAAGTTATCTTAAACATTGGTTTGGATCATGGGAAGATAGTTGAGTGTAATTTTGTAAAGTAAGAAGGTGTAAGAGGTGTTAGGAGGCTAGGTGGTGAGGGGTTGTCTTTATAATGTATATGAGGGGAGTTTTGTCAATATTTAATTAATTAGTTTAATATTTTTCTCAAGACAAGAAATGTAACTAATTATTGAGACTAAATAAATTTGTAAGATCAATTTACATCAAACTATTGGTTTATAAATCCACCGCGAATCAATGAATAGTGTATTTAACTTATAATGTATATATATAGTAAATTAATGTATTTTACTACTTAGAAAAAACTCATGTAATTTAGAAAAAGCCCCAAAATTCACCATTAACTGTTTTAGATGCTTAGAATCCAAAAATGAATTCCATTTCATGAAAATAATTTTCTAAATATAAGAAATTTAATTTTTAATTTAATCATAATTTACATGAATAATACAAATTTTAATGTCAAAACTGCTATTCTAAATTATTGACAAATTAATTAAGATATCATTAAATTATATTATAATAATAAACAATAAATATATAATTTTTTATGAATAGGTCTTACAAAAATAAATTTTCTATTAATTTAATAAATTATTTATAAAATTTTAATTAAATATATATAACCTACAATTACACCAAAACTTATTTTATTATCTTTAAAATATTTACATAATTATTCTATGATATAATTTTATTATATTTTTACTTGTTAGATTATAATTTTTTTGTTAATTTATTAGTGATGTTACTATTCAATTGGCTGGTTTACTATTCATAAGGGTCACAATAATATTCTAAAGGGAAAGTTACTATTTCATCAGTATATGTTCCTCAACTTATAAAGATACCTTTTATTTTTTCATTAATCATTTATCAATTTTTCAATGTGTTCTATAAGTATTATTTTTTTATTATATTATATGAAATAATTATAATAAAAGAATTCAATTGCTAAAATATTGGGTCGTTACTTTTTTGCCCCCTTATAAAATTTCTCCATCAAATTTTTTTTACATTCGAAGCTAAAAATAGATGTTGGTACTTTTCCTTCATCACTTCCTCTAATTCCGATGTTTCCACTTCATACTTATGGTTCCATCATATTAATTTTACCAGGTGTGTAATCTTGTTACGTGAAACATTATCTCTAAGATCCAAGATCATCATTGGGGACTCTTCATAAGAAAGACCATTCTCCAACAATACTAGCAGCGAAAAAAGTACATCTGAAGGATCAGGTATGTACTTCTTTTACATGGATATGTGGAATACATTGTGTACATTATACATGATAGTTTGAAGTACTGTTCGATATTCCACAACACCAATGCGATAAATAATCCGAAAGGGGATAATTTAACTAAGGCATAACTATCCTTTCTTCCCAAATATCATGTCCTTATTCAAAGGAGATAATGTGAGGAATAAGATGTCTCTACCATTGAACTCATGGTCCCGTTGATGATTTTCTACATAAGTCTTCGGTCAAATTTGGGATGCCTTGATGTGTTGCTAATGGGTTTTCACCTTCTCCACTATTTCTTTAACCATTATAGGTTCTTGAAGATTACTCTCACTCGCTTAATCCCATCTTTCTACTGTTCTAAACATTTTCCCAAAAAGTGCTTCATATAGAACCTTTTGGATGCTTGAGTGGAATCTATTGTTGTAGGAGAATTCGACTAGTGGAACATGTTTTTCTCATGCTATTTTTATGTCCATAGAACACTCTCTCAACATGTTTTCCAGTTTAAGAATAGTTCACTCAAAATGGACATAATTTTAAAGATGATAGGCTGTACTGAGGTTCAGTTTAGTTCTTAGAACATGTTGGATACTTTTCCAGAACATTGAGGTAAATATCAAATCTCGATTGGATACAATAGATAGTGGTAATCCATCCAGCCTTACTAACTCTTTGATATATATTAGTGAATGTAGATCCAATGGAAATTACTTTTGAAATGTGATAAAGTGAGATGTATTTGTAATAAGATCCATATTGACCTATATAACATTGGTTCTACTGGATGTCCTTCGATGTATAGCGAAAAATTAAATGGGGATGTTCGCCTAAATTCATGTTTGTATAGGTAGTGATTGTATCATCCCATTATAATTTTTTCCTTTCATCATTTACATGAATACAGATCAGGCACATTGATGTATACTCAACAGTCTTATTCATCATATTGTCCCACCAATAATTCTCTAAGAGATCTTGATATATCTTTGGGCTCCCTAGGTGAAAAGAAAATCTTGAGCTATGAGTATCATTCAGAAGATCATTATTTATCTCTGGATCGTATTGTATACATAATCATTACAAAAATCTCATGAATATATCCTTATCAATCATAAACTCAGATGGTTTATTATTTTTGATAGCTTCCACACTTTTCTGAATTTCTAAATAATTTATTTAAGAACGATTTTTTTATCTAAGATGGATGGTTGAGATATCATTTGAGAAAATATTGATGATGCTCCTCCCTTAATGTTTCCAATGTCCATCCTCATTAAATTTTTTAAGAATGGATCATTATCAATTCTCATCATTGATAAGAATTCATGATAATTTCTACTTAGAGAATTATCCACCTTATTTTAATAACTGATATGGTAGTTGATTGAGAATTCATAATCATTAATATGCTCTACGCATACTCAATGGCACATATTATGCTCTTTCTGTGTGAATATATATTTGAGACTCCTGTGATCGGTATATCTCTCACACGTCTCCCCATAGTGATAATGCCACCGTATTTTCAATGAAAATATCAAAGTCACTAACTCCATATAATGCATTGGATAGTTATCCTTGTGAATTTTTAGTTTCCTTGAGCCATAGGCTATAACATTATCATTTTTCATCAATATAGAGCTTAATAATTTCTCTGAATCATCACTAAACACTATAAAAATTTCTTCACTTTTCGAGAGTGTGAGTATTATCATAGTAATAATCCTCTTTTGAGGTCCTTAAATATTTCCTCACATTCTCAAGTCTAAATTAATTTCACTCCACTTCATTTCATCTTGTTTATTGGGTTTTAAAATCATGAGATATTTCTTCAAAAATGGTAAATAATACGCATATAGAACTAGAAATATACCGATATCTATTACAAATGTTAGCCTAGGCCACTCTTCAATTGCCTTTTTCTTGTAAGGGTCCATAGATATTCATTTATTATTTATAAAGTGCTTCCATATAGATAATTCATCCATATATAACTCACAATTAATTTAAATTACATTAATTTTTTCCCTTCGCAAAGTCATCAGTACAACATTTAAATGCTCCTCATGTTCTTCCTTGATCTTGGAGTATTTAAAATATCATTAATAAAGACTACCATAAATTTGTCGATGCAATATATAAAGACACTATTTATTAAATCCATGAATATTTCTAGAGAATTAGTGAGTCCGAATGGAGTCACTATGAAATCATAGTATCCAAACCTCATTCCAAATGTAGCCTTGAGAATATATTCCTTCCTCAACTTTAATTAGTGATATCCTGACTGGAGGTCCACCATAGTGAAATTATTGGCCCCACAAAGATAATCAAACATGTAACATATCCCTAACAAGATGATAACTTTTCATTATACTTATTTTTTTCGAGTAGGTGATAATCAATGCATAGGGGCATTGATTCATACTTCTTAATGTTGTAGACATGGGCACCCCATGGACAAGCACTCGAGTGTATAAAACCCTTCTCTAGATTCACCTGTAACTTCTTTTTAAGCACTAATAGATCTATAGTGGAAATTATATAAGTTTTATTTGATATAAGTTGGGATACAAGAATATGTTCAATTGATAACTCAAACTATCGATTAGGAAGAAGGATAAGAAAATCTTCAGGGAACAAATCCATGTAATATTTAATAATGGGAATGTATTAAAGCTTGATTCTCTCCTTTGTCTCATTAATTTGATCTAGATATGCTTGATCATAAGGAAGTATTATCCACACTTGAGACATTTTTTTTAAATTAAATTAAATATAATCCTTACACTTATATATAATTGGAAGATGTGTTGGGAAGAGATGAGTGATCTCCCTTTCTTGAAAATCGATGTGGGATTTGAATATAGATAAGAAAATCCTTTCCCTATATTGAATGAAATTTCTCAAGAGGGAGAAAGATAATATTTTTGGAGAGTTTATTCTCCAAACATTAACCAGGTAGGATTTATATACATTGGATGCAATAATTTTCACATTATTCGTTCTCGAAGATAAATCAAACTCCATATTATGAGGTGTTGTCTGAATAGTTCTACTAATATTTAATGATATGAGAGAATTCATAGAACTATAATTAAATTATACATTCACTATCTTGAATGAATAACTAGCATACATGTCACCACATTGTTGTCTAGATCTACTTCAGTAGTAGTGATAACTTATTCCCTTCATTGTTGCCTTGGAGGTTATTGTTGATTGCCTTAGACAACACTTAGCATAAGTAATTTTTTCCCTTATCTACCTTGTTCCTTGTAGTTTTAACACTACACTGCAAGCTGAGTGTAGATATGAACCGTCCATTATTCTTCCAAATTAGTGGGATTCTTCATATCCCTTGAATAGTTCTTATTTAAATGACCCATTCTTCCACATTTGAAGCAATTACTGGTTCCCTTTAGACAGTTCCAAGGATTCTTATACCCATAATTTTGACACATGGGATGCTTTATCTTCTTTACATCGTTGGATATATTTTTTAAATCACCCATATTAGACTCTATTTTTTAATTTTATTCCACCGATTCCATGAGAACACTGAGAGTATTTGATCTCCATTTCAACCTTGAGGGCACAATATAAAATTTCTTCATAACTGTTAATGCCAAAAATCCCCCATGCTTTTAGTATTCATGACATTATTATTCTAAATAAACGAACAATCTTGATTTTGGTGTTCATGAAAATATTGGAGGCGTACATTGATATAATTTTAATGTTTTCTTCATACACACTGATAGACTCATGTTCTACTTTCTGTGTCTGAGGAACTTGTTTTCCATATTGAAATTGAGGGTTTGGGGAAGATATTTACTGGAAAACATTTTCTTTAATTCCTCCCAATATATGACATCAATTTACTCCTTGGAAGTTTTTTTTGAATAGTTTCTACTACTGATCAACTTTCCCCTCAAAATGATATACCACCACCACAACATTATATTCTTATGATCACTATATAGTAGGGAATATCTTATCAAAGGAGTTAACCAATTGTTCTAAAAGGAGGTGATTAAAAGGTCCATTAATCCTGGGAGTCCTTTGACGTATGAAGGATTTTATGGCCACATTATCTTTCATTGGAGGATGAAGGGTTTTCACATTATTCATATTATTATTCATAACTTAATCCAGCTGACCATGTATTGTCATATGGTTTTGAGCACCCATTCCCATCATATTTGGCATATCATTAAGAAAATCCTAAAATTCCCTATCACATTTATTATTGGAACTTGTTCTTCTATTTCCTACAATTAACTAAGAAGAAAACGAGAAATTCCGGTGTTGGATACTTAGTTAAAAATAACATATAAGTAAAATTTAATCCCAAAAGGATAAAATTATTAAAGAAAAATATATCCTAACTTGGGATTTCATATGTATAAATCTCGTTAATCTATGATCTATTTCCAAAAAAAATTCTTTTATGGGATTTTTTGTTCCCTTATTAATGGTTCATAATGAGCTTATGAATTTACCAAAGCATATCCCCTGAGAGTGTCAAAACAAGTATGTAATAAATACCATTTCATGAACCAGGATACCTGAGTCAAGCCCAAAACACCTTGTTGGAGTTGTTACTCCTATGTACATATGTACCTGATGAATTCCCAATTGTAGTATCCATAATAATATTTATGATCATGACAAACCACTTACTCTATACCTAACAATTTCATAGAAATGGTTTCTTATAATTAGTCTTATCCTTAAGGTTATTACTAAATAAATTTATTCTTAATCACCAATAATAATTAGGCTTTCACCACTAATAAAATCTATAACTACCCTATCATTTTTAACATTTCATTAAATAATTTTCAGCATATATAAACATCATATTACAGGATAAGGATTTTAAAGACTTGTGTATTGGTGTATTAGGTATAAAATTAAACATCATAAAAACAAATTTTATTTAATCTCCACATTTTGATCTTATCTTTCATTACGCTCAAACATGTACATAGGATATCCTAAGGAGAGCATGAAAAAAGGGATGAGCTAGAAATTATATTAAGATAATAATCGTAAGAATTAATCACATCAGAGGGGTTAGAAGGAATGAAATAATTATATAAAAATGCATGGAACATGATTATACATAGGGAATCATAATATATAAAACTAAAGATTATATAAAAAAATAATCATATTAATGTGGAAGAATTTTTTTTTACTATAGCACGAGTCAAAGACCATTTCATAAAGAGTATCACGAGTCAGGGCTAACCACCAAGACTTTTGAACATGGAGAAAGAGTCATGGCTAACTGCTATGACAATTGTAGATAACTTCTCTTCACACATAACATTACCAAATTCAATGGAGCGTTATCTTGGTACACCCATCATAAAATGTTCTTGAATATTTGTTACACATTAATAATTATTATAAAGCAACCATGCATAAACATAAGGGTTACTCATAGTAATAATTGGGTATCATAATATTTTCAAAAGGAATAATGTAAGAGAGTGACACACTGATGTCCAAGGAAGAAAATATTTAAATCATTCATGGAAATTCATTAGAGAAATTAGGCATATATCATTATTGGGGATGAAAAATTGATATGAAAACATAAAAAAGAGTATTTAAGAAACATTATAGCTAAACTATATTTGAGTGGTTTAAGCGAAATGTTAAATCACTTTTAAAACTAAAAATTGAATAATTATTTAATTAAAACCAGAAGTAATAGAAGAAGGTTTTGATACTAAAAGGAGTTATTTTTTAAATATAATGGTGTATAAATTTTTTTAATGTGCCCATGAAAATTGGTATGAATTCAAGAAGTTCCCTTAAATCAGGTTTACTTATCAGGATGAATTCAGTAGGGAACCTTTTAAAAATATGTATATCCTTAAGAATAAAGAGGGATATATCTGTATAAATGAGTTTGGAAAATATAAACATAGAATAGAAGATTCAATTAATAGTAAAATATAATTTCATTTTGGAAATAATGTGAGAGTAAGTAACCCGACGAAATAATGGAGGTTTTGGAAGAATCCCTTATCTTAAGTCTGAATGTGTCCTTTACTTGATCTTATTGTTAGGGATAAAAAAATTAGATTAATTAATTATTAATTATAGAACCTATTATACAAGAATTGTATTTAGTATCATTTTATGAAGTTATTTTATTCTATTTTTTAAGAGTCATCATATTCGATTTTATCATGCTCGAGTATTTGTTCCCTCAATCATGATGATAGAATTTCTAATATAAGAGAATTTAAGTTCATGTAAAATTGAATTTGAAGTCTAGACATGTAATTATATTATATTAATGAGATTATATAATATTAAATGGTTATATAATTCATTTTATTAAATGAGATGATGATTAATC
Source organism: Viscum album (assembly GCA_963277665.1). NCBI lineage: Eukaryota > Viridiplantae > Streptophyta > Magnoliopsida > Santalales > Viscaceae > Viscum > Viscum album. The sequence continues at coordinate 399,809,006 of OY728151.1, read as the reverse complement.
ATTGGATAAAATTTTAATTATAATCGCTTTGATTATTTTGAACGGTTTCACTCACAAAGAGATTATTTTGATTTACTACTTTACATAATTTGTGTGTAATGATTAAAAAAAATTAAATATATAAATATCTAGTTGAACAATAAAAATGGTTTCATGTCCAGCCTTGAATATGGTAAATGAAATTGAAAACCCGTCTTCCTTGAATGCTATAAATTAACACATATCAGATGTTGTTTTCAACCAATATAAGGTGGGATTGGATAAGATCCACTGGTCTTCGCAATGATCTCTACTAGCTGTATGATGGATATTGCACATCATCACATACCTCATCAATGGGTACTCATCACACTTTTTCAGAAGAAAACACAGGCTGAAGATCTACCACCATGCCACAGTGATCATGAAAACCTTTGAACTAAGAGGGGGGAGGGAGAGGGGTTTTCTAAAATCTAAGAGGAAGTGTGGTTGTGGCCTTTTTTGAAATCATAGGAAATGGTGATTCCTTATAGGTGGAGGCATTCACCTTACTCAGAGGCTTGCAGTTTTTCTTGTCCATACATATCTACCTCTATGTCATTGAAATAGTTTCTGAGATTTTCTACATCCCTCTTAAAGACAAAATTAACATTATTTAGAGCATATCCTACTTTATTAGGATGTGTATGCCTCTAATAAACTATAAGAATTACTTACATCACTCACGGTAGGAGTTCAATAAGTTGGATGAATTCCTGGCTTTAAAGTAAACATATGTCATGAATTTTATTTCCTTATTTAGGTTGGGGTCTTTACCCTCAGAGTGTGTGAGTATCATTATAGGTGACACCCATGGGATATATTACTTCATGCATCCCCGATCTTCTACCCCCGTACCTAGTTCATTGTCTCCCCTTTATCTGTGTCTGAAATCTTGATTCCCTATTAATAAATTAGACAAGTTTTCATGTTTAGGGGGTATGATAAATTATAAAGAATTATTCCATTATAATAAAAAAATTCTATTATATTTAATGTAATGGAGTTATTTTACAATTTTAATGGGGGATGTTGAGGTAGAAATGAATGGAAGTTGAAAATAAAATAAAATAAATGAAAAGAAGAATTTACCTCTTGAACTTATCTTCTTTGAGAGCCTCTTTAAGGAAGTGGTTTTGGTCTTTTGATGAGATCCCAAGATCCTAGATGTGGTGGTGGGGCTTGGGAAGATTGTTGATCGGAATTTGATCATGTCGCAAGGCATTAAAGGTTTAATGAGAAGAGGTGGTTTTTTATAATGGAGGGGATAGGTGTCTTCTCAATATTTAATTTATTAGATTATTATTTTTTGCAAGACAAGAAATTATTCTGATTATTGAGGTGAAACACAGTAATAAGATCATATGAGTTCAAAAAATGGTTATTTAATCATCCATGACATAATGAACAATGTATTTAATTTAGAATGTATATATAGTAAATTACCCTATTTTAGTATTTACATAGAATTCAAGAATTTCAAAAAAATCCCAAAAATTCAATCTAACAATTTTTTGACATGTTGAATATAAAAATGAACTCAATTTTATGAAAATAATTTTCTAAATATGTGAAATTTATTTTTTAATTAAAATTACAATTAGCATGAAAAAATAAATCTTTTAAAATTTAAAAAGCTTTTCTAAGGCATTGGAAAATTTATTATGGTCTAATAAAATTATATTATAATTATAATAACTCTAAATATTATTTTATGAATACAATTTATAGAATTAAATATTTTTTTAATTTATTAAATTAGTCATAAAATTGTAATTAAATATGAATTACATACCAAAATACTGACACATAAATAATAATTTTTAAAATATTTACTTAATTATATTATGATATAATTATATAATATTGTCAAATATAATATGGATAAATTTTATTAATACATTCATTAGATAGGTTAATATTAAATTGGTTGGTTTACTATTTATAAGGGTTACAATACTATTCCAAAGGTCAAGTTACTATTTCATTAGTATATGTTCCTTAATTTATATAGATACCTTTTATTTCACTAATTATTCATTTATAAAGTTATAATTGTGTTATATAAGTAGTATTATGTGATTTTACTATAAGAAATAATTATGAGAAAGGAATTCTATTGATAAAACATTGGTTCATTACAATCACTGCACTAGTACTCACACAACCTGAAAATGGGGAACTCTTTGTGGTATAAAACAATGAATCAAATAAGGGATTACGATGTGTACTAATGAAAAATGAAAAGGTATTAACATACACCTTATGGAAGTTGAAAATTTACGTGCAAAACTATCCCACACATGATCTAGAGTTGGCAACTGTTATCTTTGCACAGAACAATTGGCAGCATTATCTCCCTAAGGGGAAGTTTCAGATATACACTGATCATAATAGTCTCAAAAATAAATTCCCATTGAAGAAGCTTAGTAATAATTGAAAAATATGGTTAGATCCCATTAAGGATTATGACGGCTCAATCTACTACCATCTTGGTAATGAAAATAAGGTGGTAGATTATCTATATAGAAATGATACTATATTTTTAACAATCATGAGAATTGAAAAGGATATAATGTTATTAAATTTTTAATGGATATACATTGGAATCATTAAAGAAGGAAAAACATCAATTATATATCAAATTATTTTTCAAACATACCTTAGGGTGAAAATAAAGACACTCAAAGAAATTATTTCGAAATTCAAAAGAATTTGGAATCTATTAGAATGGGGAAATCATTAGAGTTCAAAATTTGGGAGGAAGGAGTTATATGAATTTGGTCATGAATATGTATACCATCAAATACTGAGATAAAAAAAGAGGTTTTGGATGACTCCAACAGCTCACCCTTCTCTATTCATCTAGGGATAATAAATATTTATTGAGATATATGATAGAATTATTTGTTGGACAATATGAAACCTGATATCTCTGAATATACATCAGAGTTCCTGGTATGTCTACAAGTGTAACCCAAAAGGAAAAGGTATAAGGGGATTATGAAACCATTAATCATACCAACTTGGAAGTGGGAAAAAATAAAAATGGACCTTTTTACTGGAAATCTAAAAAAATCCCAAGGAAATAATGCTATATGGGTTATTATGGATTTTCTTACAACGACATCCCCCTTTATGATAATTCGAGAGGAGCTCTCACATGATCAAATTTTGTGGGTATACATTAGAGAAGTTGTAAGGATACATTGATTTCCACTGTCAATTGTATCCAACCAAGATATGATAATCATATATATGTTATGGAAAATTCTTCAAAATGCACTAATCACTATGTTGAACTTCTGTGCAGCCTATCATCCTTAATGTGATGGAAAATAAGAATGGACTATTCAAACCCTGGGCGACATATTGGGAACATGTTATATGGACTTAAAGGTTTTATGAGATCAATATATACCTCTATATGAGTTCTACTACAACAATAGTTTCCACTCAAGCATTGATATGACTCTACATGATACCCTTTATGCGAAACAAAGAAAAATACCAACATGTTTGAATGAAGTACGGGAATTTAAGCTTCTAGGTTATAAAATGGTTAATGAAATGGTAGATCTGATAAAAACCATTCAGAAGAATATTCGGGTATCACAATATAGACTGAATCATTATGTAGACAATCATCGAAAATCCCTGGAATTTATGGTTAGCGACATGGTATTCCTCCATATATCTACATGGAATAATATCATGATATTTAGGAAGAATGTAAACCTACGTTCAAGTTACATAATCCCCTTTGATATCCTTGATCATGGTAGAGAATTGGCTTATCAACTAGAACTTCCACATATCTTGTCCCAAGTACACTATGTATTCCTTGTATCCCACTTTAGGATGTACATAACATATCCATCATATATATTGAATTTAGAGGTGGTATATTTGGAAAATGATCTCTTTTACGAGGAGAATCTAGTAATGATATTGGAACATATATATAATGTTCTATTAAACCAGAACACTCACTTGGTTAGTGTTATATAGTGAAACCATTTGTATGGAGAGAGAACATGGGAATCATATGAAGATATGAAGGAGAAGTACCGTAACCTATTTTCCCCATATTTTTTAAATGATTTTTTGAGATCAAAATTTCATAATGGGAAAGAATGTAATGATTGAAAATTTTATCATTAAAAATTTCCTTCTCATAATTATGTTATATAGTATAAATCACATAAATTTACATATAAAACACAATAAACACCTCATAAATTAATAATAAATGAAATAAGAGGTTTTTGTAGAAATTATGGAACCTAAACCAATGGAATAGTAACATGAAATATGTAATTGTAATGTGACCCTTTAGAAAAGTAACCTAACCAATTAAATAGTGACCTCACCTATGAAAGCATAAATTAAATTTATCAATTTTATAAATGAAAATATGATATAATTATATGATATTATAAGTAAATAAATGTTTTTAAAATGATAAATTAAGTGTTGGTATTTTTTATAAAACATAAATATTTGTTAACAATTTTATAATTAAGATATTTTTTTGAACTCAAAATTTATTTTCATTAAATTTATTGATAAATTGATAGATGTTTGATGTATAATTATTGAATAATTTTAGGAAGCATCAATTAATTTTTTAAAGTGTTATAAAACCAGTTATAATTTTAAAATCGGTATTTTTTGAGTTAATGATGATTTTATTTAAGAATTAAATTTCTTATATTTATAAAATTATTTTAATAAGATAGAGGAAATTTCTAAATTCTATATGTTGAAAAATGGTTAGGGTGATTTATTTGTATTTTTGAAAAAAATTTAACTTTTTTGTGAAAAGTGAAATACTGTAATTTACAGTATAAACTAAATACTTGAATTGTTGAGTCCAAGATGATTTTTGGATGACTAAGCTAACAATATTGTACAATCCTTAATCATTTTCTTATATTTAGTGTTAATGATAAAACTAATCATAGTCTTGAGCCAAAATGATAATTATCTGAATAAAATAATGAGAAAACACCACTCTCCTCCACTATAAATACCACCCTCACCTCCTATTCTTCTCAAAAATATAAATACTTGAATATTGTCCAAGTTCTAACCAATATTCTTCCCAATCCAAACTTCCATGTCCAGGATCCCTTTGCCTCATCAAAATAGAAAATATTTTTCTCTAAGGAGGTTCTCATAGAGGAGAAGTTCAAAAGGAAAAATCCTATTTCATTTTCTTTTAGTATCTTTGCATGCTCTTTTTTATATCATTATCACCTATCATCCTATTATTAATGTGGAATTCTATATATAGTATCCTTATTAAACATAAATCCTATTACGTTAATTTAAAAAACTAGCATCATTTTTTCCCTCTCCTTTTAATCTATAAATGAAAATATCATCCATTAGGTTATAATTTCCGCCATAATGGATGATGTGTTACTATTTTTAGTTATTATTTGATGGAAGGACATAAAACCATTTTTGTAGACAATAAAATTATAATATATTTATTAAATCATATGTAATTTCTTATAGCTATTTTATAATTATGATATTCATTAATAAAAAAAAGTAGTCTCCGATGATCAAAAAATGACAAATGATTTAAACGGTTATCACTAATGTTTTATCCAATGATCTATCCGCATACCATATAAAATAATGAAATATATATCTATTTAACGTTCTAAAATTTCACTAATAAAATATAATTTCAATTATGGACAACTATATTCATTTTACATGATTTTCCATTCATTTATATAAGTAAACTAATTTAGAAAACCAAGGATATGAACACTTATGAATGATGAAAGTGTATCTACTATTAGTTTGGGGTTAAAAAATGAATTTATAATTCATCTACTAGTCCTTCTTAAAATAAACTACATTATTTAATCCATGACATCTCGTGGGCCAGTGGTAGGTGATACACCCGTGTCGCCCTTCGGTTGCGGGTTCAAGTCTTGCGGCCTTGCCGGTCGCGATGGGTTGCCTCCTAACCTCTGGGTTGTCCTTCTAATGCAATCCGAAATTAATCTCAGTCTAGAATTATCCAACATACTTCTCTCCAAACTCACAGTCCAACATTTATAAGAAAGGTAAACATAATGTAGATCTTTTTAACCCCGTAATAGAATATGAATGCCTTCATCATGTATTGTTTTAAAACACTGAAACATCATGAAATACCATAATCCTTATTGATTACATTCTGATCCCTTATTCCTTATAGAATGCTGGATATACTTCATCCATCCAAAAATGTTTTAAACTCCAACAATTATGGAATATACAAATCTTTAGTCAGTTTCGAGGCAGGCAAGAATATCCACTATAATTTACACAAATCAACCATATCTTATTCCAAAATAAGTACCTCAATATTAGAACCATATTGAGGTTTATCTTTTATTCAACCATGTAATTTCCAAAAAGATTAACATTATGTAGAGTCACTTTTCATAGTACCATAAAATCTCAAATCCTCAATGAAATAGTACTGCAGTACAATACTTATATACTCCATAATTATTATAACAAGTACATTGCTGATACAACACTCAACATAAGAACTCTAATCATTCCTCTTCATCTGTGGTAGTATCATAACTTGATTGTTATCCAATAGCATAATTAGCGGCATAGTCTGATGATAGGTTCACGTAGTGTCCAAACTCCTTGCAAATGAAGAATTGTACATTTGAAACCAATTTTTTACCCTTGCAGTCATGTACTTGGTTCCCTTTTCCTACACACATATAAAAAACTCTTATTCCTTTCAGGAAAGTTCTAGGGTGTTTCTTCCCACAGTTATCACATATGGGGAAATTATTATTTTCCCTCTTCCCTTTATCCATCTTTCTCTCTTCCATCCTTTTCTTCTTTTGCGTCCCTTAAAAGCCATAGGACTCATTAAACTCTTTAGTTATCTTAGCCACACATGATATTATTTATTCATATGATGATAATACGTGGGAGACTATTTCACTTCTAAATGATTTCTTAATACCCTGAAAGATGTGATCCTTCTTACTCTTTGGATCATACGTATGACTGGAGTTCACATTCCTTCTACTGGGTGCCATTTCTATACAATAGCATAAACTAGGTCAGTTTATGAATTGCAATGAATAATTACAAACTTGAAAAATACCTAAGGAAAATTGAACAGTTTATGGATATAATCCATAATCATAAAAATGTTTTCTTTGAGTAACAATATACTCATGATCCCTTCATAATGGTTTGTAAAGAAAATTATAATTATCCTAAGCATATCCCCTAGGAGTGTCGTAACCAAGAGTGCAGCAAGGCCCATTGTCGTGCACCAGTTCCTGTTCGAGTCTAGCTCAAAGTGGTGTTTTTGGGTTTTACCCCTAGGTACATCTATGCCAGAGCTGCCTCTACCGGCTCGTATCCAAACAGGGATGCATTTCTCAGAAAACGCACAAAATCTATACAATACCAAAATTCTAGGAAGTTATTCTATACTAATCCTCAAAGTCTATCTTAGGGATATGCTCTCTAATCATAGTTTATCTAAATGTAGTTTCAAGGTTATTGCTAAACTTCCACTAATACCAACTGTAATTCCCCGACCCCAGTTACCCAGAGTTGGTGCATTATTTTAATACATTGGCATGATTACAGGGAATCATGTCCCGAAGAACCAATCAGTTTAACAGTTTTGGAAAATAGATTACATACGTGAATGTTACATTACACTTCATAACATACAAACCAACATAAATAATCCTTTATGAATGCCATTATTCCTCTATCTTAACCCTGCATATCAATCACAATACACTTATTGGAATCCTGGGAAAACAAAACATTGAAAGGGGTGAGGTCAAACGCTCAGTAAGGGTAAGCAATGCAGTGGAAACTATCAGAAATAAGAATAAACGTTTGAGGCAATGTATAACTAAAACAAAAGCCTTTAAAACTTGAATTTCAGCATAATATGGCAAAGATAAAATGATATAATGCCTTTTTCGTATTCACATGGATATTCTACTAGTCGAATAGTCACTTGCAATATCAATAATCACTTTCATAATGATCAAATGCATAATGCCAGACTATCATAACCACATAGCCAAGGCCTCATGCCAAGACTACAAATAATATTTTGTCAAGGCCTCGTGCTAAGACACTACTTTGTCTCATGAGACCTACCGATGAATCGAGGAGCTATAGCGGGTTCCACCCATCACATATTATGTCCAATTCATTCCCATATGAAAAGGTTTGAACATAACATAATCATTTGTATTAAAACTAGCATACTAAATGTCAATACATTCTCCATAAACCATGAATGGTATAAAAAACACATCCACAATCAAACATATCATAAAAACTTCAAAACAATATGGAAGTTTTGTATCATAATAAATCAACTTCAAATAATCATAAAATCCATCAAATGATGTTGACATAGGTGAAATCCAAACTATTTGAGAGAAATATCACTTTTTTTAAATCATTTAAAAGGCACACATTTATAGAGAAAGTAATTTAAAAGATATTTTTGAATAAAAGTGTCCCATACCACATTGAAACTTTTGAAAGGAATTAAAATTTTAAAAACATTAATGTACATATAAATAAATCCTTAAAAACCATTTTGAAGACATGGACATTAATTAAAAATATATAGAAAGATAAATATTTAAAACATTTAAAATTCTGATTTTGATAAAGAGTACCTTTCAGAAATTCTAAAAATATTCATTTTGAAATCATATAAAAGTCACATAATTATAAAATAAAACATTTACATTGAAAATATCCTTATATGCTTGTAAGGGAAGCTTCAAAAAATTTATAACGGTGGAATATAACCGTACCTTCCGTATAAGTTAAAAAAACATTCTTACCTTAATTCTGTCGAAAAGGTTAAAAAGGACCCTGTTTGGAAAACGACAGAAATATTCCTTTATAAACTTTTTATAAAAAGTCAAAAAAAGGTATAAATTACTTTAACCCATATTCTGTAAAATAGTAAAAATGTTTTGAAATACACTTTCAACAAACATGGATGTGGATGATAAATAGGTCCCAGTAGATAATTACGTATAAACAACCTCGGATAATGAAGAGATTGTGAAATAACCCATACCTTGTACATTTACTTGGTTTGGGGTAGGTTATCCTCCTGTATAATGGTGAAATAATTTTTATTAAATTATACAAGAATCATATACATTAATATGATATCATATATGATCTTTTAACATTGATTTATTAATAATATCTTAGTATTATCGTCATTTCGGGTGTTAACTTACTCGTTTTCTTTTATATGTTTTGTTACGTAAGATGTGGTTTTCATGGATAGGTTATATCTTACTCATATCCAGAATTATATCAAGTCATTAAACATTAATTTTAATTCATCAAATGATAATTATAATTGAATGGATACGATGGAGAATGAATCTCATCACGTTCGTGGAGATGGTAGTCTATACGTACGCACGAGCGAGAATATCATTATTTTGATATTAAAATAATATATAATTGGATGGTATATCATATATACAGAATAATTATCATGTTATATTTATTATTTACATGATTTACACATCATTATTATACCCATCCTAATTATAATGTTTTGAATAACAATCAAACCACGACGTGGAGACGGTAAGCCGTACGTACGCACGTATGGTGACATGTCATTCAAAGGATGGATAGAATATTGAAATATGGTTGTACTATGTTTATAATAACATCAATTTATATATAATATACTGGAGTTATTATTTTATAATGGTAATAACAAATAAATAATAAGTGGAAGAAGAAAGGAACTTCAAAAAGGGTGGTGAAATCATTACCTCTTCTTCGGGTTCTTCCTTTTGATTTGATAAAAAGGGATCCTTAGGTTGTCTTTATGACTAAAGGAAGGCCTATAGGATAAAGTTAGGTAAGTTTAGAGAGTATTTTGGTAGGGTTTGGACGAACCAAAAGGATTTGAATGTGTGAATTAGTGAAAAGGGGGAGTTCCCTTTTATAAGAGGGGTGAGGGGCACCTTTGGAAAAGTTAGAAATATTATTTTATAATAAATTCATATTCGGTTTCTAATGGCTCCAAAGTGGATTATTTAAAGTTTAAGGTGGGTATGGGTAAAAAAACACTCAACCAATATAATTTAGAAAGGTCTGGGTCACTATATTAACATTATTTTTAAGTATTAACTCTTAGTTAATTAGTTTCACTTTTACAATGTCTCTTTGTATTTTTATATTATATTGTTAATAAACATACTATATACATACAAGAGACCCTCAAGTAGTTATTTAATGATACAAATATCATGATATAAGACTCTTGTAAGAACTTTATATTTTCAGGAATTTAATATAAATTAATAATATAATATTTGTTTTAAAACCTCTTTTATGACAATTTTGAAACTATTCAATAATTGATTTTTTTTAAAACTCATAACAGAATGAATACTTTGAAAAACGTTACTTAAATCAATCCTAACATTCCATATAGACCTATAAAATTATTGGTATTTTCAAAAATTCTCAAATTAAATTTATTTGGGTATTTATAATATCAATTATTCTAATTTTTCACTATTATGGTAATTACTGCATCACCACTGTGTCATAAAGAAATTAAATTATATAATGTCCAAAAATTATAAATAAAATACCATTATGTAGGATATATGTTTATCTTTATAATGAATATTTTAGTCGAAAATACAACATATATAACCCTATCTAAAAATTGTTTTCCTAAAAGATATATCCTTGTGTCATTTTTATATTCATTTTAACTTAATTAAAATAAAGTGTCCCTATCACTTACAAGTGGCTCAATGGGGCCCCAAAATCGACCCAAAGATGACCATGGTCGGACATGTTTCAAACAATAAGGTTAGAACATGTTTTAGGATAATTTGTTATTATTATAATATTATTTTTTAACCCTTATTTACCGGATTTACCCTTTAACCATGGTAAATTAAATATTTACCGAAGTAATTATTCAAAATGTCTAAAAATAAAAGTCACCTATTTACACAATTTGAACATCATGATTCCAAATATGGAATAAATTTTTCCAAATTAAAAACACAGAAGTGGCAGAAATTAATTTAAAATTAATTCCAGTTGCTAAAACAAAAATCATGTTTTTAAGAGATAATAACTATCAAAAGATTGACACTTGTTTATGTCCAGTTTAATTGTGAAATTTTGTCCAATGACCAATATTGTATTAAATGGTAAAAATATATTATAAATATACTTTAAAACCACTCAAATTCATAATTTATCACTATTAAATATTTTGATTAAAAAAAGTTATTTTTAATTTTAATTTAGTAATTTTCACTATTCATCAAAATATAAAATTTATCCGAAAAGTACCAAAATTTCACCCTAGGATAAATTCAATATTCTGGATCCAAAAATGAATTCCATTTTGAGAGATAAAATTCATATTATTTTAAAAAGTAGGTATTACTATTCATTGTGGCTAGTTTGATTGGTTGTAGCGTGTGTTAGAACTTAAAGTTGCGTACAACACACACTACTGTATTATTCAAAGAGAAGCGTACCGTGGAAGCATGGGGTGTTACATTGTAAATATTTTTATGTCCCCATTCAAAAGAATAAATTTATTTTTTGAAATTGAATATATAAAATTTTAAAATATTGGATTTAAAAAGGGATCACTATTAAAGTTGGTAAAAGTGCATTTTTGAAAAATACTTCTTTTATCTAAAAAAAAGGAATTTGTTGTTACATTATGTCTAAGAAACTCATAATATGGATTCTAAAATTATAAGGATTATATAAGGTTTAATATTTAGTTAATTCTATTAATAACCTTTTTTGAACGGCTTGTTTGTTAAGTCATAGTGCTCTTGAACTCAGTGTTACGTGTTGTGCAAGTTATTGAATTGTTTTGAAGAAGTACATTTTATGAAATCTTGGGGTGTTACATTTTCCATCAATAAGATTTATTTGTACTAAATAATAATATTTATATAAAATATAAACATTTTATTTTATGTTATCCACAAACAATAAATTAGTGGTTTAAAATCTAATTAATGAAATAATTTTTAAAAACTTAAATATGAAAAAATAATATATTTTGATTTATCGTAAATTTCTTCTTTAAAATTCCAAAATATTACATTGAAAATAATTAACCTTTACATATTGTAAAATTGCATTAAAACCATGATAAATCATTATAGCCTCTAGCAGTATCGCAAATATTGCTTTTTTCAACAAAATTACCCTTTGAGAATGTGGGTTCACTCATCATCCCTTATTATTACAATCAATACCAAAGTTCCAAAATTTTAAAAAAAAATTGTTTAGGAAGAACACCATTCTCATTTATAGACCATTAAAAATAGATTTTAAAAAACATCATAAATTATTATCAATGTGTAAAATTATTTAAAATAAATTAAACATTTAAAAATTATATATTTCAGAAATTCATCATTTTTTATTATGGTTTTGGAGAAATATAAAATTTATAAAAAATGTTTCGGAATAATTATTTTAATGAATGAATCAAGATTTTTGAAAAATATATTCATAAAAAATGATATTTCAATGAAAATTATATTTCAGGGACATACCTATGATGAAGAATGAAACGAATATATAAAAATGATATTTCTACATAAAGTGGAAACTTTAATATCCTACATGAATTTTGAAAATCAAAGTTTCATTCCAAGATAATGAATAAATTTTTAAATGGGAAATTTATTAAAGAATATAAAATCTATTCCTTAAAACACACTCCCCTAGAATGAGGTACTAAACAAAATCCCTTTAATATGTGTTTTCAAAATTAATATATAAATAACTGTTTATGAAAAATTATTTCCTTCATAATCATAAAATATATATTTGAAAACAAATTACCCTTACTTAAAATAAGAATATAAAATGAGTTTTAACAAGGATATTATCCTCTACAATAGATTAGAGTGTGTAAATAGAGAGTTTGAGAAAACATGGGAAACAGTTGGGGTTTTCTTGAGGGTGAAGTAAAATATTGTATTTATATCAGTTTAAACACTAAAATTTATTTGTTAAACTCACTTTTTTAATTTATAATTATAGAGGACATTGTTTTTAAGAAGTTCAAGGATGTTGATGTGGGAAACTATGGATATTGAAATATATTACCTATTATTATATTAAAGTTCAAGTGGAGTTCATGTTTCTAGTTTTCAGAATAATCTGGGAAGGATAATAGAGTTTTTATTATCAAATATATTTATATATATATTCTTTGTCACCCATGAATTATTTAACCTAAGAATGAATTGAAAATATATAAGGATTAAAATAAAATAACAATGAAAATTAGATCACCACTGTTTTGGTGAAACTCGATGAATTTGGAGATCTTAATAAAATTCTATTTTCTTGTATATTTCCAAATAATAAATTCAATTGTAACCATTATATATATACAAACATTTATTTTTATTCCAGCCTCACTATTTCTCCCTGAGAAGGAAAAGTATACCATTGAAAATCAGTGTGATCAATGACCTACTATGTTCCGAACCCCTTTGTTTAATAGTTAGAGTGTTACTGGTTTATCTACAACAAATATTGAAAGTGGATATAAGGTGATTTTGATCTTATAAATATTTTACGTTATACATGTTGGGGATATCTTATGTTGTACAGAGAAGAAGAAGAAAATAAAGAGGGATAATAATATGAGATTGATGATGGTGATATATGGTGATCAGACAAAAAATGTTGATTATAATTTCATGGTGTTGATATAAATGGGTGTTTTTAAATGGAGATATAGTTCCCACATTTTCTTTTTCCGCATCATAAATTCAAGATATTGTGACCAAGATTATATTACAATCACTCTCATAACATCTCATGGTTAGGTGTAGGGGTACCAAGGCCAGAAAATCACCACTCACACACCAGGGCACACATTCCATACCGAACCGTGCCTACTCATTCTATGCATTGACCCAATAATGATATACGGGCACTACTATAGCACATTGACACTCCTTGATGGAACTAAATTCTCACCATTATTTTACTGTGTGGCCTGTTTTTCTAACTTGTCACCCATGTAGTTGACCACCTAGTCCCCAAATTCGTAGAGGTTATTCCATTGTGGGCTATTGGTATTTCCATTTTTTATATGTAAATATAAATCTAAATAATATAAGTATAATATATGCTATATGAATAGTTTCCTTATGATTATTTTATGTATATAAGCAAATATTTATCAATTTTCGAATTTTAAAAAATAACCACATAAAATATTTATATATTGATTATTAAAATTTTAACATTAATTATTTTACACCTCGTATTAATTTTAATATTTACATTTGTTAACACATGTAATATTTTTTTATAATAATTATAATATCAAATTAATAATTTACACTTCATTAATGTAAACTATTATTATTATAAGTATTTATTAATTTTATAAATATTCTAATTTATTCATATAATATATCGTAAAAAATAATATATTATTACAAACTAAAAGTATTGAAGTCATAATATTTTGAAAACTATAATATTCATATGAATATTCAAGTTATTTTAAATAATTAATAATCATTTTTCATCTTGAATACACATTTATTATGAAAAGGTTATAATTTATGAAATTTTTTCCCAAAGGGATTATTAATTATTTATTTAAATATTAATATATAACTAGAATAAAAGGATCATGTATTTCTAAATATTGAAATAATTTTTTTAAATTTTTTCATTTAATAAAAAACTTATAATATTAATATTGAGAAAATAAAATAACATATCTTAAAAAATAAAAGTAATAATTTTATAAATTGAATTTTTAATCTTCAGTTACTGCCAAAATTGAAATGATTATAGAAAAGAATTTAAAATTATGTTAATTAATACATTAGTTTGTAATAAATTTTATACAAATCATTAAATAAACATTTTTATTAATATAAAATTATTGATAGAGTTATTAAGATATTACAGATCAATAATATCCAAAATTTCATATTTTTTTCATCTTATATTCTATTTTGGTCCCATTATAGAATTTTGAATTCTTGTTGATATTTTAATTTTCTAAATTATATGTTATAGTTATTATAATACTATATTTGAATTTTTATTTTGTATTAAATTTGTTTTATATTATTCTATAATAAAAAATAAGAATTATTTATAAAATTAAATGGAAATTACAATGATAAAATTTTAGGGAATTATATCCATCAAAATAATTTATTTTCTCAACGGTTCATATTATTTTGATTCTTTGGCCATTCTTGAACATCTCAAGATTTAAGAAATGAAAACTATGTTCGATAGAATATTCGACAGGCAACATTAGGCTTGAGCGAACAATGATATATGGAATCATCATAACCTAGTTGATGAATTAGTGGGTATGAAAAGTATTAAATAATATATTTATATATATCTTACACCATGTAAATTATTGATAAATATTTAGTAAATAATCAAAAAAATTTATTAAAGTAATTTTATTCCTCAAAAATATATTTTCTTCAAAAAATATTTTTATTGGTTTTCATAAATAATATATTAATAATTTTTTTTAACATTAAAAAATTTTATTTTATAAAATTAATATCACTTTTATTGCTTTTATATCAAAATTTACTTTGGGTAAAAATTTGGGATTTTTTTAAAAAATATTATTTATTAAAGGAATAGTGAAAATATCGATTTTTTAAAATGAAATTTCCTTTCAATAAATTAGTATATTTAAAAGTACCATAATTTTTAAATTTTATTTCATTTAACATAAGTATTTTTTTATATTTAATTTCCTTAATTTATTTGTAATCTACTTCATATTGGATTTTAGTATACATTTTATTTGGGTTTAAAAATGAGAATTTTTTGAAATTTTTTTTAATGTAGTTAATGTTACTCAATTTTAAATTATTTAAAAAAACCTAATTAGTAAATAAATAAAAAAAATTTATATATAATAAAAACAAATTATTATTCAAATATAGTTAATATAAAATTACATTTTCTTTGCCTAAATAATCATCATGAATACCCTATTTTTCACTACGTGTGCAGGTTTAATTTTAAATTAAAATATTCCACTTCTATTAATTGTTTTTGGTAAAATAGATTCCATATTTATAATCATAATAATATAAAATTTATAACAAATTTAACTTATATTTTTTACCATATTGAATATTGAAAAATCTTAAAAAAAAATTGTGACTAAGGTGAAAACATGTTTTCTAGGGGGTTAATCCAAAAAGAAAAGTGTTAAAATGACCTAAAAACTTGTCTAAAGAAAATTTAATAGATATATTTAGATCTTTTATTGTCTATGGATTGAGAATGGTTCATTTTTTATAATTTTATAATATAAAAAAATTAACACCTTTTTCTTTTCCATAATTACATGTGCGCCACTCACCTCACTTATGAATGGATGCCCCTATCCTTTTCATTTCACAACTTAAACCCATTTTTATCAACCAATGACTTAAAAAATAATTTCAGAAATTGAATCCCCTTACCATAGAATCATTTTTTTGTTCTAAAATACTTTCTTGTAATTATTTTTTTATAATCTGTAGTGGTTGTCTGAGAAGAGGAAAAATTCCTAAATCTGCATTTTTGTTTAATTTATATGCCTACATAAAATCATCTTAAAATAATGTCATATAATAAAAATAGTATATACTATATAATGATATGTTATTATATAATTTTTATATCTTAAATCTATCACCTCTTCCACCAAATGGGATATGAAATCATTATTCATTTGTATGGAATACTAAGGCCTCGTGAGCCGCTATCATTTCCTTTTTATGATACCATTTTAGAAATATAATAATGATGTACTAAAAGTATATATATGAAATTTAGAAAATATTTTTTCTTATTTAGTTATGATATCACATATGCCTTTAGATTTCCAGTCACTATGAGATACAATTATGTATCTCGTGTGTACGGTGGACGACCACCTCAAAAAGCGATGTGTTTAATTTTTCACTAATGATTTACAAAGAAGATAATTGGGATAATTTTGATTAATATATGGGATATAAATTAATAATAATAATATTAATGAATTATTTATCATTCATAAAATATATTAAATCACTTTATTTCTATCACTAAAAAATAAAAATTTTGTTCATGTACATGTGGATTACCGCCACAACGAAGGGATGTGATTATTTTTTCATCAAAACATCTCTTGAATGATATATATAAGTATATTAAAATAAATATTATGGTATTTATGAAAATTTATCATTATTTAAAAATAATAATATATATCTTCATTCAATAATGATCATTGAAAAATGGAAATGTTAGTCATGCATTTGAACAACCTATCGTCTCCATGAGCGTAATATAGTTCATTTTTCAAAACCATTTTTAAGTATGGTTTTCAGTTGTACAATTGATGAATAAATATATTAAATATTTCATAATTATTTTCTTTATATATTTATAAAATTACCTCTTTTACTACAGTCAACGCACTGATGCCGTTTTGAAATAATGAACCAGACGTCCTAAAAAACCCGATGTGGACTTAATTAATTAAATATTAAAATATTAAAATAAAATAAAATAAAATAATTGATTTGGGTATAAGGTGATAAACCAAGAAAATTTTATTAATAAATAAAATAATTTACGTAATATTATTATACGTAATTTACAGGAAATGAATGTATGGACTTGATGTAAGGGTTTTTTCTCATCACACTTTTTATTTTTGTGAGGTATTTTCCATATTCACTGTTTGTTTATATATATTTTTGTATATAATTGAAATTTTACATTTAATACCAAGAATTATTCATACATCATGATATTTTATGTTTCCATTTCAATTAATTTAACCCTAGAGATTTGACTTGAATGTTACCAAGAGCTAATGAATTCATAGCCAATGAGATTGTACCCAAGTGGTTAAGGATCTTTCTTGGCATCCAAATGAAATGGGATAAAATCTAGGTGGGGTGAATTTTTTGGATACTGTTGCAGTACAATATCTATTATTGTAGCTAGAACTATGTGGTACAATATAAGTTAGAACTATTTATTGATGTGGGCCTTCGGGACACTGATTTTGGCCTATGAGTCTTAGGGTCTTTAGGATATCAAGGCCTTAGAGCCACATATATTTTTGGACACCAAAAGGGATTCATGCCATTGGGTCTTTCGTCCACCATAGACCTTCAGTCCATTGAGAATCCAGACCACAAATGGGAAAAGAACTCTCCAGGTCAGAACACACAAGATTAGTCTCATGAAGGGGATTTAGATCAAGTTGCATCCACTAGAGCATAACTAATCAAATTATAAGAAAGAGTGGGTATAAAACATTCTATCAGTACTATGAAAGATTGGGAAATTCATGGGGGAATTATAGCCGATCATCCATGTGAGTTGGGGAGATAGGTTCCTTCAAGGATACAAGATGCTAATGAGGGGAAATTTAATATAATATCAATGTATTGGGCCTTCAAAGGTATTATATTGGGACTTGTGACTCTAGGATATCAGGTCATGTATGGTTTTTATTCCTCTTGGAATATGGGTAAGTTAAGGGTTCCCCCCTCAATACTTAAATGATAATTATAAAATAAATAAATAAAAACCAAAGTCCATGGGGATTTCAAAGTAATGAACATCTTAGCTCAATTTCTTTTCATTGTGTTATATTATTTATTTGATATGTTTGATATTCTAATATTATGTGTGTAATAAATTTGGAGTATATTATGTTTTATTTAAATAAATTTTATGTGGATTTAAATTAGATACACATATAAAATTATTTTATAAATTATCACTTCAATGTTATAATCATTTTAAGGGGTTCACTAGTTCCATGTTTTCATTTTATGAAGAAATAATCCAAATTTACCACCTATTTTTATTGTTTTGTGTATATATTGACAATTATAAATGTAATGTAATGAATCAATAATAAATGGTGATAATTTAGGTTTCATTTTGAATTAATTTATCCATGTGTATTTATGTTGAATGTTATCATGTGGTATAGAATATCTCAACTCAATAAATTTTTTATTAGGATATATTACTTCTTATTTGTATTTTATATTCTAATATTACTTTTTTAATTAATTTTAACTATATTATGTTGCATTTAAACTTATTTTATATGTACTTACATTTAATACTCAATTTCAGTTGATTAATTATTTATCAGTTCAATGTTATGATCAATGAAAGGGTTTTCCCAAACTTCTTTTTCTTCTGTGTGACATATTCCTTTTACACAACATATTTCTATTGTGTGGTTTATATGATTCCACTTTTAGATGAAATATAATGAATCATTATTATTTAAATGTTTTCTATGTTTTGTTTTATATTATTTTAACCAAATAGATTGACTTTATTATTACTATGTGGTAAATAATTTCATAATTAAATTTATTTTCATTGGCTTATATTCACTCTTATTTGTATTTTATATTATATAATGATGTGTGTAATTAATTTTAAATGTATTATGTTGTATTTATTATAATTTTATGTGGATTTACACTTGATACACATATTAAATTCATTTATCAATTCTCACTTGGATGTTATGATCATTATAAGGTCTTCCCATCTGAAAATGCCTTCATTGACACATATGTTTTGTTATACAATTAGATTATTTTATGAGTGGTATCTAAGATAAATTATAATTTTATATCACCAAAATTCTTTTTTATGATATTTAAATTATATTATAATGTTATTCATTTATTGGTATTACAATTTTGGACATACCAAAATTGAAAATGGTTCGTTATACAATATCTTTTCTTTTAAGATTCTTCATGTTCATGGTTCATATGGGAAAAAAATATTATCTTATTTTGTTGAAAGACATGTATTTTATTTTACTTTAGCTATGAATGTGGTTCAAATTTTTAATTTTCTTTTTTATTATTGACTTATGAAATATCA
This sequence comes from Viscum album, assembly GCA_963277665.1. Classification (NCBI taxonomy): domain Eukaryota; kingdom Viridiplantae; phylum Streptophyta; class Magnoliopsida; order Santalales; family Viscaceae; genus Viscum; species Viscum album. The sequence goes on along the minus strand of OY728151.1, from coordinate 399,788,972 downwards.
TTAACTTATTTTGTAAGTTATACCGATCTTGTATGGTCTTCTAAATTTGAAATCATTCTCTTATATATTAATATTTTATAAAAGAATTTCAAATTTTTATTTTTAGAAAATAAATGTTTTACCAAATCCATTTTACATGATCTTATTCACTATTTTAAATTCTTTTATATGAAAAATCCTTTCCATTTTCGCAATGGGTCACTTTTGGCTCACTTTTTAAAAATGCTTTGAAAAGAATGTTTATTTTTAGCAGTTATGACATAAACTGAATTTCTCTCCCTCGAATCAATTATATTCCATGAATTTTCATTTATATGTTTACATGGTTGTTTTCAACGAAATTTATTTTCAATTTTTTTTGATTTTTTAGTTTTTAAAAGTTATTTTTTAATTGAAATGGTTATTTTCTTAAAAAATTGTTTTTAATGATTCTTTAATGGTTCTTCCATACATCAACATCCACAACCTTTATTGTTAGTTATGCTACTATGGGAATATTTTTCGATGACAAAATTCTCCTTATTTATTTATATAAATAATGGGTTTTTCAGATATTTTGTTATGGATCATGTTTATTTTCCACAGTTTAATTATTTTTCAATGATACTGTTATGGAAACCAATTATTTTTTTTAGACAATCATGTTTCATAGAGATTTTTTTTAAAAAAATTCTTTTTTATGGTTTAATCATGTTTCCAAGAGATTGTTTTAGAGTCCTTTTCTTTTCCACGAGTTAATCATGTTTGAAAGATACTGTTATGGAACCCATTTCATGTCCATTAATTAATCATATTTTGAATAGACTATTATGGAACATGTTTATTTTGTGGGGGTTAAACATGTTTCAATGATAGAGTTATGGAACCAATTTCATTTCAATGGATTTATCATGTTATGAAAATAATAAGTATTTTTCATATAGTTTATAATGATATAAATTGTCAATGTACATTATTCGTGAAATAGTTCTTGGAAATTGATTATATTAATCGGTGGTACTATTCTAATCTATAGAAAAGTGGTCCAGTTATAAACCAAGGAAGGGTGGTTATGTTATTAACCTAGAATGGGTGATTATTTTATTAACCAGGAACTGGTGGTTACATGATAAACCAAGGATGGATGGGTCTATTATAGGCATCCAATTTATTGAGTTCTCCTAAGATTGAAGATGAAAATACTGATTATTAAATTTATAAGAAGTTATGTGAATATAATTTTTCAAAATTCCAATAAGATTTATATTTTATTATATATTTAAACAATATATTATGATCAAGATTGACATCACATGACTCATTATTATTTATTCTGATGAATATTTTCTTTTTAAATCCTTATTCCATGTTTTTTTATTTTATGATGCAATTATTAGATGGTGTGGATATTATAATGGTGTAATCATTAACATTTAATATGTCATTATACAATTAAGATATTTTTTTTGATCCCTATGGAAATTAAATTTTTAGTGCTTATATTTAACCTTATTAAAAATTTTAGCTCAACCTTCTTATGTTTCTATGTAATATATGGTATTTTTCCCTGTACTAATTTTTAATATTTTGCGGATTAAATTTTAGTCTATGTGATGAGACTATGTGTGATTCCAAGACCCAGTTTTCTAATAATAAAATTTTAAAATATATGAAAATTTTAAATAGCACATGCATGAATTTTTTCTAAAAAAGTTCATTAACTTCTTAATGGTTTCCCAGATCAGAAATCTAAGGGCACCGTTATGTTTTGATAAGTGACTTTATCTAAGGTGAGACCCATCATTGATCGGTGTGGGTTTGTCGTAGAATATTGTTAAGATCATTTTAAATAAAATAATTAATTAGATAAAAAAATATATTTTATTTTTGTATCACCGACACAATGATGAATGGACAATTTATATTAATTATTTAAGTTTTCATAGATCCAATTTTTGTATCATAACTCTATAATTTTATGCAAATGTTGCGGGGAACCTTGAGAGAATCGTCTTGAGAAGGAGATAACAAAAACTTGGATAAAATATTGATGATTGTCTTTCTTGATGGATCTCACCAATGACGACAATGCGATGACTGATCTTCATCAGCAAGTGACCCAAAATCCAGATTCGGGTGCATTATTTCCATTCTTTATTCTCATTATTTATTTATCTGATGAATCAAGACTAATCTAGAAGTAGAATAGCCTATAGATCGATGGTATATGAAATATGGGATGATATTTACGTTTTTTTTGATGAGATATTGATCTTGTGATTTTTATTTATTTATTTCAATTTTCGTTATAAGGAAAAAACCTTCGTAGATGTGAAAACTGATCAGGGTATATTCCTCCTAAATGATTTTTTCTTTTCTCTCAATGTTCATCATTTGTTGTGGGTGTTCTACATTTGGAGCATGATTTGACATATCCCAATCAATCAATCATTGCACACACAATTCTTTTCATAGGGATATGATATCCTAGATCATGGATCGAAATGACCTGACAGAGGTGTGACAATATACATAGAGTAATTTGGATGATGGTGGGTCCTTAAAACGTTGTTCATCAGCATTATTTTTTGGAATGAATAACATGTATTTTAATCTATTTATGAATTTATTGAGTTATGTACTACAATATTTCAGTGATGGATTGAGTCATCGAGATTGATTATTTTGTTTCATGTCTAATCGATCGATGGTTCACTGTCTGGTAGTGGAGGGAATAAGCGGGAGAAGATCCATCAATTCTCAAAAATCATGAACCACATTACATGTAATATGGGATTACACAATGTGTGGGTCCCCATTGTGGTGGCTAGGTTTCCAAGAGGAAGTTACGGATCATATGACATGTGACCCTATCACACAGTGTGTGACCTATCATAGGTAACTCAGCATATACTCTCGAATGTACATGGACACGAGGTGGAGTACATAGGTTACCTATAAGGTGTGTACTCCACCACACGACATTGCCTGAACCGGATCCATAGGAAACCCCATTTACATGAACATGGGTGGGGTTACAAGGGTTTACATCATGTACTCAAACAAGAAAATAGTATACGGCTAGACCCCAAATGGATAGACATTCATGTGACTCCTAGTAAACTTTGTACACCCATATTCTACGTGACATGAAATAAATATTGAATTTATTGCACATGGTTAGTACTCAGGGTAATGGGACATGAAGTGTGCCCTACAATGGACCGTATATCCATTTTTACATGGATTTATTCCTTTTTCTCCCATATATTTTCCATGTTTTGTAGGGTTTGTTCACTTTACTGTTCCCTAGATGAAATGAATGAATAGTTTTCTACTCATAAGACTATAATCCATTAACCATGACTTCATAGATAAGGTTATTAGAAAAAACTGAAATTCCTGAAGTAGGGTCCTTTATTTGTTCTCTATAAACATAGTGGAGTTCTCGGTATCTATGTGAGAAACACTACACAAGCGCTGATCCTCTACGTGGTGGGTTAATCCAAGTCGAGCTATCATCATCACCCCATTACCTTGGTTGTGGTCCTCATATGTTTTATTGTATCACATCTCTCTCTTCAAATCTATTGGGGTATCGCTCTAATGGTGAGAACCAAAAATAAGTACCTCTCAGATGGGCATCATCGGTGCTATCAGACTCAAGAGAGTGTTCTCCTAGATCCGTGTTTTGTGGAATCATCGAGCAGAATTTATGGTGCTGGTATGTGGTAGTTGTGACATAACTATAGATTGTGTGTCTTAGTGGAGTATATATGGACATTTTTTATATATGTTATGTAGACATATAATTTTTTAGAGATGAATTTATTTTTTCTTTTTTGTGTTGATTTGTGGTTTCTGTGTGTCCTACTGAGTATTTTTATAATCATCCATTCATATTTTTTTCCACACGTATCATGTCTTGTGTAGATGATCAAAATTTTGATGGATTTCTTGGTGGACTGGGACCATACGTTGCATTGCAAGACTGGAAAGACTGTGATGTGTTACTATGGATATAGATAGTAGTACCGGTCCCATTTTAATACTTGTTGGACTTCTGGATACAAACTCTTTTATGTGAGATTGTATTATAGGATTGTTTACTTTTTTCTATATTCCTTCATACTCTGGTAGTGGGATAATGTTTCATGCATGCATTTTTAACTTAGTGGTTTTTACATTTTGGTATCATATAGGCCTAGGGATGTGTTCATACATAAAAGTACATAGTTAATGCCTCCAACATTAGTTATATACCTACTAAGTGTTTGTCACCATCCCCTATACTATTCAAGCCCGGCTTGAGTGTCATGACATGCGCCCCACTTTGACAGGTTGAGATAGAGTTGTATTAGAGTTGGTTGGTTCTACCTTAGGACCAGAAGCCTATGATAATGGTTTGAGACCATAGTGTCAAGTATCTTGAGTTCAACTTTCAGGCCATAGAATTCAGTGTTGGTGCGACAACCTACATATCCATACACTGGGACTCTGATAACATGTTTTTCGACTCAGTACATGAAGACATTGGTTATAGGGAAAATAACTGTACATACATCATATATGGATGGGTTTTGGTTAGCATGTACTTCCTGAGTCAGTTCTCCAGATATACTCATTGACCGTGGTAATTTATTTTTAATTTTAGGATTCCTCCATGATGCATACATTCTAGGATTCAGTAGCTTTATAACGAGGATGGACCCCTCATTGTTGATGCTTCTATATAGGGACTTGTTCCCCATATGTTACCTCTAGGTGGCGCGCTGGCCATACTGCCACCTGTAGAGTAGCACGTGGTACCTGCAGGACCAAAAGATAAAGAGGATTTTTTGAGCATGCTTCATGATTTTTAGAGACAAAGACCACTGAGGTTTTGATGTGAAAAAGACCCATAAGATACTTATGAGTAGCTGAGGTGGTGACTTAATTTTTCCATTTAGTTAAGGCACCATCAAATCAGATGGTTTTCTTGGAAGGGAGCCTTCTACACAGTATAACAATGCGATGTTGGGGTTTAGTTTCCTGATATTATGATAAGGTGATTATTTTTGGTCATAGTTTGAGAACCTTTTTTAGAGGATTTCTTAGATTATTAGCTAATGTCTATGTGTATCCAAGAGCTTATACAACTCCTATAGGATGAAATGTCTGTATTTGAATATTCATTGGGTTATACCAACCTCTCAAGGTACATGATCAATATAGTACACAATAAGTACTGCATGGATTGAACCTTCAAGGGAGGTATTCAGAGAGATAACAAATCCTTTGTTATCCCTTTGAGCATTATTGTTTATGGCAGTGTGATTGAGAAATCATTGGTGGTCAAATTTTTACTGGATAGGAAAATAAAATAAGTAATTGTTAGTAGTGGGAATGTAAGAGCAGAGACCTTAGTAGTAGGAAGCTGATGTTAGTATTAGAAAACTTTTCATTAAAGACATCAGAAGAGGAAGACCGAGAATAGTGGATCTATGGTACATGGTTTATAGGGTTGGTACAATCATCCAGGGTAGAGGTGGTGCTATTCATGTGACGGAAGGGGATATATCGATGGATATTTTCCAACCCACCTTAATTTTGACATTGATACAATGGATATGACAACAATACAGAGACATCTATAGGAGAAGAATGATTTGTATAGAACAGTATATGGAAGAAGAGTTGGGAGAGTAGTAGGAGGAAGTCAACATTTTAAATTTCTAGCAGCACCACCCCCATGAGGTCTACTTCACGCTTAGGGATCTAGAGGACATGGGAGGGGAAAACTACATATGGATGGTGCATTTGACCTAGGGGATCTAAGAATGATTCATGGTATGATCTATGTGTTTTCTACATTAGTTTATGTACTAATAGACACTAGTGATATTCATTCCTTATTTCCACATATATTATTTGAGACATAGAGATTCTAATTGAACCACTAGGTAGACCCTTACGCATTGATACACAAACATGAGAATAATCAGTGATAAAAAGCTTTTGTTGATAGTGTAACATTATCCTTGGAGGATAGAGATTTGGTTGGAACCTCTTGGTTGAATTGTTGAGGCCTTATGACGTTATTCAAGGTATAGATTGGGTATGTACAGTCTATACCCATATTGACTATCTTAGGTTTAGGGTGCAATGTCTTAATAGTAATCGAATGAGATTTACCTCTGTCGGTGATAAGAAAACCCTATAACCATTGGATTGACAAATGTATAAGAGTGTGAGACCAATTACTCATTAGTTGGTTAGCATGACCCTTAGTGTAATAGAAATATTGAGCATCTATTTTCCAGCAGTATTGGTGATGTATGATAATGTATTATTTATAGATGTTCAAAGATTACCACCCCATAGGGTGATAGACTTATGAATTGATTTACACCACGAGATGACACTTATATCTATAGCGCATATCAGATGTCTCCTTTAGTGCTTCATGAATAGAGGGTGTAGTTGGAAGACTTGTAGAGGAAGAGCTTGATAAGACCCAGGGTTTCACCCTAGGTGGCGTAGATTTTATTTTCCAAAGAGGTATATAGAAGCTTGAGATTATATGTGGACTAAGTTTTCTAGAACAAATTGATCTTGAAGAAACATTATCCACTACCAATAACAAATGACCTATTTGATTAGTTGAAAGGGGAATGATGTTTGTCGAAGGTTGACCTCAAATAAAGATATCAGCATCTGTAAGTACGGGATGAGGGTAAACCAAAGGCAATGTTCAGATGAAATTACAGTCATTATGAGTACTTGTTAATTCTCTTTGTAATGATCAAAACCCAAAAATGTTTTTGGGTCTCAAGAACCATATTTCCTTACTCAGATCAGTTCGTGGTAGTCTTCATCGACAATATCTGTGTCTACTCGGTGTTTGAGGAGGAGTACATGTGACACTTAGGGATGGTTCAAAATGTTCTACGAGAGAACTATCTGTATGGGAAACACTCTAAATACTATTTTTGGATTTAGGTGGTACAGTTTTGGGGACTTTTTATCTCAGATGAGGGAGTAGAAGTGGACCCGAGCAATGTTGAGGTAATGTTACCATGGGATCCACTTAAGAATATGAATGAGGTGCTGAGCATCATTTGCATATAAGGACATTATCATAGATTCATACCTGACATATGTATGAAGTCAGCACCAATGAAAAATTTGGATCTATAGGGTATTCCCTTTGTATGAAAATATAATTACCAACATTCTTTTCATAAGTTGATACATAGTATAACAAGCACTTCGATCATGAGATTGTCAAAGGTGGGAGTTGACTATGTATTGTTATACGATGCATCAAAAACCAGGATTAATTTTTTCATGATGTAAACACAAGTGGTGACTGCCTATGGTTTTTTCTATTAGAGACAACATGAGAATAAATATATTACACATGATCATGAGTTTGTAGTGGTAGTCTTTACATTGAAGATGTGGTGAAACTACCTGATGGGAGATAGGTTTATATTATACTCCAGCCATAAGAGTATCAAGTATGTTCTCTCTAAGATGAATGTCAACCTGAGATGGATGGTATGCCTAGATTTCCTCCGGGAATATGACTTCGATATTTTCTATACTAATGATTAGGGGAATGTGGTGGAAGATTCTCTCAGTTAGAGATGTAGTTCATAGTTGTTGGATGAGGCATTAGAGTAGTTGACCTCATTTCAGTTAACAATTTTTGATGGAAATCCAGAGGATTACCTCATGTCAATGGCTGTTACCACTCCACTAATATAGTGAATTGGGAAGGAAGGTCTTGGGGATACTGACTATGAGACCCCACGTGCCTATATATCGACAAATCATGCTCTTGATGGATATTTAAAAGGCGGAGACCATGTTGTTATTTTCAGAGGATGTACAATAGTACTAGTGTTATTTCAGGATTAGGTTGTGAGAGTGTTTCATACATCCCTTTTGGTGGTACATCATGGTGTGTCAAAGATGTACCAAGATCATTAACATCAATTTTGGCATCTAGGAATGAAGAAGAGAGTGGTAGAGTTTGTTTCTCGATGCCTTACTTATAAGTATGTAAAGGATGAGAACTAGATTCCAATGGCTCAATCTCAACCCCTTCTGTTTTAGGAATGGATGTTGGATGGTATATTGATGGAATTTGTGATAGTTATACGATGTACGTCTAGGAGACATGATTTTATCTTGGTGATCATTGACTGACTCACCATGTTGGCCCACTTCTTAGCTATCTAAGAGAAGAGTTCAGAAGAGAACTTTGGACACCTCAAGGTTCAAGAGATAGTTTTACTCCATGGAGTTACATCAATGATAGTTTTAGATAATGATATGCATTTTACAACCCAATTTTGGAAGGGATTATAAGGGACCTTGTGTTCCTTCGAGTTTCACCTTGAAGGACTACAAATATTTGGTCGGGGTGAAATGTTATCTTTGATGTTTATTTTTTATTTATAGAGATTCTATAGAGTTTGTGAGGTGGAATAGTTTTGGATCTATGCCCTCAGTTGGTCTAGATACATAACATATTCTACATGTTGTAGTTGAGCAGGTACGTGCATGGCCTATCATACAACATCGACTGAGGTGAGATGGACATCGATGATGGAGTGAGTTTTTCCAAGTAGCCCTTGTTTTGTATTATTATTACTTAAATCCCTACCATGTGGAGAATATAATGTCCTAGATTTAAATGGGTATTATATTTATTTATTATGTAAATTATCTTAAAGACTAATAAATGAAACAATGTTTTGTTATGAGCCCCGGTTTTCCCAGAATAAATGTTTGAAATATATTAAAATATTAAATGGTACACGTGTGTGATTTTTTTGGTAAAAGTGGAATAAAATCTAAATTGGTCCTCGGATAAAAAATATTAAGGTACCATTGTGTTCAAATTAGTGAATTTAACCTAGGCGCGACCTAAAATTTTCTTGTCTGGTTCGGCTGTAGAAATTCATCACGGTTTTTTAAATGAATAAACTAAATTGAAGTAAATTTATTTTATTTTTGTTTCATCGACTCAGTGATGCAATAATAGTTTATTTTAAATAAATCCTTTTTCAGAGATCTAGGGTTAGTCTCATAACACATAAATTATATAGAGATGATGGGAGGAACCTCTATATAATTCTATTGAGAATGTGATGAAAAAACAATGGATGGAAGATTGATGAGTGTCATCCTTGATGGATCTCACCAAGAATGAAGATATGGTGATCGATCTTCATCAGCAGGAAATATAAAATACAGGTAGGATGCGTTTTTTCAATTATTATTTCATGTTCATTATTATCTAATTAACAAAGACTAATCCATGAACATATTAGATTATATATTGATCGTTTATACAAGATGAGATGATATTTCTGTGGTGTTTATGGGATTTTGATCCTGTGATTTTATTTATTTATTTTGATTTCCATTTTAATAGTAGTAAACCATGACCGACATGAACATCTATTGAGGTCCATTCCTCTTGATTGATTTATGATTTTATCTCCTTGTTCATCATTCATCGCAGGTGTTCTTATTTTGGCTAGCGACTGAACATATCCTACTCAATCTATCAGTGAGAACTCATTTATGTTATCAATAATCTTATATCGTAGATCTAGGATCAGTGTGGCATGAAAGAGGTACGACGATGAACATAGAGAAATTCGAACTATGGGGGATCCTAGAATTTAAATTCTTCAGCATTATTTGATGGAATTAAGAATAACCATTATAATATATCTACAACCTGATCGGGAGAGGAAACATTCTATTTGTGTGGTTTCATGACTCAAAGATCTTGAATATTCAATTTTGTGGCGAATATATCGATGGGTGGAAGTCTAGATGTAGATGGAAAATGTAGGGGAAGCTCAATAGAGTCTAGAAAATTTTAAGCCACATTAAATGTAATTGGTGATTACATGACCAGTGGGCTCCCTTATGGCATATAGGGTCTTGGGGGAATGATATGGATCACAAAAATATGTGACCCCATCACATGGTGTATGACAACTCCTTGGTATCACAGTGTGTACTCCGAAGAGTACACTGACACATTGGGGAGTACATGGGTTTTCAACATGGTGTGTACTCCACCACATGGTATGGCCTGAATTGAATATATATGCGACCTCATTTACTAGTACATAACCATGGTTACACAAGTATAGGATGTGTATTGGAACATGACAATGTTACACGCGTGGAACCTGGATGGAAGGACATGACATGGGACTCATTCTACACAGAATGTGCAGATATTTTATAGGACATGATCTAAATACATGATCCATTAGACATGGGAAGTACCCTAGGTCAAGGGACACGATGTTTGAACCTTCTACACACTGTGTACCCTTTTATAAATTCATTGATTCTATTATCCTCTATATATTGGAAAAGATTCATGGATTTCATTCATTTTATTATTTACATAAAGGGAGGTATGAATAATTTCTTACTCATAGGACTATGCTCCCTTCAACATGAACTCCGAGATAAATCATTTAGAATCTTCTAAGAGGCCTACAGTGGGATCCTAGATCAATTCATCATGAACTAGGTGGAGTTCTCGGTATTTAAATGACCAACACTACATTGGAACAAATCCTTTTCTTGGAGGGTTAATTAAGATTGTGTTGATAGTATCACCCAAGGTAGCTGGCTTGGATACTCATCTTTTTTATTGTATCACTTCTATATCTTCAGATCTATTCATGTATTTCTCTCATGGTGAGACACGACAAGAAGTACCTCTTAGACAGACTACATCATTGTTATCATGAGTGCTTTGTGAAATATTCATGTTGGGTCACTAGTGTCAGTAGTGGTTTGTTGGGACATACCTATAAATTGTGTCTATGTGTTGAGTATATCTAGATATTCATTCGATATGTTCGCTAGACGTATAATTCTATAGATATGTCTATATATTTTCATTTTTGTATTTATTAGTGGTTTTGGTGTGTCCTTTGGAGATTTTTTATACTCACCATTACATGGTTATTTCATGTACGTGTCTTTTCTTATGTAGACAGTTTCCATTTTGATGGAGTCCTAGGCAGACCAGGACCAGAAGGTGCATTGTGAGACTGGACAGATTGAGGGGTGTACATGAATCTACAACAAATAGTCCCATTTTATTTTTCATATAGGTTATACATGTGGTTATTGTCTCTTTATAGTGGGATTATGTTCTTTCCATGTTTTTATTACTTTATATCATACATTGGTTGTGGGATATAGTGGTTTTCATGAATTGTTTACATAGTGGTTTTTATATTCTAGAATTTTATGGGAATGGAGATGTGTGGATGTGTATATTAACGTGTGAAATGATTCCCATGTTAGTGACATGCTTAATTAGTACTAGACACTAGCCTGAGGCTTATTGGAGGTGGGCATGTGGAGTCGTGGGATGGGACGTACTGAGATGGGTTGAAATATTCTATTTATCCAATTTATCAATAATGATGTTTAAAGGATTATTTGTAGAAGTTTTCAATGTGAATGATGATGATAACATAATATGTAATATGAAAATATGGGTATATTGTGAAAGATACTCTCTTTATTTCTTGGGTATTATTTATATAAGAGGTTTTACTAATTCAATAAAACCCTAAATCCAAAATTTCTTTGAGTATGTAATTTATACAATTATAAATTTTGATATTGAATGTCTTTATGGAGAAAATTGGGCTACCAAAATTGGTATCAAATCTCCAAATATATTTTTTATGACATCGACATTGGATCCATGAGTGTGGGTATAGGGATTATATACTTGGTATTAATGGAAAAGTTCAGAAAAAGTTAGAGACTAGGATGTCTTAATCAGAGTTTATATTAAGTTTTTTGGATAACAATATATTTATTTAGGATTATGTTAGATCATATGTTGAAATCTTTAGATACACGTTTTAAGGTTTTATGTGATGTGATCTTAATGGTTTTAATAAAACCATAATATATTTTTTACTATAATGTATGTATAATTGTTCATTATAATGTGAAGTATTTCTTCTAATTTGGTAGAAATATTTTGAAGGTATTGAAAATCATTAGGTTTTATATGATCATCGATATTGAGTTAATAATGGGAGCACTAGTTTTATCCAATATAGAACCACTAGATTGAAAATTGATTTAGTGACATTGTGATTAATGTTATTTGAGAACAAGATAACCGTGTTAGTGTGCTTGTAAACAGAAAGGTAAGAGATAACCATTGAAATTAAACCGGTCATTTTTTCAATTTTATTTATTTTATTTAAGATATAGGGTTATTAATTTATGTAATTATTTAGTTTTAACACTGGGTATTACTATTTAATTTTGGAGATAAATGTATTATTTCATCACATGACGGTTTTTACATTATGGGAATTATCTTAACAATTGAACTTCATTTTTTGGTTTGGTGAATATATAAAGATATTCTTAATATATTTACAACCCCTTTTATTGATATGTGGTCTTTAAAATAATATTTTTGTGCATTGAGAATGAAAAATTACTCTTCAATACTTATAATTTGGAAAAAAATGAGATTATGGTCTAAATTGGTTAAAATATGATACTATACTTTTCATGTAATTATATTTTACTATGTTTTCAGTGTAGATGGTAAAATAATTTCTCATCTATATGAAAATGATCTGGAATCACAAAAATTATCATAGTACCTTCATTACTGATTAATCGACAGTCTTTTCACCCATTGAAAATTTCTGGTTTTGTGGCCCTTATCATTGTATTGTTCATTCACTTCTATATACTCAATGATCTAAATCACTCTCTAGAATTATTTAATATTTTCTTCCATGTCCAAAATTTCCCACTCATCCTATTTTCTCATATATGGAATCATAGTATGTGTTATTATGAATGACCTTCATATATCTTTTTTTATCTTATCAAGGGGATATTTTATTAATATTTTTTATGATGTCGGTTTCCAAAAAAAAGTATTTATAAATGTCTAAATATTAACTACATACATAAAGTTAAAATTGAGGTTAAATTTTATTTAAATAGGCGGGGAGTATGTAACTCCCCCATATTATAGAAAATAAATCTTTGTTTGATAGAATATTCGACATGCCATATAATATTCAAATATCCTATGACATATATAACCGAATTAAGATACCCATTATATTGACAGATATGATTTTTTTAACTAAACTATATATTTATTAATATAATTTTGATAATTTATAAGAACTATTGATAAATTTATAGCAAATAATCTTGAAATATTTAGTAAATTAATTTTATTAAAAAAATACATTTTTTCAAAAATTATTTTTAGTTATTTTCTTGTAAAAATACTATAATTAATTTTTGAATTTTTTAAAAACATTATTTGATAAATGACTATTATTTTAAAAATAATCATTTAAAATTTTAAATTGGTTTATTTTTTGTGATTTTTTAAAAAGTATTGATTTTTCGAAAATAGAGAAAAATATAGATTTTTGTTAAAATGTAATTTCATTTCAATAAATTATTAAATTTAAAGTCACCATTATATTATGAATTGGATTTAAATTAACATAAGTATTATTTATTTATATTTAATAATATTAATATTTTTAATCATCTTTATAATGGATTTTAGTTTAGGTTTTCTTTGGGTTTGAAAAAGAGTATTATTTGGAAATTGTTTTAAAGTTAAAAATATTACTCATTTTTAATCATTTAAGACATCCCATAATATGGATTTTTTTAAATTAAATCTATATATATTATAAAATTATTATTATTAGTCATATATTTAATATAAAATCATATTTTCCTTGAAAATTTCTCTTATTGAGAACATTCTTTTTCATTGTATCTGCATGTTTAATTTTAAATTAAATATTTTCACTTTTTTGAATTCAATTTCTTTTAACAGATTACATATTTGGAATTAGAATAATTTATATTTCATAATAAGTTTAAATATTATTTTTTATCATAATGAATAGTGAAAATATAAAAACTAAAATATCGAGTTTATGGTGAAAACAAGTTTACCTTAGGTTAAACTAAAAAAGATAAGGGTGAAAATAACCTAAATAAAATCCTAAAAACTATTTTATAGAAATATTTTTATATTATAATGTTCTTATTTATTATTATTAATTTTTATCAATTTTTTATGTGAAAAACGTGGGTTAACATTATTCATTTAAAAATTTCATGTCCGCCTCTCAGCTCACTTATCAAAGTCAACCCCATATCATATCTTCTATAGACCTTCTAACCCTATTAGTTCAGACAAGAACAACCCAAATCTATTCCCAAAATCCATAACCTCATTATATAATCCTTTTTTTCATTAATCTGTTCTTAGAATAATGAAGGTATAATTGAAAAGAGGTGGTCTTAGAAGATGAAAAATTCCAAACTGTGTGTTTTAATTAAATTTCTTATTCCACCTCTTTAAAATCATACTCATTTAATGTAATAAAATTAAAAAAATTATATCTAGTATAGTTATATTTAATTATATTAATTTAATAAAATAATCTCATCTCTTCCTCCAAAAAATGGGATATGAAATCATCATTCATTTGTATGGTGGACTACTACCTCACGAACTGATGTCATTTGTTTTCCATCATCCCCAATAATTAATTGCTTTAATGAAGGATTTATTTTTTAAATATTATTTTTAACATATTTGGGACTATTTATTTTTGATGTCACATATATCTTTTTTAATATTTCATTATTTGGGGGATACAAAAATGTAGCTCGTGGGTACGGTGGACTAATGCCTCATTAAGCGATGTGATTAATTTTGACTAACACTTTACAAAGATTGTAATAAAAGTAATTTTAATGATTATATGTGCTCTAAATTAAATTATAATAATATTTTTCGGAATTATTTCTATCCATAATGGTAATATATGATTTTTCCTTACCACGAAAATATGATAAGATCATTTTTGTACGCGTGGACTACCTCATCTATGACGAGATGTGATTCTTTTTCATCCCCACATCACAAACATGATATATATAAGTATATTGAATGAAATAATTTATCATTTATTATATTATTTTCATTATTTAATGAAAATATGACACATTAGTATTTTCCATGACAATCATTGATAAATATAAATGTTACTTATGTATACATACAACCTACCATATCAATTTTCGTGAATCATTAAATTTTTTATAATTGGGTTTAAAATTATAATTAATGAATAATTTTGATAATTATTTTATTATTTTAATTATGGATATATTTTAATAATAAATTCATTTACAATTGTAAAAACACTGAAATCATTTTGAAACAATGAAACAAATGTCCCCAAAACTCCCAATATAGACATAACTAATTAAATATTTAAATATGAATTTAAAAATAATTAATATAAATTGTTTAATTTTAAGGTATTAAACTAAAGATATTTTACTATGAAATAAAATAATTGATTTAATCATCTTATAAAATTGTTAAAGTGCAAAAAAGGAATATTTGGATTCATGTTAAGGGTTTTTGTGGGCTCATTATTTATTTTTGTGAGACGTATTCCATATTCACCAATTTTTTTATTGTTTTGTGTATTGAAATTAACATTTAAATATAATCTCATGAATCAACCATAAATCAAGTTATTTTATGATTCAATTTGAATAAATTTATCTATGGGGATGTGACATGAATGTTATGATCTGATAAAGAATATCATGACTCTATTTATTTTCATTGGGTTATATTACTTCTTCTCTGACTTTGGTATTATATTATTTTTATAGTAATGAGATTTTATCATCATATTTCATATTTAAACTAATTTTATGGGGATTTAAATTTGATACAGATATAAAATTCACTGATTAATTCTCACTTCAATTTTATGACCATTGTAAGGATTTTTATCATGCCACATTCTATTTTCGTGAGATATATATCATACTCACCACTTATTTATATTATGTGTTGTATATGATTACAATTTTAAATGAAATATAAATAATAATTTCTAAATAATAATATTTTATGTTTTAATTTTAATTAATTTATACCAGGGTATTTCACTTGAATGTTACAAAGAGCTAAAAAATATCATAACTCAATTTTTTTTCATTGGATTCCATTCATTATTCATTTTCTAATATATTCTATGATAAATTTTAAGAAATTTTTATTATATTATGTTTATTTTAATATATATATATATTTAAAATTACATTTTCAAAATATATTGAAATAATTGATTAATTTTCATACCAAAGTTTTGATAATTGTATAGGTTTTTCTCACCTCACTTTTACTTTCATGAGAAATATTCCATATTCATAACTGTTTTTATAGTGTTGTCTATAAACTATCCATTTTACATGTAATATACTAAATAATTATTACATAATGTTATTTTATGATTCAATTTGAACTAATTTATTCAAGGTGATTGGATTTAATGTTACCAAGTTGTAAATAATTTCATAACTGAATTTTTTTCATTGGGTTATATTTCATCATCATTGTCTTTTATATTATAAGAATATGTGTGTAATGAATTTTTATTATATTTTTTTATATACAATTATATTATTAGTATTTACATTTGACACCTATAGTCAATTAATAAATTAATTCTCACTTCTATGTTACGATCATTATAATGCTTTCTCGTCTCAAAATGTCTTCATTGAGACATATGTTAGGTTATACACCTATCTTCCTTTATTAGGATCATATAATAAAATTTATAATTTTATATCATGAAACTTATTAGGTTCATGAATTTTAATCTTTAATTTTATGTTAATATTTTATGGGTCTTACAATTGAGGAGATACCAAAATGGAAATGGCTTTATTTTATAATATCCTTTCTTTCAAGATTTTTTATATTAATTGTTCATTTAGAGGAAATCACATTATACTTTTTTTTAAACAACATATATTTTTTTACCCTATCTATTTTAATTTTCATTACATGTTTAATTTACATTTTCACTATTATTTATCAATGAAATATCAGTAAATTCCTTTGTAAATGATACTGATCTTGTATCTTCTTCTAGAAAACGAATCATTCTCCTTCATATCCATGTTTTGTATTTTTTTAAATTATTCACTTCTAAACAAAAATTATTTCATAAATCTATTTTACATGAAATTTTTTCATAGTTTAAAAGGTTTTAAAAGTAAAGTTCTTACTTTTTTTTCCAAATTTGAATCTTTTGACACCCTTTGGTTTTTTAAAATAATTTTTATTTTTAACACTTATGACATGAATTAATTTTACTACTATCATGTGAACTAATTTTCATGAATCTTATTTAAAAATTATCCATGTTTATTTTTAATGAAATGAAATTTAACAATAAATAGTTACTTTTATATTTTTTAAAAGTTATTTTCCAAATTAAATTGTTATTTTACTCAAAAATAATTTAATTATCTTTTGTTGTTATAACCATTCATAAATATAATGACTGAAATATTATCAATGAAATTTCTCCATTATTATATAATTTCATATATTATAAATCACATAAAATAACTTATAAACTATAATAAAAACATTATAAAAATAATAATTAATGAAATAAGAATTATTTCTAGAAGTTAAGGACCCAATACTGATTAAGTAGTAACTAGAACATACCAATATAAATATGAACCTTTTGAAAAAACATATAAGAAAAATGAATAGTAACATCACCGATGAAAGTGTAAATTAAATTTATGAATTTTAAAAATGATTGTATGATATGATTATATCACAATCTAAACAAATAAATGTTTTAAAAATTATTATTTAAGTGTTTATATTATTTTATGTCATAAATATTCAATTAAAATTTTATGATTAATGAAATACTTAAAATTTAAAGTTATTTTCATAAAATGCAATCATTAATTAATATTTTTAAATCTTATAATTTTATAATAATTCAACGAGACCTTAAGTAATTTTTTTTAGTATTTTAAAATATGTTATAATTTTAAAATATATATTTTACATGTAAATGATGATTTTAATTAAAAATTAAATTATTATTATTTATAAATCTATTATCACAAAATGGAGTTCCTTTTTATATTCTACTGGTCAATAAATGGGTTGGTTCAATTTTGGCATTGTTATGAAATACATTATTTTTTGTTGAATATTGAAATAAGGTAATTTGTGATATATATATATATATAGTAGGTGATTAGGGGAACAATTATATTGAAATCCCACACAACTCACACATAGTCCAGAAAGGTATCCCATCTCCCCTCAAGGGATAACCGACTAATGAATCCCTATTTATTCAATACACGGCATATATGACCGTTGGCCTGAAGCTCATTACATAGACAAAGGTCGAATGGGAATGAAATCCCATTACATGGTGCTTAAGGACCAAAATTTTGACCTAAAGGCCCACTAGTAAATAGTGATGCTATAGTACCAAGACTACTACTGTGTCACCACTACTATAGTGACCACTATAGTTCCCAGCACCACTATAGTGTTGTTCGTCAATAGTTCAACCACTGCTATAATACACTACAATACCTACAACCAATGAATTTTGAACCCCGATTTTTGTATTTAGTATTACAGGGTGCCTAACACTAATCCAAGACCCGACTATATAAAAAATAAATATACCTTATATGTTAAATACACTATTCATTGATTCATCACTAATGTAAGAACCATTGGTTCAATCTCACGAGATCAAATTATTGTATTTAGTCTCAATAATCAATAATAATGCTTGTCTTGAACACAATAGTAAACTAATGAATAAAATAATGAGAAGACACCCCTCTCACCCACTATAAATACTACCCATCAAACCATATTCTCCTCACACCTCTCAAGAATTTATCCTTTCCCATAGTCTACCTAATACTCTTACCTATCCCCTTACCCACTTCGAGGATCTATTATTTTCATCGAAATACCAAAACCTTTGTCATAAGGAGGTTCTCAATGAGGAGAGAATAAAGATGTCAAATCCCCTTCCTTTTTTCCTGTAATTTATTTTCAATTTTATTTCATTTTTACTTTTCTATTAACCTTATATTATCCAAAAGGAATGATAACTCCATTATGTTTGACATAATAGAATTCTATCATTTTAATGTAAGACACATCATCAAAATCCTTCCACTCTCTATATTATTCGAAAAATTAAATTGTCTCTAGTGATGTGTCAATTTAAAGACATCATGGGAAATGCACTTTCATTTTCATTTAACACCTTTAAATATGTTAATATAATAATTAAATGGTTGAAAAAAGATACTAAATTTTAATATATAACCCTTCTTATGTTCAGAAATTATCATTTATACATAATTAAAAACGGTAAAACAAAACATGTTTGTTGTGATCGAACAACCTTCAAAATTAACCGAAAATGATCTTTGTTAACTTTCGTCCAATGATTCATCATCATAACATATAAAAAAATTATTTATAAGACCATTTAAAATAATGTAATATCATTGATGAAATATAATAACACTTTTTCATATCTATCTACATTTTGAAACGACTTCCATTCATGTATGCAAGTCAACCAATTGTGAAAACAATGAAAATGAACACTCATGAACAATGAAATTGAACCCTATAACTCATCAAAAAGCCCATAAATGAACATTAAAAAATAATAATTAATAAAAGTAATGTATAAAATTGTATTTATTTTTATTTAATTAATTTAACAAAATTATACATGATATTAATGTGATAGATGCTTTCAAAAACAAGGTGGTGGGATTTCTCAAACCCAACTCGCTTTCTTTGGGTCTTCCCTCTTTCACCCCATTGTTTCTGCAGATATTTCATAAATATAATTTTATCAAAATTATATTACCTTTTATTAGATATAATTTTTTACTAGAGTTTATAACTAACATAATGTTTTCTAAAAGAACTTTTCTTTAAAAAACTGACCATTTACTTATCAAGATTGTTTCTTCTTCACTCCAGGTTGGTGATTATTTTTCCAATTTTGTTTATCCCTATTTTATTTTGGAACCCTATGTTTATTAATGTATGATTTATGAACTGAAAACCATTTTTTCCATGGGTAATTTTAAACATAGGATTTATTTATACTATATGTGTCATTCATGATAATGTAAATGTTATGATATGATGGGTCTGCATGGAATTATATAGAGAAATATATATAGTATGATGTGATGGGGGCACCAGAAATTTTAAATCTCTCTAATTAATTGGTAAATGTTATTAATCTCACGTGAAATGTTATGTTTTTATGAACATGATGATATATTTGTTCACAACTATATGTGGTAGTTGACCACTAAGACATGATGTTTGATTTTGATGCATTACCACATTCCATGCCTTTTTATTAATGATTCCTATTATGATTATGATCATATTAATGTTGTTTGATAATAATAAATATTTTCAACCCATTTTATATAGTTTCATGTGGTTATCTATCCTTCTTCTGGTATTCTATCTCTATCCATTTTGATGTATATCCTTAGGTGACTACTTTTACTATGGAGAATCTGAAGACCTCTATGAAGATAGAGAAGAAGAAATTAAATAAATGTTTATGTTTTATTCTGTAATTTTTATGTATAATCATAATTTATCCATGAAAATAATCCTATGGATCCAGGTTGTGTAATAGGTATAGGTTTTTTTCTTTAAAATGATGTAATATGATATAAAAGAAAAAGCATGGTTTCTATAGTAACTGTCAACAACCCTCGTTATTACTTAAGATCCAATTGTAAAATTTTTCAATGACACCATAATCAATATTTATATGGATGTATTATTATTATTTCATATATATTTTTATCTATAATATTTCTCTTCCTGGGGTAAACCATGTTTCAAATACATTGTTACGAAACCCATTTCTTTTCCATAGGTTAATCACGATTCAAAGAGATTATTATGGAACCCGTTTAATTTTCATGTGGAAAAAAAATATTTCAAAAATATTTTTATGGAAGCATTTTGATTTATATTGGGTATTCCTATTTCAATTATATTTTTATTGAAACCATTTATTTTTCATGTTTTAATAACATATTTATGATATATTTAGGGACCCATTTCTTTTCAACAAGTTTATCATGATTCCAATAGATTATTATAGAACCTATTTATTCACCATGGGTCAATCATGTTATAAAAAGAATATAGTTCATTTCATTGAGTTTATAATGAAATTAATTATTTATTTTTTGTATTCACGATATAATTTGTGTACATTTTTAAAATTGATAGGAGATTTATTTACAAACAATGGAATGATGATTCAATTATAAAACAAGGGAAGGTTGATATGTTATTGACGATAGATAGATGGTCACATTATTAAATAGGGATGGGTGGTCCTATAAAAAAATAGGTACGGGTGGGTTCGTTATATCTCTCTAATGGATTGGTTACTCTAGATATAAAAGTTTGATATACTAGTTATTCCATTTGTAAGATGTGATTTGGTGATACTAATCCATGATTACAATAATTTTTATCTTTTATTTATATGGGTTTATAGTGTTTATTGAGATCATTATTAACATCACATGAAACATGATTTATGATTCTAATGACTGATTTTTTTAATTCCTTATTTCATGGTTGTATGTATGAAGATCCATGTATTGATTCACATGATTATTTTTATTTTGTACTCATGCACTTTGATTATTTCGTTATACCACTACACAATTATTATTCTCACAGATGACATTCAAATTTAATGGTTATATTTACACTTACAATGATTTTGATATCACCCTAATCATTTTTCCTCTTCTCAAGTTATCAAGAAACATTCTGAATGAATTACATGAAAAAGGGTTTCATATTAATAATTTTGATGGCCTAATATGGAAAACGAAAAGATGGGTATAATATGGGAGATGGTCTCTTGAATTATTGGGAATTTTTTATGAATGATTTTTTCTTAGTTATCTAAAAAAATAATCCGAAAAGGCTCTTGATATTATAAGTGATAAAATATTTCCTATTGATATTGTACGGTTTGGATGGAAAAAATTCAGCAACATTCATTGTTATAAAATCAAAAAATTCAATGTTTATGATTTCAGCACTAGATCCATGTGTTCTGGTAAATGGATGTTATATTTTTAAGATTCTTATCTTTTAATGCTCTGTTACATTCTATATCTATGCCTCTTTTTTAAGATATTCCACAATACATTGTTACTCCATGCCTTATGTATGATTTATGATTTATTATTTCTTTGTTATTACTTTTTTGTATCCCGATTATACCCAGAACCTGACCTTATGCTCCCATATGATCTTTGAGTGTTGTGGCATATGTTTTCCTTTATATTGAATTTTAAATCACCCCTATAATTAGATTCCATTTCCATAGGTTATGAGTATTAGTGTAATTTATGATAAGATTAGAAGGGAGTCATGTGTGGATCATTTATGGAGAAATGTTCACAAGTATTATATTATATTTTTCTAGTGTAGATAATAACCAATGACACTAAACATTATGTTAATGGGATTGAAATATTTATATGATTTTTAATATTTAATTTATTTAATAATATACATTTTTATCTTGGTATATATCACATTTTATCAAGGATTTTTTAGTGGATGTGTTTTTAGCACCAAAACTGTGATTGTTGGTGTAGGGGGTCATATTAGTTCTTTTATATTTATCTTATGAATTTTTTAATGTTTTAAGAAACACATATGTATACATAATAATTATTATGATGGTTCAAGTCTTATATTTTCTTGTAAAACATTTTTATTATTTCATCTCACATGTGATGATGAACTATTTGGTGAACGTGATGTGGGAAGCTTTGTTCACATATGTTTTTCCATGAATGTGATGAAGAAACTTTATTCACAATTTATTTTATGAAAATTATATGGGAATTTGTTTACATATTTTCTCTATGAATGTGGTATGAGAATATTTTTTCACAATTTTTTTGTATGATCATTATTTAAGATGTTTTTTTCAAAAGTATTTTGAGTGAAAATGATTCATGAATATCTATTAATAAGTTTGTTACATGATCCTGATGTAGGTAGTTTGGTTCAAAATATTTAGTTCAATTATGTGGGTTATGTAATTCTTTATCATGATATTTTTCAATAACATATCATATTTTTATTATTAATATGATTTTTCCTCTTGAATTATTCTTATTTTATCACACTCTTTTACCAGGGTATACATTTCTTCATTTGAGATAAAAATTCCTTCTATCATTACTTTTCAAAAACCCTTATTATTCATTGTTCAATTTAATAATATATTTCTCACTTTTTCACATTTTTTAATTATCTTATGATGTAACCCTTAATGACATGTTTATGAGTTTAATTATTATTTAGTATTTCAGATCACCAATTTATAATATTTTCATTCCCTGGGTTTTGAAGATTAGTATAACTTATTAGATGTCTATTAGGGATTAATGAGTGGTTCATTTATTGACAATTATTCAAATGTGTTTTAAAATAAACATCATTTGTAACTTGTTCTCAAATACATTAAAACTTTTATATTTATGAAATTGTGTGATTGTTAAGACATGTAATTTTTAACATATGGTAATGATGTAAAATAATGATATGAATAACTTTGGTTATCATAGATGGTATGAAATCATCGGTTAGATATTTTCGGGAATAGATTATATATTTTTTAGGATAAAGATGAGAGAAATTTTGTAAAACTATAGAGATAAGTACTTGTATAGGATAACATTTTAATTTTAGGAAAAAGTTGAGAGTATGTTGTTATACTATAAATTTCATCCTTGTTTGGATACTGGAAAGTGGAAATGTTTATGGAATAGATTCACCTAGTCACAGTTTCCTTAAAAAATACTATTTGATTATCAAATAAATATATACTTTGTGAAAAATGAGTGGGGATAAGACTTCACAACTATCTAGACACTCAGTATGGATATTATTGGGTGACTGATCATTTTATATAAAAACCATTATGAGTTATTTAATTCATGAATAATTTGGGGGATTAGGATAAGATATTTTTATAAACCAAATAAAAAAAATAGGATATACTCACAATAATTTGAGTTTTAAATAATGAAATCCAGTTTAACATGATGTTTTTATAATGTAATCGACCATAACTTTTAGTACATTACATTGAAAAAATTCGATGATTCAGGTGTTTGGGGGAAGTCCATGGTGTTTTTTAGGCTAATAGCGACATTTTGGCTGTGAGACATGTTAGAAATTTGTAGAACTGAGACATGATATAAATACATGATATACATACATATTAGAAATTACTTATATTGAGGCAATTTAGATAGATCTGATAGATAAACTTGTTATAATTTTTTTTATGATGAGACACGTTAGATAGATATGTTATACATTTATGGTCATAAGACATGTTAGATAGACATAATAATAATTTGAAGTGGCGATACATGTTATAAATACTCGCTAGGAAAATATGTTAAAATTTTATGAAATAGAGACATGTAAAACAAACATAATATATAGAATATTAGATAGACATGTTAGATAGACAAGGTAGATATTTCTGGTGGTTTGACATGTTAGACACACATGTTAGAAATTTTTGGCATGTTGACATGTTAGAAAGACATGATAAGTATTTTTATAGGAGAGAAGTGTAAAAATACATGGTAGAAAGACATGATATGATGACAAGTTAGAAATAAATGTAATCTATTTTTGGTCGTTGGAAATTTTAGACAAACATGTTATACAAACATGTTAGATAGATATGTCAGAAATTTCTATCAACAAGACATTCTTGAAAAAAATGTTAGAAATTTAGGGTGGTGAGACTTATTTTAAATACATCTTAGACATTTTTAGAAGTGAGACATGTTATAAATTTCTGGTGGTGACTTGTGAACAAAGTTTCCAATTTTTAAAAAAATTACAGATTTTCCATTTTGACATATTTTATATTGAAAATGGTATTAATTCGTTAATTAATTAATTTTCATGCCATATTATATTGTATTAATAATTTTTTGAACCTATAGAAATTTTATAGAACCTTTAAATGTTTAAATTGTGTGGATTTAATGGTATTTGACTTTAATGAACATTATAAACTGTATCTAATCCTGCAGGTCTTAGATCTAATCTTTATAAATCAGAGAACCTTTATTTTTTAGACTTGATTTATCTTTATATGGGTGTTTCATAATACTTCTAATGTTTGAACCATTGAATTATATTGATAAAATTGGTTCATGTCCCCCAAAAAAGGTTTCCTTATGTACACAGTGCCCTTAGTTTGGTGTAGTATGATTGGGAAAATCTTCTTCTTCAAGGTTGGAATTAAATTGTTTCACATACTATGTATCATGTCTAATGATATTGTTATTTCAATAAATTATAAAGATGTTTTCACACATTTTAATATAGATAAATAAATTTTTTAAATTAAAATAAAAGTGTTAGTGTAATGTGAACCGTGATCTTAGAATTATGTTGTTATTTCTTTGATATGCTGAATCATATGGGATTAATGCTAATTGAAAATCATTCTAATTGGGGTAATTTTTTCGTTGATATGACATGAATAGTGGAATTCATGTGGATTTGTTTTTGAAAACACCTAAACCATAATTTGTTAATCACATATAGTATGGTAATGAGTTGGATTCCCCAAGAGGCTTTGTCTATTTAATAAAACCTATACATAAATAAGTGTAATTGATTCAAACCCACTATGAACAATCTGTAAAATTCTATATGTGTGTTGTATTATGTATTTGGATGGAATCGTGTGTTGTAGAATGACTATGATGATGTGGTAAATTAGTTGTGGAATAGTTTTAAAAAATGTGGGGGGTATGGATGGGATATGCAGCAGGGCTGTGATGGTGGTTGTAGTGTGGGTATGTTATAGTGCTATGATGCTAGTGGTGGTGCAGTTTTGTAGTGGGGATATGATGGTGGTTGGTTACACTAGTTGATATGGTATTAATGGAAATAAATGAATTATAATGATATAAAATTGGTTTCTGATGAATGCTAAAAAAATAAATTAAATGTGACTTTTATAATAAAGCCGTTGGTAATCGAAAATCTATAATATGGGTAAATAATAATTAAAAATTGAAATATGAACTATGGATTTTTTTCTTATGGGGTCGCGATTTTAGCTTTGGTAGTATAAATGGTGGTTTCTTTGAGATTAATTATTCCATATGAATCCTTAGTATTTTGATTGTGTACTGTAACTATGTATATATAAGCCTTGTATATTTTTGTAATTTCTATACCCACCCCACCCTCATTGATCGTTATGTGATGAAACTCATATAGGCATGTGGGGGTGTTTTTTCTAACATCCTAGAGGGAGGATGGATGGCTAGATACTTTCTCTTTCATGCCCCCTCTTCATGTAAATTAGAAGGACATGTAGGGGATAAGATGGACAAGAGTCAAATGTTTAATTCTAGAGTTGCGATTTTATGCAATGTGATGGAATTTGTATTTTGGGGTGATATGTGGGGAGATAGTTATGGAGGGATGATGAATGGTATTAGGGGGAATGAAGTTTATGTTCTTCATATTGAATATACCCCACTACCCTAGTTATGAGATGTTAATTGATGTTATGACATAGTTGTATACAAGTGGGATGTGATGTGATGTGTTGTGATGTTATTTGGAAGAGGTGGGAGCAACAGGACGTACGATGTTGGGGTTTGAGTGGATAATCTATGGCGAAATGGTGTAGGGTACCATTTATTGATATGGTTTATAGTATTTTATTATACCTTTGATTCATTATTTGTTGAATGATCCTTAGTGAGGTGGTGGTTTTGGATAGCATACATATAAAGGTTCCATTTGGTTCGTCTTTTTTTCTATTAGGTTCATTAGTACACTCATTTCACATGTGAATAAAAGACTTTTATTTTCTAATTGTGTATACCTATATGCTCAACCTATATATATAAAAATGCATTCAGGTTTCCCAGAGGACTTTATAGTCCCTATTGAACAATACTAGCTCAATCCTTTGGATGATTTCTTTGTCACTACTTTCACTTCTTTGGGTATTTACATTATGAGATTTTTTATGAATCACTTTCATTAATACATGCATTGTGGAATTTCATGGATTTCTTTTATGTTATGTCATAGAGTTTATTTTGTATGTTTATCATATATTCCAACCTTATTACAGAGGGTAATTCCCCCCTAATATGAAAATTTTATACCATTAGTGCTATTCGACATCCTGGGGCCTACTGGAGTTGGGAATTA
Organism: Viscum album; assembly: GCA_963277665.1. NCBI lineage: Eukaryota > Viridiplantae > Streptophyta > Magnoliopsida > Santalales > Viscaceae > Viscum > Viscum album. Next base: position 399,761,713 of record OY728151.1, on the reverse strand, counting down.
GGGTTCATAATCTCTCTCCCATAATAGTGTTATATTTGGAGGGTGAAGATCCTGATAGAGTGGTATCATAGATGTTGGTTGAGAGATAGGGTGTAGTTTGGGATTATGCATGGTGGGGATTGTATGGATTGGTACAATAGTGGTTCTAGTTGACCTTGGTGCATGATATAGTCCAGGGATACAATTAGGTCATGAGATTTTAGTCCCCCCTATGTTACAATGCACTGAATCAGATCGTATTGAACGATAAAGTAATGTGTACCTATTTGTAGGGCATCAACATAGGATAGGTACATTATTTATGATGTCTTGTTTTCAAATTTCAATTGGGTTTCATTGGTAATTTTAAAATATATAATGTGAAGTAAAATTAATCATAACAAATTACATACTATATGGATTAGTAAATTTTTGTTTCTATTTCATCATTGGCACAAGGTTATCATCTGTGCGTGGAAAACTAGTGGAGGTTCAGCATGCTGATGCAGTTGATCATCAAAGGGTTAATCTGGTTAAGGGTGATGATTATTGTGGAATGATGTTGTGAGTTTTCATGCAGATGGATTTGGGGAAGTATAAGGGAATCATATTTGATGAGGAGATAGAGGGATGACTAGAATAGGTGGAGATCACATTCAGTTTGATTCGAACAATGATATAGTATCGATACCCTTCAGAAGTTAGTTACATGTGAGTATTTTCACATCAGTGGTGGATGTGGTACCTTGGTGAGCGGAAGGGGGTAGATGTTTCATGGGCCGACTTCTAGAAGGAGTTCCAGGAATAGTTCATTTCACTGACCATAAAGGCTATAGAGAGGTAGGGGTACTCCTCATTAAACAAAGGAGTATGTATATACAGGATCTTAGGATCATGTTGAAAGAACATATATGATTTTCACTATAACTTTCCCAAGATTAGGATTCCCAATCTAGGTGTCTTATGGAGGCTCTTATTTCTTCAATCCAGTATGTAGTTACTCCATTTAGATTTCCAATGTGTATGGAGGATCAAAATAAGGAATATTTTGTTGAGAGGACACACTTTCGAGGAGGTTTACACAAGAGGGTACCGGCAAGGTTCCATGATGAGTATAGTTGTTAGTGGCAGATCTCATGTGAAAGGGAAATCAAGGTTTTATCCTTCATGAATTGACCCTCAACATCTTCCCTTAATTCCTTCTAAGGATAGTGTTTTCCATACTATTCTAGGGAAATTTAGACCAGTGTGTATTACCTTTTGGGTTCTTGGTCATAATCATGATATGTATCTAGTTGTTGCTTGAGATCTGTTCATTAGAGGTGAATAGGTTTAGTTCCTTCTTCTTTCCATAATTATTATTGAGGGAATTCTCGTTAGAGGGTAAGAAGTCTTATGCCACCCAAGAGAAGATGTGGTAGGTAAAGATAGACATTATGACATGCCTCACCCTCAGGGACATCATCATGAGTGTGTTCATGGTGGTTCCATCAGAAGAGAGGTAGATAGGATGTGCATTTTTAGTTGCTGGACGCGGAGGAAGCTGTACCCTAGGGTCCCGTGATCATTTGAGGTATGCTCGGTTTATCATGTACCCTTTTTGTTAAATTTTTTTATTCAATATATTTTCAATAAATTATTTCCCTCCATATAGTTCTTCCTATGGGTCTATATGTTGAGAGGATTCTCATGCCCATGGTGTTCACTAGAAAATTTAGAGGCCAGAACAACTTATTTGATGTGTTTTGGTGTTGTTAACATATTATGGGGTAGAATTAGTCATGTGTAGACATTTTCATATATTAAATATGTACATAAAATATAAACCTCCTCATAAACTAGTTTTATTTTGTGTGTTCTATTAGATGATTCTTTGTGGGGAGATTCGTGCTGTAAGATGTAGGTGACCAACGTGTAGTTTTTATTAGTGAGAGGGGTCATCGAGTGGGTAGTTAGTGTTTTGATACCCTTCATTCCATAAGGAATGAGTTTTCTATGGAATAGATAATCAAAGGGATTGATGATTATTCTATGTCTTTTAAATAGTCACTAGATCTTTTCCTCAAGTAGGTTGTGACATTACCCCCTTTGATTCAATGTTGAGGTTGGGATACACTTGTATCCCGGTGCTTCTATGATTTCAATGCATCCCTATTTTAAGAAGTATTAAGAGTAGTGGGTGTTGACGAATCCAATATATGATCTAATGGATTTGAGTTTATCTAACCTAGTTTATCACCATGGTTACACTAGTGTTAGTCTACAAGAGGGGGTATGATAATATAAGGTGGTGCATTAAATACCAAAGGTTGAAATAGGAAGATATTAAAAATAACAATCCTATTATAAGGATCAATGATCATTTTGATTATTTGAGGGGATCTAATTAGTTCTTCATGATTGATCTGCACTCTAGAAATAAGTAGTTAAGGGTGATGGATGGAGATATCTAGAAGAATGCCTTCAGTTGAAGGTATATGAAATTTGAGTTCATGTTCATTTCGTTCAGTGTTATCAATGAACCTAACATGTTCTTGGGGAATATGAACTCTATGTTCTGTGATTTCCTAGATTGGGTCATTATCAAATTCATTGATGATAGATGAATCTATTAAGTTCAAAATAGGATCATTTTGAGCATCATCAAGGTGTTTTAAAATTTCTTTGTAACCACAAGCTCTATGGAATGTTTTCCATGTCTATGTTTTTGACATATGAGGTGAATTTCCTTGTGAATGTGGTGTCCTAGCACAGTGCAGCGGTGTACCAATTATTGTTCTTGTAGTTATTTATTGGGTATCACCCATAAAAATGGGAGAGGTTCAAATCATCCTTATTCCGACAGAATATTATCAGTGGTTTGTTCCCAATTTTCTTTGATTGATAGCCTCGACTATATCTATTTCCAGGAAAGGCCAAGATTTTGTTTGGACTGATCAGTTCCCTATAACATTCATTTACCTGAATGTGAATTTGGATAGTGATTTAGTGCTCAGTTAGCTGATAAGGGCGCGATGTCTGATGATTTTTTGTGAATCACTACTTCTTGGATTGGGATCCATACTGATGCATTAGATGCAGTGATCTCTTATGGATATATAAATTTATTTCCCCATCAGAGTTACTATTCCACACATGATCTGGATCTATAAACAGTTTTGTTTGAGATAATTTTATCTTTAACAATACATCATTGGGGAGAACATTGTGGTCATTACAAATCACAAGAGATTAAGGTATATCTTTACATATAATGATCCCAATATGACACAATGGATTTCGATCATGTTTCTTTATTATTATGACATTAAAATGTCTAAAAACTCATGAAAAAAAGAATTTTGTGGCAATTGATTTGATTATAATGTTTTGGAATGATGTAGTCTAAGAGTCTAGGGATTATTAGAGATTAATGATAGAGTTCGTAGCCATGGAAATATATTTCAGGGTAAAATTTTGTAGAAGGGGTTTGTTTAAAATGACTGTGTAGTACTCTATGATTCATTATGTGGTGGGGTCTCAATGGGGAGACTCAGATGAACATGTGACGAAGAATCGTATTTGCGATGGTGATGCTCTAAAGGGATGGTCAATGTGAGGTCAAACCTAAATGGTGTTTCAGAGGAGGTTGTTTTTTCCGGAAGAAATTCATGAGGGAATCCTTCGTGAGTTTCATAGAACATATTTATCCATACAACCAAAAGTATCTAATATGTACCATGGCTTGATGACATAGTTTTTGTGTCATGAGATGAAATGATAAGTGGTAGATTTTGTGGCTCATTATCCAGATTTCTAAAAGGTAAAAGTTGAACATCATGTTACGGATGGGATTTTGAAACTGTTTGATGTTCATGATTGAAAATAGGATGAAATATATATCAAATTCATCATAGGGTCACACTAAGGTCAAGGAGTTTTTGATACTATCTCGGTGATCACTGACTTGTTATTGAAATTAGTGAACTATTGAGAAATTAATGAGTCTGGCACAATGGATTATTTGTCATGGAGTTTTTCATATGAGGGGGTGTATATGACTATATTATAGAGTTCCATTTTATTAGATTAAGATTAAAATTTTTTTTGTTGGGTCTGGGAGGTATTTTATCAATGGATCGACATTTAGTTATTCCTAAACACTATTTACACCCTCATATGGATTAGTAGATAGATCAAACAATCTAGATACTCGAGTATATGTTTCTAGTTTGTGTTTGGGACATTCAAAGATTGTTTTGTTAACACCTTACCTTGGATGAGTTCACTAATAATAATATAAACCACTAATTTATTTGAATAAACCCATTTGAGCATTTTTAAAAGTGACCATTCCATTCTCCATTTTTTGGGAAAAGAATAGGGAGTTTACAGTTCTTGGACCACATGTGGTGGAGAGAACAATAGAGATGGTTCAATTGGTTCAAGAAAGGATGGCTGGAGCACAGAGATAGATAAAGTTTTATGTTGATCATAGGAGGAGGCCATTGGAGTTCTTGTTTAGAAACCATCTATTCACAAAATTTTCCACTAAACATGTCTAGTAGAGGTTTGTAAAAGGGAGAAAGTTCCCGCCATTGTTTTTTTGGCCCTTCGTGGTGTTCCGGTGCATTGGTGATGTGTATTACCACTTGACACATCTTCCTCAACTTGACTAGATCTATGTCATCTTTCATGACTCACATCTCCATTAGTAGCTTTGTGACGAATCCCATGGCATTGACTGGGGAGATTCAGACCTGAAATATGATGTGATATTTTTGGTGAAGCCAGTAGATATATGAGATAGTAAAGATAATGTTCTGAAAGGAATAACCTTTCCCTTAGTCCATGTGACATGGAGGAATGGTATCCTAGAAGAAAGTACATTGGTGTATAATATGTTGAAGCATGACCAATACCATGAGTGATTTTTAGTTTTTCCTTTACCTATAATGATTTTTTTGTGTTTTTTGGACCATGGTGTTTTAAGAGGTATGTTATTTTCCCTTGATGTAGTGATTTTTCTGTGATGTGGGATAATGTTCCGACTTTTGAAAAAGGAAAGACCTAATTCATAGTCAAGATATATTATATTACAATTCCATTAAAACCTTGAGGGTGAGTCTTTACTTCAAAAATAAGATAGTATCTCACTAGAGAGGTATATATTTGTTAATATATAATTGATGTTTGTGTTATCTGGTTCGATTGGTCTTGTTTTTAGAGGTAATGAGATATATCAGAGGTATCTCAGGGTATGGTTGTTAAGACATTTTTTCTGCAACCTTCTAGTTGGTTTTTAATTATCATGTGACAGAATGGTTTGAGAAGTATATGATGTAATGAATGGAACATTTCGTGCAGTTACATTGAAAAAAATATGATTATTGAGGTATTTGGGGGATGTCTGGGGTGCTTTTAGGGTTACAGTGTAATTGTTACAAGCATACATATTATAAATTTCTACTGGAGAGACATGTTAGATAGACATATTAGATAATAATATTACTCATTTTAGGAAGTGAGAAATATTAGAAAATAATTTTATATTGACATGTTATATATACATGTTATAAATTTCCTACGGTGAGACATATCAAGATGAAATGTTAGACATTTCAAGTGGTGGGACATGCTAGACAGACATGTTATAGAACTATAGTGATCAGTCATGCTAGTAGAACATGGTATAGATTTTAGGTGGTGATACATGTGAGATAGATATGTTATATGGACATGTTAGACATATCGGGTCATGAGACATGTTTGAGATACATGTTATAAAGACATGATAGATAGACATGTTAGTCATTTAATGTGGTGAAACATGTTATACAGACATGTTAGAAAGGCATGTTACATATTTCTATTGGTGTGGAATTTTAGAGGAACATGATAGATATTTGTAGAGGTGAGAGATGTTACACATACATGTTAGACATACATGTTATACATATATGTATGAAAAACATGTTTGACAGAGATGATATAAATTTTTAGTAGTGATTCATGTCAGACAGACATGTTATAAATATTTGGGAGAAATACATGTTAGAAATTTTTTGTAGTGAGATATGTCAGATATTTGTTTTGTTGATACATGTCAGACATTTCTGGTAGTGATACATGTTAGACCGACATAACAGAAAGAAATGTCAGAAATTTATTGCGGAGAGATATGTTATAAAGACATGTTACATAGACATGTTAGATATTTTTGGGGGTGAAAAATTTTATAAAGACATGTTAGAAAGACATGTTAGACTGACAGAATAGAAATATCTTGTAGTGAGACATGTTAGAAACATATGTTAGACTGATATGTTAATCAAAAATTTTTGTCATTTATTGAGGAGAGAGTTATTATGCATACATTCCAAATATTGATAGTGGTGAGAAATTTTGTAAATTATGTTAGTAATTTATGATAATGAGACATGTTTGACATTTCTGGTGGAGACTCATCAATTGTGTTTCTAGTCTATAAATATTATACAGATTTCTAATTTAAGATAATTTATGAGAAAACATGGTTTTAATGCCATAATTAATGAACGTTGAAGAAATTTCAAAGCGGATTAATAATTCATTTGACTTATTAAAAGTATGTTTAACCTTTAATTTTTTATTCTATGTGTATTTAATGATGGATAACATTAATATACAATCTAAACCGTATCAAATCCTATTAGTCTGGGTTCTATTCTTTATAAATAAGATAACTTTTATTCGTTATTTATGTATTTAAATGTCTTGATATGGGTGTTTAAAAATCCTTCCTCAATTGGTATTATGGTTATATATTAATTCAATTAGTTCGAGGTCCATTTAAGTGGTTTCCTCTTAAACATACACCCCAGTTTTGGTGATGTATGATTGGGAAAAACTTCTTTTTCCAGATATGAATTCCTTCATTTTTCTTTATGGGTATCATGTAGGACTGTAATATTACTATAATCACATGTGACTATGGTTTCATATGGACTATTAAAGATAAAAAAATATGTTTAAAATAAATAAAATGGTTTTGGAGAATTTGAAGCCTGATTTTACATCTTTGTTGTTAATATTTTGATATTCTGAATTGTATGTGTCTAATGATAGTAGAAAATCATGGTCTTTGGTGGTCATTGATTGTAATTTAATCATGTGTTCTTTTTAATGGCTGTAGTGTGATTGATTTAAAGACATAAAATAGTAATTTTATAATCATGTATAGTTGGGTAATGAATTGTATGCTCTAATATCTTATGGCTTGTGTGATACTTCCCATAAATAATTAATTGGAATTTAATTAAATCACTTATTCCTAGTATAGAGAATGATATGAGTGTGGTGTATTTTGTTTATGGATGGTATTGTGTGTTGTGTATTAGATATGATGTTGTAAAACATGTTTGGTGGATATTTTGTGATGAGTGCAGGGGTAATGAATATGATATGTAGTGGGGTTGTGACGGTGGTGGTCGGGCTGTTATGCAATGGGGTTGTGAAGGTAATAGTGGTGTGGTTGTACAACTGGGCTATGATATTGGTTGGTTATACTAGTTTCCCTATTAGTAGTGTAATTAAATACAATATTATGATAATAAATAGGATTCAAATTAATTTTGAATAAATAAATAGAATGATTATGTCTCAATGAAATGGGTTGGAAAGGAAAAATCATTAAAATGGATTAATGAGAATTAATAATTAAAATATGACTTGTTACTTGTTTTTTTATTATGGGGGTTATGATTTTAGTTTATGAAGCATAAATGGTGTTTCATGTGATGTTTTATATACCTTGTGAACCCTTAGAATGGGGATTTTTTGATGTAACTCTATATGTCTGTACTATGTATAATATTTTGATTTCCACACACTCCCCATCCTGATTAAGAATGATGTGTTGACACCCAAAATTTTATGTGGGAGTTTTTTACCTACATTTTGAAGTGGGTTTGGATGGATAGATACTCAATATTTCCCTCCACCTATTCAAGGATATGAAAAGGAAATGCATCCTATGTGATGGAAAGAATTTAGAAGTACTATTGTCATATTGTGATGTGATGAACCAATTGTGTTTGGGTAAGATATGGATAGAACTATTACAGTGGTGGTTATTTGTTGTAGGAGGAGGGAATGAGGTTGATGTTATTCGAAATCACAATTCCACAATTCCATAATTTGGAGAAGTGATGTGATTTCATGGCCTAATGTTTTGTAGGAGGGAGGCTATGTGATGTGTTGTGATGTTATTTAGAAGAGGTAGGAGTGCTTGGTCGAATGACGTTGGGTGGTGAAAGTAGAAAATCTATGGGAAAGAAGTATGTTGTAACCTTCATTGATATGATTCATATTATATTATTATATATTAGATGTATTATTTAGTGAATGAAAATTCATGAGGTTTGATTTTGTTAGTATACCGGTATAGGTTATTATTGGTTCTATTGTTATTCACATAGGTGCATTACTATGATCTTTTATGATGTCCCTATGATGCTTTGGATTTCCGACTAAGTATACATGTATTCTCACTATACATATATTTAAATTTTTTAGGTTTATAGGGGGACTTCATGGAACATGTGTCATATTAATTGCTCATACCGTCAGATAGTTTCAATGTATCAACATTAGATTAAGTTTGTTGGGTATTTACTTTATAGATATTTATATATATCAATTTTACTTATACATTCATTGTGAGATGGTTTGGATTTATTTTATATTATTTTATGGAGTTTATTTTGGTAGATTCATCTTATCTCTCAATATTTCATTATTATTTGGGGGAAATTACTCCAATATATGATATTTTATACACCTGATGACAGTCACCAACCCATGACCTACTAGAGTTGGGATGTTGGGGTCATTATATATCTCACCTCATTGCTTTATATTTCATGGGAGGGGGTCATGAAACATAAATTGAATCATCTTATGAAAAAATTTTGTGAACATTATTTAGGATAATTCCTTTATTATTAAATTATTAATCAATCATCATTAAACACATTTATTTTATTAATGGTTATTTCTATAAGGAACCATGTTAAAATTGGATGTGATGGACAATGGATTAATTTCTATAGTGAGAAATTTAATGGAAAAGAATCTGGTGTTGGAAATAATGTATTTATAGACACTCAACAATCTAGATTTATTAATTAAAGCATTATTCATTTGAAACATCTAAACAATCAAAAAAATATCAGGTGATTAAAATTATGATGGAAAAAATATTAAACTTCCTAAATGTCAAAATTATTGGAGGAAACACACAAGGGAATGTTATAGAGGAAAAATAATGTGTTCCAAATGATGATGGACTAGAAATGAAACTCATAATTTTTGAGATGTGGTATATAATCTAATCTATTAAATAGAGGTGAATAATTTTCAATGCCTCAAATGTTATGATTTTGGGCAATATTCAAAATGATTCCTAAACCAAATAAATAATTATTATAATATACTTAAAACCCCATTCAATAAGGGAATAGGGGAAAGCATATGATATCCCTACTACTAAATGTAGACCATGAGAAATAAAAATAAAAGGCACACACACCCTACACTCAATATTTTTGGATATCCAATTGGAATCTAGTTTTATACACCATAGTGGTTCCAAGATGTTTTCTAGGAGAATATAATCAACAATATAATGATTCGATATCATAAAAGGAAACTTTCTATCATTGTTGTATCCAATGATGTGGTATTTGTAATATGATTCAAAAAAGTCTTATTATCTATCTATTATATGAATTTGATTTAATTTTTGAAATGTATACACTGTCTCTACATAGAATCCCTAGTAATTGAAAAAATAAAGAAATGAAATTTCATATTTTTAACCAACCTATGATCATATATACATAAAATAATTACTTTGAGATATTTAAGAAAACTAATTATAATATAAAAGTTACACTACAAAATAATGTGAAATTTTTATCTCAATTTATTAGTAAAAACATAATATTAGGATTGATTTATTGTAAGGGAAAAAATATATTTTATATGTTTACTGACATCACTCTAGAAATAATATAGCGATTCAAGTCAATATATTTAATTCCCTTAGTTATTTTCACCATTTAGCGATTCCTAAAAATTTTTAGGATGCAATTTACTTCATTAGGGGGGAGGAAAACTTAAAGCCCTGAGATTTTGGATTTTTTTGTCAATTTAGTATAATGTTTGATAAAGGTCTCCACGTGTAACTATGAATAATAAAATATGATATATTTGTTATTAAAAAAACTAGAATCATAAAACATTGAGTAAATAAATGTATTTAAGAAATTATAATTGAATTTAAAAATAATAATATGAAAACTTGATGTTTTAATGGGGGATTTTTCAATTAAATGGGTTTTATTTATATATTTAATTTTCAATGAAATGATAAATTAATAAATTATATGATTTTAATTTTTTGAAATGAAATTCCATTATGAATTTATAATTTTAGGATTATCTTAGGGATACTTTTTTTTAAATTTTACTATAATAATTGTTTTCTTGGTGAATAGTGAAAAATAGAGTTTTCACTAAAAAATGTAGAGTTTTTTTTAAAATTACACGACGTAAAATATTAAAAAATTAAAAAATTCAATAATCAAATATTTTTTGAGGAGTAAAAATATAAAATTAAAAACAGTATTGTGGAATTATAATACTATTTTATTTTTTTATATAAGTAATATTTTTCGATAAAAGAAACATTTTTGTCATTTCTTTTAATTAAATATTAATTAGGAAAAATTCTATTTTTTAATTTTTTAAAGCGACATATGTTTTATTTGTTTTATAATAAACCAATTTTTCTCATGAAATACCATAAAATGATAATTCTATCTAATAAATAAATTTTATTCTTAAACATACCTTTTTCTTCTAAAAAGAGTGTTTTACAAGTAAAACGAGACAACGTTAAAATTTACAATTATTTTCCATACTAATTTTAGTGGAAATTTGATTTAATATGTTAAATAATTTGTCCCAACTTATTTCATAACTCCTATTTTATTTTTATGAATTAAAATAAAATTTTTTAGGTAAAGCATAGTTACCACGATATTAACCAAAAAATTTAAAAGTGAGAAATATAAATATATAAAAAATTAATGAATTTTTAGAAACATGTAGTGAAATGTATGGTTGAGTAATACTTGACCTTACCCTTCCCTTTGATACATTATATTATTCTTTTGGATAATTTAATTCTAGAATAATGAAAAACCGTTATTGAAATATAATTGGTAATTCCAAAATTGATCTCCCCTTCAAATTTTTTAAAAATAGTTGAGGTTCAAGCCCAAATTATTTAAATATAAAAATGTTTTATCGTCTTTTAAAATTGGTAAAGATGGATCCCATTAAAAAAAGAAAAAATTCTTTGAAACAATAAATAAAAGTAATACATATTTTCTTCCAAAATCCAATCTCATATTCATAGTCCTATCATCTCAATTAATAAAATAATGTACTCTATATGTAATGATACTTTTAAGTTAAATCTCATGTTCTCACTGAGATTCATGCACTTCTATGAAAGTTAATAATTGAGGAAATTTAGCACTATCATAAAAATTTATAATTAAGGTAAGTGGTATTGATATTGAATTGTAATTACAAGAGATATATTTAATATTGTGCCCTGAATTTTTTTATAGTGTGTTAACTTCTGAATTTATTTCAAGTGTAATGAATTTCCTTCATTTCACAACATTTGATTATCCATTCCAAGGTATCCCTCGTATGTTCAATTGCCTATTAATTTACAATTAACATTTTGATTTTTTATGACCCAAAACGCTTTCATTGAGTTATAAATCTTATTCCAAAACTTATTTCTTCAAAGATTTATTTCTTCCACTATTAGATATTATTTAATTTTAAATTATATTTCTATTTGATGTAGAAATTTTTTTAACTACCATGAATTTAACATGGTGAATTTCCCTATCAAAAGTATATCATAGTAAAGAAAAACATCAATATTATTTAATAGTGGATTCTCATCCAAGTCTATATTATCTCATTCCCACCAATCATCTCCATTATATTTGGTATCCTAAATTTCTATAATCTTATATAGCCATAATGTTTCCCTTATAATATTTTCAATGGAAAATTTTAATAACCCATTTTAGAATATGGGTTTAAAAAAAGGTGTTTCATACTATTGAAATGGTTTTCAATCCCTCCACTATCAAATGTTTTACCTTATACTAAAAATTTACTCTAAATAACCATGTCAACATTTCAAGGAACCTTTATTGATGATCCTTTTATAAAAGTACATGTTTTTCAAATTTTTTCACATCACCATAATGAAAATGAGTTTTGAATGTGATCCATAACATTATATTTTATATGTTTAGTAAAAAAATATTAAAAAATATTTTACTATTTAACTTATTATATTAGTATTCATTATTATGATACTTAATTTATATTTTTTTAGAATTTTCCTAAAAGTTTTAACTACCAATATTTTTTTAATGAAAAAAATTCTTACATTTTCCAAAATTAAGAGTTTGATTTTAAAGAAGAAATCATGATTTAAAAATAAATTTTAAAGTCTTCTATTTATAAGAGATAATTATTAAGTGTTTCTGTTTCGTCTCAACTAAATATTTTTAAGGAATATTTCCATTATAAAATGTAATTTTTTTAAAAATAATTGGTTTAATGGATTATTTTATGATTCTTTTTTCATGCGGAAATTATGTGTTCTTAAGAAAATATTTTGGATGAGCATTCAAGCATTTCAAAACGGGATATTTCATATTGTTTTTTATGTGATTTATATAGTGGTATTGAGAAGTTATATTTTATATATGACAATAAAATTAAATAGATTTATGTTACATTATGTATATTTATATGCAACTATATTACTACATTATATAGATGGATTACGGATTTATATAGAATGGTTTTTAATGAAATTCATCTCTTTTCCCTAAGTACATTAATTAATGTTTGGCATATGTATATTTTAACATTTTAATAGAAATAATATTTATATATGATTATTACTATTAATTTCTGGATCTTATATATCCCTCCAATGAATTTTTTAATATTTCAATTCACATGAGATGTGGAATTATTGCGAGAACGTGATCTAAGAATCATTGTTAAAAATATTATTATGTGAAAATTATACAAGAATATTTGGTCTTTATTTTTTTAATGAATATTACCTAGAAAGATATCTTCAAATGTTTTTTGTGTGAATATGATGTAAGAAACATTTAAAAAAAAATTATTCGGTGTGAATGTGATGAAAAAATCATTGTTCAAATGTTTTTGGGTTGACATGATGTGTGTAACATCTCGAAGGAAGTATAGTGTGGACCTACTTTGGAGAAATTTTAAAAAGTGTGGTGAAATGAATTTCCATTGAAACTAGTCCTCAAATACACTAACCTATTATGTTTATGATATTTTTTGATTATTATGAGATATAATGTTTAGCATATGGAAATGAAGAAAAAAGTGATATGTTTATCATAGTATATTGTAATATGAATATCCATATGATCAAATAAAATATAGATAATATAAAGATATCAATCATAGTAATAAGACATATGAAACAAAATATAATTCATGATTCAATTACATTAAAATAAGGTTATGATAATAAACATATTTGGGAACCCCAGAGGTTCTATATAAGGAGACCAAAATGTAATTGAGTGGAATAATTCATCATCATATGAATCAAGTCCTAAAAAATAATTTTGGTTTATCATTAACATGACTCCTCAAGAAGAAATCCAGATACATAGAGTATTTTATCCATAAGAGGATACTAGCTAGAGTGGTATCATAACATATATATCAACCCTCCCATTATTCTCCACCTAACAAGAAGAAGTTCCTTTGAAAAAATATAAACTGAGTTGGGGAGTGATGAAATTATAATATTATCAAATAAATCCAATTTATCATATAATTCAATTCCACATATCATAATGAAACACCATTTAGTAAAAAACAAAATTCACATTACATAAATATATAATGATAATAAATTCCATTCACATAATAATCATGAATACATATAGAAAATTACATTATAGGTGAATTATAATGGAGTCTCATATATCACAAAATATTTTTAATAACATTCCAAACCATCCTTTAAAATTAACAGAATAAAAAAATATTATCAATGCATCTTTAAATACCAAACAAATACTTTAAAATAATTTAATTATATTTTAAAAATTGGAAGTCAATTATAATATCTACTTTTTAAACATGAGGTAAGTGGAATAATAATTTTAAATCTATATTTTTTATAAACCATGTATATAATTATGTTATTTAAAAATACATGAATATAAAATATACCCTATATGGAAGCCATTTAGGCACTAAAACATTATATGAAACTCAAATACACTAAAAAATTAAACCATAAAAAATATATCAATCACTTAAGATGCATGGAAGATTCTTATTAGCGATTAAGGTTAGAAAACCCATGATCCATCCATTATATAAAAATTAAGGACAAATAAAACATTAGATCAGATCAATAATTTCCTCATGAATACAAAACATAGTTGTAAAATAATTATAATATTATTTTAAATTTATTAAAAAATATATGATTTATTTGAATAAAATGATTTTTGAAAAAACACCAACCATAGGTTGATGAAATAAACGCACTTTCAATTTATGATGTAATTCCATATAATGATATGAATTACACATACCAAATTGATCAAACACCCTTGAATAATACGTCCTTAAAAAAGGGGTTTTTCTACCATGACTATTAGGGTTAGTGGGAGATGAGAAAATTACAATATATGGAGTAATGGAGAAGAGAAATGTAATAATGTGGTGAAAAGAAGAGGTATAACTTGACGATTAATTTGAATATCAGGGGAAATGTCAAGAGAATGGAAAAAAGATGTTTTGGGACTTGAGAGATCAAAATTGGGTCATGTGAATAAGGGGAGGGAGGGGGTTATAATAACAAGTGGGTTAAAATAAAAAAATAATTATTTTAAAATATAGATATATCACATAATTATTTTAACTATTTATCAAACCAAGAACTCATAATGTAATAGTTAAATGATAAAAATAATACCCACAATTGTTGGGAAATAAAGTTCTTTGAACCATGTGGGACTTTTGTATTATCCCACAGATAAATAATTTTCTAAATATATAATTGGGAAACCCCATTACCCAAAACCGTTCTCCAATCACACGACATACTAAATTTATAAAATTTAAAATCTTCCAAATATAATATCCTAAAAATTAAGGTAAATAAAAAAATAAAAAATTCAATATATAAAAGTTACATAGAGGTGTAAAAAATACACCCCAAGACACTATATATACCCTAAATGATACTAGTGATTTAAAAACAATGATGATCCAAAATACCTTATCCAAATTTAGGTATGTTTTATCTTAATATCAGAATAGAGTGGTAAGTTAATTTTTGAAAATAATTTAGAGTGATGGAGGAATGTGTGGTGATAGAGGTGATATTTATAAATAGAGTGATACTAGATTAATAATGGAATTAGGGAAAATCAATGAGATATAGTTGATAAAAATTTTATATTACTTTAATGGAGTCAACCAAAAAGTTAATAAAGATGTGTGAAGAGGGGTCAAATCCTTACTATCATTATATGAAGACCCTCACCAGAGAAATACCTTAAAAGATGAAAGTTCTTATAGAATTCAAGATGAACGTTTTTCCTCTTGGATAATTGTTAGAAACAAAAATTTATGGTAAGTAAATTGGTAGTTATATCAATGGGAAAAGATACTCTAACTGTAAACAATAGGTACATTAGGTTTACTAAAAAGAGGAAAATTTTAAAGCAGAAATGTGATTCTAGTATGGGACACATTTCCCCTCTATAATCAATATAAACAAAATAAATGTTAAACGATATGTAGTTTAATCCATCCGACCAAACCCCCTAAAATAAAAACTCATTCTAGAATAAAAAATAATATTACATGTTAACATAATATCAAACATATGGTATATGAATTAGAGAATTGATAAGGAAGCTTCCGTAGTATTATAATCATTTTCCACAAGCTCCAACTCTATTTCTACAACCTTGAGTGTGTTATCTAGCCTCTAATACTACTC
Organism: Viscum album; assembly: GCA_963277665.1. Taxonomy (NCBI): domain Eukaryota; kingdom Viridiplantae; phylum Streptophyta; class Magnoliopsida; order Santalales; family Viscaceae; genus Viscum; species Viscum album. Next base: position 399,745,584 of record OY728151.1, on the reverse strand, counting down.
CAGTCATATTTAGGTTTCTTATGTATTATTGTAAAATGGATGTAAAATGTTCATTAATGGAGTTTTAAATGTCAATAACCTAGAACCTCATATGATTTTGTATTTTTTTCAAATAAGTAACAAGCACCCAATAAAAAATAATTCAAAAAGAGTAAATTGAAAATAAATTTAAAAAAGAAAAAAAATATTACTATGTGTTTTATGTTTTTTATTGTTTCTATTTATTCTATATTAACATGAGGGCTTATACATCTAAAATAAATCCTTATAATTTTATTCTAAATATAAATCAACAAAATAGATTTGTTAGGAGAAATAAAATAAAGATTGAAATAGAAATTCTACCCAATAAAATACCTAAAATCATTATTGTAATTCATATCAAAACCCCCAAAAATCTCATTAACCTAGCCACTGATATACCCATAATTAAGTAATTATAGTTTCATATCATGATTAACAATGTTTCAAGATTTAGTTTATCCACTCAGGCAAGGAACTTTGAGATTAAATTTTCCCACCTTTTTATGCTACCATCATTCATTGGTCTATAATAATAGGATTGCCTTAAATTAATTAAACATTTACAATATTCTATGTAATTATTTAATTTTTCAAGACTGAGTTATGATGTTTTTAGGTTGCTATTATTTAATTTTTTTAATATTAGGGATAAGGCTTGATTTCTGAATCGATATGGGGAAATCATTAAAACCAAGGATGATATTTTCAATATTTTTTTCTAAAAATTATATCCATGTAATAATACCATAGAGGATAGGCATAACATCATAGGATTTTACTTGGATGTGGGAGATTATTTTCAAGAATAATGGGATTGGTCTAAAACATATATTAGATAGTTTTTAACCAACAATTAGCTAACCATATTCATATGTGTGAATATTACAATTACCTCACAATACAAATTGAAATTATTTGATTAATCATGTGGTGTTGAATTCTATAACATGATATAAGATTATTCTAATAAAATATTTGACATGTTATCCAAAAATTAAAAAAAATTTCTTTGAAGACATTTATTCATATATTTTTAAAAAATCGTTAGGTTTCTAATGATAATGTAAAAACACATAGGGACTAGTGTTTTTATACTGTGATTTCTATATATGAGCCAAATTATTGTACTGTAATTTATATCATAGTGTAAGAAGGTGATATTGAAAAATGTTTTGATTTTAGGGCCACATATTCCGGTTTAAAAGATCTATTATTCATCCAATATAATTTTTGGTTTAAAATGACTCAAATATGTCATAGAAGGAAAAATTGGTTATGAGATGACCTATATTACATAATTTTTTAATATCCTAATATAATATTCTAGAATCATTTTTGGGATGATATTTATACCACAAAAAATAATAAATTGGAAATTTTATACGAGTTTTTAAATATAAATCAGTCACAAGAGACTAAGTTGAAGAACGTTTTGGATTATTAAGAGGCTATAAATTCAGTTAAAAGTTACTACAAAAATATTCCATAAAATATAATATAGATTACATGATTTTTTCAATACACTATATATTAAAAGATATAGGTGTTAAAGATAAAGGTAAGCAACCTAACATGACAAATAAAAATCCAATGAAAAATCGGTTGGATGTTATAATATGGTCATCCATAAAACTCAGGAAAATTTTAGGGAACTACCAAGGGAATATAAAATTGATGAATAAGAATAGTATTAAATTGAAATTATTGACAAATAAAAAACAAACAATCTGGACAACAAGGTCTAATATGAATAGAATGGTGAAGAATCATTTAAAAATGAAAAAGTCAAAAATATAATGTTGCTGGAAATCATTTAAAAAAAATAAAAATTTTATGTTGGATGATGAAGAAGGTGTACATTCTATTTTTAAAAATTATCCCTCTATAATTACATATACACAATGACTCTAACCGACTAATGATCCAGATTATCTCAAATTTCATCATATATTTATGGAATTTTATGTAAATATTTCATCTAATAATGATTTGAACTAGATACCTTAAAATTTGAAGATTCTCAAAATATATATAGATAATAAGAGGGATTGGGGTGAGGTTTAAATAGATAATTTTCAATTGAGTTGGGGCTTGTGTGATCTATGAGCTATCATTCACCATCTGTTCTACTATTTATTTAATAATTTAGGCCTTAAAAATCTCAAATTCATATCTATGTCTCTGAAATTATCAGATCAATCACTTTCCAATCCTAATGTAATGGTAGATAATATGTTATTTGATATTCATAAACATAATATTCCTATATACTACCTCATTTTTTTAATTTAATATGATTTTAAGGTTCTAAATATTATACGAGGTCCTTTTTAAACACTACCAGTGTAGTAAAAAATGTTCGGAACGGTAAAATTGTGCATTAAGAAGGTGAGGATCATGAATAATTTCATATTTTCAAGGATTCCCCTTTTCTGGTGGGTAATAAGATGATTAATATTGTTTGTTATGTATTTATACATTATGTATTGAAGGAAAAGTATCATACTTTTGATGACATGGTTGTAGAATATGTTAATAATTATTTTGTTGCATGATTTGATGGATGTGAGTCTACATATATATAGAAAATATTTGGAATAATTGAGCATAAAATTAGTAAATAAATTACGCAAAAACATTAATTGGTCCATCACAATCCATATTACCATAATGATAGTGTTTCTAAATATGTCTAATGTTTACAATGATCCCCAATAAGAAAACCATTTAATGCCAGTTATTCTTTCCCAATTTAAGAGATTATATTTGATCACGGTGTTTCTTCTTTTAAAAATGAATGTTATAAGGCTGTGGCTAAGTATATATTCAATTATATTTAACATGGGGTTAAAGATAAAATTTCTTAAAATATTGACAGTGAGTTAAAGGAGTATTAGTACATTTTTCTAGACTTGGAAAATAGGGTTTTCCCTATATCATTGATTCACTTGGATGATGAATTATATATATAAATTTTCAATAAGTTATTAGATGATCTATAGTATTATTCCCCTACATCCAATAGGGATTTTGTTTCTTAGAGTCATTAAAAGGTTCTATGTGATGTATTTTAATCAATTACTACACCTAATTTGGAAAATTCTAATTTCTCAGGTGTAGGAATGGGTGAGGGTGAGAATGTGAGGATTGAGATGCGTTATTTTGATGATAGTTTAGGAAAATAATAATATGGGTATTGAATTCATTGGTTGAAGGAGTCATAGAATTATAACTTTAGAGTATGATGGGAGAATTCTCCTGGTTTCGTAGTTACTCTAATTATCGACATTACATGAAAAGATATCTAAAAAATATTGATCCCCTAGTTAATAATAATTAATTTTCATTGAATGATAATGAGTGGATTTTTTAATATAAAATTTCATATTTATAGCTCTATATTTATTACACAATGAGTGTCAACCCATGATTATCTAGTTTTTCTTTTAATTTTCTATTGAAACAACATATCTCGATGATGTTTTATACTATATTTATTGAAACATAATCCAAAATATGATTTATAACACATGATGACTTTTTTTAATTATTGTTTTTAATAATAATTCACTAGTTTTTTGGAAATTTTCTAGAGGCGAGGAGCTATTACATCATTTAGAACATTTCATTTTTGTGATTACGATAAGATGTTTTTAGGAGTAAGTGGTTGAAGAATAGGTGATGATTCCATGGTTTGAAGTGTTCATATTGCAATTATATGTATTGGGAATGACATGGTAAGTGGTTATGGAAAATCTGGAAAGTCCAATAACTATACACCAAAACAACATTTATCATATGTTTTTATAATAAAATTGATGATTCTACTAGAGCCTGTAGCTGGATTTAACCTTATTATTAATTTTCTCATATTTTATTCTTTATTTTGTATAAAATCTTGATAACTCCTGTTAGAATAGTTTTCTTCTTGGGGATCTACCTTTCTAACTAGTGTAGTAATTAAATGATCATAAGGGACATTGAAAATTATACTTATAAATAGATAAAGCTTTTACATTCTAGGGAGTGTATATAAAATTTTAAAAACATATCTTACTTAATACCTTAATTTTAATTTTTGGTTACATGTTTAATATTTTAAAATTTAATTTTTTTGTGGAATTTATTTCTTTAATGTTGTAATAATTGAATTGCTTGTTGGTTATTACTACTATTGAAAATGTTTTTGAATAGAATTGTTTAAATTGAATTATTTTTTTAGTATTTCTGTCAAATTAATTATTAAGCCCACATAATGAATTTCACTAAAAATATTATTTTCCTACGATAAAAATAAAAATAAACATCCATTAGGGACCTTTTTAAATGTTTTTTATGATGAGGAATTTTTTTTGAGAATTATTATAACCTCTTAGAATAACATCATATTATGTGCTATATTTTTGAATCATTTTCAATCAAACATTTTTTTATTTACTCCACATTTAATTCAATATTTGGGAAAATAATTCATTTTATGTAAGGGGGAGGGTTCACCAAATAATCTAAATTTGAATTCAATCTTAACTAATCAAAACCCCATACAATATTTGAGTATTTTGTGTATTCAATCATTTTCTTAGGAATCTTTGTTAATTGAATTTTTTTCTAAAAATTAATGTTTTTTATGTGACTTAAAAAATATTAATCTTTATTACCATATGGATTTAATTAGGTAAATAATGTTTCTTTCTTATTTTCAGAAAAGTATTTTGATAAAACATTTTCAAATTTTTAAAAAATAATAAACAAATTTCTTCTTTTTAATTTAAATCTACCTCATAAGATATGCTTAGAAATAGAATATGAAATAAAAAACAAAATCCTGGTCCAAATTTTCATTCTCTATTATTTTTACTAATTTATCAGTTTGTTTTTAATTAATTAATTTATATTTCAAACTCATCCAATTGGATGCATCTAATTATGATTTTTTTGAATTTTTTCTTCCATATTAAACTAAATTTTTCGATTTTAGTTGGATATACAATTAGGATTGTTAAATTCTATTTGAAATTTTCAATTTTTTCATTTTTTATGATAGTAACCATTATTTCACTAAATCATTAATTTTTAGTTGGTAATAAAACTTTATAAATAAAAGAATCAATGAGGGGGAGTCATTTGAAAAATTAATTATTTTTGGAAATTTAGTTTTCTCATTTTGTGATATATTTTCTTCTCTTAAATTTACATTAATTAGGTTCTTGAGAACAAAAAACATCTTATGTATCAGAGAACTTGATGCGACCTCCAATTATTTCATTTTATAACTTTATTATTAAATTTTAGTTATGTTTTAAATGATAAAATGTTCCATTATTTAGTAAATAAATGTAAGTGGTTATTTTTATTGATTTTTAGGTTTATTATTTAAAGGTTTTAAACTGTGTTTTTATGATTAAATTATAATTTTTATGATATTTGATATAATTATTTAATTCTAGACATTCTTTAAAAATAGTATTTTTTTAGTGTCATTGTATATTTTTTGTTTTCTATGAATTTAAAATTTCATTTATTTATTTATTTTAATCAAATAATAATATAACATAATTTTAATTTAAATTTTAATATTTTGATTCATGTTAGTCAATAATTTTTTGTATTAATTTACAATTTAAATATTAATTTTTATAATTTTTTTTAATTTTAATTAATTATCACTCAATAAATATATTTTAATTTTGATTATTTTTTTATTTTATGTTTTTTAATATTTTAATTGATTTTAATTTATAATATTTTTAATTCTTATTTTTTATGTGCAACCGTGAATAATTCTAATCAACTATGTGACTACTACAGTAAATTTTCCTCTTAGAATTTGCTACCACATTACCTAACATGTTACTGTGTGGTCAAGAGTTAAGATTCCATCATGTCAAAAAATTTCCAGATATCTTGCCTTTCACAAGCTATATCTATGCATATGCCTAATATTTTCATATGACCAATAGTTAACCAATCTGTTACTATACCAATCACTTTTTTTGGTTATTTGTGAGAACCACCAGTCTTTTACAATAAAATTATATTTTACATTAAGTAACTAATATACTACCATGATATTTTAAGTGCTCGATGATGACATTAAATTATTAGTCTGAGCTAATTGGGGACCTGGGATGATCTATGTTTAAATTTCAATAATAGATCATGTATTGATTTTTCTTCAAAATTTGAATCCGTATAATGAAACCAAATTACTATTCCCATATTAAGGCCAATTAGAATGATTGGATTTTTTGTGATTGTATTTTATTTTTAATTGAATGGGGCCTTACTATATTGATTCTGGTTAATAATCGGTGGATGAATGAGTTCAAGAAACATAATGAGATTGAAGATCTGGTGTGGAGGACTTTAGATATAGGAATAAAGTAATAAGATGACTTATGTTTATTAAAAGTGGAGCACAAACACCGTTCCTTTTCCTACCATAATGATAAATATATAAAAAATACCACCTTCACATATATCAATTAATGAAAAGTGTGAGAATAGTATACAATTTAGGGTGTTTTATAGTTTTAATTTGGATATGGTTGTTAATGAGTAGGGATAAAACCTGAATGAGGCTTAAATATGGTTTGAGATATTGAAGTAGAATATATATCTGCTCAATATTTGGTTTATTTATTGAGGTTAATTATGTGGTATTTTTACTCATGGACTCAAACTATGAAGAATATGAACTTATAAATTGATTAATGGTGTAGTGACACTTGATGTTCATATCCTTGAATCAAATAAGACTTGATGGTACCATTGAAAACATTTATAGGATTTTATGAATGAGAAAGATGAAATGACATGATGGATGATGAACCTGGGAGAAAATTTAGCATGGGAGAGTCTACACCTAGGTCGTGCTACACTGACCCTAAAAAATGGATATCTATATTCCCATTATTATGTCAGGCTAGTATATAAAAAATCACAAAGTAGTTTTCCAAAATGAAAACTGAAGGATTAGTACCGGATCTGAATATGAGTTCAAGGAATATACAGATGATTAGATTTGGGAAGCATGAAAAGATTATTTAATACTCTAGTGATTAAAAAAATAATTTTGAGAATGGATATGCATATATTTATAATTCATGAAAAATCTAAATCTGATCTTTTCACAATGTTTAGTGGAGTTAAATTCATGTTATATGTTAATGATTTAACATTGTAAAAGAGACCAAATATAAGATGTCAAAGGTAAAAAATTGTTATGTTAGTTCATAGTGATGTGAGAAAAACACAGAATAAAACATAGAGAATCATAAAGTAGGAGGAGGACTATTCATTCATTCATTAGGTGAACACAACCCCATATAGAGATTAATGGGATAAATCAGTCTATAAGGAAGAGAATTTGAAACCTCCAAAATATGATTAACTATAATAAAGTTTTATTTTCTTCTATTTCGATTTATGTATTTTATTTTGATATTTATTTATATTCAATAATCACATATTTTGTTTTAATAAATATTTCAAGCAAAATAATTTCACGACATTTAGACTATAATTTTATCAAACTTCTAAATAGGATCTAATTTTGTTAAAATAATTGTTTTCATGAAATTTGATAATGGTGATTTTTGTTCTGTCCATTATGAGTATAATTTTACACAATTTAATAGAAAGGTAGAAGATAATAATTAATTTCTAAACTCATTAATGATAATATACATACAAAAATGATAAAAGATTAATGCTATGTTCTCTATAGTTTAATTGAAATACTCATGATTGGTGATTGAGAGATTGATATTTTATCCAGTCATCTTAAATCACAGATATAATTGAAAAATACATAATTAGAATAGTTCACATCCTTAGCTAAATTATAATATGTATATGGAACAATTTTTCATCCACTCCTTAGTTACTCTACCTTTAAATTATGTAACATTTATTATTTCCTTATTTACACATATTGACAATTTCCCTACCAACACAAACATCATTTTTTATTGTTTAATTTTTGTTATTTTTTTGGGAAATGATTTATTTTTTATCACGTGGAATTGATATACTGATCGCCATCATACTTGTTCCAGGGGAGTTATATAATTAAATAATTTTCCTTGATTCCAGTTAATGATAAATAACCTTATCAAATGGGTACACAATCACCCTACAAAATTCCCTACTCATTTGACCAAGTAAATTTCTAAAATTTTATTTCATCCAAATCCAATATCTTTAAAATTCATGTAAAATGAAAATAAAATAATTTGATACAAAAAACTGGGAATGAGGGGTCACATTTCCCCTACCATTCCACTTTCAAAACCCTGAATGTCACTAGTGATTTAATAACTATGCGCGTATTGGATACCAAATACAAATCAATGGTTTAGTCGAGCATAAAACAATAATTTTTTAAGAATATAAATAGACGTTCTCATGAGGGAAATATATTGTCCAATTATAAATTTTTCTAATATATATGAGGAAGAAAAATTATTCATCTTCAAATAGATATATAAGGGATAAAAATCATAGTAGTTATACAAAAAAGGAATACTAGATAATATGTGATCATTACTATACCATTATGTACATGAAAATTATAGTCTATGATGATTTAAATATAATTTTATTAAAAAGTTAAATGGCTAATTTAATTGAGCATTAAATATCACAAGATGATTTTATGAAACAAATTGTTTCATGATAAATAAATATGAGGACATTGGATGGTCAATTCAACATGTTGAATAATTGAAGGATGATTTATCTAACTTCTAACTGAATAATAGAAAAATATTAATTAATGTGGAAAGGCATTGAACACCCATAGATTTATCTTTTGAACAAGAAAACTAAAAATTTAGTTGATAGTATCATTATCATCCTATGAAAATAATATTAATGATTAATATCATATAATATGTTGAAGGTATCATTGTGAATAATCTTAAATGAGTAATAGATAATGATAAATCCTATACCAATGGTTTGGAACCATCGGTATAAGCCCCCAAACCATTAGTATATGATATACTAATGGTTTTGAAGATAATTGGCCTATATTACCTCAGTATAGACATATACCAATGGTTTTGAGAAACCTTTGGAATAAGTAATTTAAATAAAACATAAGTGGATTTGATCCTAGAACCTTCAATATATATTTCAATAACCTAACCACTATGATACATTTAAATTTCTAAACATAATATGATAAATATATATATTTATATTGAAAATTAATTTAAAATTTTATGTAATAAATGATATAAGATAAAAAAAAATATTAATACTTATACAAATCGTTTTGGAAACAGTTGTATAAACACATATCAATGGTTGTCTGAATAGCTGGTATAGGTATTTGTATTTTCTTGGGACCTATACCAATATTTTTTTCAAAACTATTCGTATAAAGACTTATTATATAAGATATATCTATAGTTTTGGGCAAATATTTGGTATATCTATGACATATACCAAAGTTGTTTCCAAAATAGTTCATATATTGGATTAGTATGGAAGATATACTAATGTTTTTGGACAATTATTTGGAGTACCTATGAAAAATACCAATGTTTTTCAAAAAACATTTGGTATTTGGTCTCCCTATCATACATATTCCAACAGTTTTGTCCAAACCATTGTTATATGTACACAATACCATCCATTTTCCAAACCATTGGTATTTTTCCATTGGTAAAGGTCCAATTTATATTTTTGAATTACTATTAATTATAATGGTTTATTAGTAGTGTTAAAATAATTATAGTTATCCTCACCCTTTATGGATCACCAAGTTATAATGAAACAAATGATATTATACTACTATAATAATACCACTAATCAATAGAATGCATTACCATGACGAGGAGGTCAAAATGAGTAGAAAAACTATAATGACCCCTTGAATAATTGAATGTGATATGAATTTATAATCACAGAGAGATCAATATATGAGGGAAAACTCAAAATTCATTGAGACAAAATAAAATAAGTTAATAAAAATTTAAATAATGAAGAATATTTGGTACCTTCAACAGTAAATTTTTAATTGAATGTTATGCATCAATAAAGAGATACCTCAAATAGGCTCCACCCCACTTCATGTATATTGGGTAAAATCCACATTACATACTACTATGCATATTCAGAATGTACCATTGATTTATTATCCAACTATTACATAAATATATTAATTTTATAATGATAGAAATGTGGGATAAATCATTAAAAATTGCACATATCTCTTGAAAATGGGGCTTAGTGTGCACTCGTTTACCAAAAAATTAATAGGAAAGAGAATTTTTATTAATAATATTATTACTAATTGAAAATGAGAAAAATACCTATAATAATATATCCTTACTATACAGTCTCGTTGAGATTATTGTTTAAATAAGACATAAGACCCTTTCTCTATCTAATGAGAATAAAAACACCATTACTCTTATTTGGCCCTACAAGATTTGATTCTATTATAATGGATTAAAAGAATACTTCTATAAAATAATTCCAAATAAAATAAATCAAAACTAATCGAATTTATAGTCAAATTCCTAATTTTAAATATAAATATTTCCATGATTTATTAGTTACTAGACCAAGAGATAATGTTAGAATATTAGAGAAAGAATTAGTGCACACATTCCTTATTTGTCTTCCATACAACCAATTTATAGGAAACAATATTGGAAATAAATTTATCCACTCTTAAATAATTATAATAATACCACTAAATGAGCATGGTATTTCTGAATAAAAAGAAATTTCATTATATAGTAGATGGAGAATAATGACTACCCATCATTTTATACTCAGTACATCAAACATACCTATAATAAATTTTTGGTTACAGGGTTCAAGAGTCCTTTATAAGTTGGATATTTTTATAATATACTTTATTCACTCAATTTATTATCCTAGACCTTAGTCCCTAATTAATACCAATGTATATTGATTCAATAAATCTTTTATGTGTTTCAAGGGTAATGGATATATTTTACTCACTAATCTACTCATAGTTTTGGAAGATATGATAATAATAAAGACTTTATTAAAATCATAATAATAAAATACCCTAGAAATAAAATTTTCATGATTATATAATACCTTTCTAGGAGGAATTCACATGACCTAATACATTTTTACATCACATGGGTTGATGGTATACATTATGTTAATCTTTAATCACACCTCAAATAGGTTGGGTCTCGAGACATTACCTATGAATGAATATCTCTCATATGGGAGGACATATCTAGTCTAACATATATAAAATATGCGTACCAAAAATATATATATTAAATAAAGAAAAAAACATAACCATCAATAATGGATATTGAGGAGAATCAACTAAACATACATAAAAATGTAATTATATGACATTAGAAAATAGAAACTGTAAAATATAGGACCCAATATTCAGTATAAAAATTTCACCCAGAACGAATTTGGTAGAAAAACCATAACATGAAAATCAAGGAGATCCCCAAAACCCCTCCCATATTCAACCTTAAACTCTAGATTCACAACCAAAATTGTAACTCTTTGAGATTTTATAATATATTTCTCTTTAAATAAATCTAATTTCTTTGATACCTTTATTTATGCACATCCTCAATTCTAAATGAATTGTAATATAGAATACCATTGTAAAATATCCATTAAAACAACAAAATTTATAAGATAAAAAACATTATAAAAATTTTGTATAATAGTTTTATTCAATGTATTTATTTAATTATATAAAATAAGTACTCAATTTTCTATGATGCCATTTTTTGTTTCAATAATACATTTCCTTCACAAATGAGTTGTAATGCATTTTATGCATTAATAAAATAATTAATTTTTGGAAAATTTAGATTTTTTAATTTGTTAAAAATTATATCATTTTTAAAATAATCATATGAAAATTTCATTAGAGTGATATTTTAGGAATTTTATGAAATAGTTTATTTTTGGGTGGATAAAAAATATATCAAATTTTAAGGAAACTATAGTTTTCTGTATTATTTTAATATCCAAATATTTATATTATTTTATTACTGAATTTTATAAAATTATTCTCATAAAAATTCAACTTATAAATTTTGGAATAATATTATAATAGATCATGATATAAAAATACATTTAGACAAATAATCATTTTTTAGAAAACTATTTTTCAACCTGTTTTACTGGGTTATTTTAAAATTAATTTATACCACTTTTAAAATTTAATATTATACAACGGATTAAATATTTGAAATTAATATGGATTATATTATTTAATAAGTTTAACATAATTTTTTTCCATAATGAATATTAAAAACATGACAATTCTGTTAACATGATTTATGTTAAGATATATTTATAAGAGATTTAATATAATGTGTTAAGGGTTAAAATGACCTAAACACTTTTATAATGAAATATTATATGGCCATAATATGACAATAAGATATATAATATTTTAAAATGGCCCATTTAAGTACTTTTTCTAGTTTAATACATTAATATATTTTAATCTTTTAAAATATATAATGCTTTCCCTCTTACCCATTTATAAAAGGACACCCCTCCTCTCTTTACATTACAACACATATAATATCCTATATAGAACAAAAACTAACCTAATATATTATAAAACTACCCATGCATGAATTATAATTTCTTTTATTCACAAAAAGCAATCCCAAGGATCATTAATACATGATATAAAGAAATTCTAAATATGACGAGGTATTGGTTTTTATCAACAACTTCAAAATTATTAATTTTTATACTACCTCTAAATCTATTATACCCATACTTAAATAATAAATATAGTATCATAAATATGTGAATTAATTATTATGATTATCAAAAAACCATTTTTCTTATCTTTTTCATCCTATGTATTGTGAAAACATCACACATGAATTCATAATTCTCACCATCTCCATGGAGTAGTGTAATTAATTTCTCATATCTATTTTATTTGGATAGTTAAAAATATGAAACTATAAAATATATATGATATATATGAATTATTTATTGATATAGGTATATAATATATCCTTTACCTTATAACCCTCCCACTCATTGAAAAATAATAATGTCACTCATGAATACATGTAGACTACCACCTCCTCAGAGAGATGTGTTTCATTTTTCATGTCCAATATTCAAATATAATTATAAATATATATATATATATATAACTAATATATATTACATTTATATCATTATTATCTTTTTTTGGAAAATGGATCCATGGGAAATATGCATGAACTATAACACCAAAACCAAAACATATATTAAAAAGAATTCAGTTCTCACTCAAAAGTGTTATTTTAAAGTTGAATTGTCAGAAAGAAGATAATAAAACATTTTAAGTAAATAATTTATAGAATTAAATATATTATCATGGTTCTATAATATATTTCTAATAAATCTAAATTTATTATATTTTATTTTTTAACACATATGATGAAATCATAGCTGAGTTAAGAGTTTATTTCATAATCTCATCCTTATTCATGATTATTAATGTTTATTCCTTTGTAAGAGTTATTAATTTATATGTTATATTAAATCCAATTTATATTCTTTTACTATAGTTATCTCAAAAAATTACATTTTTTCCTATCATTTTCCTCTTTTTTTTTCCGCTCAGTAGATGAAAAATATATTTTTAAGGGAAAAAATTCACATTATATTTAGTCGTGAATAATTTTATTCCATGTCCATAATTACTTTAAAATGTTTTAAGGATAATGTATAAAATTATAAAATTAGTGGTTAAATATATTTTTTAAAATTTTCTACTTTTTATAAATAAAATTAAATTCTTGTTGTTTTCTAGATAGGGAACCTTAACAAAAGGTGTGAATGAAATATTATTGTAAAATACAATGAATGAATGAATTTTTCCTTATAATTATCAATAAATTCATCAAATTATCCATCAATAGTTTACATGGTTCATTATAATCAAAAAATTATTAATACAATAAAAATTCTAATATTTAAAATAAGTAATTTCAATATGAATGGGTATTATTTCTAGAATTTTTATTTGATATTTTTAAATTTTATTATTTTATGTCAAAATAAAATGATGAATTTCTTGATTTACTATGGATTTGATTTAATGATACCATCCATCATATTTTACATGATGGATTATGATCATTTTTATTGGGAAAATTATTGACATTTTGTATGATATCTCTTCCAATATAAAAAAATATTTCCTTTCTTGGCATGTTTATTAACTTGTTTTTTATTCTTAAGTTGAATGAATTGGACTAGTTAAGTGATGGGTGGCCCCAAAACATATATTTTCTCTTGATAAATTGTTTGGTATAATCAATAAAAAATTAGTTCTATTTGACCAAGGCCTTACCAACTTATGTAATATTTCGTAGCATGAGGCCTCAATGGTAATTTTCATATTTCCAATATTTGGAAATCCTACATTATGAAATCAGTTATTGATTTCTATTAAATTATTCAAATAATTATTTCATCCATGGATATGTTTTAGACTAATGTGATTATTTATATATTAATATAGTTTCATTATTTATTTCTACTAAATTAATCATCCCTTATTTATTATATAATAGATTTTTCTTTGTGGGTTTCCTTAAAAGGAATATGATCTCACCCCTTTCATGTGATTCCTTTTCCTAGGAATCCATGAAGTGTTCAATGACAGATATTAAAGAGTTTTCTCTAGATAATTATGATTTTTAAGAATAATATAATATATTGTATTTAATGTTTTCAACTATAATGTGAAATTCATGTATGTATCTATTTTTCATGGACTACAAAACTATTTGGTCAATTAAAACATGATGAAATTAGTCTAGTTTCATTATAATAATGTATCAAAGGACTTTTTATTACTAGATTCAACTCCATCTAGTTGGTATCAATGTAGTTTTACTATAAATTGTGAGAACGAGATTTAGAAAAACATATATTAGGGAATTTGGCATTTTGATAAACATTGAATTTATTCCTACGAGTAAGATAATATCATGAGTTTTGGTAAAATATATACCATGAAGTTTCAATTATAAATATATCACTTTCTAGAAACTATTATGTGGATGAATCTATTAATTATATTCACATAAGTTTAACATATATGCATAGAGCGAATTGGGTATTAACTTGATCACCACTTATGCAAGACAAATGGGACTATGACTATAAAACATTCTTGACACTCTTAGGGGATATTATTTAATGGATTTATACACTCTTTATGAACCATATTTAATTATTTTAGTTTATATTTATGATTTAAAGATATCCTCAATGATACTATGCTTATTATTCTATGATTATCTATGAATAAATTTTCAATTTATGTTATCTTTTTCAAAAATTTCTAAATTATACATCAGGATTCATAATTTTCTGTTTTAACAAATTATATGCTATTTTTGGAAATTATTCTCCATAGAAAGAAGAAAATCATTATCAATACACATAATATATATAGGGATAATCCACATGGGAATGGTCATGGAGACACAGTTGGAGTTAATGCTGGATATGAACAAATTATAACTATATTAGGACGCATTACATAGGTTATTCATAATAACCTTTCCACTTAGGAGTATCATTTTTATCAGAAATTTGATGTAACAATTTTATAAAAATTCTTGTGATAGTAAAATAATTCATTCAATTTCACCAAAAAACAATTTTTAGATGAGCAGTGGATATGTTGTCTATAAAATATATTTTCTACTTTGGGATGTAATTAAAGGGATACAGTTGTCATGATATATTATCATCTTATAGAGGTTTATGATCAGTAGTGTCAATTTTATTCAAAACACTACGGAATTTGGGTGAAAATATTGTATATATATTCAATGTATTTAAACTAATTATCTTGAAGAATATTTACATAATTATCAATAAGAGGATATAGTGAGAAAATTAATGATTCAAATACCAAAGGAAGATAAAAATAGTAAAATTTTTCAAGATATATTTACAAGATAAGAAATGTATTCTTTGAACTAAATACATAATCCAAAAAGTAATATTTACAATTTATTTAGTGGAAGAAATCAAATCCTTTAAAAGGAACTAGTCACTCAAAAATTGTCATCATATTTGTATATAATAGCATATTCTATCAATATTGAGAACGTATTTGTCCATATCATATGTCTTCAAAGGGAAAATGATAAGAAGATGAAGAACTAACAATAAATAGGTAATAGGCTGAAGACAAATGTTTATTTTACAACATGTGATACTTTTGAATGATATACATTTTTACATGATTAAAAAGAAAGGTATTTGGATTTTAAAAAATAAAATATGTTTATCATGATCATGAACGAATTTGTAAGGGACAACCCATCAAAGTATTGTTATTTAACTGTAATAATATGAAGGAATATTCCAACCATTGGCCTAAATTACAAGGGATCCTTTCTCAAAATAAGACAAGGGGTGAAGGTCATCCTTATAAAATTATTACAACTGATGAGGATATTCCAAGAAACCTATTGATTATTATAGATATCATTTTCTCTAGGATTAAAACTATTTTATTTGATTCAGGTTATATGAATTCCATAACATATGAAGAAATTTTTATTTGTATCACATCACCACCTCAAAAATCATATTTTTATTTGGAAGTGATATATAAAAATGGTATGATGATCAAAAATCAAGTCTATATCTCTTCAATGGTATATATTTTTTAGAATATGCTATCTATAAATATTGTTTTTTATTTTAGATGAATTTGATGTAATTTTGTAACATCATATTACTGATATGATTAGTATATCCTTAAAATTTTCATGTATTTTTATTTAAATTAATTGGATATGGTTGATAAGGAATTGGGAAGATACATGTGATGCTGAAGTCCCTGATTTGTTCGACTCTCACTTTAATCAATTGGGTTTTCAGGATGTAGCAGGGTTATATGCAGTGTAACTAGTTTAAAAGTAGTGTAATTATTTCAGGTGTATACCAAGATAAGGGTTCAGAACATTATTTTTTACATTAAATGATGAGTTTTTACACATAATTATTTAATTAAATAGTGGTTTTAAATTCATAACATCATTATTTTCAGTGGTTACAGAAATTAACAATATCACGACATGTAATGGGGTTACACGTCATATAATACCCTAAATGATATTTTTAAACCGGAAGCACCAATTATATCTCAATTTTGGTTCTTCTCTATTTTAATTAATTTCAACATAAGTCTTTCACTAGGTGATCTTTGATCCCTCTATCCCTTTGGGTTCATTTCATTCATCATTCGATTGACGTTTCACTTGTGGTGTGTATTCCCAAGTAAGTGATCTCTTTATTCCATTTCCTTAACTCTTTTTCTCCTCCTTTGGGTATAACATACCATTGTAAAATTGATGTATCCAAACCGCATGTTATTGGATCTAATTTACAGGTTTTTTTAGAGGTCTTATGCCCCTTCATTCAAATTAGAGTGCTTTATTGTGGGTTTTGAGTTTCAGGAAAAATGTAGGTGATTCTGTTCTGATTGACAAAATCAATAAACCTTAAATTTCATTATTTTTTTAAATTATATTTTTAAATTATTTTTAAATATCATTAAATTGGTTATCATAAAAACCAATTATAGTGAATATGGTGATACAAAATTGTATTGGAAAGAAATTGGTAAAACCACAAATTTAGGTGAATTGGGTTGTGTTTGCAGATGGTTTATTTGAATTTCTGAATTTTAATTATTGAAAAAAAAACTAATGGATATTTTTAAATTGTGGAAATGGATTAATATGTTATGGTATAAACCTAGTGGTTTTATCTTGATATAAAATGAATGGGTTTTAATGGAAAAATAGAAGTTGAAATTGAAAAATGAAATTTAATTGTATTTTAAGGAGTCATAAAATAAATTTACCATAATTTATTGTTTATGATCACATGAAATACTTAGGTTGTTTTTGAGTTATTTAGAAACACTATTTGATTATAAAACATTATAAAAAATAAATTCTTACTGTCACATCCTCAATGGGATGGTGATTAGTCACCTTTGGACAGTGTTAGAGGGACATGTGTAAAAACATATTTGTATGATCACATAGAGAGTTTAGAGTCCTAGAGAATGGGAACTATTCTATCATTTTTATATTTAAGATATAAATGTATGAAAATGTTGTTAAACTAAATTACATGCATTATTAATTTATATAAACTATTTTAAATAAAATTATTTATATAAACTAATATTTTAAAAATATTCCGTAACATATAATGTAAAGCCTATTTTTAAGGTATTTCCTTAATTTGAACTATATAGAATGATTTGTTTTAAATATATTTTTTGAAATTCCATACATATTTACATTGATATAAAAATAATTCCATTGGTTAATCAATTAATTGAATATATTATGGAATCCATGGTGATACCCTTCTTGGGTTTTTAGTTCACACCTTGCTTGGGCATTCAGGTGTTTGTTGATTATCTCCTTCCAGTTTCAAGCAAGGCTACAGGATATCTTGGAGGTGGATCTAGCTATTGAACGTTGGATTTTGTGAGTTGTAACCATAGTGAATTTTGTTTTTTAACGGTTTTGGCATATGGGTTGTAGTACTTTTTATTGTTTATTCCATGTTTTATTCTCATACATTTCTCCTAGTGGATTTTTTTATATTCATATTGTATTACTTAATATTCATTCACATTTTATGTTGAAAAAATAATCCCCGCAAATAGTTTTAATGATTATTGGTTCTTATCTCCAATCCATGGGGATCAGGAATTCCCTTTAAGTTCAGAATGGGTCGACCGAGTCATCAGGTTAGCATGGTAATTTGTATGGTTCGGGACAAAATGGTATCATATGAGGTTCATGTTGATATTTTTTCTTAAAGTCAGTATGATTTTCAGAAATCTTGTCAGGAATTAAGAGGTAGTTGTGATTGATTTCTCCACCATATCTCACCACAATGAAACTTATGTCACCATGGGTGGTTAGGGAATGACCTATTATGGATTAGTTTAAGTATTTTCCCTATTTTTATTTGGATATAAGGAAATCCAAATCATTTTTATTCATTATGTTGGGATTAATTCCCCATTCTTCTCTATTTGAGCATTATCTGATGTCTTCATTGTTTTGTATTATTTTTGTGTAGCATCATGCCTTTGAGAATATGTGGGAGTAAGATCTAGGAATAATATTCTACTTAACATCTGAAAATGATTATTTTTTTTGGATCCAAACTTGATAAAGGTGATCGTATGTATAGTACATGCATTGGGACATACACCACCACCAGTCAATGTTCAAGCTCCAACTATGGATCCATTGGGGGAGTTTGTTTGAAATCATTATCAAGAGTTACTTCAACAAAATACACTATTTTTCAAGTTATCCACATATCCTTAACATGCTAAGGAATGGTTGGGTAGTATAGAATGTCTATATGAGTTCCTAGAGATACTGAACGAGATCATGGTAAAGTGTACCACATTTTTGTTGGAAGGTCCATGTAGGATATAGTGGGACATAATGGTGATGGAGAAGAAACATGAGGGATTAGAGTTGAAGGGATTCAAGTTTCTTTTCACTAACAAAATCTATCTAGAGATAATGTTATTGGTTATGGGTGTAGAGTTTTTAAAGTCTATGTAGTTTGACAGAACCATGAATGAGTATTCAAATTTCTTATCTGAGGTTGTGATGATTTTTCCTCATATTGTATCTAACGAGAGGATGAAGGCTAGACTATTCAAGTTGGGAAATATATAAAATATCCATTATAATTTTTTCTTACTAAAACATCCCCCATATGTTGTTTTACTGGATAGGGAGATGATGGCAGAGATGGACCTGGATGGTAAGTTAGGGTTGATGCAAGTTCCATTTTCTCTTAGTGGTAGTGTGAGTTCTTTTAAAGAAAATAAGAGGAATTATGACTCTTATAGAGGTTATCGATAGTGGGGTCATTATAAACCTTGTGAAATTTTTGGAAGAAGTCTATTGATATGATACAATGTGGTTATCTGAGGTATTCAATGGGTGTTGGATTTGAGGCTCCCAAGAACTATGATTCCTACAGATATTTAGGGATCTTTTAGATGTTCCTCCATGATGTTTCCTCTCTTTATAGGGAAAAAATATCTTCAAAACCTCAAAATTCTTCAGGGAAATCATATTATTCACATAAAAAGGTTTTCATCCACATGCATTCAGAATCAAGCTTCTTCATGTAGTGAAGGAGTCTCCAAAAAAATGATATGGTTTTGGTGACTGTGAGAGGTAGAAACACAATAGATTCATCATTAGTGACTAATCTATTTGATACTATGGTATCTCACTCATTTATTTGAACATGTATAATTAATTTCTTCAAATAGAGATTTTATCTTCTGAAATGTATATTACTACACCCATATGTATGAAGAGATAGCATGGTCAATGTAGTCCTATTTATTACTATTCTTTATCAGATGTCGATATTTCATGTATTTTTTTGTTCTTGATGTGATATATATTTATTTCATATTTGGGATGGATTAAACCATTACCAATAATTAATGGATTGATAGATATATTCAATGAGTCTCTTTTACTACACCTGATGGGGTTGGTTGTATCATTCAAGGAGATGGGACCAGAGGTCGAGTAGATCCATACTATTTTATCTAAAGTAGGGAAAAGAGATAACTATTTCTGATTTTAATATGGAGTGAGAATTTTGGGTGGTAATCTCCATCCAGTTTTGATTATGCTTTCTGACATGTTTTCTTCTGACATCACTTGTTTCCCACCAGCAAGGGAAGTTGAGTTTTAAAATTATATAATTCCTATTACTGATCCATTTTCTATTTCCTCTTATCAAATAAAACGAGATGAATTTATGGAGATGAAGTCATAGTTCTATGTTCTTTTAGAGAAAGGATTTATACACTTGATTGTGTAACCTTGTGTGGTGCATGTTCACTTTTTCAAGAATGCTAATGATTTTCTTCAACTTTCTATTGATTATCAAGTGATCACTCGAGTTAAAATAAATAATACGTATCCATTTATATATATTGATAATATTTTTAATCAATTTAGGTGTGGGAATCCATCCTCAAAAATATTTCTTCACTCCAGTTACCATCAACTAAGAACAAAAGAATCCGATATTCAGAATACCACCTTTCAGAGAAGGTATGGTCATTTTGAGTACCTCGTTATTTCCTTTGGTCTATCCAATGATCCTATAGTATTGATTGATTTAATGAACATGATTTGAAATGCATATAGGGATACCTTTGTTGTATTATTTTTATATTACATCCTTTTATACTCTATATTCGAGCAGTACCATATGAAACATTTGAGAATAGTTGTATGTTTGTTGATAAATCACCATTTTTTTCCAAACATTTGAAATGTGTATTTAGGACATGATAAGTGATGTTCATGGGATACTTGGTGTCTTAACATGGTATAACTATTGATCTTAAAATGGTATTGTTTTTATGACTTGGGAACAACCACATAATGTTTTCAATATTCAAAGCTTCTTGTGTTTAGAAAGTTATTATCATCAGTTTATCAAGGAATTCTCAAAGATTCCTTATCTGATGACTACTATATCTTAGAAGAGAGTAATGTTTTATTGGAAAGATAAGTTATAAGTTTATTTTGTTCAGATGAAATGTCCTTTGTATAACATTTATGTGTTAACTCTTTAAGAGGCTGGGCCATGATATGTAGTCTCCTGTGATGAATTGGGTTTAGGTTTGGATTGTGTTCTTATGCAAGGTAGTCATGTTGTTGCCTATGTATTTCACCATTTTAGGCTACATGAGAAGAAATATTCTATCCATGAGATTGAGTGTATAGTTTTAATTCACACTCTTATGATTTGGTAGAACTACCTTTATAGAGAAAAGATTATTGTGTATTCAGATCAGAAAATCTTGATTTGTAACTTCAATAAAAATGATTTGAATCTCCTCTGTTGGAGTTGGGTGGAGTACCTAGTATCTTTCAACATTAAAATTTCCAATACCCCATGGAAAAGTAATTCCATCGAATATTTATTGAGCCTAATCTTCTAACCCAATAAGTGAAAGAATCTTTGGTTGAGTGGAATTTTATATCTCTTTTTGAACAGTTGAATATTAGAGTATATGTGAAAGGGGTTGAAGTTTCTTTAGTAAATATTCAGTTAATATTACTTCTCTGGGAGATTATTATTTAAGAACAACAGCTTGATGATAAATTATGAAGCATCATAGACTCTATGGTGGGGAGATAGTTTCCCAGTTGTTATTCTCCAATATGAGTGTTATATGTTATCATAATGACTAAGTTGTCCCATTACAAGCCAAAAATTATGTGATATGTAATTTATATCATTTTTAGGGGTAGTTGTAACATCCCGGACCCGGGTGCCACTCAACAGGTGCCCCGAACCCAGTTCTCCACGTGACCTCAAGCGCATTTACCCAAACGCTAGAGGTTTCCGACTAGAAGTGAGGGCCCAGTTCTCATAGTGGGGAAACTATGCCCTCATTTTTAAAAATGTAGCACAACGGAATGAAATAAACCATACATCAACAGCGGAATCAGTAAACCATACAAAAATGAAATAACCAACTGTAGTGAATATAACCAACAGTACGTAAATGATAATGCTACATGTCTCAAGTTCTAAGAAAACAACCTGAATATGATATACATCAATACAGTACAACCAAAAGCAGATTACAGCAAAACAAGGCAAAATAGATGGAAGCGGCATCGCGAGCCTAGGATTGATCCCATGCCCTTATACTCCTCAGCAACAGTCAAATACCTATATAGGGTCTCTTGTCCCTATCTACACCTGCAACAACATAATCTGTTTGGGCCGAAAAGCATGACCCAAACAGGGTGTGAGAAATATATCTCAATAGGCACCCACTAAAGGCACGTGCCTAACTACATGTAAGCATGTAACGATAGTGTGCAGTAGTAAAATGCAATAAAGTAAGAAGTACTCAAAAGTAACTAATTAATAGTTATATTTCCATTTTATTATTCATTCAATCCATTAAATATTAGAAACCACCACAGTGTATTTCTAAGTAAACAATCCACGTCCTCAGACAAGTAAACCCCCACCCTCAGGTAAGGAGTTTCCAACACAAGAATCCACCATCAGGCATAATAAAATTTTCCCTCAGGCGTAGGCAGTGTCTCCCTGAGGCACAGAGTCTATTGCCCTCAGGCACGGAAGAAGTTTCCCTCAGGCCAAAGTAACTACTGCCCTCAGGCTAAACAGTGCAGTACCCACAGGCTAATCACAACAACGCCCTCCGGCTAAACAGGGAATTGGTCCATGACCAACATATCAAAATGCAGTAAACAAGCAATTACTCTCAGGGCAATTCTACAATTACTACATTAAAGTCATATCCTCGGGTATCCTGGCCAAACGGTTGAACAGTAAAACACACCCCAGGAGTGGTTCTAGATCCAAGAAATGATCCCCACCAGCATTTTATTATCACAATTTAATCACTTATGCAATTCTAGGCATTAAATATAGCAACGGTCTTATCCACACGACACCCAACATGGGTTCGTGGCACGAAAATTCACAAAAATGCATGATAGATGGAAAATAAACACAAATCCACTTACTTTATACGCCGACAAATGTTATACCCGAACACCGGCTCCAAAAACGCCCAAGAAGGGCGTAGATCTCATGAAGAAGAAAACCCATTAAAACGTAAATAACTTCCCTAGAGAAATAATTGGTATGAATGGTACCAGGAGAGGAGAGGGCATACCCGTGCGGTTCCAACAAGGTCGTCTGAAGCTGAATCAGATTCCAGACGAACACCCGGCAGATCTTCAAAGGTTCGAACTCCTACTTTGTCTCCAAATCAGCTCATGTGCCTCCTCTGCCAAATGATGAGGCTAATGCCTGTTTTAAGATGAATGAAAAAAGTACACGACGTGTACTTCTGAGTACACGACGTGTACTTCTTTCATTTAACTGTTTATTTGGCTGCACCGCCACTCTGTTCATTTGTCGACATGAGTACACGACATGTACTCCCAAGAACATAGCATGTACTCCCAAGTACACAGCGTGCACTATTTCCGAGCTGGCGGTGACTCCACCACCTTACTATTTATGCCTGCCGACTGACTACACGGCGTGTAAGGTACCACTACACAATGTGTAGTCGGTTCCTAAACCCCTCGTCGCTGACATGGATACATGCCCCATGTACTCATCCCAACACGGCCAAAATTACACGGCGTGTGGAAAAGTACATGGCGTGTAGTTCCGAAATTTAGGAGTTTTCATAATTTTCCATATTTTCTCAAAAACACTTAAGAAAAAGGAAAAAGAAGAAGCCCGTAACTCAAAAATAAGAACTGGGTTCTTACAAACATCCCCCCTTATATAAATTCATCCCCGAATTTCCCTTCCAAGGGTGGTGAAGATATAGCCGTGAACAACTCTGGCAACTGAGCACGTACGTCAGTCTCCAACTCCCAGGTTTCATCCTGCACTTGGCCATGCTGTCATAGAACCCGTACGAGAGGAAATGACCATCCTCAGAGAACCTTCGTGCTACTGTCAATGATACGAATTTGATTCTCCTCAAAGGATGCATCTGCCTCCAGCTCAACCTCCTCTGCCTAAAAGGTGTGAGACGGGTCTGAATGATAGCGACGCAACAGATATACATGGAAGATGTTGTTCATGGCTCGGTACCGCTACGGTAATCACAACCGATATTCTACTAGCCCAACTATCTCATGAATTTCAAATGGTCCCACATACCGCGGTGAAAGTTTACCTTGTCTCCTGATCCTATTGTGTCCCAGCCTCGGCAAAACATGCAAGAAAACCTGTTCCCCGACCATGAACTCCAAATATCGTCTACGGAAATCAGCATAAGACTTTTAACAAGACTGATCGGTAGCCATCCGCTTCTGAATCAACTGGACCTGATTAGATGTCTCTTGTACGAGACGTGGCCCCAGTAAAGCTGCCTCACCTACCTCTAACCAGCACAAGGGTGATCGGGATGGCCTACCGTATAAAGCCTCATATGGTGCCATCTCAATAGTCTCCTGTAAGATATTGTTATAGGCAAACTCGACTAAGGGTATATGCTTCTCCCATGATCCTCCAAAGTCTATGATGCATGCACGCAGGATGTCCTCTAGCACCAATATCGTATGCTCTGACTGGCCATCTATCTGAGGGTGGTATGATGTGCTGAAGAGCACCTGTGTACCCAGCGCCCTCTTAAAACCCTTCCAGAAATGAGACGTGAAACGTGCGTCCCTATCTGAAACGATAGAATTAGGGACCTCATGAAGACGTATGATCTCTCAGATATACAGCCTTCCGATCTCGTCAACACCAAAGGTCTCCTTTATCAGTATGAAGTAAGCTACCTTCGTGAGTCTGTCCACAACAACCCAGACGGCGTCATTGCCATGAGGTGACCATGGTAACCCTATTACGAAATCCATCACGACATCGTCCCATTTCCACTCTGGAATGGGTAACTACTGTAACTTCCCAGCTGGTCTCTGATGCTCAGCCTTCACCTTCTGACAGGTGGAACACCTCATAACAAAACCAGCTATCTATCTCTTCATACCCGGCCACCAGTACTGACGTCTCAAGTCACGATACATCTTGGTAACCCCAAGATGAACTGTCCAAGCTGAAGCATGAAACTCCTGCATTAACTCCTTCCGTATATCCCCTGGAACCCATACCAGTCCTTGGAAATGAAAAACCTCATCAACGCCTATCGTCCAACCAAGAGGAGGGTCCTCACTTTCAATCGACTCCTGTAAAACTAGGCCTTCTGAAACTGATAGCTGTCTCATCGTCACTCTGTCCAGGAGGGTAGAAGTCACAGCTAAAGATGAAATATAAGTCTTCCCCTGACCATCATGAACCTCCAGATGCATCTCAGAGAACAAAACCATGAGCTCCCACTCACCACTGGCTTCCTACACTGCCTGTATCTGAGTCTTTCTACTCAGTGCATCAACTACGGCATTACCTTTACCAGGTGTATAGGCAAGCTCAAAATTGAAGGACTGTAGGTACTCGACCCAGCTTCGTTGCCTCAGATTCAGGTCACATTGTGTAAATATGTACATAAGGATTTTGTGGTCGGTGAAAACCACAAAATTCACCCCTAATAGATGATGTATCCAAAAGCGCAACGCATGTACAACTGTAGCTGACTCGAGATCATGAGTTGGGTAATTCCTCTCATGCGGCCTCAACTGCTGAGACCCATACACAACAACTCGATCGCCCTGCATCAACAATACTCCCAGCCCAATACCTGATGCATCACAGTAAACTATATAGGTATTCCCCTACTCTGGGAGTATTAGGATCGGTGCTGATGTCAACCTTCCCTTCAGGTCCTGAGAAGCTTCCTCGCAAACTTCAGACCAAGAGAAATTCACACCCTTCTTAGTCAAGCCCATCAATAGTGGTGCTAAGCTCGAGAAGTCCTGTATAATACTCCTGTAGTAACTAGCCAGCCTTAAGAAACTCCGTATCTCAAACACGTTCTCAGGTTTCTCCCAGGAAACTACTGCTCTCACCTACTATAGGTCTACTGAAACTCCTGTCTCTGAGATGATATGACCCAAAAAGTGAATCTGGTCCATCCAAAAGTGTCACTTCGAGAGCTTAGCATATAGCTGATTCCCCCTCAGTGTACTCAATACGATCAAAAGATGGGTGGCATGGTCGTGTCGAGTGTGAGAGTACACCAAGATGTCGTCCACGAATACTACCACAAAAGAATAAAGATACGGATGGAAAACATGATTCATCAGAGCCATGAAAACTACTAGTGCATTCATGAGTCCGAACGGCATAACCATGTATTCGTACATACCATATCTGCTCC
The DNA here is from genome assembly GCA_963277665.1 of Viscum album. NCBI lineage: Eukaryota > Viridiplantae > Streptophyta > Magnoliopsida > Santalales > Viscaceae > Viscum > Viscum album. The sequence goes on along the minus strand of OY728151.1, from coordinate 399,718,646 downwards.
GAAAAGCTATATGCAGTATATCCGATGGTCTCACGCGCAGTTGATGATATCTTGATCTCAAGTAAATCTTTGAGAACACTCATGATCCACGAAGCTAATCAAACGGATCATCAATACTAGGCAAGGTATATCAGTTCTTAACCATCAACTGGTTCAACTTCTGATAATCCACGCAAAGTCTGAGGGTACCATCCACCTTCTTCACAAAAAGGACCAGAGAACCCCAAGGAGATGTACTGGGTCGGACAAATCCCTTTGCCTGTAACTCCTCTAACTGTCTCTCGAGCTCCTGCAGCTCAGGTTTAGCCATTCTATAAGGAGGAATGGACACAAGTGCTGCTCCTGGCACTATCTCAATAGTGAAATCCACCTCACGCACTGGAGGTAGACCTGCAATTTCGTCTGGGAAAACATCCCCGAAACGATCAAAAACTAGAGGTAAATCCTTCTGACAAGTCCCCTGGTCATCCAGATATAAGCTCGCAATCTGGGCTGTGACTCCACCTCGCCCACGATGCTTTGCTCCATCTCGACTCGCCTGACCATCCCATTCGCCCTTGTATAGAAACTCTCCCCCATCTGGTGACGTGAAACACACCCTATGACGATAGTAGTCTACAAAGGATTGAAAGAGAACAAACCAGTCCATCCTGAGAATGACGTCATAGCTCGTCATCTATAATACATAGAGGTCCCAAAGGATGTTACACCCTACAACCTCAAGGGGGGCACTCCTTGCACTGACGCACACCAAGCACTTTAATTCCCAACGGAGTGTCTAGAATCATAATATCCGAAGAAGGAGAAACACAGAGGCCATGTCTCTCTACAACGGGTACAGATATGAAACTTTGTGTAGCACCCATATCAAAAAAGTATTGTAGACAAGAAAGAAGCTACTAGAATAGTACCTATGACTGTAGAAGGTCTGGGATCCTGCTCCTACTGGGTCTGTTGCACTGCGTATTCCTGCCCAGTGCCACGACCCTCCGACATAGCCTGGCTACCCTGAGCTGTCCCACCCTGCTACCTCTGAGATCCTGGTGTCTGGATACCACTGCCACGACCACCTTCTCTTCCAGCACACCATGTCTTATTCTAGTTCCCGAACTGGTAAGAAGCCACTGGTCCTTCTCCCGCACGCGGAGTCTACACATAACCCCTCTCACTAGCCACTGGTGGAAACGACGTACAAAAGCACTTTAGATGGCCCATCTTGCTTCAAGCTCGACACTCCACTTGGTCTCGTGGACACTACGGTCTCTTGTGACCCTCTCTTCCACACTGGTATCACCTGACCAGATCACCTGAAGAAGCTTCCTGGCTGGTACTGCTGCCCTGAGAGAAGTCTATTTGTCTCTTCCTCTTGGCAATAGAAATAGTACCAGTAACTGGTGCTAAACCGCCCTGGCCCACACCACCAGATTCTCACAGGTTCCTCTCCGGAGTATAATCGTCACCGCTCTCCTGTCGAATAACTCGCGGTCATCCAGGCGGCATGACACTACATGGTCAAAAGCACGCCTCAGATTCAAAGGTATCAAGGATGGAACGAGGAATCCACAAATGGAACAAGAAGAAGAAGGCATCTAAAAATTTGCAAAAAAAAAACTACACGGCGTGTACACAAACTATACGGCGTGTACTTGACTTCCCTTCCCCTACCCGGGTCCTTCTGCACGACTAATCCACATGACTCCCGTTAAACATAACTACCCGGCATGTACTTAATCTACACGGCATGTATGGTGTTATTTTCTAACTTCCCATTTCGTCTATGACACGACCAACTACTCGGCTTGACACTACATAGCGTGTTACACCTGTACACGGCATGTACAACACCATGTTTCCCAGCCACACGGCCAACTACACATGGTCTGTCCACAGACAAGACTACACGACATGTCCCACAGGTACACAATGTGTTCAGGGAGAGGTGACACCGGCCCGTGTTGTTCATTACACGGACGAGTCCCCATGTCACACTACACAACATGTTTATCATTGACACAACGTGTTCTGTATAGGAGTTCATCAACCCGTGTTGTTAGTTACACGACCGGACTCCGAGTCAATACTACACTACATGTATATCTGGTACACAATGTGTTTTTACCCAAGCTCTTCCCTACCCCGTGTCGCCACCCACACGGTTTGTGACACGGGAAGAGACTACACGGCGTGTACTCAGAGTATACGGCATGTACATTAAAAGTTCATTTTTATTCCCAAACATAAGGTCATACACGGCATGCATAAAAAATATACAAGGCATGCACACTGGTTTTCCAGACAGTATGCCTTAGAAACTCTCCCGAAACCCAGAAAAGACCGAAAAAACAACACGTAAGTGTCAAATTCCGACCCGTGGGGGCCCATACTCCCCACGAATCAATGTTTGACCCCTTATCTGGGATATAACTAATAAGCAGTCAATGATCTACCAAATTCCGGTCAATAGGGGACCATACTCCCCAAAAACCAAAGTTTGGTGTCCATTCTATAAACAGACATACACAAAAATTACCCTATCGCAACAACATTCAGTTTTCTAATGCACCTACATGGCATGGAAACTATGCATGGAATGTGATTCTATCATGTGCCTAAATGATGCATGAGATGGCATACCCTCATCTCATCGGGTTGCAACTAAATAGAACCCACAGATAAAATATAAAAAACATAATCCAAGTGCGTTACCCAATGGTGAAAACATTTCAACTGTAAAATTTTAAAAATCAGAAGAATTGAAAAATTCAAGGTAGACTGGCTTTTCCCTGTACACGGGTTAGCTATGCCCGGGAACAAATTATTACCATCTACCATTCATCCTATCCCTGACTACAACTCCAAATAGTAAGTCAAAGAAAAGAAACCTCCTTTGATACCACTTCGTAACGTCCCGGACCCGGGTGCCCCGAACCCAGTTCTCCATGTGACCTGAAGCAAATTTTCCCAAACACCAGAGGCTGCCGACTAGCAGCGAGGGCCCAGGTCTGATAGTGGGGAAACTATACCCTCATTTGTCAAAGTGTAGCGCTGCGGAATGAAATAAACCATACATCAACAGAGGAAGCAGTAAACAATACCCAACTGAAATAACTAACGGCAGTGAATATAACCAATAGTATGTAAATGATGATGATGCATGTCTCAAGTTCTATGAAAATAGCCAGAACATGTTATACATCAATATAGCACAACCAAAAGTAGAGTACAACAAAACCAGGAAAAATAGCTGGCAGCGGCATCACGAGCCTAGGCTTGGTCCCATGCCCTTATACTCCTCAGAAACAGTCAAGTACCTGTATAGGGACTCTTTCCCCTATCTACAACTCTAGAAACATAATCTGTTTGGGCTGAGAAGGATGACCCAAACAGGGTGTGAGAAATATATATCAGTAGGGACCCACCAAAGGCCTGTGCCCAACTTCATGTAAGCATATAATGATAGTGTGAAGTAGTAAAATGAAATAACATAAGAAGTACACAAAAGTAACTAATTACCAGTTATATTTCCATTTTATTATTCATTCAATCCATTAAATATAAAAACCACCACAATGCATTTCTAAGTAAACAGTCCACGGCCTCAGACAAGTAAACCCCCACCCTCAGGTAAGGATTTTACAACACAAGAATCTACCCTCAAGCATAACAGAATTTGACCTAAAGCGTAGGTAATGTCACCCTCAGGCACAGAGTCTATTTCCCTCAGGCACAGAAGAAGTTTCCCTCAGGCCGAAGTATCTACTTCCCTCAGGCCAAACAGTGTAGTTCCCACATGCTAATCACATAACCACCCTCATGCTAAATAGGTAACCGGTCCGTGCCCAACATATCAAAATGTAGTAAACAAGCAATTCCTCTAAAGGAAATTCTATAATTATTACATTAAAGGCATACCCTCAAGTATCCTGGCCAAACGATTAAACAGTGGAACAAACCCAGGGGGTGGTTCCGGATCCAAGAAATGATCCCAACTAGCATTTTATTTTCACAATTTAATCACCTGTGTAATTCTAGGAATTAAATATAGCACTGGACTGAGCCACACGACACCCCAACATGGGTTTGTGGCATGAAAATGAACAAAAATGCACGAAAGTTTGAAAATAAACACAGAGCCACCTACCTTATAAGCCAACAAACGTCATACCCGAACACCGACTCCTGAAATTCCCAAGAACGACATAGATCTGACGAAGAACAAAACCCATTCAAATGTAAATAACTTCCCCTCAGGAAAGAATTGGTTAGAATGGTACCAGGAGAGGAGAGGGCGTACCCATGCGGTTCCAACGAGGTCGTCCGAAGCCGAATCAGATTCCATATGAACAACTGACAGTTCATCAAAGGTCCGGCCTCCTCCTTTGGCTCCAAACCATGTCAAGTGTCTCCTCTGCCAAATGAGGAGGTTGCTGCCTATTTTATGATGAAAAAACAAAGTACACAGTGTGTAATTTTGAGTACACAGTGTGTACTTCTTTCATTTAACTGTTCATTTGGTGGGACCACCACACTGTTCATTTGTCGACATGAGTACACGACATGTACTCCCAAGAACATGGCGTGTACTGTCCCCCAGCTGGCGGTGACTCCACCGCCTTAATGTTTAAGCCTGCCAACTGACTACACAGTGTGTAAGGTACCACTACATGGCGTATAGTCAGTTCCTACACCCCTCGTCGCCGACATGGCTACACAACCCATGTACTCATCCCAACACGGCCAAAAGTACACGGTTTGTGGAAAAGTACAAGGCGTGTAGTTCCAAAATTTAGGAGTTTCCCCCATTTTCCATATTTTCTCAAAAACACTTATGGAAAAGGAAAAAAGAAGATTCATGTACCTCAAAACAAAGAACCAGGTTCTTACAGTAGTGCACCCATGAACCACTATTATGTTCTATTATATGAAGAAACAGTTCTAGTGTCCATGTATAAGATGATAAATTACTGAGTTTGATTCCCAAAAAAATACATGCTAATAGGTAAAGGCTGAGTACAAGAAAACATCGGGTTTGTTACAATCATTTCCAGTCCCTACATGGAAGTTGAATGAAATCTATAAGGAATTTTTCATTGGGTTTCCATATACCTAGAGAAATAATAATAAGATATGGGTTGTGATCGACCAGCTGACCATATAGGCTCACTTTACACCCATTCATGATATATCTAAATTTGGGGACATATAGAATCTTAACATGAAAGAGTTTTTATATTTAAAATATTTACATCTACTGTAGTTATTTATAGGGATCCATGATTCAATTATAACTTTTGGAGAAGCCTTCATGGGGCACTATGATCATAGGTCCATTTAATAATGGCATACCATTAAGATTCGGATGGCCAAAAAAAGATATCTATACAAATTCTTGAGGATATGCTGCTTACATGTGTTCTTCACATCAGTGGGAATTGGGATGATAATTTGGGGATAGTTGAGTTTTTATATAACTGTAGTTACCTATTTAGTATTAGAATATATTTTTTGAGGCCTGGTATGGACAACCTTGTAAATCTCCATTGTTTGGGTCGAAGATCAGTGTTTTTTAGATAAAGTTTTCTACAAGAGATGACAAACATGATTCACTTGATTCGTTAGAGGTTGTTGATATCACCAAGTTGATATAAGTATTCTGTTGATTTTCATCATAGACCCATGATGTTTTAAATTGATGACCACGTGTTCATGAATGTTTCACTTGAGTTGGGTCATCGACAGCTAGGGAGGAAATGGAATCCTGCTTCTTATTTTATGGGACCTTTCAAGGATACTGAGAAAGTGGGGAATGTTTCTTACTATTTATCTCTTCCGACATGACATAAATTGACAAAAAAATATATTCCATGTATCATCATTATGATATTAACTCTCTAATACATCTCATATTTTTAGCGGTTGTGATCTTGTTGATTGAACCAAAATTATCATTGACCGAGTGGCCAGTTAGGATAGTTGATTCTGAATCCAAGGTACATCATGGGAGGAAGATACCTTTGGTTCGTGTTCTATGGATTCATGTTTTTAATATTCATGATATGTGTGAATGATAGACACTTATAAGAGAGTAGTGGCCTTATATTTTTTTCATGGAAGATTCTTCATAGGCTATTAGGGTCAATTTGTTTTTGTGGTAGGGAGGTGGTAACATCATTCTACCAATCAGAAATTTATGTATTTAGTCGTTTTATTGTTTTCCCATTAATTATTTGGGAAGGTTTTATAAAAAATTACGAGGAGAAATTTGATTGTGAAGTCACATATTCATTGTACTCTTAGCATTATCCCACCTTTTTTGCAGACCGTAGGAGGGTTACACATCGTATAACTATGTTACATGTAGTGTAATGGTTTCCACATGCATACCATGATTATGGTGTATTCTATGAATGGTTACATAACATGAATAGTTTTTACACATCCTATGGTAATTAAACAATAGATATTAATTTAGACTGTCAGGTGTTTTGGTGGTTATTGAAATTCACTATTTCACAACATGTAATGGGGTCACTTGTCGTGCAATACACCAAATGTTATTTTGAAAATGGAATCATGGTTGATGTATATATTTTAGTTATTTTCAATTAAAATTTATCTTGACATAATGAAGTCCCAATGATCATGGATCCATAAAATCCTTCAGGGTCCTTTCATTTGGAATTCAATCATCATTATACATGGGGTGTAAATTATTGGGTAACCTTCTCCAAATTCATCATCCATTCCTATATTTCTCATACTTTTGGTTGAACATATCATTGTTAAATTCATGGATCTTAACCCCATGTTATTTTATCATTTTTCTAGGTTGAGTTTCTAGGACATCCATGGATTCGTTCTCATTGGATGGTTTCTTTGCAGGTGTAGAGTTTTGGGAAAAAGTTTGGTGATGCTATTCTGATTGACCAAATTGATAAACCATATATCGTTTGACATATTTGAATTATTTATTTAAATTAAATTGATTGAAATTAATTTCAATTTGTTTTATTAAAAACTAATTCCAATGAATTGGGATATTTTAAATTGTGAAAAATAACATATTTTGGTGAATTGGGGTGTGTTTGAAAATCCAAGGAAATGGTTTCAATTGAATTTCTGAATTTTAATTAATGAAATAGTATTGATGGAATTTTTTTATCATTGGACATGACATAAAAAATTTCAATGAAACCTAGGGGTTTTGTCTTTTATGAATTTTTTTTTATTAAAACCAATTTTCATTTAAAATTGAAAATTTGCATTTGAAATAGAAGAACAAGATTTAATTTTATTTTATGATGTTTTAAAATAAATATCCCATATTTTATTGTGTAAGATAACATGAAAGACTTTTCTAGTTTATGAGTTATTCAAATACAGTAAATTATTATACAATGTTCAAAAAAAATGCAGCAAGTCACATCCCCGATGGGATTGTTAAAAGTCACCATTGGAATGTGTTAGAGGGATATGTGTGTACACATATTTTCATGATCACTGAGAGATTCTAGAGTCATCTCTAGGGGAACCCATGTACCTATTTCATAGATGAAAAAATTTCTTACAAGTTTATATTTGAGTTAAAATTGTTTGCCAATATTTTTAAATTGATTTACATGCCTTCTAAATTTATATAAAGGGTTTTATTTAAGACATTATTTTAGAAATATTATCTCACATTGAAATTAAAGTATGATATTAATTTATTTCCTATAATTTGAATTATATATCATGAACTGTTATAAATATTTTTTTTCAAATTCTTTGGTAAGACCTTATTGGGATTTTTAGATCACACCCAACTTGGGCCTTAAAATGTTTTTAAATTATATACATTTAGGTTCAAGGAAGAGTAAATGATCACTAGGATGTGGATCAAGATGTTTAACCTTGGACATTGTGAGTTATGTTCTTAAGGACATGGGATATATTTCCCTTTTTTGGTAATTGGTTTGTATTCCATCGAGATTTGTTATACCTTTCTGTATTGTGGTACTTTATTCATAATGACGTTTCTTTTGAGATTCATGTTATATTTCATCTTTTTCATCAACATTTTTATTATAAAAAATAATTTCCTAATCCTATTTTCAGATTCCGGGTACTAGCTCCGACCTGTGGGGGTCTGGAGTATCCTTCGAACAATGATAGGGACGGCTCAGACATAAGTTTACTATGGTACTCAGGATATTTCATGACAAATTTTGAGTATGGAATAACTCTCTTAATATATATCCCATATCAATTATTGACTAAGGGATGTTATATTTAATTTAATGAATCACCCCATGGTCATTTATTAGTGTGAGGATGAACATGAAAATCCCATGGAAATTACTTTCATCATATTGGTTTTACTAACTATTCATGATGAATATTTTTCATATATGGTTTCAACAAAATTAAACATCCAAAATTATTTAATTTTTGGATTATATTGATGTATTTCCTTATGAATTTCCTTGTATTCCCCAAATCATGAGGTAAAAATTTCAATAGAACTCATACCGTGTGATATGACTATTTCAAAGAATCGATATAGAATGACCTTGATCATGTAACAAGAATTAAATAATATTCTCTTGGAGAATTTATATAAGGGATTAATTCGGCCAATTTCATTTCCATGGGGTTCACCAGTTCCTCTTTTTAATAAAAAATATGTGTCAATTAATATTTTAATTGATTATTAGTGCCTTAAGTAGATCATTAATATGACCAAGTGTTCTCAACTGATTATCAATGGTATGTTTTTTACATTACAGGGAGATATATGTTTTTTTTAAATATTGATCTAAGCCCTTGATATCATCATTTAAGGGTCTTGTATTAAAATATACCAATCATAGACTTCCAAATAATTTATATTCATTATTAATTTATAGTAATTTCACTTGGACTTACCAATGATCATGTTATCTTCATAGATGCAATATATAAAATAATTATTAAAAAAATTACTAGTTTGTGCATATCATTATGAAATTTATTATTATATATTCCAAGAGAACATAGGAACATGGAGAACATTTTAGAACTTTTTTAATCCACTAATAATGAGATTTTTATAATAAATTTACAAAATCTTAATTTTGTATTTAGAAATTTTCAATTTTTTTGAAATATAATCTCAATTGAGGGTTTATCAGTAGATCATTAAATGATAGAAGTTATAGATAAATGGATTAGGCAAACCACTATAATTGAGATCTGTATTTTACAAAGGTTGGTTAGATACTAATGATTCATTTTTAGAGACTAATCATTACTATCTAATATACTCACAATGGTGACATAGAAGGGGTTTATGTTCGTATACAAAATTTAATATGAATATAATTTCAATGAAATAATTAGAGTGTTTGTTAGCACGCCTATGATTATATTACCCTATAACAGAGAAGGGTTTTTGTTCAATAGTGATTCATTAAAGAAGATAATAGGATGAATCCTCATGCTGAATGACATGGTGATAGTATAGTCCTCTTACCAATTAAAAAATTATTAAAAAAATTACCCTACTCTTGATTTAATGTTTTTAGTGGTAATTTTTACATTTATGATGTAAAGGAATTTTATGTATGATTAAATGTCTAATATATATACTAGTTAGGAAAAAATGAATTACGTATTTACATTGAAATAGTTTAATATGATCCATATAATATGTCTAGAGTTAATCAATGATTATGGCTAGTCAGTACATTACCACACTGGGAATGTGAACAAGGTGGATGATGCTTTACATCAGAAGGAACATGCATGTTCTTCCATAATTAAAAAAGAAATTGATCCAATATTTTGGGGTTTATATAATATTTTTAGTGAAATCCTAATCAAAAGGGGTATATCTTAACATTATCATTTGAATTGTCATGTAATCATCCGAGAGAGGACTAATAAAGAACATGATGAAGATAAGAAAGTATAAATGCAGGTGAAGAAAATTATAGAGTTTAATGATGATAATTATATAATGAAATGTTTTAGGCAGGGAGTATATGTTTCATCAATATGATACTTGAGTAAGGAGTTGTTGGATGGAAATCATTGTTTATTATTTTCAATTAATCTCGGATGTATGATGATGTATAGAGATATAAAATAGTATTTATTGGGGGATAAAATTAAAAGGGGTATTTCAATGTTTATATTAGGATGCCTTATATTTTTTCAAGTTATGTATAAGATATATATATACATGGGGATTTTCAACCATTTTCCATACTAGAATGTATATGTCAAAACATTACCATGAATTTCATCATGAGGATCCCATATACATGTAACATGCATAATGCTATTTGGGTTGTAGTCAACCACCGTATACAATCAATGAATATTTATTGAATAATATAATATTTCTATCTTGATCAACTTAATTGGTTGTTCATTAAAAATGTTGTATGAACACATCAATTATCAGTATAGAATGTATATTATATGGATATGAGGTGTATCACAATGTTCTTGAGAATTATTTTATAGGATCATGATACAAGGTTAAGTTTCAGTATTTCTTATCGTACATATAAATAATTTTTTGTCTAAAAGGTCCATTAAAACTCTATATTACATTTATATATTTTCCACTATGGATTTGAATGGTGTTTAGGATAAACACTATCTTATAGTGTAATGTTATTTTAATAATACCTTTCACTTTAGAATTCAAATTCACTTATAGGATAAACTATATGGTGGTATGTGTTGAAATCTATCACGATAGAATGAAGTTGGAGAATGAAAACCACATATATATTTTATAGATGATCAAATTGTACTGAAGGTTAAATTCATTAAACAACACATAATAATAGCTCATAGTTAATACAAAATTATACTAAAAATTGATGGTGATATTTAGAGTTTGATGTTGGTGAAATTTTTTTCTTATGATTATCTCCTTGTAATAAAATTATGAGATGTAAAATAAATGAAATCTAATTTATAGGTATATTACTCCTTTTGAAATTATTGATTGTATCAGGATGATACGTTATCCTTGGTGCTTCCACCAAATCTCTTTTAAATTCACAATATATTTCATGTACTCTCCTAATAAAGTGCTTAAATTAACCCTCACATGTACAAAAATAATAGTAAACTAAACTAGAGAAATATCTCACTTATGAGGACAAATTAGTGGATTTTTGGTTCATAGAGAGAAAGTATAGAGAAATAAGGCAACTCAGTTGGTCGAAATTTTGTCGAGAAACAAAAAATTTGAAGAAGATATGTGGAAAATAGTTAATTTTATGAGGTAGAAGTGTCCTCAACATTCTCTATGATAGTGATAATATTTAAAGGGTGAAATTATTATCATTTGGGTATAATGTTACATAATTATATTTTCTGATATACTTCTCTTTATATAAATTCGATTTTTTGTATAGATTCCTTTCTATAATACCTCAAGTAAAAATGAACTATAATATAGTGTATCATTTTTAACTAGTAGTTAAATTGTTGGTATGAATAGGATTAGACACATTAAAAAAAGTATGCATAAATATTTTATTTATATTGTTTTAAAATCATAATAACTAATTACACAATTTCTAGTGAAGTAATTTAATGCTTCAAAAATATTTTTTCATCAAAAATGTGTTTTATTTATTTTTTTTCATGTATATTATATATAATTTCTTCCACTAACTAAAATTGAATTCAATAAAAATCAAATCATTTTTGAAATGAGAGTATAAAAATTATATATGAGTTAATTTTTGGGATTTTTCTCAAAAAAAAATTTTTTTGGGGAACATTAGAAATATGGATTTTTAAAGAGATATGTCTTTTTATTTAAAAGTATTTTCAAAAACCCTATTTTATTTAATTTTTTTGAAATTTAATTAATTTTATTTTATAAATAATAATTCAATTTATTCATTTTTAAAAATATTTTACTTGGTCTTTTTAGGAAAATTATTTGTGGCATAAAAGGTAATTTTATGGAAACAATTATTCATCTAATTTTGTGGGTTTATTTTAAATTTAATTTATTCCAATTATATAAAATTATTCATAAAAAATAATTAAATATTTTTTATAATCATAAATAATATTATTTCATAATTTCAAATTAATTTTTGGTCATAAAGGGTATTAAAAACTGTAAAATCTCATACCACATTTAAGGATAAAATATGTTAACCAAGTTTTTAAATTCAAGTGATAAGAATTAAAGTAACAAAAAAACATTTAAAACTTTATTTTATGAAAATATTATAAGAACATATAATATCATTTTCCAAAAGGCCCATTTTTAACCACTGTACAAGATTAATTCATTAATAAATTTTAATCTTATGGAAAATTCCATATATGTTCTCTCTACCAATTATAGAAGGAAACCCCTCTCCTATCTTAATTACAACACATTGAGAAATATATATAAATCAAACCCCACTTAACTATATAATAAAATTATTTACACACAATTTATATATAATAATATTCATAAAATACAATTTCAAGGGTATTTATAAGGGAATATAAATGTAGTCTTTCGAAGAAGAGGTAATCATTTTTACAGACACAATTTAAAATTTTCCCTCTTGTACTTCCTATAAATATATTGCAACCATCCTAAAATAATGAATATAGTTTCATATATATAATTATATATTATTATAAATATGTTAACACCATTTTCTATATCTTTTCTATCCTAGAAAAAGTGAAAACATCACTTGTGCATACGTACGACATAACATCACTATTTTCTTGTATAGTTAAAAATTATATTTAATAATTATGCATGATATTTTTGAAATAATCATATTTATGTTATTATAATTCATCATTTTACTTCTTACCTCCCCACTCTATAAAAAATGGTTACCTCACTTTTGCTTATGCGTCAACTATGACTTTTATAAAGAAATGTGATTTATTTTTCATTTCCACCATTCAATGATTATTATAAATATGTATATTTAAAATATTTATTACATTTTAATCGTGAAAAAAATTTGAGATATGATGTAACCAAGATAAAAATTCAAGGACTATAACTAATAAAAGAGAACTTACATGAACAATGAAGTAGTTATCATCTGAGATAATTATTTTAATGAAGAATTATAATTTAACAGGTGTTAAAATGGTATATGTAAATATAAAATGGTTATATATATATATAATTATAACTATATGATATTTTTATAATAAATCACTATTTCTTATATAGTAGGTTCAAACATGTATGATGCAGGTCAGCCCTCAAGTATGGATTTTTTTTTTACAATATCATCATTATTTGAGTGTATTTATATTTACATATTCATCAGGGGAAATATATGATATGTATAAATTTAAAGAAATATATTTTTTATAGTGTATTTATTTATAAAAATATCATATTTTTCATTAATTTTTCCTTTTTATGTACTCATGAGAAGAAACAATTTCTTTTAAAGAAAACTGGCATTATTTGGAATTAGGTGAGGAATATTTTTCTTCCATTTTAATGCAGTCTCAGTCAAAGGCACCTGGTGATCAAGGGGTGAAACACCTTCATCCAAGGCATGGATGTCCTTGGAATCAGAAGAGGGAAGAACAGATTCTAGCATAGGAGAGACCTCAAGTGAGGATGATATAATATTATCAGGTTCACCCGAAGAAACAGAAAGATGCCCAGTGGGGGCCTCAAGAGATGCTGCTATAATATTATAGGAGGTATGCCCAGTATTCTCCTCCCCCTTGTGTCCAGATGACACAATACCTTTTGTGAGTCCAGCAGTAGGAGACCCAGAGGCCGATAAGGCCCCTACTATGTGAGTATCAGTATGAGAGGCACCAGCCTGAATGACATTGTCACCTTGCACACCCCTTTGTGTAGCAGAATGAAAAAAAACCAGTAACATCAGTCCCTCTCCCAATAGAAGGAAAACTAACCAACTTACCTTTAGAAAAGAGTTTCTCCACTAGAAACACAACATTATCCAAATCCTAATCACTATCAACACCATCAAAACAAGTATCACACCATTTAGAGGGTTCTCAATGATTAGATGTAGGCAGACAAGAAGCATGGAATGAGCTGTCACCCGAAGGGTTAGACAGCACACCCCAACCTCATTGATAAATCATAGTCCCATTAGTGAGACTCTTACTAGCTAAAACATTCGAAAAGGAAACTAATTACACTTTCATAGAATGAGATGAAGTATTTTTCACCAAATCCACCTTGATGTTCCAAGGTGATAAGCCTTTCACACCATCAGAGGGATACAAAGGAATAATGAACCATAAGTGACACCCTTCCCCCCATCATGGGTCCCATCCATCCCAAATGACTGAGTAGGAACACCTAGAACTTTGAATTTATAGCTATCAACAGGGTGTCCATACCGTCTACATTTGGAACATCGCAGTCCTCTAATAGAATTTTCTTTAACATGTCTTATAGTTGAACAGTTTATGCAGAAAAGTGGAACACGTTCAAACTCAATATCAAGCTCAAATTTAAAATCACCAGCAATCAGTAGAACTATCTCAATGAGGGGTAAATTCATGTCAAACTCAACTAAAATTCGATCAAAGTGTCAATACTGACTTTTTTTGTCACTTTAACATGTTTAATAGGATTTCCTACAGCCAATGCATCATCCCAAAGGATACTCGGATGCCAGAATACCTAGCTTAATCCTTTGATACAGATCCAAGATTGAGCTATTGTATTTTTTGCCTTAAAGGGATCGAACCAGGGGTCCCAGTTCTGTAACCAGAGAATCCCCAGCTTGAGGTTCACAATCCCATGACTCCCAGTCCTCATTTTCATACCATTGGAGAAGAATTTGAAATGATAGAAATTCATACCAGTGGAAACCATCTGCCAGTCACTAAAACCCCAGACATCCTGGAGAGGTTTCTTGAGGGCTTCAACCTTCCACAAAAATTTCCTCAAACTCAGGCAACCAATCATTGAAAATTTGCAAGCATCAATTTTATCATGAAAGAATCAAGTATTTTCTTCAACAACCAAAAGTGCCCCATTTATCGAAATGCGGTTATTAGAAGCAAACGAACCAAATGGAGAATCAGAGAAAAATCGGTCAGAGCCCCTTATCTGTAAAGTATTCATCTGAGAAACCCTACCCAAATTAGATAGTGCAAGTTATTTAGGAAACATCTAACTAGAGAATCCATCTTCCTTCTTTAGAGGGCCAATAAAAACATCAGCGGAATTGAAGTAGTTAACCACAGCCATCACAGAAAAACCCTAGACACCATTTCCGAAGAGAGAGAAACTCTCCAGCCGCCCCATTCTTCTTTCTCATCCATTTAAAAATATAATTTTAATTACATAGGAATTATATTTATAGTATTATAAAATGATTGGTTTATTATATTTTTACCAATTTTTGACTATCTATAATTGTTTTGAATTTATTCTTCTTGTAATTCCCTAAATGAGCAACTTTTTTATGAATTTTTGAATATAATCTTTGTTTTAACATACAGTGCACAAATAGATTTTCCACCATCATTACTAATATTAAATTTAAATATTTCTTTACATGTTTCTTTTCTTCATTCTAAATAAATTGTTTATATTTATTTTTTATATTTTATTTATATTTTGAATATCTAATTTGAGAATTAAAATATAATTCTCCTAAAGAAATATTTTAGAGATCAGGTAAAATTATTAGTTTTTATGTAGAAAATATATAATTATTTTATTATTTAATGAGGATATATTCTAATGATATCATATATTATTTTCAAATTATGGATTATGAAGATTTTTATTGGGGATCTATTGAAATTTTTTATGAAATATCTTCCAATAAAAACATTTATTGATATTTAAGGAATATTGGTTACGTTTCATTATTTACTCATATCATGGAATAATTGTATATATTAAGTGATGGGCGGGTCCTTAAATTATATTTATCCTTGATATATCAAAAAGAATCATGATAGAATATTGGTTTCATTTTTGGGAAAGGCCTTACACATTAATACAGGTCACCTTAGAACAAGGCCACAATGGTTAGTTTTAGATGTAACACATTATGTATTCCACCATTATAAAATCAGCTATTAATGTCCATATGATTATTTGAACATGATTGAAATGCATTGATATGTTTTTAAACTTATGTTAATTTTTTATGAATTATATTTTTATCATTAATTTCAACCATATTATTCATCCCTTATTTTTCAATGACAGTGTCTTGTGCTAGTATTATGTTACCGAACTTATGAGACCATTCATTTCTTATGTTTCCTTTTTTTGAGATTGCATGTTTTTTATTATAATTGATAAGAATTAATTCCATACAGAGAATATTTATCATTTTATTGAAAATAATATATTGCATTTCATGTTTTCAATTATGATGTGAAATTCAAGGCTATATTTATCATACCATGACTTCAAAACAATTTAGTCCCTTGGGATTTAGTCTTTTGTATCTAGTTATATTTGAATAATTTGGAAACTAAATATGTGTTATTAGACTCTTTTCACTATAGAAATACTTAAACTAAGTTTCATCTACACATACACAACATGTGACGGATTAAGGCCTAAAAAGAGGTGATTATAATCATTCCCAATATGATCCATAAAAAAGGATGAGAGTGACAAAAATTTATCCCACAAAAATATAATTGAATATATACATATAACTTAAGTCAGATCAATGATTAGAATAATTATTAAACATGATTTAACTCAATTGAAGCAACATCATAAAGAAAAAGTCCACATTTTATCATTAGACACGCAACATAATGATTATTAAACTCTTATCATCTCCATTTGATCGCTATGATACCATAGGATGGGAGCACCCCTCTATATGGTTATAAAGTTATTCTAGGGTGTACCAACTTCTACAAAGTACAGTGACCTAATCACGTGTAGTTTATATCAAATTAGGGGGTTATATATTCCATATATGGATTTCCCTCACCCAATAAATAGAGGGGTAGCAACTCCACCATGTATATGGATTACCTAAATAGTATAATTGATCTGTATCTATGAGGTTACTTACCTTCTGTCTTTTCCTCCATATATTTAACCACTTTTTATGGTCTATGTGATGCGAAGGAAGACTATTTTATTATAATTCCTCATAAATGAACTCATATATACGAAAGATATGCACCATAATGTCCATTATGAAAAAAATTACTAGAATATTTTACTCATGGTTAAAAGTTTGATCCCCAAGTGAGGTGACATGAAAAAAACAATATGATTCATAGTATAAGACATATAGCTTTAAGTACATGACCTGTTAAAGTTCCACTTCTTCTAGTTTGGGCGATTCCAAACAATATGACATGTTTAATTAGGAAGATATTGTGTGGGAATTCATGTAAAATTTGTGTATAATTATCCACAACACATGTTTTTATACATGAAATATAATCAATAATACTTTTTATATGTTAAAAAAACATTCACTCATTGTATATTCAAACACATGAAATGGTTTTGAAACTAGAATTAATGTAATGTGACCAAAGGTCACATGGTGTTTAATAATTATAATGTATGGTAAACCCTATATCGATATTGAGAAAGATATAAATCATGTATTTTGATCAAATATACAATTTGTTTCATAAAATATTGAAAATATATAGATTCAGTACCTATGATACCATTTTTTCCATATTTTATATCATCCTTTCAACTCTTGTCAGTCATCTAGCACTCAACAATCATTATATTCTTCCCCACATTTTTATAATGTGCATGATTATCCACCATCATGATCAATAAATTTATTTCATACTAGAACGCAGGTCACATCACTTAAGATATGTGAGAAACAATTACCCACATTTACTCAATCTAAAATATATATTATGTAAATATGATATAAAACAATCAAATCCTAAATTCAAAATGATTGTGGGGTTTTTGAAATTTGGTGGCCCTGGAGGATGTTCCAGAACCCAAAAATGGACAGAATTCACCATTATAACTATCAAAATTATTATTCATATCATGCATAATACATTTCATTATAAAATTGGGAATGGATACATATGAAAGGGTGATATAAAATGCTCAGTAATGGAAAAAAACAGAGATATAAAAATTAAAATAGAGAGGTTATTAAAAAATGCAAATAATATTTGAAAACCATATGTTATATATTGTAGATCATAATATTAATTCATGGTATAAATATTGGTAACTAAAAAGAAATAAATCAGAAATGAATCAAAGAATATTTCCCATGATAGCATAACATTGACATAAGACATGAATTTGTGGCATACCCATAATTACAGAAAATTGTATTTCAAGGAATCCCATTAAGACAATAAAAAAATGTTAGGCCTTGTATAACCACTCCATTACCTATTTTTGGATTTTTTATAACCTCTCGTTTACCCTCTATTGTGATTTTCATGTCCTCCCATGAATCATTTTTTTGTAGTTAGGATAACTTACTATATACCCACATGTTTTGGGCTTGGGATAACATCCCATAAATACTTTGAGCTAATATAACATTATTAATTACCTACTGAATTATCAGAATAATAAATATAGTCCCAACATTTTAAAAAATGGAAATCATATATATTTGTTCTATAAAATTAATTTTTATATCATAACTTCTGAAAATGAATTTGGTTTCGTAAACATTTCATAATAGTATAACTCTTCGGAACGAAACAATTTTCATAAAAAAATACCATTATTTTCATAAATCATATAGATAAAGGATAATGATAGTATAATTAGATCATATTAATTTTAAATCATAAGAAATATCTGAGTTTTTTTTCATTAATGAATATTAATACCCAAAAAATTCATTAAAATGTTTTTGGGGAAAATATCCTTTCCATTTTGAAATCACTTCTTTAAAATATATAAATTTCACAATTTTTAATGGAATAATTTTCTTTGAATTTAACATGGAATCTTGTATAGGAGTACTTAAATAATATATCATTAATGAATGTCAGAAATTCCTCACATTCCATATAATTTAAAAGAAAACATTCCTTTCAGTATTTCGTAAAAATTTAAAAAAGTCACATTTAGAAAATGAAAAGAAGAATCCTTATAAGACATTTTTTAAAATATAAACATGAGAGAAAATTAATTTTTAAATATATTCTTATAATTTAAAAAATAATTACTTTTTATGAAAACATGGAGATGTAATAGAATGTATTTTCTGAGAGAGAGAGAAATAAAATCGATTTTTTAAAAACAAACATTATTTTTGAATCTTGAGTACATAAAATTATTAAAATAAAATGGGGATATGTAATTTCTATAAATAATAAAATGTTAACAAAACTGAAAAGTTTATTAATAGGTAGATCATAATATTTTATCATTAGAAGAATAATCATAAATAATCCCAATAAAAAATGAGATTGTAACACAAAACCATTACCACTTTGTAAATTTTTAATCATAATATCATTGAAAGAAATAGATTTATATGGATCCTTATAACTTATAATATTTTTATAATAATCACACAATTAATTTGTGGATAGAATATTCTCCACATTTAAATAAAAAGTGGTTAATATGGCATGTCTCCCACTGAAATAAAAGTGAGATGAAAATTCATTACCCCATCTTTTTCTTCCTTCATACAAGTTCAAACCTCATGTGTTGCAAATATATATTTAGCATTTATATATTATAGAACGATACTCATATATATAATGATATATATTATTTACATAGAATATCTTACCACATGATCATTAATAAATCTATATTAAAATTTTGTTCTGGGTGATAGCTGCTTTATTTTTTATGAGTGTTATTGTTTGGTAGTTTTTTTCTCTATAAATTGGTTATGGTATCATAATATCTAAAATTTTAATAATTATATAATATCATATATATTAAAAATATATAAATATTTAGATTAATTCATAAATATTATTGATGTAAAAATGAATTGCACCATTCACAGAGATGGTAGACCGTATATACATATGAAAGTAGTTTTCATTTTTTGATAGATGTCATTGAAGAGAGGTAAATGGAAATTCAATTTAACAGAATGTTTTTCATATCATATATATCTTATATATCCATTAATCCTATCCTTATTACCATATATTTCAATATAAAATAAAAAATGTATCACATCGCATCATGAAGGGGGTAGTCCACACGTTCTCATGACCGATATTATCTTTTTATAATAGCTTGGATGGTAAGAAGTTTAATGTGATATTATAATTGAATAATTATAAATAGATATTAAATAATATATATATATATATATATATAATTTAAATCCAAAATTTTATCCATTTTTTAGTGATGGTGATAGAAAAATTATTAAATCGGTTCACGAGGCGGTGGTCTGTCAGACACACATTCGATAGTTTCATTCCTCATTTGATAGAGGAGGATATAAATATTGTTTCTTCAATTTTAATAATAAAATATCATTATATGGATGAAATCAATTTTAATAACATAATATATATGTATAATATTTCAATGAGGAGGAATAAAAATAAAAAAATGCTTTATGAATGTCAGTTCTCTTCTTTGGGGAAACCAAATTAGGTTAAACTGAAATCCATATTAAATGCATTTCATAATAAATAAAAGGATTATAGGACATGGGGAGGATTGTATGTATGATGTTTTTCATGTATTGGATTTACCAAAAGGATTTTTAATTTTTAATAGTATAGGAGAGGGGTTCCTTTTATAATTAAGATAGAATGAATTTTTTTATTAAATACCCAAAAGTATTCAATAATGGGAAGTCCCTCTCAAGACATGTGCCACTATGAATTGTTAAATAATGTATTTGATTAAAGATATGGTAAATAATCACCTTATTGGAACCAATTTGTGTATAAGGTTTTATTTGTTGTCAATAATTTTCAATGAAGATCAAAATGAAGTAGATCAAGAAGTACTCCGATGAAGTGGAGGAATGATAATTCAGACGATTGTTTTACAAATCATAAGTTCAAAGAACATGTGGCAACGGTGATACATTGTTTATAACAATGAATAATGTGAGGTGTAATCCATATAAGGAGGATTAACGATGAAATGGGTTTTTGGATGAAGACCATGCAATTCTTCCTTATTGCATGAGAACCATGGGTTTTGATGAAGACCATGCGATTCCTCATTATTGCATGAGACCCATGGGTTTTTGATGAAGACCATGAAATTACTCATGATTTCATGAGAACCATGGGTTTTTGATGAAGACCATGCAATTACTCATGATTGCATGATAACCATGCAAGAGACTTCTTAAAGAATTGACTCATATGCTTTTCATGAAGTAGATAATAATTGCTGGGGAAGAAGACAATGTGCATGGGATTGGACTTCTGAGATGGCCATGCAGTGATTGAAATTATTAGATAGACATGCACATCACATTGTATTAGAAGATGATGGTTTTAAAGATGTTCCTTCAAAGAATACATATCACGATAGTGGAGTTTGTGATGACAGAAGAAGAGTTGCTGAAGGATTGAAATCACCGAGAAGAAGTGTTTTTGAGGTGATTGTTCTTATTGAAAAAGCAAAAAAATGACATACAAACTTGTTGACAAAAGGTATTTCATGATGGAATGTCAAGTTCAAGAGTTGTGGTCAACGATATATGTTTGATTCAAGAATGTCGACAGAGGAATGGATGATCTAGAGGCGGAACAAAAAGAGCAGATACAAGGTGGTGCTTTTTCCCAGTGTTTGCCAAATTTTTGGGCCTGAAAATCGACAAATGGAGAAAAGTGTTTTTGGAAAAGGGACTTGTGCGCTGTGTACTTGAATTCTTGGAAACTTGCGTGCCATATGTTTTTTATGATCAGAACATAAAAATATAGAAAAGGGATAAGGGTTGCGCACGTTTTGGTGAGGTCGCGTAGGTGACTTGCGCGCCGTGGAAGAGACTTGCATGCCAATGCCTTGGAAGCTTGAGAACTTGCGCGCCTATGGTTTTTCAAGATCATAAGATCAAAATTTGGTAAAGGAAAGAGGTTCGCGCAAGTTTGGATGTTGGTCGTGAAACTGACTAGCAGGGGAAGAGACCTGCACACCGAGACTTGCGCGCCAATGGTTGACTTGCACGCCGTCGCGCAGGGTGGTCAAATTGCCTATAAATACTGGACCACCCCTCCTCATTTTCTATGGAGTTAAACACTTAGAAAAATCAGAGCTCCTTTCATGCAGGTGTGGAAGTCGCGCAAGTATTGTGTGGTCGCGCAGCTGGACATGCGCACCATTATCTGAAGCTGGGCGCCAGTTGTTGGCTGCGTGCCCAAGGCGGTTTGGGAGAGAAAGGAAGTAAGTCACGCGTGTTAGAAGTTGAGAAAGGCAGTGTCGCATAGGTGGTTTGGTGATAATTGCGTGCCAGTTTGGACCTGCGCGTCGGAGACTTGAGTGTCGTAGTGAGACTTGCGCGCCGTATTAGGACTTGCACACCAGGATTGGAGAAGAGTGCCATGTGTTTTTGGAGCTTTCCCGTCTTTGTGGAGCTGCACGAAATCCGTGAAATTGCCCGATACCTTCGGTGCAACAAATGATGTATTCATTTACAAAGACGGAAGAACAAAGATCAATTTCGTTTTATGAAGAGAAGTGGTACCACACACACATGACTGATGTTTAACATCTTCATTGTGCATTGATAAGAGAAGAAGAACGGTTCGTGCAAATAAACTCAGATCTGTACAGAAGGAGGGGAATATATCAATACACTCAGGTGATAGTATTGAGAATCAAAGGAAGAGAAGAAGAAGATATAGTGTATTAAGTTATTGCACTAATGTAGAAGGTTGAATACAAAAGAGCATCAACTCAGGACTCTGATGCAAGAAAAGTCTCATGCTGAACAACAGACAAATACTTCAATGAAAATCTATTGAAGAGACCTTCACATCTATAAACTGAGTGTGACTTCACCAAGGGCAGTGAGCCATGGGGAGTCAACGGGAGTTACCCAAGGGAAGCATTGAGCTATCCCTGATCCTTTGTAAAGGCAGTGAGCCAGAAAAAGAGTGACTATGCCCGAACCATTGTAATCCACAACTAGTGCACGTTGTGTACATGAAGTCTTGGAAACTTGTGTTCCATATGTTTTTTAGGATCAGAACATAAAAATATGGCAAAGGGTAGGGTTGCACAAGTTTTGGTGAGGTCACGTAGGTGACTTGAGCGCTGTGAAAGAGACTTTCGTACCAATGCCTTGGAAGCTTGAGAACTTGCGCGCCTAATGTTTTTCAAGATCAGAAGATCAAAATTTGGCGAAGGAAAGAGGTTCGCGCATGTTTGGAAGTTGGTCACGCAAGTGACTAGCAGGGGAAGAGACCTGCGCGCCGAGACATGCGCGCCGATGGTTGGCTTGCACACCGTCACATAGGGTGGTCAAATTGCCTATAAATACTGGACCACCCCTCCTCATTTTCTATGGAGTTCAACACTTATAAAAATCAGATCTCCTGTCTTGCTGGTGTGGAAGTCGCGCAAGTATTGTGTGGTCGCGCAGGTGGACTTGCATGCCATTATCTAAAGTTGTGTGCCGGTTGTTGGCTGCATGCCCAAGGCGGTTTGGGAGAGAAAGGAAGTAAGTCGCGTGGGTTAGAAGATGAGGTAGGCAGTGTCGCGTAGGTGGTTTGGTGATACTTGCGTGCCAGTTTGGACATGCGCGCCGGAGACTTGTGCGCTGTAGTGAGACTTGCGCGCTGTATTGGGACTTGAACGCCAGGAATGGAGAAGAGCACTAGATGTTTTTGGAGCTTTCCCGTCTTCGTGGAGCTTCACGAAAGCCGTGATATTTCCCGATACCTTCAGTGCAACAAATGATATATTCATTTACAAAGACGGAAGAACAGTGAATAATTTTTTTATGGAGAGAAGTGGTACCACACACACATGACTGATGTTTAACATCATCATTGTGATTTGAGAAGAGAAGAAGAACGGTTCGTGTAACTAATCTCAGATCTTTACAGAAGGAGGGGAATATATCAATACACTCAGGTGTTAGTATTGAGAATCAAAGTAAGAGGAGAAGAAGATATAGTGTATTCAGTTATTTCACTAAAGTAGAAGGTTGAATACAAAAGAGCATCATCTCAGGACTCTTATGCAAGCAATGTCTCATGCTGAACAAGAGACAAATACTTCAATGCAAATCTATTGAAGAGACCTTCACGTCTATAAATAGAGTGTGACTTCACCAAGGGAAGTGAGCCAGGGGGAGTCAACGGGAGTGACCCGAGGGAAGCAGTGATCTATCCCTAAACCTTTATAAAGGCAGTGAGCCTAAGACAGAGAGACTATGCCCGAACCATTGTAATCCACAACTAGTGATGATTAGTGGAATTTGGTACGATCGGCAACTTGTCGGCGTATGCTCCTTGGACGTAGCCCTTAGTGGTGAACCAAGTAAAATTGTTGCGTTATCTCTTTGCATGTAAATGTTTCATTGTTGATCATATCTATCATATAGGATTATGTAGTTCTTACCACCGTGGGAAAAAGATCGACAACTTTATGAAGAAAGAGTTGACACCCTGATTCACCCCTCCCCTCCCTGGGTGTCCCGTGGTCCTACACACCTGAGTCATGGAAAATTAATATGTTTTATGTATTTATTCCCTTAATCTCCAAGTATTCTTTTATAATATTAGTTTTCAGTATGATAATTAGTTTTCTTTTTTTTCTTATGTAATTTATCTTTTAATAAAAAATATAAAATGATACTTATTAGATAATTTGGACTTTTATATTTTAAATTTTAAATTTATTTTATCTATTATAAAACATATTTTTATGTAAAAATTATTTTAACTCATGTGCATGTAACATTTAAAACCCTCTTTAGATATTAATCACGGTTATTAATTTTTTCTAAAATTTACTATTAACTATGAAAAGAAATAAAGTATAATATATTAAATAATATCGACTGTGATGACTAATAAAATTTAATAAATATTATCAAATTATATTCACATAAAAGAAAAAATTGAATTTAAAATTAAACTTATATATGAGAATAAAATGCGGGTTTTCAATTAAATAGTTCTCATAAATAGAAAATGTTTGTACATCCAAACTGAACATTAAATTGATAAAAATTGAATTATTTGGATGAATAATAAAATTATTCAACTATTTTTTCAATTAGAAAAATTAAAAAAAAATGATTTCTTAAATTGGATTAAATGAAATTTTGTTTTTAATAAAAATGAGTATCTTTCAATATTTATAAAATAAAAAATATTTTTAAGAAATTATAAAAAATTAACCATAAAATAATGTTGTAAATATTAATTCTGAAAACAAATTAAATTTGTTCAAATAGATTTTATAAAAATCTAAAAATTACTTTTTTTATTTGATCACCAAAATTTGTAAATATCATTTTGTAGATAACATGTATTTTTGAATAATATAAAGATTTTACTTGAAATAAAGTGATTATTTTTAATGATAATTTTTTTATATTAAACCTTCATTATTATTTTTAAAATGTTGGTATCCTATTAATTCCATCAAATCTAATGTCCAGTTTATAATAGTCATGATTAAATAATTATATTTCAAAATGTATATAGTTGTTCACAACAACCAGGTCTTTCTTATAATGCAAGTTATCAAAGAATATAAAATGTTCTAAATAATATTTCAAAAAATATTAGGGTCTTACATTCTAGCCCCTTAAAATAATTTTCTACCTAAAAAATCAATGACTCTCATACAGATAACTAAGGATACTTCTACCACATCATATCGTTAGGTTACAATATAGATTTATTAAATTTTCATATTTTTCAAAAAACCTAGGCCTGGGGAGTGGTATTGAATCCTAGTAAATTATCTATATTATCTTTAATGCCTATTATTTATTACTTATAACATTTATCTTGATGTAGTGGTATAATAATAGAGTTTAGTAAACGTGAAGGATCGAGTATCTACATCGTAGTAGAGATATATAAAACACATCATAGACATGTGAGAGGATCAACGTAAGTGTTAAGTGATAAGATATCATCCCTACATGATCAATAATTTTTAAAGTGATAATATACCGAGGACACATATTTCTTTTATTTTTGAATATCTTCACTTTCTTCCATATGGAAATTAAATGGAAAAAAATTCTCTCAAACATTAAATTTTAGATCACACCAATGATTGTCACCATAACTTTTCTATTGACTCTTAGTATCCATGATGTGATGTTGAATGGAATTAAATTTCAATTCTATTTCATCATCGTTCTAATATCCCAATAGATATCTATCTCTAAATTCATCAATAAATGAGACGTTCTAGTATTATTTCCACATATGGCTCTGTAAGGATCCATCTAAATTCTAAATTTAAAGCTATTATTGAAGAAAACTCAACTAGATAAACGTATTGATACGTAATACCATTAAAATATTTAGAACATTATCTTAACATGTAGTATATGGTTTGAAAGATTAATTAAAGCTAAAAATCTATCTCATGATGAATGCCAATGATGAAGCTCAACTCTATATTCATATCCTATTAAAGTCTGTTCTAGAACATCAAGGAATATATCGAATCTAAATCTGATAAAATAGAATATTATACTCCATGAAACCATATAATGTATTACCTGTATAACCTAGATACTTGATCCAATGATTTATATTCTATAACAACAATGATGAGTGGTGAATTTGTAATTTGATTTTTTACAATCCAAATTACATTATAGAATTTGGAAATTTTGGGGAGTCCAATGAAAAAATCCATAGTGATGTTTTCCCATTTAAATTATGGTATGGGTAAAGGTTGTAACATCCCATTAGAATTTATTTACATAATTCTTATCTTTTTGACATACCAGGAACATAGATATAAACTCATAAATAGATTTTTTCATGTTATCACATAATAAATACTCTTTTAGATATCCATACATCTTCATAAATCAATGATGAATAGATAATGAAAAACTATGAACATCATCCAAAAACTCAAAATGTAAATATGCTATATAAACCTCACATACACGGTTCTAAAACCTCATCATTCCATAAAAATCATGTTTTATATTAAAAACATATAATACCTTCATATATAGCTCTATATATTCGTTAATCACCTAATTAATATTAACTTGGTTAGGTGGTTTTACAATAATTAGATAATGATAATATTTCTTAAAATACATTATTTTTTCGAGAAAAAGAAGTTTAAAATACATATATGTTGCATATTTTGTGATCCACATCAAAGATAACAGAAAATGATCATTTCAACTCAAAGTATAATTCACCTTGATGCTGTATTGACTAGACTTAATCATTAATCATCTCCAACCATATCCTATGGTTCATATTTAACTCTTTCTGTGTGAATATATAATTTAAAAACTTGTGATTAGTTTATATATCACACCTTTAACCAAAAAATTAATGCCTCTATATCTTTAATGAAAAAAATATCGTAGATAACTCCAAATCATGAATTGAGTCATTTTTCTCATGAACATTCAATTGTAATGAGACATAAGTTATAACCTTATCATTATTCATGATAACACATCCCAGTCACTGCATCCATTCATTACTATAAATTACAAAACATTATCCACTATAGGGTGATGTATGAATATGTGCATTGACTATCCTTCCTATTAATTTATTTTAATTTATTTACATTATTTTTTCCAAATAATCATGGATTGAATCCCAATTATCATAGGGAGTGGATTAAAATTCGGTGAAAAATATTCCTAGAAATAATGGAAAATTTACCTAAAAATTATTTATGTATTGATCTTAGTTAATGTGGTTAGTCTAGGATAATGGTCATTATCATTAGTCTTTAATGAATCCATAAATATACCTTCACTAGAGATTATATTATCCAATAAAGAAATAGTTTCTATCCAAAATTAATACTTTGTTAATATTGTATAAAAATTATCTTTCCAAAGGACATTCAGAAGAATTATCAAGTGATATTTATGTTTGTTATTGATCATTTAACATATAAAACTATCGTCTATAATTACTACCCTAAATCACTCATGGTAATCTAAAAGTAATTTAGTCCATAGATCTATGAAGATATATGGGGAATTAGTAAAACTAAATTAAATCACTATAGAATCATATATCCTACACATTGTAGGAAATGTTATCTTGATTATATAATCTTTATTGAACCTAAATTCATTATATCCAAAATGAATATTAATCCTATAATTTTATTGATATCCATGTTGTTATTCAAATAATAATCAACGTGGGAGAGAGGATACTAGTTCATTCATGTGATCTTGTTAATTTGCCGAAGAATCTTGTACACTAGCATCAATACATTTTTTTGTTTTATCAAAACAACAATTTCACCCCAAGGTGATACACTTGGATGAATAAATCCCTTCTCATTATTATCCTTTATTTTATTCTTTAATTCATATTACCTAATTAGGGCCATTTCATCACACGTCGCTAAAATAGTTGTAGCACTAGGCATGAGTTATATAGAAAAGTCAACTTCATTATTTTATGGAAGACTAATAAACTCTTATGAAAATACATATAAAAAATCCCAAATAATTGAATTATCATAAATATAGATTTTCACCAAAACATTATGAGATAAAAATCCCTTTTGAAGAGGAATGAAGACATATACAATGTATTTTATATCCATAAAAAGTTTATATTTGTCAATATATTGATAGAAAACCATAGTCTGGTCTATAACATCAAATGTGAATTACATTCCTTGGTAATTGATGTTGGTTTATGAATATAAATTCAATTAATCCCTAATTTACTTAAAAAACAATCAGATGGAGAATAATGAGATTTGTAGTAAGTACATTCCCGAAAAATCAACTGGAGATAAATGATATACATGAGATGTGATAATCATTCCGTTATTTTTTTTCATTACTAATTAAACAACTAATTGTTGGGGATAGTAATTATAATTCATATGTACTTTTAATTATATATGGTAATTTATATAACTAAAATAAAATAATTTAACACAAAATTTTAGCATACATATCAACACCTCAAATTCATTATTTTATCTTAAATAATTTTGTAAAACCAAAATGGTTAGCATGATCATCAACAATATTCGATCTGAGTGATCAATCATTCATAGGATTTCTTATTCATGAAACCAAAATTTCAATTTATAACACCTTATTTTTAAACTTTGTCATTCATGGTAATAATGCATTAAAATCATTCATGATGGTTCATAAATAGTATATGAATTTTTTAAACATATAACTCTAGATTGCCAAACTATGTGTGCATCAAGGCCTTTTGTCATGCACATGGTGATGATTGAGTCAAATCCCAACACAACGTTATAGATGTTATTACCCCTATGTGAAATTTTTTCAAATCCCCTTACACATTTTTTATCAATAGAGGAATTAATTTCATGAAACCCACTCAATAAATATATCACCAAAATTTCAAAACATTATTTTATACATTAACATTTCCTTATGACTATCACTAATGTTTTCTCATTATATATTCCATGGGTTAACTAATTCATACAATTATACCAATTATAGAGACACTTACTTTACATATATAGATATTACATCTTAATATATGAATATTAACTACATAACATAATGATCCATACCCAAATCATACAAGACTAGTTATTTTAGAAACTTAGTTAAATGAACAAATTTTTTATAAGTGAACTACATCAGATACCATTCTAGAAACATTGTTCATGAACTCAAAATCAGGCAAAGGAAAAAGGTCAATGTTGGAACCTCACCATTCTAGAAACACTATTCATGAACTCAAAACTTCGTAAAGCAAAGTGGTCACCGTTGGAACCTCGCCATTCTGGGAACACTGTTCACGAACACAAAATTGGGAAATGGAAAGAGGTCACCAAAAGAACCTCATCAAAACACTGTTCACAAAATGATACCAATGGAACTGTTCACATAAGGTCACCAATGTCACTGTTCACATAAGGTCACCATTGCACTGTTCACATAAGGGTTCCAATGAAACTGTTCACAGAAAGTCACTAATGAAACTATTCACATAAGGTCACTGATGTCACTATTCACATAAGGTCACTGTTGAACTATTCACATATGGTTACTGATGACACTGTTTACATAAGGTCATTGTTGACATTGTTCATTCAAGGTTACCAATGAACCATTCACAATAGTCTAACATTGGAATTGTTCACTGATTGAACTATTCAAAGGAATAGAAATTTGTCATAGTGTTGGGGATAAGTCACCCTGACCTCCTAAAAGACATCATACATCAAATTTTCACAATGAAATGAACCAGAGAAGTCCGAGCCATTACATCATATACCTCTAAAAACGTTCTCATCCTCAAAAAATCAAAACCCACCTAAAGGGAAAAATAAATAGGGTCTGAAAAACCACCCATCGAGATTCCTCTAAAAAGAGATAAAGACATAATAATAATGAAAATAAATCCATATTATAAACCTAAAAAGGTGTATAACCACAAGACTACATTGATACATGGAATGAGTTAAACATCAAACAACTCTAGGGTACTGAGCACGTTGTGGGTCAGGGTGCTCCATATGGGTAAGGTTATTATTCATAACCTGAGTGAGGTGTCCCAGTATGGTGATAACTTGATCAGCCCCAGTTTCATCCCCAGCTCCACTATAATTATCTTGATTAGGAAGGCAATCCCTTCATGGATTACGTGTGTTGATACAGTTTCCATTCCTTCCACAAGGTGCCATTTCTAAATAATGGAATACACTAGATTAGTTTATGAATCGTAATATATAACTAAAAAATTGTAAAACAATTAATATAAATTGAAATGTTAATAGATATAATCCATAATAATAGAAATGTTTTCTTTTCGGATGTATATACTCATAAACCCTTTATAATGTTTTGTAATGAAAATAAGAATTATCTTAAATATAGCCCCCGGGAGTGTTGTAACCAGGAGTGCAGAATGGCCCATTGTCGTGCACCAGATCCCATTTTAGTCTAGCTCAAAGTGGTTTTTTTTACCCCTAGGTACATCTGTGCTAGAGCCGCCTCTTCCTGATCATATGTAGACACATATGTATTTCTTTTAAAACTCACAAAATCTGTACAGTACCAAAATTCTAGGAAGTTCATCTATACAAATCCTCAATATCCTTCTTAGTGTAATTTCCTCTAATCAAATTTTTTGTAAATCTAGTTTCCAATGTTTGTACTAAGCTTCCATTGGTACCAACTGTAATTCCCCTGACCCTAGTTACATATAGATGATTCATTATTACCTTTTTTTTTGAAATGTCATAAAGTACCTTGTTTTCAAAATGACAGAATGATTACATTCAAATTTTTTTATAAAAAGTCAAACAAGGGTATAAATTACTTTAACCATATTCTAGTAAATAGTAAAAATGTTTTGGAATACATTTTTAATAAACATGGATGTGGATGATAAAGAAGTCTTAGTATATTAATACGTAAAAACATCTTCAGATAATAATGAGAATGTGAAATTAACCCTTACCATGTAATTTTCATTGGTCGAGGGTTGGTTAACTTATTGTATAAGGGGGAAATCAATTTTATTAAATTATACAAGAACCATGTACATTAATATGATATCATATATGATCTTCTAATATTGCTTTGTTAATGATATTTTAGTATTATCGTCATTTCGGGTGTTAACTAATTCGTTTTCCTTCACATGCTTGGTTATGTAAGTAATGTTTGTTATGTATAGGATTTATCTCATTCCAATTAAAAATTATATTAGGTTTTTAAATATTATTATTTTTAATCCTCAAATAAAAATTAAACTTGAATGGATATGATGGGGAATGAATCTCATCGCGTTCATGGAGACGGTAATCAATACGTACCCACGAGCGATAATATAATTATATTGATATTAAATTAGAATATAATAGGATTATATATCATATATAAAGAATAGTTATAATTATATATTTATTATTCACATCATTTATTCTCATTATTATTCCCATCCAAATGATGAAGTGTTTGAATAACAAACTACACAACGACGTGGAGATGGTAATTCGTACGTACGCACGTATGGTGACTTTTTCATTTATAGGATGGTTAAAATAATGAATATGGTTGTACCATTTTTATAATAAAATCTGATTATATAGAATATACTTGAGTTATTATTTCATAATGGAATAAATAAAGAAAGAGGTAGTGGAAAAAGAAAATAACTTGAATAGGTGATGAAATATTTACCTCTTTTTTGAGCTCTTGCTTTTGATTGGATCAAAAGGGAACCATAAGATGGATTTATAACTAAATTAAGGCCTATAAAATTAAGGTAGGATAGTTGATAAGGTATTAGGGTAGTTTTTTTCCCAGAAAAATGGATTTTAATGTGTGAATTTGAGATAATGGGAACTGCCCTTTTATAAGAGAGGTGATGGTCACTTTAAGAATAGCTAGAAATATTATTTTTTAATCAATTCATTTTCGGTTTCTAATGGCTCTAAAATGAATTATTTAATGGCTATGGTGGGGATGGTCTAAAAGACTATAAACCAATAGTTTTATACCGTTTTAGGTCATCATATTAAACTTATCTTTTAGATTTAACTCTTAGTTTAATTGTTTGACTTTTTCCTTGACTCTTTGTATTTTTATATTATATGGTTTATAAACATAATATAAACTTACAAAAGAACCTCAAGAGGTTCATTAATATCATATCTAATATTATTTATGCCATTTGGATGGACCTTAGAATTTTATGAATATAATAACAATTAATAATATAATATTTGTTTTAGAAACTCTTTTATGTCAATTTTGACACAATTTGGTATTTTTTTTTGTTAAATTCATAAAATCAATATTACTTTAAAAAAATAATTTAATAAACCAAAATATGTCATATTAACCTAAAAAATTAGTGTAATTCATTAAAAGTCTCAAATTCTATTTATTTTCATATTTATAATATCAATTATTTTATTCTTCCATTAATAAAGTAATTACTACATCCTCATTGTGTCATAGATAAATTTAATTATTTAACGTCAAAAATTTATTAATAATTTACCATTATGTATTAAATCGTTTAATATTTTTAATTAATATTTATAGTCGAATTTATATTATGTATAAACCTTTATTAATTTTTTTTGTTATTAAACATTGAATTTAACTCTTTTAACTCTTCTTTAAATAAAATAATCATAAATGTCCTAATCTAGTCCAAGTTGAACTAAAGGGTTATATTTTATTCCTAAGGTTGTTTTTTTCCTAATTACACTTATCCAATAGAATTTGGACATGTGTTATGGTAATAATAATATCATTTTTACCCTTAATTACCCTATTAACATTTAACGTGGTAAATAAAAGTAAAAGTTATTATTTACCAAAAATTATTTTCATCTTATTGAACCACATTTTTCTTACTCATATCAACCATATCTCTTGGATTTTTTAAATTCAACTCACAAAAGCGGTAAAATTACAATTTCTGTGAATTTTCAAATGCTCCAAATAGGTGGGTAAAAGGCGGTAAAAAGTACAATAAAATGTTATATATCTAATATTATTCCAAAAAATACTACAATGAAATATATTGAATTATATATGTATTATGTATCTATTTTGACCAAAAATAATTTTAAATAAAATAATTTATTATTTAATTAAAATGACGGTTTTCAATAATAACGTACTGTTTTTCAATATTCATTAATAATTGACTGTTTTCAGAAAAATACAAAAAATTAACCAAAAGGTAAATTCAATATTCAGAATCCAAAAATGAAGTCCATATTGAAAGATAAAATTTAAAAAAATTCAAAAAGTGGGTATTAATATTCATAATGGCTAGTTTGATTGGTTTTGGTGTGTTTGGACTTGAAATTGTGTACAACAGAAGCTATTGTATTATTCAAAGGGAACTGTATCGTGGAAGCTTGGGTTATTAAATTCTCCCCTCCTTAAAATAATTTCATCATCAAAATTTCATGAATATTACAGCATAAAAAGATTCTGGTGGATCTTCATCATATGCTCCTTCGTTTCCCAGGTTGCCTCTTCCGTCTTCTGGTTTCTCCATAGAACTTTTAACAGACGAGTTTTCCGGTTTCTCAGCTCTTTTTCTCTGGTATTAAGAATTCTGAGAGGCTTTTCACAATAAGACGGATTGGGTTCCAGTTCTAATTCTTAATAGGTGAGTACATGCATTGGGTCAGGCATGTATTTTCTCAACAGTGATACGTAGAACACATCATGAACTTTATAGAAGCTTGGAGGCATTTCCAAATGATAAGATACCACTCCAATTCGTTCTATAATTTCAGAAGGTCCGATGTAGATGGGACTCAATTTACCCTTCTAACCTAAATGTATAACACCCTTCTATAGAGATACCTTCAAGAAAATATTGTCTCCTAGTTGAAATTAAAAATCCTTCCTTCGGTTATCAGCATATCTCTTTTTCCCGCATTGGGCTGCTTTGTTGTGGGTTTGGATAAACTTCACCTTTTCCATTGTTTCTTCAACAAGTTCTAGGCCTACGATTTTTCTTTCACCAACATCATCCCACCAAGTTGGTGTGAAACATATCTTTCCATATTATGATGTCTATGGTGCCATATGAATACTTTAATGAAATCTATTGTTTTAGGAAAATTCTACTAGAGGTAAATATTGATCCAACATACCTTGAAAGTCAGGTGAGAATGATTTAAACTTGTCTTCTAAGGTTTGAATAGTTCGTTCTGATTGTCCATCAGTTTGCGGGTGGTAGGCAGCTCTCAAATGAAGTTCAGTATCCTGGGATTTCTGAAGACTTTTTCAGAATCCTGATGTAAAACAAAGATCGCGATTAGAAACAATCAATAAGGGTAATCCATGATGTCTTACAATGTCATTAATATATAGTCTTGCTGGACATTCAAGTAGTAAATCTTATCTTATAGCAAGAAAATGTGCTGACATGGTATGACGATCTACAATGAACCATATTGCATCATTCCTTCTAGGAGTATTTTGTAGCCCCATGAAAAATTCCATCATAATATTATCCCATTTCCACTCAGGTATTGGAAGAGGTTTCATGAATCCTCGAGGTTGATTCCTTCCAACATTCACTTGAGGAAGAACCATACATATTGACACAAAATCTGCAATCTCTCTCTTCATTTTGTCCCACCAAAAATGTTCATTCAAATATATAAATATCGTGGTGCTATAAGGGTGTATAGAAAAATTGGAGCTGTGAGCATCATCAAAGAATTCCTTTTTTAGATCCAGTATATTGGGAACACAATGTATCTTCCCAAATTTTAAAATCCCATCCTTATAAATGAAGTCACTCAATCTCCCATCATTCATAGTTTAAATCTTTTTTTTGAAACTCCTCTTCATCAACCTGAGGAATTTTTATCCTTTCTAATAAAGATGGTTTGGAAACCATTTGAAAAAGTATTGATGTTTCACCTTACATGATTATTCCCATATCCATTTTCAATAGATCCATGAAAATATGATCCATTTCAACTCTCATCTTGTTCAAAACTCCATGATCCTTTCTCCTCAAAGCATCTTCCGCCTTATTTTCCTTCCCCGGGTGGTAGTTTATTTTGCAATCATAATCCTTGAGTAGTTTAATCCATCGTCTTTGCCTCATGTTGAGTTATTTTTGGGAGAAAATATACATGAAACTCTTATAATCATTTTGAATATCACATTTTCACCGTAGAGATAGTGTCTCCATATTTTCAAAGCAAAGATTATAGCTGCTAACTCAAGATCATGAGTAGGATAGTTTTTCTCAGGAATGTTCAGCTGTTGTGATTAATAGGCAACAACTATATCATTCTGCATAAGGACGTAACGAATTCCTTTATTTGAAGCATCACTATAAATAAAAAAACCCATCATTCCCTGATTGTAGAGTCATTATTGGAGAATTAACTAATCTTCTATTTAGTTCTTCAAAACATTCTTCACACTCTTTTTCCCAAAACAATTTAACCCCTTTACGTGTGAGATTGGCTAATGGGTTAGTCAATCAGGAAACTATTTGGACAAAATGCCAGTAATAACCTACCAAAACAATAAAACAGCTAACCTCAGTTATACTCATCATTACTGTCCATTCCTAGATTTCCTTGGTCATTTAAGGACTAGAATATATTCCATCCTTAGAGACAATATGGACATGAAATGAAATATGTTGATGCCATAATTAACATTTTATAAACTTCCCATATAATAATAATTTATTCTGAGGGTTTTCATAACAGTGCACAAGTGATATTTATGATCTTCATAGATTTGGAGTATACCAGGATATCATCAATAAATACCACTACAAACTCATTATGATATTCGTTGAAAACATTGTTCATTAGATCCATGAAAACAGTGGGTGCATTAATCAATCCAAAAGGCATTACTGTAAACTCATAATGCCCATACCAGGTTTGAAATTCTATTTTCAGAATGTCTTACTTCTTCCCACACAACTGATGATATCCATATCGAAGGTCATTCTTTGATAAATATTTATCTCCACTAATTTGGTCGAATAAATCATCAATGCGAGGTAGGGGATACTTTTTCTTTATTTTTTTAGCATTGATCTCCCCGTAGTCAATGCACAACCTCATAGATACTTCTATATTCTTAACAAAAAGGATATGGGCACCCCATGGAGAAATATTAGGAAGAATAAATCCCTTATTACTCAATTTCTCTAGTTGTTTCTTTAGTTACACTAATTCCAAAGTGGCCATTCTATAAGGGGTCTTCGATATTGGCCTTGAACCAGAAATTAAATCAATGGGAAACATAATTTCTCATTCTAGAGGCTGTCTGGGTAAATAATCTAGAAACACATCAAAATATTCTTGCACAATATGTATGTCCTCTATTAGAACTTTCTTTTACTCTCCCATAATTATTTCATTCTCATCCTCCCCAATAATTGAATTTTGTAGAGCTCCTAGGGGTGGATCTAAATATGAATTAGGTGGTGATGTTTCTGCTCTAAGTATAAAGTACTACTTATCATCATCAAAAATTTTAATCTCTTTCTTCTTATAATAAATTTTCGCATCATTGTATGAAATCCAATCCATACTGGGGATTATATCGAATTCAATCATGGTTATGAAGATGAGATCTGCAGACAAAGAACATTTATATGCCCTAATGGGAACTGATTAACAAACATTGTTGTGATGATACATCCCATAAGTGTTTTGACTGACAACTCCCTCATTAAGTAAAATTGGAAATATCTAATTTTTTTAGTAAACTAGGATGATAGGAAACAATGTGATGATCCATACTGAAGTAATGCATTTTCAAAACTTGATGAAACCATTAAATTACATGCCACCACGTCTTTCAGAGCTTCAACCTTAGTAGTAGTGATAGAATAATCTTTGACTTGATCACTTTTCTTTTTTTGTGGTATGTTACCTTGGTTCTTAGGATAATCATTTTTATAATGCCCCTTTTCTATAAAATTATAGAATTCAACATTGACAGCCTCTTTCTTCCCCTTGAAATCACGAGCTTGGTGGCATTTTTTACCACACATGTAATAGACTCTCATTCCCTTCAGGAAAGTACCGAGGTGTTTTTTCCCACATTTACAAAAATATGGATATTAAAATTTTCCCTTTATTCCCATTATTTCCATTTCTAGAGTGTTTAATAGATATATTCTTCTCTTTCTTTTCTTTAAAGTCGTAAGACTTAGAGAATTATTTTTCGGTCTTGATAAAACATGAGACAATATCTTCGTATGATGAGAAGGATTGTGAGACTATTGATCAATGAAGTAATGATTTTAATGCATAAATGAATCGATCAATATTAATCCTTGGGTTACGTGTATAATTTGATGCATGCATTGCTAACCTTGTAATGTTAACCTCATATTTTGTGACATTCTCATCCCCTACTTGCCTCAGACTCAGAAATTGTCTTTCCATATCTTCTCGATGGTTATGAAAAAGTATTTTTCTAAGAAAATATCTTTAAACTATCTCCATTCCATGTTAGATACTTCTTCATATTCATTTTTGTTTTGGATTAATGACCACCATTGATTTATATCTCCCGTGAGGCAATAAACGTCCATGAAAGAATTTCCCCTTTCGCTACTCCTGAAAGCATGAAATATTTTCTGTAAAGAATTTATCCATTTATTATCTTATAATGGATTTTTACTCCCATTGAATGTTGGTTTTTTTCCTCATGAAGTGGTCTAACACGAATCCTCTATTTTTGAGGATTAGGGTGCTCCAAACAGGTAAGGCTATTATTCATAACCTGAGTGAGTTGTCCCAGTATGTTAATAAGCTGATCAGCACCAATTGCTTCACCAGATCCATAATAATTATTTTGAGTAGGAGGGAAATCCCTATATGTATTACATGAGATGATAAAGTTTCCATTCCTTCCACTAGGTTCCATTTCTAAAAAATTTCATACAATAGATTATATTATGAATCACAAAACAGAACTCCAAACATGTAAAACACTTAACAAAAATTGAACTATTTATGGATATAATCCATAATCAAAAAATTATTTCTTTTAGGAATTATATGCTCAAAAAACCATCTTAATTGTTTGTAAAAAATTAGAATTATCCTAAGCATATCCCCTAGAAGTATTGTATCCAAGAGTGCAGCAAAGCCTGTTGTCTTGAACCAGTTCCTGTTCGAGTCTAACTTAAAGTGGTTTTTTTTTGGGTTTTACCCCTATGTACATCTATGCCAGATCCGTCTCTACCTTCTCATATCTAAACAGATATGTATTTCTTGGAAGACTCACAAAATCTATACAGTATCAAAATTATAGGATGATCTTCTATACTAATTCTTAAAGTCTGTCTTAGGTTAATGTTCTCTAATCAGAGTTTTTTTAAATATAGTTTCCAAGGTTTGTACTAAACTTTCTATGATACCAACTGTAACACCCCAACCCTAATTACCCGGAGTCGGTGCGTTATTACATAACATTGGAATTATCATAGAATATCAATTATCGATGAACCGATTAGTTTAGTTGCCTTGGAAATACTGTATACATCCATAAGTTTAACAAAACACTATAAAATGAAAAAAATAAGACAACATAGTCTCAATAGGCCACACTCATATCCCTTATACTATCCAAGCATGTCATTAATAATATACTTCTTTGAATTCGGGAAAAAATAAAACATAGAAAGGGGTGAGCTCAGATGATCAGTAAGGATAACAATATAGCAGAAACTTTCATAAATAAGAATAAACATATAAGGCAATGTAAGACTAAAACAAAAGCCTTTTAAACTTGAACATCTATATAATATGGAAAAGATAAAATAAAATAATTCCATTTAATCATTCACATCGATATTCTACTAGTCGAATAATCACTTGCAATATCAATTTCCCCTTTCATAATGATGAAATGCATAATTCCAAACTTTATAACCACATAGTCAAGGTTGTGCTACAACACTACAAATAAGATTTTGTCAAGGCCTTCTTCCAAGACACTAGATTTTCTCTTCAGACCTAGATATGAATTGAGGAGCTATAACGGGCTCCACCTATCCCTTACTAAGTCTAATGAAATCCTCATATGAAAAGTTTTAAACATAACATAAACATTCGTATTAAAACTAACATACAAAATGTCAACACCTGATCCGTAAACCATGAATGGTATAAATATAAGACATTCATAGTCAAATTTATCCCAAAAACATTAATACAATATGTAAGTTGTGTATCATAATAAATCAACTACAAATAAGCATAAAATCCATAAAAGGATGTTGACATAGATGAAATCAATTTTTTAGAGAAATATATCTTTCTATTTTTAAATCATTTAAAAGTTATATAATTATAAATGAAAACATTTAGTTTAAAAATATACTTATAATATTTTAAGGAATGATTTGATGAAGTTTTAATGGTGGAAAATAACATCACCCACCGTATAAGTTAAAAACATTCTTACATTAATTTTGATGAAAAGGTCATACAGTACCTTGTTTGGAAAAGTACTGAATGATTCCTTAAATTTTTTTTTATAAAAATTCACACAAGGGTATAAATGAATTTAACCAATAGTATAGTAAATAGTAAAAAAAATTGGAATACATTTTTATGAAACATGTATGTGGATGATAAAGAGGTCTTAGTAGATATCTACAAAAAAAACAACCTCAGATAATAATGAGATTGTGAAATTAACCATTACCTTGTACTTTCCTTGGTCGAGGGTAGGTTAACCTCTTGTATAATGGTTAATTAATTTTTATTAAATTATACAAGAATCAAATAAATTAATATGATATCATATATAATCTTCTAATATTGATTTTTAATGATATTTTAGTAGTATCATCGTTTCAGGTGTTAACGGATTCGTTTTCCTTTACATGCTTGGATACGTAAGTAATGTTTTTTATTGATAGGATGTATCTTATTCAAATTCAGAATGATATTAAGTCTTTAAAAATTATTTTTTTAATCATTAAATGAAAATTAGTCTCTAATGGATACGATGGGGAATGAATCTCATTGCGTTGGTGGAGGTAGTAATCTGTATGTACGCACGAATGACAATATCAATCATTTGTATTTAAATAATTTATAATTAGATGGTATATAATATATAAATAATCATTATAATGTTATATTTATTATTTAAATAATTTATTCTTCTTACTATACACATCCAAATGATGAAGTGTTTGAATAACAAACTATAGTACGACGTGGAGACGGTAATCCGTACGTACGCATGTACGGTGATATTGTCATTTATAGGATGGATTGAATAATGAATATGGTTGTAGTATTTTTATAATAACATCACAACATATATAAGATATTGGATTTATTATTTTATAATGGAAACAACAAAGAAATATGTAGTGGATGAAACAATGAACCTGAAAGAGGTGTTGAAATATTAATCTCTTTTCGGGTTCTTTCTTTTGATTTGATCAAAAGGGCTCGAGGGTTGATTTTATAAATAAATTAATGACTCAAGGATAAAGTGAGGATAGTTGAGAGGATATTTGGGTAGGGTTTGAATGAGAAAAATTTCTTTTAAGGTTGGTATTTTTTTAAATGAGGTTATGTTCCTTTTTATATGGGAGGAGAGGGTCACTTTAGGAAAATCATAAAATAGTATTTTATAATAAACTAATTTTTGTTTTATAATGGCTCCAAAATAAATTATATAAATGATAAGGTGGGTATGGGTCGAAAAAATCTCAACAAATAGGTTTTATACAGGTTTAGGTCATCATATTAACCTTATCATTTAGATTTAACTCTTAGTTAAATAGTTTGACATTTACCATGTCTCTTTGTATTTTTATATTATATGGTTAATAAACATACTATAAACATCCAAAAGAACCTCAAGTGGTTCATTAATGAATTATATAATATTATTTAATCCCTTTGTCCGATCCTTATATTTTAAGGAATAGAATATCCATTAATAGTATGATATTTGTTTTAAAAACACTTTTATGTCAATTTTGACACTATTTGGTATTTTGTTTTTGTTAAATTCATAAAAATACGATTGCGTAGAGGAAAATTCATTAAATAAACTCGAACATGTCATATTAACCAATAAAATTAGTGTAATTCATTAAAATTTTAAAATTAGATTTATTTGAATATTTATAATATCTATTATTTTAATCATTCGTTAATAAGGTAATTACAATATAATCATTATGTCACAAATAAATTTAATTATTTAATCTCTAAAAATTATAAATAAAATTCCATTATGTATTAAATCTTTATAGAATTCTAATTAATTTTTATAGTCTAATCTATATTATTCATAACTCAATATTAAATTATTTTTAGTTATTAAACATTGAATTTAACTCTTTTAACTATTCTTTAAATAAAATTATAATAAATGTTCTTATCTAATCCGGTTGGACCTAAAGGATAATATTTTATTCCTAAGATTGTTTTTGGTCTAATTACAATTATCCAATAGAATTAGGAAATGTTTTAGGGTAATAATTATGTCATTTTTACCCTTAATTACCCTATTTACTTTTAACCATGGTAAATAAAAGTATAAGTAACTATTCACCAAAAATTATTTTCATCTTATTGAACCAAATTTTATTTTTGAAATCTACCATGTCTCTCAGATTTTTGAAATTCAACTCACAGAGGTGGTAAAATTATGTTTAATGGGAATTTTCAAATGCTCCTAGGAGGTGGGTAAAAGACGGTAAAAAGATCAATAAAATTTTATATATCTAATATTATTACAAAATGAATCCAATGAATTATATATAACATATATTGAAATTATGTATCTATTTTGAAAAAAAATAAAATTATATAAAATTATTAAATAATTAATTAAAATGTCAGTTTTGAACAATAACACTGTGTTTTTCACTATTCATCAAAAATTGAAAGTTCTCAAAAAAATACCAAAAATTCACACAAAGCTAACTTTGATATTCCGAATCCAAAAATGAATTCCATTTTTATAGATAAAATTTATTAAATTTCCAAAAGTGGGTATTACTATTCATAAAGGCTAGTTTGGTTGGTTGTGGTGTGTTTGAACTCGATGTTCTGTACAACAAAAGCTATTGTATTATTCAAAGGGAAACATATTATGGAAGCTCGGGGTGTTACAAAGTGGGACGATTTTGTTAAAAGATCCACTGACACCAAAATAACATCATTTCCTCCCTGAGCTTGAGGTAAAACATTAACACATTTCATTGAGATATCCTCCGACTTCCACTGAGCAACATCAAAAGGCTGGATCAGAACAATAGGAACATGTTGTTTGGACTTCACCTTCTAGAAAACCAAACATTGAGACACAAACTACACAACTTCACGCTTCAGGATAGGCCACCAAAACTTACTCCTCAAGGCTAAGTACATCATTTTCACACTAGGATGCACCACTAATAGAGAACTATGGAACTCTTTGAGAACCATCTCACACATCATCAAATGAACAAAAAGCCTTCCATGATGCAACACTCAGTGTTGTTCATCATCAGACCAACAATTAGAGGTCTTGCTATAAACAACTCTTTATCTCTATAACTCTACCACTAAATCTCCCAACTGTGACTCTTACACCTTCTACACTATATATGACTGCATGGTCATCTAAAAAAGGCAACCTCTACCCCCAACTTCTCCCATATTATGATTTAATTGTGACAGTTCTTCTATTACTCTCCAAGAGTCACCAAATTCACGCACTACATAACTATGTGACTTCTAACTCAGCACATTAGCTAAAACATTCCCCTTACCAGGTGTATACTCTATTTCAAAGTCGTATTCCTGTAAGAACTACATCCACCGACGGTTTTGTAAGTTGAAGTCACACAGGGAGAATACGTACCTCAGGCTCTTATGATAGGTGAAAACCACAAAGCGCTCACCAATGATGTAATGTCACCACAACATCAGAGGAAACACAATGACAACCAACTAAATATATTAGGTAGCATCGTTACGTTCATGAGGACACAACTACCGAGACCCATAAGAAACAACTTATCTCAGCTGCATCCGGACACAACCTAACCCCAAATGCGAAGCATTGTGAAATACATTAAACCAAACTCCCTCTACTAGAAGACAATGAACTGGAGAACTTCTTAACTTCCCCTTTGGATACTCGAATGCTGTCTGAAAATGATTAGTCCATATGAACGCTGGATCCTTCCTGGTCAAATTTGTCAGAGGAGTCGCAACTCAAGAGAAATCGGTTATGAACCACCTGTAGTATCCTGTGAGACCAAGGAAACTTCACACCTCTGACACAGTTTTGGGGTCATCCCAAGACACAACTGCTTCTATCTTCAATGGATCCATAGCTACTCCCAACTGGGAGACCACAGGCCCCATGAAACGACCTTCTCGATCCCAAAACTCACATTTCAAAAACTTCCCAAGCCGCTGATGTTGACAAAGTACTACCAATATGGTGTGTAGATACTCAGCATTTTCTTCTTCAGACATGGAGTACACAAGGATTTCATTAATGAAAAATTCAACGAACATTTCTAGTAACTCATGGAACACAGCATTCATCAATCCCACGAACACAACTGGAGAATTTTTTATGCCGAATAGAATTACAATGAACTCATAATGCCCATGAAGACAATGAAAATAAGTCTTCCAGATATCTGCATCCTTCACACACATCTGATGATATCTTGACCGCAATTTGATATTTGATAAAAAAAATTCACACTTACATTGATTGAATAAATCATCAATTTATGGAAGAGGATATCGATTCATTATTGTCACTTTGTTCAAGAGACTATAATTGAAACACAACTACAAACTGCTGTTAGCCTTGTCCATGAAAAAAACCAGTGCGCCCCA
This sequence comes from Viscum album, assembly GCA_963277665.1. Taxonomy (NCBI): domain Eukaryota; kingdom Viridiplantae; phylum Streptophyta; class Magnoliopsida; order Santalales; family Viscaceae; genus Viscum; species Viscum album. The sequence continues at coordinate 399,674,200 of OY728151.1, read as the reverse complement.
AGGTGACACACCCAGTTGAAAAAAACTGCATTGTAATAGAACATCAAGATGTATACATAGCTCTCGTAACATATAAGGGGCCACCCTATACAGAGTTATAGATATATGAGATGCTCCTGGTCATAGATCAATCCGAAACACGATCTCTCATCGAAGGGGGTAATGCTACAACCTCTTTTACAAATCCATTAGGGTACTCTTCTACGACCCTAGGTAACGCCAACTACTGAACCTTTTATGAACTCAACATCATCTTAGCCATCATGGATCATAAGGATGGAACACGCCTATGAGCCATCCGAGGATCTCGATCGCCAACAAACACCCCTGGCTCTCTATCCATATCGATAGGAACAACCTTATTCCTAAATCTATCTACGATATCCTGCACTGAAAACAACCAATCCATGCCGAGGATGAAATCATATGATTGTATTCATAAACATAGGAAATCTCCCCAAGAGCAGTGCTTCCCCAAAACTAGCTCATAGTTTCTACATACATCAAACAGGTCATCTCGGCCTCCAACTAGCATAGTAAATGTCAAAGGCTCTGGAATCCGTTCTACCTCATGTCCCAAATCACGTACAAGGGTATGTGATATAAAGTAGTGTGTCGTTCCGAAATCAAAGAAGACATATAACAAAGTAGAAAAAAAATAAATGTGTACCTCGAATGATATGTGACTCACATGGAGATGGAAACACTAACAAATGAAGCTGAAAACAACCTCCTCCACAAACACTCTGACCCTGATGACGACCAACACCATGTCCTCACTCTTCTCTCTCAGGACAAGGAGCGTCACAGGCTATCCTCTGCCTGCCCCATCTACCCTCTACTGATCTAACTATGGTGCAACCTTCTGCAACTGCCTCTACTGGAAATACCACAATGAAGAAACTTCGAGTGGAAAATATGGTGTCTAATGACTACTCTGAAAGGTTAGTCACTCTCGCTGCTGATGACCTCAACCACCTCAAGGTAAAAAAGCACATGATTCCATGGAATAAGCATGATATCTGCTTCCTCCGGAGAAACAAGATACAGAGGGCTGGGACCTACCCCATGTTGAACGAAAACTCTCAATCCCTAAAAATTGGGAACCTCGGACCAGAGCTCTGCTACTTGATGAATCATGATGACTCCCCTCTCATGATGATCTTGTTCTAGAAAAACTCCTCACGATGACCTATTCCCTTTCCAGCACCTCAAGATCTGTTTTCTACATAAATGGGGTTACCTGATGCGGGATCTATGGATGCAAATCCTCCTTGAAATGCCTAGCCCTAGACTCCTCATCTTCCAACAGGTATGAAGTATATCGTAAATGGTTCATGTAACATATTCTAAACTCTCTCACACTGTTACACCCTTGTTGAATGGTAAAAATCTCTTGGAGACTGGATTCCTTCACCAACAAGGAATGAAACCCGACTCTAAACTTGTCTCGAAACATCTCCCATTAAATAATTGTCTCCTCACAATCTCTGAGGAATAACTACCACCAATTCCTTGTTGATCCATGCTACATAATCCAAACCAAGGACACCCAATACTCTTTCCAAGAAAGGATCAAAATGAAGCCCATCTGAACCACCTCCAACAAATATTCCAGGACTGCATCTGAAACGGCGCCCTCATACTTCTACAGACTCTGGCACTGAAACTCTTGGAGTGTCCTCCTCCAAGTGACAACGTTTTGAACCTCTACCCAGTGGCGATCTGCTGGCACAACCTGTTGGACGTCCTCTATGCGATCATGAAGAGAACGTCGACATAGAGCCACACCTAAAAAATATCAAATAGTTATAACTCATAAACATTGAATATGGAAGTCTCGTCATTAATTAACTAATTGTTTTCTTTTATTCATTTTAGGTTAACCTATCCCATGGTCTAACTATTTAAACACAGGCAGAAAGAATAATGATGCATGATCCTTTCCTAGGTCACTACCCTATAACTACTATCACCTCGTTTATTACCCATTATAAACATAATGCTTCGTACATCATATCATAGGTGGGCTTAAACGCATATGTCACAACCGTTCTCTAGTGTTTACAACACTTTATAAACATGACTGACACTATTGCCCTAACAACCCATGCAACGTCACTTATTGTTAACTCCAAAATCCATTTTATACCTTATACTTTTTCTGATACCACTATGTCACGACCCCCTCTCTATAAGGTGTACCCCTCTTGGGCAGGCAATGTAAGAAGGGAGACAATTACCCCCCAAGTCCCGCCTCCAGTAGGCCCTGGTTTGGCGATTAGCACTAAGGGTTTAGTAAACACATAGATGACATGCATTACCCACTATGAGAATACATGTAAAAGAAAGAGATAAGATAGACACCAATCAAATCCATATCAGAATTAAATATAAATGAAAACTCATGTGTACATATGTAATTTCATGAAAAAATACTACAACTAGATGGGGATAACTGCAAGTACCCAAAAGAAAGTAAACCCAGTAGCAACCACAAGACCGAACAACTCCTGCAACCCCAAGCCAGTAGAAACCAGCTTGATCTCCAACCTGCTCCAAGTGAACTGAAAAATAGTTTATATATACATAGGGAGTGTATACAAGTATACTCATTAAGATCCTCCCTAAATCCTCTCGTGAAAAAGTAAAGATATCATGATAAAAGAAATTTAACAACAAGTTAAACTATCTCGTCACCTAATTTGGAATACTAAGTTCCCAGCCTCACCATGGCTACTCTCACCAAGTAACGCATTGAAGAGTATAAAATCTAATAATTATTATCAAGGGTAACCCGCTACTACTTCCCTATTGGGTTTCTTCCCTTCCCCAACATCACACGTCCTAGGAATCTCTCTCCAAAAATGATTTCCCACAAACTCCTGGGCGATGCGCCCAAATATGCACCTCATGAAACAAAACCACCACATCCACACAAGAAATTAACTAGATAGATTTGGGAGCCACCAAAACTCGTATAATGTGTATAATACATCAGGTAATATACCACAATCCATTACAACCCACACACCGAGTAAGGATCCTCAAGCCATCATAGCCTATACATGTTACACCTATAGTAGTCTATATGATACTATATCCAGATATTATGTGTGAGAATAACCACAATCCATTGCAGCTCTCTACACACATATATGGGGAAAATTAACTATGGTGCCTACCATTAAAAGTAACTACCAAGATAAGATAGCAGGTACAAAGGGGGTAGTCATCCATCCATCCTCCCACCAAAATGTTGTGGAAAACACCCCCAGGGATCAAAATCCCTGGGGTGTCAGTTGCCCTAACTAACAGGTGGAATAGAGTATTGAAACACCAAAAGTATAGAATATACTATATCTCACAACCACACAATAGGAATAACCTCATCATAGACTCAACTATAGCTATTGTCTCTCGGACTCCTGACCGCCACTTCTAAGACAAGGTATCCTACAAGCACACAACCATTTAAAGAGATTTATTACCTTACATCATTACCTTTTTATTATTTCAAAATTACAATAATTAATTATTCAATCTTTAATAAAACATTAAAAATTATTCATTAAATTTCTTTAGCATCACACCCAAAGTCCACTGTCCCTTTAAAATTTTAATATCAAAATTTCGTTACAGTAAGCTCCAACCGCATGGGTTATCAACATTTATGAAATTATTTATTTTCAGCATTACTTTTCCATATTCCCAGGAATTCTAGAAAAACATTATATGTTACTAAACACAAGGGGATCAACACGGTGAGTAGATAACTACCCACCGAGTCTTTGTCGCCTATAGAAAGAGCGTAGAACCATCCTCCCATGTGAATATAGACATGAAAAGCACACGACATACCCCATGAGTCATTTCCCCTTTTGGAAGAAGGGTAAGAAAGATCGGATTCTTTGAGCAATGTGAAATGTAAAGCAGATAAAATACTTATAAGAATCATCCAGCATCCAAACATTTGCATCCAACCCGTTCCATCATCCACGACGTCCTACCCGACACGCACAAGCATTAACTGGTGCATCTTGCCACTCGTGGCATCAACTAATGCCACAACCAATAGGAATATCTAGCCCACATATCACAATAGCCATATAGGCTCACATCACAACACAAGTAGCATGAAAAAACAATCATCTTATCAATTGGGATTTTGACCCTCAAATGTCAAGAAGGTAACTCAGAACCCTACATGTATTATATTTTATCAAGAAACTAATACTTTAATCAATCTTGGATAAAATGATTTATTATTTGCAGATTCCAACTTTTGGAAACCTAAAGATTGAGCTATCACAAATAATTAAACATTCTTACTTCACTAGATTGATTAACATAAAATTAAAACAACAACAGTAAGATTAATTCACATTCCACTTTATCTTCATCCAAGCGATGTTCTATTCATTCTGGCTTTACATTCTTTACTAATTTCTATCAAGAACAAAATGCTAAACAAGAAATCATTGATATCAAACTATCTAGAAAAACAAGATGCAATATCATACGATCGATATCTATTTATTTATTGAGTCCAAATATTTATTATTTAAATTCCATTGTGATCTAGTGAGATAAAACATGCTAACAAAATAGTTGCACACAAAATAAGAGAGAGGAAACGAATCCCCTACCTCAAACAGTCCTTGAAGTTCTTTATACGAGAATAATCCACATAGTGGGTTATGATCTCCTCCCTTATGACAACTGTATCCACTCGAGGAGGTAGAGACCCCACCACGTTAGCAAACACCCAAGAAAATCCATTTAGAAACATGGGGTAAAAATTCAATAAAATGGGATTGGAGAAAGAAGGAGATGAACCAAAAATAATGTAGATAGATCCTACATTATATCGAAGACTGGTAGATATTGCTTGGTTTCATTAAAATAGAGTGGAACAAATCCTAGAAGAAAAACATTTGATTATAGAATGCCTACGGGATGTAATGGGATATTCGAACGTCTCACACCCGATAACATGGAGGAAGAACTCCGGAGGAAGACATCTTGTCCCTTTAAAAGATTTAATGGAGTAGTGGTTTAAGATACACTGGATTTTCCATTAAAATCAGATCGCATAAAACCATGCAGTTTGACTATGAAAAAACATTTTGAGCCTTAGGATAAATTAATATAGGTGTTATGACCTTTGAATCAGCCTTAGAGTCCTTAAAACAAGGCTTTAAATGCATTTTAAGTCAATGAAAACGTTAAAGGGGAAAATGTAGGAAGCTAGAAACACTCTTCACGAACAGAAAATTTGGAAAAGGAAAAACACTATTCATGAACCTCACTTTTGGAACCATACCATTCTGGAATCATTTTTCATGATCTCAAAATTTGGCAAAGGAAAAAGATAACCATTGGAACCTCACCATTCTAGAAACATTATTCATGAACCATACTATTGAAACCTCACCATTCTTGAAATGTTTTTCATGAGCCTCACCATTAGAACCTCACCATTCTAGAAACACTGTTCAAGAACTCAAAATTTGGAAAAAGAAGAAGGTAACCATTGGAACCTCACCATTATAGAATCACTATTCATGGACTCAATATTTGGAAAAGGAAAGAGGCCACCATTTGAACCTCACAGTTTCACTGTTCACATAAGGTTACCGATGGCACTGTTCACAGAAGGTCACTGATGACATTGTTCACATAAGGTAACTGATGCCACTATTCTCATAAGATCACCATTGCACTATTCACATAAGGTTACCGATGAAACTATTCATAGAAGTTCACTGATGAAACTGTTCATATAAGGTCACCGATATCACTATACACATAATGTCACTATTAAACTATTCACATAGGGTTATTAATGACTCTATTCACATAAGGTCACCAATGACACTATTTATAGAAGGTTACCAATGATCTGTTCATAGCGGTCTACTGTTATAATTTTTCACCGATGGAATTGTTCACAGGAATAGAAACATGGAAAAGTGTTAGGGATAAGTCACCTTGACCTCCCAAAACACCACATACACCTAATTGTTTTTTCCAAGGAATAGATTAGAGAGGTCTATGCCATTACGGTTTTCTAGTTTTTATTAAATTATTGGACATCAAATTGGGAAAATGATGAAACATGTTTTTTTGAAAAGGATGTTACACACAATATTGAAGATGGCTTGGAATGTTGTAGGCATGGAGTTTTTCGGGATCAAAACATCAAAATACGGAAAAGGAATTATGTTCATGAATGATCTGGAATAAACATGAATTATCTGGAATGTGCGAAAATTATGATGATACATGCCAACGGTTTTCAATCCCAATGTGAAGTCAAATATCGTTTTATGTGGTTTGAGGGATCCTTCCATTATGAATCAAATCCACTATATTGTGGTCTACGAGTCCTATAAATAAGAGGTGACCCATCCCCCATTTGAGTAGTTAAACACTTATTGAAAATCAGTGCTCTGAATCATGAATGAATTTCGTGAAAATGGTGTTTCACAAATTAATTGGATCTAAATGAAATCTAAGGAAGTTTCATGTATTATGTATGTTGTGATTAAGAAGGATGTTTAACATATGAAGAGGTTTTGTGCATAAAAAATAAAACATGAATGCAAGGCGTAGTAAGGGTTTCACGAAAGATTTGAAGTTTCCAAATATATATTTGGTAAAGCGGTATTCATCAGTGAATGAAAGTGTGACTTCAATATAGCATCTATATATAGTGTAGTATGCATTCATTAGAGATAATAAAGGGACCAATATTTATATAAACAGTGAGTGGATCTTCTGAATAAGTAGCGAGCATACATTAGTTGAGATAAAAGTAAGCTTTTAGATTGTTATTGGTCATAAACGAGGAGGGAGAGTGAGTCTAATATGAAATTTGTAAACATCGGTGCACTTTTAGTGGATTTGGTACATCAGAACATTGTTGTTTTATTATCCTTCGATGTAGCCTAGTGAGGGAGAACCATGTAAAAATTCATGTTTCTCATTCATGTTTTAATTTCAGGTTATTATTTTCTACGAGAGAGAGAGAGAAATGATTTTAGTTTAACAACAAAAAATACTAAAAGGGAAAGTTGTTTTAATATTCCATACACTGAATTAACCCCCTAATTAGGGTATTTGACATAGTGGACCTAATATAAAATAATAAAAATTAGTGAAAATTACTGGTAATTAGTAATAACTAGTACCTCACCCATGTATTCACCCAACGCTATAAATCAAAACTTAATTTAAAAAGGAAATCATAGCTTTAAATGTTAAGAATGAAAATTAATTTAAAATATGTTAAAATTCTAAGTTAGCCGTAGATAAAATTGGGATAGTTTTAAAACATTCTGAGACATAGAAAAATAAGATATGAAAAAGATAGAAATTTTATTTTGAACATGGAGAAATCATATATAAGAAGAAACATAAATTTCAAATAATAACAAATAATAAAGAATATTGAATTTCATACATTTCATTGTGATCGGAAACATAAAAGAAAAAGCATGATACAAAGAAAACATTACAAAATCTCAACAAGGAAGAATTTGTTTTTCTAATGAAGGTTGACTTATGTAATAACATAATCTATTTTTAATAGTATTTGGTGAAGGATTCGAGTAGCGGTGTGAGTGGTTATTGCAATAGAGCCCCTATACTGGGTGTTGGGTTTACAGTGTCGTGGATCCCTATAAGAGTTAGTATTAGAGAGTAATAAAAAACTGGGAAATATTTTGTGGAGGGTGCCTGCAGATTTAAAAGAACATAGGCATCGAACAATTTGGGAAATTTAAATAAAGGTGCAATTACATACAACCATATTCAAATATTAATATATTCATCCATTAAAGGGGGATAAGAGAAACACAATAGTTCAAAATCAATGAGCCTACATTACTGATGTTTCTAAGATGTTAGGTTCTCAAGGATCAAACAAGACAGTGTCATTCCCCATTCAAATATATGCACTGACTTTGACCAATTTATGGAAAGCATACTGAGATTTTTAAAATTAAAATCAAGAAGTAACATTGTGTAGGACAAAATAAATAAAAATTATTAAATTAATAGAAAACACCATCTCTAGTACCACCATAGGGAAAAAAGATTCCAAATCAAACTTAAAATGATCCCAAACATCCACTTGAGCAACAATAGTTGAAACGAAATATCTTATCCAGTGATGATCAGCAGCCCTAAAACATATATAAGTTCAATAGAGTAAATAAGATAATGAACTGAAATTAAATAATAGAAAATATCAATTTGAAAAGGATTCCTTATCTTAAAATCATTGAAATAAAATAATAGCCTTACCCCTAGGGAAAACCAAAAAACAGAGTCCAGATAAAACCTATTGTAATCCCAAATGTCCACATTAGCACCAATAGTGGCAAAGAGGTATATTTCCCAACGATGATCAAAAACCCAGAAATGTAAATAAGTTTAACATAGGAAATAAGATAAATAAATACAATTATATAAGAGACAATATCAACTAAAAAAGGATTACTTTTGTTAAAATAATTGAAATAAAATTAATATTACAAGAATGGAATCTTCAGCACATAAACTGTCAGTGGCTAGTAATAAGGGAAAAAATATATTCCATAACCGGATGATAAATTAAAAAATGATTCAATAGAGAAGATATTCCCACAATGAGAAAGATCATACATTGGAAGGATTTTTAGAAGCATGTTCAGTGCCTACAACATGATTATAATGCTAGACATTTTATTCAATGATGCCTGGTTGAGTAAAACATATGTATTATAATGACATAAGAAAATTAATTAAGTGCTAAACTATGATTTAGAATACATAAATTTGTTTTTATTTTCAGAAATCTATAAAACTAATGCATATAGATTGAAATAGAGTTTCATCAATGAAGGTGTTGCACTTTCTTCAAAAGATACAGAATCCTCAGCCTTCCCCATAGAATTAGAAAGCAGTGACATTTCCCCATTATCCAAATGTCTCCCTTCTTCAGTCAATGTCATGAGTGTTGGATAGTGGGTTTTAAACTCCACATTAATAAATAGAAATCAAGGGTTAGAAGATCCTTCAACCAATTCATAAGGCCTTAAAAAATTAAATTGAATCAAAATATAGATGAAGAAAAATTAAATCATTATATAGAATAAGAGATTCATATTGAATATTCAGACACATAATGAGTATACAGATTATAGAAACAATGATTTGGAATTCAACAGCAATTAAGGAATGAATTCTTGGGGAATAGGAAAATGATTAAAAATTTTAACATAAACACCGTACCTGATATATGGGGACATCCATCTAGAACACTCTTATTGAAGGTGATGTTTTAAAAAGGTAACATACATATTGAACACTGCTATAGATCATCAAAAAAAAATATGTAATAACAAAATAAATTATAAATAATGTAGAAAAATGTGAAATTTTTAGTCTATAATGGATACTAATATAACAATATTAATTAATTGTTTTAATCATTAAAATAAATATGTATAGTAAGGTCACAGACTTGGTAAATGATAGTGATCCGAGTAGTCAATAGTTCTGTAAGTATATGGAAGACGTGTCCTATATTTGAATTGGACGTTTGGTTTTTAGAATCAGATAGTATGTAACTTGTGGTAATAGATAAACCTTTATTGTGAGTGATAAATTAAATAAAACATATATCATGCAGACTAGAACATGAAATAAAATTAAAAAAAATAATATACATACCTCTGGATAAGAATAATACACTTTCCAGCCTTCATGTCATGAATAATTCTTTATTGTTAGAAGGTGTGTTCCATATCTGCACTCATATGATAAGATATTCAATAATAATAATTTATAGTGAAGAAGATACTATTAGAAAACAATAGTTAAAAAATAGCATATTTTAAAGAATAACTTATTGTTAGAGGAGGATTTATTTTCAAATCATGGTTCTTAACGGTTAAAACATGTTTTTTTAAAAGTATGTGTATAGTGGTGTTAAAAGTGTAGCTATATCAAATGTTTTAGCACTTTAACTGTCAAAGATGGAGCCCTTGTAACTGCCAATGTTATATCCTTCTGAACATGAAAGAGGTTTTTGTTTTGTGCCCTTCACTTGTTTAGTTGTAGAACCAATCATAGAAAGGCATTGAAACATAAGAGAAAAGTCTATTAGAGTAATTACAATATCAAAAAATATGTCCAAAACTGAATTATGACTCACTTTGAATACAAGTAAGAGTTAGTATGTAATGATACAAATTTTTTTTACCTAGTTCAGGAAACTATAGGAGTGGAGAAGCTTTCCAAGACGTACTATTTATCCAAATTCAACTGTTCGGTTAACTATGTCACCATATATGTAGGATAGAAACCATTCTTGGATATTCTTTAATATTCTAATTTCAAAACAGATTTAATTCGGTCATACTCTTTCAATATGAATTGAAAGTCAATTAGTATGTAGTATTAGTTATAAAAAATAAAATTTTAAATCATAGAAATATTTGGTAGTAGATGTAATATTCATTTTATGATGGTGCATGTGTAAAAAATCATTAAAAAATTAGAAAATATTGTTGAACACATATAGAGGAAGGTAGATAGTATTGCAGTTGAACAAATTTAATTCTCTAATAAATGACCTATTACCCAATAAAAAAACATGATTTACTTCTCAAATTAAATACATGTTCAAATTGACAAAAAATATATTCATTTCTCAAATTAAATAAATCATCCACTACTCAATGAGTGTATAAGCAGTAAAAAAAGACTCACATATCATATTCAACACAAATAAAAGAAAGTATTAACTAAAACAAAATAAAATGACCCATTGCATGAATAAATACCATTTATCCAGTCTTCCATGATGTTGTATTTCTCCAAAATCAAGTGTTAGTCCACCATGTAACCTTGTAAGCATGATGGAAACCCGATATGAATATTGATTATACTGAATATATTGATAACATATATCTGTGGTACAAACTATTCTAATAAAATGTTTAAAAAGTTACAAATTATTTTAGCTGCTATGTATGATTATTTATATGGGGACCTGTATAATATGAGAGAGAAATGTTGGCTTATGATAAGTCATTATATATAATTATCTTATGTGAACATGACTTGTGTGACATGAACAGTAGGTTAATATTATGTGTGTTAAGTGGTTATACCATGTAATAATAATTAATCACCAATCATAATGTCATAATACCATCTATTGCATCTTTTAGTCATATTTTACAGTATCCACCATATCTCATATAAAACATGGTGCTATATTTTTCGACGTCCTGAACGATTCATGCATGTTCTTAATTTTAGAACATGATCTGGTAAACCAAGCACACGGAATAGGTCTAACCACTAAAGGAAGTAATTTAAAAGAGATTTTTGAATAAAAGTGTCCCATACCACTTCAAAACTTTTGAAAAGAATTAACATTTTAAAAACATTCATGTTTATATAAATAAATCCTTAAAATCCATTTTGAAGACATGGACATTAATTAAAAATATTTAGAATGATAAATCTTTAAAACATTTAAACTTCTGATTTAGATAAAGAGTACCTTTCAGAAATTCTTAAAATATTCGTTTTGAAATCATTTAAAAGTCACATAATTATAAAATAAAGCATTTACTTTGAAAATATCCTTATAAGCTTGTAAGGGAAGCTTTGAAAATTTTATAACGGCGGAAAATATCTGCACCCTCCGTATAAGTTAAAAAAACATTCTTACCTTAATTATGTCGAAAAGGTTAAAAATGACCTTGTTTGGAAAACGATGGAAAGATTCCTTTATAAACTTCTTATAAAAATTCAAACAAGGGTATAAATGACTTTAACCCATATTCTGTAAAATAGTAAGAATGTTTTGAAATACCCTTTCAAGAAACATGGATGTGGATGATAAATAGGTCATAGTAGATAATTACATATAAACAACCTCGGATAATGAAGAGATTGTGAAATAAACCTTACCTTGTACTTTTCACTGGTTTGGTGTAGGTTAACCTCCTGTATAGTGGTGAAATAATTGTTATTAAATTATACAAGAAGCATATACACTAATATGATATCATATATGATATTTTAACATTGCTTTGTTAATAATATCTTAGTATTATCGTCGTTTCGGGTGTTAACTTACTCATTTTATTTTATATGTTTTGTTACGTAAGCCATGGTTGTCATGGACAGATTGTATATTATTCATATCTAGAATGATATCAAGTCCATAAACATTATTTTTAATTCATCAAATGATAATTATACTTGAATGTATACGATGGAGAATGAATCTCATCGCATTCATGGAGACCGTAGTCCGTACGTACGCACGAGCAACAATATCCTTCTTTTGATATTAAAATAATATATAATTGGATGATATATCATATATTCAGAATCATTATCAAGTTATATTTATTATTTACATTAATTACACATCATTATTATACCCATCCAAAGAATAATGTTTTGAATAACAATTACACCACGACGTGGAGACGGTAAGCCGTACGTACGCACATATGGTGACATGTCATTCAAAGGATGGATAGAATACTGAAATATGGTTGTACCATGTTTATAATAACATAAAATTATATATAATATACTGGAGTTATTATTTTAGAATGGTAATAACAAAGAAAGATGAAGTGGAGGAAGAAAGGAACTTGAAAAAGGGTGGTGAAATCATTACCTCTTCTTCGGGTTCTTCCTTTTGATTCGATCAAAAGGGCTCCATAGGTTTGCCTTATGACTAAATGAATTCCTATAAGATTAAGTGAGAGACTTTTAGAGAGTATTTGGTCCGGGTTTGGACAAACTAAAAGGCTTTGAATGTGTGAATTAGTGAGAAGGGGGAGTGCCCTTTTATAAGAGGGGTGAGGGGCACCTTTGGAAAAGCTAGAAATATTATTTTATAATAAATTCATATTCGTTTTATAATGGCTAAAAAGTAGATTATTTAAAGTTTATGGTGGGGATGGGTCAAAAACCACTCAACCAATAGAATTTAGACAGTTTTGGGTCACTATATTAACCTTATCTTTATGTATTAACTCTTAGTTAATTAGTTTCACTTTTACAATGTCTCTTTGTATTTTTATATTATATGGTTAATAAACTTACTATATACATCCAAGAGACCCTAAAGTGGTTTATTAAAGATAAAAATATCATGATATAATTCTCTTGGATGATCCTTAGATTTTTAGGAAATTAATATCAATTAATAATATAATAGTTGTTTTAAAAACTCTTTTATGTCAATTTTGACACTATTAAATAATTGATTTTAGTAAAACTCATAACAGAATGATTACTTCGAAAAAAGATAATTAAATAAATCCTAACATTCCATATTAACCTATATATTTATTGGTATTTATAAAAAGTCTCAAATTTAATTTTTTTTGGATATTTATAAGATCAATTTTTCTAATTTTTCACTATTATGGTAATTAATGCATTACCATTGTGTCATAAATTAATTAAATTATTTAATGTCTAAAAATTATAAATAAAATAATATTATGTAGAAAATATATTTATATTTATAATGAATATTTATAGTCAAAAATCCATCATATATATCCCTATGTACAAATTGTTTTTCTAAAATATATATGCTTGTGTCATTTTTGTATTAATTTTAACTTAATTAAAATAAACTGTCCCTATCACTTACAAGTGGCTCCATGGGGTACCAAATTCAACACAATGATGGAAATTGTCATAAATGTATCAACCAATATGGTTAGGACACGTTTTAGTGTAATTTTCTATTATTATAATATTATTTTTAACCATTATTTACCGGATTTACCCATTAACCATGGTAAATAAAATATTTACCGAAGTAATTATTCAAAATGTCTAATAATAAAAGTCACCTATTTACACAATTTGAACATCCTGATTCCAAATATGGAATCAATTTTTCTAAATTCAAGACACATAAGTGGAAGAAATTAATTTAAAATTAATTCTCGTTGTTAAAACAAAAAGCGTGTTTTTAAGAGATAATAACTATCAAAAGATTGACACTTGTTTATGTCCGGTTTAATTGTGAAATTTTGTCCAATGACCAACATTGTATTAAATGGTAAAAATATATTCTAAATATACTTTAAAACCACTGAAATTAATAGTTTATCACAACTAATTATTTTTATTAAAAAAAGTTGTTTTTAATTAAAATTTAGAAATTTTCACTATTCATCAAAATATAAAAGTTATCCGAAAAGTACCAAAATTTCACCCTAGATTAAATTCGATATCCCGAATCCAAAAATGAATTCAATTTTGAGAGATAAAATTTATAAATTTTTAAAAAGTATGTATTACTATTCATTACGGCTAGTTTGATTGGTTGTAGTGTGTGTTAGAACTCGAAGTTGTGTACACCACACGATATTGTATTATTCAAAGTGAAGCATACCGTGGAAGCTTGGGGTGTTACATTGTAAATTTTTTTATGTCCCCATTCTAAATAATAAATTTATTTATTCCAACTGAATATATAAAAGTTTAAAATATTGGATTTAAAAATGGTTCACTATTAAAGTTGGTAAAAGTGCATTTCTGAAAAATACTTCTTTTATCTGAAAAAAAGGAAATTTGTTCTTACATTATATCTAAGAAACTCATAATATAGATTCTAAAATTATAAGGATTATATAAGGTTCAAAATTTAGTTAATACTATTCATAACCTATTTTGAACGGCTTGTTTGGTAAGTCTTAGTGCTCTTGAACTCAGTGTTACGTGTTGTGCAAGTTATTGAATTGTTTTAAAGTATTACATAATATGAAATCATGGGGTGTTACATTCTTCCCTCCTTTAATAAATTGCGTCCTCGCAATTTGACATTCTTCTTCGAAAATAAAGGTTGAAAATAGAAAATATCTTTGTGGGAAAACCCACATCAGAAATTTGGTTAATAAAATTTATTCTTAATAAGAGGAAAAGAGAAATGAAAGGGTCACCAACAAATGATGATCTAGATTAGGAGAAAATTGGTTGAAATTAGAGACATATAATTTGAGGGAAAACGTAAATATTTATAGGTGGTGATTGAGGTCATCAATCTTAAACAAGTTTAAAATTCGGGACCTTAAATTCAGTAATCTATGAGGATTTAAAATGACATCGATTAAACAAAACATAAGGTATTAGGATAACTCATTTTTCGTTTTATTATCCCTTAAATAAAGTATAAGAATTATTTTCTTCATAGAATAAGAGGAGAAGAAAAATATATACTTGAAAAGTAGAGTTCCATATTTTAACTAATTTCTACAACAAACTCAAATTTTACTCTAAAAGATAATAGAACATAAAAAAATTATTCTATTTATCCTATTTGTTTGGGGTTAAAAAATGAATTTTTAATTCATTTACTAGACCTTCTTAAAATAAACTACAATATTTAAATCAGGACATCTTGGGGGCCAGTGGTAGGTGATACACCCTTGTCGCCCTTCGGTTGCGGGTTCAAGTCTCGCGGAATTACCGGTTGTGACAGGTTGCCTACCGACCTTCGGGTGTCCTTTTATGACAATCCAAAATTAATCTCAAACTAGAATTATCCAAAATACTTCTGTCCAAACTCACATTCCAACATTTATAAGGAAGGTAAACATAATTTAGATCCTTTTTAACCTTTATTATCATATGAATACCTTCATCATGTATTCTTTTAAAACACTGAAACATCATGAATTACCATAATTTTTATTGATTACATTCATGCTCCCTTATTCCATATATAATGCTAGATATACTTCATCCATCCAAAAATGTTGTATCTCCAACAGTTATGGAATATAAAAATCTCTAATCAGTTTCAAGGCAGTCAAGAATATCTAATATAATTTACCCGAATCAACCATATCTTATTCCAAAATAAGTACCTCAATATTAGGACCATATTAAGGTTTATCTTTCCTTCAACCATGTAATTTCTAAAATGTTTAACTTGCTGTAGAGTCACTTTTCTTAGTACCATAAAATCTCAAATCCTCAATGAAATAGTTCTGTAGTACAATCCTTATATACTCCATAATTATTATAACAAGTACATTTCTGATACAACACTCAACATAAGAACTCTAATCATTCCTCTTCATATGTGGTAGTATCAGAAATTTATTGTTATCCAATAGAATCATTTGCGGCATAGTCTGATGATAGGTTCGCGTAGTGTCCAAAATCCTTACAAATGAAGCGTTGTACATTTGAAACCATTTTCTTACCCTTTCAGTCATTACTTGGTTCCCTTTTTCCTACACACTTATAACAAACTCCCATTCATTTCAGGCAAGTTCCAGTGTGTTTCTTCCCACAGTTATCACAGATGGGGAAATTCTTATTTTCCCTCTTCCCTTTATCCATCTTTCTCTATTCCATCCTTTTCTTCTTTTGCTTCCCTTCAAATCCATATGACTCAGTAAACTCTTTAGTTATTTTATCCACACGTGATACTATTTATTCATATGATGATAATACGTGGGAGACAATTTCCCTTATAAATGATCGCTTAATTCCCTGAAAGATACGATCCTTCTTACTCTATGGATCATACGTATTATTGGAGTTCACATTCATTCTACTCGGCGCTATTTCTATACAATATCATAAGCTAGGTCAGTGTATGAATTGCAATGAATAATTACAAACTTGTAAAATAACTAACGCAAATTGAACAGTTTATGGATATAATCCATAATCATAAAAATGTTTTCATTGAGTAAGTATATACTCATGAGCCCTTCATAATGGGTTTTAAAGAAAAATAGAATTATCCTAAGCATATCCCCCGGGAGTGTCGTAACCAAGAGTGCAACAAGGCCTGTTGTCATGCACCAGTTCCCATTCGAGTCTTGCTAAAAGTGGTGATTTTGGGTTTTACCACTAGGTACATCTGTGCTAGAGCCACCTCTACCTGCTCATATCCAGACAGAGATTTATTTCTCAAAAAACTGACAAAATATCTACAATTCCAAAATTTCAGGAAGTTCCTCTATACCAATCCTCAAAGTCTATCTTAGGGATATGTTCTCTAATCAGAGTTTATCTAAATCTAGTTTCCAAGTTTATTGCTAAAGTTCCTCTGATACCAACTGTAACACCACGACCCCAGTTACCCAGAGTCGTTGAATTATTTTAATACATTGGCATGATTACAAGGAATCAAGTCCCAAAGAAACCGATCAGTTTATAAGTCTGGGAAAATAGATTACATACATGAATGTTACATTACAATTCATAATATACAAAAAAACACAAATAATCATTTATGAATGAAATTATTCCCCTATCATAACCCGACATATCAATCACAATACACTTCTTAGAATCCTGGGAAAAATAAAACATAGAAAGGGGTGAGCTCAAACTCTCAGTAAGGGTAAGAAATGCAGCGGAATCTTTCAGAAATAAGCATAAACATTTGAGGTAATGTATAACTAAAAAATTCCTTTAAAACCTGAACATCAGTATAATATGGAAAAGATAAAATGAAATAATGACTTTTTATTATTCACATGGATATTCTACTAGTCTTATAATCACATGAAATATCAATAATCACTTTCATAATGATGGAATGCATAATTCCAGACTATCATAACCACATAGCCAAGGCCTCGTGCCAAGAATACAAATAAGATTTTCTCAAGGCCTTGTGCCATGACACTAGATTGTCTCATGAGACCTACTGATGCATCGAGGAGCTATTACGGGCTCCACTCATCACATATTAAGTCCAATGCATTCCTATATGAAAAGGTTTAAACATAACAAAAACATTCGTATTAAAACTAGCATATGAAATGTCAATACATTCTCCATAAACCATGAATGGTTTAAAAATAACACATCCACAGTCAAACATATCACAAAACCTTCAATACAATATGGATGTTTTTTATCATAATAAATAAACTTCAAATAATAATAAAATCCATCAAAGGATGTTGGCATAGAAGAAGTCAAAACTATTTCAGAGAAATATCTCTTTTTTAAATCATTTAAAAGTCATAGTTTTATAAAGGAAGTAATTTAAAAGAGATTTTTGAATCAGAGTGTCCCATACCACTTTGAAACTTTTGAAAGGAATTAACATTTTAAAAACATTCATGTCCATATAAATAAATCCTTAAAAACCATTTTTAAGACATGGGAATTAATTAAAAATATTTATAAATATAAATATTTAAAACATTTAAAATTCTGATTTTGATAAAGAGTACCTTTTCGAAATTTTTAAAATATTCATTTTGAAATCATTTAAAAGTCACATAATTATAAAATAAAATATTTACTTTGAAAATATCCTTATAGGCTTATAAGGTAAGCTTCAAAAATTTTATAATGGAGGAAAATATCCTCACCCGCCGTATAAGTTAAAAAAACATTCTTACCTTAATTCTGTCGAAAAGGTTAAAAATGATCTTGTTTGGAAAATGACGGAATGATTCCTTTATAAACCTCTTATAAAATTTCAAACAAGGGTATAAATGATTTTACCCCATATTCTGTAAAATAGTAAGAATTTTTTGAAATACACTTTCAAGAAACATGGATGTGGATGATAAAGAGGTCTCAATAGATAATTACGTATAAACAACCTCGGATAATGAAGAGATTGTGAAATAACCCTTACCTTGTACTTTTCCATGGTTGTGGGTAGTTTAAACTCCTATATAATGGTGACATAATTTTTATTAAATTATACAAGAATTATACACATTAATATGATATCATATATGATATTTTAACATTTCATTGTTAATAATATCTTAGTATTATAGTCGTTTCGGGTGTTAACTTGCTCATTTTATTTTATATGTTTTGTTACGTAAGCCTTGGTTTTCATGGATAGGTTGTATCGTATTCATATCCATAATTATATCAAGTCCTTAAACATTATTTTTAATTAATCAAATGATTACTATACTTTAATGGATATGATGGAGAATGAATCTCATCGCATTTGTGGAGACGATAGTCCGTACGTACGCATGAGTGACAATATCATTCATTTGATATTAAAATAATATATAATTGGATGGTATATAAAATATAAAGAATAATTATCATGTTATATTTATTATTTACAATAATTACACATCATTATTATACCCATCCAAATAATAATGTTTTGAATAACAATTACACCACGACGTGGAGACGGTAAGCCGTACGTACACACGTATGATGACATGTCATTAAAAGGATAGATAGAATACTGAAATATGGTTGTACCATGTTTATAATAACATCAATGTATATATAATATAATGTAGTCATTATTTTAGAATGGTAATAACAAATAAAGAAGAAGTGGAAGAAGAAAGGATCTTGAAAAAGGGTGGTGAAATCATTACCTTTTCTTCGGGTTCCTCCTTTTGATTTGATCAAAAGGACTCTGTAGGTTTGCTTTCTGACTAAAGGAAGGCCTCTAGGATGAATTGAGGGATGTTTAGAGAGTATTTGGGCAGGGTTTGGCCGAACCAAAAGGCTTTTAATGTGTGAATTAGTGAGAAGGGGGAGTGCCATTTTATAAGAGGGTGAGGGGAACCTTTGGAAAAGCTAGAAATATTATTTTATAATAAATTCATATTCGATTTCTAATGGCTCCAAAGTGGATTAATTAAAGTTTAAGGTGGGTATGGGTCGAAAACCACTCAACCAAAAGAATTTAGACAGTTTTGGGTCACTATATTAACCTTATCATTAAGTATTAACTCTTAGTTAATTAGTTTCATTTATACAATATCTCTTTGTATTTTTATATTATATGGTTAATAAACTTACTATATACATCCAAGAGACCCTCAAGTGGTTCATTAATAATACAAATATCATGATATAAGTCTCTTTCCCGAACATTAGATTTTTAGGAATTTAATATCAATTAATAATATAATATATTTTTTTAAAACACTTTTATGTCAATTTTGACACTATTCAATAATTGATTTTTATAAAACTCATAACAGAATGATTACTTCGAAAAAAGTTAATTCAATAAATCCTAACTTACCATATTAACCTATAAAATTATTGGTATTTATAAATATTCTATAATTAAATTTATTTGTTTATTTATAATATCATTTATTCTAATTTTTCACTATTATGGTAATTACTACATCACCATTGTGTCATAAATAAATTAAATTATCTAATGTATAAAAATTATAAATAAAATAACATTATGTAGAAATATATTTATATCTATAAGGAATATTTATAGTAAAAAATACAACATATATAACCCTATTTAAAAATTGTTTTTCTAAAAGATATATGCTTGTGTCATTTTTGTATTCATTTCAACTTAATTAATATAAAGTGTCCCTATAACTTACAAGTGGATCCATGGGGTCCAAAAATCGACCCAAAGATGCCCATGGTCGTAGATGTATCATCGAATAAAGTTAGGACACGTTTTATGGTAATTTGTTATTATTATAATATTATTTTTTAACCCTTATTTACCGGATTTACCCTTTAACCATGGTAAATGAAATATTTACTGAAGTAATTATTCAAAATGACTAAAACTAAAAGTCACCTATTTACACAATTTGAACATCCTGATTCCAAATATGGAATCCATTTTTCCAAATTCAAAATATATAAGTGGCAGAAATTAATTTTAAATTCATTCCCGTTGTTAAAACAAAAAGCGTGTTTTTAATAGATAATAACTATCAAAAGATTGCCACTTGTTTATGTCCGGTTTAATTGTGAAATTTTGTCCAATGTCCAAAATTGAATAAAATGATAAAAATATATTCTAAATATACTTTAAAACCAGTAAAATTAATTATTTATCACTACTAATTATTATGATTAAAAAAAGTTGTTTTTAATTAAAATTTAGTAATTTTCACTATTCATCAAAATAAAAAAGTTATCCGAAAAGTACCAAAACTTCACCCTAGGCTAAATTCAATATTCTGAATCCAAAAATGAAGTCTATTTTTAGAGTTAAAATTTATTAAATTTTAAAAAGTCTGTATTACTATTCATTACAGCTAGTTTGATTGGTTGTAGTGTGTGTTAGAACTCGAAGTTGTGTACAACACACGCTACTGTATTATTCGAAGAGAAGCGTACCGTGGAAGCATGGGGTGTTACATTGTAATTTTTTTGTTCCCATTATAAAGAATAAATTTATTTATTCTAATTGAATATATAAATGTTTAAAATATTGTATTTAAAAAGGGGTCACTATTAAAGTTGGTAAAAGTGCATTTTTGAAAAATTACTTCTTTTATCTGAAAAAAAGGAATTTGTTATTAAATTATGTCTAAGAAACTCATAATATGGATTCTAAAATTATAAGGGTTATATAAGGTTCGATATTTAGTTATTAATATTCATAACCTCTTTTGAACGGCTTGTTAGGTAAGTCATAGTGCTCTTGAACTCGGTGTTACGTGTTGTGCAAGTTATTGAATTGTTTTGAAAAGTACATACTATGAAATATTGGGGTGTTACATGGGGTGAGAAGGAATCAAATTAGAAAATTCAGAAATTTGAAATAGATTTATCTCAAATTCTATTAAATTTGATGGACAATTTGATTTGGATAATTATCGCTCTGCATGAATCAAATGTGTATTGAATGGCGGTGGCTCTAAATACAAGAGCAGTTGCAACTTCAATCTATATGAATATTTCTAGATCCCTGCATGGAAAGATCAGGAACACATTATTGCTATTTGGGCACATATAAAACCTCTATTTCACTATAGTAAAATCAAACTACAAGAGAATTCAGTGTATAAGTGAGAATATATAGAATACACATGTCATACCTTGAACAATATCGACCAATACCTGATCATGTACCTACCTTGTATGCATCATCATATGGTCCCAGAAGATGGGACAATGAGGTTATAATAGACCACCTATAGATGGTGGTGGTATTGGATTGAAACATTATCCATCTAGATCTCTTCTTAATCTCATAGCATCTCCTACTGGTCTAATGAATCCACCTTCTGAAGTAAAACCCTATTAAATACAGGGAGACCCCTAACTACAATAATTCATTTCTAATAGAGGTCCATCCACACTACTAACATTTTGACATGGAATTATTACATTGTTTCGGAAATTTGGAACCATATATTATCTACAAATATATGCATATAATTTTCAACAACCCTACTATATTAATCTGTACAGAGATATTATGTAATTTTTTGGAATATAGTTCAATATCTGTACACAGAAATTAAAAAATATATGTACTCAAGTTTTAATATATAAACATTTTGGACATCCAATATTTGTCCACAGATATGTAGGTTATTCCCCGTAACATGAAAGCATCATTTAATCTTTTTTTTCAGAAAATCAGTATAATATTTTAAATGTTAGTTTCTTTATGTGCCTGATATAAAAAGAACTTGGACAACCAATAATGATGTAAATTGTTTGAAATCAATGCATATAATAGTGTGAACCCAATATAATAAACGTATAAACAAACGATGTGACCTAACCTAGAGAAAAAACAAAAATAGGTACAGTTTTCATATTTATGGGCACATCATGATGTGTTGGTCGAATTGAATATCAATGTGACATCATTGAAATAATAAATATTTTAATATAGAATTTATAAACATAGAATCTATGAGAATTTTGATAATTTTAACGATTGAAATGGATAAAATGAATATAAATATTAATTTATAATTAAGAATTAGTCGAACTACACACCTTTTATACAATTCTCCCTGCCCCAACCCTTTTGTAAGGCACATCACAATAATGTTGTCAATACTATTTATAATGATTCTTGACCTGAAAGCGTAAATCAAATTAATGGAATTATAACAACACAATGTGGTTCATTAATGTCAAGAGTAGATTTAGAAATTTTAATCTTGAAAATAAGATGATATCACAATTTCACCCTTTTCAATGCCATTGTTGTTGGAAGATGACGCAAAATCACTTAAACTGGTGATTTCAACCCTAAATTGAATAAATTAAACAACCACAAATGAAACCACGTCATATTATGAAATTGTGAGAATGGGGAATGAGTAGCTAATTTTAAATAATGAATTTTCCATGTATGAAATAAAAAAATGCACAAGTCTACAATTCAGCTATGTTAATACACGACACTAATTCAGCTACATCTCTACAGTAAAAAGGAATCTTCTTACTGAAAAAATTAATCCATCAATGGATAAGTTAAAATTCAAGTGAAACCCAGCTCCACATCATCAGATTCGACATCTCCCCGGAAATTGATTCCTGGTCACGCATGCTCATGCTCAGAAAAAATATACTTTCATTTACTCATTTCTAAACAATGTTCCATGAATAACCTATCCATATTTCATTTATCCAGATGTTATGTTTGTCAAAAAGGGGGTCATTCATCATCTACAATGGCGACAATGAAATTAGCATTTTCCAAACCCTGACTGAAGCCCTAACATGGTTAATTGGCTTGGCATAAAAAATATAACTAATCCAAATGTCGGATTCACATAGAAGTAGTGATCTTGGAGTTGGTTCGTCCTAGAAAAGGCGGTCAAGGATCTTAGAAGGGGCAATATGAACGGACAACTCAGTTCGAGATCTGGCCCATCATCATACTCTCATCAAAAATGAACTCAGTTCAAGTTTTTTATGTTGTAGCATCGGCTTCTCAAGAGAAGTGGTTCACTTAGTTTGTCTCCAAACTTTATGAAAGCTTGGAGATGTGATTGGTGTTACTGCATTGACGATCTGGTTATTTCAGCTTGTTGAGAAGTCAACAGCGACAACAAACTTTGCTTCAATTCATGGTGGCAGCTTAGTTCATCATGTTTCGATAGCACAAGTCAATAATACATGAGAGAGAGAGGATTGGCTACAAATGTGGAGGAAAATAATTGGGTTAAGGTGAAGGTAGTGGTGTAGGAACAACTAGAGAGGAGAATAAGAGAGGTGAGTGGGAGAGGCGAGTCGGGTAGGGCAGTGAGAAAGGGAAATTGAGGAGGGCGCGAGAGAGGGGATTCCAGGAGGAGGGATTTGGGGAGGTGTGTGGGAACCCTAGAGCAGGGATAGGGGATTTGGGGAGGGGATTTGGGGTGGTGAGTAAATATCTGAAGAAAATAATGATCGGGGGTGGGAGTGAAGATGATTTTTTTGGGTTTGATGGGAGGGATGTGGAATTTCGGTGATGTGAAGACATGTGGTGGTGACGTGTGTAATGGAAAAATCATACTTTAGTATATATATAGATTTGTGGGAGTTTGTAATAGTTAGCAGTAATTATTAAAAATTAATGGTAATTAGTAATAATTAGTGGTAATTGGTTATAATTACTAGTAATTTATAATAATTAGTGGTAATTCGTAAATATTAGTGGTTATTAGTATCAATTAGTGGTAATTAGTTATGATCAGTTGTAATTAGAATTAACTACTGGGAATTAGTACTAATTAGTGATAACCAAAATTAATTAGAAATAATTACTAGTAAATAGTATAAATTAGTTCTAATAAGAAATAAATAATAAATATTGTGGTAATTAGTAATTTCATTTACTAATTAGTGGTAATTAATACCAATTTGTGTTAATTATTACTAATTAGTGGTAATTTATAATAATCAGTGGTTATTAGTAACAATTAGTGGAAATTAGTAATAATTAGTGGTAATTAATAAAAATTAGTAGAATTTAGTTTTAATTAGTCTTAATTAGTAAAAACTAGCGATTCTTAGTAAATAATTGTTATAAACTAATAAAAATTAGTAAAAAATACCAATAAAATTTTATGAGTTAATAATAATTAGCAATTATTAGAGGAAATATGCATTAATTAGTAAATTTTTTTTAAAAAGTAATAAAATATTGAAAGTTGATATAATTTACAATAAATAATTATAATTTATAATAAATAGAGATAAAAAAGTATAATTTATAAAAAAAATCTCTAAATTAATAAGAAAATACATTTTTATAAAAAAATTAGACATATAAAATTTGTTTGAAATATTCAATATATTTTAAAATTATATACATTATGATATATTATTCTGAAATAATATAATTTTTTATAAATTTATAAAACTGTGAAAATGAAATAGGTTGTTAGTTTTAATGTCTTGAGCAATGAAAAATATAGACTAAGAGGACACAAATTTGTCATTTTTTCAGACATGATGTTTTTAAATTCATTGTGTTACAAAATTTTAGTAATTTATAATATTTTTTATTACATTATATAAAATTATATTTATAATTAGTCATAATTACATAAAAATAGTTGTAATTACAAAAAATAACAAATAATTTACTAATAATTTGTGGTAATTAGTAATAATTTACAATACATAATACTATATTATGATAATTAAAAGTGATTACTATAACATAATGGTTATAAGTAAAAATTATTTGTAATTAGAAGTTTTAAATTATAACTAGAAATGGATTGCAATAATTGGTTAAAATCAATGGTATATAGATAACATTGATAATATTTACTAGTGAATTATATTTTTTAATTTTCCAATATTTTGGATCATTTTTTCAATATGAAATTAATCATAAAATGTGTATTTAAATACATTTTATTTTATAATTATAGAACAAGGATGTCAAAAAGAGTCTTTATTACATGATCATGATTGGAGAAATCATCACATAAATCTAATAATTTCTATTATAAATCATGTATATATATTGAGGGTGTTAAATATTTCTTATCATTTGCACCATCAAAACAAGATTTTTTTTTCAATAGGGACAATTAAATGACCATGTATTAAATGAGACATTAGGTTGTTTGACACATTTGAGAATGTTTGTGGCGAACTATTGTATTTTGGTTTTTGAAAAAATTAAGATTTTTTGTACCAACATGATGAATGTAGTTTCAGATATAATATTAATAATTTGGTTCTAGATCAATCACATTTTGAAATATTATTATATGATATTATTTGTTTGTCATATAAAAAAATAAAACTTGGGATACTATTGATTTCACTCTTGATATATAACCATATAAATTTTATGAGTTTCTTAAGTCTATTAAATATGATTTAAGTCCTAGATTTTTGATAATTAAATTTGATTCAGTTGAAAAATTTATGGATATTAGATAAGATAATGGAATTCCATATAACTGTTTTCATTAGGCATTTACTTTTGTTAAAACACTATTACCTAAAAAAATGTGTTTCCTAAAACTTTATATTAGAGTAAGGGGATGGTACTTAATTTGTGTATTTTTTTTCAGAAGTTCCATTCATGTAATAATTATTTCATCATATATTATGGTGAAAATGATTGTTTTGTTTGTTTTCCTACATGTGGGAAATCAAGGTACAATGTTCCTCAACTTGGGAAATCTGGATTGATTCTTATTAAAAAAATGACGTATTTCTCACTTACATCGAGATTGAATCATTTATTTTTTTCCTTAAACATATATTCAATGGTGTTGGAGAGTAAAGAAAATATTTCAATTGGTAAAATAATAAATCTTACTTGTGATGGGGATTCATGGAATTATTTTGACCAGGTACATCTTTATTTTTCTTCAGAAGCTTGAAATGTGGAATTTGGTATTCTTACTGACAGTTTCTATACATTTGGTTCTAATGGTATTAAATAATCTTATTATCCCATCATAATATGTCTATACAATTTACCTGTTTTGTTGTTAATGCATTACCGAAATATTATTTTTACATTTTTAATTATATGTCATCAAAAAACAATATTAATGTTTATATATAGTTGTTCTTTGATATGTAAAATTTATTGTGGAGTAATGGTGTCAGTACGTATGATGATGTTTCAAAAAAATATCTATTATTATTTACATTAATGTTGATATTTGGGGAATTCCTAGTATATGAAAAGTTATTTTTCTGGAGTACACATGGTCCAAAATCATGTCTCTAGTCTATCAGTGACATGAAAGAATGTATTATTGTTAATGGGGGAAAAACATTTTTTGTTGACTTTCATAATGTATTTTTTCCTATTGATCATCATTTCCAAAATAATTGAAACCATTTTAGAAAAAATAAAATTGAAAGAGTTGGACCTCCAGAAAACATCTCAGGTATTGATTTAAAATCTATTATCTATTCATTACCTCACATTACGGTTAGACCGAATATAATCAAACAAAAAATATATTTCATTGGGAAATATCACAATTGGATTAAATGAATTATTTTTTGGGATCTTTGATATTGGTCTGACATCTTGGTCCATCAAATATTGGATTCCATGCATTTTAACAACAAATATTTTTATAATATATTTTATAATTTTTTTGAAGCACCTTAAAAAACCAAATATAATGTAGAGGCATGATTAAATATTTCCCAAATTTATAATATACTAGAACAGAAGTTGTTTGAAAATGACAGATCACAATAGTTAATGATGTTAAAATAGGATTATACATTTTATGAAGAAAATTATTTATTAATTTTTCAATGGATTGTGAATATTCTACTAAAAGATGTTTATGTTTACAATTTTGCTATCTGTGTCTCCAATGGTCACATTACCAAATTAAAATTTCATGATTATCATGTAATATTCAAGAATACTCATATAAATTGGATTTAGAGGACTTTTGAATTCTTAGATTTGGTATGTTATTAAAGAAATGTAATTTTTTTGAGATATATGATCAAAAAATAGTGTGATGATTTTATTAGACTATAAGAATATTTTATTTTTACATCATTTAAAATGGAAAACAATTTCCATTTTTATTTTATTATATAAAATAATTGATATTACATTTGGACCATAATGAAATTTTTTTACTTTAATTATAGTTATGATGGCGGTATCCATATGACATATGTATGTAGAAACTGAAGAAAAAGGAACATAACAATGAATTAGTTGAATGATAATTCTCATAATGTTATTTATAGAAGGAAATTTATTTTTTTATTCTCGCATTATTTCCCAGCTAAATAACCTTAAAACCAAAATTTAATTGATCATAATAAGGGAAATATTGAAGTAGTAATAAAAATTAAATTATTAGTTCATATTCATCATAATCTTATCTTTGGTGGAGATCGGGAATAATGGATTTTAGATTATGGACATCATTGGGATCATTCATATATTCTACTCAACTATGAGGAAATGAAATAATTTTTACAGTGAGTGCTACTATCAAAAATTTTATAATTGTTTTTAAAAAATAAATTAATATTATTTTATTTATAGATAATATGATGATCATATCAATAAAAATTTTACAAAATTTATAGTATCTAATCATTGTGAACATCACCAACATAATTTTCCCAATTGGCTTCAAACACTGGTATAATAATGTGATTATTGTTTAACATATGAAATGAATTTATTATTTTATATTTTGTTAATTTTTTTTCAATTTTTTTTGTATCACAAGAAGATGATAAAATATATAATTAATATTGTTTATTGAGTAAACCAGCATCTGAAATGGATAAATACAATAATTCATATGTGGTTAATGCATTTTGATATCATATAAGATAATATGGGGAATTAAAAACCAATGAATAATGGTGTTTTCATGAGAGGATGAAATCATAGAGAAGGTGAAATTGACTTTTACGGCATGGTGGATGAAATAATTTACCTATGTTATCTTGGATTGAATTTTGTAATAATGATTAAATAGAATTGTTTTGTTAATGATAGAGGCAGGTGTGTTCATATGAACCATGAAATTTCATATATTAAATACAAAATCCTTCTTGTAGTAATTGAACTATTTTTATTGTCTCATTAATCACTCAAAATATATTAATCCAATTATTGTGCTGCATTAGGGGAGTTAATTGGTTTGTGGAGAATTATAAAAATAAAATCATGTGAAAATAATTTTATAAAAAGTGATTGTGGTTATTTTATGTGTAAAGAAATAGAAATTTTCAAGACAAAACTCCAAAAAAATAATTTCGATGAAGATCCAACAAGATTGATGATGACACACCATAGTTATGGGATGGTGGTGGGAATGATTTTGATGATCTAAAAAATGAATCTGAATTAATATGTGATGATTAAGATGAAACTGTAATGGAAATTGATGATATTGAAGAATAAGATGAATATATTGACACTACTCTATACAAATATGAGGATGAATATGGTGAATAAAACAATTACCTTTTTAGTTATAGTCTATATATATTTATAGATTATTAATTATCAATTATTTTCTATGGAAATTATTTTAATATTCTAAATGGCCGATAACAGTTACAATAATATTATTTATAACCTTGATGAGGCTTTAAGAAGTTGTGGTGATCCTAAATCTTTATAATCTGAGTCTTAAGAGTCTAGCAGTTAATAATCGAATTAGTGGGTTCGGGGTCGTACGATTTTGATGATTCTCAACACCATTCCATAGAGATGTCCATGTCGTGACTTTTATCCACAAATGTGGAGGTATGTTCAAATTTGTATTGTAGTTATTTTTTAAAAATTGTCATTAAATTATTTATGTACTAATTTTATTGACTATTTTTTTCATTACAAATACTTTTTTATATAGATGTTAGAAATGTATGTGATATTTTTGGAACTATTATTTTGAGGCATGGGGGATGTGGGATCCCATTACCATTGACTTTAAACACCATATGTTTGATCATTGGATGATATGTGAATACATAATATAAATTTTCTAATTAAATCAATTTTTAAATTTATATAATAAAAAAATGATGGGTTTATGGTATTCCCCCAATGATAGCATGTATAGTTCCCTAATGTAGGATTGGGAGGTGTTTATGCATGAGAATTGTCATTAGTTATTGCACAATTTAAGGATCATGTCCATGAAGAAGGATGGAGTCATGAATTTTGATTAGCATTTTTGTTCCCATCATCCTGATTACATCTCATCTTAGGTTTGGGATGGATTCTATTAATTCTATTTGAGAGATATTTTTTTGAGGAGAGTTTTATTTTATTGGAATAACTAGGTGAAACAGGAGGAAAGGCATTGAGCTGGTTGTCGTATATTCAGTACGAATAGTTGAAATATGGTATTTATTATTTAAAAAAAATTATTATTAAATATAAATAGTTTATTTTATACTTATATATAAATCTTAATATCCCAATATTAGGGATTTCAAAACTTATAAGAGGATGATCATTAATCATTTCTCTAAAAATATTACATGGGGTCACTATCATCATATTGTAATCAGTAATTATTTTTGTTTTAAAATTAAATGGAACTATTATTTTTACTATTTTAACTTCATATTTCAATAGAATGATTCATATGAGGCTGTGACTTGTCATAAACAAGATAAGATTCGTGTTGAGATTGAAATTAGGACTAACTATGTTACATGAATCGATGATGCAACATGGATTCATGAATCACATTATGATTTCAATAAGGGAAATGTTATTGGTATCAGTTCTTAGTTGATGCTAGAAAATTATTATGGTATTGTTACAAGGTCATTGTACAACTTGATGGGAGTTCATGGAGAGTCTTAATCATTAGTATCATAGTACGAGAAGTAGTTGTGAGATTAGAGTGACTTTATTTAGTATAGCCATGGGGAGCATGATGTGATTTGTTGAAAACACTAGTAGTAGAAGGAGGATATGCGATGATGGAAGGAGAAGAATAATGAGAACATGTGATAGATTATTCAGTACTTATAAATGGATTTACCTCCCCCTCCTATTCTAGATAACACCCCCACCCCGTATACAATGAGTGATGGATTATCCACATATTTAACATGTTAAAATTAAAAAGAAACTATTTTCTGTAATATATTATATTATTTAAATATTTCATAATTATATTTATAATAATGTTTTAAATTATTTTGATATTTTTATATATTTTCTAGATTTTTTGGAAACATATTTTTAACAAGTCTTTAACAACTTTAAAACAATTTTTTGATATGGGTAACATGTTTATTTTAAATAAATGTTATTTGGAAAAAAAAATTCGATAGAAATCTCCTAGAAATATATATTTATTCTGATACGGTTTTCAATAATGGGTTATTTGTGGGGGGAACCCATCGTGAATAATATATTTTTTAGTTGCGATTGGCTTATTTTCTGATGTGTGCTTCATCATGAATGATCTGATTCATATGAATATTATATAGTTCAATCATATTTATAATAAGAATCATTACAAACATATCATATTTTTTTATCAACATTACTTTTAAAACCAATCATATAATATATTTATGAAACAAAAGTATGTTATGATCATGGAGTCGAAAGGGCTTACATACAAGGAGTAACATTTCAACATTTCACTAATAATTTTTGAAAGGATTTATATAATATATTTACAGTAAAAAATAATCTTAACATCATAAATATTATATTTTGTAATTTTATATATCATCCATGTGTTGTGATTTTGAAAGTAGAGTCACATCACTAGGTGAAACGGGTAGTCCACATATACATGTATGAAATTATCATCTTACTTTGAGTGAAAAAAGTAAATAAATAATGACATTTATTATCTTTATATAATGATACATATTTTATTAATATCATAATAAATCAATTTATATCAAAAATAATTATTCTTTATGAACTTCCATGTAAAGCGTTTGGAAATGTCTAATCACATCACTTTTGGAGGTGACAATCCATAGTATAAATGAGCATTGTTATTATGTTGCATATATAATGTAAAGTAGTAATTTATATGTTAAATAATGAATCTATATATATAATTATTTTATATATATTATATATAAACATTATATAATACATGATACGCATCCTTGAGTGGTTTTAATGGATAAACAAAAAATATCGATTTGGGAGCCAGTAGTCCTCCGTACACATGGTAAATGTTTTGGTAAAACATTTTATAGTAGTGGACATGGTTTTATGTAATTACCATAGTATAAAAACATTCATACATATATATGATACTATTGTTTTTATATCATCATGGTAAAATTATAATTGAGGGAGGTGGAGAAATAAATAAAATAAATATGCTTGATGAAGAGCATTACAAATTATTCAGTTATCATTCTTTGGTTTGCATTAAAAACCTCATAAGATATCATTATTACATAAATAATGAGTATAGGATGAAGGGAGAGAATATATAGAGTAACATGGGCATGTTTTGGAAGAGATAAATGGATTTAGAGGTTTGATAAATGTAGGGGAGTGAGTTCACTTTTGTAGATAAAGAGGATATGTATTCATATAAATACTCAAAATTATTCACTATTGGGAGTTAAAAATTATATAACGTGGACCCAAAATAGATAATTTGTGGTGGAAAGGGATGATATAGTATATCCAAAACTCAAAAAAATTAAATTCGTTTTTTATCCATTTTTCCTAAACATTAAATTTTTATTTATTTTAGCCATTTTTTGTTTTCACTGCGGTAAGTTGTATTTTTTTCCATGGTAATTTATAAATTAAGACTAAAATAATATTATCCATTTTAGATAATTTGGATACACTTATTTTAATTATTAAATCAAATTTATATAATATAAATCATATGTATGTGGGAAATTAATTTCAAAACAAGCACATTCAACATGGAAACAACACTCTTTTAACCCAAACCGTGCTAACAATGGTTTTCACTATATTGGGGTAAATAAGTTACATATAAAAGTTAAATTAGTCCATCAAGGGTCCATATTTTTTTTATTAATGTTTTAAATTCAATTGGAAAAATATAGTATTTTTAGTAATTATGAATCATTTATTAAATTATCATTTATTATAAAATAACATTAATGTTAATTTTGAAATTATTAATTTAAATTGAACTTAAAAGTATCATGACTATGATGGAATTAAAATATATTATGTCAAAAAATTTTATCGGGATATATATATATAAATATCTCTCTCTAAAAAAATAATATAACACATCAATTAAAGATATATACTTTCCTGTTATTATATTTAGTATCAATTATTTTATTTTTTTAATTTACTACATAATTACAGTGTTTCCATTTCATAATCATTTCGTGGGACAAATTGATATCTAAAAATTAAAGATAATTTATTATGATAAAAAAACTAATTGATATTTCCATATAAAATATATAACATAACAACAGTTGTTTTTTGCAATCCCAAAGAATTATAGATATTAAAAGGAAGAAAGATCTATTTGTTTTTATTTTTCTTTACATAACTCATAATATGGGACATATTAAATGTTAAGTGGAAATTAAGTTCCATATTTTAGATATTCTACTGTAAAAGTTATAAATATAATTATTGAATACATTTATGCTAATATTTTAGGTCATGTTCACTCTTATCGTTCTAGTTTAACCCCTAAGAAATCAATTTTTACCATAACCATGGTAATTAATTATTAATGCATTCACTATTCATTTTGGTGAAAATTAATTTTAACATATTACAAATTACAAATTAGTATTTCAAATATTCTATCAGTTTTATTAAATTAATTTGATTTATGTGAATAATTTTAATTTAAATTAATCTTGTCGACGTGATAAAAAATGTGGGATATTAAAGTAGAAATGTTATAAAATATACAAAGGTTTTAGATCAAAATTCAATATAAAAGTGAAAATGATGATATAAATTAAATTGATGGATATATATTAGATATATTATTTATTTAATAAAAATTATAAATATATTTTAAAATTAAAAATAAATTGAACGAAAATCATTTTTTCTGGGAAAATGTTGTTTTTTTACTATTCATCATGAAATTAATCTTTTCAGAGAAATCCAAAAAATTAACCCTAAGATAAAATTAGTTTTATAATTTCAAAATTAATTTATATTTTTCAAAAATTAATTTACTATAATTGATATAAATTAATATTGGACTATGTTCAGAAGGCATGATTAATCAATCTTTTAGAAAAATACATTTTCCACTGAACATTTCTTTGCCCTTTAAATTAATCTTATTTTCTTTATAATAAATATATTTATACTAAATGTATGTAAAATATATATTTTAATCATTTATTTAACCATATTATTACACACCATTCTAATTTCTTGGTGGTAATTTCAATATAAAATAATAATATTAATGATATATTATTGTTCGGTAATACTCGACCATGCGTTTAACCAAATATTCGGAAGAAATTCATTATTGTGTGTAACTCAAGACGAAATGAAACTTTTTATGTAATTTTAGATAAAATAAAAATTTAATGTTTGATATTCAATTTAATAAAACATTATTATTCTATGATTTCAGTTTGTTACATTATTCCCACATTAAATAAATTATCTCCCTAAAATATAATATTCCATTGGTAACCGAGAGTCTTACATTTGAAAATTAATTTGATGAAATCCTACATCATGAATAATATAAAAAACGTCATATTAAAATCAGGGAGAGTGATGTTTGTAATTCCAATGAAATTTTACATCATTTCTTTCCAAATTAGGAAATATTCGGTGTAAATGAAAACATGGAGACATAAGAGAAAGATAACACCTAATTAATGGTGGAGAGTGATAAAAAAATATTTTTAATAAGAAAGTGGGTGGTCTAGAAATGTTTTATGACCAAAAAACCACAAACCAATTAATTAATAAAAATATCATTTATTTTATTTGAAATGATATTAATATGATAAAATTTAATTTCAAGATCCTTTTATTAAAGTTATTTAATTTTCATTATTATATATACCTACATGATTTCATTCCATTTAATATGCACAATATAATACTTTATTTTTTTCCTGAAAAATTCCATTTTATCCCTTAATCTAAAAAATGAAGATTACTTTTTCATTCCAAATGCACTAATTGATCGGAAAATCTATATTAGATTTATTTTT
Organism: Viscum album; assembly: GCA_963277665.1. Lineage (NCBI taxonomy): Eukaryota > Viridiplantae > Streptophyta > Magnoliopsida > Santalales > Viscaceae > Viscum > Viscum album. The sequence goes on along the minus strand of OY728151.1, from coordinate 399,639,313 downwards.
CATTCCATTGATCTCCATTTTGAATCATAAGAAAATGGTTAGAACTTTTTTTCCAAAAAAAATATTAATCCTTGAACCCCAAAATTAATACCATTGGTTCATCATTAATATTTATTCATCAAATTTGTTAACAGAAAATAGTGGTGTATTAAAAAAGGAATAATGTATGTCAATGGTAGTTGGGAAACTCTTATCAAACTTCAGTCAAGGGTTTAAGCCCAACTACCTTTATTGATATGATGGGTTTTCACCAATCATGTGTGTTTCCTATTTTATAATAAATATATTAATATAATTCATATAATATTCAAAAAAATATATTTTGGACATCCATGAAATTAAATAAGTTAATAATATTCTTTTTTACAATGGATTTAAATAAAAAATATTTTTATATATTGTCTAATAATCTTATTTTACTATTAATATAAGATCATTAATGAAAATATTCATTCTAGAGGATATAAATATCTTTAAACAGATGTATATAAAATTTGAAGGAATTATTCCATAAATAAAATTTCCACTAAAAAATATAATGTCCTTAAATTTCATAAAAATGAATTTAATCTTGACAGACTATCATCACATAAAATGTAAAAAGTGGTGTTTATTTATTTGGAAATATATTCAATACTAAACTCATAAACCATTATGTAATTCATAACTATTATGTTAATGAAGACACATATGATTCTAAAATTTAACAAAATCAATACGATTTTCATGATTCTTTTAACCAAAATATAGTATGTCAAATACTTCCACAATTTAATTATTGAATACCAATTCATAAATAATTCATCATTTTATTCTGAATAGGTCCTTGTTTATTTTTGTGTTCAACCTAGGTAATTCAAAGCCATTATAAACTATTGTAAATAAAATGTTAATGATCATAAAAATATCCCCAATGAGTGTCAAACCAGGTGCACAATAAGGATTGTAGTCATGTACCGGGTAAAACTCCATTGAAGACTAACATTCCATTTCCACAGTTATTACCACTAGGTACTTATGATCCAAAAAAATGTCAACAAGTCTTATCCATATAGTGGTGTATTTCTCAGAAAATCCACATAAACTCTATATTACCAATAAATTTGGGTGTATATTCTATTTTGAGTTTAATATTGGTGAATAATTTTTTTGTAGGTGTCTCGTTAATTGGGGGATCATCATTCATTAGAAAAGATGAATCTAACACTATTATTTACTAGCTCATTTGAGATTACTGAGAATATCAGTGATTTTTTATCAACTAGAACATACTCCATGTGAACACGAAATATGTGATATTATCCATATATCTTATCTTAATAGGTACATTTCTAATACCATTCATTTGATAGATTACATGTATGATGAGTTAGAGTCTGATGGATCATATTATAAGTTCTTAGTGAATATTATAGACTACAGTGATATGGTTTCATGGTGTAATATTATAAATATTTTATAGATTATTTGGAGGCATAGGTTGATCCAGAAAGACACATGGGAGTTAAAATCAGAAACTCAATCTTAGAAGCATGATTTTTTTTCAATAAATACTTCTAGAGATGCTTCTTGAGGATGATAAGTCCCTAGTAGGGGATATTGTAATGTATGAAAACATTATTTAAGTTATATGAATACATATTTAAAATTATTATAGTATTTTATGAGTTAAATCATACTTTAGTAGTTTACTGTGAAACTGGGTAGGATGTTGATTCCTCAAGTCTGAGAATTAGTTTTTTTATTAGGATAAACTACCAACAAAACAACCATAATATTAACCATGGTTTTCTCTCAGTGAAAAATGAGATAGTAAATGTTTTTCCAAAAAATTTTCCATGGGAATGGAGAAAATACAATCTTTTCTCTGTGAAAATTAATTAGGAAGCGCCACCATAGAATATTTGATACCATGGTGTTGGTAAAATATCTTGTAATTATCCAACTTGCCTTATTCCACAGCTTCTTAATATGGTGTGTTCTTGAATAGCCATGATCATAGATAATACATGGTGCATACTATTTTAACTTCTGGAAATATTTATATGAAAAATTTCATATCCCTATTTCATGGATCTAATGTTAATCAAAGAGAAAAAATTATAAATCACATAATTATTTGTACTTATGGAGGTTATTAATTTAATATAAACCCTTACTTATAAATTTGTTCATTCTTATATTATTTATGATAAATCTTGTAAATAACATAGAATATAGAGTTTTTGATTGATTAACCTTGTTTTTATTTTCTTCTTTTAGGTTGATATATTATTTTACCTGATAATTATAATTACATAACTCATCCTTATTTTATAGTTCTTCTAGATTTTATTATATAGTGACGGTCTTTGGTGAGTATTCTTTCTTGGTCCAATTTCCTTTCTTAACATTATTCAATAATGGAGGTATTTTGTTTGGACATAGAAAATGATAACTTGTTTTATCAAGAGTGGAAATTATAGTATTGGTTTATCAACTAACTTCATTATGATCGATGGAATTTATTGATGTCTTATTTTTATTCTCTATGAAACATCTTATGTTATCAATATCAAAGAACGATAATTTCTCCTTCCTTAAACCATACAATGATTACACTTTTTTAAATAGTCAACATTTGTTAATGGTTTATTGTACCTTTGAATTGTTCATTGTTGATCCTTTCTGTACACATTTTATTTTATGATAAATAAATTCTAGGATGTATTGGTTTGTGAGTGTGTTTTGATTAGTGTGGGAACAATGTTCTGGAGATAAAACCCCTAACAAAGTATGATATTGATATTTAAAAGACTACGGTAGGATGTTCCTTAACATTTAAGTCCTTGTATGTGAAATTTTAATGAAATGTATATTTATTCTTGATAACCCATGATCATGACGTGTTTTTATGTAGGTGTGTGAGTCGCCTGAGGACATATCTTGTTTTTTATCATATGATTTTGTGCATCCACTTGATAAATTTTCTTGATATGGATTCATGTACATTACAATGATACATATTTATTTTTATATTTCATATCTATTAGAAAATGGATTCAAATATTAGAATAATCAGGTTGCACAATTTTTTCTTAATGGCCCCCTTGAGGGAGAGCACACTAGTAAAAAATAATTTTTTGACATCGGGTTGTTTATATTTTTAATGTTGGTTCACGAGGTGAAGTCTTTTAGGATAATGTTGTAAAAATGTTTTTTAACATTGGTTTTAATAACTTATGTAAAAAATATATTTGTTTCATATTTTTTTAAAAAAACTAACATTAAAGACCATGAGTTTTATAAAAAATGACGAAAAAAATCTATTTTCACATAGCAATTGAAAAATCGACATTAAAAAAAGAGTTTTCATGTTTTGTTTAAAATACAGTTGTTGAAAGTCATTTATCATGTCAGTTTTTGAAAAAAAAAACATTAAAAATGTTTAAAAAATTGTAGTTAATTTTCTAATCATTGATTTGACTGGTCATAGAGATGAAACAGAGTTACATATAATTTGTTTTGACTTTCAAAAGTTTCATATACAAATTTCTATGTAATGATATAATAATCCAAACAATGCTTCATCTTTAAAAAAATTATAATCCAATATAATATATTTATTTTTAACATGAACCAAATAATAAATCATCATTATAATAAAATCATAATCCTTAATGATATATCAATTAATAAAACTAATCATAAAAAATATAAATTACGAAAAAATAATTTCAAATAGCTTGTAGAGACCCTCGAATGAAGAAATAGTTGATTTATGATGAAGATCAAATGTGTCAATATGGGGGAGTGTTGATAGTAAAAATAATTTATTATTAAATTAATATATGTGTAGAATGAAAAAATATAAATGATATGTTAAATGAAAATGTGATATTATAAATTATAGGCGGAAATAGAAACTTTTGATGATGTGTTATAAAAATAAGGAAATTCTATATTGGCAGGATTTTAAAATTATCTTACCTTCCATTTTTATGATAACCTTCATGAAAATATATTTAAATTTACATTTTTAATGGCGGTTGTCATAAAACATATGTGGAAAGTAAGTTTTTCACGTCGATTATATAATATCTGACATGGAAAACTATCTTTTATTGTCTTTTTTTCTATAATAGATGTTAAAAGGCATTTTTCAGATCGGTTTTCAAAAAACCAATTTGAAAAATGTTTAAGAACATGTAGTTAATTTTCCAATATTCAATTTTATTTTTCATGGATGTCAAAAGGAGTTACAAATCAAATTTTATGGTTATCATAAGTTGAAATTCTCTAAGACATTATTTTTAGATGATCTTCATCTGATGGATATAACATCAGATCTGTAACTCTGTTTGAGCTCCATGAATATTAAATGAGATGCTTCAAAAAATAAATAATTTTTTTTAAAAAACTTTCATGTTATGTAATAAATAACAAACGTGAAAATGTCAAGAATATTGATTTTTTACATCTGTAATTAAATAACCGATGTGAGCAACTGATTTTTTACACAAATTATTTATAACTGACATGAAAATGTCATGAAAATTTATTTTTCACATATGTTTATATATAACCAATGTTATAAATATGTGAAAATTTATTTTCACATCATTTATATAAGAACTGATGTGAAAAATCAATTTTTAGATATTTTCATGTTGGTTTTAAGAAATCCACATGAAAAGTGTATCGTTATAAACAATTTTTTTACTAGTGGAATAATAAAACGATGATGAATATAGACACTGAATCCATGATGGAATGGGTATTATGAATGGAAGGAATGTGTAATTGGTAGTATACCAGGAATGGAAAATGATAATCCATCATCTATCAGTCATAGAAGTGGAATTTCATGTAGGGTTGATGCGTTATCTAGTTAAGTCAACATGTCAAGTGAGACAAAACATTATCTTAGGATAATTTTGATCTTTAGGGAGGGCAGTTTAGTGTTTCTTAAAAGGTTTTACATGGTTTGATCAAAAATGTAATCCTTATTGATATCATGCTAAAAAAATTTGTTGTTATGGTACTTGGATGCTTGATTGGGACACGATGACTTGACACATGTGTCAATGTATCTTTATTTTTTAAATTATTCTTTTCATGAGATACCCTATTAAATATTATATGAAATTATGATAAAAACATCCATTTTCTCATATTATGCTTCTTAATCACAATCTACATGGGAATCTCAGTTTTTATGCAGATTTCATGACTATGGATATTGCGAAGGAAGGGGCCCTATTATAGGGGGTATTTGAGATGGTGGATTGAAGTAAATACAATGTAAGGAAACACTCTAGACTATTTCTATTTCATTTATTATTATTCAATTGCAATTATAATTTATTTTGGATTTCACAAACAGTAATATAGTTTGTTTATTGTCCATGTATGATATGTGTGTCATTTGATATTATTATTATTCTTCATATTTTACTAAGAGATTTTCTATTTATCTATTATTTTATAAAGTCTATGATATTGTGGGTATGGTTTCCCCACTGAGGGACTTTATAAACTATATAATAACATAACCTTTTATGTGGTCTAAAACATTTTAATTTCTATTTTCTTCTTTATATTTATCTTATTGAGAGTGACTATAGGGGTTACAAATGAAATATGTGGGGTCTTAGGAATTTTCAAAGCACGGACCCAGAGATTTTGGTAGAGGCATATGGGCTGCATAGCATTTAGAAGATATGAATCCTATGCTACATAGTTTGGATTATCCAATCGTGGTGGTTCAGTCCACCATCTAGAATGCACAGTTTGATGAAAATATAAATCATTGTCCACACACCCATGAATGTGCTGGAGGATTTTTAATACAGTTACAAAAAAAGTTTATCACATGGGTTGTATAACCTAATTCTATTACCATGTAATGGGGTATTGAGGCAAAGCAGGGTGAATTATTTTTTAGAACATATTACCAAACATTGTGACTACATTTTGAATAGGTAAATGATCATTTTCCAATAATTCATTGAAATATAAATACTCTTACTCCTTTTCATGTTTATGCAATAACCAAACAACATTTTCTCACATTGGAGCTCTCATCAATATAAATATTTAAAATGGTAATTCATTACCATAGAAACTCTAATCGATCTTCTATCATTCTCATTGGATAGTCATCAGTGAGTTCTTCAATTCTTTTGTGCCTATTGTAGTATTTTTCCTCTTGGAGGAGCTATTTTGGTTCAGGCTCTTATGACCTATTTATGGGTTGTTTATCCATAATTATTTTTTATTTTGATTTATACCCAATTAGAGGTCTATACTATATGAGTAATCCTATATTGGATTATGGTAGGTGTTCTATGCCTCTTACCTTAAGGTTTGGTTTTATATACCTTGTTTCTATAGTGTCATACCCCAAATTATTTGGGAATTTCATCAAAAAAATTTAAATATATAAATTAAAATTTCAATGCATCTTTGATACATTCCATGACACATCTTTTCAAGGTTAATGGTATTTAACCCCATCTCATATCACCCACATGGTGGATTATTTCCTTTGACAATGATTACACAACCCATGGGATGTGTTGAGACCAGTTCATAGTAGCGAGATTTGAATATTATAATGAATTGGATTGTTTTTTATTTTAAAAAACTCATACCACATTTTCATTTGTACATTAAAGGTATGAATTATATATATTGATAATAGAGGATTCATAGTATGGATCCAACGACCTATTTGGATTCCATAAACATTTCCACTCCTTAGATCCTATTTAATTAAATTTCATAGATTCCATGGACATTTCTACTACATGGATCTACATTACAAGATTTAATTTATATGTTAGGATTCTTTATACATATTTGATCCTTATATCCAATGATTAATTAGGTTAACAAAGAAATTTACACTCCTTGGATCATGGATAAAATTATTATTTGGATTCCATGGACATTTCTACTCCTCAAATCCCATCTACTCAGATTATATAAATTGCATAAAAATTTATACTCGATAGATTTGGAACACTTGAATTTCAAGGAAATTTCGACTCTAAGGATCCCTTTAAACGAGATTACATAAAATTTTAGGATGGATTGGACATTTATACTACTTGTATTTTACCCATTAGGATTCCTGGGACATTTTCAATCCTTTGATATTATTACTTATTTTACATAGATAACATGGTTGCCTTTGAAATTTATAATCCTCTAGCCCCAACCCATATAGGCCTGAGACATGATTACATGGTGTATTCCATTGATGTTTCCTGAAATGATATATAGATATCCCTTATGTTTTTGTGTCCTGATCACATCGAGCATTGTTATGATGGGTGATATCACTGTTATTGTTATCACATGTATTGTTATCACTTGTATTATTATCACATTTACTATTGTGATATTTACATAATGGTTCAACATATATACAGATACTAGACTTATTATATACACAATTGGGTATGACCAACAATGTGTTTTCTCACACCCATATTTGGAATTCCTCTGTATACCAAGATATGCTTTAATGATGTAGATAGGGACAACAGAAAGCACCCACATTGTCATTCTTGATAGAGGATTTCAAAGGAATAAAAAATAAAAATAATATTTTGTGCATTGTGATTCTATATTTGGATATTTCGTTTTAAAATTTTTTGTAATTATGATGTATTAATTGTACTAGATGCATGTTGAAAGGTATTGCCAATTTTTTTATAGAATACCATGACCATAATATGTAGATGACTATGCTGGATGTATAAAATTTGTTATTTATAGGATGAATTTGGATTTTACTACTACATAATTATTTTATATATTTTTATTATTGATGGATACGATTATATAGTTGTGATATACTCTAATCATGAGGTAATATAATCCCCATAGTTCCAAAATTTATCCTAACTACTAGTTGATAGCCTTTATAATTTTTGGAGGCGTGCATAAGGCCACGTGTCCAATAAGGTTAAAGTATTATTGACTGAATCAGGTCTGGAGAATAAAATAGTAGTATTTGTGGTTTTCTTCTTTTTTACTATTATCAGTGATTGTTATATATGATATAAATAATGAGTTTGATTTTCGTAACGACCTATTCATTGGAGTAGCTAACGCATGTACATGAAAAATACAAATTTCTTAGGAATGTGATATGACATTTCAATATATGTCTATTACTGTTTATTATGCATAAACATAAGGAGACTAAAAAAATATTTATTATTAATTATGATTACATATTTTATCCCATGGAATGTTATGGAAAGAAAATATTTCATCATGAATCACTATAGTAACCTCATGATTTATATGTAATGAATTATTCCTTTATACTTTTATATTACCATGTACATTTCTTGTAATATATTTTGGTGACTTTACTAATTTATCCCTAAATATTTTCTAACATTTCATATTGGTACTTGATAAATAACTAGTTTAGAATAAATTAATTGCATGATTCAATTTTAAATATGTATGGGACAATTTTAATAGGAAATTTCAATCTATATAGTTAAAAAAATTAACGGGAATTTTTATATAAATTTTAATGAATTTAAATGAAATAGATTTATAAATTGAAATGTTTACCCTTATGTCGATATCCCAATTAAAATTTAAAGGTTATTTTCCACTATAAATTGAAATTCAATATTTGTATATTGGGACATTTTAATTCTTGAAGAGTGCTTGGCCATAACCAGACCATAGTAGTGGGTGTTATGAAAATTCACTAGCTTATCAATTATTGGTGTGTCTCATAGACCAATATTTTATAGCTGTTAGGTGGTGATTTTTTTGGGAAGGCTTGTGCCTATACTTTTTATGTATATATTATCTTGAAATTATAAAACTATTTTTTAGTCATAGACCTAGAATTTGTCGATATATGTTACCCACTGGTCCACCATCCATGTTCTAGGCAAGAAAATACAACTGTACTCTAGAGGTGATGCGCCCTGAGCCACTCACTAAACCACTAGTTGTTCCAATAGATCCATTGTTAGTTTTACCGAATATTGTTGTTGATTACTAGTTCTGATAGGGTTTCATAATCATTATAAAAATATTTTCGGGATCATATCATGCTACCCCGACTATTGAAGAGTTGAGTCATGCTTTCCTGATGTAGCATCCAACAAAATTTTATGGGCATAGAAGACTATAAGAGACAAAGTCATGGTTAGAGGTGATTTTAAAAATTTGTCACATCTCAATACACATCCAAAGATTAGAGTGTAACTCGCCATATATGTGCCTCGAGATTATTCCTAAATATGGTGGAAAGTGATTACCCAAATGGGATATCATAATGACAATAATTGGAGGGATTTTCAACAAGACATATATAATTTTTTTTATCCAGAAACAATGAGGTCTTATGGAGATAAAGATATTATGAATCTATTTTAGGGAATGCCGCTAGTTCTAAACTATTCTACTGTTTTTACAGAGCTCTAGTACATGGACCATATTATGTTAGGTGATGATTTATAGAAAGATGGTGATTCGAGGATGGTTTCATATATCACATTGTATGATATGTTATTGTTTTGTATTACTAACTTATAATAATTAATAAATTAGGTAATAATTACAAAATGTCACCTGAGAGAATCTGGGGGTGTTGAGTTGGGTAGATCCGCTTTTCAACCCATTGATTTAGTGTCTAGTGGAATGATGAAAAAATTTCGGGTATGTCATGATGGAAATAATAACTAGGAAAGAGTGAACGTATTTTTATTCGCTATCATCAGTGTGGGATAAAGGAATAAATGAGGATCTAGTGATATAGGAAACAATTGAGTGCTAATTTTACTACAAGATATTCCAAATTTAGTGGTTTTTTATAATTTTTCTTCTAGAATAGAATGATTGTGAGACTAATGTGTCTCTAATTGTATGAGTGGTTTCAATATCTTATCATTGTGTAGAAATATGGAGTGGAAACGAACATCTAGGATGAGGTGGTGGTTGTGGTTGAGGCAGACATACACCTGACATAAAAAATAGTCGAGCATAACAACTTATGGTAGTCAGGCTATGTCTTAGGGTAAATGTTCTAGCCAGTTGTATAAAGTTCATCCAATAACTGTGGAGTATAGTACTAGAGCTTCAATAGTGAGATGTACTATTGTGGTATCCTCTATGTTATTGTCTTTCTTTTTTATATAGGTTCATTAAATTGTTTTATATATGTACATGTTGTGGAGAGCCTTGGAATCGATGTTCATTTTAATATTGTTGTGATGAAACATGGTACATTTTTTGGTGTATGGTCATATAGTGCATAATAGTGAAGAGGAATTATCCATCACCCGATCTCAAGTTAGCATCTATTTTTCATGATTTTCACTATATGAGGCACTATTTACTAAGAGAAATTTTTTTAGTATGCACAGACTAGATAAGGCTCAAGTATATATTTAAACAACATGACTTGAATATGAGTAAATAATGGTGGATTGAATACCATATGTACATTGACTTCAAGCTCAATTATATGCTTGGAATGGGAAATGTAGTTTCTTATACTCTGATTAGGAGATCTCATACAAAGGATGATTAGGAGGTAGGTGGTGAGTGAAAATTTATGGACCTATTTAATGAAATAAAAATGGAGGTTAAAAAAATAATTTAAATTCATTAAATTCATTGTTATCAGTTTCCACTTCACTTTGGGAGTGAGTGAGAATGATGAAACATTCAAATTTTGAGGGCGTGGTCATGCGAGAGTTTGTTGTAGGTGATGACTGGACTCTTGGTTGGATTGTTTGTGGGGATGAGATCTTGAATATCCGTAGGCATGTATAAGATCCTAAATAAATATGGGAGGAGTTGATGTGAGTTTTCCATTCCTCGATATGGTTTGTGCATATAGATTTTACAGAAATGTTTCATGACTTATGTTGCCCGTACTGGTGGTTGTGGATGAAGCAATATATATTTGGGTTTATTACTAGGTGTGCCACCTATCCATAGGTGAAGGTAGAACACTAGTAACCGATGAGTATTTTAATTCTATTACATATTCCTAAGTGTAAATGGGAAGAAATCAAGATGTATTTTTGGATATGACATACATGATCTCCTCGAGTCAGTGATTCTGTATGTGTGATTGTAGAAATGTAGAAAAACGTCTTACAATTTATACATTTTCATTAGGATCTCTTAGTGTATGGTCATGGGAGGATCTATATTTATCTGATCATACACCTTCATGGGGTTCGATATTATACCATATCATACATAGATTATCATTCCATGGCATGGTTTCTGTAGGGCTTGTAGAGGCTACTTGGTTCATAGGTACTGTTGAGTACAAACATTCACCCATAGACTAACATTTAGTCTCAGCATATGAAATAGGTTTTTGAGGATATTCTATAAGAATGCCACATTTATTTTTCTTGTTCTTGGGAGAAACACATACCTCTAAATGAGTTCACTAATGATAAAATATTCTATGAGACCAGGTAGAAGGATTATTATTTGTCCCTATATAGTAGGCTCTTCTCATCACCCCTATACTTGTTAGGGGAAGGATAATAAGTTCTATTGGTTCCTCATTTCATTTAGTATACCTCAAAGTAGACTTATATTATTTGGAAAATGGTGCCTATAACTCAGTATAGATTGAAATCATACACTGAACATCACTGTTGACCACTAGAGTTCGAGGTGGGTAGTCTGGTTTTCTTGAATGATTCACATAGAATGGGAAGTAGACAGATTCATAAAAAATTATATTATCTTATTATATCAGAACATTCAAGATTATATAGAGATTCAAGTTAGTAGCCTACCGGTTTTAGTTACATCATAGGTACCAGGCTATGCATGAAATTATCTATGTATCTAAAATTTCTCAATAACATTCTAATATGATGCATATTTTTTTATCACAATAAGGTAGAATTAAAGTTTGTTGATTCATTCAAGGATAATCCTATCCATATTTTTTATCATGAAATGGAGGTTATCCATGACTAGTCAATTTAACTTGTATAGGTGATATGAATGTAGGGTCAGGAATAGGATGAAACTTGGGTGTGAGTGGTGTAGATACATAACTAGTGGTATGAGTCATTCTCATAAAATTATTGACCACCCATGCAAGGGACATTAAGGAATGAATTGGTTTAAGGGGGGAATACTATAAGAACCTAAATTTTCTATAATGTTTGAAACCCTTTTAATTTCGATTTTATCATTAAATATATCATAATGTGTGTTTCTAAGGAATTCATAGGGGAAATAAGGGATTTATGATGATTTTTATAGCCAATATAATAATAAATTGAAAGATTAATATAAACCAAATGGTTAGTAGAAACCATGAATTCCATGACACATGGTTTGGGTAATCCATGTTGGGTGGTCTAATCCACTTTCCGGGGAAACACGGGTGGATGAAACCATGCAACATGGTCTGCAATCTCATGCAAGTGATGTAGGTTTTTAAGTGAGGAAAAAAAATGACTGACACATGTATTCTCTAATCATGCACAATGACCTTCAGATGGGGACATAAGGTAGGGAAGGGTGAACAGTTAGTGCATATTTTGGAGAACCTAGCATCCAAACTATGCAACCTAGTTTTTAAGGGGAATTGACCACATTTTCCCTAATTCATATAAATGTTAAAACTGCTCATCCTTTTTTTATTTCTTAACCGTACTTCCCACCATTAATAATATTGGATCCCTCTTCCTGAAAAAATCTATTTTTTGGTGATTATTCCATTTATGAAATTTGATCGAGTCTCTTTCTGTCAAATTGGATAGTCATTAGTGATTTCTTTATTCATCTTTTGCCTTATGTTTTTTCTCATCCTCATGACATAATTATTTTGATACAGGATATTATGCCCTATTTTTAGGGTTCTAATCCTCTCTTCTATTTCGTTCTGATCTTTACTGAATCAGATGTTGAGATTTGATGTGTACTCCACTACATGCGTATGGTAGGTGGCCTACATCCGTTCCCTAAAGGTTTGGTTGTACATACCTTGTTATCATCGTGTTACAGAACTGAATTTCAAGTCATTGCATCTTAAATAAGAAAATCCATAAATTAAATGATGATATCATGATTGATACATTCCATCCAATATTTCATTATGGTTTGGGATAGTTGACCCCAACCCAAATCACCCATGAGGAGGGTTATTCCATTCCTCATTGTTTATTCCACCCTTGGAGTGTGCTGAGATCACTTCATAGTAGTTAGAGTTGAATATGATAATGAATTAGATTTTATAAGTTTCTATTCACCTTATAGACCGTTACAATTTTTATTTTAATTGTATGAATTAGATATTATTATAATGGAGGGTTCAATGTGTGGAACCAATGACCTATTTGGATTCCTTGGACAAATATACTCATTGGATCTTATTTAAATAGCTTTCTCAGATGCAAAAGAAATTTCTACTCCATAGATCTGAATTACATGAATTACATGATATGATAGGATGTCTTGGAAATTTACAATCCACAGATTTAATGAAGATGCCTTGGAAATTTCTACTCCTAGGATCCTAGTTACATAGATATATTTGATTACATGGATAGTTAAACTCCATGGATCCTACAAACTAACATTGCCTAGAATCCTTGGATATTTTTACTCCATATATCCGACACATTTGGATCCATTGTAAATTTCTACTATAAGAATCAATTTTAACTAGATTACATGAAATTTTATGATACCTTGGACTATTCCAATCCTTGTATCCAACTCACTAGGATTCATTAGTCATTTATACTCATTGGATCATGTTACTTATTTTACATATCTTACTACACTTCCTAGAAAATGTATACTCTTTTGACCCTAATCTACTAAGACATGACACATGATTATGTGGTGTATGTTGATGATATTTTTATAATTTCTATCTAGATAGATGATATTTTAAATTTCATAATCATTACATTCATTTTTTGGGTGGATGGTATCACTTGAAATATTATCACTTGTACTAATATTATATATATACAGAACATTATCTTATATCCACATACTGGACGTGTTATTAACACCATTGGGGTAGGAATTCTGAGTGTTATCTCATACCCCATTCTTGATGTTGTTGGGTACTCTTCTATACATCTTGGATGCATGTTGGGATAAAAAATTATATTGATTTTTTGTGGATTGGTTGATTTTTCATAGGATAATGGGTGCATAATACCAGGATATGACTCATGATTCTTACAATGGATATTTATTTTGGACTTTTTGTACTTTTGATATATGTATTATGTTTGATTCTTGTATCCATGTATTTTCAATAATTTTTATAGAATTTCTTGACCTTCATAGGTATACGAATTACCTTATATTCATCTAACATTGATTGATATGATTATTCTATTATGATACACTCTGTTTATGAGGGTGTAGTGTCCCCACTATTCTACCATAGGCCATCAATACTAGTTGTAATCCTCTGGAATATGGTGAGGCATTTATGAGTCCATGTGGCCAACTGGGTTTAGTTACATTTGAGGGATATTAGTCTAACATGTCCACAATTACCACTAGTTAGTGGAATATTGTTTGTAAGACCCCAATATTTCATAGTACATTATCTTGTTAAAGTAATTTAATATCTTGTTCTACATGCAACACCAAGTTCGAGCGCTCCACATCTTACCAAACCAGCCCTTAAAAAAGAGGTTATGAATAGTATTAACTAAATTTTTAATCTTATACACTCTATATAATTTTAACATCCATATTAAGTGTATCTTTGACATAATATAAGAATGAATTAATTTATTCAGATAAAAGAAGTATTTTTCAAAAAATAAAATTTTATGACCTTTTAACGGTAAACCATTTTTAAAACCAATATTTGACACTTCTATATATTCAATGTATTGAAATTAAATTCTTCTTTATAATTGGGACATAAAAACATAGTTTGGATAATTTTTTGGTAATTTTATGATAACTTTTATATTTTGACGAATACTGAAAAATACTATGTTTTAATTGAAAACATCTATTTTAATCGAAATAATTTATTGTGTTAAATTATGCATTTGAATGGTTTCTAAGTATAATTAGATTTTATTTTTATCATTTAATATAATTTAGGTCATTATATGTAATTTTACATTTAAATTTGACATAAACATGTGTCAGCCATTTGATAGTTTTTACTTTTTAACAACACGCTTTTTGGTTTTGACAACGAAAATTAATTTTAAATTAATAAATGTATCTTCTATGTTTTTAATTTGGTAAAATAGAATTTATTTTTGAATTCATAATATCAAAATAACCTTAGGAAAATTTTTTGATATTTTTCTAAAAACATTCAATTTTTTATGAATAGTGAAAAACACGACGTTATTATTTAAAAATGACTTTTTATTTTAATTACTATTAATTTTATGCATAATTATTTTAAGTAAAAGTAGATATATAAATCCTATATAAGTTCAATGTAATTCATTGGAGTAATTTTATAATAAAATTAGATATATAAAATTTTATTGAACTTTTTCACCTCTTTTACCCACCTTCTAGGCACGTTATGAAATTTTCATTAAACACAATTATACCGCTATTGTGTGTTGAATATCAAAACTTTAAGATAAATGATTGAAATCATTAAGTAAAATTTGATTCAATAAGATGAAAATAAATTTTGGTGAATAGTAACTTTTGACTTTTCATTACCATAGTTAGATGTAAATTGGGTTATTTAAGGTAAAAATTATATTATAATTACCCTAACACGTGTTCTAATTCTATTTTATTAGTTTAATTGGACAAAAAACATAGGAATAAAATATGATCTTTTAGGTCCACTTGGATTTGATTAGGACATCGATTATTAATTTATTTAAGAATAGCTAAATGTGTTAAATTCAATGTCTATTAACTAAAACATTTTTAATATAGGGTTATACATAGGATAAATTAGACTATAAATATTTGTTAGAAAGATAATTATATTTCTTACATGATTGTATTTTATTTATAATTTTTATAGATTAAATAACTAAATTTATTTGTGACACAATTATGATGCAGTAATTACCTTTTTTAATGAAATATTAAAATATATTATATTATAAATATTAAAATAAATATAATTTATATGTTTTTATGCCATAAAAGTGTTTTATAGGTTAATATGTCATGTTAGGGTTGATTAGATAATTTTTTTCGAAGAAATAAGGATGTTATAACTTTTACAAAAAACACAATACCAAATAGTGTCAAAATTGACATAAATTAATTTTTAAAACAAATACTATATTATTGGTTGATATAATATTCCAGAAAATATAAGGTTAGAAAAAAGGGTTAAAATAATATTATATATGTCATTAATGAACCACTTTATGTTCTATTGGAGGTTTAGATTATGTTTATTAACCATATAGTGTAAGAATACAAGAAGACACAGTAAAAGTTTTACTATTTAACTAAGAGTTAAATCTAAAATATATGGTTAAAATGGTAATCTAAAATTGTCTAAAACCTATTTTTTGAGAGTATTTAGACCCATAACAACCTAATTATCTAAATAAATTTATTTGGAGACATTATTAAATGAATAACATTGTATAATAAATTAATATTTTAATCTTTTCCTAAATTGATCATCACCCTTCTTATAAAAGGGAACTTCCCATTCTCTGAAAATCACACCTTCAAAACCATTTTTCTTGGCCAAAATTGAACCATATATCCACTACACATCCATCACATCATTCTAGAGTCCTTAAATTGTACAGAAATCTGTCATATGGAGCTCATTTCATCAACTCAATAGAAAACACCCGAATAAAAGTTAATAATTTCACCACCCTCTTTCAAGTTCTTTTCTTCTTCCACTTCCTCTTTGTTTGTTTTTTCCATACAAAAATAACAACTTCAGTACCTCCTACATAATTTGATGTTATTATAAATATGGTACTACCATATTTGTTATTCTATCCATCCTATAAATGAAAAAGTAACCATATGTGCGTACGTATGATTTATCATCTCCACGTTGTGGTGTCTTTTGTTATTCAAACACATCATTATTTGGATGGGTATAATAATGAGTATGAATTATTTAAATAATAAATATAAAATGTTCATTATTCTGTATATATGATATATCATCCAATTATATACGATTTCACCATCAATATAATGATATTTCGCTCGTGCGTACATATAGATTACCGTCTCCACGACACGATAAGATTAATTCCCATGTTCACCACTCAATGATGATTATAAAAATATATATTATTAAAAATCATGTTATATATGAAATAATAATTATACTAGATATATATATATATATATATATTTCTTTGTGTGTGTGAACTTACTTATATTTTATTCACATATTTCTGTTCAATACAATATGGAAACGGAAACAATGTTTATGCGAACGTACGACCAACCATATCCAAAAATGGGGCCATCAATTTAATATATCTATCTATTATAAATAAATATATTCTAACTATATATGATAAAAAATCATGTATTATACTCTGTAATTATTTAAATCATGATCTAAATGATACGATCAAGAATAACATGTTAAAACATGTACGATGAAGAAAGTAATTATTTCCCAAAATGTTAATTTGACATGGAAATAATTATTAAATGGGTATTATAAAGTCATAAATGAATCATGTATGATATAATAAATATGAATATGGTTATGTTATAGTTTAATAACATACTATGGTCATTATACATGATGTTAAACATACCCTCGACCAATGGAATGTGCAAGGTAAAGGATAATTTAAAATCTCTTTATTATCTGAGGTTGTTCTTACATATGTATCTTGTAGGAAATATTTGTAATCCATGTCCATGATTCATAAAAAGGGTTTCAAATGGATTCATTTAAATGGAATTTTTACTAAAACATCCTTTTAAATGTTTTAATGATTTATTCTTCTAAACCTCTCTCATTAATGTCCATGTTTTCACAATGGTTTTAAGTATTTGTTTATATGAACATGAATTTTTTAAAATGATAATTCCATTAAAAAGGTTCAAAGTTGTATGGGACACTTTAATTAAAAACTATCTTTTAAATTAATTCCTTTATATGACTTTTAAATGATTTCATGAAAAGGGATATTTCTCTCAATGATTTTTACTGTTCATTTTCTACTATGTCAACATACATTACGATATATTATTTTTTACTGAGGTTGATTTCTTATAATACAAATATTAATTATTTTATTTAATGTTTTGAGAATGTTTTATTGTGGATGTTTTATTTTTATACCATTAATAGTTTGTGGATAAATCATTGACATTTCATATGCTATTTTAATAAAAATGTTTTTGTTATGTTTAATCATTTTCATATGATGAATGCATTTGATATTGTAAGTGACAGATGGAGCCTGCTATAGCTCATCCTTACATCAGTTGGTCTCAAGAGAAAAAATTATGTCTTCTCACATGGCCTCGACAAAATCATATTTTTAGTCTTAGAACGAGGCCTAGACTATGTGGTTATGAAGATTGCCATTATGCATTACATCATTATGAAATTGGATATTGATATTACATGTTATTATTCGAATAGTAGAATATCCACGTGAATAAGTAAATAGAATTGTTTGATTTATCATTTTTATATTATTCTGATGTTTATGATTAAAAATAATTTTTTATTCTTATACTTTGACTTAAATTTTTATGCATATTTATTGAAGTTTTTTCTATATTGTTTTCCTTTATGAGTATCTGAGATCACCCCTTTCTATGTTATATTTTTCTGATGATAAGAAGATAAATATTATGACTAACCTGTAGGGATAGTATAAGGGATATGAATGTGTTCAATGCAGACAATGTTGTTGTTGTTTTGTCATTTTATAATGTAATTTAACAATCATGTATGTAATCTATTTTCCAAGACTGCTAAACAGATCGATCTTTCAGGAATTGATTCCTTGTAATCATTCAAATGTATTAAAATAATGCACTAACTCTTGGATTCTTGGGTCAGGGAATTACATTTTATATTAGAGGATGTTTAGAGAAAAACATGAAAAAATATTTAGATAATATTCGATTACATAACATTACCCTAGGATAGACATTGAGGATTAGTATAGAAGAACATCCTAGAATTTTGGCAATGAATGGATTTTTTTAATTTTCCAATCAATACATTCATGTCTGGATATGAGAAGGTAGAGGAGGCTCTAGCACATATGTACGTAGGAGTGAAAACATTGACAATCAGTTTCGGGCTGGACCAGGGGTATCCTGGTACACGACAATGGGTATTGCTGCACACTTGGTTATGACACTCCAGGGAGATATTCTTAGGATAATTCACATATTAATTACATGACATTATAAAGGATTTAGGAGTAAATAATTTCTCAAAGAAAACATTTTATTATTATATATTATATGAATAATCTTTTGAATTTATATTAGGTATTTTACAATATGGTAATTATGCATTTTGATTCATAAACTAACCTAGTGTATTCCATTGTTTAGAAATGGCACCTAATAGATGAAATGGGAATTGCAGAAATACGCAAGATCGAAATATTAAGAATGATCACATCTTTCACGAAATTAAGCCAAAATTTAAAATAGAAATAGTTTCCAACGTACTCTCATTATATGAAGAAAAAGTATCAGGTGTTAATAAGATAAGTAAAGATTTATCTGAGTCCTATGTCTTTGAAGTGATGAAAGGGAAGGAAACTATGGAAGAGAGAAACATAGATAAAGGGAAGAGGGGAAAGTTGGATTTTCCCGTACGTGATAACGATGGAAATAATCACCTTGGTAAATGCTTGAAGGTAATGGGAGTTTTTCATAAGTTTATAGAATGTGGACACTAAGTATGTGATTGTAAAGGTAAGAAAATACATAAAAATGTACAATGATTCATCTGCAAAGAGTTGGGACACTACGTGAATCAATTTCCATATCATCAAAGTATACCCCAAATAATGATATTGGATAATAATAAAGTTATGATACTACCAAAGATGAATGGAAATGACTAGATTTATTATGTTGTTATTAAAGTATTGTGTTATTTGGGTATTGTATTGATGATGTAAATGTCATAAGAATTATAGAGTATATATGGATTGTACTACAACACTATTTCATTAAAGACTTTAGATTGTGTGGAACCAAGAAAAGTGACTCGGTAGAAAGTTAAATTTTTTTAGAAAATATATGGTTGAAAGAAGGATAAACAATAAAATGGTTCTAATAAAAAGGTTGTAATTTTGGAATAATATATGATTGATTTGGATAAATTATATTGGATATTCTTGATTACCGTGAAACTGATTAATGATTTGTATATTCCATCATTGTTGGAGTTTACAACATTTTTGGGTAGAAGGAGTATATCCAGTATTCTTTAATGAATAAGGGAGCATGAATGTAATCAATCAGGTTTTATGGTGATTCAGGGTGTTATAGTGTTTTAAAATAAGGCATGATGATGGTATTCACATGTTATTACATGGAAAAAAGGATCTTCATTGTGTCTAACTTCTTTATAAATTTTAGACTTTGAGTTTGGACAGATGTATTTTGGATAAGTCTAAAGGTTAGAATCAATTAATTTTGACATTGAATACTATTGTTAATGTTAAATCATTTCTTGAGATTATTTTTGGATAGACATAAAAAGGAAAACCTAGAGGTCAGGTGAAAACCCGTCTCGTCCGGCAAGGCTGCAAGACTTGAACCTGCAACCAAAGGGTGACAAGGGTGTATCACCTACCAATGGAATACGTGATGTCTAGGTTTTTATAATGTAGTTTTTTTAAATAGTCTGAAAAATGAATTATAAATTCATTATTTTTGGAACCCTATATGACTAGGATAAATAGAATATTTTTTAATTCTACTATATTTTAGAGTTAATGATGATTTTGTGGAACTAATTAGTTAAAGGATGAAACTCCACCTGTCAAGAATATTTTTTCCAACTTATTCTATGAATAAAAAATTATTATAATTGTGGGAAGGGATCTTAAAACAAAAACTATTTTATCCTAAAACCTTATGTTTTGTTGAACTAATGATGTTTTAAATTACCATATATTGATGGCTTTGAGGCCCTCAATTTTACACTTGTTTAGGATTTTTGACTTCAATCACTCCCAATAAATATTTCCGTTTTTCCTCCAATTACATGTCTCAAATTTGAACCAACGTTCCCCTAATCGAGATCATAATTTAGTGGTTACTTTTTCATTCCCTTTCCCTCTTATTAAGACTAAATTTTATTAACCCAATTATTAATGTGGGTTTTCAAGAAATGTATTTTTAAATTTTAACCTTTTATTTTTGATAAACAATTTTAAATTGAAAGTATTCAATTTATTGAAGGAGCGGAGAATGTAACACCCCAAGATTTCATAGTACATTATCTTATTAAAGTAATTTAATAGCTTGCGCTACATGCAACACTGAGTTCGAGCGTACCACAACTTACCAAACTAACCATTCAAAAAGAAATTATGAATAGTATATATTTTATTTTGAATGTTATATACTCTATATAATTTTAACATCAAAATTATTTGTTTCTTATACATAATAAAAAAATTATTTTTTCAAATAAATGAAGTATTTTAAAAAAAAATACATTTTCCCCACATTTTAATGGAGAACCATTTTTAACACCTATATTTGACACTTTTATATATTAAATTTAATGAAATTAAATTCTATTTTGTATGTGGGACATAATAATTTAGTTTGGATAAATTTTTGGA
The DNA here is from genome assembly GCA_963277665.1 of Viscum album. Lineage (NCBI taxonomy): Eukaryota > Viridiplantae > Streptophyta > Magnoliopsida > Santalales > Viscaceae > Viscum > Viscum album. Next base: position 399,617,537 of record OY728151.1, on the reverse strand, counting down.
GCTTTTTTGACAACTTTTATATTTTGACGAATAATGAAAAATACTATGTTTTAATTGAAACCATATTTTTTAATTAAAATAATTTACAGTGTTAAATTATTCATTTGAATAGTTTCTAAGTATAATTGCATATTATTTTTATCATTTAATAAAATATAGATCATTATATATAATTTCACATTTAAATTTGACATAAACATGCGTCAATATTGAGATAGTTTTTACTTTTTAAAAACTAGCTTTTTGGTTTTGACAACGAGAATTAATTTTATATTAAAAAATTGGACTTATATGTATTGAATTTGGTAAAATAGATATCATTTTTTAGTTCTTAATATCAAAAAAATATTAGGTTGAATTTTTTATGAAAACTGTCATTTTTTTATGAATAGTGAAAAATATTGCGTTATTATTTAAAACCGACTTTTTATTTAAATAAAAAATTTATTTTATTTAAATTTATTTTAAATCAAAATAGATATATAATACATATATATGTTCAATGTAATTCATCGGACTCATTTTATTATAAAATTAGATATATACAATTTTATTAAACTTTTTAACCTCTTTTACCCACCTTCTTGGCACGTCAACATATTTGCATAAAACATAATTTTACCGCTTATGTGAGTTGAATTTAAAAAATAAGAGAGACACAGTTGACATTATTAAGTAAAATTTGATTCAATAAGAGGAAAATAAGTTTATAGTGAAGAGAATATTTTGACTTCTATTTACCACGGTTAATAGTAAATAGGGTAATTAAAGGTAAAAGTGATATTATAATTACCGTAACACATCTCTTAATTCTATTTTATAAATTTAATTTGACACAAAAAAACCTTGAGAATAAAATATGACTATTTAGGTCTACATGGATTGTATTATAACATTAATTATTATTTTATTTAGAGAATAGTTGAAAGTGTTAAATTCAAAGTTAATTAACTAAAACATTTTTAATATAGGTTTATACAAATGGTAAATTAGACAATAAAAAATTATTATAAATATAACAACATTTCCTAGATAATTTCATTTTATTTATATTTTTTAAATATTAAATATTCAAATTTAATTATGACACAATTATGATGCAATAATTACCTTTTTAATGAAATATTAAAATAGTATATATTATAAATATTAAAATAAAAATAATATAATGTTTTGATGACACCCACTAATTTTAGAGGTTAATATGACATGTTTGTATTTATTTGAACAATTTTTTTCACAGTAATAAGGTTGTTATAACTTTCACAAAAAATGAAATACCAAATAGTGTTAAAAATGACAGGAATTAATTTTTAAAACAAATACTATATTATTGGTTGATATAATATTCCAAAAAATACAAGGATCGGCCAAAGTGAATAAATAATATTATATATGTCATTAATTAACCACTTTAGTTTCTATTGGAAGTTTATAGTATGTTTATTATCCATATATTGTAAGAATAAAAGAAGACACAGTAAAAGTTAAACTATTTTACTAAGAGTTAAATCTAAATGATAAGGTTAAAATGGTAACCTAAACATGTCTAAAACCAATTGTTTTATAGGATTTAGACCCATAACCACATTATTCCTTAAATAAATTCATTTTGAGCCATTATAAACAGAATATTATTTTATAATAAATTAAAATTTTAATCTTTTTCTAAAGTGACCCTCACTTCTCTTATTAAATGTCACTTCCCCTTCTCTCAAAATCAGACCACCAAATCCCTTTTTCTTGGCCAAAACCTGCCCAAATATCCTCAAAACTCCCCTCATAGTATCCTAAAGTCCTTAATTTTATTATAAATCAATCATATGGATCCCTTTTGGTCAACTCAAAAGGAAACACCTGAAGAAAATGTAATAATTTCACAACCCTCTTTCAAGTTCTTTTCTCCTTCCAATTCCTCTTTCTCTGTTGTTTCCATACCAAAATTTAAAAAAATTACCTCCTACATACATTGATGTTATTATAAAAATGGTACAACCATATTCATTATTCTGTACATCCTATAAACGACAATGTCACCGTATGTGCGTACGTACAGCTTCCCGTCTCCACATCGTTGCGTCATTTGTTATTCAAACACTTCATTATTTGGATGGGTATAGTAATGAGTATAACTAATGTAAATAATAAATATAACATGTTAATGATTCTTTATATATGATATACCATCCAATTACAAATAATTTCACCTTTAATATAATGATATTGTCGCTCGTGCGTACGTACAGATTATCGTCTCCACGATGCGATAAGATTCATTCCCATGTTCAACACTCAACGATTATTATAAAAATATATATTATTAATAAGTATGTAATATATGACATAATAAATCTACTAGATATATATATATATATGTGTGTGTCTCTGTGTGTGTGTGTACTTACATATATCTTATTCACTTTCTTCCATTCAATATAATATGAAAACGGAAACAACGTTTATGCGTATGTACTCTCTACCATCTCCATAAACGATGCTTTTACATTTCATATATCTATCTATTATATATAGTTATATTATAAGTATATATTATATATAAATCAAGGTTTATATTTAGGAATTATTTAAATCAGGATCTAAATGATACGATAAACACGAAAAAGTTAAAACATGTACGATAAAGAAAGTGATTATTGCCCAAATAGTTAATTAACATAGACATAATTATTAAATGGGTAGTATAAAGTCATAAATGAATCATGTATGATATAATAAATATTAATATGGTTCTGGTATAATTTAATTACACACTATGGTCATTATAAATGAGGTTAAACGTACTATCAGCCAAAGGAATGTGAAAGCTAAGGGTTAATTTCACAATCTATTTATTATTCGAGGTTGTTTTTGCGTAAGTATCTACTAGAAAATATTTATTATCCATGTCCATGTTTCATAAAAGAATTTTCAAAGGTATATTTTTAAGTTTTTTTTACTAAAACATCATTTTAAATGTGTTAAATATTTATTCTTCTAAGTCTTTCTCATTGATGTCCATGTTTTCCAAATGGTTTAAGGATTTATTTATATGGACATAAATGTATTAAATGATAATTCATTTGAAAATTTCAAAAGTTGTATGAGACAGTTTGATTCCAAGCTATATTTTAAATGAGTTCCATTATATTAATTTTAAAAGATTTCAGGAAAATGGATATTTCTCTGAATGAGTTTTACTGATCATTTTCAACTATGTCAACATCATTTACAAGATATTATTCTTTATCTGGGTTGATTTGTTATGATAAAAATATTTCATATTGTATTAAAGATTTTTGGATATGTTTTAATTTGGATGTTTTTTATACCATTCCTAGTTTATGGATAAAGTATTGACTTTTTGTATGCTAGTTTTAATATGAATGTTTATGTTTTGTTTAAACCTTTTAATATGAGAAATTCATTGGACTTTGTAAGTGACAGGTGGATCCTACTATAGCTCATTGATGCATTTGTAAGTCTCATGAGACAAACTAGTGTCCTAGAACAAGGCCTTGACAAAATCTTTTTTGAATCCTTGGAACGAGGCCTTGAATATGTGGATATGATTTCTGGAATTATGCATTCCATCATTATGAAATTGGATATTGATATTACATGTGATTATTATACTATTAGAATACCCTTGTGAATAAGTAAATGGAATTATTTGATTTATCATTTCAATATTATTATGATATTTAATTTTAAAAGGATTTTTTAGTCTTATACATTGCAATAAAGGTGTATGATTATTTATTAAAGTTTCTGCTATATTGTTATCCTTACTGAGCATCTAATCTCACCCCTTTCTATGTTTTATTTTTTCTAGTATGAGAAGAAGTATATTATGACATACCTATTGGGATATTCTATGGGATATTAATGCGTTCAATGGAGACAATTTTCTTGTTGTTTTTCATTTTATAATGTAATTTAGAATTCATGTATGTAATCTATTTTCCATTACTTCTAAACTGATCGATCTCTCAGGAACTGATTCATTGTAATCATGCTAATATATTAAAATAATGCACCGACTCTGGGCTTCTGGGGTTGGGGCATTACATTGTCTGTATGGAGCTACTAATGTAGTATTGTTTCTCTCATGTATTAGTTCAGTGGTTCAGGTGCACACATTAAAAATGGCATCAATTGCATATTTTATTACATTTTAATGACCATCCATGATTTCATTTATAAAAAATAATATGGGGGGGGGGGACTCGAGAAGAATATCTTGTTTTTACCTGGAAAACACATGTTTCGTGGACCTTTGAGTTTCCACTGTTGGGATTTCAATTATAATTTTATGGTATTTGGGTGCATTCTTGAATCGTGACTAGGCACGTAATAGTACATCATATATATATATATATATTATGTGATGAATAATAGTTAAATTATTTAATTCCTTGATGTGTGATTCTTTTTGTATATAATTGTCTTTATTATTGTTTGACATATCTATTTTCCTGTTATTACTATATATATAGAAATTGAATTAATTAAAAATGATAATGATGTTATTTTTTTCATATAGATGTGTGATAGTAGCTAATGTGAAGGAATAAATGAATTTGTATAGCTATGGGGGGATATACATTGATTTTTAGGTAGAATCCTATGATAAAATTTGTATGATCCAATATTTGGGTTAGGATCTACCATTAATTAACAGGTATATATTCCTAAAACAATATTTTGACATTTTATAAATGCAACATCATAGAAATGTTATGGGATATTCAGCTTTGGTGGCTCATGATTCTCCTATGACACCACCAATAGTGCAAGAAGAAGTACCCCAATATAGTTTTATACACGTAGAATTGATTACGTATACAATGATAGTGTCTTAAAGACTCTTTCATATTGTGCTAGAATAAAGAGGAAACCATGAAATTTCATTAGCTGACCATGATAAGGATTTATGGATCCATCATCTATCAACATCTCAAGTGAATTGTGTCCCACATGATGTAACAGGATGGAAGGGTATTATTGATATAATTTGGAGTTAGTCTAGACTCTTTGGGAAGGGAAAGTGATTCTGGAAACCTTCATATTTGGAGGACCTACGAAGAATTAGTGGACAACAACTAATAAATCATAAATACTAGAGTATCATACATGTAAGACCTTCTAGGATCTATTGGACAATAAATTTTATCCTGATGGGATAAATCTGGGCCTTTACCAAGAGTTTGTATAGTTACAATATGGATCTATTACTATATGTAGGCATTCATCAGGATTCATTATGTGGATTAATTTTTCTCTTGTATTTCATAGAAGTGAGGAACATAAGGCTTATAATATCATGACATGTCTTTGATCAGATCCCAAACAGGGTTAAGGAAGCAGGCTTACATGAATTTCATATCATAATTATGAATGAGATTCCAATCCCATCTATAAGATAATATTTTTGTAGAATGTAGAGCAAGGTGTGCTAGGAGAAGAAATGAATTTGAGAGACAGGTTAGACCAAAGATTCATTGGAGTCCGTTTTGAGATGTGGTTCTAGAAAGTAATTCAATTGTATGAAAATTGTTCACTATTAGAATTCATGTATGATTTTATATCTAGATTTCCTCTATTTATATAAATATGGGCACACTCAATTTGTTTCATAGAGGGAAACTCAAATATGTTTTGGGAGATCATAGAAAGTTAGGGGGGTGGAAGATCTCAGTAAGGGATATAGACCTCATAGACAAGAGTGACTTAGGGGAAGGGCTTGGATTAGATTTTGGTCATGTCTATATAGTGTATTAGACTCTATAATATAGTGGTGAGGTAATATCTTATATTATTTTTATGGATTTGATCACTTCTATTTTATCTACTAGATTGTTTGAAATTGGTTCTTTATATTAATTTATCTCTATAAATGTTGTTGATACACTTAGATTACCATTCATGTTTGATTTTGACTTTCCTTCCATCAATACACCATTTGGTATGAAAGTGTGACACATTTATTTATGAAATAGTGACCCATAGTCATTTATAGTTATTTAAATCTATAAGAATTTATGATTCTTGAGATGACAAGATTAAATGTGACTCTTGGTAGAGACTGGATGACCAGTTTCTAGGACCACATAAACTACAATCAAGGATGGGCATAATTTACAACACACAAGGTAGAGAGGTGTGCGATGAATGATTAATATAAACTAAGAGTAGGTATTGTTGGTCCTTACAAGGTCCAACATGGAATGATCTTGGAACAAATTGAAAGTATGGTTATTATGACAAGATTAGTGGTATCCGCATTTTCTTCACATCTAGTTGGGTATATCTATTATGATGTGATAAAATATTACTTCATTGAACATACACATGATAGATTAGTTTAATTTGAGATAGATCTCATACTAGGTTTATAGACCATTTAGATACATCTTTATCATATGGAACTGACTAATTTAAAATTATTTTAATATATATATTGGGGACATGGAATAACACAGCTTTATTAAACATGCATATCACCATGGGGTACACATGTTTCTTTATCCAATAAGGTAGATTTTAACGTTCAACTATGCGTAGATTACCTAAAGCTTAACTAGGAGATGGTGAAGAATACTAATTAATTTCCAGAGATCAATTATCTTCTTGATCAGTTTTGGGGAGCCTAATGGTATCCAAGTTCAATCTTCGATCAAGAATGAGAAATAAAAATATGGAATTTTAGAGCAGGTGTAGGCTATACGAATACTTGGTCTTGCGATTTAGATAAGCAATTAACTAGAAACCCTTGTAACCCTCATGGAGAAGATCTTACACCCATATATTGACCCATTAAATATAGTCTTAATTGATGTCTTTTATATGTTCTCATAAAATCTCGATCCACGTGATAAACATATTTAGATTTCTATAACTAAAATGTGACAACATTTGACCAATTCCAAGATATCAATGTTTATATTTTAGATTCATTAGGTGATGTTCTTGAGGAATTTGGTTTCTATGAGAATATTATCTATAGAACTAGAGAAATTAGAAGTGATCATGTCCTTTTGACAACAAAAATTTTTAATCCATGAATTTTCCTACATAGTAGAAAACATGACATTGTTTATGAGAAAAAGATTCAAGTTATAGTCTTCTAAGAAGTGTTATGAGGTGTTTCCTTATGTGAATAAGAGCTCAAATATAACATCATTATTGATACATCCCATGACATGTGTTGGTTTTATTTTATACTATGTGTCATTGGGAGTTAATTTGAAGTAGTAATTATATATAGGGATCATTTATTAGATTAGGGGTCACATAATTTTTGACAACAAGATATGAACCACCCCACTCATGACATGGAGATGGAATCCATGTTCCAATCTTTGAAATAATAGTGACACAATATATTTTGCTAGAGGGTTATTATATACATAGACCAGAAGATACTCCACTATATCATCACGTAGAAGGACCTAAATATTAGGTGGATTCACTGGGTAGAGAGACAATATACCATTGAAAGCGATATGTTAAATTAACATTGTAAAGGTAATATCATTGTATATTTTATTATATATAACATAAAGAAATATCATGATCTTATTGAGTGTCCTTCAGAGGGGAAGTGGTTCCTATTGATTTTGCCAGATGATTGGATGATGGGTTCGTTAAAAAGCCAATGATTGATGGAATTTCCCCCATTAGTGATAACAAATTCTCTAATAGATAGGTTGAAGGATTGTTAAGAGTTTGAAATAGTGGGTGTCATGATAAATGAATAAATTATAGTAGGTAACCCAATATGATGGAGAAATTTGGACAACAATGAAGTGATATTGAAACTAGTATAGTTGTATTAAAAAAATTTATCACACAAGATTTGATGAGATAATTATATACCACATTTTTTAGGATCATCGTAGTGAGAAAATGATATTCCATGACTTTAGGATATTGTTATCATGGCCAGAAATGAAGAAGAATGTTGTTGGATTTTTTTCGCAAATGCATCAACATCCAAAATATTAGTGATGAGAACCAAATCCTAGGGGTTTTATCCAACTTGTTCCTATGACTTTATGGAAGTTAATATGTCATTATGGACTTTGTGAAGGGGTTACGTAGGAACTTGGAGAATAATGGAACATGATGGGAGGTTTTCAATCATTATATGGATGTTTATCATTTCATATCTATCCATGAGACCCACTCAATAGATGTGTTGAGAATGATATATATATAAATATATGACATCATACACTCTATCAGAGTTTATTTGAGCAATATATCTGATAGAGATTCATTTTTATTTCCATGAATTCGGTATGGATTATAAAGAGATTTATAGACTCATCTAATTTTCAATGCAATGTACCATCACTAGAAGCATAACCAATTATAGTGGAAATTTGGTATACTATAGGATATTATTTGATCTTGTCTTCATAACTTTGATGGATATTGGGATTAAACCATAGCCTTGTTTAGGTTCTCATACAACAACAGTTACTATGATATGAATCAGATGGAACTATTTGAGGATCTATATGGATGAATATGTATCCCAAAAATGTGTTGAAATGAGGATTTGAGGATATTAGTATTTTGGACTAATATGTTGTTGGAATAATTTATGAGGGTGTAATGATCAATAAATGGTTTGTTCCCCATATGAGAAGGTAGAAATTATATGCATACTGGAAAAGACAACCATCAAAGATTTATCTTAGTGAAAGTGTTCTCTTCTACGTGTTACCTTAGATGGGATATCATCATTAGTAGATGTTGGGGAGTATAGAATTATTGTTTTCTGGATTGTTTAAAATTATCAGACACATTCATGTGATCGCTTACTGACTACACATTTATCTTAATTATTCGGTCATACATTCTTTTTCCCATATTTCTAATCTTAGAAGGTACATACATGATCCTATTCATGTTTTTGAGAATGAGGATGTTTAGTTGGAACCATATTCATCTTATGAGGAGTGTGCAATTAAGAGTTTAGACATAAATGAGAATGCTTTAATGGGTAACTTTTTATAACTAGTCAAAATCTTATAATAGCCTGAACAGACCTAATATGATATATGTGAATGGAAATCAGAAGTTAAGTCATAGGGTCCTATGTTTTTGGAGAAATACCTATAGAGATGATTCTCATAGGTGAGAGGTTTTTTGATGGGGTTATTAGGATGTCCCATAATATTATTTATTTTATGCAAAGTCAAACCTTCATTATTATCCTCCTTGTTTTTTGAATAAATACATTCATGGAAAGATTAATTAGATATTGGTTATCTTTTGGGGGATTAAATGGGAGTTTTAGTAGTTTTTCCTAAAAATGGACAATAATACACCTATAGACATGGTTGTGGTGGTCCATGAGTGGTAAAAATACAAGGAAATTATATTCAAAGCATGTTACCATATGCACATAGTAATACAGATTTTGTCTTTGTGTATAACAGCTTTGGCGGCCACACTATGAAATATTTGAAGCCATGGTGAGGGTGACACAATTTATAAGTATCCATCACATTGTATGACTTTCCATTTCACACTTGTGTGATGATGAACTACTGTACCCATGATAGTCCATATTCCAAGGATTTTTGACATTATAAGATGTTGGAATATCCATTTTTAATTCCTTACATCTTGGATCTTGACAAAATCAAATAGTAAAATGCATGGATATCAATTTTGGGTATTTATAAATGTTATTAATTGATTTATAACCCCAATTAAATGAATTAACACAATTAATTAGTGATTTATTCATTCTCATATGTGTTTGGATGAAAAGTAGAATGCCCATTACTTTTTGAATTTTCTAAATATTGTCTTATGTTTATTTTTATTTTATTACCATCTTGTTTTGATCTGAATTGATTAAGACCTTGCCTCATCCATCCACACTGGTGATTTCAGATATGGGTGACTTGGTAATGTTCTTCGATGAGTCTTCCAATTTGGATGAATTTACTATATTACTTCATTTAGACCATGGAATAATGATGTTATATCTTAGATGACCATTTTATGTGACTTTTGTTGATGACGTTCTGGAATTTATCAATGACATATATTATTTTGGAATAATTGATGTAATCAGAACATAAAATTTGTACTCATGGTGGCTTCTTCTCTTTTCTATATAGAATAATTATAATTTACTCGTATATAAATCAAACCAAGGTTCTACCATTTTTGGTTGTCAAATTTGTGTATGTGTTGATCATTCCCAAGTATTTCTCCTCCTAGATCATTTCTCTTGATTCCATACCATTTCATGTAAAACTATTTCTATTATTTCTACGTGTACAAGTGTGTTACTGTTGATGTGAGATCATGTTTGAGGAGAAGAAACCCTTGATGAACCTTGATACTGAAATTCAAAACACTATGTTAAGAGGTTCATTGCCATTTAGGTCCATGTTTTTTACATTTCCATGACTTTTTTCATTCTTAATAACACATTCGTGTAATTTTTTTCATGTGGGTGTGGGAGTGGGACTAAGACATTTTATGTTTGAAATCATATGATTATGTGTAATCTCTTGATAATTATTTATAATATTAATTTTTTTACAGGATATGAGATATATTCATTATTTAGTTTTACAAAATAGGGGACCATGATTTAGGTATTAATATGATTAAGCTACAATGTGTGGGATTGATGATCCCATAGAGGGGGAGCCTGATGACATGAGGATGTACACAGTCTCAGATTTTATGATAGTATGGGTTATATAAAAAACATCCTTACAAATGAAAGAATATATAATTCATATGAATTGAGAATTTTTTAGTTTCACTTGTAGTGGGTGGATTTCCATACATGGGTGATTATTTGTCTAATTACATCATCATGTTAGGTGAGACTTACAATCATTTGGGGATAACAAACAAAATAAAGGTAGGGTGTATGGTATTTCAGATACCAAACACCATTAGGGTGGGGTTTTAGATTATTTCTAAAACTAATTGCATAGTTTTATATACATTTACATCCAAACAAGCATCATATTGATGAAAATTAGTTTGGGGTTCATAGTGGCTATGTTAGTGGTCATTAACTCGATACAAGTGTGACTATATGATTTTGTGATTATTTACATATGTTATGTAATAAAAGGCTACATATCATGCGAAATTATATTAAGGACATGTTTGGGGTGTTCTATTAAAATTATTACAAACACCCAAAAAGGAAATATTTGTGAGAATATATATTTCATGACAATGTATCTATTGAGGGAAAAGGTCCCTATGACAGGGGATAAGGATACAATGTTGTGGTGTTGTTGGAAATATCAGGGAACAATCTAAAATATTAATATAATATTTTATATTATATTGTACTTTTTATTATTTGGTTTTCATTTCCATTTTGGGATCCCGGTTTTTTAAATTTCATTGTATGTCATGAGTTCCATTGTATATTTTTTCTTTCTCTTTATTTACACGAGGATGTTTTTTATTTATAATTTGTTAAAAGATATGATATTTATGGAATATTATTCATATTTAAAAACTATATACCATTTATAATAGTTAGAAACCTTTTTTATATGGATAAGTGCTCTTGGGTTTTTATGGATCTTGGATCAAACCCATTTGTTTGGTTCAGGGTGTTATAATATAGGGATACATCAATCACTGATTTGGTGATGAATCAAAATTAGTATATATTTTCTAAATTTTTTTATTTTTATCATATTATGAATCTTCATTTATTCAGTGAGTGATTATCTATCTCACATTATCTATTATTTTATCATTAGGAATATACATATTAGTGATGTTGCACAAGAATCCTTGAAGGTTTTTTAACATGGTTATCCTCTCTAAGGATGACTACATTCTTGATATATGTGGTTTTTATCCTGCAAATACATATTAATATCTAATTTCAAAATATGTTCAAGAAGGGGTACAAGAATGAACATGAAATCATAGCACTACAAAGCCTTAAATTAAGCATGGTATTAGTACCAATTTGTAAAAAAATAGAATTTCACTTGCTTAAATAATGATCACATAGGATGGAACATGTTCTTATAGACTATGTTAATTAGTATTCTTCCTCCATGTTAGTAACTAGTTAGTATATATCAAACTTTTTTAGACTTATATAGTATATTACATTAGGTTGGAATGCTCATCTTCTTAGATTATAACAAAATCTAAAGAAAGATAGTGGAACTCCCACTTCTTTAGACTTCTACATTAAATGAAGGATGGAAAATAACACTTTAAATTTATATTATCCTTATTTTTTATTAGTTTGGAAGGACATACATGAAATAAAGATATCCTAATTATCACTTTCATTAAAATATATATCTTCTTTAATTTTAGTTATATCATAGGAACCTATTTTTCTTTTCTTTTTTGACTAAAAAAATATGAACTTCTTCACATAGTTTTGAATTCCCTCATATTCTGTTATTATTTCACATATTCTATATTCACATTACTTCAGGAATATAGACTTAAAAATCTATATAATCATTGGAATTCATTTCTTTTTATTATTAAATCATCTTGAACACATGGTATTTTCAAAATCCTATATTCTCACAATTTCCAAAAACTCATCATTGAAATTTTTTATAAAATAATACACTTTTATAAATACTATATTAATCTTGTTCTCATTATAACATACCAATAATTCAAATTAATGACATAAAATTGTTCATTATGTTATTTAAAAATATCATGAATTTTTTCCATTGTTTTCCACATCTATATCTCTACAAAATGAACATGGAATTGTATCTTTATTACTTCACCAGTTCACACATCAACAATTATAGGAATAGATCTTATTCCTTCATATTTTTCTTTAATCATCTAATTAATTATTTCGTAATGATATTTTATTTTGAATTCATGATAATAGAATCATCATATTTAGTCATATTTGGTGATAACATATACACTCCCGCTAATGAGATGTATATTTCTCAAAAGAGAACACACACTCTTATAAAAATTACAACTATACATTATCTTTAGTTACACATATATTGGACTCTACTAATGATATTTACATGCACTCTTGTGAATTGTTGTTCTTGGTATCACACCACATTCCCATTTATGACTTGGTAACCATTTTATTTGATATTTTTAAGCACCATTCCTAGCATGGTTTCCACTACACCATTGCCTCTTAGAATTTATGGAATCATATACACCATGAAATCCTCAACTACATAGTCTCTTTAACATCATTATATTGAAGATACCTAGATCTTTGTGTCTATGATATTATCTATTCAATGTGAAGTTCTTTATTCTATTATATTCTTCATTTATATTATTTTTTTATTGAATCCTTGTTTATTCTTTTAAAATCAAGGATGTTTATATTTTTCGAACAAAAAATCATCAACATGATTTAATTTTATATTCATAATATTTCTTTTGTATATATTATACTTTTCCTTTGAGGATTATCATAATATTCATTATACATCAATTATTTAATTATCAGATGATCTTATTTAATCAAGCTATTACATGGATCTCATTTCCATTATGATATTAATTTCACTTAAGGATACATTTACACAGATAATCACTAACTTTTATATAGATATTATTTATTTATAGTTACCAATACTTAGTGTCTATGTTTTCATTGAGTATCTTTCTAAATTTCCAAATTTTTTTACATGGGTCACTGATGACATTTAAAGTGATCCATGATTTCTTACATACCTTCATATAGAGTCCAAATGACCCTTAAAGAGGTATAAATTTATCAAAATTAATATTAAAAAGTCATTTACATTGATAAAATATCAGAGAGGAAACATTATGTAAGTCTTAAATAATTAAATTACCCTTACACATCTACTGATTTTACCTTTATATAGATAATATAATTTAAAAAATTATTTAGTTCTTCCATAACATTTTAAGAAAACCTCAATGACTTATCAAAATCTTAAAATATATTTAAATTAAATGAATACAATAAAAAATATATATAATTAATTAGTCACCTCACACCATGGAAAATAATCAAATTTTGATTTATTCAAATATTCAAGAAGAAAATATATACATAAAATACCAATAAAATTCATAAATATATTCCATCTGAATTAATAATTAATAATAAACAATGGAATCACTTTCCTCACATATTTTTCATTATAAAATTAAAATAAACCCTATGTAATTTTCACATAAGTAGTGGAAACAACTTACTTCCAATATAAACGTTATTCCTTTAATTATTAACAATGAGAATCATCATTAATTGGAACATTGTGAAACTTCTAACATTACATGGTTCCACATTCTCCTTCAAGCTCTCATAATTATTATCATATTGAAATCTTTTTTGTTTTTTCTTTCATTGAAAATTAATAAAACATAAAAATAAAATTGGATCACCATATTAACGATATTACATCCCTCTTGTAAATTCATAGGACTTTGTGATTTAAACAATTTATAGAACTATAATCTTATTACTTTTATTATAAGGGTTATGATATCCATTTTTTGGATCTATCTAGTAGTATGGGAAATTTAAGACTTACCCCCATGGGGTGATATTTGGGACATGTTATCTCCTAGTATTTTTGGTGGGATCTTATGCCTATTTTGGATATTGAGTGGGAAATAAAATAAGTCTAACAGGGTGGTAGACATGGATAAATGATGTATTGGAATTGGATTTTTGATATTGAAATCATTATTAGGAGAATCATGTTTTTTTTTGGGTTTGTTTATATCTAGTTAGAATATTAATATATTAATTTTCTCTCATGTTTGAAATTAAAAAATATTTACATAATGTGGATGGAAATTATTGATATGAGAAGTGAGCATTAATTATGATATGGGTTGGGTGATCATTCGAACCATGGTGAAGTGTTATGCTATTAAAAGGTTTCACTTATGGTTGGGTAACATTAAAACCATTAGTAGATTATTATATAGGTTGGGAGGCCATGCCAACCATGGATTTGTGATATGGGATGGAATGAGATCTGTGGATATATCTGGTTTTTTCATACCGACTAAGTATATTTGATTTTTAAACATATGTATATTGTTTTATGGTTATGATATCAAGAAAACAATTTATTTTATTAATATATTAGAAAGGTCCCACACACAATATAAATTAATATATGTTTTGGTTTTGGTTCTCTTTACAACTATTGACAATGAATGGTTTTGGATTGATGTGTTTTTTGGGTTTGAATTTAATTCCTACCTTGAATGGGTGAGACTTGGATAGGAACATGATGAATGACCAGTTTCATTAGGACAATAGATGGGGCATTATTAGGGTGATGGGTTGTGATGTTGTGGGTTGAACATTATGCCTCCTATGGTTAGTGTGAATTATTGGGTTGAACATCATGACTCTAAGAATGGTTGTGAAATGTTGGGATTTACATGATGCCTCACTGGTTATTGCTTAATTATGTCCAACTGACAAGCTATATGGTAATTATTAAGATATAAATCCTAAAAGGTGTTATTTTGATATATCCAGTGACCCTCCCACATCAGTTGAAGATGTCATGTTAACTATTAGGTGTCTTAGTTTTCACTTGAGGTCATAATGGGTAATTTGTTTACATTATATATATATATATATATTATGATTATTATCCAATGTTTGGTGACCTATTGAGTTGTACTCAAACCAATATATAGATCTATAAAACATTCGTACTCGATAAAACATCTTAATTATAGGAACATGTGAGGTAGAGGCTTGATGATATATTTTGTGATGGATGACATGGTCTTATAGGACTATGTGATGACTGGAGAATATGATATGGTTATTATTGGGTTTTTACATTGTTTTGGGTTTTATTTTATTTCCCCATGTGCGATATTATGGGGGTCTTCTTGACTCGAATGGAATTTGATGATTAAATTTATTTTTTAACAAGTGGTCTATTTATTGAACCAACATTGTGTTTGTTTTTTTCTATAAGTTATGATGAAGATAATATACTTGATTAAAATATGCATTGTTATATAATTTCTTGAGAGTTATATATAATTTTAATTAAAGATAAATAGATAAATTTGGAGATCTATGCATGGTGTTATTAAATGGTGTGCTTGTAATATTCCATGAATACTTCAGAATCACCATGAAGTGTTGTAGTGATGTGAATGTCAATATTTATATGAAAAAATTAGTTTCTATCATGAATTATTGGAAAATTAGATTCATGGTATTATCAAATATTGAATATTATTGGTTATCCATTTACATGGTAAGGAGTGAAGATTGTGCTACAAATTTCTTATTCAAATTAGATTAAATATACCCGAGAATCATATAATTGAGTTTTCGGCACATAAAATTATAATTAAAATAAATGAAAACAATTAAATAATTTTTATTTATTCCATTAAATTAATATATATCCACTCAAAAAAATGAAAAGTATTTTCATTTTCATTTCATAATAATATATTAGGTAGAAGGTTAGAATGGAAGGATATATGTGATGTCAATACTAGTACATAATATATGACAACATTATAAATACTTACTATCAAAAATTAATACCATATATTTTAAATTATTTCATTCAATGCATTTGAATAATTTTTATAGGAATATTTATGCCTTATAGAGTATGGTAATGACTGAATATAACATCACTGTGTATAAATTGAAAAGATCTATTATTTGTGTTTTTATTTGAGGAAGATATGTGTTTCATGGCTAGTACACATGGATGATGTTTAAGGAAACATTAAAGGATTCAATATCCTATAATTTCATTAGAATTATCTAAAATTATTTATTTAATGTATAATGGGTTGAAATTATATTAGTGGTTAATAATTTTTTTTTGGGATTATTACACATTAATTTAAAAAGCTTGAGTTGTATTTTTATGAAGATCCATCCTTATGAATAATTTAAATTATTATTTCAGGCTTCACTAGAATTCACTGGGATGATGTTTTTAAAAAAATAGTTGAATTGTAAATAAGTTCTACTAATCGAGGGATTTATTCTTTTATTTATTTATTCTTATTTGAAGTTATTACGATGAAAATTTATGAGTTAGATTTGAATTGAGAACTATAGAGTTATATTTTGGAATTATAAAATTACATGTTATTGAAATCTACGTAGGTGAATGGAATGTAATATATTTCACAATCTTTGATATTTAGAAACTTCATGTATGATATTCCCTATAATAGAATGGTTTTTAGTTCATGAAATTATGAAAATTATATAACCATCATAGGATACAAAAAAGATGACCATGTTGATGTATTTAGCAATGTCATTAGTTTCTATCAAGACACTTAAAATGTGTAATACATTATATATGATATTATTATTAATCATAAATTTGGAATAAAAATTACCACATCATGATATGTAATATACTTAATGGTTGACATGTTTTTCCAAAACCATGGGATGAAATACTGAAATGTTTCAAATATTACACAATATGTGATACAAAATGTTAGGCAAGTTTTTTTAGGGTATATATAAAAGGGGTGACATACAATATGATACATATTAATTAAAATTTATTAAATATAGTTTTATTATTTCCAAAATATTGGGAGGATGGTGATTTTCTAATATTAAATATGGATCTTTATCAACTGAAATTTAGAAATTTGAATTCAGAATAATTATTAAATCATATGATGGTCAACTTATTATTAATTGACCTAAAGACCAAAAATTATTAGTTTTCATTATTTTAAAATTCTTCCAAAAAGATTAAATTGGTCTCATGTTGTTATGAAGTGGACCAAATTGTGAAGCATTTTAATAATGAAGAACTAAATAATGCATGCATTTTGAAATGATATAAAGTCTCTCTATAAAGAGACAACCTTTACCTAAGGTATGATGATGAGATGAGTTGTGAGAATTCTTCATGTTGTAAGCAAGACACTCCACGTGAATATTCAAAATTTGAATTTAAATATTTCATAATTTGTGAAATAATGAGGAGAAGACTCTATGATTATTACTATAGATCATGAGGTATTGAATGTATATATATATTTTTGAGTCAAAGTGAATGTTGTTGAATATTATTCTATGGATTTTATTTGAAATATTAAAGGTTATAGATTATTGAGAGATCATGGATGAGTTTAATTGATTTATTAAAAAATTTATATTATGAATAATAGTGAATAAACTAAGAAAATATTTATATAGGATATCACAGTAATCATTTTAATGGAGGGTTTACATATGAAAATATTATCCAAGATATGATTTTAATAATTATGGAATATTATTCACATGGATTTGTAAATATTTATAATGTATAGAAAAAAGATTGGTTTTCCTATGTGATCACCTAATACTTAATTCATATGTATTATCTGTGTTTTAGTGAAGGATATTTAATGTTACATACACATGGAACAAAACTTCTTTTTAATAATAGTAAGAGGACCAATATTCTTGTCAATTATTTATAATATGAATTTATGTGGGAGAAAATAAGAGTAGTAATAAGAGTGGGAGGCTCGTTTGCTTTTTATTGATCATTATTTAGCATGAAGAAGGATTATTAGAATCCCAACATAAAATATCTATATATTATTAAACATGATAGAAGAATGGGGAATCCACTTGGAATATTTAATATTAAATAATATGATCACATCATACCATCCCAATGGTATGCATTTCCCCACTTCTATAATCATACACTAATGTTCAATAATAAAAATATTTTTTTATGTGATGTATGACAGTGAATTAATTATATCTAGTCACTCGTATGAGTAAGAGTATATTAAAATTCTCTTGCTCGCTTTTTTTATAGAAAATAATATAGGAGTTGTTTTCTTGTTAGATATCAACTACTGAAGACTAGGGATATGGTCATACATCATTGGTGAAAACATCATTAACAAACCATGTTTTTTTTTCATTCCGTTTTATCACTAAATTCATAAAAAATAAAGATAAATACTATGATATACATTCAGTGAACATTTTATGCCCTGAAACAACAATAATTCATGACAAGTGAAAAGTCAAATGTGACACCCCAAGAACCCATCGAATAGGCCCCCAGGTGTGTCAAGTGATGAGTAGGCATATCACAAACATATGATGACTTATCTAAAGGTACCTATAAACACATAAAAAAATATTAATGAACTATTGTATTACATAAATGAAATATTTAACTGATATTATGATTAATACATACAACTAAATATCCCATAATAACATTGTATATATATGGGAGAGAAAAAATAGACAAATTCAACCACACGAAAATAGTAAAAGAGATTAACCTTCTAGTTAGGATTGGACTATTGTCAACTACAAATTGTAGAAACAAATATTTTTCATCCATCTCAACTATGATTGGACTACTCTTAGTTGACTTGGATCTCTGTGAAATAGCTTATTATTTTTACAAGACATGATACTTGTGGGTACGTACCATGAAATGGTGAGTATAACATAACTAGTTTGAAACTCTAAAATCACTAAAGGTAAAGTGCCAATATACTGAGATTCTGATCATATGGAAGGTTGTTTTCAAGAATTTCAATTAAAAAAATTTAATCTATTCCAGGCCATTGAAATGAGTCATTATACCCATCCCATTAGCTTGGTGAATCAAACTCAGCTCAACAACAAGAGTCAATGGATCAAGTCCCACAAAATGAAACTTGGTTGGAAATGATGAATGTTATAAAAGGATTGGAAGTCATAGAATATTCAAATGTAAATCTAAATATTATTTTATATATGATTATCTATCCACGTCATAAGTATTCTAATATTCTTTTTATTCAAGCTATGTAAAATACAGGTGGAGAATATATTATTGGAAGGAGATACAGAATATGATAGATCATATTTATTTTCAATTAGAAATAAAGATATTCTCTTTAAAGGAATTATGTGATGTTCTCATAACAACTCATTGGTGCAACAAATATTAAATATGGAATCCACTGAGGATATCAGTTTATTGGAAACAATATGCCACAAATACATAAGATGGGATTATGACAACAATTCATTTTATATTGTTGGAGTCATTTTTGAATCAGATGTAGAGTTTAATTAGAGGATGAATTTTTATGAATATTTTAATTTCTGAAAATTATAATCCATCAGAAGAATTCAGAGACCAATCTACCAAATGATAATGAACAATGTAATCAACCATTCTCATATGGTTTTATTGTTCTAAAACTTAGTTACGAGTTATCAGATTGTAAGTAGTGTTAACACATCGATGTGACCCAATCATTGATTATGGTTGACATCCAATTTGTGATTGATTCATATAATTGGAGTGTGTAATTGAATGAATGTTGAAATAAAGTGAATATATTTTAGATGTTTTCTAAAAAAGGCTCTTTCTTAGAATTTTTTATTGAAGGGGGTTTTGAATGCTACAAAAAATTAAAAAAAATATCTATAGAATATTGTTATCAATCATATGATATGTGTTTTCAGTTGGTACAAAGCATATATATGACAGTAAATTCAATTTTTTCATGTGGTCATCATTGTGATGTATTGAACTGATGAATCAGAGTGATAGATCAAAGTGAATAAATGATTTTGAACATGAACAATTATGAGGTTTTTAAAATATTCATGATGATTCAAGAATCCCCTAGAAATATTCATAAGATTTAATTAAATTAATGATGAATACATAAATCAATGTGAAATTAAATAATTTGTAAAACCATTAAGTGGGGAGAGAATATAGTTTTTCAACCCATTATAATCTATGATGCCTATAATAGGATTGAACATTATATTTTTAGGTAGTGCTAACATGAACTATTAACATGCACTAGGATTTTATAATCTACTACTTTTGTCATGTATTGAGATTCCAACTAGGATTTTTTTTCAGTTTAATGCTAATAAAGATCTGTCAAAGTGAGATTAAATATGATCATAAAATAAAGTTCCATTATATGAAGTTCCATTGGAGTTATTCCATCAGAGAGATTCCATCAGAGTGAGTCCATCATAGTGAGATCATTGTACATACATCTAGTTGAGAAAGGTCAATCAAAGGGAGTTATATTGAATAAAGAAGTGGTGTTTTGATGATTGAGTTCCTACTCAATTTAAAGAGAAGAATAAGTATATTCTAATGGATGATAATCTGGTGAAAAACATCAAAAAAGGTTACTAAACTGAGGCTGACCAGATTGATATTTCATATAGAAATTTTCAAGATAGTGATTATGAAAGTTGTTTCAAGACGAAAAATTTCGTCTGAGTGTTTTTCATGTTATTAAAGATTGTATCCATGTAAGGTTAGATTCCTGATCATTGGGGGGAAGTGAAGAATAGTTATCATGGGATTAGAAAAGTATAATGAATTCAAATCATGTAACTATATATACATACCAGTTGGTAGAATGTTTTTATGGTTTTACTGGGGTGTATAACATATTTTTTGAAAGTGGATACAAAAAGCTTAGTTAGGTGGTATAACCAACAATATGAGGAAACATTATACTGGCATAATCAAAATGTTCACTACTTTTTCCTTGGTATTTTTGAATGAAGATAGTGATGTAATCCTGGTTTATGGGAATATACATCATGGTTAAGAGTTGTCCATTGTACCAAAAATTTTAAATAAGGTGGGATTCCATCACTTTATAGTCGAATGTGTATTTTAAGGATGATAAGTTATATTTTGGTGGATCGTAACTTCAACAATATTTATAAGATAATAATTCTTATTAAATTATTTATGAAACATTCATATAAAATTAAAATCAGCAATTATTTAACTGCTCTCATAATGGTCTTGATTCTATTTTGTAATAACAATTGGTATTCGAGTTTGACTTCTAAAAACGAGATGTCTATGAGAATAGGGAATTTCAGTTTTTTGTACAATTAATGGGTCAATTTTTATAGTATGAAGTATAAATATTGGATGAATAATATTTTATCCTTTCTTTTTTTCACTTGGCCAAAAATTTAGAGATGCTTGTTTAGTGTGGTTTTCTCATATCAATGAAGCTGTTATAACAGCAGCTAATAAAAGATGTGTAGAAGATTAAGGAAAATATTATAATGCCTTGTTGATGGCCCTTACTGATAAGGTTTATGAAAATATTATTTGGTTTCCTGTAGATAAGAAAATGTGGGATAAGTATATATGTAGCTATTATGGGAATAAGAAAGTTATGGAATCCAAGTTGAAAATCAAGACAAGTATATTTGAATATATGGAAATAGATAAAAGTGAATTTGAAGACCCAAACTTTTATTAATGAAAATTCCACTTGATCAAATTTAATGTCTTATTGTGTAAAATGGTTTTATAAAACTTCTTCACATCCTTTGTTTTGTGTTTCATTACATTAAAATACCATTATGAATTGTTATCATTGTTAATATATCCATTGAACAATGATCACATGATTAGTATAAATATAGGGATTTAACAAATCCAGTTTACTCAGACAAAGGAAGTGATTGCCATTTCCAGTATAATTGTTCCATAAAAAGCCCATTTTTCAGAGCTTGGAAAAAGGTAGTGTCACCGAGCTTCACTCTTGACCAAGACCAATCTGATCTTCAACACGTTAAGCTTGAATGAAACCTCCTATGGGAGAAGTGTAGGGTAATAGAGATTACCACCCGAGTAATGTTATTCGAGCCGTCCTAATAGTCTGTCACCATGTCATATCTTACCCTTAGGTCTTATGCAGCTGTTATAAGGTTTTATATAACAATACCCTTGCAGTATTATAATGTGCATTATTTTTATATAAATAATTTACATTAATTTTATGAATTTTACTTTTTAAATGGTTTTTATATCAAAAATATTATTTTTAATTAATATTCAATTATGAAATCTATTTGGATGAATTAATGGTTTTTTAATTAAATAATATTATTATAAAATATTATTAAAAATACTTTTTTATAAAATATAAATGATCGTTTAATTTTTATTAATACAATTTCAATTTTTATTAAGTTTGAAAACTATTTTTGTCAAAACCCATGAATTTTCAAAAAATGTCGGTTATTATTTTAAAAGTGAAAATTCAAATATTAAGAAAATTATTTAGATAAAATGAATGTCAATTAGGGATTTAGGATGTCGAAATTATCTAACAGTGAATTTTTCATAATTTTATAAGACAATATATTTTTTTGTAAAAATTTTAATACCGTTTAAATATATAATATATTTTATGACCTCATAATGACCATATATAAATTTAATAAAATAATATAAAATGTATTGTTGTAAAATATATGTTTTAAAATTAAAATTATGTGATTTTATATTTGTTTTATAAATTTTATGGAGCCTTAGTGGACCCTCCCAGAGATATTAAATATTTTATCATTTTAAAATTATTTCCTTGAGAGTTCGACTCACCTCCACATAAACAAGAAAAATATTTTAAAAAGTTCAGACATTGTTCTAAAAAATATTTATTTCCAATCCCATTTTGGAAAAACCATGGGCAAACCCATGGGATGGTTTTTGGTTTTGAATATTTAATTATATAGATTCCAAAACCTATGTTTGATAAATTTTAAAGAATTCCCCAGTCTTTTCTAATACAAACTCATCCAGGCTCCCACTTCTGTTCCCTAAAAACCCAAGGAGTATGTCCCTACTCTTCCCCACCTCTCTAAAATCCTCCTAAGATTCCCCAAGTTCTAAATAATACCCTCCTCAAGCTCTTGAAGTCACACACTTCAAGTAAGGGATCCTCACTTTCCATCCAACCTTATTTATGTCCATGATTCCATATATTTGTATGCCCATTTTTTTCAATTAAAAATATTTCGGTACGGTTTTTCACGTCCCACATAGTTCACTATTTAGGTTTTAATTATTAGATTCCCCTTTCTCTCTTATTAATGCCTCCCATGTACACCCGTTTCCATGCCGAAATTCTATAAGGGACTTATCTCTCCACATTTACATTCATCAAATCAATTTATATTATGCATCAAAATTACATTACATAGGTTGGTATATTATGTTCCATGACCTCCTTACTATTCATTTCATTTACTAATTATTACAGACACATTTATCACTCATTAATCGATTTTATGATTTCTATTTGATGTCGTTATTCTGCCAATGTTACACAAAAATTTCCCATTCTAAAATCATCGTAGAAGTGAATACCATACATGTATCTCTATCAAGGTTATTAAATATTATAAATATGTACGTTTTTTATTTAGGACTTAAATTTATGTATTCCACATCTCATTTTCATGGAATAAATTATGATGTTTTCGGAATCCATTTTGTATGATCTATGTGGCACACTTACGCATGAAATGAAATGATTAAGAAGGATGTGCCCTAATAGTGCTCCAATGCATTGTGTAAAGAAGATTATCATGATACGCCTTGTGAAATGAGGTTTTATTAATGATAATTCATGAGAAATGAGGGCTTATTAATGCTAATTCATGTTCATTGAGGGTTTACTTTTTCTCCATGTTCAATGATCCTTGGGTAATGCTAATATTGTTTTAAATGTTGTTGTCACATTTCCAAGTTGTGATAGTCATACTATATCATGCCTTACTGTTCATGTTTCTATTATGCTCTGTTGATTTTCCAATTTCATAGAATGTATTGTATTCTTCATGTTATGCATTAGTTACTCCAGTACTGGTCTATAAAGCTCACAATTTTCTCATTCATGTCCTTAGGTTATCTCATGCAATGCTATGTACGAAGGAATGTTGTAGTCACGTAAAAAGGTTTTCAATAAAGATGTTGTATTTTATGTCCTATGTTATCATGAAATGTTCCTAATTTATCATGACATTAGACCTCTAAATATTCCGAGATTTATTAAGTTCATGATTTTATAATAAATCATGTTTATGTGTGTAATAAAGATCAGAGTTGTTATAATAAATGTACTGATGGTTACTTTACAAGATTTAATGAGATTGTAAGTATCATTGGACGTTTTGGTGAGCATATGAAATATTATACCACTATTAATAAACATAAAAGAAACATTCTGAATAGATTTTATGACAATGTTTTAGATTTATAAGATCACGAAGATTTATATTTTAATGAACTTCAGAATATTATTTTGTCATATCAGATGAGAAAACCCCATTATTTCAAGAAAATGACTGATAATGAAATTTTCATCCAATATTTTTTAAAATTAAAAAAGAAATATGAAGAAGATGAAGAATAATCAAGTGATTTATAGTAAGCATAAAAATATAAATATTTCATCACAATTGTTTCCCTCCTTTATATAAAAATAAAATAAACTAAAATAGAATGGTTAAACTCTCAAATTTTTGAATGATGTGGGGAGTAGAAAATTTTTACAAAATTCTCCTTGAATGAAATTATATGAGTATTAGTCTGAAAAATATAATGGGATCCTTAAAAGAAGGGTGGATGAACCATATGTAAATATCTCTTTTTGAAAAGAAAAATAAAACATACATAATCTCTAGAATGGAAGATTATTTTTTCTAGCGGTGAATCAGATCATAAACTCCACTTTTTTATTTTACTAGTGGTGGATCATTTCATCAACTCCAATTTTTTATTCAAGTTATAATGGAAATAAATTATTCAAATAGCGATGAGGGTGGTGAAGAGATTATATAAATGAATTGGATTGTTAATTTTTTAGGAAAAAGTAGTATGATAGAATACTTAACTATATTAAGAATGAATAACCTTGTAAAAATTTATTAAAGATATATCTTTTGACAGTGGTGATTAGATGAAGAAAGAGGAGAAAACCATGAATTTTATTCGATCTAAGAATAAGAATATTTGTGATACTTAATAAAAAATTGAGTGATATAAAGAAATATTAACATGAACTTAAAACTTATACGTGAAATAATCTAGAGTCTTGCAGAAAATAAGTTGAACAAATTATAGATAGTAGATCAAAAAAGATGATAGATATTTTTAACTTTATTTTGGCTGAGAAATATTATGAGTTCGTTGAAACAAGAAAAAATCATACTGTAACAAAAAGTGAGATTAGAATAATGAGATAAAAATTCACCATTGAAGTTGGTGATATAAGAGAAACATCTAGGGGGGGAGTGTACAAAATATGATTTGTCAAAAAACACTTTTTACTAAGAAAGAAAATAATTCTTTTGTAAAGACTCTCTAAAATCCAATTAGATCCCGATTTGAAAACAAATCATAAAAAAATATCCAATAATGGTCACCATTAGAATGAAAAATCCAGATTCAGAGGTCCCTATTTGTGTTGTGAAATTTTGGACATAGAGATTACTCTTGTTAGAATAACATGTCACTACTAGGAAATAGGAATAAGTCAAGAGGAGATAGTATGAAAAAATATGAATTGCTTCTAAATTTTTTTTGAACTGGAAAACAAACATTGAAGGAGAAGAATGTTGATGCCCCAATAAAGAAAAATTACAATATTATGAATGATCAGTATGTTAATTAAGTGGATAAAAAACATAATAATTCAGGAAAGATATAATTCTTAGTTACTTTCCCGAATCAAAGGGAAAGAAAATGTTTTCTGAGGGTGCGAGAAAAGTTGATAAAAATATTTCAAGATATTGTAGTTTGAATATTCAAAAAATATGTAAGATATTTGAGTAAGATTGTAATGTTACTAAATCTAGTTAGACTATTGTTCTAGAATAATAGGAAAGAATGAAACTGTTGTTATAAACTTGTGAAAATAAAAATTTTAGTAATGGGAAAATTAAATTAACATCCATATCAATAGAGTATATAGATGAAAATATAATTGTTAGAAAATCTATGATGGATGAAGAGAAGGAAAAAGATTTTTCTAATAGAAAATCCAAGCATATGAAAAAAAGGATATAATGAGAGAGGAATATTAGTCCTTAATTAATTTTTATGAAACTACAACTGTTCATCCTAATAGAAACAATATTTTTATTTGCACTAACTTATAAAAAAAATTAAAAAGTTTAAATAAGAAAGTGGATAAGTGAGCCTCTTAATATTCTTGTAAAATAATGTAATGACGTTAAGAAAATGAGTTTTTATGTTGTTTTTATACACCTAAACATTATAATATGTTTGTTGGGATGGGTTAATATTACTTTTATCCTAACAAATTTTTTCAATATTTCCTTAGGATTAATAATGCAAAATAGAACATGAAAATATACTACATTAATGTTATGTTGTGGATAAAAATGATATCCTTGACTATTTCCCATTATATTCAACACCATGTTCACCCTGTTGACTTATATATGTTTATTTAAATACTCTTTATTAGTAATATATCGTGATAATTATTTTCACCGAAAGATTTATTAAAAATATTAGCTGAAAAGTTATAACCCTTGGAAATGATATCATTTTTCAATAAGGGGGGATACATGTCATGATGGACCCATTTAATTTTATTTTACATATGTGGGACAACAATGGAAAATGAGGAATTAGAAAATATTGGGGAGAACACATGAATGGGAAAAATACAATGTGAAAAAAGCAAGGGTTATTATTTTCAAATGGGTATTGAAAACAAACACAAACAGGGGGATATTTAGAAAATAGTTATGTTTTGGTTGGATTTTTTTAAATAGATAATTATGTGGAATGTGTTTTTGAAGAAGAGTAATGAGCGTAAATAACTTCCTTGCTTAGAAGGTGCTTCAAATATAAATGAAGGAGATTTTAAATGTTGTCAATTAGACAACTACCATTTGATCTAGATCCTTGGCGTGAGTAATTAGACTCAGCCCGTCGGTATGCTTAATTTGAGTCAGCACATCTGGATGATTCAATAGATCTAGTTCATATGAATGTGGCTGGGTTGGAGAGACACAAGTTGTTTAAGGATGGGAATTAATAGAACATTCAAATATAAATATGATGATGCATTTATGTTTGATTATTTCTCAACTTCTTAAGTAATATGATATACTTATGATCCAAGTATTGTGAATGAATGTTGGAGAATATAATATTGGTAGGAGATACATAATATTATATTTTGTATTCAATTTATTTAAGAAAGAAATATATTCACTAAGAAGGAATAATGAAAATTTATAATAAATACTCATCGGTATAATGAATATGAAAGAAGGAAGCCACTCAAGACACTATTTCATTAGACATAGTATTCCAGTGATCTATAATGGGGTATTCCAACACTGATTCATATTATATTTTTGTTATACATTATTTGGTGGACACATCTGACAAAATGTTTAATCAATGATAGAATGTTTAAGAAAGTTAGAATTGTTGGGAATATAATCATGTAGAAAGATTTTGAGACTGACCAACCAGATGATAATAAAAAAAATAATCAACTATTTTCATTAGGTTTTATTATTCTTAAATTGATTCAAGATTTATTATACATGAAGTGATACTGATCAATAAATATAACACAAACACATATTTTAGAGGAGATCCATGTTTTTAATGATTCATAAAATCAGTATGAGGAATATAAGAAATAGAGAAATACATTCAAGATATATATGATGCGTTGTCAAAAAGTATTTTTCTACAAAAGTATTATTAAAGGGGGTTTTGAATCATATAGAAGTTAAAACAATTTATATTCTAGACTATCCTCAATTTTTTCCCAAGTGATTTTCAGCAGTGAAGGTCCCTGTAAAAAGTTCTTTGTTACTTTAACCCAATCAACCTACCATGATTTGTATGGTGATACTTTAACTCTGTAGCTCAACTAGACAAGAATAAAGTGAGAGGGGATTTTCATGTCCAAGATCATTTTCAATTTGTTTCATGTATGTCCAGTAGCAGCTTGTTGGGTCTTGGGTACCAAGGTGATTGTTTTACTTGGTGTAACAATCATATTGGTAGCAGGCACACTTGGTGAAGATTAGATCGACATCTAGATAATGGTACAATTCATTTCTCCTACCTGACCACCAATGCTTTTCACCTAGATAGATGTTTATTAGATCATCCTCTTATCCTAATTTGGGTGATATCTCATGACAACTCAAGATAATTTTTCATGTTTTCAATCCTCCATAAAATGGTCTCTAACATTCTTGTTGAAGTTGGGGACTCGTGGTAGAAGGTGGACCAAGGAAATACAAGGAATATGTTTCATAACATGTTCACAAAATCAAAAGGTGATCTCTTTTTTTGAAAGAACAATAAACCATGGTGATTGCAGGACCTAAATTCCATTAACAGGATTGTTGAGCACCAAGAGATAAGTCTAGAGGTCGTTTGGGATGATTGTCTCTTTGATTATATTTCATACAAGAATCCCATATTTGAAGACACACCCCCATGCAAGAAATAATAGCTCGTGATTATGAAAGGATTAATTGGTTTTCAAAAGGAGATCAAAATAGAGGGTACTTTCATGTGGCATCAAAGTGGGAAAATATTTTAATATCCCAAACATTCTGTTGGATGATGGATCCTATGTGAATGATTGTGACGAGGTGGGGAAGATGTTGGATGATTTTTTTAAATATCTCATGAAATTCCCAACCTTTTCACGGAAGGAGGATAATGAAGGTGTCCTTATGAGATTATGAAGGGAATTCCATGTGTGGTTTTAGAGATGTTAAATGGCTCAGTGAAGTCCATATGAAAAAGATAATGTGATTGGAGAGGTAGTTTGGTCACTCAATCTAAAAAGTACAGAAGATTTGGATGGTTTCCCCGAAACTTTTTAAAGATATTCTTGGTATTTATTTAAGACTGAGTTTGTTCATGAGGATCATGACTTATTTCATGCAGGATATTTTCCTCATGTTTCATTGTTCCTCTAAGTTAACTATGATTCCAAACGTGAATAATATAGAGTCAATTTAGCATTATCAGACTATTTTTATGTGCTACATTCTATATAATATGATGGGAATGATAATCAACTGAAATATTTCTAACCATTGACCTAGATGGATATCTTTTGAGTAGTATCAGTTGTTCAAGGGAAGAATGATTCATGGGGTAAACAGCTTGTCCCATGGGTTCATTGGAGACATGAACAAAAAAAAACCATTAGATGAAATGTCTTTATCAAATTTTATATGAACAATGTGTATGATTGGATGGATTGGAAGTAAATTATAATGGTCTTATCATATATGGGGTTCTCACCTTGAGAGACTGATATTCATTTCAGATGCTCCATCTCCTCTTAGATTTTTACACCCTTTATGGGAAAATAGATAGAATTATTTAAGGCAGTAAGGGGTTAAAGTAGAAAGATCCAGTTTCTCCCACCTTTTTTGTTATCATATATTCCTCTTTAATACGATACATTAACTAAGGATTGGTGATGAGAATTATCCATCCCATTCTCTCCTCACATCGCTCGAGTAATATCTCTCTCTTAATGTTTAACGATGATACAATGATCTTTATGAATGGCATCAAGAGATCTATTCAATAGATTAATGGATCTTTGGATGATTACTCCAAGTTGAGGGGATAACTTATACATCATTATAAAATATGTATATATATTTCACGTAAACTCTCATAATTGGATTTTAGGGAGACTGAAAATAGATTATAGATGCACAAATGAACCTTCCACAGGGAGTACAATGGTTCCCCAATATCTTCAAGACACCTAAGAATTAAACAAATAGGTAAGCTAAGAGTTAAAATTATATGGAGAACCCTGAATTGGAAGAATATGTTCTTATCCATTGGAGGCCTAATCACACTCATTAATATTGTATTCTCATATATTCCTTTTCACATCCTCTTTGCAATCATGGTTCCAAAATTTGTTATCTGTAGGTTGGAAAAGATAAAGGAATCATTTATTTGGGATTCCCTATCCTAAGGTATGCATCAATTGGTTGATTGGGAAAGGTTGATGAATCCAATAAAATAGAGAGGCATCAATATTAGAATCATCTCTACTTCGATGCACAATATTTATGCAAACATTACAAGGGAGATTATTGAAGGGAATACCCTTAGGGGTATGTTCATGAAGTGTAGGTATGGATTTGATCTAGAGAGGCACATAGGGAGACCTACTTACACTAAGTTTTTGGTTTAACCTTACATTGTAAACATCAATATACACACCATATGCCTTGTGAGTAGAGGCGAATTATCTTTTTGGATGGACAACTAGTCAAGTGTGAATATTGGTTTCTTGGGTTTCTATACTCCTGAGATCATCTTTTTTCAAGAATCCTCAAACCCATGATTTATTCATTATATCCTATAAGAAGAATATAAATTAATCTTCAATAATATTGAGCATAATATTGAACCCGATAGATGCATATTTATAAGAAAACCTTCAGGAGTATTTTTGGCAAAAGATTACATCAAATTGTAGGCTGTCAACATGAGGTGTGATGTGTGGAATGAAACTACATTATTAAAAAAGGACCCATTAAAGATGAATTTCATAGCATGAAGGGTTATAAATAATTTTGTGATGATGTATGAAAATATTCAACATTTTAGTGTTAACCTAGTATCCAAATGTTTTTTCTACAGGGAGGGTTAGCTTGAATCCACTGATCACCTATTATTTGAAGGGGATTGGGAGAAAGAGGGTTGGTATTCCTTTGATGGTTTCATAGGCTAGTAATCACAAGGATCACAATGAAAAACATTCTTTAATAATTTATTACATGGGGTGGGTGACACTGTTTCGGAATAGAAAGAAAGACCCCTCATCTTTTAGGTGGGTTGCTAGAGTATCTAGAAGGGGAAGAATAATGTGAGTCGTATTGGCTTATAGAGCATGGTGACTAAGACCATATTTAAAACAAAGTGAATTATATTGGATTTTGGTCTCCTTGGAAGAGGCTTGGAGATATATCCTTTAATTAGAGTGATTCATGCTGGGGCATTACCGTTCTTGAATGGTGGCATCACAAGGCATGGTAACATGGTACACTACAATACGCATCCTACAGGGCTTAAAAAAATACTGATATCTCTTGTATTTAATTTATCATGTAGGTAGGGGGAGTAATTAATTATCCCAAAGGGTTCATGGTCATTTACTTCTTTTTTTATCTTTGTATAAGTGATACATTTCTAAATGAAACCAGATCTATGCTCACTGGTCTCCAAATATGTTTGTAAAGAAACATAAAACATACCACAGTTGACTCAGACTCTCTCCATGTTTTTAATTTAATGTGTAGTGATGTCTTGTATACCAAGAAGGTGGAATTAATTATTAGAAAATGAAAAGGGTTTGTGACTAACTACATAGAGGTAATTCATTCCTGGAATGAGGGTAACTCTAATGTTGAATTCCAAGCTTCGAAGGAAATTTAAGGTATCAAAAATGTGTCAACACCAATATGGGGTCCTTTCCTACTACATGAATGAATTTTTTGTGCAGACTCTCTTGGTCAACACATCATTATAAATCCATAACGATCTAGTTCCTTTCATGAATTCCATTTTCCTTGCATTTTCTTGCATATCTCTCTACCATTAAAAAAACAAATATCATTAGTTGGAGGTGGTGTGGTATGAAAAGACCTTCAATTTTTACAAGTGTTCATCATAAATTTGTGCCAGACTGAATAATCAAACTAAAGAATTATAGTGAATAAATTCAAATAAACATTAAGAAGTTTGATGTTTTGAGAATATTCAGGACAATTAAAAATCTCCCTGAAGTATTTAGAAATGTTGAAGAAATAAATGATGAAAGCATAAATGAATATGAAATTCAAGAATTGTTACTTTTGTTAAGATTGAGGAGGAAATATTTTTCTCACATTTTTCATCATTTAATGCCTATAAGAAGATAGAAAAATACATTTGTGCGTAGGTATAACTTGATATCTTCACATGTGAAGAGAGTGGAAACCCTAATAATTTTGTTAGGTTTTGAGATTCCAATTAGAAATTTGTTTTTGGTTGAAGATAAATAATTTCCATCTGAGGGAGTATTAATATATTCATCAAATAAACTACCATCAGATAACATTTCATCAATGTGAGTCCATCAGACTGAGTTCTTCAGAGAAAGTTTGTAAAAGTGAGAAATACATTATAGAAAGTTACATCAGACAATGTTCCTTCATCCAAAGAGGAGTTGAGTTTATACTATATTTAATCATTAGAAAATGTAGAATTAGAGAGAGGCCAATAAGATAGATACCATCATACAATGGTTAGAAGACTGAGTCGGATCAGATTAATTTATGATATGGATGTTTTCTAGATAGAGATTATGTAATAATTTACAAGCCCCATAAGTTACTTAGAAAATTGTTTGTCTTAAATATTTAATGAATGTAATGTTTGATTCATCTTCCTTGTGGAATAAGTGAATTTTTTTTTGAATTGGATTAGAAAAGAAGAAGTAAATTAATGATTTTAAAATAGATAGTAAGATGTTTCTAAAAAGGGATATATATTTTTCTCAGGTGTATAACCAGTTATGTGGAAGTGGATACAAAAAGGATAATTAGTGGGTATAACGAAATATAGAAGAAATATTTATATTTGTATTTTATAAATTTTCACTTTTTATTCAATTGTATTATATAAAGAAGATTGTGAAATAATAAATTTTCGTGGGACTATCCATCATATTAAGGAGTTAGTCCCTGAACTGATCATTCTAAATATCGTGTGATGCCTTCTCTATATTAGTTTAAAAAAAAATTAAGTATGAGTTTTTATACATGCATGGATTATAACATTAAAAGGTTTTAGATGTTAATAATTTTTACTAAAGATGTTATTTAAATATATTTTAAAAGTAAAAGAAACAAATGATTCACCCCATCCTCTCAGTGGTCTCGATCCAATTTGGGATCAACACCAAGGAAACTAAAATGATCGGTCCTTTTGGATTTTAATCTCGTAACTATGCCAACTTAATGGTATTATGCACTTGATTTGAGATACTGGGTTCATAGTCAATATTTTTGGTATCATATGATGTTTTCAATAATATTTTCAAACTAGATTTAAGAAAACTTATATCATGGAACATAAATCTATGATAGAATTTGAAGATATGTTTAAAAGAACATGTGAATGTTTTTTAAGATAGATATAATTTGGTTTTTCCTTACAATAAATCCCTTTATAGATACTAAAAGTAGACATGGTTCTATAATAGATCTAACTTGTAATAATAAATTTATAAAGGGTGTGTTGGTATTGACTTGAGTGTAACCAATTACATGACACATAACCTTACATCCCACAATGTTTGAATCTCCAAAGGAATATTATTACGATAATTCAAATTTTCATTACAATAAATTATGAAATTTTTAATATATATTGAAAATAAATGACCTAGGTGAAACCCTACACAAAGGAAGTACCTTTGTGGAAATAAAATGGATGAACTATTTCTATTTTAGGATTAAAGAAATAAATTGTAAAGATATTTTTACCAATGGAATATTAGATACATGAATCATGAAACATCTAAGGATTATATTTAATTATAATTTTTTTATTCATGTATAATATCAAGGGTTAATGAGATTAATATAGAAAAAAATATCAATGATGTAAATTTTTTAGTTGTTATATGATGAGAGTCTACCATGAATAATGATGTTTTGGGAAAAATAATGTAATGTTAATGCCTTAGTGGAAATTTTATTTGAGGAAGAACTCCATTGATTTTTATAGTAATAAATTTTAAAAGATTTATTATCATTAGGGTTGATATGATCATTAATTATATTAAAGTATAATATTATTATTAGACATTATAAAAAAAATTATTGAAAACAATAATAAAAAGTTTATTTAATGATTAAACGTATTTCAAGGATTTCCACCATACTTTTTGGTAATTTTATAGATATTATATTATTGTAGTTTAATAAAATAAAAACCTATATACTGGGTGACAACAAGTTTCATCTAGTGAGGTGGTGGGTCTTGCACACATGAACAAAGGATGATATGTGTTTCACACCACCACTATCCTAGATTATGTCTTGGTTAATAAGTGGTTTTTTTATTTAATCTATTTAATAGATCAATTTTAATGATGATCGAGTAGTGTTACATTTTACGTAGAGATTAATTTATTATCTTTGTTATTTTGTGAAAATTGATAGAGGAAAACATAAATTCTTGTTTTATGGATCTTATGATCTATTAAATGTAAATTTTAGTATTGCAAGAAAAACATCACTCTCGTTGATATATTTCATTGATTATGGGGAATTAATTAAAAATTTCTCTTAGTATGGACAAATGGATAAATTTTTTATATGAAATATAAATATGTCATGTATGTATATTTTCATATATTTTTGTACAATAAAATAATTCCTCAATATTAATAAAATGATCCTGAAAAAAATGTTATCCTAATAATATAATATTTGTTGAACCGATGGTATTTTAAATCATCACAACTTAATAGATTTAAAGCCATAACATTCCAATAACCATTAAAATATTTTATCAATTACCCCACTATCTCACTATAATTATTTATTGTTTTCCTCCATGTCCAGATCTTCATGTGCCAATAATTATCTCTTTATTTGGGTCATAGTAATAGGTTATTCCATTTAACATCCACATGTACCATTCTCTATTATTAAGAGGATGTTTTAATAACCCTTCACTTGATTTGGATTTTTTCATAAAATGGTAATTCCAAATGTCAGGCCCTTGATTACTTATATCATGTTTATATTGCGTGGAGTCAATTTATTTATAGTGGGGATAATATAACATACCAAAATTTTAAAAAATCAATTTCCTATATGATAGTTTGTATGAAACAAAACAACAAGCTTATAAGGGAATATAGCATTATGATAATTTATAATATATATATTATTTTATATAAATTAAATATATGATATAGATTTCCACATATGGAACACCGAATTATTTTTTGTTATACACAACAAATACTTTCTTCAATGGATTATGTTACACGCATGAAGAAGTTTTAATAAATACTATTAATATTTAAACCTAAAATTATTTCATAGGCTATAAAATTATAGCTTATAAATATTATTAACTATATTATAAATATATATGGTTTAATTCATTGTTAACCTGTTAATTATATAAGAAACTAAAAACTAATTTAATAAAAATAATTTTTTTAGAAAACAATTTCTATGCACCAAAGTCATATAATATTAATAAATAAACATAATTACTATTAGTGAATGATATAAATGAAATATATAAATTATATATTCAATAACTACATTTTATATACATCAATAATATTATATGGGTATAAGATAAAAAGATATCCAATTTCCCACATAAGATGTTGAAATCTTCTAATGGCAATTTTCCACCTTTTAAAAGCATATTTGTTCTAAAACTAGAATTCAAAACATTTATAAATATTATTTTAAAAGATAAAAATTGATTTTAATTATTATTTTCAAAAATATATTATGGTGGTGTTTTTTTATTTTTCTGACAAGTTTACATCTTTGAGTTATATTTAAAAATAACGAAAATTTAATTGAAAACTGTATTTTCGTAAAAATAATTTATAATGTTATATTTCATTTAAATTATTTTTAATGTAAAACTCTATCAATTATAAGAACATTAATTAAATTTATTTCATTTTAATCACTTTTATATTAAATTTAGATACAAAAACATTGTAATCTTTTGAACATTTTCACTTTAGAAAACTGCATTCTCATCCTGCCTGTGAAATTACTTATTAAATTAATTTCAATCTATTATGTGAGTTGAATTTGGAAAAATGTATTTAATGGTTTAAATAATAATAATATATAATTTATAATATGGTAATATTAATTTATGAAATATTTATTTGTGAAAGGAAGATAAAATTAATTATTGTGATAATGGTAA
Source organism: Viscum album (assembly GCA_963277665.1). Lineage (NCBI taxonomy): Eukaryota > Viridiplantae > Streptophyta > Magnoliopsida > Santalales > Viscaceae > Viscum > Viscum album. The sequence goes on along the minus strand of OY728151.1, from coordinate 399,580,698 downwards.
AAACTAGCTTACTTAATGATTCAATTTAGAAAACCAGGTCTAGAAAGGACCCAAAACAATTCAAACACCCATTTAATTCCACATGTAGACCATAAAAAATAAATAGTATAATTCTGGATGCTATGGAAGCCTCCTTTTAAGATGAAACATGTGTACACCTATCATCTTTTCAAAATGGACACATTTGTCCTCTCCCCCACTTATAAAAGGCCACCATCTCTCGTATTTATTAACACAACTCGAAAAAAATTGTTTCAGATAATAACACCCCAAATAAATCCCAATTCTACCTCCCTTAATGATATAATCCATTTATTTTTTATAAAGAAAACATATGAAGTATTATTGAATACCTAAAGTAGATACCTGCAGAAGAGGTAATGTTTTTCTAAGTGCATTTATTGTATTTCCATTTACACCTACTTCAATTATTATTATAGAATTATTATATAATAACCTAATTTTATTAATTATTCTATTATGACTTTTTTTTATGACATATAATCACACACAATTCATTTAAATGGGATACACAATCCGCATTCGTGGGTACATAAGACCAAAAACTCATGAACCTATGTCAGTTGTTATTCAAATTACAGCATTCATGGATGTTTATATTAATGGATTTATAGATTATATATGACATATATGATATTTATGATATTTATAATGTATTGAGGAATTATTAATTAATATATAACATTTAAATTTATTCTTTCCATTTTGTGCGAATAAAATAACACCATTTCTGTGTACAGTGGACTACTGTCTCACGAATCGATGAAATTAATTAACATATTACATTGGATGTAATAATGGAGGGTTTAAGAAAAATATTTGATATATATAACATAAATATGAGATAAATATGAAAATATACATTTAAATCTTTTACTTTTATTTCTTTTAATGTGATAAGAAAATAGAAGCATCGTTTGGGCATACGAACGACCTACTGTCTCAACGAACGATGCATTTCATTTCATATTAGTAAATTTTATTAATTTATATAAATAAATATATAATTAATGTATATGATTTTTAAATCAGTATTTATGTTTTGTATTTTATAAAATCATTATATATGTAATAGGAACACAAAAATAATAAGTCAAAACATATTAAAAAACAAGTAAATTAATACCCAAATATGTGAAAATAAAGAAAGATTATTTACAAATGGTTATAATATGTTGTAAAAGTATCATATACGATATCATAAATTTTAATATGGATTAATAAAAAGTTAGTATCATTTTTAAAACCATTATTCATGATGTTAATGAATATATGACCAAAAGGACAGTGAGAGATAAGGGATTTTGTGTCAATTTCATTTCATTGAGTCATAATGTATATTCATGATCCTAATTACTTTTATATGATGTATATAATGCACAATTAAATGTAATATGATCATTAATTCATTATTCATGTTATATTTAGTATCAATATAAATTATTTCTTCTATGAGGATTTGAGTTAAATAATACCAAGTGGTATATAATTGCATAACTGAAAATTTTTATTGGGTTATATTACTTCCCGATTGGTTTTAGTATCAAAAGATTATGCGATTAATTTATTTGGATTATATGATGTATTATTTAGACATTTTTTACATTGATGTACATCAGTTACACACAATCAATTCATTATATAATTCTCACTTAAACCCTATAATCATTTGAATGATTAATTTAATAGTGGCTTTCTAGTTGAGATTGATTATATTGGAATTTAATTTAATAGAAATAACATGATAATTATTAAAAAAACTCATTTATTTTCTTCTCTTATAGTTTATTTTGATATTTTTTATTTGATACTATCATTTTACCTACTTAATAATTTATATTATCAAGAAAATTATTTCATAAAACCTGACTTGATTGTTACCTTCAGTCAAAAATCTGTTTTCATACAAAATAATTTTTTTTATAAAAAATTCATATATTTTTTGTTCAAAAAAAATTAGAATGATTTATTAAAATACATAATTACCAATTTTTTTAAAAATTATTATTAAAAGAATATTCTTTTCTCTTTTGAGAAAATGTAACGTTTCATACATTTTTACAATTTAAAAAAAATTTGAATTTTTACTTTATATGGAATTCCCCACTCTCATTTACATAGACATTACATTTAAATGTTATAAAGACATTTTTAATGAAATTTTTTTAAAAATTTATTTTCAATGAAAATTATTTTTCAAAATGTTTTTGAAAATGAAAAGGATATTTTATTCAATAATGTTCTTAAATAACTAATTATTGTATTTTTATTCTTGAATGAAATTATTTTTTTATTTACATGGGTATACAAACTATTGATATTGTCCCTATTCTTCCATTGTTTGTATCATGAATACCATAACCTAGGAAAGTATTGAAATTCAATTACTTAAATATTTTTTAAACATATTAAATTTCTCTAGAGTTATTAAGTTTCCAGTTACCATTGAACATTAAATTGACCCTAAATATCCACATTATATATCAATGATATGATTGTTTCTTAAACCATATATTTTTAGTACATATGGTGACCATTTTTTCTATTATTTGATTTATTGGAAAAATTGTTATTAATATTTATCTATTACTCAATTTTGGATATTTATTGATAAAGCATACTATTAAATAGTTATATTTAATATTCAATAAATATGGAATGATTTGGATATACATACATGGGTGGGGATCAATTAATGATATCCCGTCGATACATTGGTAGTCTCACAACACAAATAAAATTTCTAAATCATATTGGATTTTACTAAGAATGTTTAAACTGTCATGAGAATTGATCTTGACAGTAAACGTATCAGATTAATAGTAAACATGAAATACAATAATTATGTATTATCTGCATTCAAAATTCTGTTATAATTAATCATAATGATTTCACTAGGAAAAAATATATTGATACAGTTTATTTTTAAGGTTATTGATTTAATTGGAATGTGTGCATAGTTATTTAGCCTTCCATGTTGATTACTCTTATTGATTCATGATAGATTATTTTGTACTTTAACCTTAATAATCATTTTAAATCACCCTTATTTTTCCCATTCCCATGAATCCATATGTTTTACTATGACTGTTATGAAGGGATTCTCTAGATTGAAAAAGTTATTTTTGAAAAAAATTATCTTTCAATTTGTGTATACATTTGTAATAAAAGATTAATATTGGTATCTAGATTACTAATAATATAAATCTGATAGGTCCTTTTAGATTTGAATAATGTAATTATGTTAATGTAATGGTAGTAGGAAATATCTATGAGCTAATGTGGTAACTGTTGCTACATTTATTACAAAGGATAACAATAACATGACTAACTGCATTGATGAATTGCTGAAAAACAATGTAAAAGATCCATTTATAAGAGCATATACCACTGTGTTCCCCTTTTCAGGATTCTAGAATATCTAAAATTCATAATCATTGAGTATCTAAATCCATCATAATACCTCATGTTAGTATTATTTTTTTCAAAAATACACACTTGAGACTCTTTGGGTTAGAATAGAAAACAATAAATTAGTCATAATTTTTTTTCAATGCATTTTCAAGGAAAAGACCATAACCTCAATCTCCCAGACAAGAGTCAAATACATATTCTCATTAGATATTAGCTACTTAGACCCAAGAGAAATTAACATTCTCCAATTAATTAGAAAAAATTCAAGCCCATTTTTGGAAGAGTCACATTACAACACTATTTCAACACCCTTTGTTGGTTGTCCCATGTTTGGGGTGCTCATCAACCTTTGATTAATCTTATTAAATAAATTTGGGTACCCTTTTTCCACATGATAGGATTTATCTTTTAGATTAAATCAGTATTTTTTTATAAATATAATAGGAATCAATAATTACTATTTAATAGTACTCTTTAAACCCAAGGATTCTCTATACCATAGTCAAGAACATGAGTTTCTCCCAAGATAAGGATTCCTTGACCTTCACTGGTTCTACAGAGACTACATATTCTAATATTTTGCTTCCAAATAAGTGAATCAAAATAATAAAAAACAAACACATAAGGAGATTAATATAAATAGTTTTCTCTCGAAATTTTTCTAAGACCATCCTATTATGTCTTTCATGCACCTCCGTAGAGTCAATGTACAAAATGATGACATCGATGAATAGAATAAAAAAACAGTGTTATGATAAAATAAAAGATCCATATTAAAATACCCATGAATATTATTGTGGATTTCTTCACATGAACAAAAATCACCAGGTATCTATAATGACTATATAGACATTGTAATGTCATCTTTGGTATATCCTCATCTTTAAATTGGAACTAATGATAACCCAACATGAGGTAAATCATTGAGGACCACTTCACCCTTTCAGCTAGATAAATAAGTCATCAATCCTTTTAAATGTATACAAATTCTTGATTATCACATAATTTGGATAACAGTTATCTATAGTTATCCTCAATCTCCAATCGACATTTTTGGTAGAAATAATGGGGCTACCTAAGGTGATAAATAGTGGCTGAACAATTTCTTCCTCTAAAAATACTCTATCCACAACTAAATCTCTCTATGATTTTAAGAGCTAAATGATACACTACCATAGATATTTGGGTTGTATTGAGGATAAATTATATAAAGATGTAAATCACCCAATGGTGGTGGGGAGTCATATACATATCTTCGGGTAATAATAAACAACTAATGACTAAGAAGATATATCCCCTTCACATAATCTCATTATTCAAGGAATTTTTTTACTTCTAAAGTAAAATGGAAAGACTTATTCAATAAATATTACCACATCATATTATTTAATTGAAATAGTCAATCATAGAATGAATCATGGAGATCCACTATATATCTATAATTACATCATTATTCCTCATCGTAGGCATGAATAAAATCCCATATGAATCTCTCAACTTATAGAGTCTAGTAAAACTATTAGAGGAAGTGTATAGTCGAATAATCTCTCGGTAAGAGTCTCTATCTAAAAGTATCAAGCCAAGGGATCCATTAGAATCTACAGATCATGAAAAATTGGAGTAAAATGGTAGAGTGGATCACTATTTTGTCAATTAGTCTCTGTTTTTTTAGGAGACAATACATAGATCATACTTCAACTAATTCCATGAGCCTCTAGGTCATAGACTCCATTGCCAACATCTGCTCCTTCCCAAACCATGTGCTACCTAAGTCCATAATGGACCACCATTGGTGGTAAAGGTAACATATCAAATCATCATACACCTCCTTCATATCTCCCATACCCTCTTACACAGCTTCTACCTAGAAGACTAGATTTCTCTAACAAGTTACGACATCTAACATATTCTTATAATCCATATGATGGGTTAAATAATTCCTCACGATATGTCCCCACCCATTACATGAATAATACTAAATCTACCATTGTTTATCGGAACCATCCAGAGAGACGTGGATTATAAAAACTCAATTCTAAGACAATATATAAAATTTCATTGTATTCCTAGATCCACGAGTCTATAATTTGATACCAGCTCTCATAATATTAGATCAAAGGTTTATATTACCAGAACCAAATAGCAGGGTTCAATCCACCTAGAAACTCTCCACTAGCAATGAATTACTAATCACCACATATTAAATAATAATGAAAAGGGAAACGAGTGCATCTAATATTTTTCTAAAGAGTCAGAAATTAAAGGTAAGTTATTGTAATAATGTATCACGACCAATATTAATGGTGTATCATGAGATGTTATTGAACCATGGAACATCTCCTGTAATAGTAAATCTACCATTCAAGATATACATTATCTTATGAATTCATACTACTCACAATATATCTATGTAAAACTCCTATTTTAAGTGAAACATGGAATCCATCAAGGATATGGTAACATCATCATGCTTCAAATTCACTGAACTCCACCATCTCCCTGTGGATCCATAGAGAAGGATGAACACCAGTACTTCTATAATATATATTGGCTCTGAATAATGTAGAAAAATTATTCAACTAAATTGATCATGTCCTATATTTACAAGGAGTATATATTGACTTAAATACTAAGGGTTTGTTTTTATTTAGTGCACGTCCTCAGCTAAAAAATTTAGAAAATCAATGTTCTCCTCTTGTGATGTCAATACTCAAACACTAATATAAGCTCCCACATCTTTTACATGACCATGGTTTAGAGTCTCACCATTAAAAGGATCATTATCACACTCTTAATATGGAATCATAACAAGCTATGATCTTCGAAGAATCAGGAATAAGTGAATTAAAACCATAGTGAAGGAGTATATATGGTGAGCTAAGTCAAGAAGTAAATGGAAACAACATCCCATTTCTATATGATGAGTTCAGTGTTATATTCCCTTAAACTAGTGCATATATAGAGAGTTAATAAGATGATTATCAGAATATCAGAGAATGGATAAATCGGCCTCTGTACCAACATTTGGATCCCTATCCTGAGAGAAGAAATTGTTTTACTTCAACCTATATTCCATAGATCCTAAACCTAACCTCAACTATTTATAATCTTGAAACACTTTTTTGAGAGTGAACCACTTATCATTCATCAATGTTTTGACTTGATCTGCCAAGGCTTAATTGGATGGAAAGAATCCAAGTGTAACATAATTATCCTACCCTAAATACTTCAAGGGATAATGAAAAGTGTTGAGTAGTAATATCACACATTGGAGACGACTTATCCTAATATACATGCACACCCACATATATCCAATAAAAAATATAATATTGAAAGGAAAATTAAAATTGAAACCATAATAAAATAATATATCTAAATCCTCTATCAATATACGGAACAATTATATGAAATCAAAAATATCTAAATTAAATACCACTATAGCGGTAAAATAGTTCAAACTACTAGTATAGAGGGAAATACAATCAAATAAAACTCCTAGAACCATTCACGGTCTATCTAGATCAACATTTATCCACCATCTTTTGATCCACCTAGTAATTTTTAAAAAGAATTTCATCTTCATAAGAGATGGTAAATAAGGGAAGATCCCATATAGGGGTGAATATAACATAATTAGTATGAAAAACCAAAATCCCAAAACATTAAAAAACAATAGAGTTAGATTCATACCATAAGAAATTATATCATCATCAGCACAAATATACTCAAGATAGACATTATGTATCAAATTAAGGTCATACCCATACTTCCTGCCTATGAATATACTCAAGGGATCAAGGTAATGTTCATATGGGAGAACTCAATCATAAAAAATTATACTTTATTATAAATGATTTTCAAATACATGTGAAGGAAGTCGAACCCGAGGTAAAGGATTCTCATTTAATTTTGACTTCAATGATACATATTCCATGTTAACAACTTATTCCATTAGGGTCTTTATATCTTTCCAAATTTTATTTTATATATTATGAATATATTTCAATTCATTGTATCTAAATTTTCAATTTATGATATTCCATTCATGGAGATTATGATTAAAAAGAAACCAAAGTGGTTAGGTATTTATGTTTCAATCTCATTTAATCAAGATTATTTATACTTGAACTTCCACTAAAGTATGTTATTTGATAATTTTATAATAAACCCCTATTATTTTCTTCTAATATGGCCATTGCTTACTTTTTCATGTAATAGAACCAAATTTATCCCCTTGTTACTTTAAAATATTATGAAATTGTTTTAAATAAATTCTGATATCATTTATCTATTTAGTCAAAATTATTTTTTCCCATAATCATATGTTCTAAAAAATTATTTTTTTAATGTCAAAATAATTATTAAATAAGTTTTTACAATTTTTTTTTCAATTTTTTTTTGAAATTAATATTCTTGTTATTTTTCAAAAAAAGGTATGTTTATCTTTTACCATAAATGATAAAGGAATCATTATTTAAAAATGTTTTGTATGAATGGAATTTTCTTCGCTCATGAAATCTCAATTTGTTAAAGATTAAATTATATGTCTCAAATATTATTTTTAAGTAATATTATTAAATATTTTTATAAAAAAATTTTGTTTTAAAAATATTTTCAAAGTGAAATGGTTATTTTCACCCTGAATGATATTAGTGACATTTTATGTTATTTGGATTATTTAAAAAAGTAAACACATATTGGTAAATATTCTCGACTATGGGTATTTTTTAATGACACTATCAATATTATTTCTCTCTATGGTTTATGGCCAGTTTTACTTGGGATGTATTATTTTTTTGGAAATATCCACATTACTCTAGATGGTTTATGGTTCTTTAAATTAACAATATTTTGATTGATAGTTTCCCAATATATTTTTTTCATATTTTATGTTTCCATCCTTTTATATTAATAATTCATTGTAATTAGTATGTGATGGGTGGGGGTCAAATTTTTATAAACCCTTGATGCATCCAAATTTCTCCTGATAAACATTAGTTGGAAAAATTAACTAGGATTTTACCCATTTAATTTAAATTTATTTTGCAATGTATTGATATAATGTTTAGGTATTCCAAAACATGGAATTACCTCATTATGATTTTTTATTTGTATTCCTTGTGATTATTCTAGTAGTTATAATATATGTGGTTACATTTCGATCTCATGTGATTATTTTTCTGGAATTAGTTGGTCATCATTTATTCACACAATATTATTGTTATGTAATAGATTGAATTGAATGTGTTTTAGTTATATATATTTAATTTTTTATTATTATTATTTATTTATGATAGATTGTTTTTTATGAATCCCATTATTGAGCATTATATCTCACGCCACTCTTATGTTTCCTTTCCCTTCTAAGAAAGGATTTATGATTGAACAACATGAACATTTTTTAGGGAATAAATATGATCTCAATGAAAAAAAATTATGGATTATTTTGATCAAATTTATTTTATATTCTTCAATATAAATAGTTTACCAAGAATAAAAAATATTTTATCCTCTCCGATCTAGTGCATTTTATTAAGTGTCAATGTATTATAGTAACCACAGACTCATGGTGACTGGGGTTGGGTTCTATATAATAAAATTCTACTAAAACATATAAACAATTTGTTGGTTTATAGGACATAAACCATATAATATACTATATTTTAAATTATATATTTGTGGTTCCATGTTCATATAAAAATAAATTTATTATATTTAAATCTATTTTATTAATTCCATGTGTATTCTACAATTCACTATAAAAGGAACCATCATTCATCTATTCTATAAACCACCAATATCAACTTTTCAGGACCAAAAAATACCAAAACCACTTTTAAATATACATAATCAAGATTTATAGTTGTTTATATTCCCAAAAGTTCATCAATAGGTCCATTAAGAGGATATCTAAAGGTTCTATTTCAACGAAATGATTATCATCATTAGTGGACACTTCCACATTTATTATTCCATCACCATATTCAATTATGTCCTAGACATTAAAATATAGTAATAAAATTGTATTAAAAATTATAATATGTATTTATGTATATGTAATAATATTAATCCATCCCATTCTCCATAAAATGGAATACAAAACCACCACTTGTTTGTATGCTAGACTACTACCTTAAGAACCAATGTAATTTGTTTTCCATCATACATTTCTCATTGATGTTATTAAATATTTATAGATTGAATATGCAGGTATTTTATATAATGTTTAAAATAATGGATATGGTATGACCCTTATCCACCTAAAAGGATAATATCTATCGAGTCAAAACATAGATAAAAACAAATTTGTTAACACCAAAATAATAATATTAATGAAATTTTTTAGAAAATGGATGAGAAGATTTTATAATCGGATCATATAGTATATTTTAGATATGTATATGGTTATTTTATGTAATTAAAATAAATCTATATTAATTAAAAATGAGGTTATAAATACCTATGAATAATGTCAGATTTTATGTAATGGATTTTTTCTCTATTTCCAATCCATTATAAAATATAATGTATTATGAGTCTATTTAATTTTATGTGGTATATATAGTACCCCTTGAGTTTACATGAAATTAATATATATATATATTTATCTGGAATGATTGGTGTATAAGTTAAAATTTACACTTTCATGGTGTTATAATTTAAAACCTACCAATGTGTTAACAATTTATTTAACAATCTAATTTTTTGGATTAATAATATTTTAACTAGAATAATATTATAATATATCCATCATAAACACATTCTATTTTTCTATCATCTAGATATTCATTGATATTCTATTATTTTTACAAAATTTACTTTCTTCTTTAGTTGAATTATGTAATGTATTGATTAAAATATATACCAAAATTATTTATCTTTTAACTGAATATTTTTTTTATCATTGACCAAGTTTTGAATAATTTTTTAAAAAATCAATCTTTAATAACATAAAATATTTATAAAGATTATTTTATGATACCCTTAAATTATTAAATTCTTTCAAAGGAATCTATCAAAATATTGATGAAAGGGTCATTTTTTACTTTCTCTAGAAAAAGTCATATGGATTTTTTTAACATATATCGTGTAAATGGAATATTTCACCACCATAATTGTATTATACTATTTACCATCATATATATTTTTTAAATGGGTTGAGAATATAAAAATGATTCAATAAAAATTTATTAAATATGTTTAACCTAATTTTTTCTTCTACTATCCAAAAGAAAATTTTACTACTACATCTATTTTTATGATGAATATATGGTTATCACTTATCTTATTATTATTTTTTTATAATTAAATTTATTTTGAATCATTATGTTTCTTATGATCATATCTCATCTCATGTAACATTTCACATAAATATATATATTCATATATATATATATACATTGTATCAGGGATATGATTATTGACTTTGACACATACCATTTACATATATAAAATATTACAATGAAATTTAATCGATTTAATATGGAAATCATGAAGTTATTTATCTTTTACTCAATATGTATATTATTTAATTAGGTATATTTTTGATGAATTAAATTTATCATTGAATTTATGAGTCATGTATTTGACATTTTGTGATGGGTGGGGCCAAAAATAAATAGCTCATCGATGGATCAATAAGTGTCCCGAGGAAAAGCCTTTAACAAATATTATTAAATAGGTCTTTGGTTTAACCAGACATTATTTAAAATTTCATAGAACATGGACTTTGTGGTAGGATACCATGATGTATTAAATCATTAAATCCATCACTAATCATATCCTTTATTGATAATTTAGTTATTTTTATCATTGATATTACATCATTGATATATTTCATGGATTTGTTTTATGATCATGTTGATTATTAAATGTAATGTGTTTTAAATTTTTTATCACTCTACATGGATTGTTTCGTATTTATTAATGATATATTCCACTATAAATAACACATATTTTGAATCTATGCTCAATTATTAAAATTTTTTCATTCTACAATAAATGATGATGGATATTATTAATAATATTTGGAATTTGAGAGTGTTTTTAATGCTATATTTTTTAAATTACCAATATAATAAATAAATCAGGAATATATTTGGTTCAATAATAATAAAAATGTATTGATCCTTGGTGATGTGATCCCATATATATTATTCAAATGTAATAATATAGAATCTGAATTTGGGTTATTAGATTTGATGTTGTTTTAATTGTCCTATATAAATCATGATTTAGATAAAGGAGTTATGAATATATATGTTTCTTGGATCATAGTTTCAGATTTTTGGAAAGACAAATGATATATTCCAATAAAAAAGGATTCCAATTGTTGTGATCTCAAAGTGCACACTGACTCCCTTGAGTTTTTCAAACATCCCTATTTATGTGATCTAGACTAGTTTTTTCTATTGACAACTCTTTGATAAATTGGACAGGTTCAATCATGGAAAATATATTGAATTTATTAATACACATCAACTTCAACATTGATATATTCATGAAAAAATAATTCAAAATGTAATACATTGCAGTTATTTATTTTTGATGTAGTAGTTATGCATGTGAAATCAATGAAATTATTCAATGTTGTTGAATATTTATTCCTATAAAATATTTCTTGTGTATTTTTACATTTAATGTTAATATTTTTTAAAAAATGTTGATAATTGTTCATTCATAATTGTAAATAAATAAATAGGTCTAAACATATAAAAAAAATAGAAAACACACTTCTACCAAGCTAAAAATCATTTAGTCTTACATAAAATATTAATAAACTTGTTTTCAAAGGATCTGATTAATTTGACATAATTATAGAATACATAAGTATATAATAAATTAAAACAACTGTATAATGAATCAAAATAAAAAAATAATGGAAAAAATATTATGTTTTGAGCATTTTAAAAATAAAATATTTATGTTCATATGGTTCATGTATTTCACAATGTTCACAAATGTTCCATAAGGTTTATCAACATCGTAGGGCTTATTTAATAACAAATTTAAATATTCTAAAGTTATGTTTTCATATTATGGTACATACTAATGATAAAGATAATTTTCATAGGATATTAATTCCTCATAGGGTCCAAAAATATTATATGGAAAATATTTTTAAGCCACTATTTTTTTAATTATTCAATTATATGAAAAGTTACATCACTTGTTCATAGATTTAATTTCACTAGGAATATGAGGTCTTCAACATATTCATATATTTTTAGGTTTTATAATAGGGCTAACTTTCTAGGGTTTTAATTTTCTTATAATTGTAAATAAACCTTCATATATTATACCTACTAATGGTAAAACACTTTTCCAAATTTTTATCTTCATGAGGTAAAACCTAATATTTGTAATTTTCAATTATTTGGGGTTTTTAGAACTCATAGTCTTCATAATGGTTTTTGAGTTTTTTCAATAATAATATCTAAATAGTTTAAAAATGTATTTAATATAGGTAGATTTTTTTAGAAAACATTTCTTCGTCTCCTGGAAGAATTTGATGTCCAAGGAATTATATTAATTCTACCATAAGAATAATGTCAAATTTAATTTTTTAAAAGTATAAAAATTAATTTCAATATGTTTCAATTTAATTTCCAGGGATGATATCATATAACTAAATTTGAACAATCAATTTGGTTGACATTACTTCATAACAAACAATGTAGGATCCACTTTTCTATTGATATAACCATTTTGAGAAATAAAATTATATATTTTTTCATAAATATATCATTAAGATTCCTTATGCCCATAAAATAAATTATAAATTTTTAAACCATGATTTGGATGCTTTAAAATTTCAAAAAAAGTGTGTGTTCTTATATATACATATTTCAAAATAAATCCATTTTGAATTTTTTTTAACATCCATTTGAAAATTTTAAAATCCATGAAAATATGTATAAGATTATAAAATTATAATATCCATTAATTTTGGAAACATAGTAAATGCTTCACGATAATATTTTACATATTCATTAAAATTTACTTGTTTGACTAATCTAGTGTTACATCTAAAAATATTTCATGATTTATCATGATTATTTATAAAAATAAATTTACTTCCAATAATTTTAAAATTTATAAATCATTAGATTAAATACATAACATTATTTGTAGATAATTTGTTTAGTTTTTATTCCAAACAATATATCTTTTTAGATTCTGTTATTTCTTTAAAAAGTTCTTCTAGAACCAAATTATATGTGAATATATAATGTGAAAAAATTTAATCAATTACATTTTTACACTTGAATCATAATTTTTTATTGATGAGGTAACCTAAGAATTTAATAAATATTTATAACATCATTTTATATGAATATTAAATAAATCTGAAAATAAAACATGCCCCATAACCATATTGGTTCAGTATATTTAGAGAAAATATACATACTCATTTTATTTAATGAATTATCTGAAACATCTCCCATTAAATTCTTCTTAGAAATTACAATTATTATAAATTCCTTAATTTAAAACATTCTTTAGGACCTATGAAAATGGAAAACATAACAATGTTTGATACTAAATTCCTTATAATGGTAAATGCAAGATAAATCATTCAATGATATGAAGTGATCATAAGTTAAATATAAGTTTTCGTGAACATGAAAATAACTCATGAAAATAATTCCCAATCTTCCAAAGATCATTAATCCTAAATCATGGAATAATATTTTTTCCTAAAAAATATAAATGTAATACTAATGAAGACTAATTAGAAATAAATCATGATCTATTAGGATAGATAATAATCAGAAGACATAATTTTATTTCATACACATATGCAAAGAATATAATTTCCTTCGTTAAGGATCATTGTCAAGACAATCATAGTTGATTAGGTTCACTCCCTATTCTTCTATTTCCTTCGTTATATTTCACACCCACTACTATCTTATTGGATAAATTCCTTTACATAACTAGGTTCATTCCCAAATCTCTTCATTATTAACTCATTGTATCTCTGTTTTTACCCAATTCATTAGAGGTATATATTATTTCAGGGCTACCCATCACATAACGAAAACCAAACATTTGTGTGCTAAAAGATCATAAAAAATCATCACATTATCATATCATCATATTTTAACTCATGTAAGGGAAAGTTATTTCATAAATACATCATCAGTTCATCATAGAAAAAAATGTGGTAAAATAAATAAGCTTTATAATGGTGTCATTATTACATAGTAAACCAATGGGGAGGAAAAGGGTTTTATTAAGTTATCATTAAATCATCACCATCTTAAGTAATATAGAAAAATAAAGTGAATTGTATCATAATATTAAATAACTAGGGAAGTATATTAATCTTAAATGGATATTCCCATAGGTGAGAAATTCTATTAAAGGTAACTATAATATTTCTATATAAATAAGGATTAAAATATCATTTTCATTAGAAAACATTTTATCAAAAAAAAACAATTATTTTGTTTCTTAATAAACATGGAAACTTATAAATAAAGATTTAATGAAAATATCTGTAATAATAGTAGGAAAATTTATTCATACCATATACATTAAAAGTGAACATTATTTTCAAAAATTTTAAAAAAAATCAGAAATGAATTTTTTATAAAAATAATATTTAAAAATATTAAATTTTATCTTTATTATGTAATGTAAAAGGTAAAAAAAATTATCTTTTAAAAAGATTTCATTTATAGGTAAAAACCTCCACAATAGTATTTTGAAGAGAATGTGCATGGAAGAAAATGTATGTTGACTAATTATGATATAATGGTAACTTTTCTATACAAATATTTTCTAGATCATTTCAAGTAACCAATAGAGTTAAATATTATTAATACATATTTTTTATGAATAACCATAGGAGAAGAAACAAATTGGATTAATTGGATTTAAATCCCCATACTCATTATTCATAACAATTCTATACTTATTACATAAATGTACACATAATAAAATAGTAGAAGAAGAAAACACTATTTTATTTTTGAAATTAGGTACATAGGATAGTAATATAAATCATGGGTACACCGATATTTTTTATAAACTCCAAAAAAATCCAATTTAAATTCCATTAATCATCTAAAACTATATTGGATAACCTATGTATGTACATATGAAAGGGGAATTCTATAAATCACAGTAAGGGTATAATAAACAAACAGAATAAGTTAAAGCAGAACATGTGTGTCAAGAGGCATATCATTGTGACATAAAAATGGATGAGAATGACAAAAATGAATATCAGATAAATATATATGGTAATAACATCAAGGAAATATTGGAATGCGTAAAAAACATAAAACCTGATATCGTGAGAATAATTCAAGGCTATGAACTGATTCTTCATAACATAGTTTTTTATTGTAAACTCCCATACATCATACATGGAATCCCATTAGTTAAACAATTACCCAATTCATTGTCGGGATATATAATTTCTGGCCCACCAATTACATTCATATCATATACATTCTTATGTGTGAAACATATATCATAAAAATAAGTATTTATTTCATTACCTTTAATACTATGATTAATATAATGTATGATATATTATAATCCCTATATTTTTGAGTTTTAGGTGTTGGTGGTTCCAAGTGTGGGTTCATAGGGTGTGTTGAGTGTGCATCAGGAATAGGGGTGCCACCTCTATTTTTGGAATGTCCCATCGATAGAGCCATTAGTTGCACCATAGAGTTGGTGTATATGCTGTGGAGATAGAAGATAGACTGTAGTTAATTGATTAGTTTGTTTCAAATCTATCTTGGGATTGAAATTTTACCTTGAAAATGTATTAGGGTTCGAAGAGGTGGGTTTTTTAGGTTACTATAATTTCCATGGTATTTGAGAAATGGGCTCTCGGTGGGGACATAGTCCCTCCCATTGGTATATACCTTTTATTCCATAAATTCCTCTATGTATCTAAGTTGTTGATTTGATTGGAGGGAAATGATATGTTCTAAATCTTTTATATTGTACTAATCATATTTTTAATTGTGTTGTAACACGTTTCAAGGGGCTAAAACATGGTATTCATTTTTCTTATCTTCCTATAAATACCCATGAGTCCTTTAACCCTACTTTTCTCCAACCACACCATGTAGAAACCTAGTCTCTTATGCATTATTTTCAATGGTTTTTAGGTACCTTTTTATATGGATAAATTCATGGCATCATTAGTTAGATATGTAGTGTTTAAAGGTGAGTTCAACCTCCTTATTATAGTTGATTCTCTATGTTTGATCTCATTCACTCCCATTCCTTATTTAAATTTTATAGAGGATGATATAAAAGATATTATGGATTTTTATTCTCATTTTAAATATTTTTTGTGGAATTACATGTGTAGGATATCATATTTTCCTCACAGGGGATATGGTCAAAGTCCCCATTGTCATTTCATTTTCCTTTAATTAGTGATGGAAGTTGTGGTAGGGTATTGTTTTCTTAAAATATATAATTATTTAAAACAATATTGTTTTCATGGTTTATCACATAGTGATGTGGTGTAATTAAACAAATAATTATTAAAAATGATTAATAAAAAAATATTACGGTTGAAGATATCACATGTTGTTGATGTTTCTACCATGATAATGGTTTGTGAATTTATTTAAATGATATGTGTTATCTATGTTTTGAATTTTATCATGTTTTTCATGGTACTATTTAAATTATTAATTGAATATGTTATTCCATTTTTCAACGGGATTGAAAAAATATATTTAACATGTAATTATTTTTTATGAGATTAATTATTAATTGGATGATGATAGGAAGTTTTCTTCGATAATTTGGTTGAAACTGTAAGCTTATTCACGAGATCATG
The DNA here is from genome assembly GCA_963277665.1 of Viscum album. Lineage (NCBI taxonomy): Eukaryota > Viridiplantae > Streptophyta > Magnoliopsida > Santalales > Viscaceae > Viscum > Viscum album. Next base: position 399,563,438 of record OY728151.1, on the reverse strand, counting down.
GGTAAATTATTTAGTAGCTTATATATCTGGTTCATGATGTTTCATGTAGTTGGAACTAGGGATAATTGAATTAGTTAAATCAATAATGAATAAAAACATTTGTTTAAAAATATAATTTTTTGGGGTAGATAGTTTCACTTTTTTTATGAATGTGAGATACCTTGTGGTTGGGGCCGAGTGAACATGTTTACATATAAATATTGAATGAATTATTTTTAAGAGAAAGTTTCCATTTTGATTATTTATTAGTTTTATTAATTTATTTGTGAATTATATATGAATAATTTGATATTAGGTTATGTGAGATTGGAATATATAATGAGATATGGGTGGGATGGTTTTTAGTAAAGGTAGAAGTGGATGTCTATGATGATAAGAAACATGTTGATATATATGATATTGTAATGGATGGGTCTAATGAAGATGAAATTAGTTGAAATTCAGATTACCCATTTTTATTCTAAAATATGTTTAATTTAATGACAATGATCATATTTAAATGATGCATAGATAGGTTTTTTATTTATTAAAATTTTTCCTCTTACTTTAACAATTGGATCTACATTTCTAAGAATATCTTTTGATGGTTTATTATGATGTTTCGTAGAGTACATAGAATTAATTAATGAATAATAATGACTATTTTTTTAAATCATGGGTTTGGTTTTTCTTTAATTATTATATCAATGTTAATCCATTGAATCTATGGGACTAAGAAGATTATGACTAGAGAGACTGAACATCAATTGTGGGTAATAAGGCCTGGTTTAATCAATGTTAATTGATGGTTAATGAAATATAGATCAGAATAATGAATATTAATATATAATTAATTAATTAATGAAATAACAATTATCTAATGTAAACATATAATTTAATATATCTTCTTGAAACACTTGTGTGATTAATGTATATCTAGTCTATAGTAGTGGAATTCGGGTGTCCAAGTGAAAATGGATGTAGTTTAGCATAAAACTAATTTATTTCCAATAGTGTGATTGTATCCTATATTATATCAAGTATGTTTTTTGATTTCATATGTTACCCCACCCATTTTGGTAGGGATATTAATAATATGGGTATGCTGAGAGGGTATTTTCTCTTACATCTAGTTTGTTGAGGTAAAGATGCCTGACTACCCCATATGTCCACTCTCAATTTTCCTGGTAGTATTATGTTATCGTGAGGAAATTATTTATCTTTATTGTTTATGTGTGTATATGGAGGTGATGTACTGTGGTTATTTAATATACATGACTTTCAAGATACAGTATCCAAAAGAATTATTATTGGGATGATGTGTATAGGCTAGGATGGATTTAGGCAATGTACTATGTGCATAGGGTGTGATTTTTTATGGTACACTACCAATTGTATAATAAAAATCATATATTTTGTTGTGAATTATAGAAAATACTTGTTTACTCTTTGAAGATGTGTAATCGGATGATGAAATGATTTGATGCAGAAGATAAATTATGTGATAGTTTTCCTTAGTATTTGTTGGGGTGGCTTAATTTAGAGAGATATAATGGGATATTTAATGTTGTAGAAGAGTGCCAAATAGGTGTGATAATTATATAAAGTTACCTAAATTTAATGATTTATTATATTATATATTGTATTAATTACTTGTTATGAGATATTCGTATTGTGTTTAAGAACTCAGTTTTCTATACTAAGTGATGATTTGGACTCACATGGTGTTCACTATGGGTTATTTTGGTTTCTTTTCTTTTTTAGAAGATTATCCATGTAGGATCTTAGAAAAAATACATATTATGATCACCATATATATAAATAAACTATTTTTTATGACAATATGAGTATACTGGAAATTGATCTCGACATTCAATGATTGTGTGTTTTTAGAATATTTTTCGGATTCTTGGTCACTACTGAGTTTATCATTGTGATTCATTTTTTACCTTTACATTGTATTATATTTTTTATTGACATTGTATTTATGAACATGGAATTTCTTTTATCATTATGCGAAGATGTTGTTTGGTGTTATGTATTATCTATCTTTTATTAATTTTATTTTATTAGGCAATTCTCCCCTTATATATATATAACATCAGTTTTCATCATCATCTTTAGGAATACTTGAGGTAGTATTCAGGTGGTCACTATATCCCTTATATTACTTCCAAACCAAGGTATGTAACCCATGGGGGATGGGGGAGGAGGTTTTGATATAGTGGTATCATTATTTTATGATGAGGGAGGGGTAAGGGGTTGTCATACAGTGGTAATTATGTCTTATGTTTAGGAATGGGAAAGACATTGATGCTAGTTATAGGTGAGATTTCATGGGTTGATATGGAAACCATTTAAAAAAAGTTTAGTACTTGATATCATCCTGAGATAAATTATGATATATGGGTATGTAGTTATCCATGTGATTTAATTCATGGAACATTGTTTTTATAGATCCTACTAAGTGAATTTATACTAGTTGCAGGGTAGAGACCTAAGAAAGAATCATTCACTATTCTTATTTTAACATGTTTTTGAAATAAGGAGACTTTCTATAAGGATATAATAGTAATAAAAATAATAAAAATAATAACAATTAATCAATATTAAATATTCCATATTCTAGGTATATGTGTCCCTAACCATTTATTCTTTTGTAGGATTGGAACTTTGTACACATTTTTATTAGATACACATTGAATATGTTCAGGATAATGTGTAGGTAGAAATTCATAGTTTATAGGTCAGTGATCATGAATCTTGGATCAGTATACTCTGACATTTTTATCATATGAGACTTCATAAGTTTGATTCCTTTGTTTTAGACTCTATTATAAATGAATCTATGGAGGTGTTTTAGATAACTTTCAGTTTAATTTTTTTAGAAGGATAACTGGGATTATTTTTCCATGGTGATATTCTGTTGAGTAGTTAAGTAGTCATAAATGTTGTTCCTCAAAGATCTTTAGGATTTGAAAATTTCATGGGATAATTTTAGGGACCAATTTCGATAAGAGTTTCTTTATTTGACAATGAAGGTGGCTAGTCATCATGAGATACTTACCATTCAATAAGAGAGTTTCAGCATCAAAGAGTTCGAGATCCATTTTATGTCCCTTATAAGATATTATATAAAATTATTTCCAAATAAGGAGGTCATGGTGAGGATATTCATTGATTATTTTCATCCATAGAACCAGTTTCATGAAATTCTATTTATGTGGTCAACTTTTCTCGTTGTTTTGTTGATAAAACTGGTTGTTGAAATCATGCTTAACATAACCATGTATTTATGAGAGGTTGGTAATTAATATACCTAAAAAATTATATCTTTGGTATGATTATCTTAGTTTATACGATGGAAGTACTTTTAAATAGCTATGGTAGGTCCTAACATGCATCATATCATTTCACTCTGGGTAGAGAATCTTAGATATCATCTATGGTATCAGTCAAGTTTTTCATGAGGAAGCCATAGTAATAAAAAAATTTCCTATCTTTTCTACGAATTTAGTGTTCATATAGTGTTCCATTTTATGTTCATCATTTTATGAAAATTTAACTCAAGAAGAAGCTGCAAAATTCACTAGATTAGGTTAGTCAAATGGGAGACATAGCAGGTAGATGTTATCCTGAATATTTCCATCATCCAAATAGAAAATGGAATAGACATGGTGGTGGTCAATGTTATGTTTATATGGGATGTGGATCATTTTTGTCCAATATCATACTCTAGTGTTCCCAGTGCTGGTTAGGCTATATGTCATTCAAGATAGCATTTTCTTATTTTACACTTTGCCTGATGATTTATTTTATACATGATATACACACTCCTTCATATCACCAACCATATTCCATTAATTATGACACAAAGTAAACTTTACACAGGTTCCCTTGGTATTGACTTAACTAGATGGTGGTTGAGCTTATCATTGTGATGTATGTAGAAACACTAATCTAGTGAAATCTAAGCACCACTTCTTAGATGATTTTCTATGTCTATGGATATATCCCCAATATATCATCCTTGGAATTGATTTGATATATTTGATGAAGACTATTGTGTGATTATTTAAGAGGTATATTGTGTTTTACGTTTATGATAGGGAGTTTTCCATGTTTTTTGTTGAGAGAAATTATATGATGGGTTAGAGGCATGTTTCATCCTTATCATCCTTGATGGCTTAGATAATGTTGATATAACCATATGATCTTCATTCAGTGTCTTCCAATGGTGTGAAATAGTTCCATGGTATCTTAGTAGTGGTTTTTAGGGTGTTATACCTTCAATAAGAGATTGATTTTGTGATAGAGATACAACAGGGTGTTTCTCCAATCTCAATGTATCCGTATAAGATAGAGATTTCCATGTAGTGAGTTTTTTTAGTATAGAATGATGATCTTTTTCGTTATGGTTTTTTCACCAAGTGTATTAACTTATGGTGAACCAATCTTTTTCATGAAAAATTAAAATGTTATTTTATCTCTCTATATTAATTATAATTTCTTGAATCTAGTGATAATGAATAAACACTATCATTTTCTATGAATTATTGATTTATTTGATCATTTGAGATGACAAAGTTAGATCTCAATGACAGATATGAATCTTGGTTATTATAAAATATTGGTGAAATATAATGTTATTCAAAATATATATTTGGATTTTTTTCATGGTCAATAAGTGTTTAGTGAGATTAATTATCCAATTGGTATCATGGGTTTGATTAATGTAATGTTAAGGGTGTTATTGTATTTATTTAGGGTATCTTTTATAGACAAATTCATCAGGGACATAGAGTTTAAGGGGGTCTTAGAGAGAACCAATGTTCCATTTTTGTAATTTTTTTCATTAGTTTTTTATTAGAATTTCATCAAAGTGTAATTTTTCTCTGTCGTGATGTTCATTTAATGATTAATTTAATGTTACAACATTAATATGATATTAATTGTTAGATGATTGAGGAATTTATTTATTAGGAAACACAAAATATTTTTGTACAGTTGTATTGTTTCCATGGCCATTAATGAAATTATAGCATGTTTGTAGATAAATTATATCCGGTAAAAACACATCTGATATCCTTTACTTGAAATGACATATGTTATTATGGATTGGCTAGTGTTAGGAAGTAGTCAATATATAGAAGTATAAGTTTTGTAGTGCTTTAGTCCATTGTTTTCTGGTTGTGGGAATTTATTATTAGGTTTTCAATGATGCTTCCTAAATTTTTTGACATAATTTTTTTTATAACAGATCAATTTTTTGTTCTGCTATGGGAAATTACATCCTCATGAGTGTACCTATCAAACCAATTATCTAATATTTCCTACAGTTGTGTTTCAATTGTTGTTGTGGGGAAATTACATCATAATTGAGAATTTTGTGGTTTTTACTGATCATATGAGCCTTATGTATGTATCACAATAATATTACATGACCCAGAGTGAGTCGAGATGGATAGAATTCTTATAGGATTATGAATTTTTTATTTCATACACACAGGTAAAGGGTAAAGATATTAATGATGAGATGAGTAGGAGGTCACTCTATGTTTTTTTATTTTGGAGATTCTTTGAGAGTGATGGAAAAATTATTGGTGATTTGTCAATATATATGATTGTTTTGTTATAGAGGTATTATTTTTCATATGGTAGTGTTGTCATATTGTTTCATCATATGGATGAGTCACTATTATGGGATTATGAGGATGAATTTTAGAGATTCAATGTTTTTTTGATACCCATGATGGTTGGTTGGGAGATGAAAAACCGTAGGTGTTGTAATGGGGGATTATTGTCATTACATTTTTTTACATGAGATTGTTCAATTTGAGTTCCATAATTCCCCCTTATCGGTACTTCCTTTAATTATGTGGATGTAATTACCCTTGAGAGGGTATTTTTGGAGTTTTGGGATGCCACTTCTAGTTCTATGGTTTGTGTCCTAATGATTTGAAACCCAAAAGGAAAAGGATGATAAATGTGCTCCCAATAGTTTAAACCAGATGTTGGATATTCACTAATGAAAGTTGGATGACATATCTATGTAATTAATTGCTCATAGATATAGAACTGAAGGTGGGTTTGATGCCATATGAGTGACAGTTCATCATTTTATAAAATCGGCACACTTTGTAGTGCTAAATGAGTCTATATTAGTTGAGGTTTTTCTTCAGGTAGTATCTAGAGGGAGCAGTGAGTGTAAGAACCCAGATCTTCTTTTTTAGGTATGTCTTCCCTTTCTCTAGATTTTTTGAGAAAAGAGGAGTTTCTATATATTTTTAAGTGCACGTCGTGTACTTTATAAGTACACACAATGTACTTCGTTGCCGCAGGAGGCCGTGTGATGGCCGTGTGAAGGCCATGTGATGGCCACACATATAGTCTTGTTGGGTGACTTGGAGGGAGCATAATGCGGAGTACGAAAAAGGTGAGTACGCGTCATGTAATCCAAAAGTACACAATGTGTACTTTATTATTTTTTTCATTAAACACACTGGGGTCACGTCTGATGGAAAAACTCCACTCTTTCCTGGTTTTGTTCGTCCAAGAGCACCGATCATCTATGGATCATCGACGAGCGCTCGATCCTCCATCATTCCTTCGATTCGAGCACTGTTGATTGCGTTGAAATCGCATCGGTGAGTTTTCTATTCTCTTTGAGCCTTGATTTCCAATTCATATTCTTTCTCAAGTTATTGAGGGTTGAATGTTTGGGACATTTTCTTTTATCTACGACGTTCCAAGGAGATTCAATATTCATGGTTCACGTATATTGATCTCCCAACCCAAAGGTAGGTGTTTTGTGCCTTTTGTTCCAAAGTCTTTGAGTATTATGTGCAAATTCCAGAAATACCCTTGAACATGGTATTGCGTGTTACCATTGTACCCCTATTGTTTTCCTTACATGCTTGTATTCCTATGTAGAGTTATGTTGGATATGATTTAGGTTGATTTATATACCTTGGATGTTCTTCTAATTCTTTGTTCTGTTCATGACCGTTTGGTCCTGTTTAGCATCATGTACGTTTACCTGTTTTCTATACCTTGTGGTCTTAGGATGGAGATTTGTTTTTCTGACGTGTGTGAGATATTGTAGACTAGTTAGAAAAGTAGTTCTGTAGGTTTACTTTAGCCTTATATCATTACTTTTCGTTTAATTACATGGGGTCACGATAACATGATGTTATAGACTAAAAGATGATAGACCATGTGAGCATCCTCAGTGAGTCTTTGGACAATATAGACTATAAGGGATAGACCGAGTGATCATCCTCCAAGAGTATTTGGATATTATAGAATACCGGGGGAGAGACTGAGTGAGCATCCTCTGAGATTCTTTGTTTTACTTGAATTACCTTGAACCACTCCGGCCTATAGGAAGAATTAACTGGGTGAGCTTCCTCTAAGAGTATGTGAAAGACCTAGGTCTATAATAGGAATTGACTGAGTGATCTTCCTCAGAGAGTCTCTTGACCTTGGGGATATAAGGGGAATTAACCTTCTGTTCTTCCTTAGAGACTCCCTGACTACCTTAGACTATAATGGAAGTTGACCGAATGAGCTTCCTCAGAGAGTCTTATAATTTATGTATGACCAAACTAGATTGGTTAGGCTTAGTGTAGTACCCAGAGGGTTGTTGGGACTTGTTATGGTAGGACTAGAGGGGATGGCTGTGAGTACTTCCCAAAAGTTACATGTTTGTGTTTAGCTTCTTGTTAGCTACTGCTTGGTATTGGATCTGTGGATTGTTTACTGCTGAATATTTTCCTATTTACTACTTTTTGTATATTTAATTACATATATTCACTGACTATTAGTCATAGATATTCTGGTGGTTGCCTACTAGGATTTAGTCTCACACCCTTTTTTGGGTCATGCCTTTGGGACCAAACAGATTATATTGTTGTAGGTATAGATAAGGGTAATCACCCTTCCACTTCAGGTACATGACTTGCTATGGAGTTGGAGAACATGGGACCAAGATTAGGATTGCGATGCTGAGGAGATGTTTATCTATTTCATTGGTAAATTGGCTTACTACTATTTGTATTCAGAATTGTGACATTCTTGACTGTTTTCCTAGACACATGTATCATGCATCATTTATATATGTGTTTCATTTGATTACACTTTTAGTCTTCCGCTGTTTACTCTTGTATTGATGTTTACTACTTCTTCTATTACTTTTTTTTATCTTCTTTTGTGTAATCTGGCAATGAGAAAATAGTATCCCCACTATCACAACCAGGGCCCTCACTGCTAGTCGGCATCCTCTGGTGATTGGGGATATGCACTTGTAGCCATGGGTCCAACTAGGTACGGGGTGCCTCTGAGTGGCTTCTGAAACCGAGACTTTACAAAGTGTTATCATAGGAATTATTTTCTCTTGACATATAGTTTAGAGCCTTTATCCAGGGATAAGAATGAATAATTACTTTATAATAAGTTATTCCCGGGAGTAGCTGACCCATGTACATGAAAAAAACAATCTACCTCATTATTGAAAATTTTCTAGTTTTTCAATTTTACTGTTGATTTGATTTTCACCGTTGGGTGACTGAAATGTATTGTGCTATTATTTTTTAAGTTATTTAGGTTCTATTTTTGTTACATCCTGATGAAATGAGGTTATTCCATCTCAGTAATCATATAGTCACTTTCTAGAAATCACTGTCATGCATTTTTTTTCATGCCATCTAGGATGAATTTGAGATTGTATGTTGTTATGATAGATGATATGTATAATATGCTTGATGTCGAGATAGTTTCCTTGATAGGAATACTTGTTGTTTGATAAGGTATTGTTTGTGTAGAGGTTTTCTTGAATGAATGCCAAACATTGGTTCTTGAGGTGTTATGTACCTTCATGGACAATAATGTGGAGGATTGTTTCACTTTTCTCTTGTTTATAACATGTTTAAGATGCCAAACATTGATTCATGGGGAGTATGTGCCCTCAAAGATCAGAATTTGGAACTTTCAATGCTTGTTTCAGTGGTTTATCGGTTCTGAAGTAGTTTCTGAGGCATTATATCTGGAAAAAACTAGAATACACTCCATGTAATGTTATGTACATTCCATGTGTTCTTCTGTTCGGGAAGAAATAGTTTTTCATAAGTACAGGCCATGTAATTTATATACCCACCATGTCGTCTCTGACCATGTTGTAGGCCGTGTGGGAAGAGACTTAGGGTGGGAAAAAATCTACAGTGAACATGTCGTGTATCGTCCCAACATGTCGTGTCATGTAGACCCCATGCCAACCTTGTCACTAACAACATGGGTTAGTGTTATCCCATCAAGTACACACCGTGTCCATCTGGAACATGTCATGTAGTGTTAGGTCATGTGACATTCCGTGTCACTAACAAAATAGGCCAGGTTATGCTTTTCCAATACACACCGTCTCAACCTTGAACACGTCGTGTAGTCTTGTCTTGGGAGAGCCATGTGGCTTAACCTTGTAGAAGGAAATGACCAGGGAAGAAGATTCAAGTACACATCGTGTGTTTTGACAACATGTCTTGTATTTGTGGTGTTTCAGGATGAGTTCATGTAGGAGTACACACCCAAGTAAATGACTTAAGGGAACACACCGTGTAGGAAATGTACATTCCATGTAGTCATGTTGTGTAAACCATGAATGCTTTCATCCTCCTATTACTTTATTACCCTCCTTGTTTTGAGTCCTAGACGACCTTTATCTAAGGAGTTTCCTCTTGATCTTGTTGGGTGTCACTTTCTATGGGACCTATTTGTCCTAGAGATGATAGGTTATGATGTCATTCTCAGAATGCACTGGGTAGTTCCCTTCCATGAAATCGTCGACTGTTATTGCCACAGGGTGAGTTTTATATCCCTAGAGGGTGGTACTTTTCTTCATAAGGTTGAGTGGGATGTCCAGGAAAGTAGAGCGGGCCCAGATCATCATGGTTTGGGAGAATTTACATTCTAGATTCCAATTATTTATCTAGATGACCAGGGGACTCATAGATGGACATTCCCCCAGTGGTGGATCAATTAAGGGATGTCCTTCTAGAGGAATTTTTAGGTTTTCCTCTCGAGCGTGAGGTAGAGTTTTCTATTGTGATTGTTCCAGGAGCGGCACCACTGTCTATTCCTCTTTACAGGATGGCTACACCTATGTTTTAGTAGGTCAAGAAGTAGTTGGGAGAGTTTCAGGAAAAAGGTTTCATATGACCCAGTACTTCTCCATGGGTTTCTCCTATCCTGTTTTTGAATATGGAAGACGGTACCCTTATAAATTGTGTGGATTATCGGAAGATGAACAAGTTAACAGTGAAGAATAGATATCCCTTTCCAAGGATTGATTATCTCTTTGATCAGCTTCGAATAGCCTGGGTGATCTCGAAGATTGACTTGAGGTCTATTTTTCATCAGTTGCGCATTAGACCATCGGATATACCTCTCACAGCCTTCTAGAGAAGGTATGGCCTATACGAGTATATGGTTATGTTGTTCGGTCTCACGAATGCGCCTACAGTTTTCGTGGAAATAATGAACCGAGTGTTCCATCCAAACATGGATTCCTTCGTGGTGGTTTTCATGGATGATATCTTGGTGTACTCTTACACTCGACACGACCATGCTACCCATCGTGGGATTGTTTTGAGTACACTGAGTGAGCATCAGTTATATGCTAAGCTCTCAAAATTTCACATTTGGATAGTCCAGATTCCCTTCTTGGTTCACGTCATCTCAAAGACAGTTGTATCAGTAGACCTATAGAAAGTGAGAGTAGTAGTTTCCTAGGAGCAGCTGAAGAAAGTCTTTGAAGTATGGAGTTTTCTAGGGCTGGTTGGATACTACAGATGCTTTATTCATGAATTTTAATGTTTATTAACACCACTAATATGTTTGACCAAGAAGGGTGTGAAGATATTATTGTTAGATTCTTGTGATTCATCCTTTCAAATTATGAAATGGAGGATGACATCAGCACCGATTCTAGTCTTTCCAGAGCCGGGAAAGAGATATACTATTTATTTTCATGCTTTCGGTATCATGCTAGGATCTGTTCTTTTGTAGAGAGATGGTGACATTTCATACGGGTCTCAACAGTTGATGCCACACGAGAGGAACTAAATGACACATGATCTAGAATTGGCAGTTATTGTTCATGCCTTACGTTGTTGGCGACATTATCTGTTGGGAAATAAGTTAGTGGGTTTCACTGACAACAAAAGTCTCAAGTACATTTTCACCTAGCGCAACATAAATTTGAGGCATAAAAGGTGGATTGAGTACCTTTTAAACCATTGATTTCGAGCTTGAATATACGCCTGAGAAAGGCATTGTTGTGGCTGATTCACTAAGCATGTGAACTCAAGTACAGGTAGTTTCGGAGGCCAGTTGTGAGTGGAATATTATGGCTCTGTTCTCTGAGATGCATTTGGAGGTGCACAACAGATAGGGGTAGACCATTCTATCTTATGTAGCTGTTACCTCTACCCTTCTTGATCAAGTACGAATGAGGAAAATATCATATTCTGAAGTCCTAGTCCTACGGGAATGCATGTCAAGAGAGGACCCTATTCCTAGGTGGACCAAATGTGAGGATGAAATCTTGTGTTTCTAGGGAAGCGTATGGGTGCCAGCAGATATACGTCAGGAGATGATGCGGGACTTTAATTCCTTTAATTTTGCAGTTCATCCTGGTGTCACCATGATGTATCTTGATCTTAACCGCCAGTATTTGTGGACATGTATGTAGAGAGATGTTGCTGGTTTTTTTATGAGATGTTCTACTTGTCAGCAGGTGAAAGCGGAGCATCAGTGACCATAAGGTCTTTTATAGTAGTTACCCATTCCTGAGTGGAAGTGAAACGATGTTGCAATTTACTTTGTGACCGGTTTACCGAGATCGCCTTGAGGGAATGAAACAGTTTGGGTTTTCATCGACAGGCTCACGAAGGTCGCTCACTTCTTACTGATCAACGAGACCTTCAGTGTTGATGAGCTGGGGTGGTTGTATATCCGTGAGATTGTATGTATGCATGTGGTTCCACACTCCATTATTTTAGGTAGGGATGCAAGTTTTACTTCTTGGGTGTGGAAGGGGCCTCTTAAGCCTTCGGTTACACATGTCCTTTTGAGTACAACATACCATCCCCAGACAGATGTCTAGTCCGAGCGTACAATTCAGGTGCTTGATTACATGCTCCAAGCATGCATTATGGACTTTGTAGGTTCATGATAGAACCATATTCCTATAGTAATGTTCTCCTACAATATTAGTTTTTATACAACTATTCAGATGGCACCTTATGAGGATTTTTACGGTAGGTCATTCCAATCACCCTTATGTTGGCTGGAGGCAAGAGCGACAGCTTTGCTGGGACCTCGTCTTTTTCATGAGACCATAGAAGAGATAGAGTTGATTTGGAAGAGGATGGATATTTCACAGTCATGACAGAAGTCTTATGCTGATCAACAGAGACGACCTTTGGAGTTCGAGGATGGTAATTAGGTTTTCCTTCATTTCCAATTGAGGTTGGGGCACAAGAGGATTAAGAGACAAGTTAAGCTTTCATCAAGGTACGTCATACCATTTTAGGTGTTAGAGAGAGTTGAGCCAGTTGCCTATCGGTTTCAGTTACCTTGAAGGTACCAGGATATACATAACATTTTCCACGTCTCTCAACTCCAGTGCTACTTTTCAGACCCATCTCATACTTTCCTACCTGAGGATGTCAAGATAGATGTGGATGCATATTTTTAGGAGCATCCTATACAGATTGTTGATCGCAGTACAAAGGTTCATCGTGGCCAGTCTATTCCTCTGGTACAAGTGTTATGGAAGCAAGGGAGGGTATAGGATGAGACTTGGAGAGGGAGGTCGATGTACAATCACAATGGCTGGAGTTGTTCAAGGTTTCTTTTTCTATGCCACACTAGAGAAATTAAGGGACAAATTTCATTAAAGGGGGAAGTTTGTAAGAACCTGGATCTTCTTTTTAGGTATGTTTTTCCTTTTTCTAGTGTTTTTTAGAAAAGAGGAGTTTCTGGATGTTTTTTAAGTACACGATGTGTACATTATAAGTACATGTTGTGTACTTCGTTTCCATAGGAGTACATGTGCTGACCGTGTTATGGCCACACTCACGGTCATGTGGGGTGACATGGAGGCTGCTTCATGTGGTTTACGGAAAAGGTGAGTACACGTCATGTACTTTTTTTTCATTAAACGCACCGAGGTCGCATCTGATGGATAGAAACCACTCCATCTAGGTTTTTTTTGTCCGAGAGCACCGAGTATCCATGGATATTCAACGATCCCTAGATACTTCATCTGTCCTCCAATTCGAGAACTTTTTACTGCATTGGAATATTATCAGTGTGTTCTCTCTTCTACTTAAGACTTGATTTCCAATTCCTCTTCTCTCTCAAGTTATTGTGGGTTGAATGTTTTGGAATTTTTCTTTAGACATATGATGTTTCAAGGATATTAAAGCTTAGTGGTTCAAGAATATTGATCTCCCAAACCCAAGGTAGGTGGTTTATGCCTTTCCTTTCGAAGCCATTGAGTATTATGTGCAAATTACACCAATACACTTGAATGGGGTATTTCATGTTACTATATTACCCCTTTTGTTTTCCTTCCATGCATATATGTCTATGTATAGGTAAATTAGATATGATTTTGTTTGAATTATATTCCTTTGATGTTCTCCTAATGCTTTTTTCTATTTACGACCATGTGGTCCTGTTTAGCCTATTGGTTGTTTACCTGTTTTCCATGCCTTGTGGTCGTAGGATGGAGTGTTGTTTTTCTAACATGCGTGAGATGTTGTAGACTAGTTATCCAAGTAGTTATGTAGGTTTACTTTGGACTTATAGAATTTATATGCATTGAATACACGTGTTCATGGAAAGCTGGTGTTATAGACTAAAATAGGATAGACCGAGCAAGCTTCCTCAGAGAAACTTTGGACATTATATACTATAAGAGGATAGATAGAGTGAGCTTCCTCAGAGAGTCTTTGGACATTATAGACTATAGGGGGATTGACAGAGTGATATTCCTCAGAGTTTCCTTGATAATTATAGACCTTAAGGGGATAGAACGAGTGAGATTCCTTAGAGATTCTTTGTTTTACTTGAATTACCTTGATCCAATTCAGTCTAAAAGAGGAATTGACGGGGTGATCTTCCTCTGAGAGTCTTTGAACGACCTGGGGTATAAGAGTAATTGACCGAGTAAGCTACCTCAGAGAGTCTCTTTACCATGAGGATATAAGGGGAACTGACTTTGTGTGCTGCCTCAGAGAGTCCCTGACTACCTTAGACTATAAGAGGGATTTGACCGAGTGAGATTCCTCAGAGATTCTTATAATTTTAGTCTGACTAAACCAGAGGGGTTAGGCTGAGTGTACTACCCTGAGGGTTGTTGGTACTTGTTATGGTAGGACTAGAGGGGATGGCTATGAGTACCACCTAGAGGATACCTGATTGTGTTTAGCATCTTGTTAGTTACTTCTTGATATTGGAACTGTGGATTGTTTACTGCTGAGTATTTTTCTGTTTACTGCTTTCTGTACTTTTACTTCCAATATATTCACTAACTATTAGGCATAGAACATAGGATTTTTTCCTACTAGGATTTAGTCTCACACCCTATTTGGGCTATGTGTTTGGGCCCAAACAGATTATATTGTTGCAGGTATAGATAAGGGCAAGCGCCCTTCCACTTCAGGTACTTGACTTGCAATGGAGTTGGAGAGTATGGGACCAAGCCTAGGCTTGCGATATTGAAGAGATTTTTATCTGTTTCTCTGTACATTGGTTTAATATTGTATTTATTCATCATTGTGAATTTTTTGGATATTTTCCTTGATATATGTATCATGCATCATTTATATATGTTCTTCATTTGTTTATACATTTAGTCTTCCACTGTTTACTCTTGTATAGAAGTTTGCTGCTTCCGCTATTTCTTTTGTTTATCATCCACAGTGTACTCTAACAATGAGGGCATATTTTCCCCACAAACACACCAAAGGTCCTCACTGCTAGTCGGCAGCCTCTGGAATTTGGAGAAATGTGATTTAGGATATGTGACCAATCGGGTATGGGGCGCCTTTGGCTGGCTTTCGGAATAGGGACGTTATAGGGAGCCTCTATGGGATCTTAAGGATGACCATATATAATTATGATCACAGTTTTACCTTCATGATATGATGATATCATCAATATTATTTTGCCTCTAAATTATGCCTTTCCACTACCTTTCATCAGTATACAGAGATTCAAATAGACCATACTATCCAGAATATTAGAGACCTTTTACATTAATTTATTCCGGATTTTTGAGTTTTGTAGATTATGAACCATCCTTTTTTTATGTTTTCTTAAAACGGTATTTTTCAATACACTATTAGTTTTGATTCTTTTTAAGTACTAAACGGTTGAGATTTTGGATCCCCCATTTGATTTTCATGAAGGAACCCAGGGCACATTGGATGTGTGAAAATTGTGATATTTAAAATTTTGGGTTCTGATTCAATTTAAAAAAAATTGAATCCCATTTTTTTATGATTTATAATTATATTGTGTTTAATTCAATTTAAAAACAAAAAAATTCAAATGAATGTTTTAATGTTACCTTTTTTATTTGAAGTCATCTGTTTTATTATGTCTTCATCAGTGTGTCGTGGATCAATGTCAACGAGCTATGAATCGTATAGATGATAAAAACATGAATCATGTCACCTTTATTGTCAATATAATTTTCTTGAGTTCTATCATGGGAGATAAAATAACTTTAATATGTCCATTCATTCATGCAAAGAACATAATCTTGATCGAGAATGTGAGTTTGATCTGACATTGTTCTTCCTTTGGAATCTCTCCCTAGAATGTTGAGGGATGAGGAGAGTAGATATTTTCTCACTAAATTCTTCCAAATGGTAGATATTCTTATTCATGAAGATAAATTTATCATTTATACCTAAATTTTACATTCCAAAATGGAACGTTGGTCCCATGAATGAAATAAAATTCATTTTAGACCATTTTACACATGTATGAATATACAAAATTTTCATAAATGTTACAAATATTATATCACTGACTTTTAAAAAAAAAATTTATTACGTGATAAAATAAAAACCATTATCTCATCCCTTTATCTACCTATATATTTCAAGGAACCTTGAACATCCTTTTTTTAACATATATTTCCTTGTATTTATATTTACGATAAATAAACTTTTAAATAACCTGAGATATAAATTCAATCATCAATATTCTAAATTTTAATGATATAATTGAAATAATTTTTCTTGAGATAGATCATACTCAGATGTTCATAATCCCTCATATGTGGGACCAACTTCATCCTAAACACCTATTCATTAGAATATCTGGAACTTATGGATACACATTTAATGTTACCATCTTCGTCCTTATCTGGAATGTAGTGAGTATAATCCATTGACCAATAGTAGATTCTAGTAAACTATCATGGACTATGAGGAGAAAAGTAATTTATTAGGTATGAATACCTTATAGGATAACATTTTATGTAAAATAATATCTTTATTTTGATATATCATTAATAAAAATTCATACTTGTGTCATCATCCTTATGTTGGTTTATATATTTTTGGACTTTATTATACAAACATACCTTTTTGTACCTTGACCACATATTTAATGAAGGTACTAGCATCTAGGAGAACTCGGGGTGAAGAGATATCTCTTCCATAACTATGATGAAACAAATTCTATCTTGATAATTAAACTAATTCCATACCACCAATGATTCACCCAACACAAGCTACCACACTGTGAATTAAATGTCATGGTTTTTTCTTTTCTTCAATGTATGAGATAAAATTGCACACATTGATTACGAACTCATGTCCAGATACCAATACACATGTATGTAATGGGGATCATTTAATTAAACGTGAACATATGGTGTTCAAATTAGTGGGTGTGTACTCATTATCACATATTCTCGAGAGCACGAAGTGTGAACTTGACGAGAAGAAGTCTTAACTATTATGTTCCCCCAGTACCTGATAGATATATATCATATGTTTTTTTATCATTATGATGTATTTAGACCATATGAAATATGTTTAATATTTCTTTCAAAGTATCTCTAGGTTCTTATTTTTGATGGGAAATACTATATGCTTTCGATACGACACATAATCTAAGGAAATAACAGTGTAAATAGGTTATGTAGAATTATCAACATTATTATGGAATGAATAACCATACGTATATATATTAAAATATATAAATGTATTGGTAATCAAATTATATAAAGGAGTTGGGTCTAGGAGCCCTCTCTAACCACTCTCACTTGTACTAGAATCTACTCTAACAATTATTAATTATCTATAACTCACTTGAGTGTCATGCTTCACTTGAAATATGGATTTAGTTATAGAGTGTGACATATTATCCTCTATGGCTACTGTATTAACCCTAACGTATACTATTTGGGTGAATTCCCTCAAGATATTAATGTTTAAAAGTTTATTCATTATTCTCTAATGTGACCTAGGCTCCGTGTCAAGCACCAAAACTATATTACAATCTATGTGTACTACAATAGGGTATGAACTGCTAGGAAAAAGTCATATCTAGAAAACATTGTTCCATTTACAAACTGATTCTGCAACTATATTTAATGCCTCTATATACTCAGAATATTCAATATAATTAGAAACAATGAACTACATCATGAACATCTTTCTAATGGCACCACCATTTAGGAAAAAGACATTGCATGACTATGATTTCATACTATCACGATATCTCTGAAAGCCAATATTTTTGTATCACCAAATTTTTTTCTCCTCACATCTTACATACAAATGGAACTAATCCATTATATGTCACATGTAATTTAGGATAGTTTATATAGTTTCATATTGATCCACCACTGGATTACATTGATATCTACAACCAATATTAAAGAAAAGTCGATATAAATACTAGTACATAACATGTCATAATTGATAGATCCCACTACTAATTCATATGGTAGTCTAATAATTCATTCAATAATATTATATATTTTGTGGATACATATTTATAGTGGGAATAATGTCATGTGACACTAGAAAGAATTATCTTATGAATTGGTCCCAATTTTATCTTTTGATCACATTGCAAATATATGTATTTTGTCTTATCCCAACTGCAAATGACATCATTCTCAAACATTAATGATTCCAAGAATATTGTATACTTCAATTATGAATTTCATTGGGAGGTATTCATTTAAACATATATTAACTGACTGTAAGTCTTATACATTGATCTCTCAAATTAATATTAAATCGATATATAATGTCATTAAAATGATGGAATTCCCTTTAACCTTCTTATATACACATGGATCCCTTTTGTTCTAGATGAAAAAATTATCTTATGGCCTCATCAAATAAAATATTCCTTGATTATGATTCCCACATCAAACTATAAATGGATATTTATATCTTAAACACATTTCTGGAACACATTGGCATAATAAAACCTTATGGTTTTTTCATATAGACATCATTGACTAACTTCCCATTAAAAAATTAGTTTTTACATCCATTTTCCAAATTTAAAAATATTGGATGGATAAAATTTCAATTAACATTATGATGTATTTTATCATAGATAGTTGTATTGAAGTTTCATAACAGTTGATTCCTTGAGGTTTCCTTAACCCATTCACGGCTAGTTGTGCCTTCCAGGTGCCAACATGAACATCCATTTCAAGCGTTTTCTTATATTCACATTTTCATCCAATTATATTTACATTATCTAGATGGGAAATCATAAAAGAAACTTGATTTTGGAACATAAATTCTATCTCTTAATACATAACTTATTTCGACTCATAAGAATAACGTCCATATATTACATCCTTGTAGGTTATAAGCACATCATTATCTAGGACTAAGGTTTCACCAAACTAAATGAAAATAAAACCATATTTCAGTGGTTCTCTAAACTACCTTGTATATCATTATATTATTTTGGTATTGGGAATATATTATTTCTATATTCCTCTTATTGATATTGTTCTTTTATCTAGTCTTATGCATTTGGAGTATCAACTTCATAAAATTACATATTTCTCCATTTATTTTAATTTAAAATGTGTTCCTTATCCAGAAATAGGTCTTTCATTAGCACACCCACCTTTGTATCTAAATGAATATATAGGTAATATCCTTCGGTTTCATTAATATAAAATATAATGATTCACTTTGTGTTTTTGGAATTTAATTTGATAGTAGTTATAGTCATGAAACAATCCTCACATCCTTATATACATATGTGTGAGAAATTGAGTTTCATTCCACAAAAAAATCATATAGAATCCCTTAAATATATATAGTTTTTATCTACATAATGGTATTAGAAACAGTTTGAAATGAATATCTTGTAAAGAATATTTGTAGATTTGCATGACTCATCGATGATCTTACCATGTAAACCATGGTTCAATTCCTAAATTTACTAAAACTATTAAACTGATGTATATAAGGAGGAGTGAGTTAAGAAATTATCACAAACTCTATTAAATGATAGATGATATCATTTTTATGATATCCTATACCACAGTCTATGATGCTTTTTATAATATTATTTACATTTTGATTCTCCACTTCATTATGATATTTCTTGAACATGATAATGGATTCTTATATATAACTCATTAGGTATATATATCCATATACACAATATTCATTGGTAAATTTAATGAACTATGAAATAACACCCTTTTTCATCTACAATAAATACACTTCATAAATCGGCATAAAGAAATTACAATGGTTCTTTGTATTTTCATCACTTCCCACTGAATAGTAATTTTTTCATTTACCTTGTAAACTTGCGTGACATGAATCCAACTATTTTAAATCTTGGGAGTCAAAACAAACTATTTAATATAGTTTATGTAAATTCATCTTATTTACATAAACTAAAGAGAAGTGTTGTAGGTGGGAAGGATGTGAGTAATTCTCATTGGATTTTTCATTGATTTCCAAATTGGATTTTATAGTTCATGTCTATAACACATTATAAATATGTTCCATACCATAACAAATTTCATCCTTATAAAAATATAACAATTACTTCCAAATATGAAATAAAATTCCACAGTTTCTTAACTCAAAATAGAGATTATGTTTTTGGTAAAAATGGTAAATAAAAATAATGATTGAGTACAATAAATATCCCACTGGGAAAATTAATTTGGTAGTTTCCATCATTCAAGTCAACTAGAATCAAACCATTTACAGGTTGAAGATAAATATAATCTTTTTCCATCATATTGAATCTAATTGGTTATTATATCTGAATATAAATTTTCAAGACATATGCATTATTTAATAACAATCTTATAGAAATAGAGATATTATATTCAAGGAAAAATAAACCTAAAAAAGATGAATTATATTTCATCTTTTTCCCAGCTATGAAATTATTCATCCAATGGCCTTTCATTCCACATAAAAAGAATACAACCTCCTTATCATTTATCCCCTATGAATCATTTGTCTCATTAAATGGTGGTTTATCGATGTCTTTTACTTACAGTTGTCCCCTGACAGATTATCCTTCCATTTCTTTCTCTTGTTCACCATATGTACCAGAGAGCAATAATTTGTCATGTTCTTATCTTCTTAGTATAGAAAAATAAAAAAATCTTGTAGATACTTATTCATGTTATTCATATCACAATTACAAACTAATGTTTAGAATAAATTTTTTAATGTGGAAATAATGAGATTAGTTTCATGATCATTGTTATGTTTGAACCCAATGGACTCAAGTATCATAGTTTCCCTAATCATCATGAGTAGATGATGCCTTTATAGATTTCTTTATGAAAGACTACATCTATACAAAGAGAATGATATCTCATAACATTATTTTTGAGCACTCCCATGGTAGAACACATATAGATAATATATCATTTGGATTGAATATTTGTTCTTAGGTATTTTTGTAGATAACTAAACATAGAATACAATGTGAAAAATTAAACTTCAAGTTCATCATCCACATGCTTCTCATATTTATCTTTATCTTAAATTCATTATCCCTAAGGAGGATTAATATTAATTGGGGATTACATCACATAATAATTCCTCTATTGGATTTTTACTAGGGGAGAGATCATGTACCACTCTACGATAATATGGAAGACCAGTACATTCTCATTACCCCATACTGATCATTGTAAAATTGAATTTATGGTGGTTTCAATCGGATTGGAACAATAAATAATAATAGACTAGTAAATTACCAGTATTACTAGCAACCATTTTCAAATTATTAATTCTATTTGTATCCCAATATATTATCAAATCCTAGCTGCCCTCAATTTCTAGATTCATAATACATGATCACTTGTGTATTCTAGTTACTAGGATCCTTGAAAACCTCATCATTGTATACAATCATTTTCTATTACACTACTCATAGAGTCCAAGGTATTCAATTGTATTTATAAATATATTAAATCATGGATCCTTGAACTATTGAGTGGATTCCTATCTTTTACGAATAATTACCTTATATGCTGAATAATTTCATATAAGGATACAAAAATATAGATTTGGACACATCTTTGCTTCCAATAAATTGTTAAGTCATGGAAACATTCTCATAAAAACACTTTAATACTATGAGGTAACCTCATCTTGGTGAATGAGAACCTCATGCACAATGTTTTGTTTAAATTTGATAGATAAAAGGATTTTAGGGAAGTAATATTTTCATTGAGGGATCTGGTAAGATAATATTAGCTAATGAAATCCTTTTTCTATTTAAGGTTGTTGTTCTATGTGATCCTCTTCACAACATAGCCACTATTATACATAGAAAATATTCAAAATAAACATTCATTTTATATTTTAATTAATATTTATTATTATACAATGTGATCTTGCTTAATAAATACAAATTAAAAAATTAACAAACCATTCCCTTGGTAGAATAAAAAAATAGTCACTTCATAATGAGCTGTTAAGTATTGGTAAATCTATTAAGAAAATAATGTATTATAGGATACCCTAAGAGAATAATTTTGGTCAATAACTATCATGAATCATAGTGCCTAAAACTCCCATGGATTTCACTTTTTTGGTTTACAAAAAGTCATTACTTAAACCAATTTTCTGTGAACTCCTATGATATTTATAATGTATTATCACACAATGGTGAGGGGAAATGGGGATGTGAATATAAAATGTTTACATAAATTTGGATGTACATGTCCATATACTAAAACACGATTGAGGGACGATTCACAAATGGTAAAAATATAACTACTTGATTTTAATATTTTTAGAGTAGTAATTAATTTTAATAAATAATAAACCAAACATGCACAAGTCATTATTAGGTGACGATCAGTCAACATGAAATTATGTTTTATAATAAAATTAAAAAATTAGACTCAAAGTTATTTTTAATGAATTAACATACATTAAAATAAATATAATATAATCTAGACATCTCCCAAGACAAAAATTAAATTATTAAATCCCAATCCTGTAAATTTTATTTTTTTGAAAAAAACACACTTTTTGGCTTTAGTCATGCCTAATACAGATTTTAGAAAACAAATGTCATTTTTGTGATGGGTTTAATGGGTTGGGCTAGTAAAATATAAACTGAATTAGTCCTTACAGAGATAGGACATCCATTCATAGGACACACACACATATATATAATAAACTATAAAAAGCTTCAAAATTAAGATTTTTTCTTTTTGTATATTTTAAACAATATTCCATGGGATGCATTGAATAGGAAACTAAGGAAAGAGTTCTCTTTCAAATTAACCATGCTTCCTATGAAATCATAAACTTTTAATTAAGAAAAATTGTAAGGTAAGAAATGAACAAGTTTATGAGGTATGATTTTTCCTTTTAATTATACAATCTTATAAGGAAAGATAATATTTAAAATAAATTACCCTAACCATATTCTGATATATCTGGATAAGATGAAACATACATACATCAGGATCTGCCTAAAATTTTTCACGCAAGTTGTTAGTAAAGTAAATAAAAAAACATTTTCATAAAAAAGATTTATTAAAAACACATTGATCATCGATCAACCATCTTTGAAATATGTGATCAAATACACTTTTCCTTAGTTTCTTTAGGATTGTATCAAAAACCAAATTATGAATCATTTAAAATGTAATTGAAATTTCAATGTTTTCATTATAAACAATTACACATTCCATGTAATAAAATTTGATGGAATATGGGGTACATTGTAAGAAAAAATATCAGAATATATAAAATCTTGGGTTTAGATTCATGTTAAAAAACATAAAATATAAACAACCCCATGCCATTATTTCTAAAAGGATAATGAGTAATTTAATTTAAGTGTGAAAATAAAATCAAACAAATTCTTAAACGATACGTTTTTTGTTTTGAGTTACCTATTTGATTCACATGCCGCAGGCATGTCACAGATCAAAGGAACCGAAACGGGCATCCTATTGTGTATCAAAACATGATACAGTGATCATAGATCATCAATCTACAAATCATAGTTTCTATTATGGAAATTTTAGATCATTATGACAATACTTATATCACCTGAATAATATAGACTTGATCAAGAAAGTGGGATCAATTTGAGATATTTCTTCCTTTTTAATAATCATATTTGAACTTTTGACATGAGGAGATGAGGTATTATCTAAAAAAATTCATCATAATGGTGAATATTCCTATTCTATATGATTAAATGATATTTATAACAAATTTATACTTTTGAAAATTGTTCTTGGTCATAGAATGTTAATAACCTTCATTTTTGACATTTTTTTCACATGTATGACTTAGTAAACTTGTCATAAATGTTGCCAATATTTTATTACAATCTTAGGACACTTAAAAATGTTACATGGTAAAATATAAACAACTAAACCAACCCAAAAGCTCCCAATATAATTTATCAGACCATGAACATTCTATGTCAATACAAAAAATTATATTTTTTTTATATTAACTTTTTTGATCAATAAAATTGTGAATAATAAAAAAATTAAATTTTATCATCATTATTATAAAAATGAATAATATAATTGAATTAGTTCTATTTATGATCAATCCTACTCAGATGTTAAACTAAACCCATATATTGGGACCAATTCACCCAAAACTACTATTAATTAGAATAGGAGGAACTTGTGGATACACTATGTATGTGACCCTACATGTTATTATTTATATAGTAGGGTGCCATTCCCATAGACCAAGAATATAGACAATAAAACCTTCATGTCCCTAAAGAGATAAAAAACATCATAGCTACAACTACCTCATATTAAAAATTCATTGTATTTAATCTAGTTTTCTCTTGATATAACATAAAGTATAATGAACACTTATGTAATCATCCTTTTATTTCATTAAAAAATTATTTAAATTACTAGACAAGAATAATTTTCTATACTATGGCCATAAATATAATGAATGTAATATCATTATATCTAACCTAGGTCCATAAGATAATTTTACATCATATTAGAATCAACAAATTATATCATGATCATTCAAACAATTCCATATCACCAATGACTTACCCAATACAAGAAACCTCACCATGAATTCAATGTCATGATTTTTAGCATGAAATAGATTACACAATAAAATGGTACATAATTACAACGATCTCATGTCTGGCGATGAATAAACATGGAAATAAATTGGAAAAACCTGTCACACCTTCAAATTTGGTGTTATAATTGGAAGGTTTATCCTCATTATCTGATCCACATGAGATCTCCATGTGTGAATTCAAAGAGAAAAATTCTAAATATGTATCAGTTATCAGAACATGATAGTCATAAATCATGTTTTTCCTATTGTTATGATAAATATATAAAATAATTCGTATATTTAAGATAACTCTTAAGGTTTATTTATTTTCTAAATATAGATGAAATGTTTTTAATGTTTTGATACAACTTCTAATCTAAAAAAAACAAGATAAATAGTGGATACAGAAGTATCAATCCCATTATGTTATTAATAAAGACACGTATATATAAAATTATATACACGTAATGGTAACAAATGTATATATCATATTTTTGATTAAGGAATACACTATCAGTTGGTATGGGTTCAAAGAGTCAACAATTCATAGGAAATAATTAGTGTAGAAAATTATCATCATGGTTGAAGAGATTCATGGATGTATGAAAGTATCAAATTATCATTATAAATAAGTATATTATCAATGATGGAGACCTATAGAGTTCAATTTTTATCATCATGTTTTTTTATGCTTACACCTCATCCAGGGTAGTGAATTTTTGGTCATGGGGGCATGATTTATCCCCGGTTTTTCGCGGAATTCTAGGCATTGTCTTATGTTAGAGTCATAGTCTATTAGATAGAACCGACCCCAATGATGATCCATATATATGACGTTTTTCATGTGTCATACCACGGTCTCTATCTTCATGATGAATCTCATGTCATTTATTTTGGGTATAAAAATGTTGATAGTGATGAACCCTTTGAAGAGAAGCCTATGGAACTCCATGATTTCTAGGAGAATATTTTCAGTGGGTGTGAAATTACATTGGATCTTATGTTATAGTGTCATGGAGATAGCTTGGAGAGTACTAGATAATATGATTTGAGGATACAGTATTAGTTATTTGATCTATTTGATGTTTATCCTTTCTATTTTAGCATTTATTATTGAGGGATTTGATCTTCTATAGTCAATGATATAATTACTAGTTGATTTCATATTGTTGAATGATCTTGTTTGAGATTTATCTCTAAGTAGATAGTGTTTAAATTTTATGTATTTTTTTCATATTTCCTCACTTAGGTCTTATATGTGAGGTGTTTGAGATCCTATGATTGAAAAATTCTTGTGGGGTATCTCGGGTGGTGGTTATTTCAAAAACCTTTTTTTTAAATTTCTTATGTGTTTTATATTGGATTCTCAAGGAAGAGAATTGTTAGAGAGGAATTTGATTTAATGTCATGTACCCTAGTAGCCCATCCATTGTGAATTTTTTTTGGATATTCCCATTGATGGTTCCCAAGTAGTTTGGAGTGTAAATGTGGAAGTTGAAGGGGGTATACTTCCATTTTCTTGAAATAAAAGTCTATGGAGGACTAAACTATTATATAGGGTAGGTGAATGAATCGTGGAGTTGATATTTACTTTATAGATCATTGAGAATCCACTTAAAAATTTGGAATCATTATGGCATGGTATCTCACAAATGGTGTAGTTTCCCAAGAGGAGATATTTTGGGTGTATTACCTTTCAAGGGGTAACTGTGTTATGGAATGTAGTAAATGCTATAGTAACTCTTATAGGTATAATGAATAAATACCAAAAATTCTAACTTGGATCCCATATATTAATTTGATTAGGGGGTTACAATGTGGTCTCCATCGAAGGTTCCATTTTCCTATATTTTTTAACAGTGTTACAATGAATTCCAAGGTGCTACACCATTGTATTCATTTTTTTAGTCTTCATATAAATACCCAGAATTCCCTAAAACACAATTTTCTCCCTTACAATCCTCTAAAACCATATTCACACAAATGTTATTTTTAAAGGCATTGATATTCCTTTATAAATTTATCAATTATCCGATTACTGATTTTTATCTCAATTAATCAAATGTGAGCACCACCTTCTTATTCTAGTGGTTTCTATCTAATTTATCTCATTTCATATAATACTACATTCCAATTTATGTTATATTCTTTCTATAATTTTTATTTAGTTTTATTAATCATTTTATTAGGTATTAATTGAATAATGCCTATGTGGGACTATAGTTTCCTTATGGAATAGGAGGTCAAGGTTCCACATTGGTGTCCCATTCCCATTTTAAGATCATTGAACGTTAAGGTATGTGATTCAGTGCTTCATCAATTTATTTATGTGAAATCATAATGTTATAATGGTTTATCACATTGTTGGGTAGTGGAATTAAGAAAATAAATATTAAAATAGATTAATAAATATTTTTTACGGTTGTATTAATCAGATGATGTTGATGGTTCCAGAATGAAATCATATTACCTCTTGATTTACTAGATTATGTTCTACCAATGATTAACTTATTATAATGTTTCAATTCTTTTAATAAAAAGATATATTTAAGAATCTAGTTGATAAAATAAGGAAAGTAATAATTTTAATGCTAAATAATTAAAGTATAGGCATGTTTGATAAATGCAGAGTAAATTAGAATTTTTTCTAATTGAATTGACTAAAAAATAAATGTTTAACTGAATATAGTATTCCATGTTGTTAATGGAATTAGATAATGAACATGAATTTTGAAATACATATTGAAGCTATTGATAGATAATGTAATTATAATGAGAATTTTTCATTCATATGTGTGTTGAAACTAGAATATGAGTCTCGAAAGCATGTTCAAATAATTTAATTGGTTTCTGTAGATGGTTATATAGGCTACCTACAGATACAACCAGTGATAATTGATGATTTTAATTCAATAGGGATAAAAATTGATTGTTTTAAAATGATATTTTTTAGGGGTGAGAGTTCCCATTTTCTTATGAATATGGAATTTCTTAGGTGTGAGGTTGAGTGAGCACATTTTTATATAAATGATAAATAAAATATTTTTTAGTCCATAGTTCCCCTATTGACCTTGTTGGTTTTTTATTCATTCTGATTTGGATAAGATACTTTTTATTTGATGTGAAGTGATTGTGTGACGGCTTCTGATATGCGGGTGTAGAGGCCTAAGGTTGTGTATGTAGTTAATACCTATGATGTTGCGATGCTTGGGAATATAAAATAGGTTGTTGGGATGGACCCAAAGATGATTGAATATTTCGGAGATCAAAATATGCATTATTATACTTATAGATGAATTCTTGGTTGATAATGAAACTATTTATAGGAAATATTTCTTTGACTCTTATTTATCGTGATTGAATTCTATACTTCTCGAGGTAGGTGGATGATCTTTGCGGTGTATATATTTTGATAGTATATTAGGATTTTTACTAGAGTTACTAGTACTATATAATTGTAAACAATGTATAAAAATCTTTTAACACATGGTGATGGTTTTTCTAGAAATAAAATGTTAATTTTTGTCTTGATAAAACACAGACGTTATTGAATTATTTCACGAGGGAATGAAATTACTTTATGATGATAAATAATAAATTAATCAATAATAATTAATGGTTAATAAATTTTAGTTTGGAACAATCTTAATTAATTTATAACAAATTAACTACTTAATGAATAATATCAAAAATTAAATAAGCAATTTTATGTAAATTCATTAAATGTTTGTGCGCTTATAGGATAACTAGTCGTTCCTCGTGAATGTTGGATTTCAGAGTGATGGTAGAGGTCATTGATCCTTGGAATATGATTTTCCTACAATTTAGTAGTGAGATATATTACGTGTTATATCCTTTGCGATTTTATATACTACCCGACCCATGATAGTAGGATGAATTAAAACTAGTAGAATATGGGAGTATTTTTACACTATCATACTGGTTAACAAAGTATATGTGGCTTACTACCCCCTCTACACCTACTCTCATCTATGAGTAGAATTATATGTTGTATGAGAGGTGGTTATTGTTCCCATATATGTTTATATAGTGTTTTTATGGTTGTGGTTATTTAAAACACTTGTATCTATGAATAATATGTCAAAAACATTTAAGTGTGTCGTGTATTGGATATGGCGGCTTAATGGCCCTTAATCAATGTATATGATATGCTTTCTTGAATATAATACCTGATGCATTATAAAAGATATGATGATTATGTAGGTTATTGAAAAATACTTGATTAATATATGGATATGTGGTATTGGGTTATGATATGATGTGATAAACATGATTAATTATGTGATACTATATCCATGGTGTTTTTTGTTTCGATTTATTTGAAGAGAGATGGATACAGACCTATGATGTTGGGGAATAATGAAAATATATTGGGTAATTTGTCGTAGGGTAACATCATTTGATGTTATATTATATGATCTCTTGAATTAGTTATTGGAGAGTTATCCTTGTTGAGTTACACGCCATAGAATAATTTTTTAGCTGATGAGTTTGTCTCACATATTGTCTATTGATCTTTAGTATTCCCCCTTTATCTTTTACGTGATAGGCTCTAGGAAAGATCCCACTAAGGTAAAATGTTATTATAACCCAACGTATATCTAAAATATTTTTATGTTACTAGGAGTGGGATATATATCGTGATGTATATTACTAGATAGTGGTTTTGTAGGATCTATGTAGTATTTGTGGATACTTCTATGTTTATCTTTTGGGTACATGTAGTTATCTTTTAGTTGTATTAGTTCTTTTATAAAATTTCATGTATGAACTTGGGATATATTTTATGTTAATGACATGAAGTTGATTATTATTCTCTATTATCTCTATTATTATTATTTTATATTATAGTTTTATGCCTCTCATTTGAATTTATGATAGACCCTCATTTATTTTCACGAACACGAGGCATTATAGATGTGAGACTCAAGTTGTGACAATCTTCTTTCTCTCATTACCGTCATCAGATGACTACTTATTGGGGGTGATGTTGAAAAAATTAAACAATATACATTAAAAAAGTGGATTCACATAATATATTAGGAAACGATATTTATATAGATTAATATTCTTTATTGGATGTGTGAATGGGTATTCACTACAAAAATGTTTAGCATACAAAATTAAATGATAAATTCGGCATCATAATACAATATATATTGATTCACGAAGGGGTTTAGTGGGACTAAATGTCATCTATCATCAAATGGAAATTATTGGTATAGTATGATGGATGTTTAAAAACATATCCCAACATGAACAATTATATATAAAAATTACTAATATAATGATGGTGCTTGAACTAATAGAAGAAAGAGAGGATCCCTTAACCAAAGAGGGAACTTCTAAATGCATTGGAGGATCTTCTTATCAGGTTTAGTATACCATGGAAGGGATTTGTAGAGTTATATAGAGAGTAAATTGATGATCAATGTAGTTTTAATGATAATGAGATGATGGATGTGTGTATATTTGTGATAAATCATAGGGGAATTATTTGTTAATGTCTAAACTTAGGTTTTGGACTCTATTTTATAAGATAGTAAAAACGAAAAATAGTATAATTAATTAGGCCTATTTTAAATTCAATAAGGAATTTGTTTAAATTATTTTATAAGTATGAAAACTGAATTCCATAAAATACCACCCATGGTGAAGTGTAAGTCAGTCATGATCATAAATAATTTTTTGTAAATCCATAATATATAATATAGTATTTGGAGGTACAAAAAGGATTTATAAAATTAATAAACTATCTTCAAAAAAACATTATTTTTATAGTGAAATATAATTTTGTCCACGGATAATACTTATTGAATTTATTACACGACTTTGTGATTTTATAATGTCATAATACAAACTATATATTTATACCGTATTTAGTTTTTACTCAAATAGTCTACTCGCTCAAAAAAATATAAAAAATTAATTATTGGGTAATTTCAATATGATGAATTTAAAAATTATATTTAGTTTATCAAATTATTTATTGAAATATAAAAAATTAAACATAAATAAAAAATCACCATTTATTAAAAAATATGTGTTTTTTTATGATAACATTTTATAACTCTTTTAAAAATGAATGTTGACTTCATGAAATTATAGGATCATTTTATTAGTAAATTTTACTTAATAAATATAATTTATGAAAGTAATAATTAATTCAAAAAACTCTTGAATTAATAAAAGATAGTATCTTGATTTAAGATATATATTTCCCAAAAATATCATTTTGGTTTCATCATATCAAAATATAATTTTTATCAGAATCAATACATAATTATTTATATAAGAATAAAAAATAGTACAAATATTTTAATTATTTTATTAAAATTTAAAATATAGAAATTCATAGTGTAAGGGTATATATATATAACAACTTATAAAACTAGAATATTCTTCATGGGTAATGTGTGCGATCGTGAAGCATTAATGTGGTGTTTCACCAAACAAGGTTTTTTCCATGATCCTGATATTATTAAATTTATCCCATAAATGTATTCTCTCATGATCTTATTGTAGAATCTCCGATTGGGATTCATCAATTTAAAAACACTATGATGGATTTCCCCTTCTAAGATTTGATAAATTGACCCCATAGGGTTTGATATTTATAGTTAAGACCTAATAATATTCTATCAATTTTAGATAGACTTCACCACAACCTTAAATATATACCAATATTAATAATCAATGTATAATGACTATATTATTAATTTTTATAATTATTAATTCTTTTCTAAATCCTACAGCCTATAAATATTGAAAATATCAAAAGTATTTCATGTTTTTCCAAAAGTTCATTACATAATAAATAATTTATTCAATTAAAATGAGAATTTAATTTATATAATTTCCGGTCATTACAATGGATATTATCTATATAATTTATGTCAACAGAAATTTTGAATATCCATTCTCGAATAGAATTGTAATTGTAATATAAAATCATTCCCAAAGTCTTATCTTGCTTCATATACATTATAATATCTTATATTATAAATATATATTTAATATACATGTATTTTAAATGAATATTCATACATAAATAAACTATTTATAATTAATTTTTCATTCCAATTTATCCTTCAAAAAAATAAAATGAACATTCGTGTGAATTTTTTCCCTTTTTTATGAATGTTTTAATTCACTTGTTCTAGTAAATGAAACATGGTATTCGTTTCATCATATACATAATTATAATCGTAAAATAGGTATCATATTTCTTCATAATATAAAATTGTATAATTATTCATATAAAGTGGTTATAGAAATTGAATCACAATGATTTGTTGAGGTTGTAGTCCACACGTACGCACGGGCGACGTTATCATTTTCAAATGGATGGAAATGTAAGAATATAATTATATTATTATAAGTAATGAAGAAAAACGATGACCTAAATATTATATATAATCATAAAATCGAACATAAAAATATCAATTAATGATGGTGATGGAAAATAAATCATATCACTACATAGATGCAATTGTCCACATGTACGCATGATCAGTACATATAAATCCTATATGATATAAAAGATGTGGAAAATGGTTGATCCATCAACATAATAAAAATTTTGTAAATTCAATATAATAAATTAATTATTTTATAATGAATTCGATTTACTTATATGAGTCATAATATAAAATAATATTGAATGTACTTGTTTAAGAGTTATACCTCTTTATTGAGAAAGCTCTTTTGGACAACACCTTAAGCCTTGAAAGGATGGCATTATGATCCAAACATGACTTCAAGGAAGTATATTTGAATTTTATGAAGGCTTTATGGATATGGATTGGATTAACTAGGAGGATCATGATTCTTTTGGAATAGAATATTGGTGGTGTTATTTTATAAATTTGGTAAAGGACATAGTTAGAAATTTTCAATTCAATAAAATATATTAATGTGTTTCCCACAAAAAATGTATAGAAATTGTTTCAAATTTGAATATATCATTACACAGAACAATATAATATTCAGAAAATAAAATTTAGAATTTTTTACATCATTTAAACCTTTATTTCTTGATTTTATCTCCTCATACATCCCTTTTAACTATTACATTAGTAGTGATTTTTTCCTCAGTTACTATTCCAAAGGAAAAAAATTATGTTGAATTTATTATATAATATTTATTTTGGTGATTCAAAATATGGGATACATTTTAAAAAATTCAACCACTTTTGGGGACCCAAATTCATTTACAAATAATTAAGTAAAATTTCTTGAAAAGTGGGTTTCCATAAAAATGGATTTTTAAGTATAAAAACAATTCGATACCAACATTAAGAAAAAAAATAAATAAAATTATTTTTATTATATTATTTTTAATAAAAATAAACTAATTAAATTTGAAAATATATCTAAATGATAAAATTTATTTATAAATAAATTAATGGAAAACACATTTTTTATATAATCCTAATTTTTTCGCTATACATTGTAATTTTTATCATCGCTAAAAAATACATATGTTTCACCATAAGAAAATTTTTATATGTTTATTTAAAAAATTATAACAAAATTATAATACAAAATCTAAAAAATTGGAATTATTATATTATAATATCTACACATACAAAACAGTATAATACATTTTTTATGAAAACATAATTTTGAAGAAGAAAATGACCATTAAAAATTCATTACTAATATACTATGCATTGAAAAATAAATATTAATGAAATTAAAACATTATAAATATTTTTATGATTTAGTTTATTACTATTTATACCACTAATCATAATTTTTGATGAAACTGTCACATTAAATAATACAGTTAAAATATTATATTTTAGTTCGGGTAAACTTGTTGTTTCATGTAAAACAAGTAATCAATGAAATTAAACTTATTTTAACACTAATATATTATAAAATATTGTGGTGATACATTCCACCATGTTAAAATTATATTCCTTGGATATTTAGTCACTCTAATATAAAAAAAAATATACACTTCTATCTTATCACATCCTTGAGCTCCACATAGCTTCCTAAAATTTATACATTCTCCCAAAAAAATTAACTAGGTGACTGGTCTTATTTCATATATTTTTTCCCACATGACCAATAATATTCAATAATTGTTCCTCATAATAGATATCATTCCATAGATATATGATCCATAACTTTATAAAAATTTAATGATCATATGTGGAAGAGACAAATGGAAGACATCATGGACTTAAGAAACATTCGATGGAATCCACAAGTGATAAGTAAACATATCGATCTGGTATTGAATATTGAATAGATATATATATATATAGGGATCAAATTTCCCATCTTTCAAAACATAATAATATTCATATAATTATTTATTCATTTGAATACCATGTCACTAATTTGGAACTCGTTATATCCTTGATGATATTCAATGTAACTTTTATCGTCAACTCTGCGCAACACTAATGTTTTTCTAAATGGATATAACATTATATATAATTTCCGTAGTAATATTAGAACAAAATAAATTTCTTTTTTATATCTTTAAACTTGCTTTTTTGAGTTTCAGACATCCTAAAATATAGGGTTTTAAAATAATAAAACTAAAATCTCGAGTGAATGATATTGTTATAAGAAATTTTTACCAAAGGAAGACATTGATTCAAACCACATTTCAAATCCATAGAACATGATCCCAAGATATAATTAAGGCTTGAGTGGTCCTATCAGAATAAACATCTTTCTAAGGATGATGAATAATACTGAATATCAATCCTATATTCAATTCCTATTGAAGACATCTCTGAAACATTATGGTAAACCTTATATCTCGATTATATAATATATAATTGGGTATATCTTGCAATCTTTCCACTTACGTAATGTATATCATGGAATTATAATCATTATAGATATATTTATAATATTAATTAAATGTTTATATTTTGTATTATGATTAACTACAACTCAAACAACATTGTACTATTATGTTGTTTTTGGGATTATAATAGTGAAATCTATGGTAATGTTTTACGATTTCAATTCTATTACGAGTAATTGTTTGAAAATCCAATTTGGTCTTATTTATCTCATCTTATATTAAATTAATAATTGTTTATCAATATAAATTCACTTTAATATCACTTTCCATGATATCCGACAAAATATAGGCATTAATATATTTATATATCATTATTCTACAAGGAAAAATAGAGAATGATTAATTTTGAGATCCATCTAAAAACTCATCTATGTTTGGTATCGATGAGACACATACTTAGTTCCCAATCCTTAAAATGACCATCAAAATCATGTTTGAATTGAAACAAAATCTATCTTCCACTTTTGTTTTACATCCTTCTTTTGTACCTATTTTATCATAATGTATATGTATGAATGATCTGTTATCAGATAAAAATAAGATATCCCCCTATTTTCATGATTTTATGATCCATATTCTACAAATACATTAATATTTTATCTCTTTAAATATTTATCATAGAAAAACTATAATTTTCATTCCAACATAAAACATCAACCACATTGTTCACCTTTCATAAGTGGAAATGTATTTTGGAATCACAATCATTAATGATATAAAACAGTCTCTTTTTGAGAAGACTTAAACAATTTATATCAATGTATCGAACACAATTTTTTTTATTATTATAAATATCTAATATATTAAATTATTGATAATTCCTTGATATTTTCAATGATAAAATTAATTATTATAACTCCATATTATTTTTTAGGTAATTTTTCAAAGGTATATTCAATTTTCTAGATGTGTAATCTATCACAATATCATTATACATGAGGAAGAATACATGTTCTTTTTTTGAATCAATATTGATCCAAAACCCTACTCCACTATATGAGAGCATAATCATGTGTCAATTGAAAATCCTTCTTTGCATCTCGATGAAATATTCATAACAGTTCATAAGTGTATCTCATGCATAAATTTTATAGTTCTTTATCATATTAATTTTGGGATATAATTGAATATTCTATAAAAATTTATAATTCCATGAGTTTTTAGGTTTTTAGGTAGGATACAGTGAATTTTCAAAAAAGGAACTAAGGGAGACAAATATTGGTGCCAAAGGAACAACACAATAATTGATTTTTGAGGAAGTTTGAAGCTAAAAAATAGTGAAACATGATTACATGTTGGGTAATGGAATTACACATCATGACATAATAAATGTAAATAACCTCATCTAGGTAAATTTTTTATGTTATTACATAATTTGATTTATTATTACACATTGTGAGCCACAATTACATTTTGTGACAAGATTCAATGGTCCAAGTCATCAAAGGTGATTCACACAGATCCAAAAATCAAGGAACCAACTTCAGATTAGGATAAAATGGAATGTAATCACATTTGTCATCCTATAATGGTTTGGTAAGATCTCATCCAGCACCAATAAATATAAGACCTTCAGGCAGATTTATGTCAATCAGATTCGTAGAGTTGGAGGGAGAATCGATTGTGAGTTTCTGATTTTCTTCTCTATCTTACATTATGAATTTATTTTATCTTCTCATTCTCTATATGACTCTCATGACAAAGGATGAGTGGGTAATACCAAAATTTCCTATTGGGATCTAATTAAAGAGTAAAGGTGCTTTGTATTTAATTATTTTTCTTATTCATGTATTTTTATTTTGTGATTTAATTAATCAACTTCTAATCCAATTTTTTATCGTTAAAATTGATAATTTAATTAAAAATAAACATATAAATTTTTTAATTGACTAACCTAAATAAGGAATGACCATTATCAACTTTGGGGAAAATTATATTTATTTATAATATCAAGACAAAATTGAGTCGACAACACACTAGATTTTAGAACCAAGTGAAATAGGGTACTACTACGTCAAAGGGAAGATTCTATGACCATTCGATATTCCTAATATTTACTCTAAAATTGATCATGAATCAATGTATTTTATAATTATTAAATTACATATGAAACCTAATACTACATTACCTTGTCATGATTTCACAATAAACTTACAATTCAATCAAACTGTTGCATTTTTTTAAGTCTCATTATCTTAAATTAATCAAACTAATCATTTCTCTCCTTTTTTCTCAGAATTAGTAAAAATAAATCTATTGAAATTCCAATTAAACTACTTTCACCCTCTATATGGATCAATATTGATCTAATACATTACTAAATATTAATTAAATGAATATAATTATTGATTTTCTAGAAATATTGTTTTTTCATAGTTCCATTAAGAACTAATGACACCCTATGTGGATATAAAAATTAATTTTCTATAAGGAAATTTCAACCCTTAAAAGTAATATTTTTTATTAAATTATATATTCCTGTGAAATCCCAGAAAAAGTAAAAATAGCATCCAACCGATCCATGATAACTATGGATCATAGTTATTGTGGTTGGTCTCAGTCATTTCTCATTAACTTATATCCTTGATGGATCCACTACTATACCCTTAGATGAGATTATATGACCTACAAGTGAAAATATTTGTTGCAAGAATTTGTACTTGTTTAATTTGGAATATAATATATCATTCCTCAGGGTCTTCAACACTATATTCAAATAATATTTAAGCTCTTCATTAATCTTATAATATATAAGAATGGAATCTATAAGAAGATAAATTAATCTATCAAGATAAGTTCTAAAGACTATTTTTTAGATGCATGAAGATATTTAGGTCATTTGTAAATCCAAATTAAATCACTATAAATAAATAATGAACATAACTCATATGGAAGGATATATTAGGGATATCGTCCTTGTCAATAATAAACTAAAGATATCTAGATCTAAGATCACTATTGGAAAAGTATTAACCTAAATATAGTAGACTAGATATTTAATAAACATGGGTTATAAAATACTTTTTTAAAAAAGCTATCCATTAATGATATCAATAAAAAATACAAAGATTCATGAACCCATATTTCTTGAAAATAAGAGAATAGGTTCATCATACAGTGATGTATAGGGAATATGTATCCCAAATAATAATTCTTCTATGGTTTGTTCTTTTAAACACATTACTCAACCTAGTTCATTATCTATAGATCCTTTAAAATAGTTGTAGAACAATGTATATGATCTATGGAAAACTAAAGATGTCCATTTAGGTGAAGGATTGGATAATATATTGAAAATATATCAATATAAACTGGAACAGTCTCCATATCATCAAAGTTGTTTTTCTCATGATCCATTTTAGATAAATATATCTACGGAATAGGTATTATAACCCCTAAAATAGATGTAAGGTCCATTTTAATTTCATATTAATCCATGGACTCAAAAGAGATCATAGACTGATTCAAAATATCAAACATATCTTCCCTTCACTGGAAAATTATATGGAATATGCAGAGAGAGGGACAATCCATGACCAAAATCTCCTCAAATTAAATTACAAAAATAATCATAGGATTTCATGGAGGAACATTACCACACACATCAATCACATATGAGCTATATACTACTGATTTAATAATCATACACTTTAGAGTTTTTACTACTCAATCTATGTCTAATTTTATAGGTGGTGACATTATTATTTATGAAAAATATTCAAATATAAAACGTTAAGTTGATCTAGAAAAATGTAAAACATTTTTCATTCGGGAGTTTAGGATTAGTTTACCCTTCACCACAGCATTCTTTTGAACCACTTCAGTAGTTATGATCACATGATCTTTCATTTTTTTCTATGGGGGTAAGAGGATGGTGATGTATATCGTGATCATTTACAATCATATTCAATATTTTATTGGCATAATGTGCATAATCCATGAAATAATATCATTTGAGTGTTATGGTATATTTTGTTGATCATTTTCATTATTCCATTAATTGAGTGGACTCTTCACATCAATGAAACATTATTTTTCTTGATAAACATATTTTCCAAAATTAATATTTTTTCCAGCCATTATATGGACATATCATTTATTCATACATTCATACATATGGTATAAATAATGATTAATTTTCATTCCTTTATTTTTTTAAAATAATTTTCATGAAATTATATGTTCCTCTTATTCCCCTAAAACCACGATGACA
Organism: Viscum album; assembly: GCA_963277665.1. Lineage (NCBI taxonomy): Eukaryota > Viridiplantae > Streptophyta > Magnoliopsida > Santalales > Viscaceae > Viscum > Viscum album. The sequence continues at coordinate 399,524,752 of OY728151.1, read as the reverse complement.
TTAAGGGTATCCAATTCCATTTTATGGCTTGAGATCAAATTAATGATGTACTCATAGATTAAAATATATTATATCCAATTCCTTATGTATAAATTATCACAATACACTAAAAAAGTCATTTTTTTATTTCTAGGTCGATGATAAAACCTAAATCATACATTGCATGCCCTGTAAAATTTAACAAATTGGTACTAATTAATTAATCACCCATTTATTTAAGATATAAAAATACCCTCTTTATTTTATTGTGAAGATATTCGAGAATATATTTAATGAAATATATCATCTATAACTCTTCCCATGTGGTGGTTTCAATTTATTCCTCTGACAATATATTACAGATAAATTACTATCGTTGATCTAAATCTCCTTGTAATTAATATAATAAAGTGAAAAAAATTTATTTTCCAAAGATTGGATAATTGAAAACTATCTTTTCCATGGTTTTGATCCATATTTCATCCATTAGTATACCTAAGGAATCATTGAAATAAGGTGGATATTTCTATAAAAATTACTCAATTCCATGTTTTTCTAGCCATTGGTTATTTGTAATATTACTTTGATTCATGTTACCATTCATATACTACGAGTGTTTGGTGACCATAACTACAATTTTTCAAATCCTAACTCCCATTTCATTTTGTTTATCATGAGGACGATCAGTACATTATTTTCTAGATTTTGCATTAGCAAAATGGTACTTTTCCCTAGCCATTTTATATGACAAAAAATCATAGTGTGAGAAATTATAATCATTTTTGGTAATAATGAATGAATTTAAAATCATTCCCCGTACTTCTGAATAACAGAACCATATTTTAAACATATGACACATTGGGTTTAATATGGGTCATCCATGGTCATCATCCCTTCAAATGTTTTATAATGGTTTATAAATATAACATGAAAATAACCAAGAATATCACCCAGAAGTGTCTAAAAAGGTGTTTATATTTAGGCCCACTCATTATAAACCATTAAAAATTTAATTGATTCCCAATCCATTCATTTATAAATATTTATGTATAGGTGTATTTTATGAAAAGAAACATCAACATTGCAATATCCAAATACGATTTTATTCTGTAGGATGAAAAAAAATATCTTTTTAACAAAGGATTATGGATATTATTTTATACTAGACCTATCAATCGTGTTTTCAATAATGTTCTCCAATAAAAATATTCAAAAAAAATTACACCATTATTCAATACCAATTGAGGTGAATCGAGTAATATATATATAATCATTTTAGATGAATATTCAATACATCCGATAATAATACATGCCCTATAATTAGTAACGATTTTTTTCTTTGAGACATATTACCTTATTATTTTATTTTTTGAATGATATTCATCATATAATACAATTGTTTCTTACACAGTACACTTCTTTTAAAAAAATAAATTTAAAATATTATTTATAACCTAGGTAATGGAAACATTTGAAAGGGTGAGTTCTTATGCTCAGTATTGGTAATAATAACAGACATCAATCATTAATCATATGAGACAATTAGATAAACCTAATGTCATAATAACAAAATAATAAATTGTGACAATCCAGTAGATGATTACAATGATAATTAATTATAAATAACTACTTAAAAAATTGACATTAAAAAAGAAATAAGTCATAACTATGTAGAATCATCAATAATTAATAATGATCTTATAGAATATATGATAATAATAAACCTAAGATTTTGGTAAACACATATGTACATATAATAATTTCCTTAGTTGAGGATAACTGCAAATACTATCATAGTGGTCTTGGTTCACTCCCATTTTCATAATTTTAATAGGTGTTGTCCACACCCAACACAATGCAATTTGATAAAGGCCCTAACAGAACTAGGTTCTCACCCAATTCCATTCAATATTACATATTTAGAAATCCATATTTAACCAATTAATTATAGTGAAATATGATTCCATTCCCACCCATCGGACAAGGAAAACCATGAATATGTGTTCCATAAGATGATGAAAAATTTATCATGTTATCTAATCATAATATCATAACCAATGTAAAATAAATTATTTTAATAAAAAATTTATCATTTCATCATATAATAACTTGTGGGAAAAATGGGTTTCAAAAATATATTATCATAAATTTACTCACATGTGGGAAAGACAATGAGTTTCATTGAATACTTTTTAATTAATAATAATCATAAGACATCCAATTAAAAAATTGGATAGTTTTCTAATATCATATCCACATGGAATCATTCTGTGGATGTTGACATCGACAAAAAATTTGTTTAAAATAATTATCAAATCATTCTTCAAAAATAAGAAAAAAATATACTTTTCTTTTGATACAAGGTTAAGTTAAAATAAGAAAAATTCTGAGAAAATTAATTTCCATGAAAATAAATGGAAAATGTTAATGGATTACTCTACTAATGAATTTTTTATGGTAATAATATCTATTCACAACATATATGTTAAAATAGAACATTCCATTCACTATTTTATTAAAGGTACCAGAAATACTTGATAATAAAATTACCTATAAAGAATAATTTTTAACTCATTTAATTATTGTAAATTTTATGAAAATTACCTTATAAAAAATCTTATATATGTGAAAAAACTTATATAAAATTATTTTTAGGTGCATGGACAAGGATGAAAAAAAAATTCGTACATGGAGGACATATAGTCCACTTTTCATGAAATTTTTTTCCCATAATAATGTATACCAATATGTGAAAATTGATAATAAAACATAAAAAATACATGTATAACTGGAGGATAACATAATATTAATGTTTTAATGGATAGTAACCACATAATTTCCCCTAATATAATGTTTTCATATAAAATACAGAAAACAGTTAAGATTGTAACATATACCATTTCCTCATGTCATGTCTTGTATCATACAATTTCAAATATAAAATATGATAATTATATATTTATTATACATATATATTATATAACCAAATACATTAATAATATAAAATTAATAATTTCATTATAATTTCCAATTGACTTTTTAATAATTTTTTTTAAATGAACATTCGGGTGACAACACCCTCATTTTGCATTTATGGTTCAGTTCGATAGTTCTAGTAAATTTTTCTTTTTCCATGGTTTCATCATATATATAATCTTAATAATTTAATTATTATGATATTTATTTATTATATACCATTTTATAAATACTCATATAAAGCGATGATGAAAGATGAATCACATCATTGCGTGGTGGTGGTCTTCCACACGCACAGATGAGTGATGCTATCATTTTACTATGTATTTAATGGTAAAAACATAGGTAATATAAAATAATTATAAAATTAAAATAATTTCATATATTTTTTATATAATAATTAAATCAATTATAATAACCATCCATGGTTTTTGGTTATATAAAATGAATCATATCAATACATGGAAGCGGTAGTCAACAAGTATTCATGAGCGATACATCCAATTACTATTTGATGGAAAAGTGGTGGTAAATTATTTTTCCATCATAACTATAAATAAAACTATATTGAATACAAATAAGTAATTATTTTATAACTAATAATATATATTTTGAGATGTTATAAGAAAAAAAATTAAAGTAATATGTTAGAAGTTATACATCTTTATTGAAAAATGTACTTTGGAAAAAACCTTAATCCATTATAGGATGGTATTATTATTATAAAACAATCTCTATAATATGGTTATTAATTTTAAGAAATTTTTTTGGTAGTCATTGGTTCAAAAATAAGGATCTTGATTTGTGAATAATATAGGATTGGTGGTGTCCTTTTATAAGTGAGGTAGAGGACACGCGTGGAATTTTTTAATACAATTAATTATTGTAATAACTTTATGCAAAAAAATGTTGTAAATTAGATCAATATGGATGATAGGATAAGATAAAATATAAATATATTCATTCAATTGTATTTATAAATGTTTCACTTTTATTATAATAGTTATGTATCTCGTAAACTCCTCATTAACGTGTTTTAACAAATACCACAGTAATAATATTTTTACTTGGTTACAATTATCAATAAATATAAATTACATTATAATATTCTATATGATGATTGAAAATAGAGAACATATTTTTAAAAATTAATATTATATATTTGGGAAAAATATATTTGAAAATCACACCAGAAAACGTGATGAAATATTTTTTCCATAAAAATTCATTTTCAAGAATAAATATGTTTTTATGCAACGATTAAGAATAATATTGATTCAAAAAATATTAAGTGGCTTAATTTTAATAAATAGGAACTAATTAAATTTTAAAATCAATTTAAAACAAAATAGTATTGTAACATCATGTTTCCTTCTTTTAAGCACATCTTGACACTTGTTTTGATATTCTAATGTTTGGGAATTTCTGTAAGTAGATTGAAGTTAATATTAGAAAATTATGGATATTTTTTATGATATGAAATATTTTTTTAGGGTTTTCGAATATCATGTTCCTAGACAAACATAAAATTCACCCTATTGAGATAGTATTGAAGGTGTAACATGGTCGGTGCACAGGTTTTCAAAACTATACATTTAGCAACCCATTTTTCTCATACATAGATATTACATCATTTTTGCAGAATATTTATTTAATTTAAAAAATATACCCAAATATAGTATAATTTTAGTATTATTAGAAATATGGAATATTAAAACCTATTAAACAGGTGAAATATAATATCTCCCACTAGGTTATCCCTAACAAGTGGCCTTCTTATACACATCATAAATAATACATATCTTTATAACCTGGGGAATTGGAAGATAAGAAATTGGGTTGTTAGATTCTCAGCAAGTGAAATAATTGTTATATATAATCATAATAATGAGAATAATAGAATGAGAATATGATCATAAAAATATAATATCTTACGCTCAATATCAAAGATCAAAATCAAGAGTAATGGAATAAATATTAATAGTTCATAAGACATGATTCATAAGAGAATCAAAGAACATGAGCTAGGAGATAATAATATATTGAATTTTTGGATTAAAAATAAAAAATTTAAATCATTTCTATATTATTAAAGGATTAATACAAAGACCATAATTGTGTATAATCCCCTTTAATGAACAATGTTTACACCCTGTTCCATCCCTGTATTAATAAACCATGTTCACTTCCCTTTTGATCCATGAATTATTTAAATAATTTCAGATAACATTCTATCACTATATTTATGATCCTATCAAACAAAATATTCTATTCATGTATATCACATGATATATAAATCATTACCCATTTAATTAGACAGAGTCATGGATCCTACATATCACACAATAAAATCATATATATTTATTCCATAAGATTAAAAAAATCATTATATAATAACTCAAAAAATGAAATGGATGTAATAATTATTTCATCATAACATGAAATATATACAATATTTATCTTTCATAATCATAGAAAAACCCATGAGAATAAGTGGGATTCGTAAGTATATAACGTATTAAAGAGAAAAAAGCTTCATAAATATCATGTCATCCAAATATAATCCATCCTGTGAAAGAATAATATTGGATCCCTTGCATAATATCCTCATTAAGGAATGATTAAACCCAAATGATGTAATTATATATGTAATTTTATTTGAAATATCATTTATAAATTTTCTTAAGGAAAATACTCTTTCTACATTGAAATCATTTTTTCAAAAGCATTAAATATTTTGGGAAAAAAATTTATTTCTGAACAACATTAAAAATTAATTTCCTGATTATAAGGGAAAAATTATTCTAAAAATAAACCTATAAACATGAAATGTAGGCATCAAATAAATGAATGATATAATGGTGGGTAAATATTTAAATATTGTACATGTTTAACAAACATTCCGTTTACGCTGTCAAAACATCCATAAAGTGGATTGATTTGAAAATAAGAATATGATTCATCCATGTTTTTTAAAGAAACAAAATGAAATTTTATTTTATAAATCATGTTTAAATGGTTAAAAACAATTTTCAAAATATTTTTATAAATCATGGTTATTATATATAACATATTTTCTACCGAAGAGAGAAATAAAGTATGATTTTTTAAAAATAATTTTCATAATTATATTAAGTACAAAATTGTGAAAAAATTAAATCATTACTTGATGATATAATTATTTAATATATTAAAAGATAATTCATGTTGGTTTTTGATAGATTACTCATAATAATCCATTAATTGAATCAGAATCACAAACAATCCCGATAAATGATGAGATCGTATCCATAAACTCTTACCACTTTGGTAACATTCAATCATAAACCCCATCAAATAATAACATTAAATAAAACTAAAAATATCATTAGGATACAAAATAATCAGTATATTACATGTCAAACTGGAATTATATACTCCTAGGGTATGAATATAGGTTCATAATGAAATATATTTCTCCAATATGGAAAATCATGAAACAAAATTCCCTTGTCATTTTGGTAATATTTTAACCATAAAATACATGATAGAGTGATACTAAAATTGATATTTATATCCAAATAATTATAATTATAAGAAAAATAAAATACTTCATTAGGAAGTATACACACCCCATAAAAAAATCTATGGTAAACATGGTTTGTTTGTCTCTGAAAATAAATGTGAGGTGGAGGTTCCTTATATTAAGTATTTACTCTCATCATACTCATTCAAAACTACTATTTAAAAAATATAAATTTAGTGTAAATATATAATAGAACCATGTTCATATATATTTGATCATATATCATTTACTTTTGAGCTTATATTACTTTTTTATTAACAATTCCATGTTAATGTTACATTTCGAGTAATAACTGATTCAGTTTTCAAACATGTTTGACCTATATTTTCTTAGTCTTATTACATTGATAAAAATTTCATAGTATCCAGAATTGAAACAATGATATAAATATCTTAGATATATATTCATTATATACATAATTATAATAATATATAATATATAAAAATAGGAAATTAAAAACTTTGTTCATAGAGATGTCTGGTTGTTACCATGTATGAACTTTGTTTCCATTTTATTCATGGATTGATTAAATGAAAATTATATATGATATTATCATTATATAATAATTATTAGGTATTTTATACAAAATATTTATATTAAAAAAATCCCATACATATTCCATGTATAATGTTAATGAATTACATTACTTCATGTGGTAGTAGTCTACAGTACACACGAAAGATATTATCATATCCCCAAAAAATGAAATTCATGAAGGAATATGTGATATAAAAATTAAAAAAATAACATAATAAAATTAAAAAAATTAATATATATACTATAATTAAATAATTAATTAAAAACAATAGATGTTGTACTGTAAGAATAAATGAAATTAGTTCACGAGATGGTATACAATGTACATAAGAACGATGATTTCAAATAAAATATGATGGATGTTTCAAAAGATGTATGTCATAGTCGAAACATAAAAAACATAACTATATTGAAGATAACAAGGATATAGTTTTATCATTATATAAAAATAAATGAATGTTTTTTATGAATAAATAAAACAAAATAATTCGTTGAGGAATGTAACAACTTATTCAGGTATCTCCTTTTGATTTTCTCAAAATGACATGCATGGTTAGATTTATTCCCTATACAAGGTTTCAAAGTTGTGAAGATGAATTTTTAAAAGTTATTTTGTCATATTATAAATGATCCACATGGCATGAGAGGTGTGAATATGCAAGGGTGGGGGTTAGTTACCGTTTAAAGAAGAGGACGAGTAGAATTATTGTACATTACAAAATATAGACACTATTAAGAAGTATCCCATACATCATGTGCTCCCAAGAATGAAATAAGTTTGATACAAGAGTGTATATAGTCAAAATATGGGAAAAAATTGGGTTTTGGAAAAGTGTATAGTTCATTTTATAGTTAATTTTAATGTTTAGTCCCATGGTAAACTTATTTTTTCTCTTAATTTTCATGATTAGTTCTGAAAAAATTCATTAATAGTATGGGTATAAAATGTGGTTTTCCATATTATAAATTATAAATTATTATTAATCAAAATAATCTATCCATTTTTAATTTTCTAAAAAAACTTTTATAATATTATTTTAAAATAATCTCGCATACGTGTTGAGAAAACATGTTTTTAAAGAGAAACTTTTCACAAGTTTTAAATTATTTTATATCCAATTTCAATGTGAATATTATTTAAATGACCCAAATTGGAATTATTGAATTATAATTAAACTATATATAATTTTAAAAACATTATTATAATTTATCTATATAAATAAATTTGAAGAAAATATAACATCCTATTAAAATACAGTATTGTTCAATGTTAATTAAAAAATTAAATATTTCATGAAAATACAAAAAAGTAACCCTAAAATATTTTTGAAATTATGATATAAAAATTTAATTTTTAATTTATCAAATTAAATTTCTAAGTATTTCAAAAAATCAAATATATTATTATTCACTGAAAGACATAAAAAGAAGTTTTTTGTGAAAATTGTATCTTAAAAAAATTTATGGACATTAACAAAAAGTGTTACGACCCAAAATTTTATTAATAAAAATTCATATTGATCTTTTTAACTATCTTATTATGTAAAATCTTTATATAAAACATATTCACTTCCTTGGTTTTATGTTTCTTGGATTTCAAAATACCTTTTATAATTATTACCTATGCTAATATAGTTGTTTAATAGTGATCAATTAATTAGTATAAATATAGGGCATTAACAAAATCCAATTTTACTCAGTGAAAGGAAGAAATGGCCTCATATAGTAGAATTTATCCATACATAGCCCATTTTTCACTACTCTGAAAGGAGGTGGAATAACTGGGCTTCCCTCTTGACCAACCCCAAGCTGAGATTCAACACATTAATCATGAGCCGAACCACCTACATGAGAAGTTGAATTTAATAGAGATTATCACCAAAGAGATGCTATCTAATACTCCCTAAGAGTCTATCACAATCACACACCTTAACCATTGGTCATATGCAGGTGTTATAAGCGGTTATGTAACAAGAAATTAGAACTATGGTTATGTACATTTTTTGTGTAGAAAATATGTACTTATTTTATAATTGTTACTTTGTAAATAGTTTTAAAGAAAAAAATTTGTTTTTAATTAATATTAAATTATAAAATTTCTATTGATAAATTGATGTATTTATAAATTAAATAATATTTTAGTTATATATTATTACTAAATTACTTTTTATTAAACATATATGATCATAATTTTTTTATGAATACCATTGTTATTTTATTAACGTTTGAAAGTTGTTTTTGTCAAAACCCATGAATTTTCGGTAAATGTCACTTTTTATTTTAAAAGAAAAAATTAACATATTTTTAAAATTATTTAGATAAAATGAATATAATTTTTGGATTTAGGAAATCAAAATTATCTAATGTTGAATTTTTAATATATTTACGAGACAATTGAATTTTCGGGTAAAAATTAAATATTGTTTCATTATATGTGATTTATGACCTCATAATCACCCAATAGTGATGTAATAAAATAAAATAAATGTTATTTTCGTCCAATATATGTTTTAAATTTAAAATAATATGATACTGTATTTTTTTGATTAATTTTATGGTTCTTTAGTGGACCCTCCATGACTTATAAAACATTATAAATATTAAAATGATTTCCTTTAAACAGTGACTCACCTGCACATAATGAAGCCTAATATTTTTAGATTTTCGGCCATGTTATTATAAAATAATGTAGTCCACTACACATTGGTAAGAAAAATTGGGCAAAAACCACGGGCTGGTTTGTGGATTTGATTAGTTTAATATGTGGTGGTAATAATAGAAAAAAAAAATAATTCCATCTCATTTATTATATACACCCACCCAATATCCTTCTTATATTCACTAAAAACCCATGGAGAATGTCCCTAACTTACCCTACTCTATCTAAAATCCTCTAAAGTCTCCCCAAGCTACAATTAATCCTCTCTCAAACCCCTCCCAAGACTTTGGGATCAAACTTCCAAGTAAGGGATTTCTTCCTATCTCATTTTTGATGAGGTTTTTTATGATTATATACCCTTGAATATTCAATTAAAATTGTTGGGGTATGACGTTGAACCTCCACAATACATCCCTCATTTTGTTTGAATGAAGAGATACCTCTTTATCTCTCATTAATGCCTCCCATGTACACACCATAGCATTCCGAAATTCTGTAAGAGATTTTACTCTCCTCATTTACATTCATGACATTCATTTGTTTTATAAATATTAAATACATTATATATGTTGGGACATGTATCTATATGACCACCTAAATGTAAATTTAATGTAAATAAGATGACACAACCCTTTCAATTTGATCAATCATTTTTATGAAATCTTATGTCTTGCTGTTATGCTGCTGAAATTTCCCTGCAATTTTCCAAGCCAAAGTCATTATGTAGTGAATACCATGCCCATTTATCTATCTAGGGTATTCACCTTTATGAAAATTTACTAATTTATTATAGAGATTCATGTATGAAATCCACATTCTATTATCATTTAATAAATGATAATTTTTATTGAATCATGTTATATGATCCCTACGACACACATATACATGAAATTAAATGATTAAGAAGGGTGATCCCTAAAAGCACTCCAATGAATTTTGTAATGAGTAGTATCATTATAATTCAATTGAAATGATTTTTTACTCATGATAATTAAATTTCCATGAGGGTTCAATCATTCCCCATGTTCAATGAGATTTGGCTCATGCTAAAATCATGTTAAATGTTGTTTCCACATTTCTATTTTATGATAATCATGCTATATCCTACCTTTTTTCACATTTCTATTATACTCCATTGATAAGACTATTCTCTATCATGTAATTTACTCATCATGTTATTCCATGTTAACTACTTTACAAGGATTTATATATCACCCTTTTCTTAAGAATGTCCTCATGTTATCGCATGCAATGTTTAGTACGAAGGACTGTGTGTGGTCATGTAAAAGAAGTTTTCAATAAAGATGTATATTTCATATTTTATGTTGTAATTTAACGTTCTTATGCCACATATATAATAGAACAGTCTATATTATATGTTGTATCAAGAGATGGATTTATGTAATAATATATGTTCAAGTGTTTAATAAAGGGCAGGGTTGTTATAATTTGTATCAGAAGATTGGTATAGTTATTTTTAGGATAAATATTAGAACACACTAGTGAAAGCTTTATAGATAAGACAAAGTATAATAAAGACATCCCTAAATTCTGGTTAGTATTGATTATGTGGTTTATAAAAAAAATATATCTATGTCTTGATATGAGAAGGTAGACATAAATCTGGCATTGTTGTATCAAGGGTTAAAACATGAAAACACTGCATTGTGCTAGACTTAAATAGAAATTGTTGCACGACAACAGGCCTTGCTGCACTCTTAGATAAAACACTATGAGAAGTTATTCTTTGATAAATTAATAAAAATAGTAGAAACCATTACTAATGGAATAAAAAAAATTCCCCTAGGAATATATTATGGGAATTAGATCATGGATAGCATAGATTGAAGCCTACAAATTCAATAGTTAAGGAAATAAAATTAATTTATACATCATCCATTTTCCCTTTGGATTTCCCATTATCTGTTACCCCTAATTTTACATTTATTCTAGCAAATGGATAGTAATAAGGGGACATAAGATAACAACTAATTCAAAGATCAATGTGATGACTATTCTAATGAGATTCCCAATCTAATGGATGTGGGAATCAAAAACATTTTCATGATACTATCTCACTTAACACAAGATTTTTATAGAATAATGGGTCAAAAGAAATGTTCAACCCCCCATAAGAGATAAAAAGTCACAATAGAGAGATTCATGAGACAAAGGTCTCCTACTTTTAATAGATCGTCTGATCCCTCAATTTTCGAAAAATGAATCAAATCCATTGAAAAGATCTTTTCCATTCTCAAATGTTCCAAAAAAGTGATGTTTCGTCATACTCCTTATAACATGGAGGGTGAATCTGATCAATGGTGGACATTGATCATCTATATGAATCCTAAGGAGTAGATCGAGGCATTTGAATGGAAGGAATTATAAAAAAAATTTGATAAATATTTTTACTCGCACCCTCTGACATAAAATGGAAAGGCGCATCCATGACCTCATACAAATAGATGAAAAATACATTAGAGCGTATGAGGAAAGCATCAAAACTAGTGCACAATACGCCTCTAGAATTGTTGTTACCCTTGAATGCAAGGTTGAATTATACATTCATAGGAAAAAACATTCCTACAGAAAGACCTAGAAATCTGTTACATTGAGATCTATGAGGAAATTTGCTGATGTGACCTCATATCCAAAATGGAGATCGAGAAATCATAGGGGTATCCTAGGGATACATAGAATATTTTGGAATTTAATTATTTTGGTGTGATGGATAAATCCAATGGTTCTATGAAAATACTGCAACCCACTTTCCAGTGGTGTAGAAAAAATCACCCCTGCAATATACTAAAGGTTGGTGAGGAAATGCTTTAGTTGTGGAAGAGAAGGGAACCTGGCCATTAACTACCAACAAGAAAAACGCACGACTACAATATAGGAGAGGAACACTCCATTCGACTCTCAATGAATTTTTCATTGCTTCAGCTATAAAAAACTAGGGAACATTGCAAATGAGTTCCCTATGTCAGGTGTTTTTGGAGATAACCAACAACCCCCCAAGGAGAAAGGGTGAGCTTTTTCCATCACTACAGCTAAATTGAGCCCTAATAATGAAGTGGTTTCATGTACGCTTTTTATTCATTTGAGAATAGAGAACATGATTTCTTATTATAGTTCTATGTATTCTATTATAGGCCAATAGTTTTTTAGAACAATCCCAAAACCACAAAAAAATCATGGAAGTAAATATGCCATTGAGAATGGAAATGGGTAAATCATTGAAGCCCCTGAATATACCACCTACCTTGTCATAATTTATGTATTGATCATCTTGGAGAACCTTTTCATATCCCTTTGGTGGAATTTGATGCTATTCCTCGCATGGATTAGCTATCTTTATATAAGGCCAACATAAATTTCCATGAGATGGAAATCACACTCTATATGGTGAATCACCCCCCAATTCTCTATAAGTTTAGGGAGGATAATGAATCTTCCTTAGAACCATAATCTCAAGCATGAATATTACTACCCTATAAAAATTAATATCTTTCTTAGATGATTGTGTATAAGGATTAAACCATCCTTGAAGACATGCCTATTGTGAGGGAATTTTCTAAAGTATTTCCTGAGGAATTTCTTGATCTTCCTCCAATAAGAGATGTTGAATTATCAATTGACATTCTTCCTGGGGCATTGAGAATAATGAAGACACTGTATATAATGGCTATAGTGAAGATTTAAAAGATAAATAAACAACTACAAGAAAATCTAAATAAAGGTATTATACACCCATGTGCTTCACACTGGGGTGCCCCAGTCCTCTTCGTCATGCAATGGGATGGGCCAATGTAGCTTTTCATTGATTATCTTGATCTCAAAAAAATCAAGATAAAGAACAAGTATCCTCTGCCCGGAATTGATGTCTTGTTAGATCATCTATGTGTAGAAAAATATGTATCTTAGTTGGATTTGTGATTGGGATATTATTGTGTAAGGGTGATGAAGGAGGATATCCCCAAGACTCCTTTTCATATAATGTAAAGGCACTATGAATTCAAAGTAATTTTTTCGGACTCCCTAATGCCTCATAAATCTTCATGGACATGATTAATATATTATTTAGATATAACCTTGAATAATTTATGTTAATATTTTTAGATGATATTCTAATATACTCCAAAACCATGGAGGAGAATGAAGATCATCTAGGCAATGTGCTAGAGTCCTTGAAAAAGGATATTATTAATGAAAAGTATAGAAAGAGTGAGTTCTGTTGAAAAGATTTATAATTCATGGGGCATATCATCCCAAGAAATGGGATATCTCTAGATCCCTCCATGATAGATGAAATTAAGGGATGGATGAAGCCAACATCAGTGATGAATATTTGTATATTCATGGGTTTAGCTCGATATTATCTCAAATATGTTAGAAATTTCACACAATTTTCCAACCCAATTACAAAGATAACTCAGAAGGGAGTAATGTGTTCTTGGAGTTATGAATTAGAATAGAGCTAAAAAGATTTTAAAAGGAAGAGTATCACTGATTCCATGCTCACAATACCAATAAGTGTATATGTTTTTGTGGTATTCAGCGATTCTTCGAAGAAGGGAATGGGCTATGTGTTTATGAAAAATGACAAATTCATTTCCTATGCATCATGAAAATTGATAGTTCATGTGAAAAAATACCCAACACATGATCTATAGTTGGATGAAATAATATTCTATTTGAAAATTTGGTGACATAACATTGTTGGGGAGTAATTTGAAATATATTAGAACCACAAAAGCCTTAAGTATATTCTCACATAGAAGGTTTTAAACATGAACCAATGAAGATTATTAGAGATGATCAATGACTATGATTTCTCAATCCATTACCACCTTCGGAAAGCGAAGAAAGTTCAATATGCTCTGAGTATAAAATACATAGCTATTATTTCATTTATGATAAATGAAAAGGTTCAAATCTTCTTATATTTGATGAAGATGGACCTGAGAATCATAAATAAAGGAACATAATAAATCCATTAAAAAAATAATTACTCAACCGACTATTTTGGAATTGTTAAAGGATGCTCAAAAGGATGATGTGGGAATTCAGAAGAATGTGGAAACTAATAAAAAATGGCTATCCTCAGAGATCAATGTTAATGAAGAAGGAACTTTGAGATTGGGGAAAAAACTATGTGTTCCATTAAATTTGTAGTTAAAGAATTATCTTTTGGATGATGCACATTGTTGTAATTTCTTCATTCACCCCGGAAACATAATGATGTATCAAGATATATGAGGGATTTATTTGTGGTATAAAATGAAGAAGAATATTGATGAGTATACATCTATGTGATTTGTATGTCAGCATGTGAAGGATGAGAGGTAAAAGTCTATGGGGATGATGCATCGATTACCCATACCACCATAGAAATGTGAGAACTACCCCCATGGACTTTGTCACCGGACTTCCAAAGACATCCAAATAAACAATGCTATATGGGTTGTTTTGATCTTATTAAAATGACATCACACTTCTCTAAAAATTGAGAAGATATGTAATTAGATCAAATATAATGGATATATATCAGATATTTGGTAAGGATTCATGGAGTAACATTATTTATTGTATCCGCTGAAGATTTATGATTCACCTCTATGTTCTGGATGAATCTTTAATATGATCTAATTACTGAGATGAACATTATTATGTCTTATCATCCTCAAACTGATGACCAATATGAGTAGACTATCCAAAAACTTGAGGAAATGTTCATATCATGACCAATATACTTCAAAGGAGTATGGCATCAACATTATCCTCTCGTTGAGTTCTCTTATAATAACATAATCCACTCAAGAATCCAAATGTCTACTTATGAAGCCCTATACAGGAAGAGGTGTATAAGATCATCTTGTTGGGATAAAGTTGGGGAGCCAAAACTCATAGGTATATTAATGGTCAAATAAATAGTGTAGAAGGCTAAGACCATCCAACAACAAATTAAAACTGGTCAGAGTCGAAAAAAGAGATAAGCTAATAATAATCGACGATACATTGAGTATGTTGTCGGAGACATGGTATTCCTTTTTCTGTCATCATGGAAAAGGGTTATGGGATTTGGGAAGATGGGAGATCTCAATCCAAGGTACATCGGCCCTTTTTAGATATTTGATCACATTATATCAGTGGCCTATCGACTATAAATCCCACTAAAACTATCTCAAGTAAATGATGTATTCCATGTATCGCACTCGAGGAAGTACATATCTGACCAATCACATGTACATAATCCAAAGGTGGTACCAATAGATAATTACCTTTCCTATAAAGAGAATCCAGTGAAGATATTAGATCGTAGAGAAAATGTTGTTAAAAATATGATAATTTCCCTTGTGAAAGTGTTGTGGAAAAACCACATGTTTGGAGAAGCAACATGGGAACCGTAGGAAGTGATGAAGCAGAGTTACCTGAATTTTTTTAGTGTCTGGAAAGGAAATTTTGAGGGTGAAAATTCTTAAGGGGGGAATCTTTTAACGATCCAAATTTTTTTAATAAATATTCATCTTGAACTATTTAAATATATTATTATGTAAATTTGTTATATTAAACATATGGACATCCTTTTTTATATTTTTTTGGATTTCAAAATACCATTAAGAATTGTTACATTTGCAAATATACTTGTTGAACAGTGAAAAATTGATTAGTATAAATATAGGGCTTTAACTAATCCAATTTACTCATTCAAATGATTTGATGACCTTATCTATTATAATTTCTCCAAACAAATCAATTTTTCCAGATCTCGGAAAGTAGGTGGTGTCACTAGGCTTCGCTCTTGACCAAGACCAAGCCATGATTCAACACGTCAATCTTGAGCGGATCCTCCTATGAAAGAAGTGGAAGATAAATGAGATTATCACCCAAACGATATTATCTAAGTCTCCTCAAAAGTCTATCACTATCACCCACCATACCCTTCAGTATTATGAGGGAGTTATAAGGGGTTATGAAACATGATCATAGAACTATAGTTATGTAAATTATTTTTCTAAAGAAAATTCATATTCATTTTAAAATTATTACTTGGTAAATTGTTTTTAATGAAAAAAATGTATTTTTAGTTAATATTCATTTTAGAAATATATTTTGAGGAATTAATTTATTTGTTAATTAAGTGATATTTTAATGAAATATTACTAGTAAATTAATTTTTATTAAATAGAAATGGCTATATAATTTTTTTGAATAAAATTGTAATTTTTATTAAGGCCATAAAGATATTTTTGTCAAAATCCATTAATTTTTTTATAAATATCAGTTTTTATTTAAAAAGTAAAAATTCACATATTTAGAAATTTAGTTTGATAAAATGAACATCATTTTGGATTCAGGATTTAAAATGTATCTAGTGGTGATTTTTTTCATAATTTTCTGCAATAGTCGAATTTTTAGGTAAAAATTAAATATCATTTAATTATATGTGTTTTATGATGACAAAATGACACAATAGTGTTGTAATAAAATACTATAATTGGTTTTTCTATCCAATATAGGTTTTACCTTTAAAAAATGTGAATTTAGATTTTTTTTATTAATTTTGTGGTCTTTTAGTGGACCCTCTGTTACTTATAAAACATTTTAACTTTTAAAATTATATCTTTGAAAGGGTGACTCACCTCCCCATAAGAAAGACATATATTTTAAGAATTTCGTCTATTGGACTTATAAAATAATTTTTTCCACTCCCCTATGATAAAAAACATGGTCAATAACCATGCGTTGGTTTGTGGTTTGGATTATATAAATGTGCACTGTCCCAAACCAAAATAATAATGAATTGCCTCTTTTTTCCTATATAAATCCACCCAATCTCCCACTTACCTTCAATAAAAACACTTGGATCACACCCCTAACCTTTGATCCTCTCCCTAAAATCTTCTAAAGGTTCCCAAATCTCCCACGAATCCTCTCTCAAGACCCTCCCAATCCTTTGGATTACACTTCCATGTAAGGGATTTCTTCCACTCTCATTTCTTGTCAATGTTTTTTTATGTTTCAATAACCTTGAATTTTATATTAAAATTGTTGTTGTATGATTTCAAACCTCATCCATAAGTTTTTCATTATGTTCTAAAGAAGATATACCTCTTTATCTCTCAAAAAGTCCTCCCATGTACACCCATTACAATGCTGAAATTCCATAATGGGCTTCTCTCTCCTCATTTACATTCAAGACGTTTTTAATCTAAATTCCGGTACATATGATAGGAAATGTATATATATGACCAAATTACTTTACATTTCATTTACATATGATGATACACACCTTTCTCCATGATCAACCATTTTTAGTTAACCTTATGTGACACTGTTATTTTACTGAATTTGAACCGCAATTTTCCAAGTCCAAGTCATTGTGTAGTGAATACCATCCCAACTTTTCTATAAAGTGTATTCTTAATTATGCACAATTAATTATTGATTATAGAGTTTCATTTATTAATTCCACATTCCATTATAATGGAATAAATGATGATTTTTAATGAATCCATGTTATATGATCCATGTGGCACACCTATGCATGATGTGAAATGATTAAGAAGGATGTTCCCTGATAGTGCTCCAATGCATTGGGTAAAGATTAGTATAATGAAATGTAAAGTGCGATGAGGGTTTACTAATGATAATTCAGTTGAAATTATGGTTTAATCATGATCTTTGTGCATTTATCCTTGGCTCATGACAACATCATATTAAATATTGTTTCCACATTTCCAAGTTATGATAATCATGCTATATCATGACATTATGTTCTTGATTATATTATTCTCCATTAATATGCCTATTTCATAACATGTACTATATTATAAATTATTTTACTTTTTTACTCCCTTTCTAGGAATTATATCTCATCCTTTCTTTTATACATATACTCAGGTTATCCCATGCCCTGCTAAGTACGATGGAATGTGTCTGTTCATGTAAAACAATTTTTCAATAATGATGTGTATTTCATGTTTTAAGTTGTTATGTAATGTTCCTAACCCACAAATACACTAGAAATATAAATATCCTATGTTGTATCATGTGAAGTATTTATGTAATAAAATATCTTTAGGTGTGTAATAAAGGGAAGGGTTATTATAAAAATAATTTTTTTTATTATCAATATGTTTCCCTTATATATAAAAATAAAATTTTTAAATTAAATGTTAATATTCATTCTATTATTTTTAATGGGTATGTTATGATAACAAAATATAAAAACTATAATATATCATTGTTTTGTTAAAACATGTTATCACCTATAACATAATATAATATAATGTTGCATGTAGCTGCAACATAATATGGAGTATTATACAATGAATGATTAACATAGTGTATAATACAATGAAAAATATATAATAAATTTAATTTATTTGAAAAATAATGTTCATAAAAAATTGTGGTGTTACATTATACTCCCATTAAAATGAATTTCACCCATGAAATTTATTATTGAGATACAAAAAATAAGGACACCTCAACCTCATCATATCCTCAAATTTCAACATAGCTTCCTCAATATGGTAGCCTCACCACAAAAATTTTAATAGTTGAGTTTTATTTTTGGTAGAAATTTCCTTATATAATCCAGAATATCATTATGTTGATCATCATAAGAATAATCTTTATCTTGCTGAATAAACACTGAGTTCAGTACATGTGAATGGTTAGGTATGAACTTCTTTATAAGAGATATACGAATCACATTATAGACCTGAGATTAGTTCTTTAGATGTTCCAATTAATAAGAAACCATACATAATCAATCAATTATCTCAAAAAGGATAATATACCTTAGACCCAGATTCCCTCTATTTTCAAATCTCACAACCCTTTTCTAGGGATAGACTCATAGAAAGGACTTCTCACCATCTTCATATACTATATGATTTTATTGATTATCCATATAACATTCATACTGAATTTTACCGTCCAGGATGTGCTGTTGAATGAATTTAAACTTCTATTCTATTTCATCAGTGATACCATGTTCTATTAGATTTCTTTATCAAATTTCATTCCAACAGGATGGAGATATAAAATTATTCACACAGATGGATTCATATTGATCCATCTAGAAAATTGATTGAAATATATTTTTTTATGAAAACTAAATTAGATTATGGTTTTATCCCAAAATTCATTTAAATCTAAATAATAGGATCTCAATATATCCTCTCGGGTTTGAATTTTTATTTTAGAATTACCATCTATATGACGATGATAAGAATTTATAAAACTAGATTCTATGTCAAGGGCTTATTTAACACTTTAACAAAACATCAAGGTAAACCTCATACCCTAATAAGATAAAATTAAATGTTGTACTCCTTGAAACCATACCACTTCCACAATTTATTTCCTGGAAAGATGATCCATAGTTACATCTTATCTAACAGTAATGATGTGTGGTAACATAGTAAATAGATTAACTATCACCCATATACAATTATGTACATTATATTTTATGGGGATTCCAATGAAAAAATCCATAGTGATGTTCTTAGATTTATGTTATGGTATATGTAATTGATGTAACAAACCCTAGAACATTTGAATTTCATTCAAAACATTTGGATATACCCAGCACCGAGATACAAACTCTATGATATCCCTCTTTTTACCATCCCAACAATAATATTATTTGAAATCTCTATAGATCTGCATACTTCCTGGTTGAATTGATAATGAAGAAATTGAAACTTCCTATAATAACTCCTTCATCAAAAATGGTATGAAATGAACACATAAAACATTTTAAAAACTTATCATTACATCATGATCTTTTTTAAACAAAGGAACATATCTCACCTTTTTTCATATCTTTATCTTCTTTCTGTGGATCATTAATCATAACATGGATAGATGTTTGAACATTAAATTGAGAATGCTAATATATTTTTTCCGTTCATTGAGGATTGCAGGATCCACCTATTAAGAATCCGTAAATATAGGATATTTTGTGATCATCATCATAGACAAGATAAAATGACCGCTTTGACTCCAATCATCAACCAACCCACTAACATTTTGAAGGTGTTAATGTATTGAGATGTGATAATCCATTATCATATCAAACCATATTTTCTTGCGCATATTCAACCAATTCTGTGTCAATATATACTGCAAAATATTATGATCGGTATATATATGACACTTTTCCCTATAATTATAATTACATCATATCATTAATGAAAAAATTAATGCAAGTAACTCTATATCATGAGTTGCCAAAAATTTCTCATGAAACATCAATTTCCATGAGGCATATGATATAAATATGATATCATTCATAATAAAACTTCCCATTCACTTCATGGATGCATCAATATATATTACTAACCCTTCTCTAATATAGAGAAATGTATTAATAGGTGCACTCATTAACCATCAATTCAGTTCCATGAACATTTCCTCACATTCATATGTCTAGATGAAATGATATCCTTTATGAGTTTACTTGGTTATAGTATTAGATCGCCATAATAAATTATACACAAACAATCAATAATATCCATCTAAACCAATAAAAATATGGATCTCAATCTATGTGGTTGGTCTAGGCTAATATTCAATTGCCTCCTTATTTGATGAATCTACTAATATACCCTATATTGATATTATATGACCCAAAAATGAGACCTTTAGTATCCAAAATTTCCACTTTGTAAAATATGTATATATATATATATATTATCATTATATAAGGTCATTAGTACAATTATAAAGTGGAATTCATGTTAATACATCCTCATCGAGTAGATAATAATATCATCTATAATGACTAACACAACCAGATCAAGGTAATCACTTAAGACTTTATTTATCAAATCTGTTAATATAACTAGGGAACTACTATGAATTAAAGGAAACACTATATATTTATATTTTCCAAACATTATATAGAATGTATTCTTGAATATATCTTTATTATTAACCCTCGATTGATGATATACAGAATGAAGGTCAATCTGAGAAATGTGTTGAGCTCTGCAAAGTTGATCAAGATTGTCATCAATACATGCAAGTGGATACAAATTCATTATTTTGATCAATTTCATTTACAAATAATCAGTGAATAATTTCATTGATCCATTTTTTGTATTCGAAAAATGAATATGTGCACACTAAGGTGATACACCTGTATAACTGAATATCTTATCAAGGATTCAATGGATTTTCTTCTTTTATTCATTCAACAGAATTGGGGACATTATATAGAGATTCCTTAAATTGATGTGGTTCCATGTTTGAGTTATATCAGAATCTGAACATCACATTTTCGTGTAAGGATAGAGAAATATTCTATAAAGACATCCAATAATTTTTGAATAATAGGAATATCATTGATGTGGAGTATCTCAACAACAATTTGATATAAACATATATTCTTAATGGAAATTAAGACCCATATAATATATTAAATCTCCATAGGATGTTCATACATATCATTACATTGATATTGGACAATACATTTGTTTGAAATATCAAACCCTTCAATGACAATTGATGTGTGATTTATGTAGAAAAAATTAATCCATTACATATATGACATCAAATTCAACCAGAGGCAGAATGATAAGATTTTCAGTAATAATTTAATGACATAATTTTCTAACAATAAAATTTCCCTTATTAAAATTATCTCATTTAGTATAAATAACATACATAACATAGAAAATTAAATAAAAATTTATTTTCATTACTGAATAATGATACATCAGTCAGAAAAAAAACCCTAATATTGTAAAATAACATAGCAGGATAATTAGTTGATAATTATAGAATAATAATGGAAATTTTTTGATCATTTTGATACACTAAAATGACCATACTCATGACCAAAGGATTAGAAATAATACATAATGTTAAAAAAACTATTAATTTAAAATCCTCAATTTTATTTAATCATTGAGAAAATAGAACTAAATGATGTATGGAATAAGGGTTATTTAGAGGAAGGATTAATCATGTATGACAGTTAGAAATATAATTATTAGAACAGTAAACTAACTATTGGAATAGTTATGAAACCATTAAGAATAGTAATATGATAATTATAATCGTAAACAAACTTATGAAAGTATAAATAATATTTATATGTCCTCCTAATGTGAATATGATATATTTATATCATGGAAAGAGTAAATAACTTTTCTAAAAAATGAAAAATTGAGCATCGGTAGTTTTTCAAAACGTAAATGTCTATTTACAATTTTATAACAAACATAATAATTGAAATGACTATATATTTTCATAAAATATATTCATAAATTAATATTTTGTAGTATTATAATTATTATATAATTTTTTGACCCCTTATTTATTTATTCAAATTAACATAAAAATAGATCTATTATTAAAATTAGTATTTTTTGAATAAAAATGATTTTAAATAAAATATTAATTTATCATATTTAGAAGAATATTATTATAAAATTCAGTCCATATTTAAATCTACATGTGGAAAAATTATATTGGGAGATATTTTTTGGATTTTTCTAAAATATTGAATTATTTTTCGATTAGTGAACTACAATATTTTATATCATTTAAAAATATATATGAATTATTGAGTAGTAGATGATGTATGGATGAGGTAAGAACCCATTGGTTTCTTATATCAAAAAAATAATGTATTTAGTTATAGGAATGAACACTACTAATTGTCTTCATCAAAGATAATAAACAATTGAATAAAGTATTCAAAAACACCCATATTCTCCCCTATAAATACCACCCTCACCCATATCCTCAGACATCTTAAGCCTTGAATATTCACTAAATTCTTACCAATTACCTTCCCAATACTCTTCCACACATCCTAGAGCTTCTGTTCTATGAAAAATACCAAACCCATGTACCTTAATGAGGTTATCAATCCTAATATATTAAGAAGTAAAATCATTATTATTTCTCTTATAATTTTATATTTCTTCTACCTTATCATCACATCCCCTAGAAAAATTATAATGATAACCCCCATATCAATAAACACTATAATTTTATTGTTTTAATGTAATATCTAACATAAAATCTCGTATCTTCTTCTTTTATTCTAAAAATGAAAACATACTCTATGAGGTGTCGATTCACCGCCTTCATGGACAATCAATTTTGATTTCTCATTACTAAATTCAATTATAGTTATAAGACCATTATTAAGGATAAATAATGTTATATTAAGTAGATTTTAATAGCTTTTATGTTATAGAACCAATATATAAACTTAATACTTATTAAAATGATGTTAGTTCATGATGGATGAAAAAAACACCAAAATAAACTAATTATATTTTTTGTTAACATTTCATCTAATAAATGATTATAACATCTAAATTTTTTTTTATATAAGACCATTTAAAATTATTTAAATATATTAATACTATTTAATTATAATCTGATAGTTTTTATTTCATTTTTCAAGAAATCTCGTACTTAAACTTAAGGAAACTTAACATAAAACCATGAAACAAATGATCATGAAATGAAAACATTAAACACTATAACACATCAAATTGACCTTTAATGAATTTAATAAAATTATAATAAATAATAAACAAGTATAATATTTTTTAGTGTCATGTTATGTATTTCTACTACATTTCTATGTTTTGTGTTTCTCCCATATTCATATGTTAACATGATAATATGATTACATGTTCTATGTGATATTAATCTATGTGATGATTCATGTTCTATGCCTTTTATTTTAACATGTTTTTCCTTATTAAAAAATTATTCTACTTTATTCCTAAAATTATTCCCATATTGTGAATTTTTTCTCATTTCTTTTGTCTATGTAATTATCTACGTTATCTTATATTTGTATAAGGGATAAAACATAGTTAAAAGATCATTATGGAAACGATGTTACATTTTGGTTTCACATTTCTTAATTAAGTACATAATATTCCAAAAAAACTAGACATTATGATCATCTGGTTGTATTTGATGGATAATTATGCTTCAAAACATGTAAAAATATGTGTAAGAGTTATGGTCTTTAGAGTTGGTATCAGATGACGGACTAGTAATTTTTGGGGATTAAGACTACAAAACATTAGCACAAACCCAAGGGATCATTCTATCATAATGGATAACAAAGATTGAATGGAGGGAATCACATGTTAGGATATAAATTTTTTTAAATGTTTATCCTTTGGTGTTTAATGTTTAATTTTTATATTATTTTTAGATAAGTATTCTGGACGCCCTAATTGAACACTATTATTCTTAGAAAATATATGAAATTTGGATAACCCATTTTAAAAATAATTTTCATATCCAATGTAAAGACTAGGAAATTTCGAGGAAATTTTTTTCATAAATACTTTTGAATTTTACGAGTCTGTGGGTTCTGACGGCACTTGATTTTGAGGCTCAGTGTTCCCAGAATCAATTTCTAACGTTTTCTTCGGGTACGTTCTGTAAACGTACGTGTGGGGTTTTCTATCTTTATAACTAGTGCTTGTAATTAAAATATTAGGATAACGATGAACTCACAACACCAGTATTCTCTTAAGGGTAACTTTACTATAGTTTCGTTTTATGCGGGTTGAGAGTGAATTTTAGGGGATTTAGAATAAAATAAATAAAATTGTAGCAGGCAATTTTATTTAACGGTGTTGGTTAATTCCTACAATGGGGAGTTATGGGTGGGGCCCACTCCCACGTAACCTCCCATGAGAGTAATTATTGTGGTGGGGCCCACATGAGCCCTAATCAATTCTTCTTCCTTTAACTCCCCATTAACACACCCCTTTATTTAATTTGATTGATATCTCACTTTAAACCTTTGGACTTCCACTTAAATGTGGAGCCTCTCCATCTCCCATCCATTAATGTTGCCAACTCTAATGCAATAATAAATTCAATTTACATTTTGAATTAATTTGAAAATACAAGGCAATGTTATATTATGGGATGCCTTATTATTATTTTGGGTTGGATAATATTTTTGGGGAGAACTCTTGAGAAATAAAAAAATAGGGTTCTTCTTTCGAAGAAGAACCGCTGAAGAAAGACGATCATATCCTTCAATATTCGGCCATGCCAAAGGGGAAGGAGCCACCCATAAGGAACACTAACGACGTGTCGTCCTCTGCTCCTTCTTCCTTGATGTCAACGAGTTGACACCGCCTCCCCACGACTCCACCTATGAACACACCTTATTTCGAGGTATGGGTGTGTTTGATTGGAACAACACTGAATCCACTTTAATTATTGTTTACTTTCCCCTTAACTGCATGCTACCAAACTAATGCGGAGAGACTGGGCCAAACTAACATGGTATGAATCCTCCACCATTATTTTGATTTTTGGGGGTTCTTCATGTTCTTCATGGGTGATGAACAATGGATCAATATGGGTTCATTATGCAACACAACAAACCCAAAATTGAAGAATCAACATCAGGGTGACCTAGAGGAGGTGTGACGATGATAGCGAGAGACGGTTCGGACCGGGACGGGATGGACCGTTCCTCAGTCGTTCTTTGAGCGTGAATTCAAAACTTGTTTTCGGAGCCAATCGAAAGCCCGAAAACACCGGAATCGACTTCGGGACATCAGGGAAACCTCGAGTATGAAGTTTTGTGATCAACGAACTGTCAGAATAAAGAACAGGCATCAAGGGAGGTGTGCTGTCCAGAGGCGTCATTTTTGAAAAATTCCAGACTACACGGCGTGTACTCCTGGAGAACACGCTGTGTAGTTCGGGCATTCTGTGACTACGGGTTCAGACGTCCGACGGATAACACACGGCGTGTGACCTCTGTCACATGGCGTGTACTCGCCACAACGCAAGGAGGTGGCGGCTATGGGAGAGTAGATGTGTATTTTGGGAAATACACAGACACGGACAGAAATACACAGCCAAGAGGCATGACGTGTATTCACTACCCAGAATGGTAGAAACAGCTTCGCTAGACTCGGCGTGTATCCCAAGGATACACGGACACGGTGTGGAGTACACGGGCATGTACTCTACCACACGAATAGACATGGCCAATGATATGGGATAACATGTGTACCAATTACACGGGTTGGAGAACACGAGTTGAGGTCGTGTACGGGCATATGGCCAGCGTACACGGAGCCAACCCTAGATGTTTGGACATGTCGTGTAACCATACCACATGCTATGTAATTAATTTTCTACATGACCAGCCCTTCGACATGGGTCGTTGCACACAGGAAGTACCCGAGGTTTGACTACACGACATGTACAGTGTACTAACACGCCATGTACTTTTTGGTAAAAGGAGTAGTCATCTTGTACACATTATCATGGATTCATTTTGTTTGGTTTATCTTCCTATGACTTGGCGTACCTTCATAATACATCAACTTAAGACTTTGTGGTAGATGATGTATCGATCCCTTGGCTCGAGGAGCGGACCCTCCCAGAATCGAGTGTGCTGTGTGCGGGAACCCTAGAGCTTGCTGCGACTGCAATGACTAATGTACTATAATCCTCCGTGGGTTTGATGAGGACAACTACAATACTAGAATCCTCCAGGGGTTCGACGATGACGACTATCATACTGGAATACTCTGTGGGTTGGACGATAATGACAACTTTACTGGAATCCTCCATGGGTTCGACAGTGAGGACTATTGTACTTGTATCCTAAGTGGGTTTGGCAGTTGTCTTCTATTCTAGAATCCTCTGTGGTTCAGCTAGAGTGGCTGGTCTAGTAGCCTACGTGGGTCCGAAAGCTTAGCTTGTCTAGTATCTTACGTGGGTCTGACAGCTTAGATGAATCTGTGACTACATATGATCATCTCTATCTCTATATGAATTATTTTTACCTGTGTGAGATGAGTCTTGACTTTCAATCATTAACATCAGTGTGATTGACTTCATTCCTGTGTGGACTGGGTTGTGCTTGGGATCGAGAGATGGAACCAAACTAGAATTGATGACTTAGGTATATGTATGGGAACATACCAAATTAGAGGTGGTTGATACTTCATGACTATATCTTTTATTTTCTGTTTATCCTTCGTGGATTATGGGAGACCTTCGGGGGTCTTGAGGTCCCTACTGAGTATCGTTATACTCACCCCTGCATGGGAAATTCCCACACTATGTTGTGTTGGATGCAGACGACAGACATCACTGATCAAGGTGGAGGCTTGAGGAGCTGGATGGTACCCGAAGGTGGACCACTTGGCAAGACGTACATGGAGTGGACGGCCGAACTCGAGGTGCTGAGGAGACCATATGTACCCACCCTTCAGTTGGGATTCTCATAGGATGACTCCATGGTTCATGTTTTACATTATTGCAGTTGTACTAGATTATCAGTTGTACTATACGTTACAGTTGGGTTTGTATATTGGCCCATTTACCTTTCAGCAAATACTTTTCTACTCAGTTTCAATTAGTTTTTTCTTCTATTGTGTACTCTGTTGTGTTTGTTTACTTCTATAAAGGTAAAGCCTTCAATTTTATCGGGAATTACACCTTTGGTGCTAGTCACCAGCCCCTTTCCTATGGAAGGCGGGCTTGGTGTTGTCACAACACGGGCCCCGAGGACGGGTCATGAAAAATTGGTATTAGAGGTGGTGGTTCTACTACATAACTCAGGAATCTGATTATTTCTTCTCGATGAAGAAATATATTTAAGATTTTTTGGTGTGGTTATCAGTTTAAGGAAACCGTTGTTGGTGTGGTGGCTGATATATCCATACACTAGGACTCTGACTCCCGATTTATGACTCAGGGAACAAAAACACTGATTGTGTGTGTGTTTCCTTTGAAAAGTTTTATTTGGGAGTAATTTTTGTCATCTCACCAGGTATACTGTTTTGATCGTTGTGCACCTGTTTCTTTTCAGGATGGCCCCATGAAGGCAGCCAGCTAGGGTTCCGAGTTACATAAGGGATGGTAGCCCACCGAGCGACGATGCCTTGGTGGAGGGCCCCATCACAGCGGAGGCACCAGCGGTACCTCTACCCGCTGGGCCACCGATACCACTCGCCCCAACAGTATATATTTCATGTCGGATGAGTGTGTTGCACGCATTCCAGCAACAGAGGCTACCGAGGTTTCGTGGAGAGATGGACCCTCAGGCAGCTAGGGATTGGATGGAGGCTATCGTCAGAGTCTTCAGATTGGTAGGGACACCATCCGACTTTATAGTGAGCCTTTCCGCGAGTCTTCTGCATGTAGTGGCAGGGAGATGTTGGAGCCTCATGCTCCTGGTGCATGACAAGACATCTTTACATTGGACATACTTCAAGATACTCTTCCTCTTGGAGTATTTTCCAGCCACCCTTCATGCAATGCGGAGTCAGGAGTTATTTCATTTGTGGTAGGGAAGCATGACAATAGCTTAGTACTCAGCGAGGTTTACTGACCACTCTCACTACTCCACAGATATGGTATGGGACCCATTATTCTAGGCCCGAGCCTTTGAGCAGGTACTCAGACATGTGATCAGGGATTCGATGATCTCCCTCTACATTCTGACGCAAGCTGGAGTGCTGTAGAGAGCCCTTCTTGTGGAAATATTTCTCGCTATGCAGACACCAGCAGTGAGACCCACCGCAGGACGACACGTATCAGAGTCTTATACATCTGATAGAAGACAGCTGACACAGGATTCCAAGCGGACCATGCCATCAAGTGGTCAACCTCAGGATTCATGTTCGGTTGTGCGGGGCACACGAAACTGAGCTCGCTAGACCAGGAGCAGGTAGTGCTATGCATGTGGCGAGCAGGGTCACATGGCTGAGGACTACCCGACCCACCGTGCAGATGAGAAGCAGATAGTGGAGGGACCACCTAGGAAGTGGTAGTGGTTCAAACATAGTGGTCCACCGGGAGTAGGTAGATGAGGCAGAAGAGCTGGCCGAATAGTGGGTGGTGGACGATGTTTCGAGGCTCTACCACCACCACCACCACCACCAGTAGGTACAACCCAACCACATGGAGCTGACAGACAGAGATAGGCTCAGCTCCAGGAAGTTGAGGCCTAGGACCACGATGCACCTGAGATGATTCGATGTACTATTTGTGTCCACTCCACCCATGTTGCAGTGCTTATAGGCACACGTGTGAGTCATTATTTTATTGTCGTTGCCCTTGTTCGGAGCTCGAAGATTCCGACAGAGCAATTGGCTCGATCATTACTACAAGAGACTCATACGGGAGAAGAATCGACGATTACGCACAGGATCCGGTAGTGTGAGCTTACTCTAGGAGGAAAGAGCTTCGACTAGGATCTTCTCGTAGTGGCGTAGAAGCCTTACGACGTCACATTGGGTATGGAATCGTTGTCTACAGTCCATGTTCATATCGACTGCATTATGCGTAAGGTGCAGTGTGTCCACACGGCTGGGACCAGGTTCACCTTCATCGTTGAGAAGGGAGACTTTGAAGCGCATGATGGACTTTCTCAGAGGATAAGGCAGCTGATCACACATCAGTTGTCTAGTCTCATCCTCAGAGTGGTTGTTGTGCGGAGTCCGAGTTTTGCTATTCTGTTGGATCAGAATGCTAATGTTTTTCCTAAAGTCGTTCTAGGACTACCTCCTCGCAGAGAGGTTGACTTTTACATAGTCTTTTACCATATGACAGCACTAATATCTACTCTAGAATATCGGATGGCTCCCATAGTGCTTCATGAGCAGCAGGTACAGCTGGAGGACTTGCATGGGAATGGATTTATCTGACCTAGTGTTTCACCATAGGCTAATCTGAATTTGTTCATCAAGAAGATAGATGGGAGCTTGCGACTGTGTGTCGACTATCGTCACCTAAATCGGGTGACCGTGAAGAAAAAGTACCCACTCCCAAGGATGTAAGACCTCTTTAATCAAGTCATGGGAGCACGATGGTTCTTTAAGATAGACCTCAGGTCATGATATCATCAGATTAGAGTTCGAGATGAGGATGTGCTGAAGATGACCTTCATGTGTCGGTATGACCACTACAAGTTCTTGGTTAAGCCTTTCGGTGTAACCAATGCACCAACAGTGTTCATGAGTCTCATGAACATGATCTTCCTGCCTTACCTCGATTGTTTTGTCATATTATTCATCGAAGAAATACTAATTTACTTGAATACTGAGGAGGATCATGACTACCACTTTTGGGTTGTACTGGATACACTCCGAGAGCACTAGCTTTATGGTATCTCTCGATGATCCAATTTTGGATTCGAGAGGTTCAATTTCTAGGACACGTCATCTTGGAGGTAGGAGTTGCAGTGGATCCAGCGAAGATAAAGGGAGTGTTTCCTTGGGAGCCACCCAGGAGCATGACGGAGGTGGAAAGATTCTTGGGTCTAGTTGGGTACTATCAGATATTTCTGCCAGACTTCTACAGAGTTTCAGCATCACTTTCATCTTTGAAAAAGAAGTGGAAACCCTTCATGTGGTCAGAGAGATTCTTGTAGAGCTTTCAGGAGCTAGGGTAGAGGTTGACCAGGGCGCCCATCTTGAGGCTACTAGAGGAGGGCGTTGGGTACGTAGTTTAATGTGATGCATCGAGGACCAGACTCAAGTGTGTCCTGATTCAGGAGTGAGCAGTGATCACATATGGTTCACGACAGTTGAGACAAAATGAGAAGAACTATGCTACACATGACCTGGAGTTAGCAGCAGTGGTCTTCACCTTGAAGATGTGGCGACACAATCTGATGGGAGAGCGCTTTATAATCTATTCTGACCACCAGAGTCTCAGGTAAATCTTCTCGTAGAAGGACCTGAACCGGAGATAGTGGTGATGGCCAGAGTTCTTCTAGGATTATGAATTGGAGATAATATATACTCCTAGGAAGGGGAACGTTATAGCTGATTCTCTCAGCAACAGATCGGGTATTCAGCTGCTAGGAGAGGCAGAGGAGCAGCTAGCCGCATTGCAGATATCCTTCATGGATAGAGATGGAGCAGCCTTTCTTCAGTCACTCACAGTCACTCCTCTAATCATTCAGCAAGTCAGAGAGGCACAGTGTGGGGACGTTGACTGTGAGACGTGAAGTGCTCAGATATCCTCTGGGAAGGAACCTGATGGATTTTCATAAGGAGGGGAGCACGTTATCCTCTTCAAGGGATGTACCATCATACCATTTCACTATAGGAGGAGGTGCTGAGGGAGTTCCACACTTCCCTTCTAGAGGTACATCAAGGAATGGAGAAAATGTATCAGGACCTCAGACGACAGCACTGGTGGTTGGATATAAAGAAAGTATTAGTAGAGTTCATTTCACAACGCCTCACTTGTCTGCAAGTGAAGGCGAAGCACCAGGTACTAGCAGGCTTGGTGCAACCCTTAGAGGTCCCAGAGTGGAAGTGGGATGGTATATCCATGGATTTCATGATGGGGCTTCCACGTATATCCAAAGGACACGACTCTATCTGGGTGATCGTAGACAGAGTCACCATGTTGGCCCACTTCCTACCAATCTGAGAGTAGGGCTCTGTAGAGAGCTTGGAATGCCTCTACATTCAAGATATCGTAAGGCTTCATGGTGTTCCATCGTCTATCATTTCCAATCATGATTCTCTTCTCACTTCTAGGATATGGAAGGGGTTATAAGATGATTTCGGGACACAACTTTTCTTGAGAACCGCCTTCCATCCTCCGTTGGATGGACAGACTGAGATGACCATTCAAACTCTCGAGCACATTATCCATGTATGTGTCCTTGACTTTGGTCCCCACTGGGAGGATCACTTACACTTGATGGAGTTTGCGTACATCAACAGCTACCCCTCCACCATCAGGATGACACCTTATGAGGCACTATATGGATGACCTTGCAGATCACCTCTGTGCTAGACCGACCTAGGGGAGTCAAAACTTGTATGAAAAGAGATGGTGCAGGCTACGACAGAGAAGTGTAGATCATTCAGGAGTGGATGAATACTACACAGATCAATCAGAAGTCATATGCTGATAGGAGATGGAGACCACTGGAGTTCGAGGATGGTGACCACGTTTTCCTACGGGTCTCACCTCGATGAGGTCTACGGAGATTTGGTCGGGGCAGCAAGTTATCTCTATGCTTCATCAGGCCTTTCCCGGTCCTCAGCAAAGTAGGCGAGGTGGCTTACCACTTGTCCCTTCCACCCCAGTTTCACCGGATGCAAGATTTCTTCCACGTATCTCAGATGAGGAGATATGTGCATGACCCGTCCCACATCATCGACTACAGGGAACTGGACATCGATTATGGTGCGACATTCTCAGAGGTCCTGGTGGAGATCGAGGATCGACATGAGTGGGTACTATGTAATTGCTCGATTCCTCTAGTGCGCATTCACTGGAGTCACGGGAACCTCCAGGAGAGCACTTGGGAGCGGGTGGCTCAGATGCGAGCACAGTACCCCCATTTGTTTCCCTAGTGTGTGTTTTTTCTTTACAGGGATGTAATGCCCAGGGTTGCGAGTAATGTAATGACCCAGAAATTTCAAGGTAAATTTTTTCTTAAATACATTAGAATTTTACGAGTCTATGATTTCTGACGACAATTGATTCTGACGCTCAGTGTGCCAAAAATCAATTCTTGATGTTTTGTTCAGGTATTTTTAGTAAACGTACATGCAGGTTTTTCTATCATTTGAACCAGTGTTCAGAATTGAAATCTGAGGACACCAATAAACTCGCAGTGCTGGTATTCGATTAAGGGGACCTTTACCACAGTTTCATTTTATGCGAGTTGAGAGTTAATTTTAGGGGATTTAGAATAAATTAAATAAAAAATGTAGCACACAATTTTATCTAATGATGTTGGTTATTTCTTACAATGTGGAGTTAGGGGTGGGTCCCACACCCACATAACCTCCCAAGAGAGGAATTAGTGTGGTGGGTCCCACACGAGCCTAAATCCTTTCATCTTCCTTTAACTCCCCATTAACACTCCCCTTTATTTAATTTTTTTGACAACCCACATTAAACCTTTGGACTTCCACTTAAATGTGAAGCCTCTCCATCTCCCATCAATTAATGTTTCCAACTCAAATGCCTTAATTAATTCAATTTACATTTTGAATTAATTTTAAAATATATGGAAATGTTATATTATGGGAGGGCCTTATTATTATTTTGGGTTGGCAAATATTTTTGGGGAGAACTCTTGTGAAATAAAAGAATAGGGTTATTCCTTCGATTATGAACCGCTGAAGAACAATGATCATCTCCTTCAATATTAGTCCAAGGCAATGGGGAAGGAGCCATCTGAAATGAACGCCGAAAAAGTGCCATCCTCAGCTCCTTCTGTCCGGATATCAATGAGTTGATACTGCCTCCCGGCAACTCCCTCTACGAACACACCTTATTACGAGGTATGTAACATCCCAATATTTCATAGTGTGTTATTTCTTCAAAATAATTCAAAAACATTCACTACATGCAACACCGAGTTCAAGCGCACCATGAAATACCAAACAAGCCGTTTAAAAGAGGTTATGAATAGTATTAAATAAATTTTAAACTATATATAATCCTTATAATTTGAGAATCCATATTATGAGTTTCTTAGATATAATGTAAGAACAAATTTATTTTCAGTATTGCACTTTTACAAACTTTTAATAGTGAGCCCTTTTTAAATCCAAAATTTTAAACATTTATATATTCAATTTGACTAAATAAATTTACTTTTTAGAATGGGGACATTAAAAATTTACAATGTAACACCCCAAGCTTCCACGGTACGCTTTCCTTTTAATAATACAGTAGCGTGTGTTGTACGCAACTTCGAGTTCTAACACATACCATAACCAATCAAACTAGCCGTTATGAATAGTAATACCTAATTTTTGAAATTTTATAAATTTTATCTCTCAAAATGGACTTCATTTTTGTATTCATAGTATGGAATTTAGCCTAAGGTGAAATTTTGGAACTTTTCAGATAACATTTATATGTTGATGAATAGTAAAAATTACTAAATTTTTATTAAAAACAACTTTTTAATCGAAATAATTTATATTGATAAATTATGAATTTAAGTGGT
Source organism: Viscum album (assembly GCA_963277665.1). Classification (NCBI taxonomy): domain Eukaryota; kingdom Viridiplantae; phylum Streptophyta; class Magnoliopsida; order Santalales; family Viscaceae; genus Viscum; species Viscum album. The sequence continues at coordinate 399,490,045 of OY728151.1, read as the reverse complement.
TTTAAAGTATATTTAAAATATATTTTTACCATTTAATACAATGCTGGTCGTTGGACATAATTTTTCAATTAAACCAGACATAAACAAGTATCAATCTTTTGATAGTTATTATATCTTAAAAACATGTTATTTGTTTTGACAGCGGGAATTAATTTTAAATTAATTTTTACCACTTCTGTGATATGAATTTTGAAAAATGGATTACATATTTTGAATTATGTTGTCCATATTGTGTAAATAGGTATCTTTTATTTTTTTACATTTTTAATAATTACTTCGGTAAATATTTTATTTACCATGGTTAAAGGATAACTCTTGTAAATAAGGGTTAAAAAATAATATTATAATAATACTAAATTACCCTAAAACGTGTCCTAACCTTATTGGTGGATACATTTCTGACCATTGTAATCTTTGGGACGATTTTGGGACACCATGGAGCCACTTGTAGGTGATAGGGACACTTTATTTTAATTAAGTTAAAATAAACACAAAAATGACATAAGAAAATATACATTAGAAAAACAACTTTTACATAGGGTTATATATGTTTGATTTTAGACTATAAATATTCATTAGAAATATAAAAATATTTCGTAAATAATGGAATTTTATTTATAATTTTTATACATTAAATAAGTTAATATATTTTATGACATAATGGTGATGCAGTAATTACCAAATTAATGAAAAATTAGAATAATTGATAATATAAATACCCAAATAAATGTTATATGAGATTTATCATAAATACCAATAATTTTCTAGGATAATATTACATGTTTTTATTGATTTAATTAACTTTTTTAGTAGTAATCATTCTGTTATGAATTTTACAAAAATCAATTATTGAATAGTGTCAAAATTGACATAAAAGAGTTTTTAAAAGAAATATTATATTATTAATTGATATTAAATTCCTAAAAATATAAGGTTCAAACAAGATAATTATATCCTGACAGGTGTATCATTAATGGACCACTTGGGAGTCGCTTGGTGGTATATAGTATGTTTATTAACTATATAATATAAAAATACAAAGTGACATGGTAAGTGTCAAACTAATTAACTAAGAGTTAAAACTAAAATTAAAGGTTAATATATTGACCCCAACCTTCTAAATTATATTGGTTGAGTGGTTTTCGACCCATCCCCAACTTCACATTTAAATAATCCACTTTGGAGCAATTAGAAACCTAATATAAATTTATTATAAAATAACATTTCTAGCTTTTCCAAAGGTGCCCCTCACCCCTCTTATCAAAGGGCAACCCCTTCTCATTAATTCACACCTTCAAAGCCTTTTGGATCGGCCACCCCAGCCCAAATTATCTCTCAAATTCCCTCACTACATCCTAGAGGCCTTATTTTGATCATAAAGCCAACCTAAGGAGCCCTTTTGATCAAATCAAAAGGAAGAACCCAAAGAAGAGGTAATGTTTTCACCACCCTTATTCAAATTCATTTCTTCTTTAACTTCTTCATTCTTTGTTATTACAATTCCAAAATAATGAATCCAGTATCTCCTATATAATGTAATATTATTATAAATATGGTACAACCATATTCAGTATTCTATCCATCCTTTTAATGAAAAGTCACCAAACATGCGTACGTACGGCTTACCGTCTCCAGGCCGTGGTGTAATTTTTATTCAATATATTATTATTTAGATGGGTATAATAATGATTTGTAATTCATGTAAATAATAAATATAACATGATAATAATTTTGTATATATGATATACTGTCCAATTATGTATTACTTTAATATCAATAGAATAGTATTGTCGCTCGTGCGTACGTACGGACTACCGTCTCCACAAACGCGATGAGATTCATTCTACATCATATCCATTCAAGTATAATTATCATATGATGATTTAAAAATAATGTTTAAGGACATGATATCATTCTGGATATGAATAAGATACAACCTATACATAACAAACACGACTTATGTAACAAAACATATAAAAGAAAATGAGTAAGTTAATTCCCGAAATGATTATAATTATAAGATATTATTAACAAAGAAATGTTAAAAGATCGTATATGATATCATATTAATGTATATGATTATTGAATAATTTAATAAATATTATTTCTCTATTATACAACAGGTTAACCTACCCTCAACCATGGAAAAATGCAAGGTAAGGGGTTTTTATCTCACTCCTTATTCCCGTGAGATTCATGCCATATTGCCACTATTACCTTCTGTGTGATGTATGTACTGCCCATAATTGTATTATTTGTGTAATAGACATTAATTTATGTGTATTTAAATATTCATTGTATGATACCTTTTTCATGGGTTTTATGTTTCGTAAGTTACCAAATTGGTAAGGGGTAATTCCTCAGTCTCATTATTATCCGAGATTGTTTATGTGTAAGTATTTAATGGGACATTTTTATCATCCATGACCATTTTTCGTAAAAATGATTTCAAAATGAATATTTTCAGGATTTTGAAAGGTACTCTTTATCAGGATCAGAATTTAAAATGTTTTAATTATTTCTCTTTCTAAATCTTTTTAATTAATGTCCATGTTTTCAAAATGATTTTAAGGATTTATTTATATAGACATGAATGTTTTGAAATGATAATTCTTTTCAAAATTTTCAAAGTGGTATGGTACACGTTGATTCAAAAATATCTTTTAAATTACTTCATTTATAAATGTGTGACTTTGAAATGATTTTACAAAATGTATATTTCTCTCAAAAAGTATTACTCATCATTTTCATCTATGTCAACATCCTTTGATGGATTTTAAACTTATTTAAAGTTGATTTATTATAAAAAACTTCCATTGAAGGTTTTCTGATATGTCTGACTGTGGACGTGATATTTTTATATCATTCATGGTTTGTGGAGAATGTATTGACATTTCGTGTTCTAGTTTTAATATGAATGTTTCTGTTTTGTTTAAACCTGTTCATATGAGGAACGCATTGGACTTAGTAAGTGATGGGTGGAGACCGCTATAGCTCCTCGATGCATCGGTAGGTCTCATGAGACTAACTAGTGTCTTGGAACATGGCCTTGGAAAAATATTATTTGTATTCTTGGCACAAGGCCTTGGATATGTGGTTATGATAGTCTGGCATTATGCATTCCATCATTATGAAAGTGGTTATTTATATTGAATGTGATTATTCGATTAGTAGAGTATCCATGGGAATAATTAAATGACATTATTTCATTTTATTTTTTCCATACTATGTTGAAGTTCATGTTTAAAAGGATTCTGTTTTAGTTATACATTGACTTAAATGTTTATTCTTATTTATGAACGTTTCGGCTATATTGTTATCCTTACAGGGCATTTGAGCTCACCCCTTTTTCTATGTTTTATTCTTCCCATAATGTGAAGAAGTAATTTTTAAATGACATGCATGGATAGAATGAGGGGATATGAAGACAAGATGTTTTTATAATTTTGTTTTACTTTATGATGTAATGTAAATCATTATGAATTTATCTAGTTATTCCAAAGATACTAAACGAATCACTCTTTCGACACTTGATCTTTCTTGTGATCAGGCCAATGTTATGCAATAATGAACCGACTCTGGGTAACTGGGGTCAGGGAATTACAGTTGGTATTAGAGGAAGTTTAGTACAAACCTTGGAAGCTAGATTTAGATAAACTCTGATTAGAGAACATATATTTTAGATGGAATTTGAGGATTAGTATAGATGAACTTCCTAAAATTTTGGTGTTGTAGAGATTTGGTGAGTTTTCGGAGCAATACAACCTTGTCTAGATACGAGCAGGTAGAGGCAGATCTGGTACAGATGTACCAAGGGGTAAAAACCGAAAACACTACTTTGAGCTAGACTTGAATGGGAACTGGTGCACGACAACGGGTCTTGCTGCACTCTTGGTTACGACACTCCCGGGGGATATTCTTAGGATAAATCTCATTTTCATTAAAAACCAATATAAAGGGTTTATGAGAATATAATTCCTCAATGAAAACATTTCTATGATTATGGATTATATCGATAAATAGTTCAATTTATGTTAAGTGTTTTACAAGTATGAAATTAGGTATTTTGATTCATAAAATGATATAGTGTATTTCATTGTTTAGAAATGGCACCAAGTAGAAGGAATGAGAACTTCAGCAATGCACATGATCTAAAGAGAAATAAGGAGCATATCATTCATGGTCATAAGCCGGAATTTATAAGAGAAATAGTCTCCCATGTATTATCATCATATGAAGAAATAATACCATGTTTTGATAAGATAAGTAAAGAGTTTACTGAGTCCTATGGATTTGAAGGGAAGCAAGAGAAGAAAGGGATGGAAAATAGAAAGATGGATAATGGGAAGAGGGAAAAGAAGAATTTTCCCATATGTGATAAGTGTGAGAAGAAACACCCTGGAACATGCCTGAAAGGAATGGGAGTTTGTTATATGTGTGGAGGAAAAGGCACAAATTACATGACTGTAAGGGTAAGAAAATTGTTTCAAATGTAAAATGCTTCATTTGCAAAGAGTTTGAACACTACGTGAACCTATGTCCCAGCCATTAGACTATGCCACAAATGATGCTATTGGATAATAATCATGTTATGATACTACCACAGATGAAGAGGAATGATTAGAGTTCTTATGTCATTTGAGTGTTGTATCCACAATTTACTTATTATAATAATTATGGAGTATATAAGGATTGTACTGCAGTACTATTTCATTAAGGACTTGAGATTGTGTGGAACAATGAAAAATGACTCACTAGTAGTTTAAATTTTTTGGAAAATATATGGTTGAGAGAAAGATAAACCATAATATTCTTCTGATACCGTGGTAGTGATTTTAGAATAATACATGATTGATTTGGATAAATTATATTGGATATTCTTGACACAATTGAAACTGATTAATGATTTGTATATTCCATCATTGTTGGTGTTTACAACATTTTTGTATTGAAGGTGTATATCTATTATTCTTTAAGGAATAAGGGACGATGAATGAAATCAATAAGGTTTTATGGTAATTTAGGATGTTGCAGTGTTTTAAAAGAATACATGATGAAGGTGTTCACATCTTATTACGTGGAAAAAAGGATCTTCATTGTGTTTACATTCCTTATAAATTTTTGACTGAAGTATTTTGGATATTTCTAGTTTGGATTATTATGGATTTCTATAAAAGAACAAACCGGATGTCGGGCGACAACCCGTCGCGTCCGGAAAGGCCATGAGATTTGAACCCACAACCGAAGGGCGACAAGGGTGTATCACCTACCAGTGACCCACGTCATGTCCTAGATTGAATAATTTCTTTTTATTAATGGTTCTTCTAGATTAATTATAAATTCATTTTTTAACCCTATATGAATAGGATAAATAGAATATTATTTTTAACTTCTACTACTTTTTAGAGTAAAAGATGAGTTTGTGGAAGAACTTAGTTGAAGGATAAGACTCTACTTGTCAATTATATATTTTTCTTCTTCTCTTATTCAATGATGAAATTAGTTCTTATACTTTAGTGAAGGGATCTTTTAACAAAAAAATGTGTTATCCTAATACCATATGTTTTTCTGAACCGATGGTATTTTAAATCATCATAGATTGATTAATCTAAGGCCCTCAATTTTACACTTTTTTGTGATTGATGACCTCAATCACTACCTATAAATATTTATGTTTTTCCTACAATTATATGTCTCTAATTGCCACCAATGTCCTCTGAATAGAGATCATAATTTGGTGGTGAGCCTTCCATTTCCCTTTTCCTCTTATTAAGACTAAATTTTATTAACCCAATTTTCAATGTGGGTTTTCCCACAAAGATATTTTCTATATTCAACCATTTATTTTCAATGAAAAACTTCAAATTGTGAGGAAAAAATTTATTAATGGAGGGGATAATGTAACACCCCAAGATTTTATAGTGTGTTATTTCATCAAAATAATTCAATAACTTGCACTACACGCAACACCGAGTTCAAGCGCACCATGACTTACCAAACAAGCCATTCAAAAGAGGTTATGAATAGTATTAACTAAATTTTAAACATTATATAATCTTTATAATTTCAGAATCCATATTATGTGTTTCTTAGACATAATGTAAGAACAAATTTATTTTCAATATTGCACTTTTACCAACTTTTAATAGTGACCCCTGTTTAAATCCAATATTTTAAATTTTTATATATTCAATTTGAATAAATAAATTTACTTTTTAGAATGGGGACATCAAAAATTTACAATGTAACACCCCAAGAATACACGGTACGCTTTTCTTTGAATAATATAGTAGCGTGTGTTGTACGCCACTTGGAGTTCTAACACACACTACAACCAATCAAACAAGACGTTATGAATAGTAATACATACTTTTTGAAATTTTATAAATTTTATCATTCAAAATGGACTTCATTTTTGTATTCGGAGTATCTAATTTAGCCTAAAGATAAATTTTGGAACTTTTCAGATAACATTTATATTTTGATGAATAGTGGAAATTACTAAATTTTATTTAAAAACAACATTTTTAATCGAAATAATTTATGTTTATAAATTATTAATTTGAGTGGTTTTAAAGTATATTTATAATATATTTTTACCATTTAATACAATTTTGGTCATTGGACATAATTTCACATTGAAACCGTACATAAACAAGTATCAATCTTTTGATAGTTATTATATCTTAAAAACTTGCTTTTTGTTTTTACCGCGGGAATTAATTTTAGATTAATTTCTGTCACTTCTGTGTTTTGAATTTGGAAAAATGGTTTCAATATTTGGAATTAGGATGTCCAAATTGTGTAAATAGGTAACTTTTATTTTTAGTCATTTTGAATAATTATTTCGGTAAATATTTTATTTGCCCTGGTTAAAGGGTAAATCCGGTAAATAAGGGTTAAAAAATTATATTATAATAATACTAAATTACCCTAAAACATGTCTTAATCTTATTGATGGATACATTTCCGATCAAGGTCATATTTGGGTCGATTTGGGGACCCCATGGATCCACTTGTAGGTGATAGGGACACTTTATTTTAATTAAGTTAAAATAAAAACAAAAATTACATAAGCATATATCTTTTAAAAAAACAATTTTTACATAGGGTAATTTATGTTGGAATTTTGACTATAAATATTAATTAGAAAGATAAAAATATTTCCTACATAATTTTATTTTATTTATAATTTTTAAAAATTATATATTTTAATCTATTTATGACACAATGGTGATGTAGTAATTAACTAATTAATGAACAATTAGAATAATTGATATTATAAATAACCAAATAAATGTTATATGAGACTTTTCATAAATAAAAATAATTTTATAGGATAATATGACATGTTAGTATTGAGTTAATTAACTTTTTTCGAAGTAATAATTCAGTTATTATTTTTACAAAAATCAATTATTGAATAGTGTCAAAATTGACATAAAAGAGTTTTAAAAAAAATATATTATATTATCAATTGATATTAAATTCTTAAAAATCTAAGGATCGGCCAATATACTTATATCATTATAGGTGTATCATTAATTGACCACTTGGGAGTCTCTTGGAGGTATATAGTATGTTTATTAACTATATAATATAAAAATTCAAAGTGACATGGTAAGTGTCAAACAAATTAACTAAGAGTTAAAACTAAAATATAAGGTTAATATAATAACCAAAACCTGTCTAAATTCTATTGGTTGAGTGGTTTTAGACCCATACCCTCCTTAAAATTTAAATAATACACTTTTGAACTATTAGAAACCGAATATGAATTTATTATAAAATAATATTTTTTTTTTCTTTTCCAATGGTACCTCTCACCCCTCTTATAAAAGGGCACTCCCCCTTCTCATTAATTCACACCTTTAAATCCTTTTGGGTCGGCCAAAACCTGCCTAAATACTCTCTCAACATCCCTAAATACAACCGAGAGGCCTTATTTTGATCATAAAGCCATCCTATGGAGCCATTTTGATCAAATCAAAAGGAAGAACCCGAAGAAGAGGTAATGTTTTCACCACCCTTTTACAAATTCATTTCTTCTTCAACATCTTCTTTATTTGTTATTCCCATTCTAAAATAATTAATATAGTATATTTTATATACTGTAATATTATTATAAATATGGTACAACCATATTCAGTATTCTATCCATCCTTTGAATGACATGTCAGCATACGTGTGTACGTACGGCTTACCATCTCCACGTCGTGGTGTAATTGTTATTCAATATATTATTATTTGAATGGGTATAATAATGATGTGTAATTAATGTAAATAATAAATATAACATGATAATTATTCTGTATATATGATATAAAATCCAATTATATATTATTTTATTAACAAAATAATGATATTGTCGCTCGTGCGTACGTTCGGACTACCGTCTCCACGAACACGATGAGATTCATTCTCCATTGTATCCATTCAAGTATAATTATCATTTTATGATTTAACAATAATGTTTAAGGACTAGATATCATTCTGTATATGAATAAGATACAACCTATCCATAACAAACATGGATTATGTAACAAAACATATAAAAGAAAACGAGTAAGTTAACACCCGAAACGATGATATTTCTAAGATATTATTAACAAAGCCATGTTAAAAGATCATATATGATATCATATTATTGTATATGATTCTTGTATAATTTAAAAACAATTATTTCGCCATTATACAGGAGGTTAACCTACCCTCAACCAAGGAAAAGTACAAGGTAAGGGTTTTTCATCTCACTCCTTATTCCTGTGAGATTCATGCCATATTTCCACTGTTACCTTTGGTGTGATGTATGTACTTCCCATAATTGTATTATTTGTATAATAGACTTTAATTTATGTGTATTTACATATTCATTTTATGATACCACTTTCATGGGTTGTATGTTTCGTAGGTTACAAAATTGGTAAGGGTTAATTCCTCAGTCTCATTATTATCCGAGATTGTTTATGTATAAGTATTTACTGGGACATTTTTATCATCCATGTCCATTTTTTTATAAAAATAATTTCAAAATAAAGATTTTATGGATTTTTAAAGGTACTCTTTATCATGATCAGAATTTCAAATGTTTTAAATATTTCTCTTTCTAAATATTATTAATTAATGTCGATGTTTTCAAAATGATTTTAAGGATTTATTTATATAGACATGAATGTTGTGAAATGATAATTCTATTCTTATGATTCAAAGTAGTATGGGAAACATTGATTCAAAAATATCTTTTAAATTACTTCATTTATAAATGTGTGACTTTTAAATGATTTTACAAAAAGTTTATTTCTCTCAAAAAGTATTACTCATCATTTTCATCTAGGTTAACATCCTTTAATTGATTTTAAGCTTATTTTGTGTTTATTTATTATAAAAAACTTCTATTGAAGGTTTTCTGATATGGTTGACTATGGATGTGTTATTTATATACCATTCATGGTTTATAGAGAAATTATTGACATTTCATATGGTATTTTTAATAAGAATGTTTATGTTATGTTTAAACCTATTCATATGAGGAATGCATTGGACTTAGTAAGTGACGGGTGGAGCCCGCTATAGCTCCTCGATGCATCAGTAGGACTCATGGGACAAACTAGTGTCTTGGAACAATGCCTTGGAAAAAATCTTATTTGTAGTCTTTTCATGAGGCATTCTCTTTGTGGTTATGATAGTTTGGAATTATGCATTCCACCAGTATGAAAGTGGTTATTGATATTGAATGTGATTATTCGATTAGTAGAATATCCATGTGACTAAGTAAATGGAATTATTTCATTTTATTTTTTCTATACTATATTTAATTTCATGTTTAGAAGGATTTTGTTTTAGTTATACATTGCCTTCAATTTTTATTCTTATTTATGAACGTTTTTACTATATTTTTATCCTTACTGGGAATTTGAGCTCACCCCTTTTTCTATGTTTTATTTTTCCCAGGATGTGAAGAAGTAATTTATGAATGACCTGCAGGGATAGTATGAGGGGATATAAAGACAAGATGTTGTTGTAGTTTTTTTTACTTTATGATGTAATGTAAAACTTTATGAATGTATCTAGTTATTCCAAGGCTACTAAATTAATTGGTCTTTGGAGACTTGATCTTTCTTGTGATCATGCCAATGTTATGTAATAATGCACCGACTATGGGTAATTGGGGTCGAGGTGTTACAAGTTAGGTGTGTGTTTGATTGGAAAAACGTATAATCCCCTTTCATTATTGTTTTGTTTCTCCTTAATCGCCTACTACAGAACTACTGTGGAGAGACCGGGCCAAACTAACAGGATCTGAATCCTCCGCCATTATTTTTATTGTTGGTGGTTCTTCATGTTCTTCATTGGTGACGAACAGTGGATCATTACTTGTTCGTTATATGATGCAACAAACCCAAAATTGAAGACTCAACATCACAGCAACCTAGCGGAGGTGCGATGATGATAGCGGGTGATGGTTCGTACTGAAATGGGATGCACCGTTCCTTGACTTTTCTTTGAGCGGGAATTCAAAACATGTTTTCAGAGCAGATCAAAATCCCAAAAACACTGGAATTGACTTCGGGACATCGAATCATCCTAGTGTCTAAAGTTTTGCGACGAATGAACCATCAGAACGAAGAATGGGCATCAAGGGAGGCACGCTGGCCAGATGCGTCGTTTCTGGAAAATTCAAGACTACACGTCGTGTACTCCTGGAGAACACGCCTTGTTGTTTGTGAATTTTGAGGCTAGGGTTTCGGTCATCAGATGAAAAAACACAGTGTGTGACCTCTCTCACATGGCATGTACTCGCCACACAGCAAGGATGTGGTGACTACGTGAGTCTCAGTGTGTATTTTGGGAAATACACGGACAGAGACAGAAATACACGGCCAAGAGGCATGATGTGTATTATATACGCAGAATGGTAGAAGAAACTTCGTGAGACTCATCGTGTATCCCAGGGATACACGGACACGGTGTGGAGTACACGGGCATGTACTCTATCACATGTCCAGACATGGAAAGTGGTACAGGCTAACCTATGTATCAATTACACAGGTTGGAGAACACTGGTTAAGGCTGTGTACGGGCACATGACAAGTGTACACAAAGCCGACCCCATATGTTTGGACACATTGTGTAACCATACCACACATTGTGTACTTAATTTTCTACATTTCCATCCCTTAGACATGGGCCATTGGACATGGGATGTACCCGAGGTGTGACTACACAGTGCGTACCGTATACTAACATGCAATGTACTTTTTGGTAATAGGCTTGGTCATCTTGTACACAGTATCTTGGATATTTTTTGTTTGGTTTATCCACCAATGACATGTAGGACATTCGGAATACATTAATTTGAGACGTTTGTGGTAAATAATGTATCGATCCCTTGGCTCGATGGGAGGAACCTCCCAGAATCGAGCGTTCTGTGTGCGGGAACCCTAGAGGTGGCTGCGACTGCGACGACTACCATACTGGAATCCACCGTGGGTTCGACGACGACGACTACCATACTTGAATACTCTGTGGGTTTGATGATGACGACTACCATACGGGAATCCTCATTAGGTTAGATGAAGACGAAAACATTACTAGAATCCTCTATGGGTTCGATAGTGATGACTACTATACTTGTATCTTAAGTGGGTCCGACAGTTATCTTATGTTCTAGTATCCTACATGGGTCCGACAGAGTAGAAGCTATAGTATCCTACATAGGTCTGACAGATTAGCTGGTCTAGTAACCTACGTAGGTCCGACAACATAGATGAATCAATTACTACATCTGATCATCTATATCGCTATATGAAAGATGATTACCTGTGTGATCTTAGTCTTGAATTTCAATAATTACCATCGGTGTGATTGACTTCTTTCCTGTGTGGATTGGGTTGTGCTTGGGCTCGAGAGTTGGAGCCAAACTGGAATTGATGACTTATTTATATGTTAGGGAATATTCCTCTGTAGAGTTGGTTGATAATTCATGATTGTATATTTTCTTTGTGGTTTATCCTTCGTGGATTCTGGGAGACCTTTGGGGGTCATGGGGTCCCTACTGAGTATCGTTATACTCACCCCTGCATGGGAAAATCCCGCACTACGTTGTGTTGGATATAGACGATGAAGATCACTGATCGAGGTGGAGGCTTGAAGAGCTGGACGGTACCCAGAGGTGGACCACATGGCGAGACGTACACAGAGTGGACGTCCAGAACCATGGTGCTGAGGAGGCCATCAGTACCCACCCTTCATGTGGGATTCCCAGAGGACAACTCAGTGGGTTCTGTTTTACTTTACTACAGTTGTACTAGCTTTTCAGTTGTACTCTACTTTATAGGTGGGTTTGTATACCACACCATTTAATTTTTAGCCCATAATTTTGTAGTTAGTTTTAATTAGTGTATTCTTTTATTGCGTACTCTATTGTGTTTGTTTACTCTTATAAAGGAAATTCCTTCCCTTTTATCGGGAATTACCCCATTGGTTCAAGTCACCAGACCCTGGCCTATGGAAGGAGGTCTTGGGGTTGTCATGACACGGGCCCTGAGGATGGGTCGTGACATCCAATGTAATGATTTTTCAAATGGAATTCCAAATTTCATGGGAATGGTTGCTCAAAACATTAGGGTGGCACTAACACAACTAGCTAATGCTATGAATAATTACATGAATTTTTCAGTACACCCCCCATTTACCATTAATTATGAAATTGGGGGTTAATCCTTTATGTGACAAAGGTATCCTATATTTCATAAATTTTTTGTCCCCTCATCATAGGAAATTTATTAACTCCACCAAGAAGATATTATTTACTTCCAATTCTCAAAATAAGTGAATGATATGATAGAGGGTTATCATTTTGATGGGTAAGATATTTTGTGGTGGAAATTGAAAAAAAAGAATGTTTTAAGGTTGAAATTGATTCCATTGTACATGATGTGATCAAGAAAAAAAATTCAATAAGTATTTTACCCAAAATGCAATTTTTACATGGAATGAGTGTTCCTTGGAATTAATTCAAAATAAAATGAATCTATAAAATCATATGAGGAAAAAATTACATGGAATGAATGATAATCCTATGGAATTTTCATGAACAGTGAAAGGAAAATAGATGGCTTCACTAGTGAAATAATGACATGTATATACAAATCATTATTGATTTGAGAATTTGACAGTTATGAGATAATTTTATGTTGTTCCTTTAATTTTGAAAAAGAGATCAGATACTCTCAATTGTATCATGTTCCTTGAGACGGATAGAGTAAAATAATGTATAATATGAGAGGATCAACAGATAAAACCCATTATGTAATGAAAAACCAACATCCTATGAGTCAAAATTATTGGATGAATTATCACTCAAATGACCAAATTGGAATCGAGATATTGTTAAAATTTTTAAGAGAGGGTAATATAAGTAATTATTACTGATGTGATATGAAGAATCCCATAAACGTTGAGGAATAAATGAAGGATTAGATCAACACTCATCCTTCTTTGGAGTGTTTCAACTATAAGTAACATGGGAATTATACGAGCTAATTCCCTAATCCAATGATTTGTAGTGGAAATCCAAAACAATAACCTCCTAAGAAGTAAGGAAGGACATATTATATCACTATGGTATATATGGGGCCCAATAATGATGTAGGGTCAAGTAAACTAGTTATTAATTGAAGAATATAAAATTTACTATTTGATTCTAGTTCTATTCATTCATTAATATATTTCACATTTAGTAGAAGTATTCAAAACCCACATTAAAATATAGAGGTTGATTTATATTTGAGAACATAAAATGTGGATATTATTTCATCTAAAATATATAACTCTTCCCCACTTAATGTCATTAGACTGAACCATCTATGAAATATCATCTTACTTATTTTTTTATAGAATGATTCTAGATTAAGGAATGTGATTTATATCTTTATAAAAATCTAACATAAACTGCTAGGAATGAAAATTCATCCATAACATCCCAAGGTGTCCACATATTTTTTTACAAGTATAAGTACAAAGATGAATATCCTCTCAAATTATTGTCTCAATTGTGGATATTGTTTCCTCATGATCAAACATATGTAGCTCAAATGATTGAAAAAATAGATTCATGTTCGAAGGCATTCCTTTTATGAGGGACTACACTAATTTGTTAAATAAGGAATTTCATAGAATTCCCCAGGGCTGAGAGGTTGAGTTCTCAATTTGACTTATTCCATGATCTCTCCATATATCATATAATCTTTATTGAATGACCTAAATTGAGTTGTACGGACCAAATAAGATATTACAAAGAGAATCTAGAAATGGGTTTTATAGACCAGAGTGCCTAGCAATGTGGTTTGTCATTCCTCTTCGTTAATAAGATGTATTGATCAATGTGCTTACAAATTAATTATCACGATCTTAACAAAATCATGATAATGAATAAGTATCTCATTCCATTGATAGATTAATTTTTTGATCAACTATGTGAGACCGGGTATTTCTATAATGTGGATATTTGGTCCGGATATCTCTAATTAAGGGAGAAGAAGGATGATATTACCAACGCTAACTTTAGAATGATGTATGGACACTATGAGTTCTTATTTACACCATTTTGACTCCCTAATGCACTAGAAATATTCATGGACTAAATTAATAGAGTCTTAAGATATTACCTGGAAATGTCTTTGGTAGTCTTTATTGATGACATTATGATATACTTTATATGAAAGGAAGAGCAAGTGGGGAATTTAAATACTGTACTGAATACATTATGAAGGGAGAAACTATATTTAATGTATGTTAAATTTGAGATATATATTGAGGAAGTATCATCATTATGTAATGTTGTCACCTAAAAATGAATATATTTAGACCGTTATAATAAAAGGTTATTTTGGAATGGCCATGGCCATCATCTGTAATGGAGATCCAGAGTTTCATTGTTATAGAATGTTATTATTGATGATTTGTGTAGAACATCTCACAATTTTATGACCCACTATCCAAGATGACTGGAAAATTAGTAATGTTTTCTAGACCAATGAATTTGTAGACTACATCAATGATTTGAAAATAGTCTTATAAATACACAAATAGTCACACTAATAACAAGTGGAGAACTCTTAATGATATACAATGATGATTTAGAGATGGAATTTTGTTGTCTACTTATGAAAAATTACAATGTGATAGCCTATAACTCAAGGATGATTAATTTTTATAAGAAAACTACCAGACACATGATAAGGAGTTGGAAGATATTATCTTAATGTTGAGGATCTGGAGGCTTTATCAATATGGGGAAAGGTTTGATATATATACTGATCATAATAACATAAAAAATATAAACATAGAGAACAGTCTTAATATGAACCAGTGAATATAGTTTGAGCTAATCAAGGATTATGAATTATTTATCCACTACTATCCTAGTAATGAAAATAAAGCTGATGATGATATATGTAGGATGAATCATAGAACATTAAAAATGAGGAAAATTGAGATGGACACATTTTTCATTCAAGAAATGGATGAACATATGTGTTATAAAGAATATAAAATCATCATTACATTCACAAATGACTTATAAACCATCCATTGTGGAGGAAACAAAGTGTTCTCAATGAAATTATGTAGAAATTAAAAAGAATGATGAATCTATAAGAAATGTGAAATCCACTAAGATCATAACTGATGAGAAATGAGTTGAAAAATATTTTTCATGATAATGTGTACCATCCAATCCAAAGATAAAGATATTTCTTATGAATTAGGCAAATAGATCAACCTTATATATCAATATGGGGAGGAAAAGTTTGTATCGAGTTCTCCGTGATCACTGTTGGTTAAACATTATTAATAAGCAAATCACTTAATATACATCAAATCTCCTAGTATTTTTGAAAGTGAAATATGAAAGACAAAATTATAAGCAGATGATGATATAATTACCCATACCGGAATGGATTTTGGAAAAACTGCTACATCTAGTTTTTCACTATACGTCTAATGAAATCCAAAGGAAATATCAATATATGGGTTATTAAGGATCACCCATGCGGTGTTAGTCGAGTGGTACCCATAGGTTGTACCCTTTGCTCTCTGTGGGAACTGGCTCATGTTCGAGTCCCGCGAGACTCGAACACTGTGTGTATTATGCACAGGGCGATTCAAACACATTGCTTAGTTGGGGAGTGTGGAGCGCACTTGGGCTTGGTGAGGGTCCCCCCATTAGGAGTCAGTGTTAGCAACCCACATTTTTCACACGAGCATCATGACAGTTGGTGAGGACATCTTAAGTGCATCCAAGAGACATAGGATCAAATATAAGTGGAGTATAATTCAAGGGTACTGTAGATGGTACTATAGCTAGAATTGTGCAGAACTGTAGAAGGTACTGTAGCAGGAATGTTGCAGGAACAGTTTGGCACTATAGAAGCCAAGAATATTCCCCTGTTTGTGCCGTTGGGCCACTGATTTGGTCCTCGAGCCCTTTATGGCCTTTGGGACACCCAAGCCTTCAGGTCTGTAACGCCTTTGGGCCACCTCAAGGCCTTCGGGCCACTTTATGTGCAGATGAAAACAGACAACCTATAAGGAACAAGCTTTAGAAGGAGGAGGAGCAATGCGCTTTCACCATAGCAAAAGCTAAAAGGATTTAAAGAATGAGATGGTATAGAACCTACCATTGAGACAAGAATGTGAATGAACAGGGAAGCCTAGCTGAATATCCATGCGAAGGTGGAGAGAATATTTCATGATGAAGATGCTGGGAAGGAGTAGTTCCAGGTAGTTAGTCAGGGTTGTATGTAATGTTTGAAGCCTACGGGAAATGAATTACTCTATGGCCTATGGGACATGTAATACTTATGGCTACGAGACTTGTAAGGGTCCCACATCAGCCCTTGAAAGGTGGATTATCAAAATTCAATAAAAAATGAAGGCCTTCAGGCCATTGTAGTGTTATTACGGTTCTTCTTACCAAGATATATCTTTTTTTACAGTTTGTGAGGATTTATCACTCAACCAAATTGTACAGATATACATCAAATTAATTGTGATGATTCATGGAGTATCGTTATCTTTTATATAATATTGTTATCTAAGATCATACTCTATGTTCTAGAAAACTATAATATATTCTGTGAACACTTCAGTACGTATTATCAACCTCAAAATAATGTCCAAACTGAGAAAAATATTTAGACAATATAAGAAATGTTTCAAGGATGTTATATGTAATTAGAATGTGGTTGGGTCTAACATCAACCTCTTTTCGAGTACTATTATAAAAATAGTTTTGACTCAAGAATCAAAATTGCCCCAAATGAATCCCTTGTTTTTGAAAATATGTCAAACACCATCTTTCAAGGATGAATTTGGTGATCGTATGTTGATGGGACCTAAAATTATCAAAGAAATAATAGAAAAGTTGAAACCTATGCAGAATCACATCAAGTAAGTGAATTTTTGAAAGAAGATCTATGTAGATAATCATTAACTATACATAGTTCATGAGGTTGTTGGAAAAGTATTCCTCTGCATATTTTCATGGAAGAGTTTCATGAGAATTAGGAATAAATGAATGATATGTCCACGGTAAAATTTACACATTGGGATTATTCGTAACAATAGGGGAGTGATATATCGACTAGAACATCCCCCAACCATGCCTTAAGTACATAATGTATTCCACGTATCACCCCCTGAGGCATTACATACGACATCCGTCACATGAACTAAATTCATATGTGGTATAACTGGGAAATAATTTCTCACACAAGGAGTAACTAGTGAAGATATTGGACTATAGAGATAATGTTATATGAAACATGAATATAAACATGGTCAAAGTACTATAGAGGATCCATAAGAATGAATAGGTAATATGGGAACTAATGTGATGAAGGAAAAGTACCCTCGCTAATTTTCACATTAGAATGTAGAATAAAATTTAGAGGGAGAAATTTCATAAAGGGGTGACCGAATGTAACAACCCAAAACATTATCAATGAATTTTCCCTTTTCATAACTATATCATGAAGTATAATGCACATACATCACATAGAAAACAAAATTAAAAAATTATTCAAATAAATTTATAATGATACAATAGTCAATGAACAAAACAATATGACATCCAAATATTAATCTGGAATATAAATAAAAAATAATATAATGCAAAATCGAATATTTTGATCTGGTCGATCCAGTAGAATGAAAAAACTCATGAAAAATTTGTATGAATAAAACATAACATAATAACAAATTTTTCATTTCAAATGTGAATCTATATATAATCATAGAAAAAATATATGTAAATGATTAATGGAGTAGAAGGTATTTATAGAAAGTTCTTATCCATTATGACCATCAGAAATATGACTGTTGATATAGTAACATGACCAAGGAAATAGTATTCTGATAGTACAGAATAGTAATATGGTCATTAGATTAGTAATTTCACTTATATAAGTATAAATAAAAGTTATTTTCCCTATAAATGAAAATTTGATATATTTATATCTTGGAAAAATAAAATAATTTCTTTTAAATGATAGATTACGTGTTGGTATTTCTATGAAATGTAAATGTTTACATTCAATTTTATAATTTATATAATTATTAAAAAAAATTATTATTAATAGAATATATTACTAAACTTAAATTTTGTTTTATTATAATTATAATATAATTTATTGAGACATTATTTAAATCTTCAATTTCTCATAAAATTATTTATAATATTAAAATGGTTATTTTTCAAATAAATAATGAATAAACAAAATAATTAATTTCCTCATATTTATGAAACAAGTTTCACAAAATAGAGTATATTTAATAAATTTAAACATTCAATAATATTTTAATAGGCTTTTTGGAAGTTTTGTAAAATACTTCAATTTTTTGGGGAATGTGAAAAAATAATAATTTACAGTATTTAATAAATACATGAATTATTGAGTCATAGATTATGTATAGATGAGGTAAAAACCATATGGTTCTAAATTTTCTGAAAAAATTACTATATTTATTAATATCATTCAATGATATTGACAATCTTGATCCAGAATAATAATCTATTGAATAAAATAATAAAAAACAACCATTTCCACCCCTCTAAATACCATCCCTCACCACCCGTTCTCCACACACATCCCTAGACTTGAATATTTTCTAAACTATGAAAAATTTCCTTCCAATTCCTCTTCCCTAAAAACAATATATTCCTTTCACAACAAAACACCCACCATAGGTGTCATAAATAGGTTCTCAGGGAGTCAATATTCCAGTTGTAAAATCATTATTCTTTCACTTATAATAATTTTTTCATCTACATTATCCCCATTAAAAAATAACATTATAAATACAATGTCATATATATATAATGGAATATTATTTTTTCAACTAAATATACACCATAAAATCTATTATCATATTATTTTATTCTAAATATGAAAACATCATCCGTGATGTGTCGTTTCACAACCTTCATGGATGACAAGATTCTTTTTTATATTATTACCTTCAAATCAGGTCATAAAACCATTATTATGGTTAAACAATATTAGAATCTGAAAATTATTACTATTTTCACATTTTGGAAGCAATTTATTAACATAAATTTAATTAAAATGATATTTCTTTTATAATGGTTGTAAAAACTACCAAAATAGACATATAATTTTTTTGCTAACATTATATCTAATGAATTATTATGATATATAAAAAATTATATGTTGTAAAATTTAAAATTATAGAAATATAACAATATGATTTCATTCCAATTAGGTTGTTTTGATTTCATGTGACATGAAATCCCATAATTAAACTCTAGTGGACGACCATAAAACCATCAAATGAACTCTCCTAGAACAACAAAAAATAAACATTATAACTCATCAAAATATTAATAAATTAACATAATAAATTTTTAATAAATAAATTAAATGTATAATAGATTTCAAAGAACCTAATTAATAGATTTATTTTTATTATATTTTATAATAATTGAATGTTTAAAACACTTTCAGACATAGGTAAGGTATCTCTCCAAACCTCTATTTTTTCTTTCGTTTTATGACTTCCCTCTCATTATGTAAAAAATTATATTCATCAATCATATTTAAATTATATAAATTATTTTTAATTTTTTTATAAATTATGTATCTATATCCACTCATCCTTCATTAGTCGGTAAATACATTTTTAAAGGGTTTCCATTTCAATTACTCTTTATAAAAATGCCCGATAAAAGGGAAATTAAGGATTCCCTGCACATTTTCATGTACACTCTATAATCTGTTTTAGTCCATTAATATTTTACAAAAATTACTAATTTTATCATGATAATATATCAGATTTAATATATATTTTTTTCATTCAATTTTTTTATTAATCATTGTTTAATGTTTTACCTTAAATCGCACTATAGTGACTCGTTTTTAATGATTCATAAAAACATTTTTTACAAGCATTCACAATAGTTTCACATAATATATCATAATATATGAATATTTCATTTATGAATGTCCAATTTATAATTAAATCCATTATTTCATGAACACAATTATGGTATTCTCTTTTGTTATACCTCATGACATGATTATGATACTCAATTGTTTCCCTGGGTAACCCTTATGTGTATTTGTTATATTAGATTCATGATGGGAAACAAATTTTCATAAAACTATTATTATGGGTGTGTATTGATATCAGTCCAAGGAATTTTGTTATGTTTTATCTCATGATATTTCATGTATGGTTTTATAGAGTAAACCAACCACATTATAGTCTTTTTACACAATGTGATATAGTCTTGGAAGTGATCCTTGACACATGTATATGCCAGGTAATTTGTTTATTCCTCATTCCCAGGATACCTTGATCATATGATATTATTCTCTATGTTCTATGAATCCATATTATTATGCATGTTACATGAATTTGATATTATCAATTTATTTTTTATAACTCGTGAACTATGATTTATTAATTTTCTAATTACCTTACAGGTCTTTTAGCTAATCCCTTTTATCTAAGTAAATCATCAGGTTATCCATATAGGTTACTTAATAGAGACATAAGATTTTTATAGAAATAACATTATATTTTTGTTTAGTATTTTATTATTTTTTATCTACTCTTCAAAAACTCTATACATTACAATCCATTATTTGTAATTGATGCATAATTACACTTAAAATCAAGTCATAATATGCATAAACGTATAGGGTATATATAAATCACTTTTTAACCAGTATGAAATAAAGAGGAATCATAGATTTGAGATGCATTAATCATACAATTAGGGGTTTCTACTGCTAATTCTACATCTAATCATTTGGGTGTCATTTTTATACCCTTATAAAATTAATTATATATGAATGAACCTGTTGAACTAGATTCAAATAAGACATTATCAGTTCTAGAGTGGACAATAATCATTCCTTTTACAACTTCGTTATGGAACTCCTCATTTGAAACAGTGATCACAATATATTTCACTTTTTTCACATAGCTTGAGGGGTTGTTGAAAATGATCACAATATTTAATCCTAGGGTTTGAGGACTGGTTGGAATAATTCCCATTCTCCTTATACTCAATTCTCTAAAGTGTGGGAGGTGAATTATGAATTTTTTTTCTATATTCGAATCGTTGGTTAATGTTTTCCATCACTTCAGTCGTCAATCAAATAATAGACTTCCATCCCTCAAATTAATCATTTACTAGTCCCCCTATGGAAAATTTCTAAATGATTCTTCTCACATTTAGAGCAAAAAATAAAATCTCATATTTATTCTCACCATAGTTACATGATTTTTAATTGATTACCATATTCATTTTCTTATTAGAACCAAGTAATTGATACATAATTCAAACCTCCACTTCCATCTTGATTTCACATCATACAATTTCTTGATAGCTACTAAATTAATTTATGGATAATTTAATTCATATACATGGTTTTAATCTAATAAAGAATATATGAATGTTAAAATCAAGTTTGATGATAACACAAGACACGTAAAATGAAATTATTTTAAAATTATCATTGTCTTTACTCAAATATTCAACATCGTTTTGATTTAACTATAGAAACTCGTACCCCATATTCATATAAATAAAATGTTGAACTTACTTATTAAAAATTAATTCATGAAATCATACTAATCCACAGAGTCAGTCTCATTTTTCCCCTGAATTCTTTATAATAAACCTATATTCATCTACTTCAACATTAAAATGATAGATAGAAAAATTTCAATTTTCACGTTACGAATAGTGGAGAATGGAAAATATATTTTTGATGGTACATGTCCATTTTTGAAAAAGGACTCAACATAATGTTGTTCCCTCTTTTGTTTTTGTCGATGTAATATATGATTTATATCTTTGAATGGCTGTGTTGGAATAGAAACATTATTATTAATTCCAACTCCCATTTCATTCAGTTTTTTAGGAGGAAAATCGATGAATTTTCTATTTCATTCAACATTAACATGATTTCTTCATGTTCGATCTATTAACTAATACCAGAAATCATATTATGTCAAAGTATAATAATTTTGGTAAAACAAAAAAATGGAAAATATTTATTTATAAAATGACAATATATGAAACATTAGGATTAAAATAGTTCATCCGTGATCATCTGTTGTCAAAAATTCTTCACAATAGTTCATAGTGAAAATACGGATTAACAATAATATACCACCAAGTAGAGTCAAAATGGTTACATATTAAGGGTTATTATTTTACATGATTACTGAGTCGAGTGTAGATAAATATTATGTATATGGGTTTTATATCCCTAGGTACATCTATACTAGAACCATGTAAACATACTGTATCAATAAAAGGTAGGATTTATAGGAAACCACTCTACCATTTACCAAAACTCTAGGAAATACCCTTATCATTGTACTCATTCTTAGAAATATCCTTAAAAAGTATTTAGGTGACATAGTAAGCTTTTATTATCCAGGATTCTAATAATTAACTTACCATTCACTCTAATACCAACTAAAATGAACTAAGCTTCTCATATCTAAACGTTAAATCATTTTTACGAAATGTTTATTACATCACACAAAGAAACACCAAAATATTGTATTAGTTTATTTACATTGGAAAATTAAAATCATAAACCCTAGATTGAAAGGGAACTACATTATCTCCCATAAAGTATTCCAGGACTATCACCCTTCTTAAAGATATTATATATAATACATATCTTCGTAACATAGAATAAAAGAAACCTATGGATGGATTGGATAAATTGATATTTAATGGTAAATGAGGGATAATTGTAATAATAATCCTGAGGTTAATTGTATGATAATATGATCATTTTAACTCCCCAAGCTTCCATGGTACGTTTCCCTTAGAGTAATACAATAACTTATGTTGTATGCATCTTTGAGTTCAAACACACCACAAGCAATCAAACAATCCGTTATGAATACTAATACCAACTTTTTGAAATTGTATAAATTCTATCATTTAAAATGGACTTCATTTTTTGGATTCATAATATCAAAATTATCTTCAGGTGAACTTTTTTTTTTATCTGAAAACTTTCTATTTTTGATGAATAGTGAAAAAACACTATGTTGTTCGTTAAAACTGAATTTTTTTATTTAAATAATTATTTATTTAATTTATTTTTTTTAGGTAAAAATATATACATAATACCCATATATTTTCAATTTAATTCATTAGAGTCATTTTATAATAAGAAAATATATATACAAATTTTATTGAACTTTTTACTGTATTTTACCCACTTCCTATGAGCATTTGCAAATTTGCATAAAAATTAATTTTTCTACTTCTATGAGTTGAATTTCAAAAATCTGAGAGCAAAAGTTAATATCATTAAGTAAAATGTAGTTCATTAAGATGAAAATAATTTTTGGTGAAGACTAACTTTTGTCTTTTATTTATCATGGTTAAAATTAAATAAGGTAATTAATGGTAAAAATGATATCATAATTATCTTAAGACATTTCCTAATTCTATTTGATAACTGTAATTCGACCAAAAACAACCAAAGGAATAAAATATGACCCCAATTGGTCCACCTGTATTAGATTAGAACATTTATTATTATTTTATTTAAAGGAGAGTTAAAATAGATAAATTCAATGTTTAATAACTAAAATATTTTTAATATTAAGTTACACCTAATATAAATTATACTATAAATATTAATTAGAAAGCTACAATTATTTCCTATATAATGATAATTTTTTATAATTTTGAGACTTTAAATAATTTTTTTTTTTTTTGACACAATGATGATGCATTAATTATCTTATTAATGAAATATTAAAATAGTTGGTATTATAATTATCCAAATAAATATAAATTGTTGATTCTATTGAATTACATAAACTTTATTGTTTAATATGACATGTTAGATTTGGTTAAATAACTTTTATTACAAGTGATAAATTATCAATATATTTAAAAAAAAATCAAATACTAAATTGTGTCAAAATTGGCATAATTGAGTTTTTAAAACAAATACTCTATTATTAATAGATATAATATTCCTAAAAATCTAAGATATGGAAAAAGGACATATATAAGGTAATATATATTAACAATTAACCACATGTGATTCTCTTGGATTGTTATTGTATGTTTATTAACCATACAATATATAAATACAAAGAGACATGGTAAATGTCTAAATATTTAACTAAGTGTTAAATCTAAATGATAATGTTAATACGGTGACCTAAACCTATCTAAAACCTATTGGTTGAGAGTTTTTCAACCATACCAATCTTATTTTCTAAATAAGTCATTTTTTATCCATTATTATCTGAAAAGGATTTTATTATAAAATAATATTTCATGATTTTCCTAAAGTGACCCTCACATCACTTATAAAAGGGAACTTCCCATTCTCTTTATTTCACACCTCCAAAGACATTTGGATCGGCAAAAACCATCCCAAATATACTACAAACTTTTTTTCCTTAAAAATAGATGCCTTTCATTGACCATAAATCCAACCTAAGGATCCCTTTTGATCAAATCAAAAGGAAGAACCCGAAGAAGAGGTAAATATTTCATCACCTCTTTCAAGTTCATTAATTCTTCCAAATCCCCTTTATTTGTTTTTTAAATTCTAAAATAATAACACTAGTATCTTCTATATATTGTGATGTTATTATTATATCCATAATATGAATGATATCATCACTATACGTGCGTATGTACAGCTTACCGTCTCCATATCATGGGGTAGTTTTTTATTCAAACACTTCATTATTTGGATTGGTATAATTATGAGTATAACTAATGTAAATAATAAATATAAAATTTTAATGATTTATTATATATGATATACCAACCAATTCCATATTCTTTCACAATCAATATAATGATATTTTCATTCGTGCATACGTACAGATTACTGTCTTCCAGAACACGATATGATTCATTCCCCATCGTAATCATTCAAGAATAATTTTCAATTTATGATTAAAAATAATGAATAAGAACTTATTATCATTCTAGATATGAATAAAATACACCCTATCTATAACAAACATTCCTTATGTAATCTACAATATAAAGGAAAATTATGCAATTAACTCCCAAAATGATGATACTACTAAAATATTATTAACAAAGCAACATTAGAAGATCATATATGATATCATATTTACATATATGGTTCTTATAAAATTTAATAACAATGATTTAACTATTATACTGGATGTTATCATACCCTTTACCAAGGAAAATAACAAATTAAGGGTTTATTTTACAATCTCTTTATTATCCGAGGTTATTTTTTCATAAGTATCTACTAGGACCTCGTTATCATCCACATTTGTGTTTTCATAAAAATTTATTCAATTTTTTTTAATACTTACTATACTATTGGTTAAATTAAATTATAATATTATTTGACCATATATGTTTTGAAAGAAATCATTCCTTCATTTTCCAAACAAGTTACTTTATGACCTTTAAAAAAAAATTAAGGTAAGAACGTCTTTTTTTAACTTATACAGCCGGTGTGTCCATTTTCTGCCATTATATCATCGTCGAAGCATCCCATACAATCTTTTAATAATATTTTCAAAATAAATGTTTTCATTTATAATTACATTACTTTTAAATGATATCAAAATAGAAAGATATATTTCTCTAAAAAAATTTATTTTATCTATGACAACATCCTTTGATTGATTTTAAGATTGTTTGAAGTTGATTTATTGTGATAAAAAACATCCATATTGTATTGATGGTTTTGTGATATGTTTGAATATGGATGTGTTATTTTTACACCATTCATCATTTAGAGATAAAATATAGAAATTTTATATTCTAGTTTTAATATGAATGTTTATGTGATGTTTGAACCTTTTCATATGAATAATGCATTGGATGTGTTAGTTATGGGTGGAGCCCACTATAGCTCTTCGATGCATCGGTAGGTCTCATGAGACAAACTAGTGTCTTGGCACAAGGCCTTGATAAAATTTTATTTTATGTTTTAGCACAAGTCCTTAACCATGTGGTTGCGAAGTCTGTCATTATGTATTCAATCATTTTGAAATTGGCTATTGATATTTAATGTGATTATTCGACTATTATAATATCCTTGTTAATAAGTAAGTGGAATTTTTTAATTTTATCTTTCACATACTATACTGATGTTTATTTCTAAAAGGCTTATGTTTTATTATTATACATT
The DNA here is from genome assembly GCA_963277665.1 of Viscum album. Classification (NCBI taxonomy): domain Eukaryota; kingdom Viridiplantae; phylum Streptophyta; class Magnoliopsida; order Santalales; family Viscaceae; genus Viscum; species Viscum album. Next base: position 399,463,322 of record OY728151.1, on the reverse strand, counting down.
GACTTAAATTTTTATATTTATTAATGAAATTTTGTGCTATATTGTTATACTTAATGAGAATCTCAGCTCACCCCATTCTAGGTTTTATTTTTCCCAAGTTGCGAAGAAGTATTTTTTGGTTGACCTGCAGGGATAGGCTAAGGATATATGTGTGTTCAAAAAGTGGAAAAATTGTTCTTGATGTATTTATTTCATGATGTAAAGTCAAACTTATGAATTTGTATAGTAATTCCAAGGATACTAAACTGATTTGTATTTCAGAAAATGTTTCCTTTTATCATGCCAATGTTATGTAATAAAACACCAACATTGGATAACAAGGGTCAGGGCGTTACAATCATGATATTAATAGATCATTACCTATATATCAAAGATCAAAATAAATAGTTGTGGAACAAATATTCGATGTTCATAAGATTTGGATAATAAGGGATTAAAATAAACATATCCATGATAATATAAGACATTTAATTTGTGTCATTTTAATAATTGTAGAAAAATAATTCCAAATTAGTCAAGACTTGGTACTATGACCACCATTGGGGAATAATTCCTTTATTGAACCAGGTTCACCCCCATTTCAACCCATTATTACTAAAATGAGTTCTCTTCTCAGTCCATCATTGTATTATTGAATAAATTTAATTTACCATTCCGTAAATATATTAATGAAATGAGTTTATTTCATATTGTAGTCTTGTATATATAATGATATATAAATCATTACCCAAAAAATTGGTGGGAGATATAGGTCCAACACATCTCATAATAAAATCCCACATATGTACCCCACTAGATCATAAACATTCCTTATATAATAACCCATGAAATGAAATGGTTATCATAATTTTTTTTTTCATATATTTACTTATGGAAAATAAAAAATTTTAATAATAAAATCATAACCTGTACAAATAAGCAGTTTTCATGGGGATATAACCCATCGAAGATAAACATATTTTATAAAAATCATGTAATCAAAACAAAAAACATTCAAAAAAAGAAGATGAATTATATACTTTGATAATATACCTAGTGTGGACTTATTAATACTAGTATATTACATAATATATGGAAAATAATTTTTAAATATCATTTATTTATTTCTGGAGGAAATCATTATTTCTTCTTTGATGTTTTTTTAAAAATAATGATGAATTCATTTTTCATTGAAAACCAACTTAGAAATTGAATTTCTATAACATTAGGGAAAAAAATTTGTTTACAAATATTGTTTAAAACTTGAAAAGTTTGCTTCCAAAAAATAATAGTCCTGATGGAGGGTAAATTTGTACATGTCATACATGATAAATGAACAGACCTCGTGCACTGTAAAAAATATTAGAAAAGTACATAGATCGGAAAATGACCAGAATATTACTTTGAAAACATTTTATTAAAAAAATAAAATAGTTTTTAAAATTTTATTTTTTAAATAATTTTGAAAAGTTTAAAAACATTTTTTAAATTATATTTTTAAAACATGGGTTTGAAATAAAACAGATTCCATATTGTAGAGAGAAATATTCTCATATTTTCATAGAAAAATTTCCTTAATTTTCATATGATTCAATGAGTGGAAATATTCAACCATTAAATTAATATATATAATTTATAACACAAGGATAAAAAATTTCATGATAATTATTGACTGATGAATCTTAATATTTCATCCCTGGAAGCATAATCATAAACAATCCTGATTAAAGATCAAATTGTTGTAATAAACTTTTACCACATTGGTAATTGTGAATCATAAACACCATGAAGAAATAACATAAAATGAAACATTAAATATCTTGAGTATGAAAAAATTAATGATTTTTAATGTGAAAGGGGATGTATATACACCTTTTGAATGATAATTGGTGCGTAACATAATATACATCTCTAAGAAGAAAGGGTTAAGTCATACTACCCTTATGACTTTTGTATTTTTTTTACAGTAGAAAACATGAAATATATATCATGAAATGGATACCTTTATATAAATAATTCTTAGTAGAATATTCATAAAATACATCTATGGTCTATATAAGACCCACATATAACAAATAGGTGGTGAACTTGGCTCGTGTCTCAAGTAAAATAAAAGGGAGATGAGGATCTCTTACCTTAAGTATGGACTCTCGTCATACTCATTCTAATTAAATGTATAAGAAATATATGTTAGTAATAAATATATTAAAGAAAAATATTCATTTATAAAATACTATATATGATATAATTATGATGTTTTATTACTTTTTTATTAATAATTCCATTTTAATGTTACGTTTCAGGTAATAACCACATAGTTTTTTTAGAAAATGATTCGATTGTTATTCATAATCTTCTTAATTAGATCATGATTTCAAAATTTTAATAATGATAAAAATGATATAAATAATATGTATATATATATTCAATATATGTGTAATTATAATAATATATAAAATATAGAAATAAGAAATGAAATTCACCGTCCATTTTGACGTTTGGATTTATGTATGCATGAACGTTGTTTCTATTTTATTATCATATTGCAACAAGGAAAAGTTTATGAGTGATTATTATTAAAGAATAATTTATTTCTCATATAATAAATGTATTTTTATAAAACATATCCTTAATAAATTCAATTTAAAGAGTTATTCACATCTCTTCGTGATGATATAGTCTAACATGTAGTCGAAGGACATTAGGGTATTCCCAATAAATGGAAAAAATAAAGGAATGAGTGATAAAATAACTATAGAATCATAATAACATAATAAAAAGAATAAATATAATATATAAAATATATATTAATGATTATTCCCATCTTTTAATGGTGGTAATAGATGAATGAACAACATCAATTTAAGAGGTGTTAGTCCACAATACAGTTAAATGATGATTGTATATCCCATTTGATGGAAGTTTGTGATGTTTTAGGTCACAACCATAAATTAATGAAATCACATTATATTTTATATAATTATGTTATTATATAATCATGATATAAAAATAGATTAAACCTTTTTAGGATGAAATAAAACAAAAATTTATTTGAAGAACATGACCTCTTCTTCGGGCATCTCTTTTTAGATTTCACAAAAGAACAACATATGTTGGATTTATTCCAAGATTAGGTCTTCAATGACGATTAGATGTAATTTTACATGTTATTTGGTGAACTTTTGGATGATCTAATTTTTTTTAGTGGTGTGAATAAGTGAGGGGTTAGTTCCCTTTAATAGTGGACTAGTATAGGTATTTATGTAAATACCAAAAAGTAAATCATATTAAGATTCCTCCCTTACATAATGTGCCTTCAATGATGAATAATTTTATAAAAAAATTAGGTATATGGTATAAATTAATCTATTAAATTCGTTTTGGGAAAGTTTCTAGTTCATTTTATTCATATGTTTAATGTTTAGTTCATTTTTGACTCATTTTCCTCAAAATCATTATGATTAATTTTAACCGCTTTCACTAATAAATTTTGTAAAAAAAATTAGTTGGAATATTTAAAAATTATATATTATTCATATTCAAAATATTGAATCGCTTTTTTAAAATTAATAACACATAACTAGTAGAAATTGATTTAAAATTAATCCTACAGACATGTCGTGAAATCAGGGGTTTAAAGAATAAATGTTCAGAATATTGAAATGTTTTAATATCAAATTTACGTTCGAATTTGATTAAAATAACCTAAATTTTATGTATTGGTTTATAATATAATTAATTATGATTTAAAATATTATTGAAATTATAATTCAACTATATAAATAAATTAACCGAAAATGAACATTTCAATTAAAATTCAGAAGTTTTCAATATTCATCCAGAAATCAAATATTTCTACAGAAATCCAAAAAAACCACCATAATCTTATTATAAAATTATGAAATCCAAAATTAAGACAATTTTATCAAATTAAATTTTGAAAATTTACAAAAATTAATTTTACTATTATTCATATAAGATAATAAAAATTAGTTCTTTAGAAATTATAATTTTCAAAACATATAAGGACTTTTCAAAAAATAATGTATTTTTTTTATTTGTTTTGATTATATAAAAAATTTATATTTTGAAATTATTTATTAATATTAAAAATACTATTTTACTGGCTAGGTTATAATTGCAACATTTAAATAATAATAATAATATATCATTGTTTTGTAAAATTTCAATGTCATGTGTAACCATACCTAAAACGTTGGTGTGCATAGTGAAAGATTAAATTTTTTATAATATAATGAAATAAAAAATTCGTGTATAAATAAATGAAATACATAAACAATATTTATATGACGGAAAAAACATTCATAACTCTAACGCCCCAACACCAAAAACCCAGCGCCAGTACATTACATAATTACATCGGCATGATTACAAAGAATCAAATCCTGAAGGACAGATTTGTTTTGTAGTCTTGAAGAAACTAGATATATACATAGAACCCATTCTACATTTTAAGAAGTATGTAATGTATATTACATAACAAAATCTAATAAATTTCATCCATGTAAATTTAATAAATGATTTGTTCTTCATAACCTGGGGAAGGAAAACATATAATAGTGGTGAGCTAAAATGATCAGTAAGGGTTTCCTATAGAGAAAGAAGGAATTAATAAAAATTTATTCCATATCAATTAGAAATATCTAATAAGGCATGGTGAATAAATAAAAATACATTCCATCAATAAGTTCTGAATAAAAATGCATCCAGAGAATTTTTTTCATAGTAAGAACCTTAAGGAATGTAATAGGTGAATTCTGAATAAAGAGGATGCTTATTATTTGGACATCATGTATCTAGAACATGAATCATTATATAGTTGAGATAGTTAATATCTGTGGGTGGAAATTATTCTGATTTCTTAGAAACAAACTCGAAGGGTTTGTAACCAACTGATTTGTCGCATGAGACCAATCAATGCTTCAAGGGGTTATAGCATGCCCCACACATCAATTCCAGTCGGAAGAATTATTTATAAAAATATATAAAATATTAACAATATTCCATTCCAATATCCATATAGTGTAGAGGATACAGATTCATCAATATTTCCACAGTTAAAGAAACATTCCACATAAACACCATATGTAAAATGGTATATTGCTACGACAATAATAATATACATGTATCTAGTATATTGGTATATGATTTAATTACATTTTAAAATTAAAAATGATCTCAAAGGGGTAGTAGTTACATCACATAATCATGAATAGGTGCAAAATACCTTGTAAATCACAATGAAATGGAAATTGAAACAAAGTTCCTTTCATCATTGTTATCAATTGAGGTAATAATCATTTACTAAACAACTAAATACCATTAATTCAAATGGAATAATGATATTATATATCAAATGGTAGTAATCCTACACCACATGAAAGAAATAAATGGTGAATAATGGAAATATCATGGAAACCAAAGTGAGATAAGAAACCCTTTACCTAAAGTCTTTCTTAATTACATCACTTTTATGCCTCCTAAATAATAAACATATTTTATGAAAACATTGATCTAAAAGAAATTTATAGAAATTTTATAAAATTATTTATCAAATATAATCATTTTATTATATTTAATAATTTTTTTATGAAATTTAATTATTTTGATAACATATTTTATTAAAAAAATCCCATTTATACACCATGTTAACAATTTTATTAAAGGTATTTTATAAATTAATTTAAACAATTATAAAATCACAAATTATTTATATTTATATATTCATATATGATATATAATGCATATTTTCCTTCCAAGAAGTGGGTATAAGAAATATTTTTGGAAATTTCTCAGTATCCACATAACCGACCATTAATAGGTTATTATTGTAAGAACAAGAGTGAAATATTTATATATGTCGTAAATAAATATTAGAGTATAATGATAATTGGATACATAAATAATTTTTGGAGAATATTTTTTTGAAAGGAAATGGAGAATTTAACTGAAAAGAAGAAAAGAGGGAGAAGTTAATGGGTAATTACTCTTTCCTCGATGTTTCTTCTCTTGCACAACCCTATACCTCCATTGGTGATTGGAGTTATATGACTTCATATTGTACCTATGTATTCTAAGAGGATTGAGAGGGAGGATTATCACATGGACTTGGCTTTGAAAAAAGTTGAATGAGTTGTTTTCCAATGAAAGTGGGTGGGGTTATTAAAATTTGAGGAGAATGGTAACTTAGAGACTACTCAAATTATTAAATTAATAAATTTAATATAAGGTTTAAAACATTAAAATGTTCTAAAAAGAATAGGTTCTCACATAGTTGACCAAACTTGTTTTTAAATTTTTTTCCTTTTTTTATATAAATTTTCTAATTTTAAATTATTAAATTAGATATTATATTCATGTAAATTGAATTTTTCAAATGAACTGGATTCAAAAGTTTTGACTATTAAAAATTAAAAAAAGATTCAGAATTGAATCCAATTTTAATTATATCTTCGATTTAAAATATTAATATAGGTAATTCTTGACTAGATAAAAAAATATAAAATTATAACTTATTTATTATTTATAATATCATTTATTTTATTTATACATTTATTAAATTAATATTACATCACCATTGTGATATCCATTTTAGCATTTATATGTTTTCCAAAAATTTAAGAAACATATATCAAAATATAATTTTATTATCATTGAAATCACTATTTATTGTCAAAAACCAATTCTAGAAAACCATAAATAAAAATTCTATATAAACTATTTCTAATAGCATGAACACATTATCTTTAAAATATAATATTCTAATAGTCATAAATTGATTTCTGTGGGTCCAATGTGTCCCCAAATGTAACCAAATAATAGATATTGGTATAACATTACTTATATAACTTTTTTTATCCTAATTGAGGTTCATTTTATAATACTTATTATGTTAATAAATACATTTTATTAGATTTTATTATTCTTGCATAAGCAATACATCAGCGTTTCATATGCATCGATGATAATTATTTTATATAAAAAAATAAAAAATATATTACTATCAAAAAAAATAAAATAATTTGTTTCAAAATAAAGTTATATATTGTTTCAAAGTGTATATTCACTCTTATACATAACAAGACATCTTCTTAAATTTGTTATTTTTGATTTTCCTTCCGATAAAAAAGTTGTACAAATGCTTGGATAATAATCTTATTATATAACACATAATTTAGAAATTAACAATAAATGAAAAAAATAATACATAATAATTAATAAATAAGTCATGAAAATAATTTTTAGCACTCAATTATTATATATATCATAACGATTTTTACATTGTCTACACTGCACAGGGACTTTGTCGACATTAACAATGATTTTAATACTTATCAGGAAAAAAATATAATTTTCATATTCTAAGATAACTCTATAAAATGTTACACCTATATTAGAATTATTTTTTCATTACATATTAAATTGTATATCATAACAATTTCAAGACGATGTCATAAAAAATAATGTATTTTATAAAAAAACTATATTTTTACTATTCACCAAGAATTAAACTATTTAATAAAAATCCAAAAATTCATCTAATCCCTGCATGTACATGTCGAATGAACTAAAAATTTTGAAAATTATTTTTTAGGTATGAGAAATATAATTTTTAATGAAAATAATAATTTATTGTAAAAATATATTTTTTAAATTAAAACTGATTTTACAACACGGTGAAATATTAACATAGTTATTATTAAATTATCCTAAATAATTGGACAAAAAAATATTGATTTAGGAAACATTTTATTCGATTTATTTTCATATAAATAATTTTATAATTTATAAAATGGTAATTAAATATTTATTACTAAAAGAATACAAATACTTAATTCTTAATTTTTATAATATTCACCTTCATTTATAAGTGGTTAAATTTTATTCATTCATTCATGGGTGAGGATACTATTCATAATGGTCATATTAATATTCATAAGGGTACAATTTGTTAATAACGTTAACATTACTATCCATAACTGTAAGTTACTATTCACCAATAAGTTGATCACATCAGACTCTAAATATCTTATTAAACGAAACTATGTATGTCTGTTTTTTGAAATTGAAATCTCACAAGTGGAAAAATTAAATTTAAAATCCAGGATTTTACTATCTGTTATAAATTTTATTTATTTCTCATAGACTTGGTGTTTCATATATAAAAAGATAACTAATATATTGAAATTATTTGAGAATAAACATTCAAGAATATCATGGTGTGTTATAACACAATCATGGGCATTACAGTGCGATCACCCATTCAAAACATGCCCCCTTTGATATGGGGGGGTTATAATGTTTCCAAACAAAACAACCCATCAAAATGAATTGTAGGGAACATGGTTATGACATATTATTACAACTAATCATCTAGACCAATAAAAAAACTGTGTGTGATGGTTTTTGTGACCCCTACAATTTTAATTAAGAATCACATAGCCCTTGTTTTAACATTGAATCACCCATTTTCATACCAAATATGATTACATAGTCTTTAATGGTTATCAAGAACAGAAATTGGTATCTCGCACCTCTTATCATTATTGGTAAAAGAACCCAATATATCGTTCAATCTCATATGAGTAATTGAATAACCTCTGAATTGGTTTCCCAAGATCACTCCTTCTCTCCTTCCACGTGAGTGATGTATCACCACAATATTTTTGAACCTAATATTTTTTTAATTAATATTTATTAAAGGATTATTTCCATGATTTCATTCACCTTCATTTATTATTGGAATTTGTGGTTTGAGTGTTGATTTTATTCTTATTCAAAAGGTAGGTGATTCGATAAGGATTTACACTCTAATTGAATCCCTAATTGATTGAATAATTTGAAATGAGTATTTAATTGATTAAAATACCTAGATTTGGGATGATTTGTGGATTGATTTATAATGGTCATGGAAATTGTGTAAACTTCCGTATTCAATTGAATTGAAATTATAGGGTTGATTTGTAGAAACATTATGTGTAGTGTTGAAGGATGATATGATGAAATGATTTGAATTTGATTCATATGAATATTGGATAAAAATTAATGATGATTTATAATGGCATAAATTGATTAAAATATATGGTTTTGTTTATAAATTGGAAACAAATATTAATATTGATATTGGAAAATTAAATTTTCAAAGAAGAATTTATTTTTAAATTAATTAATTTCCTATGAATGAAAAAATTATTGATTAATTAGATAACATGTGAGTTGGGGTAGTTATTAGGTGGTTTGGGCAATAAATCTAGGACTATGACTCCTAATTAATGGATTGATGATGATAATAAAACTTAACGATGTTCTACCTGATTTACCATGTTGGTTCTCCTAACGTGATGTCGATTGATTATCATGATGTCTTGATCCTTAGGGTGTGTGAAAAAAATAATTTAGTTGTTGTGATTATTGTGAATTTTGAGGGGATTATAGTTATAAACTAACTTGTTTTAGGGATTATGCCAACAATGCCTTTTTTATTTGACATGTTACACATATCATTGTTTATATAACTAGTTTATGCATTCCAGCCATTTTATATACTATTTTTATATAAAATATTATTTTAATATCATTTTGATATATATAACATTTTTTATTTAAATCATGTTTGGATTAAAATATGGAAATGAATATATATACATTATTTTCATAAAATGGAATGTATATATGGTTTAATTGTTCTGGATTTAACCATGGAACACATGGTGAGACCCTACAAGGATTCTTATATCACATTCTACCTGTTCTTTTGATAATTAGTGGATCTAGTTAGTCCATGTCCATGGAAATGGAAATCACTACCGGTAGGTCATAGTTGTGCATGAACTACATGACTCCTTGGTGATGGTGGTGATCAATGGAGATATGGCCCACTAGTTTTATAGGTTTTGTGAGACCTCATCTTGATGGATGAGGTGTTTTCCATTCAAATATACTTTACCATTTTATTTTTATCTATCCACTTATGGTACCTTTCTTTTTAGGGGTGTTTTTATACATAATGTTTTCATTATTTTTCTACTGTAAATTTAACTTCCATTGTTTTATAATATCATTATGATTAAACTAATCCTTTTAGTATTTTAAATGATTATAGATTCATGTCACCAATTTCACCACCCGAACCGATGAGGCTTGAGCCTTGACTCCCCATGCAAGACTCTGTACGCCAAGCTCCAACAACTAGCACTAAGTAGGATATAAAACATATGGAGGCCATAGAATTAAGTACAGATAGGAACACACCCTCATAAAAAAACCACCATGAAACAGTGTAGATAAATATAAAAACTAAATATAAATGCATGCATGCATTTATCCCAACCAGAGTACAATAATAGAATAAAAATCGGAAAATATAGGTCCCACCAAAAGAAACATGTAAAAATGTATGACCTTCTCAAAAGGAGGGGATCTATATAGAATGCACCAACCAAAAATCTCATCAACCCAACTATAGTAACACCCACTTCAGTTTATCTCACTAAGCTGCACCTGCTCTGGGTCCTCCTGGGACTCCATCTATAGTCTTGTGATTTGACCAAGACACAAAACATTAATTAAAAGCCCGTGTAGGGATTTGTATATAAATAATCAAAAAAACCTAAAAATAAAAATATAAAATGGGGAAATTGAAATTAAACAGTCCACTGGACCTAGCAATTGGGTATCCCAGTATTGATAAAAACTCCATCTCAATCTATCTTTGAATGTATAAGTCCTGTCACTTCATACCACGTGGTGTGCCATTCAAATTATGAAAAACCCATATCAATTCCATTAAAACACATAGATATAATTTTATGAATCCATGTCTCAAGAGGTTTTGACCACATAGCTAGAGATAGGTTCTACTTGAGGCTATAGCGGTAACAGTAATCTTGGATAACACACTACAGGAGCTCAACCATCCAAGATGGAACTCGTCTGAGAGATACACTCTGTTAGGAATAATAAACTAGTTCTATCTCTTTTTCCCAACTCCATAGGTACTTCCCTCTCAATCCTTCTTCTACTTCATGGTAAAAGGATCCAAATTGGAGGGATAGACACCTCACCACTGCTCCATAGTAGAGGGATTACTAGCACCAAAACTTACCCATGAACCCTATGTCGCTCCTATACGGAGGGGATTGCGCTTTAGTATTTTTAAGGATAAATTAAATTTTACTGGAAATCATGAATGAAAATTTGAGGGGACCAATCTCTGATACTACTCAATGATGTGTCATTACTTCTCCATAGGATTGTACATACGCCCTAGTATCATAGGGGAGTACCACTATGAGAATCATGGACTTTCACCCTAACATAGTATGGGAGTACCACATAGTGGCTAGAGGTCCTCCACCCCAGTTCAACATAGGAGTACCTCTATTCTTGTTCATTCACTATGCAAGAGCCATAAATTGAAAACATATATGAGTACCAACACTAGGCTAGGGGACCTCCTCTCAGGCAAGACAGGGGAGTACAAACTCAACAAGCATAGCACATATGGTGGACCTGCACCCTGGAAACATAGGGGTGTATTGACTCCAAGGAAAGAGGACCTAGACCATAACCTGGTAGGGGATTACTTACATTACTATCAAATGATAATGGAGGGACCACACCCGGACATGGTATGGGAGCATTATACAACATTATGATTGTCACAGGGAACCCATGCCTCAGTCCATCCAGGGATTAAGAACACTAGATGAAGCTACCAAAATGTAATGATCCCATACCCATGATGTTTAGAGTCCTATATCTACCATAGTAGAGAGGTAAGGGAAACATGTGACTTGACACCATTAGGGATTAGTTGACATTGTATCTCTCTTACAAAACCCCACCAATCTCCAAAATTTCTCAAGCACTTATACAGAAGAATATTTGTTGGAATTATCCACCTCTTATATTGTGGAATGAAATAGAGGACCCCATCACATTATATGTGAAAATATGCTCATGATAGGATACCCTAAATCCTGAAATAGTGCCCCAAATGAGTTGAAAGAGAATGAATAAGATATCAATGATATTGTCATAAAGTACATGATGAACATTGGGGACCACATGACCTGCGATCCCACATCAGAACCTGGTCCTATATTCTATCTAAATGTTTATACAACTCATATTGGGGGTACACAACATGTAGAGGTGGAACATTCCAAGGAATACTTTACCCATACCAAGGTCATGTTTCCCCTACACACGGATTGTCCAGTCATATACCTTATATGATAGGTATCCCGTAATAGATGGTGTGTTCAGCTAATCCAACCACATAGCCTTGTGGTTCCCCTGTGCCCGTGTTCAGCACATTGTGTCCTTGTATTCTAGTAGTTTACAAATTTATGGTCTTGTACATCCTCAAATAATCCATATCAATGTCCTCTAGACACATGGTTTTTAGTAACTACATGGTGTGTAACCCTAAGTACATGGTGTGTAGTCCCCATACATCATCTTCCCTTTGTGGGAAGAACAAATGATGTGTTCCTCTGGTCTAAATGTTCTGAAGACATGAAAATCCGATAGTATTTCCCTCCAAATGACCCAGATCAACCCCTTTAATTATGAATCAGACATATCGACCATCAAGTGTTTCATAAAAAGAATCTATGTGATAAACAACATTAATAAAATGAATAAAAAGGGATATAATGACATAAAACTCAGACTCCCAACCTTTCAGTTGAACTGCCGAAGCTCAGGGGTCAAATTTTCATTTGGAAACTACTATTGCACGACTCGAGAGAAATCAAAATCATGATCCAAGACTAAAGTCTAGAATTTTCTTGAATCAGTACATCAGGTCGTTCATTAGTGAAGATGTATAGGGTTCGAGGAATCATATCCTCTTATATGCAGACAAAGGATTTGATAGGGGATAGGGATATATGATTTATTAGACTCCCAACCCTCCATCTAAGGCCTCTGACCTGACTCGCCTCAGACTTTCACCTGGTGTTGAAAAATATTATGTAATTCTAAGTGAAAAAACTATGTTTTGAACTCAAATTTGGTCTCATATTTTTGAATTGAGACTCCTCTCAGGAGATATTCCATAGTTATATAATAAATTGCATGTGTATGATAAAATATACTTATTATTTCTGATATCACTGGTTTGAGGACCACTAAGACCCATATTTCCCCGACGACTAAACCCCCAAATTCAAAAATACTTATAAGAATATTCTAAATTCTCACAAGTCAAAAACCAGGTCTCTATATCCTCTAAACCTGATGGATTTGTATTCACAAAAGTAGACATCCAAGGAGTAAGGACCAAAACAAAGCTCATATCTTGTACTCCAATGTCAACAAGCATACCAAAACCATCAAAATGTCAACCAAGTTTTCATATGATGCCTAAAATAATGCACACAAGTGAACCACATGGGTCAACAATACTCGAGCCCAACTCAACCAGACTGGAATCATGTAGCATGGGGCAGAAGTATCCTTAGATGTGATAGGTGGGAAATCATAAATCTATTGGGCCATGCATATTCCTAGGGGATATAAGTAAAACCCCTTGCTAACACAATTAAGAGGAAAAAACCTGACTATGGATAGAAAAGGTTAAGGAAAACATCCAAGACACCTTGATACTATCCTCATTTTGGTGGAACAGACTCTCCCACTTGGTTTTTCATGGAATATCAAGAGAACATTTATGTTGGGAATGTGTTCCTCATTATTTAGAGTCCAAATCCACATAAAAAGAAACCAAATACTACTCAAAGTGTCTCATTTAAAAGGCTGACACTAAACATGCGAGGTTACCAATAGACAAATATGGCTACCCAAGCTCTCACACTGGGTCTTACCAGACCCTCCACAGAAAACTCCATCATACAACACTTCCCTGAATACAAAAGTCAGAGGGACTCATCCACCACATCTAAATAGAATCATAAATAGAAAGTAGTGACTCTCCCTTAGAGTTACAGATTTTTTTCACAAAACACAGAATCTTAGTGGAGGTGAGGATACCTTTTTCTCTAGTATTCAAAGCCACACTGATCAACACCCACACATGGTCTTATGATTTCCCCGAACCAACATCAATCAAGAAACTGAATAAATTGAGATCATCCTAACTGTGTATATCAATAATAATTAAAAATTTTGAAAAGGACACATATCATACCTCTATCCATGAAAAGAGTCTTCGGGTTAAAGGCTAATATGGCCCATTTCTTTCCGCGTCCCCATCCTACAACTCCATGAGCTAGGCGTTGACTGCATGGGGGTAGCGGTGGAAACTCATACCATCTACCACCTCCTTCTGATCCAACCAACAAGATGCATCTTACATCCTATGGAACTTCATTATTGAAACACTGGCTCTTCTATGGTTTTTTTAACTATCTCTCTCTCTCTCAAAAAACACATTATGTTAGAAAATATCAGGAAATATCTCCATGGTATTCATAAGAATAGAAACACCTCTCTTAGAATTGACCAAAACACTAGTGTGGCTCATGTGATTCATACCAATGTGCTTGATTTTGGGTATGAGAATTCCTCATGCACAATGATCCTTTCACAAGATTTCTTCCAACTATTACAGACACCTCATGCAAAAAAAAATTCTACATGCCACACTCAATTATCCATCATCCATGAATATCTCTACTACCAGAGCCTACTCTAGTAGCCCAGCATAGGGGGAAGGCAACAAGAGACACCACCCACTCAGAAATCATAGTGGAGGCCCTTTTCAAATGTATTGGTCCTGATGAATGGATATGTAACTAGGTCAAGGTAGTAGCATGACAGGTTAGTGAACATCACCGAGTAATCCACCATGGTCATTCAACACTACGGAAGATACAGAATCACCTGGATATGCATGAACCTTGAAATGAATGGATATAACTTTTCTATGAAGATATTCATGAACTTATTCCAAGAGAGTGTCTCCTCATCATGGGTCTACATCAAAACACCCCACTATAGCCCTACCAAACCATGAAAAATGATCACCTATTGGACCATCATAAGGTTGGTAGGTTTCCTCCCATGGTGGAAAACATGGGTGACTGACTCAAGCCAGTCCTCAATAGCCTAGGGGTCTCGATCACCCTGAAAATATAGGGGTCACTACCTCTTGTACTTGTATAATTCACTCAGAAATTGTGTATCCTTGGCCTCCTCTTCTAGAACAACATTCTACTTGACGAGCGGTGGATCAACTGATGGACCACATGGAGGTCGAGCCTCAAAACCTATGCCCTACGCTGAATCCTCTCCACGAGGTGGATAATCATCACAATCCTGTTGTGGAACCCTGTATGGATTTTATCATGTAGGTATCCTGAAATAAAATTATGACACACAATGATAAAAGAGTAAATCTGATGAGATGACACAATATAGGCATTAAAAACAAAAAACCAAGTCATATATGATTTATGTACCATTATTTTACAAACACCATGTGTCTTGTTATATCAAGTCGAAAATTAGGTTATCAATGTCTTGGTGAATGGACACATTGGCTACCACCCCATCACTAGAGTATCTATACTAAAATCTAGACTCAAAATACTCTAATATTGAAATTATAAAACATAAACAAGGATCATGAAACTATTGTAAAATTTGGAACCAACCACCTCTAATTCCACTACATCCCAACATAATCAAGTAGGGATCCAGCCAAGACATAACATGCCCGACTCTGTTGGACAAGGTATGTCAAATAGCATTGAGTAGATTGTCACACACTAGGGGGAAATATCCTAAGAAACTTGTATGCAAACACCCAAATACACCTCCATGGAGAAATGAAAATATGTATAAAAATTGTAAATAAATTCATTGATATATATTTCCCAACTAGAATATAATAATGGTACAAAAAGCAGAAAAAAAATGCCCACACAATGAAAAAATTAAAAGCATCTGAACTGCTCAGAAAGAGGGTATGAATATCAAATATGCTAACCAGAAATCTACTATTCCTAGATCTGGTATCACCACAGTTGGTCAAGCTAACTATGCTCAAACTTATCTAGGTTCTCCTAGGACTCCATTTAAAGGACCATGGTCTGCTCAAGACACAACATGTTCGAGAAATTATTGTACATGGGTGAGTATAAAAATATTCAAAAGGATCCCTAGAAACATCAAAAGATAAGGGAGAAACTGAAAAGTAATATTATACTTAACCTAGCTAGAGGTCCCCCAATCAAAGAGAAACTCCATCTCAAACCATCTTTAGTTGTACACAACTAATCATCTAATACAACATAGTGTGTCACTCAAAACATGAAAACACCTTAAGGACACCACGAAAACATACATATATGCTAATATGGCTTTGTGTATCATGAGTATATAATCTCATAACTAGTGAAAGGGTCTACTCAAGGATCTAATGATAACACCAAACTAAGATAACATGGTCCATGATCTCATCCATCCAAGATTTCACCCAACTGAGAGATGCACTCCATAAGGAAGAACACACTAGGTCTATCCCTAGTGTAAAACACCAATGATACTTCCCTAACAAATATTCACCCTATATAAGGTCGAAGATCCCAATCAAAGCGACTCAATTGTCACCACTAATATTTAGTCTTAGGAATCCATGATCCTAAACCAACTCACATAACCTATTTAAATCTTATATAGAGGGTTCTTCACCTAATTCATTTGAGATATCACTAACTCCTAACCAGAAATCGCACATGACAGGAGGAGGTTCCCTCTCCCCACTACTACTCGATTATGGGGTAATATTACTCTGTAGGTGTGGTTCCACACCCCGGTACAATATGGGAGTAGTACTATGAGAATTGTGGACCTGTACTCTAACCCAGTAGGGGAGTACCACTATGTAGATTTAGTAATCACACCCTAGTTATACAGGGGAGTACCTCTTTTATGGTTCATTAACTATAGAGTATTTTCACCCCAATACAACAGAAGAGTACCGACTAAAGGCTAGAGTACCCACTCCCTAACATGACACGGGTGTTCCAAATATTCGTGAATAAAATGTATGGAGTACCCACACCCTAGAATTATCAGGTTGTTTTGAATCCAAAGATATAGGACCCTCAAACTAAAATTGTTCGGAAGTACCAACTCTACCATCCAACAAATATGTAGGGTCAGCCCCATGACACGTCAGGGGAGCACTCTACAACTATACATCCATCATGGTGAACCCACACCATAGTCTATAATATGAGTAATAAACCAATAGGATGCTACATAATGGTAATTAACCTATGCCCATGATGTGGGGAGTCCCATATCTACCTCAGAAGATATGTAAAAGAAACCTACACCTTTATAGAACAAGGATGTACCTGACCCAGTGTCTCCCTTGTAAAACCCCACTGATATCAAACATCAGTCTACCATCGCTACATAAGCGTATTACATGGAAAGTACCATGCCTTATCATGTGGGGTGAAAGAAATTCCCCATTAAATTCTATGTATAAATAGGCGAAGGATACCATTCCCTTAAGTCAGAAACCAATCCCTATAAGAGAAGATACAGAAAGCATAAGAAATTATGTTGATTGTCAAGTAGTACAATATGTGCACTAGGGAACCCACGACATGTGATATTGCTGAGTGATTTGACCACATATCTTTTCTACATGGTTTTCCAACCCATATTGGGCTAAATTGTGTTTAGAGGTGATACACATTGTGGTATGTATCACCCTACCGCTTGCTGGGTTCCTCCTTCACACTTCCAGACTAGCATTGTCCCACACACTATGTATCCTATGCTACGCTATGTGTTCAGTTGATACAGCCACCTGAACATGTGGTATACCCATTCCCTTGTTCAACACCCAAATTCTTTATATTCTTGAAGATTTCTTTTACATGGTCTTTTATATTCACAATGCTTCCCTGGCTATGTCCTCAGTCCACACAACATGAGGTCACTACATGGCGCGTAACCCTTAATACATTTCACATAGTCCTCAAACATCATATTCACTAAATAGGAAGAACACACTTCATGTTCCTCTAGTACACATGTCATGATGATGGGAAAATATGATAATTTTTCACTACAAATGGAATGTATGACCCACATTCACCACAAAAATACAGATTGACCCTCAAGGGGTCCCTAATAAATGTATAATGGATATACAACATTAAAATGATGCATACAAGGTGGATCATGACTTAAAACTCAAACCTCTAACCGTGTAGGTGAAACTCCGAAGTTTCACAGTTGAATCGGCATTCAGAAGCTGCAACTGCATGACTTGTGATCAATCAACGTCATTATTCAAGACCGATGATGTTTCATTTTCTTGATACAGCCTTTAGGTCTTTCGTTGGTGGGGGGGGGGGGGGGGGGGTTCAGCTCCTCCTACATGAACACAAGGGAGAGGATATAAGATAGGGTAATATTTTTTATTAAATCACAAAGCCTCCATATAAAATCTTCGTCTGACTCTCCTCTGACCCGACACCTTCCAATAATGACATTTATATTGTATCTTGTGTCAACCCAACATTCTATTCTCAATCGTGGTCTCATAATTCTGATCAAAAAATCGACTCAAGATTCATCCAACCTTTCTAGATGATACATCAAGTGCATGATAAAATATATTTAATATTTCTGATATCACCTATATGGGAACCCTCAATCCCCATATTTTTATGGAGACTCATCTCATGAATTTGGAAGTATTTGTAAGAGTATTCTGATGTCTCACAAGTATATTCCTAGGTTGCATCAACAAACCCATGGAGATAGGGAACATCATTCAAGTCATGTCATACCCGGCCAGGAATAAGTGTACTTGGGTATTTGAGTTGTTTCAGGAAAAAATGGTACAAATTTCAGTAGATTGACTTCACTTAATGTCCATAAGAGGTCTCATATGTCCTAGTATATTTGGCGTAGTATTTTAGAGAATTAAGTGGTAGTTCTGAGGGAGTTTCTACCAGAACTAATCATAGCACATATTATGTCTTGATAGTTGTTTCATAAAAGATTCATTGAGGGGTCATTTAATATGATAATAGTCTTTTCCGTAATTTTTTATTATTCTACCACAAATTAATAGAAACATTATACACCTATATATTTTTATTGAGTCAATGATATGATTACCCATGTTGAGGTTTCCGGTTTTCTTCTTTAAAGTGATGTGTAAAATCATGTCTTTGAGAATATAATTGAATATGCTATTGGATGATGTTTTTGTGAATCACAATAAGTTACACCTACATATTATAAAAATCATATTGATATTGCTGTGAAAGATGTCCTTGATTTGGGATATTTCACAACACCCATTCCCATTCTGGAACAAGTTATGGAACTTCAAATGGAAGAATATTGGGATCATTATCATGATATATTATGAAGAAACCACTTGTTTTTCAAGGACCTAATTACCCTCAATAGGATGTGAATTTTTTTAAAAAGTTTTATTTTATTTTTGATTTCATAGAAATTACAGTTTATATTAATGTGAAATGTGATTCCTTCAAGACTAAGAGAATGAATAAGTGATGGTCGGATTTTATAGACATAGTGAAGAAATATAATGGATTGGGGTGGAAAAACAATTGAGGCCTTTTTACTAAGCAGATGAATATAGAAATATTGTTCTTAAAAAAATCTATATAGTTTCTCAGCCTCTAGAATGGTGAAATGACTATCAAACCATATAATAATTATTTTAGAAAACATGTTTTTTATCTCCTATGATAGTAATGAATAAGAAAATGAATTCTTGAATATTTATGATGGGTATTTTATTTGATATCTGATCTCTAGTTTTAATGCTTAAACTCACTTTTATGTGGATGTTCTAGATAGAGAATTTGCAACATTGTGTGACCTGGATAATATGTTAGGATTAAAAAGATTTTCATTTTCTTCTAGTGGTAGTTCGGTTAGATTTAATAATGTAAATATAAATCATGATGAGTCTCATGGTGATTCAAAAATGAAATTGTATTCTAGGATTCATACAATGGTTAGAATAGGACCTATATCATTTTCCCAATATTGTACACTTGGGTACTAAAAACAATATTGCACTATGGCACCCATGATATATGGTCTGGGTGGATTCTCATGTCACCAACAGAAGTTATGTTACATAATTTATACACAATTTATGGAAACATGATCATAATCTCTTAAAATTAATATATTGAAATCAGTTTCATCATGATCTATGTGGTTCCATCAATTGGAATATGAAATGAAGCTTCTTCATGTAATGTATAATCTTCCAGAAGAAGCTGATATATGACCATCAATAGTAAAATGTCCCATCAATATTGCTTCATCTTTAGTTATTTATTTATTTGATATTGGTGAATCTCACTCATCTAAATTGACCCATATTGCAAATTTTATATGTAGTTCTCGGGATAGTTGATATTATGTGATATATATTACTACACCACTTAAAATACATAATGATAGGGGTCACCGATTTCTTAATTAGGTTTTCTCTCTAGTATAGAATTAACTCAAGTGTAATTTTATACTTCTCAATATGAAATCCATTGAAATCATTTTCATGATTGATTGGATAAATACCCATAATTATTGGTTATATATTTATCGTCAATGTTTCTATGTGATGTGTTTTTTAAGAAGAAAAGCACATAATGTTGAGTAAATCCATGCCATTTTTTCTAGAGCTTTCCAGGTTAATACCAGTGTTTAGATTTGACTTAGAGACATAATCTTAGAGTGGTGATCTTTATAGAGTTGTCATTGATTTTAAATATATATTTCCAAATTAATTTTATATCCTCCCACTTGTATGGGTAATGGTTTTCTCCATTGATTCTATACAATGTTCCCAACCAATATCATTTCGTTATTACTCTATGAATCCAATATAATTGAATGAGTTGAATACCCAGTTGGATTAGTTATTGGAAAAATCCATTATAAACCAAATTATGTCACTATTGGTGGTGACCACTCATTTTTTATATAATTATATTGGAAATCATTGACATATTGTTTATTACTGAAAATAAAACCTATCTACGATAAAGAACATGTATACATTACCTTAGATATATGATATATTTGACTAGAATAAATGGAAAATGTGTTTTTAATAGGTTTATCTTCTACTTGGATATCACATGTTTAGAATTAATGAATTTTAAATCCCAATTGCATCTTTTAGGAGTAGGTTTGGACACTATGAGTACCCTGTTAGAACAGTTGGTCTAAAAAATTCCCCTATAGCTTCTACGGAACTGAAGAACATGATATTCCATGACTACCATGACTAATTCAAGGTAGTACTTATGGGTTATATTTTTGATTACATTAAAAAAAGTACCACCATTTTTGTCATTTTAGATAATTAAAGTAAACATTTTGAAATAAAAAACTTTATGAAAAACTATAAAAATGTGATTTCTAGATTCCAAAATATATTTTCATGAGACACATGCTCCCATAAAATAGTATTTTAGTCTTCTATGATAATGTTAAGTATGAAATGACATGGGAGAAACCTATTATTTTTTTCAATATTCATTGAATATTGGGCTCGGTGGGATATTACATCTTTTCTATCAAAGACATCTCAAAAATGGATTCTTCGATAGACACACTCACTCAAGAAGGATTAAAGTTCATTTGGGAGACAACATAAATTAATTATTTTGACGAATTAAAATTTATTTTTATCTTTTTTTCCTATTTAAGATCATCCTAATGCAAGGAATTTTAGTATTTTTTTGTGATACATCATGTTTTTTATGATCTATTTTAAAATTGTGTGATCACTTGGAAGCCTATGGTTTCAGAAATCCCAGGAAACATGAGAAGAATTATCCAACCCATGATCATGATCTATCTACTATTATTTATTCCCTCAATAGTTTGTGTAATTACCTTTTTGGAGAAAGTTTCACTATATTTACTGACCATAAAATTTTGAGTTGTATATTCATTAAAAAATATTTTTTCCTTCGGAGGAGACATTAGGTGGAGTTTCAATGGTCTATTTATTATGAAATTTCATTAACCCTCAATTAGATAATTTTAATTGGTGATGCAATGAGTAGAAAATGTAAGAACTTTTCCATTAAATAATTAGAAAAATAGTGTATTTTATATATCTATTTACTTAGTATAATTTGGGAGTTCAAGAGGATGGTTTAGAGATTGTTTTAATGAATGATCTGGTAACCACCTATATTCTATAGATGATTCCTTAAGATAGTCATCTTTATAATGACTTTTGATGACTTTAGGTACTCTTTTTATAGTGGGGATAACATTATCAAGTGGTTATTGTCTTGTGAGTGAGTCCTATGTCACAAGAAGTTGTATGTTATTACTTTTATAGTGAGAAACGTGTGATGGGGGATTATACTAATTCATCAGTGGCACATTATTGGGAACCATGAAGATGTGTTAGCCTATGTGGTGATGATTCTGGTGCTGAGTTAATAGGAGATACTACAATTATTTTCTTTTCATTATTATACTTGTCAAAATTTCAAGTTTAGAAACCTAAAATACTAAATTATTTGTTAATCCCATCCTATTCCCACGTGGATGTGGGATGATATTTCAATTGATATTGTGGTTGGGATTTCATGAACCCATTAAATAAATAATATTATATTGTTTGGGATCAACAGACAAAACAAATTAGGTCTCTTTATACGCATTCAAGATACATCCATATTTTACAATTTGGTATGTCACCATGTGAATGATATTTTCAAATTTCATTGAGATCCAATAAATATAGTTATTGATATGGATTCCTAGTTAAATTCTTATTCTTAGAGAGGCCTCTAGGATCTAATCCTAGGATAGTTTGACCACAGATTATCATCTACATATATATGGATATATATAATGATCTATAAATACCCCTGAAGAAAATTTAAATGCTTTTGTTCTAAAATTTGTGGAGGTTGGGATATACACTTGGGAATGGTTGAGTTTCACTGTAACAACAGTTACAAGTTGTCCATTGGAATGGCTTCTTTCTAGGCATTGTATGGTCATTGAAGAAAATATGCATATTTTTGGTCGGATGTTAGTGATTTTTTCTTAGTAGGGCTGAGTTTAGTAAAAGAGAACAAATCAAGAATTTATTTGATTCCTCAAAAAAAATGGTAATAGAACTAATATTGTATAAATCCTATGCTAATCATCAGTGATGACCATTTGAGTATTAATTTTTTTACCAGGTATTTTTAAGAGTTCAATATCAGTAGGGTAACCAACATCATGGTAAATAAAGAATGCTTGTTCCAAGGTTTGGGTTTTCTTTTGATATTATTGATAAGTTTGATAATGTATCTTACTATTCAGTCTAACCACCATAGCTGACACTGACCCACATCATGTTTTATGTATCAAAAAATAGGAAGTATCTTTCTAATACTTTATAGGTCTATAGTTTGGATGACATTGATGTTGTACCAGATTTATTGGTGATTGAGCATCGGGTCAAGAATATTGATTCTAGGGAAAATATTCATTATGGTAATTAGATACCTTTTTTCTATGTTCTATGTTATAATGGTTTTTAATTTTATGTGTATTGAGAGCATGAGGATTGGGTAAGAGAGTATTCGACAAATATCTTTTACATGGAAACAACTTCATAGTATTTTTGTGTACAAAAAGTGTTCCTGGAGAAGAGTTTGTAACATTATGTTACCTTATTTTCGTTACATCATGAACATTGTCTTGATATCCTTATATTTGTGTTATTTTTTCACGATTTTTGGGTTTTGATTGAAATTTATTGGTGGTTTTGAGGGATGATCATGGTTGGATAATGGTTACGGAAAACAATTTGGGTTGGCCTAGTAAACTATTTACCTTGATGAATAGTTCTTGAGGTTAGTCCATAGTTGGTGCAAGGTGTTTCCAAATCATATCACCACCCTACAATCTTAGAACCATCAAATATTGGGGTTTTCATGGTTTTCACTTGGTTAAAAAAATATAGTAAAAACAATGTACCCCATCCAATATCAAAGTATGTTATAATGGTTTGGGAATAAAGTTTCAACAAACCATGTGACCTAATTCGAAAACCATCTTCATGTGAATTTATTTATTATAAATTTTAATAAAAAAATACTATGAACCCTATATTAAATTTTAATCAGCACCATTTGACTATAATATGTTTCCATAAACGTTAGAGTCTCTCAAGATGTGAAATTTACTCCACCAACAACTTCTCTTTTTGGATCCATGTATAGGTTGTTGTCTTCGATCTACTTCTATGAAGTGAAAATCATATGATTTGGTTTTTCACAATATTACCATATCTTTATATTAGAGATTTATTTTTCATGATTATATTGATGGATATATTCATTGATTTGACGGATTATGATTCTATGTTTGTTTTCTCGGTCTTCTTATCATTATTTTTTCATTTCTAATCTTTGTGTAGGTGTTGATTTTATTTTGTGTTTAAAAGGTAGTTGGTTCCATAAGGCATTACCAAAAAATTTAAATAATAATTCAAAGATTTATTTCAAATGGGATTATAATTGATTTAAAAACCATGACTTTTTATGATTTGAGGTTCAATTTTAAAGGGAATGTAAATTATGAAAACCCCAAAATTTTAATATAATTGAAAATATTGTTTGTAATTGATGAAAAGGGTGCCTTGAATTCAATATTCATTTGATGATATTATTTAATGCTGATTATTTTGAAAATTTTATTTAAAATAAGAGAATATTTGGAAAACCATGAATTGGATTAAAAACTATATTTTGGTTTTGAAATTGAAAATTAATTTTAACCATGAAATTCTGAAATTAAATTGTGGATGTTGAATGGATTTTGAAATAAATGATTTTCTTTAGAATGAATAAATTATTTATTCATTTAATACCATCTGATATAAAGTATTTAGTAGGTGATTTCTTACATAAAACTGGTGTTCATAATTCCTATCAATTGACTTATGGTGACAAAACTAACTAAATCATGTTCATCTTGATTTCCAATGATGGATCCTATAATCAGGAGTTGAATGATTTGGCTGATGGATTGATAATTTTGGAGTGTACAAATATAGTATATTGATGATTATGGTTGGTATATTTAAGGTTCATATAGTTATAAACTAGTGTAATTCATTAATTATAAACAATGTCCATTTGGTTATTGGAATAGATTAGACATGCCATTATTTGTTGAACTATTCAATTCATGCCATAAATTATATATAAAAGTTTTAATAACATATTTATTTAATAATATTTTGTTATATCGTTTATCATTAGTTATGAATGTATTTTTGTGATTAAAATATGAAATTGACATTCCATTCCATGATTTAAAAAAATTTAAAGAATAAATGGTTTAATTGTAATGTAATTGATTATAGAATCCTCATCATGAACCTACTAGGATTCTTAGACCACACCCTACCTTTTCCATTAGGAATTTGGAGGTCTATTTATGAAATTTATATGGAAAGGGAAAGAGGCACATGTAGGTGGTAATTATGATTGATCTAAAGGACGAGGGGGTGGTAGTGGTGATCAATTGAGCTATGGTCCACTTATTGTATATGGATAGTGAGAATTCATCCTAATGGATGTAGTGTTTTAATTTGGTTTATGTTTTACCTTTTTATGTTTATCTACCTTCCTTTTTTAATTTTCTGTTTTAGCATGTTGATTTTTGTTTGTTTCATATTCTCATATTTTTTCATATCTTTATGGGAAAAAATGCCTTTATATTTCAAATAGCCAAAATGTTAGTTTCCAACCACTAGGGATTATGAATTCTCTTCGGTCCATGTCATAGAAGGCTCAAATATTAATGTATTATTGTATCTATTATTTTTAAATTGATGACATAAACACTTGATTGGAAAGGATAGTTTTCTATAAAATAATTATCTTCTCACTATTCACTAAAAATATATCATTTTAGAAAATAAAAAAAATCATTCTAAATATAATTTTGATAATATAAATAAATTTTTTCCTTTTTATAATATACAAATACAAAAAGTTTTATAACTTAATTTTAATCTACACACAATAAAATTCCAGGAAACTATTTTTTAAGAAAACCAATTTTCGATTGATAAATTGAATTTATCGAAAATTATGACTTATTTATTATTCATTAATTATTAAATATTCATCATAAAAGTCATTTATAATTATTTTAACTAATTTGGTTATTCCTATTCTTACCACCAATCCAATGGTTAGGTGAAAACTATCACATTATATAATAATATTATAATATTATATCAATACTCTATTAAAAATAGTGTTACTTGTAAATAAGGAAATAAAAATAAATAAATAAATTTATGTTAGGAGGAAAGGTGGTTTTTCTTAACACTAGTTTTTAGTGCTGGGAGAAGAGGATAAACATATGTTCAAGGAAGGGGACAATGTGAAGGTTTCCTAGTATTTTGACTCGGACATGCTGGTTGGGTCCAAGGAAGTAGACTTTCTAGAAGAATATTTTAGATCCTCTTTATGGAATGGGAAAACAATCTAATTGATTTATAATGGTTTATCCAGCACTCATGGAGGCCATGTAATAAGAAAGATGTAAGAATGTAGTTCTTGTTTATGAGGTACGAGTTTCTTCTTTTCTCTTTTCTTTAAGTGTTTTTGAGAAAATATGGAAAGTGGGGAAAATCCCAAAATTTTGGAAGTACACGCTGTGTACTTCTCCACACGCCATGTACTTTTGGCCATGTGGGATGAGTACACGGGTCATGTGGCCATGTTGGAGACGAAGGGTGTAAAGACCTACTACACACTATGTAGTGGTCCCTTACACTCAGTGTAGTCAGTCAGTAGTAGAATAGTAAGGCGGTGGCCAGCTGTGTGACAAAACACGCCGTGTACTCAAGGAGACATGCTGTATAGTCATGTCGAAAGATGAACAATGCCACGCTGGCGGGAAGCCTCCAGAGGAACAGTTTAAAAATGGTAAGTACATGCCGTGTAATTTGTTTTTTTTCCGCTTAAAATGGGCAGTAGACTCCCCTGTTCATAGGGAAGGCTTAGAATGGGAAGAGAGCTTTGTAGAGGACAGTAAGAGATTCGAGGATCCGCCGAGTGTACATCTGGAATCTGATTCTCCCTCCGTCGATCTTGTTAGAACCGTGCGGGTAATCCATCTCTACTCCTAGTGTGTCTCTTTCCAATTATTCCTCTAATGGAATTTATTTTCATTTAAGGGAGAATTTATTTACCTCAGATATACGACATATTTGGGAATTTCTGGAATCGACATTCACATATATCGTTCGTTGACGTTTAAGGTAGGTGGCATGGTGTTTATTTTCAAACAGTTGTTCATTGTTTTGCGTTTAAATCTAGAAAATCATATTTTTGGTGTCGTGTGGCTGAGGCCGTGACTATTTTAAATACCTAGAATTTAATATGTATTTGAATGTGATATGAAAATGTTGTTTAGGATCGCCACTTGAATCCAAGACCACCCTGGGGGGTGCGTTCCTCTGTTTAGCCGTTTGGCCAGGATGCCTGAGGGTATGCCCTGTTTATATTATGCCTTTAATGTAATGATTAAATAATTACCTTGAGAGAAATTTATATTTTACTACTTTTTTACATGTTGGGCTTGGCCCGGTTAGCTGTTTAGCCTGAGGGTGGTGTTGTGATTAGCCTGTGGGCATTGTACTACATAGCCAGTGGGAAACTTCTTATGGGCCTGTGGGCAGTTGATTATGTGCCTATGGGAAACACTTCTTACGCCTATGGGCAATATCCGTATGCCTGTGGGTGGATTATTGTGGTTGGTTTCTCTTTACCCGAGGGTAGGAATCTACGTGTCTGTGGACATTGGCTGTTTACTTAGACTATTCACTATGGTGATATTTTAAATTAAATGATTAAATGGATATTAAATTGTCAATATAAATGGTTAAGTTAGTTACTTTAGGTACTGCTTACTTTATTGAATTTTATTTTTGCACACTGTTGTTTTCTGTTTACACACAGTTGAGCAAGAGACTTTGGTGGGTGCCTACATAGATTACTTATCACACCCTGTTTGGGTCATGCATTTCGGCCAAAACAGATTACGTTTCTGTAGGTGTGGATTGTGGCAAAAGTCTCTTTATAGGTACTTGATTTCTGCTGAAGAGTAGGGGATCATGGGACCGGGCATAGGCTCGCGATGCTACCAGTTGTTTTGTTCTATTTTGCTTTCCTATACATGTACTGCACTGTATTGTTCTGAGAAATCTTCTAGATGCTTTCTTAGAAATCGAGGCATGTTGCACCATTTTATATATTGGTTGGTTATGTCTACAACAGTTATTTATCTCAGTTGTGTATGGTTTACTGCTTCCGTTTTTGCTGTATGTTTATTTATATTCCACTGCACTACACTTTGACAAATGAGGGCATAGTTTCCCCACTATCAGACCTTGGCCCTCACTACTAGTCAGCAGCCTCTGGCGTTTGGGGAAATACGCTTGAGGTCACATGGAGAACCGTGTTCGGGGCACCTTTGGAGTGGTACCCAGATCCAGGACGTTACAAAGTGGTATCAGAGGGGTTCTTTTCTTTGACTTACTATTTGGAGGCTTCGTCAAGTATAGGATGAGAACGGTAGTTGGTAATAAGTTGTGCCTGGGCGTAGCTAACCCTTGTACAAGGAAAAGCCAATTTCCCTCGTGTTTCAATTTTTTTGATTTTTCAATTTTACGGTTGAATTGATTTTCACCAAAGGGTGACATACCTGTTTTGTGTTGTTGATATTTTACCCTTGGGTAATATTTAGTTGAAACCCGATGAGTTGAGGGTATGCCATCTCATGCATCATTTAGGCACATGCTAGAAATCACATTCCATGCATAGTTCCATGCCATGCCGATGCGTTATAAATTGCAAGTTGTTGTGATAGTTGTTTTTCTAGAAAACAATGTTGTTGTGATAGCTGCTTTGATAAATACTTGCTATGTGATATGGTATTTCTTGTATGAACTTGTTAAAAGAATGGACGCCAAACATCAGTTTTTGGGGATTATGGGCCCCCATTTACAGGAATTTAGTGTATCATTGACTTTTTATTTTTTTATAACACAGATAAGACGTCAAACTTTGATTCTTGGGGAGTATGGGCCCTCACAGATCGGAATTTGACACTTAGGTGTTGTTTTGTGGTATTTTCCGCGTTCCGGGGGAGTTTCTGAGGCATACTGTCCGAAAACCAAAATTCACGCCGTGTAGTACTTAAACACGCCATGTATGTTCTTCTATTCGGGAAGAAAAATTAACTTTTTGATTACATGTCATGTACCCTAAGTACAAACCGGGTAGTCTCTTCCCGTGTCACAAACCATGTGGGCGGCGACATGGGGAAGGGAAGTTCTTAGAGGAGAACATGATGTGTACCGGATGTAAACATCGTGTAGTGTTGACCTAGAGACTCGGCCATGTAACTAACAAACATGAGCCAGTGTAGTCATTTCGTGAACATGTTATGTCAATAAAGAACACACCGTGTAGTGTGACTTGGGGACCCACCCATGCACCTAACAACAAGGGATGAGAAAATCATTTCGTGTACACGTTTTGTGTATATTGAACGTGCCGTGTAGTTAGACCTGTGTATCTGGCCATGTAACTAAAAAGGCGGGTCGGTGGAGCTCGTCTAGTACACACCGTGTACCTATGGGACATGCCGTGTAGTCTTGTCTGAGGATAGACAGTGTGGACTTAACCGTGTGACGGGGAAACGGGGTTGTTGACACGCCGTGTGTTGGTGTAAGACGTCGTGTAGTATCATGTCGAGTAGTCAACCGTGTCACAAACGACACGGGCAGTTGGAAAATTACACCATACATGCTGTGTAGGTTATATACATTCCTTGTAGTTTTTGTTCAACGGGAGCTGTGTGGCTTAGTCGTGCAGAAGGACCCGGGTAGGGGAAGGGAAGTAAATTACATGTCGTGTAGTCAGTATACACACAGTGTAATATTGTTTTTCAAATTTTGAATGCCTTCTTCCTCCTGTTCCCTTTTGGTTGTATTCATTTTTGGTCTTTAATAATCATGTTCTAAGGTGTTCTTTTGACCTTGTAGTGTCATGCCGCCAAGACGACTGTGCGTTGTTTTCCATGAGAGCGGCGATGACTATTCTTCAGAGATGGTGGGCCATGGCCTACCTGTTGATCCTCCAGCAGATCCATATATGGCGCCAGCTGTTATACTGGAGACATGCACAGATGCGCAGTTCCATGAAGGCTTTATGCGGTTCATGCAGACCATACAGGGAGCACCGCAGGCTGCCACATCTATGGCCGAGCTGACACGTATCTTCCAGCAGTACTATCTGCCTACGTTTTCAAGGGATGGCAGATCACAGGCTGCGGAGTCTTAGCTAGGATCGATGCAGACTATTATCGAGCACCTTGAGATGCCTCCAGGGTGGAGTGTTAAGCTCGCGACTTACATGCTGCATGATTCTGCCAAGAGGTGGTGGGATGTCACCATCCAGTCAGAGTATCACAGAGACCTGGAGTGGGAATATTTTCAGGAATTCTTATATTACATCTTCTTCCTAGAGATGCTGAGGGCAGATAGAGCTCGAGAGTTCATGAATCTCTAGCAGGGCGCTATGTCGGTGATGGACTATTCTGCTCGTTTTACTGAGCTTCAGCATTTTTCACCCATACTAGTGGGTGATGAGAAGCTGAGAGCCAGGTGTTTTGAGTATGGTCTTTGGTATGACATCTGGGCACTGGTAAATGTTTTCAGGTTTCCTTTAGTACATGAAATTGTGAACCAAGCACTGATCACAGAGAGGAACCTGCGGGAATCTAGTGGTGTGGGCCAGGGCGGTTCAACACCAGTTACTGGTACTATTTCTACTGGAAAGAGTAAGAGATAGATGGACTTTTCTCAGGGTGGTAGCACCATCATGAATAATTCTTCAGGTGGCCAGGTCATGTGCTACCTGTGTGGTAGAGAGGGGCACATGAGGCCATAGTGTCCACGAGACCTAGTGGAGTGCCGAGATTATGACATGATGGGTCATCTGCAGCACTTTTGCAGGGTGTTTCCACCGATGGCTAGTGAGAGGGGTTCTGTGTAGACTTCGTGTGCGGGAGAAGGACCAGTGGCTTCTTACCAGTCATGGAACTGGAATACGTCAGGGCATGCAGGTAGAGATGGTGGTCATGGTCGTGGTATCTAGACACCAGGATCTCAGAGGCAGTAGGGCGGGACAGCTCAGGGTAGTCAGGCCGTGTCGCAAGGCCGCAACACTGGGCAGGCATATGCAGTGGAACAGACCCAGCAGGAGAAGGATCACGGACCTGCTACAGTCAGAGTTACTATTCTAGTAGCTTCTGTTTTATCTACAGTGTTATTCGATATAGGTGTTATGCATAGTTTCATATCTGTACCTGTTGTGGAGATTCTTGGGCTCTGTGTTTCTACTTATTCTAATATCATGACGCTAGAAAGTCCGTCGGGGACTAGAACGGCTAGTGTGCGTTAGTGCGAACAGTGACCCCTTGAGGTTGGTGGGTGTCACTTTCTTTGGGACCTCAATGTTATAGACATGACAACTTATGACTTCATTCTCGGGATAGACTGGTTGGTTCCCTTTTGAGCCTTTCTAGGTTGCTATCATCACAGGGTGAGTTTCACATCAGTAGAGGGTAGAAAATTTCTATACAAGGGAGAGTGGGATGTTCAGGTGAGTCAAGTTGGACCAGAGCATCATGGGTGAGGTGGTGTCATAGCCCAGATTGTGAGTTTATATCGAGATGACCAGGGGACTTTTCAGACAAATTTCCCTTCTGTGGTAGATCGTTTCAGGGGTGTCTTCCCGGATGACATTCAGGTCTGCCTACCGAATGTGAGGTGGATTTCTCAATCAAGCCTGTTCTAGGAGCAGCAACAGTGTCCATTCCTCTTTTTAGGATGGCTAAACCTGAGTTGCAGGACCTCGAGAGGCAGTTTGAGGAGTTACAGGGATAGGGTTTCATTCGACCCAGTACTTCTCCTTAGGGTTCTCCGGTCCACATTGTGAAGAAGGCGGATGGAACCCTCAGACTCTATGAGGATTATTAGAAGCTGAACCAGTTGACGGTTAAGAATCGATATCCCTTTCCAAGGATTTGTGATCTTTTTGAACAACTTAGTGGAGCACAAGTGTTCTCGATGATTTTCTTGAGATCAGGATATCATCAGTTTCTCGTTAGACCATCTGATATACCTCTCACAGCTTTCAAGAGAATGTGTGGTCTATAAGAGTATACAGTTATGCCATTAGGACTCACGAATGTGCCAACAGTTTTCATGGCTCTGATGATTTGTGTATTCCATCCTTATCTGGACTATTTTGTGGTAGTATTCGTGGATGATATCTTGGTGTAATCTCACAATTGACACAACCATGCCACCCATCTTGAGATCATATTGATTACTCTGAGAGAGCATTGGCTATATGCTAATCTATCAAAGTGCAACTTTTGGATTGACCAGATTCACTTCCTAGGTCATTTCATCTTAGAGGCAGGAGTTTCGGTAGACCCCGAGAAGGTGAGAGAAGTAGTTTCTTGGGAGAAGCCGAAGAATGTGTTCGAGATGCTGAGTTTCTTGGGGCTAGATGGTAACTACAAGCATTTCATCCAGGAGTTCTCCTTCTTAGTAGCACCGTTCACAGGTTTGATGAAGAAATGTGCAATGTTAATTTGGTCAGAAGCTTGCAAGACAGCCTTTCAGGAGATGAAGGGAAGGTTGATGTCATCACCTGTCATGATACTCTCAGAGCAGGGTAAGAGCTATACAGTTTACTATGATGCATCAGGTATTGTCCTGGGAGTAGTGATGATTCAGGGTGACCGAGTTGTTGCATACAGGTCTTGGAAGTTAAGGCCACATTATAGGAATTACCTGACACATGATCTCGATTTTGCTGCAGTTGTGCATGAGTTGTGCTGTTAGATACATTATCTCTTGGGAGAAAATATTGTAGTTTTCACCAACCACAAAAGTCTCAAGTATATCTTTGATCAGCATGACTTGAATTTGAGACAGCGAAGGTGGGTTGAATACCTTCAGTCCTTCGACTTCCAGCTTTCCTATACACCTGGTAAGGGTATTGAAGTAGCATATGCACTGATAGGAAGACTCAGATACAGGCTATGCAGGAGGCCAGTGGTGAGTGGAAGCTCATGGCTTTATTCTCTTAAATGCATTTGGGGGTACATGATAGTTAGGGGAAGACTTATCTTTTATATATAGATGTGACATCTACCCTCCTGAATAGAGTGAGGATGCGACATATATCTAATTCAGAAGTCCTAGTTCTACGGGAGTCGGTGGCAAGTGAGGACCCTCCTCCTGGGTGGACGATGGGAAATGATGAAGTATTATGTTTCCATGGAAGAGTGTGGGTTCTAGGAGATATACATGTGGAGATGACGCGGGAGATTCATGCTTTAGCTTGGGTAGTCCATCCTGGGGATATCAATATGTTCCTTGACTTGAGATGTCAGTACTGGTGGTCGGGTATGAAGAGAGATGTAGCTGGTTTGTTTACGAGGTGTTCTTCCTATTAGAAGGTGAATGCGGAGTATCAGAGGCCATCTGAAATGTTACAGCAGTTACCCATTCTGGAGTGGAAATGGGATGATGTCGCGATGGATTTCATGATGGGGTTGACGAGGTCACCTAGAGGCAATGATGTCGTGTGGGTTGTTTTGGATAGAATCATGAAGGTTGTTCATTTATTGCCGATCAAGGAGACCTTCAATGTTGACGTTCTTGAGAAGTTTTATATCCGAGAGACCATAAGTCTTCATGGGGTACCTCGTTCTATCATTTCAGATAGGGAAACCTATTTTACGTCTCGTTTCAGGCAGGGTTTTCAGAGGGCACTGGGTACACAGGTGCTTCTGAGCCCAGCTTGCCACCCTCAGACTGATGGCCAGTTAGAGCATAAGATATAGGTTCTTGAGGACATGTTGTGAGCATGCGTCCTAGACTTCCAGGGATATTGGGAGAATCATGTTCCATTAGTCATGTTTTCATACAGTAATAGCTTTCATAAAACTATTGAGATGGAACCATATGAGGATTTATATGGTAGGCCATGCTGATCACCCATGTTCTAGTTAGAGGTAGGTGAGACAACTTTACTGGGACCACATCTCGTGCAATAGACTTATGAGAATGTTCAGTTGAATCAGAAGCGGATGGCTACCGTTAAGTCTCGTCAAAAATCTTATGTTGATCGCTGAAGATGACCCTTGGAGTTTGTGGTTGGGGATCATGTTTTCTTGCATGTTTCGCCGAGGTTGGGACACATACAGATCAGGAGACAGGGTAAACTTTCACCGAGGTATGTGGGGCCATTTGAGATTCTGGAGAAAGTTGGGTTGGTTGCCTATTGGTTGCAGTTACCTTAGAGGTACCGAACAATGCATGACGTCTTCCATTTATCTCAGTTGCGCCACTATAATTTAGACTCGCCCAATGACTTTCAGCCCGATGAGGTTTAGCTCGAGGCAGATGCATCCTTTGAGGAGAATCTGATTTGTATCGTTGACAGGACCACAAAGGTTCTCTGAGGCCGGTCAGTTCCTCTCGTACGGTTGCTATGGCAGCATGGCCTAGTGCAGGATGAATCCTGGTAGTGGGAGACCGACGTACATGCTCAGTGGCCAGAGTTATTGTCAGCATTATCTTCTCCACCCTTAGATGGGAAATTTGGGGATGAATTGCATTAAGGGGGGAAGTTTGTAAGAACCTGCTTCTTGTTTTTGAGGTATGGGTTTCTTTTTTTCTCTTTTCCTTAGGTGTTTTTGATAAAATATGGAAATGGGGAAAATTCAAAAATTTTGGAAATACACGCTGTGTACTTCTCCACACGCCATGTACTTTTGGCCCCTGTGGGATGAGTACACAATTCATGTGGCCATGTCGGTGACGAAGGGCGTAATGACCAACTACACGCCGTGTAGTGGTCCCTTACACGTCGTGTAGCCAGTCGGCAATAGAATAGTGAGGCGGTGGCCAGCTGTGTGACAGAACACGCTGTGTACTCAAGGAGACACACTGTGTAGTCATGTCGGCAGATGAACAGTGCCACGCTGGTGGGAAGCTGCCAGAGGAACAGTTTAAAATGGGAAATACACACTGTGTACTTTGTTTTTTTCACTTATAATGGGAAGTAGCCTCCCCTGTTCACAGGGAAGGCTTAGAACAGGAAGAGAGCTCAAGAGAGGAAGGCCGGAGCTTCGAGGATCCACCAAGTTCATGTCAGGAATCTGATTCCACCTCCGTCGATCTCGTTGGAACTGTGCTGGTAAGCCCTCTCATCTCCTGGTGTCTCTCTTGCCAATTCTTCCTCTAATGGATGTTATTTTCACTTGAGTGAGAATTAATTAACCACAGATATACGATGTCATGGGAATTTCTGGAATCCGCATTCACGTATATCGTTCTTCGGCATTTAAGGTAGGTGGCTCGGTGTTTATTTTCCAACTTTCGTGCGTTTTTGTGTGGTTAAAGCTAAGAACCCATATTTGGGTGGTTGTTTGGCTGAGGACGTTGTTATTTTAAATACCTAGAATTAAATAGGTATTTGAATGTGATATTAAAATGCTATTTGGGATCTCCGCTTGGATCTAAGACCACCTCGGTGGTGCGTTCCTCTGTTTAGCCATTTGGCCAGGATGCCTGAGGGTATGCCTTGTTCATATTATGCATTTATTGTAATGATTAAAGAATTTACTTGAGTGTAATTTCTTGTTCACTTCTTGTTTACATGTTGGACTTGGACTGGTTACCTGTTAAGCTTACGGGCAGTGTGTGATTAGCCCATGGGCATTGTACTATAGAGCCTGTGGGAAACATCTTCCGTGCCTATGGGCAGTTGATTCTGTGCCAATGGGAGACACTTTTTATGACTATGGGAAATAACTGTATTCTTGTGGGGAGATTATTATGGTTGGTTTCTCTTTACCAGATGGTACGATTTTACATGTATATGGACATTGGATATTTACTTACAGTATTCCCTATGGTGATATTTTAAATTAAATTATTAAATGGATTTTAAATTGGCAATATAACTGGTTAAGTTAGTTACATTCTGTACTGCTTACTTTATTGCATTTTACTTTTGCACATTGTTGTTGCATGTTTACACACAGTTGAGCATGAGCCTTTGGTGGGTGGCTACTAAGATTACATCTCACACCCTATTTGTGTCATTATTTTTGGCCCAAATATATTACCTTTCTACAGGTGTGGATAGGGGCAAGAGTCCCTTTACAGCTACTTGATTGCTGTTGAGGAGTAGCAGAGCATGGGACCGGGCTTAGGCTTGCGATGCTACCAGCTATTTTGTTCTGTTTTTCTTTCCTATACATGTACTGCACTGTATTGTTGTGTGACTTGTTCTGGCTATTTTCATAGAATTCGAGGCATGTTACACCATTTTATATACTGGTTTGTTATATCTACTACAGTTTTTTATCTCAGTTGTGTATGGTTTACTGCTTCCACTATTATTGTATGTTTATTTATATTCGGATGCACTACACTTTGACAAATGAGGGCATAGTTTCCCCACTATCAGACCTGGTCCCTTGCTGCTAGTTAACAGCCTCTGGAATTTGGGGAAATGCGCTTGAGGTCACGTGGTGAACTGGGTTCGGGGCACCCGTGGAGTGGTACCCGGATCCAAGACATTACAAAAGATTACACTTTCTTTACCTCACCCTCCTGTTACCTGATCCTCATGAAAATGAAAGATACCTATGAATGTTTCTTAGTAGAGAGAGGGATAATCTACTGGGGATCTTGAGTCTTCCGCAGGTGTTTCTTCTACCTCTGACCCGGAGAATATGGTTAAGGGGGTTTCTAATTTTGGTATCCAACAGTGTGTTAAGGAGTTGTTGGAATGTGATGAGTGGGAAAACATTGTATTTTGTAATGAAGAGTTTTGTGACATGGGCCTTCAAGTCCTGGCCACAAAATATGAATTTGACATGCTGATGGGAAGTCATATTCAGGCTAGTTACACCAAGGATCAAAGTGATTTGATCTGAAAATATCATGGCATTCTGGTATGTGGTTTCAACAGAATGAATATTTCCGTGGAAGACCTCATCCAACCATGGGACCTAATAGCTTACAACATTGAGATCCTTCATAATGATAATCCAAAAGAGAAGCCTTCATCATAATGGAGTCTATATATAGTTAATCTCTCCAATAGGCTTAAATTACAGTTTAGTGAATCAACCATCACATGTAAGGTTGGGTGATTTTCTTCTGTAATATAGACTATTTTTCCAATTTTCATTAAATGTTATTTTTAATAATTAAAATATAAATTTGATTAATGGGGTGACTCTACATTATAAAATTCATTTATTTCTATGAGTTTTATTATATCTAATATTAAAATATATTAAATATTATTAATCATTATCTTAGTCATAATTATTTCCAGTAAAAATACTTTCATCATATTTAATTGTTATGTACACATTAAAAATCATGGGTACCTTATTATAAATATATTCTAATTGACTAAAATTTTTAATATTCTGAAAATATTCCTTCAATATGTTTTACATAAAATTTATTTGAGGAATCTTTGATTTTAGGAATAAATAATATTTAACTGAATACTCTAAAATATCTAATTTTCTGTCTCTTACTTTCCAAGAATCATAATTTTTATTCGTTAAAATAGATCATAATTAAATTTTTTTACTATTTTAGAATGGTATTGTTTTATATTATTCCTAAAACCAACATAGTTTTTTGAATTTATTTAACAGTGATCTATTCATTTTTTAAGGGGCACTGTTTTTTCATTAGACCATTGAATTTTATTTGGAGTATCATAGGTGTTTAAAAATGATGAATTTATATATATTGTTTAATATTTTCCCACATTCCAAATTTCTATAGTTACCCCCATTATCAATATAAATAATCTAAATCAAATATTCTTTTTTATACAACTATCTTAAAAGTAAAATATCATTTGAAAAAGATTGAGATTTATTTCCAAGAAAATAAAATGATGAATATCATATAAAATCATAAAATTTTTAAAAAAATTATCTTTTATAATAAATACTAGTAAAAAGTATTGGTTTAATTAATAAATTATTAATGAGTTTTATAGGCCTTATATTATTCATATTCATAAAAATTTTTAACGATACTATGATTATTTCCACAACAAATGAACCAAAAATATATATTTTATCTACTTTATTTATAGTATTTGGAAAAAAAGTTAGTGATAGGTTAAAATTTAATGAAACAAGAAAATATCATTACAAATCTTTCTATCCAGAAAACATTATTATAATGTATAACACATTAACTCATACATTTTTGGATA
The DNA here is from genome assembly GCA_963277665.1 of Viscum album. Lineage (NCBI taxonomy): Eukaryota > Viridiplantae > Streptophyta > Magnoliopsida > Santalales > Viscaceae > Viscum > Viscum album. The sequence goes on along the minus strand of OY728151.1, from coordinate 399,424,920 downwards.
GTAAGTTTAAAAGAATTTATATAATACATATAAAAAATTTTAATTAATTTAAATTAAGTTAGAATCATAGTTAATGTCTAAAAATTATTATTTTTTACTTCATTATCCATAATATCATCACATAATTGTGTTATAATAATCACATTATGATATATGATTTCATCATATTTTCTTGATATAATTATATGTTTTTAAATACCCATTTCTCCAAAACCACTATTAATACATTTTCAAATACTACCAAATGTTACATTACATATTTCATATTTGATTAATTGTAGATAAATATTCGGATACCCTTTCATGTTCCAAAAAAACAATTTACTCATGTTCAATTATTTATTTCAATTCATCAATCATTTAAAACATTCTATTATAGGAACACATCCTTTATGATTTTTTACAATAAAATAAAAATACAAGTAAGGTAGTTGATTAACATATACAATACCCATCCATGATTATGTTATTTTTTTATCTCATAAAATATAACGATAAATATTCCTAGAGAATTTATAGGAATATATGACTTGAAACATTCAATATAATTTTGACTTTTTTATTTTTATATATAATGATGTTATATTTTAATTATTGATCATTAATTTTATTTTAAAGATAATAATCATGTTTATCATTTCATTTTATTTTTACTAATCTCAAAATATATTATAATATTTTATAATAGAAATATATTTTAACTGTTATCTATTCAATTTATTTAATATAGATCATGTTTTCATTTAGATGTTTTCAATTTAATTTTTTATGTTCTAAAATATATCTCAAATTTAATGAAAATAATTTTTAAAACCTGAAATTTCAATATATAATTCATCAATAAAATTATTTTCAAAATAATATTCAGTTGAAGAATGTACAGAATCTCCTACTAGATTTGAATAATCTATTTAGAATGTATTATCTAATACATATTATAATCCATATTTTTTTTCAATCTATGAATATAATATAGATCTATCAAAATTCTATTTCTATATTCTATATTTTTTATATCCTTTTCCATTCAATAATAATTTAAATTTTAAAAATCGGGTTTAATGTATCATTTTATCATCCATTCAAGGGATGTTACTTTAAAAAATTACTAGAAATAACATTACCATTCCATGTTTTTCAACAATCACATCTATGATAATATCTCCTAGTCCTTATTGAGTTTTCCATTTTTATTTTTTATACTCATCATACATCTTGATCTCCTTAATCATATTCATTTCAATATAACATTTAATTTGATGATTATTAAGTAACATTCACATATTAAAAAAAAAATCTTTTTTCTTACTACTATATTCATAAACAATATTCTTAAAATCATATTTATATTGGAATTAATAAATTATGTGTTCATAAAGAGTATATTCCTTAAATTTAATATATTTATTAATATATAATTTTTAATCTTGTCATTAATTGTGTCAATTTCTAAAAACTATTTCAATAAGAAAAATATCTTTTAAAGAATCTCATTATGAACTCATAAAATTAATAAAACTAGTAAAATGATAAATCATTTAATTATCAATATTATTTTAAATAATTTTAAAGTCATGATATTCATCTCTTTGTCAAAAAATAGTCCTTTTTGATTTATCATCTTTATATTGAATGATTTATAGTATTTTAAAAATATAATGTGTAGTATTAAAAGCTATAATATGACTAAATTTATTTCCTCCAATATTGTAATAAAATATAATCATCACCTTTTAAATAATTAAATAAATAAAATTATCATCACTTGTCAAACTCTTATATTAGTTTTAGGTAATTTTATGTGTTTTATAATTAGGGTCTAGTTATTAACTCTTAGTTGCATAAGGTATGATTTCATCAACACATTACATTAATGATAATTACTACAATTAAAAAATGGTTTTCTTATTTGAATCCATAAATCTATAGAACTATAACCTACTATCTCAAATTGACTTTTTCCATTAAATCTATTCTGTATAATATACATGTTTTTAAAAATTGATTTTAGGTAATGAAATTAATAAAAATAGATTTTCCCAGATATTTAGATGGACAAATTGACATGAGGGGTTGAATTGACAAGATTATAAATTTCAATTATATTTCCAAAGATATTTCTATTTAAAAAAGAAAATAAAAATTTGGACACAATAATTTTTATGGTGGTTTGGATGAAATTGAGCCCATGCATACTCTTTGTACTCTCAATGCGAGAGTATGGAAGCCACTTTAGAGTGACCTGACTATGAGAGGGGATTCGCAACCCTTCTCAACATGATTTTTTAACATATAAACTAAAAACACTATTATACCATTTTTCAAACTATAGGAATTACTATGAACCATCATTTATTAATTCAAGTAAGAGTAATCCATGTATTATGGAAGATCAACTCATAAATAAAAACATGTTTCTTTTACTAGATAAAGGAACAAGAAGATTTACCTTTTATTGGGGTGGTATATCCTAACACCACTTTCCTATTTTATAATACAATATAAGAAACAAAAATATAACACATAGAAAATGTAGAAAATATATAACTAAAAACACACTATTTAGAAACTTGTGTTTTGAATGTATGAGTAGAATAAATTAATTTTTAAGAGTAGTAAAATATAAAATGATTATATGAAGTTGGTTCATGTGTGGTCATTAACATGAGAGAATAATATATTTATTTAGAATTATTAACTACTTGTGAATATATATATAAGAGTATTGAACTGCCTAGAATTAAATAATATTGTAGTTACAAATAAAATAAATATAAAAAACGAAACATTAAAAAATGTGATATGGTGGAAGAGAAAGGATGAATGATGAACGTAGAAGTGACAAGTTGTTGTATTGAGATTTAAAGAAATAATTGATAGGATTAAAGGGAATAAAAATATTATTTTAGGATAAATGATATAGTCTAAATTAGTTCAATATAATATATTATTCTTAAAATAAAACACATAGGTTCCAAAGATGTGTGAAGGATGTATTGTCTAGTGACCATTCCTTAAGGTTGACATATTTATCTATAACACAAGAAAGAAACTCTTCTTAGAGAATAAATAGCAAAAAAATTTAATAATTGATGTACTTTAGTTGAAGTTTGAGAGGAATTAAAATTTCTAACACTTTAATTGTTTTTAGATTAATTATATTAGAAATGTTGCACATAATGAATTGAAATAAATAAGTAAATTAGATGAAGATATCATTCTTTGAACATTCATAAATACTTTATCTTATATATTGATTTTATTATTAGTATGAAATATTTCTTAACATTCTAATTTATTCAACCATGATAACGTATATCGATACAACAATTTAAAACGAAATAAATTGGTGGAAAATAAAATAATGAGTATCACAAACCTCCTTGAAATATACTAAAAATAAATATGAAAAATGGTTCAACTAATTCTCAAAAAATTTTCATAAAAAATATTAGTTAAACATGATTGGTGAAAAAAAATTAATTTCATTAAATATAATTATATAGAAGGAATAAAATGGAATTAATAAAATAGAGTTAAAAATATTGATTGTTGAATTATATTTCCATTCTATTCTTGACATCCACTAATTTTGTATTATTTTATCCTGTTTTTATTTTTCATCTTATATATTTAAAAAAAATAGTATCTGACCTCCTATTTTTTAATTATTTAAACGAATACTCTAATTTGAGGTTTTTAGATATCATAAATTCACTAAAAATAAAATTTTCCATGGGGAATTATATTATTGGTCGTTTAATTTTTTTAGGAAAATATGTTTCTATAAATTTCACATTTAAAAGAATTATTTTTTTTATTTTCTTCCAAGTCACCACCTAATCAACAAGTATGTTGGATCCATACATCCCATATTTCATTTATTGAAAAAATTACCAAGATCATGAATTATCCTTAGAGGAAATTCAATAAAATAACATAGTATCAATCCCATGATTTCATACTCAACTCAATTTCATTTTGAACATTATATTACCATCGTATTCACTACTAATTGGAACCCCTAATTGAACAACTAACACTCCAAAAACACTAAATACTCTAAAAAGATAATGAATAACCCATGAAACCTTAATGTCCCTCCATCATTATTTCCAAATGAAAATATCTTCTTTAAATTTAGGAATGAATAAGAATCCTTGACCACTAGTCCATCACTTGGACTCATAAAAATAGCTTCAAGATATATTCATTAGTTGATCATTCCGTTATATTCACCTAAGCCTCAGTCCAACATTCAAGGGAGAAAGATTCGGTCTTGATGAATTCTTAACTAGAGCTCATACTCAGATCATTCAAATTGTTAAACAGTATTATATTATATAGGAAATTACCAGCCTCTATCCACTTTAACAATGATTTCATTGATTTTATTATCAATCATGTATGTTGAGAAAACTTGTCAAGAAGATTTTTTTCACCTTTATATGTCTATGAGGCTGAAAAAAATTGGAAACAAATAGGTCCCTTCATCTTATATAATAACCATCATTGATAAAATTCAAGCACTATAATTATACTTTGATGAAGTTCATCATGGTGGAATTCAATCATCAACAAACTTGGATCATTCATCTAAAAAAAGATCAGGTTTTTTCATTATAATAAAAATGTAACAAATAAATATGACCATCATACTCTCCAAAAATAGTTAGCCTTCATGGTTGGAACACTTGAGGGCATCATATATAATACATTAGCAAGTTTCACATGGTTTCATCATATTCAACACCCCCATCTACCCATTTTCTATCATCATCATAATTGTATCTTCATCAATGAAAATAAATAACAATACAAGATGTCATATTTAGTCATTTCAAAAAAAACACAAGTTGATCTATCTTCACTAGTTTCTATTTTCATGCTGGACTCCTCTACATCTTATATCAAATTACCCATTTCTATCATGATTGAACACAACATAGATAAAGTGTTCATTGTGACGAAATGTCTCATCTTGGGTTTATCTTCTATGATGTCATATTATAAATCCCAAAATATATATCGATGGTAGATTTTAATGGAAGTCTTATTTGGTTGATGGGTTCTGGTCAGTCCTTAGTCAAATATAAAATATCTAATTGAATTCGATTCTTTATTAGATGGGTTATTCTTAAACTCTTTGTTCTACTGATTTGGTTTCCAAAAAACACTATGAACCAATTTTTATTCATCGTTCATTGGATGTGTAATTCCACTTATAATTAGACTATGTGGGTGCTCCCACAAATCATCTCCATGTGTTTGGATACATTTGGAAACATAATTATTCTACTGATTTTTTTTACCTACATAGCGTAATTCAACCACATGATAAAACCTATAGAAAAATTCCAACATAAATAAAATTTAAGCCCTTGAAATCCATAAATTGATATTTCTATAGATAAATAAATAAATAATTTAATGAAATAGAGATAAAATAAAAATATATGATGGGTAAAATTGAGAAGTAATGTTAAAAATAAATAAATCACTCAAAATGTTATATTAATATTAAATTACTGTCTGTTGAGATAGAATACCTCAAGATAACATTGTAGTATTTTTGGGCTGGTTGTGTTTGTTAACCAAGTATGTATTTATGGTGAATTTTCTTATTCTAGAGAAATTGGTCATAATCCATGTTAAAAAAGAACCATGAAAATGGAATGGAATATCTGGAGAAGGTACAACATAACAGATACAATGTGGCACTGTTTTCTAGTGGTTGCCAAAATTTGGGGTCCAAAATTTGGGATTTTTCCAGCATCACAAAAAGTTGGTTTCATTGGAGATCTCATAATAACATTAAGAGGCATGAGTTTAGCGAATATGGGCTTCATGAATTATATTTTGAAAATACATGATGAATAGTTACGATTAGCTCTTCGATTATGACGATCTTCATGAAAAGTAGGTGTGAGTATCATTGCAAGAGGGCATTGTGGTGTTGGCATTAAGAACGTTACGGAAATATAAATGATTACGATGACCTATATGATCCAAATATTTCAGTGGTGCTTCACAAAATAGAGATACTTTCATCAGAAATTTCGGAGCATTGTGATTAGAGTTGATGTCGTGCTGACATTTCGCGGATGTCCTAAAGGTCGATGTAATCTCATATAAATAGGCCTCAACCGCTTGAGAAATGTAGAGTGTTTTTTTAAATATTATATCTATCAAATCACAAAGTATATTCATGAAGGAGATTCTATAAGAAGCTTCGTGAATGAACTTTTCAATGGAGATTCACATCGACTTTTTTGAGCTCAGAAAAATTAGGATCTTCTCGAGGGAGCTTCACGAGGGAGATTTGTAGCGGCTTGTTTAAGCCCTGCTAAATTGGTAGTATTGTCAGGGATCTTATAAATGGTGCTCTGAAACAAAACATTACAGTGGGGACTCAAAATATATCATCACAATGAGATATTTTCAACATATATTTTCAAAGGTTGGTTTGCACTTTTCACATTGGGGATATTTGTGATGTAGTGATATTTGCAAAGGTAATACCAAATTTGTTACCCAGTGTTAAATGGGAAAGGGTTATTATTTATTGGATGAAATCTATACTTCAACAGTGAATCTATATCCAGGGTAGGATGCATTCAATATTCATAATTAAAGGACATACATACCTTTAAATATAAAGAGGATCCTTTCCAGAGAAGTCAACAAAGGATGAGGCATAAGGTGATCCTTTCTACTATCAGTGGGCTAGAGAGAGAAGATAAACATGGAGTGACCCATGGGAATGTAGGGTTCTCACACTAATCATTGAGAAGGCAGTGATCCTAGTAATAGATATGATCTAGCCCTAATATTTTAAAATGGAAGTTATCAATAGTGGATTTGGTATATCATCAAATAACAGTGTATGCTAATTGGATGTATCCCAATGAGGGTGAACCAAGTAAAAATCTCTATGTCTTCGTGCATGCATTCCTACATCGCATTCAAATAATCATCATCATATAATAAAAATTACAATAATATTAGTGTCAACAAATAAGTGTGAACAAAGTGACCTTTATAATAAATTGTTCATGATCTAGTGGCATATGAAGAATAATTTATAAGAGAATATCTATACCCTGATTCACCCCACCCTCTCAGGATATGTAAGACACTTTCGGACCTAATAATTTCCAATTAACAAATTAATAAAAAAATTGTAAAAATAGAAAATTGAAGTAATGGATAGAAAAATAATAGTGATATTTAAAAATAATAGTTTTAATGAATAATCAAAATTGATTTAAAAAAATTGAAAAAAGAGAAAACTCTAATTCAATCATGAAAAAAAATAAAATAAATAAAAATAATAGTAATCACATATTAAATAATATAAATTACAAATAAAATAAAACAAGATAATTCTAAATGATATAAACACTATTAAATAAAATTTTCCACAAAATAAAATAATAATGAATGAATGAATAAATTTAATTTACTAAAAATGTAAAACATAATTAAACAATTAATAAGAGTCAAAATGAAGTTTTAAAATAAAATATAACTATAATAAAAATAATTTCAATGCACGAATATAAAAAATAACTAAAACTGAAAAAACTTCTTTTAAACATAATTTTAATATATTTAAAAATAAAACAAAATTTTGAAAAAAAATAAATATTTAATGAATAAAATATAAAAATATGCACTATATACATTATTATATCAGAAAAAGAGGTCTAAAAACATGAGAAATAATGGTAACATTAAATTTCCCAACTCATAAAGAATCTCTCAATCTCAAGAAATCATTAGTCAAATTCAACATTAAAAAATAATTATAAAAACAAGAATGATCAAATGAAAATAATAATTTATTATCATTATGATTGTCCATAATATATTCTATCTAGTAACAATATGAATTCCCTCTCAAATTAAATTTTTTAGTTCAAAAATATTCTCAGTTTCCTACAAATTATTTAAATTGATAAATTTAATTAGAATTTGAAAAACCTGAATGGGTTTCCAATTGAATGTAAAATCATTCCTTTACCTCTAGGAAAACAAAATCACTTAAATTAGTTGATCATAATACAAACATAAAAAATTGGAAAGGATGGAGTAATAATTTATTCATCAAATAAATAACAGTTTCAAAAATTTGATGGGTAAAGTATGAAAAGAATACAGGATTAAAGAATTAAAATTGGATTAATATTATTATTTAATACTCTATTTTGATTAATGTTTTATGAGTTAATTTTAATTAAACTATTCAATGTAAATAATTAATGTATAACATTATCCCAAAATATTACCAAGATTATTTTTCAAAAAGGTACAGAAAAATGATTTTCACAATTTATTAGAAGTGGTATTAAAGATTAACCTCCAAAAAGTGGAATAAAAACCATTTAAAATGAGAAAAATATAATCCCTTAAAGATTAATAAGTGATTATTAAGAACATATAATTTTAAAAAAAAATTCCTTTTAATTAGTTCATAATGAAAAATTTTATGAATATATAAAGTCTAATAAAAAATTACAGCACATTTAATACATTTCTTATTATGACGATATCATTAGTCATATTTAATTATTGAAAACAAATATCTAAATACAAAGGATAAAATTTCAATAACATAAAATTTTCAAAATGATTTTCCTCATGAAAATGTTGGGAAATTTCCCCATGGGCTATGTCACTTTTATTATTAGAAAATGATGTTATATCAATCAAAAGTATGTGCCGATGAAAAAAATCCTTAGAAAGGGTCATATGATCAATCGATAAAGCATCCACAAATGTATATCCCTCACTATTTATCCCTATGTTTGAAAGACCATTTGAAAATATGGTTGGCCTTTCTATATATGTGTAATTAAATACCTAAATTTGGTAAGAAGATCCAAAAAATTCATCTAGTGTGTATCCATGAGACATGTAATAGAAAATTTAAAAAACCCACAAAATAACATTAGATTCACATTAGAACCAAAATTCACTCCATATATTTTTCTTAGTAGCATTCACTACATTTATACGCCCAAACATCTCATCCTCCAAGGATGTATCAATAATACATTGACCATGGAGGCACCCATGATTTTGGAAGTGTGGCCTCTAAACATTTCCCCAATACCTATAAGACTAGGGTTCCCCTTATAAGCACCATCTGAACTATATTTCATACAAACCATAAATGTTTTTTTCTAAAAAACATCAAATATTACATGTACTTCTATGAAATATTCATCCATGCCCGACCATCTCAATACCATTAGATCATGAATAGAGTTGTTTCATCTTCAACAATGTAGTGAATTTTAATCATTAAATGCTGTTTAGATTTGTTGATGAGTTGTGTGACTCTTGGGGGTGGTCTTCTCATGTATTTAAGTGTTTAAATATTTTATAGAAAATATGAATAATTTTAGATAAATATATAGAAAATGGTTGAATAGTTTCACTAAAAGAGAAATTATAGTGTAGTCACACAAGCACACTTGTATAGAGTCAAATATTGGAAGTCCTACATCAATAATGATATAAAGGTAATTCTAGAGTGTAGTATCTATATTATGGCTCATGAAATTGATGTTTATAACATCCCTGTTTTGATCAAATAGTGGACATCTTAAATTGAGAGTGATACACACTACCTTAAAGAATATATCATTTAGATATATGGTGTTTGAAATTATCCATATAAGTAAGATACAACAAGTAGAGATATATATTTTTTTCATTTTTCAATCTTTCTGTGATTGTCTGCTTTAATTTTGTTATAGTAAAAATGATTTATGGAAAGGATTACCATATCTATTGGTTCCCAAATAAGTATGTCCTCTTGATTTATAAAATCAGTCATCCTAATAAAATATTTAATTAAATCTAGAAATTCATCATAATTTTCAACCTTCCCTTTTATAGTAGCGTTCAGATCAATTAATAAATCATCATAAATTATTAGATCCCACAAAGATGTTTAAATCATGTTATGAAACCAGAATTTAAGAGAATAATTTTTTTGACTAACCTATGAGAATGAGAGGTGATACTGGATAATTAATCCTTATGATATATCCAAATTGAATAATCCATATAGTTGATTGATGTTGGAAAGAATAAATGAATAATGAATTTAATCAATAATATTTTTTTAAATTCATAATCATGATTTGTTCATGTATTATATTTTAGATTACAAATAAAAATTTTATTATATATATATTTTATATAATATTATCAAATATTTTTACCAAATTGCATTTTTAAAAGTGTGTAAGAAAACATATTTCAAAATTAAATCCAATTCATATTAATGAACAACCTTTTCAAAGTAACATCAATGCATTATCTTTTGAGAAAAATCAGAACCAAAAAAAGATCCCTAACTGATGCTCATTAACATATAAATTTAAAAAAAATTAATATTTTTTTGATAAGTTCACATTTGAACTAATTTATCCATAGGTAAAGAATATTTCCCCACATTTAAAACCAAACAATACTGTAATGTCTCGAGGCCCGTGTTTCACGATCTGATAAATAAATAATACATATTTTTTTAAAAAAAGAATTGAAAATATAATGTCTTTTTTATAATTGGGGTTCTTTCATGATCAATGTTTTAGAGAAAATTGAAGAATTGTTCCAACATATCACAGTATAAATAATTTAAAATAGACATCTGTTTTCACTTCGCTCATGCTAGCTCATTAACGAAGCTAAACTTCTTCGAAACATTGAATGGACATATGAGAAACTTTTTTTAAAGGGTGAGAATAAAATTTCAAAATAATGGGGTTTTAGAAACATTTGAAAGTAAAATCATAAATAATGATTAAAAATACATTAAAATTTTATTATTTGAAATATAAAACATTAGATAATATACAAATAAAAAATATAACTATAGTTTTTTCAAAATATATAACCATAGAAAATATTTTTCCCCAAAACCATTGAAAATACAAATTACATTAAAAACCACATTTATTTTAAAATATAATATCTTTTAAAAATTAATCGCACATTGAGAATCAATATCATTTCATAAAATAATAACATTTGAAAATGTACATGTAAATAAAAATTATTAATAAAAGGATGTTGTAATTTCTTTGGAAAAATAGTTTTCATGCTCAGAAAATATCTTTCTAGACCCTTGGAGCATAAAATATTGTTGAGGGCCTAGCGATCATGGATATTTGTGGCCAGTGCCATATTTCCTATCATTTTTAGAATGTCCATGTTCTAATTTTGTTTATAAAACATTATGAGCTTTATCACTTTTTTTTTGTTTTCACTGGAGATATAAAATTTTGGAAATTTGACAACGAATAAATACATATATATACATATATGAATATAAATATATGAATATGTATATATATATGATGAATCTAAAACAAATGAAAATAAAATATTATCAAATATGCCTTCATTGTTATTGACATCCATAGTACATGGCCATACATATACATATGTGCAACATCAAAAACATTCGAATGATATTTTGAACATAATATTATAGAATTAATATATCAAATAACCTTTAATATTTTTGATATAATAATCTTACTTGATAACATTTATACATATAGTCTTTAAATAGGAATTACAAAATAATAAAATTAATTTTTATAAAATAATAACTTGTGAAAAATATGATTCATTAAAAACAACTACCTTCCATTAAATAGTAATTTTTTAAAATTATAATCATACATACTTATAAGAAAAATTTACTTATTAGTGACCACTGATAAATATATTTCTAATTCTTTCACTTATATTAAATCTCCCATAAACTATCTCCACAACCATAGAAACTCATGTTATTTTTAGATCATTGAGTCTGGAAGTGTTTTTCGATATAAAAATAATAGAATAAATAATATTAATATTCCCAAAAAGATTAGAAAACATTTAATTTTTTATTTTATTATAAACTATTGGGAATTAATTCAAAATATAATTGATTGTTTCCAAATTTAATTATTTCCCGTTAAATAAAATAATACATTTTTTTATTCAATATTTTTTGAGTTTTAGATTTTACATTTTTTTCCATAACCCATATGGTATACATTTTATCTTATGTGTATATATATAACATATACGACCAATTGAAAATATTCATAAAATAATATATATATAAAATATATATATTTGATATAATATATATAAATAAACAATGTTTATGGAAGTTATAATATAATATAAGATTTATAACTTATACATTAGTATGACATATAAAATTATATTTATATATATTTATATATATATTTCAACATGTAAATTAGTTGGTCTATATATATATATATTTATATCAGTTTTGGTTTTTTTCTCTAACATGTCACACAATTAAATTATATTATTTTAGCACTTTTACTTTTTATTCCTTCCTATACATGCCACAAACATCACATACATATATGTTAATTTTTTATTAAATTACTTATTTCTTAATTTTGTAAATATATGTATGTACATATATTTATATATATACACCTATAAATACTAATTCAAATATATATATATATATATAATATCATAACGTATATATATAACTCATATATATACATCTGTATAATATATACGTAATATTTAATTTAACATATGTTTCTATATATAAAACATGTATATACATTTCAATCTTTATATGTATATATATATATATATATATATTTGTTCCTTACACTGCACACAACACACACATCACATATTTGTTCCCTTTTAGGTTCCTTTAACCACACACCAACTCCTCACACCTCTCTTTCCACCATTATTTCCTTTTTTATTTAAATGTCTCAGTCCTCACTTCTGAAGTTCAATTAAAATAAATATTTTCATATAATTATTATTTCTACAATATTACTCATATTAATGTGTCTATATATATATATATTATATATATATATATATATTCTATTCAATAACACGGTTTTGTTATAAAGGTAATTTCATAAATTTTATTATCAATTAAACAAATATATATATATATATATGCCTATATACATACCTGGTTATTATTTTGGATGAGGATATATATATATATATATATATATATTTATTTATTAACATATATTATTTATGTATATATATTCTTATATAATCACAAGAAACAAAAAAATATTAACCTTAAATTAATTTTTTTATTAAAATGATATATATTTTTTATATACACTTATAATTTTTTTTCATAAAAAAGTAAATCATAAAATAGCTTCAAATAATATGGAAATTTTAATTTTTTTAAGATAAATTATGTTGTTTATTTAAATGTAAAATTAATATTTTACAATTTTCGAGGTAATATATTTCTACACAATAAAATAAAATAAATCAATATGAAAAAATATCTTTAAAAATGAAAAATATTCTTAGAATTTTTTTGGATTTACATTTTACCCCCATTAAAATTAAATTAGAGTTCAAAGTTATCTTTTTACACCTAAGTAAATTTCAAAACATCCATTTTCAAAATTTAGAAAAATATATTATCTAGAATTATATATTCTTAAGGATAAATAATTACATATAATTTAAAATATGTATTCTAACAATATTTTTTTAAAATGACAATAGCTAGTTTCTAATGTTGTATAAAATTACAATGGATACCAATGGTAACGACCTGATACCCACACTTCTGAAACTTGTACAAGAAAAAAAATGAAATTTTTAAAATTAAAACTATAAAAATATTAAATCCATTTAAAATATCAGGATATTTTCTGGTCATAATATTAGAGGAAATTTTAAAAATATTACAACACATCGATGATTAATAAATTCCAAATAAAAAACGGTTTTTATAATCCTATTGATAACTCTTTTAGGAGGCTAAAATCCTCCAGAACATCAAATTACCATATGAAAAACATTTTAAAAAACAGAGGGTGAGTATAAAATTTCCTATTAAAGAGATTTATAATCCTCTAAAAATCCATTGACACATAATAGTAAAAAATACATTCAAAAAACATTTTCATTTATATCTAACATAAAATACTTAATAACATATATTTTAATAATATAATTATATGAGTTTCAAAATATTTAACCATAGAAATTATTATTTTTATAACCATTGAATATATATATTACATTAATAACACAATTAATTTTAAAATATAATATCTTTTAAAAATACATTGTTATTTGAAAACATCGTTCCATTAAAAATATATTATCTTTTGTGAAATTTTTGGGAAATAATTTTTCGTAATAAAATCTTCTAGGTATTTATTTAAAAGAAATACTTTTCATGATCAAAAGACAAGACTGTTTGGCCACATGTAGGATTTAAGACTGTCATAGACCTACCCAACTTGGATAATAGAGTTCACTCCATAGATCTCTATCACTATTATAATATACAAGTGTGAAATAATTTTTAAAACAAGTTGATATTGATATTTTTTTCTTAGTTGTCTGTGGATTTTTAAAATATTGAAAATTTGAAAATGAATAATTGGATATATATATATATATATATATATATATATATTTAAAGAAACTAAATCACATAGAAATAAAACATTGTAAAATATGCATAGATTTTTTTGACATAAGTACTGTGTGGCCATAAAAATATGTGTGTACTACAAACATAATTTTTAAATGTAATTTTTCTTATAAAATGATACATTTACTATTCCAAAATACTATTAAATTTATTTAAATAATTACCCTACATAAAAATATTTATCCGTATATTTTTTAAAAAGGATTTTGAAAATTCGGAAATTAATTATCATAGAATAATATATTTTTGGAAAAGTGATTTTTATAAAATAAATCATTTGAATAGAATAATAATTTTCTAAAAATATAATCATATATACATTTTGAAAAAATATATATTCCTTTTACATGAAACTATAAACTATACATCTCATAAATGTTTTTTATGTTGAGATCACCCTCACACTATCTTTGAAACTAGATAAACTTGCAAAATTTTGTTTATTTGGGATTTTAGGAGAGTGTTAATGGATCTAGAGGCAAATGGAATAGCTCCAATTTATAAGTGCCAAATTTTTAACGAACCATTTTATTTAAACACTATTTGGAAATAATTCAAAATAGTTGTGATCTTATCAATATAATTTTTGTCTAATTTCTAAAATAATATTTTGTTCATATTCTTATTTTGTTTCTTTTTGATTTCACATTTTTTATTCCTTATCGCGTAAGGAAATTTTTTTATCATGTGTCTATATATATATAATAAATATAACAAATAAAGCATATATA
Organism: Viscum album; assembly: GCA_963277665.1. Taxonomy (NCBI): domain Eukaryota; kingdom Viridiplantae; phylum Streptophyta; class Magnoliopsida; order Santalales; family Viscaceae; genus Viscum; species Viscum album. The sequence goes on along the minus strand of OY728151.1, from coordinate 399,409,674 downwards.
TAATATATAATATCTTATTATTGTAAATTATATTCATAGAAATCATATTGATTATACATATTTATAACATATAAATGTTACCATATATATATATATATGTTTGTAAATTAGTCAATATATATATTAACTATTTTTTGGTTTTTATTTCCACTTGGATGTCACAAAATTCACTCATATTTTTTCTTTGTTAATTTATTCTTTATCCCAAATTCCAAACATATCAAAAAACACACACAAACATATATATCATTACATTACATAATTCTTATGTGTGTATATATATATGAATACACAATATATATATATATATATATTTATTTATTTATATTCAACTATATATATTTTGACATGTGTATAAGACATATATATTTTAACACACATATATATAGCATATTTTAATTAAAAATATAAAAACATCTCTTTTAGCTTATATTTTTATGTTTATAACATTCATTTTTGATTTTATATATATATATATATATATTTATGTTCCTTGCACAGTACAGCATTAACACATCATGTTTTTTTAGTGTTCCTTCCACCACACATCAAAAACATAAGACTCTCTCTCTACATTTACTTTCATTTTTATTGAATTTTGTTCTAAAACCACACTTCACATGCGCCACAAAATAAATCATATAATTTTTTTTATAAAATCAACTTCTTATATATATAAATATAACTATGTGTGTTTAACATATATATGTATATATATACCTACGTATATACTATATATATATTCAAATTTATATCTCTCATTTTTATATAATAAATATGTAACATCCCAAGTAAGTAATGAAGAATAGATATTTTTTATCTATGTCTATTAATGATTAAGATAGTGTTATAGAGGCTTAAAATGAAAATAAATACAATCTTATGCATGGAATACACTAATATTCTTAAAAGATTGTTTTAGTGCCTTTTGATGGAAAACCATTTTTGAATCTATATTTTGACAATTTTATAAACTATGTTTGTCAAAATAAACTTATTATTTATGATTGGGACATCAAAATTTACCTTGTGTGAATTTTTGGTATTTTTCTGACAATGTTCATTTTTTTATGAATAGTGAAAAATACTGCATTTTACATCAAAACTGCTTTTCAATCTAATTTATTTATATGATTAGATTATGTTTTGAATTGGTTTTGAAGTGAAATTAGAATATATTTTTACCATTTTATCCAATTTTGGTCATTGGAATCAATTTCACTTTGAAATTAGACTTAAACTGGTGTCAATCTTTTGATACTTATTGTTTTGTAAAAACACGCTATTTTCTCTGGCATCGGGAATTAATTATTAAATTAATTAATGTGACTTATATGATTTGAATTTTGTAAAATAGACTTCATTTTTGAATTCATAATATCAAATATAGCTTAGGGTGAATTTTTGGTAATTTTCTGAAAAACTTCAATTTTTGATGAATAGTGAAACCACTAAGTGGTAATCAAGCAAACTGATTTTTCAGTTAAATGAAAGTTTACCACTAATGTGTATTGAATTTTGAAAATCCGACATATATGGTTGTCATTAAGAAGTAAAATGTGGTTAAATGAGATTAAAATAATTTTTTGGTGAATAGTAACTAATTAAGTTTTTAATCGCGATTAGTGGTAATTAGTGTAGTTTAAGGTATAAATAATGCATTAATAATAGAAAATGACCTAGACACATGTCCCAACCTTATTGGTTGTGTCATGGCCGACAAAAACAAGCCATTGGTCAACTTGGGGACCCCATGAAGACATTTTGGTTGGGAAATGACATAAATAACTTTTTATTTAATGTAAAAGTAAAAATGACACAAACAATAGATGTTTTACGAAAACAATTGTTACATTGGGTTATAAAGATCAGATTTTTGATTATAAATATTCATTGGAAAGCTAAAACGATTTCCTACATAATTGTATTTTTTTTTATGATTTTTAGACATTAAATAAATTAAATTATTTATGACATAATAATGATGCAGCGATGACATCATTATTTGACGATTTAAATAAAATGGAAAGATAATGTAAAATATATGAAGTACGCATGGCCAAAACAAATTGGATGAGTTCATTGAGAACCCTTATAACCTTATCCACGAATTATATCAATGTGGGACCTTTTAAAACCGAAAAACATTTTAAATAAAGTAATATTTCTTTACTTTCCAAAAGTGCCCCTCCTCTCCTCTTATAAAAGGCCCCCACCTCTACCTCATTTCACACACTACTCAAGCCTTTGTCTCGGCCAAACCCTGCCCATTTACTCTCTCCACATCCCTCTCCTCATCTTATAGGATTTCCTTTGGGCATAATCCTTTCAAAGGAAGCCTTTAGGCTCAAATCAAAAGGAGTTACACTTTTTAAGGTAATTCATTCTCTCATGTTCATTTGTTTTATTTTGCTTCTCCAACCCCCTAAACTCTTTTTATTTAATTCTTTTGTAACAACACCAGTATCTTAAATATACTAGGATGTTGTTATAATATTTATTTGAGCTACAATCTCACACAACTACATAAAATGGTTAAAGAACATACGGTTTCCGTGGATGGCGAAATTCTGCCTCCCGAAACGATGATTGTTCAATACTCATTTAACACCTTCAAAGGTGGCCATTATGATGTCACTATTATTATATATGATATATAATATGTTTATGTTTTCCTTAAGCTTATGTTTTTTTTCATTTTGGGCATACCTTTATGGTTTCCATTATGGGTAAACACGATATCATTATTTTAGGAAGTGCGGACTACCGCCCCCTGAAAGTGATTTGATTCGTTAAATACTATATGTGGGACATATAAAGGATGGAACTATGATATTATATATTTTATTATACTGGAATTACAATATACTCTTATATCATTATGATTCCATTCCAGAAATACGAAATAGAAATGGAAGTAGTGTTCATGCGTACGTACGGCTTACTGTCTCCATGAACGGTGCATTTCATTTCTTATATCTAAATGTGATGTAAAATTATAAATAAATGTATATGATGAATATATATGATATATATGTTATCCAAATCATTAATATCATTCTGGATATAATGAACCTTTGTCCAAATTAACAACATGTAAGTGTAAGAAGTCTATTTTTGACTTAAGAACCAAATACCGACAAAATGAACATTATTAACTTAAATGATTACATGATGTCCATAACATGGTATAAAAGGAATAGTGAACTTTAAAAAGGTTCTTAATCAAGTAGAGATTAACTCAAGTTTATTATTCAGGAGATTAAAGAACGGTCGGGTCAAGTCGGATACGAGGTATGAGACTTCATCTCAATCTCCTTTCGTTGAGGCATATTTTATTTTATACACAACTTTCTTTTATACAGTGTATAAACCCCTTTGAATTTTCCATTTATTCAAAAGGAATCTTTTTTATACGAAGCATTTACTAAACGACATAAGGTAATGTTTTTGTCGTACGTATGCGGCGACAATGACTTCTCCGCCGTCGTGACCGTTATCTGAGTTTCGGCTTCTCTACAAGCCATACCTTCTTTTTAAAAGAAAAATAAATACCATGTTTTACTTTTCTTTTATTTTAGTATTGAAAATGGTTTTCATAATGTTTTTATATCAATGTGCTGTATTGATATCTCATGATTGAAATGTGGAAATTTTGTGTTACCTTTATGCATGTTTTATGTGATATGATTATGTTATGGTTCATGGGCATTATTATGAAGACGGGTGGTTCCGTGATAAACTAAGGGCAGGTGAGCCCGTTATAGCTCTCCAATGCATTGGGTAATGCGAAGGAGTGAAACGTTATGGTTTCTCTGAATAGATTTTAGGTAATATATTGTGATGGGTATTCCAAACATAACCAAGAGGGTTACTCCCTACGTAAGAATGTTATGAATGCCTCAAGTTACCTTTATGTCTTATGATTTCTATGATTTATTCCTGATTTTATGAGGTATGTTAATGTGCCTATGTTTAATGGGTAAAGTATGATTTTATTCTTATGTATATATGAACTCATGTTTCCTTTCCATGTCTTTTTTTTATAACCCATACTGAGTTTTTATGCTCATCCCAAGTTTTTGAAATGTTTTTCACAGGTCAAGGGAATGGTACATGATAAGATGATAGAGTCAAGGATGTGTCAAGAAATAATCCATGTTTTATTTTTAAATGTGTTTCCATTGATGGGAATGAAGAATACTATCTTTCTGTAACCACTTTGTTTATATGTGGAATGTAATGCAAGTTTTATGATCTAATTCTCTAAAACTCTAAACCCAAAATGATCCTCAATGTGTAATCTTGTAATAACTCAAGATTAAGTAAGTTTTACGGCTGGGGCATTATAGTTGGTATCAAAGGTCGGTTTAGATAACTTTAGGATTTATAATTCTATTAAATGATTATCCAAATTTTTTTTTCTTGAAATGATATAGCATTTAAAGATTACCATGTTGCTTCATCTAAGACATGTTTGTTCAGAATGGTTTTCCGCAGAGGAAACAGGGAAGCAGTGCTAGGAAGGCATACAGAAGGAAATAACCTTCCGAATCAGCATCCAGAAATGGTCGGAATTGGAACTGAATAGTTTGTTGCAGTAATGGCGCAGTTGACTCATGCGATAAATGGCGGTGGTATCCATGCACGAGATTAGCCAGAACAACCGCAGAGGAACATGTCAGTGGTGGAACATTTCAGGAGGCAACATCCACCATCATTCAGAGGATCATCTGACCCTGTGCTAGCTGAAGGGTGGATTAAAGCACTGGAGAAGATTTTTGATGTCATGGGGTGTTCAGACAATCAAAAGGTTAGTCTTGCTATTTACCGTTTGGAGGGTAAAGCAGATCAGTGGTGGTCTATGGTTAAAAATATTAGGGACGCCGATGAGATTGATGCTCTTGACTGGGATGAATTCAAAGGTATGTTTCTTTTGAAGTATTTTCCTAAGGCTGTTCGACTTAGGATGGAAAAGCAATTCTTGGAATTGAGGCAAGAGGAAGACTCAGTGGCTGCCTATGAAGAAAGGTTCACTTGATTGGCAAGGTATGCTCCAAATTTTATCCGGGACCTTGATAGTAAAATCAATCATTTTTACTCAGGATTAAATCCAAAGTATCGAAGGGCATTAGCTTCTCGTGAGTTTAAAAGTTATTAAAAGCTTGTTCGATGTGCTGAGAAGGTGGAAATGGAGTTTGCTGATGACCAAATTTTCTATAACAACCAGCAGAAGAAGAGACCGAGGTGGCAGGAGAAAGGTAAGAATTCTTCAAAAAAGTTTGATGGTAAGAGAACTAAGATTCCATTTTGTGATAAATGTGGCAAAAGGCATGCTGGGGAATGTCTTCTGAATTCTGGGAAGTGCTACTGATGTGGTAAGATGGGACATAAGGCTCGTGATTGCACTTAAAAGGATCAAGGTGAAGGTAAGAACAAATTTGATTTACAGTTAGTGAAATGTTATAAGTGCAATGAGATGGGTCACTATGCAAACGAGTGTCCGACAAGGAGCTTGAGTGATGGGAAGCAGTTAGACTACAAGCAGAAAGGGGTGGTGAAATCCTTTGCAACTACTTCAGCAGATGTCGGGCCATCAAATGAAGTTGTATCAGGTACTTTGTTTGTTTTTTCAGATTATGCCAGTGTGTTGTTTGATTCGGGGTCTACACATTCTTTCATCTCTGAAACCGTTTCTAGTAAAATGGGAATACCATCTCAAGAAATGACTCCTGAACTTTTGGTAAAAACACCTGGGGGAAGTGTCGAGGCAAAAAGAATTTATAAGAATATTCCTATCCTTATCTGTGGAAAGAACCTACTTGCAAACCTTATTGTTCTACCTCTAGTAGAGTTTGATGTTATCTTGGGTATGTATTGGATCTCTATTTACCATGCTAAGATTGACTTTAGAGCTAAAGAATTTTCTTTTCAGAAAGACTTTTACTTTGTTTACCGGAATGAACCCTTACTTTTGATAACATATCAAGAGGCCGAGAAACTTGTAAAAGATGGAAATTAATGTTACCTTGCACGTGTCGTTGAAAATAAAGGAACTGTTCAGATTAATGATGTGCCAGTGGTAAATGAGTATCCTGATGTTTTTCCTGATGAGTTGCCTGGAATAATACCAGACCGGGAAGTTGAGTTTACTGTTGACTTAGTTCCTGAAGCTAAGCCAATTTCAAAACCCCCTTATCGAATGGCACAAATTGAACTTTTAGAGTTGAAGGAGCAATTGCAAGATTTATTAGAGAAAGGTTTCATTAGACCTAGCACATCACCATGGGGTGATCCTGTTTTATTTGTTAAAAAGAAAGATGGTTCTATGAGACTTTGCATTGATTATAGAGCCTTGAATAATATCACTGTTAAGAACAAATATCCTTTGCCTCATATCGATGATTTGTTTGATCAGCTCCAGGGAGCTCGGTTTTTTTCAAAGATTGACTTGAGATCGGGGTACCATCAGCTGAAGGTAAAGGAGGCAGATATTCCGACGACCGCGTTCCGTACGAGATATGGCCATTATGAATTTGTAGTAATGCCTTTTGGGATAACCAATGCACCTGCTGTATTCATGGACTTAATGAGTATAATTTTCCATGAGTTCTTGGATAAGTTTGTGGTGGTTTTTATTGATGATATTTTGGTGTTTTCTAAAAGTAAAGAGGAGCATGAAAGACATTTAAGGGTTATCTTGCAAACTTTAAAAGAAAAGAAACTGTATGGGAAATTCATAAAGTGTGAGTTTTGGTTGCAACAAATTTCTTTCCTTGGTCACATTGTTTCTAAAGATGGAATAACTGTTGATCCTGCAAAAACGAAAGTTGTGGAAAAATGGCCAAGACCCACAAATGTAACCGATATTCGTAGCTTCCTTGGTTTGGCGGGCTATTACCAAAGGTTTGTTAGAAATTTTTCACGGTTATCTAGTCCAATGACTAAGCTAACTCGGAAGGGTGTTATGTTTATCTGGACAAAAGAATGTGATGATTGTTTTCAGGAATTGAAAAGAAGATTGGTGAATGCTCCAGTTTTGGCACTACCTTCCAGGAATGGTGAGTTTTTTATATACAGTGATGCTTCATTGAAAGGACTTGGTTGCGTCCTAATGCAGAATGATCAGGTAATTTCTTATGCTTCACGACAGTTGAAAACTCATGAGGTAAATTACCCTACACATGATTTGGAATTAGCTGCTGTTGTTTTTGCTTTAAAAATTTGGAGGCATCATTTGTATGGAGTAAAGAGTGAAATATATACCGATCACAAAAGTTTAAAGTATATATTCACTCAGAAAGAGTTAAACATGAGACAAAGGAGATGGCTAGAATTAATCAAAGATTATGATTGTACAATTCATTACCATCCGGGAAAAGAAAATAAAGTGGCTGATGCTTTGAGTCAAAAAAGTAATGCTTCATTAACAATGTTGCGTTTGGAACGTGATCCTTTGGTTAAGGATTTGATGAACTTTGGCATAGAAGTTGTTAGTGTAGGGAGTCCTTCTGTTTTGTTTCAGGTATCAGTGAGATCATCTCTATCAGATAGAATCAAGCAAGCACAGAAGCAAGATAGTGAGTTGCAGAAAAAGGTAGAGCTGGTTCAGAAAGGTAAGTTGCCTGAATTCAACATTGATAATGATTGTGTTTTGAGATTTGGGAAGAGATTGTGTGTTCCTTGTGATTCAAAGTTGAAGAGAGAGTTGTTATGTGAAGCACATAGTTCTCCGTTTTCAGTTCATCCGGGAAGTACTAAGATGTATAGAGATCTGCGGGAGTATTACTGTTGGGATGGAATGAAAAGAGATATTGCTGATTTTACTGTGAAGTGTTTGACTTGTCAGCAGGTTAAAGCAGATCGGCGGTTACCGAAAGGGATGCTTCAGCCTTTACCAGAGCCAGAGTGGAAATGGGAGAATATATCCATGGACTTTGTTGTTGGATTACCGAAGACATCTCGAGGTAATAATGCAATCTGGGTTATTGTTGATCGCTTGACCAAATCTGCTCAATTCCTTGCTATACGAGATACTTTCTCTCTTCATCAACTTTCCAGTTTGTATCTTAAAGATATAGTCAGGTTACATGGAGTTCCTCTCCCCATTGTATCGGATCGTGATCCCAGGTTTACTTTTAACTTTTGGAAAGGCCTTCAGAAGTCATTGGGTACTGAATTAAATTTTAGTACAGCTTTTCATCCTCAATCAGATGGGCAGTCAGAACGAACAATTAAGACATTGGAAGATATGCTACGATCTTGTTCTATGGATTATCAGGGAAGTTGGGACCAACATCTTTCTTTGGTTGAGTTTTCATATAATAACAGTTTTCATTCCAGTATACAGATGGCACCATTTCAGGCATTATATGGGAAGCGGTGTCGAACTCCAGCTTTCTGGGATGAAGTGGGTGAAAGAAAGTTGATGGGACCAGAATTGGTAGAAGATATGGCAGAAAAAGTTCAGCTGATTCAGAAACACATGAGAACAGCTCAGAGCAGGCAGAAGAGTTATGCGGATAACCGGAGGAAGGATCTATCTTTCGAGGTAGGTGGTCATGTTTTTCTCAAGGTTTCTCCTTGGAAAAGTGTGATGAGATTTGGTAAGAAAGGAAAGTTGAGTCCAAGGTTCATTGGACCATACAAAATTCTGGAGAGAGTTGGATCAGTTGCATACCGAGTGGCTTTACCTCCGAGTTTATCTCAGGTACACAATGTTTTTCACATTTCGATGTTGAGAAAGTATATGCCAGATCCATCACATGTTTTGAGTCCAGAGGTAGTTCAGCTAGAAGGGAACCTATCTTATGAGGAACAACCTGTCCAGATTCTTGAACACAGGGAGAAAGTGTTATAGAATAAGGTGATTCACCAGGAAAAGGTTTTGTGAAAAAACCACATGATTGAAGAGGCAACATGGGAATCTGAAAATGCAATGAGGGATAAGTACCCCCATTTATTCGATAAGTAAATAAATTGCGGGGACGCAATTTTCTAAAGGGGGGAAAGATGTAACATCCCAAGTAAGTAATGAATAATAGATATTTTTTATCTATGTCTATTAATGATTAAGATAGTGTTATAGAGGCTTAAAATGAAAATAAATACAATCTTATGCATGGAATACACTAATATTCTTAAAAGATTGTTTTAGTGCCTTTTGATGGAAAACCATTTTTGAATCTATATTTTGACAATTTTATAATCTATGTTTGTCAAAATAAACTTATTCTTTATGATTGGGACATCAAAATTTACCTTGTGTGAATTTTTGGTATTTTTCTGACAATGTTCATTTTTTTATGAATAGTGAAAAATACTGCATTTTACATCAAAACTGCTTTTTAATCTAATTTATTTATATGATTTGATTATGTTTTGAATTGGTTTTGAAGTGAAATTAGAGTATATTTTTACCATTTTATCCAATTGTGGTCATTGAAATCAATTTCACTTTGAAATTAGACTTAAACTGGTGTCAATCTTTTGATACTTATTGTTTTGTAAAAACACGCTATTTGCTCTGGCAGCGGGAATTAATTATTAAATTAATTAATGTGACTTATATGATTTGAATTTTGTAAAATAGCCTTCATTTTTGAATTCGTAATATCAAATATATCTTAGGGTGAATTTTTGGTAATTTTCTAAAAAACTTCAATTTTTCATGAATAGTGAAACCACTAAGTGGTAATCAAGCAAACTGATTTTTCAGTTAAATGAAAGTTTACCACTAATGTGTATTGAATTTCGAAAATCCGACATACTTGGTTGTCATTAAGAAGTAAAATGTGGTTCAATGAGATTAAAATAATTTTTTGGTGAATAGTAACTTATTAAGTTTTTAATCGCGATTAGTGGTAATTAGTGTAGTTTAAGGTATAAATAATGCTTTAATAATAGGAAATGACCTAGACACATGTCCCAACCTTATTGGTTGTGTCATGGCCGACCAAGAGAAGCCATGGGTCAACTTGGGGACCCCATGGAGACATTTTGGTTGGGAAATTACATAAATAACTTTTTATTTAATGTAAAAGTAAAAATGACACAAACAAGAGATGTTTTACGAAAACAATTTTTACATGGGGTTATAAAGATCAGATTTTTGATTATAAATATTAATTGGAAATATAAAAAGATTTCCTACATCATAGTAGTTTTTTTATGATTTTTAGACATTAAATAAATTAAATTATTTATGACATAATAATGATGCAGCGATGACATCATTATTTGACGATTTAAATAAAATGGAAAGATAATGTAAAATATATGAACTACACATGGCCAAAACAAATTGGATGAGTGGATTTCGAACCCTTATAACCTTATGCACGAATTATATCAATGTGGGACCTTTTAAAACCGAAAAACATTTTCAAATAAAGTAATATTTCTTTACTTTCCAAAAGTTCCCCTCCTCTCCTCTTATAAAAGGCCCCCACCTCTACCTCATTTCACACACTACTAAAGCCTTTGGCTCGGCCAACCCCCTAAACTCTTTTTATTTAATTCTTTGGTAACAACACCAGTATCTTCAATATACTAGGATGTTTTTATAAGATTTATTTGATCTAAACTCTCACACAACTACATCATATGGTTAAAGAACATACGGTTTCCGTGGATGGCGAAATTCTGCCTCCAGAAACGATGATTATTCAATACTCATTTAACAACTTCAAAGGTGGCCATTATGATGTCACTATTTTTATATATGATATATAATATTTATATGTTTTCCTTAAGCTTCTGTTTTTTTTATTTTGGGCATACCTTTATGGTTTCCATTATGGGTAAACACGATATCTTCATTTTAGGAAGTGCGGACTACCGCCCCCTGAAAGTGATTTGATTCGTTAAATACCATATGTGGGACATATAAAGGATGGAACTATGATATTTTATATGTTATTATAATGGAATTACAATATAATCTTATATCATTATGATTCCATTCCAGAAATACGAAATAGAAATGGAAGTAGCGTTCATGCGTACGTACGGCTTACTGTCTCCATGAACGGTGCATTTCATTTATTATCTCTAAATGTGATGTAATATTATAAATACATGTATATGATGAATATATATGATATATATGTTATCCAAATCATTAATATCATTCTGGATATAATTAACCTTTGACCAAATTAACAACATGTAAGTGTAAGAAGTCTATTTTTGAGTGAAGAACCAAATACCGACAAAATGAACATTATTAACTTAAATGATTACATGACGTCCATAACATGGTATAAAAGGAATAGTGAACTTGAAAAAGGTTCTTAAGCAAGTAGATATTAACTCAAGTTTATTATTCAGGAGATTAAAGAACGGTCGGGTCAAGTCGGATACGAGGTATGGGACTTCGTCTCAATCTCCTTTCATTGAGGCATATTTTATTTTATACACAACTTTCTTTTATGCGGTGTATAAACCCCTTTGACTTTTCCATTTATTCAAAATGAATCTTTTTTATACGAAAAGTTTACTAAACGACAAAAGGGAATGTTTTTGTCGTACGTATGCGGCGATAATGACTTCTCCGTCGTCGTGACCGTTATCTGAGTTTCGGCTTCCTCTACAAGCCATACCTTCTTTTTAAAAGAAAAATAAATACCATGTTTTACTTTTCTTTTATTTTAGTATTGAAAATGGTTTTCATAATGTTTTTATATCAATGTGTTGTATTGATATCTCGTGATTGAAATGTGGAAATTTTATGTTACCTTTATGCATGTTTTATGTGATATGATTATGTTATGGTTCTTGGGAATTATTATGAAGACGGGTGGTTCCGTGATAAACTAAGGGAGGGTGAGCCCGTTATAGCTCTCCAATGCATTGGGTAACGCGAAGGAGTGAAACGTTAAGGTTTCTCCGAAGAGATTTTAGGGATTATACTGTGATGGGTATTCCAAACGTAACCAAGAGTGTTACTCCCTACGTAAGAATGTTATGAATGCCTCAAGTTACCTTTATGTATTATGATTTATATGATTTATTCCTGATTTTATGAGGTATGTTAAAGTGCCTATGTTTTATGGGTAAAGTATGATTTCATTCTTATGTATATATGAACTCATGTTTCCTTTCCATGTCTTTTTTTTATAACCCATACTGAGTTTTTATGCTCATCCCAAGTTTTTGAAATGTTTTTCACAGGTCAAGGGAAAGGTACATGATAAGATGATAGAGTCAAGGATGTGTCAAGAAATAATCCATGTTTTATTTTTAAATGTGTTTCCATTGATGGGAATGAAGAATACTATCTTTCTGTAACCACTTTGTTTATATGTGGAATGTAATGCAAGTTTTATGATCTAATTCTCTAAAACTCTAAACCCGAAAGGATCCTCAATGTGTAATCTTGTAATAACTCAAGATTAAGTAAGGTTTAAGGATGGGGCCTTATAAAATATCTTTATCTTTATTATCAATTGCCCATATGTGTATATATGAACATACATATTTGTTTATGTTCATACATGTCCATTATTTAATATTTCCTTATATATATACTAACATAATAGATATATATTCCTACATATATATTATGCACCAAAATATACTTACCATTAATTAATAAATTTGTTACATATACATAGATATTTAGTATATACTCTTACAATAAGTTATATATATGTAAAATATAAAATTTATGATGAATTTTTTAAAATTTTTATTTCTTAAATATATGTTATTATATTAATTTTAATATCAAATTATTATTTTACCATTTTTTTGGTAATATATTCATACACTATAATATTAAATACTTATTTCATAAAAATAATTACTCAAAAAGATAACTACACATATACTTTTTTAGGTTGTTAGAAATGTCTCCATTATTTAACGCTATGGTGGGAGAAAAAATCACAGTAATGATTCAATTTCATTTTCAATTCATTAGTGAATGATTATTTTTTTAAGGTGTTACAATAATTTTTAAATATTATTTTCCAAAAAAATATATTCATAACATGTACTAGAAATATATAGGCCATTGATATTTAGTTCATCATAGAACCTAGATTATATATAAATGATGTATGATGTCTCAAATAAAATTCATGAATGATTTCCATATGAACATACCAAAAACCATAAAAATTGTCTTTTTGAGCACAAAAAATAATTAATGTATTAATTCCCAATAAACACAACAATAATTATTTCTTGCTTCCCAAAACACCATAAATTTATTTTCTCTACATAAAATAGCATTGATGATGTTTCAATTTAAAATGGTAGGGAAATAAAAAACAATTAAAATAAGTACTCGCATTATATGAAGAATCATTTTTCTTGTTATTTATTCAAAACACCCTTTTGTCTTAATTATGTAAAATAATTACTGGTAATAAATGTGGTACCTACAAAATGGAAATAGTAAATATATGAATTTAGAAATTTATGTTCAATATTGAATGTTGGCTAAAGTAATGTCATGGTCTCTTAAAGAAAACTATTAAAACATGTAGCTCATAATATTTGTGAAAAATAGACAATGTAATTGACTAAGATATCTCATATCATGAACACATGAATGGGATAGAAGGAGACACTTGAAATGAAATGGATAAAGTTAAAGGCATTTATTTAAAAATAAAAATTCAACCAAATACTAATACCATTGGTTTGATCACATAGTATTGATAAATTTAATTTCATAAACAAATCCCATTACCTAAAATTTCTAACCATTCTCATTGATAGGAAATATTTCCTTGATTAATGAAACTTCATTATTATTTAAGAATAATTCTTTTCAGTGTTTTAAAATGATAAGAACTCTAAATTCATGCAATGATTTAGTATTCTCAATAAAATAAGAACTAAAGTTGTTTTCCACATTTGATACTATAGTCAAATTTTGAATTTTATTACCAAATATTAAATACAACTATACGATAAAAGTATCAAGAAAAATAGAAAATTAATATAGGTCACCCACACATACATTGGGCTTAAAAACACTCAATAAAAGATGAATTTTTATCAATAATATTCTCCTAATCATAGAGTAATGTTCACAACTCAGATTTTGATAATGAGAAAACAAAATGATCCCTCTTAAACATTTCAAATTCCACATGGAAAATAACATTTTTATAGTAAATAGAATAATTGAAAGAATAGAATTCCTAAAAAAATATGGTGGATATCATAACAAATATGATCATACCAAGTAGGTGTGAAACATTCGAGAAAACACATTTAATTAAGTTGACAAATATGATGTTTTTTTAAATATACTCATTCCAAAATTATATCTGCTTTTATAAAATTGCAACCTCTTTAACGTAGTATTAAAACACACATTATAAGGATCAGATAACTTGATATGAATAAATTACAACTCTAGGTCAATATTTTATTCTTGGTAAAGGGTTTATTTTCAAACATGTTGTAAAATGGGAGGACATAAAACTTGAGTAATATAATCTAAGATAAGGATTCATTCATTTTTATTCATTTATTGATAGTTATTATTAATTTATGTGGATGTTACCACAAGCGTATCAATTTATTCATGGTCCTTAGTATATTCTGATTGAATATAATTAACTTGATAATTTTCATTTGTTGTTTATTTTATTAAAAGTTCATACGTGTGATAAAATTCCATTATAGTACCACCACTAAAAACATTATTCGAAAAACCTATCAGTTGGTATAATACAACTTATTTAGAGTCCATAAAAACAATGAACTCATCTTTACCCTCAATATCTTGAAGATTTAGTTTTCCCTTAGAAACATCAATATCAGACCGATTAGTACATAAAAATGATACTTCAAGAATAATTGTTAATTTATTATCACCTTGTATTTCATGAGTAGGAAAATATATAGTAATTATGATCATTACATGCTTTAATAATTAATTATATAACCATCAAAAAGGATAATAAAGGGACCTATCATCTAATTGAAATTAAAAAAAAGATGGTTTCATCTCATGAAGACCTAAACTTTTTAATAATAAGTGTGCAATAATTTTTAAGATAGAAAATAAATCACATAATAAATTAAATCAATGAACTAATGTTATTATGATCTTTTATTATACATCAAATAACATAGAAACCAGTTTCTTTCAATTTTGGGGGACTATTATTTTGAACATTTTCAGTACAATCCACAATAAAATTAATAGTTTAAAACATACCCCAATCCATTTTATTAGCTTAGAATCATTTCATAATTTTGAAACAAAAAGTATTATTATTAATTTATTCTATAATGGGGATATATACATTTTCTATCCTCATAAATTAAAGTAATTTCAAATAATTAGGTTCATTGTAATTTTGAAATTAGATTAGGTCAATACATTGTTGGAACACAATTATAGTATTTTTTATTACTCTCCTTGTAATCAAACATCATATTCTTCATTCCCGCCTTTTCTAGTCCCCACATCATTTTACATGGTTCTATGGATTATTATGATGATGATTCAACATTTTTTTTCAATTTGGAACTTTCTATGTATATTTCTTGATTTTTAGTTTTTAATAATATTAACTGTAGAATTATATTTTTAATTAGTCTCAACATACCTTGGTTGTTACATAACATGTAATTAGGTTTTTAGAAAAAATATAATTCTAATAGACATTACATATTCCTTCAGGTATGGATCAGTTATTTTGGGAAAATTCCTTTTTTATGATCCACCAAAATACCTTACTATTTGACCTAACTAAACATAGTATTTTTTTGTTACTAGAATATTGTGAATTAATATTAGAGATCAATTTTATGACAAGTCCAAAAATATTAGAAATGAAATGTGAATGTCCAAAATTTTATTAAAATTTATTTTAGTATAATTTGAGTAACATAGGTAAATAAAAGTTATTAAACACCACTTGTTCCCTCCAAGATATATTTGGGTGTTTTTTATATCAAACATTATATTTATTCATGAAAATAACAGTAAACCCTGGATTCATATCCCTAAAATCCACAAAATTGGAACTATACTCAACATATGTTGGGATCTCAATATAGGGGTAACATCACATACAATGACTTAAAATCCATCATTAACAAAATTTCTCCCTATGTTGATTATCATTGACTATTGTAGTCTATTTTCTAGTGTAATATCGATGAAAAACTCTCTTACTTGTTCTTTTGGGATTTGATTTTTAGGAAATTTTATTGAAAACATTGTTAAGATCATCTAAAATCATGTCCTAGAAATAAAATCAAGAATATTGAACCATAATATTTTTATTATAAAGAGTTATGTTGTTACAGTATATACACTTCAAGGGATTGGGGGAAAGATAGGGATTATGAAATTGGATAAGAAGTTATCTAAACCTCTCCCATGTGGAGTGGAAAATCTATTCCTTAACTTGAATGAAACAATTAATTTTATGAATCACTTCATGGTGGAGTTACATAGGTAAAACATCCCAATAAATTAATTATAGAACCATTAATGTATCAAAAATTTCCATATATATGTTTTGGAAGAATCCCATTCAAACTTAACTATTGTACCGAACCCTAAAAATCTCAAATGACATCAAGAAAATCATATACTCTTATTAAAAAAATTAATTCCTTCCTTGTATTTTTTTATATATTTTGATTATAACTTCAATGTGAGGTGTTTTGATGTCATAAATTCTTTTATTTAAATTACATCCAAGTAGTAGTTTCTGATTAGTTCATCATCATTTGTTTATCTTACATACATGAAACTATATATTCTCCCTTCAAATAAATTAATATTTACATGTGATTCAAATTTATGACTTTCTCAAAAAAATGTGGCCCACATATTAGACATTATAAATTATAATAACACATTTCCATATATCATTAATTATCCTCAAATATGATTCTATCAAATAACTTGGATTCAACTGAATTTGTCAAACTCAACTCATGCACAAGTCAATCATCATCACCGCACCATCATCACTACAAATAAGAGACCCTAATTTAATCAGTGAGACTCATTTATCATGTTGGAAAAAAATTTCGAAGAATTCTTCTTGGAACGTTTTGGGTGAGATTGTGTTTTTTGAGAATTGAAAATGATTTTTAATGAGAATGGATGGTGTTTATCGAAGAAATGTTTTTACGATGGCATAGTATCCCAGTGTTTCCACAAATTTTGGGCCTCAAAATTGGGTGTTTGATGTTGGTAAGTGAAGGATTTATTCAAATAAGTGAATGGTTCTAGAAAATTTGAATAAAATTGGAAATGGATGAGAACCATGTACCATTATTCCTGGACTGCGTACCATGTTTTGGGAATGGTTTGACAAAGTGGTTCATGAATCAAAAAATATTTCACGACGAAAGTAGGTACAATATACGGATGGATTGATGTCAGAAGAGGAAATCGACTGTGTAGAATCAAAGATAGTTTGCAGAAGGCATGGAAAACAGTTCAAGGGTGGCTTGTGGTTCAAAGCGGAAAAAGGATTGATAAGCTGTGAAGGCTGAATTGAAGATTTGGAAAATCATGGATTAGCTGATTTTGCTGGTATCATTGTCTATATATGAATCTCTAATCAACCGATTATAGTTGAGACCTAACATAATTAGAGAACATATTTTTATTATGATATTTCAGCATTGTCTAAAGGTGGTTCCCGAGGAATAATTCTGTGAAGGCTAAAGTGGATTGTGCAAAAGGAATTCCATCAAAATATTTAAGTGGAAATATTTCTCTACTAAAGACTTGGTATGTGGAGGAGGATTCTTCGGTACGTGAAAGAGTGAATTCCACAAGCAGTACACAGAGGGAGATCTCTGGTACATAGAAGAGAAGGAATTCCATGAATATAAATCAATTCATGGACAGAGGGTGATTCGTAGTGGGGGTTCATAGGATCGCTACGTGGGGGTGGCATGAGACAACAAAGGAAAACACAGTTCGCAGACAGCTAAGGTTCACAGAAGAAGAAGTAGTACATGGAGAAAGTGGTCAGTGTACTAAAACTGGTACTTAGTATGCGGGAGAAGTAGGTGTTTTGAGATTTTATCATGGAATGTTGAAAAGGATTAAATTCATTTTGAGAAAGTATTTTCAGGTACCTAGTAAAACCCAAGAAGGTAGAATTCATCTGTGGGGGGAAAATGGTCTTTAACAGAGCGTCTACCTATAGTTGTGGATGCAAGAATTCATGAAAATGAAGGGACCTACATGTCCATAAACTGTGTTTGAACTATAATTACATAAACTATGAGTGGATTACATTCCACGAACAGTGAACAGAGTAAGAAGAAGATGGTGATCCATTCCACTGGTAGTGATCCAAAAAAAAATCCATTGGGAGTGAACCTTGGTAATGTAGTTGGAAATCCCTAAACCTTGTATAGGAAGTGATCCTGGGTATAGAATATCTATCCCGAACATTGTAATCATTTTTTCATTGAGCCTTAGTGAATTTGGTACATTGGAACATTGGAATTGTATACTCCTTGGACATAGCTTAGTGGGGGTGAACCATGTAAAAATCATTGTGTGTAGTGAATTCTTTCATATATGTTCATATATTTCCATGGGAGGAAGAGGGAATTGAGTTTTTTCTTACAATGAAACTATATCCAAATAAGAGAATGTTTAATCTCTCATACCCTAACTCACCCCCCCCCCCCTCAAGATATTCATCCTAGTGGACCTATCATATCACATAATACTCAAACCGTCAAAAAAATAATGTTATAGACTACAATGTTCCTACAACTATATTTCGAACTATTAATGTATTCTTCATATATATATAATAATAATAATTATAAAGATATATCATGTGACATGGATTTGACAAAAATATATTCATGTAATATTCAATAAATTATTAATCCTAGATCTTCTCCTAAGCTTCTGCTCAACTTGAAAGGAAGAAACAATCATCCTTGAATACTTTATCACTAGAGGTTAGGATGAAGTCAATCGACTTCCTTGGTGTAATGATTATAAATGGGTATCCCTCAGAATCGTTGGCTTCCGATTTCATGCTAGACACCAATATATACCATATTTGATTTCCCAATTCTATACCAACTCAACGAAACATATTAGCATATTGAATAACGATGAAATGGTTTGGATTTATTTTTTTGATTAGTAGATGGATCAGAAATAACCGAAATCAAAATCAATTATGGAATTCTAATGATGTTCATCTTCAGTCGATGGGTTCTAATTGTTCCAAAGTAATTTATGAAATACCCAATTCTATTTGGTTCTCCATCATATGGGTTATTCATTAGTGATAGGCTTGATAGTTTTGCTGGCCAAAACACACTAAAGGACACACTAGTGCAGAAAACGTTATTTACGTCGGCTATTTTTCATTTTTTATGTCAGTTTTTAGCCAACTTTAATATGGACAATGTTATAAATAACATTTTAATGTCAGTTATTTAAAAACCGACGTAAAAAACATAACATCGCAGTGTTTATCATGTTGGTCAATTAATAACTGATGTGCAAAAATGGGGGGGGTATCATGTCGGTTATTTTATAAACGTCGTGATAAACCGGGGGGGGTTATCACATCGGTTATATAATTACAAACATTATAAACCTGTGCAAGGGACGTTTATCACGTTAGCTATTGAATAACTGACGTGATAAAACCATCTTAAATGTTTATATAATAAACGAGGTGCTAAACCAGTTCAGGGGGGTTATCACGTTGTTTATTAAATAACCGATGTGATAAGCAATTTATCAGGCCTTTTATCACGTCAGTTATTAAATAACTGACGTGATAAACCATTCCATGGGTGTTTAGCATGTCAGTTATTAAAAAAAACCAATGTGATAAATCCTTCCAGATTTCATTATCAATTCGGTTATAAAATAACCGACGTCGAAGACAATTTTTATTTAAAAAATCGAATGCAGTCCTCTGCTCTCATCCAGAAAAAACCAGAAATAAAATCAAGAATTCATACCACAAAAAAATTAATTAGATAAAAACAAGAACTAAAGAAAAATTAAGCATTTACATTGATAACATATTAAACTTACCCCACTTGACAACCCTCATCACACCCCTGGACTGCCCCCCCCCCCCCGACACCGTAGACATCCCCAAACACCCTGGGATAGCCCCAAACACCCTGGGAAACCCCCCCACTAGACTCCCACCAACCCCTGAAAAATGCCCCTTCACCCCACTTGACAGCCCCCACCACACTCCGGGACTGCCCTCGCCCCCTAGACATCCCCAAACACCCCGGGACAACCCCCCCCCCCTCCTGAACAGCACCCCCTCACCCCACTTGACAGCCCCCACCACACCACTAGACTACCCCCCGACCCCCTGGACAGCCCCAAACACCACGGGACAACCCCCCACCCTTATGTATACAACCCCACACCCACACAAACCTTGGAAATCCCTCCCCCACCCCATTGGAGCCCCCACCACACCCCTTGACTGCCCCCCCGACCCCATGGACAGTCCCAAACACCCCTGGATAACCCCCCCACCCTCAAGTATACTCCCCACCCCCTGGACAGTACTTCCACAACCCTGGAAAGCCCTCCCACACCCCTGAAAATAGACCAAAAAGTTACCCAAAACAAACCAGAACACCCTCACCCCACTAGACTTCACCGACCACACCCCTTGACACTCCCCCCCACCACCAACCCTGGACATCACCACCAACCCTAGACAAACCCAGCCCTTTTGTAGATCCCCCACCCCCTGGACAACACTCCCACATCCCTGGACAGCCCTCCTACACCCTTGAAACATACCAAAAAAGTTACCAAAAACAGACCAGAACCCCTTCAACCCACTAGACAGCCCACACCACAACCCTAGACCCCCCCACCCCCATCACCATGGACACCCTGGACCCCCCCCCCACTGGATAGCCCTCCACCCCAGTAAACCTTCATCACCCTACAAGACACCCCCACACCCCTGGATACCCCCTGTACAGCCTCCCACTCCCCTAGACAACCCTTCCACCCTCCTAGAAATGCTCCCACCCCCTGAATTTCCACCGACCCCCAGGAAAACCCCAAACACCCCAAGACAACCCCCCCCCCCCCCACTGGACTCCCACCACCCCCTGAACAACACCCCTTCACCCCACATGATATCCCCCACCACACCCCTAGACTGCCCCCAACCCCCTGGACATCCCCAAACACCCCGGGACAAAACCCCACCCCCACACTCCTGAACAGCACCCCCTCACCCACTTGATAGCCCCACCACACCCCTGGACTACCCCGACTCCTTGGATATCTCCAAACACCCCGGTACAACCCCCACCATCATGTATACCCCCCACACCCTGGACAGCCCTCCCCCACACCATTGGAGCCCCCAACACACCCCTAGACTGCCCCCCGACCCCTAGACAGCCCCAAACATCCCTGGACAACCCCCCCCCCCCCCCCCCCCCCCCGCACCCCCAACCTCATGTATACCCCCACTCCCTGGATATCACTTACACACCCATGGATAGCCCTCCCACACCCCTGAAACAGACCAAAAAGTTACCGAAAACAAACCAGAACCCCCTCACCCCACTAGACTGCCCCCACCACACCCCTGGACACTCCCCACCCACACCCCTGGACATCACCACCACCCCCTAGACATCCCCCAACCCCTGGAAAGCACTCCCACATCTCTGGATAGCCCTACCACACCCTTGAAATAGACTAAAACGTTACCAAAAACATACTAAAAAGTTACCAAAAACAGACCAGAACTCCCTCAACCCACTAGACATCCCCCGCCACACCCCTAGACCCCCCCCCCCATCCCCATGGACACCTTGGACCCCCCCCCCCCCCCACACTGGACAACCCCCACCCCTAGAAACCCCCCTCACCCCACAAGACACCCCTCACCCCTGGACACCTCCTAGACAGCCTCCCACTCCACTGGATAGCCCTTCCACCATCCTTGAAACGCTCCCACCCCTGGACTGCACCCCCACTCTCATGGACACCTAGGACCCCCCTCTCCACCAGACTGCCCTCCAATACCTCTGAACACCCCCAACCCCACTGAACACCCCCACACCCTTGGAACCCCTCCCCCCAGACCAGAATCCATACCATAAAACCATCATAAGTAGACCAAACAAGATGTAGAGAAAAATTAAACATTCACATATATAACATTCAAAACATACACTGTGAATTTCAAAAAATAAACTAAATCCAACCTAAATTACTACCAAATACACAATTACAATGAAAATATTCAAAATTACATTTTACATTACAAACAACTAAAATTCAATCAAACCTGTAAAATAATTTGACCACTCCACTTGTAAGTGTTTGATATCTTCAGTAGTATAGGGTTAACGGTCATCAAAAACCTACAAATGAAAAGGATAGTAGTTAATGTGTATATTGAATAAATCAAATTGAAATATTATGGAATATTTTAAGAGGAAATCTTACCAGGTCAAA
The DNA here is from genome assembly GCA_963277665.1 of Viscum album. Taxonomy (NCBI): domain Eukaryota; kingdom Viridiplantae; phylum Streptophyta; class Magnoliopsida; order Santalales; family Viscaceae; genus Viscum; species Viscum album. The sequence goes on along the minus strand of OY728151.1, from coordinate 399,387,215 downwards.
ATTCACAACTGTCCCAGTTGTTATTATTTCATACATAAATCTTGACATATAATATCCACATTCAATGACGCCTTGTTGTTCATGAAAATTATATTTGAATGAGTGTAAATTCATTATATTATTTTTCTGTAATAAATCAAAAATTAGAAATTATAAATGGATATTTACCTTTGCAATTACATATTCGATCCTTACACTCATTTTCATTGTGTTTTTTCAAAAGTAGGCCCATGCCCAATTAGAAAATAATACGAATGGGGTAAATTTAAAATTCATTATAATATATAAAACTATTGAGAAATTGAAACATAATTTTCCAATATATTCTTAAAAATTTTCTTCACATCATCATGGATAGAGCATATCCAATAAAGTTCTTTCACTCTTGGGCCAAAAACCCCTAACATCCAATGATCACGAATAAAAGAAAATTTAAGGTTAGTGGTTTTTTATGTTAAATGATAATGAACTCTTTGAGAGAGATGTGTTTCATACCTCTCACAAATAGGCATCATCCAACATTGTGTGACTATATTCTTTTCAAATCATTCAGAAATATAAAGCATTCTTTGTTCCTCATCCAATGCACATGCTTCAGGGGAAATCAATTGCATGTCCATGAATCCATATACATCTGTCAGCTCATTCCTCTAAAAAATAATATAAATATACCTAATACAAAACAAGCATAAGTATACACTTTTAATAAATATAACACAGGGAAAAGCTGTTCAGACTTTCATTGAAAAAATTTGCACCACGTTGATATCCAACTTATCTCCAGTAACAAGATCCATGATATCAGTTTTCATAATCCCCCACAATTTTTTCACATCAAAAAACATGAGCTTCCATTGGAAACTCATAATGACCCACCAACAAATTTGAATATCTTGAAAATCTGTCAAGACTACTAGAATATATATCTGATTTCATATCAATTTGACATTGTTGTTTTCTATACATTATTTCTTTACCTTTGATGTATTCCTGTAAAAATAAATAGAAAAATATATTAGTTTTCAAATGATAAAACAAATTTAATATAAAATAAAATAAAATATATAACTTTCATACCTCTATGTTAATGATTCCAAGATGTCTGGATGGCCAAATTAAAAAATGGCCTATACTATGTCCAACTATCTTAACCTTATCTGTAGGTAATGGTACTCGAGCTGATCTATCTATAATATCTTGTATAGTGACCCTCAAATTCTCTACCTCTAATTGTTAATGATTAACTATATCTCCTATACAATATACCAACCCATATGAAACTATATGATGTTAAGGATCATCAACATACAACTAGCAATAAGTAGGAAGCTGCGGTGGAGGAGTAGGATAAAAAATGGGGTCCACGGGCTAAGGTGGGGGAGTGGGAGCTACTGGCAGAGGAGGAGGATAAATAATGAGGTCTGCAGGGGAGGTGGAGGATTGGGAGTTGTAGTCTGAAATTTTCTTTGCATGTCTGCAAACATAGACTGTACCGATGCTCTAATATTTTCCTCTATCGTTGCATTAATATTATGAACATCATCCTCCAAGGATTCAATTTTTTTATAAACCTCCTCAATGTTAGAATTTGAAGAACGTGGTAACACTTTTCTTAGCGATAAACCTGCCGGATATCCTCTTACATGACTAGGATGTTTGGGCTTTCCTAATGATACATATAAATTACCTTTTCTCCCAGTAGCTGTAAATTCCCCCTGTGAACTCTTATCCTTACGAGAGTACTATATTAATTAATTTTACATTTCTGTAATGATTGAAATTATGTGAAGAAAATAGTTAACATAAATAAATAAAATAGATATCTTACAATCCTCTCAGCTAAGATTCTTGATTCTTCCGAAAGATATTGCCCTTTTTTGGCCTTCCGAGCTCTCATCAATTATTCATATCTAGATGGAGGGGATAGAGGGGACACCTCCCCAGAGCATAAAGACTCCACTCTTTGTTGTTGAAATTTTTCCACCATCATTTGTTCTTCCAAAAATGCATACCCTCCCCGAGATAAACTATGAGGGATATATATTTAGATTGGATCTCTTGATAAGCTTTACTTGTTTAATTTAAATTAATAATAAGTAAGAATTAACAAAAAATTAATAAGATAATTTATATAAGAAAGATTATAAAAGTTTTTATTTCCCTTACCAAATATGAATCTTTTCTTATACTTTCAAAAACCTATCTCCATGTGTCTTCATCTATATAAGGATATATATGACATGGATTATCATGAATCCTATGAAGACAAATGATATCAGATGAGAGGGTTGATTTGAAATCCCTCCATCTCCTGGAAGCCAAATATAATCATTTCTTCATGACTCCTCCAGTGTCAGGAATATCAAATGTCATCTGATAAAGAAGAGGTTAAACATATTATATATACTATATACATTTAAGGAATAGTAAAACAATAGAAAAAGATCTTACCAAAATCTTCTCCCACAACTAAGAGATTGTTGCTTCATCCACACTTCTCCAGTGATCATACAGAATGCTTACTTTTCTCTTATTCTGAGTTTCTACAAAACTATTAAAATATTTTGCATTTGGACCTCTAGGAATATCATCATCATAAAACTCAATGAGTATCCTCTGATCCTGCGTACGGGAAAGTGCTAATTTTGGTAAATGTGTGCACCCACGTTTACTAACCTTTGAACTCTTTTTCGTAATAGGAGAACATGAGAAAGATTGGAGAACATCAAGAAAATAAAGTGAATGTTCCTCCCCAAAGGTATGACCAATATTCTCATATCCAGAATCACGTGGTTGATCAACTGAATAATATCTCATTATCCTTAAAATCAAAAAAACAATCATTAGTTCAGAAATAAGCAAATTCAAATATTTTAATACAACTATAATCAGAAAATAGAAAAGTGTACTAAGTTACGTAACAATAAAAATTGGTAATATGGTAAGCATGATAAACAATGGTAAAGATTGTAAAGATGGTCAAGACGGTAAACATGGAAAACATGGTAAACATGGTAAACAAGGTAAAACTAGTAAACATAGTAAAATAATTGTCACTGAACAAAAATAATAGATTTATAATTCATGTAATGGTAAACATGATAAAGTAAACTAATCAATCATAAAACAAACAAAAAATTATACTTATTTTGTTTTAATACATGTTTTAATAAATAATAAACATACAATATCTAACATTTTATAAAAAAAAATAAATGTAAACAAGAAATAAACATATGTTACCTATAATTTTTGGAATGTACAAATTGATTTTTTCCCCAAATTCCTTCGTCGCGATCATTCCTTTTGGCACAAACCATGTCTTCAACATGCTCATAATTATGTTCTGTTAATCATTCCATTGAAGTAGGGATCTCACAAAAATCAGAATCTTCATCATGTTCATCCTCACCAACATATTGTTTTTCCCTTGTAAAACAACATCCCACCGCATATCTGATTGATCTAATACATAGATTATTTGTTTTTCATATGTTACCATTATAAAAGAATCAGTTATGTCTTCCAATCTATTCATATTAACAAGTGTCATTCCAAATTCATCATTTCTAACACTATTGTTACAGATAAACAATTTACTGTTAAAAACAAGAACTTTAATTTTAAAGTAATAAACATCCAATATGTCTTCAATCATTCCATAATATGCACTTGATGCAGAAATTGGGGTTTTTTCTTTAGCACTCAAAAAATGCATTTATTCTATAAACACCAATACACCACTATTCTAAACTTCACTTCTTTATCCTGAGCTTTTATATGAAATGTATAGCTATTAATGTCATAACCGGACCATGTTATCACATTTAAAAAAGGACCACCCACTATCCAATTTAATGTCTCTGATATATCTGATCTACCAAGCAATGTCTTTTTAAACCATGAAAAAAAATTAGTTGTTCTCATTCAAAATCCGCATTTCTTTCTTCTTTTGGTGAAATGGTTTCATCTCATTAATATGCAATGTGATATACGATTTATCATCAGATATGTTATTCAAGATGTATGATTCTAACATCATCATCTATTCAGCTGACAATGATTTGACTTTCAAGCAATGAATCCCCTTTCCCTCATTATTAAATCATTCAGGGCGAGATGAAGGCAATCCTATGTGTTGTGCTGCAGCCAAGTAGCTCATAAAAAACTCTGATACCTCCTCAAAAAAATAATTTTCAATAATGGAGGCTTCAGGTTGATAAGGATTTTTAACATACCCCTTTAATATTTTCATATACCTTTCAAAAGGATCCATCCAATAAAGATATATAGGTCCACAAAGCTATAATTTTCAAACCAGATGAATCATTTAATGTACCATTATATCAAAAAAAGTTGGAGGAAAATACATTTCCAACAGAAACAGTATAAAAATTACATCCTTTTCCAAAATGTTCAAAGCATTCACAACAATTACTTTGATACAAATTGAATTTAAAAAATAACACAACTTCATTATTGTCTTTCTGACACGGATGGTAAATATTCCCCACAATGAAACTGGTAGAATTTGTTGCATCATAACGTGACAATCATGTGATTTCATACCTATCAAATTCAAGTCCTTCAATGAGAAATTGTTTTTCACATTTGAAGAATAACCTTGAGGCACCTTGATATCATCAAGACACTTGAAAAAGATAATTTTCTCCCCCTTCTATAATTTATGAAAAGCTAGGGGAAGAAATGTTCGTCTTACATTAAGAGTGCGAGCTAACTCCAAACGTATTCCCATTTATAGTAAGTCTAATCTTGTATTCAACCCATATTTTGTCTTTCCTTTAATATCTAACAATGGTCCAATCAAAAAATCACATATATTCTTTTCCACATGCATGACATAAATATTATATTTAACTTCATGATACCACCAATATGGTAGCTCAAAAAATATTGAAATTTTCTTCCAAATATGGATATCATTACCATATTTCTGTGTCTTTCCTAATGTCACATCAGGTTATTCACTAGCTCAGAATACAGATCAGGGGATAATGATTTTGGAGCAGAATCAAATTCTTGTGAGCCATTGAATGCCTTTTTTAGTCTTATTTAATGGTGATCTATAGGAAAAAACTTTCAATGATCCATGTACATTGTTTTCCTCCCATAATGCAATTGACAATATGGCGTCTTCTGTTCGCAAATTGGACATGCTTTATGCCCTTTAACACTGTATCCAGACAAATTTCCATACACTGGGAAGTCATTTATAGTGAACAGAAGCACTGCATTAAGTTGAAAATATTCCATTTTATAACAATCATAAACCCTAATACCATCAACACATAAGAGTTTCAAATCATCAATTAACGGTGACAAGTAAACATCCATTTCATTGCCAAGTTGCTTTGGACTAGAGATCATTATACTCAAACTGACATATTTTGACTTCATAAAATCTTTAGGAGAGAGGTTGTAAGTTACCAATAAAACAGGCCATGAACTATGTGTGCTATTGAGGGTTCGGTATGGATTCATTCTATCTGTGCACAACCCTAGTATGATATTTCTAATTTCATTTCCAAATGTAGAATATTGTGCATCAATTTTATTCCATTGTAGACAATCAGCTGGATGACATATTTTTCCATCACATACCCACTCATCAGCATACCATCTTAACCTTTTTAAATCATGTGAATTAACAAATAAATGTTTGAAATGACGAATTATAGGAAGATACCAAAATACCTTTGAAGGAATCTTTGTAATCTCTACATCAGCTTGTGATTTTTCTTTCACCTTATACAGTGATGTCCCACATTTAGGAAACTCTGAAAGAAATTCATATTCCATCCTATATATAATGAATTCATTTGGATAGGAATGTATTTTCTTGTATCCCAATCCCATCAGGAATACTATTTTCTTGGCCTTATAATGTAAATATGGAAGATCGTTATCTTTTGGAAGAATGTTTTTCATCAATTGTAGTAGCTCTATAAATCTTCTGTCACTCCATCAATGTTTCACCTTTAGGTTAATAAATATTAACACCACAGAAAAAACTGTAAAATCTGTACAACTAAAATATAATGGTTTTTTAGCATCACTATACAGACGCGCAACTGTCAGTTCTATCTCAATTTGTTCTTCTACAATATCGTGAATCATTTAATCAATTCCATCGGAGTTACCATCTTGCGAATCATCATCATCGGGGAAATTCAGTCAAGTTTCACCATGCAAAATCCAAGGGCTATAACTCCGATTAAAACCATGACAAATCATATGATCTTTTATCTCTCTACTTTTCAACCTCTTCATATTCAAAAATTTCAGGCATGGACAAAAAAAAATTTAACTACTTGGAACATTTTTTTTATAAAATTTCAAAAAGGCATCAACACCTTCCTCATATTCATTGGTCATTCGATGTTCCATAATCCAACTTCGACTCAATATTACAAATAACAAATATAAAAAATATATATATTTTTTAGACAAGAAAAAAATATGTTTATATGAAAAAAATCATAATTTGAATGTAAAACAATTTTTCTATATAAAAAAAATCTATGCGTATTGAAAAAAATATTCATGAATATTATTTCTAAAACAAAATATAAGTAGATATAACAGTTTTAAATTCCATTGAATCAAAGAAAACCATGGGGCCTACAGTGGTTGATAGAAAATTGGAGATAAAGGATTAAAACCGAGAATCATATCAAATTTAAAATTAAAATTCAGACAGAGAAAATATCAATGTAAAGCCAATCATCATGAAACAATAAACATGTCATTATCATAGAAACCATGATGCAGTAGTCAATCCCAACTAAAAATTATCCCCCTACTTCCTTGGACACCCCCACCCCTAGGACACCCCCCAACCCCCTTGTACATCCCCCCAGCCCCTAGACACCACCCCACCCCCTTGGACACCCCTTGGACACCACCACACCCTTGGATAGCCCCCCACCCCTCTTGGAAACCCCCACCCCATGGACAGCCCCCCACCCCTCTAAACAGCAACCCCCACCCCTCCTGGACACCACCCCACCCCTACCCCCTTGGACCCCCCCCCCCTTTATAGCATCCCACCCTTCTAGACAAAACCCCCACCCCACCCCTAACCCCCTTGGACACCCCCCCCCCTCCGGACACCCCCCAACCCTTTGGATAGCCCCCACCCCCTGAAAAGCCCCCACCCCTCTAGACAGCACCCCCACCTCTCCTAGACACCACCACCCACCCCCTACTCCCTTGGACACCCCCAACCCTCTAGACAACCCCCCTCCCCCCACACCCCCTTCACAACCCCCACACCTCTAGACAGCACCCCACCCCTCCTAGACACCACGCCCACCCCTACCCCCTTGGACACCCCCCTGGACACCCCACCCCTTTAGACAGCCCCCACCCCCCGAACAACCCCCAAAACCCTCTGGACAGGCCCCCACCACCTTGGACAGTCTTCACACACACCCACCCCTTGTACACCCCCTAGACACCCCCTGGTCACCCCCAACCCTCTGTACATGCCCCCACCCCCTTGGACAGCCCCCCACCCACCCACCCCCTTGGACACCCCCTGGACCCCCCAACCCTCTAGACAACCCCCACCCCCTGGATAGCCCCCACCCCTCTAGACAGCACCCCCACCCCTCCTGGACACCACCCCCACCCCATACCTCCTTGGACACCCCATGGATAGTCCCCACCCCTCTATATAGCACCCCCACCCATCCTGGACACCACCCCGACCCCCTACCCACTTAGACACCCCCCTGAACACACTCCAACCCCCTGGACAGCCCCAACCCCTCTTGACAGCACACCCCACCCCTCCTGGACACCACCCACATCCCCTACAACCTTGGACACCCCCTGGACCCCCAACCCTCTGGACAACCCCCACCCCCGGACAACCCCGAAAACCCTCTAGACAAGCCCAAACCCCTTGGACACCCCCCCCCCCCACCCACCACCTTGGAAATACCACCCACCCACTTGGACCCCCCCCCCCACACCACACACACACATACACCCCTGGACTGCCCCCCCCCCCCACCTCCATGGACACCCTCGAGAGCCCCTAACCCCATGGACAACCACCAACCCTCTTGACAGCCCCCAAAACCATGGGATTTTAACCTCAGGGTACTATTTTTGGTATCATGCCATTATTCAAAATGAGAACCATGAATTGTATCTCCTACTAGTCTAAAATGCTCTATTGTGTAATGAATCAGTTTTTAATAGAATATGAAGACTTATAATAGTCCACAAAAATAAGCGACGTAAATAGATTATGGAATAAAAGTGATACCCCAAATAGAAACAACCAAGGATCCAAAACAAACATTCCACCCTGAAAACCCATATGTATACTTATAATATAAATAACACTATTACACGAAATAGGTGTATCATAATGTTTTACATATAAGTTCCAGTAGTATAGGTGAATGAGATCATTAGTTTTCAACGACAACAGAAATTACCATCAATGTCGGGCATTTGCGAAACAAAATCAAACGAAATAAAAGTAGGTGAGGCTTACGTGAATATTGCGAGTTGATCTAATAGATCTGGGGATAATAAATAAGATGATGATGGAAAAACGAGGCAAGATGGTTTGAAATCAAAGAATCTTACCTAGTTAAAAAAAAATCACAGAACATGAATATAGACTATCCAAGAAAAAAATGAACAGAATAAAGTCCTGGGAGGCTTACCTGAATGCTGTGAGTTGTGATGATAGATCCGGGGAGATTAAAGATGACAAACGATGATGAAAAAATGAGTTTAACTCAACATGATCGACGAGTCGATTAGGGTTTACCGTGCTTGAGAGACGAGTCACCGGACTGTCAATTGAAAAATATTAAATGACAATTCACAGGGTGTTTTAATTTTTTAAATGTTTTATAACATTGGTTATTTAATAACCAAATTTAATAACTGTTTTTATTACATTTATAATGTCATTTATTTTAATAACCGATGTTATAACTGTATCAGATACTTCTTTTTTTATGTCGGTTAACTGACATAAAAAATCTACGTGTTGGTTTTATACATCGGTTATAGAATAACCGACGTAAGAAATACATCATAAATCACAATTTTTATGCCTGTTATGAAATAACCAACGTCAAAAAAGCCTCATCTGCGGATTTTTTACGTCGGTTATTTTATAACCGACGTTAAAAATTTGGAGATAACTCGTTTTTTATGTCAGTTAATTTATAACTGACGTAAAAAATGAACGCACGTGCTTTTTAACGTCGGTTATTAAAATAATTGACATTAATAATTTACTCACCTCATTTTTTATGTCGGTTATAAAATAAATGATGTATATAACCATGTTTCACATATTATCACGTCGGTTATATATAACCAACGTAAAAAATGGTGACATAAATAATTTTTTCTTCACTATTGACAATTTTGATATGTGGTTCATTGGATATGAATTCAGTTATGTGAAACCCTTTTTAAAAATTTATATACCTGACTCCCCTTAAAATTTCAGCACATTATTATCCTATTGAAAAATTTTATCTATGTAGGCTGAATTGGATAAAATTATTATCATATAGAAAAAATAAAACATAAATTAACATTAAACAATTAAAAACAATCAATTAAAATATCAATGAATAATCAATTAATTTTCATTCATAATATAGTGAAATAAGAAAACATCAAGAAGATAAAATTGTAAAATTTAGTTAAAATATTTTTAATTATTACAATCATTAGATTAAAAATTAAATTCTATATCAATTAAGTAATTAATTTAATAAATCATTAATGAAATGGAAAATTAATTTAGATAATACTAATATAACAAATGAAATTTTATATTTATTTTCATAAAAGAAACTTCAAAATTGAACATTAAAAATGCTTTCTAGAAAAATATATTATTTAATCCGGGAAAAAATAAATCAATAGAAAATAAAATTACACAAATTTAATAATATATATATTTCAAATAAAATAAACCATGATAAATATTAATTAATTAAATAACATTAAATAAAAATATAAATATTGTATTAAATACAAATGGAGGAATCAAAAAAAAATATATACTAAGAACCAAGAAAATAATTTATAAATAAATATAGATGAATTGAAATTTCAAAATAAAATATAAATATAAGAAACATAAATACAATGAAATAAAATAATTAATAACTCAATATTTAAAAATAAAATTTAAGAAAATAATATAAAATATAAATATTTTATCATCAAATTGAATATAACCAAAAAATAATAAATAAAAAGAACATATATGTATTAAATAAAAAATTAATACACACAATATATGTAGATAAACATGTGAAATAAATGAAATATCGCCACTCAAAAAGAATAACAACAGCTGTGATATCATTATTTATAGTGTTCCCTTTGAATTTTTCAAACCACACTATTCATGTGACATTTCAATGTTTATTTTCCGCAGCATTAATGAATTTCAATTATATATATAAATATACATATATATATATATATCCCTTATTCACAATATCCTGAAAGGTAATTCCCACATGAATTATATTTTTTAAAAATATATCCAAAGAAGTTCCCTATTTCTAATGAGGTAGTCATGCATGTGAGATCAACAATTCACATTAATGATGGTCACTGTTGATTTCTAAGAAAAAGGACCATGTGTATTTGTCAATTTAATTGGAAAACCAGATTCACTTATACTACTAGATAATTGATCTTTTATCATAATAATGAATAAAAAATTGGGAAATAATCAAAAAATATATAAAATATCATTCTACCTATGTGATATTGATTTAATATTTCATAAAATACATCTAATGTATTTTCCATAATATCCAAAAATAAATAGTGATTAATTTTATAATAATCCAGACCAATGAAACAAGTAATGAAAATATTCAATGAATAAAAATAGAAAAAAAAATTATTACAAAAAATTTATGTATTTATTTTTCCTAAAAAACTATTGAAGTTCACAAGGTTCATATTTTTGTAAGGTTTATAAAAAATTTAAAAGGTTTATCAACTTTTTAAGGTTAATTATAGATTATATATATTTAGTGTGGTACCCTTCATCCTAAGGTTGAATCTTGGTAGGGAATATTATATTTTTAGAATATATCATGATCATAAGATTCATTTTAATATGATATATAATTATCATAGGGTTTAATATCACCATATGGATTATATTTATAATAAATCACTTATTTTATAAAGTCGAATTATATTATATGTTACATATATTTTTATTGAGTATATTTCATAGGTTAAAGGTTATTTTCATATAGAATATGCATTTCATAGGGTTCATATTAAGGTACACATGTGAGGGTTCAAATGTGCTTTATAGGTTTTAGTTAACACAATGTTCAATCCTTAATAAGGTACAAAACATTTCTAAATTTTATTCCTCATAAGGTATAACTTACTGTCAAAAGATATAAAACCTAGAAAAAATCATTTCTTAATAAGGTAAAAATATCTATAACATAGCTTAAAAATTATGACGGTATGTTTAATGAAAAATACTCATATGGTTTAGTCATAACATAATATTATCTATACATTTTGTTTTATGGTTGATACACACAGTCTTATGGTTGTGACAAGGTAACAATATTGTTGAGGCAAACACCCACTTGGTTTAGAAACAAAATTATATAAGATAACTTAAATTGACTAATAATAGTTTTTGCCAATTAAATCAGTTGATATGACCTTTATAAACTTATAATGATGTGATTATCTCTTAAAAATTACTTAAAATACAATAAAATCAAACATCAATTGAATAAGAAATACACCAAATGGGAAATAATATTTTCTTCATTTAAAAGTCGGGATTTGATCAAGAACATTTCTTCACTCATGTTATTGGGAATGAAAGGATGATTTCATTTTTTTGAAAATATTATAAAATGACATGGAATGATTCCACTCATCACAAAAAACTATTTCATGAAATCCATTGGTGATATTGATCAAGGAATTAAGCTCATACAAAAGAAGGATTTAATGTATGAAAATATGGAGGATCATTTTCTATTTATAAGATCTCATATTTCAGGGTTATTTTCTCTATAAGGTGTTTTGGTTTGAACCAAAATGGAAAAGCCATGTTCTGTTATGGAGATATTTTTTGGAAAAAATTAACTAATTGTCGAGGTAGTATGCTTGTTTGAATTAATGGAGTCTGGGTAAAAATGTATTAAGTGTTAAAAATGGCTTCATGGTATTCACCTAAAACCCTCCTTTTTCAACCCTAGGCTACTTTGGGAGATTTTGTAGGCCCATATATAGATCCCCATTTTTAACTACCTCCATTTTTTGTGAATCAAGACACGGATTGAATATTTTCACCATTGTTTATTTTCTTTCTGCTCATTGATATATATATCTCTTCCACTCCTCATTCGGGATAAAATATTTATGTTTAATTGCTTTTGGTTTTATATCTAGAATCACATAGTAAGGCCTTAATTTTTTTATCATTAATTTAGAATTTGGATATAAATTCTATTATTCATTCTGTTCTTGAATAATCCGCTTCAAATTAAACAGTCCTCTATTTTTGATCATTGTCAACAAATTGAGGTATCTGGTCTAATGTTTAAATACCATATATAGGATTTTGATTTATTACATTTTTTATAATTTCTATATTTGTTTAGAAATTTAATTTATTAAATATAATCAATTAATTTGTGGAAGTAATTAATCACATTAATGTTAAATTTTGGGATTTATTAATAATTAAGTCTGAAAATTGATTGTTTCATGTAGATGGGCGAATCAGACAGTTAATTGGGAATTAATTATTAGATTTTGTAATTATGAGAATGAAAAATTAATTGGTGAATTAATTAATTGAATGTTGATATTGTGAAAGGATTGATTAATTATTGAATTAAATAATCGGTGGTCGAGATATAGGTGTAATATTGCATTATAAAGTTATATGTAAATGTTGAATTATAACAAAGACATTTGGACATGAATTATGAATGGTAACATGCTCATTAAATTATGAATTGTATGGTTGTTAATTATATCATGGAAATTCCTCCAAGTATTATTATTTTTAATGTGAACATTCAATTATGTATAGTAAAATGGTAAATAGTAACATGTAAATTAAATAATGAAATAATGAATACAAACATGGTCAATAATGAATGGAAACATGGTCATTCATTAGTGAAATAAATAATGGTAACATAGTCATTCAAGTATGTAAATCAATGAATGGTAACATAGTAATTCATTTATAAAAATAAGAATGGTAAAATGGAAATTGACACACTGGATATCCATTACATATAGTTAGAAATCTAGCACCAGAAGAAGCCGGTATTGAGATACGGGTGTCTATGGAAACCCATGCCTTATGTGGTTAAATATATATTAATTGATGATGTGAAAACTATTTAATTATCCATTTAATTTTTTTTAATATATAACTTCCTATAATGGTATTTTCCAAGATATTTTTCTAGAAACCATTGGTGGTGGGATACTGAGTTATACTCACACCCTATTCCGGTTTCATGATCCGTACCCAAATAGTTTTTTTTGGAAGGTAAGTTAATGTAAAAGGCAATGTGTTATATCGACAGTTTGGGGATAGATATTGGATGATTGAACCATATGTGGTTTGCGACACACTTTGGATTCATCAGTTTCATGGTTATATATTTTCATTTGGTACACATGAAGCATACATTATCATTGATTTCTTCTCTTTATGATTTATATAGTATTTAATGTTAGTTTTTTCATGAGATACGGATATTTATTATTGAAATATATTTCTTCCACTATTGGTTATTATTTCTACTATTGTATTACATTAATCAAATTGGATATAGTATCCTGTTGAATGACATGTTAAGCCTTCACTGCAAGTAGGTACTCTCTGGCATATGGGATGAACTCTTGAGTTCATGTAAATGACTGGATCAGGGTACTGACATGTGGAACCCTACAGGGATGTTAAAAAAGTATATCATATCTCAACTTTTCTTTTCATTATAATTTGAAATAATTTTTGGGAAAGGTAGATATGGGAATAAGAAGAGTCAAACCTTGGTAATGAGCTCATGCATGGGAGTTTGAAACCCATGTATGTGGGATAATGAAGTACTCAATGTGGGATTGTTGTAATTGATGTTTTTTTGTTACAATTTAATATTATTTCATAGTGAGTGTCACACTTGTTGGGTGATATGATAATTGTTTTTTATATTTTTTTGAGAATTTACTTGTGTCCATAATTTAAGGAGAGTTGAGTTTACAAGAATCATTTTAGGCACACTAGATTATTTTGAGACATTCCTGACTTTAGGCACACACATGAAAACATGTTTTGGAAATGTTGTTGAACTTGACCTATTTTCTTGGCCTGTGAAATTTAATTGAAAATGGTGCTTAATATGAAATTGGAAATGGTAAAATGATGTAATAAAATGAATAAATGTGTGTCTATATGAGAATACTTAACTATTGAGAATATTTTTACCATTATAACCAAGAAATATGTTTAGGATGGTTAATGGTACTTTCAGATCCTCAGTTTTTACTGCATGGAGAGATTTGTGGAAAATACTTATTGTGACATGTTGTGTTTTTCTCTTATGTAAATGTCTAAATGTTTTGAACTATTTATTATGGTTCATGTATGAAATTGTAGATTTATTCCCCCCAATGTGACAGTTATTGGGAGGATGACCAGAGGATATGACAATAGATGATCATCCCCTGGTAGAACTTGAGGCATCAATAATGCTGGGTGAGGAATCATGGGAGAAGTTCTAAGAGGATTTCACTCACATCATGAAATTCATTGAAAAAGACCCATTAATGGTTTTGAAAAGCATGTATGATCTAATGAGAGAGTTAAATTTATAACACCATACATCATTCACTATATAGGGTGGATATAATGGATTTTAGTTTTGGATTGAGTACATCAAGACAATACATGACCATTTAGAGGCTCTTTCGGAAAAGAGGGTCATGTTGGCTGCTTATATGCCATGAAGATCAGTAAAACTCTGGTCGGATATTCAATTGTGGACTGGACAAGGTGATGGAATGCTATGGAATGTCTTCTTAGAGACATTATTGGAGAACATCTTATATAGATATGTTGAGACAAGAGAAAATAGTAGAATTCATGTAACTAAATATGGGGATATTGTCTGTGATAGATTATGTTGGATGCTTTACTCACCTACTGCACTTTTCTACAGAATTGATAGGAGATGATAAAAATACATAGAGACCCGTTCAGAATGGAAATTAGATCGAAATTAAGTCCAAGGGTCTTTCAGTTAATGAAGTTTGTTGAGGCGATGGATTAGGATCTCATAGATGAGGGGAACCCAAAGGGGGCTTCTAGTTCTAGACATGTATTAGCTACTAAATGATTAGAACGTGATAATTTTGAGAGAAAGAAAAAACCACAATGATAACATTAGTAAAACTAGTGGAAAGAAGAGTACAAACATAAGTGGATTGTTCGAATAGTACCTTACATGATTGATATGTTATCTATGTGGTAAGATGATCCATTATCGTATATATTGTCCCCATATACCCGTATATGGTTGGTCTTCTGGTAAGATGAGACATTCGTATAAGTTCACCTAGAAACTGAGATAGACAGTCATTTAGGGTGTAACTAGATATGATTAGATTATGGGAAGGGGATATTCTTCACCACATCAAGTTGGAAGTTGGTGTTATACTAGATGAGGTAGTAGAGGTAGAGGACCTGGTGCTTCTAGGAATGATCACCTATAGAAGAAGATTGGTCAGTCTTAATGTTGTCAGACACCATCATATGGGAGTAGGGAAGGACAACTATATGATGTGTAACCTACACTTGTGGATAATTAGATTGTACTGTCAATAGTGAGCGGTACTATTCATATAGCCTCTGTATTATCTAGATCATTATTTGATGCTGGTGAGCCTCATCCAGATTCATAGCTTCATCCAAATCAATATTTAGGTTAATTCAAAAGGCAGCTGTATAAGTCCCACTATTTTATATATATATTTTTTAATAAATAAATAATGTAGTATATTTTATTTAATAAATTTCCATATTCATTTTGATAGATTTTATATCCCATAAAGTAATTTAATTCCCTCATCATAGACATTTGACACTTTTTATATAATGATTGAAGCATCATTACAAATATTTTTATTTGTTGAACTAAAAAAAACTATACAAATTTGTATCAATAATATATTAGAACAAATGGATTTATTAAAAATATTAAGATCTTCTAACCCTATAAAATCCAATTCTCAACCAAAAGGAGATCTATCTTTCACTCAAAGCTCAATGTTCTTTTTTAATTACATAGAGATATTTAGTATAATTTAAAACTATATTTTGTAGATTTGGTTTCCCAAAACCTAGTAGTTAATCAATATTGATGTCCTCTTCTAAATGTTCATTTAAAATATATAATTTCACATCCATCTGAGTTGATTTGAAATTAATTTGAGATAAATATTCTAAGAAGATTATCATATATTATAATCTAGAAACATATTCAAATGGATCATTATATTATATCCCTTCTTACTAGTTGATTCATTTTAATACTAATATATTTTTATTTCTAGTAATTATACACTGATTGTCTTTATTATTTTCTAAAAACCCATTTGTTTTATATTACCAGATAGTTGGTTGGAATGATTTATAATTCCAAAACATTATATTTATAGAATTTATTATGTTCTACTTTTATATCCACTAAATAACATTAATATTTTAAATATTATACTATCTTCATAGGGTTTAATTATGAAAAGAAGGAAAAATATTCATAAAATTTTCCTACATTTCTTATAGTTCTTACTACATTATATATATTTCCATGATTATTTTCTAAATGAAGATATTTTAAGGTTCATGATATTCTAGGCAAGAAAATTTCAGGTTCATCTATTTCTTGTTCTTTTAGAGTGGACTTAATTTTACTTATTTCATTATAAAATTAAGATTTATGTTATTCATCCCACATTTTGTCCAGAGAGCCTATAATTTCATATATTTGATATTTTCTTTTATTAGGAGAACTACTTTCATCAAATTTTACTTGAGTTAATTCTTCAAAAATATATTCATTTTCATCATACACTCTATACAATTTAGGTATAGTAGAATATCCTCAGAATATTCATTCATTATGTTTTGGATCAAATTTACCAATTTCTTTCATAGTATTCAAGATATAAACCTTCCATCAAAATATATTAAAGTTCATTACTTTAGTTATTCTATTATAACAATGTTTATGGGGTTAATTTGTCATAATAGCTATTATTAAAACTCTATTCATGATATAGTAATATGCGTTTATATATTCTTCCCCAAAAAATGTTAGAAGACTATATTCATTTAACATATTCCTTTATATAACTTGAATATTTATATTTCTACATTCAATAATTCCATTTAGTTCAAGTGTTATTGGTGTAGATAATGTGTGTTTAATATCTAACATTAAGAAAAAGTAATTTCATTATTGATTCTAAAATTCTCCCCCATGATCACTTAATGAAATTATTTTAAAATATTAATAAATTTTATCAATTTTAGAAAATATGTCAATAATAGAGAATAATTTATTTTTAATGTTTAGAAAATGTGCCTATGCAAATCTTGAAAAATCACCAACTAACACATAAAACAATAATTTTGTAGCCAAACATCTGACCCTTGATGGTCCAAAAATTCCATTTGGATAAGTTCTAATGGTTTAGATGTAAAAAATTCATAATATATTTCAATGATGATTTGGGGTTTTTTTCAATTTTAAAAGGATCGCATAATATTTCATTAACTAATTGTAGACTAGTTAAATCAGAAAATAACTTTATGTTAAAAAATTTATATAAAGTAAATAAATTGCACTGTCCATGTCATCTATTCGAGATCCAAGATTAATTTATCTCTACAATAATACAATTTAGTTTTTGTTTACATAAGGAATCAAGATCGAATGTATAAAAATTTTCAGTTCATGGTGCTTTATATTTATGTAATTTCTCATTGAAAAACAAGTAGGAATTATTAGAGAAATTAACCTAATAAACCATCATCACAATGAAGAAAAATACTTATCCCGTTTTGATTTAGATCATTAACATATATCACTTTATTGAATGAAATTTTCATTGGATCAATAACTTATTCAAATTGAAATATTTTCCCTTTACAATTGCCTCCAAGGTTGACTAGTCATCCGTCATGTTTTTCCCATGTATAAAAATTTAAAGAGTCTTCACGCATGTGTCTTGGGTAACCACTATAAATATACAATAGTTAATTTTTATTTTCATTTATATCTTCCTAAAAAAGTATTTAAATAAGATTTTTTCTTGGTAACCACATTTTCTCAGGTTTAGGTGTGGCAACAAGAAATGATCTGGGAATCCAAATTTTTATTATATTACAAAAAATTTAATTTACATGCTTCAGAAATTATTTTAAAAATAGTTTTTAAATCCATTTATCAACGTATTTATTAACCAACCATTATTATAATAATTTACATTAATTCCACAGTAGAATCATGAAATATTTTTATAACATGGAGTGACATAATTTTTTTATCTTTGAATTCTGACCCTCAATTATTATTCTATATTTTTCATTTTTAATAATAGTTTTTTCAAGAATCTAATTTATATATTATTACCATTTTGTTAATATGATATCATCTCTTTTCAATGATAGTAAATAACCTATGATTAATTTATTTAAATTCAATGATCAATGTTGTTTGGTGAAGACTTATGAAATTTTTCATTAAATTATTGATGTTTGATTAACATTGAATATTTTTAAATTAATATAGTATTATATATATTCATTACCGACTTACGATTTTTTAAAATAGATTCATATTTCACTTTAATAATTGATAAATATGAAAATAAATTTCTACTAGAGAAGCTATCATAATCAAAATAAAATTAATAATAAGAGTGTGCCTCGCATTTTTTACATAGACATAATGAAAATGGTTGATTATTGGGTTTTTTTCTCTTTTCAATGTAAAATTTAGAGGAGATTTTGGATTATTCAAACATTATCCATGTAACCGTTATATCTTATTTAACATTTCATTTAAAATCATATCCCTTCTAATTTATCATTTCTATCTTCCTTTTTTATTCTTTTAACAGTAAAAAATTAGATAAGATATGACCCATCTGATTGCTTTCACTAAATCATACTTATTTAGATCTATTGTCATCATTCTTGATAATTTTTTTATGTCTCCATTTTTCCTATAATTTTTTTTCATTTTTTGGAAAGCTGAGGCAGTTCCATATTTGAATCTAGGAAATCTAAATCCTTTAATATTTTGACCTCTTATTTCCTTTTTTTGATGCTTTTGAGAAGTAACATTTCGTTATGTGTAATACCTTTTTTACTATCTTATGATATTTCTCATTAACATGTATATCTACATAATATATCATCAAGGTTCTGTGAAATTAGTTCATTTTAAAATCATTCATTGGTGATGATTTCCTTATAGCAGTAGATATTCCATTCCATTTTGAGGGTATTACTCTAAGTACATTCAGAACATGATCTAATTGTGTAATTGTGGTTCATAAAGAAAAAAATCATTTATTTCATATTTTAATTTCACATTAATATGGGTGATTATTTCACCATCATTAATTTTCAATGTTTAAAGATTTGGTTTTGCTATTGCATAAATTAATTGTCACACATTATCATTAAATTAGTATACAACAACAATCATCTTCAATATTTCATAAGTTGTTGGACATTGAGATACTCAATTGATTTTTTTGGACCATGTGGAAAAATAATATAACTCATTACTTTTTATTTTATTTCATTATCATATTCTTTAGAAGCATCCAATGTTTTTTATTTTCATTAATTTCATATGGAGAGATAATATTATTATATACATTAAATACAAGAATTTTTAGATTGATGATCACAAGATATTTCTAATATCAGTAGGGATCAATATTAGAATATAGATCTTATATTATTGACATTCCATCTCTAGATGATTTTCTGACGTCTATCTTTAAAGGGAGATTATACTTTTGAGCTTATTAAAACATATATTCTTTATTCAAAAAGAACTCCTCTAACACCAATAGTTTGGATGAAATAATAAAACTATTCACATGTGGGGGTGAATTGTCTCTTTTAAATATTATTTATTGTTTTTTTATTTTTTTCATTGTAATTTTATAAAAAAATGTAGTATTATGTTCTATATGTTGATTAAGAATAAGTTCAATAGAAAATACAAATAGGACAATTTTTATTGTGGTATGGGGATACTGATCATAGAGTCCATTCAAATATTTCACTCATAGTGAGCTTGGTGATTTTTAATATAATGGTACTCTTATCACATGATGTTAATAATTTAGTGATGAATGTTGAGTCCATTACAATATGTATTTACAGAGCCATTTAGTTCTTTAATAGGGAACCAGATTCTCCAAATCTTAGTATTCTGTGAAGATACTCTACCTCGACTGAGTTCGAGTAGCCAAAACTCCAGTAAATCAAAATAGTATGATTTTATAGAAAAGTAATATTCATGTATATAGTTCCAAAAATATATGAAATAATATATATCATATTATTTAAAGAAAGAAGTCTTGAAGAAATAATAGAATCTATGATATCTTGGTTTCGAATGATCATCAATAAATATTTTTTCAAACAAATAGAAGTAGTTACACCAAAATATGAGTATGAAACTTGCAAGACCCAAATTACAGTTACTTCAGAATCATAGAGTCACTTGACCTATTATTTCGTTCTATATTCAAAAAGATATTTTACATATAAAATGATACAAAATGTTAAAAATACTCTTTCTAGTAATAGAAAATACATGACTTTGATTCAATTGATTATATCCAAGAATGTATCGTGACAAATCAAAATCATTATATTTTAAATCATTCTATATAGTCTTAACTTCCCCTAGAAAAAAGAATGATTTAAAAAATTTAATTTGTTTTTTAGTATGATGTAAAATAGATTTAATGTATTATTTAAATGCATTAATATTTTGGTAGTAATTAAATAAAATATATTTCAAATAGAACTCTATCTCTAAATAATCTAATGTACGACTCCTTCATAAAAAGAAAAAAATAAAATCATATGGTTGAAAACATATGATTGGTAAAAAATGTGTGGATAATAACATATGGTTGTTCCCAAACACATGGTTGATGAACATTACATTTTTTTCTCAAATGTAAGGCTCCTTCCAAATACAGGGTTATTGATAAATAATTTCTTCAATAACCTAGGTATGTGTTCCATTTTTGTTATTTAAAATAAAGGGTTTTCAAACCATTCCATACTTGTAAATCCTCAAACCCAAGTTTTTGAATTTAGTACATAAAAAAATATGTCAATTTTTTTTTAAAAAAAAAAATTAAAATAATGAAATAATTTTATAGTCAATGATCTTTTTTCATATAGGGTTTTTACAATTAGAAAGTACAATTAAATTATACAAATAAATTCAAATATTTAAATAATATTATTCAGGTGCACTGCCTCCATATATGAAATACACACAAAATTTAAATTCTACTAAATATCTAAGAAATAAATTTAAAGTACATGGTGATAATTATGTTTCCCAGCAAAGGATTTGTAAAAATCAATTGGATGTGATTTTCATTATAAACTATAATTTATATGAAAATATTTATCAAAAAAATAATTTGGCAAAACCTTTATATAAAAACAGTCTTCCACACACTAAAAATATTTTATAAATATCATTACATAGTTTATATTACATTGAAAACCAAATATTTTAAAAATAATAATTCTTTTGATATAATACTTTCGATTTATCCATTTCGAAAATAATAATTTTTATTGTTCATTCATGATACTCACTTGGCCAATAGAAAAAATTAAGCCCACTTATACGTATCACATGTGGGATAATTTCCCCTTGAGGTTATGGGATTACTTCCATACCATAATGTAACACCACAAGATTTCATAGTGTGTTACTTATTCAAAATAATTCAATAACTTGCACTACACGCAACACCGATTTCAAACGCACCATGACATACCAAACAAGCCGTTAAAAAAAGGTTATAAATAGTATTGAATAAATTTTGAACTTTATATAATAATTATAATTTTAGAATCCATAATATCAGTTTATTAGACATAATGTAAGAACAAATTGATTTTTTTGATAAAAGAAGTATTTTTCAAAAATGCACTTTTACCAACTTTTAATAGTGAACCATTTTTAAATACAATATTTTAAACTTTTATATATTCAATTTGAGTAAATAAATTTATTTCATAGAATGGGGACATTAAAAATATACAATGAAACACCCCAAGCTTCCTCGATATGCTTCTCTTTGAATAATACAGTAGCATGTGTTGTATGTAACATCAAGTTCTAATACACAGCACAACCAATCAAACTAGCCGTTATGAATAGTTATACCTATTTTTTGAAATTTTATAAATTTTATCTCTCAAAATGGACTTCATTTTTGAATTCAGAATATCAAATTTATACTAGGGTGAAATTTTTGTACTTTTCCGATAACTTTTATGTTTTGATGAATAGTGAAAATTACTAAATTTTAATTAAAAACACATTTTTAATCAAAATAATTAATAGTGATAAATTATCTGATTGAGTGGTTTTAAAGTATATTTAGAATATATTTTTACCATTTAATATAATGTTTGTCATTGGACACAATTTCACAATCTAACCGGATATGAATAAATGTCAATCTTTTGATAGTTATTATCTCTTCAAAACACGCTTTTTATTTTAACAACGACAACTAATTTTAAATTAATTTATGCTACCTCTGTGTTTTGAATTTGGAAAAATGGATTCCATATTTGGAATCAAGATACCCAAATTATGTAAATAGGTAACTTTAATTTTTAGACATTTTGAATAATTACTTCGGTAAATAATTTAGTTACCATGGTTAAGGGGTATATCCGGTAAATAAGGGATGAAAATAATATTATAATAATAATAAATTACCCTAAAACGTGTCCTAACCTTATTGGTGGATATATTTCCGACCATGGTCATCTTTGGGTCGATTTTGGGACCTCATGGAGCCACTTGTAGGTGATAGAGACATTTTATTTTAATTAAGTTAAAATAAATAAAAAAATGACATAAGCATATATCTTTTAGAAAATCAATTTTTATATAAGGTTATATATGTTGGATTTTCGACTATAAATATTCATTAAAAATATAACAATATTACCTACATAATTTTAATTTATTTATAATTTTTATACTGTATATAATTTATGTTATTTATGACACAATGGTGATGTAGTAATTACAAAATTAATAAAAATTTAGAATAATTGATATTATAAATACCCAAATAATTGTAATTTGAAAGTTTTTATAAATAACAATAATTTTATAGGTTAATATGAAATTTTAGGATTTATTTAATTAACTTTTTACTAAGTAGTCATTTTTTTATGAATTTAAAAAAAATAAATTATTGAATACTATCAAAATTGACATAAAATAGTTTTTAAAACAAATATTATATTATTAATTGATATTAAATTCTTAAAAATATATTGATTGGACAAGATACTTATATAATGATAGGTGTATCATTAATGGACCACTTGGGGCCGCTTGGATGTATATCTTAGGTTTATTAACCATAAAATATAAAAATACAATGAGACATTGTAAAACTGAAACTAATTAACTAAGAGTTAATACTTAATGATATGGTTAATATAGTGACCCATATCTGTCTAAATCCTATTTATTGAGTGGTTTTATACCTATAACCACCTTAACCTTTAAATAATCTACTTTGGAGCCATTAGAAACCGAATATGAATTTATTATAAAATAATATTTCTAGCTCTTCCAAAGGATCCCCTTACCCCTTCTAATTAATTCACACCTTCAAAGCCTTTTGGATCGACCAACCCATGCCCAAATACTCTCTAAACATCCCCCACCTCATACTAGAGCCCTTACATTAGTCATAAATCCAACCTATGGAGCCCTTTTTATCAACTCGATAGGAAGAATCCCAAGAAGAGGTAACGTCTTCACCACCCTATTTAAAGTTCTTTTATTCATCAACTTCTTCTTTTTTGTTATTACCATTCAAAAATAATAACTCCAGTATCTTCTATATACATTTATGTTATTATAATTATGGAACAAAAAAATTCATTATTCTATCCATCCCTTTAATGGCATGTCACCATACATGTGTACGTACGGCCTACCGTCTCCACGTTGTGGTGTAATTGTTATTCAATATATTATTATTTGGATGGGTATAATAATGAAGTGTAATTCATGTAAATAATAAATATAACATGATAATGATTCTGTATATATTTTATACCATCAAATTATATATTATTTTGATATCAAAAATAATTATATAGTTGCTCATGCGTACGTATGGACTACCGTCTCCACGAACACGATGACATTCATTCCCCATCATATCTATTCAAATATAACTATCATTTAATGATTAATAATAATGTTTAAGGACTTAATATCACTCTGGATATGAATAAGATACAACCTATCTATAAAAAATATGTCTTATGTAACAAAACATATAAAAGAAAATGAGTAAGTTAACACCCGAAATGACGATAATACTAAGATATTATTAACAAAGCAATGATAAAAGATCACATAATATATCATATTAATGTATATGATTCTTGTATAATTTGATAAAAATTATTTTACCATTATACAGGAGGTTAAACTAATCCCATCCGAGGAAATGTACAAGGTAATGGATTTTTCCTCTCACTCCTTATTTCCTTAAGATTCATGCCATATTCCCACTATTACCTTTTCTGTGGTGTATGTACTGACCATAATTGTATTTGTTGAGTAATAGACTTTAAATTATGGGTATCTACATATTCATTGTATGATACCTCTTTCATGGGGTGTATGGTTCATAAGCTACCAAATTGGTAAGGGTATATTTCACAATCTCGTCATTATCTAAGTTTGTTTATACAAAATTATCTACTGGGATCTCCTTATCATCCAAATCCATGTTCCTTAAAAACATTATTTCAAATAATTCTTACTATATTATAGACTATGGGTTAATGTCATTTTTAGCCTTTTTGACATTCTATAAGATGTTTATAATGTAATATTTCCGTCATTTTCCAAACAAGTTCATTTTTAACCTTTTCGACAGAGTTAAGGTAAGAATGTTTCTTTAACTTATACGGTGGGTGCGGCTATTTTCCACCATTATAAAATCATCAAATATTCCATTAGAATCTAATAAGGATATTTTCAAAGTAAATTTTTTATTTTTATTTTACTTTTAAATGATTTCAAAAAATAGATATTTCTCTCAAATATTTTTGATTTCATTTATGTCAACATCTTTTGATAAATTTACACTTAATTGAAGTTGATTTATTATGATACAAATAATCCATACTGTATGTATGGTTTTGTTATATGTTTGACTATTAATGAGTTATTTTTATGTCATTAATTTCTTATGATTATTCTTATGGGATTTCATATGCTAGTTTTAATATGATTGTTTATGTTATATTTCATCCTTTTCATAAGATGAATGTGTTAGAATAGTATGTTCTGGGTTGGGGACTGGTAAAAGTAAGCCCTCTGGGTTGGTGTCTGGTTATTATAGGCACTCCGGGTTGGTGTCCGGTTATTAGAGGCACTCCAGGTTGGTGTCCAGTTATTAAATGCACTCCGGGTTGGTTTCCGGTTACATTATCCCCTAGGTCTTGGCATGAGGCCTTGACCAAGAAATTAATGTTCAGCATTATACATTCCCTCATTATGGAAATAGTAATGATGGTTCATGTGGTCATTAGACTAGTAGAATACCCATGATTATGTTTTAATATGGAATTATTTACTTATATCATATTCTTTCCATATAAGTATTCATGTTTATTATTGGTAAGGGAATGCAGTTTCAATTATTTACCATGCTTAAAATTTATGTCATTTTCCACTGTATTATTTACCCTTACTGAACATTTGACCTCACCCCATTCAATGTTTTATTTTTCCCAAGATTCCAAGAAGTGTATTGTGATAGATATGCAGGGTTAATCCAAGGGAATAATGGTGTTCATAAAGATTATTTATGATTTTTTAATGTCTTAAAGTGCAATTTGACATTCATGTATGTAATCTGTTTTCCAAGACTGCTAAACTAATCAGTCCTTCAGGACTTGATTCCTTGTAATCGTGCCAATGTATTAAAATAATGCACCGAATCTGGGTAACTAGGGTCGGGGCATTACGGTTGTTATCAGAAGAATTTTAGTTCAATCCTTGGAAGCTAGATTTAGACAAACCATGATTAGAGCCCATAGACCTTATATGGACATTGAGGATTAGTATAGAAGAACTTCCTAGAATTTTGGTATTGTAGATATTTTGTGAGTTTTCTGAGCAATACATCCCTGTGTGGATACGAGTAGGTAGTGGAGGCTCTGGAACAGATGTTCCAAGGGGTAAAACCCAAAAACACCGCTTTCAGATAGACTCGAACGAGAACTGGTTCACGACAACGGGTCATGCTGCACTCTTGGTTACGACACTCCCGGGGATATGCTTAGGATAACTCTCATTTTCTTTAAAAATAATTATGAAGGGTTTATGAGTATATAATTCCTCAATGAATTTTTTTTATGATTATGGATTATATCCATAAATAGTTCAATTTATGTTAAGTATTTTATAAGTATGGAATTGTGTATTTTGATTCAAAAAACGATCTAGTTTATGCCATTGTTTAGAAATGGCGTCTAGTGGAAGAAATAGTATCATGTGTTGATTAGATAAGTAAATAGTTCTTTGAGTCCTATGGATTTGAAGGGAAGAAAGATAAGAAAAGGATGGAAGAGAGAAATATGGATAAAGGGAAGAGGGAAAAGAAGAATTTTCCCATATGTGATAACTGGGGGAAAAACACCCTAGAACATTCCTGAAAGGAATAGAAGTTTGTTATATGTGTGGAGGAAAAGGGCACCATGTATGTGACTGCAAGGGTTAGAAAATGTTTTCAAATGTACAATGCTTCATTTGCACATAGTTTGGACACTACGCCAACCTATGTCATAGTCATCAAACTATACCGCAAATGATGCTATTGGATAATAATCAAGTTATGATACTATAAGAGATGAAGAGGAATGATTAGAGTTCTTATGTTGATTATGTCAATTGAGTGTTGTATCAAAAATGTACTTGTTATAATAATTATGTAATTTATAAGGATTGTATTGCAGTACTATTTCATTAAGGACTTGAGATTGTGTGGAACAATGAAAAGTGACTCAATAGCAGGTTAAATTTTTGGAAAATATATGGTTGTGAGAAAGATAAACTTTAACATGGTTCTGATACCGAGGTAGTGATTTTAGAATAAAAAATGATTGATTTGGGTAAATTATATTGGATATTCTTGACTGACTTGAAACTGATTAAAGATTTGTATATTACACCATTTTTGGAGTTTACAACATTTTTGGATGGATGAAGTATATCTAGTATTCTATAAGGAATAAGGGAGCATGAAAGTAATCAATAAGGTTTTATGGTAATTAATGATGTTTCAATGTTTTAAAAGAATACATGATGAAGGTATTCACATATTATAATGGGGTAAAAAAGATCTTCATTGTGTTTACCTTCCTTATAAATTTTGGACTGAAGTATTTTGGATAGTTCTTGTTTGGATTATTTTTGGATTCCCCTAAAAGGACAACCCGGAGGTCGGGCGGCAACCCGTCGCGTCCAGCAAGGCCACGAGACCTGAACCCACAACCGAAGGGTGACAAGGGTGTGTCACCTACCACTGGCCCATTTAATGTCCTGGATTAAATAATGTAGTTTATTTAAAGATCTGGTAGATTAATTATAAATTCTTTTTTTGGCACCATAAATGAATAGGATAAATAGAATATTTTTTATGTTCTATTATCTTTTAGAGTGAAAGATGAGTTTGTGGTAGAAATTAGTTAATGGATGGAACTCTACATATCAAGAATCTATTTTTCTTCTTCTCTTATTCTATGAAGAAATTAATTCATATACTTTATTTAAGGGATCGTAAAAACAAAAATGTGTTATCCTAAAACCCTATGTTTTGTTGAACCGATGGTATTTCAAATCATCATAGATTGATGAATTTATGCACCTCAATTTTACACTTGTTTGTGATTGATGAAATCAATCACTACCTCTAAATATTTATGTTTTCCCCCCAATAATATGTCTCTAATTACCACCAATGTTCTCCTAATAGAGAGCATAATTTGGTGGTGACCCTTTCAATTCTCTTTTAGTCTTATTAAGACTAAATTTTATTAACCCAATTTCCGATTTGGGTTTTCCCACAAAGATATTTTCTATTTTCAAACTTTTACTTTCGAAAAACAATTTCAAAGTGTGAGGACGCAATTTATTAAATGAGGTGAGAATGTAACACCCCAAGATTTCATAGTGTGTTACTTCTTCAAAATAAATCAATAACTTGCACTACACGCAACACTGAGTTCAAGCACACCATGACTTACCAAACAAGTCGTTCAAAAGAGGTTATGAATAGTATTGAAGAAATTTTGAACTTTATATAATCCTTATAATTTTAGAATCCATATTATGAGTTTCTTAGAAATAATTTAATAACAAATTCATTTTTTTAGACAGAAGAAGTATTTTTAAAAAATGCACTCTTACCAACTTCTAATAGTGATCCGTTTTTAAATCCAAAATTTAAAACTTTTATATATTCAATTTGAATAAATAAATTTATTTTTTATTATGGGGACATAAAAATATACAATGAAACACCCCATGCTTCCTCTGTATTCTTATCTTTGAATAATACAGTAGTGTGTGTTGTACACAACTTTGAGTTCTAACACACACCACAACCAATCAAACTGGCCGTTATGAATAGTAATACATAATTTTTGAAATTTTATAAATTTTATCTATCAAAATGGACTTCAATTTTGGATTAAAAATATTGAATTTATCCTAGGGTGAAATTTTGGTACTTTTTGGATAACTTTTATATTTTGATGAATAGTGAAAATTACTAAATTTTATTTAAAAACAACGTTTTTAATCAAAATAATTAATAGTGATTATGAATTTCAGTGGTTTTAAAATATATTTAGAATATATTTTAACCATTTAATATAATTTTGGTCATTGGAAAAAATTTAACAATTAACCCGGACATGAACAAGTGTTAATCTTTTGATAGTTATTATCTCGTAAAAACAAGCTTTTTGTTTTAACAATGGGAATTAATTTTAAATTAATTTCGGCCACTTCTATGTTTCGGATTTGGAAAAATGGATTAAATATTTGGAATCAGGATTTACAAATTGTGTAAATAGGTATCTTTTATTTATAGTCATTTTGAATAATTAATTCGGTAAATATTTTATTTACCATTGTTAAATGGTAAATTCAATAAATAAGGGTTAACAAATAATATTATAATAATAATAAATTACCATAAAACGCATCCTAACCTTATTAGTGCATAAATTCCCGACCATGGGAATCTTTCAGTCAATTTTGGGACCCCATGGAGCCACTTGTAGGTGATGGGGACATTTTATTTTAATTCAGTTAAAATAAATACAAAAATGACATATGCATATGTATTTTAGAAAAAAAAATTTACATAGGGTTATATATGTTGGTTTTTCTACTATAAATATTAATTAGAAAGATAAAGAAATTTAATAAATAATGGAAATTTATTTATAATTTTTAGACATTAAATATTATAAGTTATTAATGACACAATGGTGATGCAGTAATTACCTAATTAATGAAAAATTAGAATAATTGATATTATAAATAACCAAGTAAAGGTAATTTGAGACTATTTATAATTAAAAATAATTTTATAGGTTAATATTACATGTTAGGATTGATTTAATTAAATTTTTTCAAAGTAATAATTCTGTTATGATTTTTACAAAAATCAATTATTGAATAGTGTCAAAATTGACATAAAAGAGTTTTTAAAAGAATTATTATATTATTCATTGATGTTAAATTCCTAAAAATATATGGTTCGGAAAAGATACTAAAATCATGATAGGTGTATCATTAATGGACCACTTGGGGGTCTCTTGGATGTATATAGTAATTTTATTATTCATATAATATTAAAATACCAAGAGACATTGTAAAAGTGAAACTAATTAACTAAGAGTTAATACTTAATGATAAGGTTAATATAGTAACCAAAACCTGTCTAAATCGCATTGGTTGTATTGTTTTCGACCTATCCCCAACTTAGACATTAAATAATCCACTTTGGAACCATTTGAATCTTAATATTAATTTATTATAAAATAATATTTCTATCATTTCCAAAGATGCCCCTCACCCCTCTTATAAAAGGGAACTCCCCCTTCTCATTAATTCACACCTTCAAACCCTTTTCGTTCGGCCAATCCCATCCCAAATACACTCTCAACTTCCATAAATTCATCCTAGAGGCCTTCCTTTAGTCATAAAGCCAAACTATGAATCCCTTTTTATCAAATCAAAAGGACGAACCTGAAGAAGAGGTAACGTCTTCACCACCCTCTTTAAAGTTCCTTTCTTCTTTAACTTCTTCTTTATTTGTTATTCCCATTAAAGAATAATATATCTAGTATCATCTATATATTATGATGTTATTATAATTATGGAACAAAAAATTCATTATTCTATCCATCCCTTGAATGACATGTCACCATACGTGCGTATGTACGACCTACCGTCTCCACGTCGTGGTGTAATTGTTATTCAATATATTATTATTTGGATGTGTATAATAATGATGTGTAATTCATGTAAATAATAAATATAACATGATAATGATTCTGTATATATAATATACCATAAAATTATATATTATTTTAATATCAAAATAATAATATTGTCACTCGGGCGTACGTACAGACTACCGTCTCCATGAACGCGATGAGATTCATTCCCCATCATATCCATTCAATTATAATTATCATTTGATGATTTATAATAATGTTTAAGAACCTAATATCATTCTGGATATGAATAAGATACAACCTATCTGTAACAAAAATTTCTTATGTAACAACACATACAAAAGAAAACGAGTAAGTAAACACCTGAAACGACGATAATACTAAGATATTATTAACAAAGCAATGTTAAAAGATCATATATGATATCACATTAATGAATATGATTCTTTTATAATTTATTAACAATTATTTCACTATTATACAGGATTTTAACCTACCCCAATCAAGAAAAAGTACAAGGTAAGGGGTTTTTCATCTCACTGCTTATTTCCGTGAGATTCATGCCATATTGCCACTATTACCTTTTGTGTGGTGTATGTACAACCCATAATTGTTTTATTTGTGTAATACACTTTAATTTATGTGTATCTACATAGTCATTTTATGATACCTCTTTAATGGGGTGTATGTTTCGTAAGTTACCAAATTGGTAACAGTTTATTTCACAATATCGTCATTATCCGAGGTTGTTTATACGTAATTATCCACTAGGATCTCCTCATCATCCACAACCTTGTTTCTTAAAAATATTTTTTCATATCATTCTTACTATATTATAGACTATGGTTTGATGTTATTTTTACCCTTTTTGACTTCCTTATAAGAAGTTTATAAAGGAATCTTTCTGTTATTTTCCAAACAAGGTGCTTTTTAACCTTTTCGACAGAGTTAGGGTAAGAATGTTTTTTTAACTTATACGGTAGGTGCAGCTATTTTACACCATTATAAAATATTCAAAGATTCCCTTACAAGATAATAAGGATATCTTAAAAGTAAATGTTTTATTTTTTATTTTACTTTTTAATGATTTCAAAAAATGAAATATTTCTCTCAAATAGTTTTGATTTCATCTAAGTCAACATCCTTTGATAAATTTTACACTTATTTGAAGTTGATTTATTATGATACAAATCATCCATACTTTATGTAAGGTTTAGTGATATGTTTGAATATGAATAAGTTATTTTTACATCCTTAATGGCTTATGATTAATGTTTTGGCATTTTGTATGATAATTTTAATACGATTATTTATGTTATATTTCATCATCTTTTTAAGATGAATGTGTTGGACTAGTATGTTCTGGGTTGGGAAACGGTAAACATAAGCCCTTCGGGTTGGTGTCTAGTTATTAGAGGCACTCCAGGTTGGTGTATGGTTATTAGAGGCACTCCGCATTGTTTTCCGGTTATTAGAGGCACTTTGGTTTTGTGTCCGGTTATTAGAGGCACTCTAGGTTGGTGTCCGGTTATTAGAGGCACTCCGGGTTGGGTTCCGGTTACAGTACCCCCTAGGTCTTGGCACGAGGCCATGACAAACAAATTTAAGTTCAGCATTATACATTCCCTCATTATGGAAACAATATTTATGGTTCATGTGGTCATTCGACTAGTATAATACCCATGATTATGTTCTATTATGTCATTATTTACTAATCTCATATTATTTCCATAAAAGTATTCATTTTTATTATTGGTAAGGGAATGTGGTTTCAATTATTTACCATTCTTAATATTTATGTCATTTCACACAGTATTACTTTACCTTACTGAGCATTTGAGCTCACCCTTGTTAATGTTTTATTTTTCCCGGGATTCCAAGAAGTGTATTGTGATAGATATGTAGGGTAAAGCCAAGGGAATAACGGCGTTCATAAATATTATTTATGTTTTTATGTATGTATTAAAGTGCAATGTAATATTAATGTATGTAATCTATTTTCCACGACTGCCAAACTGATCGGTCCTTCTAGACATGATACCTTGTAATCATGCCAATGTATTAAAATAATGCACCGACTCAGGGTAACTAGGGTTGGGGCGTTACACATAACATATCATTCAATACTCTAGTTACAATTTGTTGAAAAATTTTAATGTTACATCCTTTCTCACTAATAACCAAAAAACTATTAAAAACAACATATAATTTATTTCATATGAGAAAATAATATTACATATTTTATTTCATGGAATAATAATAATTTTAAGAATTTATAAATCCTACTAGGATAATTGTATACTTAAAAATTTTAAATATTATATAAAAGACATAAATAAAACTTCTAAATAAATTAAACATATTCTTGAATTAATGTAAATAGAATGTCATTAATATATTAAATGATGGACATATATAATGTTATGACTAACATTCATGGACATATAAAAACATATCACTCATATAATGATAACATTTATCATTCAAAAGAATGATTCACATAAAATTATAATCTATATAGAATACATTAATTGAAAACTTATCTTATGAAAATAATTTATTAATGAAAAAAATTTAAAGATAAAAATAACAAAATAAGATTATATTATAATATTAAATTAGATCATTTAAGATCGTGAAATAATTCATTTTAACATTAATAAAATACATAATATATATAGTTCATTAAATGTAAATAAGTAGATAATATTATTTTTAATACATCCATTAGAAGGGTTATGATTTAAATAAAACATTGAAAACAATAGATGGATATTTTTTTCTAAAATGTAGGATTCATAATAATAATGAAAACTAATATACTTTTATTATATAATTTGAATGTATATAAATATAAATAATATATATCCCCTTCTTATTATAATTTGAAAATAAATAATAAAAATATCACCCTTACCTCATACATGTCTCAGTTCACATTTCATTTTCCATTTTCATAACTTCTACTCCCAAGATTCATTTTTTAATATAATTATCTCCTCAAATGAAAGATGGGTTGCACTAGTGTGTGGGGGATTTGAAACTTCTTCCTAAACACTCATATATATAATCTCACATCCCATATAAAAGCTAAATTATTATTATATTTGCATCTAACCAATCCTTCGTGTTGAGGAAGCAAGACACACATATGCTTATTTTGTTTTCCTGTTTCCATTTTTATTCAATTCATTAACACAGATAACTTATTAACATTTATTATTATAATATTTAAATTATAGGCACGAATAATTTATTAATGTGTGGACTCCCACATTTATTTATAATTTCCACATGAGTCACTGTCATCATTTCTATTTTTTATCTTTTATTTTATTGTAGCATTTGACTAATTTAGTGTTTTCTACCTTTTTTATTTTTTTAGTTTCTATTGATCCCATTTTATGTTTTCTATATTATTTTTGCTATCTTCATTATCTATTGTTTTTTATATCATGTATATCTCTTTTTTTATATATCATTTTCCTCATTTTATTTATTTCTCTTTTATTTAAATATTTAAAATTTTATAAACATAAATTATGAAGAGTTATTTTATATTTAAAATTATATAATATATACATATTATATAAAACATTATAATTTCATTTATTGAAATATATGTTTATTTTAAAAAAAATTATATTCAAATTAAAAAATAAAAACACATTACAATTATAAGAAAATATATTGTACTTGATCTATTTTATGTAAAGATAAGAGTTTAATTATTATATTAAATTTATAATTAAGTTCATAAATATAATTTATAAAGTTTTTATTTAATTTCATATTCCTTTAATTTTAAAATTATCGGATTTTTTTAAAAAAAATTCTTAATTTTACAAAAATAATTAAGTAAATATATTAATAAAACATTTATAAAAATAGTATTTTTCTATAATTTTAAATAAATTTACTTTTCATGAAACATAATAATATATTAGAAACATTAAAACATACTTCTAAATAAAGAATAAATTTTAACTTATATTAAGAAAAATATATTTATTTAAATTAAAATACTAGTTTTTTGAAATGTCATATTTTATAATTGAAATAAAATAACATTTTCATTATAAAAAATAATAGTTTTACAATAAATTTTCTTAAACTCTTACATGATTGGTTTTAAATTATAATAAGACTATTAAATAATTACTATTAATTTTTTGAGATGTCACATTAAGGTTACAAATATAGTGTATGGATAGTGTATCTGGAATGCTTTAAAAAAGAAAATAATACTTTAGAAAATATTTAAACCGATAAATAAGATAAACTTATCAAGATTTATATTACCAAAACTAATTAATGTAATATAATTAGTAAAGAAAAGGTCTGCGTGAGAATCAAAATAACTAAGACTCATATAGTATAATTAAGACAATAAATGACCAAAAAGATAAGATTTTTTCGAGAGTGGTTGATTAATGTAAATGAAAAAGATTCATTCCCTGACGAAGACCCAATATTTCAACATGAAAGCAAGGAATTTGATGCCAAAAATTTTCTATGGAAAATTAATGATCAAGATTATGCCACAATTATTTAGAGAGATCATGAGGCTTTAAGGGATGAAATTTTAATAGTCAAATAATAATGTTGTTGAATAATATTTTATATCATTTTTTGATGTATTAAAGATAGAATATCAAGGAGATGAATTGTATTATTCATTGTTATTTGTTCATACTTTTATATTGTTAATTACATTGAACCAACTAAATCAATATTTTTGTTGGATATCACGATCGTGATATCATGAGGGTTATATAAGAAAATATTATACATGGTATAATTCAATAATTTATGAAATATACTATTATACCAGTACAAATTCAATTTACGTCAATGATGATGATATGAATGAGAACTGTTATGAAAGATTGATTCTGTTTATTGATGAATAATAAAATGAAATGTATGTACTAGTTTTTAGCTCTTGATCGTCGTCAAAATCAAAAAACGTGTCTGAGGATCATATCTTAAAACCTCTCTACACTGTAGGGTCCAATTAATAGAATTAGATTCCACTTGTATTTCTAATCGTTGAAGAAGGAGATCTTATCACACTATTGATCAGGGAAATGAGTCTCTATCACTCTAATAACAATTCCAAATTGTTTACAAAATAAATTTTTTAAAATGATTCATGTTTTAGTTTGAATTGAACATAGTCAGTTCCATGATATTTGATCCATGGATATTCAATTGACCTATGTATTATCGACAATAAATCACAACTATGCACCCATGGGATGAAATCTTCAATACAATAGGGATTTATTAATCCA
The DNA here is from genome assembly GCA_963277665.1 of Viscum album. Classification (NCBI taxonomy): domain Eukaryota; kingdom Viridiplantae; phylum Streptophyta; class Magnoliopsida; order Santalales; family Viscaceae; genus Viscum; species Viscum album. The sequence continues at coordinate 399,350,990 of OY728151.1, read as the reverse complement.
TTATTAATGAATGACTCATTAAAAAACTTATTGTTATACTTTTATGATTTGGTTTTAATCATTACATTATTTAAAACTAAATGATAGAAAATTGTGAGATATTCATTCACAAAAAAGGTTGACAAGTGAATTAATGGATTTTTTTTAATTTTTAATAATTCAGATAATACGCATTCACCCATTTTAGTGTTAGAAATATCATAATCATTGTTAACAATATTCTTTATTGCAGATCAACATTTAGCTATGATTCATCCATTATCTTATTTATGATATGATAATTGATTTATATTAATTTATTTCCATCTGTACATAAAGTTATGGTGTCACCATTGTATCTCTTTAAATCCATTCATCTTGTTAGAAGCCTTTAGTGTATAGGGAACCTCTCTTGAGGAAAAATGAAATTATAGTCTAATTATTAACTTTGTACACAAGGATGATTTTTTATAAGGTATTTTACGTGACTAATCTATATTACATATTATTTATGATATAATAAAAATAGGTTATGACATGTTGAAACACTAAATTTATTTTATTACATATTCCAAGATAGAAAAATACAAAACCAAAAATGAAAATAATAATAGAATTGGTATTTCAATTTGTTTGATTTTTATGTTATGGTTTTGTGGATTATATATAGGAATATTCTTTGGATTAATTGATTAAGGTGATCCCTCTTGGATTTGAGTGGAATGTTAGTGGGTGTTCATGAATCATATCAGACATGTAGGTTCACAAGAGTTTTTCTTTCTTGTTTATTATTATGATGTTGTATTATATAAAGAAAAGTTTTTCAGTTATTTAACGTATAAAAATAAATCATCAGATAAATTCTTCATAACCAAACGATATGGTTTTGAGTTCCATTATTTGATCTTTTATACAAATATTTCAATTTTATGTTCTTGTATGTGAATTTTTTCCCCAATAGAATTTTTTGGTAAACTAATTCATAGTGAGTATTATTATCACTGATTGGGTAGTTTGATTGGGTATGTAATGTGCAATGAATATGAAATCCTTTACTGGGTAATATTGCATGCGATTTTCCTTGCATTAAGTATGTTAGTGTGGATATTTCAATACGACTTGTGACTTATGTGACATGTGACTAATAAAATAGGTGAGAGATAATAGTAATGTTGAGATGTGGCATGAAATATTACTGATTCTAGTGTTAAAATTGAGTTGTAAGGTTCATTATTATTATTCTTTGAAATTAATGTTTATATTCGAGGGTAATTGGAGAGAGGATATAGCCTATGATTTTGAGTGGCCATATACACATCGAGAAATATTAAAAATAAAAATGTTATTTGTTATTATGTATCTATTTATTAATTCAATGCCTCGTATAATGAAATTTGGCAGTGTCATTGGTGTTTTTTGATAGGTCTCACAATCATGAAAGTCATGTAAAGTGTTTAATTAGTTTAGGTAACCAATAATTTAATATATTTGAGGCATATTCAGATGAGTATTATTTTGTATCAGATCAACATAAAGATTTATTCTTATATGGAGATGTGATGGCCTAATAATTCTATTAGGGACAGACTATTAGAAGTGTCTCTTCAGATTGTTTCTAAAAATGAGAAAATACTATGAGTTTTTTTCTTAAACTATGTGGTGTGTGCGTTAAGGTGACATAATATAATCATTGGAATGTAAAAATTGTGGTTGGATAGCTATAGTTATCCATATAATATATCTTTGAAATTTTAGTTGTATGATTTTGAGGGTTATAAATAATATGGATATTGAATTGTGGAGGGAACATGAATCCTTAGGGGGTCTTTCATGATTAGAGATAGTAATTTATTGTGGTTGAATGTAATTAACCATCATAGGACACCATAATATGAAACATTATTTACCCCCACCACTAGTCTGAATAAAATTTCCCAATCCCCACAAGATTATAAAGAGTCCTAGGGAATCATCCCATACATTGAAGGGAATATTTTCACTAGATGAATAGATAATCAAATGGAAAGACCCACACTAAAGTCCAAAATGACCATTTATTTGGTTATATTTTCATTATCATATGATAGATAAAAATTCAAAAGAATAAAAACCCAAAACGGCCTGATCATGACAACATGACTCAAAAATGATAAAAATTTCTAATATAAATTAGAAATATAGAAATAAAAATAAAATTAAATTAGTAATTCAACACTATAAAAAACTAAAATAATATATATAACATGTGTTCTTTCATGAAATTATATAATAGATGATCAATGTGAATACAAGAAAATAAAATAAAACCCCCAATAACATTCCTCCACACTACAGGTAAACCATTATAACTTTTCTCTACTAATATGCATGAATCAAAATCCTTGGGATCTTCCTATATATCTATGAATTATATAGTAATCTGATAATAAGATATTTTTTAGCATAAATCCAAGTAGATATTCTCCATGAAAACTATGAATGATATTTGCAAGGAAACACATTTCATGGTGCATTTGAAATTCTAATATGAATTTATGATTTAAATTATTATCTATAAAATATAACTCAAAATCATAAATTAAACCCAATCACCTTGGAAACAAGGAAAGTATACATTATAATGTAAATAAATATTGTAAAATCATTAGAGATGAGAAATAAATCTCTATAAGAAAAACTATCTAGTAACCATGCTTTTTTAAAACACTCATATGCGAGAGTTAAAACCTATTAATTTGAAAAATATATCATTTGAAATAAACAGAGAACATTTTTTCTTTTAACAAGAAACATATAAATTGAATTAACAATATGATATCACAAATTTATTAATTATAAGACATACATTATAGAAATAAATGTTCCATAACAACCATGAATCAATCAAGGACTATAGATCATGTGAAGACCTAGTTGATATATAAAAATATAGTACATTGATAAATAAAATACTTAATAATTTCTGTTCTAGATGCACTATAACAACATCAACACTAGGTTGTTCCATACAGAATCAGTATGGGGGAAAACCCATATAAAGAGAAAAATATTACTTTGGTCAACAAGTAGGGTAGATTCATGAAATATTATAGAATATGTACTTTAATATCCTCTATAAATTTTCATAATATCTTATGATATATAAACATGATGTGGTATCTCAAACAATTCAAAATATTAATAATATTTTTTAGGAACTATAACACAATATCACTTTTTGGAACCCCTCATCGAAGTGACACTCTTTTCTTAAATAACATCGATACAAATAAATATTTAATTAAAAATGTCATATTAATTTTATTATGTACAAAAAGACATGGGTTATATTTTATGTGTCTACAGATATTTTGATTTTCATTTTAAAATATACTAAATAGGCAATTGAACCATAATTTAGAAGATAAGTACTTGAATAAATTTGAAAACAAACCCATATAAATATCATTAATTCCATTTAATTAAACGGTCAAATATTAATTTATTTTAAAAATCCCATCCAACCCATTTAATAACGAATCCATTTTGGAAGTATGAACCCTGAATTTAAAATAATAACCTAATGTTTTTTATTTATAAAAAAATTGGTTTTGTGAATAGAAGTTTTAGGAAACTAACATCCTTAGAAACAAAAAAATTATATAATAATTTTAATTTAAAAGGATCTCAATGTGAGGGATCAAAAACATAATTCAATAGATTTAAATTTAATGTTCCAAGAAATGAGTAAACTAAATCTAACACTTATATTTTTTCAATAAAAACACTAAAAACTTAGTAAGGAAATAAGAACCCATATAATATTAAAAGAACATTTAAATCGAGAAAATTCATTAAAAATAAATTTATAGAAACACTTATTTTACGTAAAACATTCTATGGATATACATAAAGAGTGAAAATGATGAACTCTATTAAATAAATAAGACTAATGAGTCCTACCAAGATAAATTGACCACAAATCATGAAGGAGACCAATAGAAATATATAGCTGTGATAATGGAATAATATATATAGGTTCCTATGCTTTAAGTAATGAAATGAGGGATTTTGGAGGCCATATAGTCAAAACCCAAGTGGGGGTATAAAGGTAAATTCATCTTTTTAATAAATATTGGATTACTGCATAATTCTGATGCACGGTTCCCATAAACATGAACCACCGATATGACCATCATTAAACACATCTGGAACACACGACATGGTTTGGAAACATGGTTTTCGCAACTGTTCACCAACAATGTGATATATACTTCAGTTTACCACTTCATTGCCTATGAGAGACTTATAGTCTATACTAAACAAACCCAACCCATATAACATTCCCTAGACACATATATATTCTAAAAATAAATATGTTTTTTATTGAGACTAAAAAGAAATTATAAAATAATACGATTAATTAAAATCATATACAAATAGGTTATGTAATTCAATAATACTTCTACATAATTATGTGTACACCAAAAAATGGTAGAATAATAGGGTGATGAAAGGATGGATGATGATAAATTTACATATTAACAACTCAATTAACAAAAAACCATATAACATGAAAATAATTACAAGGATCGTATTCTCAGAACATACCACAACAAATTACATGTCAATTGATGTATTCATTTCATAATTAACATTAGAGTTTACAACTAAACCCATAAATCCAATCATCAACCTGATTTTTTATCATTTTTCAAAAACTAGGACATTATAATAAATGGAAAACTATAAATTTTTTCACATGGAATTCATGCAAAAATTAATTTAAAAAGAAAAAATAATGAATAGGTTATCATTGGAGGTTTTCCCACCAATGAAAATTTATACTTATTAAATGACCCTTCATGGAAAAATAATTCACCCATGAATCATTAGAGAAAATACCTCTTAAACAAGGATGTTATAAGGTACAAATTTATCATATCATAATTATCTAAAGAATAAAAAATCTCGGAAAAAATAACATAATACTAAATGATATCAAGAAATAAACTCACTCTATACCAAACAAAAAAATATCATTTAAACTATAATGGTAAACTTTCAAAATTGTAAATCCCAATCTAAAAATTAAGTAAGAGAAAACATTCCTAAACAAGATCAATCATGGGTTCAACGATTGGGTCACAAAATAGTAACCTATACCTTCATCTGAGAACAATTTCTCCTGAAGAATATATTAGAAAAATATATCATAATAGTGGACCTGATTACCTTATCATACATACCCAGTACATCCCATATGCAACCACTTAAAAAACAACCTTACCTTATGGTTACCATTATTTCAATACAAAAAAAACAACTAATACGATATCACATGTACCATAAAAAGATATTCAATAATTAATTTCTTAGGGGAAACCAACAAATACATTAGTCCATAAAATTCCATAATTCATTTGATAAAAATATACCCAAGAAGAAAAAACCACAAAATTAATATATATAAAAACCCTTAAAATATATTCACACTTAGAAACCAAAGGACTAATTTATGAGAAAAAATTTATTCCTTTCATAAACATTTTTTAAGACAATATTGAAAATTACCCAAAACATGAATCCATCCGATTGTTTTTACTAATTCTAAAAAAATGATACTGATATAAACTACATGACCACAAAAAATATACATGTCCCCCAAAAAATAAATACCCTGAAAATATATTCTTTTCATACTACTTTTATACAACTAATTTTCTAAATATAATTTTACAAAATAACTAACCATTTAATCATTTATCCATAATTATAAAACTAATATATCAATTAAAAATGAAATTATGGGTTAAAGTTATATAACTTACACATAAAAGCCCATGAAATTTTAAAAAATACACTTTTATTTGAAAATATTTTCTAAATCATCTAATGAAATTAAAATCATTACAAACACCACATGCGTGTAAAAAAATTATTTTCAAAACACCCATCACATATATTATGAATAAGAGAATACATTGGAGACATTTATATATTTTATTTATCTTAATAAATTAATCCATTCTTGAATTTCAACAGAAACTAAACTCTCACTTTTAAGATGGGGGATTTAAATTCAACAATACAAATCACTTTATTTTAAAAATAAAATTTAAATTTCTTTATAAAAACATTAAATCTTTTAAAAAATGCACCATGGTAAAAAACCACTATAAAAGACAAAAATCAGTTTTAAAAACATAAATTTCTATAATATCATGTTTTTTACAAGAAAATACTCTAAGAAAAAACATACAATAAAGGGTGAAATTGCTACCAAACAACACATAAAAATTCACTAAACATTCATTTCTGTAAGAAGGTAATACCTATAATTTTCTTACATTTGTATTCCATATTTTAGTAACATTAATTTATCTAATTATTTATGGAAAACAAAAATACTTTTATAAATCTCTATAATTGATCGTTAGAAATATTTAGACACAAACCAACAAATCTAAAAAGGCCCTCCAATAGTCTCCACCTAATTATAAATTCAAAATCTTTTAAATCAATTCGTGAGAAAAATTAATGTATAAATAGTTTAAAAATATATAATAATACTATCCATGGATGTTTAAAATATTCTAAATTATTCATTAAAATAAAAATATTCTTTAGAGTTTATGCCATTTCCATGCACCCCTTGGAAACTGTAAATCCTCTCATTCTATTCCAAAAAATGAAATCATTGATTTCAATTTAAAAATATATAAAACAATCTCACTAAGCCAATGAAAGTACATCAATTAATCTTAAATAATCAATCTATAATATTTATAAAAAATTAAAATATATATAAAACCAAACTAAAAAATTGAAAATATTAAAAAATGTGCATTGTTTATATTGATGTTATAGAAATCCCATGTGAACCCCAGGAGAGGACCTGTTTTTAAAGATTCATATCTTGTACATAGTTTTAAACATGATTCAGAATATTCATGCAAACATTATATTCTTATAATCTCTACACCAAAACTTTTATTTTATCGAAATAACATATAAATTCTAAATGAAAAACATAAATTTTTATAGATGATGATCATTAACTTACTCATTACTAACAACTTGAATTATCAATATCGTATCTCTATTATAATATAATTTGAAACTAAAATCCTAAAAGTAATAAAATTTATAATTAATCATCCTAGGAAGACATATCAATTCACTAGATTCCTGCCACCACATGGCTCAAAGGGAATTTTCGATCCCTACTAGCTCGTAACTAGTTTCAGGGCATCAACCAGAAGACAAGATGGTACTATTTAACCCAATGAAATGATAATAAAAAGATTAATTCCACCTGGATGGCTAATATGACCATACCTTATTTTCAATAATAATATATAGAAGAAAAATAAAAAATAATAATAACCAAATGTATAATGATTAATAAAAAATAACTTAGAAATGATTAACAAGGCTTGTAAAAATATAATGCATCCCATGATTAATAAAATACAATCAATTATAGATCACAATCATAGACAAAAATAAAATCTAGGAGATTATTTTTGACATTAAACAGTATAATATATTATCAATATGCCAAAAATTAATGAAACCGCATGAAAAATCTTCTCTATATGCTTGGGGAACCGTCTTCACCTGATGCTACTAATATACTAGAACCAATAATTAAGGGATCTCTCTCAAAATCTGTGTAGTATCTAATAAAAATATAATATTATTATTTTGATAATAAATACTAGTAGTTATCCTCCCACAACTCATTCAAAATATTTAAAAGGTTTCTTATTTCATGCTATTTTTGAAAAAATATGTAAATTCTAGCTTTATAATTTTGTGAAAAATGAATAACATGTGATCATTAGCTAAAACCATTCACTTTAAAAATAATAAATTTATAAATTTATATTTAAATTAATTTATTAAATAATTGAAATAAGATATACAACTTCATATAAGAAATCATTTTCTATAAACAATCCTTTATAAAACACCCACACACAAGGGATGATTCCCAATTAATTTCCAATAATTCCATTTAAAATTATAAGAAACCAGTTTCATTTTTTAATTGAATAAAACCAATATAAATTTTAATAATTGATCAATAATAAATCAATAATAACCCAAATGTCATAAAAAACAATTTCTATACTGATCATGACAGAGTTGAGTTCCACAGATCAAAAAAATACAAAGAAACTCTAGGAAGGTTTGGGAAATTATTTAACTAAATCTTTCATAGTATTTTTTTGTGATGCAACCCATTCACCAAAATAGTTGACATCACACTATATGGATTATATTATTGGATAAATCCCCCATGTAGAGAAAACTCATACATGGGGCCACTATTATAGGAATGTTTATCACTTTTGATACATATGAACCTATACATACGACACAAAGAGTCATTATCATCCATGATATATATAATGGAAGTGATCAATCAAAAAATGACTAGGATACATAATTACGTGTTTGAACCATAATAAAATATCACATCTAGACACCCCTTATATAAGTGATGCCATTTTTCATGAGAAATTTAATAAAAAAAATGTTATGTATTAGGGAAAATTACATACAATTTATACAACGAAAAATGGGTTAAATTTCAAAGGATTTTTCATATTTTTAAAATAATTCTTGATTGTTACAAACCTTCCATGGAAGCATAATTCACAAAATCTATTCCAAAATAACATGGAATTTAACTCACATAAACATCATCGACACTTTTTAATTAATAAATATAAGAAACATAAAAAGTACTTTAGAAAACCCATTCAATCCTATTTCTTAAACAAAAAAAATTAGAAGTACTATCATGATATTTAAAATAAGATCATAGTGAGAATAATTTATATAAAAATACTTTTTAAAATGGTCGAATAATGAAACTGTCATATTTATAAAAATCCTTTACATATACTTGTTATAATTATATATAACCACTAATCAAGGGATAAAATAACCAATAAAATAATTTATTTAAATTTATGTTTATAAAAATGAAGTAACCTTCCACATATATGACACTTTCTACAATAATGAAATTACAATGGAAAACATTCAATATATAAATAATAAACGTTCAATGATACCCTAAAATAAGGAAATATCAAATTATAAATGACTATAAGAAAGATCATAGTTTAATTAAACGTTTTTAGGGAATGAATGATGAATAAAAAATGTGGAATTATTTGAGAATAGAAGATGAAGAGGGTATGATTAAAAATATCCAAAATCAATGATTAATCAAAACCCATGGAAATCACCAAGATGGAAGGATGAATGTGAGGGAGATTTACCTAGGATCAATGGAACTGAATGAGGGATAGATGAGACCCAAGGGGTGGGGGGGGTAAATATGATGTGGCATAAAATTTAATACTAATATTTAGTCAAAATTGGATATCTTCATGGTTTTTATAGACATTTCACCAAAACCATATTCCAATGATCCCTAAATCACAGAACAATATCAAAACATCATTTTATTTTGCTACATACTATTCCCAACACTCAAAAACGGTTCAAGAGGAAATATAATTTACTTTAAAAAGTTTATAAATTTTTTTGATGGTTTCCACTAAACATTTTAAAGCTCGTTAACATGATATGAAATCTCATTTCATAAAAAACTCAATAATTACATACAGAAACTCACGATAATGGTTTAAAGATAAAAATGTATATAAATAATGGAAAAATATTTCATGGGGGTGACATTTTGGTAACACATTGCATATATTTGGGTGAGGTAATTTGGGGTTTTCTTATTTTATAGGGACACATTATTATCAAAATTGATATTACATAACTTTTTATGAATATTCATTATGTTACACCAATACATTCTTATAGAACATAATATTTTAGTACTTTTGTAAACATGGAAACATAAATCTTGTCCATAAGTGAGCTATGTTGTATCTCAAAACAGTATTCATTTACGAAACCTTCCTAGAAATATCATACTAATAATATTTATTCACAACCCAGGGATATTAAACATAAGAAATAGTGATATCAGATGCCAGGCAATGGTAAATAAGGGGGATACATAAGCATAATATAGGCATAAGGGTATGAAGACATGCACATAACATCTAAAAACCATAACCTATGTATCAAAGATCATAATATTGAATCATGAAATGATGTTTGTATCTTAATGATACACGAATAATAAAATATTCAAATAAAACAAAACATGAGATCCTAACATTGGTATAATATATGGATTCTTTAAAATATACAAAAGCATATAAAATCATCTCCGTTTAATTCAAGGACCACTTCTAAGGATATCATTTTTGAATGGTTTCATTCCCCAAACCATAATAATTATCAAGGTTCACTATAAATATCATCATAGTATAAAAAATATACTACCAAACTATGTTTTCTCTATGTTCCCATCCAATCTATCCCATGAGATATAAACCATTACCTAATTCTTTAGAAAAAGATATAGGTCCCACGCATAAAATAATGAAAAAAAATTATTTATTCAAAAATATCATAGAAATTTCACCATATTATAACAAATGAAATTAAATGGGTATCATAACAAATTCATTACATAAAAACATGTGTAAAATTGGCAGGTTTCATATTTATCTCATCATAATAGTACCGATGAAAAGAAGAATATTTTGTAATAATTCTTCCATATTATAAACTATTAAAGAGAGAAGAGTTTCATAATCATAAATCCAACATATATATAAATAATTTAAACAAAGAATACAACTGGAATATTTTTATCATATACCCAGTAAATAATAGTTAACATCAATAGATAAAATCATGGATTGAAAATAACTTTGATCGATCATTGAAAACATTTCTTGAAAAAAAAAATTAATTTTCACTTTCAAAACCACTTTATAAAATGTATAATATTTGGAATACTATATTCATTATGAATAAACATGGAAACCTAAAAAAGTAGAATAAAAAACATTTCACATGTGGGAAACATTAAATCGATGTTTCCAATGACAATTCTCACAAAAATCAAACGACTTTTTTAAAATGACTTCAATATTGCTAGTATATTTTTTAATAAATATCAAATGGGAAAAAATTAATTTAGATATCCAATAAATAAATTTAATTTTTTTTAAACCCTTTGTTGATAATATATTGTTTTGGAGGAAAAAAATTTCTAACTAAAATAGAGAAATAAATTCTTATTTGAATAAAAAATTTATAAATTACACTAAGAAAAAATGATAAAAAATCAGTATTTTAGGTGAAAATATAATGAATATTCATATTACAATAAAATTAATGAGATTATTGATATATATATCATAATATTTTATCATCAGTACATAAATATAAACAATCCTAATAAATAATGAGATTATAACATAAAATTTTATCACATTAGTAAATTTGAATGGTAAGCCCTATGATGGAATATTATTAAATATAATGTAAAATATCACTAGGATAAGTATTTTTATCAATTTATGTTAAGAAGGATATGTATATAATCCCTGTGAAATTATACAGGTTCATAAAATAATGCACATCTCAACGATGGAAGATTAAGACCAAAATCCATTTACTTATGTCTTGAGTTCTATCAGAATCATTCAATCATAATTTATAATAAATATAAATTCATTATAAATATATAAATTAATAATATTCATTTATATAATACCATATATGATTTTATTATGTGCATTTATTTCTTATTAACAACTCTCAGTAAAATTTATCTTCCTGGAAATAATTACTTTGTTTTTCTTGTATATTTTGGTTTGTATGAATTTTTCACTCTCCATTTTATATTGGTTACCAAATATACATGCTGATAAATAATATATATATATATATAATAAACATTTATTATATATTTATTTATATCAATCCATAATATTGTGTGATATAAAATAAAATACATTGTTTAATGAGATCGTAAGGCCATATGTATCATTAATGCTATTTTTTCTATTTTTACTAATTGAAAGAAAATTAAATGATATATAATATCATTATTGAATAATTTAAATTTAATATATATCACCTTGGTTTAATAAACTCATCCTTAATGCATTCCATTTATATCCTGAATGAATCACTTCTCCTCATGAGGCGGTAGTCCGTCCTACACACGAGTGATGTTATCGTTATCCTATAAAATGGAAATAATTACTGTATGAGTGATATGATATTTATAAAGAAATAATATTATAATAAATAACATTCATAAAATATAAATTACCAATTCATTATAATCCTGATATGTGGTAATGGAAAAACCAATGATAGAGGTTTGTGAGAAGCTAGTCCGACATACACAGTAACACCCCAGGTAAATAAAGAATACGACATCTTTAAATGGTAGTTAACATGTAGCCTTTGTAATGGTGGGAATGGATAGAAATAACTAAAATATTATTATATATGTTTTTAAATGTTTTTACATTTATCCAATAAAAGATAAAGGCTTAAAATACGGAAAGAATTCAATTCTAGGCGTATATGCCCTAGTTTTCACTAAAGGTTCACTTATCGCCTTTTGATGGAGAACGTTCATTAAATATAGTTTTTTTCACTCTTATAAATTCTATTGGACCAAATAAAACTCTTCTTAATAATTGGGACATCAAAATTTATTTTGTGTAAATTTTTGGTATCTTTTCGATAAAGTTCATTTTTTTAATGAATATTGTAAAATGTTGTATTTTAATAAAAACCTCTTTTTAATCTAATTTATTTAAATGATTAGATTATATTTTGAATTGATTTTAAAGTGAAATTAGAATATATTTTTACCATTAAATCCAATAGTGGTCGTTGGAATTAATTTCACTTTTAAATCAGACTTAATCTACTGTCAATCTTTTGATACTTATTGTTTCACAAAAACACGCTATTTGCTCTGGCAGCGGGAATTAATTATTAAATTAATTAATGTGACTTATATGTTTTGAATTTTCTAATATAGACTTCATTTTTTTATTTGGAATATCAAATTTAGCTTAGGGTGAATGTTTGTGATTTTTCTGAAAAACTTCAATTTTTTATGAATAGTGAAACCACTAAGTGGTACTTATAAAAACTGATTTTTCCATTTAAATGAAATTTTTCCATATTTGTGTTTTTAATTTCAAAAATCAGACATACATGGTTGTCATTAAGAAGTAAAATGTGGTTCAATGGGATAAAAATAATTTTTTTGGTGAATAGTAACTTATTAAGTTTTTAATCGCGATTAGAGGTAATTAGTGTAGTTTATGGTATGAATAATGTTTTAATAAACTGAAATGACCTAGAAACATGTCCTACCCTCATTGGATGTGTCATGGCTGACCAAGAAAATCCATGGGTCAACTTGGGGACCCCATGGAGCCACTTTGGTTGGGAAATGACATAAAAACATTTTTATTTAATGTTAAAGTAAAAATGACACAAACATGAGATGTTTTACTAAAACAATTTTTACATGGGGTTATACAAGCCATATTTTTTACTATAAATAGTAATTGGAAAGATAAAAATATTTCCTACATCATAGTATTTTTTTATAATTTTTATACGATAAATAAATTAAATTATTTATGACATCATGATGATGCAGCGATGACCTCATTATTTAACGATTTAAATAAAATGGAAAGATAATGTAATATCTAAGACCTACACATGTCCAAAACCTATTGGATGAGTGTATTTTGAACCCTTATCACCTTATACTCGAAATAAATCAATGTGGGACCTTTAAAATCCGAAAATATTTTGAAAATAAAGTAACATTTTGTAACTTTACAAGAGTGCCCCTCCTCTCCTCTTATAAAAGGCCCCCACCTCTACCTCCTTACCCACACTTAAAAAGCCTTTGGCTCGGCCAGCCCCTGCCCATTTTGCCTCTCCACTTCCCTATCTTACTCCTTGAAGCCTCACTTTGGGCAGAAGTCTTCCCAAGGAAGCCTTTGATCTCAAACCAAAGAGAGTTACCCAATTTTAAGGTAATGTCTTCACTTGTTTTGTTTTGATTTATTTTGCTTCTCCAACCCCCTAAACTCTTTTTATTCATTTCTTTTGTAAAAACTTCAGTATCTTAAATATACGAGGATTTTGTTATAAGATGGATTCGAGCTACACTTAAACACACCTACATCTAATGGTTAAAGAACATTATGTTTCTGTGGATGGCGAATTTCTGCTTCACGAAACGATGATTGTTCAACATTCTTCTAGCACCTTAAAAGGTGGCCATTAAGATGACACTATATTTATATATGATATATAATATGATTATGTTTTACTTAAGCTTCTTTATTTTTCATTTATTTCATACCTTTATGGTTTCTATTATGGGTAAACGCGATATCTTCATTTAAGGAAGTGCGGACTACCGCCCCCTCAAAGTGATTTGATTCGTTATTACCATATGTGGTACGTATAAATGGTATATTTAATGATATTATATATGATACCATACTGGAATTAAAATACTATTATGTATCATTATTTTTTAATTCCATTAAATATGAAATAGAAATGGAAGTAGCGTTCATGGGCACATACGACTTACCGTCTCCATGAACGGTACATTTCATTTCTTTACTCAAAATGTTATGTACTATTATAAGTACATATATATAATGGATATATATGATGTATGTTACATATAAATGATTAATATAATTCTGGAATTAAAATATACATACCTCACATATAGTTTCAATTCCATTAATACGACATAGAAATGAAAGTAGCGTTCATGCGTACGTACGGCTTACCGTCTCCATGAACGGTGCATTTCATTTCTTTCCTATAAATGATTATGTGATATTATAAATACATGTATATGCTGGATATATATGATATATATGATATCCAAATCAGGAATTTAATTCTGGATATAAAGAACCTTTGACCACACATACAACATGTAATTGTAAGAAGTCCACTTTCGACTTAAGAACCAAATATCGACAAAACAATCATTATTAACTTAATGATTACATAATTTTTATGACATGGAAGTAAGTGATATAAAAGGAATAATAAGCTTGAAAATGGTTCTTAATCAAGTAGAAATTAACTCAAGTTTATTATTCAGGAAATTAAAGAACGATCGAGTCATGTCGGACCCGAGGTAAGGGATCCTACTCCACTATTTCTTTTTAAGTACACTATTTTATGTCATTTCGTTTAAAGATCATCTTTCTTGTTATTGGGATATTCTATTATATTCCTCTTTCTATAAACATTATGTTAATATGATGATATACCCTATTTGATCTCATCAATCCATTTTTGTATGTTTTATGTGGTGCTGTTAGGCTTCAGAGTTTACATAAGGGATTTTTTATCTCACTTTTATTCCCGTGAGATTTATGCTACATTGGGAACAATTTCCATTGAGTGGTGTATGTTCTGCCAATTTTTTTACTCATTGTGTAATATACTTTCTTTTATGAGTGTTTACATATATGTTGTATTGTACTTCTTTCACGAGGTGTATGTTTCGAAAGATACCCATGTCGGTAAGGGAACCTTTCACCCTCCTCTTTTTAAAAGACTTATTTTGTTGGATCTTTTAATTTACATATTTTTATGTTGGGATATGTTCTTATATATCATTATTGATGTAAATTTTATGTCCAATTGATGAGATACCCTTTTTTTATCTCTCATCAACTCATTTTGATGTGACGCCATTAGGCTGTCAAGGGAACATCTTAACCCAATTTCGATTTCTTTGGGTTCAACATGTAGTTATTGAATATTTCATCCTTTGAATATGTGTGAATGACCTTTGATTATTTTACACTTAATATACAATTATATTTGGTGTATTCGTTTGTCACATATAATTATGTAATTGATTTATCCTTAAACCAAGGATACCGTCTTTGTAAGGGACTTCGTCTCAATCTCCATTCATTGAGTCATATTTTGTTTTATACACAACCATCTTTTATACGGTATATAAACCCCTTTGAATTTTACGTTTATCCAAAAAGGAATCTTTTCATACGAAGCGTTTTACTAAATGACAAAAGGGAATGTTTTCGTCGTACGTATGCTGCGACAATGACTTCTCCGCCTCCGTGACCATTATTTGAGTTTCAGCTTCTTCTAAAAGCCATGCCTTCTTTTTAAAAGAAAAATAAATACCATGTTTTACTTTTATTTTATTTTGGTATTGAAAATGGTTTTCATAATTTTTTTGTATCAATGTGTTGTATTGATATATTGTTATTGAATGGTGGAAATGTTATGTTTTCTTTTATGCATGTTTTATGTGATACGATTATGTTGAGGTTCTTGGGCATTATTATGAAGACAGGTGGTTCTGTGATAGACTAAGGGCAGGTGAGCCCGATATAGCTCTCCAATGCATTGGGTAATGCGAAGGAGTGAAATGTTAAGGTTTCTCCGAAGATATTTAGGTAATATACTATGATGGGGATTCCAAAACATAACCAAGAGTGTTAATCCCTACGTAAGAATGTTATGAATGCCTCAAGTTACCTTTATGTCTTATGATTTCTATGATTTATTCATGGTTTAAGGAGGTATGTTAAAGTGCCTATGTTTTAGGGGTAAAGTATGATTTCATTCTTATGTATATATGAAATCATGTTTCCTTTCCATATTTGTATATCCCTTACTGAGATTTTTATTGTCATCCCAAGTTTTTGAAATGTTTTCACAGGTCAAGGGAAAGGTACGTGATGTGATGATAGTGTCAAGGATGTGTCAAGAAATAATCCAAGTTTTATTTTAAGTATGTTTCCGTTGATGGGAAGAATGAATCCTGTCTTTTATGTAACCACATTGTTTAAATGTGGAGTGTAATGCTTGTTTTATGATCTAATTCTCTAAAAATATAAACCTGAAAAGATCCTCAATGTTTAAACTTGTAATAACTCAAGATTAAGTAAGGTTTAAGGATGGGGCTTTATTTACACACAAACAATGATTTCTTAACCCATTTGATGGAAGTGGATATTGTTTACAGTCATAATCATTTAAAAATATTCCCCTTATATGTTAGATAATTTTTATAATTCATATTTATTATGTAATAATAATTTAATTGTGTTTATGGAGAAATAGAAAAATTCTCCTTGATAAAGTTTACCTCTTCTTCGAGTATCCTCCTTAAGATTGCACAAAAATCTTTATTAGGATGTATTTGTGACAAAAATATGACTTATAGTATGTGATTATGGAGTTATATAAGTGACTTTGGACTTTCAGAGATGTAAAAAGGGATTGAAGGTGTGAATAATATTGGTTAGGGTTAATCGTTTATAAATACTAGAGAGGACACAATAGGTTTTTTTAAAAGAATTGGGTGGAACCATATTTTTCATATGTTAAAAGGGTCCAAAAATACTAAAATTTATACATTATAGATGATGATATCTAAATATGGATATGAAATATATTTTAGTCAATTTAATAAGAAACTTTTACCTATATCAGTTTAGTTTAACCCACAATAAACTAATTATTACTTTAATTATGGTCATAAGTTTTTAAAGATTCACTATTAATTTTGGTCAAACATTATGTTAAATTTATTATATAACATAAATAATCATGATTCCAAAAATTAATTAAATTTTTCCAAATTCCATTCATAAAATTGAAATATATTCTTTTAAGTTAACCATGTAAACACAATGAGAAAGAAGGGTTTTAAAGAAAAAGTGTTTAGAACACTATAAAGTTGTTATATAAAAAATAATTATGAAATTGATTCCAATGAAAAAAATTAGATTAATGGATTTATAATTTATCTAATTTAACATTAATATTAATTTAAAATATAATTTAACTTTATAAAAAAAATGAATAAAAAGAACGTAATCAAATATAATTAAGTATATTTCACTAATCATAATGAAATGAAACATTTCAGATAAAACAAAAAAAACCTGAAGATAATTTTGATTTTTCAATTTAAAAAATGTATTTTATTTTATCAAAATAAATCTACTAATATTTCAAATGTATCATTGTTAATTTTCATAAAAATAAATCAAACATATTTTTTTTAGAAATTTTATTTCTGAAACGTATTAAGACTTTACCTAAATTAAGTATTTTTTTTATCAATATGTTTTATGTATGTGAAAAAATTAAACATTATATTTTAAAATTAGTTATACACATTCCTCTCACAATGTCAAATGTTTAGGTCATAACTATTGAGTTTTAATAACTATTTTTTTAATATGTTGTAGTTTTGTTAAAAAATTGTTTTGTGTGTAATGCAAGATAACCTAGTGTTGTGTGCAATACAATAAAGAATTAGTGTTTTGTGTTTTCCATTTCATGAAATAAATTTAATTTATATAAAAAAGATAGAAATAAAAACTCATAGTGTTACATTCTATCCCCCATAAAATAATTTTCCGCCTCGAAATTCAAAATTAAGGTACAAACAATTAGGTTATATATTCCCCATAATATCCCCATAATATTTCCATAATATAACATAGAATCCTCAAACTATTTGTGTCACCATAAATGTTTTTCCTAGTGAGTGGCCTTATTTAATTGACATTGTATATATGATGAAAAATTTCCACCAGTTGTTCCTTATTGGAATGGTATTTCCCCAGTGGTATGACTCTTGAGCTCAGTAAATTCGAAGGGTCAGATATATACTTCATTATGATGATTACATGGAACACATCACGAACATGATAGATATTTGATGATAGTGTCCAAATGATTTGATACAATATAATTATGATCAAGAATTTCAATGGTACTGATATACCTAGGTCATATTTTTTCTCTATTCTTGAATCTCATAACATTCTTTCAGGAAGAAATTATTTGAAACACTTTTTCATGCACATAATATTTTATTTAACTTATGAAATTATCTACACAACTTTTGTGTTGACTCTATGTTGAATTGATTTGTTACTTAAAGGATATAATATTCTATTCAATTTATTAACCAATCCATGGTTCCACTGTTATTAATTCTCTAAATTCCTTCTTGCATATTTGATCACTACATTTCATTCTATATAGATCATCATATGAATGAATTTTAATGCTTGAGTGAATGATATTATTTTAAGAAAACTCATATAGAGTAATTTGTTGATCCCAACCACCATTGAAATCAAAATAAAAATATTTCAACATAACCTATGGGGATTTAATTGTTCATTTAGTTTTAAAATTCTATATGAGGATGAAAAACAATGCTGAAACTCAACTTAGTATCATGATAATGATGATACATTTCTATAACCTTGAGGCAGTGATAAGATCCTAATAATATATTATGAAATGTGGTACTCCATGAATCCATAACAATTCCTTAATTAATATCATAAAAACATAATGTAAATGGATATATTCTATGATATCAATGAGGTGTGATAACTCAGTAAGGTGGTTTACTACAACCCAAACAACATAATAACCATTATAGTTTTTTGGAGTCTAAAAAAATCAATGATTCTTTTTCCCATTTCCATCTGGGTATGAGAAATGGATTCAACATCCCATTAGAAATTTTCCTTTCAATCATAAAAGTTTGACATTCCATGAATCAAGATACCAACTCTATGATATCTTGATTTATTCGACAATGACATATTTTTTTATAAATATATATACATTTTCAAACATCATATATGAATAAATAATGAATAAATTTATACTAAACTAACAATTAATTCTTCAAATATGGAATAGATAGAACACATATGTGGTTTTATAGCCTTTTCATTCTATCAAGATCACGGTTAAACTTAGGAACATTTATATCCTTATTTTATTGATATAAATATTCCATCTACACCTCTTTTATCTTTAAATGGATATATGGATAAAAATTAAATTGAGAAAAATAATATTTCTCCCATATACTCAGGATTTCATGATTTATCCTTTCTAAAACTAGAAATATCGAATAATTTGTGATCCTCAACATGGATAATCAAGCTCAATCCTTTGAAATCGAAGCATCAGACACCCTTTTCACTTCTATGGTGTAGTAGTGTATTGTGAAATCATAATCATTAATCATCTCTAACCATATTCTATGAAATATTATCAACTCATTCTATTTGAATATTTACATTAAGCAATTGTGATGGTTATATATATCACAATTTTAAACAAAAATAAAATGCATATATTTCACAAATTCAAATAGTTTCACATCTAACTCCAAATCCTGAATTGAGTAATTTTTCTCAATAATAATCAATTTCTATTCGGCATAAGATATTACTATTTCATTATGAATAATAATACATCCCAATACATTATTATTTGTATCACTGTATATTACAAACCATTCACTATGATAGTATAATTTAAGCACATGTAAACTAACTAATCATCTCTTTATGAACATAAAGTTTTCTTTATATTCATCTATCCATAAGAACATGTCTCTGTTTTTATTTATCATGGTTAGAGGATTATATATTATGGATAAATTCCCAAAAAATTCATTGATTATATAAAGATAAACCAATAAAACAGAGGATCTAGCCACCATGGTTGGTCTTGGCCATCATTTAATTGCCTATGTGCTTGATGGATCTACTAATATTGACTCTCTTGAGATTATTTGACTAAAAAATGGAACGTTTTACAAAAAATTTCACATGTCCTAATGTTTTCATAGAATTTCATCTTTTTAGGGTCTTTATTACAAAAATCATGTACTCATAATTTTCTTTATTTCTCATTAAATATATTAATATCATCTATAAAAACTACCAAAAACTAGTCAAGGTAATAACAATAGACACTATTCACTGAATTCAGGAAGTGAACATGGGAATTAGTATGACCTAAATGCATTACACTATATTCATAGCTTCCATACCTTGAATGGAATTAATCCTTGGGTATATCCCCCATCTTGAAACAAAATTTATGATATCTTGAATTACTTTCAATCCTGGAAATGAATTGAGATCCATGAAATTTACCAAAAAAATCCTCAATATTTGGAATTATATAGTTATTCATATTTTTAATTTTCTTCAACTACTGATTATCAATGATGGGTCACATTGATCCATAATTATTTTTATCAAAAAGAACTGGTGTGTTCCAAGGTGATACACTTGTTTTAATGAGTCCCTTGTTATGGTTTTCGGGGGGTTTCTTCTTCTATTCCTATAACTAATCCAAAGATGTTATATAGAGAGTCTTTGAAATTGGAGTAGAAGAAGGTATAAATTCTATATAGAAGTCAACTTCATGTTTTGGTTGTGGGATAGTAGAATCATTTGGAAGGACATAAAAATAATCACACACAATTGGAATATCATCAATGTAATGATTATCCCTAATCATATGCGATAAACATCCCTTATAAATGTGAAATAAGGCATAATTTATCGATTCATTATTGATTAAAAATTTATACATATCATCAAATGGATTTATGGAAAAATACTGGTTTAGAATTAAAAATGTGAAATCAGTTACTCAACAATTAATGTGGGATTTATTTGAAAAAATCCATTCTATGCCCATACTAAATTCATATTCTCCACTAGAATAATTACATGATTTACAAGATGATAATTTTAATCAATGTCAATTGAAGAGGAATAACAGACCTCAGATGTTATCCTTGTACCATTATGGGTTTTTTCTAATAATTCCACATCTAATAATTTGGGGGATTCTTGACACCTATAGAATATTATTTAGATATGAATGAATTTGTAGATCTATATTCGAATAAAACATTTGATATTCTAGAGTGGACGATATGTGTTCCTTTTATCATGAATTTATCAAACCCTCAGTATAAATATTTATCACCATAGATTTCACATTTTCTTTCAGCTTAATAGGTTCTTAATTTTGATCATCATCATTATGATTTAGATTTTGAAACTAGTTAGTGTAGTACCCATAATCCATGAATTCGAAACACTATATTGTTCATGAATAAATCTGTGATGTTTTCTCTCACTTAACATAATTAGATAACAAATTCTCCGTGTTTAGTAATCAATTTACCAATTCCCTTACCTTCCACACCTAAAAAATTTAATATTCCATATAATAATATTTCCTCCTTACTTCATCACACACTATGAGTACAAATGACTAATAATATTCTTTGTCTATATGGTTTTATCATTATCCTTTAAAATCCATCAATATTTTATTATGAAACCATTATACTAATACGTAAATCCAAGTACAATTTCCACCTTAATATAACATCATAATATCAATTCATATCTACTGAATTTTTATATGTATAACGCCATTAGGAGACTTGGTTTAAAGATAAAGAATAATTTGTTAAATATACTATATGGTTGGATGATAATCCTAGAAGCATCCCTCTTATTCATTGTTAAATTTTAGACATAAGTTCTAATAGATTAATCCTCATTTTACTTTAAAAAAGTAAATCATTCTGTATCTTAAAATAATGAATAAGGGGAATGTACATATTGAAAAACATGTTCTTGGACTCATCCCATTCCATTGATACAATTTCATCATATTTCCTTATTTTCTAGATAATAGTACACCATTTTTCTTCTTTACAATCCAAATAGAAGACACTGAAAATGAGTTTTTCATTTTCCAAACAATATAAAATAGAAAAAAAAATATTATTAGTGGTACTTTTACATTGATCATAATCTCAAAGATCAGTATATCCAATAAAATATAGTGCACATTGTCTCATGAAGGACTCAATAGAATGTTCTTACCTATGTTCATTTGGATTTTAATCAATGATTCATAACATTATAAATTTTTATGATCATAGAAATAATATTTTTCATTCCTTATCCCATAAAATTTGTATTCTCAATAGGAAAATCATTTCAAATTTCAGTTCAATTAACTTTATTGTGGTTTTTTGGGGCTCTAATAATTGAATAAAAAAATAGTGTATGAAATAATAACTAATATGAATATCCACATAATAATGAAAAATCTCTTGTGGGATGTGTAAATATTGACACCTTATTTTTTAATCTACGACACCTTAGGCATATCATAGGTTTACATATTCATATTCTCTTTAATTCCAATATGATTTTTTTTAAATTGTTTGTGAATTTTCAAATCATATCCCTCAGGAGTGTCAAAACAGGTGTGTTGTATTTCCGGTTATCATGCACCTGTTCCTAGTAGAATGTGTACCAATATAGTGTTTTTAGGGTTGTAACCTCTAGTTACATCTATTTAAAATAGACATCTTCATAAATTGACCGAAAATAGATATATTACATGGAAAACACTCATTCTATCCACTTTAAAAAAGTAAATGACATTCTTCAATTCGTTGACTCACCCTTAGACTTGTCATTAGAAATGAATCTGACTATGGTTTTTCCATCCTAGTTTCCAAAACATTAACAAAATTTTTTCTTCATTTCAACATTAGGGACCCAAGATTATCATACACAGATATTACATAATTTT
The DNA here is from genome assembly GCA_963277665.1 of Viscum album. Taxonomy (NCBI): domain Eukaryota; kingdom Viridiplantae; phylum Streptophyta; class Magnoliopsida; order Santalales; family Viscaceae; genus Viscum; species Viscum album. The sequence goes on along the minus strand of OY728151.1, from coordinate 399,327,590 downwards.
TATGAATATTCATTACAATATAGAAATACAAAACCAGCGACCGTAATAGTTTAGTTATGTAAGAATCATGGAAACAAAAATACTTGTCCATAAGTGAGCTACGTAAGCTGACACTACATTTTTCATTTCTAGAACCCTATATATAAATATCATAAAAAATAAATTTATTCACAACCTAGGGAAATAACACACAAGAAAGGGTGACCTCATATGCTTCGTAAGGGTAAGGGAGATACGTAAGCATAACAGGATCATAATGGTATGAGCACATAACTTTATCATCTGAAAACCATACCATTAATATCAAATTTCAAAATCATGAATCATGGAATAGTGATTGAATGTTCATAAGACATGAATCATATGATAATAAAGTACACATGTTGTAACACCCCAGGTAAATAAAGAATATGACATTTTAATATTTATCCATATTATTTAATAAAATATTAATATTACCTTCAAGGGGATGCTATGCTCGATGGCGTACACAATACGCAACAACGAGTTTCTTGGGAAGCTTACGTTGCACTCTAATAATAAATTAATATTATTTTAAATGGTAGTTAACGCCTAGTCATTGTAATGGAAGGAATGAAAAGAACTAACTAAAAAATGATTATATATGTTTGTCAAATATTTTTACTCCTTAAAATAAATGATAGAGGATTAAAAATGTGAATGAATCCAAATTTTAAGCATAAACATTCTAATATTCATTAAAAGGTCGATTAACCGCCTTTGGATGGAGAACCTCTTTTAAATCCACTTTTTAACAATTTTATGTGTTATATTTGAAAAAATAAAATTCTTCTTTAGAATCGAGACATCAAAATTTACTTTGTGTAAATTTTTGGTATCATTCCGAAAAAGTTCATTTTTTAATGAATAGTAAAAAATGATGTATTTTAATTCAAAACCTCTTTTTAATATAATTTATTTATATGATTAGAATATCTTTTTAATTGGTTTTAAAATGAAATTAGAATATATTTTTACCATTAAATCCAATAGTGGTCGTTGGAATTAATTTCACTTTTAAAACATACTTAAACTAGTGTCAATCTTTTGATACATATTGTTTCATAAAAACACGCTATTTGCTCTGACAGCGGGAATTAATTATTAAATTAATTAATTTTACTTATATGTTTTTAATGTTGTAAAATAGACTTCATTTTTGAATTTGTAATATCAAATAGAGTTTAGGGTGAATTTTTGGGATTTTTCTGGAAAACTTCAATTTTTGATGAATAGTGAAACCACTAAGTGGTACTTATAAAAACAGATTTTTCCGTTTAAATGAAATGTTTCCATCTTTGAGTTTTGAATCTCAAAAATCCGACATACATGGTTTTCATTAAGAAGTAAAATGTGGTTCAATGGGATAAATATAATTTTTGTTGAATAGTAACTTATTAAGTTTTTAATCGTGATTAGAGGTAATTAGTGTAGTTTAAGGTAAAAATAATGTTTTAATAATATGAAATGAACTTGAAACATGTCCTAACCTCATTGGATGTGTCATGGCCGACCAAGACAACCCATGGGTCAACTTGGGGACCCCATGAAGCCTCTTTGGTTGGAAAATGACATTAATATCTTTTTATTTAAAGTTAAAGTAAAAACAAGACAAACATGAAATGTTTTACTAAAACAATTTTTACATGGGATTATACAAATCATATTTTTGACTATAATTATTCATTGGAAAGATAAAAATATTTTCAACATCATAGTAATTTTTTTATAATTTTTAGACATTAAATAAATTAAATTATTTATGATATCAGGATGATGCAGCGATGACCTCATTATTTAACGATTTAAATAAAATGGAATGAAAATGTAATATCTAAGACCTACACATGTCCAAAACCTATTGGATGAGTGGATTTAGAACCCTTATCACCTTATCCTCGAAACAAATCAATGTGGGACCTCTTAAATCCGAATACCATTTTAAAATAAAGTGAATTTTCTTTACCTTCCAAGAGTGCCCCTCCTCTCCTCTTATAAAAGGCCCCCACCTCTACCACCTTATACACACTCCCAAAGCATTTGAATTGGCCAACCTCTGCCCAGTTTGTCTCTACAATTCCCTCTATTACTCCTTGAAGCCTCACTTTGGGCAGAAGTCTTCCCAAGGAAGCCTTTGAGCTGAAACCATAGGGAGTTACCCGATTTTAAGGTAATGTCTTCACTTGAGTACGTTTGTTTTATTTTTCTTCTCCAACCCCTAAACTCTTTTAATTCATTTCTTTTGTAACAACTCCAGTATCATCAATATACTAGGATGTTGTTATAATAATGATTATAGTTACACTTTTACACACCTACATCTAATGGTTAAAGAACATACTGTTTCCGTGGATAGTGAATTTCGGCCTCCCGAAACGATGATCGTTCAACATTCTTTTAACACCTTCAAAGGTGGCCATTAAGATGACACTATATTTATATATGATATATAATATGTTTATTTTTTCATTAATCTTCTGTATTTTTCATTTTGGGCATACCTTTATGGTTTCCATTATGGGTAAACGCGATATCTTCATTTAAGGAAGTGCGGACTACTGCCCCTATAAGTGATTTGATTCGTTAATGCCATATGTGGGACATATAAAGGATGGATTTAAAGTTATTATATATGATGTTATACTATAATTATAATATACCTATATATCAATAATATTCCATTCCATAAAAAATATGAAATAGAAATGAAAGTAGCGTTCATGCGTACGTACGGCTTACCGTCTCCATGAACGGTGCATTTCATTTCTTATCCCCAAATAGAATGTACTGTTATAAGTACATATATATAATGGATATATATGATTAATGATACATCTAAATGATGAATATAATTCTGGAATTAAAATATACATACCTCGCATTTAGTTTTAATTCCATTAATATGACATAGAAATGAAAGTAGCGTTCATGCGTACGTACGGCTTACCGTCTCAATGAACGGTGCATTTCATTTCTTACCACTATATGATTATGTAATATTATAAATACATGTATATTCTGGATATATATGATATATATGATATCCAAATCATGAATATAATTCTGGATATAATGAACATTTGACCACACGAACAACATGTAATTGTAAAAAGTCCACTTTCGACTTAAGAACCAAATATCAACAAAACAAACATTATTAACTTAAATTATAACATAATTTTTATAAAATGGAAATAAGTGATCTAAAAGGAATAATGAACTAGAAAAAAGTTCTTAATAAAGTGTAAATTAACTCAAGTTTATTATTCAGGACGTTAAAGAATGATCAAGTCAAGTCGGACCCGAGGTAAGGGATCATACTCCTCTCTTTCTTTTTAAGTACACTCTTTTATGTCATTCCTTTTAAGATAATCTTTCTTGTGATTGGGATGTTCATTTATATTACTCTTAATGTAATTTTTATGTTCAAATGATGAGAGACCCTAGTCTCTCTCATCAATCCGTTTTGGATGTTTTGAGTGGTGCCGTTAGGCTGCCGAATTTCTGTAAGAGATCTAACCTCCCTCTTACTTTTTAAGTACTCTCATTTATGTAACTTCTTTTAATCTACTCTTTGTTATGATGGGGGATGTTATTTTATATTCCTCTTGCTTTACATTTTATTTTAATGTAATGAGATACCCTATTTGATCTCATCAATCCATTTTTGGAAGTTTTAAGTGGCGCAGTTAGGCTGCCAAGTTTTCGTAACGTATTTTTCATCTCACTTTTTTTCCCGTGAGATTTATGCTACATTTGCCACAATTTCCTTTGACTGGTGTATGTACTGGCCATTATTTTACTCATTGTGTAATATTCTTTCATTTATGAGTATTTACATCAATGTTGTATTGTCCTTCTTTCATGGGGCGTATGTTTCGAAAGATACCCATGTCGGTAAATGAATCTTTCACCCTCCTCTTTTTAAATACTTTTTTTGTTATGACTTTTAATTCACATAATATCATTTTGGGATATGTTCTTCTATATCCTTACTGATGTAAATTTTATGTCCAAGTGATGTGATACCCTTTTTATCTCTCATCAACTCTTTTTCTGAATTTTGAAGTGACGTCGTTAGGTTGTTTAATTATTTCATGGGAACTTCTTAACCCAATTTCGATTCTTTGGGATAAACTTGTACACCATGAATATGTCGTTCTATGATTATGTATGAATGTCCTCTGATTTTTTTACACTTAATACCCACATATATTTCGTGTATTTGTTTGTCACACATAGTTATGTAACTGATTTATCCTTAATCAAAGGATATCGTCTTTGTATAGGACTTCTTCTCAATTTCCTTTCATTGAGGCATATTTTGTTTTATACACAACCTTATTTTATATGGTGTATAAACCCCTTTGACTTTTACATTTATCCAAAAGGAATCATTTTTATACGAAGCATTTTACTAAAAGACAAAAGGGAATGTTTTTGTCTTACATATGAGGCGACAACGACTTTTCTGCCGTCGTGACCATTATTTGAGTCTCGACTTCCTCTACAAGCCATACCTTCTTTTTAAAAGAAAAATAAATACCATGTTTTACTATTCGTTTATTTTGGTATTGAAAATGGTTTTCATAATGTTTTTATATCAATGTGTTGTATTGATATCTTGTGATTGAAAGGTGGAAATGTTATGTTTCCTTTATGCATGTTTTATGTGATACGATTATGTTGAGGTTCTTGGGAATTATTATGAAGACGGGTGGTTCCGTGAAAAACTAAGGGCAAGTGAGCCCAATATAGCTCTCCAATGCATTGTGTAACACGAAGGAGTGAAATGTTAAGGTTTCTCCGAAGATATTTAGGGAATATACTGTGATGGGTATTCCAAACGTAACCAAGAGGGTTACTCCCTATGTAAGAATGTTATGAATGCCTAAATTTACCTTTATTTCTTATGATTTCTATGATTTATTCATGTTTTGACGAGGTATGTTAAAGTGCCTATGTTTTATGGGTAAAGTATGATTTAATTCTTATGTATATATGAACTCATGTTTCCTTTCTATATTTTTATAACCCTTACTGAGCTTTTTATGCTCATCCCAAGTTTTTGAAATGTTTTTCACAAGTCAGGGGAAAGGTAAAAGATGTGATGATAGTGTCAAGGATGTGTCATGAAAGAATCCATGTTTTATTTTCAATATGTTTTCATTGATGGGAAGAATGAATACTTTCTTTTATGTAACCACTTTGTTTAAATGAGGAATGTAATGCAAGTTTCATGGTCTAATTCTCTAAAACTCTAAACATGAAAAGATACTCAATGTGTAATCTTGTAATAACTCAAGATTAAGTAAGGTTTAAGGTTGGGGCCTTATAGTTGGTATCAGAGGTCGGTTTGGATAACTTTAGAGGTTAGGGTATTCTTGAAGCATAAGTGACATTACCATAATGGTTAGGATTTCAGAAAGAGTCATAGTTTAGATAAAGTGAATGAGTAAGTATATCTTAGTGTTTACCTTCCTCATTAGTACATGATGGTTTTGTTGATATACTCACACTAACATTTCTGTTTTTAGTGAATGGATGGATCTAGCAGGCACCAAAGAGACAACAGGTTTGAAGGAAACTGTGGTGGTCCTCTGATTAAGATACTAGATAAAATGGAGGATTCTATAAGGAAACTCGTGGTTGTTTTAAACCAAATATCAAGGATTCATAATCAACCACTTGAACCTTGGTATGTTCTGTAATGCATCATGTACGAGATGACCAATCGATGTGGATGTTCATGTAATAATTATAAAGGTAACCATTATAGTTTATATGATCCATACTTTTGAGGTAATTATGGGTTATTATATGATATGCTGGAAAATGAAAGTCATGAGATAAACATGAGGTTAAAATATGTTATGATCATTTTTTATTATTTTATCTCTTTTTGGGGAATGATTTAAGAATTATATAGTTTTGGAAAAAGGACAACACGTAGACCGTGTGACAACCCGTCGCGTCAGACAAAACTACGGGAATCGAACCCACAACAAAAGTGCGACTGGTATTTATCACCTACCACTAGACTACGTGAAGTCCTTGGTTAGTTTGACTGATTCTTTTTAGTTATATGATTTTATGAATTAAGAGTAAGTTGATTTTGGGTTATTTATGAAAATGATTAACCTATCATGGAGGATATGTGGTTAGGTTAATTATTTTTCAATACGATACTTTAGGAGAAACTGATGTTGTTTAGAGATAAATGTTACGATTTAACTTGGAAGACTATGTGACTAAATCCTTCAGATATTTGGGTTTCAATATTAGTTTGGTTTACTTTGAACGATTTTATTGACAAATTGTTTATCGAATGGTCTCGTTGAACTTTGGGTTTATTGGACAAATTTTGGAGATTAAGAATTGATTTGATTTTAGAAAGGGTTATCGTTTTATGGATTTTCTAATCTTGTACTAAATTTTTTGGTTTTGGTTTTGGTTAAAGTCTAAATACATGGGAATTATGTAGTTCTGTTTTGTGGATTAGGTGATTCTCTAGAAGTTGATTATAGTACTCTTAATGCGAACAAGTCTCCCTAAATACTCATCTTTTGGAAAAAATATGAGTTTGATTAAGGAATCTAGTAAAAGTTGAAATTCAACATGATAAGTGATTATGTTTCCTTATGAATAAATTCCTTAATAAAAAAGTAACTTAAAACAAAAATTTTGTCTATTAACTTTTTCTATTGGGGAATCAAATACCGTTTAACCCATCACAAGTTTGTGATTTTCTTATCGATAACTTTCTCCTAGACATGTTTACTATCACTCTCCATCAAGACATAACCCTTTGTTTTCTCCTCCATATCCATATTTTCATACTTGGAATCCCAGTATGGGTTAACTCGGGTGACATTTGTACCTCTCTCCCATTCTTTTAAAGTGATTGTTTTACCGACTCTTGTTCTGATGTGGGACTTTCAAGGATGTTTCCAAGCTCAATTTTAAAAATTGCGAGGACACAATTCCCAAAAGGGGGGAAGGATGTAACACCCCAGGTAAATAAAGAATATGACATTTTCATATTTATCCATATTTTTGAATAAAATATTAATATTACTTTAAAGGGGATGCTATGCTCGATGGCGTACCTAATACGCAACAACACGTTTCTTGGGAAGCTTACGTTGCACTCTAATAATAAAATAATGTTATTTTAAATGGTAGTTAACGCCTAGCCTTTGTAATGGTGGGAATGAAAAGAACTAACTAAAAAAGGATTATATATGTTTGTCAAATATTTTTACTCCTTACAATAAATTTTAGAGGATTAAAAATTCAAATGAATCTAATTTTTAAGCATAAACATTCTAATATTCATGAAAAGGTCAATTAACCGCCTTTTGATGGAGAACCTCTTTTAAATCCACTTTTTAAAAATGTTATGTGTTTTATTTGAAAAAATAAAATTCTTCTTTAGAATCGAGACATCAAAATTTACTTTGTGTAAAGTTTTGGTATCATTCCGAAAAAGTACATTTTTTAATGAATAGTGAAAAATGGTGTATTTTAATTCAAAACTTATTTTTAATATAATTTATTTATATGATTAGATTATCTTTTGAATTAGTTTTAAACTGAAATTAGAATATATTTTTACCATTAAATCCAATAGTGATCGTTGGAATTAATTTCACTTCGAAATCAGACTTAAACTAGTGTCAATCTTTTGATACATATTGTTTCATAAAAACACGCTATTTGCTCTGACAGTGGGAATTAATTATTAAATTAATTAATGCGGCCTATATGTTTTGAATTTTGTAAAATATACTTCATTTTTGAATTTGGAATATCAAATACAACTTAGGATGAATTTCTGGGATTTTTCTGGAAAACATCAATTTTTGATGAATAGTGAAACCACTAAGTGGTACTTATAAAAACTGATTTTTCCGTTTAAATGAATGTTTGCCATATTTGTGTTTTGAATTTCAAAAATCTGACATACATGGTTGTCATTAAGAAGTAAAATGTGGTTCAATGGGATAAAAATAATTTTTCGGTGAATAGTAACTTATTAAGTTTTTAATCGCGATTAGAGGTAATTAGTGTAATTTAAGGTAAAAATAATGTTTTAATCATATGAAATGAACTTCACACATGTCCTAAACTCATTGGATGTGTCATGGCCGACCAATACAACCCATGGGTCAACTTTGGGACCCCATGAAGCCACTTTGGTTGGAAAATGACATTAATATCTTTTTATTTAATGTTAAAGTAAAAATGAGACAAACATGAAATGTTTTACTAAAACAATTTTTACATGGTGTTATACAAATCGGATTTTTGAATATAAATATTAATTTGAAAGATAAAAATATTTCCTACATCATAGTATTTTTTTTATAATTTTAGACATTAAATAAATTAAATTATTTATGACATCATGATGATGCAGTGATGACCTCATTATTTAACGATTTAAATAAAATGGAACGATAATGTAATATCTAACACCTAAACATGTCCAAAACCTATTGTATGAGTGGATTTCGAACCCTTATCACCTTATCCTATAAACACTTCATTGTGGGACCTCCTAAATCCGAATAACATTTTAATATAAAGTGACTTTTCTTTACCTTCCAAGAGTGCCCCTCCTCTCCTCTTATAAAAGGCCCCCACCTCTACCTCCTTATACACACTCCCAAAGACTTTGGCATGGCCAAACTCTGCCCATTTTGTCTCTCCACTTCCCTATCATACTCCTTGAAGCCTCACTTTGGGCAGAAGTCTTCCCAAGGAATCCTTTGAGCTCAAACTATATGGAGTTACCCGATTTTAAGGTAATGTCTTCACTTGAGTCCTTTTGTTTTATTTTTCTTCTCAAACCCCCTATACTCTTTTTATTCATTTTTTTGTAACAAATACAGTATCATAAATATACTAGGATGTTGTTATAAGTAGGATTCTAGCTACACTTTCACACACCTACATCTAATGGTTAAAGAACATACTATTTCTGTGGATGGCGAATTTCGGCCTCCCGAAACGATGATTGTTCAACATTCTTTTAACACCTTCAAAGGTGGCCATTAAGATGACACTATATTTATATATGATATATAATATGTTTATGTTTTCCTTAAGCTTCTTTATTTTTCATTTTGGGCATACCATTATGGTTTCCATTATGGGTAAATGGGATACTTTCATTTAAGGAAGTGCGGACTACCACCCCCTCAAAGTGATGTGATTCGTTAATGCCATATGTGGGACGTATAAAGGATGGATTTAAAGTTATTATATATGATTTTATACTATAATTATAATATACCTATATATCATTATTATTCCATTCCATAAAAAATATGAAATAGAAATGAATGTGGCGTTCATGCTTACGTACGGCTTACCGTCTCCATGAACGGTGCATTTCATTTCTTATCCCCAAATGTAATGTAATATTATAAGTACATATATATAATGGATATATATGATGAATGATACATATAAATGATGAATATAATTCCGGAATTAAAATATACATAACTCTCATTTAGTTTTAATTCCATTAATTTGACATAGAAATGAAAGTAGCGTTCATGCGTACGTACAGCTTACCGTCTCCCTGAACGGTGCATTTGATTTCTTACCTCTAAATGATTATGTAATATTATAAATACATGTATATTCTGGATATATATGATATATATGATATCCAAATCATGAATATAATTCTTGATATAATGAACATTTGACCACACGAACAACATGTAATTGTAAAAAGTCCTCTTTCGACTTAAGAACCAAATATCGACAAAACATACATTATTAACTTAAATGATTACATAATGCTTATAACATGGAAATAAGTGATCTAAAAGAAATAATGAACTATTAAAAAGTTCTTAATAAAGTGGAAATTAACTCAAGTTTATTATTCAGGATGTTAAAAAATGATCGAGTCAAGTCGGACCCAAGGTAAGGGATCCTACTCCTCTCTTTCTTTTTATGTACACTCTTTTATGTCATTCCTTTTAAGCTCATATTTCTTGTGATTGGGATGTTCTTTTATATTACTCTTACTGTAATTTTTATGTTCATATGATGAGAGATCCTATTCTCTCTCATCAATCCATTTTGGATGTTTTGAGTGGCGCCGTTAGGCTGCCGAATTTTTGTAAGAGATCTAACCTCTCTCTTACTTTTTAAGTACTCTCGTTTATGTCACATCTTTTAATCTCCTATTTGTTATGATGGGGGATGTTCTTTTATATTCCTATTTCTGTACATTTTATTGTAATGTGATGAGATACCCTATTTGATCTCATCTATCCATTTTTGGAAGTTTTAAGTGGCGCTGTTAGGCTACCATGTTTTCGTAAGGGATTTTTAATATCACTTTTATTTCCGTGAGATTTATGGTACATTTTCCACAATTTCCTTTGAGTGGTGTATGTACTGACCATTATTTTACTAATTGTGTAATATTCTATCATTTATGAGTATTTACATCAATGTTGTATTGTCCTTCTTTCACGGGGCGTATGTTTCGAAAGATACCCATGTCGGTAAGGGAACCTTTCACCCTCCTCTTTTTAAAAGACTTATTTTGTTATGTCTTTTAATTAACATAATATTATTTTGGGATATGTTCTTCTATATCCTTACTGATGTAAATTTTATGTCTATGTGATGAGAAACCCTTTTTATCTCTCATCAACTCTTTTTCTGAATTTTGAAGTGACGCCGTTAGGCTGTCTAATTATTTCTAGGGAACTTCTTACCCCAATTTCGATTATTTGGGATAAACTTGTACACCTTGAATATGTCGTTCTATGATTATGTGTGAATTTCCTCTGATTGTTTTACACATAATACCCACTTATATTTCGTGTATTCGTTTGTCACACATAGTTATGTAACTGATTTATCCTTAATCCAAGGATACCATCTTTGTATGGGACTTCGTCTCAATTTCCTTTCATTGAGGCATATTTTGTTTTATACAAAACCTTATTTTATACGGTGTATAAACCACTTTGACATTTACATTTATCCAAAAGGAATGTTTTTTATATGAAGCATTTTACTAAATGAAAAAAGGGAATGTTTTTGTCATACGTATGCGGCGACAACGACTTCTCCGTCGTCGTGACCATTATTTGAGTCTCGACTTCCTCTACAAGCCATACCTTCTTTTTAAAAGAAAAATAAATACCATGTTTTACTTTTCTTTTATTTTGGTATTGAAAATGGTTTTCATAATTTTTTTATATCAATTTGTTGTATTGATTTCCTGTGATTGAAATGTGGAAATATTATGTTTCCTTTATGCATGTTTTATGTGATACGATTATGTTGAGGTTCTTGGGAATTATTATGAAGACGGGTGGTTCCGTGAAAAACTAAGGGCGGGTGAGCCTGATATAGATCTCCAATGCATTGGGTAACACGAAGGAGTGAAAAGTTAAGGTTTCTCCGAAGAGATTTAGGGAATATAATATGATGGGTATTCCAAACGTAACCAAGAGGGTTACTCCATACGTAAGAATGTTATTAATGCCTCAAGTTACCTTTATTTCTTATGATTTCTATGATTTATTCATGGTTTGATAAGGTATGTTAATGTGACTATGTTTTATGGGTAAAGTATTATTTCATTATTATGTATATATGAACTCATGTTTCCTTTCCATATTTTTATAACCCTTACTGAGCTTTTTATGCTCATCCCATATTTTTGAAATGTTTTTCACAGGTCAAGGGAAAGGTACAAGATGTGATGATAGTGTCAAGGGTGTGTCAAGAAAGAATCCATGTTTTATTTTCAATATGTTTCCATTGATGGGAAGAATGAATACTGTCTTTTATATAACCACTTTGTTTAAATGTGGAATCTAATGCATGTTTCATGATCTAATTCTCTAAAACACTAAACCTGAAAATATCCTCAATGTGTAATCTTGTAATAACTAAAGATTAAGTAAGGTTTAAGGCTGGGGCCTTATACATGTCATATGGTCCTAACGTTCATATAAGACATGGATTTGTGGCATACACATAAGAACAGAAAACCATATCTCTATTAGTAAAGGATCACAAAAAGGCTAACATATTTTAATGGGTTCACTCCTAAAACCTTCATAGTATTCTAGGATACCTCCCAAACATATCACGGTGGAAAAATTCCCTTACTGAATCTTGTTAACTCGTCATTACAGTCATTTATATCTATTTGTATCTCAATGTTTATGAAACAATTGGATGGAGATATAGGTCGTAGCCATCACATAATGAAATTCATATTTATGTTTTCTACAAGATCATAAAAATTTACCAAATGATAACACATGAAGTAAAATTTGTATCATAAAAATTTAATTATATCATAAGATGTAAAAATAATACTGGATTCATAACAATTTCTTCACTGCATAACTCATGAAATGAAACAAGTTTCATATGTTTTTTTCTCATGACATAACTTTTGGAAGTGAAAAAAGATTCATAAACATCATGGAAACATAAAAGTAAAATATTATTAAGAATAATTATAATTTTATCATTGGATAATAACCTGATTAAGTCTTATTTTTCACTAACAATCATAATATAATATTGAAAATGATTTTATCAATCATTAAAAATAATTCTAAGGAAAATATACTTTCCAATATTAAAAATAATTTGTAAAATATACATTGTTTTGAAAAATAGTTTCTTTGAATTTAACTATGAAAAATTAAAAAAGGATCATTGATTTAATTATTAGTCATGATGTTGGAAAATTCACTTCATAGCGTACATGTTGAAATAAATATTCCTTTCACATTATTGTTTAAACCCAAAAAAATTACATTTCATAAAATTACATAATGTTTCTATTTAAAAAAAATTTAAAAATTGAAAACATGGGTAATATATTTTAATTAATAATTTGAAAATTTATAAAATCATTTTTGAGAACAATTTTTCATAGAACATGGTTTTGAAATTTGAAATACTTCAAATTCAAGAGATAAATAAATTGGTTTTTTTCATAGAAGTTTTTAATAATTATTTTAATTAAGAAAGATTATAAAAATGGTAAATTTAATTTAAACTATCATGAAATATCAAATTAAAATAAAATTCATGAGTTTTTGGAGATATATATTGTAATATTTTATAATAAAAAACAAAATCATAAACTAACCCAATAATGAATGAGATTGTACCATAAAATATTTCCACTTTGACACATTAAATCATAATATCCCAAAAGTAGTAACATAAAATGTAACATGAAATATTATTAGGATTAAAAATTAATAATATTACATTCCAATGTGGATGAACATAAATCTCATCAAATAATATAGTTGGACAATATAACTAATGTCTCAAAGAATGAATTTGGAGACAAAACCCCTTACCATAATACATGAAATCTATTGTACCCATTAAAACCTAATTTATAATAATTACATGTTTTTCATAACTATATTATAGAACCCTATTAATTTATATCATACTATATGTGATTTAATTATATCCGTTTATTATACATTTATTAATAATTCCACATTAATGTTACATTTCAGGATATAATTTCTTTTTCTCTTGTATGTTTTGATTTGTTATATTTTTGGACTAGTAACATTGATCAAGGTACCCCAAAATCCATAATGATAAAAGTGATATAACTATAATATATATTCATTATATATTCATTTATTATTATCAATTTAATTTTTTGATATAATTTGAAATACACCATTCATATAGACGGTAGGATGTGGATACGCATGAGGGATGTATCCATTTTAATATTAATAAAAAAAGAATGAAAATTAAATGTTATATATTATAAATGTAGAATCATGGTCATGTAATATATATCACACAATTTTTTTTCAAAAAAAATTCACTAATATATTCCATGTATAGTGTAAACAAATCACAATGCTTTGTGAGGTTATTGCCCGCCGAACACGAGTGATGTTATCATATTCCAAAAAAATAGAATTAATAATGGTTTGTGTGATATAATATCTATATAATCATATAAATATCATAAATAAAAAATTCATTATTATATGCAATATTTATAGGTGGTAATGGAAAAAAATGACATTCTATCATGAAGCGGTAGTCTATTGTACACAAATATGATATTTTCAGGACCCATTTGATGGATGTTGAAATTATTAAAGGTCAATAAAATCACATGAATGAAATACAGAATAAATTCAAGATAATTATTTTATTATATAATCCTGATATAATAATAATTTAATGAGTCTTTGGAGATGTAAAACAAAAATTCTCATTGAGGAATACTACCTTTAATTTGGGCAATAACCTTGGATTTACACTAAATGCCTTCATATAATGGATTTATTCCCAAAATAATTAGTCTATGAGTAAATATGGTAATTTGAGATTTTATTTGAGTAGGTATTTGTTAATAAATTTTTTTTGAATGTGTAAATAAGATAAGATACATAGAGGCCTTTTACAAGTGGGGGAAATGAGAGAATTGGTTTTATTGAAAAGGATTGACTACCCCCCACATTTCTCATTTGTAAAAGGTTATAAAATAGTTATTATTCTATCATTAGACAATATATAATAAACATATTTCCATCCAATACATTTTAAAAAAATTTATAGGTAATTTTGACATATTTTGTTTTAGATTAATCCCCCGATAAACCCATTTTTACCTTAACTACGAGAATTATTTTTTTACTTCTTTCACTATTCATTTTGGAAGAAATTTATTTCAACATAATATAAAATATATATTCTGGTAATTGAAAATATGGGATATATTTTTGAAAATTAAATTAGAAATTTGAAAATATTTAATTTTTAATTAATCCTACAGAACCGACGATAAAAGTGGGTTTCAAATAGAAATTATTTAACTGTTTGTAAAATTTTATTTCAAAATTCAAAGTAAAATTCATTAAAATGATGTAAATTAAAATTATAGATATATAATTCTACTAATATATCATAAATATATATATATAATCACTATAAATAAATTAAATGCAGAGGAAGTTTTCAATGAAAATTCAGTATTTTCCACTATTTATCACAAATGTAACTAAAAAAACCAATAATTAAACTTATGATAATTATGAATTTTTAATTTAAAAAAAAAATTTTATTTCATTAAAATTTTTTCTTAAAGGTATCAATAATTAATTTGTTTATTATTCAAAAAATGAATAAAATCATCTTTTTTCTGAAAAGGGTATTTTCAAAACATATAATTATATTTCTGAAATTTAATTTTTTTTCAAATATATATATATATATATACATTATAAATAATATATAAAATTATATTATTACAATTATTTTCAATATGTTTAATTGATTAGTTATAACAGATAAAATTGAATGATAATATTAGTAATATGTTATGGATTTGTTCAAACATAGTATCAGTGTAACGTAAGATAACCCAGTATAGCTTATAGTGAAAACAGACTAAAGTATTTTTTGTAGAAGATTATATAAAATACTTTTAAATTCATAGAAAAGATTAAAATAATATGAGTATCATACATGTCCAGTACCTTGAGAACCATTTGTGGTTGGGATCTAGTGAGGTGACTATGTGTTATTGTAGAGCTCAGAACCTATTAGGTGTATGATTATATGGGTCTATGATTTGAAGTGATGTTTTATTTAAGTGACTAATTACACATGGTTAGTAACCATGTATTATCCAATGGTAGATAGTAATAGACACCTTATCTTTTTTTTAGGAATAGAAAAATGTTGTGGTGGTTGATGATATATCATACATTAATTAGATCAAGTTATACAATATTGGATGGGTATGCATTTTTTTGGGAGGATGTTCAATGTATTGTTGTATTATTGATTGTTGAAATATATTCTTCGAATGAAAAAAATTAAATCCTTAGTGGTTTAGGGATGGGGGATCATGAATATTTCGATATGTTGATATGATCAACTTAGTTGAGACATGCCTTGAAATATTTTGTTAGAAGTGAAATTTATCAAGACCCTGACTAATACTACATATACACAGAGTGGATGAATAGTTTTTCATCATGACCAAGGAATAAAAAATATTCCATGTGTTTTTTCAATGGGTATCTATATTTATTTTGAGTCACTATAATGACAGGGTAGAGTACATATTTTGTTGAAATGAAAGATTCACATGGTAATGAAAAAGGGTATAAATATTGAGTAATATACATTATGATTGGTTGATAAAAATAATGATTATAATTAGTGTTAGGGATTATTTTGTTAGTTAGTTTCATTATCATTGGACCCTAGATTTTTTATTGTCGGTGTGAATTTCTGGAAGACAATGTGTATTGGTTTGGATTGTGACAATTGATCTATTATATAAGAAATTATATTATCAAGAGAATGATATTGATTGTTTATGAATGTAAAAAACATATGAATTCGTTTTTATTAATAATTGGGAGATATATGTTAGTGTAACACATTTGATGGTAGTAAAATTTATTATGAGTGCTCATATGGAAGTGTTTTGGTTATGAAATTTAAATACAAATATACAAATATAGGTATTGTCAAATGTGGATCATTTTAACTCACTAAATATTGATTACCAATGATTATGAATGGATGTTTTTGGTTGGATTGATTAAAAGACATGTGCTTCCTAAATTATAAGAGTTGGGTGATTGAGTCTGTTGTATTAGGACGTGAGGCCTCACACTAGGGGTATGAAACTAGGGAAAATATTGTGGTTTTAGAGAGAATGGTCATGTTATTATTTAGTGTGAAAATTATTGAGTAGTGATATGATGTTGAGTAGTGATTTTATGTAGAATTTTATAATTTTATTATTTTTACAATTAATAAATTCATTTTGAATTGGGTCATTTTTTGGGAGTTAATAGAGTTAATTGGTGAGACAATTCATGGAATATCACGTTTTCCGATATAGTTGATGTAGTTTGGAACCTAATAATGTGTTACATACATGATCAATCATTATAGTTTATATAATTGTAAAAATTTGTGATTTAGTTGATTAATTATAGAAAATAAGATCTAGAGTGGGTTGTGTCAGGGGTTTGGAGCAATGGATTTGTTTTAGAGAAAATGTTGGCATGACCACAAGTAGCAAGAGGCTTGTAATTAAACCATTAATCATAGTTTAATGAACTAGATTGTTTGTAGAAAATTACTATATGTAAATTTTATAGATGAAAAATGTTATAGTAGTTTATTTTTAATAACATTAACTAACTCATGTCATTGAAGTAAGAAATATACAAATATTCAAAGAAAGAGTGAAAAAAACTAGATCAATTATATTTTTTTTATTCTAGATACTGAATTGGAGTTTAGGTGCCCCAAAAATGGTTGTATTATTAAGAACATTCCATTTATTTTAGGTATTCATTTTGTTTCATATATTTTATTGGTGATTGTTATGAAAGTATAGAGATTTTGGAGTGTCAGATGGTGGGGAAGGATTGGGGAACATTTTTATAAACCATTCTCCAACTACTGGAAACCATATATGCCTTGGTAGTAGACCTTGGATGTTCACTTGGTTATGAACATAAAATGTTCCATCCCCTTTTAAAATGTGTGGCCAATACTATGGATCTAGAGTTCTCTCACAACTGGCATAATGTTTGTGAAAGCATGGGACCATGATTGTGTGGTCTCCACCTTTGGAGATAGAGGCACCCACACATTTGGCACACTGTCTAGTAGGTCGTATGAAACAACCATGAAACATTTACAAATTAGAAAAAAAGGAAAAAACATCCTTTATTTTTACCATTCATTACACATTATTATACCCACTTTATGCCTTCATCACTATGCGAACATCCGATCTTATCAACCACCATCTTGGATTCATTTCATTGGTGGGTTTTGGTGGGATATTCAAGAAACTCAATAAATGTTCCTATTTTTCATTATCTTTTGTTTAATTCCCCTTATTTATTTATTTTCCTTCTCCTTGATGGTTGTGGTGACATGGTTTCTATTTATTCTATTTTGGATGGATTGGACATTGATGTTAGAGGTGTGTTATTTGTTTTTTATATCTCAATTAGTCTCAGCATGTGGGTTTTAACTAGTTGGTGGTGGTTTTGATAGGAATGGAAAGGGAATCCTTGTTGTCATACTATTTTATTATTTAAATTTTAATTTTAATACTTTTAATTTTTTTCTTATATTGATTGTGTTATTGAAAATGGATGGTTATTTCGGTATTGGTACATGTAAGGATTTTGAAATGGTTTACCATCTATAAATGCAGTTTGAAATGGAATGATTTTCTAATAAAGAGTTAGTTTATTATAAAAGTGTTTTGATATGGTTTCGAAATACGAAAAATGATTTGTAACCTTGTGTATGTAGCCAGTTAGGCAATGACATATAGAAAGGAAAATTGTTAAGGCCTTAACACAATCTCACTTGCTAGATTTGACTCTACTCTATTAAACTGTTGTGACATGGAATACTACCATTGGACCTTATATTTATCTCTACCCTTAAATAATTTTTGATAATGGATCATTACCTATTTTATCACCAAGATTTTATATTCATAGAACACCAAAAAACATTCTATTTATGGAATTTTAATAGTGTTTATAATTTTTTTCTATCTTTCAGTTACTCTTGCATAATTTTAATTCTCTATAAATCTAATTAATGTTATCAAATAAAATTATCTAAATTAAATAAAAATTATACCTTTTATTTATCATAAAATATATATTCATGGAATAACTATATGGATCCCATTGTGGATTTTTTGGTACCCTCTATATATACCCATTGTGCATATGTTGACCTAATATATCTTGGATTAGGTAAATGTAAGGACTGTTTGGGTGGTGGTGAATAATCATTCTAACTGATTTACTTTTGGGGAAGGTGATGATAGTGGCATGTTATAGTATGGTCCCCATATCATGAGGATGTTTTAGTTTCTTTTATTTTTCCCCCTCCAATTTTTTCATTTTGGAATATAGTGAGAAATATAAATTTTGGTTTGAACTTGTATATTATTTTCTTGAATATTAGTGATGGATGATAGTTATGAAGCATTATATATATGTGGTAAATTTTTTTGGATATTCATGCTGATTTTTATTCAAATGGGAAAAAATTTCCCCAATGAGTTATTCAATTCCAATGTTCTATTTCCAAGCTAGGGGGATCAGGAACACACTAAGACCATGTGATGGGCACAGTCGAGTGTCGGTTGGATGGAAAATTGGACTATTTTGTGAAAAAGTGTTATTAGATCATGGGTTTTTTATTTAATAGGAGTTTTTATTTATGAATTTATTTAAATATAAGATCTAGGAATTTCAGGGATTCATGTTATGATTAAGATATGGGTTTATATTCAATTCACATCATAAAAAACATGGGTCACTATAGGACAGTGGGGATTTGGTTCAATCTCCGTTCATGTGTATTTCATTGGATGTAGACTGGGAATTAGAAACAAGGTAAGGAGGATGGGATTAAATTAATTATTTAATTTCATTGATTTAATTTTTTTGTTTGAAGTATGTGAGTTCGTTAACATGTTTATTTATTCTTCATGGGATGATATATTGATGGATTATTCTCATTTTTTTATTTGTTTGAATCATGCCTCCCTAAATACCTCATGTATAATATATGGAGGGTGTTGTATGGTGTTTTTTGTCAATATTTGATCAAATAATTGTATAGTTAGGGGGTTGTGTTATGTGATCCCTTGATTAGTTTGCTGGATCGTTCCTTTCCTAGGGAAAGGAAGCTAAACTATGTCTATATAAGGATAAGGATTTAGAGTTTCTTATGCACAAGACCCATTCATCCCGAGGAATAATAAATCCATGAGAATAAGAAGAATGAGTATAAATGACTAAGTAGATATTTGAGTTCATCATGAATTTTAATTCTATAGATGTAATATTTATGGTGTTTATGTGGGAACCCATCAGTAGCAAGTGGGGGGAATTGGTGATTCATGAAGGGAAGTGACAGTAGATAAGATGAATTAAATTCAAGTCCATCTATTTTGATAAATTCCATCCTTATAATTTTTCCATCACATAGTCTTTGGAGTTTCCTGACATCCTTTGGGGAGATAATTTACTTTTAGTGTATTATTGTTACTTCATAGAGATTGTAATATTTTATATCATGATATTTTTTAATAAAAATATAAAATTTGAATAGTTCGAAGTGGGGTAGCAGCATGCTATTTGATATGATATCATTTTGGTTAATAGTAATGTGTATGATTATGTGGTTTACCAACTATTATTATGGAGATTGAATAGGTAGGTATGTTCAGTTTGTATAGGATGCATCGAGTTTTGAGATAGATAATTTGTGGTTTTCCTAAAATGAAAGGGAATCATGGGGACCAAGTAATAATGGGTGTTCATTTCCTTAAAAATCCACCCCGACAGCCATTGTGAGACGTTCTTGGTGATGGATCAATTTTGTGATATTTTTATGGTTTATATGAGAATGTCTGGTTTATATACATGTATCTACTCAAACACTTCTATCTATATGGGTTCATGGTACATCAATAATGGGTTTGTATGGTTTTCCCTCTTTCTTAGGGTGGGGAAGGCCCCCTAATTTATTTGGTAATAATAGTTCTTTCTCATGCATCTAGACCTCTAAGGTATCATTCTAGTGGATGTGATGGATAATATATATTTTTATATCAGTAGATTTATATTAAGAAAAATACATAGGTTAGTGGTCAACCATAACATCCAAATAGTGGAAAAGAAAATTTATGTTATATACCATGATTCAGTAGAATATGATATAGGTATAATGATATTTTTAGCTATCTTTCATATTTAATCATCCAAAGTAATTACATTGTTTAATATATGTTCTTATAAATAATTTATTTCCCCCCACCATTTGAATTTTTTTAATCTCCTGACTAATATTATACCCTATGTAATGGAGCACGTTATGAATCATAGTTGAAGGAAGGGGTGAGGATTCTGATTCCCATCTTATGTCTTCTCTTTGTTAGTGGTTGAGTTTAAATAGGATTTCATTAATCATGAGATGGATTTTTTTTACATCAAACTATATATGGATTTTATGATTCTTGTATATTATCGCATTAATTTTTATCATTATTGGATGATTCATATAGCCCCCGATGTGAGTACTCAATTCCTTGATGGATAATAGGATCAATGGTCAAGAAAATATTGATTACAAATTTCAGAGCTAGATGAGATAACTTTCTAGGTATCATAAATCTTACTGAAGGATGGTGAGGATGGGTTTTAGAACATGTTTCCTTCTTTCGGGAGTGATATCCCTGAGTCATATCTAGAAGATTTATCAGGTTTACCTTCTGAATTAGTCATAGAGTTGACCATAAATTTCGAAAAGGGGTCAGAACCAATATCTATTCCCTCATACCATATACCCCCATTACATTTTAGAATCTAATGATACCATTGGATGATTTTAAATCTAATGGTTTCATTCACCATAGGTTACATATTTGCGATATAAATATACTTTTTACTAATAAATAAGATAGATATCCCCAGTTTTGTATCAATTACTAAATTTTGAATCGGTCACAATAAAGAATAAATTTTATATGACCCATATATATGATCTTGTTGAATACCTCAATTGATCAATGATGTTTTCAATGATAGGCCTCTATTTATGTTATCACCATGTCAATATAAGAGAATCAATAATTTCTAAGAATACATTTCAAAGTAGGTAAGACCAATTTGAGTGTTTGGTAATGTCATTCGAATTAACAGATGAACACTTAATTTTCATTGATCATATGAATATGGAAATCTTTTGATTCCTAAACTAATGTATCATGGTTTTTTGTATCAAATTTTGGACTATTCAATATTATAAGTTGGAAATTGGTGGAATTTGAGGACTATTTCCGGAATTGAATTAGATAATAGTATATATGATAAATTTTCAATGTAAATAATCTAGATAAAGGAATAATTGTTAATATGAAACATGATCACAGAACATGGTGATTTTGATGATTCAAAAAAGGTTCAGGATTTGATTTCATAGGATTATATAATGAATTTTTTAAGATCAAATTGTATTTTGTCTTAATAAGGTATTACAGGTGGTCTGTTATGGATGTATCTAAACATTCATTACCTATGAAACCCCTATAACTTTTTACATAATATTGGAAATGGTTACATGGTCCAAAAATGTTATAGAATTTCCTTTATTTTTGGTATTCCATTTTTAAATATTCATAATATTTTTTCATGAATTATGGCATATTTTGGGGAGTTAGAGGTTGGAAAAAGTTGGGAAACATGTTTATAGAAACCATACGCCTTAACTAAGATACCATGTGTTCCTTGGAAGAGGAAATTGGATGCATGAATGGTTAGTTTCATGGCTATGTAGCATCTCTCTAAAAAAATTAACTCAGGACATGGTTATAACATGATCTAGAAAACTATTCCATAAAATTTTGTGTCCTGCACAATTATAAAATAAATTGTTGTTTTAAAAAATACCCCTCAATGATTTCATCCCTTCCCAACATTCATTTCTCCTATTAAACTCACTAGCTTTAGGTAAAATCCCCATATAATACACATCCCTCTTATCTTCATTTCATAGGTAGTGTTGTCAAGGAACTTCAAGGAAAATATATGTATGTTCCTTATATTTAATTCTCATTGATTTGTTCTTCCTTATATCTTGAGTTAACTTATCTCTTATGGTTATGGATACCTAGATTTGGTTGAATATTTGTTTATTGGGTTTTGATGTTAGTAGTGTGTTATCTATTTTATTGGATCTCCCATTTTATTGTTTTAATTTTTTACCAATATGTGATGTATTGTAGATGGAAGGTTGTTTATTAAATTGTATACTATTATTTTAGTATTTAAATGTTATTACATATAATTACTACAAATTTCCCATCATGTTTGTGAGTGAAAATGGTTGATTTTAGTTTTTAGTATATTTATGTCTTTACAAATTGTTTGTCCATTATGAATATGGTAGAAATGTTATTTTTGGCTTGAGGTGTGTTTTTTTATAAAAAAAAGTTCATTAATTTTGTTTTGAAATAAAATATATCACATGGGATACAAATAGAAATAGGATAACATTCATTAATTAAATACTATGTGAGTGATTAGAGAGTCAACCTACTCTTACTAGATGTATTACAATACAATAGTAACTAAATAATGTGACATGAAATACTACCATTGTTCCCTAGGTTCTTCCCACACAACAACTCATGTTAGAATATAGATTCTTTAGCTATATGATCACTAATATGTTATATTCTTAGGACAAAATAATATATATAATTACCTGTTACCCATATGGATTATAATTGCTTTTACCATCATATTATTACTCTTGCAACTTTTTCATTATTTTCAAATCTAAAGAACATTTTTTGATGAAATTGTTCACAATACCTTAAAACTTTCACATTTAATTATCCTCTACTTGATATTGAAGGAGAAATTAGTTGTATACTAATATGAAATTGATCATAGACACTATATATACACATCGAGTACATGTAGGCCTTATTTATTTGGCTCAGGTAATGGAAAGGTTTTATTGGGTGGTAGTGGATACTTCTTATAGTTGGTTTCTTTTTAGATATAGGTTAAGGTGGTGTCATAGTTTTCGATGGTCTCCATGTCAGATGGTGGCAAGTGTCTCTTTTTTTTGTCCACTTCCATTTTTTCTCATTTTGGTTTATGGTAATAAATGTAATCCTAATGTGCAACATTGGTTTTCATTTCTTGTATAATTGTTATAGATTTTTCTTATGATATTTTTTATATGTTGTAATATTATTGGATATTTTTTTGATTTTTATTATTGTGGTAAACTCATTCCCCAATGATTTATTTAATGCACTTGTTGAACCCTCTGGGAGAATTAGTTGAACTCATATTTTGATAATCCCAATTATGCTCAATCATATTTTGATAATCCCATCTATGATCAATTATGGATTCATAATCCCTATACTGATTAATGGTTAATTACTTATTTCAGTATTTCTGTACATCGTGCACATATTCATATATTACAATATTTATAGAATTCGGTTACTGGATGGATATATATTCTTACATAACTCATTCTACCAATAGAATGCTTAAACAGACAAGTGGTCACTGTTACGGAACATGCCTATTGATACAGTCCACTGGTACAAAAATTATACCGTTACGTGAAGGTCACCGATACATCAAGTCCACTGATACAACAAGTCTACCGATATGTGAAGGTCACTGATACATCAAGTCCATCGGTACAACAAGTCTACCGATATGTGAAGGTTACCGATACAGAAAAGTCACTATTATGCAAGCCTACCGGTACATGAAGGCTATCGTTACACGAAAGGTCACTGGTACATTAAGTCTACCTCTACCGATCAAGTCTACCGACAGACATGAATTCTACCGATAGAAAGGCTACTGTTATACAAGAGGTTACCGATACAAAGACTTACCAATACAAAAGGATACTGATATCCAGAGCTACCATTCCAGAGAATTTGACGCTGCCTTAACTTCTTTATCTTTATTTATTTTAACCAACAGTCATATTAGCTATATTTTAATTCTCTTTCATTTATTTAATGATGGTTGTTGGATTTCTAGGAACCATACCTCGTACATGCAAAAATAAATCATTTCTTTTACCGGAGCTCGTGCCATAAATATAAGAAGTCCCTGTTACTGCAAAACACATGAAGAATATACAAGGAATATACAGAAGTGATCTACAAGTGACATACACAAGAATAGCTCATATAGATATACATGCACGACCAAGAAGAAACCGAAGCTCATACACACTCTCACTTACTCAAGAAGAGCTGTGTACCATCAAGAGGATTTTGAATAACTTCATCGAATACTTTTTCACTGTATCTAAACCTGGATGTCAAGCAGACGACACTCTGTTTTCTAGACAAAAACCAAAAGAGGACTAGGAACCATTTCTGATCAATACGAAGAAGTCCAGAGCTACACTGCAGTCACTAGAGCCATTATAAACTCTATATCTTGCTCAGTGATTTATTATTTACGTTACGAGCATTGTGTGTCATAAGTTTTATTTTACACAGACACTATCTCCTGATCCTTAATTGGAGGATCTTTAAATCCTCATTCAAACTCCTTACATCTTCTATTTCCCACTGTGGATAGTGGTAGAGATCGTGTGTGACATGGACAACGGTATTTGCTGTTTTTTTTTGTTTCCCATGAAGAACTATGGTAGAGGTCTTTGACCTGGACAGTTTTAAACTGTTGTGAACCCTGATCTATGGTGTGGATCAAATTTATATAAATTTGAGAGGACTAAGTCTCCTCTTGAGACTGAACCACTTGGTTATATCTGCTGTTCCTTATTTAGTTTTATCTAAAACCTTTTATTCTGCAGCTAAGTGCTTTAAAACTTACATTGTTTTTCAATGTTACTCTGATAATTGAATTAGCAAGAATTTTCATTATTTTTAAATCATTAGGTTAGTTTCAAAATCTATTCTGATCTTCTAATTAGATTAACTGGGAATTAATCAATCCCTTGAGAACCTAACTGAAAGTTTTAATTAGTTAAAATTCACTACAATTTAATTAGTATTTTAAATTGGGGGATTTCAGTAAGGTATTTTAAATAAAAATTTTAATTGGAACTCAATTCACCCCCCTCTTGACTGTCCACTCTGACCAACATTTGGTATCAGAGGTTAAAATATTTTCTAAAGTACTATGTTTTTCAACTATGATTTTAGTTGAATTTTAATGTTCTTAAAATTTCTGTTATTTCTAAATTTTTATCTCATTAAATTTTTTGTTTCAACCTAGTTATCATGGATAACAAACATGAAGGTGTTTCTACTAATAGAACACCATTTTTCAATGGAATCAATTATGAGCAGTGGAATATTAAGATGAAAATTCATTTAGAAAGCATGGGTTTTGAAATTTGGACTGCCATAGAATCCGAATATAAAATTTCCACTACTGTTAGATCTACTTGGAATGAAGCTACAAAGACAGCTCACAATAATAATTTCAAAGCTATGAATGCTCTGTATTGTCATTTAGGATATGAGGAATTTAATAGAATATATTCTTGTAAGACTGCATATGAAAATACTGCATATGAAAATTGGGATACTCTAGGTGTTTCTCATGAAGGAACAACTAATGTTAAGGAAATGAGATTGAACACCTATACTATTAAATATGATAATTTTTAGATGAATCATCATGAACCCATTTATGATATGTATCTCAGGTTTAACGAAATTTTCAATACAATGATCTCACTGGGAAAGGACGTTTCATCAAAGGAGCAGATCATGAGAATTTTGAGATGCCTACCTGGAAGATTGAGGGGAACTTCTGTTTCAATTAGAAAATCCTGTGATATTGGTAAACTACCAGTCAAGGAACATATTTATATGTTGAGGATGTATGAAGAAGAACTTAAGGTAAAAAAAGAAGAATAATATGAACCAAAAAGGAAGTTAGTTTCCTTCAAGACATCAACTTCAAAGAATAAGGATAAAGAGAAAATTAAGACCACGAGTGATAGATCAAGTTGTGATGAAAGTGCATCTGACAGTGATGCAAAAATGGCTCACAAAGCCAGAAGATTAAAAAAGTTTTATAGGAAGATGAAGTTTTTCATAAAATCAAATTACAAAGGTATGTATGACAACAAGGGTCACTGGAAAAAGGACTGGAAGAAATCTGAAAAATCTGATGAAGTTGTCTACTATGAATGCAAAAGAAAAGATATATAAAAGGAGATTGTCCAAAGATAAAATTCAAGAAGAAGTATGTGTATAAGGAAAATAATTATAAGAAATCCCTGAAGGCTAGTTGGAGTTATTCTGAGGATAGATCCAGTGAATTTGAAGCTTTTGAGACTGAAAACAGAAAAATGGAAAACATGTGTTTTATGACAAACACTTCTGAGGTATCATCTGAAACTCTTTCTTTAAATACTTATTATTTTGAAGATGATTCTGATTTTGAAAATATGTCAAAATATGAGCTGTTTGAATATTGTGATATGTTGGAAGAAACCTGTAATGAGATGAATGACAAAAACAACCGTTTAAAGAAACAATATGCTTTAACTATTAAACATAAATATGATCTTGACATAGAAATGGAAAATAATGCTCAGTTACTTTATGAAAATACTAAACTGAAATGGTCAAATAAGAAACTTAGAAAAGATATAGAAAAGTTCACAAATGGAAAAGAAACTCTTACTCAAATTCTAGGTAAGCATATTGCACCTAGATATACTACTGGTATAGGATACCAACCTAGAAAAAGAAAAATTACCAAAACTAGATTTATTTCTAAATCTAGATAGAATGTGGATTGTTCTAGTTCTAGAAGTTCATATTCTTAAACTAGTTATATTAATATATACATATCCAACACGGTTTATCTTTGAAAATATTTTTTTATTCTACAAATTTTATGAGACCCATAAGACAAATTTGGGTACCTAAAGTTTTATTGGCTAACCTGTCTGGACCCAAGAAATTCTGGGTACCAAAATCATTTCCTATCTAAATATTTTTTGTAGGGAACCTTCTTAATGATCCCCTAGAGAAAGACTTGGTACTTGGACAATGGATGTTCAAGAAATATGTCAGGAGACTTCTCATTCTTTAAAAGCATAGTCAGAGTTGATGCAGGTTCTGTCACCTTTGGTGATAATTCTAAAGGGAAAATCATCGGCTTAGGCCAGATTGGTAACAATGACTCAGTATTAATTTCTATAATTCTATTGGTTGATGGACATAAATATAATTTACTATGTATTTCTCATCTATGTGATGATGGTTTTAATGTTAAATTTGAAAATGATTCTTGAAATGTTTTTAATTCTAAAAGTGATTTAGTATTTTCTACTTTGCAAAATGAAAATGTCTATGATGTTGATTTAAATTCTTTATCTATGCAAAATATTACTTGTTTAAATGATTTTCATAAAGAGTCTTTGCTTTGGCAGAGAATATTAGGACACTGCAATGTACATTCACTTAGAAAACTTACTAAGAAGAACTTAGTTAGAGACCTACCAGAACTTGAATTCCCAGCAGATAAAGTTTGTAATCCTTGTCAAAAGGGAATGAAACACAAAGATTCTTTCAAATCAAAGAAAGATGTGTCAACTTATCAACCTCTCGAGTTGGTTCACATGGATTTTTTTGGACATTCTAGAGTTTCTAGTTTAAATGGGAATCATTATTTCTATGTTCTAGTAGATGACTATTCTTGGTATACTTGGGTATATTTTCTATATCACAAAAGTGAATCTTGTTCTTAATTTGATAAATATTCCATGTTTGTAGAGAACCCTAGTGGACATAAGATTAAAACCTTGAGAAGTGATCATGGCCGTGACTTTGAAAATCATGAGTTTGAATCATACTACTCACACAATGGGTATAGTCACAATTTCTCTGCCTCTAGGACACCTCAGCAAAATCGTGTAGTAGAAAGGAGGAATAGAACCCTTCAGGAAATTTCCAGAACCATGCTCAATGAGTATGACCTACCTGTTTATTTTTGGGCTGAAGATGTCAATATAGCTTGTTATATTATAAATAGAGTCTTGATCAGATCTGTTTTTAAAAGGACCCCTTATGAGTTGGGGAACCATAGATATCCTTAGGTTAACTACTTCAGAATTTTTGGCTGAAAAGTCATTATTCTTAATACCATAGATAATCTTGATAAGTTTTCATCCAAGATTGATGAATGAATGTTCCTGTGTTACTCTATTTCTAGTAATGCCTATAGAGTTATCAATAAGGGAACCAAATGTGTGGAGGAATCTGTTCACATCAAATTTGATGAAACTGATCCACAAGAACCTAAGACCTCTCTTGAAAATCTTGAAGATGATCTCTCTGTTTTAAACCTTAATGACAAAGACAGTGGACCTATAGTTAAAACATCCAGTTCTGGAATCTTTCCAGAACCTGCTTCTGTTGATTACCAAACTGTTGAAGAACCTGAAATATATAGCCCTATCTTTTCGAGACCAACTAGGATTCTAATGAAACATCTCTTAGATGATGTTGTAGGTAATCTATATAGAGGAACACCGACTAGAGCTTCTCTAAGAAATCAGGTTGAACATCAAGCATTTCTTTCACAATTATAACCTCAAAATATCAATGATGCTATCAATGATGAATTTTGGGTAATGGCTACGCATCAATAACTAAATCAATTTAAATGAAATAAAGTCTAGGAATTAGTAGAAAGACCTACGGACACTTTAATCATAGGCACAAAGTGGGTGTTTAGAAACAAAGTTGATGAATATGGAAACATTAGTAGAAACAAAGATAGACTAGTTTCACAAGGTTACAATGAAGAAGAAGGAATTGACTATGAGGAAAACTTTGCACCTGTAGCTAGATTAGAAGCAATTATGATCTTACATGCCTTTGCATCACATCTGAATTTCTAGTTGTATCAAATGGATGTGAAAAGTGCTTTTATAAATGGTTTTATTGTTGATGATTTTTTTGTAGAACAACAACCTGGTTTCTCAAATCCTCACTTTCAAACTCTTGTCTTTAAACATTCTAAAGCTTTATATGGTTTAAAACAAGTTCCAGGAGATTGGTATGAAAGACTTACAAATTTTCTTATTTCAAAAGAATATACAAAAGGAATTGATGACCCCACTATTTTTATAAAAAGAATTTCAAAAGATGATTTAATAGTACAAATCTATATTGCTGATATTATTTTTGGATCTTCTAAAAATTATTTATGTACTGATTTTTCAAAGGATATGAAAAATGAGTTTGAAATGAGCTTAATGGGAGAGCTTAAGTACTTTATTGGATTTCAAATCATTCAAACTAAAGATGGTATTATTTTGAATAAGATTAAATATACTAAGGATTTATTAAAAAGTTTTGGTTTGGATTGTATTAAGGCATGTGATACACCTATGAGTGACACCTGTAAATTAGATATTCATGAAACTGGAAAACCAGTGGATCAAACTAATTACAGAGGTATGATTGGGAGTATACTTTATCTTACTGCTAGTCGAACTGATATTATGTTTAGTGTATGTGTGTGTGCTATATTTCAAGCTAACCCTAAAGAGTCACACTTACTTGCTGTTAACATTATTTTCAAATATCTTACATATATTGCTAATTTGGGATTGTTTTACCCAAAATGAAAATCATATGATTTAATAAGTTATTCAGATGCTGACTTTGATGGATGAATGTTAGATAGAAAGAGAAAATATGGAACATGTCATTTACTTGGAAAGTCCCTAGTATCATGGTGTAGTAATAAATAGAACTCAGTTGCATTATCTACTGCTGAAGTAGAGTATATAGCTACTGGTAGTTTCTATGAACAGATACTGTGGATGAAACACAAATTATTGGACTATAGATTCGATTTTAAACATGTTTCAATTAAATGTGATAACACTAGTTCCATCAACATCTCTAAGAACCCTATGTCTCACTCTATAACCAAACACATTGATTTTAGACACCACTTTATAAGAGATCATTATCCAAGAGGTGATATAACTCTTGAATTTATAGGCACTGAACTTCAATTAGCTGATATCATTACTAAGCCCTTATTTTCAAAAAGATTAAGTTTCATTAGACATGAATTTGTAATGATAACTTACTCTTAAAACCATTAGGATAAACCTCACCGTTAGAATAAAACTCACTGTTAGGATAAACCTCACCGATAGGATAAACATCAACATTAGAATAAACCTCACCGATAGGATAAACCTCACTGTTAGAATAAACCTCACCATTAGGATAAATCTCACTAATAGGATAAACCTCACCATTAGGATAAACCTCACCTTTAAGATAAACCTCACCGTTAGGATAAACCCCACTGTTATGATAAACCTCACCATTAGGATAAACCTCACAGTTAGGATAAACCTCACCGATAGGATAAACCTCACCGTTAGGATATACCTCACTGATAGGATAAACCTCACCATTAGGATAAACCTCACCATTATGATAAACCTCGCCGTTTAAGGACACCTCACTGGTACGTCTCTCACGCTATTTTAAATTTTCGTATTATGGCCGAGACTTCAAACCGTTTTCAATATGAGATTTATTTTATATGTGAATCCTAAATGATATTAAACATGACTCTAGAAATCACTCAATCATCGCAAACCCGTCTGTTCGAATCTCTCCTACCTAAAACCTCTCAAGCTTGCAAAACCCTAAGCCTCAGAATCTGAAATGGCCCGTGTGAAGCGACCCTCACTCGATGAAGGGAGTGATGCGCTGCAAGCTAAGAAGTAGAAAGTAACCAATGCAGGTGCTAGTGGTAGCAGTAGAGGTGTCGTTCGAAGGAATATTGTGAATCCTCATTTATCGAAGCGAGAAATTGTAGTGGAAAAGGAGTTATGTGCGGAATGGCTATTTGAAAGTATGTCCTTGATTCTGAAGATTTTAAAAGAGCAAGGATAGCTCGAATGATTCATGAACAATAATGGACCGTATTTTCCAGTACTGGTAAAAGAGTTCTATGAGTTTGTCTGTTTTGAGACATCTAAAGAGGAGAATAGGATGATTTCCTTTGGGAATGGTCCAAAGTTTTTGTTTTCATATGTTGAATGGGATGAGAACGTTAGAGTTCCTCATATATGTGATTATGGATTTTATTCAAAATCCATACCTACTACTAGTGACTTTCTAAATTATGTGGATGCCTTGTTATAATTGATAGGAAATGGAACTCCTATAAAGGTCATTGCTGCGGAGATGGCAGGGGACGATAAACTACTTTTTAAGTTCATTCAGCATGTGATTAGTCCAAGGAGAGGAGATTTTTCTACCCTCATATTACAAGATATTTATTTGTTGTATCTATTAAAGCATGGAGTAAAGGTGAATTTGTGCAGATTGCTAATGATTCAAATTGAGGATATGACTAGACCGAAGTCTATGTCCAATGCACTATTCTTTTCCAAGTTGATTTCTATTATGTTGAAGGAAAAGGAGGTAGATGGACATCAAGATGAAACTGTTGTGGTTAAGGACAATTTTGGCATCATCAGGACTATTTGTAAGTTTATGAAATTTAGCTGGAACCCTTGTAAGAAATAATGGGTTAATGATGAGGGTAAAATCTATGACAATTTCACTCATGTGGACCATCCTTCTAGACCAAAGGATGTAAGGAATCCTGGTCTTGGACCAGACGAGCCAGAACCGGTCTACAGTGATAATGAGGCTAAAACTGAGGAGGAAGAGATGTCAGTTGAGGAAGGAGGAGACCCAAATTTACCTCCTAGTCCTGTGCATGAAAATATTTCTTATGGAACAGCTAGCCCTCCAAAAGAACTACCAATGAGAGAAACTGTTTTGTAGGACAGTTATACTGAGAGCATAAAAGAAGAAGAAGAAGCATATCAGAATGTTGTCAAAGACATCTCTGAAGAGGATGAGGCAACCAAGTTAGATAATTTTTCTCATGAATTAAAGGGGGATTCTGCTGAAGAAAATGATGAAGAAAATGATGAAGAAGAGATCAGTTTTAGCCCTCTAATAGATAGTATAGTCCAGATAGTGCCTGACCAGGAAGCAATAGTGGGACCTACTGCCATTACTGAGGTAGTCATTGATGACACAGAAAAGTATAGGACTCACCCCACCATTGAACTATCAGAGAAAATGGTTATTGAATCTGTTGAAGTTGCAGAGGAGGCTGTAGAGTTACCACGAGCAGAAAAGATAGAGGAGATTCCTCAGGAGAATGTTGTAAGTGAGGGGGAGCATCTTGGTTCAGTTTTTGTACTATATGAAATCGAAGGACGGTCATCAGATCCAGGATATATGGTTCTTGGACTTAATTATGGTGATTCAGATGAGGAAGACCAGCCTCAAAGGGAGTCAGTTATCCTACCTGATATGGCTGAAAAGTTGGCAACCAAGGAGGACCTTGAGTCCATAAAGGTTGAAATGAAAGAAGCACTGAGAGAATCAGTGGTAGATTTATGGACAATCCTAGTTGACGAAATGAGGAGTGTGGAGCAATCCCTGGAGCTATATCTGGGATGTACTTTGTCTAGTCCAGTGAAGGGAATGATGGATGAAGTTAATGTATGCCATACTCAAATTGAGAGTTGGACAGGAGCAGTG
Source organism: Viscum album (assembly GCA_963277665.1). Classification (NCBI taxonomy): domain Eukaryota; kingdom Viridiplantae; phylum Streptophyta; class Magnoliopsida; order Santalales; family Viscaceae; genus Viscum; species Viscum album. Next base: position 399,294,331 of record OY728151.1, on the reverse strand, counting down.
GTTTCTCTAAGACAATCGATTGCACCATTGACTACCATGAACAACTCTCAAAACCAAGTAAATACTGATATCGGATATTTCAATGAATTATTCAATCAATTTGTGGAAGTATTTGAGGATTTTAAGACATCAGTCAAAGAGCATTTGAAAAGTCGGGATGAACTTGTTTGGAAGGTGGTTAGTAATATGACACGGTCTTTTAAAGAGATAGTATCTTTATCAGTAAAACCCCGTCCCTCATCCATATCCACTATGAACCTTGACCAGATCAGAACTACTATCCAGGAAGAGTTAGCTAATTCCAATACCAGTAGCACCTCAGATACTCAGATCCTTGCTGCCACTAGGGAAGTTAGTAGTTTAGTTCGTGATCACCTACAGGTAGCTACTGCTTCTCAAGAGGCAATTAAGAATAAGGTGGATTCTTACTTTGAAAAGGTCTATACCAAGCATCAATTGACCAATCATTTCAATATCTTAATGGAGAATATGAAGTTTCCTCTAGTAACTCAAGATTTTAGAGAATAGGTTAGTAATCTCAGAGAGAGTACTCCTACCTTGGATAAATTCATTGAAAATTGAGATGATTTTGTGTCAGCAATGGAGAGAGGAGGTAGTATTATTATGGATTTCCGGAATCTGTTGCTACCATTCATGCATGTGGATGCCAGACCTGGGATTATACCTCCTAATCTTTCTGCCTCTGCCTCTGGGATTACACCTTAGTTGACTCCAGGTCAGGCTATTCGAGGCTTAACACCTATAATCCAATAGAAGAGCACAAGTTTCAGATCCGGTACAGTTTCAGTGGTTGACCCTCCAGTTGTTCTTCCTACTCTTCCCAAGACATCTACTAAATCTAAACCTGCACCCTCTTATTGTTCTAAGGGATTGACTCCTATTCAAGAGGATTATTGGGTGATTCTGGATGTTTTTTATAGGATTCACATGTATTTTTTTTAATACTAGCCTTATCAGTTTGTACCTCTTGTGACTTAATGGAAATTTTCTCTTAGAGTGCTTATGTTTCTTTTCCATCTGTTCTCTTTTTGACTCTACATTTCTATGCTTCTACCCTTCTTTTTGTAAATCACAAAGCGGGAGAAAATGAATCAAATGAGTACTGGGAGTGCAATTGAAAGGGGGAGAAAAATGAGATTGTTTTTTTTTGGAAATTTTTCCTTTACCACGACTTTAATTTTCTTAATACTTTGGAATAAGTTGTGAATATCAAAAAGGGGGAGATGTTGAATCCTCTGGGAGAATTAGTTGAACTCATATTTTGATAATCCCAATTATGCTCAATCATATTTTGATAATCCCAACTATGCACAATTATGGTTTGATAATCCCTATATTGATTAATGTTTAGTTACTTATTTTAGTATTTCTATACACCATGCACATATTCATATATTACAATATTTATAGAATTCGGTTACTAGATGGATGTATATTATAACTTAACATATTCATCCAATAGAATGCTTAAACAGAAAAGTGGTCACCATTACATAACAAGCCTACTGATACAGGACATCGGTACAACAATTCTACCTTTACGTGAAGGTCAGCAATACATCAAGTAAACTGATAAAACAAGTCTACCGATATGTGAAGTTCACTGATACATCAAGTCCATCGGTACAACAAGTCTACTGATACGTGAAGCTTACCGATACAGTCAAGTCACCGTTATGCAAGCCTACCGGTACATGAAGGCTACCGTTACATGAAAGGTTACCAGTACCTTAAGTCTACCGCTACCGATCAAGTCTACCGACATACATGAAGTCTACTAATAGAAAGACTACTGTTATACAAGAGGTTTCCGATACAAAGACTTAACAATACACAAGGCTACCGATATCCAGAGCTACCGTTCCAGAGAATCTGACGCTACCTTAATTTCATTATCTTTATTTAATCAAACCAACGGTCATATTAGGTATATTTTAATGCTCTATCATTTATTTAATAAAGGTTGTTGGATGTCAGGGAACCGTACCTCGTACCTGCAATAAGAAATCATTTCTTTTTCCAGAGCATGTGTTATAAAGATAAGAAGTCCATGTTGCTGAAAAACACATGAAGAACACAGAAGGAATATACAGAAGTGATCTACAAGTGACATATACAAGAAGATCTCATACAGATATACATGCATGACCAAGAAGATACAAAAGCTCATACACACTCTCGCTTAATCAAGAAGATCTGTGTACATTCACGAGGATTTTAAAGAACTTCATCGACTAATTTTTCACTATCTTTGAACCTGGATGTCAAGTAGATGACACTCTGTATTCCATACAAAAACCAGAAGAGGACTCAGAAAAATTTCTGATCAATCCGATGGAGTCCAGAGCAACACAGCAATCACTAGAGCCATTTTAAACTCTATATCTTTCTCAGTGATTTATTATTTACATTACGAGCAGTGTGTGTCATTAGTTTTAATTTACACAGACACTGTCTCCTGAACCTTAACTATAGGATCTGTAAATCCTCATTCAAACTCCTTACATCTTCTATTTCCCATTGTGGATAGTAGTAGAGGTCGTGTGTGACCTGGACAGCTGTATTTGATGTTGTTCTTGTTTCCCACAAAGAACTGTGGTAGAGGTATTTGACCTGGAGAGTTGTAAACTGTTGTGAACCCTGATCTAGGGTGTGGATAAAATTTATATAAATTTGAGAGGACTAAGTCTCAGCTTGAGACTGAACCTCTTGGTTATATCTGTTTTGCCTTATTTAGTTTTATCTCAAACCTTTTATTTCGCTGCTAAGTGCTTTAAAACCTAAACTTTTTTTCAAAGTTACTCTAATAATTAAATTAGCAAGTGTTTTCATTATTTGAAAATAATTAGGTTAGTTTCAAAAGCTAATATGATATTCTAATTAGATTAACTGGGAATTAATCAATCCCTTGAGAACCTAACTAAAAGTTTGATTTATTTCAAATTCACTAAAATTAAATTATTATTTTAAATTTGGGGATTTTAGTGAGGAATTTTAAACAGGAATTTTAATTGGAACTCAATTCACCCCCCTCTTGAGTGGCCACTCCGACCAACAACAGTGACACTATTTTTCATCCATTGGGGATCAATAATCCATTCAGTCCATGCCAAAATTTATGTCAAGTACAGTGATAGATGGTATCCCAAAACAATTTCTCACATTTGAAATATTTTCTAAAATTTTAAATGTATAATTTTGAGGTTTTATCCATTTAAAGAGTCACATGATGGGTTGTGGTGGTTTATGATATTTAAAAATTCTAGTTTATAGATATTTCATGCCACCATGTATCTATATTTGAGGGACTATTTTCTGACTAACATCAAATGGATTTTTTCCTCTACAAGGGGATACTGGGTGGACAGTGCTACGAATCTAGGTACCTAGTGTGACTAGGAACTATTAAAAAATGGATTTTTTTCTTCTCATGGGGATTTATTTTAAACATAATATCTTGGGTCTCTCATTACATTCAAAAAAATATAATGGTGATCCACCCAATTCTTCGTATTCCTCACCATAATTTCCCAAAATGATAAATAGAAACCTAATGAATATTTCTTATTAATTTATGTTAGTGTTCATCCTTCATATTACATTTCTCCTTGTTATCCTTCCCATATTTTTACTTTAGTAGAAATTGTTTATGTATTTTACAACAATTCCAATAAATAATAAGGGAATCAAGCTTAGTTAAATTGTATTTAATTATAATTAGATAATGTTAGATTCAAGTTGATTTCAATGATTTGTAGCATGTGGTTTCTTATCACATGAGGTATTCCATTTTCATGAACTATTTATAGATTTTCATGAATTTTAAAAAATATAATGGATGAATTAATATCATGTTTTTAATAATTATTATCTATAGTTATAAGAGGATATAATTGTTTATGTAAACTAAATTGTTGTAGAAATTTTAGTTTATGTAATTATTAGGTTTTTTAGATATATATATGATACATGAAACCTTCGAACAATTTTTCGAAAGATATGATTGGTTTTGGGTTGAAAATTGAGTTTGGTAAAACCTAGGATTAATCGCACTATAATGGTTAGAGTGGTGGAGTAAATATCACTCGATGTGGGGAAGTATGTGTTGGTCTATGGGTGGGGAAATCTAGTTCGGTGAAAATAATCCTCCATACTAAGGCACTGATCATTTTAGTGGATGTACTACACTAGGAGACTTTATATCAAAAAATAGCATAATATCACATTTGTATCAGTGGACATAAAAGTTATTGGTCTAGATAATGTTGGTAAAAGGGTTATCAAAGGAATGAAGATTGAAATAGGGTAATAAATTCACTACCACGTTTTCCATGGAAATGGCCAAGGTGATGTATCTATGTCATGTTATATTCCTGTACAGATTTGGTTAATGATTAGTTGACTTGTTGTTGGTGGGATGTCTAAAAAACATGGAAAACACAGTATATTTTGATAAAATGTGTGGTTATAACTATTTTGGGGATTTAATGATTTATTTAGAAGTCAAATTTGGTAAACATCATGCACCTGTATGGGTAACTACATGTATTATTTTTTGGGGAATTGATTATGGTTCATTTGGATCAATAAAACTAAATAAAAATCATTATTCCTAATGTATATTATATTAAAATTATATAAAATCTTATAAAAAATATTATCTAACTTATTGTGATTTATGTGGAAATAATGGGATGTCTTCTTTTTTCTTAATGGATTAATATATACACCCAATTCACATAAATGATGGTGGATATTCAGTCATCATTTTTTTGAGACAGGTAAAGTTAAGACCTCTTATATGTTAGCAAGGTGTTTTTTAGAATAAGACATAGTTAAGAGCATGGCGGTAGTGGTAATTTAAATCAAGGGAGTGTTCATTTTTGTGAATCTTGTATTTTGTCTAGGTCCATTAGTTATACTGCATTTCGTTATGGTCGGAAAGTGAACAATAATTTTTTTATCGATATAATATATATTGTATTTTGGTTTTCTATTTATTCACACATAATTTTTTGTATTCTTTTAAATATGTCTATTTTAGGAGTTCATATATATATATAATGGTAAATTATTCCTCAAGATGTTATTAAACACGAATAATTTTTCTATAGACTTTAGTGTTTGTGGAAGGTCACCTGGTTTTGTAGAACCTTAGTCCTACCAAATATAATGGGTTGGATTAAGATGTTAAATATGATAATAATTTTCTATAGTATATCAATCAAGAATGGTATTTTTGTTGTTTGTATTCACTAGGACACAAAATTTTTATTATAAAAATGAACATGTAAACTCTTTTTTACTAAAAATAAAGTTTCATGTGTGGTCTGTGAAGAAAAAATTATTGTTGGTAATATCATGGTTGGTCATCACCTCATTGTCATAGATTTAGATGATGAGAGTTACGTATCATTCATTAATGAAGAGACATCCCACTATGAATCTAGTACTGATGTTTTATTATTCTAATATGAATGGGTAGGTTATAAAATGAAGACTTTTATTGTAAAAGATATATATTTTGTTTGGGTGAAACTGAGAGTCTCTAATTAATTATTTACAGAAGATTACAAATAGTGTATGGTTTTTTGTTTTGTGCTAATTCATGCTAGCATGTATTTCTTATGCATCTTTTATGATAAATATATTAAAGTATGATTAACTTGAATGGAAACCAGAATATAAATTATTAATGTTCAAACTAATAATTATTCCAATATATAGTTATTTTAATTTATTTAATTTTAACACAATGTTAATAATTTCAGTGTAAGAAAATTAATTAATAATTGTTTTAATGTTTACAATCATTCTTGATCAACGAATGTTTTGATTCCTATGTTGTTGGAATCCCTTACACATGATTGAGTTATTTCTTATTATCCTATATTTTTATGATATTTATAATTGAATATGAGTTGATTAAAATTTAGAGATTTAATATTTTAGTCAATATTAATAATAAAATTATGTGCATTTTTTAAGTTGATGTATTTTTATTTTTATAATTTTTATACATAATAAATAATTTTATTTTGTATTATGTTGATGATATTAGATATTTAGTGAATTTTATATAATATAATGAGTAGAATAATACAAAAAAATTGTGAATATATTAAAAGGTATAATCTATTTTAATGTTAAATATATATTTCTATTCATATTTTTTTGGAAAAAACATCTTGAAAAATATAGAAAATATATAAAATAATTATTTTGGTTGTTATATTTTTTTTATATTACTGAACAAGAATATTTGCTTACAAAATTGATTCAATAAATTTTTTTCAAAACATAATGGAATGAAATTTGAACTTGGGTAGTTATTACCAAAATATATTTTCTTTAATGTGTAAATTTAATTTGTATGAATTAGAATTTTGGAAAATAATGTTATTATTAATTGAAATTATTATGTTTTGGATCATTTTTTGAAACAAAAATTACTACTTCTTTAACTAAAACTGAAACACTCCATGCATATGGTTGAAATATTACATATTCGATGCTTCATAATTTATTTTATGTCAGTAGTGATGTCTAGTTTATGGGGGGATTATCTTATAATAGATTTTTAAAATGGAAGAACCTCATCAGAAGTAGTTTTATAAAATATTTTATTGATTTATATAATTTGGAACAAAAATAATTTTTTGGTTTTTTTTTTGAAATTTTCTATCATTTTGGGTCTAAAAATATTAAATCCAATTTATTTAAATGGTCCATGGGGGGAAGAGACAAATAAATGAAATAGTTAATTTTTGGAAAAATATAATTTCTAGATTTTTAGTAACTATAATTTTATAATGGTGGCATTATTGTGTTAATCAAATTTAGATATCTTATATTAAAAGTAAATTTGGAATTATTTATCATATGTCTAGATTTTACAAATGTATCATTAAATCGGTTCTTTCATAAATAAATGATTAATGAAATTGGTATTATTATTTTGATAAATTCAGAATTTCACATGAGGTATTTGGTACTGTTATAAAATAAGGAGTGGATGAATGGGAACCTTATAAATTCATGATGTAATGGGAAATATAAAAACTATCTCCTAGAAGAGATGTTAGTGAATACTCCTTTGGTGCTTCATTGGTGTGTTGGTTCATGTATGTTTCTTTTATATTTTTTCATTAGATATGTTGGTTGTCATTTATTATTTGTTAAAATATTACAAGGAAATAGAATTTTATTTTGTCGTAACTGAGAGCTCATGGGATGTGAATCCTGATATCTCATGGGTAGAAGGATATTCTGGGATCTTTACTCCTCACCATGATCAATTGAAAATAATACAGTTTAGATTTTTGGGATTAAATGTCTAAGAATATTCTTCATTGTAATCAAGGGAATACAATGTATCCTATCATTAAACTTCATATTGGTTTATATGATTATAGTATTACTATTATATATTGATAACGCATTTTCCAACATTTTAATGGATATGAGACATAAAACAAGAATGGGTTGGTGAGAGTTTTTAAAACAATCGATTGTTATTTTCCAATTTAATGGTGGATATTGATAATCCAGCTGGGGAATTTGGGAAAAAAGACTCACCTTCCTTTATAGGAACTAAAATATTTTCGACCTCTTGTTTAGACATAGTTAGTAAGAGCACCATAGATGGCTAAACTATATTAACATCTCTATGATATGGGTGAGTACAATGTTATGTCTAAAAATTTAGTAATGCGAGATATGACATATTATAATGGTTTAGTGGAGTCATTTTAAGATACCTTGTTGAATCTTAACTGGATTTTTTTGTGATTTATTTCCATCTCCTGGATCATGTTTTCTCCATTCTATCCTCATGAATGTCTACCATGATTATTTTTAACTATTAATTTGTAATTGGGAAGTTGATGTCTCAACTGAAAAATTTATGGGTAATTCATGGGTTGAATCACTCACATCATCTTTTGTCGTATGAACAAATATAATGCAATGGTTTTTTCGGGATACTCTCATTCCACATTTGGGTGAACTATTCCTAAGAAAACTGATGGGTAAAATGTTATTTTATTATTGTTATGATAAACTATATTGGTTATTAGTTGTTGATAAATTTTTTGAAAAAAAATTCTCTCTTCATTTATTGGATACACTATTTACTCTTCCATCTACTTGGGTAGTTTTGATTGGGTTTTCCATTAAAAAATTTAGATGGAATACAAAGAAATTAATTTTGAACACCTAATAGATAATTCTAACTACAAATATCAAATTGTTGGATTAAATTCTAATTTGGTATCAAACTTAAAGGTCTCTAAGAAATTTCGTCACAAACATGATATATTAAAAACTCTATTGGGTTAGTGATTTTCTTTCCAATTTTGGGGAAAATGTTAATGAAGATCATTTCATTTGATATTCATGAAGATTGTTGATCCTGTATCATGCACATATTTATATATTTTATTTTAGAGACCCTTGTTTTCCATTTTGGGTTATCTTGAATTTTTTTAATATGGTTCTCAATATAGAATTTTGTAGTCCATTGAATGATACACAACAATTCAGTTATATGTTCAATAATGTCTTTAGGTTGTGTGTATTTTTTCCTATCATGTTACGAAACATTGATGGTGTGAATATTCATAGTTATATATCCAAATACTTAGATACCTTAATCAGCATGTCACTATTTTCCTTGGTTATTTATCATGGGCAATCATGTATTACTTTAGATTAACACATGACTAGTGAGTAAATTACTATGTAAAAATGGGTAGTTATATCCTTGTGGTTTTGAATGATTAGAGATTATTAACAAAAATTAGTTGGTTGGTTATTGGGTAGCAATGAATTTCTGATATAAACAAATACCAGACTAACAAGAACCATCCCTATCATTCCACTATTCTTCTTACAAATTGAAGTGTGAAATTCCTAAGGTGAGTTTCTAATCACCATAGGGCTGCAATAAGCACCAAAGGAATCATGTAAGAGCTAGTGGATATGACTTGAAATATAAAATGATTTTTAAAAACAGTGAAATAAAAAATACATGACCACTTCATATATTAATGGTCCATTTTCCTAAAAATAATAAACAGAATAAAAATATAAAAATAGTGAAAAAAATTAATCAAACTATACCTCTTATAAAAAACCTTATTTCCTCATATATAGATTTTGAGAATAATTTATATTTTTCGGTATAAAACTATTTTCATGGGAAAAATAATAATTTTACCCTAGAATATGATTTTGGAAATATTTTATATCAACTTTGATGGACTTTAACTAGAGTTCCTTCCATAAAACATGAGTTAGGATTATATCAGAATTTTTATGTTTTTGAGGAATATTAAATGTTTAATAGAGTACATATTAATATATCCATGTGAGATTAGTTAGAGATATCTTTTGAACAGAGTGTTGTATTAATTTTCTAAATATGTGGCAGAGTAGGGAATTATGGGTCTTTTCCGTATGTGGTGTATTAAAATTCTTTGGGTTACGGTACAAGGGATATGTATTAAATAAGAAATTAATTAATTAATTAATTAAGATACCTAAAACACCCCACCACAATTTTAGGGATTAATATGAATGAAAAGGGGAGAGGGTGCCTCCCCTTCACATGATTCTCAAACCATATTTGGGCAGAGAAGGAGATGCCATATTTCTTCATCCATGGTAGTTATCAGGACCCAATCGAGGTGCAACAACTTCTGAGAGCGAATTTGGACATGAGATATCAGTGTTTAGGTGGAATGCTATTTTTTTTAATTTTTATGCCCCTATCACAATTAATTCATTTTTAAAATGTTTTATATACTTATTATGATTTTTAAATACCCCATGGGGACTGATATGTACAAAATATGTGGAAACATTGGTTTTGGGAGGTTTTTAGGGGATTCCCATTTGAAAACCCAGACTACACACTATGAGGTTTTAATAACACAATCCATGTGTTATTCCCATTCTAGAAAGACCGAAATGTTTGAGCACACATTATTTAAATTAAGTTCATTACATGTAGTATTAGTTTTATTTGTAACTTTAAATTTTAATGAGTAAATAGACAAATGAATTATGGAACGTACATGTAATATATTGTGGGTATATGTTGTGTACTATGGGTACACATAGTGTAGTATGACATGTCCATGTGGAAATTTAGTTGGTTAGAAACCAAACATGAGGGGTACATGGCCATGTAGTAGTACACAGTTAAACCCTATGCATGCCTTGTCCATGTAGTCGTACATATGATGTCACCAAGTCTTTTTAGGCTATGTAACACTATATGGCCAAGTTCGTATTTGATATTACACATTATGTAATCAGAAGTACATGTTGTGTACTTTTCTAACATGGGGTTTCCTTTTATTTTTTGTCTTGGTTTCAAAAAATTTCTTCTGAGTAGTCCATTTTGATATTTTATCCACATATATTTTCATAGGGGATTCCTTTCAACATATAGAGGTCTTCTAGATTGTTTTTAGAATATGATAAATCATTTTATAAATTTCCTATAGGTTTGGATTTATAATACTATAGTGGGGTTGGTTATGAGATATGAGGCCCTAGTGTGGGTTGTCAGTTCGATGATCAACTTGTCCTGTGCATGTCCTAGTAGACTATTTTAGATTCCTTGGATAGATTTTTATAGGTTCAATTTACTTGTATCTATAAGGGGATATTGTATTTTTCTGCATTTTGGGACAGGTTATACACAGTTATAGTAGTTTGGGTTAATCATTATAGTTGTATGATCATTTTTGTTTAATCATATGGGATGGCGTGATGTTGTCCGATTTTGGTTATAAAAAGGAACCTTTCAGTTGTTTATATGAGTATGAGAGACTCATGAAGATTCCATAGTGGGATGATTATTGATCATGTGATATTTGGTTGTCATAGTCATTGGTTGCAAATATTCCTGATGAATGGTTTATATAGTGATGATGATCCCTTGGCTGGTCATAAGTTTTTGTGTTCATATGGAATATTTTGTATTTTGTTTGACTGATATTTTCTTTTGGATTTAATTTTGGATGCACCGTTGATTAAGGATCTATTGGAGTCCACTGAGGTCCATTAGATATTTTCCATTTTTGTATAGACTAGTGGATCAAATGTTGGATCCCATCACATTTTTACCAGTTTTTAGTATCTATAGAGGGATTCTTAGGATTTTCTATTTACTGAAATGGCCATGTTGTTACCCCGTTGATAGGTTGACCTTTATTGGGTGCTGGTGCATGGTTGGGATAGGTAATGGTTTCCCATTGGGACCTTAATTGATGTATGAGTTGATGATTATTTTTCCCCCACTAAGTCTATTGTGATATGGTTGGGTTTATAGTTTTCCAGACTAGTATACTAGTAAGTGTTGTGATGGCTATGATATTTAGAATGACTATCTACAATTGTAGTTCTTGACATTTATAATTGAAAATTTTATACATGACAATTCATATCAGTATTGAATGTTTATTTAGGGTTTCAGTACTATAATGAGATTCTAGTAACATTCGTATGTATTATTAAGTATAATGGATAAGACACTAAATGTATTTGGTTAGATTTTGGATGGATATTTTGAACATGGATCATATATTATATATATTTGGTGTCATATTGGGTCTCTAGACATAGATAGTATACTTTTTTGCTTATGTGATAGAATGATTATCTAGGGAATGATGGTATACCAGCAGGGATTTATTATGGAGTGATGTTATACATAAATTATTTAGGTTTTGGATTGATTACCTAGGCATGATTGTTTTGATACATGGTTTAGGTATATGACTTATGCTATTGTAACTATAGTTTATGAAGTATGGGTTAGATGTCTGATGGATGGTCTGTGAATGTTAGATATTTTATATGGTTACCCGAACACATGTGTCTAGGTTCTAAATAAGATATAATGAATGGGGTTTTGTAGACCTGGTATAGGTTTGTAATAGATAAGTTTGTCAAATGATTGGATTATCATATGATGGGACCCGGAAATTATTATCCTTGGCTATAGATGTTATGGATATTAGGCACAAATGTTATTTTTGATGCACAATTATTGATACATACAGAGAGATAACCCAGTGGTGGATGATGTTAGTATAGTAAATCAAGGTCATAGACCAAAGGATCTGCAAGTATTCTACGTGTATTTATTTTCAGTTATTTTTTGGAATGGCTGAGCACATTTATTGATCATTCACTTATGGAATCAATGTATATTTTCATCATAGTGGGTGGCCTTCTAAGATTAATTTATCACCCTCTATACATGAACCTTAATTTGGGTGCTTACCTTATGTCTATTTCTGGTTGAGAAAGGTTTCATGATGGATTGGAAAGAGGGATTTGTTATCTTTATTGAGAGGACTTATCATATGGATTTTGATGATTGTGTTGTAGTATATTGATAGGGAATTAGAGAATGAATAAATAGTGTGGCCATGAGTTGGATGTTGTGAATAATGTGTTTCTATTATAGTTTTTTATTTTTTATTTGTGATTGACCTATTGGGAAATCAATGATTTATGTTTGTAATGGATGTTCCGACTTTTAACTTATTTAATTTCATTATACAATTATTCTTTTTTAGTTTATTTATTCATTCAAAATACTACAATGTGAAAGATTTTTGGTAATTTACTTCTAGTGGATCACTCTAATATCGGGGTATAGTCTCCCCATAGTTTCACCTTAGACCCCCTCATCTATTTGGTAGCCTCTGACATATGAGGATGCACGGAAGAGTTTTTGTATAAAACCAGCTATGGGATCCAGTTTAGTAGAATCTATGATATGATTATACAAAGTGATATCAAATCTGTTTATAGTCTTATTATATTACATTTTCAGACATGGTATACTATAGATGTATCCCTGTCTCTTTGAACCTTATCAAGTGAAATGTTTTTGGGTTTTCACTCTTATCATATAGTGTAAGTAGGAACTTAAATAATCATAATAGGAACACATGATTCAAATTTTATACGTCATCTAGAGTAGGAATTTTGGGTGTTCTTTTTGATTGAAGGTTATGTGTATCTATGGTGGAATACTCGATGGTGATGATTCTAGTTATTTATTTGTTCTATTTCGGAGATGTTACCATAGTGGGTGTGTAGGGTGTTAGTACATGAACATTAGACACAATTAAATGGTTTTTTCATTATTAGTTTCATGTCTGGGCCCTCTAGGTAATGGTATGAGGCACACTTGATCAAATGGGATTGGTGCCCTGGTTTTGGGTATTTTTTTAAAAATGAAATTCAACATATGATAGTTCCTAGATTTGAGTTATTTGACCTGTTTTTGTTGTGAGATATTATAATTAGAGCATGTTAGACATACAATGTGTTTTTTCCCTTGGGTAATTAACTTATTCCTAGGTCGTGGGACTGCATAACATGACATGATATATGACTGGAATGGCTTGTGGGTGAGCTTATTTTTCTTTATTATCTTACTCTAGATAAGGGAGTTAGTGAAGTTTGAATTTATCCTATTGTCCATGAAAAAACATGGCAAATTTGTGTGTGTTTATGGATGTTGGAATCACAAATGGATGATTTGGACTCTAGGTAATGATACAACAAGGGTGAATTTGGATTGGAGGATTAGGATCATTGGATGTCGTTCGTTCTAAAGATTAAGATCTTGTTCGATTTTGTTTCATCCATGAGGGTAGTTTCATGAAGTTGATGATCATTTAGGAGTCTATCCTAGGAATGGTTGGTAGCTGAGTTGAGACTAGTGGATGTTTATTCAGTCATCATATGATAATGTGAATGATTTTTCATTGTTAGAAATTGCGAGATGAGTTTTCATGAGATCTGACTCATTAGTCTCAAATTGGGTTTTTTAATTAGGTTATACAAGGCATGTTAGTGGTTCTATTGTATAGGAATCTTGGATATACAAGCACTAGTTACATGTTGTATTGTTTGTTTCATGGATTAGATATTTTGGGTGTGTAAATATAATCTACTTTAGTTGGGTAGAAAATTATGGGTAGGTCGAGAATCATTATAGGTGTGATGAGAGGATTGTAGTCTTAGTGACCTGATAACCTTAAGATACAATTATGATGATCTTTATTAGATGAGGTAGTGGTGGTACATGTTGAATAAATTTTATTGTACTAACCACATTTTCGTGTCACGTCAAATTTATTATGATGATAAGGATGATTTTTAGTCTAGAGAAGACACAAGGTCATCTCTCAAGGAGTGTTGGTTGGTTTAGAGAGTGTGTTATTTAAAAGAAGTGCTAAAATAGGGATTGGTTTTAAAAATAGTTTTAGGATGAAATGACTTAATTAAAAGTTTAAAATATGAGTGACCAAATGGATATTGAAAATTATTAGATAAAATGTTTAATTGTTATTTCAATACACACATTTCACGTACATTGTTCATAGATATTCATTTGGGTTTGGTGTAATTCCTCTGATGAAATTAATTGAAATCTCAATTAATACCTCTGCTTTTATTTCAATGCTTAAAGTACCATACCTGGGCGTGACTATGATATTTTCAAGGTCCATAAATAATGAATATAATTAGAGCATCAAATTAATATTTAAATCTCAAGAAGGTGGGTATGAAAATGATTCTTGTGTTGGCCAATTAGAACAACACAAGTTATGCACTCAAAACATCACACTGATCGGTTAGAAATTAAGAGTATCTCAATCACATGAATCAAAACAGTAATTAAAATATAGAATTATTTAAGATACCTAGAAAAAATGTTTTCAATCCCAAATTACTCCAAAACATCCTCTAGAAAAAGAATCAGATCTCCCATGGCATTCATTTAGTTCCTCATAACGAACGCCCACCGTTTAGCTCTACATCTGCAGGAGGAGGTAGATCGGGTGGAACTCCTTATTCCATCATGATCCCCTTATGAAGATTGGGTCCTCCAAAACATCATGGATGAATAGGACACTCCTCTAGGCCTTGAAATTGGAAAATCTTCACTTCTGGTTCAAACTTGCTAAATGGGGTGCCCAATGTTCCTTTTTATACCAAAATGGTATGTGGATTTGGGCACCCATATTTTGATAAACCACTTGGAGGAAGTTTTTAGGATAATAAACGGTCTAATATCCCATTTGAAAAATTGGGTTAGTCGTACCCCCACGTCTTATATATGAGTGAAGAATGTTTTTCAGAATTTGTATAATCACAGCTTGAGATATTGACATATTATAGAACTCCACATTTTAGATTGTTCATATTTGGTGGCATGGATAGATTTGTTTGGATGGGCCCCTTAAAAGCTGAATCGTGATTGGGTTCCATAAATTGAAATGTATCTTAGAAAATTTTGGACCATACCACAAAATTCCAGCCCATTTTGACACACAGTCTAGTAGTATTGTGCGTATTAATCCACTGGTGTGTATGGATCATGCGCAGTTTGGCCCATATTTCTTGGAATTCATCATTGGTCCTCCAAATCACCTCCACTATCAATGATAATATAAAAAAAATTAACATTTCCATTTTTAACTATGATAAAAAATATAACTCAATCAAATGTGGAGTTTATTTGTTATTATATTTGTAATTGAAAATACTAATTCATTTTCATACAATGGTGTAAGAGTAAAAAGAGAACAGTGAATCGTGGTACGATCACACCCCCACACCTAATCATTTTCACTCCTGGGAAAAGATAAATTTTCACAAATTATGCCTATATATACTACTAAAATCATGAATTTTTACCATCTGAGGAAATTTTAATTCATTACTGTAAAGTGATCAATGCAAAAACCACACCAAGGAGTTATTCATAGTGAAAATAGAAAAAGATGTCTCATAAATCATATCACAATGAAATTACAATAGATCCATGATAACAAAATGATCAAGGAATTTAGAAGTCAACTATACCACTAAATCTCCATGTGTGTGTGAGAAAACCATTCCATGCTATTATTTCTT
The DNA here is from genome assembly GCA_963277665.1 of Viscum album. Classification (NCBI taxonomy): domain Eukaryota; kingdom Viridiplantae; phylum Streptophyta; class Magnoliopsida; order Santalales; family Viscaceae; genus Viscum; species Viscum album. The sequence goes on along the minus strand of OY728151.1, from coordinate 399,278,350 downwards.
CATTTTATCCAATAAATATATATTATTTTAACATTCTTCATCTTAATTTTTTTTTCACCGAACCATCCTTTAATCCGTTGTAATAATATTTCAAGACCCACTCTCATAATAATTCCTAAAAGTGAATCCATATGTTCCAGACATAGGTATCCCTTTATGTTGCAAATTTTATCACTCCTCTCATTTGTTATTTTGGTTTTTTTAGAAACTGCATTTGGAACAAATCTCACACTCATCTCTCAACCCTTTTTGATCTCTTCAAGACACTAATTTTAAAAGTTATAACAAGATAAAAGGTTGAGGTGGAGTGGGTTTTGACCTTCCCAAGACACAATAAAACTTTGTTTTTATTTTTTCCATTTTTTATTTTATTTTTGAGGGCATACAATAGTCGAATATCAGGTACACACACAGAAGTCAATCTGGTATAGTAATGAAATAGACCGGTTAAGGAATTAACATTTGTAAATATCACATTAAGAAAAAATATTAACCTAACATATTTTTACCATATATTACGTATGAAATATTTACACCTAGTGGTTTGGTGAATAAAATTTGTGGAGATACTAGTGACACATTTTTTCCTAAAACTACTCATACAATGGAAATCAATCATCTTAGTGGGTTTAGAAAGATAATACTACATATATCACTAACCAAAAACCAATTCACTAAAAATCACTTCCTGATGTAAAATTCGTACAATCATTAATTCCATAACAGTGTCATGTTTTCCTCAAATGTTATATACACATGGAATAAAAAACTATAACTTGAATTTTCAGTTTGTTCTATGATTTTTGTGACCAGTAGGTGGGGAGTAAAAAAAACAGAAGATGTTAAAAGGAGGAGAAGATGAAAATGATAAAAAAAATTGATGAACTAAACAAGAAGAGGAATAGTGAAAATACCATAATGAAGGAGAAAAATTTAAGAAAGAAGAAACAAGATAAAAAATCCTAACTAAACCAGGATTGTACCCGTCCCCCACACCTAATTTGTGTCATTTCCTTACTGAAATAGAAGAGAATGTAGGAATTGAGGATAAATCCTGGTGACTGTAATTCATATATTGCTTATTTAACATAGATTTCCTCCATATGGGACTCAAAAAAGGATTCGTGAAAGTTATTTAGCCACTACACATTGACAATGAAGGTTTTATTTGATTCTTCATAATGAACCTGGACATCATCGAATAGAGAGACATTTGTAACAGTGTATGGTCCAAACCAAAAGTAATGAAGATTTTCGGGATGTAACTTCAACCTTGCATTGTGAGGAGGACCTTCTGCCCAATTTGGAACTAGAAATGAAGGATAAGATGGTCTTGTCCATCCTTGGTTCTCTACTTATAAATTTTTTAGTTCTTATATGCATCTCTTCTCATTTCCTCCAACTCATAAATCTTTAACTTCCATTGTGACCATGCACTAGGAAGATTATAATTGCACTATTTGATGGCTCAGTAGGCTCAATGCTCAATCTCAACAGGCAGGGGACAACTCATTCCAAACACTAGCTGATATAGTTAAATTCCAATGAGAGTTTTGAAAGTAGTATGATAGGCCCATAAATAATCATCAAGACAAAGAGTCTAGTCTTATCTATTGGGATGAATCAATTTTGATTTAATCTATTTTAACTATCTATTTGAAACCTCAACTTGACCACTGGTCTGTGGGGGATATGTAGTATACACATGATGACTGACCCCATTCCGACACAAAAGTGACTTCATTTCGTGGTTGTAAAAATGAGATCCTTGGTCACTTATGATAATCCTTGGTAAGCCAAACCTACAGAATATTTGGGTTCTCAATAATTCTACAACTACCATAGAATCATCAATACTTATAGCTCATGCCTCTACCCATTTTGACATGTAATCAACTTCCAACATAATGTAAATGTTTCCAAAGTAATTGGGAAATTGCTCAATAAATTCTATACCCCAAAAATAAAAAATGACATTAAGGGGCAATGGGTTTGGTGTTATTTCATTTATCTTTGATACATTACATATTTTTTGAAAACAAATACATGATTTTAAAAAATCATGGGCATCCCAAAAAAGTGTTATCCAAAAGAGACCAGAATCAATGATTATGCAAGAAGTCCATTGGGGTCAAAAGTGTCCCTCACAAAAAAAGTGTGGTAGAATTACAGGACATACTGAAACATGGTATCTAGGACACAACACCTAAGGACTTGATCACTTCATGTGAGCCACAGGTAGGGGTATCCCAAATGTACCAATGAGACTCATGTTTTAGAAGACTAGCTTGGATTTTTTTGTAATCAGTATGAATAAAATATGCTACCAAATAAATTAAAACTTCAGAATAACGAGGAATAAAATCATAAACTCAGTACAATTTCTCATCAGGAAAAATTTCATTTAAAAAAATATAGGTGATGAGTCGATGTTTGAGGATTGGTGGGTTCTTTCTGATATGGTCATCCACCACATTCTCTACTAATTTTTTATCTCTAATTTCTAAATAGAAGTACTGAAGGAGGATCATCTAATGATTGAGATGGTGATTGGATTCTGATTTCTTATAGAGATACGAGAGTGATACATCATCATACAATATAATGAATTGGACCCTAAAATATATGACCTAAATTTATCCACGGAAAACACTATGGGTAAAAATTGTTTTTCAATTGTGGGGTAGTTTTATTAGACATGGTCCAAAGTATGTGAGGCATAGGAAATTAAATGTGGATCTCGATCGACCCTTTGTGTCAAGACAGTCCCAACTGCTTAGATAGAGGAATCACACATGAGATAAAATGGTAAATCCCACTGAGGTGGTTGGATCACCAGGGGTGACATTAGACATCATTTTAACTTATTAAAAGCTTCATCGCATTCTTTATCAAAAACAAATTCTTATTCATATTTGAGTAACTGGGGGAGTGAGTGAAATCTAACTAAAGTCACGAATGAAACGACGGTAAAATACATCATTTCGTATTAATGACTACACATCTCTGACATTATTTAGGAATGTTAGGGAAGAAATGACATCGAATTTTGATTTATCAACATGGATTCCATCCCTAGAAATGAGATGTCCCAAAACTATACCTTGTCACACCATTAAATGTAATTTCTCATAATTTTATATGAGATTATTTTCAATATAGTGACGTAGGATTGAAGTAAGTCTACCCAAACATTAATCAAAATAAAATCCACAAATAGTGAAATAATCCATGAATACTTCCATGAAATTCTATAGTTAATCAGAAAAAATAATCACCATGAATTGCTGGAATGTACCCAGAGCATCGGACAGACCAAATGGAATCCTCTTATATGAAAATCATCCAAAGGGGCATGTGAAGGTCATATTTTCCTAGTCCATGGGGAAAATATGGATATGAAAGTATCTTAGAATACCAATCAAGAAAATATTAATAGGACTTACCCTGTTGCCTCTCTAGCATTTTCTGAATAAATGGAAATGGGAAATAACCCTTCGTAATGTGTTGGTTTAGTCAGCGATAGTCTATGTAGACATTCCAACTATTCTTCACATGATTTGGAACCAATTAATTAGTTTCATTTTTATTACAGTATGGCTAGTTTTTTTAGGAACTAATTGAACAGAACTAACTTATTGGTTGTCAGAGATGGGGTAAATGATTCTAGTTGACAATAATTTTATTACCTCATTTTTCACAACATCTATGAGGTTTTCAATTAGTCGATGTTGTGCCTGCAACATTGGTTTAGCCTCATCATTTATCAATATATTATGTGAAAAAATTGATGGACTAATATAATGAATTTCAGGAAACTTCTATTCCAAATCTCATTTATACCCCCTCAAATGTTAAAGCAGTAGCAATTCATGCTCAATGGGGAGTGAACTAGAAATGATGATGGGAAACATGTTTTTATTCTCAATATATGATTATTTTAAATCTTGAGGTAGTTTTTTTACTTTTCATTTAGGTGTATTTTGGATTTATGGTAATGTTTACAAAAGTGGGAAGTCACGAATCTCATATAACTTCTCAATGGTATCATCCTTATATGAGGAATGAGGTTTTACATGCTTAGCAGAATCATTGATGTTAAATGGATCCTCAGTTTTCAATAAATCATCAATCAACAAACATGCATTACATTTATCAAGATCACTACAATAATAAATGCATAAATCATTTACTGGAATTTATATAAATGAATAAAACTCAAAAAGGGATTAGGGGAATGAAATGATGTTTTTTCAAGGGAAGGGTGTTGAATAATTGAATTAACAGAGATAAGGGAATGTTCTTATGGGGGGTTCTTCATGGAATCAATGATTTTCAAATGGACTATATCATCACCTAATTCCATATATAATGTAACTTTATGAATATTAATTATTGTTTTTGAAGTTTTCAAAAAGGGTCTCCCCACTATATTCATGGAATTTCCATTTATCCTATCATCCTCCATTTTATGCCCATAAAACTGAGCATGAAAAATTAAAATTTTATCCCTCATAAGAACATCCTCTAACACACTAGAGGGGTGTGAGGTACTCTAGTTATCTAGTTGAACAATAATTCTGGTGGGCTTTAGTTCCCCGACCTAAAATATAGAGAAAATGGAGTGAGGAACCACATTTATAGAAGCACCAAAATCAATAATAACATTGGAATAAAATACTCCCCTATGGTGTATGTAATCGAGAATGTTCCGGGATCATTGAATTTTTTAGGCAATGATGGTTCTATCAATGTTGATACGTTCCTCACTAATATCACATTTTCATCTCCAGGAAGTTGCCTTTGGTGCGTACACAACTCCCTCCGAAACATTCTATATATTGGAATTTTTTTTGTAGTATCAATCAATGGGATGTTTACCTACAATTTTTTGATTGTTTCCAAAATTTATTTATATATAATAGTTTCCTTTTGTTTTCTACTATGGGTGGACCTTTCAAAAAATGGAAGAGGAATGGGTTCTCTAGGATACTCATCAATATAAACACTCATTCCTTTGTAAGGACATATCTCAAGACAAGTATTATCTTTACTTGTGTCATTTTTAATAGTGGTTGGGATGGTGGTTTCATCGAGATTGGTTGAATTTAATGGATGATTCATTTTATTTTTATGTTTTTTTCCAATTATGATGGTGATGGTATTAATATTTCTCTTATCCCTAGGGTTAACTACTAGTTGAGAAGGTAGTTTCATAACCCATGACTATTAATTTCCCCCATAGAGTTAGCTAGTTGGCTTAATTGGGGTTTTAGTTCTTGTATGGATTCTAGGGTGGTTTTCTAGTATTGAAGATTGTTGGAAGCCATTTGTTTCATCATATCTTCTAGACATGGATTGGGATTTGGATGGGGTTGTTGGAAAGACCTTTGGGGTGGTTGAATATTTCTAGTTTGTGGTAGTGGATGACTACTCTGACACTGTTGGTTCCATGTTTGTTGAGGTCAGTTTGAATTCCCCACTTTCCTATAAGCAAGGTTTTCATTCCACAGAGAGTTAGATGGATAGAATGGTTCTTTTTTAAAGGGTTGGTTTTAGGGTCATCCTGGGAATATTTACTCACAACTCTCAAGTGTTTCTCCCAATTGGGGGAATTGGTGAGAGTAGTGGGTGTTAGAAGAGCAGATTCCACAATAAATGGGAGGAGGAGATTGATATTTCCCTTGGGAGAGAGTGAGTTTTCATAAAAGTGTACTTAGATCTTCAAACAATGTGTCCACATTCACCTCAAATTCAATACTTTTCAGCTCATGGAGTCCTCGAATGGGTACAGTGGACCTTGTACCAAATATTTTAGTGTTCTGTGCCATGATCTCAATAATGTTCTGGGCATCAATTGGGGTCTTATCTACCAGCGCACCACCTACAGCAGCATCAATCAAGTTTCTATAAATAGTTATTAACCCTTTATAAAAATACTGAATTAAAAGTTGTTCGCTTATTTGATTGTGTGGGAAACATGGAAAAATCATTTTGATGCATTCCCAATATTTAGGTAGTGATTCCCATTGTGATTTTCTTATACCATGTTTTTTTCTTGTAGATGTTGTGTGAGAGGCTGGGAAATATTTTTCCATAAAAAGATGTTTCATGTCCACCCAACCTCAAATTGGTGAATTAACTTAGTAAATCCTATATTTTGCAGTATCTTCTAAGGATAAATGGAATTACCATACCATTACTTCTTCTTCATCCACATTTGAAGGATTTAATGTAGAACACACAGTATGAAATTTTTTTAAATTCTCCTGTGAATATTCTCTAGGATGTCCATGGAATCTTGGTAATAAATGAATTAATCCTGATTTTAGTACAACGATGGGTGCCTCACCTTGAATTTGAATGTCGTTGGTCTGGTTATCAACATCAAGTCAGGTTAGTTCATTTAATTTAATGTTATTTTCATCCATCTTATACAAGTTTATTTCAGTTTTTATTTTGTTTCCAGAAGAAGAAGAAGAAGGATCAAGAAGAGTGCCAATGTTTTGGGTGTCCTCCTTTGAATGGTTCACTTTTTTGTCTCGGTGTCACTGACGTCGGATCTTCTCTGGTTCAGGTTCAAAATAAGGTATTTCTATCGGATTAGAATGCATCGTGCACCAAACCTACACAACAAATAAGTCAAAATACAAAATGGTAGGTGGAGATATAATATAAAATAGATCGATGTTATAAAAATTTAAAAAAAACATAAAAAAGACGTACTAAAAACGAAAGCGCTCATTGGGAATGATGGGAAAATTTGACTATGTTTCCACGAAACATAAAATTGATAATGATTTTAAGGTTTACATATAGTCAAGGGATGAACCTATGCCATCTCTCAAGGAGAATTGGTGGGTTTAGAGTGTGTGTTTTAAAAAATATCTTCGACAATATGGGGTGGTATTGAAAATAGTTTTAGGATTAAATGACATAATTAAAAGCTAAAAAGATGGGAAACCATGTGGATTTTTTAAAATATCAGATAAATGTGTTCATTGTGAATTCACTAGACACATTCAAATTTCATTTTTCATAGTTATTCATTTAGGTTTGGATTAATTCCTTGGATGAATTTAATTGGAATCCCCATTAATTCCTAAGATTTTATTTTAATTCATAAAGAACAAATCCTCGCCGTAATGATCGTATTTTCATGGTCCAGAAATTAAGGACAGAATAAGAGCATCCAATTAATATTTAAATCTCTATAAGGTGGGTATAAAAAAGAATTTATGTACTGTCCAATCAGAATAACACAAGTCACAGACTCAAAACCTCACACTGATCAGTTATAAATTAAGAGTATCTCAATCACATGCATCAAAATAAGAATTAAAATATGGAATTATGTAAGATACATTGAATTTAATGTATTCAAACCCAAATTACTCCAAAAAACTAGCTAAAATATGAATCAGAACTCCATTTACATGTTCGTAGCTCCCTCACAATGAACGCCCACCATTTAGCTCGGCATTGGGAGGAGGATGTAGCTTGGGTGGAACTCCTTCTTCATTAAGGATCCCCATATAAGGATATGGGCTTCCATAGCTTCCAAGATGATGAGGATACTATTATAGTACTTGAAAATGGATGAGCTTCACTTCTGGTTCTATCTTTCTAAATGGGGTGCCTAAGGTGCCTTTTTATTTCCAAAATGGTAAGTGGTTTTGGGCACCTGGATTTTGATAAACATGATGGAGGATTGTTTTCAGAAACAATATAGTCAAATCTCCATGTTGAGAAAACTGGAATATTTTATCCCACGTCTTGAATATCACCCCTGAAATTTGATCTTCATTTGGAAAATCACAGCTTGAGATATTGACATATTAAAGAATGCCACTTTTGAGTTTGTTCATATTCGGTGTCTTGGACAGATCAGTTCAAATGGGCCACATAAAAGCTGAATCGGTATTGGGTTCCTTGAGATCAAATATAACTTGGTATATTCTGGACCGTTATGCAAAATTTCAGCCTATTTGGATGAATGGTAAAGTAGATATTTGTAGATTAATCCACTTCTATGCTTGGATCATGTGCAGTTTGGCCCATATTTCTTGGATTTCCTCATGGGTCCTCCAAATCCCCTCCACCTTCAATGATATTATCAAAATAAGAAAAATTTCCCTCTATCAATGTGATAAACATAAAATAACTGAATCAAAATGAATTTCATTTTGTTATTATATTTTGAATTTATAATACCAATCCAGTTTAATACAATGGCGTAATGGTTGAAATAACAGAGTGAATCATGGTACGATCTTGTAATACCATTAAAGAGACAATCATGCCCAATATCTTAACATCCCCTTGAGTATTATAATATATCATCGGATATATTACATTCATTATATTTTTTTTGGTTGATAAGTGTAGTCTTAGTGGGTTGTGCTCATGGATGGGTGTCTGTGAAGTCGTATGATGGGGAGTTATTGATTTTCATTCTATGAGTGCATTGCATTTGATGAATTGGATATCGAAGAACACCATGTGTTTCATTCTTGCAACTGGGAACATGTGATAATTTTTTTTCTTTTTTCCTCTCTAGTGGTATTGATAGAATACCATGTCTATCTCTAAAACATGTTTATGATTGGGGAATGGGTTGTGTAAAGAAAAATTGTTTTTAGGAAATAATGAAACTTCTATAGTGGGGTTCAGTAGATCAATCATGGTGATGTGACCCTTTTCTGGGTAGAGTCGAGGATGCAGGGAGGAGCACATTGATCTATTTAGGGGAACACTAAGGATCTGTTTTGAAAGGAGACTCTGAATATGGGAAGCTTTGTGGATTGAAATCGATCGTTTTGGGTTGAGTTCATTGGGGCGGAGGACCATTATTTTGACGATTAGATTTAAATGAAACAGTGATGTCTCAAAATATATGGGTGTTGTTAGGTATTTTCTTGGTGTGATGGTTATGGTGGAAAGAAGTGTCTTGGACATTGGATGTGATGTGTAATTTATCCATGGGGTTATGGAGTATAATTCTTTTATGATCCTTATTTAAAAAACATTGAGTATAGTTTTTTTTATTAAAATGGTGTGTGAGGATGTGTCCCAAAAATAACAATGATTCTTCGTGAGGATATTAAGCTTTATGGTGTTGAGTTTTTAATGACCCACATTTAACATAATATGTACTTTGAGAATTTTTTGGAATTTTTGGTATTTGAATATTGTAAGGGGTAAAATGATCATTTTACCCAAGAATATGATTCAAGACAATTTTTACCATTCCATTAGACATTGTATAGGGGAAGATTAATGTTATTCTGAGATTTTCCGGTTTTGGGGGAATCTATAATATTTAATAATATTAATATTAATGAATGTGTGTGAGTTTTAGTGGAGAAATCATTATAATAGAGCGTCGTACTTTGATTTAGATAGTGCAGTTGTGGCCGAAAAGGAAGGTGTTGACTCATTGTGGTATAAAATTTATTTAGGTTTCGGGTCATGGGATGGGTAATAAATGGGGTTTTAATTAATTAATTAAATTATTTATAACAGCCCGAAACCATCATCCCCATTTGGTGGATTTATATGTACAAATGGATGGGGAGGGGCCTCCCATGATTGCGATGGATGAACCAGGATGGGGGATAAGGATATTCCATCAGAATTTACCCATGGTAGAGATTGAAATGTTATATATGTGTAGAATCTCCTGGGAGAAGATATTGACCAAGAATTTTGGAGTTTATTCAACGATGTTTGTTTTTTTATGATTTATATGCCCCTGATCACCATATATTAATATTTTTCTAGTTTGAAAGCACTATAATGATAATTTAAGAACCCAAGGGGGTCGATCTATACCAAATAATTTAAAAAATGGGTTTTTCGTTTTTCTTAGGGGTTTGCCTTTTAGAAACCCTAACTACCTGATGTGTGGTCTTAATAACACATGACACATGTTCTTAATGTTCAGGGATGATGGAATTTTGGATTTAAATTACTTTTTCATTGTGTACATGCTTTGTAGTAGCTCACGACCATGTACCTGACCATGTGATAGAGTACACAAAAAAAAGATGTTTGGATGGTACACACTGTGTATTTTGGGTAACTCTGTAGTAGGATATGAACACGTGGACATGTACTTGGAAAAACACCCCATGATAGGGGTATATGGTCATTCATTATTACAAAATCATACCCTATATATCACATGGTTATGAGTTATTACAGGGGTAGACTACAAATCCTCATTTTACATGTAAACTTTCATGGCTAGATGAATATTTAAGAGTTTACTCCTTGTTATCTTATGTACAATCTGTATACTTTTTCCACCTTGGATGGTTTTTGGGGGATTTTTTCCCCAATATTAGAATTAGACATTTGAGTATTCTATAGTGAGAACTTATCCATGTATATCCAAATGGAGGAATCCTTTTTTTCCTAAGGAGGTCTTATGGATACTTTTTTGGAATATCATAGTTTAGTAGGAGGATTTTTTCTATGATATCATTAAGAATCCTCTAGTAGGATTGGTTGTGATCTATGAGGCCACGTTAAGGGTTGTGAATTTTAGTGATCTTTCAAGCCTAATCATTCCATTGTGATCTTTTTTAGGTTCGTTGGATTGATCCCTGGTGGTGTGATCAAGTAGTATCTCTAAGGATATTCATGTTTTTTCCAACATTTTAGGATTGGGTTTTAAAGGCTTGAGATATTGAAATACATCCCCTTTGTTTGAGGACTGGGGATTTTAAAGTCTTTATGTGGGATACTTCCATGGGAAAGAATTTATGGAAAGAAACCATTTATTTATTCATATTTATTTGAGAGACATGTGAGGATTATCATGAGGGATGTTTAATGATCGAGTTATTATTGGTTTCCATATTCTTTGGATGAGATTGTCTGAGTAGCGGGGTTTAGATTTTGATGAAGAGACCTTGACATGTCCTAAATTTTAGGCAATCATGATTTATTTTATAAATTTATTTTTGGTGTTCATTGTTTTTAGATTTCATTTTTGGTGTGTTGGGTATTGGGAATCAGTTTGAGGGAACTCAGTGTCGTTTTTTATTTTCTGCTTCTATTTGACCTAGAAGATCCAATGTGGGATACCTACACCTTATTATTGTATTAAAGGTAAAAAGAGGGGTAAATAATATTTTATTTTGAATAAGAGGGCTATGTAGGTTCCCCATTGATAGGAATACCCTAGGAATGTCAAAGTAGATGAGTAGGATGGGTTGTAGATGTTCCCTTGGAAACTGGGTTGATATACGAGATGATGAGTCTTGGATTTCACCTGTGAGGCTGTTGTTATATGTTTTGGTTTATATGTTTTGAGGTAAATTTTACAAGTACGGGATATTATGTATGAGATATTTGGAATGAAGATAAATAGTTATGGTTTGGGATATCTGTAAATTAGAATGATGGAGAGGTAACATACTATTGGAACCCATATATTTTTATGATATGATTGTTTGAATGAGGATCCATACATTTTGTTTTATATTATTTAGTTAGTTTAAATGACATAAAATGTACTTGGTTTGATGAATTAATGTTGTTTTAATGATGGATGTTATATTATATTGATTATTTTTCAGATTGGGGATCTAAACACAAAAAAAAAATATTTTATTTTTTATTTCTTTGATTAATGCTCGATGAAATGGTGGTGTATTAAGAATTATGGATGGGGGACATAATCTCTAAATCCATGGTTTAAGGGTTCCACTTATTCTTCATACAATATTTAATTGATATATTATTTAGGAATTGGACTCATGCTTAATATATTTATTTTATGATACATGGGTTTGATGTTAGACTCATTGTCTTGGTTTATAAAAATATTTTTTTGGTACCGAGGAAAGTTGTTTCTAGGTTATATGTATGAGATAATGATTGGGGTCATGAGGAAATGGAACATATTTTACATATATTATTTTCATGGATGACATTCCTATCATATTATGGATCCCTAAAATCCCTAGTCTTGGTTTTGGATATCATTGATATGAAGACTGTATGTTATTTTGGGATGCATGGTCATTGATACATCATAGAGAGACCTAACAATTAGATGAAGTTGGCATGGTTTATCATGGTATTGGTATTATGGAGGGAAAATGGTTATGAATTTATTTATTTTGAATTATTTTTCATGTAGGATTAGCATGTTATAAGATAATGAATTTGGGGAAGATGGTTGTAGATTCCCCTTTACGGATGGCTTCCTAAAAACTATTTCTCACCCTCTATACGTACGAATCAGTTTTTTTATTGATGGTATGTCTTCTTTTAGGCTGATGAAGGATTCATTATTGATTGGTTAGGGGCCCATGTATTCATTATTGATAATGTTTCTAATGTGGAGTATGTGGATTAGGCTAGAGTAGCCCGATATGGAACAATGTACGAGGTGTATGATATGACCCATTGTTGGTACTAGAGGCAGATGTATTTATATTTCAATTTTTTATTTTTAATTTGTAATTGTCGTAGTTTGAAATCAATGTTGTATCTATATAATGTTTTTTCGACCCTTTACATCCCTATATTTCATTACAACATGCTTCAATTTTTGTTTATTAATTCATTATGTGTACTATGATGTGTATGATGTTTGGTTATTTACTACTGGATGTAAACTCTGAAATGTGGATATATTATAATAATAGTTCAACCTTACACCATAGATTTTAGTGGGAATCCAATTTCATTTGACGGTGAGCTCTTCGGTTATTTTTGTAAACTGGCTCAAGAAACCTATTTAGATTTATCCTGGCTAGGATGTTACACATCCACTCACCAATAACCCATTCTCCAATTTAAATATTCATGACCGTTGTCCTCAATAACTACATATATAATCGAATACACTGATGACCATACATGAAATTAGGGAGAGTATATTGGTTCTATGAGATAATGGGAGCTAAATATAATTATAAAATTGACTTACCACTATGTGACTCAACGAGTCAGCATCTACACAGATTAAAAAAATCCTCCATGTTCAATTTTAAACTATGATAAAACCTAAAAAAAATATGTACATATATGTGTAATAATTTAAATAACATTTAAGTCACAAAATTTCATTCTAAATTATTACTCATTTAACAATAGATTGTTTATAGGTTAATTTTCTATAAATTAATAAAAGATAAGGTTTTATACATACACATATATATATATATATTAATAATAACACCTTAATATACGTTTATACACTTTCATATTTATATTTAATAAATGGAAATAATCACATAGACAATATTTTATTTTCCTATTTAAATGTTTTTAAAAAAACCATTTGAAAAATCATTTAGGTGTTTGTTATATTTGTTTAAATAAAAGAACCATAATAGGGAACAATAATATATAACTTTTTAGGAAATAGGAGTGAAGTAGTGAAATGAAATATCTATTACTTCACCACAATGAAAAAGTATATAAACTTTTTCACTATCAGGAATACATAAGGGATAATAAGTTTAGAACTAATTATCTTAGGATCCTTAAATTCTAATTTATTGAACTATATATTACCTTTACTGTGAATGAGAAATAGTGGAATACTACAACAATGCTCAAGTAGATCCCAAAATCTATGTCATGTGATGTTTAGTAATCGTTGTCATGTTGTTCATAGACTATGAATGGTAGACCAAATCTCTCACACCTTAGTATAATATAAATGACATATTCATCCAAACTAGTTTCATGAGGTTCCCATGTGATTACCACTATTTTAACAACCCATTGAAAACCATTCCATTTCCCGAAAACCACATACCTTTTTAAACCATTTCTTTTCTACAATTAATTGAAAACATTTAATACACTAATGATTCATATAATAATCGATCAAACATATAAAAACATGGGTTTATGTATTTAATGTATCATTTTTGAATCATTATGAATAAATAAAATTATTCCAACCATTAAGTTATCATTTAATTTATAAATACATGAAAACATGTTTGAAAATCATGTTGGAGTTTCAATATAACATTCATTACGATTCCCTTTATATTTTCCCATTCACATTTACAAACACACATGTATCTTATTTTCAAAATATAAATATTATCATGTGATATTAGAAACACCCTCACACACACACACACATATATATATGTATACACATATATATTTTTATGACCATAAAATACATTAAATACATTTTAAATTGAAACATATTTTTTCAAAAATAAATATTGAAATATTTTTATAGTACATGAAATTGCAGGTATTACATTAAATTTCAGGTAAAACATAAAGAGTTATTGAGAATTTTCTTTCAAATAACATAAGATATTTTATGATGGCTTGATTATTTTTTAATGTCCATATGAGTTATTTATCCACAAACGATGTGTAAAGATAATGAACAATGATGTTAAACTGATATCTATGATAAAAAGGATGTTTTAATTAAAATTGTAAAGACTGAAACTCTTGTTTTCGAGATCCATTATGTTACATTTTTTACATTGGCATAAAAACAAGTAATCATATACATAATGAATTAATAGTTTACTAATCATGGTAAAAAAGATATATATTTAAAATTCAAATTACATTTTAAAAATAAATTACAAAATTTATTTTCATTGAGTACCTAATTGTTCACCTTTTTGTAAACTTTTATATTAATATTAATAAACATCTAAAAAAATTATGAAAATAAAACCTTAGAATGGGGTGAGCTCAAATAATTTTAAAGTCTAATTACAACATATGAAAATGGTATCATTTAGAGTAATCCATATATAAATTTAAACAACATAGCACTCAATCCATTTAATAACAAGAATGATAATGAAATAATTTCATAGATTATATTCATAGCGAAAATCCTCTTAATAACAATATACTAATTATAAATGTTGTTAATTATTAATTATTGGTTTAAATTTATCTGTACATAAACCATAATATCATTAATACTTTTAACAAGATGATTTTCATATGTAGGTAGAAACCTACATGATTCTTCTTGGAAACAAGCATGGAGGGTTTTTCTCCAATGGATATGTCTCAGGAGACCTGCCGATGCATCAAGGGGATATCTATAATCAGGACACACCCTTGTCATCCTATCTGAAACATTCCTAATATATTGAATATTATATTTAATTTATGAATCAATAGGCCTTCACATGAAATTTTTTTATTGAGTAAAAGAATACAGATTTATCAATATTTCCTTAGTAATCATATAACCATCAAATAAAATACATATGTAAAAACAGAATATGGTTCAAGATATTTTTATATTCGAAAAATAAATATTATAATAATTAAATTAAATATTATCACAATGTATTATAAGTACACGACATAAAAAATATTCGGAGCACAATACCAAGTAAGTCTCAATTAAATTGATATTGAGAGCATTTCTCTTACATTGAAGTTTCCTTTAGTTGAACCTAATTTAACCTAATATATAATGGTTTAAATAATGTTATTAATTAATTCATGAGCCATATCCAAATTTATAATATCATTTATGATCATTATATCATCTTTTCAGCCATTTTATAATAATTTTTTCTTATTAATCTTGTTTTAGTTGTTAACAGCTTCATTTTCATAGGCATGTTTATTCATGTATGTCTTGATTCTTATGAATTGTATATATTTACATCATATATAGAATGATATTATGGTCAAAAATATCATATTTAATTATTATTTAATCTTTTTATACTTACTATTTAGTCATGAACATGGGGAATTAATTGAATCTCGTTGTCAAGACAGTTGGCTGTATGTCACCGTGATTGATAGTATCACTTCCATAATGGTGAAAGGGTAATGTAGTGGATGAAATAATAGATTTTTATGAATTAATATAATGATAATAAGATAAATTTTTAGGGGTTTTTAGATCTAGATTTCTCATATTTGTGTTTGGAAATGATGGAGTAGATGCCTTCTAATAATTGAGGTGAGGGGCCCTTTCAGAATTCCTCAAAATATTTAGATATAATAAGGCTATTATAGATTCAAAGGCTTCCAAATAGATATTAAATGAATATTGGAAGACATTTTCAATCACATATTTTTTTATTTATGATCATTTAATAATTTTATGATTTTTATATAATTTAATAACATATTAATTCCCTATAATATCACTATTGAAAAATTCGATACTATTCACTTAAGTTTACTTAATATACATAAAAAATTGATAATTAGATGATAATTAATTCCCACATCACTAATAAATCTCAATGATAAAAAATCTTTATAAACAATAAATAATTCGAAATATATTAAAATTACTAATTTTAATTATAATTATATTATTTTTTGTAAATTAAATAAATAATGTATTGGCATTACAAAAGAATTTAAGGTAATTATATAATTTCTAAAAATTAAATATAAATTTATATAACTAATATATTTTCATTAATATCAGAAAAGTTATTTCTTTTCATTAATATCTTGATTTTTATCTATGTAGACACATAAAAGATATTATCTACAAAGACTATGACATTTTTTCACTATCATGGATTTAAATAATATATATGTTATTTTCATAGATGAATGTCCATTAAACAATTCCAATTTAATAATAATTTAATAAGTGTCGATTAACCATCATCTAGAAATTTCATTACAATTTTAATTTGTGGTTATCTCATTATCTTTTGGTTTTAATGAAAATTTAATCTCTTTAAATTTTACAGTGACAATATAGATTTCTACACTTTGAGGGTCAATATTGTTACTGTAGAATAAAAAACTAACCATAAATAAATCATTGATGATATTTTAAATCCAATTTCAATCAGTTGAATTTTTATTTATTTTTTTATAAATTTCATATCATTTAATGAAATATTATTTATTTTAATATATAATTAATTCCAATTTTTAAAATATTCATTACATTAACAATTACAAAAGTAAATAGAATAGGATATCTTCGAAAAAATATTTTAACACAACACTATCTTATCAATGATTTCTATAAAAAAATTTATGTTTTTATTTATACAAAATTATATATATTTTAATATTTTTAATATAATTAATTAAATATTTTAATTAAGGAAACAAATATTGCATCATCATTATATAATTTTATAATGTAATTAATTCCTCATTAAAAAGGAAAAAAATTCAATGACTAAAATAAATATTTTTTATTTAAAAATACTATTTAAATTCAAATATATCTCCTACATGACCCCATATATAAAATATTTAACATATTAGAAAAAAAAAAGTATAAAATGATTGACTTTTCATTGAATAAAATATTAAAATGGTTATATTCACATCCAAATAATGATAAATAGTCACATAATTTATAATTTAATTTTAGAGATGAAAATTACTCATCTATTGAAATTTGGGAAAGTGTTAGAGTCATTTTATAAAATTATTGAAAATAATTTTACCCTTAATTATCCTATTTACCCATAAATATGGAAAACACATTACTAAAGTTACTAATCATATTGGCCAAAAATAAAAGAGGACTATTTAATACATTTGAAATTTATAATTCAAATATGGAATCCATTTTTAAAACTAAAATATACTTATTTGTATAAAATTATTTTAAAAATAATCTCGTAGCTAGGTTTGGAAAATATTGTTTTAAAGTGAAAACAAGCAAAACACTGAAATGTCATTATATCCACATCAAATATTAAAATATTTAATATGAAAATAATTAAAATAAAATATATATTATTTATTTCAATCTATAATAAAATAGATTTAAAATATAATTTAACATCATAAATTATTTATATTAAAAGTTAGTTTTCAATTAAAATGCAATATTGTTTAAATATATATCAAAAAAAGAATCATATAAAGAAAAATACAAAAATTTCATCCAGTGGAAATTTTTATATTCATGTTTCAGAAATAAATTTTATTCTATCAAATATAATTTATAAAATTGTAAAAATTTGGTTTTGAATCAATTGCGCCTTTAAAAGGCTTAAAACTGCCTTTGGAAAAATACTTCTTTTTATTTGGAAAAATTTGACACATTTTTATATCATGTCTCGAACAAAAATAAGATAAATGTTAGAAATTAGATATAATATATAATTTATTAATTTATGATTACTTTTAATACTTTTATTTTCCACCAATTTATCACCTAGGATAATGTAATATTTCCTTATTCATTAAATATGGGTGTTTCATGCAACATATCCTATCAAGGAGACTAGATTTAATATAAAACGTGACATAATATTTTGTAATGATTAAATAAAACCAACATGAATTTTAATTTTACATTTTTATGTTCCCCAATATACAATAATACTATGATTCAGAATCATTTAAATTAATTTAAAATTAATGTAGTTCATCATTCTAAAATTATGGAGTCAAGCGTCGAGATTACATAACAACAACATGTCTAGATGGTGTATACTATTCAGGAATGGAATTTGGAAGTCCACAAGAAGAATTTTTATCCCTAAAATAAAATACTACAAGAATAAAAATTTGAACAGGCCTATGGTTCAGCTATGTGGCATGCACAATAAATGGTATCACAGAAAAAAGGGGAAAGAAGAAATAAGAGTTTAATTAGTTTAGAAAAAACTAACATAGATGGATCAAAAAATAATTGAAAGAGGAATGTAATGATAGATGAATACAGATAGGATGGCGATGATAATTTTATCTTATTGTTATGATTTATGATATGAGGAGAGGGGGAAGATGGTATTTTCGTATGAGAGGGTGAGGTGGAATGGTGGGTCTGATTTTTTGAAAATAAAGTGAAGGGTAGTTAGGTAATATTGAATTTTCTTAAATGTAGTAAATTTTATATGGTTGTTTCATAGTTTTTAAATAATTATTATACTTTTTCCCATTTTATAGGAACACTAGGAACTATACATGATTTGTATACCTAGTTTGGGAAACTATATAGCAATAATAAATCTATAAAAAATTAAAAAATATTAATTTCTCGACCCAACTCGACTTGAATATCATGGAGAAAAAATAAATAAATAAATAATTAATTAATTAATAAAATATGGGTCAAAATGTTATTGTGATGTTGTCATATATATTGATTTTATGGTGAGTAAAAATTTATTTGGTAATCAGCTCTGATGATCTTTCTCTTTAACTGGTTATTCCAATGGGTTCTCACACTAAATAAAAACCAGGGATTGTCATAATAAGATCATTTTAGATCAAAATATACCATTATTAAAAAATCTTTAATATATTGGTAGTGTTTTAGAAGATTCTTATGAATTTGAAATATTTTTTCAACCCTAGCAATGAGATAATTTCCGAAATACTGACAAATTCTAGCTTTTGATGATGGATTTTCCTATAGAAGATAAAATGTATCACTATGGGTTTGTGTCATTATAAATTTTATTATGTACCTATATATAATAAGTTGTCTTGGATTTGGTTTTGGATTTCTATGATGGGTTTTGTATTGGAATCTATGGTTTATAAAATTTTAGCTTCATCATGATGTGGTGGTTAACTTGATGGATGTTTTAGATATTGATGTATGGATGACCATTTATGGCTATGGTTATGGAAAACCAACTACAAGGAAAAACGTCTCCAGGTTGTAACGCATGATGTTTCAGTCATTACGGTGCATTTAGATTCATTCTATGGGAAACATACACAAAAATACAACTATAGAGGTGGTCATGGAGTTGTAGAGGCTTGGCAATGTTGAATTAAGGGTGATTTGGCGTATGAGTTTAAATACAACATATTAGATTTTATATGTATTATTTTTGAATATTATAGGGATTAGTTTTGAGAATTGGATATGAGAGGGTGTGCAATTTGAAGTCCTGGTGTTCCCATAATAAATGTTTGAGATATATAAAATATATTAAATAAAAATAGGTCATGATTTTCCTAAAAAAGTGGAATAACTCAAAAATAGGTGGCCAAATTAGAAATATTAGTTAACTATTGAGCATAGATTTGTGGTTTTATCCTAATCATGACATAGCAATGGCTGTCGTGGGTCATTTAAAAAATGTTTTCGTGGGTGTAAAATAAATAAAATAATTTAATGAAAAATTATTTTAATTATTATTGTCCATGAAAGGGCATGTTTATATTTTAATGTATCCTTATGATGGAATTCTAGTGTTAATCACATAACCCTGGAACATCTAGAGGATCATTATAAAGATCTATGAGAATATTTTTCAATGAACAATTATTTATTGAGGCTTTATGATCGACAAACATCGATTTTTAAGGATCTCTCCAATGAATGAATCAAAAAATTTCTTTCATGAGTGAAAAATCCAAATGGAGTTTGGACATGTGATTTTGATTTGATTTTTCCTTGCCCTTAATTTAATGAATAAACATGAATCAATCGAAGAATGAGTTTATCCAAGGATCATGCATTTTTTCAGATGGGATTTATTTTGCAGGGATTTTATCTGGATAAGTTCTTGGTATAATTTTTTAATGGTTTCATTTAACAATATAGTGGAAATAAACAAATATCGTCCTGAAAATCTATAGATGTTTGTTCATATTGACTGATTGTTCTTTCCTCACCCAATTACGTGTTTCATAATGGGAATTATTCTTTGGATGGGGCTCAACAATTCCCAATCAATCGACCATTGTTCACTCATTTAATGGAGAAAATATCCAATATTTTAGATCTATGATCATCACAACATGAAAAAATTGAGATGGTGGTAGAGGAAATGAATTGAATGATGAAATATTTCCACATTCATGTTCATCATCATTCTTCGTCACATAATGAAGAACATCAATAAGATTACTTTTTCAAATAAGATATGGGGATGAAACTTGTTTATTCACTGATGGAAATTCAAGGAATGGCTAGATCCTTAGTGTCTATGAATGGAGGTTGATGGATCAGAGGCCGGAATATTGGCCAAGGAATATAGATAATGAAAATGGGATTTTGTAAAATCCCACAGAACATGGAGTGTATTTCATTTTTACAAGACATATGTGTTTACAAGATATGGTTCAAGATTTCAGCTGGATTTTTGGACACACATTAAATGACCTCTATCAATCAGCATATGACCCTCCCAGGTTGACTCATTTTATACTTCTGATGTACACAAACATGGGTTGGAGTACAATGGAACATAAACACCATTTATGCCCACAGTTACACAGTATATCATACACAATCTAGTACATAGAAATGAATTCAGTACATTGACATGACCATATGATATGGTTAGGATACCATGATTATTCACACACTATGTACATCCCTCCATTGGTCATGTATATGGGGACTACAATACATGTGAGGATCTTTAGTATGATAAATAGATGGGATTGTAGGACAAACCATATACCCCTTGGGACATGTCATATAATCCATTAAAGAGTGCTTGTGGCTCATCATTTTTTCAGTTTGGGAAAATAAATGTTGAGTTTGTTCCCCTCTTCAATTTCCATAAGGGTACAATGTATAATATAATCTATTTTACAAGATTGTGATCCCCTCAAGAGGATGAATCTTGGATAAAGTTTTGGTGTCCCTCTATAGAGATAGAGTTTCATCCTATATCATCCCTTAATGGGATATTTGGGAGCAATGTCACATCCCTGAGATTAGAATTGATCCTCAATCTAAAAGACAGTATCGGTAGGGTTAGTGTATATGTGGGAATATGATCCCCTATATATAGGGTTTTTCCAAAATTGGATCATGGTGTCCCCCAGTAGTTATGGGCATGACCAACCCCCCCAATTTGTGTATGATGGTCCATTTAGACCAGTGAAATTTATTGGGAAGGTGAAAATGACATGGACCTCTTGGAAAATATTCTTTCATACTATAATGGCTTATACAGAGGGTTCTCATTGAATATGGATTGCTTCAAACAGAATATTTTGGATGATAGATAGTTATGTCCTCCTGGTGGCTTGGTGTATTTCATGGGAATATATTCCTTTTTATCTTATAAATTGATTGTAATATCATTTATTGAGTTAAATATACTTGGTAATTCATGATTATTTTTTTGGGTTCTTCTATAGATATATGTTATAGTCACCCAGGAAGAGGCTTTTCCCGCACATGCCTTGTCTTGTGTAGTCAATGACCCTTTTTTAAAATTTTCTAGGTGGACATAGAGATATTGGATCATAGATATATCTTGAATGACTAAGGTGTTTACCAGGAACATATTTTTTAATTATTACACATGATTAGAGTTGGTTGGACTCTTTATAGTATTGGTTGGGCTAGTTTTAAACCCTTTTCTATTCATAGTACTTTTTCATCACACTCTGTTGTGGAATCGTACATGTATGCATGAATTCCTTCAATTTTTTACATTTATGAATTGTATGGGCTTGTAGATTTGATTTTGTACATGTACTTTAGGAAAATTCCTCCCATTTGTTGGACAGTCATAGTTGGTGCTTGTAACAACCGAAACATTTATTTATGAAAATACATCGTGATCTAATTAAATATGTAAAGTGGTTATACTACATATGCACTGATTTTGTTTTATGTTTTTGTATTTTAAAATACCTTTTTGAATTGTGACCGTTGCAAATATAACCGTTCAACAGTGATCACATGTTCAGTATAAATCTAGTTATTTTACAAAATTCTATTTACATAGAGAAAGGAAGCGATTGCCTCATCCAATAGACTTTCCCCATATGAAGCCCATTTAACAAAGCTCCGAAAGGAGGTTGCATCTTTGTTCTTCACTCTTGACCATGCCCAAGTCGAGCTTGAATATGTTATGCTTGAGTAGAACCGCCTATGGGAGAAGTGGAAGTTGGTAGAGATTACCACTCAAGGGATGTTATCCAAGCCACCCTAGGAGTTTATCACCATCATGTACCTTACCCTAAGGTCATATGCAGGTGTTTTAATGGGTTATGTAACAATACCCTAGTACTATGATAACGTACATTGTTTATTATATAATAATGAATGTACTTTCATTTTATTATTGTTACATTGTAAATAGTATTTTTAGTCAAATATTAATCTAAGAAATCTATTTTGATGAATTAATTAATTTTATAATTAAATAATATTCTAATAAATATTATAGATATTATTAAATTAATTTTTATTAAATATAAATGATCATATAAATTTATGAATGCAATTGTAATTTTTATTAGTGGTTGAAATCTATTTTTGTCCAAACCCATGAATTTTCAATAAATGTCAGTTTTTATTTTAAAAGTAAAAATTAACATATTTAGAAAATTATTTATATAAAATGAATATTATTTCTGGAATCGGGATGTCTAAATTATCCAATAGTGAGTTTTTCATAATTTTTTGAGATAGTCAAATTTTTAGGTTAAAATTAAATATCGTATAAATATATATAGTGTTTTATTACATCATAATAACCCATTTGTGATTTAATAAAATACTATAAACTATATGTTCGTCTAGTATATGTCTTATCTTTAAAATAATGTGATTTTTGGTTTGTTTGATTTATTTTACAAAGCTTTAGTGGACCCTCCAAGACATATATAACATTTTGTCTTTTTAAATTGTTTTCCTTGAGAGTGTGACTCACCTATTCATAAGAAACCCTATTATTTTAAGAAATTAGACCATTGAAATTATAAAATATTGTTTTACACTCCCCTTGGGAAGAATCCATGGGAAAAACCATGGGTGAGTGTGTGTTTTTGTTTAGTTTAATGTGAGGTGTCCCAAACCTAAATAATAAACAATTCCCTATCCTTTCCTATATAATCCCACCCATGATCACACTTCCTATTCACTCAAATCCATTGAGTTTTGTCCAAACTCCATCCTCCTCTTTCTAGGATCCCCCCAAGGTTCACTCAAGCCTCTCAGGGTCCCGACCATCATGATTTCAAAGTTATTATTCAAGGTAAGGTATCCTTTCACCCACATCTTGTAAGTCATGACTTCCTTTATGTTATGTCTACTAGTTTTCATTTTATTATATGTTGGTATGTTCCCTTATATCATTCATACTGTCCATTTCATGTCCATATTATTTGATACCCTTTCTCCTCTCAACAATTTATTTTCTGAATTTTTATGTAATGTTGTTTGGCTGCAGAATTTTCTTAAAAGGAATTGCATATTATCTCTTCCTTCAAGTTTCATTTTAATATGGAATTTCCTTCAAATAACCATACAATGATCTTATTTCCTCTTATTATGTACCCTTACTATATCATGAGTTATTTATGAGTTTTTTACCCCTGTCCCCTCTATTTTTATTGTTCTATAAAACCATGTTATATATCAGTTATGCTGCAGAAATTCCATCTCAAATTTCTCACTCTTTCTCTCATCAAATTCTCTTATTTTGTTTATGTGTATACCCAAACCTATTTAGTTATTATGGGTTATCATAAATACAAAAAAAATATATATTTTATTCTGGAATTTATATACATATAAATATCACTCCTTTTCCATGGGTTGTAAATGACTTAACGATCTAATTTTTAAAACACTTTTATAACGTCAAGATTTTGAAATGAAACCATTTTTTTTATTTTACACTGGTTATTTATGAAATTTTTGATTAAGATATATGTGGATCACATAAAAGTAAATATATATTAAGGTTGAACCCTGATATAGATCCAATTCATTGGATAAAGAATTTACCTCAAGGGATGACAAGTTTCATGATAACATAGTGAAAAACATTGGTAATTTTTATGAAACATCAGGGTTGTAACTTGGTTATATGTTCATGAATGTATAAATGAAATGTTTTAGACACATATTAATGTTATGTTTCAGGATCATTTCATTATGATATTCCTATACATCCATTTCTCATTTCATTTTGTTTTTATCAAGTTTGTATTGATATCACAAGTAAACTAATTCCATTTCTTTCTTTACTGGGCCTTCTGCTCACTCATTTCATTGATGTATGCCTCCAGGTTATAAGATGCAGTAATTGTACTTAGGATGAACCAATGATGAATCCTTAAAAGTGTATTAGAAAAATGTTTCATATTGTTTTCATGTATTATGTTCCTGACTTCCAAGACACTAGAATTTAAAGATCATCTATTTGTAAAATGTAATGAAATGTTATGTAATAAAAAGGCTGAATACCATAGTTGGTATAAAAATATAGTTTAGTTATTTATTGAAATTAAGCTATGAATACATTAAAAATAACCCTATATAAAATTTTTAAATATAAGAAAAATTCATAGTATTTTGGTTAGTAATGAGTAAGTGGGTTATCAAACAAATACATCCCTCTCTGGATACGAGCAGGTAGAGGAGGCCTTGGAAAAGATGTACAATGGGGTAAAAACAAAAAACACCAATTTCACCTAGACTCGAACAGGAACTAGTGCACGACAACGTGACTTGCTACAGTCTTCATTACGACACTCCCAATAAATATGTTTGGTTAATCGCTAGATTTTTATGAATCTCTAGGAATGAATTATAGAGAAATGTAATTGTTTATGAATGATGTTTTAAGACATAAAATCCTTGAAAGTAAAAATATTTTTAAATTAAATAATTTTTTCACTAAGGTTTAATTCTTTTAGAAAATTTCAAGAAATAGGGGGAACCGTGAAAATGGTGACAATAATGAACCATGTGCTGACGTCCCTCCAATGGAATCCAGAATGGAAACATTCATGCGAATGATGAACCAATTGACTCATGTTTTAGGAAATAACTTGAATCATGCTGAGAGTCCGATCTCACCATGAAGGGAATAACTTTTTGTTGAATCCTTTATGCATCAATGACCACCAACCTTCAGTGGATCGACTAACCCATTGATTTTTGAATAGTGGTTCAGCTCTATTGAGAAGATCTTTTCTGTGCTCCATTGTTCTGACCAATTGAAGGTTACCCTGGATATCTATCGCTTAGGAGGAGAAGATGATCAGTAGTTGGAATAGATTAAAAACACAAGTCCAAGAGTATAAGTTGAATCTATGGAGTGGGAAGAGTTAAAAAGGATATTATTTAACAAGTATTTACCTCGATCGATGAGAACAATAATGGAGAAGTAGTTTCTCGAGCTGAAGTATAAGGAGAATGAATATGTGGGAAGATATGAGATGGACATCATGAGGCATTCAAGTTACACCTATAGATTTTTCATGGATCCAAATGGCAGGGTTGATAGATCATTCAGGGGACTAAGAGCTCATCTATGGAAGAATCTATCCATC
The DNA here is from genome assembly GCA_963277665.1 of Viscum album. Lineage (NCBI taxonomy): Eukaryota > Viridiplantae > Streptophyta > Magnoliopsida > Santalales > Viscaceae > Viscum > Viscum album. The sequence goes on along the minus strand of OY728151.1, from coordinate 399,252,145 downwards.
TGAGACTATTATGGCTATGAGGAGATCGTGAAGAGTGCAATGAAAGTCGAGATGGAGTTTGTTGAGATGCAGTGGTCTCACAAATCAAACTACAAGAAGTGGTCAATGGAGCCCAGCTTAGGTAGGACCTTTTCTCAAGGAAGAGCATGTAAAAAAGTGCAACATCCCACGTGTAATAAATGTGTGGATAATCATTCGGGGAACTACTTTTTTAGGAGCATAAAATCCTATAGTTGTGGAAGAGATGACCATATTGCAAGGAATTGTCATAGTGGGGTGAAACCACAACATACAAAAACAAACCACAAGGGGATGATTGTGTAGGCCCTACCTGATGTCCAGTGCTTTAATTGTGGACACCATGGTCACTTTTCCAATCACTTTCCAAATCTGAGGGAACTGGTGGGGAACCACCATTAGCCTTTACAAAGGCCAAGGGAGCATGGTCGTGCTTTTTTTATCACGACAGATGATGTTGAAGCTCTAAATGATGTTGTAGTAGGTAATCTTGTTGTTATCTCAAATCAAGTGAGTACTTTGTTTGATTATGGTTCTACACATTTGTTTATTTCCTCCATGTTCTCAAAGAATATAAAATCAATGCTCAATTTTTTAAAAGTAGAGTTATCAGTCAAGACTCATTGTGGGATTATCCAAGCATGATCAGTGTTTAGAAACTCTAGTATTTACATTGGTGAGTTCAATCTTATCTCAAATCATGTAGTCATTCCCATGATGGAATTCGAAATTATACAAGGGATGGACTAACTCTCAATGTATAATGCTAAGAACAAATTAAGACATAAGGAAATGATAGTAATTGTGAATGGAAAACCTACATTTTTCTTTCAAGGAGAGATATCTCAACCAGATCCTTGTTTAAACGAACCCCATATATCCTTTTTTATGGAGTGGATAGGTGAAAAAGAAGAAGGATATGAGTGTTTAAGGATAGAAAATGTCCCCATCATCCAAGAATATGTTAATGTATTACTCGAGGAGTTACCCAAACCTCATCCAGAAAGAGAGGTAGAGTTCTCTATTGAGCTCACACCTGGATCTCATCCAATATCAAAGACCCAATATAGGATGAAAAATGTGGAGTTGGAGGAATTAATGAAACAACTCCAATATCTATTGGAGAAAGTGTTTATCTGACCGAGTGTGTCTCCTTGGGGAGCACATTTTCTCTTTGTTAAGAATAAGGATAGATCGATGCAGCTATGAATTGATGATAGAGAACTGAATGGCATTGAAGTAAATAAAAAATAACCTCTTCCATGAATTAATGACTTATTTGACCATCTTCGTGGGGATCAATTTTTCTCTAAGATTGATCTTCATTCTGGTAATCATCTATTGAGGGTGAAGAAAAAAGATATTCCAAAAACTACCTTCCGAACAAGATATGGGCTTTATTATTTTGTTGTTACACTCTTCACATTGACTAATGCACCTGCAATTTTTATGAGTTTTATGAATAGAGTCTTTATGGACTACCTTGACAACAATGTGGTAGTTTTTATTGATGATATTATGATATATTTCAAAAGTTACAAGGATCATGAAGATCAAATAAGGTTTTTTTGCAAACACTATGGAAGGAGAGGAATTTTGGAAAGATCCAAAAATGTGATATCCAGTTACACTAATTTTCTTTCTTGGGGAACATTGTTACCAATGAAGAAATCATAGTTGACCCTGCAAAGAAAGAAGATATAGAGGAATGCCTATAGACTGCAAAGATAAGTGCGATAATTAGTTTCATTGGTTTAGCAGGATATTATAAGAGGTTTGTGAAATCAAATTCAGAATTTCTAATCCATTAACCATGATAAATCTTAAAGGGGTTGATTTCTTCTGGAAAAAGGAGTGTGAGAAAAGTTTCAAAGATCTGAAGAAGAGAGTGGTTAATGATCCCATGTTAACTCATCTCTCAAGTGGAGAAATATTCATTATTTTTAGTGATACATCTTTGAAAGGGATTTCGTGCATCATCATAAAAATGGAAAGATCATTTCTAATGAATCTCAATAGTTGAATAATCATGAGAAGAACTGTCATACGCATGATCTGGAGCTAGTTGTAGTTGTTTTGGAACTAAAGATATGAATGCTCTATCTTTATGGGGAGAAATGTGATATATACATAGACCATCAATGTTTAAAGTATATTTTCACACAAAATGATTTGAAAATGAGACAAAGGATATGGTTTGAACATCTTAAAGACCATGATTTTTCAATTTATTATCATCCCAGAATACCAAAAAAAGTTACTGATGCATTAAGAAAAAAATACCCAATTTTTATTTCCATGATGAGGATTCAAAAAGATCCTTTGATCGATGACCTAGTAATGTTGGACATGGGAATTATATGTGAAGGGACATCATCAACCCTGACCTTAATGATTTCTCAACCGTTATAACTAGAGAAGATCAAGAAAATTCAGAAAGAATATCCTTAGTTATAGATGATATTTGTGGCTGTGATGGATGGGAAGTTTCATGAGTTAAATATTGATCAAGAATGTGTACTAAAATTTTGTACAAGACAATTTGTTCCATCTATTCCGAAAATAACGAAAGATCTGATGGATGAATCTCAAAGCAATACCTTCTCTATACATCTTGGAAGCACAAAAATGAATAGGGACCTTTGTGATCATTATTGGTGGGATAATATGAAAAGGGAGATTGTTGACTACACTTCACAGTGTCTGGTATGTCATCAAGTGAAGGAAGAGCAACAAATTCCTAAAGGGGTATTGTAACCACTACCCATAGTAGCATGGTAGTGGGATAATATCACTATGTACATTGTCACTGGTCTCTCAAGAACTTCCAAAGGAAACAATGTGATATGGGTTTTTGTGGACCGTCTCACCATGACTACCCATTTTATCTCCATTATAGAAGACTTTTATCTTGATGAACTTGCTAGGATTTATGTTAAAGAAGTGGAAAGGCTACATAATGGTCCACTTTCTATCATATCTAATCGTGATCCAAGGATCATAGCATACTTTTGGAGAATTATTCAACATGAGATAAACACTAAATTGAATTTCAGTACAACCTATCACCACCAATATGACGGCCAATCTAAAAGAACTATTTAATCACTTGAAGAAATGATGAGAACATGCTAAATAGAATTTAAAGGTGGATGGGATCAACACACCCCTTTAGTTTATTTCTCTTAAAACAACAGATTACACTCTATCATTTATATGGAACCCTATAAAGCTCTATATGGGAAGTGATGTAGAAATCCTACTTTTTGGGATGAAGCTAGTTAGAGAAATCTTCTTGGGCTTGATCTTGGACAAGGCATGAATAAGAAAGTCCATACTGTCCAACAACACATTAAGGCTGCTCAGAGTCAGCAAAAGATCTATATCAACAACTATCTATGGGACATGGAGTTTGATTTTTGTGACAAAGACTTTCTTGGGATTTCACACTAGGAATAGAGTCATGATGTTTGGGAAAAAGGGAAAGCTCGACCCTATGTACATTATCCCCTATGAAATTCTTGATCGCATGAGATCAGTGGCCAATCGTCTTGAACATCCTCCAAATCTTGCACAAGTTCATGATGTCTTCTTCGTATCCCTCTGTACTAAGTACATACCTGACCCTTCACATGTACAAAACCCAGAGGTGGTACAACTAGAACATGACCTCTTTTATGTGGAGTATCCAGTGGAGATCATGGATCGTAGAGAAAAGGTTCTACACAACAAGAGTACCATCCTTATTAAGGTGTTTTGTAGGAACAACAAATGCAAAGAAGCCATGTGGGAACTAGAGGATTCTATGAGGCATAAGTACCCACACCTTTTATCTTTTTAGGGTATGAGTTAAAATTTCAGGGATGAAATTTAGTAAGGGGTATGATTGTAACGACCCAATATTTTGTTAATGAATATTATACTTGAACTAATAAAATATGTGAAATGGTTATACAACATATGCAGTTATTTTATTTTATGTTTTTTAATTTTAAAATACCACTATGAATCATGACTCTTTCTAATATAACTGTTGAAAAATGATCACATGATTATTATAAATATAGGCCATTAACAAATTATTTTTACTTAGAAAAAGGAAGAAATGGCCTCATCTAGTAGAATTGGCCCATATGAATAACATTTAACAGATCTCAGAAAGGAGGTTGTGCCTCTGGGCTTATTTCTTGACCAAGAACAATCTATTCTTGAAAATGTTAATCTCGAAATGAATCGCCTATGGGAGAATTTGATGTTGATAGAGATTACCACTCGACCGATGTTATCAAAGCCACCCAAAGAGTCTATCACCATCGCACACCTTACCCTAAAGTCTTATGTTGGGTTTTTAAGGGGTTATGTAGAAATACGCTAGTGCTATGATTATGTACCTTATTTTTGTATATAATAATGAATATACTTTCATTTTATTATTGTTACTTTGTGAATATTTTTTAATGCAAAAATAATATTTTTATTTAAATATTCAACTAAGAAATATATTTTGATGAATAAATGGAATTTTGAATTAAAAATTATTTTAATTAGATATTATAAATATTATTATATTAATGTTTTTCAAATAAAAATTATTGTATAATTTTATGAATGCAATTGTAATTTTTATTAAGGTTTGAAAGACATTTGTTTAAAACCCATGAATTTTCAATAAATGTCGGTTTTTATTTTAAAAGTGAAAATTAACATACATAGAAAATTATTTAGATAAAATGAATATTATTTCTGGAGTCGGGATTTTGAAATTATCTAAAAGTGAATTTTTCATAATTTTTGGAGACAACAATATTTTTGGGTAAAAATTAAATATCGTATAAATATATAACATGTTTTATGATTTCATAATGACTAAATTTGGATGTAATAAAATATAATAAACTATATGTTCATCCAATATATGTCTTACCATTAAAATATTGTGATTTTGGGTTTGTTTGATTTATTTTATAAAGTTTTAGTGGACCCTCCAAGACATATATAACATTTTGTCGTTTTAAATTTTTTCCCTTGAGAGTGTGACTCACCTCCACATTAGAAACCCTATTTTTTAAGAAGGTAGGACATTTACCTTATAAAATATTGTTTTCCACTCCCCTTTGGTATAAACCATGGGCAAACACCATGGCCAGGTTTGTGCTTTTGTTTAGATTAATGTGAGGTGTCCCAAACCTAAATAATAAACAATTCCCTCTCCTTTCCTATATAAACCCAACCAAGATCCCACTTCCTCTTCACTCAAAGCCTTTTATGTTCTTCCAAACTCTACCATACTATTTCTAGAATCCTCCAATGGTGCCCTCAAGCCTCCCAAGGTCCCTACCTTCAATCATTCAAAGTTACTCTTCAAGGGAGGGGATCATTTCACCCACCTCTTTTAAGTCATGACTTCCTTTATGTAATGTCTCCTAGTTTCCATTTTATTATATGGGGTATGATCTCATATATCATTGTTACTATCCATTTCTTCTCCAAATTATGAGAGACCCTTTCTTCTCTCATAAATTTATTTTCTGAATTGTTACGGGATGTCGTTAGGCAACCAAATTTTCGTAAAAGAAATCGTATATTCTCTCTTCCTTAATGTTTTATTTTCATATGGTATTTCGTTAAAATAATCGTACAATGATATAATTTATTTTTACCCTATACCACTACTATATAATTAGTTATATATGAGTGGGATACCCTTGACCCCTCTCTATTTATTTGTTTTCAAAAACCAATTTATATAGCCGTTATGCTGCATAAATTTCGTCTCAAATTTTTCTCACTTTCTCTAATGAAATTCTATCACTTAATTTATGTGAATACCCAAGCCTATTTAGTTTCTATGGGTGATCATAAATACACAAGAATTATATATTTGATTCTTTAATTGACATAAATATAACCCTCACTCATTTTCCATGGGTTATAAAAGATATAACGATCTTATTATTAAAACACTTTTAAAACCTCATGATTTTGAAATGAAACCTATTTATTTTATTCTATATGGGTTTTTATAAAATGTTTGATTAAAATATATGTGGATCACATTAAAAAATACATATTAGGGGTGCACCATGATAGCGCTCTAATGCATTGGGTAATGAATTTATCTCTAGAGATGAAAAGTTTCATGATACCTTGGTGAATAACCTTCGTAATTTTTATGACACCTCAAGGTTGTACCTTGGTGATATGTTAATGAATGTTTAAATTAAATGTTGTAGAAAAATATTCATGTTATATTTAATTTTATCTTTTTTATGATATGCATATACATCCATTGCTCATGTCTTTATATTTTTATCAAGTTCTTATTGATATCACAAGTAAACAGACTCCATTGATTTTGGTACTGGGACTTCTTCTCGCCCTTTCCTTTGATGTATGTCTATAGAATATAAGATGCAGTAATTGTACATACGATGAGCCTATTATGGAGACTTACTAGTGAATTATAAGAATATTTTATGTTGTTTTCATGTATTGTGTTCCTGATTTCCAAGACACAAGATATTAAAGAATCCTTATTTGTGAAATGTAAAGAAACGTTATGTAATAAAAAGGTGGGATTCCATAGTGTTGGTCACCATAATTTTTCATATTATAGGGGGCTTAGGTTTTTCATTAGGTGGACCTTGACGGGTCAGGTCATGATAGTGTGGTATCAGAGGTGGCCACTTCTACCTCAGGACCAGAGTCAATGAGATTGGTTTGGGGAAACAATGCTATGTGTTTCGAGTTAATCATTAGGCTGTGGACTCTAGTGTTGGTGATGCAGTTGAGGTATCCATACAACATGACTCTGATCACCTAATTTTTTACTCGACACATGAGAACACTGACTTAGTGGAAAAAATGGTACATGTTTCGAATTTTACTGTTATTTTCATTTTATTGACGGGTCAATTCCGCAGATATATTTTTACACCGGGATATATATTTTTTTATTTTAGTATAACTTCATGTAGATAGTCAGTCTAGATTCCACCAAGTGATCATGAGGAAGATACTCCTAGTGATAAGGCATTCCTATAACATATTGTACTATAGATATCCATTTCGAGTGTTTTATCAGATATTACACAACTTTTAGAGTATATTCTAGTACTAGAAATACTATATGAGGATGAATTTAGACTGATTTTATATCTCATATTCAAAAGGAAGAATCCTCAATGGTTTCGGGGTGAACCAGACCCCCATGTGGCTGAGGACAAGGTAGAGGAAATCACTCGTGTTTTCCTCCTTGTGATGACAACTGATCACCAGTTGGAATTCCTCAAAGTGAGTCTTCTCTATGGATATAACTGGTGATGGTGGAACTTTCTGACTCTATAACATGATATGATAACTCTCTATAAAATAAACATTGAACGTCTCTTTATAGAGGAGTTCTAAACAACCACATTTTGATAGGTACATATAGAGAATTTTCTACATCTATATTGGCGTTGTATGGCCAAGAAAGAGTATTAAGAAAGGATTAAGGATCTATAAGATTACACATTGTATATGGTATGGGTCTAGTTATTCCAGGATCAGACCATTGAGTTGAGATTGTACCGAGACATCAGATTTTCGGTGGTATCTCTATGAATTTCCACCGATGATTGGGTAATTCAGTGACACCATTTGTAATAACTTTTTAAATAAAATTAAACACTATTATTGGGAGATTATAGTGGGAACAAAATAGTTGAGACATTATTTATAGGAATTTAAAGTTAGTCATAAGAATCCTAGTGGGATAGATTCATTAGGATGTGATCCAAGGACATAGGGTCAGAGGTTCAGGGCTCTTAAGGTGTCTTGAATTAGCCAAGGGAAAAAAGGTGTTTCTATTGCGATGGGAGGGGACATCTGGAATGATATTTCTCATCCAGTGTACAACTAATAATGAGAAGGATGAGGGACCTCCAATATATATATATATATATATGGGAAGGATCAGGGTTGTCTGTAAGGTAATTGATGTGGAAGATGGGCCAAAAGAAAAGCAGTTAGTGGTTGGAGGTTTGACCTATTACCACCACCACCCCAAGGTGGTACATTCTAGGTTCATGATGTAATTGGGAAGGGATAAGGCCTAATATAGGTTATGTATTCCTATGAACTCATGGCACCTGGGATGATATGAGGTACAATATGTGTCTTTTATAACATATCATAGTATTGATAGACATAATTTCTTGTAATTATTTTCATTACATGAATCTTTTTGTATACACATTATAAGGTCCCAGCATTAAACCTTACTTAATCTTGAGTTATTACAATATTACACATTGAGGGCCTTTTCGGGTTTAGAGTTTTATAGAATTAGATCATAAAACATGCATTAAATTCCACATATAAACAAAGTGGTGACATAAAGATAGTATTCTTCTTTCCCATCAATGGAAAAATATTTAAAATAAAACATGGATTCTTTCTTGACACTTCCTTGACACTATCATTATATCATGTACCTTTCCCTTGACCTGTGAAAAACATTTCAAAAAACTTGGGATGAGCATAAAAATCTCAGTAAGGGATATAAAAATATGGAAAGGAAACATGGGTACATATATACATAAGAATGAAATCATACATTACCCATAAAACAAAAGCACTTTAACATACCTCATCAAATCATGAATAAACCATAGAAGTCATAAGACATAAAGGTAAATTGAGGCATTCATAACATTCTTACGTAGGGAGTAACCCTATTGGTTACGTTTGGAATACCCATCACAGTATATTCCCTAAATCTTGTTAGATAAACCTTAACGTTTCACTCCTTCGCGTTACCCAATGCAATGGAGATCTATATCGGGCTCACCCGCCCTTAGTTTATCACGGAACCACCCGTCTTTATAATAATGCCCAAGAACCTCAACATAATCGTATCACATAAAACATGCATAAAGGAAACATAACATTTCCACCATTCAATCACAAGATATCAATACAACACATTGATATAAAAACATTATGAAAACCATTTTCAATACCAAAAGAAAAGAAAAGTAAAACATGGTATTTATTTTTCTTTTAAAAAAGGTATGGCTTGTAGAGGAAGCTGAAACTCAAATAATGGTCACAGCGGCGGAGAAGTCGTTGTCGCCGCATATGTACGACAAAAACATTCCCTTTTGTCGTTTAGTAAATGCTTCATATAAAAAATATTCATTTTTAATAAACGTAAAAGTCAAATGGGTTTATACACCATATAAAAGAAGGTTGTGTATAAAACAAAATATGCCTCAATGAAAGGAGATTGAGACGACGTCCCATACATCGGGTCTGACTTGACTCGATCAATCTTTAATGTCCTGAATAATAAACATGATTTAATTTCTACTTGCTTAAGAACCTTTTTCAAGTTCATTATTCCTTTTATATCACTTATTTCCATGTCATGAACACTATGTAATTATTTAGGTTAATAACGGTCGTTTTAATGATCATTGGTACTTGAGTCAAAAATAAAACCTTTATAATTACAAGTTGTTCATGTATCCATTATATCCATAATTATAATAATGATGTATATATCATATATATCCAGTATAAACATGAAATTATAATATTACATAATCGTTTAGGGGTAAGAAATGAAATGCACCGTTCATGGAGACGTTAAGCCGTACGTACGCATGAACGCTACTTTCATTTCTATTTTGTATTTTATAGAATGGAATCATAATTATATAAAGGTATATTATAATTCCAGTATAATATAATATATAATATCATAGTTACCTCCTTTATACATCCCACATATGGTATTTAACGAATCAAATCACTTTGAGGGGGCGGTAGTCCGCACTTCCTTAAATGAAGATATCACGTTTACCCATAATGGAAACCATAAAGGTATGCCCAAAATAAAAAACACAGAAGCTTAAAGAAAACATAAACATATTATATATCATATATAAAAATAGTGACATCTTAATGGCCACCTTTGAAGGTGTTAAAATAATGTTCAACAATCATCGTTTCGGGAGGCATAAATTCTCCATCCACGGAAACAGTATGTTCTTTAACCATTAGATGTAGGTGTGTGTAGATTTATCTCGAATAATTCTTATAACAAAATCCTAGTATATTTAATATACTGTATTTGTTACAAAATTAATGAATAAAAATAGTTTAGGGGGTTGGATAAGCAAAATAAAACAAACGGACTCATGTGAAGACATTACCTTAAAATCGGGTAAGTCCCTTTGGTTTGAGCTCAAAGGCTTCCTTGGGAAGACTTCTGCCCATAGTGAGGCTTCAAGGAGTAATAAAGGGATGTGGAGAGACAAAATGGGCAGGTGTTGGCCGAGTCAAAGGCTTTGGAAATGTGGGTAAAGAGGTAGAGGTGGGGCCTTTTATAAGAGGAGAGGAGGGGCACTCTTGGAATGTAAAGAAATGTTACTTTATATGAAAATGATTTTCGGATTAAAAAGTTCCCACATTGATATAATTCTAGGGTAAGGTGATAAGGGTTCTAAATCCACCCATCCAATAGGTTTTGGACATGTGTACGTCATAGATTTTACATTATCATTTCATTTTATTTAAATCCTTTATTAATGAGGTAATCGCTGCATCATCATGATGTCATAAATAATTTAATTTATTTAAAGTCTAAAAATTATGAAAAAAATATCATGATGTATGATATCTTTTTATCTTTATAATGAATATTTATAGTCTAAATGATCATTTATGTAGACAAATTTAAAAATATTTTACTTAGGTGATAAATTCTTTGTCACATTTAACATTCTTTAAAAATAAAAAGATAAAAAGTCACTTTCTCACAAAAGTGATTCCATGGGGCCCCCAAGTCTAGAAAAAGGCATCCCTTGGTCGGCAATGAGACAAAAATTAGCCTTAGGACACATGTTGTGGTCGTTTTGTATTATTATGATATCATTTTATTATCCTTAACTACCCGATTACTCATTAATCAAGATAATTAACGATAATTACCGTCATTTCTATTCATAAAGCCCAAAAACAAAAGAGTCTTGATTACATAATTTGGACCTTCTGATTCCAAATATGTAATCCATTTTACCAAATTACAAACACATAAATTTCAATAATTGATTTAAAAATAATTCTCGTTGTCAAAACAAATAGCGGGTTTTTTTGAAACAACAACTATGAAAAGTTTGGCATTAGATTATGCCCAATTCCAAAGTGAAATGAATAATAATGACCACCATTGGATTAAATGGTAAACGTATATTATAATTTAACGTTAAAACCAATTGAAAAGATAATATAATCATATAAATAAAGTTGATTAAAAAGCAGTTTTGATGTAAAATGTAGTATTTTTCACTATTCATTAAAAAATGAACATTGTCAGAAAAATACCAAAAATTCACACAAAGTAAATTTTGATGTCCCAATCATAAAGAATAAGTTTATTTTGACAAACATAGCTTATAAAATTGTCAAAATATAGATTTAAAAATGGTTTTCCATTAAAAGGCAGTAAAACAATCCTTTAAAAAATATTAGTGTATTCCATGCTTAAGATTGGATTTATTTTCATTTTAAGCCTCTAAAACACTATCTAATTAATTAATAGACATAGATAAAAATATATATTATTCATTACTTACTTGGGATGTTACATCCTTCCCCCTTTATCAAATTGCGTCCCCGGAATTTATTTACTTATCGAATAAATGGGGGTACTTATCCCTCATTGCATTTTAAGATTCCCATGTTGCCTATTCGATAATGTGGTTTTTACACAAAACCTTTACCTGATTAATCACTTTATTTCGTAACACTTGCTCCATGTGGTCAATAATCTGGACCGATTGTTCCTCATAAGATATGTTCTCTTCCAACTGAACTACCTCTGGACTCAGAACATGAGATTGATCTGGCATATACTTTCTCAACATCAAAACATGAAAAACATTGTGTACCTGAGATAAACTCAGAGGTAATGCCACTCTGTATGCAACTGATCCAACTCTCTCCAGAATTTCATATGGTCCAATGAACCTTGGACTCAGCTTTCCTTTGTTACCAAATAACATCACACTTTTCCATGGAGAAACCTTGAGAAAAACATGATCACCTACCTCAAAAGTTAGATCCTTCCTCCTGTTGTCTGCATAACTCTTCTTCCTACTCTGAGTTGTTCTCATGTGTTTCTGAATCATCTGAACTTTTTCTGCCATCTCTTCTACCAATTCTGGTCCCATCAACTTCCTTTCACCCACTTCATCCCAGAAAGCTGGAGTTCGACACCGCTTCCCATATAATGCCTCAAATGGTACCATCTGTATACTGGAATGAAAACTATAATTATTTCAAAATTCAACCAAAGAAATATGTTTGTCCCAACAACCCTGATAATCCATCGAACATGCTCATAGCATATCCTCCAAGGTCTGAATTGTTCGTTCTGACTGCCCATCTGATTGAGGATGAAAATCTGTACTAAAATTTAATTCAGTACCTAATGACTTCTGAAGGCCTTTCCAAAAGTTAGAAGTGAACCTGGGATCACGATCAGATATAATGGAGAGGGGAACTCCATGTAACCTGACTATCTCTTTAAGATACAAATGGGAAAGTTGATCTTGGGAAAAATTATCTCGTATAGCAAAGAAATGAGCAGATTTAGTCAAGTGATCAAAAATAACCCAAATTGCATTATTACCCTGAGATGTCTTCGGTAATCCCACAACAAAGTCCGTGGATATATTCTCCCATTTCCACTCTGGCACTGGTAAAGGATGAAGCATCCCTTTTGGTAACTTCCACTCTACTTTAACCTGTTTACATGTCAAACACTTCAGAGTAAAATCAGCAATATCTCTTTTCATTCCATCCCACCATTAATACTCCAGCAGATCTCTGTACATCTTAGTACTGCCAGGATGACCTGAAAACGGAGATCTTTGAGCTTCACATAACAACTCTCTCTTCAACTATGAATCACAAGGCACACACAATCTCATCCCAAAACTCAAAACGCAATCATTATCAATGTTGAATTCAGGCAACTTACCTTTATGAACTAGCTCTACCTTTTTCTGCAACTCACTGTCTTGCTTCTGTGCTTGCTTGATTCTATCTGATAGAGATGATCTCACTGATACCTAAAACAAAATAGAAGAACATCCTGCACCAAAAACTTCTATGCCAAATTTCATCAAATCCTTAACCAAAGGATCACTTTCCAAATGCAACATTGCTAATGAATCATTACTTTTTCGACTCAAAGCATCGACCACTTTATTTTCTTTTCCCGGATGGTAATGAATTGTACAATCATAATCCTTGATTAATTCAATTCATCTCCTCTGTCTCATGTTTAACTCTTTCTGAGTGTATATATACTTTAAACTTTTGTGATCAGTATATATTTCACACTTTACTCCATACAAATGATGCCTCCAAATTTTTAAAGCGAAAAAAACAGCAGCTAATTCCAAATCATGTGTATGGTAATTTACCTCATGAGTTGTCAATTGTCGTGAAGCATAATAAATTACCTGATCATTCTATATTAGGACGCAACCATGTCCTTTCAATGAAGCATCACTATAGATAACACACTAACCATTCCTAGAAGGTAGTGCCTAAACTGGTGCATTCACCAATCTTCATTTCAATTCTTGAAAACAATCATCACATTCTTTTTTCCAGAATAACTTAACACCCTTCTAAGTTAGCTTAGTCATTGTACTAGATAACCGTGAAAAATTTCTAACAAACCTTCAGTAATATCCTGCCAAACCAAGGAAGCTACGAATCTTAGTTACTTTTGTGGGTCTTGGATAGTCTATCACAACTTTTGTTTTTGCAGGATCAACAGTTATCCCATCTTTAGAAACAATGTGACCAAGGAATGAAATTTATTGCAACCAAAACTCACACTTGCTAAATTTCCCATATAATTTTTTTTCTTTTAAGGTTTGAAAGATAACCCTTAAATGTCTTTCATGGTCCTCTTTACTTTTTGAAAACACCAAAATATCATCAATGAAAACCACCAATAAATTATCCAAGAACTCATGGAAAATTATATTCATTAAGTCCATGAATACAGCAGGTACATTGGTTAGCCCAAAAGGCATTACTACAAATTCATAATGGCCATATCCTGTACGGAACGCGGTCTTCGGAACATCTGCTTCCTTTACCTTCAGCTAATGGTACCCTGATCTCAAGTCAATCTTTGAAAAATGCTGAGCTCCCTGGAGCTGATCAAACAAATCATCGATATGAGGCAAAGGATATTTGTTCATAACAGTGATGTTATTCAAGGATCTATAATCAATGCAAAGTCTCATTGAACCATCTTTCTTTTTAATAAATAAAACAGGAGCACCTCATGGTGATGTGCTAGGTCGAATGAAACCTTTCTCTAATAAATCTTTCAATTGCTCCTTCAACTCTAAAAGTTCAATTTGAGCCATTCGATAAGGGGGTTTTGAAATTGGCTTAGCATATGGAACTAAGTAAACGGTAAACTCAACCTCCCGATCTAGTATTATTCCAGGAAACTCATCAAGAAAAACATCAGGATACTCATTTACCACTGGAATATCATTAATCTGAACAGTTTCCTTGTTTTCAACAATGTGTGTAAGGTAACATTAATTTCCATCTTTTACGTGTTTCTTGGCCTCTTGATAAATTATCAAAAGTAATGGTTCATTCTTGTACACAATCTGAAAGTCTTTCTGAAAAGAAACTTCTTTAGCTCTATAGTCAATATTAGCATGGTAAATAGAGAGTCAATCCATAACCAGGATAACATCAAACTCTACTAGAGGTAGAACAATAAGGTTTGCAAGCATGTTCTTTCCACAGATAAGGATAGGAAGATTCTTATAAATTCTTTTTTCCCCAACATTTCCCCCATGTGTTTTTACCAAAAGTTCCGGAGTCATTTCTTGAGATGTTATTCCCATTTTACTAGAAAAGGTTTCAGAGATGAAAGAATGTGTGGACCCTGAATCAAACAACACACTGGCATAATCTGAAAAAACAAACAAAGTACCTGATACAACTTCATTTGATGGACCGACATCTGCTGAAGTAGTTACAAAGGATTTCACCACCCCTTTCTTCTTGTAGTCTAACTGCTTCCCATCACTCAATATCTTTGTCGGACACTCGTCTGTATATTGACCCATCTCATTCCACTTAAAACATTTCACTAACTGTAAATCAAATTTGGTCTTACCTTCACCTTGATCCTTTTCAGTGCAATCACGAGCCTTATGTCCCATCTTACCACATTAGTAGCACTTTCCAGAATTCAGAAGACATTCCCCAGCATGCCTTTTCCACATTTATCACAAACTGGAAACTTAGATTTCTTACTATCAGTCTTTTTTGACGAATTCTTCCCTTTCTCCTGCCACCTTAGTCTCTTCTTCTGCGGGTTGTTATAGAACACTTGATCATCAGAAAACTCCATTTCCACATTCTCAGCACATCGAACATGCTTTTCATGACTTTTAAACTCATGAGAAGATAATTCCCTTCGATATTTTGGCTTTAATCCTAAGTAAAAACGATTGATTTTACTATCAAGGTCTTGGATAAAATATGGAGCATACCTTGCCAATCGATTGAAACTTTCTTCATAGGTAACCACTGAGTCTTCCTCTTGCCTCAATTCCAAGAATTTGTTTCCATCCTATGTGAAACAGCCTTAGGAAAATACTTTTTATGAAACATACCTATGAATTCATCCCGGTCGAGAGCATCAATCTCATCAGCGTCCTTGATATTTTTAACCATCATCCACCACTGATCTGCTTAACCCTCCAAACAATAAATAGAAAGACTAACCTTTTGATTGTCTAAACACCCCATGACATCGAAAATATTCTCAAGTTCTTTAATCCACCCTTCAGCTAGAACAGGGCCAGATGATCCTCTGAATGATGGGGGATGTTGCCTCATTAAATGTTCCACCACTGACATGTTCCTCTGCAGTTGATCTGGCTGATCTCGTGCATGGATACCACCGCCGTTTATAGCTTGAGTCAACTGCGCCATTACTACAACAAACTATTCAGTTCCAATTCCGACCATCTCAGGATGCTGATTCGGAAGGTTATTTACTTCTCCATGCCTTCCTAGCACTGCTTCCCTATTTCCTCTACGGAAAACCATTCTGAATAAACATGTCTTAGATGAATCAACATAGTAATCTTCAAATACTATATCACATCAATTTTACAATAAGAA
Organism: Viscum album; assembly: GCA_963277665.1. Taxonomy (NCBI): domain Eukaryota; kingdom Viridiplantae; phylum Streptophyta; class Magnoliopsida; order Santalales; family Viscaceae; genus Viscum; species Viscum album. The sequence goes on along the minus strand of OY728151.1, from coordinate 399,235,891 downwards.
AATATTTTTGGATAATCATTTAATATAACTCTAACTCCTAAAGTTATCTAAACCGACCTCTGATACCAACTATAAGGCCCCAGCCTTAAACCTTACTTAATCTTGAGTTATTACAAGATTACACATTTAGGATCTTTTCGGGTTTAGAGTTTTAGAGAATTAGATCATAAAACTTGCATTACATTCCAAATATAAACAAATTGGTAACATAAAGATAGTATTCTTCTTTCCCATCAATGGAAACATATTTAAAATAAAACATGGATTCTTTCTTGACACTTCCTTGACACTATCATCATATCAGGTACCTTTCCCATGACCTGTGAAAACCATTTCAAAAAACATGGGATGAGCATAAAAATATCAGTAAGGTAAATAAAAATATGGAATGGAAACATGGGTACATATATACTTAAGAATGAAATCATACTTTACCCATAAAACAAAATCACTTTAAAATACCTCATCAAATCATGAATAAATCATAGAAATCATAAGACATAAAGGTAACTTGAGGCATTCATAACATTCTTACATAGGGAGTAACCCTCTTGGTTACGTTTGGAATACCCATCATAGCATATTCCCTAAATCTCTTCGGAGAAACCTTAACGTTTCACTTCTTCGCATTACCCAATGCATTAGAGAGCTATATTGGGCTCACCCGCCCTTAGTTTATCATGGAACCACCCGTCTTCATAATAATTCCCAAGAACCTCAACATAATCGTATCACATAAAACATGCATAAAGGAAAAATAACATTTCAACCATTCAATCACAAGATATCAATACAACACATTGATATAAAAACATTAAGAAAACCATTTTCAATAAAAAAAAAATAAAAGTAAAACATCGTATTTATTTTTCTTTTAAAAAAAGGTATAGCTTGTAGAGGAAGATGAAACTCAAATAATGTTCACGGCGGCAGAGAAGTCGTTGTCGCCACATACGTACGACAAAAACATTACCTTTTGTCATTTAGTAAACGCTTCATATAAAAAATATTCCTGTTGAATAAACGTAAAAGTCAAAGGGGTTTTATACACCATAAAAAAGAAGGTTGTGTATAAAACAAAATATGCCTCAATGAAAGGAGATTGAGACGAAGTCCCATACCTCAGGTCCGACTTGACTCGATCGTTCTTTAATGTCCGGAATAATAAACATGAGTTAATTTATACTTGCTTAAAAACCTTTTTCAAGTTCATTATTAATTTTATATCACTTATTTCCATGTCATTAACACTATGTAATTATTTAGGTTAATAACGGTCGTTTTAACGATCATTGGTACTTGAGTAAAAATTAAACTCTTTATAATTACAAGTTGTTCATGTATCCATTATATCCAGAATTATAATCATGATGTTTATATCATATATATCCTGTATATACATGCATTTATAATATTACATAATAATTTTGGGGTAATAAATGAAATGCACCGTTTATGGAGACGGTAAGCCGTACGTACGCATTAACGCTACTTTCATTTCTATTTCGTATTTTATAGAATGGAATCATAATTATATAAAGGTATATTAAAATTCCACTATATTATCATATATAATATCATATTTCCATCCTTTATACATCCCACATATGGTATTTAACGAATCAAATCACTTTTAGGGGGCGGTAGTCCGCACTTCCTTAAATGAAGATATCGTCTTTACCCATAATGGAAACCATAAAGGTATGCCCAAAAGGAAAAATACAGTAGTTTAAGGAAAACATAAACATATTATATATCATATATAAATATAGTTATATATTAATGGCCACCTTTGAAGGTGTTAAAATAATGTTGAACAATCATAATTTCGGGAGGCATAAATTCACCATCCACGGAAACAGTATGTTGTTTAACCATTAGATGTATGTGTGTGTAGGTGTAGCTCGAATCCTTCTTATAACAAAATCCTAGTATATTGAATATACTGTATTTGTTACCAAAGAAATGAATAAAAAGAGTTTAGGGGGTTGGAGAAGCAAAATAAAACAAACGGACTCATGTGAAGACATTACCTTAAAATCGGGTAACTCCCTTTGGATTGAGCTCAAAGGCTTCCTTGGGAAGACTTATGCCCAAAGTGAGGATTCAAGGAGTAAGAAAGTGATTTGGAGAGACAAAATGGCAGGTTTTGGCAGAGCCAAAGGCATTGGATGTGTGGTTAAGGAGGTAGAGGTGGGGGCCTTTTATAAGAGGAGAGGAGGGGCACTCTTGGAAAGTAAAGAAATGTAACTTTATTTGAAAATGATTTTCGGATTTAAAAGGACCCACATTGATATAATTAGAAGTTAAGGTGATAAGGGTTCTAAATCGACCCATACAATAGGTTTTGGACATGTGTAGGTCATAGATTTTACATTATCATTTCATTTTATTTAAATCCTTTATTAATGAGGTAATCGCTGCATCATCATGATGTCATAAATAATTTAATTTATTTAAAGTATAAAAATTATGAAAAAAATATCATGATGTAGTAAAGCTTATTATCTTTCTAATGAATATTTATAGTCTAAATGATCATTTATGTAGACAAAATTAAAAAAAATTTACTTAGGTGATACATTCATTGTCACATTTAACATTCTTTAAAAATAAAAAGATAAAAAGTCACTTTCTCGCAAAAGTGATTCCATGGGGCCACCAAGTTTGGCACAAGGCATCCCATGGTAGGAAATGAGAAAACCAGTAGCTTTAGGACACATATTGTGGTCTTTTTGTATTATTATGATATCATTTTATTATCATTAACTACCCGATTACTCATTAATCATGATAATTAATGATAATTACCGTCATTACTATTCGTAAAGTCAAAAAACAAAAGAGTCTTGATTACATAATTTGGACCTTCTGATTCCAAATATGTAATCCATTTTACCAAATTCTAAACACATAAATTGAAATAATTTATTTAAAAATAATTCCTGTTGTCAAAACAAATAGCGGGTTTTTTTTGAATCAATAACTATGAAAAGTGTGGCATTAGTTTATAACCAATTCCAAAGTGAAATTAATCATAATGACCACCATTGGATAAAATGGTAAACATATATTCTAATATAACTTTAAAACCAATTCAAAATATAATCTAATCATATAAATAAAGTAGATTAAAAAGAAGTTTTGATGTAAAATGCAGTATTTTTCACTATTGTTTAAAAAAATGAACATTGTCAGAAAAACACCAAAAATTCACACAATATAAATTTTGATGTCCCAATCATAATGAATAAGTTTATTTTGACAAACATATATTATAAAGTTTTCAAAAGATATATTTAAAAATGGATTGCCATCATAAGGCAGTAAAACAATCCTTTAAAAAATATTACTATATTCCATGCTTAAGATTGGATTTATTTTCATTTTAATCCTCTAAAACACTATCTAATTAATTAATAAACATAGATAAAAATATCTATTATTAATTACTTACTTGGGATGTTACTCAAATATATTCTATTTGAATAGTTGAATGGACACTTACGTTTGGATACTTTTAATGGAGGAGACTCAATAATCACACACTATTGCGGACAGTGTGACCTGACTCTTGGAAGTGAAATTTTCAACATGGATCTCTCAGCATCAGCGTCAAGACCTTACAATGTCATTCATGGTATAAACATTTTATTCACAGTTCATTCTCATGTTGACTATTTCTATAGATGGTTTTGGTGCTTCCATAATTAAGGGATGATTTTTTTACATTACCCGTTAAATAGAAACCCCTAAAGCATAGAATGGGCTCTAACAAATAATTGTAAATCTAAGTACTCATCACATTTCTAGCCTGGACCATAGTGTAGTATATGTTACATGTCATTAGATTCATATATTACTGTAGAGTATGAAGATGTTATTCCAGAAGATGTTATAGTTTTAACTCCATATAGAGAGATAGACATCTGTATTGATCTACACCTCGAGATAAAAATGAAATCTACAGTTGCATATCAGATGGTTCCCCCTAATCTTTTTTCAGCTGAGTGTGCATTTGTAGGACTTAAAGAGGAATTGATTAATATGTCCCAATGTATCACCTTGGGAATACCCTATTTTTTATTCCGTGAAGGCATTTGGGAGCATGAGGTTATGTGTGGATTAATAGTTCTTGAACCATGTGACTATGATGAGAAATATATCCACTAACTAGGATTGAAGACCTTTATGATCAATAGAATGGTGAAAATGGTTTTCTAAGATTAACCTCAGATCATGTTATCACAAACTGTAAGTAGAGGGAAAAGATACACCTAAGATAACATATAGATGTGTTTATGTTCACAATTAGTATATGTTAATTCATTTTGGAATTAAAAATGACATATTAGTGTTCATGGGACTCAATTACATGGTTTTTAAACCTTTAATAGTCTGATTGATGGTAGTCTTCATAGATGACATCCTAGTGCAGTCCGTATCTGGGGAGGACCATGTGAGAAATGTGAGGATTTTCATAGACATAACAAGAGAGTGCCAAAAATTCAAGAAGCTCTAAAAGAGTTAGTTTTGTATTCGAGAGGTAAATTTTCTAGGACACATCTTTTCAGTGGAGGGAGTGGTAGTGGATCCAGTGAAGGTTGAGGTAGTAATTTCATGGAATCAACCCAAGAATGTTAAAACATTACAGTGTTTCATTAGACTAGATGGGTACTATATGAGATTTTGACTCTACTTCTACAGAGTGGAATAACCATTCAATTCCTTGACTAGGAAATGGAATACATTTATGTGAATGGAAGTGTGCTAGGATTACATTTAGGATCTAAGGAAGAGGTTGACGATAACTCCCATCATGAGGTTACTATAGTAAGGTGTTGGTTGTGTAGTGTTATATGATTCATCAGAGAAAAGAATTGGTTGTGTTACGGGTTAGTGGAATGATTTTATTTAATATGGTTCATTCTAGTTGAGACCACATGTTCATAACTAAATGATTCCTGAACTTCTGTTATCCGTAGTAGATTTCTGTTAAAGATGAGGTGACAATATTTTATGGGTGATAAATTCATCATGTACAATGACCACAAGTGTCTGAAGTTTATCTTTGCAAAAAAAATATCTAAACAGTAGATAGAGGATTCATATTGTATTCCTCTTGGACTATGGTTATGAGGTTTTCTATACTACAGAGAAGAGGTATGAGGTACTAGATGCTCGTAGTATTATATCAACTTCATAGTTATTGAACGAGGTGTCATAGCAGATGGCCTCATTTCTATTATCCTTTATATATGAATATGGATAATCTTACCTGTATTGAATAGTTTTTAACATCCACTCTTACAGTGAGTCATGGATGCACAGTTTGGGGATACCAACTATGAGACCCTACAAGCTCATATATCAACAAGGCAGGCTCCTGATGAATTTTGTAAATGTGGGGATCATATTATTCAATTACAAGGATGAACAATGGTACCTGTGACATTGTGGGATGATGTTTTAAGAGAGTTTCATACATATCTATATGAATTATATCTGTGTGTGACAATGATTTACCATCATATATGATGTTAGTTTTTTTTGCAATGATGAATAAAGGAGTTTTTGAGTTTGTTTATTGATGCCTTAATTGTCAACAAGTGAAGGTTGAGAACGATGTTCTAGATGGATTAGCTTATACCCTTAAAGTGATGGAATGTAAGTGGGATGGGATATCTATGTACTTCATGAAAATCATACCACTTATGTCTAGGGGACATGATTCAATATGGGGGATTATATACCAACTCACCAATTTGTCCCACTTCTTAGTAATCAGAGAAAAGAGTTTAATAGAGATCTTGAGTTTTCATTACATTCAGAAGATAGTTCAACTACATGTATATACATCAATGATTGTTTCTGATATTGATGATCTCTTAACATTCTTGTTTTGTAAGGGATTGTAAGAGGATTTCAGGACTCATATAACATTGAGTAAAAAAATTTACACACAAACATATGGCCAGACTAGGTGGACTATTCAGGTAATCAAGGTCATGTTGTGAGCTTTCATGTTATAATTTTCCAATATTTGTGAGGATCACTATCCACTTGTGAAGTTTTATAGAACAATAGATAACATTTAACCATTAGTATGGTATTATGTCAGTATTTGTATGTGAAACACTATAGGTCACCCTGTCTATGGAATTATCTAGGTGAGTCATCACTCATTGGCCTAGAGTGTGTTTAACCTACAATAGAGAAGGATCATATCATCCAAGAGTGGATGAATACTGAATAGAGAGGTCATAATTCTTATATAGACATATGACAGAGTCCTATGATGTTTGAGGAAAGAGTCCATCAGTTCCTTCATAATTTATCTCGATGTTGAAGAATGAGATTTTTCTAGGGTAACGAGCTATGATTGTGATTCATTAGTTTTTTCCAGATACTGTCTCGAGTTAAAAAGGTGGAAAACCTCATATCTCTACCTCTATAGATAGACTGGTTACACGAAATATTCCATGTGTCGGAGCTGAGGAGGTACGTTTATCACCTATCACAACATATCGACTGAGGAGTGCTAGACATTGTTGATGGAAAAACACTTTCTGAGTACCTAGTAGATCAGATCAGCTGAATAGGATCATTCATGGAAAATTGATTCCTTTGGTACATGCCTTATGAAAGAATGGGAATCATTTGGAGTGAACATGGGAACAAGAGGCTCAGATTCCTTACTACTACCCACATCTCTTATTGTAGCCCTTTGTTTTTCATTTCGAAGACATAAATCCCCAAGGTGGGTAGAATTTAACATGTCAGTTACTCTATGTATTATATTTAAATATTTTAATGATTATTTTTAGACCCGGTTTTGAGATAGTGTTTGATTTTTAGGCCCCATGTCCCTGAAATAGATTTTTGATATATATTAAATAGCACACACATGTGGATTTCATTAGAAAGTTTAATAAATGTCAATTGGGTAATTAGATCTGAAATATGAGGGCACTATTGAGCTATGAATGGAAGATTTATCCTAGGTGTGACCTAACATTGGTTGGAATGGGTCGTTTGTGAAATGTTTTAGTGGAATACTAATGAATAAAATAATTTAATAAAAAAAATTTAATTCATTTTCTTGACACAATGAGTTTTTTATATTTAAATTTATCATTATGTTAGAAATATAGGGGTCGAAACATATCCCTAGTACATCTGTAGAATCTTTGGAGAGTGATATGGGAATCTATTCCAATGAAAAATGGAGGATCATGGAACGATGATCAATGCACATCCATTTTGAAGGATATTTATAATAAATTCAACCAATCATAGTTCTTCATCAAAAGGCCTCTCCAAATAATGTTATGGTGTATGATTTTGGTTTTATTTTCAATAGTCTTAATTTTTAATATAAACGTGAATCAATTGATAAATTGATTATTTCACAGATCGTGTGTATAACGAGATGGGATTTATTTTGCGGGGATAATTTTTGGGGATGTTATTTGGTTTAATTTGTTGATGGATTCATTTATTGTTCTCACAAAAATGAACCAAGATCAACACGAAAATCAAAAGAGGATAATTCATGTTGATTGATGGTGATTCTTTCACCAAATTTTTTGTTTTACCATGCTTGTTCTTTATTGGTCCAGATTTTGATTATTCTCAATCAATAAATCATTACACACATGTATATTTGTTCAATGATATGATATCACATATATGAGATTGTCCTGATGGGATGGATATGTGATGGTGGTTGTAGAATTAAATTGGACAACGAACAACTCCCAAATTCACATTTTTTTGTGTTATTTGGCATTGAATGACGAACATTGTTTCGATCAATTTTTTGAGAATTTCTGGAGATGAAACTTGTCGATTCAGTGATGGAATTAAAAAATGAGGCCGGTTCATGTGTTTTTGCGGCATAGTGGTCAACAGATTAGAGGGTGGAATATTGGTCGAGGTGTGTGGATGAATAATAATGGATTCTCTAGAATCTCAAAGAACATTGTGTGTAATCCAGGATTACATGGTCTGTGGGGCCCACTGGGTGTTGTGCTCGGTTTTGGTTTGAGTTAAGAACTACATGGAGTGTGACCCCTATAACATGGTGTGCGACCCCTATCACATGTCTTGTGACCTTCCCCAGTTTACATTACTCTTACATCAAAAGTACATGAACATGGGTTGGTTTACTTGGGCATGTATATGAAATGTAATCCCACATGGATATGTCTTTTACTACATAGTTTGGTATATATACATGAATTCTCTACATATAAAAGGATTGGAAATAGGGGATGAATAACATTTTTCTCTACAATAAGTGTATAAACTTCAATATGACATGTATATTGATACTATATGTTGTGTGTTGCACTTCCACACAGGAATTACATGGGATAGATGGACACACAGTGTATCCCTTGGGACACACTATGTAATCACATGAAGAGTACCTGAGGCTCTTTATTTTATTATTTTGGGATATTTTATTTTGAGTTTAATACATTAGTCCTTCTCCTAGAGGGTAAAATGCATCATTACATCCAAATCATTGGATTGGGATCCAATTTAGTGGTCAAGTCTCAGATAGAGTTATGGTGTCCCTATGGGAGACTAGACTGTAATCCACTATCATTTCTAGTTGGGGTTTTTGGAATTAGTGTGTCCACCTTGATCATGGTATCAATACTGAATCTAATAGTCTGTATCGGTAGGGTTTTTGGAATCGTCTGAATATGATCCCATCTATAGTGGGTTGATCTAGGATGAGTTTTTGTTATCCCACAATGGTTCTTTGTGTAACCCAGTGTATGTGTATCATGGTCCCCTATGAATAGTGAGATTAATTGGATACGTCCTAGTGACCTGTACCTATTTATAGATGTCTCTGATGGTAGCATGACTCATGGAGTTGGTTCTCCGAAAATGACAATTGCATCAAACAAAAATATATGGCTGACAATTATTTAACTTCCTAGTTGTGTGGTGTCCTTCTTTAGTATATCTTGGTTTTTTGTTATAAATTTATTGTTATACATTGTCATGATCTAAATATACATGGTTATTTTTTTAGTGTTTTCGGGGTTTCATTCTATGTTTTTTTATACTCACACTTGCATGGGATTTTTCCACACATGTCGTTTCTTTTACAGATGATGACCCTTTTGGATGTTTTCCTAGGAGGATAGGGAGCAGGTGGAACAAAACCAGAGCTTGATAGAATGAGGTGTTCTCCAGGTGCATACTTGTGACTTAGTCTATGCCCATATAGAATGTATGACTCTATACAATTTTGTTATGGCATGTTTTTTCACCAATTATCTTCCCAATACATTATTATCATACTCTATTGTGGGATCGTAGATGTATGAATTCACTCCTTTAATTTTTTACATTTTATCATTGTGTGGTCTTTTAAATGTGATTGTGTGTAAATTTACATTTGCAAATTTCCTCCCATTTTTGGGATACACCTACTTAGCACTTGTTGTTATCCCCTACCCTATAAGAGATGGTCTTGGGGTAGTGATGAGTCTAACCTTGGTGGGTCTCATCCTAACAATAAAATAGGGAGTATGAATTTACCACATCATGGTCCTTCAAAACCATTTATGGGGATATACATAAATCATTTTGGATGGGTTGATGCATGATCGAATTTTTGGGTGGAGTCTATCCGAAACAACATGGGTGAATACACCATGCCATGATTCATGGTGTGGTGCCAGCCAATCATGGTTTTCAAATGGAAAATATAGATTTTAAATGTTGGGGGAAGCCATGTTCTTATATGGTTTACAAGGTTTAACATTTTAAGGGAATTTATTGATTTGATTTGGAAATAGTTACCATATATAAAACCCCTAACTCAGTATCCGTTAATTTGACTCTCTATATAGTAGTTCCATGAGGTCATTTTTTCTATTTTTAACATCCATTAGATGTTCTTCCTTTTGGCCTATATTGTAAAGAAGTGTCTAGAAAAGTGACTCATCACACTCTAACTCTATTAAGAACATCAAATTTGTTGGTTTCATATGTTAAAAGTAATAACTCTGATCCATAATTCATATAATGGATAAATATTTATTGATATTATCTTAATGGAATATTTTTTTACAAAAAAGTTTTTGGATAACAAAAACTACATGTTTTGTAAACATATTATCCATTAGTTTTTTTTCAAAATGGTGATTTTATAATATTAAGATCATGGGTTATTTAAATGGAATTGGAATTGGGATCATGGGTTCATAAATTCTTATGGAACGGGAATCATCGTGGTTTATATAGTCACATGACCAATTTTGGGTTCGAGGGAATTTATAACCAAATGATGACTTGGGTGTAGAGGGATAGGGACTACTCATTAGTATGGGGTATAAAGTGACCTTATATGATAGGCTATACATTAATGAGTTTGATTTCATATCATGGGTGTGTGTTTTTATAAGGGTAATTTCATCTATGTAATGAATTTAAAATGATTTTTGTGTGAGTTAATTATACAAATATCTCTAGATAGTTTATTCTATTATAAATAAATTATAATCTACATAAAATCTGGTATAATTTATTATTGATTATGATGAATTCATGGTATTCCATGTGTATTTCCTACTGATTTTATATACACTTACCTCAGTATTCATTCAAGTGAATATATAGTCATTGTTAATTATGAAATATGAAATGAATTTTAATGTATTGGACAAAAAAATTTGCGATCTTGGTTTTAGTAGTAATGTGTAGTAGGGGTATTTTATTTATTATAACATTTTCTTTTAATTGGAACTTTTAATTATATATTTATATATTATAGTGGGATCATATACCATGATTTTAATGGATGGATATATTTTTTATAAGGGTTTGGTCATGTGTTTATACATGAATGATATTTATGTGTTGTCTTTGAAATGTATCATATAGGTTGTTGTATATATAAATAATTAAATAATTGCCTATGTTTTTATAATATCCTTGTAATTTATTTTAAATCTTTGGTGTCTCATTAATGTCACATAAGGTTAGTGGAACCTCGATCATACACAAGGAAGTTGGCCAGGATGGGATGTTTTTGTTTCTTATGGTTTTGTTTATAATAGATCAGGTAGTATAATTTAATTTGATTACTTAAAATGAATTTACTATGGAATTAATTATGGAAATAATTGTGTTATTAATTTTAATTAGACGATAAATAAATTATATTGTTCATTATGGTGTTAAGGCATCATATTGATTGAATACAGATGGTCAATTTTGGGAAATAATGGTGGATGTAATTATTTGATGTTTTTACGTCCATTCCCAATTAGGGTGGTCGATAATTGCTTCCAAAAGGTTTATACTTTTTTTATGTTTTATAGGATACGTGACCACAAATCCCATGTGTGATTTAAAAAAATTAAATTAATTTATGAGGATACCTCCATCATCATTGAGTGTTTTTAAAACTTGTTGGCACCATATATGGATCCTCAAGTAAAGAGACAAAATGTTGTGTCCAATGAGGGTTTTAATAATTATTTTATTACTTTTACCAAATTGTAATATTTTAACGAATATATTTAGAGCCAAGTGGGAATGAATCATTGTATTTTGAGGCGAGGGGAGGATTAATACAAAATAATAAAAGTATTTAAAATATTATATCACACACGACATTTTTTACAAAAATAATAAAATATATATCTTGAATATAGTCTCATAAACGAAATACAAGGATTTTATTTTATTCAAAATGATGGTTTTATCATAGGTGTTACATAACACTGCGCATGTTGAGTGATTCACTACTAGAAAAGCAGGTATTTGCGACGGGCTATTTGCGACGGGATCCCATCGCAAATAGCCCGTTGCTGAAAACGCCGTCGCAACTACACTTATTTGCGACGGGCCCGTCGCTAAAGCCTTTGTTTGCGACGGGCATTCTCCCCGTCGCAAATAGTATTCCGTATTTTTGTAAAAAACTTTTGAAACAGTTTTTGCGACGGGACCCGTCGCAAATACCTTTTGCGACGGGACCCGTCGCAAATACCTTTTGCGATGGGACCCGTCGCAAATATCTTTTGCGACGGTTCCATCGCAAAACCTCTTTTTAAAAAAAATAAAAAAAAATAATAATACTAATATTTGCGACGGGAGTCGGGACCCGTCGCAAATACTTTTTTAAAACAAAAATAAAAAACTATTAATAATACTAGTATTTGCGACGGGCATAGTATCCCGTCGCAAATACTATAAAAAAAATAAAAAAAATAAATTATTAATAAATTATTTTAATTAATATAATAATAAAATTATAATTTACAAATGAAAATAATAAATTATTTTAATTACTATAATAATAGTAGAATTATAATTCAAAAATAAAAATAATAGAATATTAATAAATAATTTAATTAATATAATAATATTACAATTATAATTCATAATTAAAAAAATATTAATAAGTTATTTTAATTAATATAAAAATAATAGAATTATTTTACATTCAAATATTAAAATAATTCAAGTATTACAAAAAAATAATTATATTATAATATTATAAAATTTTAATATATATATAAAATTTTAATATATATATAAAATTTAATATTATAAAATATAAATAATATTATTATTCATATTAATATTGTTATTTAAAAATATAATATTATTAATATTTTATAATGAGACAGAAACTACGAATAGAAAAAAAAATATTTTGATTTCACAAATTTTATAACAGAAATACAAACTCCAATCTGTAGGAGGGGGGGAGGAGGGGGAGGTGGGGGATCTGCAGATGGTGGTGGAGGAAACTCCATCCCTAAAGAATGAGTGAGTCGACGCATGTACTCCATCTGCTCCTGATGCTGCTGCTGCCACCGACTCGTCTGCTCCTCGTACAGCTGCTGCTGGCGTCGACGCTCCTCCTCATGCTGCTGACGCATCTGCTCCTGCTCCTGTCGGAGACTCTCTATCTGTGCAGTCTGAGATCGCAACTGATCCTCATACTGTGTAGAAGAAGATGCACGAGCTCATCTCGAGCGGGACGCCGACATCGCAGCACTGCCATAATAATCTCCGGGAGTCAGTCGAGAGCCGATACCAACTACCCGACCCTTCTCGAAGGCATACTGGGTGGCCTGCATCCATGCCGCCTCATCAAACTGACGGGTAGTGGTCTGATCTGATGACTCGGCCTGACTCTCAGGCTGGGCATGTGCCGCTGCGGCCTCATATGACTCCTATAGTTGCAATTTAAAATTAAAATTGTGAATATATTATATGCAGTTAATTTTTAAACTTGAAAACAAATAATACTGACCACGATGTGATGCTGACGATCACCTCTGAGCTCCCTAGTAGCAGGATCACTATACATCCTCCGATATACGTCGTACTCTGTAATATCGGGGTTCTCGACAGCCTATAAGAATAAAAAATAAACTATTAATATTTATAGTTATATAAAATATTTATAAATAATGTACGTACCAGATGCTGTCTATGAGTACTGAAAGAACGACTCCCAGCTCGATGAGTCACCTCCTGCCTCCCCCGATTCTGCCTCCCCACCGATGATCTCCTCTAAAAGGAACCACTCAACCAGTGCGCACATAATCCATCCCATACATGGGATGAAATATACTCTGGTCGGTGTGCTCTACATGACTCATCAAACTCTGACACTCCTGTTTTCTTCATCGCAGCTTTTCTTAAATTGTGCAAAAACTGATGAAGGCGATCACGCATGGCCACCTCCCATGCCTCGTGGATGGCGTCACGCATGGTATCCTCGATCGGATACCATAAACCCTACAAATAAATCAAAATATCAAGTTAGAAATGAGATAATTTTCAAAATAAAAATTATTTATTTACGTACGTACCAACCAATGGCCGAACATGGCCTGCTGCACATCAATGGGAATCTGCTCCCATGTGGTCCACGGCTGAGAGAAATAGTTGCGCAAAATAGCGCTGCCCTGTCCGACTGCTATATGCGAAAAACTGAAAAAATAATAAACATTTATTATGTGAATGGATTAATGAAATCTTAGTCAAATCCACAGGTTATTACACAGGTTATCACACCTCCGGGTGCGCGGATCAAACCCAAGACGTGGACGTCGCTCGGGGACGGGGTCAGGAATCATCAATCGTGCAAGACCGCGCCCCCTCCGCGTACTCCCTGGAGCGCCTGCAGGCTGAGGGTCAGCTGCCAGCAACTCATCCGCATCGAAAGGCAGGTCAGCATCCGCCAACGCACGAAATGTGGCCTCGTCCATCTGAAACAAAAAATGTTAATGTTAGCAAATAATTGATAATTACTATTATATATACATATATACATATTATGATTGTATATAAATACCATGGAATTCTATAAGTGTTCATCTTCATCATCATCTTCATATATGTCAATGTCATCTTCATATTCCTCCTCAACATCATCGATATCCATTCGAGTTGCAGTTGCTTCATCTCTTACCATTTCAAATTCATGTGTGACATCATTAACATCATCGTCATCACCGACTCTTAAATGTGGGGTGTCGTCATCGATACTCATATCTCTTTGTAAAAAAAGATTGATTTTGAGTACTCTCTTGAAAAACTTCAATTCTTTGCACATCAGTGAAAGCACATTCACTTTGACTAAACTGATTGTCTCGAATTTTGATTTTTATTACACTCCACCAATCAGTCAAGTCTCTTGATGTTGCACAGTACTTTGCATAATAAACTTGATATGCCTTTTGAGCCAATAAGAATGGTTCATTTACTGTGAGAACACTTTTACATTTAATATCGATGATTCCATGAGTCGGATGAACACGCACGCCTCTCTCTGTATCCAACCACCGACATTTGAACATGGTTATGTAATGTTGTCCAAGATAACAGAGTTCAATGATTTCATCAAGTATGCCATAAAAGTCAACTTCATTATCTCGATGATGAGATCCTCTCAAGCTAACTCCACTGTTCATTGTTTTTTTCGATTCCCCATATGCATGTGTGTGGAATCGAAATCCATTCACCACATATGCATTATAAGTTTTAACAAGTTTGGAAGGTGGGTTACTCAATACACACAGCCGTTTGTCAATTTTATCAGCATGTCGAGACACCTGAAGATTTGTGAAATAATTATCAATATAGTAAACTATACATTGAATGAGTTGCTAAATGATAAAGAATTTATGTTACCAGTTTTTGAAACCACTGAGAGAAATTTTTCAGTCGACGATCTTCGAGAGTAGCTGCTGTAATTTGTGGAATTTGTTTCTTGATATGATTATCATACAACCTATAAAAACCAAATTTATTTACTATAACATAAATGATAGAATAAGTGATATAAACACTTACAGTACAACTGATGTCATCTCTTCACAGTTGAGCAGAACATACGTATGAGCTCTATGATGTTCATCATCTGAAAGCCAGCGTTCAGAAACTCCACCAAAACCAAGCTCTGACTGGTTGAAAACAGATAATTGATTGTCGATTTCATCAATATTCCTCTCATTCTGTCCCATTCGGTTGTGTTTTGAAGGATACTCAGATTCAAAATAATGGGAGCAGAAAAAAGATATTTCCTCTTGCAAATAAGATTCTGCAATAGATCCTTCAACAGATGCTTTGTTGCGTACTTTTCTTTTCAATTTTTGCATGCATCTTTCAAATGGGTACATCCATAGAAACTGTACCGGACCTCCACATTTGGCTTCATATGGCAAATGTAACATCAAATGTTCCATTGAGTCGAAGAAAGACGGCGGAAATATTTTTTCCAGTTTACATATAATTACAACAACATCTTTTTCGAGTTTCCCTAGAGCATCATAATCTGCCGTAGCCGCACATATTTCCCGAAAAAAATGAGACATGTCTGTTATGGAATCCCAAATCACAGAATTCGACAGACCTCTTAATCCAATGGGTAGAAGTCTCTCCATTATAACATGACAATCATGACTTTTTAATCCAGTAATATAATCATTCTTTACACATCTACCCAAATTGGAAGCACAACCATCTGGAAGTCTCAAATCTTCAATCCACTGACAAAATAATAAACGGTTTTCTTTAGAAAGTGTATAAGCTGCTTTTGGTTTCAGTAACCTTTCTGTTCTGACATTCTCAAATAGTTCCAATTCTGGACGCCTGCAAATTTGGGCAAGATCTAAACGTGCATTTACACTGTCTTTGCTCTTTCCTGGCGTATCCAAAACTGTATGAAACAAATTATCAAAACAGTTCTTCTCAATATGCATGACATCTAACATGTGTCGGACCAACAAATCAGACCAATATGGCAAATCCCAAAATATGCTACGTTTAATCCAATTGTGTTCTTTCCCAAAACCAGAAATTTTCTGTTGGTTTATTGTGGGACCAAAAGTGATGGGAGGTAATGAAAATACAACCGATTTTAACTCCGAACCTGATAGCATTTTTGGAGGTCCATCCCTTTCAGCTGTTCCTTTTCTGAAATAAGATCTGTTTCTGCGAAAAGGATGATCAGCTGGAAGAAATCTGTGATGACAGTCAAAATAACAAGGTTTCTTTCCATGAATGAGCATAAATGCTTTGTTCTCTCCCATACAGTAAGGACATGATTTTTGACCATGTGTACTCCAGCCAGATAACATCCCATAAGCCGGGAAGTCACTTATTGTCCACATCAATGCTGCTCTCAGTATGAAAATCTGTTTCGTTGCAACATCATATGTACTGACACCAGTACTCCACAATAAATTTTATTCATCAATCAATGGCTTCAAATAAACATCAATATTTTTCTTCGGATGTCCTGGAATTAGTAAAGTCAAAAAGATATATGGCTCCTTCATCAACATCCATGGAGGTAAATTATATGGAGTTAAAAAACAGGCCAACATGAATATTGACTACCATAAGATCCAAACGGACAGAAACCATCAGTGGAAAGGCCCAGTCGAACATTTCTAGCTTCTAAAGCAAATGATGGATGCACTCTATCAAAATGTTTCCATGAATCATCATCGGCTGGATGATTCAAGCTTTTATCGGTTGAACTATTCTCTTTATGCCATGACATCATTGTCGCTGTATTCTTAGACATGAATAAACGCTGAAGTCTGGATGTAAGCGGAAAATATCTCAATTGTTTTACAGGAATCAAACCAGACTTCCTGTGTTGTCCTTCTTTATATCTCAGTTGCCCACATGTAGGACAACTATCCAACGACTCATTTTCCCCAGAATATAAAATGCAGTCATTTGAACATGCATGAATCTTCTGACGAGTAAGTCCCAAATTTCGAACCAGCCTCTTACTCTCATAGTAATTTGCAGGTAAAACATTTCCTTCGGGTAACAGTGTTTTCAGCAAAGAAAATATATGGTCAAAACAGGTGTTTGACATTCTGTTATCTGATTTGATAGCCATCAATTTTTCAACTACTTCTAATTTTCTCATCTTGCAGCCAGGATATAATGCATCCTCAGCAGATTTCAACAACTCATAAAATTCAGACGGTGCCAACTCAGGATTTGAAGCTATATCAGCCGGAGTTTCTGTATGTTGAACAGATGAACCTGCAACATCATGTACTAAATCTTGAAACCGGGATGGATCCAGAATCAAGTTGGTATCACCTGCTCTGGAACTGCGTTCACCGTGTTGATACCAAAAAACATAATCTGGTTGAAAACCAAAACGCAAAAGATGTTCTCCCACTTTGTCAAACGTGTCAAACGTTCTCAATGCACATTTTCTGCAAGGGCATTTTATTTTTCCTTCTGAAACAAATTCTGAATTTGATTCCGCAAATGATAAAAAAGTATCCACACCCTCAACATATACTAGATTTAAACCAGAACCGTTTGGATTTCTACGTTGATTTATCCATATGCGGTCACCTAATAATGATTGTTGACGACCTCGTTGTTCTATATTTCTCTATAAAATATAAAAGCATTACTGGTTTTGAATAATTTGTTAGAAAAAACACTCAAGTAAAGATTGAATATATTGAGAATAAAGCAAAACATGTTACAAATATTTATAATTTTAATATTATATTGATTTTTTATTATTTTAATAATACTGATATAATTTTTTCATAAACATTAATTATATAATAATAACATTATTACATTATTAGTATATTTTATTATTAATATTAAAATAACATAATTTTTTATATTATATACAATTCTCTTTTCATCTGTGTGTTTAACATTCTGTCTCCACGTGTAATATTCGCATTCACTTTCACCTCTCCATTGGCGAGTAGGTTGATAATTTTGAAAAAGAATGCGAATATTACATGTGGAGACAGAAAACACACAGATGAAAAGAGAATTATATATAATATAGAAAATTATATTATTTTAATATTAATAATAAAATATACAAATAATGTAATAAGGTAATTATTCCAAATTATTGATAAGTATTTCAAATTATTGGTAATTATTCCAAATTATTGGTAATTATTCCAAATTATTGGTAATTATTCCAAATTATTGGTAGTTATTCCAAATTATTGGTAGTTATTCTTAATTTTTGGTAGTTCTTCCTAATTATTGGTAAATATTGGTAAATATTGGTAAATATTGGTAATTATTGGAAAATATTGGTAATTATTGGAAAATATTGGTGATTATTGGTAATTATTGGTGATTATTGGTAATTATTGGTGATTATTGGTAATTATTGGTGATTATTGGTAATTATTGGTGATTATTGATAATTATTGGTGATTATTGGTAGTTAATACTAATTATTGGTAATTAATATTCATTATTACTAATTATTGGTAATTATTACTAATTATTCCTAATTATTACTAATTATTGTTAATTATTACTAATTATTACTAATTATTTCTAATTATTACTAATTATTTCTAATTATTACTAATTATTTCTAATTATTACTAATTATTTCTAATTATTACTAATTATTTCTAATTATTACTAATTATTGCTAATTATTAGTAATTATTGCTAATTATTAGTAATTATTGCTAATTATTATTAATTATTGCTAATTATTATTAATTATTGATAATTATTAGTAATTATTGATAATTATTGGTAATTATTACTAATTATTGTTAATTATTGGCAATTATTGTTAATTATTGGCAATTATTGTTAATTAATACTAATTATTGTTAATTAATACTAATTATTGGTAATTAATACTAATTATTGGTAATTAATACTAATTATTGGTAATTAATACTAATTATTGGTAATTAATAATCATTATTACTAATTATTGGTAATTAATCCTAATTATTCCTAATTAATCCTAATTATTCCTAATTATTCCTAATTATTCCTAATTATTCCTAATTATTACTAATTATTTCTAATTATTACTAATTATTTCTAATTATTTCTAATTATTACTAATTATTTCTAATTATTACTAATTATTTCTAATTATTACTAATTATTGGCAATTATTGGTAATTATTGGTAATTATTGGTAATTATTCCTAATTATTGGTAATTATTGGTAATTATTAGTAATTAATACTAATTATTGGTAATTAATAATCATTATTACTAATTATTCCTAATTAATACTAATTATTCCTAATTAATACTAATTAATCCTAATTATTCCTAATTATTCCTAATTATTACTAATTATTGTTAATTATTACTAATTATTGTTAATTATTACTAATTATTGTTAATTATTTCTAATTATTTCTAATTATTTCTAATTATTACTAATTATTTCTAATTATTACTAATTATTACTAATTATTACTAATTATTGCTAATTATTAGTAATTATTGCTAATTATTATTAATTATTGATAATTATTAGTAATTATTGATAATTATTGGTAATTATTGATAATTATTGGTAATTATTGATAATTATTGTTAATTATTGGCAATTATTGTTAATTGTTGGCAATTATTGGTAATTAATACTAATTATTGGTAATTAATACTAATTATTGGTAATTAATACTAATTATTGGTAATTAATAATCATTATTACTAATTATTGGTAATTATTACTAATTATTCCTAATTTATCCTAATTATTCCTAATTATTCCTAATTATTCCTAATTATTCCTAATTATTGTTAATTATTACTAATTATTTCTAATTATTACTAATTATTTCTAATTATTACTAATTATTTCTAATTATTACGAATTATTTCTAATTATTACTAATTATTTCTAATTATTGGTAATTATTTCTAATTATTGGTAATTATTTCTAATTATTGGTAATTATTGGTAATTATTGGTAATTATTGGTAATTATTGGTAATTATTGGTAATTATTGGTAATTATTGGTAATTATTGGTAATTATTGGCAATTAATACTAATTATTGGTAATTAATACTAATTATTGGTAATTAATACTAATTATTGGTAATTAATACTAATTATTGGTAATTAATACTAATTATTGGTAATTAATACTAATTATTGGTAATTATTGTTAATTATTCCTAATTAATACTAATTATTCCTAATTATTACAAATTATTACTAATTATTGTTAATTATTCCTAATTAATACTAATTATTGGTAATTAATACTAATTATTGGTAATTAATACTAATTATTGGTAATTAATACTAATTATTGGTAATTAATACTAATTATAGGTAATTAATACTAATTATTGGTAATTATTACTAATTATTACTAATTATTCTTAATTATTGATAATTGTTGATAATTGTTCCTAATTATTAGTAATTAAATGAATAATTATCAATAATTAGAAATAATTACCAATAATTACAAATAATAACATTATTAATATATTTTATTATTAATATTAAAATAATATAATTTTCTAATTTATATACAATTCTTCTTTGATCTGTGCGTTTTCTATCTCCACATACAAATAATACATGTGAAGACAGCAAACGCACAGATCAAAAAAGAATTGTATATATATAAAAAATTATATTATTTTAATATTAATAATAAAATAAACTAATAATGTAATAATGTTCTTATTCCTAATTATTGGTATTTATTACTAATTATTAATATTTATTCTTAATTATTAAAAATTATTACTAATTATTCCTAATTACCATTAACTATAAACAATACAAATAATTTAAATTTATTAAGTAATAAAACAATGTAAACATAATTAAATTACAACTAATTAATAATAATTGAAACTAATAAAAAATTAAAAATAAATAAAAAATTAAAATGAAGATAAATACCTTGAAAATTGACCTGTTCTGATCGTTCTTCAAAACTTTAATATCAGCTCCGGAGAAAAAAATTAAACTGGAGAAAAACTCAACATTAGAAATATAATTTTGAGAGAAGGAGAAGATAAGGAATGAGAATGAAATGAAAAAAACGGATGGGGGTATTTATAGGTTAGATTATTTGCGACGGGAATCCCGTCGCAAATAGTATTATTTGCGACGGTACCCGTCGCAAATACCTTAGCCAACATTTATTACGGTCAACCGGTAAATAGTTATTTGCGACGGGACCCGTCGCAAATAACCCCTGCCGACATAGTATTTGCGACGGGGGAATATTCCAGTCGCAAATACCTTTTACCGCCGCTGGTTATTTGCGACGGGAATATTCCCCCGTCGCAAATAGCCCGTCGCAATTGCTCATTTTTTCCGTAGTGATTGGATTATGTGTATTTAAAATAAGAATAATAATTAATGAAATAAATTTGTTAATCTATTTTATATTAGTGGTTGTGGCCTAATTTCACATTTATTTATATGTGATTATGGAAAAAACCTTGTGTTTTACTCACAACCCAATGTATTTGAGTGTATCTTAGAAGAGATATTAGATTAGGAAAACAAGATCATGGATTAATGATCAATATGATAAAGAGTTTTGTTTAGTAAAAAATTTCCTTGATATATCAAATGAGAAAAACCAATAAAACATTCTTAATTAGTGATAAATCTAATCTCATGGATTGAGTTTTGTATGAGTTGTTTTTATCACCGGGTTTATTATCTAATTTTGAACATGAATCAATAACTAAAAAACATTGATTCATCAGTGGATTTATTATTTATCTTTAAATAAGTAGGGATTGAGAACATTTATAACCATGATTATTCAATGTGTTTGATGTTATCACCAAAAATGAATTGAGCACAACCAATACAATGGTCATGGACCATTTTTCCATTTTTAATGTTTTCTCCCACCATTCATTGATTTTTCGTCATTGATATTTCAGTTTGACAGGTGGTATAACATTACAGAGGAGTTTATTATTATTTATTAATTTCTTGTCAAAATGGATCATTCTTGAGGGTTCAAATTTTCGATCAAGAGCATAATAATGTATTCATAGAAAAAATGGGAGATCTAAAATGGATGTTATATTTTTGGTTCATGGTATCGGTATCTCAGAAATGTGATCCCTTATAAATGATCCAAATGAAGTTGGGGTGGCTGAAATTTGACCACCAACACTGATTCATGTTTATTGAAACTCATATATGAGTTCCTTGGAATATTTTGTGGATGGATCATTGGAGTAGGAAATTTTTACATATTCATATAAGGATAGTGGTAATCATGGAAATATTAATTAAGATAATTTTTATTTCATAAGAATAGACAATATGTGTTACTATTATAAGGTTTCTCGGGTATACACGTAGAATAAATTATAACACAAAATATAATATGTAACATTATATAATAATAAAAAATGGTGACATATAGTGTATCTCCATGTACATGGGTATATGCACTACTCAGATATGGGAACATGACCAAGTCCATGTGCACATAATGATATATGGGAATGGATAGAAACATGGGAAAGACTTGAAAATGGACATAATCCATGTACACAAAAATGGAAAGCTAAATGGGCCTGAAAAGTATACATGGGTATTTCCAGAGTATATAGAAATACATTAGTGAACATGGGATCAATCTTGGGTAGGTCCAGACATAGCAGGGCAGGCCATGTTAACCCTATACATGTCTTATACCCACTCCAATGTGGGTTGGATCCCTCATTATCCATAGGAATCCATAATATAAATTTGTTTTATTCCCATATTTCATCAATATGGTGGAATAATGTGGCATAGTATCCTAATAATAGAATGATAGACTCCCTCTACATATTAGTCTTGGATAGAGAATGATTACATTCAATGTGTCTAGGAGTGTGATCCACTATAATTCTTCCCTACACTGTTTTAGGTAATCCATTTCCAACTTATAGGGAATTTGAACCCATAATTTTGTATTACTCTACATGGGATTAGGTATCTCTATAGTCCATAGGTTTGATCCCCATTTTTTTCGATATATTATGAGTTTATATGAGTTCCTAATTATAGCGAGGTCTGATGAGGATGACCTCTCAAATAAGCACCCTTAGTGTTAGTAAAACCCTAGAATTTAGTTCCCCCATATATATGTTACCTTGAAGCCTCAAAAAAATACTAGGATGGAATTTTGGTAGTGAAAATTATTAAGACATCATGTCTTTATTGATTATATTTTTTATTGATGTTATAATGTGATATGAGCTAATTTTCTCTGTTGATGCACTCTATTTGGTGATTTCATGGTGTTCAACTAGACATGACTGTACTCACCCATGCTTGGGCTATACCGATATGAGTCATGTTTTTCTCATATGAATGGACACTCTTCATTTTCTATGGTGGACTAATATAATTTGGAACATTGCATTAATAGATAGTTCGTAGATGGTTCTAAGAGATTAATATGACAACAACTCCCTCCTTACTAGAATGATAAAGTCAGTCGTTGTTTAAATGGTCTTTTATTTTTTTCTTTATATTTTTCAATACTTATGTAATAATATAATGTAGAATATAGTTTTATACATGCATATAGGTATCAATTGCATCTTTCCTTTATGTGTAATATTGGTTTATGGAGGTGTGTCTGTGTGTGTAGGTACTTTAGGATAAGGACTCCCATGTGTGTGTTTTTAAAACATGGATATAATCACCAACAACAGGAATATTGGAAGCATTCCTTGGGAGTTACACATTGATTAATACATTCTAGGAAAGCCCTAACTAGTTGGGTTATGATGGAGTGTAATCAAAGGATGTAACATTATCACTAGAGTTTGGAGATTGTCTAGGTGTGAGGTATAGATTAAGAACTTATAAAATAATGTTAGAGTGTATCAAGTTCATTTCACATGCTAGGGAATCCAATGTTGGTATAGAAGCTGACATATCCATTCACTATAAAACTAATAACATTTTTTTACTTGGTATATGAAGGCAATGGTCATAGAAATAACATTTGTACATGCATCATATAATAATGGGTTGTGGTTTCCAGGTCCTTAATGATCCATCACAAAATATATTCTCCTTGAATGTTGTACATCATGATGTTTTCAATATTCCTAAAGAATAAAATATTCTATGAATCCATAGAATTACCGTGATGAGGATCCTTCATGTGACGAAGCTTCGGTTCAGGAGAATGTGTAGAAGGTGGTAACTCTAGCTTTTTATTTCAATCTTTATGATACCCACTAAAGAGGCCATTTTCCTAATAGTACCAAAAGATTATTTTTGCAGGCTTATCACACATCCTGAGTTAATAATATAGATTCACATTATGATTAAAGGTATTACATACCCCCCATGAATTAGAGTATTTTATCTTGGTAGATGAGAGAATTTTCATCCTTATCAATTCCATCTTAATCAGATGGAGGTCATAATAGTGACCCTTCTCCATGGATTCGTATAGATATTTTAGATTTTAATTTTTTTAATGATAAGGATACTCTCTCTAAGAATGATTTCAAGTGACACGTTGTAGAAGAGTTATACACAGTGATGTTTCCTGGAGAATATATTCAAGAGCATATGGAGCCCTATAAGAGGACAATAAAAGTGATAGAGTATGATTAGAGGTTCAATTGTGACAACTAGGTCCTTGTGATAGCACATACACCCCGCCTTAACATGATCATTGGGTCCCGGCTTCCAGGTACCACCAGTTGCCCCGCAGACATGTGGTTCCCACCTTGTGGCCCACCCACGTGCCTGAATGGATCATCTGACTATTGATTGTCCCCACATTCCAACACATGTCCTTTATAGTGTTCTTTGTCTTCACTCACACACCCCCTGGAAAACATCCCAGAAGGTCACCCGTCTTGATCACTACTCCAGGACAAAAACGTTATCAATTATGACAAATGGGTCCTGTTTATATCACAAACACCCCGCCTTAACATGGATTTTTGGTCTCGGCCCGCAAGGTTCCACAAGTTTCCATGTAGAAACGTGGTTCCCACCATGGGTCCCACCCACATGCCAGAACAGTTCATCTGACAATTGATAGTCCCCACAGTACGACACATGTCCATTCTAGGTTTCTTTGACCTCACTCCCACACACCCTAGGAACATCCTAGATGGTCACCCATCTTGATAACTAATCCAGGCCAAACACGCTTAACTGTAGAGTTCTAATCAGGTAGGCTTCCAAAAAGTAAAGTGCACATTATTGACATTTGTCAAATCATATTTTCATTTAACCCTTTTTCATTTAGTGGTGGTACATTCACCCCATTATAGCACAATGCTTTCGATGTTGTTCTTATATCTCAACCAAGGTAGTGCACTACACTTAATGCTGGGGATGACCTCTAATACAAAATGTGGAAACTGGGTCTTCGTGACATCAATGACACCCATACATAACATGGTCGTTGGGTCCCGGCCCTCTAGGTACCAGCAGATGCCCCGCAGACACATGGTCCCCACATTGGGGCCCACCCACGTGCCTGAATGGGTCATCTGACTATTGATAGTCTCTACTGTCCAACACATGTCCTTTCCAGTGTTGTTTTTACTCACTCACACACACCCATAGAAACTTTCTAGATTTTCATCCATCTTGATCACTACTCCAGTCCAAACACGCCTAACTGTGGGGTTCTAATCATGCTGGCTTCCAAAAAAGAACGTTCACCTTTTTGACAGTATTCCTATTATTTAGTCATTTTACCCTTTATCATTTGATGGTGTTACATAATTAATCCCCAAGTCATTGCAATATATATGGTATGTGATGTGTTATTTGAAGACCTAACATTTGAGTGTGGCTTCTACTGAGATATATAAGTTTATACAGAATCTATTTTCATTCATTAATATACTAGGGCTCTAGTGAATTCTCTAGTGATATAGTTATTTCTATCTTAGTAGTCATAAATATTTAGTTCTTGTATTAGGAACATTGGAAGTGAAACTTTGGGTGCTGTTAGTCGATATCCGACTCAAATATCCAGGCAAGAAAATCATTTCTAGATACCAGCTCATGGAGAAATGGCTATATCTCAAGATCATATGATAGTTCTCTCGAGTCAATGTAGAGGCGATGTTACTACATTGACGGGTAGAGACATATCATATAAAATTCTCTATCCTTCAATTAAATAGATAGGGAGATAGACTATGAATCACCTTGTAAATGATAGTGACCAAATAAAATATTCTCGTAGATTAGTGGGAGCATAAGATGATCTGGGAGAATAGTGGGAGGGGATGAATGATTTGATCTATTTCTAGAACCACCCCTAGGTGATCTACATCATGCTTATGGTACACGTAGATATTATATAAGTTAGATATAGGACATTGGAGATTATGATCATGGGAATTTCAGAATTACATGAGGTATGATATATTTCTTATTTATTTTACCTATATTATTAATAGAAATAGGCATAAGGCACTTGTTTCCATCCAAAACCCTTGTTTGGGGTATATGGATTTCAATGGAGACCTTTTATTTACTGTTTCATTTAGAGACTCTTAATATAATTAATTCAGTGATACAATACTTATGCCTATAGTGTGAACAATTTATTAATGTGGAAATACGTCTACAAATTATTTTCCTATCCACGAGGAGGCCTTATGACATCATTCAAGGTATAGACTAGTTATTTATAGGTTAAGTATGGATTAAATGGTTTAACTAGAAGATTTTGGTGTATCTGTGATGATGGAATTATGTTTTCCTTCAGCTATTAAAAGTAAAACATGGTGGAGTATAATTTTATCATTTAATGTAGAATATATTCAATTACGGATACTATTTTTCTTAGAGTAGAATATGTTATGAGTTGTCATATTCCTATTGTAGTAGAGAATTATGTGTAAGTATACTATAAGGAAGTGTAAGGCCAAATTTCCCATTTGGGGAATGATTTTAATATATAATTTCTCCTCAGGGACTTCTATGATATGTTCACTAGAAATAATATTTCCCCACCTAGAGAGTCATGTTTTGATAGTGCTGTTGGATGATTTCTAATGGAAGGTCTTTGTCAGACCCACTGTTCCCCCCTGCGCAACACCATTTTTGTTTAAAAAGAGGATTAATTAGATCTTGAGGCTATGTATGTATCATATTATCATAAATTATGGGACTATAAATAATAAATTTACACATTTGATAAACGTTGATCACCATTGCCTGTTGAAATAGGTTGGTTCGTTCTTGAAGATAAACCTCAGGTCGGGCTGTCACATGATCTATGTTTGAGATGTGGATATATCAAATATTAGACTCTGATTTCAATATATTCACATTTATTTAATGGAGAATCTATTTTTTTAATTAATTCTATATAATTATTATTGGACATACAATATTGATTATTGATTTTTTCTTCAGATCAATTCATGGAAGATGTCATTTATGACATCCTTATGTACTTAAAATCAGAGGAGGGGTACATAATGAAATTGAGGATGGTCCTAAAAATACTCTAAGAACACTATAATTTTAGGAATATCTTTAGTTGTTTGTTCCATATTTTTTTCTACATTCTCGGGTATGTTGTATTGGATGAGGGTGTATTTGTGGACCCAACAATGTTTGAGGTAGTGATAGGGTGTGATCAATCCAAGATTGTGTCTCTAGTAAATAGATTCCTTGGATTATAAGAACAATATCAAATGTTTATCAATATTTTTATTGGATTTTATCACACATGAAAACATTAAAAATGGGTATAACTATATTTTAATAAGGAGGTTCAATAAAACTTTTTAATAGTTTCAATAGAGGTTTATGAGTGCCCCCCCTTCTGGAGACATCTAGATAAGGGTGATGAGTATGGAGTGTTGTGATATGTCACCAAAATAGGGGTTAGATGTGGTGTGAATTAGACGCAGGGACTGATATATTATGGATTCCATTCGTTGAGACCCCATGAGAGGAACTATGAAACCCATGATCTAGAGTCTTCAGTAATGGTATTGTATCTAATGATGTGTTAAAACAAATTTATAAGCGACCTATTTATCATCTAATGTGACCAAAATAGTCTCCAATATACCTTTTTGTTAAAACATCATATCATTGAATCATGGATATGTTTATAGATCCTCCATAATTATGACTTCAATACAATCTATACTCTCCAAGAGGGGGAAATGGTTGTAAATTTTCTCAATAGGTTGTATTTTCCCCTATTTTTGACTGAGGTGTCCAAAAGTATACCTCATTATAGTTATCCTTTGCATAGAGGGGTGATTTAGATTATGTAAAATAGATGTTGGTCACCCCTCCATGAATTTTGTATGTTTTAGAATATTTTATTGGATATATCTATTATGGGTCCTTGTGTATCCAAATATCCATTGGACATTCTCATGATGGATTTTATGAAGTCGGTGAGAACATCATCATTTTTAGAGGGCGTACGATGGTAATGGTGATGTCATGAGAGTAGGAAGTAAGGGAGTTCCATAAATATATATTATCATTACATATAAGGGTAGAAAAGATATACCAAGACCTTTAAAATTAGTTTTGTATTCCATTTTTGAGGAGGTGCATAAATGTGTTTATCTCTGGATTGCTAACATTTCAGTAGGTGAAGGCTGAGCAGCATGTTCTAGTGGGTTTAGCTCAAGACTTGAGATTCTATATTTGAAGTGGGATTCTATATATATTTCATTTGAGGTAGGTCGTTAATAAACATCATGGCATCAGGATTCTATTTGGCGGATCTTATAATGACTCAACATGTTGGATCAAGTTATAGTTATACAAGAGAAGAGTTTAGTAAAGAACATGGGATTCCTTTAAACGAAATAGATAGTATGAATTCATGGAGTTCCATCCATTATCATATAAAACCATGATTCTTTCTTCAAATAATGATTATTGTGAAGATTACATTAGGTATTTTGGATTTAGATGTAGTCCCGAATTGAATTTCACACCCATATATATGGCCAAATTATATAGACTAATTCGGATCTAGAGGACATACTTTAGGCATACATGTTAATAATTGGAAAAAACTAAGAGGATACTTTATTATTAGTACAGGATTCATATATAATAGTTAACACTTCATCATAAACATTATTAAATTTGAGAACATGTATGGGTGACCCTATATGTCACCACTAAGATGGACTAATCAAATGGAGCTAGGAAGCATGGGGAAAAAGTAGGTTAATGTGAAAATAGGTAAGGTTCATATCAATTATAGGAGTTTAAATAAAACCCAAATCCATAAAATTTATTATGAGTACTTACAAACATGGACTTCATATTTCAAGGACGAAGGGTTCGAGTTTTAAAAGTTATATCCTCATCGTAGGATTTAGATATTTGGTTTATTTTTAAATTTATCTCTGAGATTACTTGGCCCTTTTCAAATAAAGAATATGGATAGCGAGGTGGTGTTCCACTGTGTGATCCCTCATTATTTAGATCAGGATCATGATCCCTTCAACCTTTCACATTTGAGGTGGTGTTTTCATGAGCATAAAGAAATTTTTGGCTATGGAGAGATGGATATGAAAAATTGAGATACCTTCATAGACTGCCTAGTATAGATTGAGAATTTATATGAGATAATCCTTTTAGGGTGAATGATTATCTAGGTGTGTGTGTGGTGACAACATTAGAATCATATTCAGTACACATGGGAGTGGGGAAAACGATTTTTATCAAAAATATCATCATAATTTTTAGAATTATTCTATATTTTTGGGGTGAGAATACATATAGTGTGCAGAGGGTGATGATATAATAAAAAAATAAAAGAAAATCACTTACATTTAATTTGTTGGAAAATAATGGAATATAACCCAAATGGAGTCCTGGAAGAAAAAATGAGACCACTTTTCAATTTGGAATGTGGGATTTACATAAGGCATGATGTATCCTTTTTCCCATCATGTTTTTTTCTTATGTGTAGTAATGCACAAAATAATAATGAAATTATGAAATTAATTAATATTTTGGTCATTCATGGTTGTGATCTAATTTATAAACAATTTATTCATTTTTATGGGAAAAGTATCGGGTTAGATACATATATATTGGTCTTCGAGTTGACCATGTAAGAGATCATGGAAGATGAAAATGATAGCATAGTTAGTTATAAATTTTATGAGGTGTTATATTCACCAACAAAGGTCTTGGATCTCACTAATGACAATGACATAGAACCGTTATTCATCAGTGATCATTCTAATGTCAATGTAAGATTTTGTTTGAATTAATAGTAGGTATATTGGTCTGATTTTAAATGTGAATCAATTATTGTATAAAATTGTTTTGCATATAAATTTTTTCATTACCTTCCCATAAGTATAAATTAATAATGTTTTTCATCTTTTATTATAATTTCTATTCAATGGTATATCCATCATTATACTGAGGCCAAACAATAAATTTCCCCAACTCAGTTACTCACATTTTTAGGTCATGAATATCTCTCGTAATTATTTAATTTCTCATCCTTAGTGTTTTTGTTTGATAAGAGGTTTAATAAAACAAATAAAATTATTGTTGCACAGTTGAAATATGAAAAAATAATAATTCTCATGAGTTCATATTTGAGATTGATATAATGATGGATGTGTGATGTGGTGCTATGTGAGGTTTAAAATGGAATACTATTATTAGGTTAGTATGTATTTTTTTTCAGTGATACGATTCCTCTAGGATGATTTGAGAGCAGTTCGGGTGGCTAAAATCTTGCCAACAACAATGATTTAGGTTTTTTCAACCATAGATTCAAGTTCCTTAGTATATTTTATGGCCAGATCAAAGAATGATTGGGAACATTTGGATACACATAAAGAATATGGGAATCTATAAAATTTCGATTTACAAATTATTTGGTTCTGAATAACACATTCAATGTGGTACTCTTCTTTGGAGGATAATGTTTATACATAGTGTAATGTATCACATTTCATGTGATTTGTCACATAGTATGTAACTAGAAACATGTGAATTGAAATGTACCTCTTGCTACACAAGAAAAGGAATGACCGAGATATGTTGACATAAAAAGGTTCATGGGAACAACCCGATACATGGAAACTATAGTGATATGAGAATGAATAGAGTCCTCAGACAATACTAGTTGAATGGGAAAACAAAGTATAAATTACCATGGATAGTGTAAACATGCATGAGATGATGAAAATTTTCATAGACTTAGGATGGTATGAGTTTTGTGGCTAATTTCGGGTACTCTATATACATAACATGTAATACTGCTGGTGTGGATTGAAGACAACATTCTCCTCAGTTTTTCTATTTAGCAGAAGAGTGTGTTCTTGTTGTTCATCCTTATGAGATTATAGTATGGAATAAAATACTAATCATAAGATGAGTGATCCCCTATGTGGTTTAGATTATCAATGAGTCATGTATCATTCATTTTTTCTAATATTGTGATCTTCTGTCATTAATATTGCAGATATGTTAGGTATCCCATGACTAACATTAATGGAGTGTGCTCCCCATCATAGTGGATTACATCGGGTAGTGTTAGGTATCAAAATTACACCTTGGGAGTGATCCCTTATCATTGTATCAATACATTATTTTGGTTAAAGAAATTTCCTCTAAATGGAATTTACATATATGAATGACCTCTCAAATGAGTTCCATCAATGTAATTAGGACCTAATTAGTATGTTTCCTAGAAGAGAATTACATTAAAACATAGAGATTAATCCAACACAACTAGTGTTTATAAGACCTTCATTGAGAGGTTTTTTCTCTCTTAAGTATGTAAGATTTGATTTTATCCTTTCTTATGAGATGAATATATCCATTTCTTCATTTGTTGTGATTTTGGGGAGTCTTATTGGATATGATTATACTCACCCATGTATGGGATCTTCCTTCATGTGTCATATCTTATGTAGACGATGGGTCTTTTAATAAATATTTTATAGATTTAGAAGAATGTGTGGATTTGTTGTGATATACAGAACATAATCAGTTATTAGAGTTTCAGTTTATAGTAGTCCACTTATTTTTAGTAGAATGAAAACATTTATTGTTTTGGTGGTATATTATTTGGACCATTATGATTTTTTGTACTTTTTTCATACACTGATATTAGATATAGTAGAAATCACATAGGTTGTTATTTTTTTGTCTTTTTTATTTATGTATTACATTATTTCTTGGAGACATGTGGGTATATATATTCCTTAAGATAATTTCTCCGTTGTTTTTTTTATTTCTACATGATTCTTGTCTCAATCCCCTGG
Source organism: Viscum album (assembly GCA_963277665.1). Classification (NCBI taxonomy): domain Eukaryota; kingdom Viridiplantae; phylum Streptophyta; class Magnoliopsida; order Santalales; family Viscaceae; genus Viscum; species Viscum album. The sequence continues at coordinate 399,203,321 of OY728151.1, read as the reverse complement.
CCTAGTGGACGCGAGCATGGGGTGTCACAGTCATCATACTACTGAACAGGAGAGCCTCGGTGGTTCAGTTCATGAATACTATAATTTGGGAAATTCTAATTGTTTTGGATTATTTAAATTTATACCTACAAGATTTCCTATGTAAAATAAATTTAGAAGTCCATTGGATAGGATCTCAAAGACAACCTCAAGAGTGGATGTTTTTTATTTTGGGTAGTTATATTAAATCCCATCCAAGTTAATCCTACTTGATACTTTATAGTGTCATGGATTTGTAAATATTATGTGAGGTGGGAGATCCTTCTCTACTATTATAAGTAATATTGGTGATAAAAAATTAATAATAGAATTACATATATGGCATGTGTGAGAGGACCAACATCATAAGACATTGGGGGTTATGTTCGTGTTATTTAATCCCATTTTTTCTTTTATTCATTTTTTTAATCAAATAACAAAATAAAAATATAATTTTGGGTAGGCTTGATAATTTTTATGTATAATTTTTAGTGGACCCATTTATAGGTGTTGGTAAATTATAATTTTAACTCATGTGGGATATCTTGGATATGTTATCACAAAGTGGACTCTTGTTTTTTTTTCTAGACAGGTTTTCTATTTTTAGAGGGAACAATATAAGGATAACATGAAGATGACCAGGGATAAATGGGTTTTGAAAAACGGTGGAGTGACTAAGATTCCATCCTTTTTTGGATTGTATTCTTATATTAGGAATGTTTCAATCCCATGACCTGATTGACACGTTCCATATATTATGTGTTTAAAATTAAATAATGGTTTATAATCTTCAAATGATTATTCATTACATGTCGAATGATTATTAATTGTGGGGTGGGTTGGTACAGTGTTCCATTAATGGTGATATATGATTGAGAGGAATGTGTTATTTATGGGTTACAAGAGATGATAACCATTTCTAGATAATGACGTAGATTGGGAGGTCATACCGAGTATGAACATTTTTGATGGGAGGAATCCTTTTTTGTGGATATGGTAGAGTGTTCATGAAAATTTGGAATGTTTGAGTAATTTTTGAAAGTAATTTTTTGTTATGGATTGGAAAATTATTACAGCCATGAAGGTACTTAAATGAGGGATTTCATTTCATGATAACTGATTCATGATGTATTTTTGGGATTTCCATTCATTCCGACTGTGGAGAAGTGACACCTATATGGGAACATGGTGTGTGTTGAGCTTCATTACAAATGAATAAGGGTAATGGGTTGGGATGTTATGGGTTAGATTTTATTCCTCTCTAAAAATCATTGATGCTAATTGGACATGATTCATCCAAAGACAGTGGTTACTAATATTGACTGGATGTGTCATATGAAATGTCTTAGTACATCATTCCCGGTGAGCATTCTTGTGATGTATTAAAAGTATCTATGATATATACTGAGGCATGTATAGTCTCTATTAAGTGTTTTGGCATGTAATTTTGGTCACAATGACTGTTTTTATTATAGTTGAAGATTTGTAATTCATAAAATATCATAATTTCCAATAATATTATTTGCTAAAAAAATTTGTGGTCGAATTTGGAGTTTCATTTATACCCCACTCAAGAGGCAACGTCACATTGGTATCTTATTCAATCATGTGATTATAGGAGTTGAAAAGGTAGAAGCTCAAGGATGGATATTGAACTGGATATCTTGGTTGAAGTCACGATATGGGTCTAGGCAGGGGATGTGACTAGGTTATGGTAATTATTGTGTTTGTAACTTTTTTGAGTCATATATGATATTCCCATGGATGAAATTTTTTGTGTCTACCAAACACATGTCACATTTACAAATATTACTTTTTATTAAATTTTCTTATTTAGTTATTGTTATTTGAATTGTGTCCATGAAACATAATTTATCATGTCCACATTGTTTTGAAATATTATATATTACTTAATATATATTTTATGTAATCAATACCATAGATTAGAGTCTATCTATGGTGTCACCATAGACACTCATTGATATTCGATAACCTATTGTATATGGGGGTGAAATTGAGTAAATTTGGTTCCATAGTTTAGTTATAAAATGTGTGATATGAGAAGGGTTGCTACATTAAAATGATATGATTTTTTTAATCAAATACTAAAATATCATATTGTATTATAACAATAATCCATTTCATTAAATGAATTTCTAAATCAAAAAATAAGAAACAGAACGAATAGTGAATTAATTTAGACAAAAAACTAAACCTAGCCATTGAGTAAAGATGATGAATATGTATTAATGATAATGATTATGTCAAATCTAAAAATGTTTTAAAAAACCCCATTATGTTACAAATGAACCTAAACATAAGAAATTAAAATTAGAGACAAAAAAATTAAAACAAACTCACTTTGAAAAATGTCATCCATGGAATTTCACAAAATACTGTGCGGAATTTAAAAACATTTATGATGTTTAGAGATAGAAAACTCTTGATATAAAATTTAAAGCAAATTAGATGATCAGGAAAATAATTGACCACATTTATGGTTTATTCAATTTATTAATATGAATTACTATAGGATATATAAAATAATTGGTGTTTTACAGAATCTCCTACAATAGGTTGAAGGAATTGATATTCATTTGATGGTGGAAAATGGAAATATATGTCCCCTAAAATCCCTACCTAACCAATGAAACATGATTACTCAAATTATAAACATTTTATTTGACCACCATACCCATTAGGAATACAGGGAGAAGATAAATATAAGAAATAGAATAAATTATAAAATTATATAAATAATGATAGAAAAAAGGTGTTAAATTGGAGATACATTTGAAATTCATGGGAGGTTCAATGATCATAGATAAAATATGAAGGAACGATGTCTAGGTCCCTCTAGATTGAGCCATGTAAATTAGATGGTAAGATGTGGTTTCTAATTAAAATTTGATAATGGGGAAATAAATTTTTTAAACTATGGGTTGATCATATTGTTTATTAAATTGTGACTTTACCATTCACCATATAATAGATTGAAAAACTATCCATGAATAGTTTTGATAAATGTTTCCCTAAATTACATATTATCTTTTCAATAACCCCTAGATGCGTAATTTCCTCAAAATATAGTTTGTGTTCATGGTAACCATTGACCATGATCCAACAATTCAACCTATTATTTTCCAAGACATTAAAATTTTTCATATCAAAACATTCTATAATTATATAAAATTGAATGTTATATAATAAATACTTCAATGTGACATTTCTTTTTTCATAGATGTTATATTTTTTATAAAATATGATAAATAGTTTCTCAGTTAAAATCGACCATTGACATGATCTATAACATTCTATAACTCCTCTAATTATCTCAGAATCATGGAAAATGTAAGATATTTTTAATTCTACATCACATGTTAATTTTCATTAATTTTTTAGTAATTAGTATTAATATTAATTACACACACTAATTATATCAATGACCATAATAAATTCTATCTGATATTTATTCATGGGTCATTAATGAAAATATGCCTCAAAATGTTATATCATATATTTTATGAATGTCATATTGAAGAATTTTACTCACTATAATAATGAAATAACATTCCAATTTTCAAATAAATGAATTATTTTAAAGATAAATTTCATTTAATTTCCATTCATGATTTGTTTTTGGGGTTTCCCATGCATTTTTGGATGAAAGGGTGAGTTTTCAGGATTTGGGACAAACTGTGAGCCCATTTCCAGATTTAAAAATAAATTTTGTTTCTTTTATAACTAATTAATTTCTAAATATTTTTCACTCATTACACTTCAAAAATCCCCCCCCCATGACCTATTAAAACCACCATTTCAGTTTTCACCCTTTAGGAATCCGTAATAATGGTGGATTTGGGTTTTTATTTAAGGAATTGGGCCATCCCAAAATCTCATTTCTAGTTTTTAACAAGTTTTTTTATTTAATATCATATTCAATATTAATGACATTTCAGTTATTAAAAGTCTAACTCGAGTCCACTGAATCTTGGAGAACCCCCATTACATTTCCCCTCTATTTGGAGCTCGTATGCATTGCAAATTATGGAAAACCATCATAAGGTTTCTCAAAACGTCCAGATCTGAAGAGGTAATTTCATTCCGTCATAATGCCTTCAATTCAAACTACTTTCCCCCAATTTAAGTTCTCACAAGACCTTATTAGACATATTAGATCCTCACTTTCCATTTTTTTAACATTAGCTACTTGAGTATTTGGGGATATTTTTTTCAAGATCTATCAAGTAAGTAAGTCTTCTTCATTCTTCATCCCATTTTCATAGAGTTTTCTTTATTCATTTATCTTAGGGTTTATTCCAATTATTCATGATTTTCCTAATGTACAGAAAATGTGGATTTGAACATAGGGTTTGGTTCTAGTTTTTTGATCAATTCTTCAAGTGTAATTCTTGATCGTGTTCTCTCTTGGTGCGGCGGTGGAATGATTTGAGTTTCGCACAATGATTTATGGGATCTCAATATTTTGGTAGTTTATTCCATTATTTATGCAAATTTCGTGACATATATTTTATTTTTTATGGTATTATATTATTTAATTGATTTTAATGTTTATAAAAAATTGGTTTTAGTGGCATTTATAATGAAAATGAATTTTAAGTGACATTTTTATCTGAAATTGGGGGCTTTTCATAGGAAACTCTTGTTGGTTAATTTGGGGATACAATAGAAGAACTTAGTTTATTTTATTGAAGTTTATTAGGGTTGAAAAATACTATTTTCAATGTTTATCTTTTTTGGTTGTAGCTGTGAAAATCTATTTTAATGGTGTTTGTGAGACACATTCATTTTTAAGTGCCGTGTTTTTGTGAAACTGGATGTTTTAAACAGATATTACATTATAGTTCACATGGGGCTACCCAAAACCATATTTTTTGTTTTTCTTGAAAGTTATTGGGATGAAATTTCAGTTTTGGTGACTTTTGGGTGTCCACATGGTGTGAAAAGTTGGGATTTCAATGATTTTGTGTGAAAAATAATGTGGGATTTGGAGAAGCTGTTGTATTGGAAATAAAAATGTTTCGGTGTTTGTTTTAAGTTGTAAAAAGTGTTTCTAGATACTATATTATTTGTATATTACCAGAAGTGGTGTTTTTATATCAAAATGGGTGTGTGTTTCTTGCTAAAATTGTTTTAGAATAATGGGTGATGCCCGGGTACCTGGGTGGGAAGATATGTACTAGTAGGACTACTGAACCAGATTGGTTCTATCCCTATTTCACTGAGAAAATGGATGAATAAAACACTAACTAAACTATGTGTAAAATTTTTGGGGACCAATAGGATATGGGTATTTTCGCTAAGAGTGGTTCGTGCATTGGAATGGATTGTTACATGGATACTTTACATCGAGGTACGAGGTGCATAGGGCCCGAGAATATCTAGTCACCTAGGGTTGTTCTTGGTTGTTTGTGCTCATTAGATTTGTGATATTTACCATTTTATTAGAGTGTGTTTTGATGAAATTTTTGTTATCTAAAATATCCTATTAAATTTTGTTTACATTTTAAATGTTTATTTTGAAAACTATTTTTAATTTAATGTCATTTTTCATGGAATTTATCACTGCCTTTTCAACACATATTAAAACTGCTAGCATTATCACATTGTATAGGATTATCATTGGAATCCATGGGTGGTATCCAATTGGGATTAGGCTAATACCCTACCTAAATAAATTGGGTGTAATTAGACATCATTATGTTTGACTTAGGTAATGGCAAGGCCTTAGGTGATGGCGGTTTGGGTTGTTAGTCCCCTCCTATGGTGCGGTGTTGTGGAGAAAGCTCGAGAGTGATGGACCCTTATCATGTGGAGTCATTATTGATGAATTTATGATTTTTTATATATATTTTAACATATTTTACCCTACTTAAAACCAAGTATTCATTTCTGGTTTTTTCTTATGTATTGTTTGGCATGAAAATTTCATATTCTTATTATTGAATGTTTCTAATGTTTTATGCGTTCATACTCGGGTAAATCATTCCAAAAACTAAATTAATGATACCTTAAAAAAATTAGCCCATGGGGATAAGGAATGCCTTTCGGGCCTTGTAATGGCATGGATTGTGTGCTTGTATTAGTGGAAACTGGATTCGGTTCGTGACAAAATGGTATCAGAAGGTGGCCAATGTTTTTGGATTTTATTACAATTTTTGGATGAGTTGGGATACATAGGAGCTAGGATTATTGGGGCTCGGGTTTTGGTCATGATTAGGATTCATAGACCACACCTCTCATGGATGACCTTGAGTTATCAATTGATGTTGTGATTTTTTTATTGACTTCACTTCTAGGTGAGACGTGTGGGCTGTAGACCACACGTGAAGATCGATAGGGGGTGGAGTAATTGTTTATATTATTAATGTAAGGTTTTTAGATTGTTTATATTGGATTTATCTGATTAATATTTTCCGAATTATTTTATTTAATGTTTTTTTTGTGACTGTTACATTTGTTAGCAACATGACTCCCCAAAAGGATTCTATGTTCCCACAGGAGGATGCTGAAGAGAGTTCCCCCACACCAATTGATCAGAGGATAGTCGAGGTCATAGTCTAGGCTATGCAGGATCTAGGACGGGGACCAGATCATGTCCCAACTATTATTAGAGATGTTTTGACTGGTCCTAGAGTGTACAAGTCCCAGGAGTTTAGGAAAAATAAACCTTATACCTTTCGAGGCAGTATAGAACCCCAGGAAGCAAGAGAATTGCTCGCAAACATTTTGTGCATGTTCGAGTTCCTGGATACACCTATTGAGCTCAAGGTGTAATGTTAATACTTTATATTGGAGGTTCCTATCCACAGATGGTGGGAATCGATACTTCAGACTAGGAAGAATATGCAAATGTGTTGGGAAGATTTTAAGGCTATCTTAAAGGATTAGTAATTCCCTGAGGTGTTGGCTAATGATAGGTCTTGAGAGTTCATGGACCATGTTAAGGGGAATCTATATGTGATGGATTATGCCAACTGGTTCACTAAGTTGGTTCGTTATGCTCCTGAAATCATCACCATGAAAAATCAAAAGCCCACATGTTTGAGAAAGGCTTGTGGCCTAAGATATGCTCCAAGGTAATCTGGTCCATGACGAGGACCTATGTTGAGGTCATCGATCTGGAATGTATGGTAGAGATTGATCATAAAGGAACAGATGGTTTCTCTTGTTTGGTATTAGTAGTGGGAAATGCCAGCTCTTTAGAGAATAATTGGAAGCAGGTGGAATATTAGAAGAAATGAGGTGGCAGTTCAGGCCACTCTTCCATGTAGTTTTCATCTATTTCTTTTGATGCGAGATCAGTCATGTGCCACTAGTGCCGAAAGGTGGGGCACATCCAACTATAATTCTTACTTCCTCTGAATCCTTGTTACCAATGTAGAATTATGGTTCATTTCCAGTTCTTTTGTGGGGTGGAACGCCCACTTCTGAGTGTGGACGGAGCAGTGGTTTCAAGAGGAGTTCCAACACAGTGTAAGTCGCCGAGGAAGGGGGGTGTCGATTTTGTGGCCATTGTGGAAGGTCTTAGTTATCATATGGGAATAGCCAATTTAGGGCACTTCCACAGCCTAGCGGTCGTCCTTAGGAAGAGACATGACATATCCATGTGGTGGATCAGGCACTAACAAGATCATAGGTGGGACCGTCGACAGTTCAAGGTACCATTATGATCGCATCTTCTATAGATGTTGCACATTAGGATACTAGTTCCTCTATTTTATTCATTTCTGCCCATTTTTATGGACATTTAATTGTCCAACTGTGGTTTTGTCTTTTGAAATGGAGTTGGTGACACCGCTGGGAAAGAAGGAGTAGGGTCTCAGGTGTCTGTCATGTGTGATTTCCAAGTCAGGGGTAGAGATGTAGTGGGATGTCATGGTCATAGATATGGAATTTGTTTCAAAAATACTTGGCATGTATTAGCTAGTACACCTCTAGGAACACATTGATTACTACAGAAAACATGTGAGTTTCACGACACTTGATGGAAGTCGTTAGGTTTTTCATGGAGAATGGGATCCTCGGTCATGTAAAGCAGGACCTCCACTCCTAGATTTGGGAAGGAATATATTCCAGTTGTCTTGGATCCCACTAGAGGATGATGGTACATCCCCTAAGGGTACACTAACTCATTTAGTGAAGGAATTTCCAAAGGTATTCCAAAATTATTTTTCAGGTATTAACCCCGAGCGAGATGTGGAGTTATTGATTAAACTGGCACTGAGAACACATCTGATATATCTTCCCTCACATCGCATGGCCCCTACCGAGTCAAGGAAATTAAATATATAGCTGGGCAACATAGAATACACAGTATTTATTCATAGAGTGTCCCTCTATAGGCCTCTCCATTGTTTTTTCACTATGAAATCCAATAGACCCCTCTGCTTGTTCATTGACTACCGAAAGCTGAATAAGTTAACAATGAAGAACACATACCATTTTCCCAGGATAGATGATTTGTTTCATCAGTTGAAGGAAGAAAATTCTTTCACAATGATAGACTTTCATTCAGGATACCATTAACTCTGGATGAGAGAGCCATATATTTCAAATATATTCTATCAAAGCAGGTACCACCACTTTGAATATTTGGTCATGGCCTTTGGATAGGCCAACACCCCAGTGGTCTTTATAGTACTCATGAACTTGGTGTTCCATCTGTATCTCAATTCCTTTGTTGTGGAGTTTTTGGATGACATTATTGAAGACTAAATCTACGAGGAGTAACATGAACATTACTTGACGTTTGTCATGGGCACATTGCGGGATCACTACCTCTATGAAATGTTGTCATAGTTAACTTTCTGGATCAAGGATGTGAAATTTATGGGGCATTTGGTTTTTGGGATGGGGTTTCATTGGATATTGAGAATATCATTGCAGTCATTTCTTTGGGGAAACGGAAGAATGTGTTCCGTATTAATGGTTTCCTTGGACAGGATGGTTATTATAAGGGATTCATTTGTCATTTCTCTCAGCTTGATTCACCGATTACTACACTCACCTAGAATTGGTTATGTTTGTATGGGGCCCAGAATGGAAGGTATCCATCGAGGACCTAAAGCAGTTGTTGACTACCACCCATATGTTGATTTCCCATGAGGCCAAATAGGGTTATGTAGACTATTTTGATTCATCAATAATAGGTATGGAGTGAATGATTATGCCGGATGATCACATGGTGGCACATGGTTCTCTCCAATTCCAAACACAAGAAAAGAACAACCCGAACCATGATTTGGAGTTGGCAGCGGTAATGCATGATTTGAAGACGTGGAGTCACTACCATGTTAGGGATAAGTTTTTGGTCTACTAGAATCATAAAATAATTGAATTTATCTTCTTGTAGAGGGACCTTAACATGAGACATATTTGTTGTATTGAGTACTTCTAGTGGATGTAATTTGACATTTTTTATACCCCAGGAAATGATAATGTGATGGATGATGCCTTGAGAAGAACAGTTCCAGTTCTTGCTTTGATGAAGTCCAGTGATGAGTGGTCTTTGATGTGACTCTTTGCATAGATGCATGTGGAGACAAGAGAGCGCAATGGGGGTGCATTATTGGAGAGCATCAAGTTGAATCCATCTCAGTTGGAGTTGACTCAGCGGGAACAACCTAGTGATGTGATTTTTTAGTGGTTGAGGTATTTTATTAAGGGTGTGGAGATGTCCTATGATTGGATATCGTCTCTTGGGGGCATCTTGTGCTTCAAGGGCCGCTCAATAGTGTCATCATCTCTACGAAAGGTGACAATGCAAGACAACCACCAGCCTATGTGGGATGCCCATCCAGGTGCATCCAAAATGTATTATGATGTATGATGATAGTTCTAGTGGCCATGAATGCTACAGGACATAGAAGACTTTGAGTCTAGGTGATACACATTCCAACATGTTAATGTAGAGCATCAAAGTCTCTCTTTTTTTCTCCAGTTGTTTCCCATTCCTATGTCGAAGTGGGACAAGGTTTACTTGGACTTCATTGCTGGATTTCCTCGTACAACTTGGGGTATGAATACCATTTGGGTGGTGATTGATCATCTTACCGAATCATCCCAAATCATCCCAATCAATGATATAGCTAAAAGGGATGATTTGGGACATTTGTATCATCAGGAGGTGGTGAGACTCCATGGTGTTCAATCAGTAGTGGTCTTATATAGAGACCCCCGTTTCACTTCTCAGTTTGGGAAAGGCCTTTAGAAGGCCTTGGGGTCTCATATTAAGATGAACATGACATACCATCGTCAAAAGGATGGGCAGACAGAGAAGGCAAATCAAATTTTGGACGACATGCCCAATGCTTGTGTTATAGACTTTGTAGGTTCCTTGGATGGACACATGGGATTCGTTTAGTTTTCTTATAATATCAATTACTGATCCTTGATGAGAATGGCTCCTTTTGAGGTGCTCTATGGTCGGCCTTGTCGGCCCCCCAATTTTGGACTAAAGTAAGTAATACTTCACTGTTATAGCCGAGTCTGGTGTAAGAGATGTCTGAGAAGGTCAATTAGATCACACAACGCTTATTGATAGCTTATATTATTCATTAATCATATTTTGATCAGAGGCATTAAGACCTTGATTTTTTAGTGGGTGATAATGTTTTCTTGAATGTGGCCCTCATATGGGCCATCATCAATGGGGAATGAAAGGGATGCTGACACCATGATATGTCAGACCCTTTGAGATCATTGAGAGTACTGGGATGGTGGCATACAAGTTTGATTTAACTTATCAGTTGAATCCATCCATGATGTCTTCCATGTCTCGTAGTTTATGAAATACAACCCGGATCAGTCCCATGTGGTGAGTTGGAAAGAACTGGAGATAGATCCTAACTTGTTAGTTTTTGAGCATCTAGTGAAAATATTGGAATCCCAAGAGAATGTGCTTTGTGGAAAGTCTATTATGCTAGTATAGGATTTTTGGAAGCATGGTAGTGATACACATGATACAAGGGAACCGATGTCAGGGGATGAATACGAACACCCTTTCTTGTTTTCTGATGAAGCTTCATGTTGACTTTTCGGGACAAAAGGTATTTCATGGTGGGGAGAATTGTCACATACATGACTTATATTAAAGGTAAATTTCATTTAATTTCCCTTAAAACTTTTTTGGGTTTTTCCCATGAATTTTTGGAGGAGAGTGTGAGTTTTCATTATTTTGGGCCGAACAGTTATCCCATTTCCAAATTTAAAAACCAATTTTGGTTCTTTTATAACTAATTCATTTTTTAATATTTTGAATCCATTACACATCGAAAATGGCTTCCCCTGACCTATTAAAGACTCCATTGAAATTTGGGCCATATATGAATATATAATAATTGTGGATTTGGGTTTTTATTTAAAGAATTGGGCCAACCAAAAACCCCATTTCCAGTTAAAAAAATTTATATTTAATATATTATTTAATATTAATGATTTATTTTGTTATTAAAAGTCTCACCCGAGCCCAATTAAACTAGTAGAGAACCCATTATCTTTCCCCCCTCTTTGGATCTTGTATGAATTGTGAATTATAGAATACCTTCAAAGGGTTTCTCAAATCATCCAGATTTAAAGAGCTAGTTTTGTTTCTTCATAACTCTTTAAACTTTTACTCTCTCACCCCATTTCAGTTCTCAAATGACCTTATAAGACTTATTCAAACCTCACTTGAATTCTGGGCTGTTTTGAAAATCAGTTAGTAGTGTATTTGGGGTGATTAATTCAAGATCCCTCTAGTAAGTGAGTCTCTTTCATTCTTCCTCCAATTAGCTTAGGGGTTTTTCCTATTTATTATGGTTTATTCCAATTATTATTTATTTTTATAATGACCTAATAGTGGGTATTCGATACAAGGGTTTGATTATGGTTCTCTTGGTCTATTCCTCTGTTTTTAGGCATGATTTATGTCCCTCTTGGTGTGGCGGTGGTGCAATATGATTTTCACACAAATATTCAAGGGTCTTCATTATTTTGGTAGGTGATTACATTAGTTATGAAATTTCTATTACATAGATTGATGTGTTTATTGTATTTTATTGTTTATTTCATTTGAATGTTTCTACAAAAATTGGTTTAGTGTACTTTATAGATAAAATGAATTTTAAGTGACATTTTAATGTGAAATTGGGGGATTTTCAATGTAAACTCTTGTGGGATGATTTGGGGAAACCCTAGAATCACATAGATGATATTATAGAATTGTATTATGACTGAAAAATATTTTTTCAATGTTAATATTCTTTGGTTGTAGCTGCAAAAATATGTTTTAATGGTGTTTGTGAAACACATGCATTTTTAAGTGCCATGTTTGTGTGAAAATGGATGTTTTATAAAGATATCACTTTATGGTTCACATGGGACAGACCAAAAACAGATTTTTTTTGTTTCATAAAAAGTTATTAGGATGACATTTCTATTTTGGTGACTTTTGGGTGTGAATATGGGGTGCAATGTAATGATTTTGAGGATTTTTTGGTGCAAAATAATGCAGGATTTTGAGAATATGTTTTATTGAAAATCAAATGTTTTGTTGTGGGTTTTAAGCGGTATAAAGTGTGTGTAATTAATGATTTGTTTTATATGACTGGTAGTGGTGTTTTTATATTAAAAGGGGTGTGTGTTTCTTTCTGAAATTGTTTGACCCCAATGGGGAATCCCATGTACCAAGGTGGGAAGATATGTACTAGTACGACTAGTGAACCGGATGGGTTGTGTCCATGTTTCCTTGACCAAATGGTTAATGAAAATTCTAACTAAACTATATGGACAATGATTGGGGACCACTTGGATATGGTAATGTTCCCTACTAGTGGATTTTGTACGGTAAAGGATTGTGAATTGGATACATTACACTGATGTATGAGGTGCATAAGACACAAGACTATCTTTTTGTCTAGGGGTGTTCCTAGTTTTGGTGATCATTGGATTTGTGGTATTTAACCTTGTATTATGTATTTTTTGCCTATAAATTAATGTATATTAAATTTATTATTATTATTTTTAACATTCAGAATGTTTAGATTCAAAACTGTTTTCAATTGAATGTTATGTTTCTTGGAATTTATCACTACCTTTTCTATTCATATTAAAACTACTTTTTTTGTCACCTCCTTCTGTTATTACAATTTTTATTCAAAACAAAGAGGAGACAAAATACAATAAGGATGAGAGGAAACCCCTACTAGGGGGGGTGAAAATAATTGAGGCTGAGGGAATCGCTCTGAATGCGGTTCACCCACTTCGGTTTAAAAAGAGACATATTCATAAGGAAACAAACCAGTGCCCCAGGGACCATAATAAAAAAACATGTGGTCTGCCACCTTGCTTCCATCAAGACACATGTGACAAAATCTAATGTTACCATTGAGGAGGGCCTTGAATTTCGCATTGTATAAAAAATCAATCAAGGAATAATGACTTTACCAAGCAGTGCACCATGGATGATCATAGAATCCCTTTAAAAACGTGTGATGATAATTCCCCTTTGATTTCACATAGACAACCACATAAAAACCACATGAGCCTCGGCCTGGATCGCATTTCCACCACCAAAATGACTCGAGAAAAACATCACCACACTCCCCCCTGTGGTTAAGAATGACTCCCCCAACTCGCATCTCTCCTCTTGCACAAGAACTATTGGTGTTAAGCTTGATATAGAACCTTGGATGAGCCCAGAAAATCCATCTCCATTTAGAACTATGGACAAGTTATCACACCACCCTCTATGTTCTCTGCAATGCATAAAAGGAAGGCATGTCTTTCACAACGCCGATCAACTCAATGAAGAAAAACCTCGTTCTGGTCACAATCGCTCTACTAGAGGATGTGATTCCCTCAAACCTAGCGTGATTCTTATATTTCCATAACATCAAGCATCCCACATTAAAAATGTTGACTTGTGCTTCAGCTTCCACCACTGACCTGCTAGACCCCTGGAACCAACTCTCCATGATCCACTTATTAGAAACGACTTTGGAGCCTTGTAATGCATAATCTATGGAAATATTGAGAGTAATACTATTTGTCTTAGGATCACACCCAAATTATATAACTTGGGTATATGTAGACATCACTATGTTTGACTCACCTAATGGCAAGGCCTCAGGTGAAGGAGGTTCGGTTTGTTAGTCCCCTCATATGGTGCAGTGTAGTAGAGACGACTGGGGGTGATGGGCCCATGTCGTGAGGAGTCATTGTGGAAGACTTTCTACTGTTTTTATTTATATTTGGACATCTTGTACCCTACATAAAAACCAAGTATTCAGTTCTGGGTTTTTCATATGTCCTATTTATCATGAAAATTTCATATTCTTAATATTGAATGTTTTTAATGTTTTATACTTTCATACTCGGGTAAATAATTCCCAAAAATAAATTAATAATACTCGAGAACATGTTCCAGCTCGTGGGGATAAGGAATGCCTTTTGGGCCGTGTCAGGGGCAGGATTTGGTTCTGGGGTTAGTGGCGACCATATTCCTTTTGTGACACTTTTACTCATTAAAATAATAACATACCTTCCCAAATCATAGTGTTACATGATTACCATCAACTAGGTAAAATAAAATGAAATTATTTAAGGTTATTTCCACACTCTAATGTTAATGTAATATGTCCTACATTGAATAATGAATGATAAAAATAGATTTTAATAATTACAAAACAATGGCTCAATTATATTTAAAAAACCATTACAACTACTCTCCCATTTATGTAATACAAAAATTCATCATATGACCCTAATTCGTATATATTATTAATTTTTTCTCAATAAAATTTATACAATATCTTTTTTGACCACCTAATATATTTTAAAATTTCCCCACTCATTGATACCTTGATTGAGATTATATTTAAAAAGGATGAATTTAGTTTACTAGATGGACTAGGTTTTCATTGACTATGATATAGCATCACTATTTCCATAATAAATATCAATCACTCCCTTTATATTAGAAACAACATATATTCCACCGATGAGCTTACTAAACGAAAAAACATCCTTCGTAGTATCTAAGGAAACGACATACATTACATCTATTTTGGATACATAGATGGATCCCTATTTGGATCTCTTATATAAAATAACTCTATAATTATAGAAAAATAAAAAATATGATTTATTTATCCTAAATATTTTAGTTTGGAAAAAATTATTATATTAGACCCAAACAATGAGCTCATCCTCACCCCTAAAGAACGAGAATATATTCTTTCTACTTATCATGTATTAAAGGATTTTCTTGATAGAAATCCACAAACTCTCAGTAGGATTGTAAGAGTATTTATTTATTATCAGTAAAGAATAAGGATATTTAATTCCTTTAGATAACATCAAATAGTAGATTGATACTATAGTACACATGTGTATATTTCATTTTATAATTTATTACAATTTATATGGATTGTAAATTCTTGTAAGATATATTCCATGTAACTCTATTGTTGACCCATTATTTGATGCTTCTATGTTATACACCATGAGAAATTAATTAATATATGTGTTATGGCTTAGTCTAGGATTCCAGTTTGGTCTATCTCGGCATGTCTTTTAACCCATTATGTAGGATACTTTACCCAAGTCATTCATCAAGAATAAAATTCAAGACTTATTTTTATAGAGTTTAAAATTGGGATATTATTTTTTAACGAGTATTATGTGATGCATATAAAACCTGATAAATACAATAACACCCACACTAACCCACTTGTATACACATGATTCATTTGTGTTCTCAATGATGGGAAAATATTTTATTGTATCACCAAAAAAGATATTATAACCCCAAATAGAATAAATCATTGAATAAAAAGGCTATTACAACCATTAAACCGCTTAATTATAATTTGGTACATCAAACCATCAGGATTTATCGTATATACATATTCAAGTAAATCGTATTATGTATTATTTTTAAAATCCATGTTATTTGTCTAATAATTATAGTGAAATATTATGGAATTTTGAATTTGAATGGAATTTAGTATCATAATTGGAGAATTTTTTTTAATATTAAATAAAAAGCATTCTTTTTTGAAATTTCCTTTTGAGATGTGACATATAGGTTCACATTCTACCATCTATGTCAACATTAATGTTGAAATACCACTATAACCTTATATGTCTCTCTCCATTATGTGTATCTACCAATCAAAATATGTTATTTGAGTATTTGGATTATATATTATATTTCATGAACTCTAACAATTTATATAATTCAATGATCTCAATACACTATATATAGATATTATTTCTATTATCTATAAACATTACATCATCATAAGTTATTTTAATAAATCTATATAAAAAAGATTTTGATGAATCCTAACTAACCATTGAAGTCATTATGAAATATTAATTGTATATAACATTTCATCCCTTTACCGAACCATCCCACATCACAAACAAGGAATAATACATATTTTCTCTTCTAAAAATCATCTATGATCAGCCTTCCTCCCACTAAAACATTAAGTTATATATTTATTTTAATGTAATGTGTCAAATATGACACTAGCCAAATTATTATAACCTGTAGTTTAGAAATAACATCTCTTCATATCCATGGGATAACAAATAAATATTATTTTTTCTAATTTGGGGTTATGTTGTTATCAATCAAAATTTTATATGTTTGATTCATATCCAAATATAATCAAAAAAGGAAAATTCGGTCTCTTCTTAATACATACCACATAAGGTGTCATTCTAACAATTTTATATGGAATGTGGATATATTAGAATGAAGTAATATTCATTTAATATCTACATAACGATATAATAGTGTCATAATGAATCATTAATTGTTTGACTTTATATAATAAGTAAGTATTCCTCCTCTCAGAATAACATTTCCATCATCATGTACTAGGTTGTGTGAGCTGTTAATAAATTAAATAATCAATTAGATGATCCAAATATTCATGGATTAAGTATTCACGACAAGTATTTATTAATGGATTATTAATACACTTCCTTAGTTTTTATATACTTAACTTTTGTTCATCATTAACATTTCAAATGCCTGGGTCTTTTATCGTAGCTAATAGACCTAACCATACCAACAAGTGATTTATGTATTGTTTATAGATTATTTATACATATCAAATTCCATAGTACTCAATAGTCAAAATATATATCAATTTATATCATTCAATAATCAAAAAGACAATTAATTTTTTCCATAAAAAATAATCATTTTCAATTTTTACTAATAAAACAAATTCACTATTATCAAATAATATTGTTATAAATTATGTCTATGACTATTCTCAAAATGAAAATCATGATGTTTGAAAAAATAAATATGAAATTCATACACATAAGAGAGTATTATACTATATTTCATTTATCGAATTGATTTTAATTAATGTACTCATATTAGGGTGATGACCCCATAAATCACTACCTTTAGTTGGATAAAATACATGTTTTACTATATAATTAGTCTACATTAGTATTCCTCTCATCACAATGATTTTTAGGAATACTATAAAACCACTCATATCCTATATTAATTTTTGATACAAGAGTGAAAACACCATTATATAAATCCAACACATGGAGAAACAGAAATCCATTCCTTAGAAATCCTATTGCATTAGGTTTCCCAACAAATAAAAATTCAATTATCACAATATCATTTTTATAACATATTATTAGGGATATTCATTTCCAATATTAATTATAAAAAATAATCAAGGGGATCTGTGATTTTTTAACATACTTGTTTGAGTAATCAATGTCTTGATATGTGTTATCATCAGAATAAATATAACACCATGTATTTATAGGGTTTTACTAGTCCCACCATTATCATATACATCCTATGAACTCTATCTTAAATTTCTCAAGACAATGGTAACCCTCCTGTGTAGAAAATGATAGAAGGTAGATAATAATTCCCAAATCTTGCCTCTAATATGTCACATGATGGAAAATACAACTGAGGGTATGTCATACAAAACAATGTGAGGAAATAATATATACATATCATGAGGATTGAGAGAGAAAACATGTACACCAATCAACTATAGATCATAATAAAAGTAAAATTTCCCAAATGAATGCATGTAATTTCATACAATAGAAATACAACCTGGAAACTAAAAATTAAAAAAGGTATTCTCAATGAAGACCATGAATCCCACATAGCCATTAAAAATCTCCAAACATGAAAAACCGAACATGATCTCTAATAAGAATCTTATATCCAAAAAAATTAATTTATATATACATATTATGAGTATAATAGGAATACAGTGTTGGATATACCATGGAACCTATCATGAAAATGATAATGAAATCACACTATAGACTAGTGAGGAACATGTGAATAAAAATAAACTCATAAACGTGTATACTATAAAACCATCATTAAAATTGATACCACTAAAATAGGAGTGAAAAAAAAAGATTATATAATATAATATCCAAAGAAGGCACCTTAGTACAACATCCCCAACAAGTTTCCATTATTCCATATCACCAGAATTTATGTTCACTCAATCTCTAAAAGAAATTCATCTTGAATATAGTAAATATAATGTATCATACATGCACATTATGTATTATATCATGTCATCACATAAGAAGCTCCCTATGAGTCACATTATCTAATAATACCATTCCATATATTTAGATAGTAACTAAGTAGTTATTTTTTTTTGAGAAAACACAACCCTTATGTCATGAATTGTGACTCAAGGAAACATAACCCATACATGTTTTACCAATAATGTCCCTTGGGATACTATATCATGGGATACAAGTGTATGAACTAGTAAATTACACTATAGACATCTAAACACATATAATAGAAATTTTTCTACAATTCTTACAAAATATAATACTACAATGACAATGGAGTGGTGCTAGAGGGGGGAGTTATACATCCATTCATCAGCAACATGGATTCTTGGATAAAAACTATCCAAGCCCACTCGGTATCTATCACCCTACCGATAAGAGTGGGGTAGCATATGGAAACACATGACATACCAAAAAAATATCTCAAAACAAAACTATTGGTATTAACAATGTCTTGTGCTCAACCGCAGATATCATTCCTCAAAAACCCAGATACTACTACTACACACTTGGTAACCAATAATAATTTATGTGTTTAATAATAATTTTATTTATTTTATTATTTTATGCATTTTACATTAATTTATTTCTTTTAATTAACCATTACAATTTCCTATGTAATACATTAACCATGTTATCATCTAATTCATATAAAATATATACAAAAATAATTCATCTTATAGTATTTAAAATTTATAATTAATTTAATTCCAATAGTCCATTGTCCCCATGGATTATTAAATATATTATTTTTTGTTATTCAAATAATTCTTGGGACTCTAGGAAACATCCTATGCTATAATAAAATACATCCATAACAAAACGCAACTAGCCACCTCACGCTATGAAGAATATAATATATATACAAAAAACATTACCATCTATCCAATAAAAAATTTAATAAAATTAAATAACACCATCATTAAGTAAAACCAAATGATACCCTATCTTCAACCCATTCTATTAGCATTGATTCCATTCCTGATACCATCAGGAATATCACTATGCATCTTATAATCAAACATGTAAACTACATCCACAAAACCTGACCTTAGTACCCATGAATATTCATCTAATAGTCATCCCATGATCAAGCCACATATAAATGTTACGATCACATCCATGAAAATAAAGAATGCAGCAGACAAAAAATAGAGTCAACAGGGACTCTAGGGATTAAAAGAAAATAGAATCCTTCCATTACATGGAAACAGGGTTCCTCAGACCAAAATATTTTTATCAATAAAACATCTAGTTTTTTTATCATTTGGAGGGACCAAATAATTTTTCATAGGTTATAACAAACGGTAACCTAAGGCATTAGATATAATATCTATGAGTTATTTATACATTGATTCATAGTATAACAATATTCTTTCACAAACTAAAGTTGTAAATTTTAATTAAATCGTCCTCTTTAACATTTCCTCAACATGAATAACCACTTTTTATTTTTAACAAAAATATTTATCATAATAAAATCGATTATCATTATAAATACATCGGGAATCATTTTATTTATATCAAATTAGAAGAAGTAAAATTTAATTAAACATTCCTCTTTAACTCTTTAGCTAAAAAAATTACCGACTTTACATTATTTAACTAAAAAATATATAAATATGAGTAACCAAATAATAAAAAAAACATGTTAACAAATACAAAAATAGATAATACACTATCCAGTAAAACAAGAGGCAAACCATTATCACAGTTAAAATTCATCTGGTCACAACAACCAAAACCAAAAAAATTTCAATTTTATTATTTTTTTGTTCTATATTAATGTTACATACACCATCATCCCAAGATATAAATCATAAATACATAATAACATCACATACAAATATGGATAATTAATGAATCCCCTACATTGATTAAAAGAGAATTGATCTTCTATAAATAACAGATGAATGATGTTTAACCACGATTAGACAAAACAACACCATACCAAAAAAATGATTTCTGAAACAAATTATTTGAAATATAGTGGCACACCAATCTCAAACTAGAACAAACACCAATTCAAAGGACGAAAAAATGAGTGAATGAAAAAGTGGGATGACAATGGGAACACTGAACTTGGGTTGTTCAATTATCCACAAAAAAGAGGTTAAAACTATTAGAAATCATAAAAGGGTCATGAAAGGGAGGTATAATGAAATGATATCTAAAAATGACAATGATACCACAATGTGATAAAATGAAAAAATCCACTATATATTTTTATAATGGGTATAAAAAATGAGAGTAATATAGAACAATTATTTGTATTAATTAATTGTGGTGGGATTGTGGGGCATTTCGAACATGGAATGTGCAGTGGTATTAACCTAGATGTTTTGATTGAGGTGTATTTTTGTGATCTCTCTCAATAGAATATATTATGCATTTGATTTGTTTCTTCTTCCCTAGAAAGTTCCATCTGATCATTTATCCATAGCTATGTATATACCTAAATTCCAAAGGCCCTCATTCATTTGGGTTTTTAGTCCTAAGGGCTACTGGGGAGTGGAATTTGATGAGAGGATGAGAGTTTGGTCCCAAATAAACCTTTTGGGGAGAATTGTTTATTATTTTGGGACTCTCTTATTGATTTTTGATACATGTTTAAATCACTTGCTAATCCTCATATGGGACCGATAACCCTGGAAAAAAAAGTTATCAGTTAATTATCTATTGAGACAAAGAAGTTGGTTTTGTTGAGGGATTCATATGTTTATATCTAGGGTTAATAATCTATTTTTCTAGTGGGAAAAAACTTCTTTATGTGAAATAACCACAAAAATCATGTGCATCAGAATGTGTTTGCATATGTGGACATGGTTGGTATTCCGAAAAAGGATTGTTCCATTAAGAGTCATTCGACGTTTTTTGAATGTTTCATTAATGAAAACCCATGTAGTTTATTGAGATTCTTAGGACTATACCCAAGATCTATACCCTTATTAGAGGTGTATTAATTCATGACTCCAATTGATATGTTAATTAATACCACCAAATCCCGCGTAATCTATTTTTGGTGTGGGAATCCTGGGGGATAGATGATCAGCCTCAAAACTTGTATGTATGGGACATGTGTAATGGGACAGTTCTAGATGATGTTTGACATGGACATGGGGCCTTTGGATGGTGTCCAACATATCCTTGTTATTTATGGAATCATAATATCTATATTTTATATAATATCGGGGTTGATACATGGATGATACCATATAAAATTTTAGGTTTTTATGGGTCAGTTTATATAACAATTTAAAATCACTAATCCCACATGATCCAGGCTCATTTGTAAGAAACATGGAATTGAATGTTAACAATGCATTTTTTTACAAGGGACTCATATGCTAGTCCCTCCATGGATAATCAATATGGAGCTCAGACCTTCGAGGGAGGAGGACTACATGTCCTAAATATGGTAGGAATCAGAGTCATTATCGTTCCATTTATTCCAAGGATTACATACTGAAGCTGTCCTATTGGTATGGGGTCACACGCCGAGGACAGACTATATTATCATGTCTTGGGATGCCCTAGATGATCAATATTAACCTCTGACCATAGGGAGAGGTATCCTACATATCCTAAGTAGGGAAGTAATTAGATTTGACATAGTTCCCTTTTATTTCGGGACTTTAACACTTAGGATACCCTAGATCATAGAGATTTATGATGCCTAATTTGATGTTAATTGCATACACATATGATCATGTGATATACGCCCGTTCTGAGAAACAAGGGGATGTAAACTATTAGACTCATGGAATATGGATATGGGAATTGAATATTGGGACAATCCCATGGGTTTTTGGCATATAGCTCAGGCCCTAAGAAGGAATTCTATGTATCCTAGTTATGGGGAGAATTTGAGTTATAATAGTTCATATATGATGGGGATTACACAATAAGGATGCCCTATTAGATGGTTCTTACACACCAAAGATGTGCTACATTAATGAATATTGGGATTCCCTAGATTATATAGCCTTCCTTTAGAGAGAATGTTTCCTAACCCAGTTGGAATATCCCGGAAGGCATCGCATGACCTGGCGCAACACATATAGTGGGTGCCGCGGGAGCCAATGTGGAATAGTCTGAGGGGTGTCTCATGTCTTTGATGACTTTCCACAAGGTAATAGTGATATATTGGTTTCACTATGTGAATACATTCAAGATAATGGGTTGAAAAGAGAGAACATAGTTATTTAAGATATGGGATATGTCTGAGGGATGTTTCATGTCTTGGTTTAGGGACATAGAGTGTTTGGAAGAACAAAGTGGAACCTTTACGGGAATTGTATGATGTGACCTAACATGTTTTTAAGAATTTTTGTTTCTTATATGACATGTCATAGGTGTGTCATAAAATATGGGTGATGTGCATTGCTATTGTCACATGTCTTCGGATAACACATATGAAGCGTATGAGGGGTAACGAGCATGTATTTGGCTTAATAATTCTTCTATTGATCTCAGTTATATCCCTTTTATAGTGAATTCATTTTTTTCATTCAATGTCAGTTCATCTTATGTCTCATGTGATCTTGTAGGTCTATATAACAATCATCAAATAACCTACCATTTATCCTTTATTTGATCTGTGAAGGATCACACAATGTGATTTTATGCCTTGTGGATGACAACTCCAAATGTCCACCAGTGTATTACCTGAACAAAAGATGGATTGTTGTGTGATCACTCCATAAAGTCATTAAATGTTTATAGTCGAATCCAATAGTGTCAAGGGATCATGAATACAACCCACATCGATGTCCTTAATATATTAAACCCTTTATTTATGTTGTGGTGGGGAATTTATATTCTTTTCCACCCTAGGTACTCACTAGTTTTTGTATGATAAATTTCACAAGTCTATGATAGATATAGTGAAGGGTTTCTAGAACCATTTGGTTTTGTATGTATCTTCTATGGAATTCATTGGGATAGACTTCTGGTTTTCACAAATAATGAGACTCTTCCTTTATCAGATTATTGCTGGTTATTGTATATTTTATTGATCATGCATATGTGTAGAAAAACATTCATGTGGTATTTTTCACATGTATTTGGTAATTTGAATGATCCATGAATATGTGAGAAGTCACATGAGAGACCTGAGGTGACTTATCATGGGGTCTGGCGGGATAGCGTTATTTGTGCGATGGCTGCATCAAATTCCTTTCAGTGACAATGAGTACCTCTAGCCTCCTCCCTTTTTATCTCATTTATTTGATGTAAAAACGTTTTTGATTCATTTTAGATTGTGTGTGTGTGTTATTTAGAGATTTTCATCAATTTAATAAAGATGGCTCATGTGGAAAAATTTTGTTTATATGAGGGTGTGTGATAATTCCATGTCCTAATGATGAGGATGACAAGACAAAGTGATTCATTGAGGAAGATGTGTCACTGAGGGCTCACAGTTCATTGTGGGTCACCATGTGAACTTCACATTCATTTTAGTGACTACAGATCCCTCTCAATGCCTCCATTTTTGTCTTTTTTGTTTTATTTTTTCAAAATCTAGGGATCTTGCAAGTTATTATGTGAAGTATCTTGGATTTGTACTTGTTTTTTTGGATGATGTATCGGTTGACAAATATGTTCCATATAGACAGTGTTCATGAATGTATTGGAATCATTTATCGGTCTAATAATAGAGTTACATAGGGTTTATAGGACATGTCTTAGGAATTCCATGCAGCAAGGATGAAAAACTAGAGGGTTAATATGAGGTGAGGTAGACAGGTCACTGAGGACTCACAATATCTCGCCGATCGATCAAGGTGTGTGTTGCAAGTATCTTAGTGTCGATGAATCCCTATCACCTCATACCCTTTATCTCCTTCATTTTATTTGTTAGAGCTCAAATTTCGTGTTAGATTTCATAGATACCATCAAGGGATAATATTTATACCAATGATATTTTCCAATGATCATTAAGACCACGAAGTGTATCTTTCTTTTGAATGTCATCCCTCTTTATTTTTAATGGATATGGTATGGTTTGTCTGGAAAATGAAAATGAAAATCCATGTGACCTATGGGAACTCATTCGGTTGTCCATGGGGCCTTAATAAGAGCATTAATTTTTAATTATGAGGGTTATGTGGTAATATCTGTGGGCAATTCCCCTTGAGTGGGGCCTTCACATGGACTTGCAATGGTCACATGATCATGAGTCTCTCAAAGGAATCAAAAATCTTCTACCATCCCATTATTCTTTTATTTAAAAGGAAAAAAAACTATATTTATAAATTTCCTCCATTTTAATTTTTCCAATGCTTATTTATCGGGCATCAAAAAATTCCCACCATCAAGAGCGATTTCTGAGAGGATAAGGACTCAGTTATGAGGATAACTAATGCCCACCAGAGCATTTGATGGTGTCAAAAATCTAGTGTTTCAGGTGAAGTTTGGTCTACTAAGTGACTTTTTGTATTCGATGAAATAATTATATATATAGGGGGTGGTGTGGGGTGGTGTACCATTCATTCCACGATCTGCTTATTTGTATAGTGCCTCTTTGTTGCTCTCGTCGTGAGACCCTATCGCAAACCCTAATGATGAACCCTGTCCACAAGTTCACTCCATGAACACATTCTTCCAATGTTATTGTAAAATGATGCTTTCAAAAAATGTGCTCTTATACCTTGACTTAAAACTATTTTTTGGTAATTTCTCATAATTTGACATTGAGGGATTGGTCACTCGAAGTGGGTTTTTTAGACTCATTCACCCTATCATTCAAGTATTTGTGAATTTTTTTTACCATTTTCAGGTGACACTAGCGTGAGTCTTTAGGGGGTCATGAAATTCAAATTATCCCTATAGGTTTTATGATCCCCAAATTTACTCTATATTTTAGGTGGTTCACTAACTCTATAGGTTGATCGAGAATAACTTGATGAGTCATGTGTTGTGCATGATGTTGCTACTTCAAATCATGCTTTATTTGTCCCAATTTTTTTTGTTTTATTTGTATAACATGTGCCAAATTATTGTTCATAGATGGTGTCTAGTTCTTATTATGGTTCCTTAGTTACAGAAAACCAGAGGGCCATGATTTCCATGAATCACAATGTAGATCCCAGCAATCACGTGCATACTGATAATGAAATCATGCAGAGGTTCCTTTCATCCAACAATGAGAATTATACCTTCTTTGATCGACTTACACTATATGTGTTTGGATTTTTGATTATGTCTCTATACATCCACTATATTTTAAACACTATTTCACAAGTTATCTGTATCCCCATATTGCATTCAGAAACTGATTATTGAGAATGATCATCTAGTTACAAACCAATCGTAGGGTATGTCTTATCAATTTGTTTCTTATCCCCTATGTCTAGATTATCATGTTCTTGCGTAACAATATATCACCCAGTGTTACTCAAGAATATTTGTATCTTATATGGATGCCTCTGGAGGCATATTGTATTCAAAATGTGGTTTTTAACATGGTGTTTGTTTCTCCAGTGAATGGGCATGTATATTTATGGTGCGGAAGTGATTTTTAAAATATGATGATGATATATATAGGGTTCATCTTTACGATGCTATTTGAATATCTCAAAACAATGTTTAATTACTATTAACAACAATCCACTAATTTATATTGAATTATATTGAATTCCTTGAATTTGATTTCAAATTCATTACAGATTTAATTCACGGAACACTCACAAAGTCTCATCCCATATGAGGTTTTATATTTTAATATTTTTCATTCTATATTTAGATCACCTGATGTGAAGAGGGATCATCTATGTAGGAGTTATGCCCTATATATTGATTTAATTACATATTCTTGGAAATAATATTGATCATAATATGATATATAAGGGGCCTTACACTGATTATTGTGTGATTTAGTCAATGGTCTTTTAGGTTGGACATCTATTGCATTATATTAAAGGAATTTTAGCTCAGAACATCTGCCATTTAGTTATAGGTGTTTTATCTCGTACCATCTATTGCATTAATTTAATTTCATTTAGTTCAAACAATCTATTCCATTAGATTATGGAATTTTTTCTCAGAATATATATTTCTTTAGTTTATATCCATTTTTTGAGACCATATGTTGCTTTTTTTTATGGCCTTTATTCATGGACGATCTATTTCTTTAGTTTATGTTATTTTATCTCAGACCATATCTCGCTTTAGTTTATGGCCTTTTATCACCAACTATCTACTACATTAGGTTATTTTCATTTATCTTGGACAATTTGTTTCTTTAGTTTATGTAATTTTAGCTCAGAACATATATTTATTTAGTTTAATTTATATTAGCTCAGATCATCTGTTTGAGAATGGGATACTGGGAAGACATTCTAGGAGAGACCTAAATCACTCTGAGGTTATGGATTATACACTTTTGTTTTTTGAGGATCACGAGGCTCAGAATTCCCTTTTTGTATAGTGACACTTTTGGTTGATGTACATAATCCCATATGCAGGAGCCATGGGCATGTATGCATAGTCAGGAAATGGGGTACCTTGAAGCCAGGTTCCTTATCCAAAAGATATAGAATCTATATGTGGGTATTATTAATGAGGTTGTAATACTAGGGATACTAATCCTTCTTGGTTATTTGGGGTATGAATGATATAAATCATAGCCTATGAGTTTTGTTCTATGAATATGAGATGGTGTAGACATGCCATGTATGTCCCTTTGCATTTCAAAATGGTGGGTTACAGTGTAGTGCTACAAATTCTCACAGGGATTGAAGTTCCTTTCTGGATAGGAGTATATTCATTTTTGTAGGGTCATAATCCTTATGCAACAACAGCATTGAACGAAGAACATGATATCCACTTCTTTTCGAGGTCTATGGAAGATTTGTGAGGACTCAAATATGTAGATGATAAAATTGGATATGGGAATAAAGATGTCCAGGAAGGGTTCTGGAACACTGGGGAATCAAGATCATAAAATGAAGCTTGACATATATACCATCTGGTATGAAAGAATGAGACAAGGAATATCAATGGCTATGAAATTAGGTATCGTCATCCATCATTGAGAATGGGTACAAAACATGATGACGTAATATAAAGGATATTAAATATTCATGCTTAGTTAGGATCAAGGACTATAAATCAATATTAGGGGTGATTGAATCCAGATAATTGTATGGGAATCACTACGGTGTTTAGTGCTACCGTGATGATTCTAGGGTTCGTGAGTATTGGAACATCATTTTTCAGAGTGACACATTTCATTAACAGCCATAGGAATATATGAAAGATCCATAAACATGCTTTCATTGTAAGGATAAGTTCCCTTGAAGGTGAAAATACATTCCAAGGGATATGGATGTCTATGTTGATTTGATACACGCCATCTCATGAAGTGTGTTTTTTTATGATGTAAAATACAAGGAGGTTTTGAGTGCCCATAAGGTTTCATCACTGCCTAGATAACATATTATCGTGCTGAGATGATGTGAAAAAAAATTTGATAACATTTTTTTGGACCATTGGTTCCAGCAAGGAATGAATTGATTTTACATGGGTTATAGACTCTATGATATTTTCTCAATTTATGTTTCTGTCCCAATTTTTTACTAGACACAAAGGCTGAAGAGTTTAGCGGGCAGAGACTCGACTTTTTCTCGGGTATCTCTTTGCAAGTTTTTGGTCTGACATGTTTTGTGTCTGTTTTATTTGCACATTAAGGTCATTTAATTTTTTCCATTAAAGGATTGAGATTAAGGTTTTACAAATTTTAACAAAGAATAAACTGTTTAAGAGCATGACCTACATAGAACCAACATAGGGGATGTGACACAAGAGGAATATTGTGATACTCAATGTTAAGAGTGCTACAACATCTTCCCATTCATGGAAGGGGAATTACATAAATCACAGATCAAATTTCTCATGTTAGGATTTATGACATGGGACATTCATTCTATGAGTTATTCAGGAACAATGGCATGTTTAGTGTTTCTATGATGATTTTAGGGATCGAAATAATTAGATTTTCATTTTTCATAGTGACACATTCTTATAAAGGCCATAGGATCATATGTAGAAGCCCTATGAATGCATGCATAGTCATGAAATTTTCCATTTAACTTGGATACATTTTCCATGGGATGTGGATGGTTGATAGCATCCTAATATTCTCAAGAAGTGAAGTGTGGAATGTGGATTTGAGGTTCTATTAAAGGATGGAGGAGGCACACCATACTATTATTGACTATGATGCGTCTCTTAAATTTTTTTGATGAGGAGTAAAAAATAAGAGATGGTATGAACCGTTTATTATCATATATTGGGGATGTGATTGAATCCATATAGTTTTAATTTCATGTTGGGAGTAAATAAATCAATTCATTTTAAGATCATGTGGTATATACATGATTCTATGTAGTTTTATAGCATGTGGTAAGGAAATCATTCCATGTTGTTTAACATCATGTGATATGGACATGCTTATGTGTAGTTTACCATCATGCAGTAAGGATGTAAGAACTGGTATTAATGGTGGTATCATTGTGTCTAGTCCAAAATAAGGGAACTTGAACATCAAAATGATTCCCATGAAAAAGATAATCAATCCACATGAGGTTTTGGGTGGTCGTACAATTTATTTTCCTGCAGTGAGGACAATGTTGCACATGATCCTAAACTGTGGTACATTGTCCTCACTTCAAGACGATAAACTGTACGACCACCCAAAGCATCTTGTGGCATGATTATCATGTTCATGGGAAAAAGTTTGAGTCTTGAACACTCCATGAACATTTCCAATAAGACATAGGGAAAAGGGATAAAAAAGGTTATGGTTGCATCTAGGCCCAAAGATGAATTGTATGGGTATCACTACGTATCTCATGATGATAAGAATCTAGCCACACATAGTTTTGGAAAAGGAAATACATTACATTGGTATGAACCATATAAAGAGGTGGGAATTAGATCCATTGACCATTTCAGCTGGTCCTAGGATTTCAAATCCATGCATCACTATTTATCTTTTATGTGTAGGAATCAAGATATGCATAGTTCTCAAAGTTCCGTGCAGTATAACACGATGTGTTGAGAATGAAGGTAGATCAACATGAATTGATGGGAACAACATTTTTGGGACCAAGGATAGAATCATGTGAATCACTACTTATCCCATGGGGATGATAATCTGACCACACATAGTTCTTGGAGGACCATGTATTTTAATATCGTGTGGAAAGGACATCAGTAGTGAACTTTAATGTCATGTGATGAGGACTTATGACATGCATTTTATGGACTTTTACTCAAGACGATAATGGATATATTTTGTACCTATATTCCATTATTGTGATCAAAATTCCATATCAAAATTCCTATGCTAACGTGATCTATGTTTGATATGAGAAACAAGTAGTGGAATGGGTCCCCCTTCAATGTATTGTTATTAGAGCAGTTTAAATAGTGAAATTTTTATGATTCAGTGGATAGACCATGATATAAGGTTAATTCATCTCGATGTATCCCATTAGAAATTAGAATCATGTATTAAGTGGTTCTGGAGAAACCGTTTCATTTGACGTCATGCAGCAAGGACATTGACCGTGGAATTTTGAAGTAATGCAATAAGGATGTTGGATTATCCAATGTGGAGGGGAAGGGTATTTTTGGATCTTTTTAGTTTTATATCATGCGGTGAGGACATTGGCCATGGAGTTTAATGACTTGTGATAGGGAAAAACATTGAATAGTAAAAAATCATGTGGTTGAGATGAAATGTTCTATATAATATAATTTCATGTGGTGAGGATGAGATGAAACATACAGTTTAATTTCATAAGGCGAGGATGAATGACGGGGATTACTCTAATGTGAGTCCTCATTTGTATAAGATCATATTAAAAATATTTCTTGATAAATCTCACATTGGTGGGTGGTGTGACATGCTTCAGATCTATGGTGGCTAGTGAATATGGTCCATTATGATAGACCTTATATATTAAGTAAGGTCCTTCCCACATGGGATCCATTTATGGGGCCATCATTCTAGTTTTCATTGGGGTTTTGGGATCCAACAACAACTATCCTATGATTACTAAAAGTTCATGAAATCTTATTCTGGTGAACTTCAGGATTGTGAAACATACATATCCTCTTCTCATATATTCATTCCAACTCATACATCCATTTATATGATTTTTCATCAACTCATAGCAATCTGAAAATGGTATTCAGAGTGAGGTAATATGAACTTCTATGCGGAACAATACCCCACTCTCGTACCCTAGTGAGTATGTAATTTCTTGTGTAGTAGTATATGTGGTGGAATGATAATCCCATAAAACATGGCGGAGCATATGTATCCATGACTTGTAATCCTTGCTCACCATCATGTGGAGTATGTTCAAATGAGACTTATTGAAGGCCTCTATTTATCTATATTACACTAAATCATAGTAGGTCATGTGATTGGACTCGTTGTTATACTCCTAACAAAGATTCTTCATCTACTTAGAATAGATGTTGGTGTCATTTTCCATCAATAGTTTGTAAGGGACTCCAAACCTAGTGAGGAAATGGGGTTTCACGAAGTTAACAATATTATTTGTCCCAACTTTCTTGTGAGGTATCATCCCTCCCATTTGGAAATGAAATCAGTGGTAGCAAGGATGTACTTGAACTACTTAGTAGTAGATGAGTGATATGGCCCCACAAAATCCATCCCAAAAATGGAAAATAAATAGGAATATTTAGAAGTATTCATCAATTTTAGGGGTCGATGGATGAATTTTTCATGGATCTTCCATGCATGAAATTTCTTGGTGAAATCCACATAGTCTTGTATCATGATTTTCTAGTAATATCTCTACCTCCTTATTTCGTGGGAGAGCTTGGTTCTAGATTGATGGTAACCCCAAGAGCCTTTGTGGACATCCACCATGATGGTAAGTACATATACATTTATTATGTACCTAAGAACAATTCTATAAAATCCATGCTTATATTGTATTTTTTTCTCATTTGTTCTATATTATAGTGTGATGTTCGCTTCCTGGAACCTAATCTATTACCTTCGGGAAATATCTACTAGGAGAGTTGCATCTTGAAGGTAGCCAATAATGGGCTCCATCCATCATGGGGTTTCCATTAGTTCTTTAGGATCTAATGTGGTTATGACACCTGTTGATCTATTCCATATCACATATAGTAATTGTTGAATCCATTATACAATGAGTAATATGGAAGTTTTCTTCCTCTAGATCAGGGTTGTCAAGGATGGTGGCTACATTGGCCAGCATGTCAGCACAAGAATTCTATGATCGGGGAACATAATGCAGTTTGGCATCAATGAGAAATTCTTCCATTAGTCCCCTCATATAGCATGTGGGGGGACTCCTTCTTATTATAGAATATTTGTTATTATCATACATTATCACCAAATACGAATCCACTTTGATGTTTAGGTTGGATATGTGATGCTGTAGGGATTGTTACAATCCAACTATGAGGGCTTGGTATTCATCCTCTTTATTTGTACAGACTTTGGACAGTGAGAATGATTAGGAAAAAATCGCTCTATTTGGGGATACAAATACAATAACTAGAATAACCTGGTTGGGTTTCAGTTTAACTATTCTGGTACCAACATGACTCTAGAAGGATGCATAAAAGTACATTTCTCAAGTTTGGGGAGTATCATGGGCATAAAATACAAATTTATTAGGTAGAATTGTTTGTTCTAGTGTATTTTTTGGGGAATGGTGTGTTACAAGAAAAAAATACATGGATTTCTATTTCACCAACATCTGTGAAATGAAAAAATGTCATATTATTGTACAATGGACACCCATCGATCCAAGCGTCCATTAAACATGGACATCCAATGATATACCCTAGTGGGTCAATATGAGAAACCATGTGGGCCCTGTGGGGATTTATTTATTTACTTATCGTTTTATATAAAAGATGACTGGAAGGTAGTTATTCATTACATAAAAATATATAGTATCAGTACCAATCATGGTCTAACTAATGTAGTAGATTTCATTCTTTCTTCCTGAATCATTGTTATACGTGATAAGGGGGCTAATGAGCACCCCATAGTGGGCACATATAATCTGAGTGGCCTCCCTTCCATTGATGGCATTAAAACAGGTTGGTATATTAATTACTATTTTACACATTCAATCAGTTTCTTACATTCTTTGTCCCATTAGTAGGTTACTCCCTTCTTCATTAAACTCGTGAATTCAGAGAGCATTGTCAGCTAGGTTGTCTATGAATTTCAGAATGTAGGGGAGGTTCCCATGGAGTCCCCTAAGTGATTTTAGGTTCATTGGGGTAAAATTTCCAAAATATAACTTGTCTTCTCTGGGTTAACCTCAATGTTGTAGTGGCATACCTCATATCCAAGGAACATTCTTGATGGCACGTCGAAGGACCATTTCAGTAGATTCATATTTAGACTTTTCTATCACATTTTTTAAAAATTTCATAGAGATATATGATGTGAACACAACACTATATAGATTTAATTACCTGGTCGTCAACATAACACTATACTAAACTTCCCAATAAAGAATTAATTACATGGTTTAAGGCATGCTAATATGTGTTAACCACATTATTTAATCCAATCAAAATGAATTGATATAATACGATATCTTGACATTATATAAACATTGTGGATTCTTCATCCTCAGTGGCCAACATGATTTGATTGTACCCTGAGTACCTATCTCTAACGGAAAGGGTCCAGAATCCATAGCTTCATCGATCACCAGTTATGTGGTTGATAATGGGAAATCATCTTTTCGGTAATGCCAATTAAGGTCTATAAAGTCAATGTAGACCCTAATATTCCATTTTTTCTTTTTTTATGGGAACGATTTTGGAATGATATCTCAGTTATTTAGTTTCTTGAACAATTTTTTCTATGATAAACCTATCGACTTCTACCACCACATTGGTGGAATAAGAGGGGTGCATCCTATTAAAAAGAATCCATGAAGCCCCGATGATCATTGGCCTATTTTATATGATGCGTAGCCACATATGGTTATAGTCCATGAATTTATATGTAATTCCAAGTGAACACATATCAACGTTTCTTTATAAATTTGATTTACACCACATTCTCTTTTATAGGCATGAATTCATGAATCGTGTAAGTCCACATTCCTTCTTCTGTCCCAAGATTTAACTTCTGGATATCATCTATGGTAGTGGGGATGCCTTCTTCGATTGACGAAGGTGCATTTCTCATGTCATCCTCATCCATTTTTTGTCTCAGGAGACGTATTTTGGTGAAAATGGATATCTAGATTCCTCTCTAGTAGTATCAAGGAAAGGGAGTCCATTAGAATAGATAGCACCATCCCCTTCTATTTGGGTTGTAGTAGACAGATACTGGAGATTCCATTCCAAAGAGACACAATATTTCTTGACCTTTGGGATCAAAACTGCTACATCGACCATGTTTTTAGGGAGCACATAATCATTTTAAAGAAATTTCTATTGATTAACAGGGGTTGTTCATATGAAATTATGACCATCCACCAGTATATCATTATCCACCCTAGTTTCTTTCCTCCTTTTATAAACCATCATCACCATATATTCCTCGATAAGCCTCGAAGGGAGATCTTTCAGCGTATAGTATGTCAATCCTTCCATTGATTAGAAACTTTATATATTGATGGAATTTTCATGGTACTATGAAGTGTCTATGAATCCATGACCTTTTATATAGGAAATTAAATGTGGTATTCTATAGGATATCCTTGAACTGAACAAAAAATGTGAGGTCCAAAAATTTGGATTCTGGTATGATCATCCATAGGGGTATTTAATAATGCATATCATATCAAAATATTTCCATATTTGTAGGAGATAAGTCCCATTTTCTATACCCTAGTCATCGGAGAGTCTGGAGTAGGAAAATATTTATTGTTGATCCCTTATCAATCAGAAACCATTGTAAATTGACATTACTGAGTTAGATTGGAATTTATAACAGCCTAATGTGCACTTCAATGGCCTCATATTGTTCTTGATCATTGAATGAGATAGAAACATTGAATCCTATAGACATATTCTCCACTCGATATACTCGATAGTAGTGACTTCTGTGTCAAATTATTATGGGATCGAGAGGGATTAGATGAGTACATCCTTCAGTTCTTTTGAAATATAGAGTGAATCTTGGATAAAGAGCTTGACTATGATTTTAGATAGATAATTTAGAACATCATTACCTTTCCCTAGAGGTCAGAGCATATGGATATGGGGTTTCTCTTCGGCATGCGTCTTAGGGTATGGAATATATTTTTCAAGAGCTGAAGTAGTAGAGGTAGATGGACTATGTTTTCAGTGGTGCTGGTTGTGATGGAATTCACCATTTTATAAGTTGTTCATATTTAACCCCCACAAGGAATTAATTAAAAATTATCGGATGTGGAAGACTGCTATATATCTCCAAGGAATCTATTTTTCCTTTCTAATATTGCTAAATCACATTCCCATGAGTTTTTGATGCATATATATATTTCCCATGGGGATATGACAATAATATTGATTCTGACCACATCTGTGCTTCCATGGAAACTATGGATCTAGAAAATGAATCATTTTATTCCAAGGATATATATTGGAAAACCATTTTTAGAATAAGGATCATTATTAGAGAAGGGATCCTTCAAATTTATTGTGTTTATAGAACTAAATATGAGATCACCGTATGATGAGGATTCCAATTCGTTGGGTTTTACTCATTACAAAAATGTCATATTGAAGAAACAAATGAGGGTTAATTCCTGATATAGAGGATAATATGAATCCTCTTCTTCATTTTCAATCCACTAATTTTTGCCATGCCAGCCCTAGGGAGGTGCATCTGATGCCTATTTTTTTGGTGATAAATATTCTATAGGCCTGCACAACTATACTCTCTGACTGGTGTGGTCTCAATACACATTCATTTATGTCATCCACTTTATGAATATTCGTGCACATCAAGTTAGGAACTTATTCCACTCATCCTATAATTCTATTTGGACCATGTTATACAAGCCACTTTCACTAAGTAATTATCCAATACCACTTGTCCAAAATTGATAATGCCATAAAAATGCATTTGATAACGAAACAATTTTTTATATTAGGACACAAACTTCAGGGAAAAGGTAAATAATCAGGTATGTTGGTGAGGTTGAAATCATAAGGATTGATGGGTTGTGGGAGATTGAGTAGTTTTTTGTCATTGGATACCATAAAATATATGGGGACCTGTTCATTTTAGAAGGAGTGTAACTTATTAATCCATTCTTCCAATACATGATGACATGGATTTCCAAATCCATCTAGCCAAGGGAGATTATGTGGATATACCCACTCGAAAAGAGGTGTTGGGAAGTTTGGAGTCTACATGGGAATCTGGACGAGTTCTTCTTCTTTCTTGAGAGTGATAGATATAGCCTCAATTATAAATTGCCTTCCCCCTATGCCATGGACATGAGTTGAGCTTTGGATTGGGTCCACTGAATGGAATCCCCCAAAAATTGCACTATTTCATAAAATTTGTGGCATCCTTATTGATATTTCACAAGAATTAGGGGTTTCTAAAACTCATACCTAATATTTTTCGCTCATCTTTCCATAAACTACTTTTGCGAGAGAGGGATGTTGAGTGAGTCAGTCAAACCCTCCCACCTTTATGTTAAATCAGAAACCCTCTTATTCTCACATTGTTTCCAAATTTTTAGGTTTAAAATAATTTTATTCCTTATGTAAAACTGAATTGGTAATGGAATTTATGATGAAGGACTTCCCATTATGACATAGATCATGCTACGAGACTATTATACCAAATAATTGTTGGACCTGTCCGAGTCTGTACAAACACCATAACATGGTTTCCTTTTTTTTGATATCTAGGACCTATCATTGGACCACATCGGGACAAGAAGTGTCTGAGATGTTATTCGTGGTTTCTTCACAATCAAATGTCAAGAATGTTGGATTTAAAAATTTGGGTCATGGAGGGGTATCATTGACCCATTATGGATATGGCTTCCTTTCAGACTACACAGGCGTGCGCCTCCCTTCAATTGCTTCCATTTGGGTAGCCAACAAGAAGATGACATTAATGAGCTCCAGAGTAAATTTTTCATGGACTATATCACATATATGGGGATTTGGAGATGGTTGATGAGGTGGAACCATCTTTATCTCATGCCAATTTTCATTTTATCCCAAAATGAACAGTTATCCTTATGGGGGATGGCATTTTCCCCAATGAAAGGAAGTAATGATCATTTTCAACATAATCATTTATAGGGGATAAATACCTTGACCTAGAAACAATCTAATATTAAGAAGCTTTACATGATTATGGTTCAGATGTGGGAGTGAAACCAGTTGTCATTTCCCATAGATGATACCCTACGGTAATATTTCCCCTAAGTAACATCTCATTACGTAGCCATAGGGCATGTATGTCACTATCACATTGTGACAATGATTCCTATTAGGAATGAATCTCACTACTCCTAATAGGTGATTGGGATGCGGTTGTACCCTTCCAATTGGATGAATTCCATCAAGGAGGTGGAAACATGGTATTCATTACTTCCATGTTTGGATCCTTCTTTTGTTCATAGTGTGTGTAACCTCATTCGGTGAATTAATGTCAACCTCCTCCTGATGAATGTTTTTCTTGTACAGAACCTCTATATTATTTCCAATATCAATATCTACCATGTTAAAAGTAACGATATTCATAGAGTAATATTAGTTAAAGGTTGTTGTGACATTTCATTCAACATAATAGGATCATTATACATAACTTCCACCAAGTCCTCGATTTGAAACCTCGGTCTTATTAGGATCTCTTGGATGGAGAATTGGGTAGGGCTTAACTATCACCAATATGTATTTCTCACATTATAGTATATTAACCATTACCTTGATGGGGTCTTCAATCCGGGTTGTTGAACGGCCCCCAAAAAATATAGGTGTGTATCTCAGTAGGTGGGATGCTGACCATTGATTAATTTCTCTCATTATAGAGAAGACTAATTCCTTCTTTACAGGTGATAAATATGAATGTTACCCCAACCCAATGGTATGGGGTCCATTCAAGGTTTTACATGGCGCTGATTAGTCAAATTGTGGGGGTTCCAATTTCTCCAGTCATGGAATGGATGACTCATGGGATATAATTGATGATAAAAATTCCCACATCCCATCAGAGTGAAGGCTTTCCTAGGATCACCAATTATTTCTCCAGCATCCTCTCAGAGGATGATAACCCTGGTAATGGTGATTGAGATATAAATTCTCCTACCTATCAGGATGGTGTTAGATTTCAACTAAAGCTGATGTGTTCCAAATTCTCTCAGGAATTGATGACCCGATATGTGGAGGTGGTGGAAGATATTTCCACAGCCCACAGGGCAAGGTTTTCTCCATGATGGTTGATACTGTAGCTACTATGTTGTCCCTCTTGATGTGGTGTTACAGTTCTAACAATGGTGATGGGTGTAATAGAGACCATTGATGACAATAATTTCTCTCAGGAAGTTGTCTGGGTGATCGCAACATTAATATCTATGATTTAAATGTCTTATTTTTATTCATAGAGGACCATTTTGAACTCAAATTTGTTATCCTATATTTTAATCCATAATTACCGGTGACTGTTGTGAATGATACATTCTATAGTAGTGACCAACTAGCTTGAGCATTTCATAGTCCCTTGATATTGATAGAGGATATAAAATTGTAGGATGTTGTATATAATGGGAATTATTTTTTCAAGGGAGTGGAAAATATTAACTCTCTACACTTTCCCAATCCTTGAAAACATATACATGATGTAGCTTCAATGGTCAAATACAAATTATTCATGATGAATTTGAAAAATTAATATTAAAGATTTGTGTTGGGCTTTTCATGTTTTGGATCCTGATCCATGGAGATAGTGGTTTGGTCTAGATGAGAACATATTATATTGATCATCTAGATGTGACACTTGTATTTGGGATGAGGGATATGTCGATCCTTCTATCTTTGATGAGTGTCCCACATATTCTGGTGTAGATAAGGCCTACACTACTTCTCTCAGTCCTCTTGGATCACATAGTTAGCAGTGGTAAGGGGAAAAAAATTATGGGGAGGTTTTTTCAGACTATCTCTTTCCATATAACCATGTCAGAATCCACTTCATCGGACATACATGCATCCACACAATTAGACCATAGAGGATGACTCTGATGGTCTCCATCTAACAAGAATGGGTATCTAAAGGATGTTTATGGGGATATATATAATGTTGAACCTAATAATTTGAACAACTCTATGTATAAAAGAGTTCTATTTTGGACACTTCCCCATACAGAGGTGTCTGGGAAATGGGATGACTTCTTTTTTCATTAAATATTTCACAGTGGTGTGGTTTACCATGGTTGAACATAAGAGTACAGTCCGGGTGATCCATATCCACAATACTATGAAGAATACTATCATTATAATGAAAATATCCTTCTTTCTCTCTAAAAAAATATACAACAGACCCTCAATGCATTGAGAATGTGTTTCAAACATCCTTAAGGGAACTAGAATTGGGACAAGTATGGATATGGACCATGGTTTTTGTCGTGGTCATAAAATGTTGACCTACCTTTTAGAGTTGTTCATGGGTTTGCACATGTTGTATGATAGTTAATAGAACATGTATAAAACCATATAAGATGGTAGGTATTGTAAAATTTTGTTTAGAAACTACCAGAATATACTCATGATTTGATTCATTATTGATAGGAATGTGAGCCTCCTTGAGGGGTTTTCCATTTTCACATGGTGATCCTCGGCCAGGATGGGATTGTGAACCCGATCTTGAGCCTTTGTGATATGTCACCAGTCTTTAATTATAGGAATATAATCCCACCCCAAGTAATGTTCCACTCTCACCTGGTTTGGTATGGTTGGAATATGAATATTCCCCTTGTCCAAATAATAATTCCTCATTAGAATATACTGATGGACCTCATGAATGGGAGAAGGAATACGAGACTTCACTTGGGCTTCCATTGAATTATGTTGGCGTAGTCATTAATCGGTAGATTTAGTAATATGTTCATAACATTGAAGATATTTCAGAATATCCCTAATAGATCCATAGACTGTATTATGATCATATCTTGAGGCTTGTGTGATTCCAACTTGGGAAAGCTCATCCAGAATTGGCATATATGTCTGACCCAGGGCCTTTGGAGAGTGTCTCTAGACATTTTCGGTAGGCATGTAAACTTTTCCCAAGGCATGTGCTACTCTCACCAAGTTGGACATAATTGTTACTTGGATATGAGCTCAATCTAATTCCTCATACTTCATCATATGATGCTAGTAATCCCCCCCAGAAGGATAAATGGTATGACCTTGATCCTGTACAACCACTTATTCACAATGATCATATTTTTGTGCTATACTAGGTATAAATATTTGAGTATGCACATATACCATCACCTAGAATAGTTGTATAGTATGCTAAAAATGTTCTTCATCTATTGCAAAATGTATTGGAATTTTAGAAAATTGTGTTCAGGGATATTAACAAGAACATTTTTGATCCCAATGATGAACTGTAGGATGTATTCTATTGAAGCAGGGATATGAACCCACTTCTGTCCTCCTTTGACCATCAGAGTATTCCAATGAGCTTCGTAAATATGGTTAAGAATATGATCCACCCCATACATGTTGTGGGAATATTCTTGTGGACCAGTTCAAATGGAGCAAGAATATGATCCCATTATCCAGTCCCTGCCAGAGTATGTATGATATCATCATTGATAGAAGTGGGGATATGTATACTATAATGGATATTTAAAACAATATTTATCTGATTAGTTTTTCTTTCCTCTTGTGAATGGGAATCATAGGGTGTTGTGTATTCTATGGAACCCTCAGTAGGCGATAGAGGAGTATCGAAGGAATGGTTTCAGTGGTGGCGGTTAGCAGGAGCCCTCCTTGGTGGATTCTAAACATGAAGGGAGAAGTATCATTAATATTGGTACAAATTCGAAATATATAGTATTTGGTAGTTGCTACACTCTAAGGATAAGCTCCTAAGGCTATTGGTTGTGGTGACGAGGTCCCCAGGATCAACAACATCTTCCCCAGGGAAATGTCGGCTCAACAGCTATCATGTTTAGTGGACATCACGAGAATCCTCCATGGTTGGGATAGTACCATTTCAATTATACGCATAGACAATCATATTATCTACTACCATTGGAGTAATTTTTTAGTTGATACTATTTTATAATCTTTATAATATGTAGTTGTGGATGTTTTTTTAGAAAAAATTATGGATGATGAAAAAATCATCATGAATTAGGCTAATATAGTAGTATCTTCAATTATATTAATAACAAAGTAAAATTTTTTACCGATATGTGCAGTATCATTCGAGTAATATGCCTAAACTGATATGTATGATTAACTCATTTTTTATATAATTGACAATTCATCTATTAAAATAATTTATATTTATCAAAATGAGTATGAACTTATGAGAACCGTAGTTATAGTGGATCATTAATAAAATTATGTGGGTTTTATTGATTGTTTTTTATATTGTTTGAAAAAAATGTTCCATTATATATTTTTTCCCAATTTGTCTTTGAATAAAAAGATTCATGTTGGTTTTATAACATTTTTTACTTATTTGGGAAAACATAATATAGCTCGATGGGAAATAAACAATTGTTTTTTCATTGGAGAGATTCGTTTTGCATTCACCATTTGGTTTGGCAGGGTTTTTTAGATGTTGGACATAGATTATTATTTCCCACGATGGTTTAATTGAGTGGTATTTTTTGACCTCTCCGAATCAGATACATAGGTCCCACCATTTATTTCTTCTTCCCTAGAAACATCCAATGGATCTCTCATCTATAGTTGGGTACATACCATCGTTCAAATGAAATTTGGTCATCTGGGATTTCTGGTCCATCGACTATGGGGGAATCATGTAGGACGAGAGAATTGGATATCGTGATCATTTAACCCTATTAAGTGGAATTATTTTGTACTATAGGACTCTTTAATAGATTTAATATCTGTTGGTGAATCTCTTTATAATCCCAATATAGGATCAGTTACCTTAGAAAATTTGTTTATTAGTTAATTCTCTCTTCAGATGAAGAAGGGAGTTTTGATGATGGATCTATCTGTATGTATCAAAGGCTCTTCATCCATTTATCGAGTGGAAAATAACATAATTATGTGTTGTAACCATATGACCATGTGCATCGTTATGTGATCCCATAAAATAAGGTTCTTGACATTATGAAATTGTTATTGAGCTATTATGAGGCATCATACATGTCCTGAATTTTTCAAGAATCAATTCCAACATAGTTTATTGATTTTCATGGGACTATCCTCAAAGTATATATCCTTATATGATAGTTATTCATTCATGATGCGTAATGAGATGTATATTCATGCATCCATAATCCCCTGTGAGATATTTTATGTGTGGGAAATAAAGGGAGAGATGATCGGCCTTATGAAATGTATGAATGTGGATTCAATACTAGAATAATCCTTGAGAATGTTTGGAATTATTCTCAGGCCATGGAAAGTCATCTATCATATCCTAGTTCTAGTGGGAATCATAGTCCTCATAGTTCATATTATGTCGGGGCTTACACACTAAGGATACCCTATACCAATGTAGGGGTTTGTGGGGAAGGTGATTGGACCATTGAAACTCCATAATCCCACATGTTCCATCCTCATTTTTGAGATAGAAATTAATAAATGTAATTCTATTGGACATGAGACTCATATTTTATTCCCTACATGGGTAATCATTATAGATCTTAGACCATGGAGGTTTTTGGACAACTTATCCTAAATATGGATGGAACCATACTCGTCATAGTTCCTATTAGGTCTGGGCTTACTCACTGTGATTGGCTAATTTTCAAGGGATTACACACTAAGGAAGACCTATATTATCAAGTCTTAGGATGCCCATGACGATAAGTATGGATCGAAAACCTCAGTGATAGGTATACTACATATCTTGATTATGGAAAGAATCAATGTTGTTATAGTTCTCTTTCTTTTGGGGCTTAATAACCGAGGCAACCATAGATCATGGATATTTATGATGCCTAATGAGGTGTTCATTTCATCCCCCTAATCTCACATGATCTATGATCGGTTTGAGAAACAATGTGTAGAAAATGATCATCCAAATGGAATATGGATATGGGACTAGTTTATTGGGATAATTACCTCTGTGTTTTGGATAGAGCTCAGGCCTTAAGAAGTAATCATACGTATCCTAGTTATGGTTGGATTCAGAGTTCTCATAGTTCATATAAGTCAGTGCTTGGAAACTGAGGATGCCATATTGTATGGGGCTTATACACCGAGGATGGGATATATTATAGAGTATTAGGATTCCTTAGATGCTATATATTTCTTATGGAGATGGAATCACAAGACCCTATTAGAATATCTTGGAATCCATCATATGACCCTGATCAACACATAGGGAGGGTGTTACAGGCGCCTGTGTGGAAAATTCCAATGAGTGTCACACGTCTTGGATAACATTCCAAGAGGGCGATGATAGAGATTGGTTATCATATCTAAATTCTTTCGCGAGACTCTACTAACATGAGAAAACTACTTTATGTGAGATATGTGATGTTTCTAAGGGACGTCTCATGCCTTGGGTGATGCATTCAGAGGGTTCTCAAAATCAAAGTGGCACTCATGGGGGGCACTATTTGATGTTCCCTGACATGTCTGGAGGACTTGGTGTGTCCCAAATGACATGTTAAAGGGGTGTTGTTAAATCTGGGTGACATAACCTGCTATTTTCATGTGTCTTCAAATAACACATGTGAAGTTCATGAGGGGTAGTGTGCATGGTTTTTGTCATAAGACTTCGACCATTGAACATTGTTCCAGCCCTTATATTGTTAATGAATTTTTTATTCAATGATTGTTCGAATTGAGTCATATGTGATCTAGTATTATTGTGTAATGATCTTCATATAACCAACTACATATCCTTATCATGATATAGTGATGTAAACGTGGTGTTATTTTATGATTTCATGAATACATTGGATGTCTTTGGGTGCATTACCTGATTGAATGCTTGCCAGTCATGTTATTACCGAGATAAGTCCATAGAAGTCGAGAGCTGAATCCTTCAGAGTTTGGGTGTCAAGAATCTAACCATTGTAGTAATCATCTAAAACATTCACCATTTATTTATGTTGGGGAGGGGAATTTAT
Source organism: Viscum album (assembly GCA_963277665.1). Taxonomy (NCBI): domain Eukaryota; kingdom Viridiplantae; phylum Streptophyta; class Magnoliopsida; order Santalales; family Viscaceae; genus Viscum; species Viscum album. The sequence continues at coordinate 399,159,384 of OY728151.1, read as the reverse complement.
AGCCATCAACACCTTGAGTACTCGTCAGTTTTTATGGAGAATGTATCTTGTGTCAAGGATGGAGCTAGTGAAGGGGGGTATGTCACCATCCACTTTTGTGAGTATATAATGTGGACTCTTTTAGGTGCGTCACATTATTTTAAGGGATCACAAGTGTCTTCCTTTATTATATTATTAAAGATTATTGGATACTTGTTTTATCATGTGGATGTGTAGAAAAAAAATTAATTTTGTCATTTTCACATGTTCGAGGGTGTTCACAAGACTTAAGTTCCTAAGAGAAGACACTTTTCAAACCATGTGTGTCTTGTCCTAAGGTCTTAGGGGATAGTGATGTAGGTGTGCTGGGTAGGTCGCATTCCATTCAGTGACAATGAGTACCTCTCTCCTCATCCATTTGGATCCCCAATATTTAATGTAATAATGTTGGGTGTCATGTGAGATTTCATGACTGTTGTCAGGGTTATTTATACTATTTTTTTGGAGATAGGTCGTGTGACCAATAGGGATTGTATGGGGGTGCATGAGCACTCCATTTCATGAGGACATGGATGATAAGAAAAATAACATAGCCGATGTGGACATGATGCTCAGGGCTCACAGTACCTTCGTGTGACCCTAAATTTATCACACAATCACGGGTCTCTCAGAGGATTAATGAATCTTCAACCATACCATTTTTTTGTAATTAAAATAATACTTATATTTAGTTAATTAATCCTTTTTAAAATTTAAATTTCTTATTCCTCTAGCACTAATAGTGGGTGTGAATTAATTAAATCACAATTTAAACAACCCAAAATCTTATTAATTTCCCCCTTTGAAATTGTCTATATCATTTAGGATTGGCATCTATTTTTGGAAATTTATTAATTATTGTGAATAGAACCAAAAATTCCATTATTTTCTATCCATGTACATGGTTGTTCATATGATCTTTATCCAAACACAATATACCCTATAAAGTGATTCACTCATCCAATCCATTTTATGCATAAAAAACATCCAAAATGCATTATGAAGGAATTTCAACTAGTTTTTTTTTGGAAAAAAATAACCCTCAAGCACAACAATAGATGTCACACCCCCCATGGTCATTTTGAAGTTTATATTCTATTTAGATTGAGAAAATAAGAAAAAAATCGTATAAAATATTTTTACAATCCATTAAACTAGTTGTGGTGCACAATGCATCACACATCCCACTATAACACCCAAATCCATACCCACTCGAGGAGTGTGGTGTTCTATAAGAAGTTTGAAGGAACTGTAACCTCCAAAAATCGCTCTTGATTTCTCGGTGCCACAAAAAATGTAATTTTTTGGATGATCCAGACTATTATATTTGATATGACTAAATAATTCTCATCAATAATTATTTAATAATAGACATAGAAACATATATAATAAAAATACACTTTCTTAATATTCATATTGCGTGATACTTCTCCATAATCTCCCCCTTATTGGAGATCAACATAATCTTATTGTGAAACAAAGAGTGAAACCACAAAAACAAGAAATAAGATCATAAGAACTCTCCTATGGGAGATACCTCTAAAATAAGAGGAAATACATCAATAAGGATTCATATAATATAAAACCATATCATATATCTATGAAAATTACAAAATACACAAAAAATAAAAATAAAAGAGTATTAAAACATCAAATATATGGGGATATAGAGTGAATATCATTGAAACACATTCAAAATTACTCTCCCTCATTACACCATGCCTATAAAATAATTAATCTATGGGAATAACATATTCACAAAACATCGTATCCTGGAGATCCTATATCATCATAGTTATATCATCTATTATTAAATTTTACTTAATTTCAATATCCACCAAAGTAATTATTGTAGAGTCACAATGATAATAATAGTGGTCTTGTGATAGATGGATGATATCTTGTATCGAGATCATCTTCATGGAAGTGATGTTTGATATGAAATGACACAATCAGGAGACAATAAATACAAAGTCCTCTCCATGTAAGGAAAATTTTTACTCCCATGTCAAATCCTTCACTACCCTAGATAATGACTAACCACTTAGAACACATGATCCCAAACATCAATCTATATAGGTATAATAAGTTGATTGATGTAATAAATTTGATTATACTTTACTATCTTTATCCTCTCATGAATAACATGAACTGTCACAATCATACATTACACAATATGATGTGAAAGGGTTTTTAACTCTTTAACCCATGTCTTAGACAATAGACACTTGTATGGTTGGATATATAAAGTTTTTTATTTTTCTATGCAAGTTGAGTGAAATATATAATTGAATGAATAATGGACAAGTGGAAATTTACTCATCCATCAACCTCCAAAATAGAGAATAAAAGGGTGAAACATGTCATAATGATTATGGATATTACACAATTTATGATATTTTATCTATATATGAAAGGAAATTATAAGTCATAGCAATGAACTAAAATCACATTGATTAAATCTCCTCATTGTATAGGTGAAATTGGATCACAATCATAATTGATAATAATTGGGACCATGTGAAAAATATCAACCCCCATAAGGAACATCCTTAAAAAATATCCACTAATCTACACTACCTCATTTCTAAAAAATGGGATTTTGTTTTTCAAATGGTCCACTATCACCCTATAAAATAAATATCTCATTGATATCAAGGTAAAATGGGGAAAAATTCTATCAAGGTTTCCTCCCATTTCGATATAATAATATCCAACAGGTAGAAAAATAAATTTAGAACATAGGGCATGGCCCATATCTTCTGATAGTCCAAACATGTATTTAAAAATTCAATAACTAAATGCTTCAGAATCGATCACTATAACTAACCACTTAGAGCATGATATATTTTTCTACATCAAGATGTACTACTATGTGCGAAAAATGGAGACCATTGATAACCACCTCATCCATCACCAAAGGGGTGATAATATTATCTAGGAGAAACAACAGATATAATTTATCCTTTGGCTAACCATTAGAGGAATCACCATATACCACTTGTTCTATCCAGAACCTCAAATTGGAATCCCCCAATTGTGGAACCTCCTCTGACTACATAAATTAAATCTATATTTTCATCTGATAAAGGAATACTCTTCCACCAAACTATCTTATTTCAAGATGTAATGATAAGATATCTACATCACTCTCCATGAATCCTTATATTCATCCATAGAATTACCATTGGAATTCATTATCAATGCTCCAGGTAAAAATTACCCTTGACCAATGTATAATAAATATCAATTTCATAAACCTATATAAATTATATTCTCTATAAATTTTTAATGATTAGGACGACATGGGAGAATAAATATATCCGGATCATGTGATTGTTAAAAACCACCCAATAGTTATAATTGAGATAATTTCTTCCTAAATTAAAGAGAAATATGATTTATTCTAACTCAAGATAAGCGGTGTAATAGTTACTTTCATTCAGATTTATATCCCAAGACCTATAATAAATAATATATTTCTTTTTAATGATTGATAATTACAAAGAAATATGAGAATTTTCATAAGAAACCATTAAATGAACTATGAATTTGGGAAAACAATGAACTAGAGTTTTGATCAAATTCACCATTAAGAACTCAAAATCCACCTAAACCTGATGGGACCATTAGAATTATTGATTCTTTATAGTCAAGTCTACTATAAGTGTTACAAACTAATAGAAATTGGTTTGGATCCACTGATAAAATCATACAACACCAAATAATATATACACCAATACAACTATTTGAGGGGATTCCTAAGAAACTACCTCTTCAATCATTGAAGGATCCTTTACTACTATAAGTAGGGACATGAAATTACCTATCAAACAAAAATTACTAGGATATATATCCATCCAATATAGATTCTCCCAGAGATATTTATTACAATGAACTCCCAAATTATCACATTGATACTCTGTATTCTCTTCCTCATATATAGATTACAAAAGGATGTTGTTGATGATAACTACCCAGAAATGATATTAGAACTCTCATTAAGAATCGATAAAAAGATCCATGAACACTAATATATCATTCTTCACATTGAATAAAATCACAATGAAATCATAATTCCCATAATGACATAAAAAATTGGTCTATTGTATATTATCATATTTTACCTATATTTAATGATATACCAACATAGATTCATCTTTGAGAAAAAACTACATTAATTTATTTGATCAAATAAAAAACTAAGAAATGGAATAAATTAGCAGTTATCCATTTTCACCTGATTTAGGTTATGATAATAACTAGACATACACATAATTCCATTTTCCTTATTCAAGAATAAAACCAATGAACCCTATGGTGACATGCTAAGCTAAAAATCTTCACTATAAAAGATCATCGATCTAAAATAATATCACTTAAAACAAACAAGGAACCATATATACAAAGACATAAATGTTATAAAAGATACTATCTATATCTATATTATAAATTTGATCTACCGCCAAAAGGGTTACATCAAAACATCATTAAGAAATACATCAGTGTACTCTTCTACAACCCTATGAATCAATGCCCGGGGATCCATTGAATAACTCATAAATTGATCGAACATCAAGGAAGAATATGATAGAACAACCCTCCGACCTATTAGAGGGTCTCACTCACTAATTAACACCACATTAAGTCTATTAGACTATTAGATTAAAATATGCTTCCAGAATAATTTGGAAACAACATGTACCAATTATTGCAAGTCCATGTCAGGAATAATGTTATATAGGCATATCTATAATCATACAATTTCTCTCCACAAGAAGTCTTACAATGAAACTAGATATAAACTATATAAAAATGCAATAAAGATAATATCAATCTCATATTGGATTATTCCACACCAAGGGAACTAAAAGACTCTCAACGTCACATCCCTAAGTAAGGACTATAAATAGTGATGTGAATGAGTGTGAACCTATTTAATCAAATATGGCATGTACTAAAGTAGAAAAAAATGTGCGTAAATAGATGATATCTATATCACCTTATGATAAAAACTATTAATTTTATAAAATGACTACAGTCCACTCCTTGACATATTTTTCCTTGTTGATGAGCACATCAATGACCACAATTTACACTCAAAGGATGGGGATAATCACATGTATATCCAAAACTTGACTCCTTTCCCATATGTTGTCCCAAATATGGAGAACCAATATATTGTTATATTTGTAGAAAATACATCAATTGAAGAACCAAAAGTGGGATTACATCAATATGCAACCTTCTTATAATGTTTATGTAAAAATTCAACTATTGATCTCAGCCTCCTACTATAAAACATGAATCTAATAAAATTTTTAGGCTCTATGATCAATAAACCCAGAGAAATGTTAAGAAGAGGGATAAAACTACCATTGTCTATCCTAAATCTCTTATTTCCATGTAAATGGGAACCTCAAACCATATCTCCTCTGTTTGTGTAATCCTGGTGACTCCCTTATCATAATGATCTAGCCTTGGCCACCATCCTATCGATGGCCTCTTTTAATTACATGGCCTTGATATATGTTGACCACAGAAATAGGTTTACATAGTTAGGGATATTTGGATGAAAATCCACCTCTAAATGCCATTTTCTTGACTCCATATATAGAAACAAATTTGTAGAGTATTAGATATGGTTCTAGTAAGAGATATCAAACATACAAACGATGGAGATACCTTATACCTTCAATATCTGAGTGGACACTATATCCAGAGCCACGATCGCAGTCATCAAATGACCTCAGGGGTGCCTCCTAGAACACCGTAGGCTACACCATAGTATCATGGGTCTATGGTCATATGTTGGGGCGATTATACATACTTATCATATTAATACCATATCAAAAAAATTACAATAAATAAAAGGACCAAATTATGTAATAAATGTACAATATTATGAAACAAATAATAAGTAACCAAGTAAAACATAAAAGAATAATATGATGTGTACACTATATATCAATCAATATTATATGTAATGTATAAAACCAAAACTATCAAATGGAACTGAACATAGACCTGATCCCTAGATCATTCCTAACTACCATTCCCAAACCCAATTTCCCATGGATAAATCAAAAACCAAATATTGTTTTGAACCAATAACAGAACCATGGATAATTTACTCAGGTACCCAAGTGCCATGAATTCCCAATCAGCATGCGATTACAACTCAGTAGGCCAACAGCAACCTGAAAATTACTTTTTTATTTTTAAACACATTTAAATGAAAGTAAGAACAATATTTTGTACAAAATACAAAGAATTAAATGGAAAAAGATATAAACAAACCATTGAAATCGATTTTATTTCTATTAGATGCATTATTCCATGAATGTTTCCAGATAATCCCATTTACCTCGAAATCCGGATCATCTTTGATAAGTTCCTCGAACCAAAATACAAACTTGTCCCATGTATGTATGAATTCATCCATGTTTAAATTCCCTACATTAAATCCCCTTTCCATGATACAATCTTTCTTGTTGATCCACTCTGTCTGCACCTGGTTAGTGGCCACACGAAGTGATCTCTTGGACATATTTTCACCATCCTCTTTTGAAGTGTTGAATGGAATCGATTTTCTTAGAATTTATTCCTCACAAAGGAAAATAAGTTCTCTATAACCAATAAGTTCAATTGTTTATGCTGTTGAAAATACAATTGAAATAAATAACAATTGAAATTTAAGATACATGTTTCACATTTAAACCATTAACCACTTATCCATTTTTATCAAGAAACCTGTTTCACTTTAAGATAGTTACTAATTAATCTTTTTAAACCATCATATTTTTTAGGGTTAAACAACCCACTAAACTAGATTGAGTCAAAAAAGATCCAAATCCAAAGCATAAGGTGTTATGTAAATTTTAAAACGCAAGTAGAAATTCAGTAGTCACAGTTTATCAACATCCCATGGATCATTGGAATGGAAATTAATTCATATTCACATGTTTGTGAAGCATAGAGGCTCCTCATGAAATCCCAACCCACGCCAGGGATATACATTGGGAAGAATAGAGACTTATTTAGATAACAAAACTTAATAATACCTAAAACAACCCTTATAATATTAGTCATCGTAGTCACAACATATGAAATGGTTAGAGACCTATATCCTTAGTATGACTCCCTATCTCATGCATTATAGGTTTAGGGTTTAGAGCCTTAGTATAACATTACTGGTGACCATAAATAATCTTTTCCAATACCCTAAACACTATAAATCCTTGTATAAATTATTATTTACTCATAATACATTTAACAAAAAAATCCCTAACCATTAAACACATTTATCTTTTATAGAAATAACTAATTAAAACATCAACCATTATGAAAAAAACCCATTATCCTATAATATCAACATAGAAAAATAATAATTTAGTTAATTCATAACCATATTTACATGCAAACAATGTTGTTAAAGTTCGATCTCTCTATCCCAAATGTAATTTTACTTACTATATTCCCAATGGACCTTTAAAACTACATCATAGAATAAAAAAAATAAAAATACCCATTAAAATCATATTGAAGACACCCTCTAAAACATGATTATTCATTTTTGAAAGACTAAAACATGCCCCAAGGCCTTCACTTCCAATTACATCATTCAAAATAACCATTAAACAATTTTAATAGAATGAATAAACACCCTTATCTCAATCACCATTTGAAATATCTTATGAAAATCCCATTTTAAAAATCCCATTTAGGTAAAATCCTCCATTCAAATCATTACACACATTAAAAAATAATTTCCATACAAAATATATATAACTAGGTTTCTACCAAAAAACAGACCATTTAAACCATTTCATATCATCCTAGGAATTTCAGAAAAAAATCCAACTTATAACCTTATTGATTAATCAATTAACCTTTCACACATTCCCAATTTCACTTTTAAACCCCAACCACACTCAAAATACCCTTATCACTAGTTTTATCAATTTATTCACCCTATAAAAGGGTTTGACATTCCCCATGGGTTGCACAAGGTTCAGTCTTACTTGGACAATAGAACCTATAGGGTTTGTGATGGGTTTCACACCCTAATCGAAGGACAATCTCAAATTAATTAATCTTGGACATTATAACCCAATAAATAGGAACACTATAACAAACACAAATACATATATTAAACCAAGACAAAGGGAAAGAGATTCAAAATCAACTACCGGATGTTCGTAGACAACAGTTGACTCAAAATACCTTTGATTTGAACTAAATTAACCATTTAATCCCTAAACAAGAATCATCTATAATATTGAGGGTTTTATGGATTCAAAATAAGAGGATAGATTGTTCAATAAAAATTCTATAAAATAGTTCAAAGAGGAGTTTTAGACTCTACCAGATCCTCAATTAACACCAAAACACTCTCCAATTGGCCCTGAATCGATGTAGAATCATTTATTGGATGTTTATGTGGTTTGGATAATTACCAAAGCTATTGAAGAAGGAATGGGGAATAAAATATATTTAGTAAATCTTATTCCTAGTAGGAGAAAACTAGAATTTCCAACTTTTTTGGGTTCACTCAGATTGGTTAGACGATTTTCAAAACCATGTGCCAAATATGTGGCTATCTCAATCCAAGAGGGACTAAGACACATAGTTTCCTAGAGGAACCCATATGGTTTGGAAAATTTTATAGAGGCTGTGCAAAAGCCTCTATCTGAAATGGGATTATGGATGCATTGTGTCTATTTCTAGGTGCATGATTTTTACTAACGACGTGCCAACCATGACCTACACAATATTTATCCACATTTATTTTTTTTCTATTCATGTACCAATCCCTATGGTAACTTCTGAATCTCCCCATACACCCAATAATCCCTTCATTAGAAAAATTGATCAATGTTTAACAAAAATTTAAGTGGGGACGTACTACCATGGAAATTCTATATTTTTAAAACTCTCCACCATATAACAGCTCATCCTCAAGTCACACATTTCATGAATCAACAAGAAACTTGGAAAATAAGTCAGACCATGTTCCCACCTATCAAGAATTATTTCACAATATTCCTCCACAAATGACCATTAATCACCACACACGAGCTAGGAAAAGAGTAATACCGCAATAAAATTTCCCCCACCATGACCCACAACTATAAACATGATGCTCCTAAAGGAAACATCTACCTCAAACTCATCTTCACCACAACAAGCACAGAAGAAAATGATGGGTAACACCACTAATCTAACTCAATATAAGATACCAACAAGACACAGATTTATCCTATTTGAGCAAACCAAACACCTTCCATCTGATCCCTTTCAAAATTAATGGCCCAAGTAACATTGAACCATATTACCCACTACCTTAATGTTTCTAATGGTGACCCATGTCCGATGTCATCCAATGAAACATATGGGTTTTTAGAAATGAGTCCCCAACAAAAAACATTCCACAACTCAAGGTCAAATACCTTGCTCAACATTTAAACATTCATAGAATAACCCAAACATAACATTACACTTTAAAATATTTAAACCCAAGACAATGCCTTTAACCCAAACTGAAACACCGAGATGGATCTCATCGAGTCCCATTCTACTTGAAACATCAGTCTTATCATAAACTGATTACTCTCTAATAGGGTTTTCATAATCATTTACTTATCTCAACACCACCATATTTCATCGTTTTTACCTTTATCATTGAAATGACCACGAAAACCTCAATCCTACTTCTCAACATAACAATTTTTCTTCCAAAATCACCATAACCAAACATTCATGAAGACACCATACAACATTGGCTTCGATACATAATAGTGAAACCAAATGTGGAACATTCCCACACCCCTTATGGAAAAATATAAACATGACATCCATCATGTTGTAGTTCTTCTTGAAAACACACTATCCAAAAAAATAAGGACAGAGGTGGTTTTTAAGAAAATATATCTATACCTTTTCTCGTATCAAGTCAGACCATATCTAACTATCTTGTCCCAAAATACTTGTCTTCCACTATTGAAACACTACCAATTTCCCCTTCCCAGTGTTCCTTCTTACCTAAGGACTACTACCATCATTTAATGTACATAACATCATCATTCTCTAATATAAAATAAAAACACACCATCAAGGTATTCCAACACCCTTCTAATACATCATAATTCATCACTAAACCCATTGACAGTTCTAACATAGGCATCATATATTTCATTTAAAATTTCCCTATGCCCTAGTCCAACAATTAGCTAGAGTAACCAAGGCATTCAAGGACCACCTGTCCTTTCATGGAAACCATATCATTCAAATTATAGGCTAATCACTAACATCCAATTTCTACCACATCCACACCATGATATTCTCTATAAATCTCTGAGTGACATTCTAAACATCACCATTAGAGTATCATTCTCACTAAATTATTTAATAAATTAAACCACCACATCTCATTATTTATTCATAGGATGAAACTTAATCATGTAGATGGTTGTCAAGATTTTCATTGAATAAAAAAGTGCTAATAATAATTCTCAACATTTCAAAATGGATCCCATGAAATTTTTTGACACCCAGTCCATCCCAAGGACCTCACCTGTAACTGGTCTATGCTGTAATCCACAACCATAATACTCCCACACAAACATAAATCCATGTACATATCCACCAATAGGCTCTATTACAATAAAAAAATTGGTTTCTATGTGTAAATACAAAGATCTCTCAGCTTACCCATGATGATTTCAATATAATGGGAATGATCATCACTATATATATATATATTATATGAAGTCATCAATGAATGATAAAACAATATACCCATCACTATCTTCACCTCCGACCACGAGGAGACCTTAACCTAAAAAATGTATTGGTCCTCTACGCCTGCCAACATATCAAAAACACTCAATCACCATGACATGAATGGTATTTCCATCCAAAATTCAATACCACTTCATGATCCTATTCCATGATGTCTTGAGCTAGAATTCCCTTTGGAATAACTACAATTACCCTACTTATATTCTTATTGAAAAACACTAGTAACATACATAGAAGCACAATGAGCACCACATCGATCCATAAACCAATTATATCACTAACAACATTCATTGCACAATATGATAAAAAAGAATTTAGACAGATTATTATCCTAATCCAACATCCCACCTAACCCTAACCACATGTTGTCATCAGAACATGTGTCCAAAAATGGACCTCATCAATGTCTTCAAGGTCTTTCAAATTTCTATGATGACCCACTGAACCTGACTCGAGATCTCATGAGTTTTACATCACCAGATAAATGACCAACATTATCTGACTCATCTGGCCATGCCTTGTTGTTTACAAACCTCATTGGACATGAGTTATTCTCAAAATTATCATCCAACAAAACAACCATTCACAAAAAAAACCTTCTCACATAACCACCACCACCCTATGGGTCATATCCATACCAATAGAATCCATTGAATTTATCATGAACAAAGAAACATTTTACCAAATTCAACATCGATTCCTATATTAAACACCGTCAAGGACACATGGAAAGGCTCCTAAAAACCTTTTATCTTCCCATAACTATCCTCACAACCCACAAAAAGAACTCAAGTACTTTATAGGAATAAAATAAAGGACAAAACATGAAATTTAACATCACTCAATGAAAATAACCAAGCATCGATTGCACTTTTGAAGAAACCACTCGTGATTCACATCCTAAGTAACATTACATGATGTGATAAACTCTCATTTGAATACCATAGAATTAAATGACTTGAAACATATTTCTTCAACTTGAGTCACATCATAGAAACCATAAAATTTCCAACATATCCCTCTAGGACAAACCCACTCTACGAAACACTCTTTGTGTCCCATTGTGAAGTTCTAAAAAATCCACCTATGTCATACACACCCAAAAGAAGTTGCAACCCCTTTCCAACCCCTCTCTGGGGTCCCCATGAAATTCAAATGATACTAAATCCCAAAACAGGATTCAGACATAACAAATTCCATTGTTAGTCTCTTTAAACTGGACAAATAGAACATTAAAAAACCAACAGCTCACTGGTGTAAATCCTACCCTCTTTACGAATGAACATTGTCTAATTCAACAGCCAATAATTTTTTATAGGTTTGACACCAATGGTACTCACACACACACATTGGAACCATGATCCAAACACCCACTCCTGGGTCCAGAAAAACTTGTAAGGTCTCATCCCACATGTAGTATTATAAGTATAATGAAAAATATTATTTTACATCTTCAATGTTATATTAAAACAAGATACATAACCAAAAAAAATATATTAACCAACACACCAAACCAATCATGGTCTCACCTCCTGTAACCCATGGTCTGAAAACTAAGGCACACTCATTACTCAAACCACCCATACATATAGTCAAGAACCAACATAAGAGATATCCACCATCAGTGGCCCTAAAAGTTCTATCATTTTCTCATTTACATTATTTAATAAACATTACTATTTATAGAAAAAGGATTCACATTTCAAACCATTTTCATTTCCAAACACCAGCATTTATTCTTTCAAGACCATTTTATTAGCTCAAATTTTATAATCTATGAATTAATAAAACCAACATTTCAAAACATTTATCTTACCAATCATTTCAAGGAATGATCAATAGCTTGAACAATCAAAAACAATATAAATAAAGAACACTACTCACATGTTAGTCTCAATGATCAATCAATCCTTTGAAACATGTAGATGACATATCATTTATATGTTCATAGAATGGAGTATGAACTCACACAACCTATCTTTTTATACAAAATTTCAATGAATGATCCACAAACTAAACTAAAGATAGAAAGCACACAACTCACATGTGGGTCTCAAAGAACTATCAGTAATAGGAAACATACATGTGGTCTGTCAGTTATATGTGTCTAGCATGATGGTTGACCAAAAAAAATCCTATCTATGCCTACTGTAATAATATATAAAACCACATATATTAATAATATCACATTCATGTGAACCATGTGAGGTGGAAATAAAAATCAACTATAAATTCCCAAAACGGATCATCAATTACCAAACACAGAAAAATTGATTTTCCCTCATACATGGGGCCACATGCACCCATGAACGATCTCCTAACCAGGCTCTAATATGATTGTAGTCTCAAATATACCTTTCCCAAAGTAGTAAGAGAACAAACATGACCTGATACCACTTTGTAAAGTCCCCATCCAAGTGGCCACTATAATAGGTGCCCCGAGATGGGTCATTACATGACCTTAGTCACGCCTCCTGGAATTTTAGAGGCTTCTTAAAAAGATGTTCCGGTCTATTGAAATATATTAGGGAGGTTATACCTGATTATTATGATAATACCACTATAAAAACAATATAAATACTTTAAAGTACTAAAAGAAGAAATAAATAGACAACATAAGGTAATAACAAATGATTAACGAAGTAGAAAAAACTATAAAAATATGACGTGAACACTATATTTCAAAAACCACCTTATGTTATATCATCTACTAAACAGAATCAACATTTAGTTCATTCATAAACATGTAAATATTACTACATAATAATTAAGGGTTCAATATTATCAATCCACATGGAATTTCATTTATTATTGTCCTAAAAGACCTATAAAACAACCCCATGTAATTAAACACAAATCAAAATTATTTTTTAAAATCATATTGAAACCACCCTTTAAAACTAGGGATTTACACATTAAAAAACTACAATATTCCCCACATCTTTCATTTACACTTAAAACATTTTATGTAAGCATTAAAAAATATTCATAAAAGGGATCCATACCCATATTTCTTGGATTTTTTAATATCTCATACAAAATTCCCTTTTTAAAAATCATTTGGAGGACAAATCATTCTTTTAAAGAAATATTCACATTCAAACATAATTTTCATTCAATAAATCTATAACTGGGTAGAGTACCCAAAACACGCCATTAAATGAATTTGAAATCCTCCAAGGCATTCCACAAAGCCAACTTATATCCATATCAATGAACCCATTAACATTATCAAAAATCATAGATTCACTTTTAAAACCTAATCACTCACATAATTCACTTATCTATATGTTTACTAATTTAATCACCATTTATAAGGGTTTGGTGAACCCCATGGGTTGAACTAGTTTTGGTATCATTTAATCAATAGACCCAAATGGGTTTATGAAGTGTTTCACACACACAAATATGGTCCAAATCCATTTTCCTAATCATGGAAATTAAAATGAAAAAATGAAGAACATTTTAACAAAAACACACATATATATATATATATATATATATTACAACCAGACTATAGTAAAAATCATCATGACCACCTACCTCATGTTCATAGAAAACCGCTTCCAAAAATATACCCTTGAATTGAACTAAAACACCTATTAATGTGCCGACCTAAAATCTTCTAGAAAAATGAATGATTTAGGGATTTAGAAGAAGAGGAGAGGTTTTGGAATCCATAATCATGAAAATATTTCACAACATAGTTTTTGAATCATCTATATCTTCAATTGAAACCCAAACACTAACAAAATAGACAAGGATATTACTAGAATCAACAATTGGATGTCTAGGAGGGTAAGGTTCATCACACAAGATGATGGAGGAGGAATTTGGAAGACAATTTGGTTATAACCATTAAATACTAAGATAGAAAAACTATAATTTACAACTTTTTAAGGGCCTCATGGTTTAGCTACATGGTCTTCTAAAACATATGCAAACCATACATCTCCCTTTTACCAGTAGGTGACAAGCCACATATTTTCTTATAGTCACCCACACTATTTTGAAAACGATGTACCAACCTCTATCATAAATGGTGTTCTAGCTGTATGGATTCCCATGTCGGGCACATAGTTTTCACTAACATTGTGGCAACCATGTTTTTCACACTGTTTAACCACATTTAATTTGTTTTGGTTCCCAAACCAGTGGGACACCTCAAAAACTCTCCATACACCTGAGAATCGCATCACATTCCAAATAAGAAATGTTTATTCATAATTTTAACAGGAATATACCCCCTTAATATATCGAGATATGACATAACCTATTGAAGGGTAAGATTCTCCTAGAGGGTTTCCACCTTCAAAATCAAATACAAAAACTTTAAACATATTGTTCTTAGAACATATCCCATTAGACCAAAGAAATATAGTGATCATTTAGTGAAAAGAACCATCACCTTCTCTCTACTCTATGAAGTATCATCACCACCAACAAAACAATGTGATCTGTTAGAGAAGGTAATAATTTGAATGATATGAACATATCCTCAGACTAGTATACCATAATTTAGTCTAAAAGGAATCAATCATACAAACATATACTCATTCACTAAATCTATAAGTTTTTCTCCTCTATTTTCCATCATCATGAACCTCAACTCAATAGATATTTACAGGACCATTTAACTAAACATCAACTCTGTGAACCTATTAGATATGTAAACCTCGAGCCATTTGTAAAAAATAGTACACATTTAAGGACTTAAAAACATATAATATGTAACATTTAATATTAATTAATTATCATTTTTTATTTATGTTTCAAACAAATTTAATGGTCTACACATTTCAAAACATAGGAATAATAATGAATGATTCATGAACCATTCCTAGGCCTCTACACTATAACCAATATCCCATTTCATAATACAAAAAATAAAATATAATGGTCCATGCATCAGATCATAGGGGGGGCTTATATACCTCTATCCAGTCTGATCATTCTTGTTTAAATCACATACATAAATCACCTAACATTATTTCCCTATAGTCCTAGGTTTTTGTAACCTATAAATAATTCATAACACCACTATATACCTTAACATGAACCTTTGATACAACTCTTCACGATTCCTCTCTTAAAAGGTACCCCTCTAAGTCCAACAATGAGATAATGGAGATACTGGTTCCTAATGTCTACCATCGATAATCCATTGGTTGGGGACAAGCACTGAAGGTTTATCATACCCACAAACTAGTGTAAATTACCTCTAATGGTTTTGAGGAAAGAGATACATGTCATGTAAACCAATAAAATCCTTCATATACTAACATTAAATGACCCTAAATAAATGCATTTAATGCCATAAAACTTATCAACAACATGATAACTACAAATTAAAAATTTTTATCGTTTATAAGGAACATGATTCTAAAATAGAGAATAAATGATTTCAACAACCACATACACATTATGCAAATCTCCACCCATAACCTGATGCAACGATAAATAATTTATATATAAATTCGGTTAGCATAAAATATATAATATATTGTATAATCCCAATATCCTCCTATGAAAATGATAAATAAATCATACTAAAACATGGTGAACAAAAAGTTAAGCTAAATCATCAACTAAGAATGTGTAATTTTAGAAAACAATTACTATTTATATCACCCTCCAGTTTTTTATACTAGATATAATATAATATAATATCAAAATATAGAACCCCTCTTCTATATATTTATTGAGGTTATACTCTTCCCCTATGCCGTACATCCTGATCCATACCTCTATATATATGGAAGACATAAGACAACTAGGATATATATCAAAAATGAATCATGCGACTCATATAATCTGATACCATACCATTAAACCTAGGAATCACATAAGCTCATCATCCCATGTCACATCTTGAAATAATTACAAAGTAGTTTCTTGGGGCCACCAAATCATGCATGTCATGAATTATACTTCAATACATCATAAAAAATAGATGAAATGCCTATAAAAATCAATGGGGCACTATATTGAACGATACATGTGTGTTAAATAACCACAAGCTATTATATCTCTATATAAACTTATATGGTAAAGGTAAAAAACTAATTTACACCACATAATAGTACCCAGATATGTTCTTGAGACCAGAGGGGGTAGTTGGAAATCCATTCCCCACCAACCTGAATGTTTGGGGAAGAACGCTCCCATTGTGGACTAATGGTTAATAACGCTACCTATATGGATTGTTTTTTTGTATTAAAATGCATAACAAGTAGTATATAATATAGCTCACAGCCACTCTATGGTAATTAATATATTATTAGGCTCAACTACCATTATCATCGATCAGATACCAAGATAAAAATACTAAGGGATATTTATCACATAGGCACACAAGAATTTGAGAATAAATACATTTATTTATTTTATTTAATAATTTCAAAATATGTTAATTCAGTGATTTAACAAAAAATAGTCTTCACACACTAATTTAACAAGATCATCAACTTATTAACATACCCTCAAGAAAAAGACATCTGGTCCTATAGTTTTTTTGGTGTATTTGTAATTACATTATAATATGATATACAAAACATGGGTTAAAATATTTATTATTATTTATCATTTTTTGATTATAGGTACTCAAGGAATCATACTATGACATCATAATATATATTCGTTACAACGAACAACCCCCATTTATAAGATGTGGGGAAGGAATGTAGAATCCAGAAACTCATCCATCTGTCCCTTTATTAGGATGATTAACAAGAATGTATCCTATATTTTAGAACATGAATGGTAAATCTAACCTTTAAACATGATCCATTAGTCTTAGTTCCATTTTGACCCCTTAATTTACACTTCCATGAATCCTACCATCACATGCGTCAACTACTACAAAAAACATAAACTTACATACCCACATTTCATCAACCATCAACCGTCTAAATCTCACATCACCTCTCATTTAAAGGCTCACATATAATTATAAATTGAATGAAGCGAACAGAAAATAGAGACAACACGACATATAGTCCCTAATAGAATAAGGCATCATGACATCACCTGAACACAGGCTATCCCAACCCTAATAAATTATCTTTATCCAACAATAGGTTTTTTAATATCATGTATTAACAAATTGTTTTATCATAAATGCCAACCAAATGTATTCTGAAGAATAATATATTAAAATATATTTGTTATTTATAAATTATTCCATGAATAGTATCCATTTTCAAAAAACAAAGGAATAAAATTTAAATTAAATGTGCCTCATTATCATTTCATCAACCTGAATTCTGTTGTCTTAGTGTCTATTGAAAACTATTATGCTAAAAAATACAATTTTTACTAAACATACATCAAATAACTATTTATTTAAATAAAATTATAAGTATAATAACTTCAATTAACATGCTAATTTATTTATATGTCCAACAACAAGTGATGGTTTTATATTCTTTAACCAATTTCATTATATCAACAAGTTAAACCAAATAATAAAAAAATATTTTAAGAATAATAAACATATATTGCATACTATCTAGTAAAAAAAGAGGAAAACCGTTATCATGAAGGACATGCATGAGATAACCACACCCAAACCCAATAATTTTACATTATTCATATTTACTCTTAATTATGGATAGTTTAAAATTTTTATAAAAAGATAATTCATGATGATATTATTATTTCAAATAAATACAAGTACATGGAATGAATTGACAACATAGTCTTTAATATAAATATTCATTACCTATGAAAAGTATAATGATGATTAACCATAAAAAAAGAAACACCACTATGTATATGGACAACTATTTGAAAGCTATAAATCACAAACCAATAGAAGTGAAATCCAAAAAAAACAACAAATAATGGGTAAAACCTCAACCAAAATACTTTTAAATGAAGAAAAATAGGATAGTGTAAAAGAGGGAGGAGAATGGTTACATTGAACTCAAGATATTCAATTCATTGAAAACAAGAGGCTGATACAATAAAAAATCGAATTGGGATCCCCAATGGGAGGTAGAATGAAACCTAGAATGGAAACAACTTCTCATAAAAATACCTCTACAGGAGAGAATGACTATCTACACACAATCTTCATTGAGTGGTTCTTGAAAACAAAAGAAAAATCACAGGAAGTGTGTTTATTTGCTAATAGAGGGGAAGAATTAATTAAAAACAATTAAAACATCCCTATATTACAATTATTTTTCTATTTATAAACATGTCATTATACAATGTTATCAGAAGGCATTTTTCCAACTTAAAAATGATATTTAATGCCACTATTAAAACAACCACAACCTTTCCATAGTTGTTTTTGTTCTTGATATCTCTAGTTCAACATGAAATACAGTATGGAGTGATGCACTCAACCAAACACTTTTTCCCATAATAAGGCTTTTAAAATATCATAGTAATCGATTTCCATAGAACATTTCTGAATGAAAAATTCTTCAATACCCAAAATTTAAACCAAAACCACCATTTTTATTTTGAATAGATAATTTTAGAGAAATGAGACAAACCCTGGTTAAAATAGCCTATATAATGGATTTACATGATATTGTTTTAGCCATGGTGTAATATGAAACACATAACCCACAAAAAAACACTCCTATGGCATAATAACTTCTAAAAAGTCCCAAAGACATCTCTAATTCTAAACAATTCCTCCCAAACTCCCAATAATTATTTACAATATTCAAAAATTAAAATATAAATCATATTAATATCTAGAACATTATATTAGAGACATAAAAAATCATCAAAAAAAATTTAAAACTAAAAATTGAGAGAAGAGAAAAAAGGATCATCCAAACAACCACTCTTAAAGATACCCATGAAGAATATCACCTTAAAATGAGCTGAACCACCTCACGATGAAAAAAAGGAAAACCCATATAATCATAGATAATTTCTCAAAATCACACTCGTGTGCGATATACCTCTCAAAAATGTGTAAGTCCACAAACAAAGAATTAATGATGATAAAAATGTATCATAAAATTGGGAAAATGTTAACAAATCCATCACATCAAAATAAAGGAAGATGCAAACCTAAATCATATTAGAATATTGAGCATGTATCATTCAACCATGTTCCCATTTACTCAATCCATTCTACCATACCAAATAAATATACATAATAATAGAATATCATGTCCTCAAAAAACCTTCTATTGGTTGTCCTGAAACTTTGTAGGCCACTACTCAATGGTATCATCATCAACAACACCAATACCCCCATAAAAAATAATGTCAGAGTCATAATATTGATAATAATTCTTCTTTGAAAGATGAAATATGTTATGTATCCATCTCATTTGTTGGGAAAGTGATATCAAATACACTAACACTCTAACAAGAACCAATACCTCAAAATTCCCAAAAAAATGTATAAAACTAACTCCAAAATCAATACTATTATAGCCCAGATGAAGAGTCCCCCTCAAGAACACATAATCTACAATTTAAACCTCTACAGGTATCCTCCCACTACAAAAAATGATCACAATAGAAGGGGTTAATTTTGACATTAGAAGGGGTTATACACCCTTCTAAAGACATTAGCAGTGGTTATAAGAAACCATTGCTAATGTGCCCGCCTACTGTTGTTATAGGCGGTTTTGAAGAAGAACTGGTAAATGTGTGATGAATATAGCGGCGATTACATTAGAGGGGGTTTAAACCCCGTCTAATGGTGTCGAGAATTTATCATAAATTGTATAAATTACGGGAGGTTATAACCTGAACATTCTATAGTAGAGGAATTAGAGGAGGTTTAAACCACCCCTAATTGGTAATTGAATTTGGGGCGGTTTTACACAACCACCCCAAATGTTTCTCTCTTTTTTTAGAAAAAATATCCCCAGTCTCGGTCTGCCTGTGTCTATCCCCCAGCCTCCCTGTGCGTATCTGTCTTCTCCCCCTTATCCCCCAGTGTCCCCTATCCCTCTCGCATGGTCTGTCCCTCTATCCCCCAGCCTCCCCCCTATTTGTGTCTGTCTCTTGGGTCTTGGGTTTGTGCCGCATCCCTCGTTCCCCTTGTCTATATCCTCTAGGTCTCGGGTCCCTATACTTGTGACCCTGTGTGTTTCTATATCATCCCCCCATTCATGTATATGTCCTCTATGTCTAAGGTCTGTCCCACCCCTCGTTCCCCATGTTTGTTTGTCTCCTTTGCATCTCTGGTCTATCCCCCCTTGTCCCACGGTGTCCCTCGGTCCTTATGTGTATCCCCATCAGTCCGTGTCTGTGGGTGCAAGTCCCCAGTCTAGTCTCTGAGTGAGTTTTTCGGTCCAGCCCCGCATGCATGTCCCCAGTCCATCACATGATCTCCTTTCGGTCCATTAATTCAGAGGGCATTAAAAAATTTGATGTTGGAGGGATTCGAACCAAACTCCTCCAAGATATAGTTATTGTGCCCAAACAACCAACCCAAAGTAGATTTTGTTTAATTGGTCCCTATATTATTATATTTATATATATTGAGAAGTTTATTATATAACTCCCCCACCCGAGTTACCCAAAGTTGGTTCATTATTTTAATACATTGACATGATTACAAGGAATCAAGTCATGAAGTACGGATCAGTTTAGTAGTCTTGGAAAATATATAATATACATGAATGTTACATTACACTTCATAACATACAAAACAACATAAATAATCATTTATGAACGCCATTATTCCCTTGTATTAACCCTGCATATCAATCTTAATACACATATTGGAATCCTGGAAAAAATAAAACATAGAAAGGGGTGAGCTCAGATGCTCTGTAAGGATAACAATACAACAGAAACATTCATAAATAAGAATAAAAATTTTAGGCAATGTATAACTAAAACAAAATCCTTTTAAACTTGAACTTCATCATAATATGGAAAAAATAATATGATGTAATAACATTTACTTATTCAAATGGATATTATACTAGTCGAATAATCACATGCAATATCACTAACCACATTCATAATGATGGAATTCATAATGCCAGACTATCATAACCACGTATCCAAGGCCTCGTTCCAATACTACAAATAAGATTTTGTCAAGGTCTCATGCCAAGACAGTAGTTTGTCTCATGAGGCCTACTGATTCATCGAGGAGCTATAGCGGGCTCAACTCGTCACTTAATAATTCTAATGAATTCCTCATATTAATAGGTTTAAACATAACATAAAAATTCATATTAAAACTAGCATTCGAAATGTCAATACTTTATCCATAAACCATGAATGGTATAAAAATAACACATCCATAGTCAAACATATCACAAAACCTTCAATACGATATGGATGCTTTGTATCATAATAAATCAGCTTCAAATAAGCTTAAAATCCATCAAATGATGTTGACATAGATGAAATCAAAACTATTAGAGAGAAATATCTCTTTTTTGAAATCATTTAAAAGTCAGACATTAATTATGGAAGTAATTTAAAAGAGATATTTTAATCAAAGTGTCCCATAACACTTTGTAACTTTTTAAAATAAATATCATTTAAAAACATTCATGTCCGTATAAATAAACCCTAATAACAATTTTGAATACATGGACATCAATTAAAAAGATTTATAAAGACAAACCATTATAACATTTATAATTGTCATCTTGATAAAGAGTACCTTTCAAAAATTCTTAAAATATTCATTTGGAAATCATTGTAAAGTAAAATAATTATATAATAAAACAATTAAATTCAAAATATTCTTATAATATTTTAAGGGAAGATTTGATGAGTTTATTAGGGTATAAAATAGCTTCACCTGCCGTACAAGTTAAAAAAAACATTCTTACATTAAATTTGTTGAAAAGGTCAAAAAGTACCTTGTTTGGAAATTGAAGGAAAGATTACATTCAAAAAAAATAAGGGTATAAATTTCATTAACCCATTGTATAGTAAATAGTAAAATTTAGTTGAAATATATTTTTAAGAAACATGGATGTGGATGATAAAGAGGTCCCAGTAGATAATTACGTATAAACAACCTCAGATAATAAAGAGATTGTAGAATTAAACCCTTACCAATTTGGAAACATACGAAACATAAACCCCATGAAAGAGGTATCATAAAATGAATATATAAATAAAAATTAGATAAATTTTATTACACATAGAATACAATTATGGGAAGTACATACATCACAGAAAAGTTAATATTGGAAATATGGCATGAATCTCACAGGAATAAAGAGTGAGATGAAAACACCTTACCTCATGTCTGACATGACCCTTTTATTCATTAACATCCAGAATAATATACGAAATTTAATTTATACTTGTATAAAAACCTTTTTAATGTTTATTATTTCTTTTATATCACTTATTACCATGTTATAAACATTATGTAATCATTTAAGTTAATAACGTTCATTTTGTCAATATTTGGCACTTGATTCAAAAATGAACACCTTGTATTTACAAGTTGTTCACATGGTCAAAAGATAATTATATACAGAATGATATTTATGATTTTGATATCATATATATAATATATATTATATATATACAAGTATTTATAATATTACATATACTTTTTGGGTAAGAATGAAATGTACCATTCATGGAGACGTTAAGCTGTACGAGCGCATGAACGCTACATTCATTTCTATTCGTAATTTTAATTGTATTAAAACATAATAATACAAAGCTATAGTATAATTACAGTATAATATCATATATAATATCATTAATTCCATTCTTTATACATCCCCCATATGGTATTAATGAGTCATATCACTTTGAGGGGGCGGCAGTCTGCACTTCCTCAAATGAAATTATCGTGTTTACTCATAATGGAAACCATTAAGGTATGATATAAAAGAAATATACATAAGCATGAAGATAAAAAACATAATATATATCATATATAAATATAGTTCCATCATAACGTCCACCATGAGAGGTGGTATGAGGTAATTGAACAATCATCATTTCGCGAGGAGTTAGTTTTCCATCAATAGAAACATTATGTTCTTCACCTATTAGATGGAGGTGTGTGTATGTTTAATTAAAATACATCTCATAAAAATATCCATGTAAATTGAGGATACTGGTATTGTTATAAAAGAAAGTAATAAAAAGTGTTTATGGGTTGGAGGAGTAAAATAAAAGAAAATAAATTAAGAGAAATTGTGTCCTTCAAATTGGGTAACATTCTTTGGTTTCAACCAAAAGGACTCCATGAAGTGAATTATTCCTAAGGTAAGGCTTCTAGGAAAAGGATAGGGATGTAGAAAGATTAATTGGTCAGAGTTTGAACGAGCCTAATGGCTTGAGAGGTGTAAGCAATTGGTTAGATTTGGTCTCCTTTTATAAGGGAGAGGAGAGGCTCTTTAGGAAAGTCTGAAAATATTATTTTATTATATAATGCAATTCGGTTTCTAAAGGTCCAAATATCATTGGAGTCAAAGATAAGATGAATCATGGTAGAAATAAAATCATCCAATAAGAATTGGACATGTTTTGGATATTATTTTTATATTTAGAATCTAATTTATTTAAATCATTTAATAATGAGGTAAATACTGCAACATTACAGTGTCCTAAATAATTTAATTTATTCGATGTATAATAATTATAAAAAAATACCATGATATAGGAAATATTTTTATATTTTCAATTAATATTAATAGTAAAAAATATTACTTATATCACACCATATAAAAATTAATTTCTGAAATATTTTTGTTAATGTCAATTTTGCCTTTATATTAAATTAAATAATCTAAAGTGTCATTATCATTCATAAGTGGCTCCAGGGGTACCAATATCGACCCAATGATGTCAATGGTCGTACATTACTCATCCAATAAGTTTAGGAAATGTGTATTTGTAATTTTGAATTTTTTAAATATTTAGTTTCCTTGAGTTACTGTATTTACTTTAACTCGTGGTAAATAAAAGTAAAAAAGTTACTATTCACCAAAATTTATTTTTATCTTATTGAACCACATTTTACTACTTGATATTAACCTTGTTTCTAGTATTTTCTAAATTCATCTCACAGAAGAGGTAAAATTATGTTTTATGCGAATTTGCAAATTCTACTATGAGGTGGGTAAAAGACAGTGAAAAATTCATTAAAATTTTCATATATCTAAAATTATTTTAAACTGACCCCAATGAATTAAAATAAACTTATATAAGTATTATTTATCTATTTTGACATAAATTAATTTAAATAAAATAAATAATTATTTAAATAAAAATTCCGTTTTAAACTATAACTTAGTGTTTTTCACTATTCATCAAAAATTGAAAGTTTTCTGAAAAATACAGAAAATTTACCATAAGCTAATTTTGATATTCTGAATTCAAAAATGCAGTCTATTTTACCAAATTAGAATCATATAATTTGAATTTAATATTTTAAAATTAATTCCGGTTATCAAAAACAAAAGTCATATTTTTAAGAAATAATAACTATCAAAAGATTGACACTTGTTTATGTCCAATTTCAATGTGTAATTACTTACAATAATAGCATTGGATTAAATTTTAAAAATATAATCTATTTATACTTCTAAACCATTAAAATTTATAACTTGACACTATAAATTATTTCGATTAAAAAATTTGTTTTTAATTATAATATAGTATTTTTCACTATTCACCCAAATATGAAAGTTATCAAAAAAACACCAAATTTTTTTTGAAACTAAATTCTTATGTCTTGATTCTAAATAAGAAGTTTATTTTTATCAAATTGAATATCTAAATGTTTCAAATATTGTATTTAAGAAGGGTTCACCATTAAAAGATGGTAAAAGTCCATTTTTTAAAAAATACTACTTTTATCTGAAGAAATGAAATTTTTCTTCAATTATGTCTAAGAAACACATAATATGGATTCTAAAATTATAAAGATTATATAATGATCAAAATTCAGTTAATACTATTCATAACCTCTTTTGAACGGCTAGTTTGGTAATCTGGTTGTGCGCATGAACTCGATGTTCCGTGTAGTGCATGTTATTGAATTATATTGAAAAAATAATGTACAATGAAATACTGGGGTGTTAAATTCTTCCCTCATTCAATAGTTTTCATCCTCACAATTTGAAATTGTGATTTGAAAATAAAAGTTTGAAAATAGAAAATTACATTGTGGAGAAAACCTCATCGGAAATTTGGTTAATAAAATTTAGTCTTAATAAGAGGAAAAGGGGAATGAATAAGTCACCACCAAATTATAATCTATATTAAGAGAACATTGTTGTCAATTAGAGACACATAATTGGAGGGAAAATGTAAATATTTATAGGGAGTTATTGAGGTCATCAATCACAATCAATTGTAGAATTGCGGGCCTCAAAGCCATCAATCTATGATAATTTAAAATATCATCGGTTCCACAAACATATGGTATTAGGATAACACATTTTTAGTTTTAATATACCTTACCTAAAGTTTAGGAATTAATTTCTACATAAAATAAGAGAAGAAAAATATATATATTTACTTGACAAGTATAGTTCCATCCTTTAACTAATTCCTACCAAAAACTCATCTTTCACTCTAAAGGATAATAGAACTTAAATAATATATTCTATTTATCCTATTCATATAGGGATAAAAAAATGAATTCATAATTCATCTAATAGACCCTTTAAAAAACTACATTATTCAATCCAGAATATCATGTGGGTCAATGGTAGGTAATACACCCTTGTCGCCCTTCGAATGCGGGTTCAAGTCTCACGACCTTGCCAGACATGACGGGTTGTCGCCTGACCTCCGAGTTGTCCTTTTTATGAAAATCCAAAAATAATGTCAAACTAGAATTATCCAAAATACTTGTGTCTAAACTCATTGTCCAATATTTATAGGGATGTTAAACACAATGTAGATCGTTTTTTCCAAGTAATAACATGTGAAAACCTTCATCATAAATTCTTTTAAAACAATGAACCACCTTGAATTACCATAAAACCTTATTGATTACATTCATGATCCCTTATTCATTATAGAGTACTGGATATACTCCTTCTATCAAAAAATGTTGTAAACTCAAAAAATGATGGAATATATAAAAATCATTTATCAATTTCAATGTTGTAAAGAATATCCAATATAATTTTTCCAAATCAATCATGTTTTATTCCCAAATCACTACCTTGATATCATAACCATATTATTGTTTATCTTTATCTCAACCATATATATTCAAAAAATTGAACCAGCCATTGATTCACTTTTCTTGGTTCCATAAAATCTCAAGTCGTTAATAAAATAGTACTGTAGTAAAATCCTTATATACTCCATAATTATTATAACCACTACATCATTGATAAAACACTCAAATGACATAATTCTTTAATAAAAACAGAAGAACTGTAATAATTCCTCTTCATCTAAGGTAGTATCATAACATGATGATTATCCAATAACATCATTTTAAGTATACTATTATGAATGGGATATTGATTTGTGTAGTGTCCTAATGCATTGAAGATGAAGCATTGTACATTTTAAAAAAAATTCTTACCCTTGTTATCACGTACATGGTTTTATTTTTCTACACACTTATAAAAAACACCCATTCCATTCAAGTATTTACCAAGTTGATTCATTCCACATTTATCACATATTGGAAAATCCTTCTTCCCCTTATTCCCTTTATCCATATTTATTTATACAATCATTTTCTTCCCTTTCTTCTCTTCAAAGCCATAGGATTTAGAGAATTCTTTTCTGATATTATGATACTATTTATTCATATGATGATAATACATGGGATTCTATTTCCATTATAAATGTTGGCTTAATTCCATGAATGATATGACCCTTTTTACTCTTTGGATCATCCATATTGTTGGAGTTCTCATTCCTTCTACTGGGTGCCATTTCTAAACAGTGGCATTCACTAGGTCAGTTTATGAATCGCAATTCATAATTCCAAGCATGTAAAATACCTAACATAAATTGACTAGTTTATGGATATAATCCATAATCACAAAAATGTTTTCTTTTAGGAGGTATATACTCATAAACCCTTCATAGTGTTTTGAAAATAAAATGAGAATTATCATAAGAATATCCCCTGGGAGTGTCGTAACCAAGAGTGCAGCAAGGCCCATTGTCATGCATCAATTCCCATTCGAGTCTAGCTTAAAGCGGTGTTTTTGGGTTTATCCCAAGGTACATATGTTCTAAAGCCACCTATACCTGCTCGTATCCAGACAAGGATGTATTTTTTTCGAAGTCTCACAAAAATATATACATTACATATATTCTAGTATGTTCTTATATACTAATCCTCAATGTATATCTTAGGGTAATGTTCTCTAATCATAGTATATCTAAATCTAGTTTCCAAGGTTATTTTTAAAATCCTATGATACCTACTGTAACACCCCGACCCTAGTTACCCAAAGATGGTGCATTATTTTTATATATTGGCATGATTACAAGGAATCAAGTCCCAAAGGAACGATTGGTTTAGAAGTCTTGGAAAATAGGTTACATACATTAATGTTACATTATACTTCATAAAATACAAAATAACAAAAATAATCCTTTATGAATTCCATTATTCCCTTCTGATAACCCTGTATATCAATCATAATACACTTCATGGAATCCTGAGAAAAATAAAACATAGAATGGGGTGAGATTAGTTGCTCAGTAAGGATAACAATACAGAATAAACATTCATAATTAAGTATAACCATTTAAGGCATTGTATAACTAAAGCAAAATCCTTTTAAACTTAATCTTCAGAAAAATATGGCAAAAATAAAATGATTCAATTCCATTTAATTATTCACATGGATATTCTAATAGTTGAATAATTACATGAAATATCACTAACCACTTTCATAATGATGGAATGAATAATGCCATACTATCATAACCACGTAGCCAAGGCCTCGTGCCAAGACTACAAATAATATTTTTTCAAGGCCTCATGTTAAGACACTAGTTTGTCTCATGAGACCTACCGATGCATCGAGAAGCTATAGAGGGCTCCACCCATCACTTATTAAGTCAAATTCATTCCTCATAGGAATAGGTTTAAACATAACGTAAACATTCTTATTAAAACTAGAATAAGAAATGTCAATACTTTCTCTATAAACCATGAATGGTATAAAAATGACACATCCACAGTCAAACATATCACAAATCCTTCAATACAATATGTAAGTTTTGTATCATAATAAATCATCTTCAAATAGTCTTAAAATCTATCAAAGGATGTTGACATAGATGAAATCAAAACTATTTGAGAGAAGTATCTATTTTTTAAATTATTTAAAAGTCACACATTTATGAAGGAAGTAATTTAAAAGATATTTTTGAATCAAAGTGTCCCATACCACTTTGAAACTTTTGAAAAAAAATATCATTTAAAAAAAATAATTTACGTATAAATAAACCCCAAAAATAAGATTGAAAACCTGGACATTAATTAAACATATTTAGAAAGATAAATCATTAAAACATTGAAAATTATGATCTTGATAAAGAGTACCTTTCAAAAACTTATAAAATATTATTTTGGAAATCATTTTAAATTCAAATAATTATAAAATAAAACTTTTACATTCAAAATATTCTTATATTCTTGTAAGGGAATATTTGACTAGTTTATAATGGTATAAAATAGCTACAGCTGCCGTATAAGTTAAAAAATCATCCATACCTTAAATATGTCAAAAAGGTCAAAAAGTACCTTGTTTGGAAAACGATGGAAAAATTCCATTTAAAACACATAAGGGTATAAATATATTTATCCCATTTTCAAGTAAATATTAATATTTTTTGGAAATATATTTTTAATAAACATGGATGTGGATGATAAAGAGGTCCCAATCGATAATTACCTATAAACAACCTCAGATAATAAAGAGATTGTATAATTAAACCCTTACCAATTTGGAAACTTACGAAACATACACCCCCTGAAAGAGGTATCATAAAATGAATATGTAAATACACATAAATTAATGTGTATTACATAAATAATACAATTATGTGAAGTACATACACCACAAAAAAGGTAATAGTCGCAATATGGCAGGAATCTCACGGGAATAAGTAGTGAGATGAAAACCCCTTACCTCGTGTCTAACTTGACCCGTTCGTTCTTTAGCATCCTGAATAATAAACTAAAAGTAATTTATACTACTGAAGAACCTTTTTCAAGATTATTATTACTTTTATATCCCTTATTACTATGTTATAAACACTATGTAATCATTTAAGTTAATAACGTTTGTAGTGTTGATATTTGGCACTTGAGTCAAAAATGAATACCTTATAGTTACAAGTTGTTCACATGGTCAACAATTTATTATATCTAGATTGATATTCATGATTTAGATATCATATATATATAATATATATCATATATATACATGTATTTATAATAGTACACATTATTTTGGGGTAAGAATGAAAGGTACCCGTCATGGAGACGGTAAGCCGTACGTACGCATGAACGCTACATACATTTCTTTTTCTTATTTTCATGGTCTTAAAACACAATGATACATAGTTATATTATAATTACAGTATTATATCATATATAATATCATTAATTCCATAATTTATACGTCCCACATATGGTATTAACGAGTCATATCACTTTGAGGGGGCGGTAGTCCGCACTTTCTCAAATGAAATTATCGTGTTTACTCATAATGGAAACCATTATGGTAAGATATAAAATAAAAATATATATGAATGAAGAAAATAAAAACAAAATATATATCATATATAAATACAGTTCCATCATAATGGCCACCATTAGAGGTTGTAGGAGGTAATTGAACAATCATCATTTCGTGAGGCATTAGTTTTCCATCCATAGAAACATTTTGTTCTTCACCCATTAGATGGAGGTGTGTGTAAATGTAATTCAAATACATCTCATAACAACATATTAATATATTTAGGATACTGGTATTGTTATAAAAGAAAGTAATAAAATGATTTTTGGGGTTGGAGAAGAAAAATAAAAGAAAAGAAATTAAGAGAAATTGTTGCCTTCAATTTGGGTAACGTACTTTGGTTTGAATCAAAAGGACTACTTGAAGTGCCTTCTGCCTAAGTTAAGGCTTCTAAGAGGAGGATAGTGAAGCAGGGAGCTTAATTAGGAAGAGTTTGGACGAGCATAAGGGCTTGAGAGGTGTGAGTAAATGGACAGAAGTGATCTTCTTTTATAAGGGAGAGGAGGGGCTCTTTAGGAAAGTGTGAAAATATTATTTTATTATATAATGATATTCAGTTTCTAAAGGTCCAAAAATAATTGGAGTCGAATATAAGATGAGTAATGGTCGAAATAAAATCATCCAATAAGAATTGGACATGTTTTGGATATTATTTTAATATTTACAATCTAATTTATTTGAATCATTTATTAATGAGGTAAATACTACATCATTATATTGTATGAAATAAATTAATTTATTTGATGTATAAAAATTATAAAAAAATACCATGATGTAATAAATATTCTAATCTTTACAATTAATATTTATAGTAAAAAATATTAGTTATATAACACCATATAAAAATTAATTACTAAAATCTTTTTTTATGTCAATTTTTCCTTTACATTAAATTAATTAATCTAAAGTGTCATTATCATTTATAAGTGGCACCATGGGGTCCCAAAATCTACCCAAAGATAAAAATGGTCGGAAATTACTCATTAAATAAGTTTAAAACATGTGTTAAGGTATTTTTCAATTTTTACAATATTCTTTTTACCTTGAGTTACCCTATTTAACTTTAACCGTGGTAAATAAAAGAAAAAAGTTACTATTCCCAAAAATTTATTTTTATCTTATTGAACAAAATTTATAACCTTGATATTAACTATATAACTCATATTTTCTAAATTCAACTCACAGAAGTGGTAAAATTATGTTTTATGTGAATTTACAAATTCTCCTAAGAGGTGGGTAAAAGAGGTTGAAAAGTTCGATAAAATTTTTATATATCTAAAATTATTATAAACAGACTCCAATGAATTACAATGAACTTATATATGTATAATGTATCTATTTTGACATAAATTAATCTAAATATAATAAATAATTATTTAAATAAAAAATCAGTTTTAAAAAATAACTCCGTGTTTTTCATTATTCATCAAAAATTGAATGTTTTCAGAAAAATACAGAAAATTCCCCCTAATCTAATTTTGATATTCCAAATTAAAAAATTAATTCTATTTTACCAAATTAAAAACATATATGTTTCATTTATTAATTTAAAATTAATTCTTGTTGTTAAAACCAAAATGCATATTTTTACGAAATAATAACTATCAAAATATTGACACTTGTTTATGTCCAATTTCAATGTGAAATTACTTACAATGACCAACATTGTATTAAATGGTCAAAATATAATCTATTTATACTTGAAAATCATTAAAATATAATACTTAAAACTATAAATTATTTCCATTAAAAAAGTTGTTTTTAATTATAATATAGTATTTTTCACTATAATCCCAAATATGAAAGTTATTAGAAAAACACCAAAAATTTATTGAAACTAAAATCTTATGTATTATTTCTAATGATGAATTTTATTTTGTCAAATTGAATATATAAATGTTTAAAATATTGGATTTAATAAGGTTTCACCATTAAAAGATGGAAAAAGGTCATTTTTTTAAAAAATACTTCTTTTTTCTAAAAAAAGAATTAGTTCTTACATTATGTCTAAGAAACTAATAATATTGATTCTAAAATTATAAGGATTATATAATGTTAAAGATTCAGTTAATACTATTCATAATCGCTTTTGAATGGCTAGTTTGGTAATCTTGTTCTACGCTTGAACTAGGTGTTGCGTGTAGTGCAAGTTATTGAATTACTTTGAAGAAATAACTTTCTATGAAATATTTGGGTGTTACATATTAAAAGATAAATTATTTTCATAATATATATAAATACAGATAATAAGTTTATAAAAATATGCATATATATTAAGAAACATATATATATTAACAAATTTACATATAATTTTTATATTAGTCTATTTATATGTATTAATAAGTTAATTAAAATAAACATTATTAAACAATATATTTAAATACAAATAATACCTTTATTAAAATAAGAATATATATTAATAAACAATTTATATTAAAAAATTTACACATATAATTTAAATTTTATTTTATTTATATATATTAATAAGTTTATAAAGATAAACATTATTTGTATAATATATTTAAATAAATTAAATAAATAACATGTATCTATATATAAATATATAAATATTAATATATATATATATTATAAACACCTCTATAAATTATATGTTTACATATATTTAAATTAAATTATGTATGTATGTATTTATAAATACATTTATATCCAACACACAGAAACGAAAATGTGTATTTATAAATTTATTTTTAATTGTTTATATTTCTTTGAATAGAAATATTATATATATATACATATTATATATATACATACAAAATTAAATATATATATATATATATATTACATATTTATATGAATATATTATATTATACATTTTATAAATACATTCATATATGTATACACAATATATACTATATATATATTATGGTTATTTTTAAGAAAATAGTAGGGGATCATAACCCCTCTAATAACTTAAATTATAGGTGGTCATGAACCCCTTCTAATGTAAGACATTAGTGGGGTTCAAAAAGGGGTTTTGAACCCACACTAATATCTTACATTAAAGGGGGTTTTGAACCCCCACTAATGACTTACATTAGAGGGGGATGTGAACCCCCACTATTTTCTTAAAAAAAACTTATTATGTATAACACACACACATATAACACCTCTAAATTCCAACTGTATATATATATATGTGTGTGTGTGTGTGTGTGAGAGTGAGTGTCTAGCGCCTCTAACTGAAAAAATAGTGCCTGTTACTAACTATATAACACCAATAATTATTAAAGTGGCGATATTTTTAACATAACCATATCTAAAATCCAACTACATTGTAAAAAATGCTAAAAATTTTAGATGGGGTTGTGAACCCCCTATAAATTTAATGATTTAGGGGGGTTAAGGAGAACCCCCTCTAATGTTACATAAAATGAATTTAGAGGGGGTTATGAATAACCCCCTCTAAATAACCCCCTCTAATGTACTGTTTTTTGGTAGTGTCCTATAAACATTTGAGGAATTCTTCTAATCGTGCATTGCCTTTATCCTCGCTAAAATCACTGAATCCATCCCATTCATACTATTAACTTTTTTTGGAATGAGTATTGTTAACTCTCCAACCCCATTCTAGCACAAAAATACATGAAAGGCCAGTTTTACATTGAATATTTTTTTTCTATACTAATGTTTGAGTGAAAAAAATTTCTAAATGTGAACTCAAGCAAAGGAAGGTTCCTCATCAAATAAATTGTAAAATCATAGATGCAATAATTCATCATATCATTATGAGTCTAGATATATTACAATGTTTGACCTTCCATATATGGATAAAAGGTGGAAGAATGAAACAAATGAAACACAAAAATCAAGATGAAAAATTATCCATACCTTGTACATGATATAAGGATCATGATCAAAGATGTTTTCTTTAGTTATCGGTTGTTTCTGAACAATTTTTCCATGTACATCTTTAAATGAGAGTCCACCAAACTCGACTCCATGATCTTTAGGAAGTGATAATTTTTTATCAAAAAATCCAGTACCACCAATATAAAATCAATTCATTCGTAATATTGATGTAAAATTGGGATCGTTTCCATGGATATGTCCACCAACTTTAGACAAGGAACATACAACAACTTGAAAGTATCACTAAGAAAATGGTGATCAACCATTAAATACTTTAAAAATAAAAATAAAGACATAAACTTTATAACTAAACACATACTCACATTCCATAGAAAATCACCTCTTATATAATGAAATATCTTTTTCCGCTAAGGATTTAGTTGTTAAGTTGAAATAAAATATCAATCATTTTTAAATCCATATTTTTATAGAATGGTTCTGTTAAAAACACAACACATTAGATAGAGAAAAACCAATAGGGGTAAAATTATTAATTTTTTTTGGATAGTATAATTTACAGTGAATATCCTTACTTGGAGGAAACATCATTTCTACATCAAATTGAAAAAAATAATGTTCACTAGACTGTGATTTATAAATTTTATATATGATTTATAATAATGTAAAACATGATTATGATTAACATGTTGATTGGATATACCTTTTAAAAAATATTCATAAAATATTATCAAAAAAAACATCATAATGCCAACTAGATATAATAACACCATACATTACACAATAAGAATAAATTATATTATATTATATAGAATGAAATATCATTGTAGATGTTTTGTTTTATAATGAAAATTAGATAATGTTTTTTTAAAATATTTTTCTATGTGAATATGTCATTTTTTTGATGTCATTTAATCCGAATATAGGATATGATGAATATGACCATTAAGAGAATGACTATAAATAATGATATATTCAAGGGAAGGGAAGAACATTTGTAATGTGATATAATTTTTTATGAAGTGCGTGTAACATATTGTTATGATAGAGGGATTTATTTTATTATTTAGTGAATTTTCACTCTTTTATCAAATTATCAAGACTCCTAGTTAATGACTTACGAACAGGATATTGTAATTGTTGTTTTTGATTTTTTTTGATCATGGGATTCTAGGCTTGAAAGAGATACATGTAATTATGATTTTTTGAGGTATCCTAAAGAAATTAAAATTGAGTTTATATTTATCATTGTATCAAGGGATTTCTTGGTTAATAAAGACATGCATTTATTGTAAGGTTAATACTATATATTTCTTGAGTCTGTTTAAAGAATCTCTTAATACTTTAAGATGATGTCTCTATGTTCATATTAAATTTTCAATATGTTTTTATTATATACAATGTATATGTTTTTCTATACTTTTTTTACTAGTTTATAAATTTCACTATGAATGTTATAATTATGATTTATATATTTTTTATAAACTATTTTCTTACTATAATTATATAGTCTTCATAATAAAACATTATAAGAAATTTATTCATAATGATTTTGGACTATATTTTATGTTTTATTTTATAAACATTAGTTCAACCAACTCATGTAGTAAAACATAGACTCCTATGATCCTGAATTTGGTATTGGACCTAGTTTTTACTTTTTATAAACTATTAAACTAAAATGTTTTTTATAAAAGTGTATATAGTATATTTATGAGGATGGTTTTTCTATTGGAACAATTGAATAAATAAATCCAAGAAGACAATGTATATTTGATGGAGGTGATTACAAATACTAGAGAGATTAAGATGATTTTTATAGATATATAAGTATAAATTCTTCCATGATGACATCAAATTAACAAATTCATGAAAATGATGTTACATTCTTTAGAAGTTTTTTTGGAATGATAGTTTAACTATCAAGTGATAAATACATTTCAATGTTCAATTACCATAAATATAAATATCCAATTTTTTTAGATAAAAAATATATTTGAAATAAAATTTATGACACACACATTTCGACTACTAAGGTGGTATAAACATGAAGAGATATTCTCCATGTAGATTATAGATCATTTAATTTTTTTAGAGTATAGGTTGTGTAATTTAATCAAATATTTATGACCATTTCCAATATTCTACAACATCTATGAGGTAAAAACTAAACTGATTATAATATCATTACAAAATCACTAATATAAATCCCATTGAATGGAAATATAATAGAAAAACTCTTGATGTTATGAAAATTTATACTATATTCAATATAGAGGGTTATATAGGAATTATCATATAGAAAGAGGTTGGATTAAAAAGATATGTTGAGATTGGGAAAATGGTGAACGTGGTTTCATTTTTTCTCAAAATCTATAATAGTAATGAATTTCAAATTACTTGAAAAAAATTCCCATTACATCAATTAAAATGAATATTAAGGTTGAGAATGATAATAATTCATTATAAGAGAGTGAAAATGAAAATTCTAATATTTAAAAATGAATAAGCAAATTTTTAGGAAATGTTCTGTATTTATAATTACAAAATTAATCAAAATGAAATATGCAATAAGAATGAAACATTTGAGATGATTTTTTATCATTATAATAATCTTTTTTATATCATACCAGATTGACCTAGACTGGTGATGAAGAGTTAGAGAGATAAAACTATAAAAACTCCACCAACAATAATGGAATAAAAATTTATTAAATCTTCTGAAACAAAGTGTTATAATGGTGGTGATATTTCTTATAATTAATCTTTTAATAATATATTTTAAGGTAATAACGTTAGTTAAATATATAAAAATATTCAAAAGAACAAAAAATGCATGATGTCTATGATGTTTACAAAATAATTTTCCAATTTGACTTAAAATGAAAACTACCTAGATATTAATGATGAATAATGTAATTATTATGATGAATGAATACAAATTAAATATGAAGATGAAGATGATTTTTTTTAATAAGTATATAAATATAATATATTTATTGATTAATGTTGTAAAATATATCTAAAATAATTATTGTTCTATGGATGATGTTACCAAATAATATTCTATAATTTCAAAACACAAAACATAAATTTAATATCTTACTAAATTAGTAGATATTATAATAGGTCTACCTCATCTTATGAAGAATAGAATTTAGATTAATACTAATATATGAAATTTTTAGTTTGAATAAACATATAATAAATCTTAAATAATAAAATTTAAATTTTGATAATATGTACATAAAAATGTTATCTTACTTCTAAACGTTTATTTACAAATTAAAAACTACATTAAAAAATATATTTTTCCTAAAAAGTTCTTCGTTTCTTTTGAAATGTTATAGAAGTAGACACTAGAAAACATGTTTTCATTAAATAATGTAAAGTCATTTCTTTTCACAATGCCAATATTTTTAATGAGTGAGTATTTTTTCAACATCATGTAATTTTAATGTAGTATATTCCTTTGATTTTGTTCTCTAATACATCAGGTCCAAGAATGCAAAAGTACTAAAATAAAAAATATTAAAATATAGCTATAAGATCTATCCTAATATAAAAATTATATGGTTCATTGATAGTTCATGTTATTATTATATAAATAGAAACAATAAATTATTTTAGAATTTGATAAAGATGAAATTTAGAAAACAAACATTCTTAGATATTGATCAAATAGGGAAATACAGTATACATGATGTTGTTATTCATAGTGATTTATTAATTTTTAATTATTAATTTTTTATAGTAATAATGGAAAAACACATTAGAATTTACCAATTATGTGGTGAAGTATATATTTTTATCTTTCAGAATGATTAATTTATTGCTCAAAATTTAAAATGTAAATATATTCATTTGATTGATAGGCATGAAAAATTATAATATTTTAACAAAAAATTCCTTAGAATCCATGATCCTCCATGGCTTAGTGTAATAGAATATTAATTGTGGTTGTGGAATAGATTTTTTGTGCACTGTAATGTTATAATCGTATCCGAACATTCAAGGAAATGATTAGTTATAAAAATTAAATAACATAAGTTTCTTTCTTTCAATGTTTCTTATCATTGTAAATTTGTAAAGAAGCATAAGTTATGATTTATACCTATAAGTAAAGTATCAGAACTTAATATGTTATAATTCATTCACATTGATTTGTTTGGTCCAAAATAAATTGAATGTATTGGTGGAAAATACTATGTGTATTTCTTAATTTATGAGTACACTAGATATACGAGGGTATATTATCAAAATAAAAATATGGAAGTATTTTTTTTTGTTTTAAAAACATTGAATATTGTATTAAAAAATATAAAACAATAACTTTTTCATATTTTCATTTTGGATATTGTGATGAATTTGTAAATTCTATCATTGAAACAGTATATAGAAAAATATGTGTTATACATAACTTCTCTTCTCATAGAACACCTTAGAAAAAAGATGCAATGACACAAAGAAATAATGGTCTTCAACAATGTATGAGAACTATAGTGGTTGAATGTAATGATGCAGGTAATTTAAGAATAAATAATTTTCATTTATTATATATATTAATTAGTAATATATTACATAGTTATAATCATTATTTGAAAATTATGTATTTTTTAGTCAAAATGGAAAATCAATACTCCTTACCAATGAATTATATGATTTTATTTAAAATCATTATTTCCAAATTATTTAATGTTAATTTGAAATGTTTTTCTTAATTTATGAATTGATAATTATAAAATTATCATAATATTTTTTTTAATTTTTTTAAATTTTGATTATAATTTGTGAAAATACTTATATTCATTGAAAATAATAATTTCATTCAAAATAATTTATAAATTAAATTTTTTTTTTACTTTTTTGAAAATAAATCTTTAATTTTAATATAAATTATTCCATTTTTTAATGATTTTTTTTATTTTTATAAATATAATTTATATTTATATAGTAGTTTCATCTGAGAAACCACATTTCATGCATTTTTTTGTATAATTTTTAATAATAAATTTCCTCTTATGTGTTTTGAATACAGAAAAATGTATTCCCTATTTTTAATCATTGGGCCCAAATTTGGTGAATAATTCCATTTTATTTTTGGTCAATATGAATAGTAACCTTATAATATTTCGTTATGATGGTAAAGGGTAAATCAAGTAATTAATGTTAAAAATAAAATGTTAAGGACTATAAAATGATTATAATTGTTGCCTTATTTTTATTTTATAATTCCGTTTTGTATAAATTTATTTAATATTATTTTATATCAAATGTTTTGTTCATTTGGATGAAATTATCAATTCTGTAATAACTTATTTAAAGAAATCTAAAAAATTTTCACTCTTATTTTTATAGAAATATTATTTTTAACATGGAGATAACCAGAGGATACATTTAGATATAAATATTAATAGAAAAAATAAAATATTTATCTTCATCTTAATAAATTATTTTTAATTTGTAATGATGAAATAATCACCTTAAATGGTTACACAATTTTGTCATATTAATTATTCAATTAATGAGAAATAAAAGAAATGATATTGAAATGATAAAAATAATATTAATTTAGAAAATTATGGTGATAAAAACTGTTTATAAATAATAATATCTTAGGGGTGTATTGAAATATTTTTATCAAATTTTACATCTTTTCATGATATTACTATAATCTAGGTGATGAGTAGTTCTAAAATAGACATTAATGACATACTGTAATAAATGTATTTTATTAAATGATATAATGTTAATAAAAATGTAATATTTATCCATGTGGTTTCAATATTATTTATATTGAAAATATTTTCCATTTATGTGCTGCTTTTTAATTTATAGTTACAATATTTACCCTCAGAGTAAAAATCCGTTTAGTCATAGTTAGTGTGAAAGGGGTTAATGAGGGATTAAAAAAGAGTTATATGGTAACAAATGTGAACATAACTTAAAAAAAATTTATCAATGAGAGGATTTAGACATATTCTCATACTATAATTCAAAAAATATATGTTGGATTAATTTATAATTGTTAATTAAATGGATTTAGTATAATATTTAAAGGAATTCAAAGAGTGACCATACACTCTCTTACAAAAGGGAACCACTTCATTTAATTTACTAAAATATAAAAACCCATTTGTTACATAAAATACCAACAAAAATAAATTACAATAATCCATTATTTAATTTCAGTGGGTTTTTATTCATAAAACCAACCTTTGTGGACTTAAGTAGTTATGAAAAGGTGGTTATTCAAATAAAAGATAATGTTTTTCATCTAGAGTTTAGGTTTTATTTCTCATCCCACCACCTTAAAATATTCCTAAAATATTATAAAATAATAAAAAAACAAATATATAATTATTTGTCATTATTTTAATGCAAAAAAATTTATTCATCTCATCCTCTATCAAATGGGAAATGAATCTATCGTTCGTGTATAAAATGGACGACCACCTCACAAACCAATGAAATTCATTTTTCATCACTATTTATCATGGATTGATTATAATGATGGAATTAATGATTATAAAACATATTAATCTATATTTATCATTTTTAAAATACAATATTTCTGTTATCCTGTTACCAATACATTCATTAAAACAAGATAATTTAATTCATCCGTACATGAGGATTACCACCATTACAAAGCGATCTGATTTATATTTTACCATCAAATAACATGTATGCTAAATAAAAGTACAATTAAAGTATTATTATGATATTTTTTATATTATTATAATTTTATAATGACAAAATAATACTTACATTATTTCTATAATGAATGTTGAAAAATGGAAATGTCACCCATGCATATTTACATCCTAATATATCCATGATTGTGATGTGGTTCATTTTAAATAATCTTTTATAATTGTTGGGTTTAAAATTATAATTTATTTATAAAAATAATAATTATTCCATGATTATTATTCTAGATATTTTGGAATGGTGACATATTTGACGATAGTAATCCTACTGAAGACATTTTTTACATATGATCCAAATTTCTTAAAAACAACCAACATGAATTTAATTGATTAATTAATTGTATAGAAAATTTTATTAAATGAAATATATTATCAATGGTGTTGAAATATATTATTAAGAATGTATAAAATTAACATTTGTTCATGTATCAAAAGACAATACGGGATGATTCTGCCCTATCGTAAGGTGATTTCATTTAAAATTTATCTTTTAAAATTCTTCTTTCATCTCATTTTACAAAAGTAAAAAATTCTGTAATTTTAAAATATATGGACTGAATATATTTTACAACTATCATGATTCCTCAGTGTGTTTATATTTCATTTAAATGTTTCCAGGGTTTTTAAAATAAAATTTTTATTTATTATATGAATCGTTATTTTATTTTAATAGAAACTCTAAGTTTTTCATTATTAATTTTTTACAATGATTTTAAGAAAGATTAGTTTTAATAATTTTTTTTCTTTAAAAAAATATAATGTAATGTTATATATTACTGTATATGGTTACAATTAATTTTATTGACATCATACCCAATATTTTAGGTTTGACTTCAACTACATGCTTTAATGTTTTCTCCATAGAAAAGCCACAATTTCCCTTTTCTGGGTATTTATGTATTAAAAATGGTTCATTATTCAAAAAGGTTATTTTGATATTGAAGATTTTTTTTAAAAAAATTAATGGAATTTTGCAGGGTTTAAATTCATGATATAGTCTATTGAAAGTGTTTACGATGGTTTGAGCCCCATTACGACTCAAGGTTAATACCAATATAACTTATATGATGGGTTCGACCAAATAGAAAAAGGTGAGTTCATTATAAAATATAAAATTGGTGTTCCCATATTGATCTAAAATTCATTGGGTAATGTTAAGGTTTTCTAAATAAATAGAAAAAAATTCAGTTATATTGTTGTTCCTATTTTTATGTTATCTATTAGGGTTCTATAAGGATTCAATGAGATGATGTCCTAAGGAATTTACATGAATTTTATAATTATGTTAATGAGTTTTTCTTGAATTTTTTTTTTTTGAAAATATAATAAAATTAATGTTTTATTGAAAAATGATTACATTTTGGGGTAAAACAATATGTTTTTAAGGGAAGGTTTTTCAATTGTTTTCATTCTTTCACATTAATAAAATTGTATACATTTTATATACCCTTGTCATTTTTTTCTCATCCAATATTTTAAGATGTATTCTATTGGGATTGTGGATGTGTAAATTATATTAATAAATCACAATGAATGTTTTTAATATTTTTTTTTAGAAAATAAATAAGGTTTTACTTTTTAATTTTTTTAATGGTGGGAAAATATAGACTAATATGATGTGTCCACTTTTTATTAAATAAGTTTTTAGATTGGATTTATGTCTTAACTACGTGATACACATTACATTAAAAAATCATTAAATGTAAGAGCATTAATTCATGGCATAAAATGCAAAATTATTTAATGTTCGTGGTTTGGTCTATATAATTGGTTATAAGGGAGGTGTTGATAACTTTAGGTATTATGATAATGATAATAGAATAAAAACAAAATATTTCACATAATTGTTTTATTGAAATGACAAAGATAATTTTATTATATAATGATTCTATAATTTCTATT
The DNA here is from genome assembly GCA_963277665.1 of Viscum album. NCBI lineage: Eukaryota > Viridiplantae > Streptophyta > Magnoliopsida > Santalales > Viscaceae > Viscum > Viscum album. The sequence goes on along the minus strand of OY728151.1, from coordinate 399,116,450 downwards.
CCTTTATATAAGAAATACATTATGATAATATGTAAGAAGAAAATAAAATAAGAGAAGTGCTTTGATAAAGTTATGTCTTGAGTATAACCTCTTTGGATGACCCCATAATGACCCTGGATTTCATATTTTGACGATAACATAAGAACTTGGACATGGGGAGAGTAAGTAATATTTATTTTGGTATATATTTTTCGAGATTCATGGATTTTTAGTCAAAAGTTGGAGGTGAGGGGTGGTATTTATACATGAGGAGAGGTGGGTTTATGTTATTTAATTAATGATTATTTTTTAAAGCCAGACCACATTGATGTGGAAATAATTTAAAATTTAATGAGAATTAAATAAATTATATTATGGATAGGATTGATAAATACCACATACAACCATTAATTTTTTTAGTTTTTAAGTAATTTAAGCCATTAACATTTTAACTTTAAACCATTTCATTTTTATTACTGAAACCAAGGTAAATAATTTTTTTACCATGGTACATTTGTTATGCATAAATAATGAAATTAAAAATACATCCTATTTTTGAGAATTTGATTCCACATATTGATTCCATTTTACCGAAATCAATTCGCCTAATTCAAAAAAGTATATATAAAATTAATCCCACAAATGAAATGAAAAGGTTTTTTTAATGTGAAATGTTCAAAATTTGGAAATGTTTTTATATCCAATTTCAATGTAATATTGATTTTTATGAAATAAACTATTTTTAATAATTTATAATAAAACATATTATAATGAAAAAATTATAATTTAACACTATAGATAAATTATATCAAAATGATATTTTCAATTAAAATTAAATATTTTTTCACAATTCATCAAAATAATGTATGTTCTCTAAAAAATATAAACATTTTACCCAACAATAATTTTTATATTATAATTAATAAAATAGACATTATTTTTTCAATTAAAAAGTATACAATTTCTGTATTTTTTATTTGAAATAGGTGCACCATCGAAGTGCATCTAAAATGAATTTATAAATATATAGCATTTATACTTCATATCTGATTAATTCATCTCATAATCTTATCAGACAAGTTGGATGAATTTAAATAAATTTTATTTTATATATAAATATAATTTTAATTAATATCATTAATTAAAACTGACTAGTTAATTTTAGTAAGATAAAAATCCATTTTGGTCATAATATTGTTTTTAATAAATACCCATCCTATATGTTTAATTGGATATCATTTTTATTTACACATAATTGGTTATAGAAGAATTATTTTTAAAAAAATGTGTAAACTATATTTTTATAATTTAGTTACTCTCATTCATCCCAACCATTCAAATGGATAGGTTATAACTATCAAAAATAAATAATAATATTTAATTTTCTGTTTAAGCTTAGTGTTTTTTGTAACGTAATCTATCAAAGAGATTAAATTTAAAAAAAATCATAACTTAAAATCAGAGAGCTTTAAATTCTCTCGAGATTCAAATAATTCAGTCCCCCTAATTTATAATTTTATTTTGAATAATCAATGGTTGATACTTGAAAAATATTTTGTTGGAAACCCACATCTTATATAGGGTTAATAAAACATCCCATTAATAAGAGGGAATTGAAATGTGGACATTACACCAAAATTTGTCTTTTGAATATGATAAAATTATTGGTATGCGAAAATAGATACATAGAAGGGAGATAAAAAATCATGTTCTAATGGAGGGTGAAAGATAACATGTTTATCAGAAAGAATGTGATCACAAAACCGTAAAACAATGATGGGTAAAAGTGGACATTGATGCTTCCGCTTATGATCTGGAATGCATGGGGTTTGGGTGCTCAATCCAAACGTGCCTATATAACTTTTGAATCCCAGAAACATCATCTCTCCCTTGTTGTAATTCTCGAACCGAAACAGGATCCGATCAAGCTTCCAAGGCTTGCTAAGAAAATGGGTTTTCCGAACGCTCTGCATGGAGGTCAGAACAACTCTAAAATTTGGATATGTTGGAAGAGAAATGTTACAGTCGAGGTTTTGAGTATTATTCCCCAATGCATTGACACAAAGATCTCCTGTGAGGGAGTTGATCATCTTTTTACATTTTTTTATGCATGCACTGCCCCACTTGGTAGGGTGGATTTATGGAATCATTTGAGTCGTTCAACTCTGGCTCTCGGCCATGGTTTGTTAATGGTGACTCAACTCCATCTCAGACCCTTCAGATAAAAAAGGCGGCTCGATCACGAATCTGGGTGGTATGCATGAATTTTGGTCCTCCATGCTTTCTGCTGGTCTTCTAGATTTAGGGTTCTCTGGGACAAGGTACACTTGGTGCAATAATCATAAATGGTCTAATCGCATTTGGAGCCATTTGGACAGATGTTTTGAGAATATTCAGGGGTTGGAACTTTTTCCCAGAACTGAACTTTCCCACCATTCCCGCTCCCTTTTGGATGAATCCCCACAACTTGTCGAGGTTAAGAGAGATTGTGTGTTTAATTAAGCTTAATTTTACTTTAATACCTGGCACCAGGAGGATTCCTTCTCTCAGTTATTGAAAGAATCATGGGGCTAGAGGGATGATGAGAGACCCTAGCATGGCCTTACTAACCACCTATCATGTCTCAAACAGGATCTTAACACCTAGCTTGTGAATAGATCCAAGGTGGTTTCTAAGGTTGATCGTATTCAGAATGATGTGGATCAACTGGAAGAGGTTCTCCAAATCATCTGGAATGACAACGCTTTCATTTCTCTTTGCGATAAAAGAGCTGCTCTTGCTGAAAAACATCTGGAAATATATATGGATTATGGGAAATTTTCTCGGGTGAGATGGATAAGAGAAGGTGATCCTAATAGTGCCTTATTTCATGCATTAATTAAGGAGAAAAAGAGCATGAAGGTTAATTTGTGCATTGGAAATGGAATCTACACCTCTGATAGGGATGTTGCAAGAAGAATGGCATTGAAACACTATGAGGGTCTCTTATCAGGAGAGTCCTCTTCTTAAATTGATTGGGATGATTCGGATGGTGAGGTCTTCTTGAGCTGCATCCCCAAATTGGTGAATTACTCCGATAATTCATTTCTTACCGGACTTCTTACGAAGAATGAGATTAGAGAGGCTGTCTAGAGAATGCCTCAAGAAAGTGTGCCCAGGACGGATGGATTCCATGTTTCCTTTTATGTCTCCACTTATTATGTGGTCGCCTCTCAGGTGGTTGAAGCAATTCAGGATTTCATTAGGGGTGGTGCTTTGAATAGAAGCATCTTCTCTTCTAGGATGGTCCTCATTCCAAAGGTTAGCAATCCAACTATCATCTCCCATTACCGCACTTTCTGTCTCTAAAATTCTTCCTATAATATTTTGGCTATGGTTATTTCTCGAAGACATGGTGGGTTTATACACATTTTGGTTTCAAGAGAACAACATAGTTTCATTCAGGGTCGAAACATTCAAGTAATGGTTGGTAACTCTAGTGAGCTAGTGAATGACCTACATAGGCGTTCTGTGGGTTCCAATGTCATTTTTCAAGTTCATATGAAAAGGATTATGATACTATTTTATGGAGCTTCATTATCCATGTTATGAGGAACTTTGGGTTCCAAGATTAGTTTTGCGATATCTTTTTTAGGTTCTACTTCTCTCCTTGGCTCTCTATTTCACTTATGGGGAAAGGCTTTGGTTATTTCATGTCATATTAGGGTGTCCGCCAGGGTGACCCCCTATCCCCATGTATATTCATATTGGTTCAAGATGTGTTGTCTCTCACTCTAAATAGGAGTGTGGAGAATGATAGAACTAAATGGTATTGTTGTCAGAAATCCACAGTGTATATTTCTCATTTGATGATTGCGGATGACATCTTGATTTTCACGAATGGTAGACCCAGGTCCTTATCCAACATCATGGAGATCTTGAAAATTTATGGTCAATTGTGTGGAAAAAATATTAATTTCTCGAAGAGTCATGTGTTTATTTCTAATAAATGGTATGGTATGCGATTTAGAGAGGTGCAAGGCATTGTTGGTTATCTTCAAAGGAAACTACTGATCCTCTACCTTGGCGTCCCGATCTCAAGTGGCCATATCAAGAAGTAGTATTTTCCTGATATTATGAACCACATTCTGGGTAGGATTTTCAATTGAAAAAATAAGCTTCTATCTGTTGGATGACGAGTTATGTTGATCAATAGTATGCTCTCCTCTATACTGATTCATATTTTAACTATTATCAATACACCGAATGGTATTGTGGAGAAGATGGAATGAAAGCTAAACTCATTCCTGTGGGAATCTAACCAAACGGGGCGCTGCCACTAGGATTCTTGGATTCACATGGAAAAACCGGTCTCGGAAGGGGGTGTTGGTCTTCAGGATATTAAAGAAATCCATCTTGGGTATGCAGGGACAGTTAGCATGGGAGATTCTGGAGGGGGAGTCTCTGTGGGAGAAATTTTTTAGTGCTCGTTTTGGTTGAGCGCTTAGAGATCACGGTTCTCATTATTTGGACCTGGCGCGCTGCATGTTTTCTCACTTGGAGCATCTTGAAAATCACACATGATGGATCATCAGGAAAGGGATATCAATTTCTGGTATTTAAATTGGTCGGGTGAGAAGCTGTTCTTTCTTCGCTTCCCCTCTCCGAACATTACCTTCAACGAAGCTACGAAGCACTATGGACTCATCCAAACGAAGCTGAACCCTACTTAGATGGATGTCTTTGAAAGTGTGGTGATGAACAATACCATCGATAAATGCTATTTCAGCCAGTTGAGTTCAGGCTGGTTTAACTCGTAGGATAATAGAGGTCTTCTCCATGAAGAGGCTGCTTCAGATGAGGGCTCTCCAGTCACCTGGTGCACTGATATTACTACTATCATGAATTTCATAATTTGGATAATCAGAATATGGAAATTTCAACTGATGATAATATCCAAAGGAAGATAATTTCAATGGAATCTTGATGATTTTACTTTGAGAATCTGAAGGTGGATACAATGATTCTCTTATTTTTTTCATAGTTCTTGGGTTGTGCATATTTGGTCATTCTTCTACCCCATCCCGTGCATGGATGGTGACCCTTTCTCCTTAAAGGGATTCTTGACATCTTGGTTTCGAGGATTTGAAAGAAGAATCATAGAGCGCAAGGTGCATATCATTATCGTATCCTCGACATGCTGGACTATATGGGAGGCCTGCAACCATGTTCGGCACGGATCTAGTCGCTCGTTATTATTCATGCAGATGTAGTCCCGATCCCTCGTTGTAGAGTTGGTGTCGATTATGAAGGGAGGCCAAACTTCTATCACGATCTGCAATCTCATTAGCGCTCCCCGCATTTAGAATATGGTATGTGGACAGTGGGTTAAATGGGAGCCTCCTTCCATTGGTCTCAAACTCAATGAGGATGGTTCAAGCTCTAAGAGAATCATGAGGGGAGGTGGAGTTCTGAGGGACTTCAGGGGATCTAATTTTCTGGGATTTAGTGCCTTTTATGGTACTAGTAACATGTTTGGTATGGAAGCTCTGGCACTTATTATAGGTTTGGGGATTTTTCGAAGGATGGACTTCCAAGTGATAGAGATTGAATCAGATTCTGAAGTTCTTGTTAAGGCTATTCAAGGGCGTCATTTGATTCCCTAGGAGTTGACCTATATTATTCACAGATGCATTATTGAAACCAATCATGGTTACTTGATACATCATAGCTATAGGAAAACTAACTTTGTTGCGGCTGTGCTAGTTCGCATGGGAAGACGGGAAGAGGATTTAGTGGTTTACAATAATCTGGACTCATTCCCTATTGAGTGCAAGAGTATTGTCCAAGGGGATTCCATTGGTCTTTATAATTTTCATCCTCCTTGAGGGTGGTAGGGTTCTTGTTATGTTTTTGTCTTCTTAATCTAATAAAAAACATCATTGAGGATATAATTAAATGAATATTGTTTTTTTTCTGAAAAATTCCATTGCTAGTGTTAAGGGATTCTTTTACTGTCCATAAAACAAATTGAGATAATAACCAAAATTTATTTATTTCTATTTTAAAAGCATAATTTTAACTTTTTTTTGATTCAATCTATTTTCAATTCACCAATTATGTTAGAAAATATATATTCAAATTGTATTTTCTATACCTAAAGCACTTTAATGAAACATAAGATCCACAAGTCAATCCTTCAAACATTAATTATTAACTAAAACCAAAATGTTTATCATATGTTATCAACAAAAAATAATTTTTAAAATTTCAACATAATCAATTCCATAATTTGTTCTTATTAATTATCATCCAAAATATGTGTCTCAAAATTCAATGTCCAAAAAATTAGAAGGACGGTCTGAAAAAATCAAAAATAAACAAAATAATTTATTTTAAAACTAACATAATAATATAATTAATGTCACAAGAAAAACATATGAATACCTTTAACACCTGAAAACCATAATAAAAACATGAATTCTCATAGTAAAACATTATCATATATATTTCATAATTCCAAACACAGAGTATACCTAGTAAAAATAACATAAACAACCAAATCACTAGCCATTGTATCAATATACAAAACATTCCCATAAATTTTTTTTAATTATTATCAAAAAATCAATCATATATTAAGGGTTACATTCCCGAAATCATGTTTTTTCCAAATGATCAACTTGTAAGAGAATAACTTCTCTGAGTACTTTTCATGAAATGATCCCAAATCCTAATAATGAAGTAATGTTGTAAAATCCATAATCATTTAAAAATTTCTATACTAAAAATATCATCAATAAATTACCTCTATAACATATGTCATAGATCTAAATACTCAATAATATTAGTCACTTAAATTTCAGTTGTATTAAAATTGTAACATTATCCTCTTCCACTTAGCTTTTTCTAAGGTATATTCCCTTAATAGTTGGGGAATGTTTTTCAAAGTCAACCATTTCACAATAGTAATCGGACTGAATATTAATATTTTAATTCTTCTATTTTCATTTTTTTGCTTCATGATCATTTTCTATAAACATCTTAAAAACTGACAATCCATTGAATCATTTACTAGGGGTATCCTTTCAACATTTACGACATGTTGGAAAATACTTCTTTTACTTATTCCCATTATACATTATTTTCCCATACACGATATTATTATCTTGATTCCCATTAAATCCATAACACTTTTACAATTGTTTCTCTTTTTTATTTCACCTAAAACTATAACATTGTCTGAAGAAAATTTTTGAGTGACCAGCACCCATCGAGGGACCTACTTAAGACATTCATATAAATGGTCAATCATGCTTTCTGTTTTTTTAATGTAATCTGTAATAAGATTTTATATCCTTGTAAATGTAGCTTCATAATATAAATAACATTATTCCCACTTTTTATTTAAAATAAATAACTTTCACTTCATCTTAAGATGTTATCATGAAGAAATATCTATCTAATAATCTCTCCTTAAAAGATTCGTATTCCATCAGTTTTGTGTGAAATCCCCCCCCATGTATAATGGATAAATGACCACCATTGACCAACATCAATATTAATACAGTAAACTATAAGTTCAACCTTTACTTTTTCATCAAATCCCAATTCCAGAAATATATTTTTAAGGGTCTTGTTCTGTTACCTTTCTACAACTAGATTAGTAGCCCTGCTAATAGATGTAGGATTATTATACATGATAATACCCAACATAGGTATAGCATGTGTATTCATTAGGCCTTGAGTATTCTACCCTAATATCTTTATAACTTACTCAGTTCCAATTCTAGAAATATAGGCTTCCTCATTAGGGATCCTTTTATATTGGTCAAGAGTATTAATACCTTTATTCATTCAATATTCACTCTCTATACAATGGTATATTCTATTTTATCTATTAAAATGATGAAAATTGTATAATTCTAAACATCGAGTAACAAAAAATCATAAAAATTATATATAAGTAATTTCATAATCATAAAAAATGATTCATTATAATGTTCTTCCATATTTATCCACAATGGATTTCTTAGGGTTACATTCCATAAACAATGGTTTCCTATGTCTAGTTCCCAAGGTTTCTACTAATCATTTGTTGATACTAATTATTAATACCCTGCCCTAGTCGTCCAATGTCGGTGCCTTACATAATTACAATAACATAATATAAAATGAATCACATCTCGAGGGACCAAATATTTTAGTAGTTTTGGTAATATAGATATATATTTTAACCATACATTATAATTTAAATTAGGAAATGCATCACAATGAATCTATTGAGAACTCCATTAATCTCCTAGATGAATCCTATATATTACCCCTAATAAACATCTTGGAATCAAATGTAAAAATGAAAAATAAGAAATGGGTGGGGTAAAATTCTCAGGGATGGTTATGTACATCAAAAAAATCATAACTAAATAAATGACTATCATTATAGAAATGTAAATGATTGAAAAATATTCCAATTAATCAATAACTTTTCATAATATGCATGGAATAAATGATGATATATAATAATTTATAAATAGAAACCCGAGCATAGAGCTTGACCAATGTTATTTAAAAAAATAAACTAATCATGTAGAATAATAATAATAATAATGGAATGAATAATTTCAGATAGCTAAACTATAATGAAATATATTCTAGATAGGTATAATAAAAATCATTCCTCTTACCAGTTTATGTTAGTGGGCATAAACAAATCTAATTTGTGTCAAATCCTCTCAAAAGACACTACTCTCAAGATATATCATCTGAACAGTTTAAAACTAGTTAGAAACAAACCTGAAATGTTTTTCTCCATCCTATTTCACCCCATTAGACTAATGATCTATCAAAGAAGTTGAATTAACTAGTCCCCAATGTCACGACCTATCCTCGAGACCCGTGCTTTGACTACCCCAAGACCGCCTTCCATAGGCCAGGGGCTGGCGAAAAGCACCATGGCGTAATTCCCGGTAACAAGGGAAGACATTGCCTTTATAAAGTAAACGAACACCACAGAACAAGCAAGCAGCACAAGTAAACACTATATAAAAACCTGAGTACAACAGTAAGTGCGAAAAAGTAAGTGGGCCAGAATACAGACCCAAACTGAAAGTAAAGTACAACTGGAAAGGGAAAACAACAACTGAATGTAAAGCCACAACTTCGAGCAGTCCACTGGAAGTCCCACCTGAAGGGTGAGTACAGATGGCCTCCACAGCTCCTAGGGTCCAGCCATCTGCTTCGAGTACGTCCCACCTAGTGGTCCACTACCGGGTACCGTCCTTCTCCACAAGCCTCAACCACGATCAGCACTGTCCCTCGTCTACAACCATCACAACGTAGTGTGGGTATAGGCCGTGTAGGGGTGAGTATAAGCTACTCAGTAGGGACCCTGATCCCCCCAAAGGTCTCCCAGAATCTAAAAAGGATAATCCAAAAAGGAAAGATGCAATCACGAAGTAACATCCAAAACTGCTTCGGTATATGGCCATACATATACCTATGTCATCAATTCCAGTTCTATCCAACCTCCGAGCCCATGTACAACCTATTCCACACAGGAAACAAAACGTAATCCACACAGGATAGCACAACACAATCCACAAAGGAAAGAAAAATAGGATTCAGCTCACACAGGTATACATCTTCGTATGACGATAGAGATGATCAGATATATCCATTGATTCATCTAAGTCATTGGGACCACAAAGGATCGATAGGTACTAACCCCGCAATGACCCTCAAAGGATCTGACCCACAGAGGATCGATAGGTAACTAACCCCCGCAAAGACCCACACAGGATCAGACCCACACAGGATCTGTAGGCATTGGCCCACACAGGACAGCTGAGCACTGAGCCACACAGGATCGGACCCAAAAAAGATCGGTAGCACTGATCCACGTAGGATCGTTGAGTGCTGTAGTCGTCATCATCGAATCCACTGAGGATCTCTGTACATTCATCGTTGTCGTCGTAGTTGCAGCCAACTTTAGGGTTCCCGCACACAGAAAGCTCGTTTGGGAGGGTCCACTCCACGAGCCGAGGGGATGATACATCAACTGACATAAAGTATGAAGTTGATGTATCCAAAAGTTCTGTATCATCAACAGGAACTCAACATCATAGACGGCACGTCAATCGGACGCCCGGTCTGAGAGTTATTGGCTTTTTCGTCCCAGGGGCCTGGTTGGTTTTTAAGTCAAAACCAACCCAACCGTACTCCACCTACATCCAAACATCGGGCGTAGTAAGCCAAAAGATCCGTCGCACTTAGAAGAAACCAAAAAGGTCGACGGCACGTCAATCGGACGTCCGGAGCTCAGGTTATAAGTGTTTCCGCTCTGAGGGCCCGGTTGGTTTCGTGTACGAACCAACCCAGCCGAATCCAATGTTCCCCAAAACCATGAGTGTAATATGTTTAAATGAACGTCTCGATCCAAGGATCGCATTGCCACTGACGGTGCGTCGATCGGAGGTCCGTAGCTCAAGATATGGGCAAAAGACCGAAGGAGGTCTGAAAACGGGGGGGTATGGGCCCAGACCGACCCGGCCAAACCCCACCTTCGTCGGCCCGAACTGGGTTTGGGTCCGACCCGGCCGGCGCGGCTCGGCCCGGCCTGGGCGCAACCCAGCTGGGGCTGGCCGGGTGGCCAGCGGGTCGGCTTGCCCGTTACGGCCGAGCGAAGCGGTGGGCCCGCTGCCCCCGCGTGGAGAGACCACAGACCAGCATGGGGCTGCCCTTGCCAGCGGACGCGGTCGGTTGCTGCGTCCCACTCCCTCCGATATCACGCGGTTGCAGGACCGCAGCCTGCCGCCCCCTGCCGCCGGCACCGCTGTGTCGGTGAGGCGCGCCGGTGGGCCGCTCCGCGGGCCACCTGATGAGTTGCGGTGGTCGGAATTGCGTGTCGTCTCGCCAAAGGCCCTCCCGGGGCCCTTCCTTCACTGCAAGGACCTCACATTGCCCGTGCGGTCTGCTTTGTCATTTCCCGCCAATCCGCTCACCAAGAACGAAGAGATGGTGGGTTCGGACTTGTTCGTTGGTCCACACCCACCTTGTTAGCTGTTTTAAAAAGTCTTTCGACAAATATTTAAACAAACCATGAATATTATCATATAGATTAATATGAACAAAACCCCTACCTCAACATTGTCGTCGAACGTCAGTTCGTCGCAGAATTAACCATCACGGAAGAAGAGGATCGTCACGTCGCGAAAGTGGCATCTCTGTCGTCGCGGTACATGGAGTTTTGTAGAAAAACTCCGAGGATTAAAATCACACAGATTTAATTGCATAATTTAAACCCATGTTCAGGATATAACTCACAAAGAATTAAAAGAACCGCAACCCCCTTACCTCAATCGGTTGTTGATCTCAGATTGTCATGGGGAAAAGGAACATCGTGGAAGAAGCGTCGCTGAAGGAGGATCATCGGCGTCGCGGTACATGACATCGCGTCGTCGATCTCCAAGGGTTCGGCGTTCTTCGTCACCCTTCGTCGGAGGCCGACATTCTTCGTCGGCGACGATGCGTTCTTCGTGTTCTTCGAGTTCTTCGCATTCTTCGCGTTATTCAACGAAGGAGGATGAATATCTTCAAGCTTTAGAGTTTCTCCAAATCCTCTCAACAAGAAACCCCTCAACAAACCTAGTGTTGGTCTTATTTAATTCCCCATGCCAACAATTGAAATTCAAAGGTAAGAATCATACAATTAATTTAATGAATTAATTGTAACGACTTAACTACCCAATTAATGAGGCGTTTCTTATCCCAAATAGACTAACGGTTTACTTTAATTAAAAAGGGGTTTTCGTGGGTGCGTTACATAGAGGGAAATAAATGGTGGGGCTTGTGCGGGCCCCACCTCACAAATATCCTACCAATGGGTAGGATATTATGGGTCCCACATTATCCTCTTAACTTAGCTTAAGTGTATTTAAGTGAAATAATATAATGTGTCGCACCACTTTTATTTTATTTCTTAACTTAACCCCAAAAATTAAAAAACACACCCGAGCAAACGCAACTCCGGAAAAAACGTTTCTAATAAAATACCGGCGCTGTGATTCCATCGATGCCCTCAGAATTTGATTCTGAGCACTGGTTCAAAAGTTAGAAAATCCAACTCGTTCTTTCACTGAACGTACCCGAGCCAACTTCGGAAAATGATTCCGGGCACACCGGGCCTCAGAACCAGGTTCCGTTAGAAACTGCGTTCTTATAAAATTCCCAAGAAAATTAAGAAAAACATTTTCATGAATTTTAAGAGTCTTTACATCACTCCCACCTCAGGGCTTTACGTCCTCGTAAAGATACATCATAATCTAGGGAAACAAATGTGGGTACTGAGCACGTATCTGAGCCTCCCACACGCAAGTGCTCTCCTGGAGGTTCCAATGCTGCCATCTGATTCTCACAAGAGGGATAGATCATCCACATAGGACCCTCTCTTGTCAATCCTCGATCTCCACTGGGACCTCCGCAAAGGACACCCCGTCATCAATGTCCAGCTCCCCATTGTCAATGATATGCGTCGGGTCGTGCACCTATCTCCTCAGATGATATACCTGGGAGACGTCGTGCACCCGGTGCAACTGAGGTGGTAAAGGAAGGCGATAAGCCACCTCGCCAATCCTACAATGGACCTGGAATTGTTCGATGAAGCATGGAGACAAATTGCTGCCTCGGACAAATCTCTGTAATCCACGTCGAGGTGAGGAAAGCAAGAAGACGTGGTCGCCATCCTCGAACTCTAGTGGCCTCCGCCTCCTGTCATCATAAGACTTCTGCCGGCTCTGAGCTGTCCTCATCCACTCCTGGATGACCTGGACCTTCTATGTCGTGGCCTGGACCATCTTCGGTCCCACAAGTGCTGACTCCCCAGGGTCTGTCCATCACAAAGGAGATCTACAAGGTCGGTCGTACAACTCCTTGTATGGTGTCATCCCGATGGTGGAGTGGTAGCTGTTGTTGTACGCGAACTCCACCAAGGGTAGGTGGTCCTCCCAGATGCGACCAAAGTCGAGGACACACACGCTGAGCATGTCCTCGAGTGTCTGAATGGTCCTCTCCGTCTGACCATCTGTCTGAGGGTGAATGGTGGTGCTCAGATGTAGCTACGTCCCGAAGGCCTCCTACAAACCCTTCCAATGCCGGGAAGTAATGATAGAATCTCGATCGGAGATGATAGAAGATGGATCAGCGTGAAGTCGTACAATCTCCTGAACGTAGAGACGTCCCAAGCTCTCCACTGAGCCCTGATCTCTGATGGGTAAGAAGTGTGCCGACTTGGTGAGTCGGCCGAAAATCACCCAAATGGAGTCATGACCTCTGGAAGTGCATGGAATTCCAGTCACGAAGTCCATAGCTATGTCGTCCCACTTCCACTCCGGGACCTCCAAGGGTTGTACCAAGCCTGCTGGTACCTGGTGCTCTGCCTTCACCTGCTGGTAGGTGAGGCATCTAGAAACATACTCTGCCAGAGCCTTCATCATGCTCGACCACCGGTGTTGTTGTCTGAGATCCTAGTACATCTTCACTATACTAGGATGTACTGCCAAGGGGAAGTGTGAAACTCTCTCAGCACCTCCTCCCATAATGAAACTGGTACCAGGGTACGTCCTCTGAAATGGACGATGTGCTCTCCTCCTACAGAGAAACCATCAGGTTCCTGACATGAGGATATCTGCGCACGCCGGGTCTCACAGTCAGCATCCCCATGCAGGGCCTCTCTGACCCGCTGTATGAGGGGTGACTGTGAGAGACTTAAGGAAGGCTACCCAATATCTATCCATGAAGGATATCTGCAAAGCGGCTAGCTGCTCTGTCGCCTCCTCAAGTAGCTGAATGCCCGTACTCCTGCCGAGAGCTTCAGCTACTACGTTCCACTTCCTAAGAGTATAGACTATCTCAAAGTCATAGTCCGGGAGGAACCTAAAGTCATCACTGATGTCTCAGGTTCAAGTGCTTCTGAGAGAATATGTACCTGATACTCTGATGGTCAGAATAAACTGTAAAGCGCTCGCCCATCAGTTAGTGTCACCATGTCTTCAGGGCGAAGTCCACTACTGCTAACTACAGGTCATGGGTAGCGTAGTTCTTCTCATGAGGCCTCAACTGAAGTGATCCATAAGAGATCAATGCCCTCTCCTGCATCAGGACACACTCGAGTCCGGTCCCTGATGCATCGCAGTAGACTACGTACCATACTCCCTCCTCTGGAAACCTCAAGATAGGTGCGCTGGTCAATCTCTATCTTAGATCCTAGAAGCTCTACTGACCTCTATCTAACCACATAAAGGGTTCCCCCTTGTTCCTCAAATATGAGAGTGGTGCCCCAACTCTGGAGAAGTCTAGCACAAATCTCTGGTAGTATCCAGCTAATCCCATGAAACTCCGCACCTCCGTCACGCTCCTAGGTGGCTCCCAAGCTAGCACTACCTTGATCTTCGCAGGATCCACCGCAACTCCTACCTCAGAGATGACGTGCCCCAAGAAGTGGAACTCATGTAACCAGAACTGACACTTCGAGAGCTTTCCATAAAGCTGGTTCTCTTGGAGTGTGTCTAGTATAACCCGTAAGTGGTTGGCGTGCTCCTCCTCATTCGTCGAGTATATCAAAATGTCTTCGATGAAGACCACAACAAATCGATCGAGGTATGGCTGAAAGATCCTGTTCATGAGGCCCATGAACACTACTGGAGCGTTGGTTATGCCGAAAGGAATAACCAAGAACTCATCGTGGCCATACTGACATTTGAAGGTCGTCTTCTGCACGTCCTCGTCTCGAACTCTGAGCTGATGATAGCCTGACCTGAGGTCTATCATTGAGAACCCCCATGATCCCTTGAGAGGATTGAAGAGGCCATCAATCCTCAGTAGCGAATACTTGTTCCTAACTATAACCTGGTTCAGGCGATGATAGTCGACACAAAGTCGCATGTTCTCGTCCGCCTTCTTGGCGAACAATATCGGGGAATCCCAGGGTGAAACTCTAGGTCGGATGAATCCCTTGCCCTGCAAGTCCTCCAACTCTACCCGTAGATCTCGATGCTCAGCAGGGGTCATCCGATACGCTGGAGTCGATATTGGGGCTGTTCCGGGGTACATGTCAATATAAAAGTCTACCTCTCTGCGCGAAGCTATTCCTGGAACGTCATCGGGAAAAACGTCTGCATACTGATCCACCACTACTGGAAAACCAGGACTCCACACGTCAATTGCTCCTAGGATGAGGCTAGCCAACTGATGAGTAATGGGTTGTCCTCTCCTCTGCGAGAGTCCATCCTATGTTGCGAAGGATCCCTTCTCGCCGGTGAAGGTGAACCTGCTCTCGTCGGTGCGCACACATCACACTATGCGCATAATACAGTCTATCTGAGCATGGACTGTGGATAACCAATCCATGCCCAAGATGACGTCGAAAGGCCTCAACGCTTCTACAAGAAGATCCCAGTCGAAGCTCTCGCCTCCTAGAGTAAGCTCACACTGCCGGCACCAGTGCGTAATCCTTGAGTCTGCTCTCGTAGGAGTCTCTAGCTGTAAGGATCGAGCCAACGGCTCCGTCGGAATCTCGGAGCTCTGAACAAGGGAAGAGACTATGAAAGAATTACTCACTACTGTGTCTTTAAGAACCGAATAAAGGGTGGAATAGAAACAGATAGTACCTTGAATCATCTCGGGCGTGCCGTGGTCGTAGGTCTCCACTGCCTGAAGCTATGTCTGTCTCTGCCCGCCAGCTCCCTGTGGTCGGGGTAGACCTCCTGGTGGTGGTAGTGGTAGAGCCTCAAAGCGTCGCCCACCACCCGCTGCTCGGCCAGCTCCTCTGTCTCGTCCACCTGGTCCCTGCGGACCGCCACGATCAACCATCTTCCTCTTCCTAGGTGTCCCTTCAACCATCTGCTACTCCTCAGCATGGCGGGTTGGGAAGTCACGAGCCATGTGGCCCTGCCCGCCGCATGCGTAGCAATGTCTTCCTCTTAAAAGACGGGCTCCGCACTGTGTGCCCTGCACAGGTGAGCCAGTGTCCTAAGGTTGTCTGCCTGAGGGTCTGGTCTTCCTGGACCCATGAGTCATCTGTCGACTGCCTACTGTAGAAGACTCTACTACATGCCGCCCTGCGGTAGGCCTCGCTGCTGAAGTAGGCTCAGTAAGGAAGCTCTTGATCAAAATGGCTCGTTCTAGAACTCCTACCTAGGTCTCAATGCTAAGGGAGATCAGAGAAGCCCTGATTTCATTCCTCAATCCCTGCTCAAAGGTTCGGGCCTAGATGAATGGGTCTCGAACCATGTCTGTCGAGTAGCGCGAGAGATCGGTAAATCATTCCAACTACTAGGTGACCGTCTAGATGCCCTGCCACAGCTGTAAAAGCTCCTGGATGCGCACCGCGTGGAGGGTGGATGGGAAAAACTCTGAGAAAAAGAGGCTCTCAATGTCCATCCAGAGGAGAGATTCCTGATCGTGCACCTGGAGCATCAAGATCCACCATCTGCCGGCTACCGCGTGCAGTAGGCTCGCTACGAGGATCACCATGAGGTCTGCTGGTGTCCTCAATAACCTGAAAACCCGAAAAACTGCCTCCAGCCAGTCCTCGGCTGCCTGGGGGTTCGTCTCCCCGTAGAACCTAGGAGGTCGCTAGCGCTGAAACTCATGCAGAGCACTAAGGCAACGTGCATCGTCAGTGGATGGGGCTGGAAGCATCACTGGCTCGGGGGGTAGAGGTACCGCCGGTGCCTCTGCTGTCAAAGGTTCCTGTACCGAGGCCTCATCGGTCGACGAGCTGTCGTCACGTAAAACTCTCAAAACCCTAGCTGGCTGCCATCATGGGGCCATCCTGAAAAGAGACAGGTGTGTCACGGTCAGAACAGTATACCTGGTGAGCTGACACAATGTAATCTCAACGAAATCTTGAAACACACATGCAATCAATGTTTTCATGCATTAAGTCGGAAATCGGAAGTCAGGGTTCTGGTGTACGGATATGTCGGTCGCCGCACCAACACTGGACTCCCCGGACTGATAACCACACCCAATACACTTAACACTAAAGCCTCACAAAGAAAAATATCAGAGTCCTGAGTTCTGTGGTAGAACCGAACTCCTCTGATACCAATTTGTCACAACCCGTCCTCGGGACCCGTGCCGTGACTACCCCAATCCCGCCTTCCATAAGCCAGGGGCTAGCGACTAGCACCAAGGAGTAATTCCCTGGTAACAAGGGAAGGCATTGCCTTTGTAAAGTAAATAAACACCACAGAGAAAGAAAACAGTATAAGTAAACACTAAGTAAAAAACTGAGTACAACAGTAAGTGCGAAATAGTAAGTGGGCCAGAATACAGTCCCAAACTGAAAGTAAAGTACAACGGGAAAGGGAAAAATAGCTGAAATTAAAGCCGCAACGTCGAGCCGTCCACTGGAAGTCCCACCGGATGGGTGAGTATAGATGGCCCCCACAGCTCCTAGGGTCCAGCCGTCCGCTCCGAGTACGTCCCACCTAGTGGTCCACCTCTGGGTATCGTCCTACTCCACAAGCCTCAACCACGATCAGCACTGTCTATTGTCTGCAACCATCACAATGTAGTGCGGGCATAGCCCGTGCAGGGGTGAGTATAAGCTACCCAGTAGGGACCCTGAGACCTCCGAAGGTCTCCAAGAATCCACTAAGGATAATCCACAAAGGAAAGATGCAATCACGAAGTAACATCCGACACTGCTAAGGTATATTCCCATACATATACCTAAGTCATCAATTCTAGTTCTCTCAAACCTCCGAGCCCAAGTACAACCCAGTCCACATAGAAAACAAAACGTAATCCACACAGGATAGCACAACAGAATCCAAAAAGGAAAGAAAAAAAGGATTCAGCTCACACATGTATACATCTTCCTATGACAATAGAGATGATCAGATATAGCCACTGATTCATCTAAGTTGTTGGAACCACAATGTATCAATAGGTAATAACCCCCGCAATGACCCACAAAGGATCTGACCCACACAGGATCGATAGGTAACTAACCCCCGCAAATATCCCACAAAGGATCTGACCCACAAAGGATCGACTGGTAACTAACCCCTGTAAAGACCCACACAGGATCAGACCCACACTGGATCTGTACGTGCTGGCCCACACATCACCACTGAGCACTGACCCACACAGGATCAGACCCACACAGTATCGGTAGCACTGATCCACGTAGGATCGCTGAGTGATGTAGTCGTCGCCATCGAATCCACTGAGGATCTCTGTATAGTCATCATCGTCGCAGCCAGCTCTAGGGTTCCCTCACACAGTAAGCTCGTTCGGGAGGGTCCTCTCCACGATACGAGGGTCTAATACATCAACTAAAAGAAATTACGGAGTTGATGTATCCAAAGGTTCAATATCGTCAACAGGAACTCAACGTCATAGACGGCGCGTCAATCGGACACTCGGTCTGAGAGTTATTGGCTTTTTCAGCCCAGGGGCCCCGTTGGTTTTTAAATAAAAACCAACCCGACCATACTCCACCTGCATCCAAAACTCGGGCGGATTAAGCCATAAGATCTATCTCACTTAGAAGAAACCTACAAGGTCGACGACACGTCAATCAGACATCCTGAGCTCAAGTTATAAGAGTTTCAGCTCCGAGGGCCCGGTTGGTTTTGTGTACCAACCAACCAAGCTAAATCCAATGTTCTCTGAAACCTTGAGTGTAATATTCTAGAACGACTGTCTCGATCCAAGGATTGCATCGCCACTGACGGTGTATCGATCGGAGGTCTGTAGCTCAAGATATGGGAAAAAGACCGAAGGAGGTCCGAAAACGGGGGGTTTGGGCCCGGAATGACCCGGCCCAACCCCCCTGGTTCGGCCCGAACAGGGTCGAACCGACCCGGGTCCAGGTCCGACCCGGCTGGGCGCGACCCAGCCTGGCCGGTGCGGCGCGACCCGGCCTGGGCGCGACCCGGCTGGCGCTGGCTGGGTGGCCAGTGGGTCGGCTCGGCCGTTACGGCCGAGCGAAGCGGGGGGCGCGCTGCCCCCCCGTGGAGAGACCCCGGCCCCACGTGGGGTTGCCCTTGCCCGCGGATGCAGCCGGTTGTTGCGTCCCGCTCCCTCCGTTCCCACGCGGTTGCGGGTCAGAGGCCTGTCGCCATGGCTGAAGCCACGACGGCTCCTTCCAGCGGCGCTCCGGGCACCGCCGCCACCAGCCACCAGCACCGCCGTGCCGACGAGGCGGGCCGCTTCGCGGACCACCGGACGAGTTACGGTGGTCAGAATTCAGTTCTGTCTTTTCCAATGGCCCTCCCATGGCCCTTCCTTCACTGCAAGGACCTCACATCACCCATGCATCCTGCTTTGTCGTCGCCCGCCAATCCGCTCACCTAGAACGAAGAGACGGTGGGCTCAGACTTATTCGTTTGTCCGCACCCACCGTGTTAGCGGTTTAAAAAATTATTCCGAAAAATATTTATACAAACTGAAGATATAATCACATAGATTAAAATGAACAAAACCCCTACCTCAACGTTGTCGTCGAACGTGAGTTCGTCGCAGAATTAACCATCGCGGAAGAATAGGATCTTCGTGTCGCAGAAGGGGGGTCGCAGTCGTCACGGTACATGGAATTGCGTAGACAAACTCCAAGGATTAAAATCACACAGATTTAATTGCAACATTTAAACCCATGTTGAGGATATAATTCACAAAGAATTAAAAGAACCGCAACCCCCATACCCTAATCGGTTGTTGATCGAAGATTGTCGCGGGGGAAGGAACGTCGTGGAAGAAGCGTCGCGGAAGGAGGATCATCAGCGTCATGGTGCACGGTGTCGCGTCGTCAATCTCTGAGGGTTCAGCATTCTTCGTCTCCCTTTGTCTGAGGCTGGCATTCTTCGTCAGGGACGATGCGTTCTTCACGTTCTTCGCGTTCTTCAACGAAGGAGGATGATGATCTTCAAGCATTAGAGTTTCTCCAAATCCTCTCAACATGCAACCCCTCAACAAACCTAGTATTGGTCTAATTTTATTCCCCATGCCAACAAATGAAATTCAAAGGTAAGAAATGTACAATTAATTCAATGAATTAATTGTAACGACTTAATTTCCAAATTACTGAGGCGTTTCTTAACCAAAATAAACGCACGATTGACTTTAATTAAAAAGGGGTTTTCGCGGGTGTGTTACTTAGAGGGAAAGAAACGGTGGGGCTCATGCAGGCCCCACCTCACAAATATCCAACAAATGGGGAGGATATTATGGGTTCTACCTTATCTGCTTAACTTAGCTTATGTGGCTTTAAGTGAAATAATATAAAGTGTCACACCACTTTTATTTTATTTCTTAACTTAACCCCAAAAATTAAAAACCACACCCGAGCAAACGTAACTCCAGAAAAGGTGTTTCTAAGAAAATGTTGGCACTGTGATTTCATTGGTGCACTCGGAATTTGATTCCGAGCATCATTTCGAAAGTTAGAAAAGACCGCTCGTTCGTTCACTAAATGTACCCGAGCCAACTTTGGAAAATGATTCCGGGCACACGGGCCTCGGAATCAGGTGCCGTCAAAAACTGCATTCTTGTTAAATTTCCAAGAAAATTAAGAAAAAAAATTTCTTGAATTTTACGGATCTTTACACCAAACCCATATATTTTATGTGCATATAATTAATCATGAATTTTATAATCATTTTAATAAGTTATTTTATAATCAATGTGTCTCATACTACTTTGAAACATTTGAATTCTAATCCCCATAAATTATTATAATAAAAAAAATTAAATAACATTAGAATAAATAAATAATAGATATAATATGTTAAATTATATGTATATATATCTCATAAAGAAGGTGGGTATATAACCTCAATATATGCCTCATGGAAGAGATATTGAGAAAAATTCCCATGTAATGATTATCTTTAATCAAATGAGTCCCTTTTGTGTATTAAATGTAAATTCACAAAATAGTTTAAATAAGGAATATGTTAATCAAAACTCATTTCAACAATAATCACAGGAAGAAAATATGAATGGATTAGAAGTCTTGCCCAATGAATGAGAATTTATTTAAAATCCCACTTACAACATTGTAATCAATCGAATCGTGTACCCCCATAAAAGTAATAATTATCAAATATAGACATTTATTACCATAATGATAATGATATTGATGATATGATATATCAAATTGTTGTATATATATATTCCAAACATAATAAATAAGTTTTTAATATGACATGTATCTCACAAATGTTAAAGTGTTTTGAGAAACCCATACCTCACACTCCCCTCTAGTGTATCATTAATTATCTTCTTTTATAATGGTTTAAATAATGTTATTAACTCATTAAAAAATATATTCATCTTTATAATAAATTATTTCTATATTTTATAACATATTATTACCCATTCAGTAATATTGATTTATTATTTTCATGGTTTCAGGTGCGTTTGTTTCATGGTTTCATGATCGGTTCAATCATGTATGATAATGTATGTTTTTTTCAAATTGGTTTACAACTACAGGATATGAATGGAATTTTATTAATTAAATTAAATAAGTATAAATGTTACCATATTTCATTTTTTTTATTGTTTGAGGATGTTCCATTTGATAAAATGTTAACGAAAAACGTTTTGTTCATTTTGATGGTTTTTCGGAACACCGTGAACTAGTTTCAATTTATTTAAAATAATGAGTATATAGTAGTTACATAGCAAGAACTATGTTATATAATACCTATTAAAATTATATTTATTTGGAAAAATATCACTATGAAATATCATGAATGATATAGTGGAAAAAGGACCAAAACAATATTCAGAGAGACAGTTCATCGGTATACAATTGACAATAATTTTGTTTCATTAAATAAGTAGAGTTAATAAGTGGTGTGGGTATAATATATTTGATTAAAAACATAAAATTATAATATTTAAATTATTATTGAGTTATTATTATTTTATGGAAGAATTATACAATGATAACGGAGAAGAAGAAATGAAAATTAGTGATGTGTTTTCAGAAAATTACCTCATGAATATCACCTGCTTGGATGACCCATTGGTGACCTTTGATTTGGATTTTTTTGAGACCAAAAACACTTGGATATTAATAGATATTTCAAGAGAGGTTTTGAAATATATATTTTAGGATCCTATAGACATTTTATTCAAAAGAAAAAGGTGGGGGTGGTATTTATGATTTAATGGTGGTGGGTTTAAGTGATTTAAATAATGATTATTTTATATTTAAGGACAATGACATTGAGGTGGCATTATTTTTCATATTCTTGAAAGGAGATTAATTTTTAATAGGTTATTTATGGTTTATTAATAACTCAATTAGTATTAAATTTTTTAGTTTTTTGGTAGTTTATGTCTTTACATTTTTAACATTAACCCGTTTCATTTTTTTACATATACATTAATTAGGATTTCTTTTACCGTGATAAAATTTTTATGCAAAAAATAAAATTTAATAAAAAAATATTTTTAAATTGTGATTACAAATATTGAATCCCCTTTACCAAATTAATTTCACACAATTAAAAAAATTGAATTCAAAATTAATCCCATAGAGAAAATGAGAATGTTGGTTTTAAACTGAAATGATCAATACTATGATTTTTTTTCCAATTTTAATTTGAAATTGATTCCAATGAACTAAATTAGTTTTATTGATTTATAATTATACTAACTATACAATAATTTTTTTTAAATATAATTTAATTATATAAATAGATTACATGAAACATCAGTTTTCAATTAAAAATCAATATTTTTGAGAGTTCATTAAAATAATAAACTTCTCCAAAAAATACCAAAAATTTAACCTAAGAAAATTTTTATATTAATATTATAAAATAAAATTATATTTCTCAATTAAAACATATAAAAGTATCTATGTTTTGATTTAAAATAGGTTATCCATTAATATTCGGCAAAAATGCATTATGATATCTATAGATTATTTTGCTTAATGTTTGATTTATTATCAACATAATCATTTCTAACATGATGGATGAATATAAAAAAAATATTGAATATATATAGTATATCATTCATTAATATCTTTAACCAATAGTTCATAATTTCAATTATTATGACATAATTACTCTGTGTAAATAAACTAGTTTCTTAATAGAAACAAATCCTTTATGTTCAATTCAATTTCATTATTATTTCAAATTACTTGGTTACTAATGAATAAATTTCGTAAATAATTTTAAAATATATTTTAATAATTTAGTTATTATTGTTCATTACCTTTGTTCTAAGGGATATGTGTTTACTAATAAATTTAAATAATAATATTTACTCATTGGTTTATGCTCAATGCTCTATTTAACAAAATCTATAGATGATATTTAATTTAAAAAGCGGAATACCATAAAATATTATGGTGTATCATTTTGAAAATATAAAATAAATTGAATGAGTTTCTAGGTAAAGTTTTAATCCATAGAATTTATTCTCCTTAGGTTTTTCTTGTTTTCCTTTTTTAAAAAAGATGGTTCCAATATATTTTTCATTGATTATAGAGCATTTAATAGAATCGATGTTACGAAAATCATCATTTTCATCATATTTATTATTTTTTTATCATCTCCATTGAGTATATTTTTTTTCAAGGATAAATATTAGGTTAGGGTCCCATTAGTTGATGTGAATGATGTAGATATTAAAACAACTGCATTTCATACTAGATATAGGCACTATGAGTTTGTAGTTTTTCCCTTTCGGTTATATGATAATCTAGATAAATATATTTATATTACCAATAGATTATTCCATGAATATTTTTGTATTAATATGGTACTATTTATTGATAACATTATGGTGAATTCTAAAATTCATAAAGAAAATAAAATACATATAAGGATTTTGTGTGGAATCTACAATGAAAAGAAACAATGTGTACAACATAGTATGTTTGATTTTTTTAATTCAAAAACAATATTTCCTCGGACATATTTTATCTAAAGATGTCATATCTTTTGATCTGGCCAAAAAACAGGTTGGCGAATAGTGGAAAACACTTACCAATTTCATAAAGAATTAATTGTTTCTCATAGTATGAGGTTACTAATAGAATTTTTTTGAAAACTTTTCTCTATAATATATAAACGGTGTAATTTAACTCAAAATGGAGTTAAATTGTTCTATAAAAACAAATGTATTGACTATTTTCAGGAACTAAAAGCAGGGATTGTGAATGATATAATTTTATACTAGAATTATGATTTAGTAACTTTCTATACTTTGATTGTGGATTCCATGTAGTCGACATTGATTGATTGAATCAATCAAGCTTAGAAGGAAGAAAATGGGTTATTAAAAAAAGATAAAATTGGTTTTAAAGGGTAAATTTAATTTACATAACATTGATAAAAATGTTTTTTTTGATATATGGAAATAGATTACTTTTACCATGTGATTATAAGTTGGGGAAATAAATTTTTTGTGAAGCCCATAGATCCATATTTTCCATTCATCCTAATTTTACTAGGATATTAAATATACATTATAAGTTTTACTGGTGGTATATAATGTTAAAACAAATGTTATAATTTACAATGAAATGTATGAATTTTCAATAAATTAATGTAGAATTAAATTTAAAAAAAAAAATTCATATTTTTTTTATAATGAGAAACAGTGGAAATGTATCCATGGATTTCATAGTATGATTATTAACGACTACTCACGGAAATATTATTATTTCATATTTCGTTGAATGATTAACTAAATCATCACATTTCCATTCTAATAGAGATATTATGTCTTGCGATCAAGTATCTCAATTTTATAACAAAGTGACAACTAGTATACATGGATTTCCTCCCTCAAAAGTATTTGACTACGATCCTAGGATTACATTATATATTTTGAAAGAAATTTTTAATTCGTTTAGTACTGAATTAATTTTTAGGAAAACTATTCATCATTAATTTCATAGATAGTATAAAAAAGTTCAATCTTTAGAAGATAAGATTTATTATTATTCTACAAACTACATGGGATGTTTGGCTCAACATATATATTTAGTTTAGATTTATTATAATAATATTTTTCATTATAGTATATAGATGGATCATTTTGAGGAATTATTTAAAAATCCATGTTGGGATCCTATGTTTTGGGATAATGTATGAGAATATAAGATGACAAGAATATATTTGTTAGAGTACATGGTTGAGAAGGGGATCATAATTCCACAATATAGAATAATAGCTCTGAGAAGGAGGGACATTTATGAGGATTATGGAATTAATGAACTTTTTTAGGTAGGTGAACTAGTTTTTCTTGATGTAAATCCGTGGAAAATGGTTATGAATTTTGATAAAATATAATATTATCCTCATAATTAAATGTACTATATGAAATCTTAGAGATATTTGGATCATTTTCATACTGAGTGTAATTTTATATGAATTTATTCTAGATGTATATTTTTTTCATATTTCTATGTTAATAATGTATGTACCAGATTAATTTCATGTATCGAACCTTGTGGTTTTTTAATTGGAAAAGAACCATACTTATGAAGAAGAAACTATTCCGAATCATTTAAATAGATATAAATTATTACGGAAATGTAATTTACTAGGTTACAGTTTTTTGGAGAAACCCTATGGCTGAAGAAGTAATATAAAAATTATAAAAGGATATAAGTGAAATTTATCCCCACTTATTTAATAAGTGAATAAAATTATGAGGATGCATTTTCTAAAATGAGATGATTGCAAAAATCTTGGTAATATAAATAGAAATCATTTTATTGTCTTATAAATAAACATTATTAATATAATATATAGTTACATTTATCCCACGAATATAATTTAATTTTTATTAAAAAAAATATTATTTATATCAAAAGTACTTTCATGATTTATATACTACAATTTAAAAAGTTGATTTAAAAATTATAAAACCATAATTTGATAAAATCATCTTCTTTTCTTGATTCATAATTATAAAATTTTAATATGATGAAATTTTTAGTGTTTTAATTATTTTTAGGAATGCTGAAATGCAGGTTTTTATAAATCAAATTAGTTTTTTCTAAAGTGTTTATAATTTAAAAAAATATTTTTTTTTAAATTTAATTATTTAATTTATACTTATAATTCTTCAATGATGTTTTTTAAATTTATTTTATAATTTAATTTAGTATAAAAATATTTTATATTTAAATATTCATTTTTTTGAATAATCAATGTTCATGGAATTTTTTCAGTTTAATATTAAATTAAAATCTAAAAATTAAATGTTTTTAAATTTGAATAAATCATTATTTTTTTCGAATGAGTGATTCCAAATTTGGAAAATAGTTCCCTTTTTTTAACAATATGAATAGAGTAATTTTTTGTTACTATGGTAAATGGTAAATAATGTAATTAAAGTTAAATATAAAATGATAATGATTGTAAAATTACCGCAGACATTATTTAATATTATTTAATAATTATATTTTTCCTATAATAACCTAATATTTTTGTTATATTTCATTTAACCATTTATAAGAGAATATGATTATTATAATATTTTATTAAAAGAAATGTATAAAATGGCACACTCATTCTTTTAATAGAAATAATATTTTTAACATGAGGATAACCAAGTAATATGTTCAGTTAAAAATATTAATTTGAAATAAAAAAAATTATATTTATGATGGATATTTATTTTCTTGTTTTAGTGAATAAATTATTACCTTAAATATTTATACAACATTGATGATGTAACTATTTAAATAATGGGAACATCGAATTAAAAATATTAAAAACAATATAATTTAAGATAATTTATATAATTGAAAAAATTTATTTATAAAATGAAATTTTAGTGCTATATTAAAAAATATATTTTATTATTTTACTTATTTTATTGATGTTAATAAGAAAGGTAATAAATAATTATAAAAAATTACCTTACTGATATATTATAACTAATAATAATTTATGAAATGATATAAAATTCCAAAAAAACATTGTATCATCCATGTGATTAAATTAAGTGTTATAATATAAAAAATTGTCCATTTATTAGAATTTATTCCATTTATAGTAAACATATTATCCATCAATGTGTAAAAAATATTGTTTTGACACTGTATGTGTGAAAGAGGTTAATGAGGGGTTAAAAATGATATTGATAAATACCTGAAATAATGTTAAAAAAGTACTTTATGATATTATTTACAACCATAATCATTAAATAAAATTAATATATTATTTTTGATCCCTACTATATTTAAAATTAATTTATATTGATTAAATATTTATAGAAATCATAAGAGGGTCCCTAATATATCTTAATAAAGTGAAAAAATTATTCAAATTTATTTAATCATAAAAACCTATTTGGTTCAGAAAATAAATAAATAAAACCCCTTCATATATTCCATAAAATAATTATATAAGTTTTTATTTTTTCATAACACAAATATTTGAGTTATTAAGGTGTTAAGAAAACGAGGTACTATGAAGAAGAGTAATGGTTATTAATCAAGCGTGTTGGTTTAATTTCTTCTTACACCTTCTTAAAATATTCATCAAAAGTTCCAAAATAGTAAAAAATAATCCTCTATATAGTAATATGTTATTATGTTACTATAATAACCTATATTTATCTCTTCTTCCATGAGATAGTAAATAAAACCATCGTTCTTGGGTATGACCCAATATCTATTAAAGAACCAATTTTTCTCATTTTCAATAACCATTTATCATGGATCAATATTAATGATGTAATTAGTTCTTATATTTTATATTAAGTACATAAATTTCATTATTTAAATATAATGTATTATTTACCTTCTTACCTTTTTATTCACTAAAAATGACAACGCCATTCATGGTTACGTGTTGTGTACCACATCCAGGAAGTGATGTGATTTTATATTTATAACATAATATGATGGATGGTATAAATATAAATATAAATATATATATAATCTTTATTTTATATTTATAATATTATTATTAGTATTTAATTATTAAATAATACTTACCCTCATCCAATAATGATCATTAAAAATTGGAAACATTACTCACATGTATATATGACCGATCGACTCCATGATTATATTGTAGTTATTTATTATGACCATATTCAATGGTTTGATTTAAAGGTATAAATAATTAATAATAATATTAATAATTTTATAATTATTATTCTAGAGATAGTATACTAATTTCCACTTTGACTCTTGTCAACATGCTGATGTCATTTCTAACATATAATTCAAATAACATCAAAACACCTTTCTAGAATGTATTAGATTGGGTTATTATTTAAAAGAGGGTATTAAATGAAATAAAGGAATAATGAAAATTATATGGGTTATTGTAAAATTGTAAAATAAATATAATTTTTTATTCAGGTAGATAAATAATGTACATGCTGATTCTGACAAAAGGTAAGAGACTTGATTTTTAAAATCCCCTTTTGAAAATCAACATTAATGAGTTCTTACAAAAAATGTATAGGATATTATTTTTAAACATACATATATGAAAAATATTTTAAC
The DNA here is from genome assembly GCA_963277665.1 of Viscum album. Lineage (NCBI taxonomy): Eukaryota > Viridiplantae > Streptophyta > Magnoliopsida > Santalales > Viscaceae > Viscum > Viscum album. The sequence continues at coordinate 399,087,973 of OY728151.1, read as the reverse complement.
ACCTTCATGAATCCTAAATGATTTGACGTTTACTTGATTTTTTATATTCATATTGTATTCTTTATTATGTTCACATTCTAAAGAATATAAATGATAATGAAATGTTTTTCCTTTTCTCATTTTCTGTTGATTTTCAAAAAGGATAATTTATAAACAATGTTTGAATTTATTTATTAAAATAAAAACTCAATTTTATATTGTAACATATACTTTAACAATGAATTTTCCAACCACCATGTCATTTATTTGATGATTTTCTTCATCTATAACCTTTAATGATTCATTAAAATTAAAAACACTTTCCCCTTATCTAGTTATTTTTGTATTATAAATGAGTTAATAAAAAATGTATTTAGATATATAATTTATTTCAAAAGGGTTTAAAATAGTTTTTTCCTTGGATTTTATTCATAATATGGTCCTTGTACATTTCTTTATCAATGATTGAGCTCTATTATAACTCATAGGAAAGTCTACTAAATCATATATTATGGGTGTGTCCAAATAGAATCAGGTGAAGACATTATATCTTATAATATGGGTTCAAACTTCTAGTTTACCAATGGATTGTGTAATTATTTTGTTCTTTTAAGAAAAATATTGGATGTCATCTATATGGATATTCAAATTTGTATGTTTTTATATGTTTTCAATGAAATTATGTCCAATGGTATGTACATAAAAATTTTATGTGTTCTAATGGGTTTTCATTGAATTGTTTCTATTATAAATGCTACTATAATGATATTTTTAAATTGAAAATGATTCCCTTTCTTGGTAAAAGGTGTATGTTTTAATGGAATGAATTTCAAAAAAATTTATGTTTTTCACTGGATTGAATGTTTTTATCTCTTTTTGTCCACCACTAAATGTTGTGTGCTCATCCAAATTTTTAAAAACATTCAAATTGATAATGGATGGGTAATGTAATGGAATAATTCAAGTCAAATGATGTGAATATTTTTCTTGAAATGAAATCATGTTTTATATTTTGAATGTTTTTTATCGTGGATGAAATAGATACTAATAAGAAGTGTCCACAATGTATTATATTATTATGTAATTTATGAATTATTAAATAAATATTTAAAACTCTAAACCTAAAAGGATCCTCAAATGTAATATAAGTAATTATTTACTTAATACTCACGACTATATAATGTTTAATTTTGGGTCCTATCATCACATACTCTATTACTATATATTTTTGGGCTATAAAAGTTTGTACTATAATTTATAATTTAAATAAAGTATTACATATTATTTTTATTAATTATCCTTTTGAGTTTTAGAATAGAATAAATAAAAACCATTCTTAATTTAGTGTTTTTGGAAATAAAATATTAATTTTTCACTATAAATAAATATTATAAATTTTATCTAAATAAAAATGAAGGATTTTTTTTTTGATTTTATTACATATAATCTATACCGTTTTTTTTAATAAAAATGATAGTTCCATTAAGAAATCAAGACATTAAAAATTTGATAAAAATGAATCATAAAAAAACGAAAATAGATATTTGTTTGACATTTTAAAAATAATTTTCATCCGTTTTTGGATAATTTATCACCTAAGAGAACAAATGATGAACTTTTTTAAATATATTCAACTTGATTAAATTAAATATAATATAGATGTATTTTTTAAAAACCAATGAAATTCGAAAATCATTCAGAATTATCTCATTTATAATATCATTAATGATATATATTAACCAGTTAATAATAAAAATTACATAAAAATGAATAAAAAAATTATAATTTTTCCACATTATCAACTGAATACATAGGACAAGGCTCTATGAAATCATTTTTGTATAATGAAAATACACGATGGAGCCAAGCAAATTGAGAGAAACAATGTTTTTATATTGGTTGTTATACATAAATTTTTTCTTTTAATTAGTGTAAATTTTTTATTTTATAGTAACCATGATTAAAATGGAATAATAGTTATAAATATGGAAATACTTTTTCCAATAGGGTTATAATAAAAAAGAACTAATATATTGAATATATATTCAACAAATTAGGTAGAAAATAATCTAAAAATATAAATAAATACTTTGTATACTTCCTGTATTGAAAAATATTTATACTAGATATGACGTGGGATTTTTTTATATATGTGTAGAAAAAGAAATCTATTTTGAACAACTACAATTATTTTGAAATAAAAAATCATATGGTAATGTTTATTGAAATACTGAGGCCCATTGTAGAAATAAATAATTCCCAAGATCCTGGTATGATAAAATTAATATATTTTTGATAGAATTTTTTTAAGTTAGCCACATATAAAAATATTTTTAGTAAAATAGTTATTTATAAAAACATCGTATTTCAAATTTATGTCACCGAAATTATATTTTTTTGAACGCAAATATCACTTTATAATTCCATTGTAGATCTAATATAATCGGAGTATAGAAAGAGAGTGATGGTTTAATGAACATATTTCAATGGTTTTAATCATTATCGTAATCTAGAATGAATGTTTTTATCCCAAAAAAGTTTATAAAATACCTTTAAAATAATTTTGGATGCAAATTTTTTAAAAGTATTAGTACTCCTATCAGAACCAAAAAACCATATATCTTGTTGAATATGGAAATCTAGTTGATCAAAAGTATTTTAGAGGAATTATTGATTTCATAACATACCATAATACTTTTCCTATATAAATAATGTTTTATTTATGATAAATTTCATTACTTAATGTTATTCTAGAAGAATTAAATATAAATGTTTTAAAATGCGTTTTTCATTATTAAATGTGATCTATGGATCTTAGAATATTATTTCTTCTTCATATGATTTTGAATTAACAATTTCGTCAAATGTTAGATTAGGTGGATATAAAATGGGTAGAAAAATTACATCTAGAACATTTCATATAATAGAAAATGGGTTATTGTCTTAATATTGTAATAAATAGCACTAATCCAAACATTAAACTTCTGAAGTAATATATGTTTCAGTTGGATGTTTTTATGATCAAGTGTCGTGGTTAGAAAAAAAAATCAATAAAATTGATAGGAGTTTTACAAAAACACATATTTTTTACACATTTTCTATAAAATTATGTAAAACCAGAAAACATCAATCATGAACAAAAAACATATATTTATTACACATTTTATTTAGAATCACAAATTAAAATATTCAACTAAAAATAAGAAAAAATAGATGACATTTTTTGGAAAACCCCTTAATTATAATATATTGGGATATATTTAAAGTTAATATTGGATGTTCTATATAAAATTATCATTTATTTATTTAATATTAATCCCTCATATTATATTAATTCACTCCTTAAAAATTAGGGAGATACTTTTTTATATATATTGAAAATTTTCCTATGTTTTTTTAATTTTTTTAATTATTTTTTGAGAGACAAATTATCTTGAAAATTTTATACTTTCGTTCTATAAATATTCTCATAAAAATCATAATTTTGAAATATTTGAAAAAAAATATGAGTCATATTTAATATTATTAATAATACGATTTAGCTAAAATATCATTGCAAAAACTATTTATTTATTTTTTATTTTAGGAAACCCATAAGTTTATATTAATATAGAATATGTCAAAAAAATGTTTATAAATATTTTTAAGGTAAATATTAAATTAGTTTTTATAAATTTTAATTTATAAATTTATATAATACATTTCATGATGATAATTATTTTTTGTGAATATTTTTATTTCTAAAAATATTTCATAAACATTTAATGATTCAATAGAAAAACAATTCTGATAAAAAGTATTCAAAATGACACAAAAGAACAATTTATTTTGTTTTTTATTCATCTTTAGAGAATCTATATTATTAATTGATCATTTTAGGGTTTTATTCTAAATCATTCTGTCAATTGACGCTCTATTTGGGATCTATATTGAGGATAAGTGGGTCCCCACACAATTATTTATTAAGTGATTTCAGTAGATAACTCTGGTTATAAATACATTTTACAGTCTGATCCTTTTGAAATTTAATAGTTAGATTCACATTTTTTATTCTTACAGGAACTGTAACCATCAAGTGATTTTACTAATAAGATTTTTGTGAAGGAAATGATGATTAATTGAATTTAGTTTAAAAGGTATATTTCATTTATATATATTGTTACCATTTTTTAAGGTTGTAATCTTTGACTATTTTTAATGTTGATTTGGACTTGTGTTTTTTAGTAATTATATGAAAATTTTATAACTCAGCAACGTTTTATGATTTATTTCAATTAATTAATATCTCTATTGAATTTTGGGGAAAATCATTAAAACTAAACATAAAAAACATTATTGGACGAGATACCATTATGGAAAGAGGTTATTCATATAAATCATTAGTTTCCGAAAAAAGTAGTTCTGAAAAATATTTATATAAAACATCATTATTTTATTCAATGAAAATTTTAAAAAATAATCTAATCTATTTATGGATGAATGACTATTAGCTTTGACGATCAAAATATTTTATAATTTAAAGAAACAAAATAAAAATAAAATGAATGTCCATGAAATTTAAGTATTTTATTTCTTATATATTATGATAAGCATAAACATTGATATGTTCCTACGAAGTTAATTTAAAGTAGTGATTATTGGGTTATTGAATTTGATGATTGTAATTTACCAATGTTTTATCAACAATTTTGTAGTCAAATTTATGGAATCTCAAAAGATCAAGACTAAACAACCTCTTATTAAGGATAAGAAATTATATTTTGGTAAAGAAACCATAATAAAAATGACAATTGTTTGTGTTACTTCTTTGAAAATGAATATTGACAAAACCCAAAAAGTAGGGTTCATTGGAGAGTATAAACAAATTCAGAAAAATATTTTAGAAGATAAGAAATATTATGGAAACTATTATCCTATACTGATGAATAATTAAGAATAGTGTCATCAGAACATTTCATAGAATTTCATAAAATGAATGTTGAAAAGAAGAAATATTGTACATCCTATAGTTTATACAATATAAAATATTTTGCTCCGAAGGAGAAATAATATTATAAACATAGAGAAGTGGAAACTATAATTGGGTCAGAATAAAAATAATAGAAAGGTAAAATTGATTTGGATTTCTTAAAGGGAGTCTATAAAATCCATTCTAGACGTGAATTTTTAAATTACTAAGTTCCTCAGTTTGTTTGTTATAAACCAAGTTTTTATAACTGGTCAAAATCAGAACCCTATTTTAATTATAACTTGTTTCTATGAAAAAACTATGAAATATGAGATGTTCAACAAAAATTATAATTGACGTCGTGTACACTAATGTTCATTCCATTTATCAGTTAGTCGCGTACCAGTCGTGTGCTCTCCAAGTACATGTCGTGTGATGACCTTGTATGAATTTACTACTTCATGATGTGTAGTGTTTCTCGACACGCCATGTACCCTTGACTATGTCAAGGATATACATGGTGTGTAATCATGTTGGCTTGGTAAAATGTTTTTAGAAAGTACACGCCATTTACTATTTGTTCGCGCCGTGTAGAGGGGCCGTGAATGGGGATATAATTGGCATGTTCGGGATGTTGGTTGGGTTGAGAGTTACACGTCGTGTACCATAGGTGCATGCCATGTAGTCAGTCATCCAGTCCTCGGTGAAATGTCATCCATCTTATGACCAGTAAAATGATACCCATCGTGTATTCCTTAGTACATACAATTTATTTTTTTCGTTAAAACATGCAGTAGCCTTGTTTTCTGGAAATGGCAATGGGTTTCATCCAGGACACACGAATAACAAGCTAGGACTTCAATTCATTCATGTTCCATCGCGTGAAGTCAGATTCAAATACCATTTGGTCCACTGGAACCCCCTCTATGAGGCATTAATTCTTTATGAGTTGTTCATGATTTCTGTTCTAAGATATGTTATATGGGTTTGAGAGGTTTTGATTTTATTGTAGATCTACTTCATTTCTAGTCTTAATTAAAGGCTGTTATCATAGTAGTATCATAATACTAGTATGCGGTAGGAGGTTCATACCACTTTTTGTTTTTTTTTGCGGTCTTTTGGGTGGTGCGTCTTGGGTGAGTATTTGGTTATTTTTTAGTGTAGCCCTATTTTACCTTCTATTTTCTGTTAAATTGTTTTTTTACCTTTGGGATTCCTTTGTGTATGCATGTTACCTATTTTCCATGAGTAGGGCTAGGTGAGTGGTCATTTTCTCATCGGTGCATTTTGGCAGGGGATGACCAAATGGCTATAATTGATTTTTTTTGGTTAAAACTGTTGAGTTTAGATTATTAAAACTTATTATGACTTGTTAGTGGCTTTCAAGATCTTAGTGCGGGTATGAGTCGACACATGGCTAGTGTAATTCAAGTGTTTAGTTTGGTGTTCCTCATTCTGTATTTTATTTGATTATATATGTGTTACATGTCATTTCATATGATGGAACCCTTTATGTTGTGTAGGTAATGGCTTAGATATTTTTTGAGTGATGTTGATCACAGGTTGGGTTTGCTTCCGGTTTTATTGGGTGGTTCTGACCTCAGTATTGGGCGTCATAGATGTCAGTTTAAGCAAGGTTACTGTCAGTTTTGAAATGGCCTAGTTTATGTGGATGGAGAGGCCATAAGACTTTATAGGCAGGGAATCCGGAACACGAGGTGTCAGAGCTGTTGTGTCATGAGTAATAGATTTTAGATTAATCATCACCCGGAACATTTAGTAGTGTTCACATAGAGAGACTCTGTGATGAGGTGTTCTTGACCACTCGTGTGGGTAGAGGCCCTCATAAGTTGTAGTTTAGATACTTTTTGTTTGGGGGTTATTACCGTAGGATTACACATGGAATGTGATGATCCATATAGGGATAGAGTTGAGGATATTGGGTTGGGGGAACAAGATCACCATTATTTGACGGCAGACATCGATGTCCCTTTAATTACTCTACTTGATGGATGGCATCGTTGTCCCATTAGTTACTCTATTTGAGGGTAGGTATAGTTGTCCCTCTAGTTACTTATTTGAGGATAGACATTGATGTTTCCTCAAGTTACTATTTACTGGTCCTGCTATTGGGAAGTCGGTACTTGAGACACATGGTGTCAGGGGGAACATTGTGTCGAGTTACATGACATAGATTCTGACGTTGGCCAAAGCAGGTGAAACACCATGGTTACTACTGAGCACAAGTAGAGTTCGTGTTTTTTTGTGCATTATACTATTTACTATTTTCATTATTAATATATTCCTATTTAAACACTTATTTTAGGTACGCACTGTTGGGTTGTATCATATTGGGATTCGTCTCATACCCTAAACAGGCCCTTCCGACCACATGCAGACTTTATGGATTTATGTGTATGAAATATGTCAGCGTCAGGGGTTGGAATGCATTAGCTATTTCATGGAGAGGGTACGGACCATGGGGTATTACCTAGCTAGAGTTTACATTTATTTTCATTATTTCATATGTCATCATCCTTAGTAGTTTTGTAGCTATAGATGGATAGCCATTGGAACCTTTTCATGTAACGCCCCGACCCCAGTTACCCAAAGTCTGTGCATTATTGCGTAGCATTGGTATGATAAAAAAAGATCAAGTCTCGAAAGACTGATTAGTTTAGTAGCCTTGGAAAGACTAGATACATTCATATGTTTTACATTACATCATAAAGTAAAACAAAACTTCAAAAATCTTCTCATCATATCCACTTATATTATACCTGAAGGTCATTCATAATATACCTCTTCACATCCTGGAAAAATTAAAACATTGAAAGGGGTGAGCTCAGATGCTCAGTAAGGATAACAATATAGCAGAATCTTTCATAAATAAACATTGACATTTAAGGAAATGTATAACTAAAACAAAAGCCTTTTAAACTTGAACTTTAGCATAATATGGAAAAAGTAAAAAAGAAATAATGCCATTTACTTACTCACATGGATATTCTACTAGTCGAATAATCACATGAAATATCAATAACCACTTTCATAATGATGGAATGAATAATTCCAGACTATCATAACCACGTAGCCAAGGCCTCGTGCCAAGACCAAAAATAATATTTTGTCAAGGCCACGTGACAACACACTAGTTTGTCTCATGAGACCTACCGATGCATCGAGGAGCTATAGCGGGCTCCACCCGTCACTTATTAAGTCCAATGCATTCCTAATATGAATAGGTTTAAACATATCATAAACCATAACATAATCATATCACATAAAACATGCATAAAGGAAACATAACATTTCCACATTTCAATCACAAGATATCAATACAACACATTGATATAATAAAAACGCTTTCAAAACCATTTTCAATACCAAAATAAAATAAAGTTAAAACATTGTATTTATTTTTCATTAATAAAAGTTATGGCTTGTAGAGGAAGCCGATACTCAAATAATGGTCACGGCGGCGGAGAAGTCGTTGTCACCGCATAAGTACGGAAAGAGTAACATTCCCTTATTGTCTTTTAGTAAAAAGATTCGTATAAAAAATATTTCTTTTGAATAAACGTAAAAGTCAAAGGGGTTTATACACTGTATAAAAGAAAGTTGTGTATAAAACCAAATATGCCTCAATGAAAGGAGAATGAGACGAAGTCCTTAAAAAGATCATTTTTTTTAATAAAGTACATCTATCAAATGTACTAACTATAAGTACACATAAATAAAGTAAAAATACAAGATAGGACATAATAATATCATGACATAATTTGAAAGTAGGAGATTAACCCAAAGAATAGAAATTGGGTAAAGAAATTCCCTTACCTCGTGTCTGACATGACTCGACCGTTCTTTGATCTCCTAAATAATAAACTAGAGTTAATCTATACCTTCTTAAGAACCTTTTCCAAGTTCATTATTCCTTTTATATCACTTATTACCATGTCACGAACATTATGTAATTATTTAATATTATAACGGTCGTTTTGTCGATCTTAGGTACTTGAGTCAAAAATAAACTTCTTATAATTACAAGTTTTTCATGTGGTGAAATATCCATTATATCCAGAATTATATTCATGATTTAGATATCATATATATCATATATATCTATTATATACATTCATTCATAATATTACGTAACATTTAGAGGTAAGAAATGAAATGCACTGTTCATGGAGACGGTAAGCCGTACGTACGCATGAACGCTACTTTCATTTATAATTCATATTTAATGGAATGAAATAATAATTATATAAATGTATAATATAATTCCAGTATAATATAGTATATAATACCATTTACTCTATCCTTTATACATCCCACATATGGTATTAACGATTCAAATAACTTTGAGGGGGCTGTAGTCCGCACTTCCTAAAATGAAATTATCGTGTTTACACATAATGGAAATTATAAAGGTATGACATAAATGAGAAATACAGAAGCATAATGAAAACATAAACAAAATATATATGTCATATATGAAAATAGTTTCATCAAAATGGCCACCATTAGAGGTGTTACAAGAATATTGAACAATCATCATTTCGTGAGGCAAAAATTCACCATCCACAGAAACAGTATGTTCTTTAACCATTAGATGTAGGTGTGTGTAGGTGTATCTCGAATCCTTCTTATAAAAACATCCTAGTATATTGAGGATGCTGGTGTTGTTACAAAATAAATGAATAAAAAGAGTTTAGGTGGTTGGAGAAGCAAAATAAAACATAAGAACACAAGAGAAAACACTACCTTTAAAACGGGTAACTCTTTTTTGATTTGAGCCAAAGGATTCCTTGGGAAGAATTATGCCCAAAGTGAGGCTTTTAGGAGTAAGAGAGGAAATTTTGGAGAGTATTTGGGCAGATTTTGGCCAAGACAAATGGCTTGAAAGTGTGAATAAGGTTGGAGTGGTGGGGGCCTTTTATAAGTGGAGAGGAGGGGCACTCTTGGAAAGTAATGAAATATTACTTTATTACACAATGCTTTTCGGATTCTAAAGGTCCCACATTTCTATAATTCGAGGCTAAGGTGATAAGGGTTCAAAAAATATCCATCCAATAGGTTTTGGACAAGTGTAAGCCTTGGATTTTACATTATCATCTCATTTTATTTAAATCGTTAATTAATGAGGTAATCACTGCATCATCATGGTGTTAAAAATAATTTAATTTATTTAATGTCTAAAAATTATAAAAAAAATATCATGATGTAGGAAATATTTTTATACTTATAATTAATATTTATAGTAAAAAGAAAGACTTGTATAACCCTATTTAAAAATTTATTTAGTAAAACAACTTAGGTTTGTGATATTTTTTACTTTAACTTTAAATAAAAGTTATTTATGTCATTGTCCTACCAAAGTGGATCCATGGGATCCCCAAGATGACCCATGGATTGTATTGGTCGGCCATGACACATCCAATAGGGGTAGGACAAGTTTAAAGGTATTTTCATTTTTATATAATATCATTTTTACCTTAAATTTCACAAATTACCTTTAATCACGGTTAATTAAACTTAAAAGTTACTATTCACCAAAAAATTATTTTAATCCCATTGAACCACATTTTACTTCCTAATGACAACCATGTATGTCAGATTTTTGAAAATCAAATCACAGAAGTGGTAATATTTCATTTAAATGAAAAATCAGTTATTTAACTACCACTTAGTGGTTTCACTATTCATCAAAAATTAAAGTTTTTCAGAACAATGCCAAAATTTCACCCTAAGCTATAATTGATATTCCAAATTCCAAAATGATGTCTATTTTAAAAAATTCCAAAAATATAAGTTGCATTAATTAATTTCATAATTAATTCCTGTTGTCACAACAAATAGCGTGTTTTTTTAGAAACAATATATATCAAAAGATTGACAATTGATTATGTCCAATTTGAAAGTGAAATTAATTATAATGACCACCACTAGATAAAATAGTAAAAATATATTCTAATTATACTTTAAAACCACTCAATAGTATAATTTATCACTATAAATTATATCGATTAAAAAGGTTGTTTTTAAGTATTTTTCATTATTCATAAAAAATTGGAAGTTCTCAGAAAAATACCAAAAATTCAACATAGGATAATTTTTATATTACGAATACAAAAATGAAGTCCATTTTGAAATATAAAATTTCTATAATTTTAAAATGTGGTTATTACTATTCATAACGGCTACTTTGATTAGTCGCGGTGTGTTAGAACTCGAACTTGCGTACAATGCAAGCTATTGCATTATTGAAAGAGAGGCGTATCGTGGATGCTCGGGGTGTTACATTCTCCCCTCCTTCAATAAATTGCATCCTCGCAATTTGAAAATGTTCTTTTAAAATAAAAGGTTGAAAATAGAAAATACCTTTGTGGAAGCCCACATCATAAATAAGGTTAATAAAAATATAACATTAAAAGAAAGAAAGAGAAGTACAAAGGTCACCCGAGATAGACCATACTAGGATACTATGAAAATAAGGATATGGAGGAGAAACAAACCATCAATGTCTGATGAGGAGTTGTAGAAAATACGATTAGGTGAAAGTTAACCATAAGAAAGTCACAAACTTGTGATTGGTTGAGCGATCATTGAATCCCCAATTGGAAAAGTTAACCGGAAAAATTTTTGTTTTAAGTTACTTTTATAAAGTTGAGGAATTTATTTAGGATATTTACTAAGAATTTAAGGGAATATACATACTTGTCATGTAGACTTTCATTCTTTAATAAATTTTTACCACGAACCCATCTTTCACTCCAAAAGGTAATAGATAAAAATAATATATATATCCTAATCGTACAATGTTCAAAATATAAACACAGACCATTTAAATTAGGAAAACTATTTTGTAATAATCAGGGACTTCTCGTAGGCTAGTGGTAGGTAATAAAGGTCTGTCGCACTATGGTTGTGGGTTCGATTCCTGCAGCTTTGTCCAACGCGACGGTTTATGCCCCACCCTGCAGGTTGTCCTTTTCCTAAAACTATAGTATTATAATATTGCAAAAAAATAATCTTCATAAATGTTTTAACCTTAAACAATACTATCCAAAGATCAACTTAATCCATTCCAACCTTTATAGTTATCCAAAATACCTCTATCCAGACTTTCTTTAAAAGGTCTCTAAATTCCAAAAATCAATTGTATCATCAGATTCCTCAAAAAAGGTAAATTTTCTCTTATTTTCACATACAAAAATATGATTACCTTAATCATATTAAAACCTTAATGAAATCAACAAGTACTGCAGTAAAATCCTTATATATATATATATATCACATTATTCTAATAACCAGAATATAATCCATGAGTCCAAAAGCACCAATACATTAATTATTCTGCTTCAACTGTAGTAACATCATATGATTTTCCTTGATCCATTGGCCTTTTCTAAGGTATGTTTCCCTGATGCTTAGGACATTAATTTTCATAATGACCCATTTCTCTATAATTGTAGCATTCAACATTGATAGCCTCTTTCTTTCCCTTGCAATCACGAGCCTGGTGACCTTTTTCTCCACATTTATAACAAACTCCCATTCCTTTTAGGGAAGCAACGGGGTGATTCTTCCCACAATTATCACATAATGGAAAATCCTTCTTTCCCTTTTTCCCTTTATCTGTCTCTTGTTCCACCGTTCTATTATTTTCATGCTTTTCATTAAAGTCATGAGACTTAGAGAATTTCTTTTCTGTCTTGATTGCACATGAGACAATATCTTTGTATGACGAGAAGGTTTGTGAGACTAATGCTCGGCGAAGAAATGGTTTTAACCCATCAAAGAAACGATCAATCTTACTTCTTGGGTTACGTATATAATCTGCAGAATACCTCGCTAACCTTGTAAAGTTGGCCTCATACTTTGCGACATTCTCATCCTCCTTTTGTCTCAGACTCAGAAATTGCCTTTCCATATCTGCTCGATGGTAATGTGGAACGTATTTTTCTACGAAAAAATCTTTGAACTCTCCCCATTCCATACTCGATACTTCTTCATCTTCCTTTGTATTTTGAATCAATGACCACCATTGATCGTCATCTCCAGTGAGGTGGTAAACTACCATGATAACCTTCTCCCTTTCGATACTCCCCAAGGCGTGGAATATTTTCTCTAAGGAGTTTATCCATTTCTCATCTACTAATGGATTTGTACCCCCATTAAATGTTGGTGGTTGTGGCCTCATGAAGCGGTCTAAAATTGATCCTCCACGTTGCGGATCCGGATGCTCCATACGAGTAAGGTTATTATTCATATCCTGAGTGAGTTGTCCCAGTATGGTAATAAGTTGATCATCACCAGTTGTATCTCCAGATCCACAATAATTATCTTGAGCAGGAGGGAAATCCCTACACGGAATGAATGCATTTATACGGTTTCCATTCCTTCCACTAGGCGCTATTTCTTAACAATGGCATAAACTAGATTAGATTATGAATAATAATACATAATTCCATACTTGTAAAACACTTAACACTAATTGAAGTATTTAGGGATATAATCCATAATAAAAAAAGTTTTATTTGAGGAACTATATACTCATAATCCTTCATAGTGGTTTGTAATGAAAGTGAGAATTATCCTAAGCATATCCCCCAGGATTGTCGTAACCAAGAGTGCATCAAGGCCCATTGTCGTGCACCATTTCCCGTTCGAGTCTAGCTCAATACGGTGTTTTTGGAGTTTACCCCTAGGTACATCTATGCCAGAGCCACCTCTACCTGCTCGTATCCAGACAGGGATGTATTGCTCGGAAACCTCACAAAATCTCTATAATACCAAAATTCTAGGAAGTTCTTTTATACTAATCCTCTAAGTCTATCTTTGGGCTATGTCCTCTAATCAGAGTTTATCTAAATCTAGTTTCCAAGGTTATTACTAAACTGCCTCTGATACCAACTATAATGCCCCGACCCCAGTTACCCAGAGTCATAGCATTATTGCGTTGCATTGGCATGATCACAAAAGATCAAGTCTCGAAAGACCGATTAGTTTAGTAGCCTTGGAAACACTAGATACATTCATAAGTCTTACATTACGTCATAAATAAAAACAAAACTACAAAAATCTTCTCTTCATATCCCCTTATAATATCCCTGAAGGTCATTCATAATATACTTCTTCACATCCTAGAAAAATTAAATCATTGAAAGGGGTGAGCTCAGATGCTCAATAAGGACAACAATATAGCGGAAGCTTTCATAAATAAACATTAGCATTTAAGGCAATGTATAACTAAAACAAAAGCCTTTTAAACTTGAACTTTAGCATAATATGGAAAAAGTAAAATGAAATAATGGCATTTACTTACTCACATGGATATTCTACTAGTCGAATAATCACATGAAATATCTATTACCACTTTCATAATGATGGAATGCATAATTCCAGACTATCATAACCACGTAGCCAAGGCCTCGTGGCAAGACCAGAAATAAGATTTTGTCAAGGCCCCGTGCCAAGACCCTTGTTTGTCTCATGAGACCTACCGATGCATCGAGGAGCTATAGCGGGATCCACCCGTCACATATTAATTCCAATGCATTGCTCATATGAATAGGTTTAAACATATCATAAACCATAACATAATCGTATCACATAAAACATTCGTAAAGGAAACATAAAATTTCCACATTTCAATCACAAGATATCAATACAACACATCGATATAGTAAAAACGCTTTCAAAACCATTTTCAATACCAAAATAAAAGAAAGTTAAAACTTTGTATTTATTTTTCTTAAAAAAAGTGATGGCTTGTAGAGGAAGCCGAAACTCAAATAAAGGTCACGGTGGCGGAGAAGTCGTTGTCGCCGCATAAGTACAGAAAGAAAAACAATTCCTTTTTGTGGTTTAGTAAAACTCTTCATATAAAAAATATTCCTTTTGAATAGACGTAAAAGTCAAAGGGGTTTATACACCGTATAAAAGAAGGTTGTGTATAAAACCAAATATGCCTCAATGAAAGGAGATTGAGACGAAGTCCTTAAAGAGATAATTTTTTTAAATAAAGTACATCAATCATGTGTATTCACTATAAGTACACATAAATAAAGTACAAATACTAGATAGGAAATAATAATATCCTGATATAATTTGAAAGTAGGAGATTAACCCAAATAATAGAAATTGGGTTATGAAGGTCCCTTACCTCGTGTCCGACTTGACTCGACCGTTCATTGATCTCCTGAATAATAAAAAAGAGTTAATCTTTACCTTCTTAAGAACCTTTTTTGAGTTCATCATTACTTTTATATCACTTATTACCATGTCATGAACATTATGTAATTATTTAAGATTATAACGGTCGTTTTGTCGATCTTAGGTACTTGAGTCAAAAATAAACTTCTTATAATTACAAGTTGTTCATGTGGTGAAATATCCATTATATCCAAGAATTATATTCATGATTTAGATATCATATATATCATATATATCCAGTATATACATTCATTCATAATATTTCGTAACATTTAGACGTAAGAAATGAATTGCACCGTTCATGGAGACGGTAAGCCGTACATACGCATGAACGCTACATTCATTTCTATTTCGTATTTAATTGAATGAAATCATAATGATATAAATGTATAATATAATTCCAGTATAATATAGTGTATAATATTATTTAATCCATCCTTTATACATCCCACATATGGTATTAACGATTCAAATCACTTTGAGGGGGCGATAGTCCGTACTTCTTAAAATGAAATTATCGTGTTTACACCTAATGGAAATCCTAAATGTATGAAATAAATGAAAATAAAGAATCATAATGAAAACAAAAATATAATATATATGTCATATATGAAAATAGTGTCATCAAAATGTCCACCATTAGAGGTGTTACAAGAATATTGAACAATCATCGTTTCGTGAGGCAAAAATTCGCCATCCACAAAAACAGAATGTTATTTAACCATTAGTTGTAGGTGTGTGTAAGTGTAGCTCTAATACTTCTTATAAAAACATCCTAGTATATTGAGGATACTGGTTTTGTTACAAAAGAAATGAATAAAAAGAGTTTATGGGGTTGGAGAAGCAAAATAAAACATAATAACACAAGAGAAAACACTACCTTTAAAATGGGTAACTCTTTTTTGATTTGAGCCAAAGGCTTCCTTGGGAAGAATTCTTCCCAAAGTGAGGCTTCTAAGAGTAAGATAGAGAAGTTTTGAGAGTATTTGGGCAGAGGTTGGCCGGGCCAAATGGCTTGAAAGTGTGAATAAGGTGGGAGTGGTGGGGGCCTTTTATAAGTGGAGAGGAGGGGCACTCTTGGAAAGTAATGAAATATTACTTTATTACACAATGATTTTCGGATTCTAAAGGTCCCAAACTTATATAAGTAGAGGATAAGGTGATAAGGGTTCGAAATATACCCATACAATATGATTTTTACAAGTTTAAGCCTTGGATGTTACATTATCTTCTCATTTTATTTTAATCTATAATTAATGAGGTAATTGCTGCATCATCATGGTGTTATAAATAATTTAATTTATTTAATGTCTAAAAAATATAAAAAAACTATCATGATGTAGGAAATATTTTTTCTTGCTAATTAATATATATTGTAAATAATATGACTTGTATAACCCTATTTAAAAATTTATTTAGTAAAACAACTTATGTTTGTGACATTTTTTACTTTAACTTTAAATAAAAGTTATTTATGTCATTTTCCTACCAAAGTGGCTCCATGGGGTCCCAAAGTTGACCCATGGATTTTATTGGTCGGCCATGACACATAAAATAGGGGTAGAACAAGTGTAAAGGTATTTTTATATTTTTATAATATCATTTTTACCTTAAATTTCACAAATTACCATTAATCGCGATTAATTAAACTTAAAAGTTACTATTCACCAAAAAATTATTTTAATCCCATTGAACCACATTTTACTTCCTAATGAAAACCATGTATGTCGGATTTTTTAAAATCAAATCACAGAAGTGGTAATATATCATTTAAACGAAAAATCAGTTATTTAACTACTACTTAGTGGTTTCACTATTCATCAAAAATTGAAGTTTTTCAGAACAATGCCAAAATTTCATCCTAAGCTATAATTGATATTACAAATTCAAAAATGATGTATATTTTACAAAATTCCAAATATATAAGTTCCATTAATTAATTTCATAATTAATTCCCACCGTCACAACAAATAGCATGTTTTTTTAGAAACAATATATATCAAAAGATTGCCAATTGTTTATGTCCAATTTCAAAGTGAAATTAATTCTAATGACCACCACTAGGTAAAATAGTAAAAAAAATATTCTAATTATACATTAAAACCACTAAATAGTATAATTTGTCACTATAAACTATTTTGATTAAAAAAGTTGTTTTTAAGTATTTTTCACTATTCATTAAAAATTGGAAGTTCTCAGAAAAATACAAAAAATTCAACATAGGCAAATTTTGATATTACGAATACAAAAATGAAGTCCATTTTGAAATATAAAATATCAATAATTTTAAAAAGTGGTTATTACTATTCATAACTTCTACTTTTATTAGTCGCGGTGTGTTAGAACTCGAACTTGCGTACAATGCAAGCTATTGCATTATTGAAAGAGAGGCTATCGTGGAAGATCGGGGTGTTACATTTCATATAGATATGTATTTCCTTCTTGAATGAATGTTTGGTGTTCAGTAGTAGTTACAAGTGATCAACATGATGTTGTGTTTTCTTTCCGCTATTGGTTTTTATATTTATTGTGTTCATTGTTTATCGATATTGAATGTGGTTCCACTCTTAGGTTTGGTTCAAGTCTGCTGAGTCATTTATTCCACAACATACTTATTTTTACACTCAGACCAGTACCATTATCATCCTCCGAGAGGGTATATCCCCTACAATATACATAAGAAACCATCACTTCTAGTCAGCTGCCTTTGGATTTTGTGGAGGTGTACCTAACGTTGTAACACCTGACACGTTTATCACTGTTTGGGAGGATTTTCGAGTCTGGTTCATTACAAAGTGGTATATGAGGAGTTCTTGAAAGGGATTTAGTAGTAATTTTGTCATGCTAACAATGAGATTAAGTCATATCTTTTTGTTTCTACTAGTTTTACTATTTTAGATATGGTAGACTGGAGAAAGGTTGTTACTGGAACTAGGTTTCAAGATTGTGCATGTGTTCCTGTAGGCCCAGGTATGACAAATGGACCATGTTTCCATGGGTGGAAATTACTATTTTCTTTTTCTCGGATTATAGTTTATATTATTTTAACCTTAGTGGATCACATGGTGTGTGATGTTATGGATTGTGAAATGTAACCCATAACCCGGTGTGATAAGAGAGAATTGGACCTTGTCTCGCTATGGAGAGGCTCATTTTCATGGCTTTTTATTGGCACAATATAGGGTATTTAAATTTCATAAATATTAGTATGCTTTGTGAAGTGATAATTCCTTGTAAATTATATCAAATTTCCATGATTTTTATGATTTGATATGTGAATTGGTGATATTCCTGATAGAATTTCTTGATGATTGCAATGTATTATGCCATTTTTTATATATTTTTATAATTTCGTGTTGTAGGGTATTTGGGTCTGGCTCTTGAGTGAGCTTCCATGAACAATGGTTGAGGTGATTTTGATAACTAGTATTGTGTGACTCGGTCATCATTTTGAGGCAACGTTAGTTGTTGGGATGGGCATAGCCTGAGGTACTTTTGATACATGGATTTTTTGAGGTTGGGTAAGGAGGCCATGAGGTTGGGATGTTGTGGGTATGGGTTGTGATAGGGGAGAGTAAGGGTAGTTGTTTTATGCTTCCTCTTTCCTGCTTTCCTTATCCGGGTTGAATATATATTGTTATATATATATATTGGGAGTATGAGTATTATAGTATTCAACAGGTTCCTTTTAGTCGACTCATACAGAGCGTCATGCCGGAGATGGTACAGTACCGCAGGAGTAGGGTCCAGTTCAGGATCTGGTGTACATAGAGCATGAGCCGTAGGTACAGGTTCATGGATAGAAACAAGACGAGGATCCCATGCATGTTGTACAATAGCAGTGTCTTGTAATATTCAGACCATGGCTCTATGAGCATCACCAAGCTAGCCCAGTACATGTCTTGTATGGGATCAACATAGTTGTGCAGGGTACAAAGTCATCCATGGAATATATGACGTGATATTTTCCATTGCAACACCCACCACTTTTTTTATGGTGAGGGTGGTCCACATGTAGCTGATAACTAGAGGGAGAGAATGTAGATGATCTTCGAGCAGCTTGAGATGCGTCTAAGGTGGATAGTAAAGCTGGAGATGTACATGCGGCGTGGACCAGCAAAGAGTTGCTGGGATGTGCAGGTTCAAGATTGCAGGCATGAGGGACTTGAATGGAAAGAATTCAGGGATAGATTTTTCGAGCACTTTTACCGAGATACAATGATTGAAGAGAGAGCATAAGAGTTTTTCAGCCTTCAGTAGTAGAGACATGTCTATCATGGACTATGAAACTAATTTCACTAAGCTATCTTGCTTATCACATGGAATGGTAAGCGATGATGTTACTGGGGTAATACACTTCGAGGATGGCTTACGACACGCCAATCGGATCTATGTGATCATTATTAAAATGGGTTCTTTTTTATAGGCGGTGAATCAGGCACTCATAGCAGAGGGTAACCAGAGGGATAAGCCCCATGATGGATGGGAAATGTCTTCAGGTGAGTGTTCAGATAACATAAAGTGAATAAGGGATGACTTACAGTAGAGAAATCAGGCCATGTACTCATCCATACCACCTAGTTGCAGGTCTTTAGTGATTCTATATTAGTGTGGATAGCCAATACATGTTCAGAAAGAATGCGGTAGGCCTCCGAAGGAGTGCTGAGCATGTAGATAGGTTGGGAATCTTGGTAGGTATTGTAGGAAGCCTTCTTAGATAGCCGACAGGCAAGGACAAAGACAGACTATGGAATCTGGAGTTGGTTCAGGTTCGATACCAAGAGAGGGTAGCTGAGAATCAACTGCATGCAGAGGATGTGGCACATATAACATGACCTTGCTAAGGGGTCAGTGGCTAGTGACTGGAGTAGCACCGTAGAGAGGTCCGACATCAGGCAGCCGTACATCAGGATAGGTGCTTATTGTGGAACAACCAGGGGATGAGAAGGATGGTGAGCCAATGACGGTTATAGGTACACCACAAGTGTGGTCGTGACTTTTTTGTTTTCTTTTGGCATGACCTGTTGAGGCGTGTGTGTTATGACTGCATGACGTTTATAGGATTTATGTGGACTGAACAGATGTTGGTCAATGGGATTGTCACCATATCGGGCATGTGATATATTTATATATATTTCTGAGATGCATGGAATTAGGGCATCGAGGGTGAGGGTTATGTTAGGTGTCATGGGCATCAGGGCATCGAGGATGCATGGTACTTGAGGTGCTAGGCACCAGGTTTATTTTGAGAATCTATAGGATTAAAGACCCTATGGAGGCTGACATCAAAGTTTTTGTGGGATACGTTGGGTGTCAGAAACGACATAGGAACACCAATGAGGCACAAGAGTGACGATGTGTCACGAGGGGACCATGAGTCCGGAAACAGGTTAATGAGCCCTTTCTTGGTCGAATTTCGTAGGGTTGAGACTGATTTATGCAATTATTAAGGTAGGTGGCCCTTGAGGAATTTTTACAGAACCTCTGATACTAGGATAGTACGAACTACATTGATTGGGGTGGTATGTTTAGTGCCATCTCTGGGTTTCGTTTGGTAGCTCAGGTATGTGGTATGTTAATGTGGGGATATTGTAAGAAGCCAACTTTTTAAAATGGGTCAAAATCTTGACCTTGTTTGTATTTTGACTAGTTTTTGAGAAAAACAGAGAAAAATTAGGAAGTTCTAAAAATTTCCAGACTACATGCCATGTACACTAATGTACAAACCATGTATCATTTATGGGAGTACTATCAATGTGATCATTGAGTACATACCCTATTATGACCATGTAGGAATTTACTACTACACAGCATGTAGTGTTTCTTGGCACGCCGTGTACCCTTGACTGTGTGGAGGCCATACATGGCGTGTTGGCCGGTTGGCTCGGTTGAATGTTTTTATCATGTACATGTCGTTTACTAATTGTACATGCCATGTAGAGGGGACATGTTTGGGGGTATACAGGGTGTGTTAGGAATGTCAGCCGGGTAGAGAGGTACATGATGTGTACCATATGTTCACACCGTGTAGTCATTCAGCAAGTCCTATGTAAAATATTAATTGTTCAATGAACGGTAAAATGATACACGATGTATATTCCTAATTACACACCGTGTATTTTTTTCTATTAAAAATGGTAGTAGCCTCATTTTAAAGTAGGGGCACTGGGTTTCATCCGGGAGATGTGAATTAATGGTTGGGACATCAATTCCTTCATATTCCTTCATTCGATCTCATATTCAAACACTGTTAAATCTGTTGGAACCCCATCAGTAAGGCCTTGATTCCACTTGATTCGTTCTTCATGAGTTCTATTCTAAGATTAGTTATATGGGTTTGAATGGTTTTTATTATTTTGTAGATCTACTGCGTTTTAGACATAATTTGACGATATTATCAGAGGAGTATCATTGTACTAATATGAAGATGGTTAAGCATACATATTTTTTTATTTTTTAGAACTTTTGGGTGGCATGAATTTGGTGAATTTTTTGGAATTTTGTGCTTGACTCTGTTTTACCTTTTATTGCGTGTTTAATTGTTATTTTACCTATGTGATTCCATTGGGTATTCCCTGTTACCTATTTTTCTTGATAAAGGACGGGAAAGTGGTTGTTTCTCATTAGGAAATATTGACTAGGGGATGCCAAAAAGGTTATAATTTTATTTTTTTGGTCAAAAATGTTGATTTTATATTATTAAACCTTAATATGACATGTTATAGGATTTAATGTTCTTAGTGCCAATATTAGACAACACCTGGATAGTGTAATTCCACTATTTAGTTCGTCTTGCCTGTTTAAGTATATTATTTGACTATATATGTGATACATTACATTATATTTTTTGAAACCCTTTGTGTTTTGTTGGGCATGAATCACATATTTGTTGAGTGATGCTAATAACTGGTTGGGCTTGGCCCAGGTAACATTGGGATGTTCTGACTTGGAGATTGGGTGTCATGGACATCGACTTTATGCTGGGTGACTGTCAGTTTGGGCATGGCTCTGTTTACATGGATGGAAACGCCATCGGACATGAGCGGCATCGTCGTAGGGACATGAGGTGTCAGAGGTGTTCTGGAATTGGTACTATATTGGTGATTACCGCTCACCCAGGTCTTTGAGTACTGCGCATATAGAGTGACTTTGTGATGATGTTGTTTTTACCACTCATGTTTGGGGATGCCCCCATTAGTTGCGGTTTAGGTACTTTTGTTTGTGGGTACATGTCATAGGAAGTCTTGTGGAAGGTGAATATCCATTCAGGGATAGTGTTGAGGCTATCGGGCTAGGGTAGAGGCTCACCGTTATTTGAGGTCATACATCATTATTCTTCCAGTTACACTACATGTGGGCAAACATCATTGTCCCTCCGAATAAATTATTTTAGGATAGACATCAATGTCCCTCTAGTTATTTATTTGAGGAACGACAACAATTTTCCTTCGAGTTACTATTACTTGGGTGTAATTTTGGGACTTCGATACTTGAGACACGTGGTGTTTGGGGGAACATGGTGACAGGTTACATGAGAGAGATTCTGGCATTAGCTAAAGTAGGTGACACTCTCTGGTAGATGCTGAGCACCAGGGGAGTATTTGTTTGTTTGAGTGCATCATATTGTTTATTATTTTCCTTATTAATGCATGCCTCCTTAAACACTTATATTAGATACCCACTATTGGGTGGTATCAAACTGAGATTAGTATCACACCATGCACGGGCCCTTCGGGACTCATGTAGACATTATGGATTTATGTCTATAAAAGAGTTCAGCTTCAGGATATGGACGTTGTTATCTATTTTATAGAGATGGAATCGACCTTGAGGTCTACCCTAGCTGGAGTGTACTTATTTTTACTTCATTATTGTGCCAAAACTCTTACATGTTTTTTAGAAATATTTGGTTTTCCATTGGAGCTTTTACAAATGGATATTTATGTCCTATTTTTTTAGATGATTGTAGTTCAATAGTAGTTACAAGTGATCAGCATGTTTTTGTGTTTACATTATGCTGCTGTTGTTTATATTTTTTGCTTCTGTTGTTTATCAATATTGAATGTGCTTCCTCTTTTTGGGTCAGATTCGTGTCTGCTGAGTCATTTATTCTGATGCATCTTTATTTTTACACTCAAACTAGTCCCATTATCATCTTCCGAGTGGGTATATATTCCCCACTATAACTATAAGACCCTCATTGTTATTTGGCATCCTTTAGTGTTCGGGGAGGTGTGCTTAAGGTAGTAACACCCGACCTGTTTAGCACAGTTCAGGTGGCTATTCAGGTCTGGGTCATTACTCAATTCTTGCTCAATCAATTCACGCAATATATATTTCTAAATAGATAAATGTTTTTATTGATCCTAGGTAAGTTTGGTTTGAAAAAGGAATTGGTATGTTTGAGGAATAACCTATGAATAAATATTTTCAAACTAGATATGTTCATGTTTATGTTAAAAAATAATTTGGAAAACTATGGAAGTGTTTATCAAGAACCATAGATGATTTTTTTAATTAGATGAAAGTGGGCTTCAATTTATATATACAATATACTAAAACATCAACTCAATTAACATTTAATAAATCTCAAATTAATTGATTTATGTAATTTAAAAAAAATAATCCATAATAGTTTAAGATCAATATTCCTAGACTAGAGTGTCATAAAATGATTTATATGATACGATATTTTATGCTATTAATAATTTTTAAACTCTTTCTACTGAAAAAGAAGAATCCAGAACATCTAAACCAATACTATATTCTCTTCAATATTTTTATTTTTATTACATTGATTATTCCCCATGGATAAGTATCACATTAATGGATTTTAATATAAAATATAAAATCATGTGATAAATTGGCTTCATAGAGTAGTGAAAATAATACCTGATATTGAAGGAAGGTTCAAGTAAATTCATGTACATATTAATTTGTTGAAAAAAGTAAAGTTCCATAAAACAACATTTAAAAATATTTATTCAAATTATTTAATATTTTACAGTCTTCAATTTTATTTTGAAAGTAGAATCCAAAAATCTGAGTAGTTCTTTAAAATTGATAAAACATATGTAATGAGATTGAAAATTCATTGATGAACATGTTAATGGGATATAAAAGGCACCAAATTATGATTCAATGTTTCTATAAAGAATGATTTATTAATTTTATTAATGATAAAAGTAAATAGATAATTATAAATCTATCATTCCGAAATAAGAGGAATAAAATTCAAATCAATATGAAGTGTTCACCACGAAATTAAAGAAGAAAGATATTTGAGAAGAAGAAAAATTAATAACGATTAAGTATATCATTGTTAAATATATAAAAATTATAAATAATTTTATATGAATTGTCACGATTGAAAAAAGATAAAGGCCATCATTAATATTATTTTGAATAAAAATATATATTTTTTCAAACACATGAATATCTACAATAATCAATGCATAAAAATTTGGATGTTTTTTTTATTGAAAATTTACATTAATTTTTTTGATTGTTTTTTCTCATATGTTTTGATGAATATTATTCAATATATGTTGTATAAATAATTTCATATTTTTTGCATGAATTTTCATATAAATTTATCTTTGTAGAATTTTCCCCTAAAAATTTAGGTAACACTTGTAATCTAATATATCTCTTGTTCAAACCCCAGAAGTGGGAAAACGGTATGTAATTTTGGATGATAGGGGATAAAATTTAGAAATTCACATTATAAAGGACAAAAGAAATAATATTTTTGATAACCCATAAGAACGAGAGATAATGATGATATTATGAACGACATGGAGAGTATATTTAGTTGCTGGTTTTTTAACATTACATTTCTCAATAATTAAATGCTATTTTTTTCAAAATGAGTATATTGTTGCATTGAATGTTTTCATTAAAAAAATTCCAACCTAATTTATGAAAATCAAAACACCCTGCTTTAATTTTTTATAGATTTAAAACATTTATACTCAAAATATTCATAGTTTTTTTAAATATAGTATTTTACCAGATGGAGAAAAATAATTTTAAAGGATTGAAAATTATAAATCATTTCTTGAAGGATAATACTTATTAAATGGGATTTTACATTTTAATGTGTAGGGATGTACATAATTTTTCCTAGTAAAAAGATAAAAATAAATAGAAAAAATTTAAAAATGTCCTACTAGTTTGGAGCATTACAATGTCGACATGACTTACATTCTCAGACAGAGGAATTTGGGATTTATGGATGATGTTTTGTAAAGGCTACAGGAAATTATCTCTTCATACATTCCACCATATGAAGAAATTATACACTACTTAATAGAACCAACATGAATTTTAATGGTTCAATTTAATTATTACCATTGGATTAAGAAGATGTAATAAATTTTTTCTGATGTGAATATTGAATTTATATAATTACATTGAAACTAAGTCCTAGATATGTGTATCATGATTGTTTTGATAATACTTATAAACACAACTACATTACTGGAAATGGAATGATGTTTAAAATGCGATAAAAATTTGTAGTGAAATTTTTTTGACATGTTTTTATAAAAGAATTTTTATTGAAATATTTTGACAGTTTTTCCTTAAAGAACCCAATTATATGGATGAACATTAAAGTCCTTATGAATTTCATTTAATGGTTATTGTATCTAATTGGTATTTATATAGGGGTATTAGGGTTTAGATAAGTAGAATTTATTTTGATATTATGATTTAGATTTTCAATGTATTAGGAAATTGGGGTTATTTTGATCATTTTATTGATGTATTTCTATGATTAAAATGAAAATATTTATTGTAATATTAATATTATTTGTAACTCAAGACTAGTTAATGAAATCCATAATAGCAATGGATATTTTTTATATCTTCCATCATAATTGTTTAACATTATCACATGTAATTTTTTTATTTTTTTAATAGTATATAGTATTATTAATTTTCATGTGCATGTTATACGAATTATTTATATAGTTTATCATCATTTTTAACTCGTATTATATAGTTTTTTTTATTAAATAGTTTTTGAAATAACATGTTTTAGATGTTGTATAATGTCAAAAGTTTTATTTTAAAAACCTCAATTCAACCCATCTCTTATAGAAAAACAAATACTCATTCCTCCCAACAATAATACTAAGAGTGAATTTTTAAACTCACAAATAAATATCCCATGCATCCCTAAAAGGAAAAAATCATCCACTCAAACAACACCGTGTTTTTTTCATCCTCATAAAAACCATCGAGAGCACCACCATAGACAACTCGATCTCTCCAGTTATCCACCTCATAATCATCAGACTAGGAACCCTCCACCTAATTCACCAAAGAAAACATCCCAATCATATAAAAAAGAATAATATACCCACAAACTCACCCATAAATATATTAATTGTTGAGAACACTTCTATTAACCTCTATGAATCTCTTAATTCATGAACAACATCTCAACATTACTTCTTACTCAATGAATCATTTGTAATATTACAATTTCCATATGTATATGATGTTATGAAGATATAATCCCATAAAAATACCATCCATAATAATTGTCACAAGTTATAGGCCAATTTATAGGACACATACCCCAATATCTTTTCATCAGTATAAAAACTATATCTGATGTTGAATTTTCTATTCAACATCAAAGAAGACATTACTGATTCTAAATCAAGATCATGGGAAACTAAGTTAGACTCATGGTAATGAAATTAAAAATTACTAAATAAAAAAATAAATCTACACTAAATAAAAAATCCCCAACAATGATACATAGAAATATATAAAACCTTAAACTAAAATCCATTTTTTATGAAATTAATAATTTGAGTTCCAACTAGATTCTCAATCAAGTACTTAAAAGCTTCCTAACTCTGAACAGTCAAAATAAATGATTTATCATTTCTGTTCTCTATAGTATGTGTGTTCACACCCATAGGAAATTGAATATAAACATACTATAATAGTTTGAATTAGTTTAGAAACTATACCCCTCTATAAGTGATCTGGATGAGTCATAAGAAATAATTACCTCAATCGACAATGTATCCCGGTCATTGTAGGATGGTAATGAATTTCCAATGGAAATGAACCTCATTAATCCATAACCCATAGTCAGATATATTCTAGAACAGATTTTGAATATAAATAACTCCCAAACTGGAACATATATTCTCTATGTGCTTCTCCAAAAACTGGGATTATATTATTATTTTGTTGATTAAAAACACGAAAAACTATTCATTGTTATATTATAATACCTATTTTATTATAAATATGAACAATAATAGATAATTCATCAAATTTATGATTATCACAATGAACTCCTAAATATCCTATAAGAATCTAGAAGTATCCTTTAGTATATCCTTGTCTTTTATTATCATATGACGATATTCAGACTATAGAATGATCTTTTATAAATAACATTATTCTTTCAACTGATTGAATAAATAATCAATAAAAATAAGAGGATATGGGTTTTCCATTTTCACCTTACTAAAATGATTAAAATATATATACATTAGTATATTTCCATAATAATTCTACAAGAAAAATAACATGATCACATTAAAGATAAACACTATATTTTATAAAACTCAAAAAACAGATAAATTATATCTTCCTATATCTATCACATCTAAAATAGAAATATAATATTTAGGGACATTGAGATCAAAGAAGAAACTAGTTTTAGATTTATCCCGAACTCATTGTCGCATACAGGTGGTAATTCCACAACAACATCACTAAAGTCATTATGGTATAATTTTACAACTATATTAAGCAACACCTTTGGATAATTTAATAAACTCATCATCATTTAATCTATTAAGGAAGATATGTATATAATACACCTATTACCCATCTAAGGAATTCTCCCCTAAAAAACAAATATAGGATCTCTATCAGCATCATAGAAAAAGGTATCCTAAAGCAATCCACTATATAATACACTAAATACAATTTGTATGTGTTAATAATGATTTCGTGTAAATATAACATTATACCATAAATGTCTCTTCAACAGTGGTGCTTCCTAATACTAGCTCATGAAATCTATAACTTTCATTCTAATAAGATCCACCTCCAACTACCAGAGAATAATTCAAGGGAACTGGATGCCTCTCTAACAAATATCCTAAGGAATATGATATGGATTGTGATATGAAGAAGTGTGTATCTATTAAATTAAACAGTGACCACTTCCATGATGAAAAAATAGGATGCCTCTATTGAAATATAACTCCACTAGAATAGTCAACTCTAAAGCATGAAGCTAACCATGCCCTAATCAATGGCCTCTCTGGCCCTAATTATGAGCACCTTTAGGGTCGTGCTATACTCTACAATGATGAGGAGAAATATTGGGTTGTCCTTTTTTTTCACCATATTCCATATGATGGTCCAAATTTGGAGTACCATGTTATAATTTTCTCACAGGAAAAACACTAATGGAGGAACATGAAGAATAATTATTTCTTTATGTTCATTTCAAATAAAAGTATGCGGCCACCTTCAAATGATGATCGCAACACCTACACTAAAAAATTAATTATGATTAGTTCATAGAGGGTAGAGGGATCCCACCCGAAAAAAATATTAAGAGTTATTGATCCTGCCCCATTCTATTTGAGATTTTCTCTATTGTGGAACATGGGAACCCTATTCGACAGCTATTCTATGTAGGGAATTCTAACCACTTCCCTCCCATGATTATCCATTTTGTTTAGTTCCCTCTCAATAACCTATGTTATTTCCATGATATTTATATATGTCAAGAATATGAATTGTGTGAGAAGGTGTTGGATATCTATATGAAATTCGTCGTACAAATGACTCACATTGACCTCCTCATATAGAAATATGGCCTAAGAAATTTTGAGAAATTTCAAGAAATGGATCTAGAACACCTAAATGCGGGAATTCCACTATTTAAGGGTAAGCTACTCCTAGTGATTTACTTCATTTCTATTCAAGTAAATAAACCCTTCAATAATTTAATATTGGTACTTCACCAATGATATTTTAGACTCTATGAAATCCCTAATAAAGAATAACTCCTACTACCTTACTTCTCCACATGACATCGTCACCACCAATGAAACTTTTTTATCCTTCATAGAATGGAACAAATTAATTTTTATCTCTACATACATGATCATATCCTCTATAACTGAGCCTAAACCATATCCCTCACACATTAGTATTATATCCCGTTTTAACTCTTTGTATTCCCTCCTCTAACTTGCATCATTACTAACATCAAAACTACGATGATCTACAGGAACATACTACTGAACATCTTCTGTGTAGATATTTTTTGGAATTTGAAATTGATATATACTAGTAAAAGAATAAGTAATTAGGGACTCCCAAAATATTAACATGTAATATCTATAAATAATTAATTAGTTAATAATTTATTTAATTTTGAACATAATCGCATGGTGTTGCCATTTTAAAACACATGTTCAAAGAAAAATGAGGCATGATAAGTAATGGGGTATCTTCCCAACAACTTCTATCACATTTCATAGAATTCCTAATTAAAAAAACAATGATTTATAAGATAAAAATGTATTATAAATACATGTTTATATGCTAGTCTGCCTTTTTTTATGTTTCATACATTGTTGATACCATTTCCCCTACAAAGCCATGAAGAACTCATCTAAGACTATGTATGGACATTATCATATCTCTTAACCTAAATACATTATACCAAACCATATTGATCAGGTCTAACTAATGTTACCACTACTAGATTTAAAATTATATAATTGAAATAATGAATCTTAACACAATATTTCATTATCTAATGTGTTATGAAAAACATTATAGGTAATTTAATACACAAAAATTTGAGGAATTACCATTAATGATCATGTATAAATAATTACCAGATATGTAAACCAATAAAATTATTCTTATATTAAATTTAAATATCTAAAATATGTGCATATAATTTTATACTAGTCAAGAAAATCAAGAAAATAAAAATACCAATTGTAATTAATAAATGTGACATCAAATCCCAAACAAGTGTTAGAAAATATCAATAAGCTAGTAGTTACTTTCTTATTCTCCAAAAATCACCCAGAGTGCTAGAAAATATATTTTATGTACATAGGGTTAACATATTAGGTATACTCAATTAGATCCTTCATAGATTCCCTCATTAAATAAATAAATAAATCATTATAAAGATTATACTTTAAAACCACCACCCTAAAAGTTATCCTTTCAGGTATAACAATGAGAGTTGGGATTTGGTGACTATAGGAGTCCAACCACATGAAAGCCCTAATTTGGAGGCTAGAACTACGATTATAATAAAAATATATGTCAAATGAATTAATATATAAGATAACATGAAAAAGTGAGTGATGTAGTTGATATATAAATCAAAACCAAATAATACACAAATATATATATAAATATATTCCATGTTCTTACATAAAATTTCATACAATACTATACAAAATGAAATGAAAGTTAAATGTACAAAAAGGGAAAATATGGTAGTGACCATGAATCCAAATATTTTCCTATAAAACTATGATCATTTATTATTAATAAAGATCTTCACCCTATGCCTACTGGCCTTAAAAAAATAATTCATACATAGGATGAGAATAACAGTATACACATTATGATCCCCCTCATAACTACTCTAGAAAATGATAATTGTAGCATGCTAAAGCACATTGAACAACCATGAAACCTACTCTCCTCATAAACATGTAAACTATGTTTGATGACACATCATGGATAAATCCAACATTTTATTACATAAAAAGGAACATATAATAAAATAATGAAACATCACGGGAATACCACGCTTGTTTCCCCATTGGTTTTCCGCTCTACCCTAATGCTTCTCATAAAGAGAAATCTCTCTCCAATATAATATATCATAATGGAACCTATCAAAGGAATCAAAAAATGCACCATGTTCATTACAAAAACTCATAATCTGATCTATATATATGTATATATATTAATTATGAATTTCTCAAAACTACCAAAACACATATGATATGTATCATACATCATTTATTATACCTCTTACCATCACAACACATACACTATGTTCTTGGAGCCATCATAACCCATACACATTATACCTATAATAATTCGTTAGAGTCAATATTTAAACATATATATCTATTAATTAAGAAGAATCTATAACATCCCTCTGTGAAAATATGTGGGGAAGCTAACCACTATCCATTTCAGCACAATTTACCACCGAGAGAAGAGAACGATGATTGATGGGGTAGTAAACCAACCATCTTACCAATATGTTGGGGTAATCAACCTCATAGAGTCCAATGAGTTTCATTTGTTGTTAATAACCAAAAAATAAGAATAAAATTTTTTAGTATCGAAATGATACATGAATCATATGTATTTTTTATCTGAAGAAAATTAATGTGCAATATGGGAATATAATGATTAGGATGATAGGTAATATAAATCATATGTCCTCCGGGAAGACACATGATTACGTGAACATATGAATATCATATGGATTAATCATGAATGTATATTGATCTATGGATGGTCATGAGAAACCCCACAAAGAAGTCCTTATAATCATACAATGGCTGACAAATGATTTTCTACGATCATGTGATATGTCAATCGATGGATGCATGAAAACCACCCAAATCACCTTACGAAATAAAATATGAAGGATAGATATTCATGGGATTGGGGGAACATTAAATTTCATTAAAATGACTCTTATTATTCATATTCCTATATTAAAGATCATACAAAATTACTAGAGGAATGACAATCATTCCACATAAAATAGCATAGTCATGTCACATTCATCAAGTGAAATACACCGGACACATCCATTCGACCATGAAAAACACCACATACATGTGGATAGATAGTATATGATAATTCTCTCACTCAATAATGGGATCAATTATCCATTATGCATTTCCATATTAGTAAATTCATAGAAAAATGTTGAAATTATTGTAAAATAAATAATGAAATATTATAAATATGGTACCCTAACATGTGGAAAAGATACTAATGTTTTATTGCATAGGGGGTTATGTACATTGTGTGATCAACTCATTGTTCATGTAAAATCCCTTTAACATTCCTGTACAGTCTTGAAAAATGCTTATGATAGACCCGTAGGAACTCATGAATGGTCCCATACAAGTCTCCCTAAATCCCAAAAAATTATATTTTTCAATAATATTGATTTCATGAAGGGTCCCTAAAATGTCATCCTATTCTTAAGAAGGCAAATTTACATGTAAACTTGATTATAAGAAATATATTTTGAAATAAATGTGTTTGATAGATATTCCCAATACAGAGTGATATCGTGGGTTCTATTTTTTAATCATCAAAAGAATAGTGTAATTGATGACCCATGACCATTTTATATTAAATAAATGATTCTATACTGACTAAATCCCATATTTTTTACATATGTGATGGGCATGTAATCATATAACCATGGTTACATGACTTATAAAATCCTCCACTCACCATGAAAATACATACATACGGGAATGAAGAAGAAATAATGGACTTATCAAAGTGGAAAGAGAAGGTATCACAAGGGTCATCTACTTGGTATACCTAAGTAATGGCTTAATGGTTATGTGACATGTATATATGTTTTGGGAGATCATTATATTGACCCTGTGAATGACATCTAGCGCATGGTCAAGAATATGGAATAGAGTTTCAAAATGACAATTTGATCACACAAAACCTCATTATTCTAATGATTGATAATAATTGAGGCATATTTTTAATAATGGATGAAAACAACAAAAGAAATACATGTCAATGGATAAAATTATTGTCATGTTAAGGTAAAAATGTTGGTCACATGACCCATACAGTTCATGTGACAAGACCTCATCATTCGTTAAAATCCATGAAAATATCTCTATACATGTTAACCATGTTAGGAAAATTTCTCTAGATATGTTACCTAGATCATATGGTAGCCCTCTGACCTTCCAGACCAGATCAAACGACACACATGGACATGTTGACATCAATCACACAAAGACCCCCCATAAAAGTCAACTGAATCATTCAGTATCGCTTTTATATTTCTAGTTTTATATTGATAATAAACTTGGACATGTCATCCTTTTCATTTCATGATTCCTATAAAATTCAGCTAAGTATCATGGGAGACACCCCAACACATGTCTATAAATGATCGTTCATTTCAAGAAGGAATCCAGTACTTGTACATCATGAATCCTTGACCTTTCAAATATATTACAAAGACATCCCAAGACACAATAACCTTATCTGGTCAACACACATTGGCATACTGTCACACCTAAACAGTTTTAAGAAATATAATTTCGAAATAATTCTAAATATTCAATATCTTGCACTCCATGAAATAATTAGTTTAAACAAACTGAAATTCTCCATTTTTTTTAAAAAATTACACATTTAACCTATCTGTTAGATTAGTGGTAATAAATATAAATAACTTTTGAAAATATATCATGAAGTCATTCGCTAGTAATTATTTATGAAAAATATAAATGAACTATATATATTTATTATTTTATTAATTAATTTATTGAATTTATTGAATTTATATTAGTAAGGGAATCTAATGGAATATATATGTTATTAAATAAACTAAAATATTTATGATATTTATCTATTTATATTTTTTCATAGGGTATGAAAAAACCCTATTTGATATATACAAACCTATATTTTTAAAAGGATAATTTTACAGCCTTTTAATTGAAAACTGATTTTAAATTATGATTTTGGCACATTAATAATTTTTATATGAAAATAAAACTTGTTCTTTTGAAAGGGGAAATAAAACTTTACATAGAATGATTTTTTAATATTTTTCTGAAAACATTTCAATTTTGATATCTACTAAATGTACACTTAATTTTTATTGAAAAAAATTATATTCATCAAAAAAAATTATATGGTTAAATTATAATATTGAATGGTTATAAATAATAAATTAAATATATTTTTATCAATATATATAATTTATTTCATTATCATTAATTATAAATTTAATTCATATGTAAAAATATTTCAATCTTCTTGCAATGTTTTAACTTTTAAAAACTCATTCTCTCTTTCTGAAAATGGGATTAATTTTAAATTGATTAATGCAATTATTTTTTTAAATTATGAAATATTTATTCATTTTTTGGAATTATTATGTCTACATTATGTAAATATATTTATTTTATTTGTGGAAAAAATGAACATTATCATAGAAATGTTTTATTAATAAGGTAAAAGGGGGAATATGGAAATTAATGGTAAGAATGTTATTATAAAATTTCATAACGGTTACCATAATATATTTGGATGAGGTTTTTAGACCTAGATCATTTTTAGTTAAAAAGGGTGTGAATTTTAAGCCATGAATATTAGATTAGTACTTTTATTTTTTTATTTAAAGAAAAATTAAACGTGTCTTACTCAAATTTTAATAACTATATCTTTTTTGGTATAATGTTATAAAGAAGATAAACTAGATTATAAATAATAATTTTATATATAATTTTTTTTAATTTATGTGGGTAATTTATTTGGAATTATTAAGAAATAAATAATTCATTAAATTCTTATACATTTATGTTGTAAAAATTAATTAATTTATGGGAAATAAATAAAACAATATTTGTGAAATCTATAATAACCATCAAAAGACCAAAATACTTTACAGAATCTTTTTTTCTTCTAAGTACATATCTACCGTAACCATTAAAGGGCCGATTTAGTGGCCATATGAAGCCTTATATAAGATATTTTGAGACTTATATTTTTTTATTTAACATTATGTTAAATTTTTCACATTCATAATTTAATAAGTATAACATTTTAAATGATTGATTTTACAACAGATAAATTAGACTAAAAACATTATTCGTAAGTCTAGTAGATTTATTTTCATCATATTATTTTATTTTTTAATTTATTCACAAAAAGTATAAATAAATAGTAATACAATATTGATTTATTAATTATTTTATTAAAATAGAAAAAAATTAAAGGTTAGTAAAAATGTTAAATTAAATAAAATTTGAGATAATTAATTTTTACGATTACATTTATATATTTCTATGAACTCATAATTATATAATAAAATATTATTTTCTAAGTTAAATTTTTATAGTCATATTTTAATAAATCCATGAATTGAATAGTGTCAAAATTTACACCATTCAATGTTTATCAAAATTATATATTATTAAATTATATTAAAATAATAAAAAAAATTAAATTTAAAAAATTATTATTATATTGTATATAATGTTCTAAATTATATATTTATGGTTTTAATTACATCATATATGTAATTATTGAAACCTTTTAATTTGAAAAATTTGTTACCCCAATTAAAAATTATATAGAATAAATTAGTGTTAATTAAAACAATAATGTTATATTTGATAGAAAAACATATCTAAAATATGTTGGTTGATAATATTACCACACTATCTCATCCCATATTTTAAATTTGGACATTTTTTAGTTTTTTGAATTGTTTTTTTATTAATTATTAATATTTTTTGAAATACCTAAAGAGAACCAAACCACAATTATAAAAGGTCACCTCCTTCCTGGCCTCATTAATTCACATTGATCATTCAAGATAATCCATTCCATAATCTTTTCCATTATCAATATATCTATTTACTTTCTGAAGGTTCTGGTATTCTTCAAAGACTTACTCTAGTGCTCTAGGTATAAATTTAGAAGAAGCATGTCAAGGAATAGGTAATCTCTTATAACGATTATTTCAAAATTATTTCTGCTTTTAAATACTATTAATGAGTTTTTTCATTATTAATTAATAATTTTAGTATCAATTATATATATATGTTATTATAAATATGAAACAACCATATTACACCTTCTATCTGTCCTGTGAAAAAATGAAATCCCTACGTGTGCGTACATACGCCTTACCAACTCCATGCCCCGATGTAATATGTTTTTCACCACCACCATACATGGATAGGTATAATGATGAAAATAATAACTCTATATTAGTATTAAAACATGATATTAATTTTGAATTATTATACACCTTGTAATTCAATACCATTCAACAAATTTGTGAATGATATCATCGCTCGTGCGTATGTGCGGCCTACCATCTCCACAATGACATAAGATTTATTCTACATGATCTTCATTAATGAATTGTTATATAAATGTAAATAATGAATAAATATGTTATATAATATTTTTATACACTTTTATAATGATATGACTATTACCTATGAAGGATAATTAGAACTTAATCTTCCAAACATGCAAAAGTAAATGAAGCAGTTAATACCAGAATAAGAAGTAATAATGAAATTTTGTTAACAAATATTTTAATATATGATCATATATGGTATCATATAATTAATATGATTCATAAGTAAATAAAGTAATTTTATTTAATAATTATACATGATATTTAGATACATACCATGTAAATCAGACCTAAGGTACGGTATATTTTCATAATCTTATTATTATCTGACACTGTTTATACGTAAGTATTTACTAGTGTATATTTATAATCCACATCCTTGATTCCAAATTATGTAAAATTAATTATATTTTAATATAATTTTTAATGTAATTTTACCCTTTGGAGAATTTTTATTATAATTTATGAATGTAATCTATTCACTTTATTCGATAAGAGGTATTTATTGTCTTTTCTGAAAAAGTATGGGGATAATGTTTTCTTAACATATAAGGTATGAACGAATTTTTATGTTTTCACAATTAATTATTTTGATGAATAATACATTACAAAATTTCATGTTTATTTTCGACTAAATTATTTTTAATTAAAAATTCACATCAATTTGAGAAAATAAACCAAAATAGAAGAAGAAAGGATATTTTCTTCAACAAGTAATATCAGGTGTTTTATCAATATTATTTTCCATATAAGATGAAATTTATATGATAGGTTGATTAGTGTATCCCTATTATTAGTATTTTTTGTTGTTTTTATGATGTGATTATATTCATGAAATCCAATTTTATATGTATTATGATGGAATGATTTTTATAAAACCCATTTTACTGATTAGGTTTCTCCATGATAAATGATATATGTTGTTTTCGCACACATAATAATGATTTAATTTTGATATGTTTGGAACCTATATAACCTTCCAATTAATTTGGTAAATATTTTTATTCCATTATATATACATGTAGTTTATTGGTAATGATCTTCGTTCAGTAATTTTGGGCTGGAATGGGGAGTGAACTTGGTTCAGTAATGGTGTTTGTCATCTATGATAGTCTTGGTAATATGCCTTGACTAATATAATATGATTTTATATTTTTATTTGTATTACAAAAAACATCTTATCTAATATAATGACATTTGAGTTTAAATTCATTGATTCATATAAAATTTCATGATTTATTCCATGGCATTATATCACATTCATTCATATGAGAGAAAACTTATTCAAATGTTATGTTCTTATGTCTTACGATTATGATATGATTGATATCCCACTTATTTACCCTTAGTGAGAATATTATCTCACGCTTTCTATTTTCCTTTTCCCCCAGTCATGAATAAGCGTATTACGTAAGATATTTCAAAAAGGGGTCTAGTTACAGAGAAATTAGTGGGAGATAATGAAAATTTCATATGAATCAGTTGTTTATGTTTCCCAGTTTTTAGAGAAACTATACCAATATGATCATATTTTCACATTATTTTATAATGAATAATATTCATCATTGAATTAATATTGAGGTTTTTTATGTTTGGGTTGTCATAGATTGTAGCAAAGGAATGATATTATTAACCTTCAGAATCTACAGTGAGAAAAACATAGTAAGAACCCCATAGATATGTTGAAGTATTGGTTACAATCATAGTGTTTTAGAAATGATCATGAATAACAGAGGATAAAACCTAAAGTCTTGTAAATTGAAATTTTGTTCATTATATTTTTTCCATTATGATTAGTCTTTCTCAAACTATGATTCAAGGTTTTAGTCAACGGTTGTAACCTGAAAGAACCATGTTAATGCTAAATGTGATGGGAAATGCAAAGATTTTTCTCTTGAGAAACCAAAGGTTATGGTAGAAGGAATGAGTGTTCTCTTATCTTTGATCAAAAAAATTATCATTATATGAATCATGTAGGAATATTAAATAGGAAAAGGAGGGAAAATCATTATGTTGAGTTCTCTTGGAGACAATTTCCACCTTCTTTCGACAGGTCTTCGGATCCATTAGTGGCTGGGAAATGGATTTGTTCCACTGAGATGATATTTTCAGTTCTCTATTGTTCAAAACATGATAAATTCATATTATCAGTCTATCATTTCTAATTTAATGATTATAAATTGTGGGTCCATAACAAGAATATGATAAAATAGAATAAATTGAATCCATGGAATGGGATTGGGTCAAAATATTATATTTCAATATGTAATTTTCTATTATTCATTGAAAAAATATGGAGAATGGGTTGCGTTAACTTAAGAAAAAGGATGATGAACCAGTAGGTAAATATAAAAAAATTACATTTCCTTCAAGGTATGATTTAAAAATAATTATCCAATGTGGGAGTAAAATTTATCGATTCTTCGTTGGATTGAAACCAAGTATCTAAAGTTAATTATCCATAAGGTTAGTCAATAGATATAAGGTAATCATTCAATGTGATCTCAATGTTGAGATAAACATTAGAGTAACCCATCCATCTTATGGGTTTTATATGTATGGAAAAATGGAATTCAATGGAAAATATAAAGACTACGCCAAAAAGAAGAAGAGTTTTACTTTATTCTCAATGTGTGGAAATAAACATAAAGTAAAATTTCTTAAATTGACTAATAAATTTGATATCTGTGGAAAGGAAGGTCATTGTGTAGTTGAATCCCAATGTAATGGGAAAAATGTATAATGAAGGGAATAAAGACATAGCTACATAGAATACAACTTCTATACATCAATGTTACAAGTGTAATAAAATTGGGAATTATATCAATCAATTTCATAATCTAATGGATATTGATGATGTTCGATGTCATCAAAAACATAGGGAAAAATATAAAGGATATTCACATGCAATCACTATCAGTGATTTGGAGAATGATAATGATGTGGTGAAAGGTACACATACTATCCACTAGAAATTATGAACTATTTTATTTGATTATGAATCCACCAACTCTTTTATTTATGTAGAATTTTTAGCGGTTATATTTTTATTAGCATAATAATTAGTTGCGGAGTTATCTGTAAACACTCCTAATGGTACAATATTTGTATAAAAATTTTATAATTATTCTCTAGTTTATTTTTTGTGGAAATTAAATCTTTACAATATTGTAATCCTTCATATAGTGGAATTTGATATGATTCGTGGTATGTATTTGCTTTATCTATACAAATCTCATATCAAATTCAATGTAAGGTATGTCCAATTTCATATTCTAGATCAATTTATGATCATCTATCAATGAAATGATGATAATGACATTCCATTGAAAATTTATTCCATATTATTGGTCTTGATCCCTATAAATAACGGTTATTTATGTCAAATGGCTGGTGGGAAACACAAAATTACAAATACTCCCATTGTACGGATGTTTGATGATGTATTTATGGATGAATTGTTAGGTATTCCATCGAATAATGATGTTTAGTTTTAGATAGATCTCATACGAGGTTTTTTTCCAATTTCAATGATACCTTATTGAATGGACCTAATTGAGTAGTAGGAATTGAAGAAGAAACTCCATGAGAATCTTGATAAGGGAATCATACGACCTACTATATCACCTTGGGGTACACCTATTCTATTTGTTATGTATAAATAAAGATCAATGTGACTCTACATTTATTATTGAGAACATAACAAGATCACAATCAAGAAAAAATATCCTCTTCCACTCATCAATGACTTATTCAACAAACTATGTGGATCTCAATACTATAAGAAGATTTAGATTTATTTAAAATTTAATCATTTGTGTTTTAATAAGGATGATATTCCAAAGACGACATTCCATACAAGTCATAGACCTTATGAATTTATTGTGATTCTATTTGGTCGTTCTAATTCCCCCACCATATTCATGGATCTATGGAATTGATTCATTAGATAATATCTTAATTAGTTTGGGGTAGTATTTATAAATGATATTCATCTCTTTTCTAAACTATAGGAAGAAAATTAATATCACTTTATAATTATACTAAAATCCCATTGAAAATAAAAGATTTAAGAAAATTTTATTAAAAGATAATTTTTGATTTATAATGAATTTTTTTATTCACATAATCTAAAAAGAGGGGATATCTGTTGATTTAGAAAAAACTAATGTTATTGAATGATGGCCAAGACCATAAATGGTAACTAATATCCACGGTTTTCTTGTTTTGGTTGGATATTATTAACATTTTGTGGATGTTTTTTCTATATTGTCTAATACACTCACCATGTTCTCTCAGAAATGCGTTTAGTTTATGTGGATGGAGGTATGTGAATATAATTTTAAAAAGATAAAAATCAGGTTATCTAGTGCACCTATTCACACAATACGTTGTAGTGAAAAAGTATTTTGATCTATAGTGATGTATCAAAAAAGTTAACGGGATGTGTTTTCATGTAAAATTAAATGGTCATAGCTTATGCATCACAAAAATTTAAAATCTATGAGAAAATTACCCAACTAGTGATTTATAGTTAGTTGTGGTAATCATTGCACTAGATATATGGATGAATTATCTTTATGTTTAAAAGTGACATATTTATATAGATAATAAAATTTTAAATTATAATTTCCCAATAAAATAGTTGAATATGAGCCAATGAAGATGGTTGGAGTTTACTAAAGATTACAACTGTTGTATAATTTCCCCCATATGTGAAAGCGAACAAGGTAGCATATGCTTGAGTCGAAAAGGACATGCTAGCCTACTGATTTTAGGATCTCAAAATTTCCAAAATTTATTATTTTTAAAATGATGGATCCAGAAATTTTAGTGGAAGAGGATAAATACTATCTTTATGAATTGAATGTTCACCAATATATACAACGGAAGATTATGGAGGTGCAAAATAATGATGTAGAACTACAAAATAAGGTGAGAAATGCTCTTTAATTAAACCTTGAGTGTGATGGAATAATAATGATCAGGAAATAGGTTTTTATACCTCCCATAAAAAATTTAATGAAGGTGATATTGTATAAGGCTCATAGTTCTCCATTATCTATTCATCCTAGAAGAACACCAGTGTACATGGACCTGAATAAGTATTTTTGGTGGGATGGCACGAAAAGGGGTGTTTCTAAATATGTGTCTTAATGGTTAGATTTTGAAAAAGTTAATACTGAGAGAATGAAGTCTAAGGTGATGTTATAACCATTAACCATACCTAAATAGAAATGGAAAATCATCACTGTTGAATTTTTCACTAGATATCCAAAATCATATAAATGACATAATGATTAATAGGTTATAGTTGATCTCCATACGATGTCGGCATACTTCATTACAATTAGATTGCATTTCTATTTTAATCATTTCTCTAGGATATATATAAATTAAGTGGTAATATTTCATGGATTACCACTTTCAATTTTTCTTATAGGAATTAGAGGTTTACCTTGATGTTCGGGAGATGTCTTCCGCATGCTCTGGATATAGTGTTTTGTTTCACCACTGCTTATCATCCATAGATTAGTGGTTAGTCTGATAGGACAATTCAAACTCTAGAATACATGTTGAGACCTTGGCCTATGTATTTAATTGGTTTTTTAAATAAACTCATACCTATAGTGGAATTTTATTACAACAATAGCTTTCAATCCAATATTTTAATGGATCGTTAAGAATCCCAATATAAAAAAAAGTGAAAAATTCATCTTTTTGGGAAGACATTGGGGAATGAATGTTATTAAAAACTGATCTTTTTGATGAAATGGAAGAAATGGAAAAATCTATTTAACAACATATATGAGTATATTAGAGTTGAAAAAAGTCATACTAAAAACCGTAGAAAATAAATTGACATTGAAGTGGGTGAAAATTTGTTTTTAGGAATATCACCATAAAATATAGTAATGAGATTTTAAAGTAACAGAAATATAATCCATAGGTATATTAGTACTTTTGAAATTCTAGACCGTATTATGAAGGTATATTATCAATTGGTGCTTTCATAGAATCACACACAATTTCATGATGTGGTCCATGTATACCAAATGAGAAACTATATAAATTACCCTTCACATGTACTGAACTAAGATGTTATACTGTTGGAGCAACATCATCCTAATAAAAAACAACCAAAAGATATTCTAGATAATAGAGAAAAATTTCAATGAAACAAGACTACTGGCATGGTTAATATTTTGTGGAGGAACCACAAATTTGGTGAAGATACATGGGAACATAAGAATATAAAAATGGAATGATATCCTCATTTTTTCATATCCATGAGACAAATTACGAGGTAGAAATTAATTTTCATGGGGGTAGAATATAGCACTTGGATAAATTTATGAAATATGTTCGGTAAATAATTATAATTATTCAATAGATTAACTTGCACGAAATATCAAGTTTAAAAAAATGTTGAAATTTCCTTAGTATTAAATGGATGTTTTCCCCTCACCGTGAGGTTAACGGGAATAAATATAACTAACATATTAAAATATTTGGTGAAATCATTCGCAACGAATTAATTTTGAAAACTGTTAACCAATTATATTTTTGTATTTTTGTATTAATAAATTGATTGAATTACTATTATTAAATCTATTTTTTAAATATATATTTTATATACTTAATAAAATATTTTTTATCGTTATCCAGTATATATATTTTTCAGAGAGGATGAATACACCCTATTTGTTGTATAAAAATCTATATTTTTTAAAAGCAAATTTTACCTCCTTTTAATGTAGAAGACCTTTTAAATTGATATTTTATAAAATTATTAATTATTATATGAAAAAAAATTTAATCAGAAGTGGGATATTAAAATTTACTTTAGATTAATTTTTAATATTTTTCTTTTAACATTCATATTTTAAAAAATATTAAAAATAAACTAAATTTTTATGAAAGAAAATTTTTTCATATAATTTTTTTTGTGGTTAAATAATAATATCTATTGTTTTTTAATTATAAAGTGAATATATTTTTATCCTTCAATATAATGAATTTCATTTTCATTTTTTTTAAATTGAATACAAATTAAAATCATTTCAATCTTTTGCAATGTTTTAACTTTTAAAAACATGTTCTCTATTTTTTTAAAAATGAATAATAATTAATTAATTACTGAAAATTATTTGTTTTGAATTATTAAATATGGATTTGGTTTGGAACAAAAGGGGCCTAGATACCGTGATAGGGGTGGTTAATCATGGTATGGATAATCTATTTCCAAATTCTTCCTACCCCACTAGATCTCGACCACTGTATTATAAGAGTCACATTGTTTGATCTTATGTTTTTAACATTTATCTTGTTCGTTGCTTATTCTTCTTATCAGGATTCCTTGGATGAAATGTAGGGAAGCAAGAAGGAAGACACAAAAAGTTTTACTCGCTTCACCCTCACCGGGCTACGTCCAAGGAGTATACAATGACAATGTCCTGTTGAACCAAATCACCTAAAGCTCACTGCCAATTTACAATGTTTTGGATAGATCACTTATATTCCAAGGTTCAATGGCCTTACAATGTTTAGGGTTATCTCACTTCTTTCTCAAGGGTCTCACCATATTCCTCTCTCTCTATGACTAACTACCATTAGAATGGATCACCTTCTTCCTCTTCCTTTTCTCACTAATCTAGTAGGGATTCATACACAATTTATCGACTCATAGGTCCCTTAATTATCACAAATGAATGCATCTTCATATATATGTATATGATATATTGAAGTTACACTTTCATCCACATATGAAAACAACTTTACCACAAATGTAAAGGGAAATACTCCAACTTTTCTCACAACTCTAGAATAACCGGTGTGCTTCTCTATGCTTGGCGTGTTCCTCTATGCTTTAGTGTGCTTCTCCAAAAATGGTGTGAAAGTGTCACCAAACCACTTGTATGACAACCCCTTATTCAACTGTGAACATGGCCAACACACACCTTTTTACTCCCAAACCAATATTGTCACACAAAAATCAACTGGAACACAAATTCTAGGTATCTTTATACTAGCACGACCAAACCACCAGTTATGGGACTGAACCACTTGCGGGACTGGAGATTTAATTTTCCCTTTGTGTTGAACTCTCATGAAAATGGGGAGGGGTGGACTTCTATTTATATTCTTTTTGGACACCATGAGTGTTGGAGCACAAGACTTCTGTTGGCATGCAATTCCAGCCGCCATAGTATCTGTCACCATAGTCACATGCACGCTCAAACCAAAACATGGGCATGCCTCTTTCCTTTGCCATATTTTGATGTTTTGATGTATAAAAACATATGGAGCACAAGTTTCCAAGCTTCCAAGACACTAGTGTGCAAGTCCCTTT
Source organism: Viscum album (assembly GCA_963277665.1). Taxonomy (NCBI): domain Eukaryota; kingdom Viridiplantae; phylum Streptophyta; class Magnoliopsida; order Santalales; family Viscaceae; genus Viscum; species Viscum album. Next base: position 399,043,255 of record OY728151.1, on the reverse strand, counting down.
TTGTACCAACTCCAAATCTTCCATTCCGTTGTAAGGGTTCTTCAATCAATCATGGATTGTTAACAACATCCCTTGAACCCAACATGTCACCATTAAGACCCCCTTTGTCATCAAATTTGTACATCATGGTCTGCTTTGTCACCAAACACAACAAGGAGGCCCACATTGTCAAAAAACACACTCACCTAAAAAATGCATCGATGGTACCTTGAAGGATTTTTTTCCCAACGGATTCCATATTTGGAATTATTTTTTCCAAATTATTTAAATATGTTTATTTTATTTTGGTAATTTTGAATAATAACTTTTTAAATTTTTGTTAATACGGTAAAAGTGTATATCTGGTAATTTAGGGAAAGAATGCTATTATAAAATTACATTATTTTTTTTAATGTCATTTGATGAGTTTTTCCAACCAAAATATTTTTTGGGTAGAAATGGTGTCCTTTGGAAGCCACTTGTAGGAGATTATGAAATTTAATTTATCATATTTAAAGAAAAATTAAATAAGTTTTAATCAAATTTTAATAACTATATAATTTGTAATATATGTTAATATAGAAGATAATTTCAATTATAAATACTCCTAATAAATAAAAAATGTTTTATTTATCAAGATAATTTATTTGTAATTTTTTAAGAAATAAATAATTACAATAATTGCTAATACATTGATGATGGAAAAAATAATTAAAAGATGAAAAACAAATATTTTTTTTTATTAAATTTAAAAATAAACATTAAAAAAACTAAATTATTGAGAAAATATTTTTGGTATAGTATATATCTACCATAACCATCCATGGGATGAGTTAGTAACCATTTTGAGGCGTATAAGAGAGAATGTGACAGTTATATTATATTATTTAATGTCATGTTAATGTTTTCACATTAATATTTTAAAAAGGATAATATTTTAAATCGTAAATTTCATAAAAAATAAATAGGACTAAAAATATTATTCTAAAATATACTAGATTTATCTTCATCATAATATTAAAATTTTATTTTTTTATATTAATGATAATTATATTGAATAATTACCCAAAATTAATGTAGTAGTTCTTTTATTAGTAGATATAATAAATAAATGTTATTAAAAATATTAAAATAAACATAATTTGGATAATTAATAAGTCTAGTGATTTTTATAGGTGAACATTACAACATATAATTATTATAAAATAGTTGGTTTGAAGTTAAATTATTATAAAATAGTTGGTTTGAAGTTAAATTATCCCACTAGTAATGATGGATGGAAAGTGTGTTATATTTACCACCAAATAAAATTTTCAAATAAAGTGACTTTCATAGAAATAGTGAAGCATCTTAATTCATGGAATCTATACTTTACACTACATGGTATCATAATTCCATGAATCAATACATTTATCTACTTTTTATCTCATGTCTTGGTTGTAATTATTTAATCTTAATAGAGTTCCATATCCTGGAAACAATACTCTAAACTGTATATAATTATAAGTCATGGTGGAAATACTCTAAACATCAGAGAAAATTTTCTTCCACTATTTAGTATTTGAAACTACAAAGAAGAGTTTATTACCACTTGAAATTAATTTTATGAGGATCTTTTCTTTATGGATGGTTAATTACAGATATTATAAATCTGTATAAAATAAAAATAATTTTCTCTCAACCTCATTTGTGAGTAAGATAAACATGTGTAATGGGTGCATTAAATAAATATTTGTTTTTTGATTCATTAAATTACAAGATATATAGTGATTCCTATATCTTGAATCCTAGTTCCTTCTCTAACACAAACAAAAAAAATTCCACCCTCTGTATATATTTCAAACCATCATTCGGAGATTTCCATTCAAGAAAAAATGTGAGATGCTTACTTGAATCACATGATACATATTCATTCCCAATCATTAAATTTTGGGTCTATCCATAACATAAATGAAAAAACATCACCCGCTGTGCCGGGGTCAGACAAGGGTGGAGTGTATTCTATTGAAGATCTAAATATGGGTTCATTTCCTTTATCATATTATATTTATGGATTTTATAACCACAAATACTGGGTCCAAACACCACATACATGGAAATAAATTCCCCCTATGTGCATGAATCATACCTCCATAGTGATTTTTCTATTCACTAATTACATGTGTCTTGTTTCTTTTCATCATTAGATATGAAATAACACATATACCTTAATTATTTGGCCCATCTGTGACATAATCAAGAAAAAAAAGACCCCTATCTATATATGGTTTTGATATGTATGGAAGGTTTTCATTTCAGTAACTACAATTTTCATGATTCCTTATGTAATATTAAATAAAATGACACCCAATTCTAATATATTTGGTCTATCCACATCATAAATGTAAAACACCCCACCCTCTATATAAGGGTCAAACATGTAGTGATAATTCCATTAAATATCAATGTGTTCCTTGAATTCTGTTATCATAAGATACTCAATAATACACATATCTCAAATTATTGTTCTAGGTTTAACATAAATGGAAAAAATTCACCCATATATATATAGTTGAGACCTACATAGAGTTTTTTTCAATAAATAAATACTCGTGGATTGATTATTTCCATCACATTATACATATTGATTCCTAGATCTAAGGTGAACCCCACTCTATATATGGGTTAGACCTATATCAAATATCTTCATTTATGAACTAAGTGTGTCTTGATTCCTACCATTATAGAATATATATTGATTCCTATATAACTAATCATATGTCCAATAATAATGTATAAATAAACAATTCACCCCTATATATGTGTCACACATATGTAGTGAACCATATGAGAATCACGTGTAAATTTTTTATAAATATAATATGATATTTTGTGACATGGGGATCCTCTATTTTCGGTGGAACCACAAGTTATCATTGCTCTAAATCATGTCCCTCCCAGAGAGTTAGATCCATGATGAGGAATTAGTCCATAACAAATTATAAACACCACCACAAATTCGTTAATAGTAATCTCTTGCAAAATAGTAGAAATCACATTTATCACTAGTTTCTCATGATGGTCTTAGATTATTTGAGCTTTGGTAACCTTTTAGGATTCCCTAATGCGCTTATAATAGACATGTCTTCAATAAGGATCCATTTCTTGATCAAATTATATTAAACTATAAGATCAGGTCCTTATGTAATGATGTTAAACTACATTACAAGAGGTCTTCAAACTGTAAAAATAACCCCTTGATTTCTTTGTACTATAGAATCACATGTTTTATACCATTACCATGAGATGTGTTCAATACAAAATCTCATTGCCATTAGTGTGACCAAACCCTTCATCAATATTACATTATCCATAATTCATCATCATATCAATTATATTTGAGTTGATACCAACCAATTCTTTGAGTTGATGTTCTTCTCATTGAACCACATGGTCATTGGGCTCTCTTTCTTCTTTTCATTCCTTGTAGAAACCAATAATTGGGAAAAACTATTCCATATGATCCCCATTGTTATTAACTAGAGATGTGAAAACCAAAATAATATATTATTGAAAATGGATGTATAATCATATATGATGGGTCCCCGTTAAATACAAGTCTTACTATCCTAAACCAGTCTTAATATGGTATTCTACCATTATTATTTTTTGTCCAATAACAAAAAGTTTCCACTTATAATTAATACAGATATTGAAGGGGTTATGATTTAAAACATTCAAAGAAAATCAATTCAACTAAATTTATATAATTTAAATGTTACATGTCTATTCATCATACCAATTGTCATATAATATTATGATATTGTTTCATTGTACAGTTCCATTTCAGTTGTGCATAGATTAATATGGAATAGTTTCTCTATGTTAGTTAAACCTATTAGAAATATATCATAGTCTCATGGTATTAAACATCATAAAAACATCTTAGTCATAGGGAAATAAAATACAAGATATATGGTTTATCCTATAATACCTAAAATTAATTAGATACAAAAATTCTATCCATGAAAATGTTCTAGGTGTTACTTGTTCACATCCATACCTTAATTAAGAAAAAAATTAAATAAATATTTGTGAGTTCAATTTATGTTGAGCATCCATTACCAAGAAATTTGGTTAATATTCACAAAGGAAGGAAGACATAAAACTCCTCTTTTCTACCTATGAGTCACATCTAATAGGAGGGATCACATTAATGGTGATGATTATGAAATTATGTATACCATGAAAAAATTAATAGGTAATACCCCGGAAGAACAAACATTATAATTTTATATACCTTAATTAAAAAGGTGTTAATTCATACAAACTCTCTCTACCTTTTTATATGTCAAATAATCATATGACATTATTATGTATGCGTAAAATCGGAAAAAGATGTGATATAACATATGAATACGCATAAAAAAATTAATATGGACATAAGGTGTCTCTCAAATATCAATTACCCATCCAATGAAATTTTTCCTGGGGTATATCATTCATAATTTGAAGTATGAACATATGTCTTTTCTACATGAGAATAAACTATAAAGAAGACATCCTTGATTCATGACATTAAACTATTATTAAAATTTTTCTCTATTGCATGACATTGAAATATAACAACCACAATTAAACATCACAACATATAATATAAAAATAAGAGTCTCACCCTAGTCATCCAAGGTTCATTCTTCTTCTGTTATTTTTCTATAAACCTCAGTCTATAAATCACACTACATGTGTTGACCTCTTAGTGTTTATGTAAACCTCCCATGGACCTTGAAAAGAAAAAAATATATCTCTATGTTTAATCATGTAAGTGGTGGATATCTTTAGTAGCCTTTAACCCATCAACCAGAGTATTCTTATCGCTATATGGAGGGCCTTTTAGTCCTTTTGAGTCGTACACCACTACAATGTTTCTTGTCACCTTATAGTGAATCATGATTATTTTTCAAAATACTGCCTAATACAATTAATCATGATATTGGAACCAGGATCCAAAATTTAGAACAATATAATCTCTTGATCATAAGGATGTTGGGGTTTTTTTAACCTTGGGAAACTTGATTAGGATATTCTATAACACTCCCCTCATAGCAGGTCCTTGTAAATCATTAACATAAACTGAATTCACTTTGGTCAAAGCTGTATGACAAAAATCATTTGACTTTGATGGTCCAAATCACATGTAACTATATTTATTATGGAATAGGAATAAAACTAATCAGGCTGAAACACCACAAAGGGTAGTCTAAGAAAAATTCATGTCTCCAATCACAAATCTCGTCATCTCTAGTTATTAGGAAAATGTTAAACTATAAATTTAAATGGAATGAAGATCATGGGGAAAGTATTTCTACTATAGTAAAATCAAATATATGCTCACTGGATCAATTGGTCTATGAAAATCTTTGATTAATTATTTTTTCAAATCATTTTTCTGTGATAATGTTATCAATAAGTGGTGACACAACTTTTAGGGTACTCAAACACTTCTTTATTATTAAAATTACAATAAACCATGTTTATATCTTTCTGTTATGAGAAGATACCAACCAATTCCCTTAGTTTATGTTATTTTTCTAATAATCCCATGGAAACTGGGATCTAATTTTCCTAGTTTGTCTCTATATGAAATAGGTTATATGGACTAGCTAATCCAAATGTAACCCTATAACTTTCTCATGATAATTGAATCCCTTCCAAGGGGCTTCTTCCTAGATTATTCTTGGTCGTAGATAATATTTTCCCCTTAAATCCAAGAGTTATTGTCCTGACCACATAGAATATAAGATTACACAATTATTAATGGATAACAAGTTCCCACCGATTTATAGCTCCTTTTAGAACAAATATTCCTTGAACATGATTTAAAATCCACATAACTATAATATTAAATTGGATATTTCATCCTCAAAGTTACATAACCATGTCTTGTACTATTTATCAAACCGAGAATGCGATATTCCATTCCCATACATTTTAATTTCCCACACCATGTGACTCAAAATCACATGGAATAGTACTTGATCATTACAAATAGAAACCAAACTACCATAGGTTTTCATAAACCTCATTATATTTACTTCGTCCTTCTTCTAACATAATTATCCAAAAATCTATGTCATTATAAATTGTTTTTTTCCTTGGAAAATAGTGAGGACACCACCACTTGACCATTAATTTAATCCATATGGGCTCATGCATATGGTCTTTTAACCCAACAACTACAAGCATATCCTCCTTACAGTAATGGACCGTCAAAAATCATTATTCCTAGTGACATCACGGAGGATCTCATCACCTTAGGGTGTTATCCAGTAATCCTATGCATGTATGCCCCATTTCACACTCATTGGTTCAAAATTTTGGGTTATGATTTACAACATCGATATAGAACCTATCCAAGTGGGCTCAGTAAAAGATTCAATCTAAAATACCTGAAAATACATTATTAAATTCCCAAGATAATGGTTCATAAACTATAATAATATATGTTTAGATCTAAAATACATCAAAATATTGTAATATAATATCCAAGACAAAACTCGAAAACTAAATCAATAAACATTCCATGATAAAATAAATTAATCAATATTTGTAGATATTTCGAGATAAAATAAATTAAACAATAACAATATTTGGTTCATGATAAAATATATCTTAATAATGAAATATATGATATGAGCTAAAACACCCCATAATAATGAAATAAAATATCAAAGATAAAATACCCCAAACTATAGTAGAATAAGGTCTAAGCTAGAAGACCATAAACTATAGATGAATATGCTCCAAAATGGAAGACATTAAACTTTAATGGTAGATGGTTAGAACTAGAATCCCCTACACTATAGAAGAAAATGCCCTGAGATGGAATGCCCAAGTCTATTAAAGTAGATTGTATAATTTGGAAGACCTTGAACTACTACATAACAATTTTGAGTTTTCAATACCTTAAATATACCAATCAAAAGTAGTGTAATGATATCCATATTGAAAAAGTAAATGGTTAACCATGGAAAATTTGAGACTTAGATCATTGGACATGTACTTTTTGGGATCCAAAAAACATGGATAACATATAATACGGAATAATCATAATACATATCAGTTTGAGAACCCCAAAAAATGTGTCATATAAAAAATAAAATTCCTTTCCCCTTGATATTTCCCCAAATGATACTTAGGAAAAAATGAGAAATAAATTAAAATATATAATGCTTATAGGGATCATTATTTTTCCCTCATAAAAATAAATTCATGCTCACTATGTCAGCAGACATAGTATTACATTAGATAACCTTTCCTTGGGATATAATTAACAAAGATATCCATTTAAATAATGTGTTTCATGGAAATTATAGAAGATAAATTAATGAGGAATCTTATCTTAGAGGTTATTCATGAGAAATTATAAATAGAGATCTATTATGATTCAAGATTACCAATAAGTGCATTTGGGTTTACATGGAATTATAAAAATGGTGGGTATCATTGATGATCAATATGATATCAAATAAATTATATATCATGCACATAATGATAAAATGAATATTGAAAATGATGGGAAACATTCAAAAAATAATTTCTTTAATAATATAAAAAAATGGGGGATTCAATATAACCCATAGTTTCTCCCATGAATCGTCAAAAAAACTCAGTTTCATGAAATGATATGTCTTATATAATATTCTATCGGTGGATTCCATGAGATTAGTTGACTTCTTATCTAAAGTGGTCATGAATTTTCATAATTTATCAGTGGATTAATCGTTCAACTCTATTGTATGGTGTAATTCTTACACTCTAGAAATAGCATGAAGTATTGAAATCTCTACCCGGTAAAAGAGCGTATGTCAATAAAAAAAATTTATATTAGATATTTAGTGCATAATGTATCCATGATAGCTGCTATTGAAATAAATCAATGTTTGAATGAAATCTTCCAATAATTACCTTCCATGATTTGATCATGTTTTAGTGAAATTTTACCTCTACCATGCATTGGGAAGAATCATTTAGGGCATCATCTCGACATCCCATGATCGGAGATGAAGCCCCTGCCACTAGTGCACCCTATTCAAGGGACCTCCTCATCTCTCATAGGTATATCACATGATTTAATCGGGATTGAAGTCCTATACATTATAATACCACATATCCCTGATAGGTAAACATATACTTGAGATAATCTAGTTAGTCTTTCTACTCCTACAAAGGGCCCTTGGTATTTAGGGTCCAGATATCCACCCACACATGCTGCCACAACATTTGATATACAAATGTGGATGTAAAGTCTCAACTCAATCCTTGTCTTCGAACATTGTTATATTCTTGTAATAACTTATTGAGTGGAAGAATCATAATCATAGCTTTTGATAAGATTGGAAGAGAGGCAACTATCTCATTAAGAAAATCATTATTTGGAAATACTAATGAATAAAGGACCAAAACATATATGATTTCAGCTAAATGCACTAAAATAAGAGGGAAAATGATTATCAGTCATCAGGTAAATAATAAAATGATTATAGATATCCAAGAGAAATAATTCATTAAATAAACACACCACTCTTATATCCATCACTAGTTCCATATTTTCACCCAACCCCATCATCAAGTGAATATAAAATGACTTGTTATGATGATAATCCTTGTTGCACTACTGATATATTCTCTATTGGAAAGTTTTTATTTCTATACTCAATTGAGGTAAGAATGATCAAATGTTATGAAATATAATAAAAATTAGGAAAAATTTTTAGACTCTACATAGGTTCTCATGAAAACTTAGAGATTACTCCATCAAGGAAAAATCAATAGCAGAATAGAAACCAAAATAATTCTACCCCAAAAGTTTGATTTTCTGTGATTGGTCAAATGGAACGACCATCAAATAATCTTCAAAAGGAGACATGTCTTAACTTGTTTTCAATTAAATAACATCCTCTTTATGAAAGACCTGGTCCAATATTGAAGGTATTATTAGAGTGAAAAAATACCACCCATTTACTCCTATGAACATCTCTATTAATATATCTAATATAAGTGGGGAGCTATGAATTTTCTGATAATCAAAAATGATCTTTTGATATGACATATTATAAGAATAAAAGTAATGTCTAATTATTAATTGAGGATTCATGGTTATATCAATCTTATACTGTGACATGATTCCTTTATAACATTCTCTTTGAAGAAGGGCCTCCGTAAGGGGATAACTCTGAAGGAATCGATGTTGGATTCAAAGGAAGTACATATATTCATTCCTCATGAACAGTATCTGCATACCCCCTATTAATTCTATTCGAACTATGTAACATGAATCATTAGTTCCCTAGTGACCACCCATGTTATCTATAATAGTTTTTACCATGGGAGAATACATTGGGGATGGTGGGAGTGATTAGTACCCAATAGTTTCCTTATATACCAAAAAATTTTCAAATGATATAAACATGGATTTAATGGAAGCACATCTATTTGAATATGGTAGTAATGTTAATCTTACAACATTCTAAATGTTTGGGTGTTCCTTTTCATTAATAAAAACCATTGTCATGCATGTAACCATCATTCAAAACACGTAGGGAGAGTAGTGGATCTGACCATTCATGATTTCTATTAGTGCATCAGGGTCTCAACGGAAATAATAGTCCTTAGTGTGTGGGTTTTTTTGAAGGAGAAGAATATAGGAGAATAAATGAATAGAAATCCATAAAACTGTATCTATAAGAACCATTGTACCAAAAAATCTCACCATCAATGTTCTCCTCCCACTAGTTTCTTCACTACTGAAATAAAAGGGGAACTAATAGTGTATAAACAGATTCTCTTACATGCTCCACACTTATTTAATCTATCCTAATAAGAACCTATCTCAGTAAATATATTAATGACAAATTTCTCAATTTCTTACAATTCAACTCTAGGGTTTGGGATCTTTATCAAGAGAGTTTATTACCATGAAATATATTATATTTGGATGTTAAAAGTTACTATAAATAATTGAGTATTGATATGGATAATTTAACATCCAGCTAAAATTAAATCCAAATCATGTAATAATATTAATTAATATTGATCTCAAAATATATTATAGGAAATTATATCCCAATTTGAGTCTCCCACAAGTAAAAATTAACCAACATTAATGATCCACCATTGATTGATTTTCAGATCAAATTTGTAGAGTAGAAATATAATTTTTATGAATATATCAAAATTATATGTTGAACCAACATGATGAATTCCAATAAAAAATAATCCCCCCATAAATTAGGGTAGAATGGATTCCTCACTGATTGACGTCATATAAGACCAATGATTTGAGTTTTCCCTATAATTTATGGTTATAATACATGTGGTAATATTGAAGAGTTCAGACTAGAAAAGGTCATGATGGATTATGATGGACATATTTTCCCATTTCATTAATACCATGGGCCTCACCCCACTGATGAACTATACAAAATTATTTCAATTTATGTTTTTAAATGTAACAGATACGTATCTATTATTATCCTCCCATAAGATCCAACATGATACACATTTATAAGATTCATTATTCTCTCAACTAATTGAATAAATCATCAGTCAAATGAATACAATATGGGTTTTCTACTATCTCTTTACTCAAATGATTAAAACATATATACATTAGTATATTTCCATAATAATTCTACAAGAAACAAATTGATCACATTAAAGATACACACTATGTTTTATAAAACCTCAAAAGGGTTAAATAATATCTTCTTATATCTATCACATATAAAATGGAGATATCATATTTAGTGACATTGAGATCAGAGAAGAAACTAGTTTCAGATTTTCTCGAACTCAATGTCCAATAGAGGTGGAAATTCCACAACAACATCACATAAGTCATTATGGTATAATTTTACAACCATATTAAAAAAAACCTTTGGATAATTTAATAAACTAATAATCATTTCATCTATCAAAGAAGATAAGTATGTAATACACCTATTACCCATCCAAGGGTTTCTCGCATGAAAAAACAACATAGGCTATCTATTCGCATCATAGAAAAAATTATCCTAAAGCAATCTACAATATTCTACACAAAATAAAATTTTTATATGATAATAATCATTTCATATAAATATAAATTTAAACCTTAAAATTATCTTCAAGATTTGTGCTACCTAATACCATCTCATGATCTCTATAAATTTCATATAGAAAAGATCCACCTCCAACTACCATAGAAAAATTCAAGGGAATAAGACGAATCTCTAACTAATATCCTAAGGAATATGATATGTATTGTTATATGAAGAAGTTTTTATTTATTAAATTAATCAATGACAACATCCAAGAAGAAAAAATAGGTTTCCTATATTGAAATCTAACTTCACTAGAACAATCATCTATAAAGCATGAAGATAACCATGCCCTAATCAATGGCCTCTATGACCCTAATGATGACAACCTCCAGGGTCATGCTTTACTCTACGATGATGAGGAGAATTATGGGGCTGTCCTTATCTTTTACCAACTTCCATATGATGGTCCAAATTTGGAGTACCAAGTTACAATTTCCTCATCAGAAAAAACAATAATGGAGGAACATGAAGAATAACTCTTTCTTTATGTGTATTTCTAAAAAAATTATTGGAACTCCTTCAAATGACCTTCTCAACATCTACACTAAAAAATTCATTATGATCACTTGATAGGGGTTAGACAGAGTCTGCTATCAAAAAAATTATGAAGAGTTATTCATCCTACCCCATTCTATTTGAACTTTTCTCTATGGTGGAACATGTGAACCCTATTCCACAAATATTTTATGGTGGGGAATTCTCACCACTTTCCTCCCATGATTATCCATTATTGTTCAGTCCCCTCTCAATAACCTATGTTATTTACGTGATCATTATATATGTCTAGAAAATAATTTATGTGAGATGGTGTTAGATATCTATATTAAATTGATCCTAAAAATGTCTCACATTGGCCTCCTCATATAGAAATATGGCCTAAGAAATTTTGAGATGTTTCAACAAATGGATCTGGAAAACCTACATTCTGTAATTCCACTATTGAAGGATATGATACTCTTGGTGATTTCCTTCCTTTCTGGTCAAGTAAATAAACACTTCAAGAATTTTGTCTTGGTACTTCACCGATGATATTTTATACTCTATGCAATCCCCAATGAATAATAACCCATACTACATGACTTATCCACATGACGTCGTCACCACCAATGATACTTTTCTATCCTTCATTGAATGGACCAAATTACGTTTTATCTCCCCATAATTGGACATATACTTTATAATTGAGACTGAAAAATATCCCTCACACAATAGTATCATGTCCCATTGAAAATCTTCGTATTCCCTCCTCTAACTTTCATAATCACTGACATCAATACTACGATGATCTGTTATAACATACTATTGAACATCTTCTCTGTTGATATTTTTTGGAATTTAACATTGATCTCTACTAGTAAAAGAATAAATAATTAGGGAATCCCAAAATATGAACATGGAATATCTATTATTAATTAATTAGTTAATCATTTACATAATGTTCAACCTAACCACACGGTCCTCCCAATTTAAAACACAACTGCAAAGAATAATGAGGTATGATTAGTTCTTGAGTATCTTCCCAACAACTAGTACCACATTTAATAGAATTCCCAATGAAAAAAGGATGATTTATAGGATCAAAGGGTCCTTAAATACATGTTTATATGCTAGTCGCCCTTTTTTATGATTCATACTTAGTTGAAACCATTTTCCCTACTGGGCTATGAAGTCATCATCTAAGACAATGTATAGACATTATATTATCTTTAAACTTAAATACTTGATTCCAATCCATATTGATCGGGTCCAACTAAAGTTACCTCTCCTAGATTTTTAAATTATATAATTGAAATAATGAATCCTAACACTAGATTTCAATATCTAATGGGTTATGACAATCACTAAATGTCCTTTAATACAAAAAAATTGAGGAATTAACATTTAAGATCATGTATAAATAATTACATGATAGGTAAACCCATAAAATTATTTTTATATTAAATTTAAATATCTAAAATATGAGCATGAAATTTTATACTACTCCAAAACATCAAGAAAATAAAAATACCAATAGTAATTCATGAATCTTACTATGAATCCCAAATAAGTGATGGAAAATACCTAACAGCTAGTAGTTAGTTTCTTATTCTCTAACATTCAGCCACATTTCTAGATAATAGATTCAATACACGTAGGGTGATCATAGTAGGTATACTTAGTTAGATCCTTCATAGATTTCCTTATGAAATAGATAAATAAATCATAATAAAGAATATGCTTCAAAACCCCTTCCCCCAAAAATTTATCCTTTCATGGATAACAATGAGAGTTGGGATATGGAAACTATAGGAGTCCAACCACATGTAATCCCTGAGTTAGAGGATAGAACTAAGATTATAATAAACAGATATATCATATGAAATAATATCTAAGATAAAATGAGAAAGACAGTTATGTAGTTGATATAATAATCTAAAACAAATAATACATATATATATATATATATTCCATTTTCTAGCATAAAATTCCATTCAATACTATAAAAAATGAAATGAAAGCTAAATGTACAATGAAGGAAAATATCGTAGTGACCATGAATCCAAAAATATTCCTATAAAACCATGATCATTTATTATTAATATTGATATTCACCCTTTGCCTACTTACCTTAAAAAATAATATATGCATAGGGTGAGAATAACAGTATACACATTATGATCCCCCTCATAACCACACTAGAAAATGACAGTGTTAGCATACTAAAGCACATTGAATAACCCTGAAACTCACTCTCCTCATAAAAATGTATACTATGTTCCCAGACTCATCGTAGATAAGTCCAATATTTTTTTACATAAAAAGGATCATATAATAAAATAATGAAACGTCAAGGGTATCCCACTCTGGTTTCCCCATTGGTTTTCTGCTCTACCCTAATGTATCACATCAAGAGCCATATACCACCAATGTAATATACCATAAAGTAACCTGTTAAAGGAATCAAAAAATGCACCGGGTGCATTACATCATCTCATAATCTGATCAATATATATATATATAAATATATATATATATATATATATATATTAAATATATAGTTTTAGAAACTACCAAAACCTATATGACATGTATGATACATCATTTATTATACGTCTTTTCATCACAACCCATACACTATGTTCCTGGAGACATCACAACCCATACACATTATACCTATAATAATTCATTGGATTCAATATCTAGATATATATATATATCTTGGAAATAAGTTAATCCAATAAATTTATCCACAAAAATATATGGGGAAACTAACCACTATCCATTTTAGCACAATTTACGAACAAGAGAAGAGAACGATGATAAATAGGGTATTCAACCAACTATCCTTCTGGGATGTTGGGGAAGTCACCCTAATAGAGTCCACTGGGTGTTATTTGTTGTTAATGACTAAAAAATAAGAATCAAAATTTTTAATATCGAAAATATACAAGAATAATATGTATTTTTTAACTGAAGAAAATTAATATGAAATATGGGAATATAATAATTTGGAAGATAGGTAATACAAATCATATGACCTTAAAGAAGACACATGATCACGAGACCCTTAGAAAATAATGTTTATTAATCTTTCACATAGTGTGATATGTGGATGGTGATGAGAAACCCCACAAATAAGGCATTATAATCATACAATGGTTGAAAAAATATTTTCTATGATCATGTGATATGTCAATCGATGGATGCATGAAAGCCACCCAAATCACCTTATGAAATAAATATGAAGTATATATATTCATGCTATGTGAGTCACATTAATTTTCATGAAAATGACTCTTATTATTCACATTTCATGTTTAAATATCAGGAAACATAACTAAAGGAATGTCAATCATTATACATAAAAGAGTATGGTCATGTCACATTCATCATGTGAAATACACCAGACACATCCATTAGACCTTGAAAAACACCACATACATGTGGATAGATAGTCTATGATAATCATCTAACTCCATCATGGGATCTATTATCCATTATGCGACACCCTATTGAGAAATTCATAGGAAAATGTTGAAATTATTTTCATATAAATAATTAAATAGTATAAATATGGTACCCTAACATGGGGAAAATATACTTTTGTTTTCTTACGAAGGGGGTTATGTACTTCATGTGATCAACTCCTCGTTCATCTGGAATCCCATTAACATGCCAGCACGGTCTGGAAAAAGGCCTATGATAGGATAGTAGGATCTCATGAATGGTCTCATACAAGTCATCCTAAATCTCAAAAAATTATATTTCACAATAATATTGATTTCAGGAAGGATCCTTAAAATGTCATCCTATTATTGATAAGGCACATTTACATGTCAAATCGATTCTGAGAAATCTATTTGGAAATCCAAGTGTTTGATAAATATTCCCAATATAGATTGATATTATGGGTTCTGTTTGTTAATCAACAAAAGGACAATGTAATTAATGTCCTATGACCATTTTATAAGAAATGAATGATTCTACACCGACTGAATCCCATATTTTTTAAATATGTGATGGTCAGGGAATCATATAACCACAACTACACAACTTTTAAATTCCTCCACTCACCATGAAAATACATACATATGGGAATAAAGAATCATCAATGGACTTATCAAAGTGGAAAGTGAAGGTATCACAAGGGCCCTCTACTTGGTATACCTAAGTAATGGCTTAATGGTTATGTGACATGTATATATGTTTTGGGAGATCACTATATTGATCCTATGAAGGAAAAACAGTGCATGGTCGATAATATGGAATAGAGTTTCAACATGACAATTTGATGGCACAAAACCTCATTATGCTTACGATTGATAATAGTAGAACCATATATTTAATAATTGATGAAAAATACAGATGACATACATGTTAATGGATATAATTATTTTCATGTGAGGTAATAATGTGGGTCACATGACCCATTCAGATCGTGTGAAAAAACCTCATCATTCTATAAATGTCATGAAAATTTCCCTATACATGTTAACCATGTCAGGAAAATTTCTCTAGATATGTTAGCTAAATCATATGGTATCCCTATAAACTGCCACAACAGATCAAACGACACACATGGACATGTCGACACCAATCACACGAAGACCCCCCAGACAAGTCAACCATATCATTCAGTAGACCTTTTATATGTCTAGTTCAATATTGTTAAGAACCTTGGACATGTCATTCTTTTCATTTCATGATGCCTAGAAATGTTAGCAAGATATCATGGGAGAAACCTCAAAACATGTATATAAATCCTTATTCATGTAAAAAATACATCATTTACATGCACATCATAAATCCTTGACCTTTTACGCATATAAAGAAGACATCTCGAGACACAATAACCTTGTTTGGTTAATACACTTAGGCATACTGTCACATCTAAACAGTTTTAAGAAATTTATTTTCTAAACAATTCTAAATATTCATTATCTTGTACTACATGCAATATTTAGTTTAAAAAAAATAAAAATATTCCCTTTTTCTGAAATTACATTTTTAACATTGCTATTAGATTAGTGGGAATAAATATAAATAACTTATCAAAATCTATCATGAAGTTATTCATTAGTATATATTTATGAAAATCAAAAATAAACTATATATATGTATTATTTTATTAATTAATTGAGTTAATTATTATTAGTAAATGAATATAATAAAATATATATGTTATTAAATACACTAAAATATTTATGACATTCATCTATTTATGTTTTTTTCATAGGGTATGAATAAACCTTATTTGATGTATGTAAACATATATTTTTAAAAGGAAAATTTTACAAAAATTTAATAGAAAAATCATCTTAAATTATAATTTTGACACATTAATAATATTTATATGAAAATATATATTGTTCTATGAAAAAGGGATATAAAAATTTACTTTGAATGAATTTTTAGTATTTTTATGAAAGCATTTCAATTTTGATATATAGTATAAGTACAGTTATATTTTATTGAAAAAAAATTATATTCATAAAAAAAATTATATGGGTAAATTATAATATTGAATAGTTGTAAATAATAAATTACATATATTTTTATCAATAAATATAATATAATTAATTAGCATTAATTTTACATTTAATTCAGATGTTAAAATATTTCAATCTTTTAGCAATGTTTTAACTTTTAAAAACTCATTCTCTCTTTCCAATAATTTGAATAATTTTAAATTGATTTCTACAATTCTATGTTTAAAATTTTGAAATATTTATTCAATATTTGGAATTATTATGTCTACATTATGTAAATATATTTATTTTATTTTTTGTAGTAATTAATATTAACGTAGAAGTGTTTTATTAATTAAGTAAAAGGGAAATGTGGTAATTAATGGTAAGAATGCTATTATAAAATTTCCATAATAGTTACTGTAATATATTTTTATGTTTGTGTTTAGACTTAAATATTTTTTGGTTAGAAATGATTTTAATTTAATCCATGATAATTAGATTAATATGTTTAATTTATTTTAGTTAAAGAAAAATTTAATGTGTCTTACTCAAATTTTAAAAACTATATCATTTTTGGTGTGATGTTATAAAGAAGATAAATTAGATTATAAATATTCATTTAATATATGAATTTTATTCATTTATCAATGTAATTTATTTGGAATTTTTATGAAATAAATAATTTCCTTAAAGGATTATACATTTATGATGTAAAAGATTAATTAATTGATGATAAATCAATAAAACATTATTGATAACTACTATAATAACCATCAATGGACCAAAAAACATTATCAAATCTTTTTGTCTAAGTACATATTTACCATAACCTTCAAAAAGTCGATTTAGTAGCCATTTGGTTCCTTATATAAGAAATTTTGTGACTTATATATTTTATTTAATGTTGTGTTAAATTTGTCACATTCATAATTTAATAATTATAACATTTTAAATGTTGGATTTTACAAGGGATAAATTAGACTAAAAACATTATTCTGAAATCTAGTAGATTTTTCTTTATCATAATATTTTAATTTTTTAATTTATTCATAAATAAGGTATATTAAATAATTATACACTATTTATGTATTAATTATTTTATTAAATGAGATAACAATTAATGGTTAGTAAAAATGTTAAATTAAATAAAATTTTAGATAATTAAATTTTATAATTAATTTTATACATTTCTTAGACCTCATAATTATTTAATAAAATATTATTTTCTAAGTTAACTTTTTATATTCATATTTTAAAAAATCAATGAATTGAATAATGTCAAAATTAACACCATTCAATGTTTTTAAAAATTATATATTATTAAATTATATAAATATAAAAAAATTAAATAATTATAATTATATTGTATATAATGTTATAAATTATATAATTATGGTCTAAATTAAATTATATATTTAAATAATGGAACCTTTTAATATTGAATAATTTGTTACCCTGGTTAATAATTATATAAAATTACTTAGTGTTAATTAAAACAATAAGGTTTTAATTGATAGAAAAACATCCCTAAAATATATTGGTTGATAATATTACAACACTATCTCATCACATATTTTAAATTATGCAATGTTTTAGGGTTTTTAATTGTTTTTTATTAATGATTAATATTTTTGGAAAATCCCTAAGTGATCCTAACCACAATTATAGAAGGTCACATCCTTCCCGGCCTCTTCAACTCACATTGATCATTCAATAAATTCCATTCCATAAAAATTTCATTTATCAACATCCCCAGATACATTCTTGAGATTCTGGTATTCTTCAAAGTCATAATCTAGTGCACTAAGAAGAAATTTTGAAGAATCATGTCAAAGAATAGTTAATCTCTTATACCGATTGTTTCAAAATTATTTCTTATTTTACATACTATTCATGAGTTGTTTCCTTATAAATTAATAACTTCATTATAACTTATATGCATATATGTTATTATAAATATGAAACAACTATGTTACACCTTCTATCTGTCTTGTGAAAAAACTAAATTCCTACATGTGCGTATATACACCTTACCATCTCCACGCCCAGATGTAAAATGTTTTTCACCACCACCTTACATGGATATGTATAATGAAGAAAATAAAAACTATATTTGATTATTAAAACATGATATTATTTTTTAAATATTATACACCATGAAATTCAATACCATTCAAAAAATTTGGGAATGATATCATCGCTCGTGTGTCTGTGTGGCCTACCATCTCCATAGTGAGATAAGATTTATTCTTCATGATATTTATTAATGCATTGTTATATAAATGTAATGAATGAATAAATATGGCATATAATATTTAAATATAATTTTATAATGATATGACTATTACCTATGAAGGAGAAATGGAACTTAATCTACCAACAATGCATATGTAAATGAAGCAGTTAATACCAGAATAAGAAGTAATAATGAAATGCTGTTAACAAATAGATGAATATATGATGATATATTATATCATAAATTTTAATATGATTTATTAATAAATCATGAAATTTACTTTACTAATTATACAAGAGTTTCAGATACAAACAAAATAAATCAGACCTAAGGTAAGGTATAGTTTCATAATCATATTATTATCTGATATTGTTTATACGTACGTATTTACTAGTGTATATTTATCATCAACATCCTTGTTTCCTAAATATCTAAAATTAATTATATTTATTATATAATTGTTTAATGTAATTTTACCCTTTGGATAATTTTTATTAAAAGGTATGAATGTAATATATTCATTTATTTCATACGTGGTACTTCTTGTCTTTTCCATAAAAAGAATGGGGAGATTGTTTTTTAACATATATGGAATGAGAAGATTTTTTTGTTTGCATAATTTATTATTTTGAGGAATAAACCTTTATAAAATTTCATGTTTATTTTCAACTAAATTATTTTCAATTAAAAATTCAATTCATTTTGAGAAAATCACAAAAATTTATGAATAAAGGATAATTTCTTCATGAATTAGTATCAGGTGTTTTATCAAAATTAGTTTTCATATAATATGAAATTCATTTGATAGGGTGATGTTTATATCTCTATTATCAGTATTTTTTTGTTTTTATGATGTAATTATATTCATGAAATCAATTTTTTATATATATTGTGTTGGAATAATGTTTATGAAACCCATTTTACTGATTATGTTATACCATGATAAATGATATATTTTTTCGTGGGACACATAAGAATGAGTTAATTTTGATATGTGTAGAACCTATATATCCCTCCAATTAATTTGGTAAATACTTATATTTCATTATATATATTTTAGTGAATGGGGAGTGATCTTCGTTCAGTAATATTTGGCTAAAATGAGTAGTGAACATGGTTTGGTAATGCTCTTTGTCATCTATGATGGTCTTGGCAATGAGCCTTAACTAATATAAAATGATTTTATATTCATATGTGTATCACAAAAAACTTCATATCTTATGTAATGACATTTGAGATTAAATTCATTAATTCATATGAAATTTCATGATTTATCCCATGGAATTATATAACGATAATTCATATGAGACATAAAATTTTCAAATGTTATGTTTTTATGTCGTATGATTAGGATATGATTGATATCCCCCTTATTTACCCTTAAGGAGAATTTTATCTCACCATTTCTATTTTCCATTTCCCTCAGTCATGAATAAGGGTATTATGGTAGATATTTCCAAAAGGTGTCTAGTTATAGAGAAATTAGTGGGAGATAATAAATATTTCATATGAATTAGTTGTTTATGTTTCCAAGTTTCTAAAGAAACTATACCTATATGATCCAGTTTTTGCATTATTTAGTAATGAATAATATTCATCATTGAATTAATATCAAGGTATGTTATGTTTGGGCTATCATAGATGGTATCAAAGGAATGGTATTTTTAACCTTTAGAAACTAGGATTATAAAATCATAGTAAAAACCCCATAGATATGTTCGAAGTATTGGGTAAAATCCTTGTGTTTTAGAAATGATCATGAATAAAATAGGATAAAACATAAAGTGTCATAAATTATAATTTTATTCGTTATTTGTTTCCATTATGATTGTTCTTTCTCACACAATGATTCATGGTTTTTTTCAATGGTTGTAAACCAAAAAACCGTATTAATGCTGAATGTGATGGGAAATGCAAATATTTTCTTCTTGAGAAACCAAAGGTAATGGTAGAAAGAATGAGTATTATTTTATCTTTGATAAAAAAAAATGATGATATGAATCATCTAGGAATATTAAATGGGAAAATGATGGAAAACATTATGTTGAGTTCTCTAGGAGGCAATGTCCACCTTCTTTTAATAGGTCTTCAGATCCATTAGTGGCTGGGAAATTGATTTGTTCCACTAAGAGGATATTTTCAGTTCTCTATTGTTCAAAACATGATTAATTCATATTATCGGTCTATCATTTCAATGTTGAAGATTATAAATGGTGGGACATTATCATGAAAATGAGAAAATAGATTAAATTAAATCCATTAAATGGGATTAGGTGAAAAAATTATATTTCAATGTGTAATTTTATATTAGTAATAGAAAAAATATGGATAAGGAGTGCCCTTAACTTATGAAAAAGGATGATGAACCTGTAGGTTAATATGGAAAAATTACATATCTTTCAAGGTACGCTTTAAAAATAATTATCCAATGTGGGAGTGAAATTCATAGATTCATCAATGGATTGAAACCATGTTTCTAAATGTAATTATCCTTAAGGATCTTCAATAGATACAAGGAAATTATTCAACGTGATCTCAATGTTGAGATAAAGATTATAGTAACCCATAATTCTTATGGTTTTAATATATATAGAAAAATGAAATTCAACGGAAAATATAAAGACGACACCAAAGTGAAGATGAGTTTTCTCTTATTCTGAATGTTTGGAAATAAACAAGAAAATTTCATAAATGGACTACAAAATGAATTATCTATGGAAAAGAAGTCCATCGTGTAGTTGAATGCCAACGTGATGGGAAAAATATATAATAAAGGGAATAAAGAAAACGCTACACAGAAAGAACCTTTTATACATCAATGTTACAAGTGTAATGAACTTGTACATTTTTCCAATAAATTCCCTATTCTAATGGATATTGATGATGGTGTACGTCATCAAAAACATAAGGCTATATATAATGTAAATTAAAATGAAATCACTATCCATGATTTGGATAATTATAATGCTGTGGTGAAAGGTACACATACCATCCAAAATAAATTATGAAATGTTTAATTTGATTCTAGATCCACCAACTCATTTATTTATGATGAATTTTAAGAGGTTATATTATTATTAACATAATAATTCTTTATTGAGTTATCTATAACCACTCCTAATGGTACAATAGTTGTATAAAAATTTTATAATTGTAATCTAGTTGATGTTTAGGGGAATTTACATCTTGAAAATATTTTAATCCTTCCTATAGTAGAATTAGATGTGATTCTTGGTATGTATTGGATTTCTATATATAGATATCATATCAAATTCAAGGTAAGGGATGCCACATTTCATATTCTATATCAATTTATGATCATCTATCAATAAAAGGACGATTTTTACATTTCAGTGAAAATTTATTCCCTATTATGTGTCACAATCCCTAAAAATAATGGTTTTTGTCAAATGGTTGGGGGAAAACTCAATATTACGAATACACCCATTGTACGGATGTTTGATGATGTATTTATGGATGAATTGTTAGGTATTGTATTGAATCATGATGTTTAGTTTTAGATAGAACTCATACGAGGTTCTATTCCAATTTTAATGACACCTTATTGAATGGACGTAATTGAGTAGTAGGAATTGAAGAAGAAACTCCAAGAGAATATTGACAAGGGAATCATATGACCTACTACATCACCTTGGGGTGCACCTGTTCTATTTGTTATGAAGATATAATGATCAATGAGAATCTACATTGATTATAGAGAACATAACAAGATCACAATCAAGAAAAAATATCCTCTTCCACTTGTCGATGACATATTCAACCAACTATGCCAAAATCAATATTATTAGAAGATTGATCATTATTTAGGATTTAATCAATTTAGGTTTAATAATGATTATATACCAAATACAACATTCAATACAAGTTATGGATACTATGAATTTATTGTGATTCCATTTGGTCTTACTAATTCCCCCACCATATTCATAGACCTATTGAATTGATTAATTGGATAATATCTTAATTAGTTTATGGTTGTTTATATAGTGAATATTCATCTATATACCAAGATCAAGGAAGAAAATGAATATTTAATTATAATTATACTAAAAACCAACTAAAATTGATGATTTTGGAAAAATTTACCAAGAGTTAATTTTTGATTTATAAAGATTTTTTTCAGTCAAATAATCTAAAAACCGGGGATATCTGTGGATTCAGAAATATTAGATGTTATTGACTATTGGAAAAGACCATAAATGGTATATAATATCCAAATTTTTCTACGATTGGATGGATATTATTCACATTTTGGGAATTTGTTTTCTATATTGTCTAATCCACTAACTAAGTTCACTCAGAAATCCATTAAGTTGATGTGGACAGAGGAATGTGAGGTTAATTTTAAAGAGCTAAAAACAAGGTTAGAGAGTGAACCTATTCGCATATTACCTCACAGTGGAAAAAGTCTTGTGATCTATAGTGATGCATCCAAAAATGTTGTGGGATATGATATCATGTAAAATGACACAGTAATAGCTTATGCATCACGACAATTTAAAATCCATGAGAAAAAATACTCAACTAGTGATTTGTAATTAGTTGCGGTATTATTTTCCCTAGATATATGGATGAGTTTTGTTTATGTTAAAATGTTAAATATTTATACATATAATAACATTGTAAATTATAATTTCACAAAAAGAGAGTTGAATATGTGCCATTGAAGATGGTTGGATTTGATTAATGATTATGACGGTTCAATAATTTACCACCATGTGAAAGTGAACAAGGCAGCATATGCTTGAGTTCAAAAGAAAATAATACACTACCGATGTTAGGATCACCAAATACCCAATATTTATTGTTTTATAAAGGATGGATAATGAAATTTTAGTGCAAGAGGATAAATATTATCTTTTTTAAATGAATTTTCAACCATATATACAATTGAAGATTAAGACGGAGAAAAATGAATATGTAGAGCTACAAAATAAGGTGGGAAATGCTATTTAATTAAACATTGAGTGTGATGGTATAATAAGGATCAAAAACCAGGTTTTTATTTATAAAATAAACAATTTAATGAATGTGATAGTGTATTAGGATCATAGTTTTCCATTCTTTATTCATCTTGGAAGAACAACAGTGTACAAGGACCTGAATAAGTATTTTTGGTGGGATGGCATGAAAAGAGGTGTTTCTAAAAATGTCTCTCAATGGTTGTTCTTTGAACAAGTTAATACTGAGAGAAATAAGTATATGGGGATGTTATATCCATTACCCATACCTAAATAGGAAACCATCACTATGGACATTTTCACCAAACATCCCAAATCATATAAAGGCCATAATGATATATAGGTTATAGTTGATCTCCATACGATTTTGGCACACTTTATTACTATTAGAGAGTATTTCTATGTTAGTCATCGCTTTGGATATATATAAATTAAGTTGTTATATTTTATGGATTACCACTTTCCATTATTTCTTATCGGGATCAAGGGTTTACCTTGATGATCGGGAGATGTCTCTTGTAATCTCTCGATATAGTTTAATATTTCACCACTACATATCATCCATAGATTAGTGGTCAGTCTAATATGAAAATTAAAACTCTAGAATACATGTTGAGTTATTGGCCTATGTATTTAATTGGTTTTTTTGATAAAGTCAGACCTATTGTAGAATTTTATTATAACAATAGCTTTCATTCAAATACTTTAATGGATCCTTAGGAAGCCCATTTCAAAAAAAAAGTGAAACAATTCATCAATCTGGGAAGACACTGGGGAATGATTTCTATTAAAAACAGATCATGTTGATGAAATGGAAGAAATTGAAAAATCTATTTGACAACACTTATGAGTATCATAGAGTTGAAAAAAGTAATAATAAAAACTGTAGAAAAGATATTGACATTGAAGTGGGTGACAATGTGTTTTTATGAATATGACCAAAAAATATAGTATTGAGATTTAAAAATAACAAAAAAATAATCACAAGGTATATTAGTACTTTTGAAATTCTAGATCTTATTATAAAGGTCGCTTATCAATTGGTGCTTACATAGAATCACACAAAATTTCATGATGCTGTCTATGTATACCAAATGCTAAAGAAAATAAATTACCCTTCACATGTACAAAACTAAGATGTTGTACCACTGAACCATTATCATTCTTATAAATAACAACCAATAGAGATTCTAGATAATAGTGAAAAAGTTCTATGAAACAAGACAAATCGCTTGGTTAATATTTTGTGGAGGAACCTAAAATTCAGGAATGATACATGGGAACATATTAATATAACAAGGGAGTTACATTCTCATTTTTCTATATCCAAGTGAAACATTTCAAGGGAGAAATTAAATTTAATGAGGGTAGAATGTAACACATGGATAATTTTATGAAATATGTTCTATAAATAATTGTCATTATTCAATAGATAAAATAGCATCAAATAACAAGTTTAAACAAACCATGATATTACCATAGTAATCAATGATTGTTTTCACCACACTGTTAGGTTAATAGGAATAAATATAACGAACTTATGAAAATATATGGTGAAATAATTTGCTACAAAATATGTTTGGAAACTATTAACCAATTATATTTTTTTATTTATTTATTAATACATATATTTAATTACTATTATTTAATTAAATTATTTAAATATATATGTAATATACTAAAAAAATGTTTTTTTTATATTTATCCAATATATAATTTTTTCATAGAGTATGAATACACCCTATTTATAGTATAAAAACCTATATTTTTAAAAAGGTAATTTTACCGCCTTTTAATGGAGAACACCTTTTAAGTTTATATTTTGTAAAAGTATAAATTTTTATATGTAAAAAACATCTTAATCAAAACTGGGATATAAATATTTACTTTTGTTTAATTTTTTATATTTTTCTGTTAACATTCATATTTTCAAAAATAGTCAAAATAAAATAAATATTTAGTAAAGAAAATTTTTCTAATATAAATAATTTATGTAGTTAAATTATAATATTTATTGTTTTTAAATTATAAAGTGAATATATTTTTATCCTTTAATATAATGAATTTCATTTTCATTAATTTTAAATTGAATTAAGATTTAAAACATTTCAATATTTTGCAATGTTTTTTCTTTTAAAAACATGTACTCTCTTCCGAAAACAAGAATAATGTTATAATAATTAATAAAAATTATTTGTTTTAAACTATTAAATATTTATTTTATTAGGACCAAAAGGGGAATAGATACCCTAATGGGGGGGAGTTAGGGTATGGATATTCTATTTCAAAATTCTTCCAACCCCACTGGATCTTGACCCTTATATTATAAGTGTCACTTTGTCTGGTCAATTGTTTTTAACATTTATCTTGTTCCCTCTTTATTCATATGATTAGGATTATTTGTAAGAAATTTAGGGAAGAAAGTAGTTAGACCCATATATTTTTACTCGGTTCACCCACAATGGGCTACGTCCAAGGAGTATACAATGACGATGTCCCGTTGTACCAAATCCACTAAAGCTCGCTGCCAATTTACAATGTATTGGATAGATTACATCTATGCGAAGTCACAATCCCTTTACAATGTTTAGGTTTATCTCACTACTTTCTCAAGGGTCTTATCCTATTCCCATCTCTATATGGCTCACTAACTATAGAAAGGATAATTGTCTTCCTCTTCCTTTTCTCACTGCTCTAGAACGAATCCACAAACAGTTTATTGACTCATAGTTCCCGTCATTATCACAAATGAATGCATATTAATCTATATGTAGTTTTTATATTTAATTTAAACTGTCATCTATTAATGAAAAAAACTTTTCCATGGTTGTACGAGAAAATACTCCAGCTTTTTTCACAACCCTAGTATAACTGGTGTGCTTCTCTATGCTTGGCGTTCTTCTTTATGCTTTGGCGCACTTCTCCAATCCTAACATGAATGTGTCACAAAAAAACTTTCATGACACCCCCTTATTTAACTCTAAACGAGGCCAAATCACACCATTTTATGCCCAAACCAATATTGTCACACAACTATCAACCAGAGCACACATTCTGAGTATCATTATACAAGTGCGACAAAACCACCACTTGTGGGACTGAACGACCTACAGGCATGGAGCTATAATTATCCTAATGTGTTGAACTCTAAACAAAATAAGTATGGGTGTACCTCTATTTATAGGCTTTTTGGACACCCTGAATGCTGACATGAAAGTCTCCTCTCGGCGCACAAGTCCAGCCGCCTTAGTATCTGTCGCCCTAGTCACTTGCGCACCCAATCCAAAACATGGTCACCCCTATTTCCATTTCCATATTTTGATGATATTATGTTTATAAATATATGAAAACCCCTATTTCCTTTTTAATGGTTCTTCAGTCAATCATATATTGTTAACAACATCCCTTGAACTCAACATGTCACCATTAACACCCCCTTTGTCAACAAATTTGTACATGGTGGTCTACTTTGTCAACCATCACAACACAGAGGTCCACATTCTCAAAAAATACAATCATCTAAAAAATGATTCAGTGGTACCATGAGGGATTTTTTCTCAATGGATTCCATATTTGGAATTATTACGTCCAAATTATTTAAGTAGATTTATTTTATTTTGGGCATTGTGAATAGTAACGTCGACAATTTTTGTTATTACAGTAAAAGTGTATATCTAGTAATTAAGGGTAATAATGATATTATAAAATTACATTAATAAATTTTTAATGTCATTTGAGGAGTTTTTTCAACCTAAATATTCTTTGGGACGAAATCGTGTCCTTTATAATCCACTTGGAGAAGATTCTGAAATTTAATTTTTCTTATTTAATGAAAAATTAAATGTGTTTTACTAAAATTTTAATAACTATATAATTTGTAATATAAGTTCATACAGAAGATAATTTAAATTATAAATACTCATACTAAATTAAAATTGTTTTATTTATTATATTAATTTATTTGTAATTTTTATGAAATAAATTATTATAATAAGATCTAATACATTGATGAAGGAAAAATTAATTAATAGATGAAAAGTCAATAAAACAATTTTTATTAATTTTATAATAAACATTAAAAGCACTAAAATCTTGAGAAATATTATTGGTATAGTATATATCTACCATAACCATCCATGGGTCGAGTTAGTAACCTTATGGAGGCTTATAGAAGATATTGTGATAGGTATATTATATTATTTATAGTCAAGTTAATGTTGTCACATTCATAATTTAATAAGGATAAAATTTTAAATGGTAAATTTCCTATAAAATAAATTCGACTAAAAATATGATATTAAAATATAATAGATTTATCTTCATCATAATAATTTATTTTTAAATTTTTATATTAATGAAAATTATATTAAATAATTACACAAAATTTATGTAGTAGTTCTTTTATTATTAGATATAAAAAAAATAAATGTTATTAAATATATGAAAATAAATATAATTTGAGATAATTAATAAGTCTAGTGAATTTATATGGGAACATTACATCATATAATAATTATAAAATAGTTGTTTTGAAGTTAAATTACTATTTTAATATTTTAAAAATCAAGGAATCGAATAGTGAAAAAATTGACACCAATGATTATTTATCAAAATAATCTATGATTAAATTATTAAATAATAAGAAAACATTTTAAATAAATATTATAATTGTTTTATGGTTTAAAATTTTCTGAATTATTTAATTATGGTATTATTTACCTCAAAAATGTAAATAATAAATCCATTCAATGTTGAACCATTTCTTACCATAGTTAAAAATTTAATAGATAACTATGATTTAATTAAAATGATAAGGTTTAAATTGATAAAAAATATTGTGTAAAATCCATTGGATGACGATATCACATCCCTATATCTTATCATATTCTAAATATAGACATTTTTTAGGTTTTATATGGATTTTTATTTCATTATAAATTAATATTTTTGGAGATCCCAAAACGACCCTCACCTCAATTATTAATGATAACCTATTCTCTCACCTAATGATGTCACTTTGAGCCTCGAAAATCATCCACACCATACCATTTTACATTATAAACTTATATAGTAACATTATAATGGTTCTGGTATTCTTCAAGGATCATCTCAAGTGCTTTAAGATGACATGTAGAGGAAGCAGGTCAAAAAAGAGGTAATCTCTTCTACCGATTATTTAAAACTACTTTTTCTTTGACTTCATCTCATTGAGTTGGTTAATAATAAATTAATAACTATAGTTTCACTTCTATATATGTTTTTTTATAATTATGTAACAACTACATTCCTTCTTCTATCCATCTAAAGAAAAAACAAAATCACCAAGAATGTGTTCATACTAAAAATCATCTCCGCACTGTGGTTAAATCTGTTTTTCACCACCACCTTACAGGGATGGGTATAATGATGAAAATAATAACTATATGTGACTATTCTTACATGATATTAATTATTAAATACCTCACACAATCCATTTCAATACCATTAAAAATTGTGAATGTTATCATCACATATGTGTACGTAAGAGCTGCTTTCTCCACAATGCGATGTGATTAACTCTACATGATATTTATTAAAGAATGATTATATAAATGTACAGAATGAAAAATTTTGGTATATACTATGTTAATATCATTTTTTAATTATATATCTTTGACTAATTAAGTATAATTATTTCTTATTCAACAAAACAGAAAAAAGAAAATGAAGTAGTTAATACATGAATAATAAGTAATAGTGAAATGTTGTAAAAAAAGATGGTTTTATGATCATATATTAAATCCTAAAAATGACTGTGATTCTGAAATAATTCAATTATATTATTGAAATTATTATACAATAGGTTTTCATATATAAAATGTAAATTCTACCTAAGGTAATGGATAATTTTGCAATCTCATTATTATCGGAGATTATTTATGTGTTAGTATTTTCTGGTGTATATATTTCATCCACCTCTGTGCTTCCTATGTATGTAATATTAATTCTATTCAACAAGAATTTATTAATTCTATTTTACTCATTGGTGATTTTTTATTAAATGGAATGAAAGGAATCATTTTTCATTATTCGATACAAGGTAATTTTTGACATCTTTGAAAAAATATGAGGAAAAGTTTTTTTTAACTTATAAGGCATAATTTTTTTAACTTTTTAAATACAAATTATTTCCATGATACCTCCATTACATTATTTCATGTATATTTTCAAATAAATTTGTATCTTTTAATAATATGTGATATTTTGAAAAAAGAAATTATTTTTAAGAAGAAAGGATATTTTTATATTCAGTCTATGATTTTCAAATGTTATATTATTATATCTTATGATTATGATATGATTGATATCTCCCTTATTTAACCTTACTAGTCATCAAAGCTAATTCATTCACATGATTCTTTTCCCTATGTCATGAAGATGGGTATTATGTAAGATATTTAAAAAATTAGTCATTTTATTGTTAAATATGTTGGATATAATGAACATGTCTTTTGAAATAGTTTTTCATATTTCCCAATTTTTAATGACACTACCCCTATATAGTCATGTCAGGGCTTTATTTTGTAATAAATATTATTCAACTATGATATAAGGTCAATGCATGTGATGTTTGGGTCATTATACATATAGCCTATTGAACAACGTGGAATATGATTACTATCCAAAAAGGATATTCATGAGGACATCATAATGCCCATGCTCCAATAAAGAACCCACCATAGTGTAGGTACCTCCATATTTTAGACCACCATGACCATGGGACCCAAACTCTCATATGGGTTTATTGTTCATCCACATCCATTAACAGATTGAGGAGTTAATAAAACTATAAAGACTCTGATTATTTCTATATGAATAATATTTATAAATACCTTTCTACGGATAGGGATCCTTATCATATTCCTTCGTACAGACTCCCCATGTCAAAATTATTATATTGATGTCCAGTGAATTAAATAGATTATTATCAATTGTTTCTCACTATGACAATGAATCACATAAGATTATGTATTTTCTATGATCATATCAATATAATCATAAATTTCCCCCACCCATGGAAACTAATGTTTGAAATCCACATTTATTTCAATGATTGTACATCCACCAAAAAAGGGAATCCACATCTACTAAGTCCCAAATGAATTCCCATATTGGAAAACTAGGGGAAATAACAATCATGTGCATTAATTATCTATAACATTCCATTGATGGGTTTTGGGTATAATATCCCATAATGAATCAGAATATTTTTATATTAAGGATATGCATGACTCCTTATAAAAGATAGATCTCAACATATGGTTCCTAAGTTAAGTAATATAAAAACATTCCACATGATGTATAATAGCCTGAATTTGACTAAAATATACTATGTAGGTTTTGATTGCTATTATAAAAAAGATATATAAAACACCTCATTATGGTTTGATCCCATCCTTGAATGATCAGTGACCTTGTAGGTTCAAATTAAATGATAGATTTACTAGTTATATGGATTTAAAATAGAATCATCTAAGAATTTTATGAAATAAATAAAAATTTATAGAAAAATTTAGACACATACAGATAGTATCATCAATATAACCATTATAAAATTTGAAGGATTCAACACATGATTTTTTATTATGGTATCCAATCTAATTTCATGATTTTGAAATGATTCATGAACATATTGTAAACATATAAAACAATATATAAATTGGAAATAATTCATCCAAATGTATGATATGAGCACTACATCCCATTTTATCAACAAAATTGAGTTCCTAAGCATCATTAGGTTTGAA
Organism: Viscum album; assembly: GCA_963277665.1. Classification (NCBI taxonomy): domain Eukaryota; kingdom Viridiplantae; phylum Streptophyta; class Magnoliopsida; order Santalales; family Viscaceae; genus Viscum; species Viscum album. The sequence continues at coordinate 399,011,197 of OY728151.1, read as the reverse complement.
ATCCAAAATGACTACCTACCTTTGGAAATATGGGTTATACCATGTAATGGATGTGGGAACCTTTGGTAGTTTCTATAAAATATGAAAAATGGTAAACCTAATTTGAATGATTGGGAAACCATATAAAAACCCCATCCCCCAAAATCAATTGTTAGACACAATATCTACATGATGGAGACAAAAACCATTGAACTTGGTGGAAATTTATGTAATGAAAAAAATAACAGAACCATTATAGGCATATGAAATCATTTCTTCTGATCATTGGTAAACTACCACATGATTTGTTGGAAAAATAAATAGTTAAACTAATATGGATTTCTCAAATAATAAAAAATGATTAGTTTACCATGTGTTAGGCTATATTGAATCATGTACCATATGAAAATAAAAATTTTATTCACAACATGATATTTATCAATAATATAATTTCACTAGGGTTCCCTTGAAAAAATTCCATTCCCATCATGAACATTCCAAACAATAAAAATTGTCAAATGGGGAACAAGGATGGAAAAATGTGTTACCCACAAATAGTTGATTAAGGAGGTTTCACGTAGGTAATGATGGACTTATTAGTGACCATGTTATATGATGTCTTTGTGACTTCAAAAACTTCTCTCCTGGTCATATTAAATAAAGAACTTGTTTTCATTTTATTAATGTTCTGGGACCTCACCTGGGGTAGTAACCTCTATGGGTCACAAAAAACCTCACACATTTGACACCTTTAGTTCTAGGAGGAAAACTTGATGGTTTACGAATAATACTAATATGGAATGTTCCCAACCCATTAATGTAACACCCCACGATTTAATAGTATGTTTTCTCTTCAATGTAATTCAATAACTTGCGCTACATGCAACAAAGAGTTCGAGCACACCCCGACTTACCAAACTAGCCGTAAGAAAAGTGGTAATGAAAAGTATTAACTGAATTTTGAATTTTATATATATCATATATAGTTTTAGCATTCATATTTTGTGTTTCTTATACATAATAGAATTGAAAAAATAATTTTTCAGATAAAAGAAGTATTTTTTTAAAAATACAATTTTACCATCTATTTAATAAAGAATACTTTTTATAAAAAATAACATACACTTTTATATATACAATTTAATGAAATTAATTTCTTCTCTACAATCGGGACATACAAATTTATTTGTTATAAATTGTTGGTACTTTTCTGATAACTATCATGTTTTGATGATTAATGAAAAATAAAAAATTTTAATTGAAAACCACATTTTTAATTGAAATATTTTATATTGTTAAATTATTCATTCGAATGGTTTTTAACTAAAATTAGATTATATATTTTTCATTTAATACAATTTAGGTAAATATAAGAAATTTGAAAATTGAATTTGAAATAAACAGATGTCAATCTTTTGATTGTTTTTACTTTTTTAAAATAGGCTTTTTTGTTTTGACAACAAGAATTAATTTTAAATTAATAAATGAAACTTCTATGATTTAAATTTGGTATAATAAACTTTACTTTTTAATTTGGAATACCAAATTTGCTTTGGGTTAATTTTTTGTATTTTTCTAAAAATTTGCAGTTTTTGATTAACTTTGAAAAACAATACGATACTATTTAACACTGACATTTTATTTAAATAAATATTTATTTTATTTAAATTTATTTTATGTCAAAATATATAAATAATACCTAAATATGATCAATGTAATTCATTCTAGTCATTTTACAAAAATTTTAGATATAATAAAAGTTTATTGAACTCATTACCGTCTTTTACCCACCTCCTAAGAGCACATGAAAATTTGAATAAAACATAACTTTACCGATTCTATGAGTCAAATTTCAAAAATCTGGGAGAAATGGTTAATATCAGTAAGTGAAATGTTTTTCAATAAGATGAAAATAATTTTTGGTGAATAATAACTTTTGACTTTTTTTACCACAGTTTAAAGAAAATAGGGTAATTAAGGGTAAAAATGATATCATAATTACCTTAACACATGTCCTGATTCTATTGGTTAAGTATAATTCAACCATAAACATCCTTTAGAATAAAATATGATCTTTTTTAGGTCCACTTTTATTACATTAGGACATTTATTATTATTTTATTTAATGAAGAGTTAAAAGTGTTAAATTCAATGTTTAATAACTAAACCATTTTTAATACAGGGTTACACACAATATAAATTCGACAATTAATAATAATTAGAAAGTTAAAATTATTTTATATATTATTTTATTTTATTTATAATTTTTACACTCTAAATTATAAAATTTATTTAGAAAACAATGATGATGTAGTAATTTCCTTATTAATGAAATAATCGAATAAATGGTATTATAAATATTAAAATAAATATAAATTAAATGTTTTTATGACATTCAAAAATTTCTAGGTGAATATGACATTTTAGGGTTGATTAAAATTAATTGGTTATATGTTTTCAAGTTGTGATTACTTTCACAAAAACCAAATAATAAATAGTGTCAGAATTTACACAAATGAGTTTTTTTAAAACAAATTATATTATTAAATAATATAATAGTGCTAAAAATATAAGGATCAATAAAAGAACTTATATAATGTTAGTTATATCATTAATTAACCACTTGAGGTTCTCTTGTATTATTATAGTTAGTTTATTAACGATATTATATAAAAATACAAAGATACATGGTAAATGTCAAACTATTTCACTAAGAGTTAAATCTAAAAGATATAGTTAATATGGTGAAATAAAACTATATAAAACCTATTGTTAGAGAGGATTTCCAAAAATACCCATCTTAACATAGTCATAAATAATTTTTGAGCATATAGAAACCGAAAATGATTTTTTATAATATAATATTTCAAGCTTTTCCTAAAGTGACCCTCATCTCTCTTATAAAAGGGAACTTACCCTTCTCTTAATTTCACAGATCCAAAGCCATTTGGATTGGCCAAAACCTACCCAAATATCCTAAAAACATGTCTACCTTCATCCTAGAGCCCATACGTTTATCATTAATCCAACATAAGGATCCATTTTGATCAAATCAAAAGGAATAACCTTAAGAAGAGGTAAATATTTCATCACGTCTTTCAAGTTCTTTTCTTCTTCCACTTCCTCTTTCTTTGTTGTTTTTATTCTAAAATAATAACTCCACAATATTTTATATACTATGATGTTATTTTAAAAATGGTAAAACCATATTCATTTGGATATCCATCATATGAATGACAAAGTCACCATACGTGCGTACGTACGGCTTACCATCTTCACGTTGTGGTGATGTTTATTTTTCAAACAATTAACTATTTAAATGGGTATAATAATGAGTATAACCTATGTAAATAGTAAATATATCATATTTATGATTATTTATATATGATATACCATCCAATTTCATATCATTTCATCATCAATAAAATGATATTGTTGATCGTGCGTACATATAGATTATCGTCTCCACGATGCGATGAGATTCATTTCCACGTTAACCATTCAATGATGATTATAAAAATAAATATTATAAATAAGTATGTAATATATGAAATAATAATTCTACTATATATATATATATATTTATTTATGTAAGTACTTACATATATCTTATTCACTTATGTTCAATATGATATGAAAACAGAAACAACGTTTATGCTTACATACGACCTACTATCTCCATAAATTGTGCCTTTCATTTCATATATATATCAATTTTAAAGGATTATATTATAAATATATATAATATATAAATCAATATTTATATTCTTGATGTATTAAATCATGATCTAAATTATACGATAGATAGTAACCAGTTAAACCATGTACGATAAAGAAAGCGATTATTACCCAAAATGTTAATTTGACATGGAAATCATTATTAAATGGGTAGTATAAACCAAAAATGAATCATGTATGATATAATAAATATAAATATTGTTATGGTATTATTTAATAACATACAATGGTCATTATATAGTAGATTAAATGTACCATCCATCAAAGGAATGTGCAAGGTAAGTGTTAATTTCACAATCAATTTATTATCCGAGGTTGTTTTTATTTGAGTATCTACTAGGACATATTTATTATCCTTGTCCATGTTTCATTAATTATTTTTCAAAGGGATTATTTTAAGGGACTCTTTTACTAAAACAACATTTTAAATGTTTTGATGATTTATTCTTCTAAACATTTCTCATTAATTTCCTCGTTTTCAAAATGGGTTTGTGGATTTATTTTTATAGACATGAATGTTTTAAAATTTTAATTCCTTTCAAGAGTTTCAATGTGCGATGGGACAATTTGATTCAAAAATATATTTTAAATAAATTACTTTATAAATTATGTGACTTTTAAATGATTTCATGAAAAAATGATATCACTCTCAAAGAGTTTTACAAATCATTTTCATCTATATCAACATCTTTTGATAGATTTTAAACTTGTTTGAAGTTGATTTATTATTATAAAAATCATCCCTATTTTATTGATGATTTCATGATATGTTTGACTATGTATGTGTTATTTTTATACCATTCATATTTTATGGTTAATATATTTAAATTTCATATGCTACTTCTAACATGAATGTTTATGTTATATTTCAACCATTTCATATGAGGAATGTATTGAACATACTAAATGACGCTTGGAGCCCGCTATAGATCCTCGATGCATCGGTAGGTCTCATGAGACAATTAGATGTGGAAATGGAGGGGACCATTCCAAATTTTATATATGGTTTTGGCTTATTCCTTAATCATTTTTATATGTCTTGGTCGAGGCCTTGACCAAATGTTTTAGAATGTATGGCATTATACATTTCCTCATTATGAAAATATTTTTAATGTTTCATGTTGTTATTTGACCAGTAGAATACCCATGACTGTGTTTTATTATGGAATTATTTACTCATCTCATATTACTTCCATAATGTTTTCTTGTTTATTAATGGTGATCTCAATGTATCATTTATGTTGTCATTTATTTTCTAAAGTGTAAAGTAACGTTCAAGTATTTAAACTATTTTACAAGACCACTAAAATGATCCTTCATTTGAGACGTGATTCCTTATAATCATGACAATATATTAAAATAATGCACTGACTCTAGGTAACTGGGGATGGGGTGTTACATTTTTTATTAGAGTATGTTTAGCAACAACCCTGGAAATAGATTTAGATAAATGCTGATTAGTGAAAAATACTCTAAGATAGACTTTGAGGATTATCATAGAAGAACACACTAGAAATTTGGTACTGTAGTAATTTTTTGAGTTTTACAAGCAATATATCCATGTCTGGATACGAACAGGTAGAGGTGGATCTGGAATAGATGTACCTAGTGGTAAAACCTGAAAAACCCACTTTGAGATAGACTCGAACGGGAACTGGTGCATGAGAATGGGCCATGATGCACTCTAGGTTATGAAATTCATGGGGGATATGCTTAAGATAATTCAAATTTTCTTTACAAACCAATATAAAGGAATCATGAGTATATACATCATCAATGAAAAAAATGTATGATTAAATATTATATGCAAAATCTTTTCAATTTATGTTAGGTATTTTAAAAATTTGGATTTATGAACTGAAATTCATAAACTATCCAAGTGTAGGTCATTTTTTAGAAATTAATCCTAGTAGAGGAAATGAGATTTCCATCAATATTCTTGATCTAAAGATTAAGAAGGATCATAAATTTCATGGTATTAATCCAACATTTAGAAAGTAAATAGTCTGCCACGTAGTATCATCATATAATGAAATAGTATCATGTGTTAATAAGATAAGTAAAAGTTTTCGGAGTCATATGGCTTCGAAGGGAAGTCAGAGAATAAGAATATGGTAGAGAGAAATATGGATAAAGGGAATAAGGGAAATAATGATTTTCACATATGTGATAACTATGGAAAAAATTACTTTGGTAAATGCTTGAAGCAGATGAGATTTGGTTATAAGTGTAGACAAAAAGGACACTAAGTACGTGATTTCAAGGGTATGAAAAAGGTGTCAAATGTACAATGCTTCATCAGTAAGGATTTGAGACACTAAATGAATCAATGTCCAAATCATTAGAGTATACCCCAAATGCTACAGTTAGATAATAACAAAGTACTGATACTACTGAAGATGAAGAGGAATGATTATAGTTATTATTTTGTTATTAAAGTATTGTGTCATTTAAATATTTTATTAATTATTTACCTATTAGAATCATTATAGAATATATAAGGATTGTACTTTAGTATGGTTTATTAAGGACATGAGATTGTGTGGAACTATGAAAAGTGACTCAATAACAGATTTATTTTTTTGGAAAATATATGGTTGAGAGAAAGATAAACCAAAATATGGTTCTAATATTGAGCTAGTAATTTTGGATTAATATGTTATTGATTAGGATACATTACATTGGATATTCTTGACTACTTTGAAACTGATTAATGATTCGTATAATCTATCATTGTTGGAGTTTAATTTTTTTTGTATAGAAGGGGTATATCGAGTATTCTATTATGAATAAGGAATGATTAATGAAATTAATATGGTATTATTGTAATTCATGGTGTTATAGTGTTTTAAATGAATACATGATGAATTTATTCAATGTTGTTATGTGAAAAAAAAATGATCTTCATTATGTTTACCTTATTATAAATTTTAGACTGTGAATTTGGACAGAAGTACTTTGGAAAATTCTAATGGTTGGAATCTATTATGTTTGACATTGTATACTATTGATAATGTTAAATCATTTCTTGAGATTATTTATGGATTGTCATAAAAAGGACAACCCGGAGGTCAGGCGGAAACCTGTCGCATCTGACAAGGACGTAAGACTTGAACCCGCAACCCAAGGGCAATAAGGGTACATCACCATAGACTAGCCTATGTGATGTCCTAGTTTGTATAATTTATTTTTAAAAAAATAGTCTGACAAATGATTTAGAAATTAATAATTTTTATAACCCTATACGATTAGTATAAATAGAGTACTTGTTAATTCTATTATCTTTTGGAGTAAAAGATGAGATTGTGGGAGGAATTATTTGAAGGATGAAACTATACTCGAAAATAATTTTTTATCTTATTATATAAATAAATTAGTTCCTAAACATTAGGGAACATATCTTAAAACCAAAAATATGTTATCCAAATAACTTATGTTTTTGTTGATCTGATGATATTTTAAATCATCATAGATTGATGTCTTTGAGACCCTCAATTGTACATATGTTTGTAACTGATGACCTCAATCACTCCCTGGAGTTATTTTCATTTTATTTCCATTTTATGTCTCTATTTTCCACCAATTTTCTCTTTATTGAGATCATAATTTGGTGGTGACTTTGTTTCTTCCATTTCCCTCTTATTAAAACTAAATTTTATAAAACCAATTTGTGATGCGGGTTCTCCACAAAGGTATTTTACTATTTTAACCTTTTATTTTCTAAAAACAACTTCAAATTGCGAGGACGAAAATTATTTAAGGATGGGAGAATGTAACACCACAAGATTTCATAGTATGTCTTCTATTCAAAGTAAATAAATAATTTGCGCTACAGACAACAATGAGTTCGAGCACACCACAAATTATCAAACTAACCATTCAAAAAGTGGTTATGAATCGAATTAATTGAATTTTGTATTTTATATATATCATATATAAATTTAAGCTTAATATTTTGTGTTTCATTGACCTAATATAAGTACAAATTCAATTTTTCAGATAAAAGAAGTATTTTTTAAAAAATGAAATTTTACCACCTATTAAAGGAAAATCATTTTTAAAACAAATATTTGACACATTATGATATTAAATTTAAGTAAAATTAATTCTTTATTAGAATAGGGACTTAAAATTTTAGTTTGGTTAAATTTTTGGTACTTTTCAGATAAGTTTTAGATTTTGATGAAAACTGAAAATTAATAAATTTTAATTGAAAACAAATTTTAGAATCAAAAAAATTAATAATGATAAATTATTCATTTGAAATTATTTGATGTAAAATTAGACTATATTTTTATCATTTTATATAATCTCAGTCATTATATGTAATTTTACATATAAATTTGACATATGTACATGTCAACCAATTGATAGTTTTTACTTTTTAAAAACCCACTTTTGGTTTTTGACAACGAGAATTAATTTTAAATTAATATATTAAAAATATATGTTTTGAATTTGGTAAAATAGAATACATATTTTAAATCATAATATCAAAATTATCTTTGGGTGCATTTTTCGTATTTTTCTAAAAACATTCAAATTTTGATGAATATTGAAAAACACTACGTTATTATTTAAAACAAAGTTGTTATTTAAATAATTAGTTATTTAATTTGAATTTATTTTCAGTCAAAATAGATATATAATACCTATATAAGTTAAATTCAATTAATTGGAATCATTTTATAATAATATTAGATATAAAAAATTTATTGAAACTTTTACTATATTTTACCCACCTCTTAGGAGCATTTGAAAATTTGCATAAAACATAATTTTACCGCTTCTGTGAGTTGTATTTTGAGCATCTGAGAGACGGGATTAATATTAGTATATAAAATTTGGTTCAAATAGATGAAAATAATTTTTGGTGAATAGTAACTTTTGACTTTTATTTACTACGGTTAAAAGTAAATAAGGTAATTACGGGTAAAAATGTTATCATTATTACCATAACACTTGTTATAATTTAATTGGATAAGTATTATTAAACCAAAAACAAAATTATGAATAAAATATTATCTTCTTTAGGTCCACTTGGATTAAATTATGACATTTATTATTATTTTATGTAAAGAATGGTGAAAAGTTTCAAATTCAATGTTTAATAACTAAACCATTTTTTATATAGGGTAATAGAGAATATAAATTCAACTATAAATATAAATTATAAAAATTCAAATATTTCCCTCATTAGGGTATTTAATTTATAATTTTTAAACATTGAATAATTTAATTTATTTATGTCACATAGATGATACAATAATTATATTAATAATGAAAGAATCAATTAAATGGTATTATAAATATTAAAATAAATATAATTTCAACATTTTTATGACTTCCCTGATATATCTAGATTAATATGAAATGTCGGGGTTGATTAAATTTATTTTTTTATTTTTAATCATGTTGTGATGAATTTCAACAAAACAGATCACTAAATAGTGTCAAAATTGACCTAAATGATTTTTTAAAACCAATATTATATTATTAAATTATATAATAGTACTAAAAATATATGGTTCTTCCAAAGAACATATATAATGATATTTATATCCTTAATTAACCACTTGAGGTTGTTTTTTCTTGTTATAGTAAGTCTATTAAGCATATAATATTAAAATACAATGAGACATGGTTAATGTCAAACTATTTAACTAAGAGTATAATCTAAAAGGGAAGGTTAATATGGTGACCAAAACCTATATAAAACCAGTAGAATGAGAGAATTTCTAACCATACCCACATTATCCTATAAATAAATCTCTTTTAGCCATTAGAATCCGAAAAATATTTTATTATAAAATAATATTTCAATCTTTTTCATAAAATGACCCTCACCTATCTTATAAAAGGAACTTCCCCTTCTTTTAATTTAACACCTCCAAAGCCATTTGGCTCGGCCAAATCCTTACCAAATAACCACCCAACTTTTCTCCCTTCATCCTAGAGGCCTTAATTTTCTCATAATCATATCTTATGTATTCCTTTTGATCAAATCCAAAGAAAGAAACCAAAGAAGTGGTAAATATTTTATCACATCTTTCATGTTCTTTTCTTCTTCCACTTCCCCTTTCTTTTTTGTTTCCATTCTAAAATAATACCTCCAATATTTTCGAAATATTTTTATTTTATTAAAAAAATGGTACTACCATTTTCATTATTCTATCCATCATATCAATGACAATGTCACCATACGTGCGTCCGCACAACTTACAGTATCCATGTTGTTGTGTAGTTTGTTATTCAAACAAATCAATATTTTGATGTGTATAATAAAGAGTATAACTGATGTAAATAATTAATATAACATATTTATGATTCTTTATATATGATATACCATCCAATTACATATTATTTCACTATCAATATAATGATATTGTCGCTCGTGCATACTACGGATTACCACATCCATGACGCGATGAGATTCATTTCCATGTTAACCATTCAATGATGATTATAAAAATATATTTTATCAAAAAGTAATTAATATATGAAATAATAATTCTACTGGATATATATATACATGTATGTATCTATATACTTACATATATCGTATGCACTTACTTCCGTTCAATATGACATGAAAACGGAGACAACATTTATGCATACATACAACCTACCGTCTCCATAAACGTTGCTTCAATTTCATACATATATATATTTTATATATTTATATTCTAAATATATATGATATATAAATCATGTTTTATATTCTGGATGTATATTAATCATGATCAAAATGATTCCATCAAGAATAACAACATAAAACACGTACGATAAAGAAAAACGATTATTACCAAAATGTTAATTTAACATTGAAATAATTATTAAATGGCAAGTATAAAGACATAAATGAATCATCTTTGATATAATTAATACGAATATTGTTCTGTTATAATTTAATAACATACAATGAAAATTATACAGGAGGTTAAACGTACCCTCAACCAATGGAATGTTCAAGGTAAGGGCTACTTTCACAATCTCTTTATTATTCGAGGTTGTTTTTACATGAGTGTCTACTGAGAAATATTTATTATCCATGTCCATGATTTGTAATTTTTTTTTCAAAGGTATTATTTTTAAGGGCCTCTTTAACTAAAACTTCATTTTAAATGATATAAATATTTATTATTCTAAACATTTCTCATTAATGTCCATGTTTTCAAATTGGTTTTAAGGATTTATTTAAATGGACATGAATGTTTTAAAATGTAACTTCATTTTAAATGTTTCAAATTAGTATGGGACACATTAATTCAAAGCAATATTTTAAATTACTTCCTTAATGAATTTTTTGATTTTTAAAAGATTTCATGAAAAAAGGATATATTTCTCAAAGAGTTTTAGAAATAATTTTCATCTTTTTCAACATTCCTTGATGGATTTTAACCATGTTTGATGTTTATTTATTATGATAAAAATCATCCATATTTTATTGAAGGTCTTTTGATATGATTTACTATGGATGTGTTATTTTTATGCCATTTATAGTTTATGGTTAATGTATTGAAATTTCGTATTCTAGTTCTAATACAAATGTTTATGTTATATTTCAACCTTTTGATATGAGGAATGTATTGGACATAGTAAGTGATGGGTGGAGCGCGCTATATCTCCACGAGGCATCAGTAGGTCTCATGAGAAAATTAGATGTTGAATTGGACAATGCCATTCCCAATTATATATATGGTTTTGGATGACGCCTAAATAATTTAAGACATCTTGGCCGAGGCCTTGACAAAATTTATCAGAATGTCTGGCATTATACATTGCCTCATTATGAAAATATTATTGATTGGTCATGTGGTTATTTGACAAGTAGAATACCTATGACTATGTTTTATTATGGAATTATTTAATCATCCCATATTCCTTCCATAAAGTGTTCATGTTTATTATTTTTAAAGGAATGTGTTTTAAATTATTCAACATGCCTAATGTTTATGTTACCTTCCACTGTATTACTTACCCTTATTGAGAATTTGAGATCAACCCTTTATTATGTTTTAGTTTCCTAGTATTCCATGAAGTGTATTATGATTGGTAATAAAGGATAATTTAGGGGATGAATGGTGTTCTCAAAGGATCATATATGTTGTGTTTTATTTTCTAAGGTGCAATGTAACATTAATGTATTTAATCTATTTTAACAGACTGATAAACTGATCAGTCCTTCGAGACATGATTCCTCGTAATCATACTAATGTATTAAAATAATGCACCGACTCTGGGTAACTGGGGTCGAGCAATTAAAATGAAGCTATATGCAGAGATCTACAAGCACTGAATCTAGATTTTCATCTCGACCATAAAAATCTGAAATTAATATAATCACACCTACATCCACTACCAGTATCATTGGAAGCATATCCCAAGAGCATAAAAGTTATCACCTTACATATATATGTAAAGGATATATAGTATTATACTATAGATTCATCCCAATTTAAGATATTACTGGAATATATACTATTAACTATCACCCCTAGAGTTATCCCTCCATTTCCCTTAGTTTTCTTCTTGGGGCACAACTTAACTTGTTTTTGTCATAGACACTCATGCACAAGTACAAAGTGGGTCTCTACAAGAATGTAAAGATGTGGGTAAATGATAGAGGATCATATACTTTCTTCCACTTGAATATTTCGATGGTAATTGTAGAGTATTCTCATATATATTCTCTCTAAAATCACGAATACACATATAATCATAGAAAAAGCATGGGTGAGGCACATATCCCTTCCCCCAGGTAAAACATTCATTGGCATATTCTGATGGTATGTGAAGGATATTTGTGGGATTATATCCCTACTTCAATCGAATAAATCTAAAAGTATATAATTGATATATGGAATGTGTAGTCTTAAATTCATTCACCCACAATAATATAGTGTCACAACATTCTAAAAATAATAGAAAAGATCTTGTTTCATATTATGATGTTGGTATAGATTTAGAAAAACTATAATATTTATATCCCAATAGCCAGAGAAGCATATATCAATGATTCACATGAATTGGTGGATAATACAGAGTTAGAAAACATATTTTCTATCATCAAGGAGGATTATTGGTATATTATAGTAAATTATGAGGCATAAGATTAGGCTTATATCTTCACATTGAACTAGTGTCACAAACTTTGTTTGAAACATTCCTTGGTTTAGGAGAACATTATTGAAGAAAAATTCAGGTGGCATACATAAATTAAAGATGAATGGGATCATATTTCAATTATAACTGGGTATCACCACCCAGGGTTGTTTCATGTCTCAGGAAAGGCTTATATTCATCTAAAAAACGAAATAGTTATACTGCAAATTCATTATACTAGGTTCATATTTCCACTCAGAATGGGGATAACCGGCTCTGTTTTACATATTCCTTAGATGAGGTACATATTCATATAAAAATTAATATTGGAATAATGTAAAGGATCTAGATTAGAACCATATACACAATTTGACTGTGGTTTTTTATAATAATATGGACAATGACTTAGATTAGGCTCATATCCTGGCCAAGAAATCTAAATTTTATATTCATATAGCTTGAGGAATCCATGATCATATCCTTACTTTATATATTGAATTTTTTCCCTAGTATATTTTAGAGGAAACATAACAGAATTCTCATATCTATTCTTCCATTCCTTTGGTCCACCAACATATTCTGACGGGGAATAAATATTTGTGCAAGTCGCATACAATCGATTCATCCATGATTGATTGAGATATTATGGAATCCACTTATAGGCATGCTCATATTATTATCAATAATAAATTATATCATAAACATACTCTTAAAGACTCTCAGTAAAAGTCACATATCCCACAGAACTATATGGTTACCAACATATTTCAAAAAACAGTACTAGTTTGCTCATATACCTTATTAACACTAATGGTAGTTATTTATATTCTATGCATGGCATAGAATGAGTCACATATCCTTAATAAGGTTAATTATAGTATCATTAAGGATATTCAATCCATATCTACAAAACATCAATGATCTATTGACACTTCAAATGATGTACAAGGTGGTCATTATCTAGATATTCTTACTCACAGTAGTGTAGACATGTATTATAGGGAATATACTCTTAAAATCCACCACTGTCAACCTCCTAATAGATATTTATCTCACAAAAAATGAAACACACCCCTTTCATAGAAACAATCACATTTATTGGTGATCATAACACAAAAAAAAAATTCATATAGATTGGTTTTCAAAACACATGGGATAACTATATGTAGTTCCCTATCATCTATCAATGACACTTCAGCATGGCTAATAGGAATTATATATAAGAAACCTATTTGTTTTTACCAGGTGGGTGCATATAAATCTAATTAATAAGTGGAAAACATGGATATATGGGGATGTTTATCCAGAAACAATGTCTTAACCATGTTGCGACCAATTACCAATTGAGGGTATGAGTTCCTAGTTGATCTAGGGAAGGGTTTCATGCCTTACATATTCCAAAAAATGTGGGAGACTCATCAATATTTTAATGATAAACACCACCCATATCCAAAATATGAGGGACACCATCAAACCCTATACATGAAATGTTATAAAATTGTCCTAGATTCTATCACTATGACTCTAGATACATCATTGATAAAATGGTTAAAATATACAACATTATTTCCTCCATTTTGGCACAACCCTTCAAATACTGATTTTTGAGGACTCATACAATATCCTTATATGAGGATAGGGAATGTATGAAACGATTCACATAATTGTTTCCCATGAACAGAATAAATCCTCAGAAATGATATTCTATAATGTCATAGATGTAAGAGGCATCTAGTGATTGGGTAATTCCATGTCTAGTTGGTCAATACCATGAGACTCTGTGACATTGAATATGTCAATAAGACATGAGAAAAGGGAAACAGTTACAAATAGGCTCTTAAGATGGGACCATAAAAAAGGTATCACATTTTAAACACAAAATCCTATGTTGTGGGCCACGAAATAGGTTCTATTAGAAATTCACCCCCACCATATTATATCATTATACTAATTTCAGACATGATAAAAATTGTGCCAAATCAAAAGTTTCACAATATTAGCTACCATATTATCCTACTTAATGTGAACATAGAACATAGGTATTGCGGAATTTTTTCCCCACATACATTCATAGGGTCATCAAGCACTGATAGGATTCAATAAATATCCTCATAAAATAGAATCCAAACCAATCCCAAAGGGATGGGATCATTTCAATCTTAGTATCCGTCATCAGGATCATCACACCTTAAGAGGGTCCTAAATAAATCAGCAACAACTCTAGATCAACCTTAGCCTATTGAAATTTGGACATATATAATCTCAATTTCCATACAATGATTCATCAGATCATCAACTAGAATTATATAATCCATAAGAATAGGATTAGGAAGTTCCAATAAAATTAATTAATCATCACCAAATAGCCAGTTTGGGGAAAATTTCACCATAATCATCAAACTAGAAGGAATAAATATTTTACTGAATGGGAGGTAAATATCAATGTATAATATCCAATTTCTTCCTCCCTCTAGAGGAAATACCATTTCTATTTAGGGTCTATTTGGAAACATATTTGGAGACTCGTTAATGGGAACTATCCACATACCAAGAAAGAAAGAATGTTTGACAAATGAAATCCAATAACACAAGGGCCATAAAAGAAAATGGTCTTATATTCCTATGGTTTAGAGAAATGACCCAAATTCAACCCTCAAAGGGAGAGTACAAGGAACCAAATAACACTATTATGTGGATAGTAGTGGGATAAATTAATTTACAAGATACAACATAGTGAATTTTATTTCCATGAACAAAATAGATGATGTTGTCCAAGTAGTAAATGAAAACTGATTCAATAAAAATACCATTCCTTAAGAAGTAGGTGATCTCGACACACAAAATGAGAAACACATTCCATAAATTAGAGAAGGATATAGTAATTGGAACCTTTTAATGATGAATTTATATCTAAATGGTGGAGCAATCCCATGGATAAATGGGAATGTGTGGTTACATCTCAGTCACCACCCATAAGAGTGGAATATCATTCCCCAGATGAATGGATGACACAATATGAGAATAAGATAAATTATCCCAAACCTCAAAATGAGGAACTATTTAGTGAGAACATTCCTTCATGGTACTATAATAATATATAGATAAATACCAATCCTCTTCCTTATAAAGATAGATAAAATCCATCTAAAATAACGATATCTTAGTTTCATGATGGATTTTGATCTAGGAATTCATTCTATATAAATGAAGAAGTTGACGATGATCACGAATTCCCTAGATTATAGAAAAAATCACTACCCCATCATGGAATTAATCAATCCAAGAACAAATCATGATTAAGAATGAAATTAAAATGGTGAAACCAATTTAGGCATCACATTCTCCCTATAGATAAGAGTGGTCCTGACATTGGTTCCATAAAAAATTCCTTACTCTATAAAATCACATGCTTGTGTTATGGAATAAATTGAATAGAGTCACACATTATTGTATCTTAAGAAGAATCCATATTATGAATGGGTTGATGAAACATTTCCCATGAGGAATTTTAGAAATCTTTGCTTGTTACCCATTTAAGGCACGAGGGATCCAAAATATAATCACACAAACGCTGGGTCCCAAAGTTGCAAAATGAAGAGCCCTTGATATTAGCCAGTAGTGACGAGAATTAGATGATTTTTGTTGACTCTGATAGGTTTGGACTTCATTTTTTATAACATCCTTTGAGTATGATCCATTACAATATGGAAAGACCTTCATCTTAAATTACATTTTTTGTTCATCTATATAATAATTAAAAAATAGTTATCTTGGTCAAAAAATTTAAACAATTACAAAATAAGAGGGGTTTGGACTTCATTTTAAGATGGGGAAGTACCAAATATTCACTCAGTTTCCCATTATTATAAGAATAATTGTGGGAATTATATGCTAAAAATATTTGTCGTAAGCTACAAGATCCTTTGATCAAGATGATGTTTCTAGGTGGATTATATGAGTTGTAAGAGAGGAAAAAATTCCACAAAAATTATATTTAGTGTACCCTAGGAAAAATCATGTCTTATTATGTCAGTATAAGGGAAAAGGCTTTGTATGGATGATAATTTAATTTTTATTCTTGAATTTGTATTCGTTACCATTAAAGAAACAAGGTAGTCCCTAAATCATCCTGTGCCTCACATCATGTGGATGAAGTTAAAAATCAACACTGTCCATATGAATTTTTTTCCCCACCCACGATTTGGGGAATGAATGAATTATACGTAATCATTTTGAAATGGGAATGTCTCTTGTTCTTTCTTTTCATTCATGGAATGTTACATTCCCAACAAACCAGATCCTGGGAAACACAAAGAGGTCAAAGTCACTGATAATCTTGAATACCTTCCTTTTGGTAGGAGGATCGGTTTTATCATCTAGGACTTCATTGTCTTTAAATATTTCCTCTAAAGATTGGTCGATTCTAGAAATATTATACTAGAGAAGGCCTCAACACACATGATCTATGTAACCATCACTCTACTATATGAAAAGGGTACTTGGAAAGAATTTATGTCCAGGTTTGGTGAGATGATCAATAGCTAGATTCCCCATAAGTAAATTGACTGACCTCATGCCACCATAAGTGTAAAACATTTCAATAAAACAATGATCTACATAGATAAGGAGTTTTCATTTAATACAACCACCATAGGTATTAATAATAATTTTAAAAATAAAAATAGATAAGAAAATGATTCATATCCATATCTCCCAAATGCTATGACTCTTGAAGACCTATTTAATTAAACATACATTTAATGGGAATCACCCCACAAAACAGAAACATCATTAGATGAAGATCTCATTTCTGGTTCTATTAACATAGATCACATAATTGATCACATCTTTAATAGTGAATATAACTCTGATTATCAGTTCCTTATAACAAACCATGGATACTAAGGTCAAGGATATTGACTCCAATGAAACAGGGGATGATGCACGCATGGTTAAATACATAATTTCAGTCAAAACACCTTAGAATCTATATATATAGCTGGAAACCTTGGTTGATCACTCCATTATGTCCATCAAAAATATAGATATTTCAAATATCTCCCTAATGACCATTAAAGCCCAGTCATTTCACCTGATTGAGGCACAAGGGTGCGATTATCTAATAATAATGAAATAAGGGTAAAATAGCGTGACCTGCTTAACGTGAAACATCTCTATAGACCTCAACTCATGAATTAGTTCAATTAACCTCAAACACCACAACCCATCGGAAACATAAAAATAAGAAACCCTACCTTGGGAATAATATGACATTAGAAACAAATTATGACACTTTTAAATAACTTATGTTTGTTCCAATGAATGTCTCAATATTGTATTCTATATATAATTTAAAAGAACTCAAAGAGGAACTCATGGAGGCTCTACAAATCTCATTAGAGTCAGAGATATAAGTTGTAATATCTGAAGAATAACAAGTGGTGAATATTCCATCATAATTTTTCATTACCATCTCATTTATAAAACATGATAAGCATGATGTGTTACTTGGTATAACAGACCCAAGAAAAAAAATTCATTAGAAGGGATCTAGTTGAAAATTGTTTTGAGATCAAACATATCTTGATTCAGAACCTCCAACATTTTCGATATATCATTTGGGATTTATCTCTATGAAATATAACAATTAATTTCTATTATAAGAATAAAAATTCCCGTCATGAAGATCTATATCAAGGATCAGTTTTGGGATGTCACATAATTATTAGAGTTCATGGTTATGAAGAAATACAGAACATATAAATTCTTATGTGGAAGACCTTGGATTCTGATCTATGTGTTGTTACCTTTAGATTTTTTTAATGCATGAAATACCCCATCCATGGGAAGGATAGAGTAATATATAGTGAAAATAAACCTTTATGTATTATGAAGACATGTATTTTGATGAAGACTTATACAGTAATGAATTTAAAAAATCCAATTGTGGATGATGATAAGAAGGTTGTATCCTCGAATGTCTTGGGGACCCCAACTATGAATCCTTGGAGCAACCTCTATAGTGATTATGTGTTACCAATATACCTGATTGAGGAATAATTTTTATTTAAAGTAGTCTATTATAAACCAAAAAATTTGTTATCTCATATCAATGTGATAATGGACATTCTAATTGAATGGGATTCATACAAATTTATCAGGATAATTTTTTATCAGGATCAAATAAATCCCACATTTCATTAGAAAAATATGATGATTCCCCATGGTATTCTCTATAACTCAGGAGTCCCAAACACCACTTACACTAGATGGTATCATAAAAAAATATTCATCAATAGTGTCTCAATGTAAAAATTATAGATGTATAGGATTAAAATTTCTATTTCTATTATAATGATCCAGCCTTAAACATCACTTAATCTTGATTTACTTCATGAATACATGTTGAGGATATTTTGAGGTTTAGAGTTTTAAATAATTAGATAATAAAACATTTATTACATTCCACATTTAAAAAAAGTGGTTATATAAAAGATAGTACACATTTTTTCCATTAACAGAAACATATTTACAATATAACATGGATTATTTCTTGACACTTACTTGACATTATCATCACATCATGTACCTTTCTCTTGACCTGTGAAAAACATTTCAAAAACATGGGATGATCATGAAATGCTCAGTAAGGGATATAAAAGTATGAAATGAAAACATTAGTCCATTTATTAAATCATACTTTACTCATAAATCATAATCACTTTAACATACCTCATCAAATCATGACTAAATCATAGAAATCATAATACAAAAAGGTAACTTGAGGCATTCATAACATTCTTACATAGGGAGTAACCCTCTTGGTTACGTTTGGAATACCCATCATAGTGTATTCCTTAAATCTCTTCGGAGACACCTTAACGTTTACCTCCTTCGCGTTACCCAATGTATTGGAGAGCTATATCGGGCTCTCCCACCCTTAGTTTATCATGGAACCACCCGTCTTCATAACAATTCCCAAGAACCATAACATAATCGTATCACATAAAACATGCATAAAGGAAACATAACATATCCACTTTTCAATCACAAGATATCAATACAACACATTGATATAAAAACATTATAAAAAAAAATTCAATACCAAAATAAAAGAAAAGTAAAACATGGTATTTATTTTTCATTTAAAAAAAGTAATGGCTTGGAGAGGAAGCCGAAACTCAAATAATGGTCATAGCGGCGGAGAAGTTGTTGTCACCACATACGTATGACAAAAAACATTCCCTTTTGTCATTTAGTAAACAATTCGTATAAAAATATTCCTTTTTAATAAACGTAAAATTCTAAGGGGTTCATACACCATATAAAAGAAGGTTGTGTATAATACAAAATATTCCTCAATGAAAGGAGATTGTGGCGAAGTCCCATACCTCGGGTCCGACATGACTCGATCATTCTTTAATCTCCGGAATAATAAACTAAAGTTAATTTCTACTTTCTTAAGAACCTTTTTCGAGTTTATTATTCCTCTTATATAACTTATTTCCATGTTATAAATTTTATTTAATCATTTAATATAATAAAGCTCATTTTGTTGATATTTGGTACTTAAGTCAAAAATGGACTTCTTCGAATTACATGTTGTTTATGTGGTCAATGGTTAATTATATCCCAAATTATATTCATGATTTTTATATAATATATTTCATATATATCTAGCATATACATGTATTTATAATAGTATATAACATTTAGAGGTATGAAATGAAATGCACTGTTCATGGAGACGGTAAGTCGTACGTACGTATGAGCGCTACTTTCATTTCTATTTCGTATTTAATGGAGTGAAAGAATAATGATATAAGTGTATATTATAATTACAGTATAACATCATATATAATAACATTAACTCCATCGTTTATACATCCCACATATGTCTTTAATGAATCAAATCACTTTTAGGGGGTGGTAGTCCGCACTTCCTAAAATGAAATTATCGTGTTTACCCACAATGGAAACCATAAAGGTATGCCAAAAATGAAAAATACAGAAGAATAAGGAAAACATAAACCTAATAAATGTCATATATAAATAGAGTTACATCTTAATGGTCCCCATGAAATGTGTTAAATAATATTGAACAATCATCGTTTCGTGAGGCAGAAATTCACCATCTATAGAAACGGTATGTTCTTTAACCATTAGACGAAGGTGTGTGTAAGTCTAGTTATAATCCATCACATAACAACATCCTAATATATTTAATATAATGGTGTATTAACAAAATAAAGGAATAGAAAGAGTTTAATGGGTTGAAGAAGCAAAATAACACATAAGAACACAAGAGAAGACAATACCTTTAAATCGGGTAACTCTTTTTGATTTGAGTTCAATGGATTCCTTGGAAAGACTTCTGCCCAACGTGAGGCTTCTAAGAGTAATATAGGGATTTTGAGAGACAAAATGGGCAGGTTTTGGCTGAGCCAAAGGCTTGTGAGGTGTGGGTAAGGTGGTAGAGGTGGGGGACTTTTATAAGATGAGAGGAGGGGAACTCTTGAAAAGTTATAAAAGGATACTTTATTAGAATTTTTTTTCGGATTTTAAAGGTCCCAAAATTATATATTTTGAGGATAAGTTGATAATAGTGTGAAAGATACCCATAAAATAGGCTTTTGACATGCTTAGTTCTTAGATTTTACATTATCTTTTCATTTTATTTAAATCATTAAATAATGAGGTAATCACTACATCATCAGGGTGTCATAAATAATTTAAATTATTTAATGTCTAAAAATTATAAAAAAATTTCAGGATGTAGGAAATATTTTTATCTTTCTAATGAATATTTAAAGAAAAAAAATATTACTTGTATAACCCCATTTAAAAATTGTTTTAGTAAAGCAACTCATGTATGTGACATTTTCATTTTAACTTTAAATAAAAAGTTATTAATGTCATTTTCCTACCAAAGAGGCTCCATGAGGTCCCCAAGTCGACCCATGTATTTTCTTGGTCGTCCATGAAACATTCAATAAGGGTAGGACATGTGTCTAGGTCATTTCATATTATTAAAACATTATTTTTACCTTAAACTACAATAATTACCTCTAATTGCGATTAAAACTTAAAAGTTACTATTCACCAAAAAATAATTTTAATTCCATTGAACCACATTTTACTTATTATTTACAACCATGTATGCAGTATTTTTTAAATTCATTACACAGAGGTGGTAAATTTTTCATTTAAATGAAAATTCAGTTTTTTTAAGTACCACTTAGTGGTTTCACTATTCATCAAAAATTGAAGCTTTTTAGAAAAATACCAAAACATCGCCCTAAGCTAAATTTGATATTCCGAATTCAAAAATGAAGTCTATTTTAAAAAATTCAAAACATATAAGTTACATTAATTTATTTAATAATTAATTCCTGTTGTCAAAACAAATAGCGTGTTTTTATGAAACAATATGTATCGAAAGATTGACACTAGTTTAAGTCCAATTTCAAGGTGAAATTAATTCCAAGGACCAATATATGATTAAATGGTAAAAATATATTCTAATTTCACATTAGAACCAATTAAAAAGATAATATAATCATATAAATAAATTATATTAAGAAGAGGTTTTGAATTAAAATACAACATTTTTCACTATTCATTAAAAAAATGAACTTCATCGGAAAAATATCAAATATTTACACAAAGTAAATTTTGATGTCCCGATTCTAAAGAAGAATTTGTTTGGTCCAATATATTGTATAATAGTGACCAAAAATATACTTAATGAGGGTTCACCATCAAAAGGTTATAGTTCGACCTTTTAGTGAATATTACAGTGTCTATGCCTAAAATTGAATTCTTTTCGTATTTTAAGCCTTTATCCTTTCATGGATAAACGTAAAAACAGTTAACAAACATATATAATCATATTTTAGTTATCTCTATTCATTCTCGCCAATACAACAGCTACGGGTTAACTACCATTTAAAATAATTTTATTTTATTACTAGTGTGCAACGTAAGATTTCAAAAAATATCGTTGTTGTGTATCGGGCACGCTATCAAACATAGAAACCCCATTAAAGAAAAATTAATATTTAATTAGTAAATATTAATAAATATGAAAATGATTTATTCTTTATTTACCTGGGATGTTACATCCTTCCCCCCTTTTGGGAATTTCATCCTCGCAATTTTATTCACTGTCAAAATAAGTGGGGGTATTTATCCCTCATAGAATTTTCAGATTCCCATGTTGTCTTTTCAACCATATGGTTTTTCCATAAAACTTTTACCTGGTGAATTACCTTATTCCGCAATACATGCTATCTACGGTCAAGAATCTGGACTGGTTGTTCTTCATAAGAGATATTCTCTTCCAACTGAACTACCTCTGGGATCAAAACATGAGATGGATCTGGCATATATTTTCTCAACATCAAAACATGAAAAAAATTGTGTACCTGAGATAAACTCAGAGGTAAAGCCACTCGGTAAGAAACTGATCCAATTCTCTCCAGAATTTCATATGGTCCAATGAACCTTGGACTCGTCTTTCCTTTCTTACCAAATTGCATCACACTTTTCCACAGTTAATCTTTGAGAAAAACATGATCACATACCTCGAAAGACAGAACCTTCCTCCGGTTATCTGCGTAACTCTTATTCCTTATCTGAGCTGTTCTCATGTGTTTCAAAGTCAACTGAACTTTTTCGGCCATCTCTTCTACCAATTCTGGTCCCATCAGCTTCCTTTCACCCACATCATCCCAGAAAGCTGGTGTTCGACATTGTTTACCATATAATGCCTCAAATGGAGCCATCGGTGTACTAGAATGGAAACTATTATTATAAGAAAACTCAACCAAAGAAAGACGTTGGACCCAACTTCCCTGATAATCCATCCAACAAGCACGTAGCATATCCTCCAATGTCTGAATTGTTCGTTCTGACTTCCCATCTGATTAAGGATGAAAAGATGTACTAAAATTTAATTCAGTACCCAACGACTTCTAATGGCCAATCCAAAAGTTAGAAGTAAGCCTGAGATCACGATCATATACAATGGAGAGAGGAAGTCCATGTAACCTGACTATCGATTTAAGATACAAACATGAATGTTTATCAAGGGAAAAAGTATCTCGTATAGGAAGGAAATGAACAGATTTAGTCAAGCGATCATCAATAACCCAGATTGCATTACTACTTCGAGGTGTCTTCAAAAATCCCACAACAAAGTCCATGGATATATTCTTCCATTTCCATTCTGGTACTGGTAAAAGGTGAAGAATCCCTTTCGGTAACTGCCTCTCTGCTTTAACCTGTTGACATGTCAAACATTTCACAGTAAAATCAGCAATATCCCTTTTCATTTTGTACCACCAGTAATACTCCCAACTATTTCTATACATCTTAGTACTTCCTGGATGAACTGAAAACAGAGAACTATGAGATTCATATAACAACTCTCTCTTAAACTGTGAATAACAAGGCACACACAATCTCTTCCCAAATCTCAGAACACAATCATTATCAATGTTCAATTCAGGCACCTTACCCTTCTGGACCAGCTCTACCTTTTTCTACAACTCGTTGTCTTACTTCTGTGCTTGCTTAATTCTTTAGATAGAGATGATCTCACTGATACCTAAAACAAAACAGAATAACTTCTTGCACCAACAACTTCTATGCCAAAGTTCATCAAATCTTTAACAAAAGGATCACGTTTCAAATGAAACATTGTTAATGAAGCATTACTTTTTTTGACTAAAAGCATCACCTACTTTATTTGATTTTCTCGAATGGTAATGAATTGTAAAATCAGAATCCTTGATTAATTCTAGCCATCTCCTCTATCTCATGTTCAATTCTTTCTAAGTGAATATATACTTTAAAAATTTGTGAACGGTATATATTTCACACTTTACTCCATACAAAGGATGCCTCCAAATTTTTAAAGCGAAAACAATAGCAGCTAATTCCAAATCATGTGTAGGGTAATTTACCTCATGAGTTTTCAACTGTCGTGAAGCATAAGAAATTACCTGATCATTCTGCATTAGGATGCAACCAATTCCTTTCAATGAAGCATCACTGTAGATAACAAACTCCCCATTCCTGGACGGTAGTGCCAAAACAGGAGCATTCACCAATCTTATTTTCATTTCTTGAAAACAATCATCACATTCTTTTGTCCAGATAAACTTAACACCCTTTCAAGTTAGTTTAGTCATTGGACTATATAACCATGAAAAATTTCAAACAAACCATCAGTAATATCCTGCCAAACCAAGGAAGCTACGAATCTCAGTTACATTTCTGGGTCTTGTCCATTCTTCAAAAACCTTTTCTTTTGAAGGATCAACAACTATCCCATCTATAGAAACAATGTGACCAAGGAAAGAAATTTGTTGCAACCAAAACTCACACTTGTTGAATTTCCCATACAATTTATTTTCTTTTAAGGTTTGTAAAATAACCCTTAAATGTATTTATGCCCCACTTTACCTTTAGAAAACACCAAAATATCATCAATGAAAACAACCACAAACTTATCCAAGAACTCAAGGAAAATTCTATTCATAAGGTCCATGAATACATCAGGTGCATTGGTTAGCCCAAAAGGCATTACTAAAAATTCATAGTGGCCATATCTTGTTCAAAATGTGGTCTTTAGAATATCTGCTTCCCTTACCTTCAACTGATGGTACCCCGATCTTAGGTCAATCATTGAAAAAAACTAAGCTCCCTGGAGCTGATCAAACAAATCATCGATATGAGTCAAAGGATACTTGTTCTTAACAGTGATATTATTCAAGGATCTATAATCAATGCAAAGTCTCATAGAACCATATTTATTTTTAACAAATAAAATAGGATCAACCATGGTGATGTGCTTGGTCGAATAAATACTTTCTCTAATAAATCTTTCAATTACTCCTTCAACTCTAAAAGTTCAGTTTGATCCATTCGATAAGGTTGTTTTGAAATGGGATTAGCATCAGGAACCAAGTCAACAGTAAATTCAACTTCCCGATATAGTATTATTCTGGGCAACTAATCAGGAAAAACATCAGGATACTCATTTACCACTGTCACATCATTAATCTGAACAGTTCCCTTGTTTTCAACAATATGTGCAAGGTAACATTCATTTCTATCTATTACAAGTTTCTCGGCCTCTTGATATGTTATCAACAGTAAGGGTTCATTATTGTACACAAACTGAAAGTCATTCTGAAAATAATCATCTTTATCTCGAAAGTCAATCTTAGCATGGTAAATAGAGAGCCAATCAATACCAAGGATAACATCAAACTCTACTAAAGGTAAACCAATAAGGATTTCATGTAGGTTCTTTCCATGGATAAGGATAGAAAGATTCTTATAAATTCTTTTTGCCTCCACATTTTCCCAGCTGTTTTTACCACAAGTTCAGGAGTAATTTCTTGATATGGTATTCCCATTTTAATAGAAATGTTTTCAGAGATGAATGAATGTGTAGACCCCGATCAAAAAACACACTGGCATAATCTGAAAAAACAAACAACGTACCTGATACAACTCCATTTGATGGCCCGACATCTACAGAAGAAGTTGCAAAGGATTTCACCACCCCTTTTTGCTTGTAGTCTAACTACTTCCCATCACTCGAGCTCTTTGTCAGACACTCATTTGCGTAGTGACCCATCTCATTTCACTTAAAACATTTCACTAATTGTAAATCAAATTTGTTCTTACCATTACCCTGATCTTTTTTTGTGCAATCACAAGCCTTGTGTCCCATCTTACCACATCAGTAGCACTTTCTAGAATTCAGAAGACATTCACCGGCAAGCCTTTTACCACATTTATCACAAACTGGAAACTTAGTTTTCTTATAGTTAGACCTTTTTGAAGAATTCTTTCCTTTCTCCTGCCACCTCGGTCTCTCATTCTGCTGGTTGTTATAGAACACTTGATCATCGACAAACTCCATTTCCACCTTCTTAGCCCATCGAACAAGATTTCCATAACTTTTGATCTCGCGAGAAGCTAAAGCCTTTCGATATTTTGGCTTTAATCTTGAGTAAAAACGATTGATTTTACTATCAAGGTCTCAGATAAAATTTGGAGCATACCTTTCCAATAAAGTGAACCTTTCTTCATAGGCATCCACTAAGTCTTCCTCTTACCTCAATTCCACGAATTTCTTTTCCATCCTAAGTTGAAAAGCCTTAGGAAAATATTTCTCAAGAAACATACCTTTGAATTCATCCCAGTCGAGAGCATCAATCTCATTAGCGTCCCTCATATTTTTAACCATCGACCACCACTGATCTGCTTCACCCTCCAAATGGTAAATTGAAAGGCTAACCTTTTGATTGTCTGAACACCCCATGACATCGAAAAACTTCACCAATGATTCAATCCACCATTCATCTAGCACAGGGTCAGATGATCATCTGTATAATGGGGGATGTTGCCTCATGAAAGTTTCCACCACTGACATGTTCCTCTGAGGTTGATCTGGTTGATCTCATGCATGGATACCGCCACCATTTATCACTTGAGTCAACTGCGCCATCACAGCAACAAACCATTCAGTTCCAATTCTGACCATCTTAGTTTGCTGATTTGGAAGGTTATTTGATTCTATATGCCTTCCTAGGAATACTTCCCTATTTTCTCTGCGGAAAACCATTCTGAACAAACATTTTTTAGATGACGCAACATGGTAATCTTCAAATGCTATATCATTTCAATTTGACCATAAAAAAAATATTTTTGGATAATCATTTAACTGAATTATAACTCCTAAAGTTATCTAAACTGACCTCTGATACCAACTATAAGGCCCCAGCCTTAAACATCACCCAATCTTGAGTTACATCAAGAATACATATTGAGGATCATTTTAGGTGTATAGTTACAGAGAAATAGATCATAAAACTTACATTACATTCCACATTTAAACAAAGTGGTTACATAAAAGATAGTACTCATTTTTTCCATCAACAAAATCATAATTAAAATAAAATATGGATTCTTTCTTGACACTTTCTTGACACTATCATCACATCATGTACATTTCCCTTGACCAGTGAAAAACATTTCAAAAACATGGGATGAGCATAAAAATCTTAGTAAGGCATATAAAAGTACGAAATGAAAACATTAGTCCATGTATGAAATCATACTTTACTAATAAAACATAATCACTTTAAAATACCTCATCAAATCATGAATAAATCATAGAAATAATAATACATAAAGGTAACTTGAGGCATTCATAACATTCTTACATAGGGAGTAACCCTCTTGGTTACGTTTCGAATACCCATCACAGTGTATTCCCTAAATCTCTTCAGAGAAACCATAACATTTAACTCCTTAGCGTTACCCAATGCATTGGAGAGCTATATAGGGATCACCCGCCCTTATTTTATCACGAAACCACCCATATTCATAACAATTCCCAAGAACCATAACATAATCGCATCACATAAAACTTGCATAAAGGAAACATAACTTTTACACTTTTCAATCACAAGATATCAATAAAACACATTAATATAAAAACATTATGAAAACCATTCTCAATACCAAAATAAAAGTAAATTAAAACATGGTATTTATTTTTCAATCAAAAAGTGTTATGGCTTGTAGAGGAATCTGAAACTCAAATAATAGTCACGGCGGCGGAGATGTCTTTGTCGCCACATACGTACGACAAAAAAAACATTCCATTTTGTCGTTTAGTAAATGATTAATATAAAAGGATTCCTTTTGAATAAATGTAAAATTCAAAGGGGTTTATACACCATATAAATGGAGGTTGTGTATAAAACATAATATTCCTCAATGAAAGGAGATTGAGACGAAGTTCCATACCTTGTGTCCGACTTGACTCGATCGTTTTTAATATTTTGAATAATGAAGTAAAGTTAATTTCTACTTTCTTAAAAACCTTTTTCGAGTTTATTATTCCTTTTATGTAACTTATTTCCATGTTATAAACTTTATGTAATCATTTAATTTAATAAAGTTCGTTTTTTCAATATTTGGTACTAAAGTCAAAAATGGACTTCTTATAATTACATGTTGTTTATGTGGTCAAAGCTTAATTTTATCCAGAATAATATTCGTGATTTGGATATCATATATTTAATATATATCTAGAATATACATGTATTTATAAGAGTACATAACATTTAGATTTAAGAAATGAAATGCACCGTTCATGAAGACGGTAAGCCGTACGTACGCATGAGCGCTACTTTCATTTATATTTCATATTTCATGGAGTGAAATTATAATGATATAAGGGTATATTATAAATCCAGTATAACATCATATATAATAACATTATATCCATCCTTTATACATCCTACATATGGCATTAACGAATCAAATCACTTTGAGGGGGCGGTAGTCCTCGCATCATAAAATGAAATTATCGTGTTTAACCACAATGGAAACCATAAAGGTATGCCACAAATGAAAAATACAGAAGCATAATGAAAACATAAACATAATATATATCATATATAAAAATAGTGACATCTTAATGGCCACCATGAATGGTGTTAAAATAATATTGAACAATCATCGATTCGTGAGGTAGAAATTCTCCATCCACAGAAACATTATGTTCTTTAACCATTAGATGAAGGTGTGTGTAAGTTTACCTCTAATCCTTCACATAAAAACATCTTAGTATATTGTAGATACTGTCTTTGTTACAATATAAAGGAATATAAAGAGTTTATGGGGTTGGAGAAGCAAAATAACACATAAGAACACAAGAGAAGACACT
This sequence comes from Viscum album, assembly GCA_963277665.1. Classification (NCBI taxonomy): domain Eukaryota; kingdom Viridiplantae; phylum Streptophyta; class Magnoliopsida; order Santalales; family Viscaceae; genus Viscum; species Viscum album. The sequence continues at coordinate 398,981,613 of OY728151.1, read as the reverse complement.
ACCTTTTAATCAGGTAACTCTTTTTGATTTGAGCTCAAAGGCTTCCTTGGAAATACTTATGCCAAAATTGAGGCTTATAGAAGTAATAGAGGGATGTTGAGAGACAAAATGGGCATGGGTCGGCCGAGCCAAAGGCTTGAGAGGTGTGGGTAAGGTGGTAGAGGTGGGGGCCTTTTATAAGAGGAGAGGAGGGGCACTCTTTGAAAGGTATAAAAGGTTGTTTTATTAGAATTTTTTTTCGGATTTTAAAGGTCCCAAAATTATATATTTCGAGGATAAGGTGATAAGAGATCTAAATAAACACATCCAATAGGTTTTTAATAGGTTTAGGTCTTATATTTTACATTATCATTTCATTTTATTTAAATTGTTAAATAATGAGGTAATCACTGCATTATCATGGTGTCATAAATAATTTAATTTATTTAATGTCTAAAAATTATAAAAAAATATCATGATGTTGGAAATGTTATTATATTTCTCATGAATATTTACAGTCAAAAAATATGACTTTTATAACCCCATTTAAAAATTGTTTTAGTAAAACAACTCATGTTTGTGACATTTTCATTTTAACTTTAAATAAAAAGTTATTAATGTAATTTTCCTACCAAAGTGGCTCCATGGGGTCCCCAAGTCGACCCATGGATATTCATGGTCGCCCATTACACATCCAATAAGTGTATTAAATTTTTCTAGTTCATTTCATATTATTAAAAAATTATTTTTACCTTAAACTACACTAATTACCTCTAATTGCGATTAAAACTTAAAAATTACTATTCAAGAAAAAATTATTTTAATCCCATTTAACCACATATTACTTCTTAATGAAAACCATTTATGTTTGATTTTTTAAATTCAAAACACAGAGGTGGTAAATTTTCATTTAAACAAAAAATCAGTTTTTTTAAGTACCACTTAGTGGCATCACTATTCATCAAAAATTTAACCTTTTCAGAAAAATACCAAAACATCACCCTAAGCTATATTTGATATTCCAAATTTAAAAATGATTTCTATTTTAAAAAATTCAAAATAGATAAGTTACATTAATCAATATAATAATTAATTTCCACTGTCAAAACAAATAGCGAGTTTTTATGAAACAATATGTATCAAAAGATTCACAGTAGTTTAAGTCCAATTTCAAGGTGAAATTATTTACAATGACCACTATTGGATTAAATGGTAAAAATATATTATAATTTCACTTTAAAACCAATTAAAAAGGTAATATAATAATATAAATAAATTATATTAAAAAGAAGTTTTGAATTAAAATACAACATTTTCACTATTCATTAAAAAATGATCTTTATCGGAAAAATACCAAAAATTTACACAAAGTAAATTTTGATATCCCGATTCAAAAGAAGATTTTTATTTGGTCCAATATAATGTATAAGAGTGAACAAAACTATATTTCAATAGGGTTCACCATCAAAAGGCGATAGTTTGACCTTTTAGTGAATATTAGAGTATCTAGGCCTAAAATTGAATTCTTTTCGTATTTTAAGACTTTATCATTTATTGGATAAACGTAAAAACAGTAAAGAAAAATATATAATCATATTTTAGTTATTTTTATTCATTCCCACCAATACAACGACTATGTGTTATCAACCATTTAAAATAATATTATTTTATTACTAGTGTGCAATGTAAGATTTCAAAGAAATTTGTTGTTGTGTATCGGGCATGCTATCGAACCTAGAAACACCGTTAAAGTTAAATTAATATTTAATTATTAAATATTAATAAATTTGAAAATTCTTTATTCTTTATTTACCTGAGATGTTACATCTATGGTCTCTCTTACCTCGATACAGATAGTTATGTACTTAGATTACCCACAATATAAAAAAATGCATTAAATGAATCTTATAAGCAAGAATAAGAGGATGGCGCCATGAATTATTCTCTCACATTAGAGGAAGGATCCTCCACAAAAATTTATGAGAACATTTATGTTAATATGGTAACCAAATAAGTCACAAGACCTATGTTTGATTTGTTCCTCAATGCCTCTCATAAACTAGGAGATTCATATTAAATTTATAAAAAATCTATTAGATGTGTTCATTTGTAATTATTTGATGATTTATGAGATGAAAAAAATTGGATACTCATCACCTTCACTTAACTGACCAACAATGTGGTTTCATGTAGGTAGTCCGAAGGATGTGACCCTCTTAAGCTACTAATGTGGAATATGTGCTTATAAATTTATCGACTCCAAATTTTTTTCGGAAGTGAAGTGCCCCAAATTTCACTCCAACATCATCCCCATTATGAAAATCATTGGGAATATTAGGGTTATCATAGATTTCATACAACATAATCAATACTTCTCAAATTATTATTTCCATTTACAAGTAAATGAACTTCTGATCATTGAAACCATTATATTCCCAGAATTGTATAACATGGATGGTTACTTAGGGTATAATAAGATAAATATGGACCCTTAATATAAAAAGGGCACTATATTCATATCAATATAATTGATATTTTTCAATCTGGTCATTCCATTTATATTAAATAAAATTGGAACTTCTAACCAATGCCTCATGAATAATACCTTTAATCCATTTTTTTGATGAATAATATAATTTCATTTCAATGACAGTGTATTTAAATATTAATATAACTGTAATCTCATCACATATCTTCAAACAATATTTATCATGATGATGGTAGATTGTTTTAAGATGAATCATCTAATGAGTCCTTTTAGTGTATCATTAGGAAAATTCCATTTCAATGTTGTATGCCACTACAACACCAAGTTAAAAGAATAATATACTAGTGAAATCCTATCAAATTTACCCCCTAAAAATTATAAATAACTGAAAGGGATCCAAGGGTACCCCTCGTACATTTAGTATTTCATAACTATTCCAGATGGAAAATACCCCCTTTACCATGTTAAGGAATAATGGAGTTATATTACAATGGTAATAATACATCCATTGAACTATGGGAGTATTAAGTAGTACTTACTCATCCAAGAGGTCATTATACCACTGGTGGATGTGAAACCATTTATCATATATGTGGATACCATGGAATTATCACTCAATGATCTCCTTAAATAAAAAATAATTAAATTGGGGAATGAAATCAACCTTGACTATCTTAGGTGAGCGATGGTAGTTTAGGGGATCCAATATTTATATATAATAATGAACTGCCACCCACTTGAATATTTGGTTAAAAGAATAATATATTACATGAAACATCTCAAATTCCACTTGGTATCTCTTATTGAACCAATCATGCATAGCCTTTGCCTCTATCTGCTAACTTGGAATTTGGTATGATGGGTGGTTGTTATACAATATTATAAAATCTAGTTAAAGTCACATAATGAAGATAATTTGTATACAATGGTTGATTTACATACATCACAACCCACCTTTGAATGATCATGAGTGAAAAAAAATCCATAAGAATATGTTTTCTATTACTATGACACTCTCAGAACATGGGATATGTATTTTTTCGGTGACTCCAAAATCCCTATTAAAATTATGGTGGAAAAAATTAGGCTCACTAAATTTAGTCTAGGAACTATATTTGTTTCTTTGGACAAAGAAATTTTTATCTAAATTTTTTCATTATTTGAAGGATGCACTATGAATGAAGTATAATACCAAGCCCTCATTGCCATCTTGGAATTGGGAAAGTTCTTCATGTAGACTACCTGAATATCCAAGGGGACTAAATGCTAATGATCAAATGAATTAACAATATTTTCTCCAAAAAAATATACTCAATAATTAATTATGGTTGATGATAAATGGAAGATTTCCCTTTTATACTGACATTTAATCACATTGCACGTTCAAAAAATGAGAATGTTGATTCATTGGATAATGCAACCATAATCCTGGTTTCCCCTAACATGGAAGAAGTGGGTTTTCACATCACTCAACAATTAATGGACTCATCAATAACCATGTGTTACATCAAAAAGAATAAATTAAGATAGAACTAACATTTATAATGATGAACTGATATCCACACCTAGATGGATGGAACACATGTTCAATTACCTTCAAAAGGATATTGTCCTGTTAGACATTGCTGAGGGGAATAGACTCATTGTCGAGTAGAGTGTTTTAAACAATAAGATGATAAAAATGATAATAGAACCATTTAAAAAGAAGTATTTAATGTAATCCTCCTCATATTAATAAAAGGATAAAAAATTCCATCTATAATGGAAGATGTCTCTGTTCGATTGTATGGTGCTCATGGATCTGGGGCCAGACTCTCACATTAAATTTGGAGGATTTGTTACTAATGGAATGAAATGATACATGAATATGTGGAATTATATAGTAAATTTTATTCATTATATATTCCTAATAAATTTATATATCATCCCCAAGAGATTCAATATAAATTTATATATTAGTGGGTGTTTTCCAAATGGGGAATTATAATTGTTTCGGAAATATCCTCCATCCATAGCCAAGAAACTCAAGTACATCCTTATTTCTTCAAAATTATTTCCAAAATAGTTTAACAAAATACTCCTCAAGGAATTTAGGATTAATAATATATTTAAATTTTTTAATTCCAAAATCATTAATAGATTTAGAGTCCCTAACACGTTAGTGACATATAACTACACCCACATTTGTTCTACACTATTAATAAAATTTTAACCTGAGTAAAATATCTAATCCATCCATTCCAATCACTATAATTAAACAAAAAATAGACAAATAGGGTCCTAAAATAATAATATATAATTATACTTCATACAGTGGTGGAAAATTATAAGAATAATTGACAGTACAAGCTCCATCATGTTTTTTGGGACTGTAATACCACCACTTGCACTGCCACAAAATTGACTCAATATTCATTGGTGTATGAATAAAAATTAGTGTTCCCAATTATAGTCTAGATTCCCTAACTTCATATAGAAATATATTAAAAAATAATAGGTGAAGAGAAAATAAAAACACCACAGGATGAGTTTGAATTTCTTGATGATAAGTGGTTACATATATTGTACAAGCTTGATGTTCATCTGAATTATATCATGCAATCATTCCATAAAAAGGTTCAACTCCATTTTTCATTCAAAGAGAACTATTATTGGATATAAAGACCCCATTGATACCATGAATAAACCCACTAATGTTGCAACCCTTGTATGAAGGGTCTAATTTTATAGCTTTGGTATGTCCTAGAGGATTTATCCAACTGGTAATGATGGATGAGGAGTGTGTTATTTTTTCCACCAAATTAAAGGTTAGTAAAAAGTGATTTTCATAGAAATAGTGATGCATCTTAAGTGATGGAATCCAGACTTTATACTATATGGTATCATAATTCCATGAATCAATACATTAATCTACATTGTATCCCATGTCTTGGTAGTAATACTTTAATCGAAATAGAGTCACATATCCTGGAAACAATACTCTAAAATACTTATAATTATAAGTCATGGTAGAAATACACAAAATTTCATATAAAATTTTCTTCCCCTATTTAATATTTGAAGCTACAAAGAAGTCTTTCTTACCACATGACGTTAATTTAATGAAGATATTTTCTTTGTTGATGGTTCATTACAGATAATATAGATATTTAGAAAATAAAGATAATGTTCTCCCATCCTCATTTGTGAGTAATATACACATATGTAATCGATGTATTCAATAAGTATTTGGTTCTTTATTTGTAAAATTACATGATATATAGTAATTCCAGTATCTGGAATCCTGGTTCCTTCCCTGACAGAAACATAAAAAATTTCCCCCTCTGTATATGTTTCGAACAATCATTTGGAGTTTTCCATTCAAGAAAAAGTGTTACATGCTTCCTTGCATCACATGATACATATTCATTCCCAATACTCATATTTTGGGTTCATTCATAACATAAATGAAAACAAATCACCCTCTGTGCATAAGCAAGACAAGGGTGGAGTGTTTTCGATTGAATATATGTGGGTTTATTTTATTCATCATATTATATATAGGGATTTCTTAACCTCAAATACGCAGTCCAACCACCACATTAATGGAAATAAATTCTCCCTATGTGCATGGTTTATAACTTCATAGAGATTTTTCCATTCAATATTTACAAGTGTCTCGTTTCTTTTCATCCTAAGTTATCTAAAAACACGGAGACCTAAATTCTAGGGCCCATCTATGACATAATCATAAAAAACGACCCCATCTTTATATGGTTATGACATGTATATAAGGTTTTCTTTTCAGAAACTACATTTTTCTTGATTTCTTTCTATTATATGAAATATAGTGACACCCAAAGCTAACATATTTGTTCTACCCACATCATAAATGGAAAACATCCCACTTTCTTCATAAGTATAAAACATGTGGTGATTTTTCCATTAAAGAACAATGTGTTCATTGATTCCTGTCATCATAAGATATTCAATAATGCCCATATCTTTGATTATGGTTCTAGGTATAACATAAATGAAAAACATTCAACCATATATACATGGGTGAGACCTACATGGAGTTGTTTTAAATCTATAAATACATGTGGATTGAGTCTTTCCATCACATGATACATATTGATTCCCAGATCTAAGGGGAAACCCACTCTATATATAGGTTAGACCTTTTTCATATATTTCCATTTATGAACAATGTGTTTCTTTCTTCCTACCATTATAGGATCTTTAGTGATTACTATATAGTGAATCTTAGGTCCAAAAATAATAAATATAAAAAACAATTCACCCATACATATGGGTCACACCTATGTAGTGAACCATATGAGAATAACCTATAGATTTATTCATAATATAATATGATATGTTGTGACACAAGGATCCTCCATTTTGGGTGGAACCACAAGTTATCATCACTCTAAATAATGTCCCTCCCTAAGAGTTAGATCCATGAAGAGAATATAGTCTATAACGAATTATGAACACCACCACAAATTCCTTAATAGTAATCTCATGCAAAATAGTAGAAATTACATTTATCACTAGTCTATCATGCTGGTCTTGGATTATGTGAGCTTTGGGAACCATTTAGGGTTCTCTCGTGTGTATAGCCTAGACGTATATTCAATAAGGATCCATTTATCGATAAAATTATATTAAACTATGCGACCATGTCCTTATTTAATAATGTGAAACTATATGACAAGAGGTCTTCACATTGTACAAAACACCCCTTGATTTATGTGTACTAGAGAATAACATGTTTTATTCATTTACCATGAGATGTGTTCAATACATAATCGCATATCCATCAAGGTAATAAAACCCTTCTTAAATCTTAAATTCTCTATATCCAGCATCATATCATTGATATTTGAGTTGATACCATCCAATTCTTTGAGTCGATGTTCTTCTCTTTGAAACACATGATGTTTGGGATCACTTTCTCTTTTTCAATCCCTGTAGAAACCAGAAATTGGGAAAACCTAATTCATGGTATCCCCATCATTATTAACTAGAGATGTGAAATCCAAAATAATAAATTATTACAAATGGATGTATAATCATATACGATAGGACCCCCTTAAATACAAAACTTACTATCATGAACCAGTTGTAATATGGTATTCCACTATTATTATTGTGTTTCCTATAACCAATGTTTTCCACTTATAGTTAATTAAGATATTGAAGGGGTTATGATTTAAAACATTCAAGGAAAATCAATTCAACTAGAATTAGATAATATCAATGTTACATGTCTATGCATCGAACCAATTTTCAATATAAGATTACAATGTTGTATCATTGCAAACATCCATTTCAGGTGTGCATATTTTATGGTGGCATAGTTTCCCTATGTTTATTACACCTATTAGAAATATATCATAGTCTCATGGTATTAAACATTATAAAAAAATCCTAGTCACATGAAAATAAAATACAAGATATATGGTCTATCTTACAATACCTAAAATTTATTAGATATGGAAATCCTATACATGAATATGTTCTAGGTGTTAATTGTTCACATCCATACCTTAATTAATTATTTAAATATTCAATAAATATTTATGATTTCAATTTATTTTGAGCACCTCTTATTAGGAAATTGTGTTAATTATCACAAAGGGAAGAAGATATAAAACTCGTCTTTTCTACAAGTGAGTTAGATCTAAGAGGATGGATCACATTAATGGTGATGATTATGGAAATATTCATACCATGAAAAAATTAATAGATAATCTTAAGGAAGAACAAACATTATATTTTTATATAACATAATTAAAAAGGTGTTAAGTCATAAAAACTTTTTCTACCTATGTATCTATGAAATCAATATACGATATTATTATGTATGAGTAAAATAGATAAAATATGTGATATAACATATGCTTACCCATAAAAAAATTTATACGGATATAAGGTGTCTCTCACATTTAAATTCCCCATCCAATTAAATGTTTCACCAGGTATATCTTTCATAATTTAATGTTGTTACATATGTCTTTTCTACATGACAATAAACTATAAAGATGTCGTCCTTGTTTCATGACATTAAACTACAATAAAAATTTGTCTCTATTGCCTAAAGTTGAAATATAAAACCCACAATTAAAAATCACAAATTATAATATGAAAATAAGATCTCACCCTAGTCATCCAAGGTTCATTATTCTTCTATTATCATTTTATCAACCTCAGTCTATAAATCACCCTTCATTTGTTGACCTATTGGGGTTTTCGTAAAGCTCTCATGGCCCTTGAAATGGAAAAAACATATCTCTCTATTAAATCATGTATGTGGTGGATATTTATAGTTTACATTGACCCCTCAATTAGGGGATTCTTGTATCTATATGGAGGGCCTTCTAATCCTTTTGAGTCATAACATTACTACAATGTTTCTTGTAACCTCAGATTGAATCAGGATTATTTTTAGAAATACCACCTAATACAATTAATCATGATCTTGGAACAAGGATCCAAAATTTACAACAATATAATCTCTTGATCATAAGGATGTTGGGATTTTCATAATCCTGGGAACCCAGATTAGGATATTCTATAACACTCCCCTCATAGAAATTCCTTGTGAATCATGAACATAAACTGCATTAACATTGGTGAAAGATGTGTGATAATAAACATTTGACATTGATGGTCCAAATCACAAGTACCTATATTTATTTTGGAAGAGGAATAAAACTAATCATGCTGAATCCCCACAAAGGGTTGTCTAAGTAAAAAGTCATGTCTCCAATCCCTAATCTCTTCATCTCTAGTTATTAGGAAAAGGTTATACTATAACTAAAAATGTAAGGATGATCATTGGGAAAATATTGTATCTATATTAAAATCAATTATATGCTCACTGGATCCATTGGTTAAGGAAAATCATTGAGTAATTATTTTTTCACATCTTTTTGCTGTGATAATGTGTTCACTAGGTGGTCACACAACTTTTATGGTGCTCAGAATCTTCTTTAATATTAAAATTATAATAAAACACGTTGATATACTTCTGTTATGAGTTAATTCCAACCATTTCCCTTAGTTTACGTTATTTTTCATAGAATCAAAAGGAAATTGGGATCCAATTTTCCTTGTTTGTCACTATATGAAATATGCTATAGGGACTAGCTAATCCAAAAGTAAGCCTATAATGTTCTCTTGATAATTGAATCCCTTCTAAGGAGCTTCTTCCAAGATGATTCATGGTCCTATAAGAGATGTCCCCCTTAAATCCAAGAGTTATTGTCCTAACCACATGTAATATATGATTACACAATTATTATTGTCTAACATGTTCCCACCGATTTATAGTTATTGTTAGAACAAATATTCCATGAACATGATTTAAAATCCCCAAAACTATAATATTAAAGTGTATTTTTCATCTTCTAAGTTACATATACTAATCTTGTACTGTTTCTCATATCAAGAATGCAATATTCCATTCCCAAAAATTTTAATTTCCCACACCATGTGACTCAAAATCACTTGTAAAAGTTCCTGAGATTTCTAAATAAAAACAAACTACCATAGGGTTTCATAAACCTCCTTAAATTTCATTCATACTTCTTTTATCATCATTAACCAAAATTCGGAGTCATTAGAAATTGTTCTTTTTTCCTAGAAAATGGTGGGGACACCACCACTTGACCATGAATGTAATCCCTATGGGCTCATGAATATGGTCCTTTAACCCAAAAACTACGGGAATACCCTATTTACAGTAAAATACCTTCAAACATCATTATTACTAGTGACATCATGGAGGAACACATCACCTTAGGGTGTTTTCTAGTCATCATCTGCATGTATGCCCCATTTCGTACTCATTGGTTCAAAATGTTGGGTTATGATTTACAAAAAAGATATTGCACCTATCCAAGTGGGCTCATCATCAACAATACTTCACCATACATCAAACCAATTATCAATGAGTATGGTGGGTGTCATGAACCATCATGGATATTAGTCATTCATGTTTTTTTGGAAGAAGGTGTGTGGATAGAATCGTCCATGATATTTTATTCTTCAGAATAAAAATAAAAAATGCAGATTATATGAACCTTTAATGATTAATCACTCTAAAAAGTCCCCAAAAAAATCATGGTTCTCAAACCATTTAAGAATAAGCATCCTACACTACCTAAAATATAAGATACAAGTTAAAATTCTTTAAACAACATCAATAAATGATTCAATCTAAAATACATGAAAAAATTTTATTAAATGCCTAATACAATGGTTCATAAACAATAATAATATATGTTTAAATTTAAAATACATCCAAATATTGTAATAGAATCTCCAAGACAGAACTCCAAAACTAAATCAAAAAATTTTCCAAGATAAAATAAATTAAACACTATTTTTAGATATTTTGAGATAAAATATATTAAACAATAACAATATTTGGATCCAGATGAAATATATCTGACTATTTAAAGAGAATATATGATCTAAAACACCACAAAATAATGAAATAAAATGTCAAAGATAAAATACCCTAAAATATAGTAGAATAAGTTCCATGGTAGAAGACAATAAACTATAGTAGAATATGGTGCAAGATGGAAGACATTAATCTTTAATGATTGATGGTTAGAACTAGAATCCCCTACACTATAGAAGAAAATGATCTGAGATGGAAGGACCTAGTCTATTGATGTAAATGTTATAAGTTGGAAGACCTTGAACTACCTTATAAATTTTTTCATGTTTTCAATACCTTAAATATACCAATCAAAAGTGGTGTAATGATATCCTTATTGAAAAAGTAAAAGGATCACCATGGAAAATTCGTGTCTTGGGTAATTGGAAATGTACTTTTTGGGATCCAAACAATATGGATAACATATAAAATGAAATAATCATAATACATATTAGTTCGAGAACCCCTAAAAATGTGTCCTATAAAAAATAAAATTCCATGCCTCTTGATATTTCCCAATATGAAACTTGTGAAAAAAATTGGGAAAAAATTAAATATAGAGAGCTTATAGGGATAACTTTTTCCCTCCTAAAAATAAATTCAGGCTCACTATGTCAGATGACATAGGAATAAATTAGAGAACCTTTCCGTGTGATATAATTATCAAATACAACCTTTTGAAGAATTTGATTCATGGTAATTGGAGAAGATAAATTAATGATGAATCTTATCTTAGAGGTCAATCATGAGAAATTATAAATAGTGATATATTTTGATTCAAGATTAAAATTAACTGCATTTGGTTTTACTTGTAATTATAAAAATGGTGGGTATCATTGATGATCAATATGATATCAAATTAATTAAATATCATGCACATCATGATATAATAAATATATAAAATGATGGGAAACATTCAAAAATGTCTGTTCTTTGATAATATAAAAAATGGGGGAATAAATACAACCCATAGTTTCTCCAATGAATCATCAAACAAACTTATTTTCATGAAATTATCAGTCCAATATAATATTCTATCAGAGGATTTCTTGAGATTAGTTGACATCTTATCTTTAGAGGCGATGAATTCGCATAATTTATCAGTTGATTTATCATTCACCTCTATAGTATGGTGTAATTATTAAACTCTAGAAATAGCATAACGTATTGAAATCTCTACCAGGTAATAGAGCATGTATCCTTAAAGAAAATTTATTAGAGGTTTATAATGGATGATGTATCCAAGATAGATCATCATGATGTAAACCAATGTTGGAATGAAATATTCCAATAATTACCCTACATGATTTGATCATGTTTCAGTGAAATATTTCCTCTACCATGAATTGGGAAGAATCATTTTGGGCATCATCTCGGAATCCCTAGATCAGAAATGAAGCCCCTACCACTGGTAGACCGTATTCAAGGGACCTCCTCATCTCTCATAGGTATATCACATCCTTTAACCACGAATGAAGAGCTATACATTCAAATCCAACATATCCATGATAGGTAAACATATAATTGAGATAATATAGTTAGTCATTCCACTCCTCCAAAGGGACATTGGTATTTAGGGCCCAAATATTTACCCACACTTGCTACCACAATATTTGATATACCAATGTGGACATAATGTCTCATCTCAATCCTTGTATAGGAAAACATGAATATATTCTCGTAATAACTCCGTGAGTGGGAGAATTATACTCATAGATTTTGATAATTTTGGTATAGATCCAACTCTCTCATTAGTCAAATAATTATGTGGAAATACTAAAGAATAAAGGGCCAAAATACATATTCTTTGAGTTAAATGCACTACGAAAATAGAAACCAAGGATTACTAGACATTAGTTAAATAATAAAATGATTTTAGATAGTTAAAAGATATAATTAATGAAATAAAAACAACTCTCTCATATCCATCACTGGTGTCTTATTTTCACCTAATCCCATCATCAGGTGAATATAAAATGACTTCTTACGATTATAAACCTAGTTGCACCACTGATATTTTCTCCATTGGAAAGTTTTTATTTCAATATTCAATTGATGTAAGAATGTTGAAATGTTATGAAATATAATAAAAAATGGGAAATTTTTTTAGACTATAAATACGTTCTCATGTAAACATAAAGATTACTCCATCAAGGATAAATCAATAGCAGAATTGAAACCAAAATAATACAACCCCAAAAGTTTGATTTCTTGTGATTGGTCAAATGGAATGACAATCGAATCATCAGCAAAAGGAGACATCTCTTAACTTGTTGGAAATTAAATCATTTCCACTTTATAAAAGTCCTCGTCCGATATTGAAGGTTCTATTAGAGTGACAAAAATACCACCCAAGTACTCCTATGAATATTTATGTTCATATATCTGAGATAAGGGGGGAGCAATGGATTTTCTGACAATTAAAAATGATCTTTTGAAATGAAAAATTATATGAATATAAGTAAAGTCTAATTATTACTTGAGGATTCGTGGTTATAGGTATATTATACTGTGACATGATTCCTTTATCACTTTCTCTCTGTGGAAGGGCCCCCACAAGGGGATAATTCAAAAGGCATCGAGGTTGGATCCAAATGAAGTACATATTTTGATGCCTCATGAACAACATCTGCAGACCCCCCATTAGATCTATTTTAACTGTGGAACATGAATCATTAGTTCCCTGGTAACCAACCAATTTATCTCCAATAGTTTTTCCCATGGTAAAATACATTGGAGATGGTGGGAGTGATTAGTACCCTATATATTCTTTATATACCAATGAAAACTCAAATGATATAAATATGGTTTTAAAAGAATCACGTACATTTGAATCTGGTAGTAATATTAATATTAAATCATCCTCAATGATTGGATGTTCCTTTTCATTAATAAAATCTTTCATCATTCATGGAACCATTATTAACAACACTTAGGTAGATTAGTGGATCTGGCCCTTCATGATTTATATTAGTGCATAAGGGTCTTAAAAGAAAGCATAGACCTTAGTGTATGGGTTTTTCGAAGGAGACGCATATAGGAGAAGAAATTAATAAAAATCCATCAACGTGTGTCTATACCAACCATTGTACCACAAAATATCATCATCAATTTTCTCTTTCCTCCATTTTCATCACTTCTAAAACAAAAGGGGAACTAATAGTGTGTAACCGATTCTCTTACATGTTCCACACTAATTTAATCTATGCTAATAAGAACCTATCTTGGTAAATATGTTGATGATAAATTTTTCAATTCCTTACAATTCAACTCTATGGTTTGTGAACATTATAAAGCGAGTTTATTACAATGACATATGTTAGATTTGGATGTTATTAGTAACTATAAATAATTCAGTATTGATGTGGATAGCTTACTATTCATCTATAATTCAATCCCTAGCATGGAAAAATATTAATTAAAATAGATCTCAACATAGTTTAGAGGAAATTATATCTAAAATTGTGTCTCCCCTAAGTAAAAATCTACCAAAACTAATGATCCACCATTGATTTATTTTCAGATCAAATGTGTAGAGAGGTAGTATAGTTTTCCTAAATATATCAAAATAATAGGTTAAACTAACATGATTCATGCCAATCACAAATAATATCCCCATAAATTAGGTTAGAAATGATTCTTCACTTATTGAAATCATATAAGACCAATGATTTGAGGTTAACCTACAATTTATGGTTATTCTACATGTGAGAATATCATAGAGTTCAAAAGAGAAGAGGTCATGATGGATTATGATGGACATATTTTCCCATTTCTTTAATACCATGGGCCTCACCCCAATAATGATCTATATAAAATTCTTTCAATTTTTTCTTCCTGTAATAGATACATATGTATTGTTATCCACCCATAAGATCCCACATACTACACCATAAAACCTATAAGAGACTATAAATTCTATATTTCCCCCTACCCCTATAAATATGGCATAATAAGAGTTATAGTATGGCCAACCTAGTAATGGAGAACCCAAAGTGCATCCCTTCTATCATATATGCTACTATCATAAAGGTGAAAACACAAATTATTCCCTTATTATATGTTAGTGTCAACAATCAACTTCGGTAAATAACATGAAAATAGGCCAATTGAATATTTATTTTATTTTTGGGAACAACACCTCCTCCCTGGTTGGAAAATGCGCCCTCTTAAAATGTGGGCTAGTAATAACCCAGGCTCTATGGGAATATTTTTTACGATATGCATTCATCTAAATTTATTTGGGTTCAAGGAGAGCCTTATTGATTAAATGTCCTTCATATTATATAAAATGGATGAATACCCCAATATATTGGGCCTTCTCAATGTAATTCTTATCCAATAAGATAGCTCCATGGAAATTGGTGATGTCTACTCTACAATATCCCATGTAGATGATGGAGGGAGAAACTAGATATACATATCTCCTAAACATGGTTAACTAAAAATCTTATCAACATCCTATAAATTGATTCCCTCCTCTCCATGCATCATATAAACAATATTTGTGTATGGAATCCACCGACTGACCATGTATGCCATCAATACATTGATCCTATAAGAGATGGTCTGGGAGATATCAATGTGTACTTAAATCCCAATGTTTTTTACATCCTTGAAAAATTAATAAGTAGTTTGTTTTACCTAGAAGGGGAATACCCAATACCTCTTTAATATCACTCTTTACAAAAGGTCCCAATTAAGAAAGTAGATGAACCTCTAATTTTATGAATATTTTTGTATTATTGATTAATACATATGGAAATTCAAATTTTATTTACAATTATTATTTTTAAATTATGTTAGTATAAAGTTAAATATATACTCATCTGATTGTTTTTATTCAGAATTAATGTGGCCCATATGGGTGATATTTTCAATGAATATGTTATTGGTCCACAAGGCCAATGATGGAGGAACAATTGATGGAAACAATGGGATGATTGGAGTATCATTTGTGGTGAAACCCATGTAACGGTGTGAAAATATGTATATGTATCATTTCTAAGACATATCCTAATTAGGTCCATATGATTCATATAGGATGACTAAATAACATATTGATGAATGAAGACTAAACCCAATACTATGAAAATCTAAAAATCCACCACTACTACGGAATTCCGATTTGACATATTACATGCGTTTTAATTCATATGTGTTTAGAAAGATAAATATGCTAATTGGGATATAATTTTAATAAAAACAGTTTTATGTACGTACATATCTCATAAATAATCACTGTAACCCTGTGACCCATATATTGGTTTCTAATCGCATAAACAACCACAAGTGACAGAAGGCTTGTGACCCATGTATCATTTCATGATCTCTGGATCCATTTCAAAAACATATGATCATGTGACAATATAGTTGTCATAAGAATCACATAAATATTGAGTGATCATTTGGAAAAAATTTAGACCACACAAAGCATGTGATGTGATCCAAAGGCCAGGGAATATACCTTGGGTGAACAAAATTACCATTGATCAGTTAGAAATTCTGTCACATGATAAATTGTAAAAAGATGATTATGTGAAGAGATTATAGTTCAGGAACCTATTATTGTATATTTTGAATAGTTTTATATTGATGTCTTGTGTAGAATTCAAGTGAGAGTAGAGATTGAAAGGGCTTTGAATTTCTAGATAACTTGTTGAATGAATGTACATTATATTCCCTATTTATAGATGACATCATAGAATACAAAAGGTAACTAGAAAGATCAAAGTAAACATGGGACACTGATTGAATAGATATCCAGGGACTCTTGAGTGAATATAGATCTTTTTTAAAAAGTCATTATCCTAGTGTACATTGAATTTTAGTGGGGGGGGGGGGGATTTGTTAATTCCTTCCAAATGGGTATCAATAATTTTAGGATCCAAAAAATAACAGTACTAAAGAAATTTTTTCCTCCAAAATATAATGGAAGGAGTAGAACATGAACATGAATATCAATAATATAGGTTACAGAAATCAGGTAAACCCTAGTAGAAATGCGATCATGGGACTCTAGAAACATCACATAGATGAATCATGTATTTGACATGATCTGTAGATGATCATGTGAATCATATCTGACAAGCCATCAGGATCATTTGAAGGATTCCATATTATATCCCGTTATCATGAAACATGTCAATCGAAGGATGAATAAAAACCACCAAAATGACCTTTTGAAATAAATGTTTAAAAATGATGAATCATTGTGCAATGTTAGTTACATTGATTTTAAATCTAATGGCTCAAATGAATCATGTGATGAGTTTGAAAATTAGATAATCTCCGGAGTGGCATGTTAGCTATACTATGACAATGAATTTGGATATATCACCTTCATCATGGAATGGCCATTGAAAATTTCTATTTGATCACACAATCCACTATAGACAGTTAGACATACTATCCTTGACAATGCTTTTTACAGAATCGTGAGATCCATTATCGATTAGGTAACACATTAAAAGATATTTAATAGTTAAATTGTAACATACTCAATTCGAAAGTCACTAATCACTGCTCGAGTCAGGTCACCATATAACCATAGTGCACGTCCCCATATTCCAGAGGATTCCAACTAGAATAGAGGGTCTAATAGATAACATGGGGAGACTATACCCTCTTTACTGGAGTAATCCACAACAGAAGGTAAAAATAAACAATAAACTAGAAACATGCATTACCATCCATTCACACATATAGTAACAATCAAAACCAAAAAGAATATAAAATGTCACACTATCAATTCATAAAGTGATGAAAATCCATAATAAGAAAAATAACTAAATATTAAAAAATAGTTCTTGAATCCAAATCCGGATCCTCAACCATGCAAAACCAACACCCAATAGAATAGTAAAGCATATGGGATTTTCAATCATCCTGTCCTGCAACCATGAAATATACTCAGGTACCCAATAGAAGCCAGAGCGGGGTATGATTAATACTCATTTTGTCACCACCAATGGTGTCGACATAAGATATAGTTTAAATAGACAGTGTATGATAAAACTAAAAAACATATAAGTTAAAATAATGAATGCATGGGTTTTATTAGTTGACAATATTTACATTAACCATTTTAATCTCGTAGTCCATATTATTTACTTATTCCATGGGATAGGCATTTACTTCATTTACACAATATCTTATGCCAGTCAGTTCCTTATAACAATGTAATTAGTCATGTTCCCTATTTCACTAGGGAAAAACATTTCACAAACCAATAAATTACACTTACATTAGAGACTCGGTCTAGCT
This sequence comes from Viscum album, assembly GCA_963277665.1. Lineage (NCBI taxonomy): Eukaryota > Viridiplantae > Streptophyta > Magnoliopsida > Santalales > Viscaceae > Viscum > Viscum album. The sequence continues at coordinate 398,963,443 of OY728151.1, read as the reverse complement.
AGTATCATCCAATGAAATCATTATGGTCAAATATACTTAGTTCCCATCCCAAAATTATGTATTATAGGGGTGGCGTTTAGAGACTCTGTTAACCCGACACATGTGCGTAGATCCTAAAGTACAATACCCCACAACTACATGGCCTCACACACATGCTTTTTTATTCATTAACCTCATATTCTACATAATAATTTATATCAAACAAGTAAAATAACATATAAAATTAACATTTCATACAACATATGAATCATAATCAATCCATAACCCATTATAAATTTTTCTATTTACAGAGCTTGGTCAATTTAAAAAATTTCCCTTTTCTACACATTAATCATTTATCATAATCAACAATTCCCAAACATTATCCCTCAAAACATATTCATCAGTTCTTGTATATTAACCCATTTAACACATTCTGAAATTTCCATGTATTTACCCATTTAACAAGTTCATCCTTACACATGCATTAACCCACATATGTATTTAAATTACAAATCAAATGTCATTTAGTAAAATCACTTAATTTCATCCATCTCATTCTATATTAAGTAAATATATATCATATACCATTATCAAAATCTAAACACAACAACCAAAATGAACTTTTTAGCTCATCTATGTTATCAATATGTTCATTATGGGATCTACATTATCAAAAGAAAACTATATGCTTAAAATTACAATTTTCCATGTTTTAGAATGATGGACCACCCCATGAGTGGTCCTAAATTAGTCTAGTCAAACTCAATTCATTCCAGGGGTATCATGAGAAATTCAATTTATCCATGAAAAAACCATTATACAAAACATCACTAATGGAATCCATTTTACAATAACAGATAATTAATTACACAACCACACATGCACAAATAAATATCAAGACAATGGGATATAACCTATAAACCACCTACCTCAAATCAATAAATGAAAACTCACAAAATCATGGACATAGATATATATTGAAGCCGCATTTGATGCCTCAAAATAGGATCCTCTAGAAAATGAGGGCATTAGGGAATTGGAAAAAAGAAGAAAAAATCTACAAGATATAATTTTGAAAAGACAATAATGTTGAGTGAAAGACTTACTCGGATCCTTGATCTAGAGCCAAAAATTCTCCAAACAACCTAGAATCAAAGGGGAATGACCCTAGGGATGGTTTGGGTTCTTAGGTTCATTACTAGGGATGAAGTAGGAAGAATAGGGAATAAAATATGTTGGCAATATAAAATATCAAGGGGGTATTAGTAATTTCACTCTTTCTAATGGAACACACAGTTTCACCACACGGTTTTCCCAACCATGTGAAAACCTTGCAAGGGAATATTTCCAAGATGGGTGAAGTCACATCATTACCAAGGGAGACTATAGGGATTTAAAAATTGTTTTCCAACCAAGAAATTAAAATCTAAGATCAAATGGTTTTATATCCCTTTCTTGGTGGATTTATTAACCTTGTACCCTTGCTGTTGTGTAGCATGATTTGGGTGCATTTTTTACTCTAAACATCCACCAATTGTGTGACATGCATTGTATGTCCATTTTTATAATTCCTTCACATCGCTAACCCTTAAAATATCGAAATGCCTCTTTATACACCTGATAAACAATTATTTACCAAAATTATAAGATTTAATCAAGTATATAAAAAATAACACACCTCAATGATGTATGGAATCATAAAACACTACCATTTATAATTTATCAACCTTGACCCACACTTCCGAGAATTACTATTATTCCGAATTAAAAAAAGATCGGGCCATCAGGCTTTCATATCTGTTTTCCACTCCTATGTATCTTCCAAAACTCTACTATGTTGCCACACAAACTTGAAAAAATTGAAAATTATTTTCCTACAATAGTTTATCACTATGATAAAAAACACTAACTAGATGTTACTAAAAGGACTAATAGTCCTCATACCAAACACCAACCCCAATAATTACATAGGGAATCTTTGGAAACTTATTCCTAAATAGAAAAAAATGAAGCTTCACTCAGAACACCATACCATTATGTAACATCCAATTGGAACCCATTTACCTTGATCCTCACCACAACTCATGGCCCAAATCACATGGAGCTAATATTTTCCTATTTTCAAACTCCAATGGTAACCTAAACATGACACCACCGGAAGAAACACATGACTTTCCTAACTATATTTCCTGAACATCATTGATCCAAAACGTGATACCTAATAGTCCAATTCTGTAACCAGACATTCAAAACACAAGAAAATCACTCATGGAAGTCAACTACTTATTTCCCAATACAACTCCAAATGTCATGGAGAAAATACTATAATGGTATTTACATGATTCCATCCAACCCAAAACACTGATCACTCAATAAAATGACCCCTTACCCACAATGTTTCTCTCTGCCATGTGATTTATTTTCCTACCACTATATTATAGTGGTTAATAACCCCACAATTGTAAATTGTTCATCTGAACCTCAACTCATAATTCACAACATATTCGATTTGTATCCCAACTAATCACAACCTGGCATCCAGGTGGACCCTACCAAACATTCGCATCCAACAGTTCAATCAAAACTACCCAAACTGGACTTGAATCCACCATCAATTAAAGAAAAATATCTACTTGGCCTCTCTCATGTTTTCCTTCATTTCCAAAATCCACCTTCCCTAAAACATCAATCTAATGATGGCGTACAAATTACAATGTTCGTTTCCCATGCTTATCGTGTTGGACAATTCCTGACAGATTGTCTCAAAAAAACTATTTTTCCATGTGGAAAAGGTTATTAACTACCCCTTCCAAGGGAACCTCTTCACATAAAGAATTCCAACATCATCTGAAATGCCTATCAGGTTAATTCCCAAACGTCTGGTAAGATCTACCAATAACGAATTCACTTCCTTCCAGAAAATCATCATGATTCACCAAACCCATTAATATTCCAAACATAAACAAAATCTCCACTCATACATCCATTAAAATCATCTTAATTATCCCCCAAAACCCATTACACTTTTGGAAGAAACCCATAATTTGAATAAATCCCCCAAAGGTAATTGAAAACCCTCCACATTCATTTTTCCCCTAGCTGAGTTGAGCTATCTCTGTCAGACTCAACATGGAAACACTGAACATCATAGTTGTTACAACACTACATAACATATCCAAGATGCCTTTACCTTAATTATTATTCCATGATCACCTAGAGCCACCTAAAAAAGTCCATGCCTAATTTATGATGAAGATATTACAAAAAAACCTACATTTCAATGACTATCAATGATTCTAAAATGGAATATTGTTTTCTTCCTAGAACCACCATGTTCCCAAAGACCAAGGATGGATAAATCAATTACCACATTCATGTCCTATATGGTCCTTCCTCATGAACCTAAATGTGTACCACACAGTTTTCACATTGGAATCATGATGCACCACATATAAATCAAGGTTTTCACTAAAACACCATCATTGACTAACCTCTCCCCACCTTATAAATATTTTTTCGACTTATATCCTAAATTAACTCCAACAACCCTAACTATCAAATCAAAAACAAGAGGAACCCCCAACATATGGACATGGTAGCCTCGAATTCATCCGAACCAGAAAACCAACATCAACCACTTCTTATTACCGGATTCCGTGAATGGAAACCATAAAATCTGTCGACCTTCAGTCTATCCCAAGGACGACACCCATAAATTGTTGATGGTATACTTCCCAATATTCATATCAACATACACAGCTCCATGGGTGTTACCTCTAACAGGCCCCACATCCAACCATTATTGATCAATGTAGCTGGGCATTAATCAATAACTTTGTAAGCATACTAAGGAATATGTCATAATATTTGGCCTGATCTCCACTAGATACAAGTACACTGATATTTCATCAATGAAGAATACCAGATATATCCATCATGATACCACCTCCCAATACTAGGACAAATTAAACAATTTAATTCCTCAGATTTACTTCCCACCAATACCTCATGAAAACCAAAACACCATAACTTAGGTGGGGCTTCAAACCAAACTCATAACCTCTTTTCAAATCTCTATGAACTATCCATGAACCAACACATCCAATGGAACTACATCCACCACGCTTCTGGAGTATATCTAGAACAACCATGGTAGTTAACATACTAAACACAATGGTCAACCATATTAAAAAAAATGTCTCTCACATAGTTATCCTTAAAACTTTTTATTTAGTGATAATGATATGAAATTATCATGACCATGTGTTCACCCATACCGAATGGAATTGGTCCTTACCAAAACCTTCCCACATATAGACATTATACAATACCTAAAGTTCCCTCACCCTCTTTAGAACAAACACTAATCCCAATTATAGATATCATAATACATATATCAAAAGACCTAAACATCCTCTTACACAACTATCCATGCCTCTAGGTACATCTACCACATCAGGAATAGGTTATTCTCAACATTATCATCCAATGATAAAACCATTAATAAAAAATCCCAACTAACATTCTCATGTAATAACAAAACCATTATCAACTATCGTTCCATGAACCGTAACTATCATGCCCCTTAAAACCAACAATAAGACCAACCATAATTTCTTAAATGTTTCTTTTTGATATAAACTAAGGCATAATCAATCTCTTTTTTATCAATACTCATTGAAACCCACTGGGCATCAATTCCTCCTCTAAAGTACCCACCAAAGGTAAAAATTACAAGGAACATATAATTCTAGGCTATCCTCCCTCAAGGCTACCCATGATTTTACATAGACTATCAACTCATTATCAACACTCAAGTGGAATCTCCCAAAACCACTAACATTTCAACTCAGACGTAATGGTTAAACCCGCACTATCCCAAATCCAAAACATCCACCTAAAACTCATGCACCTGATAGAACATACAAAATGGATATCCACTATCTTCGGTTTCTCTCGAGGGTCAATTGACACCCACATCCCAAACTATGGTTAGGTGTAATGGCTCACAATCCCCCCTCTAATATAGAAATATAAAACATATAACAAGTACCACTCATGGGTGGTTCTCCTACCTCATCCATGATCATGGAATCTAGTGCATTGAAGAATGAATTTAATCTAGGTTGTTATAACATAATAACAAAACCACCATTAATTGTTCCACGAACCAAGATATCCATTTCCAAAAACAATGGACCAAAACCGATCACAATCCCGAATGGTTACCATATCCAAGAAACAATGAGATATCCCTCAACCTTATAGCAACATATTATCCAATGGTATAAAAAGAACCATCCCTATACTCAAAAAATCATACTCACCAAGGTCTCCAAACTATGTCACTCTAATTACCCCAACCAACCATTCAGAGGGTCTATTAACAACACTATGTATGCCCACATCATATGTACCTTAATCCTTAAACCATCAACATGTTCAAAAATCATGTCCACTATATCCGATAAACATTAGAGGGTGTTACCAGTGGAACTATCTAGTCATACTGAACATGCTCAACATGACCCACCTAAGGTCCTATTCCATCATATACATTAAAAGATATATTTTCTCATGGAATTTATCCCCTATTTGGTCACCATGGACCTAGAGGGTATCATTATCTTCAATAGGTGGTGCATTATTAGTGATACACTCATGTAGTCCAACCAACACATGTCCTCACAACAATGTTTCTTTATAATTCAAAACAAAATTCTTAGAACACATAACATCAAGATTCCGATGTTTACACAAAACATGATATCAACTGTACATAAACAAACCTTTTTGCAAACACAATTCCAATGAACATCGTCACACCTATTACACTACCCTCAACTATCCCTACCATATGTCGTACTCAACAGGAACAAACAAAGAGACACATCCACAAGCAATTTTTATTATAAATTGATTTTTAACCATTTCTTCCTTCACTATGTAAGTATTTATATTATAAGAAAATTTCTCATTTCAATAAATGTTACTTCATGTAATTTTTAAACTCAATTAACATTTATCATTTAAGAACAATTCTTTAACCATTCATTATCATTATTTCTTTTAACACTTTATAATTATTTTTATTAGGCACCATTTTATACAAATTTATGTGAAAGTAAAATCCATCCTACCATTAATGACCCACACTCCCATATCATCTACACCTCTCATGATACATTCCACCTATATCCCTAGGTGCTTATAATGATGCATGAATTCAAAAACTCATTCTGTTCAGATCATGAGAAAAATATCATAACCTAGTATTATCACATAACAACTGTATCACCCCACAGCTAAATACCATTCACCTCTAGCAACACATTCCATGAAAAACAATCATTACACTGGGTACATGGGTTTTCCCTCATATATGTGTTAGTTATTCCTAAAAAATAGATCATTTCCAAGCCTCAATACATCCTAACCTCCCATATACCGTCCCAAAATAAAAAGACCACAGAAAAAACCACTCTAGTACTACAATGTAATATCATCGACATGGAATACATGGTGCCTCTCATCAAGGTCATCAAATGACCTCAAGCACGCCTCCTGGTATGAAATATATTACTGACAATAAGTGATGTTAAAATAGATTTAATGGATATACTATACCCTATTTACCAGAGTAAACCACAACACATAAAATATTAAATTAAGGAAACAATAAATAGTAAAACATAAATAAGAATTACCATCAATTCACAAATAGGGTACACAAAATAAGATAATAATAATACAACATTTCATAATAATAGTGCCAAATGTGTTGAAAGCCCAAAATAAGAAAAATAGAAGAATCCAAAAAAATGGGTTCGAACCCCATGTCTATATGGTAATCCATTCATAACCCAAGACCAAATCAACTCCCTTGAATATGGAATTTTTCCTTTTCTTGATATGCATCCACAAAATCTACTCAGGTACCCAATGGCGGCCAGTGTACTGTGTGAGTACAACTCAATATCCTACCACCTATAGTGTCCACAAAATATCTAACTTAAATAGATAGTGCATGAAATAAAAAAATTACATGGTAAAAAAAGGAAACTTGGTTTCCATTATTTAACCATATTCACTTTATAAATTATAATATCTTAGTCAATATTATTCACCTATCCCATGGGGTTTGAATTTACTTTATTTAGAAAATTGATTTTCCAATAAATTAATACGCATAATTTAATACATAAATTTCTCTATCCCACAACGGATAAATATTTCCAAAACCATTACATTACACTTTCATTGGAGCCTTGTTCCGGGTAGTCTCATAAAATGAAATTGTTCGAGGGAATATAGCCTCAGTACCCATCCATAACTCATGCATTATAGGGGAGATGTTTAGAGCCTATTCCAAACCCAACTTGTGGGCATAGGTCCCCATGTATAGTACCCCACAACTACCAATACATGTGCATATTATTATTAATCCATTTAATACATATACCATATTACAAACCACACAAAAACAATACACATAACCTATAAAATTCACATTTCAAACCTCATATGAATGATCAAAATTCCTCAACCCACTACCACTCATTCCATTTACATAGTATGGTATATTTTACCGATTTATCTTTTATATCCCATTAATAATTTATAATAATAATAAATTACCATTAATTATCCCATTTGACATGTTCATCGATTCACAATCATTAACACATTTAACACATTCAACAATTTAGAATCATTTACCTATTTAACATGTTCATAATTACACATGAATTAACCCACTTATGAATTTCACGTAGGATTCATAAGTCATTTAGAATAATCAATTTTTATCATCCAAACCATTCCATATGAAGACAAACACATATCTTTATCCAATAGAAAATTCTAAAAGCCACTTTAAAAATTCACTTTTTAGCTGACCAAACATATCAACATGTTCATCATGGGATCTACATTACCAAAATCCATATATATGTTGTACATTACAATTTCACATGTTTAAGAGTGTTGGGAAACCCCATGGGTGGCCCTAATGTTTTCTATCCATCTTCAATGCATCCCACAGGGATCACGAGAGGTTTAATTCAACATTAAACCAACCATTTTACTATATATCACTAAATAAGACCATTACATAATAATATTGAACCAATAAAACAACAACACATACCCAAATCAACGTCAATAATATGGTATATAATTTTTAGTCCACCTACGTTTAACCCATAGATTAACACTCGGTTATTCATTACCTTCGATCTGAATTGAACCCACCTTTGAAACCACAACATATGATCTTCCAAAAAATAGTGTTTTGGGTATTTAGAAAAATAAAAACAAATATAAAGCCGTAATCTATAAAAAAAAGAGCAAAATGAGAATTATAATTATACAGAGCTTCGATTTACATACAACGATTGTCAAAACAACCTCAAAACAAATGAGATTGACCCTTCAAAATATTTGGGTGCTTAGGTTTATCACTTGGGATGGGGGAGGGATAATGGGGGGAAACTTAAATGTGGATCATAAAATACAAAGGGGGATAATTATTAATTTTTGAATTTTTAATGGAACATATGGTTTGGCCACATAGTTTGGAAAAGCATGTGTAAATCATGTACTAGCCTCTGTCCAAGAGGGGTAAAGTCACATAGTTACCTTATGAGACAATATGATTTGAAAAACCATGCATTATGAATAAATATTGGATATATCCAATATCGACTGGTATGGAAAACATTATATCACAATTTTTTAATAGTGCACCCCTCCTCTTTGATAGTCCAGTTTGGGTACATAGTTTTCTCTAACCAAGATCAGACATTGCAACATGCACTAGATGACCATAATTCCCACACTTTCTTTTACTAAACACTTAGAACACCCTTAAACTTTATCATACAACTGATAATAAATTAATTTCCAACTACAGGGGATTCAAAATATGATTTAAATAAAAACATACATCATAAAATACATGGATCTTATAGCCTCCCCCTTATAATGTCTCATCCTTTAGCTGCACATCCAAGAATCATTGAGAATCTAATGTAAAAATATATATTTGTCCACTAGGCATACATATGTATCTCAGACACTTACATGTCTTCCTGAACATTACCATGGAGGAAAAAAAACTTGAACCAAATGAATTATAATTCCATGAAAGAAAAATCTAAATATGACCACACAAAAACTCGATGCCCCTATAAGGATAGATCAACCACATTCCAAACATCAACCACAGTAACTACCTAAGGAATCCTTTGATATTTTTACATATATTATAACATAAGGAAACAAGACTGAAAGAATCATACCATCATGGAAGATCAAATAATCACACCATTGGATCAATCCTCTCCATAAATAATGGCCCAAATCAACCGAAACCATTCCTTTCTTATTTTTGATAACTCCAATGGTGTCCCAATGTACACACCACCTGAAAAAACACGTTATTTTCCTAACACATTTCCTAACCTATATTGATCCACAACCTAAGGCCTGATGGTTCTATTCCATAAATGAACGTCCAAAACAAAACCAAAACAGTTGGGGTACTCAACTAGTCAAGGTTTGAGCTAATTCCCATTTTCAAGGAAAAAACACTAGAATGGTACTTACTCAAGTAAATTCCACCTTAACCATTGGTTTCATCAACATCTGACCCCATTCCCACTATGGTGTTCCCCATCATACACATTACCTCACCACCACCATAATTTGGTGGTTGACACCCCCACTATTGAAAAAATGACATTAGAACCTCATCTCATATTTCACAATATATTCCAGGGGATTCCCAAATCACCGTGCCTAGACATCCATGAGGACTCTTCCCAAGATTGGCATCCATCATTGCTATCAATGATACCTGAAATGAACATGCATCCACCATCCATTGCAGAATAAGAACAACTTGTTCTCTCTCAATATTTACTTCATTTTAAAAATCCAATTTCAATAAAACATCAAACCGATAGTGTATTAATACATACCATGTTCGTTCCCCCAACTTATCATGTTTGACCATTCCAAACCACTTGTATCCAAACATTAATTTTTCCCCTTTTGACATACTATTCAATACAAATTCCCATGGTTACTCCTCACATAATTCATACAACCATAATTTGATGAACCTTCCACGATGATTCCATGACATGAAAGAAAACAGTACCATCAAGAAAACCACTTCATTCCAAAACATCATTAGGCTTCACATCACACATTAATATTCCTAACACAAGCACCACTTTTACAATTACATTGACTATGAATAAGTCAGTTCCCCCCCCCCCCCCCCCCAATGCTCATTCCAGATTCGAAACACACTTATCATTCAAAAATTTCTACCGAAGGCAGTTTTCAACCCTCCATATTATTTATTTTTTCTATCTGAGTAGAGTTCTCACATAATGAATCATATTTGAAACACCCAGATTCACAATTGGGATGATAATACATCATATATCCAAGATTACTTTACACTAATATATATTCCAAGGTCACAAATATCAACCTACTCGAGTCTATTACTAATTTGTGATGAATTTATAACACACAACCCCCATTTCCAAGCCCCTCAATGATTCTAACACAAGAATCTCAGGTTCCTCTAGAAACAACCCTGATCCCAAAGCCAAATCCATGCTTTATCAAACACCACATCAGTGGCCCATATGGTTCTTCTCAAGTAACCTAAACATACTACTCATGGGTTTCGTATTGTCATACGGATTCAACCATATCCAACCCATGGTTTTCTTCACAACTACAAGACTGACTTACCTCTCCCCGCCTTAAGAGTTTTGTGGACACTTCTCTCCTCAAGTTACTCTAACCACCACAATTGACCAGGGAATACTCATTCTACATGATCATATCCCTAGAAATGGGAGTTCTACACAGTGAATTATACCATGTGGATTATGGAGGGGGAAAATAACCATACATGTAACCTAAACATGGTGTATTGAAAGTCTTCTAAACATCTCAGAGACTGATTCCCACCTCTCCATGCATCAGATTTACTATATATGTGTTTGGAATCTACAGACTGACCATGTCTTCCATGAATAATTTTTTAATATATGTGAAGGTTTGGAAGATCAAGATAACTTCCTATATCCTAATGTTTTTTCATATTTGTTGAAAATATGGTAGGGGTTTGTTTTTACTAGAAGGGAACGACCCAATCAATGTTGAATCTCCCTCCTGATTGACGATCCCATATAAAAAACCATATGAACCTTAAGTTAATTTATTATTTACATATTATCAATCGATACATATGGATATCTAGATAGTATTTTTCATGATTATTTATAAATCATGTTGCAATAAAAATTATAATATACTCATCTTAGTGTTTTTCCTTAACATTAATTTGGCCCATACGTGGGATATTTTCAATGAATGTATTTTGGGTCATCAGGACATAATAAGATGGAACATTTAATGAATAAAGTTGCAGGATATTAATATAATTGTCCAGAAAACCCCATAATGGTGTCAAAAATATGTCAATGGATATTTAGAAAAACATATCTCCATTTTTTCTAGGTGATTAATCTAGGATGAATAGATGAATTAATAATGGTCGACGACAACACGTGTGACTATAGAATATTAAAAATCCACCTCTATTTTAGCCTCCCTTTTTCAAATCATTCATAAGATGGAATCCATCTATATAGTGAAATAGAAATTTTCTAGGTATGCGTGAATCAATATCAACACATTTTATGTAAGTATATATCTGATGAAACTTATAATGAAACTTGTAACATCTATATTGGGTTTTGATCCCATAACCCGCCAAAAGTCTCATGAGGCATATGACCCTTGTTACATTTCATGATCAAATTATCTATTCCAATAGAAGAAATCATGAGACCATTTAATTTCCACAATAATTGCATAATTATTAGGTAATCATACGATAATTCCCTACGTCACACAAAGTATTAAAAGTGAAAATGAGGCCAATGAATATACTATGTTTGAACAAAATTACACATGCTAAGTTTGCATGTATGTTACATGAGTTATTGTAAAAATATAATTAAACAAATTGAATATATGCCACTATAACATATTTTCATAGTGAATATTGTTTTTGGTGTTGTATTGTGGGGATGAAATGTGAGAGATGAGATTATAAGAGCTCTGAATTTTTAGGTCATCAGTTGAATGAATTCCCCATTCATTCCACTATTTATAGTGAACATCCCAGAATAAAAAAGGTCCCCTGGAAAACCAAGATACAAATAGAAAATTTTCCTGTAAATGATTTAGGGACTCATGAGTGAATTTATATACCTTGTAAAAATGTCTTTAACCAGGCATAACTTTCTTCTAAGGGGAGGATTTATTGACTCTCACCAAAGGACTATTGAAAATTTTATGATTGAAGTAATACCTGAAGGATATGTATTTTTCTCTCCAAAAAATAATATATAGAGTCGAACATGTTCATTAATATCATATATCTAGGTTACAAATATCTTGTAACACCATAGAATACATGTGATCATGTAACCTAGGAAACATCACACTGATGGATCATGTGTTTGGAATGATCTATGGATGATAATTAGATGCCCCTTGAACAAGACATAAAGATCATTCAAAGGATTCCAGATGAGTTCTTCATATTAGGAAACATTTTAACAATATGAAGGCTAAAAACCACCCAAATTCCTTTAGGGAATAAGTTTTGGAAATGTGGAATCTTCATGTCATGGATGTTACCTTGATTTTCAGTCAAAGGAATCACATGAATCACGTGATTACTTCAACCATCACATGATCTCCCTAGTATCATTTCAGTTATAAAATTTAAAAGACATTTGATATATAAAATTTATCATGCGGAGGCCCTTGGAGATGTCCATTTGAGAACATGATGTGCCATAAAAATGTAGAGTAAGAATCAAATACACTTAATTCATGCCATAAGAATATCAATTATCGAATAGGTGACACCCTGATGGATATTTAATGGTTGAATGATTGATGTCTTGTAAAATAAAAAATAATTTATAGAAAAGGATGAACCCTCATGCGATGAAATGTTACATTTCTTTTCATGTGTAGGGGGTTATGAGACCAGTGTAATCAGATCATTGATCATGAAAATTCCCTTTTAAATGCCAAAATGATCTCACAAAAGTGATCTCAGAGGATTGTTTTAACTCATTAAGGTCCATAGAAAAGACTACCATGATCTCTCGAAATCCTCTTCTATGAGTGATTCATCTTGTAAAGAATCCATGACATGTTACCCTAATCTTTCGAATGATGTTTTTCATGAAAATTTAGTGATGTTAAATTCATTTAGAAATCCATGGGTTTGGTAAATATGCTAATGATGTAGTGATGTTGCAGTTACTACAAATTACATGACAAAAGGAAGACATCATGGATGACCCTCGACCATTTCATGTGAAAAATGTGATGCTTCAAATATACACGCCCATATCTAGGATATACTCATAGTTAAAAGAGGCATTGAATTGGGTTAGTGAGGCTGTTAAATTCATTTCACTCAACATTCAAATACACACACACATGGTCATGAATGAATGAGTGGATATCCCATCATAGAAATCCGCCTAATAATAAGGTTATTACAATTGGTAAACCTAGGGGACAACATAACGATTATACAGGATGTATATATCATTCAAAAAAACAACATATTGAACCTTTGAAAGGTATCCTTCAAGATCCCATGTATTACAAAGGTTGAAAATATCATAATAAATCAGAATTATTTTAATTACATGAATGTTCAAATATTGATCGGTGATTTGGATGAAATTATGTTGGTTGGAATGAATTCAAATATTGTTTTCCAATATGTAATGAGGCATTATATTCATCTCAGATGTTTTGTGATGATCCATATTGTTCAAAAATATAAAATGCAGTTTTGGGGAAAATTAGAATAGAGGGGTCCTGAATGAAATAGGATTAGGGTTAACCGTTCAACTAAACATTGTGGAAAATTTTTTATAATGTACAATGGATGGGGATATAGTGAAAACTGCAAGGGAAAACTGTATAAGTGAGTAAAATATATTTGAAACATTACACACAGCCCTTTCATGGTCTGTTATTTACCACACCATACCCATGTTTGGGGTATGGTTTTTTGGACAGTGGAAACCTCAATATTAGTTCATGGTTTGTACAACCCTATATCCAAAACCGTGAAACCCTTTTACAAGTGGAAAACATTCCTTTTTTATTATGTGATATTTAAGAAGGAAGCCCATATTTTTCTCCTTCCTCCTCTCCCATGCACATATCCATTTATCTCCCTAACATTTTGGGAGTTCTATTGAAATCATATTCTTTCAGGTGTTTTGGATCCCTTTAGGTATGCATTTGACTCTGGTAGCCTCAATTGGGTTCTTTTACTATTTTATCTAACATTTTTTTCTCTGGGTATGAATTTTGGTCCAAATTCCACCAGAGCATTGTGAAATATGATAATATTTCTGTGGTTGTTTCTCTACCTTTGAAGTGGATAACATGAGGGGTTTTATATAAATAACTGAGTACTAATTAGTCAATGTATTTTTCCACAATGAATTTAAAAATATCAAATGATCTTAATTAAATTCATAGGGTGGTTGTTTATATGGTATTTCTTTGGGATTTTATAAAATTCAATGTTATTGTGAATCACCTCTGGTTGGAGAGCGTTGGGTTTCTATTATGGTGAAATGAAATAGTCCAGTGAGATTTTGAGATTTATGATTTCCAAAAATAATGTAGTATTTATTTTTTATAAATTTTTTTGAATTAACTATTCAGTTTTTATAATAAATTATTTTTGATGGTCAGTTTTTGAGAGTGGTCCATTATGGCTGGGGTGATATTGGGTGGGTCTCGACATGTGTAGTTAGTCCTTCGAAAAAATGTTTATATCTTCCTAATTATAAGTTGTTTTATATACCTAGCATTTAGTATTTATGAATGATTATAATGGTATTTGTATTCATGGGCTCACCCCGAATGGTGATTCCCTCGTTAAAAATTCATTTTGATTACTTTTTTAGTTAAATGAAATGGGTATATTGTACTAGATGAAATATAAAGAAATCTAAAAACCACAATGCACTAGATTCATCCAATGAATTATGGTTAAGACCACGACTGGGGACTCCCTATGGGATTCCTATATTTGTAAATATTTTAGGAACATGATAGAGATTCCATGATGAAATACTATCTTAGATGACCCGTTGAGGGGTGCCGCTATTTACCAGTGAACATTTAGTATCCTTTGTAGGATTTCACTGCATTTTATTTAAATAGGTGACCCAATGGGTGACCTAATGTTTGACAATCACTGCTCTAGTATGTATTATTTAGAAAGAGATGGTATCATGATTCACCTTAGAACCCATACTGAACATGTAAACCATGAGGTTGTTGCAGTAGTGGTCAGTCTAGATATTCATCCACCCTAACTCTTTTTTTATTATTTCACTTAATTACTACTGATACGGTTCTGATTTAAGTAGGTTCTTTTTGGTTTTTTTGATAATAATGACGTGTTGTGACATTCTTTATTGAGATTCTTTAAGGCATTTCCTTAGGATCCATCCTTTTATCCTATGTTTATGATAATTGGGCAAAGAGTCACAATGAATATTATACACGAGCATGGATTCCCTAGGATTATTATACATGTTCATAGTGTCCTTTTTTAATTTACTTATTATTACACTATCCTCTATGATGTTGATGATTACCCTCTCCCAGATCAATGACTTCATCTCAATGGTGGATATAGAGATCCTCCACATTGATGTGACCTATACTTATGGATAATTATTTTATCCTGTGTGATGGATGTGATTACAATCTCCCTGACTACAGACCTCAAGGTGTTGGAAGGATGTTTCATCAGTTAGATTTTTTATATATCCCCTAAGGGGAAAACCCTTTGTGATTATTTGAGTACAAATGATCGGGCTGCCTATAGACTGGGACATAGGTATCAATCCATAAACTATATTAACATTTTGATCAAGCCATGAATCCCAACACTATAACATAATTACCATATTTTACATTGGTACATGACATATTTCTTTATAATGATTAAAGGTGGGGATGGTTTCAATCAGGACTAGGTTATGAATTCCTATTATGCGATGTATCTTGCATAGATAATTTCTTGATTTTGGATGATGAGGCTATTTCTGATTAGGATTATAGGACAAAAGTTGAAATTAATTATACTCATCAATAGTGTTATAACATCAAACTCAATTACCTTTACCATGATGTCCAAAAGATCTGGATTATGGATATTATATCCAATGTTAAATTATGTTATCTTCTTCATATTAATTATGTATATACATATTTATATTTTAATATATTTTTATGGGATTATATATATATATAAGTAAATATAAATTTAATTGATATTATATTTCACAATTGACTAGGATCATTGACCCATGAATCAACTATGGCTTCACTTGATTTATTATATTTATCATCTAAGTTGTGTCTCAGATAAGTTGATATCTTTCATTGGGAATGTCTTGTAAAACCTATTTTAATTTATTTCTAGGTTTTATCAATATTATTATTAATATTAATAATAATATTATTATTATCATGTTTTCTATCTCACATATACATACACTTTACATTATTGGATTTTTATGAGACCATGATGGTGGTTCCCTTCAGATTTTTGTTGTCACAACCCTCTCAGGACACCATTGTAGGAGTGTATTGAAGTATAAATTTACATTTCTTCATGTACATGTATGGAAAATTTCCAAGACTGATCATGTAGAATTACTCGATTTTTTATGTAGATATAGAGTATGTGGTCTAACTCAGTGTAGTAATATATCCATGCACATTTATTTGTGTTTCTTTTATTAACATTTGTATATGGGTGGTCAATAATGTGTGTGATTTTAGTTATATCTATGAAACAGTAATTAAATATTTAAAGGAATAACATTTCTTATTACAACATGTTCTATTTTAGCTTATTTGCTGCTTCTACACTCCATTTATTACTCTTATGGTTGATATTTGACTATTTTCATTATGTTATTCTGATAAAAGGGTTTTGTATCCCAAATGTACCACCTTTATACCCTCAATTCTAGTAATCATCCTCTAAAATATGGTAAAGAATTCATGATTCCTTATATTGATTTTGTATGAGGAACCAATTTAGTACCACTCGAGTGGGGACCTTACAAATTTGTATTAGAGCTATCACATTCCTTTTGATTAACTATTTATGTATATTGAAGATAATAATGATATTTTTTTCATAACCATTGATGGAAATTAGATAAGTGAGTCGACAAAACATGTTTTTATATGTAGTCTCAGTGCCATTGATATGGGATTGTTATTTTATTCTTTGATGTTATAGTTGTATATGATTTAACATTTCATTGATTGGAATATTTTGTGGATGTTATGATTTATTTAATATTTTTCTCTATTGGTCCATTGGAAAGTGGATATTAATTGATTTGGATTCTAGGATGGAAAAGATAAGTGTGGAGTCATGCATCTTGTTTTTCACATAGGATTCACATTATATAGACATATCGTTTCTGATTGTCTCTAATGATGGAGGTCAATTGTTTAAAGTGGCATCAGAATCCAAAATTTTATTTTCACATATATGTTTTTTGAGAAATTATAAAAAATTTGACTAAATTATATATATAATTAATTATAATGTATGGTTCTATGGATTTATGTTAATAGGATTGGTGGTGAGGATGATTACCTAGTCCATATTCCTGGGAGGTGTAGTGACTTAAGTAGGTTGATTGGGAACTTTATTGCCCAAATGATATTCCCCTTGTAGGATAATTATTCTGATTTTCTGTTAATTAATGAGTTAATATTAAATTATTCACTTTTTTCTTTTTAGAATGGAATGAAATTCTATATAATTGAAATTCGTCTATGGATCTCTAGTCAGATCACCATGTAAAATGCAGATTGATACCAGAAAATTTTTTATGAATATCACCATTGGGTTAATACCATAAATATATTCTCATTGTGTTCTCATTTGATATGTATTTTGAGTTGATATCATTTATTTCTAGGAGATGTTTCTTATAATGATTCCCATAGAGAATCAGGGGCCTTTTACTATGATGATGAATGTTTTGACCCTCATAGGACGTTGATATCACTACATCCCATATAGAAGATTTATCTTATGTGTTAGGTGGCTAGAATATGCGGACCAATTGTGAGAAATTATCATAGTGCCTATGTGGGAGACTGAGAGGCCCTTAGTTTAGCTTAGAACCTTATAGGTTGAAATTAATTTTTGATCAAGGAAACCATCAACTGAGGTTGGCCTGATTTTATTGTTTATTTTTAGACATGGATCTATATTATATTCTTATTTAAGAAAAATATATTGTTTGTTTCCAATTTTTTTCAATATATGAATATTGAATCCTTTGGTTTTTTATGTTGTACCTTTGGTTATTATTTTTCATGATTGGATCTGATGAGTAGGACTATTTGGGGGACTATCCTGGTCAACCAGTTCTCTCATTATGGGTAATGATGTAATATAATAGGTATATTCCCATAACTATAATTTCATCTGGGGAATGGAGATTATGGAAAAAATCATTTAATTGTTAAGGTTAGTGATTATTAAGAGTACTTCTAATGGATATTTTAGATTATTTCAACTAAAGTTCAATGTATCTTTATAACCATAGCCTTATCAAGGAGAAATGATGGGAGAATGAGTAAGGTTGTGATGATATGTGTAACTTACATGTGGTATTATTATAATTGTTATTCGGTGAGTGGCCATGTGAAAGATGAGTATGGAAGGATTGAAAGATTTTTTTGGAATGTTTTTTCAAGATTTGTTGTTAAAATATGGAATATATCTCTGTGTTAGAATAATACATATGAAATGGAATGGGTTTCATGAGATGGTTGACACATGTTTGTACATAGACACACATTTCCTAGATATGTGGTGATGGGTGTTTTCTAATGTAAATATAACATGTTTTATTTGAACATGGCTCAAAGATAGTTATACATGAATTTAGATTTAATATTAGTGTACTCCTTTATATAGATGATCATTCCCTATATCTTTATATCATTGTATGTACACTAAGAAATAATAATTTTTTATCAACTTCTCTTTAAAAATATATTCATTAATTAGTGATGGAACCAATTGAGGTTAAACATGAGGATCAATATACGGTAAGACTTATTTTAGGGAGAACACCATTGGAAATTTGGGGGTGTTAACCCTGATATTTATTTGAAATTTGGTGGGTTTTGGGAAATCCATTCTCAAGAATCATGAATGGGTGATGTTGGATGTTGGTAATTAAGGCTCAAGGATGAGTGGGTTTCTATAAATGCTTGTTTTTATTTCCAAATGTGGATGGTTTATGGGATACAGTGTCCAAGCATTCATTTCATGGATGCGAATATGAGGAAGCACCTTTGGTGGGGAGAATGATGTCAGTTGTAAGATGGATATTCTTAGGTGGGAGGGTCGCGGGACCTTGATACCGATGGTATGACTATTTTACTTAAACTCATATTCTGATTTATAAATTAATCATATGCTATTATAAAACATATTAAATACAAGGTACATGTTTCTGTAGGTTTTCAGTAAAACCCAAATGTTTTCACAAAGCTCGGTGTTTCTTTTGATGATATATGAATGTTATATTTGGGATCCTTCAGAGCTGAAACTTTTTTAAAACTATGGTATTGATCACAATATGGTCATTTTAGGATACTTCATCAGTTGTCAGATATTGAGTTTAGAGAGGATGAACCAAAAAAACCATCATGCCTCAAGATAAGGCTAAAAAATTTAATTTTGAAGATACATTGGAATTTCGAGGTTGATCATGTTTAGTAGGAGGTAGACCGTTATGATCCAAAAAAGGACCCAGGGTAGTCCCCTTTAGTTATGATGATAAGAATGTATGACGTTTATGTAGAAAAATTATAAACAATTCAGATAAAGAAAATCTATGGGTCTATGTATTGGGGATTGAGATTTGATGGATTATTTAATATCTGTTTGATTGAATCATGGAGGTTTTTCGGACATTTGGAAATGCAGCACTGTCATATAAGAATGAAATATCTATCCCAAGTAGGATGGGTGAAGTTTTAGTTTTCCATTGGGGTCCTCAGGGATGAGAATTTATAATTTGGAACACTATAAGATCTATTGTTTTACAGATATTGATATTTTAATAAAGAATTTCAATTTTGGATTATATAAATGAGTTAAAATTTATTTTATATCAAGATAGAATACGATGGTTAGAATTTATCTAAATGATTTTTTTGAGATGTTAAATGATGATTTATTTATATTTTTGAAGTTTTTAGAGAATCCAAGGTGTTCAATACCCAAATATTGAGGTTAGGAGAAAAGTGAAACATATGGTAAAGAGATGGTGCACAATTAATGTCATCTATGTAACCAATCCTTGTGGCCCAATTTTTATAGGTTCATTGCATAGTGAGAATACGTATAACGACATGGAAACCCATGTTCTTGTATAGAATTTATTGAAGACATGTTGAATTAAAAGTGGATGGCCTATTAAACTAGACGATGTGCTCATTCATGGGGTGGAGTGAATGGAAGAGCCAACCACAAGGTTATCACATAGGTCGGCCATATTTGAGGAAAACCCATTTAGACCATTTAAAAGCGAACTATTATCTTTTTACCTCTTGGGATTTAATTTAAAATCTCCCCTTTTTTCCCTTTCTCCTTCCCTAGGAAAATAAATCATATCCCTTTCTCAATGATAAATCTCTTTCATTTGTGATTTCAATCAAATGTCATCAGGTGCATTGTAATGGTTTATGTAATCCATTAACTCTATTAGACCATATTTGATTATTTTTATTCTTCCTATGATATATAATTCCTTAGTTTTTGATTTCTTCCCCCAATTCCACAAGGGCATGGTGGGATCCGATACCATTTTTGGGGTTTTCACTCTCCCTAGGAAGATGATAACTTGATGGTATTTATACACTTCATCGACTGATGATTCATAAAGGTATTTCACTACCATGAATTTATAATTATTATATGTTCTTAATTTAAATGATTGAATGAATTTTTTGATGTAATTTACAAAGAATTTTACATTATTGGTTGATTTTGTGTACTGATTATTGTTGTTTTGCAATAGATCAGTATTTCAATGTGATGAGATCTTCCTGTGAGCTTTTGCGATTTATGATTTTTTCATTATGTTTTTTATAGATGTTTTTTATTAATTACTTACAATTTTTCTATAATGTGGCAGGTGGGAAATAGTGTGTGGAACCACTAATGGGGTTGATTCCTTAGTTTGGTTTCCTTGTAACATGTTTATATAATGGAACCCACCTTTTATAATGTTGTTATAATTAATTTTTTCTGATGGAATGTTTATGAGATAGGTCTATTATTGACTGGATGAGCTTTGGTCGGATTTGACTCGTATTGGAATCCCTTGGAAAATAAATTGTTAAATCTTCCTGAATGTATGTGGTCTATAGTACCATAAATTTTGTATTTGTGCATGCTTATGGTGTTATGTATAGGATCAGTCTTTCCCCTCAGGGTGACACCCTAATGTTTAGAATTTATTGAATTAATTTTTTAGTTAAATAAAATGTGTAGACTGTTTTAGATAAACACCTGAGAATACAAACAACCCTATTGCACTAGAGATATCCCACAACATGAAGTTAAGACTACGACAGGGATCCCTTATGGGATGACTCTAATTATTATTATATTTTAACCCCATGTGGGATTGAAAAATGATAAACTGAGTTAGAGGACCCCTAAAGGGATGCCTTTATTTACCAGTGGTCCATGAAGATCCTGATAAAAATTCCTATCAAGCATATCAACCAAGGGGACTCATTGGGTTCCTTAATGTTTTGCCAACCTGGGCTTATATAATGGGTTTGGGAAGATATGGTCGTGGGTGTAAACATGGAACCCATACTAAACTTATAAGTTTAGGGGATGTGGTAGTTGTTGTGGGTCTATTAATTTTCTACCCACACTCAGTATTCATTCTTTCACATATTTAAAACTGAAGTAGTGGTGATTTACTAAGGTTCTTCCTAGTTATGGAAGATGAGCCAGACATGAAACAAATTTATTTATTGTGGTGTCTTATGTCCTATACATAGGGTCTAAACATTTATCCTATGCCGGTTATATTTTTTCATAAAGTTTCTATGATTATGAGATATGTACATAAAATCTCTATGGTTACAATACAAAATAATGGCGTTCAATTTTCTTATACTTTTTTATGTCTTCATTATCATGAGTGATTTGAATGATTATGCTCTCTCAAATCGATTACTCTATCTTGGTGGGGGCCTGGAATTCACAACCATTGATGTGACCAATACTTGTGGATGATTATGCTATCTTAGGTGATTTTTATTATTACACTCCCACATACCAGATACCTCATGTGGTGGGTATGAATTCTCAATGGTAATATCTTAATATAAATCACCTAAAGGTTAGACCCTTAGAGATTTTCCAAGAAGAAATGTACTCACTGCCTGTAGAGTAAGATACAGGGATCATAAATTATAATATAATTACATGGTGAGTGTGGAATTATTATTTTTCTTATACCATATTTATATGATAGTTTTTTCAGCATATCAAACACTTCATTATACTGATTAGAGGTATGTATAGTTGAACCTAAAAAAATTATGTGTATCCCCATATAGTGACATAGTTATCTCAAGTATATTTATAACATTGGTTGAAGATTTTATTATTGATCAGGATTACAATCCTAATGATTGACTTATTCATACTTAGCTTGAGTTGTATAACATCCATCTCGATTCCCCTTCAATGGATTTCCAGACGATTGGGATTATGGACTAATGGATCAAATTATACTTTATGTTTTTCCTCTCACCTTACTCATTTATATACATATTTATGCGTGAATATTTTTTAATGGGTATGTGTATATATAAAAATGAATATAAATATATATACAAATTATGGAACATTTCATTAGAGAACATGTTCATAGATCCATGAATCAATTGTTTTTTCACTTGATTTATTTTATTATCATCCGAGTTGTGTCTTATATTGGGTGAGAACTTTCCTTAACAATTTCTTGTAAAACTTTTATTGATTATTTCGATAAGTTATTATTATTGTTGTTATCATATTTAGTATCTGACATATACATACACTATACATTATTGTTGATGTATGGGTCCACATTTTTTGATTCCTATTGAGGTTTACACTTACCCACTGTTGAGGTTTCCACTGACCTGGGGTAGTCATGCATAAATTCACATGGATTTAGGCATAGGTAGTTCTGAGTGCAAGGATTGATAATGTGTGATGGACCAAATTTTTATGTGGAGATCAAGCATGTGATATTACTTGGATAAGTAGTAGAGACCTACATAGTATATTATGTTTCTTTTGTTTACTCTTATATATGTGTTGTTTTCCCTCTGGGAGAAAAATGTTGTATGTATGAAATGGTTATTCAGTCCATTACTGCATTCCATTTTTATTACAACAAGCTCTATATTATTAATTTGTTTTTATTTTTCACTCTTTTTATTACTACAATGAATGATAAATAGTTATTTCCATGGTGTAACTTAGATATAAGTGTACAGTATCCCCCCACCACCACTGTTAGACACCTACTTTTATTTCGAAGCCTTGGGAATATGGGGTGGCATGCTTGAAGCATTATAGAAAATTGTCTCAGGAAACAGTTTAGTGTCTCCAATATCAGGATGTTTCACTTCTGGTGTTCTAGAAAGATTATACCAATGATTTTACTTATTCTTACATGGTCATAAAAATAAAAAACATGAAATATATTTACAATTTTTTATAAGTATATGAATTAAGGCTGAAAAGATAAAAACCTTATATGATGATAGATGTGATTATCTTCTGGAAAAGACTTCATGTTCTTTTAGTTACATATCCAGATCATGATACTATACCCCTTCATGTATGTTAATTCTTGTGATGTTTTCTAGAGATGTTAGGCATGTCACAAAAATTAATCTAGAAATTTCATCCAGATACAATGGTATTCTAATGACATATTAGTTTCATTCATTTGACATGCTCATATGCATATGCATTGATCATATGGTATCCATCCTACATGTCATCTATGATCATGTGACTCCCTTGGATGCATATGCATTGATCATTTGAAAGTCCCTTGGATATTTCTATTGAATCATGTGACATCCCTATGACATGTGTTTTTCAATCATACAAACCACCATTGAAATGTCATCCATTGCAGGCAGTGATGCATCGAAAAGTCATCTAGATCGCACAGTAAATACCCCAATAAATTTCCAGACATACTTAAACATTGTTGAAGTCAATCTAGGTATTTCCAACATATATCACCAAATATCAATCATATCAAAAGATAACCCAAGACAAGATAACTTTTTATGATAGACACAGTCATGCATACACTATATTGAAATTAGATGAAACCGATTCCTATCCAAAAATGGTAGCTAGGACACTATCCTAAGGCCCGATCTCCAATTAAGAATATTCCTCAGTGTAAATTTAAAAATATTTCATACACCAAAACCCATGGGACCAAAAATCATCAATGGTTTTACCATTAATCTATATCCATTAGTGAATTGAGGAGATTATTGAATTACAAGGGATCTGAATCCTGTTTTTAGAAAGATATGTGGGAATCCATTCTAAGGCAAGAGCTATGTATAATAGACCCTATTGGACCATCTATGTTTCTACGTCTCATATTCTTATGTGGAGAGTCTGATAAATATATATTCCTTGTCTCTTAATCCAACAATGACCCAGGTTATGCTATGGTTTTGCAATGATCATATCATTGACATCATAAATTTCCTTTAGCTAGGGAAATCATATTGTGTAATCCCCATTCAGTGGAATGATATGATTACCCCCATAAAATGTAATCCAGATCAGGATAAGTCTTTAAGGAATTATTATATTTTTAGACACTATCAAAATATCATTAATTGACATTTTTTATCTTCACCACCCATCAACAGGTTGAGGGATTATTAACCTACAATGAACATAATTCATGGTCTAAGTAGGATACATTGGAATATTTTGTATTGATTTATCTCAACACCATGTGCCTATATTTATTCACATATTTACATTCCATATAATGATAAAAATTACATATTAGACAAAAAACAATTTGGGTTTTCATTTCAATTATAAACAGGAAATGTTTGAAGTCTCAGGATGTTTATATCTTTTACTCAAAGCAGAAATAGACTTTAGGGATAGATCTTTATAGTACCTGGTGATACGACTTAAAAATTTAAGAAGCTACTAAATTGATGATATAACTGAAAATAGATAGATAAAATAATATCTATACAAATGGTCCCATTAATTTAACCCCCTATACACACTAAAGGATTCAACACATAATAATTTTATTACCCTAACAATTACTATAATGGGATTAAATGAAAATAGAAAAAATATAATAAAAATAAATGAGTGTCTAGAAATATGGGATAATTTCTCACAAAATGGTGTGATGAGCCCAACCTACCATTCTATTGGCCAATGTGAGTTCCTATTTGTCAATGGGTTTGAAACCCTAATTGACCTCCTGCTATTTGATAGCATGTCTATATCTTTTTATAAATATTGTAACTATTGATAGTTTTTATGAAATGTGAAAATAGTAAAAAAAAATTGAATGGTTTAATAAATATTCATGACCTCCCCCCCCCATAATCAATATTAAGACACCATATCTCTCTAAAGGAAAAAAATGGTGAACTCAATATAAATGAGTGTAATGATAGAATAATTGAACCATTATAGGAATCATGAAATCATGACTTATAAAATTATAGAACCAACAATATATTTTGATGGAAATAGTTTCTCTATCCAGCATGAGTAGGTTTGTGTATGAAATCATATAATATATAATTTATAATATATCACAAAACCATACATTGAACATAACCTAGTCCTAATATCAACTATATCTATTATCTCTTGAACACCAAAATACCGCTACAAGGAACAAGATATACTATATGAACATAATAATTTTAATATATAAATTAATTAATTTTCTATTTTTATCATTTCAATTTGTGTTAATAACATATTATCCAGGAATTGACCATATTAATCCACCTAAAATTATTTATATTTATTCCAATTCCATGCCCTCCAGGCATAAAAACACTGAGTCCACAATTTCTTTTGATGAATATATTTCAATCATTATCAATCAATCAATACCTAAAATAGTTGTTATTTTTTTTAAAAAAGTATTACTTTCCATAATCTTCCTACACTATGAAAACAATCCAAAGCTGTCAAAAAGATGAAACATGAAAACAAACACACCAAAAAATTTCATGTAGTGGGGAATGAAATGACAATATAACAAGAAAGACAGCCATAAACCATTAAAAATATTCATATCAAGAAATAATATAACTTTATCAAGTCCATGGATAATCATATATTCAATATGAGCCATCATTCTCAATGTCATCCCTGACACCCAGATGCATATCCTAAAGAATCTTCCCATCTCAAGAATCAATTGATTCTACATTATTTGGCCCTCCCCTCCCTATATGACATAAATAATCCCATTCTTAGCCACCCTAGGATCATAACACATCACACTGGGGGGATCACATTTGGTGAACAACATAGGGATTTAAGAATCAAACATAGCCAATAAGAGAAATTTTCCCTAAATCAAGGAATCCATGCTTCACAAAAAATGATCTCTCAGGGCTCAAAAAATATTGCACCCGACCACCCCATGTAAATAGAAAATGCATGCCCTAGTTATTATCTTTATCACACAACCAGTTCTTATTACATATTTAATTGACCATTTTCGTATTCACATGCTCTAACTATGAGAAACCTAAGGTGTTCACTATAACAAGGTTTCAAAAATTAATCATTCCCATAGCACCAATTCCAGTTACAACAAGCATGGATAAGTATCATATTAATTCAAACATGCCTTTTTATTAAGAATCATTAGTAATTACAATGATTCATATTATTTATCAATTCCATTATTAGGAGATGAAATAATTTATTAATCACGTACGTTGCATCAATTTGATTATCATCAGATTATAAGAAGCACAAAATTCATTACAACATTAATATTCTTTATTTCCAAATAAAATTAATCCATAAACTGAAACTTTATATTATATACCATTTTAAAATAATAGAAACATGCTAATTCATATCATAATAATACATGATAACAAGAATAACATAGACATCACACTCTCTATCAAATCAAGAGGCAATCCATTTTCATCTTAGAAATCAACAATATGTGATCACTAAAACCTATTATTCATTACTATAGATAAATAATTATTAGTTTAATTAAATATCCATACAAAGGGATAAACCATTCAATATTTATGATTTCATGTAATAAAATAAAAGAATACATGAATCCATTTATTAGAAGGAGAAGCTTCATACAACTCGACGCACCGAACACAGGGGGTGCTTATAAAATGGAATCCCCACTAGAGGAAAAATGATCCCATGATTGTATAATTACATGACTCCAGGTAAAGGCCTCATGATTTATAGCCTTTATAGGAAGGAAATAGAATGGAATGAAGGGAAGGACCTTTGTATTATAGTTGGAAGATATGGGATGATTAGAAAATTTAGATTCCAAGAAATATAATTAAAACTATTTGGGATACTATTAAACTCTACGTAAATATATTTGTTTATAACCTCATCCATATGAAGAAAAATTAGATATAAATATACATAATGTATTATACTTTTAAGGTCCTCACATTGTGCCACTAAAAACCCACCTATGCATTTTCTCAAAACTAGTGAAAAACTCCACATGGTCGATTCCATATAGCAAAAAGAACTATGTAGCCATTTTCATATAGCTGATTCTCATAGTCGATTTCTAATATATCAAATTTATCATGTACCCAATCAATCACATAGTCGATCTTCAAAGTGTATCACTGACGTAACTTATTGTTCATATAGAAGTTCTTCATTGAAAATCGCTCACATAACTGATCCACATTGCAGATCTAGACACATAATAAATTTTTAAATTAGATCAATCCATGTAGATGATTCATGTAGTTGATGCAACCACCTATAACATTCACATAGTACATATATCTACATATCAAATTCATGTAGCTAATTAATCACATAGCGGATCACTCACACTGTTAATAAACTCATAAAATCCATTCACATATCCTATGCATTTATGTATCCAATTCATCCACATAGCTGATCTCACATAGATGATATCTCAACACTTCTGATTCATAAACATATTGAATGAGGGAACATATCTAATGTCATTTGGTTGATGGTTATGTATAGAATCTTCATTTTTTTGAGCCAATGCCACCATGTAGCCGATCTAACAAAGCTAATAGAACCAAATAGATGATGGCTAAATGTATGGGATTCAACTGATCATGAAGCAAGAACTAACCAAATAAGTAAAAAATGTATTCATGCTGTGAAAACCATAAAAATTATGAAACTTCCATGATTCCATATTTTATCAGACCAAAACATCTCAATCCACCCTAGGAATACTCTAAGAACTACATGATTCCAAAATTCGTAAAGGGTTAGTGTAATGCCCCGACCCAAGTTACCCATAGTCGGTGCATTATTGCATAACATTGGCATGATCATAAAAGATCATGTCTCAATAGACCGATTAGTTTAGTATCCTTAGAAACACTAGATACATTCATAAGTCTTATATTACATCATAAAGTAAAACAAAACTACAACAACATCTTGTCTTTATATCCCCTCATACTATCCCTATAGGTCATTCATAATATACTTCTTCACATCCTGGAAAAATTAAATCATTGGAAGGGGTGAGCTCAGATGCTCAGTAAGGATAACAATATAGCGTATTCTTTAATAAATAAAAATTAACATTTAAGGAGATGTATAACTAAAAAAATCATTTTAAACATGAAATTCAGAATAATATGGAAAAAATAAAATGAAATAATGCAATTTACTTATTCACATGGATATTCTACTATTCGAATAATCACATGAAATATCAATAACCACTTTCATAATTATTGAATGCATAATTCCAGACTATCATAACCACATAGCCAAGGCATCATGCCAAGACTACAAATACGATTCTGTCAAGGCCTCGTGCCAGGACACAAGTTGGTCTCATGCGACCTACCGATGCATCAAGGAGCTATAGCGGGATCCACCTATCACTTATTAAGTCCAATGAATTCCTCATATGAACAGGTTTAATCATATCATAAACAATAACATAATCGTATCACATAAAACATGCATAAAGGAAACATAAAATATCCACATTTCAATCACAAGATATCAATACAACACATTGATATAATAAAAACATTACCAAAACCATTTTCAATACCAAAATAAAATAAAGTTAAAACTTGTTATTTATTTTTCATTTAATAAAAAATTATGGCTTGTTGAGGAAGCCGAAACTAAAATAATGGCCACGGAAGCGGAGAAGTCATTGTTGCCGCATACATACGACAAGAAAAGACTTCCTTTTTGTTGTTTATTAAAAATCTTCGTATAAAAACATTCCTTTTGAATAAACGTAAAAGTCAAAGGGGTTTATACACCGTATAAAACAAATTTGTGTATAAAACAATATATTCCTCAATGAATGGATATTGAGACGAAACCCCTTACCAAGATAATTTTTTAAATAAAATATATCTATTATGTGTATTCACTATAAGAACACATAAATAATATACAAATACAAGATATTAAATAATAATATCATGAAAAAATTTGAAAGTAATAGATTAACCCAATGAACGGAAATTGGGTTAAGAAGTTCCCTTACCTCGTGTCCGACATGACTCGAATGTTCTTTAACCTCCTGAATAATAAACTAGAGTTAATTTATAATTTATTAAGAACCCTTTTAAAGGTTATTATTCCATTTATATCACTTATTAAAATGTTATGAATATTATGTAATTATTTATGTTAATGACGGTCGTTTTGTCGATCTTTTGTACTTGAGTCAAAAATAAACTTCTTATAATTACATGTTGTTCATGTGGTAAAATATCCGTTATATCCAGAATTATATTCATAATGTAGATATAATATATATAATATATATCCATTGTATACATTCATTCATAATATTAAGTAACATTTAGAGGTAAGAAATGAAATGCACCGTTCATGGAGACGGTAAGCCATACGTACGCATGAACGCTACTTTCATTTCTATTTCATATTTAATGGAATGAAATCATAATGATATAAAGGTGTATTATAATTCCAGTATAATATCATATATAATATCATTTAATCCATAATTTATACATCCCACATATGACATTAACGATTCAAATCACTTTGAGGGGGAGGTAGTCCGCACTTCCTAAAATGAAATTTTGGCGTTTGCCCATAATGGAAATCATAAAGGTACGACATAAATGAGAAATACAGAAGAATATTGAAAACATAAACATAATATATAAATAATATATGAAAATACTTTCATTATAATGGACATCATGATAGGTTTTTAAATAATATTGAACAATCATCGTTTTGTGAGGCAGTAATTCGCCACCCACAGAAACAGTATGTTCTTTAACCATTAGACGAAGGTATGTGTAAGTGTAAATAAAATACTTCTCATGAAAACATCCCAGTATATTTTAGATACTATTTTTTGTGACAAAATAAATGAATAAAAAGAGTTTAAGGGGTTGGAGAATTAAAATAAAACAAAAGAACATAAGAGAAGACATTACCTTAAAATCAGGTAACTCTTTTTGATTTGAGCCAAACGCTTCCTTGGGAAGACTTTTGCACAATATGAGGCTTCTAAGATATGCGAGGGAAGTTGATAGAGTATTTGGGTAGATGATGGCAGAGCCAAATGGCTTTTATGGTGTGAATATGGTGGTAGTGGTGGGGGCCTTTTATAAGAGGAGAGGAGGGGCACTCTTGGAAAGTCATGAAATGTTACATTATTATGAAATGGTTTTCAGATTTGAAAGGTCCCAAAATTATATATTTAGAAGATAAGGTGATATGGGTTAGAAATATTCTCATCCTGTAGGTTTTTGACAAGTTTATGTCTTATATTTTACATTTTATTTTCATTTTATTTAAATCATTAATTAATGAGGTAATCGCTACATCATCATGGTGTGATAAATAAATTTATGTATTTAATGTCTAAAAATTATAAAAAATTACAATGATTTATTAAATCCTTTTATCATTCCAATTAATATTTATAGTCTAAATTTTAACTTATATAACCCCATGTAATAATTTTCTTAGTAAAACAACACATTTTTGTGACAATTTTAATTTTTACTTTAAATAAAAATTTATTAATGACATTTTCTTACCCAAGGGGCTCCATGGGGTCCCAAAGTTTACACATAAATTTTCTTGGTAGGCCATGACTCATCCAATAAGTGTTGGACAAGTGTCAAGACATTTTCTTATTTTTATAATATCATCTTTACCTTTAATTTTACTAATTACCATTAATCGCGATTAATAAAACGTAAAAGGTACTATTCACCAAATATTATTTTCGTCCCATTGAAACACATTTTACATACTAATGAAGACAATTTATGTTGGATTTTTGAAACTAAATTCATAGACGTGGTAAAGTTTCATTTAAACAAAAATTAGTATTTTAACTACCACTTAGTGGTTTCACTATTCATCAAAAATTAATGTTTTTCAAAAAAATACCAAAAATTCACACTATGATATATTTGATATTACTAATTCAAAAATGGTGTCTATTTTACAAAATTCAAAACATATAAGTTGATTTAATTAATTTAATAATTAATTCCCATAGTCACAATAAAGAGCGTGTTTTTAAGAAACAATAAATATCAAAAGATTGACAATTGTTTATGTCCAATTTCAAAGTGAAGTTAATTATAACGACCACCATTGGATAAAATGGTATAAATTATTTTGTAATTATACTTTAAAACCACTCAATAGTATAATTTATCATTATAAGTTATTTTTATTAAAAAAAGTTGTTTTTAAGTATTTTTTCTATTCATTGAAAATTGGAAGTTCTCAGAAAATTACAAAAAATTCAACTTAGGATAATTTCGATATTCTGAAAACAAAAATGAAGTCCATTTTGAAATATAAAATTTATATAATTTCAAAAAGTTGGTTTTACTATTCATAATGGCTATATTGATTTGTCGCAGTTTGTTAGAATCTCGAACATTCATACAATGCAAGCTGTTACATTATTGAAAGAGAAGCGTATCGTAGAAGCTTGGGGTGTTACATTCTTCGGGCCATCAATAAAATTCCATCGTCGCAATTTGAAATTGTTCTTTTAAAATAAAAGGTTAAAAGTAGAAATACCTTTTTTGGAAAATTTACATCGGAATTAGGGTTAATAAAAATATAACCTTAAAAGAAAGAAATAGATGTACAAGGGTCACCTGAGATAGCCCATACTAGGATTCTATGAAAATATGGATATGGAGAAGAAAAAACCATAGCGGTATGATGGAGATTTGTAGAAAATAGGATTAGGATAAAGTTTAACTACAATAAAATCACAAACTTTTGATTGGTTAAACGATCATTGATTCCCCAGTATGAAAAGTTAACTGACAACGTTTTTGTTTCAAGTTACCTTTCATAATTTTTTGGAATTTATTTTGGAGATTTACTAAGAATGTAAGGAAATTTACATACTTGTCATGTAGACTTTCATTCATTAATAAATTTTTACCAGAAACACATCTTTCACTAAAAAAGATAATAGAACTAAAAAATATTATATTTATCCTAATCTTACAAGGTACCAAATATTAACACATACCATTTAGTTTAGGGAAACTATTTTGTAATAACTAGGGATTTCTTGTAGGCTAGTGGTAGGTAATAAAGGCATGTAACACTATGGTTGTGGGTTTGATTCCTACATCTATGTCCAACGTGATGTGTTATCCCCTAACATGCAGGTTGTCCTTTTCCTAAAACTATAGTATTATAATATTCCAAAAATAATCTTCAATAATGTTTTAACATTAAACAATACTATCCAAAGATAATCTTAATCCATTCTAACCTTTATAGTTATCCAAAATACCTCTGTCCATACTTTCTCTAAAAGGTCTCTAAATTCCAAAATCATTGGTAACATCAGATTCCCCAAACAATGTAAAGTTTCTCTTATTGTCACATACTAAAAATATGATTACCTTCATCATATTAAAACCTTACTGAAAACAACAAGTACTACAGCATAATCCTTATATAAATCACATTATTCTTCTAACCAGAATATAATCCAAGAGTCCAAAAGCACCAAAAGATTAATTATTCCACTTCAACTGTAGTAGCAGCATAAGATTGGTTGTGATCCCATGTCCTTTTCTAAGGTATGTTTACCCGATTCTTAGGACATTAATTTTCATAATGCCCCATTTCACTACAATTGTAGCATTCAACATTGATATCCTCTTTCATTCCATTATAATCACGAGTCTGGTAACCTTTTTCTCCACATTTACAACAAACTCCCATTCCTTTTAGGCAAGTACAGGGGTGATTCTTCCCACAATTATCCCATAATTCCAAATACTTCTTTCCCTTTTTCCCTTTATCTGTCTCTTGTTACACTGTTCTCTTCTTCTCTTTCTTTACTTTGTTGTCATAAGACTTAGAGAATTCCTTTTCATTCTTGATAGCACACGAGACAATGTCTTCATATGACGAGAAGGATTGTGAGACCAATTCTTGAGAGAGAAATGGATTTAACCCATCAAATAAATGATCAATCGAACTTTATGGGTTACGTATATAATCTGTACCATACCTCGCTAACCTAGTAAATTTGGCCACATAATTTGTGACATTATCATCCTCCTTTTGTCTCAGAATTAGAAATTGCATTTCCATATCTTCTTGATGGTCATGTGGAAAGTATTTTTCTAAGAAAAGCTCTTTGAACTCCATCCATTCCATTCTTGATACTTCTTCATAATCCTTTGTGTTTGGAATCAATGACCACCATTGATCAGCATCTCCAGTGAGGCGGTAAACTGCCATGATAACCATTTCCCTTTCACTAC
Source organism: Viscum album (assembly GCA_963277665.1). Classification (NCBI taxonomy): domain Eukaryota; kingdom Viridiplantae; phylum Streptophyta; class Magnoliopsida; order Santalales; family Viscaceae; genus Viscum; species Viscum album. Next base: position 398,929,165 of record OY728151.1, on the reverse strand, counting down.
TCCCTAAAGCCTGAAATATTTTATCTACGGAATTTATCCACTTCTCAGATACTAAGGGATTTTTACTCCCATTGAATGTTGGTGGTTGTTGCCTCATGAAGTTGTCTAAAATTGATCCTCCATGTTGCGGATCAGGGTGCTCTATACGAGTAAGGTTATTATTCGTAACCTGAGTGACTTGTCCCTGTATGGTGATAAGTTGATCAGCACCAGTTCTATCTCCAGCTCCACTATAATTATCTTGAGCAGGAGGGCAATCCCTACATGGAGTGCATGCATTGATACAGTTTCCATTCCTCCCACTACGTTCCATTTCTAATCAATAGAATAAACTAGAATAGTTTACGAATCAAAATACATAATTCCATACTTGTAAACCACTTAACATAAATTGAACTATAATCATAAAAATGTTTTCTTTGAGGAAGTATATACTCATAAACCCTTCACAATGGTTTGTAAAGAAAATGACAATTATCCTAATCATATCCCTCGGGAGTGTCGTAACCAATAGTTCAGCAAGGCCCATTGTCGTGCACCAATTCCCGTTCGAGCCTAGCTCAAAGAGGTGTTTTTGGGTTTTATCACTAGGTACATCTGTGCCAGAGCCGCCTCAACCTGCTTGTATCTAGACAGGGATGTATTTCTCGGAAAACTCAAAAAATCTCTATAATACCAAAAGTCTAGGAATTTTCATTATACTAATCCTCAGAGTCTATCTTTGGGCTATGTGCTCTAATCAGAGTTTATCTAAATCTAGCTTCCAAGGATAGTACTAAACTTCCTCTAATACCAAATGTAACACCCCAACCCTAGTTACCCAGAGTTGGTGCATTATTGCGTAACATTTGCATGATCACAAAAGGTCAAGTCTCGAATAACCGATTAGTTTAATAGCCTTAGAAACACTTGATATATTCATAAGTCTTACATTACATCATAAAGTAAAACAAAACTAAAACAACATCTTGTCTTCGTATCCCCTCATACTATCCCTATAGGTTTTTCATTATATACTTCTTCACATCGTGGAAAAATTAAAACATTAAAAGGGGTGATGTGATATGCTCAATAAGGATAACAATAGAGCGGAAGATTTCATAAATAAACATCAACATTTAAGGCAATTTATAACTAAAACAAAAGCCTTTTAAAATTGAACTTCACCATAATATTGCAAAATTAAAATGAAATAATGACATTTAATTATTCACATCGATATTCTACTAGTCGAATAATCAAATGAAATATCAATAAAAACATTAATAATGATGGAATTCATAATGCCAGACTATCATAACCACGTAGCCAAGGCCTCGTGCCAAGACTACAAATAATATTTTGTGAAGGACTCATTCCAAGACACTAGTTTGTCCCATGAGACCTACAGATGAATCGAGGAGCTATACCGGGCTCCACTTGTCACTTATTAAGTCCATTTAATTCCTAATATGAACAAGTTTAAACATATCATAAACCATAACATAATCGTATCGCATAAAACATGCATAAAGGAAACATAACATTTTCACATTTCAATCACAAGATATCAAAACAACACATTGATATAATAAAAACATTATCAATACCATTTTCAATACCAAAATTAAAAAATGTTAAAACATGGTATTTATTTTTCATTTAAAAAAGTAATGGATTATAGAAGAAGCCGCAAGTCAAATAATGGTCACAGCAGCGGAGAAGTCGTTTTCGCTGCATACGTACGATAAGAAAAACATTCCTTTTTGTCATTTAGTAAAACACATGGTATAAAAATATTCCATTTGAATAAACATAAAAGTCAAAGGGGTTTATACACCGTATAAAAGAAATTTGTGTATAAAACACAATATTCCTCAATGAATGGAGACCGAGACGAAGTCCCATACCAAGATCATTTTTTAAATAAAATAGATATATTATGTATATTCACTATAAGTACACATAAATAAAGTACAAATAAAAGATAGGAAATAATAATATCATGACATAATTTTAAAGTAGGAGATTAACCCAATGAATGGAAATTGGGTTAAGAAGTTCCTTTACCTCGTGTCTGACTTGACTCTACGGTTCAATAACCTCCTGAATAACAAACTAGAGTTAATTTATAATTTATTAAGAACATTTTTCAAGTTTATTATTCATTTTATATCACTTATTACCATATTATGAACATTATGTAATTATTTATGTTAACAACGGTCGTTTTGTCGATCTTTGGTACTTGAGAGTCAAAAATAAACTTCTTATAGTTACAAGTTGTTCATGAGGTAAAATATATATTATATCCAAAATTATATTCATGATGTAGATATCTTATATATTATATATATCCATTATATATACATTCATTCATAATATTACGTAACATTTAGAGGTAATAAATGAAATGCACCGTTCATGGAGACGGTAAGCCTTACGTACGCATGAACGCAACTTTCATTTCTATTTCACATTTAATGATATGAATTAATAATGATATAATGGTTTATTATAATTCCAGTATAATATCATATATAATATCATTTATTAAATCCTTTATACGTCCCACATATGGAATTAACGATTCGAATCACTTTGATGGGGCGGTAGTCTGCATTTCCTAAAATGAAATTATCACGTTTACCCATAATGGAAATCATAAATGTATGTCATAAATGAGAATTAAATAATAATAAGGAAAACATAAACATAATATATATATATCATATATAAAAATAGTTTCATCATAATGGCCACCATGAGAGTTTTTAAAAGAAGATTGAACAATCATCGTTTCGTGAGGCAGTAATTCGCCACCCACAGAAACAGTCTGTTCTTTAACCATTAGATGAAGGTATCTGTAAGTGTAAATAAAATCATTCTCATGAAAACAACATAGTATATTTTAGATACTTATTTTTTTACAAAATAAATGAATAAAAAGATTTTATGGGGTTGGAGAAGAAAAATAAAACAAAAGAACATAAGAGAATACATTACCTTAATATCGGGTAACTTTTTTTGATTTGAGCCAAAGGCTTCCTTGGGAAGACTTATGACCAATGTGAGGTTTCTAGGAGTAAGAGAGGGAAGTTGATAGAGTATTTGGGCCATGTTTGGCAGAGCCAAATAGATTTTATGGTGTGAATAAGGTGGTAGAGGTGGGGGTCTTTTATAAGAGGAGAGGAGGGACACTCTTGGAAAGTCATGAAATGTTACATTATTATGAAATGCATTTCGGATTTCGAAGGTCCCATAATTATATATTTAGATGATAAGGTGATAAAGGTTCAAAATATACTCATCAAATAGGGTTTTGACAAGTGTACGTCTTAGATTTTACATTATATTTTTATTTTATTTAAATCCTTAATTAATGAGGCAATCGCTGCATCATCATGGTGTGATAAATAAATTTGTTTATATAATGTCTAAAAATTATAAAAAAATCACCATGTTGTATTAAATCTTTTGTTATTTCCAATGAATATTTATAGTCTAAAAGTTAACTTATATAACCCTATGTAATAATTGTTTTAGTAAAACCACACTTGTTTGGGAATATTTTATTTTTACTTTAAATAAAAAGTTATTAATGTCATTTTCTTACCAATGTGGCTCCAAGGGGTCCACAAGTTGACCCATGGATTTTCTCGGTCGGCCATGACTCATCCTATAAGGTTAGGACTAGTGTAAAGATATTTTCATATTTTTATAATATCATTTTTACCATAAATTTCACTAATTACCTTTAATCGCGATTAATAAAACTTACAAATTACTATTCACCAAAAAATATTTTCATCCCATTGAAGTAAATTTTACTTACTAATGAAAACCATGTATGTTAGTTTTTTAAAATTCAATTCATAGAAGTTTTAACGATTCATTTAAACGAAAAATTAGTTTTTTAACTACTACTTAGTGGTTTCACTATTCATCAAAAATTGAAGTTTTTCAAAAAAAATACCAAAAAATCATCCTAAGATATATTTGATATTCCTAATTAAAAAATTATGTATATTTTACAAAATTAAAAACCTATATGTTGATTTAATTAATTTAATAATTAATTTCCACTGTCACTACAAATATCGTGTTTTTATGAAACAATATATATCAAAATATTGGCAATTGATTTTGTCCAATTTCAAAATGAAAATAATTCTAATGACCACCATTGGATAAAATGGTAAAAATATATTATAATTATACATTAAAACTACTCAATAGTATAATATTCACTATAAATAATTTTGATTAATAAAAGTAGTTTATAAGTATTTTTTCTATTCATAGAAAATTGGAAGTTCTCAGAAAAATAAAAAAAATTTGTAGTTAGGATAATTTCGATATTCCGAATGCAAAAATGAAGGCCATTTTGAAATATAAAATTTATATAATTTCAAAAAGTGGGTATTACTATTCATAACAACAATTTTTATTGGTCGTGGTTTGTTAAAATCTCAAACTTGCATACAATTCAAGCTATTGCATTATTGAAAGAGAAGCGTATCGTAGATGCTTGGGGTGTTGCAGTTAGACTAGATGATACTGAGACCTCATATAAGAAAACTATCAAATGATAAACTTGCTAAGGAAATAAATAATACCTATACTGGAAAAAATGGGTCATCTAAATATCCACCAGATGAGATAACTCTCAAGGGTCTGTCCATCATAGAATCTCAACCTCCTCACTATAAGAAATAAGCATAAAACCATACAAAAGAAAACAACCATCTCTTATGTTGAATTATTGGGGAGATACCTCTCAATCTAGATATCAATTGTTAAGAAAAAGAGGAAACCATCCCATAATGTTGAAAGAAAAATGTAACAAGAGAAGAGATAAACATAAAAAAGATGGGGATAAAGAGTGTGAATTTGTGCTTTACATTTCTTGGTACCATCCCCCACACCACTATACTTCCACAAGACAAAAACATAGTGAATATAAAACCCAAATAAAACCATAAAATTTAATTCATGGATCTCTTCAGGCCATTACAAAATGGGGAAATCAACATAAACTCTGAAATACACATAGTCAATGAAATTATAATCATCACAATGATAATAAAAAACAATAACATGTTAAAAAAATTGTGTATTCTGGTTTTTAATAGAGAAGTGTTATCTGATATGCCATGAATCCAACATAAGAATACACCTTGAAGGGCCCAAATAACTGGCAATAAATCCTACTCACACAAAAAATCATTCATTTCATATGGAAATGTGTCACCTTATAGAACATGTGATCTCCAAAATCAAACTCAAGTGGTCTCCTACTGTGATTGGTGTAGGATTTTTAATTATCATGTTTTACCTTCATCCTCTCAATTATTATCTAGAACATCTCTTTCATAGAGTATAACATTTCTAGGAGGATAATTTCTTCTTTAATTACCCTAGTCCAACACAATAGAGAACAACAAGGTCATATGTACGATGCTTAAAATAAAGTGATTCCAATAGTGGAGTTGAAACTATTTTTTATACAAAATCGACCAAGGGAATGTGCCATTTCTAAGAACATCCAAAATCTTGCACTCAAGTGTGAAACATGAATTTATTATTTTGGATGGTCAGATCATTATAATCATTCCTATATAGATGAAAATATGTTTTAACGAATAACTGGGAGCCAAAATCATTTTGTATTTTTCTCCACCCAATGTGGGTAGAATGAGGATCTGTATCAGGGATGATCCTACTCATGAAATTTTGGTATCGCAACAACCGTTCTAGATAATTCCTCAACATTATATCCAATTGGAAAGAATCCATCATCACTATAAAGTGGGAATATTTCAACGAATGATCTAATATCACTTATATATAATCATATCCTCATTGACCTTGAGGTAAACCGGTAATGATGTCCATATTTATTTACTCTGACTACCAATCGAGAACTTCTATTGGATGGCCCAATCCACCAAGAACATTGTGCTTGACCATCAAATTTTTCTGAAAAAATAATGAAATTTTTTATAAATACACACATCATGCCAAACCACTAAAAACAACCTCTCAATGATTGAAATTTATTTCTCTCCTTAGTTTTTTGTGACAAAATCAATCAATAAAACTCATGGAGAACAATATCATACATCAAAAATAGTTTTCTTTCAAAAAAAACAACTAGTGTTTTACATCCTTAGAAAAATAATTAGGGGTGTCACCATAATCCAAACAGTATGTTCATACCACAACCATAGAATCCTTCAACTGGGACTTATCCACATGCCGCACTAAAAAAGACTATTTTTTTTATCTAGATAATATAACATCATCATCTATTCTCTCCTAAAATATAATATAGATGATCTACATACTCCCACTTAAATTTCTATTACACAATAATTTCTTCAATGAAATCCACTATTAATATATCTAGGAACTCTATGAACACTACGTTTATCAACTCCATGAACATGACTGGATAATTTGTCACACACAAAAACATCACAAAAAAACATGTAATTCCTATGATGAAAACAAATATAATTCTTCCAAATATCCTCATAAATTATTATCTTCGGATGATATCCTAACAATAGATAGGTTTTTGATACCCAACATGATTTATTTTAAGGATTTAGTAAACCATTAATCCATATAATATGATAGTAGTTCTGCAATTTCACATGGATAAAGCAATGATAATCGATTAAAATCTAAAAAATACAATTAGTATTCTTCCTGAATAAAACTATTTCATCCCAAGGTGAACCCCATAAATTATTAAACCTTAGTATAATTGATTATTTAATTATAATTTCATCTCTCACAAAATAAAAAGAACCATCTTATAATGATACATCGATATATGAGACATGACTTGTTGTATATCATTATAAAAAATTATCTTCTATAGAGGGGGTAATGCTAAAAACCATAATATAAATACATTAGGGTACTCTTTTGAAACCATATGATTCATCAACCACTGAAAATGTGATGAGATCATCATCAACTAATCAGTAAATGATGATAAGGATGGAACATGACATCAATGCATCCAAGGGTCACACATACCTAGGAACACCACTGGCTCTCTATAATCATCATAGAGCACAACATATACCCAAGAATAAATCCATAATAGGCTAAAAAATATATAACCAATGCATAATGAGGATGATTTGATGTGGTTGTATCAATAATCATAGCAATTCTATCTAAGAGATATTCTACGGCATCTAAAGCTAATTGTCTTTATATACTTCAAATATGTAAGCTCAACCTTTATCAACAACAGTCTTTACCAAGAGAACTCAAAGCCTCTCTTCCTCAATTCTAGATGTATGGATGTGGGTAGGTGATATAAATAAATGCATATAACCCAAATAAAAAAAATTTGGAACCTATTTTTCTAGCTTGAAAATGCCCCTCATATGAAATATGGATCACTTGGAACTAGAAATAATAAATCATGAAGCTGACAATGACCTCCTCAATAGCCTTACTAACCATGTCAATTAGAACCACCATGTCCACAAAATTATCTCTATGGTCGGATAGCATCTCTATTTTTAAATATTTATTCCATATCTGCAATATATAGACCCCAAATTAGATCACTATGCTATTGTTTATTTGGAGGAATATTCTTCTATTGATGAACCTGAAACAGATCTACTGGTAGACACTAACTACTTTGAAAGGTTATGTACTCTCACCACTAATGACCTCACACTCGATAAGAAAAAATGTATCTCATAACTTGGAATAGTACTGATATCCACCACCTTGGATAAATGAGATGATGATGGACGTGACCTACCCCTTTCAATTTGAATGGTCATATATCATAACAACTAGGAACGCTAGAACATATCTCCTACATGAGGAATCTAAACAACCCCCTCTCATGAAAATTATGATTCAAACAGCATCCAATCAATAGACCCTAATAACACTATCACCTATAGGTATTTATTAAGAATAAATAGGGTGAACCTATGTTAAATATTTATATTTAAGGCCACCTTCAAATTCTACACTCAGCCTACTCATTTTGAAATATGTCTAAAGAATTCTGTAGAATCATCTATAATTGAATCCCAATTTCTAGCATGCTGGAACCCCCCTGTTGAATGGTAAGAATCTACTGGAAATTGGACACCATTTTTATCTAATAATAGATCCATGCTCAGAACATCTCCCATGAGACTGCTGATTACTCATGTTCTCTAATGAACAAAAACCACCACCACCTCACTATTATACCCAACATTGTCATATCAAATTTAACCAAATTCTCCCTTAAAAATAGATTAATAAAAAATATATCTCAACCTCCTCCATATAGTAATTTTTACAAGAATATAAAAAGAATTCCTCATAATTATTTAGAGTTTTTTGTTGAAACTCTTAGAGATTCTTCTCCCTAGTATCATAATCATTGAATGTCACTTTTTGATGATCTTATAGATCATACTGTTGGACACCATCAGTGAAAAATGGAAGTGTATTTCATTTAAATAACTTGAATTGTGATGCTTAAAACATTAAAGGGAAATACTCATGTCAATAAGGTACCAAATTCTATTCATGATCATACATGATTGAAACACTATTGTTAATTGGGAATGTCTTGGAGTGATTTTCAATATTGGTGACATGAAAGGAAGTTTCTTAGGTTGTGTGTGACTATGGAAAATAAATTAAATAATCTTGTTTTGGAAAGTGGGGATATTCATCAATCAAATAATTGTTACCAATGGGTAATATATTATGGAGTGATTGGACGTTAACCAATTTACTATAGGATACATGTCGGGTCAGATAACTAGGTTCATGGCCCATGGGTTATTGGGTCAATGAATATGGTATCATAGACAATACCCAACCTAATGTTCCTATGAACTTCTTTGGTTGTTTTTTAGGGTTCCATAATGAGGGATTTTTTCATTATAGTTAGAGAGACAAAAATTCCCATGTAAATGTGAGGGATAATATGATAAATGATATTACACATGTCAATAAGGTGTTCCTTTCTTTTAGAGAACATTGCTGATTATAAATAATCAGATAATCATTCATAACATGGAGTAAATATTAGGATAGGTGGAATATTGGGATGTTTATTATGGGGGTGTGTGTGTGAAAATAACACACTGATTGAAAATGTGTTTTCCTATGGGGATATAAATTTTTCAAATAAATTCCCCCATTGGGTAATATAATAGGGTGTGATGGGAAGGAAATTGGGGTATTATAGAATAATAGTGTTTTCAAATAAATAAGATCATGGATGTGGATGGTTGGGTGACAATACAGTTGATAAATATACTCTCCCACAAAATAACACACTAATAGACTCTTAAACATTTAATATGGAATGATTAACCTTAAAAGATTTAATAATTATTATATTTTTATGGTTTTATTCTATCCAACGGTCTTCTAATTTCAATGATAGATAAAAATTAGAATGTTGCATGATCCGTTTCGGGGTTTCCCCCCAGAAAACAATGTAACACAATTTAATTTTTTTCCATAAACCTAAATGTATAATTACCAATCATAAGGGGACCTAAATAAAAATGTTGTAACTGATCTCTTTTATCATCATTACATTCTAAAAAATATTGACATAGTATCTATACCATCCCATGAAATATTTGCTAAGTCTAACTCCCAAATAAATCATCTTCATCATATAGAACCTATGATACCACTTTATCATGACCCCTTCCTCCCAATGGGTAACCCTCTCTGGCTGACAATGGGGGAAGATATATGGTGACAAGCCAGATTTCACCAATAATATTTCTCGGGTAGGAAACTAGCGCCATGGGTATAATAAACATATATATGAGAGGTATTTTGATCTAATAGAAAATATAAAAGATGTAGATAAGATAGATACATCAATCAACACATTCACATACATATATTTTTTTAAATGTGAATTTCAAACATGAAATTCCATACAGTACTAAAAAATCTGAAAGGAAAACTATAAGTAGAATATAGTTAAATATAACTAAGACCATGGAGATCAAACAACTTTTGATAAACTGTGATATAGTAATAACCTACTAAATAAAAAATCGTATCACAATAAAATGAAAACTATTTATATTTCTGTACTGTGAGAATGAAAATATACATTGTTAGATCCTTACAAAATTATCTCATGAAAAACAGAAGGAATGTATACTAACAAATAGTGAATATTCATGAAACTAACATGTCACCTCAATAGGAATATTATTTTCCCATCCTCACCATGGATAACACTCACGAAGTCCCATACACATTATATGATATAATATAATATGGAAATTTTATAGGTGCATGCTCCTCCTTTTATATTTTTTTCCTTCCCCCCCAATATCACATGACATAAACCGTGTCTCAAAAAATTTATCCAACCTAAATAAACCCAAGAAATGTATCACAATATGAAACTAATACAAAAAATCATTATATCACCCCATTGACATATCTGTATATATTATTTAATTAATTATTAAATCCACCAATGCTTGAATGACTTGTATAATACATTGTGTATTATATCTCATGTCATCAAAGCCCATACACTAAGTAACTACCTTAATAAATCATAACCAAAATATTTCAAACCAATACTACTCTATTGGATACTATTACTAGAGATACATGTTTGTGAACTAACCAAAATATTTTATAGAGCTCTGTATAAATATATTGGGAAACTAATGATCAGGAACACATGAAAATGTAAAAATAAGGAAATCATAGTGGTGTGATAGAGTGTAGTCATCCATATATCCTCCAAACAAGATGTAAATGACAAATACACTACCAGAGTCCACAAGTAGTCATTTTCTCTAGACAACAATGCAGGGTTATCATATTATATCATAAATTATAAAATTTGTAATATATATCACAACCAAACTGTGGGAATAACATAGTCCTATGATAAAATGAAATAATTGTCTCTCATAAACCTGACTTCCAAAACTAGGTACTGGATATCCTATTGGAAAAAAATAATTTTAATGGATATATTAATTATTTGATTTATTTTTAACAGTTATATTAATGTTAAATAATTCATTAAAAATTAATTAACCAAATTAATACACTAACAATATTTACCATTATTTGAAGTCCATGCCATTCTGGAATATTCCAAACTATATACATGGTTTATAAATATTAACTTATTTCAATAATTTTTCTTCCATCATCCCCAAACCTATGGGTCAATCATTTTTTAAACATTATTACATTCTACAATACATATATAGTAAGAAAGGGATATCCTAATATTCCACCAAGTGGTATCATGGAATGAAGCACGCCAATCATCTTAAATTAGTGGGGAATGGTATATATAAAAAACAATATAACAAATTTTCATCCATTAAAAAGATTCATTTCTTGAAAGAATTCAAAAGTATCAAATCAATGGGTATGACAGATTTTAGGATTTTATATAATTTCTAGTTTCATCCCGAACACCCATATGCATATCCTGGTATATCATGCCATCATAGGCATCAACTATTACAACATCACATGGGCCTTTCTTCACTATATCTGATATGTAATCTCTATATAAGGCTTCCCATTATTATAATACATCAAGTAGAAAATTTCTTTCTCTTTTACATCATAATGATGAAAGAAAAAATATTTTATATATAGAAATATAGTCCCTAAAACAATGTATATAACCATCACAGAAATCAATTATCACGTATCCAAAAAAAATTACTCATCCTTCACTAGAGAATGGGAGACCTAGGCTCTAGCCATTATATTTATAAAAAAAACAATTATTATTCAAACTTGAATTAACTTATTCATTATTTACAATATTGAATCTTTGAAAAACAAAGGCATCATCTATAAAAATATATCAAAATGTAAACATTCTCTTACAATAAATTCTGGTTCCAAAAAATAACTATTTTATATTAAATTTAATTATTAATTATTCACAAGATTGAATTTTGAGAAACCTATGGAATAAAATAAAATATGCTAACCAATTATAAACATGAACTTAGAATCATTTATGGTTCCAAAAAACTATGAGAAATATCATTCTCATTTAAACAATCATTTTTTAAATTATTATAAACATGAACAAACATGATTCAAATTAACAATCAATTACATTATCATGTACAAACACATTTAATTAATCATTAAAATTTCATTAATTTGGAAATCCTCAAATTATAAGAAACACTGTATTCATTACAACATTCATCATGAATAATTTTTATTACAATTTGTTAATCAATCCCGTATTTATTTTATTTAACATTTAAATCCACACAAAAAATCATATCCAAAACATAAAAATACTTTTTAACAGGAAAAACATATAAAACACTGATTCTATGAAAAAAAGAGTCAAACCGCTATCTGGTTAGAAAGAAAATATATGTGATTCGTAAAACCATTTATGTATTAATATGGTTGAATAATTATTAGGTTAATTACATTTCCATAAAATGTGGTAATTCAAGAATACATTACTATTTTATGTAAATATATAAGAGATGGGAATAAATCCCCTACCTAAAAGTTGAATTTTTACATGACATGTTGCAACTGAAACACCAGGCGTGCACAAGACAAATTCACCATTGTAGGAAACATGAGCCAATGAAATTAGGATTTGATAACTAAAAAAGAAGGATTAGGAGAATCCTATCTAAATAGGATGAAAATAATAATGAAATAAGGTATAGACCATAATTTTCAATTCCAATAACATGTGATGAATAGAATTTTATGATAAGAAAATATTTAATTCAAACTACTTCCAATATAATTAAAATATATGACAAAATAACAGTTTACATCTCATAGAAACAATGAAAATCAATAATAAGATAATAAGTTTAAAAATCATCCATTGTATGGCCTTGAATATTACTGCTGAATAACCTAATGTTTTGTTTTCAAAAAACATCTAGAAAACTCCACATGACCAATTCAATATAGCCAAATGCACCACATAGGAAAAGTCTAACATAGCCATTATCGGGGAGTCCATTTAAGTATCCATTTAGTCATATAGGTGATAACTCAAATCTCTTACCCATATGGTTGTTCACTCAATTAGGTGATCAATTATCTATATGATCACTAACCTAGCTAATCCACAAAGCTGATCTATAAACATAAGTGATTATTTAATTATTCTGCCAAGCTAATTCATGAAGCTGATCCGTCCACATAGTTGATTCACTTAAATGAATCATCCATCTGACTAATTCATTTATCTGATCACTAGTGTAGGTGATCACTCACATAGCTGAACTACATAGTCAATACATTTATGTAGCCAATTCATCCACAAAGTCGATCTAGCCATGTATCCAATGGCTCCATATACCAGATTAATCCACAAAGATGATCTAGGAATATTTTTGATCTCACATAGTTGATGGATCCATGTATCCTATTCATGGATATAGAGGATCTTTCCATGTACACTATCTCATGTAGCCTATGAATCTACATACCTCATTCTTACACAAATCTATTTTGATTGACTCTGATTCAAGATCTCATCCAAACCTTGAACTGTACATTCATAAAAAGACACCCTTACACATCACAAATCCTATTTGGTTCAATAGTTTTTTTAACAAAAAAATCAAGACATGTTCTAGGACTCCATCGAGCTCTACAGGATTCAAAAACATGAAAATGGTCAAATGAGATTGATCCATGCCCATAGTCCACAGAATAAAAAATGAAGCCAACCCATCATCTCAAAAGGAATATTATAATCAGAATATCGTTATGGATATCTCTCACCAAGCATCACATAAGATTAATCATATAATATATTCCAAAAATTATGGTAACTCCCAACTATTTCCTAAGTAGTCTGCTTCTCTTTACAATAGTATACATCCTGATCCATCTCCCTCCAAAACCATTCCACCCCAAAGAAACAAGTGAAAATGTAATATAAATTTATCCCATAAAGCATAACCTATCTTCACATATTATGATCCCTTTTAACCACAAAATATCAACAACCCATCCTAATATCCATCTAGTAACCACGTTTTTTCATAAGCTACCAAAGCCCATATTTTGTGTATTATACCTCACACCATCACAACCCATAAAAAACATACCTATAACAACGATTATGGTAATATATCCATAGGTATATGTGTGTGTAATAAATATAGGCCATTACATCCCACGACAGACATATATGGGAAAGGTAACCACCGTTCATAGAATATATAATACTATTATGAGAAGAGACTAGGGCCAAAGGGGGTAGTTAACAAACCATTCAACTCGAACATAAATGTTGTGGAAACAACTATCCCAATATAAATCGAGTTTCAGTAAGCCTTCCAACAATGGGGGTTATTTTATGAAAAAATTACATACAAGATAAAATAAATATCACAAGAATATTATGGGCTTCAACCTGGTCTTAGGTTCATGTAAAGCTATAATTACATGGTCAAGTGACCTCTATAGTTGTGAACTATATCTTCAATAAGAAAAAATTAATTAAATATAACATTCATTTATTCATCTATATTAAAAATTTTACATTATGTTAATTATTTAAATCAATCAATAAAATTTCCTAATAATTTATTTAATTAGATCATCAACATATTTCCATTCCCTCTACACATAAACAACTTGACCATAAATTTATCCTGATTAATAATTCCATTCCTATAGTAGAAAATATTTATTACTATTTAACATTCCATAATTATAGTTTCTTTAGAAAACATAATAAGATACCATGAAATAGATTCATAACTATGAACTACCAGATTCCTCATGCATTGTGGATAAGAATACATAAAAAAGAACCATATCCATACAACCATTCATATGATTTATCAACAATAAAACATCCAAGATTTCTTCATAATAATGTGGAGTCCCATATTAAACATATTCTATTATTCATCAGCTCCATCTGTTACACTACCATTTATATCACTATGAATCCCACCATTACAAGTTCTAACTAATACTACCAACCTAGGACTGCATGCCAATGTATCATCAACCCTCATCCATCCCAAGATAATTTTTAAAAAAAAACAAGGAGCCCATATAGAGAATAAACATAAGTTAATAAACCATAAACATATCAAATAGTCTATATGTGCTAAAAATGAAAAATCCATTAAGCCTTCATTAAAAAATTATATTACTGTGGTGAAAAAATTTATCTTTATCATACAAATATTTTATCACCATCTTGGATTAAATGATTTATTTATAAAATTTCACTACCGAGGGAATATTATGTAATAACCTATTATAATCTATTAATTATATATATATTCATTCAATAAAATCAAATAGTTTCATGAAAATAAGGAGTAACATTTTAATTAAAATTTCCACTCTATCATTTCCTGAATATGAATACTAGAGTGTCATTCATTATCCAAAACAATTTTCATACTAAATAAAAATTTTATTAATTATTCTTCAACCATGCATTTATTTCCCTTATATCATAAGATGAATAGTTTCAAAAACATGCCTCATTAATTATTTATTTGAAAAACATTCCAAGTATTAAACTCATTAACCAATTTCATTATTTTAACATGATTAAGTGAAGAATTGAAAAACCTGATAAAAAGAACAAAAATTAATAGTAGACTATATAGTAATTTAAGAGAAAAGTTTTCATCATAGTGGAAACACATCCAATCATTATAAAAAAACAAATTATTTTACATTATTTTTGTTTAATTTTAATTAAGGTACATACTATCATATCATATAAAGAGAACAATAATGATGAATTTAGAATTTCACATAAAAATTATGTGGTTAATTGAATCATCTTACTCTAATATAAGATTTATACTCATCGCAGAAGGACAAATGAATGGTGTTTGACCACTATATGAAGAATCACCACAATGAAAAAGGATGTCTATCTATAATAAGTCATTTAAAAACCAATATGCTACATGGTTTAATAATTACCCTATATATATATTAAAACCCTCAACCAAATCCCTACAAAAATAATGGCAATGTGTTGAAAGAAAAATAGGTATGAAAATGGGAACCATGAGCTAAATCAATTTTATTCTCCATGAAATTGAGGTTAAAATCCCATGGAATTTAAAAGGGGATGCCAAAGGGACGTAAAATTTACAATTACACAAAAAAATCCAAAAAATTGACATATACATTAAAAAAAGTGAATCTAAACATTAGCTTCACTGAAAGGGTAATGAATACGACCAAACCCTTGAAGGAGGATCTCAGGTCAGTTTATAGAGGGGAATAATGTATTAAATCACATTTTCAAACCCCCTTAACTGTATTTTTTCCCTTTTCTAACTGGTAATATTCCATAAGGACTAGGAGATGTTTCTCTAATTAAAAGAAATCCTAAATTGATGTAAAAAATCTATCATTCCATGTCCATGGAAATAGTTCTTTAAGATTTCATTCCCATCACAACATCCCTTATGGTGTGATTCACCCAACGAATCAATTTTTCACATAACATGGCTTCTAGAATAGATTATCAATTCATTTACAATGGACATTTCATATTTAATAAACCATGAAGTCACTATTCTAAACACCATGCCCATCATACATCTTTTATGTAACTAGATTGATAGAGAATATAAACACAATAACCATTACATCCTGAAAAATATCATACTAAGCTGGTGGATTTGATATGGTGGACCATGCATCACATGACAAACAAAAAATACCTCCCCCATACTTGTTACAATGCATAATGACCACTTGAAATTCCAACATGAATATTTCACCCTATAAAAACCTTCGAAAATCCATCTTCAAACCTCAAATCCTCAAAATCAAAAATATACATGTCTAGAAGATTCATACCACTACATATACGGGACATTTATATTACATCCCCTGAAATAATTACATTCCATTTATTTTATAGTCATATTTATTGTTTATGATATTTATTTTTTCATCTATATTCCTTCCCTAAATTAATATTTCAATGTAAATTTAATTTGAGGCTCTTTACAAAACTCAATGTTTATATTATTAACCAAAAAATATAGACACATATAAACTTATCTAAATGTATCACATTCATATTGAATATACAAAGAACCGTCATAGTATTTATCTCTACTAGATACTTGAGATAGGTCACAACTTCCCCTTTTTGAATTTTCAATCTCCCCTAGGTGGTGAAATATACTAAAATAAATAAAATATATTTAGTGGAAATAATTTTTTTAACAAATATTCGGTTATATAACATTATAAATTTTAATAAAACTTTTTCATCAACAATTTCTAATTCATATTTCCATGAAAAATATGATAGATAAATATAATATATATAAATAAATAAAATAATTTAAGAAATAGAATAAATAAAAATTTATCTAATCCCTTCACTCTTCACCATGTTCCCTCACTTTTAGCTTGAACAAAGTCCAACTCAGTTATCAAAAGTTATAATTCTGTACATATTAATGTAATGTAAAATAATGTCTAACTTCCACCTGAATCCATAAGTCACCATCCAAACTAGGAAAACTAAATACTCTTATAGTGGTTGTAAATATATCCAAACCCTTTCATAAAAATATTAATGTTACTATGAGAATGAACGTCCTAGTAGGCCACCACTTGATCTTTTATACATTTTTCCATTATTTAATTATCCAGTGTCATTCTTGTTTGGAAAAAAATGAAAAAATAGTTTGATTAATAAAATTAATGGTATATACATCAGGTTAATTATCTATTTATTTTTTTTCATTTATAAAAAATTAAATAAAATCATTAATCTTTTTTTTAACCTAATCATATTTTTAGGAACACCCATTTAATATCCAATTCATAAAATAGTTTTAGTCAATAGGATTCTAAAATAGTAGTAATAACTCATTTTTAAACAACCTTTTAAAAAACATTATAAAAACAAAGAAAAATAATTAATTATAAAATCAATAAAATTCATTAATATTTTAAAATAAATACAAATTCAATAAAGGAAACCATTCAATAAACATGAACCATAGCTAATTTCCCTAGATAATATAAGTTTAGTGAGAGCATTTGTTCCATGTATCGAAATTGTGATCTAAAATCGTCAAATTCTAATAATTATTTAACCTCTATAGTGAACATTTCAGTTTCTAGTGGAGTAGTTACTTCCATTCAAGACACCATATTGAACAATATTATAGACAGTACATATCCTGGCCCAGCAGTGTGGTGTTTAGCCTCCATGGAACCAAAACCTTTATCTAAGTGTTTTATTGTTAATAAAGTAGAAATATAAAAAATGATTTATAATATATCTGCCACATTTATATACACATATTTATATATTCCATACCAATTTCCTAAAAGTATCAATTAACTAGAGGTTCTTTTCATAAATCAATTAATGATTTTTTTAGAAAAATATATCCCTCTATAACCCATTAATTTATCAATAAATAAAAAATATTCCATGTAAGTAACATACATATAATTAATCATGAAAACAATAATACCCGACCATAATTAATTACAATTTTATTTAGTGAAATGACAATGAAATTAATAATAATCCAACTATGACATTACCATTTGTTTTATGTGTTTTCTAGAAATCTCCATTGAAAACCCCAGTTCATGTATCAACATTCTAGTCTTGATGTGTTATTCTTGTTAAACCCACATATAACAACACACACACACACACATTCTTCTCTAATTACTCAAAATATCATTTTCATATATTAATTTTTTCATATATATTATTCTACCCACATATATGTGTGTAATCCAAAAAAATTCAAATACATATGAAAAATTATTATTTTAATTTGAATTTAATATTAAAAAAAATATTAATACTTAAAATTTTAATGTGTTACCTAAAATATCATGTAAAGCATAAGAACCACTTGAGAAATCTAACTGAGGACTAAAAAACCTATACAAACAGAAAATTTATTTATCAGGGTTAATAAAAAAAATTTAATGAATGCTTTTAATGAATATTTAAAGTGATAATTTCTTATGTAAGTACCATAACGATAAATATTTGTTTACATATATAAAAAATATGTCGAATTATAATTTTATTTTTATTATATGAATTAAAAGTACAACTATGACCAAACAAGAAACCTAATTCAAAATCCATTAAATTTATAATTGAAGAATTAAATAGACTAATATGGAAAATCCTACAAAAAATAGTTTTATATGATGAAAAAACTAAAAAACGAATGGAATGTTATAATATAAATATTCACTCACTAGGAATGAAAAACACCAAGAAATCAAAAGCCAAACAGACATAGTGTTCTACCAAATTGTTTTTGTCGCGAGGGTGAGGGGGAAGGATGGAAATTCTGATGATGGATGAGGAGGAGAAGGAGGAAGAGTAAAATTCATCAACCATGTAGATAATATGTGAATATCCTAAAATATATAGGATTTTTTAATAGGATTTAAAACATGATATGAAGGTATTTCATTTATGGATGAAATAATTTTTGGATAGTGTGGGATGGAAAACATTTTCAATAAATTATCTAAGGTAATAATATGAAAATAATCATTTTTAACTCAATGAAGTGTCACAAAATTTTGGTGCACAGTTAACAAAATAATTAGCCAATTATGATCCACATAATTGGAACACCTATGATTCAATAATTCATGGAAACATAGTTACGAAAAACACATTCCTACCATAAAGAATTTCTCAAATATGTTACAACCCCCACAAGAAAAGCTATAAAATAGTTTTCACTCACAATATATAAAAAATTCTCAACCATAATGAACTTAATCTCAAGGAAAGTAAATATAAAGTAATTAAATAATTAATTGTGTACTTATTTGAAGAATACATAGGTTATGGTGTGACAGAACCCCCCACTATCATAAATTCATCCCCTATAAAGTAAATTAAAATAAAATTAAAACAAGGGACAATTACTCGTTACATATTATAAATGTGTTTTTAAATGGTAACTTCTCTTATGAATAAAAAAATCGAACTAACTAAGATTTATTTATTCTTAACTCCACATGTGACACCTGATTGAATAAAGATTGATCAATAAATAGATATGCATAAATTGTCTCCGAACAATTTTTGAACTTCCCATGCATGCTCAACCAATGAGAGAAGGGAATAACTTATGTTCACATGTGATTCATATCTTGAATATTGAGTTATAAGGAGAGTATGGATAATAATCAGACTAGAATATATATATCAAGACACCTAGAAAAAATAGAATTCATAATTCCTTGAACCCTTAAAAATCTAATTTTGAACATGATCACAATTTTCAAAAATTAACACAAATGACTTATCAATTCAAAACCCAATCCATTAATTGAAGATAATAAAAAACCAATCAATTAAAATTCCTAAAATATTATATTAATCACATTATATAAAAAACCCATGGGAAACACTTATAAATGACTAAACAAAGATGAAACAATACCATTTTTTATTATACCAACGCGATCCATGCCTCAATAAGTAATAAATGACACCAAATTGGGTCATGTGAGAATTAAACGTGATTATTCATATCTAACACCATTCCCTAGTGAATCCTATAAAACCAAACAACATGTATCTCTATTTCCATAAACACACATATTTTTCTTTTGAAACATAGCCCGACCCAAGCAAAATATAGCTCTAAAACTAAAATAGGACTTAGAGGAGAGACTCACCGAATCCCTAATCGTGTCCATTTTTAAGGAATCTAAAAATTTTATGTAATAATCTATGGAACATTAAAATGAATTTTGAATCTAAAAATTATCCCTTAAAACCTTTAATTATTTCTATATTAATAACCAAAATCCCCAAAATTAATAGTCTCGGTCTATTTTAATGTTATGAAACTCTTAGAAAATTCATTGGAAAATATTTGCAACCAACAATAAAACTTTTATTAAGACATTTTGGGGGAATATTATAACAATATGATATAATAACCAAAATTAATAATACATCAATTTGGTAAAACACACAAAACAAATATCTCTCTAAAAAACAATAAACACTAGAATTAAAAGTAACATGCTCCATAAAAATCATTTTTCCCATAAAATAGTTTTTTAATTTTTTTTTTAATAATTTAAATATGACTTAAAACCAATAAATTTGAATTAAGTTAAATTCTATTATATGAATAAAATTTTTAATCCAAAACCACATTAAAAATATATTGAAAAATTGATAATTAATTACTAATTTAATACCATATTGTACTCCATGATGAATTTCAACAACATAAAACTTCACCTAAAATGTGTTTAAAATTATTATCATAATATTGATATCTCAAATACCATTTTAGAATCAATTTTTAAATATTTCATGTAATTTTAAAAATAAACTCATGTGGTTTGAAACTAAAAATTAGTTTCATTTCATCATATAGAAAAAAATTAGTTCCTCAATTTAAAAATCTATTTTACAATTTAATCACAATTTTATTAAAATTAATTATAATAAAACATACTTATATCCATATATCAAAAAAATAAAATTGACCCAACTCAAAAAGTTATATCAATATTAAATGATTCTAGAATCATGAAAATCATTAACCAGATATTAGTCGTGCATAGATTTACTGCCCAGTATGATGATTCATTATTTATCCATCTTATTATCACTATGAATTCTTAAAAACCATTAAATAATTAACCATAGTGGATTCTAGTCCATGTGTACTACGTTTTTTTCTAGATATAACAAAATATTTTTCATAAATCAATAATTTATTGAAAGAACCCATAAGGAAAAAAACCATTCTTAATATTCCTATAAAATATATAAGAACCATATTATTTCATAATAAATTCAATTTAAATTAAAATCATAAAATATAAATCAAAATATAAATCTAAATCTAAATTGATTACATGAAATCCCATGGTATCTAATGATTTGTCATGGGAAATATTTATCATCCACTTAACCACTCATTCCACTTATGCTGAAAATGATCGTATCTATCATCTTCTTAACACACCCAAAAAAAAAGTTACTATGAAATATAGGACACATATGAACATAGTTCTGATATAATTTCTTGGAGAAACAACTATATGCACCCCTCTATTTAACAACGGAGCATGCCCATGCCATCCCCAATGATTTTTAATGATTTTCATAGTTTATTGAAAAGAAATAAATGGATTCAAATTTAATTATAAAGAATTATTTCCCCAATAAAAACAGTGTCAAACAATAATAGAAAATGAAATTTAATTTTATCGTGACCATTTATAATTTGGACATCCATACCAAATAAGATAGTTTAATTAAACTGATATAAATAAATTCAACAATTAATGTAATTAACTATATATTAATGTATCTAATCAATCCACTCACTACCAAGCTTCCTCATTAGCATCCAACTCTAGGTCATAATGTTCCCTTTAGTAATAAAATTAATTAACAATTAAATTGTAGGAAATTAAAAAAAAGACTACTCTAAAGATGTTACAAAGTCACCAAAAATAGAATAAAACAATAAATAAACTTCATGTGATTAAATTAGTCAATATAAAAAATAATAATACTAGATTCAATAAGGGAGTCTTTAAAAAAGTCTTATACCTAAAACTGATACACAAATTTTGGCATGTGTAAGAAATTTGCATTATGACACTATGCATATTTTTACCATCATACACTTTAGTTAATGATCATGTTCTTTCTAGTTTAAACATATGTTATGAAATGATATTCTCAATATAAATTTGAAAAAAAATTTAAAATTAATAGAATCTTATAAAGTCTATTAATTTTTTAAAAAGTTAATAATCATATAATTAAATTTTCAAACATAATAATCATTAACACAACACCCACATAGAGAAAAAATAATAAAATAAATTTTGTGAAAATTGATTTGAAGACATTTTTATGATGTCACACTCAATCCCCATTTTGATTTTTCAAAAAACTATGGAAATATAAATAATTATGATGAAAACAATTTGATTATATTTAAAATATATATATTTATAACATATAAATTTAACCCATCCATAAGCATATACCATTTGGAAAATCCCACATTCATCGAAGATAAATGGATCTCTGGTTCCTAATTCTAATATAATGATATTATAAACTCAAAATACAAAGTACAGACTAACCTCTAAGGAGATCATTCCTATATAAAATTTTCAACTCCACCCATCTTTGATACCATTTCTAACCATCCATTATGGAGGTCAACTCCTCACCTAGTAGTGTAGTGTCATCCCTATATGACTCCAAAACCGTTATATAAGTCTTATTTAGTTAATAATGTTTTTTTAAAAAATTAGATACTAAAAAATTATTAGGTACCCTAAATTTCATGTTCTTTTCCCATGTCAAACAATTAAAATTTAATTAAAGGGTCCCTTTAATTAATACATTTCATTTGTCATAACATATAATCCACTATAATAAATGTAATTCGAAATCAATGGGAATCATTCAATGTACACAAGAAAATTATCATGAATCATCAAAACTATTTTACATGGAATTAATTTAATTAATAACTATTCATTACACATCAATATGATGAATAACATAAAAATCAATATAGGAAAAAAATTTATAAGTCCACTTAAAATATCATTTAGAAAACCTAATTTGAGTATCAAATTTAACATCATATGGTTTCCATCTTGTTACACATATATATGTTTACACATATATAAATAGATCTCCCATTACAAAAATTAATATATTTTAACACAAATTTGAATGAATAATATAAAACTATATATATATATATATATATACACCCATTTATTTTTTCATATGCACTGAACATGTCCAATTACATTGGAAAAAATCATATTTAAATCGGAAATTAATATTTAAAATGTATTTATCACTTTTAATTTAATGTATTATATAAATAGAGATGTATTGATTACGATCCAATTTATAATTCTCATTGAAGACCAAAAACATTTTTAAAACCCATAAATTGTTTATATTGGTCAATATAGAAATTTAAAAATCACTTAATCAGTAATGTTAAAGAAAATATATATTTGTCCAATGTAAAAACGATAAATATTCCTCAAATTATATAAAAATTATGTTAAACATTTCATTAACTTTTAGAAACTCCAAATTAAACCATAATAATACCATGATGATTCAAGAACCCTTATTTAAAATCCAAAAAATTCATAGATAAAAAATTAATGGGTCAAGAATGGGGAAACCAAAATGGAATATATATATATTAAAAAAACTTAAAATTGATGGTATATTCCAATATGATGCTTCATTCCCTATGAATTAATCCAACTAACAATAAGAAGTTGAAGAAACCCATAACTAATCGTAATGGAATAAAAACAATGGGGATGGTGATATTTTGAAAGAATGAATTAAAAGGAGTATGAAGAAGGTGAAGATACATAACATGAGGACATAACATATATAATCATAAAGAGAACAAATTTAATTGTGAAAAGGATAGGTTGAAGAAGCCCCATGTTAGATAAATTCTTGATGACTATGGTTCATGCATTCTACGAAAAGAGATAGAGGAAAGATGGGAGGGGGTTTAATATATTAATGTTAGAATAAGAAAATATATTTTTTTGAATGAAGACATATAATTTTTTGTCACATGATTTACCAAACTATGTGCCAACCTACACCCCTTACTGAGAATACATGGGTTCCAATACTTGTTGGATGCATGATTAGGAATTCCTTTTCCTAATGATTTTAAATGGTGATATAATCTTTCAATTTTCATCGACATGGTTGTCACATTGTTTTCCCTCAGTGTTTATGCACTATACACCATAGATGATTAATAAAAATTTCATAAAATTATGAAAATAAAATACCCAAACCTAAATTATGATAATAAACAAACAATTAATTAACTAATTAGATAAACCAATCATGGGTCAAGGTGTGATAGGACATGAAATTGATTCACATAAAGATTAATAATTATAGGAAATAAAATAATCCTAACAAAAATAAGCATGGTTTAATTGATAGTGAGCCACATGTTTTTTAATCTGACTATAATATTATTGGATAGTGAGAAGTTTAACCCATTGTCTTACTACCCATGGATTAATACTCAAAATAAGACCTCAATTCCATCATCCTTGAAACAACTAGAATTTATTATTTAAAAATAAATAAAATATCATAAAAAATAACATACGAAAGTCATAAGAGAATAAAATTTACTATAATAGTTTCATTCATAAAATGTAATGAAATGTATAAAAACTTATACGACGTAATATATCATGTATGATAAAACATATCTAACATTTCCATCATAAATAAAATGTAAATTTACATGTTCATGAATATGGATTTCATAAATAAATAAATAATAAATATAATAAATATGATTTATTAAATGTTTTTAAACTAATAATAACATAATCAATTACTAATATGGTCTAAATATGGATGTATTTAGCATACAAATCTATGGTCTATGTCAATAATGATATTTTTGGAAAAATTAAATATATATAATGTTTTATCAATATGATGTATTACCACTGTAATATAATAAAACATTAAAACATTAATTGATAGTGCATTATTATTAAGATCCAATGCATAATGTATACCCACATGCAATTTTGGATTTTTTCTCATCATGAACCATAAATAATCAACGTCTAATAGGATGTTTTTTCATCATGGAAGTTATGTCCAGGATGTACAGTTTATATTTCTATGTATTCATAATGATGACCAAAAAACAAGTTTATTATAAGAAAACTACCACATTATCATTAAATCGTGTCATTTAATATATGAAAAATATTAAAAAATATTTTTATAATTGAATGATCATCTAATTTTTTAAAAAACAATGTTGATATAAATTTTTCTTAAAATCATCGTAATGGTTCTATAATAACCATGTAATATAAGTTTCAAATATAAATTTACTATATAAATTCATGATGACTAATTTCATTAATACCATGAATATGTTTAATGGTAAATATATATGCCCAACATTAGTATAAGAAACAGAAAATCCAAAGATAAGATTGACCGTTTGATAAATTATCAATACTAAATAAGATAACCGAAAAATAAAATTACATCACTTTCTATGATTTTGATCATTACTATTATCTATTTTGATCAATATATGTTAGAAATAATGAATTCCTTCTTACATATAAAGGTATATACTAGACCTTAGAATCATTGATCAGTTTGGTGTGACCAATCATACACAACAACATGGAATAACCTCTTGATTGAAGATAAAACATTTGAAGATAATAATGGAAATATATTATTCCTATAGAGAAAAATCTCTTATGTATTAAATGAGATCCATAAAAATATATTTATATGAATTCATTATAAAATTCAGGCATCATATTTATTTATATATTATTTACATATAATTCCAAAACTATTTTTATTTCACCATATTGATTTTAATATTATTAAAATATCTCAAATATATTTTAACCTATCGAAAAATCATAATATAAAGGGCCAATTGTTGAGGAATAAGAAAATATTTGTTTCTTAAATATCCAAATATTATGACACTACTACAAATTGAATCATTATCAATAGCAATTTTGGGATTAGTTAGTGTTAATTCAACCTCAATATTATCCTTTAATTATTTATAAAAATTTCCTTGAATTGATAGATCTATGATTATTTAAGATTAGTCAATCTTATATTGTGATTTCTTTAATAAATCATTGGTTTGGTGACAGTTTATCTTGATTATCAGTGGTTATTAAAACCACTTATAAATATTTATTTAACAACTGATTATAATTTTGACACATAGTTAGCATTAATTTTTATTTTTAGTTAATGTTAATAAATAATCACCAATTATATATGTTGTGGTTTTCAAATCAACTATAAAAGAAGTTAATATTATTTAGTATATAACATATTTGGGGATAATTAAAAGCAATTTTATAATATTAATAGTTGTTCAAAACCCCATTAAATTAGTAGTGGTAGTAAAAAACATCACAACATATAGACGTAAAGTAAAACATATAATATATTTTCTCACCTTTCTATTCTATTAAATATAAAAAAAGAATGAATCAACACATATATAAAATAGTCAACCAATACAAAATAATAATGATTATTCTCAAAATTTAAAATATATCAAAAAAATACATATAACATTAGTACATTATATTTTTAATACCAAAGTTCATATAAACAAGGTATTCATTAATATTATTATTTAAAAAATACAATAAAATCATTGGAAACTATAAAATAGTAAATCCCTTTTTATACCCTCATATAGAGCCTACTAGTCATTATCACTTGGCACAGGGTAAAAATTTCTCTTCCTATGTTTAAAATAAATAATTTCATATAAGAAAATATATTCTAAATATATTAAATCTTAATCAGTAAATTATAAAATAATGATTCCTACTGCTATAACTAATTACATATCATTAACCCAATCAATGAAACTAAGATAATGAATAATAGATATTAGGAATTTTCAAAAAATATTTACAAAAAACATAACCATCCTTTATGCTCTATAAAATAACATCTAATTAAAACTCATATAAAATACACATTAAATATCACTAAACTAAATAATATAATTAATATTTTTTATTTTTTATGGTAGTCATTTATTTATAATTGACATAAAAATTAAGAAATTATTAAGAATATTTGGGTAATTAATGTTATCTTATTGAAATAAACTCTGATAACAATGAAAAAACAAAAGCATCTAGGTGGTAATTGAGTCATGTTATGGACTTAAAATGGATTCACTACATCTAACCTACATGTGGATGAAAGCATAATAACATGACATTAAATTATTAGAAAATAAATTTGAAAGTTATGTGCTGATGTGCACCATATAATGTATGGGTCAAATAGATATGTAATACTACATGGGTACTCTGCATATTAGTATTAGAAAAAATATGGTGTAAAATATATATTCATAATACTATAAACTTCTTAATGTAAAACATCCCAATGAAGATTTCAATAAAAAGTTTTTTAAATTAAAAATAGAATTCAGTGAAAAAATAATTACCATTATATATATATATATTACCATTAATAATAATAAATCAAATATATTTTAAATACTAAAACCTAAGAATAAAATTAATTTTATGGAAAAATGAAAAAATTAATTACATGTAATAAAAAAAATATTTTTTAAATTATTATTCTAATAAAAGACATTATATATATAATAATAATAATATTCTTGGTTGGTAATATTATTATTATCTATTACTATTAACATTACTTCATATTCTTCCCATATTCAAAAGACAATAATATTTAATATTTTTATGGAGAAGCATTTCTAGAACATTATTTTCATCGATCTCATAATAAAAAATTACTTCACCTTATTTATCCATGCCGAACATATATTTAAATTAAAAATATAAAATATTACTCCCCCTATCCTCAATTATATCATCAATAAGATATACTATTTTATCATGGGCCAAAAAAAGATATTGATTAGTTTTTTCATGTTCACCGACATGTATCATCTGAGGAAAATTTTTAGAGGTAATGTGTATTGAGACATTTATTACACCCCTAATATTATTGACTATATTTTTGTTAAAAAAACACAATGAAAAATTTTGTATGATAATTCAATAAGATAATTTAAAAAAACATTCCAAATTAACTATGATATGTATCAACTAACACATATATTTTCTATGTTTTTATAACTAATTTGTGGTATATAATATTATTTTTTGAAACAAATTAAAAATCAACACTCAACGGATAATATAAAGGGCCCAAAAAATACTTTAAATATACTAAATTTTTTCTCAAGGATTATAAATTATCTTTTATAATAAAATTTCATTGAAAATTTATTATTAAACTAAATAATTACCAATATATTCAAAAAATGTATTTGAATAATAACATAAATGAAATCAAAACCATTGAATATTTTAGTTTTTTTTCAATTTTTTATCTCCACCTCATTTTTTAGTTCAACAACCATGAAATTTTTTTAAATGTTTCAACAATTATTCAACATATTAAATTTAAATTTTTTTGTTGAGTATCACAAGTCTTGTGGTTTTATAAATAGAAAATTAGTCTTTTAAAATTATTATACATTTCCATCATTTGACCCACTATTTGGAATGTTTAATGAAATAATATTTCCTAAAAATTTCAACATCTTATCGTTAAAATATAACACTCAATTGAATGATTTTTCAATAAAATCTCAAACATATAACAAAATGTTATAATCATATCAGATAAGCTACATATATCAATAAAATATAATGGTGTATATTTATTTTGAAAATATTTCTTTATATTAAAAAGATTCATAATATGTACTTTTAATAAACTAATTAAATACATTATATTTATTCTTTAGGAAAAAAATAAAACATTAATAAAATTAAAATAAAATTGTGTAACCTTGAAGGGGATACAATAATAGAATAATGCATGTATACTCTATTTTTGTAGTAATCTTCAAAATGAATTTTAAAATGGATGCACATATTGAAATCATTTGGCACGAGATGTTTTAAAACTTAAAACGCATTATAATTCAAGAATTATGATTTTATATATCAATAAGGTATTGGGTTTTCTCATATAACTATTTAACAATTATTTTATGTTAATTAGAATAGTAGATAAATTTTTAGCTAAAAAATATGGATTTAAAATGTTAAAAACAATCTCACAATATTACTGGGTCAATAAATTTCAATTCATGTAATATTAAAATATTCAATTGAAAAATAGTAAATTTTTTCTTACATATCAATTAGGTACATGTAATTTTAAATATTTAAAAAATAATAATATCATTCTCAATTTTGCAGTGTAGGATATTCTAAATGAAACTTACCATCCCAATTTTCCCATACATTACTCTATATATTCTATGATTATATGTTCTTATTTTAATTTAAAAGACCTTTTTGTTTGAATTTTTCATTAATTAATCTTAAAATGAAATTTTAACACACATTATTTTCTATTTGAATAATATCAAAATTATAATACAAAAGAATATAAAATCAATACCAAATTTAAAAAAAAATACTATTTTTTATCCATTTAAATGTCATTTTTATGTCAAATATTATTAAAATATTGTCCTTCATTCATTAATCTGAATATTTCTTCTAAATTTTTTTATAATAAATGAAAATTACATCATGGTATGTGATATGGATATTAATTTTGGAGGAAGCATAAAATCAATATATCCATTAATACATGACATATTTTAAATAGATTAATGAGGTGTACCACATTATTGATCATGGAACATGAAAACCCATTTTCTACTATAAGGCCATTTCATAGACTACAAATTGTAGTTATAAACTTGATAAGTCAAACTATTTTGGGTAATCCAATAAGAGCAATATTTTATTATAGGAATTTTACTGATTGTCCACATTTACGTAGAATGAAATTTTAACTTATTAGGTTTCTTCTTATTATGTTTCTAAACTATCTTTATGTGAATAATACAATTCATGGATGAGAGGCTATTGGTATATTTCATTTTTCATTTCCTGGTAACTTAATTATAGAAATAATTATTGACATGATTAAGAAAATTTACTACATGAACATCCATTGAGGAATAA
Organism: Viscum album; assembly: GCA_963277665.1. NCBI lineage: Eukaryota > Viridiplantae > Streptophyta > Magnoliopsida > Santalales > Viscaceae > Viscum > Viscum album. Next base: position 398,898,496 of record OY728151.1, on the reverse strand, counting down.
TATAATTTTTCAAAATAACTATCTATATGATATAAGTATAATATAAATTCTGAATTTTTTTATCCGTCACATTAAAATCCCAATAAATATTTTAAAATATATGAGAAATATGTATAAGGTTAATTCAAGATCATATATGATTTTGAGTCTCTAAATTATTACCTAAAATCATAGTCAAAAAATTCATCCTCATATATAGAGTCAATTTGGATGAAAAAAACAATCATTAAAGTAAAATAATATAAACCATCATATGAATTCCCATTTTCTCATTATATAGTATTAATTTAGATTATAATAATTATTTTTAACTTCAATGTATATATAAATTATATTTTAAATATATATTTTTCTTAATATTATCTCTAATGTAGAATAAAATTATTAGGAAATGAATGAATCATTATATAAATATTTACAATATTAATTATAATATTAATTATATATTAAAAATGTAAACAAGTATTTGATTTTGAAAATTCATCATGAAGAAATTCTAATATCTTGTTTATTGCATTAATTTTAATCCCAAAAAGGCACATGATGTCATAAAATATCCACAAAACAGATAGTTTGGAATTACAAATATATACATTACAAATTTCATTATTTATTACATAATATAAATTAGAAGAATCATATTATAACATAGTTTGTTTGTTCATTGTATTAATGACTGTGACATAATCTAATAATAAATTATGAAGTTGATCACGTTCTACTATAATTCTGAATTTTATTAATTTATAGAGAATATGAATATGGATCAACGGAATTTTTTTTATGTTGTATTCTTCATCAGTGTTAAGATTTTTGTAATTTGATAGTGGATAATGAAATTTATATTATAAAAATGAATTTTTTAAACAAATCCAAGGAATAGTGACTCTCACCACATCATGATATTTTTTTTAGTTTATATGATCAAAAAAATTATTTTGAGGAATATCACAAAAATATATAAAATATAATTCTTTAGTTTTTATACACTAATTGGATGTTGTTGAAAATTAGGTTGATTTTTTTACAATTATCAGATCTATAAACCATGTTTACTTAAAAGGTACTAATGTTTCTATGTGTACAATGATCTAAAGCTATCCTGATTGTTATTAAGAATCAGTTTGTCATTACAGTTGTACTCACAAAACCCTGAAATAGAAAATAACTTTTATATACAGTTATTCTCTAATTTTTTGGATTATGTGATACTCTTATAGAAAATGATAAGCTGATAGCTTATCCCATAAGCTAATTAAATACAAATGTGAAAATTTACTTGAAAATTGATATTGATTAATTTATTCTATTTTTTATGAATTATTTCGAGGAAGTATATATATATATATATATAGGCAATAGTGATATATATATATATAATGAACACAATTTGTAAATTCAAAAAGAATGAACTAGTGATATTTTAAATTTAATGGTTAATATTGATCATATATTATGAATACTCAATGCATTACCATTACATGAATGAAATCATAATATTCATTTATCTAAAAAATTGTATATGTAACTTTAAAATTATTGAGGATCGAATGGGATCCTATATATATGGATTTGAAAATGATATACAAGGGAATTATAAGGAATATGTTGAAATTCAATTATTTTCAAATGATTGAAAAATAATATATCTATCTGAAGATCGAGGTGGTATAGAAGTATGATATAGATGTTCATAGGACTGTAATAAATATAATATATTTGAGAAAATAAAATGATATAATTTTATATTTAGAACACACAGTTGTGTCCCATACATAATTAAATTTAAGATGGAACTTTTCGATAAAGGAAATAATTAAAATATTTAATCAATGATTTTTATTTTACATCTATTTATATATTCTTGTTTTTTATTTATTTTTAGTTTCAACTCTGATTAATATAATTTTAATGATTGGTGTGATTATTGGTCATGTCCAAATTTGAAAATATTATAACAATTATGAAATAATTACTAATGCATGATAGAAATTGAATAAAATCACCATTGATTTTATCAATGTTCTTCCCAATAACTATAATTAAAAATAAATAATTTAATTTTTCTTATATAACATCCATTACTTGAGTGTCTCTAAACTAGTTCCATGATCCTGGTCAACAGATGAACTCAAAAGCCCCTCTCCAAATGGAAAAGGATATTGACTAGGAGTGAGGATCTAATAGATCAAATGGGGAGACTATAACCCCTTTATCATAGTAATTACACAACAGATAAAGTGCTAAATAACTTGAGTATAAGTAAACACAATCAATAAACATTCATTTTAACTAAATCCAAAAAATAGTTATAATTCAACTACCAAGCAGTAAATATTCTATGTTATGTCCTAAAATGCCAAGTATAAGGAAAATGAAAAATAAATATTCCGATAAGAATCAACATAGAAGGACTTGACTCCAAGTTAGGATCACTCGTCCATGCACATAACATTCCCCAAACCAATCTTCTAGAATATGTACTTGTTTCCATATCTTGATCTTCAACCTTCAAATCAACACAGTTAACCAATGATAGATGGAATAGGGTGTATTTACAACTTATTTGGCTACCCAAAATGGTGTAATCACATGTACATTCTAAAAAAATAGTGTTTTCTTGTATTATAATGAAAAAATAGTTAAACAATAAATAAACCAATTTCTATTATAAAATATTAATAGCATAACCCATTTTCATCATTTTATTCATGGGTTAGGAATTTTCTTCAATTTCCTTACACCATTTTCTAGTAAAAAAATACTAGTAATGGTGATATGTTAAGTTCCCTGTCTCAAAATTGAATGAAATGCACAACTAATTACACCGCACTAACCTTAGAGCCTCTATATTGGTAGTCTAATAAAATAAAACCATTAGGGGAATAATCAATCATTCTGACTCCCTATGAAGTGCATTCTAGAGGTGGAGATTAGAGACTCAATCCTACCCAACCCATGTACATAGAACCTAATGTCAATACCCCCTAAAACAACAAGCCACGTGGACATGATTCTATAATACGTTATCCACACATAAAATTTCCCATCCATATTCATTGAATATACATACCATTCACAATTCAGAGTTCATTAAACATGTAAATAATTTTCATGTCTTAACCCATTAACACATTTACTATTAAAAATTCACATCATGTAACCACATTAATACCATTCCAACACCCCTTATTCAATGTTATCAATTAATAATAATTAAAATCATGTTCTTTTTATACTCCATGGTACTAAACTATAAAATATATCTTAGAATTGCTTCATTTACTCGTGTTAACATGCTAAACAAATCAATAATGGGTTCTATATCATAAACCCTTCAATATAATATTTAATAACCCAATACCACATTCAGGATAATGGAACACCCATGTTTATCCTTTACCTAGGTATAATCTGTCACAATGCTTCCCATGAATATCATAGTGGGTTCAATTCATCATTTAACCAATATAATCCTCAAATCCACAATGGTAATCCCTCCGGCTAGCATAAAAGAACCAAAAACAACCACATAATCATGATCAAATCAACAAGACAATGGGACATTATATGTAGACTAACTACCTAAATTCCAAAGAAGAAATCTCACTTAACCTCAACCTTTGATTCAGATTCCAATGCCCTTCTGATCCCCAACCAAAAATCCAAAGGAGTAGGGGGTTTAGGTCTTACGAATATGAATAACTACAGAAGACCAAATCTAGAAAAAGTAATAAAGAACAATGTTATACTCACATAGAACATTGATCAACTGAAAATGTCACTCCAAATTGTTTTGAAACATGGTAGATTTACTATTGGGAATATTGTTTGATTTTGGTCTATCAATATTGCTGATAGAGGAAGAACATGGGAAAAAATTGGGTAAGAGTTCCTAAATCCTAAGGGGGGGGGGGAATGTAAAATCCTCATTTAAAGGAAGAACTATTTAGCTGCATGGATCGCTAAACCATGAACCAATCATGGATTACCCTCAATATAAGAGGGGGATAAGAAACATGGTTTCCTAAGAATCACACACAATTGGACGATCTATAGGATGACTATGTGGGGTGGCTCTATCCAAGCTTGCATAGTTTTTTCCTACCCCATTCATTGTTTCTTCAAACCATTAATCCCTCCTCCATGCATGCATGGTTTGGGAACATAGTTACAATTAACCATGTTTCCATAATTAAAATTGAACTTAAGGGACCAATTATCCATTGTTTCCAGTAGTAAACACATAAAACTCCCATGAGACTATTGACTAAAAAATAATCATTACATTAAACAAAATAATTTTACTTAAACAAAAAAATGAAAAATATACCTAAAATAAAGTTTTAAATCTTACCACATGCCCAAATTATAATTACATACCCTCTAGTTTCACTCCCTGGCATCACTATGCATATAAGGTAAATGATTAAGCCATTAGGCTTATATCTCTATCTCCCTCTCCTAGGTTTCCTCCATAATGTCACCATGTTTCCACAATACATGGATAAAAGGCACAACCAATCATCCCAAAAACATCTCACTATGATCTAGAATCAGATATGTGATTCCCCTCAACAGATTCATCCATACCCATCCCAACAACAACAAATATGACCTCAAGGGAATTTAAAGAAACACTGCATAAATCATTACATAAGTAATCATCGAGAAGAGAACAATACCATTTTGGAAGATCCAATAGAAACTATATGATCTTGATGTTATCCATGTCTCATGGCCCAAATCACTATTCATAGTCTTATCCCCTTTTTTAAATTCTATCATGTACTAAACTAGGAATCACCCTAAGTTCATACAATTGTATAACCACATTTACCAAGCTATATCCAACCACAAATCATGGTTTTTCTACCATGATCTATATATGAACACCCAAAATGTAGTTTAAGCACAAAAATTAACTTAATACACTAACCCAATCAACACCTAAGTGAACACTCACTAATGAAACTGAAACACCAGGATATAACTTACCTGAGCCCAACCAACTCAAAACATTGTTAATCTCACCAACACTAGTAAATTTCATGCTATGGTGATCCCAATCATGTATTTTAAGTCACTGCAGCCATATGTTAGTGTTGGGAACATCTCAAAATTGAAATGGACACCATGATTTCACCTTAATTATCACAACATATCCTAGTAGTTTAAAATCTCCCTAGACGCACTCATCCTTGAGAACTCTTCCCAATATTGTCATTCATCCATGCTATCATAACCGCCCAAAATGGATATGCATCCACTACATGTTGTAGTCCAATAAAAACCTGATCTATCTCCTATTTTCATTCATTTCCAGACATCAATCCTTAGTGTCATAGAACAGACCATGAATATTTCTCTAGCCATACAATGTCAAACAAACCCAGATTGGCTTTTCCGAAATACCCTTCTTAATCCATTGACACTCAAGACCTTTGAACTTCACATGGAGTTTCTTCACTTATGGAATACCACCATCATTAAATTCACCCACTCTTATCATTCTCCGAATTCTTATAAAACACAAACATTAAGCAATCCACTACTCTCCAAATAATCAAAATCCCCTCCTCACCCATTAAATTTACTAACCGAACCCCTAAGATTATCTCTACATCAACAAAAGTCTATTTGGTACCATTCTCAAAATAATTTATATTGTAAAAAATCGCTTGTCCTTTAAAATCATCCACCTTTGGTGGATCAACACTCACCAAATGCATACATTCATCTAAATTAGTCAATATATCCCTGGTAGATTCATTATGGAACACCCATATTCATTTTTTGGATTGAACTATATCACCTAAATGTGAATCATTCACACATAAATTCATTCAAAGGTCACCAAAATACACATACTTGAGTCCCTACAAAACAAATGATGAGGTTCAAGAATAAAATATTAATTTAAAATAACTGTTTCCCTACCCCTTTTCTCCCATCAGTGACTCTAACACATGCATATCAGATTTATTTGAGAACCAACTGAATCACATGATAGGGCTTGGCTCAATCATCCAATATAAAAAATGCCCACCCATAATCTCCTAATGAATCCTAACATTTATTAAAACAGGTTCTTATCAGAATCATAATTATACCATGCCGAGACCATAGGCGGCACCACATATCCAAGATGAACATACCGCTCCCCACCTTAAGAGTGTCATTATCAGCTATTTCCTCATGAAATTTCAACCATCATGGTTCTTGATTAGATCACTATATGAGCCCAAAAACCTGGACATAGAGATATAGATTTTCCTAGAACAAAAAAATAACATCCAAAAATAAACATTCCCGACTTATAATGATGAAAAACAAAGTATTCTTCGACATTAAATCCTTATCAAGGATCTCCTTCGAGACTATCAGTTTGTCAACTTCCCACTATATTGGTTTGCATACCATGATACATGAGTGTAACCTCCATGAGGCCCTGTGTCCATCAAAAAATACATTTAGGTTTCTAGGTGTAAATCCATAGCCTCTCTTAGAACACATATGATGATTTCAAAATATTTTCTCATGATATTAATTAGATAAAAGTATTCTAAAAATTTATCAACTGAAACCACCATAACACATCATCCACTGATGTCACATTCTAATATGAGTCATATTGACCCACTGCAAGTCTAGGGCTTCTCGGCAAGAAAAAATCTCAACATCACTTAACCCCCACTACTATGGTATGATTACAAACAAGTAATCATGACCACTCCATGTCTCTCCACAAAATAGCTTTGAACCAACATTTCCTTTAAAACCATTGTAACCACACCGTTTGATTTATCATAACATGATCATGAAGGTTATAAACCAAAACAAAACTATCTTCCACACCAAATAAAAACAAACTATCTCTCTTATAATCATTCTTCTAAATTGGTCTTCTCAGAGATTGACTTTCACTTCTCCCAATCCACTGTTTCACACATCCTGAATGAAATTATTTTTTACCTGTATATTCACACTTATAGACCAAACCAGATACCTAAATGTCTCACACCTTAATGAAACCACACATTAATCCCAAATCTAGTCTTTAGATGTAATACATCACTATAAAAAACATCCACTAACACAACTAATCAGTCATCCAAGTCAGTAAACCATAATAGTATTTAGTCTTTCTCATTGTTATCATCAAAAAACACAAACATTCACATAATAAGCCTAAGAATGTGACCACCCCTCACCCTGAGTGTCACTTCCATATCAAAAGTGTCCATCCATGTCTCTGTCATCCATGCCTCATCACCCAAATTAAACATCCTTACCACGAAATCTTATTTTAAAATATGTTTCAGGTATCATAATGATTCTTCATATGAAATCCAACCTTATGGAAAACACAAAAAATAATGTGATTCCTTAAGAGAGAAACAAATGCATAATATTTCTATTTTTATTGAAACATAGTGGAACACAACATTAATTTATTCTACCATTGAAGAAACAAGAGATGATTCACATTTTATAGCAACCACAACGATAAAATACCCTCAATTACACATGATTGTGAACTCATCTCCGTAGCTCGAGTAACATATCGAAGAAAATCAATAACCCCCCTTATCACTATGAACAAAACACAGACCAATAAATACCCTTTTGACTCATTTCAAAGTTACAAAACATCTACACGTGTCATATGGACCCCAAAAACATGTGAAACCCAGCTGGACCCGCTCATAGGTCAACTCAAAAGAATAACCATAACTAATAATTAATCAACAATCATGTAAAGATAAGGAAAATAGATATATCTCTAAGATATAATAAAAAATCATCAATCAAATAATTTACCACATGCAACATTCATTCCCCCAATCCACGATACATTGCATCTAATTCTCCATTACAAGTATTTACTATTGGTTTCGCACTAATAAAACACCCACACATACATTTTCACTATGTTCAAAACATTAAATATAGAGTCTATAACACACCTAAAATGTTCTGAACCCACATGTTCTCCAAACACATAACTGCCACCCATCACTAATGTCCTCACAACTAAGATACTCATTCTTATGTCAAACATACAACTGATACAATTACAAACAACAAAAATTACATCTTTTAAATTGTCTAAAAATAAATAAAAAATATAGTGTCACAACCATATTGAGGGAATAATAAGAAACTCCCCTTTATCCACACGTCACAATTCCACATGGTCCCTTGAATTTTAAGTAGGGTCCCAACCTAAGGTACTCTCACTTCCCAAACGACCCATTCAGTGTGACCGATAAAAAACACAAGGGATACTAACTACCCAGGTCCCCAAATGATCCTTCATCCCAAATACTCTTATAAATAACATCTCTATTTTTAGAACCCACAGGTTCAAATTTTAAAAAATTATATTTACCCATCATTTTAAAAATACATACATTATTCGGATTAAATTTTCAAAACAAATTCACCAGAAAATATTTGAAGAGAAGAACAACATGTGAAAAAAACATAAATGAAAATACACTACCAAACATATACAACTAACTCTATATGCACTATCATAATTGACATTACCAAATCTCCCACTATCCTCCATAATCCATACCAAAGTCATGTTCAACATGGGTAAACCAACTTATGTATTAACAATTCTTGTATTAGATGCACATTTAAATATTTTACATTGATAACCTAAATCTCTGTCATTCAAAAACATTTCTATGTTTAAAACTCACCATAACCAAAAAATTAACCCATTTATAACATTTTATTAAAAACTATTAATTCACCATTCTTTAATATTCCTTTCATTTATATTTTTCATGATCTATATTTGTCACCTATTCATTAAATTTTTATCAAATATAACATGAATTATATTCCTTTATTTCCCACACATCTTTATTATGTGTTCCTACATTGATATGTTCCACCTATATCCCTAGTATCCTAAAAATATTCATGAATGCATAACCTCATTACATTAAATACATGATAATGTATCATAAAATTGTTACATCACACAATAATTACGTCACCCAATGGTAAAATATACTTTAATCATAACAACAGACGCAGAAAAAAAAAACTATCCTACCCTGGGTATCTGGGTTTTCCCATTACTTGTCCTAGCTACTCCCACAGGATACCTCGTTTAAAATTCCCAAAACATCCTATTATCCCATATACCTATCCAAAATAGTATGAAACAAAAAATAAACCCACTTATGATACCAATTTATAATTTCCCGGAACCGAATGCCACTTAAGTAATGCCTCGAGTCAGGTTGCCACATGACCACATGCGTTCCACTACACACCATAAAGTCTTCAAACTAGTATATAGTTTATAATACATCATATGGGGATACTATTAAATATTTACCAAAGTAATCCATAAAGTAATAAGCATTATATAATGGACATATAAATAAACACTACCAATAAACATGCATTACCAACTAATTCCCCAAACTGGGTACAAGTCCATGAACAAATAGAAACTATGCTATGTCATGTCATAGACTTACAAATGTAAGGTAAACCAAAAATAAATATTATAAGAAGAATCCCTAAATTGGGTCCAATCCCCATGTTTGGATGCATAATATATGCACATCTTATGCCCAAAATCAACCATCAATTATAGGTCTTTTCCCTTGTCCTGGACTGTAACCATGAAATATGCTCCGGTTCCCAAAGGTATCCAAATAAAGGTGTGATTACATCTCAGTAGGACACAACCAACACTGTCAAAAATATATACAGTATAATGATATAGTCAATGAATATACTAAAAATAATACAAATGTAAATAAGAAATAATCTATGTGTTATGAGTTAACATTAATCACCTAATCCATTTTTTTCATTTTCTCTATGGGTTAGGAATTTTTATAAATTTCAATATAGCTTATCTTGGTCATATACTATTCATAATGTTGGTATGTAATGTTCCCTATCTCAATAAAAATCCATTCTACATACAATTAAATCATACTTACCATAGAGCCTCTGTACATGTAGTCCCATCCACAATAACCATTAGGGGAATAGAGCATCTGTAAAACTCACTAACCTATGAATTCTAAGGGTGGGTTTTTGATCCCCATTCCAACTAGAACTATGGAATTTAACTTCTTATCAATAACCTACAAAGATTTAATCCATGTACAAATTATTCTTTAACCATTTATTACATATACATTTTTCAACCTAAACTCATTGAATACTATTACCATTCACAATTTATATTTCATTCAATGCATAAATTTTTTTCATGAATGAACCCATAACATAATTACCATTAACCAATTATAACTTGTTAACACATTATCATTATACAAAACACCCCCTTATGTCATGTTGTAAATTAAACACAATTAAAATCAAGTTCATTTCAAAATCATTGTTATAAAACTATACACGATCTCATACATTTACTTCATCAACATGTTTTAACATGGTAAACATATCAATCATAGGATAAATCTCAAAAACAATTCTATATCATATTTAAAAACCTAATCCCATGTGCATGAATACAGAACAATCTATGGGTATCCAATATCAAATTCAATTCTAACTCAATGCATTTCAGGTTGATCATGATGGGTAAAATTCATCAATTAACCAATATAATCTTACATTCTATTATGGTAAACCCAATAGATAGCACAAAAACTCTAAAAACAACCACATACAAATGTAAAAACAATAAGAATATTCTATATAACATTTATACCACCCACCATAATTCTAAAGATGAACACTCACTTATCATAAAACTTTTATTATGAGTTCTACACCTTTGGAATCCCCAACATAAAATCTTCTAGGAAGATATGGGTTTAGGGATTTGGAAGAATAAGAAAACTAACAGAAGAACTAATCTAAAAAAGGATGGAACAGGTTTGTTAAAAACCCATAACATCAATCCACACCCAATGACACTCAAGATGAATTAGAAATGATGGAGATCAACCCTTGGGAAGATTGAATGATTTTGGTATGTTAGTATTTTTAGTGGAGGAAGAGTTGGGAAAAATCAAGGAAGGATTCAAAAATCCAATAGGGGAAAAATGAAAATACCCACTTTGAAAATGGTGCATAGTTTTGTCACACGGTTGGCCAAATCGTGTGCCATCCTCCATACATGATGGGGACATGACATGTGTTTTTCATATGAGCCACTTCGGTTGAAAAACTATGGGATGACTATGTATGATTGATCTATCCAAGCCCACATAGTTTTTCCCACCCATTAAATGGTTTATTCAAATAGTTTCCCCCATAATAAATCATTGGTTGGACACATAGTTACTACCAACCATGTTCCAAACATGCAACATGCACTAGATATATCCATTATCCTTTATTCTATGTCTTAAACCCCCCATAACACACCCAATACTCCTCGTACACCTAATAAAAACTTCATTAACGAAATTAATGTGACATAAATGGAACATACACAATAAAATTCCATAACATAAGTCCATGATCATAAATATTTGATCTCTTTAATTAAAATTTCCCCACATTGTTATTTGATAACATTTCTCACTCAAAAAACATATAATTTTATTGATAAAGGATATTGTTAGGTAGCATTTACTACCAGATTAAAATGTATTAATATATCCTTAATAGTTTACATAAAACTTCTAAAAATATATTTAATAATAATTCAATAAATAAAAATATATGAACATAGATTATAATCCTTAGAATAATAATTATTTTAAAATTACAATTTAGACAGTAAAATATCAGTTAAAATATTTATTTTGGCTTTTCAAATGAGTCTATTATCCATATTTTTCAGTGGTTTAATTCTCACATTATAACAATTTCACCTCATGATTTCAAATAGAACAATATAATCATATTATTGGATGTGATACTAAATTATATAATTATTGACTGATGGTGGGCATAGAATATTATTATGAATATATAAATCATTGGAAAATATAAATATTGTTCATAATTGGAAATAAAATTCTAATGAAACATGGATTTCACAAAATATATATATAGATAATCATTTATTCTCAATGAAGGTTGATGTTATAGATATATTATTCCTTTTAATATCTCCAAGGAACTAGGTTGTGAGATTTAAGAAAAAGGGAATGTTTGTCCCAATATATGTTAATACATTTTATATTAAATACTTCTTCTGGTGTATATAAAGGAGAACCAAACATTTATATATTATACATTATTTTTAAAATAAAATCCTATAAAAAAGATTATAGATAAATAGTTCTGGTGTATTTGAGATAATGTATATATAAAAAAATATAAAAAATAACTAACTAAAACATATTTTTATTTTAATAATATTCTCATAACTATTTGTTATATTATTAAGGGAAAGGATTCCCAAGGGGAATATATAATGAAATTGTTTATATATAAATCATTGTAAGTGAGAAACATGATCCTAAAGTACAACATATTAGTCAAGATCCATACCATGTTATCCTAAAAGTTGAGAATCATATATTATCACATATGATCTTGGAATAATTAAGAAGATATCATTATATCATGGAATCATAATAATTTATAAGAAACATAAAATATTTTATCAAAATCATAAGTCAAGGATAACTACCCTTACAACAAAACATAATGTTCTAGGTTTATTAGAAATAAACTATACATTATATCACATAAGATTAAAACATTACCCAATGCCTCAGGGAAAAAAATAATTCAAGGAACACACATCACATATTAAAATTTAGATTAATATGTGCTCAGAAAAGTAAATTAGAAATAAATCATTTGAAAATGAAAACCCGTGTAAATTAAAATGATGTTCACGATATTTCTTAATGAATTACCAAATGATATATCGTAAAATTTCACAAAAAGTAATTTATATTTTTAAAATTTACAACGTATAAGGAATCAATGGAAATTAATATAGACTCCATGTGAATAAAAATATATAAAAATCATGTTGGGAAGTATGTATAGAAATGAACCTCTTAAATAATTCTTATATAAATCAATAAATAACTATTGTAAAAAATATGTGTATTAGGTTTTGAGATATCAAATAACTCAATTATATACATTTGCCTAATAGAATGGGTCTTTTAGAAATAACTAAAAGTTACAATATTTAAATATATAGTAGAAAATAAATTAAAAATATATCATTAATCATTTCACCTTAAAAAAGTATTTAAATGGGAACTTGAAAGGATCATTTTTCATTAACAATGAAAGTAAAAACAAACATGATATATATATATATAACATATATACATAGAATAAAAAATTAAATTTAATAAATAAATTAACTGAGATATGTAGCAAGAGACAAAATAACCTAAGAGAAAAGAGGATGGTTTGATGGGTCTCTTACCTCATGTCCTTACTAGATTGGTGTGTTCTTCTAACATTTTGAATAATCTAAAAAATTTAAAAACGTGAATTGTAACAATTTTTATATATATTTGATTCAATATTTCTCATTTTTTAATTTATAACCATTTTATTAGGATATTGTATACATGATCACCTTTTCGATAATGTTTTTTCAGGGTTCTATGGTCTCACTGGTTTATTGATAATTATGGAAGGAAATTTTAAAATGATCAATAATTCCATAATTTAAATGTATAGATTTAATTAAAGAAATGAGGTATAAACCCATATATATATATATGGATGAAATATTAGTAAAAAATAAAGACAGTTCATAGATTTTAAAGGATATCATTTAATGGTTTATCAATAACCAATATGGGAGATTCTTGAAACAATAATCAGATCTGGCCTATGATAAAGACTGAAGGGAATTACAAATATTTACATGATAGTGAAGATCACATGGGAATCCAAAATGTACCATTTGTATTTATTACACCGACAGATACATTAACACTAGGTTCTTTCAAGAATCCTAAATTAAAACTGCATTCCAACATATACCATATATAACTGAAAACTATAAGTATGCAAGTAGTATGGAAACAACAATCAATATAGTAAAACAATATATTATTGGAATTATACATAGGAAAATAAATTACTATGCTATGTATAAAATATTACATTAAAACAAATTCATGTAACAAATATGTCAATATCCCACCATGCCACCTCCCAAACTCAAACCAGATTATCAGTAAAACCAAATCCTCCATAGTGGTTCCTTTCCCCTACCATCATCAGAAATAATAATGACCATATAAAACCCTTTGGAGTATATAGTATGGGAGCTCAAAAAGACTATTAAGGTCCCAATAAATGTTAGATAACCATAAAATATTCAATAAACAAATAATTCCCAATTTTATGAAATAAAATATAAATTTATAAGGTTTTCCTAATTTTAATTAAAATGGAGGGAATAATATCAACACATTAGTTTAAATGTATTCCATGAATAAATAACCAATTTTAATCTAAAAAACTTTATCACCATGGTATGGATCCCTAAGGCATATCAGGTAAAGGAAAGCTAGAATCATCAAAACTCAGTGATTGTGGGAATATAACCGACTACACAGATGGACCAAGAACTATTGCCTATGGATTATAGATCCCTAAAATGTATCTTATTTTCTAAAAATATTTTAGTAAGTGTTTTAAGATATATCCAATTATATGTATGATAACCATAACTATGAATGGATGACACAAATTACACACGAATGTTCCTAGGCTCTCATGGGATTCCCCTATAATATAGGAACATTATAACAATATAAATGAAGGACCATGGAACACCCTAAGAAGGGATGTGTCGCACCCCAAACCGTACGTTTATTTTATTTTATGATTTCTTTGGCTTTAAATTATTTTTTTTGTGGTTCACGTTCAGTCTCGGATGAAAGTTTTGAGTTTTGATAAAAAGTACGCATCTTGGGTTCGACGTCGTCGGAAGCGCGGGTGGAGCGCGACACCGCGCGGCTTCTCCCATGAAACTGTGTGGCCTCTTCGGCTTAGAGGAATTAAAATAAATTAGAAAATGTCAGTTTAGATTGACTTTTAATATTTTTTTGGCTATTAATAATTATTATTTTTATTATTTAAGACAAAATGAATATTTTTATCATTTATATTTTATCACTATGATTATGATTATCATTATTATTTTTATTACTATTAGTGTTGTTATTATTATTATTATAACTATTATTATTATTGTTATTATTATTATTATTACTATTGTAATTTATTATTATTATGATTTTGATTTGTTTTATTTAATTTTATTTATATTTTATTATTTTCTTTTCTTTTTCTTCTAACCCTAGCCCCCTTTATATATATACTTTTCTTTTTTCTTTCTCCCCGCGGGAGCCGCCTCCTCCGCTCTTTGCTCGACCCGCAGCATCCCCTCGGCTCAGCGCGCAGCCCTGCCTCTCCTTCCAGCGGCGGAGCCCCCCCATCCCGGCTTTCCTTTTTTTTTCTTCTTTCCCGGCAGTTCCTCCCCATCTCCTCCTGTAGTACCGCCTCGGCCTGCCCTCCGCCTCCATCATCCGACGAAGCTCCGCCCCCCTGCACTGCCTCTTTGCGCTCCGCCTCTTTTTTTTACATCCACTACGGTCGACCCCTTTCAGCGCCGCACCCCTCCTCATCCCCTCTTTGCTGCAGCAGCCACCCATGGGCTTCCCCTCACTGTAACCTGCACGACCCAGTCGTCGGACACCCCCAATTCCACCGCCCAACATCAGCCTCCCACACCCGCATCGCACAACCAACCTTCTACTCTCCCATGCATGCAGCGTGCCCTCCTTTTGGCCGCCTCCCTTAGCCAACACCACAGGATCTCCCAGCCTCCCTGTTTAGTGGAGATTCCTTCCCCCCTTATCCGCTCAGCCCACCCAGGAACAACCCAGCACAGCCCTGTAGTGCCGCCTCCCTCCATTTCAGCGGAATATTACTTCTTCCCAGTACCTCAGCCACCTTGGTCTCTCTTCTCTTTGCAGCGCGCATCAACCTGGTTCGGCCCCTGTTCTCAGCGCCACCCTTGCTGGTCGGCTCGGCAACCACCTGCTTCCTGCTTTGCAGCTTTCTCATCACTCTGTACAGCAACACCCCAACCGGCACAGGTAACCCCTAGAATGGATTTTTTTATTAGTTTTTATTTTATTTTTATTTTTTTACTTTTATTATAATTATAATTATTCTTATTTTTATTATTATTGTTATTGTTATTATTATTATTATTATTATTAGTGTTATTATTATTATTATTATTAATATTATTATTATCATTATTATTATTAATCTTATTATTTTTATTATTATTGTTATTACTATAGTTATTTTTACTATTTTTACTAATATTAATCTTATTATTATTATTATTATTATTATTATTAATATAGTTATTATTATTATTATTATTATTATTATTTTCATTATTATTATTATTATTTCCATTATTATTATTTTTATTACTATCATTGTACTGTTGTTGGATTATGGGTTTTAATTGATGGTGGGTTTTTATTTGTTGGTTTGGAACTTTTAGGACCCGCACAGGGCGTTTCCGAGTGAGCGCTACCGCCGCGCCTTGTTTCCGAGGTTCCGTCGTCACCGCGCTTCAGTTTCGAGGTGAGCGTTTCTCCCCGCCGCTTGGTTTCGCGTGCTCTAGTGAGTTTTTGTATGTGTCTGAGTTCTTGAAATTGATTATACAGAGTGTTAGACTTTATCACGTGGCTTCAGACACGCGTTGTGTCATCGCGCCTTGGTTTCAAAGTTGTTTTATCGTCGCGCTTTGATCTTGAGGTAGGTTCCCTTTTCACTGCTTTTAAAATTTAAGTTATATTATTTCATGCTGTTTGCGCACCCTAATTGTTTAAAATCAACATTTTATTAATTTTAATAAATATGAGATAATATACGTTAATAAATTTTTAATATAAGATTGTTAATTTTTAAATGGTTATTTAATGTCAAAAGGAGCCGTTTATTTTATACACGACACATGAAACATCCTTTTGACGAGCGAACACCCAATAATGAATGAATGCCCGTTTGGCTTTTAAACATAATTCACGAAATATAAAATAGAGTTCTGGTTTAATGAGAAATGATTTCTTTTGATGTGTGAACAAATACATTGGTTCGTTTGAGAAACTTCCCAGTTGGCTCTTAAAGATTATTTGGAAAAAGAAAATGGATTGGTTTGGATTATAAAAATATTGTTAGCCTGTGACGTAGTGTTTTTTTTGGGTTCTTTAAATAGTTTTAAACTGGTTTTGGTAGTGATTGTGAACTGTATTAGATGCCTGTTTGGCACTTTATGGAAAGCGATGAAAATGTTTTTATAAAAACCCTCTTAAGACAACTCTCCTGCCTTGGTTGCGATTGATTGTTTGGGGGGGCCGCGTTTAGAGGCTCCCGAGTACATGAGTAGTTAAAGGCACGAGGTTGTCCCATGGAGTGGCTCGGGGAATGCCTTTTGTTCTTTATATATAGATATATCTGATTGGATGCTCGGTTGGCATCGGTTGGCTCACCCCTTTTTTTTAAACACTTGAGACATGGGAATCTGGCATATTGATAGAATATTCTAAGAACGATTGCTGCACTGGTAGGTTATGGTACTGACCAGTGGCCCATAGTAGGTGGATATATTGGGTTTATTGCTATGGGATTTTCCCTCGACCTGCCCGTGAGTGGATGGTCGAGCGTATTGTGCGTTTTGATTTCATCGTGACATGTTGATAAGGATGATTTCTCATGTATTGGTGTCTTCTGGTTTATTCTCGATCTCCTAGGTTCACCCATGCCTATTCAGCTTTTGTAGCTTGCAGTAATGATTATGATGCTCACATGTATACCTACATTGCCCTTGCTTTGTGTTTTACTTTGTGCACTCTGGTGTATTGTTTTCTTTGGAAAATGGTAAATTGCTTTTGATTAGGTTTCTAAAAATGGTTTTCAAATAAAAGAGTTTAATCCCCTTTGCACAAATTTGGATGATTTAAACATCACTTTCCCCATTTCTTGAAATGTCATTGACACTAATGAAATGAACCCGAATTTTGAAATGGCTAAGGGCAATGGTTTGTACTTTGTTTATAAGTAAAATGCTTAGAAAAACATACTTTTATAAATTGTAGTTCAAACTTGAAATGATGTTTCTTTTATTTTAAAGGTAGTGCATTGGGAATAGATTTCGGGCTACCCTATTGAGTTTTAATACTCACGCCTATAGTTGTTTTCTGTTTTTAGTGTTTGTGCAGGCTATAGCTTGAATGCGCTCGCCTAGGGCGACGCTTGATCGTTGAGTCGGAGAGCGACCTGCGAGGTCGCACGGAGTTGTTCGGACGTCGTGTTTGGTTGGTTTGTTTCCTTTTTGTTCTCGTTTAGTCACTTTTTTTTGGTTTATCTTTTCTGCGCTAATCTGTATTATTTTCACTGTCTTATTTATTTATATTGGGTGAAATTGTTCCCATCGCCTCTGTTGATGCCCTGGCGCTTGTCGCCAGCCCGGGAGGATCGGGAACGCCTCTCGGGCCATGTTGGGGACCGGCTCGGGTGACCGGTTCAGGGTTGACCCGGGTTGGTTCGTGACAAAATGGTATCAGAGGAGGTTTGCTCTTAGCAGACCTCACTATTCAGAGTGCCCTTTGTTATTTGGGATGTCAAGGTAGATGGAGTAGGATTGTCGGGACTTGAGGGGTAGGTGCGAGAAGAGCGTCGCGAACTCTTGCCTGTACTGATCCTCAGGTTTCCATGGGAAGTCTGGTTTAATTTGTTTGTTTGGGTTTTTATGGAAAGGTTTTGTGATTGGGATACGACAAAGGGAGTTGGGCCACTAGTCCTCCTAACCCGCAAGGCCTGGCAAGCCATGCAGAGCTAGGGGCATGGTCCAAGAAGTCTCCCTGTGTCAGTGACGTGTTTTGCATATGGCCGCCAACCATATGGTCAAGTCACCCACTGACACTAGTCCCCTGTTTGATTTGTTTTGGGTTTCCCTTGATTTTTGAAACTGGTTTGAAAAAAAAGGTTGGTTTTGAAAAAAAAATGGTTGTTTGAAATAACATGTTTGATTTGCAGATTGTTTTAAAAGAAGTGGTACGAATAAATTGTTTTTGGAAAATGAAGTTGCTTTGTTTTGACCTTGGTGTTCTGATGAGTGCTCACATGCATTGTGGTATGTTGAAAATGTGGATGGATTTCTGGTATGGTGGATGGATGCCCTGGGTGGCACGAATACATGCATGTGAGTGAGGCTCTAAAGAATACCAATGGTGAAGGTTTAACCCACTAAGCTTGTTCTAAATTAAAGATGTTTTCAAAGAGAAAATTTTTGACGTTATGATAACTTGTTTTCTCGGATTTTGAGCTTGTCACCTATGTAGTGTTTGGTTTTGAGGTTTTTATTCATTCGTTGAGTTGGCCTTGATTGGGGTTTTGAATTTTCCTTGTCCAGCGGTTATCCCTTTGAAGCTTCGATGGGTGATCGTAGTGTGGTTGATCAACCTAAGGATTTTATGCTTGAGTTTCGGAAGCTCGATCCACCTCTCTTCTATGGTCAAGCAGACCCTTCCGTGGCAGAGGAGTGGATGTGGAAGGTTGAAAGGGACTTTAACCTCATTTTCTTGATCGAGTCGTTGAAGGTCAAGTTTGCGACCTTCATGCTTGAAGGTTCACCGTGGATGTGGTGGAAGTCAGTGTCTCAGAACAAGCCTCGTCAAGAGGTTACTTGGGAGTTTTTCAAGGCCTCTTTCATTCGTCAGTATTTCTCTGAGGAAGAAAGGGTGAGAAAGGGGATGGAGATGTGTTGTCTGCAGCAGGGCGACATATCCGTGTTGGAATATTTCCAGCGCTTTGTAGATTTAGTACCTTATGATTCAGAGTATGCCACAAATGACCCCGTGAAGGCTCGACGCTTCGAGGAGGGTCTCCTCCCTGATCTACAGTCGAAAGTTTCAGAGTCCAACCCGACTTCTTTTGTCGATGTGGCGAGACAAGATTTTCATGTCGAATCCGCGATGGCGGGAGTGCCCGAAGTAATTCTCCCTCTTTCAATCCCTATGAGCAGTGGTGAAGATTCTGGAAAGGAAATGAGTAAGCAAATAAAAGTGGATGGAGCAGGTCGTGGAATCAAGAGGCCTCGAGATCTTTCATCAACCTCTTCGGAGCGAGAGATTATTGTGTGTTATCAGTGTGGAAAGCGAGGTCACAAGAAGTCATCGTGCCCAAGAACTCCGAAGCCCTTCCAGGCATGTGGACGCCTGGGTCACTTGCGACGATTTTGTCGGGGTGTTGCAAGGAAGCGTCGCAAAGGAAGTTCTCAGAAGTAATGTGTTGTTGGGTCTTTGTTCAGAGTTTCTGGTGTAAGTCTCTTTTCAGTTTAAGTGGTCTTTTATCGTTGTAGTTGTACTGGTGGTGTTTTGGGTTGAAATGTATGGGAATGTCGTGGGCCTTTTGATGAACTTCACCTTTTAATGCTGGTATGTTTTTAAATTTTAAAATCTTGTCCTTCAATCTGTCAAATCAAGAGATGTATGTATTGCATTGGGATTATCAGAACCTGACTGCGAGGCAAGAGATGCTTCATCCATCAGAGCTCCAGCCAAAAGGTCTCGGAGTGAAGCCGGCACGTAGTCAGGAACCCCCCAGGGAAATTTTAAAGAGTCCGGTTAAAGTCGCGCCTCTATCGTCGTAGTGAGATAGTTTTCGTGTTGTTGCTCTGGTTCCTCTGTCGTTGTAGTTTTTCTCTTGCCGCAAAGCGCGCGATGGACTTATCCCTCGCATAGTGTCGGGTGTCGTGCCTCTTGGATGTAAGTTGATGATCAGTGACTTTGCATGGTCCACTGATGTAAATCAGTTGCGGCCCTGGTTTGGGTCCATCCCGAAGTGATGGGTCGTGAGTAGTCGTACGTCATAGTTTCAGTGATTTGATCCTTGGTCCCACCCTCCCCGCCCATGGGGTTAGGGTTTTAGTTGCGCAAAGTATCCATTTAAGCTTTTATCCCTTTCGGACGGGAGTAAGTGGTTTAAATGTTTTTGCTGTGCTTTTATAGCTTGAGTAAGGCCCGGTTCTGGCCTATGTTGGATTTCTGGTTGGTCGCTAAGAGGTCAGTCCTTTTATGGTGGGGAGACCCACCATGAGTCTTGTTGGGTTTTCTCTGAAATAGTCATCGAATTCTAGTGGAGTTCTTATGGTGGGGAGCCCATTCGGGCCTCTCTCTGTTGGTGATTTATTTCGGGAAATAAGGTTTAGTTCCGTTGGTAGTTGGTATGATGTCCTTGAGATAAGAGGTTGGATCGTGTTCTGTGAAATCCTTACGTGTTGATCGATCGACTAGTTGGTGTTGTGGCTTTCCGGGGGTGGAAAGCGTTATGGTGGGGAGAATTGTCGCACCCCAAAATGTACGTTTATTTTATTTTATGATTTCTTTGGCTTTAAATTATTTTTTCTATGGTTCACGTTCAGTCTCGGATGAAAGTTTTGAGTTTTGATAAAAAGTACGCATCTTGGGTTCGACGTCGTCGGAAGAACGGGTGGAGCGCGACACCGCGCGGCTTCGCCCATGCAACTGTGTGGCCTCTTCGTCTTAGAGGAATTAAAATAAATTAGAAAATGTCAGTTTAGATTGACTTTTAATATTTTTTTGGCTATTAATAATTATTATTTTTATTATTTAAGACAAAATGAATATTTTTATCATTTTTATTTTATCACTATGATTATCATTATCATTATTATTTTTATTACTATTAGTGTTGTTATTATTATTATTATTACTATTATTATTATTGTTATTATTATTATTATTACTATTGTAATTTATTATTATTATGATTTTGATTTGTTTTATTTAATTTTATTTCTATTTTTTATTTTATTTTCTTTTTCTTCTAACCCTAGCCCCCTTTATATATATACTTTTCTTTTTTCTTTCTCCCCGTGGGAGCCGCCTCCTCCGCTCTTTGCTCGACCCGCAGCGTCCCCTCGGCTCAGCGTGCAGCCCTGCCTCTCCTTCCAGTGGCGGAGCCCCCCCATCCTGGCTTTCCTTTTTTTTCTTCTTTCCCGGCGGTTCCTCCCCATCTCCCCCTGTAGTGCCGCCTCGGCCTGCCCTCCCCCTCCATCATCCGACGAAGCTCCGCCCCCCTGCACTGCCTCTTTGCGCACCGCCTCTTTTTTTTACCTCCACTACGGTCGACCCCTTTCAGCGCCGCACCCCTCCTCATCCCCTCTTTGCTGCAGCAGCGACCCTTGGGCTTCCCCTCACTGTAACCTACACGACGCAGTCGTCGGACACCCCCAATTCCACCGCCCAACATCAGCCTCCCACACCCGCATCGCCCGACCAACCTTCTACTCTCCCCTGCATGCAGCGTGCCCTCCTTTTGGCCGCCTCCCTTAGCCAACACCACAGGATCTCCCAGCCTCCCTGTTTAGTGGAGATTCCTTCCCCCCTTATCCGCTCAACCCACCATGGAACAACCCAGCACAGCCCTGTAGTGCCGCCTCCCTCCATTTCAGCGGAATATTACTTCTTCCCAGTACCTCAGCCACCTTGGTCTCTCTTCTCTTTGCAGCGCGCATCAACCTGGTTCGGCCCCTGTTCTCAGCGCCACCCTTGCTGGTCAGCTCGGCAACCGCCTGCTGCCTGCTTTGCAGCTTTCTCATCACTCTGTACAGCAACACCCCAACCAGCCCAGGTAACCCCTAGAATGGATTTTTTTTATTTGTTTTTATTTTATTTTTATTTTTTTTACTTTTATTATAATAATTATTATTCTTATTTTTATTATTATTGTTATTGTTATTATTATTATTATTATTAGTGTTATTATTATTATTATTATTATTAATATTATTATTATCATTATTATTATTAATCATATTATTTTTATTTTTATTGTTATTACTATAGTTATTTTTACTATTTTTACTAATATTAATCTTATTATTATTATTATTATTATTATTATAGTTATTATTATTATTATTATTATTATTTTCATTATTATTATTATTATTTCCATTATTATTATTTTTATTACTATCATCGTACTCTTGTTGGATTATGGGTTTTAATTGATGGTGGGTTTTTATTTGTTGGTTTGGAACTTTTAGGACCCGCACAGGGCGTTTCCGAGTGAGCGCTACCGCCGCGCCTTGTTTCCGAGGTTCCGCCGTCGCCGCGCTTCAGTTTCGAGGTGAGCGTTTCTCCCCGCCGCTTGGTTTCGCGTGCTCTAGTGAGTTTTTGTATGTGCTTGAGTCCTTGAAATTGATTATGCAGAGTGTTAGACTTTATCACGTGGCTTCAGACACGCATTGTGTCATCGCGCCTTGGTTTCAAAGTTGTTTTGTCGTCGCGCTTTGATCTTGAAGTAGGTTCCCTTTGCACTGCTTTTATAAATTAAGTTATATTATTTCATGCTGTTTGCGCACCCTAATTGTTTAAAATCATCATTTTATTAATTTTAATAAATATGAGATAATATACGTTAATAAATTTTTAATATAAGATGGTTAATTTTTAAATGGTTATTTAATGTCAAAAGGAGCCATTTATTTTATACACGACACATGAAACATCCTTTTGACGAGCGAACACCCAATAATGAAAGAATTCCCGTTTGGCTTTTAAACATAATTCACGAAATATAAAATAGAGTTCTGTTTTAATGAGAAATGATTTCTTTTCATGTGTGAACAAATAATTTGGTTGGTTTGAGAAATTGCCCAGTTGGATCTTAAAGATTATTTGGAAAAAGAAAATGGTTTGGTTTGGTTTATAAAAATATTGTTAGCCTGTGACGTAGTGTTTTTTTTGGGTTCTTTAAATAGTTTTAAACTGGTGTTGGTGGTGATTGTGAACTGTATTAGATGCCCGTTTGGCACTTTATGGAAAGTGATGAAAATGTTTTTATAAAAACCCTCTTAAGACAACTCTCCTGCCTTGGATGCGATTGATTGTTTGGGGGGGCCTCGTTTAGAGGCTCCCGGGTACTTGAGTAGTTAAAGGCACGAGGTTGTCCCATGGAGTGGCTCGAGGAATGCCTGTTGTTCTTTATATATAGATATATCTGATTGGATGCTCGGTTGGCATCGGTTGGCTCACCACTTTTTTTTAAAACACTTGAGACATTGGAATCTGGCATATTGAGAGAATATTCTAAGAACGATTGCTGCACTGGTAGGTTATGGTACTGACCAGTGGCCCATAGTAGGTGGATATATTGGGTTTATTGCTATGGGATTTTCCCTCGACCTGCCTGTGAGTGGATGGTTGAGCGTATTGTGCGTTTTGATTTCATCGTGACATGTCGATAAGCATGATTTCTCATGTATTGGTTTCTTCTGGTTTATTCTCGATCTCCTAGGTTCACCCATGTCTATTCAGCTTTTGTAGCTTGCAGTAATGATTATGATGCTCACATGTATACCTACATTTCCCTTGCTGTGTGTTTTACTTTGTGCACTCTGGTGTATTGTTTTCTTTGAAAAAATTTAAATTTCTTTTGATTAGGTTTCTAAAAAATGTTTTCAAATAAAAGAGTTTAATCCCCTTTGCACAAATTTGAAAGATTTAAACATCACTTTCCCCCTTTCCTGAAATGTCATTGACACTAATGAAATGAACCCGAATTTTGAAATGGCTAAGGGCAATGGTTTGTACTTTGTTTTTAAGTAAAATTCTTAGAGAAACATACTTTTATAAATTGTAGTTCAAACTTGAAATGATGTTTCTTTTATTTTAATGGTAGTGCATTGGGAATAGATTTCGGGCTACCCTACTGAGTTTTAATACTCACGCCTATAGTTGTTTTCTGTTTTTAGTGTTTGTGCAGGCTATAGCTTGAATTCGCTCGCCTAGGGCGACACTTGATCGTTGAGTCGGAGAGCGACCCGCGAGGTCGCACGGAGTTATTCGGACGTCGTGTTTGGTTAGTTTGTTTCCTGTTTGTTCCCGTATAGTCACTTTTTTTGGTTTATCTTTTCTGTGCTGCTCTATGTTATTTTCACTGTCTTATTTATTTATATTGGTTGAAATCATTCCCATAGCCTCTGTTGATGCCCTGGCGCTTGTCACCAGCCCGGGAGGATCGGGAACGCCTCTCGGGCCATGTCGCAGACCGGCTCGGGTGACCGGTTCAGGGTTGACCCGGGTTGGTTCGTGACAGGATGGGTGAATGTGGGTGTCACATTTATCTTACTAAAGTGATGGATGTTGTACCCAATATGATAGGACCCTGTTAAAAATATCTTATGCTAATGTGATACAATTAAAACGTTCAAATGTAGTAAGATAACAAATTAATTTTTAAGTGGGTCACCACTAAGTGATAGTAGAAGGAGAATACACTGATATATTGTTGGTCAAAACAAAATACACTAATCTTCACTAATATGTGGTAAATTTTTTTTAAATATTCAATCTTTTCCACATACACTTCTTATAAAATGTTTTAGGGATATCACACTGTGTCCCTTGGATCACATCCTCCGACTCCACCATGCTCACTTCTTTTAGAAAATTCTAACTCATTTTATCTACATTATGTTTAATTCAATGGTTCGGAATTATATTCGTTGTCTCTATATAAGAAATAGAATCTACTTGAACCATTGACCTTAGATAATGATCTTTGAAATCCCCATTCACTAAAAACTAAGGTTCAATACGGACTTTTGGGATTCTCCTTGACGAACATCACTTCTTTATGAATCATGCCTGCCTTTGTGGAATAGACTACCTTACCAAGAACCTCAGCCTTCATGGAACACACTAAATTCATGAAGAACCTCATATTTCATGGAACATACTTCCTTCACAAATCACACTATGTCAATATGAAATATCCTATCAACGTGAAGATCCATTTTCTCAAAATCATTGTCATCAGTCTGGACATTATAAAATTTTTCAAAATACTCAAGCTGACATAGAATATCAGTTTTTTATATCTAAATTAGCTTCATGAAATAATATTGATTCTAGATTTTACATATAAAAATTTATTAGCTGTGAAGTTGTGTATCCTCTTATTTATAGTCTTAACTATTCATGAAGCCCAATCACCTCCATATCATTTTCTTGTTTCATAAAAAATATCCTCACCACACAACTACTTTTTTGAATCAACATTGGAATTTTAAATATTATAAGTTATCTCCACCAACTACTTCATGCCGCTGTGATTCTATAATTCTTGTAATCAAGTTGATCATTGTCAACAATCATGATGCTACAATTCTCCACCATTCACATGATCATCTTAATCACAAAGCACACAATCAGAATTCTATAATACATGATGAAACAAAATTTCTGATGTCCATATTCACAATATTCATGACTTTACTATATTATCTTATGATAATCAAGAATATAGACTTTTCACAATGACATCCAACCTCATATGTTTGGACCCGAAAAATTTGGAAATAAGTGGAGAACGATGCAACCTTTAATACAGTTCTCATCTGAAACAATAAGATCCATTTCCTTGAAATCTACTTAATCCTCCATGTGATTCTTGATAAAAAATCATATTCAATTTTTGACAAAAAAATACCCAGTTCCTATCAAAATACCATTTAATGGGAAATATCATCAACCATTATATATAATTTTTGAAGAAAAAATATATTAAAAAAACTAGGTATAGACATTGATTATAAATTAGTTTCAGAATAATATCAACTATAAACATAAAAAAATAGTTTTCATGAAATAAAAAAATTACATGTAGTAATTTTAAAACAAATTTATAAATCTTATATAAGTCATCATTTATTTAAAAAAAAGAAATCATTTAACATAGCCAACCTCAAACATATTAAATCTTTGGGAATGAGATGAAATCCATAGGGTACATTGATAAGTGTATCCTAGGTGGGAATAGAAAAATATAAACAAAAAATACATGTTAATAAATTTAGATCTAAAACAATATACATGATCATAGCCTTTGCATAGAAGGATAACACATGATATAATGAGGAAAGAGTAAAGGGAGATGTTGTAAACTACATACCACGGTGATCTATGAATGTTCATGGAGATTTAACAGTAAAATCACACAAATAATGAAGAATATAAAATTTTCAGATGATAGAGATATGGAAGGGTTTCAGACAAGAAAAAATTAAAGGAATTTTCGGGTTATTTTAAAAAAAATGAAAATGTGGAAAAATGAAATTTTAATAAATGATTTGATGAGTTCATGGAATGATTATACATTCATTCAATGGATATGTTATTATTGACTTGTTCAAGGCATTAATTGGTGGTTCATTCTATGAACCAACCACTACAAAAATAATGATCCTCACCCTGACACATTCATGAAATGAATGATGTGTTAATGATGTGATCCACTAAAAAATATAACCACAACTCCATTAAGAAGTTATATCTACCTAAATAATGAATTGGTCAGTATGTTATACAAAAATATAAAAACAACAACTCATAAATGAATGAAATACTGGGATTTGATAATTCTTCCATCTATATTTCCATCTTCACCTTGAATTTCTGGATAACGAAGGTTGATACAATAATAAAAGAAAACATTGATTCCTCAAATTTGATTCTTTCTCCCATATATTATGGAATATGATCTATATATCCATACCACATGTACTATTGAAATAGTATTCCCCCAATATATATTATTTTTAGAATAATAATAAGAATAGGTTTCAGGACTCCTAACATATTCACCTATAACTCATGTTCATTATAATTAAAAAGGTGAGAATGTCTAGTTTTATTAATATTTAGAAAATATATATAAAATAATTTTTGTGTTATATTTATCTAAGCTATAATTTTAAATACTGATCCACATTTCTAATCTGCTAAATTTTATCAAAATAACACATGCATCTTAGTGATAACTTCTTATGAATCCCTCTCACTAGTGACCCAAATGAGGTAATGACCTTAAGAAAACATGATTACAAATTAAAAACTCTAAATGATATCAATAATTATATATATATTATTTATGTTTACTCAAACCAACCAGAAACCTCTTATGAATATCCCAGATTCTTCCCATTGATTATTTAATAATACATAGCACATCCAATGGTCATTCAGTGACCTCATAATAATAATGGGTTGATTTGTGTGGCTGGTAATACATTTCATAAAAATATCAATTTTAATCGATGGCTTGTTTCTAATGTTATAGGAAAAATTCTCATATATTAAATTATAATCACAAGATTCTCAAAAGTGTATTATGTATACACAAAGAATATCCTCCAAAATTAGATATTTGAAATTTTTTTATTCATATTTTTGTGGAATGAAGAGTTTGATTGACCATATATAATATTCCATTACATCTTCTAGGTATTAAAAAATTTATTGGTAAACAATTGGTCTCTATCTGAAATGATGGACAATGGGTCCTCATGAAATAACATAATCTCATACCCCAATGATTTTCTTGTATCTTCAAAGATTGTGGTATCTAGGATTTAGATAAGATGAGATGTATTGGATTATCATTCAATAGTCACCTATTTAGAATTTATCCTTCATCGAGCACGTGCTAGTCTAATTATGAAGTACATGAAAACCATATCCTATTAATATATCTATATATGACAGTTCTAAAAAACTAAGAGAATTTTGGTAATCAACCATAATCTAATAGATATTTTAGAAATGAGATTTGAAACAATATGTATCTTATCTATTAGTGGATTTTTTATACCAAATAAAATAGTAATTTTATATTTCCACTTCATTAATTTCATGATATATTCATGACATACTCTTATAATTATAGAGTATACATTTCTGCATCCACTATCTAAAATATAATGTCCTAATTTTAAATGTTGCATCAAATTGTTATATAAGATCCCAAGATAAATTGAGAACCTCAAGATACAATGATATTATTATTATAATTATTTCATATGGCTGGATACATCATACTAAGTGGACACATTTATGTTTGACTATCAAGTGTTAGGGTCACATAATCATTGATAGTTCTTCTCTTGATGTTTATAAACTATGATCCCCAGTAAGTGAGATCATGAGTACATAACCTCTAATAGAATCGACACATGTTTTGTGTGTAATTGGCTATTTATATCTTGAGACATGTGAATTGGATTCCAGACATGATATTATTATCAATGTGATACATTTTATCACATACATTTATTCAATGAAAAAACTATGATAATGAAATCGTGGTGAGGTAGCTTATGTTGGGTTGGTCATTGGTGTTATGAAAGTGGTTGATTGGCCAATATCAAATTTTACACCTCCATGATGAGGATGTAACATCTCATGCTAGGTTTATTAGGATGGTAGTACATTCATATATCTATGTCCAAGGTAGATGAAGGAATTTCTGTCCAATTAAATCAACAGTATATAATGAAAGAATGGATAATGGAACAAGTGTGCATCATAAATTATGAAATATCTAAATACAATGATATTATATTATAATTTTGTGTTTGCATTTTGGTATTCATTACTAAAATTATTCCATATCTCTATATGGGGGCTTTATGGAATAGTAGACTCCACCCTTCGTAAATGAGTAATATTCCCTACTATCAGGATAATGGAAAATATGGCAACACACAATATCATATTCATTAATATTATTTATCATAATAAAAAGGTATATAAGACACGTTGGGCCCTAACATAGGTTTTTCGAATTTTCAAAGTATTATTTATCACTAATAAATAATAAAATTTATATTATTCATGTAAATAATAACTGAGTTCAATTTATTCATTAAGAGTATTTACAAGTGATATGTAAATACAATGAATATTTTTGTACAAATGAGTATTATTTAATATTAATAGTTTGTTTAATATTATCGGGAAATACAAGTCAGGATAATTAATTTATTTTATTAAATTAAATACATAATATAAATTATTAGTATGAGGTAACAAATAATAATAGTAATTATGTAGTTTAGTTAATAATAATTTATTATTTATTCATTATTTATTAGGGGTTTTATTTCTATGGGATAAGGAACTATTTAGAAGTATTTAATCCACACACCATATAAGTAGGATGAGTGTAGCAATCCTACGGATGTACATTCATTCCCTATGAGATGTCCTCCCCTCTCCCACTTCGTAGAGAAAGATGATCTTTCCTGAAAAATTGATCGAAGACAAACATAATGGACAAAAGGCAAGAGATCAAGGTGATTTTTTTGATGTCAAAGTGATCATTGAATATCTATGCTAGAACCTAAAATTTGAGGAATGATTGGAATTTAGATTCATAGAGCCTGGGAGGATGAGTTAGAGGGGATTAATTTTAAATACATTGTTCAACATTCATCGATGATGAGCTATAATAGGGAACACAACAATTTGGAATGAGGTACTCATTTTAATTATTATTATGGTATTTGAATACTCCAAATGAGATACTCATAGCATAACAGGGGCCAGATCACCAGAGAAAATATGTTCCATTGCTCCAATGATAAATATTTATATTACAAAGCACACTGGTGTTAACTAAATGCTCGGGTACCACCAATACCTCACATCAAAATAGGCACTGGAACAAATGGTTCATATCATAATACATATTATTAGTGTATGGGTGATGAAACTATTGATACAAATGATAATCATACAACATAGTTTACCTATTTTAAAAAGGAACTATATTATGAATCATGAAATATTTAATGGTTTCAAGAAAAAATGTCCATCATATTATGGTTCTCCACCATATAATGTTTATTTTATATTATAAAATATATAGTGGTGTATCATTTCCTAGATTATCATCTTAGTTAGAAAATATTTAATTTGATTTCCCACCAGTGAATCATTAGTCCATATTTTTAATTCTATCTAGATGCATCTTAGTGACGAGCCCCCATGAGGATCCATTTTTTCCTTTGGCTCCACGATGTAATGATGCTGAAATATCCAACTAAGGGCTCTAACAAAATATTCTCCCTTTTATAGGTGTATTTGATATCAATTTCAAACAACTGATGGTACAATACAAATGACCATTAAATATGGATTAATTATTTCTAAGAAAATTTATATCACAAAATCAATCATAAAACATGATTGTGAATGAGTCAATAAAAAGGAAATATCACTAAATTAAAAGTGAATTCATTCATACTACAACATATAAAAAATGAGTTGGGTTGTTAATTTTATGTCATTCCGGATTATGGAAACTATATTACCCTACATGATCCCCATGAAAAATAGCATTGATCAAATCATCTCTGGAAGAATCATAAAACACTTGGAATCACTATCCCGCTTATGGGATATTAATTATAGAAAGACAATCTAAATAACCTTTTAATTCATTGAAGGAATACTGAAATCTAAAATATCATGATAATTTAAATCCCTTCTGATTATGTTATTTTAATGGTCATAAATGAGTTAATAATTCATTTACAAGATCCCCTAGAAAACCAACATGTCCAAAAAAAACCTTGATATCAAAAAAAATGCATGGTTCCCCCAATAAAATAAGAACTGTTACCTTATTAAGATCTAAAAAGACACCATCTTTCGAGATTATATTTCTTAATAATTTAACATCACTATTCTAGAAATGAAACTTCAACAATATATCATTAAGGAGGTGATTTATATAGGAACCAAAAATAGTTATTAGATTAAGATCATTCTATTCAATGGTTATTGACTAAAAATATACATCTTTTATTAATTCATATAATAATTAATTTATTTAATCATAAAATATTTAATTCATTAGATTGATAATGACCTTCATGTAATGAGCCAGGCCAAAGATAATCACAAGATGCTATAATTTATCATTGAGTAAGTCAATGAAATTTCTATATCCTTAATTTAGAGTTGGTTCTATATAGACCAAATATCAAGTTTCAAGAACCCAAATCCCACCTTTATTTGAATAAAAAATTCATCAATGGTGTAAAAAATACTTATTCGTGATCATATCCTATATGAAATTTTGATAATCAATATATAAGTAGAGAGTTTCATATATCTTTCTAGTAAAAACAACTAAAGCTTCCAATGATGATACACTCAAATGAACGAATCCCTTGAATTCCACACCATACAACATAATCATCACATACATAAAATCATCTGGTTTCCTATGAATTGACGTTAAAATTATTAATTGGTTCCCCAACAATAAATCTATTAGGAACAAAAAATATATTTTTGAAGGAACTCTGGGAATGCTAGTTACAATAACATTGGAAAACTCCTTGACTACTAGGGGATGATTAGAAACCAAGGTTTTCTAATTTAATATTTTCTAAAAAAGTGAACATCGATTTCCTATTCTCCATAATAGGTAGTTCTACTATGATAGACCGTTGATCCCAATTTCATTCTATCATCATGGCTTTTTTATCAAGTGAAGTAAAGGACACACAATAATATTAAAAACAAATCAATTCATTATGGGAATAAAAAAATAATGATAACAAAAACACATAAGTTTGTTTCATTGACTAATAAATCACAAGTCAACTCGAAATCATATACAAAAATGGTGCATAATGAGACGTAACACACTCATTTTTGAAGGATTTTTTATTGTTTCATCTGAAAAGAAAAATATAATTTGTTGTATTTTCTATGTTGTTATCAGATTATATCTAATTTCGATAATATTGTGTCATGGATTATGTAGTTATGACATGGTTGGGGAAATGTGGTGTATCTCCCAGTAAATATTTGTCTTGATTAAATATAATAATTGTGTTGTGGAGCACTAGCTATGGTGTGGAGGCTTGAATGTGGATTTTGGTTAGTTATTCCAAAGTCAGTGTCACTATGTCATGGAGATGTGTTTGGGATATAGTATCCCTATGAGGAATCAGAATCATTGTTTCAGTAATTAACATTAAAGAATAGTCATATCCTATTGTATGCAGGATTTCACTATTGGTTTCTTCATAATTGGATATATTGTGACATTTCCCTAGAGGATACACCATGAAAGTTATTTTTTCCATAATGTAGTTGATTTCTAGAGGCCCCACAATATTATCATTATATTAGACAATCCTCCCAAACCTAGGATGACTCTAGGTATTCTTCAAGATATAATTTATTTCAAATTAACATGGTTTCGTGCTTTATGGTAGATGATCAACTCGTTATTTTTTTAATTTATTTCAATATTCTTATTTTTTTCCTTATTTCACTTAGTATTGTTGAAATATTTAATTATATATCACTATCTACTTATAATATATTGATCGATAGTATATTTTATGAGAAGGGATATTAGTTTTATGATCTTTCTCACTCAGTCTTGGACCAATTGTTGTGTGGGTGTGACTTTTTTAACAGCTGTTGAGTAATATTGATGCTGAAATTAATGTGCATGAGGTAGGAAGTCCTTACCATATAGGGCCTTGATGTTTAGTTTTTTCAATGATTTTATTTATATAAATGAATAGCCATAGTTTTCTTGATTGAAATGACATGTTATCCCCTATGTAGATGTACATAGGGAGCCATTATGTGATATGGACATTTTTGTGTATCTGTGAAGCATGTGAAAACTATGTTTTATTATCTATTTCCTCAAGATATATTTGACTATTACGATGAAACTATTTCTATATAGAGTGATTGGTAAATTCTATATTTTTGTTTTCTTATTGATATGAATGTGATATGTGGACCTATATTTCCTCAGTTTCCCAATAATAGTGTATATTCAAACATTTAATTTGATGTGATGATAGGGATGTATTAGGAAATTGGGCATGTTGACCATTTTTTAATTATCCTAATGGAGAAATGGTCTTATTTGATCTGACCTAGGAGGTGATAGTGGGTAATTATGATATTTGCTGTTTTTTACCAAATATATAGAAATGTGACATCATAGTCGCACGTGGTATCACATGGAGTAATTGGGACCATACTAATACCGAGTATCCTTCTGTATGGTATTTAAATTTTAGAATTCATGTGGTTGACTCCCTCAATAATGATGTTGGCATGAACAGTTAATCATTTTTGGTTGTGCTAATAAATGTAAAATCGGGGTTCTTGGAATATTTTTTAGCACACAGATTCTCAGTATTGAATTATTTTATTGTTTTTTCATTTAATAAAATTTCATATAATACAAATCCATATGAATGTGAACATATGATATGGATGAATTGGTGGTGCATAAGGGGTTATACTTGCATCCTATACGTGAACCTCGATCTACATGTAGATTTCACGAGGAGGTATGCAGTAATGGATTGGGGTATAATAATAATGAGTTGAGGAGAAACATGCCTCTAATCAGAGGTTATGTTGGGAAATATAACAAACTATTTCAAATTTTTTACCTACCTTTATATTTTTTGATTATTTTTTTGACCCACTTTTTTTGGATCTATTTGATTATCCTTATTTGACTAGGAGTTACATATATTTTAGTATTATTATATTAACATCTTTTTTCAGGATTATTTAATATATATATATATATATTGTGTTAATAATGATGAATATTCATACAAAGGGTTTTTTCTCCCAACATTACATTTGACTCTAACCATTGTTCAAACACCTCTTATGTTTGGGGGAAGCGTGTGTGAGATATTTTTTATAATCTACTCCAGTGCAGTTTAGGAAATATGGTATGTGGCATTATGATTTTATACCAAAGTATAAGGATTATATTCCTTCACTTTCTTTTGTTTTATAGTAGAATGTAGATATTTCATGTGGAATTAACATAGGTGTGTCAACAAGTACTGGTCTATCTCTTGTAAAACAGGCACCAGAGTTACTAGTGATGTGATTTTTATGACAATTTCAGGGGATATATCCGAATTAATACATCATGTGTAGGCATATTGGATCACATTAAAAATATGTACCAATAATGTGCTCAATAATAGATCTATAATATAATTCGAGGAGTTTTTTAATTTTTTGGTGATATTCTTATATTATATCAAATTTTGATATATTTTTTGGCATTAGTTTGTTGAACTCAATCATGATAATGTTTTAAATATATGATTGTGAATGAAATTATTTCACAAAGGAATACTCCTAATATTTTAGTGGAACTTGGAGTGTTATGAATTATGGATATATAGTCCTAATAAGAATTGTCTTCCCAGATATTCCCTTGTTGTGTCTCTGATTATTTGATATTTTACCTAAATTTTATTTTCATATATTTTTTATAGATTAATATGGAATTTTCAAAATTCTTCCTCAGAGACATTATAAATGACCACATGGAAAAAAAGTTAAAGATACACCCACAAAGATGGAATTATATACTACACCACCAAATGTGTATGATAATGATTTTTCACACACTGTAGTAATTCATGTAGAGGGGAATCATTAGTAATGAGTCTTATGGCTAGGTCATATTCAAGGTGTAAGAGATCGCATGACTATGGCCGAATAATCTTGTGACTTTCACGTATATCACCCTCCATCCATCCTAGGCACTAAAATACCTTTGGATAATATTGATTGGATTGATGTTATTGAGAGAATATTAAATATATAGGATACTCCATTTGATTATATTCATTTATGGTAACAAACCACAAAAGATGATGATTTTTTTGGTTGGCCTTCATCCTATTCTAAAATTATATGTCCAAAAAATTGACCTTAAATATTAATCTTATGTGTTTTTTGAGGTGTTGACAATAAATAAGGGGTTCGAGGAGGATTATGTATTGGGAATTATTTATGTATATAGTGGATCGATGGGTGGAATACACAGTTCAGCTGAGTACCTCTTTATGTCGTAAGAAAAGGATGTCAAAGGAGGTGTAGAAAGATAGTTGTAGGTATATGATGAGTGGTACACCATCTTCAGATACCTTGTGTATAGATGGTGTTTCCCAATAAAATAACTAATATCATAGTGGAAATTACAATAATGACTTATTGAGCCATGAAAGAAGTTCCCGCAATGCGACAATACATGGAAATCCAAAAAAAATTTGTGTGAAGATACCTT
Source organism: Viscum album (assembly GCA_963277665.1). Lineage (NCBI taxonomy): Eukaryota > Viridiplantae > Streptophyta > Magnoliopsida > Santalales > Viscaceae > Viscum > Viscum album. The sequence goes on along the minus strand of OY728151.1, from coordinate 398,862,532 downwards.
GAAAGAGGTCCTTTTAGGGATCATGTTAGACACGAGCATCGATATATGGGGCTGTCTGGAGACCCTAATAGTTGGATAAAACCCCACATGTTACAATAACTTTATAGATCCATCCAAAACAAGAACAAGGACATGTAGTTGATTAATTCCATGTGTTTGTATTAAAATTAATTATAGTTGATCCCTACTAGAAATTTGGACTATATCCATAGTTATAAACATTGGATGCAGTCCCTTAAACCATGGATCCAATTGGTGTGGAAATAGGTCCATGACTATAGAAAAAGTTAGGAATTGTGGATATAGGTATTCATATATCTGATTAAAGACACAGTTTTGAACTGTGTGTGTAGCTTACAGATAATGAAATTTTTTTCCCGACACATATACTCCACCTAGGATTACATACACAGTTACTGGATAATCAATATTGATATCAAAACATTACAATGATTTTAAAAACATTAAAATTATTTTAATATCAAATTCAATTCCTGATTTTTTTATTGGGAAGTGTTATTCAATGTATAAATGTACATGATGAATTTTTTGTGATTATTTTCACCATAATACAAATGATGTTAGAACCATAAATTTATAAATTTCAATGTATCTATTATGAAATATAGATGATCTTTATGTTTAATTTGATGAGAGAAAACTGAATATATCAGCTCATTGAAATAAGTGATATGAAGTCATAACCTATTTTCGTTAACCATTTTCTCTCATATGGTAATAGAAATTATATATCCAATTATTGGACTATTCCCCTACATAACTAATGTTGGAATTGACTACCACTGTTATGATTAATTGAGATAAACAAAAAAATTGTGTTCCAAGAAATAACATTTTTCATATGATAATGCAAATTTAAGTGAAAAAAACATATCCATATGAACAGATGTAATATACCAATTTGGGGTAACACATAAAAATTATAATTAAATTAGATATAAATTTGTAGGGAAATAGAATTTTTTTCATTACCCATGAGAATCATTTGAAATATTCAATATTTATTTTCATTTCAAAACCCTTAGTGTTACATTTTATAAGGTCACACAATATAGCACAACCAAAATTCTCAGGGAACATTGCTCAAATTGTGTAGGGTTCTTGTGATAAAATTTCATTGAGTTCATAACAATGAATCTATCTTTTAAAATTTAAAATAAACAAATAAGATATATAACATGAATGAAGGAAAACATCGTAATAAATTGCCAAAAAAATAATGAATCATGACAAGAGGTTGTCATGGTTCCCCCTGCACCATCCCCCCTCCCTTGTACCATCACCACTCCCATTGAATCATCCTCCCCATCCCCATCAAATATCCTACCATCTAAACATCCCCCTCCCCATAAATTTCCACATCCCCTACTACACCATCCCCCTCCTCCTAAACCAGCTACCCTCCCCCCCTACAAAACCCCCTCCCCATATACTATCATACCCTAAAACCACCCTCTCTACCCTAATCTATCCACCCTCCCCATTCACAATACCCCTAAACCTACAAAATCCCCCCCCCCCCCCCCCCCGCAGAAGCCCCATCCCCCACCAACACCACCCCCTACCTGCACCAGCCTCCTACCCCATCCTTCTCCTACCTACAAAAACCTCATGCAGAAGTGATTTTTGTAGTTTTTCATCATGATCTAGTTTGTGACTGTACTATATACTTGTATATCACAACAATATTATTCAATATTTCAGATATTCTGAATTGATTAAGACTTCTGTAAAAGTGTTTTTTGGGGCTGTAGAGTACAATAGAAGCATATTATTTATATTGTGTAAGGAATTAATACAGTTTGAGACACATTATACTATTTTATGTCTATAACTTGTGTAAATAATCACATAGGTGTTATTCACAAAATTTAATCTATGTATGGTCTAACTCTCATTGTATACAATTCTCTATAAATGTAAATTTACATAACCAAAATCATTACATAACTAGGTTTTATATAGTCAATTTACAAAAACTAATTCTTCATGTAATCAAATTTATAATGTAAGATAATCCTCTATGTTTCAAAATCTGTTACGTATGAAAATCCTGTAAAATTTCCAAATTATGGAAATGTTCAATATAAGAAATATAAATATTCATTTCTGTTTCAGACCCAAAAAATTGGGTATTTATCTTTTTGTCCTATTGAATTATACTACAATATCATCATAATAGTTATTGTTGATCACAAAATCCCCAATATGACTAATATAACATCTGATATCACTAAATAAAAAAACACATTTTTTGTAATATCTGCTGTCGGAAAAAAATATTTCCTCACATATGTCAATTTTTAGAGCATCCCAACATAAAATTTAGACTTCATCATAAATGAATTAAATGTATATTAACTTATACACCCCATACACCCTCCCAATGCACCCTAGCCCCACACCTTGCATCCCCTTATCCCTTGAACTCCCCCTCTTCCCTGCACACCCTTTCCCTCTAAAAACCAATTAAAAAACCAATTAAACCCCTTGCACAGCCCTATACACCCCTTTAAACCCCTACACACCCCTTTCACCTCCTTTTCCATGCACACCACATGCACCATACAGACCCCTTACCCACCCCTAACACCCCCTATTCAGAACTACACACCCATTGTATAAGGGCCCAGCCTTAAACCTTACATAATCTTGAGTTATCACAAGATTACACGTTGAGGATCTTTTCAGGTTTAAAGTTTTAGAGAATTAGATCTTAAAACATGCATTACAACCAACATTTAAACAAAGTGGTTACAATAAAAGATAGTATTCTTTTTCCCATCAACGGAAACATATTGAAAATAAAACATGGATTCTTTCTTGACACTTCCTTGACACTATCATCTTATCATGTACCTTTCTCGTGACCTGTGAAAAACATTTCAAAAACTTGGGATGAGCATAAAAAGCTCAGTATGGGTTATATAAAAAGAACAAGGAAAGGAAACATGAGTTCATATATACATAAGAATGAAATCATACTTTACCCATAAAACATAGGCACTTTAACATACCTCATAAAATCATGAACAAATCAAAGAAATCATAAGACATAAAGGTAACTTGAGGCATTCATAACATTCTTACGTAGGGAGTAACCCTCTTGGTTACGTTTGGAATACCCATCACAGTATATTCCCTAAATCTCTTCGGAGAAACCTTAAAGTTTCACTCCTTCGCGTTACCCAATGCATTGGAGAGATATAACGGGATCACCCACCCTTAGTTTATCACGGAACCACCCGTCTTCATAATAATTACCAAGAACCATAACATAATCATATCACATAAAACATGCATAAAGGAAACATAACATTCCCACCTTTCAATCACAAGATATCAATACAACACATTGATATAAAAAAATTATGAAAACCATTTTCGATACCAAAATAAAAGAAAAGTAAAACATGGTATTTATTTTTCTTTTAAAAAGAAGGCATGTCTTGTAGAGGAAGCCTAAACTCAAAAAACGGTCACGGCGGCGGAGAAGTCGTTGTCACCACATACATACGACAAAAACATTCCCTTTTGTCGTTTAGTAAAACGCATCATATAAAAAATATTCATTTTGGATAAACGTAAATGTCAAAGGGGTTTATACAACGTATAAAAGAAGGTTGTGTATAAAACAAAACATGCCTCAATGAAAGGAGATTGAGATGAAGTCCCATACCTCGGGTCCGACTTGACTCGGTCGTTCTTTAAAATCCTAAATAATAAACTTAAGTTAATCTCTACTTGAATAAGAACCTTTTTCAAGTTCATTATTCTTTTTATACCATGTTACGAACATCATTTAATCATTTAAGTTAATAATGTTCATTTTGTCGGTATTTGGTTCTTAAGTCAAAAATAGGCTTCTTACAATTACATGTTGTTAATTTGGTCAAACGTTCGTTATATCCAGATTGATATTAATGATTTGGATAACATATATATCATATATATTCATCATATTCATGTATTTATAATATTACATCACATTTAGAGGTAAGAAATGAAATGCACTGTTCATGGAGACGGTAAGCCCTACGTACGCATGAACACTACTTCTATTTCTATTTCGTATTTTCTGGAATGGAATCAAAATGATATAAGATTATATTATAATTCCAGTATAATAACATATATAATATCATTAACTTTATCCTTTACACATCCCACATATGGTATTAATGAATCAAATCACTTTCAGGGGGCGGTAGTCCGCACTTCCTAAAATGAAGATATCGTGTTTACCAATAATGGAAACAATAATAGTATGCCATAAATGAAAAATAAAGAAGATTAAAGAAATAATAGACATATTATATATCATATATAAAAATAGTGACATCGTAATGGCCACCTTTTAAGGTGTTAAATGAGTATTGAACAATCATCATTTCAGGAGGCAAATTTTCGCCATCCATGGAAACCGTTTGTTCTTTAACCATTTGATGTAGTTGTGTGAGAGTGTAGCTCGAATAAATCTTATAAAAACATCCTAATATATTTAATATACTGGTTTCGTTACAAAATAATTAAATAAAAAGAGTTTAGGGGGTTGGAGAAGCCAAATTAATCAAATGAACATGAGAGAATGAATTACCTTTAAAAGTGTAACTCCTTTTGATTTGATCCTAAAGGATTCCTTTGAAAGGATTATGCCCAAAGGGAATCCTCTAGGATGAGGATAGGTATGTGGAGAGAGTAAATGGGTAGGGGATGGCCGAGCCAAAGGCTTGAGGAGTGTGTAAAATGAGGTAGAGGTGGGGGCCTTTTATAAGAGGAGAGGAGGGGCACTTTTGGAAATCATGAAACTATTATTTTATTTTCAAAAGTTTTTCGAATTTATAAGGTCCCACATTGATATTTGTTGACGATAAGATGATAAGGCTTCGAAATATTCCCATAAAATAGTTTTTGGACAAGTGTAGGTCTTAGATTTTATATTATCGTTTCATTTTATTTAAACTGTTCATTAATGAGGTCATCATTGAATCATCATAATGTCATAATTAAATTAATTTATTTAATGTCTAAAAATTATAACAAAACTACTATGATGTAGGAAATCGTTTTAGCTTTCTAATTAATATTTATAGTCAAAATTATGATTAGTATAACCCCTTCTAATAATTGTTTTAGTAAAACAATTTATGTTAGTGTCATTTTCTCCTTTATTTAAAAAAAGGCATTAAAGTCATTATCTCACCCAAGTGGCTCCATAGGGTCCCCTAAATCGACCCATGGGTTGTCTTCACTGGAAATGACTCATCCAATAGGGGTAGGACATGTGTCATGGTGTTTTCATATTTTTATAATATCATTTTTACCTTAAATTACACTAATTACCTCTAATCGCGATTAAAAACTTAATAAGTTAATATTAACCAAAAAAAATTTTAATCCCATTGAACCACATTTTACTTCTTAATGACAACCATGTATGTCGGATTTTTTAAATTCAAAACACAAAGATGGAAAAATTATATTTAAACGGAAAAATCAGTTTTTATAAGTACCACTTAGTGGTTTCACTATTCATCAAAATTGAAGTTTTTCAGAAAATTACCAAAAATTCACCCTAAGATATATTTGATATTCTGAATTAAAAAATTAAGTTTATTTTACAAAATTCAAAACATATAAGTCACATTAATTAATTTAATAATTAATTCCCGCTGTCAGAGAAAATAGCGTGTTTTTATAAAACAATAAGTATCAAAAGATTGACACCAGTTTAAGTCCAATTTCAGAGTGAAATTGATTCCAATGACCAACATTGGATTAAATGGTAAAAATATATTCAGATTACACATTATGACCAATTAAAAATATAATCTAATCATATAAAAAAATTATATTAAGAAGTAGTTTTGATGTAAAATGCAGTATTTTTCACTATTCATTAAAAAATGAACATTGTCAGAAAAATACCAAAAATTCACACAAAGTAAATTTTGATGTTCCAATCATAAAGAATAAGTTTATTTTGACAAACATAGCTTATAAAATTTTCAAAAGATAGATTCAAAAATGGTTTTCCATCAAAAGGCAGTAAAACAATCTTTTAAAAATATTAGTGTATTCCATGCTTAAGATTGGATTTATTTTCATTTTAAGCCTCTAAAACACTATCTAATTAAATAATAGACATAGATAAAAATATATATTATTCATTAATTACTTGGGATGTTACATCCTTCCCCCTTTAGAAAATTGCGTCCCCGCAATTAATTTACTTATCAAATAAATGGGGGTACTTATCCCTCATTGCATTTTCAGATTCCCATGTTGCCACTTCCATCATGTGGGTTTTCCACAAAACCTTTACCTTCTTAATCAATTAATTCCTTAACACATGCTCCTTGTGGTCAAGAATCTAGACCGGTTGTTCCTCATAAGATATGTTCTCTTCCAGCTGAACTACCTCTGGACTCAAAACATGAGATGGATCTGGCATATACTTTCTCAACATCGAAACGTGAAAAACATTGTGTACCTGAGATAAAATTGGAGGTAAAGCCACTCGATATTCAACTGATCCAACTCTCTCCAGAAATTCATATGGTCCAATAAACCTTGGACTCAACTTTCCTTTCTTACCAAATCTCATCACACTTTTCCAAGGAGAAACCTTGAGAAAAACATGATCACCTACCTCGAAAGATAGATCCTTCCTCCGGTTATCCGCATAACTCTTCTGCCTGCTCTGAGCTGTTCTCATGTGCTTTTGAATCAGCTGAACTTTTTCTGCCATCTCTTCTACCAATTCTGGTCCCATCAACTTCCTTTCACTCACTTCATCTGAGAAAGCTGGAGTTCGACACCGCTTCCCATATAATGCCTGAAATGGTGCCATCTGTATACTGGAATGAAAACTGTTATTATATGAAAATTCAACCAAAGAATGATGTTGGTCCCAACTTCCCTGATAATCCATAGAACAAGCTCGTAGCATATCCCCCAATGTCTGAATTTTTCGTTCTGACTGCCTATCTGATTGAGGATGAAATGTTGTACTAAAATATAATTCAGTACCCAACGACTTTTGAAGGCCTTTCCAAAAGTTAGAAGTGTACATGTGATCACGATCAGATACAATGGAGAGGGGAACTCCATGTAACCTGACTATCTCTTTAAGATACAAATGGGAAATTTGATCTAGGGAAAAAAGTATCTCGTATAGCAAGGAAATGAGCAGATTTAGTCAAGCGATCAACAATAACCCAGATTGCATTATTACCTCGAGATGTCTTCGGTAATCCCATAACAAATTCCATGGATATATTCTCCCATTTCCACTCTGGCATTGGTAAAGGCTGATGCATCTCTTTCGGTAACTGCCGCTCTACTTTAACCTGCTGTCAATTCAAACACATCACAGAAAAATCAGCAATATCTCTTTTCATTCCATCCCACCAGTAATACTCCCGCAGATCTCTGTACATCTTAGTACTACCAGGATGAACTGAAAACGGGGAACTATGAGCTTCACATAACAACTCCTCCTTCAACTGTGAATCACAAGGTACACATAATGTCTTCCCAAATCTCAAAACACAGTCATTATCAATGTTGAATTCAGGCAACTTACCTTTCTGAACCAGCTCTATCTTTTTCTGCAACTCATTGTCTTTCTTCTGTGCTTTCTTGATTCTTTCTGATAGAGAAGATTTCACTGATACCTGAAACAAAACAGAAGAACTTCCTACACCAACAACTTCTATGCCAAAGTTCATCAAATCCTTAACCAAAGGATCACGTGCCAAACACAACATTGCTAATGAATCATTACTTTTTCGTCTCAAAGCATCATCCACTTTATTTGCTTCTCTCAGATGGTAGTGAATCGTACAATCATAATCCTTGATTAATTCAATCCATCCCTTTCTTCTTGTAGTCTAACTACTTCCCATCACTCAATCTCTTTGTCGGACACTCGTTTTCATAGTGACCCATCTCATTGCACTTATAACATTTCACTAACTGTAAATCAAATTTGGTCTTACCTTCACCTTGATCCTTTTCAGTGCAATCACGAGCCTTATGTCCCATCTTACCACATCGGTAGCACTTTCCAGAATTCAGAAGTCATTCCCCAGCATGCCTTTTTCCACATTTATCACAAACTGGAAACTTAGTTTTCTTACCATCAGACTTTTTTGAAGAATTATTACCTTTCTCATGCCACCTCGGTCTCTTCTTCTGTTGGTTGTTATAGAACACTTGAACATCGGGAAACTCCATTTCCACCTTCTCAGCACATCAAACAAGATTTTAATAACTTTTAAACTCATGAGAAGCTAATTCCCTTCAATATTTTGGCTTTAATCCTGAGTAAAAATGATTGATTTTACTCTCAAAGTCTCGGATAAAATTTGGAGCATACCTTGCCAATCGAGTGAACCTTTCATCATAGGCAGCCACTGAGTCTTCCTCTTGCCTCAATTCCAAGAATTTATTTTCCATACTAAGTCGAACAGCCTTAGGAAAATACTTCTCAAGAAACATACCTTTGAATTCATCCCAGTTAAGAGCATCAATCTCATCAGCGTCCCTGATATTTTTAACCATCGACCACCACTGATCTGCTTCACCCTCCAAACGGTAAATAGAAAGACTAACCTTTTGATTGTATGAACACCCCATGACATCGAAAATCCTCTCTAGTCCTTTAATCCACCCTTCAGCTAACACATGGTCAGATGATCCTCTGAATGATGGGGGATGTTGCCTCATGAAATGTTCCACCGCTGACATGTTCCTTTGCGGTTGATCTGGCTGATCTCGTGCATGGATACCACCACCATTTATCGCTTGAGTCAACTGTGCCATTACTGCAACAAACTGTTCAGTTCCAATTTCGACCATCTCAGGATGCTGATTCGGAAGGTTATTTCCTTCTGTATGCCTTCCTAGCACTGCTTCCCTGTTTCCTCTGTAGAAAACCATTCTGAACAAACATGTCTTAGATGAAGCAACATGGTAATCTTCAAATGCTATATCATTTCAAAAAAAAATGGATAATCCTTTAATATAATTCTAACTCCTAAAGTTATCTAAACCGACCATTGATACCAATTATAAGGCCCCAGCCATAAACCTTACATAATATTGAGTTATCACAGGATTACACGTTGAGGATCTTTTCAGGTTTAGAGTTTTAGAGAATTAGATCTTAAAACATGCATTACAACCCACATTTAAACAAAGTGGTTACAATAAAAAATTGTATTCTTTTTCCCATCTATGGAAACATATTGAAAATAAAACATGGATTCTTTATTTACACTTCCTTGACACTATCATCTTATCATGTACCTTTCTCGTGACCTGTGAAAAACATTTCAAAAAATTGGGATGAGCATAAAATGCCCAGTATGGGTTATATAAAAAGAACAAGGAAAGGAAACCTGAGTTCATATATACATAAGAATGAAATCATACTTTACCCATAAAACATAAGCACTTTAACATACCTCATAAAATCATGAACAAATTATAGAAATCATAAGACATAAAGGTAACTTGAGGCATTCATAACATTCTTAGGTAGAGAGTAACCCTCTTGCTTACGTTTGGAATACCCATCACAGTATATTCCCTAAATCTCTTCGGAGAAACCTTAACGTTTCACTCCTTAGCGTTACCTAATGCATAAGAGAGCTATAACGGGCTCACCCACCCTTAGTTTATCACGGAACCACCCATCTTCATAATAATTCCAAAGAACCATAACATAATCATATCACATAAAACATTCATAAAGGAAACATAACATTCTCACCTTTCAATAACAAGATATCAATACAACACATTGATATAAAAACATTATGAAAACCATTTTCGACACCAAAATAAATGAAAAGTAAAAAATTGTATTTATTTGTCTTTTAAAAAGAAGGTATGGCTTTTAGAGGAAGTCGGAACTCAAATAACGGTCATGGCGGCGGAGAAGTCGTTGTCGCCACATACATACGACAAAAACATTCCCTTTTGTCATTTAGTAAAACTCTTCGTATAAAAAAGATTCATTTTGGATAAACGTAAATGTCAAAGGGGTTTATACAACGTATAAAAGAAGGTTGTGTATAAAACAAAACATGCCTCAATGAAAGGAGATTGAGATGAAGTCCCATACCTCGGGTCCGACTTGACTCGGTCGTTCTTTAAAATCCTAAATAATAAACTTAAGTTAATCTCTACTTGAATAAGAACCTTTTTCAAGTTCATTATTCTTTTTATACCATGTTACGAACATCATTTAATCATTTAAGTTAATAATGTTCATTTTGTCGGTATTTGGTTCTTAAGTCAAAAATAGGCTTCTTACACTTACATGTTGTTAATTTGGTCAAAGGTTCGTTATATCCAGAATTATATTAATGATTTGGATAACATATATATCATATATATTCATCATATAGATTTATTTATAATATTACATCACATTTAGAGGTAAGAAATGAAATGCACCCTTCATGGAGACGGTAAGCCGTACGTACGGATGAACGCTACTTCCATTTCTATTTCGTATTTTCTGGAATGGAATCATAATGATATAAGAGTATATTATAATTCCAGTATAATAACATATATAATATCATTAACTTTATCCATTACACATCCCACATATGGTATTAACGTATCAAATCACTTTCAGGGGGCGGTAGGCCGCACTTCCTAAAATGAAGATATCGTGTTTACCCATAATGGAAACAATAATGGTATGAAATAAATGAAAAATACAGAAGCTTAATAAATGAATAGACATATTATATATCATATATAAAAATTGTGACATCATAATTTCCTCCTTTGAAGGTGTTAAATGAGTATTGAACAATCATCGTTTCGGGAGGCTGAATTTCGCCATCCACAGAAACCGTATGTTCTTTAACCATTTGATGTAGTTTTGTGAGAGTGTAGCTCGAATAAATCTTACAAACACATCCTAGTATATTGAAGATACTGGTGTTTTTACAAAATAAGTAAATAAAAAGAGTTTAGGGGGTTGTAGAAGCAAAATTAAACAAATGAACATGAGAGAATGAATTACCTTTAAAAGCGTAACTCTTTTTGATTTGAGCCTAAAGGCTTCCTTTGAAAGGATTATGCCCAAAGGGAATCCTCTAGGATGAGGAGAGGGATGTTTAGAGAGTAAATGGGCTGGAGATGGCCGAGCCAAAGGCTTGAGGAGTGCGTGAAATGAGGTAGAGGTGGGGGCCTTTTATACGAGGAGAGGAGGGGCACTTTTGGAAATCATGAAACTATTATTTTATTTTCAAACGTTTTTCGAATTTCTAAGGTCCCAAATTGATATATTTCGAATATAAGATGATAAGGCTTATAAATATTCCCATCCAATAGTTTTTGGACAAGTGTAGGTCTTTGATTTTATATTATCGTTTTATTTTATTTAAACTGTTCATTAATGAGGTCATCGTTGCATCATCATGATTTCAAAATTAAATTAATATATTTAAAGTCTAAAAATTATAACAAAAATAATATTATGTAGGAAATATTTTTATCTTTCTAATGAATATTTATAGTCAAAAATATGATTAGTATAACCCCTTCTAACAATTTGTTTAGTAAAACAATTTATGTTAGTGTCATTTTCTCCCTTATTTAAAAAAAGGCATTAAAGTCATTATCTCACCCATGTGGCTCCATAAGGTCCCCTAAATCGACCCATGGGTTGTCTTGGTCGGCCATGACTCATCCAATAGGAGTAGGACAAGTTTCATGGTGTTTTCATATTTTTATAATATCATTTTTACCTTAAATTTCACTAATTACCTCTAATCGCGATTAAAAACTTAATAAGTTACTATTCACCAAAAAATTATTTTAATCCCATTGAACAACATTTTACTTCTTAATTACAACCATGTATGTCGGATTTTTGAAATTCAAAACACAAAGATGGCAAAATTTCATTTAAATGGAAAAATCAGTTTTTATAAGTACCACATAGTGGTTTCACTATTCATCAAAAATTGAAGTTTTTCAGAAAATTTGAAAAATTCATCCTAAGCTATATTTGATATTCCGAATTCAAAAATGAAGTCTATTTTACAAAATTCAAAACATATAAGTCACATTAATTAATTTAACAATTAATTCCCGCTGTCAGAGCAAATAGCGTGTTTTTATAAAACAATAAGTATCAAAAGATTGACACCAGTTTAAGTCCAATTTCCAAGTGAAATTGAATCCAATGACCACCATTGGATTAAATTGTAAAAATATATTCAGATTACACATTAAGACCAATTCAAAAGTTAATCTAATCATATAAATAAATTACATTAAGAAGTAGTTTTCATGTAAAATGCAGTATTTTTCACTATTCATTAAAAAATGAACATTGTCAGAAAAATACCAAAAATTCACAGAAAGTAAATTTTGATGTTCCAATCATAAAGAATAAGTTTATTTTGACAAACATAGCTTATAAAATTGTAAAAAGATAGATTCAAAAATGGTTTTCCATCAAAAGGCAGTAAAACAATCTTTTAAAAATATTAGTGTATTCCATGCTTAAGATTGGATTTATTTTCATTTTAAGCCTATAAAACACTATCTAATTCATTAATATACATAGATAAAAATATATATTATTCATTACTTACTTGGGATGTTAATTCCTTCCCACCTTTAGAAAATTGCGTCCCCGCAATTTATTTACTTATCAAATAAATGGGGGTACTTATCCCTCATTGCATTTTCAGATTTCAATGTTGCCTCTTCCATCATGTGGTTTTTCCACAAAACCTTTACCTTTTTAATCACTTTATTCCTTAACACTTTCTCCCTGTGGTCAAGAATCTGGACAGGTTGTTCCTCATAATATAGGTTCTCTTCCAGCTGAACTACCTTTGGACTCAAAACATGAGATGGATCTGGCATATACTTTCTCAACATCGAAACATGAAAAAAATTGTGTACCTGAGATAAACATGGAGGTAAAGCCACCCGATATGAAACTGATCCAACTCTCTCCAGAAATTCATATGGTCCAATAAACCTTGGACTCAACTTTCCTTTCTTACCAAATCTCATCACACTTTTCCATGGATAAACCTTGAGAAAAACATGATCACCTACCTCGAAAGATAGATCCTTCCTCTGGTTATCCGCATAACTCTTCTACCTGCTCTGAGCTGTTCTCATGTACTTCTGAATCAGCTGAACTTTTTCTGCCATCTCTTCTACCAATTCTGGTCCCATCAACTTCCTTTCACCCACTTCATCCCAGAAAGCTGGAGTTCGACACCACTTCCCATATAATGCCTGAAATGGTGCCATCTGTATACTAGAATGAAAACTGTTATTATATGAAAATTCAACCAAAGAATGATGTTGGTCCCAACTTCCCTGATAATCCATAGAACAAGATCGTAGAATATCTTCCAAGGTCTGAATTGTTCGTTATGACTGACCATATGATTGAGGATGAAATGTTGTACTAAAATTTAATTCAGTACCCAACGACTTCTGAAGGCCTTTTCAAAAGTTAGAAGTTAACCTGGGATCATGATCAGATACAATGGAGAGGGGAACTCCATGTAACCTGACTATCTCTTTAAGATACAAATGGGAAAGTTGATCTAGGGAAAAAGTATCTCGTATAGCAAGGAAATGAGCAGATTTAGTCAAGAAATCAACAATAGCCCTGATTGCATTATTACCTCGAGATATATTCGGTAATCCCACAACAAAGTCCATGGATATATTCTCTCATTTCCACTCTGGCACTGGTAAAGGCTGAAGAATCCCTTTCGGTAACTACCGCTCTGCTTTAACCTGCTGACAAGTCAAAAACTTCACAGTAAAATCAGCAATATCTCTTTTCATTCCATCCCACCAGTAATACTCCCGAAGATCCTTGTACATCTTAGTACTTCCAGGATGAACTGAAAACGGGGAACTATGAGCTTCACATAACAACTCCTCATTCAACTGTGAATCACAAGGTACACACAATATCTTCCCAAATCTCAAAACACAATCATTATCAATGTTGAATTCAGGCAACATACCTTTCTGAACCAACTCTACCTTTTTCTGCAACTCATTGTCTTGCTTCTGTGCTTGCTTCATTCTGTTGGATAGAAAATATTTCACTGATACCTGAAACAAAACAGAAGAACTTCCTGCACCAACAACTTCTATGCCAAAGTTAATCAAATCCTTAACCAAAGGATCACGTTCCAAACGCAACATTTCTATGAATCATTACTTTTTCGACTCAAAGCATCAGCCACTTTATTTTCTTTTCCCGGATGGTAGTGAATCGTACAATCATAATCCTTGATTAATTCTAGCCATCCCTTTCTTCTTGTAGTCTAACTGCTTCCCATTACTCATGCTCTTTGTCGGACACTCGTTTGCATAGTGACCCATCTCATTGCACTTATAACATTTCACTAACTGTAAATCAAATTTGGTCTTACCTTCACCTTGATCCTTTTCAGTGCAATCACGAGCCTTATATCCCATCTTACCACATCAGTAGCACTTTCCAGAAATTAGAATACAATCCCCATCATGCCTTTTTCCACATTTATCACAAACTCGAAACTTAGTTTTCATACCATCAGACTTTTTTGAAGAATTCTTACCTTTCTCATGCCACCTCGGTCTCTTCTTCTAATGGTTGTTATAGAACACTTGATCATCGACAAACTCCATTTCTACCTTCTCAGCACATTGAACAAGCTTTTCATAACTTTTAAACTCACGACAAGCTAATTCCCTTCGATATTTTGGCTTTAATTCTGAGTAAAAACGATTGATTTTACTATCAAGGTCTCAGATAAAATTTGGAGCATACCATGCCAATCGAGTGAACATTTCTTCATAGGCAGCCACTGAGTCTTCCTCTTGCCTCAATTCCAAGAATTTCTTTTCCATCCTAAGTCGAAAAACCTTAGGAAAATACTTCTAAAGAAACATACCTTTCAATTCATCCCAGTCAAGAGAATCAATCTCATCAGCGTCCCTGATATTTTTAACCATCGACCACCACTGATCTGCTTTACCCTCCATATGGTAAATAGCAAGACTAACCTTTTCATTGTCTGAACACCCCATGACATCGAAAATCTTCTCTAGTGCATTAATCCACCCTTAAGCTAACACAGGGTCAGATGATCCTATGAATGATGGGGGATGTTGCCTCATGAAATGTTCCACCGCTGACATGTTCCTTTGCGGTTGATCTGACTGATCTCGTCCATGGATACCACCACCATTTATCGCTTGAGTCAACTATGCCATTACTGCAACAAACTGTTCAGTTCCAATTCCGACCATCTCAGGATGCTGATTCGGAAGGTTATTTCCTTTTGTATGCCTTCCTAGCACTGCTTCCCTGTTTCCTCTGCGGAAAACCATTCTGAACAAACATGTCTTAGATGAAGCAACATGGTAATCTTCAAATGCTATATCATTTCAAAAAAAATATTTTTGGATAATCATTTAATAGAATTCTAACTCCTAAAGTTATCTAAACCGACCTTTGATACCAACTATAAGGCCCCAGCCTTAAACCTTACATAATCTTGAGTTATCACACGATTACACGTTTAGGATCTTTTCAGGTTTAAAGTTTTAGAGAATTAGATCTTAAAACATGCATTACAACCCACATTTAAACAAAGTGTTTACAATAAATGATAGTATTATTTTTCCCATCAACGGAAACATATTGAAAATAAAACATGTATTCTTTCTTGACACTTCCTTGACACTATCATCTTATCATGTACCTTTCTCGTGACCTGTGAAAAAACATTTCAAAAACGTGGGGTGAGCATAAAAAGCTCAGTATGGGTTATATAAAAAGAACAAGGAAAGGAAACATGAGTTCATATATACATAATAATGAAATCATAATTTACCCATAAAACATAGGCACTTTAACATACCTCATAAAATCATGAACAAATCATAGAAATCATAAGACATAAAGGTAACTTGAGGCATTCATAACATTCTTACGTAGGGAGTAACCCTCTTGGTTACGTTTGGAATACCCATCACAGTATATTCCCTAAATCTCTTCGGAGAAACCTTAACTTTTCACTCCATCGCGTTACCCAATGCATTGGAGAGCTATAACGGGCTCACCCACCCTTAGTTTATCACGGAACCACCCGTCTTCATAATAATGCCCAAGAACCATAACATAATCATATCACATAAAACATGCATAAAGGAAACATAACATTACCAACTTTAAATCACAAGATATAAATACAAAACATTTATATAAAAACATTATGAAAACCATTTTCGATACCAAAATAAAATAAAAGTAAAACATGGTATTTATTTTTCTTTTAAAAAGAAGGTATGGCTTGTAGAGGAAGCCGAAACTCAAATAACGGTCACGGCGGTGGAGAAGTCGTTGTCACCACATACGTACGACAAAAACATTTCCTTTTGTCATTTAGTAAAACACTTCATATAAAAAAGATTCATTTTGGATAAACATAAAAGTCAAAGGGGTTTATACACCATATAAAAGAAGGTTGTGTATAAAACAAAATATTCCTCAATGAATGGAGATTGAGACGAAGTCCCATACTTTGGGTCCGACTTGACTCGGTCAAATATATTAATCTCCTGAATAATAAACATGAGTTAATATCTACTTTCTTAAGAACCTTTTTCAAGTTCATTATTCCTTTTATACCATGTTATGAACATCATGTAATCATTTAAGTTAATAATGTTCATTTTGTCGGTATTTGGTTCTTAAGTCAATAATAGGCTTATTACACTTACATGTTGTTAATTTGGTCAATGGTTTGTTATATCCAGAATGATATTAATGATTAGGATAACATATATATCATATATATTAATCATATACATGTATTTATAATATTATATTACATTTAGAGGTAAGAAATGAAATGCAATGTTCATGAAGACGGTAAGTCGTACGTACGCATGAACGCTACTTCCATTTCTATTTCGTATTTTCTGGAATGGAATCATAATGATATAAGATTATATTATAATTCCATTATAATAACATATATAATATCATTAACTTTATCCTTTACACATCCCACATATGGTATTAACGAATCAAATCACTTTCAGGGGGCAGTAGTCCGCACTTCCTATAATGAAGATATCGTGTTTACCCATAATGGAAACAATAATGGTATGCCATAAATGAAAAATACAGAAGCTTAAGGAAAGAATAAACATATTATATATCGTATATAAAAATAGTTACATCATAATGGCCATCTTTGAAGGTGTTAAATGAGTATTGAACAATCATCGTTTCGGGAGGCAGAATTTCGCCATCCACGGAAACCATATGTTCTTTAACCATTTGTTGTAGTTGTGTGCGAGTGTAGCTCGAATAAATCTTATAACAACATCCTAGTATATTTAAGATACTTGTGTTGTTACAAAATAAGTAAATAAAACGAGTTTAGGGGGTTGGAGAAGCAAAATGAAACAAATGAACATGAGAGAATGAATTACCTTTAAAAGTGTAACTCCTTTTGATTTGAGCCTAAAGGCTTCTTTTGAAAGGATTATTCCCAAAGGGAATCCCCTAGGATGAGGAGAGGGATGTGGAGAGAGTAAATTGGCAGGGGATGTCGGAGCCAAAGGCTTGAGGAGTGTGTGAAATGAGGTAGAGGTGGGGGCCTTTTATAAGAGGAGAGGAGGGGCACTTTTGGAAATCATGAAACTATTATTTTATTTTCAAAAGTGTTCCGAATTTCTATTGTCCCAAATTGATATATTTAAAATATACAATGATAAGGCTTCGAAATATCCCCATCCAATAGTTTTTGGACAAGTGTAGGTCTTATATTTTATATTATCATTTCATTTTATTTAAACTGTTCATTAATGAGGTCATCGTTGCATCATCATGATGTCATAATTAAATTAATTTATTTAATGTCTAAAAATTATAACAAAAATACTATGATGTAGTAAATATTTTTATATTTCTAATGAATATTTATAGTCAAAACTATGATTAGTATAACCCCTTCAAAAATATTTTTTAGTAAAACAATTTATGTTAGTGTCATTTTCTCCTTTATTTTAAAAAAAGGCATTAAAGTCATTATCTCACCCAAGTGGCTCCATAGGGTCCCCTAAATCTACCCATGGGTTGTCTTGGTCGGAAATGACTCATCCAATAGGGGTAGGACAAGTGTCATGGTGTTTTCATATTTTTATAATATCATTTTTACCTTAAATTACACTAATTACCTATAATCGTGATTAAAAACTTAATAAGTTACTATTCACCAAAAAATTATTTTAATCCCATTGAACCACATTCTACTTTTTAATGACAACCATTTATTTAAAATTTTTTAAATTCAAAACACAAAGATGGAAAAATTTCATTTAAACGGAAAAATCAGTTTTTATAAGTACCACTTAGTGGTTTCACTATTCATCAAAAATTGATGTTTTTTAGAAAATTACCAAAAATTCACCCTAAGATATATTTGATATTCTAAATTCAAAAATGAAGTAGATTTAACAAAATTCAAAACATATAAGTCACATTAATTAATTTAATAATTAATTCTCGCTGTCAGAGCAAATAGCGTGTTTTTATAAAACAATAAGTATCAATAGATTGACACCAGTTTAAGTCCAATTTCACAGTGAAATTGATTCCAATGACCACCATTGGATTAAATGGTAAAAATATATTCTGATTAAACATTAAGACCAATTTAAATGATAATCTAATTATATAAATAAATTAGATTAAGAAGCAGTTTTGATGTAAAATGCAGTATTTTTCACTATTCATTAAAAAATGAACATTGTCAGAAAAATACCAAAAATTCACACAAAGTAAATTTTGATGTTCCAATCATAAATAATAAGTTTATTTTGACAAACATAGCTTATAAAATTGTCAAAAGATAGATTCAAAAATGGTATTCCATCAAAAGGCAGTAAAACAATCTTTTAAAAATATTAGTGTATTCCATTCTTAAGATTGGATTTATTTTCATTTTAAGCCTCTAAAACACTATCTAATTCATTAATAGACATAGATAAAAATATATATTATTCATTAATTACTTGGGATGTTACACATTGCACTCCCATGCCCCTATAGGTTTCTATGAATAGAATAGAATGATTCAAACAATGGCTATACTCAAATTTGAAAAAAAACTAGAAATTTTATAATGAATAAAATGGTATGTAATTAATGGTCATACATTGAGATGTGGTTTTTGATAATTGAATTGAGGCTCATGTTCTCTATAATCAACTATAATTGGTTCACATATAGAATATATTAATAAGATGGATAATTATGTGGGAGAAACTATTAGTAGAAGGAAAATAATCCGAACAAAATTGAAAATTTGACTACATAAAATCAGAGGTGTGCCGGAGGATGTAGGGTGCCACCTCAATGTGGTTCTTCTAAACCATTCCTGTTAGAACATAAAAAGAAACAAATATCATACCAATACCATATTCCCCATTCCAATATGAGCCAAACAGTCACTACATACCAAACAGGACCCAAAAAAACTGAACATTCCTAATATTCCCCAAACAATCATTAACAAAATCAGTCTTTCCCAATTGAAAAAATAATATGTTGTTACGAATCGTCTAGATTAATATTAAAGATAAACAATAGTTAGTTTTCTTTCATCCGAAATCTGATAAATGTACCCGAACCAAAATAATGATACTCTACTAAGTCATTAGTGAGGGTTTTTTTATCTTGGAGGCATTGATAAACTGATCCAACATCGTAATAAAAATATTAACTCAAAATAGAATTAATATTCCATGTTGATTAACCAAAAAATAACACTATCCATAAATTTCTTATCCATGAATTAATGCACCACTTATCTAACACACTCTCGTATTATACAAATATCACAAAGGTTTGGATCCCCTAATTTAGCCAACATTGTATTCCATATTTGAATTATTAAACAAGAATTAATTAAAAATTGGATCTAAAAAATCTTGTTTCACATTTCCAACATCTCCAAAATAATTAAAAAATTAAAAAATAGGAGTCTCTGATGCCATTTTATTACACCCTAATAATAACTATTATATTCAAACTAGATTCATACAGGCCCTTAAGCTCCCATCAATATACACCCCCATGCACCCTCCCCTTTTCCTCCTTTACCCCTTGCACACCCCTTTCACTCACTTCCACCCTTCGCACCTCATTCCTCCTAAACACCCCTTGAAAACACCTTGAAATCCCTCCATGCCCCTTCACACCTCTTTCACCCACTACATAACCCTTTCACCCCCTCTCCCCTGCAAACCCAATACCCCTTGTACATTCCTCCTACCCACCCCATGAACCCCCTGTACACCCATACACACCAATTTCACAATGTTCCCCATAATGATTTCCATGAATATACCATCACTATTCAATAAATTAAGATACTAAAATTAAAAAAACACTTGAAATTATATAATGAAAATAAAATGGAACAAAATGTAGGGTCTTGACTTGAGTTGTGGTTCTTGATCTATGAGTTGAGGTTGAAGTCCTCCATCATCCTCTTGAATGGGTTTACCAAAAGAATAAAGTAAGAATATGGAAGAATGATGGAGGGAAACTAATAGTATAATGACAAAAAATCATTAAAAAGGGAAAATTGGACAACATATCTCCAGAGGTGTGTCGTAAGATGTAGGGGACACCTCAGAGTAGCATCAGTGATGAGGTATAGTGGTCACATTAGAAGAGGATAAAATTAAATATAATAATTATAGAACATAACTAATATAGAAACAAATACACTTTATAATACAGTTATTCAATATATATATACATATAGACAGAAGCACGACACTAAAATTAAATATTAAAATATTCTAACTTAACTACATACTAAATTTCAACATATTAACGACCCAAAAATACAACTAAAATCAATAGAGATTATCGATATTAGTATCATCATAACCCTGATAAAACCCATTCATACCAACTATAGAAACACCTTCACTACCTCTCATACCACCAACATCAATGTTGGCATCAACGTATATACTAGAACTGGTAGTAGCACTGACTCCGACTACGACATCGGCTCCAGATCCGACTCTAACCAAGGAATCAACAAAAGAAAAAAAATCAAAATAATATAGGAATCAACCACTATATATTATTTTAGTGAATATGTATAAGTATTGGTAGACATATATTTTATCATATTTTTAGTTTTCACCTTTTCATATTTTTCTATTGTTTTTTTTGATGCAGCATCCATTTGTTCAAGTGTGACCAAAGTAGAATTGGTACTCTGAGAAACATTTTTAAGAATACCATTATCGAGATGCTATAATCATTATCCCAAGTCAAAAACACATCTAGCCCTGATGGTCATCTCTTAATAATGGATGTAGATGATCATCTAGGCCCAAATAGTCAGGTTCATTTTTCAAATTCCTCAAAATCAATCTACTGATTTATATATAACATAACATTAGATGATAATATAATATAAAAAATTCAATTCAATTAAAATAATATAAATTAAAATATACATACAATAATCTTCTCGATGATGGTATTTATCACAATACCATATTTCTTTTTTTCCTTGTAAAATGAATTTGAGCAAGAAATATGACTGACAATATTCAATTCCTTTTTCTGAAATATAATGAAATAGGTCAAAATTAAAAGTAAAAAAATTGAAGTAAACCAAGAAAACAAATTAATTGCTAAATAACCAATTCTTTCTCATGATTTGGGACTGAATTGTGTCCATGACTATAAATGTGTTTCATTCCACACATAATTCTTTTATTTCATATTAAATCATCTAATAAAAAATAAATAATTTCATTAAAATAAACAAAAAAATTATTAATTTTTTAAAATTAATTTTTAAATAAATATAAGAATATATATCTATGTAAATTTAACAAATAACTTAAACTTTGTACTCTTCCAATAGCAGATCATATAATTATATTGTTGAATTGGTAAATCATTAATCGCTTATATTTCATCATGCTCTATACCAAATATTATTTTACAACCAACATATATGACAAAAATATATGCCCCCTAGATTTCACATAATTCCATTAAACTTATAGCTTAGTCATATTTTCTCCTAAGAAAAATATATCAGATCTCCAATGAAAAAAAATATATTTTTTAAAATATTGTAAATTAATGTATATAAAAAAGGTGATTAACATTACATAGTCAAATATCTTCCTAGACATTGTTTTTAATTGTTCTCCATATTTTCTACAACGTATTGGTTGAACCAGAATGATATTTCTAGGATTTGAATGTTTCCCAATTAATGATTTATATTATTTACCACATTTTTTAATTATAGAATAGTCCTCAATTTATTCAACCATGATTTTAATGTGACGATTATAGAACTCTCACATTTTTTGTATGTGTCATCATATGGTAAAGGATGGATCTATTAATGAAATATAATAATAAAGGAAAATAATATATATGACATAATCACTATTCACTCACAGTAATACATACAGGTAGATGGTGGATCTACGAACTCCAAAAGTGATGTATCTATAAGAGGGGGAGTAGCTTCTATGGTAGGTCAGATATATATATTAAGACTACAATGTATAATTGATGATGATAACTATTATGATGAAGGTAGAAAACCAGTTGGATAACCCTATTTAGATGGAGGTGGATATGGATATAGATATTAAGGTGTGATATATGGGGGAATAATACCATTTATATGGGATGATGGGAATTGTAAATAATTAGGGATAAGAGTTTGATAACTATCATTTGATGTGGGGGATTCTTGAAAGGGATATGTAAAAGGTGGGAATGGATAATATGGAGGTGTAATAATGAGAGGATGACCTCATGGTAACTCAAGAGACATAATAGTAGGATATACTATAGAATCGGTTGTATAAGTGCCCTCGCCATTCTATATATTCCAATGGAATAATCCAACCATCTACTAGACTATGTATCCTAAAATGACAAAGATGATAAAATAAAATGAATGATAACCAGATAAATAATATGATAGACAATAATATTAAAAAATAAACAATACTTACATTAGTTCCTAGAGAAGACATACGTTTTTTATTTCTCGGTATTTTTCCACATAATCTAGTATCATCATAATCAGAAATTTTGATGAGTAAATTTAAAATAATATTATTAGATAAATAGAAATAAAGATAAATGTTAAATAATACAACTGTATCATAAAACAATTACATTAATATTCATGTGTGATATCTATATTGATGAAATATCAAGACATTTCTATGTTAAATATTTACATAATATGTGCTTAAAAATTAATGGGTTAGGTTTTTAATAGTTTTATATTCGACAACAGTAAAAAAAAATACTTCTTAATTTGATAGCATATATGAATGTTTAAAAAAACACCTATAATATTTTCATAATATCATGTAAATACATAAAAATGTGTCAAGTCAATGTGTGCTCTATGAAAATTTATTGTTCATAATATATTCTAATAATTAAATCATAAGTGTCATCAAATGAAACATTCAAATAAATATTGATAGGTTTATAAAATGTCGTTTAAATCCATGAATTTTTCCAAAATATGTCTATGAATCACATAAATAATAGCACAACTTTTTAACTAGTTTGATACATAATGCACATGTCATGCTTCTGATGAAAGAATATAAGTTTCATCGGTATTGTGATGGTGGATCATATAAATCATTCAAAATCCAAAATTATCAATATTAATTCCTTGCATTTTCATTGAATAAACCACTTTTATTTACCCATTACCACAAAAAATGCTAATAGTTATCTAATAAAATGATACTTCAAAAAAACTATTTCATGATATAATTTCTGATAGAGGTTGAATGTATGATGCAATAAAATAAAAATATGATGTGGTTCTTATCAAGAAATTTTTTGGCTATTTTTCTATTTTTTTCACATTTATTTATATTGAATTTAAATCTATTGGTAACCATTTTCTTAAAAATCATGTATATCATCATTTGGAGAAATTGATAAATCTATTATCTCATCTGATCCTTCATTCATTGTTTGAGATAAAATCTAAGAGATTCCATAATTTAATATTAAATATTGACAAGTTATTATATCATGAGTGGAAGAAAAAACTATTTTCTTTGACATTAACCAGGATGAAAATTATTTACCGTGAAATAGTCTCTTCTTCTTAATAGATAGGGAGATATGTATCTTTTTTATAATTAATATATGTTCTCTATTGTTATAAAAGCATTAAAATTTCATGTGATATGCAGAAATCACATGTTGAAAAATTAATATTTATTAGATATCATAGTTTATTTAATCATCATGAACACCACAGTTGAATAATATTGTATAATGATTTATTTCACTCTATTCCCCACATAATTTATGGAATGAGTGTAATTCAGATACCCCCCCCATATTTGGGGAAGTGAATGAAATGCATGCTCTATGGGATCATAATTCTCACCATCAATTCGAATTAGTCTATTAGTCCTCATTGTGATGATAGAGATGTACAATGAATAATAAATCCATGCATTATATTTCTAAATATTATTTCAAAGTAGAGGCTTCATGTTGATATTTATTTCCCACATAATATTTCAATGTAAAATTCTTTTTCTGTTGGATACATCCCCTGACCTAAAACATGAGAACCAAAAATAAATTACATTGGAATTTTCATAGTTAGATGTATCATACCTATGATAATTGGTCATGCTAAAATTTTCTCAAAGATATAATCAATAATTGATGGATCTGTTTTCTATTTTGAACAACACTTCTATTCAGTCTTTTGGTTTAATAGTCTTGATAAAAATGAAATAGCATAGTCATAGAAAAACTAACATTGTGTGAATGTAAATTTACAGTGTAAATGAGAATGAAATAATGTAACAAGACATGGTAACCAAGGGATTAAAAATATTTTACTTTCACATTTTGATTATTCACACTTTTTGACATATAAAACTGATAACCATCTAGATCCCTAAAACATTCCACGATCAATTTTTTTTCCTTCTCTATATTTTTTATCAAATAATAGGCATATAAGAATTTTAACTTATTTTGGAAAATTAAATATTAAATAAGCCTTACTCTTATACCCCATTCCATACAATTATAACATTTCTATAAATCATATATTTTTCTTTTAACATTTAAAATAGTAACAAGTAACATATAACAAATATTATTCAAGATATAAATTAGATTCTAACTTTGATGAAATAAATTTGATGACAAATACGTATACTCAAATAATATCCTATTATTCCTCCAATTTCTATTAGAACTCAGATTAACATTCATTTGATTTTTGATATTGGATTGACATTCTCCAATAACAAAATAGTAATAATAAATTTCCTTAACAATATCATTCCCTAACATTGTTTGTGGTATCTCATCTGTCTTGACAATATTATCAAACTGTCCTTGATTTTTCTGTATTGATGATCCATCAGTACATATCCTTGATTCCCTTTGAAGATGAATGTTTGTCGAAATATTAATATTTTTGAACTTTTATTTTTCATACAAATAGTGTGGGATAATTTCTTTTTATTACTCCAAGTGTACATAATTATTTAATTACATAAATAATTTATCATCCATAATAAAGCAGCACAAAATATAAAGTACACCTTATTAAATGCATTATATGATATTTTACAAACAATCCAATGATTCTTTAACTAATTTATTTATGGATGAATGTATTTATCAATATCATTTCATTTATAACTTGGTCTAGATATCAATATATTAATGATAGTAAATGGATTCTTCATAGATATCAACGAAGTAAAGTTATAAATATAAATAAAAATAGGCCATGTGCAGTGTGCAATATGAATTTGGTGAATTTTTTTGAAACTATCATAGAATAATCACGATCCAACATTTCATGGATTAACTAAAATCATAGAATGTGACCTATCAAATTTTTTCCAAAACAAATCATTAGAAGGATATCATATTTCAAAATTATCAATATTTATTTTGTATTCATGCTGTCTCATTTTCCTTTATAATTATTCTCACAAAAAAGGTTTTATAGATTGGGAATTAATGTTTTGTTTCAATCACATTAAATGGTATATGAGTTGAGTTATATCTTTTTTAGTCTTCCTCCTTATCGTTCCATACTTTTTCCACTAACTCCACTATGCATTTTCATTCAATAATAAAAAACAATATTTGGGGAATAATGAATATTAATGGATAAATAATTAAAAAATTCAAATATGATTTGATGAAATGTGATCATTTTATAGAATACATGCATCATCATGAAGTAAATCCTTAAAAAATGTCAGGATATAGTCGACTGCATTATTAAAAATTCCATACACTGTTCCCTAATGAAATAATATCATTAAAAACACATGTTTTCTCATATTTTCACATGTCTGATATATTGGGGTAATATCTTATTCTATCAGAATACTAAGACTCAATGTCATCTTTCTAATTAATAGATGATAACTATTATGAAATATTAATTTTCACTCGTACGACTATACATGAGGAGATGGATTCAAAAACAAATGGAAACTGATCAAAAATTATATATTTCATACAAATATGCCCACTCAATTGATGTCCTTCTACATATGAGATTTGTATCAATTGTGATAGAATATAATAATTTTTTTGATACAATGTTTATTGATAAGGAAAATGACGTCCATAGGAGTTAACTATGGTTATACCACCCAAAAAAATCATGGGCATAAAATAAATCCACTATATAATCATTAGTGAGTTCAAAGCCTAAAACATATTGTAACTCCTTCTAAAACTAAACATTGGTCAAATAAAAATTATACATCTTGTATTTATCCATTCTACAGAATGTTAACATACATCAAATAAATAATATATAAAATGACATAATATGTTATGTGTTTCTTAATAAGATAATAAAGATTCATCAACAACATGTTCCTAAAAAATCATGACAAATATCTTGAAATTATGATTTAGGGATTTAATAAATGTTTTAAATTATAAAAAATCATAATTAGTAACACATAAATTTAAATAAAAAGGTTTTATTTAAAAAATATGTTTACATGAAAACTATGAGAAAAAAATAATAAACTCCCAAATTTTTTTGGATGGATTCACAATGATTTGTGATATTTTGTGTTAATTTTAAAAAGATTTATTGAAATTTAGAGACATATTGAGAATATAAACCATATCACATAACATAGTTTGTTGAAGGAAATCAATATACCATATTGTGTTGAAGGACTCAATTCCATTATTGATTTTTAATAATGGAGTACAACAACCCATAATTGTGAAAATGGGAATGATATTGGATACTATTTGATCAAATTTTTAAATCTTATTATCTTGTGTTCTTAAAATTTCAACACATAAAGTTGTAATGTGTCAAATAAAAAAATCATAAATACTTTTGTAGTTTTTTGTAATCAATCTACTGTGTTCCAATGTGTTTGTGTATTATGTAACATTTTAATCATTAAGTACTATAACTCGTATATGAATTGTATATATGTTTCATATAAAATGGGGGATAATTTTTCATAGATTACATAGTAGAAATTATTATCATCTAGAAAATAATTATGTAAATGTCAATTATCTATTCTTATGAGTGGATGATATATAATACCATTTATTTAATATAAC
Source organism: Viscum album (assembly GCA_963277665.1). NCBI lineage: Eukaryota > Viridiplantae > Streptophyta > Magnoliopsida > Santalales > Viscaceae > Viscum > Viscum album. Next base: position 398,834,778 of record OY728151.1, on the reverse strand, counting down.
TTCTCTCAATGAGTTAATTTATGTTACTATATTGTGGATATAATCAGTGGAAATAACATATTAACTGATTAAATGTTGAAAGTAGCAATGTAAATGATACCAATAATGGCTTTAGGAAAAGAATCAAGGATGTAATAATCATAATTTTATTCACATTTATATTAATTTTTTATCAAAATATCTTTATTTTCGATAGTATAGGGTGTGTGTGAATATAATCAATAAATATTTTAAAATAAGAAACATAATTTACAGATTAAATAGAAAACAATTTATAATATAAATAATAAATATAATTTTAGTGTGAATAGTTTATGCAAAAAATAATAATATTTAGAAGGGTATTTATAGTATTTAGAATAATAAATATCCATTTAATACAAGTCAAACCTCTCTAATATTCAAATAAACGGTATATACTAAATATACATCACTTTTTAGGGTGATTAAATAATATTTATAATCATGTATTTTTCATACCTAACAGCTAAAAAAACCAACCTACCTTTTTCACACATGAATGAACAAACCAAACACTTACATTTTTGGAATATAGTTAAAGCTATGAACTAATTTTTTTATATGTTAGCATAATGAATACAATACCTTTTAATGGAGGAAGAACAATGTGTGATTTGAGTGATTACAACTTGGTCAAACTGTACAAAATAATGAAAATTCATCATAATGAATATATTATATTAAAAATCAATTAACGTTCTTGTGGATTATTACTAGTGTAGAATATATAGATTTATCCATTCACATAGTAGATATAGAAAAACTCAGCTTCATCATTTATGCATGTAAAATATATAAATAAATTCTTTCAAAAATTATTAGTACTTTTGTCTCAATAAAGGAATGCATTTAATATTCTATATGAATATTTTAAAATAATAATATAATTATATAACAAAAAAATAATATTTTTCTCCATAAATATCACACAAATATTAGAACGATTTCCAAAATATCATCTTTTGGAAGTGAATGATAATATCAATAATAATTACCACCCATATCATCATTCATGTATTCTATGATTATCAACATTTAAATCATTACAAAATTTATGTAATCATGTGAAAAAATAATTCGAATAATTAATATATTAATATTTGAGATTTTATAAAAGATTTTAAATCATAAAATTTGATAAGTAATACATTATAAATAATGATAATTAATATTTTTTTACATTGATAAAAAATAGTTCGATGCTTGATGATCTTCTTAGGATGCAACTCTTTTCTATATATCTTCATTGTGTGTATAATCAAAACATGAAGTGATTTATGTTTCCAAGATCCACAAAAATTATTTTCATGAACTATCTTCAGTCTTAAATGTTTGAATATCAGGGAATTTTTTTAGTATCATCATTCATCTACAAATAATAACATCTGATAATGAAATATGATTTGTTTCATTAAAAATATTTAATATATAAATGTAGTATACAAAATCCATTTAGTATGTAAGACTAAAAAATAAAATATGTAATTTTTTTTCATTAATATTTAAAGGCAATTAATTATTATATAATGTAAAAATTATATTCTCACATCATATATAAAAATAAACCATCAATGTTTAAGATTAAATACTTGATATATAGAATGAATAACATAATATACTAGGGTATTCTATGAATATAGTTGGAATAAAAATTTATTGAAAAGATAAGTGTGGTTCTGTTAATAGTGAATATATCATCTTTTTGAATTTATGAATGAAATTTTTGTCTTCTGAATTATATAAATTTCAGAAATAAAATGTATATTACATAAGAGAATATTTATTTTTCCCTTTTATAGAACTTAGAAAAAAATTCAATAATAAAATTAGAAACATAATAACTCCATAATAGTAAATAGATAGTAGATTAATTATGAGAAGGAAATATAAATCATGAATACCAATGAATAACATACAAAAGAATATTGCAGTCATAATAGATAAAAGATGAAAGAATGGATATTGGAAACTCATCTTGTGTGAAAATAAACACAAATTATGAAACAAAAAAGAGGTTAAAAATATTCATAATAAAATGGTTCGACCAACACACTGAATGGAAGATGAACACTAGAAGAATGGTAGGTATAAGGGGAAAGATGTTTTGTCCAAAACACCAAAAAGAGGATGAATTCCTAAAGAAAGGATCAGAGGAAGGTATGAAATTGTGACAGATGGAGGAACCATGAATGGATAAGCCACTGAAGGAAAGAGGGACTGAAAATGGAGATGTTGTGAATGGGGAAACCCCAATTTGAATTGGGGAACCATGAATGGAGAAGCTAGTGTGGAATAGAGTATCTAAGAAGGAGAATACAATGAGGATTGGATAAGAGATAAGTTTATTGGGCGCTAATCGGACAATAGATGTTAGGAAGAGTAGATGGGTTTCAAGGGAGAGTGTGTGATCGGGAGAGGAAATCCGACACAGAGGATGATAAATGAGGAATGATTATTTCCATGGCGTATAATCTTAATGGGTTTATCTCATCTGAAGGCATAATTATTAAATAATCAGGGAAATTTCTTAACCTATACACACATACCCATAATACTGTGGTTGTAGATCTGTGGCTATTGGACATTTTTCATGTAGTGGATTTTGGGGAGGGACTATCGAACATCTACAGGTAGGTTATGATTACATATTCTTTTTTTATCACTCAATTTGATACCTATGTTTCCTATTCCTTAATTCCTTCATGGGTTGTTGATTTCCTTACTCTTATAATTTATATAACTTCTAAGAAATTTTCTCATAACAAACCATTGATAAATAAATTTTATCATATTCCAAGATTCTCATATTGTTTAGTAGTTTTTTTTAACTCTGGTCATTTATTGGATTTTCTAATCCCTGATATGAGTTGATTGATTTTCCTCTTTTTTATGGATAGGCTGATAATATATCATTATGAAATTTACATTTATCAAAGATAGGTACCCTTAATTTCGCATAAGGGATTGAACGGAGTTTTCCCCAATGAGTGGGATGTGGCATCAATTAGAGTATTAATTGATTCGATCTTGGTTTGTGCTATGGCATTGTAAGAAGTTGGAATAATTCATTCACCCAATCCAGTAGTAGCTTATTCCATTCCATATGTAGTAGAAAACTTCCATGATTTTTACTAGAATACATCTCTAGACATCCTCCAAATATAGGGGTAAACATTGATATTCAAGTCAATTCATTCTTGAAACATATATTTCTTCTGCCATATCTTATTTAATCAATTGAGTTTAAGGAACTCATTATTCAAATAGTGGATTTGGAGGCAATGGATATTATCAGAATGATTACATATACCTGGGTACTCTAGTATTTTTTACTAAGATGGGAGACATTAGCCTATGGATTTTTAAGGATTAAAATAAATTAATTAAGGTAACAATGAAGTGTATGTATCAATTATCAAGAATTGATGTTCTCATTGATCAGTTATGTGTAGAAAATTGGTTTCAAAATATGAAAATACATTTAGGATAATATTAACTGTGATCATATAGTATTTTATTCCCAAGATAGGTATTAAGAGTATATATAGATAAGATGAGTATTTTTCATGCCTTTTAGGATGTTGTTTTTTTCTAATGTGTTCATGGATTTCATCAAAAAATTACATTGCATATTTGAAATCTTTTAACACATTGTTCGAGGAATAAATCATGATATATTTCCTGAAATTTTTTACAAATTATTGGTACCATATATTGTTTTAAGTAATCATTCATTGATAATATATATTCTATAATTTTGACGTTCAATATATGTATTCATTTAGATTGGTCCTTGATCATTTGATTTTTTATATAGGCATTTCAGTGGAACCGAAGAAGGTAAAATATGTGATTTCATGAGAGGATTATTGGAATTTATTTGAGATTAGTGGTTTTTATAGGATTTTATTGTAATATTAAATCTTAATCAAGGATATATTCATCCTATAATCATTGATGAAATTTATTAATAATATGGTGGGGGAATTTTGATAAGACTATTCTGTGAGATGAGGTTATTCTTGAGCTGAAGAAGAGATTGATGAAAACTCATGTTTTGATTCATGGAGAGAATAGGATAAAATACACAATTTACTATAGTGCATCAGTTTTTGTGTTAGGATTTTCAATTAAGATTATAGATTAATAAATTTTTATGGTTCATTCTAGTTATGAACCCATAATTTGAAGTACATGGCACTTGAATTTGAGATAGTAGTTATTATCAATGCCATGAATATTTTGTGGTAATATATATTTTTGGAAGGATTTTTAAATTATAAGAATAAAATAGATAATTAAATATAGCTTCTCTGAATGGGATATACATTTTTGGGTGATACATTGGCGGTTTATCTATACACATTTCTCTATGAGAAAGATTATTCCCTAGCGAGTGTTGACTTATTAATAGACATTCTTATTAGAAAAAACCAGAGATATTGGATAATATAGGCTATATTAGAACCTTTCATTCAACTATTCTCTATATTTATATGTTGGTTTATGAGGTGATCTTGCACGTTGTTCCATGAGCACGGTGGAACTTCTTGACAGAGGGGGTGAAAAACATTTTTGTTTGATCTCACTAGTGCACTTTCTAGCTATGGGGTAGTGAGATTTTCTGGTTCCATAACATATGTTTGTTTGTTTTGAACATTATAAGATTGTGTTTTAATATTATTTATGTCTTTTTCACTTCTTTTAATGGAGTTCCTCTTTTCCATTTCTAAAATAGGTTTCTTTTTCATTTTTTATGAAGGGTGCTTGACTCCCATCCCTTTCAAAAAAGGATCTTGTAGAATTGCCTTCATCGGAGGAATAAATTTTGAGTATCATGATAGATATAGGGATTCTGTATTCATTCAATGATCTTGGAGAAATGAACTTTGAAACATTGGCTATTACATCCCCTTAAGTGGACTAAGATAAGTTAGACCAGGAGAATGATACCGAGCTTGTGGTGATGATAGATCAAATGGTGGGAGATGTTTTTTTACGAAGTGGTATTTAGATGATAATTAAATGATTTAAACACATTATAAGATATTTATTCCATATTACAAAAGGTATTATATTGTTAGAAACTCTCATTACTCAAAATGGTTTGTACATCTAGGTTCTTTGAAGATGTACCTTGACAAAAAAATTCTGTTTTCATGGCTCGGTATGGAGATAGAAGTCAATTGTTTTTTACTATGATTACTTGTCATATAAAGGATAAAAGATGAGATTTATATTCATAGTGGATTACATATGTCACTTTAATTAAATTTATGGAAATTAAATGATGTTATGATGGTTCTCTGATATAGTTACTCATGATACCGGGGAGTCATACTACCATTTTGGTGATAGTTTATCAGTTATTGGACGTATCTCATTTCTTAACGATCCATGACACTATATAACAATATTATTAGTGAAATTTAGTTTTAAAATGTATTTAATATGTTATTATATCTCCCATGAGTATTTTATCTTACATGGACATGAGTTTCATTTCACGTTGTTGGTATGGATTGCCGAAGGATTTGGATACTCAGTTGCAATTGAGTAAAGGGTATCATTCATCGATTGATGATCAATCATAGTGGACAACCCTGATTTTTTGGGATATAAATCTACCATGTTTTCTATATTTTGGAACATTTTATGATGATTATTCATCCTTATTAAAATTCTCATTATCAACAACTTCAAATATTATAATTAGATTGATCCTTGTGTGGATCTTTATGGACGACTATGTCTCCCACAAATGTCTATGAAAGAGGGGGGTTTAGAATATTTTTTTCAAGATGAGTACGATATAGGATACATATGATATAGTAAAATTTATGATTAATAGGTACTATACAACTCATTTTAGATTTTGTTTTTATTCTATAGTGATGTGGCGACTATTGGTGATCACTATATGGTGTTGAATTTTTTATAGGTGATACCGTGGATGGGGAATTATCAACTACTAAAGAATGGGAATTTTAAGGCATGTATTGTGGGAATAACTTATATAATTTAATTTTATTGATTATTGGAATACTAAAAATACCTTTCTTTATGTTACAAATTCATGAATGATGTGTTTTATGGATTATATATTTTGATGCACAAGTTTGATCCTTCATATCTAATCGACAATAAAGAATTTTTGATCGAACCTATTGTATCTATTATGTATTTCATAAATTTTTTTTGAATATATTGATAGGATGTTATGGGGGGATATAGTTCCACTTGTTCTTGAGTTATGGTAATATCGATGGATTCAAGAGAAAATAGGGGGTTTGTGTGTTCACGTTAAAGGGTATGTGTAAATTGATTAGAGCTAATAAATAAGATTTTAGGGGATTAAATTTCATTAGATGGATTGATTTATAAAAAACATGGTTTTTAAGGAATATAATAGAGTTTTTATTAATTTATTAAAAAAGAAAATAAACATTTTTATTTGGTGGAAAGAAATTCATTTTCATGGAGTTTTTATTGAACTATATTGACCAGGATTCTAGAATGGTTGGGCCACTTTTTCATTGATACCAGATTAGATGGTTATGTTTTTCCTTAAATATCATTTTCATGGAAATTCAATTATGACATGGATAGAAAAATATTGTGTTTTTGTTGTTTTACCAAATTTAGGGCACTATTACATGTTTCAATTATTGTGGCATAACATCCATGACAGGGCTTGGAGTTTATGTGAAAGTCATAGACACTACACCATAGTCTGCTCCAAAATTTTATTTTATATAATCATTGAATATGACACATATTACAAATGTGAATTTTTTTAAAGAACCACATTTTTGTGGATAAGTCCATTACCCAATTGTTCCATTTTTTACTTGAAACATTGCGGAAAATCTCTATTAACAATACTTTGATGCCTGTTTTTTATTGAAATTATAAATATTCATTGGTCCCCTAAAACTCATCATCTTCATAACAATTCTTTTGTGACATAGGGTAGAATAAGGGTTTATTCAAGAGATATTTTATCCCCAAGAATATTTTACTTATCTAATATAATAGAGTATCAAATCTTTACAATTTTATCTCAGGTCATTCCCTATTCTTTGAGGGATACCAAATTTTTCTTTTTTATGGGTCACATGAATATGAATATGTTTCAAATTCCTTCTAGAATCATAATTTAATATAAATTTTTTTACGAATTATGTTTTGTTTTTTGGATCCTTGATATATAGAATTGATATTGTTATTTTGAGGGTGTTACTAGGTAATTATCTCTTATGTTATCTTGATCATGACATCAATGTTTGTTATGTAAGAAGTAAAAAACATATATGACTGATATAATTAATTTTCTCATGTATCGTAGTATGTGTTTTTAAATCTATTGATTCCTTGTGTAACATTATGTTTTATATCATGTGTAGATTTTATATAGAGTACCATTATGTGATGTTGTATGCCTATGTTTTTTTTTGTGTTTACTATGAGAACCATGTTTTCAATGCTACATTTTTGGATATATGTGACAGACAAGTTGAATGTATTTCTATGTTTTTCACCCCATATATTATATTATTTTATAATCATGGAATTAATGTAATTGGTGGACCCATCATGAATTGGTGGCCCTATAAGAGTTATTTTTCTGATGTTTTAGGTGGACAAAATAAGAGACTCTACAAGAAAATGGATCATGATGATTATGTATTTCATGACATAGGGTCATGAAGAGCTTTAGTGATTTGACATGAGTGATGATAGTGGGGAATTATGGTGTTATGTGATATGACCAAATGATAAAAAATTTGAATGATTCAATTTTTTGGTATAACCTTGAGGTTGAGGGACAATACTCATATTTAGAATCCTTGTTGTTGGATTTAACAACTATGAATATTAGTTGTTTTTACCTCAATTACAATGATTCCATTACTGTTCATATATTCGTCTAGAATGGAGCCAATGTGGATATGTCTTAGGTTTATTGTAGCATGGTTAGGACACAGACACTCGATATGTTATTTTTTCTTGAGTTTGACTTTATTTCATTATCATACTATAGATCTTGATATAAATGTGAAATTATGTTTATGATGATTAGGAGGTGTCCTACTTATGTTATACTAGTACAATGAAAGAGTACCTCAATGAACGTGACGATTCCTTGACTAGGGATCATATAATGAGAACGGTCCACGTGATTGGGAGTTGACGAGATAAAATGTGTCATTCATATGTGATTTCTAGATAAAATCCGTACAACTGACAATACTTTTTTACTTTTCAATTTAATGATACTTGGTTTAACCTACCACATTGGGGGTCCATCTGATTATCCATATATTAATTTCCATTCCATATGTTTTATTTTTATTCAAATACAATATATTTTGATGTTTATTTAGATTATATTTATGTTGTGATACACAAGTTATGGAATCTATTGTAGAGGGATTATTCACACCATATTACATTTGTCCCTCTCTGATAGTTGATAGCCTCTTGCATAGGGGAGACACACATGAGGTCTTGCATCATCTCCACTAGGGTAATATATAGGTAATTTGGGTTGTGGATTTAATGATAATCTCAAATATTGAGCATTACATACCATTATTTTCTTTTTTTTTTTTATGATTTAAAGTAGATTGAATTTGTAGAACTCCAAAAGGGGGGTTTCTTGGTTCTTTTTCTAACTCACTTGAAATATACCTCCATGTTACAAGTGATGTGATTATCGTTACAGGTTTACCATATTTGGCTGAGTTCATGCATCATGTGTAGGAATACAGGATCACTTATCATATATATATATAACCATTGAGTTTTGAATATTCATTATTTAACATAATTCATTGATTTTTCTTAACTTTTTGTTCATATATATAAACATTCTCTCCTATTGTGGTATATTTATTTCTCATAAGTTAATTTAACATGATAAATCTATTGTGATATACATATATATGGATGTTAGTAATTAATTGGTATAGGGGACTATGATTTATCACTTAGAAGAACTAGGTGGGTTCACCCTTATTTTTTTGTAGTAGCCACCTAGTATTGGTCCTCACATAGAATAAATTTTTTTTATATAAATCTATATAGTTTCTATAACAAGAGTATTCCTATAGTATTTATAATATTTATTTTTGAATTTAGATAACAATAAACTATAGATGATTTATGAAACTACTTATAAAAGCATTTTTTGGAAGCCCTTTTAAGGGAAGAAATCCTGGTTATCCCAAAAAATGCGATGTTGAGTGATCCCACAACTACTCTTCTAGTTCAAGAATAAGTGTCACATTATCAAGTATTATTACTAAAAATTACCTATCATGGATGCGGACTTTCAATGACTTTTGTGAATTATGTTTAGAACTATTAGCTTCTACACACTCCATCCCTCAACATCACTATAACCCCTAAGGATTATGAGGATTGTATAGATTCTATTGAATGAATATTTGATATAGATTAGTATATAAATGAATATTGAGTTCTATTATTTTTTTATTCTTATATGAAAAACTAGTAGGTAGTGGATTGTTTTGAAATATGTCGGTATATATAGAGGTTTGTATTAGAAAACATTAAAAGGGTATATCTTTGAATGGGTGTTTCTATGTTTTATCAAGATGAACCCTGATCATGAGTTCATGGAGAATCATTATAGAAAATACTTTATCTTATTATTCATAAAATTATAATGAGTTAATCTGTTTCACTCAACCCTCAGTATTGAGTGATGCACAAAAGGAATAGACGATATTGATAGGTCTTAGTTTGGAGCTAAGATGCCATATATGGATCATTAACGTGATTATTGACCCTAAGGTGTTTTAATGGTACTCATCATTTATATGGGGTTATACGGAGATTATAAAGTTGGAATTACTCAAATTCCAAATGGATTTACAGGTGGAATTCCCAATAATAATATGTGTACATATTTAGGTGGTATCAAAATCAGGGATGTAGAGTTATAGTAGGAGGGTGATTAGAAGACGGACCATTGTAAATATCAATGGGATACCTCTAGGGATGTAGTTATTTCTATTATTATATCAAGGGGTATAGTAGAAATTACTAAAATGTATTCCATGATCTCCAAAGGACGTGACAACAATGTGTAATGAGAGGGAATCTATTATGATTCATCACCAAGGTTTCAAAAATGAGTTTTGTCAGGGGTTCAAGTAAGAAACAGATACTAAGAAATGGACCTTGGTAGGGTTCTCTATAATAGGTTCAACCCCTATATTGATGATTACATAGGGGAGTTGTGGAGTCATGAATATTAGGTAAATGGTCATTGAGTTTTAGCTAACCATGTTTATGCATGATAATATATTTTAGATGATGGTGTTGGGGGGCTATAAACCATATGTGGTATGGTATTCAATGATCATTATTATCTCCACTAAACTATTTATTATTATTGACTCCAATTAATTTACAGATGTCAATTTCTTATCTTGAACATACTGATTACATTATATTCTTTGTTTCTTTATCTTGACACATCCTTTATAAATAATGTTGATCATGTTTAGAGACTCCCATAGTGACATGTAATTGCTTCTAGTCAGATTCATTTGTAGGATTTCATAATACTTATGATGACTATATTTAATGTTTTCTTCGGTATGGAGTGCATAAATAACTATATTGATCACATATGCTTTTATCGTTGATTGGTATCCATTATTTGAACTAAGGCAGAGACATTAATATTTACTTTGTGAGTTGGATGTGGAAGCTAGTGGATTAAAACAAGAATTGATCCAATTTGGATCTGTTATAGTGTAGGTAGACTGAATATTTCTCATTCCAAATCCATTAGTAGCCTCTTCCATAAATCATGTAGTGGATCTAAGCCATGATATCTTTTTTGAATACTATTCAGGAATTACATTTTTATAGAGGGGTTGTCTTTTAAATATAACAAAATCTAGGGGTGAAACATATATCGATCCCCAATATCATATTAAATGGTCTATGCTAAATTAAATCAATGTAAAAAATTTATAATTAGGAGGTAATGAATTTTATCATACTGATCATATATCGCTATGGTGGTCTAATTTTTCTTTCAAAGAAGGAAAATGGTAGTCTACATATTTCTTAGGATTATAAGAAACTGAATTAACTTGCAATTAATAATAGGTATATATTAATCCACATAAAAAATTATATAATATTTTATTGTAAGACTAATGGTTTTTGAAGAATAATATTCATTCAATAAACCATTATCTATATTTAGGAGAGTAGAACATTCTTGAAGAAACTGTTTCTGAGTAGATATGGACTTCATGAGTATTTTTTCATGTTTATTATATTAAAAATCAATGTAGTGGTGTTCATGGTTTTCATGAATATGATTTCCCAACCATTTCCTGACTCATTCATAATTTTTTAATTAATTAACTCTAGATATACTCCATGATTTATAATATTCATGCCAGGCACCATGAGACTATATTGTGTATACTTTGATAACATTAGCTATATCTCATAATATTTAAGAAGAAATTATGGGTTCAAGGGTAGTGATTCTGTGGGAATGATATTTCTAACACAATTATTTCATTAGACCTATAGAAGGTATATGTTGTGATGTATTGGGATTCTCATATAAAATTATTTTAGATTCTGAGTTTCCTTGAGATTAAAGGGTCTTATCAACACTTTATCAAGGAATTATCCGTCTTGGAAAAACTAAATACGGGGATTAATATTCATGAATGAATCTTGAATAGTCAATTCAATTTTATAAGGTATTCATTAACCTGAAATGATGATTTATGAAATATTTAATTTTGATTACTCTAGGGAATAATATATAATATTCATACCCAATGATTCTTTAGGTGATATGTTATCTAACATGAAAGTAAAATGGGGTAAGGTAGTTTCTTATGTGTTATTTCATCTACGACAACACCGATAAAAGATACATAGTTCTCAGATTAGAGTATAAAATTTTTTTCTATGAGATTAGTTGTTGGGTGTACTATATATTTGGTGATTTTTTCTTCATCTACACAATCTATAAGATATTTCAATACATCCTATCTTAGTGCGATGTTAATCAAATGAAGAACTTTTGGGAGGTATATCTTAATACATTAAACATTGATATATGTTTTGATTTATGGAAAATTATGTTCACTATATATTATCATATTTAGAAACCTCGTGATATTTAGGATCATGTATAGAATCATTCAAATGTGTCATTGTGTCTGCAGATCATGGCATAATAAATTATTGTAATTACATCATAATATAACGTTTTAATTTAATGTTCACATTTGGTATTTATATATCTTTTGTATCATTGGGGATTGAATTCTTAGTGTTATATATTAACTCTGTATTGATGCATAAGCACTTCGTGGGAGATTATTCTATTACATGGTCATCCTTCAATGATCGAGTCATTACTTATTTACATGGAAGGGTAGTTTTTCTAGTTTTATTTATAATGGATATGTTGAGTGTATCTCATTCCTTAAAATGGGTTGTGTATATATTGTCAAAAACATTAAATGAAATATTACATCAATTTTGCTGGCTTGGTGGGAAGAGAGACATCTCAAGTTTTTTCTAGTGATGCCATAAATTTTTGAAGACAATGGAAAAGCTTCAGCATCCTACTGGACTGATTCTGGAACTTCATATTCCCATGTGGATGTTGTATGATGTGATGATGGAATTTACAAGGGGTTACCTAGGTTCCTGGAGATTACTTAATCTATTTGGCTGATATTTCATCAGATGAAAATGTTTTATATTCTATGATGATCGATGATACATATTCCATATATGTGTTTTAGATTTTTTGTGTTCATGATATTTTATACCTTTAGGGAGTTCTGTTAAAAATTATATTAGAGAGGGAAATTCATTTTGAGTAACATTTTATTTAGGGGTTTCATAATGAATATAGTACATATGTGAAACTATTTACTATGTATCATCCATTTTTATTTTAAATTTCATAGGATTATTAGAATTTTAGATGATATTCTAGAATCATACATTCAGCATTTCAGGGGAACTTGGGATGAGCAGCTAGCCATGATTGAACTCAAATACAAAAACATCCCATATTATTATATTCATATTTAATATTTTCACTATCTATATGGTTGGTCATTCCAATTAAAACTATAATGGTTTTCGGGAGGTTAGATGTTTTTTTTAGGATAAGTATGGTGCAAGAGATCTATGAGAGTGTGATTATTGAATATGAACTGGTTGGATACCACTCTGATTAGACAACTATCATATGTTTACAGGAGGAGATGGCCTTAAATTTTTGTTGAAGGTGAATGATTTTTAATGTTTCTTTCACCTAGAATGGGGAACCATCAACAATGGATTTAAGGGATGCTATTGTAATGTATTATTGAGATAATTTGTGATCATTTAATTAATTGAATCAGTGTCTTACTGAGTAGAACATTTACCAAATCACTGAGGGATGGATAGTGTGTTTTACAATTTTCTACTTCAGAGGGTTTAGGATGGTCTTAAAAATGAGATTGGCTACGAGGAAATTGATTTAGAACCAATCCCTTATTTTGTGGGTGTCTTGTTGTTGTATTAAGTCACAATTAAAATGTTGGAATGGGGAAATAAGGATCCAATTTTTTGTCTTTTCTAACAACATGGAAAGAACATGGATGTTATCTCTGAGTGATATTGAAATTTTCGATCTCAATGGACATAGTTATTCGAGATTAAATAATATGGATACTCTTTGATGGAGATAATTCATTATAAGGGGATATTTATAACACCCTTTGTTTTTAGTTATTTCCAATGTTTGGTTAGTGATGAGGAAATTATATGTTGAAAAAATTTTCATGTTTAATTACATTACAAGGAGTGGTGATTTATTTTCCATGTGGATGATTTAGTTATAGCATGGTTGGGTCATTTTTGGGTAGTAAATAATATCGATGGTACTAGTTTTTTTTAATTAACTATGTCATGTAGTGTCAGCTATGTATTGGATTTTGGAATGTATCTTTTGGGCTGTTCGGAAAATTTTTTTTTGTCACTATTCCATGAAGATATGGGTGTGGCATAATGTCGTAGTTAATGACTAATTAATATGGTGTAGTTATAACCCTTGAATCATAGTTCCCTCACCTAGTTTATCTGATCTCTCCATTGAATACAACATGGATTAAAAAAATATTTTGATCATGAACAATATTGGCGTGTCCATATACATTTTATAGTTATTCCCAGAGTTGTAGGATTCACTAAAGCTTCATCATATAGGTTGTGCCACAATGAATACTTTTTCAAGGAAATCTATAAATACTACAGTCCCCTTGATCTTATCCTACTATCAACCATTTCTCGTGAAGCCCATAATATTATATGTATTCTTCACGAGAACTTTCAGCATCAAGTCTCTTGGCTTCATCACTGATTAATGAAGAACAACTCTAGATTATTTTGGGATAGTAATTTCCCAGATCTTCTTAGGATTCCGCAGTTTTCTTGTAATAGACTATATTTCAAAGAATATATTTCAATATAATTTGTGGATATTGATCTAGAATCTATTTTGTAAAAAAATGATATTGGTTTTTGGATCATTGGAATGTTGGAATGGTATTACCAGTGCCTGGGTGGGATTTGAGCATCAGCTCTTGATGAATCATGACATTGATATCAAAACACTAAAGGTTCTAGGTACTTACAAAACAAGTCCTTGATCATATGTTTTTATTTGTTCTTGTATATTTTTTTATAGACATAGGTTCCCTATGTGACCATACATTTTTTCCCTTTTTTGATATTTCATAGTAACTATTATGTGATATGGATTGACTGGTTCTATGTGTATTCTATAAGAATAATTATTATTTTATTATTCATATTTATATATGTGATTGATATGATAAAAATGTTACAATTTGATGTGTTCGATATATTAAAAATTATTATTGTCTTATAGATTGTAGAAAAGTTATAGGTGGACCTGACATGCCTCTATTGGCATAAAGGGTGAGAATTCCCAAACACTACACGTGACATTATGACAAGATTGAGTTATATGACATGGCCTGAGGGCCTTGTGCGGCCTAAACATTTAGAATTATTGTCTTATGATATCTTACCATAAATTAGTTAATGGGGAATTATGTTATTCTATGATCTGATTTGACATATTGAGACAAAAAAAGATATCCTTTGGTGGTTTTGCCTAGAATAATTGGGATTGTACTACTATTGATCAACCTTGTGACTAGATTCGTATATTATGTGTCATTGTGGTTGGTTAATTTACTTATGAATTTCCCTTCATAATTAATATATTACTCTATCATAGAGCTGATGTGGATACTACAAGGGTACATGGTATCTTGGTTATCACAAAATGTCTCGATCTGGTATTTTTCATGTGTGGGATATTATTTCAATTTAAATGCATAAACTGCAATATACATCTTCACTATGATTTCATGGAATCTGATGGGATTATATTGACACCAAACACGGTCATTAAAATTCATATGTTTATTTAACGACTAGGGGTCTAGTAAAGGGAATAGTCCTTATGATTAGGATTTGAGGAGATAGAGGAATGAAATCAAAGGATAATCAGATACATACTCCATACCACTGTGGTTAAATTATTTGTTTTTACATTTCATTATAATTTTCATGAACTTCCACGTCAAGGGATTTATCTATATCCTTGTACGATTTGGAATTCCATCTTTTCTAGATTTTATCAGTTAAATTATTCTATGTTTTTTTGTTTATTTATATATTCTATGTTATTCATGATGGATATGAATAAAGGTGGTATAGTCAACCCATATTACATTAGACCCTCAACAATATTCAAAACCCATTATTATATAAGTAGGTACCCTCGAGGTCTAGTACTATCTCCACAGAAGTACTGTTTGGGTAATACAATTTGGGGAATTTTAGGGGAATCGAATGTGTTGATCGCTTTTCTCACTGAGAGGTATTTATAACGATATAACACAAGAAATGAGTTCCATAGGCTAATTTAAAATATTCTCTAATAGGATTTATATAAATCAGCTAGAAGCATAGATATCATATAGATTTGTCTTTATAGATGAAATAATGAAAATAATACCTATCACAATCTTACAGTAGGACTGGATTCCAACTAGAGACTCTTATTAAACATGTAGCTACTTCATACAATATGATGACTACTGTTTGCCGCTATCCTAAGGGAATAACATTATCTAACTCCAGAAAATGAGATTTTCATACCTTTTCACAAAAATCTTGTAACATGATACATTATTACTTGTAGACATCTAATAACATACTGACTCCCTCAGTACTGATGACTGTGAACAAGTTTAAAATATTAGAAGACCTAATAGAATCAATTAAAATGAAAAAACATCCAAATGAGAGGAATGATTTCAGATCTTCCTGTAATACCTCAATAGTTTAATATATGAAATCCTTTAAATAATTTATTCTATTTAATATATTTCTCCATATGAAAACCCAATCATAAACAAAACGACAATTTATTTTGATAAAATATAAATATTTATGTATTATTTATAATACCTAACTTTTAAAACAGTAGGAAGGAATTGGAATAACCAAATTAATATATATAATAATAGTTATGAAAAATTCAATTTTTTTAATATGAATGAAATGAAATTAGTTTTCCTAAATTGATTGATATGATCATTTATTATTAAGCAATGTATTTTTCTTAAATTTTCTTTTATATGTGATATAAAATTATCATTCATGAAACAAATAATTTTTAGGAATAAGATATGTTTTTAAATAATATTTGGTTATTAAAAAATTATTTGGTCAATAATATGTAATATTAATAATAATAGTTTATATATGAATATTCTATTTTGAATAAAATTGTTTATTCATGGTATATTATTATTTCATTGAAAAATTAATTAAATTTTTTTTAAGTTAATTTACAAATATGAACATAATTTATTTAGTTTGAATAGTCATGACATATTAGGTTTATATTTTATGTTTCTCAGAAAAATATTTTTTAGTTAAAAAATATATTTTTGAGAAAATTTTAATTTTCATGATTTTATCATTGTATATGTTTAAATTAGAAAAATAAAAAACCATAAAAGTAAAATTTTATATATTTATTTTAATTTATTTTCATTTTGTGATATTTTTTTGAACATATAAAAATTATTTCCAATATTTTTTAAACTAACGTAAAATGTTACATAAAAAAATAAAAACATTTTTAGGATAATTTCTTCAAATGTATATTTTTTTGAATAAATTTTATTTTTGATTGTTTTTAAAGAATAATGACTTTAAATATATCATTATAAATTAATTTATTTTATATAAATTTGTAACCAAAGAAATATTTCTGTCTACATAATTTTAGAGCTTATAACCCATTTAACCTGAAATTTTTTAGGGATGATAACCATTAATTTTAAGATAAAAATTTAACAGCACTTATTATTTTATAAGATAAAATAATTTAAAAATTTTAAACCATAATTATCATATAACTGAAAAACTAAAATATTTAATCTTGTTGATTAAAATTAAATACTAATGGTAAAAACTATTTACCTTATAAAAAAGTTAAAATGATTAAAAAATGAATCAAATAAGAAAGAAAAATATATAAAAACATGTTCTAAAAATGATGGATGATGTTTGAATTGACCAAACCTCATCCACATTCATCATTTGACCCTTTTGGAATCCAATGACCCTTTATTTGTAAAATAACTAAACAAAAATTCAAGAAATACTTTTAAAACTTCCATTCGCTTCATTTATTAAATGGTAACAGTTTCGGCATGAAAAGACTCAAAATAAATTCAAATAAATCATCCAAAAAAAGAATTTTTTTCAAATATATCATTTTCCACATCTAAAATCCTTTTATACTATTAGTTATCATATAGTCATCATCTCAATGGATATTTCATTTTGAAAACTCATGTCCTCCATTTAACGATCAACTTTTTCATAGTATTTCAGAATTCATTTTTAATAAACTAAACCTCTATAAAGTTATAAATAAAATATAATTTTATTCATTATTATGATGAAATGTAATTATATTAACAAAAAAAATATTTCCATCTCATTCTTCCTCTATGAAAAAACAAAATAACATTGATCAGACATATGTCTGGACTACCACCTCCAAGACATGATGTTCATTATTTCCCATCACTGAATATCATGGATGGTATTAAATATTAATTATATTATTGAAAATTTTGTATATGTCACAAATTAAAATATTAATGTATAATTTTTTTATAAACTATTATTTTTCCATTCATTGAAAAATTTGATTTTTAATTATACATACATGCAGATTACCACCTCACCAAAAAATAAATTTCATTTGTCATGAGCACCCATCAAGGATGGTTATAAGAGTTTATTTACTATGTATATAAGAAATAAAATTAATTTTTAATATTCTTAATCATTCATATTTTCAATATCCAAATACATTACCTTACTAATGAAAATATTATAAAACCATTGTATTTGTTATTGTTTTTACACCAATATGAATGAATCTAGAATAATCCAATCGTAAAATATTATGTGTTTTAATAAAACAATAATATAATGTATTAAAAATTAATTTATTATTTTTTAGTCATTATTTAATGGTTTTGTTAATATTTATAATAATTATTAATATTACCCCTTTCAATCAACAAACACGCCAAAACAAGTTTACAACATTCTCAATTTTTCACAATCTATATTTATTATTTTAATATAGAAAAATGAGAAAATATTAGACATTTAAATAATAATTAATATATTTATAATAATATAGTAATTATTAATATTAAAAAAATTATTTGGGATCAATCCCATCCCCATTTGGTTTGTATATAAAAATAATATAATGTTCAATCACCGAATAATGGAAATATAGTTATAACTATGTAATATTGTCTTGATAAATTATCATAAATGAAGAATATAATGGATAATATATATAATTATATTCATAAATAATTAATTAATATTTTTATGTTCATTATATATATTGTTATAGAATGTTTGACGAATCCAAAATAAAATAATGGCATATTAATATATATATTCTTGATCATTTATATATGAATTTTATTCGCCAAATATTTAATATTTTAGTATCGATATTTTCAATTAAAATATTATAACCATACATATAATTTAATATAAATTATTTATAAATCCATATCTTCTTTTACCATCCAATGTTCATTAATTTTAATGACAATTTAGTTGTAAGGGTTTCGGTCTAAATTTCCTTTCATTGAAACATGTTTATATTATACACTATGCTTACTTTTGTTTTATATACACACAAAAAAATGAAATATTTATATCATGAATATATAATATCGTCTGATATTAAATGTTTCATTTTATTTCAACATTATCATGATTTTTCTGGTCAAATGATCCAAAATGTTTAATGGGTTTTCATTTGAAATGCCAATCCATGAGATATGTTTGGTATTACGCACATAATACCATTTTTTTGTGTATATAATTTATATTTGACATATAATTTCAAGAATTATCTTTTACTTATTTTTTTATGTTAAATTATAATCCGACCCTTTTAAGGGGTTTTAATTAAGATGATATTCAAGATGTAATGGTTCTTTTTATCATACATTAATAACCTATGAAATGTTTTTATTGTGCACCATGTATCATTTTCATGATGAATCATACTCTAATAATTTGATTATATTTACAATCCAAATAATTTTTCCTTGTTAATTTGTATTTTGAATATGACTTTTTCTATAGTAGTTAGGGCTTTTATTAATTGAACATTCATTCACTCAGTTTTTATCACACTCTTGAAGTTATTTTACATAACGTAAGGTATATTATACATTTTTTATTGTATAATGTATCATTCAATCATTGTTTTATGGGGATATATATTCATAATGCATATAAACCATGAAATATATTTCTCATATCATGATTTATTTTCATTTATATCTATCCACCTTATTTTTGTGGATGGGTTTTGATTTGGTTATTCTAGTATTGGTTGAACTATATATTCCTTTGTCTATAAATTGTAAACATCATATTGCACATAATTTATATTAGATAATGTTTTCAAAAAATGAATTATATTATATTCAAATGGTGAAATGTATTGGAATTCTATATTTTAATATTCTAATATAGATGATTATTAGAATGATTACTATGTACGGTCTGACCATCAACCTTCTTCCTCTTGATGGATTTTGATAATGTTGAATGTTTCATTGTAACAAAGAACACAATTGATTTTATATAATTTTTTATTAAAATATTGATGATTATTTATTGTTTTGTTTCTTTATTTTCTACTAAATATCTAATAGGATCAATGTATTGGGGTTAATTAAGCTACTGGTGGGGACCAACCTTATATGTCCCATAAATGGTTTCATAGGTCTCATGAGAAATATATGTTTTCGTGATTTTTTGTATTTCATATTATAATGGGATATTTAATATATGGTAACATGATTCTGTATAAGTTAATTTGTTTTCTGTTATTCTATAGAAATAAATATATGAATTTATTTTTTATTATCTCTAAGATACCAATTATAATTTTAAAATGTATATTTTAATATTAATTTCTATCCAGGGGAATAATATTATAACATTTTGAGTTGATAATGGAATTATGAACAATAATTTATCCCATAATAAAAAAGACACTATAATTATAACATGATTTCCACAATTTTATGATTTTCATTAATGAGTGTCTGACCTCACCCCTTATTATGATTCTGTTTCTATAGGATATGAAGAAAATAAAAAAATATGATATGTATAAAATTATTGGTTATGGGGGATGTTGAATAATTACTATGTAATAATTATTTAATTTTATAGTTGATAATATAACCATAATAATTTAATGTAATGTTTTTAATGTTTTTATCCAATTATTAAAAGTTTTTAAACATCAAATGTCATGGGATTATATGTAACGAACGTTTCTATATTAGACATGTAATTAAGGGATGGTTATGTTTGAGAATATATACTTGATATCGAAACTATTATTTAATGTATGCATTTATAAGAACTGAATCTGTAATCACGGATTTGGGGTGTCACAATTGTTATCATCAGAGGGTTCAAATAACATTGGAGATTCTGATTATTATTGAGGGTAATTATAAGGTTGATAAGTTATCATTTATATTAATTTTAAAGGTATATATATCTATTTTGGATGCTATATGATATAATTTATGGTAATAATGTACATTTTGTTTGTGTATTTGGGTAAGAGATCATTAGAAAACACCCTAGGGATAAGCTTATGTCAGAATTATATATATAAGGTAACATCGTGATTATTATGTAATATATATATTATGAGATTCATTGATAGATAAAATATTTTAAATTAATTTAGATTTAATGTAGTTGTTTTTAATCTCTCTTAAGTGTTACAATAAGATTAGTTACAACATTTTTATGATATTGGTGTTATTTTGAGCTTAACAGTAAAAATGGCCCATTTTAGATTTTTACCTGTTTTAAATTATTTATGTAGATTGGGAATAACATATTATACACTATACCAAATTGAAAGTTTTTATTTTTTCCAGATTCTACACATCCATGGCTTCATTTAATATTTTTTGGACCAAAAGCTGAATCATCCAAATGGATGTTTAAAAGAAGCTCACAAGTTGTATAAAAAAAAACTATTAATAGCTCTACTGATTTTTGGTATGGGGTCGATAACAAATTATTTGTGGGTCCCATTGTAGTGTAATTCAGTGTATGGATGCACAAGGGGTTGGGTAATATCTTTTATGAAGGCAAGGCCGCATGAACTGGCCGTTTAAATGTCCATTAAAGCATCCTAATTCGGAGCTTGGCATTTTAGAGTCTGACTGGATAGAATAAATGGTCAGAGTAAAATGGCCATAACTCTTAAAATACTGGTCCAAATCTGCTGATATTTGTAGAGGGAAACGCCCCAGATAATTATGAACACCATTCATGAATAGTGAAATGTGCGAAGATGTCATTTAATGGGGATACAACGCATCAACATTCGGAAGACAAATTCTAGATATAAAAGGAGGAGAGATCATCCCTCTCAAAGTATCCCATTCTCCATTCTATTCCTTCTAGGACACCAAGAATGCAAACTTTTCGGCTTTCATTTTTATTTATTTTCTTTTTCATAGCTTTTTAATGCCTTCTTTTCCCCCATTCATCTCAATTTCCCTTACCATGGTGGGGTAATCATATTGATTGATTGGGTAAGAGTTGGTTTTCTATTTTGTAATTCATGAGTTCTTGTGCGTAATTGAATGATGTTTTATTCTTCTTCAATGTTTTTTTTTCGATTTCATATATCAGATTTTATTATCAAGTGTGATCATTATTTAATTTTAATTATGTTATTTATTTTTTCCTTTGTAAAAAAATCAATGTCTCCGTTCACTAATTTCTTGTTTATATTCGATGGAATAGACCAGGGAATAGTGGTGAAGTACTCGACGATCGTCAGTATGTGTAAAAGGTGTAGAGAATGTTCTTGATTTTTTGGGATAAACAAGACATGATTGGGTATTTCCTGTGTTAATTAAGGATATTCAATACAACGATTTTTCATATGGAAGGAGAGTTGACCAAACTGTGATCTTGGTAAGGTTTTCTATCACCATCATAATTTCACAAAGGATGTGAGAGGAAATGATTATATAAACTCACTTTAATCAAATAAGAAGTAGAGGATTGAATTAAATTGAACAAGGATAGAATTCCAATTATAAAACTAACCCTGACCGAATTACCCTTTTAATATCATAGTTTTTGAATCATTTGAATAACAAATTTCTTTCAAAAGAAATTTTTTTTTACCCTCATTTTAAAGTGAAAAACAAGTTTGTGTGCCCTCAACTTTGAGATAAATCCTAGGGTTACTCACTAGAATACAATAGGAAATATATAATTTTTTTTCCATTCCCTACAATAGGCATGCTTCAAAACATGGCACAGTTGCCGGGGAGGCACTACAACAATTTATTTGTAAATATTTGACTTTTTTCAAATATAAAAAGAATTATTTTTTTAACATGTTGTTTTCAAATGATTTTTTAATTCATTGAACACTTACCCACAAGTGCGAGAAAAAATTATTTAATCACATTGGACTATAGAGTATAGATTTTATTTCTTGGATAAACAAATTTTGGGAGATCAAATCCAAATCATTAAGGAGGATGAATTCAAGGATCTCATTCAAAACCTAAAGAGAACCTCGAATACCCTATGTTGGAGGGATTGGCTACAGAATCAGTTGAACATCAAGAGTATTTTCTGGAATTTTATCATGAAATGGGAAAAGTACAACACTAAGAAAAAGATATTATTGAGGATATTGAAGACCAACTTAAAAGAATTAGCCAAAAAGGTCAAAACCTGGAGACCACAATAGAGTGGATAGCGGAAAAATTACATGCATCCCAGAATCAACAAATGGATCCAGAAAAAGAACCAGAACAAGATAAATTGATAGAATATGTATCCCCACAAATCCTTCAAGGTGAAGAACCCATGGAGGCCTTGATTAAATTAAATTAATATCCATTGATCCCATCCCATTAATTTTTTTGAAGATATTGATAATGAAAATATAGCTATAGAAATACATATTTGTGATAAAAAAGATATGGATAACTTATGGAATGAGTGTGAGGAACTTCTTGATCCAACTATTCTACGTAATATAGAATATTTAGAAGCATTGAAGGAAGAAACCACCCTACTAGTGGAATTTGAAGAGAATATGGATGATTCTTCATACCTACCTCTATTTAGGGAAATTTAACTACATGTTGAACCTCCCATTGAAGAAGAAATTTAAGATTCATCCAAAAATTATATTTTTCTTGGAGGGAGAATATGCATCTAAAGGCGAACATCTAGATCTCCTTGAACCGGTTGAAAATTTATTCGAGGGAGTACATGATAAGATCCATGAGGATTTTCGGGAGGAAAATGAGACACAATATTCTTACTTAGAAATGGATGAATTTGATATTGATTCATAATACTTTAATTTTTTTTCAAATGGAATTAACCTCTGTCATTCCCTTTGATTATTCCATTTATGCATCATTCCTTTAGAACACACTGTTGAATAATGACGATATTATGAAAGCGTAAACCAGGAAAGAGGAGGACTCATTCACTGTTCTAAACCCACCATGAATGTTGTATCTCATTTTAGTGGGGTTGGACATGGTATGATATGTCAATAGATTCCTCAATAAAAAGGATCAATTTTATAATGGAAAGAAGAATTTTTGTTGGTTCATGAACAAGAAACCTCACCCACCATCAGATCAGGGATAACTGATTAGAACATCCACTCTAGAGGCAGAAAAAACCTACGGCCCACATTGGGGATTTAACCAAGATTTATCCTTCTATTCTAATTATATTTATAATTTTGTTTCGTTCAATAAACATCTTTTGTTTTTTTTGTTCTTTTATTTGTAGGTTTTTAGAGTGAAACACTGAGGAGATTAACTCAATGTTGCACTACAAATAAACCAGGTTGTACAAATCCTTAATACTTACTTGATTTTTGTGATTTGATAAAAAATATACATACATATTATATCCACCTTAATCCATTGAGGACACATTATAATTTAAGTGTGGTGGAGGGAATCTTTATAGTGCAGGATTTTCAATTTGTTTTGTTTTTAAAATATTTCATGTTATCATATCATTATGAGTTTAATTTTCAATTTTTTGTGTTATTTTGAAAATTTTGAGCTGAAATGATTATCAATACAATTTTTAAAACTCATTTCAATGATTGAACCATTCTATTCTAGGAAACTAAGCTTAAATAAATGCTAAAAAGACATTGATTCCAGTTAAAATCTTTTGGAAATTCATAAAACGTACACTGATTTTTTCCCTTTCCATAATTCATTGGCTATATCTTTGAAATCACATTTCATATAAGGATTTTGAACCAATTTTTTCATAATCTTTTCATTCACCTCATTTCTTATGAGAACCAAACCATGATCTCTTTAAAAATAATTTGAATTATTCTTTTCAAAACATCAGGGTTTGAGGTACTTCTGTTTTAAATGATTAAGGAATTTATTAGGTTTAAACCCCCCTTTTCAAAATAATACTTTTCATTATAGACGACCATATACATTAATCATTTTAGCCCATAGTATACATGAATATCTTGTTTGTTTCTACAAATTACAAGACAATTTTTCTTATCCAACCTGCTCTTGAAGTGAAATTCCATGACATAGTTGAACATAAGTGTGGGGGAATATGTCTTTGGGTGTACTACCTCATTTGGTGATACATTGGGTTGAATATAAAACGTTGATGATATGATTTTTCTACTAAATATTTATATTTTTTTAAAGCTGTTCCATTCTGGAGTGTCCAATGTAAAAAGAAAGTTGTGCCTATCTAAAGCATTCATGAAAATTCATGTTTGAAAAGATTGAAATTTTTGCTGCTGAAATCCTGAGTTGATTGAATAATAATGGAGCCTATTTTCTACAAAGGGGAGGATAAGGAGACCGCATTTGAGTGAAAATTAGAATGTTTAAATTTTTCATAAAAAACAGACAAGCCCTCTTTTTTTGGCCTCAGTATTTTTAACAACTAAATCCTACCAACCGGAAGCCATAGAAAAACGATTAAAAGTCTTCATGGGAAACACATGTCCTAGAATCACACCAGTCATAGAATTAGGAATTTATCCAGCCTATGGTGACTCTTGTGTGATTTTGGATGAGAAAAAACTATGTTCAACATTTACATTTTGTGAGAAGAGAAAAAATTAATGCTAGGTAGGCGTGTTGTGTGCATTGTATAAGAAAAGAAGTGGAAATATATCAACTAATATAAAATGGAGAACATGAAATAATTTTATTTTATTAGGCATGATATCTTTTTGTTTCATGTAATGGATTTTGTAGATCTCATTGGTATGTGTTTTGGATTTTATTTATTTTTATTTTTATGTTTACTTATTCAGGAGTTGATGTGCTAAGTGTGTGGAAATTTATAGAGAAAATATTTTCATTTAATTTTTGTTGAATATAATTGCGTTAAATCCCACCAATGTTTTAATTTAATATTAATTTCTACATTTTTATGATATTGGTGTTATTTTTAGCTTAATTTGAAAAATGTCCCATTTCGGATTTTTTACTAGTTTAAATTATATCTTTAGTTTGGCCATAACATATTCTAAAATAATAGAAATTGCAGATTTTTTTTTCAGATTTTAAACATCCAGGGATTCATTTAATATTTTAGGACAAAAAGCTTAATTGACCATATGGAAGCTCAAAAAATGCCCACAATTTGTCTCAAGAAAACTTTTTATAGTTCTACAGATTTTTGGAGTGGGGTCCATAACACATTCTTGATATGCCCGATTGTTGGGTAATTTTGGGGATGAACGAGCATGGGGTTGGGGAATATTTTTTATTAATGAAAGGCATCATTAATTGGCTATTTATGGGGACATTAAAGCATCCTAATTCAGAGGTTGGCATTTTGGATTGTATGACAGGACAGAATAAATTGATAGAGGAAAAGGGTCATAACACTAGGAATAATGGTTAATCTCCACTGATATTTTGAGAAGAAACACCCAATATAAATATAAACAACATTCAAGAAGGTTGTAACACGTGAAGATGTCATTTAATGGGGATACAACATGTAAATATTCTGGGGGAAAATTCTGGCAATAAAAGGAGGAGAGTTCCTCCCTTTCAAAGCATCCCATTGCTTCTGGGACACCAAGAAGGATATCTTTTCTTCCTTCTCTTTTATTTTATTTCTTTTTCATATATTTTAATGATATTTTCTTCCCCGCTCATCTCGATTACCCATAAAATGATGGGGAAAACATTTTTGAGTGATTGGGGAAGGGTTGGATATCTATTTTTTAATGTTTGTGTTCTTGGATGTAGTAGAATGAAATTTAATTCTTCTTCAAAGATGTTTCTAATTTCATATAGCAGATTTTATTATAAAGTGTGATTGTTCCGGAATTTTAATTCTTTTATTGATTTTTTCCTTGCTAAAATTATCATTATCACCTTCCACTAATTTGTAGTTTATATATGATATAATAGACCAGAGATTAGTGGTGAAGTAATCGACGATTGTCAGTACATGTAAAAGGGGTAGTGAATGTTCTTGAATGTTTGGGATAAACAAGACCCGATTGTGTATTTCCCATGTCAATTAGTGATATTCAATAAAACTATTTTACAAATGGAAGGAGAGTTGACCGAACTAATATCATGGTAAGGTTTCCACTCACCATCATAATCTCACCAAGGAACTGAGAAGAAACGATTATGTAACACAATTTAATCAACTAAGAAGAAGAGGGTTGAATTAAATTGAACAATGATATCATTACAATTTAGAAACCGAGCCCAACCTAATTTCCTTTTTAATATCATATTTTTTAAATCATTTGAATTTTATATTTTCTTTCAAATGTACTAAATTTTTACCCTCGTTTTAAAGTGACAAACTATTTTATGTGCACTCCTCTTCGGGAGACATCCTGGGGTTAATCACTAGAATACACTAGAAAATATATATGAATTTTTTTCCATGACCTAAGGTAGGTGTGTGTCATTACTCTAGAATTTAAATTCATATATTGATAATACAAGTGGATGTAGTTTCATGAACTAATGTTCCTTGGGGAAATGACCATGAAAAGTATGGATTTATTATCTACTCAATCTTGACCTTTTACATGACAATGATTCCTAAAAATAAACGTAGTTTGACACTACCAGGGGATATGGATTTCTTTATTAACATCATTATCATAAACCATTATGAGGTATTTGGATATTATCTGGATATATAACCTAATTGGAATATATCTATGGATTACATATATTAAAATATACTAATTCATAACTTAATATACATATAACTGATGTGAGATTTTTTTAATAATTTATATGTTTGATTTTGAGTGTATATATTTCTAATGATTTATTTTATATAATATTTTTAGAATGTTTAGGGTAATTTGGTAACTAAATGATTTGGGATTAGGTTTAGAAATGTGATATTTTCCTACTCAAAGTAACCGATGTTGTACAGAGAATGATATAAGCTAAAATAAGGGTGATATCTATTTAACAAAGTATATTAAAATTTATGTGGTTGAACTATAGGAAAAAAATATTTTTTATATGGATAGAAATATGGATTTTATATTTTATAGTGGTAATTTGTTATAATTATCTCATAATTATAGTCATTCATGTTACCACTTTTGTTTTTAGTAATGGATGAATCTCAAATGATCCTAGTCATCTGTGAATCCATTAAAAAATATGGAATCCATCCAAATGAAAACCTATTGATTTATGAATGAGAGTGAGAAATATTATTATTATTTTAAACCATCTATCAAGAAACTAGATTAATAGTGTGAACATAGTTGAAATCGAAAACATAAAAAAGATTAGGATAAAATCTCATAGATATTCAAGAGATAATGATGAAGACGGACAAAAGAATCAATTATCTTCATTCCCAAATATTGGAAATAAGCATGAATAAAATTTTATTAAATGGAAGCAATGAAAATAAGGATAATAATATGAAACTTGTAGAGACCTGATGCTTGACGTACATTGACATTACATTACATTTGCGGAATAATTAGTACATAACAAAAACACACACACAAGGATCGTAATAGTCTAGTGTCTTTGGAAACTCGGAATATAATCTTCTAATCGTGGTGAAAGATCTTCAACATCTCCCATAAAGATCTTCCGTTTTTTTTTTACCTAAAACCTTTCTTTATATCCTGGGGAAAATGAAACATAAAAGGGTGATCTCAAATGCTTAGTAAGGGTAATCAAAATAAATATCAATCACATCATATTCATAAGAACATAACATTTTGGAAATCTTAACCTGCAAAAGATAGCATAATTTCATAACCTGGGATAAATCATAGTAGTGAAATGAAATCCCAATAATCATAACATAAAACATGAAACTTTGTGGCATACACACATAATCATAGAGAATCATTTCTTATTAGTCAAGACTCATTTCCAAGACTATCTTAGTGGAAAAAGTCCCTTTCTGAACCGAGTCACCCTCGTTTCAGTCCTGTTTCACTGAACCGGTATAACCTACCGTTCCAGCCATGTCTATCTCATGAGATATAAAATCTTTACCCAATGCATTTGAGGGATATATAGGTCCCACCCATCTCATTATGATACCATTCTTATGTGTGCCACAAAATCTAAAACCATACATCATTTCATAACCCATGTAATAAAAATGGGATTCTTAAACAACATGACATCATAAAACAATTCATATAAGATAAAGGAATTAATAAAAATAATTCCATCACAACATAATCAAATAAATGTAATAATAGGGATAAAAACAGAACCCTATATTATCTTAGATGGAAAATAATTTTGATAAAACACTTGAAAAGAATTCTTGAGGAAAATATCCTTTCTTCTTCAAAAAAACTTTTCCTTTCTTAACATGTCATACAATTTTAAACTAAAAGAAGTTGATTGAAAATAAACATGAAAACTTATAAAGGAAGCTTCTTGGAAATAATGTTTTAAAAATCCATTCATGCCGTATAAGTTAAAAAAATCATTCTTCTCGTACTTTTGTCGGAAAAGTCAAAAAAGTTCCTCGAATGAAAAACGATAAAATATTCCTTTCATATCTTCTACTAAAAACTCACCGAAGGGTAAAATTGGATTTAAACAACTGTAGGTGGATCGAAATAATATTACATATTGAAGAAACATGGATTTGGATGATAAAATACACCCCAGTAAATACCAATGTATAAACAATCTCGAATAAAAATGAGATTGTGATATTTCCCTTACCTTAGCTCCGATTTGCTTTGTAAGTGTCTGAACCTCCTGTATAATGATTTAAATAATGTCATTGACTTATTACAGAATCATATTCATTGTTATGATATCATATATGGTTCACTTATGACTTTATATTACCCGTTCTTTTGTAAATTCCATGTTAAAGAGCGTTTTGGGTAAAATTGTTTCATTTGTCGTCCGTGTTTTGACTTGTAATTATTCATATGATTACTTAGATCATGACTACATAATTCCAAAATATAAAACAAGATTTATATATATATATATATTCAGAATATACATATATATAATAAATCAGTAAATGGAAAGAAATACACCGTTCATGGAGACGGTAGTCCGTACGTACGCATGAACGTTGTTTTCGTTTCCTTATTGAATTGAATGGAATTAAGTAGATTACATACATATAAATATACATAAATACAGTATCATTATTATGTCATATATTTCATTAGTACTTATTATATATACTTTATAATCATTCATGAATGGTTAATCATTGAGAATGAATCTCATCGCGTCATGGAGACGGTAGTCCGTACGTACGCACGAGCGATGATATCATTCCCATGGTCGTGGAATTGTGTTAAAGTGTATGTATACTATTTCAGTATCAATATCACTTTATAATAATCATATATAGTTACTTATTACACCATTATACCCATCCTTGTAAGGTGATGGTGGAAAATAGATTACACCACGGCGTGGAGACAGTATTCTGTACGTACGCACGCGCGGTGATTTTATTTTTCCGTAGGATGGATAGAAGGTGAATTAGGGTTGTTTCATATTAATAATAACATATAAGTATGTAAGTAATACTGATTTTATTACTTTATCATGAAACAACTAAAGAAGAAGAAGTTGAAGAAGAATGAAATTGAAAAGATCGGTAATGGGTATTACCTCTTCTTTTAAACGCCTCTTTGAATCCTCCACTTAGGGAACTAATATTGGTCTTTGAAGAAGAACAGGACCTCTAGGATTATTCTAGGGAAGTGGAGAAGGGATTTTGGCAGGGTTTGTCCGAGCTTTAGTGCTCAAATTGGTGTGAGGAGGAGGGGGAGGAGGTGCCCTTTTATAAAGGAGTAGAGGGGAACCTTAGGAATATCTCAAAATATTATTTTATATTAAAGTAAAAATCGGTTTATAATGGTTCCAAATGGTCTTATTTCGAAGGTAAAGTAGGGATGGGTCGAAATACTATCAACCAATATGATTTAGACAAGTTTAGGTTATTATTTTAACTTTATCAATTAGATTTAACTCTTAGTTAAATAATTTAACTTTTACCGTGTCTTTTTGTTTTCCTACAGTATATGGTTAATACACTTACTATAACATGCCAAAAGAACCCAAAATTGTTTATTATTAATATATATAACCTTATCTAAGTCATTTGGCCGAAACATAGATTTTTAGGAATAAAATAACAATTAATAATATAATATTTGTTTTAAAAACTATTTTATGTCAATTTTGACACTATTTAGTAATTGATTTTTGTGAATCTCATAACAGAATGATAAGTTCGAACAAAGGTAATTAAATCACTAATAAAATGTCATATTAACCTATAAATTTAGTGTAATTCATAAAAAGTCTCAAATTATATTTATTTGGGTATTTATAACATCAATTATGTCAATAATTCATTAATAAGATAATTACTGCATCATCGTTGTGTCATAAATAAATTAAATTATTTAATGTCTAAAAATTACAAATAAAATAACATTATGTAGGAAATATTTTTATCTTTCAAATGAATATTTATAGTCGAATTTATCTTATGTATAACCCCATATTAAAAATTTTTTAGTAAATAAACTTTGATTTTAACTCTTTTAACCCTTCTTTAAATAAATTAATAATAAATGTCCTAATCTAATCCAAGTGGGCCAATATGGTCATATATTATTCCTAAGTTTGTTTTTGGTCGAATTACACTTGTCCAATAGAATTAGGACATGTGTTAGGGTAATAATAATAATATCATATTTACCCTTAATTACCCTATTTACTTTTAACCGTGGTAAATAAAAGTCAAAAGTTACTATTCACCAAAAATTATTTTCATCTAATTGAACCACATTTTAGTCCTTGATATTAACTGTGTCTCTTGGATTTTCGAAATTCCACTCACAGAAGTGGTAAAATTATGTTTTATGAAAAATTCAGTTTTTTAACTACCACTTAGTGGTTTCACTATTCATCAAAAAAATGAAAGTTTCCAGAAAAATATCAAAAATTAGATCTAAGCTATATTTGATATTATGAATTCAAAAATGATGTCTATTTTATCAAATTCAAAACATATCAGTTGCATAAATTAATTTAAAAATTAATTCCCGTCGTCAAAACAAATAGCATGTTCTTAAGAGATAATAACTATCAAAAGATTGACACTTGATTATGGCTGGTTTAAATGTGAAATTACATCCAATGACCAACATTGTATTAAATTGTAAAAATATATTCTAAATATACTTTAAAACCACTCAAATTAATAATTTATCACTATTAATTATTTCGATTAAAAAAGTTGTTTTTAATTATAATTTAGTAATTTTCACTATTCATCAGAATATGAAAGTTATCCGAATAGTACCAAAATTTCACCTTAGCTTAATTCGATAATCCGAATCCAAAAATGAATTCCATTTTGAAAAATAAAATTTACAAAATTTCAAAAAGTGGTTATTACTATTCATAATGGTTAGTTTTAATAAAATTTTAATAGCATATCGATGTTTAGTGAAACTCGTTATTGCGTACGACACACGCTATCGAGGAAGGTCGCGATTGCGTGTAATGAAAGGAAAGTCAAGGATGCGTGTTGTGCAAGCTCCTTTTGGTGTAGCGTACAACACAAGACATTAATGAAATTAAAAAGAATATTTTTCATAAAATCTCGGGGTGTTACATTCTACACCCCTTAAAATGAATTTCTCCCTCGAAATTCGTGGGGGTTATAAATGGTTTACTACTTGAAAGTTTCTTTAATAGAAACCATCATCATAAAAAGGTATACCAAAACCAATCTTTAAAAACAAAAGTATTAAACGTAACGGTTACCCAAATAAACTAATCAATGGGTTTCCACATAGGTGAAAATATGGATATGGAAGAAAATTCTAACCATCATGTTCTGAAGGAGAGTTGTAGAGAACATGGCTATGGAAAAGCCAAAAATCACAAATCTATAAATTTGTGACGATCTAAGGTACCATCTGATTAATCATATATAAGAGCACTAGGACAACATGTTTGGTTTTCAAGATCGTTTCCCTAAAGTTGAAGAATTTGAATTAGAATAAATACTTACTTTATTTTGGTATAATCTCATTGTTGTTCGTGCCTTGAACAATTTCCACTTCATCTCTTAAATAAATGAAGTTGAATTTTTTATTCGTGAAATGTTAGCAGATCATGTGATAGAATGACGGGTCATTCCATTAGCAAAAGTTATTAAATATAAGTCATTCTATAGTGAGATTAATCATATATGGTTCCTAAAATGAACTTATACTTCATATATCATACTGCTTAATATAACAAAACTAGATTCTACTAAACAGGGACTTTCTGTAGGCTAGTGGTAGGCGATAAAGGCCAGTCGCACTTCGGTTGTGGGTTCGATTCCCATTGCCTTGTCCAACGCGATGGGCTGTCGCCCATCCTGGAGGTTGTCCTTTTCCTAAAGCTATATTACTATAAAATCCCATCAATAATATCGAAAAACGTTTTATCCTAACTTATGTCCAACATAATCCATTCTAATCTGTAGTATTATCTAAAATACTACAGTCCACTCTCATAACATAGTGAAAACGATTACCAGAGATTTAATACCATCGTTGATCCCCATATATCATAAGATATGTTTGGTTGGTCACATTCCAAACATTCAAAGTCCTTAATCATGTATTCTCTTGAATACCCATTGAACCTTAGTGAAAACATGAATGCAGTTAAAAATTAACACCTTCCACATACCAAAATCCTCAAAATTCTCTATACTCAAACCATGATATCACTTAGTCCTTATATCAATCATGAGCTTATGAATACTGTTAAACATTTCATTTTCTCGTTTTCCCTTCATTATGCACATATCATCTTATTTCCAAAAATATCTCAATCACTTTGGAAACCACATTAGACCAATACATAAATATTCCAATACTCCATGATACAACATTATTTTGGAATCCCATTACATAAACACTTAATCATTCCACCACATCATTGTCATATTCAACATCGCCAATAGTGATCGCATGTGACTTACCTTTGTCCTTTGCCTTAAGCGGTTGCTCATGTCGATCATCACTAACACGTGGATTAGGGCATTTATTAGCATAATGTCCCATTTCCTTGCACTTGAAGCATTGAAGTGTTGGTGCTGCGTTCTCTGCAGTGTTTGTTTTATTCACATCATTAGAAACCCTTTTTCCATTACTTCGACACTCACCTGCTCGATGACCTTCTTTTCCACACTTAAAAAATTTTCTAGTCCCTTTAATACAATCTCCACCATGCTTCTTTCCACACTTTGTGCATAAGGAAACATTCATCTTCTTTTCACCATTATTCTGAGATTTCTCCTTGAACTCCATTTTTCGTTTCATGTCAAAACCATGAGATGGATATGTAACACCAACTTCCATTTCTACCTTGATAGAACAAAGCACAATTTCTTCATAGCTACTGAAGTCTTTTATTGATAATTCCCTTCGAAGACTTGGTTTTAAGCCACTGAAAAATCGATCAACTTTACTTTCATGTTGGATGATAATACCAGATCCATACCTTGCAAGTCTTGTAAAATTCGCTTCGTATATACCAACAGGTTCATCATCCTTCTGCTTCAGCTCAAGAAACTCCTTTTCCATCTTTGTTCGAAGAATACGAGGGAAGTATTTACTGAAAAACATGTTCTTGAACTCGTCCCATTCCATGGACTCAATTTCATCTCTTGGCCTCGTATTCTTGATAAGATTCCACCATTGATCAGCTTCACCTTCCAAACGATATACTGCTAAGATGACTTTATCATGTTCAGAACATTGAAGAACTGAAAATATATTTTCAGTGGTACTGATCCATTGTTCAGCAAAAAGTGGATCATAAGTCCCACTAAAAGAAGGTGGACGTTGCCTCATGATAGACTCAATAGAATATTGTTCCCTTCACTGCTCATTTGGAAGTCCAGAATGATTCATAGCTTTTGTAAGTATAGCAATAAGATTTTGCAATCCATCTCCCATAACATTTGTTTGTTCAGGAGGGCAATCATTGCATTGTCCATTGCATTGATCAATACGGTTCCTTCGGGTTCCAACCATCGTCTAAAACCCAAAAAGAATAGTGTGAGAGGCAATAATCATGATAGGGAAAACAAAATAATAAAGGGGGAGTACCCTTTATATCTAACATCTTAGTTTAAATTCTAAGATCGTTAGCGCAATTCTAGGACTATAACCTATACGTATACTTAACCTTAGAGACATCCCTAGTCATACCTTAGAAATATCTCAAGGGATCTCACTAACGTTCTCACATCCTAGTTTCCAAAGGTTGACTAAACCTTTCCTCTGATACCAACTGTAGAGACCCGAAGCTTGACATACATTGACTTTACATTATATTTGCGGAATACTTATTACATAACAAAAACACACACACAAGGATCGTAATAGTTTAGTGTCTTTAAAAACTCGGAATATAATCTTCAAATCGTGGTGAATGATCTTCAACATCTCCCATAAAGATCTTCCCTTTTTTTACCTAAAACCTTTCTTTATATCCTGGGGAAAAGAAAACCTAAATGGGTGAGCTCAAATTCTCAGTATGGGTAAAAAAAATAAATATCAATCACATCATATTCATAAGAACATAAAATTTTGGAAATCATAACCTGCAAAAGAGAGCATAATTTCATAACATGGGATAAATCATAGTAGTGAAATTAAATCCCAATAATCATAACATAAAACATGAAACTTTGTGATATACACACATAATCATAGAGAATCATTTCTTATTAGTCAAGACTCATTGCCAAGACTATCTTAGTGGACAAAGTCTCTTTCTGAACCGAGTCACCCTCGTTTCAGTCCTGTTTCACTGAACCGGTATAACCTACCATTCCAGCCATGTCTATCTCATGAGATATAAAATCATTACCCAATGCATTGGAGGGAGATATAGGTCCCACCCATCTTCTAATGATACCATTCTTATGTGTGCCACAAAATCATAAACCATACATCATTTCATAACCCATGTAATAAAAATGGGATTCTTAAACAACATGACATCATAAAACAACTCATATAAGATAAAGGAATTCATAAAAATAATTCCATCAAAACATTATCAAATCAATGTAATAATAGGGATAAAAACAGGACCCTATATTATCTTAGATGGAAAATAATTTTGATAAAACACTTGAAAAGAATTCTTGAGGAAAATATCCTTTCTTCTTCAAAAACACTTTTCCTTTCTTAACATGTCATACAATTTTAAACTAAAATAAGTTGATTAAAAATAAACTTGAAAACTTGTAAAGGAAGCTTCTTGGAAATAATGTTTTAAAAATCCATTAATTCCGTATATGTAAAAAAAACATTCTTCTCGTACTTTTGTCGGAAAAGTCAAAAAAGTACCTCGTACGAAAAACGATAAAAGATTCCTTTCATATCTTTTACTAAAAACTCACCGAAGGGTAAAATTGGATTTAAACAATTGTAGGTGGATGGAAATAATATTACATATTGAAGAAACATTGATTTGGATGATAAAATATACCCCAGTAAATACCTAAGTATAAACAATCTTGGATAAAAATGAGATTGTGATATTTCCCTTACCTTAGGTCCGATTTGATTCGTAAGTGTCCGAACCTCCTGTATAATGATTTAAATAATGTCATTGACTTATTACAGAATCATATTCATTGTTATGATATCATATATGGTTCACTTATGAGTTTATATTACCCATTCATTTGTAAATTCCATGTTAAAGAGCGTTTTGGGTAAAATTGTTTCATTTGTCGTTCGTGTTTTGACTTGTAATTATTCATATGATTACTTAGATCATGATTAATTAATTCCAGAATATAAAACATGATTTATATATATATATATATTCAGAATATACATATATATAATAAATCAGTAAATGGAAAGAAAAACACCGTTCATGGAGACGGTAGTCCGTACGTACGCATGAACGCTGTTTTCGTTTCCTTATTGAATTGAATGGAATTAAGTAGATTACATACATATAAATATACATAAATACAGTATCATTATTATGTCATATATTTCATTAGTACTTATTATATATACTTTATAATCATTCATGAATGGTTAATCATTGAGAATGAATCTCATCGCGTCATGGAGACGGTAGTCCGTACGTACGCACAAGCGATGATATCATTCCCATGGTCGTGGAATTGTGTTAAAGTGTATGTATACTATTTCAGTATCAATATAACTTTATAATAATCATATATAGTTACTTATTACACCATTATACCCATCCTTGTAAGGTGATGGTGGAAAATAGATTACACCACGGCGTGGAGACAGTATTCTGTACGTACGCACGCGCGGTGATTTTATTTTACCGTAGGATGGATATAAGGTGAATTAGGGTTGTTTCATATTTATAATAACATATAAGAATGTAAGTAATACTGATTTTATTACTTTATCATGAAACAACTAAATAGGAATAAGTTGAAGAAGAAAAAATTGAAAAGATCGGTAATGGGTATTACCTCTTCTTTTAAACGTCTCTTTGAATCCTCCACTTAGGGAACTATGATTGGTCTATGAAGAAGACCAGGACCTATAGGATTATTCTAGGAAAGTGGAGAAGAGATTTTGGCAGGGGTTGGCCGAGCTTGAGTTCTCAAATTGGTGTGAGGAGGAGGGGGAGGAGGTGCCCTTTTATAAGGGAGGAGAGGGGCACCTTAGGAATATCTCAAAATATTATATTATATTATAGTTAAAATCGGTTTATAATGGTTTAAAAGGGTCTTATTTCGAAGGTAAAGTGGGGATGGGTCGAAATCCTATCAACCAATAGGATTTAGACAAGTTTAGGTTATTATTTTAACCTTATCAATTAGATTTAACTCAAAGTTAAATAATTTAACTTTTACCGTGTCTTTTTGTTTTCTTAAACTATGTGGTTAATACACTTACTCTATCATGCCAAACGAACCCCAAATTGTTTATTATTAATATATATATCCTTATATAAGTAATTTGGACGAACCTTATATTTTTATGAATAAAATAACAATTAATAATATAATATGTTTTTTAAAAACTATTTTATGTCAATTTTGACACTATTTAGTAATTTATTTTTGTGAAACTCATAACAGAATGATATGTTCGAAAAAAGTTAATTAAATCAATAATAACATGTCATATTAACCTATAAAATTAGTGGAAGTCATAAAAAGTCTCAAATTATATTTATTTGGGTATTTATAACATCAATTATGTCAATATTTCATTAATAAGATAATTACTGCATCATCGTTGTGTCATAAATAAATTAAATTATTTAATGTCTAAAAATTACAAATAAAATACCATTATGTTGGAAATATTTTTAGCTTTCTAATGAATATTTATAGTCGAATGTATCTTATGTATAACCCCATATTAAAAATGTTTTATTAAATAAACATTGATTTAAACTCTTTTAACCCTTCTTTAAATAAATTAATAATAAATGTCCTAATCTAATCTAAGTGGGCCTAAATGTTCATATTTTACTCCTATGTTTGTTTTTGGTCTAATTAAACTTATCCAATAGAATTAGGACATGTGTTAGGGTAATAATAATATCATATTTACCCTTAATTACCCAATTTACTTTTAACCGTGGTAAAAAAAGTCAAAAGTTACTATTCACCAAAAATTATTTTCATCTCATTGAACCACATTTTAGTCCTTGATATTAACCGTGTCTCTCGGATTTTCGAAATTCCACTCACAGAAGCGGTAAAATTAAGTTTTATGAAAAATTCAGTTTTTTAACTACCACTTAGTGGTTTCACTATTCATCAAAAAATGAAAGTTTCCAGAAAAATACCAAAAATTAGATCTAAGCTATATTTGATATTATGAATTCAAAAATGATGCCTATTTTATCAAATTCAAAACATATCAGTCGCATTAATTAATTTAAAAATTAATTCCCATCGTCAAAACAAATAGCATGTTCTTAAGAGATAATAACTATCAAAAGATTGAAACTTGATTATGACTGGTTTAAATGTGAAATTACATCCAATGACCAACATTGAATTAAATTGTAAAAATATATTCTAAATATACTTTAAAACCACTCAAATTAATAATTTAACACTATTAATTATTTCGATTAAAAAAGTTGTTTTTAATTATAATTTAGTAATTTTCACTATTCATCAGAATATGAAAGTTATCTGAAAAGTACCAAAATTTCACCTTAGGCTAAATTCGATACTCCGAATCCAAAAATGAATTCCATTTTGAAAAATAAAATTTAAAAAATTTCAAAAAGTGGTTATTACTATTCATAATGGCTAGTTTTAATAATATTTTAATAGCATATCGATGTTTAGTGAAACTCGTTATTGCGTACTACACACGCTATTGAGGAAGGTCGCGATTGCGTGTAATGAAAGGCAAGTCAAGGATGCGTGTTGTGCAAGTTCCTTTTGGTGTAGCGTACAACAGAAGACATTAATGAAATTAAAAAGAATTTTTTTCATAAAAACTCGGGGTGTTACAAAACTACTAATAATTTAAATGAAAATTTGTTTTAACTCTTGATTTTGTAGTTTCCTAATTCATAATAATTTTCACAAAATATTTCATATTGAGTTAAAAAAATCATAATCATTTTATTATAAAATAAATATTAATTAAGGTTTATTAGAATTTATTCCTTTTAAATGTAGATTATATTTCCTTCATATTAATACATGTAAAATTAAGAATGGATTACGTCTCATTTAAAAGTTCTTATAATAATTTTCATATAGATAAATATCATTCCACATCCTAAAAGAACCCATCATCATCTAGAAGTGTGTGGTTAATTATTAGTTCCCACTAAAAAAGTTTCTTATCGCATGGGTCAAATTCTGAAGATGAAA
Source organism: Viscum album (assembly GCA_963277665.1). NCBI lineage: Eukaryota > Viridiplantae > Streptophyta > Magnoliopsida > Santalales > Viscaceae > Viscum > Viscum album. The sequence continues at coordinate 398,794,551 of OY728151.1, read as the reverse complement.
TTTATTTTGTACCAGGGGGTGTAACCACAAAATATTTCCACATATGAATTATTTTAAATAATTATATCTATTTAGTATATTTTTCGTAATAAAAAAGAGACATAAATGAAATCAATATATTTAGACCCAATATTAATATGAATGTATCATAGTTAAAACATAAATGTTAATTTACATGTAATTAATATGTGTAACCACTATATAAAATATATTAATAATGTATTTATCTTTGATAAGGTATATTGTATCATGTACTATTAATTATTTGAGATTGGGAGATAAAAATAGAAAATATAGAAAATTACAATAAGCTTTTCATATTTAAAATTTCTCTATAGAATCATGAAAAAAAGAATATTCATGAATGAAATGGGAGTATATCATGAAAAAGATGATTAAATGGATAGATGCTTCTAGAACAGGAGGAAATGCCTATATATAGCCTCAACACCTCATAGAAAATATATTAAGGCTTAATGAAGATTAAAAGGATTCAAATTTGTATAGTTAATTTATGATGATTGTTATTGTAAAAAATGGTCATGAAGAATGGATGTTCTTGATTGATATGAAAATTTATTGTATGTTTTATGTATCTGAAAAATACTGATGTTCATGAAGGCTATAAAAGTACAACCTAATGTTAATATTTTTGAAATGGGTGTGTGAAATTCTCAAATGTGGTTGAGAATTGAAAAAGTTGGTTTCCTTGTGAAGGATGGTATTTTTTCACAATATAGGTCACCATCACAAAATTTGTGGTGATTGTAAAGGCAGTATACACTTGTGACAAATTGGGATGTTTTGAGAGAACAATGTGAGAATTTCAAAAATTGAGAGTAGCACAAAACCTTTGAAAGGAATTTTCTCACTAAATATAACATAAAGATGTATTCCTCATGTAAATGAATGTATTAATTCAATAGTGATTATTTATAAAACAAAGGACCTGTTTATTATTTCAAATCAAGGGACCTACATGTCCATTAAAAATTTTTTAATACTTTTTGGAGTAGTGATAAAAGTAAGATAACGTACGAGATCATTTCAACTGGAAGTAAGCCATATATGGAACAAATTATGGAGTGACATTTGGTAAGAAACGATATATCCCTCAAAATAATAAAGGCAGTGATCCTAGGAAAGGAAGTGATATATCAGAATACTTAATTTGGAATTGAGCCTCGGCTGATTTGGTACATAAGCACATTGATGTTGTATGCTCCTTTAACATAGTCTTGTGAGGGTGAACCATGTAAAATATCTATGTTGTGTACATTATTTCATATCTATTCCATCATTGATATATGAAAGGGAAATAAATTTTTTTTAATGATAAAATAAGGTCTAAAGGGGTATTGGTTTCAATATGTTAAACCCTGATTCATGACCCCCTCTAAAGTTATTTAACTATGTTGAAAAAGTAATTAGGATCAGAGATAATAGTTAATTTTAGTGTTTTCTCTTAAGGTTCGTACAAGATGTTGTAACTCAAAAAGGTATTCCTATCTTGGAAAGAAATAAATTCAACCGTGGAAGAATACAAAAAAACAATACATCCAATATTTAGTAATGAATGTATTTATAGTCGTAATGCATTGTATTTTTTCTACGGTGGACAATGATTATTTATCAGGAAATGTTCAATCGGAATTTGATGTTTAGTTGAAAGTAATCAAAATTTTACGGTGATACCTATCTAATGAAATAAATTCAAAGGTTGTTCTATGTATTTCAGAAAAAGATATATGAAGAATAGATACTAAATATTTATGTGGATGAATGAAAAGTCAGAGGAAAAATGCTTCAGGTTATACGAGCATGTATAAATAACTAATAATTCACCCTTATGAGTATATTGATTCATTATTTGACCACAAGAATGTTATTGTGGAATATATGTGTTTTCTTGGAGAAATTCATGAAGACATAAATATCAATATGCACATCCTGAGACAACTTCCATGCCAATTGAAACTGAATGATTTTATAAGGAAGATAAAGTTCCAAATAAGCTAACATTGGATAATTTACATTTACTCTTGTTGTAAAAGATATGATAATGATGATAATGACTCTATTGAGAAATATAATTCTAAAGTGGTTGCAATCAAGTACATGAATAAGATCACTGTTGAATATGGATAGGAGGAATAAGATATGGACGAGGTGATGTATTTATTTTTCATAAATCTGTAAAGAGGAAACGAAATATTCAAAAGGAAAACTCACACAATTATGAATTTGATGTTTAAATGTTACAAATAATGTATAAAGAACCCCCAATATGTTAAAAAACGAATGAATTTTAAATTCCCATGAATAACTCTTCTATCTTTGTTAATGGTATGAAAATGATCACGAGATATTTATTCAAAAATAAGATATTATTCACAATAAAATGAATTTTGAGAAGAATATGTGGATCATGAAATGGAGAACTAAAATGATTGTTGATGTAATACTATGGTCGAAGTTGTTGGATCTTTGAGAAAAGGTATAAATTTTAAAATAATAAAGAATATGATGTAATGGTTGATATGAATGATAAATTAGATGCCTCTATTGTGTATTAAGATACTTTGAGAGTAAATATAAAGAAATAAAACAAAGTGGTTTATGATGAGAATATTTATATTCAATAGTAGGGATAATTGATGATTGATCTAGAGGAGAAAATTTAAAATAATATTTCTTTAAGGGTATATAATGTAGAAATGGTTCGTGAGTACAATATCAGAGTAGGGGAGAAAAATTAGTGATTTATGTTTTGAATAACATAGTGAATGATAAAATAAAATGTATATAATAACATGAAAAGGTTATTTTCAGTAGGTGAAAAAACATGATAACTAGGAAAGATAGATGAATATATATATGAAATTAAGAATTTAGTTTTCTATGTGTATATAAAATAAACAAGTAAATCTTAAAATTCCAGAAAAACAAAAGAAATGTTCATATCCAAATTATAAGGAAGATATAGTGACTGATCAAGAATAAAAAATTTGCAGTGATTATTCTCATAAAACAAACACCCACTAAGAGGTTGAATGTTAATTTGGTTACAAATCAAAATCAAGAACACTCATAAGACCCATGGTGGAATTAGTACAACAATAATGTATAGTAATATACCTCATATCTGGTGTTTTTTTGTCGATAGATGGGGCATTCTCACAATATGTGTTCCATTACCAAGAGGTACCGAATAGAACTAGAACAAAAAGAGTTATCACTATAGAGGTAACTACAAGAATTTATATGATTGTAATTGTTTTGGGTGTATAGGATTTTGACACATGAAAATATATTTATCTTTAGCAATGTAGAGAAATGTGCCGAAGAAGACTGATTTGGTCTATAAAAATTAGATAAATGATTCAAACAATAAGTTGAAAAATGAAAAATTGATTTACAACTTGTCAAGAGGATGTTGTTTCAAAATACTATGATGATGATCAAGATTATCAATCCACAAAAATAATGAAGTAAAAGTGTGGAAAAAAGTAAATTAGCTATGAAAACAATGATTTAACATATTCCCTTTAAAGAATCAGATCATTATAATGTAACGATCGTTGATTGCTGATGCACATTCAATATGACAGGTGAAAAGGATATTTTTATATGAATAAAAAATGAAAAAAGGGGTCTGTATAATATGGTAATGATTAATTCTTGAATATTATTTGCTTGAGAAATTAAAAATTTATGTAAGAGAATTGACACATGCAGATGTGTTAGTTTTTAATAGTCTCAAGGATAAATTTTTTAATGTTCGTCAACAACGTGCCTTAGGGAATTCTATATGGTTCACTTTGAAAATGTGCTTCATCAAAGGAATATATAGTGTAGTTATTCTACAAGGAATAAAATGAATGGGAATGTCTTCATTGTAATTGGAGAAGAAGATATGTTCTTTTTATCTGGAGATGATTAATACATGATGTGACATAAATGACATGGCCATATATGAAAAAGACCCCTATTGGATCTAGTCAAATGTGACATGGTTTAAGTTCTCCATAATCTATCACATTATCTTACTCATAATGTGATTATTTTCATCAATGTAAGATTGTCAAAAAGACATACAAGGAAAAGAAACAAAAGACTTCCAATGTTCGTGAGTTGGTGCAAGATGATTTATGTTGATATATCTCACCAAGATACATTGATTGGATGAGGTAATGTTTTTTTAATGGATTATTTCATAAGTTTGGCATGTGTATTTTCAATTTTTCATAATCTAGATGTATTTATTTTCCTAAAACAATAACATATATAATATGAATGGATAAATGGAAATAATATTCTAATTACTCATATTGACAATGGTAAATAATTCATATTTTTGTGTGGAATATTATATAGATAAACATGAGATAAGGATTCAGGATTTAGTAGTGTTAAATTTTAAACAAATTGTACTGGTTGAAAGGATAAATCATATCATAAACAACAGGCCAGAATAATTTTTTTTGTAATGAATGTACCCATGATATTTTGGAAGGAATCAGCATCGACAACAGTCTATATATCCAACAAGTATCTATTATGTATGAAGGCTAAAATATCCAATATGAATTATTCTGTGGTAATAAGCCTACTATTGAATAAATTAGAGTCTCTTCAAATAATTTTTTTACTCTCAATATTATTAAAAATAGGAAATTTAAATAATGATGACATGAGGGGATATTTCATGGACATTCATGAAAAAGTCAAATGAAATTTTTTCTAACATGAGGATTGATAAGGTATTTGTAAACAATTATGTCAATATATTATAGAATGAAAAGAATAATCATCCACATTGTGAATAGTTCCATGATTGAAGTGATGAAGAGGGAAGAACCAGATGGGGAGTTGAAGTGGAAAATGTTGATTCATAAGAAATCATTGATGATGAGAAAGGGGAAGTCAAATATGTACATTTATAGAACTTGAAGAGCTAAGATGAAATTGTCTTGAAAAAAATTGGTGTCTATGGACTTCCAATTTAAACATGGTTAATGGAGTATTTAAAACATACATCTATCCTATCCCAAGTAGATCCTAAATTGTTTGAGGAAGCAGCTAGATATTAAAATTGGGTTCTGTTTATTAATGATAATCTTGACTAAATTGAGAATAATCGTACATGGGATATTGTTTCAAGACCAACATATTAGTATTTCATTGGTACTGAATGGTTCTTTTACAAAAAGTTAAATTATGATTGCATATTTATTTAAAAAACAAGCATTTTTGTGAAAAGGGTACTCTCAGATAGAGGATATTGAAGTCGATGAACCACTTTCTACTATTTTGAGGCTAGACAACATCATATTTTTGATATCCATAATAGTGAAAAAAAGTTCAATTTTTACTATATGGATAGCTATTATATATTTTATAATATGGTTCTATATGTAAAGGTGTATATTGAGTATAAAAACGGTTTTCTCCTTCATTAATATGGGAACAATTTTTTTTGGTAGAGGAAGGCTTTATATGGGATGAAACAGGCATCACGTGTGTGGTATTAAATGCTTGAAAACCTTTTTAATGAATATATAATTTCAATGTGGGGGAGTTTATTACAATATATAATTCAAAAATGATGGTAAAAAATGGATGTTTTTTCTGGTGTATGTCAATGACATTATATATTGTGGATCACATGATGTGTAGTTAAAACAGTTCATAGAATTCAGGAATAGGGAGTTCAAAATGGCAATGATTAGTGAGATGACATTTTACATTATTTTACAGGTGACACAAAAAAGAATGAAATATTTATTTTTAAAGAAAATCATGATAAGTAGGTTTTTTGAATATCTGGAATGGATAAATTCAACAAGATGACGATTCCACTAGCCACCCAGATAAAATTATCACAATAAGATGAAAGAAAATAAATCAATAACATAGAATACAACATATCATTGGTAGTAAGTTGTACATAAAATAATATCTATATTTATTCTTAAACATTCTATGAAACACAGTATCAATGTCTTCCAAATGAAATACAATTAGAGTAAGAATGAATAATTTATTATATCAAGGGGTCATGGATTTTTTTATTCGGTAAAATGATAATACTCAACAAGTGTTGTTGGGACATACAGATGCAGATTCAGCCGGTTCAGTAGATGATAAAAATTCATAATCATGTAGTTCATTATATATTGGGGTATATTTTATTTTTTGGATTATAAGAAAACAATATTTCATTTGACTAAGTAGTGAAAAAGTTGAATTTATTGCTTCCACTCAATAACGAATGTAATTAATGTCGGGGAGAAGTAGTTTGCTGATATTACATTTTTAGAGAAGTCTCCACTTTGAGTCTATAATGATAATTCATGTTGTATAAATTATATAATAAATAAATTCCTTCACTAAAGGTTTTATCAAGTTGATATCATGTATAAATGTTTCAAGGAAAAGGTGGACCACGTGCTTATGAAGATGGAGTATGTGACTATAGAATTATAGGTTGTATAAATTCTGACAAATATTGTACACAATCAAGAATTTGAACATCGTAGAATAGATATTGATGTTCATTCAAATACCCCACATGAATAAGTGTGAATTTAGTAACCACTCTCCCTAAGGTATGTTCTTTTTCCCATATTGTGCTTATATGTATTAGTTTCCTAGTAGAATACCACAAATGATTAAACTTCATGTTCATCTACAATGGGTGATAATTTTTTACGGTGAAAGGGAGAGAAACCATCTTAATCAATACATGGGGATAATATCATAAACGAAAAAGATAATAAGGTACATTTTTTAATCTAATGATTCTAAAGATGAATGATCAAAAGTTATATATCATGAATGATGGAGTTCACGATGAAATAATTTTATTGGGTTTATAATTAAGTGATTCAATGATGAAATTTTCATACTACTCAAGATTCTCACACCAACCATTTATTTTTTGGAATTGGAGTTTTTGTTGAGTAAATATATGATCACTATCAAAATCACAAGATTAAAATATTGATATGAGATGGAGTAATCTTAAATGAGGTGTCAAAATGTGAAGAGTTCCTATCAACAAAAATGGGGTGATTGTTGGAAAAAAATAAATTAATAAAACATTGTATTGTTTTTAGGTTGATTGTTTTTGTTGAGAAATAACGTTTCCAATGAATGTTGAGTATTTATAAAGATATAATATAGAATTTATGTTGAAAATGATCCAAGATAATGGAATGGATAATCAGAAGGTGACACATAAAATTTCCTATAAAAGGTGGAACAGTTTTCCAATGTTTGCCAAACTTTTAGGGTCCACAATTTGAAGGACATATAGATCATCATAAAATAATTATTTCAATGAATTCCTTAAAAAATATATATAAAATCTATGTGTTTTAAGAAGACTGGAGTTTTATAATGATATTGAACTTCATAAAGGATTGAAGGATAGTGAATGTTTCTTGAAAAATAAACAATTATTCACTATTATACGAAGCAATAAGAAGAATAAATTATTGCAGTGATTTGTGAAAATAATAATCCTCTTGAATGGGATTTGATGGATATATGAAATGGTTATAAAGAGTATGGAAGATTCTAGAATGGGTTCCAATTACTATTAATCAAACTCCACCCCTTATTAAATAGAGTTATACTTAGTGAAGATTAAAAGACTCTCAATTCACCGATGTAATTCCTGAATGATATTCCTGAAAAAAACATCCAGAAGAAAAGGAGTTTATGAAGACTATGAAAGTAGATAGAAAGTTGTAAGAATTATTAAAATATTTATGTTTGTAAAGGATATTAAAAGGCGAAAAAAATTCATCTTCACGAATAACAAAATTGAATTACAAAGGTGTTTTAGCTTTATGAATGGAAATTTAATTTTTAATGGTGTTTGATCTTTATGAAAGAGGTGACTCTTTCCAAAGTTATGGGGTTCATGAAGTTAGTATATAATTGTGTTTAATTGGGTAATTTCAGGAATGTTTTTCGAGATTTGTGAAGGTGGTGAGCATTGTGAATGAATTGAAAAGGGATTCCTTAGTAAATATATGGTAACGTGGTATTCATGTTGTAGAAGAAAGTAAAACCTCAATTAATAATCTACCTACTGCTGAGGAAATATTCATAGGTCTATTTAATGGACCTAAATTTACATAATATTTATATGATTGATTTCCATTTATGTTTGAAATTGAAGAGTAAGAAGGTGTTATGTTCCATCATTAGTGAGATATAGAATGAAATATTAATGGAGTTTCCATTAGGAAGTTGTGATATTTCAATTTACATTGTAAAGGTAGTGATACTAGGCATAAAATTGATATATCATTAACCTTATTTTATCAGTGAGCCTTAGTAGATTTGGAACATCATCAAATTTTCTTTATATTCTCCATATACATATCCTAGTGAGGTAGAACTAAGTAACATTATTGTGCCTTGTGTAATATTTCATTTATGTTCATATATTGATTTGGGAAAGAGAGACAATAATTTTTTTATTAATGAAGAAACAAGATCCAAAGGAGCAGTTATTTAATCTAATATACCCTAATTTATCACCTTATTAAGTTATCTAAACTACCAAGGATAACAAACAGTAATTCAATAAGTAGTATAAATGTAATACGAACAATAATAGTTCATATATGGAAAAAATATTTTCTAATAAATTTTTTATACATTATATTTTATGATTTTATTTAAAAATATTATTTATAAATTTTAGAATTTCATTTTTAAAACATTTACAAAATTTAGTTATTTTCTATGAAAATATTTTTTTACAAATTTAACATTAGATTTCTACCAAAAATATTGATTTTCAGAAGAAAGTATTCCATTTGGGAAAAATCCTATATCTTTTTATTTTTTTACTATGTTTTTATAATGATGAATAAAATAAAACTTTTATATAAATTTACTTTTTAATGTATATATTTATTCACATTAAAATAAATTTTGAACATCGGAATCCTATGTCCAATATTTTTAAAACTAAACTAAAATATATAATTAATAAATTAAAAAGTACATTCAATATTTTCTTTGAATCTAGACTTTTAAAGGTAAAATTACTTTTCATATTTAATTAAAAGATTCCTATCATTAATTTATTTAATAAAAAATGTTTTAATACATTTAAACTAATAACCATGACAAATATACCATCTATTTAACTTTTAATCATAAAAAAATTTCATCTACTTTTTTAAAGATGATTACATGTGATTATTTTAAACATAACTGTTTACACATTTATAATTATTTTATGAAAAAACTATATTCAAATTTGAAATAATATATTTCAAAACAATAAATTAGATCAATTTTGAACATTTTTAATGGAATTTATTGCTAATATCAAAATTTGTTTCATACTTAAAATTTCAATATATTAAATTACATATAATAAGGAGAAAATCAAAAAATATGTTAAATAATATGTTACTAAATGTATGGTTTCTATTATTATTAACAAAATTTTACCCATATTTATATTAATATATTCTTAATACCTTGATCATTTAATTATGAAATATCATTATTAAAATTAATTGTGTATTTCTATGACTTCTGTTCTCTTAAAATATAAAAAAGTAACTCTCACACCAGTTAAATATCAACATAACATATAATTTAACATTAAATATCTACCAAATTTCAAATCCTATAACTTTCTCCCACACCCATAAGATTTTTATCACTACTATTCAACATAATTCATTAATATTAAAATATAATTAATAGTGAACATTGAAGCCCCTAATATGAGTATCAACTTCTATATAGTGTTTACACATAATTATGTTTTTACACTAACCTTATATAACATTATTAAAAAATCAATTTGTATCACTAGTATATTTTAATATAATTATATTAATTGATCATCAATTATTACATCACATCCATCCACTATAAAAAAATCAACATGGATCATGTATATATGTCGAAAATATTATTAAGAAATAAAGAATTTTTAAATACCATCATTTTTTCCACTCATTGAGGAATTAGATCATTAATTGTTCACATAGGTAGACTACCACCACCATGAACAATATATTTCATTTTAATCGCCACTCATCATGGATGATTATATGAATGGATTTGATGATTATTTATGATTATTTTTAAATATTTAATATTTTGAATATGAAATATTATTATTTTATATAGATATTCCCTTACTCTTGAAAATATTATCAAAAGCTTCCTTTGGAATTGGTGTACTACCTACATAAACAGTGTTTAAATGATTATGTCATAAATGATTATGTAATATCATATAATGGTAATATAATATAATAATAATGAATTTATTATGTCTTTTTTATTTATGAAATTTGTTTCTACTGTTAAGAATAATAGTAAATATTGCATCTTTTGATCAATAAATATATTGAAACTAGTTCATTGCATTCTCAATTTTTCACAAGCCATATTAATGATTTTCATGATGTTAAAATGAAATATAATAATTCCAAATAATAATTATATTAATTAAATATTAAATAAAATGGGATTGATTAATTAGATATCATTTAGTGGGAATCTATCACATCTCAATAATGTTTAAGCATAATAAAAAATCGCACATTCTAATACCAGATAATAGAAAACTTTTTATAATCGGGTATTATATTCATAATAGATGATCATAAAAGGTATATTAAATAGAATATATATATAATCATTTTATGAAATATGATAATAATATATTTATGTTCATTATATTGGACGTTAGAGTGTGTTCAACTAATCCCAGATACTTGGTATGGGTTTTTTATCTCAATTTTTTCTTCATTGAAATATGAATAGTATTAACCCCTTATATAAAATTTTTATTTTTTAAATTGGACATTAGAGACTTTAAATCATAAATTTCTTGTAGTATATGTGATGTAACGATATTTCCCATGAAATACCTTTCACAAGCCTTCAAATTTTAGGCAATAAAAGTTGTAACTATTTCCATCCCAATTTCCTTTCATTGAGATATGATAATATTACACACCATAATTTTTTTTGTATATAGTGATTACTACAACATTTTATGATTTATATCCTAGTTCTCTTATATTATATTATTTTATTTTTTCATTCTACATTAACTTTTTCATTGTTTTTAGGTTCAATTGATTGAAAACAGTAAGGGTATTTCACTCAAATTTCACTATTTGTGATATGTTTTGTATTATGTACCAAATTTATTTTATGTAGTTTATATACTAACTATTTGAAATATTATATTATAAATTATCATTAAAATTTGGTATTTTTTAGTTCCACCACAAGCCATCTATTTTAAGGGGTTTTTATTAATATGATACTCAAACCACAAGGCTTATTTGATCAATCATTAATTATTTTTGATGTTTATATATTTGGAACCATTATTTATTTAATTTTGTATAATTATTTAGTTATTTCATGATATTTTACATAAAAACAATATTACCTTATTCAAGTGGATATTGAATTAATTATTTCCCCAATAATAAGGGTTTTATCTTCCTCAACATTCATTCATTGAGTTATGATCATCATCATGAACTTATTTCAAAACAATTGTGTACATTCGTCCAATTTTATTGAATTAAGTGGTATTATGTCATTGTTTGTGGGGGATATAAATTACAACCAGATAATCCATTTAGTAAATATTTCAAACCTCTTGGGTTGTTTTCTTTTCCAATTATCAGTGTTCATTCTTTGGTTGGATTATGATCATGTTGGACTATTGTTGATGTATCCATTAACTAATTGATCTATATAGTATTATAATCAATATTAACATAATTTATATTGTATGATGATCACATATAAAACCAATAATTCTATTGATATGTGGAAATATTTTCTTTCATTATGTATTTTTACAATACAGATGATTATTAAAATGATAACTATGTATTGTCTCACCTCCCAGCCTCTTCCTCTAGATTGGTTATGATCATGTGATCCCTTTAGTTGAAATAGAGATATGTATTATAAATTTTTACCTAGTTATTTCGAAAAGAAAATTATTATTGTTAGAGTTAATTATATATATTATACTTTTAAACATATTTTTTCTAATACCATAGAAGAAATATTGTGATTAGAGGGTCCCAAAATAATATGGCCCCTCAATAAAACAATTGGCCCAATGAGATCAAATTCTTTGATCATTTTTCTATATTCAAACTACAAAAAAGATGTTGACTTAATGTTAAGATCATGATGTCTATGATCATAATATCTTGTCTTATGGAATAATCCATCTATCATTATTAATTCCATAACTAAATAATATTTTAATGGTATATATTTTATATATTTATTTTCATTTCTATCCATTAATATATTATGATATATCATTTAATAGATTATATAATTATGACGATTAATTATTCAATTGATAATATTTAAGACATGATTTCCCCTATTATTGTTTTCCCTTATTGGAATTTGAGGCCACACCATTTTATGCTCCCATTTCTCCATGTTATGAGTAAAACTATTACATATGACTTGTATAACCTTATAGGTTATTGGAAATGTAAAAGACGTGTGTTATATTAATTTCTTTCCTATATTTCAAAAAATATCCATAATTTGAAAATTATGAGGTATTTTTAGTTTATTATTTGTCATTATACTCTAATGTTATAAAATTAAAATGAATTTGGAATGTATATATATATTGAAATTATTTCATTTTTAAATGTAATAATTTAAATAGTTATGTATATGTATTTATAGTTGGAATCAAATCAAATATACAAATTATGTGATTATGATAACTAGATTTGGGAGTGTGGGTCTATGGATTCATACTTAAGTGAAAGATTATTTTATATGTCTTGTTTTTCTACATTGTCTGGATGTAATATTTAATATTATTCCCAATATTGAGTAAATGAAATAGTTATACTAATAAAATTGACATAAACATCATCTTTTAACTTTTTTCCACTTCCCCATATTTCTATATTCCAATATAACTACAACCATGCATGGGAGTGATATTGACCTGACACTATTTTCCTTATTTGTCAATTAATACCACGAGTGAGTTATTTACATTTCATTATTGGTAGAACTTTTCAACATGAAGACCATAGAGTAGATATCTATTCACTAACCCATCTAAAACCTTTTATCCATTGGAATTTCATTTTATAAAACATCATGAATGTGAAAATAATGATCATAAAAATGGTTTTCATACTGTATTATCTTATATTCATCGAATTTATGGGTGACTAACTCAATGAAATTATAAAAAAAAAATCAAGGTATAAATATTTTGTAATGACGATTTATAGCCTTTCATTTTAAAACCCTGATTATTTGTTTCCTCTAATATTGATTCAAACCAACTATTACCAGGAAATTCCATATACTGTGTAATAGAATTCAATTTAATAAAATATGATGTCTCTATAATGTCAATTATAATTTCAATGTTCCCAAAAAACACATTCTATTTTAGATGATCATTCATCCCATTGAATGAAAGTGGATTATAGTTGTAGAACATCCGTGTTTGGCCTATATATAGACTCTAGCAGTGATCCACTTTATAATATTGATCATAGACTACAAATGAAACATGGTCTATAAAATGAACCACAAATACTACAATATCAACAATTTCCAAATCTTATAGATTATTTACTTAAATAATTATGACTCCAAAACACTATTATTTATTTTGTAGAAGTGCCAGCATGAGAAAAATACTACAAAACATTACAGTAAAGGAAAAATTATAAACTATGGAAGCTGACTAGGTATAAATAATATATAAATTAAAAATTCTATAAAATCTAAAATAAAATAAAAAAAGATTAAAAATGCCGATTTCATAACATATAATGGTAACCTAAGGTTTATCACAATGAGATATTGGTATACACTCACTTGAATCCTACCCCATAAGTCCCAAAAATCACATATCATGTCGACAAAAAAATTCCAAATTAGTTAATCATAAAACCACTTTTGATACCAATTTATCATGAACCAACTCATAATATCCATAAACCAGACACCTAATGAGGCCCATGATAAGGCCCAAATGATGTTCCTAATCACTATTGGCACGAGAAAAGATCATGGGAAGCCAAAAATACCACTGAGAATGGTTTCATCCATAAATACAGAAAAACTATGATCTATCATGAAAATTGAAATGAGGTAACAATACAAAATATATTATAAATAAATAAAAACTATGAGAACGTGAGAAACCTGACAAGATATATCCATAAATTAAAAAAATAAATGATAGGGGTATCACTATGGTAATACATATACATGTCATTGGGATAAATCAAAATACAACTTAATACTGCATCACTTCATCATGTTATATGTGGGTTAGAATCTTAGTATTACACCTAACATAAATGTACAAAACTTATAAAATATCACATTTCCACCTTGTTGTGTATATCCCTTACTCATATTAGAAGAAATTTTATATACACCCTTTGGTTTTATGAATAGTTTGAGCTCAACTATCTTGTAAGTTTCCCACCAAGTGTTATATAGGTCTAAATTATTATAAAACAAATCATATTCAATTTCATGGAAAAAAATATACATTATATTTTCATAATTTTAATTAAACTAGGGATAATAATCAATCTGTAACAGTTTAATTGAATTGAAAAATTAAAGAACCAATTTGAAATAAAAAAAATTAACACTATGGTATGGAGTCCTATGGAAAAATAAATTAATATTTTTTTGTATCTTGAATCCTCAATGACCATAAAAAATAATGGTTTTTAACACATACTAATATCATATTCCTAAAATATGGATATCACCAACATATGTCTCTTTTAATTAATAATGATTCAATAATTCTTTTATCTTATATCTAATCCTGGTTAGGATTTCTAAACTGAGTTGTGTTAATACAAGGCTACCCACCAAAATACCTAGGGTCCCAATGTCATTCACCTCTCAAAGAGGAACCATTTTTACAATTAAAACCCATTTCAATTAAATGTTTATAAACTATATGAATGATTATAAAAAACAAAAAAATAAACCTAAACATAGAATATATCTTCCATGAAATTATTTTAAAAAAACATGATTATAACAAAGAAAAACTATTTTCATGAAATAAAAATAACACCATTAAAAATTTATAATATAATTAAAACACTTAAAATAAGAAACATTTTTATAAAAATATCATATTAAAAAATAAAATACCATAAATAATTAAAATCACCAATTACATGATAAAATCTATAAGTTTAACAGAGAATATTATCATTAGAGGTAGCATATAACACTATATAAAAAATCATCATTATAAAAATCTAATATAAAAAATATATGACAAAATGTTGTTTTTGTTAATGTATAACATAATATATGAGTAAATAACTCTCCAATATGAGGAATAGAATATATAATTATGATATTTGATAGTTTATGGTGAATTCCCATCAAAATTAGAAATATAATGTTAGAGATATTATGTCTGGAAATGAAGGATACGTTTGGATTCCTGAGTGGAAGATGAGGAATAAATGTTTTAAATAAATCTAAGGGAAAAAAATGAAACATGAAATTTAATGTTTTGGGAAAAAAGTTAACGGCCACAACCAAATTAAGCACCTATGTATATTTGACTAAATTAGTTCAAGGAATGAACATGTGGTTTATTTTATGAACCACTATTTTTGAAAAATTGGGTTCCCCACGTCAATATATTAATGTCTTAAATGATGTGTCCACATCATGAACCATAATAGATATATTTTTAAAACTACTTCAATTAGATAATTATCCTAAAATATGTTCTATTTAATTAATATATAGAAGATAAATTCCAACATACATTTCTTATTTAATAAAAGCAATAAGATGGGACGTGGTTAGCTATATTAAAAGGTTTTTCTAATAAAAATTATCTTAGTCACCTTCATTTGATATTTTTATTTCTTTAACTATTAAAAAATATTATATATTTTAAATTATAGTTACCATAAAAATATTTGACTGTAAAAAGATAACTACAACTTTCCACGAAGGTGTTGTTGGATAATAAAATACGTCATCCAAGGAAGAGGTGAAACAAAATTAATATGAGTGACATTTTCATTAGATGAATGAAGATTATTATTAGACTATTAATACATTAAATTTTAATGATACATATGACAATTATATTATTATATAATTATGGTTAGAAATGATTTATTTGAAGTAGAATAAGAAGTTTTAAATGAGTAGGAATAAAAAATCGTGTAAAGGAGTTATAACAAAACTCACTAGGTCTAATTGTTTTTTAATTTGATTATTACTTCCATTTTTGTTCCATTGATGAGAAAAAAACCTCTGAGACATTCCTATGTCTGTTGAGGAGGTATTTTTTATAATTATCATGATTGATAAATATTATTATCTGATGAGAAGTATTTTTTGAAGGGTGGTATTAATAAGAAGTGGAGAGGGGTGTTTCGAATAATATATTCACTAGAACATTATTTCTCTCTCAAGAATATTAATATTGAGGATTCATGTGACTATAGATATTGATTGTTGATTGTGAGGTTGATAAAATAGTTTATTTATTATTCTGATATGCAATTAATCTTGTATTTATCTAATAATGTAAAATACTGTATTTTTATGTATATCACTATGTTCTAAAAATTTAGGTTTTTTTGGAAAATTATAAGAATAATTATAAGATAATTTTCATTTCATGATACCCATAAATAAAAAAAATTATTTAAAAAATTTAAAAATGAAAAAAATTAATATTTTAGTAAAAAATGTATTAACTAAATATATTCTATGTTTTACAAAATTATATAATTATAATACCATTAAAATATAATCACAACATTATAAAATTATTTAATTATTAATATACGAATCTATATTTTTTATATTATTTCTTTAAAAAATTATATTAAATTTTATAATATTATATAAATATGAATTTTAATAAGAATAAAACATATATGTTTACAATAATACAATTATTGTTTCATCATGTCAAATATTTATTATCATTTTTAAATCAATTTTTTAAATATTATTTTGAACTAATTATTTTATATTATTATTTATTAGTAATCACAAATATTGTTTTACCATTTTTATATTTAGGTTACTATACATATTTGATTGATTATTATTCCCAGTATCTATATTCCTAATGACCATATCTTTTTAAAAAAAATTATATATAATTTTTATTTTTTATATCCATCATTCACATCTACTATATATTATTAGTGTTAAAAGTTTATATTATGTTACTAATTTTTGTTTCATTTTCATGTTATTATTTGTGAGTGTGGTTGTTGTTTGAGATTAAGAGGATCCAAGTTTAATTATTATAGTTATTTTATGTTTCATGTTTTATATCCCCACTATATTTTCTTCAATTTATTAAGAATATTTAATCAATTAAAATAATGTTCAAAAAATGTTTTTTGTTCTTATTCTGTTTCACAAGAGTTTTACAATATACCAATATAAAAAAATAAAACAAGCCCGTTTAGGATCAAAATTTCATACATGTATTATAGGGTCATTACATATCCCTAATTGAACCCTGGAAATTAATATCTTTAGGTATACATGTTATATATGAGTTATTGTTTTTGTGTTCATTATTTTAATTCTATTATTCTCATTAATTTGTGCATTTCCATCGATAATTTTATTTTATATTACCTAATAACTAATAATTTATTGAATTTAGGGAATAGTTTATGTAATGGTTTCCCAATGAGAAGCTTAATAGTGTGTCATCTTGTATCGAGAGCCTCATTGTTGTAATATCTCATCTAATTTATGTTACGATTAATAATATGATTCATATGAAATGATGTCTATATTTTAAGAGATATAAATTTTTGGTTCTGTTATTTATTTGGCAATGGCCTCTAAATTTCGGTTACAATTTGGAACCCCTAGCAGTAGACCAATTAAATTGGGATAATTTTATTGTTCCATAAATGTAATGAAAAAGATAAATTCATGTGTGTCATTTATTACTTATTGGGAGAAGTTATTAATTATTGGGAGAAGTTGATCAGTTATAGAAACCAACCATAAAGATTTTCCCAAAATAATATATTGTATCAATGGAGTGGAAAATTTTTAAAAATATTTTTTTAATAAATATTTTCCTCACAATCATCATCTGAAAATATAGATTTATTTCTTTAAAATAATAATATAAATTAATAATTAGTAGTTTATTATATAGAAAACATCACAAGGAAAAATAATTAAACATAAATTATTTCCATTGACCTTGAAATTATGAAATAAATCATTCATAGTATACTAAATATGTGTCTCTGATGTGATTTATTTATTGTATACATTTAGTGGTTCGAGGATATAGTTTTAATGTCTATTAAATATGATATATATATATTATTCAATATCATTGGAAAAAGGAAGCTATAGATTAAAAGTTAACAATTCGGTTTAGATCTAGTGGACCAATGGATAATATAACATATAGAAGAAAATATATCTTCTCACATGTCATAAGTGTGGGATAAAGATACAATGAAATCGAAACATTATAATGAAGGGATTCTTAATGGGTAGGACAAAATGGCATCAACCAAAAAAATGTAGAAGAGGGATAACAGAAATAAAACTTATATGATAGAATGGGGGAATGTCCAGATTAATCTTCATCATATAGTCTAATGATTCAAAAAATATGAAAATTGACACAATGTATATTAGTGTGCTATGAAAAGGGTCAACAAGGATAAAAAATGTAAATAACCTCGAATTCCAAGTGAGTATGTGGATAACTATGGATCAATCAAAGGTAAAGGTAATTGTGGTTAGACTATATGTACATATTTAATAGAGATCAATTTATTTCTTTGATTAACTAGATAAAATAAATTATTGTTTAGGAAATTATATTGATTTTCCAACACACTATACAAGAAAACTCAAAAGGGAGTAAATTTTTCTAAATGGATGATTTCCATGAAATCATAGAAGAGTTGAATAATATTTCATTCACTACAATTGTACTCACACAACCCTCATGGAGAGAAGTATTTGTGATATAAAATGATACTTCAAATAATTGTATGTGATGTGAAATAATGAAAAATGATAAACTAGTAGCTCATTAATCTCAATAACTGAATATTTGTGTCGATAACTAGTGTAATAATGATGTATAAATTGATATAATATTAATCATTCAATGTATGATGAGGTACTATCTCTATAGGGAGAAATGTGACATATATATAGTTATGCATCTTATAAACTATATATATATCACATTTCACTCTATAGAAATATTACCACAAAATTATTTGTCTGATGATTATTATATTAATTTCTTTATCATTATAACACTATTTTACACATAGAAATTCACTTACTAATATTTATAAGACACCAATATATCATTTTTAGTAGTTCTCAATACATAAAATTATATTAAGAAACATTATACATCACAATTCAATCTCTGTATGAGGGTTGTGTGAGTACAGGTGCATGGAATTAAATATTCTTCAACACTTCGATGATTTCATTACATTAAACTATCAAGAAAAAATTTACTCCCTTATATGTTTACATGGATTATAGGTTTGAATACCAAGCTAATTTCATAAACAATTATTTATCTAATCTAGTTAATCAAATGTATAAATTCATCTCCAATAAATATATAAATCTAATCCACCATCAATCACATTTACATTTGATGGATCAATAGTTATCCACATACTCTCTTGGAATTTGAGGTTATTTTAATTGGTTAATTTTGATTAACCTTGCCTTAGTACACTATCATAAAAATATTCCATTTTCATTGTTGTTGAATCATTGGACCATAGGTTGAGGATTTATCAGATCCATCCCCCATGTTCTATCATATTAATTATATTTATTTTGTCACCCTTATACCATGGTTTGATTGATGACATTTTGCACTACACATGAATAATCTTGTCATTCTAATGTTTTTATTTCATATTATTCTCTTCCTATACATATGACACGTGTAACATTTTTCATTCATCATAATGTGAGAATTATCCACTAGTCCACATGGTCTAAATCAGATTCATATCTTTTAATCTATATCATCATGATTTTATTGAGATCGAATCATCTCTATATCATATTTAATAGATCATTAAACTATTTCATTGAACCTCTCAATGTCTCGAATAACTAAATCACTCCAGAGACTCAGATTTAGTACATTTTGAATGTTTCATTCCATACATTTAAGGTCAATGGAAATAATTTGTTTTTACTTTTCATTCCTTGGGATGTTTTCTATATAATAATCAATTAGTTATTAATTTATATTCTTAAGTGAATGGAAATCACTCTCTATTTTCATATTATGATTGTGAGGAAAATTTTTAATCCATAATATTTTATTAAATTTCTCAAATCCAATGATTTTAGGTATAATTATGGGTTAGGTTTCTTGATTAGATTCTACTACTGATAAAATTATCCCTCTATGTAATAAATGACCCGTTAGAATTTTTGTTTCTTATAAAATTTAATTTAAAATAAAATATTCCAAATTTAATTGGTCTACTATTATGGGATCCAAGGAGTAACCAAAAGATAGAGGCCATTTCCAAATAAATATCAGAACCAACAATTTATATCTGTTGATAAATATATTTCATTTTATATTAATAATATTATTATTTGTCACATAAATCAGTTGAGCATGTACAACTATGAATATCACAATACAAGATGACACCATATAAGGTTTTTCATTGGAAAATCATTAATTTTTTTTATCAAATTAAATATTTCATCAATGCAATAAATTTTTAGCAATTAGGTAATGTAAAATTAAATTGTGGATGACAATGCACAAATTAATAATAATAGGAGGACAAAAAAATGAACTTAGAAGGCATAATTCATATATGACATATATACTATAAATTATAAATATCTATGGTTCAATCTGTGATATTCATGTTCTATTTCATATTATGATTTATAATATAATTCCAATGAATTTTTAGACATTTTTATGATTCCAAATAGTTCATTGAAATATACTTATAAGTATTAATATTTTATTTAAAAAATATCCACATAAAACAGTATATAAATCTACGAGTTCATGGTTATTGGGATATTAGATACATAATACAAAAAAATAAAATTAAAAAATTACTTCATTTCAATTATGATATTCACATGATTATATGTAGTTATTTTTATTTAAAATTATTACAATGAAAACCTTGGGGAAATACATAATAAAAATTTTGATCTATAAAGATCAACAATTGATGAATTATTATCATGATGTAAAAGATGTTAGTTGAGAGGCATAAAAAGATACAACAACGGTGGGGATAATATATAATCACATTCAATAATGGAGTAAATATTAGTATATTGTTCTATCAAAATATTATAATAATGTTTAAACAACATAAAATATAACATTATAGTCAAAAGTCATGGATTACTTATAAGACATCATCACATAGTGTGATATGATTATTATCGATACAACATCAATAGTATATCATGATATGAAAATATTATCCAATTTAGTAGTGTGATTAATCATTCTATGACAACATATCACATCATAATATATACCTTCAAATGTGATCAACATAGAGAAATCATACAGAAAATATAACAAAAATAAAAACCAGGGAAAATGAAACAGGTTATATAATCATGTATTAAAAGACAACCAAGTGATATTTATTGATTGTTAAAAATAAGGGATTATATATATATTTATATGTTAATAATTGAGTAAATTATCATAGGCTAGTAACACATAGCTCAATCAAAAAAAAAACATCAGAAGCATCTTATGGAGAATTTGGTAGAGAAGTGAACATATTAAATCTTATTTTATTCAAAAAGTAAAAAACATTTTAATGAAATAATTTCATAGGGGATTCAAAAAATAAAAAATGTAATTGGATACATTTAAAATATAAATTTAATTTTTCAATTCATTTAATGTAAAATGTTTTAAAAGTGTTGAATAAGAAAAGAGACAAGAAATCTAAAATTTAACCTTCATCAAGAATACATCAAAAAAGTTGATTAAAAAGGAAATTTAAAAAAAAATAATATCACCAGTATATAAATAGGAAATAAATATAATAATTAAAAAAATAATCTAAAAGGGATTTTCTTTTTGGAAAAGTTCCCTAAAGACATTGTATGAGTTTTTTTGGGTGATTGTTTTTATTAATAATTATAGATGATTGTGTTTCATTATTGTAGGTGTTTTTTCCGAAAAGGATACATTTATGGTGGAACAATTTCATAGTATTTGAAAAACTCTAGGGCCTCAATATTTTAAATTTTTATGGATAATAAATCATTCCACGATCAGTTTATTGTAGTTAATATAATGGTTTTCACAGACTGCAGTTCGTAGAAGATGAGGCATAGATTTTGAAGACCAAATAGTTTCATAGTTGTCCTATGTGGATTATAAATGTGGTATAATGAATGGTGAGGGAAAATAAGAAATGAAAATATTTCCACATAGTAATTCAATACATACCAAATATAATGCTACAATAACTAAAAATGATCTTGAAATTTTTCCAATGAGGGTAGTGATTTGAAGTCACTACATATGGTTATGAGCTATGTGAACTGCTTAGTGTGATCAGTTTGTGGGAGACATGTATTTTTTAGTGGTTGGTGATTTAAGGTGTGAAAAAATGAATAAATGAACTATGTAGATTCCATTAATGTTCATGGTGAATGATATACCACAAATTCGTTCTATATAATTAGTATTTGTGGTTTCTACATATCTATTCTTCTATATAAATAACCCTAATCATATAATTAGAGTAGGTTTAATTTCATTGGAGAATAACTCCCCTAGAATAATTCGGGTATGTCCAATGTCTTTCCCAAAAAATGATTATATAATAGATAAAGATGTCCCTAAGGGATTAATTATGTGTGGGGGGTTTTTTGAGAATAAAATTCACAATAAATACTATTTTGACAAGGGGTCTTGAACTAGTGGTGGTCATGGAAGCATTAGTTGTAAATGTATAATTACATGTCTATGGTGAAGATAAAACCTGAGAAAAAAAATGATAACAGTGAAGCACTCTCAGCATGAGGTGAATGTCAATTCATATAAGATACACGATATTTTTTGAACAGAGAACAGATAGACATGCTGCATCTAAAATATTTAGTGATTTAATTTTATATAATCAAACAGTATTCAAAAAAGTGAAAGTCATCTACAATGTGAAAAAGGGACATCAAGACACACTCACATACGTGTAAAATATATTACAAGTTCACTCATTATAGTGAGATATTATTCTAGATGTGTATTGATCACACTATATTTGAGAGAACATTGAGTTTTAAAATATTTATTTGTTGTAAACAAGGTGGGATTGTAACACCCCATGATTCCACTGTATGGTTCACTTTGATTAATGTAGTAGCATGAGTTGTGCACAACATGGAGTTATAACAAACTACAACCAATCAAACTAGCTATTATGAAAAGTACTACCCACTTTTTGAAATTTTATAAATTTTAATTTTCAAAATGGACTTAATTTTTGAATTTAGAATATCGAAATTAGGTACGGGTGAATTTTTTGTATTTTTATGAAAACATTCAATTATTGATGAATACTGAAATAGACTGTGGTATTGGTTTAAGACAACTTTTTTTAAATAATTTTTTAATTTATTTAAAATTAATTATGTCCAGAATAGATACCTTATACTTATATATGTTCAATGTAATTAATTAAAGTCATTTTATAATAAGTTAATATATATATAATTTTTATTGAACATTTTACCGTCATTTATCCACCACAAAGGAGTATTTACAAATTTGAATAAACCATAATTTTACCACTTCGGTGAGTAGAATTTCAAAAATCTGAGAGACATGGTAAATATCAGTAAGTAAAATGTGGTTCAATAAAATGAAAATAATTTTTTTTGGTGAATAGTAAAGTTTGCAATTTATTTACCACGGTAAAAAGTAAATAGGGTAATTAAGGGTAACAATGATATCATAAATACCCTAACACATATCCTAATTCTATTGGATAAGTATAATTTGACCAAAAACAACCTTAGAACTGAAATATTATCCTCTTTGATCCACTTGGATTAGATTAGGACATTTATTATTATTTAATTTAAATAAGAGTTAAAAGAGTTTAATTAAATGTATAATAACAAAGTCATTTTTCATATAGGGTTATACATAAGTTAAATTGAACTATAAATATTAATTAAAAAAAAATTCTACATAATGGTATTTTATTTATAAATTTTATACATTAAATATTTTAATATATTAATTACACAATATTGATGAAGTAATTACCTTATTAATGAATTATTAAAATAATTGATATTATAAATATCCAAATAAATGTAATTTGAGACTTTTGATGAATTAGAAAAAATTTCTAGGTTAATATGATAGATTAGGGATGATTAAATAATTTTTTTCGATGTATTCATGTTTTAATAATAATTACAAAAACCAAATAATAAATATTGTCATATTTGACATAATTGAGTTTTTAAAAAAAAATACTAAATTATTAATTGATATAATATTAATAAATATATAATTTTTGTCTAAAAGACTTATAAAATATTATTTATATTTATTATAAACCACCTAGGGTTTTCTTGGATTTTAATAGTGAGTTTATTAACTATATAATATAAAAATAAAAAGAGACATGGTAAATGTCAAACTATTTAACTAAGAGTTAAATCTAAAATATAATGATAATATGGCGACATAAACCTATATAAAACCTATGGATTGAAATTTTATTAGAACCATACCTACATTAGACTCTAAATAAATCAATTAAGATTCATTAGAAACCAAAAATTATTTTATTATAAAATAATATTTCAAGCTTTTCCTAAAGTGACCCTCACCTATTTTATAAAAGGTTACTTCCCCTTCTCTTAATTTCACACCTCCAAATCCATTTGTCATGGCCAAAACCTAATCAAATATCCTTAAAAAATTCCTCCCTTCATCTTAGTGGACTTACATTGGTTAGAAATCTATCATAAGAATCCATTTTGATCCAATCAAAAGGAAGAACCTGAAGCAGAGGTAAATATTTCATCACCTCTTTCTAGTTCTTTTATTCTTCTACTTCCTCATTTTTTGTTGTTTACATTAAAAAATAATAACTATAGTATATTCTATATACTGTGATGTTACTATAAAAATGGTACAACCTTATTCATTATTTTATTCATCATATAAATGACAATGTCACCATACGTGTGTACGCACGACTAACCATCTCCACAGCATAGTGTAGCTTGTTATTCAAACACATCATTATTTGGATGGTTAAAATAATGAGTATAACTGATTTAAGTTACAAATATAAAATTTTATTGATTATTTATATGTGATATGCCATTCTATTATATATGATTTCACCATCAACATAATATTATTTACAATCATGCGTACGTACGGATTACCGTCTCGATGAACGCGATGAGATTCATTCCCCAACACAATCTTTCAAGAATATTTTTTAATTTATGATTAAAAATCATGTTAAATAACATAACATAATTCTGGGTATGAATAAAATACATCATATCCATAAGAAACATGGCTTACTTAATGGATCATATAAAAGAAAACATACCAGTTAACACCCAAAATGATGATATTACTAAAGTATTAGTAACAATGCAATATTATAGGATCATATATGATGTCATATTTTGGAATATAGTTTTTGAATAATTTAACCTAAATGATATAGCTATTATATATGAGGCTAAAGTACCCTCGACCAAGGAAAATTACAAAGTAAGGGTTAATTTTACAATCTCTTCATTATCCGAGGTTGTTTTTTATGTAACTATCTTCTAGGACCTCTTTATCATCCACGTCCATGTTTTCTTAAAAATGTATTTCAAAACATTTTTAATATTTTTAAGAGAACGGTTTAAAGTCATTTCCACCCTTATTTGACTTTATATGATTTTAAAGGAATTTTTCTTCATTTTCCAAACAATGTACCTTTTTACCTTTTCAAAAAATTAAGGTAATAATGTATTTTTACTTATACGGTGAGTGCGGATATTTTTTGACCTTATAACATCGTCAAATATTCCCTTACAATCTTATAAGAATATTTTAAAATTAAATGTTTTCTTTTATAGTTATATGACTTTTAAATTATATCAAAATAGAAAGGGATATTTCTCTGAAGAATGTTTTTATTTCATCTATGTCAACATCCTTTTGATGTTTTTTAAGCTTGTTTTAAGTGGTTTTATTATGATAAAAATCCTCCATATTATATTGAAGGGTTTGTGATATGTTTGACATTGGATGTATTATTAAAAAACCATTCATGGTTTATGAATAAAGTATTGAAATATCATATGCTAGTTTTAATATGAATGTTTACATTATTTTCTAACCTTTTCATATATGAAATGAATTGGACATAGTAACTGATAGGTGAAGCGCAATATTTCTTCTCAATGCATCGGTAGGTCTCATGGGACAAATTAGTGTCTTTCCACATAGCCTTGAAAAAATATTATTTGTAGTCTGGGCACAAGGCCTTGACTATGTGGGTATGATATATGGCATTATGCATTACATAATTATAAAAGTAGATATTGATATTGAATGTGATTATTCAACTAGTTGAATATCCATGTGAATAATAAATTTCAATATTTGATTTTATCTATTCCATATTATGCTGATATTTTACATTAAAAGGCTTTTTTTAGTCTTACACATTAGCCTAATTGTTAATGCTCATTTATGAAACAGTTTGCTATATTTTTATCCTTGTTGAGCATCTGAGATCACCCATTTCTATGCATTATTTTTCCCAATATGTGAAGAAATATTTTATGATAGACTTATAGGGATTGGATGAGGATATAAGTGTGGTAAATAGGGATAAAATGTTGTTGATGTTTTTATTTCATGATGTAATGTAAAACATATAAATGTATCTAGTACTTCCAAGGCTACTAAACTGGTCAGTCTTTCAAGACATGATTCCTTGTATCATGCCAATGTTATGTAATAATGCACCAACTCTAGGTAACTAGGGTCGCGACATTATAGTTGGTATTAGAGAAATTTTAATACAAACAATGAAAATGTGATTTAGAAAAACTCTGATTAGAGAACACTATCCTAAGATAGACTTTTAGGATTAGTATTGATGAAAATCCGAGAATTTTGTTATAGTAGATGTTTTTTGAGTTTTCTAAGAAATATATCCCTTTCATGATATGAGAAAGTAGAGGCATCTCTGGAACACAACTAACTAGGGGTAAAACCCAAAAACATCGCTTTGATCTAGACCCGAACGGGAACTAGTGCACGAAAACAGGCCTTTCTGCACTCTTGGTTACGACACTCCCATAGGATATTATTAGGATAAATCTAAATTTCTTTACAAACAATTATGAAGGGTTTTTTAGTATATACATCCTCAAAAAAAATTTATGATTACAGATTATATCCTTAAACTTTTAAAATTATGTTAACTATTTTATGAGTTTGGAATTATATATTGTGATACATAAACTAATCTAGGGTATGCCATTGTTCATAAATGGCACTTAGTGGAAGGAATGTAAACCATATCAAACCCAATAATCCATGCACGGATTGACCTCCTACTCATGATAATTATAGTGGAGCTGGTTATGAAACTGGTGCAGAACATCTTATCTCCATACTAGGAAAACACACTCTGGTTATGAATAATAACCAATCCCATATAGACCACCCATATCCACAACACGAAAGAATAACGTTAGACTGCATCATGAGGAAACAACCATAATCATTAAATGGGAGTAAAAATCCATTTGTAGATGATAAATGGATAATTTCCATTGAGAAATTATTTCATGCTTTGGGATGTAGTGACAGGGAAAAAGTTTTCATGGAAGTTTATCACCTCACGAGAGATGATGATCAATGGTGGTAATTGATTCAAAACACAAAAGAAGATGAAGATGTATCAAACATATAATGGAGGGAGTTAAAAAATTTTTTCTTGTAAAATTACTTTCTTCGTGACCATTGTGCAGATATGGAATGACAATTTCTGAGTCTAAGGAAAATGGAGGATGAGAAGGTCACAAAGTATGAGGCTAACATTACAAAATTTTCAAGGCATGATAAGATTATATATGAAACCCAAGGAGTAATATTGATTGATTATTTGATGAATTAAAACCATATCATTGTCAAGAATTAGTCTCACAATCCTTTTCATTGTACAATGATATTGTTTCATGTTCTATCAAGACAAAAAATGAATTCTCTATGTCTTACAACTTTAATGCAAATAAAGAGAAAAAGAGATGCGATGAACACTCTCGAAATGAAAATAAAGGTAATAAGGGAAAAGTTGACTATCTATCCTACAGTATATGTGGGAATAAACACACCAGTACATTCCTGAAGGGAATGGGAGTCTGTTACAAGTGTGGTGAAAAAGGCCACCAAGCTCGTGATTAAAAGGGGAAGAAAGAGGCTGTCAATGTTGAATGATAATATTGCAGAGAAAAGGGGCATTATGAAAATGAATTTCCTAAGAGCCAAGAGAAATTACCTAAAAATTGACATGGGAGAAAGTCCATGAAAATGTGATCACTACTACTAACGTTGATGCTCTGAAAGACATTTTGGGTGTTAATTTAATGGTTTCCTCAAGTTTAGCCAATGAATTATTTGATTCTAGATCATTGCATTGTTTCATATCATCTCAGTTTTCTCTGAAAATTAGGTATTTAAATTTTACATAACCAAGAATTTCTTAGTCAAAACACTTAAGGGAAGTATCATCGCAACAATGTATTGGGAATCAGTTCACGTTAGGGAATATAAATGTTCTTTATTTGTTGATCTCATTACCAAACCCATGATTAAATTTGATATAATCCTCATAATGGATTGGATTTTGGACCATGATGTAGAAATTTATTGTGATTAGAAAGATGTTTCAATTTTCGAGGATGATAAAGAGTACATTGTCAATAGATCAGAAACATCACCACTTAATTCTTATCTAGATCCACCCCCAGTAGTTCTAGTAGATTATATTATTTGAGAGGAATAAGATGAAATAACTATTGGTGAGGAAAAGAATGTTCGAATAGAGGACATACCTATTGTTCAAGAATATGTTGACGTGTTTCTAGAGGATTTACCTGAACATCCTCCATAATGATAAATTGATTTTTCCATTATTTAATTCAATGTTCCAAGCCCATATCGATGACCCCTTTTAGAATTTACACTATATAATTAGTGTAACTAATGAAAAAACTAGAGGAATTGAGTAAAACATGATTTATTCTCCATAGTGTTTCTCCCTAGGGAGCCCCTATCCTTTTTGTTAAGAAGAAAGACAGATCTATGAGGATGTGCATTGACTACATGAAGATCAATGCTACAATAATAAATAACATCTATCTCCTACCTCGCATTGATGATTTATTCAACCAAATTCATAGAGATCAATATTTATCAAAGAGTGACCTTCAATATGTATATCATCCATTTTGTGTGAAGAATGAAGACATTCTGAAAATAGCATTTCGAACAAGGCACGAGTATTACGATTTTAAAATAATGCATTTTGGACTGACTAATGCACCATCTTTCTTCATGGATATAATGAATAGGGTTTTAAATGAATATATTTCTGAATTTAAAGTGGTATTTATTTATGATATCTTGGTATAGTCCAAAATCATCGAAGATCATGAAAATCACTTGCGTATTATTCTAAATACTCTTAGAAGAAATGAATTATATGCTAAGTTTAGAAAGTGTGAATTTTGGCTACATGAAATTTATTTTCGTTGAAATTTTCTCTCTAAAGATATAATCTATGTTTATCCATCAACGACCACGACAATCCAAGAATTTCCAACACTGATTGTTATAACCGAGGTACACAGTTTTATTGGTTTAGCATATTATTTTTATTGTTTCGTCAAGAAATTTTCTTGGTTGGCTAACCCATTAACCAAGCCCACATGTAAAAGGGTTAAATTTGTTTAAAAAAAAGAGTGTGAAGAATGTTTTGATGAATTGAAGAGAAGATTAGTCAAGGATCATATCCTGACTCTATGATCAGGGAACAATGGGCTTGTTATTAATAGTGATTCACCAATGAAAGGACATGGTTGTGTCCTTATGCAGAATGATAATGTTATTTCTTAAGCATCACGACAGCTAAAAATATTTGAGGAATAATGTCCTACAAATAATTTTGTGTTAGCAGCTGTAATATTTTCTCTGAAAATATAGAGACACTATCTCTATGGTGAAGAATATGATATTCATACTAATCACAAGGGTTTGATGTATATTTTCTCACAAAAAGAACTCAACATGAGGAAAATGTGATATATTGAACTACTAAAAGTTTATGATTGAACTATAAACTACCACCCAAGGAAGGAAAATAAGGAGTTATATGCTTTTAGAATAAAAGAACATTGAGTTTTGAACTAGATGAGAGTTGAAAAGGATCTTATTTTCATGGAAATAGTAATGATGAATATGGGAATTACCATGGAAGGTGAAATATAAATACTTTTTCAAATGTTAGAAAAACCATATTTACTATAAAAGATAAAGAGTTCTCATAATGATGATGAGGAGTTTCAATATCAGATTAAATTTGTGAATTATAGGAGATTGAGTTAATTCATATATGAAGATAGAAGTTTGAAATTTGGGAAAAGGCATTGTGTTTCAAACATACATGATCTAAAAATGGAATTGTTCGATGATGCTCATAGCTCCAATATCTCTATACACCATGGGAGTTACAAAATGTATAGAGATTTGATGTAACAATTATGGTAGGACACCATGAAGAGAGAGATTGCTGATTTTGTGTCAAGATGAATGGTTTGTCAATAATTGAATAATTGAAGGCAACATCCTGAGGTAGTCATGAAACCTCTTCCCATACCTGAGTGAAAATGGGATAATATTATGAAAGACTTTGTCATGGGTCAACCAATGACTCCTAGAAGGAATGATGTAAATATGGGTGATTGTTGATAGTCTTACCAAGGCAGCACATTTTCTATCTATTTGAGAATATTTAATACTTGAACATATATAAAGAATATATATTAAGGAAGTTTTAAGACTTCATGGTGTACTTCTATTGATTATTTTTTATCGTGATTCTCATTTTACATCATGAATATGGAAAATTCTTCAGAAGGCCCTGGATACTGAACATTGAATGAGTATTGCCTACCACCCTCAAATAGATATATAATCAGAACATAATATTAAATCCTTATAAGACATGTTGAGATATTTCTCAATTGACATTCAATGTATGTGGGCTCAATATTTACCTATGGTTGAATTTTCCTATGGTTGAATTTTCCTATAACAATATATTTCATTAAAGTATTCATATGAAACCATATGAATCGTTATATGGAAAGATATGTTGCACACTAACTATTTGGGATGATTTAGTGATAGAAATCTCTTAGGCCTGGATCTTGTTGAGGAATTGATTGAAAAGGTGATGGTTATCCAAACCCACATCAAAGAAGCTCAAAGTAGGAAAAAGAGCTATGCTGATAACTAAAGGAAGGATTTGGAATTTCATGTAGAAGATTGTGTTTTCTTGAAGGTATCTCCATGGAAGGGAATTATAAATTTCATAAAATAGGGTTAATTGAGTCCCATGTACATTAGACCTTTGGAAATTCAAGAACGAATTAGAGTTGTAGCTTATCGTTTGGAAATTCCATCATGTCTCTCCAATGTTCATGATGTGTTCCACGTATCATTGTTGAGAATATACGTACATGAAAAAACACATGTAACACCTATTATAAAATTGAAATGGTACCTGATCTGTCTTATTGTGAAGATCCTCTCAATATTCCTGATATAAGAGAACATGTGCTGAGAAATAGGATGACTCGTCTGGTAAAATTTCTATAGAGAAATCATAAGATGGAAGTGGCAATGTGGGAACTAAAAGAACATATGATGAAGAACCACCCGGAATTTTTTATGCATTAATATTCTTGAAATTTCGTGGATTATATTATTTTAACGAGGGGATAACGTATCACCCCATGTTTCCACGATACATATCCCTTTGATTAATGCAGTAGCTTGCGTTGTACACAACATAGATTTCTAACACACTTCGACCAATCAAACTAGCCATTATGAATAGTAATACACACTTTTTGAAATTTTATGAATTTTATTTTTCAAAATGGACTTCCTTTTTGAATTAGGAATATCAAAATTATCTTAGGGAAATATTTTGTTATTTTCCCAAAAACAATCAATTTTTATGAATAGTGAAAAACACTGAGTTATTGGTTAAAACTTACTTTTTATTTAAATAATTATTTATTTTATTTAAATTTATTTTAGGTCCAAATATATACATAATACCTATAAATGTTCAATATAATTCATTGTTGTCATTTCATAATATGTTTCGATATATGAAAATTTTATTGAGTTTTTACCATCTTTTACCCACCTCATAAGAGCATTTGAAAATTTTCATAGAACTTAATTTTTCCACTTACGTGAGTTGAATTTCAAAAATCCAAGACACATTTAATATAAGTATGTAAAATTTGGTTCAATAAGGTGAAAATAATTTTTGTTGAATATTATCTTTTTACTTTTATTTTCCATGGTTAAAAGTAAATATGGTAATTAAGGGTAAAAATGATATTATAATTACCCTAACACATGACTTAATTCTATTGTATAAGTATAATTCGACCAAAAAAATCCTTATGAATAAAATATGATCCTCTTTGGTCCACTTGGATTATATTGGGACATTTTTTTTATTTTATTTAAAGTATAGTTAAAGGAGTAAAATTTGTTGTATAATTACTAAAAAGTTTTCAATATTGTGTAATAAATAAGATAAATTTGACTATAAATATTAATTTGAAATATTGAAATATTTCCTATATAATTTCAATTTATTTATAATTATTAGATGTTAAATAATTTAATTTATCTATGACACAATAGTGATATTGTAATTACCATATTAGTGAAATATTAAAATATATTATATTATAAATATCCTAATATATATATTTGAGACATTTGATGAATTCCACTCATTATATAGGATTATATGAAACTTTATGGTTGAATAAATAATTTTTTTTCCAAGTAATAATGCTGTTATGATTTTCAAAAAAACCAAATACTAAATAGTGTCTAAATTGACATAATTGAATTTTAAAAACAAATCCTATGTTATTAATTGATATGATATTTCTCAAAATCAGTGTTTAAAAAAAATACTTATATAAAGTTATATTTATTAAATAATGAACCACTTCAGGGTTCTCGTTGCTTTTTATAGTATGTTTATTAACCATATAATATAAAAATACAAAGACACGTTGTAAATTTCAAACAATTTAACTAAGAGTTAAATTTAAATGATAAGGTTTAAATCGTGACCTAATCCTTTCTAAAACTTATTGGATTAGATATTTTAGACCCATCCCCCCCATAGCCTCTAAATAAATTATTTTTGAGCTACTAGAATCCAAAATAAATATAATTATAAAATAATATTTCACGCTTTTCCAAAAGTGACCATCACATCTCTTATAAAAGGGTACTTCCCCTTCTCTTAATTTCACACCTACAAAGCCATTTGGATTGGAAAAATCCCAACCATATATCCTACCAACTTTACTCCCTTCATCCTTGAGGTATTTTTTTGGTTAGAAATCCAACTTACATATCCCTTTTGATAAAATCAAAAAGAAGAACCCGAAGAAGAGGTAAATATTTCATCACCTCTTTCAAGTTCTTTTATTCTTTCACTCTCTATTTCTTTTTTTATTCCATTCAAAAGTAATAACTCTAGTATATTTTAAATAAAATGATTTTATTATGAAAATGGTACAAATATACCGATTATTCTATCCATCATATGAAGAAAAAAGGCATCATACGTGTGTGCGTACAGCTTAGTGTCTCCACATCATGGTGTAGTTGTTATTCAAACACTTCATTATTTGGATGGGTAAAATAATGAGTAAAAATGTTGTAAATAATAAATATAAAATTTTATTGATTCTGTAAATATGATATACCATCCAATTACATACAATTTCACCATCAATATAATGACATTGTCGCTCGTTCGTATGTACGAATTACCATCTAAACGAACACGATGAGATTCATTCACCATGGTAATAATTCAAGATTAATATTCATTTTTTGATTAAAAGTAATATTTAATAACTTAATATATTTATGTATATGAATGAAACAGATCCTACCCATTATTAACAAGGCTTATGTAACTGAGCATATAATCGAAAACAAATCAGTTAACACCCCAAACGATGATATTACTAAAATATTATTAACAAAACCAATATTATAGGATCATATATGATATAATATTTATGTATATAGTTTTTTTATAATTTAATAACAATGATATATATTTTATATATATGTTTAACTTACCGTTGACCTAGTAAAAGTTTTAGGTAAGGGTTTATTTCATAATATCTTCATTATCTGAGGTTGTTTTTATGTAAGTACCTATTGGGACCTCTTTATCATCCACATATGAGTTTTCTTAAAAATTTATTTCAAAACATTTTTACTATTTACTAGACTATGAGTTAAAGTCATTAATTCCCTTATTTGACCTTATATTTCTTGAAATGAATCTTTCCGTCGTTTTTGAAACAAGGTACTTTATTACCTTTTCGCTAAAATTAAGGTATGAATGTTTTTTTAATTATACAGAGAGTCCTATAATTTTCTGCGGTTATAACATTTTCAATGTTTACCTTACAATATTATAAAATTATTTCCAAAATAAATGTTTTCTTTTATAATTATATGAATTTAATTTATTTTATAATATAAAAAGATATATCTCTAAAAAAATTTTTGATTTCATATATGTCAATATCCTTTTGAAGGATTTTAATCTTTTTTGAAGTTGATTAATTATGATACAAATCATCCATATCGTATTTAAGGTATTGAGATAAGTTTTATTATGGTTGTGTTATACTTTTACCATTCATTTTTTATGGATAAAGTATTGACATTTCGTATTCTTATTTTAATACGAATGATTATGTTATGTTTAAACCATTTCATATGAGGAATTCATTGGAAATAGTAAGTGATCGGTGGAGCCCACTATAGCTCCTCGATACATCGGTAGGTCTCATTAGACAAACTAATGTATTGTCATAAGGCCATGACAATATCTTATTTTTAGTCTTCGCACTAGACCTAGACTATGTGGTTATGAAGTCTGGCATTATGCATTCCATCATTATGAAAGTGGATATTGATATTGCATGTGATTATTCGACCTTAGAATATCCATGTGAATATTTATGTGGCATTATTTTAGTTTTTTATTTCCATATTATGATGAAGTTTATGTTTAAAATTATTTTGTTTTAGTCTTATAAAGTAACTTAATTATTTATTCTCATTTATGAATGTTTCCGCTATATTGTTATCCTTACTGAGCATCACTGCTCACCCCTTCATATGTTTTATTTTTTCCAAGATGTGAAGAAATATTTTATGATTGAACTATAGTGATAGGATAAGGATATAAGTCTGTTCAATGGGGATAAAATTTTGATGATGTTTTTATTTCATGATGGAATGTAGAACTTGTGAATATATATAGTACTTCCAAGGATACTAAAATGATCAGTCTTTTAGGACATGATTCGTTGTATCATGATAATGTTATGTAATAATTCACTAACTCAAGGTAACTAGGGATGGGGCGTTAAAGGGATAACAAGTCAACTTTAAAAAATTGAAAATGATGTGATCCTGGGCATAGAAGTGATCTATCATGAACCTTTTTTTTAGTGGTCCTTATCTATTTGATACACTGTCAAATTATCACTGTAATCTCCTTTGGCATTTCCAAGTGAGGGTGAATAAAGTAAAATTTATTTATATCATGCATTGATTATATTTTATTCATACGTTATTCTAGGAATGAGAGAGAAGAGTGATTTATATAATGAAGAAACTAGATCTTAAGTTGTAGTTATTTTAAACTATTATAACTTGATTCAACTCCATCTAAGGTTATTTAAAATAGTTGGGATATCAATTCGTATTAGAGGTAAAGGTTAATTGCAGTGTTTCTTTATAATGCTTATCAATATATGTTGGAAATCAAGATGATATTCTGATATTTAAAAGGTGAAATTTTCCATTATGTATGTATAAGAAGAAAATATACATTCAATCCTTAGGAATGGATGTATTTAGAATAGCAATTCATGGTATTCCAGCCATTATAAATAATGGTTCTTTACCTTATGCAATCTGATGGAAATTGGATATTGATTCCAAAGGAATAAATTCTCTAGGGGGATCCCAATCCAATATAATTTATACCATGGTGATATTATGAAAGTCATCACATTCTATGTGGGAAATGTTGAAAAATATTTATGAGGGATATCCCAAAACAAACATGGAATGGTGGAAACAAGTATAAGGATATATGAATTCACCATAACGTTCCTATTGATCCATTATTTAACCAGATGAGTGTATTTTTTTAATACATGTGTGGTCTAAATGAGATTAGTGAAGATTTTGATAATTTTTGACCATATTGAGTTTATTTTTTCTTCAGTTCAATATGAAATTTTATTTGTTGGGTGATAAAGATCCAAAAGAAATGACATTATATAACTTACACATAACTATAGTTTCATACAATATAAGAAATAATGATAACGAGTCTGTGATAGAAGGAAAGTCTAAAGTGGTTGAAACTAATGAAATGTAGAATATCAATATTGAATATGGGGATGGAGAATAAGAGAGTGAGAATTCATGTATTTCCCTTCATCAAATTTACAAATAAAAAAATAATTTTTTAAAGGGAAACATCCACATTTAAGCATTTGATGCAGAATGGTACTTTATATTGCATTGAGGTTCCCAAATAATTTTGAATATGCCGATGATGATGAAGTAAAATTTCCCATGAAGAAGGATTCTGGATATTTGAAAGGTAATAGATATATTAAGAATAATATGACCAAATAAAGAATCTCCATTCACAAAAAAAATAATGGTTCATAACAATCTAAGGATGAAGTGATGTAAAAGTAAAAATATCATGGATAAATATTTTTTTCGTGGATGATGTAGGTAGGTCACAAAAAAATGAAGGAAAAAAATAATGACGAAGAAGTCGAAGGAAGAGTTGATCTTCATCTGGAATTTGATGATTATATTAAAGAGAATGATGATTAGAGATCAAAAATGAAGAAATCTAGGGAAGTGAATATTAATTACAAATTGTTTATATAGTATTATGATTAATATATGTTTGAGAATATGGGAGAAAATTAATATCTCATGTCCTTAATTTTATTTAACTTGAAAACAATAAGTGAGTAAATGATATAAGTTGAAGAATAGAAAAGAATCATCGATGTGTTGTATAACATAGTGAATAATAAATAAAAAATAATTTAAAAGCATTAGGAGGAGGTTATTCTCACATGAAGGAAAAATAACGATCAAGAGTAATTCATGAATCTAGAAACGTTATCCATAAAAGAATCATAAAATAGATAAGTATAGTTCAAAGATCAAGTTAAATAGTAAATAAAATATCACTAGATTAAAAAAAATTTATTGAACAATAAAACTAAAATTTTAGTTGATAAATAATAGAAATACGTTATTGGGGAAGTCAGACTAGACACACAAACACAATTATTGAAGATTTATATGTGTATAAATTAGAAAAAGAATATTTAGAGAACCGAATGGAAAAAATGTACTATAATCGTGACACATATAAATGCACCACACATTATATTTTATTGTTATGGAAGGATGGGACACTCAAAAAATTTATGTTCCATAACCAAGATGTGTTAGATGAAATAATAAAAACAGTCGAATTAAAATGAAGATCAATATTACAGGATATCATATAATGGTATCTATTTCTAGTGGTGAGGATTTGGAAACATGGAATTATATTTCTCATTAGAAATGAAAAGAAATGTCCTAGAGAAAAATGAATGTGGTAATAAGTAGCAGAGAAATATATAAACAATTGAGATGAAAATTAAAAATTCATTTACATCTATAAAAGATGATGATTTTCCATCCCAATACGATGAAGAGAAATATTATTAATCCATACAGGTTATGAAGTCCAAAACAAGGATCAAAACTACATGAAATAAACTGGATGTGCTTCATATATTTCTCTTACTGAATCAAGTCATTATGTTTTATAGATCATTGATATTGGATACACATCACATAAGAAATGTAATAAGGATATTGCAACATGCAAAAAATACTACAATTAAGGGGTTGTTAAATTTTGTGATGGTAAATGATTGAAGATTATTGCACCTAGAAAATCCAAATATAGGGTAAAATAAATGAGAAATTATGGTGTTTTATTTTTTAATATTTATATCACAATATTATATGTGTCACAAAACTATGTGACATGGGTTATGCTATTTTATTGACGATTAAGATGTGTATCATAAAAGTAATAATGATTTTAGTTGTTTTAAAGGTAAATGAATGAAGTGGAATCTCAAACTTTTAAGTGGACAATAATATTTTTCATTTTTTATCTAGAGAGGGAAAAACTAAATTTGGAATAAATTACATGGCCATATATTCCATCCATCCTTTTAATTATTTTTCAAATGTAATACAACCCGGGATGTCCTTAAGGAATCATGTGATTATACTCATATCAATATATGAGAAAAGATATTACATTCTTTTCATTGATGATTTTATAAAGATGGAATCGGTATTTTTCATTTTCCACACATCTTATTTTTTTAGTAGTATAAAGACATATCTGAGCCAATATGAACAGATACAAGTAATTATTTTTTCTAATATTTCATAATAATAATTGTACTGAATTTTTAGAATTCAGATGAATGATAATATCAAAAAACAAGGTATAATGAATCATGTTTTATAAGTGAGAACTATTAAAAAATGGTGTGGATGAGAGGTGAAAACTGTACATAATCAACATGGATAGGGTAATTACTATTGAAAAAACATACTAGATAAATTATAGAAGCAATAAATCTTTATATTGGTCTATATATGTATTAAGTCTTTATTAGGAATGAATGATGAAAAGACATTGTATGAGTTTTTTATAAGAAGAACCTGAAATTTAAATACATTCAAATCATTGGATGTAAATTTCTTATTATCAATAAGTAGAAACACTAAAAAATCTAATCATGAGATGATACTGGGAATTTCATTGTATATCTTTGAAAATTAAAAGAAAATACATATTTCAATAAGAGGGTTGGAAAGGTAGTTAAAAGAAATGATGTCACTATAATAGAGAGTGAGCAGAATCTTCAACACTATAGTGAACTATAATTTCATGAATATAAAGTGTATGTAAACACCACAAGGTGATATCAAGTGTAAAATACTGATTTAGAAAAATATAATTATAATAATTAGGTGGAATTCAAATCTATATCTACATTAAAACTAAATATTCGAGCTAAAATTGATAGATGGAACATAATTAGAGGCTAGGAAGCACTAGTTCAAACATGAAAAATGAATTAAATACAATAATAGTCCTTCATATATCACATAGAGCCAATATGTTTTGATTAGTTAGATGGATATAAAAATTATTTATAGAATATGAATGGATATCTTAACCAAATTGAGAAGAAGCAGACATGGTAGATTGTTTTGAGACCAACAGATTAGAATTTATCAAGGGAAAATGGGTATTTTACCATAAGATGAATGAGTATAGAATCATTATTCCAAATAAAGCCCAATTAATGAAAAATGGGTAATCCTATATAGAGGTTACTATTGTTGATGAATCAATTTCACTTGTTGTGTGGCTATGGAAAATCAAACTATTCATGTCCATATTAGTGAAAATAATGTTCATTGCTCTGTAGATGTTTTTTAATTCATTAATTTTTAATAGGTTTCTAATATAAGAAATTTATATTGAGAATAAAATTTTTTGTATCATTCATGAAGATGAGAACATGGTTTTTGATCATGAAATCTGCTATATGGATTGAGGAAAGCATAGAGAGTTTGGTATTCAATATTAGATCTAGTTTTGAAGATTATTTGTTTTAGAGTGGTGTAGTTGATTACAATATTTAAGTAAAAAATAATATAAGAAAAGGATTATGGTTCTACTCTATATCAATGACCAATTCTTTTTTGGTTTAGAGAAACATCAATATATAATGTATTTCAATTTCTGGAAAAGTGAGTTTCAAATGTCATTAATTATTGAACTAACCGATTTTTTTGAGTTATATGTGACATAAAGAAGAAACACACATTTATTTCACAATTAATATATTCCAAGGAGCTTATGTGAGTATTATAATGGATAATTCCAATGATATGATGAATTTTATAGTTAATAGAATGAAACAAGAATGATATGATGATGGAAATTAACATAATGTTATAGAATACAAGAAAATCACATGCATTCTATTGTACAAATTATTTACATGATAAGATTTTTTTTCCAAATT
Organism: Viscum album; assembly: GCA_963277665.1. Taxonomy (NCBI): domain Eukaryota; kingdom Viridiplantae; phylum Streptophyta; class Magnoliopsida; order Santalales; family Viscaceae; genus Viscum; species Viscum album. The sequence continues at coordinate 398,753,850 of OY728151.1, read as the reverse complement.
TCAAGCTACATGGTATCTAAGTAACAACAAATATTATTTTTATTTGTAGTGAAGAGAAAATTTCAGTATTTCATAGTTATTGTGAATTTCAGTATACTATAAAATAAAAAATCCTAGAAAGAGTTATTATTCTATACAGATATAGATTGTGCCAGATATGTAAATCATATAAAATAAATATTTCGTGCTTCATTTGATCATGGTGGATTTATTATTTCATGGACTATTATAACGAAATATTTAAGTTCATTGAGCACTACAAGAAGCTAACTATATTGTGTCCACTCAAGATTGAACGCCATTGTTGTATATGAAGCATCAGATTAATGATTTGGATGTTGAAGTGAATCACTGACCGGAATCCATTTTGATAATCCTGGTGCTATATATATTATCAAATATCAACACCTCACCTTAAGAAAAAATATTATTAAAATCATGTTTCAGTTTATTAAATAGAATGTGGATTTGGGGATTGTGATGTTGGATTATAGGCCTATACAACAACATATATCATACATTTTGATAAATTACTAAGCTAAATAAGTGAATGAACAATATGTAAAGTATCTTATATTTCAGTCATCTCCCCAAACACAAAAATGCATGTATGTGAGACTCCCTCTCCAAAAGGTATGGTTTGTTTTTCCATAATGTGTTAATCTATGTTCCTTACCATGTAGTGGACCACAAAGGATAATCCATTGTGTTTATTGACAGAGGATGATGATTTGTTGCTATAAAATGGGATAAAATTTATTTATGGTGATAAAGGAGAGGATGATATAGCGTGGAGTGATGTAAGGGATGTTTTAAATCTGTCGATTTAAAAGATGATCAAGAAATTATTATATATCATGAAAAATGAGGATCATGATGAAAGTAGTTAAGTGATTTTTGAATGAAGTGATTATTTTATAATCATTGAATTCAACTATTTAATATCATGAAAATAATAGATCATTTGGGATTAAAGTGTTTTTTGAGAAAATAAATGATCTCTATCTAAATTTTAAGATGAAAAAATTTATAAAATATGAAAAAAACATTAATTTGGTATCAATAGTTGATGATTTTACAACAAAACTAATGGGGTAGATTATTGGATAAAATCTCTCAAGGTGACATCCTATTTTTTAGGGTGATTGTGTTTTTTGAAAAAATAAATAGATGATTGTTTTATATAGTTGGTGTTTCTATAGAAGATGCATTTAAGTTATTGTAGTTTTCTAGTTTTTTCCATATTTTTAATCCTCCTTGGGGTTAGTTTTAGAGAAATGGAAGAATTTCAACATATAATTTATATAAAACCATAGAAAAACTAAAGTAGTACATGGACCACATATCATGGACTAAAAATTGTGAATTTCATGGAACACATTGTGGCATTGAAGTGTTTTGTGGAAATCAAAGTAGGTGTGCTGAAAATGAAGGACAATCAGAAAAGACAATATTTCCTCATAACAGTGAGATGCGGACCGTATAACATGACATGAAAAAATGGGTCTTGATGTATTGTGGATACTTGTGGTGATTTAAATCCACTATATAGGGTTTTGTGCTACACAATCAATAGAGTGGGTTGTGTTTGTGGGAGGATTTTCATTTATGAAAGTTGATGATAGATGATTCTGCATGAATGAATAAATTAAATATATAGACCACATAAAAAGTTTGTAATAATGAATATAACACCAATGGGTTTTTTTAAATTATATTTAGTGGTTTTTTCAAAACTATTTTCTCATATAAAGACCCCTAATAATATCATTAGAGTAGAGAGAATTTTATTAGAGAAAGTCATTGTGAGAAGAATTTGGTATGTCTAAAATAGTTCATAAGGGGGGAATCCCTGGAGGATAAATAGGTTTGTGAGGGTGTAATTCCATTAAAGTGTTTTTTTGTGAAGATAATTCATAATGATAATTCCTAGAAGGGGTTTTTGGGGCTCTGTAGATTGTAATGGAAAAGGGGATGTGAATTAGAGGCAGTCTATGAAGCATCTATGATTCTCGTTGCATAATCCAACCATGATGCATTGGAGGGACAATAAGCCCTCTCTAAACTATATAAAGGATGCGAGCTGTGGAATATAAGTGATCAATCCAAAACCTTATTTTTGTACTAATACATTACGTATTTGGTAAATGAACACATTATAATATTATGATAATTGGTTATAACCCAGTGAGGGTGAACCAAGTAGAATATATGTGTCTTATTCATGATTTCATTTATTTTCAAACATCGCTACATAAAAGGCATAGAAGTTTATTTTTTTTAACGAAGAAACAAGATCTGAATGTGAAGTATCATTAATACATCATATCACGATTCACTAAATCAAAGGGTATTTAACTTTGTTCAGATAACATTTTTGGAAAATAAGTCGACAATATAAATAAGTTAAATATACGAAAGAGGTATATTATGTAGATAGAGTGAATGACAGTAACATAAGATAAAATTTGGTGGTTCTCAATATCCATTAGCTTGGGTAATTACCCCATTGTTGTGTGACTCTTGCATAAAAAATATCCAAATTACACTTATTAAAAACATTCTTTAGATACATTTTTATGAATAGTTTTATTATTAATCATTTTTGTCCATTTATTAACATTTTTTAGTAATATAGATTTATATTCTCCATATCAAGGTTGTTTTTTAATGCTTTTAAGGTCGCATTAATTTATTTAAAATTATTGATTTTATTATTAGTTTGGTCAAAAACATTATAATTGAAATGGAATATAGTTTTTCATTTCTAGAAGCTAAAATGTTCAAAATATAAAATTTACACTAAAACATTCATTAGTCACAGAGTATAAATGTTATAATTAAATTATTAGTTCATTTAGCTGATTTTATAATCCTAGAAGAACATAATTAAATTCATTTAATATTTATGATTATTTACTAATTTAGTAATATTAAATTAATTAAAAATAAATTTTTATTATAATAAATTAAAATAATGTTATTATTACAATTTTATATATGGGTATTTAGGAAAAAAACTTCATCCATCCTAGCTGTGAACAAACTATAATAAGTGTAAAATTTTCATGGGACAAAGGTGGGTAATTATTATTAAATTAATATAAAAAAATTATTAATTAATTATATTAATAATGAAATTTTATTGGTGGGGGTATAATATATTTTTATGAGATAAATTATTAATATTTTAGAAAATATAAATGAAAAAGGGTGATAAAGTATTGATACATTACACCACTGGTTTACCCCCTCGCTAATTGGATTGTGCCTCTAATTGGTGTTCCATTAATCAGAAAAAAAAATTAAAACATGGATATGTGTGTTAGACAAGTATTTAGGTAGATCTTGGACGATCTAAAAAGCTTATGGTCTATGAAAAGTTGGGGTGGGGAAGGGTGGTATTAATAGAAAGGAGATATGGGTGTTTCTGAATAATATATATATCATTTTATTAGTTTTCAAAAAGAATAAAAATAATGATGATTCGTGTGACTATAAATTGTAATTAATATAGATGAGGCTACGATAATGTTTCTTTCATAATCCCACATGAAAATTAATATGCTATTTAACATATAATATAATTTTTTTCACATTACAAAAAAAATATTATTGGAAAATACCAAAACCCACCTTATGATATTTTAAATGTAGTATTTCCAAAAGAAATCATTTTATATAGATAATTTTTTATTTATGTGAATCATAAATTTGAAATAAAATCATTTTAAAAATATAAAAAATTATATAACGTGATATCAATTCTGATCCCTAGAAAATTTACTCTCAATTTCATAAAATTATTTAGGATTATATTTATAAAACCATTTCATATAATTATTTTTATTCTATTTTAATAATTTAAAAAAATGGATATTAATTATAATAAAACATAATAAAAAAACACATATTTGTAATTTATGTGTCAAATATTTATTTTATATTATTTAGAATATATATTTAATTGAATTATTGTTTTTTACTTTATAAGATACAAAAAGAAATTTCTTTTCTAATAGTCATGTATCTAGTCAAAATTATAAAGATAATATACATAATAATCATATTTTCATCGACCATCAAGGTTTTATACTTCATATAAATACATAATATTTATTTCATTAATCATTCAATTAATTTATATTCTTTTCATTATCATAATTTCAATTACATTACTATTGTTTTTTTATAAAATTTTTCATGTTTGTAATTATTCTGAAATACCAAGATGATATAAAATTCTATATTCTATTTACCTTTTTTTGTTTTTTAACAAAATCTTTCTTCGTTGAAAATTATTAGGAATATTATTTTTTTAAATTTGATGTTCTATAATTAATTGTAGTTGTTTTTAATTTTATGATTCATGAATTTTGTAATATTCCATATTACTAAATATGACACAATATTATTTAGAAGGAAAATTCCATATAATAAATTTTATGTTGTTATAAAGATATAAACATAAAAATACACACTTATATAGAATCTATACCAAGTGTATTAGGTGTTCTATGTACCAAATTTGAGTAAGGAAATATGAGATCCATGATATAGAATAATGTAGAGGGTACATAACTTTGGTATGATATCTCTAATGAGAAAAAAAATTTTAATTTTACTATTATAACGATGATTTACAATTAAATAAACACACATATTTTATTAATGTTATATGGAAAATTAATATATTTGATGAAGTCATATGAGAACCAAAAATTCAACAAGGTAAATGTACTATAATTTTTTTTTAATTTTGTATTAAAATTTTGATGGTTAAATTTTTTTTTGATGTTATTGTAATACCTCATATTTTAGTGTTAAATGTATTTTCATAATTAAAATGTACAAAATGAATGTTATTACAAGAAACATAGAGATAAAATTAACAATTTCTTATTTTGATAACGTTGAATAATTTATTATATAAAAAATAAACACAAACAAATTAGAAAAAATACATTTGAAACCTAATTATGAAAATTAAAAGAGTAATAAAGCATAAAATAAATTAAATTATTACATGGTAGATGTATTAATCATTTCATTATCTATTGAAGATTATACCACCACATATAACTATCAATAAAATAATGAAAACAACCAATATACTACATAATTTCTTCTGAACGAAAATTAGATGAATGATTTTAGTAAATCATGTATAGTTATATTATAGAGCATATATGTAAATATGATTGATATATATCCATTGGTTATATGGTCACTGATTATATGTATATTTGAGTTTAATTTATCAAATAGAAATATAGAAATTTAATCTTTAGATAAAATTTAAGAATTCGTTTGTAGTTTTTCTATAACAAAAGTGTTTTATAGTATTTGTTAAATTTTGTTATTAAAAATAATTATATATAAAATTTAAAGGAACTATTTTTGTAAAATATATAATATATATATATATATATTATATGTATTTTATAGACTTGTAAGTTTCAAAAAATAGGAAAAATTTATTTTATGTTAAAAAGTATATTTTTTTTCTTTTTTTTTGGTTTTATATCATTTTATTTCAATTTTTTTATTAATCGCTTATAAATATTAAATTGAAGAAAATTCACTAAATTTTGTAAAATATAATTTAAATATAAGGAAATATGTTCAGTTTTTTATGATCAATAATTTACTGATGTAAATAAGTGAGTTTCAACAATAATCAGATAAAAAATATGATAGTATAACTCCAAACCATATCATTAAATTTTGTAGAAAATGGAATTCCAGAATAATATTCATTATTCATATTCTTTTAGTAACGTTATTTATAAAATTAAATTTTTTATTCATTAATGAATGAATATTTTCAAATATGATTCTCAAACTCGAGTATAAAAGGACCCCTCTTCTATATATACTGACCTTATAAAAATCCACTATAATATTTGGAATCCCTTATTTTTTGGAATGATCCTCAAATACATAAATACTAAAGATGATTTCCAATGGAGGTCATGTTTCTACATATAAAGTAAAAACATAGTTTATTTATTTTTCATTTACTCTTTCTCAATAAAATTAATAAATATTATATAAAACACTAAAAAATAAATAATTTTTTATTATAATTTTTAAAATGTCATATTATAATTAAATAATCACATACTCAACCTTTAAATTATAGCATATATTTTAGTTATGATAGTTTAGAAAACAACATAAATTATGTTATAATAATTATTTCATATTTAAAAATTGAAAATAGAATTATGATAATTTACTATATTAATTATTTATTTATGTTATATTTATTCCTTTAATATATTAATGTAAATATTTAAATTTATTGGGAAAATAAGTCATTTGGATTGCTTTAATAGTTAAAAATGAAAATAAATGTCCATTAAATATAATCCATTTCCATAATTGTAATAAAACAATAATATGAATTTTTAAAATCAAAATATATATCTTAAGATATTCCATGAACTTTCTATAGTTAATTTACTCATGAAAAATGAATAAGGAATGTAAACTCTATAATAATGTGACTTTTCAACAAATTGAACAATTAACTCTAAAAGATTAACATTATGAATGGATGATTATTATATGGTTAAAAAATTGAGTTTTAATATGTAATATTATGGTAAAAAATACATTTATTTAAATGAATAATAAAACAAAGTTCATAATACTTAGAGATATTGTTTATTTAACAAGGATTGATCCAATGTAATGGGTTTACATTGTTAATAATTTATCTAGGGATTGTAATTAATTCTTTATTTAATGTCATATTTATTTCTTATTATAAATTCTATTTATTTTATGATTTTTAATATATTTTAATTTTATTTAATGGGATACATAATTTCAATTTATAATCTCATCCTAAATTTAATTTATTCTTGATATATAGTATATCTCTTAAAAAAATAATATTTCATATTAATATATTTTCCATATTGAGATTCTCTATATAGGATACTTATTTAGAGTTATTTATTTCATTTCAATATAAATTCTATTATATAATAACATATTTTATTTATATAGGGATAAAATAATTTCAATTATTCTCCAATAATTAGTTAAAATTTCTCATATTTTGATATTTATAATGGTTTTATTGATTCAATAATCATTCAATGATATATAACCTTCCACAATTACCTATATTATTCGTTGAGGACTATATTCTACCATTTAATTTTATTATTTGTCGTTTCTTTTTATAAAATGAGGAATTACATTTCCTTCTCATTACATCATTTTTTTATTAATTCTTATCTAATTAAAAAATAATATGGTAAAGGATAATATATATACTCTATTTTTGATTATTACATTTTTATTCATGTTCATTCATACAAAAAAATGTTTGTGAAACATAATTTAATATGTTGATATTTTTTTATTTTATATATCACACATTTATATTTAATTTTATTTAAAATATAATTCTATTCCATTTTTATTAGTACATATTACATTAAACTATTGATAACATGTTTGAAAATTATATCATTCAACATTCTTAAAATATCATTCTATTTTGTCCATTATTTTTAAAATTTGAATTTATTTTTTTCAATGATCCATTATTGTTATGTTTTTTAAAAAATATATCACTTTTTTTGTTACATTTTTAAGATGATATTAAATTGAATAAATTTTTTACAACAAAATAATTTATTAGATATCTTTTTTATTCTTTATATTATATTTTATATTCATTCTATATAAGTTATATATTTTATGAATATTTAACGTCATTTTTGTATAACTCTATAAATGATATTATTAAATTTTTGGTATGAGTGATGGAAGTTTTGATGCCTTTATATATAATTTATGACTTATACATTACTGATACCTTATGAAATTTTTATACAACACATTTCATTTCAATGTTCCTTGATGTTTTAGTTATAAAATTTATATGATTATTTTAATTTGACACATATATCTATTAATTTATCAATATTTCATTGGTGGGATATATTTTACATATCCCTATAATTCAATAGGGAATGAATTATACCTAATGTGATGACTATTGGACATGGGTATAAATTTGTAATCAGACAAGTCAAAAGATCATCACCATATGTTTTCAATTCATGTATTTATATATATTATACATTCACATGTTATGTCTCCCTTTTCTATGAATATTTATTTCATATTATTATTCCTAGGTATACATTTTTTTCATGATGGTACTTGTGTAGATATACATACCTATTTATTTTATATATGATTATGATATTATACATAATGAGGTATTATTATCGTTTAATAATATTAATCAATTTATCAAAAATATTTAAGAAAAATTCTTGTCTTTTAACATGATTATAAACGAATTATATCTTTTCAATTACTCATTTTCTAATTCACCCTGATCCACCAGTCTCTCAAATGGTATGAAATAGATGGTCACAATAGCTCAAATGTTCCTCCCCATAAAATAGATGTTTTTGAATAGTAGTAGGGGTGTCATAATTATTGTGGTAACATTATGCCTACTAAATTCACTATTTATAACATAGAAAAAAATAACCTGTCTAACTATAAATATTAATGTTGCATAAAACTAACGGAATAATCCAATAATAAAAAAGGAATTATGTAAAGACATTATGGTATGTAACTAATTTTCATGGTAGAATTAATACATAAAAATATATTTCAGACCCAAAATATCATAGTTTCGAATCCAATTTCAGTCCCATCTATAAAATTCAACCCATCAAGAATGAACACAATCCACAATAAGGTCCTTTTTCCTTTTCAAATCACACCCACTAGCTTCATCCCCTTGACAGAATGTCTCTAAGCATGTACTACGACCATGGAAACCATAACCAAATAACTATGGAAAAAACCTAACTTTGTTCCATGCTGGAATGTCCCAATGAATGTCTTACAACCCTTTAAAGTATAACCATATATAAATGTTAAAAAACACTACAACCAAATTATAAATCAGACAATTTTTGGTCAAAACCAAATATATAATAAATTTATCACTTAAATTAGGTTACATATCAGTATATAATCATTTCATCATTTATCTGGTCCATGACAGGTGTATAATCATTTCAGAATGTGTCACTGAGAATATCACCCCATATAATAATTTTTTCATTTCTCTTTTCCAATCCTGATATATACTCCTTTTAGTATTTTATATTGGACATGCTCGGCATAAAAAAATTTCATCATGTCAATAGGTCCAACAACTCAAATAGTAATTAAAGAATTTATCAAAAGTTATGTAATAACAACAAGTATATCAAAATATCTCATTATCAATGATATATATTCAAATTACTATTTTCTATTCAATTATACATTTCATTTATCATTTTTTCAAAACCAACATGATGTCAGTTATCTCCACAATCATGTCACTCCAATGTGAGCATCTATTAAGAAAACACCCCAATACCATGTCATTATGAACAAACATTATGTAACATACAAATTAATTATAATCAAGTCCTCTATCACCTTATTGGTAGCCAAAATAATTATTAATAACAAATAATATAACATTAAACTCCATGATATAAATCCAATAGATAATTTAAATTTTTTAGCATTCTATATGTTGGAACATTTTTCATAGGGCACACACTTTGAAAAATATCAAATCACCATGTTATGATTCCCACTGCTTATAATTAATTAATGATAAAAAACTCTTCCAATAGACAATTACCATTAGGAAGATGGTGCAAATGATAGAAAGAAAGATCCTAGATGAAAACCGATCATGATCGAAACAAAAAATGCTCGCAGTTATGATATTTTACCGCAATTTCCTGAGAATAAAAGGAATAATAATAAAAATTAAATGAATAAGCATAACAGGGAATAAATGTTTAACTTGGATTTCATTACAAATATATTTTCTCCAACACTATCTCGAAGTTTCCCCACGGTATGGAGGAGAACGATGGACATAAGGTGAATGAAAAATCAACCACACAACACTTATTTAAAGACCTATTAATAAATAATGTGGCATGTAATACAGTAACATGTCATATATTTAATTTTATAATGATAAAATAATGAAATAGTAGTCTCAACTAAATATAACATTTTATAAAACATTACATGATGTGTAATCCATTTATATGGTGTCAAAATGTCTTTCATATGGATTTCATCCTATTTTCAATATAAAAACAATCTTAAACCTATTTAATAGTTATCATATTATAAATAAATTTTGATAACAATTATCCTATTTATACACAAACTCCGTTAATACATCTAAACATACATGATGGAACATTAATATATTTTCCAATACAAATATCTATATGTGGATCCTCTCCGATTTTTTCAAAATTCCTCCCAAACTTAGTTTTCATTTACTCAAACACAAATACATACACACATTAAAAAAACAAAAAATGATTGTATTTGAGGAAAACTCAAATTGAAATAATTTTGATAAAAAAATAAAAAAGGTGTATATAGAAAAATATAGGATCTTACAGCCTTCCCCAACATTAAATATCTCATCCCCTATGCTACACCAAGCATCACTATGGGTTCTCATAATGAAAAAATAGGAACAATAATCTCGAATAAAAAGCCCACTCTTTGTTATCCTCACAAAACCACACATCCTTCTAGTTAAACTGATCCAAATGAATCTTACTTATTCAAATACACTTCTTATTACATTCTACAATCCCAAATGAATGCTCCAAAAAGGATTTCCCAGTAATAGACATGGACCATTCTTCATATATCATGTGAAAATGCATGTTTAATATATAGAATGCTAGGACATGTGTAAAAATAAATTCGTGGTATTGTAGTTATATGGAATTTTTAATCAGTGTTCCACAAGACAAACCTTATCTATTATCCCCAAAAACCAGAAAAACCAAGTTTCTAGCATTACCAGTTTCATAATATGGTTTTTCCCCAATCAAGGATACACTTGAAGGAAGACCTAATGAAAAACATAAAGCAACATGGTTAATTTGTGATGGTCAAAAATGATTTTATCCTTCAATGTGTGGTCACAAAAACCCTATTGATCAACTAATCCTACTTACATGTATCATGCATGTGACTAGGTCCAACAAGCATTGACTCACTTGCCTCCAACAAACAAAGAGTTGAACAAAATTTAATACCATAAAATATCAAAAGGTTTAATTTTTATCAATTAATAGAATATATTATTATATATATAATCTATGACTAAAATATGTTACTTCCATGAACCATAGAAATCTAAAACACAGTCTTATAACATTTCTTTTAGAACATGGATAATGTTCTCTGACTGACCGCTAGTCTAAGGATGATTCTTCATGTTAAAAAAACATGAAAAGCCAGAGCCTTCTTCAAGAACATTTTTAAATGAAATTTGAAATGGGGATATCTATTTGAAATGATACTCTTCAGAACATCATGCATCCAAACTCTTTCAGAAAAATAAATACTTCCAAGATCATAAAATCTAAATGTACCCTTAATTGGTATAAATTGTGTTACCATAATCTGTGAATCCAAAATCACCCATGTATCATAATAAATTTCCGAAATTGTAGGTAATAATATCAAAAAAATTACATTTTTAAATCATATCATGTACTCTTAAGAATGGTTAAAGGACACAAATTCCTAGATTTCAATTAAAGATAGGATTTAACCTGAAAAAAAAAAGATAAACATATCACCACTAATACTTTTATGTCCTTATTTTTTTCTTTACCACTAGTATTGTATATGGAGATCCTGATAAATATGTTTCAAACCATGATATACTTTCCACTAAGGATCATGAAACTCCCTCATCATCCCCTCACATATATCCATATGAATCCAGACTTTTACACATAAATCAAGATAATTTTAAATATAAAGTGACCACCCTGATGTTGTCTCTGCATCGTATATGTTGTCTCTCAAAACTAAGCCCTCGTGATCTGATAACTGCTCAGTCCTAATCTAGTTCAAAAGAATGGGTATAATAGATGTCTATGTCAAAGGTACTCATTCATAATCCATCAAAACAGTTAGATATATCTCTACAAATAAATTCATTATACACCTCACTTTGGAAGACACCTTCCCTACATCACCTGAAATATTTCGGTTTAATTAATTAGAGTCAAAATTTCCCTTTTCAATTGCATAGTAACACTTAAAATCGAAGGATGGAAGATACTCAACTCACATACACTGATGATGGTTTAAGTCAAACTAAGAAAAGATATACCTTATGCTCTTCTGGTATGTGTATACCACAAATCTATAACCCATGATATAATTCCTCCAACTTCATAGGGAATTTACCCCTAATACTACAAAAAAATCATGATTATAGTATTTCCTATTATACAAATTCAACTATCTAGTTCCATAAGTAACCACCCAATACTCTTACATTATAAATTCAATGAGTCCAACTTTGGGTGTGTTATAGTTCATGGTATATGCTTTACCCAGCATATGTAATGCATTGTAGGTGTTGAATTTATCCTAACATTTAAATCAGAAAAATATTCCTCAAAAACATCTTACTAATCAAATTTTACACATATATAAGTCATCCATGACATCGATTCATCCATATTAGAGATGTTTTGATAATTGATCGATAATAACATGATAAACCAATAAAGATATTACTTTTGTAGACTCTCATGGGTTGATCCCAAGATTCATGTGTTTGAAAATAATTTGGGTCCACTTTAAATCCCGTCTATAGCATGAAATCCCCAAGAAGTGCACATTATCTTTCTAGAAAATGAATTTGGATAGCTTGGCCTAATGTTGATTCTCTCTCAAATTACTCAAGAAGTTATCAAGAAGACTTCTGGTGCATTAGTCAACAAAAAACACAATTAATAAGAATTCATAAAATTTATACTCGCTCTTAAAAAAGATTATGGTTGTAAAATGGTATGACCCTGAACTGATGGTATCCAATCATAAAACAAATATTGTTAAAGATATTATCACCTCTTAGTAGATATAATATTTCATTGATGGGTTGAAGAGGATACTAGTTCACGGTCATCATCTTGAACAACTATTGATAGTTCATAGATAAGTGAAAAGTCCCATATGCCTTCCTGGAGAAGAGAAATAAAAAACCTCGTCGATATGTAATAGGCTGTATAAAACCATTATATTACCAATCATCCAACTGGACTATCAACTCATGATGATTTTCTGGTACCATTTGATTAGGTTGGATACAAAGTGGCTCTACTATCAGCACCAACTAAATCATGAACTCAATATATCGCTTGAGTTATAAGTTAAATAACTCATTAGGGAAAACATAAATATAATGTTCTACCACTAGAATAAATGATTCCTTTATTGGTCCACCATTATCGATAGAAATAACTTGTATTTGAGCCATGATACTATCCAATCTGCACTGAATTTGTCAGGCACAACCATTCAAAAAATCCCACAAAACCAAGTAAGAGTAGCTGCCTCCTTTTGGGGATAAAAAGGTAAATATCCTTTGATAATAGTCAATATGATATTTGTATGGAACTAACCAATAAATAACATTAATAAAATAAAATACATCCATTTCCATCAAAAATGGTTCAAAAATTATATGGTAAGAACCTGTATATAGGGAACACACCTTGCAGTGTTGGATATTCTGTGATCACACTTGTTACTGTGTGTCCACCGTCAAAACATTGTCCATGATTTCCACCTACAAGAACAAAAAAATTACAAAAAGAGTTAATAATATGTAATATCATGATTCTATATCAATGAAAACACATGTAATGGTACATGATACATTAATTGTATCACTAAAGGTAGGTGATCCTTAATCCACAATAGCTGGAGTAGCCTTCATAATGTGTTTGTTGACTGGCCCCTCGATTCAGGGATCCAGAATGAATTAACTAAGATATACCCTTTTCATAGTTCCATAATTACATCATGGGGATTCCAAATCCCCTTCCTCAACCTGAATTCCTAGTGGAACTCCAGCTACCTATCTATTGAGGTGCAGTTGTGTCCTTCTGGAACTCTTCTACCTTTCATGTTTTCCTTCAACTGCTCTACTACAATGTGCCCCTAAAAAACCTTTATATTTGGCGCAATCTACCACATGAAATAAACTACAAATAAGAGTATGAATACATATGAAATATTTAGAAAATTTCTAAATTAATTGTAATGAAACAAAATAACATCCATCGAAGGATTCTCATTGACTTGTGAACATATTTGAATTCTGTAGTTAGAATGTAACAACACCGACCCTAGTATCCTTGAAAAAGTTGTTATTTTATTAAAATTTAAAAGATACAATATATTGATCTCTATGGATAAATTTGTTTATAATCATTTATGAAAAATATACACAAAATATTCACTTATTACACAGGTAAATAAACATAGAACATAACAAAAGAAAATAAACTTCTTCATTGGTATTTATTCAATGAATTTTTCATCCTAACCTGGGGAAGGGAAAAAATAAAATAGAGAGCTCAAATTTTCATTAAGGGACACATAATTCAATATAAATTTATAAAATGTCAATAAGGAATAATCATTATAGAATTATAAATAACTAAAAAATTCATGCCATCAAAAAATGGAGAAATTAAATGCATCCACAAATGTTGTCATTGTGAAAAACTTGTGGATTGAAATAACTGGATACAGATTGATAACACTAATCATTTATTGGAAATTTTGTATCTATAACATGATTCCCTACCTTTTATACCTTTCTCAGTATTATTATTTTATATTGGAATAATCTTTTCTAATTCTTCATTGAAACAAATGTAAAGGGTTTTTCAAAAACTATTTTGTCCCATGAGACCCATTAATCCATCGAGGGGATATATAATGTCGTGACCCCCATCAATTCAATTCAATAGTATTTTAAATTAATATATTTAAATATAGAATAATACACCTTATAAACATTATTTTATTTTTTAGAGAATATATATTTATCAATATTTTTCCATTTAAAATAACATTCAATGTAAACACCTTATGTACAAAATGTGTACGACGTAGATAAAAATCATATATATGACACATGCTATATGGATATTAAAGATTAATATAACTTCAAATGAAAAATAATATCAATGGATCATTAGATAAACCATAATAAAATCATTAGGTTCATAATACTAAGTAACTCTCAATGAACTGGAAATATATATGAAGTCCCATACCTTGAGTCTCAAAGAGTGAGGTACTTGAACATAATGTCATATATAATAAATTTATTTTCATTAATTAAATAATTATGAACATATTTAACATATATTTTTGTTTATTATAATTTGTTTATGTTAATTTATAGAAATTATTATGTGGTATAATATTTAGTTTTGTTGTTCCAAGAGTGCTCATTATCTTGGTTTTCATGATCACTATGCTTGGATAAAACTATGGAATTTCATGTGAAAATGAGATAATTATCTAGTACTAGAATTATATATAATTAAATAACATATAGAAGTTTAATTTAGGTTTTATATCATTTTTTATATGTTATTAGGATTATTCATTTAACAAAAAATAAATGAATATGATTTATTTTATTTTGATAGTTTTTACAACTATCACGGCCTTATATTATTTTATTTAATTTAATTCTTGTATATTGGTTCTGAAACATTATATAACTCAAATATGTATAATATAATCTTATTTAACCATATTAACAATTATATAACAATCCTTAATGGTGGAAATAGTAATATAAAATGAATCGTCCGTGATAGATGTAAATCAAAACATCAGAAATGTTTTTTTAAAATTTTTAGAATAAAAGGGATAAGATAAGGGGTTTGACGATCAATATTTCTATAACATAATAAAATTAATTTATATATAATATATTAGAGTTATAAATAATTTCTAGATATATGATGTAATATAAATATAAGAAATGAAAATAAATTAAATGAGAATGAAAGAGGATTTTACCTCTTGTATATCGTCTCATTGAGAACCTTCTTAAGGATCTCACGATTGGTATTTTGGTGATACCATAAATACCAAGTCTCATGTGATATGGTTTTTAGAGTATTCGAGAAAAATATATTAAATATACAAGGCTAATAAGGTGTAAGGGAAAGTTGTGGTGAGGGGTGGTATTTATAGTGGAGGAGAGGGGTGTTTAGGATTATTTTATATATTTGTTTATTATTTTTCTAATGAAAATCAATAGTGATGATTAGTGTGAAAAATTATAGTAACTAGTGAATTTGAGTTTGATCTAATTGTTCTTATATAATCGATACATAATCCACGAATCAATAATTCATATTTTCTTCTAGTACCATAAATTATTGTATTTCACTCTTCAAAAAAATCATTTTTTTTAGAAAAATAAAAAATTTCACCGTAATTTTTTTAATGTGTAGATTTAAAAAATAATCCTCATTTTTTGAATATAATGTTCTAAATGTGAGAAATATTTTTTTTACTAATATAATTTTTTTCAAAATATATTAATTTAAAAATATTTAACAATTTTAGAACACCTTGAAAAATTATATAAGTTCTCATAAAATTAATGCATAATATAAGGTAGAAATATTAATTTACTAATATATATTACGAAAATAAATTTTATTATAAATTATTATATTAATTATAAATTATAACAAAAAAATTTGTATACAAAAATAACCACACATAATTTACCATTTTTAAAAATCTTATTTACTTAACCTAGGATATTAATTTATCATATTTTTATTTTTGAGATATTTAAATTTTATTTATTATTTTATATGTGACGTTATAATTATAATGGTTAAATTACTACTCCAAACTATTATATTACAATTCCAATGATCATGTTAATATTTGAGATTATATTAGGGTACATTTGAGAAACATAAACTATAGAATAAATTAAATTTATTTATGTAAATCGATACAATAAAATATAAGAGTGTTATATACTTTCATCCTTCATAAATTCCATCGTCAAACTTTTTCATGAATATTTTCTTTTAAGAATATGAGGGTGTTTCTTATTCATAATAGGATTATGTACCCATGTGGCTTTATTCCCATTTATGGTTACTTCAATGAACATTTATTAGTCGATTCATAAGATATCACAATAGTTTCTATCTTTTGTCAAGAACCAAAATAGTCTCTTCATAGAATGAAAAATCAGATTCTAGTTATATTTCATCATAGGTGATTACAAGTTTCTTGTCTAGATAGACATCTCTAAAAGTGATAAGTGGAAGAAATCCTAAGAATTTTAGAGACATTGAGTAACATCTAATCAGTGTACATTAGATTCATTTCTTTCTAGAATATCATTTGGTATGATGTACAATGGTATCAGTTTCCAATTCATACTGAATATTATTAGACCCTTCCGTAAAGATACATTATAAATACATGATCTCCCACATAAAATTACAAATCCTTTCTCATGTGTTTAGTATACATATTTTCCTTATTTGAGCTTCTTTAATATTATATTTAATAGAATTAAACATTTTCATTGATTCTACAATAGGTTTTGGACACATAAGTTTTCGCTCAACAACATCATCACAACAAGTTATAGTAAGAAATATATTTTCATATAATGCTCTATATGGAACCATTTGAATACTAGAATATAATCAATTATTGGAGGAAAATTATGACATAGGTAACTAATGATCCCACATAACATTAAAGTTGTGTGATCTTGTTCCCATAATTTAATACAATGTTTTAATAGTCCTTTTATATTGTCCGTCAATTTATGGGTGATAAGAAGTACTCAAATAAAGTTCAGTTTCCAAATAATTCTGATGAATCATTTATATTTTTAATGAAAAAATAGGATCTTGATAAGTAAAAATCAATATAGGTACACAATTAAGTCTTACAAAATCATTGATATAAAAACCTTTTAGGCACTCATGAGGTAAATCTTATCCAGTAGAATAAAATTGTGCTGATTTTTAAGGTGATCAACAAAAAAATTAATTTACTATTCTTTTTGGGGGTATTTGGTAATTATGTGATGTGGTACATTGTAATATAATTCAAATTACACATAAGAATAACTTGATGTTTCATTAAACATATATGATATTTTATGCCAGCCTTCACTCTCTTACAAACAAGGAATCTTGACCCGTAGTCAGTAATTTCCCACTTCCTGTTAACCCACAGAAGATGTTACTTCAGATATCTATACATATAATTACTACCATGGTTTATAGAAAATGATGGGATATGAGAATCATCTAACAATTACAAATTATCTCAGGTATTAATAGAACAAACACCCTTTTTACATATTTAATAATTTTATCCTCAAACAAAATATTATCAAATCTTCTATATATAATAGAATAATTTTTTTTAAAAAAAAATTCATCATTAGATTTGGATATTTTTATCAAATCTAATTAATATGGTTTAGTAATAATTTTAAAAAGGAGTGATTTTTCCCATTCGTTAACAACTCTTATATCCAAATTTACTAAATATATAAAAGGATGATCTTTTTCAATCTCCATTTGGGTTATATGTCCTTGATCATTCTTGCACAGTGATTATGCTAGCTTATTTTATTTTCATGGGTGGCATTATATTGAAAAATAAAAAAATTTGAGTATCTTTTGCTAGAATCTTTTCCATATGTTGAGTTTTTTATATTTAAATATGTGTTTAAAAATATTTTGATCCATATATATCTCAGATATTTCCCCATAGATAAATTGTCTCGATATATTCAAGGAAAAGATTAAGGTTGCTAAATCAAGATCATATGTTGGATAAATGTTTTCATTAATCATCAATTTTATTAATGCATATTCAATAAAATATTAATTTTTCATAAAGAGACTATTGTTTCCTTTCTTAGATTAATCACTTTACGTTAAAAACTCATACTTTCTTGATGGTATAGTAAATATTGGTGAAATGAATAATATTATGTTACATTCTTCAAATGAAAACTTCACATTCTTATTTCTATACAAACCCATCCCATTTATAAGTGATTTTTGTTGATGGATTAACGAATTAGGTAAAATTATTAATGAGGTAGTAAGAGTAAACTACTATACTGAAGATACTGTGTACCATATTTACATTCATTTACATTGGCCATTATTAGATTTCCATGGTCCTAACTGGAAAAAAATTGATTCCATCCATATAAATAATATAGCTAGGAAAATATATTTCTAGAATCCAGAAATCAATCTTGATTAATTTATAATATAACTCATTCTGTTTTAGAGTTTTAATAATAATCCACAAGTGGCTATCACATTCTTCATAGAATTTAAAATATACTAGCATATAGTCAATTAATACTACAACAAAATCAATAAGATATTCCATAAATAAAATATTGATTAGATCCATGAAAACTAAAGGTGTGTGATGCAATCCAAATGGTATTACTGTAAAGATATAATATTTATACCTCATCTGAAATGATATCATCATAATGTCTTACTCATTAAATCAAATTTGATTATACTCATAAAATTGGTAAATTTTAAAAAAAAAATTAAGCTCTAAAAGGTAGTAAAATAAAAAATAAATTCAGGTTAGAAGATACAATTTCATTATTGTAACATCATTGATTTCTCTTTAGTGAATACACAATTACAAGGAAAAATATTATTTATAAAAAAAATAATAGGGGCACCCATGGAGAAACAATATGGATAAATAAATCCCTTCTTACTCAATATCACTTGTTGTTTCTTCAATTTCACTAATTCTAAAGTGAAAATTATATAATGATATTGTTATATTGGTCTTTCATCAGGGATTAAATCAATTGTAAAATCAACATCATGCTCAGGGGGTGTCCACGTAATTCTTCTGAAAATACATCAATGTATTCCCCTATACCTTTTATATCCTTGATTTTATGACTACATTCCACATCCCTTGATATTGTTTGACATTCCTCCCATGGGATTTTAAATTAGTACAGCTACTAGGGGTGGATCTAGGTAATAATCAAATGATAAATTTTATACTCTAATGATAATAAATTCTATATCATCCTCAAAAATTTATATTTCCTTCTTAATGTAATTAATTTCCTCATCACATTTAGAAACATATTCAAATCCAAGGATTATATGAAAGTAAACCATAATCATTATGATTAATGTAGAAACTAAATAACATTTATGTTTCCTAATGGGGACTGACAGATACTTTTTTTTTCAATGATACTTCTTTTAGGGGTTTTGTTTGAAAAATTTCACATTAAATCAAATGTGAAATGTATTATTTTCTTGAAAAATTGCATAGATATTAATGTGATTGATGATCTAAAATCAAATAAATAATTAGATAATACTTTAGATTGAATTAATATACCATTATCACACCATTGGATTGTTTTACATCAGCAATAGTGATCACATAATATTAGTTATATCCCTTAGGCCTTTTCTTTGTTAGATTCCAATGACGATTGGGAAATCTATTTTAATAGTGGTTCATTTAATCATTTTTGAAGCATTAAACATCATTAATTTATTTTCCCTCTTGAATTCATTAACTCAAGGAACCTTTTCTCCACACATATAGAAAACACTAATTCCATTCATGAATTTACCATGATGATTATTTCCACATTTTTGCATAATTAGAATTGATTTATTCATTTATTTTTCTTGGATACCATCAATTTTTCATGATTATTTGAATACCCATTATTATATTGAGTTAACATGAACATATAGGATCTATAAAATTATTTATATGTTTTTATGACACTAAATTATATTTCATCATTTGATAAAAATGTTTGAGAATATCGTTCCCTTTAAAGACTAGAAATAAGACCTTGAAGGAAATGAACAATATTGGTTCCCAAATTCGATATGTAATTTC
Organism: Viscum album; assembly: GCA_963277665.1. NCBI lineage: Eukaryota > Viridiplantae > Streptophyta > Magnoliopsida > Santalales > Viscaceae > Viscum > Viscum album. Next base: position 398,732,982 of record OY728151.1, on the reverse strand, counting down.
AAGACCACATGGCCAGTCTTGTGAAGGTAGACTCATTCTCTATAATACATTCTTTTTGAATATTCATTACATTAAAGAATGTTTTCTTCATTTCAGTTCATTTCTCATAGTAGAAATATTTGTAAAAGAATGCTTCTTTAATTGTTTTACACTCCATGAGTTCTATGTAATCATTCTCCATAGTATGTTTCATCAAATACCACCACTGATCATCATCTCCCTTGAGAAAATATATTGTGAGTACTACATTTAAATTTTTATTGCATACCAATGCCAAATATATATTTTAAACGGACATCATTCACTAATAATCTACTATTGGATTAGTAGTCCCTTAAAAGGTGTAGGATTATACCACATGAAACGATTTAACATTGTTGTATTATGATTATTAATCATAATAGGACTATGTTGTCTAAATATAGTCATGGTCTGCTCAACCCCAATTCTAATTTTGTTGGCTTGCAATGTGTGTAAATCGCTACGCTGTCCGTGGGTATGGATTAACTTTCTTCCATTATGCACCATTACTATATAATAGAAGACACTATGTTAACACATAAATATCATGAGTATTTGGAAAAAATATAATTAATTAATTTAATTCTCAGGTTTAGTTAATATAAATTTCCCCTGGTTTCTACAAAACAAGTTATGAAACCAACTACAACAACCCCAGCCCTTATACCCCATAGTCGGTGATTATCTAATTAAAATGGAATAGATACAATAGATCTAATCGCTATATATTTATCATGGTATTAGTTTTGAATATCTATATAAATACATGGTTCAATTATTACATTGGTAATTAATTAGTTAACGTAAAAAATGAAAATAAACCACATCCTTAACACTTATTCAATTATTTCATATTCATAACCAAAATAAAGGAAAAAAGTAAAAGGTCAGGACAAATTCTTAGTAAGGATTATGTAAATCAACAATAAGCGAAGAAATGATAATATTGAATAATAATTATGTAATTTTAAATAATTTGAAAACATGTACAATCAATAAATTGAAAATGAAAACACTCCCACGTTCTTTTTCATAGTGAAAACCTCTGGGAATGTAACAACTGAATACTGAATGAAGTAAATTCTTCATTAATAGATGCTATGTATATGGTACATGAACCAATATAATCAATATATTTAATAAGAAATTTTATGTCAGTGGGTATAAAACTATCTGATTAATTTGGGTAAAAAATGTGAATGGTTTTTCGCCATTTATTTTGTCTCATGAGACCTGTCAATGTATTGATTGGCTATATAATGTCAAGATCCACCTTCCACTGCATGTAGAAATCAATGATCATAAATTTATTTAATTAATGAACAATTTGACTTATCAAAATACCTGTATTGTGTAGATGATAAAAATTTATCAATACTTCCATATTTTAAATATCAATTTAAGTAAACACCATATGTAAAAATTATATACAACATAGAGATTAATAATATCCCTTATAACAGAAAAATGGATTTTTATGAGAAATATAATTTCAAATAAAACAATATCCCAATGGGGTATTAGATACACCAAATAAAAAGGATTAGGTGCACAGTACTGAGTATGTCTCAATGAAATAATAATTGAGACGTAGTCCCTTAAATTATAAATGAAAGTGTTATGCAGTTGTATTAAATAGAATGGATAATCACATTAGATTTATTAATTAAATAATTCAATACCAATTACCAAAAAATTATTCATTATTATTTCGTTATGATCATTTATGAAAATTGAAATGAATAACAAATTTTAATTTTGTAATTACTGGAGTTTTTAATTTCTTATCTTTCAAGATCGGTTCGCTTGTATACGTGTATGGTAGTTCGAGTAATATGTGAAAAAATCTTTATAATTGAAATTATATGTTATTAATGAGGTTCAAAAATTTTATATGATCTTTATATATAATTATGTTATATGTTATGATGATTATTCATTCAGTAAAATTGTAACGAAAATGATTTAATTTATTTTTTCTATTTTTAAAACCCTCACATATGTATATCAATTAATTTAATTACCAGTTTATATACTAAAATCATAACATTAAACTTGTTATAATATTTATAATATAATCTGATTAACCAGAATAATTATTTTATGAATATCAATTATAGATGTATTGAAAATTGAAAATAAAACAACCATAATGGTGATAAATCAATAGATCACAGATGATGTTTTAATTTTTTAAATAAAAGGGAAAGGAGAAGATGTTTGACGATTTATATTACATTGTATAAATTATATTCTACTGTATATTAAAGACACTATTTAATAAGAATATTTGAATATATAAGGAAATTAGAGGATAATAAAATTAATGAAATTAAATGAAATTAAATGAGAAAAAAGAGGAGTTTACATATTATATAGATTTTCCTTAAGAACATCCTTATAAAACATGGGATTGGTCTTTTGGTGTGACTAAAAAGACAATGACATGCGGAAGAATATTGGAAGAGTAATTAGGTAGAATATAAGAACACCACCGGTCTTATAAGGTCTGAGGATAATAGGTGATGAGAGGTGGTATTTATATTGGAGGAGAAAATTGTTTTTTATTATTTTATTGATTTTTCATTATTTTTGTTTTAATAATATAAATAATGATAATTATTATTACACTATAAAGTAAATAGTTCATGTGATTTGGAAATAATTGTTATTACATTAGATATACACTGTTCAAAACTCAATAATTCATGTATTTAGCTAATAACATAAATTACAGTTTTTTAATATTCACAAAATATTCTTTTACATTTGAAATTACCAAGAAAATCAGCCTTAGTATTCTTCAAAATATATATTTCAGAAATGGATATCAATTTTTTAAATTTTTTCCCAAATATGAGAAATTTAATTTTTCGTTAATACAACCATTTACTCAAAAAATACTAATTTTGAAAGTATAACTTCTTATATGACACATTGAAAAAATAACTGTGGTCTCTTAAAATTATCATATAACCATAAGGCAACAATATATTAATTTATGAAAATACTTTATGAAACTATTATTTTATAATTATTCTATTAATTATGAAATTGTAAATAAAAATTAATATTTCACATAAATAACGACACATAATTTTTAATTTTTTTAAAATTATTTCTTTATTTAATCGTATAAATATATAACATTTTACGTATTTGGAATCTTATGTTTTTTTATAATTTCATCTATTATGTTATTAATCTAATAGACATATTACAATTCTTAATGGTCACATTTCTATTCCAATTATCATGTTACTATTTAATACTACATATTTTTAAGTTTATGAAATGTAAACTATAGAATAAATTGAATTTAATTAACAATATACATATCATAAAATATTAGGGTGTTATTTTGAACACACTCATCAACTCAGATATCAAAGGGACTATATGAATTTAATCTTAATCCATGGATCTCATGACCCTCATGAAGCTATTGCGAATATGATCATTGATATAGTCTTCATGAACAAAAAGAATCATGGGTACAACAGTTTTAAGAGATTGATGATTCACCCTCCTTTAATTCTCAAGTTTCAGATGATGGAGAATAATATTATCTAAAATAAAAACACCCTCCGTAGAACAATGTATATCATCAAGTTTAACTTCAATAGATGAAAATATATAAAAAATAACTAACTCCCACACTATATAAATATTGCTGAAAAGTGTTTTAGCATAACATATTAATTTATTTATTTCAATATTTTCAGATATAACAGGTATCTCAATTCATAGTTCAACAAAAAAAACTATATATCAATCACAATGTATATGTATATATATTGAACAATACATGTCAATATATAACCCTATATTACTATTATGATGCATGTATACTAATCTCATGCTATACTGGGAAATGAGTATAAATATTGAGTGTTAATAAAATTATGAAATAATAACCTCACACAACATGCAAGTCACCTAATGTGAATTAACATAACCAATAATAAGAAATCAGTATGAAAAGAAATCCATACATAGGAACTCATATTTCCCTTCATACAAGGGTTAGCTAGTCCAAAGCATAATCTCATTAGCAATTCCTAACACATTCTTATCACCTTTCTTCCTTTATTAAATAGTAATGAAACACTAAATAATACTTTTATACTCTGATAAAACTTTGTAAAATCACCCGACTAGGCACTCTCCCACGTGACCCAAAAGGGCTGGTTATGAGACGTCAAGCACACCTTCCTATACACGAAAGGGTGAAAAAATGTATTGGTGGTGTGATAAGTATAGTGGGATGATTATAGCCCCTATATTCAGTGTTAACAACACAATGTAAAATAACCATTTTAATTATTACTATCAGTAATGTAGAGATAATAAAAACAATATGATTCTATTAAATGCCAAAAAATAAAATCCAACTGAATAATCAAAAAATAATAATTTAATAATATAATGAAATAAAAGAATATAACTATATTTAGTAATATTATGAATAAATAATATAATAATAGAAGACCTAAAATATCTGTGTCATGAATCCCATGCTAGTCTCATCTCAAATCTATAGCTTATCTATCATGCACACAATCAACGTGAGGGTCCTATTAACTTATCCAATTTAGAATCAATATAATATGATTGAGTACCAAATTATGTCTTGAATTGGAGACTAATTTTATCAATTTGGTAGATACCACCATGTAAAAATATAACCAGTCTAATAATAGTTTATGCAATAATTCAATGAGAAAGTCTACTAATTAATTAAGAAACATAAATTATGACCACATCAAAATACTTTGACCCCATGCTAGAATGTATCTGGGAATACATTATGACCCTTCCAACCATAACCATATAACCATGTCATATTAGAACATAACTCATTATTATACTATAATTTCTCCAGGAATGTCTCACAACTTTACCAACCATAACCATATATCAAGGAAAACACAAAAACATTTAATAAAGCAAATGATCAACAAAACATTGTGTCAAAACCCTATATATAAGAATTTATTCATTTTAATCAAGGAAGATCCCAATATGTAATAATTTTATAATATATGACGTCCAATCATGATATATAAGATATTCATCATGTGTCACTGGGCAATGTATAATATATAGTAATTGTAATATTTATCAGAGTTGATCCTGGTATATAAAAATTTCATCATTTTTAGGTCTAGGAATAGTATATAAATATATTAAGATGTCAACTAGGACAACACCACATATAATAATTAAATTATATATCATAATACATATCATAACAATAAGGATATAAAAATATCACATCATAAATGGGTAATTATGAAAATTTACAATTAACATTAAATTAGAAATTTCATTTATCATTTAGTCACAAAAAATAACATGTTAATTATTTCAACAATCTACTAATACTAAGGTGTATATATATAAATTAAACCCCAAATCCCATGTTATTATAGAAAAATTAAACCATTAAACAAATACATTCTAATCAAGGGTCTGGTCACCCAAATAGTATCCATAAAAAGATCAATAACCAACAATATCCAAATGGAATGCACATATTAAATCTAATTCATAATTTTAATTTATCCATAACGTGATATGTGGGCCCAATTTTCATATTTCATATACATTTAAAATTATCAGACCAGAGAGTTTAGGATTAAACCCCCTACCTTCTTCAGAAAATCAATAGTGTTTCTAATGGAAGATGCCCACGAGGAAGAATGTGTAGATGATTACAAGAAGGATCTTAGACAAAAATTGTTCATGATGAAAGAAAAAAATAAATACGTTTAAGATTTTACACCACTAAGGAAGTAGAACCATGTGACATTACGGTAATCCTTACCAAAACCACTTACTAGGGATTAGATGCATGATCTGTAATTATGATATCAAGGGAGGAACCCAAAAATCACCATAAAGGCAACCTATATTCGATAGGAAAAGGATAAATTTGATATTAATGGAAAATCAACCGCATAACAGACAATTTATATAAAACATTATAAATTATAAGGTGTGTTATATAGTTACACATCATGTATTTTTTAAGGTATATGCCAAAAAACACGATGTCTCAGCAGAATATTAATTTCTCAAGTACATTACATGATGTGTAATCTATTTACATGGGATATAAATGTAATATAGATGGTTTTTAGTCTTCATTAATTATAAAATCAACACAAACCCCATTTAAGGCTTCTCAACATACCATGAAACATTGGTAACACTTGATATATTTAAAAAGGAAATGGATCAATTCAACTAAACAGACATCCATTAATATTAAGTCATTTCCCCTCCAAAAAAGGATCTACATGTATATCCTCTATAGTTTTATAATGTTTCCTCCCAACCTAAGTATATTTTTACTTAAAAAATGACATACAAAAATCAAAAAACCAACAATTATTAAAAATGAGGAAAAATTATTTCAAACTAATCAAAATGAAATATTCAAAGAGATATGGACCTAAAAATAGGTGGGATCTTACACATTGATATTCTTTTTTCCTGAATAAGTCGTTGAGCATGTCATTTTCTTATGCATCTAATTTCACATTATATATGAAAATAATATAATGTAATTTAATTCTTGAACAATGTCCCCTCTTTTGAAAATAATATAGAATAAATAATAATGTTTTATAAAATAATATGTTTATATATCTAATCTCAAAATACACTTGACCTTTTGTTTCTATGAGTCTATATTGATCACTACTATTTATGTATATTCATGAAAATTGATTTTTTTTATTATATTAATCTGCATTGGTATTAGGTTATGTGTATCAAGTATGAATATATAGCACCATATTTGAATGTGTTGGTCGAGGAGTGCCTTAATAGGTATCAAATTGTGTTTATTTAATTATAGGTTTAAGGTATATATGATGGACGAAAATAAAATTAAATAATATTGGATAAAAATAATTTTTAATAGGACTAAGTAATGGTTTAAATTATTCAAATATCATATGCTTTTTTTTCATACATGTATAATTATTTACAATATTTTTATTAAATATTATTTACTAAAAATATAATTGTAATATTAATAATTAATTTGAATTAAAATAATTAAAATTAGGGGGTCTCAAGCACACCTATTTTCCATTCATAAATATAAAATATAAAATATTATTATTTTAATAATAAATAATTTATATCAAAAAATATATATGAGGTTATCGCAAAATTATATCAATTATTGGCCATTGAGTTATTGATGAAAACATTGATGGTATGATTATTGAATATCGAGTGTATAGATCTTCTATGATTGGGGTTAATTAATATGTATTTATACTATGTATGGTTATTCATCCATTTATTGAATTCAATGAATTATACGACATGTATCATCTCTCTCTACAAAAATCAATTATTAAATTTTGAGATTAGTAGATCTAATTTTATAAATCTTTTCATCCAACGATCATATTCCATCTCCATGATTATTTTGATGTTCCTTTTATAGATATTTCATAATATTGGTATCATAAAATTATATTGAAGGATATTTATTTCAATTTATGTAATAGAAACTTGAAATTGAATAAATTTCAATTTTACTATAATTTAATGACATAGTTCTTGAATTGTTTCCTTTTCTTTGCCATGATTATAGTGTAAATTTTTTAAATTAACACATACATTATTCTATTTTAATATTGATGAGTCTTTATAGAATGTAATCTGTTGAATTGGTCAAACATAAGAGAAAACTAATTGATATTTTTTCAAAAAAAAATCATACCAATGATATTAACGATGGAGTGTACCAATAATCATTATAAAAAAGTAATGGATTAATGATTATTTACAAGGGTTACAATGAACATAACATGATTATGGTTCCGAATAAGTACCCCAACCCTAAATTGGTTTAATTTTTATTTAATTATTAGTACTCTATTCTTATCAAAGATAAATCATCACATTTTATTTCAATTTCTTTGAGTTAAAAGGGAATTTTTACATAAGATACCAATTTTTTCAATATATAGACATAATGAATTCATATTAATTACATTTTAAACTAAAAAAATACAAAAAATATCATTATATAGTATATTAATATAATCATTAAAGATTACCATGATAATTGTTTCGTAGTATTTAAATATGGTAATATCATATATTGTAATGGTAATTAAGAACGTGAAGAAAATATGATGAATTTTCTAAACACCATAATAAATGGTAGATTTCATTATAAATTCATGAAGAAATTTTTTTACTTAAAATAGTAACCTTCTGGGGGAATAAAATCATAAGTGATGGTATATTTTATAAACACTTGAATGGAAGAGGTGATTATTTAATATATTGAACTATCATTTATTATAATAATCTATAGTTATCGTAGATTAGGAAGATATTTTTTATGAAATAAAATAAATTTCACAATATTTTCATATATTGTAAGCATGTGTATGTGGAATATAGTAATTCTTCATTGGATAGAGAAAATTGATTATAGTTTCATGGATCTTATGAAGAGGTCAATCACCACACCTATACTTACACTACACTATAATAGACCTATTTTTCTAATATATAAACATAATTTATTGAAGGTATTTTTTTTATAAAATGAAAATATTTATAGACTATACATCAATGAAATTCAATTCCCATGAACAATATACCCATCACATAATTCAGTGTTAAAATCTGTAATTTTTTCATTAATTATTTATATATATTACTAATATAGAAATAAGTGTGATATATGAACTAATCATAATACATATTTGTATATATTGAAAAATAAGGATTTGAACATAAATTGAATGACATTGTCTGAGATAATCTATTATTCTGGATTTCCAATTTATTAAAATCCTAGGATGGTAAATATGGTGGATTATACTCTCAGAATTTTTTTTTTACTATCTTATAATTGATAATTACTGAATGATATATGATCATCATGGGAATAAAGAGAGGGAAAATTGATATTAAAATTGATTTGATGGAATACTACATTTCATAAATAACTTCTCAATCATCTATAAATATAATGATCGATGATGTGTGTAAAGATAATATAAAGTAGCATAATATGGTGGGAAATATTAAATAATACATCCTTGGGAATGAGGAAACTATATAATTTAATGATTGACATTTTTTCCCATTCATAAAAGAACTAATGGAAATTCTATATAATTAAGAAAATCTAGAGTTACATATTTCACAAAATAATCACAATGATATATAATTATTATATAGATATCCTATTGATGGGAAACATGATGAGGGAAATTGTGCAGTATACATCATGACGGTACTTTTTTAGAATAACTCGTTTCTAAATTTATGAACTCTAATGGAATGATTTTACCATTAACAATACACATATCAAAATATGTGAAAATAACAATAGATTTGGGATTGTGCAATTTTTGTGGTAGTCGACATTAAAGGAGGTGCAACCATGAGTTGGTGTTTATGTTAGTCCTGGATTATTTGAATTCATCTTGGATTTGGTGTTCGTGTGATGGTAATCTTTGTGGGATGGGATCCCCGAATATATTTCATTTCTCCACTATAGCCACAGTGGTTTCTTGTTAATGTGGTTCATTTCAAATTTTTAATTTTCTATGTCTTAATGGATCTTTACACTGATTTCAATGATATTTAGTTGGGTCATCACTAGTGCTGGGGTGGGAGATGAGGACATTGAATAGTAATTTTGTGCATCACGATGTGTAGCTCAAGGGGATTGTTGTCCCTATTAATTATGTATAATAGTTTCATTATGAATTTTAAATTTTCGGATAGGATTTAGATTCTCAATTGTGGTATTTTTTTATTTTGAATTAGTATCACGTAACATTTGAGGATCCTACGAATCCAAAAAGTTGTTTATTTAGAAAATGGAAAAATTGATTTAGAGGGGAATCTATGTTATGAGGTTAAATATCTTAATCTTTTATATTTTTATTATCACTCTATAATGATGTTCTATCATAATTATAATTTAAAAATTATATCATTTGGATTTTATGGATCTATTTTTAAGTTATTTTCTATTATATATAAATTTATTTATCTATTTATTCATTAACTAGACTAATCAGTAAATCACGTCCCTCATCCTTAATAATTATAGTTTTATATCAATGTAAATTATTATTTGATATTTTGTTCATATAATATTTTATTAGGGGATTTTTATGTTCTATATATATATAATATACTATATATTCTCTGACATTAATTTTAATCATTTTAAAAAAGTTATTTTATTTTCACATAATTGATTCATATATGAACTATTTTTACAAATATAATGATTTTATATATTTATTATTCTTTAGTTAATTCACACTATTTATAATTTGAATACATTAATGTTTTCTATATTCTAAAATTTGATATTTTTATTATATTTACTCGTATTTGATAGTGAATTACATTTCATTTTAATTATATTCTTTCTAGTGTTTCTTATCTAATTAAAATACAACATTGTAAAAGATAATTTTTTCCCTCTATGCTAGTTATTTCTCTACCATATATATGTTATTTCTCATTAGAGTTTTTTTAAATATTATAAAATATAAATATTTACTTTATTTAATATCTCTCATTTTTATCTTTAATTACATTTGATTTTAAATTATGTGTACTATTTATTGATGTGGTTTCCAGCAATATATTAAAAAATTATTTAAATGTTATTTTTGTCAACTATATTACAATTTTAACAATATTATTATATATATATATATAAATTAAATGTGTATTCATCCAAGGCCTTTTTAGTTACCATATTTCTAGTATCCCAGAGGTAGTGCCTACTGCCATTAAATTAGCATTGATACTTGATTCAAACGCCAATGTAATAATCAATCTAGTAGTGTTGGTAAAATAGATACATCAATTATACTGATATTTCACCAAGAAAAGAAAATAATGCATAATAATTGTAAAAACAGGCATCCTTGAATCACATTACCAAATCTATCATCATATCTGGGGGAAAGGGAAAAAATAAGGGTGGTCTCAAATACTCACTATTTGTTAAGTTCGATGGAAGATATCATGAGTAAAAAAGTAATACTCATTATGGATAGTTATATAAATTTGCAAAGATTCTATTTAATTAATTGGATAAGGATTAATCAATATGTAATGGTAAATAACTGTGAATACATGAGGATTAAATAACTTGAATTCATTAATAAATAAGGAAAATTAAATTTAGAAAGGTAAATAATTAAACACATTTTCCGTTTAATTCAGAAGATCAAAATGAAATGTATCCCTAAATGTTTTCATAGTGGAAATCTCATGAATAATAATAATTGAATTCTGAAAGTAATCAATTCTTATTTATGATAACTCATGTTTATTTTGTTTAAGATACATTTACTATCACCATCTATTTTGATGATGGTTGAAAACAATTGGGTAAAAACCTATCTGATTGGTCCAACTGATCCACATCATGTTACTACTGAGGCATTGAGGGTATATCGTTAAATTATTTGTAGCCATCTGTCCAGGTCCAGAAAATTCCTAAAATATTTAATAATTAATTTAATAAATTTTCTTATCATTAAATATCTTTATTGTGTAAGGAATATAGATTTAATACAATTTTACTAGATTTAAAAAATTAATTTTAAAATATAAAAGGCATGTAAAAATTTTATAACATTTATAAAATAATTATAAGTTTCATAAAATAATTTTTTCATTTAATATAAATTAAATTTATAATGAATATCATTACATGGAAGTCATTGACTAAATAGAAATTTAACAATAAGAAAAAAATGAGACTCAAAAGTGACTGTTTACATTTGGTAATATTAATTTCAATACACTTGGGGTCAAATAATTAAAAATTACTCATAAATACTATTATTTATGAGTGAATAATGATATTAAATAAAAATGGAGTTTTATATACACCACATTAAAATTAATTGTTTCACAGTATCAAATAATGCTCAATGAAATGTAAATTGATACGAAATATCTTACCTCACACATTACTGTTGGTTTTACATGATTTAAAATCATATATAGTTATTTTAAAAATAATATAAATGGATTCGAGAACCATATTAATATTTATGATATCATATGTTATCTTTTTATAATATATAATAATTTTTTTAGTAATGTTTCAATATTTTCAATGTTTTATGAGTAAAATTCCATTCTTATCGATAATGTTTTGAATTGTGATTCTTTTCCTCTTACATCGAGCGTGGTTTTATTATTTAAAAATTAACATTAGTTTGTAAATAATATATATATATATATATAATATATAATTTACATTATTCCATAATGTTTAGTCATCGTAATTGAAATGAAACATTCATGGTGAGAGTCAGTGGTTTGTACACATTAAGACTAATTCAATTTTATTTTCTTATTGAAAGAAACAAAAGTAGGTTATGTAAATGTATTTTATGATTATAGTAATATATTTATGTTTTATATATCACCTTTTTTTTCAAACCCATCTTTAAATTATTCTATCTAATTTATGAATAAATCACATCACTTCGCGAGGTGGTAGTCATCTGTACACATGGATAATTTTACTGTCTTCCAAAAATTGGAATAAATATGGTATTAGATATTTAATAATTAAGGAAGAATAAATAAATTATAAATATATTTTATATATTATATAAAGTACAACTACATCATTATTTCCAATCATGAATGTTTGTAATAGATGAGAGAACAACATCCGTTCGTGAGTCGGTATTATGCATTATCCACAAATGAGTGTTGTGCACCACATTTTATTGAAGTGTGTGTGTTTTTAGGTCATATAAATAACACAAAAAATATTTATTGAAGATATTTATATTATTTTGTAGTCATGATATAATAATAATTGAAAGATGTGAATAAGGAAGTAAAATGAAGACTCATTTAAAAGAAATTAACACTTCTTCGATTAACCTCATTACGGTTTCACTAACATTCCTATGTTAGAATTTATAGAAATGATAAGGCTTCTAGGATTATGGGATGAAATTTTGTGGGTTATTTTTTAGGGATATCCTATTAAAATGTGTTTTTATAGGGGTGAATAATGAGGAGAGATGGTGTCCATTTAAAAGTTGGTGGGATGACATAGTTTAAATTTTTTTACATAAGCTAGGTATACAAACCTTTTTACCCAAAAAGAGCCTTTAATAAAATAAATTATATCCATTAAGTATTTAAAATTAAATATATTTATAAAATGGGATCATAATTTTTAGGACATTTTTATACCTTATGTTTTATTTTTAACAACTATATAAACTAATTTATTTAGTTTAATATCTACATTTATTTGTAATTTCATTTACTAATAATTTTTGTAAAAAATAATGTTGAACATATTAGAAATTAGAAATTATAATGATTGTAAATATTGAACCCATTTTTCCAAAATCAAATACAAATTTAGTGGTAATAAATCTAAAAATTAATCTCACATACAAGATGAGAATGATGGGTTTTAAGGTGGAAATTCTCTAATGTTTACAATGTTTTTATATCTAAATTTAATATAAAAATGATTAAAAGGAAAATTATTTTATTAATACACGTCTAATTTTATTTTTTTAGTAAAAAAATTAAAATATAATATAAAATTATAAATTACATCGATATAAACGAAATTTTCAACTAAAATTTAGTATATTTAACTATTCATTAAAAAATAAAACTTCTCAAAATAATATAAAAAATAGACACAGTGATAGTTTTTTAAATTATTATTTAAAAATAGAAGTGTATTTTTTCAAATAAAATTTATAAAAATTTAAACTTTTATTTTAAAAACACATTCACCGTTGATAGATGCTAAAATAGCCTTTAAAAAAACACAAATATTTTAGATGTGAAATTATATTTTTCAGATATTATTCATATAAAAAATAAATTAGACGAATTTTTTTTATTGAATATATTATATATAAATTTTACTAATATCACACAATATGAGTAATTAATTTTTTATTATAATATTTCACCTTTGTTGAAAAATAATATTTTTTTATAAAAATATATCATTTATATTCAATTGGTTTTTTTACATTTATTCTTATTTAATTGGTAACCAATGAATTAAATAATATATTTTAATTTATTATTTAATAATACTTATAAACATCATTTAATCATATATGAGCTAATTTTTTTAAAAAATAATATTATTAGTAGAATTTGGTAAAACATGGCCTTTCTTGTAAGACAAACTATCAAATAAAATCCTTGTTGAATTTAAAATAAGCTAACTCTATGTTTTGTTCCTTTATATATATATATATTATATTTATTTTATTTTAAATAGTAAATATATTGTAATTTTTTGGAATTTTATATTCCCTTATACTCATCGTTTTGAGTGTCAAACACTCTATTGAATAATATTATATTCTTTCAATATTTTAGGCTGTTATAACATAAAATGTATCAACAGAAGAGTGATAGGAGACAACCTTTCATGAAAAAATGATCATCTTGGTCAATTATAGTGTATATGAAATCATGCACAAGCGTTCCAATATTCATTATTTTAGGGTATTAATGAGAAAAGATTACTTAGATTTATATGTAGACAATAATTATATCAACACTAAACCCAAACCTTATTTATAGGATTAACACCATGATGCTCAAAGAATATATTATATTTATGATCAAAGATAGTTTAATTATAATAGTTCAATATTTTTATTTTCTCCACCATTTTGAAAAGATTATAGCCTACAATACCAAATCTTATACAAAAAAGATTTATCATGGAGTGAAAAAGTTTCTAAAATTATTTATGATTAATTTTGTAATGTATTTCATAGCTTTTAAACAAGTTATAGAGCATGTTCTAATGATCTATTCATGTGTTGGTTCTATTCAATGGGATTTTAATGATATTCTTTATGGTTATGATAAAATCCTTTAGCATTATAATCCCCTGTGATGTTTCTTTTTCAAATCCAGTAATATCATCATTACATTTCATAATGAAATTATTCCTATTTTTAGTGAGTCTGTAATTCTGATTCATACCATTATTTACTAATTTATATAATTTGATGTTGTGATAGTGTATGTTGAATGTTGGATTTATTTTTGAGGACCAAAATTTTAATTTCAGTTCTCCATATATTATAAATATATCAATAATATTTTCATATTCTATATTTTTAAAAATAATTTATTCATTTCTATTATAAAAAACTACTTTTATGATGTTATAACTTTTTAAAAGGAACATATATAAAAAGTTATAACACCTTAATAAAAATCATGAATAATTATTTTTGAATTATGTGAATAAGGTTTTTTGTAAATGGTTTTGGCACCCTATAAATATCTAATTCACATATTTATAATATCATCCCATTAAGTGATACACATTAATATTTTATTATATATTTCCCATAAAATATATTTAATTTTCTTGATAGCATGAGATAAATGCCTTTAGAAGTGAAAATGAACAATAATATAGCATATCGTTATAACCATGTTGTTAAATTAGTTGGTATGAATATGAGTAAAATTATTATGAAATATTTGTATAATGTTTCTACTCAAAATAATTGTATTATTTAATTAATCAGAAATAAGAACTAATTTTTTTATAAATTCATTTTATGCTTCAAAAATATTATATTTTCAAAAGTTTATATTATTTATTTTTGTGTTTGGATGTTTAAAAACAACCCTTCCACTTATAGAAATTTAATTTTATAAAATTAAAATAAAAATTTAAATAATCTTATAATAATTAACATAGGTTAAAGTTTTAGGATTTTTCTAAAATGGTTGATTATTCAATGAATATAGAAGAATACAAATTTTTCAAATACGATCATTTTTCCATTAAAATAATTAATTTGAATGTAATTTTTTTTAGATTATATATATATATAACATAAAATAGATATAAATTCTAATATTATAACTTATTCCTCCTTAATAATAAATATTCATGATTTTGATAAAAAAAATTATTAAGAATTTTTTTCCCAAAAAAATGATTTTCATTTTTTTATAAATTTAAAATTAGTGTTAATATATAAAATTATAATTTATATTGAGAAATTCAACTACATTACATTATCAATAGGGTTGAAATTAATGTTGGGTTATTTTTTAGAATTTTTTAAAATGAATTATTTTTTGATAAATTAAGAACAATACAGATTTTTTTGGAAGTTCTTTTTCATTTAAGAAATTTACAATAATAGATTAAATTATAATATAGTCTTAAAATAAAAATTTGAAATATAGTGTTATTAATAATCTAATTTGTCTCATTTAAAACTACATTATATTTATTTTATAATAAAAAATATTTTAAACATAAGAAAAAAATTAACTTTTGATTTATTTTCATCATATTTGTTGTATTAATTAATAATTAAATTACTAATTTTTTTTTAATTTCTTAAAATTGAAAAAAATTATAATATAAATTATTAATATTATATAATATGGTTAACATAATTTTTCGTCATCATGAATTGCATCTGATGTAACAAATCCTTACTATGGCCATCATTAAAACATGATCACAGGTTGTTAAACAATGTTATATGGGAAATATTTACAATTAAAAATGATTAAGTCATCCATTATGACCATTTTTAGACATTTTCTATCCCATTTTAAATATTATTCCATTTTTATGCATTTTTAATGGTTATGATTTTTGTTATATTTGAATCTTTTAATAAATTCCATGTGCATCCTCTTAACCATTTATAAAAGGACACCCTCCATTCACTTATTTACACTAAATTGAGACAAATATTTTGAAATAACCTTCCCAATTACCTTATGAAATTTCTAATCTATCAGTTATATGTCATATTATTCTTGTAAAACTGTTTGATGGGTATATTAGAATGGACCTAAAGATGAACTATGTAAGAAGAGGGAATCATCAACCCAGACCATTTTATAATTATTTTTTATTATGAATACACCAAATATATAGTATTCATCATATAATAATACATTATGTACCTTTAATACAATTAAATATAATAATTATTATTTAATAACCAACATCCCGCCTTTATTTCATCAAATGGGATGTCCAAGTATTTCTCGTGCGCACATGTGGTCTACTGTGTCCACATAGCGTTGGAAATAATTTTTGATTTCCATATTACATGAACGGTTTTTGTTATGTTTTTAAACATTATATATAATAATTAGGAAACAGTTATCCTTCGTTAAATATAATTTAATATATACATTCTTAGCATCAAATCTATTTGAAAATGATAACATTTATTTTTTATACGTGTGGACTACTGCATCCATGATGTGATGTGAATCATTTTTCATTTATTTCATAAATAATTGTTATATAGGATATATTTTATGAATATATATGATATATATAATATAATCATGATTATAGAATGTATAATTTTTGTTTCATTACTTCCATCAATCCTTCAAAAAGATAAAATAGTGTATATGCTTATTTATGGTTACAATCTACATGAATGTCATAATTTATTTTTTGATCTATAAATATAATATTCAACAAATATATATATATATATTAAATAAATATTATATTTATATCATTATTTACCTTCTAGAGATTATTTTACTATGATTAATGTACATAGAATAGAAAAACTAAATAAATTTTATCATTTATAAGTAATAGTAAGAACTCTAAATTAGGATTTAAAAATGAGTTATTAATAAATATGTGTTGAAATGTTATAACAGGTTTATTTATGATATAATTACTAGTTACATTATTCATGTATAAAAAAATTAACAGTAGAGGTTAATGTGCTTTTGTATCAAGTCTAGCTTGAGGTAAGGGTTTCTCATCTCACGTTTATTTCCCTGGGGAATATGTCATATTAACCACTTGAATCATTTATGTTTTCCATATGTTATTCATGAATTCATTTTATGTTGATTATAATTAAAATTACCTAGAATTAAAAATCCATATAAGGATATTTTTTCATCAAATTATTATTTTGATTTTTAAAAAGAGGAATGATTTTGAAATATCAATTTTGTTACATATGACTTTTTAAATGTTATTATCATATTTATATTAATGATGTGTATATATTTTAATAAGGAAAATTTTATCGTAATTATATTTATTTTAATGAAATTTAATGGTTAATTTGAACTTATTATTTCATGGTTATTACGATTTCAAATTTACCAAAGGGTAAAGGGATTTATGTTACAATATAATTTTTATTTGGTTTAGTTACAATCATGTTTATAATATTCAAATTTTATGTCTTATCTACCAATAATACTATTAATATTCTTTTAATATTGATATTTTGGTAAAATAAAGTCTCTCATTTAATTTTTTACTCATTATGAACTCAAGAGTGTGAAATAATCATTTAAGAAAACCCAAATTAATTTCTCTCTTGAATCAAAAATACTTTTTCACCAATATTAATATATTGTGAAAAAATATTGTGTATAATATTAAAAAAATAATTTCAGGACATAATTTTGACTCATTATTTAGTGGTTTTAAAATTATTAAGTATAATTTTTACAGGTTTTACAAATGACGGACTTTGGACATTTTATAGAAAATGTGAAATGAATCAATACTTTCATGTAAACAACATGACAAAAATCACCCCATTGAGGATGTTAAATCATTTGGAGCTTCTATTAAATTTTATCATGGTTGTATTCATTGATATTAGTTTCCTTAATTATTATAAAATTTCTAGATTTTATATTAGTTATTTCAATGTGAGAAGATAATATTACTCCATAAATATTCCAGTAATCATTTAAAGAATTTTTATCTAAGAAAAGAACATTGATATTTCTATTGATTTACTTGAGATTTGATATAATGATACCATAAATTTGTTTTTTGGATGAATTAGGATTATTATTTTTTATGGATTATTCAATGAAACATGATTCTTTCAAATTAGTTAATTATTTGATGATAAAACCATTACAATACATGTATTTTGCATGGTTTATTAAAATATGAATGATCAAATGATTATGAAACATATTTGCATTATATAGGAAGTGTTATGGTGATATGATTAGTTTTTTATGATCTTAGGAGGCATTATAGTATGATTTTCATTATCTGATAGGTGGGACTGGAATTATATATATATATATAATGAATTGTGGAAAGATGGATATCTCATATGATAATACAGCCGGTATTGAGGAGAGAACCATGTTTAGTAAGGGCCTATATCCACAATAAAATTCATGGGAGTAAACCATGACTAATAATATGATGTAATTGGGAGTGAAAAAAATATAATATGATAGTCATGGGAGTGATATTTGACTAAGGAAATGGTTTTGTATACTACTGTGTATTCAATAATGTTTTTTATTATAATAATGTTAGGATGATAAGGATTGTATTATTGGATTTATTTATTATCTAGGACATATAAACTACCAGTATTTATACTATGACTCTAGATTATGATATATGATATGCAGTTTATGGTTTTCAAATGTAAATCTCATGTTCCCGTACCTTTACTCTCATGTTATGTTTAAGTAACAATTGATATCTCCCTTTCCTTCCCAGACTAATAATTTGAATGATCATTTACTATATCTTCCATTACCATATTATAAATAATATTTTGATGTATGATAAATATAAAAAGGGTTCTAGTTATTAAAAACAATGTGGGAGATTATATAGATCACATTTAAATAGTTTGTTAATATTTCTTGGTTTCTAAAGACAGTAGACAAATATAATTCTCACCTTATGTGTTATTTTATGTAATTAATATTTATTTAATGAGATAAAGTATCTATGTATAAAAATTATAGATATCAATAGTTTTAATTTGAGAAATGATTATTTACTATTAGAAATTAGGATGAGAAACAAATAATTATTACCACTAGGATAATATAATGTATATGAGAACTTATGATTATATGGTAAGGGTGGAATTTTGTTTTATATTGAAAAACATCCATTTATATTTTATATAAAAGGTTTTAGTTATAAATTGGATTTATGATTGGGTATTGATGACTAAAAATAGTTTCTCAAGTATATCTTGACCCTCATTTATGTGCATGTTGATTTTTCCCTTACTACACACCTCATTTGAAACTTTTTAGTTATATCAATGGGTTAAATCACATTCTAATTACAAATAATTATTAATTGATTGAATATTTTATTAGAATATATGACTTATGTTAAACCTATGGTTTCAAGGATAAAAATTTTGAGTCATGATTCCGAAATTCTAGGAATTATTCTTCATGATTGACCACTCTAATAAAGGATATTTTATAGTTATGTTTTAATGATCAGATCATTTGAAAATAAAATTCAAATTTTATTTATATTAAATACCTTATTAGTTAATATTGTTAGAGAAAACACTTGAACATCATATTGTTATTATATAAAATTTTACATAAAATACTATTATGTATCTTTACCATTAATAATATAGCTGTTGAATAGTGATCACACTATTAGTATAAATATTGGATTTTAAAAATCTAATTGACAGATACAAAAGATGTTATTTCATTTACCAATAAGATCATTCCATAAGAATCACAATTATTAGAACATTTAATGGAGATATAATTTATGGTCTTTTTCCATGACCAAACCCAATCTAAGATCCCACAACATAAAACTGAATGAAAATATTTATGGAGAATATCATTATAAAGGAGATGACAACCCAAACCATGTGCACTGAACTGCACCATGAAACTCCAACTATTACGCACCTAACACATAATGGAATTGGTGTATTAAAGATATATTTAACTATAACCTGTAAATATGAAAATGGATATTATTTTTAATATAATAATTTATTTATTTCTATGTTATTGTTGTTACATTGTAATTTTTTTTATTATTCAATAAAAAAGAAATACTATCATTGGTTAGTATTAAATTTCAATTCAAAAATGTATTTTGATGAATTAATGGTTCTTTTTAATAAATATTATTCTAATAAAACATTATTATTTAAAAAATATATAAATTTAAAATTATCATATATTTTTTTGAAGTCAAATGAAATTTTTATTATGGTTAAAATGAATAATTGTCAAAAAAAAATCATTTTCAATAAATGGTTCTATTTATTTTAAATGTGAAAATTAATTTTTTTTTGAAAATAATGTAAATAAAATTAATATTATAGTTGGAATAACAACATTTAAATTATATAATGTTTAATTTTTTATAATTCTAGGACATAGTCGTTGTTTTTCGTATAAATTATGCACCGTATAAATATTTTTTTTGTTTTATAACATCCAAATTGCCAAAAATTGATGTAAAAAGAAATGTAAATAGGATCAAATACAAAATAATTTTTTTTCCTATTAATATATTTTATTTTTTATTTTTTTGATTTATTTTCTAAATTACTTATGAATCCTATAATACTTATAATTTATTTTATGATTTTAAAACCATTTCTTTAATAGTGTGAATCACCACCACATCAGTGAGAGTAACATTTTAATAAGTTTTCAAATTTTAATTCTAAAATTATAAAATAAAATATTTTTTCATAGAAATCATGGAGTGGTATATTGAATGGTTAGGAATTATGGATATTTTATTATATAGAATACAAAAACGAAATAATAATGAAATCTCCATCTTTTCATATATTAACCAAGACATGTTCTTATTTATCTTCACTCAAGCTCATAAAATCATGTCCTTAAACTAATATTCACTCCTTATAGTCACCCCAAAGCTCCCCAAGCATTTAAGATGCGCCTATTAAGACTTTGGGGTCACACACTCAAGTAAGTGATCATTACCATCCTCTCATCCTTACAAATACAAGAACCTTCTTTGAATTTATTTATTTTAATATCCATTGGTTATATTTAAATTAATTTATAACTATTACCTTACTATAAAAATGATTTTATTTTAAGGATTTATCATTTATCTTCTCCCATTTGAACACTTACCTAAGATATTACAATGCCAAAATTCTATAAGGGGTCCTCACCTTCCACTGAATCATTAAATTCAAGAATAATCATTTCTATTAGTCATCATAACTTTATTGTTTTATATTTTTTAATGTTATAATTATTCCATTAATCATAAATTTATTTTATATGAATTACAGACCATTTACACTCTCTCTTTTTGACCCTTACCTTAGTTTTAACAATGCCTAAATTATGTATGGGATGTTTTACTATCCATGTTTTTTTCAAGAACTCCTTTATGTAATTTATTTTAACTTAAATCATATTATAATGGGATTTGATATTACAAATTCCCCTTACATTATATTTTATGTATAAATTATTAGATCTTATTTTCACACTCATTAAGCCCCCCATGATCTTCTATGTAATCTGATTTCCAATTCAAAAGTATGGATTCTTTTCAATACTAATGTTTCTTCATTACCTTCTATCATCTAGTTCCAAGTTCATTATATTGGAAAAGGATTTTCCATGTCCCTATTAATTCACATTTTATATCTATATAATTATAGCCATCTTTCTATCCCTAAAACCTTTTTAGAAATTTTTCTAATGTTGTTATGCTTCCAAATTTTAACCATGACTTTCCATGATAAAACAATTTTAATGTGACTAATATTATATTTATTTTATCAAGGGTATTCATCTTTGTGATAATATAATTATATATATGAAACCTAAATATACATAATGTAAATTCCATGATAATGTAATAAATAATAATGATGAATTAATCCATGTCGTATGATCTATGTGAAAAAATAATCATGAAAATTTAATGATTATGATGGATGACACCAGATACTGCTCCAATGAATTGGGTAGTGTATAGTATCTTTGTACTCAATGTTGGGATAGGGGTGGCCAGATTCATTTATGGGACTTTTTCCTCCATGAGGTCTTTGTGGTTCAGCCTCGACCTATTTTTATTATTCAATGTTTTAGGTAATAGAAACATTTCACATGTCATAATTATCATGATATATCATTCCATACAATTAATGTTATTTTATTCCTCAATGATTTTCCTATTTTATATCATTTATCAATTATTCCTTGTTTATTACCATTCCAGATTTTATAGATCAACAATTTGTTACGTATATATTCATGTTATCATAGGAATTTGTATGTTGGAAGGTGTATTTTAAGAAATTTAATTATGTTTTCTATAAATATATTGTATTCCCCATTTTAGGTTATAATGTAATGTAACTATTCTCCAAAGAAACTGGACTTCTTAATTAATTCAGTTATATTAAATGTCATATTATTTCATCAATCAATAATTAATGTAAAATAATTAACAAGGTTTTTATAGTTGGAATTAATTGAAAAGTCTAGTTATTTTTGGGATTTGAATTAGTGAGCTCTAGAGAAATAATTTATGATAATACTATGTTTATTGAAAAATCCTTAAATTTTGGTAATTATAGAGCAAGTGGTTTCTCGAAAAAATACATCTCGTTCTGGAAAATACCCGTGGATTTGATTCTTGAACATATGAACCTATGTGTAACAACATCAACATGGAGTTTCAATCTAGACTCGAGGAAACATGGTACCCGACAACAGGCCTTTCTCTGCACCTAGGTTGACACACTTTATAGTTATACTTTGGTAAATTCAAAAGCTCAATATGAACCATTATTAATTTTTGAAATTCCAATAAGAATATATGTGATAAAATATATCATGGATAACATAAATTTAGGACTAGAAATTAATATGATAATAAAATAAGTTTAATTTATATCTTATCCCATTAATGTAATATGATTCCCCTTTATGTGTTTAATTGAATAAATTTACTCATCCATAAGACTATATTAGATAAAATTGACTAGAATCCAAAGGTTAATGGGAGGGATAACATACATAGATCTACACATTCCTTCATATCAGAAAATTTAATTAGAAATAATAAAACACCACTATAAATCATGGAAGTTGAGAAGTCAGTGATAATGATAAAATATTGAAACTATTCTATCCCAATTACAAAACTCCTCCCATACCACAATTTGTGGACAGGACAAACAATTAAAAATTTTCATAGTTCCTTCGGTTTAATTTTAGGAAATTATAGTTATGTAATGCATTTCCCTATATTTGGTAAATATAAATTTCCGCCATAACAAAATCACTCTACAAATGGTGAATCAACCCCGTATTCTATACAAGTGTAAGGGGGATTATGGATCATAATTTTCTACATATTCTTAAGTATATATATTATTTTCCTATGAGAAAGAATATATATCTCAAATTTTTGGGCCTAATGAAACGATCATATTTGAAGACATTCCAATTGTAGATGAATACTATGATGTGTTTCTTGGGGAATTTCATAGTCTTCCTTAAAACTTGGAGGTTGAATTTTTAATCGAGCAGTTACCTGGGGCATTGCCAATATCTAATACTTTAGGTAGGATGGATATTGTGTAACTTGAAGAGATAAATAAATATCTGAATGAGAATTACGATAATGGTTTTACGCACCGAAGTGCTTCACCATGGGGTGCACTAGTCTTCCTCATCATGATGAAGGACATGTCAATGTAGCATCTCCTTGAGTATCATGAGACTAACAAGATTATGATAATTAGTAAGAATCATATACCATGGATTGATGAAATTGTTTTATCAATATTGTTGAGAACAATAATTCTCTATGTTGTATCTTCTATTGGGTTATTATCATGTAATGGGGAAGAAGGAAGATATCCCCATGACTGATTTTCATTAAGCTTCCAGTACTATAAATTCATAGTGATTCCATTAAAACTCTCTAATATACAATATATAATTATGTATTTGATTAATATATTATTTAGACAATAACTAGACAAATATTTGGCTGTCTTTATATATGATATCAAAATATACTCAAGAATAACGTAGCATCATGTGGAGCATCTGATCACTGTGATAAAGTCATTTCATAAGGACAATCTTTATTTAATGTGAAGAATGTGTGAGTTATGGTTCAATGATGTCTCATTATTGGGGAATATAATGACACGATATGGGATATATATGGATTTATCATAGAAAATATAAATTTATAGATGTATGAATCTAACATCTATGATTGATATATGAGGTTTCCTTCGGTTATCTAAGTATTATTCTTAAATTATGAGAAATTTCTTGTGACTGTCGAACCTGCATACCAAGCTAACATAGAAAAGAATCATTTTTATATAGAATTATGAATGATATTAAATATTGAAGGAGTTGATAAGGATACCTATCACTACACCTATCCTCACACTACCCACATGTGGTAACTATTTATAGTATTAAAAAATGCAACGAAGAAGGGATCGAGATATATGTTAATGAAAAATAGAAAATTCATTTCCTATGGCCCAAGGCAATTGAATTTTCATGAAATAATATTTCCCACATTTGATCTAGAGTTGGTTTTAGTGATATATTTTTGAAAATATAGTGGCATTGTCTCTTTGGGGATAAGTGTGGGATAAATACTAATCATTGGATCCTAAAATATATATTGATACAAAATGAGATGAATTTTCACCAAATAATATGTTTGGTTCTGATAATGGACTATAACTACTCAATTAACATCCATCATTTCATGTGACTAAAGTTTAATATTCTCTAATTATAAATGATATATTAATTTAATCATTGATGATAATTAAAAACGATCATATCTTCTTAGAATTTATTAGGATTTACATGAGAATCATAAATGAAGGAACTTCATAAATCCTTTCAAAAATGATTTCTCATTGTCCCCACATGAATGGTTAATAAATGCTCAATATTTTGAAGAGTGAATTCAAAAAAAAAGTGGAAACCAAAAGAAAAGATAAATCCTCGTAGTTTAATTTCAATGAAGAAGGAATTATGATATTTGGCTGAAGACATTGTATTCCATGAATTCCGGAGTTAAAGAATGAAAAATTTGATGATGCACGTAGTTCAAATTTCTCATTTCCCCCAAGTAAAGATAGTGATATATCGAGATCAATGAGTCCACTATGGGTGAAAAAACAAGGATACAAATATCGTGGAACATTCATTATGTTTCTCAGTATTCTAGAAAGATATATATGATAGGAATAAGTCCATGTTGATGATGCAACCATTACTCATACCAACATAAATGGGGAAAATATCTCCATAGAATATGATAGTAGACATCTGAATACATACAATTGAAACAAATGTTATCTCAAATTTTTTGAAACATCATAAAAATAATGTACATGTCATTGGGATTCAACATGATTCCAATTATCTCAATTTTTGGGATATACATTAGATAAGTGGTGAGGCATCATGGAGTACAACTATTTATTGTGTTTGATCGAGATCTTGAATTCAACTCTATGTTTTCGAATATTCTATAATATGCTCTAAACAATGATATGAAAATGAATAAGACTGATCAATCTCTAAATAATGGATAATCTGAGTGGATTAATCATAAATTTGAAGACATGTTGTGAGAGTGTTCCGTGGACATCAAGGGAGGATGAGGCAAACGTCTTCATTAGTTTGAGTTATTGTACAACAACAGTTTCTACTAGATAGTACAAATGGATCCACAGGAATCCAATTATGGGTGGGGGTGCAGAATACCTACATGTTGGGATGATATTGGTGAAAAAAAAATAGGTCCTAAAATGATTTTGAAAATTTTGGTGAAGCTTATGACCATTCATTTGAACATCAAAGCTGACCAGACTTGACATAAGAGCTATGCTGATAATCTTAAATTTGACCTAGAATTTATTTTGGAGACATAGTATTCCACCAAATATTTCCATTAAAGGGTGTGATGATATTTTTTATGAAGGTAAAATATATTCCAAGGTATATAAACCTCTTTAGATCCTTTATCACATTGGATTAGTGGCCTATTGACAAACACTACCACCAAACCGATCTATGGTATATGATGTATTAAATTTATCTATCTTGAGGATGTATATACCTGACCCATCACAAGTACTCAAACTAGAGGTGGTACAGTAGGAGAATAAAAATTTCGTAGAGGATATATGAATGAATATATTATACTATAGTAAAAAATTAATACAAAATAAGACAATGCACATTGTCAAAGTTTTGTGGAGAAACCAAATATTGAAGAAGAAATGTGGTTACTAAAGAGGTCATGAAGAAGATATACCCTATAAGTCCCAAGCCTTAAACAATTCATTATGTTCTGTTTTGATCAAGAATTTACATTCTTTCATGTTGAGGATCATTTCTGGTCGAGATATTATAATTATTAGGCCATAATTATTACATTACATATCAGAAATTGCAATGTAGACACTTATACTTCATCACATTATTTAACAATAATAAAACTCATTAAATAAAACGGTAATTATTTTATTGATAAATACAATCTTGAATTTTTCATTTCTCTTAGACTTCCTTATATATTTTGAAAAAGAAATTCAAAAACATGTGATTACCATAAAAATATCAGTAAAGAATATAAAATAAGGAATAAAACCAGTAGTACTTGAATATTTAAGACCAATGAAAATATAATAACGAATTCAAAGATTTCACCCATAAAACATAGACAACCTATATTTCATCGTGTTATCATAAGGTTCCTAAAAAACTACATAAAAATTATAAAACATAGAGGCAACTTATGACATACAAATCATACATACATTGTAGATTTCATACCTACAAAGGGAGTAACCATCCTGGTTACATATTGAATACCCATCATAGTGTATTACCTAAATCTCATAGTATAAAATTTATTATTTACCTCTATCTCATTACCCAATGAATTCGAGAGATATCACATGCTCACCCACCCTAGGTTTATCACAATACTACGTGTATTTGGTTTATCACGTAACCACTAGTGAAATTTTTATGTACCATTACATAATAATAACACATAAAAGACTGAAATTAGTATCATTTTACTCATAAATCACAATAAATCAATTCTATTTGTTGAAATATTCAATCCATTTCCAAATCCATTTAATTTTTTTAATAATGTAATCATTGAATAAATGTGTCCCATGCCACATTGATCCCTTTAAATGAAGTTTGAGAGTTATAATTTTAAAACAAAATTTTCCATATTAATAAATCCTTAAAACCATTTTTAAAACATAGAAATTAATGATAATTATTAATAATGATATATTTTTTTTATTAAAAGAAAATATCATTAATGATGAAGATCAAAAGAACTACATCTGCAAAGCCATGAAGGGAAATTATCCAGCCATAACTGGTTGGTAATGAATGGGCCTGAGGATGCAATCTCATGGGCCACATTGTTTCCTTCTCTTGTGGTGAAAGAGAAGGTGCATACTGAGAAGCTTTGGAGAAGTGAAAGAATTCTCCAAATTATGATTCCAAATGACTGGAGTCCACCATCATTGTGATTAATAGCATCTATTATGGTAAGGAAGTCAGACTCCATGATGAAATCACCCCATCCATGCTCTAAACCGAGCATCATACCAGTAAAGATGGTTATGGCTTCAGTAACTCTGGGTTCCAAGAATGCCTGATGTGGTTCATATTTAGCAGCAACGATTTTCCCTAGATGATTTCACGCAAGGAGGGTGAGGGAAAAAAGACTATCATTTGTAAGAGAGGCGTCCACGTTAATCTTAAGAATCCATTTTGGTGGGGGATTCCAATGAACTTGATGGGAGTGGGGAACTCCCAGCATAGAATGTCCAGTGTGTTCTTTCCTACCCTCAGTCCATGAAGTGGACCTATCAATCCATAATTCGGGGGGGTCTGTGGGCTTGGTGAAAAACAACATC
Source organism: Viscum album (assembly GCA_963277665.1). Classification (NCBI taxonomy): domain Eukaryota; kingdom Viridiplantae; phylum Streptophyta; class Magnoliopsida; order Santalales; family Viscaceae; genus Viscum; species Viscum album. Next base: position 398,704,141 of record OY728151.1, on the reverse strand, counting down.
TTTATGCCAGACCCAAATAATCCAAGATAAAGTGCAATTTGAACCAACATATGTGGAAGAGATATAGGAGCACCAATGTGTCAGAAGATCGGGAAGGTCGAAGGCCCATGCTAGTCAAGCAACTAATGTCGGGCCCTATTTATTCCCAATTTCCTTAGATCATGGGCAGTGAATGATATAATGTAAAGGAGTTTCTGGAATGTTTGGGCAGAAATGGAAAAAACAGAACTGGCCATATGACGGTAAATGAGAAGGATCGTTTTTGGGAGAGTTCCCGAACAAACCAGCCACTAGAACTGACGAATTGTTTAGTGGATGTTGAGCATCCAAATCGATTTCCATAGTCCCTTATCATGGACCATTGAGAGTGTTCCATGATCAAGTCTGTATTCAGATCTCACCATTTATCCACCTAAGATTTCATTGATCCAGTAGGGATGGTCAGGGAATGCGTCTGATACCCATGGAATGATGAGGATAATTCTTTGATCACTTTCGTTAAACCAATCAAGGATCTTTTTCAAACACCACCCCTGACCCTGGTCGGAAAGGACGCAGCTGACAGTGGCGTCTTCACGACCTGGTTTGGAAGGGGATGTATCCCGTAGACCATCCTTATCAATAAGCTAGGGATCGGTCCAGATTTTAACAGATGAGCTAGTCCCAATCCTCTATCCCAATCCTTTAGCCAGGAGCTTCTGGGCACCCCAAATGATTTTCTAGAGGAAGCTAGGACGAGGAACAAGGGAGGAAGCATGAATGTCCATGTGGGGAAAGTACATAGCTCGGAGAACTCATGCACAAAGAGATGATTGGTTGTTAATAAAGCGTTATCCTTGTTTGGCCAGCAGCATGTCGTTGAAGAGTTAGAGATTTCGAAACCTCATCCCACCATATGATTTGGGTTTTGAAATGATTCTCACAGGACATCCAGTGGGGTCGATTACTAGCATCATTATTCCCCCACCTGAAATTGGCAGTACGCGTGTGGATCTGGTCGATGATGGCCGCTGGAAGCTTAAACATGGACATAAATTAGTTGGGCGTTGATTTGATGACAGCTTTGATGAGGGTCTCTTTTCCATATTTAGAAATTCTTTTTGGGGTCCAGCCTTCAATTTTTGTGTCAATCTTATCCACAAGAGATGCGAGGATTTATTTTTTGGACCGGAAAATCACTGTGGGAAGCCTGAGATACTTCTGATGTTTAGCAACCATATGGATGCCAGCTGAAGCGCAATGTCCATCCCTCTTAGAAAGAGGCACCCCTGCACTGAAGGATATTTCAGATTTTCCCTGATTGATTGATTGGACAATCACCCCCTCATACTGGTAGATCGTTTCAAAGATCAACTGACATTCATTAATTGTTGCTATGAAATAAAGGAGGTAGCCGTTAGCGAAGAAGAGATGCGACACTGGAGGGATAACACAACAGACCATTTCCCCCATGAATTGATTTAGAATATGCAGCCATAGAAATAAGATTATAAAACACGTCAGTCACCAGAATGAAAATAAAATGAGAGAGGGGTTCTCCCTGGTGAAGGCTGCAAGATGGAGCTTATTCTCTAGTAATCTCCCCGTTGACCTTGATTTTGAAAGCGACAGCTGAGACACAGTTCATGATGAAATCTTTCTATTTATCGCAAAAACCCATTTTCTATAGAACGACTCTTAAGAAGTGTCATTATACTCTATCGTAGGCCATGGTAATGTCCAATTTCAAGGCCATGGTTCCTCTTTTCTCATTGGAGCGTTATTTCATAGAATGGAAGACTTCATGGACCACAATCGCATTATCTGTAATCTGTCTCTTTGCCACGAAGGCGCTCTGGTTTTCAGAGATAAAATACATGAACAAAAAATAATTAAAGAATAACATCAATCAAAACATATAATATCTGGAGAACATGTATATTTATGATATAATTTTTTAAAGGGTAGTATATAAACCATAAAATTAAATTGGTGCATGAAAAAAACACAATGGATTGTAAATTGAGACAAAATCCCTAACAAATATTATGTCATTAGATTAAAGATAAATCAAAGAAACCTTTTTTTTGTGATAAATAGAAATACACCCAAAATAAGAGGATAATCATTGTAAAATAATTATATGCCATTCACACATATTCTTGTAAATACAAAACCAATAAAACGAATATTTTACTCAATGAATGATGATTGAGTTAAGATATCCATTACAAAGTTTATATAAATGAGGTAAGAGTTTATCAATTGGATTATTTTGTGTAGAAATATTATATCCCTATAATGAGAAGTTTAAATCACCACATAAATATATAATAATGTATTTTATGCATAATCTTGGCATAATATAATCAACTAAGTATGCATAAAACCCAATCAATGGAAATTGAGTTTAGAAATTCTCTTATAAATATCATTTTGTTAATAAAATAGATCGGTTTTTTATTCAACATATATACAAAAAAACAATTAATAATTACAATATAGGCTATCAAAATTAATTTCTCACATAATCATTGAATGATATAATAAATAATTATATGATTAACCCAATGAATAGAAATTGGGTTCAGAAGTTTTATTACCTTGAGTATGACTTGTCACGTACAATTGTTATGTTCATAAATATTAAACATAGTTTAATTTTATACATTCATTATAACCTTTTACATTTTTATTATTCTATTTATATCACTAATTAACATTTAATGGATGATAAATTATTATTTTAATTTATATATGTTGTTTTGTCGATGTTTTGTACTTGAGTCAAAAAATGAACTTATTATAATTACAAATAATCCATGTGGTAAAAATCCCATTATCTTCAGAATATTATTCATGATTTATATAATATATATATATATACAATATATATATTTAGTTATAATATTATACAACATTTGGATATAAAAAATGAAATGAACCTTCATAGAGACGGTAGGTCGTATGTATGCATGAAGGCAACATTAATTTCTTTTTTATATCGAAGGAATGAAAAATAAATTATAAATAGGTATATTATAATTAAATTGTAATATTTATGATATATTTGTTACATAAGATAATTAACACCATCCTTTATATGTTCTATTCAATGAATGAACAAGTTATATCACTTTGAGTGGGCGGTAGTCCTCATTTCTTCAAATGAAATTATATCATTAACACAATAAGGAAAGCATAAAGTTATGTTGTAAAGAAAAATTACATAATAATATAGAAAATATAAATATAAAATATATATTATATAAATAATGATCCATCATTATGGCCACCATGAGAGGTTGTAGGATACAATTGAACAATCATTGTTTCGTGGGGCAATAGTTTTCCATAAACAGAAACAATTAATTTTTAACAATTCTATGGAGGTGTCTGTAAGTGTAGTTCAAAGAAATTTAATAAAAACAACATAGAATATTTGATACACTGTAATTTTATGTACTCAATGATTAAGAATAGAACAGGTATTGGAGAATGAAAATAATGGAAAGGGATTTTTTGGAAGATGCTACCTCTAAAATGGGTAACTCCATTGAATTTGAGCCAAAAGGAATATTGGAATTGCCTTCAACCCAAGGTATTACCTATAGAATTAATGGAGGGATTTTTGGAGCTTTTTGAGTATATTTTGGTCGATCCATTGGTCTTGAGAGGAGTGAGTATGTTGGTAGAGGTGGTGGCCTTTTATAAGAAGGAGGAGGGGAAATTTTGGAACGTCTGGAAATATTAATTAATTATAAATTCTAATTCAATTGCAAAAAGTCCAAAACTAATTAAATTCAAAGGTATGATTATTTATGTTCAAATATCCATCATCAAATAATTTTTAGGCATGTTTGTAATATTATTTTATCCCCATCATTTTGGTTTAACACTTATTTTACCTTTTTTAATCTTATAGTGATAACATGTTATATAAACATTGTGGGTTAATGTAATTACCAAATAATAGAAAAACAAAAAAAAGTCATTTATGACATATTTGGATAGATACTAACAATTTTGATGAATATTGAATATTTAGTAGTTTAATATAGTTTAATAAACTATTTTATATTTTTTGTTATAAATTATGTCAATTTTGGACACTATTCATACATGACATTTTTACAAATTCCTAAAGACGTGTTTTCCTAGAAAAAAACATTAAATCGATCATAAAATTTTAAAATAACCTAGATAATTCTTGTAATAAATTAATTATTTTAAATAATATTTATATTATTATTTATAATATCATTTATTTCAATCATTTTTTAATGAAGGAATCACTACATCATTATTTGTTCATAAATATTTTTTTATTTAATGTATAAAAACAATAAATAAAGTCAATATATGTAAATAATATTATTATATTTTTAATGACTATGTATAGACAAATATATCACTTATATATCCCCATATAAAAATTATTTTAGTAGGAAGATATCTTTTTATGTCATTTTTCTCATTACATTAAATTAATTACTATAACATGTCATTATCTATTCCAAGTGAATCGAAAATGCCAACAGTTTGGAATAAGGGGGATCATGGTTGAAAATAACTCATCCAATAAAATTTGTATACGTTTTAAGAGAATTTTATATTATTAAAATATTATTTTTTACCATTCATTACCATATTTACACATTAACCATGGTAAATAAAAATAATTTCTGATTCTTCCATTCATAATTTCCAAAAATAAATAGTAAATATTCACATAATTTGGGCCATATGAATCCAAGTATTTAATCCATTTTTCAAAATTTAAACCACAAAATTCAAAGAAATTAATTTAAAATTAATTCCCGTTATCAATTCCAGAAATAAGGTTTTTAAAATGTAAAAACTATCCAATGATTGACACGTGTTTATGTCCAATGTCAATAGTAAATATTTTAAAATGACTAATTGAATTAAATGATAAAAAATAATATAATTAAACTTCAAAACAAATTAATAATAAAATATAGCTACATAAATAAATTATACAAAAATAAAGTTTTCGGTATTTTTTACAATTCATTGAAATATGAATTTTAACAGAAAAATGCCAAAATTTACTCTAATGTACAATTTTATGCCGCTATTTAAAATAAAGATATTATTTTTTATAATAGATCATATAAAAATGAAAAAAATTATATTTAAATTTGGTATTCAATTAAAATTTTGTAAAACATCATTTTAAAAATATTAGAGTATTGTATGCTTAAATTTGTATTCATTATCATTTAAAGACTCTAAAACTCATTAAAAAATGAAAAAATATTTAAAAAATCTATAATATCATAATAATTTTAATTCTATTCATTAACACTAATAAAATAGCTAAGATATAACTAACATTTTAAATATTAATAATATTATTGTATTACTTTTCGTTATAACTCATTGTTGTGTCCAACATAAGATTTTGGAGAAAACCATTGTTATGTGTTGAGTACTCTATCAGAAAAAGTGTCCTATATAATGTATAATCAATATTTTATTCATAAATATTACTTTATTTAAAAAAAATTCTTCTTTAAAAAAACTATGAAGTTTTATCATTCCCCCTTTTGGAAATTGAATCCTCTCAATTTTAAAATAGGGCTCTGAAACAACAATTAAAATCCCAAATTAGAAAAATGGTTAACAAAAATACCTCTTTAAAATAAAAAAATAGATGTATAATTGTAACCTGAGATAACACATACTAGGGTTCCATGTATGAAAACATGAATATGGTAGAAAACCAATGTTTCATGTTTTGATTTAGATAGATAGAAAACATGTTCTGGAAAATATAAACAACAAAAAACCTATAAAATGTGATGGGTTAAATGGTCATTGATTTCCTAGTAGAAAATGTAAACGGAAAAAATTTCTATTTTAATATAATTTTCATAATGTTGATCAATTTATTTATGAGATTGAATAACTACAAAGGAGAGATATATATAATTTTCATGTAGAGTATCATCTTTTAGTAAATATACATTAGAAACTCATATTTTTTCCAAACAATGTGTATTCTAAATTTCATGGTCACACTTTAATAACTACAATAACCTTTTAGAGATTATCATAATTCAAAAAAGATAAACTATATATTTCCCATTTCATTAGAAAATAAGTTAAAACAAAAATGGTTATTAAATGATTAGATAATTCCCCAAAATAAATAAAAATATATAAAAAATACTACTCTTAATCTCCCAAATTATAAAAACAATACCCAAAGTTCCACAAATACCATTCAATAATAATTTATCTTTAAAAATATTCAAAATAATACAAAATAAAATTGAAACCGAAAATTTACGACGATTTGATCACATAGTCTTCCATTATAAATCTTAACAGTTATCACCAAATAACACCAACCACTATTAATGTCTCGTACCATAAAGTAATTAACACCATCACATTTTCCCCATGATATGTTAATAAATTTAACAAATAACCCAAATCACCATTTTCCACAAAAAAACATTGATTCTTCCAAAATAAAATTCAGAAATTACTCTTCAATGTATATCCCAACATATTCTATTTTCCATGGAAATATAGTTTTTTCAAAAGAGTTAATGAGTTCAAAAATAACATTTATCACATAATCCCGAAATCATTTTTGTTATGTTAATGATATACATTTGATAAGACCTAATTTACCAAAATAAACTTATTCCTGATCCATAAAATTATTAGACTAAAAATATTAAGTCATACTAACCAGGGACTTCATGTAGGCTACTGGTTGGCAAAAAAGCCTTATCGCACTTTATTTGGGGCTTAGATTCCCATTGACTTCTGTGAGATGACGGTTTGACACCCATCTTCTGGTTTTTCCCTTTTTATAATACTTAAAATAAACCCTAACATGTTTTAACATCATTTGTTGTATTATACCTCCCATTTTCATCCCAACTCATAATTAACTCAACATATTGATTTATAAAATCTTATATATAATGACATTTTTTCATGTCACCTCCATATGATAAAATAAAAATATACCCATAGAATGAACATTGTACCTTGATCAAAGTGTCGACCTGGTCTCATCATCCTATTTTTCGTATAGATTGATTGTCTGTTCATTGAATCATTGATTTATAAATCCATTAAAATAATTTTCATTCTTTTTCCAAATACATATTGTACAACCTGGTTCAAAAGGGTGTTAATAGAAAAGTAGTTTTTGATGATAATCATGTTGGAAATATAATTTCAAAAAAAATTTAAAAAATTATTTTTATAAAAAAATTTGAACTTTATTGAGATAAAACAATCAATCAATGGTACTTTTAAAATACCATTAGTCAGTGATGAAAGAATATATTTTAAAATCAAATATAAATAGGTTTATGAAGGGTCTTCTTCTTCAAAAACTTTTTCAAAATCATAATATACATGAAAATATTTTGATAATGTAAAATATTTAAATATTCATTGATAAAATTTATCGTTCTTGTATATATGAGAATATTGAGAAAATAAGATTTGATTAAATACAACCCTTGAACCATGATGGTTTTGAGGTATAGTGGAGGTGTTTGATATCTCAATCAACTAATTTCATGTCAGTTTTTCAATTTTAAATGATTCACAATCATCCAAACATGACTTTGTAATAAATATTGAAAAAAAGTCATCTTGAAAATAATGGAATTTTTTTTGAGATCCTCCTTATTCAATTTTTAATTGACATTCTCAGATCTGAAAAACATATAAATAGAGATTTAATATAATTAAAAGACATAGAGACTTACCATGTGTTTAACAAAAACTCTAAGTCCATATGGTTCATTAATCCTTTACTTTGATATAAACTATAAAACCACAACCTTAAACCTTACATTATCTTTTTTTAGTCAATTATTTACTTTGTTTCACATTGAGGATATTTTTAGGTTGATTGCTTTAGTGAATTAAGAAATAACTATTACATTACATATCAGAAAATTTAATATATACACTTATACTATATCTATTTTTTCACAATAACAAAAATCCTTAAATATAAAATAATTATTATTTTCCTCTTTGAAATATTCCTAAATTGCACCCCTCTCTTATCCTTACTTAAAATCTGTGAGAATGTTTTCAAAATCATGGGATGACTATAAAAATCTCAATAAGGAATATATAATAAAGAATAAAGCCATTAATATATGATTATTTAAATTCATAGAATAAGTTTCACCAAAACATACTTTTAAACCGTAAAAATAAACTACTTATCTTACATAATGTAATCATAATATTCCTACAAAACAACATAGAATTTCATAAAATACTAGGGTAACTTATGGAATTCCAATCATACATACATTTTAGCTATCACAAATGCATAGATATTAGCCTTCATGGTTACATTTGGAATACCCATAACAATATATTTCCTAACACTCTTAGGATAATCTTTATCCTTTACCTCTATCACATTACCCAATTTTTTGTAGATCTATCACGTTATCACACACCCAATGATAATCATAAAACAACCAGTTTTTGGTATATCACATTATCATCCATCAAATTAAAACGTACTATTATATAATAAAAACTCATAAAATATTGAAATTATCAACAATTCACTCATGTATCAGAAAAAATAAATTATTGATATTAAAATACTCAATCCATTTCCAAAACCATTTAAATCATTTAATAATGTGAAAAATTAATCAGTGTGTCCCAACCCATATTGAGTTTTCTAATAGAAAATAAATAGTTAAAATTATAGAACATATATTTCCAAATAAATAAATCCTTAAAACCATTATGAAAACATGTATAGTAATTTAAAATGATTTATAAGAATAAATATTAAAAACATTTAATACGATGGTTCAGTTAAAGTGTCTCTTACCACTTGATAAAATTATGGAATAAATATAAATAAATAATAACATTAAAAAAATAAAATTTAATGAAAATAATGAGATTCATAATATAATATGTCCTAGGGAATTATATACATTGTAAAAGTGATTTAGTTCATAAAAAAATCAATGGATTATAAATTGAGACGAAATCTCTTACAATGAATGGATCATTAGATTATAGGTAAATAAATGAAATAATTTTATGTAAAAAACATAAAAACATAAAATATAACAGGGTACTTAGTGTAGAACATTCAGATTAAATTCACATATATTATTGAAAAAACAAAACCAATGAATAGTGATTCCACACAAAATCTTGGCATAATATAATCAATGAATTATGTGTAAAACCTAATGAGAGGAAATTGAGATTAGAAAATAACCTATGAATATAATTTTGTTAATCAATAGATAAATTATGTGTATTAGATATAAATAAACCAAAATTAATTATAAATACAATATAGGATAAAAAAATTAATTTCTCACATAATCATTGCACGACACAGTCATGAAGGAGAAGATTAACCAAATGAATGGAAAATGACTTCTGCAGTTCCCTTAACTTGAGTTTGACTTGTCAGGTAAAACAATTATGTTACTAAATAAAAAATATGTAAATTTATAATTTCATGAGATCCTTTTCCTGTTTATAATTAATTTTATATCACTTATTACTATTCATAAAAATTACATTTTTATTTAAGTTCATATCAGTCGTTTTGTCGATGTTATGTACATGAGTCAAAAATGAACTTGTTATAATTAAAAATTGTCCATGGGATCAAAATTAATTTATTTATAGAATATTATAAATTATTTAAATATCATATATATCTAGTATATATATGTATTTATAATATTTCATAACATTTTGTGATAATAAATTAAATGCACCGTTTATTGAGACGACAGGTCGTACGTAAACATGATCGCTGCATTAATTTATTTTTCATATTAATGGAATGGAAAATAAATGATACATAGTTATATTATAATTATAGTATAATATATATGTTATATATGTTAAATATGTTCAGTAAATACACCCTTTATATGTTCCATGTATGGCATAATCGAGCTATATAACTATGAGCGATGGTGGTCCACACTTCCTCAAATGAAATTGTCGTATTTACACATTATAGAATGAATAAAAGTATAGAGTAAATAAAAATTATAGAATCATAGATACAATAAAAAATAATATATACCATATTTAAATATCGTTCCATCATAATTTTCACCACGAGAGGTAGTAGGAAAATTTTTTACCATCATCATTTTGTGAGGCAGTAGTTCACCATACATAAAAACAGTATGATTGTATCCAATTTATATAAGTGTGTGTCACTATAGTAAGAATATGTATAATAAAATCATCCTAATATATTTTTTATAATAATTTTTTATTTTATCGATGAATAAGAAGAGCATAGGGGGTGGATAAGGAAAATAATGGAATGGAACTTTAGAGAACATGCTACCTTTAAAACGGTTAAATCATTTTGATTTGAGACAAAAGGATTTCAAGAATTAACTTCTTCCTAAGGTAAGGATTATTAAAAGATAGGGGATGTTGATAGATTCTTTTATCAGAAGTAGTATGATCCAATGGGCTTGAGATGTGTGAGTATGTCTGTATAATTTGTGGCCTTTTGCAAGAGGGAGGAGGGGCACTTTAGGAAAGTCTTGAAATATTAATTTATTATTAATTCAATTTCTATTAAAATGGCCCAAATATCATTTTATTCAATTATAATATGGTCATGGTTTGAATAAACATCATACAACAATTTTTTGTCATTTTTTAATATTTTTTATCCTTATCTTTTTGGATTAACCCTTATTTTACCCTTTTTAATCTTATTGTGATATCATGTTATTTATACATAGTAGGTCAACATAATTAACATATCCTGTCAAAATACCCACATCAAGTCATTTTTGACATTTTTGAAAACCACATAACCATTTGGATGAATCTTATATTTTTAGAAATTTAATATCATTTATTACACGATTTTATATTTTAAGTTATGAATTATTTCAATTTTAAACACTATTCATACAAGACTTTTTTACAAATTAAAAACAACTTGATTCTTTTGAAAAAATATTGAATAAATCATAACATGTCATATTTACCTAGAGAATTTGTGGAAGACATTAAATATGTCATATTATATTTATATTAATATTTACAATATCATTTATTAGAATCACTTATTAATAAAGCTATCATTTACTCATCATTGTGTTATAATTTAATTAATTTATTTAATTTCATAAAATTATACGTAAAAAATAATGATTCTGGAAATATATTTATATATCTAATAGATATTTATAGTCAACTATATCACTTGTATAATTGGATATAAAAATTTTTTATTTAAGAAGGTACATGTTTATGTTATTTTTCTCTTCAATTTAAATTAATTATTATAACATGTCATTATCCCTCCTATGTGGATCCCAAATTACAAAGAATTGTAATAAGGATTATCATGTCAAGAAATAACTGGTAAAATAATATTAATACATGTTTAGGGTAGTTTTATATTTTAAAAATATTGTTTTTTACAATAATTAACCATATTTAATCTTTAACAATGGTAAATAAAAAGAATTTATGAAGTTATAATTCATAATGTCCAAAATTAAAAGGAAAAAATTTAGACAATTAAGAAATTTTGATTTTTTATATGGAATCAATTTTTTAATTTTCAAAACATTGAATTATCTAATAGTAATTAAAAATTAATTCACACTTTCAAAACCAGAAAGCTGGTTTTTAAGAAGTAATAACTATAAGAATAATGAAATGTTTTTATTGCTAATTTCAATGGGAACTTACTTTTATTGACCAAAATTGGATAAAATGATAAAAAATTTATCCATTTACAATTAAATAAAATTAAAAATAAAATATTACTCTATAAACAATTACATGAAAAGATAGTTTTGTAGTATTTTTCACTATTAATTTAAATATGGAATTTAACAAAAAAAATATCAGTATTTCATTAAAATTATGTTTTGATGACCATCATTTAAATCAAGAGATCATTTATTCAAATAGTACATATAAATGTGAAAACTCTAGATTTAAAAAGTCTTTTCTATCAAAGGCAGCAAAACTTCCTTTTAAAAATATTACAGGATTTTATTTTAAAAATTGGATTCATTCTCAAATTAAGACTCAAAAATCCATTGGATAAATGGGAAAACAGTTATTTAATATTTAATATCTTAATATAGTTAATTTTTATCATTACCACCAATACAATGACTAGGAATTTACCATCATTTAAAATATTAATATTTTTTTTGTATTATTTTTCGGAATAACTCAACGATGTGTGCAACAAATGTTATCAGATATACTCATTGTTGTTTGTAGAGTATGCTATCAAACAAAGATTAATCTTGAACATAAACTTAATATAATGTATATAAATATTAATAGATATGAATATTTATTATAGTATTTATAATGTGGTTGTTACATCATTCCCCTTGTTTGGAAATTTTATTCTCTCTATTTTAAAAATGGTCTTGGAAAATTCATTGAAGATCCATAAATAGAAAAATGGTTAATAAAACTAACACTTTAAATGAATGACAGATAAGTCCAAAGGTCACCCAAAATAACACATACTATGGTTCAATGTATGAAGACATGATTATGAATGAAAAAATAAGTGTCAATTTTTTATGGAGAATGATATAAAACATGATCCAAATAATGTTAACAACTATAAAACCATAATCGTTTGATTGGTTAAACATTCAGTGATTTTCCAATAGGAAATTATAATTATATCATTTATTTAATATCATTTTCATAAAATTAAGGAATTTATTTATGAATAATGACTAAGAACATAAGGAAACATTCATAATTGTTAGGTAGAGTTTCATCCATTAATATATATCTACCAAAAACTCATCTTTTCACCTAATGATCAGTATTCATGAAGACTTGGTCACACCTAAAGTGATAGAATTATCTTATATAGAATCTCAAAATCCAAAATATATGAACTATATATTTCCCTTGTCAGTAGACATTAACCCAAAACCAAAACGAGTAATAAAAGATCAGATAATCAGTCAAAAATAATATTCTTTCATAAAAAGAAATTATATTCTTAATCTCAAAAATTCATCCAACAATACCCAATGCTTAACAAATACCATTCAACAAATAATTGTCCTTAAAAATCATCATTGTAATCCAAACTAAATTTGAAACCCAAAATTTAGAAGAATTTGATCACAATGTATTCCATGATAAATCATATCAATTATCTCTACAAAAACCATCCACTATTAATATATCATACCAAAAAGTTATTAACATAATCAAAATTTATCTATGAGAGGTTAATCATTCGCACAAATAACCAAAATCACCATTTTTTCACAATAAAAACATATATTCATCAAATATAAAATTCAACTATTACTCCACAATTTAAGTTACATAGTATTATATTTTCATTAGGCATATAGTGTTCCCAAAGGATTTAATTTCATAGAAAATAGCAATTCTCACTTACCCAGAAAATCATTTTCCTATACAAAGGATACCAATTTTATAAAACATTTGTTCTAAAAATCAAATAATTCATGGACCTAAAATAATTTAACTCAAAATAAAAAGTCATCTTAACTGGGAACTTCATATAGGGGAGTGGTAGGTCATAAATCCTTATCGCACTATGGTTGTGGGTTCGATTATCATGGAATTGTATGGTGTGATGGTTTGTCACCCATCATGAGGTTTGTCGCCCAACTAGTGGGTTTTCACCCATCTTTTGTGTTTCCCCATTTTATAAAAGTCAATAATAACCCAAACAAGTTTTTACCTCAATGGTTGTCTTATACCTATCATTTTCATACCAACTCATTATAACCTCAACATATTAAGTCATATTGATAAATATATATTGGAATTTTTTTATTTCACCTCCATATGATAAAATATAACTATTACATGTGAAGGAACATTTTACATTGATCTTAATGAACACCTTGTTTCATATTCATCTTATTCATATAGATAGAAGGTTCATGAATTGAAAGAATTATTTATAGATCCTAATAAATCAATTGGTTCCTTTACTCAAATATACCATGTACAACATTGTTCATATGGGTGTTCATAGGAAAATAGTTTCAGATAATAATCATGTATGAAATATTATTTCAAAACATCTTTTAAAAATTTATTTTTAACAAAAATTATGATATAGTTTGATTTGAAACCTTAATAAATGGTCCTATTAAAATAAAATAAGTATGTGCAGAAATACAATATTTTTAATGAAAATATAAATAGGATTCACAATGGTCTCATTATTCATCACCATTTTCAAAATCATAATACATTTCAAAATATTGTGATAAGATAATGTATTTTAAAATTCACTGATAATATTTACCTTTTTAAGAATATGTTAATATTAAGAAAATATGATTTGGTTAAACAATACCCATGATCCAAAATGGTATCGAGGTGTAGTGGATGTGTTTCATATCTCAATCAACATCATGTGAGAGAGTTGTATGTCATTATATGTTTCACAGTCATCCAAACATGATGTTGAATTAATTTTTACAACGAAGTTATTACAATGAAATAAGAATGTTGTTTCAGATCCTCTCCATTCAACTTGTAACAAACATTCCATGATCTAAAAAAGTTATAAAAAGAGGGTTTACTAAATTAATAGACATAGAGACAAACCATGTGATTAATGTAAACTTATAATCCCTAAATTTTTCTAATCATTTCCATTGATTCCAACTATAAGGCTAACGCCTTAAAACAAACCTAATCTTGATTTTTGATCAAAAATAATGTTTCTTTCGCATATATGATCATTTAAGGTCTAGTTGTTTATTTAATAAGGCCATCACTATTACATTACATCACAATATTTACAAATTATAAATTCTAATATATCTAGTTTTTTTACATTAACTAATCTTTTTAAATTAAACAAGAATTATTTTTTTATAAAAATATTCTAGGAATCTTCTTTAATATTGTTTTTCATTATACCAGGTAAAAAACATTTCAAAACTATAGGATGAGTATAAAACTCATAGTAAGAAATATAGAATAAGTAATGAAATTTTTATTCCATGAATATTTTAAATCCATGAAAACATTTTCACAAAATCATATGTTTCACCCACAATCATAACCTATATAGCTTACATCATGTAGGCCTGTGATTCTTAAAAACAACATTGAAATCATAATATATAAAGGTAACTTATGGTATCTATATTATACATATATTATAGAAATCACATATACATAGGGTGTACTAGTCATTGTTACTTTTATAATAGACATTAAAATATATTCCCTAATTATCATTGGAGTAACGTTATCATTTAGCTCTGTCACATTAACCAATGCATTGGAGGGATATCACAGGCTCACTCGCCATCAGTTTATCATAGAACCACCCCTATTTGGTATATCACATAACCACCCATCAAATGTACAAGTACCTTTACATAATCATAACACATAAATGATTGAAATTATGATCATTTCACTCATAAATCACTAGAAATGAATTATAGATATTGAAATATTCAATCCATTTCTAAAACCATTTGAAACATTTAATATTTAGATCATGGAATTAAACTATCGCATAAAACATTATGTATTTTAAAATAAATTAAAGAACTAGAATTTTAAAACATAAATGTCCATATAAATAAACCCTTAAAACCATTTTTAAAATAGGGACATTAATGTGAATGATTTATAAGAATAAATTTTTTAGTCATTTAAAATGATGTTTTAGTTAAAGAGTCCCTTTACCACTTCATAACATACTCAAATAAAAATAATTAAAGAATAAAATTAAGAAAAACTTATAATGTCATGTTAATAAAAATATTCATCATATAATATGTCATAGGGAAGTATATAAACCATAAATGAGAATTTCAGCATAAGAACCAATAATTCTCATTGTATTGTAAATTGAGAAAACATCTGATACAAAGATCATATAATTGGATCAAGGATAAATAAATGACATGTTTACGTGTGAAAAATATAAATACACTCAATATAAGAGGATATGTACTGTAAAACTATAAAATTCCAATCACAAGTATTTTTTAAAAAACAAAACAATTGACATTGATATTTATCTTAAAAAATGAAGATGGCGGTAACAATTCCCTTACAAAGATAGTATAAATGACATATGAATTTATCAATGGGAATATTTTGTCAAAAAATAGTATTTCCACCGAAAGGGATGTAAAAATTACAACATAAATAACCAAAAATTGATTCTATATATAATCATGGCCCAATATGAACAGTTAAGTATGGGTAAAACCCAATGAGAGGAAATAATGCTCAAAAATTCCTTTTTAAAGATAATTTTGATAATAAAATATATTTCTTATAAGTATTCAATATAAATACATATAAAGCAATTATAAATAAAATATTTGATATATAATTTCATTTCCCGCATAATCATGGATCGAAATAATCTAAAACTATAAGATTTACACAAATAAAAAAAATTTGGTTAAGAAGTTCCCTTACCTTGATTCTGACTTGTCATGTATAGTCATTATGTTCCAGAATAATAAATTTTTTGATATTTTATAATTTACTGATAACATTTTTTATGTTTATTATTTCTTTTACATCACAAATTGTTGTGTTATAAATATTACATAATTATTTAAGCATTTATCGGTTGTTTTTTCGATGTTCGGTACATGAGTTAAAAATTAAAATGTTATGATAAAAAATTATACATGTGGTCAAAAGTACATTATCTAAAGAATAATATTATTTATTTAAATTTAATTTATATTTAATATGTATATGTATTTCTAATATTCCATAGAATTTTGATATATTAAAATGAAATGCACTGTTCATGGAGACAGTAAGTCGTACTTACGAATGAACACTACTTTCCATTCTTTATCATATTATGGAATTGAAAAATAAGTGATAAATATCTATATTATAATTAATGTATGATATATATATTATATTATTTACAGAATTTCATTAACTATATCCTATATATTCTCCATGTATGTCATGAACGAGTCATATCACTTTGAAGGGGTGGTAGTCCACACATCCTCAAATGAAAATATCGTATTTAAAAATTACGGAAATCTTGAAGTTATTTTGTAAATAAAAATTATTGAATAATAAAGAAAATTTAAATATATAATATATTATATATAAATAAATTTATATCATAATGGTTACCATGAGAGGTGGTAGGGGAAAATTGAACAATAATCATTCTTGGAGGCAGTAGTTCATCGTACAGACAAACAATATGTTTGTATCTCTTTGATGGAGGTGTGTTTTAGTGTAGTTATAATACTTCTCAAAAAAAATCCTAGTATATTTAATATACTATTTTTGTTTTTTCATAAAATAATAAAAAGAGAGTAGGGTTTAGAGAAGGAATATAAAGGAAATAAACATTAGGGAAGACGATGCCTCTAAAATGGGTAACTCTTATTGATTTGAGATAAAAGGATATCTTGATTTTCTTTAGTCCCAATGTAAGGATTATTATAGGAAGAGAGGGATATTGGGATATTGTTTTATAATAATTTGTAATATATTGGGGGCTTGAGAGGTGTGAGAAATTGGGTACTAATTGTGGCCTTTAATAAGAGGGAGGAGAGGCACTTTAGGAATGTCTTGAAATATTTGTTTATTATAAATTAAATGTCTATTAAAAATAGTCTGAAAGTCATTTAATTATAAGAAAGTTATTTTATGGTTCTAATACCCATAAGAAGTTAATTTTTAGACACTATTTTAATATTTGTTTATCCTTATCATTTTGGTATAATACTTATGGTACCCTTTTTAATCTGACAGTTATATCATGTCATTTACAAATTTTGGGTTAATATAATTACCATATAATATCAAAATACCCAAAAAAATCATTTATGACATACATGTACTTATATTTACTAGTTATTATAATCATATATATTTTTTGAAATTTAATATTTTTTAATAAAACAAAATATATTTTATGTAATAAATTTTGTCAATTTTCGGCACTATTTATATTTCACTTTTTTACAAATTCATAAAAACATGATTCATTACAAAAAACATTTAATTAATCCTAACATTTCATATTATCCTATAGAATTCTTGGATGATATTAATTATTCCAAAAAATATCTATTTTAATATTTAGAATATAATTGATTTGAATCCTTTAACAATGACGTAATTAGTGCATCATCATTGTACCATAATTAAATTTAGTTATTTAATATCTAAAAAATATAAATAAAATACCATGATATAAGAAAAAATTTAAGTATATAAATAATATTTATATTTGAAGATATCACTTACATAACCCCGTATAATTCTTTTTTGCTAAAAGTTACATGTTTATGTTATTTTTCTTTTTACTTAAAATTAATTATTATATAATGTCATTATCACTCCCATATTGCTCCCAAATTACAACTGTTATACCTAAGGATGATCATGTATTGAAATAACTAATAAAATTGGATTAAGACTCGTTTATGAGTAGTTTTATATTATTAAAATATAATTTTTTCCTTATTTAATAGATTTGTCCTTTAACCCTAGTAAAAAAACAATTACTAATGTTATTATACATAATGTCAAAATATAAATGATAACTATTCACACAATTTAAAACGTCTTATTCCAAATATGGAATCCATTTTCTCAAATCCAAAAAACATAATTTGTAGGATTTACATTGAAATCATTTCCTATTTTCAAAACTAGAAAGCAATTTTTTACGTAGTAAAAAACTATCAAAAGAATGACATGTGTTTATGTCCAATTTGAAAGTGAAATTACATCCAATGACGAAATTTTGTTAAATTATAAATATATAATCCCATTAGAGTTTAAAACCTATTATAAATAAAATATATCTATTTAAATATATATAATGAAATGATAGTTTTGTATCATTTTTCACAATTCATTAAAAGTGTCATTTTAACAGAAAAATAACAAAATTTCATCCAAAGAATGTTTTGGCGTATTTCTTCAAAAAAAAGAGTATGTTTTAAAAAATATTTCATATTAAAGTTAAAAAACATATATTTAAAAAAAATTAACCATTAAAATGTGAGAAATATTTTTTTTAAAAATTTAGAGTATTTTAATTTTAAAATTTGATTCATTCTCATTTTACACCCCTAAAATTCATTGGATTATTATAAAAAAATTATCAAACCTGAAAAATCATAATATAATTAATTCTATTCATTTCGACAATATCAATGCCTAAAAATACAATTTAAAATATTAAAATTATTGTTGTATAATTTTTTTGTATAACACCACATTGTGTGCAACATATGATTTTGGAGAAACCCATTATTTTTTGTTGGGTACCATGTAAGAAAAAGTGAAATATATAACATAAAACTAATATATTAATAATTAATATTAATAGATATTAAAATTTATTATCTATAAATACTTGGTATTTTATATAACCTCATTTCTATTGAGGAAAAATAAACTTTTTTTGGTGAAAATATTTAAGGGGGAATATTTTGTTGACCAAAGATTTTATAAATAAAAATAACCTTGAAATTATATTAAACTCATTATTAAGTAATTTTTTTATAGAATACATATTAAATTCATTAGTTTTATTAAATACAATTTGATTTAATGTGTTTCTCTGTATCAATACTATTGATAATATAGATGTTGAATAGTGATCACAAGGTTAATATATATATATATATATATATTGGACATTAAACATTATATAGAAACATACAAATGAAGTGATGACCTAAACCAGCAGGATTATACCATATGAAGCCCATTTATTAGTGTTTTAGAGGGTGATGTCATTTCTAGGATTTCCCCATGACCAATACCATTCTTTGATCAATCAACTTAAGAATTTTCAAATCTATTTATAGGAGAAGATCATGCTAATTGATTTCATGAGATAAAACTTGTTCACTGATCCACTCCATGATATTCCCACCATCTCACACCGTAACCTTTGGGAATTTGTAGGTGTATTAATTGGATTTGTAAGAATACCCTAAAAATATGACTATGTATTTTATTTTGTATCAAATATTTAATATATTTTTATCTTATTGTTGTTCCTTTATAAAGATTTTTATTTTGTTTAAATAAAACACAAATTTATTCTTTGATTAATATTAAAATTCAATTAATAAATCTATTTTTTTTATAACTGTATCCTTGAAATAAATTATATTTTAATAAATTATTATTATTAAATTACACTTATTAAATAAAAATGATCATATAATTTTTGTGAAGTCAATGGTAATTTTTATAAGGGTTCAAAAAAAGTGGTTGTAAAAAATCCCTTATTTTATTATAAATATATATTTATATTATGAAATATAAATTTCATATATTAAGATATTTATTTAGTTAAAATTTACATTAGGTTTTGAATCAGGATGTCTAAATCATCCAATGATGATTTTTTCATAATTGTAAGAGACTATCAAATTTTATGGTAAAAATAAAACACCGTAGAAATATACATTTTGTTTTATGACATAAAAATGACCCTATTGTTATGTAATAATTAATATATTTAGAATTAATGACAAAATATATATTTTATCCCTAAAATAAAGTGATTTTAATTTTTATATATTAAACATTCTGAATTCTCTACGACTTATAATATACATGATGATTTTGAATTCATTTCCTTAAGAGGGTGACTCATCTCAACCACACGAATAGTAATATTTCAATAATTTAGGCCCTTGGGTGTGTAAAATTATAATAAAAACTTTTTGTTGGAAGATACCATGTGAAAACCCATGGGATGGTTTATGGTTTTTTATATTTTATGTTGTAGAAGAAAAAACCAAAATAATAATGAAATCTACCTTTTACCTGTATTAACCCAAAGTTACACCCATTTCGCTTCACCTAAACAACATGGAGAGAATAATTACTCTTACATCCACTCCCTAGTGTCTTTATAAGGTTCCCTTAACATTCACGTTGCCCCTCCAAATACTTTGGAGTCACACACTCAGGTATTATGTCCCCACATTCCTCTCTCCTTTCCATCAAATGGCCTGATGCCCTTCATGTTTTAATGATTTTCAAAATCCACCTTTCAAGGGGTGATGTGGAACCCTCTCATGACCTGTAGATGTAAGTATTACATGGATCGTAGGCCTTAGATGATTTCACATTCCTATAGGCTTTAAACATTATATACAACCAAGACTAACTACTTGGAATAGCTCCTCCCTAGCATCTTCATCGTGAAATAAACTCTCCAACTTCGCATGGATGTTCGGCTAGGAATTCTTGTTCATGAACTGGCTTGTCCCGATGACAGGTTCCTTACCCTCTTATTATTGCAATCCATTTTGCATCTATTGGGGTGAATTCTCCTTGTTCATCTTCCATGTAGAGCTTGTTCTTTGTAGGTTATCTGGTTCATATTTTCAAGTAATGTGGCCTAAAGGCCCTGAGGTGGCCTGAAGTCCTTATTGACCTGAAGTCCTGGGTGTCCCAAAGGCCTTAAAGGACTCGGGACCAAATCAGTGTCCCAAAGACCCAAACAGGGGAATATTCCCAGCTACTATTGTGTCAAACAATACATACTATAGTATCGTTATAGTACCTTCTACAGTAGTGTACAGTTCCAGCTACAGTACTGCTACAGTCCCCAGGAATAATGTCTACAGCTGGTTTTGATCTCGGGTCTCCCATATGCACTTACAGAGTCCTTACCAACTGGGATAAGGATCATGTTATTTTTCTCTCCTTTCAAATTCAATTTAATTCTTTGAAATTAATTCTTTTAATATCAATTAGTTAAATTTTTTCATTTATATCGATTCCATTACTATCTAACTAATGTTATTTGAGTGAGGGAACATTTTACCTCCCTCATTTAGACCATTACCTATATTTCTTATAATCCAAAATTCTATAAAAGATCCTTACATTCCAATAGTCATTTTAATTCAAAGACATTAATTGAGCATAATTTTTTGAATTTCAATTTTTTAATATTTTAATTCACTTATATTAATTATCATAAATTTTAATCGATTATATACGAATTATATATCATGAATCCCCTTTCATTTTAACACTTACAGATGATATTACTAGGTCGAAATTTCATACTGGATCGTACACTCTCCTCTTTTATCATGCAGTCATTTTATGCTATGCATTTTAGTTTTTTTTTCATGTGATGGGATATTATATTAAATATTAATCATACTTTTCATTTGATACATACATTATGATATCTTATTTCTAATCTCATTAAGCATCCCATGATTTTTTATGCACAATAGTTGACATGCCGAAATTAAGGAATCTTTTTTTCTACTCATGTTTCCTCATTACATTATGCTGTCAATTTCAAAATTTATAATTATTGGATACGAATTTCCATTTTCCTATTACTACAAATTTTATTCACAAAAAATTATATGTCCTTTTCACTATCATCATCTTTTATTTAGAATTTTTATGTAATAGATTTATGTTATCGAAATTTCACCAATATATTCCATGCCAAAAAAATTTTTACTGAACACCATACCAATTATTCTATGAAGTATATTCACCTTTATGCACATATACAATTTTTTTGGGGACACACATGTTTTTAATCCATATTCCCTAATCATGGAATACAATTTCATGGTGAATGAATTCATTTCGTATGATCTATGTGGCACACTTAATTGTGTGAATTAAATGATTATAGTTTCTGTACCTAAATAGAGCTCTAATTCACTAGGTAATATTTAATATCATGATACATAATGATGGGACATAAGCATACCTAATTAGTTTATGTGAATTTCCCCCCATGAAGTCTCAGTAGTTTATCATTGACCTATGTTTGTAAGTAAGTGTTTTAGGTTGTTTCTACATTTCTTATATTATGATTATCATGCTATATAATGTCTTATTATTCATGTTCCTTTTATTACTCACCAATATGCCTATTTTATATCATTTATCAATTATTTTATGTTTATTTCCTTACTATGATTAATAGATAACCGATTTCTTAGGTATTTCTATAGGATATCCCATCCATTTTAAATTTCAAAAGAGTATTTTGAGAATGTGAAATAAGTTTTCAGAAAACATGTTTGTTTATATAATTTATATTGCTATGTAAAGTACCTAATCCACAAATACAATAGTATTATCATGAATCTGGATTATTTTGTTTGTATTCTTTTGTTATAAATCTATTATTAATGTGAAATAAATATTTTATTTATCATATATTCTCACCATTTATGTTTAACTAGGGTATTGAAGATTGAGGGATAAAGTAAAGGCCCGATAAGTTTGATTAAGTAATGAAGTACTTTATTTGAGAATAATTAAACGAATTCATATGTATCATGAAATGTATCATGTAATGTCGATTAAATTCCTTAATTATTAGATTATTAATTATAAGTGAAAAATGAAAAATGGTAATATGTTCTCATCCAAATTCTATGATTCTTAGGTAGTTGAATTTTGTGGGAATCTTCTTTACACAAAAATCAGTATTCAATCAATGAATTAATTTTATGATATATTAAGAATGGATTGATACTTCTACACAAACACAATAATAATTTCTGATGATGGTTAGTCATGTTTGACATTATTAACTAAAAAATGATCATCTATCATTATGAAAATAAATAAATTTTTTACATATATCAAATCTATTATACATATATTGATACCTATTCAAAAGATTTTTTATCTCATATGGTATGAGATAATATCAACATAAAATATATTCCAATTATATTATAATTTATTTAGTTCAAGGTAGATAAGTTTCCTAACATTCCAATGAATTATGATGTTTAGTTTTGTATACAAATAATACATATTTTTATACCTTTTTCAAGGAATATATATATAATTTCCCCGATTGAGTTACATGACTTAATGAATCAATCAAATGAGAATATGGAGAATTTATTCACATATATTATTTTCACCATGTGGTACACCTTATTTTTAAGAATAAATAAGGAACAACGTGCCTGTGAATTAAATTTCTAGAATATAAAAAAATAACTATCAAGAACAAGCATCATCTCCCCAATATTAATGACTTGTTTTATCGAATGTTAATATATCAATTATTCTAAAAAATTAACCTTCATTTTAGATATCATGAATTTATGATCAATAAATTAGATATACCCAAGAATTTATTCAATAAAAGTTATAGATAGAATTAATATATAGTGATGTATTTTTGTCTTACTAATTACATTGTATCTTCCTATATTAATTTAATAGAGACTTTATAGCATCCCTTTATTAGTTTGTGGTATGCATTATAGAAGATATACAAATATATTCAAATACAATAGAATATTATGGAGATCCTTTTACGATTTTAAGGAATACCTTAAGCAAGGAATAATGATTGAGAGAATTTCCATTTTTTAATTTTTTCTAAAAAATTGTTTCATTTTTTGTCATATATTTTCAATTGAGGGTATATTAATAGATCTATCTAAGATATATGTCACTGAAAATTTTCCAATAATAAAAACTATGATTCAAATATGTTTATCTATAGGGTTCTCTATATATTATTAATTAATTTTGAAACATTTTTCAAGGTTTTCTAATCAATTACCTTTGTTAACATGAAACGGAACTATGTTCTCTTTGACAATTGAATGTGAGAAAAATTACCAGAAAATAATGAGATCGATAGTGAACACACATGTTCATACACAAAAATTTATTGATATCATGTTGTTATTTTTAGTGATGTATCCTTAAGGCACTCAGACAATTCCTCATGAAGAAATAAATGGGGATAGTCTAAGCATCATAATAGTTATTGATTCATGTGAAAAATTTAAAAAATCATGAATTAGAGATGACTATAGTAATTTTTTTATTATTGATATTGAGGTATTATCTGTATTGAACATTGTGTAAAATATATACTGATCATAAATGTATAAAGTATATATTCACTTATAAATTTATGAATATTTACAAAATATGTTTTTTGGGGTTGATTGGAGATAATGAGTTGTTATTACATTTCCACAATGGGAAATAATAAATGGTGGTTGATTATTTATATTCAAAGGATCATGTTTTCTTATCTATGAAGAGGATCATATATGTTCCAATATTTACTGATATAAATATTACAAATCTAAAATATTAATAGAATAGGAAAAACTATATGCTTCACTAAAGGTATCATAATCATTAATATATAATAAGATTATAATCCCACAAAATAAAGATTAAAAACATCAAAAAAAAGATGACAAATTTTCCCATGTTAAAAATATATTGTTTTTTAATTTAAATGTCTAGGAACCTTGTATGTGTCCCATACATACTATATATGATGAAGGAGTTATAGAATGAAGTTAATTGTTTAATATTCTATATAAATCATGGAAATGAAAAGGTGTATAGAGATCCAAAAAGTAGTAATTATGGGACAACATAATGAATGATATTATAGTGTAAATATCTCGATGTGTTCTATTTTATTAATTAATGTTTTAAATAGTAAATTATATGGGGATATTAAAACCATTATGTATTTCATAATTGAAATGTGAAAATATCACTATTGAATTTTTTAATGGAATCCGAAAACCCTCGAAAGTCCGTAATGATATTTGGGTTGTAATCGATTTCCATATGATTTAAGAAACCTTAATTGCTATTATAGATGTTTTATATCATAATAATTATTCCATAATATAAATTATGTGATTTTTAATGATGAATTGAATTTCTCAGTCTATTACATCTAACCAGAATCTGATGTTTACTTCATTGTTTGAGAGAAGTCCCCAATCAGATCAACATTCAATGTTTTGTTTTTATACTTCATATCTCCCTACAATATGTTCGCAGTATAAATTAAACATTAAAAATATATAGGATAATCTTAGGCATAGTTTGATGGATTTAATTTTTTTTGATAAATGACTTTATATGGTTGAGTTTTATTACAATAATTTTATTTAAATGAGATTTCAGATGACTCCAATGAAATTACCCAATGGATTGAAATGTAGAACTCCAATGTTATATAAGCCCAATTTTTGGTACATGATCATTAATTTATAAATTTTAGATATATATAATGATTAGGTATATTTTGTAGAGGTTTGGTGGTGTTTTTACAAGCAATAGAGGCTCTTCTAGAGGTGCACTATTTGATCATATCTAGTACAAACCAGGAAACCCAGAAATGAGAAATTTGGGGCTTGTGGAAAGAGGAACAATATATCTATATAGTTGGTTAATGGTTTGGAAAAACATTGTGGATACCTAGGGATAACCATGAAAATCTAGATAGTGGATATGATCATGGATGTTTCATGGTGTTTTTAACCATGCAAGAAAAGTGTGCATGGGGGTCTTAAGATAGTTACATGGAAATGGTTAATACACATTTAAACTACCTATGTTCCCTTACCATGCACCATAGCATTTTATATTGGAAAATTCATGATTTAAATAATATTCTGACCCAAAACCCCTATTAATTACCTCATATTCTTAAATCTCGATTTCAAATACCCTTCATGTCATGAGAGGAAACTCCCTCTGATCAGGAACAATGTTTTAGGATATTAAATGATCATTTGATATCCAAATTCGCAAATAAATATCCATTCATGATTTTTCTTCTTAATTTTTTTCTCCTTATCATTCGTGGAACCATATATCTATTCCATTGGGGATAGATCAAATTTATTTGATAGATTCATGATGGGTTCTTACTAAATCGTTGTTTGATTTCGGGATGGAAAGGTTGTTTTTGTTCGTAATAAGAGAATCATTGTATCATTTTTTTTTCTAATAGGTTTTATGTATGAATATTCCGTATCAGATCCTCTTGATTATATTGTTATGTATTTTATTGAAATAAATGATTTTATTTAAATGAATTTAAAAATTCTAGAGTGATTCTTGATGGAAACCCCATTAGTGATAGTTTTGATATATTGCTAAAATTGGTTGTTTTTTACATAAATACACATTGATCATAATTTTAAATTGTGGATTTTAAAATTATGGTCTTTATTGGAAATACTGAAAATAGATTTTGAATATTTTTTAATGAGTGGAAAGTTTATTTCTGAAATGGATTGACATGGTTTTGGGCATACATGGTTGGTTTGATTTCATTTTCATTATATCACACCATGTGGAAGTAGCATGTTCCATTGGGGGACCTAGTATTCATTATCATTATTGATTCATTGAGATATCATAGGCATGTATTGTCATGTTAGATCATGGAGCATGATGGAATCTACTAGTTTCATGTGAATGGAGTCTATTGGTTTTGTTGACAATTGATTCCCATTATTATATTGCTTATTTATTCTGGTTATATAATATGTTTGATGGGTTGATTATGTATTTAGTAGTATTTTTGAAATTGATTCATCATATAATGGTTTGTTGGTTAATTCCATGATGTTTTGATGTTTTTAATTTAAGGGAAATCATCCCCAATATGTGTTTAAGGATATTGTCTTTTATTTTCAACTTTTTTTGTGTTGGGGATGTCACCTAATGATAGTAAAATCAACCATATATTCTCAAGCCAGTGGTTTTGGGACAAGATTTCACAAATTATATTAGATCTTGGTCTGTCCATATATATTTTGGAAACAAATTTTATTAGTTATTTCAATACTTAGGTAACAGTGGTGTTCAGTATTGGAGCTAGAAATGTTATTATTAAGGATATCTTAATTTCTCTCTTGGGGTTTTAGTAATAATATAGTATTGTTAAAACCTTAAATGTGGAGAATTAAAATTCATATCTTACATCTTTATACAAAATTAATGTTACCAGAGTGTTTGATTAAATGGATTTTTTTAGACATTTATATGTTAGGTTTCACCACATTATTCTGGGGTTCATAGATGAGAGTTTCAGGACATGAATTGATTGTATGACATCTCACAATAACTTCTTTATTAATTATTGTGTTTATTATTTATTGAAATGGTAAAAAGTAATTCTTTTTTAAACGCGAGGATTTTTTTAAATGGTGATATTTTGAATATGATTTGTGGTTGTATTTTGAAAATTATTATAGTGGTTTATTGTGGATAAACATGATTAGGTAGATTTTTAGAATCTTAATTTGAAATAGATATTCCATTATATTCTATAGAGTGATACTAAATGTAATTTTTATTCATTATAGAAAATAGCATTGGGTAGACATTATAAGAACTAACTGCAAGAGGATAAAGATAATGTGGTTGAACATGAGACATATGTGACGAAAATGTTGTACAAAACTAGTATCCCTAAATTTTTGGCAATGGATTGAGAGAATATAAAGGATTATCCAGGTCATGTGGATTATTCAGTTCAATTCTATAAGTAGAACCTCCCACCTTTCAAGAGGATTTTTTATTAGAAATAAGAGAAGTCAAGATGAATATGATAAATAGAATAATTGATTTTATTTTCATAGTAGCTGAGCTTAAATTTATGTTTTAAACATATATTCGATATTATCATTGACACTATTATTTGGAGTAAGATGTTTAGGCCAAATTTCACAAAGGATTGACATGAGGTGATTTCCATGAATTGGTCAACAAATATTGTTATCCTCACAGATTCAACATTTATTGAAAAACAATCTTATTAATATTTATGTAGTATAATATCCCAGTAATAGAGTATGATAACAAATTTATGAATGTATTCTTCTATGAAATGGATGTTATTAAATGTGACTCCATGAATGAATACATTTTTCATGTCATGGTTGATACCATAAATTCTCTCAAATATTGTGGGACATTGTATTACGGCTTATACAAATGTGGTCAATGAAGAAGTAACGAAAGAATGATACACCTTATGAAACCTGGTGGGAAGAACCATGTCTATTCCTATTGTAACCAGAGGGGTGTATAATGATAAAAAAAGTACAGGAGGCACAAATATTTGAAAGGTTGTTGTATATCATAAAATCAACCCTATCCGATTATTTAAATTACATCCTCACCTAAATAGTATTATTCAATGTTTTTGTATTGATATTTTGAACATTTGATAATATATTGAATTGCAGTAGTTATATGATTTCAAAGTTATAATTGATAGTACATCATTAGTGCTATTGTCTAAGCACTCCATGGATATTTTATAAGAAAATATATCATACTTATCAAGAATTATTTTCTTTTAAAGGATGATTGTTACAACATATATCTCATTATCATAATTCAGCAATCCATGGTGATTCTATGAACACCATAACTCCCCAACATTTTTGTTCTCAAATGGGAATACATAGAGTAGTTAAAAGAATGATAAATTTTATAGAGCTATGAAAGTGATCATGGATTATCAATCGGGACACTTTTTGGAGAGTGAAACTATTCAAATGTTTTCTACCCATTATATGATTTTTTGATACATGTTATTACCATTACTTTTTTTATTCCTATTTAATTGATATGCTGAGTTTACATATAGTGAAGATTATTGATATTTTGCAACTCCCAACACTGTTGGGATACTGAGAGTGTCAAGCATTGAAATGTGTAGTGAGTTTGATAACAATAAATGGTACTAAGTTGTTATAAGATTTTTCTTTAATATGGATAGATTTCTAAAGATTTATTCATGGAATAGATCATTTGACAATCATTGGGGATCATTTTGACTGTTATGCATGACATGCATGTTTCACATCATTATATGAGGTTAGAAATTTATTTAAAAGAGATTTTGTATTTGATGTAAGTATATTTGGACACTTTGTATAATGGTATTGAACTATCTCTTACAAATTACCATAATTAGATATGGTAGAGATATATGAGATCATTAATAGATATTTTCTAACAATATTTGATGAGTTCCATGATGTTTTTCATGAAATATTCTTAGGGTTTCAACCATAAAAATAGGTGATGTTTACAATTGATCTCATACTGAGGACCGATCCAACATAGCATTCATATTATGATATGGAACCCCAAAATTAAGTGAATTGAAAGATTAGTTGGAAGAGTTATGAAGTAAATAATTTATCTGATCGAGCATGTATCTATGAGAAACACTATTTTTTTGTGTTGATTTAAGATGAAACTCTTAGGCTTTCTGTAGATTATTGTATGATTAAAAATGTTTTGATAATAATTAAATATCCTCTTCCATGAATTCATGACCTATTTGATCAATATATGGGAGCTCAATGGTTCACTAAAATTGACAATCATTTGTAAAATAACTAACTATGTTTTTGAATGGTGTATATTTCAAACACAACCATCAAAAGTAGATATATCTATTGTGAGTTCATTATTATGCATTTTTGTCTGATGAAAAAAAAATCATTATGAAATTGATGAATCTGATATTTAAAAGGTATATGGATTCATTTGTGTTGGTGTTTATGGATTTTATACTTCTGTATACTTGGATAAATGTAGAGCATGGGAATCACATGGGTATAGTGTTGGGTATTTTTTGGGAGCATTGTATATGTAAAATGTTATGTGAATTATGGATAAAAAATGTACATTTCCATGTCCATGTTAATTATAATAAAAAAATTCAATATTTCCAATATATATATATATGTTATTTTCTTTTAGAAACCATCAAAGAATTTCATTATGCAGTTTCCTTGTCTTTGAGTGATAATACATGTGTTTTTACATAATTTTTCATGTTTTTCATCACTAATGAATGATTTATTTAATAATGGTGTTCCTTTTAATTGAAACAATGTTTTTGAGAATTATTTCCAAGAGATTGTGGATAGAATTACCTTGGAACCTACCACTGTATTTCCTAAGTATGGATATGGTTATGTAGTATATTTTGATTCATTACGATCATGGTTGGGATATGTTATCGTGAATAATTATCATTTCGTTTCTTATAATTGATGGATGTTATGATTTTATGAGAAGAAATAACCAACACTTCATTTGGTATCTATTTTTTTAGTCCATACTACGAAAATATAGCATTATTATATTCTTACAGAAATATTGGCATCATGTATGAACCATATGATCTTAAAACACATTTTATCACAAATAAAATTTAATTTAAGGGACTAATGAATGATATAATACCATAAAATATTCAAATTATACTTGATGTGTACATCGGGTAATGGAAATTTTGTGGAGGATGGATTAATCATGAATTCATATAATCAGTTTGATGAATAATAATCAATTTATTGTATGAGGACGCTAGTTATATAATACATGAATTTGGATTGACCAAACCAAGATGATTTTTTAGTTTTATAACAAGTTTCATCCATTATATATTTGATTATGTATGTGATGTTGGCTTAGATATCTGATCTGCAATGAGATTGATGAGGTCAAAACTCAATGGTGGGGATACTTTATAGAGATGGATGTTAGATGGGAGTTTGGTTTTGAGGTTTATACATATAATCATAGAACATTTATCTTTTCAAGAATAGATTAATAATTATTACCACTATATGATATGATCTATTCATCTTTGAATTCAAAAGTTTAAAAAATTTGTGAATGTAGTGTTTTAGTGTGTTTGAATGAAAATGGAAGTGGTTGAGTATATTTCCAAATGTCTCACATATCCATAAATCAAGGAAGAACACCAATAACCAGAATGAATGTTGAATTCTTTGATAATTTAATTTAGAGATGGGAGAAGATAAAAATTGATTTTTTTAAAAATTTAGAAAGAACATTTTGGAATCATAAATAAATATGGGTAATTTTAATTCATCTCATTATGTTTGATAATTTTATCCCTGTTCATGAATCCCATATGGTAGAGAAAATTATCAGAATCTATATTTGATATTTTTTTAAAATATATGGAATTATATTTTTGATTGTATCATACCAAGACCCATGTTTATGTATTTTGTTTAATAATTCCTATAATAAGATCATGGGACTCAGTTGACTATGAGCATGAAATCTCATACTCAAATAAATGAAAAATATGAAAAGACAATTCAAATGCTGCCGTAAACTATTATGGAATGTGTAATGTATTTTTGGTTACTCATTGGAAGAGAATGTACAGTTAATGTATTTTTTTATAACATCCCTTATCAGGCCTAAATACATATGGATTTTTTTGAATAATTTTATTTTATTCCTTATCATTTTCCACGTTGTTGTCCTGAACCATGGTAAACTTCACTGGTTGGACGTAGCATGGTCCCATAGATAATAGAAAAGATTCAACAAAATTGAAATAGGATAGAGTTATATCCGAGAAATCATAAGTCAGATGTGGATCTCAACCGATGGTTCTTTTAATTTTAGGAGAGTAATCATGTTTTCATGAGAATATCTCCATGGATTTTTCATCATTATTTTTTTATGTAAGAAAAGGTATCTCTATAGAACATAGGTCCTTTTTAGATGGGTAAATGACATTTTGAGGTTCTATATCAAATTTAATTATTTCCAAGATTACGTTTACAACATAATTAATTTCATTTATCTCATTTAAAGATCCCCAAACTCGATATCTACCATGTGAATCGATGAGATCACATTGGCCATGAACTAAATTATATGTTGATTCAGGTACTGTTAAAGATAGTGGATATGAAACATAATGAATATCATGGGAATAAAATTGGTCTATATCTATATTTATGAATTC
This sequence comes from Viscum album, assembly GCA_963277665.1. Classification (NCBI taxonomy): domain Eukaryota; kingdom Viridiplantae; phylum Streptophyta; class Magnoliopsida; order Santalales; family Viscaceae; genus Viscum; species Viscum album. Next base: position 398,671,497 of record OY728151.1, on the reverse strand, counting down.
ATTGTTACATTTTTTATGAAACATAAGTGTGTGAAAAAAATGTTGGAGGAATATCCCAAACCATAATTGGGAAAATGTAGTTTTTTAATTTCATGGGATGAAATGGTTGATGTAATGGGGAATATAGCACAATAAATATCAAGTATATAACCAAATATTTATGTACATTAAGTATATATAATGAGTAGGTTATGTTTCAGTAGATTTATAAGAGTTTTAGCAAGATTTTGTGTTTTTTATAGAGGTGTGGTATTTGAGAATGATTATATAAATACATGAAGAACATCCAATAAACATTGATGCTATTTTTGGGAGGGACTGAAGCTCTGTATGGTTGGTGAAAGATTTTCCAAACTAATAATATAACATGGGGAAACCATGAAATTATAGACAAAGTGGAAGATCATGGATTTTGGACGGTTTGTCTAACTGTGAAGTGGTTTGGGTTTAGAGAGTATCTCTTGCACATTTAGTTAATGGGTTGACTAAATCTGTTCACCAGCCCTGTAGTGTGGAGATTTTGATCAGAAAAAAGTAAAACTAATTTTAATTATGTTTGAGGACCCCATTTAATTTTATAATATTACTAAATATGAAATTATTTTTTGTAATAGTCCATGAAAGATAATTCCTCTTGATCCAAGTTCATGTTTTATGCAATTTAAAACATTTTTGAGATCGAGATTAACTGATTTGTCATCATTCCTTGTGGTTCATTTAATATATCTTCACCTTCTCTTTTTCAAAAAATTATATCTTTTACATTATGGATTTATCCTTATTCTAGGATGTATTATTTATTATGTCATTTTAACTCCTTGAAAGGCTTGGGGAGGTAAATTTGGTTATTGTTCATGTCAATATAATTATTGTACTCTATTCCATTTTTTTAAACTATTGTGAGGTAGATTTATTGTATCACTTATCCACCTAATTAAAAAAATGATCAATTTGGTTTAAATAAATTTTTCCTATGAATTTATTTTAGGATTATTGTTTTGTTCTTATAAAAAAATGTGATTTTTTTGTGAAATTGTATAAATTGGGTGGTTTTTCCAATAATCTGCATCGATGATAATTTTAAAATTGTTATTTAAAAATTATTATTTTTATTTGAATAATGTAAAATGGTTATTGATTTTTTCTTTAATAAATATAGGTTTGAGGTTTATTGGAATGGAATGGCATTTAGAATACATTTTTTGTTTGAGTTTATTTGAATTATACACATCCAAGTGGAAGGGTTGGGTGCCATGGGTGCACTTGGTATTTTTTACCCTGTGATGTCTTGGTAGAATGACGAGTGGATGATCATGAGTATGCATGAATGGATATTTGAATGTGTTGAATCATAGAATGGTAATTCCAAATGTGATGGGGAAAATTTTAAAGTCTTTTCTTATTACCTTACATGGAATACTATTTTATCTTTGATATATAATGTTTTATATATTTTATAATATTTTATATAAATGTGATAAAATATTCGGTCTTAGTGGAATGAGTTGGTAAGTCATTTGTGAAATTATATTGCTATTAGACTCACCCCCTACTTGGGATTTGTTGTATTTTTCAGTAGTTATCTATAGAGGCATGATTAATGGCATGGTATCTCAGTTATTTAGTGATTTATCTTGGAATAAAGGGTATAAAATTTCAAGTTAGTTCATGTATCAGGTTGTGAGTCACTTGGTAAATTTCACTAGAGTCTTTGGATTTAGTTTCCTTTTGATTCCATTGGTTGTGTAACAAGGTTTCTAACAGTTCTATAATATGTTATTGGAATTATTATGATTTCAGATTTTTTATACTCATTAATCTTATAAGGGGTTTTTTTGATTATTTACTTGTGGTTTTTATGTTTGTATTTTCATTAGAAAATCTTCCCCCAAATTTTTTTGATGCTACTGGAATTTATTTACAGCCATTTGTGTCTTGGGGATATCACCTATGGCATGTAACAACCACCACATTAGTGGTATGATGTTGGAAAAAATATAGATATCTTGATATTATCTTGATAAGTAAATAGTAGGGAAAATATAACCCTTTTGGTTTCACATTAAGTAATATTGTACTCAACCACAACATTATAATAACAATAATTAGGTAAATATGGAATGTGAAATGGGTGAGAATATAAACCTTTTAATATCTCATGGGAATAACATTATAAAATTCAATATGAAGTGAAATACAAGACATCGGTCTATTTGTCCATTTGATATTCTTGATCATGTTTGGACAATAGCTTATCACTATGTGCTTCCACTGAACCTCTCTCAATTTCATGATGTGTTCTATATATCTGACTAGAGGAAATATATACATGATCATTAAAATTTACCAAATTATGAAGTTTCACATATTAACCATCATATTTAAAATTTATAAAAACAATTATAAATATTATATCATATAAATATTATTTTAAACTGTAGGGGAACTTTTTTGTTTAATATTCTATTAAGGAATCCTGTTTTTGATGAATCAATATAGTTACCTAAGGATATGATGAATTAGAGATATAATCATTTATTTAAACAAATGGGATAAAATTTCAGGGGTTCAATTCATTATAAATTTGTTTCAATTTAACTATTTTATATTTTATAATATATTTCCCTTTAGAAAAATTATTTTTCCTCGGTAACATGTGATACCCCTAACCAAATTTTTAAACGAATCACAATATTGAATTCTACTATAACATAGCCATTAAATTTGATGGACTAAATATAAATAATATTATTATTAAATATAAATATAATTTCTCATTTCTGTACATATTCAGGGATAAATTTTTAGTAAATAATCACTCATTTTTTAGTAATTTTATTCTATGTTTCCAAAAAAAATTATTTACAATTTATTTGTATTTGTTTTTTTTGCGGATGTTATAAATAAATATTTAGAATTTTATATATATTATGTTACAAAATTAAAATAATTTATTAGATAATCATTCCAATATTAAATTTTGGATATATTTTAGTATTTTATTAAAATTAATGAATATTCAATAAACAAATAAAAATAATAATTTTTCAAATACCCCATATTTCATTCAAATTAATAGTGTAATTTAAAAGTCCCATTTTTTGTATTTCATATTCACATTACATTTGAGTTATTTTATTTAAAATTATATAATTAATTATATTTTATTTATCATTATTCATAATATTTACATTAGATAATTTTTATCGTTACAAATATATATTTTTAAAACAATTTTTATATTCATTTTTTGTATTTATAATGAATTATATTTCATCCACTTTTTTAATAAATTATTTAAAACATATTTTCATTTTTGGAAATCATATTTTCCCTATTTTATTATACTTGATTTTACATAATTTTATAAATATATGGTATTTTTTATGAATAATGAATAACAATGATTTTTATTAAAAACATAATTTTTTATTTAAAAAAGTAACTAATTTATATTATGTTTTAAAATTATTTTACAATTTCAATTAGTTCAATTATATTATTAATAATCCAATTTATGTCATTGAATTAGTTTATATATTACATTTTGATACATAAACCATTTATTACTAATAATGAATATTCTTTAAAAAAGAATTTATCTGCGAGGCCCACCAATGAAGAGTTAATAATATTGTTTAGCCTTTATCAATTTATTTTTTATTTTAAATTCCATAAATATGTGGTATTCACCACGATATAATAACATTCAAATAAATTATATAATTAAATGTTATCATATTTACATAACATGAAATATCTACAATCTATTCAATAAATGTGAAGTGAATGTATCTCTATTATGTACTTGTTGACTACACCCACAACACAACTATACAATTTATTTTCCATAAAATTAACTATTGGATAATTATTATGATTCAATGAATACTAATATATTATATATATAAATAAATTATTCTTTTAAATTTGTAATATCATATCAACTATTATAACTTCAATTATGTTCAGAATTTATAAAATCTCTCATGCATAATTTTGGAAAATTTCCTCTAAGAAGTGATGTGATTAATTTCTCATTACTGTTTTACATATATGGTAAAAGGGATATATTTAATGAATATAGAAGATATATATATATATTATATAATAATTATTTGACAACTATGATTTATTATTTACCTTTCTTTCATTCCAACGATCACAAAGTGAAATCAACATTCATGATATGTCTGACCTACCATATCCATAATCGATGTAATTGACTTTTAATCTATATCTTTTATGTTTGAATTTAAAAAAGTATAATGAATATATATGATATTTATATCATTATTATGATATTATAGATTATAGAAACATGGTCAAATTATATGTACCAAGTTATATGGAACGAAATTATCATGTAAAATGAATAAATATACACCCACAAATGATGATTTTAAAAAACACATAAGGTAATATCATTCATATAATTATGATTCTGATATTAAAAATGCTGAATGATTTTTTTATCTGAATATTATGTCATCAGAAGATGTTTTATTTTATGAACCTATTAATTTTTATGAGATGTATATAATACTAATTTTTAACTATTATATCATGATTATACTTATATCTGTGGTATTTAATGTTTCATTTAAATTTATTCCTTTTCTGTTTCCTATGAATCAAAATTTAAAAGGGATTTAGGATTTAATGATACAATCTCATTTTTTATCAGGATTTATTATGACCAATATTTTGATTTTATGAAGTATTAAAAATCTATCTAAAATACCATTAATTTTCTTCTCCTCTATTTATTTCAACAGAATAATTGATCTCATTTCAGTTACCCTACAATAAAATATATTTACACCTTAAAAATTATTTTATGTAAAATTGAAATTATTTCTCCCTTTGGTGAAATATCCTTTTTATTCAATATTTATGTTTTCTAAATTTTTTTTAAATATTATTAAATATATTATACTATGATTTTAAGGTCATCTTTACCCCAAATTTCCAATTTACTAAAATCTATTGAAGTGATATTTTTTATATTTAAAAAATGAGGTAACTATAACATTATACTAAAAATGTGAAAGGATCATTATTTTAATATACATGACACAAATAAAGTTCTCGTCCATCATCTAAACATAGTATTATAAAGATTTATTTTTTTATCAAGGTGATTATTATATAATATTCTTTCCAAAATATTTGATGATTTTTAAGATTTTAAAATACTATATACTTAGTGAAATAAATTTTATTGTTAAATTTTCTTGTGATCGATTAAATGTTACATTCAATTACTATAACATTCTAATTTTACTTATGATTTCATATAGATACTATCTAAAGATACCTTTTTTATTTATTTATCTGAATGGATTTTTATGATGATGATTTGTTGATGATTCCACAAAACACTTTTCTTTCCAATTGGTTTACTAATTTATGATTACACATTTATTAAACACATGTATTTCTCATGGATTATAATATACAAAATGATTTTATATGTATATATATTTTTTATTTTCTATGGGTTATAATAGGATGATATAATGACTGTTTTATGATATTTTGGAAAAAATATGTATGATTTTCATTATGTGTTATGTGGGTCAAAAATTATATATCGTCAAAATTTATTGGGTAAAAATGGATATGTAATTAAATAATATTTATTGGAAGAAGGAGTACACCTAGATTAGTGAAGGAATCTTTCTATAATGATAGTAATCAGAGTGGACTTTACAAAAGAATAATATGGAATAATGAGTGATCTTAATTCACTATGGTTGTATTATAATTGATTCAAGGCTAAGGAAACGATTTTATAGGGATAAGTGTTCCAGTCAGTCTTATTTTTTTATGCCAATGTTATGCTCTATTGGTACATGTTCTATGATTCCATTTTGATTTATATCATATAAACTGCCAGTAATTATGCCATGAATTTATATTATTATCCATTATATTTTTAGTATGGTTTTAAAATGGATATATCATGTTCCCATACCACTTTTTAATTGTTTAGTTAATGTGATCACTAGTATCTCTCTTATGTACCCTTCATGAGAATCTAGTCTCACCCATTTTAAAGATTACTTTCCCTTGGTAGGAATGCTGGTTTAATCTATGATATATCTATGAATGTATATTATTATAAAAAACATAGTTAGAGATGATAAATATCACATGTGAAATAGTTTTTTTGTATCCATGTTTACAATGTCACAAGACCAATATGACTATATCATGGATCATAATATCCTTTAATAAACATTCATCTAGAGAGATGTAATTTTAATATATGATAAGTATGGGTCGCTATATCCTTTATTTTATGCGGCTTTAAATTGTAGATTGTTAATTTCTATTTGAACTATTATATAATTATATAATATTTACATGTTTTTGTTAATTTCATAATTATTTTTTCATCACCAACTTATCATATTGTGGATATGTATATAAAAACTATTTGTATCTGAATTTCATGATCAGTTGGTTATTACTATTTACTAACATATCCTAGAAACTAATCTACATAAGGGTATGATATTTCTTTCATGATTGGTTTATTTCTAAAATAAGGTAAAATAAAATAAAACCCAGTTTATTTGAATATTTTTTTATTAGAAAAGATAAATGCAATATTAGATGAATTGCATTAAAATAAATCATTGAACATATATCTTAAAATAATAAAAAATTCGTACAATTTATTGATATACCCTTATTGATAATGTTTATATTTTTCCTGTTAAAAATTATTACATTTTAAAAATATTATACAGTTAAATCAATAGAATTTATTTAATTGTTCAATATGTAAAAAATAATATAAAATTTGTCTGTCACATAAAAAACACATTATAGGATTACAAAATTCTAGAATAAAATTATTGTAGTGTACACGAATAAATATCCAAATTTCAAGATATATGAAACAATGAATTTAGGGCTTTTTTAAAAAAAAAATATCACAAAAATAATATTAAGAAGTTGGATTTTTAGATAAAATTTTATAACTTCGTTAAAATTGAAAAAAATCATGGATATATACCAAAAAATAATAAATATATTTCATTAAAATTTATTAATGAAATATTTTAAAGGAATAATTAATCAAAATAAATGATTTTTTAAAAAATTCAATGTATTCATGAACATCAAAATCCATAAAAAGAAGATAACTATTAGAATACGGGGGTTGCATTTAAATCAAGTAAATATTTATTTAACAAATCATATAATATTTAAAAACACATGAATGATGAAGAGATGAAAAAAATACTATATTCTGGAAGGCTTTTTCTTATAAATTGAAAAGGTATTCAGAATAATATTATAATATAAATCATGCGTAATTATTAAATTGAGAATAGAAATGGTAAATCTCATATTTTTTTAATTATATAGATATTATTTATTATTTGTATAAAAAGAAATGGAATATAATGAATGCATATAAAAAAATTAAGAATAATATAATTGATAATGACTGTGATATAATGAAAATATAAAAATATAGGCCTCTTGAACATACAACATGGTCAACCCCTTAGGTGAAGAATCTGAACACGATAAGGTATTAACGTAACTTATCATTATCTTAATTATTTATCATATAATTCATTTTTATTAAAAACATGGATATTTAAAACCATATATTTAAAAATTAAATGATGTTAGAGGTAGAAATTTTAATTTTGTCCGACATATTACTATTTTATATTATATGTTAATGGAATTTCATAATAATGTTATGGAAGGGAAATTGAATCTAGATATTGAAAAAAATAATTATAATTACTCCTACAAGAAAACCCATTAAATATTACAAGGTACCAAATGAATTTTTTGAAATTGATTAGTTCAAAATTCATTTTCCATTTTTACTTATTTAAGAGAGAATCTTGTTAAATTTAGGACAATGAAAAAAATCTAAAATAATGTGATTGGATACAATTCAGAATCTTTTATGAATTACTAGAATTTGGTTTTTTATATCAATATTAATACTTTTTTATTTTTTTAATTGTTTAAAATATTTAATGAGAGGTTATTATTCAAATTAATTTTTTGTATGCAGTTCTAATAATTTGGTACATTCAGAAGAAATTTTGTATTCATCCTTATTTTAATTTTTTTTATAATTTTACTATTTAATAATATCAGAAAATAATGATCAATTAATAATATAGTTTGATCATAAATATCAGGGGTTATAAATATTGAAATAATTTTTTCTTATAATTTTCATTGAAATATAAATAACGACCTTTGTTATAATTTTATTATCCATTTATTTTTAATTGTGTCGAAATCTACTCTTTTTAAATTTTAAAATTGGTGGGTATGCCATTTGTTTTGATCGTTGGAACCAATTTACGAGTCTTCCATAAACCCACCCTTTTTTGATATATATATAGAGTATTGAAAAGTATATATGGTGTTTAGAAGTTTTTCAAGATCATTGAAGCCCTGAAGGTCCTATTTTGGAGTTGCATGTCTAGGAGCATTATTTGGGTAAACCATGAGTCGTCATCGAGAAAAGTGCATGGTCCATTTTTTTACTAATAATTTTTTTTAAAACTAATTGGGTAAAGGTATATAACCATGTGTGGGTGTCTATAGTTTTTTAGAGGCTTTCTAAAAGATTTCACATGATTAGTTAATCCTATGTGGAAATCCAAATAGGTAGTTCAATATAGGTAGTACCTCCCCACTTTATCCTGAATAGTTTTCCGTATGGGTTGGAAAACTATTTGAACAAATATATAAAAGAAATCCATCCTACTTTATTAACATTGTAATGTAACATTTTCCCCCATATATTTATTGTTCTCTACTTTTTTTCCTCATTCTCTAGTTGGTCACCCAAAATAGTGGGTTTCTCTTCCCTTCTTCCTTCTCTTCACTTTTATCCATCTCATTTTATAGTTATCCATTTTTGATTCATCGGGTGTTTTGGAACTATCTCAAAAATTCTCTCCTCACACATTAATATCTTCTTCCATGCTTCCTCATCCCATATCAAGAAATCTATTTGATACATTTTCAATATTTTTATGGAATTAGATGGAATCATCAATTTTTCCGAAACATCATTGAGTATGAGTATAATACCGGACATGCATATGTCATTGAGTCTTAGGTCGGTGGTTCATATGATTATTTAATTTTCCATATTCATATTGGGGTTGATTATTTTAGAATGAAATTTGGTCCTTGAGTTAGACTATAATTCTTGATGTCAAAATGATTATAGAACCTTATATGATTCTTTATAAAATAATGTAGTCCAGTTTATTTGATCGATTCTAGGTTAGAGGTAGTTGACCACCTTCGGAATCTTGGCTAGGTGGTTTTCTTATATATCTTGTATATTTTTTAATTTGAGTCGTACAATTTAACTACATTGATATTTTTTCTTATTATGATGATTTCTTCCTTTTAAATATAAGTACTCGATTTAATTAAACTAAATTGCATATTTAAAATTATTTGAGATATAAAAAAAATTAATATAATTTAATGTGATCTATTGTATTATGAAGGGCTTGGACAATGGGGTTGAGGTGTCCCAACCATCAGGATTGGGGCCACGTGGTTATCTAGTTGAGCAACGGAAGGATTTAATGAGTGATAATGAATCTTTAGGTGGGAAAACATGGTCATTAGTTTGAGGCGGAGAAACTGTCATGTTGAGGGCATGAACCATGCTTTTGGATGGAATGGTCATCAAAAATGAGAATCATGGATAGAAAGGAACGTGGAGTTTGATTGTTATGTCTTCAGTACTAAATTGGTTAGTGATTCTCACACATGATACCCAAGGCACCCATTTGAGTCGTGTTCAAATAGATTGACCCTCTGGTGAGGTGGTTTTGGAAAATCATGTAGGTTGAGGACCTCAGTAGAGTGAATTAGGTATAATTTTGGGGTTCCATGCCTATGAAATCCACGAGGAATGTGAGGATCTTTCAGATGATAGCGTTGAAGCTATTCTACTTCCATTGATTCCTTCAGACACTTGCTAAGGGTATTCACCTTTATAGTTATTCTGGTGTTGTTGAGGTAATTAAAAGCATCATGGTGGTTGTGAAGCACCATAAAAGATTTTTTTAAAATAAATTACATTATACTATTTCATTATAATTGTATCACACCTAATTAAACGTTTATGTTCGGTATGCACATGTGTCAGGTATCATACTGAGACTTATTCATGCACTCTACATGGGCCCTTGAGGACACTTGTAGATTTTATATTGTTGCATTCAAAAAACGGTCTTTTATTGTGATCTAGAAATTAGTGGATTTTTTGAAAGGGATATTGGCATGGATTGTAGAAATGGACCATGAGGATTTGCTTTAGTTCTTTTTCTTTTCAACATCAGTATGCTTTATTTAGGTTATATGTATATATTGAGGTAAGCCATGGGTGAACCATTCTATATATTTTATTGTATGACATGCATTGTATACTGGATTTTCTTTAGTGGCTGTAAATGGAAAATTTTGGATGTATATTTTTTTTACGTTGCTATTTTCTTACTTCATTAATTGTATCAATATATTGATAATACATCTTCCATTGGTCATTCAGGTTTGATTTGTTTGAGTATCTATTCTTTTGAATGTTATATATATACTCAGACCATTATTATATATCACCACTGAGTTTATATCCTCCCCACTTCTCTCTCATTACACCACCACTGTTTTTTGAAAGCCTTTGGGATTTTTGGAGGTTTGCCTTTAGAGAGTGGCACTCGGCTAGATAGCATTTTTCGGGTAGCTAATTAGAATTGTGATACAATAAGTGGTATCAGAGAAGTCTTAGACTAGGATTTAGTAGTAGTGTATGGAAAGATACTAATGAGATCAATATTTATTTTTCTGTATTTCTGTTGGTTTTAAAATTTTGGTTATGGTCAAATTGTTGTAAGAAATTCGTCAAAATTGGTCTTATAACTCTTGTTTGGGTTCTTACAACCCCATTTATAAGAGAAAAACCAAGTTACCAAGGGTGGGAATACTGTTCTATTTTTCTCATCATATTATTTATATGATCTCCACCTCATGTGGTAAACATGAAATGTGAATTGTCGTTATTTATTACTTTTTCTTGTTTAACTAGTGTGATAATTTAAGTTATTTCAAACCATGCCCTAGAATGGAAATGTATAGTCGGAATTCTAGTTTATGATATTTGATTAGCACATATTATTGAGGTTTGGTATTTTATATCCATGTACCAAAGAAAATTTTATGAAAAATGTGAAACTCTTCTTTGTATAAGTATTGATATATATATAAATATCATTGAGATTATAATATAAAAATGCATAATGTTGTCATATGAGAATGAATATTCTATGAGTGGGCATGTGTTATGTTATGGGGTGATACTGATGATCAGGTTCGGCCACATGGTAATTGGATTAAGTTGACTTGGTTCATCAAGTTGTGAGTGGCCCATGGAGTATTTGATAATTGGCTTTATTGAGGGTAGGTAATGTGGCTATGTAGTCTGGATTCTGTGTGGCATGGTTGTAATAGGTAAGGGTAAGGGAAGTGATAATGAGATTCCTTTTATTTCATTCCCTATCTATATTTTATATATCTATATATTGGATGTTATTCCATGTATTTTATTTCAAGGAATTTCGGATTGGTGATTCGGATAAAGCATCATGTATGTATAGATGCAGAGTCATATGAACATGAGTATGTTTAGTCCATGGAGTGTCATGAAGAGTAGATACATAATCAGTTGTAGGCATAAGTATTGGCCCAATAATAGGTTCCATAGTTCATAGAGAAGCTACTTTAGTTTCCCACATTTTGGTTGTGGGTTGCAGGGTATCTCTAAGTGAGCCTAGTGTTAGTTAGAAAATGTATCTACATGGGTACTTAGGGTTTGATCCATCTATGGAGTATCAATCTCAAGAGTTCCAATCACATAACTCACCACCTTTTCATGGTGGGAGTGGTCTATTGTAGGATGGTAAAGTAATCAACGCTTTTAATATGATCATTGAGTAGTTATAGATTACTCCATGGATGAGAGTGATATAGGAAACCAACATGCTCAGAGGACTAACTATGGAATGGTTTCATTTCTATGTATAGGAAGGACGAAATGAGGGAATCTCCCAGAACAATATTGAGGACATGTTTTAGACCATTTTTTCATGGATACCCTGATCACAAAATTGTCCTAGGAGTTCTTGGGCCTTTATCATGGTTATATGACCACCGTGGACTATGCAATAATGTTAGTGAAATGTTCTTTCTTTTCAGTCGACATTTTATGAAATAACACCTCAAGGGTGGGGAATTTTGAGGATGGTTTATATAATTCTATTTTGGTGATGGTAAAAATATTTATGTTGGACTCATTCTTATAGGTGGTGAACGAGGCATTCATATTGAAGGGAAACCTAATTGATAAATCTTACATGAGCTAGGTAGTATCTTTAGATGATTTGTGTGATGAGGCCTCAAATATCAATAATTGAGGCCCTAATGAGATATATTAGAGTGGTTATTACAAGGACCTATGCTGAACACATAGTAGAAGATCTTCTATTGTTTTCATTAATTGTGGGAAGCTCAGAGAAGTCCATACATAATGAAATTGGCCTTTAAAATAGTTCTGGGCAAGTGGAATTGTTGAGCATCTCAAGAGGTTCTGTAAGAATACTTCTCTATCAGCTGGTATTTAGGGTCCTTTGAAAACATCGGGATATGAGGTCTCATTTTTATTTGTACTAGGTGAGGGTAGTGAGAAAAAACTATACCCAGATGCCATTGTAAAGATTGTGGAATCTAGAAGTATAGTTATTAGCCAATGGATGGTGAATCACCATAGCAATTATAGGCTTGAGGATTTTGGGATTCCTAATAGTTACATTTTAGTGGTCTTCATGGATTTGGGAAGGCTGGTGAGACAATGATGGTCAGAGATAAATCATGGGCACAGTCATTTTTTTTATTTCTTTTTCATGTCCTGTTGAGGAATGTCGGTTTTGGGTGGATGAGGTGCAGGAGGTATATGTGTGAATTGATTAGTTGATATTCAGTAGGTTGGAATGGTTTTTGGTGCAAGATATACATATCAATGAGGTTTAATTCAACATAATATATTTGATCATAGTTGGATGCAGGATAACATGTGATGCATTTGCATCTGGGAATTGAGGAGACGCAGCTACATAAGGTGAAGGGGATCTGGGAATTGGTGTGATGTGGGGTTTTACTAAGGTATGAGGCACTGAAACATTTTTTTCATCTTTTGAGATGCATGACCTTGATTGTTCGATGTGTTACATGGGCATCAGGCTAAAACTGATGCAATGTAGGATATATATGGATGTCAGGCACGAAAAAAGAGAACCTGATGAGGTTTAGGAATGAAGATGCATTATTGGAGGACATTGGATTATAGGTATTTGGTCGATGTACAATTTAATTTATTTTACCATTAGCTTGGGTTGATATCGGGTTAGGTCACTACAATGTAGAGGATCCCCCCATAGAGATGTGGACTTGTACCCTTGAGGCCAAGGTAGTCTGGGTTATTTTAAATGAGGTGGATTTGTTTGGTACCATCCTTGGGTTTTGATTTATTGCTCAGAGACCAGCTATGCTAATCCAGGGGGATTCTAAGGGCCATTATTTTTTTTAATGGGTTAAAATCATATCCCATTTTGAATTTTTGAATTTGGAGGGTATTCCAAATTAAATTTTGATCATCAAAACCTAATTGTGTGCCTACTATCAACCCAATTTATTTTTTTAAATGGATTTAAAGGCATGAAAATTTATCAAAAGTTCAGAAGGTTTTTGGGTGTTTCAGAAGCTCGGGGACCCTATTTTGGATTTTAGGTAAAGCGGCATGGCTTGTGTGAACCATATGGACAATTCCATAAAACGGTGAAGCCCATTTATATATTTCTTCATGGTTTCAAAAACCTTACATGTAAGGTTGAACAACTATGTACTGAAATCTGTAGTTTATGCAGAGGCTTCCCCATGGTTTTTTCACAGTTAGGGAATTCTGTGGGGAACACTGCATGGGTAGTTCAATATAGGCATTGCCTCCAAACTATAGCTCCCATGGTTGACAAATGATTTGGAAAACAGCATTAACTAACCATGCATCTGTATTAAAGGTGTAAAATTACTTTTTCCCTTTCCCTCCATTTCCATTTTCTACTTCTTTTTTATCATTTTTCTCTCATGGGTTAGACATAGTAGCGGGTTTATTCACTTTTACTAACCTCTTAACATTGATCTGTCCCCTTCCTCGGTGCTCTGTTCGTAGATCTGTTGGGTGGGTTGGTACAATCTTAGTAAAGATCTCCTCATCCATGCCAATATTATTCATTATTTTTACCTCATAGATCAATAAATCAATTTGATCCATTTTCTCTATTTTCTATTAGTTTGATGTAATCATCAATTTAATTAATACCATTTTGTGTTAGAAGATGATACAATATGTGCCTACATCTACGAGTCCACATTATGGGTTGTATACCATTATTCATGTTTTTGTTGTGGCTTTGGGGGTTTTTATTTTAGTGTTCCATTGTGTATTTAAGAAAGACACTAATTCTTTATTTTAACATGAACATACAACCTTTCTAGATTCTATAAGGCACCTATATTCCCATTCGTACATGCAGAGCTAGGTTAGAGGCCGTCGACCAACTTGTTTAGCTAGGTCGAGTGGTTTTCCTATATTTATTTGACATTTATTTTTCATTTCCAATTTACAATTATACTACATTGAATTGTTTTCTTATATAAGTTGAGTTGTTTTGTTTTAAATTTGATACTATATTAAATTAAATTTAATTGGTTATTTAGACTTATTTTTATCTCAAATGAAGTTATTTATATGATATTCATAGATTGAATGTGATGTGATCTACTGGATCATGATGGGATTGGACCAATGGATTGAGGTTTCATGGATGTCAGAAATGATGTGATGTGGTTCTCTAGTGGGAATTGTCCATTATATTTTGAGTGATGTTGTGACATAGGATGGAGCATCATGGATGTTGGTTTAATGTGGAGAGGTTTTTGGCTAGAGGGAATAGACCAATATTTACGATGGAATGGGCATAAAACCTGATAAATAAGGTCATCATGGTATAATGTTCAAGTTGGAGGAGACTTATATAATAAATTATGGATTAATGCTCACTTAGGATGGCCAAATCCTTGTTGGGAGTCATGTGAATAGAAGTGGACTTCGTAATGAGGTGGTTTTGACAACTTGTTTGGGTAGAGGCCCCAAGTAGAGCATCTAGGGAACTTTTTTTGGGTTGATTTTAAATGAAATTCACAAGGAAGGGGATGAGACTTAGGATGATATTGTTGAGGATATGAGATGGGGGATGAGGATCACGATATTGAGGCCATTGGGCCTAGAATGTATTTGGGGGAAGTAATTGTATACTTTTTGAGACATTGTTCTATGAGTTGATGGTGATTTTTATTTCAGTATAGGTATCGCTTTTACTCATGGAATCAAGATTTGATCTGATATGTGATTTCAAGCATGCTTCCAAAGGTTCAATTACTTTCATTTGGGGTGTGACATTAGGGCATCAGAACCTTATTGATACATAATGTTTCAGATTGCCCACAGTTCTATGTTAATTAATTTGAGGGAGAACATTAGGGTTCACTTGGGATATTCTACCTTGGGGGATGCCTGGAGACATGGGATCAGGGTCTTATCCACTATAGTTATTCTGGTTTGGGAGGAGGTAGGAAAAATCTTCTTGGTGGTAGTTAAGAACCATGGATGTTTTTTATAATAATTTCATTAATTTGTTTATTTTTTGTTATATCACACCTTATTGAACACCTATATTTTTTATTTACACATTGTTCATACCCTACTGAGACTCATTCATACACCCCACACTATCAATTCAGAACATATTTAGACAATATGACGTTTCATTCAATTGATGTTCTAGGATTGGGATTTGGTTCTTTGGGGATGTTTGGAATGTGATTTTGGCATGGATGGTAGGAAAGTTACCATGAGTTTTTTCCTCATTAGGACTTTCATTTTTGTTTTCCTTTACATCTTCATCATGAATTATATATGTTATATGTATATACTGAGGTTATCAATGTTTGAAAATTTCAGGATATTTTATTTTTTACTTGTATTGTATTCCCTCTTTTTTTAGTGGGTGATAATGTAATTTTTGGTTGGTTAATTATTTTCCTACTGATATTGACAAATATTTATTCCACTGTTTTTGGATATTGATGGTGTTTCTACAGTTGGTGGGATCATTTCTATTCTAATAAGTTATTTTTCACTGCTTGTAAAATATATGTACTCAAACCATTGTTATATACCTCATTAGATGTTACATACTACACACATTTCCCTATCTACACCCTCACTAATAGTTGGTATACTTTTTCAATAAGGGAGGTTCACTTAAGGCTAGTGGAACCCAGATTGATAGCATTGTTCATGTTTATAATCGTATTGAGGATTCTACACAATGATAGTGGGTGTTCTATACATATTTGATAGATTCTATGTTACATTTTGAGACACTTATAATAGAAAATTAAAATGATTTTGATTATGTGGGATTCAACAATTTATCTATTATCTATATTATTAATTATCTTGAATATTTGAAACATCATATTTTTAGAGTTTATCAGGTATAAGAATATAAATTATTAATAAAATTACTGAATAAAACTTTTCATGTATTTTTGTATGATGTACTATTTTTTTCTTCATAGGTAATATATTTTTTTACACTTTCGGTCTTGTTGAGATATATCAAAGAAAAGTTAAGTGTTTTAATACTATATTGCCATATTATTTTTTCATAATGAAAGTTGGGACAATGACTATCTATATCATTTTTTATAATGACTAGTCATATGCATTTTTTTTAAATTATATATTCAAAAGGGTGTAAAATATTTTTTTTGAAGCATACATTGATTGAAGAAAACCTAAGTAACCATTCAAATAAATTATTTAAGTGAGTTAAATAATATCCTTATAGATTTTCTAGTTGTGACTTTTATACCAATTCATGTAATTTTCCAATCCAAAAAATGATATAGGTTTTTAATATTTGATTATTGTAACATTATCACATGGCTCTATTTCAAATAAAATAATAGTGAAGCCTAATATAAATTTACAAATTAATAAAATTTAATCAAAAATTGGAAAGGATTCACGATTATTTAAATAATAAGTGACTATTGGTGAGTTTTAGAAATATTAATTGATGATGTAAGTAATGCTAATTGATATTATCACAATTTTTTATGTCTTTAAGGAATAATGGTGCAGCTGAAAGAAATAGTGAAACAATTTAGTGGGTGATATAACCAATGCACAATGTGTAAAACAAGTCATAATAATTTATAAAACAATTTATTAACAATGTTCTCATAATGATTAATATATTCAAATTTATTAAATTACATAGGAATTCAAAATAAAATCAAACATAAAATTTGATATATTTGTTAAAATATTGTACATAAATATATTAGATCGATTGATAAATAGAATAATGTTAGGGATAATGAGAGTCTGATGCAGTGACGATCAAGGGAATCTACATGCACATGGTTGAATTAATTTGGGGGGGGGGGAAATGAGATCTAAAAATTAGGATATTTTCATACCACAATTGTACTTGGATGTGAGAAAATTAAAAAAATATTCCCATCATTATATGTGTAGAAAACATCCATGTTGTTATTTAGAAGCCTCTAACAACAGTGGATGGTATATCAAACGACCCTGTTGATGATGACAATGATTTGCAATTAATTGTCCACACAAAGTTAATATGTTTCTATAGTTGTATGGTGAACATTACACTGACTTCATAGTAATAACTTGGTGTGCATTACATGTGTCTCCACATGAAGGTAATCACCTATTATAAAGGAAGTATAAAAATAAAGAACCACTGAACATATTTTGTCCTAGACAACCGAACCGTCCCATATTATATTAATGATTCTTGAGCTATTAGTGTTTATATCTGGGCTAGTAAGATGGGGAACCAACTGAACCATCTTGATGACATGTCACTCTAATCATTTTCATAATCTAGGGTTTCAAATAAAAGAGTTCATTTAGAGGGAGAATCCAATAATTCTTTTCATTGTTTAATTATATCAGAAAAAACATCCGTGATTTTTATGATGAGACCAATTATAGTATATAGATTTCCTTTATGATATATCTCATTTTTCTCCTTCCAAATAACCCAACTACGTGCTATAAAGATTAGTGATCATGCTATTTTTTAAGCCCTCTACTCCCCACCCCCTAGAACCACTGATCAATATCGGTCATACATGAGGCATGTTCTATGGACTTGTTAATAGAGCCTCAAAACTCATGGAACATCACACTTTCCTAGTTGACTTCAAATAATAGGTGATCAGTGAATTCAGTTTGAAGATTCATGCAGCGATAGAATTTAAAGGCTAAACACACACCCAATCAATTGATATTATTATTTTTGGGAATATCCTTGTTCCAAATCCTCCACATTTTAAAATTGACATTATTTTTTATTTATCATTCCATAAAACATTTCTCATTCATTCTGAACATGGTCCAATATTTTAATTCTATGAAAGTATTTTTCTGAGAAGATACGTGAGAAGGATCTAGTCATCACACATTAGTCTAGATCATAGTTCGTCACTATGTCATCATATATGGTCGATTGTTACTTATCCAGAATATCATGAATGAACCTTGGGTTGGAACTGTATTTTCTAATGGTTATTTATTTGATAGGTAAATAATGGAAGAAGATCCTTCATCCCACCAACTTATTCTTCTAGAGATTAATGTCTCGTCTACACAAAATCCATTAAATTGTTGTTGGATATTCAACAAATAGGATTGGATCATGATCGATGTAGTAGAAATGATTCCTATTTTTTACACTTGTTAATACCAAAATTATCTTGCATGAGATTTCCCCCACAGTGACTTCCCCTCGAGAATCTCCCAGTATAGCTTATCATGGAGACCCAACATTGTTCTCGAGACACTTCTAGCATTGAACCTCCCACAGTCATAGGTCTAGTATGCCAATCCTACATTTCCTAGTTATTCATCCTTTCTAATTCTGAATCTCGTAATAATTAATACTTGATATTCTCAATTCATGACATTACCCCTATTGGGATTATTAATGAAGATCAGATCTACATTAGGATAGAAGAGAGTACACTATTGTTCAGTTTTTTTATTCCTTCAAAGGAAAAAACCTATTTTTTCAATTCAATATTATTCACATTATTTTATCAAACATCATATCAATGTGGTGGATATAAATATTCATAGGATGGACCATGGAACCCAAATAGTCCATGAGAAAGGATCCTTTATCCATGCAAGTCTCATTTTCAAGGACTTATCCCTACTATCTAAACACCTTCATGGGATGAATATGCTTCTATTTTCATAATTAACCACTTGGACACTACAAATTTTGTAGTCTTCAATATAACCATTGACTACTCAAACAGAACAATTAAAATCATTCAATAAAAAAATGGTGTTATATAAAAATATAAGGAAAGATATAACATGTGAATTATTAATATAAATATAACGTAGGATACTACCCAAACTAATGTTTTTTTTTAAATTCTCATCTTATAGATCCTTGAGTCATAATGAAAAAGGTCAGCGAAAGAGGGTATCCTTGCCTTAGGCCCCAAAACCATTAATGAAACTATGATTATTTCCAATTAATGACATATATACCCTAGAAGAGAAAACCCACCAGTATATTAGGACATGTTCTCATGAAGATTGTTCCATGATGGAATCAATTTGATAATGAAATCACATTACACCCATCATATGCATTTTTAATGTTAGTATTACTTTCTATATTGGATCAAAAATTATTTTTGTTGATAACACCATACACCTCTTCATCCAGGCCAATGGACCCCTATATTGATATCCATTTAAAAAAATCCATGATTCAATTCAGTTATCCAAATGGGTAGATAAACCGAAAACAATTTCTTGAAGCTGTAATATAGTGCTTTATATGGGAAATAACACATACATTTTGGTAGGTACAATGGAATAAGGTGAGGATCTTTAATCATTTGAGGCATCACCGAAATAGAAGAATAAGTAACATGGGAATGGTTTCCACCCTTAATGAAATCATTAACTTTTTCCACTAGATATTCAATAACTATGTCACAAGAAACCTTTTTAAAGGACCTAGGGAAACCATCCGAAACTAGGGTGATTTATGGATTTAGAGTAAATAAAGCAACCAGGAATAGTGTCCTCTAACATATTGTTCAAAAAACCTATGACCACAATAGGTATTTCCTATATGAAATATAAACTACACCTTATATATAATTCATTTATATATATGTTGAGACCATTTGTAGCTCACTAAAAAAATATTCTTCCATTTTCCCCACCTGGAATCTATCATTCGAATATGACCCATCATCCATGTGTATTTTGGGACTCATGATATGTTGTTTATCTTTAATACATGCATGAAAGAAACATGGGTTGTGGTGCCATTCACATAGCTAAATGGTTGTAAACTATTCTCTGTCTATAAACACCTATTTATGATTCATATCAGTAACGTGTTTTTTTATAATGGTTAGATCTTTAATATATCAATCATTATAGTGGATTTATAATCTACTTTCATGTATTTAGAACTCCATATCGATTTCCTGTATGTCATTAATGAGTGGTGGTTGGTTTCTTATCCTTGTTTGGAGTTATCCCCTAAGGTGTATGAGTTTTTTGTGATGCCTCGTCCAACCACATCCCTTCACATGTATTATCAATGAATCCAAGATTGTTTCTAGAAAGCTCAAATCCTCCAGCCAAATGTTTGAGAATATGAAATATTATACTAGATCAAACATTGGTGAAACAATGATACAAATAAGAGAGTGGTACTAATGGTTGATGGTGAGGTGAGATACCCTAATTTCATGGAAGGATTGGGTGGATTGAAATTTGGAAATTTAGTTTTGAATACAACACCATGTCTGGTGAATTACATTTTGATTATTTCACAATGTAAACAGATTCCCCCGAAAACCCAAATCAGTGAGTCTGCTAATAGCCACGAAAGTAATGATTTCTTATATCACCGTGTGAGGAAATGACGTATTTACATTATTCTCCCCTTTATCAATGAAAATTTCGAAATCACCACCCATAAACAAAGGATCTACCCAAGTGTTCAAGGAGCTATGATCATGCAACACGACATCCCATGTCGGAGCATCATAATAAAAACTTTTGAAAGATATAAATTATTATATTTTTAATATTAAAGGGTATGATTTTAAAATACTTTTCCATAACATGTATTAGAATAATGACAAGTTTTATGGATAATTAGATGAATAAATTTTCATTATTTACACTTAGAGAAATATATCATATCGTGTTCATAATGAAAATAATTTTATTTGAAGAATATGTGAAAGAAAATTTTAGATTGAAGATTAAGATTTATATGTAATCAATTTTAGAATAGATTAATGATTTCATGGGAAGACTAAATATGGATGACTCTAAACATATTGAAATAAAAATTAAAATAGATAATTAATTATTTATTGGGGATTCTTATACTTACCATTCACAATTTTTAATGACTCATTAATATTATAAAATTGATAATGTAATTAGATATTTTTATTCCCGGATAATAACAAAATATTATGTGAGAGGATTATATGAACATTTTATATACATTTACTTCAAAACATCAATAGTGACTCTGAATAAAAACCTGATCTCAATTGTGTATTACAATTATATAATAGTAAAATTATTTTTGAATGAATTGGGTATGATATATAGTGATTCTTCTTAAATATTAAAAATATATTTTGACTATATTGATATTATTGGACAATCATGAGGA
This sequence comes from Viscum album, assembly GCA_963277665.1. Lineage (NCBI taxonomy): Eukaryota > Viridiplantae > Streptophyta > Magnoliopsida > Santalales > Viscaceae > Viscum > Viscum album. The sequence goes on along the minus strand of OY728151.1, from coordinate 398,649,520 downwards.
TTATAGAATGATTTTTTACAAAAAATGATGATTAGTATCTCAAGGATATAACGAAGGAAACAACTATAGTGATATTTTTTCTCCATTATTGATAATGTAATAGATTATATTATTTTAAAATTATACATATCTTATATTATAAAAACATTACATGAATAACTTAAATATTTAAATATATAATTATTTCATTTTATTTAATGATTTTTAAAAAAATTATATTTCAACATGAAAAGAAACATGAATACATTTTTATGTAAAAAATGACATATATAGAATAAATCATTCACATTAAACTTGTGATGCGAGTTATCATATTTTATGTTACCATCAAACTTTGTGATTGTTATGCTTGAACATAGTTCATTCATTGAGATATTTTTAAATGATATTATGGTTGTAATGATTTATATTAACTAAATAATATTTGGATAATGAACTTAATATTTGTATGTATATTTTACAAATTGATAGCAATTTAATTTCAGATGAGCCAGATAAGAAAATAAAAATTGTTTTGGGTTTTTAAGAGATTTAAATTGGGTGATGGAATCATATGAAATAACTACATGTATTTAAAGGGTCATATTAATATATTCTATTTTCAATGAAGTTTCAAAATTCAAACTCTTATGAGTAGTGGATTCAGATTATATAAAGTTTTTATTGCTATTTTATTAGATAATAAGTCATATCAAGTAATTATCGGATTCTCTATCTACCTGAATACAAAAGACCTAATTTATTATTTAGTGTATACAAAAATATAATATTAAAATATATTATAAAGGATCCACATTTTACTATAAATATAAATACATTAAAGTATATTAAAGTTAAAATAATCCATATTTTGTTTTGTCATTCGAGTACCCATTTTATGATTATATGAAACGTCTAATACTATTTATATATTATTTGTAAATATTATTTGGATTATTTATGAGACCAGGTGCTGAAATAACCTACGATTCTGAGTCCTGGTGTGCATAAAATAATGGTTTAAAATATATTAAACATATTAAATATAATTCATGCAAGATTTTCCTGAAAAATAAGAATAACTCTTAAACGGGATCATAGATCAAAATATAAGGTCACTATTGAGCATTTAATGATGGTTTTACCCTATGTGTAACTTATCAGTGGTTGGCATGTGTTATTTTTGAAAACAAATGTGGTTGTAAAATAAATAAAATAATTTTAAAAAAATATTATAATGTCCTTGTCTTGATGCGAAGAATTGTATTTCATTAAATGTATCCTTATGTTAGAATTTATGAGTTTGAATTATACCCCTATAACTTTTGGAGGATCATTAGAGAGAGCTCTAGTAATCCTTTTTTATGAACAATGACGGGTAAAGGATCGATGATCAACACACATTGATTTTTAAGGATATTTCCAATTAACACAATAAAACTTAATTGTTCATTAGTGACCAATCCAAATCAATGTATGGAATGTTATTACGAATTTATATTACACATTCTAAATTTCTACAAATAACATGATTCAATTGAGGAGCAGACTGATTCACAGATTGGGTGTATTTTTGGATTGGATTTATTTTATGTGTATTTTTTCTAAATAAGTACTATAATTAATTTTGATGATTGGCTCATTTAACGTTCCAATGTAAATGAACCAATATTGATTTGAACATCAATAAAGGATTATTATTGTCGATTTGTTTTTTTCCACTAATTTCACATTTCATCCTTAGAATTATTCGCTAGCCTAGGGTTAGGGTCTTCTTGATTAATTAGTTGTTGCACACCTATTTCTTGGAGAAAAAAATATGATATAATAAATCAAGGATTGGAAAGACATCATGGAGGTAAAATTATAGAGATAGAAAAATCCAGATGAATGATGATACCTAAATTCACATTCATCAATTCATAATGAAGAACATAGATTCATTCAATTTTGATTGAAGATATAGAGATATGATGCATTTTTGGACTATGATGTGGATTTGATGATCTTGGATCATTGATTTGGTGGATTTTTGATCACTATATCATAGTCTTGAAGAACCATATTGAAAGTAGAAGAAGAATCAAAGATTCTAGATAATCTCATAGAACACTGTGTGTAATCCTGGATTACATATTATGTGGGGCCCTATCATAACAATGGTACGGTTTGACCATAGTAAAGGACCACAAAACATTTTAACCCTATCACATGACATGTGATCCTCTCTAGTTGACATAGAGTGAACTTAAGAATATCACGGACACAGGATGTAGTACATGGGCACCGACATGCCATGTAATCCCACATGAGCATGGCTTCACATACAAGGATCGGTACAAAAACACATACATGGTACAAGGACATGACCAATAAACATGGTCATCGTACTATTTGTCTCAACGCATTGATTACATCCTTCTACATGATCTATTTAAGAAGAAATCATTTTTTGTGAGGTTGTTCTACATGTGAAAGAAATTCGATAACTGGACATTTTATATACGCCCCAAAGGTACATTTTATTCTTCCATCATGAGTGCATGATGCTCTTCATTTATTAGTATTTAAATTTATATGTTGAGTTCAATCCCATGGTCCTTCTCCTCTAGGGTACAATGCGACATTACAACAAAATCACTAGATTTTCATCCCCTCTATATGTTAAGTCTCAAATAGAATTGTGGTGCCAACCTATGATACAGGAGTGTGATCCGCAATCATAAATAGTAGGATTTTTGGGAATCTATCTACCCTAAATGAGAAGGTATTCGATCCCCCATATAGAAGGTTGTATCAATAGGTTCTGTGGAATTTTTTACATATGATACCATATATAGTTGGATGATTTATGCTGGGTTCATGGTTTCTCCCATCTATTCTAGGAATGACCCCATATTTGTGTATCATGGTCCCCATTGATGATTTTGCTTTACTGGGTAAGTTTTAATAACCTAGAACTCTTCATTGAGTGTCTCCAATGGTACCCTGGATCATGGAGTGTGTTATCCCATAATGAGTGTTGCTTTGAACAGAATCTTATGGCTGATTGTTGGTTATGAAGTCCTAGATTCATGGTGTCATTCTTGAGTATGTCTGGATTTGTCTTATATTAGACCTTGATTTTTATATATTGTATTGACTAAACTATACATAGAGGATAATTTTTAGTGTTTTTATGGTTTCCTATAGAGTATTGTTATACTGTGATCTACATGGTCTTTGTTTGTACATGTCACATCCTATACAGATGAAAAACATTTTTGAAATTTTCCTCAGGGGATAGGTAGTGGGTGGATCAAAGATGCAGATTCAAAAATCTAGGTGTTTACAAACAATGTAAATTTGACATAGTCTTATCCATTCAATTAGGTTGGAGTTTTTCTAAATTTGGATTGGATTATTTTTTGCCACTTTTTTATTTTTACAATATTATTACTTCCTTACTCTGCTATAGGCTATTTTTTGTATCCATGAATTTTTTTAGATTTTTTTTGAATTTAATCACTCTATGGGATGGATGATATGGGTGTTTGTACACGAACATTAGAAAAATGCCACCCATTTGTGCGATATTAATACTCAGCACTGGTCTCCAGCTTCTGACATATTAGATGTGAGATTGGGGTAGTCACGGGTCGAACCGTTGGGGGTCGGGTCAAGACACAGTGTTATCAGAGGTGGTTGGTAATACATTAGGATTATAGTAGGTGAGATTGGTTTTGGGAATCCGTGTTAAGTGTTTTGAGTTCATCTTCTACCCCAAGGATTCAATATTGGTGTGACAAAAAATGTTTCCGTACATTAGGACTCTGATCACATTGTTTCTAACTTGGTACATGAGAGCACTGGTTTTAGGGTAATGAATGGTACATGTATCATATAAGAGTGGTTGTGTGTTCCATTTCCTTATTGAGTATTCTCCCCAAATATACTATTTTACTGATGGTAAATTTTGTTTTATAATACGTTTTCATAATCTATACACCAATCTATGATTCCAACACATGAACATGAGGATGATCCACCTACTTCTGAACAATCAGTATAATGGAATGTACCATAAATAGCACCACCAGGTCATATAACAGCTATACCACAACCTATTGTGAAGTATCTATATTTAAAAATTCTAGTTGAGGATGCACATAAACTTAGTAATGTGTACAAGCTTTAGTGGTAGTGTCATATTAAGTTGTGGTGTGATCCAGACCCCCAGGTGGTTGAGGACTGGCTAGAGGTTGTCACTCGTGATTATGGCCTTGTGAGGTTGAATACAAACCAGATGTAAATCCTAATGAAGTGTCATCCTCAGGGATCTTCTTGACAATGGTGTAACATGGTTACTGAGCAAAAAGATGAGACAAATCTATCCTAAATAGAATCTGATCATCTACTGAGAAAGGTGTTCTATCTGGCCATCTTTTAAATAGTAGACATAAATTAGCATTTTTATCTACAATAGTTAAGTATGATTGTGGTAGAGTTTTCCATGATGTTTAATGATTTCTAATGTTACACTTTAGATATTAAATGGGGCTCTTATTTAAGGATCAGACCTTTGAGAATGTAATTCATTGTGAGATCATGTTTGAAGTGGTATCTCTTATAATTTCCCCTAATAATGGGGTACATGAATGAGAAATGATTGTAGAAGCATTTCTGGTATAGTGGCCACCATTAGTGGGAGAGAATAGTGAGAACCTCCTAGCTATGACCTCAGAAGTCGGTATCCAATGGATGTAACATGGATCCTAGAGTATTAGATGATTATTGATGTGATAACAGACTCATGTTCAGTATCTCAGCGGTCTTAGGGTAGCTCAAATCAGCCAAGGAATTGGTAGTGCTTCTCTTGCGATAATTAAGGAAATATGATAAATATTTCTTAACCCATCGTGTATATATTTTCAAGATATTTAAGGGACATAAAATATTGAGATTAAGGATGGTTCATGGTAGTATTTAGTATAGTGGTCATGGAAGACTTTCTAGTTGAGAAGTAGGAGGTAGTCATAGGCTTGACCTATTACTGACACCACCCGCAGGTAGTGAGAAACAGTCTCAAAAAGCAGGTGGGTAGGGATAAGACTAGCTACAAGATATGGAGTCCTATGAAATTGAGGATACATAGATGATATAAGGTACGATATATGTATTATATACCTTATTTTCAGTATTGATAGACACATGTTTTAGTCATTATTTTAATTCCATGAATTTTGTTCAAGACTCTGTGATTATGGATGAACTCGTGACTCAACCCTTATGGTTGGAGACACCAATTGGAGAATAATAAATGATCAAAAAATAGTGCTGATAGTGTGACATGACTATTTATATTGACTATTTCGATTAGGTTACCTTGGATGTAGATTCGAGGCCTTATGATTTCATTCATCATATTTAATGTTTATCAATAGTTCATGTGTAGATTAAATGTTTTAGGAGAAGGGTACAATGTATTAATAGTGATGGAACATGGTTTTTCATTTCTTAGTAAAAAAGGAATCACATATATAACTAATGGAATAACTCATTGTAGGGTTTTTATGATTACTAATTGGTTGTCTTGCTTGAGCCTCGGTGCAGTAAAAGGTATTAGTCCTAAATTTCTCTAATGTGGTTGTGGAGTATGATGAATCCTTTCATAATGATGTTCCAGGTTTTCATCTCTGTAGAGAAATAGTATTCAACATTGATCTCCACCACTAGACATACCCAATATCTACACCATCAAATCGGATGTCTCCCATAGACCATCATGAGATGATGGTGTAGTTGAATGAATTATAGAGGAAGAGAATAGTGAGGCCTTGTGTTTCACCCCGGATAACCCGAATTTTGTTTTCCACGAAGATTGATGGAATCATGATGTTATGTGTTGATTAATATAGATCAAACTGAGTTATTCTGAAGAAAATCTTTTCACTACCATAGATATATGACCTATTTTATTAGTTAAAAGGAGAAGGATGGTTCTCAAATATTGACATCATATCAGGCTATCATAATTTGAGAGTATGGGATGAAGAAACACAAATGATGACATTAAGAGGACATTAAAGTCAAAAAAAAATACTTGGTGATACTTTTTAGAATGATTAGTACCCTATTATTGTTCACGGACCACATGAACCAAACCATTCAACCTCTCATAGACTGACGCAAGGTAGTCTTCATTGATGACATACTAGGGTGTTCAGTGTCCGAGAAGGATTATGCATGACAACTGAGAATGGTCCTGGACTTGCTCTGAGAGTACCTACATTTCTAGAAGAACGTAATGAGTAATTTTTTGATCAAGATTATGTGTACTACAAAATCCAATGACAACGAAATAGATTTGGAAAGAATCACACATTAAAAACATCTCTACTCGGGTTAAGAGAATAAATATGATTAAATATATTTTAGAGGGAAATTGGTGGGACAATATGATGAAGGATATTATTGAATATAAATCAATGTTCCTAACATGTCACCAAGTGAAATATGAAAAAGAATTTATAAGGGAATAATGAAATAATTACCCAAACTGACATTGAAGTAGGAAAACATCACCATGGACTTTTTTCAACACTTCAAAAGACATCTAAAGGAAACAAATCTATATAATATTTTGTTTATTGTCTTAAAAATATAGCTCAAATTAAATAAATTTGATAGGACATCTCACTTGGCCAATTTTGAAAGATTTAAATCAAATAATTAACGAGGCTACATGGAGTATCACTATCAATTATATATAATTCAGATTATAGATTTTCCACTTTGTTCTGGACATGTCTCCAACATGCTCTAAAGACTAAGTTGAACATCAGTATATCATATCATCTGCAATGTTATGGTCAATCTGAGTAGACTTTATAGAAACTATATTATATGTTGAGAAAATGTTATAAGGAATTCAATGGAGAATGGTAATAACATCTAACAATGGTTGAGTTCACATACATAATTTATTTCCCCTCAAGGTACACAATGTCTCTAGATTAATCCTTTTATAGGGTAGATATGTAGATCACTAAAAATTTTGGATGATTATAGTGAATTTAAGGTGCTATGACATTAAACCATTGATGAAATTTGTAGAAAATATGAATGTAATTAAACAAAATGTATGGGATGACCAGTATTGAAAAAACTGATATGTATAATATATGTGATGGGTCCATGAGTTTAATGATAATGATAGTGTATTCCTTCACATATCTCTATAAAAGTGGGTAATGATATTTTGGAACTAATTTTGAGTCCAAGATACATCGGTCAATTTTAGATTCTTGATTGTGTTGGAGGTGTGGTCTTTCGACTATAACATCCATCAATTATGTCTCATGCACATGGTGTGTTTTAAATATTCCTCTTGAATAAATATATAGTAAATCATTCACATTAATTGAATCTATTAGTGGTATAGTTGGAAAATGATCACTCTTATGAGGAAAATTTAGTAATGATATTGGAACATATAGATACTTTTCTACAAAAGAAGACTACTCACTGGGTCAACATACTATGGAGGATCCATAATAATAAAGAGAAAACATGGGAACATGAGGAAGTGATAAAGGAGAATAACCCTCACTTATTTTCACTATTGTTTTTAAAAAAATCAAGCGAGAAGTTTCACAAGAGGGGAAGACTGTAACAAACCAAAATATTATCAATAGGATGTTCTTTATTATATTTAATTTCGGTATTATAAATCACAAAATATAACATATAGAAGACAACAATAATATTATAAATAAAAAATTAATGAACAAAAGGTATTTCCAAAAATTTAGAAACCTACCTTGGTGGAATAGTAATAGACCAGTGAAATAAAAATGTGACTATTAAGAATAGTAGTCCTTCCAATAAAAATATTAACCTTACATATTAAATTATAATTAAAAATTGATTATATTATAAATTAAAATGTGAAATATTTATATCACTTTATAGGTAAATATGTTTCTTAAAAATGTAAAATTTTATATTTGTTTTTTTAAAACAAAAATGTTTATTAAAAATTTTATAAAAAATATAATGATTTAAAAGAAAATATATTTTTATAAAAAATATTCATAAATTAATATTTTTTTGTCATATAATCAATGATATTATTGTGAGGCTTTAATTAATTTTTAATGGTGTTATAAAATATTGTAAAATATTAAAATTAATTTTTTGAATAAATGATGATTTTAATAAAAAAAATATTTATAATATATTTGAAATTATTTTATAAAATGGAGTCAATTCATTATATCAAAAAATAAAATAATGTTTGGAGTGATGTTTTGGTATTTTTCTAAAAGAGTATAATTTTTAGTTAATACTGAATTGCAATAAATTACGATATTAAACCACATAAGTAAATAAATTAAATATTGGGTCATGGATGAGTAATTTATGATTTATGTGGGAATTATCTATAACTAAAATTCAATATTCACTATAATTAGTATCAATAATCAATAATATTAATAGTCTTGAACCTAAATAATAAACAAATTAATAATATATTCAAAAACACCTCTCACCACCCACTTTAAATACCACAACTCACCACCTATTTTACTCACACCTTATAATATTTTGGATCTTTATTATATTATTTCCATTTCCTCTGCCAAACCTCATGCCCACATTTTGGTCATTCTAGACTCAAAAAAAGTACATTTTTATGTTCCCTGAGGTGGTTCTCAATGATATGTTACTCAAGAGGTAAAATCCTCCCTCTTTATCTTTTAATTTCCTTTAATTTTCTATCCTTCCCTCTCCTCCCTTATCAAAATTAGAACGATATCTATAGTATCAAAAATATAGTATAATATTATTATGTTAATGGTATATCGATCATCTAATTTCTTGTCTTTAATTTTTATCGTAAAAATGAAAACATAGTCCTTGATGTGTCAATTTACCACCAACATGGATGAGGGATTCATTTTATATTACCACCTTTCAAGATAGTCATAAAACCACTTTTATTCATTAACTAGAATTTAATTTGTTTATTATATCATTTTTTGTTATTAAAAAAAATATAGATTATATTAAATAATAAAAAATTATTTTATGACACTAATAATTTTTAAAAAATAAACTTATGATAATCATTATCATTCTATCTAATTAAACATTATCATATCTGAAAAAATCATATAAGGTGCCATTTAATATGTGGAGGTGCATCAATATCGTATAATTATACTTCAATTGTTTTTCTTCCATTTGAATAGAAATCATATGATTAAGGTCAATGGAACCAATCATTAAATCATGAAATGAATTCTTGTAGAATGAAAAAATTGAAAATGATAACTCAACAAAAAGGCCAAAAATGAACATTTTAAAATTATAATATATCAAAAACATGATTACTATGTTATTAATTAATTAGTTAATTAATCCAATTTTTTTACCCATGAGATTGTGTTAATGTGAATAACACATTCTTACATAAGGAAATATATTCTCTATGTACCTCAATTCCTCCTTCAAGTTACACTAACTCTGCCTTTTATCCCCATCATAATTTTTTATTATATTAATATAGCCAAAATAAATTATTTATTTATCTTCCATATATATTTACCTACCTCAAATAATTATTATTCTATAGGAAAATACATGATTATAATGTCTCCATCATTCATTTCCTCTTAATAAGAAATCCAAATTAAATGGAACATCTAAACTTCTTATTCAATTTTATTTAAAATCTATAATACTTATTGAGATACAAATATTTTTACCAAAATTAATCATGTTATCCTGAAAAACTATATTTTTTCATTATTGCATTTATGAAAAAAATTATTCTTTTGTCCATGTTGATGACTGTTTTATATTTTCCATTAAACACACTGATGTGAATAATTTTTAAAGTTTATCAACCAATTATTTTTCATTTATTCAACTAATATAAACATAATTAATCAATTATGACACAATTTACACTATTAATCCACAAATATGATTTAAATCTAATATTTTTTGGACACAATAATGAAATTATTTTAGTTATGAATTATATCCTAATTAAGATAACATTTTTATTCCACATGTAACCCTTATGTTTGATTACTCATGTGAAACATACATTCTTGAACATGATATGATGGGTGTTACTAGATATCACTCCAATAAATTGGGTATTTTTTAGTATCATGAAACTTAATTTTGGGACATGGATTAAAATTGTTTCCATTATTGGACATTGACTACCCTTTTATATAGTCATGGAATTTAGCCATCAATCATGTTTATGACATGTTATATATTTCTATCACATTCCAATGATTATATGATTACATGATCCCGTGTTCTAAATGAAATGAATTTTTATTTAAATTAAGGTTCTATACCTCTTTATTCATCATGTTCTGCCTTCTAATCCAAGTTATATTCATTATTTAAATCTTTATTTTCTTACTCAGATTTCACGCTTATCTATTTTATTATGTATTGGACATGTTGTCCTATGAATATGTATGATCTCAAAGTATGTTAGGATTTTATCATGAATATGAAATCAAATATGTTATTAATTTGGTTTTATGGTTTCTAATTATGTACCTACTCTTTTAATGACACTAGAAATTATAAATCATGGTTTGTATTTTTTTGTTCCTTATTCCTAAAACCGCGTAATAATTTTTTTAAATGGATAGGGTCTCTATATATATCATGAATGATGATATACCCCTAAAAATGATTATCCTCGGGTATATCGATCATGGATTGACTACTCTATATTTTTCTTGACTAATGTTCCCAATGAGCATATATATAAATTTTCTATTGGAATGTTTTTCAAAAAATTAATGTTCAATTTCATATTTTTACTTAATTTTTTTCCTAATTAATGATATAGAAATGATTATAATGAAGATGACTATTTCATCATCTAGATTCAAATTATAGGTATTCATATTTCCAATTTTTTTTAATCTTTTTTAGTATTTATCTTTTTCCTAATGGTGTTATGGGAATATATTAGTTGATAGTGACTTGAATTTTTTATAGTCCACGTATTATGGGTTTTAAAATTGAAAACAGTTTGTGACTCTTAAATTTATTTTTTATGTTATTAAAATTTTCAAAAAATTTATATAAATAATTCATATTACCATACTACATAGGCAAAAAGTTTTTTATGTTCCTGGTCAGGGGTTTTTTCACCAAAGGAGATGATTTTTATAGTAATGCATATTAAAAAAATGAGTTCTTGAATTTAATAAGAGGGACTAATAAATAATCATCAATCGTTAACCCCTTGTATGTGTTGGAATACCTAAAAAGGTATATACATGTATTCTTTTTATTTGTATTCCAATATTAATATTGTTTGGTAATTTTAATTGGTATTAAAATTAATTGAATATTTAGGTTTCATGTCGAGTCGAAAGGGTAGAATTGATGAGATTTAATGGATAAAACTAAAATAAACAAGGAATCATTTGGTACAAAGTGGTTTATATAGTGTATGTACATGTTATATAAAAAAGAGTTCTATAATAATTTAATACCATCAAACTCATAACATGTTAGGTTCATCATGTCCAACTATATAGATATAGATTATATAAAGGCATAAATTAATTGGGACAAATAGGTTCCGTAGTCAGTGGGTATGAATCAAAACCCAACATGAATTTATAAGATGTAGTGTAAATGAGGATTAAATGGGAAGGATGTTGTTATCAAGGACTAGAATATTATATAGAGGAAAAAAAACTTATCATTTGACAATTATAAAAGGATTATGTAGAGTAATATATATTAGCGAGGTTTATCTTAGTTTAGGAACATAATTGGAAAACAAAAATGAATTGGTGAAAACATAAACTATGATAGTGTTGAGGATAATAGGGAAAATAATTATTGAGTAGCTTATAGTATTATAAATCTATTTATCGATACATAACCAAGAGTTATTAGAATATAACCATACATTGTTTAAAAAGTGTGGAATTGTTATCAACGGAGATGTGAAATAAGGATATTTTATAGTAAAATCTAGTTATAAGAATTAAATAATTCAAAATTTAATCTCTAATGTAGATCATGCTTCTATTTATCGGTGGTAGAAACGTATAAGTACGTCTATTATTGTCCACCCAACGAGTATTTGGGGATTAATAATAAAACATTGATGTTTAAAGTTTAAGGTCAAAAATCATTGAATAATGTTTGATATAGTTTATGATCATGTGACGTTGGGCCTCCATAGTAGTGTATATTACACATAATGGTACACAATTGTGAGATATTTTAGATCCTTTTGAATATGGGTATGTTATATTTGGTAAGACTTTTCTTGAATAATTTGAGTCATTGAATCTAGAATAATGACTCATGTTAATAGATTCACAAATAATTATAGAGATGTAAGCCCCACACTATAATAAAATAGTGCATGGGGATATGGATACCATTTATCTAGGAACATGAATATGACATAGGGGCTTCTTGGTGAATAAAATAGTACTATGTTATTCACCATTATCTAGGGGATCATTCAGATATGTCTAAACCCTATCTCTAATAGTTATTAATGTGGAAAATAAGAGGATAATCACAACTAACTTATTTGATTAATGAAGAATCGAATAAAATTTCATGAACATTGTTCAGTAGAAGATGATATTTCTAAATGGTATTGTATTAATCAATTGTGTTACAATAATTTTTTTGTCATACATGGTGAAAAATTTGAATTTATAATGAAAAAGGCCCGGATGTTAGTGGATATGTAAATTATCACACAAACAAAAGGGATTAAGTTATCAAATTGTAATTTAGGAATATTTACCAGTAGATAAGTATAGAAATTTATTTATTATAGGAAAAATATTATTCAAAATGGTTTTTATTTCTCTTAAATAATATTAATGTACCATATTATGATCTATTTTTTACTCAAAAATGTTAGACAGTTTATTCTCAAACAAGAATAACTATTGTATGAAATTTATTATTTAATGGGATGTACCATGAACTATATAAATTATATTCATGTGTAACTGAAAATGTTTTAATCATTTTAAGTTTTTATAATTTAGAAATTTTTTCATGTATGTATATTAATTTGAAATAGACTTCGAAATCTAATATTAGTTATGACGTATAGTGATTTTCAACTTGAATGAGGATAACTTGAATACATGATATATTAATCTCAATATCAATAATTATATCAAGACTGTATCGTTTATAAACATGCTCCTATAATTAATGAATAATAATTAATTAATTTTATATCTAAAATGTTTTGGGTAGAGGAAATAATTATGAAGGTCATCCAAAATTTCCGTATAATATAGGAATATTACATGATATTTTATAAAATTATCATCTATTGATCATACAAAGAACAAAAACACATTATTAGATACAAATATATAGACCTTGTTCCTAATTCCATTGAGATATTTGTTCCTTTTACACCTCATTACAAATTATATGTTCTTATTAAAGTTCTCACATACTAGATGTAGAAATTCGGGTTATGTGCACATGTTGTAGGAAGCATCATTTAGATATTTCATGTGGTGATATTAGAACTGACGTTTCATTCTCAAGTAGAAAGATGTGGTTCTATTAGTTCATCATGCTGAGAAATTTAAAACCATAGTGTACAATGGACCCAATAGAGTTATGGACTTATGTAAAGATGGGTAATTATATTTCATTTTTAGATAATTTACCTCAAAATCAATTGATATATGGTTTTCACTTACTCCATGCTTTGGAGAGGTGTCATCAGATTCTCTTCAAGTAGGGAGCTGGAGTGCAACCAGCTGATCAGACCTTGTGAAGTGGTCATGTCCTAGGTAGCTAGACAATGTACATATAATTTCAATATATCATACCTTATTATGGTAGATTGGTTATATATCAAATCTGTATATTATGATAGAAGTTTGATGTCCAACTATTAACCAAGGAGAAGAGGGTCGACCTATCTCTAGTGTGAGGTATTGTCCCAATAGCTTGTAATTTAGAAGTTTTTCTATTATATATAGGTTATTCCAATCCCATTATATGTTTTCTTATTATGGAGAGACATGCTATCTATTTTTAGTTTTCACGTGGCATGATGACAATTGATACGCTATTGGGAATTCAATTAGTGAGTGTACACTAGTGAATGGAGTTCACCCTCGATGTAGGATGGTGTATATTCAGACGACATCTCTTTTACCTAGAGACTATAGGGATTGAAATAATTATCTACATGAAGTGGTAAGTTACATAACATGAGTTTGATTAAGTCCATCATTAATGTTTGATATTCACCCCACCATAGGGAATAAACATTATTATGAGGGGTTAATGGGATGTCTAGTATTGCCATGATGGGCCCGAGCAACATTAGATGGGCTAGATAATAAGAAAAATAAAAATATTTTATTTAGATTATAAAGGAAGAATTTGGAATAGTTCCATATAGTTTAAAATAAATTATGGTACACATTCCCTAGATTACATTTCAGTTCTACCTCCCTAGAGATAAGTACTATTTTATTTTGAGATAGTTCAATGAAATTCATCAATATTCATTCCTCCATATAAAATGGTTAACACTAATTTTCTTGAGATCAACAGGTAGCTAGAGAATTTATTATCATAGGGTTTTATATGACCCATATCATCACAGTGGGGTTCATCAGATCCTTTCACAAATAAGGTGATGGAACCCTTATGTTTTCATGAATTACCACAGGATAAACTATATTTTCATTAAGAAATAATATAATTTCCCTCATATAGTTGTTTCCATATGTCATATCTTTAGAGGAAGGATTTTCTCAATGTTTGATCTAAGATCAGCTTATCATTGGGTGCATCTTATTCTATCATATATACAACTTACTTCATTCCATAGTATATTTATCATGTATGAGTATTTGGTCTTCTCTTTCAGTATTTAATGAGTGAAATCATTTTTTAAAGAAGTGATGAATTTGTTTTACACCAATATCTGGATTTTTTATGGTGTTATTCATGGAAGATATATATCTATATGCTCAAACCCAACATGACCATGTCCAAAATTCAATGATATTATTGAATGCATTGATGGAGCAACATTTATATTCATTTCTCAGAAAGTAAAACTCTGGGATAGATAAATTTAACTTCTTTAGATTGATTATCTTAGATGAAGAATTATTAATTGAGATAGATAATGTGAGAGTTCTTTTAATAAGAGAGTCCCAAGAACGTATATTATATATGATGTTTATTAGGGATAGATGGTTATTTTAGGAACATTATTCAAGGATTTTCATCCATAGGATCACCAATTAGTGGGTTGAATAACATTGGTGTGATGTTCATATGGTATAAATAATGTGATAAATTATTTCAGGTGTTTAGAGGGAGACTGACAATCGTGTCGAATATGATTCTACTATAGTTGGGTGGAAGCAATATAGATTATTGTGAAAATGTGGGATCAGTCTAGGTGATGTTATGATGAAGGAGTGAGTTTTGATGTACATATCTCATAAGATGATTCCACATGAGATGAACTATCTTGAACACAATCCCAAGTTAGCCATTTTTGTTACACATTACATTTTTTGAGTCATTACATATAGGTAGATAATTTTGTGGGTTTTACAGACCAAAAAACCGAAAGTACATATTTATACAACGGGAAATGAATGTCAAAAAATTAATATATATTGAACACCTAAACAACTTTGAATTCGATCTTTATAATATTCCCAGGAAGGTAAATGTAGTTATCAATGCTCTAACTATAAATACTCATACATAATCTATTCAAGAGGTTAGTATCAAGTTGAATCTTGTGGCTATGTTTTCAGAGTGGAATTTGGAGGTTCGAGGATTTAATGAATTCTTATTCATACATCATTATCAGCTACCTATTTACATAACGATATAGTGAATATGAAGAAGATATTATATTATGAGGAACATGGTGATATGGGATAGAATTCTAGGTGATGACCCCCCACAATGTTGTGTTGTTGATAATAATTAGATCACTCGCATTCACAGATGCATATGGGATCCCCTAAATATATGACCGGAGATGATGAAAGAGTCTCATGAATATTTTTGTGGAGAAATTTTTATTCTTAATTAGATGTATCATGACATACACAACAAGTAATTGTGGATGGGGATGAAATTTAAGAATTTTGGGTTTGTATCTCATTGTTCAACATATTATAAGGTGATGTCATAACTCCAGCGAAATGTAGGGAATTTATAGTTATTAAATATTTTTGAGTGTAAGTGGGATCATATCCCTAGGGATTTCATTAGAGGATTTCTTGGATAACATTATTTTATAATTGTGCATCTCAATCATTTATATCAACTCATATTTAAAATTTTCTAAATATTTATTTATAAATTTTATCTTTTGTGATGTAGATTTTTACTCCTATTGGATTAATGAGAGAAGACGTTACCTAATTTATAGGTATCATTTTCTCTCTTCCAAAGATTAATATCACATGGAATTATCTAGTTCCTTAAATGAAACAAATGAAATCAATTTTTATATGGAATTATTAATTTCTTGTAATTACCAAATTGATTGTTATCTTAAGCAGGTCAGCATTACTAAGCATGATGGAGAGTATCATATTTCACAATAAAAATGGGACTTGAGTTCATGTTGAGTAAAACCATCCTTTAAATATTTGTTCAAGTTAATATTGATGTCTAATTTTAAACATTTAATGGTAATATTTTTGAATTTATATACCTGTAGTTGTCATCATGTTTGACGTTGTTTTCACACATGAATTTTCTAGCTTTCCACAGTTAAGGGAATTAGAGTTCACTATTGATTTAGTATCAGGTGACCATACAATATCTATTCCTTAATTAAATATGGAAAGTGATAAAATTAAAGAGTTTATTACCCAAAATGTTTAATTCATAATAATGGTTTTATACCCCAAAATATGTCTCCTTGGGTGGAGACCATCAATTTTCAATTAATTATGATGGAATTGTTTTTCTTTTTTTGGATAATAAGAAACATTATTGAGTTACTATAAGTAAAATATATTCTTTGTAGAGGATAGATGAAGTATTTTTATAATTAAAAGAAGTGATATTACTCTCAAATATTGATATTTTATCTTTTTATCACTAGATGATAATTAATGAATTTGAAATCTTGATAACCACCTTAAAAAGTAGTTATATCAACTATGAGTACCTGGTTATTTCATTTTGTATAACCAAAGCTCCTTTTTTTATCACTCATTAATATTATATTCCATGAGTACCAAGATTTATTTATGTTATTTTTTTTGATAAAATTTTTGTTCGCTCCAATAACATGTATAATCGTTTATGTCATTGGAGTGTAGTACATGAAATTTTTAGAAATCATTTAATTTATTAGAAACTATTGAAATATGATTTTTGAATTTGAGAAGTGATGTTTTCATGAACCGTGGTCTCAGATCATTTTTATTTAGTCAATTTAAAGAAGAAAAATATTTCTATGATGTGGTAGAAACTATTTAATGTATTATATTTGTAGATATTCCTTTTCTTGGTTGGGTATTATGACAAGATAATAAATGAGTTCCCAAAATTGTATTCTTTATCACTCTCTCAGAAATGATTTAAGATCATATGGGACTCAAAATTTCATAATTTTATTATGAGTTAATGTGAATTTTCAATTACATGTCAATTTAAACTCTTCTAATTGTAGAGTAGGGCATTATGGTATTTTCTGTCTCAGTAGTTATGGATTTTATCTACATTCTTATAAAGGTGGGGCATAAGGTATCCTATACTTATAGAGATATTTGGACACATGCTATTAATTATCTAACCCATGATCTTGATCTCACAAACATTATACATTATCCTTAGAATTGGAAGCACTAACATTTCATAGAAATGATCACAATTATTTTATATCCAAATAATAATTATTAATATCTCTTCTCATAAAGCTATTGGAACCATCAGTAGAGACATCATTTATAGTTAATGTAGACCTTCTATTTAAAAAAATCATACCTCCCTTGTAAAGGGAATTTCATTGTATATTATTTAAACAAGAAATTTCCAACCCATTCTATAAAATATTTATAAGAAGAGTGGAATTGGATGCCTTCCCTAGATCAGTCATATTTGTGGGTGATGGAGAATGGAATAGAGATTATTCTAAAAAATGTTTAGTAGGAAATTTATCTTTCTATTTTATTCCATAAGAGAATACCTTCCATGAAGAATTCCATGATGTTAGAGATATTATTTTTTTAGAAGACATTTGGTGTGTTTTCATTATCCTATGATGGTTTCATATGTGTTTGGGAATCGACATTATAACGTTTCTTGTATGAAATGTTTTGATGTGGTATTTCCATTATTCCAAATGGATGGGGGACCCAAGAACCACAAAGATCATCTAGGATAACTTTTTCCAATTTCAAGGTATGAGATGATACACCTCCAAAAGAGTACATTATGTTTATACCTATTAGTGAGTCATGTATTAGAATAAAAAATCATTGTGTTTGAAACATTACCTACCTAAACTGACTTAGATGTTGGATTATATTTCAATTGATTTCATGACCATGAATCTATATACCCCATAGGTGTAGAATAAGATATGGGTTGTGATTTATATACAATCCAAATCACTTAATTTTAAACCCATTCAAGATACAACCATTCTTATGAATTTGGGAATCCTCTATTTTAATGAGATTTTTGAATTTCATTTTGTTCCATATTTTATAGTTTATTATTTGGGTCCTGGGTTCAAATATTATTTTTTGAGATTACACATTGGGTTTAAAGGGTTCAAGGATAACATTATCATGAAATATCATCTATATATGGATTGACAAATAGAATGGGAAATAAAAAATATTTTGGGACTTGCTAAATTTGTGTGTTATTAACATTGGTGGATCAAGAGATATCCACATTGGACAGCTTGAATTTTCCAATAACGAGACCTATCAAACATCCATTAAAATGTAAAATTTTTAGGTATTGTAAGGCTATATCTATAAATATATTTGGTGTTTGTCATTGATTGATGATGCTTCCTTAGATGTGATGATTTAGGTAAAAGATATGACAATAAATATTTAGTCGATTCATTATATAATGATAAACTCATAGTGTGGTTCAAAATATTTTGATGACCACTCGAAAGAACCATTGGAGTTTTCAATTGTTAGCTATGTTTTCTTCAGAGTTTCACATAGGTTGGTCCACCAATGCCTTGGGAAACAAGGAAATCACGTGAAGACATTTGTGTTCCCTTTTCAGATTGTTGATTGAATTAGTAAAATAACATACAGTTTAGTCTTACCACCATCGATAATGTTAATAAACAATATGATTCATATATAATAGCCTAATATGTATATTTATTAACATGGTCATGACCAATTCTTGGATGGTATTTATTTTGAACTATATTTATCTGTGATGGGGTATCAAGTCAAAATTTTGGATTCAAAAGAAAATGTTTTTCAAGGTATATTTGTACCTTTGGTCCACGTGTTATGGATGCATGGATTCAATTTTTATAACAAATGGGATCGTGATGAATTAATGAGAGAGTATTTAACTCAGCTTATTGATATGGATTGTGTTTTCCATGCATTCTGTTGGAAATAAATGTTTATGGTGGGGTGGATTTAACATCTCATAACCTTCTTTCAGGTACTTCTTGACCCTAATATTGATCAAAAAATATTATAGATTGTTACATTTTCTGGTTAATTTTTAAAGATTGTAAATTTTTTTGTGTAAAATCTCAGTAAGTACATGGTTAGGGAAAACATGAAATTTGTAATTAAAAACCATGAAACCTTTTAGTGGGTCTAGGGGAACACAGTTGTAGAATGGATTTTCCAAACCATGGAGTCATCCTAATAATCCATTCACCATTATATAGTGGGAATATACAAATTTAAAACATGGTTAAACTAAACATACATCCAAAAACGGACCCCTAACAAGAATCCCATTAAGGGTGGGTGGTTAAAGGTCAAAAATACTACTAAGAGTGTGTCCAAACAAGGAATCATTGTGTTTTTCTTATTAATTCCTTATATATTTAATTAAAAATATCATGACCCACATATTAAACCATAATACCCCCATTCAAACAAAATATTATTCCTTGGTCTTTGGAGGATCCCATGATGTAAAATTGATTACTCTATCCTTTTATCATTCTAGATAAAAGAACCAATGATTTCATTCAATATCATTCCAGTGGGTGAATCGCCACTAATTGGTTTCTCTATATAATTATTTTTATCCTTCATAGTGTGTGGTGGATTATTATTATGGTTATTTTCATTAGTTAACTTTATAACACATGCTATTGTATTTAAAACTATTTTATTCGTTCTAGTTGTAATATATAAACTCTTTATTTTAAATTTTCTTATTTTCCATTTTTAGATATATCTTCTATATATTTTTTAGAAAACATTATTTGAATTAAAATATATAAAATTATTTACATTAATTGTTATAATTTAATTGATGCATAAATGGATTAATATAGTTGAATTTAATGTGAAACACTTGGTCATTCCCTTCTGTGTTGCATATCATTCACGGTACCTCTTCCAAAGAGTATTTTTAGATCTTTTTATGTTATGTAAATGAAAATTGAAAGAACTACTTGAAGGTTATAGTTGTGATTTATTTAGGTCACTCTATGGTGCTAGTGTTGACTGGTGGAAATATAGTTCACTTATAAACAAAAGATATTGAAAATAAATCTTGATACATGTTTTGTTTTTATTTGGGTTATTTTTTAATTCGTGATACCTTTTTATGGTACATTACTCCTTTAATATATTTTGGAATACTGACTGTGTAATGTTTTATTGTCTACTATTAAATCATATCGTGGTGGAAAAATTGTTCCATTTAGTCCTTAAAATGATTTTATGTTCTATTCCGCAATGTATAGGGACAACAAGAATCATTCAATCCATATCAAGACTAGGCTGGGTATTAGATTACTAGGAAATTTAGGATAGTTCATGGAAATGTGATTCTATTTTTTTAATTATTTAATCTCCATAATAGTTTATAATACATTTAATATATTTTTATTCATGTATTATTTGTAAATATTTTTTTCATGTTTAAAATATGGACTCAATAATTAATTTATTATTTAAATTTTAAATAATTTATATTCTTTTTATTTAGTGAGATCATATGTATTCTTCTATAAAAAAAATCAACTTCTACAAATTTTAATGTTTTAATAAAAAATGTTACATGTTATATATGATCACTAATTTATTTTTCATTTAAAATAAATTTGTTTTATATTATCCTATATACAAGAAATATGTAACTATATTTGATTTATACATGTTAGGTGAAACAAATATTATATAATTAAGATACATATTTAGTAAAGTGTCCCTGAGAATAATGAATTTTCTTCTGACATCCCACTAACTTAGATGTTCATTCAATGTTCTAGAAGCAATTGGGGTTACTATCAATGGATCAAGGATTAATCATTTTGGGATTATTAAAGTATATATTTCTATTCCATTAAATAAAACATTCTATATGTAACATAATACTATAGTTCTATTTGATATTTATGAATAAAATTGGACTTTCTTTGGGTTAGTCAAACTGGTAATTTGTTTTGTAAAGAGTTACAATTGAATATATACTAAACAAGATTATCTAGTTGAAAGAATTGTATTCAAATATAAATTACTAGAATAATTTACCTAGAAAATAAATAACATGGTATAATATTTATTCTTTTATATCACTTAAAAACAATATCTATTATATTTTCTAAATAAAACCCATGCCAATCCCCATGAACATCCTACGAGCTAGTTTCAAACTAAATCTTGGTTATAATGGATTATATATTATATTATATTATATATATTTCTTTTAATGTTTTTTATTTTAAATATATTTTTTTAAATATTATATGGATTAATTTTGTTACATGTCGCTAAGGCTGAATGTTAATATGGGTCCTAGTGTTCAAGGAATAAATAATAGAAAAAATAGAAATTTTAAATAGCACACACTTTCGATTTTTTTTTTCTGAAAATGATGAATAACTTCTAAAAGGGTTCCCATATCATAAATATGAGGGAACTATTGAATTTATAGAAGTTTATTTTCCATAGGTGTGACCAAACATTGGTCGGGTGGGTCAATTGTCAAAAAGTCATCGCTGGTTCATAAATAAATACAATAAATAAAATAATTGGGTAATTTATTTGATTAATTTTTGGATGCCTCGATTTGGGGGATCATTATATCAATTATTATGTAGGTTAGCTGCATAAACCTAGTGATATCTTAGGACTGTTTGATAGAGTTCTAGAAAATCCTCTCATGCGAATGATGACGAGACCTCATATTGGCAATCAACGAACAACAATCTATAATGATGTCACCAATTGAAATGATGTAATGATTTATCTTCAACTGTAAGCTATGAAAAATCTAGGTAGGATTAATTATTTCGATTCTTATTTCCTATTCATGAATCCTATGATGAACACAGACTAATCCATGGGAATATTAGCTCGTGGACTGATTGTATATGTGGGATGCGGTGATATTTGTAGAGTTTATTAGGATTTTTTCATAGTTATTCATTAATTTATTATTTTATCATTAATACATTAATTGATGAGAATTGTAATGAAAAACAGTCATGGTTCATTCCTCTAGATTTCATCATGTGCTTTTTTCTCGCCCAATTTCTTTCATTCATGTTTTTCATTCCTCTTTCTTCCCATAACATTTGATCTATCAATTATTTCACAATATTTTCTTTTCACAATGAACTAAAATTGGTGATTTGGAATCACAATTTCTCAATGGAAGTGTGATGGTGGTATTGTTAGACAAATCAAAGTTGTTTAGTAGAATCCTTTCTTTGAGTGAGATGTTTCGGTTATAATTAAATCAGAATCTTGTATATAATGAAGGCCCTAAACTCATAGATTCCTGGATAGGGCAGCCAAACAACCATGAATATTGAGTTTCAAGGTGAATAAACCACTGAAATGAGATATTGGAGATCATCCTTGGTGCACGGAGGATGAAAATAGATTTCTAGAAAATCTAGAATGTACTCCATGTAGTTCTAGATACACTCTCTGTGTTCATCATTGTACCACTCGTGGTGTACATAAGTACACTGACATGGGATGGATGACATGAGTTTTCTACATTGTCTATGCTCCCCCAAAATCATGTGATAAACTGATTACACTAATTACCCCATGTACTGGTATATGGGAAATGGTACACGGGTTTCCGCCATTTACAAGCAACTGACCGGAGTAAAAAGGCAGAAACTAGATTGAAGGACATGGCATGTTACTCCAACTACATGTTGTGTACCCATATTTTACACAACACATTAAAAAGATATGATCCATTGTACACTAGAAGTACTTGGTTTCAAGGGACATGGAATGTGACCCTACTACACACTATGTACCCCTTTCAACCTGGCTTGATTCACATTTCGCCATATTGTGGACCTATTTTGGTAGGGTTAATTACCATAATCATTTCCAATATGGAAGGTATGAATTATTTCCTACTCATATGAATGTGATAACTTCATTAGGAATTCTTACATAGTGTTTTTGAAATCCGTCAAAGTCCCAGAGTAGGATCCTATCATCATTCATCATTTCCTATGACGATTTCACTATATCGATGTGAAAAACACTATGCGGGCACCAATCCTCTACATGGTTGTTTAATAAGTATTATTATTTCAGTATCACCCCATGACCCTAGATATAATCAAAATATATTTTTTTATATCACATATCTCTCTTCAAATATATCAACATATATCTCTCATGGGGGGAACCAATGATCAGTACCTCTCAGATGGATATCATTAGTGTTATCAAACTCAAGAGTCTGTTCTACCAGACGAGTGCTTCATGGAATCATAAAACTATATTATTAGTTATTGTATACTGTGGTTATGACATACCTATGTATTTTGTTTCGAGGTTGAATAAATATTTATATTCATGTTATATGTGTTATATTCATAAACTAGTGTGGAGATAATTGTATCTTTCCTCTATTGTGTTGAGTTTTAGTTTTAGGGATTCCTACATAATATTGTTATAATCTCCCCTGGACATAATTTTCCCATATGTATCATGTATTGTAGATGATCGACTATTATACAGAGTCCTAAGCAAACTAGGAACATATGGTTCTTTGAGAAACCATAGAGATCAAGGCGTTTTCATGTGGCTATAGATAGAAGTCCAAATAAATTTTTTTTATAGGTTGTACTTGTGGTTATAGACATTTTTCATTGGTATTTATTTATGGATAAGTTGGGATTACATTACTTACCATCATACTCTGGTTGAGGGATATAGTGGTATTCATTCATTGTTTATATAGTGATTTTTACATTTATGATTTTTTTTCTGCATGGAGATGTGCTTATGTGTTCATGTACATAAGAAATGCCTCCCATGATTGTGACAGGCTTAGTCAGTGCTAGTTACCTACTCTAGGACTATTAGTGGTAGGACTAGAGAGTCATGGAATGGTCCCCACTGGTAAGAGTTGTGATAGTTTGGTATCATAGGTGTTAGGTTTTACCTTAGTACTAAGAGTCTGCGAGACTGGATTATGGAAATAGTGTCAACTATTTTGAATTCATAATTCACGACAATGACTCTAGTGTCCATGCATGGATGACATATCCTTACACCCGGACTCTGATAACCGTATTTTCATCTTGGTATATAAGAGCACTGGTTATAGGG
The DNA here is from genome assembly GCA_963277665.1 of Viscum album. Taxonomy (NCBI): domain Eukaryota; kingdom Viridiplantae; phylum Streptophyta; class Magnoliopsida; order Santalales; family Viscaceae; genus Viscum; species Viscum album. Next base: position 398,624,714 of record OY728151.1, on the reverse strand, counting down.
GAATGTAATGGTGCACGTAACATATAGGAATGGTTTTTCAATTCCATGTCCTCCTTTAGTTATCACTCCAGATATACTCATTGACCATATTACATATTGTTTGATTTGGTATTCCTTGATGACATTTACCAGCTACAATTCATTATCATGATCATGAGGATAACCCCCTTATTGATGAGGCTTTGATATTGTGACCAGTTTCTTTATATGTCACCCCATGGTGGTGCAATATCCATACCTCTATATACAGAGCATCATGTGGTACACGTAGTGCTAGTGGAGGTGGAGCACATGATAAGTGAGATTCATGAGTTTCAGAGATAAAGACCCCTCATGTTATTATGTGATCCCAACCCTTATGTAGGTGAAGACATGCTTGAGGCAGTGACCTATGTTATCGGTCTATTTAGGACTCCACTATAATAGATGGTGGACCTGGAAGCAATATTTATACACATATCGTTAGAACGATGATGGATTTTTGCGATCCTACTCATGATGAGATGACACTATCATAGATAGAGATCAAGATCCTCTTTAGAGAGGAGTTATCACTAGTTATGCTGATAACATGGTGCATACAAGAGATTCCATAACTCCAACAGTGCATCATGATATTATATTATTATCCATCAAGGTTTACCATGAATTATCAGTACAAGATGGACATGGTTAGAGACCAGTACATCAGTGATCAGACCATCAAGACAGGTCTCTATATTGATATGCGGGATAGAATTATCCATATGTGAATTATAATATATGCCATTTTTATTGAGTTGGCATTGATTGATGAATGATTCTTGAATAAGTAGATACAACTGATGATGTTCAGTTTCAGATGAGCAGAAGAAGATACCTTAGTAGCAGGGAACCAACATTAGACCCAAATATCTACACATTGGATATGATTAACGAGGAGGTACTAGGATAGATGATTTTTAGTTCGAGGCTCATAGTATTGGAACAATCATCCTAGGGAGAGGAGGTGTTATTCTTTCGATAGTAGGGTATGTCTCACTGGATATTGTCTAACCCATCAAAATGAAAAAAAGAGACTTCAGATTGATCACTAAGGCATATTCTACGACCAGAGTAGGTGGATCTCTAGGGAAGTGGTCGTGGCATAGGATCTAGAAGAAAAGCAGACGATGTTCAACATTTTTACTTGATACCACCAGCACCCCTATGTGGTTTGTACCTGACTTTTTGAGATATAGGATATGAGAGGGGACAACTTAATGTGGTCGAGGCATATATCTTAGAGGCTTATAGAATTATTTGAGATATTATATTTTTCTTTTCGACTTTATCTATCGTACTAATAGAAATTGGTGCTATCAATTCCTTTATCAAAAACATATTTAGTTTATGACCAAGAGATTCAGGTTGAATCATTTACTCAACCATTATAATGGGAGACAGATATGGGAGAGGACTCAATGATCTCACAATTGTGTTGATAGTTTGATCTAATCCATGAAGGTGAGTGTTTTGTTTGGAACCTCTTGGTGGAAGCATTGAGACCTTACGACGATATTCATGTTATGGATTTGTTATCTATATTACATTCCCATAATGACAGTTTTAGGTGATGGGTGCCTTGTGTACATAGTGATGGAATGAGGTTTACCTTTATTGGTGAAAAAAACCATGATGCCTGGGATGGACTCATGAATAAGAGGGTGTAATAAATTAATCATCAGTTTGATAGTGAGAACCACGATGAAAATGATGTTGTAAAAGTCAATTTTTCAGTAGTTTTAGCGGAGTACACAGACATAATTACTAAATATGTTCCCGGACTACCTCCCCACTGGTAGGTAGACAACGTGGGTGATTTACACCCAGTGATGGAACTTATATTTTCACAAGCATATAGAATGTCTCCCATAGATCTTTGTAAGTTTAGGTTGAATTTGGATGACATGTAGAGGATGTTCTCCAAAAGACCAAGTGTTTCACCCTATGTGGCCCATGTTTTACTTTAAAAAATTATAACAGAGAATGAGGGTATTTGTGGACCACCAGATCATGAACCATGTGATAGTGATGAACAAGTATCCACTTCATTTAATCAATGAATTCTTTGATAATTCTTAAGGGATACATTGGTTCTCCAAGGTTGACATTACATCAGGATATCACCAGCAGTGAGTATAGGATGGGGATTTACCAAAGAGGCTGTTGAGATGTAATTACAGTCAGTATGAGTACATGGTGATGTCATTTCTCATGATGAATTCCCAAGAATTTTTCATGGGACTCATGATTCAAATCATTCATCCTTACTTAGGCCAGTTTGTGGTAGTCTTTATCAACAATATCATTAGGTACCTGGTTTTTGAGTAATAGATTGTGAGAAACATAAGGATTGTTCAAGATGTACTGGTAGAGCACTATATTTATGAGAAACACTCTATGTTTCACTTATAGATATATGTGGTCCAATTAATAGAACACAAAAACATTGTAGATGGAGTTACAATGGACCCAAACACGGTCGAGCCGGTGTTAGCATGGTATCCCCTAAGAACGTGACCTAGGTCTGGGGAATCCATGTGATAGAAGGTTATTGTTAGAGATTTATACATAGTTTTTTTATGATAATATAACATCTGATATATTTTAATAAAACTGGGTAGCATTTAATGGGTACAAATAAGTTCTATTCTACTTTTCAGTAGCTGAGGAAGTGTTTGATGAGTTCTGTGCTCTTAGAGATTGCAAGAGGATGGTGTCTAGTGTGTAATGTTCTGAAATGAATTATGTACTTTTAATTATTGTATCCCAAAGTAGAGGAGAGATAATATTGCCTATTTTTCACTCCATTTTACACCACATAATAATAAATATGTGACCAATGAATTTATGTTAGTAGAGATTATCTTCACATTGATGATGTGGCACCAATACATGATGGGAACCAGTTTAAAATCTATTCTGACCACAAGAGTCTAAAATATATCTTCTCTACCAAGGATATTTTTACATACATGACATATTTTAAAGGTATTTTTTTCCCTTAATTTACATCCTTGCTTTGTTTTGGGGGTTTACCTTTGTTTTAGGGAGGAATAGATGAGTATTCATGAATTGGGCCAAACCGTGAGCCCAATTTCAAATAAAAAAATAAATTTTGTATCTTCTATAACATTTTCATTTTTCAACGTTTTTCATCCATTAAAATTCCTACGTGACCTCCCCTAACCTATTAACACTACCAAGATAATTTGGAGCTTTTAGAAATCCATAACCAGGGTTTATTTGGGTTTTTATCTAAGGGGTTGGGCCTGCCCGAAAGCCCAATTCTTGTTTTTAGATTAAATTTTGATTATGTTATATCATATTCATTTTTTGGGTTTTTACGATGATTCCAAGTGGATCCCAAGCCCACTGATCCCAAACGCGCGACCCTTCTCTCTCCCCCATTTTTGGAGCTCTGGTTTATCGTGATTTGGTGCTGAACTTCATAGGATTCCTCAAATCGTCCAGATTTGAAGAGGTAAGTTAATTCATTCATATCTTCTCAATTTTTACTATTTGTCCCTCATTTAAATTCTAAATGATCTCCATATCCTTGTACGAACCTCCCTTAAATTTTTGAGTAGTTTTAAAATCAGATACTAGTATTTTTGGGGTAGATTTATACAATATATTTTAAGTAAGCTGTTCTCCTTCTTTCTTCTTTCAATTTGTTTAGGGTTACATCCAATTTACTTCGGGCTTATTCCCTTATCATTGAGGTTCCTAATTTCTAGGGATTAGGGTTTAAAAATTAGTGTTTTATCTTGTGTTTCATGGTCTGAAATTCTGGTTTTAGGTCTGGTTTACCTTCCTTGCGGTGCGGCGGTGGTGCGTTTGAGTTTTCGCACAAAGGGTTAAAGGATTTCCTTGGTTTTCGTAGGTGATTCCATATTGTGTGAAATTTTTGTCAATTAGAATTCTGTGTTCATGGTACCTTAATTTTTATTTCCCTTGAATGTTTCTGTAAAAATTGATTTTAGTTTCATTTATAATGAAAATGAATTTTAAGTTCCAATTTTTGGTGAAATTGGGGGTTTTTTCATTCAAATCTTTCATTGGTTCATTTTGGGCTGACCTATAATTACTTAGTTGATTATAGTTAACTGTATTATGACTTAAAATCATGTTTTTAATGTTTATTCTTTTTTTTGTTGCTATGAAAGTTTGCTTAAATGGTGTTTGGGAAGCAAATGGGCTTTAAGTGCCATGTTTGTGTGAAAATGGTGGTTTTTAAAAGATATAACTTCTTGGTTCACTTTAGGCAGTCCCATAACAGAATTTTTGGTTTCATTAAAGCGTATTGAACTAAAATTTTGTTTCAATGTCTTACAAGTGTTCACATAGTGTGCAATGTGGATACCGTAAAGAGCTTTGGGTGCAAAACAATGTGATGTTTTGAGAGGTTGTTTTATTGAAAATAAAATTATTTTATTGTGTGTTTTAAGTGGTATAAAATGTGTGTACCTACTATACTATTTTTTTGTGACCAGTAGTGAATTTTTATATGCAAAAGGATGTGTTTTGTTTGCTGAAATTGTTTGAGCACAAAATGGGAAGCCCGGGAACCTAGGTGGGGCAGATTTGTACTAGTACGGCTAGTGGATCAGATGGGTTTTGTCCCTATTCCACTTAGCATTTGGATAACGACAACTCTAACTAAAATATGTGAATGATGATTGGGGACCAATAGGTTATGTGTATGTTCCCTACTAGTGGATCATGCAAGACAATGGATTTTTCTATGGTTACTCTACACTGAGGTACGAGGTATATAGGGCCTGAGACAACCTAGTGCTTAGGGGTGTTCCCGATTTTGATGCTCATTGTATTTGTGGTATTTACCCTTGTTGTGGGGTGTTTTGGAAGTACATTAAAGTAGCTCACATGTCTATTTAATGTGTTAACATACTGTAATTCTTGGACTGAAAACTCTTTTCATTTGAATGTTTCATTTCTTTGAATTTTAACACTATTTCACCTTGTGTATAAAAATTGCTTGTTTTGTTCACATCGTATTGCATGCTCGTTGGAATCATCTGGTGGTATCATATTGGGCATAGTCTCACACCCTACTTACAAACCTTGGGTGTATGTATAACTACTTATGCTTGACTTAGGTAAAGGGAAGGCTAAGGGTGATGGTGGTTCAGGGTGTTAGTCCCCATCGTTGGGGCGGAGTTGCGGAGAAGGCTTGCGGGTGATGAACCCCTTGTCATGTGGAGTCCATGTGGATGTATTTATGTTTTAATTATTTGTTTTTAGACCACTTTTAGTTTCTTTAAAAATATGTATTCAGTTCTGGTTTTTGTTTAAACATATCTTGGTTTACATTTTTCAGATTCAGTTTATTGATTGTTTTTAATGTTTTATGCCTTCATATTCAGGTAAATCGTTCCCAAACAAAAAAATGCTACCCGGGCACTTGTTCCAGCCCGTGGGGATAGGGAACACCCTTCGGGTCATGTCACGGGCTAGGTTTGGTGCCGGTTTTGGTGGAGACCAGAATCGGTTCGTGACAAAATGGTATCAGAGGAGGTTCGCTCCTGGGGTCATTTTATTTAGGGAAGAGTCAGCATAGTCTGGAGCTAGGATTTTTGGGACATGAAATTCCAGTCATGGGTAGTGTGCATGACCAGTACACATCATGACAGGATTCAAGTCACCATGGGATGTATGGATTTTTCTGAGTCCGTTGGTTTTCTTGGTTTAATGATGACTATGGGAAATGAAAAGAGAGTTGGGCGAATAATCTCAGTGAGCTCGCAGGGCCTGACAAGCCATGTGGAGCCATGGATATTTCCCTAGAATACTCTCTGTGATGGCGAAGTGATTGGAATATGGCTTCCAACCATATGTCAAAGTCACCCACCGAAACTGGTTTCCTCTCACATTGTCTCGTGTCTCTTTGTTTTGGAATCTTGGAAACTTGGTTTTTTTAAGAAAAAAATGACTTCACTTTAAGGAGTGTTAATTTTTGTGAAGTTATTTTCTAGTGAAGTGAAAATGGTTTTTTTTTTAATTCCTATAAATTAAATTTAAGAATTATTTCAAAAGGGTAAATTATGTGGTTACACCTCTTTTGAAAGTATGAACTATGTTAATTGGAGTTTTGAAAATATGTATCTAGTAGATTTTTTTTTTAAACTGTGTGAAAGTGTTTGAGATTGAATTGAGTGTTGTAGAATTTTTGTGTGGGGGTTGAAGATGGATTTTGGGTTTGGTGACTACTGAACAAAAAAAAATTATGAACTTTTAGAAGCTTTTCTTGAAATGAGAAGAGTTGAGTTCTTAATTAAATGGAGATTTATGAAATGGTGTTTTCATGAAATTAGAAGTGTTTTGAAATGGGTTCAAATGTTTTGGAACAATTGTGAAAGGAATGAATATGTTATTTTATTGAATTATGCATTCTTTTCTAAATTGGTTTTTGAGATGAAAAATTGGGTATTGATATTATGGTTAGTGTTTTTGAGAAAGGAAAATTGTGGTTAAAGTTTTTATTTTAAAAAGAGGAATGGTTTGATCTTTGGTAATTGGTGCTCCCAAGGGTGACCAGATGCATAGGTTTATTTGGGAATATAGATGGATATGAGGTGGGTTCCAATGTGGCATGTAAAAATGCATGTGTGAGGCTCATGAGATACCATTGGTAAATGTGGAACCCACCAACACTATTTTTTTTAAATAATTTTTTTGAAGGAAAGTGTTGTGTTTTGATAATGTATGGTTGGGAGGTATAGATTATGTGTTTTTGGGATTATTAATGTGGTATGTTTCGAGTTCAATAACCCCTCTTGTTTGAACGATGGTTTGGGTTTGTGTTTCATTGATAAGTTGGAATGAAGTGTTGGTCAGTGGTCTCTTTTGAGGAAACGTTTGGGAGGCCAATGTGGTGGCTCCCATCATGTGTTCGGTTCAGGTTTGTGGTCTTTTGTGACCAAATTACCTGATCGGTTGGGTCCTTGGGTATTCATGTAGGCTAGGGTATTCCCGCTTAATGTTTTAATGTATGATTCATGTTTAGCCTATGGTGATTCACCATTGGATGATCCTCATGTTGATCAACATAAGGACTTTTTTCTTGAGGTTTGGAGATTGAGTTTACCCCTATTCTTTTTCAATTAAGTGGATCCCCCTATAGTGGGAGAGTGTTTGTGGGAGGTTGAAATATACCTTAGATTATTTTGTTTCTTAAGTTTTTGAAGGTCAATGAAGTTCAGGGTTGTCATTGTAGAATGATGTCTTAAAGGGCCTCTGGGTCTTTCCTTAGTATCATTGAAGCAAGAGTTCGTGTTAGGCCACCAGTGTGCAAGATCTGGCCAAGAGTGGCTGTTATGGAAACTTGCTGGAATCATGTTCTGTTTGGGACTCAGTACATGGTCCCTCTCCTTGTGTTTTATTTCATCCACAATGGTCATGTTCGGTGATGCCTTGCGATGTCATGTGTTCATTTTACTATAAGGGTGAAGATTGTGAAATCTTATGAGAGTCTCTATTTTTTTGGATGTGCGTGTCCCTATAGGGAATTCTAAATCCTATTTTCTAGATTAATTTGTTTCTATATTTCCTTTCATTCCACTATTTAGCATCCGAAGAAAAAAGGGGTGATGTGTGTGCATCCTCTATGTTCTTGTTTTGGTAAAATGATGGGTTGTGGAAAAGCGGGTTTGAAGTGTGTCATGTCTCAATGAGACCATATGAGATCACAGTATAATTGTTTTTGGAACTGTAAAAAGATGTTCAGTTTAGAGGTTTCCAAATCCTAACTGCGAGGCCGAAGATGCTTCAATCCATTGAGCTCCAGCCATAGGCCCCAGAGAAACGCTGGCAGATAGTTAGGGGAAATCCTAGAGTCGTTCAACCTTTTAGTCAAGGTCATATCCTCAATATGAAAGATATGAATAGTTTAACCCTCTGGTGTCGTCGTCTTATTCCAATTTCTCACATTTGGTGGAAAGAGGTGTGAGTACCTTGTTCCCATGTCATACCCTGATTTGATTTTTTCCCCTTTGGGTTCCCTTGTATTTTTGGAGAAAAGGTTAAAATTTGGGTTAGGTAGGTTGAAGTGCATAGTTTGTGTTCGGTTAGTAGTAACCGTGTTCCAACCTAGGGGACCATGTGATAAGAGACAGTAGATACCGCATGGTCTCTGCATGTCCATGATCCTCGGCAAAGGAAACGGTGTGAAGTTTCCTCTTTGGATAGAATGATCCGCACAGTTAACTCACAGTTTCCCAAACCATGTGAACGAACCATGCGGCCATGCCAGCTCCTTAAAATTCTGTTGTTTTTTTGTTGTTATCCCATACTATTTAGTTAAGATGGTTGGGTTTTGTTTGGGTTATACCCAAAATGGGACTCATTTAAGTTTCATTGGAAGAATTCTGATATTAATCTACCCCTAATGTTGGGAATTCCGTTCGAGGCCCCATGTTATTGTCTTGATTTTGTCTTAAGGAAAGTTGTGTTCATTATTATGGTGGGGTGACCCATCATGGGTATCATGTATGTTCACTTGTAAAGGTAATAATTTTATTTTAACCCTTATGATGGGGAGATAGTTCATTCCTTCCCCAATTGTTATCCTTATTCTGTCTTAGAAATTGAGTTGTCCCTGGTGGTGGGATGTCCGGATTGGGTCACCCCGCACTAGTGACTCAGTTTTCTCCTTGGTGTATTCTAGGTAAGAGGTAGTATCGTTCAAGTATATCAATCCACAAATTTGTTAATTGGGTAAATTTAGGGTTGGATAACACCCAATGGTTTTTTTTACGTAATTTTGTTGTAGCGTTATTTGAGTTCGTTGTTCGTTTCAAGTGGATTTCTTGAGTATCGTCTTGTCGTGTTTGAGGTGTTTTGTTTTGGGATGTGTTTTTAATGTTTTTCATAATTTTATGTAATTGTGGTACTTTGTGGTTTGTGAGAGTATTATATTCCTTCGTTTGATCAACTAGAGATGTTCGTCCTTTTTGAAGCGGGTGAAATCGTGGCAAGGAAGTCTATATTGGTCAATCGTTTGGGCTTTGCTTTTGCATCTGGTGTTGTTGTGGCATTCCAGGGAGTGAAATGCTTTATGTTGGGGCGAATTGTCACATACATGACATATTTTAAAGGTATTTTTTCCTTTAATTTACATCCTTGCTTTGTTTTGGTGGTTTACCTATGTTTTAGAGAGGAATAGATGAGTATTAATGAATTGGGCCAAACCGTGAGTCCAATTTCAGATTAAAAAATAAATTTTGTATCTTCTATAACATTTTCATTTTTCAACATTTTTCATCCATTCAAATTCCTACGTGACCTCCCCTAACCTATTAACACCACCAAGGTAATTTGGAGATTTTACAAATCCATAACCAGGGTTTATTTGGGTTTTTATCTAAGGGGTTGGGCCTGCCCGAAAGCCCAATTCCTGTTTTAAAAATAAATTTTGATTATGTTATATCATATTTATTTTTTGGGATTTTTCTTTGATTTCATATGGAGCCCAAGACCACTGAACCCAGCCGCACGACCCTTCTCTCTCCCCCCTTTTTGGAGCTCTGGTTTATCGCGATTTGGTGGCAAACTTCATAGGATTCCTCAAATCGTCCATATTTGAAGAGGTAAATTCATTCTTCATATCTCTCTCAATTTTTACTCTTTTTACCCCATTACAATTCCTAAATTATCTCCATATCCTTATTCAAAACTCCCTTAAAGGTTTGAGTATTTTTAAAATTAGATACTGGTATTTTTGGGGGGGATTTATACAAGATATTTTAAGTAAGTTGTTCTCCTTCTTTCTTCTTTCAATTTGTTTAGGGTTACATCCAATTTACTTAGGGTTTATTCACTTATCATTCAGGTTCCTAATTTCCTGGTATTAGGGTTTAAAATTAGGGTTTTATCTTGTGTTTCATGGTATGAAATTCTGCTTTTAGGTCTGGTTTACCTTCCTTGAGGTGCAGCGGTGGTGCGTTTGAATTTTCGCACAAAGGGTTCAAGGGTTTCCTTGGTTCTGGTAGGTGATTCCATTTTGTATGCAATTTCTGTGAATTATCTTGCTTTGTTCATAGTACCTTAATTTTTATTTCCCTTGAATGTTTCTGTTAAAATTGGTTTTAGTTTCATTTATAATGAAAATGAATTTTGAAGTTCCATTTTTTGGAGAAATTGGGGGTTTTTCATTCAAATCTTTCATTGGTTCATTTTGGGATGATCTATAATTACTTAGTTGATTTTACTGAACTCTATTATGACTGAAAATCATTTTTTTAATGTTTATTTTTGTTGTTGCTGTGAATGATTGCTTAAATGGTGTTTGGGAAGCAAATGGGCTTTAAGTGCCATATTTGTGTGAAAATGATTGTTTTTAAAAGATATAACTTCTTGGTTCACTTTGGACTACCCCATAACTGAATTGTTGGATTCATTAAAGGGTATTGAACTGAAATTTTATTTTAATGACTTACAAGTGTTCAAACAGTGTGCAAAGTGGATACCTTAAAGAGCTTTGGGTGCAAAACAATGTGATGTTTTGAGACGTTGTTTTATTGAAAATAAAATTATTTTATTTTGTGTTTTAAATGTTATAAAAAGTGTGTAGATACTGTACTATTTGTTTGTGACCATTAGTGACATTTTTTATGCAAAAGGATCTGTGTTGTTTGCTGAAATTGTTTGAGCACAAAAGGGGAAGCCCGGGTACCTAGGTGGGGCAGATTTGTACTAGTACGGCTAGTGGATCAGATGGGTTTTGTCCCTGTTCCACTTAGCATTTGGATAACTACAACTCTAACTAAAATATGTGGATGATGACTGGGGACCACTAGGTTATGGGTATGTTCCCTACTAGTGGCTCATGCATGAGAATGGATTTTTCTATGGTTACTCTACACTGAGGTACATAGGGCCAGAGACAACCTAGTGCTTACGGGTGTTCCCGATTTTGATACTCATTGGATTTGTGGTATTTACCATTGTTGTGGGGTGTTTTGGATGTACTTTACAGTAGATCACATGTCTATTTAATGTGTTAACATACTGGAATTCTTGGACTAAAAACTGTTTTCATTTGAAAGTTTCATTTCTTTGAATTTTAACACTATTTCACATTGTGTATTAAAATTGCTTGTTTTGTTCACATTGTATTGCATGCTCTTTGGAATCATCTGGTGGTATCCTATTGGGCTTAGGATCACACCATACTTTCACCACTTTGGTGTATGTAGACCTACTTATACTTGACTCGGGTAAAGGGAAGGCTAAGGGTGATGGTGGTTCAGGGTGTTAGTCCACATCATTGGGGCGGAGTTGCGAAGAAGGCTTGCGGGTGATGACCCCCTTGTCGTGTGGAGTCCATGGGGATGTCTTTATGTTGTCATTATTTGTTTTTATACCACTTTTAGTGTATTTAAAAATATGTATTCAGTTATGGTTTTTGTTTAAACATATTTTGGTTTACATTTTTCAGATACAGTTTATTGATTGTTTTTAATGTTTTATGCCTTCATATTCGGGTTAATCATTCCCAAACAAAAATAAATGATACCTGGGAACTTGTGCCAGCCCGTGGGGATAAGGAACACCCTTCGGTTCATTTCATGGACTAGGTTTGGTGCCGATTTTGGAAGAGACCAGATTCGGTTCGTGACAGATATCATTTTAAGTAAAATGTGATTTCTTGATTTCATCTAGGACTATGAATTCAAGATTATTTATACACCTAGGAAGGGGAACATGGTGAAAGATGTTATTATAAAGAGATCTAGTTTGTAGTCTCTCAAAAAATCATTAGAGCAGTTGGCCTCATTAAAATTATCCTTTGTGGATGGAAATAGAGTATCTTACTTCTAGTCGATGGTTGTTACCAGACCACTCTTACAACGAGTTAGAGAGGCACACATTGGGTATATAGACATTGATAACCTGCATGCTATGATACTCACAGGGCATGCTTTTGAAGGATATTAAAAAGGTGGGGATCATATCATTATTTTCATAGGATGTGTAGTAGTACCAGTGATGTTTTGTGATGAGGTTTTGTGGTATTTCCAATCATACCCTTTAGTGGTAAATCTATGTGTGGAAAATAATGACCCAGAAGTTTGATGGTAGTTTTGGTGGCCAGGGATGAAGAATTGAGTTGTGATGTTTGTTTTCCAATGACTGTCTTTTTAGGAAGTGAAGGATATACACCTAGTTCCATCGGGATTATCTCAAACCCTTGAGGTGCCTAACTAGATTTGGGGTGAGATATTGATGGAATAAAAGTCATTTTTACCATGTAAATCTATGGTAGATGATTCCATATGGGTGATTATTTTTCGACTCACCATGTCAGCCCACTTCCTAGTTATCTGAGAGAAGAGTTCAGTAAAGTACTTGGAAAGACACTATTTGATAGAGATAGTTCGACTCCTTGAAGATACATAGATGAATGTTTTATATTTGGATTCTAATTTTACATATCGTATGTGTAATGAATTATAGGACTCATTTGGATCCCAATTATGATTGAGCGTAGAGTTACACCCATAAACGAATGGCCAAATGAAGCGGAGCATTCAGGTTCTATAGGATATGTTACGGGATTTCATGTTAGACATTTTCCATAGTTTCATGGATCACCTACCATTATTGGTGTTTTTATATAATAACAGATTCCATTATAAAATTTGTATGCAACCATTCAAGGATTTATATGGGTAACCATGTTGGTCACCAAATTGATGGATTGAGCCAAGAGAGTCAGCACCCATGGGCCCAGAGTTGGTGTGAGGCACTGTTGATAAGGTTCACATCAACCATAATAAGATAAATACTACACATAGCTGTTATAAGTCTTATTCTAATTTTTTTAGAAGGAATTTGGAGTATGATTAAGGAGACCATTGGTTCTTATGAGTATCACATTGACATGAACTAAAGAGATGTGGCGGGGGAAGCACTTTATCTTTGATATTCATCAGCCCTCTTCAGATACTACATATATGTTGTGAGGTGGGGTATTGTTTGGCTCTACCTATGTACTCATACTGGGTGTATGATGTCTTCGATGTGTATTAGCCATGTAGGTATGTGCCTGACACATCTCATGGAATTTATAGGGGCGAGCTAGCCATTAAGGATGGAGCGGCATTCCATAATTACCCAATGGATATTGAGGTCCATAAATATAAGATCCTTTGTTGGGGATAAATTCCATTAGTTCATGTCTGATTGAAGTACGAGAATCCATAGAAGAGCACTTGGGATAGGGAGGCTCAAATTCTTGATCAATACCCACATTATTTTTTAGTATCGATTTTTTTGAATATTTCGGGTTGTAAATGTTTAATGGGGATAGAATTTAATGTCCCTCAATTTCCAATTTTAATATGTTAATATTAATCGGAATAAAATTGAGACTACATGATATCATGGAGTGTGATTCTGAGGCTTGATGTTCTCTAAATAAATTTTAAAAAAATTTAAACTTTTTCATAACATGCATTTGTTGTTTTCATAAAAAAGGGGAATAACATATTAATGGGTTCCCAAATCTGAAATCCTAGAGAAAAAATGAGTTTAGAATAGTAGATTTACCCTAAGAACGAACTAATTTTTTTTGGTGTGGGTTTGTTATAAAAAACTCATCACGGGAGAAAAAACAGAATAACACTATTGAATAAATTATTTTATTACTTGTTTTTATATAGAGATTTGTGGGTCATTAAATAAATAATTATAAAGAGAACACATGGTTTTTCCACATAAACATCAAGATGTTACATGTCTATTAGAGAGACCTTCAGATAATCCTCTCAAAAGAATTACAATGATACATCAGATCATGGTTTCGGTGAACCCCAATTTGGACAAATATCACCAATGGAGATAATGTGGTGACTAGTCTTCATTCTTGAGTGATCCATAATTCATGTAGGATTATTTATTTCAATTCTTCTTAACTGTTTTTGATTCCTATAATGAACGTTAAATAATATACATGTAGATTAGTAAATGGATTAATTGTATATGAGAGATGGGATGATATTTGTAGGGATTTTTGGGATTTTTACATAGAGATTGGTTTCTTGATTTTATTTATCGTTTATACAAGAACAGATCAATTTTTGAATGAACAGTGTCTATGTTTCATTCCATAGGATTCTTTCTTGTGCTTTTTCTCCCCATTTTTCTTGAATTCGCGATGTTCCTTCCTTATTTTCCCCCCAATTATTGAATGATCAATAATTGAACCTAAATTTCATTGATGAATGATATGAAATTAGAGATATGAGATAGGATGACTCAGAGGAGGTGTGATGGTGATAGAAGTTGACAAATTGATGTAGTTCAAGAGAATCGGTTCTTTAGAAGAAATGTGTTGGGTAAAATTAATCCATTTTTAAGAGTCTATTAAAGGATCAGATCATAGTGATTCAGTGTTAGATTAGTGAAATTACACTATTTCTGGAGTTTTAATCTAATCAAAACACTGGAACAGGATATAGTTTATCGGACGAGGTGTATGGAGGAAGGACATGAATTTTTTAAAAATCTAGTACAAACAATGTAGTTTTGTCTATATGGAATGTGTTCCTCAATAGACAAATGAAAATGTACATGGGTAGTAAATATACACGAGATGGAGTAAATAAGATTCCTACATGGTGTGTACACCACCACATCGAATGTATTGAACATGTTACATAGATTATGCCGTCTACTGGTATATGGGAATGGATACATGAGTTAACACTATGTACTAGTACACGAACAGAGTACATCGTTTGACCGCACATGGAAGGACACAACATGTGAGTCCTTCTACATGATATGTACCCATCTTATACATGACATGTTTAATGACATGATCAATTTACACGAGAAGTACCCATTTTCATGGTACATGACACGTGACCCTAGTACATGCATTGTATACCTTTCTACTTGTCATGATTTTGTTTTCCTCCATATATTGGACAAGATCATTTATGGTATGTTTCCTTTTAACATTTCCCAAATAGTAGGTATGAATCATTTTCTATGCATAAGACTATTATCCCTTCAACAGGGCTTCCAGGATAGTGTTTTTAAAATCACCCCTGAGGAAAGGAGTAGGTTCCTCTAATCATTTTTCATTCCATAGGAGTATGTCTTAGTATCAATGTGAACAACAATTTGTAGGATCCAATTCTCTAAATTTTTGTTAATCTATATTAGGATATTGGTATAAATCCATGTCCTTTGAGGTGATCCTCATCTATTGTGTTTCATCACATCTCTCACTTCAAATATATCAGCATTTCTCTATCATAGAGAGACTCGATGATAATTACCTCTCAGACAGACATGATCTGTGTAATTGGACTCTGAGGTGTATTCACTCGGATATGATCTTTGTGGAATCTCTGTTCTTGATTAATAGTGATGATATATAGTGGTTGTGACTTACCTCATGACTGTGTTTTGTGTTCCAGTATAACCAGATTCTATTATTATATTTTATTTAAACATACTCTTGTGTAGAGATGGTTGTATCATTCCTTTGTTGTATTGGATTGTGGTTTTGGTGTATCTTACTATGTATTGGTATACTCAACCTTGAATGGCATTTCCCATACTTTTCATGTATTAGTAGAAGATCAATTTTTTTATGGATTCCTTGGGGGACCAGGTCCAACGAATTCATTTTCAGATAGGATAGACCAGGGTGTGTTCCTTGGGCTGTAGACAATAGTCATATGAATATTTTCTTATAGGATGGACTTATGGTTACAGAATTTTTTTTGGTGGGATTGTATTTTATCTCCATTTAATTTACTTTACGTTCTATCATACTATGGTAGAGGGATATTTTGATAGTATTGCATCGTTGACGTAGTGGTTTTTTCATTTCCATGTATTATGGTCTTGGATATGTGAATGTATGTACATGTACATAGGAAATACATATCATGTTTGTGATACACCTACTCAGTGAAAGTCATCAGACCATGGCCAATTGGGAGTAGTCTTGGGGAGTCATAGAACTGACCCCCTCAGATGGGTCATGAAATTTCTAACACTATTGGTTATTTATTCAAATCTATCCCTGATATTTAAGTTACACTTAACAACGAACCTGTTTTGATGGATTCAAATGGAATGGAGTTGAGAATATATCCATATGATGGATTTTGGATAATTAATCCTACTCACCCCTTGATGATTCATATATGATTTCCCAGGAATGATTCCATACATAAATTAAATATATTTTAGGTGAAAACATAATATGATGGAAAATTTAGTGATATATTGATATTGGAAAAATAATAAATATGATTCTTTTTGAAAAGCGGTCATCATTTTAGTGTGATTCAATTTAATAAGTGTAAAGAGTAAATTAATAAAAAAATCAATACCCATCTAATAAAATTTTCTATTATAGATAATTACATCATTATCAAAATGAATTTTAAACATGGGATATATATATTGGATAATATAAAATTAATTATAGTGATTTCAAAGATTGGTACTTGAAATAAATATCTCTAAAGAAAGAAGTAAACTTTGGTGTATTAGAGAAACACCTTCTTGAGTAGCTGTTAGATGAAACCATGAAACAACGAGATAGTTACACATCTATTGTGGCGAGTTTCTAGTGGAGCAGAAATGGTTCAATGAGTATCACCACTTGTCCCTCTTTAATGTGATGGTTTCCTGTCAAATTCAAAATTTCTTTTGTATCGACCCATTCTGCATCATTATCCTTTAAAATAATGTTATATTAACCGCACATGGACAAATCAATTCACCCTTGTTTGTCTTAGAGTGTGATTGTGTGGGGTCATGTACATGTGAAATCAGTCCTTGGGTATAACATAATTGGATGATCTCCAAAGTGTTTATTCGTGGAACCAAAAACACCCAACAACCCTGGTATCCATGGTTCACTGGCCTTAATTCAAAATTTAGGAACTCTTTGACTGATTATTCATCCAACAACACTTGAGAACTCCATTTGATGAGAGGATAGGATGTCAAGCTCACTGCTCCATTCTAGGGGAGTATTATTTCTTTTTCCTAGACTCACTTATAGATTTAAGTCATTTTCATATGTTTTTGAATCCATCGTTCATTCCCGAATAGTGTGTCCATGGGCTACCCTTGTTTTGAAATATCTTCATAGGCATGCATATATTTGATGCTACGGAGGAACATCTGACTTGAGCCACAGAATATGTTTCTCTGACGTTTATCTTCATTCATAATTAAAATTCAGTGATTTTATTATGGGATCGAACCTATAAGATGGGTTTCCAATGTATCCTCATGAAGAGGAATCAGAACTGACATAGTTCGAAATAATTGGGACATATGCATGAATGTTGCACATTTAATGGGGAATTATTGGGTGGAACCTTAATGCGAGGGAACCCTTTTGTGATATGTACTTTAGGTAGGCATACTACGCATCCAAGTTTGATAATGAATTAGTTTTATCATAATTCAGATGATTTGGTATTACGCATGGAAGCGGCCCAATGAAGAGGACTTGATTGGGTGAACCCTGTTGGAAGGGAACCATTATGATGTTGGGCATTCATGTAGGCATCATATGTATCCTAGTTTGATCATGAATTAGGTTTATCATAGTTAATAATTGTGTGGATTTTTAAAACATCAAAATCCTATAAGACCACATGATCCATGATATGTGTGAGAAACTAGAGGATGTGACAGATTCAACAAAAGAAAATATTCCTCTCTTGTTGGTGGGAGAACACGATCCAACATCGTACAAGGATGAGATGACCATGGGTGAGGGTGTGGAGTGATGAACTATTCCTTGTGAAATTACATTAATTGCCATGTGTCCTGACCTCAAAAGATTATTTACTTACCTTAGTGGGAGGGTCCCGAAATATTTTTTGGCAAATGGGTGGAGTTTTTTCCACATCACAAGAGAGGTGAACATAAATCCTTTGAATAATCACCATTACTCATTGAATGGAAAAGAATGTGATAACCCTTAACCCCTAAAATGGGGACGTTCACATCGTTATCCCAATGTTCGGTTATGGGTTACCATAGTAATGTAGACCCACAAGAATTCCCAAAGCCCAAACCATTGTTGGCAGAGATTTTGTGACTCTGCATACCATGCCTATGTAGACTCAAAGGGGCACGCTTATGAACCTGATGGTCCGATCATATGTGTGCAATGGATTTTTAAGATGATTTTTTCGGATGTCGATGGGATGGTTTGATGAGGGACTATGGAGGAAAAGATGGTAGTGAAGCGATGAGGTTGGAATCAGAGGATATAATACCCAAAACACCCCATTTCACATACTGTTTTTTGATGCCGAATGTTGGAGGCTCTACATACTGTAGTAGTATGCAGGGATAGGGGTTGTCCATGTATCGATGAGGTATATTGGCCTGGGTATATATGACCATTTATAATAGGAGTATGAAGACCATCATTCCTCTTCAGGTTCCATCTGCATACTAATGTAGTATGCGACACCAGGTTCTGTCCGCATAATGGTATACTATGTGGAGAACTGTATTGATGGAGGTTTCATGGGATTCTCATTCACAGAGAGTTCATATGTGAGAGGTATTTGGTTCATGGTTCTCCAATTAGGTTCTTGATTCTATTATTATTATTGTTTAATTCCCCCATTTTATTGTTTGTGGTAAGTTGTACCAATAGCGAGCATGGTTCACAATTTGGCCTTTTTTGATTAATAAAGACTGTATCCAAAATATTCTCTGAAATCTTTCTCCCAACCCATAATTCCCCATAATGCATTCATCTTTAATCCCCTCTTCATTCCTTATGTTCTCTTTTTATATAGATTCTGGGAAACATTATCTATTGGGAACGTGGATCCATTTGTAGAGGCCCATGAAGAGATTTCCCGACTCATGGAAGACTTGGTCAATATTGGGTTTTGGGAGGCTCCAGTTTTCGATAATGATTCATAGAACCATTGCCTTTATCTTCTTACATGAACAAATCAGTTCATGGAATGGGACAAAGATGTCTTTCATGAGTACGATTCCTTTGGTGATGCAGTTTTTGGTCAAGCATGTTCCCTGGGCATCACTCCGTGGGCAAGCAGTTCACAATTCATTTTTTATACTCATTGGTTTGTGATCCAGGTGGTCCTGAATCATTTCCTAGTTATGGAACACAGACCCCCTGAAAGTAATTGAAAACATGAATTCCTTTTTTTTATCTTGATATTTGAAACTCAATTTGGGTCCATTCACATTCTTAGCATGTAGAAGTTCTTGATTCTATCTACAATGGGATTTTGGGGTATTTTTATTCCTTGTGTAATTTTCAATACCCTAAAAATTTCCCCCATCCGAATGGGGTCAATTAGGAATAAAAAGTGGTCTATTCTAAAGTATAAGTGGTCCAAAACAAAAATGGTTCACAGTCGAAAAAATGGGTCTGTTATGAGGGGACCACACCAATATATAGGGGTCCATGTCATTTTCCTTTTACCATTTCTCATTGAAAAAAGAGTTCTCATCTTCCCATCCACTTCAACTATTTTGTATTGTCCTCCAAGCCAAAATCTCATTCACTAACCTCTTTTTACATAATGGGAACTGATCTTCTCACCCTATCGTTATCTTCATACCACATTTTTGGATTCGTGAATGGAATTGTTGAATTAAAATTCAAATTCCACATAGGACGATGTTATGCACCTTATGTTTCCACATAGAAATCATGAATCGGTGACCCAATCTTGATAAACTAATCATACGAACATCAGCATTTAACTCAGAAATTCTGACCATCTTCTTAATGAGGCCTACGTTTGCATAATAAACCTCTAACAAACCTTTTTGTTTGCCATCCAATCGACCTGCGGGACAACAACCCATGGATGGATTTTGTACAATTATTGTAAGCAATGGAATTCACATGTGTACCATAGCCGTAGGTGAGGTATATTACACATATCATGTTGTGTGAGTAATTTTCCTTCCATGTACCATTTTTTGAAATTGTACATGGTGCCTTTTGAAGACATATTTTGAGTCCTTTATCCATTTTAGTAGCTTTCTTCCAAATTTTTTTATTGGACTAACTTTTTATCGGCTTTTGAATCTTCTTAGATAGGTTACAATGGTTTCTTCATAGGCTATGATGACATCGAGGAAGACAAAGGATACTATGGTGGTGAATAGTGAGGATTATCTTCAATCCCACATCATTCCTAGTGAAAAATTATTGAATGACTTCATGATTCTAGAGCTCATAGATTATCCACTACAGTTTTCTCTTAATGGATATGGTCTCTTTGACGACGTTCCTCTGCCATTGGCTTACCCTGATACACCTTTTAATCTTTTAGAGGCACTGAAAGGACATGATTGCACCAACATTTCCCCATTAAGAGAATTCATTGACACTCCATTTTAGGAGAACATCATCATACTATAGGTTCATCATGGACTCAAGGGAACTGAAGGAGTTTCAATGATATCCCGAGACAAAGCACTCAACAATACCCATCCATTATTAACATCTCCCAAGAAAATCTTAATGGATAGTGGAGCACCACATGACATATGTGGGCTAGAGGATGTTTCTCCAATTAACAAGCCTAGGAATTCTGGGTACATCAGACCTATATGGAGTCCCCTGACCAGTTAGAGGTGGTTGGATCGTGTCACCCATCCTAGGTTTCTTCGTTTGTAGTCTTCTTTCCAAGAGAAATACTTCCCGAGTTGATGAGTCGTTGGTGTTCATGTACCAACACCTTCCATTTTATTGCATGTAGAGGTGGGAATCTGCTTAATGGATATTCGCTAGATTGGAGTACTCCCTATCCATTGAGGAATGTAAGATGAGTTTCTCTCGGTAGATTCCACATAGAATAAAACTGGCCATGTGTACCCTTTGACAAGGATTTTATCGATCATGGTTGAGGGATTACATGATCATCCCCTCCATGATCTCTCACTTATCACATTTGTGGTGTTTATGGTGTTATTTATACAAGAAAAAAGACATGAGCTAAGGGCTCACCACAGTCGAACTCATCCATCCCTTTATTCCTACCAGATTCCAGGGTCATATTGTACTACCATTTAAGCGGGACGAAATACCACAATGAAATATGATCTTCAGCCAGACATATCACCTACACTTAGATCAATAGGTTTCTTTTCCATGTTATTGTTTGGATGGAGATTCCCATATCATGATTTATATATCGGTGTTCAAGAATATTCTTTGATGATGGAGGCTATGATATCAAAGGGAGACCCATTAATTTGGCCCATCCCACTCATTTCTAGTTTTATTAATGGTTATGACAAATAAAAGATGTTAGGCCCCCACATCATCTCTGTGTACCATTTTAATTTCATTACAGGTCGGTGTTAGAACACTTCCACTTTTATCATTACCAATATAATGAAAAGGATCCTCATTTTTTAATTCAACCCATCCTTCTCATGATTTTAAATATTTTTACTAAGACTTTATGCACTATTGATGTGGTTTTTTTGATGAATGATACATCTCGTTTCATGTTTTCCCTACATCCTACCCCTCATGGGTTGTTAATTGGTGACAGGGAAGGTTCTTTAGAATAATGATCATACCACATTACACTTTAGTATGGGTTGGTCACTTCTAGTATGGATTATTAGTCATTTGTGAGCCATTCATACCCTACTAGTTTTCCAGGTATTATGTATACCATCCATAGAATATAATTCTTCCAGTTGCTCAGTTATAGTTGGAGTCTCATCCCGTAGTTATTTTCTAATTGTGGTTCATGATGATGCATGAGGGAACTGCTATGGATGTTATCATCCCAAAAATGAAATAATATAATTTTCAGTTGTTGGAATATTCCTAACTATGGGAAAATTGATACCCCAACTGGATGATGAAGGAACCAGTTCGGTAGGTGAAAAAAACATTAACCATTTCATGCCCCTTCCTTTCCCCAATGACAATTCCACAGATTCCTTCTACTATGAAGAGTTTGATAGATATTCCTTCAACTCCTATCCCACCACCATCCTTGATGGATACACCACATGTTCATGCCCATGTGGTAAGAAGATATATGGTTCGTCATCATAAGCATCTGGGAGGGGATTCATCGGTAAAACATATTTCAGTGGGGAGTCATTCATACAGCTCCCCTCATTCATATACTAACCATTACCATAATGAGGCTAGCACCATGAGAGTATTACCAATCACCCTAGAACTTGTGGCTCATTTTTTGCATCTGGCTCTAGTGGTTGATCCATCTGAGGGAAAAGAGAGTCTCTCAACTTCAGTTACCTATCCAAGGTTCCTTTCTCACCCATGATAATTGTTCCCACTTATATACACATTAAAGTGGTGGAGGATCATGGTAATAGTGCGAAGGGAGGAACTAAGAAGTGTGAAAAGAGTCAAGACACCATTTTTGTGCTCTTTCCATGGAGACACTTATGGAAAATTTTACTGACAATAGTGAAATGTTTTTTGAAATTATTCACTATTTTGGGTTCTGATAGCTTTAATTATCTACCAAATATTCATTGCCCAGGAATATATTGCATCATGTGAGGAAAAGATATCCAATATCAATTATTATCATCATAAGGTGGCGACCCTCCAAGATGTTTTGGAAGAATTTGTTTATCTAATGGAGGAGGAGGTGCAGGATCCTGAATTAGTGGACACCCAAGGGGAAGAGTTGTAGGAATGAGAATCCCACACATCAAGTTTGGAGGAACAACTGGACACTTCACATTCCATCTATGAAGTTGTCCAGAAGAACGGGTCGGACCTTATAGTTATTCTGGTGGGGGTGCGTCTGACATTAATGGTCAAAATAAAAGAGAGTTCTTCTTTAGAGAAACCAATTGCCGAATTTGGAAATCACGTTCCATCCTCTTGGAAAGTGAGAACCATGACTTTTGTGTTATTTTCCAAATCATGATATATTCTCTGCACCCCCTTTTCTGATAGCTTGAAGAGATTCTGAATTAGGGATGCTTCTCCATATTAGTTGAAAACAATGAAACTGATTTTCCATTAAATCCACTTCATTTTCCTTTTTATTTTTTGTCAATTGATCATATCAATCATATAAACATCCTTGAAATCATGTATTAATTTTAAACAATGATAACTAAACTTGAAAAATTGAATTAGGCTCAATTTTATTCCTAAGCTGTGGGACATAGCGAGTGTAGTTCAACTATTTTTGTTGTTTTATGTAATATCTCACGACCTATTTTGTCTTTTACATTACTACCCTAATTTTTTCCAAATCCTTCTTAGCATGGAATTGGCAGGTATAAAATGACTTTTTCTTGGGATACCATTTGTGTGTTCTAAAACAAACAAGATTTACATTCTTTCATTGATGGCTCAATTTTTTTTAAAGAACTGATAAATGACTTTTACCCAAAGGTTCCTTCTCTGGATTTTCCCTCTGGCAAGAATGGAGCCTTTTTCATTGTAATTTCACAGTCCTTCTGATCAAAATTATTATTGATGTTTTAGGTCAAACATTTTTTACCAAAGATAATGGGGAAGGGTCCCTAATTCATGATTCTTCAGCTTTGAATGTTCTAATATCCTTTAGACATCGATTATAGATTTTTATTGACCCTTAATTTGTGAATTTTTGACATGAATGAGGCTTCAAATTCGTTTTAGGCATACAGATGTACCAAAAGAAACTCCTAGGGTTGAATTTTCCTTTGATTGACGATCGTTTTTTAGGCAACATACATAGAGCCTCTGGGGAATTATGTGCATTATCAATCAAAGGTGTATGTATGACACTTGCATTGAATTTCTGATTTCTTTGGAAGAATTATCAAATATTTGAATTTATTTTGATGTTTGTGGGGCCAATATGGGTGGCTGTCTTGAATGGTGGTTTAGGAAAACATTAGGGATATTCTTGTCATATTTGAGGGGGTGACTATTCCTGAATGATTCTTACATGCATGAGGATGAACATTATAATAGTCAGTCCAGTTAGAAATATTTTTTATGTCAAGGGAATTTTGAAGGAAGAAGTTATGAAATCTTTTATCTAGGATTTTTTCAAATCCTATGGTATGACAAGTCATGAATTTCATTTGAGCATTCAAAATATAGAAATAACTCTCTTGGGGATTAATTTATCTTTTATTGATGTCTATTTTGTGGGAAAAATATACAGAGACTCCAAGGCATGATTTTCATATTCAAACAAAGAATTCTATTGAACATTGGCCTTTTATCTTCGATAAATATGGAAGATGTTTGAGATTTGGAACATTCTGAATATTTTTTGTGACCTTTGACAAGGGGTCCACCTGAACACAAAAAGGGCATTTTAACTGAACTTTTCTCAGAAATGAGTGGGATGTACTTTTCCTTTGTAAGCGATTCAACATCACCGATATAGATGTGGTATCTTTAGAAAACTCAAAATGGACCGGAGATGAGTCAGTCTTGTATGTTCTAAAATATCCCAGATGCGTCTAGGGAAGAATAAGTAAACCATGACTTTTAGCATCCTTGAATTAGAAGGTACAAAACAAGGAATGGAATCCATTGGGCATACTAAGATTGGATAGGACTCTCCTGGGGATGAATTTTTCAATTATTGACGTCCATTTTTGTGGGAAACATATGCGGAGCCACTAGGGCATGATGTGCATAGTTAAAAAAAGTGTCTGTAAGAAAGATTCCTTCCAATTTAGATGTCCACAAATGATTATTGGGATTAAATTTTTTTCAAATCGTAGAGTTTGAGGTATGGCCAATTTGTATCTAGGTGTATTGTAGACATTTCTGGTGCGATTTACACATGGAATTAGGTGTAACATACATAGATTCAGCTCATAAAAAAGGTGATGTTTTGTCCTATCATTGGTGTACCATGTCAGTTAATGACACATGGCTAGGGTTTGGGGTTCCTCTAGGGTAAGAAATACATGGAATTTCTTTTAGGGTCATGCTGCTATGACCAAATCCCTATACTATTTTTCCATAATGTCAAAGGGGAATCTCTCTCAAATATCCCTAAGCTCTCATGTGCTATGCTCGGTGTGAGAAACTGGGGATTATGAGGATTCTATGTTATTAACTAGGAATTGAAAATTCAACAATTGAGGGAACATTAGGGATACACTGTTGCAATGTAGTTTAACATTATACAATAAGGATGATTATGTTCATGTAGTTTAATGTTGTGCGGTGAGGATGTAATGCAATGAAGTTTAGAGTAATGCAGTGAGGACAATTATTCTTTCATCAATATATTTAATAGTGTCGAGTAAATCATAATCAGGATTCTGTATCATTTCATAGACATGAGTGATTATAGAATATCTAAACCATAGTCACAAGTAAACAT
The DNA here is from genome assembly GCA_963277665.1 of Viscum album. Lineage (NCBI taxonomy): Eukaryota > Viridiplantae > Streptophyta > Magnoliopsida > Santalales > Viscaceae > Viscum > Viscum album. The sequence goes on along the minus strand of OY728151.1, from coordinate 398,599,320 downwards.
GAATATGGAGTGATGACACGGGGATTTAAATCCATTGGGAATACTGAGATGGAAGAGGACTTTCCTGGGTATGAATTTTCCATTTATTGGCAACCATTTTTGTGGGAAACATATGCAGCCACAACAAGGAATGTTGAGTGTATCCAAAAAAAGGTGTCTCAAGGACACAATCCATCCATCTTATATGGCCTTGAATGATTTTTGATATCCATGTTTTCATTGGGTATAGAGTTTTAAAAATGGGATAGATGTGTCTGGGAATGTAATGAATACCCAAACCATGAATAACTATGAACTAATGTTGATTCCAAATTGGTATAACTTATATTAATAGGGGAAAGAAATATCTTTTGACTTTTCATGAGTGGGGGACATATATACGACCTCGTAACAATGAGGAATGGTCCACACATAACTCTTGAATAATTTCATAGTTTATTGGATTGAGATTAGGACATTTCATGGACTCCTCATACAAGTTTGACCTACACATAGGGAAAGGGGAATTTTTTTGGTTGCTGGGCCAGGATGCCAAATTTAGGCATCACTACGAATTCTGCTAGGGCAGGAATCCAGTTTTACATAGTTCTTCACATTCCCTATACTGGTTTGGCTTGGTCCATGTGTAAGGAAATTTGAGTACATTTTTTTTGATGATGTCTGGTCCAAGATTCCAAAATCCAGGAATCAATAGGTATCCTACATGGGAATAAATCAAGCCATACATTCTTCTAAACATTCTCTTTACTGATTTGGCTCGGTCCATGTGTAGGGTAATGTTTGTTTCGTGTGCTACGGGTGCTGGGTCTACCATACTTACCTATAAAATTATTTTGTAAATGAATCCTTTCCACAAATCCTAAGATAGCATGATTTATACTCGATTTGTGAAACCATGAGCATACATAAGGGGCCTTTTCAATTTCTGGGAGGTAGAGGATATGATGGAGGAATTTTTTTAGTGGGGGATGAGCCAAGATTTAGGATTGAGGCATCACTACGTATCTTGCAAGGTAAGAAATCAAGTCATGCGTTGTTCAATGAGCGATCATGTAGTTTACTATTATGTGATTAGGATGTTTAATGCCAAATAGATTATCTTCTTACAGCGAGGACATTATCCACAGTTTAATGTCGTGTTTCATGGATGAGTTGCTTATAAATTAATGTCACATGGAAAGGAAAATTACTCATAGTTTAAGGTTTTAGAGTTTGGACCATGACTTCATATTATTTCTACTAATATTTTATGGACTTGGAGTTTGGATCCGGGATTCACTTTATTTCTACTCATAGTTTATGGTCTTATTATTTAGACCATGGATTCCCATTATTTCTAATCATAGTTTATGGTATTAGAGTTTGGACCATGGATTCACATTATTTATACTCATATTATAAAGGAAAAGTGTTTGAATAATGGCTTGGTGTTTTTCTAACTCATATTTTAGGGTCATAGTGTTTGGACCGTGGAACTAATACCGTTTATTTTATCATCACATTCTTCAGGATGACAACTCATAGTTTAGTGTTATATAGTTTAGACCATGGAATCATAATATTATTAAACATTGATTAAAGAATTAGAGTTTCGACCATGACATCATTGTTCAATGTCATGTTTCATAGACTAATACTTTATAGTTTAACTTAATGTGGTATGTATTATAACTCATAGTTTAAGGTCATGCTGTTTGGACCATGGGCCTTCACTTTTTTGATACTCATTGTGTAAGGTCTCAGATTTTGGACCATGGATTCAATTAATTGCGAATCATACTTTATGGTAATATAGTTTGGCCCATGTCTTCACTTTATTGCTAATCATAGTTTATGGTCTTAATATTTGGACCATGTCCTAGTGGGATTCTTCAATATAAAGTACTTATTCAAGAACTTCACATCTATAGGATCCGTGATGAGCTATTCTTTCATCAGTATCTATGAGTATGCTCCATTGGAATAGACCCTATGTATGAAATATTGTCCTTCCCACAATGTATCATCATTTTGTGGTTGCATCCTATGTATTGTTGGGGTTATGAGGACTAACACCATTTATCCTTGGAAGAAAGATCGAAGGAGAACCTTTTTATTGATGGCTCATGGAATCCGGTTTAGGAAGATTTAAAATGGAGTAATGTGTGAAGACTTTTATCATCTGGATAATCCAACTCATCTAACCATCTCTGAGATTTCTATTCAATGGAAAGTTTTTTGGAAATGACCGCAATGAGTGAGGACACTATGATTTTGAATTGAAAACCCGCCTTTCCCCTGTACACTAGTGAGTACGGGGTCACTTGTTTAGCGGTATGGGTATTGATCTGATAAGCCCATAAAGCATGAAGGATATTGTTTGGACATGATTTCATATCATTATCATCCATCAGTTTTAGTATGTTAGAAAGTGTTTTTTTGAAAGCCTTTATCATCCCATTAGCCACTGCGTGGTTGTGGGATGAATAGTTCGCTTTGATTCCAACCTACTGGTATAACTTGTACAAATCAACAGAGTAGAAGGTGGTTCCGTTGTTCGTCAGTATTATATGACGAACACCGAATCAGGCAACGATTCTGTCCATCACAAAGAAAACTATGTTTTTCACCCTAGATTCTTTAAGGGGCATGGCTTCAGCCAATTTGGAAAATAATTCAATCACTATGAGTATGAACATGAATTTTCTGGTTGTGTTTGGAGTATATTGTCCCAAAAAATCCATCCCCCTAGTAGAAAATGGTCGGTAGTACTTAGTTATATGACATAACTCTGCGGTTCAGTGTATTAAATTGGAATGACCATGGACGGAATGAAACATAATAAAGAATATTTAACAATCTAGTATCAAAGTGAGACACTGATACCCATTCCATCAAATTTGGTGAGAGGACTTGGTAGCTAATTGATGAAATCCACAAGCTCTGGTGTGAACATCTTTCCTCATGGTAGAATTCTCTTCTCCATCAATTCACCTAAGAAGTTCTCTATAAAGGCATCATTTTTAGATAACATTTTCTTGGTTTACCCCATTTTACAAGACAAAGATGAATTCCCATCTTCAGACATTCTCTCTTCCAGTCCAATTTGGTGGGTGTTCTCTATTCAAAAGATAATTCCCAATGGTCGTAATCTAGCCCATGGAGTAACATTAAAGATTAATAAGGGTCTAATTTCCTCTATCTCCTCCATATTTCTCTATATTGATGTAAATACCATCCAATAGTGGGAAATTATAATGACTGTTTCATCCATGTCTTGATCACAAATGGATATGGCCGCATTTTCCAAAGCATTGACTTTTGAATTTTTGATCGTGGGACATTAGTTATTGTTTGTTCTGATAGGAATCTTTTAATATGTTCTTGAAAAGTTATCATCAAGGTATCAAATAATTATTTCATAATTTCTTCATCACCATTGACATGTTTATGACTAGATTTGAATCACCGTTTATTTTTAGGTTTTTGGCTTGCACATAGAGTTCCATTTCTAGGCCTGCAATGAGGACCTGAAATTATACTTCATTATTTGTACACCCTTCTGAAAGTAGTAAATAGTAAGGAAAGATATCCTTTTTATTGAATAAGAGTATAATTGTCAGCCCCACATTGTTGAGCTTAGTATCCTCCAACCTTTTCCCTATCGGGCATTGGAAAAATCCATCAATGTACATTTCCCATGTTTGATGGTCCTCTTAGACAGAAAACACTTCTTCATTTGGATGTACCTCATCTAAAGGTGTTATTTCATCCATGGGGTGCTGTTCTAGGAATCCTGCTAACTTATGGCCTTTTATGGCCTTCAAGGGCACGTAAAGTTTTTCAATATGTTGTAGGATGAGCTCCCATCATGATAGGTTCCCATTTAACACGGGTCCATTGAGGATATATTTGATGTGGTTGTAGCGGGAGACTAGTTGGCCCTCATGATACTGAGGGTAATGCCTGAGTTTCTAAACTGTGTAGATTAGGGATAAGTTGTTCTATTACATTTTTGAGTATTGAATTCCCGCATCAATAACTGTTTGGCTGAGATAATAGAGGTTTTCTCACTGCCGACATCATTCTTCTGCATGAGGAAGGCGCCTAATGACCGTTATAGGGATGTTACGTGAAAATTGATTGGTCTCCAATAAACTAATAGCATATGTACCAGTGTTATTAAGAGATATAATTTGAGATTTCTGAACACTTCTTGGAAATCAATATCCCATTCATATGTACCTTTATTCTTCATAAGCCTGGTAAAAGGTATGCATTTACCTTCTAGGATGGATATGAGGTGATGAAGAAGGTGAAGATCCCTTAGAGACCTCTCAACACAGTGATATTATGAACTAGGGATAAGAAAAATATGGATTTCATCTTCTCGGGGCCAGCATCGATGCTCTGATGCCATACAACGAAGTTGAGGAGTTTTTCCATGGTAACTCCAAAGGCTCATTTTAGGGGATTCATCTTTAAACTGTGCTGCCATAATTTTCTATAGTCAGTTTCATGTTTTACCAGGTGGTTTGAATGATTTCACAATTTAACAACCAGATCATTGACATAACAGTTGAATAAAATTCCAATGAAGGGCCTGAATATTTGGTGCATGACGCATTGGTATGTGGCTCTATCATTCATTAGACCAAATGGCATCACTTTATAAAATAGCACTACCTGAGGGGCCTAAAAGTAGAAGATTCTTCATCTCCTCATTCCAGTGGTATCATGTTGTATCCAAAAAATCCACCCATAAAGGAGAGGTATTTGTATCGATTGGTTGCATCGATCAATAGTTCTGCGATGGGGACTTGGAAGTCATCTTATGGGAAATGATGATTAAGGTTCATAAAGTCAATAAATATTATAATATGTCCATTCAACCTTTTAATAGGGTCTTTGTAAGCCAACCAGATCAGATATTGGACCTCACATATAAAATTGTCTTTGATCAGCTTATCAACTTCTACCTCTATTTTGGAAGGATGCATCATGTGGGACCATCTAACAGCCTGCTTATAGCCCTAGTTATCTTCTATTATGCCAAGATGATGAGTTGAAATCTAAATAACAAGGCCATTAATTTCAGTGTAGTTCTAGGCTAAAAAATTTATATTCTTCATAATGAATGATTTATAAGCCTCTTACTCTATGACGGGAATAAAAAAATGGATCGTAGTGGGCCGCATGATGTCTTAAGTTCCCTGATGTTTTCATTATATTCGTCGAATGTGGTAAAGAAACCTTGTTTGAATGAAATAGGGGAATCATTGAGTTCTTCTTCTTTATCATCGTATTCAACATCATCTTCATCTTCTACCTCTTCTTCCTCTTCTAATGGAGAGAGTATTTTTGAGACGGACTCTCCAATGTTGGGAGACAAATAATATTTTTCCTTAGTGAGTGAGGCAAGGGTAGTTTTAGGTCATGTGGATGGTCTGAGAGAATATTTGATTGATATTTTCCTAACATCATGGGATTCATCCAACTCTTTTGTGTCTTTGGACTTCGTGTCCATGGTGGAGATCATGTAGATAATCGATTTTGTATCTGGACATTCACATGTGGATTAAACATGGTTGATGGGATGTACTTTCTTTTCCCAAAGCTACTGGATAGGGTCAACAAGAGCCATTTCCAAACCAATCGGGGGAGTAATCCAATCAATGTACATGGATGAATTATATTACCATTGTCATTCATAGAACCATGGGTCAATATATAGTGACTCACATGACTCAAACAAGGATTTTTCAATGTGAAATGTCTTATTTTATACATTAGTGCAATATTTGATGTAATGATGGTAAGATAACCAAATTGTAATGTGCTGATGAAGCCACAACATCCCTTACAATTTGTTGAAGGATGTACTTTTACATACTACAAGGTACCCAGAATCCAGCATGATGTCTCTGAGCCATGTTTTATTCACGATTCATCCCAACAGTTTCTGCTCACTTTTGTCATATAACAGCAGAGTGTTAGTAAAGGGTGTCACGCTGTCTTTATCATAGGCCAAGAGGAAAAGTGTTTGCAGTGGTAGGAGGTTAAAACTAGAGCTATTGTTGATGAAAATAATCCAAACATAAATTCAATTTGTATTCATAGTCAAATATAAGGGTTTGATGTTCCCTTGGATGATGGTGTCTTCAACCCTATATTTAACGAAGATAAAGCGCAACTTTCTTCTGGATTGGTCTCTATCCAATTGACTTCAGCTACTACCACTTCAGCCTTGAAATCTTGGGGAATTAGTAAGGCCATGATGAGTTCCCACCTAAGATATGTTGAGAGGTTTAATGAATCCAACATTGACTACATTGTTGGTGCTAAAGATTGTTTCTTTAGAATATCATACATCTGATCTAATGGTTGGCACTTTCTAGCTCATGGATTCTCATTAACATATAGTTTAATGGTTTTTTCACTAGATGTGTATGGTTTGGCTTCTGTATCGTGGGCTGGGGGTGCTTCAGTCCTTTTTGAGTTTGGTCAAACATGTCCTTATACATGCCATTATCTGTTTGATATTTGTTCTTCCCCTCATGGATATTCAAAGATAACTAAGCTTGGATTTATTTTATAGGGGTGGAGAATCCTTCCAGTTCTTTTTGATTCTATAGGAGGGTCCTTCCACTATTTTCCATAATGTTAACGATTTGATTTATGGAATGGCTAGAAATATGAATCTTGTAGGTATTATACCTTTCTGAAAACCTCTGGCCTATGTGGCCTCTTCCTCTGGATTTCTGATTGGGCGTGAGGAATTGGGGTTCGTGGTCATAGTCTACATCTGATAAAGGGTTCATCAATTGAATGACATTAATGAGGTTGAAGACTAGCTATTGATCTGACACTATTTCTATCCTGTTGTCTCCTTATCATGGTGTCATTGGGGGGGGGGGGGCGTTGTTCCATTTGGAGGGGCTATGCCCATTGTTCCATTTGACGGGGTGGTTCCCATTTTACCAAGTATGTTGGAATTATGTCTAAATTTTTAAACACAAGCTTTGGATTTGGTGTCATCCCATCTTCTTCCTTCTTTTTTCTGCTCTTTTGGCCTTTAGAGGGATGTGGGGTTATGGATGATAGTTGTGTTGTATTACATGATTTTGGGGGAACAATTTGTTGTTTCAACAGTGCTTGGAGGATTCCATGGACTAGATTGATGGTCTTCTGGGTCTTCCAATTTTCAATATTTTTCTCCTTTGTAATGATGACTATTTTTTATTCGACTTATTATTTATGTCGTTGGGGGAAGCATATTCCACATGTGATGGCAGTAGGGCAAAACTAATATTTCTGGAAACCACCATATTTTTTAGAAGATCCATAAAAATAACGATTTCTGGATGGTGTGTCATGGTATCCAGTGATTGAGACAATAATTTGGATAGCCGTCGAGAACCACTGCATTAGATATGTTTAGATCCATCATTCGAAGAAAATTTCAATTAATAGCAGCAATGAAATACCCACAGACTAGTTCATCATGAAATGAGTAAAATTTATTTCATTCTTCTTTGAACTAATTTCTTTTAGTACCTCGTCTCTCATCTAGCCATGGTGGGGTGGGTGTTGGAATCCAATGTATCCTTCAAGGTTCAGTGGGGGCCTCACAACTGGAGCTGGTAGTGGGGGTGTCTTAAGTGTGTCATAATTCGTTTCATCTTTTCCCTCTCTTTTCCCTCGGGATGATGTGGCCACTCGGGACTTATGATTGATATTTTATGAGGATTCATTTATTATTTGGCCAATGGAAGTGAATTTTATAAACCCACTTGTCTACTTTAGCAGGATGAGAGATATTCATAATTCATCCCAAAGGCTATCGATGCCCATGGCGAGCATCTCACCCTGGGGGAGTAGAATAGTTTTTGAATATGTGAGGCCTTTCCTCCTAGAAATGAAGTCTCAAACTATTTTGTTCTCTTGTTGTTCTTAGTTCATGAGAGCACTGGACATTATTATGGGAAGATTTGAACAAAACTATAAGATAAATTGTCACCGGAGGTCCTACCCTACTTTGATTGAGTTGATTGGTAGGCTAGTATACCTTACGAAGGTTGATCCCTATAGGGTCTATATGAAGAACCTATGTTTTACAACCACTTTCTGCTCTGGGGTACCCATTATGTGGTCACAATAAGATTTATAGTTCATTAACATTTGTTTCAGGTCCCCTAAGCCATTTAATACTAGAAATATGGGCTTTCAGATATCTAAGGGTGGATGAACATTGGTCACCCACTCGGGGAAGGGTTTGTTCTCTTGTTGTATGAAAGCTCATTTCTCATACATGGATTATAGTCGAGATGTTAATTTCTCAAAAATATTCAAGATCCATTGATGCATATCATGTTGGTCTTGAGCATGAGCTAGTGGGGTAGTGGCCAAAACATTTTGTGCTGGTGCTTCATGAATTTGTGGTTGATTACTAGCCAGAGGTATCATTTATGTGCTTACATGAATATATTATGGCTTCCTTTCTATTAGGGGGGTGACTTGAGGTCCTTACATGAATAGGTTTATGTAGGTTTCCAATCCTGATGTTAGATAGTGTGGGACTCCGATCATGGATTCATTTTCTAGGATGAGTTCATTTGGCAGGGGCACCTCTTCTCGGAGCACCACCTGACATTCTACAGAGGGAACACATCCTACAAGGTAGCTCCTTCAATGTAGATCAGCATTAATTCTTATGATCTCTTTCATTTGTTCCTTATTCTGGTTGAAACATTCCTTAATAGCAGGGGATGCATTTCTAGGGGAAAAAAGGTGGGTCATAGAAGACCATGGATTTATTCCTCTCTTTAAAGGGGATTCGTGTGAGAGGTAATGTCAGATTGACTAAGGGGGTGCCCAGATTTAGAATGGAACTCTGGTTCTAGGTATGCACACCATTAGGCACAGTGTCGGATGCCTCTAGGAGGGAATCAACTTCTTTTGTGTCCTCTCCCTATATTCCATTTCCTGTGAGATCTATGGAGTTTACTTTTTCCAATTTTATTGAGGCATACTACATTGGGGGTAGTGTACGCAGTGCCGAATGGTAAGAAGGAATTATGGATCCTTTGTTGGACATTCTCCTTCCATTCGGTGGTATTCTTCAAGTTTCATGGAGAAAAGTTACCTAAAAGGAGCCCTGGACGGACCTCGTGACATGCCTTTGTCTTGTAGGGTGGGAACCACGAGAAAGGGTGGAAAGAGTGACTCCACTATCCATCATTCTTTCTAGATGGTAGAAGACAGTCTATTGTTGTACGGGGACTGGAGGTTAAATTCCCCTATCCCAATAGGCTAGGGTTGTTCCCATTTTTCCATCAATGAGATGCTTCATGGATTTTTTGGTCTTATAGTGGAATTTTGATTTAAAAATTCCCCCAACCATGTGGGATGAGGTTGTTTCCGCATTACCTTGGGATCCACCAATATTGTTTCCTTTTAAATTTCACATATTGTTGTGTAGGTGGGATATGAGTACTGTATTGGGCCTGTATATATTCTATGGTCTTTTGAAGATGTGAGAACCACATGTGGGTTGTCATAGCTTAGGAAATAAGCCTACTTGATGTACTTGGTTTCTTGACTCAGAAGATTTTCAATGTGTAGATCTCTTCGGCCCTAGAGTTTTTGAGACTTCCTCTATGATGGTTTTTGCTGAGTATCCCATATTTTCCGGAACAATGAAGTCATTTGGGAGCTGCGTTGGGTGATTACAATGCAGGATGTCATTTTCAATGGAATTTATTAGGGGAGATGTGGAGTGAAGTGTAGGGCTCTGTGTTCTCCTCATCCCCAAATGTGAACTCCCGCCATGGAATCACCAATGAGGGGCACAAGTAATAAATTTGTTGTAGGCAATCTAGATCACGGTTTTTCTTTCTCCTTTTGGATTGTGGCTATTTTGTGGGAGATAGGGCTTCCAAGTCAATTAGATGGTGAGGATCCCATATCATGTTGATTTCGTCTACATTCCCATTACAGAGTATTAATTTTTCTTTCATCTATAAAAGGTTTTTCCAATTATTGAGGTGAATGTCATGCATGCATTCCCCAGAAAACTCTCTTGGTATTCAGAAATGAGAAGTGGTTGTAGGCCAATACATTGCTGGTATACTATCCTTAGACAATTTTCTTCTCACAAGAAACATAGCCTGCTACAATTCTTCCAGAGTCTCCTCTACTTGATAGGTCCATCTCGACTACATCTTAATGATTTCATTCCAAGCAACCTAGATTATGAGATCTTCATCAATATGTGAATGTTCTGGGGTTGTATCCGAAGATGAGTGTGGCCCCGAACCATCCTCTAGTTGAGAATGAATTTCACTCTATAGAGAAAGTGTACTTGATGTTTCTGACTCCATCATTCAATGCCCGTCAGAAAAAGAAGGCTTTCACATATTTTTTCTGGAAAGGGGAGTACCTTCTTGCCAGTATGAATTTTGATTGCGAGGAGGGCCTTCACAATTGGTGTTTCCATAGAGAGGGATACTATTGCAACATGATGACCGAATGTGGGAAATAAATTTATAGTGTATGCCCTGGGTAGGAACATCAGGGAAGAGTATAGCGAGGGGAGGACCTTCATGATGATTGATGTCTCTGTGGGGAGTCATTCACCGCAACTACCATTGTGGGGAGGTCTTTTTAAAATATCGTCATCATGGCGAGGACTACCATCACGACATGATAAAAGGTTGAAGGGAGAATTTATGCAGTGCACATCTTGCAGAGGGCCATCCATATGTACTACAATTAGGGGAGGACCTTATCGTTGCTTGGGGTTACTGTGGGGATGTCCTTCACATCAACTTTCATAGCAGAGAGGGATATTGCAAATGCTATCATTATGGATCGGACTACCATCATGACCTGATATCCGACTATACGGAGAAGCATGTTTGTAGCATATACCATGGTGCGGCCTGTCATGGAGGACAACAACAAGAGGAAGAACCTCTTTCACTATGATCATAAGGTCTAGTAGAGGTATACCCTGATGAGAATCAGAAGACATGATCTCATGATCGATTATTTCTGGACCATGGAGTGAGCCCCTGTGGGTGCTCTATGGAGGACCTTCAGAGATGCTAGTAGCGACATTGCCTAGAGGGCATTCTAATATGGTAATACATCTTCTATAATTTGGAAATGGATTGATATGGTCTTGAACCATTGATGATATATGTTTAAGGGCTTCAAAAACCACAACATCTAGTTGAGCACAATCATTTATGTGGTATTAATTTTCTAGTTTCCTTTGGCGTATTTCATTTTTGAGCACTCTGTGGCGAAAAACTAGGGTCATCTATAGTTGGTTATTGAATTAATGTATGAGTCCCTATCTTTTTGGGTCATTTTATGTCTATGGGCTATGCCGATGGGAATCATGAGTTTTGGAAGAAATATATGCCTCCCCTAGAGTGACGACCATGTTAGACTGACATCCCACATTTGGAATGAGTCTTTGTTCTTGATATGTTTTTCTGTATATCACATGATTTTTTAGTCGGCCCTCCTAGATTTATGTAGGTATGAAAAAATACTTTGGAGGGACTAAAATATTTTTGGAGTGTGTAGTTCCATTTTAGGAAACTAGTTTGTGGGCATGATTTGTTGCCTTCGCTGCCGATTCAATGATATCATGGCATGTTTGGGGGATATGGTCTTGAATGTACATCGAATCTTCCATGTTGACTAGGATGTTTTGATATGCATCTTTGGCTAGAATAGGAATGAAGTCCCATTAAAATGTCTAAGTATAAGTTTGTGCCTACTTTTGTTCTCAATGTGATTCCAGTAGATACTGGTAGTTCTCTTGTGTCTGGATAGAGGAAAGATTTTTCCAGCAGTTTTCTTCTCTGGTTTCCACCGTATATGACTAGTGGTATTCATATTCACATGCCAAGATTTTCATTAGGTCTCTTGGTGATGTAATTTTTTCACAATCATTGTATGAATTCACAAAAATTTGGCTCTGTTAATATTTGTGTGCCACCCTAAATGGACGGAGGGATTGATATACATTAGCAGGTATTTCTGCATGTTTATAACTGGTTTTCATTCTATTTTTAAAGAGATATGGAAATGCATCAGTAATTATTTGTACTGTGTATAGTTGGTTGCATCCCTATTCGGTGTACAATATTTTTGTGCTTCTATAGACATCTTCATATACAAGTAGTTTTCCGCTTTGTATGCACAGCGGGACCGATGAGGACTAGTAAGAATGTGTATTTTCTCATACTGTGCCACCCTATATTTGGGGTGGGCTTTATTGAGTGGGGCAGAGTCATATTTTTTCCCATTTAATTCCACCATGTTAGTAAAGAGAAGTTTCTCTTCTGGAACTTGGGTGATATAATGTTATTGATTATATATTCACTGCCCTTGGAATGCAGCCAATGAGCCCTGTATTTTCATGACATTATTAGGTTCCCACGATAAGAGGTCCTCTTCAGCGGGAGGAGGCTTGGACTACTGGTGTCAGCGGTCTCTTTATTTTTTGGGGGGATATGAGTAGGACCCTTGTTTAACTAATATGACATTATCAAAATCGACATCAACATCATACCTAAGGTAAGGGAGGTACTTGTTGTTACATTCATAGGGATAGGCTCTTGAAATGATTTGAGATGACCATTAGGGCCACCTTATGTTGGGGTGCCAGTCATGGCTAAGGAGGTAGCTGGAAAGACTTTGAAGACTGGCGAGTTTGTCTCATGGTCTCTAGAATGGGGAAATTTCAATTAAGGTGGAGCTCATTGATCAATATTTTTGATACCCAGATTTGAATATGCTAGGTATGTGAGGGGGTCTTGCTCTACATTTGGGCCATGAATGCCTACAGGATCACGGATGTGTGTGTCTTAATTGTCCATTGGGATGTCAATTGGTTCGAAGGATTCTCTATAGGAACCTATGACAATCATATATGACATAAAGACCACAAATTAATTTCAAATTAGATTGATTTTAAAGATATAAATATTTGGCCATTCATCTAGTCCTGCTTCCCATTTTCATTTGATGTGGGTGGAGAGGCTTATGTCGGGTAGGACCACAACCCTTTTTAAGTATTCACGTCAGGTTCACCATTTTGGTGCTGCCTCCGAGGTTGTGTGTTTAGTGTGTACCAAGGCAAAAAAACGGCTCTGATGTTTAGTATACATATGTGTATATTGTCACTGGGGTAGAACCAACACCTTGGTTAAACATTCACATCAGGTTGACCATTTTTTTCCTCTAAGGTGGCATGTTTCGGGTGGAGCAGATATGGGCCAATGAGGATTATCACTCGGCCCTATTTCTAGAGATTGTTTCTAATCAAATTCACCGTTTATTTTGTTTCAACCCATTATGCATCATTATATTTTAGAAGATGGTTGGATTAACCCTACGGGGATAGGGCAATTCACCCCTATTGTGTTGCGAAGGAGATTCCACATTCAGTCGGTCTCAGTGGGCGATTGTGTGGGGTCATGTACTTGTGGAATTGGTCCTCCTCAGATATAAATTCCTCGGATGGCCTTTTTCAAGTTTATTTATAGAGACAGAAACACCCAACGACCCTGGTATCCAAGATTAATGGACCTTATTTCCAATGGAAAACGCTCAATGATTAATGATTTAACCAATGAAACTTGAGGACTTCATTGGTAGAAAGGATGGGAAGTAAAGCTCACTGAACAATTCTGGGAGAGAATTAGGGCCTATTCCATCACTCTCCTATAGATTTAAGTCATTCCCATCTATTCTTGAATCCTTGGATCATTTTCAAAGAGTGTGCCCCTGAGCTACCTTTGGTTTGGATGACTATCATAGGAATTCTTATATTTTGATGCTACAATGGTACTGCTGACATGAGCCATACAATAAGGTGATCTAGAGTTTATTTTATCCCAAGGGGGATAGATGGTGATTTGATGTTGGGATCATACCCATATGATGGGGTTTTTATGTATCCTTAAAAGAGGAATCATAACCTAGATTGCTTGGAATGACTGGTACTTACGCATGAATGCTTCCCATTTAAGAAGGCATGGTTGGGTGGAGCCTTTATGTGATGGAACCATTTTCATCATGGGCCTTTAGGTAGGTATATTACATATCATAGTTTGATCAAGAATCATATTTTACATAGTTCAGAAGAGATGGGGATTACACATTAAAGCTTCCCATTGAAGTGGACTTGATTGGGTGAACCCTTTTTGGATGGGAACTATTTTGAGAATAGGACTTCAGTTAGGCATCCTACATATTTGGGATTCATCAAGAATCAAAGATCTCAAAATTCATAATTTTATTGATGTTTTACATTTTCTTACCCCACGTGATCCATCCTTGTTGGGAGAAACAATGGGATTGAATGATTTAAAAAACCAAATCATTCTCTCCCACTAGTGGGAGTGGGCGTTCCTACGACAGATATGGCTAGTATAACTATGGGTGAGGGCGCAAAGTGATAAACCATTCCATGTGGAATGGAATTAAAGGTTATGAAGCTCTTCTAGGGTAGATTGGGGACTTACCTTAGTGGGAGGGCCCTAAAATACATTCTGGGAAAGGGAAATAGTTTTTTCCTCGTTAAAGAAGAAGAACACAAAACTCCTTCGACTGATCACTATTCCTCATTGGATGGGAATGCAAGTGATACCCCTTAATCCTTATAATGGGGAGGTTCAAGTCAAAATCCCATCGTTAGACTCAAGGTTACCATTGGAATGTTGACCCACAAGCATTCCTGAAGCATGAATCGTGGTGTAAAGAGGCTTTGTAACTATGCTAACCATTTGTTTATAGACTCAAAGGGACACACTAATGCATCCAATGGTCAGATGATATGGGTATTGTGGCTTTGGAAGTGGATTTGGCCAAATACTGGAGGTCTGGTTAGTAGAGGGAGTATGGAATAATGGATGGTAGTGGAGGGCTGAAGTTGGAAGGAGCGGAAATAATACCTGAAAACACTCCATTGCATGTACTTTTTTCTTATGAAAAATGGGGGAGGGTCCGCATGTCGTAGACATATGAGGGAAGAGGGGTTGGTTGCATACTGATGTGGTATGCATGCCTAGGTATAGACATCCATGTACAATATTAGTACGTGGACCATCACACTGCTTCGAGTTCCATCAGCGTATTGATGCAGTACGTGGTGCAGGGTTCAATCCACATAACGATATACTACGTGAAGAACAACATTTAAAGTGGTTATGGGGGATTGTCGTTCATATGGAGTTCATCTATGAGATGTATGTGGTTTTTAGATCACCAAATAGGTTTGATATTATATTATTATTATTCAATTCCACCATCTTATGGTTCATGGACAGTAGTACCTACGGAGAGCGTGGTTCAGAATTGGGGCTTGTCCAATGAATCACGACTGAGGATGAAATCTTCTTTGAACTCTCACTCCCATCCTCTATGTCCCCTTAAAAATTGACTCATTCAACCCCTCTTCCATCCTTATGTACTCATTTTATATAGAATTAGTGAAATTATATTTATTGGGAACATGGTACTATTTTTGGAGGCCCAGGAAGAGATGTTAGAACCCACTGAAGACTCGGTCAATCCGAGGTTTACAGAGGATTCAGTTTTTGATAATGGTTTGCGGAACCCATGGAATTCACTTCATCCACGAACTGATGAGTTTGATGAATGGTACGTGGATAGAATTCATGCGTACAATTACATTGGTGATGCGTTTTTTGGCCTAGCATGTTCGTTTTCCATTGATCCGTAGGCAAGCGGTTCACGGATCCTTCCACGTACCCATTGGTTTGTTATCCAGGCGGTCCATGAACCATTCCCAGTGATTGTACGTTGTCTACTTGAAAGTATTTGAAAACATGAATTCCTTAATGTTTCTCCTGATATTTCCAACTCAATTTTAGACCGTACATCATGATAGACTTGTAGAGGTACTTGCATACTTCTACAAAGTGACTGTGGGGGATTTTATCTCATTTTAGAATTTTCATGACCCTATAGGGATTTAGATACCTATGAATATAATATTAATTATTCAAAATAATTTTCTACTATCATTCATATTAACATGGAACCCATATTGAAAAGGAAACATGAGATAATGGACCTACATTAGATGATTGAAATCCTAAAAAGGAATTATCATGAAAAGGAACATAATTCGTGGTATGTGGTACAGGAGGTTACCATTCATTGAAAATATTATAAAATAAACATTATAGTACACTGATATGTTCCAATTGATTTAGTATATCATTGTATTAGAGTTGTTGGGTTCTCCTCTTATGCTTAATTTGGTCATAAACATCAGTATACAATCACTATTAAACTTTTTATGATTGTTTAATATATACTATATCATGAATGTGTATTACAATGGATTACCTCATTTCACCAATATGTTGAGTATTTCAAAGAGAAACATGGTAGGTTGATACTTTTCTTCCATAATAATATAAATGTTAATCGTAATTTTTTTGTACGAAAAGTAAAAAAGACAGGACATATAGTTTTGAAACATCATATCAAACCAACAATTGAAAAAAGGTGTGTTATTTCACTATAGAAAACATAAAAATTTTATAGGATATAGTAAAAAATATACAAAGTTGGTAAGAAATATCATATGAAGTAAAAATTATGTTATAATTTTATATAATTCCACTATTTTTTTATATAGTTAATATATTACCAATATTATTTTTATAGTTGTGGTAAAACATATGATTTTAGAATTTATAATAGACATTCTAATCGAGGATTTAAGTATACATGTACGAAATAGGGTAAGGAGTTTCTATGTTAAGTTCATTTATATGTGGAGTCCTTTAGGATTGGATTTATTTAAAAAAATCTTGTTTTTTGGATAGCATTTGGCACAGTCATGATAAGATTGTAAAAATGGTACATTATAGATTGAGATAATTGTTTTTTACAAATGGTTTTTGATTCTTAAAACTCTATAAAATATTGGAAATATACAAGGATAATCACATCTTTATCTAAGATTTTGTTTTTATCATGAATATGACTAAATATGATTCCACAACTAATAATTCAATATTTTGAAAATTCTTATTTTTAATAAATTCTCCGAACACATATAATACCATATATTATGTTGATGAATAATTTTAGTTCCCAAAATGTATTATAAACGTTATTTATGTGATACTTCCCAAAGATAAATATGATTTTTTGTCTTAACATTTTATTATGAAGATAATATATTATCTAAGATTCTAGTGGGAGTATGTTTATACATAGTTAAATTCAATGTTAACTAATAATAATTTTGTGAAAATAAAATTTGATATTTATATTTCACTAAATATGATAAAATGTATTATCGTTTGGTTGTAAAGAACATTGTATACTGTTACATTTAGTTACCATAATAGTTTGATTTATAATTTTTATACAAATGTAGTTTCATATATGTTTCTAAATACTGTATATAAAGAGTTACATTTTTAACAATAATATTTAAAGGAAAAATTTTTAGTGTAAGGACTTCCATGAATTATGATGATGTACTTATAAAGAGTTGTTTATATACGATATAATTTATTAGCATTATAGAATTTGATTTTTATAGATACAAAGTTTTTATATGTTCAACGTGTTTAAAATGAGTAATATTAAAATGTTTCACCATTATTGAACTTATATTACTTCATATCGGTTCATCACTAATGATTTTCGTGAAAGGGTTTTATCATATAGTCACATTGAAATTTTATTGGAATTTGGAATGGATGTAATCTTCTTAATAAAACCCATGAATGTTCAAAACCCATAAATATGATCTCGAAGTATTTTATATTAATTATTGTTTTATTAAAACATTATTATATATTTTAATGATACAATTTTTATCATTAAAATATCAATATAAAAATTCACTTTATCATTCATTCACATTAACTATATATATTTATATAAAGATAAAAATTATTTAATTTTCAATGATAGCTGCCACTCAAATTAAAAATATTAATTATCCATTACTGATGTTTTTCATGAATTTTTTATGAATTTAAAAAATATCAAGGTCAACATGATTTTACTTCTTCTATGAGGATTCAAAATACCATTAGGAGGTATAATATAACTTATTAAAAATGGAGTACCTAAGAAGTATACCATAATTTGTTTTATAAAATTTTCATTTTAAAAAATATGTGTTATGTAATCATAATTATTTTTATTGTACTTGAGTTTGGGGTGATAAATTCAATGAGAACCTATATAGAAATATATTGTTATTATGAAATCCTTGTGGATTATTTAATTTAGTGTTTTTTGGTATATTTATAATCATGTAATCTGTTGTGACTTAATAAAGATGGGATTTTCCCTCACATATAACGACTCTGGTATATATCCCCTCAAGTTATACGGACTAAGGAAATATATCACTATATTTAGTTTATATATATGACATATCGATCAACCTGTAATATGGAAATGTTATGTTACCTTGTATTATATATTTTACATGTAATATAATCATCCACCTTGTCATTTTATATTCAAAGAGTTCAGAAAATATGAAGGGGGATTTGGGATTGAAAAAATATGTATCCTGAAGAAAATTAAAGCCTTTGTAAAATGGTTCATATGAAAGAATATTCTTTCATATGATGTATCTAGTGAACACATTTATATTATTACATGTCTTTGAGGAATATCAAAACAATTTCCTTTTTTGTTTGGGTATCATTAATGATTTTTCTATATTTTATTTAATTGATAATTCTCTTTTATTGTTCATTCAATAGAGGTTCAATGGGTAGAATTTTTTTTAACTAATTATGAAATATGTTTATGAATCCCATTTTGATTCTATAAATAATATTTCAATTTATATTTACAAATAATTTAGATGGTTATAAAAATGTATTTTATGTGATGTTATAAACACTAAGATTATTAATAACCTTCAAAAATAAATTTAATGATATTCAAATATAGTATCAAATGTAGTCTTACATGTAATCATATATGATAAAATATAATCTAATATAGAAATAATGTTTTTTAGGATTTAGAGAATGTGGAATATTGAATCGAAATTTGGATTCAATCCAAGTAATATCATATAGTGTGATATTGTATATCATTGAGAAAGTAATATATACTTAAAAATGATTAAATTTATTCATTTAGATATATCAATTTTCATTATTTAGATATATACTATAGAAGTTTCATGGATGTGTTTTATTATAAGATATAAATCAATCATAGATCATTGAATCATTAGAAATGATTCATTTGGAACATATTTAGATCACTTACGTAATTCCAATATATAGGTGATAATAATTATATTCTACCTTACTATTTATCTACCATACTAACACACCGTAGAGTTTATTTATGAAGGGTATATGATATGTACTTGAAAGAATTTAGTCATCTACTTCTAAAATAAATGAATAAATGTACGGGCTCAAATATCTTCCCAATAGACTTTATATAGGATTCCATTCCATTAATTTGGTGTTTCTAAAATACTATATTGACTATACAGTTGATTCTTTATTCCACTCAATTGTGTCTTTATCTATACATCATCTATCCATGGGATACTACCATGTAATGGAGGTTTAGAAATACATTAGCAAATTGTTTGTCTGACTTTGTGTGGGAAATGGGTACACCACAGTAGGAATATCCTTTTGGTTATGTGTTTTGTAAAATTATATTAGAATATATCAAAATGAAAAATTAGATGTTATCATAACAGTATTGTAATCTTTATTTATTTCAATTCACTCGTATTCATTTTCAACGGTATTATAATGTTTTTTTCATGTTTTCAAATTCTTTTAGACATTATGATTAATTAGTAATCATTATTTTGAAAATCATAATCTATAAAATCATTGATATTGGTTTTTGAATTTTATAATATAATAAAATACGTTTTATTCTTTATTAATAATTATGTTATATTGTAATTCATCTCTTATATAGATAATAAATAGATAAAATTACAAAAAATCAATATGATAAATAAATGATGGAAAAATAATAATAAAATTTCACTTACCCCTTTGCATTGGGTCACATAGTCAATGAATAGTGCGTTTGTAAATTTTTTTTTACAAAATATGGCCAATAATTTCCTTGTAATATAAGAAATTCTTAAAGAACATGTGACTTATTTATTTTTCATTCAACCCATGGAAGGAAATGAATTCAAAAATTAACAGTATAGAAATGAAAAAATATTTGATTATATAATGAGACAAAATATAGTGAATCATGTTTATTACACTATCATGGATTCACTTATTCAACTAGTTTTTACCACAATTCCCAAAAAATTCAATATCCCCAGTGTTAAGTCCCAACCTAGCCTACTCTATGAACGGTTTTCAGTATGTTTCTCCACAATTCCTTTGGTTCTCCTCCCCATATTCCAGGGGAATCAGACAAGTAGTCTGGGTATTCTATTTTTCTGAGGTGACACCATTCCCTCATATGATATAAATAAAAATATCAAAGATAAGAAAACATCATCCATAGTATAAAATAATCATACAGTTGAAGAAATAATAATATAAAATAATATAATAACATTGAAAACAGTAATGGTCCAAACAGATAGGTCATACGTATAATAACTATGGCCCACTAGGATGAACAAAAATAAATGAAGGCAAGAGATAAAAAAATTACATGGCTATACTACCCATACCAAGCCATACCACATGAAATTAACATAAATATTCATAAAAAATAAAATTTAACATCTTACAAGAAAAATACTTCCCAACACACCAATATAATATTCATCATAAGTTCCAACAAATTACTAGTACTCATGTTTACCATTTACCAATTTTTTAACAATAAAAATTTAACAACTCTAATACCACGTTTTCTCATAACTCCCTAGAAAATTCATTTATGTGTAACTATAAAGGTTCGCCACAAGGTCTCACTCACAAAATCATAGAGGGAAGATGAAAAAACTAGTAATGAGGGTGTTGGGTGTGTTAATGCAAGGACTATGCCTTCGTATTAGAGTAACAAAAATTTAATAAATAACCAAAAATAATATATAAAAGTAAATAATCTATGTTTTTCTGTAATAAATTATAAAAAATATATAATAAAATTAAATGAGATAACGACCCCAACATATTTGATAAACAAACAACACTGACCACCAACTTGATTGAAAATAAATACCTAAAGGAAATAGATAAAAATTAAAAATACAAGGCTCCACAACCCACACAAATTCATACCACATACCATGCTCAATTTATAAATCAAAGAAATTTTGTTAGATCAATCATAATCTTTTATTTAGGTAACACCTCTTTATCCAAATATTCTCCCTCATGTGATTCATATATCCTCCAAAATAATTCAATTTTTAAAACCCTATAAAGGGGGAGTTCATGGTGACATTTTATAGTCTTTTATGGTGAAATTTATCCTACAATAATTTTTATTAGAAATCTTCTCTATTTTCTCCTAATTTTTAGTTTCCATTACTAGAGGAATTAATTTTGAATCCACTATTCATGGTGGAATCAAACACCATGGATTGAAATTTTTTTATTGAATAGGAAGCGGGTAACATGTGTGACTATCCACACTTCTCTATGTGTTGTATACTTTATTTAAATATCTATGGTAATTAAAAAAAATAGTGCACAAATTCAAATTCAAAGGTATTTGTTGATGTTTTTTCTTAAGGTATATTATTACTTTGAGGGTAAAGATGTTTTATGATTTATTGGAAGAATTTTTGTCATATTTTTAGAGCAACTAGATAAAGAAATGATTTTTTGTGATATTATTCCATTATAAATATTTTTATTACTTATTTATAACTCATTTAGAATAATTAATTAATTATAATGTAATTATAATAAATTATAATCGTGAAGTTTGGTAATGATGTGGGGACATCTATGAATCGAATGACCCTAGTGAAGCCTTGGAAATTACATTCATACATTGAAAAATAAATAGAAGGATTATTTTTTGGTTTTTATTCTATCATACAATTCATACTTAATGTATACATATTTATGGGTATGCATGAAATCTTGGGATGGGTTTGAAGGGAGACACCCATGATTAATGTTATTAAAATTGTTTTTTAACAAAACAAATTGGTATAAATTTTATCGATGTACACAAGAGGTCGTGAATAACCCTCTTGTGTCAGCATCATTCATTGGGCCTTGATTTTTGAGGTCATGTCCCTTGAGACATAGTGTTGCCTCCAAATGTCATATCAGGTGCGGATACACTTGATGACGAACATCATCCCATGTGAATGTATAAGGGGATAAAATTTAGGTAGACCGATTTTGGGATTGGTGTGTATACCTTATTTGAGATACCTCGACCACATGACAGATTATTACTCATTTGTTATGGATATTATTTTAGAAGGACCTCATGTAGCTAGTAAGGCCTCACCACACCATTCAAAATTGTGTAGGACATGACTTCCAACTTCATTTGGTGATGACCTATGAATATGACCATGAACCATATAAGAGCGAGTTGGAAGACACTAAATTCACACTACCATTTTTAGATCCCTCAAGGGAAATCTCCATGATTTTTGACCTAAGATTCCCAAGTGTGTCCCTTGGTGGTTGACCGAATCTAAGTGAGTTTATTATGGGTTTGGGTAATGATGAAAATTTGATTCAAATTAGAAAAAATGTAAAATATGATATCCCATTGAGGTATATAATCATATATGGGTTTTGGTGTTTCTATAATCCTACTCATTCATTTAGGCTTCACATAGTTACTATTGATTTAGATTCGAATATCGAGCATAGTTCGTGGAACTCAGCCTATGCATCTGATATAATTTGATGGAACAGTGAGGATTCCCAAATTCACTTCATGGGATCTGTATTATTATTCTTATATTGATAAATTGTAATGTTTCTTGAATTTTTAGTCTATTTGGGATTCTTCCATGCATAGAGAACACAAATTAAGAAGTGGATTTCATCACAAAACCTCTCCAAATTAGTGTTTCCATTGGGATTCATATCATCTTTTAAAAAAAGTGACATAAAAAAACTTTACTCCCCCACACACCCTTCATTAAATAGATGATTCTAAAATCCATGAGGATTTATAATGATCTCATCAATCGATGACTTGGATACTTCTCTGGATCAGGTAGATACCCCATTATTAAAATACACATAACTATCTCGGAATTATTTATTCAGCTAATAATTTAATTATTTTATGTTATTATCTTATATCTGGAGAGTATAACATAAATATTATATAACATTCATTCCCCTTAATAAATATTCATGTATAAAATTTATTGATTTATTAGTAACCAAGATCGAGAAATCTAACATTGTACTTGATAAGGTAATGGTGTGACGTCGTTCGGGTTCCACACATTATGAAAGGATTCAATTGTATATACTATATTCCTATTATTTTTCTATATACCTTATATAAATGATTTAAAAAAACAAATATTATTCTAATTATATTTCAGGGAGTCGATTATGGGTGATCCCAAGACTGCTACTTATATCAACCTACCAGGATGAAGCAATCTTAGATATATTCTTGCAATATTCAAAATAATTATGGTCAAACTAGGGTATCCATTATAACCCTATTATGAAATTGGTTAATATATATTTTCAAAAGTGCGTAAATATATTATTTTTAAGAAGGTTAGTGGATAACATATATATATACTGTATTTACTAGGTATTATTGTGAAATCATTAGTGGTGACATACTATGTATTCTCACTCACACTCTACTCATGGTGTTGTTGAACTATGATAACAGATTAGATACTCCCTTGGATGTAATAATAGGATGTTCTATATCTTGAGACACTTTGATCAGGATGGGCAATATGTGTACATTGATCAAGGTATGTGTTATGGCTTGGTGTGGTGGGTAAATCCTTGTACATGTATTATTTATTTATATACATCTTATAAAAATGATTTTCATAATGGGTGAAATATTTTTGTTTATATGGAATGTATGTTCATGAATTTACTAAATACTATATTTTTATAGATTTTATTATAGGTATTACATACAAAGTTTGATAATATAAAAATATAGACAATAATTTTTTATTTATTCTATTTGGATTACACTAATATGAGAGAATAGTTTAAACATGGTCACACCCTATCCCATCACTAATGGTTGGCAGCCTCTGTAATCTGGGGAATAATGATTGAGGCCTTATGGAGAACTCATAAGGTTACTATTCATTGAGATAGATGTATTAGTCCATGAAACAAAGAGGAAACATAAATAGAACTTATGATAAAAAAACTAATATGGTTCAATAAGAAACACAAAATAATTCCAAAAGACTGTTGAAAACATGAAACTATAATTTAGAGAATAGTAACCATCCCCCTAAATGACATGTCAATATAATGATTTTTATAAATGAGCATGGTCACAAAAAATATCATCATTATAGTAGAATAACTAATGAAAATCATCCCATATAATGAGATCATATTCTCATAATAATGACCCATTAGAACCATCCAACTAAATAAAAATATTTTTTCAAGATGATAACCAATTGGAACTATCCCACTAATTGAAGACATATTATTAGATGGATCATCAATGGGAACCATCTCACCAAATATGTTCCTTTTTCGAAGAGTTGAATCAATGTGCAGCATCCCATAAATTGAAATTCTATTCCCATTATGAGAATGTAGTAACCCAAACATTATATATATTTATATTACATCTTATTATATGAATATTCATTTTGTAGCACCATGGAATATTATATAACTATAATGTATTAGGTTATTTGGATACATGGATACATAAATAACTATTACATAACATATCTCTATTATCTCCCACTAATTTCTTCACAACATGAACCATTCAAGTAAAACAATATTTAAATTTTTTTATATCATGTGTAAAAGTGAACATATAAATGTGTGATCTCAAATGATCATTAATTGTAAAAAAGAGAGATATCAACGATAATTTAACCATAGTATGAGCATATGTGTTTGATAGCAAGATCACAATAATTTAAAACCATACCCAAAAAATTATAGATCATTATCATGTGTCCAATAATAAATCAAGGTAGTTCATAAGACCCAAAATCATAATGGTATCGATCATGAGATCATACCACTGGAAAATGTTCATTTTATAGAATTTGAGAATAAAGTGTGTCAAAATAATAACTGTACATATTATATGATAAGGATACCCAAAAATAAATTCCATACATGATAATATTCCAATAAATTTAATTTTACCATCTTTTGTAAAAGAATAACCTCCTGTGTACCATCTTATAGGATTATAATAGCCTCATTAGTACCCTTTTTTGAGCTTGTGATATCCTATTTTATAACACCATTCATGTTTTCGATAATATTCCTCGAACCATATGTTGAAAAAAAAATATACCCAATTAAATACAGGGATACAACAGACCCACCCTTCACATAATAATAATCCAATCGAATGTATTAAATAATATCATAAAACATTCATCTTATCATTATATAAAAAGAAAAGGAAAATGATATTATTTCACAAAAATATCATATTCATGACAATAAACAATACATATAAAGAGTAAGGATGGTATCATCTGATAATATCTTCAATAAATCAAAATTTACATCCATGTATGTTATCATAGGTGAAAAAAAGTCATTAACCGATCACTGGAATATTTTTATGCTAAATACCCATTTAATTTTAAAATAAATTGTTCAAAACATAAAAATTTCAAAAATATTATGGAAAAAATTTACATTGAATAGGAAAATTGGAACATATAATGGAATATTCAAATAATATAGAACACAAGGTGGTGATAAAAAAAATTATTCTGTAATTGTTAAAAAAATTATTATGTTCAATAGTATAGTAAAAACTAAAAAATTCATCAAAAGACATGAAAATATATTTTAGAACATTTTTTTAAAAAATATACAATGTTAATAAATAATAATAATAATAATTTTATTTTATAAAAAACATTAATTATTTTTTAAAGCATGGATATGGATGAAAATGTATTTTTTACCGAAGAGAGAAATAAAGTCAGTTTTATTTAAAATATTATTTCGGGAAATTTAGTAATTATATATGAGAAAAAAAAATGAAAACATGTAATTTCAAAATATTACCATAATATAAAAAAATACAAATGAATTTTTTGTTCATATATCTTATATTTTCATTATTATATGTTTATTAAGAAATAATCCTAGTAAAAATGACATTGTATCATAAGACCCTCACCTCATGTATGAATCATTTCATTATTGATCTGAACACATATATAATAAATTAAAATTTTCATATTTATATTCAAAAAAAATAAAAAAAAAATAAAATAAAATATATGATCCACTTATAACATATTAATATTCATTAATTAATAAATCATTAATAAAATTTCTTTTTTTGGGTGTTAATTATTGTATTGTTCATAAAAGATTCAATTTGGAAGTTTGGGTACATACAAATTTATCAACATTTAGTCATATAAAGTTTTTTAACCATGATATAATTTTAATATATATTGACTATATACATGTTTTAAATCATCTATGAAACAGAGATATAAAAATGAATTAAACTGTGCATTGAGATGATATCTCGTACGTAGGGATGAATGTTGTTTTCATTCAATATAAAATATAATGTTATAAATCTAAATAATAATCTATTATTTTTCTTTAATAATAATATCATCAATTTAGTAAATTATCTTTAGACATATACTAATAATCAACCATGAATGTTGGTTATGGAAGACTAATTAAATTTCATCATGTGGGTGGTAGTCCAGATGAATACAGAAGTGATA
This sequence comes from Viscum album, assembly GCA_963277665.1. NCBI lineage: Eukaryota > Viridiplantae > Streptophyta > Magnoliopsida > Santalales > Viscaceae > Viscum > Viscum album. The sequence goes on along the minus strand of OY728151.1, from coordinate 398,572,439 downwards.
CTTTTATATACCATTTGATGGAAATGAGTTGGAAAATTAGTTTTACATATTCAAAATAATATATTAGTATATTTATTACAATATTAAAAAAATTAATATGCATACAATAGGATTAGAAAAGTACATATAAGAAATAAAATTTATTGTATCCAATTAATAGTCGTAACATCCCCAAATGATAAAGGAATAAATGACTTAATGATAAGACTCATGTCACCAAGGTGCACCTTCATTTTCGAGAGCCTGCATGGTTAGAACTCCACAGTTAAGCGTACGTGGCCTGGAGTAGTGATCAGGATGAGTGACCACCTGAGAAGTATCTCAGGGTGTGTGTGAGTGATGACAAAATACACTGTAAAGGACATGTGTGGGCCTGTGGGGACTATCATTAGTCAGATAACCCGTTCGGGCTTGTGGGTGGACCCTGAGGTGGGCCCCGCATGTTTGCGGGGGCAACTGGCGGTACCTAGTAGGCCAGGACCCGACGGCCATGTTAAGGCGGGGTGGTTGTGTTGTCACTGGGACCCAGTTGTCATATTTGGTATCAGAGGTGGTACCCAGCCTTATGTGCGGTGCACTGCCTGGGTTGATATGTAGGGCCCACAACGACGGCTTTGTGCTCTAAAGGGGCGGTGATTGTAACATCCCCAAATGATAATGGGATAAATGAATTAATGACAAGACTCATTTCCACAATGTTTATCTTCTATTTCGGGAGCCTACCTAGTTAGAACTCCAGAGTTAAGCGTGCTTGGCCTGGAGTAGTGATCAGGATGGGTGACCTCCTTGGATGTTTCTCACGGTGTGTGTGTGTGTGAGTGTGGAAAAAACACACTGGAAAGGAGGCCGTTGTGCTCTAAAGGGGGTGATTTTAACATCCCCAAAAGATAAATGGATAAATGAATTAATGATAAGACTCATGTCAACAAGGTTTAACTTCTTTTTCGGAAGCCTACATGGTTAGAACTCCACAGTTAAGCATGCTTGGACTAGAGTAGTGATCAGGATCGGGGGCTGATTGTAACATCCTCAAATGATAAAGGGATAAATGAATTAATGATAAGACTCATGTCAACAAGGTTTACCTTCTTTTTTGGAATCATACCTAGTTAGAACTCCACAGTTAAGCATGTTTGGCCTGGAGTAGTGATCATGATGGGTGACCTCCCGGAAAGTTTCTCAGGGTGTGTTTGAATGAGGAAAAAACACACTGGAAAGGACATGTGTTGGCCTGTGGGGACTATCATAGTAAGATAACCCGTTGGGGCATCTGGGTGGACCCTGGGGTGGACACCACGTGTCTACGGGGGAAACTGGTGGTACCTAGTAGGCCAGGACCCGACGACCATGTTAAGGAGGATGGGTGTCCTGTCACTAGGACCCAGTTGTCATATTAAATAATCTTCGGAAGAGTGGATTTTGATGGCTCTCTTTTCATAGTTGCATATTGGAGTTTAGTGGAAGGGAAATAATGTTTCATTATCCAGTGTCTAGTTAATATCTTCTCTTCTCGAGTTAATTATTCCCGAGAAAAAATGTATGATGAATTTCATGGCATTAGGGACTCTCTTTATGGTGGGGAGACCCATACACAATGGTTGTTCTCTAAAGACAGTGTTCTGTGTAATCAGAACTGTCATGTTGCACTGTTAGCAACAACGAAGGCTAATAGAGGATTTTCTTTTTTACCAATGGGTTGTGCACTAGGAACTACTAAGATATTATACATCATGAAGAAGTAGTTTTGGTGACCATGTATTATTAAAGTTTTCACCCCAGTTGGGTCATCGACGACATGGAAGGAAGGGGAATCTTTCTTGTTTTTTTGTGGGATCTTTTGAGGTTGTTGTTTGAGTGGAGAAAATTATTTACCATTTAGCACTACCAATTCAACTAACAATGATACATAATGTGTTTCGTGTATCTCAGCTTCGAAAGTATTTATCTGACCCATCCCATGTTCTGAGTTGGCATAATCTTGAAGTGGAACCTGATTTATCTTTGACTGAATGGCCAGTCAGCGTTGTTGATTCTAAGACCAAGGAACTTCATGGCCGAATGATACCTCTAGTCCATGTACTATGGTTTCATGGTTCTGATTCTCATGATATGTGGGAAAGGGAGGAACTGATAAGAGAGGAGTGACCTCATCAGTTTGACGTGGAGGATTCTTTGTATGATTTATAGGGATAGAATGTTCCTATGGTGGGGAGGTTGTAACACCTCGTTAATGTTTCAGGTATTCTTAACCCTTTTTGGGATAATTTATAGTTATGTTAATTAGAGAAAAACAATTATCTGTAAAAAGTTACGTTTATGTTAAAACAAATCTTTGAATGGTAAAATGCCCAATTAATGCGCTGTAATATTCAATTAAATATTTTACAAGTTAATAATTGTGTATGTATGAGTTTTTTAGGTCTGCAAAGTCTCAATGATGATGGAATAAAAATATTCAATATATTATTTTAAGCATGAGAAAATTATTTAAACTAATTTAATAACTCCAAAACGGTCGGTCATATGAGAAATTTAAGGCCACGATTATGTTCGAAATACAGTGTTTACCCTAGGTGGGGTATAACATTCGAAGGCACCAGACATTTAGATGTCTCGCTCGTGATATAATGTTTTTAAATAATATTTAATATATTATTTATTGAAAAATAAATATCTCCCAAACGGTGCATCGTATGGAAAATCTGTAACCACCGATGGGTCCAGAATGAGGGGTTCTCCCTAGACAAGGTATGACATTTGTTTGAATTGGGTGTTTGAATGCCTCACTAGCAAGATTACCAATTTATATTAATTAATTAATTATTCCATGTTTTAATTAAAAAAGCATTAATAACTCTCAAACTGCTCATCATTTGAGAAATCTGAGACCACCGTTGGGTCCGGAACAGGATGTTTACCCTATATGGGGTATCACATTCTTTCACAGTGGGCTATTTGTGTCATTTAATTTTTACATGAAATAATTAATTCATTTAATTATTAAATTAATTCCAAAAAACGGATTATTGTTCATCTTCTATTCATTTAATAATGAACACCATTGTAGAGGCGTTAAGGTTTCAAAAACATCATTTTATTCACCATTTTAATCTGTTTCAGTGGCAACAAATTAAATGGGAGAATAAAATGACTCTGTAATAAAGATTCGGTTGAAACTCTTGGTAAAAAGGATGATTGATTTTGAGGGTTCCCAAACATCGACATGCTTCGGTTCTTATACCTAGACCCCTTTAAATTATGATGTTGGTGCTTTTCATAGAGTCTAAATCATCTCAATACTTCGAAGAAGTTGGCTAATTAGATTCATATCTGGCGTGATGTTTTCCTTCTTCAAAGTTTTTGCATCAACCCTTTATTCTTCGTTAGTTTTTTTATATTATATATTTTTATTGTTCTTCCTTATATGAGTTATATATAAAAATTAAGAGCTTTGATAAAGAAAATAATAATAATACAAATAAGGATACTACCAAATTTATCAAAATATAAATTTTATATTAATTATCGAATAATATATATATATATACACTTTTGCAAAGATATATTGATAAAAAAATTAAGGATAATTTTATTTTAAATGACATTATCAAATTGTAACTGAAATAATAATTATAAATATTTTATCAAGCGATAATTACATCAAAATTATCATAAGATAATTGAAAAAAATGTTAATTTGGAAGGAATAATTGTTAGAAATAATTATTCATTTTTTATTAAAAGGATAATTATTAGGTAATTATTACTTGACACTGATTATAAAAATTTTCATAGGATAATTACATGTTTTATCAATTGTTGATTATTATAGTTTTCAAAAGATAATATCATAAAATTATCAATGATAATCTCACCAGATTATCAAATGACAATTTTAGATATTTTTGTCAAATGTATTTTATCAGATTATTGTATGTAATTTCAAAGATAATTTATGGATGTATCAAGGGATATTTTAATAGTATTGCTAAATGATATTTATAATAAATTATGAAGAGATGATTTTTAATGGATGATTCATAATAAGTTATTGGTGGATAATCTCAAGCACATGCGTTGACCTTACCATAAAATGAAATTTTTAAATGAAAGATAAATATTATCACGTGTGATAATTATCATTGCATGTGATTACATATATGTAATTTGAAACATATCCTCATGAGATAAAATAAAATCACAATTCATAATTTAAAAGATAATCGGAAAATTATTCCGGAGATAGAAACTAACATTGCATCTGATATTTTATTTTTTGAAATAAAATAACTCGTATTGGTTATAGGAATAATTGAGAAATGTTGAACTTTGGTGCATTGATGCTTACGATAATTCAATCACGAGGAGGGGTATTGAACCACTCATGGTGGGTTATCATTGTCGTTGACATCAACAACCTTGAGGTAGGTGGTTCTGTCCCGACTTTCAAAATTTATTATCATTGTATTTTCATGATTTAATTAAATTGTTGATTTAAATTCAATTTCTCAAGTTTTCATTCAATTAAATTGATAAAAACTCAATTCCAGTGAATTGAGATATTTTAAATGGTTTTGGCATTGAAATTTGGAAAACCCCAATTCCATTGAATTGGCTGTGTTTATGGAAATTGGCCGATTTAAATTGTTCAATTTAAATTGTGGATTTTATAGAAATGATTTGAATTAAATTGATGAATTAAATTGTTGGAATAAATTATCTAATTATGGAATTGGTTTTGAATGGATTTCAAACTGGTGAAAATGGATTAAAATGATTTGATAGAAACCCATTGATTTTATCTTGTGAAAAATGTATGTTTTGAATAAAAATAGTTTTGGGTTTAAATGGAATGAAATTGGAACTTTTAAAATAGAGGAATGAGATTGATCGTATTTTGAGCATTCTTAAAATAGTTCGCCCATCATCTAAGAGTGCATGCAAGCCTTAGGTTGTTAGTGAGTTATTTAGATACACTCTACGCTACAACAGCATTCTAACACATACTTGCAGCGGGTCACATCACTGAAGGGTTGGTGAAGAGTCTCCTTTGGCCAGTGTCATAGGGAAGATTGTATACACATTTTGCTGAGTTCATATAGAGAGTATGGAATCCTAACACTGGTTAATTTTGTCTTACCTTTTGGAAGATGACCATGTTGCTCGCTTATTTATGTATATTTGAGATATAAATGTATGTCAATGATTTTGAACTGATTTACATGCCTACTAAATTTATATGGACTCTTTTATATAAATGTTTTACATAACCCATTGTTTTTCAAATATTACATCATTTGTTAAAGCATTGATTAAAATGATTATTTTTATCATTAGAAAAATGTATTGCATGTTTTGTTTAAATATGCTTTGGGAATTGTCAAACCTGTTTATTTGAAAATTGAAAGCTTTTCTTTGGATAATCTATTTTTTGCATCTGTTACGGAATCTTTGGTGGTATCCTATTGAGCATAGGCCCACACCCTACTTTTTCCTTCGGGTGTTTGTAGATTTTATTCTTCAAGGTTTGAGCAAAGGGAAGGGATCTCTTGGAGGTCGATCCAGCTGTTGATCTTTTATCTTGGTGAGTTGTGTCCTTAGGGACATTGGGCTGTTTTCCCATTTTTAGCACTTGGGTTGTAGTAATTTGGGATTTTATTGCCTCTTTGTATTATGGTACAATACTCCCAGTGGAGTTTCATTTTGCTCCGCATACTGTCTTGTTTCTTTCTTCCGTGTTGTTGGTGGAAATATCATTCCCACTTTCATGCTGTGTGATTCCAGGTGCTAGTCGCCGACCCGTGGGGATCAGGAACGCCCTACAGGCTATGTCAAGGCTGGATCGGTTATCGGGTTACCAGGGTATCCGGGTATCCGGGTTGGTTCGTGACAATAGTTATACCTCATTTTTGAGATACAACCTTTGGCTAACACATTAACACATGTAGATATATTGTTTTGTTCAAATCATGGTCCTCTCAAACATTAATATAGATATTAATATATAATTTTTTTGTGTTGGTAATATATAAGTGGTTTCAACGTATGTATAATAGGGGAGAGGGGTGTCCTTCAATGACGGTGGGAAATGACTCACTATGAGTTTTCAAATGATTACAATATATTAATGTTTAACTCAAGTTAAATGATTCCTAATAACAAATTTTCATAGAATATATCTGATTCCGAATAAATATGTAGATATATTATAATTTATAATTATTAATGTGTCAATAATCTCTTACATATATGTTTAACCCTATTGGAAAACCCGATTTATCATTAACTATGTTAATAATATGTAATTGTAATTAATATTAATTATGACAAAAAAATGTATATAACTTCATGATTTTGTTGGGAAAAAATTATTTCAAATATGGAATCCATTATATAAAATTCTATATAAATTTATTTTAGACATTACATTTAATATACCCCAGAAAAATGGGTTTAAATGGTTTTAAAAAAATGATGTTTTATATCAAAAAAATGTTTTTATTCCAAAAGTATGCATAATGTCAATTTCAATGTAATTAACATGATTATGTTTAATCAAAAGTCACTAATTAAAATTTATTAAATATTCAAAAAATGCAATAATTTAATTAAATTAATTGAAAATATTCTCCTTATAAAATTGACATTATTTACTATTCACTTATAAATTAATCAGTTTATCAGAATCTAAAAATATCACCATAAGTTATTTTTAATAATCTGATTTTAAAAATTATGTAATTTTTATAAAATATAAATTTTAAAATTGGTTAAATTAAGTAAAATATATGTGCATTAAAAGGTAATAAAATCATTTTGTTAAGAAAAATTATTATTAAATTTGTAAATGACTTAACCAATCATGTGACTACTTGTATATTCTGAATTTAATATATATTTTCATTAAATTAAATAATTATAAATATTTATTAATAATTTCATTAATTTTATTTATTCATTCCAAACCAATTTAAAGGTTATTAATATATACAATATCAAGGTTAATTTAGAATTAGTTTTTAATATAAAACAAGATATCAAAAACAACATGTTTATTTCAAATGAATATATATATTTATATATAACATTGATGTGTTATATTCTGTCCCCTATAAAATTAGTTTCACCATTTATATTATGCCTCCCTAATATATAAAATGAATATAACAATTTTTTCATCACACACCAAGGTTATAATGTAGCTTATTCAACTTTTGGATTATTTTAGATAATATTAAAAATGTGATTATCCTTTTTTACATATGAATTTATCACAATGATCCAATATATCATATAGTATTTCATCATAAGATAGTTGATTCTATAGTATTACAATGATTTCTTTTAGTAAATGTGAAGGTTCTGTTATGCACTTCCTATGGATAAATATATAGAACACAACCTAAACCATAGAGTGGTTTGATGAAAGTGTCAAATGATAAGATACCCTCTATACTCAATAAAGAATATCAAATGGACCAATATTCAAATTTATCACATCTACCTTATTTTTTAATATTATAATGTACATCCATGGAGAAATTCAGAGGATAACTTTCACTATAATTTCAAATGGATTATTTCACTGATGATTATTGTCATATCATCCTTATCAACACTTAGCGTCCATAATTTTGTGTTTATTGGATCGAAATTTCAAATCCATTTACTATTATATTAATAGTACCAAAAGATTTCAATATCTAAATTATTCTACACAAAGGGGAGTCATTCATTTATTTCAATATATTGATTTAGAAGTATCCATCAAAATTCTTGACTGAATTCTATTTTTGTAAGGAATATTTGTTGACTCAATAAGGTTTTCCTTATGAATGTTTCATTCCTTATTATTTTGAAAATCACAAACACTGTATACTTAAGAAAATCTATATTTTACTTCTATAAGGAAAATTTCTCTCCAAATGGCATTTACACCTACCATGATTTCATTGTTCATATCAATATATTCATTAAGTACAAAAATCATATTCATATCTAAAACCATGGAATCAAATAATACTTAGATATGAAGCCTTCTATTTTAGGATTCGAATTTTGGATATGAACTCTAATGAAGTTACATTCAGAATTTTGGATACAAACTCTCAAGAAGTTCCACTCTGAATTCTGGATACGAACTCTAATGAAGTTACATTCCGAATTCTATTTACGAACTCTCATGATGTTCTTCACCGCATTCCGGATACAAATTCTCATGAAGTTCCTCTCTGAATTCTGAGCACGAACTTTCATGATGTTCCACTCCAAATTATGGATACGAACTCTCATGTAGTTCAAATCCGAATTCTGATTATGAACTTATCTATGTTCTGACTCCGAAGTCCCATGAACTCTAACTCTAAACATTGTATGATATGGTTTCGAATACTAATGAAACTAGACTCCAAATTTCCTTTAAATTCAGACTCCATATTTCTACAGAATTTAGGTTTTGCATTCCTACAAAACAGAATCATAATATCTCTTTATTATAGACTCTGAATTCCATTTTGGTTAGACTCTAAACTTTTATTTACTGTCATTCTTAATATCAGTTTAGTTATTCTTACATCTTTTTATTACAAAACGATGTCGTGCATTCAGTTATTGACTAACCGTTGGTTGAGTGACACGTGTACAGGTCCCTCAAATATTCATGGAGAAATATGACTGTTGGAGGAGGGAGCCGACCGTTTGAGCTTTGCCTATAAATAAGAGCTGATTTGAAAAGAAGCCATAACTTTGACACAACTTTGATAACTGTGCTTACATGCTGTTGAAGTGATTTCTAGAGAGAGAGATAGAGGCTCTTATCAACTCTCATTCTTCGTGCAGAAAGTTTGAACGGATTGTTCAATGTTCTCCTTGTGAATATTTTCTTCGTTCGAGTCCTATTGTTGTTGTGTACAATCGAGGGTTTTCGGGGATAAGAAGACAGAGGTTCCAACACCTTTAAGTTGTGGGCTTCCTTGCTGAGGAATACATAGGTTCCTATTACCTTATAGTTGAGGTCTTGTAGGGATAGCAAGACAGACTCTGATCTTCATATCGAGGGAGTACCCTGGTGTGGGTAAGAAATAATTTCATGAAAGTATAAATCATGGGACCTTTATCCAAGGTTTTTGGATACCATTCTCTTTGAGTTAAAAGAGTTATTGTTTATTACATGTAGTTTTTCTACTTTTTTTTCTTCTGTGCATTTTGTATTGATAAGGAATGTATAACTTTCTTAGACTTCCTTACTAGTACTCAGATTTAGTTAGATTCTATATGCTTTAAGGTAGAATCATAATCTTTGTTAGTTTTGTTAAGTTTCAATTTTGGAATCACTTTTCTAGAATCAATAATGTCTTTAGAACTTATAGAGGTATTTTGAATTAACTTGTTTAACTTTGTTAAACATTACCATCCTAAAAATTTCCTAAGGGAATTTTTAAAAGGTACAATTCACCCCCTCTTGTATCTGAGAATCTCATACTTATATATTTGGTCCTTCTATTGGTATTATAGAAAATATCATACTCAGAGTCATACCATCCTAACAATTGGTATCAAAGGATTTGGTTCAATATGAATTAATCTCACGTTTAGATTCAGAGGAGAATTATTTCTCAGAATAGACTTTTCTGATTCACATTTGCGGATTCATATTTTTCAGAATCTGTTTTTCGGACTCAGAGTTTGGATTCACTTTTTCGTATAGATAATCATACTCTATTTTTTCTTACTTAGAATATTTTCTTTTGTTTACAATCTTATAATTCTAAAAATTTTGTGTGACAAATTTTTTATTAAAGATGTTAGGAATCAATGTTTGTTCTATTGAAAACCTAAATCCTACTAGACCACTAATCTTTGATGGTAATGATTATGAATATTGGATAGATCACATGAAGACTTTCGTTATCAATAGTGGAGTAGAAAATTTTTTCATGCTTACCGGTGGATACAAAATTACTGATAAAGTGGTATGTTCCTTTAAAAATCAATAAAAACATGAATACCAACTCAATTATAAGGTACACAAAACTTTACATTGTTCAATGACTATGAAAAAATATATCCAAATTTCTTCTTGTGAAACAACTAACTGTATATGGAAGAAACATGAAGTTACATATTTTGTCACATCTAATGTTATTGAGACTAAAAGATCCATTCTTAGAGATGAGTATCATGGTTTTAATTTTCCTTATAGAAAAACAATTTGTAAGGTGAAACAGAGATTCATGACTATTGGGAATCGCTTACAATCAATGGGGGAGAAAGGTCTGGATGAGGAAGCCCTTTTTGACAAGATGATATAAATTATGCCCAATGAGTGGGAATCAAAGAGAACTACTATCGATGAAAACAGAAAGGTTACTCAAATTTCTCTTGATGAGATGTTTAGAACTATTCTTCATCATGAGACTAGAATGAAGAGAGATGCTGACAACATAATGACAAATAATTGTAATGGTATTGTTGCATTTACTACTACTTCAAATCACATGAATGATAAGACTCCTGAGAGAGTTACTAGATCCAGATCTTAGAAAGTTGTTATCCATTATGTATCTAGTGGATGTGAGTCGTCAGAAAATGAATTATCAAATCTTGCTCGAAGGATGAACAAGATAGCTGGACAGAGGAACTTTCAATCTAAATACAATAATAAGGAAAGGAAAGTCAAGAATGATTCTTAAGTTACATGATATGAATATAATATAGATGTACACATATGACCTGATTTACCTATGCTCAAGATAAAAGAATGAAAAGAAAGGCATTCTATGAAAAACAGAAAAATGTATTACAAGTCCAAAGATAAAAAAGTGTTGAAAGTCAATCACACATGGAGTTTCAGTGGTGGAGACTCTTCTAATGAATCATCACATTATGAATCTTTTGGACAAAAGAGTATTTGTCTTTTAGCCAGGCAACCTTTTGACAATCATTGCTTGATGGCTAAGGTATACAATTATGAATCATTGACCAATGCTTCTATGAATTCTAATGATAGTAAATATTATAACTCTTCGGATGAAGAATCTTCTTCTGATGAAGATAATACTTTACCTACATATGAAGAAGATTCTATGTTTTCCAAATTTCTTGAAAATGAGAATTCAAAACTCATGAAGAATCTCGATAAGGAAAATTATAGGAATATTATTCTTACTAAGAAAATATTAGATATTTCTAAAGATCTTGATATGAAAAATTATGATTTTTAATGTATTTCAAAATATCTTTAGGAAGTAAATTCTGAGAAGAGAAAACATTCTAAAGATATAGAAAACGTAATTTTTAAGAAAGTTGTTTTCGAGCGTAGATATAGTTAAAAGACTAATGTTTTTGAAGACAAGAACTTAGTTATTAAACACAAATACAAAATATTCTCCTTGAGGAAGTGTTTGTCAAACGTTACCCTAGGTAAGGAAATTTTTTGTTAAAAGGTATTCACAAATACAACCACAAAGGAAAACTTCTAGTTTGGTTACACAAGTTATAAACCAATTTTTAGAAATAACTACTTTGTTCCTCAAAGTGCCTCATTCTGCACAAAGTGTCAGTGTGGTGGTCACTGGGAAAAGAATTGTTCCTTAAACAAAAACTAATCTTTAGGATTTCATAAGTCTTATTTTCCTAAGAAGATGTTGGTACCCAAAATTTTACTTTCTGAGATTTCAAGATCCAAGAATGTTTGGAGTCCAATAACCAAACTTTTTATTATTTTTAAGGAAATAGGGAAAGTACCAACAACAATACTTGGTACATGGATAGTGGATTTTCCCGACATATGACTGGTAACAAAAACTATTTTGAAAAGATTTCCAAGACGAAATGAAGAAAAGTAACTTTCAGAGATAATGCTCAGGGAGAAATTATTTGTATATGAATCATTGTTCTTCTTGGAAAAACATTAATTTCAATTTTTTTATTTGTTAAGGGTATTAAGAAAAACCTCATTAGCATAAGTTAGTTATGTGATGAAGGATACCTTGTGAATTTTAGGAATGATAAGTGCTTAGTACACAATTCTATGTAATAATTTATTCTTTCAACCAATAGGCAAGAGAATGTTTACACACTAAACATAGATGAACTTAGGAGCGAAGACTTACCTTTCGTTATTGCAATGGAAGATCATTCATAGAAGTGGAATAGAAGGTTAGGACATTATAACCATAGGAACATATGAAAAATCTTTAAGAAAGGTTTAGTTATAGATCTACTGGATCATAGATTTGATTCTGCAATAGTTTGTGAACCTTTACAATATGGAAAGCAACATAAATCAATCAATCGTTGAAGTCCCAACAACTGATGCACTACACTTGGTGCACATGGACCTTTTTGGTCTAACAAAAACTAGAAGCATTGGGGGGAAATTACTATGTATTTGATTTCGTTGATGATTACACTAGATTTTCATGGGTCTATTTTCTAGAAAAGAAGTTTGATGATTTTTCTTATTTCAAAATATTTAGAGCCCAATTCAAAATTGAGAAAAACCTTCCATTGAAAACTATTCATAGTTATCGTGAAGGATAATTTCAAAATTCTGATTTTGAAACTTTTTGTTGTAGAAAAGGTATTACTCACAACTTCCCAGCACCCCGAACACCTCTACAAAATGGTGTTGTTGAATAATGAAATAGAATTCTTCAAGAGATAACTAGAACCATATTGAGTGAGTATTCTGTAGCTAAATATTTTGGGCTGAAGATATAAGTACTTCTTGTTATACTATAATTCAAGTTTTAATTAGACCTTTTTATAATAAAACTCCTTATGAGTTATCGAATGGTAGAAAACCTATAATTTCCTACTTTAATGTTTTTGGATGCAAGGTATTTATTCTGAATACTAAATATAACATATACAAATTTTCACCAAAATATGATTAAGGAATTTTCTTAGCATACTACATAACTTCTAAGGCTTATAGAGTTTTTAACAGAAACACTAGTACTGTTGAAGAGACAGTACATGTAAAATTTGATTAAATTGATCCTTTTGTTTTTAAACAACCCCAAACTACATCTTCAGATGTGTTTTCAAAAACTGATTATCAACCTTTGATAGAAGATCCTTCTGATAAAGAAAATGTTCAAGAAGATTCTTCAGAAAAATTTACCCAATAATATTTCCAACCGTATTTTGATGAAAAAGTATTACAAAACCCAAACCAGTCGTTTCTTAAGAATCATCCCAGTGATAGTGTCATTGGTGATGTAAATCAACCTGTAAGGACCAGAAGCTCCTTAATAAATGATGTAGAGAATCAAGCATTTCATTCCCAATTAGAACCAAAAAGCACCGATGATTCTTTAGGCGATGATGATTGCATTAAAGTTGTGCAAGATGAACTAAAGGAATTCAAAAAGAATAAAGTCTGGACCTTGGGTGAAAGAACTAAGGAAACTTATATTATTAGAGGAAAATGGGTCATTAGATACATGTTTGATGAAAATGGAATCATCGTAAGAAATAAAGCTAGATTGGTTGTTGATGGTTATAATCAACCAGAAGGAATAGACTATGAAGAAACCTATGATCTAGTAGCGATACTTGAATCTATTCGTATTTTACTTCCCTTTGCAGCATTATTCAATTTCATGTTTTTTCAAATAGATGTGAAATGTTCTTTCATTAATGGTTATGTTCAGGAGGAAGTTTCTATTGAACAACCTCTTGGATTTGAAGATACAAAACATCATGATCATATTTTTAGACATACCAAAGCTTTATATGGCCTTAAACAAGCCCCTCGAGCTCGGTATGATAGTCTTACATGACTTTTTATTCAAAATAACTATGTTAAGGGGAATGAATATCCAACTCATTTCATAAATAAAGATAAGAAAAATGTTTTGATTGTTCAAATTTATGTGGATGGAATTATATTTGGTTCAACTAAAAAATCATTAACTGATTCCTTTGTGGATCTAATGAAATCTGAGTTTGAAATGAGTATGATGGGTGTGTTAATATTTTTCCATGGTTTTCAAATTTATCAAAAACTAGAAGGAATACACATATCCCAACATAAGTATATTAAATATCCTCTTAAAAAGAATGTATTTGACAATACTAAGAGTATAAATATTCTTATTGGTACCTCAAAAACACTTGATCTTGATGAAGCTAGGAAACCAGTAGATGAAACATATTTTAGAGGTATGATAGGAATCATACTATACTTGATAGCCAGTCATCCAGACATAATTTTTTCAGTATTCTTATGTTAAAGATATCAATCCAATCCTAATGAATCTCATTTAAAGACGGTGAAATTAATTTTTTGATACTTAAAGGGAACCGTAGATCTAGGACTATTTTATACTTCTAGAAATGATTTTGTTTTAAAGAGTTTTTAATATTCTGACTTTGGTGGATATAAATGGAAAGAAAGAGTACATACAAAACTTTTCATTTCTTAGGAGATTCATTAGTTTATTGGTCTTACAAGAATCAACACATAGTAGCACTATCCACTGCTGAAGCTGAATATGTAGCAGTTGAATTTTTTTGTGCTCAAGTGTTGTGGATGCAACACACACACTCATAGATTAAGGCTTGAGTTTCACTAAGATCAAATTTTGTATGATAACAGAAGTTCCATTTCCCTTAGTAAAAACCAAGCACATCACCCAAGTGCAAAGAACATAGTTATTAGGCATCACATTCATAGGGTTTACATGCTAAAATGAGATATAATTCTTCAATTTATCAGAAATCAAGATCAACTTGCTGACATTTTCACAAAATCTTTACATCTGATAGATTTTAATACATTACACAGAAGTTAGGAATGATAATCGTATGGTAATATTCCTTGATTATCTTCTTGTTGAATTAATCTCTTTACAGTAATAAACATCCTTTCATAGGGGGAGTACACCTTTTATGAAGTTTTTCAAATTTTCGTAATACTGTATTTGTACTGTAAATTTTCGTCATGAAGTTTTCGTACTGGAAATCTTCGTAATGAATCATTCATACAAGAAATTTTCATAATGATGTTTTTTATTGGAAATTTTCGTAATGAAATTTTAATAATGAGATTTTTCGTAATGGGAATTTTCGTACTCGTACTTTTTGTAAAAGTGTTTTGGTACTGAAAGGTTTTTTAATAAAACTTTTCCGTAGTGAGTTTTACTTAGTCAAATTTTCTTCAAGAAGAATATCACCTATTACGAATAATCTTCCTAGCCAATCCAAATGGTATGATTTCTTTACTTATGTTTTTGTAGTTACTTTTACTTGCTGGTAGTTTCCTTCGATTTTAAAATTTTTTGGATTCTGATCTTCTTATATCTGAATGTTTTTAAAACCTTCAAAGATCAAATTCAAGATTTACTTGTGGGTATGTTTTAAATCATCAGATCATATCAGAGAGTTTTTTCATTCGTTATATTGGTTTTGGAAGTTGAATGGTCACCACCATCGCCTATATAAAGGGGACCCCCATTGGTTGTCCCACATTGATTTCAATCCCTCACGTGGTGAAATTCTTCCCTTCCTTCTTAAGACCATTCTGAATCATTAAGTTCTCTTACATTCTGAATGACTGTAGAATCCACTTCTCAATAAATTTCTACCATGAAGCCAATCTCAAGTTGGTTAGTCTACATGGAAAGGATGGTTCATCCGAACTTTTTAAGTAAGTATGATTCTCTTATTGCTAAGAATATCATGCTAAATGGGTGGGAAGATTAATGCATATCAATGACAAAGGATAGTGATGTTTTTTATACGGATTTTCTTGTTGAATTTTATGAGTCTGTTTCCTTCTATGATGAAGATGGCATAGAAATGTTATCCTTTTAGAGGTATGGAAAGACTTACAAGCATTCTTACTCCAATTCTGCGAGCATGGTGGGGCTCTCATATGATGGTGAAGCCGATTTTTTCTCCCATAAGATACCATATGTTCCAGGAAGTTTCAGAAAGGTTAAGGCTATGGAATACCTTGGGCTCAATGATGAAAAAATAGTAAATATTTCCCAACTATCTACCAATAACCGGATTTTACAGTTGTGGGTTCAAGGATTTTCTGTACCAAGAATAGGTGACAAGGAAAACTTAAAGAAAATCAATATTTATATTTGGATTTCTTGGTAATCCTATGAAATATCAATATAATGAGACACATCCTTATTACAGTTCAGAACATCATGAATTGGAAATTGAAAGATCAAATTATTATGTATCATGCACTTCTCTCCAATCTTTTTATTCGGTGTCTTGATTCATTCAAGGTTTCTTTCACTTCCAAGTTGAGGAAATTTGAGGTTATGTTGATTAGTGATGACACATTAAAGAAGATGAAATTAGGTTTTCTCAAACATCCATGTGAGTTTTATGATCTTCTAGAGGGGGAGGCAGAAGCCGTTCTGGAAAATATAGAGAATTTTGAACCATCTAAGATGTCAGGGAAGAAGAGGAAGCTGAAGGAAGTGGTGGCTGAAGACAAAACCATTAAGTCTAGAGAAACCCAATCTATACAACCCAATCCAAAGAAACAGAAAGCCTATCCAGATGAGGAGGTTGCTAAATGGAGGTAATATAAGGAGAAAATGAAAGAAGGGGAACCGTAGTTCAGATTGGACCCTGATGAAGCTAAATCCTTAAGGGAGAAGACCGTTGAATACCTTAATAAGGTATAAAAAGAATAGAAGATAAAGAATAAGATGTCTAAAGCTGAAGTTGAGCAATATTTTTTGAGACACAAAAGTAGCTTCTGAGATGATTCCCGTACCAGAAACATTTGATGTTCAACCATTACCAGAGACCCCTAGAAAGAACGACTTCGCTCTAGAAAAACCCAAAGAGAGAGAAGTTGTTGAAAGGGTAGAAGAAGAGGAAGAAGTAGTTGAATAAGAATAAGTAGAATAATAAAGTGGTTATCTAGATGAATTGATTAAACAAGTTGAATATTATCAATAAAAGGAAATTACATCATAAAAGTTACCGCTCCGAACATCTGAGGGCGAGTCCTCAATGCTTGTCACTTCGAGAAAGAAAGGTAAGGAAGAAGGTAAGAAGGATTAAGACAATGATGAAGTGAAATAGAATTAATTATCTAAGGAAGAAATCTATGAGAACAACTTTCTTGAAGAAGGAGTAGGGAATGAGAAACCTGATGAAGACAAAATAGTTCAACTACCTAAAATTGAGGAAGAATCTCCTAATGTGGATCCCATTACGAAAGATGATAATGGTAAGAAAGTGATTATGGACACCATAAAAAAAGATATCATAAATAAGAAGGATGATGTTGTCTCATCAAGAAGAAAGTTGGTGGAAATTGAAGAAGAATAATCCCCGAGCAAGGTGTCTGATTCGGAATCATCAGCACTAAGACATGATTTTGTTGTTGAATCTTTGAAGTAGTTTGTGGATACAATTCCGATCGTTCCCACCATAGACATGAGATTCCAGATTATTTAACACAGTCTAAATCAGAAATCAGAATCTATATCCATGGTGATTGATAAATGTGTGAAGATTGAGGCTGATCATAAAAATTTTCTTATCAATATTGTGGTCCATAGAAAATCTTGTAGCAAAATGACTCTATGGTCAAGTAAAATCTATGATGACATGGCAGAGCATGATCATTTTCATAATGATGTAAAAAAAGCTTTTGACACCGAGGATTCCATGATGGAGAAACTTCAGGACAATCTGACCCTAGAGTAAAATTCTCAGAATCAACAATTGAGGGATTTGAATGGGAAGCTTAACTCGGTTTCTCAAAACTAGAAAGGGGGAAGAGATCGCTGGATTGAGATCGAAGAGAAGCATGTGAAGCAGGATGATATTCTTGAGTCACAATCTGAGGATCTGAAGGCTCAAGGTGAAAGGATTAAAACCTTATAAAAACAAGCTAAGGAGGACCAGAGAGACTTGAAGATGCTGAAAACCCTGTTGAAGAAGTTAATCCCCAAGGAAAAGGAAGACAAATAGACCAATCTTATTTTTTGTTGTAATGTATTTCATTGTAAAAAATTATCTCAATTCTAATGAAATCTCTGGTTGTTTGTATCTTCTGTTATTATGCACTAATGTTTCAGGTACTGTATTTTTTTCCATTCCGTTAAATTCTTTTTGAAAAAAAGGGGGAGAAGGAAAAATAACTACTCAAAAGGGGGCGAAGGAAAAATCTGAAAGGGAGAAGAAAAAATTCTATGTTATGAACTATCCTTAAGTAAAGGGGGAGTTTCTCATTACGATGTTTTTCATTCCCATGATAATGAGAAATCCATTCTGAAAATCCAGAATAAAATAATTAGAGTTCCAAATCCTAACGGGGAGTTAGTTTTATTCACTATCATCTATGAACAAAGGGAGATAAGTTTTATTTTCAATGTCTAAAGAAAATTTTCTACGTCCATATATTCTTTTTCTAAAGGTTGTTTGTGCTTTCCAAAAATGGAGTTATTGTTGAGTGAATAAGGTTTTCCTTATGAATTTTCCATTCCTTTTTGTCTTGAAAATCAAAAACACCTTATACTTAAGAAAATCTATATTTTTCATCAATAAAGAAAATTTCCTTCCCAAAGGAATTAACCCCTACCATGTTTTCATTTTTCATATCAATATTTTTATTAAGTATAAAAATTGGATTCATATCTAAAACCTTGGAATCAAATAATACATAGATATGAAGTATTATGTTTTAGGATCTGAATTCCGGATACAATCTCTATTGAAGTTCCAATCCGAATTCTGGATATGAACTCTCAAGAAGTTCCACTCAGAATTCTAGATACAAACTCTAATGAAGTTCCATTCCGAATTCTGAATACAAGCTGTCATGAAGCTCCACTCCGAATTCCGAGTACGAACTTTCATGAAGTTCAACTCCGAATTATGGGTATGAACACTCATGTAGTTCGACTCCGAATTCTGATTAAGAACTTATCAATGTTCTAAATCAGAGTTCTCTGAATTCAGACTCCAAACTCTTATGAGTTCTGACTCTGAATTCCCATGAAATCTAACTCCAAACATTGTATGTTTTGGTTCTGAATACTGGTGAGACCAGACTCTGAATTTCCTTGAAATTCAGACTCCGGATTTCTACAGAATTCAAGTTCCAAATTCCTACAAAACATAATCCAAATATCTCTTTAGTATAGACTCCGAATTTTATTTTGGTTAGAATCCGAACATTTATTTACTTTCATTATGAATATCATTTTAGTTATGCGTACACATGTTTATTAAAAAATGATGTCGTGCATTCAGTTATCGAATAACTGTTGGTTGAGTTACACGAGTACAGGTCCCTATGAAATTCAAGTAGAAATATGATCGTTGGAGGAGGGAGCTGACCGTTGGACCATCACCTATAAACAGGAGCTCATTTGAAAAGAAGCCATAACTTTGAAACAACTTTGATAACTGTTCTTACATGCTGTTGAATTGATTTCTAGAAATAGAGGCTCTTATCATGTCTCATGCATCGTGCAGAATGTTTGAACGACTTATTGAAACTTAGCCTTGTGCATATTTTCTTTGTCTGAAACCGATTATTACTGTGTACAATAGAGGGATTCTAGGGATATAAAGACAGAGGTTCCAACACCTTGATGTTGTGGGATTACTAACTGAGGAATACATAGTTGTCAACTACTTGATTATTGACATCTTGTGGGGATTGCAAGACAGACTCTAACATTCTTATCAAGGGCTTACCGTGGTGTGGGTAATACAGACATTCCTGAATGTATAAATCAAGGGACCTTTATCCAAGGTTGTTGTATATGCTTCCCTTTGGGTTAAAAGAGTTATTGTTTGTTACTTTTAGTGTTACTACTTTGTTTTCCACTGGTCATTTTGTATTGTTAAGGAAAGTATAACTTCCTTATACTTCCTAACATGTACTCTGATTTAGTTAGATTCTATATGTTATAAGGTAGAATCTTAATCTTTGTTACTTTTGTTTAGTTTCCTCTCCAGAATCAATTTTCCAGAATCAAGAATGTCTTTAGAACTTATAGAGGTCTTGTGAATTATATTGTTTTACTTTGTTAAACATAACGATCCTAAAAATTTCCAAAGAGAATTTGTAAAAGATACAATTCACCCCCCTCTTGTATCTGAGAATCTCATACTTATATATTCGATCCTTCGTTTGGTATTATAGAGTATATAATACTCAGAGTCATACCATCCTAACAATATTAACTATAGGAATGTGTTTATATCAACCACCTTTGAAAAATATAGAATATAATATCAAAGTATCATTTTTCAATAAAACGGTGTTCTCATACTAAAAATCTATTTTGGAATGATAAGTAGTAAAAAAACAAAACTCCATATAAAAATTTTGCTGATGAAATTTTCTTTAAAATCAAGGTAATACATAGATATCAGTCATATATAATAGAATGTGGTCATCCTATAAACCTAAAGAAATTTCGAAATAAAAATCACTAAAATTTAATCAATACAAAAATATTATTTGATAGTGATGTTGTTTGATGACTTCATATGGGAATTGACTATATCAAAATTATCATTATGTATATTAAACGTTATGGGGAGTCCATTAAAGAAATCCATGATGTTTTTATTTCACATTTAAATTCTAGTATAGGTTTTGGTTGAAACATACCCATATACATCATTCTTTCATCCAAAACATTCTAATATATCAATGCATCATATACATACTATATAAAATTTCTTTTAAATTTATCCCTATAGAAAATATATTTCTGATGATTACACGTCCTTGTAATTTTAGGGTGAATTGAGAATAGTGAACCTTCATATTAATCCAACACCTCCTTCATCATATATAGAATTCACATGAAACATTAATATGTTAGGAATGTTATCATTATAGTGCTAAAAATAATGAAATTAGAAATATTTCTCAACATCTATTTTAAAATTACATATTCCTTATGTTCCTTTGTAATATTCACATGGATAGATGGTTGAACACTCATTTTGAAAGGATATGATATCTACCTTTCCATAATTATTTAAAGATAAACATTTTCTATAACAAATAAAATTGTATATTTTTTTATTTTAATCTTAGATAATATAGAATGATCATTTTGAATCAAAGCATGAACTTCTTTTTTTTCACTTTCCAAGAATAGTAATTTATTGAGTCTTCATAATAAAAATTAAACTCAAAAAAATTTATATATCATATTAAACAATATATATATGAATATATAATTTAAAATTTTATTATTATTATTATTTCACACGATACATTGTAATGATAATGAATCTATATTTTTAATACAATAATTACAGCTTCAAATTCCAAATTAATAGTCATTTTATTTTTCTTGTTAAACATCATTTTGAAGGATACATAAGCTGCTGAATCACTATATATAATAAAAATTACCATAAAATTATTTTACTCATAAGAAGTATATCAAAAATCCTTCTCTAAGATATGGAAGTGTAACAACAAGTTTTCTCACCAACATTATTTTCTACTCTGTGACATTTTCCTCACATTAATCAGTCTGAAGGAACATGAATTACTTTCAAGTTAAAATCATGAGTGGAATAGATATACCTCATAATATATTTATAATGAATCGATAATTTTAATCTAATCATATAGAATATTGTATCTTAGTCGAAGTGGTCAAGCCTGGGAAAATGTTCAATATCATTCTTCTTTGATAAGTCCACAAATATACCCCAACCTCATATTATGGGAATAGAAATATGTGTTCCTACAGTTAGAACTCAAAATTTTTAAATTTTTATATCAAATTATGTTTTCTTATGGTATTCAATAATATACAGAACAGATATTCATGATCATCATTCATCATTGTAGATAATCCATATAATCAACAAATAACACCACAAAATGATCAAGGTAATCTCTAAAGATCATATTCATTATACCCATGAACATAACCAAGGAATAAGTATGACTAAGCTTAATAAATATTAATTTACAGTGTAGATAAATATTATTATATGGGTTTTTCATTAAGAATACACAGTTTACCTTCTTTTTAATGTATCCATATTTAAGATCAATCTTGGATAAATGTGGATATCCATCGAATAGATTGAAAAAATCATCAATAATGTGAATAAGATAATTATTATTGATTGTAATCTTGTTATGTTACTAAGAATAAATATAGATTGAAATTTATCCATATATCATCCATAAAAAATGGACATCTGAACCCTATAGTGACAATATTATTGAAATTAATTCTTAATCACAATACCCAAGTAGTTTTTAATTTAATTACTACACCTCAATCTGTGTAATTTAATATTGATTCATTTAAATAGGTGTACCACTAGGTATGTGTTCAATTAAAATTTGAAACTCAAAATTGATGGTATGACCAGGTAAATATTCCAGAAAAATATTTATAATCTATTTTAGAGATGTATTATCATCGTTGATGATTTTCTCCCCCACTATATGAGATAAACACAACATCTTAATTGAAACCAAGACCCATAAAATGGTTGTACTTTAAATTAATGTTTTAAAATTTTCCCTCACCAATATATAATTGTGGATTGGTTTGAAATATCAAATGTGACTTCTCTTCCTTAACAATTAATATGGGATTTAAATAAATCAATCAATCTATTTCCAAAATAACATCAAATTCAACAAATGGGAGAATAAATATTGTTGATGGAAGAAACATTACACAAAAATTAATAAAACAATAATACATGACATGTTTCTAATTTAATAATACTAGTACTAATAGAATTATTTTTTTTATATATTTATTAGTATTCATTAATTAAATAGTTTATTTCATTATAAAGATTTTATGTAATTTTTAAAAAATATTTGTAATCAACTAATTTTATATATAGTCATATTTGAATTATTAATTTTAATTTAAAACCATTAAATTCATTTTTTGATTGTTAATTTCAAAATTATTATAGGATGAATTTTTCTAGATTTTCTAAAAATGTTAAATATTTTATGAAAGGTATAAAATATAGTATCATTTTTGATATCCTCCAGAAATAATTTTCATATAAAATTAATTAGGAATATGGAATGAATAAATTTTGATATTATAATATAGTTTTGTTATAAAAGTAATTCAAAAAATATAAATTAATATTTATTTAATGATAAATATAAAAATTGTATTAAATTTTGACATAGAGCCCGGACAATGATGGAAAAGATAATATCCCTAACTTATAAAAAATAATTGATTAATAAGAATTATATTCAGAAAAGAAATTTAATATTTAATATTTATCCATTTGTATAGTTTTTAATTTTATTGTAATATAACATGAATTATATCATAATGGGGTGTAATGGTTGCACAAGGAAGGAAAATTAAAATTATAAAACTAAAAAAATTCTTGATATGTTTATGATTAAATTTAAATATTGATCAAACATAAAATATTTTATTGAACCTAATTAATTACGTTTTATGAAATTATTTTAATTAATTTTTATATATTAAATAGTTAACTTCAATTTTATGCAATACTGATATAGTGCTTGTGAAAATATAATGAAATTCATTAATATGATTATAAAATATAATAATAAAAACCTTTAAATGTCCCATTTTTTAATATTAATTGATTAGTATGTTTCAACCATAATAATTATTGCATCAAATTTAGGACCTTTTGTAATCTACTTGTTTGACATTAAGGCCATTATAATAGTTTTTTTTAAAGAATCTCTAATTGTTCACACTATGGTTTTTAATAAGTATTATTATTGTTTTATGGTTTCCCCATTGTGATATTTGACTATATATTTTATTTAAAAGGATAAATGATAAATATTATTCATATATTATTTTATAATTAATATTAAAGAAATAAATAACTTAAATCCTTACACAATGATGATGCTATAAATAATACAAAAAAGAAAAAAGAAAATAAATGATATTAAACATATTAAAATAATTATAATTTGATATAATTTAGCTGATCAAGGAATTATATTGATAAATGTTTTATTTATAGGATATAATATAATATTATGTTTGAGATTGAAACATTTTTGACTTTTATAAGTTAATAATAATTAAAAGTATTAAATTTTAAAAGAATGATTTTTTCTTGAATATAATATTTTAATAAATTATTTCAAAAACATAAAAATTATAAATAAGACCAAATGGGGAAATATTCTATTGAAAACATAATCTCTTATTATTTATAGGCCTTTTTGAATTCTTTTTCCACTAATATATCCTTATTATATTTTAATATTTTTTGAAATTCTAAAAATGTCCATATCCTCAATTATAAAAGAGAACTCTATCCTTCTATTTATTCCACCACATTGATCCTTCAAGATAAAAAATAGTCCAACCAAATATCATTCTACTTATACGTGTCCACATTATAGTGTTGATGGCCTCACCCAATTATCATTTCAAGGTGCCTTAAGGAGGATGTCAAAGAGATGATATTCAAGATTAAATTCCTATTTCTTCCTATTTTAAATTCTTTATCTCTTATAAATTATTTACAACTTATATTAATGGTTTCATGATGAATCATGTTTCATATATACACTATAATGTAATTTTATTAATGTAATATCCATCATAAAATCAATCCTCTTCCACTTTTCCCCTAAAAATGGAAACATTGTCCACAATATGTCAATTCAACTCCTTTATGGGTGATGAGTCTTCATTCCCATTTAACACATTCATGGAAGTTTTAAATTCACATATAATTATTTAAAATTATCAATATATATATATTATATTTTTTCACATTTTTTAAATTCATATATTTCTATAATCATATAATAATAAGAAATTAGTTTGTAATGGTCGAAAAATACATCAAAATAATCTAACCTTTTATTATTATTGTTTAATTTAATCAATAATTATAATTTCTGAATTAAAATTTATTTATGGACTAGTAAAAATTATTTAGTTACATCAATACCATTAAATTACACTTCTCAAGCACAATTACCATTTTCTAAGAAAATACATAATGAACCAGCCATGAAACCATAAAATGAACACAACCGAATTAATGTACATAATGAAATATTTTTAATAAATGTGTGCAGAAATGTTATAAAATTATCAAATAAAGTATTATATATTTGAATATTTTTCTATAATTAATTAATAAAAATCATTATACCATTATGTTGGATGTTTAAACACATTTGATGAAGTTGAACATGATGTATGGGAATTTCATTTTAAATTCCACTATTAATGATTATTATTAATAAAATTTAAAAAAATGAAATTTTAAAATATATTTAATAAACATAATTTCATTATTAAATGTCACATTAATATTTTTAATCTTATTTTACATGATTATATGTTTAATTTCATATAATTTTTTTCCATTTTACGTACATTGTTTTTCAAAATGAGTGATCTTCAATAATTAAAACATTATTTTCTCCAATGACTATTGTATGATGTAATATTTCATGATATATGTCAATGTAATGATTCATTGGAATTTTTTTATGATATATTTTTATATTATAAGCCAATAATTAGTGGTTCTATGATAAATCAAGGATTCGTGGTTACATTATTAATCATTGATGGGTGGATCAGTTTTAAACTATGGACGAGTGGTTTTGTTATAACATCCAATATGCTGGGTACTATAGAGATGGTATATAACCATATTGACCATTAAATTTGTATATATGATATGTAAAATTATATCCCAAGTTACTTAAATAACTATTATTTTCGCTCTTATGAGTTTTTATGAAAATTTTATTATTTTAAAAGGGTATGTTAATGATCTTTTGGAAAACATTATTCCTTTTTGAGGAAAATTTTTTTGAAGATAAAATGTATTTATGGATATTAACTAGACTAAGAGTTTAATTTATTTTATGCCCCTCTCTATGTTTTTTTCTTATCCCGTGTTTTTATATTTTTTCCCCATATTTAAGCAGAACTAAATACCAGGATAAGATCAATAATAAAATTTTGATAGCTATTTGTGGTGAGAAAACATGAATTATTTTAAAGAATCTTGTTTTATTTAAAAAATTGATATCATGTATATGTTTCCAACAATAATGTAATGATATAAAATTAATGAGTTAGTCGTACTTATATATAACTCTAAAAAGTATATATTTGGTAAAATAAAATTATTTCAACATTTAAAATAACATGAATATGTTATATTTAATTTTAAGAACATATATTTGTTATCATAGTAGAGTTTATATAACATTGAGCATTAGGATAATGTTAATTTAATACTCATAAATTTATTTAATTTATGGTTAGATGATAAATAATATAAATATTATCATGTTTATTCCTCTAATATATGTTTTTTCTGAATGGTTTTCCATATATGAAACATAGAAACTATTGAGGGATGGAATCAAGAAGAAAAAATTCTTCCAAATCAGCATCCTGATATTGATGGAATCAGAACAAAAATTTTTTACACCGAAATAGATTTTTATACATTGGATAAAAATTGTGTTTGTTTCAATGAAAGTAAGAATCCAAATCAAATATAGAAGAATATATCATTAGTGGTGAATTTTATGAGGCAACATACTTCAGATTTCAGTGGAACCATAATTATAGTGGTACCCAAATGATGGTTCAATGAACTATAAAAATTATTCGATGTTATGGGATGTTCAAAATAGAAAAATTAAACACTATACATTTTTCATTTTAAAGGTGAATTCAATATATGGTGATATCTGTTTATGAATTATAGAAAAAATTACGATATTGATGTTGTGGAATGAGTTGATTTTAAAAATAATTATGTAGAAAAATATTTTCCTAATATTAATAGACTCAAAATAGAGAAAAAATTATAGATCTAATGGAGAATGGTGATAATTCTTTAGATTCATATGTATCCAATTTTTGAAGACCATATCAGAACATATCATAATTTTTCCAGGATATTAATAATAAAATTAATAAATTATACTCATGTTTGAAACCAACCAAACTGAGAGAATTGGCATAATGAGATTCTAAATGATATTGGATACTTCTTTATTGTACTAAAAAAGTTATGATGGAGTTTTATAACACATACATGCCTCATGAGGACCAGAAAAATAATGATTTAGTTCGGT
This sequence comes from Viscum album, assembly GCA_963277665.1. Taxonomy (NCBI): domain Eukaryota; kingdom Viridiplantae; phylum Streptophyta; class Magnoliopsida; order Santalales; family Viscaceae; genus Viscum; species Viscum album. The sequence goes on along the minus strand of OY728151.1, from coordinate 398,545,333 downwards.
AGGAATTGGGAAATAATTCATTAAATAAATATAGAGATATTAAAATTAATTTTCATTCTTCTAAAAAGTGAGGCAATAATCAACATAAGGAATATCTCAAAAATATAATGAAAATTCATGTGATGTGGAAGAATTTCTCCTGTGGATCAATAATGTTATGGAAAAAAGAATACAACCATTGAATATTTGATAGCAATATGTTTTCATTTCAATGAGATGGTACGTTATGTAAAAATGTGTCCTTAGTCAGTTACTCTATGGTAAAATTAGAATGATCAGAAATATAAGGGTATAAAAAATTCATATTCTACTCTTAGGATTGATGTGGGGATTTCAAATTAATTTGGGACTTGTATGTTACTTGTGTATTCAAATTATTCCATTACCATTTTTGATTTTTATCTCTACATTATTTCATTTAAAAAATTTCACAAGATTTCTAAAAATACTGTATAATGATTATTTGATAAAACTTTTGGTCAAAAAACGGGTTGAATTATTGATGAAACAATGATTTATATGATTCTTAAAATTATTATCAATGAAATTGTTTTGAATAAAATCCCTTTTGAAAAACATCTAATTGATATTGATATTATGTTTCTTATAGAATGGAATTTAGATTATCCTTATAAGATAAATTACCGAGATAAGAATGTAATATTCAATGATTTCATTTCTACAAAAACATACCGTCAGGGAGATAAAATGATTATAAATGGATGTGAATGATATCATTAATTTTTTTTAAAACAAATAAACTATTTAAATAAGTGATTTTCTAGTATTGGATTAATACAACAGTATTTTTACTGATTTTGTTTCTTGAATCCTTCATAGTCATCAGGTTTAGTTTCCTATTGTCTTAGTTTTTTATTATATGTTAATTTCAGAACCCTCTTATCATATAGCTTAAGATAAGGTTCTATAATTGAATATTAGTTTCATGAGTTTATTGATAATTGTATCATTCAACTTAGCACTTCACCATGGGGTTCTCATTATTTTTAAGTGAATTATGGCACCATTAATATTTTTATTGATTATAGATAATTGAATAACCTAGTTTTGATGAAAATGAATACTTTACCTCATATTGATGACTAGTTTGATAACATCTAAAGGGATATGTATTTTTCCAATATTGACATGAGATCCAGGTACCATCAGTTAAATGTGAAGGTGAATCTCAATCTAGAAATATGATTCTTTATTATAATAGGACATTATGGGTTTGTAGTTATGACATTTGTGTTAAAAAATTCCCATGATGTATATATAGATGTTTTGAATATAGTTTTCTATGAATATTTAGAATTTTGTGTTTTTTTATTAAAGTTATATTGTATCATTAAAATAGTTATGAGGATTTTGAAAAACATCCAAGGATTGGTCAATAAATACATAATGAGAATAACTTATCCATAAAATATAGAAAATGTTATTTCTATTACAACAAATTTACCTTCCTTGGATCGTTTTATGTATCTATGAAATAATAGTTCATCCTTTGAAAAAAATAATTCATGTATTTCCATTTCCTACAAATGTTAATGATATTCAATGTTTTCATGTATTGAAAGGTTATTTCTAGTGATTTATTGAAAACATTTCATTGTTATCTATCCCACTAAATAAGTCAACACAAAAATTAATTTAATTTATCTTGAAAAAATAATTTAATGATTGTATTAATAAACCAGAAAACAAGATTTTTAATTTCTCCAATAATTGGAATTCCTTCAATAAATACTTATTTTTTCATCTATAGTGATTATGCGATGAAGGGTCTTGGTTTCATTAATATGAAAAATGATCATGTAATTTCTTATTTTTCAACGCTATAAAACCCCATTTGTTAAATCAACCTACCCAGGATTCAGATTTAGCTAATGTGGTTTTTTCATAGGAAATTTATAAGCATTATTTATAGAGATTAATTTGTGAAATATATATTGACCATAAATCTTCAAAGTATATATTTAATAATAAGTAATTGAACATGTGGTGGAGAAGATAGCCAACACTAAATATGGATTATTATTTCACGATTAACTAACATGCAGGAGATGAAAATAAATTTGACAATACATTGTGTTTGAAATGTAATGATACATTTATAATGGTACTTATATAATATTACCCATTGAATTTTTATTTAATAAATTATTTATTGTATGTTTTGGGTGGAAGAAATTCCCATAAATTGTTTAAAGTGTCGTCTAAATATTCTCTTTTATATAAATTTTAAAAATATCAAAAGGAATTAAATGAGTTATAGAAAAGGGTATAATTTGTTAATAATATAGTTTTATATGAATTTAATTTGATAAATAAATTATTCTGAGATGTGGTAAGAGGTTATGTGTGCCTTGTGATTTTTAGTTAAGGATATGTTTGTTAAATAAAGCTCATAGCTCTCCATTTTAGTTCATCCCAGTAGCACTACGTTTTTCAGAGACATTTATTTGTATTGCTAGTCGGATGAAATAAATAGATATCATTGCATGTTCACAATGAAATAATGGACATTACAAAGAGTTAAAGTAGAATGAAAATTACCGTAGGGTATGCTTCTTCCTTATCTAGAGATGTTTTTAAAATGGGAAAATATAAAAAAGGATTTCATTGTAGGACTACCAAATACATCTCAAAGTAATAATTTGGTTTCAGTTACTATCGATCGATGAATAAATAGTTACATTTCATTTCTATTCAAAATGGTATCATTATATTTTTTTGGATGATTATTAAAGTGATAGTAAAGTTAAATAGAGTTCCGCTCCCCATTATATTTTATAGTGATCCTAGGATCACATATAACATTAGAAAGGGCCTTTACATGTTCTTGGTAACTAAATGAAATTTCATCACTTCTTTTAAACTTAAATATAATGGATAGATTAAGATAAATATTCATAATATATAGGACATGCTTGATGCTTGTTCTATTGATTGCAATAGATATTGAGATCCTTATACTTCATTATTTGAGTTTTATTATAATAATTGTTTTCCTTTCAGTATATAGACAGATCCTTTAAATGAAATATATGGAAAGTGTTTTCAAACTCTATCATTATGGGATGAATAATGTAAAATAAGTTTAATAGGACTTGAATTTTCAGAAGATATGGATTAGAATTTAAAAATGATTTATTATCATATGAGGACATCCGGTAGTATTACGAATTGATACCATGTTAATAGGAGGAAATACATTTTATTTGAGGTAGGTGATCATGTTTTTCATAAAATATCTCCGGGGAAAAATTTATGAATTCTGGTATGAAAGGAATTTTATTTCCATTGTTTATTAGAAACTATATATTCCAAGAGAAATATGGATCTATTCCTAATTGATTATCCTTTCTACCTAGTTTATCCTAGACACACATTTTATTTCATGTTTTGATGTTAATAACGTAAGTTCTATATACATATCTTGTAATGAGCTTTGACATAGTTTAGTTAGAATAAATCCTATCTTAGGATTATTAACATATTAATATTCTTGAAAACTTAGATAAATTATTATAGAAAAAGTTCATTCATGACGTTATGATTTTGTAGACCATATGGATGAAGATGAAACAAGGGTATCATAAAATGTGGTGTGAGAAAGGCATCCCCATTTTTATGAAAATATAAAAAAAACTATGAGCACAAAATTTCTAAAATGGGTGGGGGAGAATGTAATAAACCATGTACTAATAGAAAAATTGGTTTTTTCATATTTATGAGTATTATTTAATCAAAAAAATTAAATTAATTATAAATATTTTACGTAATTCATTAAATAGAACTTTTTAATATTCTAATTTATAATATTTTTTTATTTATAATATTTATTTTAAAACTATAAAATTATAATTTTTTAAAAAAATTGATTAATTCTCTCCAGAATTTTACTAAGATACATTTTTGAGAAATTTTGGAAAACATTACATTTTTAATAGTAAAAATAACAATTTTTTATAATATTCTCTATTAATTTTTATATCATCAAGATATAATTATGATATTAAAATTATTAAAATTATTTAGTGGCTAAATTATGGAATTTTAATATAAATATTGTAAATAATAGTTCAGACTATGAAATTTATAATATATTCCATGATAAATATAAAAAACAATTTAAGTGCTGACATAGAGTCAACACCACATTGAAATAGTGAAAATCGATGACTTATAGAAATTAATTCAGTTATATGAGTTCTTTAAGTGTAAATTTTACTAAATATTATCTATTGATGATTTTTTTGGTGGTTTATAATTATAGAGTTAAATAACATGAATCTTATCCAAATTATTTATTAATTTTTACGTAATGAAGGAAAAGTCTTGATAAAAATTTAATGAAGATTTGTTGATAAGGAAATGAGTAATTATAAATATTGAAAGAATAGAAAACATAATATTGAATCTAATTAATTTATATTTATTGACTAAATTAATTTAGAAGTTTTATATATGAAATAATTTATTTCAATACTTATGTCACAATGAAACAATGCTTGTGAATGTAGATGAGAAATCAATAAAATGAATTTCATTAATAATATAAAACCATTAAATGACCAAACATTTGTTTGAATATTACATGATGAGTAATATTCGACCATATTAATCAATTTTCTGAGTTTAGGACCTATTTGAATTAATTGTTTTGACATTAATTTCATCATAATAATTTCATTAAAGGAAATCAAATTGTTCACAAAATGTTTTTAATAAATATAAAATTTTAATATGTATTTTTTCATAATATATATTATACTAATAATAGTATTTGGAAATATGTCAGATTTATCTTCATCATAGTAATTTATTTATCATTTTAAGGAAAAAATAAATACCTTAAATTCCTACAAAACATTTATGATGTTATTGTTAAATTAATGAAAAAAATCAAATAAACGATATCGAAACATTAAAATAAATATAATTTGAGAACATTTATCCAATATAAGAATTATATAGAAAACTATCAAATTTTAATGTCATTATAAAATAGTGGATTAAAAATTGAAACATTTTTATTTTATTTTTTAAAATCCATTTTAATTTATAGTAATATATTAGAAAATAATGATTTCTCCTGAAAGTAATATTATATTAAAATTTTCACAAATAAAAAAAAAATTAACACCGAAGGAGATATATTTATCATAAATGAGATTCCATTTTCATAATAAGTTTCTTAATTTCCATTCCACAAAAATATTCCATGTATATTTTAATATTTCGTGAAATTCCTAAAATTCTCGTCACCTCAATTCTAAAACAGAACTCATTCCTTCACGTTATTTCACCACATTCAACATTATACCTTGACTAAACTCGTATAAATTCTATTTTCGTAGTCTCAAAAAATATTATAGTGTTTTTTCTATCCAAAAGGAATATTCTATGTGCCTTAAAGAGGATATCAAAGAGGCAGTGTGCTGGAAATAAATTCCCCATTTCTAAAATTATTTCTATCTTATAACTTTCACTTATCACATATCCATAGATTCATGATAACTCATGTATCATATATAAAACTTAATATTATATATTAAATGTCATATATATCCTAAAATATAATCTCTTATCCATTTATTTTTAAAAACAAAAACATCATCCATGGTATATCGATTCACCGACATCGTGGATAATAAGTTTTTGTTTCCATTTAAACAGTTCATGGAATGTTTAAATTAACATTTATTTGTTTAAAATTATGTATATATAATATAAAAATCTCCAATTCTATCCATTCTAGTATATCAAGAATAGTATTTATATTTTTTCCATCTATTATACTATGATTGTAATTAAGGGACCATAACATTCCAATTTCTCTTGTTCCTACGTAAATCCCTGATGTATATAAAGGTACCAAATAGAATCCAAATTGGGTGTGAGATATAATCATTAGGGCACCCTCAATAGTGTCTATTTTTATACAATTAATGATTTCGTAAATAATTGTATGCATATAATAGTTATGGATGCAATTAAAATGGTGTAAATAAATAAGTTGTGTATGTCTAAGTACCCAAGGATCCACGTCCAATTCTACCTACATTGGATGAATCTGAAATTTATGTAAGTAATAATTCAATCACGATTTCATTTATAATGAATTATTGGGGTGTGGCACATATCCCAATCATCCCTCATGAGTTATAGCTGATAAAGACATGTATAATAATTACATAAAAAAGTAAGACTCTAATAGAATCCATTCTTGTTCTTTTTCATGGTAGTTAAATCGTATAATTAAATCTATTGTATTATATTCAACCAGATCCCATCCTCAGTGTTCTTATTATTTAATCTAAATATATCTCAATACATGACATTAATCCATCACCTAACAAACTTGTCCAACAAATTATTCATATAAAATCTAATATCAATCCTATTGTGGTATAAATTAACCTCTATATGAGAACATCCTCTTCCATATAACAGGGATAAAATGTTTCTCTTATGTAATATATAAATATTATCTTCCAATTTCCATCCTTTTATGTATACATAGGGATTCCAATTATCACATGTCCATTTTTTATGATATTGTTTCTATATATGTACTTTGAAATCCACATAGGGGTATAAGTATCACTTGTGAATTTTATAATATTTAATTCCAGTGATTCCTTCTATAGAATTCATATGTGTACCCACATTTTACCTAATTGGAATGATGATCCATAAAAATTTCATTATATTTAATAACCCTAACGAGTCAATTCATGGCATTCTGAGTAAGAACAAATGTGTTACACTCGACATAGATGTATGAATAGTCATGGAAACAGTGTATAACCGCACCAAATAAGATCAAATTTAATTTAATTATTCCTAAAATTAATATAATTAATGATACCCACCTCAATATGAGACATAATTGACAACCAATTATTATAAGGATTAGTATCCCTTGAATTCTCCCATTCCACTGAATTATTCAATTTTATTTTACGGAAAATTTCATGCATAAGTGAGAATGGATAATGGACAAGGGTGTAGGGACATGGTCTCCCATTCTATTTTTTATTTAAATAAATTTACAAATTAATCAAATAATTTGATATCCCATAATGTAGGGGTAAATGATAAGACCAATAAAATTAGAATTAATTCATATGTCAACCATGTTCGTTTGATCTAGTTTAACAACACTCTCATAGGGTTGATTTAATTAATGGTCATTAATGACCATTAATACATCAATGGGTATTTTATTTCAATTTTATCAATTTATGTAATAAATAAATATAGTTAACATGTTTATTCCATAATATTTGTCACACATCACAATAAAATAATATATAAACACTATGAATTTAAGGGGAAATCATGATACCACATATAGAAGCTTATGAGTCGCTTCCTTGTTCATTTATAGACTCCAAAACATGCTATAAAAGTTGAATTTGATAAAATAGAAAAATTAATACAAAATAGTTTATATTATATCCCTCAAAAACAACTATAACAATAGTAAGATAATAGATAATGTGAAAGAGGAATGGATAACATAGAAATATGCATTTAACAATATAGATAATTTTTTGATTTGAATAAGGTTGGATGATATCATTAAATACCTATATTTACGATTGTATAATGATTCCAAGGGATGAGGAGGCACTACATTGAATGTGGGAATGAATATTGTTACCCCCATTATGAAAAATGTGTGGAAAATCACAATTTCTATCATTCTAATTCGTTTGATGGGTTTTCCACACTATTTTCCAAACTATTCACAAAACTGGATCATTAAAAAGTCCAAATATATCTGTCACATGGTCTATTTCCAAGATTTGAAAAACCATCCACATCACATTCCAAAAACCTGTGTAATATGGATTGTATCTTTCACATGGTTGTGTATCCTGGGATGCATGATTTGTACAAACCATGAAGCCGAGGATAAAATAATGGACAATCCAGCATGATTCCACAAAACAATATAGATTGGGATCTATGGTTTCAATTAACTGTGTGGCCCACCTACTTCTTTCAAAAGATGAGATTTTGTTATCTATTCATGAACTATAGACCCTAAAACCTCTTGGAATTCATTAGGAACATTGATTAAGAAATAATTGATGATGTTAAATTAAATTTATATGATTTCATACTAGGAATAAATATTAGGGTTTTACTAATATTGTTCTCAACTAGAGGATTCACACATAGTGGTTCACTATAAGCCTCCTCCAATGGCTTATTAAAACATCTTAATTGAGGTTTGAAGTTATAAAAAAGTCAATATAAAAGAAAAGAAACATCATCTTGGGTACATATATCAACAAATAAATAATGAAATTTATGAATATTAAAATAAAATGATTCATTCCACTCTGATTAAAATTAGGTAAAATACTAGAATTATATCGAATTATTCCTCTAGGGAAGTTCTCCCAAATAAACATGGTGTCTTAATGCTATCTATGATGATATCTAGCCATTCAACCACTCTCATCTACCTTATAAGTCCCGATAATCCTTCATCATATCCACTAGGATATCCCAAACTACAAACCCACATCTAATAAAGACACTCTTCCATTCTTTGATTCCATTTTATTGTAAACAATCATGAATACCCTTGTAAAATGGTATCTTGACCTTTAATAACATGAACTAAAGGGAATTATTGATCTCCATAGGTTTAAAACCAGAAATTTTCCTCATTTCAAACAATAAATGTAGTGGTTGTCTCATATAAATACTATAGAATAGTTGAATATAATACATTACACTATTGGTATTCTATGATATAATTTCGTTGAAATATACAATAAAAAATTTAGTTATCCCAAAATAAAACATAATTCAAATGATAACTTTACATCCGTCATGACAAGGTATCATAATACCTGTGTAATAAATGGGTCATATATCAAATGGTCACCATAATTAACCCAATTTCCATTGAATCAATCAAACACCCACCTCTAAGTGGCGTATTACCATTCACTAGACCTGACATAATAATATCTAAAATGGTTAATAGAAAAGTTAGGGTGAAATTTAAATAACCCAGTAAGGTCTTAAAATGTTTTCTATAATAAATTCCATGATAATGAAATAATTTATGATTTAAATTTAAATAAAACAAGGCATTTAATATTGTTTAGAGATATTAAACAAAAATATTATTTTTAAATTTTAGATGATTGATATGTAAAAACTAGATCAAATGTGTATTTTATGTAAAAAATTATAATAATTTTTTTTTCATAAATAAAAATGTTATTTAAACGATAAAATTTGTAATGGTGTAAAATAAATAAACTAACAATGATAGTATGACCTAAAGTGTGTTTTTATGTCTATAGTATCCTCACACCACTCAATAATCATCACATTTATGTTATGTATCCACACTCCTAATGGCTTTAGCTATCTGGGTAATCAATGAACACCACATTAAGTGAACCATCATAAAAAATCATGCCAACATGGTTTTGTATGTTTCGTAATAATCAATACAATTCTAGGGAGTCATATCCTTTGTGTCATTTTCCAAATCACCTTATAACTACTCTATAGACAATTTTAATAAATCAATAAATCATTAATTAATTCATGGAAAAAATATTAATTTTAAAATAAATTCATCATATCCAATTCAGTTTACATATTTAACATTTAACATACATATTAAATTTCAAAAATTAATAATAAATTTCAAAAAATCATAACCATTTCGAAATAATTATTAATTTTAATCCAATTTTTAAAAGAATCATCTTGAAAACATTTCTTCAAATCAACATTTAGTTCAAGACATCATTCCTTTTCACAATCAATACAATAATTTAAATTCAATTTAAATTTTGTTTTTTAAAACAATTCCACACACATTATAAATAAAACCTAAACTTATCACTAATTTAGGATTATAAAACTACTAATAACTTATTCCACAAATAATTAATCCATTATAGTTTCAATTTTTGGGTAACTCCATATAGAACCACTTATATTATAAACAATGGATAAAATTAATTGTCATATGAAAAATTCCATCGAAATAGATCCATGAAAAAAACTAAAAACAAGTTCTATAAAATTAAATATTTTATTGATCAATATATTGATGGCCCATTAATGTCTATTCTATAGATAATCGATAATCTGGAGAAACCAAATGCTATGAGGTCTACCTATTGGAAGGGGATCAATCACAACCATAAGTACTATGATCTGCCAAGAGAAAACGTTAACGAAGTCAATTTCACTTATTAAGTGCCACTAAAGTAAATGAAATCATATTATTGTAAAATTATTATCATTAGACGTTAAGCCATGTTTTATATGTTTTTTGATTAAAATTTCATGTAACTAACACATACCTTTTCTTAGTTGGGTAATGGTTTTAGAAGTTACTTTTTTCCATAATTATGTGCAATTATTGCGTTTCAAGAAGTGTTTACCACCTTGAATACATGAATATATTTACAATGAATCACAAACCATAACACCCACTTTAACACCCCATGTTTTTAAAATGAATGATATGTTCGATAGAATATGTGACATGCAACACTGAATTCAATCAATACTCAATATACTATTTTTATCTTTTTTGAATTTGGCCATTTTAAATTAGATATAAAATATATTTTTTAAAATATGAATTCACATAATTAAAAATTTATTCATTATTTATAAAATAATATACATTGATATAAAACTAATTAATTTTATGTAAATTCTATTTAATATTTGGAAATATGATTTTCTTAAAAAAAGTTATTTTTAATTTTTTATAAAAAAAATATTCAAATTATTTTTTCTACTTTTTTAATTTTTAAGAAATTTAAATCAATTTTGGAATCAAAATTTCAAAATTATATTTTGATGATCTATTTGGGATTTTTTTTGGAAGGAATAATTGTTTAATTAATATTTAAAAATTCTAGTTTTTTTAGACTATGTTTATTTTTAGAACATTTATAAAGTAATTTTTTTATAAAATTAGTATAATAATAAAATTATTTTAAATAATTTACTATTATGTTAATTTAGTTCCTGGAAAAAATTTAAAATTTTATTTTTATATTTAAATATATTATACTTATGAATAAATTTTATTTATAAAACTATTTTTTAGTAGTGTGTACGAGTTATATATTAAACCAAATTTACAAATATAAATGAATTTAATTTGGTTAAATGGAATCTATATTAGTAATAAGAATAATTAATAGAATATAATAAGGTAAAATATATTTTTTTCATAATTCATATAAAAAATAATAAAAATTATATACCCCCGTTATGACTAAATTTTTTTTACTTAGGGATGAAATACAATATAAAGGATTCAAGTAAGTAAAATATTTTGTAACTCATATTTTAAGGCCATATTGAAACCTTATATCATGTATGGTTCTATATTGATCTAATTAGGATCATTATTCATTCGGAGAAATGTTGGAATTACATTATCATTTCAAACAATCCCAATATGTCCCCTCCCTCAATTATAAGTGGACACCTACTGTCCTCCCATATTAACACATATAAATCCTTGGGTTTATGCTAATACCAAATGAAATTCCATATTTTAATTTCTCCCCCACATCCTAAAATTATTTTTTTGTTCATAAAGACAATCCAGGTAGGATTTAGATATAACAGTAAATGGGTTGTCTAAAGAAGTATTATCATTCTTAAATGAGCATATTTATTTTATTAATTATTACAACTAATTTAAATTACACACAATAATTATGATATATTAAAAACATTACATACTATATAATAATATTTAATTATATTAATGTTATGAAATATATCTGTCTCCACTTATATGAAATGGGAAATGAGAAAATCATTCATGTGTATAATGGAATACCACCATGCGAACCAATATAAGTCATTTTACATCATAACCATTCTAAGATATCCATAAATATTTATTTATGTTTATATATAATATTATTGAAATAATAATCATTCTATAAAATTTATATATCTTATACATTAATACATTTCCATCCATTAAAAGAAGTATAATGGTGTTCTTTTGTATGTATATTACCACAAAAAACATTGATGTAATTTGTTTTTTCTTCACCGAATCACATTGTTGGTAAACCAATGTGTATTTAAACAAATTTTTTTGAAATTTATGATATAATTATCATTATATAAGGTTAATATAACACTTGACTAATTTCATTCATGTCATTTGGTAAATGGAAATGTTAAACCTGAAAAAATACGACCTAGTGCCTCTATGACTATAACGTAGTTCATTATTCATAACCATAACATATGGTTTTTTAAAAACAATTTAATTTATGTATATAAATGATATTTATTTATTTAATTTTATACTATATATATTTAAATAATAATCTCTACATCCTAATTCAAATTTCTAAGGTGAATTATGAAATATTAGCCGAACATCAAGTGGATAAATAACCAAAGCCTAAATGAATAATAAAAAAGAATCCCATAATAAAAAATAGAACGAAAGTAATAATAATCATAAAAAGGTTCTTTATAAAGTATTTAATTAACATATTTTTATTAAACATTAATATAAATGACAAACTTGATGAATGGGGCTCGAGGTAAGGGATATCTCTAAACCCTCCTTCTCTTCATATTATGAACATTTTTTCTCTAACCCATTTTATATCTCCCAATATAATGTTAATGAATTATTATAAATTATATAAATATGAATCCCATATATATATATATATATCTCTTATTCTCCCTTTAATTTTTTGTGTAATTTATTCATTACGTCCATTTCTAAAATACATTCATTATGAAATTTAATTTTATTATGATTTACAAGGGTAATTATTATGTGATTCATTACATTCAACTTATTTTGTGGGGAAAAAATCATCATTTTATAATTAGTTCACTATGATTGTACTACAATTCATTTGGGTAATGTTTTAGTCTCATGACAAGTCATGTATGGTATTTGGAGGTAAATCTAATACATTATGTGATTTTGGTCCCCAAGTGATATTATTTATGAATTTTTCTTGGACCCATGTTTCTGTCATGTTTTGCATTGCATATAAATTTCCAATATTACCATGATATTATCAATCTAATTTGGTTACATTATTATTAAATTTGATTAATCAATAGACTTTTATTTTATGATATCTTGTTATAACATTTACTTACATGTTATGGTTCATAATCATGTTTATTTTCATAAAAGGTTTTTTAGATCACATATTTCTTTTATATATTATATTGGTTATCCTACATTATTTTAGGAGCACAAATTAATATCATAGGACATTATAAACTATAAAATTATGATTTCATTTTTTAGTTTCATCTTTATGTATTATAAATCTATTAATAAAAAGATATTAGGAATCACAATTTATGGTTGCAAATAATGGAACATTAAGTTAGAGAGCATATATTTATATTTATGATGGTTTTGGTCACTATAATTGTTATCATATAAAATTTCAGTTTTACATTACAGACTAGGATGATAAATATTTCTTGTGAAACCTTATTATAAATCTAAAAATATGTATAATAATTAGACTATGTGTAGGAAAATACCCTAGAATTTTAGTGAAGTACACAGTGAGAAAGTTCCAAAAAAAATACATCCTTGTTGATATTCAATATGTTGATCTAGATCTATTATATTTTGACCTATCATTTAATAACCATGAAAATGGTAAATTGATATGTACTCAATATTCACCTTATTCATGAAAATTGGACTTATTTCACCCTTGGTTTGACACTCCATAGGGATAGGTTTTGGAAATTATGAAACTATTTATGAACCATTATGAAAGAAAAGAAGAAATTATTTTCTTATGAAAAAAATAGGGAAATTAATATATATAACCTAGATTTAAACCTACATTCTCTTAACTTAATATATACTTAATATTATAATATATTCCCCCAAAATATTTTATATTTTCTATTTAATGATTATTAGTTTATGCATCCTCATCAAATTTATTTCTTAAAGTTAATGTTAAGAAATAAATGAAAAAACAAAAAAAAATTATGATAATCAATGTTAGGTATTTCATAATGATATACAGAATCTTATTGTAGTGAGTTTTGTGAAATAGATGGAAATACAAGATCAACTATCTCACGTTATGAATAAAATAAGGAATCATTAAAAATAATTAAATATTCCAAAAAATGATTAATTTACAGTAGGGTCAATTATGATAATAAGTACTCATATATAAGGTTGATCTTTAGAACTCATAATATAATAAATATTTATTAACACTATTGAGGGAATATACATTATCCAACAATGATTAGAGAAAAAGATATTTGTGTCATCCATTTATCTCTTTGAGGGAGAAGCTGATCAATTAGTAGACATTGATCAATAAAAAAATATAAAAAAAATGATATTGATTCCACGGAATTTTAATAAATAAAAAATATTTTTCTTTAAATATTTCCCCATGCTCTCTGTTATAAAATTTATATGGTGTTATTTGGTTAGAATCAAATGGAAGACAATTCTATTAGGGAATTTAAGGCCAACATCACACAACTTTGACAGTAAGAATTCAGATTTTTCATCAATAATGAAAGTATAGTGGATCAGTAATTTAAATGTTATAATTAATTTATATGAAATGATATTATAATTAGTTAATGTGATACTTATTATAGAATTTTCTGATATTCCATCAATGTTGAGATATAGATTGAGGACATTTAGTGGTCATATTGGACTACATATAAAAATTGTAAAATAGAGTTTTCATTGAGGGTATCAATATATAAATCCCAAATAAGTAAGACAACCCAACATATAACATTAAAAAAGTGTGGGATGAAGCATCACAAAAATAGTCTTTAGGGGATCGATAGATTCTAGAAATGATGAAATGTGGTGCATCATGATAATCAATAATGTCGGGGAATGAAGAAATCCAATAATGTGGAAGAAGAAAAGAAGGTTTAGATCAACAATCAACCTATTATACAGTGTCTCCTCTATAGGGAACACGACCATTATGCATGAAAAGTAAAAATGGTAAGGGTTTTTGGGTATAAATGATCAAAACATACTCTAATTCCAAAATAGGATAGAAGATTGTATAATATCATAACTACTGAGGGGAGCTCAAAAATGATTTTGTTATCACGACCTGACCCACCAGGGACGACATAGTTGTTGATAAGTTGAGAGTGACTACTCCAACCTTTCCTATAATGGTCCAGTAATAGGTTTGTTACATATAGTAGTAATAGAAGTCATTTGGGTGTCCATATTCTAGGAACTAGTACTAACACACACATAAATCTCCAAGCACATAAAATGCTGAAATACAAACCTCAACTAATATTAAATGCACTAAAAATTGTAAATACCTTCAATCAGACTATAACAAAATGATGCAATGTAATATGGGACAAATACAAGGAAACCAAAAACTATAAAGAAGTACAACTTGAAAATATGTAGGGACTATAGTCAAATGTGACTCATTGTATAAACCACAGTTTGTATATACAAAACCCAAGTTCCCTATGCACCCAGTCTACCAAGAACCCCATTGAATTGTTTTTTCCCTTCATAATACATGGTATGTGTTGTAAGATCCTAAGAAATGGTGAGAATAACAACACCAATTTGGACAATGGGAAATCAATATAAATATAACATCAAGAATAGTAATCATCTCATCACTATGATATTCCAATAGAATACATTACAATAACATCTAGATAAACTTATAATAGACACACAATTTCAATGAAAGGTCACAACTATATTTTACTATAAAGGATTCCAGTATGAATGTTCAATGTAAAACATGTCTCTAAGAACACACTCTAGGATTCAGATAGCACTAATGGAATCCATCCAAGAATTTGTGTTTATTATGTCTCTATATAAGAATTACAGCTGAGATATTTGAAGAGATATATACATAGATGGGGATCACAATAAAGATCATCTGGTATACCGACAACACAATATAAATTAATCCTATTAGTGGAGGAAAGATGCAGACAAATTTTTTCCACAAATATTTTAAAGACCCCACCTATGAAAAATAATTACAATAGAGGATCTCACTTCGAGCCTCATGGAATTATTATAACAACACTCTTTGGGACTGATGTTCCTCAGACATGATCACCATCATATACAGAAGATGTAATTCCAAAATAAATATTCAGATAAAGGTTCATGGTAACACAATGTAGTGAATATTTTCAATGATAAATGGAAAATGGACATCAATCTACTGTTGACTAAGTACACAACGTGTACTATAAGTTCACAAACAAGTCCCATTAGCCCCAAGTATAAACAGTTATCAGGACCTTTTCCCATGTTTGATTCTGTTTCAATATTTGTGTACTCCCATCCATGCCCATGTACTTGGCCATGTCCAATTACACAACTCTTCCCTTGTAGTCAACGCATGTCGATGTGAATGGTTGTGTTCTCCTAGAGGACACATCGAGTTTCCCGGCCATTTCACACCCTATGTGACATGTGTCACATACCATGTGATACTTATATATTGTACAAAAACCCTATAACTACATCCAATTACCCACATTTCATGTGATTTTGGATTAATGGACTTTTAATATATGATTTCCAAAAACATGTTGTTCCTTCTCTATGTACTCCCACAACATTGAGGCATCTGGTTCCACAGTCGATCACACCCAGAGATCATGGATCCCATTTTTTCTGATCCACATCGTCACAATATTATCAGAAACCATTTTATGATATGCTTTAAAATAATTTATTGAGAAACACAATCATAAGATTCTAAAAATAAATAGAATGGGTATTCCAATATATGAAGTGATCGATCATCCATCATCATTTTTCCTTGTAATCACAAAGTCAACTGTATCTATAACCACGATATATATTTATTTTTTCTGAAGTACCATTTCACAATAATGAAATACTAGGTATTTAATGAACTAATGGTGAATGGAATTTTTGGTGATGATTGTCTGAAGAATTTGGAACAAATTGAACAACACACAATAGTGAAGAATGGAACTATCCAATTTCCATGTTTTACCAGATTGGTTGTAGTTAGAATATGATCGAAAATATATTAATAATAGATAATAGAAATCCACAATCCAAGATAAATCTAACGCATAACCACAATACGCTTTATCCGTGAAGCAATTCATTGGTTTATTGATATTGGTTCATTATAGAAAAAACAGATGCAGACAAATCAATATAAAACAGATATGATACCTCATTGTGAAACAATCACAAATGAATAACTAAATCACATATTATTAATTGGTATGATCTTCAATTTTCATTGGTTTGAACAATCCTCATTCCTCTATTATTTTTTTCCAAGGCATCCTATAACTCTCTCTCTTAATTATTAAGGTTTTATATTCTATCCATGATAATTAGAAAAAAACCAATTTTAAATAGAAGTATATTATATTAATGTGTCATCAAATAAAATTAATCAATTAATTAATTAATAAAATTATTCATTTATTCATTATATGCTCATGAAACCTTTTTCACAAATGCAATATGCGAACAATTATTATGTTATGCCAGTTTTAAAATCCATGATATCAACTCAAATATGGAATTAGATTTTTTATTTGACACCTTATTTGGGATTTATTCTGTTATTTGGGAAAACTGCACATATGTGAAATTCCTATATTTTCAAATATTTAAAAAATCAATTACAGGCTCACCAAACCTCAAAATCATGTATCGTATCAGAACCTAGTATAGAAAATATTATTATATATATAATTACATGAAAAAATATAGATGATACATTTTACCTCATTAGGCCTTATCATATAAGAAATAAATAAAAATTTACCAACAAAGATATATTTATATATCACAAATCTAGGTCCCCCAATTATTAGGTACTCTCTAAAATATTTTCATGTTGCCACCAGATAATCACTAAATGAATCACTCTTCCACGGAGGATCTTCACCAATTAATCCTCGACCTCTACTAGTCACTATGAAAAAGTAGTGCCATCCATTATTTAAACATCACCCTAGATGATAACCTATGAAGGGTCATGAATGTATCTCCTCAGATATGACCAATGGAAGATGGCAATTACTAGGTCCATCCATTGGGTTATGTGACAAGTGGTAAAACATCTCACCAAAACTATGGGTAACATCCAAAAACATTATAAAATTTTAATTTCTAAATAAATATTATTTTATCTCTCATTTTAAGAAACACCTCATGAATCTTTTTATACAAACTACACTGAGTTAGCTTTCATTACAGGAAAAACGTGGTTTTACTACCTTTTAATGGTGCAAACTATTTTAAAACAAAATTTTAGAGTTTTTATAAATTTTTTCACAAAATAAACTTAATATTTTAATTTTAAATGTCAAAATAATCTTAGGATAAATTTTATCTTTATTTTTAAAAAGATACAACATTTTAGGAATAGTTAAAAATATTACATTTTAGTTAAAACCTGTATTTTCAATTACATAATTAATATTTTTAAATTATATATTAAATTTGTTTGAAGTCAAAATACATAAAATATTAATATATTAAACAAATTTTGGTCATCTGAATTGTTTTTATATTAAAATAATAAATAAAAACATAATGAACATTTTTACGTTTCTACTTCAAAAACTCATTTTATTGCCACATCTATGAGATTAGAGTTAAAGTTAATTTTACCACATATATGATTTGAATTTTAAAAAATGGACATAAAAAATTTTAATTAGTAAAAAAAATTTAGTCTAATATGATCAAAATAAATTTTTATCCAAAATATTAGTGAATGTTATTAAAATTCGTTACAGTCATTAAGGTAAGATTAAGGTACTATGTGACTAAAAATGATTTTTAATGACCAGAATGACCTTGAATGTTTTACAAAATCCATTAGATAATAATAATTATATCATATACCCATATGGTTCTAATTTTATCGTATATTGAAATATTAATAAATGTAATTTATCTATATAAAAGGCTAAGTAAGGAAAATGACCAAAATGGAATTTTCCTTACAGTTAACATTTACAAAATATTAAGGTATGTAAAAGGCATAAAATATTAGGTTATACTCATAATTTTGAAATATATATATTTTAATTTATCATAATAAATTGTCAATAACTTTTATATATTGTTTAGTTAAATAACATCTTAAAAAACATTAACATAGTGATTATTTAGTTTATAATTAACAATAATAATTGATATTATAAAAATTAAAGCTGACGTGAATGGATTGAATTGTTTTATTTATTCATTTATATTGATCAATATACAATTTTTTACATATTTAAACCTTTTATAATTTAATTCCACTCATAAAGATGAGTCTCTAAATAAAAATTAAATAAGTAATGTCAAAATTGACATTATTGTAATTTTACGATAAATAATATTTTTTTATATGATTTTAAATTAATAAAAAATTTATATTCACTATAGATATTTTCATGTGTTAATATATATTATATATATCATATTAATAGAATAATTTATATTTTATAAAAAAACATATTTATCCATATATTTTAAAACATTGTTAACACAGTCCGAATTTAAGTAGTTTTTTAGCGCGTGACATTTTCTTATTTTAAAATTATATTCCAAAACCATGATTTTTTATTTTGAAAATTAGATATCATAGTTATAATTTTGTTGGTATATAATTTATAATAAATCGTACTTTATTTTTTTTAATGGTAAAATTTCCTATGTTTGAAAACATGATGCTTTAATAAAAACCAAAATGATAAAATTTGGGAATATTAGAGGGTATGTAATAAAAGTATTAAAAAAAATTTTTCTATGTTTTGGATGTTTTAAAAAAACAATATAGATATTTAATACATTATTTTTCCATTTTATGACTTTTTAGGCATGTTATACCTCCCATTAGTGAATAACATTTGGTGTATAAAAGAGTCCCACTCCCCCTCCATTATAAAAAGGCATGCACTGTACCCTTGACTCACACACATATGATACTTTGGATCTTATATGATCTAAATAAATAGTTACCCAATATCCCTAAAATCATCCTATAGTACTCTCCTTATTCATAATGTAATCAAAATAATCCCTTTGGTGAAAAAAAATGGAGTTACCCGATTAAAAGATAACTAATGTCTATAAGATTTTTAGTTTATTTCTATTATCCAATACATCAAATATTATTATTTCATTATTTTATAACAACAATATAATCCTAAATATTTTATATTTTTTTTATTTATATAATTATAACTACACATACACACATATCCATCTAATGTGTAATGAATATAAAATTTCTGTGTTTGGAAATTACTGCCTCGAGAAACGATGATTGCACATTTTTATATTACCACCTCTCAAGATGGAAATTAAGATAAAATACATATTTATATATTTTATATATTATATTTATAGTTTATTTATACTTATTTAAAAAATTTATAACTCATACCTTCAATACATCCCATTTTGTGTTACTATGAGAACATCATTTGAGAACGTGTGGACTACCGCCCACTTGAAGTGATGTGATTCGTTCACACTATACGTGGATCATCTTATCAATGATTTAAAAAAACCTATGTAAAATATATAATATAATTATATTATAATATAATTATTATATAAATATGAATCATTGATTTTCAATTATTTTAATACAAAAATGGAATGAAAGTAGTGTTCAAGCGTACGTACGACCTACCACCACCATGAAAGGTGCATTTCAATTATATTCCTCGGACAATATGTAACATTATAAATAAATATGAAATGAATATATAATATTACTCATTATAGTTATACATTCTTTAGATGATGAAGTATTGATCTATGTGATATGAACAACAAGAAACAAGTCAAAACATATATCATAAAACCAAACAATTAACATCCAAAATAGGTAAAATAATGAAAGAGTGTTAACAAACATGAAATAAAATATTATAAAGAATTAAATATATGATATTTTAATAATTATTATGGTTATGGTATACTTTAGAAGCATATTCTAAACCACTATATAAGAGGATAAATACTACAAAACAAAAGGAAATTTAAGGTAAGGGATATCATCTCAATTTACATTCCATTGACACTTATATTTTTTACACCAATTCACTTTTATATGATGTATTTAATTCCTAGATACATGTTGTAAAATTAATATCCTTATTCACATGATATTTTTTGTTTCATTTAATTCATGATTAATTTCTATTTAATTGTTTGAATGTGGCATAAGACATTTAGAATATTTAATGATTATTTTTCCTCAATAATGATTCATTGTCAACAACCCTTATTGATAATTAAAATCTTATGAGGTGTTGTTGATAAATAAATATTATTTATTTAATATGGATATATGATAAATCATATTTCCTATTAATAACATCAATTATTTGATTCGAGTAATGAATTGTACATGTAAGACAACGGTTGGGGACCATTTAGGTTAAACATTATGGGTTGGGGACTGGTTAATATAAGGAAATTATTGCGTCAGTAGTCTCATAGGACAAAATTCGGTTGGAAAACCCCTTATTATCATAACTAGTATGTTTTATACTGTCTTTTTAATGTTCATGATAGAAAATTTAATGTTTTACAGACCAAATTTGTTTGTAAATAGTATGTTTCCAACTGTATTCTGAAAGTTCTCAACAGTAATGGTTCCATGTACCATAGAAACATGTTGTTAAAAAAAAATAAGTTACATTATTCAGAGTCTAGTTTTTATCATTATTTTTTCATGAGATTTTTTTTCAATATATCAATGGTTTTACTTATTTCTACTATAATTGATTAATGGAATGGGTTTATTTTTATTTCCATTCCATATTTCCATATATAGTTATTTTACTTGAATGTGTAAAAAATTATTTTCCATGCCATAATTATTATTTCCCTTGATTTATTATTGATTCCTCTTTACTTACACATTGTGATATTTTGAGCTCGCCCATATTATTTTCCATTCACCATGTAAAGAAGAAGATAACATTGTATATGATTTTATGGATGTGGTTTATTTCATTGTATTTTGTATCATGATCGTTATTATATCTCCCAAGGTATTATTGGTTTCATATATGTAATATAGATTTCATAGACTACTAAATAGATTGTTAATTTAGGACTAAAGTCCTTATAATCATGCCAATGTATAATATAATGAACTAGAATCAGGCTTCTCGGGTTGGGGAGTTATAGTCAGTATCCGGGGATGTATAGAAATAACCTTGGAAAATAGATTTAGAAAAAATAAATTAAAGAACATAATTATAATGTAGTCTTTGAAGATTGGTATAGAATAACATATTATATTTTTTGTAGGAATGATATTATGTGGGTATTTCTAGAAATAAATCCCTGCCTAGATTCAACTAGTGGATGTGGTTCAAGCATATATGATCCTATGAGTAATAAATTTGAAAAGGATTTTCATTCCAGACTTAGGGTAACATGGAGAATGAAAATGGGCCTTACTAGGTACCTATTTTGACAATATTTGGTGAAATTATTATAATAAATAACATTTTATTTACCAACCAATATGATGGATTTAAAAGTTCTTATTTCTCAATGTAACATAATTTTATGATTCTATTATTTACTATGAATTTATTTTGAGTATTATACATTATATAGAATTAAAAATCTTGTTATGTTGTAATACAATATATTACATTTCTTAGAAATGGTACATAGCAGAATGAATTATAACTCCACCAATTTACATGATCCAATGTGTTGAAATATAATATATTTTTAAGTCATAATCCAACATTTATAAGGTAAATAGTGTCCCAAATATTATCCTAATATAAGGAAATATTATAATATGCTAATGAAATAGGTAGAACATTGTTCAATTCTCAAGGCCTTGATGGGAAATAATAGTTGAATAGGATGGTAGAGAAAATGATTAATAATGGGATGAAGGTAATAAAGGATTTGGCCACATATGATAAATGTGGAAAAAATAACTCTAGTAAATGATTGAGGGGGATTAGAGTTTCCTACACCATTAGAACAAAATGACACAAAGATTTTTATTATAAGTGTATGAAGAAGGTTTCCAATATACAATGTTACAGTGTCATGGATATGAGACACTATGAAAATCAATGTCCCAAGATTCAATGGAATATACCCTAAATGATTCTATAAGATAATGATCATGTTATGCTTCTATCGAAGATGAAATTGAATTATTAGTATGACTATTAAAGAATTATTTAATTTTAATATTTTATTAGTAATATAATGGTTATATGAATTATTGAATATATGAGGATTGTATAATAGTATATTTTCATTAAGAATTTGAGATACATACGTTGTGTTGTACCAAGTCCAGTTATTTATTAGATAGTTATTTTGTCAAAAAACACATGATTAAGGGAATAAATATGCATAATATGTAATTTTTATAGAGATAATGATGGATAAATGATATTTTTGGATAATTGTTTTCCAACATCGAACATATTAATGAAATTTTGACAAGCGTTTTATACAAAAAATTTGGATTTATGGAATATATTAAATAACGTTTGTCTTACATTATGAATAAAAAATAATGCATGTTTTCAAGTTATTTTTTTAGAGATTAAACTTATTACTATATTTTAAGAGGTTAAAATATATAGTTTTTATCATTTTGTAATGTGAAAATTCTGAGATTCATCATATTTATTAAAGGATAATGATATGTTCATAATGGAAATTCAGTGGCCATATTTAAAAATTATTTGATCATAACATTTTTGAATGGATAACCATTTTTGAATTGGCTTAATTTGAACATCGAATAAGTTTTTAGATATTAGTATATTTCATCACTATATGACGAATCATGTTTTAAGATATAAAGTATAAATATTTCAACGTGTGACCATAGGATAAGAATGTTATTATAGAAACCTACCATATAAGTATATTTACTTATTTTCTAAGACAATGAATGAATTTTTAAAATCTAGGAACAATTATCATGATCCTATATATGGTGTCCTATTACCTTCATATCTGATAAATCCATTCACCCTCATCTCATTATGGATTTAGTGATTTTTATTTTTAACTTCCTCTTGAAAATGTTATCTAGAACTCTCCATCAAGAACATTATTGTTAGGGTTTTCCTATGTATCCATGATTAAATTTTCAACCTATGACCTTCTGCTAGGTATCCTAGTTACATGACCATTTTAATTTACATTTTATATTATTATTAATATTTTTAATTCAGTCCATTAATGACGGGGGCTTTTCAACAATAGTATTTTAAAATACATTGATTACTAATATCATGTTTAAATTGTGAGTATACAATTCAATTAATATGGGGGGAATGTAACTCCAATATGTGAAAATATTTTCATGTTAGAATTAATTTTATTTTATCATTCATTATATGAAACACCATTTAAATATTAAACTATACACCACACTTAGATAGCATGAGTAACATGCATGACTTGGTTTTACAACCTTTTAATGGCACACATATTTTAAAACAAGATTTAGAATATTTTACAAATGTTTTTTATAAAGATAATTTTTTGAATTAATAATTTAATTATTATTTGAGAGTAATTGTTTTTTATTTTTTTAATAATTTTCACAATTTTATTAATATTGAAAAATACTACATTTCAGTTAAAAACTACATTTACATTTATATAATTAATAATGTAAATTTATATTTTAAATTGGACTTAAAGAAAAAATATATTAATAATATATATATATATATATTAACCCAATTTTGGTCATTTGATCCATTTTTATATTAATTTTGGACATAAAACTTATATAACATCGGAACTTTTATACTTTAAAACCTCTCTTTCTCAACATGTTTTTGAGATTAGTGTTACTCTTATTTTTCCAGCTTTTATGATATCATTTTTTTTTAAAAAAATACATACACCTTTTTAATAAATACAATATTTATATTTTAATTATATCAACTGAAAGTGTGGAAAAAATATTAGTGAGTGTGATTGATATTAATTACGGTTATTAATGTAAGATAACTAATAATAAGGGACTAAATCTTAAAATTAAACACCAAAATGATCTGTAAACGTGTCCAAAAACATTTTATGCCAATAATTAGACAATATGATAAATTGGTTTTAATTTTATGGGTGATTGGGATATTTTAAAAGGTATGTTCCCTATATAAAAGGTTAATTAAAGAAAAAAGACAAAAGGGAACTTTCCTTACCTTTAACATTTATAAAAATTTAAAATATGTAAAAATAATAATATTTTCGGTTAAAAATATAATATTGAAATATAAAGATGTAATTTTTATAAGAATAATTTACCAATTATATCAATGGATTTCTTATTTACTTATAATGCTTAAGGAATTCAAACACAATTATAATTTTGTTAATAATTAACTAAAATAAATGATACTATAAATATTAAAAGTGATGGGAATGGATTGAATTGGGGTATTTATTTATTTTTGTACATATATAGAACATTATATAAACATATAAACCTAATATTTTTTTTAAATAAAATATATATTTTTCAAAATTAAAATTAAATAAATAAAATCAAAATTTGACTTATTAATATTTTATGACAAATGATGTTTTATTAAATGATTTTAAATTATTTAAAATCTTATATTATAAAATGTTATTTTTATGTTTTAATAAATATTAAATATTACCTTTCAATGTGTAAATATAAACTTTATAATTAACATATTGACCAATATATTTTAAAAATGTTGTTAACACAGTCTGAATTTAACTAGTGTTTTAGAGCATCACAAGAACGTGTTTAAAAATAAATGCCCAAAAAAGTTGTTTTTTATTTTATTTATTAGTTATAATAATCTAAATTATTTGGATAAATATTTTCTAACTAATTTTACTTTATTTTAGTCATAAGTTTAAAATTAAATATGTTATAAAACTAGATTATTTAATAATAACTAAAATGATAAAATGTGGGAAATTTAGATGCAATAGAAAAAAATAGAGATATCATTTTTTTGGCTGGATGATTTCATCAACCATTATTCCTCTTCACTCCATTATTTTTTTTATTTTGGAGTCACATTAGATGAGGTAGGCCTAATATCAATGAATACCTTTTGGTTTTTATAAGAGTTTCACTCCCCTCTACTATAAAAAGTAAAGCATTGTAACCGTTGCTAACACCCGAAATGAAAAATTGAATATATGAATCAATTCAGAAATAGTTCCACAAAATCCATCCCATAATACTATAGTCCTCTAATTGGTCATAAACCAATCCAAGTAATACCTTTAGTGGAAACTAAAATAAGTTACCCAATTAACAGGTAACAATCTTCTTTAATCTTTATAGGTATATTTCCATTATGCTATCCCTCAATTATTATATTTTCACACATGAAAAAACAACACTAGAATCCTAAATATACCTATTTTTTTGATAAGATTTATACCTAAAATTTTACATACATACAACTAATAGGTAATGAACATAGTATTTCAGTGTATGGTGAACTACAACCTCACAGAACAATAGTTGTTCATTTTTCTATTACCAACTATCATGGTGGAATTTATGAAGGAAACTATGTTTATATATGATATATGTGATTTTTAGTAAGAATTTATACTTATTTAATCCTTTTATAACATGGAAATTAATAATTCCAATTTTTCATTAATATGATAACATCATTTGAGTAGTTGTGGACTACCACCCCCTCGAAGTGATGTGAATAGTTCATGCTACACAAGGAATTTATTAAGGATAATTTTAATAAACATATGTAAAATATATAAAATATATATCATTCTATAATTATTATATACATATGTCTTATGTATTTTTACATTCTTTTATTATGAAAAAGAAATGAAAGTAGTGTTCTTGCATACGTATGAACTACTATCTCCGTGAATAGTGGATTTCATTTCTTTTCATCAATCCTTTTTGAATTTTCTAAATACACAGATACAAATTATATTGGATAAATAAGTCATGGGTTACATATTGAATAAGACAATATATGTTTTAAATAATAGCGACTCCATGTAACAAGTCAAGACATTCTTGATAAAACTAGAAAATTATCACCTGAAATAGTTATTCTAATGAAATAGTGTTAACAAATGGGTAATAAATTATTTTAAGAATATAATATGTTATATTATATTATTGATAATTGTTCTATTATAAGATAGTAATATGTTTTTACCCACTATAAATGAGGATAACGAACACACATCAAAATGAAAGTTAGGGTAATGAATTTAATCTCAATTTATATTCCATTGATACTTATTTTTATTATTCCCCAATTCACTTTTAAATGATGTATGTAATACCCGTTACCATTTTATATCATTAAAATTTATATTCACATGATTTTATATGTTTCATTTAATTCATATGATTTGTAGTTTAAATGTTTTAATGTATTATAGAACACTTTGGAATGTTTAATTATTAATTTTTCTCAGGAATATTTAAATGTCAACAACCATTGTTGTTTTATATCATACTATGAGGTATTATTGATTAATCCAAAATATTTTTTCAAAATATAAATATATGATAATGAACATTTTTTATTAATTATATTAATTATTTTATTTGAGTATTGCTTTGGATATTTATGACACAAAATGAGGAATGTTTAAGGAAAGTCCCTCGATGCATCGACTATCTAATGGGAAGATATTAGGTTACAAATAGCTTCAAGATTGTAACCAGTATGATATAAACTATCTACTGAATTTCCATGCCAATAAATTTATGTTTTTAAAAACCAAATTGGTCTGTAACCTGTATGTTTTTAATAAATCTTTCGAATGGTCTTGAGGGTAATAGTTCTATTGACCTAGGAAACATGGATTCCATAAAATACACATTTCGATTATTTAAAATTCTGTTGTGATCATTATTTATAATTGATATTATACATTGAAGTGTCTATGTATTCACTTATTTCTAATTTTATTGATTAATGGATTATGTTTCAATTTCATTCATTTCCATATTTGATATTTACATATATAGTTATTTTAATGGTATGTGTTATTATTTATTGACTAGTCCATAATACTTATTCTCATTAATTCATTACTGATTACTATTTATTTAACCTTACATTAAATTTTATCTCACCCTTATTAGGTTTCCTTTCTATATGTTTTCATGATGAAAACCATGAATATTAATTCATGCAAAAAAATTATTTCATTATATTATGTATCATGATTAATTTTCTATTTCCTAATGTATAATTGGTATCATTAAAAAAATATAGCTTTCCAAGACTGATATACTTATCAATATAATAGGATTTGATCCCTTGTAATCATTTCAATGTAATAAAATAATGCACCAGCTTCGGGTATCTTGGGTCAGGGTGTTACACTGCATATATCTGGAATGATCTAAAGAATATCATTGATAGATTGTCATCCAAGCTATATATTTACAACCAATATTAATGTGAGACCTTTATGAAAACATGGTTTCCATTGTCATATATAAAAGTCCTTGAGAGTTGGTCCAAAAAACACATATGATGGCTCTATGCAGTTATCATCTCTTCTTTTATTGTTTACACCTTCACTATCATGTCTATACCTACTATTGGAATATATGTTTTGACACTCCGGGGCCACTCCAATCTGATTTTCACATACATGTTCACTCATAAAAATCCTAAAAAGGTGTGATACTGATGGATGGATGATATCTATTTTTAAAAAACATAACTATATATAAGATATCATCCCCAATACGACCAAAAGTGTAACAAGAAATACCGTAGCATGCCCTCTAGGACATGAATAGTTCATCTAGTCTAGATATTAGTCTGGGGGTGAAAATACATTTTCAGAGAAAATATGATACCAAATCCTTCCTATAAAATCCTCAATGAATGTGATTTGAGGTGAACATTTTGTTCAGATTTTATCATCAGGGGAACTCCTTTTAGATATATTATGTCTTACAAATAGATTCATCACATGCTCTCTATTTAAATCTTTCCTCAGATAGAACAGAAGTTGGATGACATGGTGAGTCTTTATATGAACACTAATATAGAATCATGCCCTCTAGAATTCCAAAGATTATATGTTTGTGTTTCCACAGATATCAAATCCCACATCATCATAGGCTCTTCAAGGGGTTGAATAAAATAAAATGGAACCAAGTGGTCAACCATCACTTATTAACAGGTAATGCTTTTAGATTCATACAATGAAAATAAATTCTTTATCCCTATCCACTAAACTGATGTGGGAGATCCGTGTATAGACTTTCCATACATGGATATACCGCTAAATGATATGTACAAAACCTTCCCGAACCTCCACCAACAACAACACCATTACCATCATGTATAATCTATGGAGAAGGAAAATATTTTAACCATAATAAAATCAATTTGATAGAAATCATTTGGTATATATGTTTGAAGGGTCTCACAGTCTGTTTCTTGATGATGAGCATCCATAAATCATTATAGAAGTAGTGAGGTGACATCCATTGATCAGATATAAGTTTTACAATATTCATCTATCAAGAAAAATGGAAATTATGTGAAAAGAATAGTGTAAGAACCCGGGTTTTTAAAATGGTTCAAAATCCTGAACCTCTTTGAAATCATTTATATAATACTGATAAAACTGGAAAATATGGGATGTTCTAGAAAATTAAAGATTACACGTTGTGTACCATCAATACATGTAGTGTGCTTTTAACCATGTGTGAAGGACATACATGGTGTATATGCATGTTGTTCAGGTAATATGATTTTGAAATTAAACACCTTGTACTATTTTTAAACATCGTGTGTGGGTTTTGTGTGCTCCAGACATGGTCTCGCTGAGTACATGTTGTGTGATGACCCTATAAGAATTTTCTACTACACAGCATGTAGGTTTGATTGAATTGTCATGTATTGTCCTTTCCACGTACTGGCTGATTTCAAGCTTTTTGTCAACCCGTGTGGTAGGTCCAAGCCATGTGGATACCTCTAATTATGTTGGAGTATGGAAAAGTCCACTACACGACATGTATTCTATTATAAACACCATGTTTTTTTTATTTTTATACACGTAAATGTATGATTTTCGAATCTTATTCTTGAAAATACATTTTTCTTCCCCATTTTTTGACCCTAAAGCTCCGAGAGGCTGAAAACGTTTCTACTCCTTGATTATTCATCCAAATGCTATTATTCAATCCATCGGTGGCTTCATAATTACATCAAGAAGGATAATACCACGTACCCTTTCTCATTCCACTTTCTTCTCCTCACACACTTCAAAATTTCTTCTGAGTGGAGATGTCAGGATTTGAACAAAATGCCGATCTAGGAAGACTGGCTTTGAATTGGTGATTGATATTGGTCATTCCTACATCTACCAGTCTTATGCAGCTTGTACAAACATTCTTTCATTTTTTTGAAGATATTTGGGTGGCGTGGCTTAAAGCGCATATTTGGGTATCTTGAGCGAGACTCAGTTTTATCTACTATTGAATATTAAATTGTTTATTAGAAATGTGGGATGCCTTTGGGTATGCCCTTTTACCTATTTTTATTGAGGGGGTTGGGAAAGCGGTCATTTCTCATTTTGGGTATTTTGGCCGGGGATTCCAAAATGGTATAAATTGATTGTTTTAATAAACTTCTGTGATTAATTAGTTAGGTTATGATATAAATTATTATAGGATTCTAATAACTAGGTGATGGTATGGGAAACACATAGCTAGTTAAATTCAATTGTTTGGTTTGATTTTCATGTTTAATGTAATTTTTTTTATCATATGTCTATATGTGATTTGGGATATTTTATATGCTAGAAACATCCGGTTGTGCTTGGCATGGCCTGGGTATTGTTTAGTGATGCTGATCACATGTTGTGATTGGCCCAGATTATGTTAGGTGGTTCTATGAATGGGATTGAGCATCGTATATGTTGGCATGAGGTAGTGTGACTATTAGGTTGGGAATGTCCCAAGTTACTTGGATGACGAGTCCATTAGACATGAGCGACCTGGTCATAGGGGCACGAGGTGTTAACGATGTTGTGGCTTTGGAATTATTTTTTTGATTACTGTTCGCCTGGAAATTTTAGTAGTGTGCACATAGGGAGACTCCATGATTAGAAGTTTTTGACAAATCCTGTTTGTAGAGGTAACTGTTAGTTGCAGATTAGGTACTATTGGATTGGGGTGCTTACCATTGGAATCCATGTAGAAGGTGAGGATACATTATGGGATAGCGTTGTTGGTATAGTTCTGGGGGTAGAGCATCACCGTAGTTTGAGGGAAGACATCGATGTCCCTCTGGTTATCGATTTGAGGGAATACATCATTGTGTATCCATTTACTTTTATTAGGAAAGACATCATTGACCCTCCAGTTACATATTTGAGGACATGAATCATTGTTCCTCTAAGTTACTACTTCTTGGGCATGCCTTCATGAAGTCTATTCTTGAGACATGTATTGTCAGGGGGCACATGGTTTTGGGTTATGAGACAATGATTTTGGGGTTGGCTGAAGCACGTGACACTCCATGGTATCTTCTAAGCACAAGTGGAGCTCTTATTTATTTGTGCATCGTATTTTTTACTATTTGTATTATAAATTTTTTCCTGCTTAAACACTTATATTAGATATGAATCGTTGGGTGGTATCCTACTGAGATTCGTCTTACACCCAACACGGGCCATTTGAGACATGTGTAGAGTTATGGATTTATGTGCAAGAAAGATACCAGATTCATGAGATAGACTGTTTTAGCTGTCGCGTGGAGATGGTATAGACCTTGAGGTATTTCCTAGCAGGGGTTTACATTGTTTTTATTTATTTCGTGTACCAGCATGCTTACGTTTATTATTGTAGTTTCAGTTGGTTATCCATTAGCTCCCTTTTAAATATTTATTTTCTAGGTATGCATGATTTGTTTGTTCAGTTAGATGTTACAAGTTGTTGAACATGCTATTGTGTTTACATTCCAGTGTTGTTGGTAATGTTTATCGCTTCCTTTATATATTTCTATTAATTGTGATTCCTCAATTTGGGACTTTTTCGACTATACAAGGACTTATGGTTTTATATTATGCTTGGACCAGTACCATTATTATCCTATGAGAGGGTATCGCCTCCCCAGTAGACCTATAAGACCGTCGCTGCTAGTCGGTAGTCTTTGGCTTTCGGGGTGGTGCACTTATGATAGTAACACTGATTTGTTAAGCATGGTTAAGGTGACTGATCATGTATGGGGAATTATATAGTGGTATCAAATGAGTTATTGACATGGATTTAATATCCTTGTCATTCTAGATACTAAGGATATTGAGACTTCTCTTTTTATTTATACTGGGTTTATTATTTGGGATATGGTAGACTGGAGATTAGTGGTTATAGGAACTGGGTTTCTAGCTTATACTTGGGTGCCTGTAGCCCCATATATGAGGGATGGACCAAGTATCCATGGGAGGAAATTGTTTTTTGATTTTTCTTAGATTACAGTTTATATGATTTCAGGCTCAGTGTCTCACTTGGTTTGTGATGTTGTTGATTGTGATATGCAACCCTTGACCATGTGTAGTAAGGGAGAATTGGACCTTTGATGAGTAAGGAAATGCGTTATTGTTTTTCTTTTGATTGTAACATTTTTATTGTATTTCACTTTCATAAATGCTCATATGATTTGTGAAGTGATAATTCCATGTGAATAATATCAAGTGTCATTAGTTTTATGCTTTGAAATGAGAAAACGTGAAATTCCTGATAAAATTTATTATTTATTTCAATGTATTATTCCATGATTATTATATATTGTGAATTGCTTGTGGAATGAGACTTTGGGACTAGCTCTTTTATGAGAAAGCATGTACTATGGTTGAGTTGATTTTTATCTCAAGGATTGGGTGTCATGGATGTCAGTTTGAGGCAGTTTGACTATTAGTATTGGGAGACTCAGTCATCTGTTTGAGGCATAGTTTGTTTTCAGGATGGTCATAGACCGAGGTATATTCGATACATGTATGTATTGAGGGTGGGTAAGGATTCCATGAGTTCGGGATCCTATGAGGCATCGTTGCGTTGGAGGAGAGTTAGGGTAGTAGTTATGCACTCCCTTTTACTTCTTTTATTATCGTCATTATATATACACACAAACACATGGATATATATATATATATATATATATATAGATTGTCAAACCATTTATGGTATTCAGTGGGTTCCTTTTCGAGGACTCGGATAGAGCATCCGGAGATAGATAGCATAGGTTCGTAAGAGCATGATCAGGTTCAATATCTGGTGTAGGGATAACAATATTTTCCAATACAGGATGAGGGATGGGATAAGGTTCATAATCCTATCTTGGTAGGGCATCATCAAGGTTTGGTAGAATTCATGTCATGGGTCGGAAAGCTGTTATGAACTATCCCGGTATGTGTGTTGCAGGGAATCTATAGAGGTATGTAGGGTACATATCCATCATTGGAATATATAATGTGGGAGTTACAGTAACAACACCCACCACTTTTTTAGGGTGATGGTGGTACACATGAATCTAATAACAAGATAAATATCAGGATGATGATCTTCAAGCAGCTTGAGACACCTCAGGGTGGCAGGTCTAGCTAGATACATAGATGCTGAGGGGACCAATTAAGAGTTGGTGGGATGTGTAGGTTTAGGATAACAGACACGAAAGAGTAGCATGGAAAGACATCGAGGGCAGGTTCTTCAAGAACTTTTACCCAGACACACTGATTTTAGGGAGAGATCGAGAGTTCGTGAGGCTTTAGGATGGGGAAATTTCCATCATGGACTATGCATCTAATTTCATTGAGCTATCTAGATCAGCACCTATTATGGTATGGGATTACTCTGCAAGGGTGAGGCACTTTGTGGATGGCTTGTGACACGCCATTTGGATCCATGTAAATGTCTTCAGGTTGGGTTCTTTCACAGAGGAGGTGAGTCTGGTACTCATAGACGAGGGAAACCCAAGGTATTGGCCCTAGGTTAGCTAGTAATTAACTTTAGGTGATGGTTAGGATTTGAGGAAGTGAGGAAGGGATGGGTTCTAGTATATTAGTCAGGCCAAGGACTCGTCTATACCATCTCATACCAGTTCATCAGTTGTTTTTTCAGTTTGTAAAGCTAGGGTATGTTCACACATAATGAGATAGACCTCCAAATGAGTGACATGCATGTTGATAGGCCTGGAATATTGAGGGGTTCTTTAGGAATCTTTCTTAGACACCCGGTAGGATGGAACCAGGACAGATAGTAGCATTTGGAGATGGTTAAGGTTTGGTACCAAGAGAGGGTATCCAAAGTTCAGGTGCACACGAAGGACATGAAAACGATAGCAGGACCCAGGTGAGGGGTCAATGGATGATGATTGGTGTAGTACCATAGGGAGGACATACATCAGGCTATCATGTGTCAGGTAAGGTGCATGCCATAGAGCCTCCTGAGGCTGGGCATTCTAGTAAGCTAGCAACAGTTAGAGGTACTCTGTGCGTGTGATTATTTACTATTTTATTTTTACATGTTTTGGCATGGGCTATTTGGGTATGTCTGCAATGAGTGCATGAGGTACACATGATTTATATGGGGGGACCAGATTTTTGGAAAGTGGGATTGACTCCAAATCAGATGTGTGATATTTCAGGGGCATCCAGGATGCGAGTTACATGAGGTGTTGTGTGCATCGGGGCATGGATGATGTGGCTTTCTTGAGGTTCTAGGCACCATGTTCATTCTGGGCATCGATGGTATGCTGGACCTCATGGAAACATGCACCAATTATATATTGAAAACGTTTGTCATGTCATAAATGACATTGGAGCATCATGGAGGTGCGGGAGTGATGATGCATCACAAGATGACCATGTTTCCGGAAACAGGTGAGTAAACATTTTCATTGTTGAGTTTTATAGTGTTGAAATTGAGTTAAGCAGTTCATAAGGTGGGGAGAATTGAGAAATTTAGCCCAAACCATTGGTATTGGGGTATCACAGGTTACATTAATCGGGCCGGTATGTTTAGAGCAATCTCCAGGTATAGTTAGATAGATCGAGGATGAGCTATGTAAATGTGGGGAGATTCTAAGAACCTGAGTTTTTACAAAGGGTCAATATCCTGACCCAATATGAAATTTTTAACATGATGATGAGAAAAATGGAAACTATTGGATGTTCTAGAAGATTACTTATTTCATACACTGTACCTTCAGTACACGCTGTGTGCTTTTGATCATGTGTGAATGCCATACTTGGCGCACTGACCTATTTGTCGGGTATTAATCTTTAACAAGTACATGTTGTGTACTATTTTTACATGACCTATGTGTGTAAGGTTTTTGTCGGCCACAGTCATGCTGATTTCATGTTGTGTGATGATCGTGTATGAATTTCACACTACATGGTGTGTAGGATTGATTGACCCAGCATGTACTGTCTTGTCTACATATCGGATGAGTTATAGCCAAGTGTCAACCTGTGTGGCATGTCGAAGTTGTTTTCATACCACCACACATCTCAGAGTACATGCAAGGCCACTACACGACATGTAGTCCTTTAGACATGTCATGCATTTTATTTTTTATTCGCATAACTGTAAGTGCATCATGTCATATTTCAGAAAATGCCTTCTTCTTCCACGTTTTCGGACCTTGATGCTCCGAGAGGCCAAAAATGATTACTCTCATAGATTATTCATCTGAAGTTCATTCTTCAATCTGTCGATGGCTACGGGATCACATCTGAATGTATAAACCAGTGCACCCTTTTTCGTTCTAGTTTCATTGCCTCACACACCACAAACTCCATCCAAGAAGAGATGTTGGGACTTGATTGAAACATATATCTAGAGAGAGCAGCTTTGAATTGGAGCTTAATATCGCATGTGACAATGTATATGAGCCTCAAGTTGTTGGTTCATACCATCATTCATTTTTTTACAGACCATTGGATGGCACATCTTAAAGTGTGTATTTGTGTATTTTTGAGAGACCTTGTTTTATCTACAATTATATATTATATTGTTTTTTGTACCTGTGGGACGCTTTTGGGTATCCGCTTTTACCTATTTTTCTTGTACGATACTAATCAGGGGGTTGTTTTTCATTTGTAGAATTTGGGACAGGGTTTTCAAATAGGTATAATATGATTTTTGTTTGATTAAACAGATGGGTTTAATTAGTTATGTTATGATATTAATTATTAGAGGGTTCCATACCTTGGTTCTATTATGATAGAACACATACCTAGTGAAATTCAATTTTTTAGTTTGGTTTTCATGTTTATTGTATTTCTTGTTACTATATGTATATATTTGATTAGTGATATTGAAAATGTTGGAACCATTGCATTTCATTCGACATGGCCTGGTTATTTTTTAGTGATGTTGATCACCAATTAGGCTAAGCTTGTATTATGTTGGGTGGTTAAGACCAAGATATTGAGCATCATAGATGGAAACTATAGGCACTATGACAGTTAGGTTGGTCATGGCCCAGGGTACATGGATGGAGAGGCCATCATACTTGAGAGATATGGTTGTAAGGGAACGAGCAGTCAGAGATGTTGTGGCTTGGGTACTTATTTTGGTGATTACCGATCAACTGGATCAACAAGTATTGTGCAGACAGAGAGACTCTGTGATGAGGTGGTTTTGACCACTCTTATGGGTAGAGGTCCTCCTAAGATACAATTGTTTTACTATTGGTTTTGGTGTACATACAGTAGGAATCCATGTAAAAGGTGAGGACCATTCATTGGATATCATTGATGCAATCATGTAGGTGTCAAAGGCTCTTTGTAGTTTGAGGGCAGTCAACGTTTTCCCTCATGTTACTGATTTGTGGTAGATATCATTGACCTTCTAGTCACTTTATTGAGGGAAGACATTGATGACCCTCAAGTTATATATTTGATGTCAAGAATCATGGTTCCTCTGAGTTACTAATTATTGGGAGTGCCTTCTAGATGTCAATACTAGAGACTCGTGGTGTCAGGGGGTAAATGGATTCATGTTACATGATACAAATTCCAGTTTTATTTGTAGCCGGTGACACTACATGGTGGCTTCCAGGGACCAGTGGATCTTGTGTTTATTATAGTATCACATTGTTTAACATTTTCCATATACAATGTGTGGCTTCTTAAACACTTATAATCGGTATGCACCATTGGGTGGTATACTTCTAAAATACATCTCAGAACCTGCATGGGACCTTCAGGGCGAGTGAAGACTTTATTGATTTATGTGCAGGAAAGAGACCAGCTTCAAGATTTGGATAGTTTTAGTTGTTTCCTGGTGATGGTAGAGACCTTTAGGTCTTCCCAAGATGGGGTTTACTTTGTTTTAATTTCTTTCAATTACCAGTTTTCTTAACATATTTATTATAGCTACTATTGGGTAGCCCATATCGCCCTTTTATAAATTGAATTTTCATGGATTCCGGATTTGTATGTTCTAGTAGTTGTGACAAGTGTTTCATCATGCGATTGTGTTTACATTCCACTATTGTTGGTTATGATTATTTCATCCTCTATTTATAAATATTGACTATGCTTCCACTATACAGGTCTAGTTTGAGTCAGTATAGTCTTCTAGTATTATATTATACTCAGACCAATACCATTATTATCATCTGAGAGTGTACAACCTCCCCAATATGCATATAATACCCTCACTACTAGTCATTAGCCTTTGTCATTTAGGCCGGTGCACCAAAGGTAGTAACTCCGACCCCTTTAGCATGATTCTGGTGCTTGATCGGGTCTGGGACGTTACAAAGTGGTGTCGGTGGAGTTATTTATAGGGATTAAGTAGCTGTGTTTTGCTAGATACTAATGATATTGAGACATATCTTTTTATTTCAACTAGTTTAAATATTTGGGAAATGGTTGATTGAAGATAGGCTGTTACTAGAACGTGGTTTCTATCTTGTGATTGGGTGCATGCAACCCCAGGTACGTGGGATGGACCATGTTTCCATGGGTGGAAATTTCACTTTCCTTTTTCTCAGAGTATAGTTTATATGATTTTCACCATAGTATCTCACATGGTGTGCGATGTTATTGATTGTGATATGTAACCCTTAACCCGACGCGGTAAGGGATAATTAGACCTTGTCCTAGTTTAGCCAGACATGTTTGTTTGGATTTTGATAGGCACATTATTAGGGTATTTTACGTTCATAACTGCATGTATGCTTTGTGATGTGATTAATCCATGTGAATCATATCGCGTGTCATTAATTGTATTAATTGAAATGTGAAATGGTGAAATTCCTGATTAAATTACTAGTTTATTTCATTGTACAATGACATGATTTTTATATATTTTGAATTGCTTTTGGAATGACATTTTGGGCCTGGATCATGAATGAGAAAGCATGTACTATAGTTGAGGTGATTTTTATTACCAGGAATGGGTGTCCTAGACATCATTTTGAGGCAATTTGACTACCAGGATTGGCCTAATCAGACGTTGGTTTGAGGTAGCATTGGTTTTCAGGATGGGCATGACCCAATGTACATTGGATACATATCTCTGTTAGGGGTGGGTAAGAAGGCCATGAGTTCGGGATGTCGTGGGGCATGGTTGTGGTGGGGTAGAGTAAAGGTAGTAGTTTTGCACTGCCTTTTACAGTATTCATTATCTACGTCATATATATATATATATATATTGTTATATATGTGGTCTATCTGACCATTTATTGTATTCAACGGGTTCATTTTAGGCAACTCAGATGAAACGTCAGGTGGGAGATGGAACAATGCTGCAAGGGAAACCTCAGGATTAGGATCCAGTACAGGCAGAGCAGGATCTGCATGTACAAGCAATGGGACATGATCAGCTTCAGAATCAAGTGTAGGTAAGGAATTAGCTGGTTTTGGAAGTGTCCATTCCGTGGCTCGATGAGAAACTCTGATCTTTCATGGTACGTGTCTTGTAGGGAATCGATAGAGGCATACATGGTAAAAATTCATCTATTTAACAAATAATGTTGGAGTTCTAGTCGGAGCACCCACTTCTTTTTCTAGGTGAGTGTGGTCTATAGGTAGCTGAGAACTAGATAGAGAGCATGAAGTTGATTTTTGAGTAGTTCGAGTTGACTCAAGTATAGAGGGTCAATCTAGCAATGTGCTTGCTAAGAGGACTGTCAGAACAACGGTGGGATGTGCAGGTTTAGGCACATAGAAAAAAAAGACTAGCATGGGAAGACTTCGAGGAGGGGTTTATTGAGCACTTTAAGCTAGAGACACTAAGGGAAGAGAGCGGTCGAGAGGTATTGAGCCTTTATCAGGGAGGAATTTATTTTATGGACTATGCATCGACATTCACTGAGATATATCTATTTTCACCAGGTATGGTAAGAGATGACTCTACAAGGGTGAGGAACATAGAGGTTGGCCTGCAACATGGCATTTAGATCTAGATAAATATCTTCATGCTATTATCTTTCTCAAATTTCGGAATTAGACACTTAAATAATAGGGAAACTAGAGGGATATATCCCACGTTGGCTAGGATTCAACTTTAGGAGATGTTTCATATTCCATGAAGCGAGGAAGGGATGGGTTCCTACTGGAATGTCAGGACAAGGTCTTAGCTAGACCACATCGTAGCTGTTTTTCAGTGGATTTATTTTAGTGTGGATAGCTAAGGAATGATCAGACTCATTGAGATAAACATCTGATGGAGTGTCGGGAATGTGGACGAGTTATGAATCCTGAATGGTTCTACAGTCATCCTTTTAAAAAATTTGGTATGTAGGGACCAGTAAAGTTCGTAGAATCTATATTTGGTTCAGTTATGGTATCCAGAGAGGGTAATCAAGGTCCAGCTACATGAAGAGTACATAACAGAGACAGCAGGACCCAATATAGGGGTCAGTGGAAGCTGAATGGTGCAACACCATAGGGAGGACATACATTAAGCATCCATTTGTTTGACCAGGTGCATGTCTTGGTGCTGCCAGAGGCTGACCATGCTGGTGAGATGACAATAGTTAGAGCTACACCACAAGCTTGGATGTGATATATTTTATTTTTACTGGTTTTGGCATTGCCTATTGTGGCATGTCCGCATTGAGTGCATGAGGTACATATGATTCATGGGGACTGAACAGATGTTGGCTAGGGGATTGAAACCATATTAGGTGTGTGATATTTATATATATATTTATAATATGTACAGTGTCAGGGGAATATAGGATGAAGGTTACATTAGGTGTCGTCGGCATCGAGGAATCGAGGATGTGAGTTACCTGAGGATCTAGGCACCATGTTCATTTTTAGAATCTATAAGATGTATGGAATCATGTAGGCCGGCACCGATGTGGTATCAAATATGTTTTGGATGTTGGAAATGACACTAGAACGACAATGAGGTTTAGGATTGATGATGTGTCACAAGAGGATAATGATTCCTATAACAGGTTAGTGAACCTCTTCATTGTTGATTTTTGTAAGTTTGAAACTGAGTTAGAAAATTTTTAAGGTGGGGAGAATTGGGGAATTTAGTCAGAACATTGGAGACTAGGGTATTTTGGGTACTTTTATCAGGGTGGGTTGTTTGGTGCAATATCCAGGCTTCATTTGGTATCTCGTGGATGAGCGATGTTAATGTGGGGTGATTGTAAGAACCTGTGTTTTTACAATAGATCAAAATCCTTATCTTGTTGGAAATTTAGGACTAGTTGCTGATGAAACTCTGTAATCTAGGATGTTATAGAAGATTCCTGATTATAGGTCGTGTACCTTTACTACAAGTCGTGTTATTTTGAACATGTGTAAAGGCCATACATGGCGTGTAAGCCTATCAGCCAAGTAGTATGATTTTGAATGTACACATTGTTTACTATTTTCACACGACATGTGATGGATTGGAATGTGCTTGCCACGGTCTCAACGAGTATATGTCATGTGATGAATTTTTACTAATTTCATACTACACAGTGTATAGGATAGGTTGACATATCGTGTATTGTCCTTTCTACATACCGGTTGAGTTCTAGTTTTGTGTCGACTTGTGTTACACGTCCAAGCCAAGTGGATAGCTCTGCTAAATTTAGAGTAAATAAAAAGATACTAAATAGTGTGTAGTCAATTATACATTCCTTTTATATCTATTTTTATTCACATAAATGTATTAGTGATGCGTCTTATTTCAGAAAATTCATTCTTTTTCCCAATTTTCAGACCTTGATGCTTTGGGAGTCTGAAAACATTGCTTCTCCTAGATTACTCTTCTGAATGTTTTTATTCAATTTGTCAATTGTTGTAGGATTGCATCATGAATTATAATCTCGCGGAACCTTTTTCGTTACAGTTTTATTTTCTAAAACACCTCTAATTTCATCCGAGGACATCTGCTGGGATTTTATGGTAACATAGATCTAAAAATATCATATTCAAATTCATGCTCGATATCAGACTTGCCTAGATTTTCGATTCTCAATTAGGTGGTGCATACCTTCTTTCACGTTTTCAAAGACCTTTGGGTGGAGAAACATAAATGGAATATTTGTGTATTTTGAGGGAGATCCTATTTTATTAGATATTTCTTATTAAATTTTTTATTAGACATATGGGATTCCATTGGGTTTACCCTTTAACCAGTTTTTTTTGAGTGGGGCCGGGCGAGGGGATGTTTTTCATTTTGGGCATTTTGGAGAGGTTTTAAAAATCTTATTAGTTGATTTTTTTATTAAGATACTGATTTAAATTCGTTATGATAAGATATGAATTTTGAGATTCTTATATCACCGTGTGGTTGGTATGGGACAACAGATTGCAAGTGAAATTAAAAAAATTATTTTTTTCCATGATAAATTATTTATTTTGATTATTTGTATATATGTTATTTTTGATATTTCATATGCGATATCCATTATGATGTGTCGTGCATGGCCTGGGTATTGTTTAGTAATGTTTATCACAGGTTAGTCTTGGCCCATATTACGTTAGGTGGTCTGGCCACAGTATTAGGAGTCATGGACTTCAGCTTGAGGTACTGTGACTTGCAGGTTTTGCATGGCCCTGGTTACATCGATGTCGAGGACATATGACCTGAGAGTCATGGTCTTTCGGGCACATTGTGTCATAGATGTTGTGTCATGGGAACTTATTTTGGTGATTACAGCTAACCTAGATCATTGAGTAGTGCCAACACCAAGAGACTTCATGATGTGGTGGTTTTGACCACCCGTGTGGGTAGAGGCCCCTGTTTGTTGATGTTTGGGTACCATTGGTATGGGGGTGAAAAATATACAAATCCATGTGGAAGGTGAGGATCCTTGAAGGGATAGTGTTGATGTTATCATGTTGGGGGTAGAGGCTCACCACAGTTTGAGGAATGACCTTGTTATCTTTCTCGTTTCTGATTTGAGGGCAGACATCGCAATCCCTATGGTTACATTATTGAGGGTAGAAATCATTGACTCTCTGGTTACTTATTTGTGGATAGGCATAAATGTTCCTCTGATTTACTAATTCTAGGGAATTCCTTCAAAACATTAGTACTTCAGACACGCTGTGTTCGGGGGAACACGGTGTCGGGTTACATGATAGAGATTCCAGCGTTGGCCAAAGCTGGTGACATTCCATGGTGGTTGCTGAGCACTGGTGAAGGTTGGGTTTATTTCTTCATCATATTTATTACTATTTTCCTTATATATTCATGCCTGTATAGACACTTATATTAGGTACTCACTGTTGGGTGGTATCCTACCAAGATTCATCACACACCCTGCATGGGACCTTGAGGATGTGTGTAGACTATATAGATTTATGTGTAGTAAAGAGACCAGCTTCAAGAGATGGACAATATTAGTTGTCACATATAGATGTTATGCGCCTTGAGGTCTTTCCTAGTGGGTTTTTACATTTTTTCTTTCATTCCTGTACCAGCTTCTTGATATTGTGTATAGTAGCTACTATTGGTTTTCCATTGGCACCCTTTTATGTATTAGTTTACCATGGATACATGATTTGTCTGTTTAGAAAGATGTTACAGGTTCAACAACATGTTATTGTGAAAACATTCCAATTCTGTTGGTTTTGATTATTTATTATTCTGTTTATTCTTAGTGATTGTGCATCTGTTATGTGGGTCTGCTTCGTGTCTACTGACTCATCTGGTATTATATTATGATTTGACCAATACCATTATTATCCTTTGAGAGGGTATATCCTCCCCACTATACCAATATTACCCTCGCTGCTAGTCGAAAACCATTGGCATTCTGGGAGTTGCAGCTTATGTTGTATCACCGATCCGTTATTCACAAATCAGGAGGTTGATCAGATCTGTAACATTACATGAATCTATGTAATGAAGTACTGGATCACGTGTAGAAGGATTCCTTAGAATACTCTCCATTTAGATATCATGAATCTTGGGGTATTAGAGGAAATGAGTTTAAATTTTCCTAAATTGGTAGTAGAGTATG
This sequence comes from Viscum album, assembly GCA_963277665.1. NCBI lineage: Eukaryota > Viridiplantae > Streptophyta > Magnoliopsida > Santalales > Viscaceae > Viscum > Viscum album. Next base: position 398,501,791 of record OY728151.1, on the reverse strand, counting down.
TTGAAATTTTTCCTAAAGAAGTTCCAATAATACATCCAAATATATAAATAGACTTATCAATTGATCTACACCCCATGAAGACCAATTATATTTATGAAATCATATATCATGGTTCCCATAGTGCTTTTAAATATGAGGCGCAGTTGGAGTAAATATGAATGATGGTATTTGTTTAAAAAAGTGTTTTCCCATGGGAAGCCATAGTTTTGATCACTACGAAGGAATACAAGACCTTGATGTTGTGTGTGGATTGTTGTCACCTATACCAAGTGATAATAAAGAACAAGTATAAATTACTATGGATTAATGACCTCTAAATCAATTGGGAGTCTCACAATGGTTCTCAATGATTGACATCAAATTCATATATCACCCACTTCAAGAATGGGATGACAGTATATGAACGAAGGCATTCCATTGTTGTTTCACTCACTTCATTACTCAGTAGTTCCCTTTGGTTTGATGTAAATATAAATAATGTTCATGGGAATCTTGAAATGGATAATAGATAATTTATTAGAGTAGTTATTAGTACTATTCATTGATGATATCCTAGTGTACTCAACATACAAGGATGATCATGTAGTATACAAGTGTATGGGTCTGTATGTACTCGGAATGCAACCAAATTATGGGATGCTCTCAATGTTCTATTACATGATTCAATATTTCCACTTTTTAGATTATGTTATTTCAGTATATTGTGTATCAGGGGACCCAGTGACAGTTAATGCAATTTTTTCTGGGGTTCCACCTATGATCATGATAAAAATGTAGAAATTCCATTTGTCAACAAGATAATATATATAAATTAATTATAGACAGCCAATCCCTACCTAAAATGATTTTGTAAGGACTTATATCTACTATAATTATATTCAGAATGAAAATGTCATCCCCAATGATTTACGAAACATTGTCATGAGAAGCTTTTGATCAGTCTTAGACTGCCAGTAGTAGTTTCTATGTGCAAGGATCAAGCTAACTATTCTACTCGAATAACTAATTCTCAAAATACAGAAGTGTAAATAAAGGGTTATGTATTACATGTATTTATGAATACCATAGTTAATGTAGAAAAAAATATATTTTACATTGTATCTGTCTCTAATGCCTTTAGGTCATAATCCTTTTTTCCTATAGCTACCCCCACCCATAGTCCATATCTCCTAGATCCTGGTGTGGACCACCTGGTTCAATGGTGGTCAAAATTAAATATTTATGACACATTTATCTTATATTATATATACCAAACCACGAACACCTCTCCAAGGACATACCTCCTCCTGTTGCTTTCTTATCCTACTAGCCCATCTTTTGTCTCTATATCAGCTATATGGCGGGTCAGACAATATCTTGTGAGATGACTCCATCAATCAAAATAGTATCAATGACATGCCCATGGTTCTATACATCCATTTTTTTAGACTTGAGCTACATAACCTATATACTAGGAACTTATACTAAAATATATCACTTGTTTATGTATTTTTATATATTGGCTTCTACCTACCGATAAAGTCTCACAGCCCATATCCAATTTTCTGCACAACCAATTTCTGCATGCTCATCCAGGAAACAATCACCACCATATAATTGTCCAAAATACCCTCATAGGTAGTAATTCAAAGTGGTATCACCCTAAAATAAATTTCTCTAAATAGAATGTGAAATAATGTATAATCTAGAATGAAATTATCACAATCTATATCTATCGAGTACTAAGTGATGTTGTTGAACATAAATGAATACCCATCCACCATCGTATTGTAGTAATGATGTTGTAGAAGTCCCCAGGTGCATAACACCCTCTACATAGATAGAGAAGACTCATAACTAAAAGGTTCTCAATTAACAACAATTAAAGAGTAACCTCATAATACGGTGTGGTGAATATCCACCATTATCTTCATATTGAACCTTGTAGAACCACTGATTCCAATATCAAAATTCAGACTACCCATATCTTAAAAACATTTATGACTCATTTCACTACAACAAGACAATACTCTTTCACATGGGGCCTATCTATCCTCAAAACATGAGGGTTCGTTGATGCTAAACATTATAAACAACACTCAGACTTCCCACCTTGTCATATAGTACTTCTATTAACATATACTTCTCATTAATGTGGTGGGAATACTAGTGCACCAACTATAGATAACACCTCATGAATAAGTCCCTATATCAAAGACTCGTCTCTATTTGGATTATCCTCATGATCTAATCGAAGAATCCAAACTAAAAATCATTATAGAGTCATCCAGGAATGGAAACAATGTACCATATTTAATGATTATATATAGAGATATGACTTATGATGTGTTTGAATAAAATATTATTCTTATTTTTTGCATTTGATTATTGTTTCCCACACAACTTGTGCCTATGTGTACCAATTCTACAAGAATAGAGTTAGAATACTCATGAATAGATGTGTTGGCCACCCCCCCCACTGGAGTCTTAATCCTTTGACTAAATATCAAAACACATAATATAGTTACCATAAAACACAAACCATTCTTTGTACTAGAAAAAAATGTTCTTTCATAATGTGGATCATAGCTCTGATAACACTCTTTCATGAACTCACCCACTGAGGCATTCATATACATAGAGAATCCTAGTGTTACTAACCCAATCCCATATCCAATTGGCCAGGGTCTGGATACTATCATCTAGTAGGTATAATACACACATGTGGGGAATTGACCTATGTAAACTGTACAAAAACACACAATTACAAGCCCATACAATGATTAAATGTAGAATAAAATGAATACTAAATGAATGAACATTTCTAAAAAACACAATAAGTCTATATAAAAATAAATTAATGTGTAAGGGATAAATATAATCCCCCAAAAAAAATGTTAAACATTAAAACATGATAAAAATAGTGGACCAGAATTATATGTTACTCTTGGTATGAACCACAGTATTTCTAGACCAATACTAGGCTGTGTTTTTTTCCATGTTCCCCTAGAACCCCATCAACCATATGGATTTATGTTTAAGAAAAGACACATGAAAGAAGATCCCATATAAGGGTGAGAAAAATAATAACTAATAGGATATCAAAAAATAACTATTCATAATGATTCAATAATAGTAGTCATATCATCAGAGAATTATTTGAATATCATACATAACAAAATTATCTAGATATACTAATTATAGATACACATTCTGAAGGTACGGTCATAAAAATATTTTCCATTCAAGGAATCATCTTCAAAGTATTAATAAAACACTTTTTCATGGGATCATACATAGTGAGTTGGATATCACATATGGATTATATGATAGATTTCATTCTCTATAAGTCTCACTAAATGAACTACATGTTAGAAGTATAAAGAAATAGTGAAAAAATTGGGTTCACAACAATGAAAATGAGGTATTCCAACCACCAAATCTTGGTTAACATGATATGTAGGTGTTGATGCACACAGGGTGTTGGTTGTGACGATTTCAAGAACCCCAAATATGGATAATTATTATTATATATTATCTCACTCTAGGACTCATAGTATGATTCTGAAAGGTCAATATCAGATAATGTTCCATAGAGGGGTCATTATCTTATATATAAGATACAATATAAAAATAAACCCTCTTTGAAATAATAAAGGGAATCCACCTTAATGAATCATGTCCTTGCTAATGGGGACAGGCGATCCAACCCATATTTGACAAAGTACATGAAAGTTACTAGTAGTACACATCAAGTCCCTTCAATACCCAGTCTAACTATATGTCATGTCCTACACCCATGTATGTGAATATCTACACCTATTTATGCTTTAGTATTTGTTTGTGTCTATGTAAACAGATCTGATATTGTACTCATGGCTTAGCCATGTTCTTATCTACGTATATGGCCATGTACCCCCAAAATGAACACTGAGTTTTCAGGTCATATCAAATGCCATGTGTCATGTGTGAAAATCATTATAATACATATACCATCTATAAAACCCCTAAAATACAATTATGTCCCCATATGGTCTATGATTGAATTTTAGAAACTATTTATAGGGGATTTATAAAAGCCCATGATTAATATTTTTTATTTTCACGTGATATTGTTGCCTCTACATCCACAACCAACCTCACCAAGTGATTGAAAACCTTGTCCAATCAACCCTCATTACCACTTTAATGTTATAATCCATCACTCAATCAACTAATAAATCATCCATCAAGTTGTACCATCATAGCATAATGTAAATGTAAAGTTATTTTATCCCCATACTTGAACCACCCAATCATATGTCATCATCATGGATCATAATGATACCCTCAATAGTATTCATACCAATTTTATTGATACATCGTTGTAAATAATAGTCATGATGGAATGACATAAAAATTTTTAACTGACCACAGTCTTAATGAATTTCCTGTGAAGAACGTGTGATGTATGTAGTGAAATTCATAACCCAAAAAATGAGTAATAGATCTTCAATAATTTTTATACTGGAATTAATTGTTTCCGATTATATGTCTATCAAAGTGCTATAAATAAAAAATAGAAATCCCAAATATCAAAATATCAATCACGCATCCGTAATTTCCTTGAACCACAAATCAATTCATTGGTTTATTGATTCCAATTCATCATAAGAAAATAAAAAGATGATAAATATACATAAAAAATGGTATACATCAAGATGGATTGATCCTTCATGATGAATAAATTTATATCATAGTCATTGGTAAGATATTTTATTTCCATTATCATGAAAAATATTCTATCAATTATCATAATTTTCTAAGGCTTCTTTCAATGATATATCTCAATTATCAATGTTATGTAGCTATCCTAATGAATTGTCAATAAAAATATTAAATGAATGTCGATTCGGTCATTGCATCATGAAATAAAATTAATTAATTAATCAATCCTATTTATGATCATCAAATAATGTTTCTAAAATGCTTCATTCTGTCAATGATTATGTCTCACGTTAGGTAAAACATATATTATCAAATAAACAGAGGCCTCATATTTTTATTTGAGTCCCGATTAGATATTCCTCCCATTTTTTTGTGAAAACATCTTCAAGTACAATTAATATATTTAACATATTTTAAACATCTATTCTGGGATTAATGGTTCTTGGCATTATATGTCATCTTTTTTTTATTATAGAAAATACTACTAGATATATTCAAATAATTTATAAGAAAAAATGGGTATTTTTCAGTGTTGATAGTTAGGTGATATATTCAGTCATGAATAGATAATGTACTATTTTATTCATGTTCACCACATTCATTTATAAATTTCATGGTCTGTAAAAATATTCCAAAACCACCACAAAACATCTAAAATTAGAAATTTGGGAGAAAAAAATGAAAATATTGTAATATCAAAAGTAATAACTCTTCCTAGGCATGTATTTTTAGACTAAATCTCATACAAAATATCATATTACATCATTTAATGTTGTTATATTCTATATTGGTTATGTACTCAATACCCTTATATAAATCCAACATCAAATGAAAAAAGAGGTAGAGTAGTCATCAAATGCCAAGGAAATTTCATATTTCATACATGTGTATGAAAGAAAATTTTTCTACCCAGAATCAAATATGTAGGTATGGATTTTATTTCCGTATGATTAATAATTTCTATCCAAAAATAACGTGATAATGGATATAATCATGCATGAAAGCATTACCATATTTTGGTATTATACTAATGTATTCCTTGAAGAATTATATGGCCTTCCTCCTAACCAAGATGTTTTGTTCAAAATAGAAATTATACCTGGATATTGGCCCATATGAATTACTCATAAATGAAAGAACACTAATGATTTGGAAGACCTAAATAATCTATTTTAAGGGAATTGGATGAATGGGTTTATATTCCCATGTGCTATTCCATGGATTCCACCTGTCCGAAATTTTATTGAAAAAGGATACGTCAAAGCATATCCAAATTTATTATCATGACCTCTAAAAAACTATTATAATGAAAAAGTATCCAATATAATGAATACATGACATGTTATTTCATGGTTCCGATATTATCTTTAAGGTGAATCTTCAGTTGGAATATCACTAATTAAGGGTGAAAAAAATAATATACTCCCATAACCACTTTTCAAATGAGTTATAGAATCTACATAGTCATAGTGATTAATTTTAGACAGAGAAATGCTAAAATAATATTTATAGATATAATAAATAGAGTCTTTTGAGTAAATTAAAAAAATTTGTTGTATTTTTTATTGATGAAAATTTGATTTACTTAAAATGGAAGGAGGTGCATTAGGATCCTTCAAATAATTTGTTAAAAGGAGAGATAAAGTGAAGTTATATGAAAATTATTTTAAATGTATGTTATGGATTATGTAAGTATAATTTTTTGGGAATATTATAATCTATAATATGATATTTTTTTACACTTATTATATAATGACAATTCAGCAATAGCCAATACCATCATCTATTATAGAAATACACTATTTCCTTGGACAATCTCATTGTTATTCACTATTTGTGGAAAAAATCACTCTATTTTAAAACCCAAAAAAATGTAAATGATACATTTTTTGTAGTTTTCCTAGACTAGTGAATGTGAATGGAGATTTAAGGATATTAAAATTGTCTTATCACTAAACTGGAGTTTACACATTCCTCAAGTGGGTAACATTTCCTGGTGTATAGTGATTCCTCAAAAGATATTATGGTGTTTACTGAGGAAAAATGATAAGGTGTTATAATATTCCACTAGAATATTAAATTATCATAAGAATGTGTATCCCACATATGATCTGGTGTTGGTTGTGCTGATATTTTCAATGAAAATATGGAAATACTATATATATGGGGAAATGTTTTAATTTTATATGGACCATAAGATCCTTAAATATATATTCACACAAAATGTTTTATTATGATCTAATTATGATGGTCAGAGATGATAAAATATTATTAATGATTAATGTATTCTCAACACAGTAAATAAAACAATATGGAAGATTCTCTATTAAGAATGGATTCGAAATCTTTATCGATTATCGGAATTGAGAAGAATCCAATCTTCTCAGACATGTAAAGGATTGACATGGAAATTTGAGCGATAGAATATTATCATTCTTTTTTTTAATGATTTCTCAACCACCCATTCTAGAGATGTTTAGGGATTCTCAAAAATATGATTTGGAAATACATAAAAAATTAGAGGCTATAAGAAAAAGAAATACTTATAGTTTAAAATTTCTGAGGGAGTTTTATATTTTAGGATGCAACTCTATATACCACTATGTCATGAGATAAAGAAAGAGTTATTGAAATTTCTAAATAGTTTATCATTCTTCATAATCATTGGGATAATGATAATCTATTGAGATCTACAAATGAACTGTATATTGATAATTTGAAGGACATCATGAAATAGAAATAAAATTATCTATTATGTCAATAATTTAATGAAGAAAGGTGAAAATATAAGGGGATGATAAAACAATTACCCATAACTACATAGAAATGGGAAGGCAACACCATGGAATTTTTCATTGGTCTTTTATAGACATCATGAGGAAACAATTACATAATGGTGGTGGTGGACCATCTTATAATGAATAATCACATTATTTCAATTAAATAGGGCATCTAATTTTATTAACATTAAAATATAAACAATAGAGTGGAAGTGTGGCTGAATGGAACACCACTATCAATTATATGTGGATGGGATAATATATTTTATCAAATGTTATTGAATAACATAAAAATTATTCTAAATTCTATGTTTACATTTAGTATCATTTATTTCCCCCATTCTAATGGCTAATCCATGGAAACTATTATGACACATGAATACATGATGAGGACTTGTTTGATGAATTTAATGGAGGATGGGATCAAAATGTTCAACTAGATGAGTTATCATACAAATATAGCTTCCACTTATGAATACAAATAGATCCTTATGAAACCCTCCATTGGAGGATTTTTAGAAAAACTCCATGTTGGGTTGATGTTTCTGAATTCAAGTAGTTGGTACCTAAATTGATTGTAGAAATATTATAAATTTTCTAGACCATACATCATCACATACAGACTACTCAACAATAAAAAGGGATCTATGCAGATAATCATCGAAGAGACATATATTTTGTGTTCATTGGTAATTTTTTTATATACATACTTCTAGGGAAGTGATCTTTAATATTATGATATAAGGGAAATATAATACATAGTTACATCAACACCTTTTAGATTTTCAATCACATTAATGTCATGACTTATCAACTTGAACTCCCACTAACAATTTCTCATGTACATGACGTATTTCATGTACTCATCACGATGATGTACATTATAGATTAATCTTATGTAGTGAATTAGTAATAGGTAAAACTATAAAATGATATCTTTTATGAGTAGTATCTGTTGAGTGTCACGGAACATATATATAATATTATATTCAATAAGATGACTCACATAGTAATGTGATATGGTGAAACCATAAGTACAAAGATGCAACATTGGAACTAGAGAAATAAATGATGTAAAAGTTTCCTCACCTATTTAAACCTTGATCCAGAATAAATAAATTTTAGGGTGAAATTATTTATGGTGTAAGAATATAATACCAAGAGAGTTCTAAAAAGAAATGTTATGTTCGATAGAATATGTGACACACATCACCAACATTTATCAAATGTTAATAATCTATTAACATTATTATTTTTAAAATTAAATATATAAAATAGATATAAAATTTATTTGTATTAATAGGAATGTCCACATTTTTAAAATTAATTATTAAGTATAATTATAATATATTTGAAAATAATTTATTATTTTCTTAATGTCATCATTAGCATGGAAAATAAATATTTTCTAATTTTTTATTGTATGTTATGAAAAAATAAAAAAAACTGATTTTCTTCACTTTAAGGATATGTATTGGAAACAATTAACAACACTTTTTAATTACCATTTTAAATTTTCATTGGTTAAATTCTTGACATTTTTCTAAAAAAAATAATTTTCAGTTACTAGTGAAAAGTATACGTTTTCGTTGAAAAAATTTATTTATTTTAAATAACATAAAATGTACTTATTTTATTTTAAAACGGTGTTAAAGTTTAATTATTTTATGTATGTTATTTTAAATAAAAATTGGTTTATTTTATTAAACTTCATGTATAATTTTTATGTATTAACGTTTTATACTTTTGAAAATAATTTCGTTAGAAAACCCTTTTTCATCATGTTTGTGGGTTTGATTATGAAATTAAACTATGTTACTAAAATGAATTGATTTTGGAAAAATGAATTAATTATTTTAAATAAAAAATAATAATTATTAAATATTTAAATATTTTTTTTCATAATTAATAGTTAAAATAGTAATCATTATTTTTCGGGATTATTGTTAAAATTTTATTATAGGGGCTTAAACTAAAAACATATAGTCTAAAAATGTCTAAAAATATTTCGACATCCAATTTTATGTCCATATATAGACTATATATATTTTAATGTTCCAAAATGATCTTTTTTGTTCCTTGTTTAATGTGTAAAATGTTTTTATAGATTTTCATTTTATCCTAGAGTGTCCTCTTTCTCTCTTATAAAAGGAAATCCATACTCCTGACCACTTTACACTTATAAATACCTGCCTTTTATCAAGGTAATTCCAAAATTCATCCTTTATTGTATCTACATTACATATAATTATATTTAATGTTAGAACTACTATATACATAGGCATTAGGTATAATCCTAAAGAGATGGTCTAAAGAATATGTAGCATAATTAATTGAGAATATTTTTTAATCTTTTATAACACCACCACAAAATGATACTAAATATTTATGATATAATAATATTATTATCCCCTATTTAATAATTTTTTTTAATTTAATTACATACATCTCTCACCACATCCCTCAAACAAAAAATCAACACATTTATTGTGTGTATGAATACTACTGCCTCATAGAATAACTCATTCATCATCATAGTATCTCATGGATGATAATGATAATGTAAATAATTTATATATAAGATAATAATAAAATATAAATTATTTTTAAAAATTATTATATCATTTTACTTCTTACATTAAAATCCATTTAATTTATGATAACATCATTCAGGTATAAGACGGAAAATCGCATTGTGAAGCGCAGTGATTCATTGTGTTTATCCTTGTCACATTGATGGTATATGTATATTTATATTAAAAAATAAATAGAGATTTATAATATAAATATAATTATTTAAAGATAAAATAAAACATACCTTATTTCCTTCATGGTCATTGGGAAATGGAAGTCTTACACATGCATATGCATGACCTGTCATCAAAATGATTGCAACACATTTCATTATTTAGGACAATTACTAGTAAATTATTTTACAAAAGCATAATTTATTATAATAAATTTTATGAGATAAGTATTATTCTAGGTAAGATGAAATAAAAATCACTTTGACATTAGTAATCCTTCCTTGATGATTATAGACAAACGATCCAAATATCATCAAGACATACGACTTGAACCAAAATGATTATGTAATTGATTATAAAATGATAAGGAATAATATAAAAGTGATAATAAACATGAGAAATTTTATTAATAATAAAAAATAATTAATATAATTTTATTTTACATGATAATGACTAACTCACATGACAAATCATTCATGAGGTAATAGAACTCTCTAATCCAATTTTTCATTGAGTTATTACCATTCTCCCTATAACTCACATTACCTCTCTCTCCAATGTGATGGAATGAATCTAATTGAAATATATATGCATCTAAAAAAATATATGTCTATACATTCCATTTATGGGGTAAATTATACCTTACATTCAATTTTTTCATATTCCATCACTATTAAATTTTCTTTGGTTGCGATATAAGGAATTATTATGAAGCCCATTTTTTATCCATTATTAATTATTATGTTATAAATTTTGATTTAATAAATTTATGTGGCACACATAAATCATGGTCATGATATGATGGGTGTTCCCAGATAGTTCCCTAATACCTTATTGAAAATTTAGGTCTCATGAGACGTCGTGTATGGTAATAGGAATTTAACAATATTCATTATATGTCTTTTTATTACATGTGCTATTATCTAGGTAATTATCCCTAACTCATGTTTTTGTCATATTTTGTGTTTATTACACACTTAATATGTAACAATGACATTATGAAACTATGTTCCTTATGTCATTCAAACATGTGAATACTTATGTGACTTCTAGTTTATGATAACATGTTATACCTTTGACACACATTTTATGTTTCCAAATCATGTTTATTCCATAAATGATATATTTACATAACACGCTTATTTTATGTATGAACCATGTTATATTATGAAATTTTAGGATCAAAAATGTATTTAGAAGGAAATTATTGATTATTAAATATAAATTTAATATTTTAATTTACTTTTGATATATTATGAACCTAGTATTATAACAAAAGAAGGCCCCATGATATTTAGGAACTATATAATGGATAACTAGTTTTAAAAATCATGAAACAATATATTTAAATTAATTGGGTCACTACAATCCAAGGGTTAATGGTTTTGAAATTTGGACACACTATTTGTAAAAATTGTGCACTAACCATGTGACATTATGAATACCCACTCTATAGGGTGTACAATGTGTTGGTTCATAACTCGCATTTTCCCCTAACTATGTGACAACTGTGAACATACCCCAAAAATAACAATTTATTCAATATTAATCTGAGTCAACCAATGATAAGAACAAAATATACAGAGAAAAAAGAGTCAGTAATGTATTGAATGAAGGTAACACGATGTTTCACACATTATATTTATTTCTAATATGAATTCCTATATTTTATTCAATGTATGTCAGTAACATTAAATATATGATATAATATGAAATTTAATTATTCTGTAATCCAATTAATATTATATAAACATACAACACAATTTTATTTACACATCTGTAATGTTATTTAATTCTTTTATCAATTCATCAATCTAAATTCATTTTGACATAACTTATGTAATGCATTTATATAATGCAAATTAAATTCGAAAAAATTAAAATAATACTTATAATGAATAATAAATTTCAGTATAATTTATTCATATTTTTCATAATAAAATAATTAAAAAATAAATTATAAACTATACTTTTAATTTCAAAAAAATTTATATCTAATTTATAAGTCACTACATGTAATTTGGTAGATATTTTTATATTAAAATTTTATATCATAGAAAAATATCAAATAAGTTTATCAAAAACATTTAATTATGTAATTATAAAAAATTAATAATTACATATTATTAAAATACATTTATAAATTAATAAAAATCCAAAATACATTTTACTCTAATTTTTAAACAATTTATATTAAAATATTTTTCAATTACAAATTGAATTTTGTGAAAAACCAATTACATAAAAAATATATTTAGAAATATAGGTTTAATCATAATATATTACTGATAATATATAATTCATAAACCTTTTTTGAATCAACAATACTATACTATGATTAGTAATACTATAGACCCTTAGGCTTAGAGGATGATGTAAGGTGATCTCATCATGGTCTAGGTGTAATTCCTTATGATATATTATTGGGGGTATGGTGAACTATATTGTGGTAAGAGCAGTGCATGTCATAAATTATCAGATAACATACGTTGCGAACCCAACCACAGATTATGATAAAATATTACATATTTATATGTTATAAAACACTTATTATGTCATTAGGTAAAAAAAAATTATGATCCAACCACATATTAGGTTTTAAATTAACATAATTCCAATCATAGTGCTTCTCCATATTAATTTTAAACAACATTAACCTTCTCTTATGTGAATATACGATTATTTTTATTGCGTTTGTACACAAATTTCATGCATTTAATCAGTCTAAGATCACGATTTCATTAATAAAATTGATTTATAGGGATGTAAAAAAACAAATGGTTTTCATAGTTTGATTAATGATTTATTCATAATGTGAAAATGGTTAGAACCATAAAAATGATTAAAAATTAATTTAATTCCAAACAAGTAAACTGTAATAAAAAATGTATAACATTCATCTATGATCATTTAATTGATTTTATTTTAATCTATTCGAGTTGAGAATATCAAATGAAACATCATGAAGGATCTTATATGAATTGTGAATCCATGGGTCACACCGAATCACCCCAAAAGATAGAGGTAATCTTTATAAACCTATAAAATATACTAATAATTCATGGCTTCATGGAGGGAAGAAGAAGAGAGTTTTGAGATAAATGATGTATTATCCATAAAAATTCTCAATAATTTCACACACACCAGACACATGTCCTGAACTCCTTTATATATACTATTATGATTATCCCTGATTCAGTTCATTTACTCATTTGTTTCTAACACAAAATAGTAAATTACATTGGTGAAAATTAATGTCTTCTTTTTAAAAATTATCACATTTATTAAATTTATGGATAAATATTAAGGGAGATTCGAAAATTATCTATCTATTTTTGTACATACTTTTTGTTATATGAAATAGATCTAAGTGAATCATTCAACATGGTTCATGTTACTTTGATTGATTGGTATCATAAAATACACCACACCTAACCAGCCTGGATATGATATCCCAATATCATGAAATATGATATTCCAAAAAATATTAGATATAGTCATATTAATTATTTTTATAATAAACTATACATTACTACACCAATCCATTTAAAATTAAATGGATTTGGGGAATATTTGTCCTCAGCTAGAATAATTTTAACACCTACTACAATTTCTTGTCTAAATATTAATTCCCATGAAAGTGGTGTCAATGGTTGGTTTTCCCTTACTTTTACAATGAAATATTATTTACCTTGTGATTTAATAACAAATTCTCAGAATCTGATGGGTTATTTTAGTGAGATAAATATAATGCATATGACATTCAACAGAATTATCATACATATCTCATTAAAATTTTTTGTGGGGAATGTGGAAAACACAATATGGATACCCCCTAAAACTAGTACCAAAACCAAATGGTCACATACCTAAAGAGTGTTCTTGATCCCTATAGGATGGAGACTAGAACCCCAGAATCATAAATAACCTGTGGGTACCAATTCTCACAAAATGAATTAGAAAAAAATACATATTATACATGATGGTAACAAAAAATAGATGTTTAAAGCTAAAAAAATGTTATATCCAAATAAGAGGTAGAAAAATTGACATAACTCAATAGTTTCTAAAAACATTCAAGATAAAAGTCCAATAGGAGATGATGACTAAAACCAAAATATCTAGTCTATATGATTGCTTTGGAAAACTCAAAACTTATCATGAAAACCCGCCATGAGAATAGTTGACTGATTCCTTATTTCCTCACTATGGAACATTTTGATTCCCTACATCAAAATAAATAACATGGTATTCACACCAATGAATCTGTGTACATGATTTTAGGTATGTGTGCTTAGTATAATCCCACTATAGAGTTATATATGAAGTCTTTGTCTGGAAATACAAACATGATCAATTTTAAATAAAACAAGGAATGATTACTAGATAAAATTTTTTATATTAAAGGCTCGAAGAAACAGTTCCCACTTTTTCTATATTTCCAAATAATTTAGGTAAAATACATTTAAATCATTATTTAAATATCAAGTAAATAAAATAAAATCATGCTTCAAATTTCATATCAAATACAAAAATAACCAAAAGAACATGTGACATCATGGAAAGGATCATTATAGGAAATGCTAGCTAGTACACTGTAACCCAGTCATAGAAAATAGTAAACATAAAATATATAGATTTGTGTATCGAATATTTAGAGAAAAGGAACACCCAAAAATGTTTAACCCACAACAATGTATAACAAGTCCCTAGAACATTATTAGGATGGAGAATATAAACACTCCATAATAGAACACCCTAATAGTATTAACAGATGGGGAATATTACTACACCTTCCCCCTAGGGACCCATGGATTTAAATTTTTATCATTTTCAAATCCAATTCATTAATACCATTATTTAACACCAATTTTATAAAAACATTCATTATTACGAGATAATAAATTTTCATATACCAAAACCAATGGATATACATATCTCTAGAAAACCCATTAACTCAAATATAATTTTATCATCCAATTTTTTTATAAAACTATTTATAATTGCATATAAAAACAATTCTTTCAAATTAATCTCAATATTAAACCACTAACATTATAATCTGGTCACACATTCCTTCAACATGACCCCCATAATAAAATAATGATAATAAATAAATGGTGGTCCTACAATCAACACATAAATATCAAAATTAATTCAATAAGAAAAATTTATGGCGGAGAAGAAAACACTTCATGGACCATATGAAAGTGGAATTTCATTGCACAACTATCATAAAGTTTAACATCAATGGAAACATCACTTATAGATATTGTACAAATAAATATAATTAAAACTATAAGAATAATAAATATGAAAACCAAGCATAACAACACTGTCATGGAAAATGGAAATAAATAAGATGATAGATCCCATACCCAAAGTGATGCCATAAAATCATAATTAAGACTGTTCATTGAATGTATTGATTTGAAAAGAAAAAATATCCCTATAGCCACTTTAGAGTTCTCCTTGGTCTCATGGGAAAATCCTACATAAGTTAGAAAATATTTATCATCCATGTAGCACCCTGAAAATCACTAATCTAGATACATTCAGGATGTGAAACCATTTCTTAAAATCAATTTCATAATTATAAAACTTCATTAAAAAGATGTCAACTGTGATTAAAAATCGTGAGAAAGACTGTTAAAGGACATGAACATAATTTATGTAATTTGACCATTTCATTCATGGAACCAATTCATGAAATCCTCATGGTAACCAATACATGTTTTATAACTATTGATGACATGAAAAATCATTTTAGGAAGTGAATAGTACAATCTCTGGAGAAATAACCCACTCTATCATTTTTGTTCTCCAATCATATAAATAACCCACCAAGCCATTGACACATTTATACTTGGACTCCACAAATTCAAACAAACACAACTCCCAAAAAATTAGGCATTTTCCCAGCAATACATTTCTATCTATATAAGGTAAAATATGATACTAGACAAATAATTAAATGAATATTGTGATTATAAATAAATTAAATAATGTAACATGATGTTATAAAGTCACCATTATATGAAATTACACCACCAGTAAATCACGAGGAAGATGATTTTAAAAAATAACATGAGGCCACTAATGGATCATAAAATAATCGTGCCCCAATGTCTTGTTAAAATTTTATCTATGTATCTATAAATATGACAAAATAAATTTTATTTCCATGAAATAAATTCACTTAAAATCCATTGATGTCCTCTAGATTCTCTATAATAGAAATTTATGTCTCCAAATAAATATATTCATAACTTAGAAATTTATTGTCGTCCATGATAGTACTTACATAGTTATGATACGTTTAAAACATAATGGCATCCAATAAAATGAAATTTAAATTCCCATCAACAATAATACTTACCAAGACAATCATTGACGTCAAACGATCAAATATATATCATAAGAAAAATTCCATGTTTTCTAAGATGGTGATGTCCTAATCGAGGAGAAAGTAGAACGAAATCCATTCCACCAATGGAAAATACAATGTATGGTGCTGATAAACTAAATATTATTTTTATATATATGAGTATCAACAATAACTTAACGTATATCATGATTACTCACTAACACCTCTTGAATGAGTCTTGGTCCAAAAAGGAGGCCTTCCCCACCTCTTACCCACAACAAAGTTGAACTAAATAGTTGACTATACAAAATCTATAAGAGATCCATTGTAATAAAAACATGATAAATATTGTTAATAGAAAATATAACCAGTCCCATATGAATATCCCATGATCCAGAAAATTCCATGATACAAAAACATCGAATATCCTCCATGATATAAATATTGTGCTTTATCTAGCAATCTGTCTATGCTTGGTATGATGTTCTATATATATCCTATGTTACTCTCAACTCCTATAGAATATTAAACATACTTAAGGAATAATGTGGCTCCATTTCAATGATAGTAGAATAAGGAACCCAATGTAACCTAAAAACATCCAAAACCTAGATGTTTACATGGTCATCAATTGTATTTGGTTCCCAAATCTTAATTAAGTGATCATGAATTTATAACTGATCACTCACCACCAAAAAATATTTACACTATGAGGGTGTGTATGTTAATCGAACAATAATTTCCATGGTGACCACACCCAGTTTTGGAACAAGAATCAGAATTGGCTGATGTAACCTATATGTTTTCATATGCTCTTCATTTATCTATTGGTAGGTGTAACAATGATACACATACTCTAAAATGTCACACTTCATCCATAGAGACTATAATTTTTGACCAATTTCATAAAAATTCATTTTATATTTCAGATTAACAACCCACAATAAACAATGATATAAAAAATGAAATAATAAAAAATGTTTGGACATCAATCCAATCATCAAAATTGGGAGAAACATCTAAAGCAGGAGATCAATTAGACAAAAATATCCCTACCATATAGGGTTTCTCTAATTACGTTTAATTTTTCATACTAATGTGGACCATGAAAAATTGATTCATGTAGAAATGATGATAAATAAATATCTGTTTGAATAATTGCTAAAATGTGTCATTGTGAATCTAAGTTAAACTAAGAAAGTATCCACATAATGTTACACTCCTACTTTTATTCAATTACATATTTTGATGATAAATTATTTCTAAGAAAATATAAAAGGAAATTCAAATTCCCCTAGGGTGTAAGAAATACCGAAGTCAGTTGTATAATTATATTCCACAAACCACCCTAGTCTTAGATTCAAGTCCCATTGAAAAGATATATATCATACACTGCAATTTTTAGAAAGTACAATGATCCTCTATCGAAAAAGATTTGTCCACTAATATTTTATCTCATGAATAATTAAATTGATATATAAATCATAATTAGGGTAACTCATATCATGTGGTTGAAGCTGGGGGGAACTATAAGAAAACACATGATCATAATTCATAAGCATGAAAACCATACCACCCTCAGAAGCATCACAAAAACCCACAAAGCCCTTACCAAAAATAGGAAACATCATAATATTATTTAATGTCATGATTATTTTCATATCATTAAAATAACTATAACACACTTTATCCCATATAAATTTTCCCGCATTCATTGTAAGAGTAGTAAAAAGTGACACCAACATTGATAAATCATTAAAATATCTAAGGTAGTATACAATAAAACCAAGGAGGACCTGAATGTCAAAAATGTATTGTGGTTAATCAAAACAAAAAAAAACCATTACATTCATTGAAGAAATTGACAAACCATACTCGTGATTAATATGTTCTAATAAATTTACTTATTTGATCCATATTGTTAATTTCGAAATCATTACATATAAAATGGTGAATCCTTAGGATTTCCATAACCAAACTCAAGGGATACTCCAGATTCCACTTGAATCTCAAATAAACCTAAATTCTATCCACTGAAACTACCTCAAAAGCATCGATATAGTCATGAAATACCCAATTCATTAATTCTATAAAATCTACTGGGCTGTTTTATAGGCCAAATGACATAAAAATATATCATAAAGTCTATAACTTCCCTTGAAATATTTCTTCATTATATCAGACATATGAACTCTTAGATGCCAATAAGTCAACCAATGATCAATATTAAAGAACCACTCTAACTCCAATATTTAGTTAACAAATTAATCAACATAGGGAAATTTATAGTTATAATTTCTTATTACCTCATTCAACATTTGAATTCACACCAAAAATCAGATTAAACAATTTCCAATCTAGTAAGTGTGAATAGAGGATTTTCAAAAGAAAAACTCTATGTTCAACAAAAACCAATTCTATCCAAAAATCCAACTATATTATGAGATATCTCACATTGACTAGTGACACAAGATAAGAGTTTATTGAGCCCAGATGAATACGTCCGACCAGATCAATCAAAAACTCTCCCCCTCTTCGGAGGAAGAATATAGAAAAAACATGGGAAAACATTTGGAATGCCTTAAACAACAACGAGATGAATAAAATTTAAAGAAAAATCATTTGGATCAATTAAGAAAAACAAAAAACAAATCTTCATATAAGTTAGGGAGATACTACATGACATGATTTCAGATCCCACTCTCCCAAAAACACTATAGATCTCTTATCGGTCGAATGAAATGAACCCCACTAATGATAAAAAAACCAAACATAGTGTGATGAGTATTGTCCAATTCATCTTGATGATGATATTGAAAAATGAATCCTGATCAAGAAAGAGTAAATAGTTGACTAACTTTACATTTGTTATTAATAGAAAGAATGAATGAAACTAATACCCTTGATATTTTTCTTTTCTACAAAGGTTCACTAACTCTATAACAAAGGACATGAGTTATGTTGTAAGATTATATATACGTATACAATAAACTTATATAATTTATTGGAAAAAATCTGTATAAAATTAAATAGCTTCTACTGAATATGTAATAATGATGGTACACATATTTATTTCTAGACTTGTATCTAAATCATTTGGAAACACATCCACTACGTGAAGGTGCTTTACTCCAAAGGCAAGTGGCTAGATCCCCGTAGTCGATGGTGAAATTGATGATGACATAGTAGCCAATAGGGTAGATGATAATTGATCTTGAAAATAAATATATGTGTCTTTATATTAATAATGTAAAAGGACAAAGAGACAAAAATAATTACAAATTTTTCAGGATTGGAATAAAAATATAAGATGTTTCAAACGATTCCATATTAATTGTTTTTTAGATGAACACACATATTTGTAACTAAATGTGTACACAAGGCATAATACTAAGACCCCCCTCATGTGGTGCTCATACCACTTCCCATTCCTCCCTTATATTCCACTGAAGATACCAATGAGTGGATGAGTAGGGAAAAAATAACAAATATTTCAAATGATATCCACATATACCATCATATTACTATCTACATTCACCAAAAAATACAAAATATTCATTTTAAATACCTATTATATTGTTTTAGGTTTCAAACCCTGAAGTTAATTATGAAACTTCATCTAACTACTCATTACTACAACTAGAGAAAAATGTACTACCTACTCAAACAAATTATTTTATGCACCCACAAAACACACTACATTGTATTAGGACTATAACTCAAAAGTCTTTTCCATCATTAGATACTTTAGAATGAGTTGATTTATGATGATATTTGATTCTATTCTAGTCTAGTCCCACATATATATTTAACTTTCATAAGGAATCCTAACATGGTTTTTGGGGCTCTGAAATCTATTATCCCTGAATTTTACATTCATATTTTCGAGGGTATCTTGGAATTTCATGATCTAATCAATCTAGACTAGCTAGTTCTATTCTTCTTTAGGTTTATCCATACCCTTAAAGGTTGTAATCTTTTCATGTAAGAACTCCCATGATCAATCCTCTTCCATATTGCTCTTGGATGTTCCTAAAAAATTGTGTAATGGACTTGTGGTACATTTTTTTATGGGTATCTTTAATATAACATATGATATCATCAATAAGATTATAATCATGTGGTGGAATACCTTGATGAGAATCTGATGCACCCTCCCTAGGATCCCATGCAAAATGACTCAATGGAATACTATTGTCCACAAAAATATAATAAATCATTAGAAAAAAGGATAATATTATTTATAATTATAAATCCATAACAAAAAACATTGATTATTATCAAGAAAAAGAGAGAGATAAATATCACTAAATACCAAGGCAACATGTGTCTATTAATTAATAGTTCTAGCCACATTCTTACCATAAACAACCATTCATGTCCATAGAATCCTATCTCTAGACTACTAAAATCCAAAAAATCAAAGTAAACTTTATCTTTGATAATAAAATATCAAGTACTGAACCATGATATCCCCTTAATATTTTACTCAACCTGAACTGTCACATACATGAAGGGAATTCCTGATTGATACCGGATAACGAAACGCACCCGAGTGTCTAAAATAACTAGAAAGAATGATTTCACTTGACTAATAGTAGATAATATGATATATATATATACATGATGGTATAAAATAGAGGAAGAGTAAATAAAAAATAATTTTTTCTTATCAAGATGGATACAATAGAAGTGATGCAACACAAATGTATCTAAGATTCTTCTATGATACATGTCCAACAACAATGGACAACTAAACTGAAAAAATAAAATATGTGATAGCATGGGAAAACTCCAACCATCTCTCCCATAGTAACATATACTTTTCTAAAAAATCACCCTCACATCACTCTAGTATCATTCCGTTCACTCTATAGAAATAAATAACAAGATATAATCACTTCTAACGGGGATCCCACAGAGTGAGCTAAACAGGCACTAAAGGATCCCATTGAGGTGTTCCATATCAAGTCTCTATAAAAAATATGAACACTAATAAAATTAATAATACATGATAATTAGTTAAACATTTTATATATAAAAAACAAAGTAAATTTTTTTCTCTTTTTCATATTTAAAAATAATATAGCTAAAACATACTCAATTCATTGCATATACATCAATGTAGAAAATTCAAAGCATTAATCACATATCATATCAAATCCAAAACAAAAAAAGCACATGTAATATCACACCAAGGATTATAATAGAGTATAAATTCTAGGAAATGCATACCCAGAAATACACAACATCATGTATATTGTCTCTATGTGTATTTATCAAATCAACATCGAAGATAATCACCCATGAAAGTGAACCTCCCAACATACTGTAACAAATTACTAGAACAATATTAATATGGAGAAGAGTAAAGCCACATCAGTGAACCCCTTTGACTGTATCATTTATTGAGGCATATTACTATATTATCCATCTAAGTACCCATGGATTCTATTGGGTTTCATTTTAAGAACTATTTCATCTTTATCTATTATTTGAAAATCATTTGATTTATCGATTTGACTATTATTTGAAGTTAATATTTTTGATAAATAGTGGGAAAATGATCTATTCATGAAAAACCCATTACCACACAAACAATTCAAGAATTCATGTTTATTAGTAATATAATTTATAAAACTATAGTAATACAGTTAATCAATCATTAAAGAGACCAAACCAACTACATCAAACACAACTCACACATGCTTGAAACAAGATTGACCAACATAAAAGAATAAAAATACAACAATAGTGATAGAAGAATCTGTTAAATAATAAAAACAATCAATGGATAGCATAAAATATTATATACATCAAAAAATTTCCATGACACACCTTATCCAACACAATGTTCAGCCTCCAGCAGAAGATAAAAAATAGATCTAGAAAGGATCAATCTAATCAACACCATAAGACGAATTAATTTGAAAATATAGGGGAAATGGGTCTACTATTACTAGTTACAATACATAAGTATAATGATAAAATTCCATGATAGTCACAATGCATCCATATCAAGATCAATAACTAAACGAAATGATACCAATGGATATGTGATCCCCAAAATCATATGGGTGAGGTCTTTGGTCTGGAGAGAATATCCAACCAGCATAATGAAATATTAATCATCCATGAAACACCCTAAAATAACTAGTCATTATTCACTCATGACATGAAAAAATTAATAATGTGAATTTATTAATTAACAAAAGACACCAAGTATTGTATTTCCTCATATTTGAAATCCATAACTAGACAATTTCAATAGATGAAAAATATTTTTAGTGTGTATACATTTCACCCCTATATAAAATTTAGAAACTCTTCCAAGAAACAAATAAATGATGTGTAGTAATTAATGAAATGAAAACTCATTGCATATAGTGATAAATATGGAATTTAATGAAAGAAAAAACACCATATATGGTGTTTTATGAACTCATGGATAAAACCCAAAAAATCAACACGTTTTTACCTAGACACCATTAATTCCAACAAGCCAACATCCCTATCCTTTATGAAATATTCCTCAACATTCCTCTCCATTTGAAAGAGCCCAAAAATGAACCCAAATAGGTAGTTAAATGAATATAGAGATGAGAAATACATGAAATAAAGTAACATGATGTTTCAAGAAAGATCCATTTCTAACAAAAAATTAAAAACCTTCCTTATGTAAATGAAATCAAGCATTATCTCATTCCATATATATATAAAACTAGTGATGTACTATAAAATAAACTTCTTCATCATATTGAATATTTGGTTGAGGAAAAATAATCTAAGATATTATCAGCATGAAATCAGCCTAACCATAATGTTAATATTTCATATAAATTAATTACCATTGAGACTATTGATGGATGAAAAATAAATTTTTTATTTCAAAAACATCTAAGGAAAAGTGAGAAACAAATATTCACCAACATAAGGATAAAGAAGAGTCAATGAGAAGCAATTTATATTCAGTACTTGGAAAAGTTACAAAATGCATTTGAGGATCTAGTAAGGGATGAACCAATCACTCAATTAGCAACTATTTCCTAGTATTTTTTAGAGATATGGATTCAGGTTGAGTCAAAACCAAATATCATTATATAACTATATGTCTTGTTATATTAGTTTATTGAGAACATTCTATACCTACATCTACATTGTAAGATCATCTAGTAATTAATGGGACACAACTATGGGTTTTGGTAGTTGTGTTGGAATATCAACCATGGAATGGTATTGTTGGTATGTTTGAACTTGTGGATAGTGTGTTTCATGAGTATCATCAAATGAAATTCTTATACTAGTAGTGGATATTTTACCAATTGATGGGATTCTTGTTATCAATTTAGAACTATAGTAAAATTGGTCTTCTGATATGATCATGAGTTGATAGTAAATATCCATAAATACGTTATTGGTTTAGAAATATACTTTTGTGTGAGTGGATAATCTAATTGTTGCTTGAAGTCATCAACCTAAATTTTATAATCAATATGTATTTTTTTCATTGAAATTTTTTCTTGTTTTTAATAAAGATTCCATATCATATCTTTTAAATAGGAAATTCATTCTTCTGCTAATAAAACATCAACATCATCATATGGAATATAGAATATGGTTTTTAATACTCCCTTTCCTGATTATTTTTCACTATCCAACAAAGTGATAAATAGTGTAATATATGTATGGGATACCATATAATTTGAATTACCTTGATTTCAGTTCCAAATTTTTTCATGCCTCTACATGTGTTGAATTATCTCCAAATACATCATAGTTTTCATGAAAATATTTAGTATAACATTATTTCACACCAGTTATGTCATCAATAACGATTTTTATTAATGTAATTATTATAAAATTAATATATAATTTCATTATAAGATTTATATCTAAAATAAGTGTATTTTTATATCCAATAGGTGATACTAAAAATGAAAATGTACATAAATATTCCTTGATCCTAGTGTTCAAGAGTTTTCTATAGGATATCAAATCGATAATTACATTTTTTTCATTTTTTTCTTGATTATAATATAATGACTATTATTTGTATAGGGATAAATCATGAGATACATCTTTAATAATTAATACTCTCTCACATTTTTATGGATTTATTGAATACATCATTAAATATATCATAAATGAATTCTAGGGGTTTTTAAAAAAGGTGATCTAAAATTAGACACAATTAACTATCATGGAATGTCCACAAGAAAAATTAATTTCTGTATATATAAATACAGATATCATATAAAATTATTAATGTAATAAATACTAATAAAATCTTCCTAAGAAAAAAATACTAGTAATTGTTTTAAGAGAAAGTGATTGATTGAAAAAATGAATCTGAGTTGACATTGCACATAGAGGTTATGAAATTTCACATTCAATACATGTATTTAGGTAGTATGTATTTTAATTCATTGTTGTTGGGATCATTGCAATTTATCAACATCCATGGATTCAATTTTCCCTTTTTAAGGAGGCAGGAGAAATAATATTTGGTGAACACATTACCAAAATGACCATTATAATAGACTCACATGATTGTCATGTGTTTAGTAAAAGATAGAAGTGTATCACATTAGGAAAAGAAAAATGAAACATGAGCTTTATGTCATTTATGATTTTTCAATTACCATGTGATTATTATTTCTACAAAATTATTCACAGTATGGTGATGTGTTGGGGAGACCCAATAAATTGAAGTGGGATTTGTATTTCATGTATTACATATGAGAATATGGCCGAACCATTAAAAATCATTTTTAGGTTCTTGTAGAAAATTTTCTGGTATTTCAAAACACCTTGTATAGGTAATCCAAATATAATTAGATCCTTTTTCTTCAATTATATATTTTTGGAATACTCCTGGATTTAAAAGAGTCACCCAAATCATAAATTATGACTGTTTATAATTGAGTTTCATTTCAACGTAAGATATTTTTGGTGTCCATAGTGAAATTTATTGTTTATAAAAGAATTTTGTTGTTAATAGATTTATTTTGTTATGAATAATGATTCATTTATGGATACAAATTAATTAAATTGTTGTGACGTACATGAATCTATATATTTATAAAGGTATGATTTACTAAGTTGAATTAATATCTCATTTGTAGGTCAAATGGAAGATATATGAACTCATCCCATGAGTGGTGATAATTTATTGTCTAAAACACTCGTTTTCATTTAATAAATTTTCATGAAATATTAATTAGTAATAAACAAAATACCCTTTATATATAATGTGATTAATTTAAAAAATTAATCAGAGAGTATACTTTTCATGAGAATTTTCTATCTCCCATTAGTTCAATGTATTTGGTTACTAAATTAATAAAATCAATATATGAATTCACCATATAATTTTTCTCTTTATAGATAGTAACTATGATTTGGTTGAAGATGGTGTGAGGTTATTATTTTTGTATTATTCCCATGAAAGTGGATTTTCACATTTCTTTATGAACAAAATAAAAAACACATAATTGAATTCTGTTGAAAAGGCATACAATAAATTTTTTGAATCTTGTAAATTATGCTAGAAAAATTCTATTAAACATCATGAATCCAAGGCTAGGGTTGTAATATTTGTGTTAATGTATACATGAAAACTTTTATATACATTAATTTCATGAATTGTTTACTACAAGAAAAATGGTACCTCGATTTTTTTTTGGTGTGAGACTTATATATGAAGTGGATAATTTTGTTTTAACCTTTCTAAATAATTATTTGAAGGATTTGTAGGAAATAAATTTTAAAAATTTGACATAATGATATTTGTTGAAAAAAAGTGGAGAATATATACTAATGGAATTTTTGTTTTAGAAACACGAGTCATTATAGTTAGGCGAAATTTGATGGGAATTTGAATCTGGGTCTCTCATGAAGAAGGATATAAAATAATATTGACTCAGATAAAATAATTAGATTTAGAACGTACATATCAGATGTTTTATTTTTAGTTCTGTTTTTTTAAAAATCATTGAGGAACCTAGAGTATGTCAGAGTAGTTTTCCCCATTGAAATAATGATATTATATGATAGGATTCCCATAAATATACAACTAGTTCATATTATTGTACGACAGTTTGTATACTAGTGTTGTTGTTACACATATAACTTAGTATTTTTTAAATTCACAAGAATAAATTCTTGGATAAATCATGGATAAGGGTATTTTTTTATCCTTCGAACAATCAATAATGAATCCCTTAATGTGAAGATTTACGTTATATCCCAAGATGTTGAACAAATAGTATTAATTAATAGGATATTTTTATGCTTTAAATAATGGGTTTTGATGTTAGGGTGTCTAATAGGACACATTATCTAGATTACAGTAGTGCATGTTCTTATAGTGAAGCAGTGGGTGTTTTTTCAGTTCCCTGACTATAATTATTTAGTTTCACTTTGGGAGGTAGAATTTTATTTAATAATTTTTGGTAAATCCTGAAGAAATCCTTGTAAATAGGCATTGTTATTAACACCAAATTAATAACTATAATCTCCCATTTTCAGGTTTTTAAATAGGAAATGTTAAACTTATTTATTATAGGTTAGCCTTGGTTTATTTTTTTCTATGAGAGAAATATGTAGATTCATTTACTTAACACCTCTCAGTTAATTCCAGTGTGTTTCCAATTAGGTTTGTGGTTAATTAAATATTTTTTTCATCACATCCCAATAATATAGTTTTCCCTTCCTCTTTACATGTTATTACCCATTGGTTTTTTCATATTTTTTCTTGTCTTGTGTTTGGTTTTTGTTTTATTTCAGTATGGTATGGTGAAATATTGATGATAAGTTGGGTATGATGCAGTTGATTAAGGATGTGGATATAGGGTAACACCACTAATTTATCTCTCTTTATCTAGTTCCATGACACCAAATTATTTTTCAAACGGATTACTCAAAATTGGATTGGGATTTGTGATTAATCAGGAACTGATTCCTTTGGCATTAGTGACAAGTGAGGAAAAAGAATGTTGTGAGTTAATTTTATGTCGTTGGTTGGGGTTTCACTATTTTCATTGATCGTTGTGAGTATTAAATTATTTTTCCTACATTGTTTTTTATTATTAAACAATTATTAATGATTAAAAAAAATTGTTGTTGTAAATTGTGAGATAAGGGCTCAGAATAATAGAGACACTCGATGGGGACATGGTTCATTATTAGAAGATAATGGGTTATGATGGTAATTCTATTCCAGTGGTATGTTTTAAATTTGAAATGTCACTATATTTATTTTTTTATATAAATTTTATTAATGTTCCTATACCTTTATAATGAAAATATGTGAGGGAATATAGGTAAGTCAGGGACTATATGATTGGATTATGTAAATCCATTAAGAAAATGAATGAATATTTTAAGATTATATTGGGAGTCGATAGATTCTTTATGACTATTCTTAAAAGAGGAATGAATATAGAATATATTAAAAGAACCCAATGTAGTGTACCCTAGTCAAATAAGTTTTTTTTTGGAATGAGGTAGTCCCTAGTATGTTTTTTGGGGATTCTAAATTATATATCGTTTCGAAATGAAATAGTGGTTTTAAGTTTTGGAATAGTTTCTAATGGATACTGGGATAGTCTAGTAATCATTGGAATCCTCTTTTGGGTGGGGTGTAATGTTGTGTACGATTCATGTTGTTAAATCCCATGTAAATAAAGAATAATACATTTACATAATTTTTAATATTTGTGAAATAAATATTAATTTTACTTTAAAGGAGATTCTATGTTGGATGGTGTACCTAATACACAACAGTTGGTTTCATTGAAATCTAATGTTACACAGAATTCTAAGTCATACTCAAAAATAATAGTATAATATTATTTTAAATTGTAGTTAATGCCTAGAAAATGTATTGGAGAAAATAAATTGAACTAACTACAATATGAATATAAATATTTGTTAAATATTTATTCATTTATCTACGAAAATTTATTTGCTTAAATTTTCAATGAATCTAATTTTAGGAATAAATACTCTAATATTCGTTAAAAGATCGATTTACTTCCCTTTAATGTAGAAACATCATTAAATATAATTTTAGTCACTTTTATATGTTCTATTTGAGAAAATAAAATTTTTCTTTAGATTTGGAGCATCAGAATTTACTTTAGGTAAATTTTTTTTGTTTTTCTGATAAAATTCACTTTTACTGAATAGTGAAAAGTATTGTCTTTTAATTCAATACTGCCTTTAAATCTAATTTATTTATATGGTTAAGTTATCTATTTAATTGTTTTTAATGATTAATTATATTCTATTTCTAACAATTAATCTAATTTTTTTTATAGGAAGTAATTTCACATTGAAATTTTTCACCAACAAGTGTCAATATTTTGATAGTTATTATTTCTTAAAAACATGATTTTTGTTTTGACAAGGGGAATTAATTTTAAATTAATTAAACAAACTTATATGTTTTGAATTTGTTATAATAGGCATCAGTTATTAATTGAGATTATTAAATATATCGTAGGATTAATTTTGGGTATTTAATGAAAACGATCAATTATTAATGACTAGTAAAAACACCGAGTAGTAGTTAAAAATATAATTTTTTAATTTAAAAAATATTTTACCACTTAGGTGAATTGAATTTAAAAAATATGACTTACATGTTTAATATTTGTAATTAAAATGTGTATAAATAAAATGAAAATTTGTTTTAGTGAATTGCAACTTCGGACTTTTATTTACCGCAGTCAAAGGTAAATAGAGTAAATCAGGGAAAAACAGTATTACAATAATATTAAGTTAGATTAAAACATGTCATAACCTTATTGGCTGAATAATGAAAAATCAAGCCAATCCTTGGGTGAGAATGTTGTCATTTTAATGCCACTTGGGTATGATAATGATATTAATAACTTTTTATTTAATGTAAAAATAAAAATATCATAAACATTTATTGTCTTGATAAAAAAATTAATGTGGGGTTATATAATTGATATATTTGACTATAAATATTCATTATAAATATTGAAATATTTCCTATATCATGATATTCTATTTATAATTTTTAGACATAAATAAATAAGATTATTTATGACACAATAATGATGCAGTGTTTACCTCATTAATGAATGATTTAAATTAATAATATTATAATGATTAAACAAATATCCAAAACCTATAAAATTATTATTGAATGATTTTATTTATAACATGACTCATCATATCTTTGACTTTAATTAGTTTTGGACCTTTAGAAACTAAAAATCAGTATATAATAAAATAATATTTTCAAACGTTCTGAAAGATCCCTTCCTCCCCACTTTATAAAATTCCCTCAACTATAACCCATTACTCACACCTCTAAATCCCATTAGTACATACAAAATATGCCAAAATAGTCTCTCAAGATCCCTATCTTCTACCTATATTCCTTACCTTTGGTAGAGTCCACTTCAAGAAATCATTTTGGTTCAAAACTAAAGGGAGTTGCACGTTTTAAAGGTAACGTCCTATTTTAAGTTATTTTCATTCATTATACATCTAAAACCCAAAAAACTCTTTTTATTCCTTTATTTTATAACAAACCCTATATCCTCGATATACAAGGTTTTTTTATGAGAGGATTAAAACAACACATTTACACACCTCCATCTAATGGGTAAAGAACATACTGTTTCTATGGACGACGAACTACTGGATCACGAAATGATGAATGTTAAATCATATCCTACAACCACTGATAGTGGTAATTAAGATAGAACTGTATTTATATGTGTTATATATGATATTTATATTGTTAAAATTCTTTTTTTTATTTTATAATAACATTATGGTTTCTATAGTGGTTAAATACGATAATTTCATTTGACGATGTGCGGACAACCACCCATCAAAGTGATATTACTCATTCATGAAATACGTTGAAAATATAAAGGATTGATTTAATGAATTTATATATGATATTATACTGAAATTATAATATAACTAATTTCATTAGGATTTCTTTTCATTAAAAATACGAAATAGAAATGAATGGAGCTTTCATGCTTACGCACAGCTTACTGTCTCCATGAATGAAGACTTTCATTTCATTCCTCAATATGTTATGTACTATTATAAATATATATATACTTGATATATATGATATATATGATATCTAAATCATGAATATCATTCTGTAGATAATGAAATTTTGACAACATGGACAACATGTAAATATAAGAAGTACAATTTTGACTCAAGTACTGAATATCCAAAAAATGACCATTATTAACATAAATGATTAAATAATTTTTATAACATGGAATTAAGTGATATTAAATTAATAATAAACATAAAAAATGTTATCAAAAAAGTTTAAGTTAACTTTAGTTTATTATTTAAGATATTAAATAATTAATGGTTTATGTCAGACACGAGGTAAGATACCTCATCTCAATCTACATTCATTGAAGCTTATTTTTTTATACATGAATTTTTTTTATACGTTGTATAAACTCCTTTTACCTTTAATTTGGTTAAATGGGAATATTTTTCTACAAGGATTTTTACTAAATAAAAAAAACAATGTTTCTTTTTAACATAAGTGGTGAAAATTACCTCGTCGGCCGCTGTGAGTATTATTTGATCATTGGATTCCTTAGGAAGACAAAATGTTTTTAAAAGGAAAATAAATACCACGTACTCTTTTACATATATTGGTATTGAAAATGGTTTTGATAATGGGTTTTTGAACTCAATATATATTAATGATATGTTGTGATTAATATGTGCAAATTTTATCTTTCTTTAATGTTTCATTTATGTGTTATGAATATGTAATGGTTCATGGGAATTGTTTATATATAATGGTGGTTCTGTGATAATCATAGGGTAGGTAACCTCGAGAAATATCTCTAATGCATTTGGTAAACTGACGGAGGTAATCGTGAATAATTATCCTAAGAGATTTAGGGAATATACTGTTATGGGTATTCCAAATGTAACTCTACACATGTTTGTGAACTCTAAAACATAAATATTTTATTTTTTCCACAAGTTACCTTTATGATTATTTATTTATATGTGTTATTCATAAATCTTATCATCTCATCAGGAATGTTAAAACGATTAAGTTTTGATTAACTAATGTTTGATTTATTTATTTGATAAACCATTATGAGCATTTTATACTCATCCCATGTTTTGAAATATTATTTCACAGGACTTAATTATCCATAGGGTCAAGTATGGGATCGTGGAAAAGTAATGTTTTTTAAAACATGGAACTAGACATGATTAGTTTTTTCAAGATTTTTTATTTTATAAAAAAATTAAAACTGAGTAGAAGTGTCTACATTGTAATATTTAATATGTAATGTAATAGTTATTGCCAAATTCTCTAAAACTATAAATCTAAAGATATTCTCAATGTGAATTATCCATTTAATGAAATATTATCTAAGGTATTAACGATATTTTCTTTTAGTTGGTATCAATGGTCAGTTAAGATAACATTAAGAGTAAGGATATTGTGAATTTAATATCCATAAATAAATATATGCTAATATGGAAATGATATTACATTTACATATTACAACATTACATCATCTAAGATATTTTTACCATAATGTTTTTTCAAAGAAGAAATAGTGAAGTTGTGTTGTCAAGGCATAAAAAGGGAAATACCCTTCCAAATCAGCATCCTGAGATGGTCCGAATCTGAATTGAATAGTTTGTTGTAGTGATGGATCAGTTGACTCAGGTGATAAATAGTGGTTGTGTTTATAAAAGATATTTTGGTTTATTTTAAATTATAGAAAAACATGAAAGTCATTTAAGGTTTGTCTTTCAAACCAAAAAAGATGATAATGTACTTTGTAAATTCCTAAAGTGTGAGTTTTGGTTACAATAAATATCTTTCCTTGGCCACATTGTTTCGAAAAATGGAATATCTAGTGATACTGCTAAAACAAATGTAGTTGAATAATGGCCCCAACACACATCCCTGTTTCATTGTTTAATATATATAACATTTTCTACACACTTATAACAAACTCTCAATCACTTTAGTAATGTACAAGATTGATTTTCCGTATAGTTCTCACATTGTAGAAATTGATTCTTTACCATCATCTTCATTTACATATTCCCTTTTTAATGTTGTTTAGAATACCTCTTCTTCTTTTATATACGTTTAAATATTTCTGATATTGATTAATCCTTTTATATTTTATGGTTCATAAAACAATATCATCATATGATGAAAAGGTAGAAAAAACTAGCACCCTTCGGAGATATGTATTAAGACCTTCAAAGAAGTTTCCAATATTTCACTATGTGTTGTGTATGTAATATGTTGCAAAAAATTATAACTTTTTAATAATATCTTCATGATATATAATACTTTATCTTTTTATTTTTTTAATATAATAACTTCCTATTTCTCTAAATTTCATTATCATAAGGGAAGTATTTATTGAATAATTTTTAGTTCAAATTTTTCCATTCAATGATTTATTTTTCATCATCCTTATTAGTATTATTGATAAAGGGAAACCATTTATTATAATCACATCTTATAAAATACACCAAAAGTATAAAATTTTCCATTTAACTACTTACCATGGCTATAAATAGGTTCTCTCAAGACTTAATCCATCACCCAGAAAAAATTATTTTAGTAATCTCAATACAAGGCGGGGGGTTGTCTTTAATTAATAAATATAGAAAAGGCGATTTTATAGGTGGAATAAGATTCTATTTTTTATAACGTTATTTTAAATAACCTGACTAAGCATCCCTAATATAGACATATGTTTTTCTGATCCAAAACTTGTTCCATTGGATTTCAATTTAGGGAAATAACTACACATACTAGGATTATTGATACCATTTTCCCTCCAAATCATCATCTCCAAACA
Organism: Viscum album; assembly: GCA_963277665.1. NCBI lineage: Eukaryota > Viridiplantae > Streptophyta > Magnoliopsida > Santalales > Viscaceae > Viscum > Viscum album. Next base: position 398,468,322 of record OY728151.1, on the reverse strand, counting down.
ATTGAATATACTATATTATCTCAAAATATCACGGATTTTAAATCCAAATGTATATTTCCAATTATGGTATATTTGTAAATTTGTTTTATAAATTTATATGTTGTAAATCATAAAATCATAAACAATGTTTTCTTTTGAGATATATTTTCTTTTAAATCATTCATAATGGTATGTAATTAATTTATGAATTTTCATAAGGGTTTCCTTTGGGATTGTCAAACCTGGTTTTGAGTAAGTCCCATTTTCATTTACATGGTTATGCTCGAGTTAGACCCAATGCCCATTTACAGAGTTCTTACTCATAGGTAAATGTATTCTAGAATCACAACCACTTATATTGTCCAGACATGGTTGTATTTCTATGAATACACTCATAATATCTCCCATACCAAAATCCTAGGCGATTTTTCTATATTTATCCTCAATATCCATCATAGTGTTATTTTCCCTAATATATGCTTTCTATTTCTAGTTTCCATGGATTCTACTAAAATTTATTTAATACCAACTATCAGGCCCTGACCCCAGAATCCCATATTTGGTGAATTAATATAGTAATTTTTCCTGATTACAAGAAATCAAATAACGAATGAATTATTTGTTTAGTATTTTTTAAAAATCAAATTACATAAATGATACACATATTATATTTTTAGATAAAAAATAAACCACAATAAAAAATACCAAAATAAAAAATCTTTGAAACTCATTCTAAGAATTAATCATCATTTCATGGGAAAATTAAAAAAATAATGTTATGGTCAAATGATCATTAAGTGCATCTTAAATAGATGAAATAATGTGTCCATGATAATAATTATAAATTAAAGGTAAATAACTGATCACACAAGACATATAAATATCTCAATATACAAAAAACAATATGGATAAATAGATAAATAAAACACATTCAATTTAATAAAAACACTAAGAAACAAATGCATATATCGATATTTAAAATAAATAATACCATGTAAAATAATAATAAATAAATTCTTAATAAATGAAATTATTAATTTTTGTATTTCATGTTTCACAGTAACATTTTTCTTTTACCGTCATGATTTATTCACAAAAAATTTTAATCTACTCCGATTTAGCTATTTAATTAAGGTCATGAGACTACTGATGCATCGAGGGGAATACAATAATCGGTCCCCAACCCATATATTTTATTTCCAATTCCATCTTCATATATTTAATAATCTATTTAATTAATGAACAAAATTTCTTATAGTAATATATTCATATTAAGTAAAAGATTAAAATTTATTAATAATATTTAAAATAATTGTAAAAGTGAACAACTTATGTAAAATTGGTAAATTTTGAAGGACATAATGATATCCATTTTTTAGAATATTGATATTGAAAATGAAATTTTAAAAAAATTATCAAAAGGAACTGATTGTTTAATCATAATGTTAACAATCAAAAAATTTTATATAGAAAAGATATCTTTTTGCACATGGTAATTTTTATGTGAAACCCCATTGAACAAGATATTTAAAATAGAAACATAAAATTCCATTTACTATTAAAGAATAATTATATTTAATTAATTAGTGTTAGTATATAAATCACTTTAATGTAAATTGGTTTATAAAACAAATAATTCTCACTAGAATGTTACTTGAGTCAAAATTCCTTAAATTGAATTTACTTTTGGTTGAACATCTAATACCCACATATATATGTGTCTTTAATATTTTCTTAAATTATAATATAACTGTAATTATTTTTATAATTTCTTCTATTTTTTATTATAATATCTTATTACTTTTTGTTAACAATATTTATTTATTTTTACTAATCTGTATGTAAATATCATAGTTCATTGAGTATATTTTGAGTTGTTACATTTGTTCTTATTACATTGATAATGATTTAATCATATAAATAATTTTAAACATGATGTAATTATCCTATATATTCATTAATTATGTATTTATAAAAATCCATAATATTGGGATTTAAGAAATGAAATATATTGTTCGTGGAGATGGTTTTTTATACACACACCTAAAAATTGTTTTCATTCTCTTGTCGTATTAATAGAATGAAAAGTAAGTAGTATAAATGTAAATTATAATTATAGTATAATTATTTTATCATATATATCACATATTTTCATTTAAATATTGTTTTAAATATTCCATGTATATCCGGAATGAATCACATCGTTTTGTGGAGGCAGTAGTCCACATGTCCACGAACAATGTTATCGTATTCGAACAAAATGTAAATCATGATATTATTAGTCATATTTGAATTTAAAATGCCTAAAAAATTAATAATATCAAATATATAATTTATAAAAAATAAATAGAAAATTATTTCTTACCATTAAAAGTTGTAATGGAAAAATGAACAATATCAGTTCTGAAGGTTGTAGTCCCTCACACACATGAACAATGATTGAGTGTCCCATATTATGGATGTGTGTGAAAGTGAAGGTATAAATCATAGAATATAACATTAAAATATATTTATAATTCATATTATATTTTATAGTAATAATATGAATGTAAATTAATTGGTCTATAATGAAATGAAACCAATGTGATGGTTGAAGAATGTTACCTCTTGTTGGGGTAACTCCTTTCAGTTTAAACTCAAAGAATTCTTTTCATTAATTTATGAAAAATTTGATGGTTGAAGGATTAGTAGAGGTATGTTGGGGAACTACTTCGGAATAATTTTTATGATCCAAATAGCTTGATATTTGTGGATAAGTGGGAGGGGTAACAGTCTTTTTATAGTGGCGAATAAGTGTCATTCTTGTAAATATAAAAAGGTAAATAGTATTGTTATCTCTCTCTCACATACGGTACCTCCAATAATGAAATAAATTCTATAAAATGGAGTACATGTTATAAATATATCCGCTTAATTGATTTTCTACATGTATATAGGATATTTTTTCACTTCTATTTATGGTTAAGTCTTATGTTAAACTATTTTTTCTCTTAATCACATAAAATAATTTTAATTAATTTCATTAATATTTTTTGTTAAAAACAAATTAAACCTTCTTATATATTATGAATTATTATTAATTAATGTATTTAAATAATTTTTCCAATTTCCAATATTATATGAGGCATAAAATATATTAAAATTAATCTCATAGATGGGATGACAAGGCGTGCTTTTAATGTAAAAATGTTCAAATGATTGAATTATTTTTTTATACAATATCAATATGATATTAATTTAAATGACATAGATTGGAATAATTAATTAATAATTTTACTAATTTTAATTTAAAAACAATTTTAAATATATATTTTTATTTATAAATAAGTTAGATGTAACATTATTTTTCGAATAAATTTCATAATTTTTCACTATTTATCAAAAAATGCACCTTCTTAGAAAAATACAGTGAATCCTAATTTTGAAATTTATATTTAAAAAATTACATATATTATGTAATGATAAATTTATATATGTGTAAAAATTTATATTTAAAATGGGTGCGTGATAACATTTTACTAAGATTGCCTTTATGAAAGAATATAGGTTTATATGTGAAATTTGGTTTGTTCATATCTTATTCATATAAAAAATATTCCATTCTTTTCAAAACCTTTTATTATAAATATAACATATGAATTTACAATAAAAATTATATAATGGTGAATAAATTTGATTTACTTTACAAAACATGACTAAATATAATTTTTTAAAATGGGTATTTGTGCATTAAAAACTAACTACTTATTTTATGTTAATAATGTGGTAAAAAAGTTTAAATTTATTAAAAAAATATTCTAAAGTATTGGGGTTCTACATCTATGTGTTTTTAATTTTTGTGAAGATACTATATGTTTGATATCATTTAATTATTTTGTAGATTACTGTAATGTTACTGAAGCTACATGAAGCCTCATTATTGGGAATCTCTATTCATATACAAAGAATATTTCTTATCTAATAATGTAGGATAATGACAAGAGAGATTATGTAAAAATATAATTATAAACAAATTATATTCTATGTGAAATATTTTTTATTTGTATGCTTGGAGAATATATTGTGTACTACATATTGTAATTACAAATATTAATAAAAGTGAACTTATTTGTGACGTACCAGTTCCTAAAGCATTAAATAAATAATTAAAAACTAAATAATTGTACACATATTCTATATTATGATAATATTATGTTTTTTCAGATAATTTCATTTAATATATGTGAATATTATGGATAAGAAATAATGAATTTCTAAAATTTTAGAAATAACCACTCATATGAGTTTCTTTAGATAATGAGAATGTTCAACATTATTGTATGTGATTATCAATTTTAAAAATTCAGAATGTTGTGAGATTATTTGTTTCTTTTCATCTTTATTCGAAAAAGGATATTCTTCAATATCTATATGAGAAACGAAAATTGTAGAGTTATCATTAAAACATTATTTTAAATAATATTCTATTAGGTATTGTGAAGGTATTGTTCTATTTGTACTCTAGAATTCATAGTTTATGTCAATTTTAGTAATGATTTTATGTTGTAACCTTTTTCTTTTAATTTTTTAAATTTTGAGATTGTGGTGTCAAACCAATGATAATACGGCGTGGGTGAACATTGATACCAATCAATAAAAAAATTATATCATTGCACTATTTATTTTTATCTCATTTGGGTAAGGTTGAGTAATCTTAATAGTTTATTAGATCATAATTTTTCAATAGAGGTTAAGATCAAAATAAATGAAAACTAAAAAAGTCACCACTGATTCAACTCCTCATTCTCATTTTTGCAAACAAACCTAAGGATTTTCATATTCAATTGATCCCCCTTGATTAATTTCATCCAAAAAATTTATAAAATTGAACATAATAATTCCTATTAAATTAAACAATGTATTTTTTTAAGTATATATTTTCCACTCCCACAAATGTTTTGATTAATATTTGGAAATAAAATTATGTGTTATGACATGTGACCTTCTTATTTTTCAACAAAAATTTTCATAAAGACATTTTTAATAGTTTTTATGATTTTGGATTTCCAAAAAGGTATTTTATAAAATTAAAATGGTTTTCCGTCAGTAATCATATGATTTATTATCTACTATAATTTAAGCCTAAAACAATTATATAGCTTTAAATGCTTTTTTAAAAAGTATCATTTTTACAAGTAAATGTAATAAAGAAAATAAATCATGCCGTTTGAAAAAGTATTTTGAATATGACTGATAACATTTACTTCTATATTTATGGTTATAATATTTTATTATAACATATATATCTTCTCCTAATTGATTAGTATTCTTGTAAATGAAGATTCTATTCTAGGTTTTAAATTGGGTTTCAAAATTAGTTTTACAATTTTTGATTTTTAAAAGAAAATAATTTTTTCTAATATTTTTCGAAAGAAAATTATTATTTTTAAAATTAATCATGGAATTTTTACGGAATTTTGATGTAATTTGTTTATAAGAATAAATTCTTTATTTATCAGGATCATACAAAGTATTTAAAATTAATTAATAATTATATTATATAATTCAATTTCTAAATGTATTTTTCATTATGATCAAAGTATATCAATTTTAATGAAAACATTTTTTTGGTGTTTTCAAAAAATTTATTAAAAATAACTACTTACGTCCATTTTCTAGTGATTTATCCCATGATCGTGAAATGTCATTTATCATGTATTTCACTTCTTTAATGATCCTATTTTTATAAAAGATATATCTTTAATCATCCACCTAACTTATTTCAATTCATGTCTTGTAGGATGTTTAAGGAATGTTATTGTTGAATCTCCTAACCTTTACATGGTTATTTTATATGAGGATTAATGTATGAATGGTTTCATATTATAATTGAACTTATATTTAATGATAATTATTATTTTTTCAATTAGAGTCATTATCAACATAAAATTAATTTCTTAATATTCCATATCACAATAGATATTGAATTTTTTTGTGAATATGATTATAGTGTAATTTTTTTCATGTTTATTGTGTGAATGTGATAAAGGTGGATTTTATGATAAGGATGCTATTTAAAATTATAAAATAAACCTTAATTAAAAGAAATATTATCTGTGAGTGATTATAAATGATATTTATCAAATGATTATTTCTTGAATGTGATGTAAGGAGAATTTTTCATGAGTGTGTTATGTAATTGTGATATAGGTATCATCGTACAAATGCTTTTTTTTTAAAATATGATTTTTTATTCTTTGTTCACATGTTTGTTTTCTGAACATGATTTATAAATATTGGTTCAAATATATTTTTATGTCAACATGATGATGAATATTTTTGAAATGATTATTCATTTGAATGTGCTAAATGAGGTTTGTTAACGTGACTATTTTGTGAATATGATATATGATGATTTGATCACATGTTGATGCAATAACATGATATAAATAGATTTTGTTAAAATGTAATATAATGAATTTGATTTATATAGAATGGATTTTAATTATTCTTATTAAATTGTTCCTTATTATTTATTAGACATATTTATGTAATATTCAAATGATTAGGCCCCATAGGTAATGTAATTCTTATATAATTAAGTCTCTTCCCATTCCCATTCCATAATGATAATTTTGATTTAGATCCTTCCAGTTCCTTTCTATAATGATTATATTGATCGATACTTACCTTGTCTCATACTATAAAGCATATATTGAGAATAATCTAACCCATCTAATTTTTTAATTTTTATATTGATTATGATCTACCCAATACCTTGTTATAGTACTTATATTGAACAAGAACAACCAAGCCCTATTATGAATGGCTTATTTAGTAAGAATAGCCAGGATTTCTTTGGAATATTCCATGTGTAATGTTATGGGTTATTTATTCAAGGATATATGGTGGTTATTTGGAACATTTGTGTTACATGGTTAGATAAATCCAATCATGGTGCTTAAAATTGTTGACTTATATTTCATATTAATTTATTATTTAAAAATCATATTTATCACAATATTTCATAAACTTTTTATCAAAATTTTTATATTTCTACATAGTGGAATTGACCTACTAATTTGTACGTACACCCAATTTGGGCCTCTATTTGAATGCTTGGTAGATTACATGGATGTAAGTTTAGATATGGGAAAGGGAACTTATCAAAGATTTACTACATTATATATGGGATGTAGTTTGGATAATTGTCTAATGTGAGGTTCATCAACTATGTATTATGGTATTTTTTTGTGTGCTAATTATTTTATTTTGGTTTATTTTAGATGGAAAATTAGGTAAATGTCATATTTTCGTGACACACATTATTAACATTGGATTATTTGGTTCCCCCTTATCATTATACTTCAATAAAATTTTGTTTCAACTATGTTTATATAACCATGATTACTTTCATTAAGGATTATTCCATTGATTTTAATATCTAATTTGGCACTATAGTCTCCCAACTATACATATAATAGCTCCACATTGATTTGTATCCTTTGGTGTATGGGGAGGTGTTTTTGAGGTCATGTAGCCAACCCGTTTTGGCCACATAATAGAGTTTATGATTAGGTGGATTAAAAATGTTCTATTAGACATGAATTTTTATTTATCTATTTCATTAATAAATTTTAATGGAAAAAAGTAGACTATGATATTTCGGGAAATGGTAATGTGGTTGTGTACAGGAGTAACTAACCCATGTACATGGGATAATATTTGTTCCATGGGATAGAATTTCTATTTATCATGTTCAATTGGTATAATGGATATTTTTTCACATTAGGAGATTCATATGTTCCTTGACATTACTATATATTCAGATTTATATTAATGGTCAGTTGTGGATTAAGATGAGTACCATGTATAATGATAAGAACATAGGGATATATATTTAAATTAATTTTTCATGATAAACACAATTTATTACATGATATATGAATTTTCATTGATGAAATGTGATATGATATTCATGATATATTTGATAAATGGAACAAAATTAACTAATATTCAATGTTAAAACATGTATAATACATGTTTACAGAGACTTGCAGAAGACCCTCATTTTTTTTACACATGTTTTAGTTGACTATTTTTTTCTATTGTACAATAAAGAGTGTTTTTATTATAGAAACAGTTCCACCTCATCATCATTATGTTGAGAATTAGTAGAGTGAAAATTATCATGCACCTAGTACAATAGATCCAGATATTCATGTTGCTCCTAAGGATAAAATAGATGTTCATCTTCATGATATCTTCTTGAGAGTCATACAATCCATATAGGGGGAGACAATTTATATTGTACAATCAATATATGGACTAATGATATTTTTCAGCTACAGTATCCACATATGTTCAATAGGGAGTGAGGCCCCCTAACTATCCATATAACAGATTGAGTTTGTTAAAATGATCTAAAAAATCATGAGATATCTAAATACAAGATGGTGAATCTTGGTAATTATATTCTAGTTGGATCAATCAAGAATTGGTAGGACACTGTGGAGTATGATGGGCATTATGAAGAGTAATCATGTAAGGGAATAAAGGAAAACATATTGAACCACTTATATCTAATGAAATTGATGGATATGGGGGATCATGATTACATTCATCCCACATAGTAGGGCATGACAACAACTTATTAAAATTCTCATTTAATAAAACATCAATTTTTTTCAACATCCATGGATACTGATGAGATCTATAGTGAAGGACATTTTTAATATATAATTCTCTATGTGATTCACCCATCAGTGATTGTTTTTAATATGTGTATATTTTCAAAAGAGACTAATCATTCATTATTTTTAAAAGGATATATTAGGGATTAATTTGATATTGTACAAAATGTTTGATCATGGAAAACTAAGAACTCTTATTTTGGTAGAAGGATGCACCAAAATATATGTTTTTTCCAAGGAAACATCATTAGTAGTAGTCAGGGAAGTGGGTAGAAATACTAGAATTGTAGTACATTTTTGTTCATGTAATGTTTCATTTCAGGCCACATGTTTCCATAGAGTCTATATCACAGTGTCGATTTCCAAATTTTTTGAGATAAGGAACTACATTAGAGTTTTGATGGGTTATAATCTTCCATAATAGGGCCAATAGATCATGACAGGTACACTATTCTTAGAAGGACTCAGCTACTTCTAAGTATCTAGGTATATGGAGATCCATAAGTCATTTAAGAAAATGAATATGAAGTGGTAGCCTAGTGCATGAACGGTTGTAAAAATTATAGAGAGTAACTCAGGGGAGTAATATTGGACCTAGTGAAGAAGGTAATGTCAGAATCATTCTATAGAGACTATATTATATATTTTAGACATAGTATAATCTTGAAATAGTGGTACAATTTCATTATTATATTCCATTGTTTTCATTATATTTTACATATGAAAAACACATTAATTTTTATATAATATTTTATAAAATGGTATTTCCTTGGTTATGGATGTCTTGGAAATATTTTTGTTCTTTTAAACGTATTTTATAGTGTGATGATAGAATATAAAATGTGGTAATGTATATTCTCTAAAAATAAGATATTAATTTTTTTTGGTATTAATTTATACTATAAAAGAAAGGATCATTTTTTATTATTGTTATGTATTAGTTATTCCAATAATAGGATCATATTGGTTTTTACCAAAGGAATGTTAGATATCTATCTTTATAAGGAAGCAAATATTCTCATGTCGATGAATGGGATAATCACTGTGTTGTTTTAGAAAAATTCATTGAAGATCAAATTTTCTCAAAGGTCATATTGAATGATTTTATGTTGTATTTTTTTGGGGTGTAGTGTTATTTTTCATCACTAATGATAGACTGTTTTAGGATTTCATAATGAGTTCTACATCTTAATTTTTGGGATATCGGTTTCAGGATAAGGTTAGTTCCGAGAGTAGGGTCGATTTCTATTTGTACTAATATAATGGAACCAGAAGAGATTTGGGATTAGAATGTTCATCTAGATGATCAGGATGATATTATTTTAATATGGAATAGTACATATCCATTGGGATCCCTTGATCTTTTTCCTAAGAAGGATGATGGTACCTTGAAGTTATGTTTATATTATAAGAGATTGATCTTGATGATGATCCAGAATGGGTCTCCTCTTCCAAAAATATATAATTTATATTATTAGTTGGGATATTATAATATTTATTTAAGATAAGTTTTTTATCCGGATAACCCAATTTAAGGGTTATAAATTTGTGCGTACTTTAGACTATTTTTGGAGCATGTATGTATTGCATGAGTTAGTAATAACACTATTTGGTTTGAAAGTTTCACCAATAGTATTTATAGCTTTGATGAATTGGATCATCCATCATTTTTTGGATAGTTTTGTTGTGGTTTTTTGACAAATTATTTGTGTAATATAATTCTATAGATGATCATTCCCAATATCATGACGTCATATTGAATACATTGATATCGAATTCATTTTACACCAATCTTGAAAAATTATTTTTTTTAATAAAGTGATGTTCTATGGCCATTTCATCTTAGAGGTAGGAATTTTAATAGACCCACATAAGGTTTCATTCAAGGTATCCTGGGAGTGGCCCAGGAATTTCATTGTGATTCTATGTTTTAGGGATATTTGGTTATTATCAAAATTTTATGTGGGACTTTTCCCATCTAGAATGACCAATTAAATGGTTAACTAAGAAATGAGTGATGTTTGTTTGGTCAGATTCGTTAGAGGGAGTTTTCAGGTGCTAAAAGGAAAAATGACCTCACAACCAATCCTTACTATACCATTGATGATGGAAGTATATATTCTGTGCTACGATGTATATACACTTTGACTATTATCATTTATGATGTTGAATGTCCATGTGGCTACATATTGATCCAAACATATGATACAGAATGAGATTAATTACACATATCACGATATATTGTTAGGTGAAGTAGTACATGCCATGATGTGTTAGATAATTTTCATTATTGGTGATATGTTTTTTGTGTACATAGACTAGAAGATCCTCAGGTACATATTTTCTCAGTGGGACATGATCCTTCATCATAGGAAGTGGTTCATGTATATGGAGTACATAGAATTCGAGTTGGATTATAAACTACAAATGGTCAATTTCATTAACAATTCAGTGAACTAAAATACACAAATGGATATAGTTTGGGAGTATTTTGATGAGTTGTGGATGATGGTTCACTATTTAGACATGAATCTAGATATATATTGGTCACAAGGATGTGTATATATAACATCATTATTTTTTAATCCCAATCTACTATCCTAGATCAATATATAGTAGTTATCTAAAACTAAGTTCATAGTTTTGGGAAACAAGTTATATGGTGGGGAGACATGATTAAGTAGGTAGCATGGTTGAACAAATTATTTAATTTTATATGGATGTGTATTATTTCCTATGGGGTATATATTAGGAGATGATGAGATATTTTCATGATTTTAGTTGGGATGTTCATCCTTGATTGAAAAAAAATGTATTGTTATCTATATAGATAGTATATGTTGTCATGAGTGAAGAAGGATGCTTCAGGTTTGTATTGAAATTTTTCATATGATAGAAAGCTAAATATGAAAATTAGAGACCAAATTGACTATTGTAGCCTCTTCCCATTCTTATTTTTAAATGGGACAACATCAAAATATATTTTTTGGAAATATTATCTAGTAAAATTCAAAAGAGTGCTAAAGTATGGGTGATCTCGGATCAACTAGCGAAGGTATAACACCTCTTGTATATCAAGGAGATATTTTATTTCTATGATCTAGGTTGATTTAACATGTGTATGATATTTAGTTTTTAAATAGTTACTATGAGTAAAATTTTATACATAGATCCATGTTACCTATAATGGTTCTAGAAGGGTCATTATAATTCTATGAGATCATGAGTTCTGTAGGCTATAATTATCATCATCAAAATGATAGTCGATCGAAGTAAAATATTAATGTTTTAGAGGATATGTTACGGGCCATTGTATTAGATTTTAATTGTTCATGTGATTATTAAATGAAAGTCATTTATTTTTCAAATTACGATAAATTTTAATCATTGATCAAAAAGTAACATTCCAATTACTATTTTTTAGGTAATTCAATTCAAAAAATTGTTGGTCAGAGGTGGGTGTGTCTATTCTAACTAGATATAGTCTCATGAAATATATTTGAGAGTATGTTTAATTGATTATGTGGTCATTGGTGGCCATAATTATTAAGAATAAATCCTTTTTTACCATCATTGATGAAATAAATATTTTGATTTTGGTCATTATGTTATTTTTAGGGTGTCTCATAGGATGAGAAATCTCATATTTGGAAACAGGGAAGATAGAACCCATGTATGTTGGTCTAATTCAACTACTGTTTAGGGTCAGTATCGTGGCATACTTATTATCCCTTGCAAAGTGATACAATTCCCTACATAAATTATTTCATGTTTCGTAGCTTCAAAGATATTTTCTACTCGCTTACTATGTGTTATTAGTGAAATACATTGAGATTTATGGTGATTCATCTATTAAGGATAATCTAATATGGCCTATGGACCATAGAATGAATTACCTTTATGTTCGGATTAGATTTATATTTCATGTGTAGTGGAAGCATGGTAATGTTCATGATGAGACCTTCTAGTGGGAGTTTGATATATGATCATAGTTTCTATAAAATGTTTTTGAGAACCTATAGTGATTTTAAGAGTAGCAGGAGGATGAGAAGTTATAATGTTGGGAGACTAAGAGATACTGTATATATCTAGGTACACATATCATTGAGTTTTTTCTTATGTACTATTTGGTGTTTTCATTTTTTCATTAAGCCATAGAGGCTGAGTATTATTTGGAAAAAGAGACCATTTTTTTAGAACATTTCTAGACATTCAGTGACGTACACATATTTGAATTAATGGGGTCTATGTATAAATATTTAAAATAGTTTTATGAGGGGTTTAAATGGATTCATTATCAATAGATATAGTTCCAATACTTATATAGAAACTAGGAAGGAAAACTATATGTTGAGAATTTACACACCTTGTAAATTTTACACCACCTGCAACTACTATGAGACACATGTTAGGATTTTGTTCATTAAATTATGTGGTCACACATCATGGACCTAATACAAATCATATAAAAATTGATCTTGGAAAATATTAACCCATGGTGAGGATTATTTTGACCAAACTAAAAAATGTGGAAATATATTACATGAATGGAATACATGTCGTTTATTCAACAAGACTAACTATTTAAAGTGTTTTATCTACAAATGTATCTATTATTATTTTAGTGAAAGCTCTCTATATAAGACCAATGAAATATTCTGTGTAAATTTAAATTATATTCTTTCTATATGAACAACCAATTCCACATATGATCTATGGTGAGTTGGTCTTCTTAGGTTTTCTATTCTCTTATATTGTTTTTCATTGTAGATGAGAAATATTTGTACCATTGTTGAATATTCTTTAACGCAGATGTTTTGTGATTTATTTTTTTTTCATTGATCAATATAACATTTTTTTCAATTGTATTTTCCCATTGTAGGAGTTTCTAATATTCATATAAAGGTAGTTGGCCTAATCATAACCCTATGACCTATTTATATTGAAATTATGTGAAATATTGAGATTTCTCGGACGTAACATTCCGTATAATTAAATTATTCATTATGAAATGTAAAGTCACATGAAAAAATATAATTTGGATTCCTATCGATTAAATTTTTGGTGGGATGTGGCTTATGGATACCCAATAGGTGAAATAACCCTTTAGTGAAATGAAACGAATAATGGATAAAAGTGTGTTTAGCATGAAATGATGCATTAAGTGATTGGTTTATTTATAATCCCTTATAAATAAATTACTTTTTGTTTATATTAATATGGATAATTTGTGATATAAATACATGTGTAATTGAATGAAAAATGAAAATTTTCTTAATAAACCATTGAGGCATATGATAAGATATTGTGACATTATTACATTTATGAATTGTTGTATTCAATTTTTTTAATTCTTATATTGAGGGGGATTGTCATAGTCCCATACTATAATTCTTATTTTGAGTGGCCTCTTCTGAATCCCATGCATTAACAATTATATTATACAGGATCAAGACTGTCTCATGTTGTAATGATTATATTGGGAATGATTAGACCAATCTCATGTTGTAAGGCTTATATTGTGGAGGCTATTCTTAGTAACATGAATTAATTCTTTTATTATGAATGATATTTCCAATCCCCTATTTAAAATATTATATTGAGAGGGATCTACACAATCCACAACATAAATTATTATATAGTGGTTCTGTCTTATTTTTGAGTGTTTATTCAATGTGTATATTTATGAGTAATTTTTTAATTGATAAATGATGGTTGGATGTCATGTTCTGTAACATTATCTATGCTATTATTTCGTCTTGTAAAAGAATATGGATTTATATATTTTATTAAATAATTAATTAATACATATTTTTATGTATTAATTTCAGCTACTAAATATTATTTTTGTTGTATTTAAATATGTTGGTGTCAACCTATTAATATTTAATAACACTATATTTGGGCCCCCAATTAGTACTCGATCCATTTATATCAATGTATGATTGGACATGGGATGGGGACGTTGTTGGTGTTTTATTTAATTCTAGATGGGATGGTGTAAGGAGATGGGTCTGAGGCGGGGTTCATGACTATATACTTTTACGGTTATTTTGTTTATTTTGATTCATTTATTTTTATTAAATTTAATTTTTCATTTAGATAATAATCATTTGGTCATTACAAGGATTATAAATATTTTATTATTAATTTCCCACTTATTCATTATAGTTAAGTGAAATGTTATTTACTCTTCGTCTATGTTTATTTAATATTTTTTATCTATTATTTAATTTATTTTACTCTATAATAGGGCATATAATCTCTCAAATATACATATCACACCCCTACTACTGTTCTTAAGACTCTAGTGTACATGTAGGTTCACTTTATGTCTCTTAACGAACTCATTTTTCCATCATGGGAGAGTGATAGATCTGGGGACATTAAAACTGTTATATAACAATTGATTAAATATTTATAAGTTTTCCATTATGGATAATTTATTCTTATTCATTTCTTATGTTTCAATTTTGTTTGTCAGGAATAAGAGTATAACTTGGTGGAATTCTATATGGGTGTATCGTGTGGCTGAATGTGGGGAAATAATCACGAGTATTATAAAATAATTTTTTCATGAAATTAATCATCAATGACACTAAACAGTCCAATATTTTTTATATTTAATGTTTAAAATATCGAAAATTTATAAAATGTAAATAGTTCATTATAATTTGTTTCAAAGAATGTCTATAATGAGTGTATTTTAAGAGGAACTTTAGTATGGGTATATGGAACCTAAAATAGAATCAAAGTAAGTATTATTTATTTATTTATATTATAATGTTATATTTACAAATTGTTTTAAGATAAAAAAAGTGATAACTATAGAGATATGTATAATTATAGGATAATATCTTGAAATTTTTGTGATTTGTTTTGTAAGTGAATTTTCCTAAAAATTGCATCACATCATGGATACCAAAAATAACATATTATTTTCTAAAAGATGAATCATTGGGTTATCTATCAAAAAAAATTGTTTTTCTGTAGACATGATCTTCACTCAGTGCATGATAAGTGTTTTTATTACAACAGACATGGCAAGACAATCGTAGTGGATAATCATTGGTCAATTCCCATTGTCCCCATGTACCATTATTAGGGGTATGAACATAGTCTTTGTATATGGATTGATAATACAATAAAAAAATCCTTTGATACCTAATGATAAATTAGAGGAGTTAAAGGTTGATCCAACTATGTCATAGTTGAAGCGAATGTATCATAAGACGGAATTATGGTGTCATAGGTGAATACATTTTAAGATTTTCAATTAATATTCAAATTATCATTTTCAATTATATTATTAGACCTTATCAATAACATTTTTCTTTTATTATTTCTTTATAAATGGGATCATAAAATTATCCTTTGAACGGTCTTCCCCTAAAAACTCATAGAAAAAAATAATAATGAATATTTTTTTTAAATATTTTTGATATTGGAAAAAATCACTATATTCCTATTACATGGTAATTCACAAGTCTCAAAATATATAATATTGTAAGGTTTATATATATTAGTGGAATATTTAACCTCAGTTTGTTATAAATTATAATATTTCTCCCTTCATTTACAAATTAATAAAATTGAGAGCGTACACATTATTTATAGGTGAATATTTGACCAAAATATTCTAGAATAATATTTTTTACTAATTAGTACCATGTTCGAAATATTTCTCCACATGAAATGAAAAACAAAAATGATACATGTTATATATGATGAGTAATATTAAGAAAAATATAATTATAATAAAATCATTAGTAAATAATAACATATTAGTAAACTAAAATTATATACAACTACAGAATAAATTATTAATATGTATTAATATTAAAAAATATTGTTCTTTCTCAATTTTTTTAAATTATTAAATATAAAATACAAATAAATTATATTGTAAACATATAAAATATTATTAAAATTTTTTATCAACTATATGAACATTAATTAAATTGTAAAATTTTTTAGAATAACATCAAGAACACTTAATGTTTTTTTAAAAATTATTTTTCATGAGAAGATTTATATATATATATATTGTTTTAAACAATTAAAACTACATTCATAAATGTTATAGCATAAAGTTTATATATTAAATATAATTTTTTGATAAATATTATCAAATCTATGAAATTATTAATTTTGGGTATTTTTAGTAAATAATTGATTTTCATGTGAATATTTAAAAATAAATTGTTTTAGAGGAACTATTATTTCGACATCATCATTATTTTTGAGCAATTAATTCAATAAATATTATTATTTTTATAATTAGGTTCTTGATTTTTTTATAAGAGACATAAATATTTTTATTTTTATAATAAATTAATTTATTTATTAAAAATAATGTGCAAGATAAATCTAAGCTACACAAATATTTTATATTAAATAATAAAAATTTAATAAAATATTTCTTATCAGTATATTTACTGATTTTGAAATTTATTTTTCTAATAATTAGAAATATTATTTCGTAAATTTATTATCATATTTTAAATCCACATGAATAATTAGAAAATATGGATAATTATAGGGTATCATCATAATTAATTATCTTTGTAATATGTATTTTTGACAAAAAAATAAAAGATATGATAATACCATAGAATAAATAAAAAATTTACGATGAAATGAAGGGTTTAGATATGTATAGAGAAAAAAATTTCACAAATAAAATTACATTCCATTTTTGAGCCATTTTACATATATTAATTGCATGAAATTATTTTAATGTAGTAAGAAATTAAAAAAATCCATTTTTATCACCATTAAAATGAGATCACCACACTAATTAGATGCCTTTTTTCAATAAAACATTATTTTGAGTATCCCATATACTCCCTACCGATGTCATTTATTCCGTTATCATTCCAGAATAGGCATAAATGGATCCATAAGGTGTTACCCAAGGTAGAGAATACATAGGGATAAGTAATTTTCTCAACAAAAATTTCATAATTATTATTCTCCTATACTCATTCAAACCCTATATATCAATGAATGTATGATAAAATTATAATAGTTAATTTTTTAAATATTTATGACACTATTGGAATATACATTTTGAATTTTCATGTAGAAAATGTTGAGAAAAAGGCAAAATATGGAGTATATGTGGACAACGTCCCTCCATGAAAGTTATGCTTGATTTATTTAACACAACCATACATGGACAAAAGAAAAATACTATTTAAAGGGATAATATAATAATTATAATTAAAATATAATTATTTAATTATATGTTATTCTACAAAATCATCTATATCTATATAAAAGGAATTTTTTTCCTATGATTACTTTAACAACCCAAACATTCATTACTAGAAATCCTCCACAATCTAATTAAATGTCCATTTATGTAAAAAATTTATATAAAACATCAACATATTTGGGTTTTTTTTTGAGAATTGTGACCATTCCTAATATAGTTGTTGAACAGTGATCAGATGATTATTATAAATATAGGGTTTTAACAAATCCTAATTTACATAGACAAATGATGTGACGGCCTCATCTAGTAGAATTTCTCAATACGAAGCCCATTTTTCGGAGTTCCGAAATGAGGTGGAGTCATTGGGCATTTCTCTTGACCAATCCCATGTCGGGCTTCATCATGTTAAGCTCGAACGGAATCATCTACAGGAGAAGTGGATGTTGATAGATATCACCACGCGTGCAAAGTTATCTGTGCCACCTCAAGAGTCTGTCACCATCACACAACATACCCATAGGTCATATGAGGTTATTTTAAAGAGTTACGTAACAAATACCTAGTACTATGGTAATGTAGGTTATTTTTGTATATAATAATGAATATACTTTCATCTTATTATTGTTACCTTGTACATAGTTTTTAAAGAACAAATAGTATTTTTAGTTAATGATCAACTAAGAAATATATTTTTATGAATTAAAATATTTTTGAATAAAATATTATTTTAATAAAATATTATTTTTTTCAATTAATTTTTATTAAATATAAATGATCATGTAATTTTATGAATGCAAATGTAATTATTGTTAACGTTTGAAAGCCATTTTTTGTCAAAAACCATGAATTTCCAATAAATGTCAGTTTTTATTTTAAAAGTGAAAATTAACATATTTTAAAAATTATTTAGATAAAATTAATTTTATTTCAGGAATCAAGATGTCGAAATTATCCAATGGTGAATTTTTCATAATTTTCTGAGATTGTCAAATTGATGGGTAAAAATTAAATATCGTTTAAATATATAATGAGTATTATAACAACATAATGACCCAGTATTGATGTAATAAAATACTATAAACCACATTAGCGTCCAATATATGTTTTACAATTAAAATAATATGATTTTGGGTTTGTTTTATTTATTTTACAAACCTTTAGTGGACCCTTCCAGACTTATTAAACATTTTTTATTTTTAAATTGTTTTCCATGGGAGTGTGACTCACCTCCACATAAACAGCCCCATTATTTTAAGAATTTCATACATTGTCCTTATAAAATATTGTTTTACACTTCCCTTTTCAAAAACATGGGTAAAAACCATTGGCTAGTTTATGGTTTTGATTAGTTTAATGTGAGGGTCCCAAACCTAAATAATAAAGAATTCCCTCACCACTCCTATATAAACCCACCCATGCTCCCACATTCTCTTAACTCAATTCCTTTAGATTTAATCCAACCTATACCCTTATTTATCTAGAATCCTCCCAAGGTACCCCATTCTCCCAAGAAGCCTCTATCAATCCTCCTTTAAGCCTTTGGAAGCACACTTCCAATTAAGGGGTTTTCTTCCTTATCAATTTTGTCAAATTTTCATAATGTTGTTATGCATTTTTTTTGGTAATTATAAATGTATACTATGGTTCCCACCTCCCCAGTAATGCCCTATTTATTTTTGAATGATGGTATAACCCTTTCTATCTCATTAAATGCCTCCAATGTACACCAGTTACTATGAAAAAAATCTGAAAGTAATTTCTCTCTCCTCATTTACATTCAAGAAATTCTTTTGTATCATGAATCTAATTTCCATTACATTTTTTGGGAAATGTATATATATGACCCCCATACATTCTATTTCATGTAAATATGATGAGACACCTATTCCTCTCTCATCAATCATTTTTATGAATTCTTACATCACATCGTTAGGCTGCAAAATTGCACTGTGTTTTTCCAAGCCAGGATCATTGTGTAGTGAATACCATAACCATGTCACTATAATGGGTATTCAAAATTATAAACAAATACCTATTGAATGGTAATTTCACGTATTTATTTCACATTACTTAATGATGGAATTACTTATGATGTTGATTTATTCTATGTTATATGATCCATGTGGCACACGTATGCATGAAATAAAATGTTTAAGAAGGGTGCACCGTGATAGCACTCCAATGAATTGTGTAAAGTATAGAATCCCGATACGTTATGTGTAATTGGTTTTGACTCATTCTAATTCAAGTGCAATGAGGTTTTACCCGTGCTTCATGTACAATGAGGATTTACTCATGCTCCATGTGCAATTGTCCTTGGCTTATGCTAATTCCATGTTAAGTTTTGTTGCCACATTTTAATGTTACGATTATCATGCTTTATCATTCCTTTAGGTTTATGATTCTCTTGTTCTATATTGAGATGCATATTTTCTAACATTTATTGTATTCCTCATTTTTCCCATGATTATTCCCTTACTGGGCTTTATAGCTCATCTTTTTTATGCATGTCCTCAGGTTATCCCATGCAATGCTAAGTACGAGGGAATGCAGTTGACATGTAACTGATGTATTCAATATAGATGTTGTTTTTCATGTTTGAAGTGGTTATGTAAATATCATATTCCTCAATTACACTAGACCTCTCTATCATCTATGTGGTATCTAGAGAATTTCAGTTAACAAATTATGTTTAGTTGTGTAATAAAAGAGAAGGGTCTTTATAGTTGGTATCAGATGATAGGTTTAGTTATATTTTGGGATTAGGATTACAAAATCCTAGCAACACCTTATAGAAAAGACTGTGTATAATAAAACCATCCCTTTGTTTTGTTGGGTATTCAGTAATTGGTTTATCAAGAAAATACATCCTTGTTCAGATATGAGTAGGTAGAGGTGGATCTGGAAAAGATGTATCCTAGGGGTAAAACCCAAAAACACCGCTCTGATCTTGAATCGATCGGGATATGGTGCATGAAAATGGTCCTTACTGCATTCTTGGTTATGACACTCCTGGAGGGTATGCATTGGTCATTTCACAAGCTTATTATGAACCATTATCAAGGGACAAAAACTTCACTAAAAATAATTGTTAGAAAGTAGATCATTGATAACATAGACTAAAGCCAATAGATTCATATGGTAAGGAAATAAAAGTTATTTATAAGTCATATGTTTTTTCCTTGTATTAACCTTTATGTGTTAACAGTATCATTCCTTTTATTCTATCCAATTACCAGTAATAGGAGGACTCATGATAATAACCAATGTGAAGGTCAATGTGATGATTGTACTAATGAGATTCCCAATCAGATGGGAGCAGGAATCGCAAACATTCCACACTTATCACTCAACAAACTCAAGTTTTGAATAGAATCATGGGACAATAGGAAAGTTAAACCCCCTAATAATGAAAAGGTAGCCATTGAGAGCTTCATGAGACAATGTCCTCAGACTATTAATAGATCATTCGACCCCTTAGTCGTTGAACAATGGATCAACTCCATTGAAAATATATTATCCATCATTCAATATTATGAACAAGAGAAAGTTCTCATGGCAGCTTATCATATGGAGATTGAAGTTGATAAATAGTGTACGTTGATAAAAAATAAGAAGCCTGAGGAGTAGATCGAGGCGTTGGAATGGAACGATTATTGGAAGATGTTTTTCGATAAATATTTTCCATGCAACCTTCAACTTATGATAGAAATGGAATTCCTTTCCCACACGAAAAACGATGATGAATATGTTGCAGCATATGAGGTAAACATCCCAAGGCTTGCACGATACATTTATGGGTTTGACATTACCCCCGAATACAAGGTTGACTACTTCTTTGGTGGGCCAAAACCTAGCCTTCAGAATGCGCTGGTGATCTGTTACTTCGACAGCTATGAGGAAATTGTCTGATGTGCCCTCAAGGTCGAAATGGAGATAAGAGGATCTTAGGGGTATCATGGGAATAAGAAACATAAGGTAGACTTCAATTCTAGCTGTCCGATGGATAAATTCAACGGTGCTAAGATGTTCCAGCACCTCACATGACAAAGGTGCAGAAAGAAGTACCCCAGAAACTGCCTGAAGGGGATAAAGAAATGCTTTAGGTGTGGAAGAGAAGGGAACCTAGATGTTAACTGTCAGAAAGAATGACCCACGTCTACGATATAGGAGAGGAATTCTACTTTCTATCCTCAACTAATTGTTAATTTCTACAACTGCAGACAACCATGACATCTTGAACATCAGTTCCCTAAGCCAAGGGTCTTCGGAGGCAACCAACAACCTCCAAGGCATCAAGGGTGAGCTTTTTCCATAACTACTACTAAAGTGAACCCTAAAAATGAATTGGTGATATGAAAACTAGTAATTCATTCAATAACAGCGAACATACTTTTTGATTCATGTTCTACAAAATCTTTATATCTATATTGTTTAGTAGAACAATCCCAGCCCCACCACAAATCATGAAAGTGAAGATGTCTTTGAGTATAGAAAATGTTGAAATCAATGTCTCCTATTGATATAACTCCTCCCCTGTTATAATATATGGATTTAACTTCCCAAAAAACCTCGTCATAATCCATCTAGTGGAATTTGATGCAATTCTTGGAATGGAATGGCTTTCCGTATATAGAGAAAAAATAAATTTCCATGAGAGGGAAATCACTCTCCATGGGAATAATTGACCCCTGATTCTTCACAAGTTCAAGGAGGAAGATGGACCTTATTTAGCTCCATCATCTCAAGCATGTATATTACTACCCTATGAGCACACGTATCTATCTCAGATGATTGTGTCTATAGAGGCAACCATCCTACAATACATTCCTATTGTGAGGGAATTCGCTGAAGTATTTCTCGAGGAATTGCATGGTCTTCCTCCTTGAAAAGATGTTTAATTCTCAATTGATCTTATACCTGGGGAATTTCCAATATCAAAGACTCCATATAGAATGGATATTTTAGAGAATGTGGAGATGAATAAACAACTACAGGAGAATCTGGATAATGGGTTTATATGCCCAAGAGCTTCACCATGGGGTGAAAAAACCATCTTCATCATGAATAAGGATGGGTCAATGCTCCTTTACATCGATTATCATGAGCATAACAAAATCAGGATAAAGAGAAATTATCCTCTCCCATGAATTGATGACTTGTTCGATCAGCTGCGTGGAGCACAACACTTCTCCAAGATGGATTTGCGGTCAGGATATTATCAAGTAAGTTTGAAGAAGAATGATATCCCTAAAACTGCTTTTCTTACAAGATACGGGAATATGAATTCATTGTAATGCCTTTCGGAATCACAAATGCTCTAGTAATATTCATGAACATAATGAATAGGGTCATTAAGGATTACCTTGAAAAAAGTTTGGTAGTATTTATAGATGATATTATGATGTAATCCAAAACCAAGGAGGATCATGAGGAGCATCTAAGAACTGTAATAGAGACCTTGCAGATGGAGGAAATATATGAAAATATATAAGGTGTGAGTTCTTGTTGAAGGAGGTCTTATTCATGGGAAATATCATCACAAGCAATGGGATATATGTGGATCCCTCCAAAACAGATGAAATTGAGGGGTAGTCAAGGCCAATAATGGTAACAGATATCCATATCATTTTTGGGATTAGCTGGATATTATCGACGATTTGTGAGAAATTTATCATGATTTTCCAACTTTCTTACCAAGATAAATCAGAAGGGAGAAAAGTTTTCATGCAGTAAAGAATGCGAAGAAATCTTCATGGAGTTGAAAAAGAGGCTCATCACTACGATCATGCTAAACTTACACACAAGTGGAGAACTTTTTGTGGTATTTAATGATGAATCAAAGAAGGGCATGGGATATGTGTTGATGAAAAATGACGAAGTTGTTTTATATTCTTCACGGAAATTGAATGTTCATGAATAGTATTATCCAAAACATGACCTCGAGTTGGCTGTAGTGATTTTCACTTTGAAAATTTGGTGGCATTATCTCTTTGGGGAGAAGTGTGAAATATATATGGACCACAAAGCCTCAAGTATATATTCTCACAGAAACAGTTGAACATGAACCATGGAATATGGTTAGAGATGATCATAGACTATGACTGATCAATCCATTAAAACCATGGTAAAGTGAACAAGGAGGAAGATTCCCTAATTAGAAAAGACCCAACAATTCTATCATTGATGACAATTGAAAAGGATCCAATCTTCCTAGATTTGATAAATATGGAGATGGGATTCATAAATGAAAAAAACATCATCAATACTTTAACAAATTATTTCTCTACAATCAATTTTTGATAGGTTAAAGGATGCTCAAAATTATAATGTGTGAATTCAATAAAAATTGAAAGCTATCGAAAAATGGAAATCCTTGGAGATTAATGTTAATGAAGTAGGAATTGTGAGATTTGGGAAAAGTATATGTGTTCCATCAAGTCTAGAGCTGAAGAAAAGACTTTTAGATGATGTACATAGTTCAAATTTCTCTACTCACCCACGAAACACTTAGATGTGTTGAGATCTCCGAGAGAATTTTTGGTGGGTTATATGAAGAAGGAGATCGCTGAATATACATCAAAGTGCCTAGTTTCTCAGCAAGAGATGGCAGACAATAAAAATTCTAATGGGATGAGGCAAAATTTTCCTATACAAGAATGGAAATGAGAGGACATCCCCATTGACATTGTCATCGGACTTCTGAAGACATATAAAGTCAACAATGCAATCTAGGTTGTTGTTGATCGTCTTACAAAGGCCACCCACTTCATTGCTATTTGGAAGGATTTCTCATTGGATAAACTAAACAGATATATATTAGGCAAGTGGTAATGCTTCATGGAGTACCATTATCTATTATGTCCAATCGAGATCCAAGATTCCCCTCCAAGCTTTGGAAGCATCTTCAACATGCTCTAAATACTGAACGGAACATCAGTATGGCCTTTCATCCTTGAACTGATGGTCAATCCGAGAAAACTATAAAAAAACTTGAGGAAATGTTGAGAGTGTTCTCAATTGACATTAAATGATGATGGGATCAACATCTTCTTGTGGTTGAGTTCTCTTATAATAACAGTTCCTACTCAAGTATCCAATTGTCACCATATGAATCCCTTTACGAGAAAAGGAGAAGAAAACTGGCGTGTTGGGATGAGGTCAGTGAGTGTAAGCTGCATGGACCAGAAATGGTCAATGAAATGATGAAGAAGGTGAAAACCATTCAGGCACTATTTCCTCCAGAAATTGAGATGAACTTGTTTTATTATGGGTCAAACATTCCAATCATTTTCTAAAGGGATTGTTCATAGAACTGGAAACATCCAATGATTCTATATCTATTTGGACCTACTTTCCAAAGGTAGGCGCCCATTAGTTGTGGACCGATGAGTCTTAAGATTTTTCATTGGTTGAAAGTTTGGGAGGTCGGTCTCATCACACCTTTTTGGGGGGAATTATTGTCTACTCAGGGACTCTATTTATATATTTATGTTATGTTCGTGAATCATTATTACATTACCACGTATAAAAATGAGCGTTCCTTAAGATCTGACAATCAATGATTAATATGCATGATGTTTATAGAATAATTTTATATGTATTTGAGCTTCTTAATCGATAAGGAATCATATGTATTTGTAAGAGATTCTTAGTCAATGGTATCCTTTAACAGATTATATAAATATATCAGGATAATTATGATAACCATACAGGTTTTAATTCCACTCAGCGGGGCACTTGAACATTATTGGCGTTCAGAATGACATGGAGTATTTCAGAGTTGGGATCGTAACCACAGATGTGCTACCTACATATCCTTTTTAGAAAAAAAATCAAAACCCATGTAGTTCTGGAATTAAGATATAGTTTAACATCATATGGTATGGATTATAATTAATGGGTGAGGGGCCTGAACATCAGAAAGGTTTCCTACGTACTCCACTTTTAAGGTATAGATCAAATTCCAGGTAGTTCAGTTAAGAATTACGGGGCATACATATGATTAACTGACTAAAGAGATGTATTGTGTTTACTTTTACACACTAATATCATGTGAGTCATTATTAGTGTGACAAACAAGAGGTATTAGTAAACCTGAAAATTTTTGACATGAAAGATATAGTCACAGTGAATGATATGGGGCTTATGTATGTATGATTTCCCAAATAGATAATGATCGCATCTTATTTCGGAGACGAAGTCTGGGAATATGGTCCATAATGGTATATGTGATTTTATGGAGATTTAGATACTCTAACTTGGGGTTTACTCCTATGGAAGATTCCCAAATTAGGAGGGGACTTAGGGCTTACTCCTAAGGAAGATGCCCCAACCAAAAGAAATTAAGACCGGTTAAGAGAAATTTTGACTGGGGCTTATTCCTGAAAAGGAGGCCCAGTTTAAGGGAATTTGAGATTTGGGGCCTTCTCCTAAGGAGGATTCCCATATTTGGGAACATAGGGCTTACTCCTATTGAAGATTCCCAAATTAGGGAAATTAGACTGGAGCTTACTCCTGAAAAGGAGGCCCAGGTTAGGGGAATTATTACTGGGGATTACTCCAAAAAGAAAGACCAGGTTAAATATCTTCTCATTATAATGGATAAGAGTGAATGAATGAAATATCTCACATTAATGACATGAAGATATCAAAATCACAATGTTTTGATAGATGTTACACAGAATGCCTTTCAGATAAGGAATCCTACCAAATAATCATGCCATAAATGGATTTAAAGAGGATTTTGAAGGCTAAATATTGAAGAGGAAAGGTGGATTTGAAGAAAATAGATGAATGGACATGAGGGGCACCCAAAAGATGGTAGGAGTGCATGTACTATTTGGATGTGCAGTTCCAGTTCGCGTAGGTATACCTGCGCGACACTTGTGTACATGCACTCCGGTTAACCCATAGGATAATACTTGAGCGAGGCCTAGCTCCAGCCTTTAGTATTATCCCTATGGGATTCTAAAAGGGTGGCGCATAGGATCTGTTGAAGGGATAAGGCGTCACACAACTGTATTTTATTCCCCTTATGGGTTAGACACTTAGGTGCACATGTGGTGGTGAATTTCAACACTTAGTCCATGTTCCACAACTTTATATCTTCCATTCCAGGTTATAAATTACGTTAGAAGTGTTCGGAAGTCTTCGAGAATAGACTTGGGTGTCGGGAGCTAATATCTAACTTTTGGAATTTTTCATCCCCTCAATGGGGGGCCCACAAGGGGTATTTATAGGCATCTGAACACCCTGGGCAAAAATTACATTGCACACATAGGTATACCTTCGTGACCAACTTGAAACTTGCACGACCCATGCTTAAATAAATCCCTATTCATGTCTTTGTCAATTTTTAATGTTCGTTCAATGGATGAATCACATTGTGCTATGGTATTCCGCTTATTCAATCGTTAGACTATGAGGAAGATAGGAGCGTCTAAAAAAGTCCCCCCCTCATAGTTGGATTCGAAAGAAATGAAGATGTCACTCTGAGGTAAAGAGGAAATCCATGTAAGGGCGGTGCACTGGATTTGAGCACACAAATATCGGCGCACAGGTGAGAGGCGTGCAGGCTTCGGTGCATAGGGGTGTAGCCTGGCCTATAAATATGCGGCCATTCCTCGTGAAAAGCAACCGGTTCACAAATATTTCTTCTCTCACTGCGCAAGTCTCCTTTGCCGCTCTAGTGTCTTGTTTTCCAACGGTTCTTTGTGTCGTGCTTCTGTAGAGGTATTTGGACCTGCGCGGTGATACCTGCGCACCAAAAACTAGCACGACACTACTATACATGTGCGAAAAAATTGGACTTGGGCACCTTAATTCCTTATCCATTTTTTAACATTTCTTCACAAATTTTATGAAAAATAAACTCACTTAAGAGTTAATTATTCGACCTCTGTGTAGCTTTAATGGCTCATAGAAGAATCGGAATAGCTGATGAACTGGCAAGAAAGTAAATTGATGATATGATGAACATTTTAGGACATGATTACATTGATATCTGAGACAACAATCTTCCAAATTTGGCAAAGTACTTCAAGAACTATCAATGTAATTTTCCACAGAGCATCTAATTGGCTCTGTATGGGAATGGTCATCTACAAGATGTCAATATTCCAGAGGATAAGAATTATCTCCCACATTCATGGTTTCATAATTACAACAATTTATCTTCAGCAAATATCTCAAGTGGTGGAGCATTTGTAAATATTGGAAAAGTGGAGAAGGCCTATATGATGCATCATATCCCTTGTGCACCAGATCTGAAACCTCACAAGCACAAGCTGCAGCCACATTGTTATCCTTCAATCTTCCATTATTCTCAGATGGATCAATCCAATGGTTGGAAGAAGAGTTGGGACTTATATCATGGAGTAGGTGTGAAGCCAACTTAGATGTGGGCATACTGGGTGTGACCAACCTGTGCAGAGTTGGTCGAGGATTTGAAAAGAGATACAATATATGAAGCCATTTGGACTGGGCAGACATATGTTTACAGGAATGATGAATTTGTGCCGGAGATAATCAGCCGCTGGATCCTAGAAACCAATTCATTCCATATGAGTAATGGAAAAGTAGGCATTAGTTTGTGGGATTCCTACAAAATCTTTTGGGCTCCAATTCTGGGTGACATGTATGATGAATTCATCCCCCCAAGGTGACTTGGACTGATTTGGAGAAAACTCATGCTTTAGATCGGGAATTATTCAAAATTATCCACAAGATCAAGAGTTAAAAGACCTCCCTAACTCATTATAGAAAGGATATTCATCCAGAGGAATGGATGAATATGTTTTTTACCAAGAAGGATGAGAAGGATTCGATATAGATGGGGCCCACCGGTACGCGTCCTACTACCTTCCACAGAATAGAGAAAATGGGTGCTCCTGGCACATTTCGGCTGACCTTGGAAGCAAGCGAATTTGAGAATAAGGGATATGAAGTAAATCAGAGAATCCCAAAAAATACCCATCTAGTGGGCTTCTTAGCCTCATGGCTTAGTGTTTATCTTATGTCAGTTAGGGATTCTAAATGAGTCGTCTGGCCAGGGACCTTCTTTGTGGTAGCCATGTTGGTTGAGAAGAAAATGCTTGGGTTGGAAACCCCCATTTTGATGAATATTCACAGGATCTGACTCCTTGTATTTATGGGTAAGTCTCCTTTTAGAATAGTTGGACCATTTTGTGTTTTGTGCTGATGGATCACCATTCATTTCAGGACCTATGCTGTACAGAAATGAGTACAGGTTCTTGGAGGTTCTTTCAGGCCATCAGTGCATGTATTTTTTGAAGTTTCTCTGTTAGCTCTAAACATCTATGATATGAAGGTGATGCTGAGCATGTATAGGGAATTAAATTTATTTCTTTATGGAAATCCGCCAACCATGTAGTTTGTTGATGATGGAACTGCCAATCTAGAATTTATGTCATACATGCTGGCTAGAAGAGATGGTGTACTGGCCACCAGGATTGACGGAGAGATTATATGTGAGGCCTATGCTTCATACAGATTTACACGCCAATTCAAGTGTCTACAACAGACTGTTTTATCCCCTCCTGTGCATGTCAGGTCAGAGCATCATCTGATGGTTTCCTGATAACTATGGTTTCTGACATCTATAGTGAAGACCAGTGTAGTTTTTGATATACTAGTTCATAAAGTGGTGAGTAACTTAACTATATGGTATGCCGAGAACTGGATAGCATCATACCCTGAAGGGGTGCTGAATCATCCAGTTTATCAGGTGGGGAAAATGAAAAGAACTGTAGAGAATGAAAACCCTCTTCTAGAAGGTGACACTTCCCCACTAAGAGCTGATTCACCATGTTCCTCACCTAAGTGTGACTCTATGGATTCCCAAGATGGGGATGATGAGGCACAACATGCGGAAAAGCGGCCTCGTGATAGATATAATCCTCCTTTTAGAATAAAGAGACCAAATCCATCGACTCCTTGTGAGTTACTTCATTGGGGAAATTTTATCATAATTACATTATAGAGCAACAAGTCTTATTTTCTTATACTTTATTTGTAGTTGTAGGAGCTGGGAAGAAGATGAATTCTAATATTGTAGGACCCTCCTCATAGCCTTCTAGTACACATGCTGAATATTTACGACCAGAGGCTATCTAGACATGGCAGTGTTTATATTGCAATACTGAAACCACCAGGATGGATTTATGTGAAGGGATACACATCCCTATAATAGGGAATCTTTAGGCTTCTACTAATATCTTCTTCGAGGATAATCCCTATAAAGTGTGGACTTACATCAGAGAGCTGGAGATGCTCATATATTCCACCGATGAATCCACTCCTGTCACCAACAGGGTGAAGGAATTGATGGATCGTGGCACCACTGAGGGGACTGGTGCTTCTGGAGATGAGGATTTAAATGATTATGTGGCTCCTAAAGATTTAAGTCTCTTTCCTTATTTTCTTTGTATCCTGATTCTAGTTAAAGATATTTTACTCAAATAAATTAATTTCTTCATCCTGTAGCTTGAAAAGAAAGGAACTGATGAGGTTCCTTCACCATAGTATAGCCCTAGTGGTACTGCCATCGGGGATAATGAATCACCTCATGATCCAGGTGAAATATATCAAGGCAACTAAGCCATGGAGGAGGAATTAAAAAGTTTTTTTCACTCTCTAATACATGTATTTTGAGATGATGATGTCATAACTCTTAAGTAGCCAAATAAGCAAAGGAATCTAAGAAAAAATTCAAAAACTAAATGTTTCATCAGTAGTGGTAAGTCCTTCAGATTGTCATGAGTTTTAACACATTAAAAGATTTCTTATAATTCTTAATATTTCATGTGCTTCTTCAATTTCCCCTTTGAGGGAGAGTATTGAATCTCCTTTAAGGACGAAGAAGTGTACTGGTGAACAGTCAAAAGTTCATGATGGCATGGCTGCTACTGAAGAGGAGCCATCGTCTGTTCCCAGTACCACTCATGCTGCTACTGCAAGGAGAGAAGAACCTGCTTCTGGTAAATTAACAATGCTTCATAAGATGTTGAATGAAAACATCAACTGACATTCATTCTGTGATACTTTAGGTTCAACCCCTGCACCAGAACATTTAGCGGCCACTGGATCGGACATCGTAATTTTATTTGAAGAAGTTTTCTAGGGTCAGAGGCCGCAGAATGTGGGTCTCCATGAAGATGTATCGACTGCTCCCACTGGTGATACTAACCAGGAATATAAGATAACATTGGATGAAACGATGGAACTTGGCACATATTTGGAATATTTTTTAGATCATGATAAATTAACATGTAATTTAGAAGGTTTTGGACTTGAGTGTTATCCTTAATCCTGTTAAAATAACTTATTATTACATCTCTGACAATGATTGGTTCAAATGTGCATTTCCATCTGAACATGCTGCCAAACTACCAATTCCTGAAGGGAGTACAGACAAACCTTATATTGCAGAGACACCTGCTCAAGTGGAGCTGAACCTAGTATAGCTTCCTCAAACTCATCCTGAAGATCCTGTTGAAGCTAGAAAAGATGGGGAGGAGCCTTCTCCTGTTGATGATCTACCGTTGTGTAAGAGATTACAATATTTATGGGTGCACTAAATTTTCAAGGTTTCCAATCAACTTTTGTTATCCTTCAAAAATAAAAAAAAAATCTTTCAATTGAATATGCAGCGCCATCAATTTTAGTGGCTAGATCTGGAGGTGAAGCATCAGCCTCTGCCGCAATGGGAATAGAATGTGAAGTACCACGGGTTAGGGGGGAATGAGCAGAACATGGAACTTCTCTATGTGTATTAATCCCGGATTATGTTTCCCCGTGTGACAATGATGTTGAGTCAGCCTCGAAAGTATAAAGGCGCAAAAATTTTCACGATGCAAGGCATTGAAGAACATATGGAAGATCATATCTGAAGTGCCTCTATAGGAGCTGTCTTTGAAGATTTCGCGAATGTCATCCATGTTTTTCATGTTGGGACTTGGCAGTATTGGATATCAAGAGATTCATGTCATGGTGAAACAAGTCATCTTAAGAAGGGAACAAGATCATAAGTACCGTCAAGACCAGACCAGAGAAAGGTTGTCAGCCAATATCAGTGAATTTCAGGATGCGGTGTCCCGAGCTAAGGCTGATCATGCTACCAAGATGAAGGATTTGAAGCATAAGATCAAGGTGAATGTTGTCCAGCAGATGCACCTCCAACAACTGTTAGAAGATGTTACTGGGGAACTTGACCAGCTTAACAATTCACTATAAGGATTTCATACGAATGGTATGAAATCCATTGAAGATTCAATGAAATCACTCCATCAATCTGAAAAGAGTGATGTTGGTCGAGTGCATGAGCTTTAAGTGGCTATTGATGAAGCTCGGGATGCCATGAATCAAGTGAAGAGTTATGTTGACAGCCTCTTGTAATCCTTGGAAAATATAATAGAATCCAATCTGTGGATATCCTTCTAACTCTAGTTAATCAAATGAAACAGACTTTCATCTTTAATCATTTGCGCATGCCTTCTTTTTCTACCCGCTTTAAATTTTTATGTAAGACAATGGGCCTAGTAAGCATAGTTTTAGTTTTTCTAGGATTATAAAAATAACCCTACAAACTTTGAATCTTTTTAATTTCTCAATATTACATAAATCATACAAATTATATGTTTAGTGAGTTGGGACATGACTTTTGTTCAGAGTTCCCATGTCTTTTGTGGGCAGTTTAAATTCATGCACATCGGACAAAAAAAGGATAATGTTTATGTTCAAAATAACTTTTACAGAATGGATTAAAATTGACTCAATTCCTTGATAATTTATTTAAATACATATTACCATTTTCAAGTATGGGGGATAAATGTAAACAGTGACTTAAAAAAATTGAATCTGAGGGATGATATGAAAAAAGGGCCTAAAGGAATTAGAATAAGTATTTCCCACGAATGAAGTTACCACTATTTAAAAAACCTGTTAGGGTGTTGAATTATGTAGGGCCGCTTAAGGGAATTGGTTGAATAGTAAAATAATAGCATCTTTTGGCTCACATGTCCATTATGTAGACTACATTTGCAAGGCTACATAAGGGCATGTGATGCATAGTTAGAAAAAAGAACTCTCAGAAATTTACTTTTCTACTACTAAAAAGCCAGTGGAAGTTTATGGAGATTCAAATTTTCCAAAGCACATAGTCTGATGTATGGAAAGAGGTTCTTGAATTTTGGAATGATATTTCCAATCAATATTATCAAATAATTGGATGAATGATACCCCTGCGAAGGTCTAACCCAAACATAGGGATGTGAAATATAAACCATAGACTTGAATACTTTTAGATCATGAAAAAGTGTATGGGACAAATATGTTAATGATGGCTATTTTTGTGGATCCCTATATATTGTCATTAATACAAATAAGGAAAAAGGTTTTCTTCACAAGAATGAAGTTAACAGTATTTCACAAACCCGTTAGGGGTGGTATTATGCTGGGTCACATATGGGAATTGGCTGCATAGTCAAATAATGGTATCTTTTGGCTGACAGGTCTGTTATGTATACTATTTATTCAAGGCCGCCTAAGGGAACGTGCTTCATAGTTAGGAAAAATAACTCTCGAACATCAGACATTTTGTGACCAGAAGTCAAGAAAAGGATTATGGAGGTCTGGAAGTATTTATGGTTAGGATTATGACACATGAAAATCAGTATTATCCAATGCTTGATAGAGAAACATAGAAAAATTCTAACCATAATCATGTTGTGGCTGTTTCCTAGATTAATGAGTTGGACTACACTACGTATCCCATAAGGATGGGAATCAAGCCATATGTAGTTCTTGAAATACATTTTACCGTCATGTGGGATGAGAGTGTATAGGATCTTAGTTTATAGTCATAGATCTCAGACCATTATGAAGAATACACATTGTGTGTTTTTTATAATCCTCATTTGAATGAAGACCAGGGTTTTCATACCACATTCATGTTTTCATATGGGGACCTTTTAGCTAAGGGACTGAAAATGGAATTTGGGGTTAGGCCCAAATACATGGGGCTAGATTTGAGGGATGCACAAACGTTCCTACGTATCCCATAAGGTTGGGAATCAAGCTACACATAGTTTTTGAAATACCCTTTGTACAAATTTGGTTCGTACAAGTGAAGGGTGAAAGGGGTCTTTAGTGCATGGTGGTTTCACCCATGATACAAGGTTCAGCCATTGCCATGTTTTCACATAGTCTTTGGAATATTACATGATTGGAGATCAATGTAAATAATGATTCCCTATTAGGTGAGGGTGTCAAAGAATATGGTAGTTTATTTTCATGCAGGATAAAAGTGCGGACAATTTAACGTCATACATCAAGGACAATGGTGAACCAATGTAAAAAATATTTGTTCTGGGGGTGGTTTCACGAATCAAGATCGAATGAGACCAAGGTGAACCGATAAGAAAGAGATTGATTTTGGGCTTGAACTTCAGGAGGCTGCCTGAGTACCTAGCCTATAAGGAATGGACCTAAGTCCGCGTAGATCAATTAAAGAATGAATAGGTGATCAAGTTGTTCGTGAGGAAAACAACCTAAAAATTGTGTCGGGACATACACATGGTTAGTATCCTAAAGAGGGTGTTATGGTTGAATATTACTCTAAGATCACTTGATTCATACTCGGTCTGAGAAACAAGAGGTAGAAACAACCTTAACAATGCACATTTTAATTTCATGTAGGACATATGAAGGGACTATGCAGTTTAATGTCTTGTAGTGAGGACTATTGATGTTGCACAGTTTATTATCATGTAGTAGAGACAAAATACCATTTAACATCATATAAGATGTATTAATGGATTTTTGTTCAGTTTTACGTCACGTAGGATGAATGAGAAGTACATTTTTGCGTTCTGTAGCTAAGATGAGGGGGACAATACAGTTTAATGTCATGTTATACAAAAAGGGGACTATGCACTATAATGTCATGCAGTAAGGACAAAGGGGACACATTTAAACGTCATGTTGTATGATTTAGGGACATTTTCATAGTTTAACGTCATGTTGGATGAATAAGTGCTATACATTTTAGCATCATGTAGCTAGGACATCACAGTTTAATGTCATGTTGGACGTAATGGAAAATAGTTTATGGTCATATGCATGGACTATACAGTTTAATGTCATGTTGGATGATGGTGAGAATAGTTTAAGGTCATATGCATGGACTATCAATTATGCAGTTTAACGTCTTTCTGGATGTATTAGTATTTGTGTTACAATAAATTCTTCATAAGAAATCTACCATTAGTTGGAGTTGTGATGAGTTCTCCATCCATTGAAATTAAAGAATAATCCCCATTGGAGTATACCTTATGTATTGAATAAGGTCCTTCACATTTTGTCTCCAGCTTGGGAGGTTTCTTTCCTGGTATCATTGGAGTTCTGAGAACCAAAACCAATCATCCCTGAATGAATGAACAAAGATGAAATTTTTTGTTTAAAGCTCGTGCTTTTTGATTTTGATAGACTTCCATGTGGTACAAGGGGCAAAAACTTTTCTCATCTAATCATTCCAATTCATCCAATCACTTTTGAGATTGTTCATCTAGAGATGAATGATCACAAATGGCTACCCCGAGTGAGGGTAATTGAACCTTAATGGGCAATACTGGTTTTGTTCCATATACCAATGAATATGGAGTTGACCGCGTTGCAGTGCGGGTGGTGGTTCGATAATCCCATAAAGCATGAAAAAGTTTATCAGACCATGATTTCTTATCTTTATCTACCATCATTTGCATTATATTTGAAGGTGTCTTGTTGAAGGAGTCTATTTGGCCATTGGCCACTACATGAAACTGAGATTAATGGTTGGATTTGATTTTGTACTCTTGATACAACTTCATTACCTCATATGAACATAATTTGGTGCAATTGTCCATCAATATGGTACGAGAGTCACTAAATCTTGTAATAATGTCAGACATGATGAAGGAAAAAATGCATTTAGAACTAACTTCTTTGAGAGGTATTGGCTCAACAGATTTGGAAAAGATGTCAGTAGTAGTAAGAATGTACTTAAACTTCATGGATGTAGCCGAAGGAAAAGGTCATATACATCCATTCCCCATGTGTGAAATGGCCATGAGTATTTAGCAGTATGAACCAACTCTGGGGGTTGATGAATGAAGTTGGCATGTACATGGAAAGAATGACAATTCATTGTGAAATCAACATAATCTTGTATCATTGAAGGCCAAAAGTATCCATGCCTTGGAATTTTATTAGATTGTCTATGTCCATACTGGTGGGCACCACAGACTCCTGCATGTACTTCTTTCATGTCATCCATTGTCTCTTCGCCATCAATGCATCTGAAGAGAATTCCATAAAAACCTATTTTGTAGATAATTTTATCTAGGTGATATGGGCTATCATAAAGAGTAAAATTGACCACACATCGCTAGATTTGATCTTTCTCGGCTCTATCAAATGGAAGTGTTCCAGTTTGAAGGTATTCCCTGATAGGTGTCATCCATCATGTGGTATGACCATATGAATCAGGAATTGGACTAATTTCATTGATTTCCTCTATTCTTATTTAAACACAATGTGAAATTGTACGACAGTGGGAAATACTGATGATTATCTCATCCCGATTTGGATCTTCCAGAGTTGTATATATATTAGGCATTGCATCAGCTTGAGCATTTTGTGATCGCAGGACATGAGAAAATGTCAGTTACGAAGGTAAATCCGCCATTAACTCTCTGATGTAATCATTCAAAGGGATTAACTCTTCTTTTCTAATGGAATAATCCCCATTGAATTGACTGATTACCAAGTCTGAATCACCTTTCACTTTTAAGTGATTCACTTGTGCCTGAAGCGCTAACTCCAATCCTATGATATGAGATTGGTATTCTCCTTCATTATTTTTACCGCCTTTCCACAATAATAAAGAATAAGGTAGCACTTCCTTTTTTATATAAATGAGCACGATTTGTAACCCAACCTTGTTGAATTTATAATCACCCATTTTCTTCCTTGTAGGACTTCTGAAAGCATCATTAAAGTACATTTCCCATGTTTGAAGACTATATTGAATAGAGAAGTCTTTCTCATCAGGATGTTCAATTTATGAATATGTTTCTTCTACTGAAGGATGTTCAGCATGGAAATCAGCCAGATCATGGCCCTTTATTGCCTTTTGAGACACATATTATATTTCAAATTGCTGTAAAATAACTACCCACCATGACATACATCCTGTAACCATTGGATGACTACGGATAAATTAAAGCGGGTTATTGAGAGATACCAAATGGACCTCATGATGTTGCAGGTAGTGTCTCAACTTCTGAACTGCAAAGATTAATTCTCGGAAGAACTTTTCAATACTTGAATATCGGGTTTCTGCTTCAAGCATAGTATGACTGAGATAGTAATGGTTGTTTACATTCCCATCATCATTATTTTGGGCAAGGAAGGCACCCAACGATCATTCTAAGGCTGTCACATATGGAATAAGTGGACTTCCTTCAATAGGTGGAATTAATACCAGTGGCCTCAAGAGATATTTCTTGAGAATATTGAATGCTTCTTTAAATTAATCAGTACACTGGTATGTGACTCCCTTCTTCATCAATTTGGTGAAGGGTAATATTTTTCCTGCCAAATTGGAGATTAAATTCAGAATATAGGCCAAGTGTCCTTGAAATCCTATCAATTATTTCAAATTCTGAGGAGGTGACATACCAAGGATTGACTTTGTCTTATCAGGATTGACTTTGATACTATGATGGCGTACAAACAGCCACGAATGATTCCTGAGGTAACCCCAAGAGCACTTTTTAAGGGTTACATCTTCAAATTATGCTGCTGAAGATTGTGGAATATGACTTCAAAATCAGCCACGTGATTAGAACGTTGTTTGTATTTAACCACCAAATAATCCACATAACATTCAACAAACTTCCCTAAAAATGGTTTGAAGAGACGATGCATGGCACGCTGATAAGTTTCACCTGCATTTTTTATGCCAAAGGTCATTACCTGATAGAAAAACACACCCTGAGGGGATCTAAAGGATGTAGATTCTTCATCTTTTGGAGCCATTCGATATTTATTATTTCCATAATATCCATCCCATAAGGAAATTTGTTCATAGCATGATATTGCATTAATCAAGTGTTCTGTAATCGGAACTAGAAAATCATCCTTAGGACAATGCCGATTATGATCTCTGAATTTAATAGAAACTCTAATTTGTATGTTCTTCATTTTCACAGGGAAAATATTATCCAACAACATGGGTTATTGAACTTCTTTGATGATGTCTTCATTGATAAGATTATCCACTTCAACTTCAGATTTGGAAGCATAAGTTGGGTGTGTTCTTCTTGCAGCTTGTTTGAATCCTCGATGTTCTTCTGGCAAACCCAAACGATGAGTAGAACCATCAGGATCAATACCTAGAATTTCTGTATAGTTCTACACAAATATCTCTCGATATTTATTTAAAAATTAAATATATATTTCTTTCTCTTTAGGAGTCATGGCCGCAATTATTAAAGTGGGGTGTGGATATTATTTTGTACCCATATTTATATCTATGTGTTCATCCATAGTGGTAGTGATAACCTCTTCAAATGCTGGAGGAGCATCCCTGAGATCATCCTCTTCTTCTTCAACATTTTTTACTTCTTCTGTTTCTACATTCATAGTAGATGATGAAGCAGAATTTCCATGATCAGGAGAGAACTTAAAATTTGAACATCTCGAAGAAGTGGCTTCCATTTCTGACCCTATTGATGATAAAGGGTCTTCCATGGGTAATAAAGAGGAGATAATGGATTGGGAATCGACATCATCATTCACCTCTAACATCAATATAACTTCTTCTGTCCTGGTTGGCGAAATATAGACTTGTTGGATTTCAGCAGATGAAATGAAGACATCTCTATTTGATCTTTCATCATTTCTTGGTGAATCACCACTTTCTCCCATGCTATCTAGCTTGATTGCTATAATTGAAATTATGGAATTTTCCATAAGTGTACTTGGATTTGGGTCTATCCTATCAATTTGACTGATAGGAAACACATAATCTTTACCCACATGTGTGAATAGGTTTACTGAAATCATTTTCCAACCATACAGAGTATTACTTTTGGTGACCTTCTTCGTCATGGATACTTTCTTTCCCTTCATGTGATATAATTCTTCCTATATTTATTGAGATTCACATGCTTTGAATGGGGATTTATCACTATACAATGTCCCAATTTGACCATTGAAAAAATATTTGAGATGTTGATGGTACAACGAAGGTATGGCTACATGTTGATGTAGCCAAGGTCTTCCAAGAAAAAAGTTAAAGGTTGTGTCATTATAAAAAACCATAAAATTTGAATATGATACAAGATCTCCAAACTGGGTTCTAAGTGTAATCTCGCCTATAGGTTCTTGTTCATTCTTATCATATCCTTGAAATATCAGAGTAGAAGAAGATAAATCAGGTTCGGTGAGTCCTAATTGAGGAAGTGTACGAATAGGGATATGGGTGAATCCTGAACCATTATCAATGAAAGCTCATCGGATGTTTACATCAGTGACCTTGCCAGATAAATACAAGGGCCTATTATTTCCATGAACAACATCATCTTCATTTTCATTTGTAAAAGATATCACTGCATGGAATTCTGATGGATAATTCTCCACATGGTATACTTTAGCCGTAGAAATTTCAGATGTGAATTCTTGAGGACTTGACAAAGCCTCAATGAGTGCCTCCTGAAGATCCTTTGATAAATTCAAGGCATCTAGGATTGATAAAATTTCTGGTAGTTGGGCTAAATGTTTCAAGACATCATTATATTGGTCAAAAGGTCTTAATTTACCAATAGGAACATGTGGTATTACAGGTGACTTAGAAGTTGATTCTTTGGAAGTAGATGACTCTTGTATTGGGGTAGGAGTTTTAAATACTCCTGACTTTGGAATATTAGACGGAATAGGTCTATTTAGTTGCTAAGATGAAGATGGTGGAACCTCCAATCGATCCTCCAAAATAATTGTGCCAGGACTGAATCTGCCTTATGTGGAAGAACATGCTTGTTCTTGTTGAGGCCGCTAAAGGGATCTACCATGAGTTTCTACTTCATATACAGTTATAGAAGGGTAGAATTGGAATAGTCGCTTCTAGGATATCCACATCTTCTTCTGTATCCCAAATCTCTGGAACTCTCTCTAATTCCTCTATTTGATACAGGGAACTCAGGCTCATCAAGATTGAAATTGTGATTGGAATAAAGATCTATTAATTGAATCATATTAAGTGAACCAAAGATCAACTCTTCATCTGATAATGATTCTGCCTTTTTAGTCAATTTATATTGTGCCATTTGGTAGGACGGTGCTCGTAGCATTAAAGTAGATGGCCTAAAATCCTCTAGAGTCAAAGGCAATTTGGGCTTTGACATAATCTCATCTTATTCACATTGCTCCTTTTTGTTTGAATTATGATGTTTATTCAAGGATTTTCCCTCTGATTAAGAGGTTTTTTCTATTGAATTCATAACAGAAGACACAATTGGTTTCTTCAATTGCGTCCATAAAATATAATGAGTTCGGTTGATCATTATTCTGACCATAAAATAATCATATTTCTGTGCATTTTTTCTTTTTAATTCATTCCAATCATCTTCTTCCTTTGGATTTTTAGTTGTAACACATGCTACATGAGCTGAAGAACCTTTCAGTTTGACTTGTCCCAAGTCCACCATCTTTTGTAGGATGTCATTGAAGACAAAACAATCCAGAATGGGATTCCCCAACATCTGATGAAATGGGAAATAGTTGGGACGGTCTTCATCTCCTTCCTTGTTTGGCCTCTTGGGCCTTGAAAACTGAACCAAATTATTTTCCAGAGCCGAAATGAAATAACCAGGAACACGTTCATTTCGAAAAGATTAAAATTTTCTCTTCAGATGCTCAAATTTTCTCTGTCTTTGATATCTTTGATCATATTGACGAAACTGCCTCGATTTTTGACGCTCAGAATGTCGATCCCTACGATATGATGAAGGTTTTGAAGTAGAATAATGTACATGTGCTTGTTTAAGTGTATCTATAGCATTATCTGCTTTACCCATTCTTATTCCTGGAGCTGATGGAAGTAGACGAGTTTTATCTTTAGTCTTCATAAGAGAGTATTAAATCTTCTGAGTGATTGAAGTAAGGTCTCTAAGCCCTCTTGTGTATTTCACAAGGATCAACAGTGTGCGTAATTGATCACAAAAATTTTCCACACAGATTAGCAACAACTCTTCTTGAGGGAGCTCTAAGCTTAAAAAATATGTTAATCACTTCTTGTAAGCAAAGAAATATGAAACCCTTTCATTATCCATTTTCTTACAATTGGTAAGATAAAAAACTATTTTTTTCAATGTTGATCTGAATTGAAGAATGAATTATTGACGGAGATCCCCCGATTCAGTAATTGACCGGGATTGCAAGCTTGTATACCAGAAAAAAGCAGTCCATTTTAATGACTGTACAAAACACCTGAGCTTAACTACGTCTTGATGCTGAGGGGTTCTCATAATAGGATCGCAATAAGAAACAAAATGTGTTATGTGTTCCTCTGGGTCTCCCGAACTATTAATGATTGGGAATGTGGTACTTGAAAAATTTTACGGGGGAGGAATTGCATCTACCTGTAACGCCCCGACCCCAGCTACCCAGAGCCGGTGCGTTACTTCGTAACATTGGCATGATCACAAAAGATCAAGTCTCGAAAGACCGATTAGTTTAGTAGCCTTGGAAACACTAGATACATTCATAAATGTTACATTACATCATAAAGTGAAAAACTAATAACAAAGTCTTCATAGTCCACACTCATTTCCTCTTCTGACTATCCCTGCAGGTCATTCATAAAATACTTCTTCACATCCTGGAAAATTTTTAAACATTGAAAGGGGTGAGCTCGAATGCTCAGTAAGGATAACAATAATGCGGAAGCTTTCATAAATAAACATTAACATTTAAGGCAATGTATAACTAAAACAAAAGCCTTTTAAACATGGACTTCAACATAATATGGCATAAGTAAAATGAGATAATGCCATTTACTTCTTCACATGGATATTCTACTGGTCGAATAATCACATGCAATATCAATAACCACTTTCATAATGAAGAAATGTATAATGTCGGACATTCTGAAACATTTTGTCAAGGCCTCGGCCAAGACGTCTAAAATGATTAAGGCCTCGGCCAAAACCATAAATCAAATTGGGAAAGGGCCTCG
Organism: Viscum album; assembly: GCA_963277665.1. NCBI lineage: Eukaryota > Viridiplantae > Streptophyta > Magnoliopsida > Santalales > Viscaceae > Viscum > Viscum album. The sequence continues at coordinate 398,426,153 of OY728151.1, read as the reverse complement.
GCCAATTCCACGTCTAGTTGTCTCATGAGACCTACCGATGCATCGAGGAGCTATAGCGGGCTCCACCCGTCACTTATTAAGTCCAATACATTCCTCATATGAATAGGTTTAAACATATCATAAACCATAACATAATCGTATCACATAAAACATGCATAAAGGAAACATAACATTTCCACATTTCAATCACAAGATATCAATACAATACTTTGATATGATAGAAACGCTTTCAAAACCATTTTCAATACCAAAATAAAAGAAAGTTAAAACTTTGTATTTATTTTTCATTAAAAAAAATGATGGCTTGTAGAGGAAGCCGAAACTCAAATAATGGTCACGGCGGCGGAGAAGTCATTGTCGCCGCATAAGTACGGAAAGAAAAACATTCCCTTTTGTCGTTTAGCAAAATGCTTCGTATAAAAAGATTCCTTTTGAATAAACGTAAAAGTCAAAGGGGTTTATACACCGTATAAACGAAATTTGTGTATAAAACAAAATATGCCTCAATGAAAGGAGATTGAGACGAAGTCCTTAAAAAGATCATTTTTAAAATAAAATAGATATATTATGTGTATTCACTATAGGTACACATAATGAAAGTAAAAATACAAAATAGGACATAATAACATCATGACATAATTTGAAAGTAGGAGATTAACCCAAAGAATGGAAATTGGGTTAAGAAGTTCCCTTACCTTGTGTCCGACTTGACTCAACCGTTCTTTAACCTCCTGAATAATAAACTAGAGTTAATATCTACCTTATTAAGAACCATTTTCAATTTCATTACCCTTTTTATATCACTTATTTCAATGTTATGAACATTATGTAATTATTTAAGTTAATAACGGTCGTTTTGTCGATCCTTGGTACTTGAGTCAAAAATAAACTTCTTATAATTACAAGTTGTTCATGTGGTAGAATATCCATTATCTCCAGAATTATATTAATGATTTAGATGTCATATATATCTTATATACAGTATATACATTCATTCATAATGTCACGTAACATTTAGAGGTAAGAAATGAAATGCACCGTTCATGGAGACGGTAAGCCGTACGTACGCATGAACGCTACTTTCATTTAAATTTCATATTTAATGGAACTAAATCATAATGATATAAATGTATAATATAATTCCAGTACAATATAGTGTATAATACCATTTACTCCATCCTTTATACATCCCACATATGGCATTTACGATTCAAATCACTTTGAGGGGGCGGTAGTCCGCACTTCCTAAAATGAAATTATCGCGTTTTACCCATAATGGAAATCATAAAGTATGCCATAAATGAGAAATACAGAAGCATAAGTAAAACAAAAACATATTATATATCATATATAAAAATAGTGACATCTTAATGGCCACCTTTGAAGGTGTTATATGAGTGTTGAACAATCATCGCTTCGTGAGGCAGAAATTCGCCATCCACAGAAACCGTATGTTCTTTAACCATTTTATGTAGGTGTGTGTAAGAGTAGCTCTAATCCTTCTTATAACAACATCCTAGTATATTGAGGATACTGGTGTTGTTACAAAAGAAATTAATAAAAAGAGTTTATGGGGTTGGAGAAGAAAAACAAAACAAAACAACATTATAAAAGACATTACCTCAAAATCGGGTAACTCTTTTTGATTTGAGCCAAAGGCTTCCTTGGGAAGAGTTCTGCCCAAAGTGAGGCTTCTAGGAGTAAGGGAGGAATGTTGGGAGAGTATTTGGGCAGAGGTTGGCCGAGCCAAATGGCTTGGAAGTGTAAATGAGGTGGGATAGGTGGGGGCCTTTTATAAGTGGAGAGGAGGGGCACTTTTGGAAAGATTGAAATGTTACATTATTTCAAAATGCTTTTCGGATTCTAAAGGTCCCACATTTATATAATTCGAGGCTAAGGTGATAAGGTTTCGAAATCTCTTCATCCAATAGGCTTTGGACAAGTGTAAGCCTTGGATTTTGCATTATCTTCTCATTTTATTTAAATCGTTAAATAATGAGGTCATCGCCACATCATAATGATGTCATAAATAATTTAATTTATTTAATGTCTAAAAATTATAAAAAAAATACTATGATGTAGGAAATCTTTTTAGATTTCTAATGAATATTTATAGTCAAAATTTGGACTTGTGTATCCCTACTTAAAAATTGTTTTAGTAAAACAATTTATGTTAGTGTCATTTTCACTTTAACATTAAATAAAAACTAATTTATGTCATTTCCCAACAAAAGTGGATCCATGGGGTCCCCAAGTTAGGCCATGGCTTGTCTTGGTCGTCCATGACACAACCAATTAGGTTGGGACATGTGTCTAGGTCATTTCATATTATTAAAGTATTATTTATACCTTAAACTACCATAATTACCACTAATCGCGATTAAGAGCTTAATAAGTTACTATTCACCAAAAAATTATTATAATCTCATTGAACCACATTTTACTTCTTAATGACAACCATGTATGTCGGATTTTTGAAAATCAAATCACAGAAGTGGTAATATTTCATTTAAACGAAAAATCAGTTATTTAACTACCACTTAGTGGTTTCACTATTCATCAAAAAATGAAGTTTTTCAGAACAATGCCAAAATTTCACCCTAAGCTATAATTGATATTCCGAATTCAAAAATGATGTCTATTTTACAAAATTACAAACATATAAGTTGCCTTAATTAATTTTATAATTAATTCCCGCTGTTACGACAAATAGCGTGTTTTCAAGAAACAATTTATATCAAAAGATTGGCAATTGTTTATGTCCAATTTCAATGTTAAATTAATTCTAATGACCACCATTGGATAAAATGGTAAAAATATATTCTAATTATACCTTAAAACCACTAAATAGTATAATTTATCACAATAAATTATTTTGATTAAAAAAGTTGTTTTAAGTATTTTTCACTATTCATAAAAATTTGGAAGTTCTCAGAAAATTACAAAAAATTCAACATAGGCTAATTTCAATATTAGGAATACAAAAATGAAGTCCATTTTCAAATATAAAATTTCTATAAATTTAAAAGGTGGTTATTACTATTCATAACGGCTACTTTGATTAGTTGCGGTGTGTTAGAACTCGAACTTGCGTACAATGCAAGCTATTGCATTATTGAAAGAGAGGCGTATCGTGGAAGCTCGGGGTGTTACATTCTCCCCTCCTTCAATAAATTGCGTCCTCGCAATTTGAAATTTTTTTCTTTGAAAATAAAAGGTTGAAAAGAGAAAATACCTTTGTGGAAAACCCACATCGGAAATAAGATTAATAAAATTTAGCCTTAATAAGAGGGAAATGGAAATAAGAAAGTCACCACCAAATTATGATCTCGATAAGGAGAACATTGGTGGCAATTAGAGACATATAATTGGAGGAAAAATGTAAATATTTATAGGGAGCGATTGGGGTCATCAATCACAATCAACTGTCAAATTGAGGGCCTCAAAGCCTTCAATCTATGTTGATTTAAAATATCATCAATTCAAAAAGACATAAGGTATTAGGATAACATATTTTTTTGTTTTAATATCCCTTTACTAAAGTTTAAGAATTAATTTATTCATTGAATAAGAGATAGGTATATATATATTTATGCTTGACAATTAGAGTTTCAACCTTCAACTCATCTTTCACTCAAAAAGATAATAGAACACAAAAATATTATACTTATCCTAATTGTATAATGTTTCAAATGTTAACACATACCATTTAGATTAGTAAAATTATTTTTTAATAACCAGGGACTTCCTGTAGGCTAGTGGTAGGAAATAAAGGCCTGTCGCACTTTGATTGTGGGTTCGATTCCTACAGCTTTGTCCGACGCGACGGTTTATGCCCCACCCTGCAGGTTGTCCTTTTCCTAAAACTATAGTATTATAATATTCCAAAAATAATCTTCATAAATTTTTTAACCTTAAACCATACTATCCAAAGATCAACTTAATCCACTCCAACCATTATAGTTATCCAAAATAACTCTGTCCAGACTTTCTCTAAAATGTCTCTTAATTCCAAAATCAATTGTAGCATCAGATTCCCCATACAAAGAAAAGTTTCTCTTATTGTCACATACTAAAAATATGATTACCTTAATCATATTAAAACCTTACTGAAATCAAAAAGTGCTGCAGTACAATCCTTATATAGATCACATTATTCTAATAACCAGAATATAATCCATGAGTCCAAAAGCACCAATACATTAGTTATTCTGCTTCAACTGTAGTAATAGCATAAGATTGTCCTTGATCCCTTGGCCTTTTCTGAGGTAAGTTTCCTTGACGCTTAGGACATTCATTTGCATAATGACCCATTTCTCTACAATTGTAGCATTCAACTTTGACAGCCTCTTTCTTTCCCTTGCAATAATGTGCCTGGTGACCTTTTTCTCCACATTTATAACAGACTCCCATTCCTTTTAGGCAAGTACCAGGGTGATTCTTCCCACAATTATCACATAATGGAAAATCCTTCTTTCCCTTTTTCCCTTTATCTGTCTCTTGTTCCACCGTTCTCTTCTTCTCTTGCTTTACTTTGTTGTCATAAGACTTTGAGAATTCCTTTTCTGTCTTGATAGCACATGAGACTATATCTTCGTATGATGAGAAGGATTGTGATACTAAAGCTCGACGGAGAAATGGTTTTAACCCATAAAAGAAACGATCAATCTTACTCCTTGGGTTACGTATATAATCGGCAGCATGCCTCGCTAACCTTGTAAAGTTAGCCTCATACTTTGCGACATTCTCATCCTCCTTCTGCCTCAGACTCAGAAATTGCCTTTCCATATCTGCTCGATGGTCACGAGGAAAGTATTTTTCTAAGAAAAGATCTTTGAACTCCCTCCATTCCATATTCGATACGTCATCATCTTCCTTTGTGTTTTGAATCAGCGACCACCACTGATCGGCATCTCCAGTGAGGCGGTAAACTGCCATGACAACCTTCTCCCTTTCACTACTCCCCAAGGCATGGAATATTTTCTCTAAGGAATTTATCCATTGCTCAGCTACTATAGGATTTGTACTCCCATTGAAGGTTGGTGGTTGTTGCCTCATGAAGCGGTCTAACATTGATCCTCCACGTTGCAGATCAGGGTGCTCCATACGAGTAAGGTTGTTATTCATAACCTGCGTGAGTTGTCCCAGTATGGTAATAAGTTGATCAGCACCAGTTGTATCTCCAGGTCCACAATAATTATCTTGAGCAGGAGGGCAATCCCTACACGGAGTTCGTGCATTGATACAGTTTCCATTCCTTCTACTAGGCGCCATTTCTAAACAATGGCATAAACTAGATTAGTTTATGAATCAAAATACATAATTCCATACTTGTAAAATACTTAACATAAATTGAACTATTTACGGATATAATCCATAATCATAAAAAGGTTTTATTTGAGGAAGTATATACTCATAACCGTTCATAGTGGTTTGTAAATAAAATGAGAATTATCCTAAGCATATCCCCCGGGAGTGTCGTAACCAAGAGTGCAACAAGGCCCGTGGTCGTGCACCAGTTCCCATTTGAGTATAGCTCAAAGCGGTGTTTTCGGGGTTTACCCCTAGGTACATCTGTGCCAGAGCCGCCTCTACCTGCTCGTATCCAGACAGGGATTTATTGCTTGGAAAACTCACAAAATCTCTACAATACCAAAATTCTAGTAAGTTCTTCTATACTAATCCTCAAAGTCTATCTTTGGGCTATGTGCTCTAATCAGAGTTTATCTAAATCTAGCTTCCAAGGTTAGTACTAAACTGCCTCTGATACCAACTGTAACGCCCCGACCCCAGCTACCCAGAGCCGGTGCGTTACTTCGTAACATTGGCATGATCACAAAAGATCAAGTCTCGAAAGACCGATTAGTTTAGTAGCCTTGGAAACACTAGATACATTCATAAATGTTACACTACATCATAAAGTGAAAAACTAATAACAAAGTCTTCATAGTCCACACTCATTTCCTCTTCTGACTATCCCTGCAGGTCATTCATAAAATACTTCTTCACATCCTGGAAAATTTTTAAACATTGAAAGGGGTGAGCTCGAATGCTCAGTAAGGATAACAATAATGCGGAAGCTTTCATAAATAAACATTAACATTTAAGGCAATGTATAACTAAAACAAAAGCCTTTTAAACATGGACTTCAACATAATATGGCATAAGTAAAATGAGATAATGCCATTTACTTCTTCACATGGATATTCTACTGGTCGAATAATCACATGCAATATCAATAACCACTTTCATAATGAGGAAATGTATAATGCCGGACATTCTGAAACATTTTGTCAAGGCCTCGGCCAAGACGTCTAAAATGATTAAGGCCTCGGCCAAAACCATAAATCAAATTGGGAAAGGGCCTCGGCCAATTCCACGTCTAGTTGTCTCATGAGACCTACCGATGCATCGAGGAGCTATAGCGGGCTCCACCCGTCACTTATTAAGTCCAATACATTCCTCATATGAATAGGTTTAAACATATCATAAACCATAACATAATCGTATCACATAAAACATGCATAAAGGAAACATAACATTTCCACATTTCAATCACAAGATATCAATACAATACTTTGATATGATAAAAACGCTTTCAAAACCATTTTCAATACCAAAATAAAAGAAAGTTAAAACTTTGTATTTATTTTTCATTAAAAAAAATGATGGCTTGTAGAGGAAGCCGAAACTCAAATAATGGTCACGGCGGCGGAGAAGTCATTGTCGCCGCATAAGTACGGAAAGAAAAACATTCTCTTTTGTCGTTTAGCAAAATGCTTCGTATAAAAAGATTCCTTTTGAATAAACGTAAAAGTCAAAGGGGTTTATACACCGTATAAACGAAATTTGTGTATAAAACAAAATATGCCTCAATGAAAGGAGATTGAGACGAAGTCCTTAAAAAGATCATTTTTAAAATAAAATAGATATATTATGTGTATTCACTATAGGTACACATAAAGAAAGTAAAAATACAAAATAGGACATAATAACATCATGACATAATTTGAAAGTAGGAGATTAACCCAAAGAATGGAAATTGGGTTAAGAAGTTCCCTTACCTTGTGTCCGACTTGACTCAACCGTTCTTTAACCTCCTGAATAATAAACTAGAGTTAATATCTACCTTATTAAGAACCATTTTCAATTTCATTACCCTTTTTATATCACTTATTTCAATGTTATGAACATTATGTAATTATTTAAGTTAATAACGGTCGTTTTGTCGATCCTTGGTACTTGAGTCAAAAATAAACTTCTTATAATTACAAGTTGTTCATGTGGTAGAATATCCATTATCTCCAGAATTATATTAATGATTTAGATGTCATATATATCTTATATACAGTATATACATTCATTCATAATGTCACGTAACATTTAGAGGTAAGAAATGAAATGCACCGTTCATGGAGACGGTAAGCCGTACGTACGCATGAACGCTACTTTCATTTAAATTTCATATTTAATGGAACTAAATCATAATGATATAAATGTATAATATAATTCCAGTATAATATAGTGTATAATACCATTTACTCCATCCTTTATACATCCCACATATGGCATTTACGATTCAAATCACTTTGAGGGGGCGGTAGTCCGCACTTCCTAAAATGAAATTATCGCGTTTTACCCATAATGGAAATCATAAAGTATGCCATAAATGAGAAATAAAGAAGCATAAGTAAAACAAAAACATATTATATATCATATATAAAAATAGTGACATCTTAATGGCCACCTTTGAAGGTGTTATATGAGTGTTGAACAATCATCGCTTCGTGAGGCAGAAATTCGCCATCCACAGAAACCGTATGTTCTTTAACCATTTTATGTAGGTGTGTGTAAGAGTAGCTCTAATCCTTCTTATAACAACATCCTAGTATATTGAGGATACTGGTGTTGTTACAAAAGAAATTAATAAAAAGAGTTTATGGGGTTGGAGAAGAAAAACAAAACAAAACAACATTATAAAAGACATTACCTCAAAATCGGGTAACTCTTTTTGATTTGAGCCAAAGGCTTCCTTGGGAAGAGTTCTGCCCAAAGTGAGGCTTCTAGGAGTAAGGGAGGAATGTTGGGAGAGTATTTGGGCAGAGGTTGGCCGAGCCAAATGGCTTGGAAGTGTAAATGAGGTGGGATAGGTGGGGGCCTTTTATAAGTGGAGAGGAGGGGCACTTTTGGAAAGATTGAAATGTTACATTATTTCAAAATTCTTTTCGGATTCTAAAGGTCCCACATTTATATAATTCGAGGCTAAGGTGATAAGGTTTCGAAATCTCTTCATCCAATAGGCTTTGGACAAGTGTAAGCCTTGGATTTTGCATTATCTTCTCATTTTATTTAAATCGTTAAATAATGAGGTCATCGCCACATCATAATGATGTCAGAAATAATTTAATTTATTTAATGTCTAAAAATTATAAAAAAAATACTATGATGTAGGAAATCTTTTTAGATTTCTAATGAATATTTATAGTCAAAATTTGGACTTGTGTAACCCTACTTAAAAATTGTTTTAGTAAAACAATTTATGTTAGTGTCATTTTCACTTTAACATTAAATAAAAACTAATTTATGTCATTTCCCAACAAAAGTGGATCCATGGGGTCCCCAAGTTAGGCCATGGCTTGTCTTGGTCGTCCATGACACAACCAATGAGGTTGGGACATGTGTCTAGGTCATTTCATATTATTAAAGTATTATTTATACCTTAAACTACCCTAATTACCACTAATCGCGATTAAGAGCTTAATAAGTTACTATTCACCAAAAAATTATTATAATCTCATTGAACCACATTTTACTTCTTAATGACAACCATGTATGTCGGATTTTTGAAAATCAAATCACAGAAGTGGTAATATTTCATTTAAACGAAAAATCAGTTATTTAACTACCACTTAGTGGTTTCACTATTCATCAAAAAATGAAGTTTTTCAGAACAATGCCAAAATTTCACCCTAAGCTATAATTGATATTCCGAATTCAAAAATGATGTCTATTTTACAAAATTACAAACATATAAGTTGCCTTAATTAATTTTATAATTAATTCCCGCTGTTACGACAAATAGCGTGTTTTCAAGAAACAATTTATATCAAAAGATTGGCAATTGTTTATGTCCAATTTCAATGTTAAATTAATTCTAATGACCACCATTGGATAAAATGGTAAAAATATATTCTAATTATACCTTAAAACCACTAAATAGTATAATTTATCACAATAAATTATTTTGATTAAAAAAGTTGTTTTAAGTATTTTTCACTATTCATAAAAATTTGGAAGTTCTCAGAAAATTACAAAAAATTCAACATAGGCTAATTTCAATATTAGGAATACAAAAATGAAGTCCATTTTCAAATATAAAATTTCTATAAATTTAAAAGGTGGTTATTACTATTCATAACGGCTACTTTGATTAGTTGCGGTGTGTTAGAACTCGAACTTGCGTACAATGCAAGCTATTGCATTATTGAAAGAGAGGCGTATCGTGGAAGCTCGGGGTGTTACATACCCATTCAGGGTATGATCACTTCTTCGGATGAATTTGTGCACATTTTCCCTCTATAGCTTCCAACCAATATTTTAATGACTATATGGCAGTAATTAACTTTTTAGGAACAACTGGTTGAGCTTGGACCTGAGTAGGTGTAATAACTGGGGTTTGGATAGATGGGGTGGGTGGTACTACAATTGAGGATAACACCACCAGTTGTTGTTTCACCTGACCCATTGGATTAGACCTATGAGGGTGTACTAGTAAAAGAGGATAGGCTTGATCCATCTCATTAGCTGAAAAAAATTCCTTTAGATGACTGACTCCAGCACACATAGGAGGAAGACTACTTTGAAGTAGTTTTTCATTCAACCTCCTTAATTACTTCATTTCCTCCTCTTGTTGTGCGAATCATTCCTCTAGTAAGAATGATTGGATTTTTCCAGAGGATGGGTGGAATGTAGCCAGATTCTTTCCTTTCTCATTATTGGACGCCATTCGGAGTGGGGGAGTTGGTTATTTGAAGGAATACCCTGATTCTGGGTAAGCCTTTTATTTCTTATACACACACCTTCTTTATTTTCCTCTATGTGAACAACATCTTGATCATGAACTTCTCCATCTGATCCCTCTAAGAGAGCCTCATCTGGGGGATCACGAACAACGACATTGATGACATTCATCTATTCATAACGCATTGCATCCCTTCTATCGGAATTTCTGTGATACTGTCTTCTTCCATGTCCCTGATGATACACTGCCTACTTTTGAGTTGATCCCTCAGGAACTTCTTGAGAAAACGTAATTTAGAGGGAATATCTTGCTAATTCAGCTCTTCATTCCTCTTGGGGATTCTTCCCTAATCGAGAGAAGACTGGCTTTTTCTGAGGAAGAGATTGAGGATTTGAAATAGTCCCTATTCCAGTGGACTGGGGCTGTTCTTGCTCATCTCCTTGAATCCAATTTGTTTATTCCGAGGGATGGGCTAAAAGAGTCCCCAGTCTGGCAAGATGGGGTGGTTCTTGAGCTTCTACATTTGAGACTTTTTTAAAAGATCTTTTGATATTTCGGAAATTAGTCCGGAAATAGAATGGATGCATCAACCTACATCCACTGATATCTCTTGACACAAATGACCATTAGATGATTTCTGACACTTCTGTCACTTGATGATGCGCTCGCACTAAATGATGAGCCTATTCAATTTTATCATTTTCCTGATGCAAGAGTAATTTGACAACTTGTTCTCTGTATGCCTGATTTTGAGAAGAAGAAGTTTGGGAATGTTCTTGAGTGAGCCTTGGATTATAAACAAATCTAATTGGTTGTGGCCGGCCATGGGCAATAACATTACATGAGACCATTTTTGGCAGGCTTTGTTGGATGGATAGTATAGTCAAATATAGTTCTCCATGAACACCCCATCCCCTGATATAAATACTAGATGGGGCATTGGAAATTAACTGGTGCAATTTTCTTAATGCGCCAAGGCATGAACGCTGAAGGGATCTCTGCGGTTTTTCAGCCTATGGATATCGAGAAACTGAGAGAGAGGCCAAATTAGTTTTGAGTTTTAACCCTCCTATTATCATGACATGAATTTCATATTTATCATAAGATAATATTTTATTTTTCAATTTACAAAGAGTTTTCCAGATGTTGAAACATATATCGTGAATACAATATTCCATCAACATCTCTGGAATGTAATACTGAGAGTCAGCCAAAGGCCAAAACATGACTGGTACTTCCCCTTTCGTCAGTTGTTTTCTCATATTCAGTACTTACTCCTTATCATTTGATGAAGAATATTCACGTGATTAGACTAGAGCCGGTTCTTCCTTGTTGCTTCATCAGATTCAACCATATTGGTAGAGAATTCATTTATCAAACTAGAAGATGAATGACCCAGGGGTGGTTCGGAGAATGACCTACACCACGGGTTATCTTCTAATTGAGAAATTATTTCACTTGATATTAGTAAAGCATCATACATGACTGGCTTCACATTTTCAAGTGCCTCAAGATAAGAGGGATTTCTCGTTACAACATTGTCCTTTAGAGAATTTTCCATGAAATGCGAATTACTACTGTAGAGAGGACTTTCACAGATAAATTCATCATCATGGGGAGGACTACCATGGTGGGTTACAACAATAGAGAAAACCTCTTACTCCTACGTCTTCTGGTGACACATAGGGTTATGGTGACTCTCATCTAAAGATGATACTTCGAGATAGACCGAACTGTCATGATGAAAGCCTTCGTGAGGAAGCGTCTGATGCAGACCTCCAGAATTACTGTTCCCACTATTGGGAAATGAAAGAGCATAATCTTGAGTTGCAACAGATAATTGTCTGAGTGCATCAAGAACTCCAGCACTGAGAAAAGCCTTACTACAGATTGTCTCTTGATTTCTTGACTGTGCTGAATGTGACTTTCTCATAGACTCCTTCTTACTCACTTTGGGAACCAATTGTTGACGAAAGTGGTTATTATGGGCAGGTGTAAGTGCCTGCTCAAGAGAAATCGTCAGGTTAGGCTGATTATCTCCATTCAAATTAGGTGTATGTGCCTTACTTGATTGTACGTATGATATGGGGAAGTATTCCCCACAACCCTCTTGGACTGGAATAGAGGTGGGTCTCTGTTCCGAAGTGAACTGTTGATGTGTCACTCCACTGGTAGGGATAGATTTTAATTTCTTTCCCTATGATGCTGGTAAAGTGGTTATAATATCCTGACAGGCATCCAAAATTTGAGCAGGAATATTATTATTCTCCATCACCATTGTTAGAATATGTTTGGTGACATCAGCAACCGGAACATGAATATACATCCATTCCATTCTTGTAGTAGGTGTGTGTTCCTACTTCTGTCCTCCTTTTCTTGTTAGTGAGTTCTGAGAGTATTTATGTGTGGGGGCAGGGAGTTGAGTCTTCTCCAATTTTTCGTCGGGGCTTTCTGACTGACTTCTCCTAGTGCTACCAAATGAGACTGTTGGTAGGATTGATTAATACTAGAATGTGTATGTGCCTACTGATTTCACTCCACCGAATGTGGTTGTTGAACATCCTTCAATACTGGAAGACGAGGTTTCTGGCAGGATTAGTGTGTGTAAGAATGTGTATGTGCATGTTTACTAGTTGTCAACACATTGGGTTGGCGGGCATCATCATATGTAGTCAGACGAGCCAACTGACTAGATGATGATTTATAAACATGTGTATATTACTACCTATAATACTCCACCGAAATTTCCTGGAGGTATTGGTGTGTTGCTTCCAGACGAGTCTGCAGGACATCGGAATTAAAAAGAGTGTGTGTGTGTGCCCGCTCATTGCTTTCCAGCAAGTAAGGTTGGTTGAATTCACTGGAAATGGAAAAGATAAGAACCTGCTAACTATTGACCGGTCGTATCCTCTGGTGTTTCGTCTTGCCCGCTCGAGTTTGAGGAACTTGAGCCAAACACTTGTATACCACACCCTCATCATGTTGAGGGCGCACTTCTGCACGAGTCTGGTGGCGATTGTTGGTGGGAGACCTTGGAAAGGACTCATGTCTCCTTGAATTAAGGCCTTGAGTGACCTTCTCATTCACCTTTTCATAATATGAGAGGTACTGGTGATTTCATTCCGGGGATAATGACCCAAAAAGATTGTAGATAGTGGTTGGCACCACCTACTTCTTAATCACTGGTCATCTTTGTCCAGACAACCAGGGTGAATTATTGACATGGAGGGCTTCTCGAGCGGCCTCCGGAGTCGGAATGGTACCGTGTCAATGTTATTTCTTAACCTGTGAATTTGATACTCAGCATTGAAGATGCTGAGTAGGTGATGTTTTCCTCAGAGTGGACAATGTTCTAGCAGGAGTAATAGGAGAGGTACTCACAGTAGAGGCATTCAGAGGTGTGAACTTTAGATGATCCATTTCTGTAACATAGAAGATCTTGGAAAAGGGTTCATGTTTGATATAATATACATAATCAAGATAAGTTCAGCCACTACATCATTTGGATGAGAACATATGTTATTTGTTGTTTTGTCGGCCCTCTCATTGAGTTTAAATAGGGGCCTAATGAATAAGTAAACATCATTTTAAATTGGTTAGGGATTCCCGTCGGGTTCACCATTTTTTGTTTCCTCTGGAAATGGGGATGACCTTGTTTTCTTACGGTTCAAACATTCCAATCGGTTTCTAACATGTTTTTTTTGTAGAACTGGAAACATCCAATGATTCTATATCCATTTGGACTTACTTTCCAAAGGTAGGTGCTCAATAGTTGTGGACCAATGAGGCTTAAGAAATTGCATTGGTCGTGAGGATGGGAGGTCGGACTCATCACACCTTTTTGAGGGGATTATTGTCTACTCTAGGACTCTCTTTATATATTTAAGTTATTTTCTTGAATCCTTATTACATTACCAAGTACAAAAATGATCTTTCCATAAGATTTGGCAGTCAATGAATAATATACATGAGATTTAGAGAATTTTTTATATGTATTTGAGGTTCTTCATCGATAGAGAATTATCTATATTTGTTAGTTATTATTAGTCAATGGTATCCTTTAACACATAATATAAATATATCATGGTCATTATGATAACCATGCTAGTTTTGATGCCACTCAGCTGGGAACTTGAACTTTATTGTTGTTTATAAGGACATGGAGTATTTCAGAGTTGGGATCGTACCCGCAGATGGGCTACCTATGTATCCCTGTTAGAAAAGGAACCATAACCCACATAGTTCGAGAGTTAGGACATAGTTTAACGTCACATGGGATGGATGAGAATTAATTGGGGATGGGCTTGAACCTCCGAAAGGCTTCCTAGAAACTCCACTTTTAAGGTAGAGATCAAATGCCACGTAGTTCGTTTAAGAATTGTGGGTCTTACATATGATTTACGGCCCAAAGAGATGTGTCATGGTTACTTTTACACTCTAATCTCATGTCAGTCATTCTCAGTGTGAGCAACAACATGTATTAGTAAACCTGACAATTTGTTCCATGAATGTTATGGTCACAAGGAATGATATGGGGCTTATGTATGTATGATTTCCCAAATAGATAATGATCCAGACTTATTTCAGATAAGAAGTCTATAAAAAGGGTCCATAACGGAATATGTGCATTTATGGAGATTTGGATACTCTAAAAAGGGGATTACTCCTGAGGAAGATTCCCAAATTAAGAGGGGAATTGGGTCTTACTCATAAGCAGGATGCCAAAATCAAAATAAATTAAAACTGGTTAAGAGAAATTATGACTGCGGCTTATTCCCCAAAAGGAGGCCCAAGTTAAGGGAATTTGGGATTTGGGGCTTACTCTTAAGGAGTATTCCCATATTTGAGAACATGGGGCTTAATCCAAAGAAAGATTCCCAAATTAGGGAAATTATACTAGAGATTAATCTTGAAAGGAGGCCCATGTTATGGGAATTATTCAAATGGATTACTCTTGAAAAGAAGGCCCATGTTAAAGATCTTCTCATCTTAAAGGATGAGGATGAATGAATGAAATATCTCACCTTAGTGAAATAAAGATATGTAAAAGACTAGATTTTGAGAGTTGTTCCACAGAATCTCAATAAGATAAGGAATCCAACCACGGAATCATGCCATAAATGGCATTGAAGATGATTCTAAAGGCTAAATCATGAAGAGGAATGGTGGATTTGAAGAAAAGAGATGAATGGATTGGAGGGGAACCCAAAAGAAGGTAAGAGAGCATGTCCTATTTGGGTGCATTGGTCCTGGTCGTGCAGGTATACCTACGCGACACTTGGGTCCTTGCGTGGCGGTCAACCGATAGGTTAATGCTTGAGAGAGGCTTGGCTCAAGCCTTTTGTATTATCCCTAAGGGCTTCCAAAGGGTGGCGTGCGGGTTCTGTTGAAGGGATAAGGTGGTGCGCAAGTGTATTTTATTCCCCTTAAGGGTTAGACACTTAGGAACAATGGTTTTGGTGAATTTCATCACTAATGTCTTGTTCCCCCTCTTTAGATCTTCCGTTCTAGGTATAAAATTACCTTAAAAGTGTTCGGAAGGCTTAGAGAATAGACTAGGGAACCAGGAGCTCAAATCTAACTTTCTGAATTTTTTGTCCCTTCAATGGGGGGCCCACAAGGGGTATTTATATGCTGCTGAAGACCCTGGGTGAAAATTACATAAGGTGCACAAGTCACCTGCATGCCAAAAATGTGGCGTGCAGGTATACCTTCGCGACCAACTTGAAACATGCGCAACCCATGCTTAAAAAAATCCCTATTCATGCCTTTTTCTATTTTTGAGGTTCGTTCAAAGGATGAATCACTTTGTGCTAAGGTATTACCCTTTTTCAATCGTTAGAATCTGTGACGGAAAAGAGCGTCAATAACAGCATATCAAGGCAGTCTAGAGTCAATAGAAGTGTTATGCAGGTAAACATCAATGAGACCTTGAAGTTAAAGTTGGAGACATGGTATTTCTATGCATATCTCCATGGAATATGGTCATGAGGTTTGGTAAGAATGGAAAGTTAATTCCAAGGTACATTGGCACCTTCAAGATTATTGAACGTGTTGGGGTTGTGGCCTATCGACTACCACTTACAACTACCATGGCCAATGAACATGATGTATTTCATGTATCCCACTTAAGGAAGTACATAATAGACACTTTACATATACTCTCTTCATAGGTGGTACTGTTAGAGGATGATCTTTATTATGTGGATAAATGAGTGATGATGTTAGATCGTAGAGAAAAAGTTCTATGAAATAAGACAATTCCCCCCATCAAGGTGTTGTGGCGAAACCACATGTTTGAAGAAGCGACATGGGAATCAGAAGAAATGATGAAGCAGATTTAGCCACATCAATTTTTGTATGGGAAAAGGAATTTTCGAGGGTGAAATTTCTTAAGGGGGGAAGATTGTAATGACCCAAAATTTCATTAATGGAAATCTATATTGATCTAATTAAATATCCCTTTATGTAAATTTTTTATATTAAATGTAAACTTATTTGGTTTATTTTATGAATTTTGACCATTTCTTATATATTCTTTGAATAGTGATCACCTGATTAGTATAAATATATGGTTTTTACAAATCCAAATTTACTCAAACAAAGGAAGTGATGACCTTATTGAGTAGAATTGATTCATATGAAGCCAAAAATTTAAAGCTCAGAAAAAAGGTGGCGTCATTGGGCTTCACTCTTAACCAGGCCCAAGCCAAGCTACATCATGTCATGCTCAAACGGAACTGTCTACGGGACAAGTGGAAGTTGATAGAGATCACCTCGCGTGCAATGTAATCTGAGCCACCCCAAGAGTCTTTCACCCTCACGCATCTTACCCTTAGGTCATATGCAACTATTTTAAGGGTTTATGTAACAAATAAATAGTACTACGGTTATGTACATAATTTTTATATATAATAATTAATATACTTTCATTTTATTATTGTAACCTTGTAAATAATTTTTAGTGCACAAGTAGTATTTTTTTAATGTTCAACTAAGAAATCTATTTTGATGTATTAATGGATTTTTTAATTAAATAATATTTTAATAAATTATTATTATTATTATTGAAATAATTTTTTTAAATATAAATGATCGTATAATTTATTGAATGCAATTGTAATTTTAATTAAGGTTTGAAATCCATTTTTTTCAAACCCCATGAATTTTCGATAAATGTCTTTTTTTATTATAAAATTAAACATTAACATATTTAAAAAATTATTTAGATAAAATGAATATTATTTCTGTAATCAGGACATCAAAATTATCTAATTGTGAATTTTTCATAATTTTCTGAGACAATCAAATTATTGGATAAAAAGTAAATACCATTTAAATATATAATGTGTTTTAAGAAAAAATAATGACCCAATAGTGATGTAATAAAATACTATAAACCTCATATTCTTCCAATAGATGTTTTGACATTAAAATAATGTGATTTTGGGTGTGTTTGAATTATTTTAAGAATATATTTTTGAACTTTCAAGACTTTTTAAACATTTTGACTTTTTAAATTGTTTTCCTTAGTAGTGTGACTCACCTCAACATAAGCAACCCAATTATTTTAAGATTCTAGGACATTGTACTCATATAATATTATTGTACACTTTACTTTGACAAAAACCATGGGCAAAAAACATGGTCTTGTTTGTGGTTTGGATTAGTTTAATGTGAGGGTCTTGAACCTAAATAATTACAAATCCCTCACCTTTTCTATATAAACCCATCCATGCTCCCACTTCTTCCTCAATGAAATCATTTGGAGTTCATCCAACCTCTGCTCTACTCTCTCTAGAATCCTACCAAGGTTCCCCAAGCTCCCAATAAGCCTCTCTCAAGCCTCTCTCAAGCCTTTGGAATCACAATTCCATGTAAGGGTTTTTTCTTCCTTTCTCATTTGTGTCCAATTTTCTTAATGTTGTCATGTCCTTTTAATTCCAATTAAAAATGTTGAGTATAGTTTTCCACCTCCCCCCATACTTCCCTATTTATGTTTGAATGATGGGATACCCCTTCCTCTCTCATTAAATTCCTCCCATGTACACCTGTTACTATGCCAAAATTTTGAACGGAATTTATCTCCCCTCATTTACATACAAGCAATTATTTTGTATCCTGAGTCTAATTTACAATAGATTTGTTGGGACATGTATCTCTTTGACCCCCTTACTATCCATGTCATGTAAATTTTATGAGAAACCTCTTTATCTCTCATCAACCATTTTTATTAATTGTTAATACATGTTTTTATGCTGCGGAATTTTAATAGTGTTTTTCCAAGCCAAGATCATTGTTTATTGAATACCATACCCATGTCTCTATCAAGGGTATTCACCGTTGTGAACATATACCTATTGAATGGTACTTTCATGTATTTATTCCACATTAATTAATCATGTAATAACTAATGATGTTAATTGATTCCATGATATATGATCCTTGTGGTACACTTATGCTTGAAATGAAACATTTAATAAGGGTGCGCCTTGATAGAACTCAAATAAATTGGGTAAATTATAGTATCATGATAGATCCTGTGAAATGGGTTTTGACTCATGCTAATTCAATTGCAATGAGTTTTTACTCATGCCTCATGTGAAATGAGTATTTACTCATTCTCTATGTGCAATGAGCCTTGGCTCATGCTAATTCCATGATAAGTGTTGTTGCCACATTTCCATGTTATGATTATCATTCTTTATCATGGATTTATGTTTATGCTTCTCTGTTTCTCTACTGATATGCCTATTGTTTAACATGTATTGTATTCCTCATGTTATTCCATGTTTATTCCCTTACTGGGATTTATAACTCACCCTTGTTAATTCATGTCCTCATGTAATCCCATGCAATTCTAAGTATGAGGGAATATAGTGGTCATGTAAAAGAAGTTTTCAATAAAGATGTTTATTTTCTTGTTTTATGTTTTTATGTAATGATACTACCCCAAAAAAACACTAGAACTCTCAATATTTATGTTGTATCAATAGATGTTTATGTAATAAATTCTGTTTAGTTGTGTAATAAAATAGAAGGGTTGTTATAATTACATTTAGACTACCATATCCAGAAAAGTCATATATTTTTTTACTCTAATAATTCATTTATTTATCCAACTCTATTCTAACGTGATTCAAGAATAAAAAATTGAAATAAAATAATTATAATCCCATAATAATATTATTATTCAAAATAAATAACTTTCTTGACTGTACTCACTAATAAATTATATATTTTCACTGTTTGGGTCAGTTTAACCACCTATACACACTATTCTATAAATTTCTATTAGTATAAACTAAATAAATCTTCTATGGGACATATTATAAATAAACAAGTTAATAATTAGTTTTTCGTATTTATTGAATTTTAATGGTAATTTATATGTCAATATTATGATACCACCCATCCATTATTAAACAAACCAAAAATAAGCTCATTATAATCATTTTTGTCATGAATTAAAAAAAATCTAAATGAAATTTAAAAAATTATAAATCATGGTTAAACAAATATTACATTACATATAATGATTAAAATTTAATCAATAAACAAGTACCATTATGAAATTAGTACTAATAAAAGATTAATAATACTAAAAACTAAATATGGGAATAAAATATAGTTGATAGATAAGTTTATACTAAATGGATATAAATTGTAAATTCCCACATTTTATGAAAAAAAAAATTTGAAAAAAATTCAGAGATGGTTTATTTTCATATTATATCAAAATAAAATTTATTTATATGAAAAACCGTGTAAATCATGTGGTACATGAAATTCTACAGTTATCATTAATTTCACAGAAGGTTTATATTGGCTAGTGTTGCACACAATTATATGTTTAACTTCCATGACATGCAATAATAAGTTTATTACAAAAATTAATTATTATTATTATTATTATAGTTATAATTTATCAATAATAATGATTATTATTAATAAGATTAAATAAATTTTGAAAATAATGTCTAGAGATGATTATTTAATTTATTATTGAGTTAAAAATTAATTATAAATGAAAATTTATACCTTTTCGAAATAAAGGTAATTCTTATACTGAAAGTCTATTTTTATGCTCTCAAGTGTGATTTATATCAATAAAATAAAAAAATAAATTTTAATTAAATTTATTAAATTTATATATTATGTATTCAATAAAATTTTAAAAAATCATTTAATGTATTTTATATACAAGAGATAAAAATAAACCAAATTTTATGATTAAATATAATATTTTTATCAAAAATAGTTTTAAATCATTTTAATAGTGCACTTTTTTTAAATGTAATATTTCGTACATTAATAAATTCCATTTTAAAAATAAATTACATTTTTAAAAATAGAACAACAAATCTATTATTGGTTTTATTTTTTATATTTTTTTGACATGTTTCAATTTTAATGAATTGTAAAAAATACTACATTTTAATTGAAGACTTCAATTATTTTCAAGTTATTTATATAGTTAAATTATTTTTAAAATTTTATTTATTGAATATTTTTTTCAATTATACATATAATAATCCAATTTTGGGAATTTAAATCAATTTAATATGAAATTGGATATAAAAACATTTCAATATTTCGAACATTTTGTGACATTAAAATCATTTTGTTTCATCTCATTTTCAAGATTAATAATAAAATCATTGCTTCTAATTATTTGAATTGCATTTTAAATAAATTATTGGACATTTTTAATTAAAATTATTTATAATTTATTGTTAGTATAAAATTATTTTTTTCGTCAAAAATGATTAGTGAAAATAGTAAACATTAATCATGGTGATTAATAGAAAACAAGTCTATAAAAGGACTAAAAATAACCTTAAAGATAAAATGACAATTAAATTCATAAAAAACCCATTTTATGGCCATATTTCGACTATATAACCACTATTATATAAAATTGTTCATTTTTGGGGTAAAATTATGTATAGTAGAGATCCCTACAATGTTTTACTTTTGTATTTAAAAGAATGTCTCTACACCTCTCTAAATAGGTACTCACACACCTCAATTATTAACAAATATGAAGAAATATTTATCCAAAAAATCTTCCCAAATAAACTCTCAAATCATATACTCCCAACATAGAATCCATACATTTGGAATAAATCCAATAAAAGAATTCATTTTTTACAATGTAGGAGGCAATACCAGAAGAAGATATAATGTTCATCAATTAACAATTTATTTTTATTTCAAACTAAATTCCCTTCAATTATATTTAAATAAATATTATATAACAATTTATTTATCTTTAATATACTGTGATATTGTTTTGTTAAAGGTTTTAATAATGACCACAAACACATCCGTCAAATGGGTTATGAAATCCCCATTCGGGTGTATGTAATAATGTAGTCTAAAAAACTGATGTCAATTGTTTTTTCGATAAAACATTTAATTGTTTAAAATAATTATTGATAAATATTTATATTTTATTTATAATATTTATTATGTAATTATTAATTTTTAATTTTTATACAACAAATACAATTAAGATATTCATATTTGGGGGATACGATAACGTCATTTTTGTGTAATGCAGACTCTCGCCTTGTGAAGTGATGCGATTCATTCAAATTTACAAGGAATGTGTTAAGGATAGTATTAATAAAAAATTTATGAAAAAGAAATAAATATTATTCTATAATGATAATATCAGATATAATTTTCTTTCTACCAATTCTACAATAAAATTCAAACAACACTCATACGTCCGTACGATCTCCTATCTCAAGGAACAGTGCATTAAATTTAAATTATCTATATTTTATAGATTATTATAAATATATATAATGTTATTATATATTAAATTGATATCATGTATATATTTCTGGAGATGAAATAATCATGATTAAATTAATAGGAGAAAAAAATTATAAATAAAAACATATACGAATAACAAAGCGTATATGACCCAAAATGTAACATTAACATGTATTTATTAATAAATACGTAATAAAATTTTAAATATCAGGATATAAATAAATATATTTATTTAATATATTTATAATAAAATTATGTTTATTATAAATGTGGTTTTATTAAGTACAATATAAGTCATGACTTTAAGGTACATGATTTCTATCTAACTTGTCACTTTGGTGTGACACATTCTATATTTTCCACCATAATGTTTTATGTGGTGTATATAGATAACATTAATTTTTTTATAATTATTATACTAAAATCATTTTTTTCATTTTAATTTTAGAACCTATCTTTTATTGGGGATATTATTAATAATTAATCGAATATGTAAGGGAATTTTCCCCCATTCTTCCTTCTTTGAGTAAAATGTTATTTTAATGAGATATATTAATTTTGGATGTGTGTATAATTATTATTTTACATATTATATTATTGATATAATTTTTTTAATGATATTATATGATTTTTGTAATTTAATTATTTCATGGAAATAATGATTCAAAGTGTCTAAGTGGTGAGAGTTTGTTACTACAATATCATCATCTATCGAGATTATTTATGATTATGATTCCATTAGGGTTATTTTATGATCCAACTGTAAATAATTATAATTATTTTTATTCTACTATGTTTATTATTTTTATCTTCATGTAATGGTTATATTTTTTGACACCATGGTATATGAAAAAATTAAAAAAATATTTCTATGAAATTCTTGAGTTTTTTTACTTTATATTCGGAAATATATTTTCCCATTTAACAATATTTCTAAAAAAATAAAAAAAATTATACTAGCCTCCTATGAAATTAAAATAATATTTTACCATTTTTTAACCTTTTAAAAAAATTTATTTTAAAAGTAATCTTCTAAACATCTTCAAATCAAGACTCTTTTAAATTCAAATAATAATATGAATGGCATCGTTGTTACTATATATACATTATTTACCAAATTCAATACCATCATGACCAGTACATTCATTGAAGCACGCATTATATATCTTATTTAGTATTTTTCTAATAATTAAATTACATCATAATATTTTAGTGTGTCTTATTTTGAATTTATTTTTAAAAAATTTAATTTTGATAATGTTTAATATTCTAAAATGTTCAACAATATTTTTCAAATAATCATTTAAAATTTTTAAATATATTATTAAATGAAATGGATTTCAAAAAAAATTTATGTCATAATAGATCTTAAAAATATTTTTAAATGTTCCTTTTAATATTTTCAAAAATAGTTTAAGTGAAAATACATTTCAAAAGGTTTTATGATTTTTTTTTTCAATGAACATGGCCTATTTTCCCTAAGATTAATATTAAATAAATTTAAAAATATTTATTTTCAGTTCCCAATATTATTTTAAATGAAATTGATATTGAAATTATTTTTATTAATGATATTCTCAATGAAATGATATTTTCATTAGTGAATTTTCTTAGTGATCTTTGAAAATCCATATCTATCTATAATGGAATCCTTTATAATAGTTTATGATTCAAAGGGGATATAATCCAAGAAAGCAATTATTATTCCTTATTTTAATGGTTTATGTTTTATATAAAATGTTACTTATGAAACCCATATCGATTACATGGATAATATCAAGATAAAACTCTTAGGAAACACACTTTTTTCACAAGTTATTCTATTACGAAATAATTTGGAAAGCAACCACTTTTCCACATGTTATGATATTATGAAATTTTTGTGATACCCATTTCATTTCGTGGGTTATAATATTATTAATGTTTATTAAATTCATTCAATCATATATATGATTTAATTATGGGAAGGGTGAGACAAATATAAAATCCAATTCATTGGGTGAACATTTATATATCTCATGAAATATACATGCCTAGAATGGGGAGTGAATATTGTGTAGTAATACATGGTTGGGTTGTGGAATGAACTCAATAACATATTACATGGCTGTAATGGGGAGTAAATTTAGTACAATATTTGAATTTTTAAATTTCATATGTTTTATGAGTGAAACCATTTCAATATATGGAAAAGGATGCGACAGGTAAAGGTAGTGTGTCCTGCACGGTAGGTGTATACATCATGAATTTCATTCGTAATCTTTGATAATGTTTTGTGAATTTTATGGAAATATTTTATCCATTTATGTTCACCCCAAAAATCAATCTCTTATTCCAATTTTATGCTCTCATTTTTCATGATCGTCTATTTTATTATCATTCTTGTCTTAGGAACATCCAATATTTTTTCCATGACTCATGACTATCTTCTTTGATATGTCTGGTATGATTTTAAATTAAAATTATCACATTATCATGTCATTATATTAATGTTATGATTATATATCTCTATAATCTACTCTAAATGATCATTTAAGATAACCCTTTCATATATTTCTTTTTCCCAGGTTTTGAAGAAATTTTGTATGTAGGATAACTAAACCAGATTGTATTTGGGGGGGGGGGATATTTAGGATCATTCACCAGACAGGAAGACTGAGTTATAAGATTCCAAAGTAAGTAAAGTACTACTATCCTTGGGAATTTAATTTTGTGATATAATGAATATAATATAAAAATATTTAATATCCATATATGTTTATCCTATGAAAGTATAGTGTTTTTAAAAGAATATTTTATACAACCATTGGAATATAGGATGAGATTACCTAAATGATATCCATAATGAAATTTAGAAGGATATTTGTAGGGATGCCTATAAGGATATGTCTATGAATGTGTTAATATTTAGGAAAATTTATTGTATATTTGGTAAATGATTGAGATATTTTCTTCATATAAATATATCTATATCTTAAAACAAAATGTGGATGTGAATCTATCAATTATTTACCTATCTATATAAAACCCATAAACATAATATTTATATAGTCTACATCTTGAAATGGTTCACGATAATGCAACTTCCAGCAAAACTGGTATTTTAATATTATGGGATATTATGTGGAAATTGTCAAAATCCTTTGTAACCATCATGCATGATTTAAATATATCACTAATATGAATAACTATTGAAGAACCTAATGATTCATATTTAGAATTATAGGTTCTAGGATTTAGACAACATATAATAAAATTACAATGATTATGTGGTGTTTTTTATTATATGTGTTCCTCAAAATATGCAATCTTATGTTAGTCAATGGAATAAACATGAAGGAATATTTTAAATGAGTAATTCACTTGACAATGATATGATATTCTTCCTAAGTAAAATAATTTCATCAAAGAAAGAATGAAAAACCATTTTTTGTGACCACACAACATTATCAATCCATGAATCATATTGGTCTTCCAAATGACCAAACAAGGGAACAACCGTTTATTGAATCATTAATAAATAAACGTTTACATTATATTGGTGGAATGATAAATCACCTTGTTTATGATCAATGTATACAAATAACTAAGAATTTATTTTTTTCCTTCCATTTCTCAATACATGAAATCCTTATTTTGGACACCTATTTCATTGAAGGAGAAGCAAATAATTTTTTTAAAATTATCAATAATATGGGGAAATATAAAAAAATTAACGTTACAAATTGGGATTATTTTTATAAATTTTTATTTATAATTATCCATCCTCATGAACATTTTATAAAAAAGGGTGATTTGAGTTTCCCCTCAATACAATGGTTCTGAAAAGAAAGTAATGTTTGATTTAAAAGGAAAAACTAGGAACTATGAAAAGAAGAAGAAGGCTGATCCATTTTGCTCAATGTGTGTGAAGAAACATGGAGGTAATTTTTTAATGGGACTTGTAAAAATTTTATGTTTTTAAAGAATGTTAATCGAGTAACTGTGTGCCAATTTGATGGAAAAGGCCAATTAATGTTGGAAAAAATGAGAAATACCCCATATAATATACCTCAACTAGATCATCATCTCTATTGAAAATAGTTTTCAAATTTTTCTAAAAAATTCTCCAATCCATGAACTAATGTGGAATATAAGATAGAACAATATATGAAATAATGAAAAAAATAAAAAACATATACTATTTTAATGGATGATATGAACCTTGATAATTAGGGAAAACTTATAATCCCCTATATATTTTGAAATTTCATGTTTTATTTTGTAAATATGATCCATATAATAATCTTATTGTTCATGCATTAGTAAAATTTCATGTGATTATCTATAATGATTCTATAATAATGAAAGTACATATTTATCACCTCATTGATAACCCAAATAATCCATTGAAAATGTTTTTGTATAAGAAGATAACTTATATAATGAGTAATATTGAAATCTCATGATGAAAATCAGCATGGTTTTATTATTGAAGATTGTATTACTAATGATGAACAGTCTACATATTAATTGTGAAAGAAAAGAGGTATTAAGGAATTGAATTAGTAATAACACGTTATGGATTAAGTATAAGGTTAAATAATTGTACTGTTTAGGTATTGGAATTATGGGATCATGTTATATGAATATATATAATTATTATTTTTTGATGTTTTGAATTAATGATTTTCAATAATATGAAAAATGGAACTGATGGAATTGAAAATTTTTGTAATTAAAATATTATAAATTCATTAAGGTATGAAACCACATAAAATTTTCTATTTTTTGATATAAAATAGTTATGATATAGAGATTTTGGATATGAATATTTAAAATATATAGTAAATGTTACCTTAGAAATAATTAATTATATTTTGACAATGTGTTATATCCTATCATTGATGGAGTTTATATAATTATTGAATTTATGTAATATATCTAGTAATATGTTTACTATATATAGTAATCTATGTTTTCAATATGGTCTTGTTGAAATTTTGGTTATTACATTGTTTTCAGAGAATACTTGATGATAGTATTCAAAATTTTGGTATGTGTCCATAAAAATATATATTATGATATATACGGTAATAATGTTATGTTTGTTTTGAAAAATTTAGTAACCTTGTTATGAATTTTTATTATTTTTGAAGGGTTACAAGGTTAACCATTTATGGGAGGGTTTAAGTTAAATATCATAATAAAATTTCAAGAATAAATCATTATCTCTTTATATTAGTATTTTGACATTTTGGATAAAATTTTACTTCTAATGATAAATAACGATAGAAAAAATGACATATCATTTTATTCACACATCTTATGATACATTGGTGATTCAAACCTGATGAATTATGATACATTTCTTAGCGTAATAGAATAATTGAACATTGGACATGTAAATTACAAAAGGTGAGATTATACATAATATATGTAATAAAATAAATGTATTTATATTTTCGTGAGAAAATTATTCAATTTTTGGAACAACATCAAGATATAATAAATATAATTATAATACATTAATTTGAAATGAATGAAATAGACAATAATATCATCACTAATTTTTTATCTTTTTTTGTCAAAATTTTTTAATGAACCACTCTCTTATGAATAGTGGTCTCAAATAGTGTCTAACATTATTTATGACTTTCTTCCATGTCTAAACCTTTAATGTTCACCTATGTTCTCATTTATGGAAAGATAGTTATGAGTAGATTTGTGTAACCATTATGTGTTGTATATTACCCTGTTAAAGGATTTTTCAAAATCTATTTTTATGATGTGGGTTTCTATTATAGTATCTTCCTTGTATTAAAACATGAATTTTCAAGATGAATTGTAGGGGTGACATTCATTTTAAAGGGGTTAGAATGTAAAACCCACAGTTTTTTTATTATCTTTTGAATGAATTAAATTTCATTTAAGCCAAAAATTAAATGCTACACTATGTTAATCGTAATTTAAATGAAACAAATATTTAATAATTCACTAAAAATTTAATAGATTATCTTTCTTTACACACAATAATAATTTTCATTTTTGTGACACACAATTCCGAGTATACCTTGTCATACATGCAAGACATGGTTTAAAAAACATGATTTTTTATTATTATAATAGTTATATACTTTCCATTGAAATTGATTAAGTGAATATGATTATCTAAATTATGATTTTTTAGAAATGTTAATAAAATTTATTATTCTTATTAGAATAAATTAGAAATGAAAATAAAACCCTTTTGAAAATTTTGGGTAATCTATTCCCAAAAAACTTATTTATTTACAAAATTGTTTTTAATAACATTTAATTAACAAAATAAATTTTAATTATTTTTATTGAATTATATAATATATATTAAAAAAAATATTACCATTCATGAGAGATAAAATAAATCCAAAATTAAGATTGAAAACTATTTTCTTTTAAAAAAAAAGACTTACAGCCTTTTAACACTGAAATTAATTGAAAACTAATTTCTGAAACTTTTATAAAATATATTTCAAAAAATTAAATTCATTTTTTTACGAGGAACATAATTAATATATTAGGGTGAGTTTTTTTCTTTTTCATAACAGATTCATTTTTTATGAATAGTTAAATATACAACATTTTAATTTAGAACTGACACTTATTCAAATTATTTTTATATTTAAAATATATATTAAATTAGTTTTAATGTGTATATAGTTCAATTATAACTCAATTAATCCAATTTAGTTAATTTTAATAAATTTAATTTTCAAATTGTCTTGAAAACATTTGAATCATTTCATCATATTATTACATTTCAAGCCAATTGTTTCATCCAGTCCGATGGATTAGTTTAAATTTACAATCATAAAATTCTTTGAATTGAGTTTTCAAAATAATTTCCAATATTCTAAACAATAATAATATTTAATTTATAAAATTTTCAACCTAATTTGAATGAAATTATTAGTGTAACTAATTAAAATTAATCAAGGTGATTAAGAGTAAAAACGGATTATTAACGAACTGAACATTAAATTTAGTGGATAAATTAACTAAAAACTATTCTGAAACACATTATATTGTTGTATTTAAAAAATAATACATATTTCATAGAAAATATTTCCTTGTTGAATGAAAATAATATAATTTATACATCCTAATAATTTTTACATTTTTTTATTTATCATAATTCCACTCCTCCCACACTATACAAGGGCTCTCACCCCCCACTTATTAAATCCTCTAAATCCATTTATCTCCTCAAAAATATAACCCTATACAATCCAAAACATATCCACTAAACTTATAATTCTTAAATTTGAATTAATTCCTACCATGAAAGTTGATTGGTGCAAACAAAAAGAAGATATCCCAATAAGAGGTAACATTCATTAATGAATGTTGTTATTTTATTTCTTCTTAAAACCACATAAATTATATTTATATAATGATTAAATAATAAAATAATTATTTTCAATATAATTATATGATTTTATTTAATATTTTTAGATGATACCACAAACAATTCCATCAAATTTTTTATGCAATCAATGGTCTTGTGTAAAATGGAAAACTAACTCATGGATCGTTGACATTTATTTATCCATTTCCACCATTAAATGTTAAAAAAATGGTTTCAAAAATTTATATATATATCTAATTTATTATATTACCTTGATTTTCATGATTCTTGAATTTTTATAGGACACATATATTCATGATTTCCTTTTTGTGAAATTTGATATCATCGTTCATATGTTAGGCATACTACGGCCTCACACAGTGATATGATCAATTCAATATTTACAGGGAATATATCAAGGATTATTTTAATATAAATATGTGTTATATATAAAAACATTAATTCGTAATGATAATATCAAATATACTTGTATTATTTCAATCTAACCTGAAAATGTAAATAACTTTCATGAATATGTATGACCTAAAATATCTATGAATGGTGTATTTCATTTCTTAAATCAATCTATTATATATTATTAAACATACATATAAACTGATTTTATATGATATTTTTATCATATTTATCATTCTTGGTATGATTAAATCATTATTAAGGTAATAGGACAAAAAAACAACAAATCACAACATTTATGAAAAACACAATAGTTATTAACTTAAATGTAACATTTACATTGAATTGTTAAAAAAGGTAATAAAATTTCATGAAAAAATTATTATATGGTATGATATAAATGAATAAGATAATTTAAATTATTTATAATAAAAAATTATTAATTATATAGCTAGATTTAATGACTACAGAAAATGACATATCTTTAGTTAGGGTATTTTTTTCACACATTTTTCTTTAGTGAGACACATTCAATATTCACAAAAAATTTCTTCAATGTGGAAAATATAATAACCATTAATATATTTTTTGAAATGAATAAAAAAATTTAATGGTTTTTAAATTGAAATGTGATGGTCTATCTTTATTACGGTTTATGGTTCAAAAAATTAAAAAATCTATAATGGAATTTTGTCTTATATATTCTAATTTGAGAGACATGTTATGTTATGGGCCTATATTATATTAATTGGTCTATACACTAAACCATTGACATGTTATACCAATAATTTCCTTCATTTAAATATATTTTAGGTTTAATTTTATTTTATTCTTTCGTGTTGATTATGATTCAATGTTTCCTAATTGGTAAGATCTTATTTCTATTATCTCATCATTTATGGGTTTTGTTTAGGATTATTCTTAAATTGATAAAATTTTATAATCCTTATCTCAATAATTAGATTAATTTTTCTTATAAAATATTTATTCATCATATAGAAATGTATATATCTAATTTTTCAATTGTTTTTTACTTAATATTATTAAGAAAATGTTTCTATGAATGTTCAACTTTGTTTTTATCTTCAGTAGTAAAATATATTTTCTCACACAATAATGTTTTCAAAATAAATATTCTAAAATAATCTACTATACTACTATGATTTTTAATATAAATCGTTACCCATGTTTTACTTCTTTTAAAAAATGGTTTAAAAAATATTATATTTATTTTTAGAAGAAATCTTCTTTCAATTCTAACCATAATATAGAAGGAATATTTTTTTTCATAAACCTAATGTACTATGTTATAAACTATCATGTCCAATCCTTTCATTAATGATTCTATTATAAATTTTAAAATATATTTCCAATAGAAATGTTTTGCTTACATATTTTTTAATGAATTTTGTTTTCAATAGACTTTAAAATAATGTTATTGTGAAATTGTTTTATATCATAAAAATTATTTTGAAATTTTATTTGGGATTCTTTTATATGATTTAAATTTTGGTTTTAAAATAAATGGATTCGGTGAATGTTTTATGAATGAAAAGTTCATAAATATACATTTTTATAATACATTACATAGTTTCATTGATATTTCAAAAGAGAATTCATTTAAAATGGTGTACACATTAAATATATTATTTCAATTATGAAAACATATTGTCCGCATGAAATTTTTAAATGTATTTCTAAAAAAATATTTTTATCTTTAAAATTATAATTTCAATGAAAAATATTTTGAAAAAGTTTTATGAAATTCATTTTCAATGAAAATTTATTTTATTTAATAAATGTTACAAGGGATCATTTCAAATAATTCTACTTCTTATATGACATCATTTTTTGTAGTGTATAATTTATTCAAGATATGATCCATGTAAACCATTGATATTCACTGTTGTAATGGTTAATGTTTGATATGACATGTTTTTATTTAGGCATGTTTCTCTTCTACATGTTAAAAAATGATAAAACATTTTTGAAACCCACTTATTTTCACATGTTATACAATGATAAAATTATTATGAGAGCTATCTATTTCCCACAAGTTTACTGTATGATGGAATTATTATGATTCCCATTTCATATCACCAGTTATGATATAATTACGGTTGATAATATTTTTTCAGACATATGTATGATTTCATTTTGGGAAGGATGTGACCTATATCTCCCTTAAATGTTTTGGGTAATGATTTACATATCTCATCAGATAGAAAATGATAGAATGAGGACTGATCCTTATATAGTAATACATGATTAAATCAAAGAGTAAACTCGATATAGTAATGCATGGATGGAATGCGGAGTAATCCTGGTACAATAAGAGATTTTATCCATTGTGATGATATGGAGTGTAAACCCATTCCAATATAAGGAAATGTCTATAATTTTGGATGGTTCTATATACTTCATATTAGTTTTATCCCCAATGATTAGCCCTAATATGTTTTCGAAATAATCCTAGAATTCCGGGGAAGGATTTTACAAGCTTATGTGTATGCCACAAAATATTTATCTAATAAAAGTGTAATGCTCTTAGTGTTAATGATATTTTTTTATCAATTCATTCAATTTTATGATCTAAAAGTTTTTATTACATGACACATGATTATGATTTCTAATATGTTGGGTATGCTTTTAAATTTTATTCTAAGGTTCTCATACATTTTTGTTCATCTTGTACTTATTTTTATCTTTTATTGACCATTACATAACATATAAGATAACCCTTTCTTATTTTTTATTTCATTTGGTTATGAATAATTTTTTTAAATTGGATCAATAAATTTTATGATCGTAGTGGTAAGCATTGACGATATGTTAAAATACAATAAATTGTCTTCCATGTTTCTAAAGGAACTAAACTAGTATATCCCTCAAGCATGTGTTTTTATAATGTAATGAATATTTATAAATGAATAATTTATATCTATGTATGTTATGAATCATTTAATATATAAATAATTTTTTTAAAATATTATAGGTATTATTATTTTTATAATACATATTATTTTGATGGGTATTCTAGTTATATTGATGTTTATATCTCTCTCAGGGAAGTTAAGAATTTAGGTATAAGTTTTTGTATATCTATTTTATATTGTTGATATATTTTGAATATTAAACTCATGAATAATTTTTTCATTTTATGTATTAGACATTTATTTTTTATCATAATATTAATTAAAATAAATGTTACATAAAAATAAATCATCTATTTTTCCACACATATGAGTTTTATTTAAATGATAATGATAAAATAATGATATTTTTTAACTCATACCCATTTATTTGATATAAAATTATTCATCTTAAAATTTTACTTATATTATTTGTTTCGTCCCCACTATGATCTTTTATTTCACTTTGCATTTATCTTTAGAAAAAAAGATTTTTTGATTAAAATATTTATCCATATTTATTTTCATCCCCATAAAATTATGTCATTATTAAGAATAATTCATATTATCTTTAATAATTATTTTTATTACATGGGAAAATTTTCCACTATAATTTGCTATTTATATTTTTGAACCAAATTATGTTTTATATCATGTGACCATAACAGCCCGGTACCCTCTTCTAATTTTTTTTAAATTCTCTATTTTTTTAGGTTTTCAACGATGTTATTTTAAAATATTCAAATCGGGTTCCTTTAATAATCATATTTTTTACCATCCAATCAATATTTTGGATAAATACATATATATATTTTTAAAGTATACATTATGGATTATCCTTTTTAAATGTAAAACATCTCAAAAAAATATCATTAACATTTGCAAATTTTTCTTTTTAATACGGCCTATAATATTATGCTCTATGAGTAGATTGAAATTATTTTCTCAAAACTATTTTATAGGTTTTCTCACTATATATGATTTATTTTTTCGTGAATATTAAATGTCATGTTTTAAAATGTGTTTATAAATGTTATTAAATCATGGTTATTTAAAAAAATTAAATCTTATTGTATTTTATAAATGTAAATATTTTATTTTTAATAAGGAATTCTGATTTCATTTATTGAATGTTAAAGGAATGTGTTTTTTAGAATGAATTCATTAATGATTTTTTTCATCATATAATTGTTTTTAAATAATATTTCACTTATAATTTGTTTTTCACAGTGAACATTTTTTATCATCAAATTATTGAATTTTTATATAAAAGTTTTTTTCATTTTTGTTTTATACCATAGGATGGAGTAATTCATATCATTTTTTAATTTATTTTTCTAATGATAATATAAAAATATTTTTCATAAATGTCGACCTCCTTCATTAAATATTATTATAATAGTTATATTTTCAAGTCACCACTGTACTTATTTATTTAGATGAAATATGTATTTATATAGTAAATATTTCTATTGAAACCCATCACTTTTACATTGGTTAATTATGTGAGGATTGATTTATGCTTGTTTTTTAATTTAAGATAGGATAAATATATATGGATGATTATCATTTTAAATTTTGGAAAATATATATCAATCTAGTGTATTTTTTATAATTACATATCATATTTTATGATGAAATGTTTAATGAGTATTATATGCGTAGACTTGTTCACATGTGTGTTGTTTGAACATGAAACATCTATTTTTTTCACATTATTTTTTTAAACTATTATTTTTGAGTCATTGATTACAATTTTCTTCTATGAATATGACAATGATATATTTGATAACTAGCCTTTCTAGTGAATTTGATGTAGTTTTCCATCATCGCACAATTATTGTTTGAATGTAATGTTGGAATATTTGTTCACATATATGATTTGTGTACATGATTTATATATAGTTGATCATATATTATTGAGTGAACATGAAACACGTTTCTATTCCCCTAGGTTTGTTATTTGAACTTGATGAATATTTCTTTATTCATTTTTTTCTGTGAATGTGATGTTTATAGCTTTGTTCATAGGTTGCTATGTGAACTAGATACAGGTATCTATATTTAAATTTTTTTAATGAACATGATACAGTTACCCAGGTTCACAAGATTTTTTATGTTTATGTTTTTTCCACAGTTCCATATTTATCTTTATCATATCATCATATCATATTTCAACGATTATTCACCATACCTCATATTTATCATCTAACATTTCTATTCTCATTTTATATAGTTCATGTTTGTTCACTTGAATCTTCATCGCATTATTTCATGAGTTATTAAAAATTCAAATTTTTCTAGGTACTTTTTAATATTATATTTCTCCCCTCCTCATGTTTTCTAATTTTCATATGATTTCTCCCTTTAAAGCATGCTTATTATAATCCTAATATTGTTTATCAAGATCCCATTACCCTAATTGGATGTCATCCACCTATAGATTATACTTTATATTTTATTTTACATATGGTCACTACGTTACACATGTAGAATTTATCATTGGATTTCAGGTCATAGGTTGAATGAAGGACCTGTTAGATAGTAACTATGTAGTTTTTTTGGAGACGGGTTTTAAGGGAGATATTGGTTTAAGGAAATGTCTCATCAACTGCATTTCTGCTTTTTTAATTTTATATAAGGTATGTTTTGTGGGAGACCATTAATGCATGTATATGTGTGTATTGTAAGGGGATTCCTTTTTATATCTCATGTTGATGTTAATTTAACATTAAATGTTATCTATTATAATAATTTCATTTATTTAATTTTACATTATATGATCTTATTATTTTAGGCATAATATTTTATGTAATAATACTAAGACTATAGTCACTTAAAATTATTTACAAACTACTAATATGGTCTATGACCACTAACATAAAATGAGGCATGTATGAGGTCTTATGACACTCAGACTATGGTGCTATTTATGTAATTTTACCAAAGGCATTACCAAATAGTGTCATAGATTTTTTTTCTATTAACCAGATATTGATGTTTGTTAGTTAAAGCCTTTAATTATTGTCAAATAATGAATAAAATATTGTTATTTGTAACAGATAAACCCTATAAAAGTAATATCTATTTTATAGGGGGTATAAGATTATTGGTTATTTATTTTGAATTTTTTGATTATGGAATTTATTTAAGAATGAGGTTTTGTGTGAGTTTGTTATTTATTATGTCTACTATAGACTCATAGTGTTAAGAGAGTGTGTGTTCATACATCATAATGGATATGTTAGTATAATTGGAATGTGTGTACCACATTGGATTTTAAAATCTATTTTAAAAATGAAAAATGGGTTTGGAAAATATTAATAAGGAAATCAGTTATTGATAATATTATTATGGATAGGGTTTTATTTATTAAAATGATTATAATAACATAAAAATAATTACTTAATTAAGTCATTTATGATTCCTAAATTAATTTATTCATATCTAATGATTTTAATATACTTTTGATTTGTCATTATTATTCATGATGTTATTTGTAACGACCAGTACTCGGGCCCGTGTCCTGACTACCCCAAGCCCACCTTATATAGGCTAGGGGAAGGCAACTAGCACCAAAGGCGTAAATCCCGATAAAAGGGAAGACATTCACTATGGGAAAAATCACTATTTGCGACTGGCATTCTTCCTGTCACAAAGAACCAATAATTTGCGACGGGTTTTCATCTCCCGTAGGAAATAGTTTGGCGCGACCTGCGTGCCAAACCGCGCAGGAGTATTTGTGATGGGATCCCATCGCAAATACCCGATGACAGTTAATAACTTTTTGCGACGAGTCTCGTCGCAAATAACCTTTTATTCACCGACTGTAATTAATGCGGGCGAGGGTATTTGCGACGGGGCTCGTCAAAAATACCACCATTTATGATGGGAAACCCGTCGCTAATAACCCCATCACAACTAATCTAACCAATATATACCTCTATCCATTTTATCCCAAATCACCGAGATATTTCTCTCTCCCTCTTTTCATTCTTTAGTTTCAAGGAAAAATTTTCTATTAGTTGCAATTTTTTATACGATAGCAATTGGAGGGCGTCAAAATCTTCAGAATATTAAAGTTTATGATATTTTTATTTTATCTTTTTATATTTATATTTTTTATGTTAATTTAAATTTTTTTTATTAGTTTTAATAAAATTAGATTTCAACTGATTATTTTTTAAATCTATTTTTAGTAAGAAATTGATATTGATAGTGATAATTATAAATAATTAGTATTAATTTGCATTAATTAGATATAATTAGTATTAATTAGACATAATTAGTAATTATTAGATATAATAAGTAATAATAATATATAATTAGTATTCATTTGCATTAATTAGATATAATTAGTAATAATTAGTATTAATTTACAATAATTATTAATAATTAGTATTAATTTGCAATAATTAGTAATTATTAGATATAATTAGAAATAATTAGCAATAATTAGGAATAATTAGTAAGAATTACTAATAATTACTAATAAATAGTAATAACTAGTAATATATAGTAATAATTAGTAATAATTAGAAATAATTAATAATAATTATTAATAATTAGTAATAATTAGTAATAATTAGTAATAATTAGTAATAATTAGTAATAATTAGTAATAATTAGTAATAATTATCCATAATTAGTAAGAATTATTAATAATTTGTAATAATTAGTAATAATTAGTAATAATTACTAATAATTACTATTAATTAGTAATAGTGAGTAATTATTAGTATCAATTAGTAATAATTAGTAATAATAAGCAATAATTAGTAAAAATTAGTAACAATTACTAATAATTCTTAATAATTAGTAATAATTAGTATTAATTAGTATTAATTACTAATAATAAGTTATAGTTGCTAATAATTAGAAACAACTACTAATAGATAGAAATAATTAGCAATAATTAGCAATAATTAGCAATTATTAGGAATAATTAGCAATAATTATTAATAATTAGATATAATTATGTATAATTTGAAATAATTAGCAATAATTAGCAATAATTAGCAATAATTTAGATTAATTAGAAATAACTAGCAATAATTAGGAAGAATTAGCAATAATTTGCAAAAATTAGGAATAATTAGGAATAATTAGGAATAATTAGTAATAGATAGTAATAATTAATATTATTTAGTAATAATTACTAATAATTACTAATAATAAGTAATAATTAGTAATAATTACTAATAATTAGTAATGAATAGTAATAATTACTAATAATTACAAATAATTAGTAATAATTTGTAATAATTAGTAATAATTATTAATAATTAGTAAAAATTAGTAGTAATTAGTAATAATTAGTAATAATTAGTAACAATTAGTGATAATTAGTAATAATTAGTGATAATTAGTAATAATTAGTAATTATTATTAATAGTTCGTAATAATTAGTAATAATTAGTAATAATTGGTAATTAAAAAATTATATTTTCAATATTTATGAAAAAATATCATTAATTTTATTAAAATATTAAAAAAATTATAAAATATTAAAATTATCAATATTCGCAACATGATTTGCTCTATTCTTAACATGTTTAATCTCAATGGGTCACTAATTGTCAGGTCATGCACAATAAAAAATTTATGTCAACCATGTCCAATTAAAACTCTATAATTTTCCTTGCATGGTTGATCAGCTCGCAAGTAGTGTTGCAATATGTCAACCCATGTCATGCCCTTCTCCTCAATAATAATTATCTCACAACATCCTTTACGTAGACCATTAATTCTTGAAATTTTAAGGGAAAGATTCTGATTTCCCCTCAAATTTTTGAGGAAGAATGTTCTATGTAAAGGGAGTGAGGGATTCATAGAGACGAGAATGACATTACTTTGGTCGTCCTATGGCAACGCTACTTGCAAGGTGATCAACCATTCAAGTACAATTATAGAGTTTACATTGGACATGACTGACACAAACATTTTCTTACACATGACCTTAGAATTGGAGACCCATTGAGATTTGAACATGTTAAGAATAGAGAAATTACATTGCGAATATTGATAATTTTAATATTTTATAAATATTTTATTATTTTAATAATATTAATATTGTTTTTTCATAAATATTGATAATATAATTTTTATTATTAATAATAATTAGTAAACTAAATCTGCTTGGATAATGAAGGGAAAATTTGTAATCATCTCAACAACGATGATTACCAAATTTCCATTCCTTATTCAAGCATTTTTTATTTTGATAAGTATTGATATGTATGAATAATACGTAATAGATTGTAATAAATTGTCATAATTAGTCATAATTAGTAATAAATTGTAATAATTTGTAATAAATTGTAATAACTAGTAATAAATTGTAATAATTAATACCAAATTGTAATAATTAGTAATAATTGTAATAATTTGTAATAATTATTATGTTTATGTAATTAATTATCTTCCTTTTTCAAATAGTGTTTTTATAATTTCATATTATTCAAAAATAGTGATGATTTTATATTTTATGTAGAATAATATGAAACAAGGAAGTCGACATCAGTCATTATTAGATGATCGCGCTTGGATAAATCAGCACAGAAATCCAAATGTTTCAGGTTTAAATCCTGTATATATTGAGGGTGTGGAATCTTTCTTAGCATTTGCATCATCAAAAACAGAATATGTTTCAGAAGGAATAATTAAGTGTCCTCGTAAAAAATGTTCTCTGAGAACGTTTGACACATTTGACAAGGTTTGGGGACATCTCTTAGAGTTTGGATTTCAACAAGATTATGTTTTTTGGTATCAACATGGTGAACATAGTTCTAGAGAAGATCCTAATAACATGATTCCAGATGCATCACGGTTTCAAAATTTAGTACATGATGTTGCAGGTCCATCTGGGCAACAAACTGAAACTCACGATGATATTGATTTAACTCCCGAGTTGGTACCATCTGAATTTTATGAGTTGTTGAGGACTATTGAGGATACATTATATCCTAGTGGAAAGATAAGCTTATTAGAAGGGATTTCAAATATATGGCTATTAAATCAGATAATTCAATGTCAAATAACTATTTTGATAAGATATTTTCTTTGGTTAAAACACTGTTACCTGAATAAAATGTGTTGCCTGCAAATTATTATGAGAGCAAGAGGCTGATTTTTAATCTGTCCTTTAGTTATTGAAAGATTCATGCATGTCCAAATGATTGCATCTTATATTCTGGCGAAATGAGTCCTTGGATAGTTTTCCCACATGTGGGAAATCAAGGTATAAAGAAGATCTACTAGGGAAATCTAGATCGATTCCAGTAAAATAGTTGAGATATTTCCCCCTTACACCTAGGTTGTTGTGTTTATTTATGTATCAAAACACAATGTCAATGATGTCATGGCCCAAAACCAGGATTTCAACTGATAAAAACTTGAATCATGCATCTGATGGTGATTCATGGAAACATTTTGACCATCTTTATCCATCTTATTCTATAGAATCATGAAACGTTTGATTGGGTCTTTCTACTGACTGTTAATGCCCGTTTGGTTCTTATGGTAGTCAGTATTCGTGTTGGCATGTCATTATAACTACGTAAGATTTGCCTCCATGGATGTTGATGAATGAGCCTTATATAATTTTGAATCTATTAATCCCAGGACATCAAAAAAGAATATTGATGTTTTTTTTTGAAACCATAGATTCATGAGTTAAATGCATTGTGGAGTGATGGAGTTAATACATATGATTTTTCTATGAAACAAAATTCCATATTAAAAGCTGCATTGGTGTGGGAGATTATTGAATTTTTGGTATATGGCATGTTATCTGGTTAGAGTACCCATGGTCTGAAATCATTTCCTTACTGTATGAATGAAAACAAAGCCTTTATGCTCATCAATATAAAAAAACATTTGTATTTTGTTTTTAACCATAGATTTATTCCAACCAAACATCTGTTTCAGAGGAACAAGTCACATTTCATAAAAGGTACAATTGAAAGGGATGAACCTCCAAAGATTATCTCAGGTACAAAGTTAGAATCAGTTGTATTTTTATTACCCCCCATCACATTCGTACCAATAGAAAAGAAACAGAAATTTCATGGCTTTGGGAAAAAACATAATTGGATAAAACATAGCATTTTTTGGGATCTTCCTTATTGGTCTAATTTGTTGGTCTTCCACATGTTGAATTTTATGCATATTGAGAAGAATAGTTTTGATAATTTATTTCATATAGTTTTTGATACACCAGGTAAGTCCAACGAAACTGTTAAGACATGATAAGATCTTTCCCAAATTTGTAGGCGACTAGAACTTGAACTCTTTGAAAATGTCAGATCACGGATGTTAATGAAGCCAAAAGCAGCATATACACTGTCCAAAGAGGGTCATTTATTATTTTTCAGTCGATTGTAGATTTGAGACTTCCAGATGGCTATGCTTTCAATTTGAGAAGATGTGTTAAGAATGGTTATATTATTGGATTTAAAATTATTGACTGTCATGTTATAATGGGAAGACTTATGCCAACTGGATTCAATGGTTTGTTGAATTCAATGATTTGGGATTCGATAACAGACATATCATTTTTTTTCGAGACATTTCTATAGAGCCAAAATACTACGATGCGCTAAGAATAAAACTGGAAGAAGATGTTGCTGTAATTATATGTAAATAGGAAAAAATCTTTCTGCCAACTTTCTCTGACTCAATGGTACATCTGATATTACATTTCGCACATAAAGCTAAATGTGGAGGTCCAGTATCGTTTCTATGGATGTACCCATTCGAGAGATGCATGCATAAATTGAAGAAAAAAGTACGTATCAAAGCATCAACGGATGGCTCAATTGTTGAAGCTTATTTTTAAGAGGAAATTGCTTTTTTCTACTCTCATTATTTTGAATCTAAATATCCCTCAAAACATAATCACATGGGACGAAACGAGGGGAATTACAATGATGAAACAGACAGCCAATTAACAGTTTTTAATCATCCAAATCATGGTTTTAGTGGAGTTCATGAATGATGGATTTCAGATGATGAACATCCTAGAGCTCATACATGCATTATGCTTAACTGTGAAGAAATGAAATCATTTTTCTTGTGAGTGATTCTATAAATTATTCTATAATTTAAGTTATAGTATTTAAACTTATTATATTTATAGGTTATATGATAATCATATCATGAAACAACTTCCACAACTTACAGCAGCTGCTCTTGAAGAACCCAGACAAAAAAAATTTCTCAATATTTTCAGAAACTAGTAACACATATTATTGATGGTTTAATATAAATTCCGTATATTATTTATTATATTGATAATTGTTTTAAAAATTATCAGGTGTCTCAATATGCTAATAAAACTGATAAGTGACAATGTATATTGAGTAACACACCATCCAAAATGGTTAAATATTATAATGCATATGTGGTGAATGGTTTTTGATTTCATACACATGATTACGGGGAATCAATAAAAAATATACAATGGAGTTTTCTTATGAGGATCACATCACAGAGAAACTAATGTTGAAATTTATTTAATTTTGGCTGAAATTATTGAGCTGTGTTATCTAGGACAGAATTACATAACAATGTTTAAATGCCGGTGGTTGGACACTGATAGAGGTTTTCATGTTCATCCGACTCAAGGAATCGTTGATATTAAATATAGATGTATTCTTCCAGTAAATGAACCATTCTTACTGGCACAACATGCACATCAAATTTATAATGAAAATTAATGTGCTATTTCATGAGACTTGAGAGATTGGTGGAGCATAATAAAAATGAAATCTCTGGTAAACTAGTTTACTCAAACTGAATGTGGTTCCGCTAAAGTGGAAGGAATTTAAATTTTTCAAGAGACTACTCAAAATCCATATGATTCACAAAGAGATGTGAATATCGACGATGACACCCCACAATTAAAAATCGATGATGATGAAGATGTTAATGATGTTACAAATGAATTTGAAATGAAAAGAGAAGTTGAAACTAAAACTCTAATGGATATTGATGATGCTGAGGATGATGATGAAGACATTAACATAGACAGCTATGGAGAAGAGGACGAAGATGGACATTGACATAGTAAAAATATGTTTATAATAATAACTAATATATATCTATATATAATAGTTATTTTCAACAATCTTCTAACAAAAATCATTTTGTGTTTCATATAGACTCTGATCTATTGTGTGAGATAGAGGAGGCTGAGCTACCTATAGATGATGGGGATGTGGGATCATCTAACCCTCATCCTACTGGTGGATAGAAAGGTACCCATACGGGTTGTGGTCTTGCGCGACTGATGATTCCTGACCCTATCCCCAAGAGACGTCCACATCTTCATTTTGATCCACGAACATGGAGGTATGGTAACATGTAAAATTTAGTTAGATTTCATTAATATATTTATATATATACTAATTGTTTTATTATTTATTCCTTTATCATAGTTTTTAGCATGTTGGAATTGGACATGGGAGCGGTATATTGTGAAATTATTTTTCTCTTCCATGGATCACATGGGAACAGATTCCCGTTGATGTGCGATGCGACATGTTCTATCATTGGCTGATATGTAAATAAATAATATTTATTTTGAAATTTATTTTATTAACAACTTGATATTGTAAATTATATGTATTTTTTATCATATCGTATTGATGATAGCATGCACGACACTATCCACGTGGAATGGAAGGTATCTATGTGTGACCGTTTCCATTAGTTTTTTCACAATTTGAGAAGGACATCCATTAAGAAAGAAGGAGTGACATAATTTAATGAGTCATGTAGAGCCAACCAACCAGAGTACATTTCATCTCACGTTTGGGATGGATTATGTTTACACAGGTTGGGTGGGGGATTTCAGAGGAGATATTTAGTGGGATGGTAGAACCAGGGGAGACTGGAGGTGAAGCATCGAGCTGGTGGTCATACATTCAGTTCGCATAGAGATCATCTGGTAAGTATATTTTCTAAATATTTTATATAAATCTAAATATAAACAGTTTATTTTATATTTCTGTAGGCAATCAAGAATCTTGAAATTACAGATTTTGACATTTATCGGAGGATGTA
The DNA here is from genome assembly GCA_963277665.1 of Viscum album. Lineage (NCBI taxonomy): Eukaryota > Viridiplantae > Streptophyta > Magnoliopsida > Santalales > Viscaceae > Viscum > Viscum album. Next base: position 398,382,586 of record OY728151.1, on the reverse strand, counting down.
CATTGATCCAGCCACTGGAGAGATTAGAGATTATCGCCAACGTCATATTGTGGTTAGTATTATTTTTTCTGTTTAAAAAATTAATTGCATATAATATTTTCACAATTATAATTTTAAATTAGAATTGAAGGAGTCATATGCGGCTACGACCTCTCATACACAGGCTGAGGGTCGGGACTGGAGGACTGAGCAGACCAGTCCGCACCATTTCGATGAGGCGACATGGATGTAGGTGACTCAGTATGGGTTTAAGAAGGGAAGAGTAGTTGGTATCAGATATCATTGGACTCCTGGTACATATTTTGGTACTTCTGCGATGTCGTCTTCCACCTTGAGAGGAGCTCGTGGAGAGGCATTATCTTATGGCTCACATTATCAAGAGTGGTTTCTAGCTCAGGCTGAGCTTATAAATACTTTACAATAGCATCAAGAAGAGATGATTCAGCGGCAATAGCAGTAGGAGCAGCATCACAAGGAGAAGATGCATCGATGGCAGCAGCAGAAGCAACAGCAACATGAGGAGGAAATGTATCGATGGCAGCAGCAGTATCATGAGCAGTTGGAGTACATGCGCCGTTGGACTCATAGTTTTGGGATGATGTTTCTTCCGCCAGCTCTTTCAGCTCCTCCACCTCCTCCAGAAGACGACCCCCAGTGATAATTTTTATGTTAAAAACATTTGAATTTAACATTGTAATATGAATTATTTACATTTTCTGTCTATTATATTAGTTCAAATATAACATAATTTAATTTTAAATAGTTTTTTATTATTTATATTTTTTTGTGCATACTGAGAATTTTAATAAATTTTTTATTATTTTAATAATAATTACATTATTTTAATAAATATATATTTTTATATTATTTAATGATATTTTATTTACTAATAATAATAATAATAATAATTTTTTATAATTTTTTTATTTTTTTCTATGAATATTGATAATTTTAATATATTTTTTATAAATAGTAATATTTTTATTTCATTAATCATAATTATATTAAATTTATTTCTTAAAAACTAATTTATTATTTGCAATGGAACCTTTTATGACGGGACCCCATGGAAAATAGTATATCTAAATATTTTTAAAAGCATATTTGCGACGGGACTACTAAACCATTGACAAAAATTATATATATAAATAATACATATAATTGGAGGCTTATTTGTGATGGTGATGTTTCCCATCAAAAATATTATTATTTGAGACAGGCCCATCGTAAATAATGGTATTTTCCACAGCGCTTTCGGCAATGAGCTATTTGCGACGGGGCCCTGTCACTAAAGCCTATTTGCGATGGGATCCCGTTGCAAATAAGCCATCGCTATTACCAAGAATACCAATGGTGAGTTCTTTTATAAAGAAAACAAACATAATAGATTTCGCAAACAGAAGTAATCACTAAGTAAAACTAAAATACAAAAGTAAGTGCTGAAAGGAAAGGGGTCGAAAATACAAGCCCAATAGTGAGTACAGTACAACTGAAAGACTAGTATAACAACAGTAAAGTATATCATCAACCACTGAGTCATACTCCGGGAATCCCACCTGAATGGTGGGTACATATGGTCACCTAATCCCCTCAGGCCCATTCGTCCGCTCCGTATAGGTCCCACTATGTGGTTCACCTCCCGATACTGTCCAGCTCTTCATGTCTCTACCACGATCAGTGTTGTCCTTCGTCTGCATCCAACACAACGTAGTGCGGGAATATCCTGTTCAGGGGTGAGTATATAACAATACGTAGTAGGGACCCCGAGACCCCCGAAGGTCTCCCAGAATCCACGAAGGATAATCCAAAAAAGAAAAATACAGTCATGTAGTAACAACCAAGTCTACTTAGGTATATTCCCATACATATACCTAAGTCATCAATTCCAGTTCAGCTCTAACTCTCGAGCCCAATCAAAACCCATTCCACAGAGGAAAGAATTCAGTCACATCGACGATAATGATTGAAAGTCAGGACTCTACTCACATAGGTATACAGCTCACAAAGAGGGGTTGAGATGATTAGATGTAGCCTCTGAATCATCTCCTCTACCGAACCCACGAAGAATCCTAGTACAGAAGTAATCACTACCGAACCCATGGAAGATCTAAGTAGAGTAGTCATCGCTACCGAACCCATGGAGGATCCAAGTACAGTAGTCATCGCTGTCAAACCCACGGATGATCCAAGTATAGTAGTCATCGTTGCCGAACCCACAGAGGATCCAAGTGTAGTAGTCATCGTCTTCGAACCCAAAGAGGATCCCAGTACGGTAGTCGTTGCAGTCGTAGCCAGCTCTAGGGTTCCCGCACACTGAACGCTTGATTTTGGGAGGGTCCGCTCCTCAAGCTAAGTGGCTTGATATATAAACTATCACGAAGCCCACATTTGATGTATCACGACGTTCCATCTTGTCAAAAATAACCCAACGCGATAGATGGCACGTCAATCGGACACCCACTCTAAGAGATATTGATTTTTCCGTTCCAGGGGATCGGTTAGAAATACGCTCGTTCCAAACCCAGCAGTTTTCCAAATTCATCCAAAACTCACTTAGTGTTTCAGAAAAGGACTCCTTCAATGCGAGGGTCCCAGTGTCGCAGACGGCGCAATGATCAGACGCGTGGTCTTATAGTTATTCATGTTTATGTGAAAATGGACCCAACCCATTAAGTCCAATGGTCTAGCGGGTCGGGTAAACCCATTTTTGGCGGGTCCGACCTGGAATAGGGTTAGACCGGCCCGATGAGTCGCATGGCCCGGCCTGAGGAGCGCGGTCCAGTCCGTGGGGGCGAGGCCCGGACCGGCACGACACATCCCGCCTGGGCAGGCCGCGGCTTGGCTGGCTATTCGAGCGGTATAGGGGGGGCCCACTTTCCTGAACCGGAATCACCGCCCTACCAACCGGTCAGCTGGACTTCCGGGCTCGAACAGACCGAACAGATGGGTCATGGTCCCTTTAGCGCGGTGCCCTGCTGGCACAATGACTCCTTCATCCCTGTCGGATAATGAGTCAGCCGGTTCGCCACAGAGCGGCCCGCAGATCACGGGCCACAGTTCTACATTGCGAGTGCCCCTTGTGATGTTGTGGTAGCTTTAGTGCGACCATCATTAGTAGGTCGGTTCATCGTTGGACGAGCGTCACGCGGTTGTGAGACGCATTTCTTCCTCATGTGGCCAGCGCACGGCTTCCGCCTTCACTCACCACCACCTCCATTCACCACCGCCTCCCTTTGCAAATTAATAAAAAAAAGAAACGATAGAGGGTTGTTGGGCCGTGTTTGTTCGGCCCGCTCCCTTCTCGTTAGGCGGTAACAATCGGCCCAATAAAAACTACGATTCTCAACGAATATCAGGGTACAAAATATTCACTTCAAATTGTACAAATCCCTACCTCGAAATAAGGTTTGCGGTAGTTGGGCATCGCGGAAGACGGCGTCGTGGGATGACAGCGTCATGTCATTGACGTTGGGAAAGAAGGAGCCGAGGATGGCATGTCGTCGAAATTCCTTGCGGGTGCCTCCTTCTCCTTTGGATTGGTCGAAGATCGAAAGAGACGATTGCCATTCTTTTGTGATTCTTCATTGGAGGGACGGTGTTCTTTGTTAAAGAGAGGAACTCCTTCTTCAAAATCTCAAGAGCTCTCCCCAAAATCCTCTCAACACAAAAAATTCCCCAAAATAAAATAATAGCTAAAGATATTACCTTTATTCACACATGTAATTCAAAATTCTACCTCTTTAATTAATTAATTGAAGAGTTTGAATTCATTATTTCAAATGTGATGGAAATTATTAAAGAGAATGAGGGAGGGAGGCGAAGAGATCTCATTCAATAATGGGGATTTGTCGAATTAATTAAAGGGGGTGTTAATGGGGAGTTGAGGGGAGGTGATAAGTTAGGGCTTGTGTGGGCCCCACATCAAAAATATCATCTTATCAATGTTTATGTGGGTGTGGGCCCCACCAATAACTTCCCCACATAGGATTTAACAACCCAAGATAAATAAAATTGTTCAAAACAAATTTATTTATCTTTTTTTATTAAACCCCAAAAATTAACGTTCAACCCGCATAAAACGCAACTACGGTAATGGTCCCCTTAAGAGAATACTGGCGCTGTGAGTTAATCGGTGCCCTCATATTTCGATTCTGAGCACCAGTTCAAATGATAGAAAAACCCACACGTACGTTTACTGAATCTACCCGAACTAAACTTCTAAGACTGATTTCGGGCACACCGGGCCTCAGAATCAAGTGCCATCAGAAACCGCAGACGCATAAAATTCCAAAGTATTTAAGAAAAAAAATTCCATGAAATTTCCGAGTCTTTAAATTACTCCCACCTCAGGTATTTACGTCCCCGTAAAGCTACCACACACACTAGGGAAACAAATGGGGGTATTGTACGCGCATCTAATCCTCCCGCTCCCATGTGCTCTCCTGGAGGTTCCCATGCAGCCAGTGAATGTGCACCAGAGGAATCGACTGCCCACGTAGGACTCACTCATATTGATCCTCAATGTCCATTGGGACCTCTAAGAAAATCGCCCCGTCATCAATGTCCAGATCCCCATGGTCAATGATATTGGACGAGTTGTACACGTATGTACTCATCTGATATACGTGGAAGACGTCATGCCACCAGTGCAACTGAGGTGGATGTTCCAGGAAGTAAGCCACCTCCTACTCTACTGATTACCTAGAATGTTTCGATGAATCGTGGAGATAACTTTTCACCCAAGCCAAATCTCTGTACACCTCATCGAGGTGAGACCCGTAGGAAAACGCCATCGCCATCCTCGAACTCTAGTGGTCTCGATCTCCAATCAGCATAGGACTTTTGTCTGCTCAGTGCAGTATTCATCCACTCCTAGATGATCTACACCATCTATGTCATAGCCTGAACAATCTGTAGTCCTACAAGTGCTAACTCCCCTGGTTCAGACCAGAACATTGGTGATCTACAAGGTCAGCCATACAGTTCCTCGTAAGGTGTCATCCTGATGGTGGAGTGATAGTTGTTGTTGTATACAAACTCCACCAAGGTTAGGTGATCCTACCACCTGTGACCAAAGTCAAGGACACATGCATGGATAATGTCATCAAGAGTCTAAGTGGTCCACTCAGTCTGGTCGGCCGTATGAGGATGGAAGGCGGTGCTCAGACATAGCTGCATCCCAAAAGCCTCCAGTAACCCCTTCCATAGACGGGAAGTGAAACGAGTATCTCGATCAGAAATGATAGATGATGGCACACCATGAATTCGTACGATCTCCCAAATGAAGAGGTGTCCAAAGCCTTCTACTAATCCCTACTCTCTGATATATAGAAAGTGGTCCGACTTAATGAGTTGGTCTATGATCACACAAATAGAGTCATGTCCTCTGGATGTACGTGGAAGCCCCAGCAAAAAATCCATGGATATCCCGTCGCACTTCCACTCGGGGTCCTCTAAGGGATGAACCAAGCCTGCTAGCATCTGGTGCTATGCCTTCACTTGCTACCATTTAAGGCATCATGAAACGAACTCTGCTACAACATTTTTCATACCCGGTCACTAGTGATGTCATCTGAAGTCCTATTACATCTTCTCCACTCATGGATGTACCACTAGAGGGGATGTGTGAAGCTCCCTCAGCACTTCCTTCTGTAGTGCAACTGGTAACATATCATGTCCCCTAAGGAGGATGACATGCTCTCCTCCTTCAGAAAATTCATTAGGCACCTGTTCTCTGGATATCTGAGCATGTCATGTCTCACTGTCCACATCCATACATTGTTCCTCTCTAACTCAATGAAAGAGTGGCGGAGTGACTGTGAGTGACTATAGAAAGGCTACTCCATCTTTATCCACAAAGGATATCTATAACACAGATAGCTTCTTTGTTGCCTCTCCTAGTTGATGAATGCCCGATCTCTTGTTGAGAGAATTACCTACAACATTCCCCTTCCTGGGAGTATAGACTATCTCAAAGTCATATTCTTAGAGGAACTCGAGCCATAGTCGTTGTCTTAGGTTCAGGTCCTTCTGTGAGAAGATGTACCTGAGACTATGGTGGTCAGAGTATACTGTAAAACACTCTCCCATAAGATAGTGCCTCCACATCTCCAAGGTGATGACCCATGCTGTAACTCTAGGTCATGGGTTGCATAGTTATGCTCATGTTGTCTGAACTAATGTGATCCATAAGCGATCACCGCTCGATCCGACATCAGGACACACTCGAGTATGGTCCCTAATTCATCGCAGTACACTAAGTACCCAATGCCCTCCTCTGGTTGCATCAAGATGGGCGCACTGGTCAACCTTTTCCTCATCTCATGAAAGCTCTGATGACACCTATCTGACCACACAAAGGGTTTCCCCTTCATCGTCAAGGCTGAAAGTGGTGCTGAAACTTTGGAGATGTATGCACAAATCTCCGATAGTATACAGCCAGACCCAGGAAACCCCGCTCCTCCCTCACACTCCTGGGTGGTTCACATGCTAGAACGACCTCGATCATCACTGGATTCACTGCTACTCCGGCCTCCAAGATGACGTGTCCCTGAAAGCAAACCTCTTTAATCAAGAACTGGCACTTAGAGAGCTTACCATAAAGCTGGTGTGCTCGGAGTTTATCCAGTACAACCCTTATGTGTTAGGCGTGCTCCTCTTCAGTAGTCGAGTAAATCAGTATGTCGTCGATGAAAACTACGAAAAATTGATCGAGGTAAGGCTGGAAGATCTTATTCATGATACTCATGAACACTGATGGAGCATTGGTTATTCCGAAGGGAATAACGATGAACTCATAATGGCCATACCGACACCTGAAGGTTGTCTTCTGCACATCCTTGGCTCGAACTCTGAGCTGGTGATTGCCTGAACTGAGGTCTATATTTGAGAACCATCATGCTGCCTTGAGCTGATCAAAGAGGTCAATAATCCTTGAAAGTGGGTACATTTTCTTTACAGTCACCTGATTCCGGAAATGATAGTCGACACATAGTCGCAAGCTCCCATCCACCTACTTGGCGAACAATATCGGAGAAGCCCAGGGTCATACACATGGATGGATGAATCCCTTTCCATACTAGTCCTCCAGTTGTACCCATAGATCACGAAGCTTGGTGGGAGCCGTCCGATATGCTGGAGTAGATATTACTGATGTGTAGGGGTACAAATCAATGTAGAAGCCTACCTCTCCGTGAGGAGGTCGTCCTGGAACGTCATCAGGAAAAACGTCTGAATACTGATCCACCACAACAGGAAAAATCGGACTCTGCACATCAACTGCTCCAAGGATGAGGCTAGACAAATGATGTGTGATCAGCTTCCCTCTCCTATATGTAAGTCCATCCTGTGCTTCAAAGGCTCCCTTATCGCCGGTGTAGGTGAAGCTGCACCTATCCGTGCAGACACACCGCACTTTGCTCCAAATACAGTCAATCTGACCATAGACTGTAGATAACCAGTCCATACCCAAGATGACGTTATAAGGCCTCAATGCCACTACAAGAAGATCCTAGTCGAAGCTATCACATCCTAGAGTAATCTCACACTACCAACACCAGTGCGTAATCATCAAGTCTACTCTCGTAGGAGACTCTATCCGTAAGGATCGACCCAACGTCTCTATCGCAATATCTGAGCTCCGAATAAGGACATCAAAAATAAAATAATTACGCGTTCATGTGTCTATAAGTACATCAGCAATGGTGGAGTAGACACAGAGAGTACATCGAATAATCTCAGGTGCGTCGTGGTCATAGGCCTCAACTTCCTGGAGGTGAGACTACCTCTGTCCGCTAGCTCCCTATTGTCGGGGCGGACCTCCTGGTGGTGGCGGTGGTAGAGCCTCTAAATGACGTCCACCACTACCTACTCTGACAACTCATCTTCCTCGTCCACCTACTCCTGAAGGACCACCATGGTCGAACCACTACCTCCTCTTGGGAGGTCCCTCTACTATCTTCCGCTTCTCTGCATGGCAGGTCGGGCAGTCTCGAGAAATATTACCCTACCTGTGACATGCATAGAACTGCCTACCCCTTGTATGGTTGGATCTGTTTTGTGTGCCCTACACATCCGAACCATTATCCTGAGGTAGCCCACTTGAAGTCATGGTCTGCTTGGACCTCTGCATCAACTGTCTATTGCCGGCTATAGAAGACTCCACTACATGTCATCCTGCGGTGGGTCTCGCCAATGGTGACTACTCAGCGAGAAAGCTCTCCACTAGAAGGGCACCCTCCAGCACCCGTACCTGCGTCGGGATGCTAAGGGGAATCGTTGAATCCATGATCTCATGCATAAGTACTTTCTTGAATGTCCAGGCCTGAAGAATGGGTCTCGTACCATGTCTATGGAGTATGGTGAGAGGTTGAAAATCCTCTTTGAGTACTAAGATACTATAATGCTGCCCTGCCGTAGATGAGGTAACTCCTGGATCCGCACCGCACGAAGGGTGGTGGGAACAAACTCCAAGCTTAAGAGACTCTAGAAGTCTGTTCAAAGTAAAGATGCCTCATCATGAATCTGGAGTATCAAGCCCCACCATCTTCCTGCTGCTGCGTACAGGAGAATTGCAGCAAGAATCTCCATAAGATCAGTTGGTGTCCCTACTAATCTGGAAACCCTGACGATAGCCTCCATCCAATACTCGGCTACCAGTGTGTCTGTCTCTCTGTGGAACTTGGGCAGCCTCTATCACTGAAACATGTGCAACACACTCAGGTGGTGTGCACTCTCTGCTACTGGGGCTATCGGTATTTGTGGCTCAGAGGGTGGTGGTACTGTTGGTGCCTCTACGGTGATGGGGCCCTGCACCGGGGCCTCGTCGCTCGGTGGGCTACCATCTCACACCCAACACGGAACCCTAGCCGGATGCCTTCATGGTTCCATCATTAAAAGAAACCGGTGTTCCACGGTCAAAAAAATATTCCTGGTGAGCGGACACAATGTAATCACACCGAAATATTTTCAATGGAAACACACAAGCAATCAGTGTTTTCGTGCACTGGGTCGGAAATAAGAGGACAAGGTCCTTGTGTACGGATATGTTGGCTGCTGCACCAAAATTGGACTCCCTGGACTGATAACCACACTGAATAATTTTAACACTATTGATTCATAGAGATGTAATAATCCGAATAATGTGTTCTGTGGTAGAACTGACTCCTCTGATACCAATTTGTCCCGACCCATCCTCGGGCCAGGGTTGTGACTACCCCAAGCTCGCCTTCCATAAGCCAGAGGCTGGAGACTAGAACCAAAGGTGTAAATCCTGATAAAAAGAAAAGTCATTGAATTTATAAAGTAAAAAAACACAATAGAGTATGCAATAGAAGTAAGCACTAAGTAAAACTGAAATAAAAATGTAAGTGATGAATGGAAAGGGGCCAGAAATACAATCCCAACAGTGAGTACAGTGCAAATTAAAGACTAGTACAATAGCAGTAATGTAAAGCTGCAACCACTGAGTCATCCTCTGGGAATCCCACCTGAAGGGTAGGTACAGATGGTCACCTCAGCACCTCAGGTATGTTCGTCTACTCCATGTACTTTCCTCCGAGTGGTTCACCTCTGTGTACCGTCCAGCTCCTCAATTCTCTACCATGATCAGTGATGTCCGTCGTCTGCATCCAACACAATGTAGTGCATGCATAGCCCGTGCAGAGGTGAGTATAACAATACTCAGTTGGGACCCCGTGACCCTCGGAGTCTCCTATAATACACAAATGATAAATGAAAAAGGTAAGATACAATCAATAAGTAACAACTAAGTCTACTTAGTTATATGCCTATAAATATACCTATGTCATAAATTCCAGTTCGGATCCAACTCTCGAGTCTAATCACAATCCAGTCCACATAGGAAAGAAGTCATTCACATCGATGGTAATGATTGAAAGTCAATACTCATCTCACATAGGTATAAAACTCACGAAGAGGGGTGGAGATGATTAGATGTAGCCTCTAGGTCATCTCCTCTACCTAACCCACTTAAGATCCAAGTATAGAAGTCGTCAATTATGAACCCACATAGGATCCAAATACAGTAATCATCGCTACCGAACCCATGAAGGATCCATGTATAGTAGTCATCGCTACCGAACCCACGAAGGATCCAAGTGTAGTAGTCATCACAGCCGAACCTACGGAGGATCTAAGTGCAGTATTCATCTTCGTCCAACCCACGAAGGATCCCAGTACGGTTGTTGTCACAGTGGCAGTCAGCTCTAAGGTTCCCACAGACAACATGCTAGATTCCAGGAGGGTCCGCTCCTCGAGCCAAGGGGGTCGATACATCAACTATCACGATGTCCAGAGTTGATGTATCCTGAAGTTCCATCTCATCAAAAGGAACATGACGTACGGCGCATCAATCGAACACATGGTCTGAGAGATATTGGATTTTCCGTTCTAGGGGCCTAGTTAGAAATACGCTTGTTCCAAATTTTTCATTTTCCAATGTACTCAAAAAATCACAAAGATTATCTCAAAAGGACCGCTTCGTCACGAGGGTCCTAGTGCTGTAGAAAACACATCGATCGGACACAATTTATTATAGTTATTCACGTTTAAGTGAAAACGGGCCCGGCCCGTGAAGCCCAGTGGGCTGGCGGGTCAGGTCAACCCGGCTTTGGCAGGTCTGACCCGATAGAGGGTCGAACATGCCCAATGAGTCACGCAGCCTGGCCCGAGGAGCGGGGCGTAACCCGGTATGGCGCTGTGAGGCGCGACTCGGGGGGGGGGGGGCGAGTGGTACGGTGGGGGGGGGGGGGGGGGGGGGGGTGGCCCCCTGTTATTCCGAACCGTCGGCACCGAGCGACGCTGCCCTCCCAGCCGACCCACCGTCCTGGCGCGAGCAGCCCACAGGGGCAGGCTATGAACCCTTTAGCATGACTTCCTCCTAGCACCGTGTCTCTATCATTTCGGCCGGCTGACGAGCAGGTCGGTTCGCCACCGAGCGGCCCGCGGAGTGCGGGCCACAGTTCGCCGTAGCGCAGCGCCCCTGGTTGCTATGTGGTCTCTTCAGTCCGACCGGCTTTAGCCGGCCCATTATTCATCGGCCGAGAATCCCGCAGTTGTGGGCCTTGGTTCTTTCGCATGCGGCCGGTGCATGACTGCCACCTTCACATGCCAACACCTCCATTCACCTCGCCTCTCTTTACAAATTAATAAAACAAGAAATGATGGACGGTCATCGGGCCATGTATGATCGGCCCACGCCCTCCGCATTAGGTGGTAACAAATCGTCCAAATACAAACTATGATTCTCAATGATGAATTGGGTAGAAAATAGTCACATTAAATTTTAAAAACCCCTACCTCAAAATAAAGTTCGCGGTAGTCGGGCATCACGGAATACTATGTTGCGGGAAGACGATGTCAACTCGTTGATGTCTGGAAAGAAGGAGCCGTGGATGGCACATCATCGGCGTTCCTTGTGGGAGGCTCCTTCTCCTTTGGATTGGCAGAAGATAAAAATATACCATCGTCATTCTTCGGTGGTTCTTCATTGGAGGTATGGTGGTATTCTTTAAGGAGAAGAACTCCATCTTCAAAATCTAAAGAGCTCTCCCCAAAATCCTCTCAACACAACGAATGCCCAAAAATTAAATAATAACTAAGGATATTATTTTTATTTACACATGTAATTAGAAATTCAAACTCATTATTTAATTAATTGAATAGTTTGAATTAATTAATTAAAATGTGTTGGAAAATATTAAAGAGAGATAGGGAGGGAGGTGAGTAGATCTCATTCAATAAGGGGGAGTTGTCGAATTAATTAAAGGGAGGTTTTGATGGGGAGTTTAGGGGAGGTGATAAGTTAGTTCTCGTGTGGGCCCCACCTCACAAATAACCTCTCATGAGAGTTTATGTGTGTGTGGGCCCCACCAATAACATCCTCATGGATGATTTAACTACCCAAGATAAATAAAATTGTTCACAAAAATATTATTTAACATTTTTTATTAAACCTCAAAAATTAACTTTCAACCCACTTAAAACGCAACTGCGGTAAAGGTCCCCTTAAGTGAATACTGGCACTGCGAGTTAATCAGTGCCCTTGGATTTCGATTTTGAGCACCGGTTAAAAAGATAGAAAAACTCACACGTACGTTTACTGAACGTACCCAAACAAAACTTCAGAAATTGATTCCTGGCACACCGGGCCTCAGAATCAAGTGCTGTCAGAAACCGCAGAGTCATAAAATTTCTAAGTATTTATGAAAAAAAATTTCCCTGAAATTTCTGGGTCTTTATATTATTATTTTGAAATATGAAATTCCAATTGTGTTAATGTATATGAGATTCATTATTCCAGGATTATGGATGACTGAATGGGAATGGATTGTTTTTGGGTGAAAGGATTCTCTTGATATGAGACCCTGAAAAGTATTATAATGTTATGTAATGATTCCTCAGATGGTTAGATTTTTTTTTTTGATAATTTTTCTTAAATTTTTTCAAGGTAAAGGTTAATTTGTATTCATACTAAGTAGTTGGTTGTGGATGGATTTGTCGAATTGATCTATTCTCATTCACCTAATAGGTTAATGAGTGTGTTATCTATTTCAAAAGTAGGTTCACATGATTATATAACCAACTTTTAGATGGGTATAAAAATATTATTGTTTATTATAGATATGAATTAAGAATAAAGGTATTGATACATATGTTTTTTTAGATTTTTATTTGGGTCTGTTCAACCTAATTTACGATTATTTCTTTATTATGGATGTGTTATCTACCTATAAATGAGTATATTTTTTGGCTTTAATTCATAGTGTGAGACCTAGAGTTAGTTTTTAGATCAATTTTTAACTTATTATATTGTAGATATAATGTTTAAGTAATATTGTACACTTTTAAAAGACTTTAATAGAATGGTTATGGGATTTAGATATAGAGGTTTCAAGAACATTGAGGCGTTAAATTATAAACAGTTTAAGTGGGATGGACAGGTCATTAGAAATGAACATAATTTTATATAATGTGGTTAATAAATAGTACTCAATATGCGGAAAATATTAAAATTTAATGCATAGTTATAAGGCATCATCAATGTGTAGTTATCAATACCCTAGAAAAGGTTGTGCAATATATATATATGTACATATAAATATTGGTTTAGTAAAAATAGATATATGGTAGAGTTTTAACTAGTTTTGTAGTTAAATTCAAATATTATCATACTAGATTAAAATATGTCTATATTGAAACATAATAAATACATTGTGGGGTGGATTTTTTGGAGTGATATTGTTCATATCAATTGTAATCATAGTTTTTTGAAATAGTGGATGAGTAACATTAAGATAATTTTATTTTGACCACATAGGTAAGGATGATATTCTATTTGGGGATTCTTCATGTAATATAATGGGGATAATGACTAATGGTTTATTGGATGATGAGAGTGTATTTTGGGGAGAAATTATGATTATATGACCCTATAATGTATCAAGGGATCAATGTTCATAGAGCTCTATTAACATAGAATGAGTGATAAAAATTCTAATTGTATTTCATTATTTTGGAATTATTGTATTAGTGGGACGATTTTATAGAAAAACCTATACATTGTATATTATAAAAATATTTGGTTTGTGACCCACATGTCAAGTGGGAAGTTAATTAAATAAAAATAAATATTGTTATCAATAATTGATGGTAAGAGTATTAGTGTGAGATTCTTTTTGGAGAAAAAAACAAATTTGTTCAATCATTTATGGATGAGAGTATAGTTATTAAATCCAGTAGCCAACAAGAAGATTGTTTTTTTGGATGAGATATTTGGAGATATTTGTTTACTAATAATATTAATGAGGAGGAAACATGTTAGATACTGTTGGGTTTTTAATGACATGATTCAATATTTGATTTGAGTATGTAGGATAATTAAGGATTGAAATGAATTTTATTTTATGTAATTTTTCAATTATAATTGATTTCATAGAAGGATAATTTTATTTGGATTAGGATTAATTAATGTGGGTGCTAAACCAAGATTTTGTAGTGGAAATCATGTTGTGTTCGGTTGGGCATGTATATTGAGGAGCTATGACTAGTTTGAGTCAATGGTTCATAATAGTGTCACATTTCTGTAATCATTTCACTTATAAGGTACTACCTTAATGTCATATCATTAATGTGAAGCCCCATGATTGGTACTATCATAATGATCCTCATTATTTTGTTTTTGTGGCAATAAAGGTAAAATTATATTTATTTCTTTATGAAATTTTAAATTGATGAGAATTTGGTTTTGGATGAATATTATGATGTTTAAAAAATATATGAGAGGTTTATTATATATTTGAATTTGTTATAGTTGTAACTAAAGGTGATGGGAGGATTTTTTTTCTGAATTTAAATGGGAGTATGATAGAAATTATTATACATGTGGCCCATCATGCCACTACAAGTAGGGTAATTATAGTGATAGATTTAAAGAAAAAATTAATAGCTCTTAAATCCCTAATAATTCCCAAATGAATGATTTATTTCTCAGATTTTACCTAAATAAGGTAATTATATAATTAAATGTTTTTCATTTTATAAGGAATAATCTAATATATAGAGTATTATTGTATATTGAGGAATGGTGTTGTGAGGGATGATCGATGGCAATATGTCATGGTGAATCGAAAGGGTTGTATTATGATTTATTATTAGATGAAAATAGTATAGGTCTCTCCTTGGGTGGTTTATCATGATTTTATGTTTTTGGTATTGATTTAGATGTTATTTCATAGTGTTCTTAGTGTGGATTTTAGATGTGGAATCACATCCTATCTATTACTATAGTGACCCCAATTCTTGTAACTCTATACCATTACTAAAATTATTACATTTTCAATGATAGAAAGGGTAAAATATTGAATAGCCTTTTAGTTCAGTATATTTTTAGAGAAACCTAAAAACATGATACCCATTTTAAAAAGGGATATAAAATAAAAAACATAAAATGGAATACATTTTCCATCTTTGAACTCATTGTAATATTTATCAATTATGTCATGGGGAAAGGAAAAAAGCAAGGGTTGGATTAAATACTCATTAACGGTTAAGATCAACAAAATATATAATGGATAAATATTCATAATCAATATTTATATGTAAATAAATGAAAACACAAGACATTTTAAATAACATTACTGTCTGGATATGTTATCGTATAATCAACATGGCAATTTATATAACATAAAACACATTCCATTTAATAAATATCTGAATATTAAATTTATATAGATAAAATTTCACAAAGAAAATATAATGTATGATGATAATAATTATATTATCAATGAAGGAAATTCTTACATATTATTTTTTACAATCCTAATCATAATGATACCTCTACAATTAAGATCATTTCACAAGTCATATTTAAATAGCTGGGTAAAAACCCATTTAATTTTCTCAATTTATTTTTCTCATAGAACCTATCAATGGATCAAGGATGAAAATTTCTATTCCCAACCCATCAATAAACGTGGAAAAAATTTATCTTATATTTATTAATCTATTAAATTCATTACTAATATTCCTTATCAGTGAATATCTTTATCTGAACAATGATATATATTTATCAATATTTCCTTGGTAAATCAAATAACAATCAATGTATACACCATATTAAAAAATATAATATTGTTTGTTAAATTATAAAATACATAATACAATAATATATATATTTAAGTCAAATTTATTTTCCATTGATAAATTTATATCAAGAAAGTGATTATGTTAAAAGAAAATTAAAAATCCCAAAAGAATGTGATATTGTACAATAACTTTTTCCATATGTTATTTTTAAATTCAAATTTACCTTAAATAAATAAATATAATGGAAATATAAAATACCATTCATTATGATTAATTAATGAAATTATATTCCAAATCGACATTAAATCGACCATATAAAATATAATATGAGAATAATTTTATAATATGAAATAATGAAGGGAAATTGTAAATAATGTCATAAAAATAATGTATCATTGATGTATGGATTAACCAGTGAACTGATTATGTGTATCAAAGGTAAATATAAAATAAAAATAAATTATAATATAATCATATGAAATTACATATATTATATTAGTATGAAATAATAAATCATTTTTATTTTTAACCCAATGAATGGAAATTGACCTACGAAATCCATTACCCTGAGTTTGAATTTACACATACGTTTTTTTATTTCTTGAATAACTAAATTATTTTAATTGTGTATTTTCATAATAAAATTTTAATTATTATTATTCATTTTATTTTACTTATTACCATGTTATATATGATTACTTAATCAAATAATTATTCATTAGCTGCTTTGATGATATTTTTCTTATGTATCAAAAATAACATTGGGTAGGTTGTCTATGGTAAAATAATTCATTTTTAAACATATAAAGAATAATAATAATGAATTAAATATTATAATTATACATAAATTATATTCTAAAAACAAATTCAAGAAATATGGTTATGATAAATTATGTATGTTATGATCATGGAGATGGTATGAAAAATGTACTCATGAGTAACATTTTTATTTTTCAACAATCATTGTTTAAATGTAGAAATTAATATTTTATTCATCCAGCATGATCATTAAATAATAAATATCATTGTAATTATTTAAATACATTAATATATAACATCTATGTTCTGTGGTAATTAAAAAAAAGTGACATTTCTTTGTGATGGCGATAGTTCACAAGCACATAAACGACATTACCATCTTTTAATGAGTTAAAATTTAAGAAATAAAATGGTATATTACATATTTGGAATGATAAATATACCATTGATATAGTAATTATTTAATTTATGTCAAATATATTCCTTAAATTTATTATTATCACTTTGTATATAAAAATTTGGTGAAATATTAATCACATAGCTTCATGAGGTAGTTGTATGTTGTACAAATAGGCGACATTATCCTATTCAATATGGAAGGGAAAAAAGGTATATATATTATAATCACCCCAAATAATTTATATATTTTATTAAAAATATTTATATAATTTATATCCATCATCAATCCCAATTGTTAAGGGTATTAATGAAAAAATGAGTAACATCGGTTCATGAGGCAACAGTCCGATGTAGAAATGAAGGATGATGTATTAACCCATTTAATAGACTTAGTGATAGTTACAGGTCATTTAAATAATATAAAAATAAATATTAATTTTTACTATACTAATAAAGTCATTTTATCAGGGTTTAATAAGATATTAATGAGGTGTAAAAATAAATAAAATAAAAACTCTCACTAAAGAACATTACCACATTATCAGGTAGCCTTCCTAAGATAGCACCAAAATACTTTTGTGGTTATAATTATTAAAAAAGGATTCTCGGATGAGGGTATGGGTATTGGGAAGCTATTTTTGTGGTACTTTTCCAAACCAATGGTGTTTTATGGTATGTAGAACAGAGAAAAGTGGGGTTCCTTTTATAAGCTTGGTGACTGAAACCCATGTAATTTTTGAAAACAAAATCATGTACCCACATTTTTATGCTGGATTTATATTAGAAAATGGAGTATTCAAAAAACTTATACGTTATATGGATGATATAAAAAACAAAATAGATTTTAGAAATGTTTTAGGTTATTTATACTCTTATATTTTTTGTATAACTACTAGTAAATCCATTTTTACAGTAATAGTTATTATTAACTTTTTTCCAAGAATTTATTTGACCTTATAATATAATATAAATTTTTAGGATTCAAAATATTTATTACATTTTAAAAAATTACATCCATGTAAGTGGGAAAAATTAATTTAATATTAATCATATAGACGTGATGCGAATACCGTTTTTCAAAGAGTGAGTGTAAAAAAGTATATGATGCCTTTCAAACAAAAATAAACATGAAAATGATTAAAAATACAGTATTTAGATTTATAATTATATAATTTTATTAATTTAAGGTCAAAAAAATATTCTACAAATTAACTTCATTTGTATTATAAACAAAATGATAGTTTTCAATTAAAATTCAATATTTTTCACAATTAATCGAAAAAAATGAAACATTGCTGAAAGATAAAGAATCTTCAACAATAGATAATTTTTATATTCATATCTCTATCATGAATTTAATTTTATAATGTATAATTATTAAAATAAATGAAACTAAAATTTTAATTATCTGTGCGAAGCACGACTAAACAGTCTATAAAAAATAGGTTTTTCTGAAAACATTTATCTGTATTTTAGATTTTTATCATTTTATATATAAGAAATTGATAAAAAATTTCTGTTTTTAAATAATATATAATTTTTTTAAAAAATTTATCATTTCATACCCTCTAACATAAGGAGTTAGTTAAAGTGGTAATTTTTATATAATATTTGAACATAGTCTCATGTGTTTGTTAAAACTGGGGTTGCGTGTATCAAAATATCAAGGAAAATAAATTAATTCTAAAATTAAAATAATATAAAATCTTGGGGTGTTATATAGTTACCACCTACAAAAATTTCAAACATGAAATTTGAGAGATATTTCATTCTTAAATGATTAGGGTGATTCTTCTTCATAAAATCCTTTAGTTCCCATATTTCATCCTCCATGTTTTTATTTCTCTATAGTACCACCTATTGAGTCATCTAATTCCCAGATATTTACACACTATCATCCTAAATATGGATGGATTATTTGTAGATTGATAGAACATGTTCCAATTACATGGAATCATTGGAGACAACATGTTTGGGTTTAGGTATGTTCTTCTGAAAAAATGTTATATAGAACACATCATGTATATTTTATTGATTTGATGGAATTTTCAAATAATAAGGAAAAAACACCCATTAATTCCAGTATATAAAAGGGCTCAATGTAACTTGGCCTCCATTTCACTTTTTTAAACAAACCATATAGCACGCACAGATGGATATAATTACAACAAAACATACTCCCACACAAGGAATTGCAAATATTTTTTCAAATTAATGACATAAATCTTCTTCCGTTGATATGATTATTTGAGAACATGAATGGTATTTACCTTTTATGTTGTTAGTTAAACACACTACAATAAATTTTGGGTTTCTAAAACGGTTTAGTAGTAATAGAAACCGATTAAAAAAGGTCTATTCTGATGAAATTATATTAGTAATACACTCTGGAAAAAATGGGGTAACAAATGTATTTATTTTTTATGAACCATTACATGTAGAAATTAATAATGATGAACAAAAAAAATCATCAAAAATGGTTTATAGACTTATTTAAAAAATAATAATTCAAATGATCCATCAAGATTAATATTATTTTCTATTGACACATCATTCATAAAAAATTATAATATTTTTTAAATAAAATATATAAAAAAATTTAAATAATCAATTTTTTAGATATAATTAAAATAAAACTAAAATTGTGAATATTTGAATATAATTATATATTGAATCTTAAAAAAAATTATTTTAAAAATATCAAGAATAATCCATGATAATTAACAAAATTAATACTGACATGAATGTAATACATCATTTTACAAAAAATATGTCTTTCACCCTCAAATTACAAAGGAGAAATAAAACATCTCAAATCATCAAATTTTTTCTATTGGAGGAGGATCAAAAGAATGATCAGGGGGAGGAAACTCTATACCAATTCCAAAAGCATGCCAACACAAATAATCTAACTTCTGCTTATCTCTCGGATGATTCTTCACATTATCCACCCCCTCTTTCTCTACATCTACTATATCATCTAATGATGAAATTAAAACTCCTCTCATACTATGTAGAATGTGAAAACATTAATGTATACTCTCTATATTATCCCTTTTAACTCACAAATGACATCAAATAAGTAACATAAAAACTCATGGTTTTTAGTCGAGAACCAATACCAATCACCTAAACTTTCTCAACACTAGAAAAAGATTCCTATATCTAGGCCCCTCATTGAATCTTGAATCACCGATGAAATCTTGATCACTATAAAATTTAAAATCCTTTAATTTAGAAGTCAATTTTTCATAGTTTTCAATCAAATATAATTTAAAATTATAATAATATTATTATTAATATTCAAGAGAGTTTTATATTTTTTTTACCACAATATGCTGCTATCAGTAACCTAAAATATATTCGATATGAGGATTTGTTTAAATCTTCTTATAAACTTAAAACCCCATAATATATGTGTTAGTATCGGATTTTATATTATTAAAAAAATTACCATTAATTTTTATATAAATTTTAAAAAATATCACGTACCATATGTCATCAATGTGTGTAAAATTTACAACATCCGACCATACATGTGACCTCTTACCTGACCACAAATTTACATCTTGATGATAAAATCCTCTTAAAAGTCTATCAATGCTAGTAGGATCACAATCCATCCTATACACTAGAAAGGGCGTATATATGTCATTGGGTGATGCAATACTATTTTAAAATAGTGGCATAAGTTTTTTTCATATATACCTTAATTTTTTTTAAAAAAAAATTATAAAAGTGTTCATATATTAAAATTTTTCATGCCTCTTACATAGAATCTCATAAAATATCATCAATTAGTGAAAATAAATTATTCCAGAAAATTAAAAACAATATGATAGTAATTAAATAAATTTTAAAAATTATATGATATTGAATAACATACAATCTAGTGGTTGAAAATCTATTGATACATAGATATATGAACCAGGTCCCATGATACCCATGGATCAAAAAATAATTCCATTGAATCATCCCTACCAACCTAATAGCTAAAAATAAAAAACTATGAAAATAAAAAACTAAACATAATATTATTTAAAAAATAAACATATAATGTTAATAAAAAATAAATAAACTAATTATTTAAAAATTCCCCCTTAAATGAGGATCAAAACCAAAAGATGGAATTCTCTCTCGAACATGATCCCAAATCATCAATCATGATATACGACACCCTCATTCAATAGGAACAACATCTTATAGATAAAATGAATATAGATCATCAACAAAAAGTCTAGTTTTACTAAGAGAATGACATAGATTGTGAGAAGCATATACAACCCTCTGAAACTTATAAAGTAACATGGATGAAATTTTCAATACAAATAAAAAATATACATAACTAATAAATTGTAGATTTTAATAATATTACAGGAAAGAAATTTCATATAAACATATCAAATCTAAAAAATAATAAATATCATAATATATTAATTAAATATAATAAATACAAAAACATAATAATTTATCATGTCAATATTTGTTAATATAGTTATCAAATATTAAAATATATAATATATAATGTATACGAAAATATTCTATGCTATTAATAAATTTTAATACATTTATAGAATAATAGAAAATAATAAATAATTGAATCGGGGATGGGATAAAATAAACCACTAGGTTTATCCCTATGAAAAAAAACTAGCATACCTATATATAATTGATAATAAAAATATAAAATGTAAAAAACTAATATATACATTAATATAATACATTATTCATCATCTTCATCATAATTTTCAATGAGATCAATGTCTTCATCCTTATCTTTAGTATCATCAACTTCTATATGAAATTTAGTTTCATCTTCCCTTTTTAACACCCTCAATGTTATCTTTGTCACAATACCATAAGTAAGTGGTTTCATAATCAGTCTATATATATTTCATTATGTAAGAGATATATGTTTGTTTTTCCTGGGAAAATATCAATTTATTGTACTTCAATAGTACGGTTCTCTTATTCAATAAACAAATGTTCACATGATTTAAATTTTATTATACATCACTGGTCCATCAAATATCTCATGAAATAACATTAATTATCATAATAAAATTGATCCTTTGGATGTTCCAGCTTTAATGGTTTATTTCCAGAACAAAGAATATTAATTTCTTTGTGAATGAATCCATATCATTTCTGAACTCACAACCCTCAATCATTATCAAACCAATGACATTTAGTCATTGTTTTGTTTTATCCAATATTACATAATGGAATTATTTCATCTAATGTACCATAAAAGTAAAAAACACTTTCATTTTGATGATATCATTAAAAAATATTAATCATTTATTTCATTGAGTCACCATATATCTATGTAATGAATTGAAATCCATTTTCCAGACACCTATATTATGATTTTACAGATTTAGTTGGAGATTTTTTTTTCACAAATAATGTACTATCAATTTTATTTTCATATTTTTTCATTTAATCAATTAATAATTTAAATAGTAGATATCATTGTAATTTTTATTTATTATTACGTTAAATGAAACATAACTAAAGAGTCATTGAATCAAATATGGGTTTTTACAACATTATTCATGTTGATAAAATGTAGAGTTTATAAATATTTTTGGATATGGTCATCATATTGACTAAAAATAAATGTAAATAATGGAATATTTTTAATTATTTTACCTAATACAAAAAAAGCATGTTTTTACATAAAATATCTTGTCATTTTTTCATAATTTTGTAGAAAATATGACAGTGCAATTTAATGTTATTCAAATAAAATATATCATTCAAGATAAACACTAAAAACAAGATCAAGCTATTTTAAAATTGACAATTCAATTTCCATGAATTCAGTTATATTTGTCTCATTATTACCATTCCAATTATATTTGGATGGACTTTATGATTGATAAATATTTGAGCAGAAATTTGAAATTTCTTCTTATATGTAGAATTATACAATTAATCATTCAACAGATGCTTTTAATTATTTCTTCATTAACATTTCTCTATGTATACCAAGTGATTGTATCCATTTTAATTACAAAGCTCCTCCAAATTTTTCATCCAACAAAAATTAAGTGTTTAATTTTCCATTTAGTCAAATAATATTGGAGAGTATATTTTCTGTTATTTACAGAAAATAAAATCAGAATTATATTTAATCATACTCAATACACCAAAATCTGTTTTTTTAACACAAATTTATTAAATGAAATATGATATTTTTTTCAACCCATTATATATATGATAATTCAACAGCCATTTAAGACCAACCTATATTAATTTTATCTATATGAAATGAAAGTTACAACATTTTAAACAAGTAATATTCCTATTTCTAACACATTGAGATAAATTAAAATATTTCCCATATGGTATCATGGAATCTAAAAAACATCAAAAGTTAATAAATGAATTTATTTTTAATGTTTGAAAAATGATTTTGGATTCGCTGAATTTTGTGATCTTTCATCTTAAAATAATTCATGTTCAGGACATCTGGAATCTAGGAAATGGATAACTATTCTTTTAAATTATATTTTGACGTACTGGTTTTGTCCAAAATGGTATAACATATTTTATCATAAAAATAATTCTCTATATGAATTACACATAAAATCTGATGAACCAAAAAATCAGAACAATATCGAATATCCCAAAAAATACCCCTCTTTATTTAATCATGATATCACCCTAAAAAATTATTTTGTTGTTAATTTATGGTTTGTCTAAAATTAACATGACGTAATCTAGATGAGATAGATTTAATATAAATAACTGAGAGCACTTCTCTATGTTCATTTCATACAATTATAAATTTTGAAAAATTAATTTTTCTTTTTTGAAAAGGATCATCTGTACGATAAAATCTCTAATAACAGTTAAAATAACTAGTCTTTCTCCCATTACATAAAATAAACTCTTTGATCTAATCCATGCAGTATGGACAGGATTTTAAACCAGCTATGATCCGTCCATATTTCAAACCATTAAACAAAAACATATTGATCATCATATTAATGTGACCTTCAGTGTCAAATTGTGATTAGAAACTATATATTATGCTGTCAAGAAATTTTTCTACAATGAAAATAACTCATCAGATAGTAGACTAAATAAATTAGTTATTTTACTTTGGATGTCCTGAAATTAATAGCACTAAATATATATATGTTTCCTTTATCAACATACTATAAGGTATAATTTATTGCATAATTCAAATAGTCTAACAAGAATATTAATTAGGGTAAGTACCAAATGGAAGAAAATAAATCAGAAGAAAAACCAACCACTTGTTACATGGTGATGAAGAAAAATAAGGATTCATTATATCAAATTATTTCCATGAATCTACATCACATGGATGATTTAATATTTTAAAATTCGAAATATTTGATTTATTCAATTTCATTAATGTAGTTGTCCTGCGAGAAACAAATAAACCCTGTAAAAAACAATAATTGGAAAATACCTCAGCTATTTTGTAGGATGTTTGGAATATCCTTAATGAGTCACTTTATACATATATTCTCCATATGATGGACAATTAACAAAGGATTTATAATCATCATAATAAAATATGTAATCATTTCAACAAACATGAGTCTTTTGATAACTAAGCCCCATAGTGTGGAAAAAATCATTCCTTCCTTAAAACATGTTTTTAATTTATTTCCATCAAGTGATAAGGATTTAACAAATAATAACATCTAATCAAAATATCTACTATAAATTACAAAATATGATTTAATAGGCATAAATTTTGAAATGGATTGATGTTTTTTCATCTTGAATACTATATATATGTCCTCATATTTGTATTTAAAAAAAATTGTAAAATAGATAAGGTATTGATTTTCGATTTGAAATATCATTATGAGTTGACGTATCCTTAATAGAAATACTAGCTACCTCATGTAATAAATTTTGAAATAATGGATCTAAAATAAAAAAATTGTATTTACTACTAAATTCCATTATGTATGTTTATTATAAAAAATAATAATTTTGAAAACCAAAACATAATATATGAAGTAAAAAAAATTTATATTGTTTTTTTCTACTATGTTCACATTTATAACCTAGACTTTTAATTGTTACTATAGAAGAAATCCAAATATAAAGATGAAGATTATATAAATTTTTTAACATATTAAATATAGATAGGATTTATAATAGATCTATTGGGATATTTATGATGATTCATCCAATCAAAATCACATAATAAAATTTTTTGTCTACATTATGATTTCATATTTATCTAAAAACATAGAAAAATAATAATTAATAATAATCATTTGACTAATAGAAAACTATTATTATATTTAAACACCTTGAAATTCTCTACGAAATATAATATTGTTTAGGTGATGGGTTATCACTAGATTATAGGGCTTGAAAAGGCTCGACAAGAATAGAATAAAAATATATTATATATTATATAAAACACACAATTTTATTCAAAAATATGAAAATATATCTTCAATGGTGTCTAATATGAGAAATATCATACAAAAGTTTACTTCAATAAGTTGGTTTTACCATTTGGGAGCCATAATATTTTAATTTTTTGTGATTTTAATAATAACTAACATGATGTTAATTTTTTTTAATTTTTTTAATTGATTTAAAGAATTGATGTATATATATAATGGTGTATCAATTCAGAAATCTAGGAAAACTGTAAGATTGCCGATGTTGGGTTTACCCAAGGCATTGCATAATATTTGTGTCTATAAGGTGTGTTTTCATATGGAAGATGAGGGTAATTAATTTATTATTTTTAATTTATTTTTTATAAAATATATATGCATCTCTTAGACTGTGTATCTTATGAAAAATAAAATATCACTGTAAGGTTTGGGATGTGGGTTTTACCCTAGATGCGACATTATATTTTTCTTCATCGGTTGTTTGGTTATATTTCATGCAAGACTAATTTATGTAATTTATTCAAAATAATTAATTGTAAAACATTAATGTATCTTTAAAACTATATACTATATTAAAAAATCAGAGTTCCCCATTAGGTTCTGGGTGTAGAGTTTTCCCTTGATGCGAGATAACATTTTTTCGTGGTGATTGTTTTATAACATCACACAAGATTATTATTCCATTTATTATTTTTATTATAATTTTATAAAATAAATTGAATTGTCTCTTTAACAGTGTATCATTTAAACAATCTGAGCCTACCATTAGATCAGGAATGATCGGAGCACCCTAGGCGTGACATAACATTTTTGAGCATCAGGTGTTTGGTAACATTGCACATGACAGTATTCTAATTAATAATTAATTAATGATATATATATATATATATATGTATATTATAATTTTTTTTCAAATTAATAATACATATTATTTTAATTAATTCATCATTTAAATGAATTATTATGTTTTCCTATTTGTAATTATTGTTTATATTTCTTCCCATGTTTGACAAAATAAATTAGTATTAATTACAAATATTTTTTATATTTTTAATAGTTGATAAAACTATTTTATATGTAATGCTAATTATTTATTATTTATAACTAAATTAATAATTAATATGTCTAATTTTTATTAATTAATAGAAATACATATTTATTCATTTACATATTTTTAAAAATTTTCTTAACTTATTAAAATTTTCATATAACAAATAATATTCTGTAACTAATAGTGATATTTACTATTGGTTTATAATATTGACTAATTTGTTATTTGTTATTAAAATTTTTTTAGTGATTATAATTATTTATTTAAATAATTATTGTATTGCTAATAATTACTATATTTATCTCCAAATTAATTAATTTATATAAATAAATCAAATAAATTATAGCTATTTAAAAAAACAAATATCATATCAATATTAACATATATATATAACTGTTAATTTTTTATTAATTTTATATATATATATATTCAGATGTTAGTATATATATATTAAAAAATATATTATTCAAATATCATTCTAAATATTTTTATTCAAATATACATATCTAGTCAATACATACATGGACACACACACACATATATATATATATATATATATCAAAGACAATATACTTTTTTTAAAATTTTTATATGTGTGTGTGCGTGTGTTTGTGTTTGTGTTTGTTTGTTTTTGTGTGCGCGTATCCAAATCCTTAAACATTTTCTATAAATTATATTTATATATTCATTAGATAATATGCATACATGTACACAATAATATATATTAGTAAAAGTACATCTTATTGTAAATAAATAAATATTTATTTAAAAAATATACATGAGTTTTATAAAGTTTACATATTTATATTCAAATTTTATTTTATATATATATATATATATAAAGAATTATTAAATAATATAAATACATTAAATATATTCTAATTTCCTTAATGAAATATATATATCCAATATATATATACATATACACAAACATATAGACATATATAATTATATTTATTTATATGTAGAAACTTTTAATGTTTTTATGCCTTATTATATATTTTAACAAGATAATATGTATAAACAGAAACCCATAAATATATCCAAATAATGAAATGAGTGAAATACCTATAACCCTATTGAAGTAACTCATATAGAACCGATTTTTATGGAAACAGAGTATAATGAATTTTCATGAATCGAAAATAAAAAATACAACATTAATGGGATAAATTTATAAGAAATGGGTTTGGAAAAAATAAAAAATGTAATAAAATAAATGAATTGAAAAAATAATGACAATGAATAAAATCAGATTCTGTACCAAGGAGATTCGATGGTTGATATGTAAAAAATCTGTTGCATTAGAGTAAATCAATTGAGGGTTGATAAAAGTGGTGTATGTGGCCCTTTGGGATAAGAAAATTATGTGAGGAGAAATATGAATAAGTGGGGTAAGGTGAGTAATAATTAAATATTAATCATGATAAACTATTTGTGATGAAATTAATTCCATCACAAATAATTTTTCTTTCAATAGTATTTCTAAAATGTATTAATTCTCAACATAAATACCTCATAGATGAAGAATATTTTCAATGAACATTAGATTCCATAACAATTTGTCTTTCAGTACAACCTTTCGAGTTGTGCGGTGGGAACTCTTGTAAAAAGTTTTTATGAATTTTTTTTATTTTGTCAAAAATGATTATTATTTGTGAAAAAATAAAAAAATTCAAACACAAGTACATGTTAGAATGTATTTTTGATGGGAAAATTTCAAGTAAAAATTATCCTATCACAAATACACAACATTCTAGTAGTGACATGTTCTGGACCCACGAGTTTCTTTTCCCCAACATTTAACTAACTTGTTCGAGTATGATATATATTCCCATATAATGCATCATACCTCACAATTATAATAATTGAATGAAAAATATTGTTAAAGTAAAACTCCTCCAAATATAAATATTTATTCCAAATTCCTTAAAGGAAAAGTGATCCTAACCTCAACATACATTCCTTTTACAGAATAGTCATTTCAGAAAATTCAACATTTTTGGATTGTTTGAGATCTTAAATGAAGATTACTATCAAGATAATTATAAAGACATGTCAGGAATTTTAATGTAAAATGGGGATGACATTAAGACATAATTGAAATAGGTACAACATTCAGCCTTATAATGTCATTAATATATCTCCTTATGTGATTCTAAAAAGGAAAATATTCTCTAATATACAGAAATGCATATATTTGGTTAGTAAATAAATAATTATTTACATTTCATCACTGTTTTTTTTCATATTTAGTAGTACTATAAAAAAATTCATATATTAATATCATCCAATTTCCACATGAGAGTATACAGAGTATGCATAAATACTATAGAATGTTTCCTTATAATTTCCAATATTTATAAAACCAATCATCTAGAAATAGAGTAAAAAGTCTCATACTACAACTTATACCACAAAAGTTATTCCATAAAATCCATAGACATCGTGGTTCAACCATACTGTATAGTCCAATTTTAGCTATGATCATCATTCAACGGATCCATATTTATTTGAGGTATATATGGAACACATATTAACATTTCATTCAAACCTTAATCATCATAGACGGAGTTAGCTAATTTACTATCATTTATAGATTTAAATTTACTCTAAAAGTACTGATCATCAGAATGAGATATTTTAATATTTTTTAATAAATCATGTTTTAAAATCATTTATGAAATGATTGATTTCCCCTTTCATAAATAACTTCCATATCCATATTTACTTGATCAAATAAAATTGGATCGCTCATACTTCTCTTTTGGGTTACAATTCCATGATCCTTGCCACATAATTCATCTTCAACCTTATTTTATTTCCCTTGGTGGTATTTTGTTGAAAAATATTAATCATTGATTTTTACAGGCCATAAATTTTTAATTATATTGAGCTCTCTCATTGAAAATATTTATTTTACAATTTTATCATCTATTTGTATCACATATATTTATCTATAGAGACAATATCTCCA
The DNA here is from genome assembly GCA_963277665.1 of Viscum album. Lineage (NCBI taxonomy): Eukaryota > Viridiplantae > Streptophyta > Magnoliopsida > Santalales > Viscaceae > Viscum > Viscum album. The sequence goes on along the minus strand of OY728151.1, from coordinate 398,353,383 downwards.
TATCATCAAATAAAATTTTACAAATACCACCTCAAAATCATTAGATATATAGTTCTACTTGTGATTCATATATTTACTTTATTCATATGTAATTATGTTTTCAATCTTCATTATAGAAAAAACATGTCCCTTTTTTATTCATTATTATATATGATAGACACAACATTTCTAGATCTTATATTCAAAATTAGAGGATTATGAAATTTTCTATTTAGTTTTTTCAAAATATTCTTCTGATTCAATTGTAGAGAAAAAATTAACCCATTTTGTGTTACTTTGTTAATGGGTTATCCTATCAGGGAATATTCTATGATAATAACTAATTGGACCCTACCACGTCCAATTAAAATACATTTCTCATTTATATTAGTTGGTATATGTTATTAAATTAATACCTTTGTATTCATTGGATCAGTTTTATTTCATATTTTGAGACAACATGTCCATGAAATGAAAATTCATGAAGCCATGAATCAAACACACTAAATTTATCATATAAAAATGATATCCTATGATTCTCTATAATTATCCACATGTAATTATCATGATCCTCATATATTTTGTAATACATCAAAATATCATTATTGAGTAAAAAATACATCAATATATTCCATGAATACTATGTTTATTTAATCAATTGCAATAGAGGGTGAACTAGTAAATCCATATTTTATTATAATAAACCCGTAATTTCAATACATTTTTTGATATTTTATTCTTAGTATTTCTTATTTATTTACATGCAATTAATGACAACATGAACAAAGGTTAATCATTGAAAAATATTGGGCTCTATTTATTTGATCATGCAACTCATCATTGTATGTTATATAATATATATTAATTATCCTTCAATAATTGATTTCTCTATAATGAATTCATGGACTCATTGATAAATCATGATTATTAATTAATAATTTAAGGGCTCTCCATTGTAAAAAACTAGGGATAATAAATCCCTTTTCACCCAATTTCTATATTTGTTTCTTTAACATCCACAATTTCATGGTGTTTATTCTATATGAAATATTTAATATTGGTCATTCATTAGTGATTCAGTCAATAGAAAACACAACTTCATGGTCTATGGGATGGACAAAAAATTCTTTAGGAAATAGATCATTAAATTCCTTTATTATATTAATATGATAAATTTTATGATTAAATTTTATATAATATTATTTTATTCTTATTTTCCCTCAAGAATGTCATTTAATTGAGTTACATGGGGTGGATATAGATTTGGATTCAATGATGTTTTATCTTCTCTAAATATAATTAATTATATATCTTCCACACATGATTTAAATTCATTTCCTATTGCAATAAATTTTTGAAATATATTTTGATAGCTTTCCCATTCCAAGGATATTGTCTAATTCTATGTTATATTTGATAATATGGAATGAAAAAATCATTTTTTTGGGTTGTAATGAAGACTTTAAAACAAATCTATATTGTAATGAGACATCCTCTATTATTGTTTTTTGCAAAAAAAAACCCCTTAGTCAATTAAATGAGAAATTATAAATTGTCTTGAAAAAATGTGAGGGTATATAATAAAATAAATCATTATTTATGTTTAAATATTTGATTATTGTACCTTCCACCAATTCATTATGTATTTCCAGCTCAGTTGGTGTATTCACATAAGCTTGTCCATTTCCTCGTCACATATTTTTTGAGGTATTAACTAGATGATTGGGAAATTTTTGTGAATAATTCCCCATTTAAATATAGACAAATCAATATAAATCATTTAATTTTTTTCAACCCCTTGAATTCATTAGGCAAGTTCCCTTTATCTTTGCACATGTAACAAAATATCATGCCCAGAATTTACATTCTTTGATGTTTGTCTCTACAATATTCACATGCTAGAAATTTATCCATTATAATACTATTCTATTTTTAAAAATTTTTTCTCTTAGGGTAGATATGACCCAATATTTTCTTCATTTCCATTGTATATGTATGTTCAAGAGATTTTAATATTTGTTTTTGTGGAAACTAAAACAATTTCATCAAATGATGATAAGGTATGAGAGATTATTTCCCATAGGATTGTTGGCATAATCCCTTTAATTAAATGGCCAATATTATACTCTTTATTGTGTGTGTAATCAGTAGATTACCTATTTATGCTTATAAAGGTATCCTTATACATAGGAAATCATTCTAATTCAATTTTCCCTAAGATGAGTAACATTATCTTAATTTGATTTTTTATCTCAAGTAATAAATATTTTTTGAAGAATTCATCATTAAATTATTTGAATTCTATGAGTTCTATTTCCCTATCCTCTATAGTATTTTGGATCAATGAACTCCATTTATCAGGGTCTCCTTTGAGAAAATACAATGCATGTTTATCATTTTCATATTCGCCACATCCCAATGCCATAAATATATTCTCCAAATAATTAAAACATTTCTAAACTAAAATTTGAATACCATTCCCAATAAATTATAGAGTATTCTATCTCATAAAGTAATCCATCAAATGAGAACCTCATTTTGGAATATATTTCTCCATAGTGGATATGATATTTTTCATAACCGGATTATAAATTCCTAACATTGACCGAAAATTTATCAGTTCCAATACTAGTAGTCATTTATTCCTCTATAGGGATATTATCCTTCATTTCCCATGTTTATTTAGACCCTTCATCATTCTAGGACCTATTTTAGAAAAGTAGAATTTATTGTATTAGATCATTATATTATGAAATCTAAATCATAATTTATAATTAAAAATTGTGTATAATAATTATCATCAATTAAAAGTTATTCATTATTAATATCATAAACCAGAACAAGGTTTCTTTAGGGATATCTTTATTCTCACATCCTTTACAAGGGCTTGTCATGAAAATATAAAATTATATGAATATCTCCCAAGATTTTCAAAGAAGGTGTGAAATCCCATTTTATTGAACTAGTTTATGATTGTGTAAAACCCATGGCTCCCTTTTTAGAGTGATTACCCCTTAGTACCATTATGTCATAACCACGTCGACTAATAGTATCTAAATAGGTATGTATTGGAAAGAAAAAATAAATAATATATTACTTACCAAAAACATTGGATGTTCTTATTATCATGTCCTCAAATAATATCATAAGATTGTGTTCACAAATATATGATTTACAAAATATAGTTTATAATGTTTCTACTAATGTTATTTGATACCAACTGTAGAGACCCCATTATTAGTAACCTAGATATAGTGATTCATTTAATACATTATCATAAACAAAAATGATTAAATTGTTAATGAATAACCAATTTAGTAACATTCCAGAACAATATAAAACAATATACTCATATCACACATAGATATAAAATAAAAATCATTTAAATGGAAAATAGTTGGCATCCTCAAACTCCTTCCAATATTTCTTCTTTATATCATAGGGAAAGAAAAAAATGTAATTGCAATATCAAATTCATGGTATGGGTTACACATAATAAACTATAATCATCGTGTAAAGGTAAATATCTAAACACACATTACATTTAAATAACATTACTATCTTGATAAGATAAGTCATAATCAACATGGAATGGTAATTATATAAATAACATTTCTTTTAATCAGTAACTAAGAATGAAATGAATACATATATAATATAAAAGAGAAAATATCATGAATAATGATAATTAATATATTATAAATTATTTAATGGAATAATTATTTGACATCATGATCTTATAAATAATGATACATCTATATTCAATATATTTGATCAAGATATTTTATAACTACTAGGTAAAAACCTGTTTAATTTGGCCAATAAATTTATCTCATGAGACCTATCAACACCTCAAAATTACTTATAATTGGGGTCCCCACACATCAATACATTTACAAAGAATTAATCGAGTATCAAATAGTAATTTTAATTGATGAATAATTATCCTTATCAGGTAAATATATTTATTGGGGAAAGGATATAATATTATCAATATTTCTTCCATTAATAAAATAATATTCAAAGTATACACTATATTTAAAAATTTAATATGGTTTAGTAATTAATCATATACATAATGAATGTATATAGATACATAATTGGAATGTAATGTATAATGAACAATGATCACAAGAATGAGATTGACAAATTGTAGAGTTAATACACAAAAAGTAATGTGGGATTGTACAATAACTGTTAGCACATTGTAATTCTCAAGAAGAATCCCCATAGAAGAAATATTTCAAATTTAATCCTTAAATTAAATTAATTAGGAATAAATCATGATATTACATGTAAATGGTGAAATATATTCACTGTATAAAATAAATTTGGTTTATAAAATTTTTATATGCCTCAATGCATGGAAAATGAGATAAAGACATGTACAATGATCATATCATTGAAGTGGTGATTAATGAATTAATTTGTTGTGATTATAAAATTTAAATCCACATAAAATAAGTACATATATAACATAAAATAATCAAATTTTATTACACACATAATCTTATCAGGACATAATCAGTGAAGTAGACGTTTAATCCAATAAATATAAATTCAGTAAAGAAATCACTTACCATGGGTTTGACTCATCACATATGTTCTCTAACTTCTGAAATAGTAAAAATATTTCCATTGATTAAATGATTATTATTAATTTTAATTTTTATTATTCCTTTTATTTTTATTATGCCCGCATAACATATGATTACATAGTCAACTAAAATTTCATCATATGTTTTGATGATATATGTATTGTGTGTCAAAAATGACCTGGGGTAAGATGAATATAATAAAATAGTAAATTATTTTAAAAAATAAAAAATAATAGAAATTTAATTATTATCATATATATTTATATATATAAATTTTATTTATAATACTAGTCATTAAAATATTTTATGTGAGGTGATGTATACTATTATCCTAGAGATGGTAGGTCCTTGTACAAATGAGTAACATTTCAATTTTTCAAAAATCATGATAGAAATAAGGTTTCTAATATTTTTTCATTTTGGGATGATAATAATATAATAAATACAATATAAATTCTTTAAATTTACTTATATATGCCATATATGTTGTGTGTATATGAAAAGAGAGTCACATCACTTCATTAAGGTGGTATTCCTCACGTACACATATGATTTTATTAACATTCAGTGAGTCAAAAGAAAAATTTGTAAAATGATATATTACATTTTCAGAATGATAAATATTTCATTAATATAATAAATATTTCATTAATATAATAAATATTTCATTAACATTATAATTATTAGAGTTATATAGAAAATTATCATTAAATATATCCTTATCACATTCAATGTAAATAGTTAGTGATAGATGCATCACATTGCATCATGTGAAGGCAATATAATGTACACAGGATTGAAATTATCATATCCCCTATGGAATGTAATGTAAAAAAATGAAAAAATGATATAATGAATAAATTTGTTTAATTATTTTATAAATATTGTAAATATAATCTATATCCATCACTATACCCAACCATTATAGTTTGTAATGGAAACAAGAATGAAATTTGTTCATAAGGTGTCAATCCACTGTACAAAAAATCATTATTTCATAAACCATGTGATGGAAATGGGATGGTTATAAGTTTTAACCTCAACATAGAATGATATTATAACATGTAAGCTATTGACCTTGTTAAATCATCTTGTTTTAAAAATTATTTATAGGGGAGGAGGAAGTAATAAAAAATGCATGTTTATGAATATTAATTATTGTTTGAGGATCCTCATTAGGTAATCACCATAAGCACTCATAGTTTGGATTTATGAAAGAAAATAAGGATTATTGGATGAATGGATTATTGAATTGAATTAATTTTAGTAAGTATTATACAAACTCAAAGAGTTTTATGGTGTGAAGAAGAGACAATCAGGGTGGTATTCTATAACTGGGGTGAGTGACGTACTTGTAATTATTGAATAAAAAATGGGTAAACATATTTTTAACATTCATTAATGGTAAAATGATTTATTATTGAGATTTATAAATGATAAGGTATATATATATGACCATAGAATATATTTTAAACATGTTTTGAGTAATTTTTATACTTATATTTTTTACTTTGACTTGTTTTTTACTCATCATTTTTCTAACCGCAATAAATAATTTTTACAGTTTTCATTATTTATTTGGAATGAAATTAAGTCAAAAAATTTAGATAATATAAATTCTAATAATGAAAAATAATTAATCCATATTTAAAAGATAGATACAATAATTATCAAAAATTTAATTTAAAATTAAACTCATAGACGTGATGGAATAGTGGGGTTTCAAATATAAAATGATGAAAATTTTACAAAGTTTTTATATCAAAATTTAACTAGAAAATGATTCCATAAACAAAAATTAAAATAATTTAAATATAATTGATCTAATTTTAATGTAAAAAATTAAAATGTATTTTATCATTAAAAATAATTTAAACAAAAATGTATTTTTCAATTCAAGAATATTAATTTTTAATATTCATAAACAATTGTGACATTTAATGAAAAATCCACAAAATCACACAAATATTAATTTTATATTATAAATTCAAAAATTAATTTAATCTTTTCAAATATAGTATATAAAATATGTATAAATTAAATTAATATTATACATGTGAAGTGTGAAAAAAACCTTTTTTATAATAAACAGTTTTTTCAGATAACATTTATTCTTATTTTAAATCATTCTTATATTCATTCTAATCAATATATATAAAAACTATATGTGTTATATCTATATTTAATAATTTATATTTTTTTTAAACCCTCATATTTGACTAATATGGTCAATGGTTATGTAAAAATAATATTTTGATAGAGTACTGTGTTTAGTTTAAACAATGTATTATATGAATCACGTGAAATAGGAGAAATTAAATTCATTCTTAATTAAATATGTTTTTCTCTGTCTGGGTTTTACAAATTTGGTAATTCCAAAACCTAAATTATTGTTTGGGAGTTATTCTAACACACCGAAGATTATTCCCCAATATAAACTATTTCTAATATCCAAATTCTATTGGTATTGATGTATTTTCTAGACCAACCTCTATTCATCCTTGTATGAGTGGGATCATGGGAGATTCCAATATCTATGCATTATAATTATTTTATATTCATTTAATCCCCCATGTTTCCCCATTTTTTATTATTTGATTAAGATGAATTTTATTATTATAGATATAGGTAAACCCATGTAAAAACCCGAAAATTCTATCTAATTTTTTTGATTTATTTGAGGTTATTACGAGATAGAAAAATCAAACATCACATGATTTCAAGGCCTAGAGTGTCAGAAATGATCTATCAAAAAATATTTAATCATAAAATAGAACCCATGAGTAGTTTTCCCAAAAAAGGTGAATAAATCTTAAATGCGTTCCTAGATAAGAAATATAAGGGAACCATTATGTTCTGGATGGTGGGTTTACCCTAGGTGCGACTTATGTATAGTCGTCATAGGCCTCCAGTGAGAAAACCAAAAATGACACCACAATTAATAAAATTATTAAATAAAATTATTTTATTTTTTATATAATTATAACTTATGAATGGTGACTCAGATTAAAAATCTGATACAACCACTAAATATGAAAGGTTATACATTCCATAGGCCGATCCTAACATTGGTCAGTGTGGGCCAAAGATGGATGTTAGTTTTGGGCCAAAAATAAAATAACTATGAAACAATTATTTTATTTTTACATTCTATAACTCCTAAATAATAACCCGGGATTGAAATCAAAAAGTAATGTTGGCCTAGTGAGGGTGTTTTTTTCGAGCAGCACCTAACCTCAACCGGCACAAGTCGAGGATGACTGTTAATAAAGTTTTAACTATTTTAAGGTACGTTCAGTAAAATTGTAGGTAGAAAAATATATATTTTAAACCAGTGATATGAATAATAGGGCACTATTGAACTCAAAGTGTCGAGATTTGATTAAGAGAGGCTTCACTTCTACCATAGTAGGTTGGGTAAAAAAATAATGTCATTAGAATTTTAAGAACTAATAAAAAATAAAAATAAAATTATGATTTTATTTTATCTTAGAAAATATTGAGAGGTGGTGGAGAGGATCATGGAGGTAGTAAGACATTTAATATGGGATATTAAATGCTCAGTTACACTTTGGCTGTATAACCACCCCTTGTGCAATTAATGTGGCACATTAATTACATCAATTAATGAACCTCATTAATTCCTCGGTGTGTCACTCACCCTTTCCCCCATGAATTTATATATGGATTGGGGTAGAGTTATTAGCACTGCATTATCATGAGAGGAACCTCTAGAGAAGTAACGTGACACCTTTCCCTAATATAGACAGATTATAGGGCATTAAGGAACTCGGATCGACTAATGTCAGAGGCTTCATTGAATGTGGAATCTTCTTCCATCAACGCTACTTCTACAAAGAATCCCAAGGTAGGGGTTGTCTTTTAAAACAAGAATTTCCATGGATTCTTCTCATTCATACAGAATTTTCGGGTAGTCATTGTGAAAGATATGTATGACATTTATCATTATTTCATTGTGATGTATAAATTACCCCCATATGTTATAATGCTAAAGTGGAGGTCGCGGGCTATAAGAACAAAGTTTGAAACCTTTGCTACTTTTTTTTAATTGCGTTCTTCAGAGGTGGGTTATTCCAACTTGACAAGAAATTGAAACCGAGAGGCGCACAACAATGGAGGTATCTCGGGAGGATTTTAGGCATGTCTGGTTGAAATAACGGACCACCTAAACTGACTCGGTGGCCCGTAAATGAAGCATTGGTGAGTCACCGGTGCTGGAGGACAATGGCAGTAGCCGGCAACTATCAGCCGCTATGGGAGAGGGGCACCACTCGACGACTTGGTGGTGGGATAGGCATATGACTACAGGGGGTGGAGGGGGTGTATCGTCACATGATGTGATGAAGGGAGCTGAGGCTCGAAGCCATGAAGATGCAGGGGAACCATTCCTAACAAGTCCCTTGGGTGACGAGGCAACGCCACCTAGAAAATCTAATAAAAGTGTTGAACAACTCCTTTGAACCATTCAATGGTAGTTGGCTAGGCCGATCCATGGCCCAACGGGCTGAGCCCACCACGACCTAGCCCAACCTGGCTGGGCCAAGTTGAACCAGACCTGAACCCCTCTAAAGCCAAAATACGCTTAAAGGCCATATATTGTGAACCAAACATCCATTTGATGAATCATATACGAAGATGGGATACTTAGAGTGGGACAATAATTTTTAGATTCACAACTCTGAATTCAGAAAATGTTGGAGTTCTTCTAGGTTGGAATGTACTTGAATCCAACCGGGCCCTCGACACTAAAATTCCAATAGCTTAAAGACCGAGTGTCCGGATGAAACACCATCTATTGTGTTTAGAAACCTTATCACATGAAGAATAATTGAGTTTCATACTTGTGGATCTTTGTGGATGTTGTGGTATGGTTGATAACAATAGGATCAGAACTAGTGTGTTTCATAAAATGAGACTTAGGATAGATACTCCCTTGATGACTCAAGGTGTAGGTATTTCTTACTCCTCTACTCTAATAGATACGGGACTCCCCATTTCATGAGTGTGGGTTCATTTCCCTCTTTTTGGTTTTTTCTATCTTGGGAGTCAGTACTACTCCATTTTACAAGGGCGCGGGTCCTCTATAGATATCATGCAGAGTTAGGTTCTCCCCTATCGGGTAGTGTATGGGTCATTTATGTTAGGAGTAGGTACTCCCCTTTCAACATAGTGTGTGAGTCCTCCTTATTTTTAACTACAATTGAGTCGGTACTTCCCTGTAGTGCCACGGTGCGGGTCCTCTAGCATGGGGTTGGTACTCCCCTGACGTACTAAAGAGTGGGTCCCCCATAGCAAACAAACTACCAAAGTTTCACTCCCGCTCCGGGATTGGTGCAGGTCCCCACATATAGAGCTGGTACTCCCCTACTCTGATATGGTGATGGTCTCCTAGTATAGGGTCAGTACTGCCCTAACATGAAAAGGAACAGGTCCCTGACAAAAAAAAACAACCAAAGTTATACTCTTATACTAGGAAGGGTACGAGTCCTTACACATAGATTTTGTACTCCATTATTGTGATAGGGTGTGGATCCCCTAGCCTAGGGTCGGCACACCCCTAACATACTAGGGTGCCAGTCTCCCACAACAAACAAACTACCGAAGTTTTACTCTCATAACAGGTAGTGTTTAGGTCCTCACATATAGAGTATTACTCTCCCATCCTTGATTAGAGATGGTGAGCACATCCATTAAAGGAGTTTTACCTCCCACGACTGCAAGACACAGTATCGAGGAGTTGGTGTCTTCAGATTGTTTCCCTTAGAAATTCCTCGAGTTCAATATTTTGACTGTGAAACCTATTGTTTCGGGTACTAGAGTCAGTTCTCAAAGAATGTTCGGGATGGGGAACGTCCTTTCGGATGTTCCATAAGAAATAGTTGAGTTGTAACTGATGAAGTAAATATCTATGACAGGTGCCATCAGGGATGGCCAGTTCATGGATCATGTACTCATGATCCTTGAGATACCCTCTAAGTCTTATTTGGATATCCTAGAAATGTATTAAGGCCAGGGAATTATGATTGTTTCTGGATTGTACTAGTATATCTGGTTTGAGTTGTGTCTTTTTCTTTGTGATTTTTTATTGAGATCATTATTATGGGTTTCCTTTATGGAATTTTGAGTGACCATCGCGGGTCTCTGGGTCCTTACAATGTATTTTAATAATCACCCCTACACGGGATTTTCCCGTACCCTATTGTGTCTTATGCAGACAATGGGATGAAATGACTGAGACTCGAAGAGCTAGGACCTATTAGTAAATGGTAGTAACAAATGACGTGGAGAGCTATGGAGATGAGCTGTACCTACCACTTAATTAGGATCCTCATTGGAAGATCTAAGGAGCTATTTTCTGTTTTTTTTTTAGTTTTATCTTTTCAGTAGGGATTGTATTTTAGACCTTTACATTCAGTACACACTTTTCATATAGCAATTTTACTTTATGGTTGAATCTTGTTGCATCATAGTTTATGTGTTATTACATGTTTATAAGAAATTCGTTCTCATTTTTGGGATACACCTTTCTGTTACTAGTCGCAATCCCCTGGCATGTGGAAGGCGGTCTCAGGGTAGTCATGACATGGGCCCCAAGAAATGGGTCGTGAAAAATCTGTATCAAAGGAGTCAGTTCTACCAAAAAACTAGGACCCTGATATTTCCAATGGAGAAAAAGTGTTAAGTATTTTGAGTGTGGTTTTCAGTTTATGGAGTTTAGTGTTGTTGCGGACGCCGACTTATCCATACACCAGGACCCTGAATTCTAATTTTCCACTCAGTTCATGAAAAAATTTGTTGTGTGTTTTTTGGAAATATTTTTCTGTTTATCTCTTTTGATTCATCTCACCTGGTATAACCATTTTATTGTGGTTCATCTTGATTTTATTTCAAGATTCCTCCATACAGTTAGATATCCAATATTCCAATTTGTGACCATAGGGGTGGTCCATTATGTGATGAGGCTTCAGTACAAGGACTTTTGTCTGAGATAGTATCTTCGGGCTATGTTCTAGTGATACCACTTCCCATTGTTCAGAAGTTACTACCGGTGCTATCGGTATATGAAACTTATAGGATCAGTACCTTACAGAAGTTCAACTGATATATACCCATCATGTTCTGATTCATGCCCAACAGATAGGTAGCAAAGTACTGGCTTGCTGTGGTGACTGAGTTTTCATCCATCCATGGAACTATTAGATATGATGGTGGTCCGGATAGTGAGAATTCAATGTGGCTGTGTAGGGTGATTGAATTTTTTAGATTACACTTTTCTCACAATGATGTGAATTTTCCATGCACAGATCACGAGAACCTTCCTCAGAGAAGGGGGCACCTTTCCATAAAAATATAAAGGGTATGTGTTCCCAAGAACATCTACATCTTCGGAAGGACGACATACTGGTAATTGAGTATTCATCGAGGCCTACTTACCATTCTAGGAAATCGATGAATATGATACAACCAATGCTTAAAGGTTTGGTCCTCTAACCAATTTGTGTTTAGGGAAAGATTATTCTGTAGGGAAGAATACATGGAAGAGGATATTAGAGAGAATCATAAGGTGATATACATTATTATATGTCACAACCAACACCCTAATGTGGTCCCCACTATGCTTAGGGAGATGAATAACTAGGGAAGGGTGTAGATGCATTCGGTCAAAGTGTGTGACCCAGGGGCTCTATGAATGATTCATGGTACGATCTATGACTACTTCGAGATATCGTATTATTATACATAGGTAATTATCATTTCCTTCTTCTCATGAATCTTGTTCAAGACCTAGAGATTCTGGTTAAACCATGGACTTGACACTTACTTCTAGAGATACCTTTGGATGGAGACTCAATAATCACACAAATTCCAATAGAGTGATTTGACCCTTGAGGTGAGAGCTTCGGTTGGAACCTATTAATAGATGCATTGAGGCTTTACGACATTAGTTTGGGTATGGACTGGTCATCCATATTTATTTCTCAAATTGACAATTTTATCAAAAAAGATGTTGTATATCTATATCTTGGGAATGGGGCTTTACTTGGTTGGAGAAAAATAAAACCCAGGTAGCACGGATTAAACACATGAATATGAGGGTGCATCTAATCACTTGTGAGTCAGCCAACCTTACCCTCATAGCAGTAGGAGTTTTGAGATTTCAATTCCAAACAGTAGTGGGAAAGTGTGGGAACATATTTTCAAAAGATTTTTTTAGAATTACCTTACAACATGAATAGGGAAATCTACATTGGCATGTACTTAGCGATGGAACCAATATATATAACTTCATATTGTGTGGATCCCCCAATGCATTGGGGGCTAAGAGTTTAGATGGAGGACGTGGTGGTAGATGAACTCTAAAAGAGGTTTGGTATACAATTGTTGTGTGAGGTGAAAAATTAGCTATCCATGTTACAGAAACCCTTTTGTGGAAGTTGATAGAATATCTTACCTCTAGTTAATATCTGTCACTCCCCAACACCTTTAACATGTTCGGGAGGCACAACATGGGCACATAGACTATGAGGACTGAGGTGCTCACATATCCTCAAGACAAGCACCTGATGGATTTTTTTGAAGGTGGGGATCACATTATACTTCTCAAAGGATGAACCATGGTACAAATGATGCTACTATAGGTGGTATTGAGGGTGAACCAGTCATATTTTTTGGTGGTACATCCTTGTGTGGTGGAAATGTACCAGGACCACTGGTGTTAGTACATGTGTCCAAGGATGTTGACTGCACAGATCCAGCAGAAGTTTTATGCTAATAAGAGATGGAGACCCTTGGTCATTGAATTGGGAGACCATGAATTCCTATTGTTATCACCCTGACGAGAATAATGGTTGTTTGGATGGGGAAAAAATCTATATTTTAGGTTCGTCGTACCCTTACAGATCCTCAACATAGTAGGCAACGCGGCATACCATCTAGCTCTTCCCCCACAGATGCACTGAGTGTGTAATGTATTCTACATGTTTCAGCTGAGGAGATACGTGCATGATCCATCACACGTTATCAAAGGGAGCATGTTGGACATCGACCATGGAGCGACGTTTGTAGAGTTCCTACTAGAGATAGAGAATTAACAAGAGTGAGTCCATCCAGGGTGGTCAATTCCTCGGTTTTGATTTTTTTGGTAGCAAAAGAAATTTTATGATAGCACATGGGAGAGGGAGACTCAAATGCATTTTTAGTACACCCAGTGGTAACTCTAGTTTTGTTGTAGTTTTCAGAGACAAAAATATCTATGGGGGTGAGAATGTAATGACATAAAAATTCCATTTAAATTTTTTTTAAATTATTTAGTATTATTACGTGATAATGGAATATGATGTGGCATGATTCTATGGTCTAGAGTGCCCACAATCATTCATCCAAAAAGTGTTAAGCTTAAAATAGCATGCGTGATAAGTTTTTCTGTAAAAGTATAATATTGATAAAACGGGTGCCTGTATTAGAAATATGATGGCACCCTTGAGATCATGATGGTATGTTTACCCTAAGCATGACTTAAGTTTACATGGTAGAGGCCTGCAGTGAAAAAAACCAAAAAATGGCATAATCGTAAATAAAATTATTAAATAAAAGTATTTTATTTTTCAAATGCTTATAACTCAAGAAGGGTGACACTGATTAAAAATCAAACACCACCGCTGAACTTGTGACAATATTATTTCTTCAGGTATATCCTAACATTTGTCGGTGTGGGAAAACATTGGATGTTAGTTTTTGGATGAAAATAAATTAATTAAGTAAATATTATTTTATTGTTAAATTCTATAACTCCTAAATGCTAAAAGGTATTTGAAATCCGGGAGTACCATTAAGCTTGTGATGGTGTGTTTCCCTTAGGTAGAGCCTAAAAATGACCGACATTAGTCAAGGGTGACTGCTAATATTTTTTGAACTTTTCTAAGGTACATTTAGTAAACAAGTGGGCGGAAATTTGTATATTTTCAACTGTTTCTCAGAATTAAAATTTGAGGGCACTGTTTAACAATTAGTGCTATGATTCACATAAGGGAGGATTCAACTCAACTGTAGTAGGTCAGGTGAAAATTTTAATTTTTTCAACTTTTATGGATTAATAAAATAATAATAATAATTTTATTTCATCCTACCACCTCTTGAGCGGTGGTGGAGAGGACCGCAGAGGTAGTCAGACATTTAATATGGGATATTAATTGCCCGGTTACACATTATTTGTGTAACCACCAAACATGAAATTAATGTGGTGCATTAAATATGTTAATTAAAGAACCTCGTGAATTCCTCAATCCATTACTATTGATATTCACCCTATATTTAAATGGGGATCGGGGTAGAGTTTTTGGAATGACATCATCAAGTGAGAAACCTCGGGCAAAGTGATGTGACACATTACACCGATAGAGAAAGAAACTCAGGCTACACCAAACCTGGATTGATGAATTCTGATGGATTTAACAAACATGGAATATTTTTTGACCACCTATACGTCTCCAAAGAATCTCTATGTAGGGGTTTTCTTTTAATTCATGAAATTACCATGATTCTTTTCCATGTTCTAGGATTTTCAGGAGGTCGTTGTGGGAGATTTGAATAGGTTTTATCACTATTTTAATGTGATGTATAAACTAACACCACTTGATATAATGCTAACACGGAGGGTACGGACCAAACGAACATTGATCGGACCCTCCTCCACTTTTTTTCATTGTGTTCTTTAGAGGTGGGTTGTAAAAACATGACGAACCCTTAAAACTGTGAGGTGCACAATGACATCGGCCTCTCGATATGATATTAGATAAATCTGAAAGGAATAATAGATAATCTAAGCTCACTGGGTGGCCCGTAGAAGAAGTGATAGCATGACACCGGTGCAGCGGTTCTGGCGACCAGTGCCGGAAGACGAGGGCAGTGACCAGCAATCGCTAGCCCCGGTGGAAGAGTTCCATCGCTCAGGGCTGCAGTGGTCATATAGGCTGCTGGAAACTGCTGACCATGTAGGTGGAGGTGGTGAATCATCTCTTTTTTCGGTTACATGAGCAGTGGCACAATGACATAGTGAGTCAAGGGACATACTCCATGCGGGTCCCATGGGTGACGAGGAGACGCCACCTAGAACCAATAATAAAGTAGTCGAGCTACTCCTTTGAGCCGTTTGGGAGAAGTGGACCACTCGACCCCGCGTGGGTCATGCCTACTAGTAGGCCAAGACCACCGCGGCCCCACCCAGCTAGGGTGCGCTATTTCTGGTCGGACCCGGGCTAGGTCAGGTCTTCCCAGGCCTTGTCCTATCGGGCCAGTCTAGGTTGGTCTGATCAGGTCGGATCGGACCCAGACCCCTCTTAGGCCCAGATACAATTAAAAGGTTGTATCATGTAAACCATATGTTTTTGTCGATCCTTTTATGGTGTTGGGATCCTTGGAGTGAGAGGTTCCTTTTGAGATACTCCACATGACATTAAGAGAAAGATGGTGTTTGTCTGGGTTGGATCATACTCGAATCCATCTAAGCCCTAGACACTAAAATGTACATAGATTATAGACTAGGTGTCTCGTAGAAGTTATGTATGTTTTGTTGGAAACCTTATGACACGATGGATCTTCATGTTACTTCCTTTTGGAACTTCGTGGTGATCAAGGTATGACCAATAACTAGACAACACGAACCGGGGTGTTTCTTGTAATGAGAGTTAGGATGGCCAATACCTTATTGATTCAAGGCGTGGGTATTCTTTATTCCTTTTGATCTAGTAGAGACGGGACTCCCCATGTCATGAGTGTGGGTTAGTTTCCCTCTATTTGGTTTTTTCTATCTTTGGATTGGGTACTCCTATATTGGACTAGGATGTGGGTCATCCATACATAACTCGCATAGAGTCAGGTACACTCTCACCGGCTAGGGTGTAGGTCCTCTATGTTAGAAGTAAGTACTCCCCTATCATTCTAGGAAGCAAGTCCTCCTTATCCAATGCTACAGTACAGTCGGTACTCCCCTACCGTTCCAAGGTGTGGGTCCAGTAGCATACTATCTGTACTCCCCTGACGTACTTGAGAGGGGGTCAGCCACAGTAAAAAAACTACAAATTATGTACTCCCCTACTGAGTAGGGTGTAGGTCTTCACATATATAGTCAGTACTCCCCATACCTGAGAGGGTCTAGGTTCTCTAGCCTGGGGTTGTCACTCCCATGAAATAATAGGGTGTGGGTCCCCCATAGTAAAAAAAACTACCATAGTTGTACTCCACATCCGAGTAGGGTGTGGTTCCGCACATATAGTGTCGATACTCCCTTGTCGTGACAGGGTTCATTTCCTCTAGCCTGGGGTCGGTACTCCCCTGAGATACTAGGGCGCAGGTCCACCACAATAAACAAACTACCAGATTTTTACTCACATACTGGGTAGGGTGCAGGTCCTCACATATAGAGTAGTACTCCCCATCTTCAAGTAGTGACGGGGAGTGGGTCCTTCAAGGGGTTGGGGTCTCTCAACTACATGACATAGTGTCGAGGAGTGGTACTCTTCACTATGATTCCCTTGGTGTTGCCTTAGGTGTATTTCTGTGTCTGTGAGACCTCTAGTATCGGGCACTATAGGCAGTTCTAGATGAATCATTCCGATGGAGAATGTCCTTTTGGACGTTACATTATGAATGGTTGTGTTTTACATGATTGAGTACATCTCTCACATGGGTGCCTTTAGGGATGGCCAGTTCACGGAGTGTGTACACCTGATCCTTGTGTTACACATTGATCCTTCTTTGGGAATCTTGGAAAATTATTAAAGTAAGGGATTTATATTTCATTGTGGATGAGACAATTATTTTTGGTTTGAGCTATGAATTTTTATTTTTTTTTTGTGATTGAGATCACCGTTTTGGTTTTCCTTTGTAAAATTTTAAAAGACCTTTAGGGGTATCGGGAACCTTACTAGATATTTTTATACCCACCCCTGCAAGGTCTTCACCCTCACCTTGTTGTGTCTTGTGAAAACTGGTGGCTGCCTTGAATTAGACTCATGGAGCTAGGACCTGATAGTGGATGATGGTGACAGTTGACATGGACAGCTAGGGGGATGAGCGGTACAAATCCTTTAGGTAGGATCCCCGATGTATGATCAGAGGAGTTGTTTTTTGTTTTTTTTGTAGTCATATCTTTTCATTTGGGCTAGTATTCCAGCCTCATACATTCAGCAAACCATTTTTCTGTAGTTATTTTACTTTGTGGTTGCATATTTTTGTGTCATAGTATTTGTGTTTATAATGATTTAAAGGAAATTCCGTCCCATTTTAGGGATTCTCCTTTCTAGTGCAAGTCACCAACCCATGTCCAATGGAAAGTGAGCTTGGGGTAGTCACTGCATGGGCCCCGGGACAGGTAAAAAACTCCATTTCTATTTCCTCTATTTTCTTCCTTGGTTTCTTTCAATTATTATTTGTCAAAGATATATAAAATTCAATTATCACGATATCTTATTGGAATATATTAGTTATATTTTGGATTTATGGTGATGTGTCATAAAAATTCAAATAAATGATTATTTATACTCATTTACCACTTTTCTAGTATAAGTATGATAAATTTTATATTTAATTAAAGATTTGTTTATATTTTATTGGAATTATAAATTCATTAAGAATTGATTTATGAATATTTTGGACATAGAAATGAAAGAGTCATAGAACGGGTCTTCTTCCTTATAATAGTATGGTTTTTGGTATCGTGATGGTGCTTGATAAGTTTTATATTATTAATCCTCAACAGATTAATGTTCTAAATGAATTTTAATTGTTTATAATTTTTAGAAGGAATGGTTTTAGATAGGGGATCAAAATTTTGGAAAATATGTATGTGGAATTTATTTGGGTTAAAATGATCATGAATTGAGAACTAAATCCATTTATGATTCAGGTTTCTATATAAAACATAACTATATGCATTTCCGCTTCTTTATTAATTATTTATTTCTTTTTTTTTGGTTTGTAACTATATCAAGGGTGAAAAATATGACTATTTATATAGAAATTCAACTCTCAATACTTATAATAGTTGATTTATGTTCCTAATATATATTGGGATATGAGATATTCCCAAAATTATTTTTACTACTAGGAATGTTTTTTTGAATAGATAGAAGGCCCTTAAAGTGGTATTGGGTCATGATATGAGTTTTGTTTACATGGGATGATCCCTAGTGAGTTAGTATATTCTATTTTAAGTGGATATATGATTAAAATTAGACGAGAGTAATTTTACCTTGTAATTGGATGGGATTGGTAATTGGGATATAATTTTAATCATGATAATAAGAGTGAGGGAGGTGTGGGTGGTGTGGATGAGTGAAATAGAAATGATATGATTTTGATATTGTGATGACTATGTAATTAGATAATGGGATAAGGTAGTAACTCAATATTATGAATCCTTGGGGCTCTTGATATTTATTCAAATTTGGGATTTTCTCTCTATGGGATGATGTTGTTGATGGGGAATGATGAAAATTTTAGATGTATATGAATAACTATTTGTTATTCATGAGATTCACAACTTTCCAATCATCGTATACATAACTATATAATGACCAAATATGGTTGTATTATTGAGTAATTAATTTATGAGATTTGATAGATAAGTGTACTTGACATTTTGATACTCACCTTAGGATGTGGTCAGGTAATTGAAATATACTATAGATATGGTAGAAATTTATTAGTGCCTTACTAAGGCACTGAAATCTATTGACTTACATGAATTTTTTATTAGTATAGATTTTTGATTAGTGATTAGGTTTCTATTTTTGGATTAAAAGGTTGGACAATGTTTGATATGTTTTTTTACAGGTTCTACCTTCTAGAAAAGTGATAGGTTATAATTTATCTACATGAGAGATAGAGAATGTATAATTTATAGAATTGTATTCCTTTTTTGATACATAATCATGTTGTGATTATAAAAATGATGAGTATATGTACAAGATACCTATGAACCACAAGTTGGATTTTTAATAACCCCATTCTTAGGCTTCTAAAGATCTTGGTGGTAAATAGACTGAGTTAGATGATTACTAATTACACCACAGCATGAGATTCTCAATTTCATGTCTTTTACAAGATTAATATCAATTTTATCATATTTATTATTATATGTTTGTTTATGATATGCATTGAAATTGTACCTAACGTTTTTTGTTTTGATATTAGACCACCATGTTCCGGATATACAAGGTATAACATAATGGATTGATGTGATTTATTAAAATTTTTATATTACTAACTAATTTACATTATAGTGAAAATATTAAGTATATAAAATGGTTTATATATTTAAAACATTAGTGGAATGCTTTTTAGTTTCATAATCTAGCCCAAAATCATCATCCTGGCGCACATTGAGATGTTATGTTTCAATTTTTGGTTACATGTTGTATCAGGGACCTGACTAAGTATAGCTATGATTTTTTAGACATAGAACTTTGGGGAGGCCCATATTCATAGAGACATATCCACCAGTATTTCATTGTTTTTTTCTAAATTTTTCAATAGATCAAACATCCCATGATATGTGAATGTTTTAATATTGCAATGGGATGAATTTATATATAATTTAATAATGATAATTAATTATTGATTATTTTATCATAAATATAATCCCATGAATTTAATAAATTTTATATGACAATATGTTCATTAATTTGTTATTTTGGGATATGATACTAATATCGTAGTCTTCTCACATCGGTTATAAGTTCTTGTTACTAATTTGTAAAATCATTTATGTATATAGGCATGCATAAGGTATTTTGGAACTGTAGCATGGGTGATATTTTAGAAATTTGGTCATCAGTGTTACATTAGAAATCAATGTGGAAGAACTATGTTGTTGACATTTTATGAAACAAAAATACAATTCTAAACTCATAGAATTTGGTTAAATAAGGTGTAAAATATCAACTGAATAAATTTTTGGACACCAAGAGTAGAATCTACACTGATGGTTTCTTTGAAATCCCAAATGATGATCTTGACTTATTTTTTTGGGAATGTTAATGGGAGAATCTTAACTAAAAAACTTTATGTATACTAATAGGGACATGATAAATAAATAAATTAAAGGATAATAATTAACATTCTTGACTCAAGGTGTTTTTGTGTGGGGATTTCAAATGAACTACCTAATATTGAAATATTTCTGGAAATAGGTTTCCCTAAACAAAATCTTATTTCATGGTTGGATTTCACAATAGAATGAGAATATTATGAAAGATATTACAATCCTAAAAAATTTATGGTTCATTTAGAAAAATAGGATTTTTTTATTGATTTATGGATACTTATAAAAGAAAACATTCACTAAGATTTCCAATATGTGTCAACTTTTATCCTTATATGGAACATTAGAATGTGGAAGACACATTGTTTACATGGAAATGATTCATATAATAATGTTTTTTTATAATAATTAATGTGGTTTGTAATAGATATATTTATTTTTTTCACTATCATATATATTTTTTATGGTTGATAAGCATCCATGACTGTTTTACACAGGTCACCTTACAAAAGGATATTTGTGAATAGTATAACTAATGAATTATATAGAAGAAAAGTGGTCATGGGAATTTTATATGGTAGATCATATCTTTATCTGAACAAGTATTTCATGTTTATATAACGAGTTATTTCACAATGGCTCTCTAGAAATAGAATTTAAAAAATTGATGAAATTTTAAGAAATTTGGTCCTCAAAACCCACTAATGCATGTAAATAATTAGGGAGTATTTATATATAGGAAAAAAACATAACTACTCACCTATATATTTTCGTCATGTAAAACACTCACTAACACAATAGAGCTTTTCCTTCAATTCACATATAATTACGATGTCATTAAGGACAAATAGAAAAACAAAAAAATTAATTAGCTATAAATTTTTCTAAAACTATATAACTTTTTTTCTAATGCATAGAATTTATTCATTTAAGTTAATTATAAAAATTTTGGAACTGAAATTATGCCTAACTATAAAATATTCATTGATTATATTTGAAGTCAATTTCTTAATGGAAATTTACAACTATCATCTAGTAAAAAATATTTCAAATACAAAAGATTTACATGATAGTTAAATATCAACATAATTTTTAATAGAACAACTATATGGATTAAAAACATATCAGGACAATATATTATCTCATTTTCAAACTAATGATGACTACTTTATCTGTTCAATTAAATAATTAATGTAGTATAATTGCATTTTTTCACTACTTATAAAATATCAACCACGTAATTATTTCATGGGAACGAATAAATATTTCTACTTCACTATAATGGAATCCTTGATAAATTAAATATTTCAAAATATTAATTTATTTTTATGTTGAAAAAAAAAGACTTCACGAAAACATACTTCATCCACAAAAATGACCTAATCCCACATTTGCACCATATACATTACCCTAGACACTTAATTATATTTCACTATGAAATTATTTTTGTACCTAACATTAATTTATTCTAGAAATAACAACATCCTTCTAATTGAAAATAATATTTTATCTATATGTTTATAATGGCTCACCAATCATTAAAATAGATCCCTAAAAAACACGAAACATTGAAATGGGTTTTACCCATAATAAGTGTGTTATAAATAAATAAAATCCTAAAAAACACTAAAAAATGGGTTATATGGATTCAATAATTTTTTTTCTCAAAAATTAATGAATAAATAGGTTACTCTAGATAAGTTATTAAAACAAAAATTCCTTCATATTGGGAAGAAAGTTTTAATAATATTCACCTTTAAGTAAATGATTATTTTTGTTGCATATAGTGTTACCAATTCTGTCTTTTTTAAAATGATTTATGTCCATTCATCATTAAATTTTATCGTGTTATCATTGTAAGGATAATAACATTATAATTTCATTAAAACATACTTCCATTTTTTGGTTCTTTATACACTCAATGATAAAGTATATATAAAAATAACATATCATTTTCAGTGGTCCTCTTTAGACCGGATACATTCATTTATATTTTATTCCAATGTCAAATCAATTGATTGAAATATTAATAAACAATTTTTAAGAAAAAAATATTTCCATAGTCAAACTTATTCTCTAAAATGGTTTATTTTTTATGAAAATTGTGCTGAGAAATAATAATGATTATATTTTAAAAATTTTAAAAAAAAATTTTCATTGTTTTATTGATGAATGATTAATTTTTTTATTCATTTCCAGCATATAATACGGAATTAATAGAATTTATATTTGTTAATATTTTAATATAATAATCATTTATAGATTCTACGTTAGTGAATTAATCAAAAGTATTACGTTTCGAATAGGTTATATGATAGGTTTGAATGTAGTGAAAATAGAGTCACATTTTGTATGCGAGCTTATAAAATACCGAAGCGATGTTACATTGTATATGTTAAAGAAAATAACTAGGTCATTATTTCTATTGTTGAATTCATAATATATGAATTAAAAAATTGACTATATTTCTATGAGAGGACTTTTTTAACTATATAAATTATTAAACATGTAATGAATGATATTTTCTGATAGATCATGTATAATTTCATACAATATATGCATGATTGAGTAGGGAAATGGGAAACATTAATTTTTTTACTATACTATATTCTTACACATAATGAATTATTATTACATAACAATTAGTTATCCACATCAATTATGATGAATATATATCTAAATTATGTTCATGAATCATCAAGTCAATTCATTCATTCACATCAATAATATGTTTTTATTATATATATTTTTGAATCATTATGAAATATTTATTTTGGATAATTATCCGGGCTTGTGCCATATTTAATTGAGATTTACCTTTTTGATTATACACATTATCATCACTATAGGAAATTGAAATTATGAGTAACGTTATTTAATATTTAATAATTATATATTTCAATTCAGTCTTATTTTGTTCAATTTTATATTGACCGATTAAAGGATACAGTCCTTGAAATCCGTGAAGCTTGTGACATTAAATAATGTGATTCATCATAAAAAATGAAATACAAAAAATTATTTTATTTGTTCTAATTAGAAGACAATATTAATGATAAATGTATCTTCCAACCTAGAAATTTATGTTGAATACTCTCTTAATAGTGGAGGATATGATGATAAATCAAATAAACATTACATTATGTTTATTAAAATACTATATTTGGAATAAGTGATTATTACTAAATTGTAGTTGATGTCTAATTTTTTTTTATAATTTATCTAACATTGTTAATTTCATAGATAATGAGAATGCCCTTTGAAGAGTGGTATATGTATTTCATAAAAATTTTAACGTAAATGAAATATCACATATTGATATTGAATCTTCCAATGTTAATAAGATATACATTAAACCATAAAAATATAGTTTTATTATATATTCATCATATAATATATATGAAATTATAAAATTATTTATTTAATTTTTAAATAATTTTGGAATTAATTCAAATGGATATTTGAGAATTATATAAAAGACATACATTAATGGAGAGAGATATAAATATTGAACTCAATTCTCTTAATAGATTCATTATTAGGTTTATTTAATTGATTATTACTTCATGATTATGATATTATGATGTTGTTAATATATATGATGTTTATATTTTCATTTAATTTTGTAATATATACCATTAAATTTGATTAGGATGATAGTTATGATAATTTTTTTCCCTAAATGGAATCTTCATGATGAGGGTGAATTATAGATTATAAAATTCATAAGATAAAAATCCATATTTTATGTATAAATTTTAGAAATACATAAATAACAATGAAATTCATCTAAAATAACACAAAAAAATATCAAATAAAATAATATAAAATTGGATGTGATGTCTAGTAACTTGAAATAAAAATATAAAAATGGAAAAATGAATTTAATACAAGAATTATGCAGATAATGATATAGGAAAATATGAAATGTTTCAGGAAATAGCATACCTAATTCCACTAAAACAATATTAAATATATAAAAGTTTATATTAATATTAATTCTTCCCTTCTGATAGAATTTGATAACAGGATCAATACCTTAATTTGGAATAATAACATTTCATTTCATAAATAATTCAATCAATAATGGAATATAGTATTTTTCTATGCACATAATTTCTTGATACACATTATTGGAAGCACTTATCCCTTACCCCCAAGACATCATCACTCAGAAAGACACATATTTGTGTAAAATAATTATAGAATAAAATTTACCATGAATTTATAAAGAATTATCATGAATTAACTATAAAATAAAATCATATCATTTTTAAAGAAATTAGCATATGTGACATAATTCTGAAATATTATTTCTAAATCATTAATAATTCATTATTTTTAGGAAATAAAAAAATCAATCATTGTTACATCATATTTAAACCTATTTAATTTTATCTATATTTTAATGATACACCATTATTTTTAGGATGATTGTTGAAAATTTATTATATTAAATATGGCTTTAAATTTTGTCTTCTGTTAAACATATATAAATATCCATGAAAAAATTACGACATTATAGTATAATGTTAGCATGGAAAGAGAATTTATATGTTGATAAAATATATACAATCTATTTCAGTAAATAATGTTTTATAATTATAATCGAATTCATGTAATCCTTAATACCTTGTATTGTTTACATCATTTTATTTCCCAAATAGTTATTTTGAATATATGATTTTGATAAATTACTCAATTGTGTCATATTTTTTAATCAAATGACATGGTAAAAAATTACAAAAAATATAATGTTTTTCCATAATATTATACATTTATACATATATTTATTTCAAAATTAGATAACCCATAAAGGTATTATACCCATTATTGAATTTTTATTAAAATTACATATAATTATTACTTTTCTCCCCATCAAATAACTTTTAAAATATTATAGTTAAGTATTAAAAAATATAAGGATGTTAAAATAAGGTAATAGAAATTAATTTCAATGATTTAAAATAAATATATACATGAATGAAAATTAATATTTCTTTTCACTTAATAAAAAATCTATTTGTACACTAGGACATCGTATTTAATTTCAAATTATTCATTTTTAAATCATTATCTCCATACATATTCGCAACCTTTTTATTTTTACCCTACAATAAACTGATTCTTATTATTTTTTTATCTATGATTTCATTCATAGTTTTAATACCCTATAAATTTTGATGAGAATATTCAATAAAATGAATTATTTATGTCTTTACCTATATCTATAAATCCTGTATTTCATTTTGATATATAGTAGAGTTTGAAAATTTTATGTATTACATTACTACTAAATTTTATTTATATGATTTCTAATTTTTTATAGTACTGAAACTAATTAGTCATATTTTTATAATTTTTAGCATCATTCATTAAATCTTTTTAAATTATCATAAATTTAAAATAAAAATACTTGTAAAATATCTTAAATGTTATTTTATCATCATTTTGTATCCACAATTCCACAATCCTACATCTATTGTTGAAAACATAATCCTTTATTTTTTAGATTTGATAATGATGAACATGACCCAATATTTACAATCTAAAAAATAGAATATATAAGGAAAATATTTCATTAATTACAATCACATCCGAATTTAATGTTTACATTTTTTGAGAATTAGAAAAAACTCATAAATAATAATACATATGTCATCATGTGATCATTCTTCATAATGCTCAACAATTTTGAAACACCATAATTAGTATTAAATAACTCCCATAATATGTTTCACAAGTAAATGATTAATATATTTCAATAATATTATATCATTCATCCTATCATTAATAAATACAAAACATAAGAAGGGTGAGATCAAACACTCAGTATGAGTAAGAATTATTATTAACAGTTGAATCTCATCCCTAGGCATAAGATTTTTATTACAACATAATGTTATAATCAAATTCCATTAGAATAATATTAGAGAACTCATGAAAATAAATTAATGTATTGTAAATAGCAAGACATAACATAATTCATAAATGTAATATCAATGTCAATCAAGTAAAAAATCATGAGAAGGGTATAAATATAATTTATAAATTGATCTATTAGAATTCATACCAAGAATTGAAGAAAAATTATATAGATATATTTGAATACCTAAAATATATAGGGTAATCCAGTAATATGATAATTCTTATATCAATTATGATTAAAAAATAATCAGTAAAAATTACCATCCCATAGAATTATAATAAAATTAGATAAAATCATTATAACATAAGAGTATTAAAACTCTATAATCTCTAAGGAGTAACATCTATCATGATAATATTGTCATATTACCCAATGCATTGAAGAGTTATGAAGAACCAAAACATCATATTAAAGAGAATCCCATATTTATTATATTTTAATCCTTAAAAAATATTTTAAAAATAATCTTCATATACCATATAATTAAAAAACCATTCATATATTTGTATTTCAGAGAAAAAAAATCATATATTTATCTTCCATTAAAAATGAGGTGGTTTCAAAATTTTCTAATTAAAAGAACATTCTAAATTATATTGACAAATTATTTCAAAAAAATAATAAGATAATAGCCCCAAAGAAGCATATGAATTATTAATGTATGATGAGATACATTAAAATAAAGTTAAAAAGTCATTCAAGATGATTTTGGGAAAATAAGTGATAAAGGAAATTTATTTCAGTTCCATTAAAAACAAAAATTACACAAAATTTTGAGAAAACTAGTTTAATTGAAAACACCTATGGAATCATTAAAAATAATATAAAAAATATATAATTAATGGATTATAGAAAAAAATTGTATTGTAAAATTTTTAAATAACCATTATTTTAAGTCTTTTGAAACTAAATTCAATAATTAATTCTAAAAATCCATTTAAATTAATACTTTATATTTTAAAAAGATCATGGAAAATAGATTTAGGAAATAAATTATGATTATAAACGATCATTACTACATTAATATAAATGACATGTATGATGATTAAAATTCATTAAAACATCAAAAAAACATTTTCAAAGAATAATCCTTTAAAAAAATTTAAACATGAAATACATTATAATTTAATAAAATAATATGGAATATAAAATAAAAAAATATTCATGGTATTATGTTTTTATATTCATTATATACATTATATAATAGAATATTGGACCATAAATAGAAATATGTCTCAAAGAAGGATGACTGAGACGGGAAACCCTTCCAAATTGGTAAATGCAAGAATAAAAAATCCATTGAAAGAATAAAGAAAACCTAATTCTTAAAAACCAAAATCTCTAAGAAAATTTATATTAAAACTAATTTATGGGGTAGTAATTGCACTATAATAAATAAATCATTATGAGAATAAGGAATTTATGTATCATTGAATAGAAATTATGACTATGGAAACCATTAAAACTCTTACAATTTTTGAATCAATTTCTCATGAAATAGGGAATATAAAAGGAACATTAAATACAATGATCAAATAGTATTTTTTGATTCATTATCTCAATAGGTAACATATAAAATATATAAATGTATTATGGTACATCATACAGGATGTATTTTGTAGAAAATTTATTGTTGTGAATAATTATAACAATGATCATTTCATTGATGTTATAATTAATTAGTGAAGTGGTTTGTGGAACTATTGTGAAACAATAATAATAAATTAAAAATACTATGTAATATCATAATATTTAATTTTACACATATTCATTGAATATTATAGTGAATGGAGAACATTTATATTCTAATGAATGGTAATTGTGTTGAAAAAAACAAATAATGATTCCTAACATGTTATGTATATCCTTTAAATATAATATTATAAAAACATATTAATTATGTAATTTATTGTGAACACTTTAAATGTTTTTTATATTATAATTACGTGAATTATTTCATAAATTACAATGAAATATATAATCACATAAATTGTTAAATCATCATATTGTGTTTTCTTGATGTTTGATTCATAATTACAAGATAGATTTTGTAGGTTGATCATGGTCAAAGTGGTAATTATTCCACCATCAAAATAATATATATCATGAAATAATTATAATTTTAATTGATTCAATAATATTTTATTACATTCTAGGAATGGGATACCTGAAAAATGAATCACATCACTTTATGGATATGTTAATTCCCACATATGGATGAACGATATTATTATATTATCAAAGGATGGATTGGTAGTGATATTGATGATATAACTTCCTTCTTGAATTATTTTCTTGTCATTAATATCATATATATATATATATACATATGTGTGTGTGAGTGTGTGTGTATGTATTGAATCAATAATTAAAAAACTCTATGATATGCCATCATGGAAAATGATAAACATCTCTACACAGAGGTGGTAGTCCTCCCTTACCCAAGAATTATGTTTTAATTTAAAATATGATGGAAAAAGGATATAATAAAGTTATGCATAAACAATTATAACATCATTTTATATTATATTTAAAATATTTATTATATAGTAAGGGTTATGACTGAATAAAAGGAGTTATAAGCAAGAAAAAAATGAAAACACTCAGTTAAGACGATTACCTTCTCTTTGATGAACTTATTTTGGATATACACTTAATAATCCAAATAATGGTTTTTAAACAAAATTACATATTTAATATAAATAATGAACATTAAATTATTTTTTCCATAGTTTTTTTCAATATATGTGGCCCAAGATGTGTGAGGAAGTGAGGAGGGGTTGTGTATTTTTATAAAAGATTAAAGGGGAAACCTTTTTATTAATTAAATTATTAATTTATGATAAATTTATTTACATGTAAATTTTCAAAAAATGGTATAATAATAATATAAAATGATGATAATTAGAAATAATCTCATCCAATAATATTTTGGCATGTTTAGGTGATATTTTATCCCTTATCTCACAGTTTTAACACACATCAACCAATTTAATCTTTATCATAATATAAATATTTTGTACAAATTATGGGTCATGAATGATACTTTTTAAGGTAATTTACCCGTAAATGGAAATATGATGATATAATAGTGAATATCTATTTAAATTTTCCAATTCTATTTTTGTTAATTTTAAATCACATAATAAAATACTATTTAACATAAAAAACTAATGAATTTATTTTTGAGAAAATTCATCTTATTTACATGAAAACATATCATGATAATGATTTATTTTAATGTTAATAATACTCAAAAAATAATTATATGTTGATAGAAAATTCATTTAACTGCCTAAATCATCCCTAAAAATATTACATTTATGTTTTTTAAATCATTTATTTTATTTATCCACTACTTTAATAAGAATTGTGTTAGAAATGAGTAATAATTGAAGGTAATTATCCCATTACTAAAATTTAATAATATATTACCATTATTAAAAATATCATTAATATTTTATATATCCATTTAGAACTGAAGATATGCTCAATTTTCCCTTAAAATATATTATTTTTTAAGACAATGATTGAAATTTTGGATTTATTCAATACATCTAATAATATTAAGGAAATTATCAAATAAAAATGGAACCATTTATTTTTATCTTCAAATATGTTATGAATATGGTAAGAAATAAACTCGAAAAAAATATGATTTATGATGAATTTCAAATCTTTCTCACTATAAAGATAACCTTAATTACTCAATTTACCCATATTGAGGTGAAAATTTTTACCATATCTACTATTCATAATTACCTATAATAAAGATAACCTACATAAAAAATAGATCATATAGATTCCATATATAAATCCATTTTTTTAAATTACATCATTTTATATGATATAAATTTTATTTAAAATAATCATACAATATAGGATGAAAAAAAAATTCATGAAAAATCATTTTGAAGATTAATAATTTGATTAAAAAATTGTTCTGAATAATTTATATTATAATGAAATTAATTGGATTATTTTTAATAAAAAATAATTTCTAAAATTAAAAAAAATAAATGAAATAAATTGCTTTATTAATATTTAAATGCAAATGATATATTTCTATAATATCATTATGGATTCCGTATTCACTAGAAAATTAATCCTGTTAAAAAATCTCAAATATAACCCATAAGATAATTATGATATAATGAATACAACAATAAAATCATCTTTTTTAATATATACTTTAAAAATGTTTCAAAAATTAATTATATTATTTCCTCAAAATAGATAATAATATTGTTTTGGAAGATAAAGAATATTTGAAGAATAATATTATATAACTATAAATTTTGTGTTTATTTCTTAATATTTAATTAGTATACTCTTGTTGAGTATGAACATTACGTATTTATTCAATAATATGGTCATTAATATTCATACAATTCAATTTAATGGCATGGTTATTACATTCCTATTTAAAATAATAATATTTCATTGTTTATTTGTAATGAATTGTTCATGGAATATACAATATTGAGAATTGACATCATTTCAAATCACTGGATATTACATTACCCCTTATAAATAAAATTTGTCATAAAAATATTATCTCTAGCTTAGAAACAATGAGTTTAATATTTTTAATAAATTAATTGAAAATTTATAACTTAAAAAGGATTAGTATATATTCATGTTTAAAAGAGTGAATAAGAAATATAATGGTCATCTAGAATAACACCCGACTATATTCAAAATATTTGATCATTATTGGGTATTGAGAATATCAACATTAAGGATTTTTTTTTCAAATATTGAAATTGAGTTATAGAGAACATTCAACATAATAACGTGAATGCCAACGGAAACATAAATAACCTATGTACTATATAACAATAATGGATTATGAAGACTAATAATACATAAATTATGAATGTAATAGGATGATTTTTTTATTTAATGGTACTTTTAATAGATTTTAATAATTAATTAACCATCTATAATAAAAACATAAGTAAATATACTTACATGATTTTCATCAATTCCATAAACTAATTTTCATCCATTAGTTACATCATTCTATTAGTTTCCACTATAATCAACTCTTTTACACATAATAATAAGTATAAAAATTGAATTCTTGATTCAATATAATCAAATTATCGTTGTCCATGAAGTAACATAAATGACTTATTTCAAATCTAATTTTTCATTTAATATCCATTCATGCTTTAGTTTTTGGGTTTCCCATGCTTTTTGGTGCAAATGGTGGTTTTTTAAAATTTTGGCCAATTCCTGAGCCCATTTCCAGATTAAAAAAATAAATTTGGTTTCTTTTATGACAATTTTAGATTTAAAAATTTTACACCCATTCCACATCCCAGTTGGCAACCCCTGGTATATTACAACCACCATATCCAATTGTACCTCATAATAAACCATAATCATGATGGATTTGGGGTTTTTATTGAGGTATTGGGCCATCCAGTAAGCCCATATCCTGCTGCAAATTATTTTTTTTTAAATTTAAATATCTCATTCATTTTTATAACTTTTTTTGTGATTCCACCTCAAAATTGAATCCAAAAACCGATGTCTCACCCCCATTAGTATGTTTTCCTATTTGTATTTCATCTCCCCTATGGATTAGGTCAATCTTTCTTAATCATTCTAAAAATGTTTAGATTTGAAGAGGTAAATGATTATTTCATAATACCTTAAATTTTCAATCTATTCCCCCATTTTAGTCCCCACGTGACCTATAATGTCTCATTAGATTTCCCCAACTAGTTTTTGTAACATGTAGATTCATATTTTGGTGTATTTGGGGAAATCGCTTCAATATTTCATTAAGTAAGTGTTCTATCTTCATTTCATTTTTTCTCCATAGAGTTTCATCCCACATTCATGAACCTATAAAATGTAAAAAAGTTTGGGTTCATACCTTAGGGATTGAGTTTGCGTCTTTTTTGTCAAATCTTGTGGTTTAGGGTTTGTTTTCACTCCCTCGTGGTGCAAAGTTGGTGTAGTTAATGTTCACACCATGATATGGGGGTTTTGACACATAGGTCAGGTGATTCCACATGTAAGAATTTATTGATGAGTTATCATTCATGATATATTAATTTAGATTGTTCCTAATATGTTTTGGGTGGTGTGAAACCCATTTTTGGATGTATTAGTGAAGTATTTAATATTAAATATACATTTTTGTTTGAAGTTGTATATTTTTAATATGTAACTCATGTGATATCTTCTATGGTAATTTTATAAAATATGAATTGGATTTATTTTTTATTTAAAGGGGCTTCTAATTATGGTTGGTAATTATTTATGGTCTTGTGGGCCTTAAAAGGGTGTTTTTGAATATGTTTTATGTGTAAAACCTGGTTATATTTTTTGAAAGTGTTTTATGAAAATGTGTGTTTTTCATTCTTTATATTGTTGTATTATAATAGGTAATTTTATAACACATGAGTGTGTTTTAATAAATTTTTCTAGGGATTCCAATTATTTTCGATTGATATTGGTGTGATTTGATCCTAGAAAGTGAGTTTTCAAATGGTTCCTGTGTGAAACACATGGCTATACCCCTAGGGATTGTTTTATGAAATTTTTAAAAGGTTTGTTGAGATAATAAAAGATGTAAAAGGATGTTCATGTAATGTTTTGGTTATTGTGTTCACCTAAGATGGGTTTTTGAAAGGTAAGTTGGTTATTTAATATGACAAACACTTTTATAATGTTTTATAAATTTTTGAAATGTTTTATCAAATAGCATGAAATGAAGAAAACAAGTTTGTTGGATTTTTATTGTGAGTATGATGTGAATTATTAATGTTTTTTGTAAAATGGGTATTATGCGACGTGTGTGTGAGCTGTTTGGGGGTTGTGTGATGAGGAATTGGTATTTATGTGTTAAAATTATTTTTCATTTATTTTTGATCTTTTTTGAGAACAAGAGGGAAACTTGGGTATCTATGTGGGTAAACGTGTACGAGTATGATAGGGATCCTATGTGGATTGGCCTTAGTTTCACGTAGGATGTTTGAGGATGAAAACACTAGCTAAACTATGGTGATGATGATGGTGTTGGGTAACGACTTGGTTACGGGTATGCTCCCTATTGGTGTCTCATCTGCACAAGAACTGATATTGTGATGGTTACTTTCACCGAGATATGAGGTACCTGAGACCCACAACGAGTAAGTACGTAGGGGTTATTTTCTATTTCTTGTCATCATTAGATACTTTATGCTTATTGTAGGCATACTGTATGATGGGCTGGAAAATTAGTACATTTTCATTCTTTTTAAAAGTTTTAATTATTTTATGTAGCCCACTTGAATTTTTTTATTTAAAGATACATCTCTTTAATATCATTATTATTATTTCATGTTAATGAAAACTTGTAAGATTTTCATCATTAAATTGTTTTTCACATGTAATATCGTAGTGGTGGTATCCTACTGGGATTTGGCTCACACCCTACTTAATCTTTTGGGTGTTAGTATAATTCTTTTTTTTTGTCGTAGGTTTGGGTACATCTTTTGTGCCAATGTTTCAGTATTGTAGTAGTACATCATAATAAAGTGATGCAGAGATTCCTTGAGGGATGTTTCTCTTGCATTGTGGAGGTTCATGGGCTATCATATTTTTCCCTTTGTAATACTCGATAATTTTTTTTAAATGAAAACGTAATTCAATTATAAATTTTTTTAAAAGACTGTTTTTTTTAAAAAAAAATACATAATTGTTTTATTGGAATAATTATTTATTTTATGTTTTTAAACAAAGGTTAATTTTTCCTAAAAATTATTATATGATACCCTAGAAGTTGTACCACCCTGTGGGGATTGTGAATTCCCATCGGGCCTTGCCAAGGGTTTGTTCGGGTGCCGGTTTTGACGGAGAATAGATATGGTTCATGACAAAATGGAATCAGAGGGAGGTTCTACATATTTATTCATGTTATCTAGGTAAGAGTTGGGATAGTTTGATGTAATTATTATTAGGTAATTGAAATCCTATTACTATTATGTTGCCTATCCATCACAACTCTTTATGTAATTCAAGTGACCAGGGGAAGTCATGATTCATCTGATTCCTTTGGTTTTCCTGGTTTGATGATGATCTGGGGAAATGAAAATAGAGATGGGGTAATGGTCTTAGAGAGCTCATAATTCCTAGAAATGTTTTTGGATCTAGGGATATTTTCCAATAACACTATCTATGATAGTAAATTGAATGGAATATGCCCTCAATCTATAGGTCTGTGTTAAACACTGAAACTAGTTTCCCCCACATTGTCTTGTGTACCTCAGTTTCGAAATATTAAAAGTTCAGGTTGATAGAAAAAATGTACATTGTTTTAAAAAGAGTAATGTTTTGATTAAATTATTTTCTAATATATATGGAAGGGATAGATTTGTGAAATGGAGGAATAAATTTTTCATATTTGTTTTTAAATGGAAAATGGAGTGTTTACACCTCTCATGAATGAATGAAATTATGTTAAAGTGGGTTTTAAAAAATGGTTTTTCTTAGAGTACTCTAATATTGAAATGTGTTTCAATGTGATGAGATATTGTGAAATTGATGTGGATATATTGAAAGTGTGTTTTCATTTTAATGATTGTTTCTTACTAAAATGTTTTATAAGATATAAATTGGGTTTTGATTTTGTGGTTAGTTGGTCAAAGAAAAAGGAATTATTGGTTGACCGTTTTGGTTGTGAAAAGTGGAAAGAATTATTGTATTAACCATTTGTGTTTACATGAGCGAACATATGCATTGGGTTACATGGGATGGTGGTTTTTTAATGTAATTACTAGATGAGTTCCATGGATGGATATGAGGGGGGTGCCCGGGGTGGCACATAAACATGCATGTGTGAGGACCAAGGGGTACCATTGCTGGATGCACTAACTGCCAAACCATTTATTTTCCAAGATATGATTTTAATGGAAAACATGATGTATTGATTATTGTTTTGTTATTGTATGAGTTATGTTGTCTTTGTAATGTTTTTATTATGGGATGTTTTGAGTCCAATAACCCCTCTTGTTTGAACTATGTTTTGGGTTTCTGTTTGGTCGGAAAGCTTGGGTGAAGAAATTGTTAGTGGTATCTTCATATAATAGTTCCGGAATCATTTATAGTGGTTCCCCTCATGTGTTCGTTTCTGGTTTGTGTTATGTCTTAACCAATGAAAAAACATGGTTGGGACCCTGGGTTCTCTGTTTGGATAAGTTATGCCCCCATTAATGGTTAGTGCATAGATGATGTGCAACCAAGATTATTCTATTTATGGATGATCCTCTAGTTGATCGGCATAAGGATTATTTTTCTCAATCATTGGAGATTTAGTTTACACCTTTTACTTTTTTTATAGATTATCCTTTTCTTGGATAGCTGTAATGGATGGCTGAAATAGTCCTTAGTTTTTTTGGTTACCTGATTTATCAAAGGTGACAGTAGTTCGGAGTTATCAGTGTTGTATGTTCTCTAAGAGGGCCTCTGGGTCCTCCGCCAGTATCCTCATTGAGAGGGATGATGTTAAGACACCCATGTGGAAAATCTGGGCTTGATAAGATAATTTTTATGTTTCCCAAAATAATGAGTTGTTTGAGACATATCATAAGATCACTTTCCTAGTCTTGTTTCTATCGTTCATAATGGTCATGTTTAGTGATGTCTTGCGCTGATTTGTCTTCATTTGACTATAAAGGTGAGTTTTGTCCAATAATCTAAGAGTCTATGTATGTTGGGATTTTATCTCCCTTGAAAAAACACCAAAATCATCAGCTTTAGAGGTTTGTGCTTGTATATGTTATTTCCTTCGGTTGTTTCTCTTCTGAAGAAACAAGGTGCAATGTTTGTCCATCTTCTAAATTCATTGTTTAAATGAAAATTCAGGGTCAATTAATGTGAGATTTGAATGTGTTATGTCTTTATGAACCCATGTGGGATCAGGGTATAGATTTTATGGTACCAAAAGTATAATTTCTATTCAGGGGGTTTCCCAATCCTAATTGTGAGGCCGATGTTTCTTCATTAATTTGAGCTACAACCACAGGTCTCAGAGTAATGTTGGCGCATAGTCAGGGGAAATCCCACTATCGTACCAACCCTTGTACAACGTCATATCTTATATAGGAATTATTTAAATATTTTAATCCTTCAGTTTCTTCATATTTGTTTTTTTGTTCTTGTTTAATAGAAAGAGGTGGGAGGACCTCATGTTCATTCTATCACCCAATTTCCTTCCTTCCCAATTTGGATTCCATTGAGTTTTTCGTGAAAGGTTTAATATTTTGATATACACGTTGAGCACACAATTTTTTCATGATTAGTAGTGACTGTGTTATAGGAAACAATGTAGACAGAAAGATCTACAGGGTTAGTGCAAGACATCCCCACCTGTGGGGACTAACCGTGTGTCCATGCCAACTCTTTAAAAATTTGGTTCTTTCTATACCAGACTTTTCTAGTCGGTTATGATGGTTGGTTATTATTGTGGGGAGACCCACTATAATTTTCATGTATCTTATTTGGAAATTTATAATGGAATTAAACCCCTTTTGTGGGGGAGTTTTTTTGGGCCTCCCCCTTTCAGTGTCCTGATTTGGTCTCGGGAAAATATAAGTTGTTTGTTATGGTGGGGACCCATTTTTGTCTACCCGTACTAGTAACATAAATTTTTATTTGGTATTGTCATAGTTGTAGGTAGTATCATTTAGAACTATCTTACTACCGACATCTAAGTTGGGTAAAATTTGGTATTTGTGTGCACCAAAACATTTTATTTAATGTAAGGTATTGGTAAACCTATTCGTTGTTGTTTCTTGTTAGGGTAAATTTCTTAAGTCCCATTCGGATAGTGTTTGATGATTTTATTTTTGGGATATATTTTGAATATTCATGATCATTTCATGAAGTTGTGTATTTATTTTTTGGTGAGATTATTCCTTCCATGATTGATCAATCAGAGGTGTTTGGGCCTTTTAGAGGTAGGAAAAACGTGGCAAAGGAGTCCCATTTGGCCTTTAGTTGGGTTTGGTTTTTTCTTTTGGGCATAATGTGTCATTTTAATGGTGGAATTTTTTATTGTGGGGATAATTTTTTCATACATGGAATATTTTCAATTTATTTTTTTCATTTCATTCCCATTTTTTCATTGGTTTGGGATTTCCCATGCATTTTGGTGGAAA
Source organism: Viscum album (assembly GCA_963277665.1). Taxonomy (NCBI): domain Eukaryota; kingdom Viridiplantae; phylum Streptophyta; class Magnoliopsida; order Santalales; family Viscaceae; genus Viscum; species Viscum album. The sequence continues at coordinate 398,315,655 of OY728151.1, read as the reverse complement.
TGGTGGTTTTTCAAAAAAAAATATTTGACAAATCATAAGTCCGTTTCCAGAATAAAAATCCGATTATTTTATGACTCCTTTAGTTTTCTACATTTTACACTCATTATACTTTAAAATTGTAATCCCCTACTACATTAAAACCACTATTTCCAATTGGACGTCCAAGGAATCCATAATCATGATGTATTGGGGTTTTTTATAATGGTATTGGGCTAGCATGTAATCCCATTTCCTTCTTTAATTATATTTATTTTTCAATATATCATTAATTTTTTACTTTTTTTCAGTGATTTTACCTCCCACTTGAATACAAAAATCTAAGGCTCACCTATATTGGTGTGTTTACCTCTTTGGAGATCATCACTCCCATGGATTTGGGCAATATTTCATATTTGTTCTCAAATCGCACATATTTGAAGAGGAAAAATACATAAATCATAAATAATTCAATTTTCACACCTTTTCCCACATTTCATTCCCTAATTTACGTAATTTGACTCATTGTAGCCTATCTATGAGTTTTATTTACTTTTTGATTCAAATTTTCTTGTATTTGAAGAGACCGCATAAACAAATTTCAGCTAAGTGTTTCTATCATAATTTACTTCTTTCCCCTTAAGGCTTCTTCCCTCATTAATGATGCTATAAATTTTTAAATAGTTAGAGTTCATACATAGGCCCTGATTTGTTGTCTTTTTGGTTGAATTATTTGGTTTAGGGTTGGCTTTCACTCCATTGTGGATAGGCGATGGTGTAGTTGATGTTTCGCACAAAGATTTGGGTGTTTTTATACATAATGTAGGTTATTCTATGTGTATGAAATTATGATGCATTATATTTTCTATATTTATTAATTTAGAATGATCCTAATTTGATTTGTGTGGTGATAAAACCATTTTTCGTAGCACTAGTGAAGCATTTATCATTAACATTAAATTTTTGTTTGATGTTATGTATTTTTCAAATGTAACTCAGGTGATATGTTTTTATGATAGTTTTATAAAATATGAATGTGATTTTATAGTTGTTGAAAGGGGTTGAAAATTCTGTTTCGGTAATGATTTAGTCTCATGTGGGCCTCGAAAGGGGGTTTTGGAATGGGTTTTATATGTAAAACCTTGTTTACACTTCTTGAATTTGTATTATGAAAATGTATGTTTTTCATGTGTATCTTTTGTGGTATTAATCGAGAAAATTTGATAACACTAGAGAGTTGTATAATAAATGTTTATAGGTATTTAAATTTGTTATGGTTTGGTATTGGTGTATCTGAGGCATGTAAAGAGGGATTTGAAATGAGTTTTGTGGGAAAAACATCGCTATACACATGGTTATTGTTTTATAAAAATTGTAATTAATTTGTTAAGTCAAACCATGTGGGAAAATGATATACATGTACTATTTTGGTTAGTGTGCTCGCCTAAGATGTTTTTTTTAAATTAAAGTTGTTATTTATGATCTTAAACATTTTTATAATTTTTTATAAATTTTCGAAATGTTTTATCATATTTCAAGAAAGGCGTGAAACACGTTTGATGGATATCTTGTGTGAGTATGATGTGAAAAATTAATTTCATTTGTGAAAGGAGTATTATTTGACATGTGTTTGGGCTTTTTGGTGGGTGTTTGATAAGGAAGTGGTATTTTTATATGAAAATTAAATTTCAAGTCTTGTTTAATTGTTTGCGCACAAGAGGGAAACTCGAGTATCTAGGTCGGTGGATGTGTACTACTATGCTAGTGATCCTGTGGGGTGGGGCCTCAGTTTTACGTTGAATGTTTAATGATGAACACACTAACCAAACTAAAATGATGATGATAATGTGGGGTAACCACTAGGTTATGGGTATTCTACCTCCTAGAAGCTCATGTGCAAGAGAAGAGATATTTTGGTTATTACTTTCACTTATATACTAGGTACCTATAACCCTAATCAATCTAGTGCCTAGGGGTTATTTCCCATTTCTTATTAATGTTAAATAAATTATTCATACCATCTTCATATGGTTTGATTAGTCAAAAAATTCATTAATATTGGAATTATTTTCAAATGTTTTGATTCATCAATGTCACCTACTTGAAAACAGTTTTCATTTAATGTTGCATCTATTTAAAATCATTTTTATCATTTCATGTTTTGGAAAACATTCAAGTTTTTCATCTTTGAATGTTTGTGACATAAAATATTTTATTGGTGTTATCATAATGGGATTTTTCTCACACCCTAATTAAACCATTGGGTGTATGTAGACATGGATTTTTTCGCTGGTTTGGGTACAACTTTTGTGCCAATGGTTGGGGTTTTTAGCGGACCTTCGTTATTTACTGTTATGGAGATGGCTTGAAGGGTGGTGCTTCATGCCATGTGAAGGTTATTCTGCTATCCTTTTTGGTTTTTTCCTTTGTAATAGTCATTCAAAATTGTCTTAAAATATTTAATTCAATTCTGATTTTTTGTAAAAGATGGTTTTATATGATAAAATCCATAATTTTGTTATTGGATTATTTAGTTTTTTATGTTTATAAACTCATGTAAATCATTACCAAACATTATTATATGATACTTAGGAACTTGTGACAACTTTTGGGGATCTGGAACGCCCTTCGGTCATTTCCACAGGTCAATTCGGGGCCGAGTTTTGATGGCGATGAGATCTGGTTCATGACACATGAGGTATATAAAAATATGAAAAGCTAGTATCACTTTATTCAATGAAATGAAAATTGTTATCACGTCTTTAGATAACACCAAAATAAATATTTATATGAATAAATAAAAAATTAATACAAAATAAATCAATAAAATAGATATGTTTCAACGTATATCATTCCATCAATAATTCGTATTATATCTCAATTGACCTCAGAACTCAAAAATTAACAAATTTTTAATCCTCAAGGGTTATATCATACAATTATGTCGACAACTATAAAAATATAGTTGAATTAATCTGTACATATCATCCAAATTAAAAAATAGGATACATATATGGTTTACCTATACCTTAACACAATATAATATCACCCAAAATATAAATAATATATTTAAAATACCATCAAATAATCCTAAATAATTTGTGAAAATTCAATTGATTTTAAGAACATATGTAAAATTAAAAACCAATTGTGGTAGATAGAAAAAATTATTCAACAAACATGATAAAATAATAATTTCAAAAGATATATAAACTCTACACTAACATTAATTTTAATAGCCCATACCTACACTATTAGGTCTAGTGATAAAAAAGTAATCTTTATGTTTTTTTCCACAATACCAATAAAGGGGACAAATTTTTACACACCCAAATCCTAAAACATAAAAAAATATTTGATCATATATATACACATGGATCACATAGGTATATAGTATTATATAAATAAGAATACAAATATAACATAATGACACCCATGTCTTAAAATTATGATTTTTTTCTACAATGACCATTTTTTTAAATTTAACACCTTATTTGAATATTCTCCTATATAAATAATAAAACATGAATAAATTATTAATATAAATCATTTAACAACATTCATCGTATAATTAATAAATAGAAAATATTAGAATGTTGATCATAAATATATTGTAAGGTTAAATATAATTAGTAACAGTTTAATTTCATTGATAATCATAAGAAGAAAATATTGGAATTATATAATAATAAAAGTAAAATGGAATATAATAATTGAATTTATTGAAATAAAATCATGGATAAAAATTCATGATACATGTTATAAATAATTAATATAATACATTATCACTATTTGTTAAAAATCATGATCCATGATAAAATTATTATTGTATAAAGGGTCTATTCAAACTCATAGAAGGTAAAAAACAAACATGCTCGTGTCAATGTATATAAAAAATTTAACATGAAATAAAATTACAAGATAATTTCCATATCACATAGGAGTAAAATATTACTTGTAAACTACATTATCTCTTATGATTATATTACAATCCTTCGACACCATCATTTCATAAGAATTAAACAGCTACATTGCCTCTTAGGGGAACCTTCCCTCCAGTTAACTCAATCTCATTTCTATATACATTGGATAAATATTCAAAAACCATCCATAACATATAGAATAATCTATATTACAAATTTTTGAACACTTTTAAATCCCTCTTTATTTAATAAGATCAAACAAGAATTTCAAAAAAACACATGGATTTTTATATTTCATGAAAACATTCCTAGATTGATGTTCCCATTAAAAAATAGGTTTCCTAAAATTATATTTAAAACATATTCATAAACAATCATAATAAAGAATATGAATGGTATAATTAGTTCATATCCATATTGGGGAATTTGAATCATTTAATTGTGTTTACAGAGAATAAAATTCCATTAATGAAGCATTTAACAATTTTCATGGAAAACCTGGGGAATGAAAATTTTCATTCAATACTTATAAAAAATAAAAAATAAAAAAATATTGGTAGAATTACTTTCTTTGAAAATAGTAATTGAAAAATATAATAAGAATTTTAAAAAATTATATTTATAAAGGTTAGAAAAAATATTCATGTTGTATTCAATAAAAATTAAAATTGTATTCAAATATTTGTATTGAGAGTCCAATCCATCACATATAGAAACTATTTAGAAAATTCCTTTTATAAATTTAATAAATTATCACAATTATCATATAGATTATCATTTAAATATAACATATTTTCATAATATAAAATTATTGACTTATGATAATGTATATGTGTCGGATTGAAAGAGTATATGTTATTCTACAAGGGAGCTGGTTATTAAAGTTGATAAAGATAAATAATAAAATGTATTGGTAATACATTAATAAACTTTTTAAATGATGTTTCATATATATACATATTATTATTTGGAAAATAAATTGTTTTATAATAATTGGAAATATCATTTAATAAATAATGGACAACGGAAAGATTAATAGGTAAATACATGAAAACCAAAATTTAGAAGTTGATACGAAATCATAAAAATTAATTATAAGAAATACATAATTTACCCTTTATTTTTAAGGAATTAAATGAATGGACATAATTTATCCTTTATATTCAAAATATTACTCAATTTTATGAAATATCCATAGAATTATGTTTTCACCAAGACCAGACACTAAATTCGATTCATTATACCTTGGGAAACCTTGAAAATACTGATTGGAATAACAAATGTCTCTTTAGTATGGGATTCCTTGATTAAATAATATCTCACATATATATTACAAGATAATAACATATGGGATCTATATATATATCCTCTAAAATTTATTCCTCATGTAAATACCCATTATAGATTACAATGAACTAGTCTCAAGTAATAAACAATAAAAATGATCCACAGTAATGTTAAATCATTATATAGAAAAATATTATTCCCTTTCATCATTTTTATTAATTTAAAGACATTATTATGAGGGATATATTTTATACTTCTCATTATTAGTTACAAGAAAATCATAAATTCTTCATATCCACATTTTAAATTGTTGTACAAAATTAATATATGATATTCAAATTGAACTACACCACTAATATGTATTTTGGTAAAATCTGGTTGAATTGAAATTATTGTTCTTATGGAATTTACAATGTTTATAGTATATTTTTCTATATAAATGTTCACTGAGTAAAAAACTCTTCCTCTATGTGATAATGTAATTTTGATTGATTTTTATCAATTCATCTAGTAGATTTTAATACCCGACATCAACTAGAAATTATAATCCATTATGTGGTGATGTTTTTATTGATTCATATGATTTATAGAGTAATTGTTCATATAATATACATATGTTTGTTATAACCGATTGATTAGATGTCCTTAATGTAGCCAAACTACATTATCTCCAACAAAAAGAATCAATAATAAATAATAGAAATATTAACATTTATAAATTATAAAACGACAATGATGTGGTAAATTATTTCTAAATGTAAGGATTGTAAGTGCTTAATTTAACTAATAAACTCAATAATACACCCTTCCGAAAATAAAAAAATAGAGAATTTAATTAAAAATAAAAAAATACTCCCCCAAACATATATAATTTTAAATAATTTAATCTTTTCAATTCTTATCCAAAATTTAATACATTCTTCTATTCGTTATCCTTCTTCTACATGTTTAGACCCTTTATACCAAATGTTTATTACCTTTATCTCCCATGTATTTTTTGGAAAAAAACTAGTTGTAAAAAGTGTGACCAAAAATGTTAGGGAAAAAATGTACAAAAATGATATGGGTATATGTAATTATATCAGTCATCCCAAAATATAAAAATACTAATTATCCAATATAAAAAAGTAACGCATCCACTATTAAATAAATATACATCGAATGATATTTTGTTTAATTTTTACAAATATTTTTATGTGTTTAATTTTTTTTATAGGTTTGCTTGTTTATTATGGAATTTACCATTTTAAGATCATCTTGATTATTTTCTGACTCAACAAAACTATAACTTATCTTATAAATACACTTCTCTTAAACATACAAATTCATTCCATTATTAGATATTTCATCATCTAATAATATTATAGGATATTTAATATCATCAATTTCTATAGTACATTTATGAAAGGCCAAGTTGATGCTCTAAACAAACAATAAGATTGAATAATGATTAAATTTTGATTCTATAAATTCTATCATGAATATATTTTATATATCGCTTTTCTTGTTATAGTTTTCATAACACTTTTTTGATTTATTAATTCTATAATTTATTTTTCATTAGGATTTTTTGTATTCATATTCATTTTGGATGACTATTTTTTTGTGATCCATAAGGCAACACGAGACTACAATGATTTAAATTTTTTCATGAATATATTTACATAATGATTGGATTTCCATGATAAAGTGAAAGACAACATGAAGGATATATAGTAATTAATTGTTTTAGTTATTCTTCATTTCCACTCTCATTTTATATTAATCATATTATAATATTTGGAATCACATGAAACACCTGAAAAAAATTAGCGGTCTGCATATAAGTCATAATTATTATTTTCCAAAAATATTTGATATCAAAATTTATATGACACAAAATTTATCATCATGCGAACCAATGATTGATGGTTTTATAATACCATTGAATATCATCCAATGAGTATTTTTCATCATATATTTCAATAATATTCAAATATTGTATGTGATTAAGTTGAAAAAAAAGTTAGAAAACAACTCTAATCTATTATATCTGAAAATAATTCCATAACTCAATGACACCACCATTTTCTATCATAACTAACTCTTCTATGGTGGATAAAAAATATTTGAGGTGAGAATGTTATAAAATAATATTAATACAAAAAATATATAAATCAAGTTATATCTCATTAATAATAATAATTTAATTACCATTTTTATTTTTATCAAATGTATATTATTATATTTGAAAAATCAAAGGTTTTATGGGAAATGCTTTTACTAAAATTAGTTAATATATATACTTTTCAAAAAAAACATCCAGTCCCTCCATACACGATTGTTTCAACTGTATAAAAAGATCTTCTATATTATTTTATGAATTCCCATGTTTTCTATATTTCACTTCCTTCAAACCGTGATTATTTTTTTCTTCTTCTCATAAAATTTTATTCTCCTGTTGACATAAAGACAAATAATATGATGAAACTAAACCAAATAATTATTTATCATCATTATTTTCCCATATATTTTTAAGGAATTTGGAGAAATATTTTCAATGCATCATTATATATTTTTCTGTAAATGGATTATATATTTCCCTATATTTTAATTATCTATAAATAATTATCCACGAGTTATTCAAATTTTCAAATAGATATGTCATTTCATACTTTTTCAAAATTTAATTTGAATATAGGGTGAATGATAATATTATATTCTTAGTTATTTTTTCAAAAAATATTCCATATTTTTCCTAATTAGAACTACTATATTTTCAATTTTTCTTCTTTAATGTAGTTTACCAAAAATTTATTAAATAATCTTGAATAAAAATGAATTTCCATTATTTCTATCCAAACATAAATTTCTTTAAAAAAGTTGAGTAAAAAAGTTACTATGTTGAGCATTATTATTTTTTATAGAATGTATAAATTATTTATGCCATATACCATTATATATCCCTATCACCATTATAATGGACTATAATGATTTGTATCTATAGAAAGGCAATCTAATAGACTTCACTACCACAAAACTGGGTTTCCAAAATTCCACCCTTTATCATCGCTAAAAAAAGAACTGATAAAGGGTGGTCCTTTATCAGTTCTTTTTTAATGCAGATAAATCCCCCCTCTCATCTATTTTTAAACATTGTTAAAGGGGACTACATTATCATTACTTTCCATAGTAGTGTGGATAATGGGGGGGCTTTACCAACACTTTTTCCTACTGTAGATAATGATTACATTTAAAATTTTTTGAAAAATAATATATTGTTATATAAGTATATTTATATGGATATAAATATAATATATATTTTTTAAAGATGTTTTTGATAAGTATAAATAGACTATTACATTTAATATATAATATATTTAGAAAAAATGGGTTTAAAATATTATTAATTAGTAATATTTTAAATAATATCTATTAATAATAATTCAATAATAATCTAAACTCAAAAATAATCAAAAAAATATCTAAAATAAGTTGAAAATGTTACTCTAACATCAAATGACCGTAACATTTGATTCAAGTGTCCGTTTGATCTCTACAACATATCAAATAAAAGCATGCGATGCGATCTACATGCTAGTGACCCAATGGAACCTATAGTAACATTATCAAAGGCACCAAAGAGCCCATAAGTCCTACTAAACTGAGTTTTTAGTCGGGATACCCTGATTTAGTAACATTCAATCTTGTATAACTTCTGATTTGTATGTCCTCTCAACCTGTAACAAATATCATATCGAATATTGTTTCATTTTTTTTGATTTTACTAGTTTTGAAGTTGAAATAGACTTCTATATTAGATGTTATGGTCATTTTAACATTATATGAAATTTTTAATACACACATATATGTATTTATTCATGTATATACATAAATCTCTATGTTTGTGTGTTTGTTTCTATGTGTCTGTGTTGTATATAAGTATTTATTTATTTATTTATAAAAACATATAAAAAAATTATTTTATAATTTTATTTAAAACTAATATTATAAATATATATTAATATATACAAATAAATATACGGATAACAAATTATAACTATGTATATATATATCAATATACAAATAATATATATATATATACTAATATATGAATAGATATATATGTATTAATATAAATAAATATATTTATATTAATATCAATCTATATTAATAAACGAAAAAATAAATCTATATATATATATATAAATAATAATATATATTAACATACGAATAAATATATATATATGTATTAATATATTATTAAATAGAGATTTATTAATACATATAAATATATTAATATTAAGGTGAATGTAAATTAATTTATATAAATAAATATAACTATATATCTATATAAATAGACATATCATAAAATAGTGAAAAAAACTAAATAGCTTGGTGGTAAAGGTGAATCTGTGCAAGGGGGGAGGTCTGGAGTTCAAGTTCGGGTGGATGTAGGGAGGGGTGTGATGGCATGTAGGGGATGCACTGGTAATATAAGCATGCAGATGAGTAATAGGAGTCCGCGAGAGTTCTTATAGGGGGTCAAGCGTTGTTAAAAGATCCCCCCGACATTATATAATGTTTTTAGTTTTTTTAAAACTTTGTTAACATTTATCAGCACATAAAAAAATAGATAATAAGAGGTTGATTTTATCAGTGCTAAAAAACTATGATAAAAGTCCATTTTATCATCCATTTTTTTAGCGCTGATAAAATACCCATTTTATCAATGATTTTTTTATTGGTGATAAAAGGGGCCTTTATCATTTCTTTTCTATGTATTGATAAAAGGGACCCCTTTATCGTTACCTTAATTAAAACCACTTATTTATCACTGTTAATGCACTTTCCTGTCATTGATAAAGGCTATATTTGTAGTTTTTCTTGTAAAATGAGATATCTTACTAACTTGTTCATAATAGGAAATAATTATATTTACACACATGCATTATCCTATTGCCCAATATTTTCTACAAACATGTGCAAAACAATCCTTGTTTCTCCTTCAAGATGTATTTCAACATGACCAAAAATTTGTTTGATATTGATAATGCCATAAATTATATTCAATATAAAAGTTATATGGTCTATTCCATAAAATTCATTTAATGTTAAATTAATAACAAATAACTAATATTTTATCAGTATTTTAAATAGAAATCCTTTTTAAAACCCAAAAGCGGTCATTTCCCAATTGAAATAATTTATTATTTCAACAATGAATCATAATTTTAAAATTTATTTCCTTATATCATGATTTCCATAACATATTCCCTCTTTCATTATTTTTTAGGTTTCAATATATCCTAACCAGATAAGTTGTGAATTGATGGACTTACCTTAAAAACCCAATAATATTCAAAGAAATCTGAAAGATATGTGATATTTTTAGAATGACATTAGTGGAGAAGAAGGTGTGACACACTACATTGACTTATATAATCTCATAGAGGGATGAAATCAAAATTCAAACAATATCAAATGAATGATAATATTTCTTAAAATAAAAATTAATTTTCCCTCATCTTCAAAATAAAATATTGTTAAAATTTTAAGAATTATTTATATTTTTTAATTACCATACATTTTTAATAGTCATTAGAAAAAATATTATTTTTTAAGTTATAAATTTATTCTGATTAAAATATAAACAATATAAAAATCTAGAAATTATTTTATTCACAATGGATAATAAACTATATAGTAAAGTTATTAAAATAAATAGAAAAAAAGATCACATAAAAGAGAAAGATTTATAATCATTCCTATAAATTATATATAATAATATATAATTTTTTTTGTTTCAGAAACAATAATTTATATAGTAATTTTTTCGGTATTATAAATGATACTCAGTTTGATGATTTTACTTTGTTTCCAAAAAAACATTGTGAATAAATATATCATAAAAGTAATAACTAATATTTAAAAAATATTTCATGAAAACTTTGTAAAAAATCATTAATAATTTTTTAATAAAATGATAAAATATCCCCCCATTTCATGATGTGATTTACTCTAAGTATGTTGGAAGAAAATTTTATAAATGATCATTTTTGTTCAACATTTTAATTATTTGTTGAATATCATCAAATCTGTTTAAAAATGGTTTTGTCAAAATATTAGCATCTTGTTCCTAAGGAAAAAGGAATTAATGAATCTAAAATATTATTTCTTTTACAGTCCTAAAAGTAATGGTGTTTTCTATCAATGTACATGGATTATTAGTGATGTATTGGGGTTTTTATTAAATACATGAAACATATGTTATTAAAAATGATTTTTTTTAAAATACATGAAATTTTTAGTGAGTGTGTGTTGAATCAATAAACCCATAACCCGAAAAATTCCAAATGAATGATGATATACTTCATTATTCGAGTGTGTAACCATGTTTTTTGTTACATAAATATGAAAATATAGCTTCTACTAAGAAATTAAATATTCCAAATGTAAACTATCAATAAATATTACATCTATTATATTAGTCATATGATATTATTTTTAGTGAAAACCCATTTGTAGAAGTTTAAAATAAACCACAATACATAGAACTATTAATATAATAAAAAACACATTTCACAACCTTATGAAGTGATAATTTTGTATTACATTGAAATTTCAAACACAAAAAATCCCTTAAAACATATAGAATGGTTTTCATACATAGAAAACTACACATCATTATTTTTAAAAAATTGATCATATGGTATCCTAGATTCTCCATGATTTAATGATGTCGTGTCTCAGATGAGAATACTAATACACATATCATTTTCATAAATAAATAGTTTATATAAATTGTATATATAAATTTACTGAGATAAAAATATCAGTGATAGTTTTTGTTAAATTTTAAACACTACAATAAAAAAATGATCATCATCATGATCATATAAATATCATATTTCTAATGATCCACTAAGGTGTTGAATTTTACTTCTGAGTTGTTACAAATATGTTATAATTGAAATAAATTTAAATAATGATGTTTTGATTAAAAAAATTATTTTTAAAAAGTTTTGGATTAGAATATCTCTGAAATTAATAATACTAAATTTAAAAATTGGTTTGTTTATCAGGCTTGGATATCATGTCTTTATTATGTCTATTTTTTGTATTTGTATGTTTCCAAAAAATTGTGGATTATTTTTTCTCAATATAATGTGGTTTTTCTATATACATTTACAATAGTAAATACACATTATAAAAAAATCTCACATCATTTTAATAAAGAGAAATTTTTAAAAATAATGTATTAGATAGCAATATATAAATAGAATCAAAACTAGATATTAGAAAAGAACATCGTTTCACATTTTTCCTTTTTTTTGATTATAACCATTAACAATATGGAATCATTTCTAATAAAAATAAATATTTATTAAAAGTATGTACAAAAGGAAGTAGATATCATGGGGGTATAAAATGTTGATGCCCAAGTGTGTCACCAATTACAATTAAGACACAACCATGTGTGAGAGTTATGAAAGTAGTAAAACAAATATAGGATCTTTCTATGATTACTCTTGAAGACATAAAATCTAATTCTTGGTTCCCCTCACGCCACATGTAGAGTGGATTAGTATGTCCATTAATAATATCCTTGCATCTATTCATGTGATAAATAATAAACCAAGGGACATTGATTTGTCCCTGTATAGAGTGAAAGATAACCCCATAATCAGTCTCCACATATGTCAAACTGATATTGTGACTCCATCACATCTCTAACCCATCTCCCATAGAAAAACGTCTTCCATTAAAAAGTCATATAGACCAAATAATGTATATAGGGTATGAATGAATTAGTCTCCCAGACCACAAACCAGTCCTCCCCCACTCTTAAAACCAATATATAATCAACCAAAAACATTATGTTTGAATCCAGAAGATGTAAATTTCAAGTGGATCCAGTACCCCTGAGACACCGAACCATATCTTCTATAAGAATTGTCATATATTCTCCTGACATTATAAAGGGAAGGGTCCAACATAAGACATCTATGAAGATGTTTTAGGTCAAACACCATAATACATAAACTGGTAGAAATAATCCTGAAACATGTTATAATACCCTCGTGACGTTCCCTATTATACACTTCATTGAAACTATAGGAACTCAAATGGATTAATAGGACACTCTTCTGATGTTCTAGGAAATACTCATTGATTCTTTTAAACTATAGGTGGAGAAAAGACTCTATATGCCAGAAATTATGAATAAACCTAAAGAAATATCCCAATGCGCATCACATGTAGATAGCCCAATCCACTAAAAGATTACATAGACAACCCCTTATAGGATTCTGTAATAGTTTCACTTCAAAGCCATTTGAATACCCTTGTGCATAACCAACCCATATATTGGAATATAGGCATTTAGGATCATTAAAAATAGAAAATTAAACATAGTAAGAAAATATTTACACCAAATAATGAATCCCCAAGAGTCATGAATCATAGGAACATGCATCGTATTACAATACTCTTTTGTAGAAAAAAATTTGAGTAGCAGCATCAGTGAGAACAAAAATTTCAGTCTCCTCCATCATGTGAATATTTTTGAAAAAATATTTATCATGGTGAATAATATAAGTATTAAAAAGTAATGGTTTTGAAAATTATTTCCATAAATTAATATCATGAATCATACAATCAAGAATGACAACATTTTCAACACCCGTATTATGCCTCCAGAATCCAACCTCAACATGGAAAATAATTCAGCACGAGTTCGCATAAATGTCCAACATGTGTGATTTAATTTTATTTCAAAAGATGGAAACCCTTCCATCTGGTAAACTCAAATCTAGTCCATAATTCTTATTAATGAAAATTACCCAAATATTATGTCCATCCACAACATCCAAATAAAATTTTTATAGCATTATTGTCATCATCACTGATATATACCTAAGATTTATACCACCTTCACCATAGCATATGGAAAGCCTATGAGGCCCAATTTTACCATCTATTAGAGTGATCAACCAAAATTAAATACCATATTTTTTATTTATCAATCTCCCTAATCACCCTATTAGGAACCACTCAAGTTGACAACACATTCAATGTAAAGGAGAAAAACCATGATTAGCCGAAGTGATCATATGAAAAATAAATAAAAATTATTCTCCTAATTATTAATATATTTATAAATCATATCAACCATAATCTTATAATGATGAATAAAAATCATCCTAAGAGATACATAATCTCTATGATATTCCATGGGAATTTTTCGTCTATCAATATTTATGGAGTCAACATATATATAAATCCATCTAGGAGAGTAGAAATTATAAATAAATAAACATATTTTATGATACCCTATCCATTGGCTATTCCACTTACAAAACTACTATATGACTTATTAAATCCCCAAAAATATCTCCTCTTACCAATCACAAAAAACACCATTTCATAATTAATGAGAATTTTTGAAAAACCTGTGTAAGTACAAATTCATTGAAAAGGCCTAATTTTACTAGTCATGATACTATTATTTAAATAACTTATAAAATAATAATTGTCCATGATAAATAGAGTAGGAGAGATTGGGTCCCCATTACTCGTCCCTCTAACCGACTTTCATATTTTTTACATCTTCCACATGAATGAAATATCCACTAATGAGGAGCCAAAAAACAAGAAAAAAATGTCACTCAATGGGATAATCCAATATAACCGAAAAAATTAGAATGAAATTCCCTTCATAACTATCATATTCTATATTAATACAGAATTTATGACTATATTTGATATCAAGGATTTCACACAAATATACCCATTTTTTTAGAAAGGATGATAGCACAGTGCATGAAATTTCCTTTAATAAACCCATACTATTATTCAATGAACCATTTGGTAATATGAACTAAAAACCATTTCTAATATTTCTTATTAGGATATTGTCTGTGAAATTAAACATGGAGATGTGATGATTTTTTTAAAGAAGAGGTCTCCATGAGATTCAGAATGAGAGTAAGGGTTGTCACACTTGTTACAGAAGTAATATTCCTTCCATAAAAGAAGTATTGGATATCCTCAATAAGTTCTCTCTTAATAATATCCCATGAGGATACATAGAATGATACTGGAAGACCATCTGTCCTAGGATAGCTTTCTCGGTTGAGGGACCAAACAACTTCCCAGATTTGGTTTTTTGTATTACCTCTCTCGTCATTTTATCTATAAGTTCATCCAACACCCTAGGGGTGCAGTCAAATATATAATCATGACCATCGGGATATCCATTATATATATATCTGGGTCAACCTCAACAATAAGATACTTAAAAAATCAATAGTTATACATCAAAATATTGTTGAGTCGTCTGTATATGAGTCTTCCTACATGAGAATATTTTTTTGATTGAACCAATAATTTACATGATGTGGGCTTTAAAAAATGACATTTTGTTGTCACCCTATTTAATCCATGTAGCCCTAGATTTATCATGGGAATCACTGTCATGTTCGAAAAAAAATTCGGATATTTCTGATCTATTGTTACCCAGGGTCTCAAATAGAACCAAATCCAAAATTTTCTCCACTAAAAAACACTAAGTTATTATTACACTTTCTATAAAAAATTTACATCACAAAACTACTCATCATGATTTTTAAGTACATACTATGTTGTAAATTTAGAATTATACCATTCGTTTCTTCTGGAACATCTTGTTTTGACTTATTGATATACATCACTAATGATATTATCAGTGGGATGATTCTCAAAGATTATATTAACCATTTTTTATAATATTTTCTTCAAAAACATATCACGAATATTCTAGATGTATAACATTATAAAATACTTCTTTTGTTGATATATTGTTTGATGAGTTTTCCAACATGGTTTAAAAACCTGTTTTAAATAGATCACACATAAACATAGTTTCATTTTGTAAAAAAATATAGGATTAAATTTATTAAAATTCAATATATAATATATTTTTATCAATACATATTTTGTTAAAATCATGATATGAGCTAATTATTGTGGAATAACTCAGTAAAAATCTCTATATAACATCTGAAAAAAATTTATGTAATTGGTATTTTTTTCAGGATAAAGTGTTTACATCAAAAAAATAAAATAGTACCTTTTAAATTTATTATTTCCCAAACCATTAATGATTATTATTAATAATGGTTTATTATAAAATTAATTTTATAAAATATTATGAATTACAAGATAAATTATACTAAAAAGATTATCAATTGAGTTTTCACTCAATGTGGTTACTGTAATTTCCTCAAGAAATATATTTCTTAATTAAACTAAAATATTAGGATGAGGTGGCCATGGTGATAAAATGTTATATATAATAACATTTATAATAACAACGAAACAAAATATAATTTTTAAATTCTCTACCCTCATAAAAATGTGTAGTCAAAAAATGTAATCTTTTATCATTTTTAACATCGGCTAAAACATTATAAAATAGATAAAATTTTCTAAATTTTTAGTTATAAAATAGAACAAATTATATTTAGTATAGTTATCTACTAAGACATATACATACTATTTTCCACAAATATATATAGTTTTTATTGCACTTAAAAAACCACATTTTAACAATATATAATTCAAAAGATGTTGAATCTTCAATAACAGATATAAAACATGAATTTTGTTTCTTTCTAAAGCTACAATGATCATAATATCATGAATAATGAAAACTAACCTTTAATTAATTCAAAATGAGTCATTTAATATATTTTTTGTCTAACGTTATTACATTATAGATTCCTATATTTTTTACATAACCAATATTTGTTCTCTAGTTTACATAAGAAATATATTTCATGACTTCTATAGTATTCTATGTTTTGAAGGTAAACATTATCATGAATATCAAAAAAATGAGAAAATTTCCCATCTAAAAATTGAATAGTAAAATTTTGGTTCCTTATCATTACATGATATAATGTATCGGATTGTTGAAATATTATTACATGGTTTTTCTCATAAAGTATAATATATAAAACATTTTATATTAACGCTTTACCATGAAAATTTATATCACCGATACTATAAATTTTTTTTTATAATTTTATCTGAAGGTATGGTTAAAACATTTAATTTATATAATAATCTTAAAGAACATTTTTTCACCAGTATTATACATAGAATATAAACTATCTATTTATCATATATTTTAGATATTGGTATAGTAAATATTTTCCAAATAGAAGAAAATAGGATATAGTGCCCAAGATTTCTTGGGTCTATGACTATTAGCAAAAGAAACATTAGGAATCTACAGAGGGAAACATTTTTCGAGTGGAAACTATTAATTCATTATAATTATATGATTTGTGAAAAAAAAATTGAAAATGGTTTAATGAAAATTAATTCTTCTAGTATGCCCATGTCATGAATTTATTACAAAAGGCTACACTCTTTTGGAAAATTTTTTTTTTTTTGAAAATGAGTGTTTTCAATTTTATAAATAATCCTTGTAGTATTTCTATAAAAATTTTACTATCTATAAAAATTATCATATTTTTTCATAACAAATGTAAAAATTGAAGTTATTTTTTAAAATCAATATTTTGGTTTACAGTTTCAAAACTAAACTCTGAAATTCATTAGATAAACTAGAATTACATTTCCTTATTAATTAAGAATTTTGATTTAATATTTTTAGGTATGTTTTAGTAGTCTGGAATTTGTTTCCCAATCATTAACTAATTATATTCATTGAACTATTTAACATTTGTATTCTTGTCTCTAGAAAATTAGAATATCTTGTAACTTCTTCAAAACTAGATATTGATTTCTTATAATAAGATGTAATATCATTTTTACACTAAATATTTATAATATTAATCCTCTAAATTAGGATATTATTACCTTAAAGAAAAAATTGGAAAGGATTCAATATATACCTTAATCATAAATCTATTCGTTTCCTTTATCATATCATCAAAAACACCCATAACTTTTTCCTTCATCGATACCGCATTCAAAATTGATTTAAAATGAACTACCTACACCACATTAACACTAGGTGTTTAAAGATATAACTATTATCTTTACCATTTTTATATAATGTATCTTGAATTACAATGACTCATATTATTATTCTTTATCTCAACAGAATCATTCCTGATATCACTATGTTTTTTACATTTATAGAAAATCATCACAAAAGATTCTTCTTTATGACTTCCTTCTTTTTTATTATTAATGTACATGTATAGAAATGATTTATTCTTATAAAATATTATTTATCCAATTATGATGTTGAGAATTTACAATCTCATGTTATTTTAATTAACTATTTTTATATAATTTTCTTTTATCTTTATAGAGTTTGAAAACTCTATCAAAAGTTGTTAATTTTTTATCAGTAGTTGATGTAGTGGAAAAAACTACCTACATTATTATTTTATACATTTCAATATATATTTTTAGTCTAGTATGATATTACATAATAACTCCAATTAAATCATATAAACCAATTTTTTTAACATTCTTATTGTTTTTTAGTGATGATTTTCTTATTTCCCACTTAGTTGGCATTATATTTATAATTTTCTCCTCCAATTGAAGATATACCAAATATTTATCTCCAATAGATTTAATATTTTTTATTAGGCACATAAAAACTAATGGAACTAGGAGACTAAATCTACTAATAAAAAATTAAAATCATGATAATATGTATGTATCATTGATATCTTATTTACACAATATTAGATATTCCATAATGATTCAAAAAATGTTTATTCTAAATACATATAGTTGTTTCACCTAATAAAAACTCTTTGTATATGTATCTATTTTTTGAAAAAAAAACTATGTATATCATAAGATTTATATTTATATTTATCATTCTACTATCGAGTGAATGTAATAATTTCCTCATATGAAATCTAATATATGTTAGTCATTTGGCTAAAATATCCCACATTAATATTGATAACACAATTTTTCTTTTGATATCTCCATTAGAAATTACCATCCCAATAAAATATTGTTGGAATTATTGGGTTTAAATTTTCATGTGTCCCAATAGATAAGAAATATATCTATTACATAAAATAAAATTTTCAATAAAATTTTATTATTTTTTTATAAATATATTCTTTTTCTAATACAAAATATAGGATTGAAAATATACGTGTTTTACGATAGGATGGTGTGCATGAATTGTAGTTTATATAAAATCAATATAAAAATTTTATAACAACATTGTAAGCTAAATCAATTGAATTTTGAAACAAATAGTATTTATAAACAATAGTAGAAAATGTATCATAAAAAATAGTTAAATATTTTCCTATAACATGAAAAATAGAAATATTAGTTTTTATATGCATGGAAATATTACATTAAAATATACATAGAAAAATTTAAAAATTGTTATTTATAACAAATCCCTACATTATCATTCATTTTAAACATTTATTTGAATAGAATTAAGGTAAACATTATATTCCCCATATTGTTTGATCATTCATCCGAGCCACAAAAGTCCTCAATCAAAAGGATGTGAAAAAGATTCTGATTCCATTAAATGTCAAAACCCTGAATCTTACTAATCAGAATAACCTCTATCATTATATCATATAATCCCTCGAACAAAAAAGATCAAACATATCAATTATATAATAAAAAGATAACGCCTTTACAAATACCCTCACAAATAGATAACTTAATTAAAACACTATGAATACATCCATAATGGTCATTAAATTTACAATATACAAAACACAATCCACAAAAAATTTATTTAATTTATTTTTTAAATTCCCATTCCAATTTTTCACAAGTAATTATATATATATTTTCACACAATGTGGATGTTTCATGTTTCATAGGATCATATCCATGGAAATTAAGAAAAAATCATATCCACTTTTTAGTGAATAGAACTACATATCCATATTATAATAATAATGGTTTAAACTATTAATGTGTATATTGGTACCCTCTGGTAG
This sequence comes from Viscum album, assembly GCA_963277665.1. Taxonomy (NCBI): domain Eukaryota; kingdom Viridiplantae; phylum Streptophyta; class Magnoliopsida; order Santalales; family Viscaceae; genus Viscum; species Viscum album. The sequence goes on along the minus strand of OY728151.1, from coordinate 398,295,524 downwards.
AAAGTAAATTCTTTATCTTGTGGAATATATGAGGTTATTCATATGGGAGGTTTTATTTAATTGCATTATGTAGATATATCTTCCACTACAAGCTAAATTATATCCCATAGATTTGGATAAACTCCCTCTGGTGGACTTCATTATAATTCATTTTTTGTAATTTATAAACATAATTATATTATAAATTTTAACCATCCATCCAATGTATAGTTTCCATATTCATCTAGTATATATGAGAATTCGCTCTGATGGAATCGATGCCCTTCATCATGTAAGAAAACAAAATTCATATAAAAACATCTTATGTTACGTTGGAAACCTAAATGTTAGGAATGTATAAAAATTTATAGATTTTTATTTTTAATTTCATATGTAATGTTATGAATTATTGAAATAATCCTTTTGAATCACCATCATGGACAATGATATTTGTAAAAATACCTTCAAACATTAAAACCACATTTTAAAAGGATAACCGAAAACAGTTGTTTAGAACAAAAAAATATCAAAATGAATCTAGGTAAGAATGAATGTATACTCAACTATGTATAAAATCTATCATGATATTATATTTCAATTGGTAAAGTACACAACATAATAATGGATAGAGGTTCATCAATAAATAAATGTCTAAATTAAAGATGATTGAGTTGAGAAAAACTTGCAACATGGCTAATGATTAAATACAAAATCAATTGAATGAAGAAAAAAAAACGAATCTATAAAAAAATAAATTCTAGGAAGAATATGTTTCAACAAATTGTTGTGTAAATATGTACACCAAATAAAATAAACAATAAAATATATCATGAATTATTTCTCATTGTATTGAAATTGAATATATGAATTCCCATGCAACATTTAGAACATTTGAATCAATATCTCATCATACAGTGAACATCAATGCATCATTAAATATTATGACCACAGATTTATTCATGATATAATATCTCACCAGAAAACATTGAATCACTATTAAAGGGTGTAAGTACATAATTAATTCCATTTTTTAAAGAAACAATATTTAGATTAATAACCCCTAAAAAGATCATATCACTAAAATATGAATTAATTAATCAAGCGATTATGTGTAAAAATTTAAAATCAAAATAACTATAGAGTAAATATAAAATAATACAATCATTATTAAATTCAACAACATTTCATTCATTTTATAGTCAATTACGTAAAATTATAACCCAATGAATAAAAATTGAGCAAAGAAACCACTTAACTAACATGTAATCTTGTTGTTTGTATCCTTCAATTCATGAATTATAAAATTATAATTTATATTCACATCTTTAATAAAATTTACCATGTAAATTATTTTTTCATTAAACAATTTGGTTCATTTATTTTAATTTCATATTTAATTACACAGTTGGATATGTCCACATATTGTGTTATGATGATGTTTAGTTTACAATTGAAAATTGACACTAATAGGTTGATCATATTTAGATGGGCCCTAGATACATTGATATTTGAATAAAAATAATAAAATAATTATCCATTTCAAAAATATAATATGATTTCAAAACACTCCATATATTGTATAACTGATATATGAGTCACATCACATTATAAAGTTGGCGATCCACATGTATGGAGGAATGACCTTATCATTTTATAATAAAAAGATGTATAATGAAATAGATAATATATATTCATATTAAAATGAAAATAATTTCCTGAATATTGTATATATATTTTGAATATATGATTATATATGTTCACGGAAGGATTTCATTGAAAATGAAAAAATCATTTCATTGAGGTGGTTGTTTACATATTTGGATGACTGATATTTTCATTTCTATTTTGATGGATGAAATGCCTGAATAATTTTATTCTAAATAAAAATTAACTTATAAATATATATGATATAATGATGTCATTATACAATAATTTTTTGAAAAGAATTTATGTATATAGAAGATAAATTAAAATGACAATTCTTGGTTAAGTGGATAACACCCCACTGGAAAACACATTTGGATCACTCATTAAATAGAAGGGGTATTATAATTTAAGAATGAAAATAAAACTTGATTATATAAAAGTAATTTAAAAATATTTTATACAAGGTTTTGGTCATGTTTTTTTTCTCAATATGTGTGAGGAATAAGAGAGAGGTGGTTCCCTTATATAATAGAGTATATGGGCACCCTAGGAATTACATGAAGTATTTAATTAATATAAAATAATTGTCATGTAAGAGTAGAAGAAATTATTTTTTTCTTATATAGGATATATTAATGTTGAAATTATTGAGTCAAAAATGTTTCCTTATGACATTACCATTCTTCTATGTTTTGAAAATCCTAAACACTCTATATTATGGAAAATTATTTTTTCTATAAAAATAATCTTAATAAGGAATGTTTTCCATCCTCAAGAAAATTTTATCATTACCTTTATTTTATTTATTCATTTTATAGTTTCTATAAATATAACTCTTTTTATATATAATGGTTAAAATTTAGTTTCATATCTAAAAACTCGAAATCCTATGAATCCTTAGTTTTAGAATATTATTTTTTAGGTTTTTATTTAAGGTTATGAATTCAGATTCCAAATTCTCTAAAATTCAGACGCTGAATTCTCTAAAAATAAGACTCTAAATTCTTTGAAAATCAGATACTTAATGCTCTGAAAATCAGACTCAAAATTCACTAAAATTCTGACTCTGAATTATCTGAAATTAAGATTCCAAATTCTTTGAAATTCAGACTCTGAATTCCTCAAAATTCGGACTCTAAATTACTTATAATTCAATCACTGAATTCCTTATAATTTATACGCATAATTAATCATAATTATGACACTGAATTTCATAGAATTCAGCATCTGAATTCTTTAGAATTTAGAATACGAATTCCTAAGAAATCATATTCCTAATTCATTATAATTCAGATTCCAAATTCTATATAATTCATTTTTCGAATTCTGTAGAAAACAAATTCTGAATATCCATTATTTATAGTCTCAAAATTATTATTTTCTTATTCTCTGAACATTTATTTATCCATATAGACTGAAAAATTTATTTGGTTAAGAAAACTTATTTCTCTTACACATGTAATAGTTATGAAATTATTTCGTACATTGAGTTTATAACTAACTCTTATTTTAGTGACATGTGTATAGGTCTCTATGGAATTCAAAGAAAAATATTATTGATGGAGAAGGGATCCGACCATTGGAGAAGAGCCTGTAAATAAGATCACATTTGAACGAGCTCAAAACAAATGATTACTAATCCATCACTCTAGAGATCATATACTACTGAAGTGATTTATAGAGGGAGATAATCTCATTACTTGTGTGTACTGAACATCTTGTTTAGCTTTCTTAGTGTGACTCTGATTGTTGATGAGTAGAATGAAGCACTTCTCAGTATAAGAAGACATATGTGTCGACAACCTTAATGTTCGAGGAATTCTGGGGATAGGAAGATAGAGGTTCTAAATACCTTAATGTTTAAGGGATTGCGGGGATAGAAAGACAGATTCTGATATTCTTATCGAGGGATCACCCTGGTGTGGATAAGATATACTTTCTTGAAAGTATAAATCAACAGACCTTATACAAGGTTGTCTGATACCCTAATCTTTTGGTTAAAATATTTCATACTAGTTACTTGTATTGTTTCAAGTTTATTTCAGATGTATTTTGATAAAGTTATAATGTATAACCTTCTTATTCATTTTTTATACTTTTATAATTAAGATTCTAAACTCTTTATAGTATAATCTTCCCCATGTATACTATCCTTATGATTCCTTTCCATAACCATATTTCTAGAACCAAGAAATTTGTAAACTAAAAGATCTCTTTTGAATATACCTAGTTTAACATTGTAAAACATAGTTTTCATTAATGTAAAAAACAAAAGTTATAAATGTTTTTAAATTTACAATGAAACCCCTCTTGTAATTGAGCATCTATATTCATATTTAAATCCTATAATTGATATTTGAGTAGGTTTTTGAAATACTAATATACAAATATATTTTTTCATTCTCATTTTTTCATTGTTCTAAATATTTTCCTTACATAATTATTATTTCATTTTTATAAACTTTTACTATTAACATGTTTTGTGGAAATATATTTTCTTTTAGATGGTAGTAATGAATGTTTGTCCAATTGACAATATAATTCCTATTAGACCACATATATTTGATGGTAATGATTATGAATATTGGAGAGATTGTATGGAAGATTATTTTATAAATATTGGCGTGGAAAACATCATTATTCTTAATAAATATTACAATATTCGTGATAAGGAAGTCAGAAATTTTACTAATCAAGAAAAGTTGGAATATCAACAAAACTACAAGGTACACAATGATTTGTTGTCTTTCAAGACAAGGAATATATATAGTCAGATTTCTTCTTATAAAGTTACAAAAAATTTTGGATGAAATTTGATGTTACACATTTTAGTACATCCAACGTTATAGAAAATAGAAGATCTATGCATAGAGATTAATATCATGGATTTCTATTTCCTTATAAAGAACCAGTGTGCAATGTAAAAAAAATGATTATGAATATTGTAGATAGTTTACAATCAATTGGTGATAATGGTTTATATGATGAGGTACATATGAAAAGGATAATAGATATAATGCCTAATGAGTGGGAATCTAAGAGAATAGATATTAATGAAAATAGGAAAGTATCTCAAATTACTCTTAATGAGATGTTTGTAAATCTTCTTTGAAAAAGGACAAAAATGAAAGGATATTATAATATTAATAAGAATAATAATGAAAATGTAAGTGTAGCCTTAAATACTACAAACGTTAAGACTTCTAAAAGGGTTACAAGATCTATGTAAAAAAGTCATTGTTTTATCTGAATCAAGTGAATGTGAACATTGCATGAATGAGCTTGCTAATATTGATCAAAGGATTAACAAGATAGTTGGGAAGAAATAATTTCAGTATAGATTTATGAAGAAATAATGAATAAATATGAAAAAATATGAAGTCACTTATTATGAATGGAAAAGAGTAGAGAATATAAGGCCAGACTATCCTATGAAATGAAAAAGGATAGAAAGGAAAAGAATTCTGACAGAAATATAAATAAGTACTACAAGGCTAATGCTAATAATGTTTTAAAAGCTAATGACACCTGGAATGCCAGTGGTGGAGACTCTACTGATGAATCGTAATAGTATGAATCTTATGGACAGAAGAATATTGGTCTACATTCCAAGTTGCCTATTAAAAATCATTGTCTAATGGTAAAGGTACACAATAGTTAATCCATAAATAATTAATTCATAAATTAAAATTATAGTGATAATAAATATTATAAATTTTCAGATGATGAATATTCGTCTAATGAATAAAATATATTAACTACATATGAAGAAGTATCTAGGATTGCTATACATCTTGATAATGAAAATTATAAACTCTAGAAAAATATTGATAAGGCTAATGCTAGAATTTCTATTCTTACTAAAGAAGTATTAGATATTTATAATGATCTTAATAAGAAAATTTTTATTTTTAAAGTATTTAGAAAAACCATGAGTAAGTAAATTCTGAGAGGGATAAACTTATTAAGGATCTTGAAAATGTAATTTCTATGAAAAATATTTTAAAGACTAACTCTAGTTTTAAAACTAATATTTTTCTAGTTAAAAACATAGTTATTAAACTGAAGTCAGAAATATTTTTCTTAAGGAAGATTTTGTAAAACATTACTCAAGGAACATAGAATTTTGATAAGATTTAATCTCAAATTCAACCTCTAATAAATAATTCAGTATTTGGTTATACTAATTCTAAACCGGAAGTAGTAATAATTATATTTTTCTTAATGTGACCTATTTTTCGCTAAATGTTAGTGTGGTGGGAATTAGGAAAACATTTGTTCCATAAAAACAATCCATTCTTTTGGTTTTCATAAAGCATACTTTTCTATAAAAGTGTGGATTCAAAAAAATTTACTTTCTGAAATTTTCGGATCTATGAAAATTTCTTTTTTGAATGTCTATGACTCTCATTTTCAGAAAAATAATGATAATACCAATAGAAATACATAGTACATGGATTGTGTATGTTCCCATAATATGACTGGTAACAAAAACATTCTTAACTGTATTATCAGAACTAAAAGAGCGAAAATAACTTTTGGAGATAATTCTCAGGGAGAAATTTTTATTATAGGTAACATTGTTCTTCATTGAAAAACAGTGATTTCAAATGTTTTATTTGATAAAAGTATTACGAAAAACCTCATTATCATAAGTCAATTATGTGATGAAGATTACCTTGTAATTTTAGGAATAAAAAATAATTAGTACACATTTCCAAGGAAGAGTTTATTTTTTCTTTACAGAGGCAAGAGAATGTATACACACTAAACATAGAAGTCCTTAAGATCCAAGATCAAACTTATATTAGTTCAAAGGAAGACCAATATTGTTTATTGAATAGAAGGTTAGGACATTTTATCCTTATTAACATATGTAAACTCTCTATGAAAAGACTTATTATGGATCTACCATAACATAGATTTAATTATTCAAAAGTTTTTGACCCTTTTCAATATGGAGAAATACATAAATCAAGCTTTAAATAAATTGGAAAAGTCTCAACATATAATTCATTTTAGTTTGTGCATTTGTATCTTTTCGGTCTGTTATAAATTATAAGCATTAGAAGAAAATAATATTTGTTTGTTCTAGTTGATGATTACACTAGATTTACGTGGGTCTATTTTCTATCAATGAAATATGAAACATTTTTTAATTTTAAAGTCTTTAGAGCCCTAGTTAAATATTATAAAAACCATCCATTTATTTCTATTCATAGTGATCATGGTTGAGAATTTCAAAATTATGATTTTGAAACTTTTTGTAGTAGAAAAGTCTTTACTCATAACCTCTCAGTACCAAATACCCCTCATCAAAATGGTGTTGTTGAAAGAAGAAATTGAATTATTTAAAAGATAACAGGAACCATGTTGTGTAAATATTTAGTAACCGAAAATTTTTGTGCTGAAGTTGTATGTACATCTTCATATACTATAAATCATGTTTTGATTAGAGATTTTCTTAATAAAACACCTTATGAGTTATGGAATGGTAGAAAACCTAGACTTTATTACTTCAATATATTTGGATACAAAGTATTAATTTTTGAATACTAAATACAATTTACTTAAATTCACACCCAAATATGGTGAATGAATTTTCCTAGTATACTCCACAATTTCAAAGGCTTATAATATTTTTAATATAAATACTTTTATGGTTGAAGAAACAACACATGTTAAATTAGATAAACTAATCATTTGTTTTTTAAAAAACACCAATCTACATCAATAGATGTGTTCTCAAAAACTAATTATCAACCATTGAGAGAAGATCATTTTGATAAAGAAACTTTTCAGGAAAATGTTTATGAAGAATTTAATCTAAAATATTTCCTATCATATTTTGATGAATAGGTTTTACAAAACCCAAAGCAGTAGTCTCTTAAGAATCATCTGAGTAATAGTATCAGTGGTGATTTAAATCAAACTATATGGGCAAGATGTTCATCACTAAATAATGTATAAAAACTAGAATTCCTTTCTCAATAAGAACCAAAAATCACTGATGAAGCTTTAGGTGATGATGATTGGATAAAAGCCATGAAAGATGAGATAAATGAATTCGAAAAGAATAAAGTCTGGACCTTGGATGAATGTCATATGGAAACATCTTTTTTAGAGTAAAATGGGTCTTTAGAAGTAAGTGTGATGACAACAAAATCATAGTAATAAATAAATCCACATGAGTTGTTAAAGGCTATAATCATCATGATGTAATAGACTATAAAGAAACCTATGCTTCAGTATCTATACTTGAGTCTATTCGTATTCTACTTTACTTTTCAGCATTCTTCAACATTAATAATTTTAAAATGGATGTTAAATGTTTTTTACATAATGGATATTATCAAGAGGATGTTTTTGATGAACAAACTCTATGATTTGAAGATAAAAAGCATCCTAAACATGTTTCTAAACATACCAAATATTTATATGGACTTAAACAAGCCCCTGCTTCTTGGTATTATAGACTTATTGGATTTTTTTACAAAATAATTACATTAATGGAAATTCTCATCACACAATTTTTATAACAAAATATAAGAAAAATGATTTTATTGGTCAAATCAATTTTTATGACATTATATTTGGTTAAACTCAGAAATCATTAACTTTTTCATTTTCAAATCAAATGAAATATGAGTTTGAAATGGGTATTATAGTTACATTAACATTTTTCCTAGGTTTTCAAAATTATTAAAAACTAGAAAGAACATATATATCCCAACATAAGTATATTAAAGATATTCATAAAAAGAATGGATATGAAAACACTAAGAGTTTTAATACTCCCATTGGTACCTATAATCCACTTGATCTTGATGATGATGGGAAACCAGTAGATAAAAATTAATTTAGAGGTATGATAGGAAGTGTTCTATACATGATAGTTATTCATCTAGGATTAATGTTTTTAGTATTAATATGTGGAAGATATTAATAAAATCATAAGGAATCTCATTTAATGGTATTGAAAAAAAAATTTCACAACATAATGGGAACCATGGATTTATGACTCTTTTATACTTTTGGAAATGATTTTGATCGAGAATGCATTTCAGATGATGACTTTTGAGGATGTAGTATGTATAAGAAAAGTACATCTGAAATTGTCATTCCTTAAGAGATACATTTTTTTCTTGGTCATGAAATAGAAAAACTCAATAGCACTTTCCACTGCTGAAGCTGAATATGTAGTAGCTTGATGTTGTTGTGCTCAAGTGTTGTGGATGCAACATACACTCACAAACTATGGTATTAGTTTTACAAAAACAAAAAAAATTGATTGATAATACTAGTGTCATTTCCCTAAGTAAAATACATGCACATCACACTCATGAAATACACATAGATAGTAGGAAACACTTTTGTAGGGATCACAAAGAAAAAGAATATACCATTCATCAATTTATCGGAACCCAAGATCATTAAGATGATATTTATACAAAATGATTACCCTCTGATAGATTTGAGTACATTAAAAAAAATAATGATAATCATAATGTAATCTTCCATATAAACTTCTAGTTGAAACCTATCTACTTACAGTAAGAAACTCCTTTTCATAGAGGGAGTACATTTGCTTTTCAGTCATATTTTATCTTTTCCTTATTCAAAATTTTTTTTATCAAATTTTTTTAATAAAATTTATGTAATCATATTTTTTTTGTAATAATATTTTCATAATCATATTTTCTTCCATATAAAAAAATTTTAATCAAATTTTTCTTATAATAAAAATTTGGTAATTTTTTTCCCATAATCAAATTTTCATAATCAATATATTTTTTTTAATATTTTTTTAATCAATTTTTTTTAATAAATATGTCGTAATAAAATTTTTATGTAATGAATCTATTTTAAATTTTTTTCAAAGTTGAATGTTCTTAAAAAATAATGTTCTTCATTAAAAATAATTTTTCTAGCAATCTGAATGGTATGTTTTTTTAATAAACTTTTTAATCATTTTTTTACATGTTGGTATTTTTACCTTGTTTAAGAACAATTTTAGGATTCACTTAATCTTAAATTTCAATATTTATCTTCAAAACCACAACAGATCGGATCCAACCAAATCTCTTCTTTATAAATCATCTCAATTTTCTCATATGATGAAGAATTTTTATTATCGTTGGATCAATCAAGGATGATGAACCGTCATCTCAAATGCCTACATAATTACACCATGTTGGTTGTCCCACATTGATCTTCAAAGCCTTCGCATGCTGAAGTTATCCCCCCTCCCAACATAAGGACGTTCCAAATCATCCAGTCTTCCTCAGTTCCAAATGTATGCTAAAGCCTCTCTCTGAAAGTAGTGTCGATTATAAAGGAAATATGTGAATGATTGATATACATATAATATTTAGTCGATCAGAATTTATTTTCAATGTATTATTCAATTATCTCAAAGAACATTAAGATGTATGGGTGGGAAAGTATATGTATATCAAAACTGAAGGTACATAATTTGGTTTATCCGGATATGCTGGTTCAATTTGATGAATCATCAAATTTCATCAATGAAGTACGGAGATACAAGTTTTCTTTCAAGATTTTTGGAAAGACCTACTCCCATTCCTACACCAAAGCCAAAAATCTGATTGGAATTTCGTGTGATGGAGAAGTAGAGTTCTGTACCCACAAGATTCCAAATATAGCATGATCTTTTGACAAGGACAAGGCATCAGAGTGCCTCCATATATAAGATGTGAATATTGAGAATATTGTACATATATCTATTTTTTTTGGATTCTTGAATTTTTGGTTCATGGTTTTATCATTCAGATAAAATGGGATAATGATTCCTTGAAGGAAAGTGACATCTATGTTCTAGAATTTATGTTGAACATCAGGATAATAAACTTGGTCACATATATCTTTGTTACAATTGAGAATATCAATAATGGAAATTTGATGTCTCAAATTATCATGTATCCGACAATTCTCTCCATGATTATTGTTCTTTATCTTCAATCGTTCAAAATCCCTTGCAGTTCTATGCCAATAAATTACAAAATTATGATGCTTTGTGATGATACATTGAGATGAATGAAGGTTTGATTCAGTTTTAAATATATTATTTTTATGATTTTTCTAAATCCGAAATAGACGATCAATTTAAGAAATCAGAAGTGGCTGAGACTTCCAAAAATGTGGAAGGAAGAAGAAGGCGAAAGAACCAGAAGAGAAATAAAAAATCCATATGGCTATGGTAAGTCAATTAGCACCCCCAAAACCAAATTATTGAAAGATATACCGCAATAATTCAGTGTTTAAGTGGAGAGGGGCCAAGAAGAACAAGATTGAATGAGAGTCTACTTTTGGCTTGGACCCTGCTAAGTCAAAGGCTTTAAAGATAAAGGTTGGTACTGAGAAAGCCTGAAACCCATCTATGTGCCAAAATCATTTTTGAAAGAATCACTTCCTTTGACTCAAGGAATGAATGTAGTAATTTAATAAATAAAACAAGAAGAAGAAATTATTCAAGAGGGAGAAGAAGAAGAAGAAGTAAAAGAAGAAGTATAAGACGAAGAAGAAGAAGGAAGAAGTGGTGATATAGAATAGATATTAAGGCATGTAGAGGATTACCATGAGAAGGGGATTCATTCTAAAGAACTATCAATGTGAACATATGATGCTTAATATTCAGAACATGCTACACTAGGAAAAGAATAATGAAGATCGAGGTCAGCTGCTAAAGCCTGTTGAAGAATTTCACAATGAGATAATAAAGCTGAAAACCATTGTTAGAATGTTAATGTAAACGGAGAAAGAAAGACAATTCTATCTCACCCCGATATTTTATTCTCTTTTATTCATTGTACAAATTCTTTAAACCATAATAGAATTTTGGTTATTATTCATATATATTAGTTTGTTTAGTACTAAATTTTCAAGTACCTTATTTTTTTCCATTCCCTTTATTCATTTTGGAAAATCAAAAAGCGGGAGAATGGAATGATAAATAGAAATATATATAAAAAAGAGATTTCCCTATGGGGGGATCATCTAAAGAGATGTTATTATCAAAAAAGATTATCGTATGTTAGAAAATGTAAAATCTCATTCAAGAAATATAAAATATGATCTTTAGGGATTTCAAAACCTAAGGGGGAGTTAGTAGTATTCACTAAGATTCATATGTAAATGGAGATAAGTTTTCTTTTATGTTCAAAAAGAAAAACAATGAATCCTTATATTATTTTTCATAAGGATGATTATGTTTTCCCAAAAGGGGGATATTATTGAGTCAATAAGGTTTCCTTATGACCTTTACGTTCCTCTATGTTTTTAAAATCACAAACACTATATCTTATGGAAAATTATTTATTCCATATGAATTATGTTAATAATGTAAATTTTCCTCCCTCAATCAAATTTTATCCTTACTAATTTTTTTCATTGTTCATATTATAGTTTCTTTAATTCTATCTTTTTATGTTTCTAATGATTAAAATTTTATTACATATTTAAAACCTCATAATCCTAAAAATCCATAGTTTAAGTGTATTCTATTTTCAGGTTTTGATTTCAGGTTCCAAATTTTGAATCTGAATTCTTTGAATTTTAAACTAAAAATTCCCTGAAAATCAGACTATGTATTCTTTGAAAATTATTCGTCGGAGACTCTGATAATCAGACTCCGAATTCTCTGAATTTCAAACTCCAAATTCACTAAAATTTAGACTTTGAATTCCTTCAAATTTGGACTACGAATTCTATAAAATTGAGATTCCAAATTCCACATAATTTAGACTCTTAATTCCTCATAATTCAGACTCAGAACTCCTCAGAATTATGATTCTAAATTCCTTTGAATTTTGACATTGAATTCCTTAGAACAAATAAACTGAATTTCTTCATAATTCATATGCCTAATTCCTCAGAATTCAGACTCCAAATTCCTATTAAATAACATTATGAATTCATTAGAATTCAGATTCCTAATTCTATAGAATTTAGGTTCCAAATTCTTTTGAAAACATAATCTGAATATCCATCATTAATAGTTTCTAAATTATGATTTTCTTAGACTCTGAAATCTTATTTATCATAATACTCTTGAAAAATGATTTTGTTAAGAAATGTTATTTTTCATACACTTTTTATTGTTATGAAATGATGTATTACATTCTATTTCCAACTAACCGTTGTTTGAGTGACACATGTATAGGTCCCTACAAAATTAATTAATAATATGACTGTTGGAGGAGGATGGAGACCATTGGAGAAGTGCCTATAAATAGAAGAACATTTTAATGAGCTCAATACAAAAAAGAACCAATCCATCACTATAGAAATTCATTGTTGCTGTAGTGATTTCTAGATAGAGATACTCTCATTCCTTGTTCGTACGGAACATCATTTTCTGCTACCTTCATGTGACTCCAATTGTTACTGAGTACGATTGATGACTTTTGGGGATAAGATGATAGAGGTTCCAACAACCATAAAAGTTGAGGACATCTAGGGACTAGAAGATAAAGGTTTTGAATTCCTTAATGTTAAAAAGCTTGAAGGGATAGAAAGATAGATTCCAATATTCCTATCAAGGGCTTACCCTGGTGTGGGAAAGATAGATTTCTTGAATTTATAAATCAAGGCACATTTATCCAATGTTGTGGGAAACCCCACTCTTTGGGTTTTATATTTCATACTTGTTACTTGTTTTATTTGATGTTTATTTATGATGTATTTTGATAAATGAAAAAATTAATACCTTCTTTATATTATCTTATTCTTTTTCATACTATGATAAGTAAGATTCCAAATGCATTCGGGTAGAATATTATCTTTGTAAACATTCCTTAAGTTTAATTTCCACAACCAAATTTCTTGAACTTATCATGTTAATAGAACCAAAAGAGGTCTTGTAAATTTACCATGTTTAACCTTGTTAAACGTATTTTAATATAAGGTTAAAACTAATGCTATGAATGATTTTCAACTAACAATTAACCCCCCTATTGTAATTGAGCATCTACATTCATATTTTGATCCAACATAAATACTCTCACATAATGATCCTTATAATAGTTTGGAGGGGGTTTAAACCCTTATCTATTAGCTTTACCCCCACATAATTTTTTTTTGAGGATTACCATGATAAATTTTTTTACCCATCATGGGTTGTGAAATTTAATATATGAAGAAAATTAACCCATAAATGTTGAAATTATTTTATTAAATAAAATTATACCATTAAATTTAAATATAATTATAGTTTTTATAATTCTAATACAGGTAGTAATCTATTATTTAACATAAAATATTATTAATTTCATTTATGAGACTGGTCAGATAATTTACTTTCAAAGAACTCCAAGATAATAATAATCAATAATGTAAAATATTTAAACATCTAAAATTTATTATATATACCTAAAAAATAATTTATAGTCAAAAAAATATTAATTTTTGTTTTTAAGACTATTTATTAGATTTTCTACTAAATAAACAAGAACAATGTTAGTGTTACGTATGAATTTTAGGTTTTTGTTCAATCAATAATAATTAATAATAAGATTCAATTTTAAAATAATTATTCAAAAATCCATGAATATATTTACAACTGTTCATAACATACATTAATATACATGAAAAATTATTAGAGTTATTAAAAAATACAGTGTGTCATTTTGTATTTATACAATCTGTAATATAATATAATGGTCATTATAATAAAATTGAACCAAGATTCCTTATCATAGAGTATTACATATATATAGTCATGATAATATAATCAATAAAAAATATTTGTGGTTTTATTTAAATTTTATGCCCGTATAAGGTAATTTTTAACCTTAATTACCACGTTACCATTATAGTGGTGAATATTTTTAACCACTCGTAGTATTTGTAAAAACCAAAAATATAATAGAATTTTTTTTTTAACTTTTAAAATGATAATTTCGGATGTGAATTCCATTTTATAAAATTAATTACCTAAAATTGGTTTAAATTGTTTTTTATATGAACTCATAAAATTTAATGAAAAATAAATTTTTAGATAAAAATATTTTTAAGTATAAAAATATTTTTATACTAAAATCAAGCATAATATTAATTAAAATGAAATTAATTTTATTATTTATAATAAAAACAAACTAATCAAATTTGTATACTAATATATATTTAAAAATCTCATTTTTAATACTTGAATATTAAATCTTATATTAATTTAAATATTTTGTTTTTAAAAATTCAATGGAAAAATATTCTTTTGAGTTAAATCACATAATTTCATCTTCTGAATATTTAAAATGATTATTTCAAAATTGATAAACTTTTTTTAAATTAAATTTTTTTAACTACGCAGAATTTAATTGGAATATTTTATCAGAAATTTGAATTATGACTATTCATTAAAAAATTATCCATGCATAAATAAATTCAATAAATATGAGTTATAATTTTATAATAATTAATCAATTAATTAATTTTTTAGTATGACCATTATACATATATTTCATAATTCACTTACTCATACATGTACCTACCAATTTACCAACTAGTTTATAATGTCCATATTTAAAATATTATTATTTTATGGTTCCTTTAATGAGAGTGTATTATATTGTACCTTTGATAAAACATAGTATTATTTTAAATTCATAGGGTATTAAAAGGGGTATAAAGAGGTTGATTAAAAATAAATCCATGAATATTTTATATATTCTAGAACATAACATCCACGTGAAATTATATTATCAATTTTATTCTTCTAGATTTTTTTAAATTTTTTGTTTTTATTATTCCATTTACAAATATATAACTATATTTACCTTAATCTTATTATTGATGTTTTATAATCATTAAAAAAATAAATTGATTCAGAGTAGACTACTAATTTATCCAGTGAGTTAATATATTAAATGAAAACTATGGTTAACTTTTAAACATTGTTTTTGTTTATTGAAGAAGAATATTATTCCATTTATAATCAAAAATTTTTTATATTATATATTATTTATCTATGGATGTTTGAATAGTAGAGTAATGGAAATTATAATTTCATTATTAAATATCAGGATGCAAAGAGGAATCAAAAAAAATTTAAGACTCCAATTATATCTTTCTTTATAATGGTTGATTAAATTATAATGAAAAATTAGAAAGAAAAAATATAGTTTATTCGATACATTACATTTCGTTTTCCTAAAGGCGATGGTGAAAGGAAAATATTCCCTTTGGAAGCTATTTTTTTGTTCCTATATGGTAATTTAATAGAGAGTAATCGTTATTTTCAATGATATATGGGATTCCATCATAATCATATCTTCTTCAATTTTTTGAGAAAACCATATTCTATTTTTCCTACATATTTTTTTAAAATATTTAAGTATAATAAATTCCTACATTGATATTTCTTGAACAAAATATCATTTTATATTCATAAAAATTATAATTTTTTACATTTATTCAATAGTTTTCACTTTCCATTATTTTATCTTATTTCTTATTTCTCTATAGTCCACTAAAATAATGATACATCTGAATTTTATAGATTAATTATTATATATTAATTCTATAATTTCATTTTCATACATCATTTTTTATTTTTTTTCATTTTATTCACAATATTCACTCATCCATTTAATGAATAAATTTATATTTTTTCATTCCCATCAAAATATATATTGATATAATTCATTTAATTCTACATGAACTAATTTTTAGAATATTATAAATTGTGAATTATTTAAAATATTTTGAAAATTACACTCCAATATCAAGAAATATTTTTATCTTTAATAATAAACCATATTGATATTAATAATATTGTCAAATTTGATTAGATTATTCTTGATTTTGGTATGTTTTACAAAATAAAACATATTTTCATCAAAAAACTATTATATAAGAAATATGTTTAATTTTTTAATATTTGGTATCTTTTTTACGATTACTTTTTCAAAATATATGGCTTCTATAATTCCCATATAAATGGAACTATATTGTTATTTGGTATCATATAAAATATTAAATTTTTTTTTAAATTTATGTTGTTCGATTATCCTCTTCAAAAAATTAAATGGTTTTAAATAAATAATAATTAATTCATTGGTATGGATGTAGATTAATAACTATTTTAACTTATATAGTTCATAAAATAAACACTATATTAATTTTAATTAATAATATTTGTTTTAAAATTTTTTATAAGAATGTTTGTAATAAAAATATTTATATTAAATTATATAAAAAATATGTTAGAAAATGTTTCAAGAGACATTGAAAACATGTGATTTTATACTGTGAAATTATGTCTTCTTACAAATATGGTTGTATTGTATTCCAAAACTCACTATATTGTATAAATTGTGTAATTTTGTCACAAATCCTCCCCTGGGGCCCATATCGTGACTATCCCAAGCCCGCCTTCCATAGGCCAGGGGCTAGCAACTAGCACCAAAGGCGTAAATCCATAGTACTGGGAAGGAATTTCCTTAATAATTGAAAACAAACACAACTACAATACAAGAGAAATAAAACACTAAATAAAAGCTGTATAAAAAGTGTACGGAAAGGAATGGGGTCCCGAATACAATACCAAATGTAAAGTACAAATACAACTGAAAGTAAGTACAATTAAAAAGTGACGAACATCTAGAAGGTGAAAGCAGCTTCAAGATCGTCTTATGGGGTTTCTTCCTAAAGGGTAGGTACAGATAGCCTCCTCAGTTCTCCACATCCGTCCATCTCCTCATAGTACCTTCTCGTCATGAGGTCCACCTCCACGTACCATCCAGTCCTCATACACTCCGCCTCAGTCAGCGTTTTCCATCATCTGCATCAAACACAACGAGGTGCGGGTATAGCCTATGTAGGGGTGAGTATAACAATACTCAGTAGGGACCCCGAGACTCTCAAGGTCCAACAAAATCAATCAAGGATAATCCACAATGTAATATTTTAAAAGATAACCATTAAATAGGTATATGCCCATACGAATACCAAAGTTATCAAATAACCCATCTCAATCACGAGGAAAACACAAAGGTCATTGACTCAACTCAATCATAGATTTTTATTCACGAATCGAAACCATGGCTGCTGGATAACTCCTCCTCTACCGAGTACAGTGCGCCTTCCTCTACAACTAAGCGCTTACTAATAAATTTGGACTGCTGAATTACTCCACCTGTCGAGTATTGTGGGCCTACAGCTACAACCAAGCACTTCCCACCATGGGTCTACCGCTACAACCAAGCGCTCCCTCTCATAGCCTACAGAGGTACTCCTTCCGTCGAGTACCGTGGGTCTGCTGCTACAACCAAGTGTGCCTCTTCCATGGGTCTTCTATTACATCCAAGCGATCCCCACAATGCCATCTGAATCACTCTGAGTCGATCGATCGGTAGTCATCAAGTCTTATCCATCAACTACGTCTCTGCAATCTTCTCTCTCGTCACCGAGAGGGTCCGCTCCATGTGCCATAAGACGATACTCCAAGTGTAAATAAGTCTCAGGTAGAAGCATCACAAAAAACCACCACGTCATAGGGGTATCAACGCAATAGACAGTGCGTCAATTGGATGCCCGGTCTGAATGATATTGGCATTTCCGTTCCAGGGGCCTGATTCGGTTTTTAGGATCAAACCAACCCGACCGTACTCCAACATTGTCCGAATCTCACGTGGAGGATGCCAAAGTAACCATCTCATAAAAGGAAACTAACTTAGTTGAAAACACGTGAATCGGATGTCCGGTACTTAGGTTATAAGTGTTTCTGCTCTGAGGCACCGGTTGGTTTTGGTTTCGAACCAACCATGCCGTTTTTTCAAAGTCATCCAAAACTCCCTATGAGTATTGAAAAAGAACCGCCTCATTATGAGAATCCTAGTGATGTAGACGGTGAGTCGATCAGACGCACGGTCTTGAAGTTACTCTTGTTTATGTGAAATAGGCCCGGCCAGTCAAGACCGGTGGGCTGGCGGGTCGGCCCGTCCTGGCTCGGAGGGTCCGACCCGACTATGGTGTCGGCCCGAGCTGATAATGCGCGACCCGGCCCAGTGGGTTATAACCAGGACCGTGGTAGGTGGTCCGTCCTAGAGGGGCACGACCCGGCCCGGCGGGGCACTGCCGGCCGCGGCTCGGCTAGCCAGCAGAGCCGGCCCCCCCCCCCCCAACATACCAAAACAGCGGTGTTGAGTGGCGTCTCCCTCATGTTCAGAGGGCAGAAGTCGGCCGGCCTTCATAGCATGAGTTGACCATATAGGCGGGCCACTGTCCCCCCAGCGCGGCGCCCTCCTGTGGTCATGGGGTCTTCCCAGCCCGTCCGGCCACCTGCTAGCCGGTTTGTCCACTGATTGGCTGGCGGATCGTGGGATGTGATCCTCTATAGTGCGGTGCCATGGGGTGTTGTGGTTCCTCCATCTCTGCTGGCTATGACCGGCTGGTTCTTCTTCAGCCGAGCGACCCTCAGTTGTGATCTGCGATTCTTCCACACACGGCTGTGTGGCCACTAATATCTATGTCCACCGTCGCTTCATGTCTTCGTGGCCTCTTCTAACACTGCTTCTATTTCCAATATGAACGTGGATCAACAGACGGTCATCGGGCTAGGTTTGTTTGGCCCGCGCCCTCCGCGTTAGGTGATAACAAGAGGCCAAAGATGATCCCTTGCATTAAATGATTACGAAGGTACAATTTATTCAATTTAAATTATACAAACCCCCAACCTCGATCTCAAGAACATTTCACATCGATGATCTACAGAAATGAGCATCCCGGTGGTCGGGCATTGCGGATAACAGACATCGATTCCGTTGACCTCAGGGTTTATTCGAGGTGGAAGTGTAGCCGACGTTCCTCATGGTCGGCTACTCCTCTTGTGGCTTAGATGAAGATTGTAGACGGCTTCATTGTTCTTCACCTGTTCTTCATTGGAACGATGAAGCTATCATCTATTCTCCAAAGGTTCCCACAACCGAATATTTTCCATCCAAAATAAAAAAAGGCTTACCCCAATATAATAACATTACCATGTAATTCAAAACAATTCAAACGAAATGTTGACACCACAAATTAATTAATGAAGCCTTTAATTAATTGTGTTGGCATACTTAATGAGAGGGAGGTAGAGAAGCTCCACCATAATAAGTGAGGGGAGTTATCAAATTTAATGAAGGGGAGTTAAATGGGAGTTTATGGGAAATAAAAGGGTTAGGAGCTCGTGTGGGCCCCACCAGACATTTTCCTTTCATGGGAGGTTATGTGGGTCTGGGCCCCACCCCTAACATCCCGTTGTTGTAAAAAACCACCAAACATAAATAAAGTTTTTTACAACAATTTTATTTAATTTTTTATAAATCCCCAAAAATTAACTTCTCCTCTCAAGCAAACACAACTGCGGTAATGGTCCCATTAAGAGAATATTGGCACTGTGAGTTCATTGGTGTACTCGGATTTCAATTCCGAACACCAGATAAAAAGATAGAAAAACATGAACGTACGTTCACTGAACGTGCTCGAAAAAAACTTCAGAAAATGATTCCAGGCACACCGGGCCTCGGAATCAATTGTCGTCTGAAACTAAGGGCTCGTAAAATTCAACAGAATTTTAGAAAAAAAATTTCCTTGAAATTCCTAGTTCGTTACAAATCTGATTAAATTTGATAGAATGAATTTTAGTTTTTCATTCACTGGAGTTTGATCAATCATATTTTACTAACCTAACATCAATAAAACATTAACTTATCATATATTTTGAGTATTAAGATGATATAATAATCATGAATTTTTTTTTTATAAATTGTTTTCATGATTAATCCAAACTAATTCAAACACTTACTACATTACAGAAGGTAATAAAGTGTTTTTATGGGGTCTCATAAGAAAATATCATTATTTTTTTCAAATCTTGGTTATCCTTAATATAGTATAAAGGGGAGAATATAAGATATTGATGTGAATATACATTTATGGTCCAATTGTATTTACATCATTATATATAGTGTTATTAAATATAGGTATTTCTATGATATATCTAAAAAACATAAAATGTTACCTAGAGAATATCATTTACATTCAAAATTTGAAATTTAGTATAATTGAAAAGGATTATTTCAAAAAAAAAAAGATATATATATATTTTTATGTTCCCATAATATCAATGATTTATTAAAAAAATTATATTATATTTTTTAGATGCTGATGTGTGAAAATATAAAGAGGATTCTAGAAAATATAAGTACTCCTCATTTATCAAGTAATTTTTTTCACATTATATAATATAGAGGAAATATTAATGATAATACTTTGTAATAAATCATTCTGATAACTTGTTTAATGTACATAAATCATTTTGTATGAAGTTTTTCTATAAGAATATTATCTACTTATATTTCATTTATTATTAATTCATGATATATTCCACTTTTTAATAAATTATAACTATAGAAATATTGTGTTAAATAAAGTTTATTTTACTTTGTGAGATGTGAATAAAACTGTGAAATATATATGACACTAATTTTATCACAACTTATAATAATTTGAGTAAAACAAACTCAAAAACTTCTGAGTATGTGATATATCAACAATAATCATGTAAAAAAAGTATAACTATTGAAACTTCATCTATATTAGTATAATGTTATATATACTATCATGTATTACATTCCTCTACCATAGATACCAGCTTAAGAAACGAAAATTTGTAGGTGATTATTTTTTATCATTTTAAGAACATCAAAAATAAAAATTTAAAAAACATTATGTGAAAAATCAAAAAATAAATTTTATATTATTTTAAATTACAATGTTCTATTAATATATTTAAATACTAATAAAATATATTTTAAATAATATTATTTCATATTTGATTGAAATCATCGAAAAATAGGAATAAAAATATAATATTTAATTGGATTGATGCTAAGTGAACTAAACTTATTATCTAATATATAAAAAATTTTCTTTCAGTTACATTTAAATATTCATCATTTTCATTGTTAGAATATATATATATATATGTACTATTGTATGATTAAATTTAACAAAATGGTTTTCTAGGTATCAAATATAATTATATTGAGATAAAATATGTCATTTTTAAAACTATGAAATTTTGAAAACAAATTAAATTAAATATTTTCCATGATCGTATTCATTTTTATTTCATCTATCACTAATTTTCTTAGAGGTATTATTATTTCAGTGGACTAAGACATTGCATTTTAAACAGATATACTTCTGAAATTTGTTTCCTAAATAATATTTGGTGTATCAATTGTTACATCCTTCATTCGATTAATAATATTTATTTATAGATGAAAACTGAAAAATTTTACTTAATAAGAAGTTGAGGATTTTTTTATTCCATATTAGTCCTTAGTATGGTTATAAAAAAATTCGTAATTTTGAATAATTAAAACCATGATTTTTTTTTGAAATTAATTCCTTTTTAACATAATTATTTATTATGGTAATATTAATTACCAAAAAAATAAAATTGATTTTTGATGAGATAGGAAATCTAGTTGGATTATGAAATGCATAATTCCTAGAACCAAATATTTTTTTTTCATAATATATAATAATATTTAGATTGTGTCACTTATGAAATGAAATTAATTTTTTGTCACAACTATATTAATGTTCTCATCTAATTGAAATTAGAAATACACAAATTTTATTTAACAAAAATATTGTTATGAAATTTAATAATAATCAAATCCATGATCCATATGGAATCATTGAGATTATTTCTGAATTTTTTTTAAAATTCTTTAGCTAATTAATATTCCTAAAATATGGATCAAATAATGAATATAATTGAATATGTTTACATTTATTATATAGGGGAATTTTTATTTTGATAAGCTGATTGATATCAATAAAAAATATAAATGATTTTAAATATTATTAATATTTTCTCTATATGAATAAAAAAATAATATATCTACTAAAACCAAAAATGTAAATTTGAAATATTTATTTTCATTTTAACGATAAATATAAATTATGGGTAAACCATCAAATTTCATAAAACCTAATGTTGTTCAAAATAAAAAATTAAAATTGCTCTTATAATTTATATTATTATAAATCAATTTTATACTATTTTTAATTTCATCAAACATAATATTTCTTACTCCATTAAAAACATTTCATAATTTATTTCATCACTAATAAAATTTATATGTGGTATAATAACTAAGAGGAGTTCAAATATCAAATTTTTTTAGAATATATTATAATATAGTATTTATTATTATAAACCAATTCCATTAATCCTAAAACAACAATGAAACAATCTTTTTTGTTCCTTATATTACAAAATTTTTATACCATTTTATTTAAATAAAAAAATGTATTATTCATTGTATAATAGAGAGTATTAAAATATATAACATAATAATATTAATCTACATGGTATTATAAAAACGTATATGAGGTTTTGTCTAGATGATTTATACTTATTTTCTTTAAAAATTCTATTTTGTTATTATATTACTAATGATGGCAACTTCTCTATAATTGCTATATAAAATTTTAATTTCGAAAATTCAATATTCTCAAAGAAATCATGGTCATAATTGGATGTTATTATAAGAAGGTGGGAAAAATTTTAAATAACAAGAGGTCATTAGATTTATATGTGTGGTATATAAACCTTTTATATTTGGTGTTGAATTCTTGTAAAGAATACAAATTGTGTTTTCTTATGATATATGAAGTTATCATAGGTCTAAAAAGTTATATATTAACAGATACTATATGTTCATATGTTGAGACATAAAATATTGGTAAAATTTTAATATTATATTATTTTTTATATTTAGTATGGAGACAATCATTTCAATTATTAATATTTGTTTCATATGGTCCATAATAATTTTAAACATTAATCTTTTATTCATGTTAAATAAATTTTTGTTTGATAACATTCTAAATATAAATCCAAGTATTATACTCAGTTTTAAAAAGAAAAGAAATGTTTTAATAGGTCAAGTCCTATATATTTGTTTTAACAAACCATAACATGACGATTAAAAGATATAAAATCAAACCAAATTGGAAAATTTTTATAGTAGTTTTTTATCTCCAAAACATCATGGATAAAAATCTTCAAATAACAAATAAAATCTAATTATTATATGCTTATATTTGAAATAATGAATATTATTCCAAAATATAATTTGATAATCGATTAATATAAATCCTAAACAAATTTTTTTATTTACTTATTTTCTATTAAAATTATATTACATAATTGAGAATTATTATTATTATTTATTTTAGATATTATTGATATCATGTGTGGTGAGAAACCATTAAAAATGTGTAACATATTTTTATTTCATCTACCTATAGAATTTTCCAAATAATATATTGAAACATTTTTTTTTACACATAGATCCAATCATAAAAATATTATATATAATTCATTAGAAACCCATAAATTCCCAACTCTTATATTATGAAGTGTAAAAGTGTCCATAGAAGTCTAGTTTTCATAAAGAGTTTTCTATTAGTTTCTTAAAATATTATTCGATTCTCTAGTTTCATATTATATGAAAATTATTTTTACTGTTTACATTTGAATATAAAAATAATTAATATGAATTTTTTTTCCTCATGATGAAAAAAATTAACATATTACATTAATGATCATTGGAATATGGAAAGGTTATTCAGGCATATGTACGACATGTCATCTCAATGATTGTAATGTACATTGTTTCTCATAACTGTCTATAATGATTGTAAATAAAAGTATTACTGATTTATAGTAATTATAATATGTTCATGATTATTAGTTTGGGGATTTTGAAACTATGATATATGAAAAAGTAAGAGAATACACATGAAAAATCATACATGACAAAACAAGGTAATTAACCCATGAAATAATGAAAATAACTAATTATTATTAACAATGGGGTGATACGATAAAATAAATGAATCATATATGATATTATAGTTATTAATATTTTTCTATAATATGTGAATAAAGTGTTTTAAATCCCTATATATGAGTTTAAATCATTTTTATCCATAATTAAGTATTAGGAAATGCATTTCATCTCATTTTCAATTCATTATTGAATATTGAAATGTTATAAACATAATTGAATTTATATCATGTTCATACCTCTCCTTGACATGTTATATAATTGTTTATTATTAATTCATGTAATTTTATATTTTTAATCGAATTATTTCATACAAGGGGTATGAATTGATAATTACCAACTAGAAAATAATTTCCTAACAAAATTTCTTTTTTTTATATTACAAATTCATTGTCGTTGATGATCAATTATTATGCATAAAATAGATTTTTAATATATAATATTTATTTATTATTATAATGTGAATTTATATTTAATACACGTATTCAGTACATTAATTAATTTTTAGATAATCTTATTGATCATTGTAAGGGTTTATTTCACAATCTCACTCTAATCAACATTTTTTATTCTTGAATTTCTATTCATTGAAAATATTTGATCATTTTCCAATAAACCCAATTCAATATATTCTACTATGCTTATTCATTATATTTTCAAGTGATATTAATATTTTATCACTCTTTTGAACATAATTTTTTATAACTTGTTTTAAAAAATATGAATCATTTTTATTTTCGGTCAGAAATCTGTCTTCATCTAAAAAAATGTTTTCTAAAAAAATTTTAAATGTTTTTAAAATATTCAATATTATTTATTATGAATTATTTACTCATATTGTTTATTTTTCAATTTTTTCAATGGAATATTCTTTTAATTTTTATAACAAGACATGTCTATATCCCTTTTTACAATAAAAATGGAATATTCATTCAAAATTATACTAAATGTACATGATTTCCCACCAAAGAAACCATAATGTATTCAAATTGTCAATTATTATTTTACAAAGATATTTTAAATTTTAATCTTTATCTAATATTCCTAAAATTATTATTTTTTACAAGAGAATTTTAATGAAATTGATTTTTAAATTTTATACATAAAAAGTGAATTTAAAAATTGAAAGGGTATTTTCCTCAATGATGTATTTAATATTTTTTGTTCTATTTATATTTATAAAAATTACACTTTATTTAAATATAATGACCTTGTTATGTTTTGAATGATTATTATGATTATTCTTCCTTTATATGGTTTATGATTCGTTTTACCAAGGATGGTATTTTTGGTCACTTTCTTGAATCATTTTTGTAGTCAATAACATTCCATTTAAATGTTCACATTCATGATATCATTGGACATTATATTTCACCTAAATATCCATATTATGTTTCACAGATATCTGTAACTATTAGACCATATATCCATTCATCATAATGTTTTCTATATTGACATACATTTTTTACCTTATGATGTATTGATAATTTTTTCCCTTTATAAATAATAATATTTGATGACACAGAATATTGTTATTTAAATGAATTGATTATTCGATATATAATGAGTTCTTTATAACAAAAATGATGTGTGGGGACATGTATTATATAACACATTGATTCAAAGGTAGGTATCATGTCATGAGTATGAATTCAACTATTATATATGTTTTCATCTATAGTTTATACTGCCTCATGAATTCTCTCTATGGTAGATGTATCATTATTATGAGATCACGACATCAAATAATTTTGGATTTCAATCATTCATAATTTTGTAATAACTATCCATGAGTTTTTCCTTTGATATTATATTTGGATGCTTATAGTTCTAATTTTATTTATTAAATGTTATTTTTTTAGTTATTTAATGCTTTATATTGATTATGACTTACCCAATTATGATTTTCATCATATTGATTAAATAGAATGTGTTTTTATTTATATGACATTCCATACTGATTATTCCAGTCAAAATATTTAAAAGGAATGTTGGTTCTATTATATACAATTATATATTTATTATAATCATTTCTAAATGGTATATTTCAATATAATTAACCCTTATAGTTAATTTGAGATCACCCATATTTAGTTTTCATTCCCTATAATCCATGAGGTATACTAAAAATGAAATGGAGGAATAATCTAGATATATTAATGATATTCTCAAACTGAAAATTATGTTGTAATTTTTGTATTAAACTATAATTTGGGAATCATCTATGTATATCTAATGCAAATACTACTAAAATATTAGGTCTGTAAGGATGTGATACCTTATGTCTTCCACCAATGTATTAAAATAGAAAACCACATTAGGCTACTGAAGTTTGGATCAATATAAGTCATCAAAATTATGGTGAATGGACCAATACAATACCCAGAAGGACAACACCAATGCATCATTTCTTATTGTTAACAATTATAACAAATATATACCATAATATTATTAAATTCAGTATATATAAAGAAACAATAAAAAACCGAGAGGCAGTGCGGTAACAAATCATTGAACAACCCTCATCCATGCATGCTTCATCTCTATGCTTAAATATGTAATGTTTGTTTGTAAGTGAACATAACCATCCATGATGCTCTAGACACAATGCTTTAAAAAAAGTATACTTGAGTGTCTATCATAATTCCATAAAGCATCAAGTGACTAAACTATTTGAAGCACAAGTCATTGAGTAATAATCAGAAATACATAAGGAATTATGTGTATGTTACCTACCAAGAATCCACATGGAATTAATTAAAACTCATAAATACACAGTGATTCGAGTTTTTAAATATGAACATAAATACCTAATTAATCATGTAGAGTTCTTCCTGTAGGGCTATAATGAAAAAACATCATCATTGCAGCAACTACATCGACATACCTCACATGGTGTAATCACAACATGACGGACACCTATCATGGATATAGATACCAATCCACCCAAGGGAATCATGAAATGGAATTACAAGATAAGAAACATATCCCAGATCCTGAGATATATATCATTATCATATACCTCAACATGTCAATAAAACATCCTCATTTAATTTAGCTATCACATCGATAACATTGAATCAAATTGCCACAAACTGAATTTGGTTACCATCAATACCAGCACCAAAACCTTCCTAATATAAGTCTTAAAGGGATTTTCGGATAACCACGGGCTAGAACAAGTGCCCGGGTATCAAAAAAAATTTCAAAACAATATGACCATGTTTATAATCATACAATAACAAAAAAACCCAATAAACCAAATCTGGATTTTTCAAACAAAACCATCTTTCAAAAAATTTCAGATTTTAGTTACACAATTTAATACAATGTTCAAAGACCGTTACAAAATTAAAAAACTAAAAATGACATCCCAAGAACCTCCTCATGTTAAGATGCCCTTACTAGATTGAGAGGACTCCTTAAGTGCATCCAAGAGACTCCAGATCAAATACAGGTGGGGGATACTTTCCGGGTACTGTAGTAATACTGTAGCAGGGACTATAGAAGGTACTACGTTAGGGACTGTAGCAGGTACTATAGCAGGAGCTGTAGCAAGAACTATAGTAGGAACTGTACAGAACTATAGAAGCAACTATGTAGAACTATAGCAGGTATTGTAGCAGGCACTGTTTGGCATTGTAGTTGTCAGGAATATGCCCTTGATTGGGCCTTCAGGCCACCGATTTGGTCCCCAATCCATTAAGGTCATCGGGACACCCATGAATTTTGAGTCAGTAAGGGATTCGGGCCACCTCAAGGACTTCAGGCCACCTTAAGTGAAGATGAAAACCAGAAAACCTACAAGGAACAAGTTTCAGAAGGAGGAGCAAGGAGTTTTCACCACATCAGAAGCTAAAAGGATTGCAAGAATGAGATGATATTCAACCTTCCATCGGGACAAGCCTGTGCATGCACAAGAAAGCCTATCTGAATAGCCATGTGATGGTGGTTAGCTGATTTCATTATGATGATGCTAGGGTGGAGCAATTCCAAGCAGTTAGTCTGGGTTTTATGTAATGTTTGAATCCTACGGAAAATGAATTCCTCTAAGGCTTATGGTCCATGTAATACTTACGCGTACGGACCTTGTAAGGGTTCCACCTCACCCCTAGAATGGTGGATTATCAAAAATCAAGAAATATAAATGCATTTAGGACATTGGAGGACAATAAGAGGCCCAAACCTCAAGCCACCTCCACAAAACATCATCATAAAGGGCCGCTAAAACCCAATCTATTGGTACAGAAGTTGTACCCCAACCCACAACAAAAAAAATAACCAAGTATACATACACTCAAAGGATTAATTAGGGTTTGATCCAAATCCCATTATGATTCAAGCACTAAAATATTCCATGTGATAAACATTTCAAAGAAGAAAATCTTGAATGTTTTCATAAAAATTAGATGCTATTAAGGATTTCTTATAGGTGCAACAATAGATAATAACAATTTTCAAGTGATCTACTTTAAAGAATCTTAAATAAAAAAATATTGCGAAAGATAATGAATTTTCCATCCAAACATACCATATTCTAGAAGTAATTATAAATTATCTAATGAGAACACGCAATGGGAAAATATCTCCTAGGCACTAGCTGGATGTGGGTCCCAGGTACGTCATATCTACGCGAAATTACCCAAACAAATATATATTCTCATTCACACGATACACTAATAGGGATCATATTCATATACTTGTGGTCCCCCATAATCTTTATCATCATCATAGTTTAGCTAGTGTTGTCAA
The DNA here is from genome assembly GCA_963277665.1 of Viscum album. Taxonomy (NCBI): domain Eukaryota; kingdom Viridiplantae; phylum Streptophyta; class Magnoliopsida; order Santalales; family Viscaceae; genus Viscum; species Viscum album. The sequence continues at coordinate 398,266,272 of OY728151.1, read as the reverse complement.
CGTTTAACATCCTATGTGAAACACAGGCCGAACCCTATGGGATCAGTAGCATACCAGTACATGTTTACCCACCTAGATACCTGGGTTTCCCTGTTGTGCTCGAAATATTTGATCAATCCATGAAAAATAATATACACATGAAAATTCCATTTCCACATCACACATTCACCAAACATCCAACTTGTATATCACACAAGTATGATGAAGCTCCTTTCACAAGCATAATTTATTATTCATATCATACTCACAAAAAACATTCCACAAACATGTTTTTAACCTTTCTTGCATTTTGATAAAACATTTAAGAAACTTATAAAACATAAAAAAAAATTTACATCTCAAATTACTACTTTATGTTTTAAAAATCGATTTTAATTGAACACAAACACCAAAACAGTACATGTACATTCTTTTACAACATTTATTGACTCAACAAATAATTTCCATTTTCATAAAACAATCCCATGAGGTATCACCATGTTTTCCATAGAAAACGCATTTCAAAACACTCTTTCTAAGCCAAAATCATTCCAATACCAATCCAAAAAATAATTGGTAGCCCGAGAAACATTTATTAAACGACTCTAAAGTGATATGAAACCATCTTAAATTATTCCACAAAATATACACATGAAAACACACATTTTTATAAAACACTTTCAAGAAGTATAATAAGGTTTTACACATAAAACCCATTCAAAATCCCATTTTATACCCACATGACACTAAAGAAGTAACAAAACTGAATTGGAAGCCCCTTTAAACTACTAATAAAACACTTTTATGTTTTATAAAACTACCACAACAATATATCACATGAGTTACAATTGAAAATTACACAGCTTTAATCAAAAAATGTAACTTTAATAACAAATGATTTGAAAATGTGACCAAAAATGGTTTTCTTCACCAAAAAACATATTATTAACATGATAAATTATTATATCAAGAAAAAAACTCATCAATAATTTCTTACACATGGAATGACAAAATGAAAATGTCGAAAGCCTCAAATCATGGTGTGAAACACAAACCACACCACCACCTCACTATAAGGGAATGAAATCTAACATAAAACCCAAATATTTGACCAAAAAACACCAAATAAAACCCTAGGAAAGAAACCAAACTTTTGGAAATTTTGTAACATCATGAAATTGGGGGAAACCCTAAGGAGAAGGAAGGAAATGATGAGGGAAAACATACATGAAAAAATCAAGATGAAAGCGAGAAAAATACACTAATAAATGAATCTTGAAGAAACCAAAGCTAGTATGAAGGCTCTGGTGGGATCAATTAAGTCATGTTAGGAATGAATATGGGGGAAAAGTGAAAATTAAAAGATTTAGGAAAAGAACATTTTACCTCTTCAAATCTAGGTGATTTGAGAATGATTAATAATGATCACCCTAATTTGTGGGGGAGATGAGCTCCAAAGAGAGTGAGGAGATAATGGGAGCTCATCTTGCATTAGTTGTATTGTGTGGGAGTTAAAATCACCAAAAAACATTAAATCATGAATTAGATATTAAAGAATAGAAAAATATTTTAAATCAGGAAATGAGCTTTCGGGCTGGCTCAACACTTTAATAAAAAAACCAAATCCATCATTATTATAGATTCTTATGGGTTCTAAATTGATATGTTGGTTTTAATATACCAGAGTTTTTCAATTTGGAAGTTTAATTCATATAAAATTTTAAAAAATAACAGAGTTATAAGAAAAATGAAATATTGATATGGGCTCATAGTTTTGCCCCTATTTTGAAAACCACTATTTCAACCAAAGTTATTGAAAAACCCAAAAACTAAAGAAATAATGGAAAATATATAAAAAATACCTTTCAAATAATTCATTTATATGAAAAAAATAATTCCCTATCATGTGATTTATTTAATCCCTCAATAGATCACAAGTCATTATTTAATATAATTACTCTAAAATTTCAAAAATAACATGGAATCATGTGAAAAAAGTTACCAAAAATACACCTCATGGATTTCAAGAGGGATAAAACACTCTTGTTTCATCATTCCTAATTTATTGATGACCACACAATAAGATAATATTCTATTTACAATGTGGACCTTGAAAACATGTCAATTTATTAAGTGTTTTTTATTTAATTAATTAATAATGAATATTAATTTATTAATTATGCATTATTATTATTCATGACACAATGTGAACAAAGGTCATTATATAAATGTGGGGAAACTCATATCTCATAACAAGAAACACGAATAAAAAAGGGAAGAGAACTTGAGACCACCTACGCCCACCATTAAAGTTTCATAATCACGTGTGACTACCAATTATGGAAAAAAATAAATTACAACATGGAGACATGTTTAAACAAGAGCCAAAAAGCTAAGGAACCTCCCACCTCAATGTCATTGAAATAAATTATATGTTTTTTTATGGTTTCATCACATGAATTAAATTCACATAGAAAACCAAATAAGATCATTAATGAAAGAATCCTAAAATAAAAAAACAAAATTTTATTCCTAGATGAAATATAATATTACATGTGATGATACTTCATTCTTCTAAGATAATTTCTGAACTACCATTTTATGTGAATTTATATGCTGAAAAAAGTCCATTGAAGTATAATTATACCCCAAATAATTATTAATTTAAAATATAACTAATTATTGATAAAAAATATATATAAATTATTCTTATATAGTTATATTAAAATTATCTCATACAATCTATCCTATGACTAAAAGTGAGATTATTTTTTAAATCTTTACATATAGACAATCCTTTGATAATTTTTTGAAATAAACTCTTGATTTTTCTTGATAATATCTTTTGATAATAAATTTAATTATCATTATATTTTTTTGATAATAATTATCACATTATTATTCAGTTATTGATCAACAATTTATCATTTTTTTGATTTTTTTGATAATAACATATAATTATTTGTTGATAATTAATTATAATTATTTCACGTTAAATCAATACAAGTAAAAATGTTTTCTAAATTGTGAAAATATTTGTATTAAAATAAATTTTAAAAACCTACCTCCATGATTTCATAAAAAATATATGGAATCAATTTTATATCATTGATATAAACCCAATTGAACTAACATTATGTCAATCTGATTAGTATCAAAAAATATATTGAAGATATTACCTTGGAATTATAAAAAATCAAAATATAACAGAGAGTGAGATGAGAGAGTGGGGTATGCAGAGATAGATGTGAGTTAAGGAAAATCACATTTAAATTATTGTGGTTCACAACAATTACACATTCAACCATTATTGTTTTCTAAATTAATTACATTACAATTCATTTAATTCATCATTAATTATTTTCACTATCTCTTCATGATCCCAAATTACACCCCCTTAAACTCATGGGTTTTTATTTAATATATATTAAATTTAATATTTATAACAAATTAAATCATTAATTTAATATATATTAAAAATTACATTATATATATATACATATATATTGAATCATATATGTATTACATACACAAAATATATACATACTCATTAAATATATATGTAACCACACACACACATTGATATATATATATATGTGTGTGTATGTATATATACATATATATTTACATTAAATATATATACATAAATTATATACACACACACAAGCATTTATATATATATATATATATCTTGTATATTTATATAATCAATTTTACTTTTTCACATACCTATTGTTTTCCTCACATTAATTATATTAACAACATAAACAATAAAATATTATTATTTTTAAATATCCCACCAAATTGGAATCATTTTCATTTTTAATACATCTACAATTTAAATATCTCTTATAATAAATATATTTTTATTTAGCAAACAATTATATTTATGTGGAATATGGTAATATTAACCCCATTAAAATTTCTCCCTCATACTTAGTTAAATGCCTATAATTTTATTAGCCACACAATTTTATTTATATTGTAAATTTAATAATTTCAATTTTAATAACTAACCAACCCATAAATATTCACCCATGAAGGAATTTCACTCATCAATAAGATAATTTTTTTTATTATACATGTAATTTCATTTCATTTCATTGGACACAATATATAATACTAAAATAATTCTTATTACTCATATGTGTGATGTATCCAAACAATCGACCCATATAATGATAATTTAGATCGTGTAGTAAAATATTTATTCCAACCCTAACAATGGTATCATATTTCCCATATGATACACCATTTGAATGATATTATATTATTTTTGAAAATATATAATACCAATATTAAACAAATTATTCCCATATGCAATTTTACAAATAGCCGGAAGCACTCAAATGTTATATCATGCCTAGTGTAAACCTCACATCCTCAACCTAATGGTTGTATCAGATTTCACATATGAGACAATGTTAGAGATGTATTTCATTTTTTTTAAATACCACACACTCTTTATATAATATATTTTAAAATGTTTTTTAAATAATTATTAAAGATCTACATGTCTTTTAATTGAAAAATAACATAGTGTAAGACACTGAAAATATTTTACATAATATAGAAATGTTTTCACATATATTTTACTAGAACAAAAATCATTAAAATCATTAATTAATATTTGATTTAGAAAAATTAACATTTTTTCACATAAAAATACTTAAAAATTATTTAAAAATAGTTTTTTAGTATCAATATAAAATTTAACAAGTTATAAGAATGAATGATAGGTTATAACATTATAATAAATTGAATTTGGTGTGAACCAATTTATGTATGGGATATAGTCAAATATGATTGTATTTGGAGATATCTTTGACTATGGATTTAAAGGCATGTGGGGTGAGACCAACCTAGAGTCATAATATTTGATGGGAGCATTGTCTACGTAATTAAATTTCTATTCATAAACCTATAACAAAAAAATATGGATTTTTAAATATATATTATCAAGGATATTTTTTGAATATTGATGATTCCACTACTTTATTACTTATTCATTTTAATATGAATAATATTTATTCCATTATTCAAGTTTAGAGATATTTGTATGATTGTGTGAAACATTATTAAGTAATGATAACATCATTATTCCCTAATAATTATCCTCACTTATGATCATTGATAAATATAACATTTTTACCCTTTCTATGAACGAGATCTCACCAATTCATATGATTATGTTGTCCCCAGGTTATGAATAATGGTATTAAGAAAAATATTTCAAATTTTAGTATTATAAGTGAAGAACATTGTGTTAGAAACTAATAATAATTTATGAAATATGTTTATTATTTATCTAGTATCAAAATACACTGTACAATTATTGTCCATGATGATGTATTTTTGAGAAATGTAATGAATATTCATTTTAAATGATGCAATATTTAGGTATATTATCCTCTGTTTTCATCATTTGGTGTCATGTTAGGGTTATAATATTCATTGAATTATATCATTATAAAACATTATAAAAAATAATGAGATACGTCTATGTGTATGATATGATCATTAATCATTGTTAATGTTGTGATTGTGTGGTTTTCAAGGTAAATAAAACCAAGTTGGAATATTGGAAAGTGAATTTTGATGGGGAACCATTCAACCTAGGTATAACAACATTATAAGGTGTGGATTTTTTGTTAACTCAGTTATAACTAGTTCATAAGTTATTTTCCTAGGAATGAAAAACATTTTAGACACTCTTAGTGAATATACAAGTGTCAATTCACATTTTATTTATTTATCATTATAAAAAAATTAAATAAATAATGACTATGGTTGACCTCAGTTAAACATATGGTGTCATAAATTTAAATTATTGATTATTGATTTAAATATCCTATGGATTATTTTTTATGATTATGACAACTCATTGTGAGTAGATTTTACTATACTACACATTTTCATTTAATTTAGTTGATGGAACCCGATGGAATCTTGTTAATGATAAATGTGATGGAAAATTAATTATTTTACTAATGAAAATCTAATGGAAATGTGATCCATAATATGAAAAATTGTGATTATTCTTAACCATATTTCATAATATATTAATAAACCTCATATTCTGTGACATTATGAAAAAAATCCAATAATAGAAACATATAGTTTCTTGAGAGTTTAGATGATGATGATTGGAGAGGAATGAATATTTAGATTCATATATGTATATTATATGGGAAAAATATGATAATTAAATGACTATAATGGTTGATAAGATACATTAATTTTTAAAATGAATGTTGTAAAAAACCAATATTCAATGAAAAATTAGAATTAAATGGGGTGATCTGAAGTTCATATAAATTTATAACTAATATTTAAATCCCCTATGTGTAGAGAATATTGGAATATTTTGCCAAATACACTAATAGAAGGAATAATTATTAGATCAAGGAACATTTTATTCTATGTATATCACTGATGTGAATAATGATAAAAAATGCATGCTCTAGAGTAAGGGATGTCTTTTTTATTTTTTAAGAGTATTAAATATAGAAATAATATTATTCAATCATTAGTAGAATATGATGGTATTTTAATCGTTGATTATATATCCCTATATATATCTCTTACATATTTTTATAATATGTAAATAACATTTGAAATTATAAATCAACACACTATTTTCTATATTTTTCACAATGAACATGTAAATCTAATTGATATTTCCTCCATTATACGTATCTTAATCACTATTAAATTTAGGTTCTTATCCTAAATTTTAGGATATAGGACCGTAATTGAATATCTACTTATTGTTAATAAATATGTTAATGTACTTAAAAAATAATTTCCCATCCTTACCCTAAATCATGATGTTTAGTTTTTAATTAAACTCATATCGGGTTTTAAAAATATTTAATAGTATCCTTATAGAAATTTCCCAATTGAGTCGTATGAATTAAATAAGTTTCTCCCATAGAATATTGATAATATATTGATATTTACAAGTTCATAATTAAGGGTAAACCTATTCATTTTTGTATAAGAATAATGTGTCAATAAGTCTTTATATGGATCATCAAGACCATTACAAGATCCCTATCAAGATGAAGTATCTTGTACCCCATATTGAGGACTAGTTCTATAAGTTGTGTACATATCAATAAAATTTAAATATTATCATTTATTATGGATATAAATATTTGAGGTATAAGAAGGAGGATATTGTGGCTTCCTAAAATAGTATATATAAATATTATATCTTAAAACATTATTATTAATTACATATCATTGTGATTCACACTATAGATTTAATTTTTTTACCCTTGGAATGTTTAATAAAAAATAATTACCAAGATATATATTTAAATAATTTGTAAAATAGTTCTTAATAACTAGAAAATTTTTTATGAAAAATCATACATAGACCTGTGCATCATAACATAGAGAAACTAAATAATAATAAATGGTGTTATTGATATCACAGTAGTGATAAATATAATAGTTATCAACAAGCATTTAAGAATAACATTAGTATACGGGTATTAAAAAATAAACATAACATTAGAAATAATAAACAATAATTCATAGATTATAATTATGTGGCATAGTTTAAGGCATGATCTTTTTTAATAAATGAATCATAAAGGAATCAATAACTATAATCCATGAGAAAATAACATTTTCATATGATCATGTAATAAAATAGGGGAATAAAGTGTAGCATAATAATAATAATATAAATATTAAGTTAATAATATTTTCTAAACATTCAACACATTTTAGATTTTTTTTATCTTCTTGTGTACCTACTTCATGCTAGGATAACATCATGTGTACCCTTTTTAGGTAGGTTAGATCACCCATGTACCTATTTTTTCCTTGGGATAACCTCCCATGAACAAAATAGTCTCATAAAAAAATAATATTTAACATAGTAATTGGAAAGGTATAATAGACGCCTTATCCAATACTCATAATCTTTTCTTATATATCAAAAAACATCATGAAAAACTTAATAATTCTATCAAAATATTATCATTTTTAAGGAAAACAGAATTCATTAAAATTTCATCGTCATCACAAAAAAAATTCATTATAGAAATAAGAACTAAATAATATAATTATATCCCTATTAAATTAAAATTATCATTATTGGATGTTGTCACATTTAAACAATTCCTTTTAAATATTACTACCATATTTTTGTGAAAATTAATTAATTATTTTTAGAAACCCTTATATAAAATGCATATTTTATTAATTTTAAAGAACAAACATACTTGGAATTAAATATGGAAACTTTACATTAATTTTTCATGTAATTTAATGGTTATGATGGTGGAAAATTTTATTCTTGTGGTAAATGATAAAAACTAGATTCCATTCACAGTTTTAGTAAATAACCAAAATGTACCTATTTAAAAAAATTAATAAAGTCAAATTAAATAATTCATATAAAAAATAGAAAATGGGAAAAAATAAATATAAAATATCTTGGGTAATAGAATAAAATAATTATATTTTTTATATTATATGTACTAGAAAGAAAAAATAGTCCTGATCAAATAGAGAAAAAATACTAATTCTATAAAAAAATTCAAAAAATTCATATAAAAATAGAATGTGGGGAAAAATAAATAGAAAAATTCATGGGGTAATAGAAACAAAAATTCATAAAAATAATATAAATTATATAAATAAACAATAGAAAATATTCCTCATAAAATTGAGAAACAAAACTTTAATTCCATAAAAAAATATTTTTTATCTCTTGAAAACATATAGAGTTCAAAATTAAATGAAAATAATTAATTTCTATAAATAACTTATCGAGAAAAAATGAAATATGATTTTGTAGATATATATCATATAGTTTCATTAATGTAAATTTAGGAATAAACAATCCTAGATAAAATTATGATGTACGGTAAAACACTGACCTCAAATCCAACTTTAATTATAAGATCATTAACCTATGATATATTGAGTAAAAATTTATTCTCATTATACAAAAAAATAAAACTTATATTTATAATATAATATTTAAAATATTTCTGAAATTTGTTTAAAAAATATTAATAAATCATTTTTAAAATGATTTTTTTAGTTTTTAACTATTTTGGTAACCATGAATGTTTTACTTTATAAGTTCTGGTCATGAAGCATTTATCTTGGGTAAATCACATCAAAATTTATTACAATGATATAATAAAATTTATATAGTCATTATATATATATTTTTAAACCTCTATTTGTAAATATCAAACCCAAAACATTGCATAATATTTAGTTTTATGTCAACAATTCATTCTCTGAAATTTACGGTCTTTTCATGTTTATAGTTTTAGATAATTTTTTCATAAATCACTCAAAACAAAATAATAAAATACAAATTTTTCACTTTTTTGAGTTACCATATATTCCTCCATATTAAAATTTTCATGAAAAACATTATTTCATTTCATGAAAAATCATCACAATATTTTTCATGAGATCTCTCATTCCCTTACCCATCCATAAATATTATAAAAATGTTTTTAAATTTTATATTATCGCACAAATATTCGTATTTAAGAAGAAAATTTTGAAATAAACCATCACCCAATGGTATTTGTAAAAAATTTCCTTTTTAAAATTATTTTTTTAGTTTAATGTAACAATTTTTTCCTCAATTGATCACTATTTATTGAAAAAAATATTAATTAAAAAATTTCATAAGAAATGTAAATGGAAAATAAAACAATTAAATGTTTTTTTAAACATGATAAAATGGATAAAACATTTTCACCATGATATATTTTTTATACTTTAAATGAATAATATTCTTTCCAAAATATAAATAAAAATAAACAACATACATTTTGAAAACATGATATTATATCAATAATAAAAAATAATATAGGTAACATGGAGAATAATGTTTTATCATACTTAATTATGTAGTATCCCTCACATCTACACATGAAATATAAAACATTTTTACACATGAAATAACCCTCATGCTTATACATGATATATCCCTTACTATTATAATTAAAATAACTATCATTGTAAAATTACAACATTAAAATAACATTAATGTCGAGGGATATCAGAAGAATCCCCATATATGGTTTATAATGGACGAAATCATCATCATAAAAAATTCCAAAGAGCCATAATATAATCATAAAACAAGAATTCTTTCATAAAATAAATTGTTGTGGAAAAACACTTATTCAAATAGAAACCCCCACACATTGATTGGGGAACAATATTTTAAAATTACCATGTATGCTTGTAAATAATATTAAATTAATATATTAATTATATATTAGTTAAAATCCACTCATTGTTAATATATTAAATAACATTCCTTATTAATTTCTTTTGTAAATGTCATAAAGCACCTTGTTTCAAAAATGGAAACAAAAATAATTTAAAACCATTTACTAAAATGTTAAATGAGTTTAAAAATGAATTAAAAAAATATATAAGAATAATGAAAAGAATCATTAAAATTTTTTTAGAAGACAATATTATTTATATTGAAGAAAATTTTATTTTTACTGGAAACATTAAAAAATTAATTTTTTAAAGATTTCCCCATACCTCGAGTATGATATATCACATATGTGAATAATCATCATGAATAATAAAATTATGTTAATTTTATACATGATAAAAAATTATTTTATAGTTTTTTTAATTTAATATAATTATTAACACACTATATGAAATTACTTAATCTCTTATGTTCACTTAATATATTTATAAGATATTAAGTACTTATGTCAAAAATGGATTTGGTTAGTTGACTATTGCCAAAGTGGAAATTAATCCTTAGTATAAACAATATTAATGATAATGTAATTATATTTATTATATATAAATTATACATTAAAATTTTACCATTACATATGGTTACAAAAAAAGAACTATGTTACAATCATTGAGATTGTAGGCTGTATGTATGCATTAGTAATGTTACCATTTTTCAACAATTAATATGGGAAGATAGAAAGTATTATTTTATAACTATAAATTTTTAGTAATATCATATATATAGTAATTATAAAATAATATTTATATATATGACATTCATGTGATGTGACGATAAATAATGAATCATAGCACTTCATGGAGGTGATACTCAATATATATGCAGAGTCATCATTATCATTTTTTATATTCATGGAAAAATAATAATTTAATAAATATATTATTTTTTAATAATTATAAATATGTACATAATATTATATTTAATCATTACATCCATAATTATAAATAGAATATAGATAATGTGATGGAAAATTAATTACATCGATTTATGTGGTTGTAGTCCTCCATACACATAGTCGATAATTTCATTTCTTATTTAAAGGAGGAGATGTGGATATGGGTTAAGAAAAATAACCTAAAAAATATATCAATATAATTATGATGTGTTACTTATTATTATATCATGGACTAAAAATATTTTATGAAGGTGATAGAAGAATGAAAATAAAAATATGAACTTGAATACTATACCTTATATTTATAAAACCACATTGGATTGATACATTAAACCCTATATGTTTGGTATTTTCCCAAAAAAAATATTCATATGGAATGTGGGGATATATTTTAGGATGGTATTTTTAAAGGTAATGGATGAAAAAATACTATTAATCTATATATGAATAATAAAAATAGGTTCCCTTTTATAAGAGAGCAGAGGGACGCGTTTGGAATCTCTTAAAATATTAACATAATATTAATAACATTTCAATTTTAAATTGATCTGAATTGATTTATTTTTAATATAAGATTATTATTGGAAATAAATTCATCCACTAAAAATTAGGTATTTTTTAAAATATATTTATACCCTTTTCTTTGGGTTTTAATCTTTATTTTACCCCTTTAACTATTACTGGGAAAACATTGACCATTACCCATTGAGGGTTAATATATTTTCTATAAAATTTGGGCAATAGCTGAAAATATAGAATGGTTGTTATTTAAATAGTTATAATAATCACTTGGATGAATTATGCATTTTTATGAATTTTATATCATTAAATAAATCACTATTTATTATAAAATATAAAATATTTTAATTTTTAGAAAAATCAAATACATCATCATTAATGATCTCAACATAAAACATATAATTTAAAAAAATTTATTATATAAATGTGTTTTCAAGGGATTATACAAAATTAATTTATTACATTATTTATTAAATATTGTATTTATTTAAATATTTTAACTGCATTTTAATATTTTTTATAATAATTGAATAATTACTACATCAGTGTTCTATAAAAAGTTATGGTAAGTATTTATTCAGTAAATATTAAAAATAATATTAAGATAATAAGTATAAATCAATTATATTTCAAAATAATATGTATAGTTTAATATATCTTCTGTACAATGACATATTAAAAATATTATACTTATTAAAAAAAAGAGTGCACAATATTATGCTTTTTTATATAAAATGTTATTAGTGTAAGAATCTCATCCAAGTGTCCCCAAAAGGCCATAAAATCATAAATTAGATGATTATTATTGACTTATAACCCTAAAATAATGTTTAGTAATATATAATGATAATTTTATTGTTCATATAATTTTATTTTTAACAATTAATTAATATATTAACCAATTACTGTGGTAAAAATATTACAAAGATTACTATTCATCATGACCCAATATAAAAGGGGTATATTTAATAAATTAAAATCCTATAATTCCAAATATTGAATCAATTTTTCAAAACAAAAAAATTTTTAATTTTATTTAAAATTGAACCAACAAAACACAATAAAAACATCTTAGTAGATAAATGATTTTGTAGATATAAAATATTTTTATTCTAATTTCAATTATATTATCCATTTCATAAATCATGATTTTATTAATTTTAATAAAATAAAAATAAAAAAAATTTAATGCTAATACAATAAATAAGTTCCATTATTAAATACTCAGATATAATATATAATTTTCAGTAATTCTATAACAATTTAACTCTTTTTAAAAAATCTCAAAATATTATTCAAATATTATTTTCACTTGATGAATTCAAAAACGAAATAAAAAATCCCATATTAAAATTCTATATTTTGGCAAATATTTTTTTTAAATATAACCCTAAATGAAATAGGATTAAATAAAATATATTTTCGACATTAAATATTAAATAATTTATAATGATTGAATATATTAATTTAATTCAATAATATAAATAAATATGAAAATAAATTATTATATATATAATGAGTTTATTACTTTATCCATAAATTAAAATGTCTCTTCCTCCCAAATTTATTCACTAATGAAACAAGTGATGATACCTTTCCTAATTTTCATATTCTTAAGTTACTTATTCAACTATATTTTTTCTCCACAAAACTGAATCCTGATGAATTAACATATTCTTGAGTATATTATCTCAATGATCAAGAATATAACAATGGTTTCCCTTATAAGAATGTTTATCTACCCACTTAACAACCTCATGGATAAAAACATTATATGATTTTGGATTATATTTCTTAAACATTGAAACATGAAATAAATTCTAGAAACATCTTTTGTTGAAATAAAACTATGTGAATAACATATCAATTCTTTTGTTATTTAGCATGGTCTAAATAGTCGTAGTCTTAACATTAATAGATTTCCAAAACACAGAAGACATTTCCATTGACATATTTTATGAAAAAAGGTCACCTATCCCAAATTATTGGTTTTTCCTTTTTTAAAATGTAAATTTTTATACCTAATATAAACTACACACATATATTACTGAATCATTTCACTTTTTCGGACACTTTGTCATCCAATTATGGTTCTATTTACCTTCTTTCACCTACTTCATCACAGAATTATGGAGTTCCACACCACATTCCAAAAAATGACACATAAGGATCCATCTATATACTAAAATAAACACTATTATTATTAAAAATTAATCAACTAAAAAACATTGAGTTCCAAATAACCTTGTAAATGAATTGAATAAGCACAATGAAAGTGTACCATGGAATGAAATGTCCTTTATAATTTCCCTAAATATATATAATGAAAAGCAATATGGAAAATTAATTAATGACCAAATGATTTCTAATGGACTTTCTAAAAAATATTTTGGACCTATGATCATAGTAATTTATAATGGGTAGTGGTACTCCATGTAACCTAACTATCTCTTAATGATACAATCAAAAAAGTTTATCTAAAAACATTGCATCTCGAATGGGAATGAAATGTTCATATTTAGTCAATCAATCAATAATAACACAAATTTCACTATTACCTCAAACATTTGTTGGAAATACAACCATGAAATCTAGATATATATTTTCACATTTCTAGTTTAGCTCTAGAAAAGGTCAAAACATCTCTTTTAGTAATTTATTCTCTGCTTTAATATATTGAAAATTCAAACAGTTCACTTTAAAATCAATATTATTAATTTTCATTCCATCCCAACAATAATACTCTAAAAGGTCACTATATATATTTATATTATTTTGAAGAATTAAAAATGGGGAACTATGATCTTCATTTGAAAAATCCCGCTTCATATTAGAATAAAAATACAAACATAACAACTTTTCAAATCTAAAAACACATTCTTTATCAATATTTAATTAAGGAAACATAATATTCTAAAAGAATTATACCATTTAATTAAACTCTTATTCCAACATGTAAGATATATTAATTTGGATTGACAATGAAAATATTGACTTACTCCCAAAACAATGTTGGGGAAGTTTTTACATTTAGAAATTAAAGAAAAAATTCAACAAATCATTAAATAAATGTTCAAGTTATAAAATTTACAAGGTTAATGTTACAAAATTTTTATTACTCAAAGCGTCATAAAATTTATTTGATTTTACATGATGGTAATCAATCAATGAATTAAAATCACATAATCAATTCAAACCATATTCTATTCCAGATGTTCAATAATTTATGTGTGAATATATACAATAAATTTTTATGGTCTGTATATATTTCACAATTTTCTTAATAAAAATGACGCTTAATGTTTTCTAAACACGCCCTACATTATTTCAAAATCATGTGAATGATATTTTTACTGATGATGCTTCAATTTTTGTGAAACATTATAAATTACCCTATAATTCATTATCATAACCCAACCAAGTCCCTTCATTAGAGAATCACTAAATATGATAAAATCAAAATTTATAAATCATATGGACAAAAAGAGCATTCATCAGTGTTTTTTTAAATTATTAATAATAGTGATAAAAATCTATAATCTAGTTAAATTTAACTCATTCGCATGTTAACTATGTTAATGGGAAATATAATAATAGTGTTTCATCAATAAACCATTATAAATAACAATCTAATCAAAAAAAAACATTGAATCTCAGTATAATATGTATGTATATTCCATTAATAAACAACTTCTATTTATTTCCAGATCTACTATAAATCCATCTATAATTTTATTGATCTTAAAGATAGAAATATGTTTTAATGAAAAAAACATATGATCAATTATCTAATAAATTTTTTTCATTGTGGGTTTGTAGAAAAATTATAAATATTTTTTTATGATCCTTATAATAATTTTAATAAAAAATATACAATAAATAAGAAAATTAAAATACTATCCAAATATTCATGGTATACTCTATTCATATGATCGATATATATAAAGATACATTTATATATCAATGATAAATATAACTTCATGATTATGAAATCTAGTCTATTTTTTTGAAAATAAATATCCTTCTAAAAAATTAAATTAAAAAACAATAATTTTTTGATCAAAACACCCCGTGAAAGAAAAATTATTTTATATTGATTTAATCAAACCCTCAACTTATATTATTTCATAAGATCATCTAAACATAAGATTATTTTGACTCATAAAATATTACATTGTCATCATGTGACCTCTTTGCCTTTATAGTCGATCTATTTATTAGATTTTATCACTATTTGTATCCTTTTTCGACTAATCAATTACTACTACAAACAACTCAGTTACAATTCTAACCATTTTATGTGAATGATTTAGAATGATATCATCCTCTACTAGCTTTCTAACTTTAGTTTTCATATTTCCAATACAAAAACCCACTCTTAAAAGATATAGTTTAGTTTAGGTGACATGGTAATATTAAAATTATATACCATAAAAAATTAAATATAATGTAAAAAAAATTAACGGTATATTATTAACAATATCCTTACCTCTAAATTTATCTGAACCATCATCAGATATTAATTGTGAAGACCCAGCCACAAACATGAAATATTATTGACTTTTCAATCATGAATTCATTGTCATATAATTTAGGATGTTTTTTGGATTTTATATTTAGCGAATTAGTCTATAAATTATACAGAAAAAATGCATATAATAAAGAATTAGTAACACTTAATCACTCTATATTTTTATTACTACTTAACACTTTTAAAACAAAGCCTGATTCCATTTCAGGAAAAATCATCTCGACATTCTTCTTGACATAATCCAATCCATAAACCATCCCTAAACCCTATGAAAAAAATTAAAAACATGGATGATAAATGAAATCATATTAAGGGACATAAAATTTAATAATAAACCATTAGTATGCAATAATTTTGAACACATTTTTTTTACAAAAAAATATTGTAATCATAATAAACATATTCTTACTCAAGAAATGACATTTCCCAACAAAAATATAAAATAATAAATTTAATAAGAAATATTAAATTAGAAATAATAACAAATTTTTATTTGAAAACATGATGACCGCATGAAAAATTTTCTGAAAGACTAACTTCGTAACCTTAAAAATTAACATATATTTTCTACTAAATATAAACTTATTATCTAAACATTCAAAAATATATGATTCTAGAATGTAAAAATAAGTAATATAGGAAAACTGGTGATTAATTTTCATATAATACATACTTATTGAGTAACCATCATAGAAACACATTAAATAGTCCACACTATTATACTTGAAATAACCCTCATAGTTATTATTTTGGTAATCATCATATTTACATCTTGAATAACCATCCCAGTTAACTTACAATATAAAAATACGCAGAAAATTGATGGGATATAATAAATTGGCCTTTGTTTGGCCTATAATGGAACCAACTATTACTATAAAAGATTCAAAATATCTATAACATAATCATAAAAAATTAATTCTTACATCACGAAAATGTTCTTTCTGAGAAATAAATTATTTAAACAGAAAACCATGCAAAAAAATAAAATAAATATTTATTAGAAGATAAAATTTAAATATTTTCAATATATATCGAATAAATATTTTGTTCACGAATGCTTGAAGATTAATTGAATTTTTATAAGTAATAAAATAATTTCTTGCACATTATTTTTTCCAAAAAAGGAAAAATGTATTTCATTAAGAAAATGACAAAATAATTCCTTTAAAACCTTTAAAACTCCAACATAGGTAAGTATGATTTTAAAAAATAATAAAATAAAAAAACCATAATGAAAATAGTTTTTATTAAAAATCATATTGATATCTACGAAAATGATACTTTTAAGGGAAAATTTTAAAATATATTTCTAAATTAATGTCTGTTACCTTGACGCTAACACAACAGACATGAAATTTTTTATTATATTTAATTAACATATATTTATTTTATACATTATTCATCTATATTTGTAATATTAATATTCTTTTAATATTTATTATTTTAATGTATTATACATTTACATAATCCCATAATTTCACATCAAACGTTTTGATGATATTCGTTACATATGTCTAGAGTGAATTTAGTCGATTGACTATGGTAAAATAGGAAATTATTACTACATTTAAAAAAATAAGCATGATATAATTATTATTATTATACATAAAATATAATGTAAAATTTAACTATTACATATGGTTATGAAAAATGCACTATGTTACAATCTTGGACAAAGTAGGTCATACATACAAATGACTATGGTTTCCATTTTTTAGAAATGAATATTAAAATAAGGTAAGTATAATTATATAATTAATGAGTTATAATATTATAATATATATCATATTAATTAATTAAATTGTTATATATATTATCCATCTTATGTGGAAGTTAAAAAAGAATCACATTGCTTTGTAGAGGTGGTAATCCACACAAACTCAAGAACGGAATTATAAATTTTTTTTTCATGGAAATGTAATATTATAAGTGATATAATATACATTTAGAATTATAAATATCTCATTAATAAACTGTATAAACATTAATTCGATCATTATAATCATTCTTGTTAGATGGTGATGGATAATGTATTAGTTCGTTTCACGAGGCGGTAGTCCGTTGCATTGAAGGACGACGAATTTCTAACCCATTTTCATGGAAGAGGAGATGTACATGGGTAATTAAAGAACATAATAACAAATAAATATATAAAGGATATTTTAGACATTAGCTTTCCATTGGTTATGAGTATTTTAACGAAGTTTAATAAGATACAAAAACTAAATGTTTAGTTGAAAGTTATACCTCTTATTTAGAAATCCTCATTTTCATAACCCCATGAACCCTATATGGGTAGTATTATGAAGAAAATATAAACCTATATAATATGGGAAAGATTATAATAATTTTTTGGGAAGGTATTTTCTAAACCAAAATTTTATCACATGTGAATAAATAATAGGAATATATACCCTTTTTTATAAGTTGAAAGGGGCACTCTTATAATTTATAATAATATTTAATTAAAATAAATAAATATTATATATAAAAAGGATGAAAAGTTATTTATTTAAAAATAAATTATTATAATGTTTGTATATAAATTCATTAAATAAAACAGATAAAAGTTCTTACTATATTTATGCACACATATTCTGATTTAAACCCTTATTTAACCTCTTTAACTATTGTTGCAACAACATGAGCTTTTACACCTTGTGGGTTAATACATTCACTATAAAATGAAACAATTTACATAAATTGAACTTGTTTGAAATGTTATAACTTATAATAATCACATAATAAGAATTTAATTTCTGTTTTTTTAATTTTACAACATTACATAATTATATATTTGTTGTATATTATTAGAAATGTCAATTTTTAGAACAATTCGTTGCATTGTATTCAATAATATAAATCTGAAACTTATAAGTCAAAAAAACATTTTTATTATATCTCTAACATGTCAAGGTCACCTATAAATTTATTTTATCACATTATTTCTCTAAAACTATATTTATCTTAATATTTCTAATATAATTTATTTTATTTTTTCAATACTCGAATGATTACTACATCAACATTGTGAAAACATTTAAGGTAAAATTTACAAACCTAAAAATGAAAAATAATTTATAATTATATATATAAGTCATTAAAATTTCGTTAAACTAATTAATGTTTAAAATATCCTTTGTATAACCTGATATTAAAGCTATTACATTTATTAAAAATAAGAATGTGACATATTTGACATTTCATTAAATGATATATTATAAATGTAATAATCTCACTCAAATTTCCAAAAAAGGTAATAAATTCATCAATTATATGATTATAGACGAGATATAGTCATCCAATAAAATTTAAGAATTTTTTAATGTAATATTAATGTCCTCATCAAAATTATTTTTACCATTAATTAATCGATTTACTCTTTACCATTGTAAAAAAATTATTATGTTCTCTATTCATGTTTACTAAAAACAAATGTCAAATATTTTCTAAATTTAGAAACTATAATTAGAACCATATAATACCTTTTTTTTAAATAATAAACACATAATTTATATAATTTAATATAAAAATAAACACACAATACATAATGTAAAATTGTTTTTCAGAAATTGAACATTTTAAATATAAATTATTTTTATACTAAATTCAATTAAAAAATCTTTTTTCAAAATAATATTGAATTAATATATACCAAATTGAACTAATTAAAATTTAAACCTATTCCATAATATAAATTTTCCTTGTAATTACTCTAAATTAAAATGCAGAATACAATAAAAATAAATAATTTTCACTTTTCATTGAAAATTCAATATTTTCAACGAATCATAAAAAATTAATTATAATTTCATTCTGTAATTTCGAATTAAAAAATGAGAATTATTTTTTATATTTAACTTTATATTATATAACAATGAAAATATTAAATACAATGAAATAAGAAAAGTGTATAATAATAATTTTTTAAATTATAAGAATACTTAATATATTTTTAATGAATATTATTATTTAAATAATAATTACTAGTAAATATGAAACCGGTTTATTATATATGTACTTTGGTTATTACAATATAGATTTTAAATATTAAAAATGAATTATTCCATTCAAGGTGGTGGTAGTCTATCAACACACTATAACGTTGTTTTCATTTTAAACAAAAAAATAAAAAATGATAAATAATATTTCATCAATATTAAAAAAACATATCATATATATTAATTCAATATGGAATTATAAATTTTAATGTGATTAATTGTTGAAAATGATTCTGGATGTTGCATTGAGGCGGTACAGCATACATACAAACATTCGACACTTTCATTTTCCAATTGATGGAAAAGATACGGGAAAGGGTTTTTAGAACATCACAATAAAATATTAGTATATAAAAATACTTAAGTATTCATTTTATAATAGATAAAACATTTTTAGTGAACATGTAAAGTGAAATAAAAATGAAATATCTCAGTTTACAACAATACCCTTGTGTAGAGATACCTCCTTCATCTTAGAGCATAATCATTAAATGGATGGTATGATGATAAAAATTGAACTCTAGGATGTTTATATAGAATTATGGAGTGAATTTATGTATGTATTGAACAATATTATGTTATCTTAATGTGTGTATATCATATTAGAGTGGGTCTCCTTTGATAAGAGAGGGAGGGGATGAATTTAGAAATTGTAAATTTATTGAAATATTATATTTTCTTACTCGGGAAGTTTTTTTTAAATGACATATATTTGAATGTAAGATATGAAAATGTATGTATATGACCATAAAATGGGATTTAGAAAATTTTATGTATAAATTAATACCATATCTCTTTTTATAACACTTCGAAATCCCATTTCAATGTTTTTCAAAGTAAATACTTTTATCTATTTTAATTACTTGTTTTGAAATAAACTGAAAGAGGAATCATTAAAAAAATTTAAAATTATGATTAAAATATTTAATCTGGTATTTAAAATTCAATTTCTATGTTTCTGAAATTACATTTAATATAATCCCATAAAACGTGATGAAAATTGGTTTTTTAGATAAAAGCTTTGTTAAGTAAAAAATATATTTATACCAAAATTATGCATAATGGTAATTCTAATTACATTGATTAGGATATTTTAAATATTAATGCACTAATTAAATTTTTTAATAAATTCATGAATTGTGAACTTTTTAATATATGAATGGAAGAGATAATTTTCGTTAAAATTTTATGTTTTTTATAATTCACTAAAAAATAATATTTTAAGAAAAATCCCAAAATATCAATATAATGAAATTTTTATATTATAATTTAAAATTGATATAATATTTATAAAATAATCTTTGTATAACATTAGAAGTTAAGTATAATATACACGCAAAAAATAAAATAACCATTTTTTTGAAAAAAAAACATATTTTCAAAGAATAAAATGACATTACAGAATATATAGTACATATTTATTTTGAATTAATAAATAAATATTAAATATATTAAATATGGGTATATATTTTTCATAATTCATTAAATCCAATTTATTCCCTCCATTCAAACTTCTATTTTATAGTGGAATATCATATTGTTATTCATACATGCTCAGGGTTTCAGAAAAATAAATCTATAATATATTTCTTGTTTATTTGAAAATGAATACATATAAGATATTGGGTTTATGTGTTCTACACCAATTTAAAATTAACGTCACTAAAGAAATTCTATCACACGTATAAAAGTAAATTGTGGTATCTATGTTTCATTACATCTATAGATTTTTATACACCTTATAGTAATTTATAATTATTTTAAAGAAATTTGAACAAGTGATTTCCTTTTTTGATAGATAAATTTCTATATAATTAAATACTTTTCGTGTTTTTATTAAAAGGATATATCACTCTCCAATGGTAACACAATTTATTTTAGTACACTATATACTTCCTCATAAGAGATACATGTAACAAATCATGATTTTGAAAGAGACTCATTGGAAGAGGGAAGAGATAAAATACCATCCACACTTAATGAAAATTCCTAAATGGGATAATATACATACCGATCAACATTATCTTCTTTCTGATAATCAAAATCCTCTCCCATTTTGAAATCCATAGGAAAAAAATGTAACAAAATTTGAATTTTTTTATGATTTTTTGAATACATTTTCAGTAATATATATGTTTTCATTACGTTATTTTGAATGGATGTGAGTATATATACATTTTTCTTTTCTTACCCATCAACCGATAGTGTTTTCTCTTAAACTGTATCCTAACGCATACAAATGATCTCTTTGTATTTTATATTTCAACATTTGTGATCATCTAAATTCTCAATTGAAATAAATTAATCTTCAAAAACTCAACCAATGGAAGGTATTGATATCAACCAACAATGAAATTCAATGAAAAAGATCTGAACATATCCTCTTGGGTTTTAATGGTCTTATATCACTCACTATATATCTAATGATAAAATGAAATATTGTATAAAAACTATATATATAGAGATTGATGAATATACCACTAAAAATCTGACGCAATCACTTGATTTGAATCCGATATTGTTGAATGTGTTTATCCATATACTATTACCCCTTTACTAATTTATGTCCCTCGAAATTGATCGAGAGATAAATATTCTCAATTATTAATGATTTATACTGACTTAAAATTGATATTTTCTATGATCCATATAAACTTATGGACTTTAAATTTTTTTAACTCTATTAATAAATTATATGGAGATGTTTTCCCGTTATAAGTTTGGTTTCTATGATAGTTATAAAAAACCAATTTGACTTTTATCTCTCATAATTATTATTTTTATATTCTATTCACTTTTACACATAGAATGTAATATCCATTTCCATGTTATAACCCCATAAATACTCCTTTAGATTACTAAAAATATTTATAAATATTTTAAGAATAGATAATTTTGTTCTATGTGATTTAACCAATATCTCAATCTATAAATATGGTATTGAAAAGAAAATGACATGATTTTTGAACATTATAATTCCATCGAAAAATGGTTGGTCTCTAGATCATTTCTCATAATATTTTACAGTTCTATATCTTTAATCTATATTTATTTAATATTCCTAGAGATAAATAGTTGAACACTCATTTGAGAAAGATATTATTAATAACCATCCATCACGATTTTAAGGAAAATCAATTATAAATAAATAAATAATATGTCTTTTATCATACTTGTCATATTAAATCCTTTTTGATCTTTTTAACACAAACCATAAACCACCATGTTCATAATACTGTGGAGGTAATGTACTAATAAGTTATTACAATTAATCAAATACATCCATCTACATTTGTAAATATTAAACTCTTTATTGGTGAATATATATTTTTATCTCATTTGATCTCTATAAATTTCACACCATTCAATATAAAGACAATTCTACAATTTCATGGATGAAGATATTACTTATTCAAATGATTTGTTATCAATTTGGATTTATTTCTTGTTAACATTCAATTGGTGTGATTCATAAGTTATCACTATATCATTCTTTAATATGACACATACCATCCCCTCATTTTATACAAGAATATATATCAGAATCCATTATCCAACATAGGTTATTGGGTGAAAAGGTTCATGAACCAACATTATTATCAATTCACTAAAAATTTATTCATATTTATATATCTAAAGGAACTTGTATCACATATTAGTTAATGTGGGGGGGGATAAGATTTCATTTTCATATAGACAATATTATGTAGATAATAAGAATTTAATCCAACGATAGTGTAGATCTCAGTCATAATGGACTTTCTTATACAATTTTTAAAAATATCCATCATTGATAGATCCATAAATATATCATATATTTATATTATATTAACCCAAAATATATAATTTTGTAGCTAAAATTATAAATAGATAATTATTTAATCCAAATTCGTCTACATTAGGATATTTAATACAAGTCGAATTTGGTCATTTTTATCTTGACTTATCATAGATAACATAAGAGTATTATACTTAAATCCTATAAAAAACTATTAAGTGAATTATATACATTAATTATTAATTAAATCCATAATTATTGGGAAGTAATGAGAAATATTAAATTGCATCAATATAAATTCATTGCTTTCATACTTCATATGGAAGGATCTCATGTGTATGTATTCACCTTTGAACCACAATTTATTAAATATTGTTTGAACTCAGATCATAGAAAAATATTTAGATATTTGTAATCGATCGAAAAAATTATCAATACCAGACATAGGATAATTACTCTACATTTTTAACTTGTTAAATTCATTATTATAAATACAGATTCATATATATATCCATATTTCTTGTTAGAAAAAAGGACAAGTAGGTTGGATTTTTTAAAAAATAAACATCATGATTTTAAAGATGAATATAATATTGTTTCAAATAATACATCATCAAACTATATAATTATAAGGCCCCACCCTTAAACATTACTTAATCTTGAGTTACTTCAAGAATACACGTTGAGGATATTTTCAGGTTTAGAGTTTAGAAAATTAGATCACAAATCATGCATTACACTCCGTATTTAAAAAAAGTGGTTACATAAAATATAGTACTCATTTTTTCCCATCATCGGAAACATATTTAAAATAAATCATAGATTCTTTCTTGACACATCCTTGACACTATCATCATATCTTGTACCTTTCCCTTGACCTGTGAAAAACATTTAAAAAACATGGGATGAGCATAAAAAGCTCAGTAAGGGATATAAAAGTACAAAATGAAAACACTAGTCCATTTATGAAATCATAATTTACTCATAAAAAATAATCACTTTAACATACCTAATCAAATTATGAATAAATCATAGAAATCAAAAGACATAACGGTTACTTGATGCATTCATAACATTCTTACGTAGGGAGTAACCCTCATGGTTACGTTTGGAATACCCATCACAGTATATTCCCTAAATCCATTCGGAGAAACCTTAATGTTTAACACCTTAGTGTTACCTAATTAATTGTAGAGCTATATCGGGCTCACCGGCCCTTAGTTTATCACGGAACCACCCGTCTTCATAACAATTCCCAAGAACCATAACATAATCGTATCACGTAAAACATGCATAAAGGAACATAACATTACCACATTTCAATCAAAATATATCAATACAACACAATGATATAATAAAAACATTATGAAAATAAATTTCAATACCAAAATAAAATAAAAGTAATACATGGTATTTATTTTTCATTTTTAAAAAAGTTTGGTTATGGCTTGTTGAGGAAGCCAAACTCAAATAATGGCCATGGCGGCGGAGAAGTCGTTGGCTGCTGCATACATACGACAAAAAAACATTTCTTTTGTTGTTTATTAAAATGCTTCGTATAAAAAAATATTAGTTTTGAATTTGCGTATAATTAAAAGGGGTTTATACACCGTATAAAAGAATGTTGTGTATAAAACAAAATATGCCTCAATGAATGGAGATTGAGACGAAGTCCATTACCTCGTGTCCAACGTGACTTGATTGCTCTTTAATCTCCTAAATAATAAATTAAAGTTAATTTGAACTATCATAAGAACCTTTTTCAAGTTTATTATTCCTTTTATATAACTTATTTCCATGTTATAAACGTTATGTAATCATTTAATTTCATAATGTTCGTTTTGTTGATATTTGGTACTTAAGTCAAAAATGGACTTCTTACAATTACATGTTGCTTATGTGGTCAAAGGTTCATTATATCCAGAATGATATTGACGATTTGGATATCATATATATCATATATATCCATCATATACATGTATTTATAATAGTACATAACATTTAGAGGTAAGAAATGAAATGCACCATTCATGGAGACGGTAAGCCGTACATACACATTCACGCTACATTCATTTCTATTTCGTATTTAATGGAATGAAATCATAACGAAATAAAGATATTTTATAATTCCAGTATAATATCATATACAATATCATTAACTCTATCCTTTATATATCCCACATATGGCATTAACGAATCAAATCACTTTGAGGGGGCGGTAGTCCATGCTTCCTAAAATGAAGATATCGCGTTTACCCATAATGGAAACCACAAAGGTATGAAATAATTGAAAAATATAGAATATTAAGGAAATCATATACATATAATATATAATATATAAATATAGTGACATCTTAATGGAAACCTTTGAATGTGTTACAAGAATATTGAACAATCATCGTTTCGTGAGGCAGAAATTCGCCACCGACGGAAACTATATGCTCATTAACCATTAGATGTAGGCATGTGTAAGTGTAGCTTGAATCCATATTATTAAAAAATCCTAGTATATGGAAGATACTGGTTTTGTTACAAAATAAATGGATAAAAATAGTATAGTGGGTTGGAGAAGCAAAATAAAACAAAAGAGCATTAGAGAAGACTTTACCATTGATTTGGGTAACTCCTTTTGGTTTGAACCAAAAGTGTTTCTTGAAGAGCTTCATGCCTAAGGTAAGGCTTCTAGGATGAGGAGAGGGATGTGGGGAGACAAAATGATCAGAACATTTCCGAGCCAATGGATTTATAGGTGTGGGTAAAGAGGTAGAGGTGGGGGCCTTTTATAAGAGGAGAGGAGGGGCACTCATGGAAAGTTATAAAAGGTTACATTATTATAAAATTATTTTCATATTTAAAGGTCCAAAAATTATATATTTCTAGAATAGGGTGATAAGAGTTCTAAATAAAGCCATCCAATAGGTTTTTGACAAGTTTAGGTCTTATAATTTACAATATCTTTTCATTTTATTTAAATCGTTAAAAAATGAGGTAATCGATGCATCATCATTGTGTCATAAATAATTTAATTTATTTAATTTATAAAAATAAAAAAAAAATTATCATGAATTAGGAAAAAGTTTTATCTTTATAATTAATATTTATTGTCAAAACTTTGACTTGTATAACCTCATTTAAAAATAGTTTTAGTAAAACAACCCATGTTTGTGACATTTTAATTGTAACATTAAATAAAAAGTTATTAATGTAATTTTCATACCAAAGTTGCTCCATGGGGTCCCTAAGTTGACCCGTGGATTTTATTGGTCGGCAATGACACATCCAATAAGGGTAGGACATGTTTCAAGGTCATTTTATATTAATAAAACATTATTTTTACTTTAAATTACACTAATTACGTCTAATTGTGATTGAAAACATTAAAGTTACTATTCAACTACAATTATTTTAATCCCATTGATCCAAATGTTACTTCTTAATGACAACCATGTATGTCGGATTTTTGAAATTAAAAACACATATGTGGTAAAATTTCATTTAAACAAAAAAATCAGTTTTTAAGTACCACTTAGTGGTTTCAGTATTCATCAAAAATTGATGTTTTTCAGAAAAATACCAAAACTTCACCTTAAGCTATATTTGATATTCAGAATTCAAAAATGGTGTATATTTTACAAAATTCAAAACATATAAGTTACATTAATTAATTTAATAATTAATTCCTACTGTCAGAACAAATAGTGTGTTTTTATTAAACAATATGTATCAAAAGTTTGACACTGGTTTAAGTCCAATTTCAAAGTGAAATTAATTCCAACGACCAATATTGGATTAAATGGTAAAAATATATTCTAATTTAACATTAAAACCAATTCAAAAGATAATCTACTCATATAAATAAATTATATTAAAAAGAGGTTTTGAATTAAAATACAACATGTTTCACTATTCATTAAAAAAAGAACTTTATCGGAAAAATACCAAAAATTTACACGAAATAAATTTTGATGTCCTGATTATAAAGAAGATTGTTATTTGGTCTAATAGATTCAATAAGAATGACCAAAACTATATTTAATTACGGTTCTTCATCAAAAGGTGATAATTGGACCTTTAGTGAAAATTAGAGTATATATGCCTAAAATTGAATTCTTTTATTATTATAGGCCTTTGTCCTTTATTGGATAAATGTAAAAACATTTAACAAACATATATAATCATATTTTAGTAATTTCAATTCATCCTTGCCAAAATAACGGCTATATGTTAACTACCATTTAAAATAATATTATTTTATTACTAGTGTGCAATGTAAGATTTCAATGAAACTCTTTGTTGATTATCTGGTACGCTATCGAACATAGAAACCTAGTTAAAGTAAAATTAATATTTAATTCATAAATATTAATAAATATGAAAATATTTTAGTCTCTATTTACCTGGGATGTTACATCCTTCCCCCATTTTGGGAATTGCGTCCTCACAATTTTATTCACATATCAAAATATGTGGGGGTATTTATCCCTCATAGCATTTTCAGATTCCCATGTTGCCTCTTCAACCATATGGTTTTTCCACAAAACCTTTACCTAGTGAATTACCTTATTCTAAAACATGTTCTCTCTATGGTCAAGAATATGAACTGGTTGTTCTTCATAAGAGATATTCTCTTCCAACCGAACTACCTTCGGGCTCAATACATGAAATGGATCTGGCATATACTTTCTCAACATCGAAACATGAAAAAAATTGTGTAACTAAGATAAACTTGGAGATAAATCCACTCGGTAAGAAACTGATCCAACACTCTCTATAATTTCATATGGTCTAATGATCCTTGTACTCAGCTTTCCTTTCATACCACATCGCATCACACTTTTCCACGGTGAATCTTTGAGAAAAACATGATCACCTACCTCGAAAGATAGATCCTTCCTCCTGTTGTCTGCATAACTTTTCTGTCTACTCTGAGCTTTTCTCATGTGTGTCTGAATCAACTAAACTTTTTCTTCCATCCCTTCTATAAATTCTGGTCCCATCATCTTCCTTTCACCCACTTCATCCCAAAAATATGGATTTTGACACTGCTTCCCATATAATGTCTCAAACGGTGCCATCTCTATACTGGAATGAAAACTGTTATTATATGAAAATTTAACCAAAGAATTATGATGGTCCCAAATTCCCTGATAATCCATCGAACAAGCACGTAGCATATCCTCCAATGTCTGAATTGTTCATTATGACTGCCCATCTGATTGAGGATGAAATGTTATACTAAAATTTAATTCAGTACCCAACGACTTATGAAGGCCTTTCCAAATGATAGAAGTAAAACTGGGATCATGATCAGATACAATGTATATGTGAACTCCATGTAACCTGACTATGTCTTTAAGGTACAATCTGGAAATTTGATCTAAGGAGAAAGTATCTCGAATAGGAAGGAAATGGGAATATTTAGTCAAGCAATCAACAATAACCCATATTGCATTATTACCACGAGATTTCTTCGGTAATCCCACAACAAAGTCCATGGATATATTTTCCCATTTCCACTCTGGCATTGGTAAAGTCTGAAACATCCCTTTTGGTAATTTCCACTCTGCTTTAACCTGGTGACAAGTCAAACACTTTATAGTAAAATCAGAAATATCTCTTTTCGTTCAATCCCATTAGTAATACTCCTACAGATCTCTGAACATCTTAGTACTTCCAGGATGAACTGAAAATGGGGAAATAGGAGCCTCACATAACACCTAATTCTTCAACTGTGAATCACCAGACACACAAAATCTCTTCTAAATCCTCAAAACAAAATCATTATCAATATTATATTCAGGAAACTTACCCTTCTTAACCAGCTCTAAATTTTTCTACAACCCACTGTCTTTCTTCTTCTCTTGCTTAATTCTATCTGATAGAGATGATCTCACTGATACCTGAATCAAAACAAAAGAACTTCCTGCACCAACAACTTCTATTCCAATGTTCATCAAATCAAAAACCAAATGATCTCATTCCAAATGTATAATGGTTAATAAAGCATTACTTTTTCAACTCAATGCATCAGCCACTTTATTTTCTTTTCCCGGATAGTGATGAATTGTACAATCATTATCCTTGATTAATTCTAGTAATATCCTCTATCTCATGTTCAATTCATTCTGAGTGAATATATACTTTAAACTTTTGTGATCAGTATATATTTCACACTTTACTCCATACAAATGATGCCTCCAAAATTTTAGAGCAAAAACAACAACACCTAATTCCAAGTCATGTGTAGGGTAATTTACCTCATGAGTTTTCAACTAACATGAATCATATTAAATTACATGATCATTATGCATAAGGAAACAACCATGTCACTTCCATGAAGTATCACTATATATAACAAACTCACCATTCATGGAAGGAAGTTCCAAAACTGGATCATTCACCAATCTTCTTTTCAACTCATGAAAACAATTATCACATTCTTTTTTCCATATAAATATTACACCCTTCCAAGTTAGCTTAGTCATTGGACTAGATAACCATGAAAAAGTTTCAACAAACCTTCAGTAGTAACCTGCCAAACCAAGAAAACTGCGGATCTCAGTTACATTTGTGGGTCTTGGACATTATTCAACAACTTTGGTTTTAGCAGGATCAACAGTTATGACATTTTTTGAAACAATGTGACCAAGGAAAGAAATTTGTTATAACCAAAACACACACTTGTTGAATTTTACATACAGTTTCTTTTCTTTTTAGGTTTGCAAGATAACCCTTAAATGACTTTCATGCTCCTCTTTACATTTAGAGAACACCAAAATATCATCAATAAAAACAACCACAAACATATCCAAAAACTAATGTAAAATTCTATTCATATGGTCCATGAATACTGTAGGTGCATTGGTTAACCCAAAAGGCCTAAATAAAAATTCATAATGGACATAT
The DNA here is from genome assembly GCA_963277665.1 of Viscum album. Lineage (NCBI taxonomy): Eukaryota > Viridiplantae > Streptophyta > Magnoliopsida > Santalales > Viscaceae > Viscum > Viscum album. Next base: position 398,235,378 of record OY728151.1, on the reverse strand, counting down.
CTAGTACGAAAAGTAGTCTTCGGAATGTTTTCTTCTATTACTTTCAACTGATGGTACACCGACCTCAAGTCAATCTTCGAAAAATATTGAGCTCCCAGGAGCTGATCAAAAAAATCATCGATATGAGGAAAATGACACTTGTTCTTAACAGTGATATTATTCAAGGATCTATAATAAATTCAAAGTATCATTGAACCATCTATACTTCTAACAAACAAGACAAGAGCACCCAATGGTGATGTGCTAGGTTGAATGAATCATTTATCTAATAACTTCTGCAGTTTCTTCTTTAACTCTAAAAGTTCACCTTGAGCCATTCGGTAAGGGGGTTTTGAAATTGGCTTAGAATCAGGAACTACGTCAACAGTAAATTCAACTTCTCGATCATTAATAATACTAGGAAACACATCAAGAAAAACATCAAGATACTCATTTACCACTGGAACATCATTAACCTAAACAGTTCCTTTATTTTCAACAATACGTGAAATATAATATTCATTTCCATCTTTTACTAGTTTCTCAACATCCTGATTTGTTATCAAAATCAAGGGTTCATTCATGTACACAAACTGAAAATCATTCTAAAAAGAAACCATTTTAGCTCTGTAGTCAATCATATCATGATAAACAGAAATCCAATCTATTCCCAAAATAACATCAAACTCTACTAGAGTCAAAACAATAAGGTTTTCAGTTAGATTCTTTCCGCAAACAAGGATAGGAAGGTTCTTATAATTTCTTTTTATCTCAATGTTTACTCCGGGATTTTTTACCATAAGTTTAGGATTCATATCTTGAGATGGAATTCCCAATTTACTAGAAAAATTCACAGAAATGAATGAATGTGTAGACCCTAAATCAAACAACACATTGGCATAATCTGAAGAAACGAATAGTGTACTTGATACTACTTCATTCGATGGCCCAACATCTGCTGAAGTAGTTGCAAAAGATTTCACCACCCCTTTCTTCTTGTAGTTTGGCTGCTTTCCCCCAGTTGAGTTCTTCGTTAAACACTCATTTGCATAATGACCAATTTCATTACCCTTAAAACATCATACTGCAGGCTTTTCATTTCCTACTTGATCATCTTCCATACAGTTGTGAGCAATATGACCCAACTTACAACACCAAAAGAGAAATCTAGACTTGGATAAACATTCTACAGGATTCATTTTACCACACTTCTCATAGGGTGGATATATGGTTTTCTTACCTCCTTGTTTCCTTGATGAATTCTTCCCCTTTTCCTGCCAAGTGGACCTCTTATTCTTTTGTTTTTTCAAAGAACAACTGATGATGTGCCCGTAAGGGGCTCTGCGGCGATTAGGATTCCCATCTGCCACCGCCTTCTCCCCGCAGCGGCTGTTCTCTCCTCGGCTCTCAGCTAGGTGCACTCACGGTGCGGCTGCCCTCTGCTTGCGCGGACTCGTCATCATCCTCTGCATTTGCATCGTCGCTCATCCTCTTTGTCTTGGAGGCGTGATGATGCCCCAGGGTGAGGGATCTGTGCTGCGTTCTGGGGTTTCCGTCGTGTTCGGTGTCAGGAGCTTGTGCTTTGGGCAGATCTGGCCACTAGTTGCGTTTCGGAAGGTGGTGGTGGGTTTTCCATCATCTTTTATTTTTTGTATGGGTTTTGGTGATGATTCTGGTTTGTGGATCTGTTTCTGTGTGTGCTATGTCGGTATGAATGGCGACGGACTGGGTCCTCCTTGGGTAGTTTCGTTTCTTCTTGATGATTTTTGGATCTGTTTTCTTTTTTATGTGGTGGTGATGATGATTTTCTTGTGGTTGGGTTTCTGCGGGATTGTCTTGTGGGGGGTTCCGCTATGTGGAACCGCGGAGACAATGCCCATCTCGGTCAGCACTCTGGTTTTGGTGTTTGATTCTACGATGTCGAGGTTGATTATTGACTCTCACCAGCGATGCTGGTTTTGTGACGGTGATGATTTTTGGTAGTGTTCTGTGATGGTTTTTCCGGCGATGATGCTTGATGGTCTCGTCAGCGACCTGCAGTGGTGAATGCACGTGGTGGAGATGTGCGTGGTTCCAGATTTCTCGCTGGCTGTGTAATGGCTGTCACGTGAAACGCTTCTCTAGGTTTCATGCGGCTCGAGGAAGGATCATGGTTCGTGGTTGTTGATTTTTGAATTTCGGATGTCGTTTGTGCTTGGGGGATCTGTTGTTTGGTTGTAAGGTTTCAGGTTCTCCTAAACCTGCTTTTACTGTACTTTTTCATTTTCTTTAATAAATGGTCAGGGACTTTGTCCCTGGCAGAGCTTTCCAGGTAAAGAACTACTAATCATCGGCAAACTAAATTTCCTCCTTCTCCGCACATCTAACATGTTTTTCATAACCATTGAACTAATGAGAGTCTAAAGACCTTCGATAATTAGACTTTAACCCTGAGTAAAAATGGTTGATTTTACTATGAAGATCTCGTATGATGTTTGGATCATACCTTGACAGTCGAGTGAACTTTGCTTCATAAGCAGCCACTAAGTCATCCTCCTGCCTCAACTCTAGGATTTGTTTTTCCATCCTAAGACAAACCACCTTAGGAAAGTATTTCTAAAGAAACATACCTTTGAATTCATACCAGTGATGTTCATCAATCTCATCACTATCCATGATATTTTTCATCATCGACCACCACTGATCTGCTTCACCTTCAAAACCGTAAACAACAATACTAACCTTTGGATGTTCTGAGCACCCCATGACATCAAAAAATTTCTCTAATGCTTTAATCCATCCTTCAGCTGGCACAGGGTCAGATGATCCTCTGAATGATGAGGGATGTTGCCTCATGAAATGTTCCACCACTGAAATGTTCCTCTATGGTTGATTTGGCTGATCTCGTGCATGGATACCACCACAATTTATAGCCTGAGTCAAATGTGCCATCACTACAACAAACTGTTCAGTTCCAATTCTGACCATCTCAGGTTGCTGATTTAGAAGGTTTTCTTCCTATTGATTTCTTCCCAACATAGCTGGACTATGTCCTCGGCGGAAAACCATTATGAACATAGAAATATCTTTGGCGAAGAAACATGGTAATCATTAAATTCTATATCATTTCAATCATACCATAAATTAATTTATAATTTAACAATTTTCTAACTCTTAAAGTTGTCTAAACCGACCTCTAATACCAACTATAAGGCCCCAGCCTTAAACATTACTTAATATTGTGTTACTTCAAGAATATACTTTGAGGATCTTTTCAGGTTTAGTGTTTTAGAGAATTAGATCATAAATCATTCATTACACTCCGCATTTAAACAATGTGGTTACATAAAACATAGTAATCATTTTTCCAATCCTCAAAAACATATTTAAAATAAAACATAGATTCTTTGTTGACACTTCCTTGACAATACCATCATATCATGTACCTTTCCCTTGACCTATGAAAATATTTAAAAAACATGAGATGATTATAAAAAGATCAGTAAGGGATATAAAATTACGAAATGAAAAAATTAGTTCATGTATGAAATCGTACTTTACTCATAAAACATAATCACTTTACCACACCTCATCATATCATGAATAAATTAATAGAAATCATAAGTCATAAAGGTAACTTGAGGCATTCATAACATTATTATGTAAGGAGTAACCCTCATGGTTACATTTGGAATACCCATCATAGTATATTCCCTAAATCTCTTCAGAGAAAACTTAATGTTTAATTCCTTCACTTTACCCAATGCATTGGAGAGCTATACCGGGATCACCCGCCCTTAGTTTATCAAGGAACCAACCGTCTTAATAACAATTCCCAACAACCATAACATAATCGTATCATGTAAAACATGCATAAAGGAAACATAACATTTCCACATTTCAATCACAAGATATCAATACCACACATTGATATAATAAAAAAATTATGAAAACCATTTTCAATACCAAAATAAATTAAAGTTAATACATGGTATTGATTTTTCATTTTAAAAAAAGTTATGTTATGGCTTGTAGAGGAAGCTAAAACTCAAATAATGGTCACGGCGGTGGAGAAGTCATTGTTTCCACATACGTACGACAAAAAATTCCTTTTTTCGTTTAGTAAAACGCTTCATACAAAAAAATATTCAATTTGAATAAGTGTTAATGATAAAATGGAATTATACACCGTATAAAATAATGTTGTGTATATAACAAAATATGCCTCAATGAATGAAGATTGAGACGAAGTCTCTTACCTCATGCCCGACGTGACTCGATTGCTCTTTAATCTCTTGAATAATAAACTAAAGTTTATTCCTACTTGCTTAATAACCTTTTTCATTTTTATTATTCCTTTTATATAACTTATTTCCATGTTATAAACGTTATGTAATCATTTAATTTCATAAAGTTAGTTTTGTTGATATTTGGTACTTAAGTCAAAAATGGACTTCTTACAGTTACATGTTGTTTATGTGGTCAAAGGTTCATTATATACAGAATTATATTCATCATTTGGTTATCATATATATCATATATATCCATCATATACATGTATTTATAATAGTATATACCATTTAGAGCTATGAAAAAGAATGCACCGTTCATGGAGACGGTAAGCCGTACGTACGCATGAAGGCTACATTTATTTCTATTTCGTATTTAATGGAATGAAATAATAATGACAGAAAGATATATTATAATTCCATTATAATATAACATATAATATTATTAACTCTATTCTTTATACGTCCCACATATGGCATTAACGAATCAAATCACTTTGAGGGGGCGGTAGTCCGCACTTTCAAAAATGAAGATATCGCGTTTACCCATAATGGAAACCACAAAGGTATGACACAAATGAGAAATAAATAAGATTAAGGAAAACACAAACATATTATATATCATATATAAATATAGTGACATCTTAATGGCCACCTTTGAGGTGTTAGAAGAATATTGAACAATCATCGTTTCGTGAGGCAGAAATTTGCCATCCATAGAAACATCATGCTTATTAACCATTAAATGTAGGTTTGTGTATGTGTAGCTCGAATACATATTATAACAACATACTAGTATATGGAAGATACTGGTGTTTTTACAAAATAAAAGAATAAAAAGTGTTTAGGGGGTTGGAGAAGCAATATAAAATCAAAGATCATTATAGAAGACTTTACCATTGAATCGGGTAACTATCTTTGGTTTGAACCAAAAGGGGTTCTTGAAGATATTCCTACTATGGTAAGGCTTCTAGGATGAGGAGAGGGATGTGGAAAGACAAATTGAGCAGAGAATGTCCGAGCCAAAGGCTTGAGATGTGTGGGTAAGGAGGTATAGGTGGGGGTCTTTTATAAGAGGAGAGGAGGGGCACTCTTGAAAAGTTATAAAAGGTTACTTTATTATAATTTTTTTTCAGATTTAAAGGTCCCAAAATTATATATTTCTTGGATAAGGTGATAATAGTTCTAAATCCACACATCCAATATGTTTTTGACATGTGTAGGTCTTAGATTTTACATTATCTTTTCATTTTATTTAAATCGTTAAATAATGAGGTAATCGCTACATCATCATGGTGTCATAAATAATTTAATTTAGTTAATGTATAAAAATTATAAAAAAATATCATGATGTAGGAAATATTTTCATATTTCTAATTTATATCTGTAGTAAAAAATTTGACTTGTATAACCCCATTTAAAAATTGTTTTAGTAAAATAACACATGTTTGTGACATTTTAATTTTAACAATAAATAAAAAGTTATTAATGTCATTTCCCTACCAAAGTGGCTCCACGAGGTCCCCATGTTGACCCATGGATTTTCGTGGTCGGACATGACACATACAATAATGGTAGGACATGTGTCAAGGTCATTTCATATTATTAAAACATTATTTTTTTCCTTAAATTACAATAATTACCTCTAATCGCGATTAAAAACATTAAAGTTAGTATTCACCAAAAAATTAGTTTAATCCCATTGAAACACATTTTAATTCTTAATTAAAACCATTTTTGTCATATTTTTTAAATTCAAAACACAGAGGTTGTAAAATTTCATTTAAACAAAAAAAATCTGTTTTTTAAGTACCACTTAGTGGTTTCACTATTCATCAAAAATTGATGTTTTTCAAAAAATACCAAAACCTCACCCTATGATATATTTGATATTATGAATTCAAAAATTATGTATATTTTATAAAATTACAAACATATAAGTTACGTTAATTAATTTAATAATTAATTTCCACTATCAGAATAAATAGCGTGTTTTATGAAACAATATATATCAAAAGATTGACACTGGTTTAAGTCCAATTTCAAAGTGAAATTAATTCCAATGACCACTATTGGATTAAATGGTAAAAATATATTCTAATTTCACTTTAAAACCAATTCAAAATATAATCTACTCATATAAATAATTTATATTAAAATGGGATTTGATTTAAAATACAACATTTTTCACTATTCATTAAAAATTGAACTTTATCGGAAAAATACCAAAAATTTACACAAAGTAAATTTTGATGTCCTGAATCTAAAGAAGAATTTTATTTGGTCCATTAAAATATATAAGAGTGACCGAAACTATATTTAATGAAGGTTCTCCATCAAAAGGCGATATGTGGATCTTTAGTGAAAATTAGAGTATATTTGCCTAAAATTGATGTTTTTTGAATTTTAAGCCTTTATCCTTTATTGGATAAATGTAAAAACAATTAACAAACATATATAATAATATTTTTGTTATTTTTATCCATTCTTTCCAATAAAATAGCTACGTGTTAACTACCATTTAAAAAAATATTATTTTATTACTAGTGTGCAACGTAAGATTTCGAAGAAACTTTTTGTTGCGTATCGGGTACACTATCAAACATAGCAACCCCTTTATAGCAAAATTAATATTTTATTCGTAAAAATTAATAAATATGAAAATGGTTTATTCTTTATTTACCTGGGATGTTACAATAATATTAAAAATATCTTCATTGTTGAGTTTCCACCATTAACATGAGAAAAATACCACCCTTGATAAGAATCCATACCATTAAAATTGATGTAATTTCCTTTGTAAGTTTATTTTTACGCTCTCACTGAAAAATGTTCATGGGTTTGTCAAGAATATCCATTGTGAATTCTCTTCCTTAGATAATTATAATTTATTCATATATTGAAATAATTCCCTTAAAAAATATGATCAAATTAATCTACTAGTAAAATAAACAGATTTGTACGAAAAAAAGTCCAACCGAAATTAGTTTCATTTGAATCAATGACTTGAGATGTGAAAATCACACCATTGTATTATTTTAGTATTAATTTAACATATAATCATTGAATTGTATTGTAATATAATTAACATATTATTTAGATATAAATGATTCATTGGATAAATAATGAAATAATACATTAGTAGTTCTGGACCAGATGATAATTAAACAATTCAAAACATCATCTTCATACCCCACATCAATAATATTTATCTAATGATATATCCCGTTTTCACTTAGATTTAGAGGTTACTCACATTGATCTTAATAAAATAACCTTAGTTTTGAGAACTATGTAATAATATTCATATTCTTAATGCATTCAGATCATTTGATTGTAGATAGTTTTTTGTTTAGTGATTTCTCTTGAACTGTATAGTTAGATAATGTATTCTCATAAATTCAGTATTTGATTACTATGTGACCTTTATTTTACCACAATAATCTTTTACAAATCCCCTTAAGAATAATTTTTCCAATATTCTAACCATAATATTTTTATAATGGATGACACATATTCCCTTATTAATGGATTATATTATATTTATTTTATTTTATTTCCATTTATAATTTCATATTGAATACATGATTATGATGGGTGAAACCATTAAAAAATTCTACGTTGATATAACATTGAATGTCTTTTTCATAAATAATAAAATAACTTATGGATATTACATTCATAGAATTTTTTTTAAGCCAATGAAGAATGTATCAATCAAATTTTAGGTTTAATAATAATATCATAATCATACATAATAAGTCCTTTAATATTTTCCTTATCAGTACCAATGGAAAAATAATCACCCTTATTTATTTCATGGATTTCATTCTCCATTTTATTTTTCATAATATGCTGAAAATACGTATTAAAAATTAACCCTGTAAAATAATCTCAAAAAATAAATAAAATTTGTTAAATTTCTCTCAATTTCTTGATATGATTATACCATTTTTATTCTTCTACATCCTAATATTAAAAATCCAAAATAAAATAGTCGTACTACTCACCCATGAGAATATAAAATAAAACCTCAATACAGTGGATCTATTTCATAGTAATTTATGGATTAGTGTAACCACGTAATGTTGGTGGATACTCCCTCATGAAGGAGTAAATAATAAATTTTTACATATTATTTTTATTTGTATTGACATCATGATTCATTGAATCAAATTTTTTTATAAGCATAAATTAATATTTAATGTTATAGGTCCTATAATATTTAGTAAATATGGGGGAATGTCATTCCATTCTCTATCACATTCATCACTAATTTAGTTCATTCATAATGAATCCAATTATTTATATTAAATTTGATAGTTTGAGAAAGAAAAACCATAGTGAAAATAATATAATCAAGAAAAAACATTCATTTGATATCTAAATCAAGGCACCAGATTTATAATTTATGGAACCTTATACTTATCTTTGGTGATCCTTAGTCAATATCTAATCAAACACTTCATAAATATTCCTCATGATAATGGTAATACACCCATTAAAATCTTTAGATAGTTTCTATATATGTGAGAATTCCTATCCACACTCATCATAAACTATAGATATTTTATTTAATAACTAATTATCCCCCATTAAGTCATTTTAATCATAGGATCATATTTTCTATAATAATGCCCAATTACTAGTATCCATACAATTATTTAATTTCAAGGGATATCCACACATCAATATTTATCATAAATTTGGATACATTCATATACATAGGTTTATTCAAATTGTCCCCAGTAATTTTATTCATTCTTATTTACATACTAACTAAACCATTTTCAGAAATGATCATTGGAAGTAGAAACATTACATATATATTCTTTACTTATCATTATATGAATCATCATTATATATAATTATGATATATTCAATAATAATATTTTTACGTACCTTTGGAAACATGAAGGCATAAAAAACTACTACATAAAATATAAACATCCCCTCCAACATAGTTATTCAAAACATTAAAACTACATATACACATCAGATATATAACCATGATCTATATCCTACATAAAATAAAACATATGAATGGTTTGTATTACAATACCTATACATGATAAAAAGGATGATATTAATAATTATTTATGCATAAAATTAGAAAAATTATAAGATATCATGATCTTATCATTTTAATATCTTTTTAAATAATTACTAGATCATAATTAAGAGTCATGGAATATTGTTTGGTAGTTCATAAGAACGAAATCATAAAACAATTTATGAAAATTGTCCATGAGAGAATAAAATTTGGTAATGTTCATGACAAAAATGTGTGGAAGTATTTTTTTATAAAAACATAATCATTAAAATCAATTTACATGGACAACCACAAATACATTCACCCCATTTTTGGCATGAGCTATCCACACATGTTCTACAACTGGCTTCAAATAACCTCGTGATTAACCTTGGTGGGATCAGAAATACCACCCATTTACTCTCTCTCATTAATGGTATAAAATACCATGTATGGATTGATCTTATATTATATTAATCCCTATAAAAATAATTATATTGATATAACAGAGCCACCCATCTCATAATCGTTACCCATTCATATGTATTTCATAATATCATGATAAAATTTTTCATTCATTATTAACATAACCATTATAAAGAAAATATGTTTCATTAATACTTTATCATCATAAACATTCAACATCCCTAAAATAATATTGAAATTTTCCGATAATCATTTCTCAATTAAGAAATAATTAACATTAAATTAATTTATCATATAATAAAAATTCCTTTTAGTGATCAATAAAACATTTCTTGTTGAAAATTCCATTATTATTTAAAATCACTAAATTAAAATATAAGAACATCCAAAAAATTATGGAAGACATTTTATATGATAAATATGATTTTAAATAAAAAATTATTATTTTTATCATTGAGTGGTCATGATGGTGGGAAATTTGTATGATATAGTAAATGTAAAAAATAGATTTCATTGACAACTTTGTTAAAAATAAAAATGTGCCTCATTAAGAAAAATGGATAAATATTTCACTATAATAAAAATATATATAATCAAAATATGGTAGAAATTAATTTATGAAAAATTATAATAATATTAAAATTATTTCTTGAATATTTTTATAGAACATATATATGAATATGAAATGACATCTGACGGAAGAGGGATATAATGTTGGTTTTCCTTACCAACATAATGTAAGTATATTGGGTATATAATTAATGTATAGTGAATGTCAAACAAATAATTTACATAAATAACTTTTGGAAAATAGAAAATTAAATATTTTGTATAGATTAATCATATAATTTCATAAATGGAAGTTTATGCATAAATAACCCTTGTAAAAACAATATTGTTTTATAAAACCATTACATCAGGTTTGAATAGAATCATAAATACTATACAATTATGAAAAATAAACTTCTATTTATTAAATGAATATACTAAAACCATATACATACTAATAATTTCATATATTATAATAGATCATATTATATAAACCCATAACTTCACCCGAATTGAAACTCATTCCGTATCCCGATGACATGAAACAATATCATTTGTATCATATAAATAGATTATGGTATATATTTCACCCTCAAATAATATATTATACTAAAGAACAAATCATATTATAATAGTTTATTAGCATAAAATATTGTATTATGAAAAATAACCATATATTTCATATCCCACATTAGGATAATATGGTCTCATTGAAAAATATTTAGACCATCAAAACATGGAACCCATAAAAACAGATGGGTGTTTCTCTACATGTCCATATGTCACATATAACCCAAACCACTAGTATGAAAAAATTAGGAATATATTTACATTAAACGAACCTATTCCCTCTCACTATATCTTGCTAGAACAATACTACACATTCAAAAATAAATCAATAGTATGGTGTGACAAAAAATTCCCATTTTATGAAACAATACAACATCTAACTATGGGAGCATATTTTTTCATTTTTAAAATATTTTGATAGAAAACATCTAGAGAAAACTGTTTTCATTTTTAAATCACCATTTATATTTCATTTTAAAATCATTATTATAAAATTTCTAGAACACTAATCTATATATAGACTATTGGATATATGTGGTAAAATGATTTATTGATTAATTTTTGGTATCCTTCTATAAATTTGTTCTTAGAAAAATATTTCTCTTATGGGTGTTTACAACCATTATTTTTTATGATAATGGTAAATGGATTATTTATTTATTGAGGAATAATTTTCTTTCATTTGTTGTTTATCAATTAGTTACGATGAAGGTGAAATATATTTACATATAGATGGACTCATTGGTTGCACCGGGTTCTATATTGTGAAAATCATACTTTTAATCATTAAGAACATATTATCATGATGTTGGATATGCTCATTATGGATGTTATTTGAAATATTATATATTTGGATTATATTCTATTTACTATGATTATTTCTTTCATATAATTTTTTATAAGGGTAAGATCATTATCATCTTCTCTTATATTGATAACCAGGTTCTTTTTATTGTCCAATAGATATTTTTAACACACATTATTTCTTGTGATTGTAAAATTTTGTTGAATGTATAGGATTATAGTGGTATCTAAATTAAATATGAATATCATCGATTATTTTTTATATAAATATTATGATACTAATTTTTTATTACCCTCTTCTGAGTGTGTTTTATTTTTATATTGGATAGTAAAAAATCAAAAAAAAATTGGTTTACTATTGATGTGTGCCTGAGTAACACAAATATATGAAATTAAATGAGTTAACATGGGACGTATATGGTTTACCTGTAATGAAAAAACATTTACCAATGTATTTTTTTTATTTAATATAGTAGTTTATTATTTTATAAAATAGATACAAAGCTTAGAAGGTCTAGTAAAAACATAATTCTAATAAATTAAGTACAAAATTAGTGATATTTAATGAAATTAAGAACCCTATACCAATTGATTGGTAACATGAACATTGGGACAGTAACATGACTATTAAGTATATCTATCCAATCAACAAAATAGTAACATCATATATTAAAATATAAATAATATTTATGAATCTTAAAAATGATGATATAATATAATTACATCATATTATATGTAAATAAATTTATTAAAATGATAAATTAATTATTTTTATTTATTGTAAAACATAAAGCGTTATTTAAAATTTTATAATTGATTTAATAAAATTAAGAAAATTTACTAAAACATAATGTATTCATAAATTATTACTTTATTATTATGATTATAAGATATTTTTATAAGACCTTGTTTTATTTTTAAATGTGTCACAAAATCAAATATAACATTAAAATTAGTATTTTTTTGATCAAATGATGATTTTATTAAAAAATTATTTTAAATTTTAAAATTAATATCCTAAATTGGAGACCGTTTATGAATTATACAAATTAATAAAAAGGTGAGGTTGAATTTTTGGGATTTTTATAAAATAGTTGAATTTTTTTTGAATAGTGACATAAGAAAAATTTTCATTAGTAAACATTTTATGGTAAGTAAATAAATTTTGTAGTCATTATTAATGTAATCACTATAATCTCAAAACATTCATTCTATATTAAATATATTATTTCATGGGAATCATCAATATTGGTAGCCTTGAACCAAAATAATAAACTAAGGAATTATGTAATAAACAACACCAATACCCCCTATAAATATGACCCCTCACCAAGACATATCCCCACACCATAGAAGCATTGAATATTTTCTAAATTCCACAAATTTCTCTTAGTAAGACTCTCCCCTACATATATAAGATCTTGGATTCCTAAAAAGTCCATACCCAAGAGCCTTATCAAGGTTCTCACAGAGAATAAATTCAAGATGGAAAATCTTATTTGTTTATCCTTAATTTATTTATCAATTTTATTTAGTTTATTATATTCTCTTCACCTAAATATCCCAATGATGAATTATATCTAAGGTACATTATATATAAACTAATTTTACAGTTTTAATAGAATAATCCATCCTAAATCCACTTCTATGGTCCTTTTATTCTAAATATGAAAACACCGTCTATGGCATGTTGGTTCACCACTTTCCTTGATGATGAGTTTTAAATTTCCATTACCACATTCAAGGCAGGTTATAAAATAATTATTATAGATAAACAAGATTTTAATAAACATTTTATAGATTATTTTATATTCTAGAACCAATATATCCACATAAAATTAATTAAAATTATAAAAGTTTGTGATGGTCTTACAACACCCAAGATAAATTAAATCATCTTCATAAAACTTTTATCTATCTAATAATCTTCATAACATATAAAAAATTAAATATATGAAAATTTATAGTTATATATGTTCATTAATAATATATAATTTCAATTTTGAATAATTATTCCCAATTTACATGTACCTGTATACTTGTATTCAAGTGAAACTATCCTGAAAACCAAGAAAATGAACACTCCTGGAATGATTTCGAAGAACTCTATATCTTATAAAAATATCCCTAAATTACCCAAATTAAATATTAATAAATAATAAAAATATATAATATATTTTAGATTTATTAATTAAGGAATCTAATTTTGTTAACCACGATATTATAGTGAAGAATGAATTCAGACATATGGTAAGGGGATTATCGATCCCAACTAATATTCTTTGGGTTATTCCTCTTTCATTCCAAATTTCAGTATGAATATTATTTTAATATTACAAAAATAAAATATCATATTCCTTTTCTTTTGTATTCAAAGATATATAGGTTTTCATTCTGAGTTTTTTACAAATATAAATATTTTTCAAAAGAACTCTTCATTCCAATACATATTTTGACACCTAATAAGTTATTTCTTATTCTCTCAAGAATAATGAATTTTATACGAATTATGATTTTTAAATTTCATTAGGGAACCCCAATCATATTCATTATTGAATAAATGATTAAAAAAACCATTTATTTTCAAGGATTACATTAGGAATCTAATTGATATACATTCTCTGGGGCATGCATGAGTATTTAAATGATATATTTCCATAGATGAGACTGCATGTATATAGTGATCCAATGCATTGGGTTATGTGATGCATCTCCCAAGATAATGTGAACTATGAACAAATATGACACTGTAATATTTCAAAAAGGTAATGTTATGATTATGTGCATATGTTATGAGTGAACATGAGTCTAGGATTATTCACTACTATGTGTGGTATTCATTGGATAAGAAATTTTGTTTCACATTTATGTATTTATGAATTTTATGAATTTCTCTAATACTTACTATAATAGGTGAGATGAGTTTTATATTATTATTTTTTCATGATAATGACTATTCTCACCCATTTTATATTGAATAATTTCCATATCTATCCTCCTACGGACGTTTTATCTCACCAAATTATTTGATGTATATCCTTACGTGACTAAAATTACTAATAATATCAATATATTTAAAAGGATAACGAATAACTTTTTTAAATAAATATTATATAGTTTTATATTAATATGTGCTTCGTGTTCCAAATTTTCCAATGACAGTAATCCGTTGATCGAGGATTGTAATTCATTTATATTGATTTTATTTAAAATTTAATAATTGTTATTAAAGGAAACTAGGATCTATATAGATGGTTTCATATAATGGTTTTTGAATTTCATAATTATTATAAAAAAATAGTAGTGAGAACCCTTAGTGGGAGACTATGTATATGTAAGAAAAAATATGATTTTTTTTAGAAAAATAACATAGGTATTTAATAAGATATGACATTACAGTAAAATGAAAAATGGAAAGAATTATTTATTTATGATTTATGTAATTCAATTTTGTTCAAACCATTAATATTTTATAAAATTATAGGAATTCGGAGAAACTAGAACAACAACCCTTGTCTGGGATAATGTAGTGATTACTTGAAAAATATCCATACTGCTTGGGGAGGTGGAGTTCATAATTTTAGGGTAATTCTTACCAAAATATCCTAGCCTATGAGCAATAATCTTAATAATGTGGAACATATTTCTTCACCCAAGATGGATAAATTGGATTTTGAATATTTTATACAGTAATTACCACATAAATATAGTGGGTCTTTCGATACATTTTCTTCAAAATAGTGGGATAACAGAGTAGAAAATATATTTTCTATTCTCCACAACTATAATATGAATAAAGTGACTCTATATATCAATAATTCCTATTGTGTGTCTGATTAGTAGTGGGAGTTTATTAGGAACATCAAACCAAAGGATGAAATAGAATAGTTGTAGTGGGATATTTTTAGGAAAATAAATTTTAACACGTATTATAGTCAAACTATATAGAAAACAATGGAGTGTGAAATCAAAGAGATGAAGAAAGAAGATTGAGAATTTTTCTTGTCTTACTATGAAATTTGTATAATTATTTCTATCTATTTCATATTTTATGTTATAAAAAATGTTAAAAAATATTGATTGATTTATTGGTGGTTTATAATGATATCCTCAAAAGGATCTTGGTATTCCAACCATTTGGAGTAAGGGATAAGTTTTTCATTATTCTCTCAATGTAGAGACGATTTTTGGAGAATATTTCATTGGTAATGGAGATCATAAGGTATGAATGTATTTTCATGGTGGTAGATCAAATGAAAAAGGATCAAATCGGATCCAACTACCCATATCTAAAAAATATATGATGAAATGCCAAGGTAATATCATCAAAGGGATTAATAAATGCTTTATATGCGGGAGATAATTCCATCAAGATCATGAATATCAATGACATATAATGAAGAAAAATAATGTGATGGAGGTAAAGAGAGCACCACCCATGATACACTTTTTCATCATAATGGAGAAAGGGAACTATGAAATCTAGTTCACTAAACCTCATGTCCTTGATTTTAATTAGTGTCAATGACTACCAAATTCTATAGATAAATTTAAATATTATTCACACATTAATTCTATAGTAGGGTAATAAATTGATTTCATAAAACTTAAATTTATTATTCACTCTTGAATGGAAAAGTCTAACATCATTATGATTCTACGTATTCCATTATATGATGAATATTTTTTGAAACTAGTTAATCCAATCCTAAAAAACATTGATATATAGATATCCATAAAAACACATAGTTTTTCTATTATTTAATCACATGTGTCGGTCTCTACTCGTATGGGCATATGTGAAATTATTCTTCCAGTGATCCTCATGATACTTACCTTGGTGGAATTTAAATCTATACTGGGCCTGGATTGGTTCTCATTATATCGAGAAGACATAAACTATTTGGAAAATTAAATATAATTTCAAATTATAAAACAACCCATTATTATATATAAATTAAAGTAAGACCATGAATCTCTTTTTCAAAATACCACAACGATGTGGGTGTTGATACCCCATAAATATTCATACCTTACTCAAATGCTTGAGTGATAATAAGGTATTAACATAGAGAGGGGAATATAGTGACATATTTACGGAAGAGTTATAGGGACTTATACTAGATTGTGAGGTATTTTTTCCAATTGAACTCATACCTAAAGATAATCCAATATTAAATACCCTTATATGATGATTTCAATCAATATTTTTAAGTTAATTATGTGATTTTAATAGAATTTGGAGAAAGGGTTCATACACCATAGTGTGTCGCCTTTGGGTGAGCTAGTGAACATTGTAATGGAAAAGGAAGAATCATTGTGGTTGTTTATCAATTACTAATAACTCAACAATATGACCAAAAAAGTATCATATTCCAAGGATTGATGACTTTTTTGATTAACTATGAAAAGATTAATACATATAAAATTTGGATCTATGTTTTGGAAATCAACAACTACAGTTAAAGAAAGAAGATATTTAGAACAATTATTTCTATAAAAGATATGGGAACTATATGTTTCTACTGATTACCTTAATGCTTACCAATTATAGTAAAATATTTCTTGGATTGGATTAATATTATTTTAGACACTACCTTAAAAAAATTTCTACTGATTATCGATGATATTCTGATATACATAAAGAGAATGTTGGATCCTGAAAAAAATCTATGTTTTATATTGGAGACAATGTGTAATGATAAATTGTACACCATGTTTTTGATTTTTTACTTTGGGATACTCCATGTACCGTTCTTAAGACACGTGATCACAATTGAAGTAATTTTTTTATACCCTCAGAAACACATGAAATTAAATAATGACACATATGCACTATTGTATTAGAAATTCCCAGTTCCAATAGCTTAGATGAATACTACAAAAGTTTTATGTAAAAATTCTCATGATTTTCATGACCACTAACTACATTAAAAAGTAAAGGATTAATTTGTGTCAGGGTGGAAGTATGTGATGAATCTCTCCAAGTGCTCTAATCACTGCACCTATACTCACATTATTATCAATTGGTGAATTTTTTGTGATATAAAGTCATTATTCAATGAAATTACTACATTTTTTACACATGTAATATTATAAATTTATATTATTATCCTCATGAAAGATAATGATCCATGGTAAGATCTACCTGAAACGTAATTTGGAGTTAGCAATTTTCATCTTAACCTTGATGATTTTTTAAAATTATCTATATGGTGAGAAGTGTCACATATATACTAATAAAAATATTCCATAGTATATGTATAAAAAAATATTGAAATCAACATGAATAATAAAGTATGGTTACATTTATTCAAGTACTATTTTTTTTCAATTCAGTTTTTATCCAAGAAAGTTGAAGAAGACAGATTATGCTTTCCGAAAAAAAACCTACTACTATATCCATGATGTATATTAAGAGGGGTCATATATTAATTTATGTGAAAAGGAAGGATTTGGAAATAAAAATGGGATATAATAAATCATCCCTTTACAAAATTAATTCACAATTATCTACAAAATAGATTATTAAACTGGAAAAAATGGATGATATTGAGCTTCAAATGTTGGGGATTGAATTAACAAATGGAATCTCTACATGTTAAATATTGATGATAATGATATTGTGATTCAGTTTGGAATGATGTTATGTATACCTTAATCACATGAGATAAATAAGGATCTATTGGATAATTCACATAACTCACCTTTTTCTATCCATCTTTGATGTTCTATGATGTATGGTGATCTTTATGAACACTTCTATTAGAACAATGTGAAGAAAAATATTGTAAATTAAATATCATTGTCCTTGATATGTGAAATTTTTTATGAAGAGTGATATAAGTTCAAATAGATTATGCATTTATTTCCGGCACCCACATGCACTACTGGAATTTCAATTATTTGCGATGGGTTTTTGCAATGGGATCCCATCACAAAAACTCTTTTGCAATGGGGACCCGTCACAATTAGCTCATTGTAGAAAATAGCATTGCTACTAGTCTTTTTTCTGTCGATCCCATCGTAAATAATACTACTTGTGATGAGAAGTGGACCTTTCAAAAATAGATATCTGATTAAATACATTATATATACAAGAAATAGTTCTGACGGGCCAATTGCAAAACGTATTTGCGACGGGACGACGACCGATTGAAAATAGTTGTATGTTATAATCATTTTGTGACAAGCCCATCGTACATTTTTTTAAAACATTTATATATAATATATTTATTATGGGGGTCCCATCTCAAAAATGTCCCATGAAAAATACTTAATAGAAAAAAAATTAATACAATTATGATTAATGAAAAAATAATATTAATATTATTAAAATAATAAAAATTCTAAAAATTCTAAAAATTCTCAATATTTTAAAATACATAATAAATTAAAAATAATAAAAAAATATGATCAATGAAAAAATAATATTTATATTATTAAAATAAAAAATTATTAAAATTCTCAATATTCGCAAAAAATATATAAATAAATCATAATTTATTATTATTATTATTATTATTATTATTATTATTAGTAAAATAGAAAATAAATTAAAAGATATAGTACTAATAATAAATATTAAATATTAAAATATTCAAAATAATAAAAATATATAAATTATACAATATCAGAATCAATATAAAACACAAAAATTGTAAATAGTTCATATTACAAAAAATGTTCAATTCCAATGTTTATAACAGAACAAAAAAATCATCCGGGGGATAGTCTTATGAAGGAGATGTAGGAGATAGAAAAATGGTTGAGGAAACAATATCCCTAAACTACGAGTCAGATGGCGCATGCACTCCATCAGTTCGTACTGTTGTTGCTACCATCGATGCATGTCCTCCTTGCACTGCTGACACATCTCTTACTGCTGCTTCTACAAACACTCTATAAGCTTAGTTTGAGCTCGGAATTGCTCCAGATAATAAGAACCAGTAGATGATTCATCTCCATGAGATCCTCTTGAGATAGACTCCGACATTGAAGAAGTACCATAATAAGTCTCATGCGTCAAATTAGAGCAGATACCAACTACTCAGCCCTTCCCAAACGCACACTAGGTCGCCTACTTCAAAGGAACCACATTGAAATTGTGGGCACTAGTCTATTCATCCATCTCATCTAGACTCTCATCACGTTTCGGAGAGGTCGTGGCTTCATATAACTCCAACAGTTTCAAATTGAGATTAAAATAGTAAAAATATTATATACAATTCATTTTAAAGCTAAATAGAAGATAATACTTTCCACAATCTGGTGCTGGCGATCACCTCTAATATTTCTAGAGGATCGATCACCGTACATCCTCCGATAAGCTTTTTACTTTGAAATATCTGTATTCTCAATTGTCTATATGAATATAAAATTAACCTTTTGTATTTAATGTTATATAATATATATAAAAAAGATACTAATCAGATTCTTTCAATACTTACTGAATGTATGTCTGCCAGCTCAATATGTCAACTCCGGTCTCCCCCGGTTCTACTGGCCCAATGAAGATCTCCTCTAAAATCCTCCACTCAACCAGTTTGAACATAATCCATCCCAAATGAGAGATGAAATTTACTCTAGTCAGTGGGCTCTACATGAATCATCAAATAATTACACTCCTTCTTTCTTAATAGTTTTCCGTATCAAATTGTGCAAAATCTAATAGAGAATTTCATGCATAGACACCTCCCATGCCTCGAGGATAGCGACACACATGCTATCATCGATGGGATTCCGTAAGCCCTAAAAATAAATTATAATATCAAGGTATTAATAAAATAAATGTCTAAATAAATATAATATATTTACGTACCATCCAATAATTGACCATTCGAAGTTTCACATCAACAGGAAATTATTCCAATGTAATCCATGGCTGAGGAAAATAATTATTCATGATATCTCTCCCCTGTCCAACAAATACATGTGAAAAAATATGACAAAATAAATAAAAAAAAAATCATATATATATAAATGAATGAAAGCTGTCTAAATTACATAGGTTACCATAACATTGTGTGCATGTATCCAAACCAATATGTGGATGTTTCTCAGGGATAGGGTCGTGATTCATCAGTTGCACAAGATCGTTCCCCATCCGCGAACCCCCTATACCGCTAGTAGGTTGATAGTTAGATGATCACAAATCATCTACATCCAAAGGTAGCTCATCCAACTCCAACTCACAGAATAGATCTTGGTCCAACTGAAACACAAAACCATTTTTGTTAGCATATAGTTTAAAATAACTGTTAAATAAAGATATAAACTAGTTTTGATTATAAGAATCATTTAAATGTGTCAATGTTCACCTTCATCGTCATCTTCATATCTAACGATGTCCATGACTTTATATTAATCATCGACATCACCAATATCCATATGAGTTTCAGTTTCATTATCTATTGATATCTCAATTTCATTTGTAATGTGGTTGACATAATACACAACATCGACCCTTAATTGTGGGGTTCCATCATCGATATTCATGCCTCTTTGTGAAGAAGATGAATTTTGAGTAGTCTCTTAGAAAATTTCAATTCCTTGTACTTCATCAGAACCATATTCAATTTGAGTGAAGTCATTTTAATGAGATTTAATTTTTATTATGCTCCACAAATCACTTAGTTCTATTGAAGTATCACAATAATTTGTGTAATGTATTTGATGTGCCTGTTGAGTTAGTAAAAATGTTTTATTTACTACCAGATGAGTTTTATATTTTATATCGAACATTTAATTAATTAGATGAACACACAAACCTCTCTCAGTATCCAACCACCGATATTTAAAAATTGTTATGTAATTTTTTCCCTAGATAACATAGTTCAATAATTTCATCCAGCATGCCATAAAAGTCAATGTCAGTTTCTCTATGATGTGATCCTATCATGAAACCTCCATTATTCATTGTTTTTATTCTGATTCCCCATATGTTCTTGTATGAAATCGAAAACCATTCACCACAAATATATTATATGATTGAACTATTTTGGATGGTGGGTTAATGAATATACACAATCGCTTATCAATTTTATCAGAATGTAGAAGCACCTAAAAATTTGTAGAAAAAATTCTAAAATAATAAATAATAAAATGAATTGATGTATTAAACCACCGATTTTTTATGTTACCAGTTTTTGGAATCATTGAGAAAAAAAATTGTTGGAATTCTTAAAGAGAAGCTACTATAAATTGTGGAAGCTATTTTGTGAATGATTATCATATAACCTATAAATTAAATAAGTTTAATTACTATAATATAAATTATAGAATATGTGATAGAAGCACCCACAGTACAAATGATTTCATTTCTTCACAGTTGAGCAGAACATATGTATGAGCTCAGTGATGTTCACCATCTGAAAGTCATCATTCCTTAACTCTTTATAATCCAAGATCTATCTGTTTAAAAACAGATAATTGATTTTCAATTCACCATCAATAGTATCCTTGTTATATTCCATGCCTTTGTATATATAGGGATATTGAGATTCAAAATAATGAGAGAAAAAACAATTTCCTCTTGCAAATAATCTTTAGAAAAAGAGCCTTTAACTAATGCTTTGTTGTGTACTTTTTTTTTCAATTTCTTCATGAATATCACGATTGGGTACATTCATCAAAATGGTACCGGACTTCCACATTTAGCTTCATGTGGAAAATGTAATATCAGATGTTCCATTGAGTCAAAGAAAGCTTATGGGAATATTTTATCAAGTTTACATATAATGTCAACAACATCTTCTTCATGGTTACTTAGTGCATCAAAGTCTGTTTTCACTGCAAATATGTATCAAAAAATATTACATCTCTATTATCGAATCGCAAATAATAGAATTCAGAAACCTATGAACACTTTTGGAATTATTCTTTCCATTAAAACATGAAAATCATGACATTTTAATCTGGAAATTTGACCATTCATAACACATCATCCCAAATAAGAAGCATAGCCATCTGAATGTCTCAAATATGAAATCAACTAAAAAAATAATTATTGAATCTCTTTTGATAATGTATAATCTAAATTTTGATTTATTAACCTCGGTGATATGAAATTTTTTAATAGTTTAAGTTCCATCCAACTGCAAATTTGGGAAAGACTTAATCATGACTTTACATTATCTTTGGTCTTACTTGGTGTACCCAAAACTATATGAAATAAATTATAAAAACATTCTTCTCAACATACACGACATCCAAAATGTGGCTGACCAATAAATCAGACCAATATCAAATATCTCAGAAAATTCTCTATTTTATCCAATTATGTTATTCTCAAAATCAATAAATTTTCTATTAGTTTACAGTTTGCCCAAATGTGATGGAAGGTAATGAAAATAAATCTGATTTTAACTCTCTACCTGAGATCAATTTTTGAGGTTCATATCTTTCAATTGTGCTTTTTCTAAAATGAGTTTTGTTCTACAAAAATATTTATTAGTTGGAAGAAATCTATGATGACGGTCAAAATAACAAGTTTTTTTCTTTAACGAGCATCATGCCTTTTTTGACTATCACATAGTAAGGGAATGATTTCAAACCATGCATACTCCAGCCAGATAACATGTCAAATGCTAGGAAGTTGCTAATCGTCCACATCAATGCAACTTATAATATGAAACTTTTTTCACAGCAATAACTTATGTACTAACACCATTACTCCACAATGAATTTAACTCATCAATAAATGATTTCAAATAAACTTAAATATTCTTTTTCAGATTTCCAGTGACTAATAAGGTCAAAAAGATATTTGGCGCCTTCATCAATATCCATGGAGGTAAATTGATAAAAGTTATAAAGATAAGAAAACATTAATACTGACTACCATATTAACCAAACAGATAGAAATATTCATTAGAAAGACCCAATCGTATGTTTTGAGCTTCAAAAGAAAAAGATGGATGCAGTCAGTCAAAATGTTTCCATGAATCACCATCACATGGATGATTTAGGGTTTTATCGTTTGAAATCATGGTTTTGTGCCATGATATCATAGACATTGTGTTCTAAGACATAAATAAATGCTACAAAAAGGGTGTAAGGGGGATATATCTCAACTATTTTACAAGAATCGATTCAAACTTCCCATGTGGAGCTTCTTTATACCATGATTTCCCACATGAGGGAAAACTGTCCAATGAATCATTTTCACCAGAACATAAGATGAAATTCTTTTCAAATGCATGAATCTTCTGATAACTAAGTCTTAGATTACGAAGCAGCCTCTCTCTATAATAGTAATTTCTAGTCAAAACATTTACTTCAGGTAATAATGTTTTAACCAAAGAAATTATCAGATCAAAACTGTTGTTTGACATTGCATTATCTGATTTAATATCCATAATTTTTTCAATAATTTCTAATTTTCATATCTTGTAACCAGGATATAATGCATCATCAAGAGACCTTAACAACTCATAAAATTTGGAAGGATCCAACTTCGGAGTTAAATCAACATAATCATGAGTTTCAGTTTGTTTAATATATGGACCTATAACATCAAGTACTAATTTTATAAATAGTGATGGATCTGAAATAAAGTTATTTGTATCTTCTATGGAACTGTGTTAACAATGTTAATACCAGAAAACATAATCTAGTTAAAAACCAAACTACAAGAGAGGTCCCCCAACCTTTTCAATTGTGTCAAACATTCTCTGAGCACATTTTACGAAGATATATAATTGTTCCTTCTAAAACAATTTCTAATTTTGATGATGCAAATGATAATAAAGCTTCTACACCCTCAATATATACAAGATTTAATCTAGAACTATTTGGATTTTGGAACTGATTTATGCAAGCGCGATAATCGAATAATGAATGTTGTTGACTTCTTTGTTCCATATTTTTCTAGAAAATATAAAATCTTTACTATTTTTGAATAATTTGAAAATAGAAAAACATTATCCAAAACAATATAAATAATTAGAACTACTTCTTAATAATTAACCTTATTTATGGGCGACACAATTTTCATTGGATTGACAGCTACTATTTTCTCCGAAAAATCATTTATTCTTATTTATTCCCATTTATTCATGTTTATTCCTATTTATTCATATTTATTCCTATTATTCCTACTTATTATTATTTATTTTTATTTATTCCTAATTATTACTAATTATTACTAATTATAACTAATTATTAATAACTATTACTAATTATTTCTAATTATTCACAATTATTCCTATTTATTCCTATTTATTCATATTTATTCCTCTTTATTCTTATTTATTCAAAATTATTGATAATTATTCCTAATTATGGCTAATTATTCCTAATTAGTAATTATTCTTAATTGTTCATAATTATTACTAATTATTCATAATTATTACTATTTATTACTAATTATTAGTAATTATTACTAATTTTTACTAATTATTACTAATTATTACAAATTATTAATTATTATTACTAATTATTACTATTTATTACTAATTATTACTAATTATTACTAATTATTTTGAATTACTACTAATTATTACTATATTTTACTAATTGTTACTAATTATTTATAATTATTACTAATTATTTATAATTATTACTAATTATTACTGATTATTACTAATTATTACAATTTATTACTAATTATTTCTATTTATTATTATTTATTACTATTTATTATTATTTATTACTATTTATTACTAATTCTTACTAATTGTTCTTAATTATTCATAATTATTCTTATTTATTCCAATTTATTCCAATTTATTCCTGTTTATTCTTATTTATTCCCATTTATTCTTATTTAATTCTATTTATTCCTATTTATTATTATTTATTTATATTTATTTATATTTATTTTTTATTATTCCTATATATTACTAATTATTACATATAATTTCTAATTATTACAAATTATTAATAATTAATACAAATTATTACTATTTATTACTATTTATTATAATTTATTAATATTTATTACTATTTATTACCATTTATTACGCTTTATTACAATTTATTACCATTTATAACAATTTATTACCATTTATTACCATTTATTACCATTTTTGCTATTTATTACCATTTCTCACCATTTATTACCATTTATAACCATTTATAACCATTTATCACCATTTGTCACCATTTATCACAATTTACCACCATTTATCACCATTTATCACCATTTATCACCATTTCTCACTATTTATCACCATATATTACCATTTATTACTATTTATTTCCATATATAACCATTTATTTATAATTATTACCATTTATTACCATTTATTAGCATTTATTAGCATTTATTACCATTTATTACTGTTTATTACTATTTATTACTATTTATTACTATTTATTCCTAATAATTCTAAATTATTCTTAATTATTCCTAATTATTAGTAATTATTGCTATTTATTGTTAATTATTTCTATTAATTCCTAGTTATTCTTATTCATTACTATTTATTCCTATTTATTCCTATTTATTATTATTTATTACTAATTATCACTAATTATTTATAATTATTACTAAGTGATACTAATCATTTCTAATTATTACTAATTATTACTATTTATTACTATTTATTTGTATTAATTTCTTTTTTATGGTAATTTTTTTAGTATTTATTAATATTTATTACAATTTATTACAATTTATTACAATTTATTAAAATTTGTTAATATGTATTACTATTTATTACTATGTATTACTATTTATTAGAAATTATTACTAATGTTTACTAATTAATAATATTTATTACTAATTGATACTAATTATTACTATTTGTTAGTATTAATTAGTATTTATTAGTATTTATTTCTATTAATTACTATTTATTACTAATTATTACTATTTATTACTATTTATTTATATTTATTACTATTTATTACAAATTACTAATATTTATTTCTATTTATTTTTAGTTATTACTATTTATTATTATTTA
The DNA here is from genome assembly GCA_963277665.1 of Viscum album. NCBI lineage: Eukaryota > Viridiplantae > Streptophyta > Magnoliopsida > Santalales > Viscaceae > Viscum > Viscum album. The sequence continues at coordinate 398,208,838 of OY728151.1, read as the reverse complement.
TTTCTTTTTATTAGTATTTATTATAAATTATTAGTATTTATTTCAAATTATTAGTATTTATTACAAATTATTAGTATTTATTACAAATTATTAGTATTTATTACAATTTATTAGTAGTTATTAATATTTATTAGTAGTTATTGATATTTATTAGTATTTATTACAATTTATTATTAATAATTACTAATTATAATGTATTTATTACTAAATATTAGTATTTATTACTAATTATTAGTATTTATTAGTAATTATTACTAAATAACACTATTTATTACTCATTGTAAATTTTTTATCAGTATTTTTTTATATTTATTACTATTTTTTCTAATTATTACTAATTAGTGTTAATTTCTATTAATTAATGCAAAATACAGCTACTAATTACTAATTACTGCTAATTATATTTAATAATTATTAATTATTACTAATTACTAAGAAGTAGTACTAATAATTTAATTATGTTATTTTAAATAAATGCTGATGACAAAACAATTTAAATCTAACTTAATTACAACTAATCAACAATTATCAAAGTTAATATAAAGAAATGAAATAAATACTAAATTTAATAGAACATAAATATCTTGAAACATGATCACTTATAATTGTAGGCGGCTTCACAATTTCATGGTTAAAAAAATACTGACTCTCAAAAACATTCACTATAAAATTAGAGTTTAGAGAATCCGAGGAAGAAGGTATTCAAGAGAAGAGAAGAAAAAACGGATGAGGTATATACAGGTCAGATTAGCTGCGACGAGCCTATTTGCTACGAGATTCTCGTAGAAAATAGTATTTTTTGCAATGGTTCTCATCACAAATACCTTCGACTACGTTAAATAATGTCTACAGGTAAAATGATATTTGCGACAGGTCCCGTTGCAAAAAGTAACCTACCGACACACTTTTTGATTCGAGATAGCATCCTATCACAAATAGCTTTTTACCACTGCTGGGTATTTGCGACGGGTGTGGTTGAAACTAGTTTTTACCATCTCCCAATATTTGCAATGGGTGGTGCCTACCCATCTCAAATACCATTTTCCACGATTTGGGGTGCAAACCACAAAAATCCACGCGTATGTTTTTGCCGCGGGACGCCTCTTCCCATCGCAAATAACGATTTTTCTTATAGTGAAGGAAATGTGAGGTTGCGACTAGAGAATTATTCACTCGTCTCCCGAAAATATTTGCATGAAACAATGTGATATGGGTTGGGGTGGACCAGGTCACTAATACTATACACATTATCATTATTTCATAAGATCTATCACTTGAATAACTTTATAAGGTATATTTGAAGAATTCAGTGATGCTACATGGGGTTCCACATTCGGTATAACATGATAATGATATAAGGATCAAATCTAAATTATGGAGATATCTTTAATATGATGTGAATATAGAATTTGATTTCATCATAGCCTATCACCCCAAAATCGATGCTCAATCTGAATAGACTATTCATATTCTCTTGGACATGATAAGAGACCTCTAAATGGAATTCAAAGGTGGATGGGATCTACATCTCCCACTCGTTTAGTTCTCAAACATCAAATTCAGCCACTAGTGTATTCAAATGGCTTCATATGAAGCTTTGTATACAAACCAACAAAGAACTAGTACATATTGGGATGATGTTAGAAAATGAATGATAACTATGCCTTATATTGTAAAAGAGTATATATAGAACCTTCAACAAATTATGAAACATATCAATGATACTTAGATTCGTAAATAGAGCTATGCTACCAACCATCCAAAGCACATGGTGTTCGATGTTGGAGAGAACGTCTTCCTTTGAATAACATTATGGAAGTGAGTCTTGATTTAATTAAAACCCGCGAAGTATATACCATGGTACATTATCCATACTAGGATCCCTGATCGTATAAGAGTAGTTACCTGTAATATTTATATTCCACCAAATTTGGATTAATTTCATGATGTGTTCTATGAATCACTCTCGAGGAAGTACATACATGACCCCTCACATGTACTGAATTAAGAAGTGTTAGAACTGGAGAATGATCTCTCATACGAGGAGTATCGAGTAATGGTTTTGTAGCATAGAGATAAAGTCCTACGCCAAAAAGACAACTCAATTTTTCAATGTGTTGTAGATGAATCGTATGTATAAAGCGGAAACATGGGAACCAGATGAATCAAAGAAAGAGAGGTACCCTCACTTGTTTTAACCATATTATGTAAAATAGAATTTTGAAGGAGAAATTTCCAATGGGGATCCCTTTATTTATTAATGAAATGTTTCTATTATGATAATTATGCAATATGGTATACAATAAATATAGAGCATAGATATCCCAATACAAAATAATTCTCATAACTGAAGATTAAAATAATTGATTTATAAGGAGATTAACGAACCTCTAATAATAGAATAGTAATTGGATAGTTCGAAAAGTAAGATGTCCAATAGGAGTAGTAATCTATCTAATAAAATATTATCCTCTCATATGAATGTATAAATAATATTTTGGCATCTTAAAAATGAAAATGTGATATAATTATGTCAGAGTATAAGTACATAAATGTTTAAAAAATGATAGTTTACTTGTTCGCATTTTTGTAAAAATAAATATTAATTTAATATTTTATAAATAGTACAATGTTTTAAAAAGAAAATATATATTAATAAAATTTATTAATAAATTAATATGTTTTCTCATATACAATTTTTATATAATTCTATAATCCCTAAATTACTATTTTATTGTTTCATAATATGAATTATAAAACAAAATATTGATATTTTTTAAATAAATGATTATTTTATTTAAAAATTTAATTTATCATTTTTAATTTTTTTTGCATACAATGGAATTAATTTTTGAATTCTATACATTGAAAAATGGTAAGGGTTAATTTTTGATATTTTTCTAAAATAGTTTAATTTTAGTGAATAGTGAAATACGATAATATACGATATTCATCATTTTAAGAAAAATAAATGAATTTTTATGTAATTTAATATCTAAGAACCATAATATAAAACAATTTATATATCTTTACTATTTTTATTCGTGTTTAACAACACGATTTATAGTAATAATGCAAAATAATATACTACTTAAACAGATAACAAAAAGACACCCATCCACTCCTATGTAAATAACACAATTATCCACCTCTTCTAATCACACCATATAAGACTTGGAGATTGTCTAAATTCTTACAAATCCAATTACAAACCATATCACCATAGTTAATATATTTTTGTATCAATAAAATACTAATTTCAAGTTCTATAAGGAGGTTCATAAGGAGAATAAATTAAAGGGGTAAAATCTTGTTTCGTTCTCTTTTATTCTCTTTTAATTTTATTCATTTATTTTCAACTCCCAAAATCCCTATAATAAAATATATTATTACTATAGTATCATATATTTACTATAATTTTATTTTGTCAATTTAGCAATCAATCATAAGATCTATCATGTCCTCTATTTTTCTAATAATGAAAACAATGCTTGTGATATGTCAATTCACCACCTTCAATGATGACTGGTTCTCATATTCTATTACTAAAATCAAGGACAGTCATAAATACATTATTATGGTTAAATTATATTATATTACAAATATTATAATTTATATAATTTTCTATAACCAATATGTTGATATAATATTAAATAATATTATACATGTTCTAGATTGTTGTAAAAATGCCAAAGAAATTTTAAAAAATAATTATCATTATTTTCTAATGAATCATCCTCATACAATATATCCAAATTATATATTGTACCATTTAAAATTTATTATGATAATTAATAACATATAATTTCAATTCTCGAGAGTTATTCCCATTTTACATGAACTTCCAATCTTGTAAACAAGTGAACCAGTCCTGAAAAACAATAAAATGAACACACACTATTGGAAAAACACATTAAAATCATTGTTTATAATCCCATATATATACCCTAAAACCATGGGTATATCCTATAACCAAAATTTTAGGATCTATGGCCATGGGAACCGTCAAGATAGGCAAATAGCCCTAGATAGACAAAATTGTGGTTACAAGCCAACAATACCATCATTTTTAAAATTGGTGGTGTACGAAATTTCAATGGAAATACTAATACCAGCAGTGTGACCAAATTTGGATCTAGAAGTATACCCATATTTTTTTAAACCATGGATATAGGTCCTTATTAAAAAAATACTCTAATGGGATTTGAACCCATCATCTTCCGCCAATACTCAAATATCATTACCGATATCCAACTTACATGTTTCTTTTTACTATATTCAAAAAAATATGTATTTAAATATATATAATTTTATTTATACAAAATTATATGTTATTATTATTATGGGAAAATAATTGGTTAATCGATACCCATGGCATGATCAAAACATGACTACATGTCCTTATAAATAAAAAATCAATCACTGGGATTTGATCCCCACAACATCTACCAAGACTCCAATGACATTATGGCTATCCTAAAACACATTTTTTATATAATATTACAAATATATATAGGTAAAAATAAAAAATATTATTTATATAAAATTATCCATTATTATTATTATAATGGAAAAATTATGGGTAAACCTATACTCATCATTTGGTAAAATAGTCAATTTATGTCATCCTTCATTTTTTTTCCCGTGAAGCCTATTTCCACAGTTTACAAAAGAAATTTGGTATATAGTTGAAAAAACCCAAATTTTTTTGGATAACTAAGGGTATAGTTCCTTCTTGTGAAAAATATTCCCACAGTATACAGAAATTGTGCATATAGGACTGACCTATAACCACGGTTTTTAGTGAACCCTGGTTATTAGCACATACCACAAATTTTTTGTATGAAAATTATCCCCATCACATACAAAAAAAACACGGGCATAGGTTTTACCAATACCAAAGGTTTTTTTTGGAAACCATGGGTACAGACTTGTCTTCTAGTATTGTCTCCCGAGATGATGAAATTGATCTCTATAACTCAAAAAAATGGTTATGACCCATGTTAATAAAAATATATCAAATGAAAAACATTTAAAATAGGTTATATAATTATTAATTATGGAATCTAAATTTATTTTATTAGAAATTAATGTGAAAAAGAATACAAACATTGGGAAATGTTATTCTAGAATCCAACTCATTGTTTTTTGGTTATTCATCTATCATGCCAAATTTTATAATGTATATTCTATTAATATTCCGAAAATAAAATTTCATTTTCCTTACCATTTAATTTCTTGAATATACATTTTTCAAATCCGATTTTATGAAAAATAAAAAATCATTCCCTATAGAAATATTCATTCCAAAAACATATTTTTTACTCCTCTTGAGTTGTTTCCTCATTCATCATGATTGATGAATCTTATACCACATATGTTTTTTCATTTTCATTCAATAATTCCTTGTTTTTTATTGATTTATAAAATACATATGAAACCCATTACTTTTCTTGGGTTACATTATGACACTAATTTATATATTTTTTATGATGCATGTATAATTATGTAAATTTTATGATGTGATATATGATCCTACAATTATATAGTGTTCCAATAAATTTGGAAATGTGATGTATCTTATTAGTGAATGTGTAATATTAATGAAATTTCTTATATATTTTTCCATAATAATGATTTTATTGGTATGCATATATTTTATACATGAATATGACGATATATTTTCTCAAAAGGATGTTTGGTATTTTACATCATGGATATGATGTTTCATTTTTAAAAATTACTACATTCCTTGAATTTATATAATGATTTCTCTCATGATTTTGTTTATGTTTCAATGATTACATTTAGATGATGGGGATTATTCTCACACATTTCAATTGTTTCATGTCCTTATCATTTCAATTACTAGGATTTTAGATCACCACATTCTTTGATGTATATCCTTAAGTGAATTTTTTTTAAGAATATATTAAACACTATAAACAAAAATGAGAATAATTTTTAATGAAATGGTTATTTTTTATGAATATGTTATGTATGGAAATTATTTTCCCAAGACAAGAAACCATTGATCTTGGACTGTAAATATTTTATGTTGTTTATAATTAAAAGTTTTTAGTATTGGGTAAAAAATAAAGGTTATTTATATGTCATATTTTTTGTGTAATTTTTACATATTTACCAATAATCATTAAATTGATATTATTTTATTTGAAATCAATTTTTATTTTGAGCTTTTCATCCAATTTTTTTAGAATATTCTTCCTCATTAAATAATAACCCTAAAATATATAGAGGATACTATAGAGTATTCCTCTGATTAGAGTCCTCATATTTTTTTAAGAAACTAACATAATAATTATTTAGACAATGGTAAATGTAACCAATTCTTGACTAGAAAAAGGTTTTCCCTTATTCAAAAATTAATTTTCAGTATCTACTACAATTTTAGAGGGAATTGGGTCAACATGATTCTGAGTAATGAATGAAATTTATTAATGATATTTTAAACTTTTAGAACTATATTAAATACATCACAGTCATATTCCTCACATAAAATATTGTTTTTTTGAATGAAGTGGTGGGAATCTATTATGAAAGGCGTGGTTGATAATGATATAACATTCACTATTTAAAAGAAATACTCCAATAAAATGTTCCATCATAACACACTATTAGAGAATAAGTTATAATAAGTTTTACCCCATAATGTGTAAAAAAAATCATTGAGAACGGTACTTGTTTTTTTGAGGTGGAGGAATTGTTTCTATGTATTATTTTTAAATTATTAACTCATGGTGTATTGGTTTAAAATGGGTCCAGATGTAAATATTTAGTCCATAAGTATTATCATCTTCCTACCCACCCATTTTGAGTATTTTTATAAGAAATATATGATCCAGATATAAATAGTATAGAATACATGAATCGTTTGAGAATAAGTGACAAAGATAGGTAGAAAATGTCTTCTCCCATGTAAGATATAGAAGTAGGAATACCAGCACAATGGTGGGAATATGAGTGGGAGACAAAAATCAGTATAGGTTAAGGTGTTCTCATACCTGTTGAGGAAAAAGGGACACCCAAAACATGATTTTGAGGCTCAACCTAAAGTGTTCCACACTTATTGGATGATAATTGATCTTTAACATCTTTATGAGAGATTAACCCATGGATATGAAAATGGATCAACCATCGCGAAAGGAACCTAAATTAATCATGATGCATCTTTTGGGTTGGGATCTCAACATCAAGAATAGGGTGAGACTCAAGTGGAGATGAATTTCCAGGATGAGTATAGAAAAATTTATTTTGTAATGTGTTCATAGGAGGATTCAAGGGTCATACTGACTACCATGGGAGTAAAAATTATAATTTTTCTTCTAATGTAATGTAAATATTTTATATAGGTGAAACTAATTCCTTTATATTATAATATAATTTCTATGATCTGTGATTTTTTGGAATCTTATGTTTTTCTTGATGACTTTTTCACTTCATTCGTATAGAATTCAAAGTCAACATTTAAATACCCATAGTGTCAGGTGATTCTCAATGAACATAGAACTATATAAATCTATTTATTACATTACTTTAAATATTTGATCATATTATTATAATTAATTGGATTACTATATAAAAGAATTATTTTCATTCCATTAATTATAAATAAGTCTTCATCCCCAACCATTAAAAAAATGAACTATTTATTTCTCATTATTGATTCAATCATGTCTTCTAGGGTGAGTTGTATTTATAGTTGATAAGAGATGTTCATGTTTCCCCTAGACCTGGGATGAAATATTAAATGTCTTCAGAGCTTTGTAATGATGCTAGTGATCCAAAACATAGTGTCTTTATTCATTTAATGGTTTCTAAATATCTGTATTTTTTTCAATTGATTTATTTATCTTACCACCAAATAGATCAATTCCATTCATTACAAACATATGTCTGGGGATAAGTTCCATTTTTGTAACATTACAATCTATGTTACCGGATGAGTTGAATTAATTACGGGATAATTATTTGCATCATGATATTAAAGGATTTATTCATCCTAGTATTTGACCATTCACATCACCAATTATCTCTGAAAATAATATAGATATCAATCTGAGAAATTTCATAGATAATCAATAAATCATACTTGTGAAAAAAAATAATAAATATCCATTCCATAGGATCAGACACCTTCTTAATGAGACAATTGAGGCTCAAAAATTCAATAAAATTGATCTAAGATTATGGTAACATAAACTAAGGAATGAGGATGAAAAAATTCTCATAATTCCAATTCTCAGTCTAATGATGTATTTCTAAGCTTTTTATATAAATGTTCATTATCATATGATTTATGAATATGTTGGTAGATAGAAGAAACCTGTTGAGTTGGTCATTAAACCATAGAGCTACTATTTTTTACTATGAATTGATACATAATAATTTATTTAAGGTAATGAAGTGATTGATTATGGAGATTTTATAATTTTCATAACATATCTCATATTGATGCTGGATGATTATTGATCTTCCTAGTTGTTACAAATGTCACCCATAATGATTTCAATATATGGTAAGATATCTGTGGAAAGGTGATTGGGATACCTTTAACCCCTAGTAAGAAGGATTAGAAATGGGTGATTATATTTAGACACACAAAATATCCACATTTACTACCCACCATGGATTTGAAAAGGACTAAGACCCTTAATAATTTTACATATAGGAGGATGTATGAATTCCTAGCATATCATTATATATTATTTCTAATAGTGATTTCCATTATAATTCATTTTTTGAGATGATTTTAGGTACCTATGTTTATAAAGAATATGTGGAGCATGAATTTTTATCCATTGATTAATGTAATGATAGAGAGAGATATATAGATTCATGAAGATAGGCTCCAAGAATTTATGTTTCACTTTAATGTATCAGGGGAGAAACATATTCCCTTAGTATAGATTTACTATTAATTTAGTAATACAGATTAAATATGGATGGATCCATTTAATTAATTTTTTGGGAGGCCTATCAGCACAAATATTTTTGAAGAATAGTTTTTATAATGGTCCTTTGTTAGACTAAGTATCATTTAGCAGACAATGAATATCTTATACTTTACTAGGAAGAGGTTAACATGATCTCATATTCATAGGATGTATTCTACAGATCAAATTCATCGATCATTGCGATTTAAGGTAGGTGAAACGATATTTTCTTAGGGTGTCACTATTTTTTCTACATACATGCTTGAGGAAGAACGTTAGTTAGAACCTACTTTTTTCGGTCCAATTATTATTATGGAGAGACATAAGAAGGTAAGTTATAATTTTGACTTACCTTATAATTTTATGCCTATCAAAAATGTGTTCCATGATTCCCATAAAATAAATTACTATCCTAACATATCCCACATGTTTGAGTGTGAGGATTTGATATTAAAGCTGGAACCTTATTTGTCAAACGAAATTTTCAACTAGTGTATTGTTGTGATATTGGGCTATGTGGTAAGAAGATCCCATTTTTTTATAGAGATGACAATGTGGTAGGGACTACCTTTCGAAATGGTAATGTGGGGCCTTGATGACACTATAATAGAATAATTATTTCATGGGTTCATGATCCTTTATTGGGATAAATTTTTTTTACATTAGAGTGAATTGGGACGACATTTGAGTCATAAGTATAGATTATTTTGATATTATCATATCTTTTTTCAAGGGTTTAGGCAAATTCTAGATTTTGGGGTTCTAAATTTCATGTTTTGGGATAAATAGACTAATTATATTTTTTGGGAACATAATTCATATTAACTAGGCACACTCAATATTATATGGAACCATGTATTCTAATAATGGTTTTCATTGATTGAGAATTTTTTTAGTCGTGAAACCATCACCAGGATACATTGTCGATGTTGTGGATTTTTTCTGATTGTATTGATGTATATTGAGCTAGGTTTTCCAAACTATAATACCTTATCTTGGAAAAAACTAATTTTTTTTAAATAAAATTTTACTATAAGGTTGTATAATATTTATATAACAATTCACTGTAACCATGTGACCCTATTAGAATACTTTAAAATAGAAAATTACACGGTTGCTAATGGTAATTTTATATCCATATATCCTCAATGTTTAAAGATAAATTGATTTGTTTTTTTCATGATTATCTCTTTCATATACCCATCAATACTATCATAATCTATAAACGATCAGGGTGAATCACATTGAGTAATGTGTGGTTTTTCTCAATATTTTTCCAATTTTTCAAGATGTACCTCTAAAATATCATCATCCCCATGTAGTTAAAACCTATGTGGGGTATGTTGACCAGCTCTTTGGTTTTGATAGATAATTGTTTATGTTTATAATGGATATAGGTTTTGTGGGGATTCAATCTCTTAATTATTGGTCATTAGTCATAAATTGGTAATCCCGTTTCATTATTTCATAAGTTTGTATCTATATCGGATTGTCTAGCCCTTTGTATTCATTATGAAATTTTATTATTTCATTTTATTTTAATTTTGTATGTAATTGTTTAAAATAGAATTAATCTTTGAGGTAATTGTTTATTATTTCAATTTTAAAAGTTTTATATAATCTATTTGAGGTGTTTAATGTGTCTGATAAAATGCCACAAATATGTTTAAAAATTGGATATGGTTATTCAGACCATAATAGATGGGTAGATATCTATAGAAAATTATTTAAAAATGAGGTATTTTTTAAATGAATTTTTCATTTGAAACTCTTTATAAACCATTTATTTTTCTTATTCCTTGGAAAATATTTATGAAATATTTATTTTATTTTCATTAATGGCCATGATGATGTAAGCGCACAGTTGGGAGACTATAGGGTATGGAGTTTATAGAACAATGACTATACCATTTGAATTTATCTATCACCATGGGAGGTTCCATTGATATAATTTCATCTTCATATTTTTCACTATGAAGTACCATGGTACCCAAACTATATGACTCACTTATTCCTTCTAGTTATCCCTTATGAGTCATTGATTTTATCTTGTGGACACCATTGTGTCATGATTTCAAAATATTGTTTCATTGATATTATACTACATTCCTGATTTTTTGATATACCAATCTAACAACTTGTTCATGTCATCTAAATTGATTTTTGAAAACATTATATTTATTTTCTTATTCCATTATAAATGTAATATTATATTGTAATATTTTTTAGTGAATAAAGAATGGAATTTATAAAATTTGATTATATTGAAAATAAATACAATGTATTATTTACAAATATAAATTTATTTCATTTGATGTGTTTTAGAAATGTGATTTATATATGAACTAATGGATATATATGATTAGGTGATGAATATAATATTTCATGATATCCTACTATGAATTTGTGAGCACACCAAACTTTTTCCTTTTGGAATTTTTAGACTTTTCATAGGATATTGATAAAGGGAATAGTTTCATATGAAGGATGACTAGCCTTTCTCATGTTTCTTACTGGTTATTTGGGTTATATGTTACATATTATTATTTGGAGAAGGACAGATATGTTGGTTCAATTTCAATATTGTCACAGGATGGATATTTTTCATTGAGAGATTATTATCATACTAATAGATGTGACCATTATAATTTTTTTTGAAATATGATTTATTTTTTATTCACTAATTTACTATGATTTTGTTTTTCTTATCATATAACTATTAAGTTTGAAATTCTTCCAACTTCTCCTAGAATGATGATTAGGTTTTCATCACCAGTGAGTGGTGATTTGGTATGTTGTATGAACCTAATTGGAGGCCACATTCATTGATATTAAGTGTTTAACAAAGTTATAATATTTTATACCTGATCCACATATAATATTTCAACACTAATTTATTAATAATTCATTACTAAAATCATTATTTCTGTGTGTTAATAATTTAATTTTACATGAATGTGTATGATTAAAAATTTGATTCTATGTATTAAAATAGTTGATAAATCATCTCTATAATTGTTATCAGGATATAAATATTATATATATTCTTTATATAGATATTTATCATCATCTGTAAAATTAATATACAGAAAAATGAATTACACCATCATAGGGATGGTTGTAAATATTCAAGCATGATATCAATTTTCATTTTCCATTATAATGAAAAAATAAAAGATAAATAATATTATATCATCATATATTATTTATTAAGTAATAAATAATATATATATATATATAATCTATCATTATAAAAATCCATGTGAGGTAGTGATGCAAAAATATTCATATTAGTGAATGGAGGTGGTATTCCACATGTATGCCAACGAAATATTTTTATTTCCAATGTAATGAAAAATAGGTGGAAATTATTTATAACATCATAATAATAAAATATCAATGTATATATTATACTATATTTATTATTATTTATTTATACAATAGGTTCATATATGAGTGGAGAAGAAATAGAACTAAAACAACTCTCTTAATAACTATAACTCTTAGTGGAGAAACTAAATTTTTCATATATGATATTACCTGAAAATATTGTATTATGGTCATTAAAGGTCCTATAAGACATGATGGGGGATGTTACAATATTATTTTTGAAAAAATTGCCTCAGATAATATTTCAATTAATTTTTTATAATAGAGGACTTAGATTCTTCTTTATAAGGGAGGGTGAGGACACACTTATAATTTATTAAAATATTAATATATAATAACAAATTATTAACAATATATTATTCAAAATGCATCATTATTGAATAATTTATGAGATACTATATAAATATGTGCATATAATAATAAATGGATATTTTTATGGGTAATATTACTCTTATCTCTAATTCTAATGCACAATTAAATGATGTTAATCATAGCCATGGAAACAAAATTTTACTCATTATGTATTTAAAATGAACATATATGAATGTGACTAAATTAAAAAATTAAAATAATAATAAAAATCATTCAACAAAATTTTCAAATTAAAATATTATAAGAGGAAAAAAGATTGTGTTTTAAATTAATCATCATAATTCATCAATAAAATGGGTCTCTATGAAAATTATTTTTTATGTATAAAATTGTTTATATCAGAATTAATCATAAAGTAGATACTAATGATATTCATTGGAATATTATTCATTAAATTGAAGAATTTAAAATTAAAATTCAATTAAAATAATATTATTCATTGAAAAACACTAAATTGGAAATACAATGTTCATAAAAAAAATTTTTTAACGTTAAAATAAAAATTAATCTTTTTAAAAAAATCCCTAAAATTTATTAGAGCCTAATTTTGATATTATGATTTTTAATATTATTATATAATTAAATTTATAAATTTGAAAAAAAAATAATTATAATATCCATTCATAGAATTTAATGAAACCCATTTATGATGAAAAAAAAATTTTTAATCAAAAAATGAATTTACTAACAATTGAGTATATATTTTTATTATTAATTAGATATATTTTCAATAAATAAAATATATATACTGATTTTTCATAATGCTATAAATATTAATAATACCCTTAAACCAAATAGATAGATTATAAATGATTGATATATCACAGTTCATTTATACTTATGGTTTCATATGACAAAAGCAACCTGGTACATTTCGTTTATTTTAATGGAAATATATATTAAATTTTAGAATGGCATATAAAAATAAAATATAACATTGAATACATGATATGGTCATTATTAATTGATTTTTATTCCATTTTAACTTACCAATTCCCTTTCTATCATAACAGATTTAGTATGGAGAGTCATTAAATATTACGTAAATCCATTGATAATTATAATTAAATATGATATTGTTATATTTTATAGGATAATGTAAGGTAATGAATATAATTTGGAGATTTTATTGAATACCATTTGAATTTATAATTTTTATTCCAAATTTTTATATAGAGTATTCTAGTGATATAATGTTTCATTCCGGGGGCATATTAGCTAAGGAGATAGTATATCAGTAGATCATTTAAAGAAGGATGTCATTATGAAATGATCTTGACCATCTACTATGATTGATATCCATAGTTTTGTAGTGTTTTAAAGATATTATTAATTATTTCTGAAGAATTTATCTCAATTATCTAATCTGTTAATATTGTTTACATATAATGGACATATTTTTCAATGGATAGATGAATGGTTGGAACAATTCAGAGAGCTAGAATGATTTCATATTAAGGAAAATCAACACACACTTCCAAGGTAGTGTAAAAAATAATTTGATATTTAATTATAAATGAATGAATATACTGAGATGTATCCTCAGGCATAATGATATGGGGATAGCTTTACCCTCACATAATTTTCAAATTCATGAGCATAGTTATGTACCCATGATTTCATGATAGAAATAATAATTTATTCATTGAATATAGAGAGATATTACATTTATGTTAAATGGTGTGATATATATAGATATCATATAATCATTACATATATAATCACAAACAAATTAGTGAATATATACTAATATTATGTTTTAAATTTATTAATGCTTATGAATTCTTAATAGACTATATACCATGTATGGTGGAAAAGGTAGTTGATTCCCATAGTTAAAATAACCAATGTAGTTCTTCTATGATGATAATAGAAAGAGATAAAAACATATAGATTTATAGAATATGAATATTTAAAACATGGGTAAATTCGAAATATTTACATCCTTATTATTTTATATGTAATATATTTTGAAAATACATGATATTTAGAAAATTTGCTTCATAAGAAACCATTAGTGTTAATAAACAATGGTATAGTTTACCATTATAGCCATGTTAATAGATTAGAGGGTGTGACCAATATTATTAACATTCTCACAAATATTTAATTAGATATTTTTATTAAATTTTTTTAATTAATTTAGAATAAATAAGCATTAAAATTTTATTAAATTTGTTTTATTCATTGAAGGATATTTGTTTTTTGTAAAAGTGGTTTTAATTTCATTATTTTCATGTATATTATAATTAATTTCACCCAATTTTAGAATTTTTTTTTTAAAATTAATAATTTTTAGATCATAATATTAAAATTTACATAATGTTATATTTTATAATTTTTCTAAAAATATTAAATTTTGTGTAAAAGTTCAATAAAATGCTAATTTGTTTATAATTTTTATTTCTTTTCATGTATAAGTACCATTATGTTTTGAATTTTATAAAATGCAACATAAAAATTCTTTATTTGGATATTATCTAACTAATTACATATGAATCATCATTACACATGATATTGGTATAACAATATTTTTTTTATTAAAAACACATTTATCATAAAAGCGTTTTTATACACCAAATTTTTCTTATTAATAAAAAACTAATGTTATTTAATGAATGATTCTAATAGAACTTATATATTTTATATTTTATAAAATTATTTAAAAATCATCACATATTTTTAAAAACTATTGGACTCCTCATGTATTAATCATGTTTTAATGATCAAAAGTATTATTTAATCATGTTTTAATGATTTCTTATTTAACCTTTATAAATTATAGCCAATCGTGGGTATTTAGGTTAAATATTTTCTCATGATTTAAGAAGAGACTTGAAAGATCATAATTGCTCTATTTTAAATTTCGCTTCTTTATACTATCTTTTATCTATTCTCAAAATACACTCTTTAATGAAATCATAAGTCTAATACTTTCTATTATCATCTTTATTTAAGTATGAACATAGTTACTTTGAAAGGTATACGACATCGTGAGTCTTCCACTTGTTATGTATTTTCTGACACCTTGATGCAAGACACTGTGAAGCTAGAAACTGTGAACCTAGACACCATGAAGAATGATACCATGAAGCAAGACACCAAGATGCCAGACACCGTGATGCAAGACACCGTGAATCAAGACACCATTAAGCCAGACACCGTGAAGCAAGACATTGTGAATGAAGACACCATGAACAAGACACTGTAAACAAGACACCGTGACCGTGAGACACCGTGATCAGGAGACACCATAACTATGAGACACTGTGACCACATGACACTGTGACCATCATAGGGATGGTTGTAAATATTCAATCATGATATCAATTTTCATTTTCCATTATAAGGAAAAAATAAAAGATAAATAATATTATATCATCATATATTCTTTATTAAGTAATAAATAATATATATATATATAATCTATCATTATAAAAATACATGTGAGGTTGTGATGCAAAAATATTCAAATTAGTGAATGGAGGTGGTATTCCACATGTATGCCAACAAAATATTTTTATTTCCAATGTAATGAAAAATAGGTGGAAATTATTTATAACATCATAATAATAAAATATCAATGTATATATTATACTATATTTATTATTATTTATTTATACAATAGGTTCATATATGAGTGGAGAAGAAATAGAACTAAAACATCTCTCTTAATAACTATAACTCTTAGTGGAGAAACTACATTTTTCTTATATGATATTACCTGAAAATATTGTATTATGGTCATTAAAGGTCCTATAAGACATGATGGGGGATGTTACAATATTATTTTTGAAAAAATTGCCTCAGATAATATTTCAATTAATTTTTGATAATAGAGGACTTAGATTCTTTTTTATAAGGGAGGGTGAGAACACACTTATAATTTATTAAAATATTAACATATAATAACGAATTATTAACAATAAATTATTCAAAATGCATCATTATTGAATAATTTATGAGATACTATATAAATATGTGCATATAATATTAAATGGATATTTTTAGGGGTAATATTACTCTTATCTCTAATTCTAATGCACAATTAAATGATGTTAATCATAGCCATGGAAACAACATTTTACTCATTATGTATTCAGAATGAACATATATGAATGTGACTAAATTAAAAAATTTAAATAATAATAAAAAACATTCAACAAAATTTTAAAATTAAAATATTATAAGAGGAAAAAAGATTTTGTTTTAAATTAATCATCATAATTCATTAATAAAATGGGTCTCTATGAAAATTATTTTTTATGATTAAAATGGTTTATATCAGAATTAATCATAATGTAGATACTAATGATATTCATTGGAATATTATTCATTAAATTGAAGAATTTAAAATTAAAATTCAATTAAAATAATATTATTCTTTGAAAAACACTAAATTGGAAATACAATGTTCATAAAATCAATTTTTTTAACATTAAAATAAAAATTAATCTTTTTAAAAAAATCCATAAAATTCATTAGAGCATAATTTTGATATTATGATTTTTAATATTATTATATAATTAAATTTATAAATTTGAAAAAAAATAATTATAATATCCATTCATAGAATTTAATGAAACCCATTTATGATGAAAATAAATTTTTGAATCAAAAAATGAATTTACTAACAATTGAGTATATATTTTTATTATTAATTCGATATATTTTCATTAAATAAAATATATATACTGATTTTTCATAATGCTATAAATATTATTAATAACCTTAAACCAAATAGATAGATTATAAATAATGGCTATATCACAGTTCATTTATACTTATGGTTTCGTATGACAAAAGCAACCTGGTACATTTCGTTTATTTTAATGGAAATATATATTAAATTTTAGAATGACATATAAAAATAAAATATAACATTAAATACATGATATGGTCATTATTAATTGATTTTTATTCCATTTTAACTTACCAATTCCCATTCTATCATAACGGATTTAGTATGGAGAGTCATTAAATATTACGTAAATCCATTGATAATTATCATTAAAGATGATATTGTTATATTTTAGAGGATAATGTAAGGTAATGAATATAATTTGGAGATTTTATTGAATACCATTTGAATTTATAATTTTTATTCCAAATTTTTATATAGAGTATTCTAGTGATAGAATGTTTTATTCTAGGGGCATATTAGCTAAGGAGATAGTATATCAGTAGATCATTTAAAGAAGGATGTCATTATTGAAATGATCTTGACCATCTACTATGATTGATATCCATAGTTTTGTAGTCTTTTAAAGATATTATCAATTATTTCTGAAGATTTTACCTCAATTATCTAATCTGTTAATGTTGTTTACATATAATGGACATATTTTTCAATGGATAGATGAATGGTTGGAACAATTCAGAGAGCTAGAATGATTTCATATTAAGGAAAATCAACACACACTTCCAAGGTAGTGTAAAAAATAATTTGATATTTAATTATAAATGAATGAATATACTAAGATGTATCCTCAGGCATAATGATATGGGGATAGCTTAACCCTCACTTAATTTTCAAATTCATGAGCATAGTTATGTACCCATGATTTCATGATAGAAATAATAATTTATGCATTGAATATAGAGAGATATTACATTTATGTTAAATGGTGTGATATATATAGATATCATATAATCATTACATATATAATCACAAACAAATTAGTGAATATATACTAATATTATGTTTTAAATTTATTAATGCTTATGAATTCTTAATAGACTATCTACCATGGATGGTGGAAAAGGTAGTTGATTCCCATAGTTAAAATAACCAATGTAGTTCTTCTATGATGTTAATAGAAAGAGATAAAAACATATAGATTTATAGAATATGAATATTTAAAACATGGGTATATTGGAAATATTTACATCCTTATTATTTTATATGTAATATATTTTAAAAATACATGATATTTAGAAGATTTGCTTCATAAGAAACCATTAGGGTTAATAAACAATGGTATAGTTTACCATTATAGCCATGTTAATAGATTAGAGGGTGTGACCAATATTATTAACATTCTCACAAATATTTATTTAGGTTTTTTATTATATTTTTTTAATTAATTTAGAACAAATAAGCATTAAAATTTTATTAAATTTATTTAATTCATTGAAGGATATTTGTTTTTTGTAAAAGTGGTTTTAATTTCATTATTTTCATGTATATTATAATTAAATTCACCCAATTTTAGAATTTTGTTTTTAAAATTAATATTTTTTAGATCATAATATTAAAATTTACATAATGTTATATTTTATAATTTTTCTAAAAATATTAAATTTTGTTTAAAAGTTCAATAAAATGCTAATTTGTTTATAATTTTTATTTCTTTTCATGTATAAGTACCATTATGTTTTGAATTTTATAAAATGTAACATAAAAATTCATTATTTGGATATTATCTAACTAATTACATATGAATCATCATTACACATGATATTGGTATAACAATATTTTTTTTATTAAAAACACATTTATCATAAAAGTGTATTTATACACCAAATTGTTCTTATTAATAAAAAACTAATGTTATTTAATGAATGATTCTAATAGAACTTATATATTTTATATTTTATAAAATTATTTAAAAATCATCACATATTTTTAAAAACTATTGGACTCCTCATGTATTAATCATGTTTTAATGATCAAAAATATTATTTAATCATGTTTTAATGATTTCTTATTTAACCTTTATAAATTATAGCCAATCTTGGGTATTTAGGTTAAATGTTTTCTCATGCTTTAAGAAGAGACTTGAAAGATCATAATTGCTCTATTTTAAATATTCCTACTTTATACTATCTTATATATATTCTCAAAATACATTCTTTAATGAAAGCTTAAGTCTAATACTTTCTATTGTCATCTTTATTTTAGTATGAACATAGTTACTTTGAAAGGTATACGACATCGTGAGTCTTCCACTTGCTATGTATTTTATGACACCGTGATGCAAGACACTGTGAAGCTAGAAACTATGAAACTAGACACCATGAAGAAAGATACCATGAAGCAAGACACCATGATTCCAGACAACGTGATGCAAGACACCGTGAATCAAGACACCATTAAGCCAGACACCGTGAAGCAAGACACTATGAATGAAGACACCATGAACAAGACACTGTAAACAAGACACCGTGACCGTGAGACACCGTGATCAGGAGACACCATTACCATGAGACACTATGGCCACATGACACTGTGACTATAAGACACTGTGACACTCAGACACCGTGTGAAGGAGAAACCATTTCCATGACTCACTATGACACCATTTCCTAAACTATTTTCCATCATTTAATTTAATTTCCAACTGTCATATTTTGTGCTTTTAATGCAACTGCTATTAATTAATGTGGGTTGATGGAATGGTAGGGAACCATACCTCGTACCTATAAACCATAATCATTCCCATTGCTGGAGAAAAAGATAAGTAAAAGGAATATCGAGCTACTACAAAGTATAAGAATACATGGAGACATATATGCAAGGAATAATACAATATATACACGTACATGCAGAGAAAAACATGAAGAACTCGAAGAAAACTCATACACATCAAGAATAGAATTTCAAATAGGAGGTTCAAGGGCCATTTGGAATACTCTCAAATTCAAGCTGAACAACTATATTTGAACTTACGAAATAGAACCATGAAACATTGTTTTCCAGACAAATTCGTGAGATGGAATCAAAGCTCCACATGCTTCAATCCAAAGGAGTCCAGTGCTGCATTGACAACACACAAGATAATTCTAAACCTATCTCCATATTATTGCTCTATTGTGATATTTTTTATTACATTACAAGTAGTGTGTGATTCTGTCTTCTTGGACACAGAATGACTCCTAAGCTGAACTGGAGGATACTGAAATCTTCACACCAAAATTTTTATACATGTGTGTATCCCATGTAGAATAGTGTTAGAGGTCTTTGGACTTGGATAGACGGTGTACTGGTGTTGCGGCCTTCAAACATAGAACTGTTGTAGAGGTCTGAGTACCTGGATAGTCTGAGAACTTTTGTAACCCTGATCTAGGGTGTTGATAAAAGTTTTATATATGTTTTTTGAGAGGACTAAGACTCATCTTGAGATTGATCCTCTTAGTTAACACTGTTGTGCATCATTTTTAGTTTAAAATATTTTTTCTATATTCCACTGCTATTTACTTTGAATCTCAAATCTGTTTCAAAGAAACGTTGATAGTTTAACTAGAAAGTGTTTGTAATTGTTTTTAACCAGTTAGTTAGTTTCAAAATCTTACATATTCTCTAGATTAAGTAAACTGAGAAATAATCAATCTTTGAGAAAATAATTTAACATTTTTAATCATTATATGTTCACTACAGTTTAACTAGTTGTTTAATTTGGAGGATTTTAATTCAATGATTTTAAATAGAAATTTTAATTGGAACTCAATTCACCCCCCCCCCAATTGAGTATCCACTGAAACCAACAATTGGTATTAGAGGTTTGATAAATGTTTTTTAAAACACTATATTTGTGAAAAAGTTTCAACAATGATTTTAGTTGTATCTTAAAGATCTTAAAATTTCTGTTAATTCTAAATTTTTATATCTTTATACAACTTAGGTATTATGGATAATTGATTAGGGGGTTTAGATACCAATATTCAACCCTTATTTAATGGTGAAAATCATTCCCAATGGAAAATCAAAATGAAAATTCATTTAGAAAGTATGAGATTTTACATCTTGACTGTTATAGAGACTCAGTATAAGATTCCAGAAACTATTAGAAATACCTGGGATGAACCTACTAAATCTTCTCACAATAAATTGTAAAGTAATTAATGCCTTGTATATTGCTTTAATAGATTAAGAATGTAATTGAATATCTGCTTGTAAGACTGCTTATAAAATATGGGATACTCCGGATATTTCCCATGAGGGAATAACCAATGTTAAAGAAATGAGAGTAAATACATACACTATTAAGTAGGATAATTTTAAAATGAAATATTATGAATCTATTTTTGATATGTAACTCAGGTTTAATGAGATAGTCAATACAATGAGATGACTGGGAAATGTTGTTCCAGAAAAGGAGAAAATCATAAGGATACTAAGATTCCTACTAGATAGATGGAGATGAACCTCTGTCTCTATACAAGAATCATCTAACATTAGAAAGCTTCCAGTCAAGTAGCTGATTGGTAATTTGATGATGTTTGAAGAATACATTAAGGTAAACAATGAAGAAGATGGTTATCCAACAAAGAAATTAGTATCCTTCAAAACTCAGCTTTATAAATGAAGGACAAAGAGAAAATTCAAGCCGCTGGTGATAGTTCAAGTAGTGAAGATAGTAAATCTGGTAGTGATGCTGAAGTGGCTCAGATAGCCAGACGATTTAAGAAATTCTATAGAAAGAATAATTTTTTCAGAAAATAAAATTATAAGGTTAAGAATGACCAACAAGGTGATTGGTAGAGAGATTGGAAGAAAGATGATAAAAATGATGAGATACTCTTTTATGAATACAAAAGGAAAGGAAATGTGAAGGATGACTATGTGAAGTTAAAATAAAAGAAGATATATGAGTACAAGGATAAAAAATATAGGAAAGCTATTAAAGAAACATTGAGTTCTTCATAATATAGTTCAAGTAATTCTAATTCCACTCAAGATTAAAAATCCAAAAAATACAATATTTGTTTCATGACAAACACATCTGAGGTAACAATGGATACTCTTTCCTTAAACACATATTATTCTGGAGATAATTCTTATTTTTATTCTAAAAACAATTCTAGAAATATTAATTTGAATACTATAACATTCTAGAAGATAGCTACAATGATCTAAAAGACAGGTATAAAGCCTTAAAAAATAGAGTGCTTTAACTAGCACTGTCAAATATGCACTAGAAGTATAAAAGGAAGAGAATGCTAAAATTTTAATGGAAAATACTGAACTCAAATTGTCTAATACGAAAACTAGAAATTACGTAGAGAAGTTCACTAATGGAAAAATAATCTAACTCAAATACTTAGAAAACATGTTTCACCAAGGTATACTACTTGTTTAAGATACCAACCTGGATAGAGACAGATTACGAAGAATAAATTTATTTCAAAAACTGGACAGTACGCTACTAGGTCAAGTTCTAGAAACTCTTATGATTCATATAGCTATTCAAATTCTAATAGAACAAACATAGTTTACATATCAATATTATTTGAATATGTTAATTATAAGAAACACATTAAGAATATATGGGTGCCTAATGCTTTACTTGCTATCGTTTCGGGGCCCCAGAAAATCTAGGTACCAAAATTATCTTCTGTCTAAATTTTTTTTGTAGGAAACATGCTTGAAAATTTCATGTTGAAATATATTGTACTTAGATAGTGGATGTTCAATCCATATGATAGGATACTATTCGCACTTTAAGATCTTAATCAATGTTGATAGAGTACATGTCACCTTTGGGGATAACTCAAGAGAACAAATCATCGGCTTAGGCCATATTGGTAACACTGATTTTTTTTAAATTCTAAAGTTTTATTTATTGATGGACTAAAGTATAATCTGTTATGAATTTCTCAGTTGTGTGATTATGGATTTAATGTTAAATTTGAAAATGATTCATGTAATGTATTTGATTCAATAAATGATATGGTATTTACTATATTATGAAATAAAAATGTTTATGGTGTGGATATGAATTATTTAGCTAAACAAAATGTGACTTCTTTAAACTCTTTTCAAATAGAATCTTGGTTATGGAATAGAAGGAAAGGACACTGGAATGTGAAATCACATAGAAAACTGACTAGGAAATTTCTAGTTACAGACTTACCTAAACATGAATTTCCACTCAGAAAAGTATGTAAACTTTTTTAAAAGTGAAAACAACATAAAGTTTCTTTCAAATCAAAGAAATAAGGTTATACATCTCAACCTCTCGAGTTGGTTCACATGGATTTATTTAGACCATCTATAGTTTCTAGCTTAAATGAGAAGCCTTATGTATATGTTCTTATAGATGACTTTTCTGGGTACACTTGTGTATAATTTCTTGATCACAAAAGTGAATCTTGTTGTTATTTTATTAAATATTGCAAATCTATAGAAAACTATTGTTGACTTAAGATCAAGACCTTAAGATGTGATCATGGCCGTGAGATTTAAAATCATGAGTTTGAATCTTGTTGCTCACATAATGGATATAGTTACAACTTCTATTATCCTAGAACACCTCAATAGAACGGTGTAGTAGAAAGTCGAAATAGTACACTTCCAAATATTTCTAGGATAATGCTCAATAAATATGATTTACATATTTACTTTTGGTTGAAGCTGTCAATGTATCTTGTTACATTATCATAGAGTCTTGATTAGAAAAATTCTTAAAAGACCCCTTATGATCTTTGGAACAATTGGAAGCCTAAGGTTAATTACTTTGGAGTTTTTGTTGAAAATTATTTATGCTCAACACTACATATAATCATGAAAAATTTCCTTCCAAAAGCGATGAAGGAATTTTCCTAGGTTACTCAATATCATGTAAATCCTATGGAGTATTCAATAAGAGAACCAAATATGTGGAAGAATGTGTACACAGTAAATTTGATGAAATTGATACACAAGAACCTATTACACTTCTTGAAAATCTTGATGAGGATATGTCCATTATAAAACAAAATGACAAGAACAGTGAACCTGTTATTAAGACAACTAGTTCAGGAAATTTTTTAGAATATGCTTATGTAGAACCCAAACCTGTAAATGAACCTAAAATTTCTAACCCTATATTTTTAGACCGACAAGCACCCTTAAAACCCATCCTTTAGATACTGTTGTGGGATATTTTGGTAGAGGGACACAAACTAGAGCTTCTCTGGGAAATCAAGTTGAACATCAAGATTTTCTTTCATAGCATGAACCTAAAAATATCAATGATTCAATCAATGATGAATTTTGGGCGATGACTATGTAAGAAGAATTAAATAAATTTGAACAAAATATATTTTGGGATTTAGTAGACAGGCCAAAGGACACTTTGACCATATGAACTAAATTGGTTTTTAGGAATAAAGATGATGATGTTGGTAACATAGTTAGAAACAAGGCTATAATAGTTGCACAAGGCTATAGTCAAGAAGAAGTAATTGACTATGAGGAGACCATTTCACTTGTAGCAAGACATGAAGCTATCTGAATCCTGCTTGCCTATGCAACACATTTTAATTTCAAACTATATAAAATTGATGTCAAGAGTGCATTATTAAAGGGTATATAGCTGAGTTTGTTTTCATTGAACAACCCCCTGGATATACGAACCCTCATTTTTCAAATCACATTTTTAAACTATCAAAATATTTATACTGTTTAAAGAAATCTCCACGAGCTTGGTATGAAAGATTGAGTACTTTTCTAATTTCCAATGATTTTACAAAATGAATAGTTGATTATACTATTTTTATAAATCAAACTTCTAATGATGTTTTAGTTGTTCAAATTTATGTAGATGAAATTATTTATGGATCTTAGATGAATTATTTATGTGTTCATTTTTTTAAAATGATGAAAATTAATTTGAAATGAGTTTAATGAGAGAACTCAAATATTTTCTTGGATTTCAAGTTTTTCAAAATGAAAATGGTATTATTTTAAATAAAAGTAAACATACTAATAATCTTATAAAACAATTTGTATTTGATTGCACTAAAATTAGTGAGACTCCAATGAGTACAACATGTAAGTTGGATCTTGATAATGTTGGGAAATTTGTTGATCAAATCACTTATAGAGGAATGATTGGAAGATTACATGATGTATTTTCTAGTCATCCTGAAATTTTTTTTAGTGTGTGTATATGTGATCGTTTTCAAGAAAACCCTATGGAATCTCATTTAAATGCTGTAAAAATAATTTTCAAATACCTCAAGCAAACACCAAATCTAGGACTATTTTATCCTAAAGGGAAATCATTTGAATTAGTTAGTTATTCTAATGATGACTTCGGTGGATGTTAGTTAGATAGAAAAAGTACCTATGGAACATGACACTTTTTAGGAAAGTCACTAGTATCATGGTGTAGTATGAAACAAACATATGTTATATTATCTACTATAGAAGCAAAATAAATAGATGTTGGCAGTTGTTGAGCACAAATTTTGTTGATGAAACACACAATACTAGATAATGGATATCAATTCAGACATGTACCAATAAATTATCACAACAAAAGTGCTTTTAATATCTCAAATATTCCTATTTCACAATCTAGGTCAATGAATATTGATGTAAGATATCATGTTTTGAGAGATCATTATAAAAAATGTAATATCACTTTGGAATTGATTGGTACTGAATATTACCTTACTAATATATTCACTAAACCATTAAACTCTAAGAGAATAGACTTCATCATACATGAAATAGGCATGAATAATATCAAATAGATACTTTACTTGTTACTATTTCAAGTCTTACTATTTGATATCTTACTATGTTATACTTTATTGTTTCATGTTTACGGTTTCTCAGTTTCTGTCTCAATATAGAGTTTCATGCTTATGGTCTCACCGTTAGCATTTTGTACTTACGATCTAATGATTAATGTCTCATAGTGACGCACACTGAAATGTTCACTTATTGTCTCACTATGAAATTTGTTTACTGTAACACCGTAATGACCACTCACGATCTCACCGTAAATTTGTTTTCTGTTTTTCTTTAAACCCGTATCATGGTAATTATTATTTCACCTCTTTTATGTTTACTATGTTTGTTATTTTTGAAATGTTTGGTATTCCTAACTGATATAACAATGAAATTATCACTTAATTCTTCAGTCAAGGTATCTTCTGCCTACTATTTGTGAACCCTTATTCCTCCACAAAACCCTTCTCTCACTCAAACTATCAGTGAAATAAAATAATGAAACTACCGTCATCATCGACACCCATGAAGCAGAGCTCGAAGAAGAATAAGATTTCAACTAAGCTAAAACCTTAAGGACCTTTAAATCTGAATCTAGTAAACCATGTTGTTGTACATTCAAAATACATTTTCCCCAAGTGGCTTATGTCTAGTAAGTAGCTGGTATTGAAAGTGTTAGAACAAAAAGGCTGGTAATAATGGTTCTGTAAGGAGGAAAGACACTTTTATCCTAGGTTAGTAGGTCAATTTTACCAATACGTACTCTTCTCATTTGATTCTGGTGAGAGTTATGTTGTGAGGAGCTAGGTAAATGGATAAAGATGTTTACCCTCTTCGAGGATATGGGATGCATTCCTTAGGATACATCATGAAGGTATATGTGTGGATTATCAGAGAGGACCTCCACCATCAACCAAGTTATTTGATTTAGAAGATGTGCTGAAAACATAAACTGTAAATGGAACCCATTGGAGAGCCATTTCTAATGAATTATATTGATAAACAAGGCTTTTGTTTAAGTTTATACAAAATTTGGTAATTCCAAGAAAAGGTGATTTTGCTGTGTTAAAATATCAAGATATGTTTTTGAATCAACTCATGAATAATTGGCATAAGATCAACCTGTGAAAATATAATATTCACCATATGTGTGAGTTGATCAATGTAACATCCAAGTCAACTTCTCTATTTTACTGTCGGATAATATCATCCATGCTTCTTTCAAAAGTTTTGGTTGGACGCAATGAGGAAGTGGTTATGGAATATGATTACTACCACTCAGAATCTACTATCAAAAGAATGATGATAAACTGGAATCCATATAAAAAGTAATGGGTGGAAGATAATGATAATGTTTATGAGAATCTTAATCTGGTTGATTATCCCTCAAGACCAAAATACATTTCGGATCCTAGTTTATAACCAGATGAGATTGTTTAGTATTATAAAGAATTGAAAGAAGAGGATTTTGATCCATCCAGGGAAGTTTTTATTGTTTAGGAATACTAAACTATTGTTCCTCTTGTTTTTCTTGAATATGATGTACCTACTCCTAAAGGAGCTGTTAATTTGGAAACTAAAACCAAAGGTGTAACATAATCAGTTGAAAAAGAATATAAAAATCATGCCACAAAAGAACCAATAGTAGAAGATCCTATATTGAAAAATATTCCTATTTTTCAAGAGGTCAAACTTGATGAACTCCATGTGGAACAATCTATTCCGAAAAAAATAACTTCTGTCGAAGAAAATATGGATCTAGACTTTTAGCAGGTAATACAAGAAATCAGTGAAGAACGTAGAGGTGAGTCTGAAAAATTAGATCAAGATCCTAAGCCTCTCATTCCTGAGAGGGAGACACCAGTTGAGGGGGAGAAACCCCCAAATATTGAGTTTGTTGAAGCCTCACATCCAACTGAGTCAAGTCTTATAGACACACAGTATAAATTTCCCAGTTTCTAGGATGTGAATGATTCACAACTGATTACAGCAACTGAACATGATATTTCCTCCCTATTTCAGTTGAAATCAGTATCTAGTTTTTCTCTTATGAAGGAACCTGAACTTGTACATGTACCTCCTCCTGAACCCTTGTCTGAACAGCTATCCTTTGTAAGTATGGATTATTTGATAGAATTTGGTGCCACTCTTTTACACAGAGTTGAGAAACTCAGGCATACCCAACCTTGTCTTGTGACAAATTTTTTTGATAAGGATGCTACAATTTTATAAGATAAAATCATATAGAAAATACAACCTATGATTCTCAATGAGATTCAAGAAGTGATAATTGAAAATAAGATGCTCAGTAATGATGTAAAGACTCTAGGAGTTTTGGTTGAAGACATGTAGAGAGAACTGAATTCGAGATATGAATATGAGGTTCTTCCTGTAGAACCTGTTTCTTCTCAAATACCACAAGTTAGTGTATCTCAGATTCAACCTTATCCATCATCCATAGATGAAAATATTGCTGAATGGAGCAAGAAAATTGTGAAGGAAATTAAAGAATGTGTTTCCAATCTGAATAAACTCACTGATGAGTATATGGGATGTCTTCAAAAGGTGATGAATAAACTAAAATCCATGAACAAAGCTGTCAAAGCATCTAGTCAATACTCAAAAACCTCATTGGACAGTGAACTGCTCAGAACTATAGTCAATGATGAACTTCAGAATGTACTTAGTGGCTTTAATACAACTTCTTTATCTGAAGTAGTCAAAAATAGTGATAAAGTTCTTGACTTAGTACAAATCCACTCCAAAATTGCTAATGATGTTCATCAAGAGATTACCAATAGAGTTGATTTATACTTCAACAAAATCTTCTCCTGACCGATATGAAAAACCATTTCATGTACCTTGTAGAAAATATACAGATTCCTCCTATGACTCAAGCTTTCATGAACCATGTCCTGAAGTTCACAGAGTTTACTAAATTGTTGGACAAGTTTATGGAGAACAAGAATGATTTTGAGAAATACATGAAGAATGGTGGAGATATTATTATAGATTTCATCAAAATCCTGAGGACCTATCTTCATGTCTAGAGTACATCCATTGTATCTCCAGTCGCTACACTTCTCAGACCTGGGTAGCCTACCTTCACCTCTGCTCTAGCCTCAACCACTATATCTGTTGGTCAAGAACTTAGTTCGATCAGTCCTATGATTCATGATCAGCAACTACCTTGATCTTATACTGCTCCTTCCTTGAATCCCTCAGTCATTGAAGGCCTTCCCTTACACTTTTTATCAACCACATCTCTTCCTTCTTCTACCTCGGCCTATGCCCCTATGGATTCCACTTCTTTTACTGCAAAAGGTAATGAGAAGTCCATCCCTTGAGGAAGCACATTGATTACTCTTTTTGATAGGGATACTTTTGTGTTTGTATAACCTTTTTTGAACTATCTTTTATTTTCTATTAATGTACTGTAATCCTTTTTGACCTCTCTTATTTCATCTTTTTGATAATCCCAAAAGGCGGAGAAGTTTCTATAGAATTTGTTAGCAATTTATCATTATATTTGAATTCGATATACACCTTAATTGTATATGATTTGTAATGATAAAAAAGGAGGATATTTTTGGACTCCTCAAGTATTAATCATGTTTTAATGATCAAAAATATTGTTTATTCAATTTTTAATGATTTCTTATTTAACATTTATAAGTTATAGCCAATCACATGTTTTTATGTTTAATGTTTTTTCAAACTTTAAGAAGATCCTTAAAATATTTCAATTGCTCTATTTTCAATTTAATAACTATATACTATCTTCTATCTATTCTGAAAATACCTTCTTTATCAATTTCTTAAGTCTAATCCCTTCTATTATCATCTTTATTTATGTATTCAAAAAGTTACTTTGAAAAGTCTAGGACACCGTGGGTCTGCCACTGGCTATATATTTCTGACACTATGAAGAAAGAAACCATGAAGCGAGACATCGTGATACAAGACAACGTGAAGCGAGACACCGTGATGCAAGACACCGTGAAGCCGGACACTGTGAAGCAAGACACCATGAAGCAAGAGACCATGAAGCAAGACACCGTGAAGCAAGACACTGTGAAGAAAGACACCGTGAACAAGAAACCGTGAACAAGACACTGTGAAAGAGACACCATGACCATGAGACACCGTGATCATGAGATACCATGACCACGAGACACTGTGACTGTGAGACACCGTGACCGCGAGACACCATGACCACGAGACGCCATGACCATGAGACACCGTGACCATGAGACACCTTGACTCTCAGACACCATGTAAAAGAGAAATCATTTCCATGACTCACTGTGAAACCATTTCTTAATCTTTTTGGTCTTCTTTGTATTTAATTTCCAAAGGTCGTATTTTGTGATTTTATTGAAACTGCTATTAATTAATATGGGTGGTTGGCATGGCAGGGAATCATACCTCATACCATTAAAATGTATTCATTCCCATTGCCAGAGAAAAAGTTAAATAAAAGGAATATCGATATACTACAAAGTAGATAAATACACGAAGACATATACGCGAGGAAGAATACAATATACACAGGTAAATTCAGAGAAGAACAGGAAGAACTAAATGAAAACTCATACACATCAACAATAGATGTTCAAAGAGGAGGTTCAATGCCCAATTGGAATACTCTCACACTCAAGCTGAACACTTGTACTAAAAGTGACGAAATATAACCACGACACTCTGTTTTCCAGACAACTTTATGAGAAGGAATCAAAGGTTAATTTTCTTCAATCCGAATAAGTACAGAGTTGCATTGACATCACACAAGAGAATTCTTAACCTATCTTCATATTATTGCTCTGTTGTGATCTTTTTTATTACATTACGAGAAGTGTTTGATTTTGTCTGTTTGGACACACAGTGGCTCCTAAGCTAAACTAGAGGACACAAAAATCCTCATACTATCATTTTTATACTTGTCTGTATCCCACGTAGAATAGTGGTAGAGGTATGAGGACCTAGACAACCTATATGCTGTTGTTGATACTTTCTCATGTAGAAAAGTGGTAGAGGTCTGAGGGCCTAGATAGTCTGAGTACATTTGTAACCCCGGTCCATGGTGTGGATCAAAGTTTTATATAAACATTTTGAGAGGAGTAAGTCTCAGCTCGAGAATGAACCTCTTGGTTAATAGTGTTGTCTATCATTTTTAGTTTAGACTATTTTTTCTATATTCTACTTATATTTACTTTGAAACTCAAATATGTTTTAATTTAACTATGATAGTTGAACTAGCATGTATTCGTAATGGTTTTGAACCAATAATTTAGTTTCAAAAGCTAACTTAATCTTCGTATAAAGAGAACTGAGAAATAATCAATCATTGAGAAACTAATTGTAATTCTTCAATCATTATAAATTATATACAGTTAACATGTTTTATGATTGGGGGACTTTAATACAAGGCTTTTAAACCAAAGTTTTAATTTGAACTCAATTCACCCACCCCCCTCTGGAGTATCCACTCTGACCAACAAAATGGAATGTTGTGACAGTTAAAGTTATATTATTCATAAAAATTATTTTAAATTAAAATGTTAATCATTAGGTTTTAAAAACTTATTTAAAAATAAATATATTACACTTAAAAATAATATAAATCTATAAAATATATTAAATAATTATAATTATTATAATTAATAAAATTTAATATGATTAACTTCATTATTTATCATATTTTAAAATAAAAACAGAAAATATTAGAAACCATTTTGAGGTTGAAATAAGTTTATCTAGGGTGTTAAACCACGAGATAATGGTAAGACTACTAATATACCTTTTCTATGTCACATTTGATAGAATGATATAAATCATATAATATCCTGCCATTGAATACCTTGGAATGTGAAATCATTTTTATTAAGAAAACTTATAAAGTGTTAGCATTTTATGAAATTATATGTGTATCCTCCCTCCACATACTTATAAAAGTATAACCCTAATCCCTCTTATTTACACTAAAACATACCATATATATCAATCTACCACATAAAATATCTATTCATTAATTTTATTTAATTAATATTAGGTACCTGTATTCATAAAATATTTATCCAACGGTATTTAAGGTGGGGTCTAATATAGGCCTACTGAAGAATAGGTAATAACCTAACCTTGGCACTTTCAATTTATTTCTTCTAATACATTCTATAAATATATATAAATAATATAAAAATGTTAAATTAATTATATATATAGTAAAATTATTTTATTATTTTTTAAACAACATTGTCAACCTTGATTTCTGTCAAATGGGATTTGAAATTATCAATTCTTTGTATGTGTGGGGTAGCACATCAATGTATAGATATAATTTATTATTCATCAATATCATTATCGGTAGATTATTTTGATGGTTTTTTTTATATTAGGTTTTATTACATAATTAATATTACAAATTCAAAAAATAATTATATCTTTCATTCCATCTTTTTTTAGAAAAGTCAAATAGAAATTGTGATTCTGTATGACCAATATTCTCCATGAATAGTCTTAATATTTTTTTTATATACCTTTTATATATGATAATATGTAATTATGTATAACTAAATACAATCTCAAACATATACCTGACTAGAGCCCTCAAATACAGATGGTGAATTCAAATCACTATGGGTTTTCATCTAACTGCATGTCATAAGAAATAAATAGAGGGAACGATTTAAAAAATACTAAAGATGAAAACATTACATATATACACATAAATAAGGATAAGATAAAATAAAAACTGAATATATATTTCTTAATAGATAGAAAAAAAGGAAGCAATATACATGAAATTTTATATAAATAATCTCAAAGAGATTACTAAAATAAAAAATGTTGATAAATGAAATATTTATACAATATCTCATAGAATGGGAACAATATCCCCATATCACCACTAGATACTGAAAACCATATAATATAAAACCGCACCACCTCCTGGTGTGTCCTTTCCATTCATTGAATTGAAATACATAACAAAGAATATACACTACAAAAGGGTTGTGAAAGGTGTGAGCTAACAGGGTAAGTATGATACACCCCAAGGTGTTTGATATGATATCTCTGTACAATAATCGAATCATAAACAAGTTTAATGAAAAAAAGGAATGATAAATAATTTAACAGTTTTATATCAAAATTTTAGAATGAAAATTTTATTGTCACATTTTCCGTCATTAGCAAATAAATCTAGAAAAAATTTTCATGGAATTTAATATATAATAATTTAGTCATATGATAATAAATATGGTGTCACAAATAATATTAATTTGATGGTAGTAAAAAAAAATAGCACATTCCAAACCACATGTAACATCACACCACGGATCAAACAATCTATGGAGAACAAGGAATATCATAACTAACACTCACCCACCACACTACAACTAAAAAAATATTGTCCTATAAAAAAAGTTCTCATAATAGATCTAATAGAGGATATGATAATTATAATCACATGTTAATAGATCTAAATATTCAATGAAACAACAACACTAAAATCAATGTAAATTCATAAAAAGGAGGAAAACTTACCCTAAGAGAAATTACACAAATATAACATTGATAAACCACTAAATGAAAAAATAATTTGGAGTAGAGGTCCCCAAAATCATTACATGAGGGATATTGTTCAATAGAAATGTATCTATATGAGAAATGAATTAAAAAATCAATTATATGGTTCCCTAAAATTATTTTACACCAGAAATAATGGGTGTGTAATCTATTTAAATATTGTGTATTCCATAAATCCCACATAATTCAAACAAAATCATTGACATTTACTTAAGAATCTAATTTTTAACATTACTTGACATAAACTGTTTACACAGAGTGTAGCCTTTTATTATTTGTACTCACCTCATGATATGAGGCTTGTGATCCAATAAATGATTTCTAAACTAGTTACACAGTGTTTAATCACGCAAAATACAATAAAAAGAATATATTATAAACTGAAAACCCAAACCACCTCATGTATTCTCTAACAATTGGGAGAACCCCACAAATATATTACTCATTTAAACCCAGACTCCATCAATTCAAATAAACATCCATGCATGAAAATTTAATAATTTTCTTCATAAAATTATCACATTCCTTTGGAGTCCCAAGATTCACCTAAATAAAGATAAAAATTACTAAAAAGAAGAGAAATAATTGAAATACTATAACATGATGTTACAAAATCCAAATTATAAGATTTATATCCTTATAAAGTCATATGGAAGAATAATGGGGGGTAATGAGTTGATTCTACAAATACCTCATTAACAACTAATGATACCATGTCTCAAGAGAATATGATCAGTTATTCCTTAACACTATAATCATTCGAGTCATCATCACGCATAAGTCATTCACATTAGAGTAAATGATCTCATCAATTTACTCCACAATAGAATAATATACATCAAACTAGATCGTTTACCTACTCGGAAAGTGAGAGGGATCATGATTGTATATCCCAAGCTATGATATATGGAAGATATCATGAATTATTATCAACTAAAGTTTAAATGATAACTAATAATCAACCAACCCATGATGACCAGTGACCTAAAATCATCTATCAGATATCAGAGAGAACATTTCCTATTTCACAAGACAATGATGACCCAACCAAGTAGAAATGTTAATAGTACCTTTTTAACTAATGGAAACTCCCATGGATGGAACTATTGATCTATATATGATTTATTTTACCTCTGAGCTATAGGCATAAACCGAAATCTTGAATTCATGCATATATATCATGAACAAAACTCGGTCCTGTCAAAGAGACTTTTACCACCACTTCCCAAAAAATATGTGATCTACACAGGTGACCATATAGTTCTTCTAAAGGAACCATTATGATCAGTTAATTATAATTTATTTTAAAAAGTACTCATCCATCCCCATATGGATATCCCAATATCCAGGTATATACATGACACTTACATAGAGAATATCATTAAAAACATGAATATCACAATTCATTTAATGTATATATTTGGATGATATACAATACTCAACATGACGTGAGATCCCATGAACTCTTACATACTTCTATAGAACCTTTAATAAAACATAATATCCCTATCTAAAATAATTTATTAAGGAAAACAATGTTTCCTTATGATATCCTACACATACAACATAATATAATCATTACATTTGTTTATGTTCATGACCAGAATGAAGTGAGTTGTCTATTTCAACTGATCAATCACCAGCAAGATCGCCTCCTTACCATAAATACTTAGTGGTAATATTACAACATGTACAATGAACACCTCATACCATTTCAAAAATAGATTCACAAAAGGATAAAAAATATTGAATGTTTAGGATGATATTCCTTTATCTATTAACAAGTGTAATAGGGGGAAACATAATAAGTAATTTCTTGCTACTTTCTAGGCATCAAAAATCATCCTATCTTGTTATAATACATCTTCATAGTTAGTGGATGAATGAACCATAAATAGAAAATATAATAAAAAAAGACTAATATCTCCATAGATGTTGGTATGATAAAACATTCCCTAAAACAGAGAATACCATATGGTGATTCGGGCCTACTAGGAATGGTATCCAAACCATATATGGTTTCTATAATTTTTCTAAAATCAAAATCATATATCTAACCCTTCATAACTGACTCAAGGAGAGATTTTGATAATGTATCCATGGTATGAAAAACACTTGAATCATCATTTAAATCATCTAGTGAAAATTATGAGAAATGTCTTATTGGTTTTTAGTGTTCTTTTCATCCTACAGTAAAATTTGATGTCACTTTCAAGATGAGATCATATGAAAAAAATTATATATCTTTAGGGTATAGGTGATATCAAATTCAAACCTATGAATCCTTTGTACCCCTACACTATCCATCATTAACATATTCCATAGAATAGATATTGATCTGATTACGATGGTCTAAAAATTATGTTAACCTCACCCCAAAAATATAGTTCTAAAGACAAATAAGAACATGCATAAAAGTGGAAGAATATAAATCAAGAGTTGCATAATTATTTTTATGTAGTCCAAGATGATTTATTTCATAAGCTACCAAATTTTATCCTACCGGATCACACAAATGAAACCTATAATAGATGAATCGGCAAAAACCACTTATCAAATTCCATGCACCAGTAAGATCAGAATAGGATCTGACATCATATGTCTTTTCAACTGATTGAAAGATTATTGGGAGATTAAATACCATTTTAATTTCACCACCATACTAGTGATATATGTCAAAAGTGATTCAATATATGAGAAATCCAAAATGAACTTTTTCTAGAATCCAAAAGACCAAGAAAGCTATAAATCACAATAAGTTTTTTTGGTTATTTCCAAGAAAAAATATATCAAATTATTAGGATAAACTCATAAAACATGAAAATGAATCATGGAACCTCATATCATCACTTCTTGAATCCAAAAATGAAATTTTGATTGATTTCTATACAAATGGTGAATCCTCAGGATTTCCAAAACTAAACTCAAAATATTGTTCATGTTCATGCTCAGATCATGAATAAAATAAAAAATCATCCTTTAACACTACAAAAAAAGTTCATATATAATGATGGAATACCTAGTTCATAAAATATATAAAATTATGGTATAAATATTCATAACATATAGAATCAAACCATATTCATAATGGTGATAC
The DNA here is from genome assembly GCA_963277665.1 of Viscum album. Taxonomy (NCBI): domain Eukaryota; kingdom Viridiplantae; phylum Streptophyta; class Magnoliopsida; order Santalales; family Viscaceae; genus Viscum; species Viscum album. The sequence continues at coordinate 398,171,991 of OY728151.1, read as the reverse complement.
CAAATCATGAAATCCATCTTCAATATACTACACTACATAACTATGATCTGATAAAAACCTAATTTAATTTCTATAATAGAATTTAAATTTTCCCCTTTAACTACTGAAAAAATTATCCACCTGAGGAAAAGGATACAAATTATTAATAATTTCATAGCTCAGCATCCAATAAAAAATACACACAATTGTAGTGAGTTTTATACATTTATAGAAATTAGCATCAGGATGTCCAACGAGAAATGATAGGATGAAAAAAATTATTCACCATCATATCATATAAATTAATCTTGAACACTTTTAGCTCTGAAACATCAATATTATAAGAGGGTATCTAAACTATCTTCCAAAATGGTACCATGTCGGTCATAATTGATACCTCCATCTATAGAGAAATCCAAGAGAAATCATCTAGGAAAACTTCATGAATGTCCTGAACAACAACGAGAAGGTCAACAATAAGAGAAATTTCATCGGGAACAACTACAATAGAATAGAACATACTCCAGAGCTCTGGGATGGAATGTACGACATTACTAGAAATCAGATGCCACTCTCCCAAAAACACCTGGTAGATCTCATCGACCATATAAAATGATGCATATTGATGGTAAAAATAAAACACTTCATTGATGATAAAAAACAAATCTACCCCAATAATGAAGTCATATAAATCTACATTATGAAAAATAAACTACCAAAATAAATCCACATTAACAATCGATAGTGTATAAGAAGGATACTAAAAAACCTGCTCATTCCACTTCCCTAGAGGTTTTCCTTACTCAATAAAAATAACATTAGTTGTAATGTATTTTAAAGCATGTAAAAAAATTACAAGATATAAATGATTGGGAAGCACAAATATCAAATAACAAAACCACTACTGAAAAATGAAAAAAAAATGTTACATGTCACTCCCGTTGGACCTTAATTTACTTATGATGTAAAATCACCTAGTTAAAGAGGTGTCTTCATTTCCAAGGCTTGTAGATAAAGCCTTGTAGTTTTGAAGCATCTTACTATCTGTTAGTAGTCTATGGTGCTGAAGATCTCTGACCATATCTAGTAATATACATAGCATGATAAAAATATTATAGATAAACATAATGTTCATTAATGTCAAAAATAATTATAGTTGAATAATAAATAAATCATGTTTGTCAATAATTTTCACAGAGATAGAATGTGAGAGGAAAACAATAAGCTAGTACTAAAGGTGAAAAGGAGGAATGCCTCTAAGAACCACTCCTACATTTCTTATGATGATCTTTCAACTTCCTATTTTTCCTTGTGCAACCCTAATGCTACCACAATGTGGAAGTGAAGAGGAAGAATATCCATCCTTGCATCCATATTCGTCTCTTCCATCAAAACCCTATCTACCAAGTCTACATTGGTCAATTTATTCACCATAAATACATGCAAAATAGTATCCTATAGTAAACCCTATAGATAATTTATAGCTGTTAGATTGAGATTCTTTAAGACCTATAGTGAAAAAAATAACTAGCTCAAAAAATTTACTAGTGTGAGCTAACAAAAAATGCTCTCCCTACTATAATGAGATGAAATCTAGAGACGTATACAACATCAGTGAATCCAAAAAAACATCTATAATAATATATCCTTCAAACACATTTAATCAAATCTCATATGTTTATCCAATTGTACCATGGAATCCCACAATCGCGTAATGAGACCCTCAATTTTTAATGTCTCACACTTCACCATGATACTCTTAGGTGTATATAAGAAGATAAAAATATGTTTTACCTTATTAAGAATTTACTCCACCTATCATGGTTCATTCATACCCTTAAAGGAATATGTATTATCTTAAAATAACTCTTGTGATCAATCGTTATCTCCTACATCTCTTAGTTGTGCCTCAATGACTAGATTATGGATTTTTGTTTAATTTTGGTTGACTGAACTATCATTATACATAATATCATTGATAAAATTCTAATCCTAAATATAATTATATTGATGAGAATAATTTTATCACTCATTTGGAACACGTATAAGTTTTCATAGATGAATACTTCAAGAAAGCAAAATATATGAAACTATTAGAAAATAGAAAAATATCATTTGAAACTGGAATTGCATTTTAATGGCTTGATATTATGGTCAATAAATCAAAATAATATACACAAATCCCAACATCTCATTCTACCTTTATTCTAATTGTGGACAGAAATGTCCATGACCACACTAAAACCTACCTCTTGAGTTCGGAAAACCTATACTCAGTCTAGAAAATCTCTCAATACAAGGAAACATGAAGATATAAAACTTATTAGAATAACATTAATGAACCCATACAGTATAACATCTTGAACTGGTGCCAGACCTAAGGCCTCACATACCTGATGTGTAACACCCCAAACTTCCACGGTACGTTTCCCTTTGAATAATACAATATCTTGCATTGTACGCAACATTGATATTCTAACACACCGCGACCAATAAAACTAGCCGTTATGAATAGTAATACCTAATTTTTTAAATTTTATTAATTTTATTTTTAAAAATGAACTTATATTTTGGGTTTGGAATATCAAAATTAGCTTAGGGTGAATTTTTGGAATTTTGTTTGAAAACATTCTATTTTTGATGAATAGTGAAAACACTAAGTTATTATTTAAATTCGAATTTTTTTTAAATAATTTTTTATTTTATTAAAAATTATTTTAGGTGAAAATAGATGTATAATACCTATATAATGTCATTGTAATTTATTTGAGTGATTTTATAATGAGTTTAGATATATAAAATTTTATCAAACTTTTTACCGTCTTTTACCCATCTCCTAGGAGCATTTTCAAATTTGTATAAAACAAAATTTTAGCACTTCTAAGAGTTGAATTTCAAAAATCATCAATACATGGTTTATATTATTATGTAAAATTTGGTTCCATAAGATAAAAATATTTTTTGGTGAATAGTAATTTTTTACATTTATTTGCAACCGTTAAATTTAAATAGGGAAATTAAGGGTAAAAATGATCATATTATTACCCTAACACATGTCCCAATTTTATTGGATAAGAATAATTTGACCAAAATAATCCTTAGGAAAAAATTATGAACCTCTTTGGTTTACATGGATTTGTTTATGACATTTATAATTATTATTTTTAAGTAAGTGTTAAAAGAGTTAAATTCAATGTTTAATAAGGAAACCATTTTTAATATAGGGATAAACACAATATAAATTCGACTATAAATATTAATTAGAAATCTAAAAAGATTTCCTACATAATCTTATTTTATTTAAATGTTTTAAACATTAAATAATTAAATGTTTTATAACACAATGATGATGTAGTAAATACCATATTAATGAATGATTAAAATAATTGACATTATAAATATCAAAATAAATCTAATTTGAGGCATCTAATAATTTAAACTAATTTTATAAGTTAATATGACATTTTAGGGTTGATTAAATTTATTTATTTTGATGTAATGAAGTTGTTAGGTCATTAAAAAATCAATTCTTAAATAATGTTAAAATTGACAAAAATGTTTTTAAAAAAAAATACAATATTATTGGTTGATATAATAATCATAAAAATATAAGTGTCAGCCAAAAGACTTATATAATGATAGGTTCATCATTAATTAACCACATGGGGTTCTATTTGAAGTTTATTGTATGTTTACTAACCATATAATATAAAAATACAAAGGGACATGGTGAATGTCAAACTATTTAACTTCGAGTTAAATCTAAATGATAAAGTTAATATAGTGACCAAAACCTATAAAAACCCTATTGGATGAGTATTTATTCACCCATCCACACATTATAATTGAAATAAATTTTTTTTAACCATTAGAAAACGATAATTTTTATATTATAAAATAATATTTCAATCATTTCCTAAGGTGCCCCTTAACCCTCTTATAAAATGGGACATCCCCTTCCCTCAAATTCACACCTTCAAAGCCATTTGGATAGGCCAAACCCTGCTAAAATATCCTTCCAACTATCCTCCCACCATTTTAGAGGCATTCCATTATTCAAAAATCTATATTAGGAATCCATTTTGATCAAATCAAAATGAAGAACACTAAGAAGAGGTAAATATTTCATCACTTCATTCAAGTTATTTTCTTCTTCCACTTCCTATTTAATTGTTGTTTCCTTTATAAAATAATTAATCTAGTATTTTATATATACTGTGATGTTATTATAAAAATTATGAAACCATATTAATTATTCTATCCATAATATTAATGACAAATTCACCATACGTGCATACATACGACTTATCATCTCCGCGTCGTGTTGTTGTTTGTTATTAAAACACTCCATCATTTGTATGGGTATAATAATGAGTACATATGATGTAAATAACAAATATAAAATGATAATGATTCATTATATATGATAAACCATCCTATTATATATTATTTTAATATCAAAAAAATGATATTGTCACTCGTGTGTACGTACGGATTACCGTCTCCAGAAACGTGATTAGATTCATTCCCCATCATATCCATTCAAGAATAATTTTCATATATTGTTTACAAATAATTTATAAAGACATAATATCATTATGAATTGGAATAATATACATCCTATCCATATCAAACATTACTTAAATAACAATCCATATAAAGAAAAATCAATCAGTTAACACCCGAAATGATGATACTACTGAAATATCATTAACAAAGAAATATTGAAAGATCAAATCTAATATAATATTTATTTATGTAGTTCTTGTATTTTTTAATAAAAATATTTAACTATTATAAAGGAGGGTAACATACCCTCAACTAAGTAAAATTACAAGGTAAGGGTAAATTTCACAATCTCTCTATTATCCGAGACTGTTTTTACCTAAAGTATCTACTAGGACCTCTTTATCATCTACATCCATGATTCTTAAAAATGTATTCAAAAACATTTTTAATATTTTCTAAAATATGGGTTAATTTCATTTATACCATTTTTTTACATTTTTATAAAATGGTTCTAAAGGAATCATTCTCTCATTTTCTAAATAAGGCACCTTATGACATTTATGACAAAATTAAGGTAAAAATATTTTTTTAACTTATACGGAGGGTGTAATTATTTTCTACCATTATAAAATCGTCGAAGATTCACTTAAAACATTATAAAAATATTTTCAAAATAAATGTTTCCTTTTATAATTATATTACATTTAAAATATTTCAAAATAGAATGATATATTTCTCTAAAAAATGTATTGATTTCATCTACGTCAACATCCATTGAAAAATTTTTAAGCTTTATTGATGTTAATTTATTATGATGCCATAATTTCATATTATATTTATTTTTTTGTGACATGATTGTTTTAAAAAAATGTATATGTTATGTTTTAATCTTGTAATGCGAGGAATGAATTGGGCTTAGTAAGTGATAGGTGAAGCTCGCTACAGCTCCTCGATGCATTGGTAGGCCTCATGAGACAAACTAGTGTCTTGGCACAAAGCCTTGAATAAATATTTTCTGTATTCTTGGCTCAAGGCCTTGACTATATGGTTATGATGTATGGAATTATTCTATACATCATTGTGAAAGTGTATATTGATATTACATGTGATTATTCAACTAGTAGAATATTCATGTGAATAATTAAATGGAATTATTTGATTTTATCTTTTCCATATTATTCTTATGTTCATGTTTGAAAGGCTATTGTTCTAGTCCTAAATTTCCTTAAATGTTTATGCTTAATTATGAATGTTTCCGCTATATTGTTATCATTAATGAGAATCTCAGCTCACACCATTCTATGCTTTCATTTTTCAGGATGCGATGAAGTATATTATGACTGACCTGTAAGGATAGTCTAACGGATATGAGTTTATCCTATGGAGACTATGTTGTTGTAGTTTTTCATTTTATAATGTAATGTAATACTTATGAATGTATCTTTTATTTCCAAGGCCAATAAACTAATCGTTCTTTTGAGACTTGATCTTTTGTGATCATGCCAATGTAATGTAATAATGCACCGACTATGGGTAACTAGGGTTAGGGCATTACAATTGGTATTAGAAAAATATTAGTATAATCCTTGGAATCTAGATTTAGAAAAAACTCTGATTAGAGCACATTATCCTAAGCTACACTTTGAGGATTAGTATAGAATAACTTCCTAGAATTTTGGTATTGTAGAGGTTTTGTGAGTTTTCCATGAAATACATCCATGTATGCATATGAGTAGGGAGAGGTGGCTCTAGAACAGATGAACCTAGGGGTAAGACTCGAAAACACATCTTTCAGCTAGACTCGAACGGGAACTGGTGCACGACAACGGGCCTTGATGCACTCTTGGTTACAACTATCTCTGGTGATATGTTTAGGATAAATCTCATTTTATTTATAATTCATTATGATGGGATAATGATTATATACATCCTCAAAAAAAATATTATTATTATAGATTATATCAATAAACTGTTCAATTTATGTTAACTTTTTTCTATGTTTGGAATTATGTATTGTGATTCATAAACTATTCTTGTGTATTACATTGTATAGAAATGACAGATATTGGATGTAATGGAAACCATATAAATTCACATAATCCATGTAGGGATTTCCATCCTATTGAAGATAATTATAGCGGAAATGGTGAAGTAACTAGTGTTGATCATCTTATCACCATACTGGGATAACTCACACATGTTATGAATAATAATCTTACCTGTATGGAGCACCCTAATCTAAAACGTTTAGGATAAATGTTAGACCACTTCATGAGGAAACAACAACCTACATTAAATAGGAGTAAAAATCTAATATTTGCTGAGCAATGGATAAATACCTTAGAGAAAATGTTTAATGCTTTGGGGAGTAGCGAAAGGGAAAAATTTTTCATGATAGTTTATCGCCTCACAGGATATGCAGATCAATGGAGGCCATTGACTCAAAACACAAAAAAAGAGGATTATGTATAAAATATGGAATGAAGGGAGTTTAAAGATAATTTTTCTGACAAATACATTCTCCATGACCATCAATTGGATGTGGAGAGGAAATTTCTGAGTCTATGGCAAAAGGAGGATGAGAATGTTTCAAAGTATGAGGATAATGTAACAAGGTTAGAAAAGCATGAAAAAGGTTATATATGTAACCCAATGAGTAATATTGATCGATTTTTTATGGTTTAATAACACTTCTCTGGTGATCATTAGTCTCAAAAACATTCTTGTCACACAAAGATATTGTCTCATGTGCTATCAAGACAGAAAATGAATTCTATAAGACTTACAACTTTAAAGAAATGAAAGAGAAGAAGGGATTTTCTAAACAGTCTAGGAATAGAAATACGGGGATGAAAAAAAAGTTGAATATCCATCCTATAGTAAATGTGGGATGAAATACTCTAGTACTTGCCTGAAGGGTACGGAATTCTGTTAAAATTTTGGTGAAAAAGGCCACCATGCTCATGATTGAAAGGAGAGGAAAGATAAGGTCAATGTTGAATGCTATAATTATATAAGAAGGGGTAATTATGGAAATGAATTTCTTAAGCTCCAAGGAAACAAACCACAGAAAAGGTCAAGGGGTCAAGGCCAAGCTTATTCTTTCACTACTGCTGAGGTTGAAGCTTCGAAAGACATGGTGGAAGGTAATTTAATGGCTTCCTCAAGTTTATAAAATGATTTATTTTATTCTGGATCATCATATTGTTTAATATCTTCCATGTTTACTAAGAAAATTAGATATTTTCAATTTGACATAACAAGGGAGTTTTTAGTCAAAACACCTCAGGGATGTATCATTGAAACAATGTTTTGTGAATAAGTTCCCATTAGAGTATATAAATGTTCTTTATCGGCTAATCTCATCATCATACCCATGACTGAATTTGATATAATCCTTGGTATAGATTCGATTTCGGGCCATGATGTGAAAATTTATAGTAAGAAGAAGGAGGTTACAATTCTCGATGATGATAATGAGTACCTTATCTTTAGGGAAAAAACTTCACCACATGATTATTATCTAGATATACCCCTAATATCTCTACTAAAATCAATTATTGAAGAAGAATAAAATTAAATAACTATGGGTGAGGAAAAGAATGTTCTGTTAGAGGATTTACCTATTGTTAATGAATATGTTAATGTGTTCCCAGAAGATTTACCTGGAGATCATCCCTAACGAGAATTTGAGTTTTCCATTGATTTAATTCGTATATAAAGGACCATATCGAAGTCAACTTATAGAATGGCCATAGATGAATTAGTGGAACTAATGAAACAACTAGAGGAATTGAGTAATAAGGGATTTATTCACCCTAGTGTTTCACCACGGGGATCCCCTGCTATTTTTGTTAAGATGAAAGATGGATCTATGAGGTTGTGGATTGACTAAAGAGTGATCAATGCTATAATAATAAATAACAAGTATCGCATACATCGCATTGATGATTTATTTGACCAACTTCATCGAGTTCAATATTTTTCAATGATTGATCATCGATATAGATATCATCAGTTGTGTGTGAAAAAGGAAGGCATTCCGAAAAAAGCATTTCGAACCAGTTACGGGCATTATGAGTTTACAGTAATGCCTTTTGGATTGACTAATGTACCATATGTCTGCATGGATCTAATGAATAGAGTTTTCAAGGAATATGTTAATGACATTTTACTGGTATTTATTGATGATATTGTGGTATACTCTAAAATATATGAATATCATGAAAATCACATTCTCACTATTATAAATACTCTTAGAAGAAATAAATTAAATGGGAAAATTATCATGTGTTAATTCTGGATTCCGGAGATATCTTTTCTTGGAAATATTGTCTCTAAGGATGGAATCTCTGTTGATCTTTAAAAGACCATGGAAATCCATGAACGTCTAGCACCGACGAGTATAACTAAGGTAGGATGTTTTATTGTCTTAGCAGGTTATTATTGAAGTTTCGTCTTGAATTATGCCCGGTTTGCTGACCCATTAACATATCTCACATGTAAAGTGGTTAAATTTGTGAGGAAAAAATAGTGTGAAGAATGTTTTGAATAACTGAAGAGAATATTAGTCAATGATCCTATCTTGACTCTACCATCGGGGAATGATGGGTTTGTTATTTATAGTGATGATTCAAATAAAATACTTGGTTGTGTCCTTATGTTGAATGATAGAGTTATTGCATATCCATCACCGCAGTAAAAAATTCAAGAGAAAAACTATCCTACTCATGATCTTGAGTTAGCAACTGTAATATTACCATTGAAGATATTAGGATATTATCTCTATGGTGAAAAATATGAGATATATATCGATCACAAGAGTTTGATGTATATTTTCTCACAGAAATAACTAAACATGGGGAAAAGGGGATGCCTTGAACTACTCAAGGATTATGATTTCACAATACAATACCACCCGGGGAAGGAAAATAAGGTGTAAAAGTCATTGAGTAGAATAGATCATGGAGTATTGAACAAAATGAGAGTTGAAAGGGATTATTTTTTCATGGATATTATGAAAATGGATATGGGAATAGTCATTGAAGGTGAAACATCAATACTTCTTCAAATGGTTGCCCAACCATCTTTACTGGAAAGGATAAAAAGTTCTCAGGCTGATGATGAGGAGTTTGAAAAGAAAAATAATGTTGTGAACGATGGGGGATTGTGTGACTTCATATATGAAGATGTAATTTTGATATTTTGGAAGAGACATTGTGTTCCTAACATACCTAATATAAAAAGGGAATTTTTGGATGATGCTCATATCTTTAATTTCACCATACAACATGGTAGCACTACAATGTATAGAGATTTGAAGGAGCATTTTTGGTAGGACAACATGAAGTGGGTGATAGATGATTTTGCGTCATGATGTATGATTTGTAAACAAGTGAAAGATGAAAGGAAACAACCTAGAGGATTCATGAAACCTATTACCATACCTGAGTGGAAATGGGATAATATTATGAAGGAATTTTTCATGGGGTACCAAAGGCACTTGGAAGAAATGATGCAATATATGTCATTATTGTTCTTCATACCAAGACAGAACATTTTCTTTCTATAAGAGATGATTTACAACCTGAACGTTTAGAAAGACTATATATTAATGAAGTTGTAAGACTCCATGGTGTACCCCTATCGATTTTTTCAGATCATGATCCCCATTTTACATTGAGATTCTGGAAAAGTCATCAGAATGATGGGGATACTAAACTTCGTTAGAGAACTACCTACCACCCTCAAAATGATGGACAATCTGTATAGACTATTCAATCCTTATAAGACATGTATATGTCTTGATCACTTGACATTAAATGTATGTTGGATCAATATTTACCTCTGGTAGAATTTTACTATAACAATAGCTTTCATTCAAGTATTCATATGGCACCATATGAAGCGTAATATTGCAAGAGATGTCTCATTCCAACTTATTGGGATGATTTTGGTGAAAGAGAACTTATAGGCCATTAAATTATTGAGGAAATAATGGAAAAGATAAAGGTTATCTAAACCCACATCAAAACACCACAATGTAGGTAGAATAGCTATGTCGATAACCTAATGAAGGATATGGATATTCAGGTAGGAGATCATGTTTTCTTGAAGGTATCTCCATGGATGGGAGTTATACGATTTGGTAAAAGGGTAAACTATGTCCCATGTATATTTGACCTTTCGAAATTCTAGAACGAATTGGGGATGTAGCTAACCAGTTGGCAAAGCCGCCAAGTCTCTCCAAAGTTCACGATGTGTTCCACATATCACTGTTGATAAAATACCCGCCTGACCCAAAGTATGTACTCACCTACGGGGAAATTTAACTGGAACATGATCTATCATATTTTGAAGAATTTTTCATAATTCATGATACGAGAGAACAAGTGCTGTGAAACCGGATGACTCATCTTGTAAATGTTCTATAGAGAAATCATAACATGGAAGAAGCAACTTGGAAACCTGAGGAACTTATGATAAAGAACCACCCTAATCATATTATATAGTAATATTTTAGATATTTCGAGGACAAAATTATTTGAAGTAGAGAAAATGTAAAACCTCCAGATTCCAAGATACGTTTCCCTTTGAATAATGCAATAGCTTGCATTGTATGCAGCATTGAGATTCTAAAACACCGCGACCAGTCAAACTAGCAGTTATGAATAGTAATACCCACTTTTGAATATTTTATAAATTATATATTCAAAATTGACCCCATTTTTTGATTTGGAATATTGAAATTAGCTTAAGGTGAATTTTTTATATTTTCCGAAAAATTTTAATTTTTTATGAATAGTGAAAAGCACTGAGTTATTATTTAGAACCGACTTTTTATTTAAATAATTATTTATTTTATTTAAATATATTTAAAGTCTAAATAGATACATAATACCAATATAAGTTCAATGTAATTCATTATATTCATTTTATAATGATTTTATATAAATAAAATTTTATCGAACATTTTACCGTCTTTTACCCACCTCCGAGGAGCATTTCGAAATTTGTATAAAACTGAATTTTAAAATTTCTGTGAGTTGAATTAAAAAAATCTATGAGACACAGTTGTTATCATTGAGTAAAATTTGGTTCAATAAGATAAAAATAAATTTTGGGGAATAGTGACTTTTTACTTTTATTTACCACCATTAAAAGTAAATTGAGTAATTAAGGGTAAAAATGATATAAATATTACACTAACACATGTCCTAATTCTATTGGATAATAATAATTCTACCAAAAACATCTTTATGAAGAAAATATGTACCAATTTGGTCCACTAGGATTATATTATGACATTTATTATTATTTTATTTAATGAAGAGTTAAAAGAGTTAAATTCAATGTTTAATAACTAATCCATTTTAAATATAGGTTTACAAAAAATATAAATTTGACTATAAATATTCATTAGAAATCTATCAGGATTACTAACATAAATCTATTTTAATTATAATTTTTAGACATTATATAACTAAATTTATTTATGGCACAATGATGATTGAGTAATTCCCATATTAAGGAATGATTAAAAAATTGATATTATAAATATCAAAATAAATCTAATTTTGAGAATTTTAATGAATTAATCAAATTTTCTAGTTTTATATGAAATTCCAGGGTTTATTAAATGTATTTAGTTCGAAGTAATAGAGTTTTTAGGACTTAAAAAAATACATTTTTAAACAATGTCAAAATTGGTATAATTGAGTTTTTAAAATAAATACAACTTTATTGGTAGACATAATAATCCTAAAAATATAAGGATCATCCATTTGACTTATATAATTATTGTTGTATCATTAATGAACCACTTGGGGTTCTCTTGGAAGTTTATAGTAAGTTTATTAACCATAGTATATAAAAATACAAAGAGACATGGTAAATGTCAAACTATTTAACTAAGAGTTAAATCTAAACGATAAAGTTAATGTACTGACCCAGACCTGTCTAAAACCTATTGGATAAGTGGTTTTAGGCCCATTCACACCTTTTAATAGAAATAAATCATTTTAGATCCATTATAAACTGAAAATAATTTTATTATAAAATAATATTCCAATATTTTCCTAAGGTGTCCCTCACCCCTCTTAAAAAGAAAACATCCCATTTTTTCAAATTCACACCATAAACTCCATTTGGATCTTCCAAAACCAGACCAAATATGATCCCAACTATCCTACCTTTATCCTAGAGGCCTTACATTAGTCATATATCCAACCCAATGAAACCTTTTTATGAAATCAAAAGGAAAAACCCGAAGAAGAGGTAAATATTTCATCACCTCTTTCATGTTCTCTTCATATTCCACTTCCTCTTTCTTTGTTGTTTCCATTATAAAATAATAGTTCCAATATCTTCTATATACTATGATTTTATTATAAAAATGTTTCAACCATATTCATTATTCGATCAATCATATTAATGACAAAGTCGCCATACATGTGTACGTATGGCTTACCGTCTCCACATCGTGGTGTAGTTTGTTATTCAAATACTTCATCATTTGGATGGGTATAATAATGATTATAAATGATGTTAATAATAAATATAAAATTATAATGATTCTGTATATTTTAAATACCATCCAATTATATGTGATTTTATTATCAAATGAATGATATTTTCGCTCGTGTGTACATACGGATTTTTGTCTCCATGAACGCGATGAGATTTATTCCCCATCGTATCCATTAAAGAATAATTTTTATTTTATGATTAAAAATAACGATTAAAGACATAATATAATTCGGAATATGAATAAGACACATTTTATCCATAAAAAACATTACTTACTTAACAAATAATATAAAGGATAATGAATCAGGTAACACCCGAAATGATGATACTACTGAAATATCAATAACAATGAAATTTTAAAGATCATATATGATATCATATTTATGTATATAGATCATGTATAATTTAATTACAATTATTTAACTATTATAAAGTATGTTAAAGTAACCTCAACAAAGGAAAAATATAAGGTAATGGTTAATTTAATAAACTTTTTATAATCTGAGATTGTTTTTACCTAAAGTATCTATTGGGACATCTTTATCATCCACATTCATGTTTCTTAAAAATGTATTCCAATTTTTTTTATTTACTAGACTATGGGTTAAATTCATTTATACCATTTTATTTAATATTTATAATATGTTTTGAAAGGAATCATTCCGTCGTTTTCCAGACAAGGTACCTTATGACCTTCACGGCAAAATTATGGTAAGAATGGTTTTTAAATTATGCGGTGGGTGCATCAATTTTTTGTTGTTATAACATCATCGAAACATCCCTTAAAAGTATATAAAAATATTTTCAAAATAAATGCTTTCTTTTATAATTATATTTCTTATAAATTATTTCAAAATAGAAAGAGATATTTCTCTAAAAACAAGTTTTCATTTCATCTATGTCAACAGCCATTGATGGACTTTTAAGATTAATTGAAGTTGATTTATTATGATACAAAACATCCATATTATATTAAAGGTTTTGTGATATGTTTGACTGTGGATGTTTTATATTCACGCCATTAATGATTTGTGGAGAAAGTATTGACATTTTGAATTCTAATTTTAATACGAATGATTATGTTATGTTTGAACCTTTTCATATGAGGAAGGAATTGAACTTAATATGTGATGGGTGGAGCCTGCTATAGCTCTTTGATGCATAGGTAGGTCAATGAGTCAAACTAGTGTCTTGGCACAATTATTTGACAAAATCTTATTTCTAGTATTGGCAAAAGGCCTTGACTATGTGGTTATGAAATCTGGAATTATGCATTACATCATTATGAAAGTTCCTATTCATATTTTATGTTATTATTAGACTAGTAGAATATCCAGGTGAATATGAAAATGGAATTATTTTATTTTATCTTTTCCATATTATTCTGATGTTCATGTTTAAAGTGATTTTTTTCTATTGTTACATTGTCTTAAATGTTTATGCTTATTTAGGAAAGTTTCAACTATATTGTTATCATTACTGAGCATCGGAGATCACCCCTTTATATTATTTATTATTCCTAGAATGTGAAAAAGTATACTACAACTAACCTACATGGATAGTCTTAGGGATATGAGTGCGGCCTATGGAGACAATGTTGTTGTAGTTTTTCATTTTATTTTGTAATGTAAAACATATGAATGTATCTAGTATTTCCAAGTCTAATAAATTAATTGGACTTTCTAGACATGATATTTTGTGATTAATTTAATGTATTGTAATAATTCACCGACTTTGGGTAAATAGGGTCGGGGCGTTACATGAAGGGCATTCCTAATTTCCACAGGTTGAGGTTTAGCACATATACATCGGCATAAAATAGAGGGAATAATTTCACAATGTGATTTACAGAAAATTACATATATAAACATAAAAATTAGTTGAAGAAACATTAATATGTATTTCAAAACACATGGAGAATAGTGTTAGTGATATAAAAAATAGACTCAATAAAATATTTAAGAGACATGTTGAATGGAAAAGGATGATAAATCAAAAACTCATACTCCATGTGATAGTGTGGGAAAACACTCACTATCTCACAACCATCTATATAAATCCAGATGATGAAGAACATATCCCCATCATTATGGTTTCTTGTATTTACAATATTTTTAAGCATATAAAAACTTTTATCCTCTGTTGATGGGGTTTGTAGTGTATGAGCTAATGGGCTCAGTAGGAACTCATCCAGGTGTTCTATATCAAGTCTCTATTCAATATTTCAATCATTCTTATTTATAAATTAAATAATTCATTATAAAAAAATTAAATATTTTGAATTAAAATTAATATAAAAAATTTAATTTCCATATAAATATTGTAAATGAGTTCAATTCATTTCATATACAAAAAAGCATTCTTATGAAATAAAATAAGGTATCACATTGAATATAAAATCTACGAACAGACAGCCAAAATAATAAAAGAAAATGAATAGGTAATATCTCTACAATGACCGCACATGTTCCAGATAGTAGGGACATGAATAACTAATAAATAAAAAGATAATCATCAAATATATATACATATTCATCGAATTAGGAGAGAAGGGGAACACCCTATAATCTAAAACTACGAATAGTTCTACAATTTTCTGTAGAAAACATGCATATGGAGTATACATAGACCCCATGAATGAACTCATTGCCGGTGGATGAGTCATATTACTACATTTTACACTTATGTACATAGGGATTTTGATGTTCCCTATTTTAAAATCATTCCATAAAACCAATGATTTGAAAACTATTTTAAAAAATCCAATTCATAATAATTTTAATACACGTTTTAATTTACCAAAATGAAAGGGAAAATCAAATTTTACCAAAAAACACTTTCCACGTAAACAATATAATTATAAAATCATGCTATTTCATCTATAGAACGGTTTATTAAACCCAATGAAATTCAGTTCAACATGGATATACTAGATATGGAACAAAAAACATCGACATTGGGGTTGTACAAGTCCACTAGGGATCCACAAACAAGATGAACACAATAATGAAAAAAGGTCCCAGAATCAACATAAAAATATATAAAATGATTAAATTCAATAAAAATGATTTAAAAGAGGAAAAATCACAAATAACCTCAAGGTTGAAGATCTTACTCACCAAAACCATCAATGGATTGGCCAATGGAACAAGATCAAACAATGAATTTAAAGGAAAATAAGAGAATCAAAACCATCGATCATTGGATCCGATAAAGAAATAGAAAGACAATACCATAATTTAATTCATGGAATATATAAGGGGAATAGTCACCATGATATTCCAAACACAACATCAATGATAACCAATTTCTGAAAACATGATTTAGATTGAGGAAAGGTCACCAAAAAGCACAGGAGAAGAGCTCTAAGTAGAGAGAGAGGAACCTGGATATCCAATCAATAAAAAAACCAATAATGTGATTCCCTAGAACACGTGCAAACAATTACTACATGAATTTTAATACCTTTAGATGTTGTCTAATCATTGAATATTCACTAATAGAAAAAGTCTATATACCAATGGTTTTTAAAAAAATATGGGGGTATAGGCCCCCTATTATAATGGTTCTTGGGGAATTGTGTGTATTGTATGTTATTCAATATATATACCGAATTTTTTTCCTAAATATTGGTTATATAGTTGTTTTTAAATAATTAAACACATGTTTTTTTAAATATGGCTATATGTATGTTTTTTGAGGACATATACCCAGGGTTATTAAAAACAATAGGAATTGCTTTCTCGCGTTATGGTGGGAAAGATATTCAATGAACCAAAAACATCATGGGAAGAACTTGTTCTACTATTTTATACCTATTTTCATGGTTTATATAAATATATATAATTTAAATATATATATGTCAGTATGAAAAATATGGTAGTGGTTAGGCACCAGAAGAGAAAATAGATTGCACAGGGATCGATTCCTACAGCTGCATATTTTTTCAAAACTACACCAAATATTTTAGAAAAAATAGTTATAGGTTAATGACAAATAGGAGTGGACATATACACATGGTTTCCAAAACCTTGGGTATTTCTCAAGGCTATACTGACACCTCGATAGCCCACAATTTCATAAATTATGTGTATAGGGAAGTTTCACAGTTGTTCTAGCATATGATGAAAAAACTAGTCACCTTTTTATTAAAACAATAATTGTTATCATTACATATATTAAAATCATTACATGGATGGTTTCCATTACTTTAGTGTACTCAAATCAAAGTGTGATCATGGTGATGAAAAAACAATTTGTTAAACCATTTTCATGGTATATAATCACCCAAGAGTGTTAAAAAATATTCTAAAATAAAAACTGAAACCATCACGAGAATTCAGTGATCTCAGGGAGAACCCAGATAATAAATTACTCAAATAAAAATGGTATCCATTTATTAAAAAGACCATATATTACATAACATTATTTGATTATCCCTATAAAATTCCCTCTATCCTTAGGATACCAAAGACACAACCAACTAAAGAGTGAAAAATTAAAGAGAAGAGAAATACATAACAGAGTATAATTTGATCACACATAATAAATATTTATATAATGAATATATTATATATATATATAATGATTAAAATTTTGGTGTTATTTGAACAATGATAAATGTAAATGGAGTAGAACCACCCACCAAAAAATTTAATATATAATGAAATAGCTAACACCCAGAAACAGAAATGTTAATAAGAAATTTAAAATAAATTCCTGTTGACATGTTATAATATGATATGATATGATATTAAAAAGTTTTTTAATGATTTTTTATATAATTATAAAAATAAATAAATTTATAATAATGGATGAGATATTGTTTTTGAATCAAGTCTAAAATGAGTTAAAATATTTATGTTTCTATATAATTGTAATTCATATTCCTTATGGTTAAATTTCAAATGAGGTAAATAGTATTATATATAAATATATATGAAAAACCCCTTTAATTTAAATTTCATATTATTATTTGAGGATATTACATATTTTACATTCAATTTTCATCATAAAATATCTCAATATATCAATTGAATGGTTTGTAGTGAAACAAACATTAGTTTTCTCATTTGTTGGGAATATTTTCATTCCATATAAACTTATTCTATAATATATATCCAACAATGTTTATAATAATATAATATGATTATTTAAATTCATTTTTCCTTATGTGTAAAATTATATAAAAAATTTCCATGGATTTGACTTTATATTTTCCAAATGTGGTACTTTTTACTTTTTATACGAAATGTGAAGGGAATAGTTATTTTAAATTACATTGAATGAATATAGTTTTCCATATTCATGAATGAACAATGATTCAAATAATCCATAATATATTTGTATGGTCCAATTTAAAGAAATTATTTTCTATAGTATTGTTTATATTTTGTGTTTCAAAATAATTGATTTCAAAATGAAAAGGGAATCTTCCTCAAGAAATGTCCCACGTGACATTTTAAAGTGATTTTTTTCTTCAAATATGACATCCCATAATTTTACTTATGTTATATGGTATATGATTCTATGAGACCATATCTACGCTTCCTATATATGGTTTATGATTTCTATTATTTATTTTTTTAAAACCCAATTTATATTAAATTGGTTATGCCTAATTATATGCTGAATATTTTTTGTTATTCAGAACTAATTTTGAATAGATGATGATTATGAGATGGGTGGTTGTATTATTAAACAATTATCAAGTGAATTGGATAACTATTAATGTTTATGAGAATAAATGGTTCATAGGAGGTTATCCAATGCTAAAAAAGGGAACATTGTAGTTTATCACAGGCCATTAAAATCGTACTTGGGAGGTAATTTTATAGTTAATATTAATGAAATGTTATCTAGAACATGTATAACAAGTGGTGTATATCTTACTTTGTATCCTTAGCATAAATTTAGTATGATTTTTATTATTCAACACTTAATTATATTGTTTTATGAAATTATCTTTATCAGAAGTCATGATCTCATGGATCATGTTAATTTAATCATTTGATGACTTTTAAACCACAATACATTATATCATGACTCGTGCTTATGATCTTGGAATTGGTGATTATTTTTATGAATGGTTAATATCATGTTCTAATACCCTTAAAAACATGTTAGTACAAGATGATCCTTGATGAAATCCTTGTTATCCAATATTAGGAATCTGATACCACAATTTATTATGTTTTATTTTACCCTAGATTTAAAAAATTGTTTTAATTAAGATGCATCAAGTAAGGTTTCTATTTCCGATGCACTATATAGGTTAATATTTAGATATTTATTTTGTTTTTTATGTACCCATGTTTTCAGATATACTAACAATTTACTGTTCTGAAGTAGAAAATAATGTTATGTAATTAATGATAGTATAATAATGTGTAATATTTATATATGAAAGTTTTTATATCATTATAAATTCTTTTAACCAATGTATTAGTTATTTGTGGAAACTTATATTATACAAATTTAGTGCGAACAAAGAGGATAAGACCCAATATAGGATAAAATCAATAGTTATGGTAATGATTTTTTTAAATTTTCCTTGAAAATACATCATTGATAGATTAATAGTAACAGTATGCTGAAAAAGTATACTTGAACCTTGGTTTTATAATTTTAAATTCGTTATATTGTGTTTTTTCACAATCATCAATAGCTGACAACGAGTATGCATAATACTGCTCAACTAGCTATACACTCTTAGGTGATATTCTTGGGTTAATTAAAATTTTATTTACACATATTCAAGACGTATTTGAATATACTGTGACCAAGGATAACATAATTTAATCCTAAGGTACCATTTATTGAAATGAATCTATCTTTATTTAAAAATACAGTAATTTTTTTCATGATTATATGGGTTCTCAATATGATTATTGTTTCTCACAAATGATTTTTGGTTTTATTGAATGAAAGGAACATGATGGAATCATATTAATTTTGAATGTAAAATAAAATGACACAATTTCTGTACAATGTAAAAAAAAATTTATTGGAGAGGGAAGCGAAAAATATAATATGATTTCAAACTTCTGTTTAACAATCCATGATTCACTCTAATCATGTAAAAAATTTAAGGTGGTGATAATTTTATATTGATAAATTTATAAAGAATCATTCAAATACCTTCTATGGATGGATATATAAAATAGTTGTAGGGAAATGGATATGTAAAATTAAAAATATATTTTCTATTCTCCATTATTTGGTTACTGAAACAATTATTTTTTTGTTTATCATATTAAATAGAATAATATCAATGATGGATCATCATTAAGAACATATGATAAGAGTATATAAGTAAATCTATGGAGTGGAATGTGCATTAAAAGTTATTATTGGAAATTAATTTGCTCAAAATATTTATATGAATATGTAGAAGGAATTACATGATTGAAATTAGATGGATGATGAATCCATTAGTACATATGAGTAATATTTTATAATTCTTTTATAGTACTCATTCAGTGTTATCATTTTACTGGAATGTATGATTGAACTATTTTCAGTGGTTTAAAACCATGTCCCTATAAGAATTAGCTATAGGATACATTAGTATATATGAATAAATAATTTTATGTGCTACAATGGTATAAATGTTTATTGGATTATACTGCCAAGGTCACAGTTTTTATAAGAAACTGTTTAGGAAAATAAATAATAAATTCAACTAATAATATCCATTGAGTGGATAATATGTATTTTACTTTATGATTGTAGTCTAGAAATAATTATTGAAGAACATTTCCTAAGAGGACTAGTATATTTGTTAGCATTGTAATGGAATATATTTGAAAATTTGAATATAGATGCGATGGGATAAATTTATTCAATGATTCAAAGAGTGGTAAAGATCCACCAAATTCACCAAACACACTTTTTTATTTTTAATTCTATGATTATAGATATTAGATTAACTAATTATCTAATATATTGTTTATTGATAATGATCTATATTTCAAACCTATTATTTCTTGAGAAAAAAATATCATGAGATTGTTATTTCTTATGATGGGTGTGTTGATGTTTCAGATAATTTAATTGATCACATCCACTCAATAACTATATATTTATTATTTGATTCATTATCTAACAAATCTTTTTTATATTATGAATTAATATGAATATCATAAATCAACATTAGTGAATATATATTGAATTAATAGTGAATTATCATAATTATTTGATTCTTAAATATCAAATATATTAATCTTCAGTAATTAATTATTATGTTAATTTATATCCTATAAATATCATTGTTCTCTCTGTATATGAAATTAACATTGTTTTGGGAATGTATTAGGTTTTTTATAATTTTCCTATCAATTGTGGTGGATGGGAAGTGATATTTGATATTCCAAACAAGACTATGATTTTTTTATCAATTATATGATTAATATAAACATCTAATTGAAATAATATCAATTATATGTGCCTTCATTCTTATTCTAATTGGTTATTTATATGATATGGTTTGTTTGAACCTCAACATTGATGAAATTATTAATATAAATGTGTTTTTTTATTTTTTATATAAATGTTTCCTATAATTTCACTAAATTATAATGTCTTGTTTTCAATTATAAAAAATATATAGTATTACACTGACTTCAAATACACCATGTAAAATTACCCTAAATGTGGTGCAAGAATTATATAAGGAACAACAAAAGGATCATGATAAGTGATTAATTAGGCCATGTGTGTCACAATGGGGTCACCCTATTCATTTTGATGAAAATAATGACAGATCAATTCCACACTTAATTTATTCTTATGATCATTAAAAGATCACTATCATGAATAAATTTCCTTTTTCTTATATATATATTTTGATTGATCAATTTATATGAGATCAATTTATTTCAATGATATATATTAATTTTAGATAACATAAATTTATGTTACAAAGTGTTGATATACCCAATAAAATATTCCATATGATGTATAAACACTCATTATATATATTGATTCGGTTTATTATGCCTAATTCCTCCTATATCACCCTGGAAATATTGAATATCATCATTAATGATTACCTTAACTACTACATAGTACTCTTTTAGATGATATTCTTATATATTCTCATGTAAGGAAGGGAATGATGAATGAAAGTGGATTCTGCTAAAAAATAAACAAGGTGAAGCTATAAGGGAGATTTACCACGTTCAAATTATGGGTTTTGGATGTTTCATATTTTGGACATGTTATCTCAGGTGAGGATAAATCAGCAGAATCTAAAAATGATGAATATAATTGAACGTTGGACGAGACCAGTTATGGTGGCTGAGATATTTATTTTACATATATTATATATATATTATATTATATTAATTTTTTAGAACTTAATTTTGATATCTAATCCACTCCCAAAATTAATAGACTATTCCAACCCTAATGAATATTTTGAGATATAATTCTCTAAATTTTAACGGGTTTTATTATCAACAACCAAAAATTATTGAATTCTATTATAATAATATTATTAGCTAAATTATACAAATGAATAATATATAATAACTCTATGAAAAGTGGTGTATAAACCTATTATTCTCAGATAAAATTAAAGAGATAAATATACTGGGAACTAATCTGGATATAGATCTGGAAATGATGTGTATATCTATTCAAAATCATATCATGGTATTTTAGAGTCAACCTAAGTGTAATGATGAAAATCCTCAATGAAATCTCATATTTTTTGACAGTGAAAAAGTATTACAATGAATGTATTCATGTATTATTCTTATAAAATTATAAATAGGTCAAATATGAGTCCTATAAATACTTTCTCTTTTGAGATTCTTGATTGTGTAGGGTTGATAGATTATCACACGCATCTTCCACAAAATGTCCCATAGGTTAATACTTTTTTCCTTTTATATATCGAAAGAAGGTATGTAACATGACCTTTACATGTACTAAACTCAAGGGTTTTTTCATCGGATAATGACATTTAATATTAATAATAGTGTGTCTAAATCTATGAATAAAGTGATAATGTGTTATAGAAAAATAAAACCAATTAATTTTATTTAGATTAAAGGAATTCATTCAAGATTTATGGGAAATGTAAGAGGTGATAAAATATATATAATTATTTATTATTAATAAAGTGAATGATTATTTAATCAAATTTCATTTTTATGGTTTAGAATATAAAACCCAATATTTTATATGTATTCGGTTTTAAAAAACATGATGTGTTCAATATCATGTTTAATAATCCACGCTTGGTTAAATAAACAATCCAATCGATCCGACTCTCGGATGATAAGAAATGATAAAGATAATAAAACCATTTCTTAACTATAACAATAAAATGACATATAACAAGAGAATAATGGTGAATAATTAAATTTAATAGGATCCATAAAACCCAATAATAATAGGATAAACCTAACAATTAAGACAATATAAGACTATATTTTTTTCTTGGGACCATATGTAACCACTAATCTATCCCTATTTGAAGGAAAAAGATAATAAGAGAACCTACAATACTACATGATGCCCTTCCATTTGTATGATTCATTAAAAATTATATATGAGTTTCGAAAGGATAACGATGGGTGTGAGGATAGATCCCATTAGGACATCGCCAATTAATCCGTAGATGTTCTAATATCAATATTTCTCAATATCTAATATTAAATAAAAATAGTTATTAGAAATATTCATAAATAAAATAATTAATGAAAATTTTATTTTTTTAGATAAATTCATAACATATTCATTAAATCATATAATACCTTAGTTATGTACGGAAAATAGGTAAACCATACATGTGAGAAAAATTCGAAACAAAAATTCTTGTAAAATAAATTAGGAATAAAGACAAATCACACCATTTACACCATAGACCAATAGAATATATACTTGACATACAAGAAGTATACAGTAGGTAGAGGTTGGTTACATCTGATATAGATTCCTTCTATAACATATCAAGGTCAATCTTGTAACCTCTACGTGTTCTACACACCCTAGGGTCACCTATGTCTATTTCTATACACAACCATGGTTCCCAATCATATTTTTCCCAAAAAAAATTCAACATCAATTCTCACATTTAATAAAAACTCTTCATCATTATTGAAAATATATTTCAATGAAAAACATAAAGGGGTAAAAATAACATATATAAATTCTTGAATTAGATACACTTTTATTGATATTTCTACATCAAGAATGATGGAATCCAATCTGTCTCTAAAAATCGATATTGAGAAACCATGAATTGGTTTTGAAATATAAATATAAATAATAAAATGTAAATGATCTATAGAAAAAAACAATTACTCATGAATAAGAAACAAATGTGTAGTTATATATCTCACTATGACTAAATGAAATGATGAATCATAAACACCACATAGCAATGATATTTCATGAAACCAATATATGAATAAATTACTTAATAGAGTGATCCGAAAAGGGGAAGATCACCCAAAATCTCCCAAAATCACTACAGGGTTTTATAGGATTTCAAACCCACAGAAAAGAAAACTATTCAAGGGTTTAATGTTTTTGGATGATGTTGTGCCTAAGAAATTCATGGCCTGAATCCCTTTCTACGTGCACAATCTCACATATTAAAAATACATCCAAAAATGTTTCACCAAAGATTTATTTAAAATATGATATATGTTTTCATGATGTCTAATGGTTTCAATGCATGTAATATTTTCAAACCATACATGAGATTCATATAATCATATTTATAACATATTCACATCGTGATACCTATTCGAGAAGTGAATTTACCCAATATGCATTATATATCTAAAATTTATAGGATAAACCTTAGAACTAAAACATTTATCATCCCAATCCCAATGAGAAATATCAAAATCCATTTACACAATTATACCCTAAGTACATTAATTAAAAAAATTAACCATGTGATTTATGCCATTTCCCATAAAAAGGTCCTCTATTCCCGATAATCCAAAAATCCACCCAAAAAAATAGATAAACCATATAGAAAATACAAAACTTGTCTGATGGAAAGAGACGTAGTGTTACGATCTCCCCACCATAAACACTTTCTATCACCATAACACTCTCAACAACCTAGAAACTAAAATACTGAATTCCACCACTACATAACCAAATATTCATGCCCCCCCCATGTATCATTGCTATATTATCCTCACATCCATAGTACATGGCATAAAGAAATTTTTTTTACCACACAATATCATCTCTAAGAGATCTATAATTTGAATAGGTATTTCTACCATAATGATGTTAGGATAATGATCAATATCATACCATTAAATCACATGAGATGGATCTGATCAATACCTACTCATCTTAAAAATAGGAAACACATCATGGATAGATGTCATATTATCATTTATGTACAACAGAATGGATACATTTCCCAGTCACTGAATGATCTCAAAGAGGACTACAATCCACATTTTCAAATTAATCTAGATACCCATTCAACAATGTCTCGTGAGAGTGTAAACACTATGAAAAACCCACTCACAAACCTAAAACTCATGTAGCTGGTGATAATTTTCTATATTTTATTTTTAAAAACAATTTGATTTGTTCAATAACTTCAGGATGAACTACACCCTCTATAATGATTCCAAAAAAATACTCCACATTACCCTAGAATGCACTTCTAATTATACAATTCAAAAGTGAGATATACATGGAATTCTTTAAAAAGTGTCAAAGGGATCAATTTTTATTGAGGAATTATATGTATTTTTTTATGAAAACTCATCTTATGGAAAAATATTTTCCCATTTACCACCAAAATCAAGCAAACAAGAAAAGAGAATATCAACATAACCCAGTATAACTCTCTCTCTCTATCTCTTTATATCTATATTAAGATTATATTCTATGATCATTTTCAGCTGGATACCCATTATCACCAGAAAACCATTCGTAAAACTAGATTTGAAACATAGATCCACTTCAAAAAAAACACAAAGGGAACATAATGATGTCTCACAATCTCTCAGACATACGATTCATCATGTTTCTGTACTTCCATCATCAACTTGGTAGGTAAGAGATGAATTGATTCTGTTTGTTGGTCAATGAGCACTCAAATCTCACCTTCCCAGTTAGTTAACATGGTAATCAAAAAACAAAATTTATAAAAATATTATACAATATATATAGTATAATGGGTATAGTATAAAAAAACTAGCAGGTCTGTGGTATTCCACCTTAACACTACAACTAGTAAGAATCATATATAACATGTAGACAATAAAACATATCATCCATGAACCCAAATACCTATGTCTCAAATCATGACACATATTTGTAGTACATGTGTGTAAAAATAGGTAATAATGTGGTCCAATGTCCATAAAATCCTAACTCATTAGAAAAGGGACAACCAACATGTTTTAAAAAAATGAAGTGCCAATGGGAGAATGAGAATACTCAACTGAGGTATCCCCACCATAATGGGGTTTACTAAATCATTGGAAGTCATGGAAATAAATTTGTTCCAAGCAAACACATTCATTAAGAAAAATTCAATGTTCATCTATGATATAAATTCCCTCCAACTAAATTCATCCATCCCCAATCACATCAATGTAAATAAACTCATCAAGGACCACTATTCCACAATTATTCAAATTAATTTACTTCTAAATTCATTAGGGACAACATTACATTTTCTAAGAGTATAATAATTATATAATTTCAAATTCTATTAGATACTCCACCCACAATTTATATTACATGACTATATCCACATACAAAAAAATATACTTAAGGATTATATAATCAAAATATACTAAAAATTATCCCTTAAAAGGGTAGTGAAAAAACATTTTGAGTACATCAATAACCACATAAAACAGAATAAGGTTTTTATGGCATTTCATCTCAAGATGGTGTAATTTTCAAGATAAAGAGGCTACCATATTTCTCCCTAAATCAAGACACAACCCAAACCCGTGCCTAAAGAATCAAAGAAAACATCATAGCCCAAACCTACTTATGGAATAATAAAATATATAGAATAAGTCAATATCACATTCTGTCCCTCAGAAGATCTATTACATTTGTCAAAACACTCAAAATTTAAACCCTTACAGGTTAAAGGACTCTTTTGATTTTAAATCATTGAGAATTTTAAAAAAAACTATTTATAACATCTTTCCATACCTAAATCATTTTAGATACAAGACACATTTTGGGTCACATTAAGGAAATATCATCATTTACACTTTTTAGATCAACTAAGACACCCCTCTGATATATAATGTCCCAAAATAATATAAAATCATTAATTTAAAACTAAAATTTGAAAAACATACCATACAGATGAAGATCCATCAATGTTTTAAGATTGAAATTTTTATATTCAATGTGATTCTACTCTAACATGCATTAAAGAAAAATATAGTCCATGAAAATACCAATAAGATTACAAGATCATACGATGGATCAGGTTAATAAATTCCAAAAAAAATGGGGGTATGACTATCAGTGTGGATGAAATAGAAACTAATAATTCCTAGACTAGATCGTAAACTCTATATTAGGTATATCCACCTCCCAGAATCTCAACTTTTGGCATCTTGACCACATACCAATATTTTAAAACCTACAATATCATATAAGATGAAAAAAGAGATCATCAATCCTAGTAATGAGACATTTTTTCATGATATTCGACTAATTTATATTATTATAGTAACTAAAATTTCAAAAACTTCTTTATTTCTTCTTAGAAAACTTGAATGGAAAAGCTCATAGTCAA
Organism: Viscum album; assembly: GCA_963277665.1. Taxonomy (NCBI): domain Eukaryota; kingdom Viridiplantae; phylum Streptophyta; class Magnoliopsida; order Santalales; family Viscaceae; genus Viscum; species Viscum album. Next base: position 398,144,204 of record OY728151.1, on the reverse strand, counting down.
ATGCTTGGATGAAAAAACCCCTAATAAATGATATTTGAATGGAAGACCTTATATTCTGCAAACTCTACAAGGTCCATATGGTAAGATGGATTTTAAATATGCATCATACCAGGTATTAGGTATATTATAAACCTAAATTCTCTCAGAAGAGGTAAACCATAAAAATAATAAAAAATACCACACGGTAAGCACACACCACCACATGTAATATACAACCCAAAAAAGGGTCTTCATCATCAAGAAACATATTTTAATACTTGAATGATATTGCTTTATTATAATAAAAAGCATGCCCCGCTTTCAGAATATAGAGTCCCAATCACACAATAAACATGAGTGACCCCATTTGTAGATAATAAATAAAAAGAAATGTGATCAAAATCTATATAGACCATAACACAAATCATCCAATCCAATAAAAAATTAAGGCGAAGATATAACATTTGAGTATTGTGATGTCTTACAACCCCTCATAGTTCTCTATCATCACTCGACATTCTATGAAGTGGAGAACATGTTCCCAAATCCTTCCCAATGCCAGGGAATGATAATATAAATGCAAAAAATTTCCCAATGAATGACAACATTTCATCTAGATTTGATTATACGAAATTTTCATTATGGATTTCATAGAAAAAATATATCGCCACATATGAAAATATATATATATTATATCTATCTATGGATAAACATGTATTAGATTCCTCTAGTGTATACTGCACATGAAAAGTAAATTCAGTCTCATCTCCTCCTTAAATGCCATAGACACATGAATATCCACAATAATAGAAGTATAAGATCCACCACCCAGGAATGAATCGATAAGAACCTATGAGCTCTTGATGAATGTGGATCGGGACATACTACATTAGGATATCATTTCATAGAATCATTTTACATGGACTATTTTTACAAAAAAATTACTATTATTCAGAACAATCACACAATTATTTTTAGTATGGAAGGACCACCTTTACTTATAAGAACCAACCTGTTTATTTCAAAAAAAATCCACAAAAAAATTAGTAATATGGAAAACATGGGATTTTTTTATTCCATTTATTGATAGATTGTAAACTGGGGATAAATATAATAGTAATTGAAGTTCCTCAAAATCATAGAAGCCTTTTTATGTCAGCATCATCCAAATATTCAATATCTACTACCTTCATATATGTCATAAGGAACATGAGAAGAAGAATTGTCAAAATATTAAACCATAAAACCAACACAAACCATTGAGGTATTAGGTTATCATTGGGGACTAGCTTTAGTTTCATGTAAACTAACTTAAAAGACAATATGTAATAATCCATAATGATATAATCTCCCTTCAATATGGTAAAAAATCAGGATATTACTTTCAAAGGAATTAATAATGAAAATATTGATGGTTGATTAATTTCTTGAAACATTCCAATGTAAGATTCTATTACTACATATCAGGAATAATAGTGTCATACTATCTCCTTCATGGTTTATCACATATATATGTTGGAAAACTACAATAGAATTATCGGTATTATTTTTAAAGTTAAATATACTCTCAATATATTTAATCCATTTATCATATTAATTTAGTCCCATGTTACCATGGAATAAAGGGGAAGGCTGCATTGAACACTCTTAGACCGAATCCACATCTCATTTAGGATTCCCAATACCTTCTATATTTATAGTCTAATTTTATTATTACTTATTATACCAATTAAGGTTCAACTAATGTATTTTTACACATAAAATTTTTCACATATTCATCAACGGGATTTAGAAGATCAATTCATGGAAGCATTGTCTAATAATCACAATAAAAAAACAATCAAGACCATATTACAAAATCAAAAGACTATATTTAGGTATCAATAATAATTTTGTAAGACAATAATAATTTAAATCAATTGATATATCTTTGAAGAAGGAAGATTCTTTTTGAAAATAATACTTCCTTATAAATAAACCCAATTTATGGTTCATTCAAATAACCTCAACCACTGTGTCTCAAATCATGGAAAATGTACCTGACAACCAATAGTCATTGATTTATTCGTAGAAGTGATATGGCCATGACCATTTTCAACACATACTATACAAATTTTGATGAACCCGAATTCTATCTACCAAGACACAAATCAACTAAAAACAGTTTCTACACCACATTAGGATATGTATTTCCTCTGATACTGGTTTTCATGGAACCAACGTGTGTCAACTAAACCATATACCCAAGGCATCCATCAAATACCAAATAAAGCACTAACGATATCATGACCCATTGGAGTGAGATATAGGTCCCACCCACAACACATTCAAATCACACATACATATTCTACAAGACTATAAAACATTCATGATATCATTATTCATAAAACATGATGAGTTTCATAAACATCATATCATGACCAATGAAATGTAATGGGTATCCTAAATATTTCACCATATCATTGCTTGTGGAAAAGATGTCGGTTTTATAATAATTAAATTATAAAATAAATTGTGAAAAAGTAGGTTTCAAAAATGTTTTATTATACTATAACATGTGGATGAGGAAATCCTTTGATAAAAAACATGACACCATCAAATAAAATAATTAAAAATTATAATAATACCATTTTTTGTGGCTCATATACCAAATAAAGCACTAACTATATTAACATATGTCATCATAGATGGTGAAGGATTTTGAAATCACAATCATATAAGTTCATAATGAAAATATCCTTTCTATTAAAATAATTTTTTAATAGAGAAAACCATTTTAAAATACATATATTTGAAAAAAATTTGAAAACTAATGAAATATTACTAAAAAATAATTTATAATTTTTATTGAGATAATATTTTTAATTCATATAACATTTTAAAACATAATATAATTAAAAAATTATTTAAATTGTTATAAACTATGAAATGAAAATTATTTAAAAACATTTTAAACACAAATATTTATTAAAATAGTTTTTCATTGAAAATAATAATCATAATATATATAGGAGTTTTCAAAAAAATTAAATTTAATTACATTAGATAATTCTATTCATAATGTATTTATACAAATAGATATTCCTTTCATATTTTCAGTAGAATTCAAAAAACACATGATCAAAAACCAATAAAGATATACCATTTAAAATGATTTTTTCAAATGTAAAACCTCATTAAAAAAAATCAAAATTTTAATGTATAAAATTGTTTCATTATTTAGAAAACTATAAGAAAAAAATGTTTTCAATGAAAAAATATCTCCATGAGAAGAGATAAATAAAGTCGTATTTTCTAAAAATAATTGTATTAATTATGTTGTGTATCAAAAAGGGTAAAAGTATAAAATTACATGAATATATAAAGAATAATATGAGGATAATAAAATAATAGGAAATTATTGAGATATTTATTATAATATTTCATCAATTGAAGCATAATTATAAATAATTCTGATAAATAATGAGATTGTAGAAGTAAACACATACCACCCCGGGTAAATTTGAATCATAACCCTCATAAAAGGAAAATACTAAAATGTATTTTTAAATACCAATAATTATAATTATAATAATCATAAAATATATCCAAGGGTTATATAAACACCATATACAAGTAATAGTTGTGGAGAATGGCTTACAACTCATGAAGAATAAATATGAGACAAAATTCTATTACTAAATGAGTATATTTTGAATCCTGAGATCCATGAAAGAATAAAATCAATTAAAGCTTTTACTATCATGTATATAAAATTTTATATGGCATTATATACACAACCCAAATAAAACGAGTGGTGATTAGGGCATAAGTATCATAGAAATTAAAGTAAGACTATAATAACACTTACATTTAGTATTGCCTTCTTTTTTATATGCTAAATACTCATGTATAATTAATATATGATTATTATAAATATACTAGTTAACCATATTCATTTATATAATACGATATATGATTTTATTATGAATTTATATTACCAATTTATTAATAATTTCATTTTATTTTACGATTCATGTAATAAACGCATTTTTTGTACATGTTTTGATTTTTTTAGTCCTTTTTATTTGATAATGATTTACTCAATTTGAAAATGTAAAAAATTATATAAATATTTTATAAATTATTTATATATGTATTTATAATAAACTAAAAAATATTTAAATAGGAAATAAAATACAATATTAATGGAGTTGATAGGCTGTATGTTCAAATAAATGATTATTCCATTTTTTATCATATTGAAATATGGAAAAGTAAATGATATATATATATATATATTATTCCAGTTTCTTTATTAATTAATATTTACCATATATTTCTACTAAAACAATCCTTTATATATTCAATGTAAAGAATGAATTAATCACATCAATTCACGAGGTGGTAGTTCGTCGTACAAACGAACGATGTTATCCTGTTATCACAAAATTGATAGCATGAAGTTATGTGTTATATAATAATTAAAGAGATATAAAGTCATTATAAATATATTATATATTATATATAATCTATATATCCGTTATTATTGAAAAAAAGTAAAGGTGGTAATGGAAAAATGAACGACATATGTTTATGTAGCTATAATCATCCGTACAGACGAACGATGATTGAGTTTCCCATTTATGGGAATTATCGGATGTTTTTTGTCATAATATTAACATAAAAAAATATATGTATATTTTTTAAACATATGTTATTATATAATAATGGATTAATAATTATTTATGGGGTTGAAGATGTAAACAAAACAAAAATCCACATTGATGAATGTTACTTCTTCTTCAATAAACTCGAGTTGTTTTCCCCCAAAGGACTTCATTGGATGAAATTATTCTCAATGTGATGAATATAGGTATTGATAATGTCTCTTGGAAAAATATATTGATATGTATTTTATGCAAAAAAAATTGTACTTTAGAGCTATAATGTTGTGGGGAGATTGAATACCCATTTATAATGGGGGAGGAGTGGCATTCTTGTACATACCATAGGAAACGTACTATTAGGATGTCTCCATAAAATCATGTGCCTCGAATAATATAAAATATTTTATCAAAATGTTTATTTGGTAAAAATATGTATATAAAATTGGTATTCAAAAATTTACTAGGTCATTTTACCCATTATGATTAAATTTTAATCACTTAGCAAGCTTGTTTTTCTCGTATCCACCAGGAATAATTTTAAAATTTTTTCTAATAAATATATTAAAAACTAAATTTCGAATTTTTATTAATTATTAAATATTATAATTTAAAAATTAAAACCATTAGAGTGTGAGAAAATAATTTGAAAATATTTTTGTAAACGTAATGAAACAATACGTTTTTAATGTGAAATGTTTTCAATAGGTTGAAATGAATCAATATCTTAAAAAATGAGAAATTGATTCTGATGTACCACATTGGATAAATAGATTTTTATTTTACATATAAGAACTATAAAAATAATGAAAAATATAATTTATCTATATATATAAATTTAGTGAAAAAATGTTTTCACTTAAAATTCGACTTGTATAATTATTCATCCAAAAACCAATCTTCTGTAAAAAATACCAAAAAATAATTTTCTCATAATATTTAATATTTTAATTTTTGTTAGTAATATTTTATTTATAAAGGTTTAAAAAATTATTTTTAAAATAACTTCTAAATTAAATGTCACTAAAACAACATTTTAGAAAAATAAATATTTTTATTCAGAAAATTCTATTTATTCATATCTTATTCCTTTAAAATCCCATGGGTGAATGTCAAAAAAATTGATTTAATATATAATATATAAATTTTATTAAAAAACGTACAATTTTTTTTTAAAATTTATTAATATTAAATACGTTTGTATATAGATAATAGTTTTTTCAGAAAAATATTTTCATCACTTTAAAATTGTTTTTACATTCATTTATAATAAATTGGTTAACAAATATTTCATTAATATACATTTATAAAATATATTTTCATAATTTAGTGAATCATAATATAATCTACAATTCCAATGGATAGGTGATATCTATACCAATATATTAACAATATCAATATTATATTGTATTTTGGTAAAACATAGTCTTTCGTTTAACGCAACGTATCAAATGAACTTGAAATTTTGTGCAACACAATAAAAACATAGTGTAGTGTATACCACAATCTAATATAAGTGTTTCCTATAGAACACTATTAACATGATGTGGCACATTAAGAAATACTAACCTGGTGTATCATAGAATAAAAGCCATTAAATAGTTCTAATTTTCCTAAAAATATAAAATAAAAACGTGTGGTGTTAAAGGGATATGATATAAAAAATAAAAAACATACCGAGAGAAATATAATTATGTGTAATAGTTTTCATTATACGCAACCCCAGATCTAAATGAAAGATGATATACTTTACCATCATATCATATCCAATAGGTCGATGGATATGAATATTATACATTTCATTATGAGAAATATTAATTAAAGTGTAATTTAATTAAAATTAAGTTATTATTTCATAATAAATTGGTACACACTTTTTATTTAGTTCAATTAATGATTGAAAAAATATATTTTTTCTTTGTAATAGGGTATTATATAATTTTTTACAACAATATAATAATTATTTTTTATTAAATATAGAATTTTTATTTTAAAATTTTGATGTAATTGATTAATAAATCGTATCAATATCATATTATGGTTAAATTTTGGAATTTTTTGGAAATATTTATATTCTAATCAATAGATAATAATTATTTTTTTATAATATTATTTTATATTTTCATGAAGATATACCATTATGTTTTGAATTTTACATTAATGTGTCATAATTATACAATAAATAAAAATAATATAATTAATTACATATGAATCATAATTATAATTTATTTTTCTATACAATTATTTTCGGACTTAATAACACATTTTCCTAAAAATTCATTATGTGTATAAAGTGTTCTTGATTTAATAAATTAAATTAGTCTAAAATTAAAAGAGACTTCAAAGAAATGTTTATATTATATATTCAAAAATATATTTTAAAAATAATCTCATAGTTTTTACATGACAATGAATGATGAAAAACTCAATTTTATTCTTATTAATTGATTTTGGTAAAACCCATTTTCATTTCATTTTTTTCATTTAGGGTTAAAATGAATTAATACTACTTTCTGAAATTTTATTTTTGTGAAATTAATTTTGTATTTCTATTCATAATAAATATTCAAAATTAGTAATTTCATGGTAATTTATTATCATTATGAATAGTAATCATAATAACATTTTTTTACCACAATTAAGGTTAAAATGGGTTTAACCAGTGGGTTAAGGGTCTAAACTAAGATATTATTGTCATATTTACAAAAAAATTCATACTCTGTGTGTATAAAAATATTTGGACCTTATATTATCCTAAAATAAAATCTCTATCCATTTGGAAGAAATTTCCTTTAATGAGAAATTATGAAATATTACTCTTTTTATATATTCCAAGAGTCTCCTCACCCCCACTGAAAAAATGAACCCTACCTATCTCATATATAAATAACATTGAGACAAATTGATCCACCAAAACAAGAAAAAGTAAATTATAAAAATCATTTTCCAAAAATAATAAGATTTTATAGTCTGCAAATAAAATTTCCATAGATCTTAAGGGAAATTAAGGAGGTCGATTGAAAAATTTGTAATCATCCTACATTAACTATTTTAATTAAATTTTCATGTACATCCAATAAATCTATAATATTAATCGTAAATTAATATCTTAATTATAAAAAATATAATGAAATATTATTATGATTATATAAAAACCATTTTTTTCCTTTTTCCATGAAATGAGATGATAATGTATCTCTTATGAATATAGGATGACTGCGTCCTCTATGTTGTGATATAATTCATTTTCTTTCAATAAAATTTGTTGATATTTTTTATATTGAATTTAATGTTATAATAATTTTTTTATAATATCATTATTTTTTTAACAAAAAAATATATTTTTACATTCGGTCATTACATTCACAAACAAATGAAAATAACGTTGTTGTTACGTACTACAACCATCCCCATTTATGATGTAAATAGTATTATAATAACTACCATTTATAAAGGAATAAATATTAATATATAATGAATTTATTTTAAATTTATATATTTAAGACATTTTATATATAATGGAATAATGATAAATTCATAATGACCAAAATAGACAAAGTGAAAAATCTATAGAAAATAAAATTTTTAACAAAAAAATGTTGATTTAAATAAAGTGTTATCAATAAATTTATCTTAATATATTATAGGTTGAACATATATTATTTTATAATTTTTTAAATGATTATTTCATATAATTTTAATTAATTTATATTTATTATAGATGAGTATAATAATTATTAAAAAAATGTATAACATGTGGTAAATGGTTTATGTTTCTATCTTAGTTTAACTGAGATTTTTAATGCCTGAATTTCAATTTTTGAAAATTACATGATCATTATATAATATAACGATTTAATTTTATTATCCCATTTGTATATTTATATATTAAATAATTTTATTTTACCCTATTAAATTTATGTGACAATGAAACTGATGGGATACTTTTACAGAAACAATACTTTACACTCTCTTCTGTTGGAAATTCTTTTCTTCCATGTTCATGTTTCTTTTAAAATGTTTTATTGAATTTTTTAATATTTTCATAGTATTTGTAATTTAAATTTTTACAAATTTTTCATTGAATATTTTATTTCAAATTAATATTCCAATACATTTTTGAAAAAAAAGTACTTTAGATGTTTTATTGGAAATATTAATGGAATCATTCATTCAACGTATAAGGCCTGAAGAAACAATCCTACTATTATGACCACCTAAATATTTGAATAATTAATTATATTATTTCTTTATTTTCTCAGTGAAATTTTTTTCACATAATATTTAGGATATTATGATATTGAAAATATGATATTTCCATTTGAAATGGAATTTCCTCGTTAAATGTTCTATGTGATCTTTTAAGGTCATTTTTCAACCAAGATTACATCCTTTAATTTCAATAATGTTTCAATGGGGGTATTATTATATGACACCACACATACTATTCCTATATATGATTAATGATTAATATGATGATGTTTTTTATGAAAAATAATTATATTCCATGACTTCTATTATGATAATATTATGAATGATTTATGATCTTGTGGTTTACATGTCAATATATTCTGATATTGTGGGTTGAAGGTTCATAATTATTTATCCCTCAAATTTGTTGGGAAATGATGAATGATTTATGATATCAATGTGTAAATAAAATGTAAAAAATAAAAAAAGGGTACCCCAAAGGTTATCCTAATTCCAAAATATAGTACACATGATGTTATCCCAAGACAGAAGGATGAACCTAGGTAGCTAGCCAAAACATAAAATGTGATGAATATTTGTGCGTTAAAAATTGATATAATATTTCTATTATTACAATTATACCTCAATTTATTCAATTATTTTTTGATATGATCATAATACAATGTTATGATATCATGTCTCATATTCAATTATTCATTCAGGATTAATTTCTTCTAATCTGCCATGAATTTTCCATGAATTCGGTTTATGATCTATAATTTGTTAAGAATTTATATAAAATGTTAGGTTCATGTTATAATACAACTATGATAATATTATGATTATCGGATCATTGATATCTACATTGTTTTATTATACTCTTCATCTTATATCATACATTATTATGATCCAAATTCCAATGGATATGATGAATGTTTTAATGTCTGATATTTCCTAGAAGGGTATTAATTTTGATTTATTTGTTTGAGATGATGTCTATATTTTATTAAAATGTTTATTATGTATAAATTACTGAAAATAAAATAATAAATTCCTATTGTGGAGTGGATTATAATATTATAAACTGAATATTAATATAAAAAGATGTAATAATTATTTTTGAAATATTTTGTTATTTATTAAAGATATTATATTTGTCAGATGAATGTCAAGCCATCCATCCATGTTGGGATAATAGTAGTTAATATGTAATATATAGAACAATAAAAGAATCTTATAAATCATCTTGATTCTATAAATTATTATTATGGGATGATAAATTTTTGGAACTACGTAAGTTTCTTGTTAATATAATATTTTATGGAGCTATTGAATGAAATTCATTGAACATATATCTCTAATAATTATTTATGTACAATGGAATATAGGTTTTCGAATGAGTATTTCTAGTGGGGAATAATAAAAATGGAATTTGAATATAAGGTATTTTAATTCATGTTATGTTCTTAAGTAATTTTTGAGATACATAATTATAAAGGGATATTACAACCATGAACTAACATAGATTAAAAATGTGAGAAATCACCATGTATTTCGTTATTAAATTCCCAAAAACATATAAAATATATAATGGTATTTTGGATAGAGTCAATTAACATAGTAAATCAACAAATTATATTGAAATCATAAATTATTTAACAATTTATCAACTTCACATGATATAAATTAATGAAATGGTAAGGTTTCAAGACATACCACATTCTGTTATATTTGGTTGGGATAAATGGTTTCCTTAAAACGTTATAGTTAAATATTCACGAGGAATTAAAAATTGGATTGAGTTTCATCACTTCATTTTATCATCAGACAAATGATCATTTTGATAGGACCATTAAAACCTTCAAATTTATACAATTTTATTTTGTTATGGGCATCAAAGTTTATTTTAATCAAATTCTTTTATTGATGGGAATTTAATGCAATAATATATTTCACTCGAGCTAATAGATTACTTCTTATGAATCCCTCTATGGTATAAAGTGCATAAAACCAATGTTTTGGGATTAATTTTGAATTGTTTTTTATCTAGTTTAAGAAATTTAAGAAATGGATAGTGTAATCAAATATCACATCAGGTTATCTCAGAGTCAACATAAATGTTATGCAAAATTTTGTTGTTAAGACATTAATTTTGTAGATTATTAAAAATTATTCATATTAATATATCCTTGTAATAAATTAATGAGATTTGGAATGATGAGAATGATGAAAACTAGTTGTATCATCATTTTTAAAATTATTTATCATATTTACATTGTTCTAAATATATTTCTTCTTCCACTAAGTCTCCTACACATTTATAATTTGTTTTTCCTATCTATCCCGATGGAGTACCACATGATCATTCAAATGAATAGAACATTGATTTAAAACAAATTGATAATAATATAATATATTAGGGATAACGATTATAGATTCTGGAATGAATAAAGAAATTTCAATGTAAGAATATCATTAACCTAGATAATGATTTATGGGGGCCCATAAATTTTTAAAAAAATTGTGGGATCATGATGATGTGATGTGGAAAAAATATTGTATTTTTATGATATATGAGTTATCGAATACCGATGGATAAGTTATATTAGGTGGGTTATAATGTAATACTATAATATTTTATAATATAATTTTCTTAAGTAAATTTAATTTCATTGATATCATTCTTAATAACAAATGTTGATATTAAACATTCCGTGATATAATAATAAAATATTATAATATTAGTTCAGAGTAATAAAATTGTTATTATATTAATCTATTTTTATATAAATAACTATATTAGAAAATATATATATATTGAAATTTTTTCATTTATTCAATTGTTTTGATTAATTCCAAATAAGTAATAATGAAATTATAATATAATAATTTCATGATTAAAGGATCTATTTTATAAAGAATGTATTTTCTAGGTTTTATGAGTTTTTATATAAAATAATATATTAGAAAAAAATTGAATTCATTCTTAATGAAATTTAATCATAATATATGACTTATATTTCATAAATTTTATTTGATTAATTTGAGATGTAAATAAATTCATTTGATATTTAAATAGAATTTTTTATAAAAAAACTAGTGGAGAATTTTTTTTCTCAATATATTTTTTTAATAAATATATATTCATGTTCTAAAATGGAATATTTTTGTTATATATTCAATAATATTCATTAAAAATAATCTAATTGTTTTTACTCTGTATCAAATAATTATTAATATAATTTCTTGATTAAAAACATATTTTCTAATAACAATTTTCATTGCACTCTATAAAATCATAGATAGATGAATAAAAACAACTTAAATGAATTTTTTAAAATGTATTACATATTTATAAATATAATTTGAAAATTTATTAATTAATAAACATCATTTTCCATAATAATTACAAAAACTGTAAAAATGTGTTTCCACTATGTGGGTAAAAACAGGATTGACATGGATTAAACAAATAGATAACTGTAAAAATGAATAATAAAGATGAAGAAAATACTATTTTATAAATATATATATACCTTATAATATTATAAATTCAATTTCCAACCAATTTTTATACATTGATAACATGAAATTGTCATTATATTATTTAAACCATTTATATAATTCAAAGAACAACCCTCTCCACACTTATATAAGAGAGCCTCTTATCATCTTTTATAGAAACAATTTGAGCCTTATTGATAAAAATACCAATGAAAAAAATCTTATTTTTTTTATATTGATTCTTTTTCCTTCCCATATTATCCTAAGACCATCCTATGAGGGATTCAGTTGTAATAAAAATTTAGTTCCCTCAATGATGTGGTAATTGAGTTACCCAATTCATTCAATGATTATTCATACAATAAATCTTATAAAAATATTATATCCATGATAAAAATAATAAAAATATCACCATTATACCAAGATGTTGTTAGGATTTTGATAAATTTTTTTCCACCTTCATAAAATCAAATTGGAATTGAATGTGTTTCTCATGCATACATTTGGACTGGAACCTCCACATAAAGAAATGATTCATTTTCCATCATCATATTTCTTGTATTATTTTTATTCAAGGAATGTGTATATATTTAGATGATAGTTATCAAAGAATATTTATTTAAAAAATTCATGATATTTCCTAAATTTCCCTTTGGGTACATGGAATATAACTACTAAACTAATACAAACACGAAAATGAAGCATCTAACACCAGAAATGATGATGATGATGAAATATTGATAGTGAATGGTTGATAATAAAATATAACTACAACATTTATTGTATTATAATTATGAATATGTTTCTATATTTATATATAGTTATTATATTGTAGATTTGATCACATATAAAGAAATATTGGACTTGAGGTGACATATTAATGTTATAATATAATTTTTATGGTATATACAAACTTTTCATTGAGTGATATTATATTGAACATGAAATTTAAATACCACATATTTTTTCTCTTATTTTTATTAATTTATTATTCAATTAATATTATTTATTCCACTAATTATTAGTTGAAATGAATAAGAATTTTTTTTAATAAATATCAGAACTTATTTATTATATAGTTCAAAACAATTTCATTTTTTACATTCTTTTAAATATTATTATCTATATATTTTTACATATTGAAGAAATTTTTTGGAATGGAATAATTACATACCATTTAATTTAATTAAAATGTGTTAAAAAGAATTGATTCAATATTTTTTCCCAAATATATAATTTTTGACTTTTTAGAAAAGAAAAAATGTGTATTTTCATTTAACATATATAGTGTGATCCAATTTTCCTACCATAATATCCATTATTTTATTTAAATAGAACTCTTTAAATTCTCTATTATTATTTTTAAATTACATATTATTCTCCATTTTTCATTGATTTTTTAGTTTTAATTTTACAAAAAAAATATATGATTCACATGTTTTAAAAGAGATGTTTCAATGCTGTTTTAATGGTATTTTTTGTAATCATTTTAAAAATTATTTAATAATTGATACACTTTTTAGGGAAAATGGTCATATGATAAAATTTACTTTCCTTCCCTATAAATTTTATAATTATTATGAATTTATTATAAATATTTGAAAATTTTTTCTTCACAATATGATTATTATGTTATGATAAAATCACTATAAAACATGAGTTATGTCCATGTGGTATGCTTCGATAAAATAATGGAATGCTTTTGAAATGAACATCCATTACATGTGATAATATATGATGTAACAATCAGTATATTTTTGTATTTCTTCATACATATATATGATTTTTATTATGTTATTTCTAGAACCAAAATTATATCTCTCTCTAATGAATATTTTAAAGAATGATATCTTATTGGAGAATAATGAATTGAATACAAAATGAATCTTTCTCATTATGGTACTCTATCAACTGTGATAGTATGGAGATCTGACATTAAATAAGGAAATTATATAATATAATGTGAAAAATTCCCACTATGATAGTCTCGATAGTGTTCCTTGAATAAGAAATGATTTTCTCTTCTTTGTGTATTACAACAATATATTTATTATGTTTATGATATAAAATCATGTTTTATGATTTTTTTTAATTATTCCATACACATGTAAATTAAGTACATTTTTATTATAAATCATAATTTCATAAATCATGATTAAAAAACATTTTATTTGGTATAAATTTTTTTTGTTGTGAAAATGTTCTCATTAACTTATTTTTATGCTTAGTTATGAAATTTAATTGATGTATCTTATGTTTTTCCTTATAGATCATATGAGGTATCCATTTCATATAATTAAATTTTCCTCACGTTTTGATCAATGGTATTATGTATGAAATGTATATAAAGGGTACAATGATTAATTATATTAATGGGATAAGATGAATATATTATATAAAATTAATTTATTAAGTATGAGGGAACAATAGACCTATAATTTTACAGTCTTCAAAGATGTATTATTATAATTTTTTTGAATATTATTCTTCAATAATAAAATAGTTATATATGTTTTTCCCGGGTTACCTAATTACACTGATGGATGAATCGTTCATTATAAATTAATTTTTATATGTATGATTTATATCTTACTCATAGTTTTCCATAGGTTTAGTTTGGAATGATGTTTTTATTTTTTAGGGAATCATTTACAATAATTCATTAGCATCATGATGATCTTAAATAAAAATTTTATATTTGTTATTCAAATTTGAATTGGATCATTCTATGTCTTCCAAAAGTTATTTCATTTCTTCAATAGATGGATAACTATTAAAATTATATTCAAAATAATCCATGTATATGAATGTATGAATAATTAAAACATGACTAGAGTTTTATAGAAAGGAATTTCATCATTTATAATAGTAGTTGAAATGAATTAGAATATATACATTCATTAATCACTATTAAATAAACACTATGAAGGAGAATCATAAATAACAATCCATGATCCAATAAATCATTATTTACTATATAATGATTTTTCCATGTATAATCCGTATTATAATTATTAGGCCAATGAATTAAAGATTTTATAGGACTTGGAATCCTGCATTAGTAATAAAATATATTACATTAATGTTTTTTATTGTCTAATGTATAAAAATTAATATATTTATTTCTTGTCATTTTTATTTTTTATTATTCTCAATCATCATTGATTTAAAAATACTCTCCTAATATTTTTATTTTATAAAACATACCTTTTTAAATTTTATATTAGTCTCATAAAAATTAACTTTTATTTATAGTAAATGAAACTACATTTTTCTTATTTTTCTATTCTTCCTCATTTATTTTATTTCATTTTTAATATTACATAAACCTTTTTATAATTTCATCAAAATTTATATCTATACTTTTATATATATCATAAAATTTGTTTCAATTAGTTTGTAATTGTATAAAAATTATATCATTGATCTTCTCAACCATACATACTTCTAGGGTTTCGATTCCTCTTATTTATAACAACCTAGGCATGATGGGCCGGAATATAGGATTTATCTAGAAAATTGAAAATTATCATAGGAAATTAGATGATTTATATTCTTGTTTGAATAAATACTTTCTAGTTTCTAAAACACTATTTGTTTTAAATTTTGTGACATAAAATACATTTCATATTTTTTTATCTCATAATAGTATATATTTATATACATATTTCTTATCATATAATAAAAAAGTATACTAAACAAATAGTTTAGTTAAAACTATTTCTTTTCATCAGGATGTTAATTTTGAATAACATTCACCAAAATATTTCTTTTTTTCTAAAAAATATCAAGTAAATTTATTTAAAATTTTTATTGATTATGAATTTATTTTTCCCCACTATTATTAAATAATTTTACCAAAAATATTCTAGTATATAAATATGATTTAAACCTGAAATAATTTGGGTTGAAATATAATTAACCTATTAAATTTATTATTACTATACATTTTTATAACAATATTATTTAATCTTCATCTCACACCATAGTTGTTTTCTAGAATATATACTCTTAAATAGAAAATTTAAGAATTAAACATTCTGAATATGTAAAATATAATCAATGGAAGCTAGTATAGTTAATGCAATGTATGATTTAAAATAAATTACATTAAAAATATGATATAATAGTGGAATCTAAAATTTATTTTATATTAATGAGTCAATTAAAAAAAATATTTTAAAATAGACATTGAAATATATAGAATTATTAGATTCAAAGGAAAAAAAACAAATAGAGGTTTGTATGACCAATGCATAAGACATAAAAAAAATTATTTTGGATAAATATGTTCATATATCCAAATATTATATTTTTATATAATAGTGAAAAATGGTCAATAAAATTATCAAGATACAATATGTTATATATACATAATATTGGAAATGTGTTAGTAATGTATTAATTTTCCGTAGCCAATCAACCATAAAGTGGGTATATAAATGATTTTCAATATAATAAATTAGAGTCGTCAATATTTATTTTCTAGGTAGTGTAGATAAAATTACTAAATGATTTTTTGTAGGGGACTTTATATGATCTTGGTGTTTTTGTTACAGATGTTTAGATTCTTCATAGACATTTTTTCATATGTTCATTTTACTCTGAGGAGGATGTTGTTTTAATTGATGATTTTTACACCAATGGTTTTAACATTTTATCAATACTCGGAATGTGGAATGGATGGACAACCATGCTTCTAATAGGTCGGTGTATCAATATAATCATATTTTTCACTAAAAACAAGAGGTTAGTTAAACCTATGATTGTTAATAATTAGAATAACATGATTAATTGTTTTAGTAATACAATTGTTATATCAGTCACAAGTATTAGACATTTCTTACTAAGAAATTAAATGATATAATGTTACTCCCATAGATTCCAGACATTCAGTTTAAACCATGTGAAATAAAATTATTATTTATTTCTTAAATTTACATTACTTTCATGAATGTATTTTTATTTTTTTGGAATTAACTAGAATTATGTGGTTTTGAAATAGGGATGTTTTTTCTTTTATATTGTTTCATCCATATTCTAGAACAATATATTATTGAGGGTTCCATCTAGAATCTATTTCCCCTATGTGATTTTCAATTCACTGCATCTGATTATTTCATAGAATGATAGTGTGAGGTGATTGTCAATAAGAGGTGTTAATATATATGGTTCTATAGAGGCACCATATTTAATTATATAGTTTAGTTAACATTCTCCTCATTAAATGTTATGATTTTTATACGGGGTTTATTATGTTTTAAAATGTTTATGTTAGAAGAAAAAATGATTTAGATCAAAATATTTGGTGGATGATATTTCAATTTCAAGAAAATAAAAATTTGTAGATTGTATCATTCAAAAACAATTGAAGCTTCTATTGAAGGTTATAAACACATAAAAAAATAATTTTACATGGGAAATGATAGTTTTGAAGGAATTTGGTGTCATACGGATTTCTTTAGTTTTTAATGGTATTTGATTATTATATATTTTAAGACCCCATTGGAATTGATTAAATCCCATATAGATATATGTGAGAAACCTACATCCCTAAATAAAGTGTTTTCGATACATATGTAAATATTTTTTTTATTAGAATGAATATAATAATTATATTGATTTAATGATTTCAAATACAAATTCAGCTATATAAAGCCAATAGGGGATTTATTAATAGATAATTTCTGGGAGACTATATTGTTATCATGTTTAAGAAAATCATGTGTGGCCATTATTACTATTTATTGTAGTTAAATCATAATGTATGATTTAGTGTTCCATGTTGATTGGAAATATTTTATCAATGGGAAGATCTAAATAAGAGAAATTTTTTTATTACAATGATATATTCAATAAAAAAGGATGATCCACTCACCTTAGAGGAATAATTATATGAAATCGGATGGAAAATCAAATGGGGGGTATAGGTTAGTCTTATGGAATTGGGCCTATTATTATATATATAATAAATATGGGTCACCTCATGAAATGTTACAATGAATGAATAAATCTTATTGAGTTAGACATTACATATGACTATATTTAACAACATGGTGAAGAATAAATATAATATTGACTATTTATACTCTAGTTGAATCATGGGTCATAGATATGAGATATTCATTTTATTCCATCAATGTAAAAGAATTCATGTAAAATTATGAATCTAGAATTTTTTTGTAGGTTATATATTTATAAAGGTAAATATATTGAAATTTTTGGGACTTTATACATTAAAATGAAATATAATATTATATTATTTCACCCTCTAATGTAATGAGTCATGTTCTTGTTTTTTGGAAGAACAAAATTTCTATTAGTCAACTATATAAAAATGGATTCATATTGATATAATTGGTTTTATATAAAATTACTCATGGAATTATAGTCATATAAAATGGTTTAACATATTGTTTATATTGATTTTAATAGATTGGATGTGGTAAATACACATTCTAAAACATAAACTTTTGGATATTCAAAACACTATAATAATCAGTTTTTATAACAACCCTTCACATTATTACTCATTGATACATGATTTATTTTATAAAATAACTATTAATAGAACTTAAAACATATATACATATAATTTCTTTGGTAATTTGGTACATAACATAACATCTTTAAAAATGGATACAACAACATTACTAAAAAATGAATATAATTTTTATTTTAGAACGTATTTAATATGCTCAAATAAAACCATTAAATATAAATCTACATCGGATAAACTAGGGACATACATAAATGAATGAGATAATATACCATTAATGGAATAAAAAATTCATAAGAGATACATGTTATAAATATTAATATCAACAAGGAATAAAAGGAAAATGAATAATAAGTCATGATATTGTGTGCTAATTATAACATGGGAGATGTGGAAACAACATAAAACATTGAATCAAGAACATATGTCAAGGGTAAACTGATGCTACCTCATAGTGGAAAATGACCCCTAAAAATCAGGTACACCACTCTTCCAATGTTACATATCATGATAATAAATATTACCCAATTCATTGAAGCTCTTTTTCGATGCACCCAACATATTCATTTCATTCTCATGCTTAAGTACCATACATATATCATATTACTTAAATTCATTCAATATAATAATCTGTTCCACAATCAAGGAATACATATTTCATTAATTAAATTTTCAATTCTATAAATATAAGTACATAAATTTTACTACCCTTGAGAGAATAATGGGTATGGTATTCACCATACAATTGCTTTATCTTGGAAAATTGCGATGAAATTTCAGTAATATAACGATGTCACATAACAATTCATGAAAATGGATGATAAGAGTGAATAGGGTCCCTAGTTATTTTTTAATCTAATGGTAAATAATAGAGGCTTGGAAAATAATATCCCAACATTTTAAATTTTTAAATTGATAGAATGTGGTAGTGAAGAAACATAAATAGTGATAAGACTCCTTATAAAATTTCACCATGGTAACAAGTGTACATAAAGATTCATGGGAAGCTTAATGAGATTGTATTAAATCCCTCATAATTCATAAAAAAATGTATTGTAATGGAAATATGGATTATAATATCCAATGGCATGAAAATTATAATTAATATACATAACAAAAAAGTAGTTCTTGATAAAAGAGTAGGGTTGTATATCCCGAACATGAGTGTGTGACTCCAAAGATTAGGTGGGGATTAATAAAAGCATCAGGTGTTTTCAGATGACACTATATTGTGGATAAAAGTGTAATGAAGCTCTAAAATGAGTTTGAGTTATTATTAATGGGATCATGGGTGGGTTTATATAAGAAAATATGGTGATTTATTTATTATTTTGGTTTTGGATTCTACCTAATAAGATATTCAAAACCACAAACCATCCCACGGAGGTTTCCAATGTATTATGATAAATAGGAGTGGTTGTAGTTATTTTAAAAGGTTAAGGTCCAAAGATATTGAAATATTACCCTCAGTGATGTGGATAAGAGTCACACTAATAAAAAATGATTTTAAAATATTAAAATATATTAAATATCAGGGAGGATTCAAAAAGTAATAATAACGAAAATGAAATAAAAATATTTTTATGTAAACACATATGTTTTTTCATAAATCCCTTTAATATTTCTTATTATATCACATTTTGTTCATTATGAAGTCCTAAAAAATGAATTATATTTATAGTCTATATAATTTTACCTTGAAAAATCTATGGTCTCATAACATTAAAAAAAATTAAACAGTGGACAATTTCGAAATTATGATTTCAAAGAAAATAGTCATTTTATCTATATATGTTTCTAAATATGTTAATATTAAATTTTAATATATTGACCGACATTTAATGAATACAATTTTTTTTACCATAACAGTTTTCAATCCTTAACAAAAATTGCATTTGAATTCATAAAAACTATATGATAAATTATACTATATAAATAATATTTAATAATAATATTTCATTAAAAAATATTTTTTAAAAAATCCATTAATTAATTATTTCATTAATTGAATATCAATATTTACCAAAATTTTAATTTTTGATTTATTATTTCAAAATAAAAAACATTTATAATTTAACAATAATATGATGAAAATATATTAATTATCATATAATAAAATATACATACAAATAATTTTACTTTTTTGATACATGTATTTTTAATACACCAACAAAATCATTAAGGGTATGGATTGTGATGGTGGTAATTTCATGGGGATGTTTGGAATACTTAGTTTGTGTTGTGACCTCAATGATTTTGAACGTATCCTATAAATAGAATCAATTGTTCTTATTTTTTTGGATCTCATATTGGAGTTGTTCATGGGAAAATCCCATATATGATATCTCCCTCTAAATCTATGATAAATGGGATTCATAGAGTACGAACCTAGTGGTTGACACCTTAACATCCATTGACTATGATAATTGGATTTGTTAAATCAATATATTTGTAATCATCAGGTTTTATCTATTAAGTGGTTTTAAAATCTATAAGAATGATATATAGTAGTCTTTTTAATTAAATGGTAATAATAAGATAAAATAAATAAATGTTTTTTTCAAGAATAATATAATATAATAATGCATTTAATAAATATTCATGGAGACTTTTATTTATAACTATTCAATTTGTTACACTCGTCCCCCTTTAAGAAAATATATCCACCAATATTTTCTTTTTCGAAACTAAAATCTATTAGAGAAAAAACACTTCATTACATCCTCTCATTCCTCCGTAGGATATTCAATCATCTGGTATCTCCAAAATAATTTATCTAGGGGCATTGCCTCATTTAGTAAAACATTTTCACTATGACCTATGATCTTCACTGACTACTCCTAATTGAAATGGTCATTACCCAATGGTACAATCAATGGATTGAGTACATGTAATGTTTTGGTATATTCTTTCTATAAGAGGATACATGGAAAACATCGAGTACATGATATAATTTTTGTAGGAGTTCATGTTGATACATAACCACTAAAATGTGATCAAGGATTTCAAATTGGTGTATGTACCATTGAATAAGCCATCCATTATTAAAAAATATCATATCATTATTCTCTGTATATATGTGGAGGAATACCATTTCACCAACATCAAATTTTAGGAGTAATCGATGATTGTTATCATGGAACTTCTATCGACTCTAAGTAACATTTATGTTATACTAATCCATTCAAAATGTCTCCACTATATCCTCGGCCATTTCAAGAGTTATTAGTTAATTTTAACCAACTTCATCACAAAGGCCTTCAAGACACATGCCTTCGAGTCACGTTGACCTTGTAGTAGCCTAGTTCACACAGAACATGCCCCAGAAGAGGATCAGAGAAGAAGGAGTAGTAGCCACCATATGCATAGCTAACCGGATTGGAAGAATGGGAGGGTATGGAAGCCGCCATCAGGACCAGGCATTGTGTAGCTTTTTACGGGGCAATGCTAGCTGATCAGCAATGCATGGTGGGGAGCTAAGGTGATCAATGATGCAAGACTCTGGGGAGGGGAAGTTCTAGAGGGCTAGGCCTACGGGTCACGTATGGGAATGGTATACCTCTAGGTCATCGGTTCATGTATTGCGGGTCATATCGGGCCTTGTGCCTTGGGCCTATTGGTCACGTATGGGTCCCCCTTCAACCCTTAAAAGGGGGATTATCTATAATAAAATAAAAAGAAGGCCTCCAAGCCATTTGGAGGAGATAAGTGAACTCAAGTAGTGGAAGATGTTTTCCTCATCCTCTTTAATCCTAATTGAGCATGTTCTCAACATTTCCTCATGTGTTTTTACAATTTCCTCAAATTGGTCTTCTATTTGGGGGTCATAATCCATACCGAATTATAGATCAGTGTTTAGATCATGATGGATACATTTTTAAAACATATATGTGAATCATGGAGCTTGATTAGAAAAAAATTGATAGTAGTACTTAATTTAGAATCACTAATTATTTGATGTATATCTATTCATTTTGATACCTTGAGAAATATTCTTGAATAAAAATGAGGTTTTCATTTTTTATAAGATGATCAATAACAAACTAGATAGCATTTTTATCTTTTTAGTTCATTGAATGTCTAGTGAAAAATTTAAGGGTGATGTCTTCCCATTTCCATGTTATTAAGGGTAATGGTTGCATTATACCCTATACAAAAGCCTTTTAGCCTTCATTTTCTGACATAATAGTATATTTGGTGTATAGTCAGTGATCAAAATCATCAATTTGTCCGACTCATAGTACTCTCATAAATCTTTATATATCATTGTGTTTCCTAGGTTAATAGAGAATGTCAATTTATGTTAATTATCCCATATTTCCTTCCTTGACATAGGATTTGATAGAACACATTATCTTGAAAAAAAGTCGTGAATACTTATTCATTAACATTGATCTCTAATGGTTACAATTTTCTTATAGTTTCCACATTATTTTGAATTTTGAAATTATTATTTTTATCAACATTTAACCTTTCAAGAATAGATGTTTAAGAAGGAATTTTTGACAAGATTTATGATATTCTTTCCTTTATGATTCCCATGTCAATCCACATCAATTTTAATAATATTGGATCATTATCAATTCTCATAAATGATAATATTGATGGATCCATTCTACATAGATCATTTGTCACTTTTTTCACTTTACCTTGATAGTAGTGAATAAAGTAGTAATACATCTTGATCCCCTCTAACCATCTTCATTGGAACATATTATGATATTTTATGGGAATATATATTTTAGTATCTTGTAACCAATATATATCTCATCCTTATCCGCATAGAGATAATTTTTCCATATTTTTCATTAATAGATCATCCATTCAAACTCAAGATCTTGTGTGAGATAGAGTTTCTCATGAAATTTCATATGCCTTAAGGATTAGGTAATGACTTTTTCTTTTTTCAATAACACGCAACTAAATCCCTTATTTGAGTCATTGGTTAATACTAGGGGAAGATATAAACATGTGTGTAATATGAGGACATGGTTAATGATAAGCCTATATTTTAACTCCTTGAATCTTTTTTCACATTCCTTATTCAAATACAACTTCACTCCCTTCCAATTTATATAGGTAATAGGGTTTGAAAATATCGATAAATTTACCCCAAATTGGGGACAATACCCATATAACCCATGGAAAGTATGGATATCCATCTTAGATATTGGCCTTATCCATCCGTACATTCCCTTTCATCAATTATTAACCCATAGGTATCCCATTTCTTGTGATTATATTCACTAAGAATAATATATTCTTAAAATACAACTCACACTTGTTGTACATGGAATAATTATTCACCATTAATATGGTCTTTATTAATGTATTCAAATACTATTCATGATCCTCCATGATTTTTGAGTACATTAGGATATCATATAAACAGAAAAACACGAATTTATTGATATAATCTATAAAGACTGTATTCATAAAATCCATAATGATTTATAGAGAATCTGTGATTCTAAATGGCATTACTATGAACTCATAGTTCCCATAAATTGTATGAAAAGAGGTCTTGGGGACATATCTTATTAAACCTTAGATTTTAATATCCCATATGGTGATCCACCTTGTAGAGTAATTGTTCTTTACATAGATGATCAAATAAGTCCTCAATATTTGGAAGAAGAGATTTTTTCTTTATCTTTATCCTTCCAAACTCGCTATAATCAATGTAAAGGTCCATTGACCCTTTATTATTAAATATTTGGATGACTGATACACCCCATAATGAGTTTCTTGGGCGTATAAACCCTTTATCAAAATTATAGCACATATATCTTTTTAGATCCTCTAGTTCAACAAAATCCATCCTATATAGATTCTTAAACACTAGAAACGTCCTAGGTATAAGCTTGATAGAAAATTCTACATCCTTGATAGGAAGGAGACCATGAAATTCATCTGGAATCACATATACCTATTCCCTCACAACATACATGGTTTGGGGGTTTAAACATTACTTTAACTCAAAAATTTGAGCTAGATATTCTTCCTCATAGGGAAATAAATTCTATTCTTTATGTTAGGGTGTTAAATAAGATTCATCATCTTCCAAGAAAATGTACAAAATTGGGGATCTATTCACCATATGAAAAGTGATTTCATTCACATGAAAATATTTATTGGATCTATATAGGGAAAGAAAAATCATGCCCATAATTGAATCATATTCAGTCATATGAATGATGAAAAGGATCAATGGTAATTTTATCCAAAAAATTATGATAGTGGAGAAGTTATATACATGGTATGAAATAATTACCCCATATTCCATTTTCACCAACATATTTATATCCATGCTCAGTGGTGTTGTATTAATGGTTCAATTAAACATTCATGATAAGAAGTAATGTGTAGAAATATAATTAAAATTTATTTTTCTATTATTTAATTAATAACTTAGACAAATTTCACCACTTAATTGTATGGATTCACTTGTATAGTGGTGATGGATGAATCTCTCCCAGTTGCCTTGGTGGTTTTTTGGTTTCCTCTATAAACCCCAAGCTTAGAGATTTGTTTTAATTATCGGTTTTTGACTTTTATGACTTTGGAACATTCCTAAGAATATTTCTGAAGCCATGTACTAAGTTGACATAGCAATCCAGGGCCCAGAGAGCCTCAAAGAGGTGATTTCAAATAATTATATTACGTCATGTGGGGACAGTTTCACATGAATGGGGGATTAACTTACAAATGACGTCTGTCAACATATTTATAAGGCTCCACTTATGTTCATATTTTTGTGTCCACTATATGCCCAAACTAAATTCATATACACAAGTATTTTGTGGTCAGATGTGAGTTGGAAGGAAATTTTGGGGAGGAACTAAGTAATAAAATGAAAATTAATTAATTTATAAACCTATTCCACCATCCCCTATAATTTCGGGTACAAGAAAAAAATAAGGAGAAACAACTTATCATTTCCTATCCTCCTTTGGGAGATGTATGGAAATGACCCAAATAAATAAAGAAATGTTTTTATCCTTATATCTAATGAAGATCATCATTAGATCATGAAGCATCATAATCTATGCATCATTCTTCAACAAAATATTTTCCTCTTTTCCCATGAGGTTGGTGGTTTTGTGTTATAGTCTAAACCCCCTTCATTATTATTTTATTGAATATTAAAATCCCTTATAGATTTCATAAATATCCATGATTGTAAGTTCGTTGTGTTTTAGGGAAAATTGGGGTGAGTCATTGCATTTTTAGGTGATTCTGAATTGGAATTACCACCTACATGGAATGTAGTCTATTGAGACACATAGTGTAGCCCTCCCTATTCGTTGGAGATGAATTTTTGGGATATAAACTTCATGTGTAGAGGTTACACATTTTTTAGTGACACAAACCATGTGATCATTGTTAATGTCTTGTGAATCCATGTGAAAACACATGGATTTGTATAATCACACTTCCCAAAGTAAACAAAGTAGAGGTCTTGTACACAGTCATGGGAACACTACATGGGATGGTGGACATTTAGCCTATAAATAAATTGTAGTATTCGATGCATGATGTCTAAGGGACACGGTTGGTCGATCTGTGAATAAGTGGAACACGGCCAGGGGTACTGTGAAGCGGGGCATGGAATGTACCGTCTTTAAATGTCATGTACCCATATAGGGGTTGGTTAACTAGGTAGATAAGATACACTAATAGGTTATTGTGTGGCCTTACATGTTGTGTGTACCCCAGTGCACATAGTGTACTTCTTGAGGATCATCATGAGGTATTTTTCCTTCCATTTCTCTTTCTAAGGAACTCGTATTCTATCTTTTTAGTATTTTATAATAATAATTTTCATAACATATAACATGATGGTGACCCTCATATAGGCCTATGAGATTCAATGTGGCGAGATTAAAGAGATATGGTTGTGAGGTTGTGTCTAACTGATTATTTAGTTTGGTGTGGTTGATCAAGAGAGACGTTGGGATGAGTACTACTATGTGGTATGGGAGCATGGTTTTCCCATAAAACCATGATTTGGTATAGATAATACTCATCAGTTATGGATGAAAGTTATTTTTACCTTTGGATTGTTCTTTCAAGGTTTGTTCTCCCCTATTAGATTAGGGTGTAGATCCTCGTGATGTTTGTTTAGTTCGATAGTGCTACCCTGCTATTCCAGGTCACAGACCCTCCATACATATTGGAAAAATATACTAGGTTCTACATTATTGGACTGGTGTCTGGGTCCCATATAGATGAAGTCGGTAATCCCCTAAAATATTAGGGAGTGATTCATCTAGATATGATGTAAAAATGGAGATAGTACTCCCATATTATGTTATGGTGTGGGTTCTCTGTCATTGGATTTAAAACCCCATTGTTAGTATAGGGTGTGAGTCCTCCATACAAACAACTACGAGAGAGTTGGTACTCCCTGTCATACTAGGTAGCATTTCCTCTAGCCTAGTGTTGGAACCCCCCCTATCGTGTTAGTCTGGGGGTCACCCATAGTTGTCATGCTGGTTGTGTAGTGTATCGATGTCGTACTATGTTTTGGGTGTTCAATCCCTTGAGTTTCACTCTCCTAGAATTCTAGGGTGCATGTCCTCATCTAAAGAGTAGTACTACCTCATATCCAAGAAGCATCATATAGAGGTACCAACATTGGAGTTGTGATCCCTTGTCTATTGAGTACAATACTGGAGTTGACCTATAAACTAGTTACATGCGATAATTGTGTAAGTGTATGTTCTAACTTGTCTGATTGAGGTTTTGGAAAATCAACTATGAAGTGAAAGATGTTCGACATGTTTGTTAGGACCTAGTACTCCCTCATTTGTAGAGAAGTTGTGAGGTGTGACTCCCTTCATTATCTCTTGTTATAGAAGGTTCACATAATGTGTATTCTATTGCAGTTCTCCCTCATCTGGGTGAATAGAGAGGATTTGGCCAATTTTTTTGGGTGTCATTAAACATTTTTTTGGCGTAGATTGGAAATGGTTTGTTCACTAGTGCTGGGAACAAGATCTAGACCATGTATATTGTTCATGGTGTAAAATTTTCCCTCAGACGTACCTTTAAAAATGGTAGTGTTATTCTTGAATGAGTGTGTCTCTCTGATGAATTAAATCTAGTATGGATGTGATTAAAGAGTGTGTTCTCATATCATTTTGATACCTTTAGTGTCTTGTGTAGTATACCAATTGTTGGCTATAAGGTCGAAACATTAAGAAATTTCTAGTATATTAAAATTATGTCATTGTGTTTCTGGGAGAATTTGTGGTGTTTTCACATGTTGTGGTTGAAACCCCCTGTGGACTAAGCTAGGTTATTTTTTATATATGAGGATGGTTCAATGTAGACAGATCGAGGAGTTTACCAAAGTTAGACAGGGAATAATTATTGCAGTTTCTGTTGACAATGATCCCCTCCTTCAAAGCATGTTGTACACTTATATAGTTTTATTTGGTCGGTTTAGTTTCTAACTTTACACATTATATTATTCTATAGTACGTTGACAATGGATTTATGTATTCATAGATTTCAGTTTTCCATATTTTTATATCTCTAATTTATTTCATGGAGGTGGTTTTGGGTGAATGTGTACATGTATATTTGGAAAATTTCTACCATATGTGTGATATGCCTACATAACTAAAGTTGTGATCCCTTTCCATATTAGATGTAGGATTGGGGATTTTTAGCACATTCCCAGTTGTCTCAGGTTAGTAAAAAGTTATATAAAATTTGTTTCATTATTTGGGATGTTTTTTTGGTATTTAACCATTAAGAGGATTTGGTTGGGTTGCATAGAGACAATTTTAGGATGTTTTTTTATTGGAACATAGGCCAGTGGATTTTATGTTGTTGTTATAGCAGAAATATCCATTAACTGAAACTACAAAAACCTGCATTTCGATATGGTTCATTATAACACTTCTCATAGTGTACATAAATGGTACATTCCCCATATATGACTTGTTTTTTTGTGTGTGGATCTTGATCCATCTGCCTAGATATATTCTATGATTTTGGTGCATCTTCATTCTATTTTAATATGCATACACAACAATAGCCATGTAGGATTCTACTTCATTATTGTGATTAATGTCCACCCCATGATGAGGCAGCAGTGCATGGAATATGTTCTAAGGTGTATCCTCCTTGTGGTATTCCAGTTGTGCCACCAACAATAGCATTGTTGGATGTATTGGAAGTCTTGGAAAAGGATGTGAAAAGGATGAGTTCTCTAAATTAGTTCTATATGAAATTTCCACTGCGGTATTGGGTGATCCAGACCCTTAGGGAGTTGATGAAATACTAAAGGTGGTCGGGTGTGTTGTTTTCTTAATAGGGACACCTCCTGATCGTATCGTGATCCTCGATATCACCCTACTACAGGGTTTTACTAGGAATTTTGGTATTTTGGTGATTTATTTTACTGATAAGTTGAATCTCACTTGGGTAGAGTTTGAGTTAATCTTCACGAATAATTTATACTCATCCAAGTTGAGATCAGTGCATATCAAGGAGCTTCTCCTACTTCATTAGGGTAGCATGACTATAGATGATTAATCGTCATGTTTTATAGACATATCATGTCACTTCCTCGATATAATGGATGAAATGTTCATTAAAGATCATACCATTGAGGAAGGATTCTATATATATGTCAAAGTAGGTGTGGTTTCCTTGTTCCATCCCACTTATGTAGTGGTACTGAAGGTGAGATTTGGTAATATAGAGTTTCCTAGTAGAGGGATAGAATGATATATATTGTAGTGTCTATTAGGAGGGTGAGGCATCTATATATATCTGGAATATTAAAAATGACATCATGACAGTTCATGAGGAATACCCATGACCTCACTCAGGAATGTGGGCATATAATGCATGGGAAGCACCGTGGATCAGGTTGGCTATAGGATAGGTGGTGTTATTGTTTTTATGCTTGGGGAAATCATGTGATAGATTGTCCGACCCACCATGCTACTAAGAGAGAGTTGTCATATAGTCCACCTTAATAGTGTAAGAATTTTTAGTTGGGATATCTGCAGGATAGTGGATGAGGTAGATGAGCTTGTGGGTAGTTAGAGGTGGAAGGAGGTTTGTGGTATTTCAACCTCCACAGTAAAGTGGTTTATGCTAGCATCAAAGAGCAGGATGATGGGGGTGGGGGAAGATACAGGTCATAGATTCTGTTGACCTAGAATCACCTAGGATGAATAAAGGTATACCTAGTGTTTATTCTACTTTCATCAATAGATATTAATAAACACTATTGTGTGTACTCTTTTTGTTTTTCTTCTTGATCAAGGTTCAACTAGGGTGACAAGAGGAATCAGTAGAAACATGTGTTTGTAATTAATAAAGAGGGTCATGTAAGACCCAGTTGGGTGTATTTAAATACATTTTTTTCTTCATTACCCTCATGTGATTAGCATCAACAAGGCAAGTGAAATTCTCGGGGTGATATGTGGCATGGTTCGACATAACATTTTACTCATTAAGAAGTGGGTCACATTCCCAAACAAGACACATTTTGTCACATGATCAAAATGGTGGGAAAAATTTAGTGACACACAATTTAGAAAATAAAATGTTGTGGTGGATTATTCCCATAGACTTGTGATTTTAGTGTGTCGTTGTATGATGGAGTGTAAAAGTAGTTCCTGTTCTTGAAATTGGAGATTTTCTACATGACCCTTCTGCTTGGTTGCCCTAAAAATGGGATATCATTTCATAGTAATATTCCGTAGTCATAGAGATAGACTTTAATAATCTTCCATACTGTGGGTTTTTACTACAATCTATACCGATCATGGATGCAACTAATTTGAGTGGCAGTGTTTTTTGTTTTTGACTCGATGTGTTACATATAGAGTTTCGTAGACAAAAGGGCCTAGAAAGACTCAATGTTTATTATTGGATTCCTTGTTTTGTTCAATGTTATCATCTCATGCATTGGGTCAAGAAAAAAATATTCTTGAGGTGGATGTGAACTATGGGGATATGATAGAATTTTCATTTGGCTAGTGGGGTGTCATACCTCTAGGCCCCATGAATGGATATGGACCATAGTTCTTGATGATTTATCGCCAGTAGTAAGTGAAGAGACATGTTCCACTTTGTTACAAAATATCTCATGGTTGGATATGAATGTAAGAGTGTTTTATACATAGTGTTTCCCCTGAGTACATTTTTGGAAGAATCCCAAGAACCCCAAAATAGCTAGCTCATTGGAATGGGAGTTCCAATAGAGAGTTTAGTTTATTCCACTATTCATGGGATTTATATTTCTAGGGAAGAAAATAAAAAAGGTTTGGAGAATTTAATGACTTGATATTGGACCTAAAAGACAATGGAATATTCCTATAAATATTTCAGATGTTAGGAACTGATTCCCAGGAGGAATATGGGGCTTGGAGAGACTCAGAGTGGTGATATTAAATGTATTAAAGTTAATCTTTCATACACATGTAGTTTCAATTAAATGGTTGAATAACATCCAAACAGAGTTTCAAATAATATTTCCAAGGCCACAATTTTGTTTATAATGTTTTTTTTACCAATGATGTGATCTAAAGTCATATATACCATGAATTTTTGTTAGAGGATAGTTGGTGGTGTTATATGAGGTGAAATTAATTAATTATATGAAATTAAATTAATTTATATAACTAATACCCCTACCCATATAATTTTTTGTTCAAAACACTCCAATGGATGGATCTCTTATCCTCTCCTCTCATCTAATGGGAAAAAATGGAAATGAATCCATATCAATGAAGTAAAGTGTTGTTGATCTCCATTTCAGATGCAGATCATCATCAGATTGAGAAGATGCATGATCCATTCATCACTCATGATATAAATCGTCATTTTTCATCCCAAAAGTAAAGTGTTTTTTCAATTTAGTCATGATAACCTTATTTATTCTTCATTTTATGGTTTCAGAGCCCCTATTCAATTTATAGAGATCCATTATTAGTAGATCTACATGTTTTGGGGGAAACCATGTGGGAATTGAGGTCTTTATTCATGTGATTATAAAATGGAATAACCATATACATGGTTTTTAGTTCTATGGGGCATGCAGTTTAGCCCTATCTATTTGATGGAGACAAATTTTGAGAACTACATTCTATGTATTTCGGTTACACTATATGTAGTGACGTAACCTGTGTGGCATTGGTACATGCAATGGGAAGATGTGTGAAAACACATGGCCATGTACCATCATTTGGAGATGTTAATGGAAACGGTTTCACGTACATAGATATAGGAAAACTACAAAATATGTGTCCTTTAATCCTAAACACACCATGTGGAATGGGATGCATAGCATTTAAGGGACACAGTTGGTCGATCTGTGTAGGAGAGGAACACAGCCATGGGTCAGG
The DNA here is from genome assembly GCA_963277665.1 of Viscum album. Taxonomy (NCBI): domain Eukaryota; kingdom Viridiplantae; phylum Streptophyta; class Magnoliopsida; order Santalales; family Viscaceae; genus Viscum; species Viscum album. The sequence continues at coordinate 398,112,006 of OY728151.1, read as the reverse complement.
TGAAGTGGGAAATGGAATGTACCAAATATAAATGCATTGTACCCCTACATCAGTTGGAAAACCTTGTAGATGTGAAAAATTTATTGGTGTGTGGGTGGGATCACACATTGTGTGTACCCTAGTGCACACAATTTAATACTCGATGATCTTCTTCTGATCAAACACCTCTCATGTATCTTTTTCAATTAAACAGATTTAGATATGTGAGTAGTCTATATTGATCATTTTTTATGTAGAATATAATGGTGACCCCTATAGATGCCTATGAGATATGAGGTAGAGAGAGAGTCAACAATGATTCATTTTAGTCAATGATCAATTTATATGGAAGTTCTGTGTCGTTTGTTCATAGAGATGTTGTGATATGTGCTCCCATGTATCATTAGTGAGTGGTTTCACCATACCTTTTTACATCAGCAGGTAAGAGACTCCAAGGTCATTATATTGGGTTATTTTTACCTTTTGTTTGTTCTTATGGGGCTAGTTCTCCCCTAGTGTATTAGGTCACAAGTTCCCTTTGATGTTCGTTTAGTTGGACAGTTCTCCCATGTCATTCAAGGACATGGGTCCTCCATAGTCATTATCCAGATTGAGTAAGTACTCCCCTATTGGATCGGGGTATAGGTCCTCTATCTATGGGGTCAGTACTCTCCTATAATATTGGGGAACAAGTCCTCAAGACATGGTGTAACGATGTAGTTACTTCTCCCCTACCATATTATGGTTCATGAACACTATAATTAGAGTCCAAACTCCCCTATCGTTCCATGGTGTTCTTACTCTACACATTTTGTTCTGGAAGAGTTACCACTCCCTTTTCATACAAGGTATTGAGTTCCCTAGCCCAGTCTCTATACGCCACCCCATCGAGTTTGGGTGCTGGTGCACCATAGTAATTATGCTGGTTGAGTAGTTCTCCCTTGTCATACTAGGATGCAGGTCATCACCTATATAGTAGTACTCCAACATCCCAAGAGGCAGTACATATAATTTCATCCATTGTTGTTTTGACATCTCATCTATTGAGTACAGTATGAGGAGTATCCCCCTCCCTTACCTATGTGTGATACTTTTGTATCATTTAGTTCTCACTCGATGGACTATGGTGTGGTCCATTCTACTCTAGATGAATATAGGTTACATGGGTATGATAGGAGATAGTACTCCCTCAGATGTATGAAGGTCGAAAGGTGGAGGTCCACCCATTCTCTCATTTGAGGGATGATTCATGTGGTGCATAGTCTAGAGCAGTACGCCCTCAACTGTGTGAAATGTTGATGATTAGGCTCCTCGTTTGTGGTTTCATTAACAAAGAATAGGTCAAATGTTAAATATGGTAAGACCTATAGTTCTCTCCACTAGTGTTAGTCCTAGTAGGTTTTTTTCTATGGATAATGTTCTCTCAGACGTACCATTAATGATATTATTTTCATTCCTCATGGACTGTATATCTCATAGGGGTATACTCTAGGATTTTTGTGCTCAGGGAGTGTGTTCCCTTAGTTTTGTGATACCTTTTGGACATCATGTATCACCCTTGTTGGTAAAAATGATGTTATAAATTCATGAGACATGGAGTCTGAGATGAGGATATCTAGGATTGTTTTGGATTGCATGTGGTGTTGTCGTAATTTGAGGTTGGCAGCCCTTTTAGATCGACAATACATGTTATGTATATCTGAGTATGTATAGAGGTGAATTTTCTCTCACAATTGGGTTCCATTTGTCTAGGTTAATATGAGTTTTTTTCTTTTAGATTGTCCATTTTCTTTTATAATATTTGGGGTTCCTATTGAGTATTATTACACTCACATATACAATATATTTACTTTCATGTGTTGTGTCTTGTGTATACTAGATGTATTTTAAAAAACCCCCCTGAGGATCTCAATCATAATGATCTTAGTAAGAAAGACTGACCTATGTGTATACCAAATTCGGTCAGAGGTGCTTTTCAAAAATATCATTTGACAGTGATCCGCTCTTTCTATGAAGACTAGAATCCATTAATTTATTATTTTGTTGGATTTTGTCACATTACACATTCAGTACTCCTATTGTACAATGATTTGGGATAGATTAATGCATAAATTGTAGTTTTCTATCTTACTACATCTCTTTATTGTTGGATTGAGGTGGTTGTGGGTGTGTGCTTATATGTACCATAAGAAACAACCCCCCATCTGTGTGATATTCCTACTCCATTCTAGTCACCATCCACCAGCCTATTTGAGTCATTGTTTTGGAGTTTTGTCTCATGCCCTTTTGAGTTGGGTCATGACAATTGGTGGGAAAGGTGACATGGTTTCTTGTAGTTTTTCCAATAAACAATGCGCTAAGGGTTCATTAGGTCATTCCTTTCCTCCGAAATATTAGAATATTTATCCTATAATAAATTAATAGCATGGTTTCCTTTATTCCCTCACATAGATCATTTCTTCTTCCCCATTAGTAATTTTTTGGGGTGTTTCATTCCCCATCATTGACAAGTTGGATTCTAAAATTTAGTAACACTATTTTATTTCTCCATTGAAGCACAATTAATAATCTCCAATTTCAACTTATTATCCTTATAATACCATTGGTATTATATATTCTCTATTTCAACATTAAAGGAATATAATAAAGTTCTTTTATATCTATAAATTTCGTGAATCGCCATGGGTTTTTGTAGACAAGGTTTTATCCCTCTATAGATGTAGCTGACCTTGAATTTGGTGGTAACAACAAAGGAAGAGCCGTAACATTCATGAATTTTTAATTTTTCCTTATACTCCCTAACATATTCATCATATTTATGATTTTGTGGGAGGAAATACTTTTCAAATTAAGGTCATAAATTTGAAGGAAAATATTTATCGAATTTTTGTTTCCACGAATTCCTTTCACTTTATCTATTCAATATATTCCTCATGATTCATATTATTGATTAATTTCAACCACTAATAATCTTCTACCACAATGTAATAAACAACTAGTAGTACCATATCTTACAAAAAGATTGATTTATGGAGAATAACATCTCAATGATATTTATCCATTTTTCAGTGAGTAAGGAATCTGATAATCCATTGAATGTAAGGGGCCTTTGTCACATGAATCTCTTGATTGAAGCATGTTCTCTCTTAGGGGGTTTGTTAACAACTCCCAATATAGGATTATATTTAGAACATAGGATATCTAGGTTTGTATCATGACAATGTTCATGATTCCATCTCTCAGTAGATTGGGTATCTAGATAGATTAGTCATCACATTTCCCATCACATTGATTGTTTACTTTATTTAACTTATTTTTGGCCACTATTTAAAATAAAAGTAAAATTAGGTTTGAGCATTTGAAATAATTAACCCCAAAACTAGATTCCAGTGAAATTAAAATGGATAATTTATAAATTAAATTTATATTCTTATCATATGAGTTTATAGGGTTCACTCTAGGTTATCCATGGTCTATTTCCAAAAATATATTCTTATATAAATTTTTCTATTCCCATAATAATGGTTCTGAATGTGATTTTGAATTTAAAAATGCATATCATAATAAGAGTTTCAATCTATGTGAACATTAAAGACCATTTTTGTGTAATAGGTTTCACTGAGTGGGGCCAAGAACACCATATCAATGTTTCCACTTGTAGGAATATCTAGGCCAAAACCACATCAACATGTTGTATATAGTAAAATATGTATTTACATGATAAAATAATTAATCTAAACATAACAAAATATAGGGACGTTTTGTTATTCTTATTCTTATCCCTATGGCTTTTCCTATAGTTCCATAATCATAATCCAAACAATGAGGATAAATTTTTTTTCAATACCATCTATAACAAACCTGTTCTATATTACACATTATTAATTGATTTATTATATATAATTTTGATTAATATAACAAAAATGAAATACAATCTAGTGTTTTTATGAATTAGGTAATTATTATAACATATTTAAAATAGGATACGACATCATTATTAAAAAATTATTTAACATGATTTGTTGGAAACATCAGTAACATGATCATAATACACCATCAAACAAAAAATGTGTGGGATGACCTCTGGAAATAAATATGAAATGGGTGAGATATAAATTTCAGTAAGGGAATAAACATTTCATTAGTTAAAAATGTTATATAAGAGACATATCAATACAGAACAAAAAGAAAATGAATAATTATGCATTATATAGCATGATAATCCTAACATGGGAAATGTGGAAACAACTTCAAAAACTAAATCATTAACATAGGTCAAGGATAAACTACCAAGACCTTAGGGTGAACAATTTCCCCTAAAAGAATCTACTAAACCCTTTTCCCAACATGATGTATCATTATACTGAACAATTCCCAATGCATTAGACTGTTATCTCGGCACACAATTTATATTAATTACATTATCAAGTTTAAGTGTTCCACATAAATCATATAACATGGATTCATTCATCATCAAAATTTGTTACATTTTTAGGGAATTATTAATTAATAAATGTAAATCCATATTTAATGTGTCTATTTTCAAAAAGGTGAATACCCTGGACAAAATATTTGGTATGGTAATCACTAAATAATTGTTTTTGGATTGCAAATCATGGTGAAATTTCATCAGAATAAAGAAATTACATAAAAAATCCTCAAAATGCTTGATGAGAGAGAAATGGGTCTCTAATTATTTTTACATATAATGGGTAATAATATGGACATGTTAAGTGAAATCCCAACATTAAAATTTTTTGAATAGAAAGAAAAATATAATGACAAAGCAGGAATAGAGAAAATAATCCTTATGAAATTTTTTAATAGTAAATGGTGTACATAAAGAATCACGAAAGGATTAATTACCGTGAAAGGAAGGCCACATAATTTATACATAAAATAGACCATAATGGGAATAGGTTATATCATATCCCATAATAATGAAATTAAAAGTAAAATACATAACATAAAATGAGTAATTCAAAAAAGAGGATTGTAGAAGATAAATTTCTTGAGTGCGTGAATCTAAAGGCCTGGGAAGGGATTCTTGAAAGTTTGGGGTGAAATAAAAGAAATATAGGTAGTGGAGTGAATAGTAAATATATTATCCAAGGTGTTTTGGTGAAGATAAATGGGATCTTGGGTTAGATTATATATGAAAAGTGGTATATTTCTTTATTATTTTGGTTTTGGTGACTTTATAATATAATGTCTAGATTCAAAAATCATAAAATGGTATTTTATAATTGTTTATTCTAAAGAGAATTATTTTTTATGTACAAGACTCAAAAATAATAAAATATTACCCCTATTTATGTGGAGGTGATTGACACCCTTAATGATGTGATTTCAAAATCTTGAAATACGATATATGATTTCAATGAATCAAAATGGTTTAATAAAAATAACAAATAAGCATAAAATCACATTATTTTAAATAAAAACAATTTTTGATCATGAATACCTTTTATATTACTTGTTACATAACATTTGGGTCATTATGATGTCATAAAACACAAAGTATATTTATATAGTATTTAAATTTGGCTTTAAAATTTTATTGTCTCATAAAACTAATACAAGTTCACAGTTGAATAATATCTATGTTATAATTTCAAATATAATATTAATTTTTATAACTAATTTTATAAATATTATAATTTTCACATTTAAAATAATGACTGTAATTTGTTGAAAATGAAATGTTTTTTGTCAAATTTTTTTTGAGCCCGAATAAAAAGTAAATTTGATTTCATAATAATTATAAGATCATTTAGAATTGATAAAAAATATTTTTATAAATCCAATAATTCAAAAGATCACTAATTTATCTTTATTTTTAACCAAAAATAATTTTTTATCTTTATTGCCTCAAAATAAATATAATTTACAATTTAACAATAATATGATGAAAATAAAAAAATTATAAAATAAAAAAATGTGTATACACATAATTATAGAGTCTTTATACAAATACATTTCATATATCAGTAATCACCAAAAGGGTAAGGTTTTTAATGGTGAGAAATTCATGGTGTGGTTTAGTGAACACTATTTAGAATTTGATCTCAATGAGTATGATCATCTACCATAAATAGATTCAGTCATGCTTAAGATGATAGATCTCATCTAGTTAGTAATAAAGGGAAAATCTCATAAGTGGTATCTACCTTATAATCATTGGTAAATGGGATTTATATAGTACATTCATACTTGTTTAGGCCATCACATCATTTATCTATGATAACTGGATTTGTTAAAATTGTATATTTACAATACTCATGTAATAACTATTCAAAATAAATATTATCGAAGGTAATGATACATAATGGTATTTTAAATCCAATGGGAATAATAAGACCAAAAAATTAAGTGTGTTTCAAATACCAACATTATATAATAAGACATTTTATAAAAGTTAAAACAGAATTTTATTTATTATAGTTTGAGTTGTTAGAGTTTTGGCCCCATAATGAGGAATTTATACAGATTTTAATAGTAATGTGAATTTAGAAACCAAATTATTCAGACATCAAAATAAATTATAATTTTATAAAAAATAATTATTATAAACAGTCTTTCAATTCATCAAGATGAAAAAATGACAAATGCTACAATTAGTTCAAACAAATGTTTTCGGATTTTACCCACACTAATATAATTAGCGATATAGTCACATTGATACCATTATGGATGATTATAGAAAATTTATATGGGTACAGATTCTTGCATGTTATATTTAAGTGTTTAGAAAAATAAGAAAATATTTGTGATTAAACATTTAATGGATCACACACCAAGAACATAATAATAAAAAAATGTAAATAAAAATAATTCCTCAATAATATATTAGACGAGTGTAAGATGTAATTAATGGTGTGTACACATCATGTTGTTTCTCATGCAGTGGGTGTGGTAAAATGCGTTACAGATAATCTGGGGACAAATTTTTGTGATGTTGTAATGTCTATTTTTAGAATTCTAATGAAATAAAATGCATAACTTTTTATTTTATAGATGATGATTTGTTACATGGGTTTGTAGATAATAAAAATAGATGTGATTAATATTCTTGTATTATCATGCTATATTATTTTTTTAATTTTTTTACCACAATTAACTGGCTTTCCAATATACAACCAGTAACTAAATTTTATAAGATGCAAGCAGAGTATAGGTTTGTTGTGGAAGATATTATATTGATGGTGTGATTATGAATTTAGTTGGGGAACATGGATGTCATTATGATAGTGGTTTTCTCTATTTTAATATTCATTGTGAAATTACGTTGTCTCTAAATTAAGTGTTTCGTTCAATAACAAAAAACATATATCTATAGTACAATTTCATCTAAATGATACACGATGATAGTGACTTGAACATATGAAATATTATTGGATAAAAAAATTATTAAAAATTATTACTTAGATTTGGGTTATAGAAATAATAATTAAGAATTAAGCATTAGTTGGGTTTGGGTGAATAGATGAAAGTGGGGAAGTATATGACATAGTATTACTTGATGTTGGTGCTTTGGGTTTTTAACTATATCCATCTGTATGTGGAATGTTTTTGGAATTTTTTAATTTAAATTGGGATTTTTTATATTAATTAATTTAAAGGAGTGGTTTTTGGAAATAATTTGTTCATTGATGTGGTGGAAACATTTTTTATTTCATTTATTGAATTCAAAGATGGATTCTAGAAGTTTGGTATTCAAAAGATTTGTATATAAATATCTCACCTTCATGAATAATTGTTTATGATTTTCAGGTTATATTTTTTTGAAAATTCTAGAAATGTAGTTTTCTATGATAGGGTTTGGATGTTTTGGTCACACTGACAATTTTTAGAGGATATCTAGAGATGTAATAAAGGAATTGGTGGAATCCTGAACATTTGGATGTTCAGTGAAAATGGATGAATAATATTTAATAACTATTAATATGATCTTGGGGACACCATTTTTAAGTGGTAATTGAAATAATGTTATCAACTATTTTAGAAAACCCATAGATTCATCATTAAAAACTACTAATCATTTCTTATGGAAAAATGAAATGCATCCATTTATTCTCAAGAACATAGGATTTTGTGTCCAAACCTTGTAATATGACTGTATTATATCTTGTTTACATTTAATTTATTTTTAGAAATTTAATGTTTTCTATCATAGTGAATAAAATATGATATCTTATCAATTAGTTCAACAATTTATGAAAAAATGTTTGTTCCATGATGAAAACAAAATGTTATGGAGACTTCTTATGGGAATTTTATTCCTCCATAATATTTCTACATAAACTACTCCCACATTTTTATGGAAAAAGTTGATGGATTCTCACCAATTATTCAATCAATCAGAGATCAATTTTATAAGGATTTTATAAATAAAACAAATTTGATCGATAGGATTGGAAACCCCATTTCTTAAAAAATGAATTATTTTATCAAAAAAATGTCAAGTGAGTTTAAGACGATTATGCTAATAAATTTATCACCTATTAAAAATGGTTGCTCGTATAATGAATATATAACACATATAACTAAAAAATATTATTAAAGGCCCTTCTTATCAGTTATATAGTTCACTATCTAATATTAAATGTTGTTGTCCACAAGAAATTTATCATTAATTGAACAAAATTAAAATAATCAATCATTATAACCACTTCTCTATAAATCTCTTATTCCTACTAAATTTCAATGAATCTATGATATTTTCATGATTATATACTATAGATATACAAATTCTCAGTTTTAATTTAAATTATAATTCAACTAAAATTTTTATAATTATCACATCATTCTTATGTAATAATATTATTATATGGAATAATAATGGGGTAAAAGTTTCTTAGTTTAGATGATATGAACAATCTATTTCACTACATATTGATTTAAAAATATTTAAAATAAAATGTAATATTTTTGAAGTATATATATATTTTTAAATTTTATAAAATATTATTTATTCTAAATATTAAATTTATAAAAACAGATCAATAATAAATATACTTAATTATATAAATACATAGTGTGTTTATATTTTCTATATAAAATGATTATTTAGTGAGTTATACTCAATTAGTATTCCAATTATAAAAATTAGATTCATAATATAAAATTAAGATCATATTACAAATGATGGGAATTTGTGAATGTAGGATATATTATAGGATTTGTGGAATTAGTATTATTTTCATAAACTACCTACCCAATTTGAGGAATATAATTCAAATTTTCACCCTACATCACCAGAAGAAGAGACACAAAGTAGGTATCCTTTTTTATATGGAAAAAATGTTTCTAATCTCTAATCTTATTCTCCATGTGGAATGTTTAAGAAAATAGAATATAAATGAATACAATTTTCCTATTGGTTTATCTTTAAGGAATACATTGATAATAAAATTATAATAAAGTGGATGATTAATATATTTAGGAGACTAAATTGTTCAATGATAAAGAATAATGAAATTTATAAATGTCTTTTTTTATTATGTTTTATATAGAGAAGACTATACATAGTCATAAGAGTTGAATTGGATTCAAAGTAACAAAAAAATTCTAACAATTTTCTCAAATAAATATTTAAATTACAAAAAATGGAAATTTTATCATTATATATAATTTAGTAAGACTCATAATTTTTTACTATTAAACCATTTAACGAGGAAAATAATATAATTGTACATTTATATCCTCTAATAAAAATAAGATTAACATCAAAAAATAAGGAAAACACGTCACATAAAAATGTTAAATAATCTTATAAATATACATTGAATGTAATTGATTCCGCTAAATCTAAATATGATAAAGAATAATAAATTATAAAATAAAACTAATTTGTTTAAATTTCATTCAAACTGATGAATGATAAATAAAAAAATAATGTGATTAATGTAAATGAGGAGAAATACGTTAAAATGTGTGAAAAGTATTTTAGTTGGAAGAGGAGTGGAAAATTTGTGAAATTTCATATCCGGTTAAAGAATAATAGACATTATATAATTTAATAATATATAAATAAAACATGTTTTTAGTGTTATATTTTTATGAATTTAATATTTCATAATACATATATATTTTTAGTAGCTATGTCAATTATATAAGATTTTTGGAGAACACTCCCATCGTTATCGAAATGAGTTACATTAACACCATATATTAGAGAGTCTACACATTATATTTATGAAATCATGGGGAAAAATAAAAAATAATTATGATGATGGGACTAATTTTATAATCGAAAAAAATATTAAATGTTAGTGATATACTAGTGGTACCTCCAGAATCGATTTCGAAATAAGTTAAGTATAATGAACAAATAATGCATTATGTTTTAGAGAATGTTATATCATCTATCAATGAAGAGAAACTAGAAGAAAGAGAAGATGAAAAGTCATACACATTTTACATTTCACAATTTTACCTATCAATAAACTATTTACTTGTTTAAATATAAAATGTAACACTACTATATATACTAATTTCTCTATAATATCTTCATTTAATAAGTGAAAATGGGAGATATTTCATTAATAACACATATGAATCATTTGTATGGGAGCTTTTATGATATTTTATTTTTATAAAAATGTTTCACATTTTCAATTCATTATTATTCTATTTTATATAGATTTTTAAAAAATAATAATATTAAATTTTTTAAATTTTCTAATTAGAAATGGATAAATTATTGGATTTATAATCATATAGGCCTTTTTATGACTGTAACATTATTTCTAGTGATAAAAATTTATTAATTTTTTATATTATTTTTAATTTTGTATTTTATGCAACACATACACTGAAACAGAAACACAATATAAATTAACATTCAATCCAGTGTCACATTAAACTGATTGTATGTGGATACTCAAGGAAACATCACCTTTGTTCACAATATATGACATGATTGACCTTAATTTATGTTTTATTTATTTAAATAAATCTAATTTAATTAGTATATTTTATTACTATTATATTATTAGACCTAGATATTAACAAATATCTTATCATGTGATCATTTTTCTTCTACATAATATCTATTTGATTACATCATAACAATATTTATAAAAAATAATGATTCTATATATTTAATGACATTGTAAGAAAATGGAAACGATTTTAAATTATTATGAAATATATTTACTATGATCTTGATTTAATATATCTTATTTTCTATATATGATTCCATAACTATACGGTACTTTAAGCTCAAAAGAAGACGAGTCTTCTTCTAATAAATTCTATAGTTATTACTCTCCAAGAATGGAGTTCTTCTAGATATTCCCCTGCATAAATAGCAATTCCATTATTATATGATCAAATTAATATTCATATAAAAATTTGTGTATTTTTCAATATGATTTATATTATAATAATTTTATATCATTAATAACAGATTATGATGTATTGATAAATATTGTGGAGATATATTATTACCATGAAGCAAGTTATATTTGACGTATTCGACTTTTTGTGAAATTTTTTAAAAAATTTAGTCTTGGAATTATCATTTATAATTTAAGTAAGTTGATATCTACAACCCTTTGATTGAAATGGAACTCTATGATTAAATCAATGTACATGATCGTCCATTAAGAAATTCACTTAATGATGTTAAAAAATGATAGACCAATAATATTGGTTGATGTTAAAATATATGACGCATGCATGGTGAGAAACAAGAAACAAAGGTTTTATATTATAGAATCAAAAATACAATGTGCTTTTTTTCATTAATTATTCACTCCTCACACAATTGGTTAATCAACATTTTATTATCTTATAATCATGGAATTTAGTTTAGAATACATAATTCCACAAACAAAGTGGCTTAGAGGGTCACATACATGGTGTATCTAGAATCATAGATAAATTCTACTTAAATTTCTCATTTTAATAAATATTTTTCAGGACAAGGGTTTAAAATTTATTAATGTAGTTTTTATCACATAAGATAAATTACTAGTTGTCTATGTGAATAATATAAAAGTGATGAATATTAAATCAATATTGTTTTTTGGTATAAACTATAATATATAGAATTGTTAATTATATTATTTATAATTTAATAAATATGAATTTATATTAAAAATATATATTTATTTATAAACATTAATATTTAAATAAAGACCCATTTCATGTTTGTATAATATAATATATATTCATTTATTTAATGAATAACATTAAGTAATTTAGTTATTTAAATAAATATTTATTATTTTTGGATTGATAAATAAAAATACCAATTGACTATAGGAGTTAATGTTTCAATGTAAATTGTATATTTTTATTAGTATCATTTAAATAATAATCAAATTATCTATTTTTGAAATGGAATTTAAATATTTAGAAGTTAATTCCACAAAATAAAATAATAATAATAACATTATTAATATTATTTGTCATGGAGAATATATTAGACATACAATTTTATTGGGGGACTCAAAATATTTAGAAAACTTTTAAACAAAAGTATATATTCCATTTAATATCAAATATATGATGTTTGGGGAATTATTATGCACAATATTTCATCTAAGTATAATATAGTCAAGAAAAAGTGAACCCCTCAAATATGTGATCTCGAATGAAGGGATATCTTTTTCCTCATACTCAATGCCTATATAATAGGAGAATGATTGTTTTTGAAGGATTATATTATTCTTATTTATATAATTGAATACGTTTTAAATTCCCTTAGTACATCTATTCTAACACAAAAAATACAAATAACGATATTCTCATATTTATTGAGTAAGTGTGCAAAAGTTTACATTATTTCGAAATTTGATAATTCACATTAATAAAGATATGATGAGATAAAATTTAAAATAAATTTAAAATGAGAAAAGATATTGACATGATTTAATTATTAATATAAATGAAATATGAATTATTTATGATAATATCCCCTCTAAGATGAATAATTGGATTCTTGATTAATATCAATGGTTAATATATATTTAAATGGGTGCAATATTTTCTCATGGGACTAAAGATTTTGGATTTTTTTCATGATTATTAATGTTGTATTAGAGTATTCATATTAAAATTTATATGTATGTACTATTTTTTGAGAAATTTAAGATTTATATATAAAATATTTCACCTATAGTTTTCATAATTTAATCCAAATGATGAAATAATTTTTTTTCTCAAGTTCTTATGACTGAGAAAATTCACTTATTTGATGAATAATTTTGAATCTTCACACCCTGTGTTTATAAAGATGTTAGCTAAATTACTTGGTTATTTAACATGTAACCAAAAAATACATTCTATGCAGTCACAGAAATCCACACATTAGCATGCTATAAGAATTATGGTATTCTTTATGGGGTTAGTCAGAAGCTTCACTACAAAATGCGTATTAACCGTCAATTTTAATATAGTTAGATATGGGGTAAATGGGATATAGTATGTTTACACACAATGTAACCCCCACAATGTTTGGTTAACATGTATTCAAGTTATGTGGCCCATAATTAAAACAAAAGAAACATATTGACTATCTAACGAGTGACATTTCATCATTTGATATACATGGTTTGTAGTTTGATGTGACCACCATGTAACATGTGGCAGAATATTCTAAAAAAATGGGATGCGTCTCTTTGAGCAACAAAATGAATTACATGGTTTTCTATTAGATTTAGACTCCATGTATTATATAGAAACTCAATCAATTTACATGAAGTTTTATTTAGTTCTTGGTATTAAGACATGTGTATTTTAAAAAAGGACCACATTAAAGGGATAATAGGTTAATATCCATGCTTTCTAATAGGTAATTACACACCCGAGTACCCACTATTTTGTTTCACATTTAATGTGGCAATAAAATTCATTTAAAAAATATCACTATTTCAAGTAAATACAGGAGTTGTATAGTAATCTTACATAGAGTGAAATTCATGGGATTCATGAGAAGTACATGGAACATGTATTCAATTCATGTGTTGTTGGAATACTTTTCATGAAAATAATAGAGATTTACAAAAAGTATCAAAAATTTTATAGTATTAAGACACACCATGTGGGTTAATATGTCATTTAATTATAATGTACAAGAAAAGAACTATACATCATGTTCTATAGATACCTTGTTAACTTATAGTCCACAATGTGTATGCATAATTCTCTATAAATAGGAAGAATCAATCGCAAAGGTTAAAAACCATGCCACCTATAGTACTTTTTGGGTATTTAATTATCTCTAAAAATTAATTTAATTTATTTAAAATTAAATCAGATGGAATTTCAATGTAATTTTTTTGATAAATAATTAATCATTATAAAAATTAAATTACATAGATATTAATTTGATATTTGTATTTCAAATTATATTAATGAAATGATTAGTTAAAAATAAATATAAATATTTTAATTCATGGCCATCACATATGGTGAATGATCCTGAGATTTTTTGACCAATGTTTTTGTCAGTTTTCTACTTAAGAAAATAATTTATTTTCCTTATTTCTTATATAATTTTATTATTTAATTAAATGTGATCATGTCTATATTCTCCCTTCCACAATTATTATGTATGGGAATGCTTCTATATGTAATAATTTTTATAACCCCTATAGCCGGGTTTCCCTCATCAGTGAGGGATTAATAAATTTTTTAGGAAGAAGCTCGAATCTCAACGAGATAGTTCAAGACTATAGCCAAGAGGAGACCAATCAATAATATACATAGGTTAATTGATGAATTATACAAAAAGTGGTAGTTATAAACTTCATTATTTTTCTCCACATGGTAAAGGATGGATAAACTTATACTAAAAAAGTCAATGAGTAATTGAATGGTTGTGATCATTTGAATTCATTATTTTCATAATAAAATTAATGGTTTTTTAATTATTTTATATAGATTTATTTTATGATCAAATGAAACAACATAATGTAGTAAAATATTATGGTTGAAAGTTGTAATAAATTATAGTTATTATGAATAAATTCTTTTATCAGGCATGGTTATTTAATTATGTAATATACTAAAAATATAAATAATAATGGAAACATGTTGATATATATATATATATTATATAAATAAACAAATACCTATAGAAAATATTAATTATGAAAATTCCCACACTTATATGAGTTTTAATGTAACAATAGATTAATGTATTTCTCATGTAAATTCATGATAAATTCATTTAGCAGGGAGTTATAATAAATTACTTGGGTTGACTGAACCATGTTATCATCTATATTAGATTCAACTACAACAGATGGTATAACATGAATGAATGTGTTGAGAAAATTATTGCATAATTTTTTATTATAGGAGACTCAACCCATCATATCAAAGAACTACTATTTTTAGTCATCGACTATACCTCCTACCAAAAAACAATGAAATAATTTGATAAGGCCTCCATATTGGTTATTTTGAGGGAAACATGAGTCTTTTCCAATAGAATAACCATATGATAGAATATTCAAAATAAAATAATGAGGCATTATCAAAGAGGATAGAATAATAGTATTTTATGAAAATGAGGTTATTATTTCACATATATTCATCAAATAAATGTTCCAAAAATATTATTTTAATAATAATTGAAAGTAAAAATAAACCAATGGAAAAGTTTTTATTCTTCCAAATCAAATAAAATTTAAACAGGAATAAAAATTTCCACGATTTGTACTTTATTATGTATTCTACATATGCACAAGAAGATTTATCTATGCACTGCAATCATCTCTTCCAAATGATTCACACATGTGAGAAAACAAGGTTGAAAATGATTCTTATAGACGATACATAAAGGATTATTCCAAATTATAATGCATCATTCCATTATTCATGGTTGAATTTATAATTTTTTTATATGTATATGGATTCATATATAAGTCTAACTCATATCATAGAACAGGAAAAGGAGAAATAGTGGATAATGATAAAAAAGATCTTTATTTCAATAAATATGTTATAACATGAAAATGAATACCATGATACTGACATCTCCAACATTATACAAAATTATATTGATAATTTATTAGTTTTGGCACTCAATATTTTGTATGAAATTATCCAATAATTTCATATTATTATCCTTATAATTGATATTCTACTTATTCATTAGGTATTATTCGATACAAAGTATAAAGAATCATCATAGGAGTCAATTTACTATGCTTATCTATGAAGATAAATATTGATGGTACTGTGGTTAATCACACCATATATTTATCTATGTATGTTTCATGTCTCCCTCAGAACTTGTGTTCTAGTTTGGAATGAATACATTCATGCGGTTTCCATTGGATTTGTTTATGGAACCAGAAACATCTAATGGTTATTTATCCAAAGGGACCTTTTTTTCAAAGGTAGTAATTCATTATGTTTGGACCTATGATACCTATGAACAAGAATTGATTGAGAGTATGGGAGGCCAGACTCATCATGCTATATTGAGGGGAATTGTGTACTACTCCGAGATATTATTATATATTTGAAATATTTTCATTAATCCTTATTAATTCACAAATTATAATATATGTTTCCCATGGAATTTGTGATCAATTATTAGCATGTGTGAAATTTAAAATCATATTTATGTATTATAGGTTCTTTATTAATATATACATTCATATTTATTCATGGTTATAAATTAATGGTAACCTCTCATATAAAAGTTATAGATTATTTTAAGATTTTTAATGCTAATACAGATTTTTATGCCACTCAGTGTGGAACATTGGAATTTATTGTCATCTAGGGAGAGGAATGATTGTTTGGATGTCTGTATTGTACCCATAAATGGGATACCTATGTATCCTTATAAAAGGAATCAGGACCCTCGTAGTTTGGTGCCTCTTAATAGGACACATAATACCTTTTAAGGTCATGTGATAAGGACACAATCATACAATTTAATATCTTATGGTAAGTACATATAAGAGAAATGTTATTTTTCAAGGCTTGGTGTGGGATGTATTCCTATACAGCCTAAGGAACAAGTAAAGAATATGGGTTTCCTAGTTGGATAATACTATTTTTGGAATATGACCTAGGAAGGATATGGTTGTTTTGGAGTGTTGGGTCTGATCCTCAGAGAGTCTTCTTATGTATCCCATTTAGTTGAGAATCAAAGCCCTTATAGTTTGACAAGTCTCTTATGAGAGTGTATTCCTTTGATAGAAATTAGTTTGGGATTAATTCCTAATAAGGATTATTTTTACAAAGGAAATGAGATAGATATCGGGTCATAGGAAGGCTTCCATTATATCTTAGTTTTGATGGGAATCAATGTTTTGGTAGTTCATTCATCTTGTAGGGTTGTATGAATGTTTGAGAGAAATAGGGTGGGGCTTACTCTTAAAAATAATTCCCAAATTAAGGGAATTAGGGTTGAATTCAAGAAGATAATATCCAATGATCTTGAGCCCTAGTGAAGGCTTCCTAAGTATCCCAAATATGGTGGGAATAAAAGTTATTGTTTTTTATTAGATATTTTATTTTGGGGATGTTCTGGTCATCACAGTTCTCTAAGACCACATGATTCCTGATCGGTGTGATAAAAAATAGGATGTGAGTGATTCAAAAATCCACACACACTTTTCCTCCTCCGTTGGTGAAATATGACGTGCCTCCGATGGAAACAATGGAATTGGATGAGGTTTCAAACCTTCCCTCTATTCACATTACTTTTGAAAACTTTATAATGTACGGAAAGAGTTAATGTGAAAGAAGTAGAGAGGCTCAATAAGGGAACCTCCAACATGAATGGTTAGTGGTTTACAGTAGTATGGTTTCCCTAAAATTGGTCCAGGTAGGGGAGGGAGACTTTTCATTTATTCAAAATGAAATGTAGGGGTGAACAGTACCTTTCAAACAAGATACCTAAGGTTCTATGTTATAATGATGAAAAGGGGGGGACATGACAAAATCCCTAATCCCCTAAACTAGGAACTCCCCCACACTATTCTTGGGAGAAGGTTCCTTGTGATTACGGATATACAAACCTATTGAAAATGCATGAATCTTAACCCCATTTCAAAAAATGATGGAAACCTCTGACTGTGGATATACAAAACTAAATAGATGACACACTGATTTGACCTTCTCAATGGTTCGAGAAGTCTGGATGTTTCGGTGGAGATTTCAACATAATCTGTTTCATAAAAGATATCCAATTATGAATAATACTTTCCATGAATGACATTGATGAAGTCTTGATGAAAGGATTGTACATGCTCGAGGGATATGATGAATCAATGATGGGTTCCCACATAGGTATCTAGTGCTTAGGTATTGGTGACCAAGTAGGATTGGGATACCAAATGTTCCCTTATGTGACGAACTACCAGGATGTTAATTCTTGGATGACACTTGAATCAATACATTAAAAGTACTATAAGGTATTTCTTGAAGAATGGTTCTGATGATCCTTTGAGAATAATTGGTGGCGCACAAGTGTTTCTAATTTAAGGGGGTTGGGTGATTTAGGCATGCCGGTGTTATGTATTTCAAGGACTGAAAGAACATATGAACTATAATCCACCATTAATTCCTCCTCTCTTAATGTTTAATATCTACCTCAAAGGATTTATATGACTTGAGCGAAGCACTAGGGAAATGAGAGAAGCAATTTAGCTTAAGGGAAATTTTTTTTTTTCAATGGTAGTTCCCTATGGTCTATTTATAGGAAAATAGGTGATCCTGAGTGAATATTAATCAGTCGAACAAGTCTATTGCACACCAAAAAAGTGGTGCACAAGTACCTTTCACGTCGAATAATCCTCATATTGACTATGGCAATCCAAATTTAAGGTATTTTCAAATCATGATTTTATTCATGTATTTTCTCTACTTTTTTTCAATGTTATTTCCTTTTTCCACTTTTTTTGCCATGATGGAATATAGTGTCAACCAAATCCTCCCCTAGAATTGGACTCAAAATGAAAAGAGGATCTTATGCTGCAGTACAATTTTAAAAAGGTTAAAAGAGTTTTATATGGCATGAAAACTAATAGTGTGTGAGGTACGGGCACACATACTGATAGCGCGTTAGTTATGTGCGTTCATGGTGATGACATGTAGGGTTATCCTCATCAATTATATATAGTTGCTTCACTTAAACAATAATTAAAATGGAATCCAAATATCCATCTCTATGCACACAACAGATTTCGGTCAGATTTTCATGTCGGTCAGTCTTCTTCTATACATATTTTATTTATGCGCCAAATATTGGGGAACGATACTTACCCTCTAGATTTATTCTTCTATGCCAAATCCATACTTTCATGCCTTAATTCCTTTGTAATATTTTCTAATGTACATTTTAAAAAAATACATCCAAAATGGGTTTACTTTATTTATATATTTTGATCTCTTTTATAGGTTCAATGGCTCCCAATAGAATAATAATTGCTAAATAATTGTCTTGTATGATAATTAAAGATATGAAGAAGATTTTTGGGTACAATTACATTCACATTTGTGACACTACTCACTTAGATATGGAAAAGTATCTAAGGAAATATCCCTCCAATTTTCTGTGGTGTACTTTTTTGCCTCTGTATTGTAATGGCCATTTATAGGATGTCATCATACCAAACCCAATGAATAATGATCCACTTTCTGGGTTTCATGATCATTCCAATTTTTCGTATGCCAATATTTATCTTGCAAGAACATATAATGATATATGGATAGTAGCTAAGGCCCATTTCATACAACACATCATATGTTCCCTAGATTTGAAAGAATATAGTCCCGAGTTACCACTACACTCTTATTCATCTATTTTCCATGATTCCCAGATAGATCAATTAATGGGATGGAAGAAAATATGGGATTTTTTTCCAAGAGGGGGTGTTAAACACACATGGATTGGGATGCATTGGGTGTGAGATAGATGTGCGTAGTTTATGGATGACCTAGAAGGTGCTTGGATTTTTGAGGCTGTATGATTATGGAAAACCTATATATATTAGAATGACGATTTCATTCTATAAATTCAATGCTAATGGATTCCAAAGACTAATTTTTTCATTTGAAATATAGATAAGTTGTCTCCAGTTTTTGATATGTTTACATGATCTCTAGAGCTCCAATCCTTGGAGATATTTATCAAGATTTTATTCCTCCAATGGAGACATAGAATGACTTAGAAAAGACATCAGCCTTAGTTAATGAGTTAATGAAGATATTTTATAAATTCAAGAATAAGAACAAAAAAATAGTCACACACATGAAGTGATATTTACCCAGAGGAGTGGATGGAACTATTCTTGGTGATTTGGAAGGAAAAGGGTCCCACATGCACCCAGATAAAAAGTTTTCAGAAGCAGAAAAGAGTGGTACATCTGACACATTATTGCTGACATTAGAGAATGTAGAGTTTGAAAATGTGGGTGTGTGAATTCAATTACAAAATTCATATAAATTCACATTTTTGAGGTATCTTGGCCATGTGTCTTAGTGTATATCTATTTTCTGTCTATGATTCCAATGGAAACATAAGTCCAACAACTTTTTTAATTGCGGCTAAGCTGGCCGAGAAGAGGATGGTAGGATTGGATACCCATATTTTGGAAAATATTAATAGGATATTGCATATCAATAAAGGGACGTCTTATTTGAGAATATCCAGACCATTCCAGGTGTTATGGGGGTGTATCACCACTCATAATAGAACTTATACTGTGAAAAGTGGGGTACAGTTCATTGGAATTTTGTTCCGACCATCTGTCCAATATTTTTCTCGTATTTCACCTCTATCGTTGAATTCTTATAAAAATTATACAAGGTGAAGCATGTACAAAGAATTTAGTCATTTTAGTTATAGGAATCCTCATATTGAGCAATTTTTTGATGATAGGATGACCATATTATAGATACAGGAATATATGATAGCTTACAAGTATGATGTATTGGCCACCATGATTGGATGTGAAATAATATAAGAGGCCTATTATATTTAAAACATTTCATGTCAATTAAATCACTGCAACAAATTATGATATCTCTACTAGTGCATGACAATTAATTTAATATCTTATGGTGGGCTGAGAACTGTGGTTGATGACGACTGTAGAGAAAACTAGGGCAATATTCTACTTATTAGTCGCCTATGCAATAATCAAATTGACTATCAAGTAAGGAGATAAATAGATTGCATCATCCCCTGAATGTGGGTTATGGAATTTTTCACTTGAGTAGGTGTAAATAGAATAAATGGGAAGGAACTCTCTCATTTGGAAGGTAATTCCTCATAATTAGGGGCTAATTCATTTGAGTAAGAGGTTGGGGGTGAAGAGGCTCCAAGATCACCAAAGCATCCTCATGCAAGATACGATCCACCTTTAAGAGTAAAGATAACTACACCGTCAATCCCAAGTTAATATTTACTGAGGCGGCCTAGTCTCCATCAAACATAAGAGAAAAAGATCCCATTTTCCCATCTATCATGTGTTACTATAGTAAAATAAAATAAAATTAAATCTTATACTATAATATCATCTTAAGAACACTCTGGAATGTAATCTCATTATATAATACTATAGGTTATTCAAACATAGAAAAGGTTTTATTGTGATGATGAAACCACGTTGATAGATTTATGTGAAGGATTTTTTATTCTAGTAATTGGGGATCTAGGATCCTTTTTGATATTCTTTTTATGAATAACCCTTATTAAGTGATAACATATATCTGAATATAGGTTAGTCTCATAAAAAATCTAATGAATCAATTCCCACACTGTATATAGTGAATGAGATGTTAGATCATGGTTCCACTAAAGGGATTGACCTTTCATTGGATGAAGAATGGCTTGATTTTTAGGATCATGAATAAGTATGTTATAATTTTATCACATTATTTTTTCTTTCCTATTTGAATTAGTCATAGAATTATTACTCAAGGTAAATATCATTTATTCATCGAGTTTTCTAAAAGATAATAGACTAAAATTACATCAACACAATATAGCCATGGTGGCACTACACATTAAGCTATTGGATCACCCTGTGAGTCGAGAGAGATACCTCTCGGACAATCGGCAATGGAGGATGATATAACAAGTTTCATGAAGTCTCAAATACATATTTCTGGAGATGTTGATGCAATTACTCAAAAGAATGAAATGAACCAGAATGATCAAAGAAAGAAAACCATGGTTAAATGTTTTCATATTGGTGGTAAGCTTTCCCGTCCAAATAAAATTTTCCTCTATTCATTGAATATGTTTAAAATCCTTGGAATTGTAAGTAATTATTCTTCTTCGTCTCTTAGCTTATTCAATCATGGGCATCAAATAATTTTGGACGGTGATTTTGAGAAAGAAAAAATTCTGATAACCCAATGGTTACTTTTACTGAATAGGCATATAAGCCATAACAGTCAACATATTTTTTATGAAACTTCTCTTATTCCAAATACTAATAGTGTGGAGACATCTGGAAAATCATGAGTGATTCAGTAAAAACTAGGTGTAATAAAAACAGACTTCCACTCTGTGATACATTAAGTTAATCGTATTAACCAGAATAACATGTGACAACTAATGATTACCCGACAACTATTATTGAGGGAGTTGTTTGGGGTCAATAGTTATCATAGGAGGGTCGTGAGACAATCACTCCAAGTTTTCCTATGGGTAATAATACCATGGTATTAGGGATATCATCGGATTCTATGATGAATCGTGGAATGGATTTTTAAAATGTATAAGAATGTGATAATATAAAGAATAGTTTAGAAGATTTTTATGTTCCTTATATAGAACCAAATGGAAATTAGTTTTTATTTTTCCTCTTATCATTATTCTTATGCTTAATTTTTTGACCATAATCAGTTGAAATATGCAGTTCCATATAAATAAACAGCTATAGTGATGATGCTTGAATCAAGCGTCTAGATCACTGTCAATCCCTCCATTGTAGAGATGTTGGTTCAGGTGAACCTTGAAATATAAAATATTCAAGAGATTCATTTAGGGATCCATGAGTAGGTTAATGATATAATTCCTCACCATAATTAATCAACCATAAATGATGAAGCTGAGAATAATGTGGTGGTGTCTTCTCCATATGTCATCCAATTGTTAGGTAAGAGTTACCAATACTGTGATTTTTCTCACTCTTGATATCCTTTTGAATCATACCATAACCATATTTTTAATTCACTATATAGGATTATCAACATCAATGAGTATTTCAAGAGGTGAAGTATATACATATGATCAAACATCTTTAGGATGTTAAGAAACCACTATCATGGAAAGAGCCAAACATTGAACTTCTTTATGTGCATTAATCCTAGAATACATTCATCCTTTGGACAGTGATTCTGAATCAGATCTGATGTTACAAAAGGGAGTTAATCTTGCACATATCAAGACATGGTAGAACATATGGAAGATAATATCCAAAATTAAAATTGGGGAACTTCCCTCACGAATTCCATGAATTTCATCTCTGTTCATTATGTTGGGATTTAGAAGTTTTGAATACCACAAAATTTATACTTGGGTGAAAGATATTATAAAAAAAGGGATAAAGACTAGAATCATTAATAATATCTGATAAAAGGAAGACTATTGACCAATACGAATGAATTTAAAGAAGTATTATCCCAACCTATGTCTAATCATTCTACAAAGATTATTGAAGGTATAAAAAATTTAATAAAAAAAGGTTCATAATCTCCATCTTTAATAAGGCTTAGATATTCTTATAGGTGAGCTTGAACAACATCCTGATTCAATAGGAGAAGTCCAGAATTATGGTACAAAATCTTTTGTATAAGTTATGTAAGCACGTCGTCATGAAATAGGGAATGAGATAGGTTTCCTAACTAAACATCCATAGGCATCTGATATGGATCAATAATCCATTAATAAAATGGAAAGTTATGTATAAAACCTCTTGTGATTTTTGAAAAATAGTCTAATGTTTGTGGAATGTTGTTTTGTGGAGTTTATTACTCACAAATGAAAATAATTTTGACTTTAATAATTTGTGTCATCATCCTTTATTCCTCTTTTTTATCTAATCCAATTTTCATAGAAAGTGTAGTTTAATATTAACTAGAGTTCTATATAAAACCCACACAATCATTGTAAATTTTGACTCTTTTGGCTCAATATTGCATAAACCATAGAAAATGTTGTTCTAGTGAGCTAACACGCAACTTTTTTACACAGTTTCCTTTGGGTATTTTTAACCAAGTGAGTACTATGTGTCTTTTTACTAGCTGTTTAACGTCATGCATGCTATACTATTAAGGATATTATTTTAAGTCGAACAACATTGACCATAAATTTTGAATTTAGATCCCAAACAAGGCTATTTGGCTTGGAATTACTCCAATATTATTTAGATACCTCTAATGGGAATCTTGAGTTAGGATGTTATTATGATCACCAAATCTAAAACATGATTTATAAATATATAGGAGGTCTATTCCCAGAAAAAAGAGACTATTATTTGATAAACCCTTTATGGGGGTTGTATTATGCAATGTGTACTGTTGAATGTGATGAATATCCAAATAATTGAATCTTTTGACTGACTAGACTTTTATGATTGAACATTTTGTGAAATACCACTTAGGGGCATGTACTGCATTGTTAAAAAAAAATCACAAGAATTCAACATTTTATTGTTGGAAGACAAGGGAAAACAATATTTGGGTGACTGAAGACAACAATGTGTGGTTTTTAAAAGGAATTATATCTAATTATAATGGTCTATTTGTGTCGATAGAGGAAATAAATATTAAAGCCACTTCTACACAAATTTGGTGTGTGTGTAATGGTTAAAATTTATCTGAAAGGGAGATTTCTAATATCATGCTATGTAGTTTTAATGTAATACAATGCGGAAATTATACTATGTAGTTTAATGTCATTAAGTAAAGAAATTAGTGGGATTTTATTTAAGGTCTTCAACTAAAAATAATGGATTATGAGTATCTGATTCCTTGATAGTCTGTTTAGAAACATACCACCAAATTCATGTATGGAATGAAAGAATTGTAAATTGTGATTTGGAAATTTATGGACCATGATAATGGTTTGGGAAAAGGGCTAGAGGAATTAGATTAAGTCTTTTTTGGGAATGTAGTTATCATTAGTTGATGAAACCATTATGGGGGATGTATTATGTAGGGCCAATTGAAGAATTGTATCATAGACAAATAATATCATATTTTTACTAAATTTCCTGTTATGTAGGCATCTGTATGCAAGGTCACAAAGGTGCACATACTTCATAGTAAAAAAAGTATCTCTCGGACATCAATCATTATATTGATAAAATACAAAAAAAATTATGGAGTTTCAGAATTTCCAAAGAACCACGTTTTGTTTATAAAAAAGGTACCTGAATATTGAAATAGTTTTCCAATCATGATTTCTAAATAATCAAAGGAATTGGTTCTTTCATGAAGTTATGATCCAATATTAGGAAGTATGTTTTCTATTGTTTTAGGTCATACTACAAGGAACAAAATATAATGGAACCAAGAGATTATATGTGGTAAAATTATCAAAGTTTATTTCAATATTCCATGAAGACATGGAGAAGGAAATGTGTAAACCATGGTCATGGAGACTTTCAGATCTAGAGAATGGTAATGGGACAAATACACATGGATGTCAACATTAAGATACATAGATTCTTTTAAACTTTTATCAATATTTGAAGGGGTAAAAGACACATTAAACAAGAATGAAGATACAATTATTTGATAAAACTATTATGGTAGTTGTATTATGTAGGTCCGAATAGGGAATATACTAAACAAAGAAATAGTTGAATCTTTTGAATGACTAGGACATTAGGTAGGAAACTTATGCAATCCAACCTTGTGGCACGTACTTCATAGTTAGGTAATAGAATTTTCATATATCATAAACTCTGAAACCAAACCATAAAAATGTTATAAAGATTTGAAAGTATTCAATATTAAGAGTGTAAAATATGAAAGGGGGTAACGATCAATACACATGAGAAATATCTGAATCAATATCAGACAACAGTTTTGAGTCCCTTACATAGATATTACTCACACATAAAATGGAACCTTTTTATATTTCATTTGTGGGATCTCCAAGGAGAAGAAATAAATTGAAGACTCCCCCAAAGATTGTTTTTTATATTTGAAAGAGATATATAATATTATCATGTGGCTAAGACTAGGTACTAAGCCCAATTTTTCACTATGTATATCAATCGGATGAAAATCATTCCATAAGTAGTTCTTCTGGTACATTGCAATTTAATGTCATGCAGTAAGGACATGACATTATTCCAATGTGAAAAAAGAATATTGTGGTTGGACCAAGGAATTAAACATAGGTATCACTACATATCTCATATGGATGAGAATCAACCCACACATAGTTCTTGAAACATTCCATATGTAGGATTTAAATTTTTACATGGGGAATGAATGTTTATTTTATTGTGGTCAGTCCCATAATTAATGATCTAGGAGTCTCTACGCATCCCACTGAAATGATATTCAAGAGAAAAAAGGTTATAGAAACAATCATTTCCCACACTAATTGAGTTTTTTGTGAGTGTTAGGGGATATTAACAAAATATCAAATAATGGTTTATCAAAATACACAAAATGGATTGAAACTCAAACCATGTATCCTGAATGTGTACTATGTATAGATCTGGTTCATTTACAAGGTGAGAAAATAAAAATAATAAATTTATGGTTGCGGATGGACCAAATATAAGATATCTATGTTTATCTACATATAACAATGGAATGATAATCATGCCATTGGTGTTTCTTGAAATGTGGTCTCTATGATGATATAATTCAAAAATAGGGAGGAATGGAACTCATGTTCCTCTAAAGAGATGCAATGATGTGAGTGATGCTTTCTCATGGAAGTCACTCATTTTTAAGAATAAAAAAGAATACAATTCATGGTATCTTATTAGATTTTATAACATCAAATGAAGAATTTGTTTCCATACATTATAATGTCGTGTAGTTGGGAAAAATGATATCATTCAACTTAATGTCGTGGAGCAAGATAAAAGATTCTAATCATTTTAATTTTGTGTAGCATCAACGCATATAATTGTTATGAAATTTAATGTCTTACAACTAGTACTTTGTGTGATGCTATTTATAGTCATGCATAAAGGAAAAATGATGTGTAATTACACAAAGTATATCTTTAAGAAACATTCATTGGTTGTATGTGTAATACATTCCCAAAAAATTGAGATTATATAATATGCTCTATTTGAGTATATAGTATGTATAAAATAAGGTCCTTCCTACTTTGTCTCAAGATTTGGTAGCTCCATTCCGGGTATCATTAGAGTCTAGATGACTAATAACAATTCCCCTTGATGAAATTAGTGGAGGTGAACATTCATCATAAAATCACATTCTTTTCTACTATGATAGACTTCTAAATGATGCAACATATGAAATCTCTTTTAATCCAATTGTTCCAGTTTAACAAATCGCATTTTACACTATTCATATGTAGATAATTGATCACATATTGCAACTCATATTAAATGAAATTGATTTTCAATTGAAAAAACTACTTCTATTCTGTACACAAATGAATATGGAGTTACCCGAGTGGTAGTACGGGTAGTACTCTGATAATCCCATAAAGAATGAAAATGTTTATCAGGACAATATATCTAGAGTATATTTTATAAGGTATTGTTGAAAGGATCTATATGTCCATTTTCCTCTGTATGATAGAGAGATGAATGGTTGTATTTTATATTGTACTAATTATGTATCTTCATTACCTCAATAGATCATAAATTCGTACCGTTATCCATCAATATAGTATAAGGGACACCAAATCAGGTAATGAAATTAGCTTTGAAGAAGCTAACAATTATTTGGGCCCCGACTTCTTTGATATTTATTTCCTCGTCCCATTTGGAGAATAAATTATGGCATTAAGAATATACATTAATAGCTTAGTTGTAACTGATGAATAAGGTCATACTACATCCATTCACCACGTAGGAAATGGAATTGAGTATTTAGCAATATGTAGCAACTCTGGGGGTTGATGAATGTTGCTGGCCTGAACTTAGGAGGAATGTATTTTCATGGGAAAGTATATGCTATCCTGAATCATTTAATACTAGATGTATCCAAGCCTTCATATTTTATCAGAAAGCCTATTCCCAGGCTGGTGAGCACCATATGCTCTTGCATATACTTCTTTCAGAATAACTACAGTTTCTTCTCCATCAATACATATAATGATGACTCCATCAAAACCTAATTTTAAGAGGACATTTTAGTGATATGGACTATCATAAAGGGTGATATTGATCGCTCGTCTCCAGATCTATTCTTTCTCAGCTATATCTGGTCAATGAACTCCATTTTGAATGTACTTCATGATAGTTTTCATTCATCTCATTGTATGACCATAAGAATAAGAAAAAAGTATTATTTTTTAAATTTCCTCTATTATAGTTTGATATAATGTTTAAAATACAAGAATATTGAAAATACAAATGATCATCTCATCCCTATTTGGATCTTCCATGGTTGTGACTACAATAGCTGGTGCATCAGCTTGGGATTTTTGTGATCGTGGGACAAATGAAAATGTTGGATCTGAAGAAAATTTATCCATTAACCCTCTAAAATAATCATAAAAAGGTATTAACTCTTCTTTACTAATTTTATAATCCCCATTGATCTATTTTATTATAGATTATTAATCCCATTTTACATTTAGGTGGTTAACTTGTACCTGATGTGATAATTCTAAGACAGTATTGAGAGGTTGATATTCTACCACATTTTTGGTACGACCATCTAATAGAAAAAAGGAATATGGTAATATTTCAATTTTTGGTGAGATAAGTAATATTACTTAGCCAACATTGTTGAGTTTAGTTTTTTCCATTAACTTCCCAATTTGACTTCTGGATGCACCATTAAAGTAAATTTCCCATTTATGGGAATTATCATGAATAGAGAATAATTTTTATCAATATGATATGTATTAAATGTTGTATCTTCTGGCAGAGGGGTGTTCTGAATGAATTTCTGCTGAGGCTTAGCCTTTTATTTCTTTTTGTGGCACAAACTAGATATCGAAATATTGAAAAACAACTACAACTCTACCAAACATCCTCTAAGCATAGGAAAAATGAAAACAAATTTGAGCGGGTTATTGTGAGATACCAAGTGGGCCTCATGTTATGGTTGGTAGTGCCTCAATTTATAAACTATAAATACGAATGACATCCAGCACTCCTCAATACATGAATATCGAGTATTTTTATTTAGAATAGTTCTAATGAGAGTGTAAATGAAATTTTCAATATCTATATCATTATGTCGGGAAAACAATACCCAGTGATAGCTTTAATGATTTCACATAGAGAATAAGTGTCTTTCCTTCAAAAGGTATACTCATGAGATATTTCATGAGGATATCAAATGCCTCTTGGTAATCATTGTTCCATTGATTTGTAAATCTCTTCACCATTAATATGGCGATGGGAAAACACTTTCCAACCAAATTGGTGATAAGTCAAATAATATAGGACAATTGTCCAAGAATTCCTCTTAATTAATTTATATTTATAGGTGGTGAAATTCCAAGGATTGTTTTTTCTTCTTAATATCATCTTTTATTCCATGATGGCATACAACGATGTTAAGGAATTTTTTTTTGGTTACCCTGAAAGCACATTTTACGAGATTAATCATCATATTTTGTTTCAAATGTTTATCGAATATGGTGTCTAGATTAGTTATGTGATTGGAATGATGTTTAGATTTTACCAATAGATCACCCACATAACATTTGAAAAATTTCCCCAAGAAGGGTTCGATGATATGGATCATGGAAATTTGATACATTTCACATGCATTCTTTAAGTGAAAGGGCATTACCTGTTAATAAAACACACCATGAATAGATATAATGATATAGACTCATGATCCTATAGGGAAATCTTGATTAAATTATACCCAAATTACCCATCCATGAAAAAGATAGTGACATAGTCAGTTGTTGTATCAATCAAATGTTCTATGATAGGAACTGGGAATTCATATTTTAGACAATTCCAATTAAGATCTCTAAAAATAATGAAAACTCGGATTTTCCCATTATTTTTAGTCGTTGATACATTATTGGACATCCATTTGGGATATTTCAGCTCCCTAACATTTTTATCTTTGAACAGTTGGTCAACATCTTCTTAAATTTGAGAGGCATGAGTTGGGTGAGTTTTTCTTGCTTCCTTCTTAAACCCTTGATGCTCTTATGGAAAACTCAAATTATTCGTAGACACATTGGGATTGATCCCTAGTATTAATATATTGTTCTAGGAAAATATATCTTGATGAATATTTAGAAATTAGTTATACATCTCTTTCTATTCAGAGGTCTAGGTTGTACATATTAGAGTATGGCGTGGATCTTATTCCGTACTCTGAATTATTTCTCTGAGTTCTTCCATAGTGGTGGAGATTCATTCCTAAAATTCTGGATAATTATCTTTGAGATCCTCTTATTCTTACGTACATGTCACTTCTTCTATTTCTACTTTCAGATTGGGTGATGATGAAAAACTTTTAGAACTATGAGAGGAGTCAGAATTTGAACATCCTAATGAAGAGGCATCCATTTGTGACCCTACAAAAGATGAAGGGTCTTCCAAGAGAATTTAAGAGAATATTATAGTTTGGGAATAAAAAACCTTTTCTTCCTTTATTATTGAGACAAATTCATCAATCCTGATTGATGAAGAAAATACATGTTGAAGATCCTTGGATGAAATGAAAAAAATCTCCATTTAAGCTTTCCCCACTACTAGGTAGATCAAAATTATCTCCCATACTATCAGACTCGAGTTTCACAATTGAAATTATGGAAGTCACTTGATAAATTATTGGATTTGGGACTATCATCTCACTTTGATTGATATAAAGCACATAATCTATAATCATATTTTTGAATGGGTTAGTCGGGATCTTTTACATACAATTCAGATCATTGATTCTTGTTACATCATTTTCTAAGAACCTAATTCTCTTTGAGTGGTAGAATTCAACCTCAATATACTAAGATTAACACCCCATTAATGGATCCCAATAACCATACAATTTCCAAACATTACTATTTAATCAATACATGATACAATGGTGATATGACGAAGGAATGTATTCATGTTGATGTAACCAAGTCCTTCCAGGAAGAATGCTGAAGGTTGTGTCCTAACGAACAACCATGAAATCTAAATTAGATACAAGATCCATAACTAAGATCTGAGTGTAATATCGATTAGAGGTTATTGTTCATTCTTGACAGAACATTTAAACCTCAATGTGGGAGGGGATAAGTCAGATTCGGTGATGCCCAATTAATGATGTGTACGGATGGGAATGAGGTTGGCTCCTGAGAAATTATCAATAAAGTCTCATTGGATGTTTGTATCATTATATTTTCCAGATATATACAAGGGTTTAATGTTTCTCTGTACAAAATCATCCTCATCTTTATCTGTGAAAGATATAATTTAATGACATTCTTCAGGATCATTCTAAATGTTGTAAACCTCAGTTCCAGCAACATTGGTTTCAAACTATTTAGGGCTTTAAAATGCTTCTATAACTGCTTTTGGGAGTTCTTTTGAAATATTTAAGGCATCCAAGATTAGAAAATTGGCCTCTAAATGGGATATCTACTTCAAAACATCATACTTTGGGTTCAAAGGTCTGTATTTCTAGCTTGGAGATGTAGTTTTGTAGGTTCCATGAATGTTGATAGTCTTGATATAGATGTATCATGTGTCGGGGAAGAAGCTGAAAAGACTTCTACTCTTGGTATATTAGACTGAATAAATATAACTATTTTTCTAGAGAGTGAAGGTCTATCCTCTAAATGTCCATCCAAGATGATCATGTAGTGGCCTATCCTGCCATGTTTGGAGGAATTTTATTGTTATTTTGGATCCCGTTGAAGGTATCTCCCATGATTGTTTGAAACATAAACAGTTCAATGAGTTTTATAGATAAATTAGTGGAATCTAGCATATACACTTATTCCCATGTATCCCGGACCCTGGCTTCATACTCAAGTTCCACAGTTAGGACTAGGGAATTCAAGCTCATTATAACCTAAATAATCATTTTTGTTGGGATCTATTATGTGGATAATGTTAACAGAAATTAAGATCATTTCATTATTTGATGAAGATTCTATTTGATAGGTCAGTTCTCATTGTGTTGTTTGGTGGGGTGGTGCCCATTATTTTGAGACTGGTTGAATGAAATATTCCAATACTAATGAAAAATTTGTCCTTGACGTGAGCTCATCATATTTTATCTACTCTTTATCATTATAATAGAGTCTCTTTTTTTAGGATTGACCTTTTGATGACTGATATTTTAATGAAGATTTATGTTTCGTAGCAAAAGTTTCAGGAGGCACAATTTATTATTTCAACTGTGTTTTCAGAATTAAATGAGTTCGTTTGATCATTTTCTAGAACATTCACTCATCACAATTATATGAATTTATTCTTTTGACTTCCTACCATATGCCTTCTTCCTCTGAATTAGTAGACATAACCTATGCTACATGGGATGAATAATTTTAGTTTAACTTATTGAGAGTATACAATTTATTACAAAAGTTTTTTGAAAACAAAACACTCTTGAATGGGATGCCTCAATATTTGATGAATGGATCAATAATTTGGGAGATCATCATCTATTACTTTATTTAGATTCTTTAGCAATGAAAATGGAAACAAATTGTTTTCAAAATCTAAAATAAAGTAACTGGGAACATTTTCTTTCCAAAAAAATTAAATTTTTTTCATTAAATCCTAAAACTATCTCCACCTTTGTTCTTTTAATAATCATAAAAGGTTGTAGTTGTTGTTGATGTCAGGGATGTGGAGCCCTTCAGTATGATGAAGGTTTTGAATTAGATGTGGGTATAGTTACTTTCTTTAGTGTTAATGTAACATCCTATGCATTCTTTATTCCCCTTCCTAGTGCTGATGAAATTCCATAGTATTTTCCATTAGTTTCCACAATTGAATACTCCACTTTTTGAGTGATTTATGCATGGTCTCGAAACTATACTATATATATCATAGAGATTAATTTTGTGCATAACTCATCACACAAAAATTTCTACATAAATTTTTATAAACTCTTCTTCAAGAAGAGCTATATTCTTAAAATATGTAAATCATGTCCATCGAGTAATGAAATTTTAAAATATATATCTCTCTATTTGTTTTCAATTTTTATGACAAAAACTATTGTCTTTAGTAGCATTGAGCTGAATTGGAGAAGGAATTTATAACTAAGGGCTTCCCATCTAGTAATTGATCAAGACTGTGAACATTCATACCAGACAATGGTTGTCCCCTTTTAAAATTTCCCAAAAAATATGAGCATTACCTCTTGTGTTTGTTGAGGGAACCCTATCATGGTATCACATTGAGATTCAAAATTCGTTAAGTGATGATCTAGATATTTCATACCATTAATGATTGGAAATTTGTTATTCAAAAAGATTGGTGGGGGAGGGATCAGATATACCCATTTAGGTTAAGCTTTCATTTTTTCTTGTACTATTGCACACTTTGCTTCCATAGATTCCAATTGAGACTTTAAATAACCAATAATATTCATGTTGGTTTTGGGAATATCTTGATGAGTTGGGTCCTGTACAACAATAGATACTGGATCATGAGCTGGCATGACGTCTAGAAAACCGCTGGTGGTGGTCCTAATGGTATTTTTCTTGGATAACCCATGGGACATGCATATATGGATGAGTTTGATATTATCCTAGCTATGTAACCAATGAAGATAATTCATTATCTGTATATGTAGTTGCAAAAAAAACATCTGTGCTGAGGAGTTCTGACAGGATGTGCATGTTGAGGTTCTCTAAAGGGAGAATGTCTGGTAGAAATAATGCTCAGAAATAACTATGCATTGAGCCTTTTTAACTTCTGCCTCTCATCATTTTTCTAGAAAATTATTTTTTCAGGATAAAGTGATTGACATTATCTAGTGGAAAAGTGAGACATGTTCTGAATTTTAACTTTCCCCTGCCAATACGCCTTTCGAAGGTGTTGGAGTTTGTTACTTGATAGAAGACATAGATAGTGGGTAATCCTCTGATTTTAGGTATGAACGCCTACTTCATTTTCTTTAGTGTGAACTGTGTAATGAATAAGAAAATCATCCTCTAACACCCCTAAACTGGACTCATTTTATATAGGGTCTTATATAGTGGTATTAATTACATTTATTGATGGGTAATTCCTTATATGCATTCTATAACTATCTTTATATGGCTGTCTCCATTTGTGTCCCCCATGATACATTGTTCTTCTATATGTTGAATTCCCAAGAACAATTTGATGGAAAGTATCTGAAAAGAATCATTGGATTGTTCTGTTGTGCATTAACTTTTTGGATTCTTCCCTAATTGGTATAAAACCGACTTCTATTGAGGAGGGTATTATAGATGTGAAAAAGCTTCCAGCCTTATAGGCTAATGTTGTTCTTGTTCTTCAAGCCTTTGAATATTGTTTATTAAATTCGAAAGTTGAGTTAAAAAAGACAACATCCCTGCAATATGGGGTATCTTTTAAGCTACTATTACTGATATTCTCACATCTACTCTTCTGATAATTAGAAATTTGGATTAAATATTGGTTGTGTGCATTTTCTGACAAAAACATAAATTGCCTATTTTGGAAGATCTCAGTTCTATTTAATACATTTATGTAATTTGATGGATGAAATCCTCTCAGTGATAGTCCTACATAATGTTCTCAGATGATTGATTCAAAACTATATCAATAGCTTTATCTCATTGGTGCTGACTCTGATGAGAGATACTCGAGTCATGTTCTTGAGCGTATCATTGATTACACATAAAGTCTTCTAGTTTTAGTTATCCATTGGAAAAAACATTGAATGAGACCAATTCTGGTTGGCTTTATTGATTTTGGAGAGTAGTGAAATGAAATGCTCCATGTGAATCCTATAATTTTATAAAAAACCAGATGGATATCAGAAATTAAATGTTATAGCTTTTTTAGTGCATCAGGGCATGCATGATGAAGGGTTTACTTTTTCATCATGACCATTGGTTGTTAGGAAATAGAGATAGGTGTCAGGTCTATTTTTCATTGTCACCATTATATTAGATTAACATGACTTTCATATTCATCATATATAAATATATTGGATTTCAGATTATTAATAGTTTTCCATATGTTGAGGTGGATACAATGAATCTAATCGTCTTCTGTCAATTTTAAAACATAGAATTGAGAGGTTTCTAATGGCCAGAACATGACTAGTATTTCATCCTTAAACAACTATTTTCAAATATTCAACAAAACATCATCAACTTCATCAAGAGGTTTCTCAACATGGTCTGACCAACATGGACACTTATCGATTGTTTTATTGCAACAAATATGACCAGTTCAATTTTTTCTTCCCATGTATTAGAAGGAAAATTACAAAAGGTTCATTTGGAGAATAACCACCCCTTTGGGATGTATTCTGGTAGAGAAATTATTTCACCTGTAAATGTATATGAATCATACATGACTGACCTTATGTTGGAATTTTCCTCGAGATAATAGGAATTCCTCATCACTATATTTCAAATTGAAGAATCATGTTGACAATGCGGGGGACTACTATGGGGAGACCATTCGCAGTGAATGCAATCAATGGGGAGGACCACCATGGTAGATTACAGTAAGGGATTTATCTTATTTCTCCTTGGACTTCTGGCCACATGTGGGGTTTCTATGTCTCTCATCCAAGGATATGTTCCCTAAATTGAACAAATTTTAATGAATCACGACTTCATGATGAAGTGCCAAATGGTGAATATCAGAATTACTATTATTACTCTCATAATATGGAAATTTGAGAGTATGAACTTGAGTTGCAATAGATAAATGTCTAAGGGTTCCATAAATTCAACATTTAGAGGATCCAGATCATATATTGGATCTTTATTTTACAACTAGATTTGGTGAAACATTTTCATAGATGATATTTTACATGTAGTCAAGACCACTTGCTAAGAGAAGTGTTGATCATAGGTAGGTGTATGTTTCTGATTTGGGTTTGTCATCAGAATAATCTGACTATCTACAATTAGAATGAGTTTATGTTCTTTATTTGGTTGTCCATATGTTTTGGGGAGTATTTCCCATAACCTTCCTGGACTAAAACAAAGACTTGTATCTCCTCAGGAATGGGAAACCAATGAGTCATCCATTGTGTGGGTTTAGAATTATGTGTGTTTTTCCCTTGTACAACTGAAGTTACTGTTATGATATTCTGACATGCATCCAAAATAAGAAAAATAATATTCATCTTACCTTTCACCATTGTCAAAATGTGTATGGTGACTTCAGTGGACCGAATGGATATATACGTCCATTTCGAATCTAGAGTAGGTGTATGTGATTTATACTATCCTCCCTTTCTTATTAATGAATAATAGTTGTACTCATGTATGGGGTTAGTGAGTTGTGTACTCCCTTGTATTGTCATCATAATTTTCTGAATAACTTTTCTGGGTGCTATCAAATTAGTCTACTGATAGTATTGATGAATTTTGGCTGGTGTATGTGCCTTCTAGCAGTTTTCCTCCAAGTATGGTTGACATATTTCTGTCAATTATAATAGAAGAGACCGCTGGTAGGGTTAGTGGTCTATGAATGTGTATGTTCCTACATACAAGTTGTCACCATATTTTATTTATTGGATTATATTAATGTTGTTAGACAAGCCTACTGAATGATTTATTTTTTCTAAGAAGATGTTTGTGTCTGCTCACATTACTCCATCATATTTAAATGGTTGGATTGGTTGGTCACTAACAGATGAGTATACTGGCCATCTGAATTAGGACGAACGGGTGTATGTGTAATGTCCCGCATTTTTTTCCATGTATTATTTTAATATTATATGGTAATTAATTCGAGACCAGGATCTGAGACGGCGTGCAGTTTTGGGGCCCGGTTTTCCCGGAACAAATGTTTGAATTTAATTTAATAATTAAATAAAAAAAACATGCGGTTTTCCTGAAAAATAGGAATAATTATTGAACGGGTTCTCAGTTCATAAATCTGATGTCACTGTTTTGTTCGGAACAACAATTTTACCATAGGTGAGGCCTAACATCGGTCGGCGCAGGTCATTGGTGAAATCTGGTTTTTTGGACGCAACCGTAATAAAATATTTAATTAAAATATTTTATTTAAATCCTTGTTAAAGTGAAATCTCTTATCTTTTAAATGAAGATTTATCAAGGGATCAAGGTTACAATTTCCATAACCCTGAATTCCGCTGGAGGCTTTAGAGGCTCTGTAGAAAACCTCCCAACGCGGCAACGTTGTTCTTGACGAGCTTCACCTACGATGACGGCACGACGACCAGATAATTGCCAAAGAACACCGCAGATCCAGGTATGATGTTTGTTGATGATTTCTTACCTGTTTTTGATTTCCACGATGAATGTGTACTAATCCACGAACAAATTAGCCCCCGGATCAATCGTTCTTGAGGGATAGGATTTTGCAGGAATTGTCAGGATTTGATTCTTGAAATTATTTTGGTTTTGTTCAACCTCCTAACGATGACAGACCAAGATCGACATGAAAATCAGTTGAGGTTCATCCCTCTCGATTTGTTGTTCTCTTCTTGCCCAATGTATCGTGTTCTTTACTACGTTCTACGCGTTCTTCATGGGGATATGAATGATGGATTGTTGCGCACCCATTGTGTGATGAAACGATCCCAAATTAATGATTTGGCGTCGATACATCCCTACGGAGGTGCAGCTGTAGTTGAAACAGATGGATCGAAGTAGATTGGAAGATAACGTTCTTCGAACGATTTTGGCACGGGTGACCAGAATCAGATTTTAGAGCTGATAGAAGGCACAAAACCCACATATTCGGCATCACGATGACGAAGAAACCCATGATCTTGTGTTTCGTGGAAAATGGACCAGAGAAATGTGATCTGGAGAATTGGCCAAGGCACGAGGAGGACGATGATGCTTCTTGAAATTTCTCACCAACACGCCATGTAGTATAGGCCACACGACATGTGTTCATCGATGGACCACATGTCGTGTACTCCGAGAGTACATGGGCACGGGCTGGGTACACGTCCAAGGACTCGTCATGTATTCCCCTCCCATGCCAGACCCCTCTGTCACGACTCATTCTAGTGTGGCCGGAGCCACAACACCCCAAGCCCGCAGCCAAAAGGCCCGTGGCTGGTGACTAGCACCAAGTAGGCTTGATACTAACATGGGAGGCATTTCCTATTTGGTGCAAGTCACTATCCCCTGGCCTATTGGTGACAGGCTTGGGGAGTTGTGGCTCGGGCCCCATTGGGACGGGTTATGATAGAGTGGTATCAGAGGTGGTCGGTTCTAACTTAGGACCGAGAGAATGTGAGTTGTTTTGGCGAAACAATGTTAAGTGTTTCGAGTTCGGATTTCAGGCCAGGGACCCCAGTGTTGGTGTGGGCGGCCGACGTATCCATTCACCAGGACTCTAAAAACATTCTTTTCGACTTGGAACATGAGAACACTAGTTGCAGGGGAAAATAATGGTAAATGAATCATATAGAAATGGGTTGTGGTTTCCATATCCTTCTTCAGTCAGCTCTTTATATATACTCTCTGACTGAGATACATCTTGTATCTTTACAGGATGCCTCTGTGACGTGCACGTGCTAGGATCCAGAAGCGTGATCATGAGGATGACCCCCTCAGTGATGAAGCTTCGATTCAGGGACCGGATACCCCAGTTTTACCATCAAGTGGTGTGCTAGTTATCATGCCACCTATGGAGCGGTGTTTAGTGCTGGTTAAACTAGTGGAGGAAGAGCGCATGTTGAGCGCACTCCACGAGTTTTAGAGACAGAGACCCCACAAGATTTGAGGTGAGCTTGACCCATAGGCATCAGAGGACTAGCATGAGGTAGTGACCAGAGTATTTTGTTTCGTCAGGACACCAGCAGACGAGATGGTGATCATGGCAGTGAGCCTTGTGCAGGGCTCGATAGGATGATGGTGGAGTTTGGTTATCCAGACCAATGACGAGGTGACTCTTGTGTGGTCGGATATTGAGCGTCTCTTAAGAGATGTGTTTTCCCCATTTACCCTGAGAGCATTACATATACAAGAGCTTCTTCATCTCTAGTAGGGAACCATGTCGGTGGATGACATTTCATCAAGGTTTACCGACCTCTCGTGGTACTTGATAGATATGGTAAGAGATCAGTACTTCAGAGCTCAAAATTTTGAGCAGGGATTGTGCAGAGATATCTGAGCTAGTATCACCCCTATGAGAATTCCTACTTATGATGGGGTGCTCGACCAAGATTTGGTGGTCGAGAGCTTCTTGGAAGAGCAGGGAAAGCCGGTTGTTGTCAGTAGTGGGCGGGATAGAGGAGAGACCCCAGTAGCAGGGAGCCGATGCCAGGGACCTAGGCATGGGAGATGTTTTCAGAGGAGATACCAAGATAGGGGATATCCCATACATGATTCGTATGGTGCATCCATCCAGCCTCAAGAGAGGTGATGTTACTCATGAGATGGAAGGTGACATCTCGCTCGAGATTGTCCGACCCGCCGTACTGTTGACACGGGAGCAGTGGATGGACCACCGAGGCAGAGGCAATGTGTGGATCAGACTGATACACAGGGCGGCTGATGTGGTAGGGGTGCTAGGGGAGCAGCTTGGGGTGGTTGGAATTTTTCTCTTTTACCTCCACCACCCCCAGGAGGTCCACCCTTGGTTCAGGGAGCTGGTGGACAGAGGCAGGGACAGCTGCAGGCAGTAGAGGATTATGACCGAGGTACTGCCGTTTTGATTAGAGGTACAATCTATATCTTTTCTACTTTGGGTTTTGTACTGATAGACACAGGTGAAAGTCATTCCTTTCTGGCTGCTTATCTTTTTCGAGACCTTTATATTCCATTTGAGCTATTGACTCAACCCTTGCGCTTAGAAACACTGACTAGAGAAGATTCAGAAATCACACACCTCTGTAGACAGTGTGACCTTACCCTTGGAGGCGAGAGATTCGGTTAGAACCTCTTGGTGGTAGCGTCGAGTCCATAAGATGTCATTCTTGGTATGGATTGGATATCCACAGTTCATGCCTAGATCGACTGTTTTAGGAGAAGGCTAGGGTGTATCCACAGTGATGGAACAAGGTTCTCTTTTGTCGGTGAAATAGAGTCCTAGGCAGTGCAGGATGGAATCGTACGTAGGAAGGTGCAACTGATCTCGTCTCAGTTGGCTGGCCTAGCCCTTGGCGCAAAAGATGTTACGAGTTTTTTGTTTCAAGCAGTAGTGGATGAGTACAAGGACGTCTTTCTAAAGGATGTCCCCAAACTACATCCCTGTTAAGAGATAGATTTCTGCATTGATTTGCAACCTGGGACGACACCGATATCAACATCATCATATCAGATGGCTCTTGAAGAGATTCGTGAGCTGAGGGTGAAGATGGAAGACTTGAAAAAGAAAGGCTTTGTGGGACCCATCGTTTCACCCTAGGCGGCCCCACTGCTGTTCTCCAAGAAGTCAGACGGGAGCTTGAGTCAATGTGTGGATTACCGGGGCCTCAATCAGGTGACCGTAAAGAACTGGTATCCACTACCAAGGATCAATGACCTCTTCAACGCGTTGAGAGGGGCACAATAGTTATTGAAGGTTGATCTAGGTTCAGGTTATCACCGGTTGAAAGTACGAGAAGAGGATGTACTGAAGAAGGATTGCATATGTCTCTATGGTCACTATGAGTACTTGGTGATTCCCTACAGCGTGATGAATGCCCCGACAGTGTTTTGGGACTCATGAACTGGATCTTTCAGCCCTATCGATACCTGTCCATAGTAGTCTTCATCAATGATATCCTTCTGTACTCTGCATCCGAGGTGGAGCACGCGAGACACCTAAGGATGGTTCTGGACACACTCTAAGAGGACTAGTTGTATGGAAACTCTTGAAGTGTGAGTTCTGGATACAGGAGGTCCACATTTTGGGACACATTATCTCAGCAGATGGTGTAGAAGTGGACCCATCCAAGGTGGAGGAAGTTATGGCAGGGGATCCACCTCGGAGCGTGATAGCGGTGCAGAGTTTCCTTGGGTTGGAAGGATACTATCCGAGATTTATTCTTGATTTGTCCAAGATTTCATCACCCATGACATCTTTGTACCGAAAGGGGCAGCCTTTCATGTGGACCGTGAAATTCCAGCAGGCTTTCTAGCAGTTGAGACAGAGCCTAACGAGCACCCCGATCTTGAGAATACCGGAGGGGGTTGTTGAGTACATAGTGTTCTGTGACGCATAAGGAACCGGGAATGGTTGTGTCTTGATGCAGAGATCAGCAGTTATTGCCTATGGCTCACGTTAGTTCAGGACACACGAGCAGAACTATGCGACCCACGATCTTGTGTTGGCAGTGGTAGTCCATGCATTGAAGATGTGGAGACACTACCTGATGGGCGATTGGTTTATAGTCTACTCTGATCACAAGAGTCTCAGATATAACTTTTCTCAGAAATATATGAATTTGAGACTGAGGCGGTGGCTTGAGTTCCTCCAAGATTACAACTATGAGATCATTTATCGTCCTGGGAAGGGGAACGTTGTGGTAGATGCTCTCAGCTGGAAATCCAGTTCGCAGTTGCTGGATGAGGCGACGAGCCAGTTGGCCTCTTTACAGTTATCCTTCGTGGATAGAGATGAGGCATCTTACCATAGTCTATGGTTTTTACCCCTTAACTCTTACATCGAGTCAGGGATGCCCAGTGCGATGATGCTATCTGTGAGACTCTACATGCTCAGATGTCCACAGGTGTTGCGGCTGATGGATATTTAGATGTTGGGGAGCACGTTTTTCTTTTCAGAGGTTGTACAATAGTAACAGTGATGTTGTGGGAGGAGGTTCTAAGAGAGTTCCATACATCCCCTTTGGCAGTGCATTCAGGTGTAGAAAATATGTATCAGGACCTCCAACGTCAGTTCTGGTGGCCAAGAATGAAAATGTTTTTGGCAGAGTTTGTTTCTCAGTGCCTTACTTGTCAGCAAATAAAGGCTGAGAACCAAGTGACAAGATGCTTGAATCAGCCCCATGAGGTGCCAGAGTGGAAGTGTGATGGGATATCCATGGACTTCTTGATGGTTTTACCACGTAGGTCTAGGGGACATGATGCCATCTGGGTGATCGTTGATCGACTAACCAAGTCGGCCTACTTCCTAGCCATATGGGAGCAGAATTCAGTAGAGAGCTTGGGACACCTCTACGTGCAGGAGATAGTTCAACTTCATGGAACGACATTCACGATCATCTCAGATCGTGATGCTCATTTCACATCCCGGTTGTGGAAGGGATTTTAGGAAGATTTTGGGACTCAGGTATGCTTGAGCACAGCGTTCCATCCTCAGACTGATGGTCAGACCGAGTGGACCATCTAGGTTCTAGAGGATATTCTTCGAGATTGCATATTTGACTTCAGCCATAGTAGGGAGGATCACCTACCACTTGTGGAATTTTATTATAACAACATTTATCATTCCACTATTGGTATGGCACCATTTGAGGCTCGGTATGGGCGACCATACAGGTCACCTCTTTGCTGGACTGACCCACGATAGTCAGCACTTATGTACCAAGAGATGCTGAGAGCTACTATAGAGATGTTTCTGGTCATCCAATAGCGGATGAAGACTAAAAAGAGTCAGAAAAAGTCTTATGCCGACAGGAGGTGGATGCCCATAGAGTTTGAGGAAGAAGACCATGTGTTCCTTCGGGTCTCACCTCGATAGGGATTGCGGTGATTTGGCTGAGGTGGAAAGCTATCCTCGATGTTCATTGTCCCTTTTCATATTTTGAGTAGAGTTGGTGAGGTGGTGTATCACTTGTCTCTACCTCCTCAAACGGACTGGGTACACAACGAGTTCCATGTATCGCAGCTGTAGAGGTACGTGCATGATCCATCGCACGTTATCGACTAGGGCGAGCTAGACATCGATGATGGTGCGACCTTTGCTGAGTACCCAGTGGAGATCAAGGATCAGCGAGAGAAGATCCATTGTGGGCGATCTATTTCCTTAGTGCATGTTCGGTGGCAGAATGAGAATCTCCAAGAGAGCATGTTGGAGCTGGAGGCTCAGATACACATGCAATACCAATATCTTTTTGTGCAGCCTTTGTTTTGGATTTTTGAGGACGTAAAATCCCTAAGGTAGGAGTGATGTAATGTCATGGATTTTTTTTCAATGAATTATTTTAATATTATATGGGAATTAATACGAGACTTGTCTCTGAGATGATGTGTAGTTCCAAGGCCCGGTGATCCCGGAACAAATTATTTGATTTAATTTAATTATTAAATAATGCGCACGTGCGGTTTTCTGAAAAAGTGTAATAACTCTCGAAAGGGTTCCTGGATCATAAATCTGAGGGCATCGTTGCGTTCGGAAAAACAATTTTACCTTAGGCAAGGCCTAACATCGGTCGGCACAGGACAGTGGTGAAATCTGGTTTTTTTGGATGCAACCGTAAAAAAATATTTAATTAAAAAAATTTATTCAAATCCTTG
This sequence comes from Viscum album, assembly GCA_963277665.1. Taxonomy (NCBI): domain Eukaryota; kingdom Viridiplantae; phylum Streptophyta; class Magnoliopsida; order Santalales; family Viscaceae; genus Viscum; species Viscum album. The sequence goes on along the minus strand of OY728151.1, from coordinate 398,068,349 downwards.
TTACAGCCAAATATCATATCTTTTAAATAGAGATCTTGCAGGGGATCAGAGTTATAATTTCCTTAACCCTGAATTACCCTGGAGGCTTTGGAGGTTCTGGAGAAAACCTCCCAACGCGGCAATGGTGTTTTTGACGAGCTTCGCCAGCGATGACGACGCGGTGACCAGATCTTCGCCAACGAATGTCTCCGATCCAGGTAGGATGTTTGTCTATGATTTCTTCCCTGTTTTTGATTTCCACGATGAACGCGGACTAATACACCAATAGATTATCCCGTAGATCAATTGTTCTTGCGGGATGGAATTTTGATGGAATCATGGGGATTTGATTCTTGAAATTTTTTTGGTTTCGTTCAACCTCCTAATGGTGACGGACCAAGATCAGCACGAACATTGATTGAGGTTCGTACCTCTAAATTTTTTGTGGTCTTCTTACCCAAATTCTCGTGTTCTACGCTACGTTCTACACGTTCTTCATGGGGATATGAACAATGGATCGTTGCGCAACCATTTTGTGAAGCAACGTTCCGAAATTGAAGACCTGGCATTGATACAACCCTACGGAGGTGCGGCTGCGGTGAAGATGGATGGATCGAAGCAGATTGCAAGATATCGTTCTTTGAACAATTTTCGCATGGGTGACTAGAATCAGATTTCAGAGCCGATCGAAGGCCAAAAACCCATGGATTCGACATCACGATGAAGAAGCGACCCAAGATCTTGAGTTTCATGGAAAATATATAGGAGAAACGCGATTTGGAGAATCAGCTGAGGAGCAAGGAGGAAGACGACGCTTCTGGAAATTTCCCGACTACATGCCGTGTAGTATGGGCTACACAGCGTGTGTTCGTCGGTGGACCACATGGCGTGTACTACGGGAGTACACTACCATGGGCTGGGTACATGGCCACGAACATAGCATGTATAGCCCTCCTCGGCCATACCCGAGTAGATACACGGGATACCATGTGTACTGGTACACAGGTAGGTGACACGGACACGGACATAGGCCGTGTACGGGCACATGGCCAGCATACACGGAGCGAGCCCCAGGTTCTCGGATATGGCGTGTGATTCTTCTACACGTCGTGTAGTTACATTCTATCTGACAATCCGAATTACATGGTCCATTTACTCGGGCAGTACCCGGAGTTAGGAACACGACGTGTACTTTTCTACATGCCATGTAGTTGAGTTTTACACCTCTTGAATAGATGACATGGGCTATTTAAATGGGAAATACCCAGGGTCAAGGAACACGGTGTGTAACCATACTACACGTCGTGTAATAAATTCTTCAAGCCTTGAGATAGTTGCCTTCTGTGACTTGGGTTAGTTTCCTTATGGTTCGTACCCTTAGTCATTCTCCAGATGGTTTCTTGTATCATTTCCTACACATAGGAGTATGATCCCTTCAGCTGGAATTCCTGAATAGAGTTGTTGGAATCCCCGATGTTATACATCGAGCCGGATCCTCTATTCATTCCTGGAACCCTAGGTTGAGTTCTCGGTATCGACGTGACCAACATTACCTAGGCGTCGATCCACTGCTTAGCAGATTAGCTTAGACTGAGTTGTCCGAATCACCCCATGAATTAGTTGTGATCCTCATCTGGCTATCATGTTCTCAAAGTAATTATGGAGTGTGTTCTCCCAGAATGTGTACTTCGTATCTCCCGGTTCAGACCTAGGAGTGTGTTCTCCTTATTACGTGCTTAGTGGAATCTTCGACCTGGATATTAATGGTGGTTTCATGATAGTTAATCGTCTATGAGTATATCTAGATTTTCTTGTTATATGTTCTGTAGACATATAATGTGTGGAGCTGACTGTATATTTCCTTTGCGGTATTTCCCTTATTGTATTTTCATTGTTGTTTCGGGGTGTCCTACTGGGTATTTTTATAATCACCCATGCACGTGCTTTTCCCGAACATGTCGTGTCTTGTGCAGACGAGCGAGCCTTCGACAGGATTCTAGGCGGAACAAGACTGGACGGTACTCAGTGAGATCTGATGGGATGAGGTTTGTTCCTATGACTATATACTGTAGTCCCATAACCTTTCTTTACAGTTCGGACCTTGTTATAGACTCTCTTTTGGTGGGCTTATACTTTTGGCCCAGGGTTATACATTCTTATACTTTACATTCCTATTGTACACTGTTGGTTGTGATTTAGTGTATCATGCATCTTTTTCATTTTTAGTAGTTTTCACATTTCACCATTGTGGTCTTGGAGATGTGTGTGTGTGTAAATGTTTATAGGAAATTCCTCCCATGTTTGTATCATGCCTACACGGTTCTAGTCACCAGCCCATAGCCTATTGGAGGCGGGCTTGGGGAGTTGTGGCTCGGGCCCCACTGGGACGCGTCGTGACAGTATGTTCATATTCTTTTTTTCCACCATGTTTGGTTGATGGAATTTTATGGGGTGGGGGGGGGGGGGTAAAGGTCATAATATGCTCCATGTTGGATGAATTTTTATGGTTTGATTCATCTTGAATGACTAGGTCTAAGGGACCTTGGATGAATAACATAAGGTAATAACCTCACCATATTGGGGGTTAACTATCGTATGATTCATCTTGTGGTGATTGATCGTGGAAGCATTGGGAAGGAAACCTCTATTGTTGAGTTGATTCCATGATTGATCTCTTGATCCACCTCCCAATACTATGTGAGGAAACATTTATTTAATTCATAGAATAAGTACCCAAAATGGTGTTAGATGTTGTCTTTCCATGTCTCCTTCATGACCACTGGTTGTTGCTGACCGGATGAATGGGGGTTTTTGTTTACATAGAGATCCTTTCTGGTAGCCTCTAGTGTTGGGGGAGTACTATGTTTATATTATTTCCAATCCAAAAAATTTAAGATCTAGTGTTGAAGGCACTGGATTGGTGATAAAGTCTTTCCCGGAGATGAGGATTCAACTTGAGCAGCGAGCAGGGCTTTAATGGGAACAAACATTAAAGAATCCATTGGGAGTAAAGAGAGTTATGAGAAAACTCGAAAAAACACCTCCATTAAAGAAACAGCATTTAGATATACAGATGAATGATTTTTTCCATCGACTAGTCATCCTTTATAAATTTATAGGGGCCTGAATGATATGTAACACTATCAACATGTTTAAGGATTCCAGTTGGGTACAACTTTTTTGTTTCACATTTCCCTCAGAATGTCTGTTCTTGTTAAGACTCACTACATCGGGGTAGTTTTGATTGGATTTATTTATGGAACTAGAAAAATGAAACTGTTCATTTTCCAAAGGGACCAACTATCAAAAGGTAGGTGTTCATTTGGTTTGGACCTACGATACTTGCATACATTCATTGGTCTAGAGGATGGGAGGTCAGACTCATCACACCATTTTGGGTGGAATTGTTTCCAACTCCAGGGCTCTCTTATAAATTTGTTATATTTTCATGTTTCATTATTTATTCAACAATTATAACTTATTTTTCCCTTGTAATTTGAAATAAATTATCACCATGTGTGTAATTTATATCATCAATATGTATTCGAGATTCTACATTAATGGAGACGTCCATATTTTTTTGAGGTTCTCTATCAATGTTATACTATCATATACTATTTAGAGATTACTTAATCACTTTTTATAATAATACTAGTTATAAAGCCACTTAATGGGGCAATATTTAAATTTATTGTCATCTAGGGAGACCAAATTTTTTTTTATGATAGGATTGTATCAATAAATGGGCTGCGTACGTATCCTTGTGAAAAGAATATAAACCCCCATAGTTCAATTCCTCATAATTTGGCACATCATTCCTTTTATGGTTATGTGATAAATACTAATCCATACAGTTTACTATGATTTTTTATGGATGTCTTTGCGAAATGGGCATATTCAAGGCATAGTTTGAGACTTATGACTAAGAATCTGAAGGATCTTGGAAATAATATGGGTTTCTATGTTTGAATAGAACCTATTGGGAATATAGACCAGGATGGAATGGGTTGTTTTGGAGTGTTGGGTTTGAACCATAGGGATGATTCTCTCGTATTACATTTGTATGGGAATCAAATTCCATGTAGTTTGATGAGTCGCATAGGAGAGTATAGTCCTTTGAGGGAAATGAGTTTGGGCTTACTTCATGGAAAGGATGCCTTTTTACAGATGTAATGAGATGGTACATGAGCCTTAGGGAGGATTCCTACCTATCCTAGTATTGATGGTAGTCAATGTTCTCATAGATCATTCTTCTTGCAGGAGTGTGTGGCCCTTTGAGAGAAACATGTTGCGGAATACTCTTAAAGAGAATGCATGAACTAAGGGAATTAGTGTCAGATCCCTAAAGTGTATATTGAATGAGGTTGGGTCTTGGTGAAGGCTCCTCATGTATCCCAAATATGGTGGGAATAATATTCCTTGTAGTTCAATAGATGGTGGATTATGTGGATGTTGTGGTCATCATAGTTCTCTATGCTCACATGAGTCATGCTCGGTGTGAGAAACAAGATGATGTGAAAGATTCAACAAACCAAACAGAATTTTTCTCCTCCGCTGCTAGAAGAGGATAGGCCTGTGTCGGTGATGGGGGAAGTGGTCAAGGCAATGAACCTTCCCTCTATTCAAATTTTATCATACTAGGGTATAATGTAACGAAAGAGTGAAGGAGAAGGAAGTAGATAAGAGAAAGACTAGAACCTTCAACATGAATGTATTGGGTCTAAAACCTATGTTTTATCCTTAAAATTTGTCTTTGTAGTGGAGGGTGACATCACATTTTTTCATATTGATAATTTGGAGTGAACCGTACCTTCCCAACAAGATAGAAGAGGTTCTAGGTTTTAGATATGACAATGGGTGGTCATGGACAAAACACTAAACCTCCAAACCGGGAACACCACAATATTGTTCTTGGGAGAAAGGTCCATGTGACTGAAGATGTACAATCCCAAAGACAATCCATGGTTGTTGAAGAAACACCACCTTATGTTGAAGAAGTTAATTAGGAGGGTCTCTAGGTGAGACCCATTAAAATTATGAAAAATATTTAATCTACAATTCACATAATTTATATGTGGATCAATACTATTTTATATTTCATAAAATTGAAGATCCTAAACACCATGGGTATCGACATACTAATATTTTATATAACACATAGTCTTTGAGGATTTAGAACCTATTTTGAATTTATGATTATAAGTGTAGACCAAGGTAAAAATCCAACATCCAATTCATGATCATATTTTCTAGTGTGTAGTTGGGAGAAGTGGTTTGATCCTATGCTCAAGATTCTAGATATTACAGTTTTTTGGTAAGTTTATAGAATGTTTTATATGCTTGTATCGATTTACCCATGCTTTGTAAATTTTTTATAACACACTGTGTACTATAATCATTTTTTTCCTTTATTTATCTTTTCATCTTCTGCACCTTATTTCATTATCATTAATGTTAATGATATATTTTCAACTACAATTTAGATATTGTTATTGCTTCTATTTTTTCATGTGTATCTACTACTGCACTCTAATTTGATCAATGAAGACATATTCTCCCCATTTAATTGCCAATGGTCCTCGCTGCTAGTCACCAGCCTCTGGCATTTCGGAAGGCACACTTGAGGTCTTGTGGCTCACCACATTGTGGCATGGTTGAGTGACACTTTGGGAAGGATGATACAAAGTGGTATCATATGGGGGAATTATTTTTCATTTATCATTCTATTTCTGTTTAGATAGGTTAAAAGGGATTTTATATTTGGTTATGAACATATTTATGTGAGTAATGAACTCATGTGCTTGGGAAACATAAATTATATGAGATGGGTAAATTCTTTTGTTGTTTCTGTAGTTACTGTTTCCTCGATTTCACCATAGAGTGACACACATGTATTAAATTTATATTATCATGGTGTGATATCTATATATATAGAATTATGAAAATTGGGGAAATTACTATCTTTCCACAAATTAAGCACAATAGCACATAAAATGGAATGCATTATGACATTATAAATCTACTTTCTGTGTGAATTGTCTGTATTTATTTTGATTGATGTATTTTCCTTGTTTTTTATATTTTAAAATGTGACGGTAATCTCAATGATGGAATAATTGGTTATTTTGAGCTATAATTCCCCATATGTTGGTTTAGTGGGATCCTGTAGTATCTCAATTGTTCAAACCACATACATGGACAGTTATACCCATTTAATGGTGTAATGGTAATGATTTCGTTGGCTGATGTTCCAATATAAATTTATATGGTGTATTAGCTGTTATGAGAAGGAATCAGGGATGTAATTAATTGTATTGTAATCATAATATAGAATTTGTCAATAATTGGTCTAAATGAATTTAAATTAATTTGAATCATTAAATGTAATGTCAATATTGTGTGTGAGACCATGACCCGGTTCTAACTAGGTATTAGGTAATCAGCTATGTGTCCAATACATTATAGGTTTCTTATTAGTATCACCCATACTCGTCTCTATGAGTAGGAATAAGGGTGTGCTTCTTTTGTAGGATAGCTTTGTGTCTCTCCTCATTTTTCTGTTTCCATATTTGTTATAAATCATATATGAGGTTTTCACTAATAATCTTAGAGATATTATACTATGATGACCTTTTGTTTTACTCTAGTAGAGTGGCGATGAGAATACCCAATAAGTGGTGGGCCATGATCCCCCCATGATACCTCCTATAGTGCAACTTGGAGAACCTCGTAGAGATCTTCAACTCGGTTACTATTAATAGTTCGATGATATCCATCTATGGTTTATGAAACCAGAATTGTGGGAACCTTAACATTCCCCATCTATTGTTGAGATGACTAGGGTGTTTCAATAGTAACATCCTATGTTACGTAAATCCCCCAAGACATGGTGGTATATTCTATCTCAGGCTGGCCATCATCAGGGCATGGTCAGGGAGGACTTCAAAATAGCCTTATTCAACTAATTCATTCCTCATACCCTGGAGAATGATGTTATTATAGAATTAATTCACCGTGATCATGGTCACATTTTTATGATGGAATACTCACCTTGTTTTGTAGAGTTATAGTGCATTGCACCAACCTTTATCAGTGTTGATTAGATTACTATAAGACACATTGATTATGTCTTCATCATTCCATCTTCACATTGGTGAAATTATATCATTCTACCATAATATTTGAATGATTGAACCATTACCATATCACTAAGAGAAAATTGAGGGAATCAGGAGATGTGAAGCAGTGCACATCAAATTCCTATAAGAGTAGTGGAATATCAATTTGTTGGAAGAAATTATTCAAGGGTACATGTGGGGTTAGTACCAGTTAAGTGGCACACAACAACAAATTTGTGGTTTGTCATCAGTTTGGATTGATAGGGAACAGAAATCTCATGTGTATGAAGAACCTGATTGAGTGTTGGAATTGCGAAATGATAGGTCACCTATTGAGTAACATCTATTTTTTTCTGTTCCTTGAGAACGAGATTTTGTACTAGAACCAGCTTTAGGTGTAGGATCATTGACCCCACATCAGGGAGGAATATGTTCTTATAATGGTCATTTTAGATGAGAATGAATTTATGGATGATGAATTCTAGCTTTATTGTCCCATTTTCGATAGGGTTTGTTGACATTGGATACGCATGATGAATCTTAAGGTTGTGGTTTAGGGTATATCTATTTTGTTTAGCCTATACTAGAGGAGAAAATGCTTGTGTGATCTACAGTGAGAGGTACTATTCTGGTTGAATCTAATCTAGATTCTAAATTATTACATATAGATTCATAATAAGACATTCAATCCAATGATTCAATGGGAAGACATGGATTATTAATGGAGTACTCCATTGGTGTTATGACAATTGAGACACAATTCAGAGTTAGGACAGAGGGTATATTCCAGTGAAATGAGTGACCCCTTTAGATAGTCACATATTATTTTCTATGGAATATCTTCATCCCTGAGATTACTAGTTTCCTTTCCATTCATGATATGGAATGGATTTTTCATTATCGGGATTAGGGTAATTGATATCACCATAGAGTTTCATTGTCACTTCCCAAGAGAAATGTGTATATTTAGAATGGATATTGGGATATATAGGTTATCTAAGATGGAGTTAAGAATATATAGATATATATAATGATGTTCCAGATGTCTAGTCTCTTTATGAGCTAATGGAGAGTGAATTTAGATGAATTTCATTCTACTGTAAATCATTTATGGGACGTATTTCCTGAATATTTTTCTAGATTTCTTCATGAGACAGTAGTTGAGTTCACCATAGAGCTTCTACCATGTGCAGCACTTCTGTCCATTCCTCCATATTGAGTGGCACCAATAAAGCCCTATGAAATCAAGATGAATCTTGTAGACTAAAATATTAAGGTTTTTTCACAACCAAACAGATCATCGTGGGGTTCGCACATCCATTTCTCCAAAAATGATGATAGTACGCTATGATTTTGTATATATTATCACTGATTGAAAGATCTTAATGTGAAAAACATGTATCCACTATATCATATAGATGAAATATATTACCATATTAGAGGATAGATCATTTGTTCTAAAATTTATTTAAGGTGTGCATACCATCAGTTCCACTTTAGACCTTCCGACATACCATGTAAAATGTTCTGAAGTAGGTAAATTTTTTAAAAGTATTTGTTTATGTCATATGGATGGACGACAACACCAAAAGTCTTCATGTATATAGTGAATCATGACTTCCACTTGTATATTGATTCATTCATGTTAGTTTTAATAGATTAAATCTTATTGTTTTTGTGCTCGAGGAAAGACCATTCTAACCATCTTTAAATTTTGATGAGTACACTAAGAGTGAACCATCTATATAAGAATCTAAATAAATTCCATTTTATGATATGAAAATTATACTTATTGGGTAAAAACATATCTAAGGAATGATTTAAAATTGACCCAAAGAAGTTGAGTATTGTGTATTTCTAATATTATTCAAATACAGTGTTCAACATACATAACGTCATTGGGCAGGCTAATACATGAGAATAATCTAGAACTTCTCACATTTGGAAGCACTACAAACAGGATTGATCGAGAAGGGTGTGAAATTATACTGAACTAAATATTTTTTAGACATATTTTCAGGAGTCAAAAGGAAGACTCAATTCTACACCAATCTTGATTCTTCCCGTGCTAGAAGAAGATATAAAACCAATTTTTATGTATTAGAAATTTGATTGGTTGAGTTTTAATGCAAATGGATAATGTTGTGGCCTATAGATGTTGCCAGCTGAGACATCCTATGTGGGAATATCCTAATATAGACCATAATCAAGAACCCATGGTCCATGTTTTTCATTTTTGGAGGAACTACTTTTTGGGTGAGAGGTTCATTATTCACACAGACCATAAAAGTCACTAATACATTTAAACATAGTGACACTTGAATTTTAGGCAGTGAATGTGGGTGGAATCCTTGAAATAGTTAAAAATTGATATTTCTTACACACCTAGGATGGTTAATGAAGTATATTATGTATTGAGATGAAAGACTCTGGTAGATTCCCTCAATGATTCCAATTTTTGGGGCCAGTTGATGGATTTGATCTTTGAGATGCATATAGAGGATTAGGAATTTCACATGCATCAATTTATAGTAACACTTGCAGAAAAATATCATCTTCTAAAATTGGTCTGAATGAAGAAATTAACAGTTTTTGAGGTTCTCATCTGGGGGGAGAGTGTCATAGGAGAGAAATCACCTCCTTTATGGGTTGTTGATGAGAGTGAAACCCTGATCTTTAATGGAAATCTATTAGTGCCCACAAATTTATGGGAGGATATGATGTGGTAATCACATGCCTCTTTGTGAAAAGTTCATCATGTGATTTCATAACTGTACGAAAAAATTCATAATTAGTAATAGTGGTCATGTATAAAAAGGAATATAGAAGGTTTCATCAATCTATGATCACATTGTTAGCAGGTGAAGATAGATCACCAATGACTTGTTGGACAACTACAACCTCTCTCCATTCTAGAGTGATAATAGAATTATGTCACTGTAGACATTAGAATGGTATTTATTAGGTTTCATAAAGAAAGTGATGTATTATAGGCTATCATCAATAGTCTTACCGTGGTCGTGAAAATCCTACCAATTCGGTGAAACTTCTTTACAGATTAGGGAAAAGAGATATACATTTTGGAGGGACTGTGACTACAAGGTCTACACCACACTATCATTTCAGACCTAGATTTTTCTTTTACTACCTGATTCCCTTTTGGGTTATATAAGGAACGTGGTTCACAGGTTCTCTTGAGTACTAAAAAATACCCTTAGATTGATGAGTAGTCCGAGCAGATGATTCAGGTGTTATATGATATACTACAACCCTATATTCTTGAAGTTGAAGGTTCATGGGAAAATAATATTGTTCTATTGGTGTTTTCTTATAGTAAATTATTTCAGGAAACAATTTTTTTGTATTATTATAGGGATCTATACTATAGAACATATTATTCACCTATGAGGTGGTTATGGGTGGGTGAAGAAGCTTTACTATTTCTTTTTCATATACTAGAGACTTTATAGAATGAACAGATGTTTCATAAAAATATGAATATTTCTCAGTCTAAGATGATGTCTTATAACAATAATTTCCACATACCTCAAGAGAAAATGGTGATACATTTGGTCTTCTGACGTGTATCAGCTATATTATATCATAGGAAAGTCGATAGATAGGTAATGTTATCCCCATGATATGTCAAGTTGTTCATGAAATTACAGATAGTTGAACCCATAGAATATGAGTTTCAATTTCCTCAGAGGTACTATGTCAGGAATAATTTCATCAACATATCTCAAGATCAATAATTTCATGTCAACCCATATCATTTTGATGACCTTTAGGATATTAATCTTGAGGTTGATTATTCCTTCAATGATAATTATATATATATAATTTATCATAGCACAATGACTATCATAGGAAGGTTAGATTCTCATTTTCGAGTGCTATGGAAGCACAAATGCATACAAGAGGGGACCTGGGAGTGGGAATCCAATGTACGTGATCAATGGAAAAATCATTCTTAAATGACATTATAATACCCTTTAATGGGAAAATCATGGATGATTTGTCATATGTAGGGGTTTTTGTAATGTCCCAAATATTATTTCTGGGTAATACATTTAATTTTTTATTATAATTACTTTAACCAGTAGAAAAATTGATTCTTAAAAATGTTTCATTGATGTTTTAGTGGTGTTTGGGGGACATTTGAAGTCAGTTCCGTAGAAAATAAGATGTAGAATGAGCCACATAGTTTATCTAAAACAGTGAGACGTACGGAATATAGTTGTCTGTGGCATATGAAATCCTTGTTAGAAATATTTTTTATATTTTGTGCAGGGATATTCATACAGTGAAAAAAACCATGCGATGTGCCCTAGGTAGCAGTTTATGACACTTTATTGGACCACAACAAAGACAAACCGTGCGGCCAATCCATGTATTGTGTAAATATTGGTGAATTTATAAAAATTAACCTCGTAAATGATTTAAATGATCCTTATAAATTTTATTTTTTTCTAGAGGTTGTGTGCTCATCCCTATGAAAATACCCTTTTCTAACTTCATGTAATGAATTCATGTATCCCCTAAGGTTTTACTCATACCTACCAAAACCATTTTATTCATTTTCTGAATAAACCACTTTATGGTTAGTGGGAACTTCACAATACTCAAATAAAATTTAAAACACCCCAAACATTAACCCATTCAAGGTTCAAATTCCACCCCAAAACATCAAATTTCAACTTCAAATTTCAAATTCAAAAAATAGAACACATCATTAAAAAACACAAGTCTCCTTGGGTCTGCCTTTATCCATGCACCCTAAACCCTGATTCACAATCAATCCATCGTCGCATCAACTTTTCCAGGAAATAGAAAACAATAGAGAATATCATCATCATCCTAGGCAAGAACAGGAATCCTTCGGAATGTGTGGGGGGAAATCTCCCCTGAACCAGCAACCAGAACAACTGAAATATGGAGGTATCCCATCCATTTTTTTTATCTGGGTGTGTTCTCATATTCCACGGTTATATACAATTTGATTTTTTTGTTGATTTAATCTAATATAGATAAAATTAAAGGTTGATTCTAGAGGAGTTAAGATATACACAATTACGGTAGGTGGTCAAGAACTTCTCCCATCACTTCATTGAATTACATAAATTGTTTCATTTTGCCGTGATCAGAGGTTTTTCTCTCCCCAACATTATTTTTCATATTTAATTTAAAATGAGTGTACCAGAGTGCACTTGGTGACCCATGGAACGGGTGAATCAACCCCTTGGGATTAACGCATTGCGATTATGGAAACCAATGTTTATGGAATTCCTTTATATTTACATTTCATTTACTTAGGGAAATTATACTCCATTATATGGGTGTTTAATAACAAATTAAACCATGATTTGACTGAGTTGATTCAAATTAAATGAATTTACCACATCTTTATAGCCTTACACCTCATTCCTACATTGAATTGGCCATTTTTTTACACATTAGTCCCTAATTTTAAATGACTTTAATGGTTTTCTGAATGAAAATATTTTGATAGTGATTCCAATTGAAAAAAAAGATGAATAAATGGAATTTCGTCCCATTTGACATGATTTATATGTACTTATTTTATGTCCAATTTCCTTTTCCACATTGTATAGGGTGGTAAAAGGGGTTATAAATAATGTACTCCTTGGAAAAAATATCATTCCTTGGATATATTTTTCAATGACTGTTAAATATATCATGGGTGAAAAAATATATGCCTCAGACAGGCTCATTAAGTGTTATATGTTTTTCCCTTAGACCAGTGACATAAGATCCTTACGGGATACTGTTTGGATGGTCTCAATTACATGATTGGTTGCACCATTCCATGTTAGAAACTCAATCCCCTATATGTGATATTATGTATAGAATCAGAGGCAATTTCATGTTTTTCACACCTTGCCAGAGTGACACTTGTTAATTCATACATGGGTTACCTTGGATGGAATATTTTTATGAATGAACATATATTGATCTAATCAAGCAATACATAGTATTTCTCTTAGGATTTCTAAGGATAGACTATGGATGAGCCTTTATAATTTAATAAGTGGTTCTTATTTAAATGAAAAAGGGTAAATGAATGTTTTTCAGAAAGGAATTGTTCAGTCAGTTTATAAAAATAGAGGGAACTAACCTATAATCCCAATCAAAAGCTTGGGGTAGTCCAACCTATAGAAATATACCATACTAACCTCACCATTGTAGGATAATTCAGTTCAGAAAAACAATCTTTGGATGAAGCTGGTAACTCCATTGGTCTTTAGGTGGAACCCATTCAAATTTTTGTATTTATTTTTTCTTTACTATATTTAAATTAAATAGAATAGACTTTTAGTTTATATTGGAATAAATTCTAGTTCCCAGACATCAGAGGTGCCAGTTTACTATGATTTTATCTTACACCCTTCCTGGGTTCCTTTGGTACCCACATAGACTATGACTGTATGTGTAAAATAAGGGAAACATATATCTTCCAATAATATATATAATTTTCTAAAATTGATATGGGAGAATAGGACTAATAATATGCTTGATATGATACTTTTATACATTTTTTTACTTTTTGATTATTTTGGATGCATTTATTATATGGTTGTGTCACCTTCCTCATTCATAGTCATTTTTTATAACACATGACATACTATCATCACTAGTTTCCTCAATTTATGTATTCAACTTCTAATTTAAATTTAAATATCTGTTATGTTTATTCTTCAATTTTGGCTTCTATCTAGAAGTTTTAACATCATCTCTTATTCCATAATTATCTACTACTACACTCTACTCTAATCGAAGAGTAATTCAACTCCACCAAAAACATACCCAAGGCCCTAACAACTGATCAAAAACCTATGGGGTTCGATAAGGCAGGCATTAGGTCATCTGGAATACTACCTCAGGATAGTATTGAGTGGAAGAATTATAGGGACATTACAAAACATATTCATTTGTTATTATTTTTCAATGAAACATTTTAATATAATAGTATAACAAAAATTATTCAAAAAATAGTTCAAAAATTTTTGTGATCTTTTCTGTTGAGATGATACAAAAAAATAATATACCAAATGATATTTCATTATGATATTTTTGTAATATATTGTGGACCTAATTAAAAGACTTATTGATAGATATAAGATCGTATTATATGGATTCTAAAGTATTATCTTAAGAATTATTCATCGATACTGTAAAATTATATTATATTTATTAAAAAAACCTCATTTCATTATACACATTAATAGTGTAATGTCATTAAAATTAATATGATTCACCAGATGTTCATAGATCCATTTTGAAAAATCTTTTTTCTCAGTTTCATTGAATTAATCTATCAGGACTAGAACATGAAATCCAATAAATATTGTTAGGTATGAACTTTTATTGTATAATTAAAAAAATATGTTATTACAATAATTAAATATACTTGATTTCTATTAAATTATAAATGTCTAATTAATTATTTTATCTTATCCTTTCAATTTTACATTCGGTAATTGAAATCTGAATTCATCTAACTGTATCACAATGTTCTCCAAAAACATATTAACATTTACATCAGAACCATATTTTCCAGTGTAGAGGTATCACTATTATTGTATTTTTTCAATTGATATAAAATATAATTCCACTAGTCTTGAAAATTTTATTCTCTTGTTACCTTAGTCATGAATAGAGGAGGGTAGTCACCTTTTATAAATGGGAGAATTCATTTATTCTGTCCTGAGATAATTTTCATGATATCATTTTTTTGCAATAATTCATTTTCCTCCATTGAAATGATATATATTGGGTTTTATACTTATGGTTGAAAAATTAGTAATTATGTAGCATGTCTACATAATTTATATTTTCTATATAAATCCCATGTATTATATTTATAGTTTAATTATTTTTTTCCTATGATAACCCATATAATGAACAATATCATTTATTAATATATATATATATATATATTAAAGTGGAATTAAATAATATATATTATTTAGTAACATCCTTATCTCAAAAAATTAATCCTCCTTGGAATTCATTAAAACATGATTATTAGATTTTTATTCAACAAAATAACATTATATTATTCATCCAATTAATATATAGATATTATATTTAAAAAAATGTGAATAAATATTTATTAAAATTCAACTCAGATATATATTTCAATAGATATATCATGGGTGATTTTATTTTATTTTATTTATCAAAAATAATAATAATTATTCCATGTTATTGAGTATAATATTTAGATAATATAATGAATTCAAGAAGTATTTAAAATGAAATTCTAGATAATCATATCTTGTAACCCTGTAAGAATCATTCATAGTAGATTTAGGTGTTTTTTATAAAATTTATGATTAGAATGTAGAAAGTTATCAATAAACCCGTAAGGGAAGTGTTATCACATCCAGGTTAAACATCATAAGTGTGGGGGGGGGGGTGGATCTAGGTAAGACATTCTAAAACAAAAAAAAAACATTTTGATCTTGTTTCTTCATTAATTAAACACTCTTATATACCTTTATTATATAAATATATTAATAGAAATGGTAACATTATTGTTTCACATGAATTTTACATAATAAAACAACATTAGAGAAAGTTCAAGGTTAATACATAGGTAATTTACATATATATCAAATCCACTAAAGATAACATATATTAAAAATTTTAGAATAAGAAAAAATTTCCCTCCTATCTCACTAATAATAAAAATTTGAAATCTTACAACTCTCTAAATAGTGTCCTATTTACTACTCATTCATAATATTCATCATTTGATCACCTTAACATATATTTCATATACCTCATTTAGTGAATCATAAACCTCATATTTTATCCACATGTTGACTACCACCTTACCATGAAATTTATCAACAATTCATTCCAGTCATGTATGTTTCAAATTCATGAATACCCTTTGTAATATTTGTATAAATTTTCCAATACATTTAAAAACATATATCTTTTACCAAACCCACAAAACATGTAACCAACAAAATATTCCTTGAAAAAACCTAATTCAAATTTCCAAAAGTTTTTTCGTTATATAACTATTGTTATTATGAATCCTTCAAGCAAAAATGCCATTCAAGAAACAATTTTGTGAATATATATCCCTTGAATCTATGTTTAGGAAAACTCTTTGCAAGAAAGGGAGTATTGACCTATTTATAGTAATTTTATCCCATTTAGAAAAAAAATGATGCTCTGACCACAATTATTAGAATATAATGATCCAGTTTGTTAAACTCCCCTTATATACAATTTTTTTTAGAATTTTCGTTGTCTCAAAACCTGCTATAATTATGGAAACATTCTTCTAGGAATCGACTATTTTTTAAAAAACAACATATCATTCATAAATTTCATTTCTTTTAAATATTTCAATGATTTAGTCCAAATAAGCAATTTTCAAGAACCTTTTCCATTCCTCTAAATTTTGGACAGAACAAATTTGGCGAACAATGGTAAACACCACCAGCATGTGCATGTAACATTCAAAATAATTTTTTGAGCTATCATACAGTTTTATAGATTATTTTTCAATATGTAATATAATTAGTAGTTCTTAAACTCAAAAACAATCTCTTTTAGGACACATCATAAATAAAAACATTAACACATAATAGTTAAAATTAACCTTAATGGAATTTTCCCCAAAATATATTATTTGTGTTTGTTGAAAAATAATTACCTTTTGATACATCCTTAAATATTTAGTGTCAAAAAATTTGAAAACACATTTCACTCAACCATATTATACCACAACTCAATTATTTAAAATAAATATAAAAATTAATGAATAAAATAACACATATTATAAGCACCTTGTGATCAATTTTTCACAAGAGAAACAAGATTAGTATTTAAAATTCATTTATTAATTACTTCACCATTGAGAAAAAAACATTTTATAGTACTCTAAATTTTTTTATAAGATTTTAATTATCTCTGGAAAGAAAATTATGACACTTGAAAGGGATAAATCAACATCACCATCGTGAAATTTATTTTATCATGAACCTAATAGTAAAATTGTTTTGATATATTATTTTTGAATGTTTTTAAAAAATATTTTCATATTTAAAACACATCCAATTTTAATATAATCCCCCTTTATAATATCATCCAATCCAGAAAAGAAAATTCTCCCACTGTGTGAAAGAAGAAGAAGGATGGTCATTAGTATTATTAAATATGGTGGAGAACACATATTAGTCTAAATAAGAAAAAACATCTTACCTTAGGGGTTGGGGGTTCATAAACATCACTTATCCATGTTTGTGGAGTAGATTGAATACAAAGAGACACTCGATGATTAAAAAATTCTTATTTGTGTATGGAATTATTTAGAATATATGAAACCTATTGTTTTATAGGCACATAATCTAACATACATATCCCATGATCCAACTTATCCTTTAGAAAATGATTCATTATTTTAAAAAAAATCCCATGATTATTGGGAATTATTTTTTTGATGACTAATAGATATTAAATTCCCATATAATATTCTAATTAAATCATTAAAATCAACTCCCATATCACAAAAATAATGACTCATCCATAATAACTATGTGTATGATTGAGTAGATGCAATATATTTAGTTTATAAAGTTTCTAACTAAATGAAATATTTTTTACCAAAAAAATAATTAATAAATGAAATAAGATATAATTAACCAATTGAAAATAATATTTGATAATCTACTAAAATATCCCAATCATCTTATTTGTAACTGAAAAACTCATGTTGAAACTTTTCCATGTATAAATAACTTAAATCATCCTTTAATTTGGTATATTGAAGTATTATTTTAACTATATTAAGATGAATTTAGTTTTTATTATTTTATTGTCAAATATAAAATGTGAAAAAACACCATTCCATGTCTCTATTATTAACAATTGACTAGAAATAATCTTTCAATATTCAAGGACATTGATATCATTCCATCATAATCTCCTGAATTGTTCATCTAGATAGCCCACAAATTTTCATCTTCATAGAATTATCCATTCAATATAATCAAAGAAAATTTCATGAATATTATTGTCAAGAAATATTTGTGATATTTCCTCCTTATGTTACCTTTAAATCAAGGAAAATCATTAATGTTCCAATCATTATCATTTAGAACTCATTTCTCATGAAATCATATTTTTTTTTCTTTTCACATGACCTATTACCTTGGATATTTTTTCATCTAAAAACATTGTCACCATCCATCATTGATCACTCTCATTGATCACGTATGAATTGTAATCAACTCCAACAAGATGAAAAATGGGTATCCTCATAAACAGATCAAGACTTAAATAACAAGTAATTGGTTCTTTACTAAACACCTATAGATCCTTCCAAATCCAAAAAAAACTATTCTATCAAAATAATGAATGAAAATACCTACTTGTTTCTATTTATACTATTAGTCTTCTAGAACCTCATTTAGAAAGTCCAACTTGAAGTCCATATAGAAAACATTGAAAATTCATTATATTGTTATGGCATAAAATAGGTGAAAAATGTTATGCCTTGAAATATTTGAAAATGTATCATTAACACTTATTCCTTAAATTTGAGAGTTTCCCATAAAAATTATGTATTATTTTTTACTATTACAACTCAATTCATCCTTTTCTAGAAACCCAACAATGTCCCATGTGCATTATTTTTTTTCATCCTCAAAAAAGTCTCCAAATTTTTATTTTTCTTTATATTGATATGTTAATCATTAAATTACAAAATATATTCATCATTTCTATGTTCTTATTTATAATATTTATGATATATTTATATTGAAATAATTTATTTGTATGGGATTCATATGTTGAGTTTCTACTCAAGTTTCTGAATAACTGATTATGTGTGTTCTATCAATTTCATCTAAAATCCTCTATCATTTTATAAATACATTTTTAATTCCTCTATATCATGAAATTTATTCTTTTGTATCATTATAATCCACATATATTTCCCATGAATCACTTTTTTATTATTCACTATCATCAGAAAATAGTTCACTCCGTTATTAAAGATTGTTTTCATTTTTGAATACAATGACATCATTACTTTCAATAGATTTTCATAGAATCAAATTAAAGAATTTATTTCATATTATTTTCCCTATGTATCCATAGACTATCCCCTTATCTCCATAGGATTAAAAATTCATTTAATTTTCCTTAATTATTAAAAAACAATTCTTGAAAATATTCATAATTATTTTTATGTCAACTTTGAAACACTCCATATCTCTTAATAATTATTTATTTCCTTTAGAAAAAAAATTTGATTATCCATATGAAGGGATATTTCAAAAATACATCATTCCATAATTTTTCACATATAACCTTTTAATTATACAATTTTATATCCATGTTTTTTCTCACCTCAACCACTCCATTTTGAGAAGGAGTTATCACTACAATAACATGAGACCATATCCTATTTTTTGGATAATCATGTACTTGGTTGTTTATGAATTTAGTAAAATATTAGGTTTAGATCATCAATATATTCTATCCTAGAATGCTTTCATCTTCCCTCCTATATTTTATTAAAAAAACTACCCCCAAGGACTTGTTATAAATGAATAATATCCTTACAATATTTCTATTACAAACAATTAATAGAACATAATACCAATTCCCTTCATTGGAACTTGGTGATATAGTAAGATGCACATTTTCATGAACTAATGAATGAAATCGTATTGAATTTTTATCATTTTACATGTATGTATATTGAATGTTATTTCACTATTGGAAAGCATCACGTGTGTGTAGGTGATGATGTGATAGATTATGGAGATATTAAGTTTTGCGTTATTTCAACAAATCATAATTATATGGATCTCTTAAATTGAAAAGTATTTTATTCCTCAATTTTTTTCTTCTTCCTTAGATAGAATGAAAATATTTTTTATCCACTTATAATGAAAATATTCCCCATAATTCTATTTCCCTAAACAAATATACACAATATTTCCCCATGATGATAAAAAACTTATTTATATACCTTATAGCATCCCCGAGTCACACAGTTTTCTTACACATGTCATTTTGTGAGAAAGAATATAAATAAATAATACATCATAATGTATCTTATCATTTCATCTATACTTGGATTTTCCTGATCTAATAATTTTTAGTCCTTCTTCATTTCCTAATATAATTACACTATCCATGTCATTTTTTATTCCTATCACCAAATCATTATTTCACAATACAAGTGAGGTACATAAACTATAAATGATCTATAATATAGTACAATCTAATTCATTGAAGGGAGTACTTATAACCACTAATTTATCATCACTTTTTTTTACATCTCAAATCCATACATTGTGTTAAATATTTTTCTAGATCTTCATTTGAGTATGGTGGAACAACTTCATCACGCAACGATGAAAGTAATTTTTAGCACATTATATGATTACTTGAGATTATAATTTTTATAATTTGATTCTTATTTTGAATGATCCTCTATATTGATAAAGGGATATATCTATCCATGTTTCTATATCCTCTACACAATATATAGTTCCCTTAAATCCATTAATAGAATATTAAACTATATATGTCTTCTATTGATAGTCTTATTCTATTCTGTACATTTTGGTGATGAAATATAAATTTTGATAATTATCCATCATTCCATAACAATAACAACTAATATTAGGTGAATTTATTTGATTAATTGTTACAAGATTAGTTGTTATCTTGTTTCTCTAATTATTTTAAAACTGATTGAAACCAAAATAAACTGTCATGCTTGGTGTAGATGATTATTGTCTAATATGAAAAATTAGTTTTTACGGTCAAAGACCTTAACTACCTTTTGATTTAGCTATGATTGTTTCTTATGTTTTATTTGACCTCTATGATCCACCTTCATATTTTATATCATTTATGTAATATTCTTTCATGTTTTCATAAGGGATGTCAATATTCAATCATGATCATTGAAATTTATTTTCAAGCCAGAAAATAAGACTTCATGTTCTTGAAAATCTTATATTTCACCTTAAAATAATTTAGTGAAGCTATTGATATCCCTATTATATTATAGAACATTGATGTTGTACATAAGATCCTTTTTGTGTTTTCAGAAATTTAAGGTTTATACTTCTCAATTTCCTACGTTATCTCAGAATTTTCTTCATCTGGATATTGCATGTACAGTTTGGAAGTATGTACAAATCAATTAGATGTATTTGTTTTCCCTATAGACACATATATGTGTTAAATAAGGTATTATAATTCAACAAGGATTTCAAACCATTATTCCACATATCCTTACTCATTGACAATCTCAACCTTTTTCTATTAATTTTCCATTATATATACAAAATTATTTTCCTTGCAATCATTATTGTTTTCATTTTATTTCCCCTCATTCTCATAAAAATCATCATTCTCTTTTCAAAGAAGGATCCAAAGCTTGTTAAATTTGTATTTCTAATTTTAAATCCTTATATATTGGATGAATTATTTATCATCATAATTTCATATTCATAATCTTGTGACATATTGGGCCACCATGTAACAAGATGACCAATATCTTCACACTTAAATCATGTTTGTGGATGTCTCCCCCCTTGGAACTATCCTTTTATTCCTTATATATTTTCCTAAAATAATTAAATTTATTAATACCCCTCTTCTACTTCATGGATATATTGTATAATGATCTTCTCCATGCCATTTATTTCCACTTATAGGGATTTTCCTTTTTCCATAGCCTCGTTTTCTCTCTTTCTCATATATTACAACATAAGTGTAACATATAAACAATCAAATGTCAGATCCTTTGGATATATTAAAATTAGAATATATAAATTTAGATTTAACTATGTTTTTAGACTTCTATTATACAATAGAAAATATTAACATCAATAAGGATATATTAAAGAACACACACATCTTCTATTAATACATTCATATGTTCGAAAAAATATCAAATTAATTTTTGGAGTGAGAAAATATATAGTGGTTGAATTCAGTTTCTAAAAAAAATTATTTTTATATAGTATTTAAAAACTAAATCCAAAATTTAAATAGAAAGCCTTTTTAAAATGATTCTAAAATTAACAAATTTGATCGTTTAAATAATTTTATTGAAATTGGATCAAATATTATTTAAATATCATTTAAAAAATTATCTTCTTAAATTATGTGACTTAATAAAAACTGCTATATGAACAGAAAGTAATAATAACCATCAAATCAATTTTTTTATAGTTCAGATATTAACAACTGATTTATGGATTATAAAACAAAAATGTGAAATCACACTATTTAATTTAAACGATCAGTTTAGTATCAAGTCAAGACCTAATCCACTTAACATATAAGTCAACTAATAATATGTAGCCTATTAATTAAAAACTAATCCAAAAAATGATTGGTTTTTAAATATATTAATATACAATACTATCCACACAAATATTCAATTTTAAATGTTTTTATGGGATGAAAATGATAACAAGTCATGATGGACAACATCAATAGTAATTCAATAGAATATAAATAAATATATTTTAGAGGATATCGCGTATTTTCTAGTTTATTATATGAGAATCCATTTTTACAGATAAATAAACAAATATAAAATATATCTTAAATGTTTATTAAAAAATAACAATAAATTGAGACCAAATTAAATTCAAGAAGCACATTATAAATATCTTATCTTATCAAGAGTCCTTGAATTTTTCTATTGAAAGATATTTGACATGTTTTTATAAAAATTTCACAAAAAAGAGCATTATAATTACTTTTTTGTATTTTAGAATCCCATGTGAAGAATCCAATATTATTATCTATGTTTGATAAATTACATTTACTACATCACTCAATTTACACATGATAAAATATTTCACATAAAAAGATATTCCATCTTAGTAGACATTGAAGAATGTTAATTATCCTATAAATTCATTAATAATATATTTAATTCTTCAAAATCAACCATTTATATTATCAACAATAAACATCTATGTCAGAAATAAAAACATTTCATCCCAACAATCGTGGTTAGTTGATCTCATGAAAATTTGACACATTCATTTCATATAATCTGGTAGATTATTCATTTTTTACATGTTGAATGTTCGTTATTTCATAAATACATATGTTTCTTCAAGTTGTGAAAAAAATATAAGACAAATTTAATATAGTAATTGACTAAAACATAACTTATCGTGGAATATAAACATGATATAATCATATTGAAGGTAATTTCCTTAATGTATTCACTTCATGTGTTTTCGTAATCATGTTTTTTATCTGATAATAGTTGATTGTACATGAAGAACATTGATATTCAATTAATTGTAAGATAAAATAGCATTCTGTGGTCATTTCATTTCATATTTTTTTTAATTACATATGTTATGTAGTTTTTTGATGCATTAATGGGAAGTATAAAATGTAGTAAGTTGACACTAACTCTTGAACTTCATACAGTATGGTGATATGTTGAGCTCTAAAAATATCCATTTTTTAAATTTTTTCATTCAAACAATTTTCTAATAAAAACTTAAAGAACATTAATTGTAGAATAAAAATACATTGGTGCCATTATTAATGGTGGCGTTAGTCTAATAAAACAATACCAACTGTTTTTATTATCACAAATCCTTAATACAAAATTTATATGAATTTCATATATCAAAAGAATATTTGAAAAGAATTTAAATATCAATGTAAAAAGTTCTTAATGTCCTGAAAAATTCATTGTAAATTCAATTTATTTTAATTTGTCACATCCATGAATAAATACTCAACCATTTTTTATTATAAAAAAGAATCAAAATAAGAAATAAGAATAAATATAGATTAGGAATTAATGAATATGACATTAATATAGCAAAATATATTGTAAAAAAGATATAATCACACTAGAATAAATCCCAATAATAAATGATTCATTGAATCCATGTGATGGATATCTTTATTATCTATATGAATTATTAGACAATTTCCATTCGATGGTGTGTAATTTGATGATGTAGTATTTTTTAATGATGTGGAGGTGGAGTCTCTATTATCAACACACCTAGAAACATAAATAAACTATTTAAATGATTTGGAAAAAGTTATGAAAAAATTAATGATGCGGGAGGAGGTAGTAGGTCGAGATAAATGAATATATGAGGCTCTTGGATTGATATTTTATAGTTATTATGACAATGATATATAGATCATGTAATGTCAAAAACATCGAAGAAACCATTCTCCATATATTGAAGAAATACATTACAAATATCAAAAATATATATCATATTTTGATTAACAGATATATTATTACCAATATATGACATAAAATCATTATTCATAGGGAAATTATTCTAATATAAAGAATGAGTTCTAAATATCAATTTCATATTTTAATTTTTAGGTTATTTAGTAGATAATAATTAATCTCACTCTTATTGGGTTCTATGTCTTGAATAGATTGTTTTACATTATAAAAACTAATGATAGGGTATTGGAATCTTGAGTTTGAAAATCCTAATACACAACTTCATAAGTCCTGGAGAAATCATACAAAAATGCATTATATCTCCTCCCAAATGAATTATTTGATATTTTCCTCAACAAATATAGACCAATCATGTGGAGAATAAGATAGAGAATTTGGATGAAACACATTATTTATGAACCATTGATCTAAATGCATCGTCTTTTCATATTTATCTTCTTTAATATCACCAAATTGAGACCTATAATCTATGATGTCATTCGATATCATCACTATTATGAAATTAAATATATGATTTTTATGATTGATTACAATTGTATAATATTCCAAATTATTAGATTGTCTCACTTATTTCAGTTAGTTCTCAAATTCAAAAAATTATTTTCTGAATATATAAATCATATCTAATTGAAAATTTATAAAATCATTATTACTTACATATTAATATGATGTATTGTAGGGTATATTAAGAGATACATTCAGATCACTTGGAATATTCCAAATATCAATATCTTGAGAATAGACCTAAGATATCTCTCCCATAGTCTAATATTCATCATTGTTTAATGCATTATGTTCATCATTATATGAATCTTAAAAAAATTTCCTCATGAATAAATATTCAGTAATCCATAATTCTCCCATAAATTTCAATTTCATCAATGAAATATCCTTCAAATTTTTTGAATAGAGTAATGGAAGGTCCACAATGTCTAGGTATAGTAGCTCCACAATCATCCCTATCAAATTCGGCATACTCAATGCCCAATACTAGATATCTAGGGGAATTATCACCCTTATAAGAGAGATCATGCATAGTTATCTATAGGTAATCTAAATAATATATGATCAATTGAATATATTTTTATCTTCATCATGTTCGACTAATTGATACCATTGTCACTCATCCAGGTAAGGTAATCTATCATCATCATCATTTTATATATGTTGTATTTTTTATTCTAATTTGTCATCATACAAAACTAATTTGACAACATCTTACTAAAAATTATAAAATAATCTTATAAATACTCCAGAACAACATCATGTTCAATACCTATATAAACTACATCCTTAATTCATGCATGACACATTACTAGGTGAAGTTGTTCTTATACATTAAATGGGTAATCCACCCATTCCTATATCTATGAATTATAGTTGTATTTTGTTTGATTAAAAATCATTTGGGTAAGATTAAATCTATCAAATGAGTTATATTTTCCTATTCCTATGTAATCCTTTGTACTATAGCAAGACAAATATGAGTTTTGGATATGGTAGGGAACTCTGCCATTATTATATCTTTTATATTTATACAATGTGTCTCATAAAATATATTCAAACGATTATTTTAACAATATTATTCATAAAAAATTAGTAAAATATGTTTTGATGAATCAGGATACTAAAGTCCCCTTTTATAGGACTATTACATACTGAAGTTTTTTTTACTAGGATCCAACTTTCTCTATTAATTTAACCAGAACAGTTCATCTTGGTGTCACATTCCCATTATGAAAATTAATGGAATTAGAAAAATAAATGTGTGTTTTAGTAATCGGATATGATCATTAAATTTAATAATATTGTTTTTTGTATGACACATGAAAAAACCACCCCAATACATTGATGATAATTCCAAAAAAATACCATTTTCCCGTGATTTTATTGTATATATCTTCTATCTAGGGAAAAACTAAAGGTTCCCAAGAAACTCCACGTCTACATTTAGATTAAAATGTCAAAAATGTTATTTAAGTGAAATAGCCATTAATTTTTCAAGAATCACATTCCAAAATAGTGATTTGTATTACTCCAACTACTATGAAATGAATTCATTTTCTGTTGAAACTATAATATATAAATGTTGAGGATTCTTGAAATTTTTTAATGTGATTGATATGGATTTCATCTTCTATGAATTATTTCAATGAGGTGAATGTATAGAAAATGTGATTTCTATAATTCATTTATATTCCCAGCTTTCTGATTTTATTCGAGATATCTCATGGTTATAAAATATGAGGTAAACCAAAGTCCTTTAAGTTAGAGAAAGAAAGGACATTGGTTATATAAATTGGTCCTATAATCAATTATTAAATTTACAAAGGATGTGTGAATAAATATATAGGTAATTTTTCATATTCATTTCCAAATATTAATTTATGTCATTTAGTTATTAAAATAATAATCAATATTAAATAAATCTATTTAAATGATATCATGAAAAATTAAAAATAAAGTTTCATTGTAATCTAACTAATTATGGATCGATAAATACTGTAAGTATTGTAGTAATTCTATATGTAACCATATTTTTGTTATTCTATCTTCATGATAAGGATATTGTATAAAAATATGTACTATAAATATTAATAGGTTTTCTTAGTATGTATAGTGAACCTGTGAGTAATTACTCGTAGTGATTTTGGTGATCACATGTTTATGTATTATCATAAGCATGCTGACAAGATTAAAAAACTTACGGTCATCCATATAATCATGTAAAGAATTTTTCTAGGTTAAATTATGAAAAAACTTATAAAAAATATTGTAATGCATCTTAACACATGCATTGTATACTATAAATAAATTAAAACAGTTAGAATTAATTTATCATGGCCATTTCAGGATTGATATAATTGATTCTATCAGTATTCAAAGTATTTGTGAATATATGAACATTATTGAATTTAGTACTAATTAATTTTATAATTTTATCACACTTATACTAATATCCCCTCCGAAAATGATGTATTATATGAATATTAATGTTTCTAGAATGTGGAATAGCATTCCTACAAATATACTTTTCTCGCATTTTTACCACAATTTATATAGATATGTCATAATTTATATCCATTTTATAGTAATGTATGTTTCATCCCTAGAATTTATTTGAAAAAACAATGTGTATCTGTGTACATAAGAAAAATAGTGGTTAGTTCTACATACTTCTTATCTTTTAATCCATGATGACACGAGAGACATACCTAAATAGTGACATGATCTAGAAGTTTTTTTAAATATTAATTAAAACAACCAAAAATTAAATATATAGAACTAATAATATAAAATTATTATCCTCAAGAATATATTACTCATAATATAAATTTTATACTTGAGGTACCTAAATATACGTTTCCCAACTAGTATATGTGAATATTTTGGTATTTCTAGAAAATAAGGAAACATTAATACAGTAAAAAATATATTTAACCCAGAAGAAGTTATGTATAGTAAACATAATTTTATACCATTATACCAATTTTAATTAACTAATATACATATTTCATAAAGATTCAAAATGTATCCAGTACTCATTGGATTATCACAACCTTTATTATTGTCCATGTCAAAATGTATTAAAAAATATTTTGAGTACATGAATTCATTTGAAATAATTAATTATTTAGATTGAAAAATTAGAATGTGAAGTAAGATTTTATATTCAATAATATAACTTATTTCAAATTCACTTTTCATTATTTTAGAAAATTCAGATCACAAATATTTCATGTAGAACCAAAAATAACATCATAAACTTTGATTATTAGAATTAAAACATCATTTTAATTTTTTTTAATGAATAATTAAGGATCGCCTATAAATTTATTAAAACCATTGACAATTTTAATATTTCTCATCTATTCTTATCAAGCTCTAGGATATTGTTTTACCCCATTTAATTAATTTTTTTAATTTAAAAACATGATTTCTATAGTTATGGTTTTAAAATATAAGGGGGTTTTATGAATAATAACCTCAATAATATACCCATTAAATGATCAACACATGAAATCATTAGATATAGAATGAAATCAAAATGTTCTGAATAAGAAAAAATTACTCTGATATATTTGAGTATAGCTACCAGTGAAAAGGTATCATTATAATCAATAACTTTTTTATGACTTCATACCTGTGATATTAATCCATATTTCTTTCTTACTATTGTACACGACTCATCAAAATTATTTTTAAACACCCATTTAGTGAAAATAGTTATGTAGTTTTTTGGTATTTAATCTAGTTCACATATATAAATTAATTGAAATTGATTTTGTTATTATTTCTTAACCATTACCCAGATGTCAACATTAACTGAATCATTGATGTTAATAGGTTCATGTTGTGAAATGATAGCTTCGTGTTCAACCATATTTAATATAAAATATCTAGTCCGAGTTCTATTGTTTATTGAAACTATAAAAGAATCTAATTTATGATATATATATAAGTCCTACTATTTTTAATAATTGATCTATTTGACATCTCATTCTTATATACTAATTCAAAATCAATATTCTAATTAGAACTAGGTGATTACTTTACCAGATGACTCAATAAATTGTGACCTGATTTGTCATTCAAGTATACCCGTGAAATATCATAAAAAATAATTTATAAAGAGGCGTTAGTCTCATGTGGATCTCTTTCATGAAATTTTACATCTATATATTATTCTACATTTTTATTCCTTTTGTTAAAAAACTTTAAATGATTTACTTGATGTATAATATACAAGAAAAATTCCATTATTACTATTGTAATAATGTTTTTTAAAATCTATTTTATATTGAGTATAACAACATTAAAACCAATAACTATAAATTAATTAACAATTTATTTTCAAATAGATTATAATTATTAAGGGGTATTCCTTTAGTTTTGTCTAATTGAAACAATATGAATCATATAATTATTTTTGTTCCCAATGGATGTCGAAAAATAAATAGATAAATCTTACTCATTAAGCATGGTAAAATAAATTTCATGAAGGGTTATATTTATTCTTTCAAATAAACCATTCCAATATGGGGTACTAGGAGTAGAATATTTATGATTATATCCATGTTGTGAGTATAAGGAATCAAATTCATTGTTACCAAACTCATGACTAAGATCTCCTCTTGAGGTTTTAAATTTTCTTCCACTGTGATATTCTACAAATCCAACATATTTGATGAAATCTGAATGAGATTTGCTTTTATGTTAAAGGAAGCATACACATGATTATCATGAATAATCATCCACTATAACATTGTTATGCTAAACTAAAAAACCTAGAGGGCCTAAACAAGTCCATATGAAGAAAAAATAATATTTCGAATTTGGTAAATATTTCATTGATTTGAAATATATATTATGGTGATTTCCTTTTGGAAAGTAAAATTGAATTTTTATATAAACAATTATATCATAGGGGGTACTTAAATAAATTTTATGAGTTATTGGTCAAACATATGAACAATTTAAATCGAATAATATTCCTTCACAATGATAAGGTTCACTGTGAAAGAATCTTAAAAAATATCCATTCTAAGGAAACAACTAATTCAAATATAAAACATAATCATTTTCATTTATCCATTTATTAAAAAATAAATAATCTTTAAAATCAATAACATTACAAGAATTTGTTTAAAATTTATCATAGAATATTTCATCACATAATTACGAGTGAAAAGAAGATAATATTTCAGTTCATCTATATATAATACTTTATGAGTTGATTCTATATTGGAGTTACAAATTTTTAAGAAACACATTTTATTTCATTTGTTATCTTTAAGGAAATAATAATTTCCACCATACACATTAGAATTTTTTTTATCTTCAGTAGTCACCAGTCATGTGTTAGGAGCATCCACTATCAAGGCAACTGAATTTTTTTACTGGAAATCTATATTTAGGTTACCTTAAAATTGTTTTCAATCCAAAAATTATTTTGGTACCTAAATTTTCATATTTATATTGTAGTTAGTAATTTTTTACGTTTTTATCTATAATGATTTTTCTAGTTTCCTCTAATAATACATATGACTATATGAAATAAAGACCTCATTGGACTTGTAGAATAAAAATATTTAAAGAATATGAAGATCTATACCTAGGATATATTATTTTTTAATAACTCTCCACTATCCAAGTTGATATCATATTATAGTGATATATGTAGCAGTATTATTTTAATAAAAAATATTATTTTTTGTTTTTATTCCATTGTTAAATATCATCCGATCATTATTTAATTATTCACTATATTTTTTATGATGATTATTTTATTTAATAATATGAGTATATTTATCACTATGTATTTTATTATTGATTCTAAAGTGAGAATACATGTTATTATACTTGTTGAAACATTTATAAGTATCTTTTAATTCATGAATTTTGTCTTCCATCATGTTACAATATTCATATAATTCATCATGAGTTATTTTTTATGATTTTTTTAGACATTGAATGATTTTAACCTAAATCAAGATATTCAGTAATTAAATTTATTACCTGATTTGTGTTTTTAATAAAGCATATAATGGATTTATCTCTTATTTATCAACTTCTAGGGTCTAAACCACATGATCATTTTTCTAAGGTACTCTAAGTGGATTTAATATACTTTTAATATCTATTTTATTTATCGTCATACATTTTCTTATAATTATACTTAGGATTGGGTAATTTGATGACTTCTTTTATTTTGTCATCAGAATATAATATTTTCATTGCTAGATCATCCATTTTTTAGTCTTTTATATAATTTCTTCAGTAATACATAAATCTATAATTCATTTTCCTAAGATCATATTCTATTTGTATATTTTCTGTTAAAATCTAGAATGATGATCCATTTCCTAATTACTTTTAGTTTTTTATTCTTCTTCACATGAGATGTTATCTTTGATATTAACATTTATATTTTGAAACAATATTCTTTAAATCAACATTCATAAATTTCATTCCATCCATATATTCTTTTTTGTACTTGCAGTTCATCATCGTAAAAAATATTAATTACCATAATTATCTTTAAGTAATTTTGACTAATGTGAAATGATTCTCTTACAGATACAAATTCACATCTACATATTTACGGAAAGAACCTATGAATCCAAATGACTTGATACTTGCCATTAATTTAATTTCAATATCCATGTATTATAATAACTTTCTCACAAAACATGAGATACATGTCAAATATAAATTTATATATATTAATCATAAAATTATCTTACATAATATTGAACATGTTTAAACACATATTTTAGCCATGGATGTTTGTTTATAATAAATAGAATTTGTATCCAAAATTTTAAATGTTGTAGAATAGGAAAATATTTTGTTAAATTCATAGTCTCCTAAATCATATTAGAACCCATTCATATCTTTAGAATCAAAATTGTATAAATATATATTATATTAAATCCAAATATCTCTAGAAGCTTGGGTTTTTTAAAAATTATCTGCAATTACTATCCTTATACCAAAGACCATAGATTTTATGTGAATTTTTAATTTAATCTTAATTGAGTATAATTATTTCCATTTAAATATAAAGGCCAATTAGTGTTCTTTTATTTTTCTCAATTGTTATCCATGATGAATTAAATTTAGAAAAGATTGAAATTTATTATCCTTAAAAATTAGTATGAAATTCCTCTAATACTGAATGTTGGATGGAGTGAGTGACTCAATTAGGATGGTGAATTGAGTACGCAATAAATATTTTTTAGAAAAGATTTAAAACTAAACAACCAATTTATTGAAAACACTCAGTTAATCAAAACATTAAAATTAATAAAATTTTATCTATTAAGAATTTTCATGTAAACATTATCAAATATCAGTTAAAATATATTTTAAATACATTATATTTCAAAATTAAGTAACATACTAAAAAACTTTATGGAAACATAAAATCATTACTAACTATCAAAGTAATGTTTTTTTATATTTTAAAAAATATTAACTTAATTTTATATTAAGACAAAAAAAACTATGATTTTAGATTGTTTAATTTAACGAATGGGTTCTATCTAATGTATATTTTTAATCATTCTAACCATGAAATCATATTATTCCAAATACCTCTGTAAAGAATTTAATAATAGATAATCTAGATTGGTTTTTACAAATAAATGTACACAAGACTATATAAGAACATAACATCTTCCAATGTTTTATTTGTGAAAAAAATAAACTAGGTTTCACATAACCTTATCCATTGTAAATTTTTGAAATACAATTCAAGGTATTGAATAGAATATTGAGTTTTACACAAGTTCCTATAAGTGGCTATTTTAATTGATAAATAGGTAAATATTAAACATAGTATGAATATATAATCTTAAATTAAAAGATCAATAGATTAGGGATGCGAAAATGAGAATCAACATGTTTGGAATTTCAACACATGTCAATATTCCTTGATTATTTCTTTTTAATGAGCATATAAAATATTTGAAAAATTTCTGTAATATATATAATTATAATGTAAACTATTTAGATTATAGGAATCTATGATATTTATAATGTAATTTTTTGTGTATCTTAAAATATTTTGTTTACATCACTATATCTCCACATGAGCGAATATTTCTATTAAAGATACTTTTTTATAAGTAGTTATTAGAGAATAATCATTATTCATTAAATGTAATTATGACATATTTAATGATTCAAAACTAGGCATTCGAATTTTGAATCCTCCAAATTTATGTTAGACATTAAAATCCTTATTTACATAAATCGTGTTATTTTCACAAATTTTGTTTGTTTATATAATTAATTTTTTTATAAAACCATCACTCAAGAAAATTCTTCATGAAACTCATTCTAGAATTTAGTTCCATTTAATATTTTTTTATTCTTATTTTTATCAAATTATTGGATATATTATTATATATATATATATGACAACCACTTTTTGAAATATTTGATATCATTTTTAAAATTTTACAAAACTCTTCAATATTTATACTATACTACCTTTCTATAAAAAAATTGCATAATTTTTGAATGGTAGAAACATAGTGTCGCCTCTAAAACTTTCATCCTAATATCTATAATATTTTATATAGTAATATTTTTTTTGAAACATCATTTAATTTACATATGTTCATGATGACGTACTGAAAATTAATATTTTATGAAACATCTCCAATTCTCTAAATTCATGGCCCTAAAATTTATACAAATACTGTGAAACATCATCACCTTATATAAAAAACTATTTGAGCCACATCTAGATCTTATGTACCATCTTCTTGAAGCTTTTTAAACATAAGTAGTTAATAATCATGACAGAACCCACAAAATTACCCATTCAAGAAACATTTTGAAAACACACAATTAACCTAGAAACATTAAAAAGTGATGTTGGGAGAATTTCCTAGAAAAAGGTATTATTTTCCCAAATAAAAACCCATAATATAAATAGTTACTATTTAATTTATTTAATTTTTATTTTGATATAACAAATATGGATTCATACATATTCTTTAAACATATATAATGGAAATTATTTCATTGGATTTTGGAAATAAAATCGTATATAAAATACTATGTCATGGGACTTAATCAGATAGTTCCATTTAAATAAAAGGGTCTAGGATCTGGACATTTATTCTTGAAAGGGACAAACCCTTTAAAGAGTTATTCAACAAATTTCATATATATAATGACATAAATGATATATCATATGTCTATATGACCATAAGCCATAGTTTTATTTATGATGCACCAATGTGATTCAAGATATAGATTAATAATAATACCATATAAAAGGAATGATTCTTATGTTTATATATTGGAATTTTTAATTAAGTATATATCATGAGAAATTCATATAGAAATTTATTTCTTAATTTGATCCCATTTTTTAGATTACAAGTTGTAATGATTTATTTAGAGTGGAATCATCTTATTTTATGAATCTAAGACTATATAGAAAGAAAATTGTCCTTGTATTATTAAAATAATTCATCTAGACTTTATGAAATTTGATTATCAATGGTGAAATATCACATCCATGATATCACTATAGTGTTTCAATGTTATGATATTTTGATGTGGAAAATATTCTAAGGACATTATCAAATTAATTCTATATAGAATATAACTCATTATGTTGTAATATATTTATTAATATTCATGTAATTAAATATATAGTTATTCATATGTATAAATAATTAAGTATCTAAGAACCAAATTCAAAATATTCCTACAAGAAATATTGAATATTTATAAAAAAAATTAATCTCCTCTATGTCACATGATATTCATGGATCTATTGAGAAAAATCATTACTCAATTGGTCATTTATGTTATTTTCCCTAAAAGCTCTTCTTCACATCACTTAACCCCTTCGGAATAATATATTATGATATTATATCACTTTGTATTAATGATTTTTCTCAATTAGTTTAGAAATATTTATTTAACACATAACATAAAAAATCATTTAGAATGATTCATTTTATGTTGCATTAAAAACCATAATTTACTCAGTTTAAATTGATATGATAACCATTGGATATAATAGATGATTTTTTATTATTATGTGTACTATTAAATGAAACTAGATCAATATAATTTGATTGAAAAATATTTCAATAACCCCTCTATAAGATATCATTCTTTTTTCTGAAATAATTAGGATCCCATGTCATTTTATATTTTCAGGTATTTTCAGATAGATAGATCTATAAGTATGTGGTGCTCCCCTAGTATTGTATTACATTATTTCAAAATGATATTAAACTAATAAACACCAAAAATATATTAAAATATTTCTAGGTGATACATATTACAAAACAATTATATATATATACTATATGTATAATCATGGACTCGGTTTAGTAATAAGTATTCGAATCTGATTAAACACATGTCCTCAAGAAGAACTCCACATATGCTAGAGGCATATGAAAATAAGCTATGTTTAATTATTGTATAGTAGGAATACAATATCATTGTGACTATAATGTTGAATAGCTATACACATTAATGATTAATATAAGAATTAGTAATAAGTAACAATTAGTAAATGAATAAATCATCTAGATTAAATAAATAGGTTCAAATAGAATCAATATCATATAAAAATATGATGATAGTTTCATAAAGATAATTATCTTGGTATATACATGGGATATATGGGTACATGCATACAACACATACTATAAAAAAAATAAAATAATGGAAAAAAATAGTTAATTACAATCATAATAATTGGCACAGTCCTTTACCATGTATTTCATCCATAAGTAGTAAGTGGGACATCAAAAGATGGGATGTTTTCTTTCTCGCTGCATTTATCAATTAGATATGTTTGGGTACCAATCAATATAGTGTATATGGTGTAATTTATACAATGTACACCACCACTAAATATGGTTGGGACTATCTACTCTGGGAATAAATGATGTGCAGTGTGTAGGTAATAATAAATGTAAGATAATAAATAAATAAATCACATCAGACTAAGATCCTCATAGGATACTTGTCCACAACTACATGATTCAACATATGTCAATTTTCACTTAGTAGACTTAACCATACATGTATACTTATATATACTATGTTATGTATAAATATTATCTTTTATAAATATAGATATGTATTTTCACACACACATATATATACATATGGTAAGGGTTAGGACCTGATGCATAATCCCAAGGCATCTATACACTCTTATAAAGTGTATATTAACTCTCCCAGAATATAATAATAGAGGTATAATTGTTTACACATATAAGTCATGTTTAAAGAATATATAAATCCTATGATTTGTCTTTGTCTTGGTGGAGTAATAAATTGTTTAAAATTAATTGGAATTTTGAGATCATTCAAGGAACTCACTATTGGGAACTAACGTATAACACCAAGAATGTTCTATCAAAACTCATCACCTTGGAGTCTATCCATGGCACCCATATATGGAAAAGTTATCACAGCTGGTATGGAATATGTATATCCCTCTTAGTATGTCAAGTTATAACCTATTGAGAACCAGTTATTACTCATTTAATGATATGGTAATAGTTCTTATTGAGCCAATATGAGATAATACTCTAGGGGACCATGTATAACTCTTGGGAATCACTATGGAATATATCCAAAAATCCCTTTTTGGTGTTCTATAAAGAACCCATGTATCAATATTAGTGTACAAAAATTTATTTTACAACTTTTAATAATTCACCTAGACGATCCCATCCATGGAATCCTTAATCAGGTATCTTTCACCATCCTCAAATCTAATTAGATTAATTGTCATATCTAGTGTTAAAAACATATCATTAAAAAAAATTCAATAATGATCTACAATTCACTTAATAAGATAATTTAATATATAGAAATAAGATAATTGGTATATACACATGTATATACATTTCCATTTGGTTATCCTCTAAATTCATTTCATTATCCATTGAATTTCAACACACCTCTCATGGTGTTTGAATTTAATATTCTAATGCTTTGGGATATTACAAAATTAAAAAGGAACACCCTTATGGGTGTATCACATTTAAGTGTTAAACATATGAGATTGATTTTGTGTGTTACTAGGATGATACAATGAATGAAGATTAATTTAGATTAATTTATAGCATATTTATATGGTGTCACTATAGGGGTATATATCATCGAACTATTAAATATCATATAAATCATGGAAAAATTGGGGAAATTGAACTATACCACATACCTTAGGTTACTAGATGAACAAATGATTGTTATTAGCTTAAAATTTTAAGAGGAATGGATGAAATATAAAAAAACCCCTAAATATACTTCATATTAGCTCTACCAATTTTTTTTCCAAAATGGTGGAATAAACATGGAAAAGAAGAAGGATGAATTATTCCCTTATCAATATGCATCAAAAGAAACAAACATAGAGGGAATTGAATCATGAATGGAGAACCTAGATCAATACCTAAGTTGAAGGAATATGTATGATTCTCATTCTTAGGTGAGGTAATACACACACATGTATAGGGGGAAGGATAAAGAATACTTAAATAAAGGTAGGGGAAATAGCCTTTTAACCCATTTTGATGATTACCATTGTTTCCCAGCATGATTTTCCAATTGTTGAACCTAAGCCATGTCGCATCAGTGGTTAAGTGGAACTATGGGGTGGGACTTGGTATACAATTTTAGAAAACTATGTTTCCCCATACATCCCACTTGAAATTCATACATGGTCATGAGGGTAATGTTTCGTAGTCATAACTAATTGTGCTTCCCTCTATAATGTCTTTGTAATACATCCATGGTTATGTCACACTCTTAGCAATAAATAGGTTCAAACTATGCGATTTGGTCATTAATTATATAAATGAGAGATACTTACTACAAAATAGTTTATACTCTCATGAAACACCTCTAGCCAGTTATGTATATTACTACCATAAAATGATCTGCCTTTTTTGAAAATTGATTACTTGAATGTCTTTGAAAAATCTAGTATTTTATAACTCGCCCTCTATAAAACAACTTTTCCTAGAGTTCCCTTACAATTGTGATAATAAATCATATAATAAAAGTTTGGTCCATTCAGCAGGTTCGTCAACCACTCTCTCCCATGAATCTTATAGAACCAAGACATCGTTCTATCTCACCCATACCAGATTAAGTGACCTACCATGGAGAGCCTTTGTGTTGTGATAAATGATATACATAGGATTCTCTAAACATGTGGTGGAGATTGAATCTTTGAAAACAAATACTAGTGTTCCACTCACCTCACATATAAAAGACCTCCCTTTATCTTATCATATTAAAACATTAAAACATATTAATTAAAGAAATTAACTACCAAAATAACATTCCAACATACTTATTCTAATCCTACTATCAATATTTATTTTTTAAATATATTTTATGATGACTTTTATGCAAGACTAATGAAGATACCAAAAGAATATATAACATTCTTCAACAAGTGTTTTTAAATTTTTTTCATCCTCCACAACACTGAGTTATTACTTAACCATTGATATATGACAACAATTGTATATAAAATATATATTTATTTTTTAAATTTCATATTTACCAAAAATCATCCCCACAACCATTAAATGGGTTAGGATATCATCGTTCGCTTGTACAGTGGACAACGCCTCACGAACTGATGTCATTGATTTTTCCATTAAAACCACTCATTTTTTGGAATGATAATGAATATAATGTATTTATGTGATATTTATCTAATATTTATGCATAATTAATAATTAATACATGAATTCCTTTTTACAATCAATTCCATAATGATTACAATAATGTCTCTTATCTGTATGGCGAATTGATAGCTCGTGCAAACATGTGATCAATTATTAACTAACACTTTTCATGGAAGGTAAAAAGGATAAATTTAATCAATATATGTTATATAAATAGAATTATACTCATACATAATACATATTAGTGTCATTAAAAGGAAATATATTCCATTTTATTTCACAAAATCAATTATGATAATGTTGTTAGTTTATGTGTGGACTACCACCTTCACTATGTGATGTGACTATCATTTCATCACCCCACATAATGGATGATATAAATATAAATTTATATATATTTAAATTTATAAAATGATATATCTGATATTATAATTTTTATTTTAAGATAAAATATAACTAATCCCCATCCCATATTGATCATTGAAAAAATAAAAATGTTACTTATTTGTAGATGTGGCCAACCATCTCAATGATTTTATCACAGTACATTTTCATAACCATATTTTGTTATTGGTTATAGAAGTGTAATTAATGTAATAATATTATAGTCATTTCATGATTAAAATATTATAGATGAAATAAAAGTATAATATTCATATGCACTAGATCATTCATGATGAAACAATCAAGAGAAAATATAAAAATTAACACCTAAAATAATTTAAGAAATATTTATTTTCAATGGAAGGGTGATAAGATATTTTTAAAGGATAAAATATATAATTATAATTGTTAATATGATTTTGGAATAAGCTTATAACATTTTAAAATCTAATATACAATAGATTAAGGCATGCGTAACTAAAGGGAAGTATGATGTAAGTGATATTATAATTTTTATATTTTTCTTATTAATATTCATACCTTTAAATTTAATGGCTATGTTATAATGGTAAATTATATTACATTTCATTTAATCCTAGGGTTGTGTATTCCACAATCTATCAAAGAGATGAAATGTAATTAAATTTTTTTTGGGTTATTTGATCTTGATGTTTTATTTATCATATTATATCGAATACAATTTTTGGTGAATATTAACATTTGAATTTTATTTACCATAGTTAAAAATAAATAGGGTAATTAAAAGGAAAAATGATATTATAATTACCCAGAAAATTCTTAATTATATTTTATATGTTTTTTTGAAAAAAATACATTATGAATAAAATATGATCCAATTTTATCCACTTGGATTGCATTAATACATTTATTATTATTTTATTTGATGAAGAGTATAGAGGGTAAAATTCAATGTTTAATAACTAAACCATTTTTAATATAGGTTTATACATAAGATAAATTCGAATATAAATATTAATTAGAAATATAAAAGTATTTCCTACATCATGAAATTTTATTAATAACTTATGGACATTACATAACTAAATTTATTTATGACACAATGATGATGCAATAATTACCTTATTAATGAATTATTAAAATAATTTTTGTTATAACTATTATAATAAATGTAAATTAAGTCTTTTGATGAATTCCAAGAACATTATAGGTTAATATAAAATGATAGGGTTTATTAAATTAGTTTTTTTCAATGTGATAATGTTGTTATAACTTTGAAAAAAACCAAATACTAAATATTGTCAAAATTGACATAAATGAATTTTTAAAACAAATATTATTTAATTAAATGATATACTATTCTTAAAAATCTTATAATAAGAAAAATGAATTATATAAGGTTATATATGCCATTAATGAACCACTTTAGGTTCTCTTGGGATTTTATGGTTTGTTTATTAACCATTTAATATAAAAATACAAAAAGACAAGGTAAAAGTTAATCTATTTTACAAAGAATTAAATCTAAAAGGAATGGATAATATGGTGACATAAACATGTCTAAAACCTATTGGTTGAGAATCTTGCGACCCATCCCCACCTTTTCATCGAAATAAAACTATTTGGATCTAGTAGAAACCGAAAATGATTTTATAATAAAATAATATTTCATGATTTACCAAAAGTGACCCTCACCTCTCTTATAAAAGGGTACATTACATTCTCTTAATTTCACACATCCAAATCCATTTGTCTCGGATAAACCATACTCAAATATCCTCCCAACTACCCTCAATTCAACATAGATTTCATACTTTAATCATAAAGACAACCTAGAGAATACTTTTGATCAAATTGAAATGAATCACCCAAAGAAGAAGGAATAATTTAATCACCCCTTTCAAAGTTATTTTATTCAACCACATCATCTTGATTTGTTGTTTTCGTACTAAAATAATAACTCTAGTAAATTCTACATAGTAATATGTAGTTATTTATATGGTAAATCCATATTCATTATTCTATCAATCCTATTAATGTAAAATTCACAATATGTGCATATGTACGGCTTACCGTATCCACGTAGTGGTGTAGTTTATTATGCAAAACATCATTATTTGGATTTGTATAATAATGAGTATAATTTATTTAAATAATAAATATATCATGTTAATTAATCTTTATATATTATATACCATCCAATTTAAAACTATTTCACCCTTAACAGAATGATATTTTCGCTCATGTGTACGTACGGATTACCGTCTCCACGAACGGGATGAGATTCATTCCCCACTATAACTATTAAAGAATAAATTTAATTTTATGATTAGAAATAGTGTTTATGAACTTAATATCATTATCTATATGAATAAAATAAATCTTTTACAAAACAAACATAACTTACATAACAAAACATATAATATAAAATGAATTAGTTAACACCCGAAACAATAATACGACTAAAATATTATCAACAAATAAATATTAGTGGATCATGTATAGTATCATATTTATGTATGATGATTCATGAATAATTTAAAAAAAATTATTTAACTACTATACATGAGGTCAAACTACCCTCAACTAATGAAAAGCTGATTTTAAGGGTTAATTCTAAAATATTTTTATTTATCTTAGGTTTTTTTATGTTTGTATCTACTAGGACCTCTTAATCATCCACATCGGTGTTTCTTTAAAATTAATTTCAAAACAATTTAAATATTTTCTAGAATATTGGTTAAATTCATTTACACCCTTGTTTGAATTTTTATAAAAATTTTGGAAAGAAATCATTTTGTTATTTTCCAAACAAGGTAGTTTATGTCCTTTTTGACAAATTAAGGTAAGATTTTTTTGTCATTCACCGGAGGTGTGGCTATTTTCCACTGTAATGAAATCCTTGAAGGATCCCTTAAAATCTTAAAAAAATTCAAAATAAATGATTTTTTTATAATTACATGACTTTAAAATGATTTCAAAAAATAAAGAGATATTTCTCTCAAATAGTTTTGATTCCATTTTTGTCAACATTTTTTAATGGATTTTACACTTGTTTGAAGTTGATTTATTATGATAAAATCTTAAATATTTTATT
The DNA here is from genome assembly GCA_963277665.1 of Viscum album. Lineage (NCBI taxonomy): Eukaryota > Viridiplantae > Streptophyta > Magnoliopsida > Santalales > Viscaceae > Viscum > Viscum album. The sequence goes on along the minus strand of OY728151.1, from coordinate 398,026,307 downwards.
GAGTGTTTTGTGATATGTATGATGGTGTATGTAGTATTTTTATAACATTCATGGTTTATGCTTAAAGTATTATGATTTTGTATTCTTGTTTTAATGTGAATGTTTATGTTATGTTTCAACCTTTTCCTATGAGGAATGCATTGGAAATAGTATTTGATGGGTAGATCCCACTATAACTCCTCGATGTGTTAGTATGTATCATGAGAAAAACTAGTGTCTTGGCACAAGACCATAACAAAATATTTATTTGTATTCTTGGCACGAGGACTTGACTTTTTGATTATGATATCCGACTTTATTTATTCCATCATTATGAAATTTAATATTGATATTACATGTGATTATTAAACTCATATATTATCCATGTGAATATGTAAATGGAATTATTGGTTTTATATTTTCCATATTATAATAAAGTTTATGATTAAATGGATTTTGGTTTAATCTTATATATTTCCTTAAATGCTTGTTCTTATTTATGATATTTTCTACTATATTGTTATCCTCACTGAGCATCTGAGCTCATCCCTTTTGTATTTTATCTTTTTCTTAGGATGTGAAGACGTATATTATGAATGAACTATAGGGATAAGATATGGGATATGAATGTGTTAATAGGGGACAAAATGTTGTTTATTTATTTCATGATGTAATGTAAAACATATGTATGTATCTATTACTTCCAATGATACTAAACTAATCATTATTTTGAGACATGATATTTTGTGATCATACCAAGGTTATTTAATAAATCACTGACTCTGGTTAACTAGGTTTGGGGAATTATAGTTTTTATCAGTGTATGTTTAGTACCAACCTCTGATACTAGATTTAGGAAAAACCCTGATTCGAAAATATTACCCTAAGATATAATTTGAGGATTAATATAGAAGAACTTCTTATAATTTCGGAAATGTAGAGATTTTGAGAATTTTCAATGTAAATAAATCTCTTTCTGAATACAAAAAGGTAGAGGTGGCTCTGTCACAGATGTACATTGGAGTGAAATCTCAGACAATGGGTTTTGGGAATGACATGGGGTATTTTGGTACATGAAAACGGGCATTGATTCCCTCTTGGTATTGACACTCCAAGGGGATATTCTTAGGATAAATAAAATTTTCATTTATAACCTATAATGAATGATTTATTAGTAAATAATTACTCAATAAAAAAATATTCTTATGATTATAGATTATATGACTAAACTGCTTAATTTATGTTATGTATATTACATGTTTGGAATTATGAATTGGGATTCAAAAACATACCTAGTGTATGCCTTTCTTTAGAAATGGAACCTAGTGGAACGTATGGAAATCGTATCAATGCACATAATCCAAGAAGGTATTTCCATCATACTCAAGATAATTATAGTAGAACTGGTGACTATACTGGTGTTGAACATCTTATAACCACAATGGGACAACTAACTCATGTTAAGAAAAAAACCTTACCCATATAGAGCACCCTGATCCACAACGTTGAATATCAATGTTAGACCACATCACGAGGAAACAACCACAAACAATAAATGGGACAAAAAATTAATTTTTGGTGAATAATGGAAAAGTTTATTAGACAAAATACTTCGTGCTTTGGGTAGTAGTGGAAGGGAAAAATATTCATGGTAGTTTATCGTCTTACAGGAGATGCAGTTCAATGGTGGTCATTAATTAAAAACATACAGGAGGATGAAGAAGTATCAAATATGGAATGGAGGGAGTATAATGGACTTTTCACTGAAAAATAGTTTATATATTACCATTGAGAGGATTTGGAATGACAATTTCAGAGTCTAATGAAAAATAAGATAATGAGAATGTCGCAAAGTATGAGGATAACATAACAAGGTTTGAAATGCATTCTACATATCATATGCATATCCCACTGAGTAAGATTGATCAATACTTTGAAGGGTTAAAACCATTTCTCCACCAAGAATTAGTCTCACAATCGTTATCGTTGTATGAATATATAGTCTCATGTGTTATAAAGGCAAGAAAATAACTCTCTTAGTCTTACAACATTAAAGAAATACAGGAGAAGAAGAGATCTTCTAAACACTCTAGAAATGGAAATATGGGTAATAAAATAAAAATTGAATTTCCATCATATATTAAAAATGGGAAGAAACACCGGGGTTCTTTCCTGAAGGGAATATGATTTTTTTACAATTGTGGTGAATAGGGACATCAAGCATGTGATTGCAAAGGAATGAAATTTTCTGTCAATGTTTAATGCTACATTTGATGAGAAATGTGGCATTATGAAAATTAATATCCTAAGAGCCAAGTAATCATATGTTAGAAAAGGCCATGGGATAAATTCCATGCTTATGTGATCACAACTGTAGAGGTTGATGTTCTGAATGATATGGTGGAAGGTACGTATATCATTTCCTAAAATATATCCAATGATTTATGTGATTCTGGATCATAACATTCTTTTATATCTTCCTTGTTTTCAATGAAAATTAGATGATTTAAATTTGATTTAACAATGGATTTATCAGTCAAAACTCGTAACTGAAGTATCACCGCAATAATTTTTTGTGAATCAGTTACCATTATGTCATATAAATGTGCTTTATCTACTGATCTTATTTTCATAACAATGATTGAATTTTATATAATCCTTAGTATGGATTATATTTCAAACCATGATGTGGAACATTATTTTTAGAATAAGTAGGTTACAATTTTTAATGATGATAAGAAATCCCTTCTCTTTATAAAAGAAACATCAGCATTTGATTATCATCTAGATCCAATGCCAGTAGCTCTACTAAATAAATTATTAGGGAGGAAGATAGTAAAATTAAAATTGGGAAGGAATGTAATGTTCAAATAGAGGATGTACCTGTTGTGTAAGAATAAGTTGATGTGTTTCTAGTGGATTTGTGTGAACATCCTCCCGAATGAGAAATTGTGTTTTCCATTGACTTAACTCCTATTTCAAGACCCATATCGAAGAAACATTATTTAATGTACACTTTAGAATTATTTGAACTACTGAACGGAATAGATTAATTGAGTAATAACAGATTTATTTTGCCTAGTGCTTCTTCATGGGGAGACCATGTTCTTTTACTTTTGTAGAATGATGGATCTATGAGGTTGTGCAAAGATAATAGGAATACCAATGTTATAACAATAAAGAACATGAATCCCCTACCTCACATTGATGATTTATTTGGTCAACTTCATGGTGCTCAATATTTATCAAGGATTTACCTTCGATCTAGATCTCATCAGTTGTGCATGAAGGAGGAATACAATCTGGATACAATATTTTGTACAAGGTATAAGAATTACGATTTTACAGTAATCCCTTTTGGACTAACTAATTCACCCACTATCCTCATGGATCTAATAAATAGTTTTTTCAAGGAATATATTGACAAATTTGTAGTAGTATTTACTGATGATATCTAGGTAGACTCCAAAAGCTGTGAAGATCATGAAAATTACTTGCGCACTATTCTAAAAGACTCTTTGAAGAAACGAATTATATGGGATGTTTAGGAAATGTTTATTTAGGTTTTAAGATATTTATTTTCTTGTACACATTGTCTCTACAGATGGAATCTCTTTTGATCCTTCAAAGAGAAAGGAAATCCATGAATTGCTAGCACCAATGAGTATAACTGAGGTACACCATTTTATTGTTTTAGTAGGTTACTATCGATGTTTCATCTAAATTTTTTCCCAATCGGCTAACCCATTAACCCTGCTCACATATAATGGGGTTAAATTTGTTTGGAAAATTTAGTTAAAATAATGTTTTCAATAAGGGAAAATAACATTATTCAATGATACTATCTAGACACGACCATCGGGGAATGATAGGTTTGTTATTTATAGTGATCCTTCAAAATAAAGGACATGGTTTTTTCCTTATTCAGAATGATAGGGTTATTGCATATGCATCACAGAAGCAAAAAATTCAGGAACCAAACTATCCCACTCATGATATCGAGTTAGCAGCTATAATCATTACTATGATGATATGGAGACAATATCTATATGGTGAAAATTTGAGATATATAACAATCACAATAGTTTGAAGTATATTTTCTCAAAAAAGGAACTCAACATGATGCAATGTCAGTGGCTTGAACTACTCAAGGATTAAGATTGAACAATACACAACCACCTGGGGAAGGAAAATAAAGTGGTTGATTCTTTGAGCAGAAAGGATCATGGAGTTCTGAAAATGATGAGATTTGAAAGGAATAATATATTCATGGATCTATTAAAGATGGATATGGGTATATTCAAGGAAGGTGAAACATCAATATTTTTTAGAATGGTTGCCAAACCATCTTCGTGATAAAGGATAAAAACTTCTCAGACTGATGAAGAGAAGTTTCAAAAGAAAATTTAAGCTTTGAATGATGGTAGATATATCAACATTGTATATGAAGATGGAAATTTGAAATTTGGGAAGAGACATTGTGTTACTAGCATACCTAATCTAAAAAGGGAATTGATGGATGATTCTCATAGATATAATTTATTTATACAACATCTTATCTCAAATATGAATAGATATTTGAAGAAACATTTTTTGTGGGACAAAATATAGTGAAAGATTTATGATTATGTGTTATGATATATTATTTATCAGCATGTTAAGGCTAGAAGACAACATCTTGTAGGAGTCATGCCATATCTTCCCATTCTTGAGTTGAAATGGGATGATATTATGGAGGACTTTTTCATGGGGCTACCAAAGAATCCTAGAAGGAATGATGCAATATGGGTCATTGTTCCTTGTCATACCAAGTGTGAACATCTTCTTACTAAAAGACAATATTTACCACCTGAACGTTTAAAAAGGCTATTTATTAATGAAGTTGTAAGACATAATAGTGTACCCCTATTGATTATTTCTGATCATGATCCCTATTTTACATCAAGATCCTGGAAAATTCTTTAGAATACCCTAGATAGTAAACTTCCTTTGAGCACTACCTACCACACTCAAACTGATGGACAATCAGAATATACTATTTAATACTTAGAATACTTGTTGAGATTTTTCTCACATGACATTCATTGTAAGTTAGATAATTATTTACCTTTGTTATAATTATCATATCACAATTGATTGCGTTAAATTATTCAAATGGAATCATATGACATTTAATATGGAAAGAGATGTCACACACCAACTTGTTGGGATGATGTCAGTGAAAGAAAACTCGTAGGCTGAGAACTTGTTGATGAATCAATAGAAAAATTGATTTTTATCCAAACCTACATCAAATGAGCTCCAAGTGGGAAAAAGAACTATGTTGAAAACTGAATTAATGATTTTTAATTTCAAGTAGGAGATCATGTTTTCTAGAAGGAATCTCCATAAAAGGGTGTTCGAAGTTTCCGTGAGAATGGTAAATTAAGTCCTAGGTATATCAGACCTTTCGAAATTCTAGAACAAATTGGAGTTTTGACTTACCATTTGGAAATGCCTCCATGTCTCTCCAATGTTGATGATGTGTTCCACATATCATTTTTTATAAATTACATGCCTTAAGAAACACATTTTCTCACCTATGAATAATTATAATTGGAACATGGTTTGTCTTATTGGGAAGTGTCTATATGAATTTTGGATACTAGAGAACATGTGTTCAGAAATCGGACGACTCTTTTGGTAAATGTTCTTTGGAGAAATTATAAAATTGAAGAGGCAACGTGATATCCTGAGGAACATATGATGAAGAACCACCAAAATGTTTTTATTCAGTGGTATTTAATTAATTTTTAGGTTGAAATTATTTTAAGGAGGGAATAATGTAACACCCCAAGCTTCCATGGTATGCTTATCATTGAATAATATAATTGCATGCGTTGTACGCAACATTGAGTTCTATTACACCAAGGCCAATCAAAATATCCATTTAAAAAATATGTTATGAATAGTAATACAAAATATTTAAAGTTTTATAAATTTTATTTTTCAAAAGTTACTTCATTTTTGGATTTGTATTATCAAAATTATCTTAGGGAGAATTTTTGGTATTTTTCTGAAAAATTTCGATTTTTGATGAATAATGAAATACATTGCATTATTGACAAAAACACAATTTTATTAAAATAATTATTCCATTTATTAAAATTTATTTTAGAGTCAAAATAGCTATATTAAACCTATATTAGTTCAATGTTATTTATTCACGTCATTTTATAATAATAATAGATGTATAAAATTTTATTTAGCTTTTTAACATATTTTACCAACCTTCTAGGCACATTTACATGATTTCATAAAATGTAATTTTACCGCTTATGTTATTTGTTTTTGAAAAATTTTAGAGGCATTTTTTACATCAGTAAGTAAAATGTGGTTCAATAAGATGAAAATAATTTTTTGTGAATAGTAATTTTTGAATTTTATTTACCATGGTTAAAAGTAAATAGGAAAATTAAAGGTCAATATGATATTATAATTACCATGACACATGTAATAATTCAATTGGATAGGTAATTTTCGACCAAAATCATGATTAGGAATAAATTAATATCATATTTGATCCACTTTTTTTAGATTAGGACAATTATTATTAACTTAATTAAATAATAGTTAAAAGTGAAAAATTTAAATATTAATAACTAAACATTATTTAATATAGGGTTATACATATGATTAATTAGAATATAAATTTTCAATGAAATATAAAAATATTTCCTACATCATGGTATTTTATTTTCAATTTTTGGACATTAAATAATTAAATTTATTTATGACACAATGATGATGCAGTAATTACCTTATTAATGAATGATTAAAATAATTACTATTATATTTATTAAAATAAATGTAAATTGAGACTATTGGTGCATTCCAGAAATATAATAGGTCAATATTAAATGTTATTATGGATAAATAAATTTTTTTCTATGTGATAATGTTTTTATGACTTTCACAAAAACCAAATACTAAATAGTGTCTGAATTGACATAAATGAGTTTTAAAAAAAACTATTTTTTTTTATTAAATGAAATATTATTCCTAAAAATATATGTTTTGGAAAAAAAGACATAGATAAGGTTTTATATTTCATTAATTAACCACTTTAGGTTCCCTTGTTATTTTATATTATTTTCATTATCCATGTAATATACAAATACAAAACGACAAGGTTAAAGTTAAAAAAATTTACTATGAATTAAATAAAAATGATAAGGTTAATATGGTGACCTATACTTATCTAAAAACCAATTTGTTGAAAATATTTCGACCCATACCCACCTTAGCCACGAAATAAATCTATTTAATCCATTATAAACGTAAAATTATTTTATAAAAAATAAAATTTCAAGATTTTCTTAAAGTGACCCTCATCTATATTATAAAAGTGTACTTCCCCTTCTCTTATTTTCACACCTCCAAAGCCATTTGGCTCAGCCAACCACTGCACAAATATCCCCTAAATTACCCTTAATTTAACCTATATTTCTTAATTTTATCAAATAACCAACCTAACGTTCCATTTTGGTCAAATTAAAAGAAAGTACCTAAAGAATAGGTAATAATTTCGTTACCTCTTTCAATGTCCCTTTCATCATTCACATCCTCTATCTTTGTTGTTTTCATAAAAAAATAATAACTCATGTACCTTATACATACTGAGATTTCATTATAAATATCTTACAACCATATTCATTATTATACCTATCATATGAATGACAAAGTCAACATATGTGTGTACGTATGGCTTACTGTCCCTACATTATGATGTAATTTGTTATTCAACACTTTATTATTTAGATATATATAATAATGAGTATAATTGATGTAAATAATAAAAATTACATGATAATTATTCTTTATATATGATATACCATCCAATTACATACGATTTCACCATCAATATAATGATATTGTCCCTCGTGCGTACGTACAGATTACTGTCTCCATCACTGTGGTGAGATTCATCCCCCATTGTAACCATTCAAGAATAAATTTAATTTTATGATTAAAAATAATGTTTAAATTTGACTTTTTAGGATACAATCTTCTAAATTGTATTTATGTTTTTGTGAGGTGTTTTACTGTTGATGTGTTATTTTTATACCATTCATGGATTATGGTTATAGTATTAACATTTCATGTGAAAGTTATAATACTAATTTTTATGTTATGTTTCAAACTTTTCATATGAGTACTGCATAGGAAATGGTTAGTGATTGGTGGAGCCCAAGATATCTCCTCGATGCATCAGTACGTCTCATTAGAAATAAATAGTGTCTTGGGAAAAGGCCATGGGAAATCATAATTTGTAGTCATGGAACGAGGCCTTGACTATGTGGTTATGATATCCAGAATTATGCATTCCATAATTATGAACTTATTTATTGATATTACATGTGGTTTTTTGACAAGTATGATATCTATGTGAATATGTAAATGGAATTATTTGATTTATTTTTTCCATATTATGATAATGTTTTTGTTTAAAAGTCTTGTGTTTTAGTCTTATACACTGCGTTAAATGTTTATGATTTTTTTGGATAGTTTTCATAATATTGTTATCCTAACTGAGAATCTAATATCACCCCTTTCTTATGTTATCCCTATTTAGGATGTGAATAAGTATATTATGATTGACCTACCATGATAGGCTTTGGGATATGATTGTGTTCAAAGGGGAACAATGTTGTTTTTTTTATTTCCTAATGTAATATAAAACATATGTATGTATCTAGTACTTTTAATGCTACTAAACTAATCAGTATCTCGAGACATTATCTCTTATGATCATTCCAATGTTATATAATAATGGAACAACTTTGGATAATAAGGTTCAGGGTGTTACATTTTTTTTATTGGATTAGATTACTTCTTAGTGGTTGGTAATTTAATAACATTTCTTTTATATATAATTTTTAATATATTTTTTTTCTATTTCCACTTTTTTATTTGGATTTTTATTTTATAGAATAATTTATTCATTAAATAATATTCACTTCAATGATACAATCATTTTTGGGTTTACTTCACAATATTATTCTAATCGGGAATGTTTATAATTGAATTTCCATTAAAGGAAATTATTTGATCTTTATTTAAAAATAAAACATTTTATTCTCATATTCTTATTCAAGAATTTTTTTCATATAGCAATACCAATTTAATAATATTTTGAACATAAGATATTTGCAAAAAAATTAATAAAATTTGATATTTTTTTCTTCGGTCAGAAATTTCATTCATTTGAAACGATGTTTTCAAAAAAAGTTGGTCAATTTTTTTAATATTCCTATATTATTTGTAAATGAAATTTTTAACCATTTTTTGTGTTTAAAAATTTTAATTGATATTATCGTCATTATCCAAACAAGGGACTCTTCTAATATTGTTATAGTAAAAAAAGAATGTTGTATATTACTTTAATAGCATGTAAGGATTTTCCGTCCATCACTTATTTGAATCTTTATTCCATAATTTTAGGATTATTTTTAAATAGTGATTATTATTCATGTTTTTGAAATTCATTATTTTTAAATGTTTCATTAATTGAATAGGATTTTCAAATTGTTTTATGTTTTATAAAAGTGATTATAAAAATGAAAATTTTATTTTCTTCAATAATGTTTTAATGATATTTTTATGGTATTTCTATTCATAATTGAAACAATATTTTTTATTAATAGTTATAAAATAAATTGATACCATACTTGTAATCCATATAGAGGGTCTGTGATTATTTTTTCCCATGTATAGTATTAAAATTCACATCCTTGATTTATTCTCATAGTCATTAACTTTCACATTAAATATTTACATTTCTATAATCATCGAACATTAAATCCCCATTCATTATCCATAGAATTTATCATGGATATTTATATTTCATATATTTTATATCATTATTAAATATTTTTATGAATTGAAATTTATATATAAATTTGGGGATCGATTGATAATTCAATATTCTTTACTAAATATAGATAATGGATGATAGGGAACACTCTTCATTAATTAAATAAATTATCCAATATATGAAGAATTATTTAGAATTGTAGTGGTTAGTGGGGACTAGAATTATATAACCCCTCAATGCAAAGGTATGTCTAATGAGAAAAATATATAATCCCACATTAAATACATTTATACCTATAGTTTAAACTCACTTGTGAATAGTATTGATAGTATAGTTATTATGATTCCTAAGATAATGACATATAATTATTAATATTTTCCTTCATTAAAAATTCATTTATTATTATACAAGTTATTTTTAATATGATATTATCTATAGATGAATTAAATTCTATGTTTATTGATTATGTATAATATGTTTTCAGTTATTTTCCATGTTATATTGATTATTTTTTATCCAATTTGGATAGTCAGGATAATCATTAAATGACATGGGTTTTCGTTATTTACACTAATATAGATAATTCTAGTCAATTATTTAAATGGAATGTGCTTTCAAATATTTAACCTACCATATTTTTCATTCCTTATTGATTACTCAAAATTTATTTATGATAATTTCTGATGTAATTAACCCTTTTGAGAATTCGAACTCACCATTATTTTTCTTCCAAACAAGTCAATAAAGTGTACTATGAAAGATATGTAAAAATATTCAATTGGGAATAATGATACATCTAAAAATAAGTATTAATTTTTTATTGAAATGTAGTATGGGAATCATATTTATATCTAGTTTGAGATTACAACTAAAAAATCAGGTCCATCAAGATGGTATTTATTATATCTTATTCCAATGTATTAAAGAAGGAATCGTCTCCAGGCTAATGGGGTCAAGGTCACTATAGTTTGTATTAGAGGGAAGATATGTATAAATATTAAGAAATAGATTTTTGAAATCATATATAAGGGATCATAACTGTATGATATAATTTAATTATTCGTATATGAGAACATAAAAATGTTTTGATATGATATAAAATATATGGTTTTTCCTCAAAATAAAACCCACTTCAGATTCTATAAGTGGATGTGGTTCTTGAATCACTACTGGAAATATGACTTATACCAATGGTTTTTGCCAAACCATTGGTATAGTTCATTAATTTGGACCTATAACAAGGATTTGGCCAAAATCGTCGGTATAGGTAACTTATATAGATCTATACCAATGGTTTTGGCCAAACTATTGGTATAGGTCCATTATAAAGACCCTATACAAACGGTTTGGCCAAACCATTGGTATAGGTCCCCCCTATACAAACTATTTTTCCAAAACCGTTGGTATAGGTCCCAAAATCAAAGGAATTATACCAAAGGTTCTCAAACCCATTAGTATATGTCAATACCAATGGTTTTCACAACCATTGGTATAAGACCTTTTATTTTTTATCGAATATTTTTACAGAAAACATTATATAAATCAAAATTTAAAAAAATTACTATAATACATATATATATATATATATATATGTGAAATTATGTTCAAAAAAGTCATGTTAGGTTTGTGGTATGGTCATTCAGTTATAAACTAGAAGTATTGGGATCAAATCCCACCAAATGTTTTTTTTTGAAATACATATAAAAACGGATTTATGGAATCGTTGGTATAAATTATCATATTACTTATACCAACGGTTTTCAAAAATGTTGGTATAGACCTATCCTCATGGCATAATTAGCCACGGTCCTCCTAACCGTTGGTATAGGCTATACTAACAGTTTGGAGGCCTATACCAACGGTTCGAAACTTATGGTATAATTTATTTTTCCTATAGTGAATGTAATATTCTATTGGGTAAAAAATATAAAATGGGAACTTTATGATTGACACAATCATGACCTGGTGCATGAAAAACTTCCTCACTATAAAACTATTTTTACAATCTCAGGGGATATTCTTTGGATAATTTATATTTTCCTTAACACAAATTATAAAGGATTTGAATAGATGATGACAACAAATGAACTATTATAAACCTAATTTGTTTTAAATTAAAAACAATATGTATCAATGTAATGGTAACATGTTTTTTGTGAAGAAGATGTTCAGATTTCAATGAATTGCCAACGAAACAAAGAAGATTATGATTGAAAGAAATAAATATCATCATATATATCAACTTATAGTGTTTTTGTATTCAATATGTATTTTCTCATAATTATTAGATTAATGCACCATTTAATAAATTTAAACATTGGAAAAAGGAAATTCCAATGTGGAAATAAAATGTATGATTTATGTTTGTATTGCGATTCAGGAAATAAATTTTTCATGTATTTTACCAATGGTATTTTTGGAATATGAATCAGGAAATATTTATGTATAATTTGAAATTTTATAATCATATATGTCTTCATTAACTTAATGCATATGGACAACATCGTTGGATAATGATTTTATGATTTATCATAATTTCATTGTCTTAAATACCTCTCTTTGGTAATTTTTTTATGAGAGTCTACCAAATTTCGTATATTTGGGTGAAATATATGGAAATTATATATTTTTATGGAAATATTATTTGAGTAATAATGGATTTAAATTTTAAGTACATTAGTTTTAAGTTATTTATAATCTTTAGGGATGATATGATAATTATTTACATTATAACTACACTAAAATAAGATTATTAGACTTTTTGAAAAAAAATGTTTTATTGAGGAGAACCTTAGTAAAAAGGTTACTTAATTATTATCTTCAATATCAATTATGTCCATTATATATTATTTCTGAATCTTATATGAAATATATCTATATATTTAATATAAAGGGAATCTCATATGTTGGGTTAGCGCCCATCATGTTCGGAAAGGCTATAGGAATTGAACCCATTACTTAAGGATGATAAGGGTTTATCACCTACCACATGCAATCATTTTTCTAGGTTAATATTTCATTATTTTCAATTAAAATATATTATAAATATACACTAATGATGAATATGTGATGTTACATTTATGGTTTATAGAATTATTTATTATACAATATAACTTATGCTATCCATTTTGGTTTTGTAAAATATTTAGTGACATGAAAATATAATTGTCACTCATTTATATATCATACAAACCACAAAAAATTAAATAAATTTATATATAAATAAGAAAAAAAAAATTAATGTTCATTTCGTATGTAGTGGATGAATAAGATGCTGATCAAATCATAGTCAACAGATGAAATTTTTCTTATAAAATAAAAATGTGTCAAGTATGTATATTTCCATTTTTTCGATCATTGCAAAAATAACGACAAATTTATGAAAAGGATATTAAAAAAATGTAATACAATATCATTAATATCAGATTAATAAAAAGGACATTTATATAATCACATATTTGTGGGTTTTCTCTGTAACATTATATTGAATGTGTTCTTTCTCATGATAAATGACTACAAACACTTACTATAATTACTTAGACTATTATTCCATGTCCATATCATTATTTTATAGAAATGTTATCCAAAAAATAATTATGGTAATATTTCATTCCTTATAACTAGTTTACTTACCCTTCCCTATTATTAATACGAGATATTATTAACACTTCTTATAATGTAGATTTTTCAACAAATTAATTATAAAATATAGAACCCTCGATTTCCATGATCATGTTTAAATTAAGAAGAAAATTTTAATTGGGGGGGGGGGTAGAATGTAACCCCCTGAAATTGTAATAGAAGATGATAGTACTCGATAACATATATTAAATGAAACACCAATATTATGTAAGCTAGAAAATATGTTTCTTCAAATTTATTCTCTTCGATGGCGTACATAACTGGTAAACCTGAATATAAATGAACCATGATATAGTATTCCATATTAACATAGATTTTATTTTTTCTAATATAAATATTACTATGTAAAAAATGAAAATTTTGGTAATCAATATGTTAGAAATGAAAATAGAATGTTTTAAAAGGAAAAGAAATGTTTTATGAAAATATGTATGTTTATAAAAAATAGTTGAGTCACTCTTTACACACATAATTTGAAATTTATTTTTTCCACTATTTGAAAATTTATTTGATAAGATTTTAATATTTTTATAAATTATAATATGAATAATAACTTATGGATACTAATTTGGTTTTCTCAAGAATTTTTTATTTTGCAATGAATAGTGGAACAAAGATGAATTTTAGTTGAAAACAGATATTTTTTAAATTTTATTTAAAGTAAAATTATATTAAAAATTGTAGTAAATGAAAAATAGGTTTAATTATATTACATTTAATAGAATTTAAGCCAATTTAATAATTTTTATTTTAAATTTTCTTTTAAAAACATTGTAATCTTTGAAACATTTTCTTTTTAAAACCCTTATTTCATGTCACCCTTCTAAGAATAATTTTAAATTTAATATTTCAAATTCATTTAATGGGATTTTTAAAAATTAATTAAACATTTGGAAAAATCCTATATAAATTTTTATAATAATTTTAACCCAATTGATGACAATATGAGTAATGAAAATAGTAAAAATTATTTATCAATGATACGTTAAAAAATGATATAAATGGGTTTAATAAAAAAAATATAATGGATAAAATGACCTTCCAACATGTGAATCATATATTTTATGGAAATAATTGAATTATATATCTTTTATGATCTTTAATTTCATTATTTGGAGTCATTAGTCTTTCTAATAACATGTTTATGGTTGAATATTTTCAAAAAATTACAAGTATGACACTAACCTCTCTAATAAAAGGAAACTACTTGTCCTATCTTATTCATTCTGTAAAATTCCTTTTGATCATCCAATAGATAATAATATTACATTCCAAATTATCTCAAATAATACTAGTAGTATTTTCTTGCATTATCCCTCATAAGAATGATTTCATGAAAAACATATAAAGATATACAAAGAATAGGTAACCTTCTTCAATGAGTGTTTTTCTTTTATTTCTCCCTCCACCTCCCTCATTTATTATGAAAACATGATTATATAATATAATATAGACACTCGTTATACATATTTGTTTTTATAATAATATCAAGACCTAAAACAACCCGCACTTCAGTAAAATGGGATATTAAGTAATAATTTGTGTGTACTGTGGATTATGGTCTGGAAAACCAATATCAATAATTCTACCATTTTAGACTATATTAGTTGGGTATGATAATGTATATAAAGTAGATATATGATATATATATAATCAGTATACTCGTTGATTAATTATATCAAATATAACTTTTTTACATTTAATTTTGTAGGGGATATGATATCGTCACTTGTGTGTATGGAAGAGTATCAGGTCACAAAGGGATGTGATTATATTTTCACTAATTCATTATGTGGATTGTAATAAGGTCATATTTTATCATTATATGTTATATAAATGGAGTAATAATGATATTATTGACATATTTATAATTCTTAAAAGAAAAATTACACCATTTTATTTTACTCACTTAAAGATGATAACATCATTAAAGTACACGTGGACTACAACATTCACGAAGTGATGTGACACTCTTATCATCACCACACCACACATATTATATAAATATATAAGTATATTTAATTAAATAAATTATATATTTTTTATTATGATAATTATGTAAATTTAAAATATTACATATCTCCTATCTATAATTATAATTTCATAACCCAATCGATACCCATGTGTATGTATGACCTATCTTCGATATGATTATAACATAGTATATTTTTATAACCATAATTAATTATTTGTTTCCAAAGTATAATTAATTTCTATATATTTTAATATGTTCATAATTATTACTCTACCAATGATATAACTATATAATATTACTAAGAAGTAGATCTTTCATCATGAAACACAGATAAAAAAATATGGAAAATTTCACTAGAACAATGAAAATAATAGAATATTATTAACATAAAGATGCTAAGATATGAATAAATCATTTAATTTTTTATCCTCTGGTTCCTAATAAATTTTATAATGTAATATTACCATTTTCACACTCTTTTTTACTTTAAAAAATATATAAAATGTTAATAATAATATCTTAAATCATTTCCCTCTTCTTTCAAAAATTAATTTTCTATTAAAGCCATGTTTTCTAAATGGTTAATTAAATTTCTTACTATTATACTATTATTTTTTGTGTACATATTTAGCCATTTTTAATTATTAATTTTTTATGGAATCTTCTTATAATTTCATTAATATGTTACTTTTCAAAAGATGTTACCATGAAAATTGAATGATTAATTTAACATGTATGAAATGTATAGAATTACCCACCATCATTTATTTGAAGATTCCATTGCATGATTGGAAGGTTGTGTTTAATGAAAATATTTTTTCCTAACATTTTGAAATTCTATGTTTTTAAAATTTATATTTATTGAAATGTATTTTCAGAATGTATTATATATAAAAAATGTAATTCTCAATAGGAGTTCACATTTGTGAATGACGAAAAACATTTATTATTAATATTTATATATAGAATTGATACCATCCTTATTGTTCTTTAGGATGTTATATGATTTTTTTGAACAAGGATGATATTGATTTTAAATTACATGATTTCTTTTTTAATTAATTAACATCCCTTGTAAATATTCACTTTTTTATGATCATTCGAGATTAAAATTTCAATAATTACACAAATCTTTTATGATGGATTATTTTATTTCTTAAATCATTTATAATTTTCACCTATAGTGTTCTACATTGAATGTTATTTATACACATGGGGAAATACTTATAAATATATATTCAATATTAAATATAGATATTGGTTGAATGGGATAATTGTTCATTATTTAGTTAATTAATTTTAAAAATGAATAATTATTTGGACCTAAAATAATGTGTGGGGAAGTTAATATATAAACAGTAGATTTATCAGTGGGTCTCATTAAAAATATAAGTTAGCTAGCATTAAAAGGGTTTTAACCTATAGTTTAAAATGCCCAATGAATGGTCCTAGAAGTAGAGGTATCATGATGTATTAGATCATTACACCAAGTAGTGATGAATTTTTTAACTCAGAATTCAATTATTGTTCATCATGAGATTATGGTATAGATATTTTCACTGGTTGAATTTCAATCTCATTTTATTTATGAAATTCCATGTTATTTAGTTATTTAACTTTGCATATTAATAATGAATTATCACTTTATTATAGATATGTTATTGAGTAAGTGACTTATGTTTTCAGCTATTTTCATTTCCATGGATTATTCTGGTCAATTATTTAAATGGAGTGTGTGTCTATATATTTACCTTTACATAATTGTCCTTCATTATTTATTATAGTTCATTTATTCGTGATATATTCTGTAATAAATAACCTTTACTGACAATTTGAGCACACTCATATTTTGATACATTTCTTATGAATGCATGAAGAGTACTAAAAAAAGTATTCAAGAATATTCTATTGGAAATAATATTAATACTCCAAAATATAATATTCTAAATTCTTTCTTCAAATGTAATATGGGAATCATGTATGTATCTTGTTTAGAAATGATACTAAACTATTCACTCATTCGCGATTCCATTCCTCTTATCATATTCTAATGCATTAAATAAAGAACTGACTCAAAGCTATTAGGGCTAGTTTTATTTTAGATATAACTCATAATAATAATAGTGATGTTGAAATAAATTTAATTTTTCTTTCTAGGATCATTTATTATGTGGTAAAGCTAATTGATATGGTATGATCCTAACAATCTAAATGATAATTAAAATTTTGATGTAATGAGGTGAAACTTTTCTTGTATCTGAATCCTTCTATGACCTAGTGTTTGAAAAATACACACCATGACCCTATGTACTACCTCAAACATCCGAGGTCTAGGAAAATAATCAATATAAGACATTATCCTAGACGGATCTATATAAATATGATTATAATGAGGCTACACCTGTTATGACATATCTTAAAAGAGATATGTTCCCAGGTGCACTATTTGACGAGCCTTAAACTAGAATTGGGGTGAACCAAATGACCAATAATAGGGGTTTCATTGGGATTCATCATAATTATTTCTTAAATGATTTTATTATTTGACCATTTCACGAATTATTGATGGGATCCCAATGAAAACCCTCAATCAAGGACAAGTTGTTAAATCTATTAATTTAAAACTAGTAATTTATGCTTGGTCTCAGTATCACTCTAAGGGTAGTATGTTCTTCTTAGAATAACATTTCAACCAAGATCAATTTGAAACCATTACAAAAATTCAATTTTAATTGAAAATATCTATTCAATGTGATTGAATGGAGATCTCCATGAATGTTTATAATCTCCTGAATGTAAATCCCCCCAATATTTTCTACTGAAGAAGGTATACCTGATTAGAAAAAAAAATATATGGCCTTGTTCAACATGTAGAATATCACTCATACTGAATTCCTACCTTGAGGGCCTCTCATAAATATCATCCCAAAATAAATTTTGACATTATTTGATTTATTGAAAATAATATACAGATGTTGTATAGGTCTACCAGGCTTTTGGTTCTCTTCCATCACCTATTGATGGGTGGAAGACCATGTGATGAAACAAACGATTTTACCTTTATTCATGGTCAATAATATTAACTACTAATGTCTCAATACATCTTGGTAAGCCCCTAATATAATGGCCAAATATAGTCTCAGTAGTCTCATATCAATTATTCCTATATATATATATAGGCACCAATACATACCAATGAATTTTTTGGATCTCATCCTATCCAATAAAGCTAACAAGAAATGGATCCTTACCTGAGACATTATCCCATTGGAATATTCCCTTGGGATTTGAAATCCATCTCATCCATACGCTTTCAATAAGGGAGGATGAATCATCCAATGTTATTAAAATTGGGTACCAATGATTTTTTTGAACATCTTAGAAATTAAAAAAGATGTTGCATAAAATAAAACTCACAAATGGACTCTAGGGAATGTTTTTTGTAATATTATGACTCATGTTGTTATCTAATTAATTTTCTATTTATATTGTTTACGCAGTTTCAATTTGAGAAAATTGTTGTTATACTACCGACCTATGATTACTATGATTCAATCAACACTATGTGGAAATGTAATTGTGACATTTATTGTCCAATATAAATGATGAAACACTACCACAACATGTAATTTCTCAAAAAACATATGTTATAAACAACATATTCAAGCTTGACGTTGTGTGATGTGTAATTAAACCCACAAGTTCTAAACTAGCAATACTGGTACATTATAACATGATTTCTTTGAATCATAACATCTTTTTGACCAATTCATGACACATCCAAAAATACAATATTACATATTAATTAATTTGGATGAATTAGGATTCTCAAAAAAATCCCATCTCTTATTCATCTAATTCAAGGTTTCCTCACAAGCTTTTAACAATACTAATTTCACAGACATTTTAGTTAGGCCCATGAGAGGTGTTGTTTAATGTGGATTTTCCTAAATGAAATTTAAAAAAAATCCAACATGGAAATAAAAATTAAAATTTAAATAAAATTACATCAGTAGACTTAGTTAAATAATCATTTCACGTTATCTAGCTCTAAAGATACTCATATTCAATTGATTATGTCACTTATGAAGTGAAAATTATCTATCCAAAAGTGGCCTTCGATGATCATAGAATATAGATGGTTCCATTTCATTGTCTACATAAATATCTAATTATGTATGGAATGGTCATTTATTTTTTGTGAATTCTCCAATATATCATATAGGAAGACTGCTGCAAAATAATCCAAATTTTTTTCGAATCCTCTTTTCATTGGCGCTATAAATATAGAAGGTGTGTTTGTAAAATTGAAAAAAATTAAAAGGTATTACTAAAGGATATATTTACTCTACAGTGTTCTACAAGGTATGTATTATGGGATAACATGAAAATGGTGTTATTTATACCTCAATATAATATTATAGGAAGGAGAAAAACTAGGAGATAATCAAAGAAGTCTTCTATATGAGGAAGTGGATACCAGTTTTTACTCATACCTAATTAAAAAGATAATAATCTACAAAAAACAGAAGTTTACCATCATTCATATTTAAGAAAATGATATGTGAACCCCATGGTGAGGTACTAGGTAATATTAAACACTTATTATCTAAATCCCCTAGATACTTTTTAGGACCATGATTCTAAGTAGGTTCCATCTTGTATGGAAGAATGGACATGGGTGATGCTCTTAACACTAAATCTATATTGATATATAATTATCTTATAGATGATAAAATAGAAATTTCATTATTGAAGACATCATTGAAATAATACACTACCAAAGTGAAGTTTATATGTTTCTTTAACTAATCACTTATAAATAGACTATATATCTAGGCTATCACTCCAACAATACCATAATTCTTTGGTCCATATCAACCAACACAAACAACCCATTTCTCCTATAAGTATATGTACCACCATTTGATGATGTGAAGGATACAAACCATCTATAACAACTAACTTGCGAATGATAAGGTACCAACCAGTCCATCATGAGTATAACATTGAAACCAGTCATCTTAAGGGAAATGAGATCCCTTTCAAAAATAAAACCACCAATATCATGGGTAATCCATTACATTTGAGTATGCACTCAGTTTAGATTACCAATGAAGTATCAAGAGTCTTCATGCCAATAAAGTACCATATCTCTAAGACCAGAATATCCATTTATTTTAGAGATATAAAAGAATGTGAAAGGAATATATCTAATAAGGGATAAAATAAAGTAGTGCCTACTAGAATATTACCTCATAATATATAAGTAAATGGAATCTTTTACTAGGGAGTAGGATGAAAAGCATAAATATTCCCATATCTTTGACCTTGAGATGAATCCTGACTAACTATATCCGATTTTCTCAATTGGCATCATACATTAGATGTCAGTATACCTTGACACAAAAACCATCATGATCTGATTATCCAATAGTGTTCCATATCTCTATTTGGGATGGAGTCACAGATACATTACATTAATTTAGATCAAATGTAGATCCCTCCACACTAGGTTTTGGAGGAAATATTTTGTTTAAACACTGAAGGTTCTCTATCATACTAAAATCTAATAAATCAATTAGTTCCTTCTTACATTGGGGATTGTTATGGTATTTTTGACCATACCGGTGACATATAATGTATCTAATGGTGCAGGAACTCAGGTTGGAGCTTCCACCATGAGAACACTCCAATTGACATTCCATAGAGCTGGACTACCCACCTCATAATGTCCATGATGAACCACCCTAGACCACACTTCCATATTCCCTTAGGTTTCAATCAGATAAGAGTTCATGGTTCACTTTTTCTGAAATGGTATTCAATAAAAATACAATAACTCATGATCAGATGGAATAAATAAGACCAACCATTAACTATATCATTATAGTAAACTCATCCCCAAAAAAGGATTGATGTGATGCATTAATTCTTAGTGAAATAATATGACAAATACATCACACACCTAACACACTACTATAAGTGTATATTGTATCTTGTGTGGTCTTCTATGAGAATATGTGGGATTGTCCAATAAAAAAAATCTAGCTGGATGTTTTCCTATAACATACCACAATGTTTCCCAGCCTTAGTGATCACATACCACCAAAATATAGGTAAATTTTCAAGTAGATAAATTGTGAGACATACCCTCTACTCAAGAGGTGTATTTAAATTATTGATGTTGGAAAACATTCCCATAGAACATAACTCATCTTCTTGAGGGCTACCATCCACTAAGAATGTGAGAGGATGATTCTTTTAGAATTCTCATGTAATCATTTCAATATTAGGGGTAGGTCATGAAATTCCCAATACATACTAAATTAATCATAGGTCTCTCCCTCGGAACTATGTATTGGTCCTCATAGGATGAATAGAAGCATGTTCATCAAATAGGACAACATGACGAAATACATGTGGCTTAGAGACCACCACCATCATATCATATTCATTCGCACCCTCCTGGTTTATGATTTTTAGGAATTATTAAACATGTATATCTACAATTCTAAAATCCATTCAACAAATAATATTTTACATAATAAATGATCATATATGCTAGTACTAATTACGAACATAATTCCATGACCCCATCCCCACAAGGTCTACCCCTTCTAAGCTGGCAATGTGAGAAGGGAGATAATAACCCTAGAGTCCCCTTATTAGTAGGCCTCGTGTTGGTGACTAGCACCGAGGGTATAGTAAACACACATATGGAAGGAATTAATCTCTAAGAGAACACATAAAAAACATAGATATAAGATAAACATCAAAAAAATCCATGTCAGACAACAATATAAATGAAATCCCAAGTACACATAAGTAATGCCATACAAAAGTACTACAACTGAATAGGGGAAACTACATGTACCCAAAAGAAAATAAAATAAAGTGGCGACCATGAATCCCAAATAGCTTATGAAACCCCAAGTTAGTAGAAACAAGAATGATCTCCAACCTACTCCAAGTGACATGAAAAAAATTTATATAAACATATAGTGAGTATAAAATTATACTCAACTAGATCCTCCCCGAATCCTCTCATGAAGTAGTAAAGAAATAATGCTAAAGCACAATGAAAAACAAGTGAAACTTTCTCGTCACCCTAAAATGAATACTATGTTACCAGCCTCACAATGGATACTCTCACAATGTAACACATACATGAGTATATATAATAATAATAAATATCAATGGTTCCCTACTACTACTTCCCCACCTGTTTGTCGCATTAAAAAACGTCGCATGTACTAACCATCTCTCTCCAAAAAGGCATCCCAAAGATAGCAGGATGAAGCACCACAACATGAACCTTGGGAAAAAACACCTTTAAGAATAGTTACCAGGTAGTTTCTAGGAGCTACCATAGTTTGCATAATGTGTATCAGACATCAGGTATTGAACCTCAATTCATTATATCATATACAGTGAATGAGGATCCTAAAGCCATCACAGCAAATACATGTTACACCTATAGTAGTCCAAAGGACATGATATACATAATATATTTGTGTGAATTACCAGAAGACATTACAACCCAATACACACATATATAGAGAAATATAAACATTTTTCCTACTAGAAAATGTAACTACCAAGAGATGAAAGTTGAGCCAAAGTAGGTAGTCAACTATCCATCCTCCCATCGGAGTGTTAGGGGACCCCCCCCCCCCCCTCTATGGATCAGAATCCACAGGGTGTTAGTTTCCCTAAGTGAAAGGGTGAAGTAGTGTATTGAAATAGAAAAAAGTGGAGAATATACTATAGATCACAACCACACTATGGGAATAACCTAGTCATAGACTCAACTACATCTAACATCTCTCGGACTCCCAGATGCCACTTCTTATACAAGGTATCCTATAAGTACACAACCATTTAAAGAGTTTTATTACATTATTTCATTCCCTGTTTATCATGTTCACATTACATTTATTAATTAATTAATCATTAATTAACCATTAACAATCACACATTACGTTTAATTAGCATCAAACCCAATGTCCATTTTCCCTTTAAATTGTAACCACAGCTTTGCATACAAGCAATATCAAACCCCATGAGTTAACATAATTTATTCAATTATTTATTTAGAGCATCACATTACCATATTTCGAGGAGTTCTGGAAAAAAATTCTATGCTACTAAGAATAAGGGGGCTCAACACTGTGAGTAGATGAACTACCTGTCGATCCTTTGTAACCTATAGCAATAGCGTAGACACATCTTCCCTTAAGAATCTAAACACAGAAATAACGTTGTATACCCCAAACGTCTTCACCCCTTTTGGAAGAAGGTTAATTAAGACCATCTACCTTGAGAAGTGGGGAATGTAAAGAAGATAAACAACCAATAAGAATCAGAAAACATAAAAATATTCACATCCAACCCATTTCTTCATCTCTGGTGTTATCCCTGATACCCCTATGCATAAACCGATGCATCTCGCCACTCTAGATGTTAACTGCTACAACAACTAGTAGGCCTCCCTGCCCCCACATATCACAACATCAATCTAGGATGACATCACAACAAAAGAAGTTGGGAAACAACCATCATATCAATTGGGTTCTTGGACCATAAACAAGTAAGAGGGTAACTCAAAACCCTACAAGTAATTATTTTTTATCAAAGAATAAGTTCTTTAATAGATCATTAATTAACTGATTTATTATTCATAGGTTCCAACATAATGAAACATAAACATTACGGTGTCATAAATTGATTCAACATGCTTTCTGCATCAATTTGATTAACATTAAATTACAACAACACCATCAAATTCATATACATGCCTCTTTATTTTTATCCAACCCATTATCAATTAATTAAGGCTTTACATTCTTTAACAATTTCCTTCAAAAAAATGGTAAACCAATAATGCATAGATATCACACTATCTCACAAATCAAGAGACAATAACATACCATCAATATCAATATATTTATCTAGTTTAAGTATTTATTATGTCAATTCCATTGTGATCTAGTGGAATAAAACATGATTAATCTACAGTCTCATGTAAATGAAAAGAGAAGCAATGAGTCCCCTATGTCAAAAGTTCTTGATGTTCAGTATGTGATAATAAGCCAAAAAATAGGCTACAATCTCCTCCCCCCATGATAACTATATTCAGATGGGGATGAAGAGACACCACAACACTGATGAAAACCCAAAAATGTCTTTTAGAAACAAGGAAATACCATTACAATAAAGGTCAAGGAAAAACATGTAACATCGTTGTTCCGGAAGCCACCAAGAGGCTCCCCGTAACTAGTTGCTCACATGGCCTCGTGCACATTTCCTCGAACTACGGAGGCTACCGACTAGCAGTGGGGGCCTTGGGTGTGATAGTGGGGAAACTATTCCCTCTTTGGCAGAGTAACACAGCAGAAGTAAAACAAATAGAAATAGTGGAAGTAGGAATAATCCTTATAAAAGTAAGCCACAGAAGTCTAGAGATAATAAACTGGATCACAGATATATATATGAATTATGCATGAAAAATATGTCTAGAAATGTAGCTAAACAAATCAAAATTCTAGAATAAAACAAGTCTAACCCAAAGTACAATAGAGAACAAGTAAACAACTCCTCTGCATCGCAAGCCATAGATTAGTCCCATGCTCTCCAAATCCACCAAAAATCAAGTAGCTGATGTTGAAGGGAACGTTCCCTTATCTATACCTGCAACAATATAATATATTTGGGCCCAAAAGCATGGCCCATATTGGGTGTGAGACTAAATCCCAGTAGGCATCCACCCCATGATTTGTTCCTAATAGTCATTGAATATATGGTAGGTAATAAGTACAAAATGCAGTAAACAATGAATTACTCAGCATTAAACAATCCACAGTTTTAATACATTCAGTTTCATGTATCAAGAAATAGCTAATCAAAAACAGGTAATCACAAATAGGTAATCACAAACAGGTAACCCTCTGGGGAGTACTGACAGCCTATCCCCTCTGGTCCTACCTAGCAACTCAAGAAGAAGCTAAACATAAAAGGTAACCCTATGGTAAGTACTCATAGCCTATCCCCTCTAGTCCTACCTATCAACACAAGAAACCCTCTAAGCAGTACACTTAGTCTAATCCCTCTAGTTCAACATAAGCATAGAATCCGTGATGAAGAAATCACCATTAATTCCTCCTATAGTCTCATATTGGTAACTAATGGAGCTCTAGGGATGCATTTACATCACATTCTGTATGTGGCCCATGTTGAGGAACTAAAAACACTCTAAGGAAGCACTTACATAAAGTCCCCCTATGTTCTTGCATCGTAAGTAAAACATACACTGTAGGGAAGCCCTTACGTCTATTCTCCCTATGGTCTACTACACCAGGTCCTCATGGCCCGAGGTAAGTCAAGCAGGTATAGTAATGCATACCTGCCAATGTAAACCTTAAGAACTACATGGATAGTTGTCTATAGGATATCATAATGTAAGGATACAAACAATCAATCCTACTATACTAGGCATGAAAGGTAAATAGCAGCCTAATAGGTAAACTGGACCTAATGGTCAAAACAGGTAATCATGCATGGAAAACACATACAAAGCATATAAATTGATGCTATTTACATTAAATTAACATTTACTCAACTATACAAGCATAACAGGCCAACAATTGGACTAAAACACTAAACTTGCAATACCCCGTTCATGCGAATTGCTGATTTTTCATATATAACTCAAATACATTCAACAAAAATTCACAAACCACCTACCTCGGTGTTGGAAGATCAATATACTTGAGTCTTAGAGCTTGAATCACCTTAGAACACCGAATATCTATAAGAAAATCTAAAACATTCAATAGAGGATGACCTGATTAGGAGGTGTAATCAGGAAACTAAGATAAAAAATAATAGATAGCATATTGAGATGATCCCAATGGAATTAACGGCGGTCGAATCATATATTAGATGCTCGGTTGGGGGTTCAGTGGAAGATCGCGGATGTACGAGAGCTCTTGGATGAAATAGGTCAAGAGGACGGTGTTTCTAGTGATTAGATGTGACCCCAGGGTGTTTAATGAAAAAAATACATGGACTGTGTTTTGGAAGTACATGATATGTACATGAAAATTCTGTACTCTACTTTAGGTGACCTCCAAGTCACCCCCACATGGTTGTGTGTGCGGCTAACACACGGCCAACACACAACCTCCTATGGTGACCCAGTATACAGAGTGTACTCATAAATTACATGGCGCGTACTTTATAAATTTCCAAAAATTTCCCTTTTTCTCAAAAATTACTAGATGAACAAAAAAATACCTAAAAAAATATTTTAGTTCTGAAAAACATCCCACCTTAATGAAATTAATCCCCTAATTTCCATCGAAAGGAAGCGTAGAATAATAAACCTCAAATAGCTCCAGCCACTATGCCTGTACATCGGTCTCCCTATGCCATGTCTCATCCTGTACTCATTCATGCTGCCATAGAACTCATACCAGAGAGACAGATAATCCACATAGAACATTCATACTTTGATCAATAATTAGGATATGATGCTCCTCAAACGATGCATCCACTTCCAACTCAACATCATCAGGTTGGAAAACATGAGACGGGTATGAGAAGTAATGTCTAAGCTGAGAAACATGGAAAATTTCATGCATAGCCCGGTCCCTCTGAGGTTACAGAAACCAATATGAAACTGGCCCAACACTCTCTAACTACTCAAACAGCCTGACGTACCTCGGTGAAATCTTACCCTGTCTCCTAATCTTCTTGGGTCCCAACCTCAGTGTGACACCTAGATTAACCTAATCCCCGACCTCAAACTCTAGATGTCGTCTGCTTTGATCAAAATAAGACTTCTGTCGAGACTGTGCAATAGCCATCCTCTTCCAAGTCAACTCTATCTGCTCTAAGGTCTCTTGAACAAGACGAGGTCCCATCAAAGCTACCTATCCTACCTCCAACCAACATAATGGTGATCGGAATTTCCTACTGTAAAAAGCCTCATAATGACCCATCTAAATAGTTGCTTGAAATCTATTGTTGTAGGAAATATTTACAAGAGGTATGTTCTTCTCCCTAGAACCGCCAACAACTAGAATACACGCTCGAAACATGTCCTCAAGCACCTGTATCATACGCTTGGACTAGCCATCTATCTAGGGGTGGTAAGCTATACTCAAATGTACCTGTGTATCCAATGACATCTTAAGCCCCTGCAAGACCCATGAAGTAAAACGTGCATCTCTGTCTAAAACAATAGAGTGTGGAACTCAATGTAGTAACACAATATCAAGGATGTACAACCATCCCAGCTCATCAACACTAAATGTATCCTTGATCGACAAGAAGTGAGCAACCTTCATGAGTCTGTCAATGATAACCCAAACTGCGTCATTCCCTCGATGCGACCTCGGTATACCTGACACGAAATCCATATTGACATCATTCCACTTACACTCATGAATGGGTAACTATTGTAAAAATCCCAGTTGGTCACAGATTCTTGACCTTCACCTACTGGGTGGTGGAACACCTCATGACAAAACCAGAAACATCTTTCTTCATACCTGGACATCAATACTAATGGTGTCGATCACAATACATCTTGGTGAGACCAAGATGAACGTCCAAAAATAAGTAATTAAGTCTCACATCAGCTCCTCGCATATGTCTACTAGAACCCAAATGTGCCCCTGGAAACACAAGATCTCATCCTCACATATGGTTCATCTAGGAAAAAGATCCTCTCCTAACACAATCTCCTATAGGACTAGGCCTTTTGAGTTTGATAGATGCCTCATTCACACTCGATCAAGAAGGGTAGAGGTAATAGCTACAGAATAAAGAAAAGTCTTCCCCTATCTGTCATGCACCTCCAAATACGTCTCAGAGAACAAATCCATAAGATTCCACTCACTAATGGCCTCCTGAACCGTCTGTATCTGATTCCTCCTGGTAAACTCATCAGCCACTGCGTTACCTTTTCCAGGCGTATAGGAAATCTCAAATTCAAAGGACTGAAGGTACTCAACCCACCTTCATTGTCTCATATTCATATCACGCTGGGTGAATATGTACTTGATATTCTTGTGGTCAGTGGAATCCACAAAATGCTCTCCCAGAAGTTAATGTCTCAAATAGCACAATGCATGAACAACTGATGCCAACTCTAGATAGCGTGTCTGGTAATTCTTCTCATGTGGCCTCAACTGCTGAAACCTGTATTCCACTACTCCTTCTCCCTACATAAGTACAGCTCCCAGAATGATACCTGAAGCATCCTAGTAAATAATATGGCTCTTACCTGGCTCTGGAAATACTAGTATCGGTGCTGATGTCAACCTCCCTTTCAGCTCTTAAAAGGATGACTTGCAAGAATATGACCACAATAACTTTACCCCATTCTTAGTTAGACCCATCAGTGGTGCTTCTAAGCAAGAAAAGATCTGAAAGAAGTGTCTATATTATCCAGGCAGCCCTAGAAAACATTGTACCTCAAAGACATTCTTCGGCTTCTCCTAGCAAACTACTACTCTAACTTTTTCTGGGTGTACTGAAAATCCTGTCATAGAGATTACATGACCCATGAAGTGAATCTAATCCATCCAAAAGTGGCATTTTGAAATTTTAGCATATAACTAATCTTATCTTAGTGTACTAAAAATGATACCATGATGTGTGGCATGGGCATGTCGAGTGTGAGAGTACACCATGATATCATCAACAAAAACCACCAAGAAGGAATCCAAGAATGGATGGAACAATCGGTTCATCTATTCCATGAAAACTGCAGGTCTAATCGTGAGACTGAATGACATAAGCATATACTCATATCAACCATACCTACTCCGAAAGGTAGTAATAGTTATATCATATGGTATAACACACAACTGATGGTAACCTAACCTCAAGTATATCATCATGAATACATGGGCTCCTCGAATCTGATCAAAGAGAACATAAATTCTATGTAATAGATATCATTTCTTGACTATCAACTAGTTTAAAATCCGAAATTCTTACCAAAGCTTGAGGGTACCATCCGCCTTATTCGCAAAAAGGATAAGTGAACTCCAAGGAGAAGTACTGGGTCTGATGAATCCCTTTTCCTGAAACTCCTCCAACTGCATGTTCATCCCCTATAACTATGACGTAGCTATCCTATAAGGAGGAATAGACACTAGTTCCACTCCTAGAACAAGCTCAATAGAAAATTCCACATTTACCTCCGGTGGAAAACCTGAAAAGTCCTCTAGAAATACATCCCTAAAACGATCCACCACTAGAATAAATTCCATCTATGAAATCCCCTGGTAATCTAGATATAGACTACCAATCTGGGCTGTAACTCCACCAAACCCATGATGCTCGGGTCCCACTCTGTTTTCCTGGACATCCCATTCACCCTTATGAAGAAAATATCCACCCTCTGGTGATATGAAACTCACCCTGCGGTGATAGCAGTCGATGAATTCATGGAAGGAAACTAACCATTCTATTCCGAGAATGAAATCATTTCCCATCATCTCTAGGACATGGATATCCCATAAAAAATGACACCCACCATCCTCTAGAGGGAACTCATTTCACTGATGTAAACTCACCATTATTGTCCCCAAAGGAGTGTACAATGTCAAGATATCAGTAGAAGAAAAGATGCAGAGCCTAAGTCTCTCCACAATTGGAATAGATATATAGCTATGGGAATCCCCTGTATCAAAAATGGAAGAAGCTAAAACCGAGGCTACTAAGATCGTACCTCACACTATAGAGGGTTAGAGATCCTTCTCCAGTTGGGTCTACTCCACTGCAAAAGTCTAACCTACATCGTAGCAATGTGACCTTGTCTGGCCGCCCTGAGCTGATCCACCATTTTGTCACTAAAAACCAGGTGACTGGTTACCATGTCCATGACCTCCACCATAACCAGAACAAATGGAAGAATTCTAGTTCCCAAACTGGTGAGAAAATTGTGGTGATACTCATGAATGAGGAGTCATAGAAGAACCCTTATCACTAGCTAATGGAGAGAATATCTGATAGATGTGATGAAGATAACCCATCTCACCCAAAGATTGGAACTCTACTGGTTCTCTCGGGCAGTGTGGCCTTATATCCGTATTATTCCCACACTGGTAGCACAACACCTGACTACAAGAAGAAGTATCTTTCCTCCTTGGATCTATGCACGTAGACTCCCTTTGGCGCCTACTACTGTCAGTAGGGGAATACTAACTCCATATGTCGAGGCGACCTACCTCACTACCCTAGAATCCCTCAGGTTGTTCTTAGTGATCAACGCCTAGTTGATGATAAAAGTGATAAAATTAATCCAGAATATGTTTACCTGCGATCAGATGTTGTGCCTCAGATCATCCTCAAATATAATTTCCAGGAATAACTAATCACCTCCTGTAATAAGCATGAATCACTACAGCTTGGTAAAGCGAGAAGAATAATCCATGATAGAAATAGTACCCTACTCCAAACTTATAAACTCTTGGGCTCGATCAGCCCTCAAGGTCTCTAGATAGACGTAGTCAAAGAAGATGTGCTGAAACTCATCCCAATACATGTCCTGCTGGAATCCCGCATGTGAGATCACATCCCACCAAATCATGGCAGAGTCACGAAGCATATACATAGCGAGCTTGACCCTCCTCTCTAGAAGCTTCTCTATAAGCTCGATGATTATTAGCATGGCTTCTAGCCATGACTACATATACTTGGGTCCTCCATCCCCTAAGAAAGTCGGTGAATGTTTCTACTGAAAGACCCATGTCAAATCTGCCATCGATAGGGCAGGATGTTGTTCTCCTTGAAGGGTCTACATCATCCTTATAATGAATTCCCTAAATTTGCGTCAAAGCCTACATCTGGTATAACATTTTG
This sequence comes from Viscum album, assembly GCA_963277665.1. Lineage (NCBI taxonomy): Eukaryota > Viridiplantae > Streptophyta > Magnoliopsida > Santalales > Viscaceae > Viscum > Viscum album. The sequence continues at coordinate 397,994,973 of OY728151.1, read as the reverse complement.
TGCGAAGACTAGAATAACCACATGATCTATAGGAATTCCCGGATCAACCTTATAAGTGTCTGATCACTACCATTCAACTAGGGTGTAAACTGAGGTCATATCAGTATCATGACTCTGCAAGGACAAACACACACCTTAGATAAATATTATCATGGAAAAAAACTAAAAGCATAAGAAGAGAACATGATAAGGAAAGCATTCACAATTTTTAAAACAGGACTACATGGTGTTTATAACCCCTACACGGAGTGTTCCCTTCACCCATTCCCATGGGGGTGTACTCCTGTCAGAACTAGTAATGTAACACCCCATACACATGGAGTGTTCACCTAACACATGACAAGTACTTGAATCCTCTCCCCCTATCCGAGTCCTTCTACACGGCGAAGCCACATGGTTCTCTTTAGAATGAGACTACACGGTGTGTTAGTGAAATACATGGCATGTACAAGATGAACCTCACCGACTCATGTTGTTAGTTACACAGTCGGGTACTTGTGTTACACCATACGACATGTTCCAGACGAACATGATATGATAATCTTGATTTTATTAAAAAATTAAATATGATTTATTACATAAAACATCACTTCATACAACAAAGAAGATCAAGAGGTTTAGTGTATGTGGGTCTTAGGATCATTACATAAAAACTTGAAACATGAAAAACAACATCTTTATTGAAAACATTCATTACATGACCACTACATTCTCTCGTACTTAGCATTGCATGGGATAACCTGAGGACATGCATAAGAAAAGGGTGATCTATAAAGCCCAGTAAGGGAATACACATGGAATAACTTGAGGAGTACAATACATGTTAGACATTATGCATATCAATAGATCATAAGAGAAACATGAAAATAAAGGCATGATAAAGCATGATAATAATAACATGGAAATGTGGAAACAACACTTAACATGGAATTATCATTAGCCAAGGCCCATTGCACATGGAGAATGTGTAAATCTTCATTGCACATGAAGAACGAGTAAACCCTCATTGCAATTGAATTAGCATGAGTCAACACTCATTGCACATGACGTATCACGATACTATACTTTACCCAATGCATTGGAGTGCTATAAGGGCGCACCCTTCTTAAACATTTCATTTCTTACATAAGTGTTCCACATGGATCATAATACATGGATTCATAAAACATAATAATTTATTACATGATAAAGGAATGTGGAATTCATACATGAAACATTATAATCAATAAGTATGTGCACGTAAGGGTGAATACCCCTGATGGAGAAATGGGCAGGGTATTCACTATACAATGACATTGACTTAGAAAATCGGTGCGACTTCAGCAGCGTAACGGCGTGAAATAAGAATTCATAAAAATGGTTTATGAGAGAGAAAGGGGTTCCTCATAATATTTACATGTATTTTAAAGTAATGAGGTCATATAGATACATGTCCCAACAATTGTAATGGACTTTAGATTTATGAAACAAAAGCATTTCTTGAATGTAAATAAAGAGATAGAAGTTCCTTTCGGAATTTCGGCATACTAATAGGTGTACATGGGAGGTATTTAATGAGAGAGAAGGGGGTCCCCCATCATTCAAACATAAAGAGGGATGTATGTTGGAGGTGTGAAACCATACCCCAACATTCATAATTGAAATTAAAAGGGAAAAACAGCTTAATGAAAATTGGACAAAAAATAGAATGGAAGAAAAAAAACCTTACTTGGAAGTGTGCTTCCAAAGACTAGAGAGAGGCTTGTGGGACACTTATATAGAGATTGGGGAACCATGGGAGGATTCTAGAGAGATTTCTTGAAGAGTTTGGACGAACTAAAAGGTCATTGAGTGAGGAGTAAGTGGGAGGTTGGGGGGTTTATATAGGAAATGTGAGGGAATTCTTTATTATTTAGGTTTGGGTCCCCTTATATTAAATTAATCCAAACCACAAACCACCCCATGGTTTTTCCCATGGTTTTTGGAAAAGGGAAGAAGAAAAAAAAATATTTTATAAGGCCAAAGTCTGAACTTCTTATAAGAATAGGATTTCTTATCTAGAGGTGAGTCACACTACCATGGAAATTAATTTAAAAAGACAATATGTTTAATAAGTCTTGAGGGGTTCATTAATGATTTCAAAAGTAAGAAAAAAAACCAAAAATTATATTATTTTACTGGTAAAACATATATTGGCCTAACATAATGATTATAGTATTTTATTACATCACTATTGGGTTATTATTATGTAATAAAACACATTATATATTTAAACGGTATTTAATTTTTACTAAAAAAATTGACTATCTCAGAAAATTATGAAAAATTCACCATTGGATAATTTTGACATCCTGATTTTAGAAATAACATTTATTTTATCTAAATAATTTTCTAAATATGATAATTTTCACTTTTAAAATAAAAACCGACATTTATAAAACATTCACGGGTTTTGACAAATATGGCTTTCAAACCTTAATAAAAATTATAATTGCATTCATACAATTATATAATCATTTATATATAATATAATTAATCTAATAATAATAATAATAATATTTTATTAAAATATTATTTAATTCAAAGATCACTTAATTTAATAAAATAGATTTCTGATTTAAATAATAACTAAAAACACCATTTGTACTTTAAAAACTATTTACAATGTATCAATAATGAAAAGAAATTATATTTATTATTATATAACAAAAAAACAATGTACGTGGACATAATACTATAGATTAGTTACATAACACCTTTAAACAGCCGCATAAGACCTAATGGTAAGGTGTGCGATGGTGACAGACTTTTGGGGTGGTTCAGATAACATCGCTCGAGTGGTAATTTCTATCAACTTTCACTTTTCCCATAGACGGTCCCGTTCAAGTTTGACATGATGAATCTCATATTGGTCTAGGTCAAGAGAGAATCCCAAGGACGCGAACTCTTTTTTGAGCTATGACAAATGGGCTTCGTATGGAGCAATTGTACTGAATTAGGCCATCACTTCTTTTGTCTCAGTAAATTTGGATTTTTTAAGGCCCTATATTTATACTAATAATGTGATCACTGTTCAACGACTATATTAGAATTGGTAAAAATTATTAACATAAAACCAATGATGTTGAAATTTTATATAAACATAAAGAGAAATTTAATTAGATCAAGATGGATTTTCATTAATGAAACTTTGGGTCGTTACAATATTCCCCCCTTAAGAAATTTCGCCCTCAAAATTTTCCTTTTCCTACACTAAAACAGATGTGGGTAACTCAGCTTCATTATTTTTTCTGATTCCCAAGTTGCTTCTTCAAACTTTTGGTTTCTCCACAACACCTTGATGAGGGGCATAGTCTTATTTCATAGAACATTTTCTCTACAATCTAAGATCTTCACGGGTTCCTCCTCGTAAAAAAGATCATCTTCCAATTGTACCACCTCAGAAGAGAGTACATGTGAAGGGTCCGATATGTAATTCCTTAAGAGGGATACATAAAAGACTTCATGTACTTTGTCCATGGTTGGTGGAAGTGATAGCTGATAGGACACATCCCCGACACGATCAAGAATCTCGAAGGGGTCGATGTACCTTGGACTTAACTTCCCTTTCTTTCCAAACCTCATGACCTTCTTCCACGGAGATATGAGTAGAAAAACCATTTCACCAAATTTAAACTCAAGGTATCATCGATGGTTATCTGCATAACTCTCTATTCGACTCTAGGATGCCTTGATATACTGCTGAATTATTTTCACATTCTCCACCATTTCTTCGACCATTTCCGGTTCAAGTAGCTTACGTTCACCAACCTCATCCCAACACATAGGTGTTCTACTCTTTTTACCATAAAGGGCTTCATATGGTGGAATTTGGATGCTTGAGCGGAAACTGTTGTTTTAAGGGAACTCAACCAGAGGAAGATGTTGATCCCATCCTCTTTTAAAGTCCATTTAGAATGCTCTTAACATGTCCTCAAGTGTTCAGATAGTCTGCTCAGATTGGCCATCAGATTGAGGATGATAGGTCGTACTGTTGTTCAGTTCAGTATTCAGAGCATGTTGAAGACTCTTACAAAATTTAGAGGGGAATCTTGGATCTCGGTCAGACAAAATAGATAGTGGCACTCCATGCAGCCTTACCACTTCCATGATATATATCTGTGCTAGTTGATCCAATGAGAAATCCTCCCAAATAGCAATGAAGTGTGTAGTCTTTGTAAGATGATCCACAATAACCCAGATTGCATTGTTTCCTTTGGATGTCCTCGGATGTCCGGTGACAAATTACATGGTGATGTTCTCCCATTTCCATTCTTTTATGGGCAACAGTTGCATCAACCCCTTAGAATTCTACCTATCTTCCTTAACTTGCTGACACACCAGGCACTTTGATGTATATTCAGTGATCTCCTTCTTCATATTATCCCACCAAAAGTTTTCTCGGAGATCTCGATACCACTTTGTGCTCCCTGGGTGAATAGAGAAATTTGAACTATGTGCATCAACCAAAAGATCCTTCTTCAGCTCTGGACTTTGTGAATCACATAGTATTTTCCCAAACCACACAATTCCTTATTCATTAACCTTAAACTTATTGGATTTCAATTTTTAGATAGCTTCCACTTTTTCTTGAATTCTCACATCATCCTTTTGCGCATCCTTTAAACATTCCAAAAGAGACGGTTGAGAAATCATTTGTGAAAGGACTGACGATGTTCTCTTCTTTATGATTCCCATTTCCATCTTCATCAAGTCTAAGAAGATTGTATCCTTCTCAATTCTCATCATTGATAGAATCGCGGGGTCCTTTCTACTTAGGGCATCTTCCACCTTTTTCGATTTCCCATTGTGGTAATGTATTGAACAGTCATAATCCTTGATGAGTTCTATCCATCTTCTCTGGTGCATATTAATCTCTTTCTGTGTGAATATATATTTAAGACTCTTTTGTTCAGTAGATATCTCAAATTTCTCCCAATTGAGATAATGCCGCCAGATTTTCAAAGCAAAGATCACGCCGCCAACTCCAGATCATGCATTGGATAGTTTCGCTCATGGATTATCAACTGCCTTGAGGCCTAGGATATCACTTTATCATTCTGCATCAGTACACAGCCTAATCCCTTCTTCTAAGCATCACTAAATACCACATAAATTTCCCCACTTGTGGGTAAAGTGAGAACAGGAGCAGTGATAATCCTCCTTTTCAACTCCTTGAAACATTCTTCACATTCATCACACCAAGATAACTTTACTCACTTTCAAGTTATCTTGGTAAGATGGTTGGACAATTGTGAGAAATTCCTCAGAAATCATAGATAAAATACAGCTAACCCCAAGAATCTACAGATATCTGTTACCGATGTTGTCCTCGACCATCCCTCAATTGCATCTATTTTGGAGGGATCCATAGATTTCCCATTGCATGTGATGATATGGCCCAAGAATGATACTTCCTTTAACCAGAACTCAAACTTCCAATACTTTGTATAGAGAAATCCTTGCGCAAAGTCTCCAGTACAATTCTTAAATGCTCCTCATGATCCTCCTTGGTTTTAGAGTATATTAGAATATCATCTATAAAGACTATGAAATTTTTTTCTAGGTAATCTCTAAAGACAATATTCATTAAGTCCATTATGATTTTTGGAGAATTAGTGAGTCCAAAAATAATTACTATGAATTCATTGTGCCCATATCTTGTGTGAAAAGCAGTCTTGGAAATATCTTCCTTCTTCACCCTTACTTGATAATATCTGGACCGCAAGTCCACCTTGTAGAAGTATTGTCCTCCACGTAGCTAATCGAAAAAGTCATCAATTCATGGTAGAGGATACTTGTTCTTTATCGTGATTTTGTTAAGTTCACAATAATCGATTCAAAGCCGCATTGACCCATCATCTTTCTTGAAGAAGAGGACTGGTGCACCCCATGGTGAATCACTTGGGCGTATAAACCCTTTATCCATATTTTCCTGCAGTTGTTTAATCAGCTCCTCAAACTCTACAACAACCATTCTATATGGAGTCTTGGATATTGGTAATGCCCTGGGTATAAGTTCAATTGCGAATTCAACATCTTTTCTATGTGGAAGGACAAATAGTTCCTCGGGAAACACATCAGCGAATTCTCTCACAATAGGCATTTCTTCAAGGATGGTTTCTTCCATGGACTCAATCATATGAGCCAGATACGCATGCTCATAAGGCAGTAATATCCATTCTTGAGATGATTGAGCTAAAGGAGATTCATCTTCCTCCTTACAAATGTAAAGAATCAGGGGTAGATTCTCCATATGGAGAGTGATTTCCCTCTCCCAACAATTTATGTTTTCTCTATATAAGGAAACCCAATCCATGCCATGAATTGCATCAAATTCAACCAGAGGGAGTATGATGAGGTTCACTGGAAAATTCAATCCACAGATTATAACAGGGGAGGACTTATATTCATGGGATGTAGTGATTTACCCATTTTTCGTACTCACCGACATCTTCACTTACATGATTTGTGGTGGGGCTGGGATTGTTCTACTAACCTTTCAAAATATAAAAGAATGTGTATAACCTGAATCAAAAAGTATGTTGGCTATTCTTGAATGAATAACTAGCACACCTATCTCCACTTCATTTTCAGGGTTCACTTAGGTAGATGTGATGGAAAAAGCTCCTCTTTGCTGCCTTGGAGGTTGTTGGTTGCCTCCGAAAACCCTTGGATTAGGGCACTGATTTGAAAAATCACCCGATTCTTTGCAATTGTAGAATTTAACAACACGTTGAGGTTAGAACGGATAATTTATCTCCTCTGTCGTAGATACGGGTCTTTCTTTCCGAAAGTAAATAGCTAGGTGCCCTTCTCTTCCACACCAGAAGCATTTCCTCATCTCCCTAAGGAAATTTCCAGGGTGCTTCTTTCCACACTTTTGACAAGTGGGGTGCAGGATCTTCTTAGCACCATTGGATTTATTCATCGGACCACCATCATTGAAGTCCACCTTATATTTCTTATCCCCCTGATACCCATGTGATTCTCTGATCTCTATTTATCCCTTGAGGGAACATCGGACAATTTCCTCATAGCTATCGAAGTCGCGGATCACTAATGATTTCCGCAGGCTAGGATTCAGCCCACCAAAGAAGCAGTCAACTTTTCATTCATTGGTAATGACAATGCCGGAATCATATCATGAAATCCTTGTGAGGTTTTCATCGTACTCTCCCCCAGATTCTTCTTTTTTTCTTGAGGGAAAGGAAGTCTCGTTCCATCTAAACACATAGGTTGCGCAGAAAATATTTATCGAATAAAATCTTCCGAAAATCCTTCCATTCCAACGCCTCGATCTCCTCCTCAGGCTTCGTATTTTTGATCAATTTCCACCATTGATCAGCTTCACCCTATATATGATAAGCCTCTAGGAGAACCTTCTCTTGTTCAGAACATTGAAGGATGGAGAAGATCTTTTCAATGGAGTTTATCTATTGTTCAGCGACCGTGGGAACAGATGATCCACTAAAAGTTGGAGGCCTTTGTCTCATTAAGCTCTCGATAGTGACTTTTTAATTCTTAGGGGGGGTTTAAAGTTCCTCTTTTCCAATATTTCTATTCAAAACTTGAGTTATATGAGAGAGAATCATGAAAAAGTTCGCAATTCCCGCTCCTATTGGATTGAGAATCTCATTAGTACAATCATCACACTGATCTACACATCGGTTGTTAGCCCGAGTCCTCCTATTACCAGCCATTGTCTGGAATAAAAGGAATGTTAGGGGTAACACATAAAGGGTAATCAAAAGACAAAAGTTTATGACTTATAAATAAACTTTTATTTCCTTATCTCATGAGTCTACAGGCTTCAATCAAGGCTTTTCATTATCTACATTCAATCATATATTCTTAGGGGAATTTTTTTAATTCCCTTAATATGGGTTCATACTAAGATTGTGAATTTATAAAAACATATCCCTTGGGAGTGTCATAACCAAGAGTGCAGTAAGGCCCATTTTCCAGCACCAGTTCCCGTTTGAGTCTAGCTTAAAGTGGTGTTTTTGGGTTTTACCCATAGGATACATCTGTGCCAGAGCCGCCTCTACCCGCTCATTTCCAGACATGGATGTATATGTTTGATGAACCACATACTCAATACTTAAAAAAACTTAGGGATGTTTTTATTATAATTAGTGTTGTCTATAAGCCTTTACTATATTTTTCTAGTCCTAATCCCGAAAATAACTAAACCTATCCTCTGATACCAACTATGAAAACCCTAATTTTATTACAAACGTAAATATGATTTGTTACATAAAACATCACTTGATACAACAAAAAAGATCGAGTGGTTTAGTTTCTTTGGGGATTAGGATCATTACATAAAAACTTGAAACATGGAAAAAACATCTTTATTGAAAACATTCTTTACATGACCACTGTATTCCCTTGTACTTAGCATTGCATGGGATAACCTGAGGACATGAATAAGAAAATGGTGTGTTATAATGCCCAGTAAGGGAATACACATGGAATAACATGAAGAGTACAATACATTTTAGAAATTAGGTTTATCAATACAGTACATGAGAAACATGAACATAAAGGCATGATAAAGCATGATAATCATAACATGGAAATGTGGCAACAACACTTAACATGGAATTAGCATGAGCCGAGGCCTGTTGCACATGGAGCATGAGTAAATACACATTGCACATGAAGCACAAGTAAACCCTCATTTCCATTGAATTAGAATGATTCAACACTAAGTTCACATGACGTATCATGATACTATACTTTACCCAACGCATTGGAGCACATTAAGGGTGCACCCTTCTTAAACATTTCATTTCATGCATAAGTGTGCCACATTGATCATAAAACATGGATTCATAAAACATAATAATTTATTCCACGATAAAGGAATGTGGAATTCATACATGAAATTTTATAATCAATATGTAAATGTACATAAAGGTGAATACCCATGATGGAGAAATGGACATGGTATTCACTACACAATGACATTGGCTTAGAAAATCAGTGCGATTTCAGCAGCATAACAGCGTGACATAAGAATTCATAAAAATGGTTGATGAGAGAGAAAGTGTCTCCTCATCATATTTACATGTAATGGACAGAAAGAATGTCATATAGATACATTTCCCAACAATTGTAATGGAATTTAGATTCATGATACAAACGTATTTCTTGAATGTAAATGAGGAGAGAGAAGTTCCTTTCAGAATTTCGACATAGTAACGGGTGTACATGGGAAGAATTTAATGAGAGGGAAAGGGGTCTCCCATCTTTGAAACCTAAATAGGGAAGTATGATGGAGGAGCGAAACCATACCCAAAAATTCTTAATTGAAATTAAAAGGGAAAAACAACTTAAATAAAATTGGAAAAAAATAGAAAGGAAGGAAAAAAAATACTTACTTGGAAGTGTGCTTCCAAAGGCTAGAGCGAGGCTAGTAAGAGGCTTCTTGGGAGCTTGGGGCACCTTGGGAGTATTCTAGAGAGATTAGGGAAGAGGTTTGACTAACTCCAAGGGCTTTGACCGAGGAGGAAGTGGGAGCTTGGGTGGGTTTATATAGGAAAGGTGTGGTAATTCTTTATTATCTAGGTTTGGGCCCCCTTACATTAAATTAATCCCAACCACAATCCATCCCATGGTTTTTGCCCATGGGTTTTGGAAAAGGGAAGAGGAAACAATATTTTATAAGGCAAAAGTCCGAACTTCTTAAAATAATAGGGTTGCTTATGTGGAGGTGAGTCAAACTCCCATGGAAATTAATTTAAAAAGGCAAGATGTTTAATAAGTCTTGAGGGTTCATTAATTCTTTGAAAAGTGAGCCAAAAAATCCCAAAATTAAATTATTTTAATGGAAAAACATATATTGGCCTAACATAAAGATTATAGTATTTTATTAAATCACTATTGGGACATTATGATGTCATAAAACACATTATATATTTAAACAGTATATACTTTTTACTCAAAAATTTGACTCTCTCAGAAAATTATGAAAAATTCACTGTTGGATAATTTTGACATCCTGATTCAGAAATTACATTTATTTCATCTCAATAATTTTCTAAATATGTTAATTTTCACTTTTTAAATAAAAACCGATATTTATAGAAAATTCACGGGTTTTGACAAAAATTCCATCCAATCCCTAATAAAAATTATAATTGCATTCATACAATAATATGATCATTTATATATAATACCATTAGGCTAATAATAATAATAATAATATTTTGTTAAAATATATTTTAATTCAAAATACCTTAATTTAATAAAATAGACTTCATAATTAAATAATAATTTAAACACTATTTGTACTTTAAAAACTATTTACAATGTATCAATAATGACAAGAAATTATATTCATTATTATATTCAAAAAAATAATGTACATGAACGTAGTACTATAGATTAGTTACATAACCCCTTAAAACAGATGCATAAGACCTAAGGGTATGGTGTACGTTGGTGAAAAACTCTTGGGGTGGCTCGGATAACATCGCTCGAGTGGTAATTCCTATCAACTTCCACTTTTCTCGAAGATGGTCTTGTTTGAGCTTGACATGATGAAGCTCAGCTTGGGATTGGTCAAGAGTGTAGCCCAAGGACACCACCACTATTCTGAGCTCAAAAAAATGGGCTTCTTATGGAGCAATTCTACTGGATGAGGCCATCGCTTATTTTTTCTTAGTAAATTTGGATTTGTTAAGGACCTATATTTATACTAATCATGTGATCACTGTTCAACGGCTATATTATCAATGGTAAAAATTCTTAACATAAAACCAATTAAGTTGACATTTTATATAAACATAAAGAGACATTTAATTATATCAATAAATATTTCCATTAATGAAACTGTTGGTCATTACACACGATGTGTACTAAGAATATTTTTTCGAGCCGTGTTGTTAGTGACACGGCTGGTTACAGTGTTCTACGACATGGCGTGTACATCCTTGACAAAGTGTGTCTTACCAAAGATTTCAAACCCCGTTTCCCCCTACCACAATGTATGATACACAGTTAGAGACTACACAGTGTGTATATACAGTACATAGTTTTTACATAAAAAACAATTTCTTCCCGAATAGAAGAACACATGGCATGTAGTTAACATTACACGCCTTCTATTCTGAGTTTTGCTAGACAGTAATCCTGATAAAGTAATCCAGAACCCATAAAACACTAGAAAAAACCTCAATATTCCAAATATAGATCAGTGAGGCCCCATACTCCCTGTAAATCAAAGCATGTCAACTTATACAGGTAATAACAAGGTAAGCATGTCAAAGATACACCAAATTACGATTCATGAGGGAACATAACACCTCAATAACCAATGTTTGGAATTCATTCAAACAAATACTTACATATAGTAATACCCTATCAAACAGTAGGTTTTCTATCAATGAATCTATTACAATATCATGAATATCTAGCACATCATCTATCACAACAACATGCAAGTGATAATTAACCCTAAATTTCATGGTATGAATGCATAACATGTGATTCCATGCAAGTTCCTATATGATGCAAGAGATTGCATACCCTCATCTCATCAGGTTTCAACAGAAATAGAATTTCAACATTAATAATAGCAGTAAAAAATTGTGAATCACTAAATGTGAAATCAAATCAACTATAATAATTGTGAAACTAGACAAATTAAAATAATGAGGTAAATTGTATATTCTCTATACATGGGTTTTCTACTCCCAGTAATAGATTTTTACCAAGTACCTATTCATTCATATCAATACCTATAGGATCCAAATAGAAAGTCAAGTGGATAGAATACCTATGACACCACTTTATAATGTCCCGGTTCCAGAAGCCACCCAGAGGCGCCCCGTACCCGGTTGGTCACATGGCCTCAAGGACATTTCCCCGAATTGCAGAGGCTACCATCTAATATCGAGGGTCTTGGGTGTGATAGTGGGGAAACTACATCCTCATTGGCGGAGTAACACAGTGGAAGTTAAACAAATAGAAATAGAGGAAGCAAGAATAATCCATAAAAAAGTAAACAATAGAAGATTAGAGATAATAAAAAGGAGAATATATATATATATATATATATATATATGAATTATGCATGACACATATGTCTAGGAAAGTAGCCAAACAAATCACAATACTATAATAAAACACTACGAATCCAATGTAAAAAAGAAAGAAAGTAAACAACTCCTCAGTATCGTAAGTCATAGCTTGGTCCCATGCTATCCTGCTCCACAACAAATCAAGTACCTGAAGTAGAAGGGCACATGATATTGTCAACACCTACAACAATATAATCTGTTTGAGCCCAAAAGCATGGCCCAAACAGGGTGTGAGACTATATACTAGTAAGCAACCACCACAAGATCTGTGCATAATAGTCAGTGATTATATGGTAGGTAATAAGTACAAAAATAATTGAATAAAAAATTACTCAATAGTAAACAATCCAATGTTTCACAGCATTATGTTTCATATATCATGAAACAGCTAATCAAAATAGGAAATCACAAACAGGTAACCCTTTGGGAAGTACTTTCAACCTATGCCATCTGGTCCTTCCTAGAAAATCAAGCAGTAGCTAAACCTAAAAGGTATCCCTATGGGAAGTACTTATAACCTATTACCTATGGTCCTACCTAGCAACACAAGCGACCCTCTATGTAGTACAATTATACTAACCCCTCTGGTTCAGCTTAATCATAGACTCTCTGAGGAAGCACTCGACATCAATTCAGCCTATAGTCTCGTATCGGTAACTAAAGGTTTTTTAGGAAAGCACTTAATCACATTCCAACTATGGCGCACATTGAGGAACTACAGACACTCTGAAGAAGAACTTACATCAATCCCCCCTATGGTCTTACATCGTAAGTAAAACAGACAGTCTGGAGAAGTCCTTACATTCATTCTTCCTATAATCCACTACACCAGGTTCGCATAACCCTAGGTATGTCAAGCAGGTATAGAAACACGAATCATCCAAATTAAACCTCAAGAACTACTTGGATAACAGTCTACAACATAAGATCATGTATGGATACAAACACCCAATATTACTATACTTGGCATATAAGGTAAACAGTTTCCTAATAGGAAAACAAGACCATGTGGTCAAAACTAAAAATCAGGCAAAGAAAACACTTATAAATCATAGAAATTGACCTTATTCACATTCAATTAACCTCTACTGAATCATACGAGCATAGAAAGAAAACAAAAGGGATGAAACATGATATATGCCATACCCCATTCAGGGGTATTGGAGATTTTTCACATATTACTCAAATACGTTCAAAAGAAAGGAAAAAACCACATACCTCGGCATGGATAGATCAATATAATTGAGTCTCAGAGCATGAATCACCTTTTAATTAAACTGATATTAAAAATTTCTAAAATGTTCAATAGAGGATTACTTGAGAAGGAGGAGGAATTGGGAAACAATGCTCAAGTAGAAGAGGGAGCTTACCGAGTTAATCCTAACGCAATAGACTATAGTCGTATCGGTGATCAGATGCTCGTTAGGGGATCGGAGGAAGATCACATCCGTACGGGATCTCTCAGAAAAACTAAGTCAATAAATGGTGTCTTTAGTGACTAGACATGACCCCGGTACATTTAATTAAAAGAAATAAATTACACAGCACATACTTTGGAAGTACACAGAGTGTAATTTTAGTTTTTGTACTCGGCTTAAGCGGCCTCCAGGTGACCCCCACATGGCAGTGTGTGTGGGAATCACATGGCCAGCGCACGACATCCTACGGTGACCTATTAAATGACATGTACTCAAAAAGTACACGACATGTACTTCAGAATTTTCCAAAAATTCATCTTTTTCTCAAAAATGACTATAAGAAAAAAAACATAACTGAAAAGTAGATTCAGGTTCTTACAAAACCAATGGAGATGAACCCAAATGAATGACGATATATCATACCTTATATAGAAGATTGATTGATACTACTTGTTTACATCATATAGAGTGGAACCAATTAAAGAAAAAATGTTTGATTGTGAAACTCCTATGGGGTGGAATGAAAGGTTCGAGCATGTCACAGTCGGGAAAAACGAAGAAGAACCATGGAAGAATATATATTGTCCCTTTAGAAGATTTAACAAAGAAGTTTATTAAGATACACTAGATTTTCATATTAAATGAGGTTCACATTAAACCACACGATTTGACCATGTAAAAGCATCCCAAGCCATAGGGAAATTAATATAGGAGTTTTGGCCATTGAATTGTCATTAGAGTCTTTAAGACAAAGCTTTAAATGAATTTTATGTCAAATGGGAGAAACTGTAGGATGCTGGATATACTGTTCATTAACAAGAAATTTGACAAAATAATGAGGTCACCTTTGGATCCTCAATGTTATAGAAACACTATTCCAGAACACAAAATTTGGAAATGGAAAGGGGTCACCATTGAAACCTCACTGTTCTGGAAACACTATTAATGAACTAAAAAATTTGCAAAGGAAACGGGAAACCGTTGGAACCTCACCGTTCTGGAAGAACTATTCATAACCTCAAAATTTGGAAAAGGAAAGAGGTCACCATTGAAACCTCAACCTTCTGGAAACACTGTTCATGAATTCAAAATTTTGAAAAGGAAAGAGGTCACTGTTGGAACCTCGCCGTTCTCGTAACACTTTTCATGAACACAAAATTTGGGAAAGTAAAAAGGTCACCATTGGAACATCAGCATTCAGGAAACACTGTTCATGAACTCAAAATTTGGAAAAGGAAATAAGTTACCATTGGAACTTCACCATTGGCACCATTCACAGAAGGCTATAGATTCATTGATCACTTAAGGCTACCATCGTACTGTTCACAGTAGTGGAAATTTGGAAAAGTGTTGGAGATAAGTCACTTTGACCTCCCTAAACACCCTATACACCAGATTTTTACAAAGGAATTGACCATTGAGGTCGAGGGAATTATATCAGATTTCTCTCAAAACATTCTCATCCTCCAGAATTCAAAACCCAACAAAAGGAAATAGAATAGAATCTTGAATAACCACCCATCGAGATACATGTCAAAAGAGAGCGAGCCAAAAGAAGCAACCAAAGAACAAAATCTTATAAACCCGAATGGTCTATAACCTCTAGGGGGGAATTGTTACATGAAAAGAGTTAACCATCAAACAACTCTGGGTACTAAGCATGTATCTGTGACTCATGTTTTTAGGTTCTCTTCTCCATGCCACTGTGTTGCCACAATACATGATCCAAGGGGATAGAATTCTAACGCAACACCTTATATTTGCAGTCATGGATCTCCACAAGATGATGCTCAATGGTTGCATCATCATCTACATTAATCTCTCCCCAATCGATGATGTAGAATTCATTATGAAGATAAAAATGGAGCTGTGACACATAGAAAACATCATGTATTCGACTCATCTATGGGGGAACTGCTACTCGATGTGTCATGGCTCCAACACTAGCCAAAACCTCAAAAGGCCCAACATAATATGGAGAAAGCGTACTCGCATGACCAAACCATCGCTGCCCATGATAGGGAGTCACATTAAAAAACACGTGATCCTCAACATCAAACTCTAAGGGTCTCTACCTTTGTTTGGCATATGATTTTTGTTGATCCTGCATTGTCTTCATCTTCTCACGAATCATATGAACCATCTATAGTGTATCATGCAGTAGTTCCAGTCTGAGAATTACTGACTCTACAACTCTAGTCCAGAAAAACGGAGAATAGCATGTCGGCTATACGAGTCTCTAAATAGTTCCATACCAATGGTTGACTAAAAGCTATTATTGTAAGAGAATTCCAGTAAGGGTAAGTTCCTCCTCAAAAAATCACAAAAATTATGGACAAAAGAGCGTATCATGTCTTCATGAGTTTGCATGGTCTGCTCTGTTTGAACATCTGTATGAGGATGAAAAGCAATGCTAGGGTGTAGTTGAGAACCAAATGCATGTCGTAATCCTCCCCACACCCTGTAGGTGAAATGAGGATCTCGATTAGAAATGAAAATCCATGGGACTCCATGAAGTCTCAATACCTCCCCCTGATGCTGCCTCGACAAAACATCCACTGATCTTGACTCATTGATTGCTATAAGGTGGGATGATTTCTTTAGAGAGTCAACTACCACCCAAATAGCATCATGTCCTCTTGGAGCTCAAGGTATACCAGTAACAATGTCCATTGATATGTCCTCCCTCTTCCAATGAGGATTATCTAATAGAGAGAGTAGACCACCAAGAACATAGTGTTAGACCGTCATCTTCTTGCAGACCAATCATTGAGACACAAACTCTACAACTGCATGCTTCAGCCCAGGCCACCAAAATTGGCACATCAAGGCACAGTACATCTTTTTCATGCTAAGATGGACCACTAAAGGAGAACTATGAAACTCTCTGAGTACTATCCCATACATCATCAAAGGAATACAAATCCTTCCCTGATAAAACACTCTTTGTTGTTCATCCTCAAAAAAACCATCATTGGCATCATAACAAACTACTCGGTCTCTCTAGACCTCCACCTCAAGATCCCCCAACTCGGACTCTTCCACCTGCTGCACTAGTGATGATTGCACCGTCATCTAAAAAAGACATCCTCTACCCCCAACATCTCTCATATCGAGATGTAAAACTAAATGTTCATCCATTACTCTCCTTGAATTGCCAGATTCACGTACTGCATCACCATGTGACTTTTTCTCATTGAATAAGCTACAACATTCCCCTTTCTAGGTGTATATGACATTCTGATGTTGTATTCCTGTAAGAACTCCATCTACCGACGATATCTCATGTTTACATCATGCTAGGAGAAAACGCAAATCTTTCTTTTTTGATCGGTGAAAACCAAAAATCGCTCAACGATGAGTTAATGTCTCCACAACATCAGAGAAAACACAATGACTTACAACTCATGATTATGGTTGGAATAGTTAAATTCATCGGGAAGTAACTACCAAGACCCATAAGAAATAACTGATCTTGGTTTCATCAGAACACAGCCTAACCCCAAAAGGGAAGCATCATAAAAAACATCAAACAAAACTCCCTCATCCAGAAGACAATGAAATATAGAACTTACTAACATCTTATTTACATACTCGAAAGTAGCCTGACATTGATCAGCCCATATGAATGCCTGATCCATCCTAGATAATGTTGTCATAAGAGTCGTAACTCGAGAGAAATCAGCTATGAATCTCTTGTAGTAGCTTGCGAGATGAAGGAAACATCGTACCTCTAATGTAGTCTTGGGGGCTGCCCTAGACATAATTGCTTCTATCTTCGATGGATCCAAAGCTACTCCTGGGTGGAACACAACATTCCCCATGAAACAGACTCCTTGATCCCAAATCCCACACTTCAACAACTTTCAAACTGACTAATGTTAATGAAGAACTCATAAATTAGTGTGTAGATGCTATGCATTCTCCTCCTCAGACGTGGAGTACACAAAGATGTTGTCGATGAAAACCTCCATGAACTTGTCTAAGAACCCACAGAATGTAGTGTTAATAAATACCATAAAAATAGATGTATCATTTGTTACACTGGATGACATTACAACGAACTCATAATTCCCATGATGACAACAAAAATTAATCTTCGGGATATCTTCATCAGTCACACGCAACTGATGATATCCTGACTGCATGTCGACCTTTAGGAACCATCATTAACCAATTAGTTGATCGAAATAATCATCAATATGGGGAAGAAGATAGTGATTCTTCACTGTAACTTTTTTATGCGATGATAATCGACACACAACCACAAACTATCTTCAGCCTTTTACGAACAAAAAATGTATGCCCCACGGTGACACACTCGGCTGAAAAAACCACACTCTAATAGGAAATCAAGTTATATACATAGCTCTTGAAACTCAAAAATATCCATCCTATATGGATACATATATATAGGATACTCTTTTGGTTGTAGCTTGATCCCAAATGCGATCTCTCGTTGAAGGGGTAAGGCTAAAACCTCTTCTGGAATGACATTAGGGTACTCTTTTATAACCCTAGGAAACACCAACTATGGAACCTCTTATGAACATAAAATAATGTCAACCATCATGGATGATAAAGATGGAACATGCCTATGACCCATCCATGTGTCTCAATCACTAATGAAAACCGCTGGCTCTCCATTCGAATCGAAGAACCCAACCTGCCTCCCGAAGCAATCCACAATATCCTGCACCAAATACCACCAATCCATGCTGAGGATGACATAATATGGTTTTATTCATAAAATTGAAAAATCTCCCAATGAGAGGTGCTTCCCCAACACAAGCTCACAGTCTCTACATACTTAAAATAAGTCAGATCATCCTTCAATGGTCATAGTCAACGCCAAGGGAATCAGAATCCTCTCTACATCAAGTAATAAGCATGGACAAGGGTAGGTTATATGAAGGAGTGTGTCTCTCTTGAATAAAAGAGACATTAAAAAGGTAGAAAACAAGAAATGGGTACTTCTAACGACGTTTGTATCGCATGGTGCTAGCAATGATGAAGCACGAAGCTGACCATGACCTCCTCCAAGGCCTCCCAGAACCTAATGGAGACCACCACCCCGAAAATGCTATGATTTCTGAGGGCAATGACCATCACATGGATATACTTTTCCTACCCCAACTACCCTCTGTTGATCTAAAGATGGTGCAAGCTACTTTTGCTACATCAGCTAGAGCTGCCTCAATGGAGGGACCTGGAGTGAAACACCAGGTGCACAATGACTGCTCTGAAATGTCAGGAACTCTTGCTGCTGATAACATCGACAACCATAAAAAAACAAGCGCTTGATCCCTTGAATTAGGCCTAAGATATGCTTCTCCATGAGAAATGAGTTTTTGAGGGCTGGGACCAAACCTCGTCCGAACAAAAACTCTTCTTCTGTGAAAACTGGGAACTCCAAAACACGTCTCTGTTTCATGAGGAATCTGGAAAACTACCCTCTCATGATGATCTAGTACTGTACAATGTCCCTTCGACGACGTCTTCCCTAAACAGCACTTCATGATATGTCTATTGCAATAATGGGGTGTCCTAGAACTAGATATCTGGACACAAAGCCTCCTAGAAATTCCTCGCCCTGACTACCTCATCTGGAAATAGGTCCGAATCATATCGTAAAAGGTTAGTAAAATGGATTACAAACTCTCACACACTGAAGCTCCCTTGTAGAAGGGTAAGAAGCTCCTAGTGACTAGATGACTTCATGGTTGAGGAATGAAACTCGACTCTAAACATGTCTCAAAAATCCTCCCTTGAGATCATTGGCTCCTCAAGATCCTTGAGGAACATGAACCATGACTGCCTTGCTTCTCCACACAACATCGTCACAACCAAGGACACCCAGTGCTCCTTCTGAGAAAGGATCTGTCTAAAGCCTATCTCGACCTCCTTCAACTAGTCTTTTGTGATTGCAT
Organism: Viscum album; assembly: GCA_963277665.1. Lineage (NCBI taxonomy): Eukaryota > Viridiplantae > Streptophyta > Magnoliopsida > Santalales > Viscaceae > Viscum > Viscum album. The sequence goes on along the minus strand of OY728151.1, from coordinate 397,975,515 downwards.
ACGAAACGGAGACCTCATACTTCTGTAGACTCTGGTGTAGAAATTCTTGGCATTTCCTCCTCCAAGTGTCATTTTCATCAACCTCTACCATTTAATGATCTACTAGAAGAGGTTGCTAGATATCTTCTCCACAATCATGATGAGAAAATCGACCATAATCCATGCCTTCAAAATCAATAATACTTGGAGTTCCTAAACATAAAATATGGAAGATTCAACATTAATTAATTAATCTTTTCTTCTATTCATTTTAGGTTAACCTATAACATGGTATACCCATTCAATCATAGGAATAAAGAAGAATCATGCATGATCGTTTCCAAGGTCACTACCATGTAACTACTATAACCTCATTTAGTGTCCATTTTAATATTAAAGGTCTGTACATTAGATCATAGGAGGGCCTAAACGACTATGTCTCAGCCACTCTCCATTGTTTACATCACATCTTAAACATAATTGACATTGTTTCCATACCAACCCATGATACCTCACCTGTTCCTAACACCATCCTTCATCATATCCCTCAACCTGCCTCCGATACAACTCTATCACAACCCCTACCCAAAAGGTGTACCCCTACTTGACCAACAATATGGGAAGCGAGATAATGACCCCCTAAGTCCTGCCTCTATTAGGCCCCAAGTAGGTGAATAAAACCGAAGTTATAGTTAATACAGAGATGGAAGGAATTTCCATCTAAGAGAACACATGCGAAAGAGAGAGATATGACAGACCCCAACCAACACTAAGTTAGACTGCAATACAAAACAAATCCCAATTTCACATATGTAATTTCATGCAAACTATAACAAATAAAGGGGTAAACTTCATGTAACCCAATGAAAGTAAAAAAACAGTGGCGACCCCAAATCCCAAACAGATGCTCCAACCCCAAGCTTATATAAACTAGCTCGATCTCTAACCATCTCCATGTGACCTCAAAATCAATTTATATAAACATAGTGTCAGTATAACAATATACTCAATAGGATCTATCCCGAAGCATCTCGTGCAACTGTAAAGAAAGAATTATAAAGCAAAGTGAACAACAAATGAAACTAACTCGTCGCCTAGAAAGGCATACTATTATCACTTACTCACCATGGATACTCTCTCTATATAGCACATACAAGATTATATAATGTAATAATGAATATCAAGGGTACCCTCCTACTACTTCCCCACTAGTTTTCCGCTTTTCCCCAACATCACACGTCCTAAGAATATATCTCCAAAATAATTTCTCATAGACACATGGGAGAAGCACCACAACATGCACCTCATGCAAAAAACCACCACATACACATATGAAATGTTACCAGGATGTTTCTGGGAGACAACAAAGCTTGCATAACGTGTATCATATGTCGGGTATTAAACATCAAGACATTATATCCCACACACTGATTAAGGATCTTCAATCCATCATAGCCTATACACATTACACCAATAGTAGTATATGGGAAACTATATCCATAATATTTTTGTGTGAATAACCACAATTCATTATAGCCCTCTACACACATTTATGTGAAAAACTAACCAATTTTCCTTCCAACACTAGTATCTTCCAAGATAATAGAGAGGCCCTAAAGGGGGTAGTCATCCATCCATCATCCAACCAGAATAACGGGGAAAACACCACTTAGGGATAAAAATCCTTGGGGTGTAAGTTTCCCTAGGTGATGGGGTAGAGTAGAATATAGAAAAAGAAAAAAGTAAAGAATATAATATATCACAAAACCACACTCGGAGCATAATCTAGTCTTAGACTTAACTGTAGCTAACGTCTCTCGGACTCCGGACTTCCACTTCTTAGACTCTGTATCCAATAAGAACACAACCATATAAAGAGTTTTATTACATTAAAAAATTTTATTTTTATCAGGTTCACTTTATGTTAATTAATTCTCTAAACATTAATTATCCATTAATATGCCCACAATAAATTTCATTAGCAACAAACCCAAAGTCCACTATCCATTTAAATTTTATCCTCAGCATTGCGTCCCAACAATCTCCAACCCCATGGGATAACATCATTTATTAAATTATTTATTTACTACATTACTTTTCCATATTCCTAGGAATTCTAGAAAGTATTCTTTTCTACTAAACACAAGGGGATCAACATAGTGAGAAGATGAACTACCCGTCGAGCCTTTGTCGCCTATAGTAAGAGCATAGACCCATCCTCCCTTGAGAAGCTAAACACTGAATGAACGTGTCATACCCCACACATCTTAACCCCTTTTGGAAAAATTATAAGAAAGACCAATTACCCTGGGCAGTGTAGAATGTTATGTAGATAAACAAACAAGAAGAATCAGAAAGCATAAAAATATTCACATCTAACCCATTTCATCATCCCTGGTGTCCTTTCGGACAACTGCATGCATAAACAGATGCATCTCGCCACTCTAGACATCAATTGCTTTCACAACGAGTAGGCCTCTCTACCCCCACATATCTCAACATCCATCTTGGATCACATCATAAAAAAAGTTATAGGGAAACAACCATCTTATCAATTAGGCTCTTGGCCCTTAAACAAAAAAAAGGGTAACTAAGAACCCTACAAGGAATTATCTTTAAGCAATCAATATGTACTTTAATACATCTTGAATTAAATGATTTTTTTATTCTTAGGTTCCAACATCGAGAAAACTAAACAGTAAGCTATCACCAATTGATTAAACATGCTTACTGTATCAGTTTTATTAACATAAAATTACAACAACAACCGTATAACTCATTGACATGCCCCTTTATCGTTAGCCAAAAATTTATCAATTAATTATGGATTTATGTTCTTTACCAATTTCTATCAAGAACAAAAACCAAACAAAGAAAGCATGGATATCACTCAATCTAGAAAATAATGGAGAAATAACATATGATCGATATCAATTTATATATCAGGTTCAAATATTTATTATGACAATTTCATTGCGATCTACTGGGTTAAAACATTCTAACTCAATAGTTGCACGTAGATGAAAATAGAAGCAACGAATCCCCTACCTAAAATGGTTTATGACATTTTATATATGAGAACGAGCCACACAACAGGTTATGATATACCCCCCCCATGAAAAATGTATTCAACTGAGGATGCAGAGACACCACCACATCGTTCAACACCAAAGAAAGTATATTAAGAACATAGAGATACCATTTCATAAAAGATAAAAGAGAAATAGAAGGAGATGAACCCAAAAGCATGATGAAAGATCATACCTTATATCGAATATTTTTCAATACTGCTTGTTTGCATCATAACGAAGTAGAATCGATCCAAGGAGGAATCTTTGATTGTCCAACTCATATAGGATGAAATGGAAGGTTTTAGTATCTCACAGCCGAGAACATGGACGAAGAAATATCTCCCCTTTATTTGATTTAACGTAGTTGTGGTTTAAGATACGTAGGATTTTCCAATAAAATCAGATCACATAAAACCATGCGGTTTTACCAAGTAAAAGCATCCTGATCCATTGCAAAATTTATATATGAGATTTGGCATTTGAATCGGCCTTAGAGTCCTTAATACGAGGATTTAAATTCAGTTTACCTTAATGGGAACATCAAAGGGGAGAATCTTTAGGAAGTTGGAAAAATTATTCCTTAACACAAAATTTGGAAAAGGAAAGAGACAACCATTGGAACCTCACCGTTCGGGAAAAACTATTAATGAAGATAAAATTTGGAAAAGGAAAGTGGTGACCATTAAAACCTCACCATTCTGGAAACACTTTTAATGAACTCAATATTTGGAAAAGGAAAGAGGTCACTATTGGAACGTCAACATTCTGTAAACATTGTTCATGAACTCAAAATTTGTCAAAGAAAAGAGGTCACCATTGGAACCTCACCGTTATGGAAACATTATTCATGAATGAAAATTTTGGCGAAGGAAAGAGGTCATAGTTGGAACATCACTATTCTAGAAATAATGTTCATGAACTCAAAATATGGGAAAGGAACGAGGTCACCATTGGAACCTCACCATTCTGGAAATTCTTTTCTTGAACTCAAAATTTGGCATAGGAAAGAGGTTACTATTGTAACATCACCATTGTAACTATTTTTGTAAGACTATTGTTGCTCTATTCACCTAAGGCTACTTTCATTCTATTCACAGTACTTGAAATTTGGAAAAGTGTTGGGGATAAGTCACCATGAACTCTTGGAACACCTCAGACACCAGATTTTCGTAAATGAATTGACTATAGAGGTTAGAGGCATTACACATAGCATATTATATAAAAGTCACACCCCACTACCGACATCTCAATAATGGTGTATGTGATAATGAGATTAAATGACAATATGGGAAACTACCTAATTCCATCTACAATGGTTAAGTTATGGCTAAGGCATCACATCACATAATAGAGGTTCTGGTACATGGATTTTCAATTGCATCTTATTTTGGAAAAAATCAATTACATTTCATTATGAATCTCTATTTAGCGATAATTATTTGATTTAATATTATAAATTTAGTCAGGTTCATACACATATATTTGAATATATATATATATATTGGAATATTTATATGTTTCACCATTAACATTTTAAAATTCCAGAAGCATTATAACATGCATTTTTTAAATCATGTAACTATGAACTTGCCTTACATCTTGTATCAAGATGTAAAAAATTCATTAAAATTATTTTATTAAATTAATTATTATTTCAAATTTATTTTTGTACATAATAAATAAATTAAAAATATACAACATGTATCCAAAATCATTTATTTTTCATTTTATAGAACAAGTAGTCCATGGGATGAACATTTTCAAGTTATTCAATTTCTGTTCCTCCAACAAGATATATAGGAAAACCCAGCTATATTAAATCATTTACATTAATTGATCAAATTATTTTACCCCATTTATCAAAAATAGTAAATATAAAAATAAAAAAGTCAAGGAATATGAAAAAATCTTAGCTAATACATGGTATTTTTTCAATGATACAAACTTATATATCATAGAATAATGACAGACATGTGAGCTTTCAGGTACCTATACTGATGCATGAAATGATACCATAATGGAAATCTCATGATAGTATTAATTGGAACAACATATGTTAATTAACCGCGGATGAAAATTTTACACTTTTAATAAAAAAGAAGAATACCAAAATCTAATCATAGGTAATTTAGATTTCCCCTGCATGTAGGTCGGCTACTCAAAGAAAAAATCACATTACAGAATTATGAAAACATTTCAAGTCTCAGATATAATACCGAAACAGTAAGAGAAATTATAAAAATACCTTTGATACCAATTTTTATCATTATATACTAGGTTCAATCATTATAAATGGAATCTAGTTAGCTACATGTCTTCATGCGTGCCTCCCCATATGCTAAAGGTTGATGACTAGCATCACATATAAATGGTGGTACAATAGGGAGACTATAACCTCTTGATCAGACCATATTAAATAGGAATAAAATAATAATAAACATCAGAATTATTTTTAAATAATCATAAGTGGATGAATAAATCATCTAGAAAAAATAAACAGGATGGAATAGAATAAATATGATAGAAAAAATGTTGATGATTTGATGATGCTAATAAAAAGGGTATATACATTGTATATAGAGGTATATGAATATAGAAAATTCTATAAAAACATTAGAAAATGAAAAAAAACTATCTATAATATAATCAGTAGTATTTGATTAGTCCCCAACCATGTACTCTATCCTATGATAGCAAGTAAAGAATCCAAAGGTGTATGCTTCCATTTATTCCCTCATTTATACATAGGGTATGTTCAAGAACAATTAATAATATCAATAATAGAGTGTGATATACATAATAGGCCACCACCAATGGTGTGTATTACTATCTAGTGTATCCATTTATGACGATTAGTGTAAATGTAATAATAATTGTATGAAAAAAGTAAAAAAGTCAAATAAAACTTAATTCCTCATGGAATACCTGACCAACACAACCTTTTTCTGGGTAATTCAGTTGTCTATAAAAAAATCAATCATTGTGTAATATTATTCAAAATTGTGAAGTAAAAATAGTCTACATATATACATATATATATATAACTATATGATAATATATAATGATTCGTAGAAACATTCAAGACTCGATGCATAAGACCGAGGCATCTATACAGACTTATAAAGAGTTTCATAAGACTCAATGAATATGATAATATAGGTATAACTGGGTCATCTTAAATGTATGGTATAAATATTGGAACAAATTGATTCATGTTCATTAGATTGGAAGATGCAACCTTAGTATAAAAATTTTTTGGCAGCAAAATCCTATCCCAGGCATTCAATATTAGGAACATAGATATCACTCCATGCATGTTCAATGAAAACTTGTCACCATAGGAGTCTATCCAATGAATTAATGTAACCACCTAGGTAACAATCATGACAAGGAATAATTCATAACCATTTGATTTAGTCCAATATATAAAACATTTAGATCTCATAATCTCTCAATTCATGATAGTGTTGTAGTGCATACCAACATTATCAATAGAAATATATTACAGAATTGTGTAAACATCATGAGAATCACTAATACATCTGCTCAGTGTTCCTAGAAAGGGTGTTATATAATTAACATGTGCATCACACCTAGCATAAAAAACCACAGTTAATAACCTCAAATCATCAATCCTTATAATCTTGTATATGGTTTCATTAACTATTACCCTTGTATCACACTTGTATTAGTTTAAAGTAATTATCATATGAATCAATAAACACCTACCATTTGATACTTAATGTAATAAAAATTTTCTAATTTACATAATGAGGTTGATTCAAGATAAAATTAACGGGAATGGTTCTATACACATTTCCATTTATTTACCTTTCATTGAATTAAAATTGTATTCCATTATAAATGGTAATTCAACACAACTCACATGGTGGTTTAGTTTAAATTGCAATGTCATGAATCTCTTTAGTCATTAAGGATGTAACACACTTAAATGTGTCTCAATGTGAGGTAGTTAACATTATATTTTGTTTCCTAGGTTCCCAAGATGATACTAATCATGAAATCAACATTTTATTTAATTTATTAGACATTTAGGATGATCGATGAAAGGATCCATCTCACGGAACAACAACACTTCATATAAAGAGTTTAAAATTTTGAAAAAAAGAACTTGACTACCAAAAATTGTTTTCTAGATGAATCCAATTATGTTATCATGGTTATATTTTATGTTAAATGGGAGAAATCCGAATATAAAAAATACCCTTAATATTTTTCATATTATATCAAAATACAAAATAATAAAATATGGTAGAATAATCAAGTAATGTAATGATGAGGAATTAATAACATACCAGTATAAATTAAGCAGAAACTATGTTGAAGGGATCATATCTCAAATAGAGAACATTGATCAAAACCTATGTTATATAGTTTTGGAAGACTCCCATGCTTGAGAGAGGATCTATATGTGAATTGGGATGAACAATTTGAGAGAAACCCTTATTATTTACAGGGAAAAAGTACTTTCCCACATTTATTAAGACGAACATGGTGTGGGATTAATATTTTTGAAAAATTACACATGAATAATGAAGCATCATAGGTTATGTGGCACTAAGGGGGTGTCTCTAATCATATAGTTTTAGAAAACTATATGGACCATTGCAGCCCATAATAATGCCCTGGATGGTTGTGCATCCTGAGGGAAATAATTTGAAATAATGGTGTTTCTCTCAATGGTTTTCTTTAACATCCATATATTGGAGCCATAGTATTAGCAGTAAACGTTCTATAATCATTAATATCATTTTTTCTTCCCAATATTTTGAGATTTGATATCCTAAGAATCCTTTAAATCCCTTGAATCACTCCTAGACACCTAATTAGTATACTATAAGAAAAGATGGGATTTAATGTAAACCATGTACCCATATCTCTATAAAAAACATTATATGTTACATTATTGTATTCGTCAAAAAATTATCCTCATCATATTTTAGACATAAAATTGGATAGATTTTTTGAAATGTAAAATTGATAACAGTTAGGACTTGAATTGTTTCATATTATATTTTTCATTGCCATATCAAATTATTCCCTATTAATTAATCTATGAAACCTCATAGAAATATACATTAGTTCTATTTTCATAGATTTTTTTTGATTAATTCATGTCATTTAAATTTAATGTCTCCATGATTTAAAAAAACTATTATACTAATGATCTATTTTCCATATCATATTGAAAAATATAACTTCAAAAGCTATGATGTTAGTTCCAATTAATTATAGAATAATGGAAAACATTTTTACCAAATAAAAATAAAATTTCATATTTTCTAAATTAATATTCAGAGATGAAAATGATAATTTTAATCCATAAATTGACTTATATGACCAGAATACCATATTGGATTTCATTGGTGTCATAAAATCTTCTAGCATTATTATATTGATACATCTCATCAGAATTCCCCGGAGGATGGTGTTACTTTTTTTTAATATCAAAATATAATGATCATGTATAGTTTTTTATAAGTTTAATTGTAACAAAATTTCACATAATGAATGGAGTAATATCTTATTATAGATAATATTTGGAGATAACTTTTACCATTACAAAGAAATCATTCATAATTTTTACTTTATACTACCATATATGTTTTGTTTCTCAAATTATACAATCTATGGGATTTATATAAATGAGATAAATTAACAAAATATTGAATTAATTTTTTTACATGGAATCCACATAAAAATTTATAAGAATTTTCCATTAATATATTATTTCCATTTATATATTTCTATTTTGAATAATTATTCTTTTTTCATAATATATCAAGTGTCATTTTGAATATAGAAATACCTATTTGGTTTTAAAATTATAATAAATCATGATTCTTAAGAACTCCTAACACTAATACATATCATTTTTAGTGTTTATATTACAACTTATGTTCATCTAGATCCTAGATGATGTTGAATTTTATCCTTCTCCAACTACCTCCAAATAGTTGTTCTTTAATATTATATAAATATGTCCTGTAATTACTTATATATTTCTCTCTTAGGGATTTTAATATCTTTAGTAGTTTTAGAATAATTAAAAACGATTAATTTAAGTATTCTGATGATGTATATTAGGAATAATAACAATCTTTAGGAAATTACTATCCTCATAAACTTCAGTCTATTGCATTATAAATACCAATAAATTTTTAAATAATATGATTTCAATTTTATAATAATATTGTCATATAGTTATATATTATAGTTATATTGTTTTTAAATTTATTAAATAGTTTTATGAAAGGATTCTAATACACACACAGACACAAACAAACACACACACACACACACACATATATACGACAATTAAATGATCTTATAACACATCATGTTTTTATGAATTATTTTTTTCTATTATATTTAAATTATTTTATGGATTTCATTTCACACTATATCAAATTAGTTCATACATAATTTACAACAAAATGATTTGATTTTGATGTATTCAATACATAGATATGATTTCTGTACCCAGAACACATTTTGTGTCTCATGTTTCACAAACTTTTCAGATCCTTTGTTAGATTTTATTAGACTAATTATCCTGATTTAGAGAACTAAAATATAATATTACTCTTATTTAAATATTTTTATAATTATTACATATCCATTGGAATGGATGGTGTAAAAATGTGGATTATTAATGTTTATAAAATTAATTCTTTGGAATACCATTAATTATAAATTAACATAATAACTATTATAAAATAACAAGATTATTTTTTTGAATAACTATTTTTGTTGAACAAATAAATTTTATATAGATAATTAAAATATAAAAATTTGATTAATTATTATATAGATACTTGTATATTACATTGTAAATAAACAATTTAACATTCATTTTAAGTGTTTCCTAGCAAATAAATTTGAATAAAGCCAATTTTTGGAAAAAATATATTTTTCAAAAATGTTGTTTTACTACCATTTAAGAGAATAGTTATCTAATTATTTTTTTAGAAAATTTTATATATTTTATTTTTATAATTATACCTTCTTTTTTAAATTATAATTTAAAAATTATTTTATGTATGATTTTTTTGTATTTTTTTAGAATTTTTATTTTTTGATAAATAATGAAAATGTTTAATTTTATTTGAAAACTATCATTTTCCTATTTATTAATGAAGTTAAATTATATTTTAATTTAGTTTTGAAATAAATTTAGTTCAATTATAAATAAATAAATCTAATTTAGTTCATTGGGATCAAATTCAAATCGAAAAAGGACATAAATAAATTTTAATTTTTTTACATTTTTCACTATAAAAATAAGTTTTTTTGTCTCATCGGGAGTAATTATATTAAATTAATTTATACATCCAATGAAATTAGAATTTAAAATAATGAATTAATTTTTAATAATATAAAAATTTAATTTCTAATAACTTAAATTTAATTTCCTACATAAATGAATAGTGGAAAAGTTAAAATTTATTATAGCAATTATGTAGAAAATAAGTCTACCATGGGACTAAACATTAACATAATGGAAACAATAACCTATAAACATACCCTGAAACAATTTTATGGATATATATCTTCCATAAAACCACTTTTTTCAAACATTTTCACTATTTTAGACCCTTAAATATTGTATACCTCTTCAGTATTTACATGTTTGCCACCCAAATCCCTTATAAAAGTCCCCAACCACACCCCCCTCTCTTAAAACCACTAAATCAATTTGGATCATCCAAAATCAGCACAAATAAATTTTAAAATTACCTATTCTAATTCTATAATTCTCATTTTGGTTATAAATCCAACCAAGGAATTCCTTTAGTGAAAACCAAAATGAGTTATCTAAAGAAGAAGTAACATTCACTAATGGGTATTTTTTGTTTTGATTCTTTATTCAGCCCATAAATTATTATAATACCATGATTATATAATAATTTATATATCCTAAATATATGTGTATATTTTATTGTTATGGTTAAAACCTATCTCTTCACACAATTCCATAAAATGTGATATATATCTCATCATTCGTGTATAAGGTGAACTACCACCTCCCGAACTGATGTCCTTCATTATTCCATACCACTTTTATAGACTATGAATAATGATGGAATTATTTTTTATATATGATATTTAAGATATTTATGATTTATTTATGTATATTAAGTACTATAAAATAGATACATTCATGATTTCAATTTTGTGAGAATATGATAATACTGTTTGTGTGTAGGACGAGCTACTGCCTTGCGAAGCAATGTGGATCGATCAAGATTTAAATTTAAATTATTTAGGATTGGATTAATATAAATATTTCATATATATAAATTAATACTGAAACTATAATGGAAATATATATATCATTAAATTTTATTAATTTGAATATTACAATAATATGGAAACAATGTTTATGCGTACGTACAACCTACCAACTCAATGAACATTGTATTTCATTTCCCATTTATATAATTTTTAGATTATAATAAATTCATATATAGTGAATATATATGATATTTATATCATTATTTACGTAATTGAAATTATTAAATCAATATAAAATATTCAAAAATAAAAATTACATGTCAAAAAATATTTGAAAAACAAACTAGTTTCTACAAAAATAATAAATCTAAAAAGAAATTATTATTAAAAGGGAAATGTAAAGTCATAATAAAATCATATATGGTATTATATATATTTATATGGTTATTTGGTTGATTTACAATACACTTTTATTAATCATACATGAGTTTTAAATGTGTTTGAAGGAAGTAAATACTAATTGTGAGGAGATTTATAGTCTAAAATTTATTTATTTGAGACATATCTCATATTGATCACTCATTTATTTTTTATGGTGTATATAAATATTTATGACATGTTATATAAATAATATAGTCTATTTCATGATATTAAAACGTTAAATATATTTAATTATTTCACATATCTCATTATTCAAATGTTGCGTATGTGTTAAGTGATTTTTGTCTCCATTCATTTTTCAGGAGACACACTCCATATTAACAACCCAGTTATTGTATGTGGTTTTTATAATTCCCATGAATCTATATTTAGATTTTCCTATTGAAAATATTTGGTATCTAAATAACCATTTTGGGATATATTTTTCATCAGTTTTATCATTCAACGTATCCTAAGGTGGTAAGTGTTTACTATTACAATCTCATCATTTATCAAGAATGTTATAATTAAACTTCTATTGATGAAATATTATGATCCATCTATCATTATTTCTCATTACTATTATTCTCCTATAGATATTAATGATAACTTCATCTAAAAATACCTATTTTTAACACTTTTTTAATTAATATAATAATGGAAAGGTTTTTAATAAAATATAACTTTATCTTTTACCTTCGATAAAAAAATCATCATTTTTCAAAACCATTTTTCTTAATATTATTTCCAAAAAGTTCCACTATTAACCTTTTATTTTTAAAAGATAGTTTTCTAAATGTTCTATTTTTTTACAAAATATATTTGTGAAATGGTATCTCTTTATAATTTTCCAATCAAGTCTCATTTTAAATCTACTGATAATATCAATGGAAGATTTGTTATTTAAGAATACAGTACAAATGGAATTATATGTCATCACGACCACTAATTTTTTTTGAATATTACAGTATAATTCTTAAATAATATTTCCAAAATTAATGTATTTCATAAACAATTTATCTTTAAAAAATATTTCAAATTATTTTTAAATATTAATTTATATTTTTTGAAATCTATTTTTAAGAAAAATTCATTAAAAGTGATTTATGAATTAAAAATAATATCTCAAAGTGTAATTGAAATTTTCCTTGAGAAATGTTTTAAATGATTTTTAAATATTGATTGTTATGTTTTAAATTTTCGTTTGAAATAAATGATTTAGAAAATGTTTTTTGGATTAAAAATTATTTTCAAATGATGTTTATTTTTTCTTATGTAATAATCCAAGTTATATTTAAAAATACCACCCAGTATATGAAGAAATATTTCGATATAGTTTATTATTTTTTAGAATAATTTCTGGTGAATCCATTAATTATTTTTCTTTAAAAGGATTATGTTTATGATGAATTTTTTTTATAAAACTTATCTATCATTCCCTTATTTAAAAATTATAAAATTCATATGAATCCACTTTTCTCCAATGTTTTATTATATAATTAAATAATCATGAGCACTATATCTTTTCCAAATGTTATGATATGATTAAATTTCTATGATTTCCATTTCATTTCATTCGTTATGATAAGAATTTTGTTAATGTCGTCTCTTTTTATGGGTTATATTATAATGATTGTTTAACTACATTGTTTAATAAATAAGTATTATTTAATTATGTGATGGGTGGGAACTATATATCCCTATAATTATTGGGTAATTATTTAAATCACATGAGATATACATGGATTTAATGTTGAGTGAACCAAATTTAGTTGAAGAATATTTCCCCGAAGATGATCTTGGTAATGAACCATGAATACTATGATTTTTTTCGGAGTGAACTCCTACCAGTAAGATAGCCATAGAAGTGAGAATTTTATACTATGTAAATAGTTTTAAATGTATATGTGTCTACAAAAATTCAATGCATTCTTACTATGTTATTTTTAATGGATTTTTTTCTTGATTCTCTTATTATTCATATATTATGAACCAACAATATATATGTCATGACATATGTGTATGATCATTGATATACATGGTTTGATATAAAACTTTTATGCACATGTTCTCAAACCATCAGATTCATGTTATTCTTATGTATCCATTTTATTAAAACATATAGAGTATCTGAGATCACCCTTTTTTTATGTCTTTTCCCAAGGTTGGGAATACTGATTTTATAAAGGACTAATAAATGGAATTATATTTCTAAAAAAGATGATTATCATTCATCATTTTATAATGATGTCTTAGAAGTTTCCAATGACACGAAACTATTATGGTATGGATGAATTTTCTATTTCAACGTGTTGAATATTCATTTGAAATTTTTTTATCCATGTGCATAAATCCCATGTCAATGTTTTTTATATCAAAGGAAAGTATTAGTTATAAATTTGAAACTAGGACAAAAAAATTTATTGATATCCCCAGGGATATTTCTAAGGATATGTAAATTCATTCATGAAAAGTGAAGTCTTATGATGATTAATAGTTTAGCATAATGCCCCTAATGTTTTGTAAAAGATTGATAAAGTGGATTATATGAAATTAAATTCATATCAGGATAGTGAATGTATATGTGGATCTGGAATAAAAGTATGTAAGGGAAATAAACCCGAAAACACTGTATTGATCATGAATTGATCATGAATTGGTGAAATATGTTGATCATTGTGGGATAGAATGTATGAAAATCCCATAATATATGATTTGGGAATTCAAAAGATTTTTACAGACCATCATAATAGATTTTAATGAATTATAGAAATGGATAATGTCTAATAATCCTATGGTGTCATAGATTAAAGAATAAGGTGTCATGAATTATAAATAATGTAAGTTATTATTCCAGAATAAGTGGGTCTCATCTATGAAATGAGTTTATTAGACTATGATTTATGGATATCTTCAATGTCTGAACCTGAGGAGAATATTTTTTTTCTGAGCGTGGTAAACATTTTTCTTATGATAATTCAAATGGAATAGTGATTGGAATAAATGAAATTGTGATAATGCCTAATCACTTTTCACAAACCATGAATAAAAATGTTTTCTATAACCAACTCTTTGACTAGGCAAAAAATATAAATAAAGAATAAATTAATGATTTGTGTAATGAAGACCACAGAGGAAAGAAGATTTGATTTTTTTATGTTTCGAATGTGGAAAAAACACCAAAGTGTATTTCATAGGGGTATAAAAAGATAGTTTGACTATGGAAAAGAAGGAAACAATGTATGTAATGAAATAGGGAAAATGAAAAGTTCATTTAAAATAGTGGATAATAATAATGGACTCCATATGAAATTTTTAATAGTTAAATGTTTTATGTGAAGAAATTATGAGAATTATGAAAATAAATTTAATGGGGGAAATCTCACAATGGAAATAGGAATGATTGTGTCAGTAATGGTTTTGGTTTTAAAGATAAAGAGACAACATATTACATGGTAAAGAAGAGATGTATTATAAAATAAGATAATGAATCCAATGTTATACATTAAGCGTGAGGTGTAATCATTGATTTCTTATTAGAATCACATAATTATGTTATTTTTATATATTTATTTATATAAGAATATTTTATATAAATTTTTTATTTGGTAATTTTTATAATATATTTAATTGTACGTATGGATAATAAAATTTCATTTAATAGAAATGATGGATTTTTATTGGGAGAAGATAACCCTTAATGTAGTGAATATTTTAGGTTAATATTGTTGGGATAAATAGATGTTTGATATAAATAATTCAATTGAATGATAGCAATTACGTTTAAAATAATTAATGATTTTTTGAAAAAGTGGTTAAAGTTCTCATGGAT
This sequence comes from Viscum album, assembly GCA_963277665.1. NCBI lineage: Eukaryota > Viridiplantae > Streptophyta > Magnoliopsida > Santalales > Viscaceae > Viscum > Viscum album. The sequence goes on along the minus strand of OY728151.1, from coordinate 397,959,954 downwards.
AGGAGTTTAAACAATTTTTATTTTAATTAATATATGAAATAACTTTTGGAAAAAAATCATGATTCATTTTGATAAGGATTTAAAGAAATTAAATTTATTACCATGTTTCAATAGAAATCATGATGTGGATACTAACATGTTTGGTATAGTATATTTGGGAGAAACAATATTACATATATTGAATTATTGTTAAACAGATTGTGGGAAATATAATAACCTCTTTTATAATGTTTTGGATATTTATCTTTTTTAATGGTTTCTTATTTTACCATTTATAAAGTGTTTTATGTTAAAATTTTGATAATGATTTAGAGATTAATGTATTATCTAACCATATGAGGAATTATTAATTTTACATAACATGTGATGACCATTTTCTAGTGATGATAATAGATAATATAATTGATGACTTATATTCCATAAAAGATATTATGATCTTATAGTGCTTCATGACTATCAATTTTAGCATGAATTTTGGAGTAATATATGACTTAGAATATTGGTTAAGGCACAACCAAAGGGTATGATTGTGAATATAATGTGAAATGAAATAAACTATTTATATCTCTTTGTTAATATTATTAAAACGTAGTTAATGTATCTTTAAATAAAAAATAACTATATTATCATTATTTCTGACCAAACCACTGACACTTTATCACCTATTTCGGTTATATATTTATAGACAATATCCTTATATCGATCACCACATTTCATGTTATCAGATATCTTTATTATAATCTAAAATTATTTATATATTTCTTCCATGAATAAATATTCACCAATGTTCCCCTATGTGTATACCTAGTTATCAGTTACTTCGGGTAACTATAATATTTTATGCATCCCCATTTTAAATGATGTTTTTGTATTCATTTTTATGATGTGGGTTTCTATGAAATTAATTTTATATTATGAATGTTTGGTGACCAAAATTAATTTATAGAAATATTTTCATTTTAATTGGGGAATAATGTAATACCTTGTTTTTTTATGAATTTTTTAAAGAAATTAATTTTTTTGATCGAATGCATTGAAAAATATAAAAATTTATGCTTCCATCATATGAAACACAAATTATAACTCACATTATACACTCCACATATATTATAATGAGTTATACACATCACTGTATTTGAATTTTGTTATACACAATTAAATGTTCCTTCATATTCTTGCCTTACATGGAAGAACAATTTTTTATCAAACTGCAATATACTAATAAAAATATTAATATATAATTATAGATATCATATAGATATTGGATTTACATGTATGAAATTAATTTATTATATTATGAATGTATTATTTATATATGTTTATATAGAAATTAATTTTCAACTACTGAATTAGAAATGAACGGAGAAAAATTAAAAAATACTTAATTCCATTAAAAAAACTATATTTATATACACAATAACATTTTACCTCAATAAATTAAACAAAACAATTTTAATAATATTTTTAATGAAAATATATTTTTTATATTCATTAAACTCTTTAACATTCATCTTATGTGTTTGATATACAAGTCATAAGAATTAATCCAATTTTACGCCTAAAAGATGTAATAATATAAAGGGAAATGTTACCATGATTTAATAGAGATCTTGTTTTGAAATTATATTTTGAAACTTTTATAAATATTAGATTAAAAATTATACATAATTTATAAAATATGAATTTAAAAATTATCTTTTTGTGAATTTTTGATATTTTTTGATGAAGTTTTTCTTTTTTTACGAAAAACGAATATACTAAATCTTAATTGAAAACTAACTTTTCATCTTCTTAATTTATATAGTTACGTTAAATTTTAATTTTATTTAAATTATTATTATTTATAATATAAATAAATAAATGCATTTTGGGTAATTTTAATAAATTTGAAATTAAAATATGATATAAAAACATTTTACAATTTTGATCTTATTCACATTAAATGACATTTTGGAATGAAGTATTAACGTCAAATTAATATATACGAATTATATTATTTTAATTTTTAAAATGGTACCCATATTTTTTAGTAGTATAATTTATAATTTATATTATTTAAAATTATTTTTTAAAAAAAAATTAATAGAGAAAACAATTATATTTTATTACGTCGATTGAGATAAAACCGACTTTACAGATGGACTAATCATTAACGTAATTGTCCATGTGACCTAGAAACAAGAAAAAATCCTATTTTTTGCATATATTTAAACTTTATACCATATATTATTGGAATTTCTCATTATTTGGGTCACATCATAGAAGTTATACCTTCAAATTTGGATTACCTTTTTGCTATTAACTTGTCTTCCACTCACCTCCCTTATAAAAGACACCATAACTTCTCCTATCTTCACACCTCTCAATAACATAGGATATTTTAAAACCTAGAAATATAAATTCATAAAATATTTAATATAAATATTTAATCCTAACCCTAGGAATAAATCTACCGAATTATGTTAATTTCGGAAATCCCAAAGGAGTTACTCAAATAATAATTAACATTCACCAACATGCATTTTTTTTTCTAATTATTCAACAAATTGAATTTATATTATCCAAATATTATATAATATGTAACGATCCGAAAATTTCAAGTAAAATTATTTCTTAATTTCATTGGGATTTTACAAGAACAAAGTTTCTAACGGCAGCTGATTCCGAGGCCCGGTGTGCCCATAATCGATTTCCGAAGTTTAGCTCAGGTACGTTCAGTGAACGAACGAGTGGGTTTTTCTAACTTTTGATCTGGTGCTCGGAATTGAAATCCGAGGGCACTGATAAAACCGCAGTGCCAGTATTTTCTTAAGAGCACCTTTTCTGAAGGTGCATTTTCTCGGGAGGAGTTGTTAATTTTGTGGTTTTAGTGAGTAATAAATAAATTTATATTACAATTTAATTTATTTTCCTCTAGGTATTTAGAACCTAAGTAAGGGAGTTTGGGGTGGGACCCACATGTTGTTAACCAACCCTGAGAGGATAAAGGTGGGGGTGGGGCCCACACGAGAACAACCCCTCATATTCCTTAACTCCATAACCCCTCTTTAATGTGAGACCACGCACCTCCCCCTCTCTCTTCTTTAATCATTCCAACTCACTTAATTAAATAAGTGAGTTATGTGTTTGATTTTTAAAAAATTGAAAAGCTTGGCTTGATGTAATAAAATAAGATAAGTCTTATTTTATATGAGAGGGTTAGTTGTTGTGTGAGGATATTTGGGAGATATAACTATTTCCTCTAGGGAAGAACTTTATCCTCCCGCGAAGAGCTTCAATACATCCACGAAAAACGTCATCTCTTCAATGAAGAATGACTCAGCGACTCTGGTATCTCCATTACCTTCCTACTCCGTGACAAGGGAAGAGACACCGACGCGAGAGTTCTCCAAGAACACGTAATCATCACCTTCTCTCAGTGAAAAAGAGAAGAATAAATCTCCTGAGATGCTCTCTGTCGACGTCTACGGAACCACGCCTCGCGACGCCGCTTTCTGCGACGCTCTTCGAACATCAATTTGTTATCATGGCAGGGAATTAATTTGTGAATGTTAATGAACCCATGTTGAATTCCTTCTAAAACATAGAACGCGAATCAATTAAATATTAAGTCGATTCGCGAAGAATATGTTTTCGGGTTGGGACCTCTTGATTACGGGGAAAACCGTAGGGGTTTATTTCTTGTTCGTGAATATTTTCCTTGCCATTCTTCATATTATTCTTGCGCCAATTGTTATCAATATAATGGGATGAGGTCAGACTGCACGAACACGACCGACTCTACTACCCCTTTGATGTTGTGTTTGATGCGGAATGAACGTGGTGACATGATGCCATCGCACCGTGCAGAAACAAAGAAGAACAGGCGAAGAAGTGCGGTGACGTCATGCCCCGCCGTGGAGGCCGAACAAAGCCACGACGTCATCGCGCCATGCCAGAAAACCCCGAAGAGGCCGCATATTGTTTATTTGACATGGGGATTGATGGGAGATGTCGGAACGGGCCGCAGAGGCGATTTGAAGTCTCCACAGTGATGTTCAGGTCCCGGGAGGACCACTGGAAAAGACCGCAAGAAAAACGGACCACCCGAGCGCGTCAGGTGGTCCGCGAAAGAGCCTACCGGCGCGCCCTGCCGGCACGGCGCCTCCGGCACTGGGAGGCGGCTGTAGGCACCGGTCGGCCGCCAGGAGGCGGCGACGCCCGACGAGCGGCCAGGGGGGTCTGCCGTGGCTAAAGCCATGTCGGCAACCGACGGTCCTGTGACAGCACGAGACCAGGGGAGACCGGGGGTCGTAACCCCCAATGGTCAAAGGAAGCAGCCCACACGTGGGGGTCGGAGCTTCAATAAGGGGGCATCACCCCCCCATTCCGCTCAGCTCGACACTAGCCGAGCTGGCCACGCGGGCCTCCCAAGCATGCCAGACTGGGCTGGGTCGCGCGCAGGCCGGGCCGGGCCGCACCCAATTGGGCCGGACCCAGTCCCAGTTCGGGCCGACCCAGGGTGTCTCGGGGCGGGTCAGACCGGGCCCGAACCCCCTATTTTCGGGTTGTTTTCGTTCAAGTGCACATAACCTAGGCTACAGACCTCCGATCGATGCACTATCATCTGGGATGTGATTTTTGGATCGAGACGGTCGTTTCGGTCTATTACACTCAAGGTTTCGGAAAACATTCGGTATGGCCGGGTTGGTTCGTACCCGAAACCAACCGGGCCCTCCAAGCGGAAACGCTTATAACTTGAGCTCCGGACATCCGATTGATGTTCCATCGACTTTGTTGGATTCTTCTTGATGATACGGAACTGTTAGAATACTTCTCCGGAGGATTGGATTCAGTTGGATAGTGGCCGACTTGGATTGAACCTGAAATCCAATCGGGCCCATGGAACGGAAAAGTTGATAACTTTCAGACCGGACGTCCGTTTGACGAACCGTCAACGGAATTGGTGATCAAGTTGAGAAAAGGAACCTATGAGTATACCCTATGAGTGTTCGGGGTATAGATGAGATACGGTTGGGTTGGTTCGCACACGAAACCAACCGGGCCCCTAGGACGAAAAGGCAAATAACTCATAGACTGGGCGTCCAATTGAAGCGTTTCTATTGCATTGAGATCCCTATGAGGAGGCGGTCCATTGAGATACTTCTTCATGGGACCTTGTGATACTTGGAGTATCGACCTATAGCTCGTGGAGCGGACCCTCCCGGAGATGAGCGTATGGAGTACGGAGACCGTGTAACTGGCTGAGACCTCACGACTACTTGACCGACTCGACTTGGAGTGAGTCGACTAGCCCAGTTGCCGGAGCACTACTAAGTTTGGGAGAAGACCCATGGTGAATGGAGAACTACTGGTTTTGGGTGCATACTTTCGGTTCTCAACAGAAGGAGTACCTCTGCAGGCTATTAATAGGGGGTGCCCTACTATGTTTGGGTGGAAGACCTCGGCCGGAAGCACTATTGTGTTTGGGTGGCTGACCCACGGTACTCGACAGGAGGATTATCTCAGCTGTCTTAGGTTAGTGAGCAGTATCTCGGAGTTGTGATAGGATCATTGTACTCGACAGATATGGGGCACTTCAGCGGTTATGGTTTCGATAATGAAAATCCGGGTTTGAGTTGAGTCTATAACCTTTGTGTTTACCTCATGATTGAGATGGGTCACTTGATAAATCAGGTATATGTATGGGCATATAAATGGGTAGTGGTTATCTGTTGATTTCATAATCTTTGTGTTTCCACAGGATTGAGATGGGTTATTTGATACCATAGGTATATGTATGGGCATATACCTAAGTAGAGGTTATCTGTTGAGATCATTCTTTGTGGTTATCCTTGTTGGATTTAGTGAGACCTTGAGGGTATCCGGGTCCCTACTGAGTATTGTTATACTCACCCCTGCACGGGCTATGCCTGCACCTCGTTCTGTTGGTTGCAGACGACGGGAAGCGCTAACAAAGGCTGAGTGTTCGAGGACTAGATGGTACCCTTAGGTGGCTCTCATGATGAGTCAGTATCCGGAGGTGGACTTCACGACGTGACGATACTAGGAGGAGGTTGATGGGCGAGAGCGTTGGGGAGGCTATCTATAACGACCTTTCAGGTAGGATCTGCGGTGGACGATCCAGGAGCAGTGATATCTGTACCTACCCTTCAGGTAGGATCCGTGGTTGATGATCCAGGAGCTGTGTTATCTATACCTACACTTCAGGTTAGATCTGTGGTGGAAGACCAAGGAGCTTCTTCTATTCATCCAGCTTCTTGTCTTTTCTGTTGTACTTTTGTTTAGTTGTAGTTGTACTTTCAATTGGGTTTGTATTCTGGCCCATTTACTTTCCAGCACTTCATTTTGTTTTAGTGTATTACTTCCACTTGTACTCTGTGGTGATTTGTTTAATTTTATAAAGGCAATGCCTTCCTAGTTATAAGGATTTACGCCTTTGGTGCTAGTCACCATCCCCTGGCCTATGGAAGGCGGGATTGGGGTAGTCACGGCACGGGCCCCGAGGACGGGTCGTGACAAATTAGAATCAAATGGGTCGATTCTACCGCAGAATGTAGGACTCTGATATTTTCTTTCTTTGAAGAAATAGTGTTAAGGGTACTATGAGTGGTTTTCAGTTCAGGGAGTCTAGTGTTGGTGCAGCGGACGACGTATCCGTACACAAGGACCCTGACTACAAGTTTCTGACTTTGTGCACAAAAACACTGATTCTGTCTGTGTTTCCAAGAGTTTTAATGTTAGCTCAATCTAGGTCAGCTCACCAGGTATAAATCGTTTGACAGTGTCGCATATGTTCAGGATGTCTCCATGCAGATTGTCAGTTGGAGTTATGAGATAGTACACGATGACGGCCCATCGAGCGATGAGGCTCCATTGCAGGGCCCTTTTTTACTATATTGGCACCCTCAGGTGGTGTACCAGCACCACCACCACCTGTTGGGTAGAATATTCCACCATCCATACTAGCGAACTGTGCATGCTGGCAGAGCACGTTTCATGAGTTTCAGCAGTAGAGGCCTCCGATGTTACGAGGTGAGGCAGATTCCTAGACAGTAGAGCATTGGAAGGAGGCGATTGCTAGAGTTTTCTGCCTAGCTGAGACATCAGAAGAGTGGATTGTGGACTTGCCTACTAGTGTTATCCAGTGAATGACCATGAGGATGGTCCGCATAGTGATGAGGCTTCGATACGTGGACCGATGCCTAAGTTAGTGCCTTCAGGTAGTGTGTTAGCTATACATCACTACTTGTTGGTCAGCAGTTACAACCGGCGGTACTGGTAGGTGACACATGTAGGCTTACTAACTTACACGTGTTCCAACATCATATACCCTCATGTTTCGAGGCGAACCTGACTCACAGGAGGCTGAGGACTGGCTTGAGGAGGTGGCTGAGAGTTTTCTAGAGCTTATACAGCTTTGGCAGGATGACGTGTCGGTAGCTGAGAATTCATCGAGGCGTACCAAATATTCTGAGTACTCGATGAATACGATTCGAGCCATCACTAAATTTTTCTCTATGCATTCCTACCCATGTTAGGGTACTAGAGAGAACCTTGAGGTTGAATATTCTTTATCTGAAAGAATACAGCTAGAGAATGTTAGAAGTTGGAACGCAGTGAGCTGGTGCCAGTCTTAGAGACTTGGGTGCATGAATGTTTCATGAAGAGGAAATTTTAAGGATAGATAAATCTGCAGAGCAGCAGATGTGGAGGAAGAGCTAGGAGAGCAGCATGAGGTGGTGTACATTTCAACATGTTACAACCACCCACCTTTGTTGTCCCCTCCAGGCTCAGGGAGCTAGAGGGAAGGGGAAGAGAGTAGCTACATGCAGTTAAGGAGTGTGAGCAAATGGATCTAAAAATGATTCAAGGGACAATCTGTGTCGACTACTAGCTGCTGTAGTAATAGAAATTGATATAAATCATTCCATCCTTCCACAAATCTTGTCCCAGACCTTGAGTTTCTGGTAATCTGTGGATGTGACCCTCCGGTCTGGTGATACCTTTGAGAGGAGACTCAAATAATCAAACTTACGCCGACAGTGTGTTCTGACCCACGAGGCGAGAGTTTTTGTTGGAATCTTTTGGTGGTAGAGTTGATTCATTATGACGTTGGTCTTGGTATGGATTGGATTCATAGTTCATGCTCAGATTAACTGTATTAGGAAAAAAGGTTGTGGTCTAACTAAAACATCGGGATGGGTTTTCCGTGGTCGGCGAAAAGGAAAACCCAGGCAGCACAGGATAAACTCATGAATAGGAGGGTGCGGTCGATCACTCTTGACTCAGTCAACCTTACCTTCGTTGTAGTGGGAGTTTTGAGTTTATGTTCTAATCAAGAAATGGAGGCCTCTAGAGTTTGATGTTGAAGACCACTTCCTTATATGGGTCTCACCTCAACGAGGTTTACAGAGATGTGGCTGAGGCGGCAAGTGATCTCTGAGGATCAATAGTCCTTTCTAGGTCCTCAACAGGGTAGGCGAGGTGGTTTACCGCTTGACCATTCCACCTCAGTTTCACCGGGTGCATGATGTCTTCAATGTATCTCAGCTGAGGAGATATGAGCACCACCCTTCGCATATCATCGACCATGGGGAGATGGACTTTGGCGATGGGGTGACTTTTGCGGGGTTCCAGTAGAGGTCGAGGATCGACTAGAGTGGGTCCTACCTGGATGGTCGATTCCTCTAGTGCACTTTCGCTAGCAGTACGGGAACCTCCAGGTGAGCACATGGGAGCGGATGGTTCAGATGCATGCTCAGTACCGCTTTTGTATCCCTTGTTTGTGTTAAATATTTATGGGGATGTAAACCCTTGAGGTGGGAGTAATGTAAATGCCCTAAAATTTCAAGGGAATTTTTTTCGTAATTTCTTTGGGATTTTACAAGAACACATTTTCTGATGGAACCTGATTCTGAGGCCCGGTGTGCACGGAATCAATTTCTGAAGTTTAGCTAAGGTATGTTCCGTGAACGAATGAGCGGGTTTTTATAACTTTTGATCTGTTGCTCGGAATTGAAATCTGTGGGCACCGATGAAACCGCATCGCTGGTAATTGCTAAGGAGCACCTTTTCCGAATGATCATTTGCTCGGGAGGAGTTGTTAATTTTGTGGATTTAGTGAGTAATAAATATAATTATATTACAATTTTATTTATTTTCCTCTAGGTAGTTATAACCTAAGTAAGGGAGTTGGGGGTGGGACTGACATGTCGTTAACCAACCATAAAAGGATAAAGGTAGGGGTGGGGCTCACACGAGCCCAACCCATCATATTCCTTAACTCCATAACACCCCTTTAATGTGAGAGCACTCACCTCCCCCTCTCTCTTATTTAATCATCCCAACTCACTTAATTAATTAAGTGAGTTATGTGTTTGATTTTTAAAAAATTGAAATGCTTGGCTGGATGAAATAAAATAAGATAAGTCTAATTTTATATGATAGGGTTAGTTGTTTTGTGAGGAGATTTGGGAGATAGAACTCTTTTCGCTGGGGAAGAACTTCATCCTCCCGCGAAGAGCTTCAATCCTTCCATGAAGAACATCATCTCTTCAACAAAGAACGACTGAACGACTCTGGTATCTCCATTCCCTTCCTCCTCCACGAAAAGGGAAGAGGCACCAACGCGGGATTTCTCCAACGACACGTAATCATTCTTTTCTCTCCGTGACGAAGAGAAGACAACGTCTCCTCATACTCTCTCCATCGACGTCTACTGAACCACGCCCCGTGACGCCGCTTTTTGCAATGCTCATCGAACATCAACTTGTTATCAATGTAGGGAATTAATTTGTGAATGTTAATGAACCCATGTTTACATCCTTCTAAAGCAAAGAACACGGATCAACTAAATATTAAGTCGATCAGTGAAGAATATGTTTGCAGGTTGGGTATTCTTGATTGTGGGGAAAACCGTAGGGGTTTATTTCTTGTCTGTGAATATTTTCCTTGATGTTCTTCGAATTATTCTTGCACCGCCTGTTATCAATATAATTGGAGGAGGTCAGACTGTACGAACACAACCAACTCACCTCCCCCATCGATGTTGTGTTTGTTGTGGCATGAACGTGGTGACGCGATGCCATCACACCGTGCGGAAACAAAGAAGAACGGGCGATGAAGCGCGGCGCCGTCGCGCCACTCCGTGTAGGTCGAACAAATCCACGGCGTCGTCACGCTACACTGGAAAACAATGAAGAGGCCGCATATTGTTTATTTGACGTGCGGATCGACGGGCAATGTCGGAACGGGCCACAGAGGCAATTTGAAGTCTCCGCAGTGATGTTCGGGTCCCGAGAGGACCACTGGCGAAGACCGCAGGCAAAACGGACAACCGGAGCTCGTCCTGTGGTCTGCCTAAGAGCCTGCCAGCGCCCCTCGCCGGCGCGGTGGCCGGCACGGCTGGCCCCCAGGAGGCACCGACGCCAGGTGCGCCGCCAGCAGGGTCCACTGCGGCTGAAGCCGCGGTGGCAGCCAGCGGTCCCGCGACCGCGCGTGACCAGGGTAGACCGGGGGTTGTATCCCCCGACAGTCAAAGGAAGCGGCCCCCATGTGGGGGGTCGTGGCTTCAATCATGGGTGCAGTGCCCCCCACCCCTGTCTGCTAAGCTCGGCACCAGCCGAGCTGGCCACGTGGGCTGCCCGAGCGCGCCAGGCCGGGCTGCCCAGGCCGAGCCGCGCCCAATTGGGCTTGAACCGGACCCGGGTCAGGTCGACCCGGTTTTGGCTGACCCAGGGGGTCTCGGGCCGGGTTGGACCGGGCCCGAACCCCCTATTTCTGGGCAGTTTTCATTCAAATGCTCATAACATGGGATACAGACCTCCGATCGATGCAATGTCAGTTGCGATGCGATCCTTGGATCGAGGAGGTCATTTAGGAATATTACACTCAAGGTTTCGGAGAAATTGGGGTACGACGGGGTTGGTTTGAACCAGAAACCAAACGGTCCCTCATAGCGAAAACACTTATAACTTGAGCTCCAGATGTCTGATTGACGTGCCGTTGACTTTGTTGGATTTCTTTTGACGAGACAGAACTTTTGGAATACTTCGCCTGAGTATTGGACATAGTTGGATAGTGTCCGAGTTGGATTGAACCCGAAATCCAACCGGGCCCCTGGAACGGAAAAGCTAATAACTTTCAGACCGGACGTCCGTTTGACGAACCATCAACGATGTTGGTGATAACATTGAAAACCTTCCATATGAGTATTCCCTATGAGAGTTTGGGGTACAATTGAGATACGACCAGGTTGGTTCGCACACGAAACCAACCGGGACCCTGGAACGAAAAGGCTAATAACTCACAGACCGGGTATCTGATTGACGCGCTGTCTGTTGCGTTGAGACCCCTATGAAGAGGAGGTCCTTTGAGATACTTTTTCATAAGATCTTGTGATAATCTATGTATCGACATGTAACTCATGGAGCAGACTCTTCCGAAGATGATCGTACGGAGTACGGAGACCCTATAGCTGGCTGAGACCTGCCGACTGCTTTACTGACTCAACTTGGAGTGAGTCGACTAGCCCAGTGGACGGAGAACTACTATGTTTGGGTGCATACCCATACCGTATGGAGCACTACTGTGTTTGGGTGCAGACCTGCAGTACTCAACAGAAGCAGTACCTCTGCAGGCTATTAGGGGGGGTGAACTACTGTGTTTGGGTGGCAGACCCCGGCGGGAGGCACTACTATGTTTGGGTGGCTGAACCGCGGTACTCGACAGGAGGAGTACGTCATCAGTCTTAGGTTAGTGAGCAGTACCTCAGAGTCATGATAGGATCACTGTACTCAATAGAGACGAGGCTCTTCAGTGGTTACAATTTCGATAATGAAAATCCAGGTTTGAGCTGAGTCTATGACCATTGTGTTTACCTCATGATTGAAATGTGTATCTTGATAACTTAGGTATATGTGTGGGCATATACCTGGGTATTGGTTATCCGATGATTTCATAATCTTTGTGTTTCCTCATGATTGATATGGGTTACTTGGTAACTTAGGTATATGTATGGGCATATACCTAGGTAGAGGTTATCTGTTGAGATCTTTATTTGTGATTATCCTTGTTGGATTTAGTGAGACCTTGAGGGTCTCGGGGTCCCTACTGAGTATCGTTATACTCACCCCTTCACGGGCTATGCCCGCATCTCGTTGTGTTGGTTGCAGACGACGAGCAGTGCTGACAGAGGCTGAGTGTTCGAGGACTGGACGATACCTAGAGGTGGATCTCACGACGAGTCAGTATTCGGTGGTGGACTTCACGACGTGACGATACTCGGAGGAGGTTGATGGGTGAGAGCGTTGTAGAGGCTATCTGTACCTACACATTAGGTAGGATTCATGGTGGATGATCTAGGAGATGCGCTATTTTTACCTACCCTTCATGTAGGATCCGTGGTGGAAGATCCGGGAGCTGCGTTATCTTTACCTACCTTTCATGTAGGATCCGTGGTGGATGACCTAGGAGATGCTTCTATTCTTCCAGCTACTTGTCTTTTCTGTTGTACTTTTGTTTAGTTGTAGCTGTAATTTCGATTCGGTTTGTATTCTGGCCCATTTACTTTTTAGCACTTCCTATTTTTAGTGTATTAATTCCGCTTGTACTCTGTGGTGATTTGTTACTTTTATAAAGGCAATACCTTCCCAGTTATCGGGATTTATGCCTTTGGTGCTAGTCGCCAGCCCCTGGCCTTTGGAAGGCGGGCTTGGGGTAGTCACGGCACATGCCCTGAGGACGGGTCGTGACATAATAACCCTGTTATCATAAATATACTTTTATATTTTTATTTAAATTTTATGTATTACAAATTCCCACACTTTCAAAAATTGGATATGAAATCATCGTTTATGTCTACGACTGAAAATTCCCTCGTGAGCCAATGTCATTTTTTTCATTACCACCATTCATGGTTGAGAATAATGATTGAGTTATATATTATATATGAAATATATGATGGTAATGTTTTATTTATTATTATTTAATTATTATATAATAGTTACCTTCATTCTTTCTATTTTGTGAGAATATGATAAATTCATTCGGGTGTACGATGGACTGCTACGTCATGAAGAAATATGATACATTAATGATTTACAAGAAATATATTAAGGATAGATTCAATATAAATATGATATATATATAGTAAATAATAACGATACTATAATGATAATATATATATATATATATCATTTAATTTTCATTCATTCAATATGATAAGAAAATGGAAACATTATTCACTTGTACGTACGATATGTTGTCTCCATAAACGTTGAATTTAATTTCCTATTCATTTATTTTATATATTACACTAAATACATATATAATGAATATAAATTATATTTATATCATTGTTTACATACATTAAATTAATAAATCATGATAAAATAAAAAGGACCAAAAAAAATCCAAAACATATACTAAAAACAAAGGAGTTATTATCGTAAATGAAACATTAACATGAAATTATTAATAAACATGTAAAATAAATACTTAATAAAATAATATATCATATCATATATTTGAATATGGTAATTTTATTGATTTATAATAATAATATATTTATTATATAGGTGTTCTGAACATGTACAAAGGGATTCAAGTCTTAAGGTAAAAGGGTTTCTAGTATCACGTTATTTTCTATGAGACAGATGTCATATTCACCACTCATTTATTTTGTGTTGTATATATAATTAAAAATGAAATATTATTAAATAAAATTTATTTATTTATTTATTTTGAATGTTTATATTGATTTTATTATTTAATGAATCTCATGATTTAACAGTTACTCTAGTCGTAATGGATTTATATCTCACATGTATTTTTCATGAGACACAAGCCATGTTGCCTAAAAAATTATGCTATGTGGTTTGTATACATCCAAAATATTTATTTTATATCTCATATTATAGTAATTATTTTTCTTTAAATATAATTTTTTATATATATTTTCTATGTGGTTTATGATTCAATGTTCACCTCAGATGTAATATTTTACTACTACAATACCATCATTTATCAGGATTAGTTATGATTATGCTTCCATTTATCAACTTTTATTATCCACATTTTGCATATTATCATTTTTTTGTTAGCCTCTATTAAATAATGATATGATAACATAATGGTACCATTTTCAACTATTTTTTCTTATGAAAATTTTGAAAAACATTTAAATAAAATTTCACATTATTTCACTCTTCGGTCAAAAATCTATATTCACCCAAAACCAGGATATTAAAAAATGTTTTAAAATGTTTTCATATAATCCAATTTTATTTATAAAACACATTTGTAAAAATATTAATTTTTTGAATTTTTTTTAAATGGTATCACTTTTTTCCTACCAATGATATTTTGACATCCACCGACAATATAAAAGGAATTATTGATTTTATGAATATGTAATGTACCAAACTATCTTCTATCATTAAAAATACATTCATTGAATCTTAAATTATTATTTTAAACGAATATTTATAAAATAAACATCATTCATTATGTATTTATGTTTATAAATTGTTTTAAATTAATTTCAATGATAAATTTATATGTTTTTAAAGCTATTTAATAAAATTAAAAATATTTAATTAATTTTAAAGAATTTTTACAATATTAAAATTATATTTTCCCAAAATAATGTTTTAAATTATTTTTAATGAAAAATATATACGTTTCCAATGTATTTTTCAGAGGAATGGATGTTTAAAATCTTTTAGCTAAAAATGAAAATAATTTTCAATGAATGGTAATTTTTTATAAATAAATTCTCCATGTGATCATTAAAAATCCATATAAATATAAGATAACATTATTTGATATAGTTTAAAATTTTTGTGTGTATATTATCTAATTAAAACATTCATATTATGTAATTGAATGTTTTCTAATTATGATAAAAATTTGTTTAAGAAACCCATTTATCTTTTATGGTTTATATAATGATAATACACTTATAAAACCTTCTTCCATTCATGGATTAAAATATGATGAAATTATTATGAAGCCTATCTATTTTCCATAAGAATTGATATGTTAAAATTATTATGATGCCCATTTCATTTCATGGGTTATTGTATGATTTTTATGAAACCCATCTCGTTTTATGGGACATGATTTGATGAATTTTTTATCTTGTAGAACTTGTTTATAATATTTCATTATGTGATGGGTGGAACCTATATCTACATCCAATGCATTGGGTATGGATTTATATATGCTGAGATATATATATATGGAATAGAAAGTGTACCTTGTTAAGTATATTAATTGTTTAATTATTATGTTCTTGCATGTGAAAAATGACTTCTATGTTGGATTGAGGAGTGAACACATTACACTAAGTTATTCTTAGTAGTGAGACTTTAATACAATGGAAATAATTTTATATTTTTATGTGTCTTCCAAAATCCCATTTCATATTCCTATGTTATCTGTTCATGGTTTATTCTATTGATTAGCTTATGATTCAGGTATTATTATATGTTAATCATTAGTATATGACTTATATGTATGTTCTTTGATATGAAGGGTGCTATCGTAAAATGTTATGTTCATGTTCTCAACCCCTTATTTTCATTTTATGGTTCTGTATCTCCTTTATTAACCTACACTAAGAATCATATATTACCATTTCTTATGTTTACCTTATCCATGTTTTGAAGAATGATTTAATGTTAGAGGAATAAATGGGATTATATTTCTGTGAAAGATCATTGATATTTCACCATGTTTGAAGATTTCATTCAGTGATTCCAAAGAAACTGAATGAATATGTTCCTCAAGCATATAATTTTGTAAATTTTTTAACATTTATCAAATATGATGTAATATGGATGTATCATAGGATTTGGATTCTATAGATCCACCATTTATTATCATCATGAAATTGATTTGTATATATTAATGTGAGTTTTTAATTGTCTTCATTGTAAATTCAAATGATCATTTTTTAGAAAATGTGTGACATGAACCAATTACATAGCTCATGCCCTTGAGGAATTTATTAAATAAACATGGTTTCATTAAAAGAATGAGGTGTAATGAATTTACACCAACATAGGATTTAAAGGGGGTAAAATTGAGTAATAAAAGGTAAAAAGAACAATAATCATCGTTTCCAAGCCATAATACCCAGTCAAAATAAAAAAATCAATGAAAATCTATATATGAGAAAACATAGTCAGCCATGTTAGAAATGATAATATCATATCATGATGAATGGTAATAAGTAACCTTAATGATATTCCATGAATTTCAAGACGGAATATCTGGGTCGAAAAATATGAGATCTAACGAGCTCCTGTCAATGAATAGAATAAGCCGACCATGAAAATCGACCACAAACAAAAAAATAAAATTTTTAGAGAGTCCAAGAACTACCAAAAAGCTTTAAAATGGAAAAACATTTATCAAATACATGTATGATAGAGGAGAAATAATTCTATAGAGTCATCAAAAGAGTTGTACGATATTTCCAATCCCTTCCTATTTTCTAAATTGAATATCCAGAAGTCATCCGACAGTGACCAACATATGAATAAAAACATTCACCCAAAAATTTCCAAAAAATGGTTGAATTATTATATAAAATCAAACATAATCTAGTTTCATGACAATAAATGAACCATTTCTATTGAATAGATTTGAGGTTGATGTTTGGGTATCTCTTAAACTCTTATACTACTTTTACAAACATATTTTTTATGATGCCAATGTGAGTATTAATAGACATATCTCCATTTTTTATTTTCGGAAGGCATATGTATCATTCTCTTAATACAAGATTCATGATCATTGGAGAAATATTATTTCTATTCTATTTGGTATGTATCTGAAAAATTATGATTATTTTCATCTTCATCATCACTACAAGTGGCTTATGATCCTATTTTTTCTAAGGATGAATACATGTCATCAGTTTCCATAGGCTACAGGGTAAGATATTTTTTTCATTATTATCTATATCTTAGGATCATGTGACTATCATTATTTCAATATTAGAGTAATACCTAAATTTATGAGTTTTACATAGACTCATAATGATGAAACCATCTGAGTTAATCACTGATTTTTTTTATTTTATATCTTGATACATCAAGAAATCTTTCACAAGTTGGAATGATTTTTCAAACTCAACTTGAATAGATTCTCCAGAGTCATATTCATCATTTTTCCCCCAATTGTCTACTTTATTAAACTCTATATTCGACTGATTATGTTGAAGATTAATTTCCTTCTCTTTCTTATAAATCTAGTCATTTATGACATCCTCTACCAAATTATACAGACTAGTAGGGGGAAGACTGTTAGAGTACCTTTACCGCTAGACAATTAGTTATGTATAAAGCACATTAAAATCATTTATTCCAAACAATAAATAATCTTTTGTTTTGTATAGCTATAAACAATGATTAATTTTTGAAATAATAAAAATAAATATCTAACTACAGTCCTTCCACTAGGAAATATAAATACATGAACTTATATTGTTCACATAGTAATAACACTATGTTTTATTATTAAAGAGTTTACATTACTTTTATTAATGTATCTAAACTCCCTTGGTTATTTTACTTCAATAGAAATATGTTTTTTTCATAAGTTATTTAAAACATAGGGTTTGAAACCTAATTATTTCATACAATGATAAATATTCCAGAAATAGAATCATAATATTGGTTCTTCAAATATACAATTTTATTCTTGTTCTAGTGAGGTTCATCTCCACATGAGAAATAGATAGGACCATATTTTCCATAATATTGAAAAATAGATTTACCTATTACAGGTAATTATGACATAACCATTGAATTTTAAAAAGTCTTGGGATTTTTAGTGTTGTATTTCACTCTTTTAAATATATGGGGTGATCATACATTCTCTTTAAATCAATATATTCCATCAAAACCCACCGTAGATATTTTTACATGGACATATAATATGGCTCTTCTAATAATTCATGATGAATAATGAAAATATATGATCTTAGGTTGATAAAATGAGATTAACTGATACTTTATTATCTAAATAGATCCCTAATGTTGCTGAATAATCAAAAACCATTATATATTAAAGAAAAAAATTCTAGGTAGATACCAATGTTCTAATTTACAAAAGTATAGAGTAGTGAAATCATTAATTATTATAAGACTATCTTTTTCGTTTCATTATATAAGAGATTCATTTTCATGGTATAAGAATACATGTCTTTATTATTGACTATCAGATTTCTAGAAATAGAATATAACCTAGTGAAATAAAATTAATATGAATTATCAATGAATCTCATGTTAGCATCCTTTCCATGATCACTCCCTCAGTGTGGCAGATAATCTTGAATAGGGGATAACAACACATTGAAAAAAAATTCTTATATTAGTGAAGTCTATTGTTTATTATACCCATCAAAAAAATTAAAGTAATGAAATTTCATTTTTAAATGAATTCTAACATTATTCCATGGACTCATGTTATATTTATTATGATAAGAAAAAGAATATTTTAATTCCTTATCATTATTAAATATTATCAAATAATAAATTAATTTTTTATGGTTGAATATTTTATCAAATCCCAACAAACTATACTATTTTTATAAGAATATCATAGAACATAGTTATATCAGTTTTAAGGAGACATAATCCCCTCCTCCTAACCTAAACCAATAATTGCACAAATTATTATAAGGTGGTTAGGTTGGAGGACTATCCAATTACATTAACTTGAATTTCTATGATATTTTCAATAGAATTCCTAATCATGATACCCTACAACCTTATTTCCTCAATACATGCCTCAACATTAGTAAATGAACTGTAATGGAAAATACTCATTGTTTTTGTATTGATAATGTTATTAGAACCATTCAATGGAACAAAATAATAAACAAATCTTTCCTGATAAGCTCTATACTAAGATATTGATTTATTGAATTCATCTATATAATATAATGGAATACGGTTTCCAAAATAATATTTCAATTTGGGAATTTATTTATCATATTCATATAAATTATCTATATGATCCTTTGCATGAATGTTAATAGTATATGTAATATTTATAAATAATTAACCATGTATTTATTATATAAATTATGAAAAATGTATTTATTTTTTATAAATTAACCTGATTTTTAGTTCAATTACTATATATAATCACTTTTAAACATCAAATGTGCATACCATCTCACAAATAAATAGATAAAAAAGAACTATGAAACCAAAGATACATTTTTCTTGATAATTAACCTTCATATTTTTTTTATCAAATGGAATATACATCAACACAAAACTATACTATAATAACATCAAGATAATAGAATGGATTGTATTATTTTGAAAAAAATATATCATATTTAAATCCCTAATTAGTTTCAAATAATCATTCCATCTAACCATATCCTCTCATATATTGCTTACTCCATTAAATATTATTATTCAATATCATGTGAGGGGAACCTGGGGCTTCAGGATACATAAATGAAACTCTGTAAACACATTCCCATTGATATTAAAGAGGAACATATGATATTTATATCATCATATTTAATTAAATAATAAATTTATCCCTCAAAAAAAGAAATAAATTATACATTTATAATGAAATACCACAAAAATATAGAATAGTTAGTCTCATAATCATCCTTAAATAATATTTTGGGTATTTAACCAATATAACATTTATTTCAATGTAATATTTATTAAAATATGTTTCTCAAATAAATAAATAAATAATCTTATTAATTAATTAGTTAATTTTTATAAATTAATTCTCCCAACTATCCTTGATATTCCAACCCCTTGTAATTATATTAAAATTAAAATTATAATTATATTTAGTCAAAATATTTTTTTGGAGGTGTAATGGTGTGTACCCTTCCACTCTAATAAAAAAATGTTTCTAGATATTAAATGATACTTCAAATGTAACATCACAATACACAATATGCCACTAAAGAAATATAAGAAATTTTTTTGTATAATGTTCCAACAGAATATGAATTCTTAAATAGAATTCACGATATGTATGATGTGTTCTTTCATGGGTCTTATATATCATACTCTAGATAACATGTATTCCTAAAAACACATCCCACAAATAGATAGATATACCTCTATTGATCCATGGGAAGTACATGGTGTAAACAAATATCTCTCATGTTTCTATAGAATAATAAGAAAAATAATTAATAAATAATTTAATATAACACATGACCTAGGTAAATAATAAAGTATTCAATTCAGGTGGAGTACTGTTTCACAATGCATGAGCTACATATTGTAAAGTTCAATTTTTCTTTAATTAATTTAATTTGTACAATTTTTAGTCATACTTTTTCAAAATATCATATTTTTCATTGCATTATTTTTTCCAAATTATAAGCATCACACAAGAAATTAAAAATATATGAAAAAAAGTATGTTGTCGGCACTACACTCCCGCATACTCAACATATATCTTTTGTGGGTTTGTATATGATACACTATTTATATAGCCTACTATAGATAGTTCACTCCACCTATTTCTATGTAACTCATCAAGAAGTAAGTATAAGATTTAAATTAATAATATATTATGTCCTTTTAAAACACAAATCCTTCAATTTATTTAGGGAAATTCCATGCACCATTACCAGATGGGTATGTTAGTTACACATTTTATTCCCATATGATGCCATATTTTAAATTTTAGTTAATACACATTATAAAATGAATCAACATACTAAACCCCTATATAAAATGTTTGGATTTTTTTACATCATCATTTTTTGGTTTAACATTTGTATAAGGTGTGTAACTATCTATTACACACCATGTAACTTTATCACATGGTTAACAAACTCAACATCTTCAGATGGGATCTTTATAATTTCATTATCTATTATATATTTTTTTCCAATGAATCTCAATATTTATATTATCTCAACATCTACATTAATGATTGAAAATATGGATGTGAAATAGATACATTATGTTATACAATTAATTAATAATAAATAATAAATAATAAATTTATTATGACCACTTTTATAACACATTAAAGATACATCGCACAATAGAAACATTTGGGTCCATTCCCAAAAAATGGATTTATTCAATTTCAAACGATAAAACCCCATAATTATATAAATGAAAACCAATAATATTCATACATAATTTCTAAAGACATATAATTTATTATTAATTTATAATCATAATTAAATCGGTATAATAATTTTTCCATCATTTATGACCAATTACATGAAATTTCTTGTTAAAAAATCATTTTTAAAAACAATTATCAACAGAACTCCTCTTATGGTATCAACATACTCATCATGTATTTCAAATTTTCATAAGGGTAACTCCATACACTATCGTGAAGGTATCAATCCTCTTAAATAATTCACTAGTAATCCCAAAAAAAATTACTTTGTGCTTCTATAATTTTATCTCACGTTATTTCAATATTTACATGGAGTTATATAATCAACTATCATTCTTCATAGTGTTCCTAAAAAAAATTTCTGGTCAAGAGAAAATTCCCTTAAAGGAATTTATTTTTTAAAAAAATTCAATTTTTGCCTATAAATTTTATAAAATGGGTTATATACTTAAATGATTGACAATGAGTAATTTTATAGTGGTCCTTAATAGATGTATATATTCTATGAAAACCCCATATCTGAAAGTAATAATAAAATTGTGATGATATTTCACATAATTTAATAAGTTAGTTATATTTATGTATCAATTTAAATTTGATTAAATAAATAATTTAATAAATAAATGAAATTAAATATGTCACTTTATCAATATGACAACAGATCTCATCAACCCTCCTTTTATTTTATCATAATATTAATAATAAATATTTATTCTAAATAAATACATAGTATTATTCATGAAATAAATTTATAATATTTTATTCAGTAATTGTTGAATTACTATTTATTTCTATTAAAATCACATATATACTAAAATTATTAATAAAACATGGTTAAATTTGAACAATTCACATATCATGAATAATTACTATTCCTAATTGTTGAGAATATTATTTTTTATAAATAATAATTTCCAAAAGGAATTTAAATTCATATTATTCATAAAATCATTGTGTGACCCTCTGGGATACATTAATATTTGAATTAGGTGACTTTTTCTTGATTTACATTATTAACAATTTGTAATACATTATGGAAATAAAATTTGACATTTAAAATTTTATAACAAACACCCATATTGGGATGATTATATTGTAATATAATTCTTTTATAATGGTTCTTCATCATAATAGTGCTCTTATATTTTCATCAATGTATAATCCTTGATATCAATTTATGACTATAAAAAATTAACTTCTAGATAAGCCTCCTTATCCATCGAAGTAATTAGATATATTAATTTCATTCTATGATCATTAGATATTAAAATTCAGTGTTGGAAGGGAAAAAATTATTGAAATATTCAACCTATTTCATATAATTTGTGGTGTACACTACACATACATATTCTATATAGTCATATATATTCAATGTTATTAACATTATATAATAGTACATGATTTATAAAATACATTTTTAATAGTAACAATTATTAAGATTAACACTCTTATCTAAACATAGTAATATAATGTGAAACATATAACATATAGAATTCATATATGTTGGTTTTTAATGACCTCATATCATAGGGATAAATGAAATAATTTATGTGATTAAGCCTCATCCAATTTTTTAGAATCCAAATTTCAATATTCAAAAAATATTTTTTGTATTATCTCAATGTGTCATCTACAACATATTGTATATGTATTAGAATAATTTCATAAAATATTAATGTTTTCATCAAAACAAGGAACCTTTATTTTCATTAATCAGGAAATATAAATTATGAAAATTATCAAATAAATATTATATCTAAATATAAAACATGGGATAAGGTATTTAGTAATATTATGGTCTTTGGATATACTTCTAATCTAGGGTACAATCCTATTTGGATCTAGGGTACCAACTTCAATAGGCGGTACAATGAGAGTCGATACATAGTCTAATATATATTAAAAAAATTCCATAAATCATTAAATATATTCCTTTAAAATAAGATTGTAAGGAATACTTTATTAAAAATTATTTAATAAAGTATATCTTATATGTTATAAAATAATGTTTTCCTACTATGTCCCAAATTCATATGTTGGATAAAAATCAATGGTTATGAAAATATTTTTAGAAAAAATTATATCATGTAAAACACTAAATGGATATTAATTAATAATCATATTTCTATTAAATATGTTGATATCCCTATGATATATATTATCTAATAGAAACCCATCATATTTTTACAATATAATATAACATATCTTTCGTGATAGTGGGGGTAGAATGGACTTAAAAAAATCAAGGCTGAAGATATAAATTATTTTATAATGGAATAATAAAATTTATAATATTTAATAGGGGGTTATTTTTCTATAGAAATAATATCCAATTATATATAATAAAAAACTATGTTATGTTATATTCACCATAGGAGGAAAATTATTTTTTAATATTAATAATTATCCATAAAAGGATGCTAAAATGGAAACCTAATATAATTTGTGAGTTTATATGGATCCAAAGAAAGATTCCATGAATCATAATAATGTTTCATTTTTTCGTAGTTTATATAGTTTCTATAAAGCGATTAGTTGTTATTCATGAAAAATAAGGTCATGGATATTAAAAAATGGAACCAATATGAATTGAATGATTACTAAATATTTCAAGAGATGTTCAAAATATTTTATGATGAAACTACTTTCACACTATTCATTATAAAAAATTATATTATTATATTTCATTAAAATATTCAATGATCATTATATTCTATGACAGTATTTCAACAGAAGAATCCCAAAGAGTATCCCACTGTTATTTTCTAGATGTTCTAACTAGAATGATTTGGGGACACCATGGAAATCCAATAATTTATACAAGATTCATCAATCAATATATATATTTATATAAGTTGGTGTCGTGATTATAAAATATATATTTTTTGAATAAAATATAACATTATTAATTTATTATGGTTGAATTTTTACAATGTGTCTATAAAATATTGGTGAGAGCTCTATATTATTTCATTCAAAAATCTATGCAGTACGTAATGAAAATATATATTATGTATTACATTGTTTTAAGACTAAGGAACTGATAATTCTCCATATATGAGTTAATTAGAAAACTCATGTTCTAGGAATTATATTTAAATAAATATAACCATGTGTGTTTCTTAAATACTATTATAGTACAATCAATTAAAAATAAATGAGAAAATTTTTTAACTATTCAATAATAAATTATTACCTATGTAATATAGTTTGGTATCTTTTATGTTTATCTATACAATAGAATGAAGATATTAGTTTGATGAATAAAATTTTGTGTTCTTAAATGGTTTTAATTTCTTGAAAATTAATTGTTATGTACTGAATTTAGGTATTTCATTACCATAGATTGTTGTTAGAAAATGATAAATAAAACTACAATAACAGTATAGGTTTAATTAAAAACTATCTAACATTATTTGAGATATTATAAATGGATGATTTATTTGTAATTAGAGAAATTGGATTGGTATTTATCAAGGCAATAGAAGGATATTATTCATTTATATTAATTTAGTAAATAATTTCTATAAAAATAAGGTAAATAAATAAGATATTATTATTTTTGCTATTGTATTCCGTATCTAATAGAAAAGTATATTTTATATGCTTATCTATCTTAATAAGATGTTTAATATGTATTTTTTTCATTATATTTTATTGGTACAATGATAGTAAAGGTCTATTGGAATTGTAAATTATTGACTTTGATATTAGAAATGATGTCAGGATGGTTATAGGAAAACTCTAATTTACTCAAAAAAATCCCATTTTGACGTATCTTCTTTGAATATTGATGTCAATGTAAGAATAATACCATCAATATAATTGATAAGGTCTTTAATTTATTTCTAGTGTATAAACAAAATAACATTTTCATGTGTATTCGTTCATGACAGTTAACAACCAACAATAGTGAATGTGAAATCCTATTGAATGTAGTAACCTAAAACAAATCGACATTGTACTTTTATTAATGAAAATATGTAAATACCTATTTATTAATATATATAATATTATATGATGTTTTTTATTCTATGTAACATTAATATGAAAATTTAGTTATATTATTTAATAACTAAAATTTGGTGATAATTAGCTAACATATTGTGATCCTATAAATTGTTTGAAAATATTCTAATTTTTTTTCTTAATATCAATATTATATATATCTATCAGGATATAGATTTTTATTTACTATTAGATTCTTGATTCTTGTATAGGGATTGGTCTAATTATAATAAATTTGACACTATGTAATATCTATGAAGGGATAATATGATGATATACCCTCTAAAAGGAAATTAACATGTTATATTTTCTATTCGATAGTCCAATTAATTGATATGTTTATTGGTACATAGATTTTGAATTACCATTAATTTATTTCACAAATCAAAATCATTCATTTATTCACAAAATTTTGTGATGAAAAATGATCATATATAGGTGTGACATATTGACTAATTTATAATTTATATATAATTAATATAATAACTCAGTTAATGATTTTTATTTTTTGATTAATGGAAGATGTTATCTATTGATCATTAATTATAATGGAAAAATGTAATTAATTTAATAAACATGATATATCATTGATGATAATATTATTAAGAGACATGAAATGATAAAAAACGATAATATGGCATATGATACGATATTTGAACCCCACATTTCTCTACATCAATAAAAATTGATTATATTAAATTGTAAATGATTCTATGATGATTTTTTCATTATGAAAAAATCATTTTTTCTATTGGTTCCCTGAAATATGGCTAAATTACAATCATAGAATTTAGGTATTCATTCATAATTACATTGTGAAATGGTGGAAGTGGGTCACAACATAAGTGTATTTAGAATCAATTTTAGACATATTTAAATATAATAGTAAGATAAAATAATAATCTTGAAGTGTAGTTTATTATATATTAATGTATATTTTATCTTATAACTTAAATCCCAAGTTTTTTTTATTTAAAAAGATATGTGAGCTTAATATTTATATATATTAATTATAATATAGTGAAAATAGAATTTATATATTTTTATTATAATTCACAATGTAATAAAAATTATTTATTTATTAAATCATATTAACATAGTTTTTTGAATTCTAATATGAACATGTATTTTAATGAATAGTAAATATTTGAAAATCTATTTGTTTAATTATTGATATGAATTTTCTTATATATGTGTATAAATATTTATTATTCAAGGTCTGGTAAATGAAAATTTGGATTGATTAGATCAATTAATAACTCGTTGGAAATGATATATTTTTATAAATATCAATTTTAAAAATATTCACCATTTTATTGAAGGAATTATTTTTTATTGTACATAAGATAATACATAATATTGAATATAATATTATTATTATAACAATTTGACATTGGTAATATATAATATATATTATATAAATATGTTCTTGAATATAATTATATAATTTTTTTCCAAAAATATATATTCTAAATTATATAATTTTCCTTGGTTATATGAATTTTTATGGATAGTATTTCCTCTAAATATGATTGTTTCAACACTGATGGAACCCCTATAAAATGATATCATGATTTACAGATAGTCTATTTATTCTATCCTATTATAGAGGGAAAAATAAACAGACTGAATATATTCCTGATAGAATTCATGTTGGGGTAAATACACAATAATGAATTATTGGAACCTCCACTCCAGATCACCTTATTTTAATTGTGATATTTAGATATCTATAGAGGAAGTGTGAATATTACATGTTGAATTTTATTTTAGATTATACACCTTAATGACTATATATAATGATTTGGAAAAAAAATTGAATAATACATAAAATTATCTGGGTAAAGTAATTATTTTTTTAAATTGATTTTAAATTTTAATTCAAAAGTTCTCTTATATGGGGAATTTAGGGATGATTCATCAAGTTCAATGAAAATATCGATTGAAACCAATGTGAAACAATATTGGTAATGGTTATGACTATGAATCCCAAAAAATGGTACCAAATAATTAAATTACTTTAATTAATTAATTTCATTACAATACATTCCAATGATGATTTTGGTTTATTTTTTAGACTATAAGTGAAAATAATTGACATTAAAAAACTAGGTATTTTTAACACAGTGGGGACTTTTCCCACTATATGTATAACTTATTTATCAATAACATGAATTTAATATATCACATAATTTCTACACAGAAGATAATATTATTTAATGGAAATGTGTATTTCATTTCATTATAACATAGGGAAATTGAATCATAATAAATGGGTGATGAAAAACTCTCATTATGGGTAAAAATAAATTATAAAAATCAAGGATCATAAGTGAGAAACATATAAGATTATGGGTGTGATAATGATTTATAATAATTTTATTCCCAATAAATATTCACTACAAAATAATTGTATAAGTTATTAAATAATATAATAATACATCATTATTATTATTCATATCAATGAAACAATTCATATATAGAATATTTTTGTAAGACTATATGAATTAGGAAATGTCAACTTCATAAATCAGAAACATGTATCCATAGTTATGGGGAGAAATAAATTTTGATGTGTATACTTCACCTTCAAGAGTTTAAAACATTCAATAATGAATATAAGGAACTAAATTTTGTTCATATATAAATTTGTCACGAGATACAAACATTTAGGAAACTATTTAGATTGATATATAGAACTATGTGATCATATTCAATATTTATGCATTCCACATGAAATTTATCATTAATTATATAAAAAATAATACATAGAAATTAAATAGGGTTACTATCATTTTTCGATTGAATCACCTAAGTAAAGCATCCATAATTCCCCCAATAATTGTAACTTGGTATACCCATGTAGAATTAATCGGTATCTAAGGATATTGAATAACTCCCTATGTAAATGAAAATCAATAATCATAAATATGTATGTGGTTCATAAAACATATATAAAATGGTATATAGTTATATAAATAATATCCCGATCAACTAACGAATAACATCTTGGGGACACATTAAAATAAATTAAATCATTAAAAGTGTATTCAAAAAGGAAATAAATTGTAATAAAAATAATTAAAATTAAATGACTATGGAAGACAATGATATTAATATATTTCTATTAGTTTAATATGACTAAATAATATATATTTATTTAGAGTATAATTTATAAAAATAAACTTCTATTGACATAAATTATTTTGAGATAGAATGAATATAATGAATGGGGTTTTAGAAAATATATTCAATGTTTCCATAAATGAATAATTAACATATCAGATTGAAATTCTATTTTTATAATGGCATTGTGAAAGCATTAAAAAAAATTTAAATTGAAAAAAACATTCATAATATTTCAATGAATTTATATTAATGATATCTAACGTAAATTGGTTGGGGAATATGAATCATTTGTTTATTAAATATTGAACTAATAATTTATAATTTGAATTAATTTTTTAAAAACTAGAATACTGATAAATTTTATAATACATGAAATTTAATAAAAGATAATACTGAATAATTTATATCCAAGGATAACCATATGGGTAGAAAATAATTGTTATGTTTGAATTAATGACAATATAAATTTACGAAATGGTATATAAAATTTGAGAGATGTAAATTATAAATAAATGGTGGAAATAAATCACTATAGTGTAAGTGGAATTTCAATCAGAACCCTTGACAGAAAAAATGAATAAAATTAAGCCATATATACTATAAAAATATAATTCATGATATAATAAAATAAATATTTAATATATAAACATAATAAGAGTAAATTGGTGAATAAAAAGAATAATGTATCAGAAAATATGAATTATGACTGAAAAGAACTTTTATGTGACATAATATTTGAGTTAAGAATCAACTGATAATGATTTTATAATGAAGTAATATAAGACCTATAAAATAATTAATAGATAAAATAAAATTTATTCATTATATACAATAAATAAGACATTGGATAATGTAGTTCAATAATAATGATCATAAATCAATGGATGAATTTTCTTTCACAAACCCTTATAAAATGAGTATATTCTGAATCAAACACCCTTAAAGGGAATAAAATTAAATTTATTATTAAATTACATATTTCTTATTATAATAATTTCTAAAAAATTAATGTAAAATATATAGAATATAAAAACAGAAATAAAAATGTTCAATAAGAATTCTATCTCAATGAAATTAAATTTGATATCTAAAACCATTACCTTTTCCCAAATTCCACTATAAAAATATATAGATCCCTGAATAATGAATATATTTATATTAGGTATCTTTTAAAATTCCATATCATGTTTAATTATTTTTCTATTTACCAATGATAATAATATTCAATTTATATATCATAAAACATTTTCTTATGATGGTCAGTTGATGTTGTTCAATAAATTTCAATGAAACTATTTTTATAAAATTTCAATTTTAAAGTTCATTATATAATATGTTATCAATAACCATAATATTAGGCTGTTATTTCCTTTATATGATATTTAAAAAATACTAATAAAATTATAAACGTTTTTTTTAAAATGTGCTCAGATTTGGAAGGGGAACCCTGATATGTTAATTTTACATTGATAATTTTCTTATGACTATTTTTTTAATTTCACTTATATAATGACAAATAATATCATTTTATAATACTAATATTATGATTAATATTTCATTTTCACATCCAATATTTATTAAAATCCTTCCATTTTAGGTGATGATGAAAAAAAATCATATAAATTCAGGGCGGTTATAGTTTTCACAGTCACATGATGGAAGATCCATTTTTTAAAAGTTGATTAGAATGAATAAATATGTGTTTTGAATTTTTATAAAAACACTATAGAGTAGAAATTATATTGTGGTAATGATATTACTATGGTTAGTGATTCTTATGATGATAAATATTAATAATTAAAGTATAAATATTATGTTTAACTCACATTTGGATCTGGAAATTTCTTTTAAATGTATCATTTAACATGAATGGCTTATGATATATTATGGTGAATATAGGAATTAATTCAATAATATAAATTCAAGGAGATTAATATAGGGAATAGGTTCAATGAAATTTATTATATTATGTGTAACATTTAGTTGGTCGATATGATCCCAAATAATAATTAAAAATATAATTTTGTGAACGCATATTTTTTTACAATAGTGGAATGAAACTATTCAAAGATAAAGGGTTCAAAAAGTGAAAAACTAGATTCTGGGGTAGGATCATATATATAAATACTCTACCTTTTTTTACTTTGGTAATTATTTTTCATCAATATAATATATATATCATTAAATAGCATAAGATATCCCCTCATTCAAAATATGAGTGTTATAAAAAAAATTATTACCCATATAACCCAATTATTTTTATAAATGATATGAATATAAAATTGTCATTAAAAGTTATAATATATAGGAGAAATTTTTTTGTGAATATTTTATTCATTTTAACATTTTGTATTGTTCATATTACATTACATTTATTAGAAATTAAAATTTATATAATGAATTATTATATCCCATTATAAAATATATTAAATCTATTATTGGTAATATATTAAATTAGTAGATAAAAATTACAACATGTTAGAAAAACCATTATCTGAAAACAAAAATATTACAATTATTGAATTAGTTAACAATAATCCTAATAATCTTAATTTTCTTCAAAAAATTTAAATTTAGCATATTACATTTTATGAATATGATTATCAAAAATATGAAATAATTTTTTAAAATTAATGTATTTATGTTAGGAAAAATAAATAATAATATAGGTAAATGAAAACATTTTTTAGAGTAAAAAAGTATTCATGTTTCCAAAATTTTATACATGAGTTTTATAATTTCAAGATAGTGGTTGGATATAATTAGATTTAAATTATTTTTTAAAATAGATAAATTACAGATTTTAAATTACATTATTTTTTGTTATCTTAATCTGATAATGTTATGAAGTGGATCACATTTTTGAAATCAATATTTTTTCATATTAAACTAAATATTAGATATTTTATAATAATGTAATTAATTTATCCAAATATAATATTTTCTTGTTTTGTGAATAAATGGAATAAATTATATCAAATTAAAATTAATACATTTTGAAATTTTTATTTTAATCTAAAATAAAAATTATACGTAAAAATAAGATTTATAAGAAAAATAACATTTATGAACATCAACTGTCTTTATTCATATTTCATATAAATATTTAAATAATTAAATTTTTAAATATTAGTTAATAAATATAAATAATACCAAATCTATTCTAAAATTTATATTCATTTTATTTTATTTTCATAAGGTAAAATACCATTACAATTTTTTTCATCTAATAGAAATTTTTTTAAAATACTTATAACTAGAAAATGTTTATATAGAATGTTTTTCACTGATTAATATCTCCTTACCTACTGATGATTATATTATTCATTTAATTTTAATATATCATTATTATTTTTTGTTGGGTATTCCGAGTGACATTAGGTACTAGACATATTATTAATTTAAAAGATAAAAATATATGTTCGTTACATTCTTCCATCTTAAATAAATTTCAACATCTTAATTTTAATCATTACCCTCAAATTAGTTTTGGCAAGGGTGTTCATGATATATTAATCATTGGATATAAAATTCCCACTATACACTATGATGATATATAAACTTACTCCCTTTCATCAAGAATAATTAATTGTTCATCCAATTATTTACCCTAGAATGCATATAATCAAATTCTTTTTTTTCCAGAGCACACCTTTTCAAAAAAAAAATTAAATATCCAAAATATTAAACACATAATTAAATCTTATATTCCTCTAAAAATAAATTTTATATTTGATGTACAATCATGTTAGAAAAAATCTTATTGAGTCACACACGAGTGAATATAAATCATAATAAATAAATGAGATAAAACTAACCATAAATGTAACATATGATGATTTTTTAATGATATTCTATTCAATAATGTTTACAACACACAACACCACGTTTAAAATTATTACAAAATATTTTTATGTATATATCACCATTTTGAGATAGTTAATAAATTTATATGAATTAAAATTATTAAATAAATTATAAATATATATGTATAATGTTCTTAATAAATATTAAAATTTTGATTAATTCTTAGTAAATAAGAACTCAATTTTTATGAAATAAATTTTTTTACTTCAAAAACATGTTGTCATCGAAAGTGTCATAAGGAGAATTTATTATTATTATAATTCATTTCTCAAGGATTTATAAATATTATTTCAAAATAAATTATTTCACTTTTGAAATCCTAATATCAAAATATTTTATTGGTGAATTTTTGATATTTTTCTAAAATGATTGATTTTTCAATTAATATTCAAAAATCTTGATTTTTTTCAATTTTAATTTTCATTACAAGAATTTTTAAATTAAAATTATATTTTGGATATTTTATAAATATAATTAGTTCATTATGATCAAAAATAATCAAATTATAGTCTTTTTAATAAATTTTAAACTTGAAATAATTATTTAAACATTTTTTGTACAAAAAAAAGCCTTTTTTGGAAAACTATTTTCCATCTCGTCATTTGGGTTAATGTTAAATTAAATTCTTCCTCATTATTTTTTGGAATCAATTAAAGTTTTCTATATTTTTAGAAACATGATCCAAAATTTTGAAAAAATTTACTTTATATTTAATTCATTATAAATTGTAATAAAAGAAAAATATTTTCCCATAATGATAGTAAAATGGCTTAATTAAGGGTAATAATAAAGTGATAAAGAAGGAAACATTATCCTAAAAATTAACTTTATTTTAATTAGAATAGTATTTTTCATATATAATAACCCCAAATTCAAATTAGTTTATTTTCAATTCTATATGGAACTGATTATAAACGTTATTATTATTTATCAAATTAAAATTCACTATATTATTCCATTTGATTTAATATTTTTAAATTTTAGACTTATTATTAAAAAGAATTAATTTTAATTATAAATATTTATAATAAGCTAAATTTAAATATATTTATCATGTTAATTTATTTCTTATTTTTATACCTAAAATAGCAACCTTCGATACGTACCCAGTATGAATGTAGTATTTACTCAATTAATAGAAAAACTAAATATTTTTCAAATGATAAAATTCGTATGATTTGAATAAATTATTATGTTCTCTAAATTTTGTAAATAAAAATGAAATATTATTTCAGTTCCAATTCATTATATTAAAATTATATTGTTTTTCTATTCTATTAATTGTCGAATTGAATAAATATATCTAAAATTGACATTAATATGATTTTATAATAAATAAAATATTATTAAATGATTAAAAACACCCAAAAATATATTCATAACCATGTGATTAGGGAATGTATATAAATATCAACAATTTTCTGTTTATTTTTCAATTTTCCATCTATATTAATCATATTGACTTATAAAGTGTAAACATATATTTACCATTATAATTGTCAAAAAGGGGAAATAGAGGTTAAACATTATAAGGGTTATGAAATAAGGTATACATGATCAATTTTTATTGAATATGATTATATTGTCTCGAAATAATATTATTTTTAAATAATATCAATTTCAACCCATTTAAACGTAAAAACTATTTAATATTAATTTAATACTTCAATAAATTCTAAGAATTTCCATCCTATATCTTGTGCAAGGGAACCTCCTAACCATTTTTCATACCCAAAAAACAATTTAGTTCACCAAATACATTCTAAAATATGTTACTATAATACATTAACATGTTATAGAGTTTAATGATTTTGGGGTAATACTAACCATATATTTATTAAGGTGTTAAAATATGGTTGTTTTCTCAAGAAGATGTATAATTTTAATGCAATAATTTTTAATTCTTATTCATATTCAATCTCTTTAAATTATCCTTCAACCGTGGTTAAATAATCAAACTAGTATATTTCATATTATTAGATGTTGTTATATAATTTTAATAAAATATATTCATTCCTTCTTCTGTCGAATGGGAAATGAAACCATCTATCTTATTTTTGGGGGAATATCATCTCATAAGCTTAAGTAATTATTTTCCCTTCAATTCCTATAAAATTATTTTTTTATGAATAAATTCATATTTATATATTATATTCATGACATATTTATAATCCAAAAAAATAACATATCATTTAATTATATAGCCTATTAACCATTGAAAAATAATAACATCATTCAAGATTTTTATTTGAATACAAAATCTATGAAGCCATATGATTCATTTTCCAACACCACATTATATGAATTATATATAAAAAATTATTTAATGAAATAATTTCATATTTATTATTTATATATAATTTTTTACATTAAATTAATACATACCTACTTTTCATAATAATACTTTAATTATGGAAACCATACTCTTGTTATGTACAGCCTACAGCCCCATTAATTTAAGGTAGATTTCCATTAAAAATAATCTACAATGATTTCAAAAAATCAATTGATGGAAAAAAGTATAATTATCTTATTGTTTTTATGAATGAGATTATAAGATATTGAATACATTTAACATGTTAATCATACCAAATTCATATTGGATATTTTATTTGAATATCATAAAAACGTTTGATATGAACTTAAATGATTAGGTAATTGATTTTAGCCCAGTAAAATGTACAAAAACATGAAAATATATCATAATAAATTAAATATTTATCATTGGATTATTACTTTAGATGATAAATAATGTAGCTGATGAGTCGGACTCAATGTGAGAGACATTCTTTTAAAATATCATTTTTATTTTTCCATTCAAATATAAACCATCCATGTCCATGTTCCTTTAAATGATTAATGAAAATTATTATTTATATTTCAATGGTTTCCAATAGTATGTTTTTAACATTAACTAAATTTATTTACAATTTTCATTAAAGAAATGTTATTATTATTTGTATGGCCAACTTATTCAAAAACCTCAATTATAAATGTTTTAAATATTTATTTTAAAAATAATTCTTTTTATGAGAATATTCTTAAAAATATTTTATTAATGTATTTATATAGACATAAATAAATTTTAATATAATTTTTTTCCTTATTTTATTTATTTTTATTTATTTTAAAAATAATTTTTATGTAAAATGGAAATTTTCTTTTCAAATGGAATAATAACATTAAATTTTAATCAATACAATATCAATGAAATTTCATTCCATTGTAATATATATTTTATCTTTATTCCATTCAATTTGAGTATTTCATGTTTTATTTTATGAAAAACCATTTTTTGTAGGTATAATTATTTTTGATAAATGTGTTCTTAAAAGGAAGGTGTATATTGATATCAGAATGTGTTATTTATATTATATTAAAATTATTAATCATGATATTAATTCATGACATGGTCCATTAAAAGTGTTCATTGATAATAACTGAGCCCTAAATATATCACGAATATGGTTGAGCCTGAAATAGTTTATAAGATTGGTGTTCAAAGGTAGAACTCAAATGCACGGTTTAATGTATATGATTGTACAGATAAATAAATTACTTGATAGAAATATGGTTATATAAATCATAATAAATATATAATGGTTATATTAATATTTTTTCAAAGAAAAAACATATCTAAAATTTCTATTATTTTAAAGAGTTTTGAGGGAAATAATTTGATTTCAACATGAAATCTAAATAAATATTTTTAAGGTGAAAATTATTTTCATTTTGTGTAAAAACACTCTCTTTTTATATATTTATATAATGGGTTCATGTTTTCTCAATTAAGACAATATGTTTCTTATATTCACTTTATCATTTATTTAAAAAAATTGAAATACATTAGTCAAAAATTCTAATTTAATTTGTATATAATGGAAATTTTTATGTTTAGTGTTTATTATGTTATGGGAAAACATTTTTTATTATATAATTATTTTAAAATATATTTATGGGTTTCATCCATTATTTTTGTATACAATAAAACACTATTTTTTACAAATGTTTTAAAAAATCAACATGCTAATCGATGTATATAATAAGATAATAACTCTATTTAAGTTTTAATAAGGTTATTCATTAAAATAAATCATGCTTCATTTTAAGAGGATTATATTTTTTGTTAAATGGATTCATAGTAGTAGTAATGAATTTTTAATTTATGGGTTTATTATGTAGTATTTATTATTTAATTATGTTAGAAAATAAACCTGAAAGATTATTTGGAATGAATGAAAATGAATTCCTGTCTTAGTACCCTATAATATTTATTTCATAAGGTTGAGTCCATATAGTTTGTATCTAATAATGGGTTAGAATAATACAATATATTAGGATTTTTCCATTATGATGTTAAATTAATAGTTATAAATACCATGATGGGTATATATATGTTTATGGTTGATTAAATATTAAAATGATTAAAAGACCCATTTTATGTTTTACAATATAGATATTTATGGTGATTTATTATATTTTTAGGTAAAAATATATTAGGTTGAGGCTTCTATAACCCTTATGGTAATCATCATGTATTATTTTATAACAATGATATTTCCTTTTTTTTGGATATATTCAATGAGGTATGTGATTCCGTTTTAGGTTAAAAAAATAATTAATGATTACACTACTAAGGTTATATTAAGGATTTGAAGGTTAAAGTAAAATCAATTTTCTATGGTAATTATCATTTCAAGGACCATTTTCTTTTTAACATATAATAATTATTTTCATGGTTATATTACGTTCTTTTATAATGATTAATTATAATTTACTAATATAAAAGGAAAAATATGTCACGTAATGTTAATATCCTTTTTTTTTGATGTAATTATAACTATCACATGAAAATATTTCTTAAATTAAATTGAATTATTATTGAACATAAAAATCACCGATAAGAAACTATATGATATATCCACCAATGTTCTATTTCACTAAAATTTCTATTAATAATAGTACTTATTTTATACAATTTCAATATTCCAACTCATTCTGATCATTTTAACAGGAAATACCACCATGGAGTTTACTAATTTATTTCTTGATGTATTTATTATATACTAGATGACTATGTAGATATTAATATCATAATAGAAGACCCAAATGCCAAGATTTAATGTATGAATTATTTTCTTAATCAATGTGTATATAACATGATTGAGTTAATATTAATTAATCATATGTTTCAATTTTATTGCATTTATTTTCCCGAAAAATATATTATGGACGACAAAAACATATCAATTTTTATTTTTTTAATAAAGATTGAGAATGAAGGATGTGTTTATCATTGATATTCCCATATATTTTATTTATATTTTTGAATCATGAAACACTAAATGATTATTCAATAGTATATTTTTTCAAAATAAGGAAACATATGATATGTCACATATATAACAATGTTATTTATATGTTATTTGGTGATTCTGTGATTTACATTATTTTGTAAGAATTTCAATATTTTAGGATGTTTATATAGATATGGTAAATGGAAATATTTTTAGATAATATTTATTTTTAAATTTTGGAATTAATTTTTAATTTTATTTTATAATGTTTTTGATGACTCAAGTTATTTATGGAAATAATATGCATATTATGGAGATTTGATGAGTTTCTCATATATATTTTTGGTGTGATACTTAAAATGGATTGATTTAATTTAGAGATATATGTTAATATTACCTTTTAATAATAAATTGAAAATTTATATTTGAGATTCAATATTTTTTAGTAATATTTTGAAGAATAGTAATGTTAGTTATTTTTGAAATAATCTATATTGAAAGATTAATGATATTTCAAAATTTTGGGGAAAATATATTTTTTATATAAATGTTTATTTATTTGGGAATTATTTTATGTTGTACTAGCCAGTTTGGTTTTACATAATGTCTAAAGATGGCACAAATAGATTATTATCATTTTTTAATGTATATGACCAAATTTAAGTTGATTTTATTTCAATAAGCATTAAATTCATTATGATTACTTCTTGTTTGTAGAAAAATATGTGATCATGGTTGGAATTGATTAAGTGATGACATTCTACTTATTAGGTATGAATATTTCTTATTATATTATTCTATATTTTAGTTTTATTCTTTATGAATATTAAAATTATCATAATAAAATTATATCTAATTAACTTCATTTTTAAAAAATTGATAGACTTTTTCATAATATTATTTTTATAGTCTTTTGGTCGTCAAATTTTTTATAATAATTTATTTTCTTTTGATCATGTACATATATTACTCTATTCAACTAAATACACATTATAATTTTATTACATGAAAATTTTATCACTTCCTCATAATATTTTTCTATTTTCAAACAAAGATAATCAAGAATACCATTATAATTATCATTCCTTATAATTAATAGAAATGGTGTGTTAACCCTTTTTATGATGATGGAATTCTATAAATGTTTTTTATATGTAAATCATTTATTTATAAGATCAATTTCATATTTAAAGGATGTTATATTTTAGGGGGTATAATATTAGACCCTATTATTATAACAAAATAATAATATCTTTGATAATATGTACGACATCCATCACCGAGTTTAAAAAAACCACAAACTGTTATAACATAGACATTGAATTTTGTGGTATGAGTTGGATTCAAAACATTTTCAAATATATATAAGGATTTGAAAAAGTGTAATTTTCTTTATTAACTCATAGTATATAATTTCAACTTTTTTAGAAATTTTTTTTATTCTTCCAAAATCCATTTTCTGTAAAATCGGTAATTATTACATTTTGTTAGTGAAAAAAATAAATAATTTATGAACGTATTTATATATTATATTTTATAAAATTTATAAAATTTTTTAAATAATCCTATAAAAATTATATTGGGGGTGTAATATTGATATTTTTAAAAAATATTTGATTTTTCAATAATTATTTTACAATAATTATTTTTATTGAACACGGTGATTTTTTCTAGTGTTTAAAATGTCAAATTATATGTTCAAATAATTTTAAAATTTATTTATTTTAATTTTATTAAATATAATAAATTATAGTTATTTTAATTATTTTTATATAATACATTAGTATAAAAATACATTCATACTTTTAAAGGTTTTGTTTCAAAAATCATCCCATATTATAGATTTAATTTTAATTTAAACTCATAAATATATGATATTTGAATAATTAAAATAAATTATATATTTTGAAAAAGGGGTATATAATTTAAAAATATTTCCATTTTTGTCATTATGAATAATAATCATCAAACTTATTATGCCCACAATAAAGGTAAAATGAGTTAAATAACAATAAGAATAAGGTGATAATGACTAAAATGAAACCCTAATGTTTTAATTAATTTTATTAAACATGTTTATTTCCTACATAATAATTAAAAATTTCAATATACAAACATTTGTATCTATATAACCATGATTTGGACCAATATAATTTTTATGTGATGAAATGTAAACAATATAATTATCTCTTTTATTAGTAGAATATCTTAATAATTCAAAAAAGAATGTATAATTAGAAAAAAATATCAATTTAAAAAAAATGTCTTATTTTTCATGATAATTTATTTATAAATTTTTTTGCAATAATCACATTAAATTCACACTAAAATATGATACAATATTAATAAAAATAATAGAAAAATTAATAAAATGAAATTAATGAGGTAAAAAGAAAATTATTTTATTTAATTACTATGATCAAAAATATTTTTATAAGAAAATGATATATTTCTGTGGTTTTAGTTTTTTATTTTGTATTTCATTATTTTATTTGGGTTTTAAAAGTTAAATTAAATTTATTGTTCAGACAGGGACATTAAAGTTAATATATAGTAAAAATTATTTTATTAAATTATTTGAAATAATAAAAAGTCATATGATTTTACAATAGTTTGGAATGTGTTTTAAATTTACAATGGTGGACAATTTATTGCACAATTTTCCTTTTATAGCAATTATATTGACATATAAATAATAAATACATCGTAATTGCTGTAATTGTCAAAAACTGTTAACACGAGTTAAGACAAAAAATATAAGGTTGAAAAAATTACCTAAACATATCCAATTATTATTTTATAACATTATTTACTCACATTAAATTATTATATTTTTATTGTTTCGATTTTTAGACAATTAAACACGACAATTGTTTTAAATTTAATTAATATATTATATAATTCTAAGAGTGCCCATCCCCACCAATATGAAAGGGCTTCCCCTCTTCACTTTTTTTACAAATAAAAACCATTTTTAAACAATAACTACCTGTATAACCTATTTTAGTCCCTAATCAAATTCTAGGGGTATTAATTTAGTCTTAAATCCAACCATATAGGGATTAATATTTAATGAAAATGATGTTGTCTCAATAGGAGCTATATTTCTAAACTAAGATTTCATTATTTCACTTTTTATTCTAACTCATTAGAATTTTCTTCTTACATGATAAATAAAATTATCTACTATATAATGATATTTTTTTTTCATAAATTATATACATGTCCACATCCAAAAAAATGGAAATGAAACTGTATTTATTTGCATATGGCGGACAACTGCCTCATGAGATGGTGTTACTCAATTTCGAATAATTACCCTCATTTCTTATTATAATGATGTATATAATGTTTATATTTGATATTAATGACATATTTTTCATTCCAAAAATATTATGTATCATAAAATGTCTAATATTTCATTCAATTGAAAAATGATAGTGTCATTCTTGTGTATGTGTGTACTACCACGTCCATAAAATTATCTAATATATTTTATATAACAAAATATTGTGGATGATACATATACATTCATTTAAATAAATAATTTTATATTTAAGATAATATTAAAGAAATTAATTATACTATAATGATATTTCAAAAAAGAAAATGTTACTCTTGAATACATATGCCCTCTAATGTCTATGATTGTAACACAATTTTTTTTTCAATACCCATCATCCATGATTAGTTTAAAAGTTTTAATTGATGTATAAAATTTAATATTATTTAACGATTTTTATTCTATAGGTCATGGAATAATGAAATATTTCACCATATTCAACCTACCAAAGTCATTTTTCAACAATAAACTGAATATCATCAAAAAATGAAATGGGAACCTAATTGATTATGTGATTTATTATATCTTAGTAAAATTAACAAAAAAAGGAACAAAAATATTATGATATTAAAATATTAAAAACGTTTTATTATTTATGGATGTAAATAATGTACGTAAGGATTGGAATGCAAGGTAAATTACTTTAGTATAAGAATAATATTTCAATTATTCCCTTGAAGAGCTATTTTATTAAATGTACATGGGCTTATAATATTATTAAAAAATTATTTTTTTACTAAATAATATTCAAAATTACATTTTGGATATAGTTTATTTTTTTTAATTTCTTTAAGTGGCTTTTTTTTTATTATTTTTTGGGCAGTATATATTAAAAACCCCATGTAAATATTTTAAATATATATTTATGAAAATCATTATATTCTATGTAAATATTCATAAAATCATTTTACAGATGTATTTATATAGAAATAAATAAATTATAATATTAATTTTCTCTTTTTTTAAATTTATTTCAAGGGATTTTTGAAATGAATATTTATACATAACTTTTTGAATTTATTTATAAAATAAAAAAAAATTCAAAATTGATGCATACAGTGTCAATATATTTTCCAAATGCCATAACTAGTATTTAATATTTTTTATAATTTACAGAATTTTATGTTTTCATCAATGAAAAAATATATTTTATTTATTTTCTGTATTTTATTTAAAATTTAAAGTGTATTTCATTATCCTAGCATTCTTGGATTAAATTTTAAAATATTATTTAAGGCTCTAATTCATGATATGATCCTTGGAAATTAATTATGGAATATGGGGGTCCTAATATGCTCATGAATTTAGGTGTTACCAATCAATATTATATGATGGTTGGAACGAAATTTTTCTCCAATGTATTGGTTAATGATTATGTTATCCATTGAATTATTTGAGAAGTCAGCTGCATAGATTTACTAATTTTATGGGTATTATATGTGGTATATAAAAATTATTTTTAATAACCATATATGAACATTATATTATTTAATAATATTTTTCATAGATATTGGTTTATTTCAAAAGTTATTAATAATATCATTTGTTTTAGATAAACTATTATTCTATTTTTTGTAAGAATGTTATATTTTCATGTAAGTGTTCTCATGTGTTCCCTTGTTTTTTTTGAGAAGCCCTCTTGATTGTTATTTTACATTATGACTTCTTATGAATTGTATAACTAAATTAGTAATATATTAATATTTATTTTATTGATAAGTAAATGATTATTTTAAATTTCAATGTTTATTTATTATAAGAAACTCTTGTTATGAAATCATATTTTCAAATTTTAAAAACAGGTTTATATTTTTTTTTATTCCTTAGTGATCATTTTTTGGGAATTAAATGTTTTTTAAAATATATTTAATAGGGTTTTAATATGGTTATGAACAATTATGAAGTAAAGGTAAAATTCATGAATATTATAAATTAAAATAAAACGCGATTCTTTTTAAAATATTTATACAATGTGAAAAAATGGGAACAATGTAAAAGTATAAAATTTCTAATTTTTGGTTTTTTTAGATAAGAGGTATGGCATAATTATCACAAACACTAAAACAAAAATTTCGTTTTTAAATATTTAATTTAAAATTTTTAAAATAAATTATATTACAATTTTTTAATGGTCGTGTTCTTATAGAAAATACAATTCATCTATTTTTAAATTAAATAAACAATCTATTTAAAGGCTATCAAAACTATTAAAATGATTTTTTAAAATTCAAAAGAACTATTATTAACCCAAAATAAAACATATATTAAACATAAACATAATTAGTACATTGATAATATTTTCTTCAATAATTAATTCTGAAAATATAACCATGTTTTAAAATATATTTTTACCATTATTGATACAAGTTATTATAGGTTTCCAAACTATTGAAGGAAAACTGCTAAATAAAAATCCATAGATTTATCATATATTCCATATACCTTTTAGAGTATATATTCATATAAAATAAAAATATCACTCAGAAATGGTAATTTATAATAACTTCAATATTTATTTTCTGTTAATAAGGAAACATCACTTACATAGGTAAGACTAGGAAACCTACATTTTTCGTCAAAAGAAGCATAAATTATAATTATAATAAAATTAATTATGAAAAATTATTTGTTTATCAGTCAAAGTTTTTTCCACATATGTACCATTTCCATTTTCCTTTTAGTTATATTGTTTCAACAATGT
The DNA here is from genome assembly GCA_963277665.1 of Viscum album. Classification (NCBI taxonomy): domain Eukaryota; kingdom Viridiplantae; phylum Streptophyta; class Magnoliopsida; order Santalales; family Viscaceae; genus Viscum; species Viscum album. The sequence goes on along the minus strand of OY728151.1, from coordinate 397,916,453 downwards.
ATTACCAGATCAAATGTTATGATAATATCCAAAATAAATATTTTAAAATAACATTGTGAAGATTTGTTCTATTTAAATATATTATTCTTTAACATATGATACATTTAGTTATATATATTAAATTTTTTCTCAATATTATTTTATTCACATACATCTTCATATAAGCTTTTCTAACCAAATTAGATAACACCAGACTCAAATCCATCAAAATGGTCTGTAAATAGAATTTTATTTACCAATAAAAACCACTTAGGGGTGTTTATCCATATATGAATTCATAATCCACTATATCATGCACTACTATGAATATTTTATGGATATTTAATCATAAATTTTGTAGGTGACTACCCCTAGGAGACTTCGTTCCACATCCTGATCAACATTCCAGTATCCAGGTAGGGATGTAATATCTATGAGAACCATAAAATGTCCCCTTAAAAAAACATTGATAATTTTTATTATAAAATTAATTATACTTCAGTATTACCCATAGGGTTGTCACTAATGTATTCTTATCATAATCTGAAATATATTTAATATTTTATACTTTATCCAAAATGGTCATCAAGACCTTTGAAATTATGATAACCTCAATTCATAAATCCTTAATGAAATTTATGTCATCAACTAATAATTTAATAATAACCATTGTTATCATAACCATATGTTGATATCAACTATGAATCCCCACCGAGGTGATCATCTCAATTACATGGCTTAAAAAGAAATATTTAATTATAATACATTTTAATGTTGTTTTTGAATTAAATAATTAGGAAAAAAATCACTATAAAAACTCTATCTTTTTCAACATATAAAAATTTTCCCCACTGTATAAGTAGTCTATTAATTCATAAACCATTTTAAATGTCACCCTTAATACCTCCACATAATATACTCTTCTACAAAATTCTATATATTAAATTTCTAAATATCATAGGGAAAAAAATCATAATAAAATTCATCTCTAATTCTATGTAAGGGTATGAAAAATATATTACAATAAAATATTATAAGTGAGCATAAGATGATAAAATTGGTATATTCTGGATACATAGAAATTATATACAAATGAATAATTGATGATAAATATTATTATATGATATGGAAGTACATAAGAATAAATCATGAAAATGAAGCATATCATAGAACTAAGGAATACGTATACAAGTATGGAATAACCATAAGCACTGGGAGTCATCAGAATCATGGATCACAAACCTTCACATATGGTTATAAGAAAAAATATTTTATCCCATGTATATATCAACATTTTTAGATACAAACATTCACCTAATATTATGAATAACTACATTTTCATAGTGAATACATGTATCATGGTAGATATTATTTTATCCAATTTATTAAAAGAACCTATAAGAACACAAATATCAACATTAATACATATATATTACAATAATAGTCAATGATTATTCCAATAAAAATGTTCCCATGGAAATAAATGGATTTTAATATAATTTTCCAATGAAATATCATATGTAATTAATTAATCATTCATCTAATAATGATAACATGATATATATGTATAGAAAAAACTGGTATCTGAAGATATTTGGAAACATTCTTGGTAAATAGAATTCAATAATGTTAATTTAGAATGTTTTGTTCAATATATCTAGATAATGCGTATATAGGGAATTCAATAATTTCCCAAGTCAATTTATATATGACTTGTATCTGAATACCATGTAATTATGGAAATATAAATTAGGTTATTATTATTTGAAATGGATTGGAATAAAAATCATATAGATTCAATGACATGGAATGATAAAGGTGATAATAAATTTACATGACATTAATGCCCCAAAATAGTATACAATAATTTAGACGGTAATTAATATAATGAAATTTTAGGGAAATTAATCTATTTAAGAAGAAAGTTAAACTGTTTAAAAGATTTAAAGTATTTTTTTAAATTTTAGTATCATTAGAAATTCTATATCACATTTATATATTAGTTTCAAAATGGTGAATTGAAAAGAAACTTTACTTTTAAAAAATAATAAATATAGATTTTTATATATTTAAATGTTATCAAAATGAAATGTGGGGTTAAGAAAAAACATTTGATTATAATATGATTGAAAACCCTTTTTTATATATGAAATACCATTGATGGATTTTATGTCTATTAAAAAATTTATTAAATATATTATTTAAAACTACATAAAGGGGACTAATCCCACACCAAGGAAAATCAAAGGGGATAATAAAAATTGTGATATTGAAATTAAAGACTATAAAAATTCTCCCAATGGTTTGTCACAATTAAGGGATCTCTAATTTAAAATGATGTTGGAATAGAAACCTTACAACATATGATACATTTAAATCAAAACTGATAAATAAAAAATTAGCATAAAATTGAACAAAAAATACCATAAACTAAATATAAATTAAAATTTATATAAAAAATAGGAATTATGTACACAATATAATAGTACATTGTTTCATAATAAAATGAATGTCTTAATTAGTAGGACTTTAGACCATGAATCCATATTAAGATGCCTTATATTTTAGGAGATGATAAAATGAGAATGTGTTTGTAATAATGAATTTAAAAATATTATAAAATAATAAATTAATAATATCTAAATTATTTATTTATATAATAAATAAATGTTATAAAAGTTTATATCAATAAAAAAATTTGTAACTCGATAAAATAAAATTGAGTGATTACAAACTCATAAAACATTATTATCATTTGATTCTAATATGATTTAATGTTATGAAATTATATTGATTTTTAAATAAAATTTATTTCAACAATATTTGGATAATAATAGATCATTGTGAAATATATAACTTATTTTAATAGAATAAAATAGTGAATAAAAATTATTTATTGTTGAAATATAATTGGGATAAATAACCCTTACCATTTTCATTATTGATACTATAAATGTGATTCTATTCCTTAATGATAATATTAATTTTTTATGAACTATATATGGAACCTTATTAAAATATATTTTATTTAATAAGGTTCATTTATTAATACATTCTACTAATTTAACATCTAGTTTTTCTAACATTGGATATTGGAGGTATTTTGGTAAATTTTTATATAATTCATTTAGTATGCTGAAAATGTCTAAAGGTGATGTATAATAAAATTATAATATCTTGAATTGTTTGGGTTGTATGTCTTAGATAATTTTTTTAAAAATATGTATTGTCCTTGCCTGGTGGCCACTAAACCACTGCTTTGAGATAGTTCACAACAGTACCTCAAGCGTACATCCTCAAGTACCAGAGGCTACCGACTTATAGTGGGGGTATAATGTGTATCTATGAGGAGTCTATACCCACGCATTATAGTGCACAATAAGTAAGAAATAACCCAACATCATACCCATTAGAGTAATGAGAAAAAATAAATGAACTAAACCTAAAAGGTGTACTACCAAAATAAAAATGAATTAATGGCCAAAATTACAATGTAATACATAAAACTACGACCATTAATTGGGTAAATCCTATATATAGTAATAACGAATGAAAAATTAGATACCACATGCTCTACATACGACAATTAGACGTAACACATACATGGTCTTCAATACCCTATCATGTTTCTCTAGACCAACTAGTACACTCCACATGAAAATCTTGATCAAAAATGCAACTCATGTATTTATAAAAATCCACTCTACATATGTTCTCAATCTGAAAGAAGACAGAAATTCTATACTCACACAGAGGTACACATAAACTATTGAGAAATGAATCATAGTAGGCCACCCCCAACGTTGACCTTATAATTTGTTTCCATAAGTTCATGATCATGTAATATTCTTAACCATGCTGATATATAAAAAGAAAAGAAATTATAAATTAGCTATAGTCTACCTATGGGTCCAAGGCCTCAATGAACAAAACCATCTTCTTCAAATTCCAGAATATATCTAAGCACATCCCATGGACCACACATCCCAAAAAACATGCAGCTGCAATCCCATTGCATCCACATCCAAGAAGGAAAAACAAAAAACCCATCCATTGGTAGTATTATTATCCAAATTTATAATCTCATCCATACATTATCATTATCTCATAACCCAACATTGTCTCTTACTTGGATCCTCAACACATTTTTTCCTATTTCCGCACAACAGTACTACAAAGCCCATACCATCAGTCTGATGTCTATCTCATGGATCATAACCATAGTGCACAGAGCATCATTCCATCATATAAGCCATACATATATCAAACCAAACACTACCTTAGAATTACTATATAATCATACCCATAATTCACAAATGTCATTGGTCAACACACAAGGAGCCCGAGTCTAAATTTACATCTAGGATTTGGTACACCTAGTCCGACCATCCCAACCACAAGGTCAGAAGTCACCATACAGAGAGCAATAATCCATGAATCCAATAGGGACTTGAAAATCCTTGTCCAATTATCTGAATATTTATATTTAATTCCATTTCCAAACCCTTGGGTTTAGGAACATCCGACCTTCCTCAGAAAACCATGGTGCATCGGGGAGTGAAGCATTATTCCAATCTCCCAAAACCATTAACCACTAGTCAGAAAACAAGGGCCATCAGCCCATGAAAAATACTGGGACTGAGAATAGCATGTCGATCATCCCCAAAAACACTATACAAAACATCAGTGGTTCCTAGAGTATTAGTATTGAACTTGGACAATGTTGTAAAATAAAACTTTCTTGGGTATCAGTCCACCACCAGACCACATTCATACGATGTTACATCCAGTATAGTCAACAGTATAGTTAAACATGCCCAAAACCTCAGTCATGTATTAAAACCATAAACCATCTTAAAGTATAGATATAAATCCTAATTCTAAAGATTTCAATTATGAATATTTGGAACTATACCTTGGGATTATTTGTCAATACCTCTCTACCATCAGATCCTTTTCCAAAAAACCAATTCCAGAAACATGGAAACCAAAATATATCAAATCATCTAGTGGCCCTAATCCATGTATTAGTCTAACCAACTATGTATCATGGGACAGATAAAAATCCATTTCAGTCATAAAAATCTCAAACCCATCATCTCATACATGATCTGGTGTCCCAAGAAACATCCATAAACAAACTACAAGGCACATAAACATGATAATGGTCTTCCTATCAATCATGGCCATAAATGATCATCTAGATCCACACATAAATATAGGCATCCTATCTTGGATCCCCAGAACTATAACTCATGAAAATTAATCCTCTCTAAACACTCGTAACCACCAATCCTTCATTCCATTCCCTAACACAAGAATAATTATCAGTTAACACTCAATGTCCTACAACTAATCCTTTATCAACAACATTATACTAAGTCATCCAAAATCAATCCTATACCATGCATGGAATCTCAACAGCTAACCACGTAATATAATGACCAATTAACCAGAAACCATGCTTTCATGTGAATATTAAATAGTAACTCAGACTCATCTTATAACCACAAGGACACTCTACCACAACCACAATCCTATGGTCTCAACCAATCTCCAAAGGCTTTATCAACTCTGATAGTCAAATGTATGATCTATTACTCAACTTCTCTAGCCTCTAGTAACATGCCACAATTCGCAAGGACAACCAATTTTATCACATAGATAATACTAAAATCCAATATTTTTAGATCCATAGAAGAAAACGTTTTAAACATATCATGGTACAGTAATTCTGGATCAAACATTGAGCTCACAACCCCCGTCCGGTTCTCCCAACTAAAAAACCAACCCACAGAAGTATTCTAAATCCAATCCTCAAGTAAAACCTTTATATGTATCAAATTTTCCAAAAAAACACTTTTATGTGGACCCTTAATTTTACAAGGATCATTATATTATGATCTGCACTGATCAAAACATAGAATGAACTACTCACATGCCCGATTTCTGACTTCCTAGAAAAAACATTCCAAAAACCAATATGTTGGAAAAAGTATATGGTGCGTAAATTCGAGTAAACGGTGTGTAGTCTAATATATCCTCCTAGAAATTTAGATTCATATTTCTAGAAAAAAAGGTTCATAGATATTTAAAACTACACATCGTTAACCAAAATAAGATGTTTATTGCTTTACAAAAAAAAATATTTTCCCGTGTTTTTTTCATATGGTTGTACACATTGCCTTAAATTACTAAAAAACATGTACTTAGAGTATAATGCATGTACATATAAAAAATAGTTCTTCCCCATATAAGAATAACTTATTGAATGTGTTTATAGAACCAAATCTTGTGTGGATGGAGTCTCTAATGGGAAATCCCACTTAATAATGATAAATCCCCTGTTCTTAAAGAATAAGCATAGATAAACCCCCATGGAATCAATATCAGTCATAATATGGCATTGAAACATGGAAAATAATATATATATATATATATATATTATTTTGTAGTGTATAAAAAACAAAACCATCCAACCTCACGACGTAAACATTGAATCCTCAGGTCCAAATTTTCTCCTAGAAGCTATTGCACCTCGATATGGTCCCGATCTACCTAAAGGACAATGTGTGTCGACATCTGCCCTCCTCTAAATTATGGCTCAGTCGTCACATAAATTGGAGGTAAAAACCCAATAATGTTTTTTGTAGGAACATAAAATATAGATATACTCTTTTATTTTATATTAATTAATTAATTAATCCTATATTTAACACCTTTCCTTCGTCCCAGAACCTAAAGTTAGTTTATATCTCTCCAAGGAAATAATGCCATTTGATGACTCACCTGTTGATCCATAATATCAATATTAATCTCCATTAAAAATATATATCCACCTAAAACCATGATAATAATTTAATATTTAATTAATTAAATTTTTAATATTCACCATGAACACCAACTTTTGTAAATTCCACCAATCTTCTGTCCTATGGTAAAAAACCTATTTCAAGATAGAAAAATTGGAAAAAAAATTATCAATGGACCTATTATATGGTAAATTAACCAATTTAACCCTTAGGAGAAGTCAAGAAAAAAATTAGTCAAATTTTAAAATGAATAAAATCTGATCTCTACAACCTTCCCACCATAAACCTTATCATCCTAGAGAAGCCTCTATTTTCTTTCAAATACACATCCCAACTGATAGTGGTCGTCAATAAAATATCAACATGTTGTGTTCTAACAAAATACATAACTGAACATCTCTATATACCACCAAAAAAAGGGAACATATCCCATAAAAGGACAAGACACCACATTCCACCATTAATATACTACTAAGATAGTGGTTAACCGCACCCTTCCATAATGTTACATCACATCATCATTAAAACTCATAATCAAACTCATGGTGCTCCCCACCATATTAATAGACTCTCAAATACTTATTTTGAACAATAAATCTTCCTATCATGGGTGTTTTATTTTAAATTCATTCTTAGAAGTCCAAAAACCAATTGATATAGTTCTCATTACATCCTCAACCCTACCAACACAAGGGTAAAACCATCAAACCCGACCTGGTACTCCCTACCATAAGAGTATACTTATCATCACTTCATAACAAAATAACTTTTTCATCGGCCCATGCCTCAATCATGGCCAATATTAGGGACATATATTTCCACCATGCTCCAACCAGAGTAACAAAACCAAACAGTTTTGTTTTCCCATTCCTGACATCTCAGAATAGTACCCATGGTATATGTAAATATATGACCCATCACTGGGACCTCACACACAAAACATAGAATATTCAATCCACACCATATAATTTCAAACACACCACTCTACGAGGAGACCCTCATAAGACACCCCTTATCATCTAGAGGAAAATCGATATAGCATGGAATAATGAATGTGATTTCCTAACATACTGAGGACTATATAAATATAATGGGCATGATAATTTAAAAAAAATTATTATAAACAGATTTCATTGAATAATATTGTAAAAACCTCATCCATAAATAACAACATAGTTATATCCCAAGGAATCATGTCACCATTCCCATAAGCCTCTCATCACACCCACAATAATTTATCATCCCACTAATGACTTCCAAACCAACTAAAACACCACGGATGTACAGTACAGTAAAATATGATTGACAAAAAAAATTGATACAGCACATCACCAGTGCTAGCATTTCCATGTTTCCTCTGTCACAAATTCATTACATTCCTTGTGTACCCCATCTAAATAATGTTATCTGACTCCAATGAGTCACATATCAAGTAAACTCAACCCAATAGTATAAACTATGAAATATCGGGCACTTCATGTGCTCATGATCTAGCCTAAATCCCCTAGGCTCAACTCACATGCAAAACTATTACCAAGTCTAGGAACCTGGATTAATTTCCCCCCCTCAAAACCAACGACAAAATGTAGTTTCATTCACACAACCACTCAATCATAAAAAAGAATTTGCCTTACATGACTAAACCTCAACCCTAACTTTACACATTTTTCATCATTCTCACAAGTAAAAAACACCCATATGTACCTCACACACCAAATGACACTCAGAACTTGGTCAACCCATCTCACTGGTAACCCTCACGGTTGAATGGATCACACTCCTTGGTATAGTGTAATGACAAAATGGTCACTAGGATCTTCCAACTAGACTTACTAATCAAGTCTTATATCAACCCACAAGGTCCAACTACCTAGGTCTAAGCCAACTCGTAGAAGGAAACTAATCACATGGAAATAACATTAACTCATCTCTTCATCACACAACATCAATAAGAAAAAAACAACAATCTCTAGGGTCCTGGACTTTTATGGTGTCATATACCAATGAACTGCCCACAACTAGGGTGTTCGTCATCTCTATGCATATGGACATCAAACCACTCCTTGGAGGACCAGGAATTCTACTAACATCACAAAAGACAAAATAAAATGTATATGCATCTAAGAGATTACACCATACTGTCCAACGAGGGTTAGTTCACCAATTGCACAAAAAACCACACCAGCACCCCACCACTGACCATATCACCATAGATCGATGAAACGTTCCATTAGAAGAAAATATGTAAAATAATAAACTAGTATGCATACAAATTTGTGATTTTACATTCATATCATGATGTATGGGGTGACTTTTTCCTATACAAGACAAGTGTCAAAATAAAATTACATAGCTCTTTATGGCTAGCTAAGAGCTGAAAATCCATCATAAAATGTAAAAAAATGACATGTGAATTTATTAATGGGAAATCATATAAAACCGTAACATCCTAAATCCAGAACATCAATCACATACCCTCATAACATTGAATTCCTACTCAAATAGGTGTTCATGACATTCGAGCTAGTTATCAACCAAAAATTATGATACAATCTTATATCTCATGTTAACCAAACCCTAAATAGTGAAATAATAGCGTAGTTACTCCTCTGATAAAAATTTTAACATGTCATCCTAGTTTCCACTACAATGGTGCTCCGAGCCAGTTCACCACAAGACCTCAAGTAAACCTTCTCGTATACCAAATGCGGTTGACTAGGAACAAGGTTCTATGGTTGATTTATGAAGAGTCTTTACCCCCAAATCATAGTTCACAAAATGTTGTAAATAACCAAATTTCATACACATCAGAGTAATACAGAAAAATAAATAAACTAAAACTAAATGGTGAGTTATTTAAATTAAAATGCAGTAAAGGCCTGAATAGCCACAAAATACATACAACCATTATTTCCCACTGAGATTACCATATATACAGAAATAATAAAATGAAAAGTAATTACAATAGGCCCCACTTCTAACTATGGTCTATAACACATACCCAGACTGAAATACCTTTTCATTCTAGTCCATCCTGGATAGTATTCTCCACATGATAATCCCACTCAACCATGAAACTATGGTCCTCAACTCGATCCACTCTTAATTCTTGTTCGACCTAAATGAATACAAAAGGATTCTATGCACACTGAGGTTCATTTATAAGGGTGACCAATAAATCCTTGTAGGCCACCCCCAATGTTGAACCTAAAAATTACTTCAATAATTTAATTCTAATGAATTATGATTATCTTAATTGATATACAATAGGAAAAAATTATAAATAAAAAACCTTTTATCAATAGGTCCAAGACCTCAATCGCCAATACATATTTCAGCCAATGTTGAAATATCTCTTAGCTCATCTCATGGATCATTCATCCCAAAATACATGTGGCTCTTTTCCCCTAGCATCCACAACCAACCTAAAAACTGTAGACCCATATTTTTTAGTCTTACCAACAAATATGATAATCTATGACTTCCATTACCATTACCTCATAAGCCAACAATTTCTCATACATAAATACACGACACAATAGTATCATTTTCACACAAGAGTACTACTGAGACTAGAACCTTAGTATAATGTCTTTCTCATTTATCACAACAAATTTTCATAGAGAATCATTTCATCACATGAACCATACATATATCAAATCAACCATACCTTGTGAATCATTATAGATACTTAAATGCAATTAAAAAAGGTCATTGGTTGACACACATGGATTCTCAATCCAAATTTTCACCTGGGATCTAGTACGCAATTTCTAGACATCCAAACAACTGGGATAGTAGTTGAAAAACAAGGAACATCAGTCCACGAATCTAATATATTCGTAGAATTCCATTTCCACCCATCTCGACCACAATATATAATTCAATGTCCTTACCATTGGGTTCAGGAGCATTAGTCCGTCCATCGAAATCCATGTTTCACCTGGGAGTGGTGTAATAGTCAAACTTTCAAAAACTATTCATCACTGTTTAGTAAGAATGTATTATCTGTCCATGATTCTAACCAGGACAAAGAATTCCATTTCTGAACATCCCCAAGAATTCGATATATGAAATAAGTGGTTCCTAGAGATTCTTTCTAGAAACAAAACCATTTTATAAACTACACCTTCATACTTCCTTAGACCAACACCAAACTGTATTAATGTGACATCACATCCCCTATAATCAATAGTATAATTCAACATGCTTGTATACTCGATCCCTCAGTCAAACACTAAACCAAATACATATATTGATATAAATCCTCAATCCAAAAATATCAATTACAAATAATTGGAACCATACCTATGGATTATATGTCCATTCCTTCCTCTAATTGGATCCCTTACTAAGAAACTAATTTCAAAAACATGCTAACCAAACCATTTCATACCACTTCTTAGGCTTAATCCACGTCTCAAACTAAACTAATAATTAAAAAGGGCCAAAAAAATCTATCTTTATCATCAAAATATAATCCTCATTAGATTATACCATAATTGAGTTCCAAGGGAACACCCAAAAACCAATCTACAAGGCCTACAATCTCACTAATTATATTCCAATAAGTCACTCATTTGTAGGATCCTTTGGATCCAATCTTAAATAGAGGCTTCCCTTCAAAGATCATTAGAACTGGCACTCATTAAATGGCATCATCTCTATACCCTGGTAATCACCAACCACTCAGGCCAATACCTAATGAAAGAAACTTTCTCATGTGGACATCAATGGCCTCTGAATAATAATTGATCGAAAACATTACCCAAATCCATCAAAATCAATCTCATTCCCTACTGGCATTCTCTACCACTAACCACAAAATACAATGACAACTTAACCAAAATACTTCCCTTGAAAGTAATAATCAAGTGTACATCATACTCGACTCAACACCATAATAAAACTCTACCACAACAATAATTATATTGTCCCAACCATGATCCAGAGTCTTTATCAACCCTGATCCTCAAATGTTCGATCTAACCCTCAACTGCTCAATCCTTGAAACACTAGATCCAACTATCAAGGAAAACCAAGATCACCATATATATACTTCTAAAATCCAATAATCTAGGATCCATCCAAGAAAAATCATGAAAAACAATATGGTACACTCATGACATATCAAACGCTAAAGTCATAACCCTCACTTGGGTCTCCCATCTCAAAACTCTACCTACTAAAGGATTCTAAATCCAAACCACAATGAAATACTTTTTATATAAAAATTTTGTCTAAAAACTCTTATATTACCCCATTATGTAAAATGTTTCATTCCATTTAGATCTACGTGAAAAAACTCTCAGAATGGGCCACTCACAAGCCCATTCTGTCTTCTAAGGCACAAAATACCCAAAACCTCTATAATGGAAAAAGTACATGGTGTGTAATATTGAGTACAAGGTGTGTACTCTATTCAAGCCTCATAGACATGTAATTTTTCATGGCCTGAGAAATATGGGCTCTTCCCATGTAAAACTACATCACATGTACCAAAAATACACAATGTGTACTTTATTAAACCCATTTTCTTGTGTTCTTTTTAACATGGTCAGACACACGACCATGTACTACTGCACGACATGTACTTAGGGTACATGACATTTATATATGAAAAATAATTCTTTACATAATTGAAAATACCACATTGAATGAGTTCATTTTACCACACACTATGTATATGAACTCTCTGATGGGAAACCCCTCCATACCATCCCAAAACACAGTTTTTGTTTCACCAAATAAGCATAGATTATCCCCCATTATGTCTATAGAAGTAAAAATAAGGAATTAATAATTGAAAAAAAATATTCTATTGGGGGTGGGTAGGGAATAAAATGAAAACAAATAATAACTCATGGTGTAAAAACTGAATCATGGGGTCTGAATTCATTACCAGAAGCTGATGCATCTTGAAACATCCCAGATCTATTCCATGGATGATGTTTGGAAACATGTCCCCTCATCCTCCCATTGGTCCAACTGTTACACATGAAGGAGGTGTTATACCATCTCCTATATTGTGTAGGAACCCCAAATAGGTGGGGGGACTCATATATTTTAATTAAATAATTAAATAATAAATTACATAATTCCCCACTAAAAACTCATCGTGATTTCCTAACCTCGATGTGAGCTGTTATCTCTCCTTGAAAATAACCACATTCTGGAATCAACCACAGATTTAGATTATCAATTTGCAGCATTTTCAAAAGATACATCATCCCTAGACAACCAAAATATTTTAATATTTAATAAATAAAATACTAAACATTCTTCTGAAACATTAACTACTCAAAATTCAATAAAACCTTGGTCCAAGAGTAAAAACAATATTCCATAACCTATAGAGTTTTCTGATAAATTATCTAAGACCTTATATATTAAAATGACCATTTTTTCAATCAAGAGAACTTGAAAAAAATAATTTAAATTTCAAATCACATTTTAGAATCCAAAAAACACAGGTCTTTAAAAAAATTATATTATTTTATAGGTTTTTAGCAATTTAACTGTGTTTTGGAACGGTATTAAAGTATAATAACATTAGGTGGATTAAAATACCATGAAAATATTTTTTTTTGATATTAGAATATAAATAATATCTTTAAATAAAATTAATAGGTTCATAGACATTTTGATTTCAATATATATATATATATATATTCATTAAATTCTTGGTGGTGATGGAATAAAATCACCCCACTTCACATAGGTGGTAGTCTATTCCAATGAACATTTGATGTTCTTTTTTTCATATGTTGATGGAAATAAATAAATATTGTTCATTAAATCAATAAAATTAATTTTTTACTAATAATACATGTTTTTATATCAAATATATTTGAGTAGGCTTGGAAGATAAATATTAAGAATACATGGATAAGGATTAAGTAGTACTGAGTATGAGATGTTGAACTCTCTCTAGATTGTCTCCATGGAAATGAATGTTTGGGATAAAAAATAGTAAACATTAAATTTAGTTAAAAAATTTGAATTATATTATTATAGTTTTGATATGATGTTATGTGAAATTTACAATGGTATGTAGAAATATTAAAGGGTGGAAGTGATTACCATTTTTAGGGAAATAAAATTGACTTTTGTTAATACAAATTATTTTTAACAATAAAATAACACTATTCAATATAGAATCATTAATAAATTGAATAACATGGGTTTGGGGTTATATAAGGTTTAAAACTTTTTAACCATTCATTTTAACACATGTTTAAATAAACATGGAATCCATTTAAAACTACATATTTTCACTTAACCATTTTTTCATTGATTAGAAAATTGTTTTTAACCATGTAATTTATGTTTTATAAAAATAATATAAGATTATCTATCCTAAAAATATGGGTTTAGAGAATATAAACTTATTATCCATATAATAAAATCCAATTTTTTAATAATATAAAATTACCTTTTTAATTATAATTTATATTATATTGATTAAATTTAGCATAGAATAAATTTTTTAACCTTAATCATTTTTAATATTATATAATATTTATTACCTATTAAAGGGAGTAAAGTATATTAGGATAAATTGTAAAATAGTACATTTATTTCATTATTGAATAACGAATAATTTATTATATAAAAATTACATAATGTCAACAGAAAAATTGTTTAAAAAAAGTATTCTCTTCATCATAGTAATTAAATTCAGTCCTTTTATTTTTATTCTGACTCCCAAAAATGAAATTTAAATTATTATATAATTTTAAAATATTTATGTAAAATAAGAAATAATTTTTATTAGATTTAATTTCTATAATTCATGATAAAATATTTTTAACAAAAAAGAATAAAAATACTTTTTACAAAAGAAAATTATTTATGATTACGAAACATTATGAGGTGGTTTTATTATTCCAATTGGTGTTTTTAAATATTTTTTTTAAATTATATATATACATTTTCAAGTAAAAATATAAAATGTAATTTTATGTTATTTCATACAGGACAATGTTATTAATTAATGGTACTAGAAAAATATGAAAATTTCACTTCTCTCATCAAAAAATACTATAATAGGAAAAACATCCTAATTTATAACTGAAATATATATTCCAAAATTAATATTATTTATATCAAGTCAAAATTATGACATTTATAAATTTATCATTTAAAATAAAATACAATTTGTGGAAATTGAGCTTTTGTTAAAAATCCGCTTTTAAATTCACATGCCTTTAATAACATGCCATATTAATTAATTAATAATAAAATGTTTAAATATTAGTATATAAATATAAATATTACATATTATAATTAACTTTTATCTTGCATTAATTAAATTTTATAAGGTTAAATACTTTTTTAATGACTCGTTGAATGGTATGCCTATAAAAATATTAAACATATAAAAAATAATAAGAAATTATATTAATTTATAATTATATTGTTTATTTCTAATGATTAAATTAAAAACTGAATTTCATTATTTTAGGGGTTATATTATTTGTATGGTTCATGTGAGACACGCTTTTGAAGATAATATTAATTTAATGGCTTTAAAATCATGGGTCATTATAATGGCCACTTCCTCTATACTATAGATCTTATATTTTATTACTGGATATAAAATATCTTTATGATTTCATCACTGTTTTCAATATATATATATATATATTCATATTTATTATTGATTTCTTATTATTTTAATGATAATAGATAATTTAGGCCCCATTGGTCTCATTTTTTGTAAATAACACGTTATAGAAGACAAATTATCCCTCCATGAAAATAAATACATCAAAAAATTGAGATATAATCCCTAAATAACTTTTCACGATGCTTCTCGAATAGTAATTTGTTTTTTTATTTTAGTCAAATCAGTTACATGTTAATTATAGACGATAGTGTTTTGACATAAATAGTGAAGAAGATATATTTGAACCTATTGAATTATGGACAGTAAAATATCATGCTAATGAATTATTTATTATGAAACATAGAAAACCTCATTTTGTCAACTATTTTTTAAGTATAAATAAAAAATAGTGTTGTCAAGTGAATTAAATATTGAATTTAAGATCATGAAATTTGATTGAGTGATAATGAAATAATTCCACAATATAATGGAACTTTTAATGAAATACAATAATATCATGTTTTAATGAAGGTAAATAACTTATCTAACAACTTATGTTATTTAATCACATAACAGATTCACATACAATTTTGTTTCTATTATGAACATGTTCCGAATTATATTTCCAATTCATTAATTGTTAGGTAATTTTATGGAAAATAATGGATTTAATATAATTGATATTTTTATAAACCCTATAATCTAAACGTATGAGAATATTTTTTAAAATTTCACTTATTTAATTTGGGAAGATAATTTATAACAAACTATGAGTTATTATCAGTTATACCACTAATTATTTGTTTAGCTGCATTAATATTATGATCATATGTTAAAAAAGTAATTTTCATTCTTGAACTACTCCATTTTCATTTTCTTCTTTACCTTATATTATTACCATGAATGTTTATGACTCAATAAAGCTTGGTCCTAAAAATTTATTTATAAAAATTATTCTACAATGAAAAATAACATATATGTGGAATAACAACTAGATAATAGAAATGGGGAAAACCCCCAAGATATCTAATAGAATAAATACTCATACAAAAAATCCTAGCTAGAATAATACCCCACTGCCACTCCATCTGTCACCCGAATACTGAGACTTCAGTCCCGCAACACATCCATAACAACACCCCAATGTTTGTGATATCCTTGTCTCACAATCCGTTGACCAAACCTACTTCTTCTCAGGTATCCCCAGCTACGACTCATCACCCTGGATCGAGGTCTCTTCCAATCATGTTTGTAACAAGGCCATCCCCATAAAATGCCATAGTATCACACTGACCATCTTGCCTACCCAACCGAATGTGGTCGGCTGAACGCTCACGATACATTACATGTGCCACCTTTTGGTCGTTCTCATATGAAAATGTCATCCATCCGTCCAACCTCAGCTTCCAAGATCTCCACCGTGCACATCCGATGCAGAAAAGTCCTCTTATTCTCTAGAATCAACGTCAGAGTCCCAACCCCATGGCCCAAACCATCTGAGAGCTGCTAAAAACTGGATGGCCTAGTCCAATGTCATCACCTAGCCACACACCCAAAATCTCAATAAAAACCTGCGACTTTGTGTGCATCTCGAGAATGCATCCCCAATATCTTCATCGCCTCTAGCCAGCACGCCCCACAATAATCATCTAACCAAAGCACAAAAGTGCTTCTCTAGTTTCCCAATATCGTGATCCCAATAACCCCCTTTGGAATCCAAAAATATTATACTAGATTCGAAGTATTTGCAGTGGAACAAATCAACAACACGACAACACCAATCCGCCCTTGGCCTATGCACCTTACACCATTCACCACCATCCAAAACCAATACCCCTACAAAAAATCAAAATCATGAGAAACAACTGAAGAGAAAACCATAATGACATCCTTTCCACTTTATGGGGACATTCTATCCTTCTCCTTGGGCCATAATAAACTAAATACACATTGTTTCCCATGGTTACCAACTAGAGACATTGAATTACCAGTATCTAATAACAAAATCCATCCCCCACCATCAAGGGATTTGTAAACAGCATTCATATTAAGAAGCTCAATCCTTTTATGTGGTCCCCAAATATTAAACAACCATTTTTTCCCATCCACATCATGAACCTCCACTGATTTTAAACGATCCATATGTTCTTCATAGATTGAAAGAGAGATAAAAACTCCTCTAGAGGGAGAGGCTCTCACCGTTTAACTGGTTTTTTAACATATCATATTATTTCATAATAAATATAGTATATTATATTTTAAAATTTTATTGATGGTTTTATTCATATAACATGTATTTCATAATTGGTTACTCATCAATCAATATTACATTAGTAATTAGATATTATACCTTATCAATAAATAAATAGTAAATTATTTCACTTCATTTAGAAAAATAATATTATAAGGATTTCAAAATCCTCATAAAAATTTATGATCCCTTAATATGATCCATACCCCCTATGGATATAGAGTGTATTTAAAATGTGTAGTACAGATTTTTTTTCATATAATTATAAATTTTTGTGTTCTATACATTTTTATATTAATTTCATAGAATTTTATAAATTTCAATTCACTGAACCTCTTAAACAAAATAGTGAACAAAAATACATATATATATGAAATATTATATGGATGTTCAACCTGAATAATAATTTTATAATTCCTAACGTGAAAAATTTATATCATAAATAATAGGCTTTTATTCATTATTGTTCTACTCTTAACTTCCTCACTATTTCCCTTATTTATATAAATTCATGGAATGTCCATGTTTTTATATAAAATCATATCTATATTACTTATAATATATGAATATCTGATAAAATGTTGTAAACAATATATACGAATTCATAAATAATATTCATTGTAATAATTAGGGTACATTATATTACAATTATTTGACCATAGATATCACCATAAGGTCACCATTATACTTCACACACAATTAATTTATTATATTCATATAATGATGTAATGATGGGGCACACAATCATTTTATAGGATCCACACAAAACTAGGGTCATTTTACATGATCCCCAGGATCATAAAATACATATTAGGTAAATGTGAACATACCCATTACCAGAAAAGTAATTTCCCTCAAACATGATCCCCCTCTAATATAAAATATGTTACACCAATATGAAATCATATGATAAATACAACAGTTATGTTTCAAACAAAAAAATAGAATAATTTTTTTTCATAAAATTATCTATAATCATAACCATACTTTTAATAATTTGAAATTGGAAATGGATATTCTAGTGTTTCACCTTATGATATAAGTGATATCAATTTAAATAATATTAAATATTTATTTATATGGGTCTAATAATGAAATAAAATTAATATTAGTTTTATGAAATTTTTATTATTTTACTAATATTTACATGAATCATATACATTAATAAAAATGAATTTTATTACTTATATATGATAATTATTAATTTCCTTGAAAAAAAGCAAAACTTGACATAAATTATTATTTTTAAAAATATATAAAACTATTTCAATTTTTTTACTATAATAATAATAATCAGGAAATATATAACTTAACATTTCTATATTCTGTTCAAATATGAATACGAGAAATAATTATTCAAACCAAAGTGATGAATTTTCGAAGATTCCTTATATTTTTGAGATTTTTTCTTGGAGATTGATACTTTTCATTGGAAATAAATTCCTTACAGAAAAATATCATTGTTCCCTGGTCCAAAACATTTCATATTAAGACTAATAGTGGTTATCTCAATTAGTTTGTGATGATTTTTCACACATAGTGTGAGAGGAACACCATAAAATACCATTTTTCCTATGATGGTGTGTAGAATGATAAACATTATATTAGAACGAGAACTAAATCTTTCCCCTGTAAACTATATAACCATTTATTTGGTAATATTCTTGAGAAACATCAATTCAAGTATCTCTGAACCATTTATTATGATCACTCACTAATTTAATAAAATATGTAAATTGTGGTGTATATGTTTGTTTTAGAACTTTTTGATATGAATAATATAGATCAACTAATAAAATATTAGTATTTTTTAATAAAACATAATTAAATAGATATATTTCATTAAAAATACCTATAAAATATCCATTAATCACAAAATTATGAATTTTTAAGGATAAATATGAAATCTATTTATAGAATGAGTTATTAATTTTTATGATTATTAGATGATGATAATAGGGAAACATTAACAAAAATTATAGGGGTCCCTGATAAATATATTACATCATGATTGATGAAACATTTTAATTTGTGTGATTTTACTATAATAAAATCTTCATATGTGTTTCAAGAATATTAAATGACATTTCATGAGGAAAATATTTAATTCATTATTCAAGAAATATTCCTTAAAGAACTAATAATATAATTCACAATAAAAATAGTAGATATTATAAATAATTTCTAAATAAGAACATGAATCACTATTAGTGAGAAAAAATTCAATGAGATATGATTTTTGGTAATTTCTTTATCTGTGGTGATTTGAAGAACACTTTTTAAACAAAATGACTCACGTCCTCACTTATTCTTACTTTTATTATACCTTTATTTCATCCCTCTCTTTCCTGGCATAACATTCATCCTAAAAAATACCTAATAATATCAATATTTTCTTATGATTTCAAATTCAAATCAAGATTTCATATATTCCATGACCATATTGGAATGTACATTAGTGGCCTAATTTTGACATGTTAGTCCTTTAATTTAATATTTTGATTGATTTACTTTTACAATATTGTGGTTATAAGAAAACATACTTGTTAGATTTATATACTATTTCCTAATCACTGATGATTTTTTTTGAGGATGAGTTGATTCTATATTGGTACATGGTTCTATAATCATTTAATATATCTTGTTTCTTCAATATCTAATGGTATAATGAAACCTACATATCTCACGACCTACCAAATATTGATTTATGAGTACATTTTACTATATTTCTACTATAATATCCATTCAAATGGGTTATTATATTGTTCGGGAATATAGTAATTCATTATATTTTATCATATAATAAAAAAATCCCAATCATCCATTTTGTTTCCCTAACACATATTTGAGAAACAAAATGTTCTTATGCAACAAAATAATTTGTTATCATCGATGTTCATGAATAGTTTTGATACAAACATCCAGTTCACTATGAGACTTGGGTTGAATACCAATGATGATATTATTTTCTAGGACAATAAATTCTGACATTTCTATCTATGATATTATGTATAGACTTATGGATCCATATATATTATGGTTTATGGTGTTATTTCCACATGACCCACCATGATTTTTCGATCTCAGATTTATGAGACGAGGTCGCATCTAAAAAGGACAATGACATTGATATGATGAATATAGTTAATATATATAGATGTTTAAGAGTATATATCTATTCATAGTTAGTTTTGGTTACATATTATCCTCATAGATAAATTTCATGTGTTTCACTTAATTGAATGGAAAAATGTCACTCAATCCTTACAGCCTCGAGTATTTCAGATTCACAATGATATAATGTGTTTTTTTAGTGAAATATGTTTCTAAATATGTTTTTCCTAATTTTGGGTCCTTAAAAAATTATTTAATTTAAAATATTAAAGACTACTATAATCAATGAAACTTGAATTGAGCTATAATATTATTCATTTTCATATAGTAAAAATTCAATGGGAATAATGGTTGTTTTTTAGGATGTTAGGTATTGAGATACATTTCTATTCCCCATTGATTATCAAGAAAAACATTTCTGCATATAATGTAAATTATCATGGAAACTAGACATTGGGATTATAATTTGATTTAATATTATAAAAACATGATGAATTTCCAGGTTATAGGCCTTAGTGTAGATTAAGTGTTAAACCAAGAGAAGGTGTATCAAAAGGATAACATAACATAAAAGGTTTATTTAGGTGGTGGTTTATCCTATCTGGAATCATTTAAATAATGAGTGTATTTAATGGTATATTAACACTAAAATCAAATAAGAATGAATATTAATAAAATAATTATGTATGGAATGACATAATTTATTCAATTAAGAAATCCAGATGGTGAGAAGAATATTAATATTTACTTAATCCCATAGAGAATATATTATTATTTATTTCTATAGGAATTTAGGATTAATGAGTAAACACAATTTTACTAGATATTAATAAATTACTGAGTCAAATATCTTATAATTTGACTTCTGTGGAATCAAGTATGTTTATATATGATCATTACATTATAGGAAACAATACTAGAATAAAGAAATATATGAATCTGTTATAGATCAAGTGGCCTTAGTATAAGTGACCCAACATAGTGAATAATGTTTTAATGGAAGAATACTCGACTTCCTAGAATAAAAATCTCCCATCAAACCTTCTTACAACCCCCAACTTTTAAAAACATTTAAACAAATATGATAAAATTTAAAAAATCTTACAGCAAGGAGTTTGAGTAGGAAAAGTGTAAAACATAAATTTTCAATCCAACTAGAATATATTTAGTGAGATTGGTTTTTTAGTTCCATAGATATTTAATCTCTAATTATATTCACCTATACATTTAGTGTATATATACATATAAATTGATCATGGAATCTTCATCTACAATGACTATATAGTGGTCTTGGAGTTTATACACTCCAATATTGAAGATAATATGTGATCCAAACACTAGCTTAATATCTAGAACATGTCATGTAAATAATGATATAGTCCTTCTTTCTTAACATGTAATAATTTTTTTAAAACTTTTTTTTGATAAATGTTAGTTGTTTAATTTTGTTTATGGTCATGTTTTCACATGGTTCACACTCAACCATAAAGTCACTTTTAAATTAATAAAAAAAATTATTGGATGTTTGATCATGGAACATATATCATTTATAGGGAAAAATATTGATACATATCCATTGATATCATAAATTAAATACACTTTTTATTACTAAATCAATATTTTCTATAAAGATTTCTATTTAATTTTTTATTTTTGGTTCAATTAATCCAAATATAAATTATTGAGAATGAATAATAATTAATTATTTCTTAATTTTTTAAACATATGGAAATATCCTTGATGGTTTGAACATTAAATATGAATTGAAATTTTACCATGAAAATATTGATGCTAATAAAATATTTTTCGAATAATGAGAAAATTGAAATTGATTTTTAAAATATAGAATTATAATTATTAGTTGATTTATCATTTATGTGGAAAAGGAAACATAACTGAGTGATTTTTCATGAAAAATATCTCATTTTATGTTGGTATTACATACATAATATGATTATCCATGACCTTGGTAATTTTTATGACAACATGATACTATTTGTAGAAGCTAGATGAAAAACATTAATTATACATAAAATCTTCAAATTTTCCCAAAACGTATGTTGATATTTTATTTCCTCATAAGTTTAGTGGTCATAGTTTATAAATAAATAATATAAACTGTAAATCACATTTGGGGCATTATGGATGCTATTTATAAGAGGTTTCCTTTGATTCCCAAACTCATATAGAGTCAATAAAATTTTATATGATCATCAATAAAAAAATAATTTTCCTTTGAAATTTAAAAATTTAATTGATTATTTGTAATTAAGAAATTATTTAAAAACCCATGGGAGGTTTGTTTCAATTGTAAAATAATACACATGAAACAAATAAACTACTTATAACATCCAAGGTAAATAAATAATAAGACATAATTAATATTTTTTAATGTTTTTTTATTAAATATTAATTAATTTTACATTAAAGGGGTTTTTATGTTCTATAGCATACCTGATACACAACAACAAGTTTCTTTGAAACATTACGTTGCACAATAATAATATTATATTATTATTTTAAATGGTAGTAAAATCTTAGCCGTTGTATTGGTAGGAAGGAACAAAACTATCTACAATATTATTATACATGTTTGTTAAATGTATTTACATTAATCCAATAAAAGTTAGATGCTTAAAATGCGAATGAATATAATTTTAGGCGTAATTTATATTAAAAGGTTGATTTAACACCTTTTAATGGTGAACCCTCATTAAATATAGTTTTGGTAATTTTTATATGTCTTATTTGACAAAATAAAATTATTTTTTAGATTCAGGACATCAATATTTAATTTGGATAAATTTTTTGTATTTTTCTGATAAATAGTATTTCTTTAATGAATAGAAATGTATTTTAATTCAAAAGTTCCATTTAATCTAATTTATTTATATGTTTATATTATATTTTTAATTGGTATTTAATTTTAATTAGAATATATTTTTACCCTTTAATTCAATGTTGGACTTTGTAATTAATTTCACTTTTGAAATTGGACATAAACTATATCAATCTTTTGATAGTTATTATTTCATAAAAAAACTGTATTTGTTTTAAAAACGGGAATCAATTTTAATTTAATTAATTCCACTTATATGTTTTAAATATGAGACAATAGACATCTTTTTTTAATTCGGAATATTAAATAAAGCATAAGAGGAATTTTTGGTATTTATCTAAAAAACAACAATTTTCAATTAATAGTGAAACCACTTTGTAGTAGTTAAAGAACTGAATTTTTTATTTAAATGAAATTTTATCATTTCTATGAATTGAATTTTGAAAATCTGGCATACATGGTTGTTATTAGTAGGTAAAAAGTAGTTTAATAAAATGTAAATATTTTTTGGCGAATAGTAACTTTTGACTTTTATTTATTGTGGTTTAAAATAAATAGGGTAATTCAAGGTAAAATGAATATTATAATATTTCAAAATTACCTTAACACATGTCCAAAAATTTTTGTTTGAGTAATTTATGACCATGGGAATATTTTGGGTCATTTTTGGGACCCCACTGAGCCACTTGGGATAGATAATGACACTTTAGATTAATTAACATAAGGTAAAGGAAAAAATGACAAAAACAAATATCTTTTACTAAATTAATTTTTACAATGGGTTATATAAATTATCTTTATGACTATAAATATTTATTTTAAATCTAATGAAATTTACTAAATCATGGTATTCTTTTTATAATTTTTATACATCATATAAATTAAATTATTTATGACACAATAATGAAGTAGTATTTACCTCATTAATAAAATATTTAATTAAATAAGATTATAAATATTAAAACATTATCCACACCCTATCCAATTCTTATTGGAATATTTTATTTTGACAATGAGTCATCATATATTTTAATTTAATTTGTTTTGGACCTTTATAAACCAAATATCCTTATATAATAAAATAATATTTTCACACTTTCTAAAAGAGCTCATCCTCCCCCTTATAAAAGGAGACCACTTCTAACCAATTCCTCACACAAATAAATCCTTTAAGATCATCCAAACTCTATCAAATTAATCCCTACCTTCTTCTCCTCCTCCTAGAATACTTACCTTAGGCATAACACACTTCAAGAAGTCTTTTAACTTCAAACCAAAGGAAGTTACCCAAATCGACGCTAACCGTTTCTCTTAACTTATTTTAATTTATTTTACTTCTCCAATACCTAAAATATTTTTATTCCTTTATTTTATAACAACAAATTTATCCTCAATATAATAGGATTTTGTTATAATAAGGATTCTAACAACACATACACACACCTGCATCAAATGGGTGAAGAACATATTGTTTCTGTGGATGCGAAACTAATACCTCACGAAACAATGATTGATTGAATATCTATTACCACCTGTCATGGTAGCCATTAAGATGACACTGTATTTATATATGATATATATTATGTTTATGTTTTCTTGATGCTTCTGTATTTTTCTGTTATATCATACCTTTATGGTTTCCATTATGGGTAAACGTGATAATTTAATTTGAGAAAGTGCGGACTACCTCCCCCTAAAGTGATATGACTCGTTAATTAAAAATGCGTAAATATAAAGGATAGGTTTAATGATATTATGTATGATATTATACTGTAATTTTTATATACCTATGTATCATTTTGTTTTAATCCCATTAAAATAATAAATATAAATGAAAGTAGCGTTCATCTGTACGTACGGCTTACCATCTCCATGAACAGTGGATTTCATTTCATACCTCCATATGATATTTAATATTATAAATATATTTATATATACTAGATATATATGATATATATGATATATAAATGATGAATTTAATTCTGGATATAATGGACTATTGACCACATGGACAACATGTAAATACAATGTGTTCATTTTTTACTCAAGTACCAAATATCGACAAAACGAACGTTATTAACATAAATTATTACATAATGTTTATAACATAGTAATAACTGATATAAAAGGAATAATAAACTTGAAAAAGTTTCTTAAGCATGTATAAGATAACTCTAGTTCATTATTCAGGAGATTAAAGAACGATCGATTCAAATCGGACACTAGGTAAGGGACTTCGTCTCAATCTTCTTTCATTGAGGATATTTTGTTTTAATAAATGACTTACATTTATATGATTTATAAAAACCTTTTAAATTACATTTCATTAAGAGGTAATCTATTTCTACAAAGCATTTTTATAAAAAATAAAAAATAATGTTTTTTTAATGTAAGCGGTGACAATGAGCATTCCACTACCGTGAGTATTATTTGATCTTTGGCTTCATTAATTAGACGTATGTTTTCTTTAAAGGAAAATAAATACCATATACTCTTTTTTCATATTTTGGTATTGAAAATGTATTTGAAAATGGATGTTTTATGTTAATATATTTAAATGATATATTTTGATTGAAATGTGGAAAAGTTTTCTTTCTATTATGTTTTTTTTATGTGTTATGAATATATTATGCTTCTTGGGAATTGTTTACGTATACGGTTAGTTCCATCAAAAACCTAGGATTGGTGACCCCAAGATATCTCTCCAATGAATTGGGTAACTTGAATGAGCAAAACATTAATTTATCACCTAAGAGGTTTAGGGAATATACTATAACGGGTATTCCAAAGTAACTCCCTGTGTTTCATTGATAGCTATAATGTAAGTATGTTGTGGATTACACAAGTTTCCTTTATAATTTATGATTTCTATTTGTTATTCATAAATCGTATGTCTTCATGAGGTATGTAAAATAGTTTATGTTTTTATGTATTTATGATCAAATGTTTTTTTCTTTGTTTTATATCCCATACAAAGCATTTTACGCTGATCCCGCGATTTGAAATGTTTTCCCAATACTTGAAGATGAATAATGTCACGGACGAGATTAAATAAAATTCATGCTGTCTAAAACATGGAACTAGACATGACTATTTTTTCAAGATTTTTTTATTTATGAAAAAAATGAAACTCTGTATAAGTGTCTACTTTATAATCTTTGGAGATGTAATATTTATTTTCTAATTTACTAAATCTATAAACATAAAAATATCCTCAAAGTGAATTATTCATTTAATTCAATATTATGTAATGTTTAAGGATATGTCCTTATAGTTCGTATCAATGGTCAGTTTAAATGACTTTAGGAGTTAGCGTATTGTTAAATTAATATCCAATAAGTAATTTATGTTAATATTTAAATCATATAGCATTTACAGATTACTATGTTGCTTCACCTATGATATTTATTTTTTTAGAATGGTCTTCTACAGAGGAATCATGGAAGCTATGTTGGGATGACATCAGAAGGAAGACAACCTTTCAAATAAGAAACCTGAGATGGTCGGTATAAAAACTGAACAGTTTCTGGTAGTGATGGAACATTTGAATCAGGCTATAAATGGTGTTGGTATCCATGCATGAGATCAGCCAGATCAACCACATAGGAACATGTCAGTAGTAGAGAATTTCATGAGGCAACATCCCCCATCATTCAAACGATTATCTAACCTGGTTCTAGAAAAAAGGTGGATTAAAGCACATGAAAATATTTTTGTTGTCATGTTTTGTTCAGAACATCAAAAATTTAGTCTCGCTATTTACTGTTTTGAGGTGAAACAGATCAGTGGTGGTTGATGGTGAAAAATATCAGGGATAGTGAGGAGATAGATGCTCTCGATTGAGATGAATTCAAAGGTATGTTTCTTGTGAAATGTTTTCCTAAGTTGGTTCATGTTTTAATGGAAAAAAAATTCCTGGAATTGAGTTAGGAAGATGACTCAGTGGCTTTTTATGAAGAAAAATTCACTCGACTGGCAAGGTATGCTCCAAATTTCATACGAGTTCTTGATATTAAAATCAACATTTTTTCTCAGGATTAAATCCAAATTATGGAAGGTGTGACATAATCACAGAATTTTGTGATGAAAAAAGATCATATATAGGTGTGACATATTGACTGTTTTATAATTTATATATAATTAATATAATAACTTAGGTAATGATTTTTTTTTGATTAATGGAAGATGTTATATATTGGTCATTAATTATAATGGAATAATGTAATTAATTTAATAAACATGATATATCATTGATGATAATATTATTAAGAGACATGAAATGATAAAAAATGATAATATGGAATATGATACAATATTTGAAACCCACATTTCTCTACATCATCAAAAATTTATTATATTAAAATTTAAATGATTCTATGATGATTTTTTCATTATGAAAAAATCATTTATTCTATTGGTTCCCTAAAATATTGCTAAATTACAATCATAGAATTTAGGTATTCATTCATAATTACATTGTGAAATGGAGAAAGTGGGTCACAAAATAAGTGTATTTAGAATCTAGTTTAGACATATTTAAATATAATAGTAATATAAAATAATAATCTTGAAGTGTAGTTAATTATATATTCATGTATATTTTATCTTATAACTTAAATCCCAAGTTTTTTTATTTAATAAGATATGTGAGCTGAATATTTATATATATTAATTATAATATAGTTAAAATAGAATTTATATATTTTTATTATAATTCACAATGTAATAAAAATTATTTATTTATTATATAATATTAACATAGTTTTTTGAATTCTAATATGAACCTTTATTTGAATGAATAGTAAATATTTGAAAATATATTTGTTTAATTATTGATATGAATTTTCTTATATATGTGTATAAATATTTATTATTCAAGGTATGGTAAAGGAAAATTTTTATTGATTAGATCAATTAATAACTCGTTGGAAATGATATATTTTTATAAATATCAATTTTAAAAATATTCACCATTTTTTTGAAGAAATTATTTTTTATTGTACATAAGATAATACATACTATTGAAAATAATAGTATTATTATAACAATTTGACATGGGTAATATATAATATATATTATATAAATATGTTCTTGAATATAATTAAATAATTTTTTTCCAAAAATATATATTCTAAATTATATAATTTTCCTTGGTTTTATGAATTTTTATGGATAGTATTTCCCCTAAATATGATTGTTTCAACACTGATAGAACCCCTATAAAATTATATCATGATTTAAAGATAGTCTATTTATTCTATCCTATTATAGAGGGAAAAATAAACAGACTAAATATATGTCTGATAGAATTCATGATGGGGTAAATACACAATAATTAATTATTGGAACCTCCACACCAGATCACCTAATTTGAATTGTGATATTTAGATATCTACAGAGGAAGTGTGAATATTACATGTTGAATTTTATTTTAGATTATACAACTTCATGACTATATATAATGATTTGGAAAAAAATTTAATAATACATAAAATTATCTGGGTAATGTAATTATTTTTTTTAAATTGATTTTAAATTTTAATTCAAAAGTTCTCTTCTATAGAGAATTTAGGTATGATTCATCATGTTCAATGAAATTATCGATTGAAACCAATGAGAAACAATATTGTTAATGGTTTTGACTATGAATCCCAAAAAATGGGACCAAATAATTAAATTACTTTAATTAATTAATTTCATTACAATACATTCCAATGATGATTTTGGTTTATTTTTTAGACTATAAGTGCAAATAATTTACATTAAAAACCTAGGTATTTTTAACATAATGGGGACTTTTTCCACTATATTTATAACTTATTTATCAATAACATGAATTTAATATATCACATAATTTCTACACAGAAGATAATATTATTTAATGGAAATGTGTATTTCATTTCATTATAACATAGGGAAATTTAATCATAATAAATGTGTGATGAAAAACTCTCATTATGGGTAAAAATAAATTATAAAAATCAAGGATCATAAGTGAGAAACATATAAGATTATGGGTGTGATCATGATTTATAAAAAATTTATTCCCAATAAATAATCGCTACAAAATAATTGTATAAGATATTAAATAATATAATAATACATAATTATTATTATGCATATCAATGAATCAATTCATATATAGAGGATTTTTCTAAGACTATATGAATTAGGAAATGTCAACTTCATAAATCAAGAACATGTATCCATAGTTATGGGGAGAAATAAATTTTGATGTGTATACTTTACCTTCAAGAGTTTCAAACATTCAATAATGAATGTAAGGAACTAAATTGTTTTCATATATAAATTTGTCATGAGATACAAACATTTAGGAAAATATTTAGATGGATATATAGAACTATGGGATCATATTCCATATTTAGGCGTTCCACATGAAATTAATCATTAATTATATAAAAAATAATCCATGGAAATTAAATAGGGTTACTATCATTTTTCAATTGAATCACCTAAGTAAAGCATCCATAATTCCCTCAATAATTGTAACATGGTAGACCAATGTAAAATTAATCGGTATCTAAGGATATTGAATAACTCCCTATGTAAATGAAAATCAATAATCATAAATATGTATGTGGTTCATAAAACATATAGAAAATGGTATATAGTTATATAAATAATATCCCTAGTCAACTGACGAATAACATCTTGGGGACACCTTAAAATAAATGAAATCATTAATAGTGTATTCAAAAATGAAATAAATTGTAATAAAAATAATTAAAAATAAATGACTATGGAAGACGATGATATTAATATATTTCTATTAGTTTAATCTGACTAAATAATATATATTTATTTAGAGTATATTTTATAAAAAAAATCTTCTATTGAAATAAATTATTTTGAGATAGAATGAATAGAATGAATGTGTTTTTAGAAAATATATTCAATGTTTCCATAAAATAATAATTAACATATCAGATTGAAATTCTATTTCTAAAACGTCATTGTGAAAGCATTAAAAAAATTTAAATTGAAAATAACATTCATAATATTTCCATGAATTTATATTAATGATATCAAAAGTAAATTGGTTGGGGAATACGAATCATTTGATTATTAAATATTGAACTAATAATATATAATTTGAATTAATTTTTTAAAAACTAGAATACTGATAAATATTATAAAACATGAAATTTAATAAAAGTTAATACTGAATAATTTATATCCATGGATAACCATATGGGTAGAAAATAATTTTGATGTTTGAATTAATGACAATATAAATTTACGAAATGGTATATAAAATTTGAGAGATGTAAATTATAAATAAATGTTGGAAATAAATCACTATAGTGTAAGTGGAATTTAAATCAGAACCCTTGACAGAGAAAATGAATAAAATTAAGCTATATATACTATAAAAATATAATTCATGATATAATAAAATATATATTTAATATATAAACATAATAATAGTATATTGGTGAATAAAAAGAATAATGTATCAGAAAATATGAATTATGACTGAAAAGAACTTTTATGTGACATAATATTAGAGTTATGAATCAACTGATAATGATTTTATAATGAAGTAATATAAGACCTATAAAATAATTAATAGATAAAATAAAATTTATTCATTATATACAATAAATAAGATATTGGATAATGTAGTTCAATAATAATGATCATAAATCAATGGATGAATTTTCTTTCACAAACCCTTATAAAATGACTATATTTTGAATCAAACACCCTTAAAGGGAATAAAAATAAAGTTATTATTAAATTACATATTTCTCATTATAATAATTTGTAAAAAAATTAATGTAAAATATATAGACTATAAAAACAGAAATAAAAATGTTCAATAACAATTCTATCTGAATGAAATTAAATTTGATATCTAAAACCATTACCTTTTCCCAAATTCCACTATAAAAATATATAGATCCCTGAATAATGAAATTATTTTTATTAGGTATCTTTTAAAATTCCATATCATGTTTAATTATTTTTCTATTGACCAATGATAATAATATTCTATTTATATGTCATAAAAAATTTTCTTATGATGGTTAGTTGATGTTGTTCAATAAATTTCAATGAAACTATTTTTATAAAATTTCAATTTTTAAGTTCATTATATAATATGTTATCAATAAACATAATATTAGGCTGTTATTTACATTATATGATATTTAAAAAATACTAATAAAATTATAAACGTTTTTTTCTAAAATGTGCTCAGATTTGGAAGGGGAACCCTGATATGTTAATTTTACATTCATAATTTTCCTATGACTTTTTTTAATTTCACTTATATAATGACCAATAATATCATTTTTTAATACTAATATTATGATTAATATTTCATTTTGACATCCAATATTTATTCAAATCCTTCCATGTTAGGCGATGATGAAAAAAAATCATATAACTTCAGGGCGGTTATAGTTTTCACAGTCACATGATGGAAGATCCATTTTTTAAAAGTTGATTGGAATGAATAAATAGGAGTTTTTAATTTTTATAAAAACACTATAGAGTAGAAATTATATTGGGGTAATGATATTACTATGGTTAGTGATTCTTATGATGATAAATATTAATAATTACAGCATAAATATTATGTAAAACTCACATTTGGATCTGGAAATTTCTTTTAAATGTATCATTTGACACGAATGGATTATGATATATTATGGTGACTATAGTAATTAATTCAATAATATAAATTCAAGGAGATTAATATAGGGAATAGATTCAAGGAAATTTATTATATTATGTGTAACATTTATTTGATCGATATGATCCCAAATAATAATTGAAAATATAATTTTGTGAAAGCATAATTTTTTACAATAGTGGAATGAAACTATTCAAAGATAACGGGTTCAAAAAGTGAAAAACTAGATTCTGGGGTAGGATCATATATATAAACACTCTACATTTTTTTTACTTTGGTAATTATTTTTCATATATATAATATATATATCATTAAATAGCATATGATATCCCCTCATTTAAAATATGAGTGTTATAAAAAAAATCATTACCCATATAACCCAATTATTTTTATAAATGATATGAATATAAAATTTTAATTAAAATTTATAATATATATGATAAATTTTATTTATGAATATTTTATTCATTTTAACATTATGTATTGTTCATATTACATTACATTTATTAGAAATTAAAATTTATATAATGAATTATTATATCCCATTAAAAATTATATTAAATCTATTGTTGGTAATATATTAAATTAGTAGATAAAAAGTACAACATGTTAATAAAAGCATTATCTGAAAATAAAAATATTAAAATTAGTGAATTAGTTAACAATAATCCTAATAATCTTAATTTTCTTCCAAAAATTTAAATTTAGCATATTACATTTTAGGAATATGATTATCAAAAATATGAAATAATTTTTTAAGATTAATGTATTTATGTAAGGAAAAATAAATAATAATATAGGTAAATAAAAAAATTTGAGTAAAAAATTAGTCAAGTTTTCCAAAATGTTATACATTAGTTTTAGAATTTCAAGATAGTGGTTGGAAGTAATTAGATTTAAATTAATTTTTAAAATAGATAAATTATAGGTTTTAAATTACATTATTTTTTGTTATCATAATCTGATAATGTTATGAAGTGGATCACATTATCGAAATCAATATTTTTTCATATTAAACTAAATATTAGATATTTTATAATAATGTAATTAATTTATCCAAATATAATATTTTCTGGTTTTCTGAATAAATGGAATAAATTATATCAAATTAAAATTAATTCGTTTTTAAATTTTTATTTTAATCTAAAATAAAAATTATACGTAAAAATAAGATTTATAAGAAAAATAACTTTTATGAACATAAACTCTCTTTATTCATATTTCATATAAATATTTAAATAATTAAATTTTTAAATATTAGTTAATAAATATAAATAATACCAAACTATTCTAAAATTTATATTCATTTTATTTTATTTTCATAAGGTAAAATACCATTACAATTTTTTTCATCAAATGGAAATTTTTTTAAAATACTTATAACTAGAAAATTTTTATATAGAATGTTTTTCACTGATTAATATCTCCTTACCTACTAATGATTATATTATTCATTTAATTTTAATATATCATTATTATTTTTTTGGGTATTCCGAGTGACATTAGGTACTGGACATATTATTAATTTAAAAGAAAAAAATCTATGTTCGTTACAATCTTCCATCTTAAATAAATTTCAACATCTTAATTTTAATCATTACCCTCAAATTAGTTTTGGAAAGGGTGTTCATGATATATTAATCTTTGGATATAAAATTCCTACTATACACTATGATGATATATAAACTTACTCCCTTTCATCAAGAATAATTAATTGTTCATCCAATTGTGTACCCTAGAATGCATATAATCAAATTCGTTTTTCTCCAGAATACAACTTTCCAAAAACAATTTAATTATCCAAAATATTAAACACATAATGAAATCCTATATTCCTCTAAAAATAAATTTTCTATTTGATGTACAATCATGTTAGAAAAAATCATATTGAGTCACACACTAGTGAATATAAATCATAATAAAGAAATGAGATAAAACTAACCATAAATGTAACATATGATGATTTTTTAATGATATTCTATTCAATAATGTTTACAACACACAACACCATGTTTAAAATTATTACAAAATCTTTTTATTATATATCACCATTTTGAGCTTGTTAATAAATTTATATGAAATAAAATTATTAAATAAATTATAAATATATATGTATAATGTTCTTAATAAATATTAAAATTTTGATTAATTCTTAGTAAATAAGAACTCAATTTTTATGAAATAAATTTTTTTACTTCAAAAACATGTTGTCATAGAAAGTGTCATAAGGAGAATTTATTAGTATTATAATTAATTTCTCAAGGATTTATAAATATTATTTCAAAATAAATTATTTCACTTTTGAAATCCTAATATCAAAATATTTTATTGGTAAATTTTTGATATTTTTCTAAATTGATGGATTTTTCAGTTAGTATTCAAAAATCATGATTTTTTTCAATTTGAATTTTCATTACAAGAATTTTTAAATAAAAATTATATTTTGGATATTATATATATATAATTAGTTCATTATGATAAAAAATAATCAAATTATAGTATTTTTAATAAATTTTAAACTTGAAATAATTATTTAAACATTTCTGTACAAAAAAATCCTTTTTTTGGATAACTATTTTCCATCTCGTCATATGGGTTAATGTTAAATTAAATTATTCCTCATAATTTTTTGTAATCAATTAAAATTGTCTATATTTTTAGAAACATGATTCCTAAATTTTGAAAAAATTTATTTTTTATTTAATTCATTATAAATTGTAATAAAAGAAATTTTTTTCCCATAATGATATTAAAATGGCTTAATTAAGGGTAATAATAAAGTGATAAAGAAGGAAACATTATCCTAAAAATTAACTTTATTTTAATTAGAATAGTATATTTCATATATAATAACCCCAAATTCAAATTAGTTTATTTTCAATTCTATATGGAACTGATTATAAACGTTATTATTATTTATCAAATTAAAATTTACAATATTATTCCATTTGATTTAATATTTTTAAATTTTAGACTTATGATTAAAAAGAATTCATTTTAATTATAAATATTTATAATAAGATAAATTTAATTATATTTATCATGTTAATTTTTTTCTAATTTTTATACCTAAAATAGCAACCTTCGATACGTACCCAGTATGAATGCAGTATTTACTCAATTAATAGAAAAACTAAATATTTGTCAAATGATAAAATTCATATGATTTGAATAAAATTATTATGTTCTCTGAATTTTGTAAATAAAAATGAAATATTATTTCAGTTCCAATTCATTATATTAATATTATATTGTTTTTCTATTCTATTAATTGTCGAATTAAATAAATATATCCAAAATTGACATTAATATGATTTTATAGTAAATAAAATATTATTAAATGATTAAAAACACCCAAAAATATATTCATAACCATGTGATTAGTGAATGGATTTAAATATCAACAATTTTGTGTTTATTTTTCAATTTTCCATCTATATTAACCATATTGACTTATAAAGTGTAAAAATATATTTACCATTATAATTGTCAAAAAGGGGAAATAGAGGTTAAACAACATAAGGGTTAAAAAATAAGGTAAACATGATCAATTTGTATTGAATAAGATTATATTGTCTCGAAATAATATTATTTTTAAATAATATCAATTTCAACCCATTTAACCGTAAAAACTATTTAATATTAATTTAATACTTCAATAAATTCTAAGAATTTCCATCCTATATCTTGTGCAAGGGAACCTCCTAATCGTTTTTCATACCCAAAAACCAATTTAGTTCACCAAATACATTCTAAAATATGTTACTATAATACATTAATATGTTATAGAGTTTAATGATTTTGGGGTAATACTGACCATATATTTATTAAGGTGTTAAACTATGGTTGTTGTCTCAAGAAGATGTATAATTTTAATGCAATAATTTTTAATTCTTATTCATATTCAATCTCTTTAAATTATCCTTCAACCATGGTTAAATAATAAAACTAGTATATTTCATATTATTAGATGTTGTTATGTAATATTAATAAACTATATTCATTCCTTCTTCTATCGAATGGGAAATGAAACCATCTTTCTTATTTTTTGGGGAATATCATCTCATAAGCTTATGTAATTATTTTCCCTAAAATTCCTATAAAATAATTTTTAATGAATAAATTCATATTTATATATGATATTCATGACATATTTATAATCCAAAAAAATAACATATCATCTAATTATATACCCTATTAACCATTGAAAAATAATAACATCATTCAAGATTTTGATTTGAATACAACATCTATGAAGACATATGATTCATTTTCCAACACCACATTATATGAATGATATATAAAAAATTATTTAATGAAATAATTTCATATTTATTTTATATATATAATTTTTACATTAAATTAATACATACCTACTTTTCATAATAGTCCTTTAATTATGGAAACCATACTCTTGGTATGTACAGCCTACAACCCCATTGATTTAAGGCAGATTTCCTTTAAAAATAATCTACAATGATTTCAAAAAATCAATTGATAGAAAAAATGTATAATTATCTTATTGTTTTTATGATTGAGATTATAAGATATTGAATAAATTTAACATGTTAATCATACCAAATTCATATTGGATATTTTATTTGAATATCATAAAAACGTTTGATATGAATTTAATTGATTAGGTAATTGATTATAGCCTAGTAAAATGTACAAAAACATGAAAATATATCATAATAAATTAAATATTTATCATTGGATTATTACTTTAGATGATAAATAATGTAGGTGATGAGTCAAACTTGATGTGAGAGACATTCTTTTAAAATCTCATTTTTATTTTTCCATTCAAACAAAAACCATCCATGTCCACGTTCCTTTAAATGATTAATGAAAATTATTATTTATATTTCAATGGTTTCCAATAGTATGTTTTTAACATAACTAAATTTAATTACAATTTTCATTAAAGAAATGTTATTACTATTTGTGTGGCCAACTTATTCAAAAACCTCAATTATAAATGTTTTAATGATTTATTTTAAAAATAATTCTTTTTATGAACATATTCTTAAAAATATTTTATAAAAGTATTTATATAGACATAAATAAATTTTAATATAATTTTTTTCCTTATTTTATTTATTTTTATTTATTTTATAATTAATTTTTTATATAAAATGAAAATTTTCTTTTCAAATGGAATAATAACATTAAATTTTAATGTATACGATATCAATGAAATTTCATTCCATTGTAATATATATTTTGTCTTTATTCCATTCAATTTGAGTATTTCATGTTTTATTTTTTGAAAACCAATTTTTTGTAGGTATAATTATATTTGATAAATGTGTTCTTAAAAGGAATGTGTATATTGATATCAGAATGTGTTATTTATATTATATTAAAATTAGTAATAAAGAGTTTTATTCATGATATGGTCCTTTAAAAGTGTTCATTGATAATAACTGAGCCCTAAATATATCACGAATATGGTTGAGCCTAAAATAGTTTACAAGATTAGTATTCAACGGTAGAACTCAAATGCACGGTATAATGAATATGATTGTACAGATAAATAAATTACTTGATAGAAATATGGTTATATAAATCATAAAAAATATATAATGGTTATATTAATATTTTTTTAAAGAAAAAACATATCTAAAATTTCTATGATTTTAAAGAGTTTTGAGGGAAATATTTTGATTTCAACATGAAATATAAATAAATATTTTTATGGTGAAAATTATTTTCATTTTGTGTAAAAACATTCTCTTTTTATATATTTATATAATGGGGTCATGTTTTCTCAATTAAGACATTATGTTTCTTATATTTACTTTATCATTTATTTTAAAAAAATGAAATACATTAGTCAAAAATTATAATTTAATTTGTATATAAAGGAAATTTTTATGTTTAGAGTTTATTATGTTATGGGATAAATTTTTTTATTATATCATTGTTTTAAAATATATTTATGGGTTTCATCCATTATTTTTGTATCCAATAAAACACTATTTTTATCAAATTTTTAAAAAAATCAACATGATAATCGATGTATATAATAAGATAATATGTCTATTTAAGTTTTAATAATGTTATTCATTAAAATAAATCATGCTTCATTTGAAAAGGATTATATTTTTTGTAAAATGGATTCATGGTAGTAGTAATGAATTTTTAATTTATGGGTTTATTATGTAGTATTTATTATTTAATTATGTTAGAAAATAAACCTGAAAGATTATTTGGAATGAATGAAAATGAATTCTTGTCTTAGTACCCTATAATATTTATTTCATAAGGTTTAGTCCATATAGTTTGTATCTAAGAATGGGTTAGAATAATACAAGATATTAGGATTTTTCCATTATGATGTTAAATTAATAGTTATAAATACCATGATGGGTATATATATTTAAGGTTGATTAAATATTAAAATGATTAAAAGACCCATTTTATGTTTTACAATATAGTTATTTATGGTGATTTATTATATTTTTAGGTAAAAATATATTAGGATGAGGCTTATGTAACCCTTATAGTAATCATCATGTATTATTTTATAACAATTCTATTTCCTTTTTTTGGATATATTCAATGAGGTATGTGATTCCCTTTTAGGTTAAAAAATCAATAATGATTACATTACTAAGGTTATATTAAGGATTTGAAGGTTAAAGTAAAATCAATTTTCTATGGTAATTATCATTTCAAGGACCATTTTCTTTTCAACATATAATAATTATTTTCATGGTTATATTATGATCTTTTATAATGATTAATTATAATTTACTAATATAAAAGGAAAAATATGTCACGTAATGTTAATATCCTTTTATGTTGATGTAATTATAACTATCACATGAAAATATTTCTTAAATGATATTGCAATATTATTGAACATAAAAATCACCGATAAGAAACTATATGATATATCCACCAATGTTCTATTTCACTAAAATTTCTATTAATAATAGTACTTATTTTAAACGATTTCAATATTCCAACTCATTCTGATAATTTTAACGGGAAATACCACCATGGAGTTTACTAATTTATTTCTTGATGTATGTATTATATACTAGATGACTATATAGATATTAATATCATAATAGAAGACCCAAATTCCATGATTTAATGTATGAATTATTTTCTTATTCTATGTGTATATAACATGATTGAGTTAATATTAATTATTTATATGTTTCAATTTTATTGCATTTATTTTCAAGAAAAATCTATTATGGATGACAAAAACATATCATTGTTAATTTTTTTAATAACTATTGAGAATGAAGGATGTGTTTATCATTGATATTCCCATATATTTTATTTATATTTGGGAATCATGAAACACTAAATGATTATTAAATAGTATATTGTTTTTTTAAAATAAGGAAACATATGATATGTCACATTTATAACAATGTTATTGATATGTTATTTGGTGATTCTGTGATTTACATTATTTTGTAATAATTTCAATATTTTAGGATGTTTATATAGATATGGTAAATGGAAATATTTTTGGTTAATATTTATTTTTTAATTGTGGAATTAATTTTTAACTTTATTTTATAATTGTTTTGTTGACTCAAGTTATTTATGGAAATAATATGCATATTATGTAGATTTGATGAGTTTCTCATATATATTTTTGGTGTGATACTTAAAAGGGATTGATTTAATTTAGAGATATATGTTAATATTACCTTTTAATAATAAATTGATAATTTATATTTGAGATTCAATATTTTATAGTAATATTTTGATGAAAAGTAATGTTAGTTATTTTTGAAATAATCTATATTGAACGATTAATGATATTTCAAAATTTTGGGGAAAATATATTTTTTATATAAATGTTTATTTATTTGGGAATTATTCTATGTTGTACTAACCATTTTGGTTTTAGATAATGTCTAAAGATGGCAAAAATAGATTATTATCATTTTTTTAATGTATATGACCTTATTTAAGTTGATTTTATTTCATTAAGCATTAAATTCATCTTGATTACTTCATGTTTGTAGAAAAATATGTGATCATGGTTGGAATTGATTAAGTGATGACATTATACTTATTAGGTATGAATATTTTTAATTATATTATTCTATATTTTAGTTTTATTCTTTATGGATATTAAAATTATCATAAGAAAATTATATCTAATTAACTTCATTTTTAAATAATCGATACACTTTTTCACAATATTGTTTTTTATAGTATTTTTGTCGTCAAATTTTTTATGATGATTTATTTTATTTTGATTATGTAAATATATTACTCTATTCAACTACATACTCATTATAATTTTATTACATGACAATTTTATCACTTCCTCCTACTATTTTTCTATTTTCAAACAAAGTTAATCCAGAATACCATTATAATTATCATTCCTTATAATTAACAGAAATGGTTTGTTAACCCTTTTTATGATGATAGAATTCTATAAATGTTTTTTAGATGTAAATAATTTATTTATAAGATCAATTTCATATTTAAAGGATGTTATATATTAGGGGGTATAATATTAGACCCTATTATTATAACAAAATAATAATATCTTTGATAATATGTACGAAATCCATCACCGAGTATAAAAAAACCACAAAAAAGTTTTATTTAAATTTTACTGTTATAACATAGACATTGAATTTTGTGGTATGAGTTGGATTCAAAGCATTTTCAAATATAAATAAGGATTTGAAAAAGTGTA
This sequence comes from Viscum album, assembly GCA_963277665.1. Taxonomy (NCBI): domain Eukaryota; kingdom Viridiplantae; phylum Streptophyta; class Magnoliopsida; order Santalales; family Viscaceae; genus Viscum; species Viscum album. The sequence continues at coordinate 397,875,493 of OY728151.1, read as the reverse complement.
ATTTTCATTATTAACTCATAGTATATAATTTCAGCTTTTTTAGGAATTTTTTTTATTCTTCCAAAATACTTTTTTGTAAAATCGGAAATTATTACATTTTGTTAGTGAATAAAATAATTAATTTATGAACGTATTTATATATTATATTTTATAAAATTTATTTAATTTTTGAAATAATCCTATAAAAATTATATTGGGGTGTAATATTATTATTTTTAAAAAATATTTTATTTTTCAATAATTATTTTAAAATAATTATTTTTATTGAACATGATGATTTTTTCTAGTAATTAAAATTTTAAATTATATGTTCAAATAATTTTAAAATTTAATTATTTTAATTTTATTAAATATAATAAATTATAGTTATTTTAATAATTTTTATATAATACATTAGTATAAAAATACATTCATACTTTTAATGGTTTTTTTAAAAATCATCCCATATTATAGATTTAATTTTAATTTAAACTCATAAATATATGATATTTGAATATTTAAAATATATTATATATTTTGAAAAAAAGGGGTATATAATTTAAAAATATTTCCATTTTTTTTATTATGAATAATAATCATCAAACTTATTATGCCCACAATAAAGGTAAAATGAGTTAAATAACAATAAGAATAAGGTGATAATGACTAAAATGAAACCCTATTGTTTTAATTAATTTTATTAAACATGTTTATTTCATACATAATAATAAAAAATTACAATATACAAACATTTGTATCTATATAACCATGATTTGGACCAATATAATTTTTATGAGATGAAATGTAAACAGTATAATTATCTCTTTTATTATTAGAATATCTTGATAATTCAAAAAAGAATGTATAATTAGAAAAAAATATCAATTTAAAAAAAAATTGTTTTATTTTTCATGATAATTTATTTATAAATTTTTTGTAATAATCACATTAAATTCACACTTAAATATGATACAATATTAATAAAAATAATAGAAAAATAAATAAAATGAATTTAATGAGGTAAAAAGAATATTATTTTATTGAATTATTGTGATCAAAAATATTTTTATAAGAAAATGATATATTACTCTGGTTTTAGTTCCTTATTTTGTATTTCATTTTTTATTTGGGTTTTAAAAGATAAATTAGATTTATTGTTCAAACATGGACATTAATGTTCATATATAGTAAAAATTATTTTATTAAATTATTTGAAATAATAAAAAGTCATATGATTTTACAATAGTTTGGAATGTGTTTTATATTTACAATGGTGGAAAATTTATTGCACAATTTTCCTTTTACAGCAATTGTATTGACACATAAATAATAAATACATCGTAATTGCGGTAATTGTCAAAAACTGTTAACACTAGTTAAGACAAAAAATTATAAGGGTGAAAAAATTGCCTAAACATATCCAATTATTATTTTATAACATTATTTACACACATTAAATTATTATATTTTTTTGTTTCGATTTTTAGACAATTAAACACGAATTTTTTTTTAAATTTAATTAATATATTATATATTTCTAAGAGTTCCCATCCCCACCAATATGAAAGGTCTTCCCCTCTTCACTTTGTTTACAAATAAAAAACATTTTTAGAAAATAACTACCCATATAACATATTTTAGTACCTAATCAAATTCTAGGGGTATTAATTTAGGCTTAAATCCAACCGTATAGGGATTAATATTTAATGAAAATGATGTTGTCTCAATAGGAGCTATATTTCTAAACTAATATTTCTTAATTTCACTTTTTATTCTAACACATTAGAATTTTCTTCTTACATGATAAAAATAATTATCTACTATATAATGATATTTTTTTTATTTCATAACTTATATACATGTCCACAACCAAAAAAATGGAAGTGAAACAATATTAATTTTCATATGGCGGACAACTACCTCATGAGATGGTGTAACTCAATTTCAAATAATTACCCTCATTTCTTATTGTAATGATGTATATAATGTTTATATGTGATATTAATGACATATTTTTCATTCCAAAAATATTATGTATCATAAATTGTCTAATATTTCATTCAATTGAAAATTGAAAGTGTCATTCTTGTGTATGTGTGTACTACCACGTCCATAAAATTATCTAATATATTTTATATAACAAAATCTTGTGGATGATACATATACATTCATTTAAATAAATAATTATATATTTATTATAATATTAAAGAAACTAATTATACTAAAATGATATTTGAAAAAAGAAAATGTTACTCTTGAATACATATGCCCTCTAATGTCTATGATTGTAACACAATTTTTTTCAATACCCATCATCCATGATTAGTTTAAAAGTTTTAACTTATGTATAAAATTTAAAATTATTTAATGATTTTTATTTTATAGGTGATGGAATAATGAAATATTTCACCATACTCAACCTACCAAAGTCATTTTTCAAAAATGAACTGAATATCATCAAAACAAGAAATGGGAACCTAATTGATTATGTGATTTATTATATCTTAGTAAAAATAACAAAAAAAGAACAAAAATATTATGAAATTAAAATATTAAAAATGTTTTATTATTTATGGATGTAAATAATTTAAGTAAGGATTGGAATGCGGGGTAAATTACTTTAGTATAAGAATAATATTTCAATTATTACCTTGAAGAGATATTTTATGAAATGTACATGGGCTTATAATAGTATTAAAAAAATTATTTTTTTACTCAATAATATTCAAAATTACATTTTGGATATACTTTATTTTTTTTTAATTTCTTTAAGTGTATTTTTTTGATTATTTTTTGTGCAGTATATATTTAAAACCCCATGTAAATATTTTAAATAAATATTTATGAAAATCATTATATTCTATGTAAATATTCATAAAATAATTTTACAGATGTATTTTTATAGAAATAAATAAATTATAATGTTAATTTTCTCCTTTTTTAAATTTATTTCAATGGATTTTGAAATGAATATTTATACATATCTTTTTGAATTCATTTATAAAATACAAAAAAAAATTCAAAATTGATGCATACAATGTCAATATATTTTCCAAATGCCATAACTAGTATTTCATATTTTTTATAATTTACAGAATGTTATGTTTTCATCAATGAAAAAATATATTTTATTTATTTTCTGTACTTTATTTTAAATTTAAAGTTTATTTCATTATCCTATCTTTCTTGGATTAAATTTTAAAAGAATATTTAAGGCTCTATTTCATGATATGATCCTTGGAAATTAATTATGGAATATGGGGGTCCTAATATGCTCATGAATATAGGTGTTACCAATCCAGATTATATGATGGTTGGACCAAAATAGTTATCCAATGTATTGGTTAATGATTATGTTATCCATTGAATTATTTGACAAGTCAGCTACATAGATTTACTAATTTTATGGGTATTATATGTGGTATATAAAAATGATTTTTAATAACCATATATGTTCATTATATTATTTAATAATATTTTTCATAGATATTGGTTTATTTCAAAAGTTATTAATAATATCATTTGTTTTAGAGAAACTATTATTCTATTTTTTGTAAGAATATTATATTTTCATGTAAGTGTTCTCATGTGTTCCCTTGTTTTTTGAGAAGCCCTCTTGATTGTTATTTTACTTTATGATTTCTTATGAATTGTATTACTAAATTAGTAATATATTAATATTTATTTTATGTATAAGTAAATGATTATTTTAAATTTAAATGTTTATTTATTATAAGAAACTCTTGTTATGAAATCATATTTTCAAATTTTAATAACATGTTTATAATTTTATTTCTATATTCCTTAGTGATCATTTTTTGGGAATTAAATGTTTTTAAAATATATTTCACAGGGTTCTAATATGGTTATGAACAATTATGAAGTGAAGGTAAAATTCATGAATATTATAAATTAAAATAAAACGCGGTTCTTTTTAAAATATTTATACAAAGTGAAAAAATGGGAACAATGTTAAAGTATAAAATTTCTAATTTTTGGGTTTTTTATATAAGAGGTGTGGCATAATTATCAAAAACACTAAAACGAAAATTTCGTTTGTAAATATTTAATTTAAAATTTTTAAAATAAATTATATTACAAATTTTTAATGGTCGTGTTCTTATAAAAAATACAATTGATCTATTTTTAAATTAAACAAACAATCTATTTAACGGATATCAAAACTATTAAAATGATTTTTTAAAATTGAAAACAACCATTAATAACCTATAATAAAACATATATTAAACATAAAAATAATTAGTACATTGATAATATTTTATTCAATAATTAATTCTAAAAATATAACCATTTTTAAAATATATTTTCAACATTATTGATACAATTTATTATAGTTTCCCAAACTATTGAAGAAAAACTGCTAAATAAAAATCCATAGATTTATCATATATTCCATATACCTTTTAGAGTATCTATTAATATAAAAGAAAAATATCACTCAGAAATAGTAATTTATAATAACATTAATATTTATTTTCTGTTAATAAGGAAACATCACTTACATAGTTAAGACTAGGAAACCTACATTTTTCGTCAAAAGAAGCATAAAGTATAATTATAATAAAATTAATTATGAAAAATTATTTGTTTATAAGTCATAGTTTTTTCCACATATGTACCATTTCTATTTTCCTTTTAGTTATATTGTTTCAAGAATGTATTACCAGATCAAATCTTATGATAATATCCAAAATAAATATTTTAAAATAACATTGTGATGATTTTTTCTATTTCAATATATTATTCTTTAACATATGGTACATTTAGTTACATATATTACATTTTTTCTAAATATTATTTTATCCACATACATCTTCATATAAGTCTATCTAACCAAATTAGATAACACCACACTCAAATCCATCAAAATGGTCTGTAAATAGAATTTTATTTACCAATACAAACCACTTAGGAGTGTTTATCCATATATGAATTCATAATCCACTATATCATGCACTACTATGAATATTTTATGGATATTTAATCATAAATGTTCTAGGTGACTACCCCTAGGAGACTTCGTTCCACATCCAGGTCAACATTCCAGTATCCAGGTAGGGATGTAATATCAATGAGAACCATAAAATGTCCCCTTTAAAAAAACATTCATATTTTTTCTTATACAATTAATTATACATCAGTATTACCCCTATGGTTGTCACTAATATATTCTTATCATAATATGAAATATATTTATTATTTTGTACTTTATCCAAAATGGTCATCAATACCTTTGAAATTATGATAACCTAAATTCATAAATCCTTAATGAAATTTACGTCATCAACTAATAATTTAATTACAACCATTGTTATCATAACCATATGTTGATATCAACTATGAATCCCCACCGACGTGATCATCTCAATTACATGGATTAAAAAGAAATTTTTAATTATAATACATTCTAATGTTGTTTTTGATTTAAATAATTAGGAAAAAAATCACTATAAAAACTCTATCTTTTTCAACATATGGAAATTTTCCCCACTGTATAAGTAGTCTATTAATTCATAACCCATTTTAAATGTCACCCTTAATACCTCCACATAATATACTCTTCTACAAAATTCTATATATTAAATTTCTAAATATCATAGGGAAACATAATCATAATAAAATTCTTCTCTAATGATATATAAGGGTATAGAAAAATATATTACAATAAAATATTATAAGTGAGCATAAGATGATAATATTGGTATATTCTGGATACATAAAAATGATATACAAAGGAAAATTGATGATAAATATTATTATAAGATATGGAAGTACATAAGAATAAATCATGAAAATGAAGCATATCCGAGAACTAAGGAATACGTATACAATTATGGAATAACCATAAGCATTGGGAGTCATCAGAATCATGGATCACAAACTTTCACATATGGTTATAAGAAAAAATAATTTATCCCATGTATATATCAACATTTGTAGATACAAACATTCACCTAATATCATGAATAACTACATTTTCATAGTGTATACATGTATCATGGTCGATAATTTTTTATCCAATTTATTAAAAGAACCTATAGGAACACAAATATCAACATTAATACATATATATTACAATAAAAGTCAATGATTATTCCAATAAAAATGTTCCCAAAGAAATAAATGGATTTTAATATAATTTTCTAATGAAATATCTTATGTATTTCATTAATCATTCATCTAATAATGATAACATGATATATATGTATAGAAAAAACTGGTATCCGAAGATATTTGTAAACACTCTTGGTAAATAGACTTCAATAATGTTAATTTATAACTTTTTGTTCAATATATATAGATAATGCGTATATAGGGAATTCAATAATTTCCCAAGTCAATTTATATATGACTTGTATATGAATACCATGTAATTATGGAAATATAAATTAGGTTATTATTATTTGAAATGGATTGTATTAAAAATCATATACATTCAATGACATGGAATGATAAAGGTGATAATAAATTTACATGATATTAATGCCCCAAAATAGTATACAATAATTTAGACGGTAATTAATCTAATGAAATTTTAGGGAAATTAATCTATTTAAGAAGAAAGCTAAACTATTAAAAATATTTTAAGTATTTTTTTAAATTTTAGTATCATTTTAAATTCTATATCACATTTATATTTTAGTTTCAAAATGGTGAATTGAAAAGAAACCATTACTTTTAAAAAATAATAAATATAAATTTTTATATATTTAAATGTTATAAAAATGAAATGTGTGGTTAAGAAAAAAACATTTGATTATAATATGATTGAAAACCCTTTTTCATATATGAAATACCATTGATGGATTCTATGTCTATTAAAAAATTTATTAAAAATATTATTTAAAACTACATATAGGGGACTAATCCCAAACCAAGGAAAATCAAAGGGGATAATAAAAATTGTGATATTGAAATTAAAGACTATAAAAATTATCCCAATGGTTTGTCACAATTAAGGGATCCTTAATTTAAAATTATGTTGGAATAGAAACCTTACATCTTATGATACAATTAAATCAAAACAGATAAATAAAAAATTAGCATAAATTTGAACAAAAAATACCATAAACTAAATATAAATTAAAATTTATATAAAAAATAGGTTTTATGTACACAATATAATAGTACATTGTTTCATAATAAAATTAATATCTTAATTAGTAGGACTTTAGACAATGAATCCATATTAAGATGCCTTATATTTTAGGATATAATAAATTGATAATGTGTTTGTAAGAATGAATTTAAAAATATTCTAAAATAATAAATTAATAATATCTAAATTATTTATTTATATAATAAATCAATGTTCTAAAAGTTTATATCAATAAAAAAATTTGTAACTCGATAAAATAAAATTGAGTGATTACAAACTCATAAAACATTATTATCATTTTATTCTAATATGATTTAATGTTATGAAATTATATTGATTTTTAAATAAAATTTATTTCAATAATATTTGGATAATAATAGATCATTGTGAAATATATAACTTATTTTAATAGAATAAAATAGTGAATATGAATTATTTATTGGTGAAATATAATTGGGATAAATAACCCTTACCATTTTCATTATTGATACTATAAATGTGATTCTATTCCTTAATGATAATATTAATTTTTTATGAACTATATATGGAACCTTATTAAAATATATTTTATTTAATAAGGTTCATTTATTAATATATTCTACTAATTTAACATCTAGTTTTTCTAACATTGGATATTGGATGTAGTTTCGTAAATTTTTATATAATTCATTTAGTATGTTGAAAATGTCTAAAGGTGATGTATACTAAAATTATAATATCTTGAATTGTTTGGGTTGTATGTCTTAGATAATTTTTTTAAAAATATGTATTGTCCTTGCCTGGTGGCCACTAAACCACTGCTCTGGGCTAGTTCACAACAGTACCTCAAGCGTACATCCTCAAGTGCTAGAGGCTACCAACTTATTTTGGAGGTATAAAGTGTATCTAGGAGGATTCTATACCCACGTATTATAGTGCACAATAAGTAGGAAATAACCCAACATCATACCCATTAGAGTAATGAGAAAAAATAAATGAACTAAACCTAAAAGGTATACTAACAAAATAAAAATGACGTAATGGCCTTAATTACAATGTAATACATTATACTACGACCATTCATTGGGTAAATACTATATACAGTAATAACGAATGAAAAATTAAATACTACATGCTCTACATACGAAAATTAGACGTAACACATACCTGGTCTTCAATACCCTATCATGTTTCTCTAGCCCAACTAGTACACTCCACATGAAAATCTTGATCAAAATGAAACTCAGGTCTTTATAAAAATCCACTCTACATATGTTCTCAATCTGAAAGAAGACGGAAATTCTATACTCACACAGAGGTACACATAAACTATTGAGAAATGAATCATAGTAGGCCACCCCCAACGTTGACCTTATAATTTGTTTCCATATGTTCATGATCATGTAATATTCATAACCATACTAATATATAAAAAGAAAAGAAATTATAAATTAGTTATAGTCTACCTATGGGTCCAAGGCCTCAATGAACAAAACCTTATTCATCAAATTCCAGAATATATCTAAACACATTCCATGGACCACACATCCCAAAAAACTTGCAGCTCCAAACCCATTGCATCCACATCCAAGAAGGAAAAACAAAAAACCCATCCATTGGTAGTATTATTGTCTAAATTTATAATCTCATCCATCCATTATCATTATCTCATAACCCAACATTTTCTCTTACTTGGATCCTCAACACATTTTTTCCTATTTCCACACAAGAGTACTACTAAGCCCAGACCATCAGTCTGATGTCTATCTCTTGGATCATAACCATAGTGCACAGAGCATCATTCCATCATATAAGCCATATATATATCAAACCAAAAATTACATGAGAATTACTATGTAATGATACCCATAATTCACAAATGTCATTGGTCAACACACAAGGAGCCTGAGTCTAAATTTACATCTAGGATTTGGTACACCTAGTCCGACCATCCCAACCACAAGGTCAGAAGTCACCATAGAGAGAGAAATAATCCATGAATCCAATAGGGACTTGAAAATCCTTGTCCAATTATCCGAATATTTATATTTAATTCCATTTCCAAACCCTTGGGTTTAGGAACATTAGACCTTCCTCAGAAAACCATGGTGCATCGGTGAGTGAAGCATTATTCCAATCTCCCAAAACCATTAATCAAAAGTGATAAAAAAAGGTCCATCATCCCATGAAACATATCGGTACTGAGAATAGCATGTCGATCATCCCCAAAAATTCTATACAAAACATCAGTGGTTCCTAGAGTATTATTATTGAACTTGGACAATGTTGTAAAATAAAACTTTCTTGGGTATTAGTCCACCACCAAACCACATTCATACGATGTTACATCCAGTATAGTCAACAGTAAACTTAAACATGCCCAAAACCTCAGTCCTGTATTAAAACCATAAACTATCTTAAAGTATAGATATAAATCATATTTCTAAATATTTCAATTATGAATATTTGGAACTATACCTTGGGTTTATTTATCAATACCTCTCTACCAGCAGATCCTTTTCCAAAAAACCAATTCCCGAAACATGGAAACCAATATATATCAAATCATCTAGTGGCCCTAATCCATGTATCAGTCTAACCAACTATGTATCATGGGATGGATAAAAATCCATTTCAGTCATAAAAATCTCAATCCCATCATCTCATACATGATCTGGTGTCTCAAGAAACATCCATAAACAAACTACAAGGCACATAAACATGATAATGGTCTTTCTATCAATCATGGCCATAAATGATCATCTAGATCCACACATAAATAAAGGAATCCTATCTTGGATCCCCATAACTATAATTCATGAAAATTAATCCTCTCAAAACACTTGTAACCACCAATCCTTCAATCCATTCCCTAACACAAGAATATTTATCAGTTAACACTCAATGGACTCCAACTAATCCTCTATCAACAGCATTATACTAAGTCATCCAAAATCAATCTTATACCATGCATGGAATCTCAACAGCTAACCACGTAATAAAATGACCAATTAACCAGAAACCATGCTTTCATGTGAATATTCAATAGTAACTCAGACTCATCTTATAACCACAAGGACACTCTACCACAACCATAATCCTATGGTCTCAACCAATCTCCAAAGGCTTTATCAACTCTGATCCTCAAATGTATGATCTATTACTCAACTTCTCTTGCCTCTAGTAACATTCCACAATTCGCTAGGACAACCAATTTCATCACAGAGATAATACTAAAATCCAATATTTTTAGATCCATAGAAGAAAACGTTTTAAAAATACCATGGTACACTCATTCTAGATCAAACATTGAGCTCACAACCCCCGTCCGGTTCTCCCAACTAAAAAACCAACCCACAGAAGTATTCTAAATCCAATCCTCAAGTAAAACTTCTATATGTATCAAATTTGTCAAAAAAAACTTTTATGTGGACCCTTAATTTTACAAGGATCGTTATATTATGATCTGCACTGATCAAAACATAGAATGAACTACTCACATGCCCAATTTCTGACTTCCTTGAAAAAACATTCCAAAAACCAATATGTTGGAAAAAGTACATGGTGCGTAAATTTGAGTAAACGGTGTGTAGTCTAATATATCCTCCTAGAAATTTAGATTTATATTTCTAGAAAAAAAGGTTCATAGATATGTAAAACTACACATCGTTAACCAAAATAAGATGTTTCTTACTTTACAAAAAAATTATTATCCCATGTTTTTTTCATATGGTTGTACACTTTGCATTAAACTACTAAAAAACATGTACTTAGAGTATAATGCATGTACATATAAAAAATCATTCTTCCCCAAATAATTATAACATATGGAATGTGTTTATAGAACCACATCTTGTGTATATGGAGTCTCTAATGGGAAATCCCACTAAATATTGATAAATCCCCCGTTCTTAAGAAATAAGCATAGATCACCCACCCTGGAATCAATATCAGTCATAATATGACATTGAAACATGGAAAATAATATATATATATATATATATATGATGTTTTAGTGTATAAAAAACAAAACCATCCAACCTCGAAATGTAAACATTGAATCCCCATGTCCAAATTTTCTCCTAGAAGCTATTGCACCTCGATATAGTCCTGATCTACCTGAAGGACAATGTGTGTCGACATCTGCCCTCCTCTAAATTATGGCTCAATCGTCACATAAATTGGAGGTAAAAACCCAATAATTTTTTGTGTAGGAACTTAAAATATAGATATACTCTTTTATTTTTTATTAATTAATTAATTAATCCCCTATTTAACACATTTCCTTCGTCCCAGAACCTAAAGTTAGTTTATATCTCTCCAAGGAAATAATGCCCATTACTGACTCATCTGTTGAGCCATAATATCAATATTAATCTCCATTAAAAATATATATCCACCTAAAACCATGATAATAATTTAATTTTTAATTAATTAAATATTTAATATTCACCAGGAACACCAACTTTTGTAAATTCCACCAATCATCTGTCCTATGGTAAAAAACCTATTTCAGGATAGAAAAATTGGAAAAAAAATTCAATGGACCTATTATATGGTAAATTAACCAATTTAACCCTTAGGAGAAGTCAAGAAAAAAAATTGTCAAATTTTAAAATGAATAAAATCTGATCTCTACAACCTTCCCACCATAATCCTTATCCTCCTAGAGAAGCCTGTATTTTCTTTCAAATACACATCCCAACTGATAGTGGTCATCAATAAAATATCAACATGTTGTGTTCTACCAAAATACATAACTGAAAATCTCTATATACCACTAAAAAAGGGAGCATATCCCATAAAAGGACAAGACACCACATTCCACCATTAATATACTACTAAGATAGTGGTTAACCACACCCTTCCATCCGGTTACATCACATCATCATAAAAAATCATAATCAAACTCATGGTGCTCCCCACCATATTAATAGACTCTCAAATACTTATTTTGAACAATGAATCTTCCTATCATGGGTGTTTTATTTTACATACATTCTTAGCAGTCCAAAACCCGATTGATATAGTTCTCATTACATCCTCAACCTGACCCACACAAGGGTAAAACCATCAAACCCGACTTGGTAATCCTTACCATAAGTGTATACTTATCATCACTCCATAACAAAATAACTTTTTCATCAGCCCATGCCTCAATCATGGCTAATATTAGGGACATATATTTCCACCATGCTCTAACCAGAGTAACAAAACCAAACAGTTTTGTTTTCCCATTCCTGACATCTCAGAATAGTACCCATAGTATAGGTAAATATATGACCCATCACTGGGACCTCACACACAAAACATAGACTATTCAATCCACACCATATTATTTCAAACACACCACTCTACGAGGAGACCCTCATAAGACACCCCTTATCAACTTGAGGAAAAATCAATATAGCATGGAATAATGAATGTGATTTCCTAACATACTGAGGACGATATAAATATAATGGGCATGATAATTTAAAAACAATGATTATAAACAGATTTCATTGAATAATATTGTAAAAACATCATCCATAAATAACAACATAGTTATATCCCATGGAATCATGTCACCATTCCCATAAGCCTCTCATCACACCCACAATAATTTATCATCCCACTCATGTCTTCCAAGACAACTAAAACACCACGGATGTACAGTCCAGTAAAATATGATTGACAAAAAAAATGATATAGAACATCACTAGTGCTAGCATTTCCATGTTTCCTCTGTCACAAATTCATTAAATTCCCTTATGTATCCCATCTAAATAATGTTATCTGACTCAAATGAGTCACATATCAAGTAAACTCAACCCAATAGTCTAAACTATGAAATATCGGGCACTTCATGTGCTCATGATCTAGCCTAAATCCCCCATGCTCAACTCACATGCAAAACTATTACCAAGTCTAGGAACCTGGATTAATTTTCCCCTCTCGAAACCAACGACAAAATGTAGTTTCATTCACACAACCACTCCATCATAAAAAAGAATTTGTCTTACATGAATAAACCTCAACCCTAACTTTACACATTTTTCATCATTCTCACAAGTAAAAAACACCCATATGTACCTCACACACACAATGACACTCAGAACATGGTCAACCCATCTCACTGGTAGCCCTCACGGTTAAATGGATCACACTCCTTGGTATAGTGTAATGAAAAAATGGTCACTAGGATCTCCCAACTAGACTTACTAATCGAGTCTTATATCAACCCACTAGGTCCAACTACCTAGGTCTATGCCAACTCGTAGAAGGAAACTAATCACATGGAACTAACATGAACTCATCTATTCATCACACAATATAAATAATAATAAAAACAACCATCTCTAGGGTCCTGGACTATAATGGTGTCATATACCAATGAACATCCCACAACTAGGGTGTTCTTCTTCTCTATGAATATGGACATCAGACCACTCCTTGGAGGACCAAGAATTCTACTAACATCACAAAAGACAAAATAAAATGTATCTACATATAAGAGATTACAACATACTGTCCAACGAGGGATAGTTCACCAATTGCACAAAAAACCACACCAGCACCCCCACCGCCGACCATATCACTATAGATCGATGAAACCGTCCACTAGAAGAAAATATATAAAATAATAAACTAGTATGCATACAAATTTGTGATTTGAAATTCCTATCATGATGCATGGGATGACTTTTTCCTATACATTCCAAGTGTCAAAATAAAATTACATTGCTCTTTATTGCTGGCTAAGAGCTGAAAATCCATCATAAACTGTCAAAAAAAAAGGACATGTGAATTTATTAATGGGAAATCATATAAAACCGTAACATCCTAAATCCAGAACATCAATCACATACCCTCATAACATTGAATTCCAACTCAAATAGGTGTTTATGAAATTCGAGCTAGTTATCCACCACAAATTATGATACAATCTTATATCTCATGTCAACCAAACCCTAAATAGTTAAATAATAGTGTAGTTACTCCTATGATAAAAAATTTAACATGTCATCCTAGTTTCCACTACAATGGTGCTTCGATCCGGTTCAACACAAGACCTCACGTAAACCTTCTCGTATACCAGAGGCTGTTGACTAGGAACAAGGTTATAAGGTTGATTTATGAAGAGTCTTTACACCCATATCATAGTTCACAAAATGTTGTAAATAACCAAATTTCATTCACCTTAGAGTAATACAGAAAAATAAATAAACTAAAACTAAATGGTGACTTATTTAAATTAAAATGCAGTAAAGGCCTGAATAGCCACAAAATACATACAATTATTATTTCCCACTGAGATTACCATATATACAGAAATAATAAAATGAAAAGTAATTACAATAGGCCCCACATCTAACTCTGGTCTATAACACATACCCAGACTGCAATACTTTTTCATTCTCGTCCATCTTGGATAGTATTCTCCACATGATCATCCCACTCAACCATGAAACTATGGTCCTCAACTCGATCCACTCTTAATTCTTGTTCGACCTAAATGAAGAAAAAATAATTGTGTGCACACTCAGGTTCATTTATAAGGGTGAGAAATAAATCCTTGTAGACCACCCCCAATGGTGAACCTAAAAATTACTTCCATAATTTAATTCTCATGAATTTTGATTATCTTAAATGATATACAATAGGAAAAAATTATAAATAAAAAACCTTTTATCAATAGGTCCTAGAACTCAATCGCCAATACATATTTCAGCCAATGATGAAATATCTCTTAGCTCATCTCAAGGATCATTCATCCCAAAATACATGTGGCTCTTTTCCCCTAGCATCCACAACCAACCTAAAAAACCGTAGACCCATATTTTTTAGTCTTATCAATAAATATGATAATATATGACTTGCATTACCATTATCTCATAAGCCAACAATTTCTCATACATAAATACTCGACACAACAGTATCATTTTCACACAAGAGTACTACTGAGCCTAGAACATTAGTATAATGTCTTTCTCATTTGTCACAACCAATGTTCATAGAGAATCATTTCATCACATGAACCATACATATATCAAATCAACCATACCTTGAGAATCATTATAGATACTTAAATGAAATTCAAAAAGGTCATTGGTTGACACACATGGATCCTCAATCCAAATTTTCAACTGGGATCTAGTATGCAATTTCTAGACATCCAAACAACTTGGTTAGTAGTTGAAAAACAAGTAACATCAGTCCACGAATCTAATATATTCTTAGAATTCCATGTCCACCCATCTCGACCACAATATATAATTCAATGTCCTTACCATTGGGTTCAGGAGCATTAGTCCGTCCCTCAAAATCCATGGTTCACCTGGGAGTGGTGTGATAGTCAAACATTAAAAAACTATTCATCACTGTTTAGTAAGAATGGATTATCTGTATATGATTCTAGCCAAGACAAAGAATTCCATTTCTGAACATCCCCAATAATTTGATACATGAAATAAGTTGTTCCTAGACAATCTTTCTAGAAACAAAACCATATTATAAACTACACCTTCATACTTCCTTAGACCAACACCAAAACGTATTAATGTGATATCACATCCACTATAATCAATAGTATAATTCAACATGCTTGTATACTCGATCCCTCAGTAAAACACTAAACCAAATACATATATTGATATAAATCCTCAATCCAAAAATATCAATTACAAATAATTGGAACCATACCTATGGATTATATGTCCATTCCTTCCTCTCATTGGATCCCTTACTAAGAAACTAATTTCCAAGACATGCTAACCAAACCATTTCATACCACTTATTAGGCTTAAACCACGTCTCAAACTAAACAAATAATTAACAAGGGGCAAAAAAATCTATCTTTATCATCAAAATATATTCCTCATTAGATTATACCAGAATTGGGTTCCAAGAGAACACCCAAAAACCAATCTACAAGGCACACAATCTCACTAATTATATTCCAATAAGTCACTCATTTGTAGGATCCTTTAGATCCAATCTTAAATAGAGGCATCCCTTCAAAGATCATTAGAACTGGCACTCATTAAATGCCATCATCTCTATACCCTGGTAATCACCAACCACTCAGGCCAATACCTAATGAAAGAAACTTTCTCATGTGGACATCCATGGCCTCTAAATAATAATTGATCAAAAACACTACCGAAATCCATCAAAAATCAATCTCATTCCCTACTGGCATTCTCAACCACTAACCACAAAATAAAATGACAACTTAACCAAAAACCGTCCATCGAAAGTAATAATCAAGTGTACATCATACGCGACTCAACACCATAATAAAAATCTACCACAAAAACAATTATATTGTCCCAACCATGATCCAAAGGCTTTATCAACCCTGATCCTCAAATGTTAGATCTAACCCTCAACTGCTCAATCCTCGAAACACTAGCTCCAACTATCAAGGAAAACCATGATCACCATATATATACTTCTAAAATCCAATAATCTAGGATCCATCCAAGAAAAATCATGACAAACAATATGGTACACTCGTGACATATCAAATGCTAAAGTCACAACCCATACTTGGGTCTCCCATCTCTAAACCCTACCTACTAAACGATTCTGAATCCCAACCACAATGAAATACTTTATATGTAAAAATTTAGTTTAAAAACTCTTATATTACCCCATTATGTAAAATGTTTCATTCCCTTTAGATCTACATGAAAAAACTCTCAGAATGGGCCACTAACAAGCCCATTCAGTCTTTTAAGGCACAAAATACCCAAAACCTCTATAATGGAGAAAGTATATGGTGTGTAATATTGAGTAAAAGGTGTTTACTCTATTCAAGCCTCATAGACATTTAATTTTTCATGGCCTGAGAAATATGGGGTCTTCCCATGTAAAACTACATCACATGTACCAAAAATGCACAATGTGTACTTTATTAAACCCATATACTTGTGTTCTTTTTAACATGGTCAGACACACGACCATGTATTACAACACGACATGTACTTAGGGTAAATGACATGTATATATGAAAAATAATTGTTTACATAATTGAAAATACCACATTGAATCAGTTAATTTTACCACACACTATGTATATGAACTATCTGATGGGAAACCCCTCCAAACCATCCCAAAACACAGTTTTTGTTTCACCAAATAAGCATAGATTGTCCCCCATTATGTCTATAGAAGTAAAAATAAGGAATTAAAAATTGAAAAAAATATTCTATTGGGGGTGGGTAGGGAATAAAATGAAAAAAAATTATAACTCATGGTGTAAAAACTGAACCATTGGGTCTGAATTCATTACCAGAAGCTGATGCATCTTGATACATCCCAGATCTATTATACGGATGATGTTTGGAAACATGACCCCTCATCCTCCCATTGGTCCAACTGTTACACATGAAGGAGGTGTTATACCATCTTCTATATTGTATAGGAACCCCAAATAGGTGGGGGGACTCATATATTTTAATTAAATAATTAAATAATAAATTACTTAATTCCCCACTAAAAACTCATCGTGATTTCCTGACCTCGTTGTGAGATGTTATCTCTCCTTGAAAATAACCACATTCTGGAATCAACCACAGATTCAGATTATCAATTTTCAGCATTTTCAAAAGATACATCATCTCTAGACAACCTGAATATTTTAATATTTAATAAAAAAATATTAAACATTCATCTGAAACATTAACTACTCAAAATTCCATAAAACCTTGGTCCATGAGTAAGAACAATATTCCATAACCTATAGAGTTTTCTGATAAATTATCTAAGACCTTATATATTAAAATGACCATTTTTTCAATCAAGATCACTTGAAAAAAATAATTTAAATTTCAAATCATATTTTAGATTCCAAAAAACACAGGTCTTTAAAGAAATTATATTATTTTATAGGTTTTTAGCAATTTAACTTTGTTTTGGAACAGTATTCAAGTATAATAACATTAGGTGGATTAAAATATCATGAAAATATTTTTTTTTTGATATTATAATATAAATAATATCATTAAATAAAATTAATAGTTTCATAGACATTTTGTTTGCAATATATATATATATATTCATTAATGTCGGGTGATGATGGAAAAAAATCACCCCACTTCACATAGGCGGTAGTCTAATCTAATGAACATTTGATGTTCTTTTTTTTCATATGTTGATGGAAATGAATAAATAATGTTCATTAAATCAATAAAATTAATTTTTTACTAATAATACATGTTTTTATATCAATTACATTTGAGTAGGATTGGAAGATAATTATTAAGAATACATGGATAAGGATTAAGTAGTACTGAGTATGAGATGTTGAACTCTCTCTTGAATGTCTCCATGGAAATGAATGTTTGGGATAAAAAATAGAAAAAATTCAATTTAATTAAAAAATTTGAATTATATTATTATAGTTTTGATAATATGTTATGTGAAATTTACAATGGTATGTAGAAATATTAAAGGGTGGAAGTGATTACCATTTTTAGTGAAATAAAATTTACTTTTGTTAATACAAATTATTTTTAATAATAAAATAACACTATTGAATATAGAATCATTCATAAATTGAATAAAATGGGTTTGGGGTTATATAAGGTTTAAAATTTGTTAACCATTCATTTTAACACATGTTTAAATAAACATGGAATCCATTTAAAACTACATATTTTCACTTAACCATTTTTTCATTCATTAGAAAATTGTTTTTAACCATGTAATTTATGTTTTATAAAAATAATATAAGATAATCCGTCCTAAAAAATATGTTTTTAGAGAATATAAACTTATTAGCCATATAATAAAATCCAATTTTTTAATAATAGAAAATTATCTTTTTAATTATAATTTATATTTTATTGATTAAATGTATCATAGAATAAATTTTTTAACCTTAATTATTTTTAATATTATATAATATTTATTACCTATTAATGGGAGTAAAATATATTAGAATAAATTTTAAAATAGTACATTGATTTCATTATTGAATAGCGAAAAATTTATTATATAAAAATTACATAATGTCAACAGAAAAATCGTTTAAAAAAAGTATTCCATTCATCATAGTTATTAAATTAAGTCCTTGTATTTTTATTCTGACTCCTAAAAATGAAATTGAATTTATTATAGAATTTTAAAATATTTATGTAAAATAAGAAATAATTTTTATTAGATTTAATTTCTATAATTCATGATAAAATATTTTTAACAAAACAGAATAAAAATACTTTTTACAAAAGGAAATTATTTATGATTACGAAAAATTAGGAGGTGGTTTTATTATTCCAATTGGTGTTTTTAAATATTTGTTATAAATTATATATATACATTTTCAAATAAAAATATAAAATGTAATTTTATGGTATTTCATACAGGACAATGTTATTAATTACTCGTACTAGAAAAATATGAAAATTTCACTTCTCTCATCAAAAAATACTATAATAGGAAAAAACATCCTAATTTATAACTAAAATATATATTCCAAAATTAATATTATTTATATCAAGTTAAAATTATGACATTTATAAATTTATCTTTTAAAATAAAATACAATTTGTGGAAATTGAACTTTTGTTAAAAAATCCGCTTTTAAATTCACATGCCTTTAATAACATGTCATATGAATTAATTAATAATAAAATGTTTAAATATTAGTATATAAATATAAATATTACATGTTATAATTAACTTTTATCTTGCATTAATTAAATTTTATAAGGTTAAATACTTTTTTAATGACTCGTTGAATGGTATGCCTATAAAAATGTTAAACATATAAAAAATAATAAGAAATTATATTAATTTTTAATTATATTGTTTATTTATAATGATTAAATTAAAAACTGAATTTCATTATTTTATTGGTTATATTATATGTATAGTTCATGTGAGACACGCTTTTGAAGATAATATTAATTTAATGGATTTAAAATCATGGGTCATTATAATGGCCACTTCCTCTATACTATAGATCATATATTTTATTACTGGATTTACAATATCTTTATGATTTCATCATTGTTTTAAATATATATATATATATATATATTCATATTTATTATTGATTTATTATTATTTTAACGATAATAGATAATTTAGGCCCCATTGGTCTCATGTTTTGTAAATAACGCATTATAGAAGACAAATTATCCCTCCATGAAAATAAATACATCAAAAAATTGAGATATAATCCCTAAATACCTTTTCATGATGCTTCTCGAATAGTAATTTGTTTTTTTATTTTAGTCAAATCAGTTACAGGAAAATAATAGAGGATAGTGTTTTGACATAAATAGTGAAGAAGATATATTTGAACCTATTGAATTATGGACAGTAAAATATCATGCTAATGAATTATTTATTATGAAACATAGAAAGCCTCATTTTGTCAACTATTTTTTATCTATAAATAAAAAATAGTGTTGTCAAGTGAATTAAATATTGAAATTAAGATCATGAAATTTGATTGAGTGATAATGAAATAATTCCACAATATAATGGAACTTTTAATGAAATACAATAATATCATGTTCTAATGAATGTAAATAACTTATCTAACATCTTATGTTATTTAATCACATAACAGATTCACATACAATTTTTTTCTATTATGGACATGTTCTGAATTATATTTCCAATTCATTAATTGTTAGGTAATTTTATGGAAAATAATGGATTGAATATAATTGATATTTTTATAAACACTATTATCTAAAAGTATGATAATATTTTTTTCAATTTCACTTATTTAATATGGGAAGATAATTTATAACAAACTATGAGATATTATCAGTTATACCACTAATTATTTGTTTAGCTGCATTAATATTATGATCATATGATAAAAAGGTAATTTTCATTCTTTAAATACTCCATTTTCATTTTCATCTTTACCTTATATTATTACCATGAATGTTTATGACTCAATAAATCTTAGTCCTAAATATTTATTTATAAAATTTATTCTACAACGAAAAACAACATATATGTGGAATAACAACTAGATAATAGAAATGGGGAAACCCCCCAAGATATCTAATAGAATAAATACTCATACACAAAATCCTAGCTAGAATAACACCCCACTTCCACTCCATCTGTCACCCGAATACTGAGACTTCAGTCCCGCAACACATCCATAACAGCACCCCAATGTTTGTGATATCCTTGTCTCCCAATCCGTTGACCAAAAATACTTCTTCTCATGTATCCCCAGCTACGACTCATCACCCCGGATCGAGGTCTCTTCCAATAATGTTTGTAATAAGGCCATCCCCATCAAATGCCACAGTATCACACCGACCATCTTGCCTAACCAACCGAATTTGGTCGGCTGAACGCTCACGATACATTACATGTGCCACCTTCTGGTCGTTCTCATATGAAAATGTGATCCATCCGTCCAACCTCATCTTCCAAGATCTCTACTGTTCACATCTGAAGTAGAAAAGTCCTCTTATTTTCTAGAATCAAAGTCAGAGTCCCAACACCATGGCCCAAACCATCTGAGAGCTGCTGAAAACTGGATGTCCTAGTCCAATTTCATCACCCAGCCACACACCCCAAATCTCAATAAAAACCTGCGACTTTGTGTGCATCTCGAGAATGCATCCCCAATATCTTCATCGCCTCTAGCCAGCACGCCCCACAATAATCATCTAACCAAAGAACAAAAGTGCTTCTCTAGTTTCCCAATATCGTGATCCCAATAACCCCCTTTGGAATCCCAAAAATATCATACTATCTTCGAAGTATTGGCAGTGGAATAAATCAACAACACGACAACACCAATCCACCCTTGGCCTATGCACCATACACCCTTCACTGCCATCCAAAACCAATACCCCTACAAAAAATAAAAATCATGAGAAACAACTGAAGAGAAAACAATAGTGACATCCTTTCCAATTTAGGGGGACATTCCATCCTTCTCCTTGGGCCATAGTAAACTAAATCCACATTGTTTCCCATGGTAACCAACTAGAGACGTTGAATTACCAGTATCTAATAACAGAATCCATCCCCCACCTTCAAGGGATTTATAAACAACATTCATATTAAGAAGCTCAATCCTTTTGTGTGGGCCCCAATTATTAAACAACCATTTTTTCCCATCCACATCATGAACCTCCACTAATTTTAAGCGATCCATATGTTCTTCATAGATTGAAGGAGGTATAAAAACTCCTCTAGAGGGAGAGGCTCTCACCATTTAACTGGTTTTTTTAACATATCATATTATTTCGTAATAAATATAGTATATTATATTTTAAAATTTTATTGATGATTTTATTCATATAACAAGTATTTCAGAATTGGTTACTCATCAATCAATAGTACATAAGTAATTAGATATTATACCTTATCAATAAATAAATAGTAAATTATTTTACTTCATTTAGAAAATTGATATTATAAGGCTTTCAAAATACTCATATAAATTTATGATCCCTTAATATGATCCATACCCTCTAAGGATATAGAGTGTATTTAAAATGTGTAGTACAGATTTTTTTTCATATAATTATAAATTTTTGTGTTCTATACATTTTTATTTTAATTTCATAGAATTTTAGAAATTTCAATTCGCTAAACCTCTTAAACATAATAGTGAACAAAAATACATATATATATGAAATATTATATGGATGTTCAACCTAAATAATAATTTTCTAATTCCTAACTTGAAATATTTATATCATAAATATTAGGCTTTTATTCATTATTTTTCTACTCTTAACTTCCTCACTATTTCCCTTATTTATATAAATTCATGTAATGTCCATGTTTATATATAAAATCATATCTATATTACTTATAATATATGAATATCTAATCAAATGTTATAACATTATATACGAATTCATAAATAATATTCATTTTAATAATTAGGGTACATTATATTGCAATTCTTTGACCATAGATATCACCATAAGGTCACCATTATACATCACACACAATTAATTTATTATATTCATATAATGATGTAATGAGGGGGCACAAAAACATTTTATAGGATCCACACAAAATGGGGGTCATTTTACATGATCCCCAGGATCATAAAATACATATCAAGTAAATGTGAACTTACACATTACCGGAAAAGTAATTTCCCTAAAACATGATCCCCCTCTAATATAAATTATGTTACACCAATATGACATCATATGATAAATACAACAGTTATGTTTCAAAAAAAAAAATAGAATAATTTTTTTTCATAAAATTATCTATAATCATAACCATACTTTTAATAATTTGAAATTGGAAATGCATATTCTAGTGTTTCACCTTATGATATAAGTGATATCAATTTAAATAATATTAAATATTTATTTATATGGGTCTAATCATGACATAAAATTAATATCAGTTTTATGAAAGTTTTATTATTATACTACTATTTACATGAATCATATACATTAATAAAAATGAATTTTAGTACTTATCTATGATAATTATTAATTTCCTTGAAAAAAAATGAAAACTTCACATAATTTATTATTTTTAAAAATATATAAAACTGATTCAATTTTTTCATTATAATAATAATAATCAGGAAATATATAACTTAACATTTTTATATTCTGTTCAAATATGAATACGAGAAATAATTATTCAAACAAAAGTGACGAATTTTCGAAGATTCCTTAAAGTTTTGAGATTTTTTCATGGAGATTGATACTTTTCATTGGAAATAAATTCCTTACAGAAAAATATCATTGTTACCTGGTCCAAAACATTTCATATTAAGACTAATAGTTGTAATCTCAATTAGTTTGTGATGATTTTTCACACATAGTGTGAGAGGAACACCATAAAATACCATTTTTCCTATGATGGTGTGTAGAATGATAAAAATTATATTAGAACGAGAACTAAATCTTTCCCATGTAAACTATATAACCATTTATTTGGTAATATTCTTGAGAAACATCAATTCAAGTATCTCTGAACCATTTATTATGATCACTCAATAATTCAATAAAATATGTAAATTGTGGTGTATATGTTTGTTTTAGAACTTTTTGACATGAATAATATAGATCAACTAATAAAATTTTAGTATTTTGTAATAAAATTTAATTAAATAGATATATTTCATTAAAAATACCTATAAAATATCCATTAATCACAAAATTATGAATTTTGAAGGATAAATATGAAATCTATTTATAGAATGAGTTATTAATTTTTATGATTATTAGATGATGATAATAGGGAAACATTAGCAAAAATTATAGGGGTCCCTGATAAATATAATACATCATGATTGATGAAACATTTTAATTTGTGTGATTTTACTATAATATAATCTTCATATGTGTCTCAAGAATATTAAACGACATTTCATGAGGAAAATATTTAATTCATTACTCAAGAAATATTCCTTAGAGAACTAATAATATAATTCACAATGAAAATAGTAGATATTATAAATAATTTCTATATAAGAACATGAATCACTATTAGTGAGAAAAAATTAAATGAGCTATGATTTTTGGTAATTTCTTTATCTGTGGTGATTTGAAGAACACTTTTCAAACCAAATGACTCACGTCCACACTTATTCTTTCTATTATTATACCTTTATTTCATCCCTCTCTTTCCTACCATAACATTCATCCTAAAAAATACCTAACAATATCAATATTTTCTTATCAGTCCAAATTCAAATCAAGATTTCATATAGTCCATGACAATATTGGAATGTACTTTAGTGGCCTAATTTAGACATGTTAGTACTTTAATTTAATATTTTGATTGATTTACTTCTACAATATTGTGGTTATAAGAAAACATACTTGTTAGATTTATATACTATTTCCTAATCACTGATGATTTTTTTTGAGGATGAGTTGATTCTATATTGGTACATGGTTCTATAAGCCTTTAATATATATTGTTTCTTCAATCTCTAATGGTATAATGAAACCTACATATTTCATGACCTACCAACTATTGATTAGTGAGTACATTTTACTATATTTCTACTATAATATCCATTCAAATGGATTTTTATATTGATTGGGAATATAGTAATTCATTATATTATATCAGATAAAAAAAACATCCCAATCAACAATTTTGTTTCCCTAACACATATTTAAGAAAAAAATGTTCTTATGCAACAAAATAATTTGTTATCATCGATGTTCGTGAATAGTTTTGATACAAACATCCAGTTCCATATGAGACATGGGTTGAATACCAATAATGATATAATTTTCTAAGACAATAAATGCTGAC
The DNA here is from genome assembly GCA_963277665.1 of Viscum album. Taxonomy (NCBI): domain Eukaryota; kingdom Viridiplantae; phylum Streptophyta; class Magnoliopsida; order Santalales; family Viscaceae; genus Viscum; species Viscum album. The sequence goes on along the minus strand of OY728151.1, from coordinate 397,850,184 downwards.
ATTTCTATATATGATATTATGTATAGACTTATGGATCCATATATATTATAGTTTATGGTGTTATTTCTACATGACCCACCATGATTTTTTGATCTCAGATTTATGAGATGAGGTCGTATCGAAAAAGGACAATGACATTGATATGATGAATATAGTTAATATATATAGAGGTTTAAGAGTATAGATCTATTCATAGTTATTTTTGGTTACATATTATCCTCATAGATAAATTTCATGTGTTTCACATAATTGAATTGAAAAAAATCACTCAATCCCTACAGCCTCTATTATTTCTGATTCACAATGAGATAATTTGTTTTTCTAGTAACATATGTTTCTAAATATGTTTTTCCTAATTTTGGGTCATTAAAAAATTATTTAATTTAAAATCTAAATTACTACTGTAATAAATGAATGTTGAATTGAGCTATAATATTATTCATTTTCATATAGTAAAAATTCAATGGGAATAATGGGTGTTTTTTAGGATGTTAGGTATTGAGATACATTTCTATTCCCCATTGATTCTTAGGAAAAATATTTCTGTATATAATGTAAATTATCATGGAAACTAGAAATTGGGATTGTAATTTGTTTTAATATTATAAAAACATTATTAATTTCCTGTTTATAGGCCTTGGTGTAGATTATGTGTTAAACCAAGAGAAGGTGTATCAAAAGTCTAACATAACATAAAAGGTTTATTTAGGGGGTGGTTTATCATATATGGAATCATTTAAATAATGAGTGTATTTAATGGTATATTAACAGTAAAATCAAATAATAATGATTATTAATAAAATAATTATGTATGGAATGACATAATTTCTTCAATTAAGAAATCCAGATGGTGAAAGGAATATTCATAATTACATAATCCCATAGAGAATTTATTATTATTGATTTCTATAGGAATTTAGGGTTAATGAGTAAACACAATTTTACTAGATATTAATAAATTACCGAGTCAAATATCTTATAATTTGACTTCTGTGGAATCATGTATGTTTATATATGATCATTACATTCTAGGAAACAATACTAGAATAATGAAAAATATGAATCTGTTATAGATCAAGTGGCATTAGTATAAGTGACCCAACATGGTGAATAATTTTTTGATGGAATATTACTCGACTTCCTAGAATAAAAATCTCCCAACAAACCTTCTTACATCACCCAATTTTTAAAAACATTTAAACAAATATTATGAAATTTAGAAATCTTATAGCTAGGAGTTTGAGTAATAAAAGTGTAAAACATAAATTTTCAATCCAACTAGAATATATTAAGTGAGATTGGTTTTTTTAGTTCCTTAGATATTTAATCTCTAATTATATTCACCTACACATTGAGTGTATATATATACATATAAACTGATCATGGAATCTTCATCTACAAGACTATATAGTGGTCTTGGAGTTTATACACTCTAATATTGAAGATAATATGTAATCCAAACACTAGCTTAATATCTAGAACATGTCATGGAAATAAAGATATGGTCCTTCTTTCTTAACATGTAATAATTTTTTTAAAACTTTTTTTTTGTTAAATGTTAGTTGTTTAATTTTGTTTATGGTCATGTTTTCACATGGTTCACACTCAATCATAAAGTCACTCTTAATTTAATAAAAAAAAATTATTTGATGGTTGATCATGGAACATATATCATTTATAGGGAAAATATCGATACATATCCATTGATATCATAAATTAAATACACTTTTTATTACTAAATCAATATTTTCTATAACGATTTCTATTTAATTTTTTATTTTTGGTTCAATTAATCCAAATATAAATGATTGAGAATGAATAATAAATAATTAATTCCTAATTTTTTAAATATATGGAAATATCCTTGATGATTTGAACATTAAATTTGAATTGAAATTTTACCATGAAAATATTGATGCTAATAAAATATTTTTCGAATAATGAGAAAATTGAAATTGATTTTTAAAATATAGAAATGTAATTATTACTTGATTTATCATTTATGTGGGAAAGGAAATATAAATGAGTGATTTTTCTTGAAAAATATCTAATTTTATGTTGGTATTACGTACATAATAAGATTATACATGACCTTGGTAATTTTTATGACAACATCATACTATTTGTATAAGCTAGATGAATAACATAAATTATATATAAGATCTTCAAATTTTCCCAAAACGTATGTTGATATTTTATTTCCTCATAAGTTTAGTGGTCATAGTTTATAAATAAATAATATAAACTATAAATCACATTTGGGACATTATGGATGTTATTTATAAGATGTTTCCTTTCATTCCCAAACTCATATAGGGTCAATAAAATTTTATATGATCATCAATAAAAAAATAATTTTCCTTTTAAATTTAAAATTTAATTGATTAGTTGTAATTAAGAATTTATTTAAAAACCCATGGGAGGTTTGTTTCCATTGTAAAATAATAAACATGAAACAAATAAACTACTTATAACATCCAAGGTAAATAAATAATAAGACATAATTAATATTTTTTAATATTTTTTTATTAAATATTAATTAATTTTACATTAAAGGGGTTTTTATGTTCTATAGCGTACCCGATACGCAACAACATGTTTCTTTGAAACATTACGTTGCACAATAATAATATTATATTATTATTTTAAATGGTAGTAAAATCATAGCCGTTGTATTCGTAGGAAGGAACAAAACTATCTACAATATTATTATACATGTTTGTTAAATGTATTTACATTTATCCAATAAAAGTTAGAGGCTTCAAAGGCGAATGAATCTAATTTTAGGCGTAATTTATATTAAAAGGTATATTTAACACCATTTAATGGTGAACCCTCATTAAATATAGTTTTGGTAATTTTTATATGTCTTATTTGACAGAATAAAATTCTTTTTTAGAATTAGGACATCAATATTTAATTTGGATAAATTTTTTGTATTTTTCTGATAAAGAGTATTTCTCTAATGAATAGAAATGTATTTTAATTCAAATGTTCTATTTAATCTAATTTATTTATATGTTTATATTATATTTTTAATTGGTATTTAATTTTAATTAGAATATATTTTTACCATTTAATTCAATGTTGGACTTTGTAATTAATTTCACTTTGAAATTGGACATAAACTATATCAATCTTTTGATAGTTATTATTTCTTAAAAACATGGTATTTGTTTTAAAAATGGGAATCAATTTCAATTTAATTAATTCCACCTATATGTTTTAAATATGAAAAAATAGACATCTTTTTTAATTCGGAATATAAAATAAAGCATAGGATGAGTTTTTTGTATTTTTCTAAAAAACAACAATTTTCGATTAATAGTGAAACCACTTTGTTGTAGTTAAAGAACTAAATTTATTATTTAAATGAAATTTTATCATTTCTATGAATTGAATTTCAAAAATCCAAAATACATGGTTGTTATTAGTAGGTATAAAGTAGTTTAATAAAATGTAAATAATTTTTGGCGAATAGTATCTTTTGACTTTTATTTATCGTGGTTTAAGGTAAATAGGGTAATTTAAGGTAAAAAGAATATTATAATATTTCAAAATATCCTTAACACATGTCCAAACATTATTGGTTGAGTAATTTATGACCATGGGAATATTTTGGGTCATTTTTGGGACCCCACTGAGCCACTTGGAATAGATAATGACACTTTAGATTAATTAACATAAGGTAAAGGCAAAAATGACAAAAACAAATATCTTTTACTAAATTAATTTTTACAAGGGGTTATATAAATTATCTTTATGAATATAAATATTCATTTTAAATCTAAAAATAATTCCTAATTCATGGTATTCTTTTTATAATTTTTAGACATCATATAAATTAAATTATTTATGACACAATAATGAAGTAGTATTTACCTCATTAATAAAATATTTAATTAAATAAGTTTATAAATATTAAAATATTATCTACAACATATCCAATTCTTATTGAAATATTTTATTTTGACAATAAGTCATCCTATATTTTAATTTAATTTGTTTTGGACCTTTAGAAACCAAATATCCTTATATAATAAAATAATATTTTCACACTTTCTAAAAGAGCCCATCCTCCCCCTTATAAAAGGAGACCACTTCTAACCAATTCCTCACACTTATCAATCCTTTAAGCTCATCCAAACTCTGTCAAATTAATCTCTCTACCTTCCTCTCCTCTTCCTAGAATACTTACCTTAGGCATAACACACTTAAAGAAGTCTTTTAGCTTCAAACCAAAGGAAGTTACCCAAATCAAAGGTAACAGTTTCTCATAACTTATTTTAATTTATTTTACTTCACCAATACCTAAACTCTTTTTATTCCATTATTTTATAACAAAAAAATTATCCTCAATATAATGGGATTTTGTTATAATATGTATTCTAACAACACATACACACACCTGCATCAAATGGGTGAAGAACATATTGTTTTTGTGGATGCGAAACTAATGCCTCACGAAACAATGATTGTTTGATTATCTCTTACCACCTGTCATGGTATCCATTAAGAAGTAACTGTATTTATATATGATATATATTATGTTTATGTTTTCTTTATTCTTCTGTATTTTTCTGTTATATCATACCATTATGGTTTCCATTATGGGAAAACGTGATAATTTAATTTGAGGAAGTGCGGACTACCGTCCCCTAAAGTGATATGACTCATTCATTCCAAATGTGTAAATATAAAGGATAAGTTTAATGATATTATGTATGATATTATACTGGAATTTTTATATACCTATGTATCATTTTGTTTTGATTCCATTAAAATAATAAATATAAATGAAAGTAGCGTTCATGTGTACATACGGCTTACCATCTCCATGACCGGTGCATTTCATTTCTTACCTCCATATGATATGTACTATTATAAATATATTTATATATACTGAATATATATGATATATATGATATATAAATGATGAATTTAATTCTGGATATAATGGACTATTGACCACATGGACAACATGTAAATACAATGTGTTCATTTTTTACTCAAGTACCAAATATCGACAAAACGAATGTTATTAACATAAATTATTACATAATGATTATAACATAGTAATAACTGATATAAAAGGAATAATAAACTTGAAAAAGGTTCTTAAGAAAGTATAAGATAACTCTAGTTCATTATTCAGGAGATTAAAGAATGATCGATTCAAGTCAGACACTAGGTAAGGGACTTCGTCTTAATCTTCTTTCATTGAAGATATATTGTTTTAATAAATGACTTACTTTTATATGATTTATAAACACCATTTAAATTTCATTTCATTAATGGGGAATCTATTTCTACAAAGCATTTTTATAAACAATTAAAAAATAATGTTTTTTTAATGTAAGCGGTGACAACGAACATTCCAATGCCGTGAGTATTATTTGATATTTGGCTTCATTAACAAGATGTATGTTTTCTTTAAAAGACAATAAATACCATATACTCTTTTTTCATATTTTGGTATTGAAAATGTATTTTAAAATGGATGTTTTATGTCAATATATTTAAATGATATATTTTGATTGAAATATGGAAAAGTTATCTTTCTATTGTGTTTGTTTTATGTGTTATGAATATGTTATGGTTCATGGGAATTGTTTACGTATACGGTTAGTTCCATGACAAACCTAGGATTGGTGACCCCAAGATAGATCTCTAATGAATTGGGTAACGTGAATGAGCAAAACATTAATTTATCTCCTAAGTGATTTAGGGAATATACTATGAAGGGTAATCCAAAGTAACTCCCTGTTTAGAATTGATAGCTATAATGTAAGTATGTTTTGGATGCCACAAGTTACCTTTATAATTTATGATTTCTATTTGTTATTCATAAATCGTATGTTTTCACGAGGTATGTAAAATAGTTTATGTTTTTATGTATTTATGATCAAATGTTTTTTTCTTTGTTTTATATCCCTTGCAAAGCATTTTACGCTGATCCCACGATTTGAAATGTTTTCCCAAGACTTAAAGATGAATAATGTCACGGACGAGATTAAATAAAATTCATGCTGTCTAAAACATGGAACTAGACATGACTATTTTTTCAAGATTTTTTTATTTATGAAAAAAATGAAACTCTGTATAAATGTCTACTTTATAATATTTGGAGATGTAATATTTATTTTCTAATTCACTAACTCTCTAAACCTAAAAATATCCTCAAAGTGAATAATTCATTTAATTAAATATTATGTAATATTTAAGGCTATGTCTTTATAGTTGGTATCAATGGTCAGTTTAAATGACATTAGGAGTTAGAGTATTGTTAAATTAATATCCATAAAGTAATTTATGTTAATATTTCAATCATATAGAATTTACAGATTACTATGTTGCTTCACATAAGATATTTCTTTTTTTAGAATGGTATTCTTGCCGAGGAATCATGGAAGCTATGTTGGGATGACATCAGAAGGAAGACAACCTTTCAAATAAGAAACCTGATATGGTCGGCATAAAAACTGAACAGTTTTAGGTAGTGATGGAACATTTCAATCAGGCTATAAATGGTGTAGGTATCAATGCATGAGATCATCCAGATCAACAACGGAGGAACATGTCAGTAGTAGAGCATTTCATTACGCAACATCCCCCATCATTTAAACGATCATATAACCTGGTGCTAGAAAAAGGTGGATTAAAGCACATGAAAATATTTTTGTTGTCATGGTTTGTTCAGAACATCAAAAAGTTAGTCTCTCTATTTACCATTTTGAGGTGAAACAGATCAGTGGTGGTTGATGGTGAAAAATATCAGGGATAGTGAGGAGATCTATGCTCTCGATTGAGATGAATTCAAAGGTATGTTTCTTGTGAAATGTTTTCCTAAGTTGGTTCATGTTTTAATGGAAAAAAAATTCCTGGAATTGAGGTAGGAGGATGACTCAGTGACTTTTTATGAAGAAAAATTCACTCGACTGGTAAGGTATGCTCTAAATTTCATACGAGTTCTTGATATTAAAATCAACATTTTTTCTCAGGATTAAAGCCAAATTATGGAAGGGATTTACGTTCTCATGGGTTAAAAAGTTATGCAAAAAAATTTTCTTTGTGCGTAGAATTTGGAAATGGAGTTTTCTGATGATCTGGTGTTCTTTGTAAAACAACAGAATAAGAGGTCGAGGTGGCAGGCGAAATGGAAGAACTCTTCAAAAAAGTTTTATAGTAAGAAAGTTATGTTTACAGTTTTTGAAAAAATGTGGTAAAAATCATCCTCGGAAATGTCTTTTGAATTCTAGTATGTGCTACTGATGTGTTAAAAAGGGACATAAGGATCATAATTTCCTTGAAAAAGATCAACGTAATGGTAATACAAAATCTGATTTACTGTCAGTAAAATGTTTTATGTGAAATTAAATGGGTCATTATGAAAAATAAGTTTCTTACAAAGAACACAACCGGGGGAAAGAATCAAGACTACTAGCAGAAATGGGTGGTGAAATCATTTCCAACTACTTCAGCAGATGTTGGGCCATCAAATTAAGTAATATCAGGTACACTGTTTGTTTGTTCAGATTATGCCAATGTGTTGTTTGATTCAGGATCTATATACTCATTTATTTCTGTTAAGAATTATAGTAAATTCGGAATTCCATCTCAAGATATGAATACAGAACATACGGTAAAAACTCCTAGATAAAATGTACTGACAAAAATATAACATACGAACATTCTTGTCTTTGTGTGATGAATTAATCTACCTGCAAACCTTATTGTTTTTCCTCTAGTAGAGTTTGATGTTATTTTGGGTATGGATTGGATTTATGTTTATCATAATAATATTGACTGCAGATCAAAAGAGGTTTCTTTTCAGATTTAATTTCAATTTGTATACAAGAATGAACCCTTGATTTTGATACCATATCAGGAAGCTGAGAAACTAGTAAAAGAAAGAAATGAATGTTACCTTGCAAAAATTGTTGAAAACAATGGAACTTTTCAGATTAATGATGTGCCAGTGGTAAATGAGTACCTTGATGTATTTCTGGATGAGTTTCCAGGTATTATAAATAATTGGGAAGTTTAATTTACTGTGTACTTAGTTCTTGATGCAAATCCAATTTCAAAACTCCCTTATTGAATGGCTCAAATTAAACATTTAGAGTTAATGAAGTAATTGCACAAGTTATTAGATAAAAGTTTCATTCAACCAAGAACATCACCATGGGGTGCTTCTATATTGTTTATTAAAAATAAAGATGGTTCAATGAGACTTTTCATTGATTATAGATCATTGAATAACATCACTGTTAAGAACAAGTATCCTTCGCCTCATATCAATGATTTGTTTGATCAGCTCTCGAGAGATCAATATTTTTCAATGATTGACTTGAGATCAGGGTACCATCAGTTGAAATTAAAGGAAGTAGAAATTCCGAAGATCCTGTTTCATACTCGATATGGCCATTATAAATTTTTATTTATGCCTTCTGGGTTAACCAATTCACCTGATGTATTCATGGATCTTATTTATAGAATTTTCCATGAGTTCTTGGATAAGATTGTGGTTGTGTTCATGGAGGATATTTTTTTTATTCTAAAAGTATAGAGGATCATGAATGAAATTTAAGGATTGTCTTGAAAACATTAAAATAAATGATCATGTATGGGAAATTCAGAATGTGTGAGTTTTGGTAGCAAAAAATTTCTTTCCGTGGTCACATTTTTCAAAAATGGCACAACGATTGATCTTGCTAAAAAAAGTTGTAGAATAATGGACAAGACCCACATATGTAATCTAGATTCATTGTTTTCTTGGTTTGGTAGGTTATTATAGGGGTTTTGTTGAAAATTTTGCATGGTTATCTAGTTCAATAACTATGTTAACTCGAAAAGGTGTTAAGTTAATTTGGACAAAAGAATGTGATGATTATTTTCTGTAATTGAAAAAGAAGATTGGTGAATGCTCTAGTTTTGGCACAGCCATCCAAAAATGGCGAGTTTGTAATCTACAATGATGCTTAGTTGAAAGGACTTTGTTGTGTCCAACTACAGAATGATTAGGTAATTTCTTTTTCTTCACGTCAGTTGAAACCACATGAGTTAAATTAACCTACACATGATTATGAATTAGATTCTGTTGTTTTTTCTCTAAAATTTTAGAGGCATCATTTGAATGGAGTAAAATAAAAATATATATTGATCACAAATTTTTGAAGTATATATTCACTCAAAAATAATTTAACATGATACATAAGAGATGTTTGGAATTAATCAAGGATTAGGATTGCACAATCCATTTCCATCTAGGAAAAGAAAATAAGGTGGCTGATGCTTTGAGTAGATAAAGTAATTCTTCATTAACAATGTTATGTTTGGAACAAGATCCTTTGGTGTTTGATTTGATAAACATGGGCATAGAATTTGTTGGTGTCGAAAATTCTTCTGTTTTATATCAGGTGTGAGTGAGATCATCTCTATCAGATAAAATTAATCAAGCACAGAAGGAATACAATGAGTTACAGAAAAATGAAGAGTTGGCAATGAAGGGTATGTATCCTAATGTTAACATTGATAATGATTGTGTTTTAAGGTTTTTAAAAAGTTTATTTGTTCCTTGTGATTCACAGTTGAAGAATGAGTTGGTATGTGAAGCTCATAGTTCTCCATTTTCATTTCATCATGACAGTAATAAGATGTACAAATATTGTCGGGAGTACTACTAGTGGGATGGAATGATAATATATATTACTGATTTTACTATGAAATGTTTGACTTGTCCACATGTTAAAGAAGAGTAGAAATTACAAAAAGTTATGTTTCAGCCTTTACCAATGCCATAGTGGAAATTGGAAAATATATCTATGGCCTTCATTGTAGGATTACCAATGAAATCTCAAGGTAATAATGAAATCTGGGATAGTGTTGATCGATTGACTAAATATTCTCATTTTTTCATATTTGAGATACTTTGTATCTATAACTACTTTCCCAGTTGTTTGTTAAAGAGATAGTAAGGTTTCATGTAGTTCCCCTCTCTATTATATCTAATCGTGATCCCATATTTACTTCAATATTTTGGAATGGCCTTCAAAAGTAGATTGGTACAGAATTAAATTTTAGCACATCATTTCATCCTCAATTAAATGGGCAATCAGAACAAAAAATTCAGAAATTGGAGGATATATTATGTGCTTTCTCGATGGATTATCATGGAATTTAGGACAAACATATTTCTTTGTTGAATTATCATATCATAACAGTTTTCATTCTTGTATACAGATGGCTCCATTTGAGGCATTATATAGATAGTGTTGTTGAACTCTATATTTTTGGGATGAAGTAGTTGAAAGGAAGCTTATGGGACTAAAATTGTTAGAAGAGATGGCAGAGAAAGTTCAGTTGATTCAGAATCACATGATAACACCTCAAATAAAACAGAAAATTTATGCAGATAACTGGAGGAGGGATCATTCTTTTAAGCTAGGTGGTCATGTCATTCTCAATGTTTCTCCAGGGAAAAGTGTGATGTGTTTTGGAAAGAAGGTAAAGTTGAGTCTGAGGTTCATTGGACCTTATGAAATCTTGAAAAAAGTGGGTCAGTTGTGTACAAATTGTCTTTACCTCCATGCTTATCCCTGGTACATAATGTTTTTCCGGTTTCGATGTTGAGAAAGTATATTCCAGATCCATATCATTTTTTGATCCCATAGGTAGTTCAGTTGGAGGAGAATCTCTCTTATGAGGAACAACCAGTCCATATTCTTGACTACAGAGAGAATGTGTTGTGGAATAAGGTAATTCACTAGGTAAATGTTTTGTGGAAAAAACATATGTTTGAAGAGGAAATGTGGGAATATGAAAATTCTATGAGGGATAAATACCCCCACTTATTTTGATAAGTAAAATCGCGAGGACACAATTCCAAAGGGGGGGGGGATGATGTAACATCCCAGGTAAATAAAGAATAAGACATATATCTTATTTATTAATATTTTTGAATTAAATATTAATTAATTTTACTTTAAAGGGGTTGCTAGGTTCGATAGAGTACCTAATACGCAACAACAGGTTTCTTTGAAATCTTACGTTGCACAGTAATAATATAATATTATTATTTTAAATTGTAGTTAAATCCTTGTCATTTTATTGGAGGGAATCAAAAAAACTAACTATAATATGATTATACATGTTTGTTAAATGTATTTATATTTATCGAATAAAAGTTAGAGTCTTAAATTGTGAATGAATCTAATTTTAAGCATAATTGACATTAAAAGATTGATTTAATGCCTTTTAATGGCGAACCCTGACTAAATATATTTTTGCTAATTTTTTTATTTTTTATTTGAAAAAAATTTAATTCTTATTTAGATTTAGGGCAGCAATATTTACTTTGGGTATGTTTTTTGTATTTTTATGATAAAGTTCAATTTTTTAATGAATAGTACTACATTTTAATTCAAAAGTATCTTTTAATATAATTTATTTATATGGTTATATTATTATTCTTAATTGGTTTTATACTGTAATTTGAATATATTTTTACCATTTAATCTAATGTTGGATATTGTAATTATTTTCACTTTAAAATTAGACATAAACAAGTATCAATCATTAGATAGTTATTGATTCTTAAAAACACGCTATTTTTTAACAATAGGATCTAATTTTAAGTTAATTAATGAAAATTATATTACTTGATTTTTTTAAAAAAAGACATCAGTTTTGAATTCATAATATCAAATAAATATTAGGATTACATTTTTTTATTTTTCTGAAAAACTTCAATTTTTGATGAATAGTGTGACCACTTAGTAGTAGTTAAAAAACCGACATTTTCATTTAAAGAAATTTTACCACTTCTGTGATTTGAATTTCGAAAATTAGAAATAAATTTTTGTTATTAGTAAGTAATATATATTTCAATAACAAGAAAATATTTTTTGGTGAATAGTAACTTTCAACTTTTATTTACCACGGTAAAAGGTAAATAGGGTAATTCAAGGTAAAAAGAATATTATAATAATTCAAAATTACCTTCACACTTGTCCAAACCTTATTGGTTGGATCATTTATGAACATGGTCATCTATGGGTCAGTTTTGGGACTCTATTGAGCCACGTGGGAATGATAATGACACTTTCGATTGATTAACTTAAAGTAAAGGAAAAAATGGCCAAAACATATATATTAGTAAATAAATTGTTACAAGGGGTTATATAAATAATAATTAGACTATAAATATTCATTAGAAAGGAAAATAAATCTCCTATAACATGGTATTTGTTTTATAATTTTTAGACATCAAATAAATTAAATTATTTATGACACAATATTGATGCAGTATTTATCTCATTAATATCAGATTTAAAAAATTATGATTATAAATATTAAAAAAATCAAAAAACTGTTCAATTCGTATTGGATAATTTTATTTAGACCATGAGTCATCATATATTATACTTTATTTAGTTTTGGACCATTAAAAACCGAATATCATTATATAATAAAATAATGTTTTCACACTTTCCTAAAGAGCCCCTCCTCTCCCTTATAAAAGGAGACCATTTCTAACCAATTCCTCACACCTTTAAAGCCATTTTTCTCATCCAAACTATGCCCAATTAATCTCCCTACATCCCTATACTCTTCCTAGAAGCCTTAACATATGAATAAGGAACTTCAAGAAGTCCTTTTGGTTAAAACCAAACGAAGTTATCCAAATCAAACTTAACAGTTTATCTCAACTTATTTTCTTTTAATTTACTTCTCAAATTACTAAAGTATTATTATTCCATTATTTTATAACAAAACTATTATACTAAATATACTAGTATGTTTTTATAAGATGTATTAGAACTACACTTACACAAACCTCTATCTAATGGGTGAAGAACACATTGTTTCTATGGATGGGAAAGTAATGCCTCATGAAATGATGATTGTTTGATTATCTCCTACTGCCTATAGTGGTGGACATTAAGATGTCACTATATTTATATATTATATTTATTCTATTTATTTTTTCTTTATTATTCTTTATTTTTTTATAGCATACCTTTATGGTTTCCATTATGGTTAAATGCGATAATTTCATTTGAGAAAGTGTGGACTACCACCCCCTCAAAGTGATATGACTCGTTAATGACATATATAGGATGTCTAAAGTAGAGAGATAATGATATTATGTATGATATTATAATGAAATTTTAATATAATTATGTATCATTATATATTAATTCTATTAAAATGATAAATAGAAATGAAAGTAGTGTTCATGCATACGTACGACTTACCGTCTCCATGAACGGTGCATTCCATTTCGTACATCCAAATGATATTTACTGTTATATATATATATATTTATATACTGTATTTATATGATATATATTATATCAATGTAATGAATTTCGTTCTGGATATAATGGACTATTGACCACATGGAAAACTTGTACATACATGGTGTTCATTTTTGACTCAAGTACCAAATATAAACAAAACAAACGTTATTATCATAAATGATTACATAATGTTTATAACATGGCAATAAGTGATATAAATGGAATAATAAACTTGAAAAATGTTATTAATCAAGTATAAATTAACTTTTGTTTATTATTCAAAAGATTAAAGATTGACTGAGTCATGTCTGACCCGAGGTAAGGGAATTGATCTCAATCTCCTTTAATTGAGGCATATTTTGTTTTAATACACGACTTCCGTTTATACAATGTACAAACACCTTTGACTTTTCATTTCATTCAAAGGGTATATTTTTCTATGAATAATTTTAATTAACGACAAGAATGAATTTCGTTTTTAACATATGCGGTGACAACGACCATTTCGCCTCCGAAAGTATTAGTTGATCTTTGGCATCCTTAACAAGCCGTATGTTTTTAAAAGGAAAATAAATATTTTATACTATTTTTTCGTATTTTGATATTGAAAATGGGTTTAACAATGGATTATTTATGTCAATATATTTAAGTGATATATTGTGATTGAAATTTGGAAATGTAATATTTTTTTATTATGTGTTATGAATGTGTTATGGTTTTGGGAATTGTTTACATATATGGGTGGTTCTGTAACAAACCTAGGGCTGGTGAGCCTGAGATATCTCTCGAATTAAATTAGGTAACATGAAAAAGGTAAACATGAATGTTTCTCCTAAGATATTTAGGGAATATACTCTGATGGGTATTCCGAAGTAACTCCCTATGTAGTTGTGATAAATATTTTTTAAGTATGTTATGGATGCCACAAGTTACCTTTATGATTTATGATTTCTATGTGTTATTCATAAATCTTCTGTTTTCAAGAGGTAAGTAAAAGAGATTGTATTTTGTATTTATTTATGAACAAATGTTTTCTGTCTTTGTTTTATAACCATTACTGATCTTTTTACACTCATCCCAAGTATTGAAATGCTTTCACAGGACCTAATGATTAATAGGGTCAAGGAAGAGATCAAGGAAAAGTCATGTTGTCTAAAACATGGAACTAGACATGAATCTTTTTTTAAGAGTTTCTAATTTATGAATAAAATGTAAACTGTTTATAAGTGTCTTCTTTGTAATCTTTAGAGATGTAACAGTTATGTCTTAATTCTCTAAAACTTTAAACCTAAAAAGATCCTCAATTAGAATTGTTCATTTAATTCAATATTATGTAATGTTTAAGGTCGGATCCTTATAATAGTTCTATAGTAGGGTTGATATATCATAATTCATAACTCTTTGAATATAATTTTTTAGATTTAAATATTCATTAATAATAAATGTAAGAATGATAAAGGATTGTTTATTATTAAATAATGAATCATTGTACATCATATAAATGTGTATATGTGATTGAATACTTGATTTAATAAAAATATATTCCTTATAAATCACAAAACATTACCATGACATTATTTATACTTTTCCCAAAGGATATGGTTATCTTACCTAGTAAAATTATTATTAAATGAAACCCAATACCTTGAAATTTAGTTATCAAATATAATACAAATATATTCATTATTAAATTTTAATCCATACTCAACTATCATAATAATATAACTATAAAAAATAAGAAAATATTTGGTGTAATTTCTATTTAAAATATATAATTTTCATAATTGATACATTGAGATATTTTTTCCCGGAATATCATGTCACAAACGTTCTATGAATCAAAATAAATATGTAAAATATTGTTTTGTGACTCTCGAAATCCACCTCCAATAAACCGTGGATTAATGAATAGGTTCCAAGGTTTAAAATACTTGATTGAGTGGGATTTCCCCCGAAATATAGTCGTCAGAATACACATATCAATGATTTGAATACCAAAATATTTATAAATGATACAATTTTAAATAAAATTATCATGTATCGGCCTTATTATAAATGAAAAAATTTCAGAAAAAAAAATAACCCCTTACAAATTTCTTAAATACAATTTTGATACATAAAAAAAACATATATCTCCACATATATCAACGAGGAATGATTGAAATTATATAACCACTTATACTACTAAATATTAATATTACCTGACCACAATAATAAATTAAGAGAAAAATATGACATTTTTTATTAGTATACACACATACTCATAATTTTCCTCCCCTATATCCTCATTTTTAAACGTTATAAAAAATTTCACTAGGGATATAATATAAAAAAATAATAAATTAATATAATATTGTTTACAATGAATGTTACTAAAAATACATAAAATAACATTCATTATAATTTCAATAGATACTAGTAATGAAACAATTTCACGCCACTGACATCCATCATTTAACAACCGGCGTAGTTTCTAATTGGAAAAATCAAAGGAAATATAAATTTTGAGATCTAGAGTAAGGGGTGTTTTGATAATTATAAAAAATTATATTCTAGGTGATGATGAATAAATAAATGGATTTTTTATTTTTAAAAAACAAATTTGGTTTTTGTTAGTGTGTCATGCTCATGTTGGAGGAGTTTTTTTCATATAAAATTGAAATTTGATAATATGAGGTGTTTCATGTAGCAACTCATGGGGGTAAAAAAATATGGTAACTCAGAAATGATAAATTCACCACATCATTTAAATTGAACCATGTATCATGAAATTAGGTGATTTTCTCCCCAAAAACAACTAAGTTTCTCCTAAAAGGATTTTATGTAAATTTAATATTTGTGGTATATCACAATTTGAAGTGGGGGTTTCACTATTTCATATAGTGTAATACTTTTTTCTAATCAGAAAACATATAGGAGAGGGAGATTGAACTATGAAGGGTGATTGATGGGGATTTATATTTATATCATCCAATGGGGGAGTGTTGATCCATTGGTATCTAATTTATGATTTTTCATTGTGTTATAGGGAGGATTATTGGGATTTAATCCAATTTGTAATTATATAACATAAACTAAATATAGTCATATTTTCCATGATGATAAAATGGTCACATCAAAATTTCAAAATTTTAAATTATTTTTTTAATAAAGGAATCCTGTAATTTAATATTTATCATATGTGATTCAAATGATATAATGGTATGATGGTGAGACATTATGGATCATCAACCCATTCATATTTGACTTTTAGATATTATTTATTAATTCCATTTTATTTTGTTTTATTTTATATTTTAGTAATATAGTTTGTCCCATAAATCGGTGGTCCTACTTCTCCTGTTACTCAATTGATATCCTTGGATTTGAGAAAGGGTATAATGTCATGGTCAGAATAATAAGGAAAAATTACTAGCAAAACATGGGGATTTATAATGTTTTGTATAAATGACTCAAAATTGATGATTAATTTATTTCATCGATTATTGTATTCACCAATTATCTTTAAATAGTGATTTTAAAAGGTTTACCCATTTTTATAATAAAATTGGTAACCTATTGGGTTGTCTATTGACGGTTCTTTAACTCCTAAGATTGATGTCAGGTCACTATTTTTTGATTGGGTAATTTATATTTCCCAATGAGTAATTCACTTTGTGGGTGGGGAATCATTTTTAGTTTGATAGAGGAATGGGGAAAAGTTTCAAGTCTTCTGGATAAGCTATAGATATCATAGGATTAACCTATTTGTTGTTGTTTCATTGCTGGAAGTGGATTATGACCATTAATAATGGGTGAGAAGACTATAGTACTCATACTATTTAGAGTTTGACATTGATGGTTGATTATAGGGATATTGAATATGAGAAGGGGGTTTCTTCCCCCTATTATTAGTTTTATCCATCATATAGGGTTTTCCTTTGATGGAATGTTTTATCAGATCCCAATGAGAAAACTATTAAATGACCTATATAAGGGTTGTGGGAATTTCATGATGTCATTAAATTTGATTGTTAGGTGTCTTTTAGTGATTATATCACTAGAAAATCCATAGTTAGTGGTTCTGGGTAGTTTATGTGATATTTAGAAAGATAATGAAAAAAACATCATTAAGAAAAATACAAGTAAGCTTATTGGTCATTAGGGAGATTCTGGGTGATAAGTGATGGTTCATATTTATGTGAAGATACTGGGATAATTCAGACTACCTATGTAAAGTTTTATATTTTCTAGATAAATTTTTCCACAATAATGGATTATTGTACTTGTGTGTTTGATCCATGATTGTGGTAGTCGCATTGTGACGTCATGTAAGTTGAGATATGTGTATAGATATACTAGTCATATCTTGGTGTGACTTACCTGTTGTTGTGATCTTGGTATATGGTTTGCTGATGTAATTAGGTATTATACATCAGTTAGGTCCCAACCACAACACTCCAGGTGTGATTATGGGCAAAAATAATTATGAGGACCTACCTTGATCCCATGTGTTTAGGCGAATGTTTGGAATAAGTAAAAATATTCAATGAGAGGATGGATTACATAAATTTTTAGGATAGTCCTACCCAGTGTAAGTGATTATGGACCATGGTTTATTGTAGGGATTACCCCATTGTTAGAGGTATTTAGTTCAACTTAGGTTATGTGATTCCATAAAGAGTGAGAGGGTGGAATAATGATTTAAATTTTTTTTAATGTTATGGGACATTATATTCATTGACTGTGTCAATGAATGAGACATTTTATATTACTTTTGATGAATCATCTTCTTGAATAAGGGTGTGGTTGTACAAGATGAGGGATTTTATATAGTATGTGAACATACTCTAAGAGAGAAGTTGGTAATGATGGATAGGATATCAGATATATATGTCTTAAAATTTCCAAATGTAAGTGATTGTATAAATATATGTACTCGGATGTATTTCCATAAACAAAGTTGATAAATTCATATTGGGATATGCTATGAGATGGAGACTATATCCAGCTTAGGTAATGTCATTAATTGTCTTCAATCATTAAATAATTGTTTGAAAATGATTACATTTGAGGGATTCAGAAAAAATACAGTTTAATGGTATATCATATGATTATTATTACACAATTACTACATAAGTTCGATTTATATAAACCCTCAATGGGTTATTTTTTGAATGTAATGACTTGGTTATGCTTTGGATATAGGCACGATATGCCCGATATATGATTAAAATGACTTTAGGATATCTAATTTTTTGGGATACAATTTATAGGGTAGAGTAACGGTGTTTAGGCTTCCCAGTGATATTGATATGTGTAGTTATTATAGATCACCATCTATTGTAGTTACATTTTTGGGGAAGGATCTATTGGGTTATTAATATTGTTTTTTTTGTATATGGTTTGATTAGATTGTGATGGGTGATCCAAGATGTTCATGCCAGTGGGTAGATAATGGGTATATGTATATTTGTTTTAGAAAACATCTCTACTAGAAGATGATTACTAATTGGATTCCATATGACTGAAATGTATTGGGATCCTTGGAATTAATGACCAAGAGTTCCATGTTTTTTTGACAAGTGAGAGATATGTAATAGGATTGTGTTTAAAACCCCAAACTAAGTAATCAATCAGTATAAGAGGAAATGAACCTGTATGCCTGACGTCAAAAATATATATATTTGAGAATAAAAAAGTAGAGTGAACACTTTCCTCAATATTGAACAAAAAAACGAGACATAGGAACATGAATAGAATATTATATCTATAAAACAATAAAATAATAACAAAAAACAACATATATATAAGAAAAATTTAATTCAAAATAAAACCTCTAATACAAATAATGAATAAACACTAGAAAGGTTTCAGTGGAGCAGTACATGAGGTGTTTGAAAAAAATATTAAATATTAAATTAATGTAAATGAAATACCACATTTCACACTATCTTTTACTGAAAAATTATCTTAACTTATCACCTCCAATATACGTGATCCAAATTCTATTTATCATTTTCTCATTCCAAGAATTAAATTACCTTATCAGGCACTACAAACTGTTTGGATTATTTATATATAAACTATTTATTTAGAGTTGTAGTTATAACTATCACTATTATTAAAAAATATACTCCCTGAATATATTTTAAAAATGAATCCTTGATCACATTATTTGAATTACGTGAATGAAATAATTATTTTCTATTAATGGAAAAACAAGTAACATGTGATTATCAAATAAAATATTTTATTAATAAATTTATTAATTTTTGAATAAAATCCAATTAGAATATAACATTAAAAGATGAAATTATTCATTAGGAAAACAAAATTATAAAACATTATTTGAATATCCACATCTTTAAAGATTTATTAATGAAAACCAATGAAGTAATGTTTTTTAACATTCCCAATAGTGAAGATATGAAATTAGAATTTCACTTTTTATAAGACTGCTACATTGAAATGTAGTTAAAAAAATAAAATAATTTAATATACTACAGAAATATCTAATAATACGTTGAAATAAACATACCATATAAACGAATATAAATAAAATCTCATGCTTCCATATAAAAAAATTATTAAAAATACAAAAACCTAAATATTAATTAAATAATTCATTTTTGTCACCATAGAAATAATCATAACAATCATAATATAAACCACAATGGGAATAAATAGGATCCATGAAAACTATATCGGGCAAAATAATAGTGGTATCTATCTATTTTTCATTCATTATGTGATCCAATAACCTCAAAAATATACTTTTACCTTGTATTACTAAAAAGAAAAATACCTTACATAGTGAAATTTTGTAACATATGACTACTAAAAAAAGTCTCCTTATATATATTTTTGAAATTATATATAAACATTTAACATAAATACCCACGTTTTCTAATGACATATAAATAGTGTTTTGTAATACAATTCATTAAATTTCAACATAAAAAATGTTATATATAATAATAACACAAACAAACCATAGAAGTCTCTAAAAGGAAAAAATACATTTGAATAATATCAAATATGAAGTGACAAAAATTATTTATTAGAAATAAATATCACGAGACAATTAAAAATATCATAAATATATAGAAAAGTGTATAAATTACATTATTTAAAATAAATAGATATAAATGTATTTAATGAAATATTTTCAAGACATAACCAACATTAAAAACACAAATCCCTATAAATGAAATTTAATTCTATATAACCTAACTAAAATCATTATATATTATTTAATGAGTTATAAATACATATCTTAGTCATCGGTGAAAGATCAATTTTAAGTTAACCAAACAATCATCCAATCATTGGAAGCTCAATAGAAAAAACGATTATTATTTTTATAATTCATAATAAATGACTCTATGATAACTACATTCATCATATTATGAAAAAAATAATATAATGATTTAAATTAAAAACCATATGTGCATTGTATATGTGAGATAATGTTTTAGGCATATATTATTAGTAAACTACATTTGATATGAAAATATATTAAAAATTATCTTTAATTCCATAACATCATAAAAGATAATAAATAATATTTTTATTGCAATAAAAATCAATGTTATGAAAAATCATACAGTCTTAGTTCCATCAAGAATATTACATTAACCCAATGTAATTTTTCAAGGTAAATGTATTTTGGG
The DNA here is from genome assembly GCA_963277665.1 of Viscum album. Taxonomy (NCBI): domain Eukaryota; kingdom Viridiplantae; phylum Streptophyta; class Magnoliopsida; order Santalales; family Viscaceae; genus Viscum; species Viscum album. Next base: position 397,829,225 of record OY728151.1, on the reverse strand, counting down.
AGTTCTACTACACTTATTGATGAAAATTTCCTCTAATAATGGTTCTTTTAACAAACATAGATATTTAGAAACACCTACTAATATTTTTAATTGAAGAACCCTTATCCATAATTACTATTGGTTGATGGAAAAATGGGAGTGGATGAAAGAAGATGATAATGGGATATTGAAGAATAGGTTTTCATAATCATAAGTAAAGTAATATATCAATTTTTAAGAATCTCAATATAGAGGATAATTGGATAAAAAAATTTACATAGATACTGAAAGACATTATGGGGAAGGAATTAAAGAATATTAAATAAAAATTGGATTATAATAAAGATAAATTTTAAAATTTGAATGAGTTTGATGCATGGTTTGGGCCTCATATTAGTTATCCATGAAAAAAACTACCCATTGAGGGGGTTCCCTTATACTTCCCATAAAAATATTTCATTCGTCTAAATATTTGAAATGATTTTTTTTCATCCATGGAGGTCATTAAAATATTCCATTTCCAATTCTGGTAATCCATACTCACTACACATTCATGTACATGAAGTCTTCTAGGAATTCCATGAACCATAAAATTGTACTCATAATGTGTGACATTTATAAAGACACCTTTCAGTAAGAATCCAAAAATCATAATTAAATTACATGAATACAAGGGTGTTGTGAATATTCCCAGCATAAAACCGTTAATCCCTTAGAAATTCATAGACTTCTCATCTATGAAAACACTTATATAATGAAATAAATATTCATATACCTAAAACATCAATTAATGTTTAATAAAAATATTAATTATATCATCCATTGTGGGTGTGTTATTCCCACCATTTATTCATGTAGTAACATTATATACCGAAATATCACCTAAATAAAAAATTAACATGTAATAAACAATAAAAAATATGAAATAATAAAATGGTTTGTTAATAAAGATAAAATGATTCATAATAACAACTATATCACAATCCATAAAACCCGGAAGAAAAATATCTTAGAACTAAAATGTTTTATTATTTTTGAATACAAACATGAAATAACTCACACAACACAATATGGAACAAATAAATTAACAAAACAAACTATAATTTAATGAGTAAAATTTATAAAATTTTAATCATAATCAAAAGAAAAAATCTCACCTAAAACATGTATTGTATAGTTGAAAAACCCCAATCTGACATGATGATTAATTATAATAAAATTATTTAATAAAAAAATAATCTATAAAATACCATCTATATTCTTTTTAAATCCATCAAATAAAAAAATTTCATTACTATTTCTTCAGTCCAACTAAAAATATTACAACAAAATCCATATAAGAAAAATATACTCATCAATAATTATATATATTCTATAATGATGTTTTAAAACACGAAAAAGTGGGATGTTATAAAAAATATAAGATATTGTAATCACATAAATCATAATACACATAATAAAACATTATATATAATTTTAATGAAATTCATTATATATTGTAATTAAGGAATAAATTTTTTAATCATGGGATAATTTATAAATATAATGATAATAACAACACATTTAATAAGAAAAATATAATTCATTATAATTGTTGAAAAAAATATTACCTATAAATGTATAAGTGATTTAGAAAATGTATCTTGAATGATTTTATTTTCTCATCAAGATAGGAAAAAATTTAATAAAAATATATTACAAAATATTATATGGAAAATAAATTATATAAATAATTCCTAGATTTCATATAGAAGTAATCCAAATTTAAAGAACCAAATGCATCGGGGTTATTTATAACTATTGTTACTAAAATAAATTAATTAAAGTTTATATGAAAGTTGATTATTTAAAAAACCACACATACCATCTATCATTAAATAGGGTAAAAAAATTTAAAACTAACATAATGTTTAATAATAATAAATTGTATAAACTAATCATTTAGTATGTATATGTAAAGCAAAAAAGTCCAAAACAATTAATTGGTATATTCCTTACAATTCGGTTCTCTCTATATTAAGTCATTTATCCATAATTATAAAACATATATAGAAACATATAAACATGCATAGGAAGTACCCAATTTTATAGATCCCTTACACAAAATAAAGTATCAAAATTTTAAATGAATACTAATCTATGTACTACATAGATAAATAAACATAATATAATACATTTAAATATATAAAATCATTTAATATATATTATTTTTAGTTATAAATATATATTTTATATATATTCCAATATTAATAAATTATTTAAAAACAGTATTGAAATTATGTTTTTTCATAAAAAATACTATGATATTAATTCAGATGTATAGTATGATTGCATTAAAACCCGTGATAAAATGATTATTTTATAGTATATCCAATTTTATGAGCTCTATTTTCAGAACTAATTAGAAATAGAACCATAACATTATAAATATTCAAAAATTGTCTTCAAAATTCATCACCTGACAAAATATTTTTTCATAAAGTAATTTTTGGGGAACACTTAAATTTTAATTATAAAATTAAAATTGTGATCTTACCATTGATAAAATATTATAAACAAATAATTAACAAAAAAATTATTGTAGATACATATCTATCTTTATCAACTGAATAAATCTATCATTACATTTTTTATGGAAAACAATTAGAAAATCACATCCATATGGATGAAAGAATGCATCATTAAACCAGAATATTATTAAGATAAATAATAAAGCTTCCAAAATATATTAAAGATTATTCAAAATAAATTTTAATGCAAAAAAAATCGATGTTATATTTATTTGATAATAAAATAATAAATATCTATATTAAATTATGCTTAAAAATATTTAAAAACCCAAATATGGTTTATAAATATATCATAATGTTCATGAATAATATTATAATATCATAATACTAAATCATTTAGTGAAATAACATATCAAAAATTCAAGATAAAAAATTAGTATTTGGAAGAATTATCAATATCCCCTATAGCCCAATAATCAAAACATGATAATTTCATTTAATTAAAACATAAAACTATAACCCCATACCCTGAAATCCATTGTTAACACAGGTATCATCATGATAGTTGATTATCAAAAACATATAATCATCTAACCATGTTCGACATTCCACACCACATAAGTGACACTTTCACATGGAACATTTCATGGTCACTATTACTATAGGTAGGAAACTAGTTCTAGTGTAGAAGATCAACATTTTATTAAATATATTTTTAAAATAAATATAATTTATTTGATATCATGTGTTATATAGAATGAGTTTAAAAAACAATTAATTATAATCGAAAAAATAATTATTTAAAGTTACAGTTATGTCCTAGCCATTTTATTGTAATGTATTAATTAGTCAAAATAAATTTTGAAAAAAAATATTTTTTAAATTGTAATAAACTAAATTCATTATAAATAAAAATAATAATTTATTAAAAGTAAACAAAATTCTATGAAAAACTATTTTTATGCGCAAAACTTTTTATCTTAAAAAATCAAAATATTCACAATTATAGAATTATTTTAATTAAGTTTTTATATTATATATTATATAAATATTTAATCATTGAACTAATATTTTATATAGGAATGGAAAATAAAAAAATTACAATTTTATGCTTCAAACATATTTTTTTAATTTGGTTTCATCACATTTAATGTAATTATTTTTAATATAAATACTCTAAAATTTAGAAAATTTATTTGAAAAAATGAAATAAATTTTTATTCAAAATTAAAAAATTATAATATAGCTAATTCTTGATAACATTCTAAAAAGAATAAATTTTCAATGATTAGTGAAAATACTTTTATTATTGAAATTATATTTTTATTTATTGAATTTAAAAATATCCATTTTGATTCGAAATAGATTGATATGTATAATTAATTAAATTATGATATTAATATTTCATTTTTGGTTATTCGAATCAATTTTGTGTTGAGTTTTTATTAAAAATAATTACTTAAGGGATTTTACTCTTTGGGATCTTCTTTTTCATAGAGATTGAGAGTTAAATTTTATAATAAATTCTACCACCTTTATCAATTGGTTTAATATATATATATATATATATATATTCAATTTTTGAAATCATAATAATTTATACAATGTAATATTTTTATCATGATTTTTTTCATAAAAATTTACTAATAAAAATTATTTTATTGTTCCTAAGGTAATAATAGGTTTATCAAAGGATAGACTAAAAATATGCGGGTGAAAATGACTTAAATAAATTCGTAATTTCAATTATTATGACAAGTATTGACCTTATATAATCTAGGGTTGCATAATGTACCATTTTATGCATTCCATAATTAAATTCAAATGCCATTATCAAAAACCATTGTAATATTACGAGTCCATCTCTCGCTCAATTATAAAAGGGGAAACCATCCCCTCTCCTACTCACACTTAATGATAATTTTAGTTTTGAAATTTCCTAACCATATACCATACATAGATCCTCCACATGACTTAGAGTCCCTTATTTTATCATATTACCGTTCATGGAAATCATTAGTTAAAAACCAAATGTCGTTTTATAATGATGGGTATAACTCTTAAAGTTGTGTGTCTGTTTTACTTATTCTTATACATCCATAAAATTATAATAATTTATGAAAAAATAATAAAACTATTTATTTAAAAAAAAATGGATGTTATTTTTTTTGTAATCTATAACTATTTCCTCTTCCATCTAATGAAAAACTGAAATATTGATCATTTGCGTGATGAACTACTGCCCCGGGAACTGATGTAATTCACATTCCATCCCCTTTTCTCAAATTTAGAAATAATGATTTATTTATATAATATATATGGTATTTAATAAACAATAATATATATATATAATTGTAATATGACTGATTCCTTTGTACCATGTAATCCATTATAAAAAATGTCACCCATGTGTAAATTTATATTAGGAGCTCCACGACGTGAGGTGATTCATTTTTAATTTTGGTTTTACATGGATGGTAATAAGGATGGATTAACTGAGTATATGTGATTAATATGAGATAATTAAAATTCAGTAAATATTAATTTCTAATTATATAAGTTTTTACTATCTATTGAAAAATAAAAATAGAATTCATTCATACATAAGGCCAAGAATCTCTATTAACAGTGTAACTCTTTTTTCAATATCTAGATTTTATTGATTAAAATAAATACTTATATAATTATTATTATTTATTATTTATATTTTTTAACATTATTGATATTATTTAATAATAATAAAAATAGATGATACAAAACCACTAAACAAAAACAAACATGAAAAATGATGCAGTTTTCTTCTTAAATAGTATTTTTGATAAAAAATTGATCATTAATGTTTTATAATAGATTAGAACAAAAAAAAATATTTGATATAATATATATTAATCTAGTTCTTTAGTTGATAAATAATAAATAAATTTATTACAAATAGGTTTCAAACACATACGATGGACGTTAGACCCAAGTTAAGTGATTTTATTCTCACATTTACTTATATGAGAGACATTCCATATTCACAAATAGTTTATTTTTTATGTAGTATATATTTACCAAGATTTTATTTTATGATGATATACATTAAAATTATAGAGATAAAAATATCCAAATATTTTTCTCTTATTCATGATGTTTTCCAATGTTTCCAAATTAAAGAGTGTTTTATATTATAATCTCATTTTTATCGTCAATGATATTTATTATGTTCAGTATAATGAAATATTATGATATAACTCTCATAAAACTCATGAATGTTATTCTCCCCTAGTTATATTTTGTTATTAAATGTTTTCCATTCATTTTTATGTTTTTATTTACTAAGTGGATTGCAATAATATTTATATGGAAAACATCCATTATATATCTCTTCAGTCGACAACCATTTCTCATCAAAGTCCAAGATTCCTAAAACTATTTTCTAGGATGTTTTTTATATTCTATAATTACTATTTAATTTATTTATATCCCATATTTGAGTTATTAAAAATATTTTTAATAGAATAATCTTGTTATTTTCAATATTATTTGATTTTGAATTTTAACTAAATATGTGAGAATAGTATTTTTTTCATATGAAAAAGAATAAAATTTACCACTAGCTTGGATAGAAAATGTATTGAAACATCATTTATATTATATCATGTATATTTTCTAAGATAATTTCTTATTTAAAAGTTTTAATTTTTTATATATTATATAATTTTCTCAAAGGAAAATTGTATTTTCCTCAAGATTTGTTCAATGTGATATTTGAAAATAATTTTTCCCATATAATATGAAATTCATTGATGATTTTTAATATTTAATTCGTATATGATACAAATATTCCACCCTTATTCTTTATATGTGTGGTTTTGAAAATTATGACCAGATGTTTAAGAAACCCTTTTATCATCCATAAGTTATTTTATGATTATATACTTATGAAACCCATTTCTTATTCATACGTTAGGATATGATGAATTTTTTATGATAATGTACAACAGGTATATATGATATTAATTATATAATGGGTGGGACAAAAATTATATATCCCACCAATAAAATTCTTAGAAATTGATATCTAATGTGACAAACAATACAAGAATGTGGAGAGAACATTGTTGAGTAAAAGGCTATGTACACATTGATAGTATTGGGAGTGAACATTTACTACAATGATTGGTTATAATGTGAACCCATAAAACTATGATAGTAATGGAAAAAATCCCTAATTTCTATTGAAATGATTTAATATTCTTATTTGTATTCAAAAAATCTATTTTTTATTCCCTTAATATTATTTTGTTGACTATGTTCATTGATTCCATTATGATTTATTTCTTATGAAGTACCAAATGTTCTTCCATGACTCAATTTTATGTTTTAATATATATAGGGTATTATTTTTAAATTTTATTTTCAGGTTCTCATTATGTTATGATCATGTTTTTTTGTGATCTTTAATATAAATTTTTTTACCCTTATATATTATTTGAAGACACCCTTTCCCATGATTTAATTTCCTTGGATATGAAGAATTATATTATAAATTATATTTATAATAAGGGTGAAAATAATGAATAAGTTATAGGGAGGTGATTTGGATCAGTTATGAACCCATTGAACATGTATCTAACATTACAATAATATAAGACCTATATAACTTTTGAAACGTACATAATGTTATTTAGTGAATATTCGTCTAATAAAATGTATATATTATGTATAAAAATGATGGGTGGATATAGATTGTATCATACCAATTTTTTCAAACCATTTTAATGTAGGAAGATAAAATATTTGTGAGATCGCTTATAATAATCCATTGTATAAGAGAACAACCTACATTATGGAAAAGGAAGTAGCATGAATTTTCTAGAAAAACATCCCTATCTAGATACTGCGAGGGGATACAGGTTAATAATAGATATATATAATGTTAATAACCCTTAATTTTATTAGTTGAGTATATCTCATTCATTCTTCTAGTTTATAGTTAGTGTATCATTAATAACAATCGGTTTGACACTGCAGGAAGATATTATCAAGTTAATTCAAAATTTTATTACATACTATCATGAATAGTTTGTATACATAATTAATATGAGAGATTTAGGATAAACATAATGTGGCATATATTTAAATGATTCACTAGTTATACATTAAATTAATTAATTTTTATGATTAATTTTCTGATAAATAATGATTGATGGTCTGAAAACCCATTTTTGGGTATAGAAATTGATATTGATTGATTATATTGATGTGGTAATAATAAATATCAAATATTTATGTACCCTATTTGATCATAGTTATATGAATCATGAAAATGATATCATAATTTATATTCTTATCCATTGATAGTATATATTGAATTAGTATTGAGACACTCTAATTATATGATGATCACTTCTCAAGTTTATGCTTCTTATTCGGTAGAAGTTTGTGAGATTATTCTTTCTGTAAATTTTAAATTTCATCATATGATTCCATTATATGATATCATAGGCATGTATTGAATTTCTTTATATAAATATTACATCAATTTCTGATGAATGGAAGTCACATTTTATATTTTTAAGCATCATATGATCTTCTATCACTTTGATGGTAAATAAATTCATTTGATAGAAATAAGTATTATTGTATGAGTCATGATTTCTACTAGAAAATGTTGTATATTTTATATTTTAAGGGATAATATCAACATTGATGTTATTCCTATTGTTTATGATTTTACTGATATCTTTGAAAAATATTTTCCTTGACTTCCCTTAAATTGTGTGGTTGAGTTCTCAGTAGAACTATGATGTATTGTGATACCTATTTCAAAGTCCAAGTATAGAATGGACCATACTAAATTACATTAATTGAAGAACAAAATAATGTAGAATTGTGAAAATGTATTTTTAACCATGTTTAAAATATTAGGGTTCACTATTATATTTTAAAATAATAATTATGTATCAATGAGATTCCATATTGATTTTCAACATCATAATAATATCTCTATCGATAACAAGTATCACTTACATTGTATTGTTGACTTGTTTGATCAACAATGGAGAGCCTAATAATTTTCCATACAGTTTGGATATCATAAATTAATGCTAAATAAGTATAATATACCCTGAAAATATTCCATACATGGTATAGAAACTATGAATATATAATGTTTCTATTTGGTATTTGTGACATTCCTACAGTCTATATGGACTTAATGTATAATTTATTTAGATATTACCCCGAATACATTGTGTGTACAATTTAGAAATGACATTATATTCAATTATATGTGTAAGGAAGTCCATTAAAATCACCCGAGGATTGTATTAAATACTATAATAATGGTTATGTTTTTTGAAAATTTTACATTATGTGAATTTTCTCAATTGAAAATTTTGTTTCCATGTAATATAATATAATGTGAGGTTTATATGTGTATCCATCAACGATGAAAATTATTGAACATAATCCCACTCTAACATTTATGATGTAAATCAATAGTTTTCATTATTTGAATCGATATTATAGAAAACTTGTAGAGACGTTCAGGTGATTATCTAATTCACTAACCATGTTAACTCAGTTAGGAGCCATGTTCCTTTGGTGAAAGGAATGTGATGAAAAATACATAGAGCTAAAGTGAATGAAAATTAGTATAAAAATTAATAAATTACCTTGAAGTGGATAATGTTCAGTAATATATATTGAATAATCAATAAAGGAACTAGGATTCATTCTCATGTAGAATGGCATGGATATAACTAATTTATCTTGGAAATTTATGGTTCATGTGAAAATTTACCCAAATCATGATTTAAAGTTAGCTAAATTAGTCATTTCATTAAATACATGGTTGCATTATATATATACATAATGGTGAGACATATATATATATATATATATATATTAGTCGTAATATTTTTATGTAAATATTAATACGAAAATTGTTCAATATTTTCTAGAGAAGATATGTTCAAAAGTATGTAGATTATAAATGCTCAAAAAAATTACACTATAGCAAACAAAACAAGGTGGAAGATGATTCTATTTGAAATCATCATGCTAGATTATCCATTAAGATGATAAAAAAGATCAATTATTTCTATATTTTACTATATTTTAAATTGAAATCATTATTGAATTAATATGTATCACCATTACCAATGAGTGGTCAACCATCAGTGCATGTGATAATAATGATTCACAGAAGGATGATGTGGAACTCTTGAAGAACATGAGAAATATTACTAAGGTAAAAACTATTTTTATGGAAATATAATGTCCCAGAACCATGTATTTTATCTTTATATACTATATTTTAAGAAGGATCTTTTTGATGAGGTTCATAGTTCATCATTCCGTATTCATCTTTAGTTTATAATGATGTATTCAGATTTGAATGTGTACGTATGGGGGATGCGTGAAGAGATATATTTTATTGAATATTTGTATGTCCTAGGTATAACAATATGATAGGGAGGATTCAAAATACTATGGGAATATTAAGGAAACTTATCCTACCAGAATGTAAATGGAAAAAAACTCATCACCATTGATTTTTGCATCAGACTTCCCAAAAATACAAAGGGGTATAATTTTATTTTGGTAAATGTTGATCACTAAGGATGCCATCAAATTATTTCGTCAGATAAGGAATATATTTTGATTATATTTTCATAAATAATATTAATCAATTTTTACATTTTCATGGATAACTACATTATATTATCAATGATCAGGATTAGAGGTTTACCTTAATTATTTGGTGAGGTGTTCAATAGGCTCTTAATAATCAATAATGATTTAGTACTAATAACTATCACTCTATTTATTGCATATATTATTTATCTACTAAAACCCTAAATGATATTATATGATATTTTTAAGGGATTTCAAATTTAATAGGAATTAAAAACCTTCTTATAATTGAGTTTTATTACAACAATTGCTTTAAATTGAGCATTTAGAAAGCTCCTTATGAAACCCTTTACGGATAAAAGTGAATAAATCAAACATTATATGATAAACTTGTATAATATATGTTATTAATACATGATATATATGAGTAAATGTTATATAATTATAGATTTTTAAAGAAAACATAAATATATCATAGAGTTAAAAAATTAATGTTAAAAATCATTTGTTTGATCAATATTTTTATGTTAGTGATAAGGGTTTTATGATAAATTTTCCATGTATTGATTTTATGATATTTCAAAAAAAGAATATCTAATCCATTGGTATATTTTACCGTCTTTGAATATTTATTCCAAAGTGATGGTAGCTGATCACTTGGAACATCGACCAAGCCTCTCTAAATTGTACGATTTGTTCCAAATATCTCTTCTGAGGGCTTACATAATTGAACCTTCATATGTACAAAAATCAGTGGTCATACCATTTGATAAATATATCTTATATTAATAAATTATAATGTAAACTGTGTATTATATAGATAATGTTCTATGAAACATGGATAATAACTTGGTTTATGCTTTTTTGTGAATCTACCAATTTGGGGATGCTACATGGGAACCTGAGAATGTGATGAGGAAGAAGTGAACTCAATTTTTTCTATCATTGTGCCATAATTTTGAAGAAACATTCTATTTATGGGTTATAAAATCAAAAACCATGGGATTTTAATATATATATTCTTTATATAAATATAATTTTAAAGATTTATTGCCTTACGTGTAGTCATGTGTTTAAACAAAACGTTATATACTATGAAAATATTGTTATTTAATTAAATATATATCTCATATATATTGGATTTATTGGTAAAAATATGAATTAATAAATTATTAAAACTATGGTTTACACTATTATAATAATTATTCATTATAAATTAGTATTTGATTCAATTAAAAGAAATGAAATATTTTTTTGAAAACAATTATTTTATGTGCACTATATTTTAATCCTAATAAATGCTCATAGTCAGTATTATTTAATTTTTTTATTAAATTTATATATTATATAAAAAATCAATGTCTTAATTATTAATAATATAATATTTTCATCCATGGTTGACCAAAAATATCAGATTTAAGATTAAATTTCTAAATTATATAAAAAATCAATGTTTTTATTATTAAATTTTTGTATTAAATTTATATATTACCATTGTCAATTGAGTGGTCAACAATCTATCCAAGTGATAAATAAAGAATAAAAGAAGGAGGACTTAAAACTATAGAATATGTTGAGATATGTACTTCAATTTGACCATAATTGTGATGGAATGAAAAGGTTGAATAACCTTGTATTTGTTCATCCCATATGATATTTGAAGATGCATTTGTTGGATGAGGCTCATTGATCATCATTTTATATTCATCATTCACGTAAAAATATATATAGAGATACAAAAAAGTATATCGAGTGGGATATAATAAACTGATATATTGTAGTATATGTATCTTAATGATTATCATGTGTGCTGGTTAAGTATAAGAGAGAATATATAATGGGATTTTATAGCCACTACACATACAAGAATGGAAATATGAGATCTTTGTCATAGATTTTATTATCAAACTCCTCAAAATGTATAAGGGTTGTAATGATATTTTTGGTGTAGATAATCACCTTACAATGTCAATGCACTTCATTTTAAATATAGAATAAATATATCACGATCATATTTCAATAATTTATATGAATTTTTTAGGATACATGGTTACAATATTTTATTATAATAGACATTTATTAAAGGTTTACCTCAATCTTTTGGTGAAGGCTACAACTTGATCTGGATATAGAGTTATGTTTCATTACTACATATCATCCTTAGGTAGGTGGTCAGTCTATAAATAAATTCAAACCATAGAGGATATTATAATATATTTTTCAATGGATTTCAAGGGTTATTAAATTAACAACTTCTTCTTGTAGAATTTTCGTTAATAAATTATTTCACTCAAGTTTTTAGATGACTCTTTATGAATCCCACTATAGAGATATTTTAAAAACTCAATTTTTTTGTGATAACATTAGATAAAAAATATATTGGGACATGATCTAAATTATGAAATTGAAGACAAAGTTAGAGAAATTATACATCACAATAATGATTCTTAGAGCCGAGAAAAAAGTTATAATGAAAATAATTGGGTTGATTTTCAATTCTAAGATAGTAATAGGGATTATTTAAAACATTCATTATGTGAGATGGTTATGATATTAATTTATAGGTAAATTTTTTTCCAAATGTATATTATCCATTTAATGAATCCTGGTTATGTAGGGCTAGCAGATTATCTCTTAGTGCTTCCACCAAACCTATCTGAACAACATGATATGTTTCATATGTCTCTACTAAGAATATACATTCCTAACACTTCATGTCTAGAAAACTATGAAGTCATTCCACTAGAGAATGGTCCCTCTTATGTGGAAAAATAATTGAGAATCATGACCATAAATATAAATTTATTTGAAAAAAGACCGCACATATATTCAATGTATTTTGGTGAAACATGTAACACAAATTGTTTTGTGATTTTTTTGAATATATTAATTTTTTTATAGATTTCACTATACTAAACACAATGTTAACCATTCACTACACACAATGCTAAGTAATATTGTGTTATGCATAATACAGTGTATTAACAAAACCAAGACATATTACTAATATAGTTATCCAAATACATCCATTTTAACCTATTTAGAAAACATATTGAGATTAATAGTAATAAATACATGTAAATATTTTGTAAAATAATTTTATATAATGGAATAAGATTCATAAAAAATAATAAATTTTATTAATGTCTTAATATGTTTTTAAAATACTATTTTCTAAAAAATTCTTATAAATTATTTTTATGAAAAATTATAGAATTAAATTTTTAAAATGGATTAAAATGAAATTAGTAAAATATTAATATTTTTCCAATTAAAACCTAAATATTATCTTTATGTTAATTATTTATTTTATTATAAAAGTTTATTTTTTTAATAATAGTGTAATATAATGAATCTTAATCGTAAATTTACTTTTTTTTATTTTTACTTGTAAGGTTAAATTCAAATTTAAATTTATTTTAAAGATAAATTAATTATTTTATAAATAAAATAATATAATTTAATAAATATTAAAATATATCAAAATGAATTTTAATATAAATTTTTTAAACTATTAAACATTTTCTCTTTAATGGTCCACATTCTCATTAAATTTGTGAGATTAGTTTAAAATTAAAAAATTTACTATTTTGATAATGGAATTTTTAGAAATGGATTGAATATTTGGAATAATAATAACTAATATTACCCAATATGAGGGACATAATTTTTCCCCAAATCAAATAGTGAATGAAGTAGAAATTAATTTTTGTGTTTTAGATAATAATGGGTTTGTTAGTGGTTAAACAAAAAAATTAAATTTTAAAATTACCTATAAACTTTTGTAAAATATATATTTTTGGACATATATCTACAATATAATTTCAAAAGTAAAAAATTTGTTCCAGTTTTAGCTTTTTTACATATTTAAAACATGGGATCGCACAATTCTTCTAAAAAATAAAAAAAATTTCTTCCACCACAGGTATAAAATGATAACCAAAATACTTTATTATTCAAAAATTTAATCTTATTTTAATAAAATATCTCCTTGAATCAAATATAAACTTCTCCAACTCATCCTATAATACTATTTTTGGGTATAAATTTATCCAAGGAATGATTTTAGTGAAAACATAAGGATTATACCGAAAAAAGAGGAAAGATTCATCAAAGTGCATTATTGACATATGTTTTTATTCTCCAAATGAAGTACATTTGACTTTTTATTAGATAAGTGAAAGTAATATTTGTTTTAAATTATATGGTATGAATTAAATTTAACAATATCATGAACACTCAATGATTAGAGAATTCCATTATATATTCATGATTTTATTTTGAATGAATAAATTTCAATTAATGTTTGAAAATATATATATTTTAAATATGTTATTCAAATGTGAATATTGTATTTTCATCAATACATATTCTATATGATATTTCAAAATCATTTTCCCTTAATATATGAAATACATTGATGTTTTTAATCTTTACATAAGATATTTTAAAATTATAAAAATCTTAATTATTTCTAGAAACAGTTAATTATTAATGTGAAATGATTTTTATGAAATCTATTTCGCTTCCCCAGGATAGTCTATGATTAAATATTTAATATAATAATTTTTTGCTTCAGTCTGGTGTGCTCGTGGTGCGTGCTGTCTCTCCTATGTTGTAATTCCCCTACCCTAGTTACCTAAATTAGGTGCATTATTACATAACATTGGCATGATCACAAAAGATCAAGTCTTGAAAGACTAATTAGTTTAGTAGCATTGGAAGTACGTGATACATTCATAAAGTTCACATTACATCATTAAATGAAAAAATACAATAACATTGTTTCCATAGACAATGATGAGATCCCAAATACTATCCCTGCAGGTCAGTCATTATATACATCTTCATATCCTGGAAAAAAGAAAACATAGAAAGGGTTGAGCTCTGATACTCAGTAAGGATAACAATATAACGAAAACTTTCATAAACAAGCATAAACATTTAAGGCAATATTTAAGACTAAAACAAAATCCTTTTAAACATAATATTTAGAATAATATGGAAAAGATAAAATCAAATAATTCCATTTACTTATTCACATGGATATTCTACTATTCTAATAATCACATGCAATATCAATAGACACTCTTATAATGATGGAATGCATAATGCCTGGCTTTCATAACCACATAGTCAAGTCCTTGTGCCAAGACTAAAAATAAGAATTTTCAAAGGCCTGGTTTCAATAAAAAAGATTTCCTCGTGATACCAACAAATACATCGAGGAGCTATAGTGGGCTCCACCAATCACTTACTTAGTTCAATGCATTCCCCATATGAAAAGGTTTAAACATAACATAAACATTTATATTAAAACTGGCATACAAAATGTCAATACTTTATCCATAAACCATGAATGGTATGAATTAAGACATCCACAATCAAACATATCACAAAACATTAAATAAAACATGGAATTTTATTATCATAATAAATCAACTTCAAACAAATTGAAAATCCATCAAAGGATGTTGACATTGATGAAATCAAAACCATTTTAGTGAAATATCACTTTATATTTTGAAATCATATAAAGGTCATGTAATTATAAAAGAAACCATTTATATTTGAAAATATTCTTATAATATTCTAAGGGATGCTTCAACGATGTTATAACGGCTGAAAATAGCTACACCTGCCATATAAGTTAAAAAAGACATCTTACTTAAATTTTGTCGATAATGTTAAAAAGTACAATGTTTTGAAAATGACGGAAATATTCCTTTAAAAAAATTTATTAAAATTAAAACAAGGGTATAAATGAAATTAACCCATATTATAGTAAAAAAAATTTGTAATACATTTTTAAGAAACATGGATTTGGATGATAAAGAGGTCCCAGTAGATACTTACATAAAAACAACCTCGGATAATAATAAGTTTGTTAAATTAACCCTTACCTTGTAAGTTTCCAAGGTAGAGGGTTGGTTAACCTTATATATAATGGTTAAATAATTTTTATTAAATTATAAAAGAATCATATATATTAATATGATATCATATATGATTTTTAATAATGCTTTGTTAATAATATCTTAGTATTATCGTCTTTTCGGGTGTTAACTGATTCATTTTAATTTATATGAATTGTTATATAAGTAATGTTTGTTATATATAGGATGTATCTTATTCATATTTATAATCATATTTAGTATTTGAACATTATATTTAATCATCTAATGAAATTTTTCCTTGAATGCATACGATGGGGAATTAATCTCATCACGTTCGTGGAGACGGTAATCCGTACGTATGCACAAGAGATAATATCATTCTTTAGATATTTAAATAATATATAATTGGATGGTATCTCATATATACATAATCATAATCATGATATATATATTATTTACATAAATTACACATCATTATTATACCCAACCAAATAATAATGTATCGAATGACAAGTACACCACGATGTGGAGACGGCAAGTCATATGTACGCATGTATGGTGACATGTCATTCAAAGGATGGATTGAATAATGAATATGGTTGTAGAATATTTATAATAACATAACTGAATATAGAATATATTAGATTTTTCATTTTATAATGGAAACAACAATGAAAGAGGAAGTATAAGAAGAATGGACCTTGAAAGAGGTGATGGAATATTTACCTTTTCTTCAGGATCTTCCTTTTGATTTGATCAAAAGGGCTCCATTGGTTGGCTTTCTTACTAAAGTAAGGCCATTAAGATGAATTGAGAACAGTTTAGAGTGTATTTGGTTGGGGTTTGGCCGAACCAAAACGCTCTATATGTGTGAATTAGAGAGAAGGGGGGTGTCCTTTTATAAGAGGAGTGAGGGGAACCTTAGGAAAAGCTAGATATATTATTTTATAATAAAAAAAATTCGGATTATAATAGCTCGAAAGTGGATTATATAAAGTATAAGGTGGGTATGGGTCGAAAACCACTCAACCAATAGGTTTTAGTCGGGTTTGGTTCACTATAATAACATTATCTTTTAGACATAACTCTTAGTTAAATAGTTTCACATTTACCATGTCTCATTGTGTTGTTATATTATATGGTTAATAAACTTACTATAAACTTATAATCGAACCCAAGTGGTTTATTAATGATTCACCTATCATTATATATGTAATTTGGATAAACCTTATATTTTTATTATTATTATATCAGTCAATAATATAATATTTGTTTTAAAAAATACTTTATGACAATTTTGAGACTATTTTATAATTGATTTTTTGTTAAAGTCCTAATAAATTTATTAATTAAAAATCAATTCATTTAACAAATCCTAACATGTCATATTAGCCTATAAAATTCTTTTATGGAATAAAAACATTCAACTAATATTTATATTAAAATTTATAATACAATTTATTTGAATCTTTATTTAATAAGAAAAATACTACATCATTATTGTGTCAAAAGTAAATTTAATTATTCAATGTATAAAAATTTTAAATAAAATATTATTATGTAGGAAATATTTTTAAATTTATATTGAATATTTATAGTAAAAGGGATAACATGTATAACCCTATGTAATATTTTTTTACTAAAAGATACATGCTTATGTCATTTTGGTATTTACATTAACTTAATTAATATAAAGTGTCATTATCACTTACAAGTGGCTCCACAGGGTACCCAAATCGGCCGAAAGATGCCTATGGTCGGACATGTATTATCCAACAGGTTTGGGACACATGTTAGTGTAATTTAATATTATTATAATATTATTTGTTTTCCCTTATTTTCCAGATTTACCCTTTAAACATGGTAAATTTAAAAAATTACCGAAGTAATTATTCAAAATGTCTAAAAATAAAAGTGACCTATTTTCACAATTTGAACCTCCGGATTCAAAATATGGAATCCATTTTTCTAAATTCAAAACATAGGATTGTCAGAAATTAATTTATAATTAATTCCCATTGTCAAAACAAAAGGCGTGTTTTCGAGCAACAATATCTATCAAAATATTGGCACTTGTTTATGCACAATGTCAAAGTGAAATTAATTATAATGATCTAAATTGTATTAAATGATAACAAAATATTATAATTATACATAAAAACAAATAAAATGCATAATTTAACACTATAAATTATTTTGATTAAAAACGTTTTTTGAATTAAAATTTAGTATTTTTCACTATTCACCAAAATATTAAATTATTCATAAAAGTACCAAAAAACTATCAAAACTAAATTTTTATGTCCTGATTCTATAGAATAATTTTATTTTGTCAAATTTAATATATAAAAGTGTAAAATATTGTATTTAAAAAGGGTTCTCTATCAAAAAGCTGTAAAATTGCATTTTCCAAAAAATACATCTGTTATCTAAAAAATTGAATTTGTTCTTATATTATGTCTATGAAACACAAAATATGGATGTTAAAATTATATGGAGTATATAAAACTCAAAAAAAATTAATACTATTCATAATCTCTTTTGAACGGCTAGTTTGGTAAGTCATGGTCCGCTTGAACTTGGTGTTGCGTGTAGTGAAGGTTATTGAATTACTTTGAAGAAATAACATACTATGAAATCTTGGGGTTTTTCATTCTTCCCTCCTTCAATAAATTGCATCCTCTAAATTTGAAATTGTTTTTTCAAAATAGAAGCCTGAAAATAGTAAATACCTTTTTGAGAAAACCCACATCAGAAATTGGGTTAATGAAATTTATTTTTAATAAGAGGAAAAGGGGAATGAAAAAGTCACCACAAAATTATGATCTCGATTAGGAAAACATTGGATTAAAATAAAGACACAAAATTAGATGAAAAATTTAAATATTTATAAGGAGTTATTGAGGTCATCAATCACAAAAAATTGTAAAATTTAGGGCCTCAAAGACATTAATCTATGATGATTTAAAATATTATCAGTTAAAAAAACATAAGGTATTAGGATAATACATTTTTAGTTTTAAGATACCTTAACTAAAGTTTAAGAATATATTTCTTCATTGAAAAATAGAGAAAAAATATATACATGATAAGTAGAGTTCCATCCTTTAACTAAATTCTATCACAAACTAATCTTTCACACTAAAAGATAATAACTCTTAAAAAATATTCTATTTATCCTATTTTTAACGTCCCGAGTCCGGAGCCCCTCCATCGGTGCCCCGTACCCGATTTTCCACATGACCTCAAGGTCGTTTCCCCGAACGCCAGAGGCTGCCGACTAGCAGCGAGGTCCTAGGTGAATCAGTGGGGAAACAATGCCCTCATTCATTAAGGTACCAAAGGTAAGAAAACAACAATAAATAGCGGAAGCATTAAACAACATGCATAACAGCAGAAAGCAAACAGCGGAAGCAATGTAGATATATAACTATGATGACAAAGATACAGTAGGTACAAGTATCTTAGGAAAAAATAAAACACAACAACATGATGAAATACAACTGAAACCAAGTGCAAAAGAAAAGCAAAGTAATCTCCTCAGCATCGCGAGCCACGGCTCGGTCCCATGCTCCCCAGCTCCCGATACAATCAAGATCCTGAAGTGGAAGGATGCTTTCCCTTATCTATACCTGTAGAAACATAGTCTTCTTGGGCCTAAAAGCATAGCCCAAACAGAGTGTGAGATACAATCCCAGTAGGCAACCACCAAAATATTTGTGCCTAACAGTCAATGAATACAAGGCAGTACTAAAACAAGAAGCAGTAAATAGAAAAGCATAAACAACTACAATCCACATTTCTAACAAGTAAGTAACACAAGTAAGCAGTCAACAACAAGAAGTAAACAGGTAACCCTCTGGGTTTCTCCCATAGTCTAACCCCTATGGTTCAACCTCTATGTATTATCCACCCTCTGGTAGGCACACACAGTCTCACCCCTCCGGTTCAGCTACGTAATTAAGCAGACTCTCTAGGGAAGCACTCACCGTCAATTCCCCCTATAGTCTCGTATCGTGCTAAAGGCTCTCTGGGGAAGCACACAATGTCAATTCACCCTGTGGCCCACATCCTAGTTAAAGACACTCTGGAGAATCCCTTCCATCAATTCTCCACTTGGTCCCACATCATGATTAGAAAGACACTCTGGAGAATCCCTTCTTTCAATTCTCCCTTTGGTCTACCACTCCATGTTCCCACAGTCCTGAGTATAACTAAACATGCTCAGCACGTGCATATAGTCCAAGTAAACCTCAAGAACTACTTGGCTATCAACTAAGGCTCAACAGGAATAGTAAAACAGTAGTCCAAAATCCTGTAGCTAGGCATGGAAAAGGAAAATGAGCACAATTAAAACACTTTAATAACAAGAAATAACCTCTAATAAAGCAATCAAGAAATGCAGGAAAGAAAAAAGGGAAAAACAGGAAACACGTGATACCCCGTTCACGGGTATTGGTGGAATTTTCAAATAATACTCATCGAATTTCAACAGAAAGTCACAAACCGCCTTTCTCGATCCAAGGAGATCAATATATGTGTATCTTGAAGACAGATTACCCTTAGAACGACGTAGTTCTATGCAATTCCAACGCAACTATCCATGCTCGAATCGGAGAACGGATGGTGAGGTAGGACTCCATCGAAGATCTGGTCGTACGGTCTATCTCGGACGGTTGAAAACAGAAGACGAAGACAGATATGGGGGTTTGACGTGACCCCGGTCCATTTAATGAAAAAAAGTACACGGCGTGTACATTTGGAGTACACAGTGTGTACTTCGAATTTTCCGTACTCTGAAATAACTGGCCTCCACCTCAGCCTTACACACCGTGTGTGTGGCCCAAAAACGATCAGAACAAGGCTTCGAGCTAGGGAAAGAGACACGGCGTGTACTCAGAAAGTACATGGCGTGTACTTTTGAAATTTCCATAAAAATCATTTTTCTCAGAAACTCCAAAAAAAAGGAAAAACATACCTGAAAAGAGATCTGGGTTCTTACAAACTTCCCCCCTTAAAGAAATTTGTCCCTGAATTTCCATAACGACGCAGAGAAGGGGAAACCTCGAACAGCTCCAGCCACTGCGATCGTACATCGGCCTCCCTCTCCCAGGTCTCGTCCTGTACTCGTCCGTGCTGCCATAGCACTTGTACCAGAGGAATAGACCGCCCACGGAGAACCTTCATTCTACGATTGAAAATCAGGATAGGATGCTCCTCGAACGACGCATTTGCATCAAGCTCGACTTCCTTGGGCTGAAAGATGTGATACGGGTCTGAAAAGTAGTGTCGGAGCTAAGAGATATGGAAGACGTCGTGCATGGACCGCTACCTCTGAGGTAGCTACAACCGATAGGCAACCGGCCCCACTCTCTCCAAGACCTCAAATGGCCCGACGTACCGCGGTGAATGCTTACCCAGTCTCCAAATCCTCTTGTGTCCCAACCACGGTGCAACACGTAGGAAAACCAGATCATCGACCTCGAACTCCAGAGGTCGTCTCCACTGATCATCATAAGACTTCTGTCGTGACTGCGTTGTAGTCATCCTCTTTCGAATCAGCTCTATCTGCTCTGAAATCTCCTGAACAAGACGAGGTCCCAGCAAAGCTGCCTCTCCTGCCTCCAGCCAGCATGAGGGTGATCGGAATGGCCTACAATACAAAGCCTCATATGGCACCATCTGAATGGTCGCCTGAAAACTGTTGTTGTAGGCGAATTCCTCCATAGGAATATGCTTCTCCCAAGAACAGTCAAGGTCGAGGATGCAAGCCCGAAGCATATCCTCAAGCACATGGATCGTGCGCTCGAACTGGCCATCAGTCTAGGGATAGTATGATGTACTCAAAAGTACCTGTGTACACCAGGCCTTCTAAATTCCCTTCCAGAACTGAGAGGTAAAGTGCACATATCTGTATGAAACAATAGAGCACGGAACTCCATGTAGAAAAATGATATCTATGATGTAATGTCGTCCCAGATCATCGACACTAAAGGTCTCCTTGATCGGAAAGAAGTGAGAAACCTTCATAAGTCTGTCGACGATAACCCAAACAGTGTCATTTTCCCGAGGTGACCTCAACATCCCGGTCATGAAGTCCATCGCAACATCATTCCAATTCCACTCCAGAATGGGTAACTACTGTAAAAGCCATGTTGGTCGGTGATGCTCTTCTTTCACCTATTGACATGTAGAACAACTCAAAACAAAACCAGAAACATCCTTCTTCATACCTGGCCACCTTTATTGGCGATGAAGGTCCCGATGCATCTTGGTGATGCCAGGATGAACTACCCAAACTGAGGAATGGAAATCCCGCATCAGCTCCTTGGGTATGTCTGATGGCACCCATACGCGTCCCTAGAAGCGCAAGATCTCATCCTCACCCACTGTCCATCCAGGAAGAGGGTCCCCTCATGACACACTCTCCCGCAGAACTAAGCCTTCTGAGTCTGATAGCTGCCTCATCCGTACCCGATCAAGTACTGTGGAGGTAACATCTACAGAATATAGAAAAGCCAATCCCCATCTATCGTGCACCTCTAGATGCATCTTATAGAACAGAGCCATTAGCTGCCACTCACTACTGGCCTCCTGAACTGCCTGAATTTGAGTTCTCCTGCTCAACGCCTTAGCCACGATGTTGCCCTTTCCCAGCATATTGGAAATCTCAAAATCAAAACAATGAA
The DNA here is from genome assembly GCA_963277665.1 of Viscum album. Lineage (NCBI taxonomy): Eukaryota > Viridiplantae > Streptophyta > Magnoliopsida > Santalales > Viscaceae > Viscum > Viscum album. Next base: position 397,806,524 of record OY728151.1, on the reverse strand, counting down.
GATACTCGACCCACTTGCGCTTCCTCATATTTAGATCATGGTGAGTAAAGATATAATTGAGACTCTTGTGGTCAGTGAAGACCACAAAGTGCTCTCCCAGAAGATAGTTTCTCCAACAGCGCAAGGCATTAACAATAGCTGCCAACTCTAGAACGTGCGTAGGGTATTTCCTCTCATGTGGCATCAATTGTCGAGACCCAAACACAACGAATCCATCTCTATGCATAAGCATAGCTCCCAGCCCGATGCCCGAAGCATCACAATAAACAGTGTAGATCCTGCCTGGCTCTGGAAAGACTAGTATCGGTGCTGACGTCAACCTCACTTTTAGCTCCTGAAAGGGAAACTCACATGAATCTGACCATAAGAACTTTGCCCCCTTCTTGGTCAGACCAGTCAATGGTGCTTCTAGATGAGAAAATTCTTGAATGAAGCGTTTGTAGTATCCAGCCAACCCTAGGAAGCTCCGTACCTCAAAAATGTTCTTCAGCTGCTCCCAGGAATGTACAGCTCTCTCTTTCTCTGGGTCCACAGATACTCCTGCCTCTAAAATGACGTGACCCATGAAGTGAATTTGATCCATCCAGAAGTGGAACTTCGAGAGTTTTGCATAAAGTCGGTGCTCTCTCAGTGTACTCAGAGTGATCTCAAAATTTGTGGCATGGTCGTGTCGAGTGTGAGAGTACACCAAGATATCGTCCACGAAGACCATGATGAAAGAGTCCATGTAAGGATGGAACACTCGATTCATCAGTTCCATTAAAACTGCAGGTGTGTTCGTGAGATCGAACGACATGATTGTATACTCGTATAGACCATACCAGCTCCTAAATGTTGTCAGAGGTATATCTGATGGTCTAACGTGAAACTGATGATAACCGGACATCAATTCGTTATTCGAGAACACCCAGGCTCCTCGAAGCTGATCTAAAAGGACATCAATCTGCGGCAAGGGATATCAGTTCTTAATTGTCAACCAATTCAGCTTCTGATAATCCACACAAAGCCGAAGGGTACTGTCTTCCTTCTCGGCGAACAGAACAGGCGAACCCCAAGGAGATGTACTGGGTCGAATGAACCCCTTAGCCTATAGCTCCTCCAGCTACTTCTTGAGCTCCTCCAACTTAGGTGTGGCCTTCCTATAGGGAGTAATGGACACCGGTTCCGCTCCTGGAACGAGCTCAATAGAGAAGTCTACCTCACGCTCTGGAGGAAAACCCGAAAAGTCCTCTGGAAAGACATCCATGAAGCGATCCACAACTGGAGGAAAGTCCAACTGTGGAGTCCCATGATCATTCGGATAAAGACTATAAATCTGGGCTGTCACCCCTCCTAGCCCAAGATGCTCGAGTCCCGCCCGACTTGCCTGAACGTCCCATTCGCATCTATGAAGGAATGATTCACCTTCTGGTGAAATGAAACTCACTCTGCGGTAATAGCAGTCAATGACTGCCTAGAAGGGAATCAACCTGTCCATGCGGAGAATGAAATCATAGCCTATCATCTCTATGACATAGAGATCCCATAAGAAGCGATACCTTACAACCTCGAAAGGGCACTCTCCACACTGGAATACACTAGATGTCATCGTTCCCAAAGGTGTGTATAGTGTCAATGAGTCGGAAGAAGAAAAGACGCAGAGTCCAAGGCTCTCTACAACAGCAATAAAGATAAAGCTATGCGTAGCACCAGTATCGAAAAGGTATGAAGATAAAACTGAGGCTACTAAAATCGTACCACCAACAGTAAAAGGTCCGGGATCTTTCTCCTAATAAGTCTGCTCCACGGCGAAAGACTGGCCTATACCGCGGCCCTGCGCCCCTGGCTGACCACTCTGAGCTGAACCGCCCTGCTGGTGCTGAGGAACTGGTGGCTGACCGCCATGTCCTCTACATTCACCTCGGCCTAAACGGCCGGAAGAACTCCAGTTCCCTGACTGGTGAGAAACTGGCGGTGGTGCTCTGGAATGAGGAGTCATAGAAGAACCCCGGTCACCTACTGCTGGTGAGAAAACCTGGAAGAAATGCTGGAGGTGACCCATCTTGCCGCATGATCGGAACTCCACGGGGTCTCTCTGGCACTGCGGCCTCGTGTGCCCTATCTGGCCACACTGATAGCATGTCACCTGGCTGCCTGATGATGCATCTCGCTTCCTCTAATCACGGCGTGTAGGCTCCCTACGGCGCTTCTTGCTGTCATTCGATGGAAATCTAGCTCTGTAAGCAGAACTGCCCTGGATCGCAGCGCCAAAGGCTCTCAGATTGTTCTCCGCAATCAGTGCCTGAATGACGATGGAAGTAATGGATGTCAGCTAGAAGATGTTCACCTATGAGCGGATCTCCCGCCTGATCCCATCCTCAAACATCCTCGCCAAGAACACCCCACTACCATCCCCAGGGGTGTAAAACGCTGAAGCTCAGTGAAACGAGAGGAATACTCCATGATAGATAGAGTACCCTGCTCTAAGCTCATGAACCCTCAGGCTCGATCGTCCCTCAGGGTCTCCTGGTAGAAGTAGTCGTAGAACACGCGCTGGAACTCCTCCCATGTCATAGCATGCTGCTGACCCACCTATGATATCATGTACCAACACCTCGTAGCGGAGTCTCGGAGCATGTAGGTGGTGAGCTTGACCCGCCACTCTGGAGGTGTCTCCAGATACTCAAATATATTTAGAATGGCTCTAGCCATGACTATGCAGCCGGAGGTCCTCCCTCCCCTGAGAACGTGGGAGGATGTTTCTGTTGGAAAACTTGTGTCAAGTCTTCTATAGATGAGGCAAGAGGCGGTGCTCCCTGGAAGGCCTGCATCATCCTCATGAAACCTTCCCTGAACTACGCATTAGTGCCTGAAACTGGTATGACATCCGGTGCCAAAGATGAATCGGCTGGGGGATCGACAGGAAGTCTTTGATATACCATATCCAGCATCTAATCACTACCCGACGACAGACGTACGACCGGAGGAAGTATCAGAGGCATAGCTCTGAAAGATTAAAAGCACAACTTAGATCAAGAAAACAAGGACAAAGAAAACAAGAGCACAAATGGGACCAAGGGAGAAAAACACACAGGATTGGAAAACACAACTACATGGTGTTTATAAAACTACACGGCGTGTCTAATTAAACCACTGACATGGGCGTGTAATCCTTCCCTACAAGTCGTGTACACCACAAACTACACCGCATGTTAAAAACCACACACGGCGTGTATTGAAAACTATTCCCCTGCCTAAGTCCCCTTACACGGCTAACCCACACGGTCCGACCCAACCCGAGACTACACGGCATGTTCGAAACAAACACAGCGTGCACTAGACAAGGCTTCAGCTGCCCGTGTTGTTAAGCACACGGCCGTCTACACGGCTGAACCTTACATGGAGTGCTCCGAACAAGCACATTGTGCATATGTGAAGGTGACACCGTCCCGTGTTGTTTGTGACATGACCGATTACCTGGGAAAGACTACACGACATGTTCCGAACAAACACGGCATGCAGAGAAGAAGGTAATGATGGCCCGTGTTGTTCATGACACGACTGGGTACCTAGAAAAGACTACATGGCGTGTTCTGAACAAACACGGCGTGTGGCAAAGAAGGTAACGCCGGACCATGTTATTCGAGACATGGACGGGTACCTAGACAGGACTACACGACATGTTCACTATGGACACGGCATGTTCTACCCCAGTTTCCTCGACCCGTGTTGTTAGTGACACAGCCGGGTACACGACTCCAAACTCACACGGCGTGTACCAATGGTACACGGGGTGTTCCCAAAGTTACTCCCACGACAATGTGTTCTACTCACACGGTCAGTGAAACCGCCTGAAAACTACACAATGTGTATCTAAAAAGTACACGCTATGTATTCTGGGTTTTTTGGGCAGTAGCTCAGAAACTGCACAAAATTTCGGAAACACTAAAAACAAGGGTAAGGGTGCCAATTTACGATCTGTGAGGGCCCCTAAAACCCCAAGAACCAAAAATTGGCATTCATTTTAAGCATGAAACTAAACAAAAATTTTCTAACATAGCAGCATAGATTCTATCAAGCAATTATCAAAATAGCATGCATAATCAACACAAAGTCTATCACAACAGCATGCAGTCGCTAATGCACCCTAGATGGCATGGAAAGAATGCATGACTTTTGATTTCTACATGTTTATATATTATGCACGAGATGGCATACCCTCGTCTAATCTGGTTGCAACAAAAATAGAACCGAAATATCAAAACAATAACCGCACAAGTCATACGAATCACTCTATGTGAAATCTGGTCAACCATAAAATCTCAAAACTAGAAACTGCAATTAACGAAGTAGTATGGCTTTTCCCTGTACACGGGTGAGCTACACCAGAGCATAGCTTAATGACAAGTACCAAATCCGTCATATCCCTGGATATGGTCTCCAAATAGTAATGCAAGAGAAAATAACTCCTTTGATACCACTTTTTAAGGTCCCGAGTCCGTAGCCCCTCCACTGTTGCCCCGTACCCGGTTCGCCACATGACCTCAAGAACATATCCCCGAACTTCAGAGGCTGTCGACTAGTAGCGAGGTCCTAGGTGAGTCGGTGGGGAAACTATGCCCTCATTCGGTAAGGTACACAAGGTAAAAAAAACAATAAACAGCGGAAGCATTTAACAGCATGCATAACAGCAGAAAAAAAATAGCAGAATCAATGTAGATATATAACAATGATGAAAAAGATGCAGCAGAAACAAGTATTTAAGTAGAACAGCAAACACAACAACGTGATGAAATACAACTGAAACCAAGTGAAAAATAAAAACAAAGTAAGATCCTCAGCATTGCGAGCCACGGCTCGGTCCCATGCTCCCCAGCTCCCGGTGCAATCAAGATCCTGAAGTAGAAGGGCGCTTGCCCTTATCTATACCTGCAGCAACATAGTCTGCTTGGGCCTAAAAGCAAGGCCCAAACTGAGTGTGATATACAATCCTAGTAGGAAACCACCCAAATATCTGTGCCTATCCTTCAATGAATACATGGAATTACAAAAACTAGAAGTAGTAAACAAAAAAGTACAAACCGCTACAATCCACAACTCTAACAAGTAAGGCACATAAGTAAGCAGTCAACAAAAAGAAGTAAACAAGTATCCCTCCGAGTAGCTCTCACAGTCTAACCCCTAAGGTTCATCCTCTAAGTAATATAAACCATCTGGGAGGCACATACAGTCTCACCCTTCTGGTTCAGCTACGTAATTAAGCAGACTCTATGGGGAAGCACTCACCATTAATTCCCCCTATAGTCTCGTATCGTTCTAAAGGCTCTCTGGGGAAGCACTCAACGTCAATTCCCCCTGTGGCCCCCGTCATAGTTAAAGACACTCTAGAGAAGCCCTTCCATCAATTCTCCCCTTGGTCCTGCATCGTGATTAGAAAGACACTCTGGAGAAGTCCTTCGTCAATTCTCCCTTTGGTCTACTACTCTACGTTCTCACAGTCCTGAGTATAAATAAACATGCTCAGCACATGCATATCGTCCATGTAATCCTCAAGAACTTCATGGCTATTAACTAAAGATCAATAGCAATATAAAAACAACAGTCCACAATCATATATCTATGCATGGAAAAGCAAACTAAGCACAAACAAAATACTCTAATCATAAGCAATAACCTCTACTAAAGCAATCAAGAAAATCAGGCAAGCAACAAGGAAAAAACAAGAAAGACGTGATACACCGTTCATGGGTATTGGTAGAATTTTCACATAATACTCATAGAATTTCAACAGAAAGGAAAAAACCACCTACCTCGATCCGAGGAGATCTATATATGTTAATCTCGATGACAGATTCCCCTTAGAATGATGTAGATCGCTGCAATTCCAACGCAACTAACTGTGCTCGAATCGGAGAACGGACGGCGAGGTAGGACACTGTCGAAGATCCGATCGTACGGTCTCTCTCGGATGGTCGAAAACTGATGAATAAGACAGATATGGGGGTTAGACGCGACCCCAGTACATTTAATGAAAAAAAAGTACACGGCATGTACTTTTGGAGTACACGACATGTACATCAAATTTTCCGTACTCCGAAATAACTGGCCTCCACCTCAGCCTTACACACCGTGTGTGAGGCCCTGACAAGGCCAACACATGGCTTCGAGCCAGGGAAATAGTACACGGAGTGTACTCAAAATGTACACAGCGTGTACTTCTAAAATTTCCAGACAAATCATTTTTCTCAAAAATTACTGAAAAAAGGAAAAACATACCTGAAATGAGATCCGGGTTCTTACACTATTCATATTGGGATCAAAAAAGAGAATTTTTAATTAAACTACCTGACCATTAAAAAAACTACAATATTCCATCTAGGACATCAAGTGGGCCAGTGATTGCTGATACACCCTTATCGCCCTTCAGTTGCGGGTTCAAGTATTGTGGTCTTGTCGGACGTGAGGTGTTGCCACCCGACCTCTGGGTCGTCCTTTTTATGGAAATCCAAAAATAATCTCAAACTAAACTTATCCAAAATACATCTCTCCAAAATCATAGTATAAAATTTATATGGAAGGTAAACATAATGAATATCCATTTTTCCACATAATAACATGTGAACACCTTCATCATTTATTCTTTTAAAACACTAGAACATCTTGAATTACCAAAAAACCTTATTGATTACCTTCATTCTCCCTTATTCATTGTAGAATATTTAATATACTCCATATATACAAAAATGTTGTAAACTCCCACAAATGATTGAATATAAAAATCATTAATTATTTCAAGGTAGTCAATAATATCAAATATAATTTGTCAAAATAAATCATGTATTATTATAAAATCACTACCTTAGTATCAGAACCATATTATGGTTTATCTTTCTCTCAACCATATATTTTCCAGAAAAATTATCCTGCTATTGAGTCACATTTCTTGGTTCCAAACAATATCAACTCATTAATGAAATAGTACTTTAGTACAATCCTTAAATGATATATAATTCTAATAACATGTACATCATTAGTATAATACTCAAATTAAATAATACTTTAATAACAATTTAAGAAATATAATCATACCTCTTCATCGTTGGTTTTATCATAACATTATTATTATCCAATATCAGCCTTTGGGGTATACTTTTATTATTTGGACATTGATTCACATAGTGTCCCAACTCCTTGCAGATGAAGCATTGTACATTTGAAACATTTTTCTTACACTTTCAATCACATACATGGTGTCCTTTTCTCCACACTTATAACAAACTCTCATTCTCTTCAAACATTTACCAAGGTGATTCCTTCCATAGTTATCACATATGGGAAAATCCTTCTTTTCCCTCTTCCCTTTATCCATATTTATCTCTTCCATCTGTTTCTTCCCCTGCTTTTCTTCAAATCCATAGGACTCAAGGAATTATTTACTTATCTTATTAACACATGATTCAATTTCTTCATATGTTTATAATACGTGGGAGACCATTTCCCTTCTAAATCATGGTTTAATACCGTGAAAGACATGATCATTCATAATCTATGGATAATATGTATTGCTGGAGCCCACGTTCCTTTTACTGTATTCCATTTCTATACAATGGATTACACTATGTCAGTTTATGTATTTCAAATAATAATTCCAAACTTTTAAAATACCAAACTTGAATTGAAAAGTTTATGGATATAATCCATAATCGTAAAAAATGTTTTCCTTGAGGATGTATATACTCATAAACCATTCATAATGGTTTGTAAAGAAAATGGGAATTATCCTATGCATGTCCTTCGGGAGTGTGCTCTAATCAATGTTTACCTAAATCAATTTTCCATGTATTTTACTAAACATCCTTTGATACGAACTGTAACTCCCTGACCCAAGTTACCCAGAGTCGGTGCATTATTACATAACATTTTCATGATAAAAAAATATCATGGCTCAAAAGACTGATTATTTTAGTAGCATTGGAAGTAATAGATACATTTATAAGTTTATCATTATATCATATAATGGAAAAATACAACAAAATTGTTTCCATGGAAAACCACGAGATCCCATTGACTATCCCTATAGGTCAGTCATAATATACATCTTCACATCTTGGAAAAAATAAAACATTTAAAAGGGTGATCTAAGTTACTCAGTAAGGATAACAATATAGCGTAAACATTAACAAGTAAGCATAAAAATTTAATGAAATGTATAAGAATAAAACAAAATACATTTAAACATGAACTTTAACATAAAATGGGAAAGATAAAATCAAATAACTCTATTTTCGTATTCACATGGATATTCTACTAGTCGAATAATCACATGAAATATCAATAGACACATTCATAATGATGGAATGCATAATTCCAGACATTCATAACCACATAGTCTAGGCCGTGTTCCAATACTAAAAATAAGATTTGGTGAAGAACTTGTGCGAAGACAGTAGTTCGTTTCATGAGACCTACCGATGCATCAAAAATCTATAGCGGGCTCCACCCATCACTTACTAAGTCCATTGCATTCCCCATATGAAAAGGTTTAAAAATTAAATAAACATTTGTATTGAAATTGGCACACAAAATTTCAATACATTATCCATAAACCATAAATTCTATGAAATAAGACATCCACAATCAAACATATCACAAAACATTAAATACAATATTGATGTTTTGTATAATAATAAATCAACTTCAGGAAAACTTAAAATCCATCAAAGGATGTTGACATAGATGAAACCAAAACCATTTTAAGGAAGTATTTCATTCAATTTTGAAATCATTTATAGGTCACATAATTATAAAAGAAAGAATTTATATTTGAAAATATTCTTATAATCTTATAATGTAAGCTTAGACTATGTTATAACGGTCGAAAATAGCCACACCCTCCCTATAAGTTAAAAAAACATTCTTACCTTAAATTTTTTGTTAAGGTTAAAACGTACCATGTTTAGAAAATGAAAGAAAAATTAATTTCAAGCCATTTTAAAAAAATTAAAATAAGGTTATAAATGACTTTAACCCATAGTCTATTAAAACAAATTTTGGAATGCATTTTTAAGAAACATAGATGTGGATGATAAAGAGGTCCTTGTAGATACTTTTATAAAAACAACCTCGGATAATAAAGATATTTTGAAATTAAACCATACCTTGTAATTTTCCTTAGTCTATGGTAGTTCAACCTTTTGTATAATGGTGAAATAATTTTTATTAAATTTTAAAGGTATAATATATATTAATATGATATCATATATGATCTTTTAACATTTCTTTGTTAATAATGTCTTAGTATTAACGTCGTTTCGGGTGTTAACTGATTCATTTTTCATTTATATTCTTTGTTACATAAGTAATGTATGTCACAGATAAGAAGTAACATCCCAAGTATGTAATGAATAATAGATATAGTTATCTATGTGTATTTATGAATTATATATTGTTTTAGAGGCTTAAAATGAGAATAAATCCAATCATAAGCATGAAATACACTAAAATTTTTAAAAGATTTTTTTACTTCCATTTGGTGGAAAACATTTTTTAAATAAAACTTTTGAAAATTTTATAATCTCTACATGTCAAAATAAACTTATTCATTATGATTGGGACATTGAAATTTACTTTGGGTAATTTTTTGGTATTTTTCCGATAAAGTTCATTTTTTAATGAATAGTGAAAATGTTGTATATTAATTCAAACCCGCTTTTTAATCAAATTTATTTGTATGATTATATTATCTTTTGAATTGGTTTTAAAGTGAAATTATAATATATTTTAACCATTTAATCTAATATTGGTCGTTTTAATTAATTTCACATTGAAATTAGACTTAAACTATTGTCAATCTTTTGATAAATTTTGTTTCATAAAAACATGCTTTTTGTTTTGACAGCGGGAATTAATTATTAATTTAATTAATGAAACTTATATGTTTTTAATTTTGTAAAATATAAATCATTTTTGAATTTGGAATATCAAATATAGCTTAGGGTGAATTTTTGGTATTTTTGTGAAAAAACTTCAATTTTTGATGAATAGTGAAACAACTAAGTGGTACTTAAAAAACCGTTTCTTCGTATGAAATTTTACCATCTATGTGATTTGAAATTAAAAAATCCGACATACATGGTTGTTATTAATATTTAAAATGTGGTTCAATGGGATGAATTTTTTTTTGGGGAATAGTAACTTTTAGGTTTTTAATCGCGATTAGTGGTAGTTAGTGTAATTTAAGGAATGAATAATGTTTTAATAATATGAAATGAAATTGAAACATTTCCTACCCTTATTGGATGTGTCATGGCCGACCAAGGCAAACCTTTGGTCAACTTGGGGACCCCATGGAGCTACTTTGGTAGGAAAATGACATTAATATATTTTTATTTAATGTTAAAATAAAAATGTCACAAACATGAGTTGTTTTACTAAAACGATTTTTAAATGGGGATATACAAGTCATATTTCTGACTATAAATATTCATTAGAAAGATAAATATATTTCATACATCATGATATTTTTTTTATAATTTTTAGACATTAGATAAATTAAATTATTTATGACACCATGATGATGCAGTGATTACCTCATTATTTAACGATTTAAATAAAATGAAATGATAATGTAAAATCTAAGATCTAAACATGTCAAAAACCAATTGGATGAGTATATTTAGAACCCTTTTCACCTTATAATAGAAATAAATCAATGTGGTACCTTTAAATTATGAAACTCATTTGAAAATAAAGTAACATTTTATACCTTTCCAAGAGTTCCCCTCCTCTCCACTCATAAAAGGCCCCCACCTCTACCTCATTACCCACATGTATAAAGCCTTTGGCTCGGCCAACACCTGATCATTTTGCCTCTCCACATCCCTATCGTACTCCTAGAAGCCTCAAATTTGGCAGAAGTTTTCCCAAGGAAGCCTTTGAGCTCAAATAAAATAGAGTTACCCAATTTTAAGGTAATGTCTTCACTTGTGTTCTTTTGTTTTATTTTGCTTCTCCAAACCCCTAAACTCTTTTTATTCATTACTTTTGTAGTAACTCAAGTATCTTAAATATACTAGTATATTGTTATAATAAGGATTCTAGCTACACATACACAAAACTCTATCTAATGGTTAAATAACATATTGTTTCCGTGGATGGCGAATTTCTGCTTCACGAAACGATGATTGTTCAATATTTTTCAAACACCATACAAGGTGGCCATTAAGATGTCACTATATTTATATCTGATATATAATATGTTTATATTTTACTTATGATTCTGTATTTTTCATTTATTCCATACCTTTGTGGTTTCTATTATGGGTAAACACGATATCTTCATTTTAGGAAGTTCGGACTACCACCCCCTCAAAGTGATTTGATTCGTTAATACCATATGTGGAACATATAAAAGATAGATTTAATGATATTATATATGATTACATACTTTATTTATAATACTATTATGTATTATTATGTTTTAATTCCATTAAATATGAAATAGAAATGGAAGTAGCGTTTATGAATACGTACGACTTACCGTCTCCATGAACGATGCATTTCATTCCTTGCCTTTAAATGTTATGTAATATTATAAATGCATGTATATAATGGATATATATGATATATATGAAATATAAATAATGAATATAATTTTGGATATAATATATATTTTACCCCATTAACAAACTTGTAATTATAAAGAGTTTATTTTTTGACTCACGTACCAATGATCATTAAAATGACCATTATTAAATTAAATAATTAAATAGTGTTCATGACATGGTAATAAGTGATATAAAAGGAATAATGAACTTGAAAAAGGTTATTAAGAAATTAGAAATTAACTCAAGTATATTATTCAAGAGATTAGAGAACGATCGAGTCAAGTCGGATACGAGGTAAGGGAACTTCTTAACCCAATTTCCATTCTTTGGGTTAATCTCATACTTTCAAATTATGTCATGATATTATTATGTCATATCTTGTATTTTTTTTAATTTATTTATTTTTAATTATAGTGAATACACATAATAGATCTATTTTATTTAAAAAATTATCTTTGTAAGGACTTCATCTCAATCTCCATTCACTGAGACATATTTTGTTTTATTAACAAATTTCATTTATACGTTGTATAAACCCCATTGACTTTTACGTTTATTCAAAAGGAATCTTTTTATACGAATAATTTTACTAAATGACAACAAGGAATGTTTTTCTTGTCGTACGTATGCGGTATCAACGACTTCTCCGCCGCTGTGACCATTATTTGAGTTTCGGATTCCTCAACAAGCCATAAATCTTTTGAAATGAAAAATATATACCATGTTTTAATTTTCTTTTATTTTGGTATTGAAAATGGTTTTGATAATGTTTTTATTATATCAATGTGTTGTATTGATATCTTGTGATTGAAATTTGGAAATGTTATGTTCCCTTCATGCATGTATTATGTGATGGGTATTCCAAACGTAACCAAGAGGGTTACTCCCTACGTAAGAATGTTATGAATGCCTCAAGTTACCTTTATGTATTATGATTTCTTTGTTTTATTCGTGATTTGATGAGGTATGTAAAGTGCTTATGTTTACTGAGTAAAGTATGATTTCATTGATTCTTACATATACATATACTCATGTTTCATTTCCATATTTTTATATCCCTTACTGAGCTTTTTATGCTCATCCCATGTTTTTTGAAATGTTTTTCATAGGTCAATGGAAAGGTACATGATGTGATGATAGTGTCAATGAAGTGTCATGAAAGAATCCATGATTTATTTTAAATATTTTTCCATTTATGGGAAAAATTAATACTATCATTTATGTAACCACTTTGTTTAAATGTGGAATTTAATGCTTGTTTTATGATCTAATTCTATAAAACTCTAAACCTCAAAAGATCCTCAATGTGTAATCTTGTAATAACTCAATATTAAGTAAGTTTTAAGGCTTGGGCCTTATAGTTGGTATCAGAGGTCGGTTTAGAAAACTTTTGGAGTTAGAAAATTGTTAAATTGTAAATTAATTTATGGTATGATTGAAATGATATAGCATTTTAATATTACCATGTGGCTTCGCCTACGATATTTCTATCTTAAGAATGGGTTTTCATATAGGAAACAAAAAAACTTTTCTGGGAAGGCATACAGAGGGAAATCACCTTTCAAATCAGTATCCTGAGATGGTCAGAATCAGAATTAAACAGTTTGTTGTAGTGATGGCTCAGTTGACTCAGGAGTTGAAAAAAAGATTGGTGAATGCTCCACTTTTGTCACTTCTTTCCATAAATGGTGAGTTTGTTATCTACAGTGATGCTTCATTGAAAGGTCTTGGTTGCATCCTAATGCAGAATGACCAGGTAATTGCTTATGCTTCACGACAGTTGAAAACTCGTGAACTAAATTACCCTACACATGATTTGGAATTAGCTTCTGCTGTTTTCGCTTTAAAAAATTTGGAGGCATCATTTTTATGGAGTAAAGTGTGAAATATATATCGATCACAAAATATTAATGTATATTTTTCACTCATAAATAATTGAACATGAGATAGGGGAGATGGATAGAATTAATCAATTATTATGATTGTATGATTCATTACCATCCGGGAAAAGAAAATAAAGTGGCTGATGCTTTGTGTTGAAAAAGTAATGCTTCATTAACAATGTTGCATTTGGAACGTGATCATTTGGTTAAGGTTTTGATGAACTTTGGAATAAAAGTTGTTGGTACAGGATATCCTAGTTTTTTGTTTTAGGTATCAGTGAAATCTTCTCTATCATACATAATTAAGCAAGCACAGAAGCAAGGCAATGAGTAGCCGAAAAAGGTAGAGCTGGTTCAGAAGGGTAAGTTGCCTGAATTTAACATTGAGAATGGTTGTGTTTTGAGATTTGGGAAAAGATTGTGTGTTCCTTGTGATTCACAGTTGAAGAGAGAGTTGTTATGTGAAGATCATAGTTCTCCCTTTTCAGTTTATCCAGGAAATACTAAGATGTATAGAGATCGTCGAGAGTATTACTGGTGGGATGGAATGAAAAGGGATATTGCTGATTTTCCTATGATGTTTTTGACTTGTCAATAGGTTAAAGAAGAGCTGCAATTACCTAATGGGATGATTCAGCCTTTACTAGTTCCAGAGTGGAAATGGGAAAATATATCCATGGACTTCATTGTAGGATTTCCGAAGACACCTCGAGGAAATAATGCAATCTGGGTTATTGTTGATCGCTTGACTAAATAAGATATTTCCATGCTATACGATATAAATTTTCCCTAGATAAACTTTCTCATTTGTATCTTAAAGAGATAGTCAGGTTACATGGAGTTCCCCTATCCGTTGTATCTGATCGTGATCACAGGTTTACTTCTAACTTTTGGAAAGGCTTTCAGAAGTCATTGGGTACTGAATTTAATTTTAGTACAGCTTTTCATCCTCAATCAGATGGGCAGTCAGAATGAACACTTCATACATTGGAAGATATGCTACGTTCATGTTAGATGGATTATCAGGGAAGCTGGGACTAGAATCTTTCTTTGGTTGAGTTTTCATATAATAACAGTTTTCATTCGATTATATAGATAGCACCATTTGAGGCGTTATATGGGAAGCGGTGTCGAACTCCAACTTTCTGGGATGAAGTTGGTGAAAGGAAGTTGATGGGACCTGAATTGGTAGAAGAGTTGGCAGAAAAAGTTCAGCTGATACAGAAACACATGAGAACAGCTTAATAAAGGCAGAAGAGTTATGCGGACAACATGAGGAAGGATCTCTCTTTTGAGGTAGGTGATCATGTTTTTCTCAAAGTATCACCATGGAAATGTGTGATGCGATTTGGTAAGAAAGGAAATTTGAGTCCACGTTTCATTGGATCATACGAAATTTTGGAGATAATTGGATCAGTTTCTTACCGAGTGGATTTACCTCCGAGTTTATCTCAGGTACACAATGTTTTTCATGTTTCAATGTTAAGGGAGTACATGCCAGATCCATCTCATGTTTTGGGTCCAGAGGTGGTTCAGCTGGAAGAGAATCTATCTTATGAGGAACAACTGGTCCAGATTATTGATCACAGGGAGCAAGTGTTGTGGAATTAGGTGATTAATCAAGTAATGGTTTTGTGGAAAAACCATATGTGTGAAGAGGCAACATGAGAATCTGAAAATGCTATGAGGGATAAATACCCCCACTAATTCGATAAGTAAATAAATTGCGGGGAAAAAATTTTCTAAAGGGTGGAAGGATGTAACATCCCAAGTAATTAATGAATAATAAAAATAGTTATCTATGTCTATTTATGAATTATATATTGTTTTAGAGGCTTAAAATGAGAATAAATCCAATCTTAAGCATGGAATACACCAATATTTTTAAAAGATTGTTTTACTGCCTTTTGGTGGAAGACTTTTTCTAAATAAAACTTTTTACACTTTTATAAGCACTATTTTTCAAAATAAACTTATTCTTTATGATTGGGACATTGAAATTTACTTTGGGTAATTTTTTGTTATTTTTCCTATAAAGTTCATTTTTAATGAATAGTGAAAAATGTTGTATTTTAATTCAAAACCAATTTTTAATATAATTTATTTGTATGATTATATTATCTTTTGAATTGGTTTTAAAGTTAAATTATAATATATTTTTACCATTTAATCCAATATTAGTGGTTGGAATTAATTTCACTTTGAAATCGGACTTAAACTATTCTTAATCTTTTGATACATTTTGTTTCATAAAAACACGCATTTTGTTTTGGCAGCTGTAATTAATTATTAAATTAATTAATGAAATTTATACATTTTCAGTATTTTAAAATAGATATCATTTTTTAATTCGGATTATCAAATATTTATTAGTGTAATTTTTTGGTATTTTTCTGAAAGACATCAATTTTTGATGAATAATGAAACCACTAAGTGGTACATAAAAAACTGATTTTTCATTTAAATGAAATTGTACCACCTCTGTGATTAGAATTTCAAAAATCTGATATACATGGTTGTCATTAAGAAGTAAAATGTGTTTCAATTGGATTAAAATATTTTTTTGGTGAATAGAAACTTTTAAGTTTTTAATCACGATTAGAGGTAATTAGTGTAATTTAAGATAAGAATATTGTTTTAATAATATGAAATGAACTTGAAACATGTCCTAGTCTTATTTGATGAGTCATGTCCGACCAAGACAATCAATATGTCAGCTTGGGGACCCCATGGAGCCACTTTGGTAGGAAAATGACATTAATATCTTTTTATTTAATGTTAAATTAAAATTTTCACAAACATGAGTTGTTTTACTAAAACGATTTTTAAATGGGGTTATACAAGTCATATTTTTGACTATAAATATTCATTAAAATATAAAAAGATTTCCTACATCATTATATTTGTTTTTTAATTTTTAGACACTAAATAAATTAAATTATTTATGACACCATGATGATGCAGTGATTACCTCATTATTTAACGATTTAAATAAAATGAAATGATAATGTAAAATCTAAGATCTACACATGTCAAAACCTATTGGATGAGTATATTTCGAACCCTTTTCACCTTATCCTAGAAATAAAAAATTGTGGGACCTTTAAAATCCGAAACTGATTTGAAAATAATGTAA
Source organism: Viscum album (assembly GCA_963277665.1). Taxonomy (NCBI): domain Eukaryota; kingdom Viridiplantae; phylum Streptophyta; class Magnoliopsida; order Santalales; family Viscaceae; genus Viscum; species Viscum album. The sequence goes on along the minus strand of OY728151.1, from coordinate 397,789,920 downwards.
CATTTTATACCTTTCCAAGAGTGCCCCTCCTCTCCTCTTATAAAATGCCCCCACCTCTACATCATTACCCACACCTCTAAAGACTTTGGATCGGCCAAACCCTACTCATTTTGTCTCTAAACATCCCTATAATACTCCTAGAAGCCTCACTTTGGGCAGAATTGTTCCCAATTAAGCCTTTGAGCTCAAATCAAAGAGAGTTACCCGATTTTAAGGTAATGTCTTCACTTGTGTTCTTTTGTTTTATTTTTCTTCTCCAACCCCCTAAACTATTTTTCATTAATTACTTTTGTAACAACACCAGTATCTTAAATATACTAGGATGTTTTTATAAGAATGATTATATCTACACATACACACAACTACATCTAATGGTTAAAGAACATACTTTTTCCGTGGATGGCGAATTTCTGCTTTACAAAACGATGATTGTTAAATATTTTTCAAACACCTTCAAAGGTGGCCATTAATATGCCACTATATTTATATATGATATATAATATGTTTATGTTTTACATAAGATTATGTATTTTTCATTTATTCCATACCATTATGGTTTCAATTATGGGTAAACACGATATCTTCATTTTAGAAAGTGCATACTACCGCCACATCAAAGTGATTTGATTCGTTAATACCATATGTGGTATGTATAAAGGATAGATTTAATTATATTATATATGATACCATACTGGAATTATAATTCTATTGTGTATTATTATGTTTTAATTCCATTAAATAAGAAATAGAAATGGAATTAGCGTTTATGAATACGTATGACTTACCGTCTCAATGAACGGTGCATTTCATTCTTTACCTTTTAATGTTATGTAGTATTATAAATGCATGTATATAATGGATATATATGATATATATGACATCTAAATAATTAATATAATTCTGGATATAATTTATATTTTACCCCATGAACAAACTTGTCATTATAAAGAGTTTATTTTTTTACTCACGTACCAATGATCGTTAAAACGCCCGTTATTAACTTAAATAATTACATAGTGTTCATGACATGGTAATAAGTGATATAAAAGGAATAATGAACATGAAAAATGTTCTTAATAAAGTAGAAATTAACACAAGTTTGTTATTCAGGAGATTAGAGAATGATCGAGTCAAGTCGGATACGAGGTAAGGGAACTTCTTAACCAAATTTCCGTTCTTTGGGTTAATATCCTACTTTAAAATTATGTCATGAAATTATTATGTCATATCCTGTATTTTTTACCTTATTTTTTTTAATTATGGTGAATACACATAATAGATCTATTTTATTTAAAAAATTATCTTTGTAAGGACTTCATCTCAATCTCCATTCACTGAGGCGTATTTTGTTTTATAGACAAATTTCAATTATACGGTGTATAAACCCCTTTGACTTTTATGTTTATTCAAAAGGATTCTTTTTATATGAAGCATTTTACTAAATGACAATAAGGAATGTTTTTCTTGTGGTACATATGTGACGAAAACAACTTCTCTGCCACTGTGACCATTATTTGAGTTTCAGCTTCCTCAACAAGTCATAACTTTTTTTAAATGAAAAATAAATACCATTTTTTAATTTTCTTTTATTTTGGTTTTGAAAATGGTTTTGATAATGTTTTTATTATATCAATGTGTTGTATTGATATCTTGTGATTGAAATTTGGAAATTTTATGTTCCCTTTATGCATGTTTTATGTGATGCAATTATGTTATGGTTCTTGGGCATTGTTATGGAGACTGGTGGTTCAGTGATAAACTAAGGGCGGGTGATCCTGATATAGCTCTCCAATGCATTGGGTAACACGGAGGAGTTAAACGTTAATGTTTCTCTGAAGAGATGTAGGGAATATACTGTGATGGGTATTCCAAACGTGACCAAGAGGGTTACTCCCTACGTAAGAATGTTATGAATGCCTCATGTTACCTTTATGTCTTATGATTTCTATGTTTTATTCGTGATTTGTTGATGTATGTTAAAGTGTTTATGTTTTATGAGTAAAGTATGATTTCATTGATTCTTACGTATACAGGTACTCATGTTTCCTTTCCATATTTTTATATCCCTTGATGAGCATTTTATGCTCATCCCATGTTTTTGAAATGTTTTTCATAGGTCATGGGAAAGGTACATGATGTGATGATAGTGTGAACGAAGTGTCAAGAAAGAATCCAGGTTTTATTTTAAATATGTTTCCATTGATGGTAAAAATGAATACTATCTTTTATGTAACCACTTTGATTAAATGTGGAATGTAATGCAAGTTTTATGATCTAATTCTATAAAAATCTAAACCTGAAAAGATCATCAATGTGTTATCTTGTAATAACTCAAGATTAAGTAAGGTTTAAGGCTGGGGCCTTATAGATGGTATCAGAGGTCGGTTTAGAAAACATTAGGAGTTAGAAAATTGTTAAATTATAAATTAATTTATGGTATGATTGAAATGATATTGCATTTGAATATTACCATGTTGCTTCACCTATGATATTTATATGTTAAGAATGGTTTTTTCATAGAGGAAACAGAACAACTTTTCTGGGAAGGCATACAGAGGGATATCACCTTTCAAATCAGTATCCTAAGATGTTCAGAATCAGAACTAAACAGTTTGTTGTGGTGATGGCTCGTTGACTTAGGAGTTGAAAAGAAGATTGGTGAATGCTCCAGTTTTTTCACTTCCTTCCAGAAATGGTGAGTTTGTTATCTGCAGTGATGCTTCATTGAAAGGACTTGGTTGCGTCCTAATGCAGAATGATCAGGTAATTGCTTATGCTTCACAATAGTTTAAAACTCATGAGGTAAATTACCCTACACATGATTTGGAATTAGCTGCTATTGTTTTCACTTTAAAAAATTTTGAGGCATGATTTTTATGGAGTAATGTGTGAAATGTATATCGATCACAAAAGTTTAAAGTATATTTTCACTCATAAATAATTTAACATGAGACAAAGGGGATGGCTAGAATTAATCATGGATTATGATTGTTTGATTCATTACCATCCGGGAAAAGAAAATAAAGTGGTTGATGCTTTGAGTTGAAATAGTAAAGCTTCATTAACAATGTTGAATTTGGAACGTGATCCTTTGGTTAAGGATTTGATGAAATTTGGCCTAGAAGTTGTGGGTGTAGGATGTCCTTATTTTTTTTTGAGGTATCAGTGAAATCTTCTCTATCAGACATAATTAAACAAGCACATAAGTAAGACAGTGAGTTGAATAAAAAGGTAGAACTAGTTCAGAAGGGTAAGTTTCCTGAATCAACATTGATAATGGTTGTGTTTTGAGATTTGGGAAGAGATTGTGTGTGCCTTGTGATTCATAGTTGAAGAGTGAGTTGTTATGTGAAGCTCATTGTTCTCCGTTTTCAGTTCATCCAAGAAATACTAAGATGTATAAAGATCTTCGCGAGTATTACTGGTGGGACAGAATGAAAGGGGATATTGCTGATTTTCCTATGAAGTGTTTGACTTTTAAATAGGTTAAAGCAGAGCGGCAGTTACCGAAAGGGATGCTTCAGCCTTTACTAGTGCTAGAGTGGAAATGGGAAAATATATCCCTGGACTTTATTGTGGGATTGTCGAAGACACCTCGAGGTAATAATGCAATCTGGGCTATTGTTGATCGCTTGACTAAATATGCTCATTTCTTTGCTATACGAGATAATTTTTCCCTAGATCAAGTTTCTCATTTGTATCTTAAAGAGATAGTCAGGTTACATGGAGTTCCCCTCTCCATTATATCTGATCGTGATCATAGATTTACTTGTATCTTTTGGAAAGGCCTTCAGAAGTCATTGGGTACTAAATTAAAATTTAGTACACTTTTCATCCTCAATCAGATGGGCAGTTAGAACGAATGATTCATACTTTGGATGATATGATACGTTCTTGTTCGATGGATTATCAGGGAAGTTGGGACCAGCTTATTTCTTTAGTTGAGTTTTCATATAATAACAGTTTTCATTCCAGTATACAGATGGCAACATTTGAGGCGTTATATGGGAAGTGGTGTCGAACACCAACTTTTTGGGATGAAGTGGGTGAAATTAAGTTGATGGGACCAGAATTGGTAGAAGAGTTGGCAGAAAAAGTTTAGCTGATACAGAAATAAAGGAGAATAGATCAAAGCAGATAGAAGAGTTATGCGGAAAACATGAGGAAAGATCTCTCTTTTGAGGTAGGTGATCATGTTTTTCTCAAAGTATCATCATGGAAAAGTGTGATGTGATTTGGTAAGAAAGGAAATTTGAGTCCAAGGTTCATTGGACAATATGAAATTTTGGAGAGAATTGGATCAGTTTCTTACCTAGTGGCTTTACCCTTGAGTTTATCTGAGGTACACAATGTTTTTCATGTTTCAATATTAAGGGAGTACATGCCATATCCATCTCATGTTTGCAGTCTAGAGGTGGTTCAGCTGGAAGAGAATCTATCTTATGAGGAACAACCGGTCAATATTTATGATCATAGGGAGCATGTGTAGCAGAAAAAGTTGATTAATCATGTAAAGGTTTTGTTGAAAAACCACATGAGTGAAGATGCAACATGAGAATCTGAAAATGATATGTGGGATAAATACCCCCACTTATTCGATACGTAAATAAATTGTGGGGACGCAATTTTCTAAAGGGGGGAAGGATATAACATCCCAAGTAATTAATGAATAATAAATATAGTTATCTATGTCTATTTATGAATTAGATAGTGTTTTAGAGGCTTAAAATGAGAATAAATTCAATCTTAAGCATGGAATACATTAATATTTTTAAAAGATTATTTTACTGCCTTTTGGTGACAAATGTTTTTTAAATCAAACTTTTGACAATTTTATAAGCACTATTTTTCAAAATATACTTATTATTTATGATTGGGAAATTAAAATTTATTTTTTGTATTTTTTTGTGATTTTTCCGATAAAGATCATTTTTTAAGGAATAGTGAAAAATGTTGTATTTTAATTCAAAACCTCTTTTTAATATAATTTATTTGTATGATTATATTATCTGTTGAATTGGTTTTAAAGTGAAATTAGAATATATTTTTACCATTTAATCGAATAGTGGTCGTTGGAATTAATTTCAATATAAAATCGGACATAAACTATTGTAAATCTTTTGATACATTTTGTTTCATAAAAACACGCTTTTTGTTTTGACAGCGGAAATTAATTATTAAATTCATTAATTCAAATAATATGTTTTGAATTTTTTAAAATAGATATCATTTTTGAATTTATAATATCAAATATATCCTAGTGTGAATTTTTTTTATTTTTCTGAAAAACTTCAATTTTTGATGAATAGTGAAACCACTAAGTGGTACATAAAAAACCGATTTTTCATTTAAATGAAATTTAACCACCTCTATGATTTGAATTTCAAAAATCTAACATACATGGTTGTCATGAAGAAGTAAAATGTGGTTCAATGGGATTAAAATATTTTTTTTGTTGAATAGTTACTTTTATGTTTTTAATCGCGATTAGAGGTAATTAGAGTAATTTAAGAAAAGAATAATGTTTTAATAATATGAAATGAACATGAAACATGTCCTACCCTTATTGGATGAGTCATGTCCGACCAATAAAATCCATGGGTCAACTTGGGGACCCCATGGGGCCACTTTGGTAGGAAAATGACATTAATATCTTTTTGTTTAATGTTAAAATAAAAATGTCACAAAGATGAGTTGTTTTACAAAAATGAATTTTAAATGGGGTTATATAAGTCATATTTTTTACTATAAATATTAATTAGAAAGCTAAAACGATTTCCTATATCATGATATATTTTTTTATTTTTAGACATTAAATAAACTAAATTATTTATGACACCATGATGATGTAACGATTACCTCATTATTTAAAAATTTTAATAAAATGAAATGATAATGTAAAATCTAATACCTACACATGTCCAAAACCTATTGTATGAGTATATTTTGAACCCTTATCACCTTATCCTAGAAATAAATCAATTTGGGACCTTTAAAATCCAAAAATCATTTGAAAATAATTTAACATTTTATACCTTTTCAAGACTTCCCCTCCTCTCCTCTTATAAAAGGCCCCCACATCTACCTCCTTACCCACACCTCTCAAGCCTTTGGATCAGAAAAACCCTGCTCAGGTTGTCTCTCCACATCCCTCTCTTACTCTTAGAAGCCTCACATTAGGCAGAAGTCTTCCCGAGGAAGCCTTTGAGCTCAAATCAAAGAGAGTTACCCGATTTTAAGGTAATGTCTTCTCTTGTGTTCTTTTGTTTTATTTTGATTATCCAACCCCCTAAACTATTTTTATTAATTTATTTTGTAACAAATATAGTATCTTAAATATACTAGTATGGTTTTATAAGAAGTATTCGAGCTACACTTACACACACCTACATCTAATGGTTAATGAACATACTGTTTCTGTGGATGGCAGATTTCTGCTTCACGAAATGATGATTGTTCTATATTCTTCAAACACATTCGAAGGTAGCCATTAAGATGTCACTATATTTATATATGGTATATAATATGTTTATTTTTTACTTAAGATTATGTATTTTTCATTTATTCTATTCCTTTACGGTTTCCATTATGGGTAAACACGATATCTTCATTTTAGGATGTGCGGACTATCGCCCACTCAAAGTGATTTGATTCGTTAATACCATATGTGGTACGTATAATGGATAAGTTTAATGATATTATATATGATACCATACTGTAATTATAATACTATTATGTATTATTATGTTTTAATTCCATTAAATGAGAAATAGAAATGGAAGTAACGTTCATGCGTACGTACGGCTTACCGTCTCCCTGAACGGTGCATTTCATTCCTTACCTTTAAATGTTATGTAATATTTTAAATGCATGTATATAATGGATATATATGATATATATGACCTAAAAATAATGAATATAATTCTGGATATAATATATATTTTACCCCATGAACAAACTTGTAATTATAAAGTGTTTATTTTTTGACTCAAGTACCAATGATCATTAAAACGACCGTTATTAACTTAAATAATTACATAGTGTTAATGACAAGGTAATAAGTGATATAAAAGTAATAATGAACTTTAAAACGGTTCTTAATCAAGTATAAATTAACTCAAGTTTGTTATTCAGGAGATTAGAGAACGATCGAGTCAAGTCGGATACAAGGTAAGAGAACTTCTTAACCCAATTTTTGTTCTTTGGGTTAATCTCCTACATTCAAATTAGTTCATGATATTATTATGTCCTATCTTGTATTTTTTTACTTTATTTATGTCTAATTATTGTGAATACACATAATAGATCTATTTCATTTAAAAAATGATTTTCTTAAGGACTTCGTCTCAATCTCCATTCACTGAGGCAAATTTTGTTTTATACACAAATTTCATTTATACGGTGTATAAACCCCTTTGACTTTTACATTTATTCAAAAGGAATATTTTTATATGAAGCATTTTACTAAATTACAAAAAGGAATGTTTTTCTTTTCATACGTATGCGGCGACAACGACTTCTCCACCGCCGTGACCATTATTTGAGTTTCGGCTTCCTCAACAAGCCATACTTTTTTTAAATGAAAAATAAATACCATGTTTTTATTTTCTTTTATTTTGGTATTTAAAATGGTTTTGATAATGTTTTTATTATATCAATGTTTTGTATTGATATCTTGTGATTGAAATGTAGAAATGTTATGTTTCCTTTATGCATGTATTATGTTATACGATTATGTTATGGTTCTTGGGCATTGTTATGAAACGGGTGGCTCCGTGATAAACTAAGGGCGGATGAGCCCGATATAGCTCTCCAATGAATTGGGTAACGCGGATGAGTTAAACGTTAAGGTTTCTCCAAAGTGATGTAGGGAATATGCTGTGATGGGTATTCCAAACGTAACCAAAAGGGTTACTCCCTACGTAAGATTGTTATGAATACCTCATGTTACCTTTATGTCTTATGATTTCTATGTTTTATTCATGATTTGATGAGGTATGTTAAAGTGCTTATGTTTTATGATTAATGTATGATTTCATTGATTCTTTAGTATACATGTACTCATGTTTCCTTTCCATATTTTTATATCCCTTACTGATCTTTTTATGCTCATCCCATGTTTTTGAAATATTTTTTCACAGGTCAAGGTAAAGGTACATGATGGGATGATAGTGTCAAAGAAGTGTCAAGAAAGAATCCATGTTTTATTTTAAATATGTATCCATTGATGGGAAAAAATGAATATTATCTTTTATGTAACCACTTTCTTTAAATGTGGAATGTAATGCAAGTTTTATGATCTAATTCTCTAAAACTCTAAACCTGAAAAGATCCTCAATGTGTAATCTTGTAATAACTCAAGATTAAGTAAGGTTTAAGGCTGGGGACATATATAAGATGTATCTTATTCATATTAAAAATGATATTAAGTCTTTATATATTATTTTTAATCATCAAAAAAAAGTTATTCTTGAATGGATACGATGGAGAAAGAATCTAATCACGTTCGTGGAGACGGTAATTCATACATACACACAATCAATAATATCATTATTTTCATATTAAAATAACATATAATTAGATGGTATATCATATATAAATAATAATTATCATGTTATATTTAGTATTTACATCAATTACACATCATTATTATACCAATCAAAATAATAATTTATTGAACAACACTTACACCACGACGTGGAGACGGTAATCCATGCACACGCACGCATAGTGACATGTCATTCAAAAGATGGATAGAATAATGAATGTGGTAGTATAATATTGATAATATCATCACATTACATATAATATAGTTGACTTATCATTTTATAATGGAAACAACAAAGAAAGAGGAAGTGGAAGAAGAAAGGAACTTCAAAGAGGTGATGAAATATTTACCTCTTCTTCGGGTTGTTCCTTTTGATTTCATTAAAAGGGCTCCTTTGGTTGGATTTATGACTGAAATAATGCATATATGATTAATGGAGGATATTTTAGAGGGTATTGTAAAGGGGTTGGCCGAGCCAAAAGGCTTTGAAGATGTGAATTAGATAGAATAGGTAGTGCCATTTTATTAGATGAGTGAGGGGCACCTTAGGAAAAGCTAAAAATATTATTTTATAATAAAATAATTTTCAGTTTCTAATGTCTCAAAAGTTTATTATTTAATGAATAACGTGGGTATGGGTCGAAAACCACTCAACCAATTGTTTTTAGATAGGTTTGGATCACTATATTAACATTATCCTTTAGACTAAACTCTTAGTTTAATAGTTTGAAATTTACTATGTCTCTTTTTATTTTTATATTATATGGTTAGTAAACATATTATAAACTTCCAAGAGAACCCCAAGTTGTTCATTAATGATACCCCTATAATTATATAATTCATTTTAACAATCCATAGATTTTTATAAATATTATATCAATTAATAATATAATATTTTTTTTAAAACTCCTTTATGTCAATTTTGACAATATTTAAGAATTGATTTTTTTTAAAGTCCTAAAAACTTTATTCATTCAAAATAAATTCCTGTAATAAATTATAAATTGTCATATTAACCTATAAAATTCGTTTATGTCCTCAAAACATTCAAATTATATTTATTTTAACATTTATAATACTATTTATTTGATTCTTTTATTAATAATGAAAATACTAGATCATGATTGTGTCATCAATAAATTTAATTATTAAATGTCTAAAAATTATTAATAATATTCCATTATATAGGAAATATTTTTATATTTCTAATTAATATTTATAGTCTAAGATATATCATTTATAACACAATGTAAAAATTGTTTTACCAAAAGATATATGCTTTTGTTAATTTGGTATTTAATTTAACTTAATTAATATAATGTGTCATTATAACTTAGATGTGGCTGCAAGGGGTTTTAAAATCGTCCCATGGATTCCCATTCTCAGACATGTATCATCCAAGGGGGTTAGGATACTTTTTATGGTAATTAAATATTAATATAATATTATTTGATTACCCTTATTTACTGGATTTACCCTTTAACCATGGTAAAAAAATGTTTACGGAAATAATTATTCAAAATGTCTAAAAATAAAAGTTACCTATTCACACAATCTGGACCTCCTAATATTAAATATGGAATCAATTTTTATAAATTAAATATACATATGTTCTATAATTTAATTTGAAATTAATTCCCATTTTCAAAATAGAAAGCATTTTTTTAAGCAACAATATCTATCAAAAGTTTGACACATGATTATGTCCAATTTCAAAGTGAAATTAATTATAATGACCTAAATTGTATTAAATGATAAAAATATAATCTATTTATTTTTCAAAACTAATAAAATGCACAATATAATAATATAAATTATTTCGATTATAAAAGTGTGTTTTAATTAAAATTTAGTATTTTTCACTATTTAAAAAATATGAATGTTATCAGAAAAATACCAAAAAATATATCAAATCTAAATTTTTTATGTCCCAATTCTAAAGAAGATGTATATTTTGTCAAATTGAATATATAAATGTTTTAAATATAGTATTTGAAAAGGGTTCGCTATCAAACGGTCGTAAAATTGTATTTTTTGAAAAATACATCCTTTATCTAAAAAATGAATTTGTTCTTATATTATGTCTATGAAACACATAATATGGATGTTAAAAAACATGGAGTATATAAAATTCAATATGATGACAATACTATTCATAACCTCTTTTGAACAGCTAGTCTGGTAAGTCATGTTGTGCTTGAACTCGGTGTTGCATGTAGTGCATGTTATTGAATTGCATTGAAGAAATAACGTACTATGAAATTTTGGGGTGTTACATATGGATGTGGCGTCGATTTCATGAGCTCAAAGCTCTTGGAGAATCAAATAGATTGTTGGCCTTTCCTCTCCCAATCCTAAAATCTGGACCGGTATTCATTCAGCGGTGCGGTAAGGGTCCAAGGTTTGATTCAATAACGATTATGGTGAGGGTCGCGTTGTGTGGCTGAATTGGATGAGGGTTCACTAGGTGGACGAGGCCATCAATGCAGTCTCAAAGGTGGCGAAGAGATTTTCTAGGATAGTGGTGGGGTTTCATCTTCAACCCCTGCAGGTTTGTCTATGGAGGTCCTTTATGTAAGTGGTTTTCAGATTGATCCTTTATTGTTTTAATTTCATGAGGTTTTTGTGCAGCATCGTCATCGCTGGAGGTTCCCTGCTCCACCATTCTTCTTCCTGTGTGTGGTTTGGACTCTGATGAGAATTAAGTTCATCTAACATCTGTGGCTATTTTGGGATTGGATGGAGGTGTGGATCTGAACTCATTTCTAGTGCAGGTAAAAGTAATATAGTGTATGGGTTCTTGATTCTGGTTGAGGTGCGGATATCTAGGACTACAATCGTGATGTAGGAGTTACGAGTTGGTGCTATTGCGAGATGAACACAATAGTGTGAAGGTGATTGTGGTCAGAGAAGAGTCTAATGATGATGATCTAATAAGGTTTATGTATAAGGTGATGTGAAGATGTGAATGTGGTGACAATGATGAGATTATAGGATCACATGGTGATGATGGATGTGATGTTTCATGATGGATGGTTTCTCAGGATACTCGTTTTTCCAATATTTTGGTTTTTCCATCTGTTTGAATTTTAATTTTGAAATTAGAATATGGATTTTGGGATGTTGTTTTCAATATATTGGTTTACATGGGTGATGTTTGAAACTGATATATGGTTTTTCTGTCGTTCCCACTCATCAAAAAAGTGTTATTTTGTAAATGAAAAAAGGGATTTAGAGTATAATGAATCATTATTATGATATTTGATATCCATGACATTTCATTAAATATTTGTGCTTAGGTTATCATACCATTATGATCATGTTATGTTTATGTGACCATTAATATCTTCCATGTTTATCCTTATTGACCATAAGAGATCATAATTTCATATTCCATTGTTCCCTATATAATGTAGAATGATATTACCTGTGAAGTTTCAAAGAAGGGTTCTATTAATAAGGAAAAAATTTGGGTGATGATTTTGTTCAAATTTGAAGCATTTGTTTATATATCAATGTTTGAATAAAAATATATCCATACAATTTTATCATTGATCATTATTTTATGTAATGAAAATTTGAATAATAGTATTTAATATTTATTAATTCAAATAACGGGACTCTATATCCGGGGTGTCCAAATATTTACCATTTAAAATAAAATTCTAAATAATTAATCACTGCAAGGGGGAATCTGTCTAAAATACCTTCATGTCCACTCAATATGTCAGTAAATATTTCCTGTCGAATATATTTTCAACTAAAATAAAAACAAACATAACAAGTAATAATATCATTAATAAAAATATATATATATTATTTAAATAACCATAACCTAAAATGAACATATAAATATAAAAATATTAAAAATAAAAAACAATGATAAAAATTAAATAATAAAAATGCAATGGGAGGATAACGATTCTTAAAATAAGATATAATTACAAAAATAGTAAAACAAAAATGAAATAAAAATAAAGATGAAATATCAATTCATATATGATAAGAATGTTATTCCCATTCCATTATAGTTATACATGATCAAGGAACTATAAATCATCTAGTCTAAATATGTTTTATAAAATCTAAACCTACACCGCAAATTATATGGTCTACTTGTACCGAGACTATGTTTGTGTCGTGCGTGTAGTAATTCCATGAAATATTTCACCATGTACTCTATGAATATCCATAAATAATTAATCCATTATATTCTTGTTTGAAATAAATAAATGAAAAAAATGAATTTATGAAAATAATAAAATAAGATAAATGTGATAATCACAAAAAATTTCTTTTTTAAGGAAAATGAATGTATTCATTAATGAATAATATACAACTTAAAATTTCATATGAATGGATGCCATTGGTTTTTTGGGGAGATTAATTTTAAAAAATATTTCTAGAATATATATGATTAGATAAATATTAAAATTAAATCATAGAAAAAATATGTTTTTAATTTATTTATTGAAACTATAGAAAAAAATAACATTCAATAATAACACTACATTTGAATTTTGTTCACTCAATAACGGAAATTGACTCACTATTGGTAAATAAAACACTACCATTAAATAATTCATTCCACCAACTGATTAAATGTTTCATTTCATAATTTCTCATATACCATTAGTTATAAAAAAATATACAAAAAGTTAAAATTTAAAAAATATTTTAATGGAATAACCATATTAATAATTATAATAATAATTATTCAAAACCTCATGGTAACATATCAGAATATAAGGGAAAATATATGATATAAATAAGTATCTATGTACATATCATTCCTGGTGAAATGTAATTTCAAACACTTTCATCTTTTATTATTATCTTTAATGAGACCGAAATCCCCCTAAGAATGTAAATATTCTATCTTGGGCCCCAAAAAATATGTGGTACTCCCGGACTCATCATTATATTTTTTAGATAGCTATAAAATGATTATAAAGACATATAAATAGGTTTGAGAAATATATTTCAATTTATATCAGTATAAAAATAAAAATAATAAATAATAAATCAACCTCACCTATGAATAACGATGTTATGATAACCCAAATTAAATTTTTTTAAAGATGTATTAGTAATTTTATTTTATTCCCAATCCATATGACATGAAAATTAAAAATATTCATAATACAAAACAAACTAGAAATATTAAAATACTATAATAGAATACAAAATCTATATAATTATCAAAAATTAAAAAATTATAATATTTATTTGGAAATAAATTTTGAAAAAATTATGCTTTATATAGAATTACTAAAAAAAGTTGTGATAGTTTAAATTGAATGAAATACATATCATAGCTTGATAAAAAAAATTTAATCTCAATGTAACAAAATAGACCTATAATCATTGGTTACTCAATTTAAAACATGATTTTTTTTTATTTAAAATACATAATAATACATTCTATCTTAATATATATAATTATTTCATAAAAAATGGATTATATTGGATCAGAGACAATGTGTGTACGACCATCCTTAAAACAATCATTGGAAATTTATGTTTTATAAATCCCCATTGACATCAAATGAACATGAGAGAAATATTTAGAAATAAAAAATTATTAAAGATGATTATATTTAATTTTTTTTAATTTATAATAGAGGTTGAAAATATTTAAGGAATCATGGTTCCATAAATAATGAAAAATTCATGAATCCACCCTCTCAATTTTAAATTAATAGAGTAAAGAAGATCTATCCAACCTTGGGATTATAAGAGACACAAATAATGTAATATAATAAATTTATAAAATTGATTAACCTAAACTAAAATTTTGAATTAAAGAAACCCTAACCACCAAATCCATTGTGTGAATGAATAAAAAAAGTATATGGGAGAAAACGGTAATTAGTGAAGAAGGAATAGGTTTTCATATACATAAAAAAATATCCCTCAATTTCATTGAATAAAATCATTATGAATGATATTGAATAAGGTAATTCTCTTGAGAGTATGAAATATGTGCATCCAATGGAATGAGAGAAGATATAATTAAAAATAGTTTTCTTGAACTATAACATTATCATGTAATAATGTTTATAACTATATAATTCATTGACTGTGAACCCAATCTATTTACTCATGATATTGACTACTCTATAACGGTACTCCCTATAACTACATGTAATATTTTTTGTCATTGTGTAGGTTTCCTAGTACACAGTATAACTCTCTATAACCCATTAAAATCTATCACTAGGAATTCTTTACACATATAATTATTTCCCATAAATGCTAAAAATACATCCATGGTTTTTTTATCAATGAAAATTCACCTGAGAACTCTTTCACATTGAATAAAAAAATTTATAAAGGGATTATTATCCATATTAATTCGTATTCCTAAGAACTATTGTGTTATTTAATAGGATAATGATTTGTGACTTATATTTCGGTGATGAATGATTTTCATTCTATTAATTTATGATATTGATTTTGTTTGCATTCAGTTTTGAAAATATTTATATGGATTAACAATATAAATCTATCCTTGGAGAATAATTTTCTATATGGTTTTTGTTATGTGAAAAATTATTTATGTGTAGAGGAAAGTGTGTGTACGTTTTGAGTGGTTACCATTATTTATAGTGCCTGAATTAGAGGTTCATGGGTCCCGAGGAATATTTTCTATTATAGAGGATCTCAAGTGATGAAATTTTGGCATGTGTCACTATTATTCCCATAAAAAACCAGGCAATACATTATAATTTAGTTTATTGTTACAAGATCATAGCTGGGGTTTGATCAATCATGAGTTATGGTCTCTTTCATTCTAGTTAAAAGTTATGGCCATATGAATTTATTCAGATATATGTATATTTATTGGACCAAAGTTTTTTGGGGAAAAGAGGTTTTAAATCATTGTTATGTGGGGACATTAGTTATGGGTTGATATGATGTTGTTTGGTTGATCATTTCATGTTTTTGGATAGGGGATGTTATGTATGGGATAATAGGGTTTGAGAAGGGAGATTTTTGTGTGGAGTTGGAACATATATACATTAGTTCATATGGAACTAAATTATGGGAAAAAAATATAAAGATGTGTAAAGTTATATATTGTTGTGTTTAAAATTTTTTATGGAATTTTGGATACTTATGTGTGTGTCGTTATTGGAAGACCTAGAATGGAAATGATCGGTTCATCATATTGGTGTTCATTTATAAAAATATCAGATAAACCAATCATCGATGATTGTAATTGATGGGGAATGATACTTGAATAACAAAATTAGTTTACTATAATTATTTTCTCATTATTCTTACGGTTATATGAATAATATTAGTTTGGACCATGATTTATTTCTTGTATTTTCAAATGACAGTTTTAAAGGCCAAGTGTGAACCCTGACAACATAGCCCAATAAAATTCATTAAAATGAAAGACAACCCATAAATATACTACAATAAATTCCCTTCCCTAGCGATTACAAAATTATGTGAAACCTCAACCAATGCAAGGACCCTCGACAAACTATCCTTTGTAGAGTTTCATGGGCCTAGTACCAATGTAAAAATCCATGACCTCTCATTATCCCAAATCTGTATGGCCAAGATCTGGTGAATTCCTTCTGCTCTGAAACCTCATCTGGAGCAGATCCTCATAGATTTTTGAGAATATATCACATACCAGAATCACAAACACACAAATTGACCAAAAATGAGGATGAAAACCTCGAAGATCCTTGTATGGGAAGACATAAAATATTAAATTCAAAGTCATACGGACTTCCATTTCATCCACAAATATAACAACCTCCTCTAAGACTTCAATAACATCACTGGGAGCCAAACAAGATAGATCCACCACAAGATTTCGGTAGACGACCGCCTCACATCCCAAAGCACTAAGAAGACCGCCACTCGGATCCAACTCAGAGAGAGTGATGAAATCATATTAGTTGTTGTAATGTGATATTTATGGTTGAATGGCCATTTGTGATGTAGGAAATGGTGGTTGATTACCATGGTGGCATAAAGATATTAATTTTTAGGTAGGCTTTTATTATTACATAATCATGTGTGAATAAATAAATTTGGATTTTAATGAATTTATGGATAGAGTTAATTTGATTCCCTTTTTCTTAATATGGAGTTAGGTGTGATCTATAGGTTGTTAAAATTATTCATGAATTAGTGTTCATTAATAGATTATTTTGGTGGATTTTATATACAATGAATAATATCATTGAAATACACCATGTTTCTAGTTATCCAATCTCTATGGATTAATAGAAATATTATGTGATTCAACAAGTAGTTGACGGATACAATCCAATTGTTGTGATGAAATTCCAAAATGATTGGATAAGAGTTTTTGGGTAAGGGTAAGCTAATGAAGGTGAAAATGATTCCATCATCTATAATTGAATATAGTGATATGGAAACAAAATTGTACTAGTTTTTCATGATGGAAATTTCATGTTTTGATTAATTTACTAATGAATTTTTGAAAATATGAATTATACACTTTTTTTGCATTACTAGTGTCATTATATCTATTTCATTTCATAATAAACATCAGTGAATTATCATCTTTCTAATTATGAATGAGATGATAAATTATATTTTTTTGTGATTCATTCAGATGAGAAGCATTTTACAAGATAATTTTACATCCCCCAGGTCATTATGAGTTGGTGAAATCTGGATAAATTTGATCTTTTTACCCTAATTAGGGTGAATTTTTAGAATGGAGAATTAGATTCATATTATGAGCTTCAAACACCGCTTAGAAGTGTTGTTTTATGTCTTCATAAATCAAAATTGTTATTTTTGGGAATTAGATTTTTTTTGATGAATTAGTTTTAGTGGAAAATAAAAATATTACTGTAAGTGATTTCTCATTATTTGAAGAGTGTTTGTATCATAATTCAGGTCTCCTATATGAGAGTGTTATTCTATATAATGGGATATTCATAAGGAATTTTTCTTAAAGGATAAGTAATTCAAAAAAACTAATGGGTTTTATATTAAATTTTTTTATATAGGAGTAATATTTACTGTAATGACATGATTTTATTTGGTGTATTAAATTAAGTTGGTATGTATTTGATTAAATTTTCAATAATTCGATATCAAAACACCATATTGAAGGAGATTTCATAGTGAATGTCTCCTAAAAAAGACATATGACAATAAAATCTTTAGGGTTCCACCATTATTCACCATATCACGTTTTATTAATTTTCCCCATGGAAAGAGCAATGTTTAATTACTCCATTGGTAATACTAAAACCTAGCCCAATATTTTTTAATTGTTCTATGCGGCTATATTTCACATTAAATGAGATTTTAATAAATTTTTGTGAAAATATGATAGATTTTTTATTCTAGGATAGACCATCAATTTATATAAATGTGTAAAGGGGATAGTGAATGTTCATTTTACCATCTAACTAGTGAAAATTCCCCCATAAAAATATTATGTTAGGAGATATTTATGAATTCATTATACCACATCATATACTCAACAAACATCATTGGATTACACTTTATAAGGATTGGTTTTTCTGATATTTCTATTTTGTTTTCGTGGTATGGTTTCTCCTTTTACTCCCAGTATTCCTCCTCATTATTTTCCACCAATTTTATTCAATTTAGAATAGGAATTTGAATTAAAAATGCACCAGAGTATATATTAACCATCAAAAAAAATGTCGGGTTTCTATAAGGTTTAATTGAAGATATTATGATTTTATTTACACATATAGTCTTATATTTTTTTCATATAATATCATTAATATTTTATTTTTCTAGGAATGTTCCATATTTATTATGATGTTGAGATACTATTAAATTAAAATTTATATTGTTTTGCTTTTATAGGTTCCAGGTGTTTTTTATAGAAATTCTTTATATCCATGGACATTATGTACATGGGATGGGTAGTATTCATGTCTTATTATAGGTTATCCAATATTTTATTACATTCATAATTAATCTTAAATTATTATAATTTTTTTTGTGTTCTAGGATAGGGGACCTCTATACATCTGAATGATACTTTTATTATCACATGTTCTATTTATGATAAATGGATAATGTGTTGAGGGGTTTACTCTATGTCAAGGTAGGTTTTCTATATAATTCATAAAAATTTCATGTATTTACAGGAATCTACATTCCATAAATGTGGAATGGTTTAGGTATAATGGGGATAGATTAGAAGCATCAAAATTAAAGAAATTAAGTGTTTTGGAGCCTCATAGTACTTGGTTATGTGATTTATTGAGTGATGATATATTTTAAATTAGAAATTGACAACAAATCCTAGGGGGTGAGGCATCTAGTTGAGTGTATGAGAGTAGCAAGGAATGTATTCATTATGGGATAATATGTATTATTCCTAGTATAAACCTCATAAGACTTATTTCATTTTAAGAATGGTCATAGGCCTATAATAATGAATCAATAGGGTCTTACATCTCACTTATCATTGGATGAACCTCCCAAGGGGGTGGTTAGTATCTATAGTAAATTTGGTTAGTAGGTTATGTTCATTTTTCCTTAGTGTGGTATGTAAGGGAGTGTATAATTTAATGTAATATCTAGTTATGTTGGTTATAATAGGTGTGTGATGAGAACAAAAAGGGGAAATAATTATTTCATGATGAAATTTCATTAGATTTCTCAAGGGGGTTTGAGTAAGTTTCACAAAAATTACCCTTGTGTTCATATACTAAGATGTTGATGGGTGTTTTGCAAAGATAAATAGGGCCTACCTTTTTCATGATTTTTTAAAAATTATATTAGATCCATGGGGTCATTATGGAATTTTAGGTTTTGGATGGTATTAATGAAAATGGATTTTTTTTGGTTTGAGGAATCTAGTGGTTTCCATTATAGGTTAGACAACGAAAAATATAGTTTTAGATTTTTTTATTATATTTACTATCATGGAAAGATTATGATATTATATAGAGATGTGTGGGAGGAGAGATTTTCTTTTGTATCTGGTTATAGTATTCAAATTACCATCCTCATTAATCTAAGTAGGTATTTGGTTTTTCAATTATGTTAAAAATGAGATGATAGGTAGGTCCTTTCCATGTGATCCATTTTTGGTTGAGCTATATTAGAAGATCCCCACACTATGTTAGAAGTCATAATCCTTGTTTTGTTTTGAATACATATACTATGATTAAGGGTAGGTGACATGGATCATGAAGAGTGGATTAATCTAACTGATATAATAGAGGATATATTTTTGTGTGATGAGTAACCCTTAGTGGGAGTGGTTATAATGAATTTTTTTGAGACCAACCCTTAGGTGGGATTGTGGTAGTATGAGATGTATAATAGGACATGACATGATGCATATAAGAAAATAAATTTTTAATAAACATTATTTAGAATTTATTATGCATATATACACTTAAAAAACCATGAATATGATTAAGACTTGTGACATTGGAAAATTAATTAAATTAATTTTAAAATATTAAATTCAATACAACGACATTTATTAAAAACCTTGAAACATGTAATTATTTTCCTTGCACATAACTAAATGTGAAAAACAATGGACATACATAAACACAAGTTTAGATAGAAATCATACTAAGGAAATAAATATTCTATAGATTAAGGTAATGTAATACATGTTTAATAATAAGAAAACATATATATCATGGGATGGGTGATAATGATAATCTTTTTAAATAGTTATGATATGATATAGTATCATAATAGAAACATGTGAATGTAGAAATATCATAAAATCACGATATAAACATGTGTAAAGGATAAAATCCAATAAATAGTAATATAGTTTTATTATGATAAACACAAATTTATGATAGATTTAATCACATGAGATAAAGACATAAACCATTGTATTGGAGGTAAATATAATTCTGGGTGCACCTTCCTCATTCATATTATGCTCACACAAAAGTGTTTGAAATAAATAATTTTATATAGTATCATATTTCATCATTTTTAATCTTAGAATGAATGAGTCTAGGTTATATACATGGGATTCCATAATCAATAGATTGTGGGTTTATGTTGGTGAATACCCTCCATTGCAAATTGGTACTCATATTTAATAAAGAATACTTCCGTATCGATGTATATGAAATTTCATACACATAATGTGGGTTTTAAAAAGTTAACTAAAGTGTGTAATGTGGATAAAAAGTGTTTATAATAACTTTTCAATCATAAATAATGTAATATAATTTTATTGAAACATATCACAACTTGTGAATATGAAAATAAAAATGGATAATTTAAGTAAGGTTCTTGAAAAACAGGAGAAGGTGTGTATATGTTACCATAAGAGGATGCTTCCAAATGAATGGGTGGAGTTTCATATGAGTATGAGGTAACCATATGAGGAATATAAGCTGGTATAAGAAGATTTATTTAATGATCTAATGGTTTTTTAGTTATGTTTAATGGGTGTTTTGGTGGGGTTATTTATAAAAACTTGGATTGTTCTTTATTAATTTCCAAACATAGTTTTGGAATATATATTATAAAGTAATCAAAAAAAAATTAGTACCACGATTTTTTCCCACATTTTCTAATTTTCTATATTATTTTAATTATTTTTTACTGATAAAAACAAATTAAATTGAAATAATACCCTTTGTGATGTTCAAGTGAGTCATGTTTATAAAGAAATTATTTTAAAAACATTAAATATATTATAGGTTTGGTGGATTCATTAAGGGTTTAAAAAAGTATTAAAATAATATAAAAAATTTATGTTAAAGGTAAAATATATATTTGTAATATATTACCCTTTATGGAATATATTACATCACTTCTTTGTCATTGTGATGTCATAATAATAACATAATATTTATATTGTATTAAATTTTGACACAAAAATAAAGCTATAGTGAAAAAATATGAGAAAATTAACATTGGGTAAATTTAATTTACTAAATTTAAAGAAAATATTAATCTTATTCAAAAAAATTTGTAAGTATATTAATTTTTACATTAAAATAAAAATCAATACATATTAGAAAATACTTTTTGTTTTACTATATCAATTTTCTTACACATATAAAATTTATTTTTGTCGCCATAAAATTTCCTATACCATTTTTGTTTTCTAAATTTTATTTCATTACATAGTTTTATTGAATTATAATTAATTTAAAAAATTATTTAATTCAAAAAAATATTGTCTTTATTGAAAATATATATTTCCCAAAAATTAAATTTGTGTTTTATCATTTCAAATTCCAATTTAAAGTCATCATCTAATGTAATATTAAAAATATATTAATATAACAAATTTTTAAAAAATAGAATATATTAATTCAAAATTTTATTGTCTATGTTCATATCCCATTATTAAATGAGAAAATTACCAAAGGGAAGTGTGTGAATGTAAGATATTATTGGGGCGGTATAGCATAAATGGTTGGGTTATGATTGCGATGAGCTGTAAGTTTTTCCATAAATGGATACACTCATAATTCACATGATGAATATCTTTTGGGTCATGGTAATTGTAAAAACCCAATGATTCTATCTCAATTAGATGTTCTGACAAAAGGGATTCATAGGGTATGATCCTACAAATCAAGGTCATCCCTACCTTTTACTATGTACATACACATTTATCATATCCTTTAATATATTAATAATAATGAACACTATATAATGAACATGAAATCAATAATTATAAAATTTATCAATATTTTAATATGATAAGATATAAATTAAAGTGATTTAAAATTACCAAATTAGGTTATGTATTTTCTATATCCACAATACATTATAATGGATCTATTTAGTTGAAAATTAAATCTTCTTTATAAAATGTATGTTCATTTCATTCTTCAACCCTTTATAAATTTTTCCGAAAAGTTTTATTTCATAATGTAAAATTACCAAGGGTAATTTAGTTTCATTTCAAATTATAGTTCCATTTCGCCACTTAATACATTAAGATCATCTAAAACACTTTGTCCTTGTAATTTTTCTTATTTAGAAAATTATTTTATCTATATTTTATGATTATTAATATATGTTCCTTGTATGAATGATCATTATACAATGTTAAAACCTATAAATTTAGATAATGATAGGGTTTTATTATATAGTTCTTCAAGGGGGATATAAGGAACACATCACGTAGATGAGATATAGAAGGTGTGAGTTCCAGATGATAGGAAACATATCCAATGTGGTCTATGATTTAAAAGATGTTGATATATCTAGGAAAAACATTTTCCATCATTACAATCCTCAGGAATTTCATTTGTGGAGATATATGAAGGAATAAATTACTCAAACCTCAAACTCCTGATCTAATTGAAGATTTTATAGATTTATTTTATCTTGACCTAGTGTGGTTTTCATATTACATTTAATTGTTTAAACCTTGTAAATTTTCTCTTGAACATAATAAATTCCACTAATCTCCCTCTAAAAATATTTATCCTAACATGTTGGAGTCCAAAAACTCATCTCATGTAAATCATAATAATGTTGCATCTGAATGTGATAATGGAAATTTTTGTTATATAAGAATCCAACTTGTGGGATTTTTTGATCACTACATCCTTGGAAATATATTACATATGATAAAAAAATATCATCATGGGTTTAAATGGTCCTTTTAGAATTACCATCCTTTTAAGGGTGATAAGCTGTGCCAATTTTTAGTTCTGTATCCAACACATGCTGAAAGATTCTCATGAAACATGGGGAAGAACATCTATCTTGATTATATTGAATATATTGTGGAAATATATGAAATTTTACCACTTAATTTTTGTATATCATATAAAGTTTTCCAATATATAAATATTACTTAGTCTGGTGATCGACTAAAACCCAGATGAAATTATTTCCATTAGCTATATGACACCCCAAGATATAATATACTTTATATAATGATTTTTTACAAAAAACTCACACATAATAAAATTATTAAAGGTAATTAAGACTAGTATATTTGGAAATTTAGTTACATAGAATATCACATTGACACATGGATATAACAACAAATTTAAATCATCCTTAAAATTATATAAAATTCCAATTCTCCATTAAAACTGCAAGAGATAACCTGGAGTCATACATATGAAAGGGGTGATCCATGATCCCTAGTATGGGAATAAAAAATAACAACATAATGAACATATTACAGAAAAGTTAATATTAATTTCAATGGTAAATTAATGTTTTGAGAATCATATAATGAACAATGAGTCGTGTTATATGATGCCAACATAATGTTAACATTAGAATGTGGGAAAACATAATTTGGAATAATAAATATAATTCAAGGATAACCATGAATAAAATAAAACATATTTTTCATCGTATACATCCCATGAACTATAAATTTAATGTAATGAGATTAAAAATGTACACAATAAATTGTAGTTCTATATAATTCTAGGGCCACCCATCTCTTTTATATCCTGTACATGCATAAGGGTTCCACATAGATCATACAACATAGGATTTTATTTCATCACATTTAATCCAAAAATTATTGACTATAGGATACACACATAATTTTACACAATAAATTATTGATATGTAAATCTAGGTGAATAAAATTGAGAGTAAGTGGGGATTGAAATTCAGTAAATAATAGTTTCACATAGAAATTTGTAGGATAATGTGTACAATAGAATGAGGGTACTCAATGATTAATGATATGAATTAATGATTTTAAAGGGTTATATCATCACAAGTATATAATTAGTGGAGTAATATGAATATTTATTACATACAACAACATGAAAAAATGTGTATTAAATTGAAAAATAAAGAGAGGTTCTCAAACAAAGAGGATAAAGAGAGGATACCTTGGGGTGAGTAGGTGATTTCAAAAGTATGGGGCCCTTATTATATATCGGGGGGAACTATGGGAGGGTTATAGGGAGGTATGGGAAGATCATTCATTCTAAATGATTTATTTTTTGAATATATAATATGGTGTGGGTTTTATATTATAGAAAAGAAGTGGGGATATCTCAATTATTTTCAAAATATAGGATTTGGGGTATATAAAATAATGTATTGAAAAAATATTCATATAATTTATTACAATTGTTTCTAATAAATTTAATTTGGTTTCATTATTTTACATGTTTAATTACTTAAACCCTTATAATATTACATGTGGTTTTATGGATGTCAGACATGTTTGTATAGAATTGATTTTAAACCCTAAATATATAATATAGGTTTTGGAATATTAATAAAGTGTTTGTAATATTTATCATATAACATAAAAAATATTATAATAAAGGTGAAATATATATTTTTTATTTCATACCCTTCATAAAACATATTACATAAATTTTGGGGCATTATGAGATAATAATAAACACCATTTCTTACACTATAGTTAATTTTGTAAAAATAAAATTAATTATCTCATAAAATTATGAATAAAAACCCATTAGATAATATTGATTTACTATTTTAAAAAATTTACTTTTAGTAAAATTATTATGACAATTTATAATTTGAATTGAAAAATCCAAATATATTGAAAAATACAAGTATTTTGATAATAAAATTATTCAAACCCTTATACAATTTTTTTATTAATAATATTATATTAATATCTACATTAAATAATAAATATATAATATTAATATTCATTAATATTTCATCTATTCTTAATCTCTTTATTTATTTATAATACACCATCATTATTGAAACTATACATTTCCCAAGAAAAATTAAATTTCCTTTTCATAATAAGTGAAATATAATTTTTATCGAAATCATTGTCCAATACTTCTAAATATGTAATAATAATAGAAGATATTTAAAAAATATTTTATATACATAAAAAATTATAACTTTTATAGTATTTATATATTGAACATTATTACACGAGTAAAAGACCAACGGGTTTTGTGTCTGGTTATGAGATATTCATGGGGTGTTTTGGTGAACATGGTTAGATTTTTGATCTCGATTAAATCGAGCTTCTCCCATAAATTTTTTTTCATGGTATTTATATGTTCAATATTTTATTGGGATCTATGATAGGAAAATCTCAATGATGTCTTCCACCGTGAATGCTCTGATAAATGGGATTTATCTGGTATGATACTACTAGTCGAGGCCATTCACCTTTCATTTATATCAGTTGAACATTGTGAGAACAATTTATATATAATTGTCACTGGATCACTTCTCATGGGATAAAATATTAATGTTTATGATTCATTATGGTCTTTTTATAATGAAAAGATATAACATTCCTAAATACCCAATATAGTTTTTTTATATAAATACATAAAGTAATAAAAAAATTTAAATGAAATTGATTTATAATTTTTTATATATTTACATTATTGCACAATTCATAATTATCAACCTAAAAATATAAATTTAATATAATAAAATAAATAAAGATAATTGTGGTTCATTATCTATTCTTGTCCCTAGTTCACCTCCTCAAACATGTGATTCCGCTGTAACACTCTAGCTATGTTATATTTCTTATTTCGTATTACATTATCTTTTTGATCTATGATCTTCACCAGCAACTCCCCATATAAAAGATCATTCTCTAGCAGAACCACATCTCTATTCAATACATTATAAGGGTTATGTATGTACTTCTACATGAATAATATATATTACACATCATCTACATTTTATAGGTTATGAGTGAGTAAAAGTAAACATAACAATGCTCCAATGTGATCAATGATCTTAAAGGGGACATTTTAACTAGGACTAAACATTCTATTCATTCCAGACCTCCTGAATTTTTTCGATGTAAATATTTAAAGGAAAATATTTTTCTAGACCTCAACCCATAGGTCTCATCAATGATTGTTTTCAATGAATTTTTATTGAATTTTTCTAGATATAATATAATGATGAATATTATTATCAATATATGTAATCTCCTTGATAATAATAGGTCCAATTAGATTCCTCTCCCAAACATTATCTAAATATGTTGGAGTCTAAATCCTCATACCATGAAATGCACTATAATGTTCCGGCTTTAATGCTATAATTAAAACTGATGTTATATAAGAATTCAAATAGAGAAATATTTTAATCCCAATATCCTTGGAAATACCATTAATATGATCTCTGTATATTCTCTACTATTTTAATTTTCTTTTTAGACTGAAATCCCATTTCAAGGTGATAAGTAGTGTTGAAATTTTTTATATATATATAAATGAAATATTATAATTTAATAAATCACGATAAACCATGGATCTTTATCAGATAAAATTTACGTGGAACTCCATGTTGTCTTACAACATCCTTTATGTATATCATAATGTGTTTTTTAGGAGAGAAATTTTCTTTGATAGAGAATAAAATCAACAACTTCATAAGTAAATATAATTCTATATAGATTTTATTATTTACTTTTGATATCCTTTGGAATTATATGATGAAATACATGGTTTTTCCCATTTCAATGCTAGTATAGGTAATGGCTGCATCATACAGTTATACTTTTTTAATTCAACCTTGACTTAATGGCATAGTAAGCATTGAGATATAAATTCCCCAATGCCCCTCTTCATATTTAATAATAATAATTTTAAATCAATATTTATACACTATAATTATTCCTATATGAATAAAAAAGGATGATCTATGCAAATTATCTTGGAGATCCCTCTATGAGTCTAATATTTTTTGGACACATATATAAATTATGAAAATTTTAATATATCATAAAAAATTGATCGATTTAATATTTAGTAAATTTTTATGCTTCCCCACATCATCATTCTAAGCCTACTTGATCATCTCAACAATTTATGGTTGAGTACTTTTTTATGAAATCTTGATAAATTTCCTTTTATTAGTTCTATATTCACCCTTTGCATGCCCATGAATATTTTATCCCATTCAATCCTCATAATAGATTCAGTTTTATGGTAGGAACACATGGTGAATTTAAAAAATATTTATTTCAAATTAAATTACTATTTATAATATATTTTATTACATGAAAAAATGATTTTAGAATGCATTACATGCAATACACAACTTATATTTTGTTGTATGAAACACTATGTTTGAATAAAACATGAAATATAGTGAAAATATTATTATTTAATATTATAGTTTTCACATATCCATTAGAGTGAAATATGTGTATACTATTAAAAAAAATTATGAACATATATGGTTTATATATGTATTTAAAATGAATTAATTGTCAACCAAAAAATTTAAAAAAAAATCAATTTATTCAATAAAATAAAGAAAATAGTTTAAATATTTTTTTTGAAAATAGATATTTTTTACCACAATAAATAAATGAAACCAATTTATTTAAATTATTTTTATGATATTAATATATTTTAAAATAAATAAAATATTAAAACAATTTTTTTCAATAGAGTGACAAAAAATAAATATCAGTTTACACTTATAATTGTATTTATCTAAAAATGTAGCTTTGTCATATTTGTGATATCATATATTAAAAATTTTTTTTGAAATATTTTTTGAAATTTCTAATAATTTTTTTAAGTCAAAATATAAATATTATCATTAGAGAAATTTTTGATAATTTTTTGAAAAGATAAATTCATTAATTAATAGAGAAAAACACTGAATTTTAATTTGAATAATCAAATTTATTAAATAATTTATAAAGAAAAATATTATTTAAAATAGTTTTATAGTATCATTACATAAACTATATATATTAATCCAATTTATTTCATTGGAATCATTTTCAAATTGAAATTGGATATAGTAACATTGTAATCTCTTGAATATTTTCATTTCGAAACCCCACATTCTCATATCTATGATATTAATATCAAGAAATAAATTTCCTCATTGAATTTAAAATTTAAAAATAAATTCCATATTTTAAAAATTCAAAATTTATATTTTCATATAATTTATAATTATTTTTCCACTTATATGAATAGTGATAATTGTTAAAAATTTATTGATTTAGTTTAAGTAAAAATGGGTTACAAGGGTTTAAACAAAAACAATAAGGGTTAAAATAATCTAAAAACGTCTATAAACCCTATATTTTATCTATATTTAGGAAATATAATATATTTTTCTCAATAATAATATATTTTTAAACAATTTTTATTTGTTAAAGAATGGAAATACCTTTTACATTTCAAGAAATATAAGTGTGTCACTCACCCCAATTATAAAAGGCCACACCATCTACTCTATTATTTAATCCTCCGAATCCATTTGGTTTGCCCAAGAAATACCCAATAACTTTCCAAAATCATTTATATTATTATTGAATCCTCATTTTTTATATATCTATCATTGTAAGGCTTTTTATGTAAACCTAAGATTGTTCACAATGTAGAGATAACAATATTTAACAAGCATTTTTTCTTCCCCCATCTACTGAATTTTTTATTAAAATATGTTGATATAACAACTTCACAATAATCCATATAATTATATGTTTTTATGTCTATTTAATTACCTATAACTATCTAAACTTATATTAAATGGGTTACAAAATAATTAATCATTTGTGTGGTGGACTACAATATTGTAAACCAATTTCATTTATTTTTTCCATTACTAACTCTCACTGATGGGTATGATGATGTATATAAATATTTTATATGGTATTTTAAACATATTTATATATTTTAATTCATTATATCATATTACCTTTATTATTTTTAGTTTCTTTTTGGATAAAATAATGTCATTTATGTGTGCGGTGGATTACCGCCTCACAAAGCGATGTGATTCGTTTTCACTAAATCCAACCATGGAAGATAATAAGGGTTATTTAAATAAATATATATGACATAAGGTACATGATTATGATATTAGTGACATATTTATCATTATACATGGTAATATATCATTTTACTTCATTATTTTCCACTCACTAAAATATCAAAATGTCACCTATGTATATATGGACATTTACCTTCAAGAAGTGATGCGACTCTCTTTTTATCAACACAAAACATGGATGATATTTACAAGTAAATTTTATAAAATATGGAATTTAAAATAAATTGATAATTATTAAAATAGAATTTTTTAAATATTTCTATTCCATAATGATCATAAAAAAGTAGAAATTTTATTCATATGTACATATGACCTACCCTCTCCACAATCATAATGTACTTAATTATTAAAAACATAGATTCATTATAATTAATTTATAATTATAATAATTATTTCAATAGTATTATTATTCATATTAAGGAAACATCCAAATAAATTTTTTCATATTTTTAATATCCACATAATGGGTGAGTGGGAACAACAAATTCGACTAGTTAAACCTATCACACCCACACACCCCAGATTTGAAATTCAAAGGAGAAATCCACAAAAACAACATTTTAAATTCAAAAAATACATGCCTCATAAACATCACCACAAAAAATGCTAATTTAATGTAATATTAAGTCGTGATCCTTTATGTGTGAAACCATTGATAGACAAATCACCTTGTTCAACAATGACACATTAATCATCATAGCCGGTGATGACCCATGTGGAATCGTCCAACCGAAGCATCAAACAGTTATCAACGAAGACACAAAAAAACTTCTCTTTGTCAATTCAATTATAGATCAAACCAAAATACATTACTAGTCCTATAATTAACAATAAAAACCAATTGATACA
Source organism: Viscum album (assembly GCA_963277665.1). Classification (NCBI taxonomy): domain Eukaryota; kingdom Viridiplantae; phylum Streptophyta; class Magnoliopsida; order Santalales; family Viscaceae; genus Viscum; species Viscum album. The sequence continues at coordinate 397,759,757 of OY728151.1, read as the reverse complement.
AGTACCTTCACATAAAAAAACAAACCAGATCTGTCGTCGGGGTCCCTGCATCTGTTGCATACTCCATATCGGCATCATCACCATCATGAACGAAACAAAAACATTATCTCATAAAGACCACGTCTGAACAACATAACAAAAATAAAAATGAAAATAATCCTAAAAATTCATATGAAAAAAATCATAACATGAAAAAAATAAATCAAATTTCAAACTACAATATGTCTATAGAAAGAAACACAAAAACAATACGAAGAAGAAAAAGGAACCCAATTGAAGATAAAAATAAATGAAAACAATAGAATAAAATTAGATGACCACCATACCCACTCTAACACTATCCCACAATGTCCAAAAGCACACATCTAGTCAAAACATGATGGGGTCGAGCTCTATGTGTTGGAAAACAAGAGTAGTGGAGAAGATGAACGTCAAGATTAAGTACCATTACCGACCAAACCACCTCAAACACCTGTAGTTAGACCGAAAATGGAGTTATGATGTATAGGGTAATGAAAAAGGATATTTGGTGGTAAATTAGTTCCATCAAAATATAAAATAACACCATGAAAGTAGGTAAGAAGAACATAGAAAGGGAAAGGATACTGGAGATGCGATGGCGGAGCATCAAGAAGGAAGAAGAATGATACAAAAAGAAAAAAAAACTCTCTACAGAGGTGCAACTGAACATGAGACGATGGGTTTCAAAATAAAAACATATGTTAAATGGAGAGAAGGAGTGGTTTATCTAAGGTAAAATTTATTAATATGTTTTAACATATATTATTAAAAATAATAAATAAAATCATATATGAAAAACAAAGCATTTATTACATAAAACATAACATTAATATGGAATTATTAATAAATGTGTAATAAAAGGACATAAATATATAATATATGGTATTACATATTATTATATATCTAAAATATATGTATAATAAAATTATAATTATTATTAATGAGTTTTTAACAGGTATAAAAAATTCAAGAAATAATGTAACAGATTACTAGTCTCACATTTAATGATGGGAGATATATGCTAATTCACCACTAGTTTTTTCTTTTTTGTGTATATACATAAACATTAATGTTTTATATCATTAAACACTATATTTTAATGATGATTAATATTTTATTTGATATTTTTCTTTTTTAACTATTTCTATTCAGAAGATTACTAATGTTGTAAGGTATTTCCATCACACATTTTATTTATTTGAGAGACGTGAAATGTTCACCCCATATAACATTAATATGGTAAATATACATACCTTGAATGTATTTTATGATGATTATAATTAATTTTTTCTGTAAATTTAAATTTCTATTGTAGGACTGTCCATTCATGGGTTTTATGGGTCAAAAGTTACCAAAGTGGTCCTAGACTGTTGTTTAATTTCTCCATCAGTGAAGAATTTTTTATGTTATGCACAATTATAATTTTAAAAGGTTTATATAAATACCCTTAAAAATTTCATATTATCCTATACATTATTAGTGGTATATATCCTTAATTTTTTTCATTTTTTTCTTGGTGGTCGGGTATTATGTGTAGATAGAGAGCCTATATTGGGGTAAAATGACTTAAGGTTCCAGGATGTATATCTTTTTTAATTAATGGAGTCCAAAAAATTGGGTCATGTATTTCCATGTGTTCACTACGATTTGGGATGAAATAAATGGGGTTAATGTTATTTAATAGGGAATCACACTAAAAACCCATATTCAAAACTGTTAGACATTGTTTAAATGGGTAATAAGTCATGAAATGTTTTACAGAAATTTAATATTTTTAGCTGAGGAGATGGGTTTTTTAGGGTATCACATTAATAATAATTAAACTATTTATAACTATATTACATTCAATTTAATTACCTACTATTTAGTTTTTTTGTACATCATGCAGATGATTTTTCCATTCGTCTCATTGCATCCTTCTCCTCTCGACCCTAAGGCACCCTCCAATTGATTTCGGAGTGCCAATATAGCTTCTAGACATCCTGATAACTCTTTTGATCAGATGTAAGTGATATTAGTCCAGTGTTTAATTCCCTCCCTTGTTTCTCAAGAATACAATTTTAAACATCTTGACTATGATTGTTGTTAGTTTTCCTCTTGAATATTTTTTATCTATGATATTTCATAAGATCATCTACACCTTCTTCCCCAATAAAAGTTTCCATAAGAAAATTTGTTTATTTTTCACATAAATATATGGGGTCTAAAACATAACCCTGTGGTTTGGTAATCCTTATATATGTGAATAATAAATTTCCACCAACATATCATTCACCATTTAAATTGAATGAATCAATTGAACAATTCATTTGAGTTTCTTTATATACAATTGGTCAATGACCTAGGTTGTGGCTACCACTCAGGTGAGTGAACACTAAAATTTAAATGAGTTTATTAATGGATTATACTATGTTTAATATTACAAGGATTTTGGGCGATTTATTGATATATAACCACCATGGTTTTTCTTTTTTATTGATATAATTGGAATGTTATTGGTTATGACCAATTGAGATATATAAATTTTAAATGAAGGATAAATAGAATTTTTTATAATTATCCCCTGATCCATATGATGTGATATCATGATATTATTTTTCAATGAATTTTTTTGTTATTAAATGTTGTAATTATTATATATTAGGATATGTATAATGAAACATGTAAAAATGATGACATAATGGGATTAGTGAAGTTGATCTGATTAAATGCTGATATAGATGGTGGTGCCTAGTTGATATGTTGAAATGATGATATAGAAGGATTTTCCTAGTTGATATAATGAAATGGGGATATAAAGGGATTATCCTAGATTACCCACATACAAAATTTTATAGTGCCCTCGGCCTAGACTGAATTTTTAAATGCTTATAAAGATGGATTTATCTAGATTAATTTGATTTATACCTTTTTTATATAGTTACTGATGGCATAGATGTGAGGCATTCTCAGAGAAATTATATGATGGAACCATGGTATTTTATGTTTTTCCCTAATTATATGGTTAAAGTTAGCATGGTTTCAAGGAATTTTAAGTGATATTCGGACCTGGTGCTAAAATAGGTTGATGTGGTATTAATTAAATTTATTAATTAATTAATACACTAGTTTATTTCAGTATTCCATACATGTGTTATCAAACTACAAAAATTTAGACATGGTTGTGTCAACCAACTAACTTATATTCACCCCTTATTTTAGTCGTGATTTTGAAATTGAGAAGATTATATGGATGTGGTTTTGGAAAGGACAAGGTCCTATGGTGTTCATTATTTTATTATGGGATATGCTAGAGTTGGATATGGGAATGACATGGGGTACAACACTTGGGAATTTCAAGTCTTTATATGAGTATGGTAGTATATTAATATCATTATTTCTATCATGTAAATTAGTTACATTTCAAAATTTCATTATATTATTCTTTTATTATTTGTTGGATTATTATGTTGGCTTAAAAAAAATTAGTGTATAATTTTATTACCTTTTATTTTTCAATATGATACATATTTTTGTAGTTATTTAGGTAGTTTTTATCTACTATAAAAAATGAATATATAGAGTATAGTTTTACCAATATACATATCACATCCTTAGTAATAATTATAAGCATGTGGAATATGTTAAGTCACACTACAGGTATAGTAACCTTCTTGGTTCGACCATGTGACATAGTACAGGATTTGGGCACTTTAAGAAGTGGGATTTGAGAACACCGTGTTTATTTTATATTTCATTACAATTTTGGAATGGTGTGATGGTGAAATGGATTTTTTTCTTCAAATGTGGTAATGTTCTTACGTGTGGGATAATCTAACTCATGAATGTGGAAAATCGGAGTGTCGATGGGTGGGTTATAGTTTCTACTCACATTTTATATTATTTCACCTAGGACGTTTAACATTTTGGGTGAGTTTATTACTGTAAGATGTTATTGGTTATTGAAATTTATATTTGTGGCATGATATATAATGATATGATCATATGTGCCTCATAAGAGGCACAATGTAGTATATGTTCATGAATTGTTCATGATGGGGATATATTCATTTTCATGTGTTTTATACATGCATATAAAACTAGGATATGAAATGTTTATTGTATTTGAGAAATGAAATAAATAATCTACTAGGTGTTAAATAACTAACTAATTCAAAAGTTAAATTTCATTTAATTTCCATTCATTCTTTGTTTTGGGGGTTTACCAAGATTTTATGGTGGAATGGGTGAGTTTTCATGAATGAGGTCCAAACAATGAGCCAAATTCTAGATTTGAAAATAAATCATTATTCCTTTATAACTCCATCATTTTTCAACATTTTTAATCCATTAAAATTCATACATTTCATTACACAACCTATTAACAACACAATATTAATTTTGACCATGTAGGAATCCATAATAATGGTGGATATGGGTTTTTATTTAAGATATTGGGCCTACCCGAAATCCAATTTCCTTCATTAAAAATATTTTTTATATCTTTAATATCTCCTTAAATATTTACGTTTTTTCAGTGATTCCAAATCACCCATGAGGCCACGTACGCAAGGGTCCCCCCCACATGCTCTTCTACACGTTTTTGGAGATCGGTTGCATCATGAATATGGATGAAACTTCTCTAAATTTCATAAATTTCCAAGATTTGAAGAGGTAAATTGATTATTTCATAAATCATTCATTTCTCACTCGATTCCCCCATTCTAGTTTCTAAATTATCTCCTAAACCTTTTTATAATCGCTGATGAATGGTGGGTTGTTTGAAAATTCATATACATGTGTATTTGCGGTGATTTTTTTAATATGTTTCAAGGTATGTGATTCCTTCTTGGTTTCTTCCTTTTCCTTTAGGGTTTCCTTCATCTTTAATTATGTTCTAAAATGTCCACAAGTTAGGGTTCGAACCTGGGTTTTAATTTAGTGTCTTTTTGGTCAAATATTGTGGTCTAGGGCTGGTTTTAACTCTCTTGTGGTGCGGTAGTGGTACGGTTGAGGTTTTGCACCATGTTTTGAGGGATTTGACAATTTTGGTAGGTGGTTCTATGTGTAAACTGTTATTGATCTTTTAGGTTGATGTATTTACTCATTTTTCATATTCCTTATATTTTGGGTGTGGACCGAAAACTGTTTATGATTGATTTGGATAAGTGTATAATTTTATAGATTCTTTTTAACATGGAATTGTTTGTTATCATTATAACACATGGGGTATTATTTGGGTGTATTTCATAACATATGCAATTGGTTTAATAAATCATGTTTGGATGGCCAACTCTGGTTTGGTAATGTATTGGTGTCATGTGGGCCTTGGAAGGAGGTTTTTGTTATAGGTATGTTGTATAAAATATTGTTATATTTCTTGAGAGTATTTTATGAAAATGGGTGTTTTCATTTGTATCTTTTCTGGTATTATCCATGGTTATTTTATAAAACATGAAAGTGGTTTTATAAATGTCTCTAGGGCTTCCAATTATACATTGGTAGTTTTTTTGTGAGGTTTTGTCCTTGAAATATCATTTTTAAATGGGTTTTATGAGCAAAGATTGGGTATACTCTTTGGAATTGTTCGATGAAGGATTTGAATGAATTAATGATTTATCTAAGTGGTGAAGCTATATTGGAAAAATTGATTTTGAGTGTCTATATTCTAAAATGTTACATATTAAATTAGAGAGGGGTTGTTTTGCTATGTGTTCTATTTTGGAAATGTTTTACAAAAATGTTTGAAGGATTTACTAAAGTGTGTAAGATGTGTGAAAATGATGTGGGATGTTTTGTGTTAGTGTGATGTGAAAAATCGATTCTGGTTATGTAAAGGTTGTTATGTAACATGTCAGTGGGCTTTTATGTGAGTTTTAATATATTTTAATGGTTTTATAAATGTTTTTAATCAATTTTTTGAAGAGTTGATGAAATGTGAAAAGTGTTGTGGGCTATTTTGGTGTGAGTTGGATTTCAAATAAATTTGAATGAAAAGTGGATTTTTGAGACATTTGTAGTATAAATGTGGCATGTTTGGTGATTTTGTGATGAGGAAATGATATTTGAATGCGAAAATTATATTTCATGACTTGTTGAACTTGTTTGAGCACAATGGGAAAACCTGGATATCTGGGTGGGTGGACTTTTACTAGTATGCTAGTGTATTCGTGGGGTTTGGCCTCAGTTTCACATAGAAAGATTGAAACTTACAACACTAAATAAACTATGATGACGATGATGATGATTGGGGACCACTAGTTTATGGGTATGTTCCATACTAGTGGCACGTTCATGAGAACATGTATCTATAATGGTTACTCTCAATGAGATATGAGGTACCTCTGACCCACAACGAGTTAGTTCCTAGCAGTTATTTCTTATTTATTGTGCTCATTATATCCTCTATACTTACCATCGGAATATGGCATATTTTTATGTAAAATTATTTAACTTTGTAATTTATTTTAAAAGTGTTGATTCATTAAATTACCCCACTTTAAAACTCTTTTTTTAAGTTGCATCTTTTAGAAACTATAACTAGAAATTACATGTTTTTTAAAACATGCATGCTTTTGGACATTTAATTTTTATCACATGGAATCTCATAGTGATGGTATCCTAGTAGGAATTTTCTCACACCCTACTTACACCCTTGTGTGTAAGTAGACTTGGTTATTTTTTGTAGCAGGTTGGGTACAATTTTTAGTTCCAGTGGTTCGGGATTCTAACCTGTATTTTGTGGTGAGGTCTTGTGAAGATGGATTGAGGGAGGTTCCCCTTTCCATGAGGGTCCTTGGGTTGTTTCCTATTGGTTTTGTAACTTTTTATTATCTTGTTGAGTATTTTTAAAATATGTAATTTAGTTCTGAATTTTTGGAAAAGATTTTTTGGTTTGAAAAATCCGGATTTGTTATATTGCATTCTTTAATTGTTTTATGATTATAATGTCGGATAAATCATTCCCAATTCTCATTTTATGATACCTATGAACATGTAACAGTCTACGGGGATTGGTAACTCCCTTTGGTCCATGTCACGGGCTAGGTGTGGTGTCAGTTTCGGTGGAGAATAGATATGGTTTGTGAAAAAATGGTATCAGAGGAGGTTCTTGTTAACTCTTTGGGTCACGTTATTTAGGGAACAGTCAAGATAGTCTGAAGTTATGATTTTTGGGACTTGGTATTTCTGTTATGGGTAGTGTTCTTGATCACCACACCTTATTATGGTATTCGAGTCACCAAAGGATGTTGGGATTTATATGGGTCCTTTAGATTTCTTGGATTGATAATGATTAGGTGAAATGAAAATAGAGTTGGGTTAATGGTCTCTATGAGCTCTCAGGGCCTGTAAATCCATGTGGATCTAGGGATATTCACTAGAAAACTCTCTGTGATGGTGAAGTGATTGGAATATTGCCTCCAACCATATGTCCAGTTCGACCACTAAAACTATTTTCCTCTCGCATTTACATGTGTTATTTAGTTTTGAAATCTTGGAACATTGGTTTTAAAGTGACTTGGTTTTAATAAGTGTAAAGTTTTTGTGAAATTATTTTATAATAAAGAGGCAATGGATAGATTTTGGAAAATAGAGAACTGAATTTTCATAATTGTATTGGAATGGAAAATGGTGTTTTTTCACATCTTTTGAAAGCATGAACTATGTCACGGTTGGTTTTATAAAAGTGTTTCTAATAGAGTTTTCTAAACTATTGAAAGGCATTTTAATAGGATGAGATATTTTGAAATTGATGTGAATAACCTAAAAGTGATTATTCATTGGAATGATTGTGTTTTTCTGAAATGTTTTTAATGTGGTAATTTGGTTTCAATTTCATGGTTAACAGTCTTGAGAAAATAGAAGTATTGGTTGATTGATTTGGTTTTGAAAATGTAAATGAGTTTTTTTATTAAGCATTAGAGTTTTCATGAAATACCACGATCATGGGGTTATATGGGATGAGGGAAAGTTAATGGCACAACTAGATGATTTCCGGGATGGATATGAGGAGGGATCCCGATGTGGCATGGAAACATGCAAGTGTGGGGTCCATCAGGTACCATAAGTGAATATGCTAATCGTTAAACCATTTGTTTTGAAAGAATTGTTATTAAAAGGAAAACATGATGTCTTGATGAGTGTTTTGGTATGGTGTGTATTAAATGTTTTTGGAAAATTTTATGTTTTGGAATGTTTTGAGTATAAGAACCCATCTTGTTTGAATAATGTTTTAGTATTGTGTTTGGTCGGTATGCTGGGATGAAGGGCTAATTAGTGGTCTCCACTGAGAATATTTTGGGAAGGCTTTTTGGTGTTTTCCCTCATATGTTTGGATCTGGTTGAAGTATGTATTGACCAATAGACTGTTTTGGTTGGGTCCTTGGGTTCCCTTCTTGGATTAGGTACTTCCCATTAAGGGTTAGTGCACAACTAAAGTGCAGTCCATGTTGTTTGGTCGTTGGAAGATCCTCCTGCTGATTAATGTAAAGAATATTTTTCATTAGCTTTTTAGACTGAGTGTATACCCTTTACATTCTTGGTTTTTTGTACCCTCTTGTAGCGGTAGAGTGATCAAGGAAAGTTGAAAGAGACCTTACATTCTATAGTTACCAGATTATCTGAAGGTAGAATTGGTTTGGTGTTGTTAGCATTGATGAGTATCTGGATGGTGTCTAAGAGGTCCTCTCGATCCTTCGTAGTATCATCAAAAAAGGTGTTCATGTTAGACTAATAGTGTGGTAAATCTGTTCACGAGAGGATATTGTGGCCACTTTCTTGAATTGTGTGATGTTTGGGGATATTGTATAAGGTCCCTCTACATGCATTGTATGTATCAGTCGCAATGGTCATGTTCGGTGACTCTCTGTGATGTCATGTGCTCGATTGACTGTAAAGGAGAAAATCGTGCAATCCTCTGAGAGTCTCTGTTATGTTGTTAGAATGCCTCCCTTGGAAAAACATCAAAATCATCCATTTTATAGGAAGGTGAGTATAGGTTTTCTTTAAATCTATTGTTTCCCACTTGAACAAAAAAGGTGTAATGTGTGTGCATTATATAATCCCTTGTTTCAGTGAAATTTTGATTCAGTTTAAAGTTAAATTGTAATTTTTTGTTTATTAGAAATATTCTTGGGGATTGCAGTGTAGTTTTTGGTGGCCCCAAAAGATTAATTCTTTTATAGGGGGTTCCCAAAGCCTAATTGTGAGGCCGAATATTCTTCAATCATTTGGGCTCTAGCCATAGGTCTTGGAGAGAAGCTGGCTGATAGTCAGGGGAAATCCTAGGGTCATTTATAACATTGTACAATGTACTGTCCTCATTATGAAATATAAAAATAGTTTAAACCTCTGGTGTCATCATCTTTCTTCTATTGTTACTGTTTGGAGGAAATTGGTGGAGGGACTTATACCCATGTCATCACCTAATGTCATTCCCTACCCCTTTGGATTCCATTGAGTCATTAAAGAATGTTTAGAAATTTGGATAGATATGATGGGGACATAGTTTCTGCACAATTATTAGTGATCATGTTCCATGAAGACGTGCAGAAAGAATGATCTGCACAGTTAGTGCACAGTTTCCCAAACTATGTTGACTAACCCTGCGCCCTTCCCAAATCATTAATTAATTTTGGGTCTTTCTATGTCGGCCCATGCTGTCCTGTTAAGAAGGTTGGTTCTTATGGTGGGGAGACCCATTATGATTATAATGTACATTCCATTCGTAAACATTGAATGGAATTCTACACTTTATACTTGGGTGTCTGTTAAGGCCCCCTATCAGTGTCGTGATTCAATCCCAAAAAAATATAGGTTGTCTCTTATGGTGGGGTGCCTATTGTGTCCCCCCGTACCAATAGCTCAAATTTATCCATGGTCATGACTTGGAATTAGGTAGTCTCGTTCAGAACTATATACCTACCAACATTATTCTTGAGTACACATTGGGATTGGAGATAGCCCAATGGTTTTGTTAAATTAAGGTAAGTGTAACCTTGTTCAATGTTGTTTTATGTTTGGGTGAATTTCTTGAGTCTTGTTCGCATAGAATTTGAGGAGTTTTATTATGAGATAAATTATGAATGTAAATGATCATTTCAGGAAAGTGGTGTATGTTGGGGTTCTGTGGTTAATATTTCCTTAATTTATCACTGTAGGTGTTTTGGCACTTGGGGGGAGAAGCTGGGCAAAGAAGTACATCTTAGTTTATCGGTTGGGTTTGGTTTTTGTATATAAACTTGCTGTGGATTTTTAGGGAAAGATATTATTCATGGTCGGAAGAATTTTTACATACATATCTTATTTTTATGTTAAAATTCATTGAATTTCCATTCATTGATTTTTTTTCAGTTTCCCTAGATTTTATGGAGGAATGGGTGTGTTTTCATGAATTGGGCCAAACCGTGAACCCAATTCCAGATTTAAAAATAAATTTTTATTTATTTATAACTCATTCATTTTTCATAAATTTTTATCAATTCCAATTCCTAATTGTCCTTACTTGACATATTAAAACAACCATCTTAATTTGTACTATTTAAGAATCCATAGTAATGTTGGATATGGGTTTTTATTTAAGGGATTGGGCCTTCCCGAAATCCCTTTTGCTGCATTAAAAATATTTTGTAAATCATTAATATCTCATTCAATACATACGTTATATTGGTGATTCCCACTCTCCCCTGAGCCCACATACCCATGGGTCCCTCATGCTCTTATCCTCCTCTTTGGAGCTCTGTTTCATCATGAATATGGATTAAGCATATCTAAATTTCTTAAATCACCCATATTTGAAGAGGTAAATTAATTATTTCATAATTCATTCATTTCTCTCTATTTATCCCCCTTTATAGTTCCTAAATTATCTCTTAAACCTTGTTAAAATCTCATTTGAATGGTTGGCTGTTTTAAAATTCAGATACTGGTGTATTTTGGGTGATTTCTTCAATATTTTTCAGGTTAACTAATTCCATCTTGTTTTCTTCCTTTTTCATTAGGGTTTCCTCCCTCTTTCATTATGTTCTAAAATGTACAGAAGTTAGGGTTTGATCCTAGGGTTTGATTCTGTGTCCTTTTGGTCAAATATTGTGGTCTGTGGCTGGTTTTATATTCCATGTGGTGCGGCGGTGGTATGGCTGATGTTGTGCACCATGTTTTGATTGATTCAACACATTCAGTAGGTGGTTCCATGTGTAAACAATTATTGATGTGTTAGCTTGCTGTATTTACTCATTTGTCATATTCCTAATTTATTGGTTGTGGTGCACAAACTATTTATGATTATTTTGGATAAGGATTTATTTTTATAGTTTCTTTTTAACTTGAAATTGATTGTTTTCATGTGTAACTCATGGGGTATTATTTGGGTGTATTTCATAACTTATGGAATTGGTTTACTAAATATTTTTGGACTGAAAATTCTAGTATGTAAATTTATAAGTGTCACGTTGGACTTGGAAGGGGTTTTGGAATAGGTTCTTTTGTTTAAAACATTTTTATACTTCATGAGAGTATTTTAGGAAAATGGGTGTTTTCATTTGTATATTTTATGGTATTATCCATGGTGATTAAATAACACTTGATAGTGGTTTTATTAATGTCTCTAGGGCTGTCAATTCAACTTTGGTAGTGTTTTTGTGTGGTTTTTTCCTTGAAATATAGTTTTGAAATGGATTTTAGGACCAATGATTGGGTATACTCTTTGGAATTGTTTTATTAATGGTTTGAATGATTTAATGATTAATGTAACTGGTGAAAAAATATTTTAAAAATGTTTTGGATTGTGTATTTTCTGAAATGGTACATTTTAAATCTGTGAGGGGCTGTATTGTGATTTGTTCTATCTTGGAGATGTTTTAGAAAAATGTTTGAAGGATTTACTAATGTGTGTACCAGATGTGAAAGTGATGGGGGATGTTTTGTGTGAGTGTGATGTGAAAAATGGGTTTTGGTTATGAAATGGGTATTAGATAACATGTTATAGGGCTATTTTGTGTGTTTTAATATATTGGAATTATTTTAAAAAAAATTAATCGATTTGGGTAAGTGTTTACGAAATGTGAAATGTGTCATGGGCTATTTTGATGTGAGTTGGATTTCAAATCAATTTGAATGAAAAGTATATTTTTGGGAATTTTTTGGTATACATGTGGGCTTTTTAGTGCAATTTTGATGAGGAAATAATATTTTCATGTGAAAATTATATTTCATGTCTTTTGGAACTTGTTTGAGCACAAAAGGGAAACACGAGTATCTAGGTTGGTGGACTTGTTCTAGTATGCTAGTGAATCTGTGTGGTTTGGCCTCAGTTTAACATAGAAATATTGAAACTTTAAACTCTAACTAAACTATGATGATGATGATTGGGGACCAATAGGTTATGGGTATGTTTCCTACTAGTTCCTTGTTCATGAGAATATATATTTTTGATTGTTACTCTCACCAAGATACGAGGTACCTGTGACCCACAATGAGTAAGTTCCTAGGAGTTATTTCTTATGGAATGTGCTCATTATATACTTTATACATATCGTCATCATATTATATATTTGGCTAGAAAAATCAGTTGCTTGGAATTTTTTTAAAAGTGTTGATTCATTAAATTATCCCACTTGAAAACTGATTTTTTTAAGCTGTATCTTTTAGAAACTGTAAATAGAAATTATATGCTTTTCAAAACATGCATGATTTTTTTCATTGAATGTTTATCACATGGAATCTCTTAGTGGTGGTATCCTACTGGGCATTGGATCACACCCTAATTAGACCCTTTATTTTAATTAGACTTTGTTATTTTTTTGTCGTAGTTCGGGTACAGTTTTTTGTTCCAGTGGTTTGGGTTTCTAGCAGGCCCTTGGTGGTGATGTCTTGTGAAGATGGCTTGAGGGTGGTGCCCCTTGCTATTAGGGTTTTTGGGCTGTTTTATTTTTTCTTTGTACCTTTGTTATTGTCTTCTTGATTTTTTTTTTAAAATGTAATTCATTTCATAATTTTTGTAAAATATTGTTTTGTTTGAAAATCCAGATTCATTTTATTGGATTTGTTAGTTTTTTAGATTATAAACTCAGGTAAATTGTTGTCAATTCTCATTTTATGATACCCGGGCACATTTTTGGGTGTTTTTTTCATGTTCAGCTTCAGATAGGTTTTTGATGTGTTTTTGGCTTGAAAGTGTCTTTGGGTTTCTCAGTTTTCCTAAAACTGTTTGGAAAATAATAAAAAAGTATTTCAAGGAGGACATGGACATAATTGTGGGCTAGGTTTGGTGTCGATTTTGGTGGAGACCAGATCTACTTCATGACAGTATGGCTTTATAAAATACATATAATTCATGTTTAGGGAGACCATGAGTCATTATTTCAATCTTATTTTAACATATTGAGGTATAAATTGTTGTTAAATCCAGTGTCCTAAAAAAATGTAATTCTATTTTAGGAAGAATTCTTCTTTTTTATCTTCAAATTAAAACAATTGAGAGTGAAAATTATCATGATGCTAAGATAGTTGAACTAGAAATTCTTATAGCCCTTATGGTTCAATTACATGATCATATTCATGAAAAAATATTTAGGGTCATTAGATATATGGAAAGAGAGAATATTTTTACCATGCATTTGTAGTGTGATCTAACGAGAGTGTTTCAACAGGAGCATCCACCTTCATTCATTAGGGAGAGTGGTCACCCGTTGGGCATGATATAGATTGAATTACTCTATATTATCATAAAGAACCTTAATGCACCCAAAGATAAGAGTGTGAATCTTATCAGTTATATGATTTTTGGATCATCCAACAATTTGTGGGATATTCTAGAGAAGGAAAAGAAATGTTACACCCCAAGCTTCCATGGTACGATTCTCTTTGAATAATAGAGCAGCATGTGTTGTACCCAACCTAGAGTTCTAACACACCGCGACCAATCGAAGTAGCCCATTTGAATAGTAATACCCACTTTTTGAAAATATATAAATTTTCTATTTCAAAATGGCCTTCGTTTTTTGTATTTGGAATATCGAAATTATCCTAAGTTGAATTTTTTGTAATTTTCTTAGAACATCTAATTTTCTATGAATATAGATAATACTTAAAAACAACTTTTTTAATAAAAATAATTTATAGTAATAAATTATACTATTGAGTGGTTTTAAAGTATAATTAGAATATTTTTTTACCATTTTATACAATTGTGGCCAATAGAATTAATTTCACTTTGAAATTGGACCTAAACAATTGTCAATATTTTGATATATATTGCTTCATAAAAAGACACTATTTGTTGTGACAGCGGGAATTAATTATTAAATTAATTAAACCACCTTATATGTTTTTACTTTTGTAAAATAGACATCATTTTTGAATTAGGAATATCAAATATAGATTCTGGTGAAATTTTTGTATTTTTCTGAAAAATTCAATTTTTTGATGAATAGTGAAACCACTAAGTGGTAGTTTAAAAACTAATTTTTCATGTAAATGAATCATTAACACTTCTGTGATTTGAATTTCGAAAATCCGACATACATGGTTGTCATTAAGAAGAAAAATTCGGTTCAATGGGATTAAAATAATTTTTTGGTGATTAGTAACTTTTAAGTTTTATTAATCACGATTAAAGGTAATTAGTGAAATTTAAGGTAAAAATGATGTTATAAAATTATGAAAATACCTTTACACTTGTCCTACACGTATTTTATGAGTCATGTCTGACCAATAAAATCCATGGGTCAACTTGGGGACCCCATGGAGCCACTTGGATAAAAAAATGGCAATAATAACATTTCATTTTAAGTAAAAATAAAATTATCACAAACATGTGTTGTTCTAATAAAACAATTATTACATGAGGTTATATATGTTAAAATATTGACTATAAATATTCATTGGAAAGATAAAAATATATCCTAGTTCATGGTAATTATTATTATTATTTTTAGACGTTAAATAAATTAAATTTTTTATGACACCATGATGATTCAGCGATTACTTCGTTGATTAACATTTTAAATAAAATGAAATGATAATGTAAAATATAAGACTTACACTGGTCTGGGTATATTTCGAACTATTTTCACATTATCCTCGAAATATATCATTGTGTGACCTTTTAAATCTGAGAAGCACTTCATAATAATGTAACATTTCATGACCTTCCAAGACTGTCCCTCCTCTCCTATTATAAAAGGCCCCCAACTCTTCCACCTTATTCACACCATCAACACATTTGGCTCGTCCAAACTCTACCCAAATAATCTCCCATATTCACTCTCTTACTCCTATAAGCCTCACTTTGGGCAGAAGTTTTCCCAAGGAATCCTTTGGCTCAAATCAAAAACAGTTGCCCGATTTTAAGGTAATGTCTTCTCTTATGTTCTTTTGTTTTATTTTGCTTCTCCAACCCCTTAAACTCGTTTAATTCCTTATTTTATAAAAACGACAAAATCTAAATATACAAGGATGTTTTCTTGAGAAGTATTTTATTTATACATACACATACATTCGTCTAATGGTTAAAGAACATACTATTTTTGTGGGTGGTGAATTAATGGCTCACGAAACGATGATTATTCAATCTTCTTTTAACACCTCTCAGGGTGGCCATTATGATGACACTATTTTCATATATGATATATATATTATATTTATGTTTTTATTTATGCTTCTTTATTTCTCATTTATGGCATACCTTTATGATTTCCATTATGGGTAAACGTGATAATTTCATTTTAGGAAGTGTAGACTACCGCCCCCTCAATGTGATTTGAATCGTTAACGCCATATGTGGGATGTATAAAGGATGGAGTAAATGATATTATATATGATATTATACTGGAATTATAATACACCGTTATATCATTATTATTTCATTCCATTAAATACGAAATATAAATGAAAGTAGCGTTCATGCGTACGTATCGCTTATCATCTCCATGAACGGCGTATTGCATTTCTTACCTCTAAATGTTACGTAATATTATGAATGAATGTATATACTAGATATATATGATATATATGATATCTAAATCATGAATATAATTCTCGATATAATGGATATTTTACCACATGAACAACTTGTAATTATAAGAAGTTTATTTTTGACTCAAGTACTAAAGATCGACAAAACAACCATTATTAACATAAATAATTTCATAATTTTCATAACATGGTAATAAGTGATATAAAATAAATACTAAACTTGAAAAAGGTTATTAATCAATTATAAATTAACTCTAGTTTATTATTCAGGAGGTTAAAGAACGGTCGAGTCATGTGGGACACGAGGTAAGGGAACTTCTTTACTCTATTTCCATTCTTTGGGTTAATCTCCTACTTTCAAATTATGTCATGATTTTATTATGTCCTATATTGTATTTATACTTCTTTATCTGTACATATAGTTAATAAACACAATAGATATATTTTATTTAAAAAAATGATCTTTGTAAGGGACTTGGTCTCAATTTGCTTTCATTGAGGCATATTTTGTTTTATACACATATTTCTTTTATACGTTGTATAAAACCCTTTGAATTTAACATTTATTCATAAATAATCGTTTTTTATATGAAGAATTTTACTAAAGGACCAAAGGTAATGTTTTTCATGTCATACGTATGCAGCGACAACGACTTCTCGGCCGCTGTGACCATTATTTGAGTTTCGGCTTCCTCAACAAGCCATAACTTTTTTAAATGAAAAATAAATACCATGTTTTAATTTTCTTTTATTTTTGTATTGAAAATTGTTTTGAAAGTGTTTTTATTATATCAATGTGTTGTGTTGATATCTTGTGATTGAAATGTGGAAATTGTATGTTTCCTTTATGCATGTTTTATGTGATATGATTATGTCATGGTTTATGATATGTTTAAACATGTTCAAGTGAGGAATGCATTAAACTTAATAAGTGACGGGTGGAGCCCACTATAGCTCCTCGATGCATCGGTAGGTCTCATGAGAAAAACTAGTGTCTTGGTACAAGGCCTTGAAAAAATCTTATTTCTAGTTTTGGCACGAGGCCTTGGACATGTTGTTATGATAGTCTGGTATTATGCATTCCATCATTATGAAAGTTGTTATTGATATTGGATGTGATTATTCGACCAGTAGAATATCCATGTGAATAAGTAAATGGCATTATCTCATTTTAATTTTTCCATATTATGTTGATGTTCAAGTTTAAATGTCTTTTGTCTTAGTTATACATTGCCTTAAATATTTAGGTTTATTTATGAAAGCTTTATCTATATTGTTATCCTTACTAAGCATTTGAGATCACCCCTTCCAATGTTTCAATTTTTATAGGATTTGAATAAGTATATTATGAATGACCTATAGGGATAGTATGAGGGGATATGAAGACATGATGATGTTGTTGTTTTGTTTTACTTTATGAGGTAATGTAATACTTATGAATGTATCTAGTGTTTCCAAGGCTACTAAACAAATCCGTCATTCGAGAATTGATCTTTTGTGATCATGCCATTGTTACAAAGTAATGTACCGACTCTGGGTAACTGGGGTCGGGGCGTTATAGTTGGTATCAGAGGCAATTTATTTCTAACCTTGGAAGCTAGATTTAGATAAACTCTGATTAGAATACATAGCCCAAAGATAGATTTTGAGGATTATTATTGAAGAACTTCGTAGAATTTTGGTATTATAGAGATTTTTTGAGTTTTCCAAGCAATACGTCCTTGTCTCAATATGAGCAGGTAGAGGTGGCTCTGGCATAGATGTACATAGGGGTAAAACCCCAAAACACCGCTTTGAGCTAGACTCGAACGGAAAATAGTGCACGACAATGGGCCTTGCTGCACTCTTCGTTATGACACTCCCGGGGGATATGCTTAGGATAATTCTCATTTTCATTACAAACCATTATGAAGGGTTTATGAGTATATAATTCATCAATGAAAACATTTTTATGATTATAGTTCAATTTATGTTAAGTGTTTTACAAGTATGGAATTGTGTATTTTGATTCATAAACTAATATAGTTTATGCCATTGTTTAAAAATAGTGCCTAGTGGGAGGAATGGAAACTGTATCAATGCGCGAACTCTTTGTAGGGAATGCCCTCCTGCTCAAGATAATTATAGTGGAGATGGAGATACAACTGTTGCTGATCAAATTATCACCATACTGGGACAACTCACTTAGGTTATGAATAATAACCATACTCGTATGGAGAACCCTGATCCAAAACATGGAGGATCAGTGTTAGACCTCTTCATGAGGCAACAGCCACCAACATTCAATGGGAGTACTAATCCCATAGTAACTGAGAAATGGATAAATTCCTTAAAGAAAATATTACATTCCTTGGAGAGTAGTGAAAGGGAAAAGGTTATCATGGCAGTTTACCGCCTCACTGGAGATGTTGATCAATAGTGGTCGTTGATTCAAAATACAAAGGAAGATGAAGAAGTATCAATTATGGAATATAGAGAGTTAAAAGATATTTTCATAGAAAAATAATTTCCTCGTGACCATCGAGCGGATATAGATGAAAATTTTTGAGTTTGAGGCAAAAGTAGGATTAGGATGTTTCAAAGTATGAGCCTAACTTTACAAGGTCAGCGAGGCATGCGACAGATTATATACGTAAACCAAGAAGTAAGGTCGATCATTTCTTTGATGGTTTAAAACTGTTTATTCATTGACTATTAGTATCACAATCTTTCTCAACGTACGAAGATATAGTCGTGTATTCTATCAAGACAGAAAAGGAATTCTCTAAATCTTATGACAATAAAGTAAAGAAAGAGAAGATGAGAATGGTGGAATAAGAGACAGATAAAGGGAAAACAATAAAGAAGGATTTTCCGTTATGTGATAATTTTGGGAAGAATCACCCCAGTACATTCCTAAAAGGAATTGGAGTTTGTTGTATATTTGGAGAAAAAGGTCATCAGGGTCATGATTGCAAGGGAAAGAAAGAGGCTATCAATGTTTAATTCTACAATTGTAGAGAAATGGGGCATTATGCAAATGAATGTTCTATGCGTCAGGG
This sequence comes from Viscum album, assembly GCA_963277665.1. Taxonomy (NCBI): domain Eukaryota; kingdom Viridiplantae; phylum Streptophyta; class Magnoliopsida; order Santalales; family Viscaceae; genus Viscum; species Viscum album. The sequence continues at coordinate 397,740,741 of OY728151.1, read as the reverse complement.
AATCTTACCTCAGAAAAGTCCAAGGGATCATGAACAAGCTTATGGTGTTACTACAGATGAAGTTAAATAATTATTGTATTTGTGTTTTTGGACTCAAGACCTATATTATGGTTATAATAATATTGTGAAATATATATAAGGATTGTTCTGAATTACTATTTCATCAAGGACTTGAGATTGTGTGGAACCATGAAATGTGACTCAATATAAGGTTAAATTTTTGGAAAATATATGGTTGAGAGAAAGATAAACCAAAATGTGGTTCTGATACCGAGATAGTAATTTTAGAATAATACAAGATTGATTTGGATAAATTATATTGGATATTCTTGACTTCCATGAAACAGAATAATGATTTGTATACATTTTTGGATAGAAGGAGTATATCTAGTATTCTATAAGGAAAAGGGGATCATGAAGGATTTATCAGAATTCAGGATGTTGCAGTGTTTTAAAATAATACATGATGAAGGTGTTCACATGTTATTATGTGGAAAAAAGGATCTTCATTGTTTTTAACATCCATATAAAATTTGGACTGTGAGTTTGGATAGAAGTATTTTTGGATAACTATAATGGTTGGAATGTATTATGTTGAACTTTGAATAGTATTATTTAAGGTTAAAACATTTCTAAAGATTACTTTTGGAATATTATAATTCTATAGTTTTAGGAAATGGACAACCTGCAGGTCGGGGGATTGCGCGTTGCATCAGACAATGTTTCGGGAATCGAATCCACAACCATAGTGTGACAAGACTTTATTACCAACCACTAGCCTAAAGGATGTCCCTGGTTATTACAAAATAGTTTTCCTAATCTATATGGTATGTGCTAATATTTTTAACCTTGTACGATTAGGACAAATATAATATTTTTGAGTTCTATTCTCTTTTTCAGTGAAAGATGGGTTTGTGGTAAAAATTTATTAGTGAATGAAAGTAGACATGATAATTTTGTATATTTCCTTACATTCTTAGTAAATCTCTTAAATAATTTCCTCAACTATCTGAAAGGTAACTAAAAAAACATTGTCAGTTAACATTTCCTACAGGGGAATCGATGATCATTTAACCAATCACAAGTTTGTGATTTTCTTGTAGTTAACTTTCTCTTAACCCTATTTTCTACAAATCTCCATCAGACCATGATGTTTTTTTCCTCCATATCCATATTTTCATAGAATCCTAGTATGGGCTACCTCGGGTGACCTTTGTACTTCTCTTTATTTCTTTTAATGTTTTATTTTTATTAACCTTATTTCCGATGTGGGGTTTCTAAAAAGGTATTTTCTATTTTAAACCTTTTATATTCAAAGAAAAATTTCAAATTCCGATGATGCAATTTATTGAAGGAGGGGAGAATGTAACACCCCAAGAATCTATGGTACTCTTCTCTTTGAATAATAGAGCATCATGTTTTGTACGCAACCTTGAGTTCTAACACACCACGACCAATCAAAGTAGCCGTTATGAATAGTAATACCCACTTTTTAAAATTATATAAATTTTATATTTCAAAATAGACTTAATTTTTTGTATTCAGAATAATGAAATTATCCTATGTTGAATTTTTTGTAATTTTCTGAGATCTTCCAATTTTCTATGAATAGAGAAAATACTTAAAAAAATATTTTTTAATCAAAATAATTTATAGTGATAAATTATACTATTGAGTGGTTTTAAAGTATAATTAGAATATATTTTTACCATTTTATCCAATGGTGGTCATTAGAATTAATTTCACTTTTAAATTGGAAATAATCAATTGTCAATCTTTTGATATATATTGCTTCTTAAAAACACGCTATTTGTTGTGACAACGAGAATTAATTATTAAATTAATTAAATCAATATATATTTTTTGAATTTTTTAAAATAGACATCTTTTTTGAATTAGGAATATCAAAAATAGCTTTGGGTGAATTTTTGGTATTTTACTGAAAAACATCAATTTTTGATGAATAGTGAAACCACTAAGTGGTAGATTAAAAACTAATTTTTCTTGTAAATGAAACATTACCACTTCTGGGATTTGATATTCAAAAATATGACATACATGGTTGTAATTAATAAGAAAAATGTGGTTTAATGGGATTAGAATAATTTTTTTTGAATCGTAACTTTTATGTTTTATTAATCACAATTAAAGGTAATTAGTGAAATTTGAGGTAAAATGAAAATATAAAAATATGAAAATACATTTAAACATGTCCTACACATATTGGATGAGTCATGGAAGAACCATTCAATCCATGGGTCAACTTGGGGACCCCATGGAGCCACTTGGGTATAATAATGACATTAATAACATTTTATTTAAAGTAAAAATTAAATTGTCACAAACATGTGTTGTTTTACTAAAATAATTATTACATGGGGCTATATAAGTTATCATATTGACTATAAATATTCATTGGAAAGATAAAAATATTTCCTACATCATGGTAATTTTTTTATAATTTTTATATTTTAAATAAATTAAATTTTTTATGACACCATGATGATGCATTGATTACCTCGTTAATTAACGATTTAAATAAAATGAAACGATAATGTATAATCTAAGACATACACTTGTATAAAACCTATTTTATGGGTATATTTAGAAAACATATCACCTTATACTCGAAACATATCATTTTGGGACCTTTTAAATCCTAAAATCACTTCATAATAATGTAACTTTTCATAACCTTACAAGAGTGACCCTCCTCTCCTCTTATAAAAGGCCACCAACTCTACCACCTAATTCACACCATCAATCCATTTTTCTCGACCAACCTCTGCCCAAATACTCTTCTGACTTCCCTCTCTTACTCCTAGAATCCTCACTTTGGGAAGAAGTCTTCCCAAGGAAGTATTTGGGTCAAATCAAAAATAGTTACTCGATTTTAAGGTAATGTATTCTCTTATGTTCTTTTGTTTTATTTTGATTCTCCAACCCCTTAAACTATTTTTATTCATTTATTTTGTAAAAAAACCATTACCTCAAATATAGTAGGATTTTTTCATGAAAAAGTCTTTATTTACACTTACACTTACCTTCGTCTAATGGTTAAAGAACATAATGTTTCTGTGGGTGGCCAGTTACTGCCTCACGAAATGATGATTGTTCAATATTCTTTTAACACATATCATGTTGGAAATTATGATGAAAATATTTTCATATATGATATATATATTATGTTTATTTTTTCCTTATGCATCTTTATTTCCCATTTATTTCATACATTTATGATTTCCATTATGGGTAAATGCGATAATTTCATTTTACGAAGTGCGGACAACTGCCCCCTCAAAGTGATTTGAATCGTTAACGACATATATGGGATGTATAAAGGATGTAGTAAATGATATTATATATGATATTATACTGGAATTATAATACACCTTTATATCATTATGATTTCATTCCATTAAATACAAAATATAAATGAAAGTAGCGTTCATGCGTACGTACGGCTTACCGTCTGCATGAACGATGAATTTCATTTATTACCTCTAAATGTTACATAATATTATGAATGAATGTATATAATGGATATATATGATATATAAGATATCTACATCATGAATATAATTCTGGATATAATGGATATTTTACCAATGAACAACTTGTAATTATAAGAAGTTTATTTTTGAATCAAGTACCAAAGATCGACAAAACGAACTTTATTAACATAAATAATTACATAATGTTCATAACAAGGTAATAAGTGATATAAAAGGAATAATAAACTTGAAAAATGTTCATAATCAATTTTAAATTAACTATTGTTTATTATTCAGGAGGTTAAAGAACGGTCGAGTCAAGTCAGACAGGAGGTAAGGGAACTTCTTAACTCAATTTCCATTATTTGGGTTAATCTATTACTTTAAAATTATGTCATGATATTATTATGTCATATCTTGTATTTATAATTTTTTTATATGTACATATAGTTAATACACATAATAGATATATTTTATTTAAAAAATGATCTTTGTAAGGGACTTTGTCTCAATCTCTTTTCATTGAGGCACATTTTGTTTTATACACAACTTTCTTTTATACGGTGTATAAACCCCTTTTCATTTTACGTTTATTCAAAAGGAATCTTTTTTATATGAAGACATTTACTAAATGACAAAAGGGAATGTTTTTTTGTCGTATGTATGTGGCGACAATGACTTCTCTGCCGCCGTTACCATTATTTGAGTTTCGTCGTCCTCCACAAGCCATAACATTTTTTTAAATGAAAAATAATTACAAAGTATTGATTTTCTTCTATTTTGCTATTAAAATTTGTTTTGAAATTGTTTTTATTATATCAATGTGTTTTATTGATATCTTGTGATTGAAATGTGGAAATGTTATTTTTCCTTTATGCATGTTTAATGTGATATGATTATGTTATGGTTTATGATATGTTTAAACCAGTTTATATGAGGAATGCATTGGACATAATAAGTGACGGGTGGAGCCCGCTATATCTCATTGATGCATCGGTAGGTCTCATGAGACAAACTAGTTTCTTGGCATGAGGCCTTGACAAAATCTTATTTGTAGTTTTGGCATGAGGCCTTGGCTACGTGCTTATGATAGTCTGGAATTATGCATTCCATCATTATGAAAGTGGTTATTTATATTGCATGTGATTATTCGACCAGTAGAATATCAATGTGAATAAGTAAATGCCATTATCTCATTTTACTTTTGCCATATTATGTTGAATTTCAAGTTTAAAAGACTTTTGTTTTAGTTATAGATTGCCTGAAATGTTTATGATTATTTATGAAACCTACTGCTATATTTTTATCCTTACTGAGCATCTGAGCTCACCCCTTCCAATTTTTTATTTTTTCCAGGATGTGAAGAAGTCTATTATGAATGACCTGTAGGGATAATATGAGGGGATATGAAGAAAAGATGTTTTTGTAGTTTTGTTTTACTTTAGGATGTAATGTAAGACTTATTAATGTATCTAGTGTTTCCAAGGCTACTTTACTAATTGATTTTTCGAGACTTGATCTTTTGTGATCATGCCATTGTTATGCAATAATGCACCGACTTTGGGTAACTGGGGTCGGGGCGTTACTGGAAAAAAGGAAATTATACCAGAAGGACATCAAAATAATGTTCCTAGGATATTTAAATCCAAATTCATTGAGTGATGATTATAGTCATTATTTCATTCAATTGATGTAATAGGGCATGTTAGTTTTTAACTACACTGAACATTTCATCGACTTGTGGAAACATTCACCTATGTTGGAGGCTCATGAGATCACTAAGGTGATATGTTTTTTGGATGCTATTCTTAATGATATTAGGTTTTGGGTGAACATTTCCCTTCTAAGTAGTTTTGTAGACATGATAAATCATGCACTCATAACTGGAGGAAATCAGAGAAAGGCCCTAAGCATTGGATGAGATGTTTCATCTTGAAAAACTATGATTTCATCTTCTAGTGTAATGAATTATCGTTTTAATATTTTATTCTAGGCCATTAGTGGGATGATTAGTCAAATTATTGGGATGATATATTATAACATTGTTATATTGAAGTGTTATAATTGTGTCAATATGGTTCAGAAATGTTCTTAGTGTCTATATACAACTTTGGAGTGTCACACTTTTGGAAGATTGGGCCACCTAAAGAGGTTTTATAGTAGAATGCATCAGCATGGTAGTGTAATCATAACATGACATGGAATAAAGTCTAGAATGGACTCAGTAATTCCACAACAGATAGGTAGATATAATATATGATATTTTTTAGCTGTGGAAGGGGACATAGAACTTCAATGAAGGATTGGTAGTAAAAATACGAGGTTATATCATAGAAAAGTAAGGTTGGATTCCATGTAGAGAGGATGGTCAGTTGCATGTTAAAAAATCTACTTAACCTATTATATATACAGGTTTGTCTACTATCAATGGCTTGATTGATGGTTCATATACCGTTTCTTGTGATTGGTTGGATACATGATCATTAAATTAATTTTTATCTTCTATTTCTATAAATATTATTGGGTTTGGATATGGAGAAGATGAATGGTTTTTAACCATCGACACAACATTGAGATTGTATTCAAGTAATAATAAATTTTTTAAGGTGTGTTATCTATAGTATTTGGGTCACCATTACTTTTGGGAACTAATTTTTAATGAAATTAAATGCATCATATTGATTCTTTGTATGTATTCTTTATTTCTATAACATGATCACATCGACTATTTCTAGAGGAGAGCTACCTTTATATCTATAAAAAAATGTATCTAATATCACCATTGTGAGTGTGATGTTCAGGATGGTCATGATGGTCCAATTCATTGTATATTATATTTTATAATGTACCATATATATTATATTTCAATAGAATATAGAAGAATTGTCTATGAATTTTTTACTCAAGTGGAAGACAATATTCAGTATGTTATAATAGATGAGTTCAATGGATTTTTGCATGCTTGAGAAAGTATATATTCAAATGGTTTGGTGTATGATGTAGATCCAATTACTATCCCTCCAAACAGAATAACACTATAAGAGATTATAGAATAGATATTTTAGATGGAAAATCTCAATTATATAGGTTTTAGAGTCCTAGTACATATCCTTGGGTTTCTCATGCTCTCTTCACTAATAAAGTGGATTTTATTTGGGATTATGTGTACAGAATTAGAAATTGAACCAGATGTCGATCAAGAAACGATATCATCATTCATGCATTGATGTTCTCTTAAACATTCTAAATTGTTTTGTTATATTTTCCATGGTTTACTTGATATCATTATTCCATCAGTTGTGGTTGAGATAATCAAACATACCGCGTATTTTATTCATGATATGGTATGTCTTGTATGAGTTTTTATTTATTCTATTTGGTTTGAATATTGAATTTGTGGCATTCGTGGCCTTGATGAATATTATATATCATCATTTTTAGGCTACTATATGGTATGTTTTAAAATAAATTCTAATATGCTCAGAGTTAGCAGCTGATCATTCCAAATATATTAACATAATCTGATGTACATTGAGAGAGCATATTATTTTCACCATGCTAAGAAAATTTAGTTCCTATGTTGAAAAAGTTAAATTATTGGGCCTCGCCATCTCAGGGAAGAAGTGTCGGTGGACCAAGATAAACATATCCATGGTATCCTTATAGAATCATATGAATGACTTTGAGATTCATAGAATTCTAGGTTTAATAGTTTATTAATGGTTTTTATCAATTTTTTCTCTTCTTTCAAAGCACTAATGTCATGGATTCCCATTATATGGGAAATGTAATTTTTTTGATACACACAAGAGCGATTTTTTGGATTTGAGAGAATTTTTATTATAAGAACTTATCCTCACTTTATCTATACTTGGTAAATTATTTATTATGTTCAATGACAAATTCTGAGTTGGACATGAAGATGTTCTGATGTTGGTGAATCAAGATGTTTCTAATGGCTCATGAAATTTCTGGCTACATGATTTGAATTATACTAATAAAAACATTGAGTTAGTAAAATTGGTACATTACCTGAGATACAAGAGGCATTCCCTTATGGGAGATAGTTTTTTGGTATAAAATAACCACAAGAGCCACAAGTACATATTTTCTCAGCATAACATGAAACTCTAATAGTGGTGGTGGGTTGATTATTTATAAAATTTTGAAATTTTTTTGATTATAAACTATGATAGGGGAACATTACTGTTGATGAATTGAGCTGAAATATGTAGGTATTAGCAGCATGGGAGTCTTGTAGTTAGTGGAGAATAATGGATCTCTTTCTAGACATGCATCTAGATGTTCTAGTTTCTTTTGGATGAGTATATATGACTAAATTTTTTTATACTAATGCTTTTGGATAGGATTATGACCGATTATCATTATGATTTATAGGGATAAATTCCATGAGAAAAATAATATGGTTTGGTGATACCATCAAGATGGAATCTTTGTAGTGGAAATTCTATTCTTTTATGTGGGTGAGTGTGGGTTTTGACAGTCTCCCGTGATGAGCCAATGATGGAGGTTTTATGTTTGTAGATTGAATGCAAATATTGGTATTACAAAGATGTATTGAACAAACCCCATAAATTGTAGAGAATTGGTCTTCTACTATTACATAGGAATGATTACAAGGAATCAAATCATAAAGTACTGAATAGTTTTGTAATATTTGTAAATAATATACATACATGAGTATTGCATTAAAAAAAAAATACACTATTTATAACATATTTATTCTAAATAACTTGGAAAATAATAACATTATTCCATCTAGAATATCCTTACATATTGTTCTCACATCATGTATACCTTGGGAATGGAAATTAATAATGGTGAGATGAAATTCATAGTGATTATAAGATAAAGTGGAAGCAATAATGTATCAATAATAAAAATAAAAATACAAGTTAAATAAATGCAAAAATAGGGAATTAAAATAACTAAATAAGGAAAAATAAATTATGAATTTAGTGAAACAAAATAAAATAATTTTTAATTATTGAACTAAAAATGAAATTTATCCATAGATATGTTGACACAAGATCTCATGGTTGATTAATAACATAAACTAAATGAGGGAAACTCTTAATTATTAGATGTGATTATTCCTAGGTACATGGAACAATTATCGTCAAGATCTTCCACAAGAGGTTTTATATCATATTAGGTACAAACTGATTTGTTTGGGACAACCTTATATTAACTATCCTAGATTTACATAAGATCAATTATAACATAAAATATTCAAACACAGAGGGTTTGACCAATCTAATTTCATCCCATGAGACTGATGATGCATCAAGGTGATTTTATTAACTGGTTTGCAACCAACATGGTTTACATTAAATGGTCCCAACTTGTGTCTTACATGTCCAAATAATTCCATATATATAATAAAAAAATATTCCTTATCAAATATCTATATTGGATAAATTATAAATAATTATCTATATTTCACCAAATAATGAAATAAAAATCATTGTTAACAGCATATTTAAAATGGAATATGGTTTATGAAATGAACATATCAATAATAAAAGATATAGATAGGTAGGGAAAATTCAATGTTCAAAGATCATAGTAAATTTACTATTTCAAGGGGACTAAAAAATTAATAAAAGAATTTAATGAAAATTCTATCCATGGTAGATTCAATCAAAAACAAAATAGAAGAAGATTATGGATAGTGTGGATATAGAACACCCCATGTGAATTCATATAAAGGGTTGTTGTCATTGATGAATTAAAACACCTTTTAAAAAAATTAAGGAAAATATACTTTTGTGATGAAAATACTTTTGAAAACATTTTCATTGAAATAAAATTTTTAAAATATTTTCTTTAAAAATAAAAATTGAAAAATGAAAAGTAATCTTCAAAAAATAATGGGGGTAAATCTACCCATGTCGTGCGAGGTAAAAGAAAATTCTTTTTTCATGGTAAAAGGTAGAAAAATGCCATCTTTGGAAAGAGATAAGAAAATTACATTGAATAGATTAGTAATATAAAAAAGGGAAAAATATATTCAACAAATCAATTTTAAAAGACTAAAAAATAATACATTTTAATAATACATTTTTTAGAAGAAAATGAGTTCGCTGAATAAAGTGAGACATGAAGTCAGAATTTCTTAAAAACATTTCCTAAAACCTTTTGAGTCCAAAAAAGAAGAAAAATGGTTCTAGTACTTAAAAAGTTCATTAATAACCAAAAGATAATAAAATTAAAGGCATTATTAAAAAAAATACTATATTATTTCCCCAAATGAAACTACCATTGAGAGTTTTTTATTATTATTCTTGTGGAAAATAATTTTTAAACGTCCCAAAGAGGCTCGTACAATATTAAATCATTATAAATAATAAGCCTCATGAAGGATTATTATTAAATGAATGTTTTAAATACAAATAAGATAAAATAAATCATGATATAAATTATAATAATGGGCAGTAGATATAGAACACAAAATATCTAAATAGTGAACATGACTTTAATCTCATCGATTAAAAGGTTGAGATGAAAGTCCCTTAACTGGTGTTTTGGTTTGGTTAAACGTACTTTAACCTATTTTATAAGGGATTGAAACATGTTTGTAACTTAAAATTTAACCGTAATCATATTTATAATCTCATATATTAATATTTTATAATATTTTATTACTTTTTTTATAAATAACCTTTCAATATTTTAACTATTTTTAGTGTTAATTTACTTGTTTTATGGAGTATGTTTTGACATTGTATTTATTAATCCATTTAATTATATGGTGGGCTAATAATATACATAATTTAGAACATGAAGTTCTGATCATATATATTCTGTATATATTTATTTAAAATAATCTATTAGGTTTTTTGATAAGAAATATAATGCATTGTTCATGAAAACGGTAGGTTGTAAGAACGCATGAACCCTACTTTCATTTCATTGTCAGATTTAAATAATGAAACATTAATTATATATGTATATGTATATATATATATATATTCATTCCACTATAATATCTAGTATATAAGTTATTAATTGTTTTATTAGAACAATCATTTATAAAATTTTTGTTTAGTGTGAATGAGTCAAATCGCTTTGAGGGGCAGTAGTTCAGACATCCACAAAATGACTTTATCGTATTTACACAAAATGAAATGTATAAATGTATGTGTCATAAAATAATTACAGAAATATAAATAAATTATAAATATTACTTATATATGATATAAAAAACATTCCATCAAAATGACCACCTTGAGAGGTGGTAAAGGAATAACACACAATAATCATTTTATGAGGTGGTAGTTCTACACACACATGAACAATATGTTCAATACCAATTATATGTAAGTGTGTGTAAGATTAGGTAAAAGACATAGAATAACTACATATAAGAATATTAATGATACAAATTTTTTTATAATCATATAATAAGATGATATGAGTGGGTGAGTAATGAAAATGAATCAAAATATCTTGAGGAAGTATGTTACCTCTTTATAGGGTAACACTTTTTGGTTTTCTCCAAATGGATTCCTTAGATAGATTTATTCCCAATGTGATACTTCAAGTATGAGGGGAGATATTGTGAGGAGATATTTTTAAATACTTATTTTTGTCCAATGTGGCTTGAGAGGTGTAAGGAAGGGGGCTGATAAAAGGCCATTGAATGTTGGGGAGAAGTGGAACACCTAGAAATTTTAGGAATGGGTATTCTACCCATGTTTCTCCATTTTATAATGGATGTAATAATGGTTAATATTATATGCAAATAAGGTTAGGTCCTAAATATGTAAATAAATGGATTTTTTCTCTATATATAGGTCATCTTTTCTCATATTACAATTGTTTGGGACCATGTTAAATATAATTTTACCATTACCATTATAATTAATTATAAATAATTTCAATAATATTTTTTGTCAAAAACTAATTTGACCTCTGTTGAAATTATCAATTATTCTAATTCAAAATATTGAATTTTTTTTTCAAATTAAAATCGGATATTTTATAGAAATTAATAAAAATTTAATCATGCACACGGGAGAAAAATATAGGGTTTTATTATAAAAATGTGAAAAATTATGAAATATTATTATATCTAAATTCAAAATTCATTTGATTAAAATGACCAAAATTTTATTAATTGACCAAATAATGATCTATAGAAACAATAAAATAAATTTAAAATTTTATTTACCATTATAGATAAATTAAATAAAGAAATATTTTTGAACTAAAATTTAGTATTTTTCAGTTTTCATTAAAAAATTAAACATCATAGATAAATTTAAAAACTCACCCTAACATGTTTTTTTATTTCTATTTCAAAAATTATGTATATTTTGACATATATAGTATATAAATTTTAAAATAATTTAATATTAAATTGTTTCTCTATTAATAGGCGGTAAAAAGTCATAAAAAATAGGGTTTTATGTGTGAAGTTGGGATTGATCTTATCTGCTGCTTTTGAAATATATTTGATGAATTTAAAAAATATTATGTTCATTATATAATAAATATATTACCTAAATATTAATAACATACTGTAATTAATTTAGGGTAAAATATCTTTTTGATCATTTGAAACGTTTTCTAATAAATATTTCCTTTATATTCAATTGGTTCTTATATTCATTTATAATTAATTATAAAAACTAAATTAGCTATATAAACCATATATTTTCATAATATAGTTTATAATATTCATTAGAACAACATTAATTATTATTAAATTTTATAATATTATTTTAATAGAATATTAATTCTTTGTAGAAATCATTCTTGCATGTAATACAAGCAGTTGAAGATACTCATTGTTCCATGCGACGAATGATAAATCAGTTTGGTGTGCATTAAATTATATAAAATATATTTAATTTATTTAAAATTATAAATATACTTTAAATTATGAACATATTTTATTACATTATTCACATTTTGTAGTGTGTTATACATGTGATCGAATATTATATTCAATCTTTAGATTTCTGGAGCATTACGTTGTCCCCACCTTAATTATATTACGTCCTCATAATTTCAAATCAATATTATTAATAGATTGATTGTTAATTTCTATGTTTTAAACAAAATAGTATGATAAGTTTTCGTAAAACATCCTCTATAAATAATATAATGATATGTGAAATGGTCATATGGAATAACATGTTACTAGGTCTCTAAATAAGATAACATTAGTGTAATGTAGAGATCAAAAAATTTATGGAAATCATAAATATTTATAGGGAGTGATTGAGGTCATAAATCACATAAAATTTAATTACCAATTGAATTTTTATTTTGTCAAAGTTATAAATCTGTGATGATTTAGAAGACCATTGGTTCAACAAGAAACAAGGTATTAGGACAACATTTTTTAATACCGTTTTCCTTATGTGGAGAAATTACATTACAAACTAAGGACATTAAAAAAAAGTACATAAATGTTATATTTATATAAACACACTTTTATAATTTTTTTCAACTATCCAATTATAGTTCATACATTACATCATGAAATAGATATAGAAAAACTAACATTGATAATAAAAGCACTAAAATACACTTTTAATATACCGTAAAACCAATAAATGAGTGTAAAGTCTAACTGTTTACCTCTCACTATTTTCCAAAACATGTATTGTTAAAATGTTAGTTTACTAAACAATTTGTAACGGTACTAGTTCCACATTGACATTTATTCATTATAATCTTCAACTAAAAACAATTACACAATAACATGGACATTTTGTAGGTTATTCATTGGCATGAAACCTTTATCACCCATTCGTCATGGGTTCAAGGGCCAATGCTTTGTCGAGCATGATTGGATGTCACATCTCCATATAGGTAGTCCTTTTATAAATCCAAAATTATATAATTTACAAAATAAATATTATGAAAATCATTGAAATAAATTTAATCACAAAATGTCCATTAATTTTTTTTAATACAAACTCAATTCCAAAATACTGCATCCATGTATTTCTATATAGGTCATTCATTGGTCTGGGGTTAATCCATAATATCATTTATAGAAATTCAAATTCATTAAACATTATATTTTTACTAAAACATCATATGATTACCCTAGATCGTTAAATTTAATTATTTATTCCAATTATACATAATTGATTGTAAGTAAAATATGATTTATCTTAAGAGTATCCCCTGAGAGTGTCAAAATAGGTGTGTAGTATGGACCGTTGTAATGTAACTTGTTACACCATGTCAGGCTCGACACAAATTTTCAGAGTTGTTACTACTAAGTAGATCTGTTTAACTTCCACATCCACTTATAGTATCCTCTCATTTATTTAATTCTAAGAATACCACATAATCTCTACCTTACCAAATTTCTACAAAGATCTTCTATACATATTCGCAATGTCTCTATTGGGGTCATATTCCCTAATCAATGTTTTCAAAATATAGATCCCAAGGAATCTAATAAAATTCCTCTGATACCAACTATAGTGACACAAACCACGAAATCTCTAAGCCACTATCTACTATAATTACAATGGCAAAATAACACGAAACCAAATTTCTAAGGGATAAAGAGTTTAGTAGACTTTGTAAACCAAATTCTTGAATCATTCTTACATGAAAACAAAATACACTAATTAGAACATAATTTTTTATAAATACAGTCTACAACAATAACATTATTTTATTAGGAATATACTTTCATATCTTTCTTACTTCATTGATTCTTGGGCATAAGTAACATGACATGTCAAACTCAAATGATCGTTAAAGGAAAAAAATCAGAATGAATAATGAATCAATTATAATGATAAAATTTAAATATAATTAAATGGAAACCCATTCCATTAAAATAACATGATAATAAAAAATAAATATGTAAATGATAGAAACTAAATCACATTACATTTAATTAATGAACTGAAAATGATATGTATCTATAGATATAGTGATAAAAGATCTAATGGGTGATTAATAACATAACCTGAATAAGGGAAATTCATAACTATTGGATTAAATGTTTTATAGGTACATGGAACCATTACTATCAATACCATTCACATGATGGTATATAACATACTGGGTATAATTCAATTTTTATTTACCAATCTTATCTCTAATATCAAGACCATTCATATTATAGTCTATAACATACTTACATCAAATTGAAATGGTTTTCGTAACCAAATTTTTTTAAGATGAGACTACTAATGCATCAGTTGGCCTTCATTAAATGGTCGCCAACCCATATGTATTACATTAAATTGTCCACAACCTATGTCTTACCAGTCCAAAGCATTTGTCATATCAAATAAAAAATATAACTTATCAAATATATGTATTGGATAATGTATATCAATTTATCAATATTTACCAAAATAATAATTTAACTTTATATGTAAAAATTGAATGAAAATTGATATATGGTTTCAGAAATTAACATATCTATATTAAATTATATGGATATCATTGAGAAATCAATTGTTCAATTATCATAAGAAATTGAATATTTCAAGGATAATACCAAAGGAATCAAGGAAGTGAATGTCAAAAAATACTTGTAATAATAAAATAAAAAACATCCAAATACTGATTAAAGATGGTATCAATACATTTTATTAAAATAATTGTTTGTTTTCAATGACGAATTAAGATAACTTTTAAAAACATTCTTTAGGAAGATATCATTATTTTGATAAAATTTAAAAAAAATCATTGAAAATAAATTTGGAGATCATTTTAATTAAAATATAAAAATTCAAACATGAACATTAAGATTAAATGAACTAACAATGATTATATACGTATATTATATATGATATAAAAGAAAATTCATTCTACACCATAAAATGTTAAAAAAATTCTTTTATTCAGAAAAAGATAGGAATACTACTTTGAAAAAAAATGTTATAAGAGAAAAAGGGTAAAACATCTTTTACTAAATTATTTTTAATTGAATAAAATTATTTTTTTTAATTTTTTTAAACCTGGATTTTATATAAAAATGGGTCCTCCCCAAAATGAGTTAAATGAATTCAAATTCTTATAAAAACATTTCGTAAAACATTTTTTTACCAAATAATGTAAATTTTTAATAATAATTGAAAACATTCATGAATAATCATATGAAATTAAAATTAAAATTTTTATTGAATAATGGACATATAATTTCCTCAAATGAAAATATCATTGATAGATCTTTATAATTATTCTTGAGGAAAATAATCTGTAAACATCCCAAAGTGTCATATACCACTTTAAATCATTTTAAATCATAAATATCAAGATGAAATAATATAAAAAGGTAGTATTAAATATTTTAAAGAAAAAATAAGTCATGATTTATTATATCAATGTGGTTAGTATATAAAATATCCAAAATATGTAAATTGTGTAAATGAAATTTATTTTGTGGATGTCTAATGTGAGATGAAAATCACATACCTTTATTTTCCTTTTGTTTGAATGTCTATTAACCTCTACAATAAGGGGTTTTAACATGTTACTGACTTATACCAAAATAGTAGTAATACTTATAATATAAAATATTATATTCTTATAATAATCTATTTCCCATTTGTTAACAACATTTCACTATTTTAACTATTTTGAATGATAATTACATAGTTTCCTTGTGTATGTTTTGACTTGTTATTTATTTTTCCAAATTAATTAGACCAGTGATTAATCATGTCATGAATTTAATAAAACTTTTTTATATCATAAATACTAAGTATATGTGTATATATAATAATCTATAGGGTTTGGATATAATAAATTAAATGAAAAAATTAGGGAGACAGTAGGTTATACGTACACATGAACACTACTTTCATTACATTGTCATAATAAAATAATGGAATGTAAATTAAATATATTAATATTATAATTCTAGAATAATGTATGTGTAATATATTATTCCAAAAATTATTAAAACCATCCTTTATATGTTCTATTTTTATTGTGAATGATTCACAACGCTTTGCGGTGGCGGTAGTCCACACATCCACAAACAATGTTATCATTTTTACAAAAAATAGAAAGTATAAAGGTATGTGTTTCAAAAGAATTAATTATGTATAAAAACATTATAATCATGAAATATACCATATATAAATATATATTATATTATAATTAACACCATTATATATAGTAAAAGATTAATAAACAATCGTTGTTTTATGAGATGGTAGTTCATCTTACACATGAACAGTATGTTCATTACTGATTTGATGGACATGTGTTTAATTGTTGGTAGAAACATTAGAAAAAATATAAAATTATATTCATCATACTTGTTTTATTATATAAAAATTAAATAAGATTATTTTAGGTGTTCATAATAGAAATAAAACTAATGAGCTTGAGGAAAGATATTGCCTCTTATTCGGGGAACCCATTTGGTTTTAACTGAAGGGACAATTTGGATGGAATTTTTCCAAAGGGAATGATTATAGGATGGGGGATGTATTTTTTTAGGGCTATTCGGGATTATATTTGTCAAATTTAGTGTATTTATTAATGTGAGGATGTATGGGAGATGATGGATTTTTATAGTGGATGAGGAGTCACACTATTTTAAATTTTCCGAAATGGAGTTGAACCCACATTTTTTTGCACTTCATATGGATCTAATAATGGAAATATTTGGATCCACAGGTGTATATGTTTGATATATGGATTTAAAATTTCTTTTTTACAAGTGTATATGTTATTCTGGCGCTTATGCTTAAGGTTTAGTCCCATGTTAAGCGTTATTTCACCAAAATTATTGTAGTTAATTTTAATTAAATTTAATAATGATTTTAGAAATAAAATATTTTGACACTTTTATAAATGAAAAATTATTCTCATTTCATATATAGAACCCATTTTTTATTCTAATAACAAAATTGATAGATATTAATTTAAATTTACTCCCATAGAGGATATGACAATACATGTTTCTAAAGTAAAAACATCCAAAAGATTGCTATGTTTTTATAAAAAAATTTAAAATTTAATTTGTTCTAGTGTCCTAAATATTATTAATTTATATATATATGATATAATTAAACATTAAAAAATGTAAAATATGTTTTAACTTTTTTAATTAGTTAGATAAAACATAGTTTTGAAATAAAATTTAGTATTTTTTACTCTTCATTGAAAATGAATCTTTGTAGGAAAATACTATTGATTCCCTATAACCCAATTATTTTTCTTAATTAAAATAAAAAATTTATTTTGAAATATATAATATTTTAATGGTCCCAAAATTTAATTTAAAATTTATTCTACAATAAAAAGAGGCAAACTTTCTATAATAAAAATATAGTTTTTTATTCATATATTTGGGGTTGTTCTTATCTTATGATTTTCAAATATAAAAGATAAATATGGAAAATAATATATTGAATATATACAAAATATATTTCATTAATATAACATACTTAATGAAATTAATTAATGGTAAAATATCTTTGTGAGCATAAGAATTGTTTTATATAAAAATATTCCCTTTATTTTCAATTGGTACTTATATTCATTTATAATTAATTAAATCCAACAAATTATATTTGTAGATAATATATTTTTATAATATTTTTAATAAAATTCATAATATCTTGTGTATATCTAGTTATTTGAATTATAATTTATTATTAATATATTATTATTCGGTAAAACTCGGTGTTGCGTGAAACGCAAGCCATTTGAGAAACTAAGTGTTGTGTGCGGCATACGCTGACTCTGTATAATGTTCATTGAAGATATAAAATATAATTAATTTATTTAAAATATTATATATTTTATAAATTCTAAGGATATTATATTCCATTAAGTTCCTAGTGTTGCATGTCATGAACACTATCTAATACAATGTTCATAATTTAGATTTTTGGGCTGTTACAAAATATGTATTAAAATCTCAATAAAAACTATTGGTGCTCTATAGTGATGATTTAATTTTATGTATTTGTGTAAATATGTCTCACATATAATAATTTCAAACCTAATAATCATTGTAAAACATGGGTTTTGTATCATCTTTCCATTCCTCAGTGTTAATAGGGTATTGCTACATTGGATTTTGTAATAAGACTACCATGGAATCCCGTTTGAATGATGATGTATGAGTGATTATTTATCTAGTAATTATGGTATGAAACTTCATACCTATTAGAGATACCATCATTTTTTTATTGGGTTAGTCTTTATATGCACATGGTCGTTCGTCTCCACTGTATTATGAGGTGTATTGTTTCAGATAATGATCTTTGTTCTACATTACCTTTCTAGAAGGGTAATAAGAATGATCAAAGATTGCATGTTATTTTGATTAATATATTTCTTCATCATACTTATGATCATTATAGGTTGAATATTCTTGTTATAGAGGATATTTTTCTAGAATTTCCTTGAATTTGGTTTTTTTGTGGGTGTGTCATATGAGACTCATGGAGTTTGTATATAATAATAGTTACATGGATCAATCCAAATTTCTCCTTTAATGTTTTTATGGAAGTTCGTTCCACTGACCTCTTTTTTTATTGGAGGTATGTGAGTCATGACTTGTGGGACCTAGACTCATGCTGAGGAAATCGATGATTTTTTAGTTTATTACACACTATTTTGTGACAATGCAGACTATGTTGAAATCTTATGATGACTATCATAGATCACCTTTAAAGTTTTAGGATGTTCATAATGATTTATTTATGATACCCCTAGTTGGAGCATTTCAATTTCAGGTTATAGGAAAATCTATCGCTTAATTTGTTTTGGTTCGTTTGAGATAGTGGAAAGTGTCTGTCCTATGGAGTTCCATTTATCCATTCTATATCGCTATAGTTATTTTCATGATGTGTTCCATGTATCACAAATTCAGATATAATTTCTAGACTATTCTCATGTGATATAAGTATTAGAAGAATATATTATTATTGAGGCATCTATTTAGGAGTGTCCGATAATAATTGTAGGCTGTAGTGAGAACTATCACTGATGTAGAACTATAATGTTTGTTCTGTTGCAGTGGTTGCAGCGGTGAGTTTGGGATGAGTCCTGGGAGGGGGTTCTATTACGAAATAAATGTTTCCAAACATGATAAATAATACCCTATAGGGATTATAGTATCATCTCGAGTATAAGGTATTATTAAATGGGGAGTTATTGAGATCCTATCTTTTTTAGGCACATCTCGCACTGTGTTTTTCCCTTAAACATTAGCAGTTGATTCTTGTTCATAGATAGAGATTTTTTGTTGGGGAAAATGAAATAATCGTTAGGGATGTGTTATTTTTTAATTTTAGGAGTATGGATAATTATCTCAAGGGTTAGAATAGGTTATTTGTATAATGATAATCCTTAAATGGGATTTAGGTGGAAAATAGTGAAATGAGTTGAGAACCCATCTGCAAAACATTTACACATTGTGTAAATGGATTAAGAGTCATGTGAATGGATTTAAAAAAATGCAATGTTTGGGTTAATTTTAATATTTCCAACAAATGTTATGGATTTTTTGGTGTATCTCATTAAACATAATTACACTTTGTGAAACTATATTACACCTTGATTAATTCCCTAACCTATAGTTTTAAATTTTTTGGTGTGGATTGTTTTTATATTAATCTTGTTGTAACTTTTATTCATGACCCTATGGACCCTTATGTAGATTCTATATTGAAAACCTTCCTTCTATATGTCACCATAATTCCCTCAATCCTTGGTAAGTAGTTTGGGTCCATTTATCTTTATTTCTCTTATTCCTCCAAACGTTTTGGTGAAAAACTAATCACCATTTACATTTCTTGTTTTAATCATGATTAGTTTTGATCTAGGATCATTCATAAAATCTTACACACCATCTTCCATGTGGGAGGTTATCATTGGAAGGATGGTTTGATATTTAGTTAATGGTAGGGTGATTAAGATTTAACTCCATGGTTTGATAATTGTCATGATTTTGAATTATTGATATTTTTAAAATTTTCATTTGCTGAATAAAAATAAAGAATGAATTCAAAAATTCTTTTTAGACTCTTTTAATTTGATTGGTTAACAACATGGCCTATGGCTACTATTCTGGTGATAGAGCACTTGAATATAAATTAATAGTTTAATGGCTAAAAGTGTGTCTTGTAAGGCATGGGTTGTGGGTGATTTCTTAATATACCATGTTTATTCTAATTTATTAATATAACTGGAATATTATTTCTTATGAAAATTTGATATATGAAATTTTAAAATTGATGATAAATGGAAATCATCAAAATTGTAAATTGATCCATATGAGTGATATTGTGATATTCTTATGTTATGAATAGTTTAGTTATTAATGTTTTAATTCTTATATATATGGATAAAACTAGTGAAGCATTATAAAATACAGATATATAGGTCTTGTATTAGTAGATAAGAAAAAATTATGATGTCATGGGCATTGTGATATTGATATGCTAAATTGCCAACTGAGTGGGCCTGGCCCAGTTGATATGCTGAAATGATGATGTACCAGGAATATCCCAACTACACGATGAAAATGTAATCTAGTTAGATCATACCAAATTATATGATGAAATGATAATATAATGTATTTTTTCTAGATTATAGTGCTTTATACAATTTTTATATAGTTATGGTTGGCATGGTTTTGATACTTGTTCAAAGATATTCTGGCATGGTGTTGAGGCTGGTAATGTTTCACATCTGAAAACCTGTATTGGACAGTACCTCCAAAAATAACATTCCAACATCACACTTATCATCCTAAATCCTTATTTTTGGATTAAATAAAAACTTATTAAGGACTCTGATGGAAACCAATTGAGATTTTTTTGAAATTTGAAGCAATGTTCTTCAACGACGCTTTTTTTTAACAATTTCTTCGATTATCCCCTCCATTTATTATTAAAACATGCTAATATAACATCCTCATAATATTATATATAACTAGCTATTTTTAATTTTATTTAATATTTTAAAAACACTTCCACTTCCCATAAATTGGTTACAAAATCATAGGTCATGTGTAGGGTAGAATACCACTTATTGAAACTGATGTCACTATTTTTTCATTAACACCATTCACTATTTGGTATGATGATGAATATAAACAATATATATTATATTAATAACATAGCTATAACTCTAGATTCATTATATCGTATATTCTATTTTTTGACTTCCACTTTATTTGGGATACGACAAAAACATTGGGGTGTACTACGGACTACCACCTCACTAAATGATGTGATTCATTTTCACTAACGCTATACATGGAACATAATAGTGATAAATTAAATAAATATTGATAATATGAATGAAATTATTATTATTTTAAGGACACGTTTATCATTATTAAAATATAATATATCATTTTCAATCTTAACATTACACTAAAAGAAATATGATCACACTATTATTGTATGTGTTCACCCCTACCTTCTAGAAGCAATGTGACTCTATTTTCATCAGTACACTACATATAAGATAGTTGTAAGTATATTTAAATAAATAATTATTATTTTTATGATTTAATTATTATTATTTACAGAAAATAAATTACATTTCTCCTTTCTATAATGATCATTGAAAAAGTGAAATGTTACTCAATCGTACGTATGATCTACCATCTCTTATATCGTAACAAAATTTATTTCTCTAAAACATAAGAATTATTAGAAATTATTTTATAATTGATGTTAATATATTAGAAATATGACTTTATTATTACTCATGATATGAATAATCCATGATCAAATTATGTGGACAAAAAAACAAAAAAACAAATGTGAAAAACAAATCGGTTGTTATGAGAAACATGACTTTAACACATTATTTTTCGTAAATAATTAAAGTAAATAAATAAATAATATTTTATTTGAAATGTGTAATATTTTTTAGTAATATATTTATAATAAATAACTATTTATTATATAAGAGGTTTTAAAGTCTATGGAAGAATTTGATACATAAAATAAGGAATTTATCACATCTCTTTTACATTATTTTTTTGTGAAATATGAAAATACAGAACTAATTTCATTTTTGTTGTGTATATAAATACACATTACCACAATATATGATGAATATAATTATTTTATTGATATTTAATATTTTATTTTATGTTATTATTTATTGGGACTTAGTATTCAAATGATTTGTATTGTATAAAGTGTTTTTGGTCTCACTTTTTTCTTCTCTGTGAAACATGCAAGATTCACTAGCTATTTATTTTATGTGGTTTATATACAATAAATAAATGTAGATTAAGAATATTTATCTTTATTTATTGGCTATTTATATTTCCATTTGATAAAATATCATTCATGTGATTTATTGTTCAAATGTTACCAATGTGGTAATGGGTTTTTCTCTCAATTTAAATTCGTTGAGACAGATTTTATGTTATGAACCTATAACATGTAGTGAAATGTATATACAAACCCATTGACATTTAATATAATTAATTTATTAATACATGTGATATTTTTTTAAAATTAATATTATTCCTTTATGATTCCTTTGTTTTAATGTTACAAAATCGGTAATGGTTTTGTGTTTCAGTTTCATCGTTTAAAGAGACTGTTTAAGATTATGCATAAAATAATAAATTGTTATGATCTATCTCTCTATAAGAATGGGAATTATATTCTCCTTCGATTATATAATTATCAAAAAATATATTCATTTTACTCTAATTATGTAATCAATATATCCAAAAGAATGTTTTTAAGAACGTTTAACTATTTGGTAGAAAACACTTTTTCCAACCAAGACCATGATTTCTAAAATAATTTTCAAAAAAAAACCAGCATGATCAATATGATTTAATATATAAATGATTACCAAAGATTAAATTTATATAAAAAACTCATATGATGTAAATTTCATTTTTAGATCAATGACGACTCAAAATTTACATAAAATGAGAGAGGTATCCTTATATTAATGTGCATGAAACGAATGAAATTTCCTAATGTCATAGTCATTATTATATTAGATAAATTTTCAATGGTTATTTTCATGTAAATCTATTCTTAAAATGTTTTATTTTTTATAAATAAAATTAATTGTGGAAAAGTTATTTTCCTCAGGTAAATTTTTAAAAACATTTAATGTTCTATAATATATTTTCATGTTATTTAGAATGAAAGGATTTTAAAAATGTATTATGTTCCAAAAATAAATTTCCAATACAAATTATCTTCCTCAAAAAACATTCCATGTCATTTTTATTTCCAGATCATATTACATTTTAGTGGGATACCATTGAGGTAAATTGTTATTTATTGTGGATATGAAATAATCATACCATTCTTAATCTTTATTAGAATGGATTATGGTGAAAATTTGTTTTTGAAACCCATTTCGAATCTATATGTTATACAATAAAAATTTTATAATGAAACCAAATTATTTTTTCACCAGTGATTATTTGATGAGATCATCTAATCACTATGAATCTTATATTTTTTATATAGGTAATTATATGAATAATATTTTAGAAAAACAAAAACATTTATAATGGGTTATGTTATAATGGAATAATAAATTTTTTTTGAAACCTGATTCTATTTAATTGGGTTATTCTATGAAAAAATGATTATGAAATCATTCTAAATTCATGGGTTTGGATATAATGAAGTTCTTGTGATCTCGTGGAATTAACATGTATGATCTTTATTATATGATTGTTGTTACATTATATCCAAGGATGGTATTATTGTTATAACTAATATGGTCAGTGCCTATATCTCCCTCTAATGCATTAGGTAAAGATTAATGTTTTATAACCTCTAAGGGTACACAATATGTTATACCATTCTCAAAGGAGAGTACATGAGAGGTTATTAGAATCCAAAAATAGGGTACATGGAAGGTTATATCATGACCACAAGAGGGTCACATGGGGTTATCCCAAGCCTAAATCTGGAACATGGTTGGATAGCCCAATCCTTTTATATTATTTCTTTCTTTGTGGGTATCTGTGATGGGATAATTTCAATGATTATGTTTACTCCACAATTATATGTTTTATGCAAATTTTATGCATTCGTGTATCATGTTCTTTGATTCTGTTATGATTAATTTCTTATGAACCGCCACTCTGAATGTTATAACTCATGGTTATGATCTTTGAGATCTAAGGTATGGGTATAAAATGTTATTTCATGTTCACATACCATTCTAATTTGGTAATTATTATATATATCCCTTGAATAATGTTACTGGTAATCTTAACTCACCATTAATATTTTTTATATCACCATGTTATGATGAATAGTTTTGAAGTATGAGTACTAAATATAGAAGATCTATATAGAATGCATTGAAAATAATTCACAAACTTAGATGATTTTATTCTATGATTAAAAAGGTAATAAAATATTATGAATCTTATACTTTTTTTTGTAATTTTGTGAATATTTATCTAAGATAATCTAATATCAATGTATGAGAATCCTCAGTCACAATAGGGATCCTTTCTACTAAAATAATGTTGAACATTTTTTCATTCCCCAGATGGTAATGGATTAAATAGTTATAAAACATCATTATCTCTGACCACCACCATTGGTTCATATTTATATCCTTTTGTGTGAATATATATATGAGGATTTAATGATAAGTATATATGTCACAGTTGTCCTTGTATAGAAAAAAAATTAAAATTCTAAATACAAATATCACCACCACCAATTATAGTTTCTGAGTTGGGTAGTTTTCATCTAGGATCTTTAGTTTGGGGAAGATATAAACCATCATATTTTCTTTTTTCATGAGTAAACAACCTAATATCTATTTGACTCATCACTATTTATCACAATTCCTTCTCCACTGGCGAGTAATGAGGGTACATGCATAGTGATAATCCTCTTCTTTGGCTCTCTAAAACATTCCTCTCATTCTTTATTGTATAAAATCTTGACTGTAAGAACATTGATCTTCATTTCAGGTATAATTTATTTTTTATGGTGTTTTTAAGGAAAATAAGAGTTTATAAATAAAATTAAAGTACACATTATGTAATTTATGAGTACATGTCTTGTACTCGGTTGCCGTAGGTAGCTGTGTACTGATCACGTAACAGATTTTCACACGGAAGTGTGTGGTGACCTGGAGGCTGCCTAAATTGGGGCTCGGTAAGGGAAAGTACACACCGTTTACCAAAAAATTACATTTCACGTAGTTTATTTTTTTTATAAAATGGACTACGGTCCTATCTAATCGATAGAATCATCTTCTTCTCCACCGAACTCAACCGAGAGTGTCTTTCTGGTGTGGATCTCCGTCGAGCCCCCAATCGAGCATTCGTTCTCTGAATCGAACTGCATCATTTGTGTTTGAATCACATCAGTGAGTTCTATATTCTTCTTAATCACCATCTTTTGATTCATTCCCTCTCGTGAGATATTGTGGGTTGAACGTTTTTAATGATTTTGTATATCTAAGGTGTTCTTGGGTGATTCAAGGATTAAGGTTCACATATAGAAATCCTACAACACCAAGGTAGGTGGTTTGTTCCTTTTCGTTAAAAGTCTTTGAGTTATATGTGCAATTTTATACAATACCCATGAATGGGGTATTGCAAGTTTCTAGTTTTAGCATTATTGTTTTCCAATTATTCATGTATGATTGAGTAAGGGTTAATTGAATTTGAATAGGGATAATTGCTATGCTTTTGATGTTTTTTCCCATGAATGATTGCCTATTTTAACAGTTGGGTGTTTTTTTCTGTTTGGCAGCTGTTTCTATTCCCATGCCTAGTTGTAGGATGGTGTGATCGTTCTGATATGTTGATATGTTGTAGACTGCTAGCCAAGTATTTCATGAGGATTACATTGGCTGATACGCATTGTTATACCTACATGACTAACAGTAGACCGTGAGAACCTTGTGTAGCAGACCATAGGGAGAATGGATGCAAGGGATTCTCCAGAGTGTCTGTTTTACTTATGATGCAAGACCATATAAGGAATTGACTTAAGTCCCTCCTTAGAGTTTCTATGGATCCTCGATACATGCCACATAGGGAATTTGATGTATGTTGTTCCCTAGAGTGCCTTTAGTTACCGATATGAGACAATATGAAGAATTGAAGGTGAGTGCTTCCTCAGAGAGTCTATGATAGGTAAGTATAGAGTGGATTGGTCATGAGTACTTCCCAGATAAATACCTTTTGGTTTTAGCTACTTATTTGTGTTTCTAGGTAGGACCATACGGGATTGGATATGAGTACTTCTTAGAGGGGTTACATGTTTGTGATTACCTATTTGTGATTATCTGTTTTTATTAGTTGTTTCTTGATATATGAAACTAAATTCATTGAAGCTGTGGATTGTTTAGTGGTGAGTACTTCCTTGTTTACTGCTTTCTTGTACTTATTACCTATCATATATTCACTGATTGTTAGGAATAGATATTGTGGTGGTTTCCTGTTGGTATTATTCTCACACCCTGTTTGGGTCATGCATTTGGGCCCAAACAGATTATATTGCTGTAGTTTAGATAAGGGAAAGCTCCCGTCAACATCAGTTACTTGATGGATGTAGAGTTGGAGAGCATTGAAGAATGTCTATGCTTTCAATGCTAAGGAATTTTATCTGACTTATTTTTTACTTTGGTTTAGTACATTATTTCCAAATTGTGATGTGTTTTACTGATTTCCTAGACATATGTATCATGCATCATTTATAATTGTGCTCTTGTTGTTTCTTACTTTCAGTCTTCCACATTATATTGTTGTATGGTGTTATTAATGCTTTCTGTACTGTATATCTATTTTGTTTCCATTGTGTTACTTTTCAAATGAGGGCATAGTTTCCCAACTATCACACCTAAGGCCCTTGCTGGTAGTCGGCATCCTCTAGTGTTCAAGGAAATGCGCTTGAGGCCATGTGACCAATCGGGTATGGGGCACCTCTCGGTGGCATCGAGAACCAGGACGATCCAAAGTGGTATCAAAGGTAGGTTCTATTCTCTTAACATACTTTTTGGAGCATATATCTTGGTATTGGAAGGAATATGTACATGGTAATAAGCTGTGCTAGGGTGTATCTAAACCAGGTACAGGAAAAAACCAATCTACCTTGTTATTCTAATTTTTTCGGTTTTGTAATTATTAAAGTTGATTTGATTTCACCTTGAATGATTCACATGTTATGTGATGTTATTGTTGATTGCATTGAGGTTCTATTTCTATTTCAAATCGATGAGATGAGGGTATTCCATCTCATGCATCAGATAGGTACTTTCTAAGAATCACATGTCATGAATTCTTGCCCTTCCATTTCTGGAGCATTAGAAATTACATGTTGGCGTGAAAGATGTTGTGCTAGATATGTATGTTTTTGTCATATATAATTTGATAGATTACATGATGTTTGATAGGGTATTGATTTGTGTAAGTATTTTTTTTAATGAACACCAATATTTGTTTCTTGAGGTGTTATGGGCACTCATGAATCGAAATTTGGTGGATCTTTGACTTGTTTACCTTATTATGACATGTATAAGATTACATGATTTGATTCGTGTGGAGTATGGGTCCTCACAGATCATAATTTGGAACTTTGAGGTTTTTTCTAGTGTTTTCTGGGTTCTGGGGTAGTTTCTAAGGCATACTGTTTGAAAAAACTCAGAATACACGACGTGTAATGATAAAAACATGACATGTGTTCTTCTATTCCGGAAGAAACTTCTTTTATTAAATATGTTCTGTGTACTGTATCTACATGTCGTGCAGTCTCTAACCCTATCTCAGACTGGGTGGGTGGGGACACGGTGTTTGAAATCCTTGTTAAGACACGTTGTGTAGATGATGTACACGCTGTGTCATAGAACCGTGTTACCGGCCATGTCACTGACAACATGGCTCAGAAAACTTTTCTTAGTACACATCATATTCATCTGGAAGACATTGTTTGGTGTAATCCTGGTACCCGACCGTGTAACTAGAAACACAAGTCAGTGATGTTCTTCTAGTACACGTTGTGTAGTCTCATTATTAAAATAATTGTGTGGCTTAGCCATATAGAAGGACTCGATCAGGGGAAGAAGATTCACGTACACTTCGTGTGCTATGTGAACACGCCGTGTGTATGGGGTGTTACACGACCATTTATGGTAGGAATTCATAACCATGTGAATGGATGAAGGGAACACGTAGTTTAGGTGTTATACATGTAGAATAGTCTTGTTTTAGAAAAACTTGAATGTTTTCCATCTCATGTTCCCTTCTTGTGATTTCAGTTTTTAGTCCTTAATAATCTTGGTGTAAGGTGTTCATTTGAACTTCTAGATTCATACCACCGAGACATCCTCTGATTGTACCCCAGTAGTAGGGTAGTGATCAAATTGCAGATATGGCTGATTAGGGACTTCTAGTAGATCCTCCTATCGTTCAAGTGTTGGAACCAGCTTTCATTCCGGACACAGGTGATAACGCAAAGTTCCAAGAGGGGTTTATGATTTTTATGCAGACCATCCACAGAGTACCGCATATTGCACCGTCTATGGCAGAGTTGACGTGGGTCATTCATCAAAAGCATCCTCCCACATTCTCAGGGGAAGGAGGACCTCATGCTGTAGAGTCATGGTTAGAATCCATGTTTTTTATCTTCAAGCATCTAGAGACACCTCCAGAGAGGAGGGTGAATCTTGCTACGTACATGCTTCAGGATTCCACCATGTGATGGTGGAATGTCATATCATATGCGGGATTCTAGAATGTTATGGATTGGGATGTGTTTGAGTGTGCCTTCTATGACTAATTCTACCCATAGACATCGAGGGTTGATTGAGCCCAAGAGTTCATGAGTCTGGAGCAGGGTACTCTTTCTGTTATGTAGTATTCATCTCACTTTTCAGAGTAGCATCAATTCACACCTTTTACAAGAGGAGATGAGTTATTATTGGTAAGGATGATCAAGGATGGTCTCTAAAATGACATCCAATCACAGGTGAACATCATCAGGGTGACTTTCATCACTTCTATAGTCAACCAGGTGCTGATCACAGAGCGCAATCTGAGGGATTTTGGAGTTGTGAGCTAGGGCGGCTCGACATTTGGAGTTATTATCCCTACTAATGATAGAAGGAAGCGCCACCGGGGGTTATCGCATGGTGATCAATGAAGGTGAGACACTTTTTTCTATTAGCCAGGTGGTGTGCTACCAGTGTAGGAAGAGCAGGAATACGAGGCCAAATTGCCCGAGAGACCAAGTGGAGTGTAGATCTTGTGGTCAGATGGGCCATCATCAGTGTTTATTCCGTTTCTCCTCACCAGCAGCTAATGACTGAGGTTCTTCTATGACTCTGCGTCTAGGAGCAGCACCACCAGTTTCTCATCAGTATAGGAACTAGATTTTGTATGTCCATTCAAGCTGAGGAGGAGGCCATGGGTGTGTTAGTTAGTCACCAGTCTTTCAGCTACAACATGGTGGATCAGATCAAAGTGGTCAGGAAGGGTCACATGGCTACAATACATGCCAGACTATTACATTGGAGCTGACCCATCAAGAGCAGGATCCCGTACCCTCTACAGTCGAGGTACGATCCTAGTTTCCTCAGTTATAGCTTCTACTCATTTTGATATGCGGGTATTCCCAAATCATTATATTTGTTGCTTTTATAGATAGCATTGGCCTCTTTATATTTTCTTATGATGATATCATGACACTAGACAAACAGTTAGGGGTAAGAATGGCTAGTGTATGATAGTGCAAGGAGGGCCCTCTAGAGGTTGGTTGGGGTCACTTCTAATGGGACCTCTACATCCTAGACATGGCAGGCTATTATGTCATTCTCAGAATAGACTGGTTAGTTCCCTCCCAGGCTTTTGTTGACTTCTATCATCATAGGGTGAGCTTTATATCACTATAGGGAGTATCATTTCATCATAAGGGTGAGTGGGATGTCCAGGAGAGTAGAGTAGGACCCAAGCATCATGGAATGGGAGGAGATATAGCCTATTTTTCTAGTCTATGTCTAGATAAACAGAGGACTTCAAATAATTACTTTCATCCAGTGGTGGATCATTTGAGGTATGTCTTTCTAGAAGACTTTTCAGGTTTCCTTCCAAAGAGTGAGGTATAATTTTCAATTGATCTCATTCCAGGAGCGGCACTAGTGTCCATTCCACCATATAAGATGGCTATACATGAGTTTTAGGATCTCATGAAGCAGTTCGACGTGTTGCAGACAAAGGGTTTCATCCGACTCAGTTCTTCTCCTTGGGGTTCGCCTATCCTATTTTTAATGAAGGTGGACGTTACCTTCATACTTTGTGTGGATTATCAGAAGTTGAACTAATTGACGGTCAAGAAACGATATCCCTTGTCAAGGATTGATGATCTGGTTGATCAACTTCTATGTTCTTGGGGGACCTTGAAGATTAAATTGAGGTCTAGATTCCATCTGTTGCGCGTTAGACCATTAGATATAACTCTTACAAACTTTTAGTGCAGGTATGTTCTATACAAGTATATGTTTATACCGTTTGGTCTCCTGAACTCACCTACAGTTTTCATGGAACTAATAAACCAAGTGTTCTATCCATACGTGTATTATTTCTTGGTAGTCTTCATGGATGATATCTTGTTGTACTCTCACACTCAACACAACCATGATAACCATCTTGAGAACATTTTGAGTACACTAAGAGAGCATCAGTTATATGTTAAGCTCTCAAAATGCCACTTTTTAATGGACCTAATTCACATATTGTGCCATGTTATCTCATAGGTAGGAGTATCAGTAGACCAATAGAAAGTGATATATATAGTATTATGAGAGCATCCAAAGAACATATTTGAGGTACAAATTTTTCTAGGGCTAGCTGGATACTACAGAGGTTTCATACAGTACATTTCATGCCTAGCAGCGCCACTTATTGTCCTGACTAAGAAGGGTGTAATGTTCTTGTGGATAGATTCTTATGATTTAGCCTTCCTGGAGCTAAAAGGGAGGTTGACCTAAGCACTAATACTAGTTTTTGTAGAGTCATGAAATAACTATACTGTGTACTGTTACGCATAAGGTATCAGGATGAGAGCAGTTCTTTTTTAGGGATAAGGGGTTGTTGTGTATGATTCTCAGTAGTGGAGGCCACAAGAGAGGAATTACCTGACACATGATCTCGAGCTGGCTGCAGTTATTACATCATTATACTGTTGGAGAAATTACCTTTGGGAGAGAATTTTGTGGTTTTCACATACCAAAAAAGACTCATGTATATCTTCACTCAGCATGACATAAATTTGAGACAGTGAAGGTGGTATGAGTACCATCAGTATTTTGACTTTGATCTTCCCTACACATCTAGAAAAGGTCACTCAGTACCTGATGTGTTGAGCAGGAGGACTCAGATACATGCAGTTCAGGAGGCTATGAGTGATTCGGAGAATATGGCTTTATTCTCTTAGATGCATCTAGAGGTACATGATAGACAGGGGTAGGCGTTTCATTCTTCTATTTCTATTACCTATACTCTTCTTGATCATGTGCGAATAAGGAAGCTATCAGATTCATAAGGCCTAGCCCGGCGGGAGAGTTCGTTAGGAGAGGACCCTAATCCTGGATGGACAATAGGTGAGGATGAGATCATGCGTTTTCATGGATGCGTATGGGTGTCAGCAGACATACACGAGGAGATGATGTGGGATGTTCATTACTTAGTTTGGGAAATTCATCCTCGTGTCACAAATATGAATCGTGATCTACGACGACAATTTTGGTGGCCAGATATGACGAGAGATGTTGCTGGTTTTGTCATGAGTTGTTCCACCTGTCAGAATGTGTAAGCGGAGCATGAGCGACCAGCAGGGCATTATAAGTAGTTACCCTTTCCTGAGTGGAAGTGGAACAATGTCACAATGGATTTCGTGGTTGGATTTCTGAGGTCACCTCGAGGGAATGATATAGTATGAGTTGTCATTGACAAACTCAAGAAGGTTTCTCACTTCTTGACGATCAAGGATACCTTCCATGTTGATGAGCTGGGAAGGTTGTATATCTAAGATATTGTAAGGTTTTATGGGGTTTCACACTCCAATGTTTCATATTGGGATGTATTATTAACTTCTCGGGTCTAGTTGGGGATATTGAAGGCTATGGGTACACATGTGCTTTTGAGTACAGCCTACCACCTCCAGACATATGGCCAGTTCGAGCATACAATTTAGGTTCCTGAGGACATGTTTCGAGCATGAATCCATGATTTTGGTGGTTCTTGAGAGAAGCACATACCTCTTTTGGAGTTTTAATACAATAATAGTTTTCATGAAACTATTCATATGGAAACTTATGTGGCTTTGTATGAGGGGCCATGCCGATAACCCTTATTCTAGCTAGAGGCAGGAGAGGCAACTATGCTACGAACTCGACTTTTCTAGGAGACCAAAAAGTAGATAGAGTTGATTATGATGAAGATGGCTACTACACAGTCATGATATAAGTCATATGTTGATCGACAGAGATGACCTATGGAGTTCGAGTTCGAGGATCAGGTTATCATGTGTGTCACACCGAGGCTAGGACACAAGAGGATTAGGAGGCAAGGTAAGCTTTCACTGATGTACGTTGGGCCATTTGAGTGTTAGAATGATTTGGGTCGGTTTATTATCAGTTATAGTTACCTCAGAGGTATCGTTAAATTCACGACGTCTTCCGCGTTTCTCAGCATCGACGTTACGTCTCAGACCCATCTCCTTCTTTTCAACCCGATGAGGTTCAGCTGGAGGTGGATGCATCTTTTTAGGAGAATCCTATTAAGATATTAGATTGATGTACAATGGTTCTCTTTGGTTGGTATGTTCCTCTTTTATGAGTACTTTTGTAGCACGAGTGAGTACAGGATGATACTTCGGTGAGGGAGGCCAATGTACGATCGCATTGGCCGGAGCTGTTCGGGATTCTTCTTCTACAACACCTTTCTATGAAAATTCGAGGAAAATTTTATATAAGGGGGGAATTTTTTAAGAACCTGGAACTTTTTTTAGGTATTTTTTCCTTATAATGGTGTTTTTGATTAAAATAAGTGTTTCATGAAAATTTTTATGTACACGCCGGGTACTTTATGAGGACACATCGTGTACTCGGTTATCGCATGTAGTCGTGTGCTGACCATGTAATGGATGTGCGCATGGCCATGTGTGGTGACATGGTTGCCACCTAAAACAGGGATTTGTAAGGGAAATTATATGAAATGTTTCTCAAAAGTACATATAATTTACTTTATTTTTTACATTAAATGGATTGGTGTCGCGTATAATCGACAAAAAAAATTTTCTCCACCGAACTAGACCAAGATCATCCATACAGCGCTGATCTTCACTGACCCCTCGATCGAGCGTCTGTTCTCCGAATCGATCTTTTTCTATTGCGTTGGAATCACATTAGTGAGTTTTCTCTTCATCATGAACAACATCTTCTTATTCCTTATCTCTCATGATATATAGTGGGATGAAGGTTTTTTATGTTTTTGTGTATCTATAGTGTTTATGGGTGATTCAAGGCTTAAGGTCCACATATAGAGATCCTAGAACACCGAGGTAGGTGTTTTCTGCATTTTCATTAAAATTCATTGAGTTATATATGCAATTATTTCCAATACCCATGGGCGTTGTATTGCGCTTTTACTGTTATAGCCATATTGATTCCTTGTTATGCTTGTATGCTTCAGTAGTGGTTAATTGAATGTGAATAGGGTTAATTTATATGCTATGGAAGTTATTTACCATGCATGATTGCATGTTTTGACTGTTGGGTCTTGTCTGACTGTTAGGATGTTGTTTACATTCCCATGCCTTGTTGTAGGATGTTGTGATTGTTCTGATATGATGATATGCTGTAAACTGTTATCCAATTAGTTCATGTGGTTTACATTTTATGATACGCTTTTCTATACCTACTTTACTTACATAGGGTCGTGAGAACTTGGTGTAGTAGAGCATAGTGAGAATGGACGTAAGGGCTTCTCCAGAGTGTGTTTTACTTATTATGTGAGACCATAGGGGGAACTGACATAAGTTCTTCTTCAGAGTGTCTATAGTTCCACGACGTGAGAATAAGATAGAATGTGAAGTGAGTGATTCCATAGAGTGCCTTTAGTTACCGATATGAGACTATAAGAGGAATTTACGGCGAGTGCTTCCTCAGAGAGTCTATGCTAGGTACGACTAGAGGGGATAGACTATGAGTAATTCCCAGAGGGATACATTTTATGTTTAGTTGCTTTCTTGTGTTTCTAGGATGGACCATAGGGGATTGTATATGAGTAATTCTCAGAGGGTTACCTATTTGTGATTATATATTTGTGATTATCTATTTTGATTAGTTGATGCTTGATAATGAAGCTGAATGCATTGAAATTATGGGTTGTTTACTACTGAGAACATCCTTGTTTACTGCTTTTTGTACTTATTACCTTCCATATATTCACTAACTGTTAGGAACAGATCTTGTGGTGGTTTCCTAATAGGATTAGTCTCACACCCTTTTGTAGGTTATGATTTTGCTCCCAAACAGATTATATTTCACCAGGTATAGATAAGGGAAAACTCCCTTATACTTCCGGTACATGACTACAATGGAGATGGAGAGCATGGGACCAAGATGAGGCTTCTGATGCTGAATATTTTTTTTCTGTTTTCATGTATACTTTGGTTTAGTACTATATTTCAGCATTGTGATGTGTTTGACTGATTTCCTTGAAACAGGTATCATGCATAATTTATATGTGTTCTCCTGTTGTTTCTAACTTTTAGTATTTTGTTGTATACTATTGTATGGTGTTATCATTGCTTCTGCTACTGTATATCTATTTTTTTCTACTATGTTACTCTGCCAATGTGCGCATTGTTTCCCTACTATCACACCCAAGGCCCTCTCTACTAGTCGGAAGCCTATGGTGTTTGGGGAAATGCGATTGAGGCCATGTGACCAACCAGGTACCGGGCGCCTCTGGGTGGCCTCTGAAACCAGGATGTTTCATTGACTCTTTTCTGAGTTAACATGGGTTGGGGGCCTAAATATTTGGTTGGATTTATCAAAAATAAAAAATAGTATCTAACTTTTCCAAGGAAGGTACCAATTTCATTCAATGTGAATAGCCTTAGACATCCTTTAATTGCCTCTATTTTTGAATGGTCCTTGAATATCCCATTTTTAGTGATAACATGTCCAAGGAAAGTTACTTTGTCCAATAATATTTTTCTTTATAGAACTTCAATAACATATTTTATTTTTGTAATGGCTAGAGTAAAATACTCAAATTCTATACATGTTCCGCTTTTCATATGAATAAATTAAGAATATCATCTACAAACACTACCATATATTTGTTGATAAAATACATAATGGAACTATTCATCATTACCTTGTTGGTTTTTTTTAGAATTAGTGATTTCAAATGTAATAACTATGAAATCCTCATTCTTACCTTATATCGAAATAAGTCATTGGGATATCCTTGTTCATCATATTTACATGATAGTTTTAACATTGATGATCCAAAATAGCAAAATATTAGGATCCACATAGCTAATAAAAAATTTCATAAATCCAAGGAATATGGTACATTTTATTTATAGTGATGTTATTGATATCATGATAATCAATTTTGATACATGTTTTCCCATCCCTCTTGTTAATTAAGAGGGGAAGAGAACCCCATAGTGACAAACATAGGCGTTTAAACACTTTATCAGGATTATCTTGTTGTTTCTTCTTTATATCTTCATGTTAAACATCATCCATTTAATAAGGATTATTTGATATATGGCAATCTCCAAGTATATTCTTTATTGATAAATAAACCTCTCGGGTTTGAGGGAGACTAGAAAGTTCCTCAAGAATCACATCAATTTCTTCACTCATAGTGGGAATTATTTTAATTATAATCTTTTACATAGAATCAATCATTTGAGATAGATATTACATCTCAAAGGGAAATAATATCAATTGTTGATATGATTATACCAAATAAGATTCACTCCCTCATTTCAATTATAATGGATCAGAGGGTGATTCGAGATATAGAGGGTAATTTTCTAATATTGTAATATTTTCTTGGCACTATAAAAATAAGGATAATCTATACCTAGAATAGGATTTAATTACACTAAATACTGTATTATATATTTCAATTGCATGTCTAGTTGACATATTTTAATTGGGGAGGATTTATATAATTAAAATTTAATAATTTCCCGATTTTCTATTTACACAAATAAATTGACTTCCACATTTTGAGGTGGTTTATAATGGTTCTATTGAAAATATGTGATGGGATAGATTACATAAAACAATGCTATAAATGCATTACTTTCATTATTTTGTAATGGTTATAATCATTTAATTCATAAAAAATAGTCACAATGTTGTAAATTTATAAACTATTAAAATTATAAATAGAAAACCATGAACATTAATGGTGTAATTAATAAATGTAATAAACTCACTACTCTATAAATTTCATGGTTTATATCTAAGAATTAAATACTTTATTATATAATATAAACAATTATAGAATATTTTGATACATTAATAATATTTCACAATGAAGGTGTGATTAACTGATGTATATCCCCATGGTAAGGTGAACAAGGTGTGCTGTAAGGCCCACTATCAGGCACATGTTCATGATCAATTATATCTCAATGTAGTATTTTATGGTTTTTTACAACTAGATAAATCTATTCTAGAGCCACATACACTTGTTATATCTAGACATATATATATTTTCTTATAAACCCCTGACTGTATAAATTACCAAATTTTAGTGATTTTTTCCTATGTTTCATATATTCCCTAAAGCTTTCTAATGGGTTTTCCAAACCTAATATCAAATATAACTAGAATTTCTTCTTTTATCGGCACTAACAACCCATGTTTTAAAAGCCTTTATTTCATGATTTATTAAATTAATATATACATAATAAAATAAAATAAAAGATGAATAATTATATCATATTTTTAAAATTAGGTACAAACAATATCATCTTGACACACAGATATAGCCTCAATATTGAAATCTTCATATAAATTCTCTAAAATTACATAGCTATTTTAAAACTGCACAATAAAACATAGAGATATGCATGAGTAAAGAGTGATATAAAATATCATTATGAGAATAAACAAATAATAACATGAAATGGTATTTCCCATTATTAAATAGTAAATTCAATAGGACATAAATGGTTTGATAATCAGAAACATGATCCTTGAAGCATGACATATGGTGATAACATGGTGGAAACATGGGAATATGGAAAAACATTACACATGCCATCACAAACATAATTCAATGACAACCACCAAGGAAACCTAACATAGTTTTGTAAGGATAAACTCCTTAACACCATCTATAATTTCTCATGGGATTAAAATACATCCCAATGCATTGAAGGGATATATAATTTCATGCCCACCCATCACATTCATATCATGTACATGAAAAACTGTTCCACATAAATCATACAACATGGGATCATATTTCACCTTATTTGTTATCATAATTATATATTGTGGGAAAAATAAGTAGATATTTCAATTAATTTAAGGATTATTAAATTTGGGTAAATAAATATGAGTTGGAATGGGGATTAGTATAGGAAAAACAAATATTTGGCATATAAAATTGTAGTATTATTTTGACAACACAATAAGAATACTCAATGATTCATGGTATTATTTGTGAGAGGGAAAGGGTATATCATCAATTAAAAAAAATTAAAAGAGATATGGTAGAACATAAAAAAATATTATAATTTTGAAATTAAATAGTAAAATGAAAATATTGTCTTTGAATAAATTAGAAAAGGAGAGACTTTGTTACGTTGAGCGGGTGATTTCATAATCATTAGGGGGCATCATGATAGCATGAGGAAACAAATGAAGGGATATAGGGAGTAAAGGGAAGATTGTAGTCATGATTCATGGATTTATTTTGAAGATAAAAGAGGTTATGGGAGGGTTTAATTATAACATTATGGGTGTAGTCCTTTATTATTTTCCAAACATAGGTTCTCGACTATATAATGTAATATATTCAGATCCAAAAATCTTACAATAGTTTTCAGCCATTGTTTCATCCAATTTAATTTTTTTCAATATTTTATTCTTTTGATAACATTTTTCACTATTATATTACACTTCTTGATGTGGATGTTAGATATTTTCGTAATGAAATTATTTTCAAAACCTAATTTATAGTACATGGTTTGGAGGATTCATAAAGGGTTTATAAAATTTTTCCACTAACCCAAAAAATTACTATATTAAATGATAAATATATAACTGTGTTTTATTACCTTAGTAGAATATAAAAAATTTCCTTTCTGTTATTATGATTTTATAATACAAATCAATTATTTATAGCATATTAATTTTTGACCCAAATATTCAAAAATCTCCAAACATTATGAAACAAAATAATTGAAATATTTCAATGTGATTATTTAAAAATAATATTTATTTTATATAAAAAATATCTAATTATGATAATTTCTTATTTTAAATAATTAATCAACATTTATGGAAAAATATTTCTTATTGGTAATAATGTTTTCTTACCCTCTTAAAAAATATTTTTACCTTCATAAAATTATATTATCATATATATTTAATAAAACTTATTTTTAACTATATTTTATTAAAATAAAAATCATTTAATAAATCATTTAAATAATTAAAATATAGCATATTTCGTGAAACTATATATTGCACATGAAAAACGAAATATCTATTCCATCATTTCAAAATAAAATTTTATCAAAAATACTATATAATAATTAAAAATAAAAATAATAAAAGATTAATAATACCATTTTTAAAGAAAAAAATTCCCCCAATTATAGTCTTGATACTTAGACATTTATTACACTAGAAAACCCATTAAGGGTAAGGTGTGTGTTTGTGATATTATCATGTTGTTATCTCATGAACACTGTTTGAGTCATGATTTAGATGAAGTTGAACATCCTCCATTAAAGTTTTCTCTCATGATTTAGTTTTTGAATCATTGATTGGTCATGATATGAGAAAAATAGTACTGATTCTATCTCTATTGGTATCTCTATTAATGGGCCTGTATAGGATAAAATCCTAATGGTTAATGTCATCACTTCATTAATATGTTCTAATTGGTATTTTTCAAAGAACTCTATATTTACTATTCATATGATCAAAGACTAATGGATATATTATCAATAGTTAATATAAATGATGTTAATTTAAATAAAAATTGATATAATATTCTAAAATAGCTATAGTATTTCAGTTGTTTTCAAGAAGTACATTAAAAAATTAAACATTTTTTCATTCAAAAAGGTAATTACATTAATAAAATTCTAGGTTGTTACATTGTGTCCAAGGTTTTCCAAAAATGAAATCCATTGGAATATGTTTCCATTTACATAATTGAAAGGTAATTAGTTGTATTAAACAATTGGACATTTGTCACTTGTCCTTGATATATTAGCATACAAAACATCAAGATATAAACTCTTTAATTTCCCACTTCATGTTATCTAGATATAAATATAGATTCTAATTTATACCCATATTATTAATTATAACAATATAAAAGAACATTTTTATTTTTCTATCTTATAAATTATCTCTCTCCATTTAAATTTTTATGGGGAATTTAAACATATTCTAAACCTTATAAATCCATATTCAGGAAATTTAGTCATTGAAATATTTACTATCTTTTATATAAAAACTCTTCATATTTACATACCAATTTGGTCTTATCATAATGATTGGTTGTTTAGTAACTTTAAAATGGTTATACAATTATAATTTTATTATAATCGTGTTCTATAATTACATAGATATATATATATATATATATATGATTATTATATAACTTGTAATTGTCATCATTTATTGGGTTTCAAGATTCTTTATACTCAAATAATCAACCACTTTATTCGTTGCTATGATGATAATGGGTTGAAAAATCATAATCATTGATTATATATAACAACCTTAATTAACATATATTAATATAATTATCCACAAATATATATATGAGAATTTTATGGTCTGTCTATTTATATATATGAATCATTTCTCCATAGAGATAATCTCTCTAATTATAAAATGCGACAATAACTACTTCCAGTTATAGATCATGCATTTGGTGGTTATACTCACAGATATTTAATTGTAAGGATGAATAGCCCATCACATTTCTATCATGAATGAGGACATAACCCAATCCATTTTTTGACATATCTCTGTATATCTGAAATCATTTCGCACTGGTAGGTAATGTGAGCATTGGAGTAGTGATTACCCTCTTTTTATCTCTTTAATGTTTTAATCACATTCTTTATCCAAAAAAAGAATGAATCACTTCGTAGTAAACTTGGTTAGTAGGATTTTCAATCAAGATAATTTTTTTAAAAAACATGGATTTCGCCCATATATGTAATGAATCATTTAATTTGTAACTCTTATGTTATCCTGGACTATAAATAAATATTCTATGTTTAAAAAGAATAAAAAAAATATGACTTTTTTGGGGATAAAATTCCCAAATAATGTTAAATTCTCCAAAAATATCACATTCAATATACCTTTTATATAAAATTTTATTCTATAAAATATCTAATATATTATTTAAATAATATTCAAATTCATCCTTTCTTTTTGAGTAGATAAGTATATTA
This sequence comes from Viscum album, assembly GCA_963277665.1. Taxonomy (NCBI): domain Eukaryota; kingdom Viridiplantae; phylum Streptophyta; class Magnoliopsida; order Santalales; family Viscaceae; genus Viscum; species Viscum album. The sequence continues at coordinate 397,699,586 of OY728151.1, read as the reverse complement.
TTTATAAATAGTACTAATAATTTCTTGAGGTAATCCTGAAAAAATATATTCATTATTTCCTTAATTATTTCAAAATAATTTGTGATTCCAAATTACAAAAATTTGAACTCAATGTTCCCGTCTATTATAAAAATGTAATCTTGTGGATACCCAATTTCAACATAGTTAAGATATTATATTCCAACTATATCTCCACCATAGATAAGTATTGTGATCCATATAGAAAATAAAATAATTAATATATATGTGGTAGAGGAAACATTTTCTTTACCATGTTCATGTTGATCTCACAATAATAAATTGATAGGTGTTTTGACCAATCCTTTATCAAGACAAAGTAGACAATTGTACCCTGTTATTAAGAATCGAAGTATATAAACCAATTTTCTAGTTTATCTTATAATTTTCTCTTCATTTCCTCATGTTATACCATTGTCATTATGGATGGATTATTTGATAATTGAAAATATTTAGGTATAAGTTAAATTATGAAATATTCTTCTCAGCATGAATGATGTCCAGGAAATAATTCAAGATACACATCATAGAATTCTTTAACAATGTTCTTATCATCAAATATTATCTTTTATTTAATATCCAAATTTTATCTAGATATGATTAAACGTAAGGTATTGATATATATTCATGTTATTTTTGCAGAAAATAAGATTTATCATTCCATTTCTACCTGTATACATTTAGAGATTGATTTTCAATATTGTGGTTGATTTCCTTCTCCCAGTAATTTATGTTGGCTCTCTAAAAATAAATCAAATCATTGAATAAAATAGCATTGAATTCCACTAGTGGTAGTATCATAAGGTTTAAGGGGAATTTGATATCAAAATTTGGATAGGGGATAAGTTAAATAATTGGGATGAATTAATTGACCCATTTTCAGCCTTCTATGATAAATCATATTTAATGTTTTGTTGTCGTGATTGAATTGTTCTATAAAACACGTGTCATGTGAAATTAGTTTTTGAACCGTAGTAACATAATAGATTTAATATTCATGAATGGGTTACATGAATTCCTTTCACTATTTTAATATTTTTATAATTTTTTAATTTATAAAAAATATAAAAAAGTATGAGAATATTCTAACTGAGAATTATGTAAAAAATGAAATGTTAACATTAAAGAAATAAAATTAAATGAATTATATTATATAACATGTTAGATATGAGATATAAATATATGTAATCCATGATATATTCCATAACCTGAAATACAATGATAAATTTTAATACCATAATAATATTTTATAAGGATCATGTAAATTAATAAATTAATATACCTAGGAGAGTAAATATATGTGTGAAGAAAGGCTAGTCTTCATGCACTTTGTAACGATCAAGCCCAAAAAAATGAACCCTTTTAACGGTTATTACCCCTATGTTACTCTATAAAATAGACAAATCCAAATTTATTATCCATAAGGGGATTCATTTTCATGGAAACAATGTACTCTATATTTTTCCAAAATGTAGGTATATTTTTCTATTTTAATACTTATTGCTTAATATTTAATTCGATTTTTCAAATCCAAATCCCCAAAAATAAAGATACTTTTTTCTGATACCAACTATGAAAATTCATATTATAATACACATTATTTTTAGATTTGTTTCGTAGTGAATCAATTAATACAACCCCTTAAGATCATGATTTCCATTTTACTTGGGAAATTATTTAAATTCCATAATTAAATACTGAAGAAATACAACATCATAAATTGAAAACTATGAATCATGCCCCTATTTTTTGTTTATATTATTAAACAAAATCGGATAATATCAGGATTTATATGCGAAAGGTGTAAAATATAAATACCATCATGGGAAAAGAAGAAAAACATAATGTGATGTTATAAATGTGAGAAAATATGAATATAAAGGTAAAATAATAGGGGTGAGAATCCTAATATTGAGCAATAGGGATTGATATAACATGATATAAAAAAGGGGTCATTGGAATGTAGTAAAATAATAAAAAAGTGAAATCTTATGTATTAGTAATGGATACTTGACAATGTAATAACTCGATATTTAAATAAATAATTCCCTTTAAATAATTTTATTTATTCAATATATTTCATTGCACACAGTCATGAGACTAAAAAATATTTGAGATTCCATTATAACCTATTTTTTTTAGATGGAATAAATATAATTAGCATATAAAAATTTATGCTGAATTCATTTTATACTAATCATTTATTAAAAATATAAACCAATTAAATATAGAAAAAATATTGGAATTTTATTTGTTAATAAATTAATATAATTATAATTAATATTTGATATTAATGAAAGATTTAAGTTATATTTATAATAAAATATTTTTTATTTTGATCCAATAAATATTTGTAGTCTTAGGATTTGAATAAACCCTATTATATGAATATGAACATATATGTTTCGAAAGGGTAATTCAATCACCTATTAATGGACACCCCATTTTAAATTAAACATTTGACACATTGGTAATTTTAATATGGATTATAAATACTTTTAATTTGAGAGCATGATATAAAGATGTTCTTTGGATGAATTTTTGATATTTTTCTAATAGGATTTATGTTTTCAAGAATTGTTAAAACAAACATAATTTTAATTAAAAACAACATTTTTACTTGAAACTTTTTATTGGCTTGACCTATATTATATAATGGTTTTATGGTATAAATAGTTTGAATTTTATAATTTAATATAATTTTGGTCATAATTATTATTTTTACATCAAATTTATATGTTAAAATTTTTTAATCTTCTGAATGTTTTAACTTTTAAAACCTTCTTTCTCATTCCAAAAATAGGGTTAACATTAAATTTATTACTACACTATATTTGTTTTGAATTTTTAAAAATTGAAACCATATTTGGAATCAATGGAATCAAATTATGTAAATAAATCTCATTAATTTTTGTGAATTATGAATATTATCTTCCATAATTTTTTATTAATATGATAAAAAAGCTTAATCGGGTAATTAAGGGTAAAAAGTATATTATAAAATTACCTGAATGCTTATCGAAATATCATTGGTTGATTTTTTTTCTTCCTAAATCATCATTAGGTCAAAATGGTATCATTTTTAATCAGCATGGATTAGATATATAAATTTAATATAATTTATTTAAGGAAAATTTAAATATGTTGTCCCCAAATTTTAATAAATATATAAAATTTAAGATATAGTTATACAGAAGCTATGTTCGACTATAAATAATTTTTTAAAAGATGAAACTTTTTCTTTATCATGGTAATTTATTTTAAAATTTTAGGATGTAAATAATTACCTCAAATTCATATAAAATGTTGATGTGAAAATTATTTAATTGATGAAAAATCAATAACAATTTTAATTATAATTATAATAACCATAAAAAAGTTAAAAAAATATTATTTTTCATGTCTATATAGACCATAATCATCATGGGGTAACATTATTTTCCATTTTTATACAAATGGAAATAATTATGATAGTTATCATCTTTTATCTAATAAAATTATAAATTTGTCACATTCATGTTTTAATAAATATAACATTTTTCATATAGTATTTTATAGAAGATATACTATACTATAAATATTTTTATAAAATGTATAATTCTTTTTTTCATCACGGTATTTTATTTCAATGTTTTTAAAAATAAATGATTACATAAAATAATTACACATAATTGATGAGGTAATTATTTTTTATTAGAAATATAAAATAAATGTTATTAAAAATGTAGAAAATATATAATTTTTTATAAATAAAATATACAATGAATTTCCATGATGGCCATGATATATTAGTAATTTAATGAAATATTTTGTTCTATGTTAACATTTACAATATTAATTTTTAAAAATCAATGATTTGAATGGCGTCAAAATTGACAATATTGATTTTTTATCAAATTAATTTTCAATGGAAATATTTTAAAATTATAATAGATTTTTTTAAATATCAAATAAATATAATATTTTATATAAGGTTAAATATTATTATATGATGGTATACTTTAAATCAAATGAGTTTATATTAAACTATTTAAGTATTGAAATAGTTTTTAACATTGTAAAAAAATAAAATATAATAACTAAGAGTTAATTAAAATGATAATGAATATATTTATATGAAAAGATTTATGAAATTTATTTTTTATGATATTACTACCTTATATCATCTCATGTTATGAAATATGAAAATTTTTACGTTTTTGGTTGGGGTATGAATTTATTATAAATTAATATTTTCAGAGATTCCAAACGTTCTCATCACCTCAGTTATAAAAGAGAAACTCCTATTTCTCTTAATCACATCACATTAAGATTTAAATCTCATACATCCCCATCACATTTACATTATACACTTACATAGTCACATTTAATAGGTTTTGGACTTCTTTAGTGTCCATCTCTAGGGCCTTTAAGAGCATATCTAGAGGGATCTCAATGAAGAATAGGTACTCTTCTATATAGATTCTTTTGAAATTATATCTTATTACACTTATTCTTAATTTTTTTTAATTATAAAGTAACAAACACATTAAAACCTATATTATGAGGTATTATTTTGATTACAGAATAATCATATTCCACCTTCGACCCATAAAACGAAAAATGAAATCACCGTGTCCGCGTATGTATGGCCTATCATCTCCACACCATAGTGTAATCTAATTTTATCCACTTTATTTTGATGGGTATAATGATGGAAAAAATGTACATATATAGTGACTATTACATTATATTGATTTTGGAGTAACAAATATAACATCCACTTCAATACTTTTTACTATCACATAAATGATACAATCTCTTGTGTGTATGTACATCCTACTCTCTCAATGACACGATGCAATTCATTTCCATGTCCACTATTCATTCATAATTATATAATTGTATATAATGAAAAAATATGATATATATATAATGTTAGTGAAATTTATTTAATTATGAAACTATATAGTATTTAAAATAATTGACACTTAAATTACAAAACATTCATGAGAATATATAGTAGTTATCATGAAAATAAGTGTAATAGTAAAATATTATTAAAAAGGTGATGATATGATCATATATGATATCACAAAATTGTTTTAATTTAAATTATATTGACCATTACAATTCCAAGAACATGAAAAAATATTCTTGATGGAGTATATATATACCATACACATACATGTGTCTAATTATTTTCCATTTTTAGCCACATGGAAATTATTGTGACACTTATATAATATATTATCAAAATTATTGTTAAAGTTGACACATTTATGATTTGATAAATATAAAATTTTAAATTCATGATCTTTCAAAATATATATAATTTTATAAATATGTTTCTGAAATATAGATGAGTTTTCTTCATCATGGAAATTTATTTTTAATTTTTAGAACATAAATATGTATATTAAATAATAAAACAAACCTAATGTAATAATTGTTTTGTGAATGTAAATATCAAATTAACTTTATAAAAAATATAAAAATAAATAAAATATAGGATAATTAATTTATCCAACTAATTTAATGATTACCTTGACCATTTATTAAAATACCAAAATATATTTCTCAAATTTATATTGTTATCTACGTATTATAAAAAATCAATGATTGGAATAGTGCCTAAACTGACACTATTGATTATCATTCAAAATAATTTCTTATTAAAATATTCAAAAAATGTAAAATAATTTTATAAATATATAATAATTATGATATGGTCAAGATGGTTCTAAATTATTCATTTAAGGTCTAATTATCATTAATTATATAAATATTAAACACATTTAATATTGAATTTTGTATCACCTTAGTTAAAATTAAAATAGGAATACTAGGGGTTAATTATAATGATAAGGCTATTCTTTTTAGAAAAACATTTCGAAATTTTATTGGATGATGATATTACAACCATATATCATATCATATTATAATATATGAATATTTGGAGGCTTTATGATGGGGTATTATTATATTATAAAATAATATTTCTGGAGATTCCAAAAGTCCCTCCACCTCAAAAATAAAATCAAACCACCTCCCTCACATCATAACATCACATTAAGCATTCACACTTAGAAATTTCATAACTATTATTCTTATAAACAACCAGGAGTTCCTCCTCCTCAATAATAAAATCAAACCACCTGCCTAACATCATAACATCACATTAAGCATTCACACTGAGACATTTCATAGCTATTATTCTTATAAACAACCACAGTCAAATTATAGAGTTATGGTATTCTCAAATGACAATCTATAGTGCCTTTAAAAGGTGATCTAAAGGGAACTAGTCAAAGAAGAGGTAATCTCGTATACCGATTATTTAAAAATTATTTTATCTTCAACTTACATCATGTTTTTTTCGATTATATTTTAAAAAATACATTATCACTTATATACTGAGGTGTAATTTTGATTATTTACCAACAATATTCCACCTTCTACCAATCCTCAAAAAAATGAAATAGTCATGCATACCTACGAATGACCTACCATTTCCACATCGCCCTGTAATATTTTTTCCCACACTTTAATTTGATGGATATAATAATGGAAATAATATATCTATATAATATTCAAAAAATTATATTAATTCTGTAACAAAAAATATACAATCCATTTCTATACATATTACTATTAAGAAAATGATATCATCGCTCGTGCGTACGTACGACCTACCGTTTCCACAACGTGATGTGATTAATTTCCATATACACCATTCATTCATGATTATATAAATATATATAATGAAAAATTATTATATATATTACCTTTATATAATTCATAAATTGACACAATTATATCTTATTTAATATAATGGAGAACTAAATGAAAAAATTTTCATAGGAAAATAAAGTAGTTAAAAATGAAAGAAGAATAATAATGAAATATTATTAAAAGGTTGATGATATGATCATATATGGTATTATAAATATAAATATGGTTCTGAAGAAAGTTAATAACATTATTTAATCCAATATACTATAAATTCAAATATATATGAATGAATCCAAACCAATGGTAAGGGATAACATGACAACCCCATTATTATCTGATATTTCTTATATGTAATAATTTAATGGGGTAAATGTTTCATCCATGTATGTGTTTCCAAAAAATATTTCTAAAATATCCATTCTATTATTATAATGTTTTTTATATTAAATTTTATTTATTTATAAAATTTTACTAAATGGTATAAAAGGAATAATTTTTTAGTTTATTTTAGTGCTATTTTTTACATATTTAGAAATGGTTCGAGAATAATATTTCATTTTTTCATCTATGACATAAACAAATTTTTACACTTTAATAATTACTAGTTTCATAGAATATTTTCGTACAATATTTCAAGATTATTTTCATTGTAATTAAATTTATTTTAAAGTTTCATGCCATTTTAATCAAATAAAATGATTCCAAAGAAGAAATGATATTTTCCTCAAGAATTATTTTCATGTAATCTCTAAAAATAATTTTTAATGTTGTAGAATATTATTTGATGTTGCATATTCATTAATAAAGTTATGTTTAAATTTAAATATTCCTATTATTCCTATTATTTTTTTCCTTATGATCGAATTACATTTTTGAAATCCAATTATTTCTAATAGGCCATATGATGATTGAATGGTGATTATGATACTAATTTTATTCTAGTGATTATAATTTTAATAATTATTTATGTTCTTGTGAAACACTTATGTACAGTTTTCAATATGTGAAGAGAGGGACATTAATCACCCTCAAATTCATTGTGTAAATATATATATCTTATGTGATAGATAGGGATTTAATGGAATGTAATCTTGGTTTAGTAACACAGGGCTAGAATGAGGATTTAACTTGATTTATTAAAGGACTTTGTCCACTGTGACAGTCATGGTAATGAGCCTTGGATAATATGTAAATGATTTTATATTATTATTTGTATTCCACAAATTTCATTTCCTTTGTTATTCTCTTTGTGAATACATTAATTGATTATTTATAAACATTTATGATATATCCCCTTACTTGTTATCATGATATTTCAAATGTAGGATAAAATTTTTAAATGTTATATTATTATGGGTTATGATTATGATATGATTGGTATATCCATTGTTTATCCTTACTGAGCATCTTAGCACACCATTTCTTATGTTTCATTTACCCATTTATGATGAATGTTATTGAGAAAGATATGTCAAAAGGGGATAGTTATTAAGGAATAATCTGGAGAAAATGTTGATATTTTATGAAATAGTTGTTTATGTTTTCCATTATTCTAAAGAAACTAAAAATATATAGTCCTAGATTAGTTCTTTTATGTTTTCTATTAAACATTAATAAATTTTGAATTAATATCTATGTGGGTAATCTCTACACAATTATATCTAAGATGAAATAACATAGTGTGATTAGGATTACAACATGTTTACCTTACATGAAATATCATGAGATAAAAACATTACTCAATTAATAAGAGTGATATACAGTTTCGGTCCCACCCATCACATTTATTTTATATACAAGAATAAGTGTGACACATAAATAATTTAATGTAGGATCAAATTTATAAATTTTAATCCCAATATTAAGGATTAAATGTTGTATACAAGGTAGTCACAAATAAATTAATTAATGGTGTATCAAGATGAACACCCTTTATTTGAATTGGGTACATGTATTTAATAAAAAATTCATAGCATGATAAAAAAAAAGTGACATTTAGGCAGTATAAAGGGGAACCAGAAGGATTTGGGAAGGTATAAAGAAATCTAATGGGGACTCTCATCACATGGAAATAATTATTACAATAAGAGGAATGATTTAAAACATATCCCAATATGAGAAATTATAAATCATAATGGGTGATTTATAGAAGGTAATTGAATAATGAGGAGAAGTAGAGGATCCATAATATATGTAAGACAATACTAAAAATGAAGGGGTTTATTAAGATAATATGGGAAAAATTAGAGGAATATACATCAGAAATTTATAATTTATTTCACAATAAAATGATTTTTAGTGAATTGGAATAGGAGGATGGTTGGGTTTATATTGAAAAAGTGAAGATAGTTATTTATTAATATCCAATCATATATTTTAAAATATATATCAGAATTTCATATAAAAAAGACCATATCCATGTTTTTTCACATGAATTATACCATGGAAGACAGTTTTTAATTATTTTATAAGGACATGAACCTAAATCATTTAAATAATATCCATGATGATGTGATGCTGAGTCTTTTTTATAAATATTTTTTTTCCAAATCATGAAATATAATATTTGATTTGGAATATTCATTAAGGTTTTATAATATTAATCATATAAAATTATGACAAATAATTTTAAATGATAAATAATATTTATTAGTTGATACTTTTTATGGAATTTATAACATCACTTTTGTGTCATTATGATGCCAAAATATACACCATGTATTTATATCGTATTTAATTTCTACCCAAAACTATGACTATCTATGAGAATTATTACAAATTAAACTTAACTAATTTCTAAAAGGTCATTTAAAAAATAATATAAATTTTTCTGATAAAACTATCTGTGTATTATAATTTACAAGCTCAAATAAAAAAGACACATTTATAAAAAAATACATTTTTTATAATAATTGTATTCTAACAATTATAAAATTTATTTTTGACTTCAAAAAATTAAAATATAAATTATATTTAACAAATATTATGTAACAATAATAATTTATAATAATATCATTTATTTCATAAATTCATGAAATCATTGAAAATTATGTATTTATTGAAACAATATATTTCCAAAAAAAATATTTGTGTTTCATTATATAAATATAAAAATAAAAATAATTATCTAATGTAAAAAACGAAATAAATATTTTCATTTTTTTAAAAATATAACATATAAATATATATTCATACTATTTGGGTCGTGATACATATCCCTTTATTACTCTAAGAAAAGTCCAAAAGGGTTATGAGTGTGATGGTGATAATTTTTTAGGGAGGTTTAGCATACATTGTTTATTTGTGTGAACCTGATGAGTTAGAATTGCCCCCCCCAAATAATTCCACACATGCTTCATTAATTGATCATTAGATAGGGATGAGTCAATGTAAAATACTAGTGATGTTATCTCCGTTATAATCTCAAGTAAGTGGTCTTCATATTGTATGATCATATTGGTCAAGACAATCAATTCCATTGTTTGTGTACACGGTTATTTATCATAAGCCTTTATTACACAGATCTTAATAGACACATATTAAAATCTATTATACCCATGGTTATGATGTTTATATTTTTTAAAATATGAAAATATATAACTAATAGTTCATAAATATAACCAAAATAAGAGAATCTTATATCTATTTCTACATTACATAATATATAATTTATTCAATTTAAAAGAGACGTTAATTTATAAATCATCATTTTATTACAATATCCCAATGAGTTTTTGGGGTGTTGTTTGAGACGTGCCATGTTAAATTACATGAGACCTCACCCAATGTGAGGGGAAGTTGAATGATATATAAAATGTGATATGGGGTGTGGTCATAACAATTTTTAGAAGATGGTTATTACACTCTATGATTTTATATTATATTTCTCTTTAAATAATTATGTTGTCTTTGGTAGTTTTGTTTATACACAACACCTTGTTTAAATGAATGACACTTAACTACTAAAATAATATTATAATATGTGACCTGTATTATGAAAAAATTATATTCGTGGGTATGAAGATGAATAGTTAAATAATGTTATAATTTTTTCTTATAGATATACCAAAGGAACTCATTGGTTATTAATTGGATAGAAATGAAAATAAACTCCTCTAATGGTAAAAATATGTGTTTTTGTAAAAAATAGTTTTATGCATGTTAAATAGTATTATATTAATAAATTAAAGTAAATATTATTGAGGAAATATATTATTGAAATTACTAGATAATATATTCAATAATATATTTTCTCATTCCTAAAATTTTCACTACTTGGAATGCGATGTGAGTAAATTCATTTTTATTCTTAAACCAAGTAGTTCTCTAAAAATGGTTTTTCATGCTTCTGTGTGTGTGTATTTTAAATTGAATTTCATAAAATTATCTTAGATCATTTTGATAAAATGGATTTAAAAATTTTATTCAATAGGTGAATATTTGTTTTATTGTGACACATTCATTTTTATTCAATATGAATAGTAGTTGAGGTAAAAAAATCCATCACTGCAATAAAGGATACAAGGGTGAATGATTGATTACACTAAAGAGAAAGGGTATAAATTAAATAAAAAAGTATATAAATCCTATTTTTTGAATTTATTAGAACCATATTGCCTTATATAATTTAATTTTATCCACATTTGAGATACATTCCTAAAGAAGTGAAATAGTTATATTTTAATATTCTTTATAATTTTAACAATGCCACTCCCATGACATATAATATGTCTATTTCTATCATCTCTCTCTAATAAAATAATCTCTCAAAATCATTATATTAAAACATGGGGTTTTTTTAACCAAATATACTTATCCAATAGGCCATAGGGTTTTGTCTCAATGGAGGATACTCGAGGAGGAGGGACATGTTCTTACTGTATTTTCTTGTTTCATTCTTCATAAACCTCATAAAATTGTTCTTCACTCTTATTAAAATAATATAAATAGAATTTTAAATATATATATATATATATTATTTTTTACATTTTATTATAATTTTTTATTTTTTTAATTTGAATTTGAAAATTATAACATTGTTGGTGCATATGTGTGGACTAACACCACTATGAAGAGATAGGATTCATTTATCATTTCTTTTTTCTACATGGATTTTTAAAATGAGATAATTAGTGAATGTATATGTTAAATTTAATATATTTCTGAATTTAAAAAATATAATTATTTTTAAAAAATATTGCATTTTATCCCTCAAAAATCTTAAACCTCACTAGTTAATACATATTCAGAACCATCTCCAAAAAGTGAATTTAATAGTTTTTCATTTCAAATTTATATGAATTTTCATAAAAGTTTACATAATGAATAAATATGATACATATTAAATTATTATATTTTTTTAAAAAAATTAATTATTGGTTGAGGTGTCATTATTGGAACTATTAAATGGAAAAATTTAGAGAAAAGAGAGAATTTTCTCCCAATCTTAATTTTGATAATGAATTGTTAGCTATAGAAAAATTAGAAATAATAAATGAATTACATATGTAATCATTTTCATGGATATAGTTTTAGAATACATTTATATATATATAATTAATATACATTAATTATTCAGGTTTTTTGAACACATACATTCAATATAAGACATATAGAAATTGTTTATGTTACAATCTTGTTTTTTTTGTGGGATTGTTAATGTCAATGTTCATTTGAGGAATATTATATGGTAATTATCCATGAATCCTCATATATTTTCTTCTCATATAGTTATTTATAGGGATTAAATGTTTTTTTATTCACTTATATTTTGATGATAAATCCATTTAAAATTATTTTTAAAAAAATTCACACATATTTCCAATTTTGTATGATATTATAAACGTTCATGTCAATATTCATTAATTAAAATTCAATATTTATTATTTAAATTGTAATTTATTTAATAAAATATTATACTATTTTTTAATTTTATTTGTAGTTTTTAATAATTAATATTTATATTGTTTCTCAATTATATTTTTTTATATTTTTTACCAAAAGTGTGAATGAAATCATTGTTTCAACATTTGCAGTGGAAATGGATTTTAACACTATAATAATGTTTTTCTAAGCAGTATATTATCATAAAATATTACATTTTTATATTCAAATAAAATATTTTTATTAATGTCATTAAATTTTTTGTATTAATGAAAATTATGGAAAAACAATTTCCCTTGTCTTTATGAAATATGATTCTGTTATTTTTAAATTTCATTGAATCCTTTTTTATTTCAACATGCTATGCAATAATGATTATATGAATGTTTTTATGGTCTTTTCAAACATATATGTGTTTTTAATTATATAATGAGTGGGTCTTTAAATCCATACAATGTAATAGGCCTATATTGTCTCATAAATACTCTATAACTTATGACGATATGGATGCCCACAAACACACCAATTTTTTTAATAATGATTTGTTATGTCATTTTAAATGGAATTTATATTCTATTTAATTAAATTTATTTTCATGGGAATGATTCTAGAAAACATGGATTTTAACCCAATGTTATGTTATAATGTTAACTATTTTGTTTGATATCACTGATACATCACACTAATGTGTTTTCATTTGGATTGGGATCCTCACATTCTAAAAATTGACACGTGTATGGATCCAAAACCCTACCTCGGAATCTGGATACACTATTTGTACCATTTGTTAGGAAATGTTGTACGTATGGTAAATAAATGATATGTTTGGGATTATATGTTGACATGGATAATTTTATGGATCATCATTCCTAGGATAATTTTTTCCTTACTGTATGAACTACTGAATATATGGTTAAGGAACCATATGCTGGTAAGAATCCTATATTGTGAAAAGTAACCCTACATAATGCAATGTTACCCTATTCTATGCAGCTCAATCCTAAGATATATTCTCAATGGTGGAGTTTTCAAAGCCACGTTTTTAATTTGATATTGTTTCAATGGTCGAGTCTGGATTAAAGACTGATTTAATGATTGTTTTGATTGTTTCAAAGAACCATGTTCACTTGATAAACTCGCTCATATTTATGAGGGAAGTTACGACTCACCTAGTCAATTGAAATATGAATTTATTTATTCAATCACGAAACTATTTTGTATTTGGAAATCCCAAGCATGTTTTTTGTTCTATATATTCTTTCAAAAAATATATAAATATATATGGATGTGTGTTAAGTGAATAATATATGTGAATATTTTATTGAAAATATATATTATATTCTTGTTGTAATGAATGATAAATTCCAAAAGAAGCTACACATTAAGATATAAATGTTCAATCATTATCTTATTTTTATGTTGATATTTTATTGAATATATTATTTCAACCGGATCACTTTAGAATAATTAGTTCTTGATGTTTATAATTTTCAAAATAAAAAGATCCATCTATTGTCAACTGCATGATTCTAAAATTGTGATGTTGGACATATTTCATCAAATCGCCCTCTTTTGATTTATTTAGAGTTTCAATTGCACATACTCATTTGTGGTGGAGTATCATCTTCTCGATCTAAGCTGTGGATAACTGTTTCTCTATTATTAAACTAAATTGATTTGTAATTTGTATTTTATCTATATCAACATCCTGCACATAGTTATGGATTTCTCTTATTGTGATAAGAAGACCATTCTAGTGAAATTTACCAATGCTCGTTGGGAGAGTTATTGGTAGAGTAGACTAGGGGACCTTTGTTCCCAAAACCACTATAAAAATATTTTTTTCTTATTTTTATTGATCTTCTATATATTTTCATAATAATGGAAAATACTGCATATCTAATTAAATTATATAGGGTTTAAATATCCAAAATTTTGGAAGAATTTTAAAATACATAATTCACCCCCTATTATGTAGTACATTTTTTATTCCTGACTAAATATTTGTATCAAAGTGTGGATTTTGAGAAAATATATTGAAAGATGAAATGTAATAGTCTATTCAAATATGACAATTGATTATATGAGATATGTAATGTCAGTGGTACAAGCTCTGTATTTCTATAGTTATAATTATGGATGATGAAAATCTTGAATGATCATCTATCTAAATAATCATGGATTTAGACTATACTCAATATTTTTTACTCGTTATAAGATTCTTGAAAAACTATATACTTGGGATGAAATAACAGAAGGAGAATATGATATGAATTCAAAGGTAGTGAATGCTATTATTTTTCGTCTTGGACCAGATTAGTTTAATCTTTTATCAAAATTTCGAACTGTATATGTGATGTGGAAAACTATTGTAGTATATAATAAAGGAATGAATAATGTAACGAAGTTGATTTATGTAACAACAAAGATGATGTTTGACAGCATTATAATGATTGATGGAGAAAGTATTACATAGATGAATGGTAGGCTTAATGAAATTTTCAATAGTATTATAGAATTAGAAGAACCCCTCAAATAAGATTATCATGATTCTAATGTTCTCATAGTAATACCTTCAAAAGGGAATGACATATCTCATGTTATTCTCTAATCATCCCCTGTCAAAGAACTGATAATGAAAAAAACTAATTGGGACAATGATGATGTATGAAATAGAAATGAAAGATAAAGGTGAATATCATAATATTTTAGTAAATAAAAAAAAATTCTTTTAATTTAAATGCTCAAAAACATAAAATATGATAAAAAAATTTAGATAAGAGAAAAAATTGGATTCCTCATATTCTGAAATCGAACTGGCTCAACTAGCTAGAAAGATCAAAATGTTCTACAAGATCAAAATGATATTTAGAAAATCCTTCAAGAATGGTGAAAAGTAATCAAGAAATTTTCAATTTTATGAATTTATAAAATTTGGTAATATTACACCAGAAAATCATAAATTGAATAATAAATTGTAAAGGTAAAAAAAATTCTTAAGAATGTTGATTTTGAGAAACCTGGAAAATAAGCAATGACAACCACATTTAATCTATTTGAGTACTCCATCAGTATTTAAAATTAATATTTTGAGAATGAAAAATGAAATATAAATTCAAACATGTGATTTATGGTCAAATAAGAAGATGATAGGGTGAACACTTTTTTATTCTTCTAATTTTGACACTAGTTGTTTCTCGAAAAATGAATTAACAGCCTACTATTCAATGTTAGAAGAAAAATATAAATTTTTAAATAAAAAATCACATCTCAGTAAAAAAATATTTGTAATGATGTTTAAGGTGAAAGAGATACCATGATAAAAGAACATCAAGAGATACATGAAAAATTTATATTCCTTTACATCAAATAGTATGAATCATGAAAATAAAATCAAGGAATTAAAGGATAATGTATAATTCTATAAGAAATATGCTATTATTTTTACTAAAGGATAAAATATTATAAATGATGTTCATAGAAAGAATGTAATTTAAATGTAATTGTATGTAATAGGAAGAAAATGTTAAAAATCCAGATTTTATAAAAAATATTTTATACCCTATTCAAGAATTGAAAAAAATATTATTATGGGAGAAAATTCCATGTCACAAATAATTGTAATTTAAAAAACATCAAATTAGTGGAATTAAAAGTGCTATTATTTCCAAAATTGTTTATGAAAAAAATGATATGAGTTATCAATAAACAATTTATATATCTATTTCTAGATCATTTTTCACTAACACTGTTGGACCTAAGAAAATATGGGTACCAAAACAGATTTTTGTTTAATTAATTTTTAATGAAAAAGGCCATAGGAAAAAAATAATTTATAGTATATGGACAATGTATGTTCTAGTAATATGAGTGTATATCCATCAATCGTCCACATTCTAACTAAAATTGATTGATCATTAGTCACATTTGGTGATAATATCAAAGGAAAAATATTTGGATTTTGAACTATTGTAGATCCCTAAAATATTCAATCATCGAATTTTTGTATTTTCAAGGGTTAAAATTGTTTGATAAGTGTATCTCAACATTGTGCTGATGGTTTTTATGTTTATATTTTCAAACATAAATGCTATGTGATTAAGGATAATATGACTAATTTTAGATCAACATGAACTGATAATATTTATACATTGGATTTAGAATCCTTATTAAAATACAAAGTGAATTTTTTAACTATAAAGACAAATGAATCCTGGATTGGGAATAGAAGGCTTAAAAACTGTAATTTTTTTGATTTAAAAATATTATCCAAGAAATAGTTAGTTTATGATTATCTTATTCTTATGTTTCATAACGATAGATTCTCTAATCCTTTCCAAATGTGAAATGATAAAAAATCCTCATTCATTCTATTAAAATAAATTCTACAATTAAACCTTCAGAAATTTTTCATATGGATTTGTTTGAACCATAAATGATAGCATGTTTTACTGGTAACTTATGTGTTCTTATTTTAGTAGATGG
Organism: Viscum album; assembly: GCA_963277665.1. Lineage (NCBI taxonomy): Eukaryota > Viridiplantae > Streptophyta > Magnoliopsida > Santalales > Viscaceae > Viscum > Viscum album. Next base: position 397,682,486 of record OY728151.1, on the reverse strand, counting down.
TTATACATGATTTACTTGGGTTTATTTTCTAAAAATCAAGAGTGTGTTTTTCACTGTTTTCAATGATTTTGTAAACCTGTTCAAACATTGAAGGGTTTTAAAATAATTTCATTAAAAATAATCATGGTGGAGAATTTTAGAATTATGAATTTTAATATTTAATCTCTAATTTAGGTATTAATCTCGCATTCTCTTCACTAAGAACAAATAAAAAAATGTAATTATTGAAAGGTGAAATTTAATTATTCAAAAAATGGCTAGGATTATGATGAATGAATAGAGTCTTCAAAACTATCTGTGGGTAGAGGATATAGGAACAACATAGTAATGTTTTTTATACAAGTTTTACATCTTGAATACTAAGTACAACCATGATAAGATTGATCTAAAATCTGAAGAAAGAATATTTTGGGGGATATTCTACTACATATAAATCATATAGAGTGCTTAATAAAAAGGTCAAGTATCATTAAAGAATTTGATCATGTAATGTTTGATAAAACTAGGACATTCATTAAAGAGGAATATACAACTGATGAATTCACTGACTCTTTTGATAACATGAAACTTGAAACCATTAAAAATGATTTTGAAAATCTTATTAATAAAATTCAGTCTAGTTTAGAAGAACATGATACTGAAAACCCCGAATGTTTTTTGCCTATCAAATCTAGAACCCTAATTTTCCATCATTTAGAAACTGTTATAAGAGACATAGACATGATAATTAGAACTAGAAAAAATTTAGGAAACCTCACATAATTTTCTACATTTCTATGTCAATTTGAACATAATAATATTTAAGAAACCTTAGAAAATGTGAATTGGTTGTTAGCTTGAAATGGAGGTCTAAACTAGTTCAATATAAAGGATGTTTTGGAACTTGTATAGAGACCAAAAAATTATATAGTTATAGGAACCAAGTTTATCTTAAGGAATAAACACGATGATCAAGGGATCATTACTAGGAATAAAGATAGATTGGTTTCTAAAACATATAACAATGAAGACAACACAAATTATGATGTTAACTTATACGCTGTAGCTATATTGAAATCCATTAGAATACTTTTATCTTATAAATCTCATATGATTTTTATGTTATATCATATGAATGTTAAATGTTCATTTTAAATTGTCTTTTTAATAGAGTATATTTTTGTTAAATAAACCCTTAGTTTTGAAAATCCTCAAAAACTGAATTTTTTTTAAACTTACTGAAGTACTATATGCACAAAAACAACCACCTAGTAATTGGTATAAAATAATATGTTACATTATTTTGAAAATTTAATTAAATTTTGAATTTTAAGATCCAACAATTATTTAAAGAAACGTTTTTTTATATTTTTTAGTTCAAATTTATCATGACGATGTTATTTTAAGTTTACCACATAAAAAACATGATCATGATTTTGAAATTTAATTCAAAATAAATTTTAAATGATAATGATGAAAGAAGTAAATTTTTTTTTAGGTTTTCAAATTTATCAAAAAAAATTATGAAAATTTTTAACACCAATGTATGTATATTTCCTATTTATTAAAAATGATTGGACTTCAAAATAGTAATAAATATAGAACTCCTATTTTTACCAATATAAAACATAATATGGATGATGCTTGAAAACCAGTTGACAACAAGTTATATAGATGTATTATTTGTACTTTATTATATCATATTTCTAGTAGACTAGACATTTTTTTCACAATATGTCTATGTTCTAGATTTCAATAAATTCCAAAAGGGTCCAGTCTTACTACTATTAAAAAACTTTTTTGATATTTAGTAAGAACTAGTATTCACTCTCTTCATTACCACAATACTTATAATTTTAATTTAATTTCATATTCAGATTTTGAATTTTGATGTTATAGATTAGAAAGAATAAGTACCATAGAAACAAGTAACTTTTTTCTAAAATATTTAGTTTCATAGTCTAGTAAGAAACCAAACTCAGTTTTACTAACAACTACAAATATAGAGTATGTATCAGTTGGAAATTGTTGTGAACAATTATTGTGGGCGGAAAAAAATCTATTAAAATTTGGACAAAATATTAATACTGTGCCTTTTTTATGTTATAATACTTGTGATCATAAAATTTATTAAAATGATATATGTCATTCAAGGAAAAATAACATTGATATAAGTTGTCATTTTTAATGTGATCGGGTTCTTAAAAAAGATATATCTTTTTAATTTATTAATACCAAATATCAATTAATTTATTTTTTTAATAAACCACTTCCCAGTTCTAGTTTTTATTTTATTAAGGGGGAGTTAAGAATATTCCTAATTAAGTGATTTTTATCAATTTATTTTCAGTCTATTGATATTTATTACGTTTTTTTAATTTTTTTCCATTTTGATTTGATTTTTATCGACATTTTTTATTTTTATTTTATTAAAGTTGTGTTTTAAAAATTGAAAACGTAATGAGTACATCATCAATTGGAATGAGCTTACTGTTAACCTTATATAACTCTCTTTCTTGTCACCTAAATGACATTTTATCTTATATGGTACCTCTCACTTTTGATTCATGTCTTCCAAAACCTAAATCCTCTAACCCCTTTAGTCCTAAAACCTTCAGAGAGGGAAACCACTTGATGATCTATTAGAGTTATGTTGTATAAAAATGTTTATTATTTGGTGAAATATCACAATTAGTTGCATGGAATGGTATTAGATTTTGGTTATATATATTTTAATTGTTGGTCGGGGTGGATACTCAATAGGGGGTTAATTGAGTTCCAATAAAAATTTCTGTTAAAAAGATTTCTCTTAAAATCCCCCAAATTAAATCCAATGTTAAACTGTAGTGAATTTATAAATATTCAAAATGGTCAAATGGCTTCTTAATGATTGATTAGATCTCAGTCAATTTAATAATATGATTAAATTAGCTTTTGAAGCTAACCTATTGGTTCAAAACATGTATAAATAATCGCTAATTTAACTATCAAAGTATCCTTATAATAGTTTGGTATTTAAAAGTAATACTAGGGGAATAAAAGATACATGTAGTATACTTTAACTTATACTAAAAACACAACAGCTATAACCAAGAGGTTCAGTTTGAAGTTGAGACATAGTCCTCTCAAATTTATATATAAATTTGATCCACACCATGGATCGGGGTTAACGATAGTTAAATACTGTCCAGGTCCTAAGACCTCTACCACAGTTTTTCGTGGTAAAAAAAAGACAACAGCACACATGCTGTCTAGGTCACACTTGACCTCTACCACTATCCTCGCTGGGATAATGTATAATGTATGGAGTTTTGAATGAGGATTTAGTATCCTCCAGTTCAGCATAGAAGACAGTGTGTGTGTAAAATATATACAAAGTACACACACTTCTCAACAGTAAATAACAATTCACTTAGAGAGAGTATATTAAAGATTCGAAATATATAGTGATTGGAAGTGCAGCTCTGGACTCGTTGGATTTAGCAGAAATGCTTCTGAGACCTTCTGTGGTTTTTCTGTTGAAAACAGAGTATCGTGGTTCATCTTGATGTCCTTTACAAGTGAGTGTGGTTTCTGATTTCCAGTGTTCTTCATGAGTTCTTCAGTAGTGCTAGATTGCATGCATGAGAGTTCTCTTAAGATCTTTCAAATTCCCTCTTCAAGTTCCTTGTGTGTTCTCCATGTTTGTATGTATATTCATGGAAGAATTCCATCTTTATGCCTTTTCACGAACACTCTTTTTCTTCATCTTGATCTTCAATTTTATTCCACATGCTCCGGCAAGGGGAATGATTAACTTTTCACAGGTATGATGTACGGTCCCCTGACATTCCAACAACTAATATTAAATATCATTAATTTCATTAAAAACATCAAATATGACCGTTGGAAGTAAATAATAGTTAATATAAATTTAAACAGTTTTTATGACTGTCGGTGAGTCATGAGATTGATGAGTCATTTTGAATCTGCATCGGTATCGGTTAAACATTGATTATCGGTATCGGTGAGTCATGATCGTCGATATAAGTGATTCATGATAATCGATATCGGTGAGTCATGAGCATCCGTATCGGTGAGTCATGATCGTTGGTATCAGAGAGTCTTGAGCATCGGTAACTCATTGACAATTGGTAGCCATCAGTGCAACCATTGTCATTGGTGTGACCATTGGCATTGGTGCGACAGTTCATCATTGGCGACTTGCTCTTCATCGGTGCGACCGTTCATCATTGGTGTGACCATTCATCATCGGTGACTTTCTCTTCATCAGTGCGACCATTTATCATCGGTGTGACCATTCATCATCAGTGTGACCGTTCATCATCGATGTGACTGTTCATCATCAGTGCAACCGTTCATCATCGGTGTGACCGTGCATCATCGGTGGGACTGTTCATCATCAGTGCGACCATTCATCATCGGTGTGACCAAACATGGAATATTCACAAAGTGTCTGTTTGATTCCAGAATACTTCCTAGTCACCAGTAACACATAAAATAACATAGATAAACATATGTAAACATGAATTAAACAAATATAAACACATTTAGAACAATTTGAACAAATTATTAATTATCATAAATACAACAATGATTTGGGATTATTAAAATAACCATCTCACATAGAGTTCAACAATCTCCCCCTTTTTGATAATCAAAAATCAATGGCATAAAGGAAGATATAATATAGTATGTCATTTAGTATGCTCCCCCTATAAAAAATAATATATCCCAAAAGACAAAACATGGTTATAATAGGAAATAGAACTTATAGAACTGAGTCATTCACCCTATATAATACTAGTATGATAAGTCATTTCTTCCCCTATGTATGCATGCATGTAGTAAAAAGCTAGCATGGGATCATATGTACATTTAGTTCACCCACACATATGCATGAGCTTCCTGATTTCCCCCTCTTTGGGATTATCAATCAGAATAGAGAATGAAGATAATCATGATGATTCCGTAGAAAAAATAAGGTTTGAAAATTATTATAAACAATACATACAAAAGTAAAAAGTACAGGAAATAGACACCCTATCAAAAATTGACATAAACAGTTATTTCTCGGGTTGAAAGGGTGATTTTCCTTTGGCAGTTGGAGGAATGGATGGTCCAAAATGTGGCTGGGTGGAAGGGTGAACTGTCCAGATTGAGAAAAGAGGAAGGAAAACTAGAGCTGGAAGAATTGTTGGTTCTATAGTCACCTACTACGGAGAAGGTTGTTCTGAAGGAGGTTGTTGAAAGACTAGCTGAATACTAGAGAATTCTTGAGAAATAGAAATCTGACCGGGAGCAACATATAATTATTGAAAAGACTCAGCGGTAGGGAAAAAATTTCCTTAGCTTGCACATGAAGGTAGGGTATGATAAAATTGATGAAGTCCAGAATTAATTCTCCACCGTACATCATAGCCTTTTCAAAATCATCCTTATTTTATTTGAAATTTTCTAATGTAGGAGAAAAATCCTTCAACTGCTGAACTTGAGACTTCAAATCTTGAGTAACTGGAGGGAGTTTCAAATTATTATCCAATACATTAAAATGACGATTCAACTCATGTTTGGTGTAGATCTTAGAGAAATAATGATCCATTTCTCCTTAATCTTTTGTTGTGCCTTGGTAGCATCAGTTGAATACATCTTCACCATCTTATGAATATGATCATTGTGATCATTCATCTTTTTCAAAGAATCTAAATCCAAAATCATTCCAAGATCTGCCAACTCTTCTCTAACAATATCTTTTAAATTATTAACCTCATGACCAGTAATCTTGGTTACTTTTTAAGAACTAGTATGAGCAACAACTTGCGAGATCTCATATTTCAACTTCCGCAAATCTTCCTTCATCAAATGTTCTATCATATTTCATAATACTTCCATCATAGTAGAGATGGTTTTTATGAACTCTCCTGACAAAGAAATTATTTTGCTGCCAAAATCTGTTAGTGTTTGATTCAAAGAGGTAATGTGCATGCCAATCAACTCACTATAATTTCACAGATCTGGTTTGATAAGACTTACCACTCTTTGAGCCCAATCATCCATACCATCTTAAGATATTGTCATAGGATCATGAGCAAGAATATTAAATAACTCATCATTCATTGTCTCTCAAAAATAGAGAATCAATTCAACCATAAATCTGTCAATGTCAAATTTAGAAACTCCAGGATCAGGTCTAGCTTGAGACACTGAAGAATCAAGTCTGACCTCTGCTCTTTGTAAAAAATGTGCAACTAATTGAGCCTTAACTGAATCACATATCCCTGCAAGATCAACATCTACACCATCCTCTTCCTCTAGGTAATATAATCCCAGAACATCAAGACATGGATGTTATTCCCATTCGTCTTTGCATGTAGGATACAAAGGTTTCACAAACTGAGCTCATCCAGAATTTTTAGGAAGGACTTCCTCATCCCCATAACTCTCCAACTGTTCTGTCCTCTCAGCCTTAGGGACATTTTCTTTCTCAATGTTTTGGGGTTGAGGATTATCTTGGATCATATTCTGACCTTCTATAGGTCAAGCATCATTAGCATCACCACCATCACTATCACAACCACCACTACCACCATCACCATCAGCATCACCCTCATTACCATCGTTGTCATCATCATCATTAACTGATCTATCACTTGAAATGTCTGTACTTAGGATTCATACACGTCAGAGGGTGATTCATCAGTCTCACCTAGTTCTTCATCGTCTAAAAATGGTTCAATCTCTCGTAACTTGAGAGGAGGGATTACCGAAAAAAATTCCACCCTTCTTTTCTTCGTGCTAACAGTATCAGGATAACTCCTCTCATCAGGAAATGATTCATCCTCCTATTCAGCATTCAGATTATCACCAAATTCTTCTTCTTCTATTCCTTTTTTACTGGATTCACCAGTTTCCTTAGAAACTAATACTTCCTCTTCATCATCTATATAAACCACTTCCTCACCAGGTTTTAATCTATGATCTGTTGTCTCTTTTGGTCTCCATGGATGATTTGTAGGATTGAAGGACTCATATAACTTTTCTTCATCAGCAACCCAAGCTTTATTCCATGGGTTCCAATTTATTTTCATCCTCATACAAATAAATTTGTTGAAAAAGAATATAATTGATGAGGTACACTCATCTCCATCATCCACACAGCCCATGAATTTTATCATAGAAGAAATTCTCTTATAATAAATCAAAGTAGTATCTTTCATTGAAGGTTTTATCATATCAAAAATATGCTCAGAAAAATATCTACACAGATTGATCTTTTTACCATTCAAGAAAAGGAATAACAGAAAAACATCCTGATAATTTACTGAAGCAAATTCACCTTTTCTAGACATATTTGATGTTGAATAAATTTAAACAGGATTTGATTTTCCTTCGCGATTTATACATCCCTGTAAATAACTCTAGGGATAGATCATAAGAAAAGTAATCAGTTGTGGGAGGAATATTACCAGAATATCCCTCATATCTTCCATTGTGAGGTAGTCCCAAACATTTAGCCCAATGTTTTGATGAAAAAGTATTCTTTTTCCCTTTTACTATAGAAGAAAATCTCACTGCCTCAACATCGTCCAATACTACATCCAGGTTCAAATAAAACTCATGTACCAGCTTCGGTTAAACGACCCTTTCATTATGATAGAACCAATTACTCTAACCGTTCATTTAGAACACTTTCAAGAGAACATACTTTCTAGATAAAACCCATTCTGTACATATTTATTTTTCAGCTATAACTTCGCATTTTTCTAGCTCCGGGTTCACAGACCTCTGTGCATATAGCTCGACTCATCTAAATCACACTTGACAAGTGAAGTTCCTTCAGATTCATTGCCTTGCCAATTTTACTTGGCCATTATGAGGTTTGAGAAAATCGAGAGGTTTTGAAAGATTCAAAATGCTCGGGTTACAGAAAAGTGAAGAGAGAGTTCGGTGGGAAATGGAAGTTCAAAAGTCTTTAGAGAATTAAATAGCCATGTTTCATTATTTGTATAAATTGGGGTTATAAATAATAAAATATTGATTAATTAAAACAACGACATTTTGAACTGACAATAATGATTTTAAAAATAGTACAACCCATTCAGTAGCACCAATCCACTTGACAGATCGGTTTGACAGATCAGTTTCATAGATCAGTATCACAGATCATTTTGACAAATCGGTTTCACATATCGGTTTGATGGATCAGTTTGACAGATTGGTTTCATAGATTGGTTTGACAGATCAGTTTCACAGATTGGTTTGATAGATCAATTCCACAGGTCGGTTTGACAGATAGGTTTGATAAATCGGTTTGACAGATCGGTTTCACAGATCTCTCATACCCAAGACTTGTTTAATCGAGTCTATCCTTTCAGAAATTATGGTCTTGGAAAAATGTTAGATAATTGATGTTCAGTACCTATAAACTCAAGAGTAATATCACCTTTTTGGTAGCCTTCTCTCAAAAAGTGGTTCCATACATAAATGTGTCTGGTTCTAGAGTGAGACACCGAGTTCTTTGAAATGTTAATTGCACTAGTGTTATCATAGTTGATTGAAACATGCTTAAAATAAAATCCATAGTCAATGAGAGTGTGTTTCGTCAACCGAATTTCTGCATAGAAACTACCAGCAGCTATATACTCTTCTTTAGTAGTAGAAAAAGATATAGAATTTGTCTTTTTTACTACACCATGATACTAGGGACTTTCCCAATAAATTACATGTTCCAGATGTGCTCTTCATATCCAACTTGCAACCAGAAAAGTCAGCATCTGAATAACTGATTAGCTCAAATGATTTTCTTTTTGGGTAAAACAAACCTAAGTTTACCTTATGATTAAGATACATAAAAATTCTTTTAACATAATGTAAATGAGATTCTTTTGGATTAGGTTGAAATATTGCACACATACACACACTAAAAATAATATCTCGTCGACTAGCAGTAAGGTAATGTAAGCTACCAATCATACCTCTGTAATTTGTTTGGCCCACTGGTTTCCCAATTTCATCTGCATCATATTTACAGACTGTACTCATAGGAGTATCACTTTCCTTTTTTACTTTCCAAACCAAAACATTTTAAAATATCCTTTTTATATTTACGTTGATTCAAAATAATACCATTTTCATTTTGGAAAACTTGAAATCCAAGAAAATATTTGTGTTCTCCCATTAAACTCATTTCAAATTCATTTTGCATACTCTTTTAAATATCAGTACACAATGATTGTTTAGAAGATCCAAAAATAATATCATCAACATAGATTTGTACTATTAAATCTTCTTTAGAAATTATTTTAATAAAATGAGTTGGATCCTCAATCTCTACTGTAAATCTTATTGAGATAAAAAAATTACTAAGTCTGTCATACCAAGATCTTGGATCTTGTTTTAAACCATATATAGACTTAGAATGTTTAAAAACTTGATTTGGAAAATGAGGATTAGTAAATCCGGGTGGTTTTTCAACAAAAAGATCATCAACAATAAAACCATTTATAAAAGAACTTTTAACATCCATTTGATATAACTTGAAATTCAGATAAGCAGCATAGGCCAGTAGAATACTAATAGCTTCTAATCTAGATACAGGTGAAAAGGTTTCCTCATAGTCTATACCTTCTTCATGACTATATACTTTTGAAACTAACCTAGCATTGTTTTTATCGATGTTTCTAGACTCATCAACTTTGTCTCTAAAAACCCATTTAGTGCCTATTGTTAAAATGTCCTTGGGTATGTCAACTAATTCCCAAACATTCTTTCTTTGAAATTGACTTAACTCTTCTTTCCAAGCCATTACCCAAAAATCATCATTGATAACATCATTTCAATTGTTAGGCTCTAGTTGTGAATGAAAGGCTTGATGTTCAACCTGGTTTCTTAGAGAAGCTCCAGAATGTGTCCCTCTATCAAGATTACCAACAATAAAATCTAAAGGATGATTCTTTAGTATCCTAGTTAATCTAGTAAAGGTATTACTAGAAATTTAATGTTCATCTCTAAGTTCAGGGTCAACAAAAGCATATTATAGAACATGTCCAAACTGGATATTTTTGCAAGAGTTTCCTTTGTTTTATCATTAAGGTCCAGAACAGTCAAATCATCAAGATTTTCAAGAGAGGTTTTAAGCTCAAGTGGATCAGTTTCCTCAAAATTGATGTGAATAGATTCTTCCAAAAATTTTGTTTTTTTATTAAAGACTCTATAGGCTTTTCTAGTTAAAGAATAACCAAGAAAAATTCGATCATCACTCTTAGAAGAAAACTTATCAAGATTAACCTTTGTATTAAGAATAAAAACAATGCAGCCAAAGACACTAATGTAACTAACTTTAGGATTTCTATTTTTCTATAATTCATATGGGGTATTCTTCATAATAGGTCTAATTAAGACTCTATTAATAATATAACAAGTTTTATTCACAGCTTCAACATAAAATTAAATAGGTAGGTCATACTCATTAAACATGGTTCCTGCTATTTCTTGAAGGGTTATATTTCTTCTTTCTACTACACCATTTTGCATAGGTGTCCTATGTGCAGAAAAGGTGTGACTATTGCCATTGATTGAGCAATAATATTCAAACTCACAGCCATGGTCACTTCTCAGGGTCTTAATATTATGTCCACTAATGTTTTCTACAGACTTGGATTATTTAATAAAGTAATAACAAGCTTCACTTTTTTGAGCCAAGAAGTATACCCAAGTATATCTAAAAAAGTCATCTACTAGTACAAAGACATATTTCTTCCCATTTAAATTATAAACTGTAGAAGGTCCGAACTAGTCCATGTGATCTAACATGAGAGGTTGAGAAGTTTTTAACATCTTTATTTTATTTAAAAGAAAAATTATGTTGCTTTCCCTTTTGACATGGATTACAAACATTTTCATTTGGGAATCCATGTCTGGGTAGGACTCTAACCACGTTCTTCCAAGTTATCTTTATATGTGAATGTATATTTTAGTGTCCTAATCTTCTGTACCAAAGCCAAGACTTTTTATGAAAAGCATTTAGGCAAGTAACATTTAGTTTGGCTAAAAAATTCAGATCAACAACATAAACATTTTCATTTCTCAAGGTAGAGAACACTAAAACATTTTTAGAGTTAAAAAAATTACAAGTATAATTTTCAAATTTCACATTAAATCCATCATAAAATAATTGAAAAATAAATAACATGTTATACTTAAGTCCATCAACAAATAAAACTTTAGAAATCAATACTGAATCGGTGTTACCAATCTGGCCTAGGCCGATGAGTTTTCCTTTAGAATTATCAACAACGGTGACATGGAATCCATCAACATTTGTTAAGTTTATAAAAAAGAATAATCGCCAGAAATATGTCTTGAACATCCACTTTCCAATTACTATACCTTCTTGTGAGATCTCTTCAAACATTTTTCCTACGAAATAGATTTATATGGAAAATTATTTTGGTACGCAGATCTTCTTGTGTCTAGAAAAGTTAGCAATCAAAACTTTAGGTACCCAGATTTGTTTTATGGGTCTCATGTAATTTACAAAATCAATAGATATTGAAAGAAAAACTTTATTTGATCTATAAAACTATGAATAACTAGTTGAAGCATAAAAATTTCCAAAACTGGAACAAGTATAATTTTGTCCAGACATAGGAATAAATATAGTTTTAGTAAACTGTCTTTCTCCAGGTTGGTATCCCAAACTAGTAGTTTATTTTGGTGCAACATTCTTTCCTATAATTTGAGTTATAGTATCCTTTCTGTTTGTTAATTTTTCTATGCCTTTTCTACATTCCTCATTAGACACTTTCAATTATGTAGTTTCCTTTAACATATGAGTATTATTTTCCGTTTCTATATCAAAGGAAGATTTATCATCGGCAGTGAGAGCATGGTGTTTTTTTAGTAACATATATTTTTCCTTTTGTTCATTGCATGTTTCTTCTAGCATGTTACAATATTCAAACAGTTCCTCACTAAAAATGTTTGTAGATTCAGAAGCTATTACAGAATAATAATCAATCAGTATAGGAGAAAGAGGTACCTTAGAGGTATTCGTCATGAAGCACATGTTGGCACGATTCATTTTAGAATCAGAAACATCATATTCACTTGTGCTGTCTTCTGAAGCACTCTAAGTAGCTTTCATGGATTTCTTGTACTTATTTTCCTTGTAGTCATATTTCTTTTTGAACTTCAATTTTGGGCAGTCTTCTATAATGTGACCTTTCCTTTTTCATTCAAATCATACAACATCATCATTCATGTCAGGCTTTTTGCAATCGTTTTTTCAATTTCCTTTTTTTCATACATTCCTTTGTAATTTTATTTTATAAAGAATCTATTAATAATATAAAACTTCTTGAATATCCTTGATATTTGAGCCATCTCTGAATCACTAGAAGAGTCTGAATCTTCACTTGTTTAACTTTCAGTTTGTATTTGAACATTGACTTTGTCCTTGCTCCTTGAAGAAGTATATTTAAAAGCAACAGACTTCATTTTAGGCTCATCATATTCTTCCTTATTCACCTTGAGCTCTTATGCATACATCATAAGCTTACCAATAATCTCTTTGACCGGTAGTTTTCTTATGTCACATGTTTCTCTAATTGAGACAGAAGTGCCCCCCCATATATCTTGCAAACATCATTATATCCTCTTGATATGTTCCTTAGTACTGACATCTCTTCCAAGAGAGATCATTGTATTGAAAATATCATTGAACTTGAGATACATGTCAAAGATAGGTTCATCAGTCTTCATTTTGATATTATCATATTTAATAGTATCTGTATTGAATCTCATTTTTTATCATTATTTGTTCCTTCATGAGAAACACTCAATGTATACCATATTTCATAGGCAGTTTCACAAGAAGATATTCTATTGATCTCTTCATCTCCTAAAGAACAATACAGTGCATTCATAGTTGTACAATTATTACTGTAATCTATCTTAGTAGCTTCATCCCAAGTAGTTCTAACAGTTGCTGGATTTTTATATTTAGTCTCTATAGCAGTCCAGATATCAAATCCCATACATTCTAAATGAATTTTCATTTTCAGGTTCCACTTGGCATAATTTATAACATTAATGAAATTTTTCCCATTGGTATCATCACCTTCTAATCTATTATACATACATAGAGTACTAGAGTTTAGAAAATAACTTTAATGAGATAAAATTTAAAACTAATAGAAATTTAAGATCATTAAAATATAACTAAAATCACAGTTGCAAAACAGAGTATTTAAAAACTTTGATAAACATAACAACCCTCTGATACCAAATTATGGTCAGAGTGGATACTCAAGAGGGGGTGAATTGAGTTCCAATAAAAATTTATGTTAAAAAAATTTCTCTTAAAATACCCCAAATTAAAACCAATGTTAAACTGTAGTGAATTTATACAGATTGAAAATGTTCAATTGGCTTCTTAACGATTTCTTAGATCTCAGTAAATTTAATAACAAGATTAAATTGGCTTTTGAAGCTAACCTACTGGTCCACAACAAGAATAAACAATTTTTAATTCAACTATCAATGTATCTTTAAAATAGTTTTAAATTTCAAAGTAATAGCAGCGGAATAAAACATACATGTAGTATACGTAAACTTATACTAAAAACATATCATATATAACCAACAGCTTTAGTCTCAATGAGAGACTAAATCCTCTCAAATTTATATATAAATTTGATCCACATCCTGGATTGGGGTTAACGACAGTTCAATACTATTCAGGTCCTAAGACATCTACCATAGTTCTTTGTGGGAAAACAAAGACAACAACACATAAGCTGTCCAGGTCACACTTGACTTCTACAACTATCCTTAGTGGGATACAATAAAATGTATGGAGTTTGGAATGAGGATTTAATATCATCTAGTTCAGCATAGGATACAGTGTGTGTGTAAAAGATATACAGAGTACACAAACTACTCAACAATAAATAACAATTCACTTAGAGAGAGTATATGAAATTTAAGAAAGCTCAAGTTATTGGCAGTGCAAATCTAGACTCGTTTGATTTAGCAGAAATGATTATGAGACCTTCTGTGGTTTTTCTGTTGAAAATAGAGTATCGTTGTTCGGCTTGATGTCCATCAAAAGTGAGTGTGGTTTCAGATTTCCAGTGTTTTTCGTGTGTTCTTCAGTAGTGCTGGATTTCATGCATGAGAGTTCTTTTAAGATCTTCCAAATTCCTTATTCATGTTCCTCGTGTGTTATCCCTGTTTGTATGTATATTCCTGGAATAATTCTGTCTATATGCCTTTTCACTCACACTCTTCTTCTGCATCTTGATCTTCCTTTTTATTCCACATGCTCCGGCAATGGGAATGATTACCTTTTCATAGGTATGAGGTACGGTCCCCTGACATGCCATCAATTAACATTAAATATCATTAATTTCATTAAAAACATCAAATATGACTCTTGGAATTTAATAATAGTTAATAGAAATTCATAAAGTTTTTATGAATGTTGGTGTGTCATGATATCAGTGAGTCATTTTGAATCTACATCAGTATCGGTGACTCATTGATCATTGGTATCGATGAGTCATGATCATCGGTATCGGTGAGTCATGATCATCGGTATCGATGAGTCATGAGCATCGGCAACACATTGATCATTGGTAGCCATCGGTGTGACCATTTACATCGGTGCAACCATTGCCATCGGTGCGACCGTTCATCATTGGTGACTTTGTCTTAATCTGTGCGACCGTTCATCATCGGTGTGGCCATACTTCATCGGTGACTTGATCTTTATCGGTGCGACCGTTCATCATCGGTGGGACTGTTCATCATTGGTGGGACCATTCATCATCGGTGTGACCCTTCATCATCGGTGTGACCGTTCATCATCGGTGTGACCGTTCATCATCAGTGTGACTGTTCATCTTCAGTGCGGTCGTTCATCATCGGTGTGACCAAACATGGAATATTCACAAAGTGTCTGTTTGATTCTAGGATACTTCCAGGTGACCAGTAACACATAAAATAACATAGATAAACATATATAAACATGAATTAATCAAATATAAACACATTTAGAACAATTTGAACAAAATACTAAATTTTCATAAATACCACAATGATTTCGGATTATTTAAATAACTATATCACAGAGATTTCAACAGTAAGGATCTATTTCTCAATGATTCATTGCATTTTCATAGTCTTGTTTATGCATTTGTTGAAGAGAACATTCCGATTCTTTATGATATTAAAGGTAAATATTTTTTTCAAAATGATTCTTTTAGTCTTGGTTTTGAAAAAGGCACTATTATATATTTTATTGATAATAAATAATTTTAATTATCCTCTTTGGAAATGGAAAAGATTCTCTATTTTCTCTATGGAGGGGAGTTTAAATTAGATTAAAGAATTATTGGTAATGGAAGACATACATCTAAGGACATTATGTTTTATTTCTTTTGAAAAATAATTTTCAAGAATGTGTTTATGAAAGAATTTTCCCCTTACTACCACGTGATGACGAATGTTATTCAATATGAGATCTTTGTTTGGAATAATGATAATGATCTTTATATTTTCCTAGACATGTATATAATGTTTCTTATACTGAAAAATGTTATGTTTAATTTTTTAAGTTTATGATAAGATATCTAAACCACTACGCTCAGGAGGATGTGAAGATGGGATATTATACCAATGGTATAATTAATTATTTTTTTCAGTAAATAAATTTAAATATATACAATTTGTTTTATGAAAAAAAGTCACCACACCAATACCTTGAATGCTGGAATTGATAATAATAATGGGTTTTTCAGGGGAAACTCATGAAATAGTTTGATGTAAGTGGTTGACAAACAAAAAATGATGTTATTGGAAGATACTAATGGGGATAAAATGGTTATCCCTTTAGTTGGATCAATTTTTTAGAGCCCTAATGAAGAGGGAACTTTGAGGAAAGAGTAATATCATGTTCAAAAAAGAATAATAATATCAGTTAATGTTCTAGAAATTTTTTTGGAAACCCCTGTTGGAAGAGTGAACCCCACTACACCTGTTGAGAAAAGATAATCAATGTGTGACACTCAAGTCAATGAGAATGTGAAGGAGGAGGTTCATAGTCATGAACTTGATAAGGAAGATATACCTTAACCTAAGAATAAAATTGTTCTTGATCCTAGTGTTTTGGGAGGTTCTGATTTGGGAAACAAACCTGGAGGAGTTGGTGAGACAATTCTGGATGTAGTTAATGTTGATCATGTAGGAGATAAATATCCTAAATCTTTAGATTCTGAGGCTAATTCCAATGTTATAAAAATACTACTATTGGAGGGTAAGAATTTTTTTTAAAAGAATAGTTGGAAACGAAGAATAAAAATTTTGATGAATACATGGTTGTTTCAATGCCTAGATCAGAGATTTATGTTCTTAAGATTCATTAAATGGAATTCGTAGAAAATCTCATTTTAGTTAGAGATCTTAGGGATCTTATTGCTAGTATTTCAAGAGAATGTTTTTAATTAAAGGGTTATTATTTCAATAAGACCGAGTTTGGTGAATATATTATTAATATAGAGTGATAGATTTAGTCTCTTAGGGAAATCAGTCATGAATATACCTTTTCTTAGTAGACACTGCCAGAATTGCATATGAAGTTCAAATTAAGTAACTATGTAATGGTAAATTTTAATGATAGGTTACAGACTCTTTAGTCTGGCATAATTCCATTGAATGTTCTATTGGACAGTCAAAGGCATCTAGTGTGTCAATTGACTTCCATTGAATCATTATTGGGACTAGTGATTAATAAAGTAAATGACAAGTTGAAATCCTTCATCCTATCTGAGGAAGTTGTGAATGTGTTCATATAGATCAATTTTGATGAGAATTTGAATGTTGGAAATGATTCAAAGAAATGTCTTCATCACTAGTTATGTTTTTTTTAAAAACACTTCCAGATTATGTTTTTGAAGATCATTGATCTTAGTAGTGTAGATAATTTCATTTCTAATCCTAGAGAGCCCTATATCCGAACTAAATATGAACTATAAATATTAATTTTGAAGACTCCTTCATTGATTATGTATTATTCTCTAACTTTTCAAAACATTTTAATCTCTATTTAACTTGGGTTTATTTATATTTGTTTTTATTTTCTTTTATTTAAGATCAATACTTCATTACCAGTCCTATTTTCTCTTAATCAGAATTTCATAACTATTAATTTATAGTTTTGTTCAATATTAACTATGTCATATTTAATATATTATTTCACAACTATCATAATTATTTCACTAAAATTGGGATTGTATTTATTTTTATTGAATGGAAACGATCTCTTGTGGAGATAGGGTGAATATTTACAACCCCAATATTTTATTTTGAAAATTTTTCATTATCAAAATAATTCTTTGAAATTGAATGTTCGAATAAAATTCAATATCTTCATTTTTTTTAAAAAATTCTTATATTTAATTTGATTTTTTTATAGATTATGTTATGGGTTTTGTGACCATAAAAAAGGGAGAGATTTTTCAGAATGTAATTTCTCAATAATACTCTATAATTTGTGGTGATTCTGAAGTTAAAAAATACCATTTTTGTTTTCTAATAATGTATTGTAAAGTGAGTCATATAATAATTTACATTCTATTTAATGAAATTTGGTTTTATGGGAATGATTTTGGAAACATGGTTTTTATTCATACGTTTTGATAGAAAGCTAAAGTTTTTATATTGTGTCAGCCCTAAATTACACTAATAATTTTGAGTGTGGATTGGTATCCATAAATTCTTAAAATTTTCATATGGATTGATCAACAACCCTATGTAAGAGTCTGGTTTTACTATTAATACCATGCGTTCAGAAAAGTGGAACGTATGGTTAATCAATGTTATGTTTCTAATTTTATGTGCACAAGAATAATATTATGGATCATCATCCCTACACTAGTTTGGTCTGCACATTACAAATAAGATGAATGTATGGTTAAGTAACAAATTTTTGGTAGGAACCTAGTGCTACAGAAAAGAACCCTATACTACAGAAAGGAACCCTACACTACACAGATCAACCCTACATTGTGTTCTCAAAAGTGAATTATTTCGAGCCGCATTTTCAATCCAGGATTTATAAGATGGTAAAAATAGAATTAATGATCTATTAAATGATAATATTTATTATTTCAATGAACAGAGTTCATCATAGAAAGTCTCTCTTATTTTTGAGGGATGGTACGACTCTCTTTGTCATTTAAAATTCATATTTTTGTGTTCAATTAGGCTATTCTTTTGGATCTGGAATACCAAAGAATGTTTTCTCTTTATATATTATTTTATATTATCTATTCATATATATGTCTGTGTGATAAGTGATTCACATATGCTATTGTTTCATTGAAATTATCTTTTATAGTGCTGCTGTAGTGAATGAAATTTTTTGAAAGAAGCCACACATTGGATATATATATATATACATGTTCAATAATTTAATAATGACTATTTTTCTACCATATTAGTGATATCTATGCAACTAGATCACTTCTGAATATTTCCTTCTAGATTATTATCATTTATGATGAAATAGATCCATCTACAGAAAATTTCGTACTGATGCAATTGTGTTACTTTTTATATTCCATCCTAACATAATAGATTTCTTAATTATTGTTATATTATGAGATAATATGGTCTTGAATTTTGATTCCATATAATTTATTATGGGACTTTATCTGTTATGATAATATTGTGAATGATGTGTAACTAAGGAAATGATGTAATGGGAAGAGAACGAAATCCACTATGGGATTTTTTCCGCTTTCATAGTATTATAAGTGAAACATGTCTATTGAAATTAGTTTATATTCTTATAATTATGATCTAATTTGTAATTAATTTAATTATTATTATGAAATTCTCTCATAGATCATAATTGAATAATTATTATTCATCACTATTATGTGTCATGTCTTTTGAAATGCAGATGATATTGGTTTTCCTTTACATTTTTTTTCTATGACTGATTGGATAGGAAGATCGTATTATATATCCATTTTTTAAATCCATTTTTTGTATATTATACTTGAATAAGATAATTTATTAATATATCGCATGTTTAACCATAGTGATCATTTAAGCACACCCTTTTTATGTTTTATTTTTTCCCATGTTATAATGTGTAATTTTTAATTATGAAAAGTATTCCAATGGTTATATGAGATATGAAATTTTTGGGACATGTTATGGAATCATTGTTAAATATGTTGATTATGTATCTTATATTCGATGAAAAAAAAATTTGTTTTCCACGAAAAATTATTATTTTCAAATGTATAAAATAGGTTGGCTATTAAGGATTCAAAAGGAATCCAGAGGGGGTTAATTGAGTTAAAAAATATTTCATAATATTACCACCCTATTTATTAATGACTAACATTCTTTTCTTATATTATCTCTATAGGAAAAAAATAAGTAAAATCTTCTATAAAATATGTAGACATAGAGATTTATTATTTTTAGGGGAATATGAATACGCTTTTCCACTCAATCAGCCCACTTCTCCATGCGTTTGGTGATTTTAACTTGACCGGTCCATTTTTTAGGGACGTCCAATACTTCATTAAAGAGAGTACGCAATTGAGTGAAATAATCTGACACTTGTTAAAAACACATAGGAGGTTTCAATAGGGATATATTAATGTTATCCAAACAATACTCTTTAGGTTCTTTTAAAAGTTTCCTTTACAAGAAAAGAAAAAAAATCATAGTGTTAATAATTTTATCACACAATTGAAAGATACAATTGATAGAGGGAATTAATCTCGACGATAGATGATATAAAATGAATAAATCTTGAGGAATGTCTTATGAATGATAAGAAAAAATGATTTTTGTCACAACTATAGAAAATGAACCATATTCATATTTTTCATGATAAATAAAGAAGCCAACAACCAATTCTTGTTTTCCATGTATACCATTAATTTTTAACATAAAAGATTTTCAATATTCTAAAATCACTTCTCAGACAAAAATTAATGAAAAAAACAATTAATTATCCATAATAGGATATGTAGATTTCAGAATATAAGACATGGAATATCCATCAAATATACCTCATAATTTTAAATAATAATAAACTATCCATGTTCATATCACTTATATTATTACATATATCTTATTATAATTTATCTGACTATAAATAGATAATATATAATTTCATAACCATATGGAAACCATAATATATAACTCAAGTACATCTATGGTAATAAATATAGATTACATCCTGAAATAGTTGATTACAGATTAATATGCATCTCATTTTTACTTTTGAATACACATATCCAGTTTGATTTAGATATAAAAAATGAACCAAATATGATTTTTATTCACATACATAAAATGAATGTATCTAAAATAAACAGTATTGAGGATTTAAACTTGTACCTAATTAATGGATCTAATAAATCCATGTAACCATTTTATGTAGCTAATTGATCTATATAGATGATATATTATATAGGAAATCAAATAAACATAGGGAGTTTCCACATATTAGATTCCTCAATGTACCTAACTTACGTATGATGGACCTTCACATAGGAAATCCACATAGAAATATGTTCACATATCCTTTTCTCTGCATATATAGAATTCTTGAATTTATTATTTTTTCAAACATAGTAGAATTTTTGAAAAACTTTCATAATAGAATATATAATGAAATTATAATCCAAAACACATAGATATACTATTAAGTATAATGTACACATTCAAAAGAAAGAATTTGGTATTTTGTAAAGGGTATTTGGAATAATAAAAACACAAATTATATGTAATATCATCCATAAAATTAATATTACATCAATATTCCCTTGTTTGATGATATATAAACTCATTTTAAAATAAATATAATTTTTTTACTGTTTTAATCATAATTGAACCCAAAATGATATATATAATATATATTTCTTAAAATTTATTGTTTATCTATCATTTCTCATCCTTAATTTTATACTTCTCCATGCTATATTAAAACATATCTCCCATTTAGTTAATGAATAAATAATATCTACCCATTCATTTAATTAAAATGAATGGGTGTAGGGAAGGAAAACACATTTAATGTTGAATCAGTGTTTAATAAACCATTTGAGTATTATGGTTAAATAGAATAGAAAATTATTTAAGGGATTGAATTATGTATAAAATATAATGATATTGAACATCAAATAAGGAAAATCACTATAAAAAGAAAATAAATGAAAAATATGAAATAAAGACCACTAATAAAGGATATAAATTAAAAGCATAAAATGAATAAATCACTATGAAAATATTATAAATGAAAATATCATTTATCATCAAATGATTATAAAAAATTAAATCAGCACATTAACAATACAATATATTCGTCAGAATAACTATGTTTGTGATTTTGTTTGAACTATGATGGTGTCTTGGATGGAGTTACATGGAATATATGTTTTATTCTATATGTGGTTAGAGTAAGTATTATTGATGTCATTATTTCATTCTACAATGAAAAAACTAAACCACTTTTTGTAGATGTAAATTTTTATTTGCTTATCAGTTATATCCTTTTTAAGATAAACAACCTAAAAACATTACAATCCATGATCAAAAGGTTTACTATTTTGAGAAAATTATGATCATACATCACATATACAGGATAAAACATAAAAAATTATTTAAATCCTTCTACATTATCCTCTTAAAATCTAATTCTATACTTAATATATGTATTCACTTGTAATAGCCTTCAATGAAATAGGTGGGCGAAATGCCTAGTAAGATTATGTATATGTGATAAGATTTAATATATCACGGTTTAACATAATAATCATCATCATATAATAATCATTTCATCATCATAAACATCATGATGGGAACATGTGATAAATTTATATAATTTTTTATTCATTAATGTGAAACATCATGTCATATTGGAAAAATACCACAAATAGTGGTGAAAAACATATAATAATGTTCATTAATAACATATATGAATAATAATAACATCATAATTATGAGAAAAAAATCTATAATTATGATAAAAATTATTAAATTTTATATTATGAGGTACATCAGACTAAAAAATGCATGTAAGGGATAAATAATTTCAGTCCCACCCATCACAACCTTAATTTTTACAATCCTGCATATCAAAAATAATACATTTCAATTTTAGTGATGAATTATCCAATTGAATGAAATAGGGTTCATAGGGACTTCATAGAGAATAAATTTCATGATTATATTTGGGGTTCACAAATTAGTAAGGTGATACAAATTTGGAATAATCATTATCATTGTTGAGTGTAGATGAGACAACTCAGGAAGTGTAAATGATGTGTTTTGGAAATAATATCTCTTTGGAACATCATTGTATTTGGATTAGCAACCAAGGACAAAGCATTTATAAACCATAAAATAAATTTGTATAATTTTGAACTTATATATAAGAAAAAAATAATAAAATACATACCAAAGGTATCGTGGAATTTAAAAAACCCAAGGATATGGTGTTTGATTTGAGAATCCCCTAAACTAAATTCCCCATTTATTTTTTTGCTTTTCCACATTATGAAAAATAAAAAGTTGATTATTAAAATATTATACCAGAAGTGAATTATGATCATTTTTTCCACTATTTATCAATTAGTATTATTGGATTATATTTTAAAATCATTTTTATTTGTGAAATGTATGGGTATCATGTTTCTATTAAATTTTCAATTTTTTTTAATATCAGTAATTTCATTATAAGACATTAAAAAAATTAACATTACAAGATTAGTTATATGTAATTAGATATTTAAAAATTATATATAATTTATACATTCCATCCATGAAGGTGGTAATATGAATTGACATGGCAATGTCTCTATAGGTAGTTAACTTATATTTGGCTGGGCATTGTTGAAAGAGATGGAAATATAATATTGAAACATATATATACAAAAAATATAATTATTATATGTTAAAATAATTTTCATAGCATTAAATTACTGCATAGTTAATATTATATGTTTTGTTTTTGTATGGGGTGGCGAAAAAGATAGTGAATAAGAAAAAAAGAATAGTTAATCAAAACAAACTTACTCTACAATGTATCTTTTCTAGTATGACTACAAAACTCCTGTTTGTCCCTAAGGATTGAAATGGGATATGGGAAGTGTGTTTTGTAGGTTTTTACGATTTGATAGGTGAGGGATGAGTGTTTTTCCATGGTAAGGCAGAGGGGGTTTTTATACATTATGAGATGATTATTTTTAGAATAATATATGAAATAAAATAATATATCATTATTAAAACATGTATGAGTAAATTTTTGAATAAAAACCATTTATCAATATATTATAATTGGATATTAGAATTTAAAACTATTTTTAATTCAAATTAATTTTTTTTATTGAAATGTAATATGGAGAAAAAAGAGGAATTATTATTTTAAAGGATAGAATTTTACATTAGGTTTTGGAAAGTTCATTTTGTAGGTATGGAAATTAAATTTATTTTATTTTAAAGAATCAATAATGAAATTAAATATCTCATGTCCAAACATCATGTTCATCAATGTATTGGTTCGTTATTACATCATAAACGATGTAATTAATGATTGACTAGTAAGGTGAAAAAAATTACTACATTTCAAATAAAATTATAGGTATTTTATAAAATTATTAAAAAATAACCATTGTAAAAAAATATCTTGTTGTTTTATAAAATGGGATTTATTTTTTTAAATAAATTACAAGAATATGTAATTTTATTTTTTAGTATAAAACTTATTATTTTTATGTAATAATTTAAAATATTGTTTATTTAAAATGAGCTTATACGTTTTTGTGTATTTAATCATGATATTTTTTTTGGAATTTTGTTATTTATATTTACATTAAATAATCATGATAAATATTATATAAAACAATTTATTATTTTGAGGTATAATTAATATTCCAATGGTCATGTTACTATTTCCAATGGTCATGTTATTATTTCCAAAGATCAGGTTACTCTACCCAATGGTCATGTTACTATTCATAGTGGTCAAGTTATTATTACAATGGTTACATTACCTATAATATATTCCAAATCATTAATTTTATCAATATTTAATTCACTTCACACCTAGGTTATATATTTTTATATTATAATATTTTTATTTTCTTCTTAAAATATGATATAATTTCAACAGTGATGGAATTGTGGGAAATGATTCTAGATTATTAGGGTGATCCATAATCTCCTATTTAATATTTTTTATTTTACAATTGTTTTCCTCTTTTAATGTTTAGAATTAAAATTATTTCCTTAAGAATTGTTGTAACAATAATCATTAATATAATAAATTATTTTTGGTTTCTTTTTTATGTTGAATACTATATAGTATTTTATAATACAGATTTATATAATGATAAAAAAATCATATATGCACTCTGGGTTGTTACATTCTTCCCGAATTTAGAAATGTCAGAATTAGAATTTCAACTCGTATTTATAGTTTAGAATAAATGAGTGTACTCATGTTTTATTATTTCCTCTGGTTACTATATTTCCTCTTCATAGTAATTGTTTTTCCACAACACTTTGACAATGTGTTTTTTCTTATTGTGTAGAATTTTGTCTCAAATATACAATATATTTTCCTGATTCTTATCATATAAGAGGTCACTCTCCATCTATACCACCTCTATATTATGTATATATTAGGGATCATATATATACTCCCTCAAGATTGATACGTGGAAGAAATAAACTTTTTTCATACTTGGTGGGAGTTCAAGAAGATTGTCCATTTCTCTTATGAAATCAAGGATCTCAAAGGGGTTTATGAAAATAGGGTTACACATCCCTTTCTTTCCGATCTACATCACTCTATTCAATTGTGATATTCGAAGGAAAACATTTTCTTGATATTCAAACTCCAATTCCCTTATATTATTGTCATTATATCTTTTATACTTACTCTTAATAGGTTTTATATGATATTGGATGGAATGAACCTTTACTATTATATCATTCACAATGTTATGTCCAAGTAAAATTTAGTTTCAAACATTATCCCAAAAAGATGGAGTTAAAAATATCTTCCTATACCGAGCTTCATATGGTTCCATTTTAATACTTTATTTGAATCTAATATTATACGAGAACTAAAACGGTGGGATATGTTTATCCAATCAACCATGGAATTCCATTTAGTTGGCTCGTAGAAATTCCTTTAGTGTTTGAACATTAATTTTAGAGTACCCACATGTTTTGGATAGTTAGTTCATCCTAAAATGAAATTCAATACACAAAATCATGTAAATGGATTCTGTATAAATAATATGTGATCCTTAGATCATAATCAGGTATGATTTAATGTGGATCCCCATATAGCATCTTCACTTCATTGATATATATCTTGGAATGTTTCTCGAATGAGAAACCCTACCAAATGGTGTTGATTTCATATTTCATGGTGAGTCGATCCACCACAACCCATATCACATTGTCTCTATTGGATGTCTCTAATAGACCTGTAACTATTCCCATATTGATATTCTCCCATTTACACATTGGTATAGGCAATGGTTTCATCATACATTTGTAATTATGTCATGCTAATTTAACTTAATGACATACCTAACACCATAAGATATTCTACCCAATATCCTTATTCATGTTGTACAATAAAAATCACCCTCCATGTTCATGATACATATTGGTTCTTCTAGGATGGATAGAAAATTATGTCCTAGAAACAGTATAAAAAATCTCATTCTTTATATCAAGTGATTAAGGCACACGAATCCACTTCCCTAATAAAATCACACCATTATCATCTTATATGGAACTCTTTTAGAGTCCATTCCATTACTACTTTCACCTTTATTTGAAATCCATATCATCCCATTATTCCTCCATGACCATCACTTAAATAGATGGTAGAGAATCATTTAGCGAAGTTATGATGCATTCCATGCCATTATGTTTTTTAGATTCATCCTTTCTATAGCCATGTAGATAGTGTCTTTTTCTATCTAAATCATGAATAATGAATCATGTCAATTTATTATAAGAGCATCAGATACATTGTTCTCTTTTCCTATATATTATTGAATAGAGAAATTGTAGTCCTTTATTAGAACTAACCATTTTTTATTACACAATTTGAGATCCTTATATGTGAATATATACATTAGAATCATATTATAAGTATATATATATATATATATTAATTTTCACTATAAATGTAGTTCTTAAAAATATTATGAGCTAATGTCATATTTTATAACTCAATATTATGAAATTTTTAGTTTTGGACATGTATATTGAACTATAATGAGACATATCTTATCACATTTTCATTCTACATTAGTATGCAACCCAATAATTTCCTCGAAGGATCATTTTATAGCCCAATACCCACTAACGTTGTTTGTAGTGTGAGTACATATGGAGCGATTACCCCCTTCTTAATATCAATAATGATTTACTCTCATTCTTTCATCCAAAAATAGTTTACCACTTATATTGTGAACATAGATTGTGGGATATATAACTTTGAGATATTTTTCTCAAAGTATTGGTAGTTCCATTAAAGGTCAACAAAACAATGAATATCGATGACAGTAGTGGGTCTGGAAAATTCTAAATTTTCCTTTTTTATATGGGTCTACAGAAATGATATAACTTTTGATCACATTCCAAAAGAAAGAGTCCTTCCACATCCAAAATTCACACTTTCTAAAGTTATCATACATTGTATACTTTTTCAATGTATGAATAAAAATAAATATATTCTCTTTATGTACTTGTTTTATATTGCAGTAAATGATAATATCATCAATTAATACTACAAATATTTGTCATGGTAGTCTCTAAATACTATATTCATTTAATCCATGATGATAATAGGGTAATTATTTAGTATGAAAGGGATCCACATAAACTATTAGTATGAATATCTTATATGGATGGTTGTATTCCAAATATGATCCTGAATTTCCTTTTGATGATGATATCTAGAATTGTGATCCTCTATTGAGAAGTTCTAAACTCCTCATATTTTATCAAACAATTCATCAATCCTTTGTGTGGTATTTTTTTATGGTTATCTTGTTGAGATCCTGATAATCGATACACTTCATCTTTGATCCATCAATTTTTTTCACAATGATCATTAGTGCACCCTAAGATGATACAATAGGGTATATGAACCATTTTTCTAAATTATCGTGGTGCTACTACATTAACTCTTCCCATTTGATTGGGGATATCTTGTTGGTGATTTTTATATAGGAGTGGATCTGGGTCTGGCCTTTATTTGGAATTCTACATCATGATTTAGTTGAATCCTGAGTAACTATCCATTAAATACATTAGTTAATTCCCTATACACGGGAATTACCTCTAGGTGGATACCATCCATTGAATCAACCATTTTGATAATGTATTATTCTTTACCCTCAATCAACACCAATATCATTGATGTATTTTCATAATTAGATTTATGATCTTCCATGTATTTTTGAAGGACCCCAAGATGGCTCATAATATGAAAAAATATTTTATTTTCCCAATAGTTTATGTTTTCTATATATAATGATATCCAATCCGTGCCTAGTATAGTTTCAAATTCCACCAAGAAAAGGATTATATGATTTTCAAAAAGAATCTTCCCACATACACTGATAGGATAATGTTTCCAAACATGGGATAAAATTATTCTTCCATTAGGTTTTATTATATATATCTATACTTAAAGGTATTGGGGATTCTATTAAATAGTTTTAGAAAACATGCAAGGTATACATGAATTCATAGAAACATTATATAATGAAAATTTTCTATTCTGGAGTGAATAGAAGGTGCATATAGTATGAATTAATTTCCATACTCCACTTCAACATTAGTTATGGAATATGATTACCCATTCTCCACTTCCTATGGTGATTATAGAAATTTTTTACCCTCACTAACCCATGGATTAGTGAAATGGATTTCATAGTTCCCTTACTCCATACAATTTAAGTACCGAAACATGGGTTCTGTATTCTAATTTATTTTCTAATACTCTATAATATTGGTCATATTATTCATGTCTCATCAACATTCATGATATTCATGGACTTATCTTGTGAACATGATGCATTTTCCCAATACATAGATGAAATTCCCATGATGTTTCATCCCACATTTTTGACATGTGTGTGGTTGAATTCTATATCCTCCAATCTCATATGACCGACCATCAAAAAATTACATTATTCTCTTCTTATCCCCATATCCAAATTTCCAATCTCAAAATAGAATATATAATTTGTGATGACACTGAAGAAATTCTTTATAGCTCTCAAATTATGAAACATTTAGATCCTTTAAATGGTGTAATTTTAATCCACTAATAAATATATATATTTAAATATCATGGTGGATAAAAAAACATTAGCAGAATTTAGAAAGACTTTTTAATAATTCTTCATAATACATTATAGATTCATATTACAGTTCATTTGTCTTTATGAATACTCTATCAATTTTTTCAAAGAGTTTTAGGGAAATACCTGTTAAGACGTATTTTCAAAAATTATTCCCACTCCATCTCTAACATTTCATACATGCAATTTTTTTATTTATCATCACCCTAGATTTATAATATTCACCATCAAAATGGTTGATATATAGATTCACATTATCCTTCTCACATTAATAGAACATATAAATGACAAAATACATTATGTTGACCCACTATTCTGTGACAAGTCAATTAGAAGATCCTCAATATTTTGTGGTTATTTTTTCATAAAAGACAATGGGTAACTGATCCTACTTGTGTGAAGGAGGTGTTCCAAAAAATTTATGTGATTATTCATATCCTAATACTACTGTGTAAAAAATTCAATGATGTTTTGAACTCCACCTCCCATAAAATTGGGGATGTCTCTTAAGAAATCAGTGTTGTATCCATATCATTGGTTTTTGGGATGAATTCTTCAGATTCCAACTATTTATTAAGATATAAAAGTATTTCAATAACCCTAATTCAACAAATCATGAAAAAATAATTTATTGTCTTATGAAAATTTTCACTAAATACATATTTTATGGGATCCCTTACATCAACCTTTTTCAAAAAAAATCTTTGATAGTTTGATATAAATCATCACATCCTAAGGGATATCACCGAATATTTTTTAATCCTAATTTCAAGCATAACTAAAACATAGAACATATTCCAATGTTATGAATCTAAAGATTTCATTATATAAATATTTCATCACTTTTAATATAAGAAACATAAGAGCATTCCAATCCATCATCCAAATGAATTGTTTCTTTGAAATTTTGGATCAAACATTAGTGATAAATAATAAAACATGAAAATTTATATAAATCACTCTTATTTCCCCTTATAAAATCTCATGATCTATTTAGAACATGTATTCGCCTATGAATATACATTAGTAAAATTGGTGATCTAAAAGCATAATAAGAGGATGATTAAGGGACATGCAACAACATAACATGGGTGATAATAACCATAAACACTATATCATAAGCATATAATCACCATAAATATAATTAGGAAATCATGTTATATAGGAATATAATGTTTTAATGCATAAAAATCATACATTATTCCATATTGGTAAAATATTACACATATTTGTTAACAAATCTAGCATGATTCTCACTCGTAACTTTTATGAATAATCATAACATATCATTTTAAAAAAAGATATATCATTTTCACACATATTACACATTATCTAATTATATACTTAAAATTAACCAATTCATTGGAGGGATATACAATTCATGGCACACCTATCCCATCATAAATGCTCGTAATCATGCATTCCACAAAAAACATATTATAATCACATTCATGAAATAAACCATGAAATGTGTTGGGTTTGAAAAGGATTTCATAAAGAATACATTTCATTAGTAAACATGGAGCTCCCAAATGAATGGGGGAAAATATTTTGCATTAACATTATCATTCTTAAGTGAGTAAGAAACAACTCAAGGGGATTAAAATATTTCTTTTGGAAAGAAATTTTTTTTAGATAATCGTTGTATTTTGATTATAAATCTAGGTGGAGGTATGTATATCACTAATGAAATTAAATAATAGTGAATTTATATTTGAGGAAAAATATATTAATATACATACTAAAGAAGGTTAGAAAATGGGATAACACAAAGAGAATGTGTTTGGTTCGATAATCCCCTTACCTAAATTTGTACTATGTTTTTTTCCTTTCCAACTCCTAAATAATAAATATATAATTATTGAATAATAATTCTTGAATTGAATAATATTGTGTTTTCAAATATTTTTCCATTATAATTTCTATATTATATTTTATAACACTCTTTGTTAAATGAGAATTTCTTTTCTATCATATTTTATTAAATTTTCCAGTTTTGGTTCAATTTTCCAATTTTCATTCAAATTATATTATAAATTAGTATAATTACCCAAATATATTTATACTATATCTAATTAAATATATATATTTATATATCATTGATTATATCCCAAAATTAATTTTTATGTAAGCGTTGACTTGATAATTTCTCCATAGGTGGTTAACTATCCTTTGACAGGACATTATCAATAGAGTAGAAAATAAAATTTTAAAATATATATATATAGCAAATAAGATAATTATACTATGTTAACATGATTAATATATTGTTAAATTAATACCTAATTAATCATATAAGTTTTTTTTAATGTTGTGGTGAAAAATAATGGTAATAAGAAAAAAACATGTAGAGTTATATGTAACATTCATAATACATAGTGTAGTTTCTCTTCTATAATACTAAAACAACATTGTTAATTAGAGTTAGATTTATCAATAATTTCTCCATGGATTATAAGTGGATTACAGGGATGGATTTTGGAATACAATCATCTTTATAAGGTGACGTATTAGTGATTTCAATTGGGAGGGAGAGGGTTTATATATACAAGATGAGAGGGTTTTTTAGAATAAAATATTAAATAAAATAACATATCATTTGATAATCATGTAATAGTATATTTTTTAAATATTAAATAACTTATAAAATATTAATAATTTATTTTATGATATTAAATATATTTATAATTCAAATATAGTTTTTATTAAAATGGAAAGTGGAAAAGAGAAATTATTATTTGAGATGATAAAATTTTAAATTTGGTTTTGGGATGTTTTTTTGGACATAGAGTCATATTGGTTTTATTTTGATATATCATTTATGAAATCAAGTATATCATGTCCAAATAATTGGATATAGAAAAAATTATATCATTATTACTTGATGAATGATGTAATTTATGATATATTGGTTATTTGAAAAACTGTATTTTTACTATTCAACACAATATTGATGTTTTTTAGAAAATTAAAAAATCATCACCCAGAGAGAATTTTCATTTTATTATTTAAACATTGATAATAATTTTATTTAAATAAAATTATTACATAGTTTATTTTAATTTTTTAAAAAAAATTGAGATTTTTATGAAATACATCAAAATAATGTTTTTAAAAAATCAATACATATTTTCATTGATTTTTAAAATCATGATATATATTTTTTGGTAATATAATATATAAAATTTGATTAATTAACCACGGTAAATATTGTCTATATAAAAATTTATTTATTTGAGGGAAAATTATTTTTATAATGATCAGTGTGTTATTCCCAAATGTTAGGTTACTTTTACAAATGGTAATGTTTCTATTCCCAATGGCTAAGATATAAACGAAATGTTCACATCTCATCCTATATATACTAATTAATTTACTCACTAAATATTCAGAAATATTCATCCCAATGATATATATTTTCAATTTATATGGTGTTCATTGGTTTACTATTTTTCATTATTTTCATAATTTTGGTCATGGGGTGATGACTCTAACATATTGGGGTGATCAATAATTTCCCATTTTAGGTTTTGTAGTTTATATTTTTATACCATTTTAATGATTCAAATTTTAATTAGTTTCATTAAAGATTAATGTCTTATTATTTATTAACGAAATTATTTATTTTCAGCTTATAATTATTTATAATATTATATATTATATTAAAACTCAATTTTATTTCAAGTAACAAATATAGAATAAAATCTAATTTCCCACATTTCCTAATGAAATAGATGATTTTAGCTGAGAATTATAAGCATGATGTTTAATAATTCTTTCTTGATGACTCAAAAATAGACTAAATTCATAGGATTTCATATTCTGTAAAAGGATTTTCTTCAATATGCCATACGAAAACAATTCTCCCATAGAATGATCAGTACCTAAAGATGAATCATATTTTTCTAGATCATTATGATTGAAAGAAAGTAGATCCTAAAAAACATACATTTATAGTCAGGCACAATGATGATATTAAAGTTGATCGGTATAATGAGGTCTCATTCTTATAATTTGAAACATAGCTTTTGTACACATCTATATTATTGAAATAATATCTGATATGAATAATTCTAGAAGAATGATATTGGTTTTTTTGTGCATCTGAGGGGATTATTTAAAACCACTACTATGAATCAACATAATATATTCAAGATATAATTAAGTGAAATTATAAGGATCCTTAAAATCCTTAGGTCTAATAAGAGGATAAATGAATTCATTTGTGATAGTGTATGTCTTGTCCACAAAAAGTATCTTCATAACTCAATGTAATGAATGGTAAATGTCAACAATTCTACATTAACTGATTTTTAATATCTATTCATTATCTTCACATTATATATCAAACACAGAAGAAATTATTTATTATCACTAGTAGAAGATTGAAAAACATTATTAATTATAAAAGGATACTCTAGTTCAAATAAAAATTGTTCCACATGAAAAAGAGAAATAGATTCATCTAAGAGAACTAACATTATTGATTCTTAATCAAAAAACACCCTTTTATTAAATGGTATTGGAAATTATATAGAGTATTCTAATTCTTAATATGATTCTTTATCATATTACTAATACACATTTTCAAAAAAAACATCATTCAATCAAAATTTGTTTTTGTGTTTTTATTGACACGTTCAACAATGCATGAAATTATTTCCCTTATTTTCTAAGAAATTACAAAAAATATACTCTACCATAATAATAAGATACATTTCAAATTGACCAACATGGTCATTCATTCATATATTAATCCCAATACTATAGTATTTTAAAAAATAATGGTTATCATGAAATTGACCCATAAGATCATTTCTAAACTCTTGGAATCCTTAAAAAGGAAGAAAATATTATTAAAAGTAATTAATATGAGAAGAAACATAAATAAATTCATAAAACACTTGATCAATTACACCCTGAGAAGACATAGAAACTAAAGGTTCTAATGGATAAAAAAATCACAGTAGGATGTTTCATTATTGTAAATTCATTGATGATTAACCCCATAATTCATAAAGTGTGTAATATTTTATTCATTTCGATCCTAGTAAACTTCAATCCATCATTTCATTTTCAAGATTTACCTATTTGAACTGAATGATTATTTTTTAATTAAATATTTTGAATTTGAAAACATTATAGTAATATCATTAAATTAATCTTTGGTCAGATAATAATCCTTCAATCCTTTTACCAAGGATTCAGATATTCTAATTCCATCAAACTAATATCTTAATTAATAGTAATCTGAAAAAGTTGTCTAGCAGAAATACATTTATGTTTTTTTATTTTAGTAAAAAAAACCAAAAATATTGTTAAAATTAAACATAGAAACAAATAACTCTTTTATTTATCTGAACTCATATTTTCAATAAACACTCTCCACCATTAGATCATAATATTCTAAACATTGATTATGAAACTCATCCATTATAATAAAAGAAAAATAATCCCTTCTAGAGATATCTGAGCTCTTACTATCCCATGGGACTTCCTCAATATCCATTAGAGGTTGAAATGGTGGATATGGTGTATTGGAATGCTCATTAGGTCACATTATCACATAAACCCCATTTCTCTAATAATAGGTTATATTTTAAAAATAGTGTCCCATATTGACACTTATATCTCAGCATGAGATATGAATATAGTAGTCTAACCACTAATAATAGACACCATTAACCTATTACCTAGAAATAAAATAAGTTTCTAAATGATTCGACCCACAATAAAATAAATTCCCCCAAAATAATATGAGCTTCTATCCCCTTGGCTCTGTAAATAATATTATTGGGTTTGAGTAGGCTCAACAATTAATTGTTTTACAATAGGCACTAAATTAGTAGTTCTGGAAGGTATTGACTTATCCACCCCACTAGCATGAACCATTTACATGGGTTTCATTTCAATAGGTAGTTATTTATAATATGGATACACCTAACTTATGCCTCCATGACCTACTAACATGCAATAACATAACACATGATCCCAGAAATAAAAAATTGAATTTAACAATACATCATCCGATATGTAACTTTAATTCCACGTTGTACTTAAACTTTATTGAAATCAACCACTCATCACTTAAAAACTATGTAAGTCATCCATAAATAAGGATTTTTTTAATAATAACACTACCTATAGAAAATTGGGGTATAAAATGAACCATGTTCTTTTAAAATTTTAATTTAAGATTATTTATTGAAATTTACAAAAAAATACATATTATGAATGAGATATTAATCACTTTCATTATCCCTCCATACTATTTTAGTTTTAATGAAATTAAATAAACCATTAATTTTATTTCTAAATCATTTTTAAACGAGTTTAGAAAGAAGAGGTTCCATCCAAAAATAATAATCACATCTGATGTACCAAATGTTCCTAATACAGCAAGAGTCAAATTGAATCTAAAATCCACCACATGGGTCAACTAAATACCTCCCCAAATTCTATGAAAAAATATCCATGATGTTCATCTTATAATTTATAAAACTACACCATATGATTGGTTGAACTAAACAAATCATTTACTATAAACTCATGAACTTTTCCTTGAAATAGAAAAATGGAATTCAACTCATCAAGAACAATACTCCATCATTGATATTGAAGAAATTTATTTTTAAAAATTTCATTAAACTTAATTAACACTATTTAAAAGGAGTCCACATCTAGTATTAATGTGGATAGAAATATTTTAGATTTATTATATGATATAGAATATCCTTTATCCATGGGATTCAATTTTTCCATGCCTAATAGAGTCAGATAAAGGTTGATAAAGAGAAAAATCTATATATTTTATGTTTAGGGAGACTGTTCACATTTTGGAAGAATATACATATGCAGATGGATTAAGGGTGGAGTTAAATTTGTGTTCTATTTCATAGACCCCAATCCTTAATCACCTAAATATCTGAATGGTTTTGTTTTGATTTCCATTAATATTTGTTTTGAATAAATTACATTTTATTTCAAAACTACTCAACAAATAATGAGATTAAATTATAATGAATAAGTAAATATTATTACTATAATGTAAATTAATATAACCAAAATTATAACAAACCAAAAACACTTTTAATGAAATAAAAATGATCACAGGTAATTTTTTTATTAAAAATATCTTCAAAATTATTTTAATTTAATATAAACTGATGTGTAATATCACACTTTTGAGTGAGATATCTCAATAAATAGTGCCTCAAATCTATATTCATGGTTCTTGATTTATTTATCATAATTCTAAAAATGATTCTAGGTTGTTTGTTTTTTCATTTAGTTAAAACTTGACTACAATTAAATCAAAAATCCATCAATTTTTATTCATCAAAATCATGTATGCAAAAAAAACTACTAGAATAAATATATTCTCTATTAGTGGTATAAAATTAATGATATTTTAGATTATTACTAGAACATGATACTCATGGTATCCCTAAAAAAAATTATGGTTCATGTGGTAATCTTTATATATAGTCTACAACAACTAGAGATAGAATCAATATATGACGCTAAATTGAAAAAAGATGTATTTTGAAGAAATTTGTAAAATAGAAGTTGATACATTCAAATAGATTCTAATTATTTTGGTTTCATTTAAATTAATTTATTTAGGGTTCACCATAAATCTAGTATAATGACTACTATGTAACTCCCCAAAATTCTAAAAGATTAACATTTTAATTAGTAGTGTATGCCACATGGATCATTGATTCTTTATTATGTTACATGGAAAACTATGTTTAGCTTTAATTATACATAATATTGTGTTTATATTGTGTTGAATAGAATAACTTGTATCTTATAAATCTTTTGTTATATGAAATAGATATTTTTAGCGAACAATAATTTATAATTAATTTTATTATTTAATATAACATTTATCACATATCTATTTTAATGGAGTATAATAATAGTATTAAAAAAATATTATAATTTAGAGTTTACACACTTTTATTAGCTATCTATTTATTATAAAGAAAATAAGTATCATTTAAACGAAAAAATAATGGTTTTCTATAAAACAATAATTTTTTATAAAATATGGTTTAATCGTACCATACACACATAGTTTAGAATTTCAAATAAAAAATATAATACAATTTTTTGGAATTAATTGAAAAAAAAATTTAATTAGAATTTTATAAATATATTTTGATTTTATTTTTTTCTGAGAAGTTTAATTTTTTGTGGATTAGAAAAAATTAATTTATTTTAATTAAAAACTAAATTTTTATTAAAATAAATAATATTGTAACACTATATTTATAAATTTTTAAAGTAAAATTATAACAATTTTAAATAAATTAATTAAATATATTTCACTGGAATCATTTTTAAATGGAATTATAATATAAAATAATTTCAAAATTCCATTCATTTCTCGTTAAAAAGACCTTCTTTCTCATCGCATCTAAGAGATTAATTTTAAATTAAATTTTTCCACTACTTATATTTTAATTTTTTAATATGGATTAATATTTTGAATCAACATCATTTAATATTTAAAATAATTTTTTCATTAATTTCCACCAAAATTTATTGTGAAAAATATTAAAAAATTAATTTCCATAGTAAAGGTAACAATGATTTTTCAAAGGGTTTTTAAGCTGTAATGGATAGAGTGAAAATGACCTAAGATATTACATTAATATTATTGAATTATTTTATTCTGACATTAGAAATCAAAATATATTAAATATGAAAATTACTTTCAACTTTTAATTGAATATAACCCATAAAATAATTTATGTAATGTAAAAGACATTAAATGACTTTTCTTCATTTTATTATCTAAAATGATTTATAATGGTATAAAAATAAAATATGTTTATTTGTAATTATTATTTTGAAATATATATTGTTTTATCATGATAATTTATTTTAATTTATTGTATATGAAGTGATTAATTAATATGCTTATGAAATACCAATATTGTAGTTATTTAGTTTTCAATGAAATTAAATAAATTATACTACAAATAGAGAAAGTGAATTTGATTGAATGAATTACTTGTTTTTATTATTTTATTATATGATTATATAATTATAAAAAATTGAGGAAAAATATTTTCTAATTCCAAAATTTATATATTTTTTATCAAAATTAAATTTAAATGATTAATGTAAAAATTTTAAATAATGTTTTTATAATAAATGATGTTTTACTAAATGATATAAAATTACTAAGGATACTATATTATTATATTATAATTATAATTTATAATAATTATTAAATATATTCCATTAATGGTCCATTTTTATTTTATAATTTATATATTTACCAAATATTAGTAAAAAATATGTTAACACAGTTGTGTTCAAACCATTGTGTTTTCATGTTATATAAACTTGAATTAATATTACTTTTCAACACACATAATATTTTTACATGAGAAATGTTTTTATTTTTATTAATATTTTATAGATTATACAATAATTATAACATTAATTTAGTTTTAATTTAAAATATTCCAATGTTAAAAAACTAGATACCATATTAGAAAACTGAAATGGTAA
Organism: Viscum album; assembly: GCA_963277665.1. NCBI lineage: Eukaryota > Viridiplantae > Streptophyta > Magnoliopsida > Santalales > Viscaceae > Viscum > Viscum album. The sequence goes on along the minus strand of OY728151.1, from coordinate 397,644,540 downwards.
AAAATAATATTAGTTATAGTTTAAGTAACAAAATATTTAAAAAATGTGTTTTATTCTATGATGATGGTGTAGGTAAATCATGTAATACCTAAAAATATTTAAATATCATTATTATATCCATGTGAAATAATATTTTCCTCCCAATAATTAATACTTTTGTGTATTCAAGAATTCCACAACTCCTCTATTATAAACGGAAGTCACTCCCCCAAAATAATTCACACCGTTAAAGCCCTTTCTCTAAAATAATACCAATCTAAATCACATAGAAACATATATTCCATCATCATGGAATATGTTTTTTACAAGAAATAAATCTTTTAAGGCTTTAGTACAAAACCTAAAGAGGTTACATGAATAAGAGGAAATGTTCTTCAATGAGAATCAATATTTTACGTCTTTATCCACCTCCTTCATTTTTTATTAAATCATTCTAGTATAATAGGTTTATTGTATCCCATATAATGGAATGTTGTTATAATAAAGTAATTATATAAAAACATATCAAACATATGTCAAATTTTCAATGAAATCATCATTCATGTTTATGGTAGAATATCGCCTCGTGAACCGATACAGTTATTTTTTACATTAAAACCTCTCAAGAATGGGTATGATGATGAAAATAAAGTATATATATATAAATTATTTATAAAATAATTATAACTATTTAGTCATTATATTATATATTTAATTTTAATTTTTATTCTGTAGGAGACGCGATGACGTCACACATGTGTACGATGGACTGGAGCCCTATTTAGCGATGTGATACACCTTTCAGAAATGCTCCACATGGAAGGTGATAAGAATAACATTAAAGATTATATGGGGCATAAAAACTATATTATTAACTTTTTTGTTTATTTATCTTGATATAAATAAAATATATCATTTTTATTTTCTATACATAATGATGAGAACACTATTCATGTATGTCTGGGCGACAAACTTTACGAAGTGATGTGACTCTATTTTCCTCAGTAAACCACATAGATGATATATATATATATATAAGTATTTACTATTCTATTAATCATGTCATTATAATTCTATATAGAAAAATATTACATACCACCTCTTTGTGGTGATCATTGAAAAATTGAATCATTAATCATGAGCATGTACTGCATACCATCTCCATGATCATATCATACCTCATTTTTAATAACAATAATTCATGATTGGTTTTCAAAGTATAATTGATGTAAAAATATGATAATTATGTCATCATAAATATTCTATATAATATAGAACAATATAATATTCATAATAACTACATCATTCCTGATAAAACCATCATATAATACAAGGTAGTGAACACTCAAAGAAATGAAAATAATGAATGACTATTAACGAATGAGTTATAAGATGTAATGAAAGTATATATAATAATATTATAAGTATAAAAAAATCTATTATATATTAATAAAATTAATGAAGACCTTAAACATGTCATATCTCAACCATGAATCCACTAATCCAGTGCTTTAATATGGGTCATTACAAGGCCTCAAGAACACCTCTCCAAATGCTAGAGGACTCCAACTAGAAGTGAGGGACTACAATGGGTCCATGGGGAGACTATACCATCACATAATCGTAAAAATAATTAAAAATATCTATATACAATACAGGATATTAATAAAATGTTTGGAGAAGCAATAAACAAAACGAAATAGAGCATGTTGTAATAAGAAGTGAAACTCAATAAAATCCCAAAAAACCATGTCATTCATACAACAATGTTCACCTACTAAGATTTCCAAACATATGTAACAAAATAATATAAAATGAATAAAAAGTATAGTTCCAAATAATAATAATGATCTAGACCGTATACGTATTCTCTAAGTCACTATCATGCTTCATCTGCCCAATCAAGAGAATCCAAATGAGAAACTCTACTCAATCCTACAACCACGGGCCTCATCCCTATCATTCATGTATTTTTGATCAGACTAAAATTCAAACATAAGGAATTTATTCATGCTCTGATACATGTAAGAGGATTGGAAATAATCTCCACCCGACACGCTACTGATAATCCTATAATTCTTTCATTATATGGGCATTCTAATGCGATACACTCGTCCTAGACAGAACAGAACTGCAAAGATAACTAAAAATAAAATGAACAAGTCCCAAAATGATCATTGAGTCTCTGATCCTAATATTATGGATGCTGTATCATCACATATATGTATATCTGTCCATGTATATATATATCCTCATATTTACATATATACATGTGCTCTTATACAAACCTACATTAGTAAGGAATACATATCATAAAAAATTAATCCAAAGTCAATTATGAGATAAACATCCAATCTACTGGACAATTTTTATACTAGGGAACTATGATAGATGTATTAACACATAGGCCATGTATAATTATGTCTTTATATTGGTTTATAATCCCAATCCTTAATAACTAATTCGGTCAACATTTGAAATGTCGTTGAAAAAGATACGTCATCATATGGGTATAATCATCCTCACCATGGGTTCAACTATACTCACATACAATACTTAAAATGAATAATTTTATCTTATAAATGGAAATCCAATAAATATGATCAGTACTCATGATTTCAAAATAATAATTACATGTAAATATTTTCTGATGTTTGATCAGTTGTTACCAGTGGATATGTAGTAAGAATATTGGAACTCTAATGAACCCTATGTTTCTAACTATTAAGTTCACTACTAGGAGATCTCACCAGTGAGATGTCACACCCACCACATGAAGACTGTCTTTAGAGAGAGTTTAACCACCCCCATCACTTGAGAGATTTTAATCATCTTTGATTATTTAATTATGCCAAACTCCATGTCCAAAACCACAATCAATTTATTTATCTGGGAGAGAGAAATCATAACCATATCATGGGAGTGTGTAATATTACATGAGGAAAAATAAATCAAGGAGACTATAATAATTGACATCATAATCCAATCAGAGGAGAGAATTATCATCCTCAATATATATAAATTCAAGTAGTGTGTCATCATGCTAGTATCTTGGGATAGTGTAATCATCCATGTGTATTATTTCTAGGGTCATAATTCCCATATAACATAATCATAGGTGAAAAAGAAGGATTATAGGAAGAACCTATGAATATAACAATAATATAATAATCAAAAATATAGTTTCTTGAATGAGATCACACGTTCTACCTCTGGGTATAAAAATAATTAAAATGATAACATGGTTTTGAAGCCATTTCTAGTGAAATGTATCCAAGAATCACAATAAAAGAGCACGAAAGATCCCATGAAAAAAATATAGGCATAAACAATAGTATGAAAGGCACATCGCATCAAGGTCCCCATCCATCATCATGTAGGAAGATATTTTATTCATCGCTTAATAAGTAGTAAACATGAGAAAGTAAAAATTAAAGATTGAGGGTGGTCAAATACCTAAACCCAACACAACTATATCATCCTCATGGACTTACAGGATTAGAAAGAGTAATAAGAAATCACATTTTACCATCATTACAAAATCCCCACAAAATATTTTAGGATCGGTCATATATTGAGGCCCCCATAGGCTTCCTCAAGTCATAACACATGGGAGGCATCCTACTATGGATTCTTGAGTTTTCTACATATGTGAAGGCATCCGACATGGGATCCAAAGATTATAAAGTAAAATTATTAATTATACATGTGATCCACTATCTATAATCTAATAGGTGAATCACACATGGGATCCATATAATGATACATAGCAAGGACCACATTATATGGGACCCATAACAACGGCTTAATAAGTAGTGGCATCCAACATGGGATTCTCGGAATGGTATACAGTTGAAGGAATCCTATATTGAATTCCTTGTGTCATCATGTATTAAAGGTGTCGCAAAGGGGGCACTGGGAAATATAAGGAAGATAGATTGATCCTACATAGGTTCCTCTTGGGCGAAACAAATGAATATGCATCCAACAGTGGGATCCTTAGAGACAACTAATACTGCGACCTACTAATCTATACGATCCCATATAATAAGGGATTTATCCTCATGGAATAATACAAAATAATTTTATAGGTTGATAGTTTATGGAACATCTCACATCATTTTATCAGTATTAGGAGACAAATCGATTCAATTACTGATGGAAAACGCTATATATTTAGATATAGTAAAAATATCCTTCTAGTAACCCTCAAATAAACTCAACGGGTTTTTCATCACAATATACATGAAAAAATAATCAGAATTATATACTCGAGGATCCAATTATGAATCAATCATGTAGATATAGTAAATACCCTAAAAGGGTAACATATGGGGAAGTGCAAGATATGTATATATTGTACGTCAAGTGTACCCCAAATCCCCACATGGGAGTGTACATTAGTTGGATATGGAATTTCATATCCCATGTACGTGAAATGCTGATATTGAACAAGGAGAATCCCATACATGATGTACCTTCCATGTTTCTTATATGGTCAGGCCATGTACCATTCCTAGACACATACCTCTACAATGTGTGCATCCCACACAAGGTCTGACCGTGTAGACTAAACGACCATTTTTTCTGACATGGGACGTCTGGTTGGGTAATTGGGTATATTTCTATGTCATAGTACATGGATTTTATAGCCCATACATAGTGTTTAATTATAATATATAATCTTCCCCAATCTAGAAGAACACATAGTGTGTGTTCCTGAATAACATTCCACCCCATTGAGATTTCTAAATGGGAAAAACCCAAATCACCCAAAAGCAAAAATTTCCCCCAAGAGAAACATAACCAACAACCAACCCCCTAAGAAATCACAGTATGGGTTTAAAACATTAAAATAGAATATATATATATATATAAGAAAAAATAATAAACAACAAACATTTGGGAGAAATATATTGATGATTCACATATTTCCGTGCTCTGCGGCTACCGCACGACGATCTAGTGTGTCCCAAGATCTGTAATGGTAACACTCTACCTCTCTATAATTATCTCTATTCATATATTCTTTATCTTATTCATATAAATGAGTATTCCTTTGGGGTGTACAAAAGAATACCAGAATAAAAAGAAGGAAAGTAAAATAAAAGGGAGAAGAGGGGAAATAAAAAGAAAAAGAAAAAATGGTTTGGTTTGTCCCTAGTGCCCAACCTAAGTTTATTACTTTTATAATAAAAAATACCCATTATAGAGCCATGAAAAATAATGAATAGGTATCCAACACTCTATTAATGGATATGTCCAAACCAATATGTATCGATAAATCTATCATTAATTAATTAATTATTAAATTGTAATTATTTTTTCTAAAATTAGAACTGTTTGGAATTCTTCCAAAAATATTCCCAAGGGTGATCAGCCTATTCTAGCACCAACGAGGTGTTCAAAATAATTATCATAGATGATGTACTATGAGAAAATGAACATTTTATCTCTTATAAACATATAAAATAAAATGTTCATATTTTTTGTGAATATTTTAGAATGGAAAACACATTTCCTTAGAATCTCCCAGAAATAAATTATCTCATCCCTGAGAATCCATGGTAGAAAATAGTACACATACTCTAGTCCCAAGAATCTAAAAAATAGATATCTTGATTATATAACAACTATTCCCATAGCATCAGAAACTATCCAACATGGGAGAAACATATCTGTGACTCAGCTGGTACTCCCACCTATAGGATTACCCTTTTTATCAACTCACAATAAAAAACTAAGCTAATGAGCACCTAGAAAATACTTAATTTACATTGAAAATGATGTCCATCACCCTCAAATGTCCAATTTTGAATTTACCATAATATAGATAACGTTATAACACTCCTTGAGTGAAATATCAATGGGATCCTTTATTAAAAAATAATGAAATTTAATGAAAATAAAAGAAGATTAGTGTAGAGATGATTCTCTATTATTATACTTAGGAAGATATCCTGATAAAGCATGATCATATATGAACATGATTTCACTAATATTATGTTTATTGTATTTTATATTTCTCCAAATCCATGCTCACCTCAAACAAGGATAAACTTTTCTTTAATAAACTCATAACACCACATCTTCTAAAAATTAATGTCTAGGTCCAAAAATAGGTTAATCATCTCATGTCACCAAATTCATCCTCCAAGTATCATCTAAGTTGGAGGGAATTATTTTAATTTTTTCTACAACATCCAAGAAACTTGACTATGACATGTCTTCAAAAAATCGATCCTCATTTCACTCTCATTTAGTCACTATTGTACGCTTTCAATTGATCAATATGAAACTAGTTTTTACAATTATCACCTAACTCACACAGTAGAGAGTCTTCTATTACTAAAACTATAAATATGGTCATACAAGGAACATTAGTCCAAAATAGATAGAACCTCCCATGGAACTCATCTACAAAATCAGGATCCATACTTGTTCCTTGATTAATTCTATGATCATCTATAAAATAATGATGTTCGAGTTCAGAGATTCTACAAATGTTTTTACTATATTAGAAATAGTTGAAATTATATACATTAGAGAAAGCAACCCAAACTGTCCTACCTACAAAGGAGAGTCTCAATACCAATGCATCATAGTATCTTTTTTAAAATCCAATCATATCAACATGCATATACCACAAAATCTGAGCATTAACTATGCATCCATCTCAAAATAGAATGCAACCAATTTTATTACCTATAAATTCATCCAAAACCCCCATCCAACCATTGTACAAATTTTTCCCTAAAAAAATTAAACAATGACCTATGGTGGTCTGATTCGATATAAAGGGTCTCTATGTCTCTCACCTAGCCCAAATGATCAAGAAATATAACTATATAACAATATATAATAACCTATCTCAAAGGATATATAATTTTACATGAATTCAAAGGTTCAACAGACCATGAGGGAGGAAACTATCAACACCGGCAAACTACTAACTAATTTTCTCTAGACATCCTTGAAAGTATTACTACTTATTGGTCATGATACTAGCACAAAACAAACATTGCAATGACATTCATCGAGCATTTTTACACTGTAACAACACTTTGAGGTCCTGTTAATTTAAGGCCCCAGCCTTAAACATTAAATAATCATGAATTATATTAATAATTCACATTGAGGATCATTTGTAGTTTAGAGTTATAGATAATTAGGCCATAACTATTACATTACATCTCAAATATTACAATGTAGAAATTTCTACTTAGTATACATTTTTTAATAAAATAAAAACTCATAAAAGTAAATAATAATTCTTTTCTTGATATAAATCTTCTTGAATTGTTCCTTTCTCTTAAACTACATTATACCATTTGAAAAACATTTCAAAAACAAGGGATGAGGATAAAAATATCAGTAATGGTGATACAATAAAGAATTAAATAACTATCACCTCAATACATAAAAAACATATGCTCTTTAAGACACCTCATGAAATCGTATGATTTATGAATAACACATAGAAATCATAAGTCATAAAGGTATGTTGTGACATCTATAACATACATACATGGTAAAATTCACAGCTACATAGGGAGTTACATTTGTTATACCAATCACAATATATTCTCTAAATCACTTAGTAGAAACATTAAAATTTACCTTTGTCACATTACCCAATGAATTAGAGGTCTATCACGGGCTCACCCACCCTAGGTTTATCACTAAACCACAAGTATATGTAAACAATGCCCAACAACCATAACATAATCAAAACATGTGAACAAGAATAAAAGAAAGATATAATTTCCACATTGATAAAATAATATGCCATTACATTAAATTGACATAATCAATCTATTATCAAACCCATTTTCAATAAAAAAATATGTAAAAAGTTTATATGGTAATTATTTTCATTTTAAACAAAATTACGTCTTGTTAAAGAATCCATATATAAAAAAATGTTCACGCCAATAGAATGGTTATTGTCACCACCTATGTTAAAAAGAAACATTATTTTTTTGTTTATTAAAAAACATCATAAAAAATAATACATTTGAATAAAAGATAATTTCAATGGGTTTTATAAACCATATAAAGGAATGTAGTGTATAAATCAAAATATGTCTCTAGGAATGAAGATTGAGACAAAGTCCTATAACTTGTGTCTGGCATGACTCATTTGTTCATTAATCTCCAGAAAAATAAACTAATGTTAATTTATATTTTCTTAATAACCTTTTCATGTTTATTTTTATTTTTAAATTACGTATTACCAGTTTATAAACACTACGCTATCATTTAAGTAAGTAATGTTCATTTTGTCGATATTTGGTACTTTAGTGAAAAATGAACTTCTTATAATTACAAGTTATCCATGTGGTAAAAATTACATTTTCTACAGAATTATATTCACAATTTAGATATCATATATTTCATATATATCCCGTATATATATATATATATATGTATTTTTAATAGTACAAAATATTTGGAGATAAGAAATGAAATACATCGTTCTTGGAGACGGTATGCCATACCTAAACATGAACACTTCTTTCATTTCAATTACTTTTATAATGGAATTAAAACATAATGATACGTAGGTATATTATAATTCCTATATAAAATCATATATAATTTTAGTAACTTCATCTTTTTTACATTCCACCTATGGAATGAACTAGTCATATCACTTTTAGGGGGCGGTAGTCCTCACTTCTTTAAAATGAAATTATTGTATATAACCATTATGGAAACCATATATGTATGATATAAATTAAAAATAAATAACATAAAGGCAATTTAAATATAATATATATCACAAATAAATATTGTTTATTATTAATGTCCGCCATAAGAGGTTGTAGAAGACAATTGGACAATCCCCATTTTGTGAGGTAGTAGTTCGCCACCCACAGAAACAGTATGTTTGTATCCTTTCTATGGAGGTGTGTGGATGTGTAGTTCGAATAATTATCATAAAAACATACTTTGAATATTTTAAATTATTAATTTGTTATAATATAATTAAATAAATAGATTTTAGGGGGATAGAGAAGGATAATAAAAGAAAATAACTAGAGAAAGATGTTACCTTTAAATTGGGTACCTCTTTTATTGAAGAAAAATGATTTCTTGAAGTTATTTATGCCTTAGTTAAGGATTATAAATTGAATATAGAATTTAATTGTGATTATATGGTAATTTTTTGGATGATCCAAGGGTGGTTTAGAGGTGTTATTAAGGGTTAGAGTTGATGGCTTTTATAAGGGAGTAGAGGGGCTCTTTAGAAATGTTTGAAAATATTATTTAATTATAAACTAAATTTCCATTTAAAAAGGTCCCCAACTCCTTCAATTCTAATATAAGGTCATTTTGGTTCTAAATCCTCTCATACAATGGATTTTATACATGCTTAGGGCATAAAAGTAACCATATATTTTAGCTTATACTTTTAGTTAACTAATCTATCTTTTACCATGTCCTCTTCTATATTCACATTATATGGTTAATATATTGACAATAAAATCCCAAGAGACCCAAAAATGGATCATTTATGACATTAGTAACATAATATATGTCATTTTTTTGAATATAATATTTTCAGGACTATTTTATTATTTAAAAAAATCAATGAATTAAAAACTCATTATGTCAATTTATAAACTATTCATATAAAGACTATTAAAAAAATATATTACAAATTTATTATTTCTAAAAAACTACATCAATTAAAAGATAAAAAAAATATGATCATCCAAAAAATTATTTTATGGAATAAAAAGTTTCAAAATAAATTTCTTTTAGTATTTAAAATAACATTTATTTTAAACATTAATTAATGAGTTAGTCATTACATCATCATTGTGTCATCAAAAATTAATTTATATGATGTATAACAATTATAAATAAAATTAAATGATGTAGGAAATATTTTTATATTTCTAATGACTATTTATAGTAAAAAATATCACTTATAAAACCCATTATAAAAATTGTTTTACTAAGAGGTGTATGTTTATTTTACATTTTCCTTATCATTAAATTAATTTTTATAAAATGTCATTTTCACTTACATGTGTTTCCATATGGTCCCAAAATCGTCCCAATGATTCCCAAGGTCGGACATGTCTCATAAAATAGGATTAGGACACATTTTATGAAAATTTAATATTATTATAATAATATGTTTTACCCTTATTTACAAGATTTACCCCTTAACAAAGGTAAAAAATATATTTACTGAAGTTACTATTCATAATGTCTAAAAATAAAAGATCCCTATTTTAAAATTTTGTACCTCCTGATTCAAAATATGGAATCCATTTTTCTAAATTCAAAACACATAATTTGGAGAAATCAATTCAAAAATAATTCAAATTGTCAAAACCAAAAAACATGTTTTTAAGAAATAATAACTGTGAAATGTTTGACACTTGTTTATGTTCAATTTCGAAGTGAAATGACAGAATATGACAAAAATTGGATTAAATAGTAAAAACATAATCTAATTACATTTTAAACCTAATTAAATTGATTATCTAACCATATAAATAAATTATATTAAAAGGTAGTATTGAATTTACATGTAGTATTTTTCACTATTCATTAAAAAATAAACATTAATAGAAAAAATACTAAAATTTCATCCAAAGTAAATTTGGATGTCCCAATTCGGAAGAATAATATTATTTTGTCAAATAGAACATATAAACATGACAAAAACTATATTTAAAAATGTTTCTCCATCAAAATGTTGTAAATCGACATTTTAAAGAATATTAGAGTATTTATGCTTAAAATTGGATTGATACAAATTTTAAGCCTCTAAATTTTATTGGATAAATGTAAAAACATTTAACAATCATTTATAATCATATTTTAGTGAGTTCTGTTCATTCACAATAATACAATGTCTAGGCGTTAAATATAATTTAAAATAATATTATATTTTTATATTTTTTCAGTATGACTTAGAATTTTGTGAAACATGATATTTCAGAGAAAATCATTGTTGCGTGTTGGGCATGTCATAAAACAAAGAATCCCCTTTAATGTAAAATTAATATTTATGTCACAAATAGAAATAAATAGGAATATATCATATTCTTTATTTACATGGGTTTTTATGGTTAACTAGTAACATTCTGGTATCTATATGACTTATACAGAGTGATATGACTAGATAACCACAAAATAATTTCAGTTATGTAAAATGTTATTCCAATTTATGTGGGAAAACCCAATATAAATTTATTTTTACTAATTATATAACCCAAAAAAAATTTAAAACATGTACAAGGTGTATAAAATATCAGAATTGAGTGCCTTATATACCTACAAGGTTCACTAAACTATTTTTTTTTGTGGACTGAGTACTAAACATCACCATAAAATGCATCAATATAGATCCACATAGACTTATATCATAATTAAATTTATATTAAAATTGGATCAATTGAGTATAATTCCACCAAAAAAACTCAATTGGAAAACACCATTTAGGTTTTCATTGACATTATAAACAATTAGAATCAATCATCAGTGAAATCATTCAATATAATGTCTATAACATATAAATACTATGAATAAAATATGATTAATGAGGCACTTTTTTTCCTTGTCGTCCATGAGTTAAAATTATTCATTGACCAATTAGTTTGGGTCCTATAGCCAAAAATCCTTAATTAGTCATAACTTATACACAATGTGTGAATCTATAAATGATTAAATCATATAGAAAATTATCAATGAAGACCATAATAGTAAACCTATATCCCATGAAACAAGGCCATTCTACCTAAATAGTTGTTCTCAGAGAACCAGTCCCATATCTATCACAAGTCAGAACACATTCCAAAAACTCATGTACATCATATCCAATATAGTAACACAAAAAATTTATTACCTGGATACAACTTTTTAATGTACCTAACCATGATACCACTAAGGTAGTGCTCAGGTCTAGTTCGTTACAAAGACTCATGAAAATATCTCCATATTCCAAAATCTTCTGACTAGTATCATGGGCCTAGGTTGTGTCATTAGAGAGATTATTACCTCATATTAAAACACCAAAACAACATATGTCCATAGTCGGTGCATCAATTTATTATAATGGAATGATTACAAGGAATGAAATCATGATGTAAGGATCAATTTAGCAGTCTTGGAAATCCAAATTACATAGATGATACCCCTTATACATTTGTAAATATAAAATAAAATCATGATACATAATAAAATTAAATAAATTGCATCACAGAAAACATATTGAATGATTTATTCTCCATGTCCTAGGGAAAGGAAACATGATAATGATATGCTAAATTTCATAGTTAGAGTTTGTAATGTGGAATCATTAATAAATTAATTGAAATAATCTATCATGACCGGGAAAATAATTGATAACACATACCAATAAAATAAATACCTAAAGAAAATTAAATATGGAATGGTTAAAACTAAAACACATTCAATTTAATAAATTAACTGGATGATAAATCTTACCATAGATATGTTGAGGAAAAATATAATGGAAATATACTAACTGAAATATCTATAACGGAAATGAATAATGATAGAAGTATATAACATACCACTGAGGGTTTGTTCGAATGATCTAATATTTAAGGAATTCATATCAAGAATCTAATATGTTCAATACTTCATGCCATGAATCTAATACAATCAAGGATTAATACCATTAATCTAATATTTTTAAGGCTTCATTCCAGGAATCTAATACATTAAAGGATTTATTCTATGAATCTAATTATGTCATGTCATCATTCCATTAATCTAATATTATCAAGGTTTTATTAAAAGAATCATATACATTTAAGGATACATGACTAGAATCTATAACATTAAAGGATTCATTTCATGAATCTAATATTTTCAAGGATTGTTTCTAGGAATCTAATACATTCATGTTTTATTTCAAATAATCTAATAACATCAAGGATTCATTCCATGAATCTAATACTATCAAACTGAACACTATAAGAAAAATGGTATAAGGTTTAGGCAATAATAATATACATTGAATGAGAATAAAAATTTTAATAAAAATATCCAAGGTAAATTGTTTAAAATAAACTGATCGATTCAAGAAGAAGTTATTTATCAAAAAAGTGAAATTTCTAGGATACCCATTAGGAACATTATTTAAGAGAATAATCGTAATCTTTTCATTCTGTTCATACCACATTAAATCATTTAAATCATAATCCAATCGAAAGAAGAATATTATGTGAAGCATATAAAGTCAAGAGTGTTACAATATTCCGGATATAACATGTCAAATGTATATAAATTCACCAATTAAAATAGGATTGGATCATAATAAAAAATAAGTTTCAATTGAATGTAAATCGAGATGAAATTCCCTTCATTTAACCTTCCTTTTCTTATGTGGAATTCATCCCTTAGTATAGTAGTTCAATATATGTTACTAACATATAAAATAACCATATTTATGCTTATAATATCATATATTAACTTCTTAAAATATTTTATTACCCGTTATTTAATATCTTTTAATTATTTTAACTATTAAAGGTTAGAATTGCCTAGTTTTTTTAAGTATTTTTTGACATGTCACATAATATTACTATTATAGAGATCATGAGTTCATCATTTCACGAATGTAGAAAATTACTTAATTATATTATATATTTATTATATATTTATTTATAATATTCAATAATTTTTGCAGTTAAGAAATTTAATGATCTGTTCATGGATACTGTAGGCCATTGTATGCATGAACATTATTGTCATTTCATTATCATATTAAAAGAATAAAAAATAAATTATTCATATGTATATTATAATTACATAATAATATATATGATATATTTTTAATATAGTATTATTATAATCATATTTAATAGGTTCCATGTATTTCTTGAATGAATCACATCGCATCAAAGCTACAACGTTCCACACTTCCTCAAACGATGTTATCATATTAACAAAAAATGGGAAGTATTAAGGTATGCGTTATAAAATTATTACAGAAGTATACAGAAATATTAAATATCATATATATTGTCTATAAATAGATTTTCCAATAAATTGGCCACCATAATAGGTGGAAAATAGAAAAAATGAATAATCATCTCTCTATGAGGACATAGTTCTTTGTCCACCGAAATATTATGTTCATTATCCATTAGATGTATGTGTGTGTAATATGTGTTCTGTCCCTTAGAATAAAATATCCGTAGATATTTATGATACTTTTTTTGTTATAAAATCATGAAAAAATAAAACATGAGGTATCAAAGAATGGAAATAAAACTAAAAAGATTATGGAATATTGTTACTTCCTACTAGAGTAACTCATTTTTGTTTGCGACAAAGGGATTCATTGGGTTTGTTTCTAACAAAAGGGGCTCTTTTAAGATTAGGTGAGGGATTTTGGGGAACTATTTGGGTAGATATTGGTTGATCCAAATAGTATTGATGTGCATCATTAAGGGCTAGAGTGGATGCCATTATACCGACAAGTCCAGTTAGAGGAAAAAGCCACTGACCATTTGTTAAATATAAATAAAAACAGTTGTTTTTTTCAGAAAAGGACATAGGCAGACAGCTGGCCCATATCCAAATGATAGGTCCAAATTAAATAATTCAACTACAATTCATAATAATCATACCCCTCACCATACCAATAATAAGAATCTTCATCCTTGGCAGTCGATTCCCACTCTGATGTTGTATCATATTGCTTCAAGAATTTGGCATAATTCTTCCTATGATTTAGTTCCTTCAAAGAGAGTTGCTCTTTGTAGACATTCTTGACAACATGGTCCTTTTTATGATTCGGGGAAGCCCCCATATCCCTCTTGGAAGAGGACCTAGTGGAAACCAGTTTTGGAAGATAGGAATAGTCTTTCCTTGGTTATCTCTTTGGTGGAGTAGTCATAGCCCCTTCACACTCGGACTTCCTATTCCATATACCATGGAAAAAGTCACATTAAAAATATATGGAATTGGCATCATTTTCCATATCCCTTCTGTAGTCATCACCCCATTTTCTGGTGGTGATCACAAAGACCGGATTTTTGTAAGCAAAATTTTCCTCCCCAAAGCTCCATTTCAAGAATCCAGAGCCCCTCCTATAATAATGTGAGGTTTCATGTTTTGATAAATTTGGTTGAGACATTGATAGTTCCTAAGACCAACAGAAGACAGCTTAATCGTTGCCTCCTCCACATCACCACCTTTATTAGTGGATGCAGCCTGTGAAACGACCCCAATGATCACTTGGGGACCATCAATCACAGGTTCTATCTTCTTATTCTCCAGACTTCCAAACCAATTTTAGGACATAAATCCACCTGAGATATAAGTACCAATGTTCATATCCTCATATTCACCATCTGAATTTCAAAAAGGCTCCACCGAGAATGAAACCAATTGCAGATGGCATGCAATAACCTCCACCGCAGATTGGGACCCAACTCCATTGTCACGACCCATCCCCCAGGGAATGTGTCGTGACTACCCCAAGCCTTCCTTCCATAGACCAGGGGTAGGTGACTATCACCAGAGGCCGAATTCCATAAAATTGGGAAGGCATCGCTTTATAAACTGTAAAAAAACACAATAAAGCACACAAAACGATACGAAACACTATGTAAAAATGTATAACAAAAGAGTTATTAATGTAAAAGGGGCTGGAAATTCCATCCCAAATGTAATGTACAAAGAACTGTAAGTATAAGTGCAACTAAAGAATGAAAAAAATAGCAGATTGGTCATCCACCGGGTTCCTATCTGAAGGGTAGGTACAAATCGCTTCCTCAGCACTCCACGTTCGTCCGTCTCCTCCGCGTACCATCATTCCGTATGGTCCACCTCTGTGTATCGTCCAGTCCTGGTACTCTCATCCTCTGTCAGCGTTGTTCATTGATGGCATCCAACACAATGAGGTGCGAGCATAGCCTATGCCGGGGTGAATATAAAGATACTCTGTAGGGACCTAGAGACCCTCAAGGTCTTATAAAATCAAACAAGGATAAACCACAAAGTATGAAATCAACAAATTATGCCACATAGTTATATTACCATAAATATACTTAAGTTATCATCTAATCCATATCAATCATGAGTAAAACACAAAATTTTCTGAATTAGCTCAAACCAAGATTTATTCTAGGGGTAAAACATTTCAAACCCTTAGCTGCTGGAGAACACCTCCTCTATCGAGTACAGTGGTCATGCCGCCACAACCAGGCACTTCCCACTAACCATGGACTTTTGAGGTACTTCTCATATCGAGTAATATGGGTCTGCTACATCACATAGAGGTGCTCCCCAGCATGGGTCTGCCACCACAACCAGACACTCCCTCTTATAGCCTACAGAGATTCACCTCCTGTTGAATATGGCGGTTCTGCCACCACAACCATGTGCTCCTCCGTAGTGGGTCTGTCGTCACAACTAGGTGCTCCCCACTGGGCTAGTCAAGTCACTCCGAGTCAATCGGTTAACAGTCATCCAGTCTCAGACACCTAAAGGGTTCTTGCCCAAATGCTCGCTTATCTTCTTAAGATCCGCTCCACAAGCTACTTTTCGATGCTCTAACCATATCGAAATCCCACGAAACATTATCCCAATGATCTTCCACGTCATAGGGGTCTCAACACAACTGAGGGATCACCAATCAGACACCCAATATGTGAATTATTAGCCTTCTAGTCCTAGGGGCCCAGTTGGATTCATGCATGTTCCAACCTGACCATATCTCACCTATACCCCAAACTCCATTATGGTATAAACAAAGGGACTGTTACACTCCAAGAATTCCAGCACCGCTGACGGTTCATCAAACAGACGTCTGGTTCCAAATATATGGCCAAAAGAAATGAAAATGGGTCATTGTGGGCCCGGGGCTTCTCCGACCCAGTCGGATCAACTCGTCCAAACCCAGTCTTGGCCGACCCATTTCTTGTTGACCCGGCCTAACCAGTTGGGTTTGGTCAGCCCATCGGGCGGGCTAGCCCGTGGGGTTCGGCCCAAACTGCTGGGCCCCCGCCCAGCGGGCCACGAAGGTGGTTCGGCTCAGAGGGCGTTGCCTAGGTGGCTCGTCCATGTGGTGCAGGGCCAGTTCGGCCCAATGCTCCATGAGAACATGTCTGGTTCGGCTGGGGGCTACACGGCCGGCATGGCGGTGCAACCGGCATGGTAGCGCGGCATGTGGGGCAGTGCGGCCGGAAGGGGCGCACCGATGGGGTGCTCTTGGCAGGGGCGCGAGATGCGGTTCATCCGATGGTCGAAACGCCGCTGGACGGCGCATGTCTGGGAGGTCATGGGTAGTGTGGTCATTACCTTTGTTTCCATTTTTAAAAAACCCACAATGATGATTGGCGCGGTGTCGATCCATGTTAGTTTGGACCACACCCTCATCGTTTAGAGTGGCAACATACGGTTCACAGGAATGAAGCAAATAATGTCATGGAATATATCTTAAAAACATCAATTCCTATAATCCCTAATTTAACATAAAATTCCAACCTGGAAGGAAAAACATCTGTGAATCAACCTGATAAAAAGTAGGTCCAGATTCTTGGTTTTAGATGGAATGAATCAAGGGAATAATATTATACTTAAAATAAATATCCCTACCTTGTCTGTCGATGAAGTCGTGGGGAAGAAGAAGAAATGTTGGGAAATGACGGACGTCGACTCACCAAGGACGATGACGTCTCACGTCGGAAGGAGTTCCGAGGAAGATGGTCTAAGTCAAGGTCAACATTCTTCATCGGCGGAGTGTTCTTCACTGGTCGAATTGTTCTTCGTGGAGGAAGCAGTCTTCGTTAGAGAGTTTTCTCCCAAGAGCTCTAATCCTCCTTTTCCAACCTTTTGCCAACAAATGAATTGGCATCCCCTCCAAATAATATATTATCTATTATTTAGTTTTTTAGGATTAAAATTCCAATTGTAGAATTTAATTAAATGAGTTGTCTCACCTAATTAAAGGGGTTGGGTTGACATTATTTATGGTAGAGGAGGTCAAGAGGCTCTCCCTCATTTATGGGGGATTTCAGTGGTTTTCTTCAATTAAAAGATGGTTTAGTTTTGGGTGGTCCCCACACCGTAACCTCTTGTGGAAGGTTAGGTTCGGGTAGACCCCACAACCACAAACTTTCATGAAAGGTAAAGGTGTGGTGGTCCCCAAATCCAACATCTACATGGTTGGTTATAATAGATAAAATAAAAACATGTGCTTATTTTATTTTATTATTTCCATGAAAAACCCAAAAAATAACTTACACCCTCGACCAACTACCATTGAGGTGAAAGACTTCTTAAGATATTACTATCACTACAAGTTCAACTGTGCCCTCAAATTTCAATCCCGAGCACCGATTCAAAATTTAGAAAAACCCTTTCGTACGTTTACTGAATGTACCTGAACCAAACTTTAGAAAATGATTCCGGGTACACCGGGCCTCAGAATCATTCGCCGTCAAATTTTGCAGACTTGTTAAATTCAAATATATTTTTAAAAATATTACATGGAAATTTTGGTTATTTACATTCTTCCAACATCAGGGTTTTACATCCCCATAAGCTACAACTTGAACTATGGGAAAAAGTGGAGGTAATGAACATGCATCTGAGCCTAGATCTCCCGTGTTCTCTTTTAGAGGTTCTCGTACTACCAACAAAAGAACACCATAGGTATTGGCCATCCACGAAGGAAAAACTTCTATTGATCCTAAATTTCTACTAGAACCTCCGTAAATGTCGCCCCATCTTCGATGTCAAGCTCGGTATGGTCGATGATGTGGGAAGGGTTGTTCAAGTATCTCCTCATCTGGGATATGTGGAAGAGATCATGAACCCGATGCAACTGAGGTGGAAGAGGTAAGCGGTAAGCCACCTCACCAACTCTTCTAAAGACTTGGAATAGTCTGATGAATCTTAGAGATAACTTGTCACCTTTGCGAAATCTCAATAGACCTTTTCAGGGTGAGACTCAAAGAAAGATGTGGTATCCATCCTCGAACTCCAGAGGTCTCCATATCATATCAGCATATGACTTCTGTCTAAAATGTGCAGTCTTCATTTGTTCCTAGATGATCTGCACCTTCTATGTGGTAGCCTGTACCAACTTTGGTTCCACTATTGTTGAATCCCCTAGATCTGTCCAGCACAAAGGTGATCAACAAGGTTGCCTGTATGACTCCTCAAATGGTCCCCTCCCAATGGTGGAGTGATAACTGTTGTTGTATGCATAATCCACCAATGGTAAGTGATCCTACCGGCAACGAACAAAGTCAAGGACACAAATATGAATCAGGCCATTGGGGTCTGAATGGCACGCTCAGTCAAGCCATCCATCTGCAGATGAAAGGCAGTGATCAAACAAATTGGCATCTCTAAAGCCTCCTGCAACCCCTTACATAGCCAGAAAGTGAAATGAGTATCACGATAAGAGACAATAATCGAAGGTACTCCATGTAGCCTCATAATATTCTGCACATAGAGGTGTCTCTAGCCCTCTACTGAACCCTGATATATGATCGGTAAGAAGTACACCGACATTGTGAGTCGATCGACGATCTCCCAAATTGAGTCGTGTGCCCCTAGATGTACGTGGAAGACCCATCACGAAGCACATGGGTATCCCATCCCACATCCACTCTAGGACCTCTAATGGTTGAACCATGCCTATTGGTACCTGATGTTCTGCCTTCACTTACTGACAAGTGAGGCATCGAGAGACAAAATCTGTGAAATTTATTCACTCTTGGTCAATAGTGCTGTCGTCGGAGATCTTTGTACATCTTCACCACTCGTGGATGTACCGCTAGAGGGGATGTGTGGAACTCCCTCAACAATTCCTCCTAAAGTGACACCAGTACCATGGTATATCCTCTTATGAGGATGATGTGATCCCCACCTTACGATAATCCATCAGGTGTATGCCCTATGGATATCGGAGCACGTCGCATGTCACAGTCAGCGTCCCCATGTTGTGCCTCCCTGACATGATGAAGAAGTGCGGGAGTGACTGTGAGAGAATTAGGAAAATATGATCCATCTCTATCCACAAAGGAAGTCACCAAAGTGGTCAGTTGCTCTATCACATAACCTAGCAGTTGAATACCAGATCTCTTACTGAGTCCATCTGGAACAACATTCCCCTCCCCAGGAGTATAGATTATCTCGAAGTTACAGTTTTGGATGAACTGAACCCAACGTCATTATCTCAGTATTAGTTCCATATGAGAGAAGATATACCTGATACTCTTGTGATAAGAGTACATGGTAATAATCTCTCCCATCAGATAGTGTCACCACATCTTCAAGGTGAATTGCACTTCTTCTAAGTCCAGTTTACGGGTAGCATCATTCTGCTCATGAAGTCTCAGATGTTGTGAACCATATGCGATCACTGCTCTCTCATGCATCATGAAACATCCATGTTCGGTCCCATATGTGTCGCTGTAGACTATGTACCCTAAGCGTTCCTCTGGAAGCCTTAAGATGGGGGTAATAGTCTTCCTCTGCCTCAGCTCCTGAGATCTCTACTGCCATCTCTCCTACCACACAAAGGGTTACCCCGACTACATTAAGGATTATAGTTGTGATGCAACTCTGGAGAAGTTTGGTACAAATGTCCGATAATTTGCTAGCCAAACCCTAGAAACTTCAGACCTCCGTCACACTTCGGGGTGGATCCCAAGAAAGTCACACCACAATCTTCAATAGATTCACTACATCTCTAGACTCTAATATGACATGTCCCAAAAACTGATCCTCATGGATGCAGAACTGGCTCTTCGAGAGCTTACCATTAATCTGGTGCTCTCGGAGTGTGTCCAGCACTACTTGCAATGGATAGGAATGCTCCCCCCAGTAGTCGAGTAGATCAGGATTTTGTCGATGATGACTACGACAAAGAGATTGAGGTAAGGCTGAATGACCTTGTTCATGAGTTCCATGAACACTAATGGAGCATTGGTTACACCAAATGGCATAAACAAGAACTCGTAGTGTCTGTACAGACATATGAAGGTCGTCTTCTTCTCATCCTTGTCTCAAAATCAGAGCTGGTGATAGCCTGCTCTGAGTTATAACATCGAGAAACATTGTTCTTCCATCAGCTGATCAAAGAGGTCGCCAATTTTCTGGAGTAGGTACATGTTCTTCACAGTCACCTGTTTAAAGCGTCGATAGTCAACACAAAGCCTAAAGATCCGATCCGCCTTCTTGGAAAATAGAATCGAGTCTACCCAAGGTGAAACACTAGGGAGAATGAACCCCTTCCCATACAAGTCCACTAGTTGTACCCGTAGCTCGCGAGCTCCGCAGGAGCCACCTGATATGCTGGTGTAGAAATCGGTGTTGTCCAAGGGTACACATTAATGTAAAAGTATACCTCTCAACGAGGGGGTAGACCCGGACCATCACAAGGAAGACATCTGCATACTGTTCCACCACTACAGGATAGCTCGGACTCTCCACATCAACTACTCTGATGGAAAGAATACCCAACTGATGAGTGATCGGTTGCGCTCTCCTCCGAGTAAGCCCATCCTACACTGCAAAGGATTCCTTTTCATCGGTGAAGGCAATCCTGGTCCCATCTGGGTAGACACAACACACTTTGCACCTAATACAGTCAATATGAGCATGGACTATAGATAACCAGTCCATACCCACGATTATGTCATAAGGCATCGACGCCAATACATGGAGATCCTAGTTTAACCTATCACCTCCTGTAGTAAGCTCACACTGTCGGCACCAGTGCGTAATCATCGAATATTCTCCCGTAAGAGTCTCAAACCATAAGGATTGATCCAAAGGCTCTATCAGAATCTCCTAGCTCTGAACAAGGGAAGTGGTAATGAGAATGTGACTGACACATATGTCTATAATTACTCCATCTAAGGTGGATTAGACACAAATCGTACCTTGTATCATCTCCGGATCACTGTGATCATAAGCCACGACTTCGTAGAGCTGAGGACTCTCATTTCATCCTGCTACATGCGGTCTGGGTGGACCTCCTGGTGGTGGTCATGGTAACACCTTGAATCGTCATCCCCCACCATCTGCATGGCTATCTCCTCTGCCATGTCTGCCTGCTCCCTACAAACCACCTCGATCGAATCTCTGTCTTTTCCTGGGCGGTCCTTCAACCGTCTTCTGATCTTCCATATCGCGGGTCAGATAGCCATGATCCATGTGACCCTGCCTGCCGCATGAGTAACACTACCCACTCATGGCATGTATGTCTCTACATCGGGTTCCCTGCACAACTGATCATGAGTCATCCAGTCATCCACCTATAGGTCTTGTCCTCTTGGACCTCTGCAACATATGTCTACTGCAAGCTGTAGAAGACTCCTCTATGTGTCGACTGGTAATGGGTCTCACTGCTGTTGACTACTCATCAAAGAAACTCTCCACCAATAGGGCTCTCTCTAACATCCCTATTTGCATCGGGATGCTGAGTGAGATCAATGAATCCCAGATATCTCGCCTAAGTTCCTTATCGAAGTTTCGAGCCTTGTTGAATGGGTTCCACACCATATCGATGGAGTAGCATGATAGGTATGTGAACCTCGCTGAGAATTCAGCTAATATCACACTACCCCACTACAGATGAAATAGCTCTTGAATGTGCACAACACGAAGAGTAACTAGAAAAAAATCTACCCGAAATAGGATCTCTAAGTCTGCCTAGAGAAGCATCATCTCGTCGTGAACCTGGAACACCATGCTCTAAAATATTCCCACTGCAGCATGTAGACAGCTGGCGGTATGTATCACCATGAGGTCTGCTAGTGTCCCTTCCAATCAAAAGTCTCTCACCACAGCCTCCATCTAATCCTCAGACACCTGTGGCTCCATATCTCCCTTAATACTGGGAGGCCTCTAGTGCTAGAACTCATGGAATGTGCTCAAGCGGCAAGCACCATCTACTGCTAGGTCTAGTGGCATCGGTAGCACAATGGTTAAAGCTAGTGTTGGTTCCTCTACTGGAAAAGGGCACGGCACTGAGGCATCATTTCTCGGTGGGATATTTGTGTGTACAACTCTCGGGAAACTAGCTGGTCATCCGAGTGGAGGCAACCTTAATGAAACAGATGTGACACGGTCAAAATTTATACATTGTGAGATGACCTAGTTGATCTAACTTAAGGAAATTTTTTGAAAACACACACGCAATTAGTGTAATCGTGTATTGAGTAATAAATCAGAAGTTAGGGTCCTGGTGTATGGATACATCGGTAGTTGCACCTACACTAGACTCTTTGATCTGAACACCACACTCACTACCCTTAAAACTATTTCTTCATAGAAAATATCAGAGTCCTATGTTCTACAGTAGAACCAACCCCATTGATACTAATTTGTTATGACCCATCCCCCGGGGACCGTGCCGTGACTACCACATTCCCGCCTTCCAGAGGCCAGGGGCTAGGGACTAGCACCAAATGTGTAATTCCCTAAAAATGGGAAGGAATTGCCTTTATAATCTATAAAAAAACACAACATAGCACAGAACTGGATAAGAAACACTCTGTGAAACTATATAACAAAAGAGTTCTGAATGTAAAAGGGGTCATAAATGAAAACCCTATTGTAAAGTACAAGGAACTGTAAGTACAAGTACAATTGAAGAAAGAAAAAATAGCTTCTAGGTCATCCCCAGGGTTACTACCTGAAGGGTAGGTATAGATCACGTCCTCAACAGTCCACGTCCGTTCGTCTCCTCCGCGTACTATCAGACAGTATGGACCACCTCTGGGTACAGTCCAGTCCTGGTACTCTCAGCCTTTATCAGCGTTTTCCATCGTCTCTATCCAACACAATGAGTGTGGGCAGAGCCCATGTAGGGGTGGGTATAACAATACATAGTAGGGACCCCGAGACCCTCAAGGACTCCTAAAATCTAACAAGGATAAACCAAAAATTATGAAATTAATAGATAACCACACTTAGGTATATTCCCATACATATACATAAGTTTCAAGTAATCCATATCAATCATGAGGAAAACACAAAATTTACAAACTCATCACACACCATGATTTATTCTAGGGGTAAAAAATTTCGAACCCTCGACTGCTTGAGAACTCCTACTCTATCGTGTATAGTGGGAATTCCACCATAACCAGGTGCTTCCCACTAACATTAGACTATTGAGGTACTCCTCCTGTGGAGTACTATGGGTCTGCTTTGTCACACAGAGGTGCACCCCACAATGGGTCTGCCGCAACAACCAGGCACTCCCACTCGTAGCCTCCATAGGTACTCCTCTATTTTAATAATGCAGGTGTACCGCTACAACCAGGCGCTCCACTACCGTGGGTCTACCTCAACATCCAGGCACTCCCCACTGGTCTAGTTGAGTCACTCTGAGTCAATCCGTTATCAGTCGTCAAGTCTCAGCAAGCTACTAGGTTCCCACACTAATGCTCGCTTTTCTTTGAAATATCTTCTCAAAAAGATATTGGAAGATGCTCCAACTACCACAAAGTACAATGAATAACTATCCCAAAGTTCCACCACATCATAGGGTTCTCAACATAACTAACAACATGTCAATCGAACGCCTGGTATGTGAGTTACTATCCTTCTATTCCTGAAGGCCCAGTTGGATTCGTGAAAGATCCAACCTGACTATATCCCAAATATACCCCAAAATTTAGTGGGGTATACTCAAACGGAACTTCACTCTCCAATAATTCCAGCGCCACTGACAGTTCTTCAAATGGACGTCTAGTACCAAAGATATGGCCAAAAGAAGCGCCAATGGGTCATAGTGGGCTGGGGTCCGATCTGACCCGGCCCGACCCAGTCTTGGCCTACCCGGTTTGGGTCGACCCGGCCGGACCCATTGGGTTAGGCCCGACCCGGCAGTCGGGCTAGCCCTTTGGGTTTGGTCAGACCCGCTTGGCCCGGTCCAGTTGGTCGTGAGAGCGGTTCGGCCCGTAGGGTGCCGTGTAGGTGGCTCGGACCGGTGGTACGAGGCTGGTTCATCCTGAATCATAATGAGGGCGGGCCAAGTTTCGCGGGGGCAGCGCTACAAAGGCGCGAGGGAGTAGCCATCGCAGCGGCGAGGCCGATGGGCCGGAGGGATGGCGCGACCAGTGCGGCGGTGTGGCTGGCTGCGAGGTGCTGCCGACGAGGTGGCGTGGCAGTGTGACTGACACGTCGGTGCGACAGACGACATGACGCGACCAGGGTGGCCATGGCTGGGGCGTGGGGCGTGGTTCAGCCGGTAGTCGGAACGCCGCAGGGCAGCATAAGTCAGAGAGGCTGTGGGTAGCATGGTCATTTCCTTCAACGCCTTCATCACCATTTCTAAGAACACCCCAAAGAAGATCGGTGGGGGGTCGGGCATTGTTAGATTTGCCGACACCCTCCACGTTTAGAGTGATATAATATTGTTCACAAGAACGAAGCAAATAACTTCATGGAACATATCTTGAAAACATCAATTCGCATAATCTCTCGTTTAACAAAAATTCTCAACCCGCAAGGAAAAACATCTACAGATCATCATGATAATAAATTGGTCTGGGTTCTTTGTTTTAGAAGGAATGAATCAAGGGAATAATAACATACTTAAAATAAAAATCCCAACCTTCTTTTTCGATGGGGTCGTGGGGAGGAAGATGAACCGTTGGGAAAACACGAACGTCGATTATCCATGGATTAGGACGTCTCACTTCGGAAGGCGTTCCAAGGAAGATGGTCAATGTCAAGGTCGACATTCTTTGTTATTCGAGTGTTCTTAACTGGTGGAAGTGTTCTTCATGGAGTTAGCATTCTTCATTGGAGTGTTTTCTCTCATGAGCTCTATTCCTCCTTTGCCAACCTTTTTCCAACAAATGAATTGCTAGCCCCTCCAAATATATGATTATCTATTATTTAGTTTGTTGCATTTAAAATTCAAATTGTAGCATTTAATTTAATCGGTTGGATCAAATAATTAATGTGGGATTGTTGAAACCATTAATGGTAGAGGAGGTCAAGAGGCACAACCTCATTTATGTGGTTGTTGAGTGGATTTCCTCAACTAAAAGGGGGTTTAGTCCTGGGTGGTCCCCACACCGTAACCTCTTGTGTAAGGTTAGGTTCGGGTGAGCCCCAACACCATAAACTATCATGGGAGGTTCGGGTATGGTGTTCCCCACCTCCAACTTCCACATGGGTCTTATAATAGATAAAATAAAATAAAACATGAATTTCTTTTATTTTATTATTTCCATGAAAACCCAAAAAAAACTTACTTTCATCCTCGACCCACTACCATCAAGGTAAATGTCTTTTTAAAAGATTACCGGAACTACAAGTTCAACGGTGCCCTTATATTTCAATTTCGAGAACCATTTCAAAAGTTATAAAGATCCGCTCATAAGTTTACTGAACGTATCCGAAAAAAACATCAGAACAAGATTATGGCCACACTGGGCCTTAGAATCACGCGCCTTCAAATTTCACAGACTCCTATATTTCCCATATATTTTACAAAAATACATTTAAATTTTGGTTATTTAAATCCATTTTCAACCTTCAGTCTTTCAAAAACTAGAATATTTATTGGATTAAGAGGCTCAACACTACATTTATACCACATGAAATACTCAGAACAATAGTTAGATGAGCTTGCCTCATCTTCATCTCCACATATCCATCAGGCTTCTCTTCAACCATTGAGAAGGTTGTGTGAGGTGATTCAAACTAGGATTCCTACCCAGATGATCTTCCAGAATTGGTACACACAATGGATTCCATAGGGGTACTCATACCACAATTCATGCTTCCATGTTCCAAAAAAACAACACCAAGTCCATCATTCACCACTGCCCGTGCCAACCACTCAGTATCATGATCATCAAGGCGATCACCACTTGGGATTTCCACAACCTACGAGGTGAAACTCTTCCTTCCACTATAGCAAACGTCCTCCAGATTCCCAACCAGTAACAATTAACACAGAATTTCATCCATGATTTTAATAATACTTATTGCATCTAGAGGAACTTCTTTACATCAGCAATTTAGATGTAACGTATTGGAGGCCATGAAACATTGACCTCAACACAAACCTGCAGAAAATCGAGTGTTACATAGTCTCAGTACGGTCATCAGAGAATAGATATCACCCAATCATATTGCCAATGGTGTAGAGAATAGATGAATTTTGAAAAGAAATATGATTTTTGGGGAGACTAACCCATGTTGCAATCAATGATGGGTCACACATCATATAGAGTTCGAAACTCCAACAGAATAAGTAAAAGGAAGAACCATCTCACCTTCGAGGAGCACTGAAAAAAGTAGTTATCATATCTTCTTCTGATCCAAAATGAACCACTATATATCCCCAGTCAAGAAACCTAAAGACCACACACTCATAAAGAACCCAATATTTAAAGATGAACTGGGAAAATGCTTCCACCGAAGGACGATGAGGTAGAAAATGAGCCACCAATCTACACCTGCAAAGATCCACAACACTATTAAGTCCCACTGTGAGCAGAGATAGTTAGAGAGCCTCCCGAAAGAGATCTAGAACATTTAGGGAAATAAGGTTTTTTTAGGAAAGGCATAGGAGAGCTAGGGTATGAAGAAGGGTCATCCCTCCTAAGTAGTTACGTTCGCGAGACTCCACCCTCCGATCGGGAGGGGGGAGTTACACTCTTGTAGATACCAAAAGGTATTCATTATTGAATGGACTAACTTACCTAAAGTGCCTAAAAATTGAAAAAAAAAATATTAAATAGGAATTATGGTTGATGAACACCTCCACCACAAAAAAATAGTGCAAATTAATAATTTTGTTACTAAACCTCTATGATTCTCAAATTTTTTCATGTTGGTTTATATTGAATAATATAGTTTTCCAACCTATATAATTTGACCATTATGACTAAAATAAATTGATATTTATTAGAAAATATATATCCGATGATTATTAATATTATATGTAATTTATAAAAAAACCGTGTGTTTTTTATATTAATTTTAAAACAACCATATATGGTGTGCTAAAACACTCCATAAACATGGAACGTGTACACAACATTTTTAAACTATATGGTTCAATATATTAATTATAAATTATAAATTATAATTTTAATAGATCAAGATTACTATTTATTAACACATAAAAATCACTTTTTTGAATATAGTTTTTTATTAATATTATGTCATTTAACAAAATTACTTTTATTTTAAAATAATAATAATGTCAATTTTGACATTATTTATTTAATAATCATTTTAAAATATCAATATTATATTTTATTTAAAATATAAATTTTTTAAATATGTGAAAATTGAATTATTAATATAAAAAATAATAAAATTATTATAATATAATCACTTCACTTCACTTTTAATATATATAATAACATTTATTTTAGTTAATTATTAAAAAAATAATCACAATGTTGGAGTTTCTTAATCATTTTATGTAAGTAAAAAATCTCTAAAATATATTGATAAATTATTATGAAAATGATAACATATTTATCTTAAAAAATTTATGTTCATATCCTAAAATGTGATTTTTTTTATAAAAATATCAAAAATATTTATAAATGTTAATGTTATAGAAGGTTCCCTTTTTGTTTTCATTGTCACTTAATGATTTATATAGGGAAATTCAATTTAATAATATCCTAATAAACCATAAAATTAGAATCCAATAGGGGATATGGTTTAATTATTTGAATCCAATGAAATTTGGACTTTTTTGTAGGTCATTTTGGTTCTTATGATTGAGTTTTAGTCCCTTATTAGTCATAATTTAACCCTAATCAATATAATTAATTATAGACACATTCACTGATTTTTTTGGACAAATATTATGTTGAACATATTAGACCACATATTTTATTCTTATTACAATGATTTATTTCTTTTTTAAAAAAATTCAAATAACAGAAGTGGTAAAATTAAGAATAATTATAATCCCTTTTGATGTGGTTGGAATGTGAGATTTTAATGTTAAAACGTTCAAAAGATCAATAAGTTTTTATAACCAATTAAAATATAAAAATGATTAAAATTACATAAAATAGATTTATATATGCATAATTGATATATTTCTTCTTTAGAAAATAAATTATAATATTATTCAATTCTAATTATTATTTAAAATAAAATGTTGTTTTTTTATATATTGTAGTAATCTTTATTATTCATTGAAAAATAATGTTTCTCAGAAAAATCCCAAAAATTTACCCTAAGATAATTTCTATATTTTTAATTCAAAGTATATGTTTATTTCAAAAAATAGAATTCATAAATGTGTCAAAATTTAGTTTCAAAATAGTTTCTCTATTAACTCAATATCGCATCTAACATAAGATAATTTTGTGGTTTGTGTACAGTAAGCATTAATTTGTGTATAAATAATGATAACAACAAATCTATATTTATTCTAAATGGAAAATATTTTAAATTATTGAGGTCTTACATTCTCCCCACCATAATTAAAATATTTCCTCGCTATTTAAATATAAAATTGATAATAATTGAGCATATATTTGAAATACTATTATTGAAATACCCACATCAAAAATAGGCTCAATAAAACCTTATATTGATACAGAGTAAAATGAAATTTGTATTTCACCACAAAAGTAAGATTTATAATATTAGACAATTAGTGAAAAACTGGACTTGGAAGACAAATATAACCATCATGTTCTAATTTAGAGTGACAGAGAACATGTTAATCTACACTATTTAGACCACAAAACCATAAACTATACTTGTGATTAAAGACCATCGATATCATCAAAACTGTTTATAATATAAGAAAAATTATATTTCAAACCACATTTTTTAGAGTTGTGGAATTCATTCACCCTTTATAAATATTAGTTGATATAAATTTTATAAATATAATATTTTATATTTATTATACCTTGAACCATTTATACATTGTGTATTAGTACATGATGGATCGTATAATGAAGCAATACATTATCCTCTAAAATCTCAAACAATGATCAAATTAAACGATTTTATAAGTGGTTAACATTTATAAAAGATTATGATCCAACACTTTCAATGGAATATCACTAAATTTCTTAAACGAACATATCAATAAACTTCAATCTTCATGAAGTTTCTCTTTAATCATAACATGTCAAATATACGAACCCATTCATCATCTAATATCTTGAAATATGGTAATAAAATGAATTACCATGAATTTATACTTATTCATTAAGTAAAAAACACATTATTGGATATATCCCTTAAATTCATAAGTGTTGTAAAATAAATCAATGATATCATAGTTCACTTTTTGTAAATTTATTAATCACTTCCAGGGTAGTAAGCACTTAACCAAATCTATCAATTAATCATCATTATATCAATGTTAAGAATATATTAATATTTTTATTTTTCTTAGTCATGTGTTTCCAAAAAAATTAACTTTATACTGAATAAATTATATTTTTATCATTTAACATATAATGATATAGAATCCATAACGAAAAAATACTACAGTACTATCATTATATATTTCATAATTCATATAAAATGTAAATTAATGATAATATATTCAAATGACATAGTGATTTAATCCAAATAAACAAACACATTGATTATTCCACTTCATATTCAAGTCATTATCAATGATTCCACGTTCTATTACTAAATACCTTTTTCCTTTCACAATTCACTAGCAGTCTCATCATCAGTACCAATATAACCCTTACTCATACAAACATTCTAATTTTATTATAATATTTCCATATGGATCATAGATTTTCATAATGAGCATTCATTGCACACTTAAAGAATTAAACCGTCGATGAAGTCATAGGGTGTCCAATATTCTCATCCCTTGCATCAATAAAACTCTTCATTTTTTGTAGTTCTATTGTTTGTGTCCATTTTTACATAGTAAAAACAATTTCTTATACCACAAATACATTCACTTGGTTGATTCCTACCACATTATTGAAATATAAGAAATGGGATCTACATTCCTTTATGGTCTCCATTACTCAAACTCTCTATGAACTCATTCCCTATCTTCCTTAGTGAGTATGAGAGTTTGTTACGGTACACATAGTTAATCATTTTCTATAAAAGATTATTAGGAATTATCACAACATCATTCACTCCATTGATACTTTCGTTAATGTTCTCGTTATTAAATTTATAATTGCATTCAATATTAACATAGTTATTTCTTGTTCTCTCTATTTACTAAAACTATAAACATTAGTGCAATAAACAATTATCAAAATTGAAAACCACATAATCATGAAGAATTACATATAGATTTTATAACCATGGATCCTAATTCTTAAATATATAACATATTAGGTTTATTTGACGTTATTCATAATTATCTTAAACATTAATTTTTGTTTATAGTTCATAATGAAAATGAAAATTATCCAATGTGTATCCCTTATGAGTGTCCAACTAGGTGTGTAGTAAGGACCATTGTCATGTACGAGGTAACCTCGAGTTTGGTATAAAACTCTTTTTCATAGTTACTTCTTCTAGGTACATTTATTATAGAACCACGTCCACTTGTAGTATCCATAAAGGGATTTATTTCTATGATTACCAACATAATAACTACATTTCTATGATTTTAGGATTATCTTCTATTCTTATCCTCAAATTAAATCATAGGTTTATGTTCCCTTGCCTATGTTTTCAAGACCTTGTTTCCAAGGTAGTGTCTAAACATACTCTTATACCAACTGTAATGCCACAACACTAGATTCCTAGAGGCGATTTATTATTTTATTACTCTGGCATTATTACTTGGAATGAAGTCCAAAATAATCGACCAGTGTATAATTCTTATAAAGAAAAATAACATACATGATAACCATTATACATTAGGAAATCGAAAACAAAAAATGATACGTATTAAAAGGAAATTGATTGTATCTCTAAAAAAATTATTCTATGTTTATTCATTAAAACAAATGAAATGAAACATTATAAGGGTGTTATCAAATTCTCATTAAGTGTATGTAAAGAAATCCCAATAGTGATTCAATGGACATAAACCAATAGTACAAGGTAAATAACTAATAACACCTAACATTAAAATAGGTGGATATATAAAATTAAATATTGAAAGTTAAGAAATAGAAACACTTTTCATTTAATCAATGAACTAAAAGTTAAATGTATCCATTAATATGTTAATATAAATATCATTAATTAATAATAAGTAAAATATATATTATGGGAATGAAAAATGGTTTATATCTATAACATACCCACGAGGCTTTGTTCCAAGGATACAATAATTGGAAGGATTCATGGAAAAAATATAATACAATGAAGGCTCCATGAAAATAATATAATATAGTTAAAGACTTATTCCATGAATCTAACAATTTCCAGGATTCATTCCAAGAATATAATAAATTCAAGTATTTATTCCAAGAATCTAATAATGTGATGGACTTGTGCTAGGAATCAAATATCATCAAGGATTCATTACAATAATATTATACATTCACGTATTAAGGAAAATAATAAAATAATTTCGAGGATTTGTTCCATTAATTTAATATTTTAAAGTCATTATTCTAATAATCTAATACTTTCATAGATTAATTCCAAGAATCTAATTATATCAAGGATTCATTCCATCAATCTGATACTGTCAAAATGAAAACTGAATAAAAAATGGTATATGGTTTAGTTAATAATAATATCTATTGAATTATAATATGGATATTAATTTAAATTTAAATTTTATAATGATTACAATAAATTAATTTCTTAAGTTAATTTTATTGATCAAAAGTGGATTTGATACTGCCCGGATAGTCATTAAGAGAATTATTTAACAGTACATTCTTTAAACATTCCAATGTGTCCCAAACTACTTTTTAAGAATTAAATCATATTCCCCGTGAAGGAATAATATAAAATTAAACTCAAAATATCTTGTGAGTAAGAATATTTATGATATAAAATGTCAAAATGTAGTATATACACCAAATAATATTTATTTGGTTTATTATAACAAAATAGTCTCAAGGGAATGTATCATTAGACTAAATTATATTACCTTATCATTCCTTTGGTTTTGTGGTCATTATCCTCATATATAGTGGTTTAAAATATGTTTCTAACATATACCATATACATATTAATTATTATAATATCATATATTAATTTCTAAAAAATATGTTTCCCATTTTTAACACTCTTTCATTATTCTAACTAATTCAGGTGTCAATATCCTCGTTTTTTCATGTATGTTTTTATTGACCTCACTTATTTTGATAATCCCAATTATGCTTTCATATTATTTGATATTTTCAATATAATGTTTCTCTATATATTAATTATTTCAATCTGTGATCAAGATGATAATAATATTAAAACAATCCCTGAGATATGTTAATCCATGTCTATCTATGTTTATATGAGTTCTGATGTTCTTATAACCCATTCGGATATGCATTGCATAAAAACAGATGAGTCACTGATCTACGCAGAGCTACCGATATGAACAGAGCTATCGGTAAGAATATACCAAGTATACCAACAGAACAGAATGGAGCTACTGATGTGCATTTCTACCAGTAGTCACCGATAGAGTAAGCCTGTTGATACGAGTATTGACAATCACAAACCTGAACTACTGATAAGAGGAAGTCTACTGATAGAACTAGTCTACTAATCTACCGACTGACAGACAGACCAGAGCTACCGATAGAAAAGAGATAATGATAGACATAAGTCTACCGATAGAGGCAGTTCATAGATAGGTACCGATAGATTAAGTCTACCGATACAAGTACAGTCACTAATACATATACCAACCGATTGAACGAATTCACTGGTATATAGTGAAACTGATGCAAGATCAAAGATCTATCGATGGAAGGTCCTTATACAAAGACCATTGTACACATTTACCAACGCGAGCTACTAATTGATCAACCAGTCAAACTCTATACTCTCAATACAATTTCATTATTTAGATAACGGTTACATTTGACGTTTTTAATGCAATCAATGTTATTTAATGAATCCTGTTGCCATGTTAGGAAACCGTAGCTAGTACCCATGAAAAAAGTAATCATTCTTTTGTCAGATCAGAAAGCCATAAAAGGGAAGATAAAGACCTAGCTTTATAGAATAGTAAGATGATGTGAAGTAGTGCATATGACAAGTATCAAATAACTAAGAAGGCAGACGAGTGAAAAAGGCAAGAGCTGAACATCATTCAAACATGGATCATTTTTCCCTAGTCTACATCTGTAATCCAAGAATCCTAGACATACATGAAGCTACTCATTTGTAGAACACAAGCTGTATTTTGTGTGAACTACCAAGAACACTTCATTCACTCAAGCTTCTAAGTTGAACCTGAAATCAAGGATGAATTCGAAACTCTGTTTTCTGAGCAGAAACCAGAGAAGGACTCATAATCTTATCAGACAAATCAAACGAGTACAAATCTACACTGCCAATCACTAATGCTTTTCTAAACTCTCTATCTCACTTTCATTAGTGATTCCATCTTTACATTTCGAGCAGTGTGTGTACCCTGTTTATTTTACACACACTGGATCCTGAGAAAAACTGGAGTATTCTTAAATCCTCAATCAAAATTCATAACCCTTTGTTTCCCACTATGGATAGTGGTAGAGGTTTAGTAAGACCTGGACAGCTTGTGTGCTGTTGTTTGTGTTTCTCATGTAGAACTGTGGTAGAGGTCTTTGGACATGGACAATAGTGTACTGTTGTTTACCCCTAATCCAGGGTGTGGATCAATTTATTTAAATGGTTGAGAGGACTAAGTCTTGTCTTGAGACTGAACCTCTTGGTTATTTATGATATATTTTTAGTTTAAGTCATAAGCATACTATATTTATTTATTTCATAATCCGCTGCTATTACTTTGAAATACAACACTATTTTAATGCTACTTTGATAGTTAAATAGGAAATTTTTTGTACTTATTGTAATCCAGTAAGTTAGTTTCAAAAGCTTATTTAATCTTCAGATTAAATAAACTGAGACCCAATAAATATTTGAAAAACTAATTGGACATTTACACTCTGTATAGATTCACAACCATTTAACTTTGTTTTTAAATTGGGATATTTTAAGAGAAATATTTTTTACAGAAATTTCAATTGGAACTCAATTCACCCCTCTCTTGAGTATCCACCCTGACAAACATTTTGTATTACAATATTTGTTTTTGTTAAAGGATTTTTGACATATTATGTTTTCATCTTTGATTTTAGTTGCATCTTTAATGATCTTAAATGTCTGTTAGTTCTAAATTTTATATCGTTAGAATTTCTTTTCTAAAATCTAGTTATGGATAATAGACTAGAGGTTGCTGCTACAATCTGGCCACCA
Organism: Viscum album; assembly: GCA_963277665.1. Lineage (NCBI taxonomy): Eukaryota > Viridiplantae > Streptophyta > Magnoliopsida > Santalales > Viscaceae > Viscum > Viscum album. The sequence goes on along the minus strand of OY728151.1, from coordinate 397,609,209 downwards.
TTCTTTAATGGAACCAACTATGCCTAGTGGAAACTTAAGATGAAAATACATTTATAAATTATGGGTTTTGATATCTTCACTTCTATAGAGTCTCAATATAAAACTACAGAAACTAAAATAACAAATTGGGATGAACCGAAAAAGAATACTAACAATAATAATTGTAAAGATATTAATGCCATGTACTGTGATTTAGGATATAAAGAGTTTAATAGAATATATTTTTGCAAAACTTCCTATGAAATATGGGATACTTTGGGTGTTTCTAATGAGGGAACAACCAATGTTAAAGGAATGTGATTGAATACTTATACTATTAAATATTCCAATTTTAAAATGAAAACTGATGAACCCATTTCTGATATGTATCTCATGTTCAATGAGATAGTCAATACAATGAGTTCACTTGGAAAAGCTATTCCATCTAAGGAACAAATTATGAGGATATTGAGATGTCTTCTAGAATGATGGAGAGGCACATATATTTCAATCATAGGGTCAACTGAAATTAGAGAACATCCTGTAAAAGTGCTTATTGGGAAATTAATGATGTTTGAGGAATAACTTAAGGTAAATAAAGAAGAAGATTATGAAACCAAGAGAAAATCCGTAGCTTTTAAGAGTACTGCTTCAAAGATAAAGGACAAAGAAAAATCTCAAATACAAACTGACAGTTCAATAAGTGAAAGTTCAGACTCTGATAGTGATACTGAAATGGCTCAAATAGGTAGGAGATTCAAGAAGATTTATAGAAAGAAGAAATTATTCATAAAATATAACTACAAAGGAAAGTATGATAACAAGGCACATTGGAAGAAGGATTAGAAGAAGTCTGACAAGGAGGATGACATATTCTGCTATGAGTGAAAAAGGAAAGGACACATCAATGCTGACTGTCCAAAAATGAAATTCAAAATGAAATATGATTATAAGGATAAGAAGTAGAAGAAAGATATGAAAGATACTTGGAGTGCTTCAAATTACATCACAAGTGAATCTGAAGTTTCTGATTCTGGGAAGAATCGTGCCAACATGTGTTTCATGACCAACACATCTGAGGTAACCTTAAATACTATTATTTTAAAGTTTTATTATTCTGGAGATCATGCAGAATGTGATTCTAATTCTGTAGATATGTCTAAGGATGAATTATTTGAATACTATAATATGTTGGAAGAGACAATCAATGAACAAAAGGATAAATAAAAATCATTGAAGAAACAACATGCTCTCACTACTACTGTTAAAGTCGAACATACTATAGAAAAAGAAAAAAATGCTCAACTGTTAAAGGAAAATACTGAATTGAAAATGTCTAATGAAAAACATAGAAAGGACATAAGAAATGATCAAAAATGGAAGAGATACTCTAACTCAAATGTTAGGAAATATTGTTGCACCTAAATAGACTACTGGTTTGGGATACCAAACTAGAAAAATACAGTTCACTAAAACTCGATTTTTTCCTAAGTCTGGACAAAATTATGCTTTTTCTAGTTTTGGAAATTTTATTCATCAACTAGTTATTCGTATGGTTATAGATCAAATAATGTTTATCTTTCAAAATATATTGATTCTATAAATTATATGAGACACATACGACAAATATGGGTACTTAAAGCTTTGATTGTTAACCTATCTGGACCCAAGAATACATGGGTACCAAAATCATTTTCCATCTAAATCTGTTTTGTAGGAAACATGCTTAAAGAGCTCTCAAGAGAAGGTATAGTAATTGGACATGGGATGTTCCAGACACATGTGTGGATATTATTCATTCATCAAAAGCTTAATAAATTTTGATGGAGGCCATTTCACCTTTGGTGATAATTCTAAAAGAAAAATCATCGGCCTAGGCCAAATTGGTAACACTGGTTCTGTTTTAATTTCTAATGTGTTATTTGTTGATGGACTGAAATATAACCTGTTAAGTATTTATCAATTATGTGATGACAGATATAATATGAAATTTTAAAATGATTCCTGTAATTTTTTTAATTCTAAAAATGTTATAGTATTTTCTTCTTTAAGAAATGAAAATGTTTATGATGTTGATTTAAATGCTTCACCTAAACAAAATGTTACATGATTAAATGATTTTCATAATAAATCTTGGATTTGGCATAGAAGATTTGGAAACTGCAACATCTATTCACTTAGAAAACTATCTAAGAAAAACCTGGTTAGAGACTTACCCAAACTTGAATTCCCAAATGACAAAGTTTGTAATCCCTGCCAAAAGGGAAAGCAATATAATGTTTCTTTTAAATCAAAGAAAGAAGTTTCAACTCCTCAACCTCTCGAGTTGGTCCACATGGACTTGTTTGGACCTTCAAGAGTTTCTAGTTTAAATGGGAAGCACTATGCATATGTCCTAGTAGATGACTTTTCTAGATATACTTGGGTATACTTCTTAGCTCACAAAAGTGAAGCATGTTATTACATTAATAAATACTCAATGTCTGTAGAAAACCTTAGTGGACTTAAGAATAATTCCCTGAGAAGTGATCATGGCAGTGATTTTGAAAATCAAGAGTTTGAATCTTACTACACACACATTGTCTATAGTCACAACATTTATTCTCCTAGGACACCTTAGCATAATAGTGTAATAGAAAGAAGAAATAGAACCCTTTAAGAAATAGATAGAACCGTGCTCAACGAGTATGATCTACCTATTTACTTTTGGGATGAAGCTGTTAATAAAACCTGTCATATCATAAATAGAGTATTGATTAGACAAGTTCTCAAGAAGACCACATATGAGTTATGGAACAATAGATAACCTAAAGTTAGTTATTTCAGAGTTTTTGGCTGCAAAGTTTTTATTCATAATAAAAAGGATAATCTGGAAAAAATTTCTTCTAAAAGTGATGAATAAATTTTTCTTGGTTATTCTTTAACTAGAAAATCATATAGAGTCATTAATAAGAGAACCAAATGTGGGGAAGAATACGTTCACATCATGTTTGATGAAACTGATCCACATGAGACTAAAACATCTCTTGAAAATATTGAAGAAGAATTGAGTGTTCTGGACATTAATGATAAATCTAAAGAACCTGCCATAAAAATACCCAGTTCTGGAAATATTGCAGAATATGCTCCTAATGAACGTGAACATGGAGATGAACCTGAAATTTTTAGTCCCACCTTTACTAGATCAACAATGATTATAAAGAATCATCCATTGGATGCTGTTTTTGGTAATCTTGATAGAGGGACACAAACTAGAGCTTCTCTAAGAAACCAGGTTGAACATCAGGCCTTTCTTTCACAATTATAACCTAAAAATGTCAATGATTCTCTCAATGATGAATTTTGGATAATGGCTATACAAGAATAGTTAAATCAATTTGAATGAAATAAAGTCTGGGAATTGGTTGACAAACCTAAGGAAACATTAACAATAGGCACTAAATGGGTTTTTAAGAAAAAAGTTGATAAATCTAGAAACACAGTTAGGAATAAAGCTAGGCTAGTTGCCCAAGGATATAGTAAAGAAGAATGTATAGACTATGAGGAAACTTTTTCACCTGTAGCTAGATTAGAAGCTATTAGAATCTTACTTGCCTATGCTGCTCATATAAATTTTAAGTTATATCAAATGGATGTTAAAAGTTCTTTTCTAAATGGTTTTATTGTCGATGTTGTTTTTGTTGAACAACCACCTAGATTTACAAATCCTCATTTTCCAAATCATGTGATTATTCTTTCTAAAGCTTTATATGGTCTAAAACAAGCTCCAAGAGCTTGGTATGATAGACTTAGTAATTTTCTTATTTCTAAATGTTTTACTAAAGGGATTGCTGATCCAACTCATTTTGTTAAAATAATTTCTAAAGATGTTTTAATAGGTCAAATTTATGTTGATGATATTATCTTTGGATCTTCTAAACACTCTTTATGTACTTATTTTTCAAAGAGTATTCATAATTAATTTGAAATGAGTTTAATGGGAGAACTCAAATAGTTTCTTGGTTTTCATGTTTTCCAAAATGAAAATGGTATTATTTTGAATCAAAGTAAATATACAAAATACCTTTTAAGAAATTTTGGTTTCGATAGTATTATGGAAAGTGAAACTCCTATGAGTACAGTTTGTATATTGGATGCAGATGAAAATGGGAAACCAGTGGATCAAACTAATTACAGAGGTATGATTGGAAGATTACTTTACCATACTACTAGCCGAACAGATATTATGTTTAGTATGTGTACGTGCACAAGATTTCAAGATAATCCAAAATAATCTCACATACTTTCTATTGAATGAATAATTTAGTATATTAAACATACTGTAAACTTAGTTTTGTTTTACCCAAAAGGACAACCCGTTGAATTAATTAGTTATTCAGATGCTTATTTTTCTAGTTTCATGTTAAATAGAAAAAGAACATCATGAACATGTCATCTATTGGGAAAATCTATAGTATCTTGTTGTAGTAAAAAGAATAATTCTGTAGCATTGTCCAATGCCGAAGCAGAATACATAGCTGCTGGTAGTTGCTGTGCACAAATTCTATGGATGAAACACACACTTTTTTACTATGGATATGAATTTAAACACGTTTCTATCAACTGTGACAACACTAGTGCAATAAATATCATGAAGAACCATGTGTCTCACTCTAGGACCAAATACATTGATGTAAGGCACCATTTATTGAGAGATCATTACCAAAATGGTGATATGATTCTTGAGTTTATATGTAATGATAATTAATTAGCCTATATTTTTACTAAACCTTTGAGTTCAGAGAGGATAAGTTACATTAGACATGAGTTTGGTATGTTTAACCATGACCGATAGAAATTCTCACCGATGTAAAATTCTCACCGATGTAAAATTCTCACTGATGTAAAATTATCACCGATCTAAAATTCCCATTGATGTAAAAGTATCACTCATGTAAAATTCACACCCATGTAAAATTCTCACCGATGTAAAATTCTCACTGATGTGAAACTCTCACCAATGTAACCTCACTGATAGGAATTCTCTCTAATAAACCCTACAGATAATTGCGCTGTTTTAAACATCTGTCTACTTCCAGAATGAGAATCTTTTTTACTTTATATCATTTTTTATTTATTTTATGATTCCTAAATGATAAAACTAAAGTCAGAGCTACTTCTCAATCCATCGAGCCTTGAACCTTTACCTTCAAACATTAGCACCTGAATCCTTAGATAAACCTAAATCCTTCGAACCAGCGATGGAAAAAACCAAACTACCTACCATCAGAGATGAATCTATTAAGCATGAAACAAAGAAGCAGAAGACCGATGAAGAAAAAATTGGTAGCATTGCTAGAACTAGGTCGGGGAGATGACCAATGAATCCTCATCTGTAGAATCGAGTTATTGTTATTTAAAAGGAGTTGTGTGTAGAGTGGATTCTGCCTAGAAAATCCTTAGTGCTCAAAGTTCTTGAATATCAAAAATGGGTTGAGTTTTTGTCAAACAACAATGGTCCCCACTTTCCAAAATTGGTGAAACATTTTTACGAGTTTGTAAACTTTGAAAAATCTGAGAATGAAAATCAAGTAACCTCTTTTTTTAATGGAACAGATATATCATTTTCATCTGTTGAATGGGATGAGTGCATAAAAGTTTCACATGAAGATGTATCTAGATATGTATCGAGAGACATGCCACCTACCAGTGATATTTTCGACTATGAGACTGCTTTGGAAGAGCTGACTGGTGATGGATGTGAAAGATAAGTAGTTGATGCAGAAATGGATGGAGAGAACCTATTGATGTTCAAATTCGTTCAACATGTCTTGATACTAAGGAGAGGAGACTTTTCCAATTTGAGATATCAGGATTTATATCTCCTTCATCTCTTAAGACATTGTGTAAAAGTTAATCTGTGCAGATTGCTAATGATCCAAATAGAAGACATTACAAGGCCTAAATCAAAGACAAATGCGCTATTCTTTGCTAAGATAATTTCTTTGATGATCAAGGTAAAATGGGTAGCTGAGTCTCAAGATGAGATAGTGGTAGTGAAGAATAAATTCTGTATCACCTCTACAGTCTGCAAATACATGAGGATCAATTGTAACCCTTCGGGAGGAGAATTGGTCAATGATGACCAGAATGTGTATGATAAATTTAATCCTATGAATCATCTTTCAAGACCTAAGGATTTGAGGGATCCAGGTCTGGGACCTGATGAAGAGGATCTAGAATAGAGTGATATTTCAGAAGAGGAAGACTCCTCTATTAATGAAGGAGGATACCCTGATTTACCTCCTAGCCCAACTCCTAAAAATATAGATCAACATAAATCAGATAATGAATAAGCTATTGAAGAAGGTATTGAAGAGGATGTTGAAGAGGATGTTGAAAAGGCTTCTTTAGAGAATGAATAAGATGCTCATGAAAGTGAAGAATCTCTGTCAGCAGAGTTGAGTCTGAGTCCAGTGATTTGACAATCTTTAGTCTCTGCTGAGGATGCAGTAGAAGTGGAAGAAGCTATACCTAATTTAAAAGAATCTCTTGCTGCTGTAGAGAAGGAATTGATAGTGTAATATTATCCTGAAAATTAAAGACCTAATGATAATGATGGGAATGAAATTATCTTGATTGAGGATGTACAATATGAGGGGGAGCATCAAACCAATGTTGGAAGTGTTACAGTGGCTACTGGAATAGAAGATTTGAAAGAAGACCCAGGTTTTGTAGTCTCTGGTTTAGACTATCCAGATTCAGATAGTGAGGAATCTCACAATAGACCAAATATTCTTTATAATATTGAATCTGAGTTGTTTCCTGAAGATGTGGTCAAAATGCATGACCAGGATACTTTGAAGAAAAATCATTAGGACAGTTTTGTGCTAGAGGTAAAGAAGATGGAAGTCTCTTTGGTCTCTTCAATTCAATCAGTTTGACTGACTCAGTGGTCAGTTTAGCATCTAAAAGAGTACCCACTGTAGTTGTACCTACCGATATGATCACAAGGGATGATCTAGAATCCTTGAAGGATGAGATAATAGAATCCTTTATTGCCACGGTTTCTGAGATGAAGCACTGTTTTGCTGAAGAGATGAGTATTTTGGAATGATCTTTTGAACATTATCTTGCTTGTAATTTTTCAACCTTCATGGAAGAAATATTGGAAGAAGTTAATGACTACCAGGATCAAGTTTCTAGACTTGAAGTAGATCTTGAAGCTCTAAAGGGATCTGTTGTTTCTTTAGACTCTTACATGAGCTCAAAATACCAAGAAGACAAGGACATAACCTATGTCAAGAGTGTGGTAAGCCAGATGGTTTCTGTATTTGATGGTTTCAAAACATCCATGAAAGATCATATTAAAACCCATGATTCCTAGGTTCAATATCTTATCAGTGGGTTGACCAAAAGCTTCAAAGAGACTATATCTTTCTCTGTTGGTTCTCTTATATTTAAACCCTCTATAGATCTGAATCAAATTCGAGCTGTGACGAAGGAGGAGCTTGTTCAAGCTTCATCCAGTGGCTCTGTGGACTCATCCAAGCTTATCAGAGTTGTAATTTATACCAAATATTCATCCAGAGAGATAATGAAGATAGTCCAAGACTACATTAGAGAAGCATCTACCTCTCAGAAAGAAGTAAAAGATAAGGTGGACTCCTATTTCTCTAAGTTTTTCACCAAGAATCAACTCAAAAATCACTTCAAACTTCTGTTGAGAAATATGATCTTGCCTCCGGTCAATCAAGCTTTCAGAGAGAAAGTTAGCAAGCTATGGTAATTGACTCCAGCATTGGACATGTTTATGGAGAACAAGGATTACTTCATATCCGATATGGAGAGAGGAGGAGGAATAATTATGGATTTTAGAAATCTGTTGCTGCCTTTTCTGCATGTTGATGCTAGGCCAGTGATTGTCCATCCTACCTTACCGGCCTCTATATCTGCTACTTCTCCAGATCAGATGACTCCTGCCCATGCAATTTGAAGCATCACTCCTATGATCGCACACAGGACTCCGCAGTACAGACCAATATCAGTTTATATGGATAAACCTCCTATGATCATTTCTGGAATTCCGATGCCCTCACTGGTAACCACTTCACCTGAATCCTCTTATGCTCCCAAAGGCAAATCTCTCATTGAGGATGTGGATTGAAAAAATGGCTAGACTATTTGATAGGAATGTAGTGTATTTTTTTTATGTCTCTGTAACATTTTGTAACATCTAATACAATTGTATTTCCTTTCTTTCTCATTTTCTATATTTTCTCCTGTTTCTTATTGTTTCCCACTTTATGATTATCACAAAAGGGGAGAAATGTTCTACAGGTATATTAAGGGGGAGAGATGTTAAAGATAGAGGGGAAATTTTATCTAAGGAAAAGCTATCATACTTTACTCCTCTGATACGGTTGCATTATCAGTGATTTTACTTTCATCCTTTGATACCATTTCATTTAATTCTCGGATACCTATAAATTTTACTTTAGCTATCATTGAATTTAATTTTATCTCCGATACTATGATTTTTTCATCCACCTCTGATCCACTATGTTCTATAACATACTGTTTCTCTCAGATAATTGCATGTAATGATATATCCTCTGATTCAACTTCTCACTATCTTAAATCAAAAATATCATAAGTTGTGATTATCAAAATGGGGGAGATTGTTGACCTCACATGTTTTGATAATCCCAATTATGCTTTCATATACTTTGATAGTCGCAATATAATGTTTATCTATATATTAATTCGTTCAATCTGTGATCAAGATGATAATAATATTATAACAATCCCTGAGATATGTTAATCCTTGTCTATCTATGTTTATATGAGTTCTGAAGTTCTTCTAACCCATTCAGATATGCTTTTCATAAAAACAGATAAGTCACCAATCTACGCAGAGTTACCGATATGAACATAGCTACCGGTAAGCATATACCAAGTCTACCGACAGAATAGAATGGAGCTACCGATGTGCATGACTAACAGTAGTCAATGGTATAGTAAGCATGTTGATATGAGTATTGAAAATCACAAACATGATCTACTGATAGGAGGAAGTTTACCGATAGAACCAGTCTACCCAGATACCGACTGACAGACAGACCAGAGCTACCGACAGACAAGAGCTACCGATAGATAGAAGTCTACCGATAGAGCCAGTTCACAGATAGTTGCTGATAGAGTAAGTCTACCAATACAAGTATAGTCACTGATACAACAAGCAACCGATGGAACAAAGTCACTGGTATATAGAGTAACTGATGCATGATCAAAGAGCTACTGATTGAAGGACCAGCTACAAAGACCACCGCGCACATTTACCAACACGAGCTACTAATTGATCCACCAGTGAATCTTTATACTCTCAATACTATTTCTATATTTAGTTAACGGTTACAGTTGAAGTTTTTAATGCATTCAATGTTATTTAATGAATCATGTTTCCATGTCAGGAAACCGTACCTAGTACCCATGGAAAAAGTAATCATTATTTTGTCGGAGCTAAAAGCTATAAAAGGGAATATAAAAACCTAGCTTTATAGAATAGTAAGATGATGTGATGTAGTGCATACGACAAGCATCAAAGAAATAAGAATGCACACGGGTGAAAAATACAAGAGCTGAGCATCATTCAAATGTGGATCATTTTCCACTAGTCTACATCCATACTCTAGGAATCCTGGACATACACGAAGCTACTCATTTAGAGAACACAAGCAGCATCTTGTGTGAACTACCAATAACACTTCATGCACTCAGCCTACAAATTTGAACCTGAAATCAAAGAAGAAAATGACAATCTATTTTCTTAGCAGAAACCAGAGAAGGAATCAGATTCTTATTAGACAAATCAAAAGAATCCAAAGTTGCACTGCCAATAACTAATGATTTTCTAAAGTCTCTCTCCCAATTTCTTTATTGTATCCATCTTTACATTTTGAGCATTGTTTGTACCCTATTTATTTTACAGACATACTAGATCCTGAGCAACACTGGAGGATTCTTAAATCCTCACTCAAACTTCATAACCCTTTATTTCCCTCTGCGGATAGTGGTAGAGGTCGAGTAAGACCTGGACAGCTTCTCTGCTGTTGTTTTTGTTTCCCACGTGTAACTGTGATAGAGGTCTTTGGACCTGGACCATAGTGTACTGTTGTTTACCCCCGCTCCAGGGTGTGGATCAATTTATATAAATTGTTGAGAGGACAAAGTCTCGCCATGAGACTGAACCTATTGGTTATTTCTGTTGTGTTTTTAGTTTAAGTCATCAGCATACTATATATATTTATTTCATAATCCTCTTCTATTAATTTGAAATACAAAACTATTTTAAAGATACTTTGATAGTTAAATTAGCACGTGTTTATACTTATTGTAAACCAGTACGTTAGTTTCAAAAGTTAATTTAATCTTCAGATTAAGTCAGCTGAGACCCTATCATTCTTTGAGAAACTGATTGAACATTTACACTCTTTATAGATTCACTATAGTTTAACATTGTTTTTAAATTGGGGGATTTTAAGAGACATATTTTTAACAGAAATTTTAATAGGAACTCAATTCACCCCTTCTTGAGTATCCTCTCCGACCAACAGTTTTGAATTGTTACATGTTTTTACCGTTAGTTAGATCACTATTTGATCATATAACTATTTTAAAACATGACTAAATTATCTAAAATAGTCAATAATTATGTATTTATAATAACCCATAATGTTTGGTGATATGAAATTAAATTCACCGTTCATGGAGACGGTAGGTTGTACGTACGCATTAATGATACATTAATTTATTTATCATCATAAAAGAATTCAAAATAAATGATACATATTTATTTTGTAATTATTGTATCATATATATGTTATATATGTTATATTGGATTAATAAAAACATTCTTATTATTTTCCATATATAGTGTGAATGAATGAAATCACATTGAAGGGGCGGTAGTGCACACATCCTCAAACAATGTTATCATATTATAGAAAAATTGGAAGTATTAAAGATGTGGGTTATAAAAGTATTACAGAATTATTAATAAATAATTAATAGAATATTTATCATTTATAAATGGAGTATCCATCATAATTTCCACCTTGAGAGTTGGTAAATTAAAAATGAACGATCATTATTTCGTGAGGAAGTAGTTTGTTACACAAATGAATATTATGTTCATTACGCATTAAATGGAAGTGTGTGTGAGTTTAGATACAAAAATTGACGAAAAACATCCTTTAATATTTAGGATACTTTTCATATTATAAAATCATAAACTGAAAATATATAATTGATTGGATAATGGAAATCAAATGAAAAATAATAAGGAATTTTTTTAACTCTTTATCGGGTAACCCCTTTTTGTTTGTACCAAAGGGATTCATTGGATTTCATTAGGACCAAGGGAATGATTATAGGATGATATGAGTGATGCGGAGGAGGTATTTTTTTTATTATTGTGATTTAAAGGTGGCATGAGTGGTGTGATTAATGTGTATACCGATTTCCATTTTATAGTGGAGGGAGAGTGGTAATATTGTAAATACCAAAAGGTATTCTTTAGTTGGAGGTGTTACAATCCTAAAGTGAGAAAATAGAAAAATATTGGATAAAATGGTATAAATTTCCTTTTAGAATCTCCACCATGAAAAATTATGTTCACTTTAACAATTTTTATTCCTGACTTCTAAGATTTACAAATGTTATAAGTTATATTATTAAAGGATCTCGTTTTATATCACCCTTATGAATAGAATAAATGGATATTCAATTGAAAATATAGATCTAGTGATTTTATTAATATTATATCTACTTTATAAAATTAAAATAACGTTAATTTTATTAATTAATTTTCAAATATGTTCATATGATTCGTTAAAAATCTTCTTAAACTCTTATAGTGTTAACAAAAAATTTAAAATATATGCGTCAATATGTAAATTATAATATAAAAAAATTCCATTTATATATCATATTTAATATTTATTTACAATTAAAATTCATTTTTTAGAATATAGGTTTTTTTTTTAATTTTAAATCATTTAATAAAATATCGTTTCTTATAAATTAACAATAATATCAATTTGATATTATTTATTAAATTTTACATTTAAAATATCATTCTAATATTGGAAGTAAAATAAACGAGGTTTTAAATATTTTTTACAAGATATGTTAATATAAAAACAAAATACAATAATTTAATCAATTAACTTAAATTTTAATATATATAGTATCATTTATATTAGTTAATTGTTAACTAAATAATACATACATTGGAATTTATTATTCATTTTAAGTAACTAAAACATCACTAAATTTTTTTGAAATAATATTATGATAAAAATAAACTATTTATCTTTTGAAAGGTCTTGTTTAACCGAAATTTTGATGTTATGATCATATATCAATTTTTTAATAATTTGTAAAGGTATGAGAAGTTCCCTTTTTTTCCTTTTTCCTTACTTAAACATTTATATAGGGAACATCCATTAAAAAATAACCTAATAACCCATTAAATTATCCAAAAGAATGTAAATGGTCTAATTATTAGAATAGAATTCAATTTTGTAAAATATCCTTTTCATTTTAGTCATTAATAATAACGTTTATTCCCTTATTAAGCGTAATTTTACATTAATCTCTGTAATTATGTATAATCACTTTCAATAATAATTTTGGACTAAAATAAAGCGGATATTATTAGAAGAAAAATATTATAATGATTTAAAATATTTATTGTCATTTTTCAAAATTCATATCACAGATATGGGAAAATTAGATTATTTCCAATCTCTTAGATGTTATGAGAATTATGATTTTTAAAGAACAAATGTTTAAAAGATCAATAAGTTTTTATGTCTCATTTAAATATAAAAATGATTCCAATGGCTTGAATTGGAATACTATAAAAATTATTGATCAATTTTTTTAATTTAAAAACAAATTAAAAATAAAATTTAATATTATTCATTATTGAAACTAAAATGATGTTTTTACTAAATTGATGTAATTTGAACTATTCATCATAAAATGTAGTTTCGTTGAAAAATACCAAAAATTCATCCTAAGATAATTTTGGCATTAAAATTTTAAAAATGTTATTTATTTTTAAAAATAAAATACTTAAATGTTTCAAATTTTTGTTTTAAAATTGGCTCTCAATAAAAATGTATTAAGAACCAATATTCTGTGTAACATCAGTTAATTCAGTATTTTTTGTAGAACAAGAATATCTATTTGAATAATGTATGATAACAAAAAAAATTAATGCATTGAAAATATAAAAGATTTTAATTTCATGGGGTTTTACACCTATAAACACTACTATAAATCCGACGTATACCAACTCATATATACCAATGGTTTATACTAACTGTTGGTAAAGGTCCCCTTTCCCAATGGTTATTGAAATTTTTTAGGATAAGCCACATTGACACTACTATTCATGATATATATATTTATTTATATATATATAGTTATATTTATTCATATAGTAATATATATATATATATATTAATATATATTAATATATTTATATTAATATATATATAGTTATTTTAATATATATATAGTTATATTAATATATATATTTATTGTTATATTAATAAATATATATATTTATATTAGTTTATATATATTTTTATTAATATATATTTATATAAATTTTAATATATTGGTTTTATATATAAAATTGATATTAGTTATTATTTAGATAACGCTAATATATTTTACATGTAAATATGATTAGTTATTTATTTAAGAAATTAAATTTTTTGCTGTGAATATATAAAAAATATGTACAAACGGTTATATATTTTATTATAAATAGTAGTGAATTATAAAAATTGTAAAATTTCGATGACATAATATAAATATGAATTTAATACCTTGTAATAAATTCATTCCCCACCAAAAAAGACAATAATACCCCCTTTAACGAGGCTGAAAATCCAAAAAATTTAAAAAAATGGGGTACCCTGAATAAAAACACCGTTTTAGAGGCATTTTGGGCCTTTTGTGGACTAAAAAAAATTTATCGGGGTCCCCTAAAGTATTTGGGGTGTTGATCTCTTTGCAGGCTTTGATATGATATATAGTAGAGCTCAAACAGACACCCAGATCAAAATTTATGGTTGTTTGATGTTCGAGTTGTGTTTTCAACATATTTTGGTTGTGATTTTTATTTTTTTATTTTTTGGGTCTTCAAATTTTTATGATATTACTATTAATCTTTAATAATTAGGAAATTATTAATTAAATATATTTTATTAATTTTTTGTAATCCATTTTCACTAAAATCATATATATAATGTATATTAAGTGTAAGTGTATATTTATACTTATCTATAATAATTTCAAAATTATATATTATATTTATATCAATATAACTATATTAATATACTAATATATTAATATGTTATTTTTAGTTAATTTATTTTGAATTCGACCATTTATTAGCGCTACTAAAAAATGCGATGATAGAGGAGGTCCCTTTATCAGCGCAAAAACAAGAGCTGATAAAGGGGGTACCTTTATCAGCACTAAAAACACTGATAAAGGGGGTACCTTTATCAGCTCTAAAAACACTGATAAAGGGGTACATTTATCTGCTCTTTTTTAGCGCTGATGAACGTACCACCTTAATCAGCGCTTTTTTGTTAGCACTGATAAACGTTGGCGCCGAGAAAAACTATATTTCTTGTAGTGATGGGATCCTCATATAATAATTTAAAATGATGAGTCCTACATGCGATCCCCTAAGAATAATACAACAAATTCATCCAATATGGGATCCTTGTAATGACTCGTAGTAAGGGATTTCTTATATAGGACCCTTAATAATTTCATAATATGCATATGGATCCTACATATGATCTGCATAATGGTATATAGGTAAATAGACCATGTATGGTATTCACTAGGTTATTATGTAAGAAACTTTTTACAACATGGTATCATCATTAACTATATGAAGATATATTCATCCTACAATACATCCTATATGGATAAAAATAGGATGAAATAATGAATTAGTGACCCTTAGATGTAACTAATATCATAGCCTCATAAGAGAGAAGGAAAAAATATAGAATGATAAGTCTATAAGAAAAATATAAACAATTATTGGCTAGGAAGATGGATAATGGCCCAAATTAGATCATATTCTTACTCTCATTATAATATTATATTTGATTACAGGAGGTATCACCTCTCCATTAAGAAGGAGCTTGAAACACATTCTAGGATTGCTCGATTCACATCTTGGGTTTTACAGTCATTAATTAAAAGTATAAAATATTATAATTGAATATTCATGGGTAAAATTTTGACTACTTGGTATAGAGTTATTAAAAACCCTAAAAGGGTAATAATGTGTATAGTACAGTTTAAATATAAATAGTCCACAATGTGTAAAATCTTTTCCTAGGATGAGTGTGTACCTCAACAAGACTTTCCATGTAAAATCCCACATACATGGAATATTTATAATATACCTAGATTTTATCCTACCTAGGGGTCCTTCCCATACATGTCACACAACCATGTAATTTACATCACATAGATGAGTACCTTTACCTGGTGTGTGACCCACATAGGGTCTAGCCATGTACAATGTTTCTCTATGTGTCCCTACATGGGATGTCTGGATGGGTACTCATCTATAAGGACAAGTCCCAGTAAATGATGTACATAACAAAAATAATTCATGTAATTATAAAATATCATCATCATTGAATAGGAATAAAACATAAATTTTGTTCATGAACAACATTTCGTGGATCATGATTTTTGTACAGGAAATTACCAAATCACCTGAAACCATCTTCCCTCTTAAAGAAACATATCAACACAAAAGGGGTCATGATCCATTATAATAGTGGTTTAAAATTTAAAAAGTTAAAATCTTGTAGTATATAGGGATGTAACATAAAACTTACCAACCTTTAGTGGAATCTAGAGAAGCTTCAATTATTTCCATACTCCACAGCTACTACATGAGGATCTGTCATGTCCCAAACTACATAGAGCTACATATCTTCTCTTATCTCACTATCTATCTCCATATCCCTCTTATCTTTTTGTAATATGATATAAGATACCCCTAAGGTAATACATGAGATTATAGGTAAAGAAAATATGAAACATAATAGAAACATAAGAAAAAGAGAAAAGAAAATAAAAAGGCAACCCAGCTGGGCCTCGATGACGGACTTGATTTTATGCCTCGCACTTAAACAATTCCCTATTTGAGACTCAATGATTAATAAAAAGTATATATATAATAATCCATTGAATATATAAGTTAAAAATAACATGAATGAATAAATTTATATTCAATTATTTTATTATTACATACAAATTATTCTGCTAAAATTTGAATTGTTCAAAATTAAAAAAAAACTCAATTCCTAAGGTAAAAACCTTATTCTGGGATCAATATAGTTGTTAGGTAAATTATATGATTCCATATTCATGAGGGAAAGAATATTTTACCCCTAATTATAATCTCAAATACAAAAAACATTCTACTAAAAATATCTTGTCTAAAATAATACGGATCCTTACAATACATTTTGTCAAAGAACATTCAACAAAAAGAAACTGTGAGTACATGACGTTTGTTTCAAATTTAATTATTTGAGACATAAATTATATTATTCACAAATATTATTTCAAAAGGTGTATATACAACACCACTCACAAGTAATATCATTAATACTTCATTCTTTATGGTAATTTATCTTTCAATTTGAATAATTTCATCCATATAGATTTGACATGAAAATTATCAAACGATGCGAGTTATTGTGAAATATTTGTTTCTTTTATAATTGTTAAAAATATCTTCAATAAATCACTTATTCATAATTATAATTAATTAGACACTAAATTTTATATAAATATCCATATTTATGTGTGATGGGTATGATTATTTCCTAAACAATATACCATTATTAAATATGGTGTTTATATTGTATTTTATTTGATTAACTAGGGAAATATTGATAAATATAAATTCATTAATCAATAATAATATCTAATAAGGATCAATATTCATGCATTAAATAAACTATTATTTATATTATTAATTCATTATATATGAAATATACAGGGTAGAGAATGGTAAAATCGATGCATATGTAGTATCATGAGACAAAATCAGTTAAAAAAACACTATATTTTTGTAACGAGTATGTATTGAATTTACTAGTAAAAGGTGTTGATATTAGTATGATCTAAACCATATAATAAAATTTCAATAAAATAATGGTTTGATTTTTTGAGGAAACTAGTCATTAGATAATTAACCATATCCTTTATTTTTAATTCATTTAGTGTTATCTATCAGATTTTTTCTATGATATTATTTATGGATTCATTTCATTATTAGATTATTGATTAAAACAAATATTATATTAGTTATTTAGCATTCTATATTGATTCTAATTATATTACCATGATATCTATATTATTTAAATAGCATGATTGTTCAGTAATTTAACATTCCATATTGATTATTATTTATTTATTCATTATAGATTCTATTGTACTTAACACATTCTGAGAATTTGTACTCACTCATATTATGATTCTTTTTTACTAGGGTATGAAGATTAATCCTTTAAATGAGTTTTCAAGGATACTAATAATTTTATATTTTTTTGTTTTATGTTTTATTTTCGATTCCAAATATAAAAGGGGTATCATGTATATATATGTTTTTCCACTACTACGAAATTGATCTATCCTTGGGGATTTGAATTTTGTAATTAATCAAAAGTAAGAAATAATTACACCAACTTTGATCTATTGGGTTTAGGATTACTACATTGTTTATCATATAATGATTAGTAGACACCTTAATAACATGTTAAATAAAAAATTATTATGGATTTTAACACTATGATATAAATTGTGTACAGTTATATAAGAACATAAAAATATTTTTTACGGTTGATATTTTTTGGGTTTTACTTGAAATAAAACCCTACCAATATCATACTTATGGGTGTGGTTTACGAAAATTATATCTTTTTATAATAACAGTAAAGAATGTGTGCTGAGATTTACCTGACCATCACCTGGTGCATAACAATAATCCTTAATATGAACTTAGTTTGACACTCATTGTGTATATTAATAGGATAATTCACATTTTTTACAACCCATTATGATCTATTTTATTGAAATTATGTACCCAAAGAAACAATGATTGGTCTTCGAAGATTAAAAATTCACAAATTTAAATTTATTATATGTGATACAATATATTTGGAGTTATAAATAATCATTTAATATTCATATTTTCAAGTGATAAAGAAAAATATTCCATCATTTTTAAATGGTTCTCAAAATAATGAATGAGAGATGTACCAATTAAAATAATCTAAAGAGTTCAAATTATAGTTTCTCTAATGGTCTGATGTTCTTATATAGACTGGAAGTAATCTCCCAAACATTATAATCTAATGGAGATATTATATTATGTTTTTAGAAGATATGGAAAATATTATTTATTTTTTATGGCTTCAAAGGGAAAAAAAATAATATGATGACAGAATATTACAGATAAATTAAATAAAGGGAAAAATGATTTTACCAAATGTGATAATTTTTGAATAATACACATCGGTACTTGTTGAAAGGGAATGCATGTTCTCTACATGTGTGGAGAGAAATTTCACCATGATTCTGATATGAAGGGAAATAAAATATATTTTAATGTAAAATGATTTATATTTATGTATATGGGGAACTATGAAAAAAAATTCTCCAATCATAAGGGGGATATACCTTATAAAAATCTATGACATCACAATAAATTGTATTCTATTGATATAACCAATGTTGTAGGATTATGTTTTTTCTATTTGGATCAATGGAAAAAAATTTGATTTTAAATTGATGATGATATTATCATTATAAGAATAATTAAATGTATAAGGGTTCTTCTATAGTAATATTTTATTAAATATTTTATAGAAATATGTGAACTATACTGATGACCAAGATAAATGATTTATGGGAAAGTTGAAATTCTTGGAAATTAGATGAATAATAGAAAAAAAACCCGTACTATTATCATAATTTAAAGATAAATATATATGGATAAGGAGGTGATTGATATGGATAAAAGAAATAGGATATTACTAACTACCTTGGATTGATTAATGATATTTTAATTTTTTAAATTTAGTGACATACTTTCTAATGTTATGGATAATAATGATTTGGATGGGATATAAGGGTAAATTTTTTTGAAAATTATTAAGTTGGATATTGGGTGTGGTTTTAGCAAATAATTTATTATGTTGGATAAGTTATGTTAACCGTATTGGCATTAAAAAATAACTAGAGACACACAGAAAGGAATTTCAATATTTTGTGGACTTTTGAATCCATTAAATTAAAATTTTAAGATCATTATAAATAAAAAAAATAAATTTATGGATATTTATTTTTTGGATTAAGTGATGAAATAGAAATTGATAGAATAACCAAAAGGATGAAATTTTACTTATGAAGTAGAAACATTCATGTGTGTATATTTCTTTATATTCATAGATAGTAAATGAAATATTCATATTTAAGAAAAAATAATTGAAATAAAAATATTATCTTATTACCTTCATTTCTACACAATATAGTGGTATTTCAAATCATCACATATTTATTTTATTGGGAACCTTAATATTGCATTTATTACTCAATTTATCATAATCATTAACCGAAATCTCGCACGAAAATTAATAAATTTATTCCTCAATGTCCATAACTTAATTTTCCCCCAATGTTTACCTATATGGAATCTTAATTATGTTTTATAAAATATCACCTTTGTACATTACTTTATTTATTATAAAATTAATATTTTATTAGAACGTTTAATATTAGAGTTTTTAAAAAAACTATATTTGAAAATGTGAATCACTTTATTACTGATATAAAGATTCAGTTTTGGGGATGTAATTTGTTTATGTTCGGGAGAACATAACACCATGAAATTCTAAAATAATAACATTATACTCAATAAAATTTGTGGCAGACAACATTGAGATAATATTAAAATACAAAAAATACTATGTTTATTTTTAATTACACACAACATTGTGTTTAGTTTGAATTTCATATTATTAAAGGTTTGTTTTAAATATAGTGGTATATGAAATTGTGAGTTTTACTGAACAACTATATATTTTTAATATTATTATTTAATATGATAATTATCTCATCAATATTGGAATGGAGGGTTAAAATAGTATTAACTAGATTTTGAAAATTTCTAATTTACACATTATTATAATCTATTTATTTTTTATAAATAAATGAGGAATAATTTAAAATAAAAATAAATTTATTAATGTAAAAAAATATTTTTTATTAAAGATGGTTTAATTGTGGTTTGTCCACTTAATTTGAAATTTATTTGTACCACTTATAGACAATTTATTTGAAAAAATAAAAAAAATTATTGAAATTAGAAGACCAAAACATAAAAAGCTGTTTTTATGGATTTTTAGAGATGTTTTGTGATAATTATTGAAAAATAGTGAATATGAAATGAAAACATTGTTTTAATTGAAATAATTTATATTGATAAATTATCTGTTGATTTTGAATAAAATTAATTTTACATAAATATTATATCGATTTGTCCAATTTATGTCAATGTAGTTATGTTCAAATTGAATTTTTATATAAAAATATTTCAAACGTTTGAACATTTTCTTTTTAAAAAACATACTTTCTCAATGCTTATATAAGATTAAATTTAAATTACATATTTCTACTTCTGTGAATTAAATTTGGAAAAATAAATTAATTATTTTCAATAAGTTAAGTTTATAATATCTAATAAGGTCAACTTAATATTTGACCAAATTGAATAGTACAAATAGTAAATGATTAATTACTACACTTATGATAAAAAACTGATTAACTGGGGGTTAAAATATAATGATAAGAGTGAAAATGGTAGATAAATTTATCTTAATTTTATTAAATGATATATTTTAGATTTTTTCCTCAAAATTATCAAATATATGGTAATTACATTCAACTATAATTTTAATATGAATCATATAAAAAGTAATGTAATCATACAGACAAAAAATATAGTTTTCTTACTTTAAAAATCTATAAATGTTTCGAATTGGGAAAACAAGTCATGTTTTGTTATTTTTTTAATGTTATATGTTTTTTAATATGATATATTATTTTTTATTTTTTGAGAATAATTATTTAATTACAATGCTAAACAAACTCCAATGATATAATTATACATGTAACAATAAAATAAATTAAATGATATTAAAAATATTAAAATTGAAGTAAATTAAATGCTTTATTATGTTACATCATTTTCAATATGAATGTATAATTCTATATATGTGAGAAAAAACTAACATATTTATATCATTTTCATGGTTTTCATTAAATTCACTTTATATGAACAATGTCGAATGTGACATTATTTTTTTTTATAACTGTTATTTATAAAATTATTTAAAATTACTAAAAATTTTATACTAATTAAAGTGGTTTTGGAATGATAATAAATATCAAATATATTCTATTAAATGAACAATATTTATTTTATAATAATTATATTTACCCCCAATTAGTAAAAAATCATTCAGCATTGTTGAGGTTAAGCCGTTGTTTTTTCACGTTACATTTTCTTGTTTTAAAATTAATTTTCAAAAAACATGTTATTTTTATTTGATAAATTGTACTAAATATTTATAATTATTAGATAAAAATATTTAATAATTATAAATTTAATTTATTCTTAAAGGATAAATTTCATAGGTTATAAAAGTAGTTACCATAGTTAAAAATAAAAATGTTAAAAAATGAGGAATCCAAGTTTTTTAGGAAAAAAATGTTAAAAAAATTGTTTATTTTTTTTCTGAGTGGTGTGGATAGAACACTTCATTCCTAAAACCCATTAATTATTAATATTTTACTTCTTAAAGTATGATTTAAAGTCTATTTGTAAATACATTTGGGTACTTATAAGAATGACACTCCACAATTATAAAAAGTTAATCACTCCCCTCAACTATTCACACCTATAAATCATTTGGATTATTCAATACCTACCAAAATCACTTCCAAAATTCCCTCCACTCATTGTATAATCCTTAGTTTAGGTATATAAAAAAAATTTAAGGCTTTATATCAACTTAAGGTGGATGTCTGAAAAGGTTATAATGTTCTTTAATGAGCATCTTTATTTTACTACCTCATCCACCTCCTTCAATATTTTGTTTAAAATGATAATATGACATCCTTATAATATAACATATTTTGGTATGTCTTCATAATATGGACATGTACTAAAACAACCTCAAACATCCATCAAATAGATTTTGAAATCATTATTCATGTATGTGGAGAGCTACCGCCTTGCGAACTGAGGTCATTAATTTTTTCATTAATTCCACTCATGGTTTGGTATTATGAATGATATAAATTATATATATGAAATTTATAACATAATTATACCTCTGGAGTCATTTTTTGTATAAAACTTATTAATTTCTATTTCATATGATAGAAGAAAACACCGCTCAAGATTGTTGAGGACTACCACCTTACATAGTGAGGTGATTCACCTTTCACTAACGCTTCACATGGAAGGTGAAAAGGATATAGGTAATTGTTATATATTATATTAATTAATTTTGTAATGTTCATGATACATTACTCATTCTGGAATGATATTACATCATTTTAAATTTTTACCCTGAAAGATGATAACATCACTTGTGTAGGTGTGGACTACTACTTTCACGCTATGTTGTTAATCTCTTTTCAACACCACAAAAAACGAATGAAATAAACATATATACACACACACAGACATATATATATATATATATATATATAATATTTTAGTAATGATATTATCATCCTTCTGTAAAGCTAAATTATTAGATACCCCCTTTCCGTAATTATTGTTGGAAATTGGAAATATTTCACATGTGTACGTACAATCTATCATCTTCATGATCATAACATACATCATCTTTTATAACCATCATTCATCATTTGTTTATATAGTAAAATTTATTAACAAAATATGACATTTATGTCATGATTATTATTATTGATATGGCATAATTATATCAAATTTGAAACAAAATATTTTTTCATGACAACACACCCACCACAAAACAGGCCATTTAAGTTATAAAACTTTGTATATAATGAAACATTACTAAAAAATAGATGGTAAGATGTAATAAAATGATCATGTATGATATTATAATTGGTAATATTTTTCAATTAATTAATATAATTGTTAAAATAGTTCTACGGGATGTTAAATAATATTGAACTAATGAAAATCATGAGGTAATGGATTTTCCTTAAATTATATTACATTGAGAATTAAGTTATATTAAGCACCAATATTCTTTCATGAGGTGTATATATACTTCCATTGACACATAATATCATGAATTTTTCATTATTCAAGTTTTTTTGTGTTTCAATTTGAAATATTTCATTCAAGGGGATTTGACATGAAAATTACCAAATTTTAAGAGTTGTTATGCAATATCACATTGTATTATGATTGTTAGAATTATCATGAAGAAATAAACTTATTCAATTATTGACTATTTTAAACTAAATTTATCTGAAATTTAAATTTTATTATGAAATTGATGTGATTATTTTCTGAACCATATACCATTTTTACAAAATGTTTTAACTTTAAATTTTATCTAATTAAGTGCTGAAATATTGATAATTATTTATGCTTTACACAAAATAATTATTTGATAAGGCATTTTGTTTATAAGTTAAATAGAATATTTTATATATGATGATTTCATTGGAACTGAAATACACAGGTTTTGGAATAGTTAATGCAAAACCCTTGATGCGTTAGTAGTTTCGAGAGAAAAATCTTTTGGGGAAACCCTACACGTTTGAAACGAGTGTTTTTTAAACTATCTTATGAATGATATTTATAGTAATACGTTTTAATACATATTTTTAATGGTATTGATGGTATAGTTATATTTTTACTATGAAAATTAATGGCTGACTATTAAGAATTTCCTTCATTGTGAATTCAATTATTGTTTTTAATGTCATTTTATCTATAATGTTATTTATGGGTGAATTTTTTCTAATCATATTGATTAAATAGAATGTGTTTTCAGCTATTTACCAAGCTATATTGACTCATTTTAATCATACCATGATATTCATGTTATATAAAAATCATGTTTTTACAGTAATTTTTCATTTTATATTTATTATTCTTTTTTGATTCTTGATTGTATCCATTACCCGTGACCATAAATTTCTATTTGAGTTATCCATTGTTTTGTTTCTTTTCCATAGGTAATAAATATGATTCTTCGGAATATATTTTGTAGGATAGTGGTCATTTAATGTTTTTATGTGTTGTAATATATTTTATATTTCTATGGTAAAATGAGTGTTATGTATATATATGGATGTATGAAACTTGTCACTTGATCGGTTATTTGGGATTTGGATTATATATATATGTTAATGTAATAACATATGGTATGCCTCCATGATACTAGCATTGGGGTCACTACATATGAAAAATATAATATCTAGTCTACTATAATTAATATAAAATAAATATCCATGTATTATTCATTAAATCTAGTTGTCAAGTTGTTTTTTTACTTCATCCATGTGAATATTTTCATTAGATATCAAAGAAGTTCTGTGTACATTACCACATTCATATAAAATCATATTATGTAATTATGAAATCTATTTTCATTTATTAATTTCATTACCAGACTATGTTTTGATAAACATGAAAACCATGAAAATAATTTATGTCACCCAGAGTTCTTTTTTCAAATTCATATTTCATTACTATTTAAAAATCATTACATAATTTTTTATTTTTAGAAACATATATCACATCATTAAAATATATCTGAGCTAATAAAATTTATTATAATGAATTATTCCTAAATGAAGGGTATCTATGTTACCTATGAAAATTATATGACTATTCTTAGTACATGAACCTGGTCAACTAACCCCATGTTCACACGTAATACCTTGGTGTCCTTCACAATCAACCACATGCTTTTATCCTATATGGTCAGTTATCAAACTAATGACTTTCCCCATAGACCAACGAATGTCCTTTTAGTGTGTTTTGTACTCACTAACACTAACATTGGGAAACATCATATGAGGTCTGCAATCCTAACCACTACTCCAAGATAAGTATAGATAACTACGGAGTTATAATCCGGTATGATCCCAAAAACAATGGGGCACCTTCTTAACATGGGTATTAACATTTATCCTTTTTAATTCATGATTTTATAAGGTTTTTACACTCTCCACCCAGTTAAATCACAACAACCTCAATGTGGACCCCAATCCTCAATACTAGTTAGTGCTTCTACAATATTGGTTGGGTATTGGCACTGATACCATTTGCCACAACCCAAACAACATCAAAACATGAACCTTGTCAAATGACCCCATGATTCTTATATAATACCCTGATGTCATTACAAACCCACCTAAATTTATTACCCATTGAGGACACTTGTCAAACTAATGAATGTCTTTAAAACCCAAAAACATTTCACTTTGAACTGATCTGACCCAATGGGGCTCAAGACGTAACACACTAAGCCTACCTCCAATAGGCCATAGGAAGGTAACTAGCGTCGAGTATCCTATCACACACATGGGATCCCTTATCCTATAGTATATATACACCCACCCATATAAAACTCCATGAAACAATGTAGGTAAATAAAAAATTGAAAGGAAATGAATCCATATAGTTGTCCCAAGATACTATAGAAAAAGTAAAAAATAAAAAAATATACGGCCCACCAGAAAAATGAAAAAGTTTAAAACCTTCTTTGAAGTCGGGGATCACAACCGAATTTACCAACTGAAAAGCACCTTGACCCATCTCTAGTAAAAACCCATTTCCATATATATCACTAAGAAATTCATACTACAAGTCATTCTAGGATTTCATCAAAAGGCTTTTTCTCTACAGAAGATAAAAGACAAGTGCTGAAAGGCCCGTGAAGGGATGAGTATAGTGATACATAATAGGAACACTAAAAAACCAATCCAAAAAGAGAGTAACTGATTTTAATTAGTTAAATCGACCCAACCAGAGGGAACCCAGATGAGAGATAAGCTACATCTCGAGACAATCCTCAGCTACACCCAATTAGTCAACTCAATAACCATGGAATGTCTACAAAATAACACATCCAATGGGGACTCCCAAAGCACACCCAAATACACTCATATTAGGAACCAACCCTCAGGAGGTTTTGACCTCATCACCAAAAATAGGTTCCTACTCGAGGCTCTATAGGGTACACCGCACTAAACCCATATCATGTACCCATCAAAAGATATCATGAAAAAAATTATATACGCCCGTTATAAACATAGATGAATGGTTGGGAGTCTCATGCCTCACCAACACCCAGCAATCGAGGGTGTACTAGCTCCTAAACCAACATGTAAAACCTATTTTTATCTAATTTTGAGGGGCCAAGACCTCAGTTAGTCGATGGATCACTAACTCTGAACTAGGAATCACATATAATAAGTAGAGGTCCCCACTCCCCTCTAAAAAATCAAACATGGAATAGAACTACTCTGATTGTGTAAACATGTTCAATCGTAAGACAATTGATTACCATGCATAGAAACGTGATCCCTCCTCCTAACATGGTAGGGGAGCACCATTTTGGAAAATGTGAGACTACAATCATATATAAGAGATCCCCACCCCAAGATATGTGGGCCTATTCCCACAGTAGGGGAGAACCACTCTGTGAATTGTGAGCCCACACCCATTGTAGGGGTGGACCATTAAAAAGATTGAGGAAGTTGTCCCTGGCACAAAAGGGGAGTATCGGCCCTACCATCCAAAGAGATTGGAGATCCCACAGCCAAACATGGCAAGTGAGCAGTCCAGTAGTATTCACATCATGAGGATTACCAGACCCTATTCCAATATATGATTAATAGTCCTAGAAGAAACTACCAAAAGGTAATAGACCTATGATTGTTCCATGGGGAGTATTGTCTCTACCTATGTATAGAGATAAGATAAACATGTTCCTTGGTACTACAAAGGACTACCTAGTCTAAAATCACTCTTTAAGAACCACTAATTGCAACCATCATCCCAACACCACTCAACAATCCAATTCATATCCTAAAATCCATAACGAAGTCCACTATCACATTCTACGGGGATAAAAACTAAGGATATGCTATTTTCTCTCAAAAAATTGATACCTAGTGAGAAAGACACATTTCACTGCCAACACCCAAACAAATCCATGAGGGCTCATGCCTCTCTTTCGGTTTAATCACCCAAAAATGGTCTTCATTTTTCTGCATTATGTTCATGGTCGCAAAGTCGTTGATGGCGCATCAATTTTACATCTCATGCAGAACATGTATCCAAAACAATAATTTCAAAATAATAATAATTACATTATTATTATTCAAAATGGATTTCTTATGTCATCGAGCCTCAAGCATGAGAAAAAATTCATAAAAGTTATCTTGAAAGGTCCTCCTCGATGCATGGGTCTTGTTATCATAGAATACATTAAAATTAGAATATATTTTTTTCTAGATATGGTGTTTTAAAAAAGCATCATGAACTAGACTAAACCACTTAGACTGACCCAGATAGGAAGGTCCGGCTCGTAGCCTTCATCCCATGTCCCACCATGCCAGCCACTAGATCCCAGTCACATCGCTTTATGTGTGACCAACAATACCGCGGCTCAATGGACCGCAACTACACCATGCTCCATGCCACCATCCCCCAGCACCCTCATGTGCTTCCTCTACCCTCTGATTCTTTATGTTTCTGTGATGCACTAGGGCCTCCACCCACCTCACTAACAATAGTCGTGCCGCCTCGCTGAAACCTGCTAGAGACGCACCACCACTACATTCCACATACCACTTGGACCACTTCGTTGGTCCAAAAATTAATCTGAGACCCATTTCGGATTCCTCCAGACTATATCTATATAGACATGAGGGTTCTAATGAAAAAAAAGAATAAAAAAATGGATCGGGATGAAAACTCAAATCAGCCTGCCTCACTGTGTAACACAAATTCTTTTGGGTTGATTCATTGCTCTAAAGAATATGATGCTTGAACTGGGAGCATCATACCTCAAGATCTAATACTCTTTATGCTTTCTTCTAGTGATTTTTTTCGGTTCAACGGTGTAGAAGGAGAGAGTATAGGGATGTTTGTTTGTGCCAGGGAGAGGATAGGGTTGAGGATTAATTAGTTTCTTTTAATCCTTGGCCGAGAATTTAACATCCGGGCTCTGACTCACCTAAACCTGACTCACGATGCATTCAAACATTATATCACCCCTAGGTTAAAATCCACATTTCGGACTCAAAAAAATTCTCAGAAATTTGTATGAGACTTCATTTATGTATTATTTGATATGGTGCCCCAAATAAATTAATTTATTTTATTTACAAAAACTCACTGAACAATGTCTTTAACACCAGACCTTTTCCAACAAAACATATACCCCACCATGGGTAAATGGCACACTCCAGGAACAATTGTGGCCTTATATTTCTAATTATATATTTTTTACGAGGTAACCCATTTCTGTCTTTTAATTTGTATAAAAATGATTAATATTTTTATAAAAAAAATTCAAGTACACGGTGACACAGAATTTCACGCCATCTCAATGAGTAGCTCTGGAATTATTCATAGGAATATTTCAAAGCCATTATGTTCAAACCCAGAGTCACTAAAACCTCCCCATCATAATTAATTTCATCCCCAAAAAGTAAAATTCTAGAAATAAGGGATAGAAGCTAATCCCTTAAATTTGTATCCCTCTCCTGCATCTTCACCAAAATGAACACATATGCCACTTTGGTTTCATGTGTTTCTAAAAACCACACACATAGGGTAACCGCAAGGGCTACAACATCGAAGTCTAGAACATTCCAGGTCTACATCATGAAATTGGGAACATGTCCTCTCAACTACAGTATGTGGGAAACACTAATCTATTAGTCAATATTTCCAAATATTTAGGCTTACGCCACCTCTTTAACCTGACATAGAGACCCAAAAAACTCACTTCAGACATCACAAGTCCAAGAAGCTCATCCACGACAACTCAATAATACACTATTTGGGTAGTATTAACTCACCCACATAGTTTTTTATCGCATATCAAGAACATGTCTTATTGGAAAAACATCGTACATTCGTGTGATTCTAAATCGATTTTAATATACACCACTACCTCCTCAAGTGACTCACATACCATGATGATGTTGAATGAATGAGGGTACCATGGAACAAATAAGGCCTCCCAAGTACACATTGGGCCTTAATTGGCCCTCCGTGAAAAACTCTTAACACACAAATCAATGGGACTCATCCACCCCACCTTAAAACATTCCACTTTGGGTGGAATTGACTCACCCTCATTGTTTTATTCATTTCCAAAAAACATTCATCATCGAGGATTGATCCCTCTTTCTTTTGAATTTGAAGAATATCATACAATACCAAAATAGGGACTTACTGATGCATAGACAAATCATTGAAAAAGAATCATAAGGGGAAGATTACATCCTACTAGTTACTATGAATACTATTGTATAAATTAGAATGTTTATATAGGATACATCTATCCATCCATTGATCCTCTAGGTAAATGACCTCTGAGACTTTTAGTTTCCCTCATCCTCTTCCTCCAGCACTCTAAGGATCGAGTAGACCACCTGCGGGTAGTGTTTGAAACAAGTATCTCCTTCCACCTCTTAATAATGAAGACGCTCCTCCTCCACGTCCTCCACCATGAGGAACTCCATTCTCGAAATGTTTTTTCTCCCAGGGTGGACAATGAACCTTCTACCTATCAATATCATGGTGGGTTAGACTATCTATAGAATGTTTTCCACAATGGCCGCAAGTGTTACAGTGCCTCTCCTACTGCTAACAGGAATCAAGGCCTGGCTCCGACCTCTCATACCGATGTGCCTATTTCTGGGCATGAGTATTACTCCTGTACAATTTTCCGAACATATTTTATCTACAAACGGTGGATTAAATCTTATCCTAAAAACCCTACTACTGGCCACATCCGCCTATCCCTTCTCCAAGAAGCTCTTGACCCCCAATCACTGCTATAGTTCCTCCACATAGGAAAGATGGCACAAGGATACCACACAAACTCAGAGATCTCTGTGGAGGCCTTGTATGAATGTTCGATCCATAAAGAACTAGTCCCAAAGCACTTCTAGGGAGTATCATGAAATGTTGGTAAACATCATAGAGTACTCCACCACGGTAATGCTACCCTTCTAAAGCTGCTAATGCTTCTCGGTCCATACCAACCTCAGCATGGCAAGATAAAACTCCTACATGAAGAGATGCTCAAACACATCCCTATTGAGAATATCCTTTTTGTGGGACAGTGTTACAAGACTCCACAAGCGCCCAGCCTAACCATGAAAAGTCTCATAGGTAGGACCAACATCCAATCGGGAGGTGTCCTCACAAGGCAGAATACATAGGTGACTACCACAAATGTTTCATCCACTACTTGGGATTTTGGGTCACCTCAAAACCTTATTGGTAACTTCCTCTGGAACTCATGTATTGGACTCAAACTACATGCATCCTCATCAAACATTGTATGAAAATCCTTCCTTTCAATAAGTGGTGGCTCAACTGGTGGACCACCTAAATGTCTATCCATAGAACCCATTCCCTTCCTCAATACATCGTCTCTGGGTGTATCATCACCACAATCCCATTAGGTAACCCTATATGGCTATCTTCAGGGAGAAATCCTAAAATACAATCATGACGCACCATGATCAGTGAGTATGTCCGGAGAGATGACTTAAGAAAGACACGAAAACCCCAAAACCGAGTCCTAAATGATGGATTTGCCATTATATCCTTACAATCTATTTCCTAATTTCACATTTATAAAGGTACATTTACAATGTCTTGGAGAATGTATATGTCAGCTACCGCACTTACACTAGAGTCCTCGGCCTAAAATTCATACTGCAAACATCCTAACACTTTTGTTATGCAATCCAAACCAAGATCATAGAGAGATCAACGATGAATTGACATCCCAAAGATGGAACATTCTATAATATCACTCAATCATGGATTTACCCAATGAGGCTTTAGCCACGAATTTCAATGCTCACCTCCAACAGTTCAGGGGATGGTGACTAGTGTCGAGTATGCTATCACACGCATGGGAGGCCATATCCTATCATACCTATGAACCCACTCCAAAATATAACTCCATGAAATTGTTATGGGTTTTATAAAAATAGAAAATTAATTCATTCATACATCTATCCCAACAAAAGTACAAAAAAAGAAAAAAATGGAAAATACAAGTCCCACAAAAACAACAAAATAGTTCAACCTGCTCAAACGGATGGGATCACATTAAAATGAACATGCTTGAAGACTCCACATCCCAACTTTGGTAAACACCATGTTCGTTCTATCTCAAAAAACACTGCCTACTTTAAGTCCTCTTTGGACTCTATCGAATGGAATGTGGTCTACAAAAGACACAACACCTGTATAGGAAAGCTTATGTGGAGGTGAGTATAAAGATACACAGTCACCAAGACTTGGGTGGTTTCGACCTCATCGTGAACATAAAGTTCCTACTCGATACCCTACAAGTAACATCTCACTAATCCAAACTCTATTTCCCATTATAAAAGATCATTCCAACAATGACGTTTTCCCAGCGTAAAGATGGAAGAAAAGAGGAGAGTCACACACCTCACCACTTCCCCACAAAGAAAGGTGTACTAGATCCTAAATAAACCTATAAAACCATTGTATATCATATAGAGATGGGTTCATGACTCAGTCCATCAAGGACAAACCAACTCTGAACCATTAATCATGCATATTAAGTGGATGGGATTGCTTACTACTACCAACTCAATCATAGGAATCACTAATTCGTATGTACGATCCCAGGACCAGGTACGACATGGGAGTACCACCCTAAGAAACCTAATCATGCCTTTTAAAAAATTAGGGGATAAAAATTCAAGAAAACATGAGCTTTCACATCATGATAGTGGAACACCTCCACAAAAAAAGTGGTATTGCACCCATGGTGGTGGAGAACAACTCTATGAAATGTGATCTCACACCCACGGTAGGTGATCACCACTACAAGGATTGAGGAACCACTCCCTAACATGGACGGAGAGTAATGACCCTACATTCTAATGATATTGGAGAGCCCACACCCTTACTCTATAGGGGAGTAGTATAACTACACACATAACAGGGAAAACCACAACTTAATCCATATGTGGGGGTAACAACAATTAAATAATCTTTCCAAAGGTAATGGACATATTCCTCCTTTATGGAGAAGCACATATCTACCTAGGTAAAGAGGTAAGGGAAACCCCCAGTCCTGGGTCTATAGGGGAGTACTTGACCCAAATTATCTCTCTATGAACCACTGATAGTAATCATCAGACTAGAACAGCTTCAAAATCCACATGGTATCCCAAAATATATAATGGAGTCTGTCATCTCATTATACATGGGAAAACACTATGTATAGGATATTTACTCACCCAAAATAGACACTCTATAAAAATGTCATATTTCATTGAAAATTCCCAAAATAATCATCATGGGTCCCCACCTCGCATTTCATTTAAGAACCTAAACTGGTCTTGATACGTCCACAGTATGATTAGGGGCACAAGGCCACTGATGGCGTGTCAATCAGAAATTGGACGCAAGAAGCTACTTGCAACACAAGAATCTCTAAAAAATAATAATTACATTATTTTTATTCAAATTGGTCATGTTGGGTCATTGGGCCTCGATCTCAATATAAAATTACTCAATATTTTATTGATTATTCATCCATAAAGAATGGGTCATCTTGGTATCGAGGGTTCCGAAATCAGACACCAGGTTGGCAAGATCTGAGATTTTTAATAAAAAAACTCGACCAAAATGGGCCCATACCCATAGAACGACCAATAATAGTTGGTATTTCTCACTGTCATGGGCCTAAAGCCTAGCCAAGATGTCCACCCATTCCTACACCTGGCTCCCAGTAATTCCATAGCCCATGCACCTCGCACCGCATCGACCCGCTGGACCTCTATCGCACTGCGCTCAGTACCACCATCACCCATCACCCAATTGTACCTCCTCCACCGTTCAACACACCACACCACAGCAATGAACCCACCCTCTACCCACCTCACCGAAATCCACCTTGCCACCTCTATAGAACCCACTGGATTTGACCCACCACCATCTTCTGTGGACCGTCGGGACCACTCTAGTGGTCAAAAAAACTAAGGTCAGTTTCAAAAACCTCAGTACTTGATCTAAGAAGACTCAATGATTCGAAAAATAATGAATCATAAAAAGGGTATCACACTTAAAACTAATACCCTCATACCTCGTGGTGAAAAACTAACACTTCATATTTGTTTCAGTACTCTAAAGTAGTTGTTTAATGATCTGGGAGCACCCCCCATCAAGATCTGAGACTAATGGTGATTCGTTTCATCGATTCGGCCTTTAGTTCATTGGAAGAGATGGAGTGGGATGGGTTTATTATTGAATACTAGGGAGGGGTGAGTGGTTCAGATTAATTAACTTTTTAATTAAATCCCTCACCCAAAATTTAACACCCCGACCCCGATTGGCCCTGACCCAACTCCCAAAACAGAAAAACATTATAACGCTCCTTTGGTAAAATTGGCGTACCAGACACAACCACGGTGTTAGAAATTAGTTCTGATAATCAATTTAAGATTTATTTGATATAGATTCCAAAATAAAATATTTAATATTATTTATAGAAATTTATTCAATAATTTCTTCTACAGAAGTGACCGAAGAAAAAGTGGCCTCTGATTTATGATCATAGCTACCATTTAAGAGATAACCTATTTCAAACATCTTCATTGTATAAATATGTTTAATATCTTTATAAAATTTATTTTAGGATCACTGGGTCATGGAATCGAATGACATACCAGTGCCTAGTAGTGGAATTATTGGTAATAGGATTCCAAATCCTTTTTGGGAAAATCTCGACTACCTACAATTTTAGTTTTATTCCTCTCTAACACACACTATAGGAAACATCCCAATAATTCGCCCATCATGATCACTAAAAACTACCACAAAAGTGGGTTTCTATAGTTCCAACATTTAACTATACTAGAAAACGCCCTGATAATGGGGGTGACTTCGTCATCACTAAAAAGGAGTTGTTAAAAGTGACCCTTTATTAGTGATTTTTTAGGGCAGATAAAGGAACCCCATTTATCAGTGATTTTTTTTGTGCTGCTAAAGGGGCCACAATTATCAATTATTTTTTTAGTATCAATGATAAATGGGGGGCTTTAAAAGTGATTTATTCTTGTCATTGATAATGTGTATGTTAAATAAATATTTTATAAAAAATAATATATTGATATATAAGTATATTAAAATTAATATAAATATAATATAAATTTTTTAAATATGTTTTAGATTGATTTGATATGTGGTAGATGAAAAATGGATACCCATAGTAGATGTTATGGCAGTTTAGAAAGATTAAGGAACGTTTCATGCCTTGAAGAATATGAGAAGTGGTTCTAGTGGTCACAAGAGTGTAGTTTTATTAGAAAATAATCAATTTGATATGTGGTAGAGGAAAAATTGACACTCATAACAGATGTTATGAAATAACGGACACCCAAAGCAGAACATATGACCGTTGGGATGATTTATGGACCTTTTGGCCATGTAGAACATGAGAATGGGTTCTAGTGGTGATCGGAATTTAGATATATTTGAATTCATTGATTTGATGTGTAATAGAGACAAAAATGAAACCCATATCAGAATTTATGATTTTTTGAAATTGAGCAGAACCTCATAGCGCCAAAAAACCTATGAATCTTGTAACTCACTAAAATTGACATAAAATCTTCTTTGGGTGTCTGTTTGAGCACTACGACTAGTAAAATAATATCTCTTCCGACTAGTGAGGAATAAATCTAATAGATCCCATGATAAGTTTGGTGAAAGATAATATATTTCAATTATACCACTATAAATGATCTCCAAATTCAAATGTCTACAACATTCACTCAGGGTGTCCATTTGGGTTCTACTACAGATCAAATCGATGGAAGCAAAGAGATATGTGCACCATGGTAACTGGAAAAAAGTTTCATTCATGTCCTAGACCATAAAACCCCAAAAACCCGTCAGAAGGTCCCTAAAAATCAGTATCCTTGTTATGTTCCCTGTCAAATTTTTCTTAAAAGGGTAATAACTACTGATATGTCGTTCTGTTTGGCCTTTTCCACCTGTTATATACTAGTTTGTTCTATGAGCTTCGGTTTGACGAGTCAAAGAGCTAAATCGGACTCATAGATCAGAAGTTATTCCCATTTCAGTGACTCTACAGGTATTTAGGTTTTCCAAGACCCTATTTATAGCACTTTTGTCTTATCTGCTTTTTTCAAATTGCTATAACATATGATCTGTCTATCCATTTGGCTTCCACCACATATCATATCAATGCCTGATTGATGATCTTTGATTTTACTGGTCACAGAGTTGGGATGGACTCTCTGATCAGAAGTTTTCGTCATTATCCTGAGTTTAGGGTTTATTAGACTTTCACACAGTGCTTATAGGTTTTTAGGGTTTCTATATTTTTTATCTATTTTATAGGTTTTGGGGTCTTGTTGTCATTTTTCATAATATTCTGTTATTTATAATCAAATATATAACAATATTTACATATTTTTTATATACTCTCAAATGAAAATTTAATATTATAAATAAATAATTAAACATATTTAAATATAAATATATTTTGTAATATATAGGCCTTATCTAAATAAAAAACTAATATCCATTTCATTTAAAATATGAATATATGAATATTTATATACCTATATAATGTGTACGTGTATATATGTGTTTGTGTGTGCATATGTATTGAAAAACTGATATATTATCTATATGTCTAAACATATGTAAATTTATATTAATATATAATATGTGTAAATATATATAAATATGTATAATTATACTTATAGATACACATATAATATATGTGTGTGTGTGTTTGTGTTGTATATATGTATTTATTTATTTATAAACACGCACATAAAAGAATATTTTAAAAATGTATTTAAAACTGATCATATAATTATATATTATAATATTAATAAATATATTAATATATTAATATAAGTATATATATTAATATATAGATAGATATATTAATATATTAATATATATATATAACTATATATATATTACTATAAATATATATTAATATATGATAAAATATAACTATATCTATAAATATATATTAATAAATGTAGAGAAAAGCAATACGGTGGAGTGGTAAATGATTAGGTGCACATAAAACAGGTCCAGAGTTCAAATCTAGGGGATGTAGGTCACACGCGTGGGTGAAATATTTGTTAGGGAAGTTAAAAGGTGGGGGCAATATTAAAGGTTTGGGGTAGCTGGGGAATGCAGGATAGGGTGGGGGATGAATTATTGAAGGGGTGGTTCAAGAACTGTTGAATCCCCTCCTTGGTTTTCATATTTGTTTTAATATTTTTTAACATTAATCAGAACATTTTTAGTGCTGATAAAAGGGGCCTCTATCAGTGCTTTATTAAGTGATGTTAAAAGGGACCCCATTTATCTTAGCTGATATTAACAACACTTGTTTACTGATGATAAAGGCATATTTTAGAGCTGATAAAAGAATGTTTTTTGGTAGTTACACCTTGCCATCCATTCTTAATTGTGTAGTTTTAATCAGTTAGGCTACCAAAAAGTGTCGTAAGACTTATTGGAATGGGTATTATAATTTATCCTTTTTTAGGTCTCACATTTCTATGGGTGTTACTCCTACTAAAAAAATTGATACAAAATGGGCTCAATGTTCATACCATACACAAGGTTACTATTTATATTCGTATAGATATTTTGTTTCATCAAAAACCAATTTAGAAAATGCTAATTTTCAATACTCGGATTTTGTTTAACATGGTCATCATCCAAAAGAATACAATTAAAAAAATAAGATTATACATCAATCAAATATAACTTGATATTAAACTAGCATTAATTTTCATAGATAATCCAAATATCATATAAACATACTATAAGTTTAACTGTCTCACCATAATCATTACCTAATTAATAATTATAATCTTTAGCTACTAGCCCACACTTATGTCTAGTGATCACTCCATTATCATCTTGTTTATTCTTGAATACCAATTTTTTTTCCAATAAGAGGACATCATATGTCATATCAACTACTTCCTGAGCCAGGTTCCTCTTGAAATAGATTATTCCACTTTCATTGTGATAACCCAAATCTCATCAACTAAGTATTATCATATATATATTTGTTCATGTTGAGATAATAATTCAGATAACTCTAAAAATATTTCATACCTTCTTATTCATCATAATTCCTTCAACTGTAAATCATATAAATATTTTTATGGGATCACTATTAATGGTTATTAGTTGTATATATATCAGAATTTCTTGTTCATTGGTATCCGTCCATTCAAGATTAGGATATGGAAAATAAATTTCTAATTCATCATCATTTTTACTTTCATAGAGAGGTTAATGTCTCATGTATTCAAAATAATAACATATTTCATCAATTTGATTAATTTTTTTAGAAATGGATCACCTTAAACAAATTTAACATTATATGATTCTTCAAGTGAATTTTACCTTTTATAAAAAAATTCATATTCATGGACTGTAGTAGAATATCATAAGAAGATTCCTTCACTAATTTTTTTATCAAACATACCCTGATTAGCTTATGTTTAATGAATATAATCCATTCATACAAAAACATTACATTAATAAAATTTTGTATATCTACTGTTACATATCTCAAAGGGTTATTTCATAAAAATATGAATAATAATAACTCTTCAAGTGGAATAAAATTTATTTTTCAAATTTTTATCTAAAAAATGAGTATGCAGGTTATATTCTGACAATATTTTTCTTAAAATATCATAAAATGTAATATTTCACCTCTTAGCAACACCATTTTGGTTAGGTGACATAAAAGAAAAAATTTATGATATAATATCTTGAACAATATCTATTGAACTCTTGTTTTTAAAACACTCCCAAAGTTCAATTATTAAATAAAAAACATTGGTATCTTTGTATTTTTTGAACATGTTTCATACACTTATGCAAACATTCAAATAATCACTTTTAATTTTTAAATATAAAACATAGGTAAATCAATAAAAATAATAAAATGAAATGAATGAAAAATATTTTCCTATTAGTCATGAAACTCTAGATAGCTCAAAAAATACATATGAATTAATTCAAGTGGGGTATAAACTGAATCCACTTTAATTATTTAAAAAGATAACTTGTATTGTTTTCCCATTTTTCATTTATTACACTACTACCTTTAATTCAATTAATGTTGACAAAAATCTGAAGCTGAATTTTATTATATAGGTTTTTATAGGATAATCATTAAAATCTGTGCTAATTATATTTCATATCTTATATTCATTTTTTCACATAAAATGTAAAAAATTTTCAATTCAATGAATTATGATCCAGATTAATGTCATTGTCTATTTTAGGTGACTTATTTTTAACAATATCATACTTAAAGCTACACATGGATTATTTAAAAAATCAAAAAACAACCTTCTTCATAATGATCATACAGAATTATCAGGATATAATTTATCAATTCCACATAAATAATTTTTTTTCATGGGTTCTAATCTTGGTATACCATTAGATCTAACTATAATTCTTTAACCTATATCATTTTCTTCTAAAAGTGACATAGCCTTCATCAACTTTTGATAAGGAGTGGAAATATGAGATATGGTCCCTCATATGAATTGAATATACAATGTCCATATAACATTTTAAATTTATTCTCATGAACCCTATTTCTTAAAAATACCAATCAAATGAGAAATTAATATGGTACACATATTTTCATTGGTCCAACATTATTAGAAAATAAATATGTGTGAATAAAAATCTGTTTATTATTTCTAAATATTCTATCCCTAAACTATTATATTTATAATGAAATAAAAAAATATACCATTCCATATAATTGAGGGACATTAAAATTATTATTTTTAGTACAATTACCTAACTCCTCATAATAAAATAAAATAATTTTATAAAGGTTCTTGTTTTCAAAAATGGGAAGAGAATAATTTGTATAAAGTTTTTTATACAAACAAAAGATTTTTTTTCGAAAGTTTTATATAAGTCTTGTTATTTATTAGTATTCTCATTAAAAAGTTATATCCATTATCCAAATTAATGGAATTATCTTTAAATTATTGGACTTTTTTATGTGAAATCCTATTATTATGTTCACGAAATGAGGTAGTATAATTTTCAAGATTGAATTTAAGTACTAAAATTTCTTCATTAAAGTCCACAATTTAACTATTCAACATACTATTTTATATTTAAGATCATTATTCACTTTTTAAGTAGTATTATTTTTTCATACAATAGTGACATATACATTTAATTCCCCATAAGAGTAAAATTAATATTTAGATTCATCGTTACGATTAGAAGAATTTTACAAATGGACCTCATTACAGTGTTCCATAAAACACATGTTGGCCTTCTGATTTGAATTTTCAACATCTTATTCAGAAAATCAAGCATCAATCAAATTCTTTTTAGATACGTTTTCTCTTAAAATTTTTCATCTTGTTGTAGTTGACAATCTAGTTTAATATATATATACTTCTTTTATTTCTAACACCAATATTATTTTGAATTTATGTCATACATATTATTCTTATTGAAGGGTTTATTAAAACATATTCTCTTATTGTAATACATTATTTTTCTCCTATTAATGTGAAAAACTCACTGTTTTTTTCTAAAAATTTTGAATTCTTTTTATCATATGATTTAACTATTTCAGTTTTATTGATTTTTATCTTTTGATGTAGTAACATTTAAAGAACAATTATCTTTCATTAAAAACTTATTCTCTTTGTATTTTTCTTTCATACTATCCTCTTACATATTATATATTTTAATTATATCTTCTATATTAAAATTCATGACCTATGTTTACTGTTGAATAATAACAAAAATTCCACTCCACATAGGTGGTAAAACTCTTAACACATTCAATGAATTCTATGGATTTTTAATTTTTGTCTCTATAGAATAAATATTTTTTACAATATATCAAATCCTTCAATTTAAATAGGTTATTCTCTAACCATCCATTACAAGGAATATATCGAACTTATTTTTGTAAGTGTCATGTCTTATAGATTTTATATTGTCTACACCATTAAATGAAACTGAAACAATCATCTACATTTCGTGGATTGTTTTTCATTAATATTTTTAGTTAAACTTATCCATAAATATTCCCTATATTATTTAATTAATTTCATAAAAATTTAAATTAATACTTTTTATGTATGTATATCGCATGTATTTTGTTGTGTTTTTTTATTTCATATGGCTTTACAGTTATGAGAATGTCAATTATTAAAAGTTATTTAGATTGATGACCATATATTCATACCATTATCCATATAATTAACGCTTTTAATAAGGTAATATTGACCTTTAAATACCTTCTCAATTTTCAGTTATATAATCCATTCTGAAAGTATTGTTAGATGTAATCTATGGACATGCGGGAAACAAAGTGTAACTTCCTCAAATTCATTTTTTGGCTAGTTTGGCATGAAAATATCTACAAGGGGGTGGGGTTTAACTGAGTTTATAAAAAATATATATATAAACCTATATTATTTAAAAATGAAAAAAATATTCCCTCTTTATCACATATAGAAATAGAAATTAATTTAGAAGAAAAATAATACAACACACCAATTTATTTTGGTTTAGTGAACAGTGGTCCCCAATTCCACTCCACTAACCCTCTTCTCCATGAGTTTGGAGGGTTCTACTAGGCCATTCTATTTTCTAGGTACATCATGGATGAGTGAAATTATTTTATATTTTTTAATAATGAATTAGAACTTTCAACTAGGATTTTCCAAGGAGTTACAAACATCAACTTTTTTGTTTATTTATAGATATAATTTAAATATTATGATAATGAAAGTGTGTGTTTATAGGTTCAGTTCACATTAGTAGAATAAAAATGCATACATAAAAATATCACAGGGATTTGATAACAAAATAATGCATATTAAAGATATTATTCTAAATAACAGAACTTATGGAAATTGGTTAAAAACTATTGGAAATGATGATTCCACTTCTTTTCATAAAAAATAGGATGACATATAGGTGCTTGACTATTTATTTAATATCTCTTATTTTATATGAGATATTTTCTGTATTATAAAAATCACACTAAAACCGAAAATGAAATCAAAAATTTCTTTTTATTTTTGTAGAAAATGATCCACAAAATAAAGAATCTATGAGAATAAATTTCATTTAAAAATAGGTCAGAAATAGTTAATAATAATAAATTATCTTTATATTGTCTCCTATATCAGTACCTAAATCTTATTACAATCTATTTAAGAAAAAATATGTAATCAAAAATTGAAATATGTTTCAGTTGTGTTAAGATCTCACAAAAGTTTTTAAATAGTAAAAAATAAATATAGCATTAGGAAATAACTGATTCCGTACAAACATGTTGCTAATTCTAACTTTTGAATACTCACATCTGATTTGAATTATGTTTCCAAAATTAACCAAATAGAATTTTTAATCTCATTCAAGAAACTGACTTAGCTAAAAGGAATGAAGTACCTGATTTCACCACATATGTGATTAATGTAGAATATTACTTTACTTAACCATTATATGGAGATGATTAATCAATATAGACCATTTCTTATGTAGTCAATATAATCAATATTGGTGACTTCCATGTAGGTATATCTATAATTAATCCTATTTATATATGTGAATCTTTCACATATTTGATCAATGTAGTCTAATTCTCATGTTTCCATTTCTCCACAAAGATGAATTCATTATGTTGAAAAAGTTTCAATGTATAGTAAAAATTCAGAAAAATATCAAGGACTACATACTTAATGAACTTATATGCCAAAACACGTAATTATGTTATAAAACATAATAATTTCACTCAAAATATAAAACATAATAAAAATGTGGTCGGTATTTGAGATGATAAAAACCTAATGTATAAAGAATATAAAGGCACAACGTTTTTAGTTAATAGAATATTCATATAAAATGAAGTAATACCATTGTTTTTTATTATTTAGTCTCTTATGATTGTCATATAGGTTGGTTAAATTATTTGTTAGACATTTTGAGATTAATAATATGTGGTTAAAACATAATTCAACCAATATTAAATTAAATGTTTCATAAATTGAACATAAATGGGTTATATGATGATAGGAATGTGTTATAATTTAGGACATATCCATAATGATTTTCATGATTATATTATTTTTCACAATAATTATAGAATCTTGATTTTAAATTATTAATTTTTTTAGTAAATAGATTAAATAAAAAGGAATATTGTTATGAATAAATGTAGTATAAAATACAATTATTTCTCTCATTATAAATCATACAATAAGGGAGTTATGGTGAAAAATATGTTTCACATTCCCAAAAATATCATTGAATCAATGAATCATGTTGAGCTTCCAAGTGGGTAACGGTGGTACAAAAACACAAATCATTAAATAATATGTTAATATTCACCTTTATTTATTTAGTTCTTTAATCCCCTAGAGGTAGTAAAGCGAATTATGAAAACTAAAAAGTTAATTTCAAATTTTCATTTTATAGAGCATGAAAATGTAGTATTTGTAGTGTTTACTTTTTATGGATATGTAGAGTAATGGTGTAATATTATCATGAATAAGAGGTATGGGGATGAAATTGAAACCATGTAATGGGATGAGTTTTAGATAGTATTTATCATTAAGTATTGTTCCGAAACACCTAATAGAAAACATATAAGGGAATTCCTTGATATAATGAATAATTATACTGATTATATTAGTACATTAGAGGATATTTCACAATTCATGTGAGGTTAAATTATAGTTTTATCAATAACCATGAAATAATAATTTGTTGGTTCTATAGTGGTCCAAAATTATGTCTCTAAGATTCACCATCCATAAATGAATTTAGTTGTTATAAATAAATCATTCAATGTTCTCTCAAGGTAGAAATTGATAGTGGATAATTCAATTAATCTCACATTTTCAATAATATTAGAATTATTTATTTTTTAGGTATTTCTAATATTAATACCCACTTATGAAAGGTAATTTTTCTTATATTATGCTAGAATTTTTGAAAGAAGCATAGGGGGATTATAACCAAGGTACTGGTAATTTTTCCACAATTGGATGGAATTCCATCAATCAAGTGAATGAAAAATATATTTAAAGATGATGTTCAATGAAAATAATTAAGGGAAATATTATTTTAATATATAACCAATACTTTAATGATACAATTTTATTGAGTATGGTGATTATACCAACCATTGACTAAAAAAGAGTTAATGTATAGAATCAAACAAAAACATTTCAAATTCTGGTTATTTTAAAAGTATAAATCACATTTTGTACCCAAATATTATTTTAGTCAAGAGATATAAAAAATTAGTACAAACTCCCACATTCTAAACCCATCCAATATAAGTGTATACATCTACTCAGAATCTATTTTTTTGACCAAAAGAAAACCTTTTAAAATAAAACATGATTTAGTTTTGAAGAAACATCTTTAAATACTTTACCATGAAATATTTTTTCCCTTACCAATCATAAGACCAGTGATAAAAATTTTAAAACATGGAATGATCCCAAAATTCTCACTATGGGATATAAAAAACGAAGCTCATTAGTCTAGTGAAAACCCATTAAACTATTCCTTCAAAAGAATAAATTTTTACATATAAAAAGTGATTATAATTTCAAATCGATCATTATATATAATTTTGAAAATCATATTATTTTCTTTAAAACTCATAATAATTCATATAAAGTATAAGAAGGTTACATGGGATATAGTTATAGTCAAATTAATATCCTTGCAGTCAACTTTTGTAAATTTTAGTCTTACTAATGGAATAGCCACACAACAATCATCCATGCACAATGAATTTTATGATATAATGTAACCACCCATCCTTGGTTTATCACAAAACCACACATCCTTGGTTTGTCACATTACCCCCATACTTTATAAATCACATAACCATCGATCAAATGTCCAAGTACCATTAACATATAAAATATTACAATTTTAAACATGTCACTCTTAATATTTTATTTACAGTCATAATAAAACATTTCATGTAATTGATATAACCTATCCATTTTCAGAAACCAATTTTATATGATTTATAAAATATATTTTTTAATCAAAGTTTCATATAACACATTGATGATTTTTAAAGAAATTCAAAAATAAGCGCTTTAAAACATTTATGTTTATATAAATAAATACATAAAACCATTTTGAAAACATGGAAATTTATGAGAATTAATTATAAGAATAAATCTGTAAAACATATAAAACATTGT
This sequence comes from Viscum album, assembly GCA_963277665.1. Taxonomy (NCBI): domain Eukaryota; kingdom Viridiplantae; phylum Streptophyta; class Magnoliopsida; order Santalales; family Viscaceae; genus Viscum; species Viscum album. The sequence goes on along the minus strand of OY728151.1, from coordinate 397,564,524 downwards.
TATCCTTAAAGAGTCCCTTTTTAGGAGTCTGTCTCGTCACATACAATCAATTTTTCCTCTTCTTCGGGCGATTTATTTTTATTATCACCTTAACACTTATAAGTTGGGTGTTTTGAAAAAAATATGGCATCTAGAATGTGAGGCAGGAGATTATAGAAATGGATATAATAAGATATTTTCAGAGCCAAAATAGTTATTAAGTGTGATGAAATGAAATGTGGTAGTTCCATTTTATAAGAAAGCGGATGGGAACTCTTGGAATTCTTCAAAGAATTAAATTAATGTAAATTAATTTATTTTAAAAATTGTTCTATTTTTTTATATTTCAATGAAATGATCTATATATGTCTACATCCATTCATCAATGGAAAATTAGATGGGTTTTTATTTTTTTTAATCCTTATCATTTTTGCATTAACCCTTATATTATATATTTAATTTATATACGGTTATCATGTAATTTAAACATTGACAGTTAATATAATTACCATAATAATTAAAATGACAACTAAATGTTTCATTAATTAAATTTTAGGACATATAACAAATAATTTACCAGTTTTTATATTATATATAATTTTATATCATTTAATAGAATATTATTTATTTTAAAATACCATTTATGTCAATTTGGACACTATTCATTATTTGACTTCTTAAAAATATAATAACGACATTTTATCATTAAAAAGAAACTATTAAAAAACCATATCATTTTGAAGTAAACCATATATTTCTAAAATGCCATAAATTATATCATGAAATATTTATTTTAATATTGTTAATATCATTTAACTGATTCTTACATTGACGAAGTAATTGTTGCACCATCACTATGTCATTGTTTAAATTAATTAATTAATTCCTAAAAATTATAAATAAAATACTATTATGAAAGTATAACTATTATATTTATGAATACTATTTATTGTCAAACATATATCATATATGTCCTTATATCAAAAATATTTTATTTTTAAAAAACTAGAGTGTGACAAAGTTGTCTTTTCTTTGAATAAAATACTATAATGGTACTAATGTCATACAAGTGGCTCGATAATCTCATAAAATCGTCCCAAAGATTATATTGGTCTAAAATATATCATCCAATAAAATTTAGACATGTTTTAGTGTAATTTAATATTAGTTTATAGTATTATTTTCACCCTTAATTACCAGAATTACCAAAAACTGTTGTAATAAAAAATAATTAATGTTATTACTCATATTTTCAGAAAATGAAAGGGAATAATTTTAGTAAACATAAATAAATTTGATTAAAAAATGGTATATTTTTTTAAATCAAAACAATTAAGGGGATAAATTAAATTTAATGTTAGTCCCATTAATGGATCAAGAAAATGAGTTTCTAATGTAAAAATGTTCAAATGTTCACAATCTGTTTATAACAAATTTCAATGTAAAATTGATTCAAATTAAAAGGATGGGATTAAATTATTAAAATATTAATTAATTATAGTTTTTAAAAATTCAAATATACAATTTAACAGTTTAAATAAATTTAATGAAAAATTATTTTTCAATTAAAACATAGTATTTTTCATTATTCTTCACAACATGAGACATTTCAGAGAAATAATAAAAATTGAATAAAATTAAATTTTTATACTACAACAGCAAAAAAATATTTTTTGAAATAGAACATCTAAAAATGAAAATAAAACTAGATTTAATATACGATCACTTTCAAAATGTGAAAAAATATCCTTTTTTAAACACTTATTTTATACATACAACCTAATTTTTTCATATATGATATCTAGAAAATGTATCAGACGATTTTATGACATTAGAATGGATATATTATATATATTTCATTAAAAAACAAAAAAAAAGTTATTTTATTAATTTATAAACATATTTATGCACATTTAAATTGTTTTTCATTAAATTTTTTCTTTTTATTTTAAAATTTTATTACATTGATTTATAATTAATTGGTCAATATATATATATATATACATGTATATATGTGTGTAAACCTTATTATTATAATTATGTTAATATTTTTCATTCCATCCATTCTAATGGCTATTTTAATGGTAACATTTATATAACAATATTTACTTATTATTTTCATCTCGATGTGGTATATAATGTATGTTATCGTACATAGTGATTCTTTTTGAAAACATAGGATATTACAATAAATGATAAAAATCGACATTGAAAACCTTTTAATCTAGGATATAAAAATAATTCAATTTTCATCACATTAAATAATTTGAGTCATGATAATTATGTAGTTAAATGTACACTTATTTTCTTATATAGAACTATTAATATTATATTTTCTTTTTTTCTTCTACATACTATTTTATATTTTTTTTAATTTTCAAGGAGTATGTTATCATCACCTCAATGATTACACATTTTATAATAATTTAAAACACATAGTGGTGTGATTATTTCATCTTAAATATATACATCTTATTTGGTATATGTTTTTAGGAATGTTATGGTGACATAGTCCCACACTCCCAAATCTAGATCACACAGACACATAATTTATATATTTTCATTGATACCACTTCAAAAATATTTGATATTAAAATCCATTTTTTTAAAATTAATTTGATTATTTCTTACCATACATATTAAGGATATTTTTAGTTATATAACATTATATAAATTAGAATCAAAAAATGAAATTCCTTTATTCGTTGTATCAAATTCATTATTTTCTTATTATAATAAAACCATCATTTTTATTTAATGCCTTTAATATATCCTATAAAATATTTCACAATATTTATCCTTCTAAAAAATAATATAGAAAGAATTTACCAATAACATGGATAAGTGGGAATATAATAAGGGGTTAGCTCAATGACTCCATAAGAGAAAACATTAGAACTGAAAAAAGTATTTTTCATAAACATGGAATAAATATTATAATATGAACATTTAAACAACATAAATGTATATGAAACTTGATTCTACCATCATTATGTTTTAATTAAATTAAGTTAAAATGTGAGTTTCAATAATTATGATCACATAAAAATGGAATTCATTGTAGCAGGCATCAAAATATTACTATTAAAGAATTTGGAAACGATAATTTATATTTCATAGAGGATTCGTTAAATAAATATTATTGTGTTTGGATGTAATACTCCAAATAACCAAAAAATATTTGACTCATGAGACTTATTGATCTATACATGGGATATATAATGTCTTCTTACAATCATATTTTGATTATGTAAAATTTAATATCTATAATAGTGAGAAATTCATTTCTTACTATTCTATAAAGAATATTTTTAAGAATAAATACAATTATATCCATAAAATAAAAAATAAAAAATAAATATACAAGATCCACTAGTATTATAAGTCAATAAACATATATAATGTAAGGACATTTCTGCATTTATATGAAAGCGATAACATTATAATACCCCATCTAGATAAATAAGATGGATGATAAATAAATAAACATTCATGTTTCAAATAATCAGATGCATTAGAAAAAAAATAGACCACCAATACATTTTCCCTTTCATATAGAATAACAATATTTCTTGTCAAACATAATCCAATATTATTTATGTAAAATTTTATATTTAAAACATTGATTATATATCAAATTTAATACTATAATATCATCACCATTATATGTAATGAGAAATAAAGTAGATGGTTTTGAAGGAAAATATCCCAAAAATTGAGAAATTCTTGTCAAAGAGTTCATGTGGTAGGAATGTATATCCCTTTAAATCAATTGAATAATTACACAAAATACAATCATGGGATATATGTTCCAAATTTATGTGAAATAATTTCAATTGACATTTATTTACTCGTTGATTGAATGTTGAGTTAGCACAAACTATTACTAATGTGGAAACAACAAAATCAAAAGAAACATTTATAATGGATTGTTATTTTAATTTTATGTCAACCGAAATACATAAAGATCATTAATGTTATGTCCATTGGTATAAGATATATCATAAAAATAAAAAAAGGTGGAAATAGTTTTTATGCCTTTTGGAATCAAAATTCCGGCATAAAACATTCGAAACATAAAAAAATTAAAATCTAAATCCCCCAAATGTGATATTTTTTAATTTAAAATTATGTTCCCCTGTCAAAATAAAAACCATAAAGTAATTTCTAAATTATTATTTATCTATACAATACATAAATGAAATTAGGTGCATAATTCCTGACATCTCTCATAGCGATGAATTTTCAATGAAAACCATTACCTTTTAACTTCAATTCCACAAACATAACTTGATCTCATGTATTTAAAATATATCTATCATAATAAGTTAATTGAAATCTTTAATCATAACCATTTTTATTAATAAACATTATAAATATAAATTATTTATATGATTTTTATTAATTCTCTACATTTGGGGTTTATAATTTTGATCACAAAAACTAGTTTCAATAAATTGGACTTCGTGTTAAATTTTATTACAAATTCAATCCATACTATATAATTAAAATTAATATTACAGAATATTTAAAATTATTTATGATGTTTCAAACTGATTTAATGAGTTTCATAGTCAATATCAGGGAAGATGAAATCGATAGTAACCATGTTACGATGATTCTTTTCAATTGAATGATTTTTTCAAAATTAATGAAATAAATATTAATATAAAATATACAAAACAAAAAAAAATATGTATTTAAATAATTTTATAATATTATAATATTAAATATGCTTCTATAGATTGTTATGGTATAAATTATTAGTCACTATAAATTTCGTGATTAAATCTACCCAGACATTGACAAACCCTAAATTAAAGATTTATTATGAGCGTGCTTTGTTGTAACATCAGTATAAAAAATTAATGATCATATTTATTCTTGATTTTTATTATATATTAGTATTACGATTACATATATGAATAATTAATTTATATGAATGTATTTAACAATTTAAATGACTAATTATCTTCTTGATACAATAATTTTTAATGATTAAAATAACAATGTTCCATTTTTATCATAATAATAAACTGATAATAATATTTTCATACCAAAAAATAATGATATCATAAAAATATTTCTATCCATTAATTGAAGATGTAGATAAATAATTTTATTATGGTGAAGGAATATGAACCATGTTACATAATATAATATATTTTCCTTGAAACTCATTATTGGAAGTTTTTTATTCTTTATGGATGGTGTATGTTAATAAGCAATGATAATAATAATAATATATTAACAATAATATATATAAATGATTCTAATATTATTATATTAATTTGAATAAAATAAATTATTATGATGGAAATTATGACGTACATTTTAGTAGTTGATAATACTTACATCTTGGACATCAATTTGCACAAGAATAATCCTTGTAATGGAAGGTCTTATGAAAAATATTAATAATAAAACATTTTTAAAAGTTGGATAGTTTTCTAGGAAGAAACAATTTTTAGTGTTTCATGTGTAAATTTTATAGATATGATCGTCATGAAGTAGAGATTATGCTGCACTTTTATATGTTAGGGGATGATATTTTTCAAAGTATCACTTACACTATAAATAATGTACAGTTACCATTCATGTTGAAAATGATAGAAAATGAAAAAAACATTATCGAAAAATGAAACTGTGTCAAAGTAGACATCATCTATTCCCATTAAGATATCATTGATTATTTTTGTTTATTTTATTTTTACTATTTAACTCTTAAACTAATTTATATATACACTTTTATTTTATTTATAACAATAGTAATTCATTTTAATGTAAATGGTTATGATTAATAATATTATATTCTAAAATAATTAAAATGTCAAATTTGAAAATATTTTAAATAAATTATAATTCTAATGTCTTGAAAATGTAATATTAAATTAAAAATACTTAATCATGTATAAATAGTTTTTAATGAAAAGATTATTTATACTTTAAATTAACATATTATGAATTTTATATCGGATGTCTATTTTAATGTAATAAATTGGTAAATTATAAAATAAATAAATTATAGTTGGTTAATAGAGAAATACAAAATAGAATATTCATTGAAAAATACTTGATTCAATGAAATGATCGATAATAGTTTTTATATGAAAGTTATAATTAAATTAGTAATAGAAACGTTTTCTTTATGTTTTCTAGGTTTGAAAATTATATTAAAATGAATAATATAATAACTTGAATTCATATTTTATTAATTAATAATTTTTCTTAAATATCTATTTCATTCTTATATATTTGTAAATTCATACAAATTACAAGTTTTCTGAGAACCATATTTTTCTACAAAAATAATTCATTTTATAAAAAAATTATAATAAGTTATTTTTGATATGATAAATCAAAAAATTAATTTCATCATTACAATATCTAATTCTAAAATTTATAAATTCAGTTTTTGACCAAAATCCAAAAGCTTAATTGAAAACCCATTTTTATTTGGAAAAAAAGCTAATATTAACAATTTATATTCATATTTCATATCCATTACAAATAAATTTATTTTAACCAATTTTTGGCATCAAACATAAATTATCATTAATTGTATGACTCCAGAAATATAAATTTGTATCACATAAGAGTTAATTTTATATAAAAATAAGTTTCAAAGCAATAAATTTTTTATTAGTAATTTTAGGTACACTAATCAAATATCATATATTATAAATTTAGAAATGAAATTTTATATACTTTCAATTCATAAACTAGATTCTCATATTCATTCATACTAATATAACCACTCAGTTTTTAATTCTCACACTAAAATATTTATATTTTATTTAAATGCATCAGTTGTTTTTTATGTTCATTTTTGATTGTGGAGAAATCTATCAATTAAAATATATAAATTAAAGTAAATCATATATTATAATTTCATTTTTTACATTCTATCCCAATAATATAAATTTAAACCTCTCTATTTGACTCATAATATCAATGTAATTTCTATTGGGAACTCTCAATAAATTATACAATGCTATATTAATAAGGTTTTATTGAGGATGTGAAATTAAATTTATATATGTGAAATATAATTATAATCACATTATAAAGAGATCCATCCATTATTAATTTAGAATAAATTTCAACTATGTTCTAGATCGCCCAAGAATATCTTCCTTTGGATCCATAAAATAATGAATATGATAATTGTACCAATTTAGGTTTTCATTTATAACTCAAAATCCAATAGATGGAGAAAACATACAATAAATAGAACTCTATTATATACGAATTGAAGATACCCCATCTAAACCATTTGTTATTGATTAATGGGATTCTCCATCATCACGCAGTTTTTAGTGACTTTATACCTTGGTGGTATTTGTATTGATAAATTGTGATACATAACGCCAAAATATAATTAAATTGAAGTAATTTGTATTTCTATCGTATCTATTTCTGTTAAACTTATAATTTTGATGAACTCTGTCACGTTATCCTTCATGAGAATAAATGATTCTTTTTTAGGAGATAGAAAATATTTATATTGTCGTTTATATTTCTTGATATATAGATTTGGTAATATCACATGATTTCTGATTCCCAGTTTCATTCTATTTGGTTATTCATTGAGGTAATGTCTTCCTTTTTCATCACAACCAATATTTAATCAAGTTCATGATATTATCAAATCCAAATGGTTTTACATGAGTGGTGAAAAAAATCAATATGTTTGAATTGACATAATAAAAAAATGCATTCAACAACAAAACCGTTTAACCTTATCATCAAATTATCAAATAATTCATTTTGTTCAACCAATATCAATAATCGATTAACCTATATCATTATTGGTTAAATGTATGTTACTTTTATTTGGGTTCTTTCATGCATTTTAACCTAATGATAAAAAATAGATATCCTATTTTATCATGATCATTAAAAATATACTCTAAACCTAATAATCATTGAAACCTATTTTATAAAAATAAATATAACGCTTCCTAAAAATAGTAATCATTCCTACATTCAAATACAAAATAATGCATATAAACCAATAAATAATTTTTGTAATATTAATTTTATTAAAAATATATGAATCTCCAAGACATTAAACCGCAGTGAGATTAAATATTTCTCCAAAATTAAAACTATCATAAATACTGAAATATTATTTTTCACTAGCTCACAAGGTCACAAAATAGACTCAAAATATCATAATAAAAAATTAGCTAATATTCTACAAAAATATTACCAATTAATTTCCAAAACCAATTTTATAAATTTTTACCATTTTTAATTTTTCAAAGTAAAAAAACATTATTATCTATTCATCATGTGTATAATGAACTAAATCATTATCCATACCTCAATTGAGGCTTCTCTATCATTTTTTCCCCAAAATATTATATGTTCATAAAATCAAATTTAAATATTACTAATAAGGATTTATTTACGTTTCAAGACCATTAAATAGAATATATATATATATATGTGCTCAATAAAATTTTAATATCATCAATAAATACTACGCATTAATTATAATAGAAAATTGTTTAATGGTTATTAAAATATCAATATCACTACCTTAATTAATACATTGAATTGCACATTTTCAATCACAATAGATGTGTAATAAAATTCATAACTATTTTTGTATACTCCGTTATTCAGTTATAATATAGATTTGTTGCATGATTCGTTCGTTTCAAAAATTAATCTTCATGATCATATCACAAACAAATAATTCATAAAATGGATATTATACTATCCAAAATATGATCATTAAAAAACAATCTTAATATATATTAACTTTTACACCTTGTTTTTTACTTATGATTCATCATATAAACATATGAATCAAATTCTAAAATACTTGGATATTTATGAACATTTTTATTTAGAATCTATATCAAAAATAATTATAATAATTTAAAAATAAATCATAATGTATCATTAAAGAGAGAGGGGTTATATAAACAATATCCCATTATGTGTCTAGGATTGTGCGTAGTTAGGATACATTATCATGAACCATGATACAAAAAAAATAGTACACATTCAACTCTTTTTAGGATATTAAACATTTAACATCTATTATAGAGGGTGGATCCACTCTCTCATATCACATTGTGATTTATCATTACAAAAAAGTAAATAATTTACAAAAACATTATTATTTTATCCAATTGATATAATTAATCCTTGGTATTTCACTAACATTTTCATATCTAAATCCACAAAAAATGGAATTTATTTCCTGAATAATAAATCATGTTATTATCCAAAAGCGTAATATATAAAATTGAAATTATGGTTCTCATTTACTAATACATTACAATAATTATTTGATACCATACGTAAAAGAATAATTAAGTTTATCCATAATTACAAAAAAATAATGATTATTTAATATCCTATATCCAAAGGATCATTTCTAGTTTAGATATTTAGATATTTTATTCAAAACATAAACTCATGAATCTCATATTTTTTGTGTCAAATTGAAAATCACACATTATATATTAAACCACATAATTTATATAATGCCTCCCATGAATTTGACAAATTTGTTCAAAAAAATTATCATTTTAAACTTGTCACATATTTTAAATTTCTAAAACCCTAGGGAAATAGAAACATAAAAATTGGTGGTCTCAAACACTCAGCAAGAAAGAAAAATATGAATTAATATATCATGTAATAATAGTGGCATAATTATTATTACCGAAATATGCAATAAGAATAAAGATATACAAAATGCAATTGAGGTAATTCAATATCCCTGATAATATTTTAGAACATAGATATATATAATAATGATATCATGATGATTGAATGAATGATTATGTACATCAAAACGATATTTTTATGTCCCTATTTCAATACAAATTACATGTCATTGATTTTGGAGTAAATACATATTATTGAATTGGGATGGTATACACAAGGCACCCAAACTAGTTTATTCTCACAAGAGATCATTGATGGATCAAGTGGCTACATATTTTCAATCCGGTCCTATCACTTTATTATATTAAATACATTCATAATAATAGGGAATAAAATATTTTAAACCAAATTTTTATGTTTCTTTTTCATAAAAATAGGACTATTTAAATAATTATTAATACATTATATCAGTACAAGATCAAAATAGATTCACAATCCAAATTTCGAAAAAAAATTCCATACATTTTATAACCACTATAAAATTCATAACATGATTATAGCACATTTATGGAAAATTTATTTGTGTTCAAATAATAAAAATTAATCATGCTAAAAATTAATTATATTGGAAGAACTAAAATATGTATGATGAGAAATTTTGTCCGATCAATGAATAAAAAAATTCTAGGAAAAAATCAACTGATAAAATTTATTTAAAATATTATTTTCACACAGTATATAATAAGGATTATATAGATTAGTGAATATTGGAAAAAACATTCCTTATGCATCACGAGAACCAATATGGATGGTTTCAAATCAATATATCCCATGTAGTAACAAATTTTAGTCCAACCGGAAATGTGGTAGGAATTTATGTCCATATAAAATTATGGGATACATCGATAAAACACATACAAGGGAATGATTTTCCCAAATTATTTTAAATATATTCTACAAAACAATAATAACTTGATGAAATAAAGCTGAGTTAAAAAATTACTACTACTTATGGAATAAAACAATAAATAGCCTAAGGAATAAGGGAAGATGATATGGATAGTAATTGTTATAAATATAAGTAGAATGTTACAAATATATCCATGTGTACTGAATACAAAATATAAATAAACCAAGATACCCCATGTATTTTATGACATAATAAATCAATGTTGGGACCAAGAGAATGATTATGGATTCAAAAAAATTTGAATCAAAACCCCTTGGAATAATTTGATATTTATTTTTCATGAAAAAAAATTATCGAAAAATAATTATTTATATAATTTCCCAAATATCCCATATATATTGAAAAAAAATTTAATTTTGGGTATTATACCAAGAATGCATGAATGAGAGGAAATTGATATAGTAATCTTTTTCTCTTATCATTAATTTCACAAATGATTAATTACCTCAAATATCAAAAACATATCATTATTAATCACTTTCTTAGTACCCATAATCATATAAATTTTCATTTATACAATTTTTATATTTTAATTTCCCATGTTAATTATATTTACATTAATCAATGTGTGTTTAATGTTTTGATCATCTATTCTTTTTTCATAAAAGTTGTGTTCATGTTAATGTAATTTTAAAATTTTATCATTACTAGATCATTAAGATTACTATTAAGGATCATGTATAATTATTTATGACTTATAAAACTTGTTCCATGATTTGCTTATTCTTTTTTCCTTGGTGTTGAAATTTATAAATATCATATTACAATGATTCTAGTCAAAAAAGGGAGTTTTCGTAAATATGAAGTAGAATATAGATATATAATCCCTAATACCAATAAAATAATTATTTATATATATATATCCAATTATAATAATATTAATTTTTTCATAGTCATTGATGATATAAATCACAGTATCATTCAATTTGACGGTAACCAGCCCAAACATAAACATACATTGATTAACTGAATGATTGAAAAATAGTTTTCATGTAAAATAAATATAATAGAATAATGATGATATTATATTGTAATTATTAGTATTATATATAATAATTTTAAGGAATTAAATGTATATGTAATGCGTATAAAAATAATTAAAAATTAGAAAAAAAGATTATCTACTTAGTATACTTATTTTACATGATTAAATTAAAGGTATTCATTTTTTTGATCATATAAATATAAGATTATTTAATTTTTCATTCCATACACCTAATTATTTCATAAAAACATTATTTATACTTTAATATTATTATTATATCCTTCTTTCGAGGGATGTAAATGAAAAAATGGCCTCATTAAGGTAGTTTTTTCGCACAACTCATTATTGATTATTTTTTTAATAGACTATGTGTATGAATAAATTTTGATAATAATAATAAAATTAAAAAAATTATAGTTTATAACTAATAATAATATCATAATATTAGAATATATTTAATAATGACTTTTAATATAATATTTATGATATGATATGGTGTCGATAATAATTACATTATCGATAAGAATATTCCTTGGATGTCTCTTTAGAATGGAAATTCTTTTATTAACTAATGGTGACCAGAATCATTTGAAAGAGAGAAATAGATGTAGGTGGAAATTTTTATAGGGATTAAATATTTTTTTCTAATGAATGGTGTGTCTTTAAATAGAATATATGATATCATTTTATAATCGAAGTGAAGGGTAGTTGTTGGAATAACCCTTACATTTTCAATAATGTAATGTTACCATCCAGATGTTAAAAGAAATAAAATCAAAAAAAATTGATAGAAAAATGTTTTGGATCAAAATATTTTTCATTAAAACCTTTTTAGAGAAATTTTATCATTTAATGATTTTTATTTATCTTTCTCCATTCTAAAATAATTTACATTCACCAATTTAAATAATTCCTTAACATTGAAATAAATTTTAATAAAAATTTTTATATTAAAATATTTACCAAAATTTTGAATTATAATTTCATATTTATAAATAATTTAATTATTTATTATTTCCAAATGAGGTAAAAATTAATTTTTAGATAAATACAGTTAATCGTGGTAAAATAGTTTCTAGAGAAAACAATACTTAACTTTTATAATTATATATAATGTAAAATTATCATTGATACTGATTATAATTAATTAAATTTATTAATTATAATATGAATAAATTATATTTTAGCTATAAGTTATTCCAAAATCAAATCTCACCATAAATATACTTGATTTAAAGAAAATACTCATTGAATATTTATATTTATGAAAAATCATAATTGTTATAGAAATGATTATTATGAGATTTTTATGGTAAAATAGTATTTTAAAATGAATAATTTTATTCATAAAATATATATTTGATTAATTAAAATACATTATATATTTAAGTTCATTTTTATATAATGGTAGTTTCATAAAAATTAAATGTTTCCAAAAATTCATATTTTTCAAATAGAAACAACACATTTTAGAAAAAGATTTAAATTTAATACTAATGAAATTTTGATATAAATAATTAAAAAATGAAGCTCATTTTTATTAACCTAAAATCAAATAAATTAAAATTTTATTTTTTGAATAAAACAAGATAACTTATTTAAAATTCCATTTTAATTATAAAATGTCATTTCCAAATATTATCTGTTAGTAATGATATTTATAAAAATAAAAAAAATAAATTAGTTATATAAAGTATTAATACCGAATAATTTTAATCATTAATCATTTATTTCTATAAAATAATTATGTATCCCATAAAAATAATTTTTTAAAATAAAAAATTTTCTAAAAAATTATTTATCTTTTTTTATATTTTAGGTAAAAAATTGAAATTAATTCATATTTAATGTATAAAATATTATATACATATATATATAATAAATTTTATACTTTTATTCATTACCATTTTCAGAAAAACAATGTATTTATTGGATGTAATTAAATAGTTTTATTTTTTCTTAATATTTCATGATTTTTTAATTAGATTTTTCTTACAAACTAAGCTGTCAATATATTGATTATTTAATTGTATTCAAAAGTTCTAATTTTTGGGTGTTACAAGTAAGCTCCATAAAAAATCTTTTGATTCTCTATTTTTTTCAATTTTATTTTATTTTGGGATATATATTTTATTATATAGATCTTATATAAATTTCCATTGAGTTTATGTCTCATTTGATATTATGAATCAATATATAATTATCCTTATGTATAAAGAAAAAAAATAAAATATATATGACATATGATGGAGCGGTCTAATTTCCTATCCATGAGGGAATTTATCTCCAATGGTTTGTGAAAACCTAAAACTTTATTAAAATTAGATTATTTTGGTAATATTATAATGTATTTTATAAGAACATTAATATTATACCCCATAATCCTATTTTTGTGTTTTATATAGAATTTTAACCTAGTGCTGAACTATTTCGGAAAATTCATATATGGGGGCCTAGAATGAGTTTTAGGAAGTGAATAAGAAACACTTGGAAAATTATTTTAAGGTATTCATATACCCTAGAGAGTCATCATAGGGTGAACATATTCTAAATATTAAGATAAGGATTTTTAATGCATGATTTCAATTATTATAGATATATTTACAAGATTACTATAAAAAATATGTATACAGTATCCCATATTGATGGCTTGATATGTTCAACTATGTGGATTTCATTATATTTCTTCAAAAAAACATTTTTCTAGATAACATTAAATGAGCCTCAAGAAGAAATATATACCCATGATAACCATCCATATGTGGTATGTTCATTATGAATTTATAGTGTTAATATTTCGACTTACCAATACCCCTTAGATGAACAATGATTTCATTAATAATGACTTTAGTGTTTACCTCAATGTTATTGGTAGTATTTGTAAATAGTATTCTTATATATTCTAATATAATATAATAATAGGAAGATTATGTTGGGATTTTGTTTTAGATCATGAAATAGTACAAGATGCATGTAAAATTTCATAATTGTTGTTCTTCGATATAAAAGTGTCATTCTTATTTCATCTAATGGAAATAAATAATTTATCATTGGATCCATTAATGATGATAGTTATTGGGAAATAACCCAATCCATCTATGGTGATAATTATCCATTTTATTACTAGTTTTTCTAATACTACTAATGCTTTTTGATATATTTCTTAAAACTATCATATACAATAACCATGTTTATATCAAAGTGATCCTTGTTCATTTGGAAAAAAATATAAGGAAGAAGTCACGAAAAAATTGTGAAGGTTGTTAAATTTCCCAATAATGAAATTACTCCTCTGTGTATAAGGTTTTGTAATATATATTTATGCATTATAAAAGAGACTAAGTTGTGTCCTCATGAAGAATTACATAGTGATTTATTTTTCGATTAACAAACATATAATTAATGAGTAAAATTATGATAATTATGAATTAAATATGGAATTGGTAATTTTTGAAATGATAATCTATAGGCATTATAGATATTATAAAAATTATTTTTATTATACTTATCATTTAATCATGATATACAAATATATTCACATTGATAAAGGTAATTATATTCAAAAGAATACTATAGGAATTCATTAATGATTTTGAAATCTCAATAAATTATCACCGTGTAATGATAATAAGGTGGGTAATTCGTAGAGTTTAGCGGAACATGATAGTTATCCCTTGATAATGATATAAATATATTCAATAATTATTGATTTATAGAGGACTATCCATGGAATCATAATGAAGGTATAAATATATTATCTTTCACATATGAATGTTCAACCATATATTTACATGATGATTAAATAGGTTTGAAATTAATATGTAGAACTACATAAGAAAGGGGAATGTTCATAATACTAACCATGGTTGTTATTGAATGATATGGTTCATGAATCGAGTATTTGGGCCGATGCTACAATATTTTATGGTGATGTTAGACGAAGAGAATAATTTATGAATCTAATTTTATTTTATAAGTAAAAATATGTTTAATGATCGGAATTAGGGTTACTGGTTTGAAAAATTATAATTGAATATTATAAGGGATATATCTCTATGTTGGGATGGTTTGTAAAATAAGGCTGAGAAAATAAGTATATAGGTATGTTACAACCATTACCCATACCATAAAATAAATAAGAAAACATCACCTTGTATTTAAACTATAAATTCCTCAAATAATCTAATATATAATGATATTTTTTATAATTTTTCTCCTTATGATGTTTTCCTAATTTATTAAAATTGGAGATGATTTTTGTCTCGATCAATTTTCTATTTTATACATCAATTATGTTTTATGGATCCACAGAGAGAAAAATTTTATTATATCTGATTGGAATGTTATGTTAACCTCAATGTTCTATTGGAGTCTTCAACAAGAATTGAATACTGAGTTGAACATTAGTTGTTTTTCATCCACATAAAAATTTTCAATTTGAGAGGACCATTCAAATGTTCTAATAAGTTTTATGGCATGTTCTACCGATTTAAATGGTGGTTGTGATCAACACCATTACCTTGTTGAGTATTCATACATCAATAACATTCACTAATGGCTTCAAATGGTTCTGTATAAATCCCAATAAATAAATATGTGTGTCAATCCAATGTTCTGGGGTTTCATTGGAGAAAAAAATCTATTGGTACATGGTATATAGTAGGAAATTTTAGAGAATGTTGGGTCCATTCAGTGGAAGACCAGGGTAACTAAGATCGAACAAAAATATTTTGTCGAAAATCATCATTGATGTGAATAATTTTTAGGGGATGATTTTGTATTTCTGTTGATATATCCTTGGAATTTTGTTATGATATTTATAACAAAATTTATTTTCACACAAACATAAATTGGTCACATAGAAATTCATGATAGTATCCCGATTTTTAATGATTTCATTTGGATTCAACTAAATCTCTACGAAGTACATGATGTATTCCATATATCTCTTCTTAGGAAGTTTGAACTTGATCATTCACATGTACTAATATTTGAGGTTATACAACTATAGAATTATATATCTTATGTGTAATTAAATGAAGATATTATTTATAAAATAGACAATTGTTTCCGAATAAAACTACTAACCAAGTTAATTTTTTGTGGAGAATCATAAATTTTATGAAACTACATGATAACACATGGCTATGATGAGTCAAAAGTATACTAAAATATTTGTAGTATACTAGTGTAATTTTGATGGTGAAATTATTATATGTTTGGTTGAATGTAACTTAGTAATATTTTTAGATATATTTTTTTTAAACTATGGTTTTCCATTTTAATAGGATTTCCTACATGAAAACACATTTTAAAGAAACATTGTATACAAGTAAACTATTACATATAAATGGGATATGTATCTGATATATATTGGAATGGTGGGAATTTATATTACTAAATAAATTTTGAAAATTTAATTTTTATCCATTTTTAAAATTAATTCGGTTATTATCAATTAGATAGTAAAAAAATTAATGTATTTGAAGGATGTTTTTCTCCAAAAATATTTTTTTAAGAAACCTTTTTTTATAATATAAATAAGATCAATTACTAATAATGAATAATTTTAATGATATATTCAGATATTATAATAAATAAAATATTTTATAATTCATTTTACGGTTATTATATTTAATGAAATTAGTATTAATTTAGTTTTTTGTTAGAATTATATTATTTATAATGAAATGGATTTAATTTTATTTTGGGAAATTATGTAAAAAATAATTTCTACTACTAATAGTAATTAAATTCAAAAAATGGTATATATTTATTTAGTCTTTATTTAAATTCATTCTAGAGATTCCAAATTAATTTATCATCACTATGAATATTTTTTGAGGTAAAAATTCAATAATAATATAAATATTAAAATGATTAATTATGGTCTAAAAAAATAGATTTGGTTTAAAATGGCAGAAAATATTATCTAATACTAATGGATAAATATATTCAGATCCTATATCATCATATATTCTATTTTGGTCTAATTTGGATATTTTTTCTCATTAGTTTGAATTTATTATATTTTGATTTTTATAATAAGAATAATTTTACCAAGTTAAATATATATAAATGAAATAAATTATCTTCAATTATATACACGACAAGATTAACTTATCATAACAAATATCCTCTAAAATACTCTCCCGTCAAACTAATCCCTAAACATGAAGTTTGGGTATTCCCAAAAACCCATTCCAGACAACCATATGTTTCATCTCAAAGAATGGTAACCGAAGAATAAGAATACGTTTATACCCGTCTTTTACTTATTTAATTTTTCCTAAACCAACTCCAAATGTTCTTTAATAATATTTTCATAATGGGATCAGTATATTTAATATAATGTGATATTTTTTTCTTAATGGAATATTTATTGTATATCATCTACTCAAATATTGGTAAATGATAACATCACTTGTGTGATCATGTGACATACCACCTCTATGAAACAATGCGATTAATTTCACATATTATTTCCATGTAGATGGAAATAAAAATATATTTAATTAATATTAATATATATGTGATATTTATTAATAATTTTAGATTCTTGATAGGTGGATTCTTATTTTAAATTCCTTCATTTCATCAAAATAAATGTTGAAACACCACAACTACATTTCTAGAAACTAATGACTCCATGAAGTTTTGTAATTAATTTATCATCACAACATTAAATGAAATTTTAAAAATGTTAATATAATCAATATATCTATTTCATATTACTTAATTAATATTTTTTTGATAATTATAATGTAATTACAATTTTTTTTAAAAAAATTCCCTTTTAAATGAATTTGTGAATTATAATATAATGTTGTTGTAGGAAACACATGAACTTCTATTTTTATTTTGGACTCTTATAAGTTATATCCTATCATATTTAAAATATCATTAAGAATAATTATGCATCATATTATATCCCTAATAAAGTGATTTCATGATTAGTATATACTTAGAGTTATTATAATGTTTAATTAACATAGAAAAAATGTTTAATTAGATGAACCAAATGGACCAAAACCTATGAAGCCCATTTTTTAGAGATTTTGAGAGATATATCATCACAAATACTTTTGCTCGAATACGTAAAGTATAATAGTCATCAACTAAAGAATTAGTGACATCATTTATAGTAGAAGGTTAATCATATCAAAATCATGTTCCAAAATAGATTATCTTTACCACCCCATTAAAATCTCATCATCACATACCATACCTATAGGGAATTCACTAGTGTAATAAAATTCTATGTATCATGACCCTAATAGTATGAATTTTTGTAATTCCATTTTTAATATGTGTATGATTATATTTATCTTTTATTAACATAAAATTAGTAAATAATATGTTTAATTATAATTATTTATTTTGTTCTAAAAAATAGAAATCATATTTTTGGAAATATATAGTTTCAATAATGAAAATATTTTTAATGTATTAAATTATTCTTGAAATGGATTCTATTTTTATAGTAAATTTAAATTATATAATATTAAATAATTAAAATTTATTATACAATTTTATGTAGAAAATTTTATTTTTTTCTAGCATTAAAAAACTAGTTAATATCAAAAAACCAATATTTTCTAATAATTTTTAATATTGATGAAAAATATTAAATTCTATTCTTAATAAAATTATTTTGAAAAAATAAGAATTATTTTTTTATTTCATCGTATCCCTAAAATCATGTAGTGTATTTTTATTAATATAATGAGGCAGTAAATGTTTTGGCTAAAAATAAAATATAGTATAAATATAATGTTTGAATTATGAAAGTATAATGACCCATATGTGTTGTAATATGTTAAATAATTTGTATCTTAAGCTAAAATTTTTCTTCTGATTTAATTTTTTTCGACGATAATTTTGTAATTTTAAAAACTGTATTTAATCTTCAAAAACATATATTTTATTATTTATAAACAATACCCACTTTCAAATCACCAAGGCAATTATTTTACAGTTACAATTTCACTTTAATATAAAATAATTAAATAAATTCCTATTTGGGAAAACCCATTGTAAAAACCATGGAATGGTTTGTTTTTTTGATTACATTATAATAAAAATTCCATAATCAATTTTTGAAAATTAATAAATATTTATCCTATCATTACCTATTTAAATCCACCCAACCTATCATTCCTCTTCAATAAATACTCTTTGATAATGAATTTACATTGCCATTTTCTATCAAGATCCCTACCAATGTTCTCCAATGATATTAAGAAGAACCAAAAAATATTTATGAATCAAAATATCAAGTTATGTCATCCTCATATTCCCTTATTTGATCAGGAACTGCGATTATATTATGACTTTTAATTTCTAGTCATTCATGTTGGGATATGTTTTTACACATTAATCCTAATATCTTTATAATTCCCAAGTGATGGGAATTCTATTTCACTCTAACTAATACCTTTTATGAATCATCATATACTACTTTTATGCTTCCAAAATTCTCATGGTATTCTTAATTATAATCAATTTTTTAGTGTATACCCATCCCTTTTTCACTCACTGGTTTTCCCCTATATATACTTATACATTACTGATTAGTAACATCTTTTTATTTATCTCAGACTCTATAATCATTGGATTAAAAGTGATTAAATTATCCTAATGTTGTATGATTTATGTGTTACACTTAAGCATGTACCTGATATGAATGTTGTGGTTGGGATCATAATTATATATACATCTAATGAAATGGGAACTTTTTTCTCAAATAAAATATTATGTATGATATTATAGAGTGATCCTAATCTATTAAATAGCATTTTACCCAAACTGATGTAGTATTAGATGTTATCATATACATAAGTTTATGCCATGTTTTATGTTGTTGCAAAAATTCTATGTTCAATTTCTGTCATCATGTTAAATCTTTCCTCATTATTAATGATTATGATTCTCACACA
Organism: Viscum album; assembly: GCA_963277665.1. Lineage (NCBI taxonomy): Eukaryota > Viridiplantae > Streptophyta > Magnoliopsida > Santalales > Viscaceae > Viscum > Viscum album. The sequence continues at coordinate 397,544,018 of OY728151.1, read as the reverse complement.
ATTTATGTCTCATTTATATTCATATTGAATGATGTGTAATACTTTAATTACATTATTATTGTATTATTCCATTACAATTCATTATTTATGACCCCTTATTTATGTACATTCCCATGTAATCTTGTGTTGTTTTAGAAGATCCATGGAAGATAAGGGAATGTTTTAGATTTTATAAATAATTTTTTTATTTATATAATATGTGATTTTTTATGTGCCTAGTAACCCAATGACTCTTGGAATCATGATCTTATATGTATGCATTATAAGTATATTTATGTGTTAAATAATTAGATAATTCAAATTAATATATGTGATTTCATATTCATTATCTGATTAATGATTAGTTGTTCTATGGGTTATGATTAAAAAACCTATTCAAATAATAAGGTGTATGACTAAGACATGTAAAACATCCCTAATTTTTTTTAATGTATTGAATAAGAGGTTTCCATGAAAATTCATAACGTTCTGGATACAAAATAGGGATATTGATCTATTAAAGTTATACCTACAGGGAATAAACATGAAAATGATTCATTTAGTAGAACACAATCATCACTAGTTTCATGAAAATGTTCCTTGAAACACACTTGGTTTGACACTCTTAGGGGATATTAATTAGTAAATTAAAAAGAATATTATGAACCATTATTAATGGGAAAAACAGCCATAATATTCTGTATTAGTAAATAGATCATGGATAATATTAATTGAATCATTTAGATTCATTTGTTAAGGAATATATTTAATTTATGAATTATCACTTCAATGATAATAGTATTCATATTTAGTGTATTGTAGTTTGAAAATTCATATCCCTAAGTAGATTTTAGATGAAGTAAATGATTTAAACGAGAATAAAATAGATAATGGTAGGAATATAATCTATCTATGTTCATAAAATTTTACATATGATTATGGTTCTATAAATTTGTTCATAACATGAATATTTTTTAGAACTATTTACAAACCACCGCAAAAAAAATGAAAATAATATATTGGTTATGATCTAAAATCGGTCAATTGGGTCAACCTAATAATATAACTAATATACTATAAAAATATTTGAGATAAATTTTCCAAAATATCATGTGGTACATCCCAAGGCATAATTCGAATATATTTTGGTCATGAATTGGATTTCCTGTATAGATCTATTATAAATTGTTGGGAGAAGTAATTCACCCAATATATCAGAAATGTCTTTTTGATTCTATACATGATCACTAATGAGGATGAATTTCTAGTGGTACTAAATACCAACAGAATGTACATTATTATCTTGTGAGAATGTGAATCTAGAAAAAATAATTGAATCTAATGAAAATATCACCATCGATCACATTACCACTATAAGTGAATTAACTAATGTGTTTCCCAATGAATGCTTTAGACTTCATAATTATTGTTAAGATGAATTAAAAATTTATCAAATACCTATATTATTACTTATATAGTAAAAAGCATAATGAAATAAAATTGATGAACATTATGAGATGAAGTAACAATTTTATAAGAATCTGAGTAAAGTTATTAAAATCCCATGTTCTTCACCACGGGTTATATTGATCTGCTTTATTACGAAAACCTAAAGTTCAATTATCATATTCAATTATTATTTATAGGTCAACAAGATCATGATAAATAACATGTATCATATCACATTGATTGATGACTATTGTGATCAGATATATGGACAGTAAAACATATTTAAGGTGGATCATCAATTAGTATATTATCAAGTAATTGTAAAAAAGAGGATATCCCCAAAAAAACTGTACAAGGTATGATAACTATGAGTTCATAATAATTTTATTTGTACTCAATAAATCTTCATCAATCTTTATGTAACTGATTAATAATGACATTAGGGATTACAAATATTATTTGCAGTATTATTTATAGAATTTTATCTAAAAAATACACAATTTAAGGAGAATCATGATGGTCATTTTAGTTATATATTGAAGCCTTTGAGGAAAGATATATTATTTGAGAATAAAATTAAATAAATTTTATTGATACTGGTATTAATATTCATGGTTTGTTTTATCACTATTAAAGGGATACTTGTAGAATATTTAAAAATATAGGAAATTAAATGATGGTTTATACCAACATTTGTGGTTGAAATTAATATATTACATGGATTTGCAGGGTACTATAATCATTTTTCAATTACATCACATAATATTCATGCACACTAACATAGCTGAAATGGAATGGTTACATTTTCATAATTAATGTTAGGTGATAATAAAAGATTTATATAATAGGGTAACACATTTACCTATTCTCATATAACCCTCCAATGGTGATTTATATCAGATCTATAACGATGCAACAAAAAATGGATTGTGTTGTGTACTCAGGACTGAAAAAAAGTAACATCCAATTCCCCCTTTAAATTAATAATCCATGAGGATAACTACCCAAGAAATTATTTTGAATTGTATATAGTGTTATTTGGTATGATGATTTCACTTCATTGTCTCTATAGGAAGAAGTGTGACAAATATATATATTTAAAAAGACTCATGTATATATTTTCATAAGGGATATCAATATAATCATTCCAAGGTTGTTATAGTAGATCATGTGTTATGATTATTGAATCCATTACCATTATTGAAATGATAACATAGTAGAAAATGATCTGATTAGAAATGACCTTATAACCCTATCCATGATGAGGAATACAAGGGAACTAATCTTCATTGAATTGAAATTGATGGGCATAATAATCCTAAAATAATAATCTTCCAGCATTGTTAGAATACTATTAACCATCCATTATTGATATAATTTTAAAGGCATAGAATGATTATAATGTTAAAAAATAAATTTGTGAATTTAAGTATTTCTAAAAAATCAGAATATAAGGTTATATAGTTTGTAAAAATGATACGTGTCCCATAAAAACTAGAGTTGAAGTGGGACATTTTTATGATGTGATTGGTCCATACTTATATATTCATCTAGGAATAAATAATATGTAAGTAGATTTTAATAAATAATTCTATTTGGATGACATGAGGATATATAATATAGAATTTTTACCATAATTCATAGTATGTTGTAAAGCCAAGGTTAAAATATATAAGTCTTATGGTATGATGAAACCATTTCACATAATATTATTAAAATGGAAAAATTAATAATAAGTTTCACTATAGGACTCCCTAAGACACATAAATAAATGAAATCATTTTTATTATAGTTTACCAGCTTAAAATGTCAGTGAATTTCCTAAATATCGAGGAATATTTCTCCCAAGACAAATATTAAATGATATAAATTAGACAAGTGGTAATACCTCATTGAGTGACACAATAAATTTTACCATATTGAGATTATATATTTACCTTTATTTTTAGGACAAACCATTAATAGTTGTTTGATATAGTATTAAGATTATGTACTACCTATCACCCTAAAATGAATAGCCACTCAAGTTGACCAATTTAAAATATTGAGGATATGCTGAGATCATGTTGAATAAACATACAAGAACATTTGAATCAACACCATCACCTAGTGGAGTTCTCTCATAAAAATAGTTTCCATTATATGATTCATATAGAATCATATGAGGATCTTCATAGTAAATGGTTTTGGACCCCGAAATGTTGTGATGATGCTGGAGAGCTGAATAAAAGGGACCTGATTTTATCCAGGAGATGGTAGATAAGGTTTAATAAATTCAATAGTACATAAAATCCATGAAATTTATTAATAAATACTATGTAGAAAATATTCCATAAGACCTAGTGTTTTTCATCAAAGGTAAAGTGTCCCAAATTATATTACCATGAAAAAATGACATGATCTGTTGAAATAAGGGAAATATTAGGGAAAGAATCATCAGATAATTTGATATCCCAGACCAAATTGGTGATGTGACATAATGACTAGAATTCACATAAAGCCTACCTCATTTACATGATTTCTTCCATATATCCCTCTTAACGAAGTAAATTACAGAGATATCACATGTACTATGTCTGGTGGTAGTACCACTAGAGAATAATATTTATATGTTGAGAAGAAAATAAATATATTATATTATAGAGTAAAATTTCTACACATAACGACATCTCACCGAAAAAAATGTGAAAAGGATGAACCAAAGGTTAGAAGAATAAAGATGGAAATTTGACGAGTCAGTCGAAAAATGTACCATTAAAATTTTTATTTCATGAAATGAAACATTCAAGGGATATATTTGTGAAGGTTGGAATAATTTTATGAACTATACATTTATAAATAAAATCCTTATTTTGAATGAATAAATTTTTTAATAAGTAATGTATTTGTAGAATAACAAGAACTACTTTCGTTATTTTCAAAAAATATATGTTATATCATTTCTGATTTAATATATTATTATGAATCATGAAAGTTGATAATATAATAATTACATAATAAATGAATGTTTAATATATAATATTGTTTATTATAAATTCTAATTTATAGTTAAGAGAGAAATGATGACATCATCTAGTGAAATAATACCCCATTAGGAAAATTAATTAGTGCATCTATGGGAGATATCATCACTAGGATTTTTCATTTATCATGAATATGTATAGATTCAATAAATAAATAATCAGTTAAACCACTTATTGGATATGGTAAATCTCATCTTGTTTAATACAAGAACAATTCTCGTAAATCCATCATAATAAAATATGGCTATTGCACACCATTCACATAGTGCATTTTTTCATGTAATAAAATCCAATGTATATAGAACCTAATTGTATAAAATTTTACATTTTCGTTTTTAATAAAATAACTATTGTATTTTTCATTTTTACCTTATTATTATTAAATAATATGTTTAATAAAAAAAATGATTTTGATATGATGAAATAATAATTATAATTTTAGAAATATATAGTTTTAATAATGAAATTAATTTTCATGAAATCAAGAATCTGTGAAATTAATAATATTTAAATAAAATTTTTTATAATAATAATAAATTTATTAAATATTAATTATAACATAATTTTATGATGTCAGATATAATTGTTTAATGTCAAAAAAAAAATGTTATTAAAAAATTAGTATTTTTCAAAAAATGTGGATTTTGAATTTAAAGATGTAATTATAAAATATGGGGAATAATTTTTATAAAATATACACTTTTAAATTATCCTACAATTAATTTTTCAAATAGTTTTGAAATACAAATTATATAGGTTAAAAATTAAATACGATATTAACATACAATAAGTATTAGACATCAAAATACACAAAAGTGATATAATATATTCCATATAATTTATATACATCCAAAAATATTCTTCCCCTTTAATACATTATTTTAAAGTTATTTGATTAATTTTATAAAGTATTAATTAATCATCTAAAACCCAAATATATTTTTATTTTTTAAATTAATTCATTTATAATAAGGATTTAGTTATAAATAAATTAGGGTTTTATTTAATGTTAATAGGTTATTAGATTTATAAAATAATGAAACACACACATCCATTGATGAAACCATTGGAGAACCCATAGAGAGTCATGGAATTTTTATTTAATCTTTATATAGAGTAAAAAACATGGTTTATTAAACTTAATAATGAATTTTCATCACTTTTTATATATAATTCCACCCAATATCATTTTCTTATTTTCTCAAAACTATTATAAAAAATTTATTACATTTTTTTACCACTATATATTTGTCTGATGGTTCCCAATATCTTATTAAGATCCAAAAAAAATTTAACTACAACCCTCTCAAGGTAACGTGTCCTGTCATTCTTCTATTTAATCAATAAATTTTTTTATATTAATCCTTTTAGTTTCTTAATTTTCATATTGGGATATATTTTTATATATTCCACTTAATTTCCATATGATGAAAATGTGATGAGAGACTTCTTTCACTATCATTAATCGCTTATATAAATCAATATGTACAGCTATTATTCTATTGAAAGTATCCTATGATTTTTCATGAGAAACCATTTTTTAGTGAATACCCTTCCCCATTTATACTCAAGGGTATAAACCGAGGTTTAAATATCCTTAATTTTTTAGTGGATTCAATTTATGTATAAAAAATTAATAATAAATTAAAATTTATAAAAAGAATCCTTTTATTATATGATATATTTGGAATACTTACTCATTTACATTATATGAATCTACCGAGTATGATGTGAATTATATAGTCATCCAATTCATCGGTTAATGTATTGTCTCACGAAACCTTATGTATAGGAATAGGGAAGGAAACTAATATATTATATTACTACATCCAACATGTGATGTCTTATTTTTATTTATCCTTAACTTATGTTTATGTCATGATTTATATTGTTCTGATATTCATATTTTTCAATTATTTCATCTTGTCTTGCCATGTCTCATTTTTAAATATTAAGATTCTCACACATTTAATGTCTCGTTAATCTTACTATTAACCAACTTGTATTACTTTTATTATATTATTCTTTTACTATTACCTTATTGGGATTTATTTCTCACTGGTTTCTTATGTACACACACTTGGGATCCCATGCAGTTTTAGAAGATCCCAGGAATATAAGGACATGTTATGGTTTTTTGAAATAATATTTTTGTATTTATTTTACAATTGGTTATGTTTTCTATGAGTTACCCAATGAAACTATGCCTTACAATCTTCTAGGTTTGTATTAAGTATATCATTAAGTAATAAATCAAGAATTAATGTGTATTGGGACATTTATTATCATTATTGGTAATAGAGAAATTTAAGGTTATATATTTTGAGACATTATTTATAAAAAAATACCAAATCTTTATAGATAATATTAAACCTAAGAAAACACTTATATATTTTGATAAATTATAATATGTGTTGTTTTATATAAAATACATCCATGTCAAGATACTAAGAGATTACGTTGATCTTATACAATTTTACATAGGGTAAATAAACTCTAAAGGGTGCATTGCGATGGACTCTATCATAACATTTTTATGAAAATGGGTCTTACTGTCCCCCTTATTTAACACCATTGTGGTTATTTATTAGAAAATTATCAAAAACATTACAATCAATTTTAAGGTATAAAATTATGATAATATTTTAAAATTTTAAATAGATCATGTATAACATAGATTGAATCCAAAAATTTCATAATATAAGGGATATATGACACTTATGATTTATCACTTTAATATTCATAGTTTACCTTTTATATATTTAATTGGAGGAAAATAATCATTAATATGTTATTTTTTGGTTATGTAAATAATTTAAAAATGAATGAGATAGTGAAAGTTGGAATTATATTATATTCATGATCATCAAATTTCATTAATGATTATGCTTTAATCCATTAACATATTTCACATTGGATTATTAGAGAAATTAAAACACAACCACAGAACATAGAAGTCGAGTTATAAGTGATAATGAAAAATGGGTCAACTATTACATCCCAACCATATAAATCATACCCATTCCAATTTTTTGTGTGTTTTTTTTACCAAAACTTGAGAAACTCCCCTTAATATAATTTTAATCTATTCTTGACGTGCATGATGTTCTATTTTATAGAGTAAATATAAATTATCAGGAGAAATAAAATCAACCTTCTTATTATAAATGACCCCCCAATTCTATTAAATTTCAAGAAATATGATAAATCTTAATTGGTAATGAAATATAATGCATTGGTATTATTGTCTTGTGAGAAAGAATATCTAGATTAAATAATTGAGAACAAATAAAATATCATCCGTGATGAAAATCACAGTGTAGGGGAAAACAAGGTTGTGCCTCACAAAGAATTTAATGTTCTTCCACCTAGTTATGAGGTTGATTTCTCAATCAATCTCATATTCAGAGCATTTTAAATTTTCAAGTCTCCATATATAATTGTCATTTTTAAACATGAACATCTGAAGAAACAATTACCTAATAATATAGATAAAGGGTTTATATGCCTATGTGAATCACCAAGGGGTGAAACATTCCTATTATTTAAGAATAATAATTGGATAATACACCTAGAAATTGATTATAAAAATCCCAACATGATCATAATATAGAAATATTATATCCCACAAAGGGTTGCTGAAGTGTTTGATATAAGTCGTGGTTCACAATAATTCTATAAGTTGGGTTTTTTTAAATATATTCTCATGTGATATTGGAGAATTACGATATCACCAAGAGAATTTATTATACATTGTATGAGCAATATGAGATCAATATGATTCCATGTTAACTCACTAATTATTGAAAAGTATTCATATACTTGAGGACTAGAGTCATTATGGACTATATTGTCAAATTGGTGGTAGTATTTTAGATTATATTCATATAAACGTAAAAATTTGTAGTATCATGGGTAATATTTAAATTCTATAATATGTTCCTTGTGAAAAAAAAAATTTATATCCCAAGGATAGTAAATGTGAGTTTTGTTTTGAAAAATGTAACTATATTAGTGTATGTTATCACTAAGAAAAAGGAATGTATATGGATACATCAAAATTAGAGGAAATTTAATTATTTTTTAGACTAACCTCTATGATGGAAATCCAAATCTTATTCGGATCATGGGGGTAATATCATTGATTAGTGAGAGAAGTACATCAATTTTCAAGAAAAAAATAATATGCTAAACTGGAAGGGTGTAAATATTTTATGGAAAAATAATTGTAAAGTGTGATTTAATGTGTTGAATGAGAGGATAATAGTTGCACCTATTATAACATTTCCTACTAGTGGGAAAAGATTTTTGATCTACATTTATGTTTTTCAAATATCATTGGTTGTGCACTCATTCATGAGGAAAAGGTGGTATCGTGTTCCGTCAACAGTTTAGTGATTCATGAGAATAACTACACAAATGTGATCTATAATTGTTTTTAGTGACCTTTTCAGTAAATATATTGAAAATATTTCTCTACTATAATAATTGAGAAAATATAAAGATTAAAAAATAAGAAACAATATATTCACAAAAAGGATCCCGATATTCAAAAATGAAGGTGGATTGATATGATAAAATATTATGGTTGTTCAATACATTACCATACTTTAAGTTAATTAATGTTGTAGATTCAATGTGTAAAACCTTTTCTATATCCCTATCCATGATAAAGATTTCACGGGTCCATTTTTTTGGATATGAAATAGTTAGAAAATTGGAATCATAAAAGATTAATTATCCTTGATAAATTAAATGAATAGTTATCCATTTATGAGATGATCAAGGATACAATGAAAGGAATTGTGATCTACATAACAATTTAGTGAATAATTTGATGTTATGTTTTGTTAAATATGGGGTTATATGTTTTGGAATACATATATGTGTCCCATAAAAAATGGATGAAGAGGGTTATTCTTTATAATTTACATAAATCATATTTATCTATTTGTCTAGGAAAGATGGATATGTTTAGAGATTTTAATAAACAATTTTTTTGAAATAACATAAAGAGTGGAATGGAAAATTTTGTATCATGATTCTTTGTATGCTATCAATAAATGATATAAAACCAAAGTATAAGGGTATTATGTAACCATTTCCTATAATAGTATGGAAATGGAAAAAAATAACAGTGAATATCATTTAATGAATCCATTGAACCCTTGATGTTAATAAGTCCACATGGTTAGTATATAATCACCATAAATATTCAACACATCTCACAACTATTAAATAAAATTTATAACTCATCCTGTTCAACAAGTTATACATAATAATGTTTTTAGGACTACCATGAGTGAAACTCAAAATTGTATTGGATCGGCATTTGGGGATAAACATGAGGTTTTATATAATCCATCAACATGGTTTGGACAATAAACTCAACATAAGTACTACTTATCATCCAAAAATGGATGTCTATTTTTATATAACCAATCAAACATTAGATGATATGTTATTATAATGTTTAGTGTACTTCCAAGAATAATGGGATCAAAACATTATAGTAGTGATGTTATCACATAAAAAATATAATATAAAATAAAAAAAACAACTTATGGGGATCCCTATGGGAAGAGATCTTGGATTGTGATATATTTGTATGATGTTGGAGAGAGGATGTTATGGTCACTTTATAATATCCAAGAGATTTGAGAGGCTTCCAATAATTAAACATCATATTGAATCCTTAAAGTGTTTATAGAAAATTTATGAAGACAATATTTGACAAGGAATGTAGTTTGATGTCAGAGATATTGTGTTCCTTCATATATCACAATGGAAGAAAGTCATTTGGTTTTGCATGAAGCTAATTATTAGTTAAAGATACATCGAACCCAATGATATCTGAGATCACATCTGAGTGGTAAACTATTAACTAGCACTCCACCTAAACTATCTCAATTACATGATGTATTATATATATTCCAGTTGATAATCTAAAAACATAACCCCACACATGTACCAAATCCTGAGGTGGTTCCATTGGATAATGATATTTAATATGATGGGAATCTAGTGATGATATCAGAGTATATTCATATTTTTCTACGAAACATTACAACTCACATGGTCAAAGTGTTTTAACATAACCAAATTATTGAGGAAAATAAATTGGAACATTATTATGTTATTAAATATAAAAACCCATGTCTATTTTAGTTTAAGAAACGAATTTTTTTTGGGAAATTTTTTTTAATGGAAGAATAATGTAATTATAAAAATTTTAATAAATCAAGTAATCTGTTTTGAATGAATAAATTATTTATTATGTAATGTAGTTAAAAAACAACAAGAATTAATATTGATATTCTTAATTCAAATAAGTAATATCAATTTAGAATTTAAATACAATTGGGAATCATAATCGTTAATATTTTATCTGATATAGATGGATCACATAATTATTTTATATTAAGGATTATAATATTGTACAATTGAATCAGAAGAAATGAGTGATGGATTTGACCCAAGGAATCATCCCATAAAAATACTAATTATTAGAGATTATGAGGGACATAACACCAATATTATTTTCTAATGAATATTTCCACAATTATATTCACAAACAAAATCATGATAAAAATAATTGATAGGGTAATTTCAAGCTCCTTTATATTATGAAGAAACCAATGTTCACAACACACCCTAAGAGAATCTCACCATCAAACACCATGCCCTCTAGGCATTAACTAGATTAATAAAAGAAAATATATCTATATATTATTATTATTAACTTTTAGATTCTAATTTTAAATTAAACAATTATTATATTTATATTTTATTACATTTTAATAATGAAAAAATAATGTTGACAAAAATTTGAAATTTTGATATTTTAAAACACATGTCCAATTTTTGAAAAAATATAGTTTAAATGAATACAAATTTTTTTATGATATATGGAATTATAGTAAAAATATATATTTTTAAATATATTATTATTATTTAATATTTAATAAATATATATTATAAAATATTTTTATGAAGTGAAATATAATTTTTATGAGAGTCAAAAAAAATTAATTGTCAAAAAACAATATATATCAATAAATGTAGGTATTTAATTTAACTGATAAATAATTATATTTATATAATTATTTTTGTAAAAATATATTATTTCTAAATTCATTATATGAACATTTCTCGATAGTGATTCATTTATAATTTTCAAAGACATCCAAATTTTTGGATAAAAAGTTAATATTGTATCAGTATAAAAATTAATTTATGACAATATAAAGACCCAAATGTGATGTAATATTTTCCATAAATGGTATCCTTAAGAAAAATAATTATTTTCTATTAATTGTTTTAATTTCACTAAATTTATTATGAATTAATGACTCCAAAAAAATGATTTCATATTTTTCAGTTTTAAAATCAATTCTTTGTAAACATGGCTCACTTCCCCATCACCAAGGGTGATTTTTTATAGGGTTATGTTATAATCATTATAGAATAATAAAAAATCAAAATTTTACTAATCCTTATAAAATTTATCATTTCATGTTCTATAGATGTGAATAATTTATCATATAGAGTCAAAAACATATCTTTGGACAATATTAAACAATTATCCTCACTTTTTCTACATAAACACACCCAAAATCTAATTCCTCTTCACTAAATCCCTTGAAACATGATTTTACTCTTCACTTCCCACTCTAGAGGCCTCCCAGTATACCCTAATGATATTAGGAATCTGACTCCAAGCATTATGAAGAACACTCTCGATGTTGGGGATTCCATCATTCTCCTCTTTAATCAAAAAAATTATTTGTGTTTTTCCTTTTAATTTCTTATTTTTAATGATATGGAATGTTTTTACACATCCCACCAAAATTCATTACGATGTTCAAGTAGTTATAGACCCATTTCACACTGATTAATACATTTTATGAAACATTATTTATATCCATTATCTTTCCCAAATTATCCTATCATTTTTCATTCTAAAATATTTTTTACTGAATACACATCCTGATTTCCACTCAACTGTATTAACATACATATACATATACAGAATTTATTATGGAACTATATTAATATAAGTCACAATCATTAATAATGGGTTTAAATATTAAAAAATTAATCCATATTATTTATAGTCTATGTTGGAAAATTATAAATTAACATGATATAAATATAACGGCTGGACCATAAAAAGTTAAAAAAAGATGAAAATCACTTAACTTGTTAAATGGTATTCCAGTCTATTAACCTATGCTCACATTACCCACCAATTGGGATGAATTTTTGAAATAAAAACATGCATCCAAAACATTCTGGGTTTGTGTACTCATTAATATTGATAATGTGATACCATATTTCAGAAACTAATTAATGATCGATTTGAAAAAATACCCTAATAATGATGTAGAAGACGATGCATTGATTTTCACACAGAAGATTTGGTGAGATTACCTCTATGGGGAAATGTGTGACATACAATTAAATTATAAAATCATAATGTATTTATTCACACAATATAATTTCAGTTTTCTCCATTGAATGTGGATATATCTTATCAATGATTCTAAATTTTCAATACATTTCCATTCTGGAAAGGAAACCAAATTAGTAGATGTTATAAAAAGAATATATCATATATACATTTCCCGGGTGATAATTTTATGATATTTAATCTTCATGGTAATAGAAATAATGGATGTGGTAAATATATAAGTATCACCATCTTACCATACTCTGATACCTACTCAGCAATCCATTCATAAGGTGGACAAGGAGGCTGATAAAGATGATAAGGTTATGCAGAAAAAGTTAGAAATCATTAATATGGGTCCCATAATAAAATAGAGATTAATAGGAACATCTAAAACAGAAATGGTTCTCATCCTAATCAATTCATCTATTAATAACTACTATGTATAGATATTTTCATCAAAATATCTAGTCGAATTACAGGAAAATGAATATTATAGAATTTGTATCAGAATTATTTGTATACTAGTATGTCAATGAGGAATGATAGTGTTTTATGGGTGTGATGAAAATATTTCCAACACTATAATGGAAATTGTTAAAAATATTGGTTTTAGTTTCAGTACTCCCTAGGACATTTATTTATAATAACACCATATAGGTGGCCAAAAATATCCTTAAAATTTCATCTTATGTAATCAATATCAATGAATATTTTTATCTCATCCAACAATCCATGATATATTTTAAATATTTAGTGAGACTTCATAGAGTTCCACATGCTATTTTTTCTAAACAATTTAAAATGTTTACATCTAATTTTTGGAGAAGGCATTAAAAAGTGTTGGATATATTATTGAGAATCATTATTTATTATCACCATGAGATTAATGTGCAATTGAAATAACAATTAAATCTCTTGGTAATACACTGAATTTTGTTTATAGATTTCCATGAAAATAAGGATCAATACCTTCCCCTAGTAAAATTCTCACCTAATAGTAGTTTCCATTATAGAATTCATATGAAACCATATAATGATCTTTATAGGAATATGTCTCAAACTCTTACATGTTAGGATTAAGATACAATATGGATGTTAATGGGACCTAATATTATAAAAGATATGACATAAAAGGTTAAACCAATTCATCATCATGTGAAATTAGTGAAATTAAAAAAAATATATAAATACATAAAACCATAAATTAGAACTGGCATTTGATATCAGATATAATGTATTATATTATATATTTAAATAATATAAATTCCTGAGTCATGGAATGAATGTAAATATTAGTCTATGATACATCAACACCATTGATATCCTTGATCACTTTGAAGCTATGTTCTATTGACTTGCACTCCCACCTAACCTATATCAAGTGCGTGATGTGTTCTATATATCAATCGCGAGTAAGTGCATACTATATCCCCCATAGGTATATAAATAAGAGGTTTCATCATTAAAGAATGATCATTCATATGAGTATCTCCTTGTGAATATCATTTATTATAGAGACAAAGTTATATGAAACAAGAATATTCATTTGGTCAGGGTGATATGTAAGCTCATAAGCTTTATGAAGTGACATGAAACCATATGAGGTGATGAGACATATTTACCCTTGCCTTTTTTTTGTACATGAACTGAAAATAACTATGGACAAGTATATTAATGGGTTAGAGTGTAACTATATGAACTATTAAAAACGAAATTCCCTTTTTGATCAAATAAAATCATTATTAAGTAATTTAGTTACAGAACACACATACACTACTTTTGTTATTTTGTATTGTTATATGTTATATCTTGTTTTTATTTAAAAGGCTTTTTAAAATTGTTATAATTTATATTATATCCATTCTTCAATGGTCTTATGATTAGTATATAATTTGGGTTATGATTAAGCCTAATTTCCACAATATTATTGAGCAATGGCCTCAAAATGGGTTAACATTTCATGTGATTCCCATTTATGAATATTATGAAAGAGATAATATCATTTGTAATTTCCCTTTGCCATGATCACGTTGATATTCATCAACTAAATCATTAGTGAAACCATTTACAAGATAAGTCAAATTCCATCATGATCATGGCATATACCATGTTCGCCTAACCACCCAAAGATAATATCGCCATCAAACACATTTCCCTTAAAGAATTACATGGGGTGATAAAAGGATATTTAACTAGAACCTAAAATCATTAATTTTTATATTTTTTATAATACAATAATTGATATATTTTTTATTTTATTACCTTATAATGACTAAAAAATAATTTTTATATAAAATTAATATTTAATAGGATGAATTAAAGATTTTATTTTTGGAAATACATAATATCATTTAAGAAATATTTTTTTATAAATTACAATATTTTAAAATAAATTTTATTTTAATAGAATATTATTATTAAATAAAATTTTTTAAATAAAAATGATAATAAAAACATATAGTGTCAAATTTAATTTTTATTGTTGTCAGAAAAATATTAATTGTAATAAAACCAGTATTTTTAAATAAATGGATATTTTCATTTTACAAAATGTAATATCATATATAAATTTTTTTTTGATAAAATAAATATTATTTTTGATTCATTTGGTTGAAATTATCCAATTATTTTTCTTAATTTTTTGAGATAGTATAATCTTTGGTTAAAAATTTAACATGGTATAAATATATAGTCTGTCTTCTAAAACAATAATTATCTAAATGTTATTTAATATATGCTATAAAATTTATTTACTACCAATTTTAGGTTTCAAATTTAAGATATTGTTTTAGTTTATTTCATTAATTTTATAAAGCCATAATGTATCGTCGAAAACTTATATTATATTTTGAAGTATTAAAACAAATTCGTTATAAACATGGCTCACATCCACATTACCAATGGTAATATTTTAATGATTTCATATCGTTTTCATGTAAAATAATTATAACCTATCCAATTTTGAAACAACCATGGAAAATAACAATGGGAAATTTTGTGGTTTTGAATAATTTTTAATCTAGATTCAAAAAAAAATTCAGGGATTTTTTTTTCAAAAAATGTATGCTCTTTTTTCCTATATATACCCACCCTACCACCCCAAAACTTTTACTCAATACTCCTTGAGAAGGATGTGACTCAACAATCACCTCCTTAGATCCCTTACAAGGTTCCCCCATTCACTTATTAATATCCCACTAGGACGTAAGAAGCACCCTCTTATAGAAAAGGATCATCTCCTACTCCTCTTGAATCAAGAAATTTATTTATATTAAGCCATTCAATAAATAATTTTCCACATTAGGATATGTTATTACACATGCGTCCTAATTTCCAAATCATTTCCAATTGATGAAAGACCCTTTCCACCCTTTTAAAACCACTTATGAATATTTATATACAAACATTATGATTCAAAAATTATCCAATGAAATTTAATTCAAAGAAATTTCATAGTGAACAATCATCCCCATTTACACTCAATGGTAATGAAATAGATGTTAATATGATTCATATATTTTTTATTTAAATTTTTGTATCTGACACCCATTATATAAGTGATAAAAATAGATAAAAGACTTTATTATGTTGAATGTTCTCTGTGGCACCCTTATTCATGTACATGATATGAATGTAATGGGTGGGCCCAAAATTATATATCCCTCTAATGAATATAATATTGTTTTCTATCATGAAATGTTTTGTATAGTATTATCAAGTAATCCTAATAAATTATGGGACTTTTTAAACTATTTGATTTTGTTTGGATTTTCATCCTTAACATCTGTATATGTTATGTTTTATGTAGAAACCACATTCTTATGTTGCATTGATATTGTTATTATATATCACGCCTCATGGTGACATATTATAATTCTAACCCCTTTTATGTCTCATTGATATTCATATTTACTAAAAAATTATTAATTTTTTCATGTTATGATTTGATTATTCCATTAATGGGATTTACAACACAAAACATTATTATGTTCATCCCTAGGTTATCTCATGCAGTTTCAGAAGATCAATAGAATATAAATATATGTTTTGGAGATTTGAAATAGTTTTGTTGTATTTATTTTTTATTTTGTTATATTATACATCTAAATACCAAAAGACACTAATCCACATCATCTTATTAAATTTTATTTGGTGTATATTTATATATTTAATAATGAATAAATTTGTATTAAGATATTGGTTTCATAGAAACCCTGACCAAGGTGAAAGGGACAAAAACATTGAACTCAAATATGCATAGAAAAGAGACTAGATTTCACCACAATGTTTTTTTAATTCATATTATATAATAATTGTATAATTTGATGTTATAATGGAATTAAAATTGGTATTTTAATCTTGAATATGTTTATGAAATATATGTAAAATAAATATATTTTGGTTATATGGATGTTTTCAATTTTTACAAGGCAGTACTAGATTTATGATACTCTTTTATGCGAAAATATCATTTCATTATTGGATTGTTTTCTATAAATGTTACATTACAAAAAAATACATATATATATTCTTCTATAAATTGGTAGAGAATTTTTTTTCGAAAGGCAACCTTATTTCTGCTATAGTCTATGAATATTTTCTTACATGTATATTGTTTCTGATGCTTTCACTGGGGTGCGCACATTCGTCTATGGAGGGTGTGCAACTGTTTCCCTACAATAACACATTCCTAAGGAGGGTGGCATCCATTGCTTATTCAGGGATGTTAGATCCTTGATTGAAACAAGTTGATGGGATGTTAGTTCTTCTTTCTGTGGATTCCTTCTCGGAACTAGTTACCTTGTCCGGGTCTCCCTTAGTGACTAAGATATTGTTTTTTAAACTCTTCCTAGTGCCATGTCTTCATGGATTCTAGTTAATTACACTGCTTCTGTCAGGAAATTCCATGGGTTCTACTCACAGCAGTAACCTTCGATCAGGGGAGTAGTCATGTTGGACATCACATGTGTGTCTGGATGTAGGAACACTAGCACATCTATGTTTCTTCCACTTATTATAGGGATTCTAGAGGTCATGGAATCACAAGGCATCCCATGTCGATTGTGGGGAATTATATGCCATAGGAATTTATCTGAGGTTTTCCTCATCATCCCATGTTTAGCATAGGGTATGCCTCGAGCATAATATCTAGCAGAGACATATTGGACTGATCGGACCGCTGACTATAGTGGATCAGATGGGAGCAACCCCCTTGAGGGAACACTGATGCTTGGGATAACATTTGGTTAGTTACCAGAGTTCTCCTAAGAGTAGGGAAGAGATGAATTGTCTTGATCTCACCAGGATTTGGAAGCCCAGGGAAGAATCATGATGGATAATGGATGGTTAGGTGAAGTGTATAGAGAATGAGATGGAGTTAGTTCATGGGTGACGATGATGTTGGTCTTGATCCTCGAAGAGAACTCATATATATTCCCATGGATGGGAATAAAATTCCATGTAGTTCTAGATAGGGGTATAGAATCAGAGTGTGCGAAGAGGACAATGACCCGATGATATACTAGGGATTACGTGTGGTTAGCAGCCAGAGGTTGGTCTTAAGAAAATGGGACGGACCAATGATATGGGTCCCAACATAAGGTATGACATCGGCTTACCTATGGGATTGGGTTAACAAAATCTTATCGATGAATGGGATTCATAACAACTTACGGTTGGAGAGGCCAGAACGGCTTACCACTAGATGGAGGTAGATTGACATACTACAAGATGGGGTTTGCAATGGCTTCTTGCTGGATAGGGGGGCACATCGGCTTACTGCTAGATGGGGTCACAAGAAATTACCGCTGGATGGGGTTGAACCTCATGGAGGTTTCTTAGGTACCCTATCTAGGAGGCAAGGATCAAATACCACGTATTTCGGGATGGTGGATGTAATTTAACGTCATGCAGGATGAAAATTGGCATGCAGTTTAACGCCATGCAGGACTAAGGTTGTCTGACGTGAAGGGGGTCAGAGTTACTGGGTGTTGGGATTGAACCTAAGGGAGGCATCCCACGTACATTTCCTTGGAAAGTATCAACGTCAACATAGTTTAGAATGGGTGTTGTTGAACCTAAATGAAGTGGTCGGGACCAATTGGTGTTGATCATGAACATCGGGAAGGCTTCCTACGTACCTCACCTTAGCAAGGATCAAAGTCCTCATAGTTCCGAAAGAGTGTGAAATGACATGAATGGGGGGTTTTAACCAATGGATGGGGGACTTGATCCTTAGGGAGGCTTCCTACGTACATTGTGTTAGTAAGGATCATAGACCACATAGTTCAGAAGGGGTGGGAACTGACATGAAGGGGGTCGAAACCAAGGGATGGGGGGCTTGAATATTTGGGACGGTTTTTACGTATCTTCCCTTTTCCGGGATAAATGTCCATGTATTTCATGCTGGTTTGAGGCTTAAACTCTGGGATTCCCAGAGAGGATTTCGTGGTCTATGCTTACTCTAACCCCGCGTGAGTCATGCTCGGTGTGAGAAACAAAAGGAAACAAAGGACTAATGATCACATCACAGAAGGTGTGTCCATGGGATGTGTAATGGGGGATTATGCATGTTTAGTGTCCCAAAAAATGAAACATGGTTTTCTTCATGGTCCATAACCCAAAGAGGAATTAGTGTTTTACGTGTGGTGCACAACCCAATGGGGAAATAGGAACTTATGCATGGTTAGCCGCCTAGGGATATGGAGACTGGGACATACTCTAGGGTGGACACCCGATGGTGACAAAGCCAAAGGGAGAGAGATTTGGCACCGAGGAAGAGATGATGAGCAGGGATGATACATCTGAAAAGAAAAGATAGGGTCTTGCACCACGGTGGTTTCCCATTCTCCGCGTATAGATGTCACTCTAATAAAAAGGATCTCATTCCATGTGAGAAATGATTTCACTCCCATGGAGACTAGTGGGCATGTAGAATGTCCAAGGTGGGGAACCCCACATACGACGCATTGGGTGAGGTCACAGTTTAATGTCATGTGTTGAGGAAGATGGTGTTTGGTAGTTTAATGTCCTGCTGCTCAGACGAGGTGGGTTCACTAGGAACGCCTTATCACATAAATAAATGATACCTCTTACCCCATGGGGAAGCGAAAGAATTAGTAATGTCATTGTGAGGGGGTGTTATGGAGTGATCTGTTGATGGGTCCACATTAGTGTGGCTATAGGAAGAAGCAATAGTCGTTATCATGCCTATGTGACGAAACATGAGGAGAAGCAACGCAACAGGAAGCACCACCCTAGAGACTTTAAAATCACTTCGTGCAAACCTACAATGTTTCACATGAAAAGGAGTTGCGGAGTATAGGAGTTCATACAAAGAAGCCTTGTGATTCTTTGGTTCTCCATGATGTGAAGGGGAATCACGATGGGGTGTGCTTCGCGAACTGAATTATCCTAGCCTAAAATTAAGGAATAGGTGCATATTAATGTCTCTTCTCTAAGAGGAAAGGAATTTGTGGAGCATCTCTTCACAAAGAAAGTGTTCCTTGAGAAGCATATAATTGCCGAGCAATGTTCTTCACAAAGCACAGTGACCCTACCTTAGCATGTGGGTGACATGTTAATGGAGGGTACTTCGCGAAGCATAAGTGATTTGCAAATACCCGAGTCCCCTTTTGGATTCCCTTCCTTAGATAAGGCATGTGGGATCCGTGAAGGGCATCTCTCCTTGAAGAGGGGATGAATTAGTGACAAGGGGGACACACTTCATGATTTAAATGTACCTTTAAGAGCTCATGGTTCGCAGAGTAGAGATTGCTTCACGATTTGGGAGATAAGAAGGTTAAATGTTGGAGGATCCATCCTTTGGGCTCGAGGGGAGACTAGTATTTATTGGCAAGAGGTTCCACAAAGAATAGATCACTCATCGTGAATAAATATCTTGCTCCACAGTGGTTTCATGAATGTAAAATGGGTTCACAAATCATCCCATGTATGTGCTCCACTGTGGGTTCGCAAATGTCAAAGTAGTTCGCGCATCATCCTGCTTTCTTTCTCCACAGTGGGTTTGAGAACGTCAAATTGGTTCGTGATGATTCCCGAATCCTTTCTCTACAGAAGCATCGTGAAAGAGGAGTTGGGTTCCTGTTGTGAGTCCATGGGGTCTCTGCAAAGGGACTTTGTGAGGCATTCCCTAATGCATTCTATTTTTTCTCATTCTTTCCAAATTTTGGAACCATAAAATTCCCCCCTCAAACTTGGATAAGTGGATAAAGTGAGGGTGAAATTCAAAGGTTCAATTGCCAAAAATATCTCATCAATCGTGAAGAAGCCTTGTGAAGAAGACTTCTGATGGATCCATGCGATGTAGAGAAGTGATGGGTAGGATGAGCGCACTGTGAAGCATTCCGCAGTTAGATGTGCCACGAAGCATCAGGGGTCCTAACCAACAAATAGGGTTTCTAACCTCTCTTTTTCCATTTATCTTCTTTATGATTTTTGGAATTTAGCACTCTCGATTCATGAATCTATGTGAACATCACGATTTCTCTCCTCGAATCAAGCATTCTACTTCGTGATGCATAGTGAGTCTTTGACATTGCGAATGTTCTCTCCACGACATGCGTCTAAAGGCCGGGGCAGTACTCCATGAACAGTCTTCATAAACAACCGCTGCAACCGGGCTCCGTGAAAGGGCTTCGCGAACCAAAACCAAAAACACCCAAACTAGAAAACTGAGTGGATCACTAGGAGGCTGCCATGCGAGTCCTTGAGAATGTGTCTAAGAGGGAGTAGATAGTGGATAGCTCAGGCAGAGGGGAGTTTGTATGGAGCCACTTCGACCATAATTCATCGGTGGTGCTATTGTCGGAAAGAAAAAATAACTACCCATTGTGTAAGAGGAATATTTTGTATGGTTTTGGACTAAGGGAAGAGTTATTCATCCTTGAGGTGAGTAGGGACGAGCGAGCTTACATGTTCAGGAGCAGGCTGTGCCAGCACCAGTGGTTCAGGGAAACTGATGGCCATGACTGAGAGGACTACACTTCTTTTAATGATGATTGTCTATAAAATTACCTAAACAACATTGAAGGGAAGTATATGAAACCAGATACAGCACCCCCCCTCTATACCACACTATCTTGAAGGAAACTCTGAGGAACACGGGAAAGGGGTAGTTCGATGAGTGGGTTTTTTTTTCAGGGAAGCATGTTCAGAAATGACTAGGCCTGGGTCTCCTGGGTAGGTGCCTCTTGTGATGAATTTGGGGTGGAGATGAGTAGTGTGGGCCTATCTGATGTGGCTAGGGGCTCCCAATTCCATAGCTATCAACTAAAGTAGCTAATTTCGGAGTTGATAAGAAGATGGTCATCGAGGAACAATACCTTCCATTTGAACTATAGAGAGGTCGACATTATCTTAAGGGGCCTGCATCAGATCTAAGGGGTCAAAATACTAGGGGTGATGTGTGATGAGTTCCTCTCTATTATGGGTGTGTGGGAGCTTCTAGACCAAATTCCACAGCTGGAAATGGCATTGATAATCCTGGTGTTAGGATAGGATAAGTTGTCGGTGAGGGACGTCCACTTCAGACGGTGGTTTAAGCAGTTCCTAAAAATTTTGTATGATAGGCAGTTTCAGGTGAGGAAACGAACATTCCCAAATGGGGCCCAATGAGGCAAGGAGCGCTCATACTAGCGGCTATTGGAAGACAGCCAATGGAAGACATAGAGATTCAGTGTAAGTACTATGTAGCAACTAGTAGTCTTGTTGGCTGCCTTTATTGTGGCTCTGATCTGTGGATGGATCCTGCTAGTGAGGGACACAAACATGGGTGTGTGACCGATCACATTTATCATGGTGTCCATGCTGGTGATAGGAGGTCAGGTAAACCTAGGGATCCCAATGCTCTCCATGCTATACCAGATGTTGTGGCATATCAGCAAGGTTAAGAAGCCAAAGAAAATATGCGGGCAATTACACCTCTTGTGTGGGTGGATAGCGGCACACAACCGGGGGGGTCTATGAATATCTGAACCCCATATCCCCTTCTGGGATTGAACTTTTGTTCATCCATTATGAATGTTGCAGACAGATTTCCAACCAAGAAGATCGTGCATTCGGTACTGAACCGGGTCCAGAAGGTGGAGGAGTTTATCTTTCACCCGTTCTCGTTGCCAACAAGTGTATTCACTAATGATGGTTGGGGAAAAAATATCATCAGTCCAAACTTTTAGCCTTTTGAGGTGGATTCCTAGTTAAATGGGTGGACCATGAGCTCCTATGTGGGTCGTACACCTCGGATCAATTTGCAAGGCAATTTCGGTGCATGCAGCGACTAACCCTGTGGGTCTACTTGGGGGTGCAACACGAGGATCACCTATGAGTGATGAGACAAATGTGGCTCATGTTCACATGGAAAGTTGGGAAAATGTAAAATGAGCTGCCCCTGCCCAAATCTATCTTCAGGATGGTGAAGAAGTACGCCAAAAGTTGGGAGGTGGCCAACCCAGGGGATATGCTGAAGTACCCAACCATTATGGCCAGTGATGGTGTGGCTCCCCAACCTCACGGTTGGGGTCGGAAGGTGGAAAGTATATCTCGAGGTGGTAGGGATACCATGGCAGTGAGGCCTGTATCAGTTGAGGGGGAGTCAACGGCAGCAAATCTCGTAGTAGCAGCAGACCCGACAGTCCAAGAAGAGTAGTGTCATCTGGAGGAGAGGGCGCCAAGAAGATTTTGTAGGATATCCATTCAAGATCCAATGAAGCGACTGTGTCATATTTACATGATGGAAAATGTTTCCTTCCTAGAGGTGTGGACCATCTGGGATATCAATATCCAATTCCTTGGCTCTTCTGAGATTTGGAAACACTTGAACCGCCTCGGGATGGTTTTGCTGAAAATTGGCCCCGTCTAGGCTGACATTGATGTATCACAGGTCGAAGAGGAGCAATACCTGGCCAAGTTGGGGGGACATAGTGCACTCCTTGGGAGTTCCACATCCAATGACAGACCGGGTGATAATTTTTTTGGATCGAATGGCTCCCCCACATTTGTTGGCTATTGACTTGAGGAAATGGTTACCATTGCTGGAAGAATCGGACGAATACTCCTAGGGGGAGGAGGCCGGTAGGGGGAGCCTTTGGAGGAGGGAAAAGTTGGTGATCAATGACCGGATATTGAAGAATTTGTAAAGGCCCTTTCAGGTAAAATCATGATACCCATCTCTGAGATCTACTTCCAGGTTACTTTGGACCCCTCAAAAAATTTTACACTATGTAGGGGAGTCTCATTCACAGATCCTATTATCTTCCCTCAGTGGATGCAGATGTGGGGCCTTTGGGATCCATGCCCATAGATACAGATATTACCACATCCAGTGGGTCCAGGATACCTAAGGTGGATCCCCTCGAGTTTTTAGCGTTCTGACAATATATAAAGGGCCATGCCTAAGGGTCCCTACAGCAACAACCCCGGAACGAGACCGATAATTCGATCTCTATAAGTCTCCTTTACAAAACCCATGACATCCACCCATTGAACACGCTAACTAACATTCATACCATATTAGTATGTATAGTTCTTTAAATGGAATGGGCTGCCTGGGCGAGGTTGGTTGGTATTCATGTGAGAGCTTTTCCCAGGTGATTGCAGGTGATCATGGAGGTGAATATCCGGACCGACCAAGATCAAGTTCTCCCGATCACTTATGGGACCACTGGCATAGTTTTACCTGAGATTATTGAAGTGTAATCTGACGATAAAGATCGATCAGATCACCCAAGTCCTTCCATACCTGATTAGACACTAGATTTGGACCCTACTGATGAGTTCATGGGGGCGTTCCCTATATATGAGCCTATCAACCCTACAGACTGGGACGAAAGATCCTCTGATGAAGTGGATAGTAATATAGTTTGTCACCAGTCAAGAAAGTTGATCATGCTCTTTATCGATTACACCCCTCAAGCACAATGAGGAGACAAGATGGAGAGACATCATTCGTGACTATGCGAACTGTGCGCTGGGGGAGTGGATGCCTAGAATCCTCACATGCTCATCTGAGATATCATAGAGTAGAAGATCTGGGAGAATGACCACGGCCTTGGTGTGGGTTGGAAGAGGAAAAAAGTAGCGAACATCTAGAGGCTTTAAGAGGATAAATATGAGATTCAGAAGGTACATGTATATGTATATAAACACTCTACTCTCCTCAATGCGCAGTCAGATATTATATCGTGGCTGATGTCCCAGCATATAGTGTCCAAAAAGTGGACGAAACAGGCCTCCGTGGAGATGGCTATTGTCCGGACCGACAAAAACTAGTCCCAGATTTCAGCTTACGAATTGCGCCCCACTACTGCCGAGGAGGAACAGGACCTGAAAAGGTGACAATGGATCCTGGATTCCATGATACAGAGGGTGGTGGAGCTACAATGCTTTTTTGACGGGGCTACCCATCCATGGGAGGGGACGATCCTCAGGTACTATTATGCATGTAACATTTGAACACATTTTCATTAGTTGACTATTTATGCAAGATGCATTCATGAGTTCTGTTATTCATTTTTTTATCACATTTTTGTTATATTCATGGAACATGTGATGATCAGTACCTAAGCTCTCTTGGGTCGGGCTCGATTCGAGAAACATGGGATTACCACCTTATCATTCCACCCGAATAAATGAGTAGAAACCAATATCCGGGCATCTAGGGATTTAAAAACCAATCCAGATTTCTAGGAAGAAATGGAGAGGCCTGGATGGAGGACGAGGACCTCAAAACAATCGATGTGTCATCTTCCCAATGTGATCTAGTGTATGTGCGGGTTGATGCCAGGGGCATTGGAATTAATCCGAACATAGGGGAGTAGAATATGTGAATCACGATACCCAAAATTTGGAACACTGTTGGGGTGGAGTGATAGCGAAGGATAACTACTGACTGTGTTCGAAACATAGTATCTTTATTGTGTTAGCCTAAAATGGAGGTAACAAATGAGGGCCAACCATGGGCCATGTTCGAAACACGGGGCCTTACTCAAATGCTACCCATTAGTCTTCAATAATGTTGGACCAGGATAGTAGGCGAGCCATAGGCTGAGCATTCATACTGCTAAGGGGTTCATTTAGATGTAAAAGAGGATGATGTTCTGAATAAAGGGCATTCCAATCGTCGAGTGTGGAGTGATGGGTTGTTTAAAAGGATCATGAAACGAGTGAAATCATGCCACTATGGTGGAAACACATTAGTTTGGTGTATCTGTCTGATCAGGGATCAAATATATTTCTGAGGACCTCTTTGGAAAGGGATCTGGTACATCCAATGATTAACATGGGGTTTCCAGAACATGTTCAGGGTCGAACTGTAGTTTAGTGTCATGCGTTGAAGAAAAATGCACTCGTGCAGTTTAACAACATACCATAGGATGGGGAATGAAAGGGAAGATCCTAGGAAGGCAATATGTAGTGAAGTCGCTATAAACCCAACATAAATGAGGACATCAGGATTCTTCACCACACCACGATTTCTCAGAGGTTGTTCTTTAGGTTAAGGGACAAAAAGTGAAAGTTAGGTTGGGCCTGAAGCAAAGGGGTCGAGCATTCCTACCTATCCCACGAGGATGGGAATCAATCCATGCATAGTTATGATATCACAGTTTAATTTCATTCGGGATGATGATGTTCATGTGTGGCATGGTTGCGCAAGTAAAAATCCTACCAATATCACTAAGCCCACGTGAGTCGTGCTCAATAGTGGAAACAAGGTGTTGTGATGGTACATTCCTAGAATATGAAGGAACATGTTATGGGAGATGGTAAACTAGGTGAATGATATCCCAATGATGATGAACCGCCTATATAATGCACCTTGATGTGTGAAAGAGTAAATCTGAGTATGTTGGAATTCCACTTGGACATAAAGATGTGGAAATATGTGAATCATGATGCTCGAGTTATGGACTACAATTATGGTGGCATGATGATAGGGGATACCTATTAACTATGTTTGAAACACGGTATCTGTTTTATGAAAGCTTTGAATAGGGACAGACAAATGAGGGTTTACCACTGGCCATGTTCGAAACACGGGACCTATTGTAATTGTTTCCTCGGGTCCTAAGGGACATTGGCCCATGATAATATGTAAGCCTTTGGGGCATGAGTCCAAGTTGAAAATGAGGTCCCTTTAGACAATGAAGACTATGAGGATCCAAATGACAGGCTCCCGAATCTTGTACATAGAATAAGGGAATGTACATGTGAAAATTACTCACTTATGGAATTTCCACAATTCGTCTGAGTTATAAATCAAGATGTATCAGATAGAGGGAGTCGATTCCCTTTCTAAGGACAAGGGTCTGGAGTGTAATGACCCAAACTTTAATTAATGGATGTCCCTCTTGATCTAATTAAATTTCACTTTATGTAAAATGTTTATATAAAATTTCAACTTCATTGGTTTTATGTTTTTGGATTTTAAAATATTTTTAAGAATTGTGACCATTGCTAATATAGGGGTTTAACAGTGATCACATGATTAATATAATGATAGGGCTTTAATAAATCCAATTTACTCCGAAAAGGTAGAGATGGACTCATCCAGTAGACATGCCCCATAAAAAGCCCATTTTTCAGAGCTCGGAAAGGAGGTGGCATCATTGGGATTACCTCTTGACCAATCCCAAGCTGAGCTCTAATATGTTAAGATCAAGTAGGACCGCCTAAGAGAGAAGTTCAAGTTGATAGAGATTACCATCGGAAAATGTTATCCAAGCGACCCCAAGAGTCTGTCACCATCACACATCTTACTCTTCGGTCTTATGCGAGTGTTATAAGGGGTTATCTACCAAGACCCTAGTACTATGGTTATGTACATTATTTTTGTATATAATAATGAATATACATTCATTTTATTATTGTTACCTTGTAAGATTTTTTTCTTTTTAAAAACACAAATAGTATTTCTAGTTAATGTAAAACTAAGAAATATATTTTGATGAATTAATGGATTTTTGAATTAAATGATATTTTAATAAAATATTATTATTTTTATTAAATTTATTTTTAGTAAATATATTTTATCGTATAATGTTATGAATTAAATTGTAATTTTTATTATGGTTTGAATGCACTTTTTGTTAAAATCGGTTAATTTTCGATAAATGTGATTTTTTATTTTAAAAGTGATAATTAAAAAATTTATAAAATTATTTATATAAAATAAATATTATTTCTGGAATCAGGATGTTAAAATTATCCAAAAGATAATTTTTCAAAATTTTCCGAGACAGACAAATTTTTGGGTTGAAATTAAATACCATTTAAGTATATAATCTATTTTATGATATCATAATGACCCAATATTGATGTGATAAAATATTATAAGCTTTATGCTCGGCCAATATATGTTTTACCATTAAAATAATTTTGTTTTGGGTTTTTTGGACTTATTTTACAAAGCATTAATGGTCCCTTCAAGACTTATTAAACATCATTTCTTTTTAAATTGTTTTCCTTTTGAGTGTGACTCACCTCCACATAAGCAACCCCATTATTTTAAGAATTTCACAAATTATCCTTATAATTTTTTTTACACTTTCCTTTCCCAAAACCCATGGGAATAAACCATGGGCTGGTTTTTGGTTTGAATAAGTTTAATATGAGGTGTCCTAAACCTAAATTATAATGAATTCCTTCACCTTTCCTATATAAACCCACCCAAAGTCCCACTTAATCTTCACTAAAAGACTTTGGAGTTCATCCAACCCCCTATATCCTCTCTCTATAATCCTCCCAAGGTGCCCCATGGTCCCAATAATCCTCTCTCAAGCCTCTCTCAATCCTTTGGAAGCACACATCAAAGTAACGGTTTTTCTTCATTTCTCATTTTTGTCCAATTTTCTTAATGTTGTTATTCAATATTAATTTCAATTATAAATGATGGGGTATGGTTTCTAACCTCCCCCATACTGCCCTATTTATTTTTTTATGATTGGAGACCCCTTTTTCTCTCATTAAATTCCTCCAATGTACACCTGTTACTATGCCGAAATTCTGAAAGGAAGTTCTCTCTCCTCATTTACATTCAAGCAATTTTTTGTATCATAAATATTATTTCCTTTACATTTTTTGGGAAATGTATCTATATGACCCCCTTACTATCCATGTTATGTAATTATGATTATACAACTCTTTATCCCTCATCAACAATTTTTATTAAATCTTACATCACACCATTATTCTGCCGAAATTGCACCGATTTTCCACGCCAATGCCATTACGTAGTGAATACCATGCCCATTTCTCTATCTAGGGTATTCAACTTTATCCACATTTACATATTGATTATAAAGTTTCATTTATGAATTAAAAATTTCGTTATCATGGAAAAAATGATGATGTTTTATGAATCCATGTTATATGATCCATGTGGCACACTTATGCATGAAATGAATGGTTTAAGAAGTGTGAGCCGTTATAGCGCTCCAATGAATTGGGTAAAGAAAAGTATCATGATACATCATTTGAAATGGGTGTTGACTCATGATAAATCTTGTGAAATGAGGTTACACTTGTGCTTAATATTCAATGAGGGTTTACTCATGCTCCATGTGCAATGAGCCATGGCTCATGCTAATTCCATGTTAGGTGATGTTGTCAAATTACCATGTTATGATGTTCATTATTTATCAAGCCTTTATGTTTATGAATCACTTTTTCTCTATTGGGATGAATATTGTCTAAAATGTATTGTATGCCTCATGTTATTCCATTATTATTCCCTTACTGGGATTTATAGCTCCCCCTTTTCTTATGCATGTTCTCAGGTTATCCCATGCAATACTAAGTACGGGTTAATGTAGTGGCCATGTAAAGGAATTTTTCAATAAAGATGTTGTATTTCTTGTTTTAAGTTTGTATGTAATGATCATAATACCCAAATACACTATACCTCTCGGTATTCTATGATTTATTAAATGAACTTTATCTACTAAATCAGGTTTAAGTGTGAAATAATATTAGGGTTGTCATAGTTGGTATCAGAGGATAGGTTTAGTTATTTTGGGATTAGGATTAGAAAACCCTAGTAAATCCATAGAGACAAGTTTAAGTATAATAAAAATATCCCTATGTTTTGTTAAGTATTGATTATGTATTTTATCAAGTAAATACATCATTTTATAGATACGAGTAGGTAGAGGCAGATTTGGAACAGATGTTTCGTAGAGGTAAAACTCGAAAACATAGCTTTGAGCTATACTTGAATGAGAATCAGTGCACGATAATGAGCCTTGATGCACTCTAGGTTATGAAACTCTTGGGGGATATTCTTTGGTAAATTCACAAGCATAGTATGAACCATTATTAAGGGGAAAAAATTCCCTAAGAATATATGTTATAAAGTAGATCATGGATAACATAGATTGAAGCCAATAGATTCATATGTTTAGAAAATAAAAGTTATTTATAAGTCATCTGGTTAATCCTTGTATTAACATTTATGTGTTCCCCCTAACATTACATTAATTTATCCAATGGCTGGTAATAGGAGGACTCTGGATAACAACAGATGTGAAGATCAATGTGGTGAATTTTCTAATGAGATTCCAAATCCAATAGGATTGGGAATCACAAAACATTTACATGAATCTCTCTCAGATAACTCAAGTTTTGAATAGAAACATTGGTCAAGTGGAACTTTAAACCCCCCTAAGAAATAACAGGTCGCTATCAAGAGATTCATGAGACAAAGGCCTCCTACTTTTAATGGATCATCTGATCCCTCAATCACTGAACAATGGATCAACTCCATTGAAAATATCCTCTCCATCCATCAATGTTCTGAACAAGAGAAGGTTCTCCTTGCTGCATATCGTATGGTTGGGGAAGCTAATTAATGGGAGACATTGATCAAAAATATGAAGCCTGAGGAAGAGATCAAGGCATTGGAATGGAAGGATTTTCAGAATTTTTTTTTATAAATATTTTTTCACCCACCCTCCGGCATAAGATGGAAAGGGAATTTCTTACCCTCACGAAAAAAGACGATGAATATGTTGTAGAGTACGAGAACAACTTCACAAGGCTTGCATGATACGCTTTCAGATTTGTCATTACCATCAAATGCAGGGTTTACCGCTTCCTTGGTGGGATGAATCCTAGCCTTCAGAAAGCACTGGAAATCTGTGAATTTGACAGCTATGAGGAAATTGTCTGATTTTCCATAAGGTCGAAATATAGATTAGAGAATCTCAGGGGTATCACGGGGATAAAAAACATAAGGTGGACTTCATAGATGGCATCCTGATGGATAAATCCAATGGTTCTTAGAAGATCCATCACCCCACATGCCAAAGGTGCAGAAAACAGCCCCTAGGAATTGCCTGAAGGGTATGAGGAAATGCATTAGGTGTGGAATAGAAGGGCACCAAGCTATTAACTGTAATAAATAATGACTTGAAACTGCTACAGAAGAGAGGAATGATCTACTCCATCTTCAATGTGTGGTTCATTGCTACAACTGCAATGAACCAGGGCATCTTTCATATTAGTCCTCTAAGCCAAGGGTCATCGAAGGAAAACAACAACCGCCAAGGTATCAAGGGTGAGATTTTTTCCCTCACTACTACCGATGTGAACCCCGAAAATGAAGTGGTGATAGGTAAGCTAGTTATTCATTCAATAATATTGAACGTACTTTTTGATTAAGGTTCTGTGCATTCTTTTATATCTCAAAAGTTTAGTATAACAATCACAGCCCCACCAAAAATCAATGTAGTGATGATTTCGGTGAGTACAACAGATGGGGAAATCATTGCATCCCATGAATAAAACTTCTCCCCTACAATAATTTGTGGATTAAACTTCCCAGTGAACCATTTCATACTCCCTCTGGTATAATTTGATTCAATTCTTGGCATTTAATGACTTTTCTTATATACAGCCAACATAAATTGTCGAGAGAGGGAAATCAATCTCCATGTAGAGAATCAACCCCTGATTCTTTACAACTTCAAGGAGGAAGATAAATATTCTTTATCTCCTTCATCTCAAGTATAGATATTACTGCTATATGAGCATGTGTATCTGGCTCGAATGATTGAGTCTAAGGAGGCAACCATCCTTGAAAACAAGCCTATTGTGAGGGAATTCGCTAATGGGTTTCTTGAAGAATTTTCTGGTCTTCCTCCAAGAAGAGATGTTGTATTATCAATTGATCTTATACCTGGGGCATTGACAATATCAAAGAATTTGAATAGAACGGCTGTTGTGGAGCTTTAGAAGTTAAAGAAACAACTACATGAGACTCTAGGTAAAGGGCATATATGCTCAAGTGCTTCACCATGGGGTGCACCAGTTCTATTCGTCAAGAAGAAGGATGGGTCAATGTGCATTTGAATCGATTATTGTGAGCTAATCACGATAATGAACAATTATCCTCTTCTATGAATTGATGACTTGATTTTTCAGCTGTTTGGAGCACAGTACTTCTCCATGGTGGAATTGTGGTCGGGATATTATCAATTAAGGGTGAAGAAGGAAGATATCCACAAGACTGCTTTTCGTACATGATACATGCACTATGAATTCATAGTAATGCCTTTCAGACTCACTATTGCTCCAGAAATCTTCATAGACACCATGAATAGAGTCTTTATAGATTACCTAGACAAATGTTTGGTAGTCTTTATAGATGATATTCTAATATACTTCAAAACAATGGAGGATAATGAGTATCATTTAAGAACTGTGCTAGAGACCTTGTAAAAGGGGAAGCTCTATGAAAAGTACAAAAAGTGGGTGTTCTGTTTTGAGGAGGTCTCATTCATGGGTCGTATCATCCCATGCAATGGGATATTTATGGATCCGTCCAAAACAGATGCAATTGAGGGATGGACAAGACCAACATTGGTAACGAATATTCATTGATTCTTGGGGTTAGCTGGATATTATCGATGATTTGTGATAATTTTCTCACAATTTCCAACCCTCTTACAAAGATAAATTGGAAGGGAGTAATGTCTTAATGGAGTGACGAATGAAAAAACGATTCAAGGAGTTGAAAAGGAGACTTATCGTTGCACTCGTGCTCACTATACCCACATGTAGAGAAATTTTTGTGGTAATCAGTGATGCTTCAAAAAAGGGACTAGGATTTGTGTTGATACAAAATGATAAAGTAATTTTCTATACATTACGGATACTGAAATTTCATGTACAGAACTATCCAACACATGACTTAGAGTTGTCTATAGTGATCATTACATTGAAAATTAGGTAGAATTATCTCTTTTGGGAGAAGTGAAAAATATATACAGACCACTAAATCCTCATGTATATATTCATGTAGAATGAGTTGAACATGGTCCAACGAATATAGTTAGAGCTAATAAAAGACTATGACAGATCAATCCCTTACCACCCTAGGAAAGTGAACAATTTGGTGGATGACCTAACTAGAAAGGACCCAACGATTCTATCCTTGTTGAGAATTGAAAGGGATCCAATCTTCTTAGATTTGATTAAGATGGACATGGGAATCAAAAAGAAGGTAACATGATCAATACTTTCACAAATTATTTCCCAACTATCACTTTTGGAAAGGTTATAGGATTCTCAAAAGGATGATGTGGGAATTCAGGTAAAAATAGAGGATATCGGAAAAGGTAAAACCTCATATTTTATTGTTAATGATAAAAGAATTGAGAGATTTGGGAAAAGACTATTTGTTCCATCAAGTATGGATCTGAAGTGGATCTTTTGGATGATGCACATATTTAAAATTTCTCTATTCTCCCAGGAAACGCAAAGATGTATCGAGATCTACGAGAGCACCATTGGTGTGATAATATGTAGAGGGAGATCGCAGAATATACATCAAGTTTCCTGGTGTGTCAGCAAGTGAAGGTAAAGAGGCACAAGTCTATGGGGATGATGCAAGCATTTCCAATACTAGGATGGAAATGGGAGAACATCATCATGGATTTTTTCATCAGACTTCCGAATACATCCAAACGCAATAATGCAATCTCAGTTCTTATAGACCATCTTACAAAGCTTGCACACTTTATTTCTATTCGGGAGGATTTCTCATTGGATCAACTTGAACAAATATATATTAGGGAACTGGTAAAGATTTTTGGAGTACCACTATATATTGTGTCTGATCGAGATCCAAGATTCACCTCTATGTTTTGGTAGATTGTTCAACATTCTATGAATACTGATCAGAACTTCATTATGGCCTATCATCCTCAAACTGATGGCCAATCCGAGCGGATTATCCAAACACATTAGGACATGTTAAGAGTGTGATAAAAGGACATTAAAAGAGGATTAGATCAACATCTTACTCTGTTTGAGTTCTCTTATGATAACAGTTTCCACTCGACCATCCGAATAGAACTATATGATGACCTTTATGGGAAAAGTTGAAAAACATCAGCATGTTGGAATGATGTCGGTGAGCGTATGCTTCTTGTACCAGAATTGGTCGATGAAAAGGTGGAGAAGGTGAAAACCATTCAACATCATATCAAGGAAGCCAAATGTTGACAAAAAATTTATGCAGATAACCATCGACAAGACCTTGAGTTTAAAGTTGTATACATGGTATTTCTACGCATATCTCTATGGAAAGAGGTCATGAGGTTTGGAAAAAAGTGAAGTTATGTCCAAGGTACGTCATCCCCTTTGAGATTCATGATCGTGTCGGGGATGTGGCCTATCAACAAGCACTTCCACCAACCATGGAAAAAGTACATGATGTCTTTCATGTATCCCTATTAAAGAAGTATATACCGGGCCCTTGACATGTACTCTATTCAGAGGGGGTACAGTTAGAGGATGACATTTCTTATAAGGAGTAACAATTTAAGATCTTTGATCGTAGAGAAGAATTTCTACGAAATAAGACAATGCCCCTTTTCAAGTTGTTGTGTAAAAACCACAATTTTGAAGAAGCAACGTGGGAATTAGAGGAAATGATGAAGCAGAGTTACCCACACCTATTTTAGTATAAAAAGAAAATTTCAAGGGAAATTTTTTTTGTGAGGGGAATATTGTAATGCCCCAAACATTCATTAATGGAAATCCCTCTTGATCTTATTAAATGTCACTTTATGTAAATTTTTTATATAAAATATCCAAATATTTAGTTATATGTTTTTGTATTTTAAAATATTGTTATGAATTTTGATCATTTATAATATAGTAGTTGAACATCGATCACATGATTAGTATAAATATATGGCTTTAACAAATCATATTTACTCAGACAAAGGAAGTGATGGCCTCGTCCAGTAGACCTACCCCATACGAAGCCCATTTGTCAGAGCTTGGAAAGGAGATAGCATCATTGGGATTTCCTCTTGACCATCCCAAGCAGAGCATGAATATGTTAAGCTTGGGCGGGACCTCCTACGAGAAGAAGTGAAAGTTGGTATAGATTACCACTTGAGAAATGTTATCTGAGCCACCAAAAGAGTATGTCACCATCTCACAACATACTCTTCGGTCTTATGTGGGTGTTAAAAGAGGTTATGTAACAAGACCCGAGTACTGTGGTTATGTACATTATTTTTTTATATAATAATGAATATACTTTAATTTTATAATTTTTACCTTGTAAATAGTTTTTCTTTTTAAAAGAACAAATAGTATTTTCAGTTAATGATCAACTAAGAAATATATTTTGATGAATTAATGGCTTGTTGAATTAGATAATAATTTAATAAAATAATTTTATTTATATTAAATTATTTTTTATTAAATATAAATGATCGTATAATTTTATAAATTCAATTGTAATTATTATTAAGGGTTGAAAGCCATTTTTTGTTAAAACCCGTGAATTTTCGATAAATGTCAGTTTTTATTTTAAAAGTGAAAATTACCAAATTTGGAAAATTATTTAGATAAAATAAATATTATTTTTGGAATCATGACGTTAAAATTATCCAAAGGTGAATGTTTCATAATTATTTCTATGATAGTCAAATTTTTGGGAAAAAATAAAATACTCTTTAAATATATAATGTGTTTTATGAAATCATAATGACCAAATAGTGATGTAATAAAATAATATAAGATTTATTTTCGGCCAATATATTTTTTACCATTAAAATAATGTGGTTTGGGGTTTGATTTACTTATTTTAAAAATTTTTAATGGACCCTTCAAGACTTATTAAACATCTTGTCTTTTTAAATTGTTTTCCTTGGGAGTGTGACTCACCTCTACATAAGCAACCCCATTATTTTAACTTGTTTGGAATTTTCCCTTATAAATTTTTATTTTCCACATCCCCTTTCCAAAAACCATTGGCAGAATATATGGTCTAGTTTGTGGTTTGGATTAGTTTAATGTGAGGTGTCCCAAACCAAAATTATAAAAAATTCGCTCACCTTTCCTATAAAAACTGACCCAACTTCCAACTTACTCCTCACTCAAAGCCTTTTAAGTTCATCCAAATTCGTCCCTTATATCTCTAGAATACTCCCAAGGTTCCCCAAGCACCCAATAATCCCATCTCATGCCTATCTCAATCCTTTGGAAGCACACATTCAAGTAAGGCTTTATCTTCCTTTCTTATTTTTGTCCATTATTTTTTATTTTTTTATTCACTTTTAAAATAAATTATAAATGATGGGGTATGGTTTCTCACCTCTCCCATACATCCCTATATATGTTTTAATTATAGAAGACCCATTTCCCTCTCATTTAATGCCTCCCATGTACACACGTTACTATGCTGAAATTCCAAAAGGAAGTTCCCTCTCCTCATTTACATTCATGCACTTCATTTGTATCATTGATATAAATGCAATTACATTTTTTGGGACATATATATATATTACCCTCTTAATTTCCATGTCACGTAAATATGAAGAGACACCCCTTTCTCTCTCATCGACCATTTTTATGAATTCTTACGTCACGTCGTTATGATGCTGAAATTGCACCAATTTTCCTAGCCAATGCCATTGTATAGTGAATACCATGCCCATTTATCTATCAAGGGTATTCACCATTAAACAAATTTACTTATTGATTATAAAGTTTCATGTATGATTTCCACATTCCGTTATCATGGAATAAATTATGATGTTTTATGAATCCATGTTATACGATCCATGTGGCACTCTAATAAATGAAATGAAAGGTTTAAAAAGGGTGTGCCCTTATAGCGCTCCAATGAATTAGGTAAAGTATAGTATCATGATACCTCATGTGAAATGGGTGTTGAATCATTATAATACATGTACAATGAGGTTTTACCTGGGCTTCATCTGCAATGATGGTTTACTCGTGTTCCAGGTCCAATGAGCCTTGGCTCATGCTAATTCCATGTTAAGTGTTGTTGCCACATTTCCATGTTATGATTGTCATAATTTATCATTAGTTTATTTTTATGATTCTCTTTTTCTATGTTGATATTTATATTGTCTAACTTTTATTGTATTCCTCATGTTATTCCATCATTATTCGTTTTCTGGGTTTTATAGCTCACCCTTTTCTTATCTTGAGATTTGGACATCTGATTGAAGAACCGTCTATGGCATAAAAATCCTTGGATTGAGGTGTAACTTTTGGTTTACTCCAACTATGTTTCAGGTAAACTTGGAGTATGGCCGGGTTGGATCACACTAGAATCCAAGGGGGCCCTCAGCACTGAAATTCCAAAAACACACATACCGGGTATCTGGTTTACGCGCTGTCTACTGGGTTGGAACCTTTATGACATGGAAGATAATTGGGTTGCTTCATTTTGGGGATTCATGGCAGTTGAAAAATACACCGATGAATTGAGGAGCGGTTCTTTCAGAATCAAGCGTCATATGAGCGGAAAACCCTCTCGATGTCTATGCTTGCAGAATCTTCATATCCTGTGTGGGTCATCATCAGATCCTTTATGGGATAACATCTACGGATCCTGTGTGGGTCATTTACAGATCTTGTGTGGGTCATCATCAGATCCTGTGTGGGTTATATTCAGATCCTATGTGGTTCAACATCTTCGGATCCTGTGTGGGTCATCTTTGATCCTATGTGGTTCACCAACATTACTTTTCAATGAATTAATATGATCTAGCAATACAGCTAATCATTTATAATTCCATACAGAAAATATACCTAGTGTGAGATGAGTCGTAACCTTTTTGGTACACTTCTATCTGGTTATACCTTCATTGTATTCTTCTATGTGGAGTTACCTTTATGGTACTTACCTTCATGATGTTACCTTCATGGTATTCTTTCCTTCATGGAACAGTTGTTATTTTGGATAAAGAAGTTGATCCTTGTGTTTCCTCATGAATGAAATGGGTATACTTGATAGATTATGTATATGTATGGTCATATAACTAATTAGGGTTGACTATTGTTTTAATGTTTTGTGATGATGTTATTTATTTGTGGTTTATACATTGGGGATTCTGAGAGACCTTCAGGGTTCTCGGGGTTCCTACTGAGCATTGTTATACTCACCCCTAAACAGGCTACGTCTGTACCGTGTTGTGTCTTGTGTAGAAGAAAGAAAACATTGATCGAAGCTGAGGGTTACAGAACTGGAGGCTTCTTGGAGGTAGACCACTAGAAGTGACATAACATAGAGACGACTATTTGAGAGTCATTCCTACACTTCAGGTAAGATCCATGGCGGGTGTTTATATGAGCTATTTTTATTTTTACTTGTACTTTCCAGTTGGGGTTTTATTCCATCCCCTTATTTACAATACTAACTATAT
The DNA here is from genome assembly GCA_963277665.1 of Viscum album. Lineage (NCBI taxonomy): Eukaryota > Viridiplantae > Streptophyta > Magnoliopsida > Santalales > Viscaceae > Viscum > Viscum album. The sequence goes on along the minus strand of OY728151.1, from coordinate 397,505,397 downwards.
TTATTATATTGTTTGCCTTTGTGCTTGTACCTTGCTATGTTCTGGGATTGTGTGAGTTTGTAGGATAAAAAGGCAATAACTTCCCGGTTTTTTTGATGTGCCATTATGATGCTAGTTTCCATCCCATGGGCTTTGAAAGGTGGGCTTGGGATAGTCACGGTACGGGCCTCGGTGGATGGTTCATGATAATTTATTTATTTGAAAACATTTTTTGTATAACCATATATAAAAAATTATAGGAAATAATGATGACTATCCCAATTATGTGACCTTTTAGTGTTATCTATCAAATGGTAGTGCTCAAAAATGTTGTATAAAATATCAACCAAATGTGGTATCAGGTTTAAATATCAATATAATTGAAAATGATAGCAATATATATATGTTTATTAAGGCTAAATATAGATATATTGGAGAAAGAAACATTTAGAATAACAAATATATATTTGTGGAATAGGTTTAAAATAAGAAGTTATTGGTTGATACTAACTCAGATGTGAGTAGTGACAAAGAAGTAGTTGGGGATAAAATCGTTATGCATTGTAGGATGAATAACTATTTTGATAGTGACAATATAATTTTATAAAAAAACTATAGAAACTATAAAAAATTTATAATTATAAAACCCATGTATTCTTATTTCACAAGTATAACATAGAACTGTGCTGAAGTAAATAGTGTGCGATGAATGGATTACACAGTTTAATGAAAAAAAATTTCGTAATAAAAAGGAATCCAAGTGGGATATGGTATTAAGACATAAGGAAAATAATATAAATGTAACTAAGTACTGTTTTCAAAGTAATCTGATTTGTAAGGTTAGAGTGGTAAGGATGAATGAAAGACTGTTATCCAAGTGTTTTTAATTAATATGAGTTTAACATAAAGAGATCCTTGTACAAGTTTCCCAAAATGAGATCATCAGTAAGGTCATGGATATGTTAACCAAAAATAATTAAAATATATATAATGTGGATATGAAATTTTACTCCCTAAAAGGAAATATTAAAGATGTGGAATTTATTTAACCACTCAAGGATATTCATCCTAACAAATATTGGATCATAATATATAGGGTTAAGAAGGATCCAAATGGATTAATTAAGTCTCTCAGATCATGACATTCTATGATGTAAGGATTCTTGAGATGTAAGAATTTTTCAAAATATACAGTTGATAGTAATATCTATGTGAAGGAGTTATCCACCTACAATCTCATTATCAAATAATATTTTAAATAAATAATATATATATGGGAAAAAATGAATCTTGTTAATGAGTATGATGAGGGAATAATGAGTCATGAATGGATTATATTGTTCGGATATTTCATGTGTTTGGGGATTTTAAAACATCCAAGGGGAGTATCATATATAACAATACTATGAAAATATCTTATTATAATTTTTAAACTCGTGTCTAATGGATGAATGGAAGGGTATTTATACTGCTATAGATATTCCCACTATGTTGATCAATAATGAGGGAGGAAATTTTCTGAACCAAAGGTATTACATGAGTCTGATTGGAAAACATCTCTACATATCTTTCTAAAGACCTTGAAATATTTGTTCTAGGAAATTGTGTTCTCATTTTCAATGTTATCCCATGTAATCTCAAAAAATGAAATACAAGATAATTCTTATATGAATAAAGATTTAACTATTTAACAACCATCTATAAAGATACAATTCAGGAATATCCTTTTATGGTTTGACATATTCTAGTTTTAATAGAGATTATATCGACATAAATCCAACTTCATTTGGAAATTCATTCTAGGTGGATGTTTTGTGGCCTATAAAATTAATATGTTAATTTTCATTAAACTGTGCATATATGATGATGAGTATGAATCATTAATACATTATTGTACTCAAATTATATGGATTAATTTTTAATAATTAGACTTGGTACATTAGGATATAATAAACTATTCATTTATTGGGAAAATAAATGTTATATAAATCATTCAAAAAATCAAGTTCAACAATTTTTGTCTAATAACATTGATATCAATAATATTTTCATTAAAGTCAATGTGGAAAGAGAAATGAAAATTTATTTTTTTACTCCCAAGGAATATACTGGTGATATTTTCATCAATGAATTTCCAAATATTAGGATCTTAAAATTAATTCCAAAACAACTTATTCATCCATTCATTATCACTTAAATATATGTTGAACAAAACCCTCATGGTGAATTGTATTATATTTTCGAAGGGTTATATATAATTTCTCATAATCATTTCTTATAACATATCATGTGGATATAGTTTCTGAAATACTGGTTTGAACTTAATGTTAATCTATAGTAGTTCAAAAGGTAGATTTTAGTGGTGATTTGAAGGAGGATGTATTTTAAATCACTATGAAATAAGTTTTTTTGTCTTATATAGATTGAATAAAAAAATAGAATACACTATTCTATAGAGGTCTTCACGATTCCTCTCACAACATATTAGCTTAATTTAATTATTTTTGACTCAGTTAAATTTGGTCAGTGATGGAATTGAGCTGATTAGTAAAGAGTTGAAAAATATTTTCCCTAAAATCCAAATTCGGAGATTAAAGTGACCCTAGGAAATTATTAAGTATAAATTTATATTCAACATAACCTAAATGTGTCATTGGATGTTTATGTGACAAATTATCAAGTTCCATGATATGTTTGACATGTTTTTTGGTATGTTTGAAAGGGGTGAGGTTTATTTCAAAAGGATTAATTCTTATCAGTAATTTCTAGATTTGTTTGGTTTTACGTTGAAAAATTAACATTTTTATATATTATATCATTTAATGAATCACATATGAAATTATATATTATGAACGTATTTAATTTTTTTATATGTCTTCTAATATTTTTTTATTCAGTGGTGTTTTCATATGAAATTTCTATTTCTCTAAGTCACTATGTGTTATCATAAGAATTTTTTGTATTTTATATGAAGTTGAGGAAAAATATATTGCATTGAGGGGTTGGATATATTTTATCATGATTGTAATTGGGCATCAGAAATCTTTCAAAAAAACATTTATTGAAAAAATGATAGAGGAAAGAAAACTGTAGTACATCAAAATTATAACAAAATGATTTATGATGCAAATTTAGGACTAAGAAACGTAGATAATTCAGATAACTTCAAGAATCAACAATATGTATTTCTAGATTTATAATCTAATGAAGTATAAAATACCAATATAGTAATGAGATATACTTGAATTATCATAACATAATATTTTAAATTGGATTCAAGCAACATGAAAATTCTTGGATACCAATTTCATAAATATTAAAATATCCACTTGTACAGATAAATGGAGGGAATGCCAAATAATTTGAAACAAGTAAATTATATTTTTAATAATAATTTATTTTTTTAAATGGGGGTTATTTTATAATTATAACATGATTTTACATCATATTATAGTCAAGATATATTGTAAGCTAAGTGTTTTGATTAACTAAGAACATTATGGTGCTGAGTAGCATGCATTATACCACAATGAAATTTTTACTGATGATAAAAATAGTTAGAAAATGATTAATTGTATAGAAAAAAGGAGAAAACGACTGTTTCTTATTCATCAAAATCATAAATAAAATTTTATTATTATTGATTCTACTATATATCTGAGTAAGTTTTTAATTTATAAGTATATATGTGTATTAATTGAAAAAACATGATAATGTAGGAAGATGATTCTATTTTCAAAATGGTGAGATTTTAATGAGTATCACTTTTGAATAAATGTTTTTACATTCTTGATAAATTTATTATAGAATAATGGTGATATTTTATATTATAGAACGTTTGATATATGAAATTGACATGAAAAATTATTGGGTTTTTTGTATATTAAAATTTCATTCATAGGGAATTTTATTTTTTTACATTGAAATTTCATGATTATTATGTTCTTGGAAAAATGGTGTGAATATAAACTAATTAATTTTGTACCTATATGGGTTTGATAATGGGATTATATCAGTAGAATCAGATTAAATTCCCAACACTATGGATGATTATAATGTGAAAAATAATTATACCTTAGCTTCCATTGAAGTGAAGAGATTATATTTCATAAATAAAAATTAATATATAATGTTTTGTAGAAATTTTCTTTATAATCATATGTTGTTGAGTATGATAATAGAGGAAGTGGTTCGAATAAAATTTCAATATGTAGTGAATTGAGAAAACTGATAACTTTATGGTTTATTCACGTAGTACAATTTGGAGTAGTTATATTGGGTGAAGGTTAGATGTTAATTCTAGATTTTATCATGTTGATTCTCTCATATGATTGTGAAATATTTCATTACAACTATTAATATATAAAGAAACTTTTTAGAAAAAATATTTTATTGGGACGCAAGTGCATATGTCAATAACAAACCTAATAACATATACTGATAATATGTTATTCATTTTATATTTGTATCATGGGATAATAATTAGCTTCAATAAAGAGTTTGATCACACTTTGTGACCATACAATGGAAAAACTATTTTGTTAGTGACAATTCATTTGTTTCATACAATTAAAGTGACGTTGATTTTAATCTATATGATATGGTCATATCAAAATCACCCACTGAGGAATATTCCAATGATTGAAATTTCAAAATGAGAGATACATTGATTCACCCCTCCCTTATTATTGTACTAATTCAATCCAATGTGACTTATTTACTCTAAGAAAATAAAACGATGAAGAATATAATAATATTTCTCAATGGTCAAATATCCCATCTATGTTTATATATTTATACACAAATATATCTTGAAGCGATATTTCTTTATATTTTATAGAAATTTTTTTAAACCCTTCCTAAAATAATGATAATATGTATCTATATCACTGAATCATATTTATTTCACATGAAAAAAATTCATTCTCCCACTTCCTTTATCGAATCCACATTCGTACACATTTAGATAAGTAAAAATAATAATAAATTATATTGATTTTAATTTTATTGTTTATTACATAATTATAACATATTATTATTATTATATACTACATATTTTTACAACAATACCTAAGATATGAAATTATTAATTATATAATTTCATGTCAAATCACTCCAAAAAATATAAATAATCCACATTAATGTATTGGTTTTATAAATGTAATAATTTCTAGACATGGTAAGAAATAAAATCTCATTTCATTTATATAATCCAAATAATTTAAATAAATAATTGAATAAATAATATTCATTGTCAACTAATATAAAAATAACATTTTTTCTTCACTAATATTGAATTCATTGAGAATATTATTGAAAAAATTTCATAAAATAGAAAATTTATAATAAATAATAATAAATTCATTAACATAAATATTTGACATAAATTACAACTTTTACATGGAATCATTTTATTCATTCCTTGATAAAACGATGTGTCTTCAATATTTTCAGAAAATAATAAGGAATAAAATCTATCATTGAGAAATGAAGAAGTAATTCATTTATATTAATATTTTTTCTTTATAAACCCCAAATATAATTGAATTCCAATAATGAAATCTTATTTAACACAATGTGAATGGTCCAAAAATAGTGTAAAATTCTATCAATTTAACCCTTTATCGTATAACTGTATTTAATTAAAAACCACATTAATCAAAATTAATGATAATGACATTATAAAATTATTAACATAAACATTAAAATATATATTTTAATATTATAAAAAATCATTAACACTTATATCCCATATTTTAAAATTTTATCACTACATTAAATTAAATATATTTCTTCATAATACTAATTTTCACTGGATAAATAATTATCTATCTATTTAAATTACTCCCAACAACATTTCAATAATTTAAAAAATTACCCTTTAACCCTAGTGAATTTTATAAATGAAAAACACCTGATTTTTTGGGTACTTATAATGATTTCTATAGAGATAAAGTATAAATAGTTACATTCCCAATTAATGATGAAATCAAAATTTCAAATAATCTTGGATCATTGTAATATGATCTCATTTGGATGGTTAAATACTAATCATAGCAAGAGGTAGTGGGTGTAATCAATTTTTTCTTATCCTTATTTAATTTATCAATATCTTCTTTTATGCTTATATAATTGAGTCTCACTATTTATATATATTTACTATAAATAAACAAAAGAAAATTGTTTGATATTTCAAATATATAAAATCATCTCCCTCATTCTATTATTTCCTTTTTTAGGATATATTTTTTATTTTATTTTACATTATATCGTAGTGTTTTATGAATTATTTATTAAAATATATCAAATTTTGATATTTCATGGATTGTAGGACTGAATTATTCCCCATATTTATCATTTTATTATATTATCCATGTGCCTTTAGATTAATTTTCACTTCCACCATTTTTTTCTTTTATAGAAATTCTTCTTATTTTATTAATTAAATTCATGACATATTAAATTTTTTGAAAGTTTAAATTTCCCCATATAAAATATTAGTGATCTATATTGAGTATACAGATGATCAATGAAATCTAGAAGGATTATTCAATGAAGAAAATATGAACATTGTTAGTACATTCAATTCATCAGTCATATATTCAAAAATGAATGTTGTACCCTAGTTATTCAACATAATCCAGTAAATATCTTATTATGAAAATAGTTTTTCCTGAAACCAATCCTGATATATACTATCATTTGGATATCATTAAAATTATAACATCCAAAATTTAAGCTTTTAATATGTGTTTATTTTGTGATTTATTTGATAATTGGAATTAAATAAATTGTAATTTAACACAAACATAAGTGTTTTCCTTAATTAAATAAATCTATGTTTATAAAATATTACTTTTTGGTTATTAAAATATGTATTTATAATTAGAATATTTGTTTATATTGTATATTCACCTTTTCCAGGTAGTTCCATTTGTCGCCATTTTGGTTGTACCAAATTTTTTAAAATTCTAAGTAAATATGTTAATAAATTTATTAGAAATTATTTTTGGATTCATATATTATTAATTCAGTTTGATTTGTATAATACATATAGATATATAACCTATTATATATAAACATAACAAAATAATAATTAATTTTAATAAATAAATATTTACTATTTTTATATTTATAGAAATGAATTATATTATATGTAGGTAATTTATAAATAATTCAATTCAATAACTATATTTCATTTTAATACATAGAGCATATAATAAATGGAATCAAGAACACAATTAGATTCTATTAGATGACAAATAAATAATGTTATATAAAAAATTTGTGCATATTTACATAGGATATATATTGTTGTCTATGCATATATAAACAACTATATATACATAGTTAAAAAACATGGTATATATATTTATATATAAACGAAACTATAACATTAAAACAGAAAAAAATGGATGAAAGAGAATGTTTAAAAAATAGAAAATATAGTGATTCAAAAAAAATCAATAAAAAATGGAACAACAAAAACCAAAACGAAATAGTGATAATATGAAAACATAAATGGAATAAGGAATAAAAAGACCATATTCAAGACACTGTGTTGTCTTCCCAAGTAGATCTCGACCCACCGAACCTATCCAATGCAAATCAACCCCAACCTGTCGGAACACCTCACCGGCCTCATATAATCTCCCTTCAACAACAATCGATTCCAAACCAGCAAATCCATAAGTCGTCCAATGTGGAAATGCCTCCATCTACCACTATCTACTCCCACAAGAAATGGCATTCTAGGTATGACCACCACATTTCACACCTTCTTCCACAAACCACGTTAATCCAACAATTTCATTCTTGTCATTTTCCGCATTCCTAGTTTGACTGATATTCACTGCATCCTTCCACACCATGGCATGAACAGTTCCCTACCAGGTATATATAAAAACCCTTTTTCATGAGGACAACCCATGGTAAGTACATATATACATATATATGTATTTTTTATAGTTTCAGGTTTTTAAACACACACACACACAGATATATATATATATATGCACAAATGATTTTCAATTTTGTAATGTTGATGTTTTTGAATTTAACTCTATTGTGTTTATATTTATATATACATGCATTTCATTGAATTTTTTTAATTCTAAAATTAACGTTTTTTAATTATTACATCTCCTTAAAATAATCTAATTAGAAATGAAGGTTATTTAAATTAATAAAAAGGGTTTCTTTCATTACACACACACATATATATATATATATACTCCTTTCCATATTCTCATGTTTCAAAATGAATATATTTTTTCATTTCAAGGCATGAAATCAACATACTTTTTGTTTTCAAATTAAGAAATGAATAATTGTTTATTATGAAAGTATTACATTTATCATTCTTATGTGTTATATAATTTTTATTTTAATGTTATAAGTTAAAGGATATATTTACTTTTTCTTATAATTTTTCATGAGAGTAAAATTATTTTTATTCATATATTATTAATGAGATTATTTTTTGAAAATTGGAATTTTTCAATTAATATTATGCATGCCATTATTTAAAATTCATACATTTTATGTGCTAATGATAATTATAAGAAATCCAGATTAAATTTTATTATATTATGTGAATTTGTTTATATATTATTTAATGTGTCAAAAAATCCAATTTTTATTTTAAAAAATGAGTATATAATTCTTTTATTTATGGAAGAGTTTTAAAAGATAATTTTAGATGTTATAATGGAAATGGATTTATCGGAATGTTTATCACATGGATGTTTATTAATTTATTAAAAGACAATGGAAATATTTTGTTCTTCCAACTCTTTCATGTGATTTTTCTAGAAATATAAATATTTATATATTTGTAAAATTGTATGTGTATTTAAAGCATTGTTATGTTTTCAAATAAGAATCCCCCCATAGAAAATGTATAAATGGAAAGCTGGATAAAAAACTTTTTTAAAAAAATGGAACTTGTCCATTGTAAACAGGAAAAGGGAGTGGGGGAACTCATTCATCACAGAAGTGGGTAGTCCCATTAAAACCTTTAATGTTTATGTATCCCAAAATGTTTTGTTTTCAAAAGTTTTCTTATTACTTTCTAAAAAACCAGGGGTTTATTTAAAATAATTTTCGAGCATAATTATTTTTAAAATGTATTATAATATCTTCAATGGCGTATCTATTTTCAAATGCACTAAAATAATTTATAAAAGCATAAGTATTTTTCAAAAGATTATATTTTCATGTTTTCAAAAGTGTGTGTATTTTCAGATACATATTGAAAACCATGTTTTCAATGGATTTTGAAAAGTGTTTTCAAAAGAATTTAATATTTTGAAAAGTGTTTTCAAATTTATAAGTATTTTTTATGTATTTACTAAATAATTATCAAAAGATATGTTTTTTTTAAATGTATTTATCCAAGGTATTTTGAAAGTTATTTTGAATATTATTTTCAAAAGTATTTGAAAAAATATTTTTCAAAAGGTATAAGTATTTTCAGAAGTGGTTTTTCACTGTGTTTTCAAAAACTCCTTACTAGGAAATTTTTCTCACCCTATGATTTTTAAAATGTTTTCCAATTCATATAGTGCTTTTATGGAGTTTAGCTTGACAAGAATTTAGATCTAATAATGATTCACTGTTGCCTTTTTATTATATTTTTATCACTGACATCATGTAAATCTGCCCCTTTTCCACTAAAACCTATAACGGAAAAGTGTTGGAGGTGGTGCCCTAGAAAAACATCTTTTTAATTTATGAAAAACATTTATTCATTGGATGAATATTAATAAACTCTTTATCACATCATGATTATTCTTCTACATGACATAGTTTATGATAATATCCTGAGAATAATTGTGTCACTAAAATTTCATAACGAACCCATACTAGGATAAGAACATGGAAGTGTCATTACACTATACATGAATATATGATCAATGGATAGATGATATAATTTTAAGGGACAAAAATGAAATAGGATATCTGGGGTGGGGACTCATGAAACATTGAGGAACCTTCTCATGGTGTGCGCCCTCGGTAATACCTAGGAGGATATTATGAGAACAAGATATTCTAGTAAGAAATCCACATTCAAAAGTGTCATTACATGTTCCTATATGCGGACATGTTTATTGGTCCATAGACTTTAAGATTATTATTAAAGGGTATCATGACTTTCACATATATATTTATTGAAAAAAATAGTTACAAAAATATGTTAACATTAAGGTAGGATATGTTGGGTGCAACAAAAGTAATACTCAAATAATGAATAATGCGAGAAATGATTTTTCACTTCTTTGATGTAGATATCTCAATCCCTTTAATGTTAATTTTATAGACGAAATAAATCCATTTCTATGGTGTTCTATAGGAATGTTCAATTTTGGGACATCAAATAATGAGAAATCGAGCACATTGGTTGATAACACTTCCATGAAATCCACGTGATTGGAGATATCGGTAAAATTAGATTATATTACATGGGAAGAATTCATATGAGGTGACATATTATTGTACATAAACTTCTTTCTCTTAGGTTCCTTGACCCATTTCTAGATAGTAATTTCGGACTTTAAGAAAGCCCGCCTAATGCTAATAAGAAATAGGCTATAGGTTCATACACTTAGTGTAGCCAGTATCTCAGTTAAATAATATATTATTTAACAAGTTGAATAAACTTTATTAAAAGTTGTGGTTTAATAATTATCCAAGTATGTTTGTTCACATTAATTTCGTTTCTAGTTATTCGAGAGAATATATTATAGATGAAAATTTATTTATCAGCAAATAATGAAGTTATATTTATCTAATAAATAAATTTTCATTATTCATTGCATGGTAAATGTTGAAGAGGATTATTGGGCCATGTTTGGGGTCTGAAGAAAAATAATATTAAATATTATTTGGTTAAATATTATTTAAATATAACGTGAAAGTTAATAAAATGTCATGGAAATAATACCATTGTTATTATTATTTGACATGAGGTTCCACATGGAATAATAAAATAGGTGATGAAAATTATTCTAATTATTTATTATTACATGGTGAAATAAATTCCTTGATATGTTATTATTCTCTAATTATCCAAGTTTACATTCCACCAGCGAACCAATGGTTTTGTGCACAATATCCTTGGTGAAAAGCTTTTGAACCTAGAGAACTCTTCCCATATCTAAGAATTCTCTCATGAATGAGATAGATCCTCCTCCATAAGATCTATGAGAATTCTTTGAAAAAAATTCTCAAGGATATCATTAGTGGACATGATAAGCATATGGATCTTCCATGCTAGCACCAATAGACTCCTTAGGGGATGTTTAGAGATATGTGGATCACATGTGGATCACTGATAGAGGATTACATTCCTTAGATTCTACATCGGAATGAAGCTGCACTTCGGACCTATAGTCAAACACATTAATGAAAAAAGAAGCACCTTGGAGGTAATTATTTAAATTATTTAAATTAATTATAAACAAAATAAGTTGATCATCTATTCCTGGTTCAATGTTCTATCATTTGTGTTTTATTTTTTATTCAATTCTATTAATACTGGCATTTATCATCATATTGATCTCGTATTAATCATCAATTATGGAAATTTTTTAAGTAGGGTACAAGCCCATCAGGCGCTTCTGTTGTGCCTAGAACCTAAAAGATGTATAAGAGGGGTCATATTTTCATTTATAATTATTTAAATAATTTTTTCCGATTTAAAATTTATAAATTTAGTTTGTAAATTAATGTTTAATCGTTCTTGTGATCTGAATTTCGAAATATGTTATTCCACTTTAGTTTCTCATAGATATAACATAAATGAATAATTTTATGATCAAATTTAAATCTATGATTTCATCAAGAGGTGATTATTTTTCTTTCCAAGTAACACGATAATAAATAGTATGAATTATAAGTTACATGTTGTGTCATCTCCCATGCACATCGTGTAATCCTGATCACACACTGTTTAGTTGTGTTCAACACATCAGAAGTAATTCAACAATTTCACAATCTGCCTAAATTAATGACATAGAGTGTAGTTAATTTTTACATCACGTGTTGACTATGTCAGACTGGCGCATGGTAATATAGATTATATACTATGTGGCCCACTGGACAAGGCGTGTAGTTCCTTTGGGTCATGGTTTAATTGTATATCACATATATAGATTTCCTGGCTGGTGACCATGTAATGAGGAATTGACACAGCGTGTGGCCCGTTGGACACAATGTGTTCTTAAATGAATTCCAAAGTACACCTCACATGCTATTTCCCCAAGCATGTACTTTGGATGGACTGGGAGGAGGGAACACACCACGTAGTTGGATCTACATGTCGTGTACTTTTTCCAGATTATGAAGATTTAAAAATTTATTATTATATTATGTAACCCTTGAGACATGTACCTTCATGTGGGTATAAAACTGGGACACAACATGTGATACGTATTTCATATATATTTATTTAACATATGAATAATGATCAAAGATATTTACATCATGTATGATTTGTATTAAAATAATAATTATGCATACATGAACATGTCACAAAGAATAATGTGTATACAAGTATAATACATGTTGGGTAGTTTTGGATGGGTAATTACAGGGTAGCATCCAAGGTACAATTTTGGTATAAGGTTATGGATAAGAATCTCAATGAAATTTAGAAAATTATTAAGATAAAAACTATCAATGAATAAAAGATAATGATTAATCAATTCTAGTGTAATTTATCTTAATTAGAATGATTAAATAATTGAATGATTTCATTATTAAATTATTAATTCATCGCATGTTTGTGGATGATCAGGAGATACACTAAACCCTTATATGTGATTTGTTACCATTTAATATAATTTTTAAATTAAAATTGTTGGCCTGCATGCCATCTCCTCAATAAAATATAGGTCATGCGTTCTCATGGTTTCTTTTATGTAAACCACCTTTTACCCCTCACCTGCATTTGAGTTAAAAACATATTTAATGGATAGATCTCACATGCTAATGGAATTAGTTCAAGTTAGGAGTTGAGGCAAAATAAATCTAAGGAGATATGAGGGTGTAATGTGGAAAGATGTAAACAAGAACTATAAATGGTTCAATGCGTTTCTCCCCTGGGTTAGGGTTATTTTATCATGTGCTAGATAGACTAAGCAATAGTGAATCTCATGATCATACCCTTTATTTATTTCTTTCTATTTTATGGTTATTCATTATGAATGTTTGAAATGATCACATAATTAATGAAATAAAAAGCTTACAAGATTTAACTAAAATAAACTGGATTATGCATAAATATTACTTATACATTGTTAATCACTTACCCAGATAATATTAACCACAATTTGAAAAGATAATAAGTAGAAATTTTAAAATAAAGTATAAAATCCCTCAATTAAATATTATGTTGGTATAGGCTTACATTACATAGGTTAGAATAAATCCATAGTTCAATGTGATTGACCAACCCTAGTTAGGGTTATTTAAATTATTGAGGAATTATAATCTCAGGTTTTGGGTTGACTTAACATAGTTTACATCAAGGGTTGAATTCCCTAGTAGGATTTGGTGAAACTGAGTGGAAAAGGGTAAAAAATAAAAAAGTACAGATTTTAATAATGGGTAATCCCCTCAATAGGTGAAGGATCAGTGAGTATATGTAATTGGAATTTGAAATTCCATCCTAAAATCATTCATGTTTCGTGAACAACCTTAGCTTGGGTAATGCGAAGTGAAATATGGATACTTGCTGCTATAATGTCCAAGAAAAATGATATTTTAAATCCAATGGTGAGTGATATTGGGTTTCAACCAAATAGTGGGAGACTAATAAATGTAACGCCTGACCCCAGTTACCTAGAGTCGGTGCATTATTACATAACATTTTCATCATCCCAAAAGATCATGTCTCGAATGGCTGATTAGTTTAGTAGCCTTGGAATCACTTGATACATTCATATGTCTTACATTACATCCTAAAATGAAAATATACAAACAAATATCTTGTCTACATATACCACACTCATATCCCCTCATACTATCTCTTCATGTCATTCATAAAATATTTCTTCACATAATTGGAACAATAAAACATAGAAAGGGGTGAGCTTAGATGCCTAGTAAGGATAGCAATATAGCAGAAACATTCATAAATAAGCACAAACATTTAAGTAAATGCATAACTAAAACAAAAGCCTTTTAAACATGAACTTCATCATAATATGGAAAAAATAAAAAGAAATAATTCTATTTACTTATTCACATGGATATTCTATTAATCAAATAATCACACGAAATATCAATAACCACTTTCAAAATGATGGAATGCATAATGCCAGACGATCATAACCACATAGTCAAGGCCTTGTTCCAAGACTACAAATAAGACTTTGTAGAGGCCTTATGCCAACACAATAGTTTGTCTCATAAGAACTACTGATGCATCATGAATTTATAGCGGGCTCCACATGTCAATTACTAAGTCCAATGCATTTCTCATATGAAGAGTTTTTAACATAACTTAAACATTCGTTTTAAAACTAGCACATGAAATGTCAATACATTATCCACAAACCATGAATGGTATAAAAATTTCATCCATAGTCAAACATATCATAAATCCTTCAATACAATATCGATGTTTTGTATCATAATAAATCAACTTCAAATAATCTTAAAATCAATCAATGGATGTTGACATAGATGAAATAAAAATTATTTGAGAGAAATATCTCTTTTTTGAAATCATTTAAAAGACACATAATTATAAAATAAAACATTTAATTTGGAAATATTCTTATAATATTGTAAGGGATGCTTCAATGATTTTATAACGGTGTAAAATATCCACACCCGCTATATAAGATAAAAAATGATATTCTAACCTTAATTTTGTGGAAAAGGTTAAAAAAGACCTTATTTGGAAAATGATGAAAATATTACTTTATAAATAACAAATAAAAAAGTAAAAAAATAGTATAAATGACTTTAACCCATAGTATGTAAAATATAAAGAATGATTTCAAATACATTTTTAAGAAACGAGGATGTGGATGATAAAGAGGTCCCAGTAGATAGTTACGTATAAACAACCTTGGATAATGAAGAGATTGTGAGATAAAACCTTACCATGTACATTTCCATGGTCGAGGGTAGGTTAACCGCCTGTATAATGGTGAAATTATTATTATTGAATTATAAAAGAATTATATACATTAATATGATATTCTATATGATCTTTTAATATTGCTTTGTTAATAATATCATTGTATTATCATTGTTTCAGGTGCTAACTGATTCGTTTTTCTTTTATATGATTTATTATATAAGTAGTGTTTGTTATGGATAGGTTGTATCTTATTCATATCCATAATGATATTAGGTCTTTAAATATTATTGTTAACCATCAAATGAAAATTATTCTTTAATGGATACGATGGGGAATGAATCTCATCGCGTTCGTGGAGACAGTAGTTCATACGTACGCACGAGCGACAATGTCATTATTTTGATATTAAAATAATATATAATTGGATTTTATATCATATATAAAGAATCATTATAATTTTATATTTATTTTTTACTTCAATTACACATCATTATCATACATATCCAAATAATAATGTTTTGAATAAAAATTACACCACGACGTGGAGACGGTAAGCCATACACACATATGTTGAAATGTCATTCAAAGGATAAATAGAATACTAAATATGGTTGTAAAATATTTATAATTACATCAAAGAATATAAAAGATACATGAATTATTATTTTAGAATGTAAATATCAAAGAAATAAGAAGTGGAATAAGAAAGGAACTTGAAAGAGGGTGTTGAAAACTTTACCTCATCTTCTGGTTCTTCCATTTGATTTGATAAAAAGGGCTCTTTATGTTAGCTTTATGATAAAACTAAGGCCTCTAAGGTGAAGTGAGGGAAGTTTATAGGATATTTGGGTAGGGTTTGGTGAATCCAAAAGGCTTTGAAGGTATGAATTTGAAAGAAGGGGGAGTGCCCTTTTATAAGTGGGGTGAGGGGCACCTTAGAAAAAAAACATAAACTATTATTTTATAATTATTTCATATTAGGTTAATAATGGTTCCAAATTGACTTTTTTAGAGGCTAAGGTGGCGATGGGTCGAAATCCACTCAACCAATAGATTTTAGATAGGTTTGGGTCACTATATAAACCCTATCATTTATATTTAACTCTTAGTTAAATAGTTTGACATTTATCATGTCTCTTTGTATTTTTATATTATATGGTGAATAAACATACTTTAACAAGCCAAGAGAACCCCAAGTAGTTCATTATTAATATATATAACCTTATATAAGTCATTTTCCAATCCTTATAATTTTATGAATATAATATCAATTAATAATATAATATTTGTTTTAAATACTCCTTTATGTCAATTTGGAAAATATTTGGTATTTTGTTTCTGATAAATTCTTAACAACGTTATTAATTCAAATAAAATTCATCTAATTAGCCCTAATATGTTATATTAACCTAGTAAATTAGTGAAATTTATAAAAAGTCTTAAATTACATTTATTTTGATATTTATAATATCAATTGTATTAATATTTAATTAATTAGGTAATTAATACATCACCATTGTGTCATAAATAAATTAAACTATTTAAGGTCTAAATATTATAAATAAAATATCACAATATAGTAAATCTTTTTAGACTTCTAATTAATATTTATAATCTAATTTATATTGTGTATAACCTTATATTATAAATGTTTTAGTTATTTAACTTTGATTTTATCTCTTTTGACTCTTCTTTGAATTAAATAATAATAAATCTCCTAATCTAATCCAGGTGGACCAAAGAGATTCATATATTATTAATAAGGTTTTTTTGGTCGAATTATACTTATAAAATAGAATTAGGACATGTGTTAGGGTAATAATAATATCATTTTTACCCTTAATTACCCTATTTACTTTTAACAGTCGTATATACAAGTAAAAAGGTACTATTCATCAAAAATTATTTTTATCTCATTGAACTAAATTTTACTTTTTGATATCAACTATTTCTCTCAGATTTTTGAAATTCCACTCACAAAAACGGTAAAATTATGTTTTATGTGAATTTGAAAATTCTTCTTGGATGTGGGTAAAAGTTGGTGAAATGTTCAATAAAAATTTTATATATCTAAAATTTTTATAAACTGAGTCCAATGAATTACATTGAACTTATATAGGTATTATGAATCTATTTTGACATAAAATTAATTTAAATAAAATAAATAATTATTAAAATAAAAATTATTTTTTAAAATATAACTCGGTGTTTTAACTATTCATCAAAAATTGAATGTTTTCAGAAAAATAACAAAAAATCACCCTAAGCTAATTTCGATATTCTGAATCCAAAAATGAAGTCCATTTTGAAAGATAAAATTTATTACATTTCAAAAAGACTATATTACTATTCATAACATCTTGTTTGATTGGTTGTGGTGTGTGTTAGAACTCGAAGTTGCGTAAAACACACACTACTGTATTATTCAAAGAGAAGCGTACCATGGATGCTTAGGGTGTTACATTGTCCCCTCATTCAAATTATTTCATCCTAGAAATTTCTAGAATACTACCGTCGGAAAATACTTGGGTGGTTCTTCATCATAAGTTCCTCGGGTTCCCACGTTGCCTCTTCCATCTTATTGTATCTCTATAGAACTTTTACCAGACGAGTCATCCAGTTTCTCAGCACTTGTTCTCTGGTATCAAGAATCCTGACGGGCTCTTTGCAATTAGATAGATCGGGTTCCAGTTCTACTTCCTCATAAGTGAGTACATGTGTTGGGTCAGACATGTATTTTCTCAACAGTGATACGTGGAAGACATCGTGATCTTTGGAGATACTTGGCATCATTACCAAATGGTAATCTACAACCCCAATCTGTTCTAGAATATTGAATGGTCTTATGTACATGGGAGTCAATTTACCCATCTTACCAAAATTTATAACTCCCTTCAATGGAGATACCTTCATGAAAACATGATCTCCTACCTGAAATTCCAAATCCTTCCTTCGGTTGTCAGCATAGCTCTTCTGCCTACTTTGAGCTGCTTTGATGTGGTTTTGGATTACCTTAACTTTTTCCATCGTTTCCTCCACCACTTCTTGTCCTACGATATTTCTTTCACCAACACCATCCCAGCAGGTTGGTGTGCGACATCTCTTTCCATATAACGCTTCATAAGTTTCCATCTGAATACTTGAGTGGAAGTTATTGTTATAAGAAAATTATACCAGAGGTATATATTTATCCCACATACCCTGAAAGTCAAGTGAGCATGATCTCAACATGTCTTCAAAGGGTTGAATAGTCCGTTCTGATTGTCCATCTATTTGAGGGTGGTAGGCAGTGCTCAAACAAAGTTCAGTACCCAACGCCTTTTGAAAAATCTTCCAGAATCTTGAAGTAAAACTGGGATCACGATCAGAAATAATCGACAAGGGTACTCCATGAACTCTCACAACTTCATTAATATATAGTCGTTCTAGAAGTTCAAGTGGTAGATCATCTCTTATAGAAAGAAAATGTGTTTACTTGGTAAGACGATCGACAATAAACCATATTGCATCGTTTCTTCTAGGATTCTTTTGTAGTGCCATGAAAAATTCCATCGTGATATTATCCCATTTCCACTCAGGTATGGGAAGTGGTTGCCCAACTCCTCCAGGAAGTTTCCTTCCATCTTGCACTTATTCAAAAACCATACATCTTGACACAAAATCAGTAATCTCCCTCTTCATGTTGTCCAACAAAAAATGTTCCTTCAAATATCTATACATTCTGATTCTCCTAGGGTGTATAGAGAAATTGGAGCTATGAACATCATCTATCAATTCCCTTTTCAGATAAGGTATATCGGGAACACAAAGTCACTTCACAAATTTCAAAATTCCAACTTCATGTACAATGTCACTCAACCTCCCATCATTCACAGATTTAATCTTCTTTTAAAACTCTTCATCGTCAGTATGAGAACTCTTTACCATTTCTAGTAATGATGGTTTCAAAACCATTTGAAAAATTATTGATCTTTCACCTTCCATGGTGATTCCCATATCCATCTTTACTAGATCCATAAAAATAGGATCCCTCTCAACTCTCATCTTGTTCAAAACTCCATGATCTTTTCTACTCAACGAATTTGAAACCTTATTTGTCTTCCCCGGGTGGTAGTGTATCATGCAATCATAATCCTTGAGTAGTTGAATCCATCTCTTTTGCCTCTTGTTGAGTTCATTCTGTGAGAAAATATACTTCAAATTCTTTTGATCAGTATAAATCTCACATTTATCACTATAGATATAGTGTCTCAAAATCTTCAAACCAATTATTATAGATGATAACTCAAGATCATGAGTAGCACAGTTTTTCTCATGAATTTTTAGTTGTTGTGGTTCATAGGAAATAACCCAATCATTCTGCATAAGGACACAACCAAGTCCTTTTTTCGATGCATCACTATAAATAAAAAACCCCTCATTACATGATGGTTGAGTCAATAAAGGAGCATTGAATAATATTCTCTTCAGTTCTTCAAAAAATTATTCACACTCTTTTGTCCAAAAAAATTTAAACACATTTTGTGTGAGATTTGTTAATGGGTTAGCCAATTGGGCAAAATTTTGGTCGAAACGTTGATAATAACCTACTAAACCAACAATATTGTGTACCTCGGTTATACTCTTTGGTGATGTACATTCCTAGATTGATCTTGTCATATAATGATCAACAATGATTCCATACTTAGAGGAAATATGGCCAAGAAAAGAAATCTATTGAAGCAAAAATTCACACTTGCTAAATTTCCTATATAATTCATGTCTTATCAGAGTCTTCAGGATAATGCACAAGTGATTTTCATGATCTTTGTATCTTTTGGAGTATGCCAATATATCATTAATAAATACCACTACAAAATCATCAATATATTCTTTGAAAATATTTTTCATTAGATCCATGAAGACAGAGGGATCATTAGTCAATCCAAAAGGCATTACTGTAAACTCTTAATGCCCGTATCTGGTTCGAAATACTTTCTTTGAAATGTCTTCCTTCTTCGCACACTACTGATGGTATCCATATCAAAGGTAAATATTTGAAAAGTATTGAGATCCATGAAGTTTTTCAAATAAATCACCAATGCGAGGTAGAGGATACTTGTTCCTTATTGTTATAGCATTGATTTCCATGTAGTCGATACATAACCTCATAGATCCATCTTTCTTCTTAACAAAGAGGAAAGGGGATCCCCATGGAGAAACACTAGGGTGAATAAATCGCTTATTACTCAATTCCTCTAGTTGTTTCTTTAGTTCAAATAATTCCACAGTGGCCATTCGATAAGGGGTCTTCGTTATAGGACTTGAACTAGGAATTAAATCAATGGAAAACTCAACTTGTTGTTCTGGAGGATGTCTAGGTTAATCTTCCAGAAACACATCTATACATTCTTTCACAATAGGTACATCATCTATTTGAACATTCCTTTACTCACCCATAATTATTTCATTCTCTTCCTCCATGAAAATTGAATTTAGTTGAGCTACTGGGGGTGGATATAGATAAGAATTAGGGGGTGATGATTACGCTCTAAAGATAAGGTGTTCCTTATCATCATCATAAAAATTGTAACCACCTTCTTCTTACAATAAATCTTCGCATCATGGACTAAAATTTAATCCATACCGAGGATTATATTAAACTCAATCATAGGTTTGACGATGAGATCAGCGGATAAAAACATTTATATTCTCTAATGGGGACTGATTCACAAAACATAGTGGCAATGATACTTACATTTGGAGTTTTGACTAACAATACCCTTGTTAAATAAAATTGGAAATATCTCATTTTTTATAGAACTAGGAATATATGAAACAATCCTATGATCTGGAATCAAATAAAGCTACTTATAAACTTGAGGAACCACTAAATTACCGGCCAACACATCCTTCAGAGCTTCTACCTTAACAATAGTGATATCATAATAATTTAAATGATCCCATGGTATTTTCTGAGGTAAGTTCCCCTAATGCTTAGGACATTCATTTTAATAATTTTCCATCTCCCTGAAATTGTAGCATTGATCATCGGTAGCTTCTTTCTACCCCTAGAAATAACGATCTTGGTGGCCTTTTTTACCACACTTGTAACAGACTCCCAATTCCCTTTAAGCAAGTACCAGGGAGTTTCTTTCCACATTAACTACAGGATGGATATTTAACTTTTCCTTTTTCCCCTTATTTACATTCCCAGAGTGATTAGAAGATCTTTTCTTCTCTTTCGTTGTTTTAAAGTCATAAGACATAGAGAATTTCTTTTCTGTCATGGTAGCACATGAGATAATATCTTCGTATGACAATAAGGATTGTGAGACTAATGCTCGACGGAGAAATGGTTTTAACCCATCAATGTAACAATCAATCTTACTCCTTGGATTACGTATATAATATGCCACGTGCCTCACTAACCTTTTAAAGATAGCCTCATTCTTTGGGAGATTCTCATCCTCCTTTTTCCTCAGACTCAGCAATTTTCTTTCCATATCCGCTCGATGGTCATGAAGAATGTATTTGTCTAAGAAAATATCCTAAAACTCCCTACATTCCATACTTTATATCTCTTAATATTCCTTTGTATATTTAATCATTGACCACCATTGATCAACATCTCCATTGGGGCGGTAAACCACCATGAAAACGTTTTCCCTTTTACTACTTCCCAAAGCCTGAAATATTTTCTCTATTGAATTTACCTATTACTCAGCTACTAGTGGATTTGTACCCCCATATAAGGTTGGTGGTTGTTACCTCATGAAGCTATCTAATGTTGATCCTCCACGTTGTAGATCTTGGTGCTCCATACAGGTAAGGTTATTATTAATGACTTGAGTGAGTTGTCCCAGTATAGTGATTAGCTGCCCTACAGTAGTTGCATCGCCAGCTCCACTATAAATATCTTAGGTAGGAGGTAAATAGCTACCTAGAGTGCGTGCATTGATACAATTTCCATTTGTTCCACTAGGTTCCATCTCAAATAAATTTCATACACTAGATTAGTTTATGAATCGCAATACATAAATCCAAACATGTAAAACACTTAATATGAATTGAATAGTTTATGGATATAATCTATAATCATAAAAATGTTTTATTTGAGGTAGTATATACTCATAAACCCTTCATAATGGTTTGTAATGTAAATGATAATTATTCTATGCATATCCCCCAAGAGTGTCGTATCCAAGAGAGTAGCAAGGCCCATTGTCATGAACCAGTTCCCGTTCGAGTCTTGCTCAAAGCGGTGTATTCAGGTTTTACCACTAGGTACATTTGTGCCAGAGCCGCGTCTACCTGCTTGTATCCAGACATGGATTTATTACTCGGAAAACTCAAAAAATATCTACAATACCAAAATTCTAGGAAGTTATTCTATACTAATCATCAAATTCCATCTTAGGTCTATTTTCTCTAATCAGAGTTTATATAAATCTAGCTTCCATGGTTTGTACTAAAATTCCTTTGATACCAACTATAATGCCCTGACCCCAGTTATCTAGAGTCGGTGCATTATTACATTACATTTTCATGCTCCAAAAATATCAAGTCTCGAAAGACTGATTAGTTTAGTAGCCATGGAAACACTTGATACATTCATAAGTCTTGCATTACATAATAAAATAAAAATCTAAAAAAAAAATCTTGTCTCCATATACCACACTCATATAGCCTCATACTATCCCAGCAGGTCATTCATAAAATACTTCATTACATCATTGGAACAATAAAACATAGAAAGGGGTGAGCTCAGATGCCCAGTAAGGTTAAAAATATAGCGGAAACATTCATAAACAAGCATAAACATTTAAGGCAATGTATAACTAAAACAAAAGCCTTATAAAATTGAACTTTAACATAATATGGAAAATGTAAAAAGAACTAATTCAATTTACTTATTCACATGGATATTTCACTAATCGAATAATCACATGAAATATCAATAACCACTTTCATAATGATGCAATACATAAGGCCAGACTATCATAATCACATAGTCAAGGCCTTATGCCAAGACTACAAATAAGATTTTGTCATGGCATTGTGACAAGACACTAGTTTTTTCCATATGATCTACTGATGCATTGAGGAGCTATAGCAGGCTCCACCCGTCACTTACTAAGTCCAATACATTCCTCATATGAATAGGTTTAAACATAACATTAATATTCGTAACTATCATACGAAAAGTCAATAATTTATCCATAAACCATGAATGGTATAGAAATAACACATCCATAGTAATACATATCACAAAGCCTTCAATACAATATTGATGTTTTGTATCATAATAAATCAACTTCAAATACGCTTAAAATCAATCAAGGGATGTTGACATAGATGAAGTAAAAACAATTTGAGAGAAATAACACTTTTTTGAAATCATTTAAAAGTCACATAATTATAAAATAAACCATTTACATTGAAAATATTCTTATAAGATTTTAAGGGAATCTTAGAAGATTTTATAATGGCATAAATTAGCCACACCCACCGTATAAGTTAAGAAAATACATTCTTACCTTAATAATGTCGAAAATGTTAAAAAGGACCTTATTTGGAAAACAATGGAATGTTTCCTTTATAAAAATCTTATAAAATGTCAAAAAAGGGATTAAATGACATTAACCCATATTCTATAAAAAAGTAAGAATGATTTAAAATACTCTTTCAAGAAACATGGATGTGGATGAAAAACAGGTCCTAGTAGATAGTTACGTACAAACAAACCTCATATAATGAAGAGATTGTGAGATAAAAACATACCTTTTACTTTTCCTTGATCGAGGGTAGGTTATCCTCCTATATAATGGTGAAATAATTTTTATTAAATTATACAAGAATCATATACATTAATATGATGTCATATATAATCTTCTAACATTTATGTGTTAATAAAATCTTTGTATTATTGTTGTTTTGGGTTTTAACTGATTTGTATTCCTTTATATGTTTTTTTACATAAGATGTGTTTATTATGGATATGTTGTATATTATTCATATAATGAATTATATTATGTCTTTAAACATTATTTTTAACCATCAAATGAAAATTATTCTTGAATGGATACGATGGGGAATGAATCTCATCGCGTTCGTGGAGATGGTAGTCCGTACGTACGAACGAGTGACAATATCATTATTTTGATATTAAAATCATATATAATTGGATTATATATAATATATACAGAATCACTATAATTTTATAGTTATTATTTACTTCAACTACACATCATTATCATACCCATCCAAATTATAAAGTTTTGAATAACAATTACACCCCGACGTGGAGATGGTAAGCCATACACACGTATGGTGACATGTCATTCAAAGGATGGATAGAATACTGAAAATGGTTGTAACATATTTATAATAACATCACAGTATATAGAATATACTAGAGTTATTATTTTAGAATGGAAATATCAAAGAATTAATAAGTGGAAGAAGAAAGGAACTTGAAAGAGGTTGGTGAAAACGTTACCTCTTCTTCGGGTTCTTCCTTTTGATTTGATCAATAGGGCTCCATAGGTTGGCTTTCTGATCAAACTAAGTACTCTAGGTTGAAGTGAGGGTAGTTTAGCGGATATTTGGTCAGGGGTTGGCCGAACTAAAAGGCTTTGAAGTGATTAATTTTAGAGAAGGGTGAGTTCCCATTTATAAGAGGGGTGAGGGGAACCTTTGGAAAGACATAAATTATTATTTTATAATAATTTCATATTCGGTTTATAATGGATATAAAGTGACTTATTTCGAGGATAAGGTGGTGATGGGTCTAAATCCACTCAACCAATAGATTTTACACAGTTTTTGGTCACTATATAATCCTTATCATTTATATTTAACTCTTAATTAAATAGTTTGACATTTACCATGTCTCATTGTATTTTTATATTATATGGTTAATAAATATACTATAACAAGCCATGCGAACACCAAGTAGTTCATTATTAATATATATAACCTTATCTAAGTCATTTGGCTGAACCTTAGATTTTTAGGAATAGAATATCAATTAATAATATAATATTTGTTTTAAATACTCCTTTATGTCAATTTTGACACTATTTGATATTTTTTTTCTCAATTCATAAAAACATTATTACTTCGAAAAAAACTCACCTAATAACCCGAATATGTTATGTTAACTTATTAAATAATTTTAATTTATATGAAATCATAAATTACATTTGTTTTGATATTTATAGTATCAATTATTTTAATATTTCATTAATTATGTAAATACTGCATCACTATTGTGTCATAAATAAATTAAATTATTTAATATCTAAAAATTATAAATAAATTATCATTATGTAGAAATTATTTTTATCTTTCTAATGAATATTTATAATCTAATTTATCTTATGTATAACCCAATATTAAAAATGTTTTATTTATTTAACTTTGATTTTATCACTTTTAACTCTTCTTTGAATTAAATAATAATAAATATCCTAATCTAATCCAAGTGGATCAAAGAGGTTCATATTTTATTCCTATGGTTTTTTTTTGTCGAATTATACATATAAAATATAATTGGGATATGTGTTAGGGTAATAATAATATCATTTTTACTAATAATTACCCTATTTACTTTTAACCGTGGTTAATACAAGTAATAAGTTACTATTCAACAAAAATTATTTTCATCCCATTGTACCAAATATTACTTATTGATATCAACCATGTCTCTCGTATTTTTATATTTCACTCACAGAAGCAGTATAATTATGTTTTACTTGAATTTGCAAATTTTACTTGTATGTGGGTAAAAGACAGTGGAAAGTTCAATACAATTTTTATATATCTAAAATTATTATAAACTAAATCAAATGAATTACATTGAACATATATAGGTATTATGTTATTATTTTGACCTAAAATAATTTTAAATAAAATAAATAATTATTAAAATTAATATTTGGTTTTAAACTATAACTCAGTGTGTTTCGATATTCATCAAAAATTGAATGTTTTCAGAAAAATACAAAAAATTCACCCTAAGATAATTTCGATACTCTGAATCAATAAATGAAGTCCATTTTAAAAGATAAAATTTATAAAATTTCAGGAAGTGGGTATTACTATTCATAATGGCTAGTTTGATTGGTTGTGGTGTGTGTTAGAACTCGAAGATACGTACAACACACGCTACAATATTATTCAATGAGAAGCGTACTGTGAAAGAATGAGGTGTTACATTCCCCCCTAATTAAAATAATTTCATCCTCAAAATTTCTAGAATACTACCGTGTGAAAAGACTTGGGTGGTTCTTCATCATAAGTTCCTCGGGTTCCCACGTTGCATCTTCCATCTTATGGTTTCTCCGTAGAAGTTTTACTAGACGAGTCGTCCAGTTTCTCGGTACTTTTTCTCTTGTATCATGAATCTTGATGGGATCTTCGCAATAAGAAAGATTGGGTTCCATCTCTACTTCCTCATAAGTGAGTACATGCATTGGTTCAGGCATGTATTTTCTCAACAGTGATACATGGAACACATCGTGAACTTTGGAGAGACTTGGAGGCATTTCCAAATGGTAAGCTACAACCCCAATTTGTTCTATAATTTCGAAAGGTCCAATGTACCTCAAAATCAATTTAACCTTCTTACTGAAACGTACAACTCCCTTCCATTGAGATACCTTCAAGAAAACATGATATCCTACCTGAAATTACAAATCCTTCCTTTTGTTGTCAGCATAGCTCTTCTTCCGATTTGAGCTGCTTTGATGTGGTTTGGATTACCTTCACCATTTCCATCGTTTACTCCTCCAGTTCTGGGCCTACGAGTTTTCTTTCAATAGCATCATCCCAACAGGTTAGTGTATGACATATCTTTCTATATAACTCTTCATATAGTGCCATCTGAATACTCGAATTGTAGCTATTGTTATAAGAAAATTTTACCAGAGGAAAATATTGATCCCACATACCATGAAAGTCAAGTCAGAATGATATAAAAATGCCTTCTAAGGATTGAATAGTCCGTTCTAATTGTCCATCTGTTTGAGGGTGGTAGGCAGTGCTCAAACGAAGTTCAATATACAAGGCCTTCTGAAGACTCTTCCATAATCTTGAAGTAAAATGGGGATCACAATCATAAACAATCGATAGGGGTACTCCATGAAGTCTCACAAATTCATTAATATATAGTATTTATAGATGTTCAAGTGGTAGATCATCACTTATAGCATGAAAATGCGATGACCTGGTATGAATATCAACAATGACCAATATTGCATCGTTCCTTCTAGGAGTATTTTTTAATCCCATGACAAAGTCCATTGTG
This sequence comes from Viscum album, assembly GCA_963277665.1. NCBI lineage: Eukaryota > Viridiplantae > Streptophyta > Magnoliopsida > Santalales > Viscaceae > Viscum > Viscum album. The sequence continues at coordinate 397,478,029 of OY728151.1, read as the reverse complement.
ATATTATCCAATATCCACTCTGGTATGGGAAGAGGTTTCATGACACCTTTAGGCCATTTCCTTCCAGCTTTCACTTGTTGAAAAACCATATATCTTGACACAAAATCATCAATCTACCTCATCATGTTGTCCCACAAAAAATGTTCCTTCAAATCTTTATACATTTTGGTGATCCTAGTGTGTATAGAAAAAATGGAGCTACGAGCATCATATAACAATTCCCTTTTCAGATTAGGTATATCGGGAACACAAAGTCTCTTCCAAAATTTCAAAATTCCATCTTCACACACAAAGTCACTCAATCTCACATCATTCACAGATTTAATCTTCTTTTGAAACTCTTAATAATCAGTCTGAGAACTCTTTATCCTTTCTAGTAATGATGGTTTGGAAACCAATTGAAAAATTATTGATGTTTCACCTTCCATGGTGATTCCCATTTCCATCTTTACTAGATCCAAGAAAATAGGATCCCTCTCAACTCTCATCTTGTTCAAAACTACATGATAATTTCTTCTCAATGCATCTGAAACCTTATATGCCTTCCCTGGGTGGTAGTGTATCGTGCAATGATAATCCTTGAGTAGTTCAAGCCACCAAATTTGCCTCATGTTGAGTTCTTTCTGTGAGAAAATATACTTCAAACTCACGTGATCAGTATAAATATCACATTTCTCACCATAGAGATAGTGTCTCCAAATATTCAAAGCAAATATTACAGCTAATAACTCAAGATCATGAGTAGGATAGTTTTCCTCATTAATTTTCATCTTCTATGATGCATAGGAAATAACCCTATCATTCTACACAAGGACACAACGAATACCTTTCTTCGATGAATCACTATAAATATTAAACCCATCATTCCCCGATGGTAGATTCAATATAGGAGCATTGACTAATATTCACATCAGTTCTTCAAATCATTCTTCAAACACTTTTTTTACAAACAGATTTATCCCCTTTACGTGTGAGATTTGTAAAGGGTTAGCCAATCGGGAAAAATTTTGGACGAAACGTCAATAATAACCTTCTAAACCAATAAAACTGCATACCTCGATTATACTAACTCGTTCTGGCCATTCCTAGATTGCTCTTTTCTTAGAAGGATCAATAGATATTACATCCATAGAGAAAATATGGACATGAAAAGAAATCTCATAAAGAAAAAATTCACACTTGCTAAACTTACCATATAATTCATGTATTCTCAGAGTCTTTAGGATAATGCGCAGGTGATTTTCATGATCTTTGTAGATTTTGGAGTATACCAAAATATCATCAATAAATTCCACTAAAAAATATTTGAGATATTCCTTGAAAACTCTATTCATTAGATACATGAAAATAAGGGTTGCATTTGTCAATCAAAAAGACATTACTGTAAACTCGTAATGTCTGTACCTAGTTAGAGATGTTGTATTTAGAATGTCTTCCTTCTTCACACACAACTGATGGTATCCAGATCGAAGGTCAATATTTGAAATGTATTTAACTCTATGCAGTTGGTCAAATATATCATCAATATGAGGTAGGGGATATTTGTTCTTTATTTTATAGCATTTATTTCCATATAGTCGATATATAACCTCATAGATCAATCATTATTCTTAAAAAAAGTACAGGGGATCCCCATGGAGAAACACTATGGAGAATAACTCCCTTATTATTCAATTACTCTATTTGTTTATTTAGTTCAAATAATTAAACATTGGCCCTTCTATAAGGGGTCTTTGATATAGGCCTTGAACCAGGAATTAAATCAATGGAAAACTCAACTTCTTGTTCTGGAGGATGTCCAGGTAAATCTTTCGGAAACACATCTACATATTATTTCACAATAAGTACATAGTCTATTTGAACATTCCTTTCATAAACCATGATTATTTCATTCTATTCCTTCATGATAATTGACTTTAGTTGAGCTACTCAGGGTGGATCTAGATTATAATTAGGGGTGTGATTACTACTCTCAAAAGATAAGGTTTTCCTTATCATCATCATCAAAAATCGTAAACTCCTTCTTACAATAAATATTTCCATCATGGTAAGAAATAAAATCAATACCAAGGATTATATCTTACTCAATCATAGGTATGATGATGATATCTGCAGATAGTGAACATTTATATGCTCTAATGGGGACTGATTCACAAAAAATTGTTGCAATGATACTTTCCTTAGGATTTCTGACTGGCAACTCCCTTGTTAAATCAAATTGAAAATATCTAATTTTCATAGAAAACTGGGAAGATATAAAACAATGCGATGATCTGGAATCAAATAAAGCATTTTCTAAACTTGAGAAAATCATTAAATTACCTGCCACCATGTCTTTTCGAGCATCTACCTCAGTAGTAGGGATAACATAAGCCTGGCATTGATCCCGTGGACTTTTCTAAGGTAAGATCCACTAACGCTTAGGACATTCATTTGAATAATGTCCCATATCCCTAACATTGTAGCATTGAACATCGATACATTCTTTCTTCACCTTGTAATCACGATATTGGTGGCCTTTTTCACCACACTTGTAACAAACTCGTATTCCTTTCAAGAATGTACCAGGGTGTTTCTTTCCACATTTTCTGCAGTATATATACTCAAATTTTCCCTTCATCCCTTTATTTCTATTCCTAGAGTGATCTTTAGATCTCTTTTTCTCCTGCTTTGCTTTAATGTCATAAGACATAGAGAATTCCTTTTCTGTCTTGATAGCACATGAGGCAATATCATCGTACGACGAGAAGGATTGTGAGACAAATGCTTGATAGAGAAATGGTTTTAACCAATCAAAGAAATGCTCAATCTTACTCCTTGGATTAATATAATCTGTTTCATGCCTCACTAACCTTGTAAAGTTAGCCTCATACTTTGGGACATTCTCATCTTCCTTTTTCCTCAGACTTAGAAATTGTCATTCCATATCCGCTCGATGGTCATGATGAAATTATATTTTTAAGAAAATATATTTAAAATCCCTCCATTCCATACATGAAACATATTCATCTTCCTTTTTATTTTTAATCAATGAATTCCATTGATCAGCATGTCTACTGAGGCGGTAAACTGCCATGGAAACTTTTTCCCTTTCACTACTTCTCACAGCCTAAAATATTTTCTCTAGGGAATTTAACCATTTCTCAACTACTAGTAGATTTTTACCCCCCTTAAATGTTGGTGGTTGTTGCCTCATGAAGAGATCTAACATTTATCCTCCATGCTATGGATCTGGGTGCTCCATACAGGTAAGGTTATTATTCATAACCTGGGTGATTTTTCCAAGTATGGTGATTAGATGATCAGCACCTGTTGCATCACCAGCTCCACTATAATTATCTTGGGCCGGAGGGAAATCCATACATGGAGTGCGTGCATTAATATTATTTCCATTTCTTCCACTAGGAACCATTTTAAACAAATGCATACACTAGATTAGTTTTTGAATCGCAATACATAAATTCAAACATGTAAAACACTTAACATGAATTGAACAGTTTATGGATATAATCCATAATCAAAAAAAATTCTATGGGAAGTATATACTCATAAACCCTTCATAATGGTTTTTAATGAAAATGATAATTATCTTAAGCATATCCTCCAGGAGTGTCATAACCAAGAGTGCAAAAAGTCATATTATCGTGCACCAGTTCCCGTTCGAGTCTAGCTCAAAGTTGTGTTTTCGGGTTTTACCACTAGTTTCATCTATGCCAGATCCACCTCTACCTACTCATATCCAGATAGGGATGTATTGATCGGAAAAATAAAAAAATCTCTACAATACCAAAATTCTAGGAAGTTCTTTTATACAAATCCTCAAAGTCTATCTTAGGTCTATGTGCTCTAATCAGAGTTTATCTAAATCTAGCTTTCAAGGTTTGTACTGAGATTCCTCTGATTCCAACTGTAAATCCCTAAAAATAGTTACCCAGAGTCGGTGCATTATTACATAACATTGGCATGATCACAAAATATCAAGTCTCTAAACACAGGTTAGTTTAGTAGCCTTGGAAACACTAGATACATTCATAAGTCTTATATTACATCATAAAGTGAAAATCTACCAAAAAAATCATGCCGCCATAAACCACACTCATATCCCCTCATAAAATCCCTGTAGGTCATTCATAAATTTTTTTTTAACATCCTGTGTACAATGAAACAAAGAAAGGTCTGAGATCAGATGCCCAGTAAGGATATCAATATAGAGGAAACTTTCATATATAAGTATAAACATTTAAGGCAATATAAAACAAAAACCAAATCCTTTTAAACATGAAATTCAGCATAATATGGTAGAAATAAAATGAAATAATGCCATTTACTTATTAACATTAATATTCTACTGATCAAATAATCACATGCAATATAAATTTCCACTTTCATAATGATGGAATACATAATGCCTGACTATCATAACCACATAGTTAAGGCCATATACCAAGACTACAAATAATATTTTGTCAAGGCCTTGTTCCAAGTCACTAGATTGTCTCATGATACCTATTGATTAATCAAGGAGCTATATAAGGATACTCCAGTCACTTACTATGTCCAATGAATTCCTCATATGAACAGGTTTAATCGTACATAATCATTTGTATTAAAACTCGTATATGAAATGTCAATACATTATCCATAAACCATGAATGGTATAAAAATAACACATTCACAGTCAAACATATCACAAAACCTTCAATACAATATGAACATTTTGTATCATAATAAATCAACTTCAAATAAGCTTGAAATCCATTAAAGGATGTTGACATAGATGGAATCAAAACTATTTGAGAGAAATATCTCTTTTTTGAAGTAATTTAAAAGTCACATAATTAAAAAATAAAAAATTTAATTTGAAAATATTCTTATAATCTTGTAAGAGAAGCTTCGATGATTTTATAACAGTGGAAAATAGCCACACCCGCCATATATGTTAAAAAAATACATTCTTACCTTAATTTTGTCGAAAAGGTTAAAAAGGACCTTGTTTGGAAATTGACGGAAAGATTCCTTTATAAAAATCTTATAAAAATTCAAAAAAATTGTACAAATAACTTTAATCCATAGTTTTTAAAATAGTAAGAATGATTTGAAATATTTTTTTAAGAAACATGGATGTGGATGATAAATAGGTCATAGTAGATAATTACTTATAAAGAAACTCGGATAATGAAGAGATTGTGAGATAAACCCTTACCTTGTACTTTTCCTTGGTCAAGGATAGGTTAACCTCATGTATAATGGTTAAATAATTTTTATTAAATTATACAAGAATAATATAAACTAATATGATATCATATATGTTCTTTTAACATTTCTTTGTTAATAATATCTTTGTATTATTGTTGTTTCGGGTGTTAACTGACTTGTTTTTCGTTTATAAGATTTATTACATAAGATGGGTTTGTTATGGATAGGTTGTATAATATTCATTTCTAGAATTATATGAAGTCTTTAAACATTATTTTTAACCACCAAATGAAAATTATTCTTTAATGTATACGATGGGGAATGAATCTCATCATGTTCGTGGAGACGGTAGTTCGTAAATATGCACGAGTGAAAATATATTTCTTTTGATATTAAAATACTATATAATTGGATGTTATATAATATATACAAAATAATTATAATTTTATATTTTATTATTTACTAAAATTAATCATCATTATCATACCCTTCCAAATAATAATTTTTTAATAACAATTACACCACAATGCGGAGACGGTAAGCCATACGCACGTATGGACACATGTCATTCAAATGATGGATAGAATTATGAAAATGGCTGTAAAAAATTTATAATAACATCATAATATATAGAATATACTGGAGTTATTATTTTAGAATGGAAATATCGATAGAATAAGAAGTGGATGATGAAAGGAACTTGAAAGAGGGTGGTGAAAACATTACCTCTTCTTCGGGTTCTTCCTTTTGATTTGATCAAAAGGGCTCCATAGGTTGGCTTTGTTATCAATCAAATGCATCTAGGATGAAGTGAGGTAAGTTGAGAGGATATTTGGGCATGGTTTGGCCAAACCAAATGGCTTTTACATTACGAATTCTAGAGAAGGGGGAGTGCTCTTTTATAATATTGGTTAAGGGTACCTTAGAAAAAACATAAAATATTATTTTATAATAATTTTATATTCGGTTTATAATGGATCTAAAGTGACATATTTGTTGGATAAGGTGTGTATGAGTCTAAATCCACTCATAAAATATATTTTATGCAGGTTTGGGTCACTATATTAACCTTATCATTTATATTTAACACTTAGTTAAATAGTTTTATATTTACCATGTCACTTTGTATTTTTATATTATATGATTAATAAAATTACTATAACAAGTTAACCAAACCCCAAGTGGTTCATTATTAATATATATAACCTTATATAAGTCATTTGGAAGAACCTTACATTTTTAGTAATATAATATCAATTAATAATATAATATTTGTTTTAAAGACTCTTTTATATCAATTTTGACACTATTTGGTATTTTTGTTTTTTATAAATTCATTAAAGCATTATTACTTTGAAACAAAATTCGTCTAACTAACCAAAATATGTTATATTAACCTATAAAATTAGTTTAATTTATAAAAAGTCTTAAATTACCATTATTTTGTTATTTAAAATATTAATTATTTTAATATTTCATTAATTAGGTAATTACTGCATCACTATTGTGTCATAAATAAATTAAATTATTTAATGTATATAAATTATAAATAAAATATCATTATATAGGAAATATTTTTAGATTTCTAATTAATATTTATAATCTAATTTAACTTATCTACGACCCTATATTAATAATGTTTTAGTTATTTTACTTTGATTTTATCTCTTTTAACTCTTCGTTGTATTAAATAAAAATAAATGTCCTAATCTAATCCATGTAGACCAAAGAGGTTCATATTTTATTCCTAATTTTGTCTTTGGTCGAATTATAATTATACAATATAATTAGGACATGTGTTAGTGTAATAATAATATCATCTTCCCCCTTAATTACTTTATTTACTTTTAACCGTGGTAAATACAAGTAAAAAAGTTACTATTCACCAAAAAAATTCATCTCATTAAACCTCTTTTTACTTACTGATATCAACTGTGTCTCTCGTATTTTTTAAAGTACACTCATAGAAGGGGTAAAATTATGTTTTATGCAAATTTGTAAATTCTCATAGGATGTGGGTAATAGACGGTGAAAAGTTCAATAAACTTTTTATATATCTAAAATTATTATTAACTGAATCAAATGAATTACATTGAACATATATAGGTATTATGTATCAATGTGGAACTAAAAGTAAAATTAAATTAAATAAATAATTATTAAAATAAAAATTAGGTTTTAAACTATATCTTAGTGTTTTTCACTATTCATAAGAAATTGAATGTTTTCAGAAAAATTCCAAAAATTCACTCTAAGATTATTTCAATATTCTGAATCCAAAAATGAAGTCCATTTTGAAAGATAAAATTTATAAAATTTCAAAAAATGTGTATTACTATTCATAACAACTAGTTTGATTATTTTTGGTGTGTGTTAGAACTGGAAGTTGCGTACAACACACACTACTATATTATTCAAAGAGATGTGTACCGTTGAAGCTTGGGGTGTTACAATAAATATTAATTTATTTATTTTTATATATTTATAAAGATAATTTACTAAAACTATATTCATCTTATTTTTAGAAAGAAAATCAAAAATGACATCAAACATATTATTGTGATCCATACTCAACAAGGAAAACCTTCTCATCGGAACTAATATCTAGGAGTGGAAAAGGTGACTTCGGGTTATCCTAAGCCATTAAAGGAATCTTTATATGCTGTAAGAGCCTTTACCTATTGTTCCATGAAATGAGGCATGTGATGTTAAACTCACTATGTATGAGATACATATGAATGACACTACATATGTTCACTCCCTCATTCTATTATCCATGACCAATGAACTCTTGAAGAAACATGTGTAAATGGATTCTTATAGAATTACAAGTAAAATTTGGGATGATTATCATGTGAAGGAGATATTTGATAGGTATGGGATCTCAAATAATTTTTCCCCCGCTCACCTTGTAGAGTATATGCCAGATGGACCACATGTAGTCAATCTTAATGGCTTCATTGAGAATATGAAAATATTAGTGATACAATTATTGGATGAGTTGTGTAAATATATCATAATATATTCACTTCTTTAAACTTTAAATAGTTTTATTGTAAATTTTAATATGTGAAATAATGAGAATAGTCTATCAAAGATTTTCACACTGATTCTTCATGTTGATAAAGACATGGGGCGTAAAAAACCCACAGTCCTTATGGTGAATAGGAAGAGGAAGGATATGTGAATTGGGGATAAGATTTATAAAAAATATAAATCCTTTGAACACCATAAAAACATGATGAATAAGATCCATAGGAAAGTCAAGGAAAAGGAGGTAGTATATTTATTATGTAGCAAGTCAGGATACTGGAAAAGGAACTACACCCAGAGGAAAGGATAACCAAAGGTGAGTTCGTTGTCAATTGAAATATTTCCATATCTACACATTGGGTATTAGATATATCTTGTGGGTATCACATTAGTATTCAAATGCAGGAACCAATTATATTTTGAATAATTTGCATAGGAGAGGTGGATCTGTAAGTTTTTAATGATGCGCGATCGGTTGATCTTGTCATTGGTGGCTACCACATCACATTGACGACATGAATGATTTTGGTTTTACATGGAAGTAATTATTTATCAAGTGTTACTAAGATCATAATTTCTATATCATTTTTAGATACAGATAGATTCATTTTCTTGGCTGTAAATAAATGTGGTTAATTTTGTAAGGAAAAAATATTTTATGGTATGACACAGTTAAATGGAAATATGTATGTATTAAAACATGGGAAGCATTTTTTGGAAATTGATTATGAACCAAGTTCACATGAATCATTTAACAGTTAGTTGTGGCATCCCTACCATGGTCATGTAAATGAGAAGTTCCTACAAAATCTCTGTCAAGATGTTTATTTAGACTCATTCTATCAAAAACCACATGATAGATGTCACTCTTGTTTATAATGAAAAATGGCCAAAACTCCATTTTGTTGATAGGGTGAAAGATTACTATAGATTCTATGATTGGCACACACTGATGTGAGTGGAAAATTTTGAGTAGAAGCTAGAGGTGGTTATTCTTATTTTATTACTTTTACTGATGAATTGTGTATATATGACTTTTTCTACATAATGAGGTATAAGTCCTAGTCCTCTGAGAAATTCAAAGAGTTCAAGAATGAAGTAAAGTATCATCTTGGTAGAAGATAATGAAACTTAGATGGGATCAAGGTGGAGAATATCTTAACCAAGAGTTCATCGACCTGTTATAAAAATTTGGGATTCTATATCAAATCACTCCACCTTATACACCGTAGCGGAGTGGAGATAATGTAAGGTGAAACAATACCTTGTTGGACTTGGTAAGTTCCATGATGAATCATGTAGATCTTCCATTATTCTTTTGGGGATATGCATTGAAAAATTCATCTTACACATTAAAGAAAGTATCAACTAAGGCGGTAAATAGGATTCCCTTCGAGCTATGGAGTGTAAAAAACCCACATTATTGCATACTCGTGCAAGGGGATGCGAGGCTTTTGTTAAGGATTTTTCCAGAAACAAACTAGAATCTCATGGTGGGAGGTGTATCTATATAGGGTATACTAAAGAATCAAAGGGATATTACATATACAATCCCTCAATCCAGAAAGTGACTATTTACAGACATTGTGTCTTTCATGAGATGGAACACATCCTCAAAATGAATAGTGGGAGGAATATTGAATTTGATTAAGTTGATGCTCCAGATACATAACAGTTGTTATTGGGAAAATATTCATAGGTTCAATGGAAGAGGTAATTTCTGAAACACAAGTACTATATACAAGTACAAGATAGGTAAGGGAACCAGAGATATATGGTTTCCTTCTCACCAAGTATGGTGACTCATTATTGTTGGAATATAATGACCCTCTCTCTTACATGGAAGAATTAGAGATCTCAAGAGCTACAAGATGGGTAAACCCTATAAATTCTGAGACGAATTCCATGTATTAGAACCAAGACTATTTTCTGGCCAATGTGCCAGTTGATGTAAATCATTTTGGGTGTGAATGAGTATTCAAGATGAAACTTGACAAGGAAGGTCAAGTTAGTATCTATAATTCAAGGCTAGTGGCTAATGGTTTTAAACAATTTAAAGGAATTGATAATGATGAAACCCTTTATATAGTTTACATGTTTAAATATATAAGAATAATATATTCTATATCATCCTTCCATTAATATAAGAATTTGGAAATGGATTTCAAAACTACATTCTATAACAAGAAACATTAAGAAGATATCTATATGACACAACCAGAAGTGTTTTTTACACCAAGTGATGCTAAACAAGTTTGCAAGTTGTAGATATCCAGTTATGGATCAAATAAAGCATCCAGGTCATAGAAAATTAAATTCAATGAATCCATAAATGAATTTTGTTTTATTAAGAATGGATGTTTGCAATGTGAATAAAAGTGGCTTAATGGGAAAGAGGTTGTTATCCGAATAGTGTATGTTGATGAAGTATATATTATTGGAAACGACATACTAGTATTGTAGTCAGTCATGGACTGGTTGAAGCAATGTTTCTCCATTATGGGATTAGGTAAAGTAGCCTACATTCTAGGAATCAAGATCATTCATGATATTTCCAAGAGGATTCATAGACTATGTTAATGTACATACATTGAGAAAATACTAAAGATATTTAGTTTCAAAAATTCGTATAGGTGATTGGTTTCATTGTCACATAGTATATATATTTCCATGAAAAGGATTCCCTAGAAATAACATGAGTAAGATAGGATGTGTAATAATATATACGCTTCAGCGATAGAATATATCATGTATGCTATGTTATGAACCAAACATGATGTTTCCTATACACTATAAATAGTAGGAAAATATCAAGAATATCTAGAAGAAAAACATTGTAATACTATCAATACTATCTTTAAGTAAATGAGAAGAACTAAGGATATGTTCTTAGTGTATGAATGAGATGAGGAGCTTGTCATCAGAGTGTATGTTTATATTTGTTTTCAGACAAATCAGAAGGATATGAAGTTGTAATCAAGATTTGTTTTTTGTATCAATGTGGGAGTTGTGGGATGGAAAAGTTTAAAGTAGCATGTTGTCATTGATTCTATAGTGGAGTCCAAATATATAGTTCCTTCTGATACAGCCTGGTAATCTTCTTGGATTTAGAACATTTTCCAAGGGAATTATGTGGTACCTATCATTAAGTATCCCATTATATTGTATTGTGATAATACTATAGTGGTGTCTCTTGAAAATGAGCTAAGGTCGCATCAATAGAAAAATCACATAATCCGAAATTATCACCTCTTGAGATATTTCTATCGAAGGTGTTAAGAAAAAGTGAGAAGATTGAACATAGAATAGAATGTTGTGGACCCCATAACTAAAGTCATCTCTCTGTAGAATCGTGAATATCATGTGAGATCTAGTGAAATGAAGGTTCTTAGCAGTTGTCTCTAGTGTAAGTGGGATTCTGTAGGAGTTGGTGTCGTAGAAAATAACTCTTTATACTTTATTATAAACATGTATTAATTGAAGGGATATTAATAAATTCTTTATCAAATCATGATATTTCTTCTATGTGACATAGTATGTGATAATGTACTAAAAATAGCTTTCACACTAAAAGGTCATAGAAAATCCTTTCTATGAGGACAACTCAAAAGTTCCATGACACTATTCCTGGATATATTTTCTATGGCCAAATGATACCATTTTAAGGGACATAAATGATACCTACTATAAGGGGTGGGGTATCATGAAACATTGAGGAACCTTCTCATGGTGTGTGACCTTGTAATATCCAGGAATATATTATGACATCATGACCCGCTAGTAGGAAATCCACATTCATATGTGTCATTGGATGTTTCTATAAATGGATTTGTGTATTTGTCCTTAGACTTTAAGATTATTAATCATGGGTATTATTAATCGCCCACCTAGATGTATTGACGAAAACCATGATAACAAATGTTCACGATGACATAGGATATGTTGGGTACGTCATGAGTAATACTACATTAATGGATATTGTGAAAAAGGATTTTCCACTTCTACGGAAGTATATATCTCAATCCCTTTTCTGGAAATGGAATAGCCTTTATAAATCCTTGAAAATGGTGTTCTATAGGCATATACATTTATAGGATGTCATATAGTGAGAAATCGAGCACATGGGTTGATGGAACATGCATGCAACCTTCTTGGCTGGCTATTATGGGACATTGATATTATACTACACAATAAGAGTTTGTATGAGGTGATATGTCTTTTGTGACATAAACTTATTTTTCCTGGGTTCAGTGACTAGTTTTTAGATAGTAATATTGGACTTTAGGAAATCCTTCATAATTCCAACAATAAAGAGTCCTAGAGGTTCACACAAAATGTGTATCATTTTTCTCATTAAAATAATTTATTATATAACAAATTGAATCAATATTACTATCGGGTTTGATTAAATAATTATAAAAATATGGTTCATTGTATTTATTTCATCACAAATTATTTGAGAGAATATATTTCAGAAAGAATATTTATTTATCAATAAATAATGCAGTTATATTTATTTAATAAATAAATAGTCATTATTTGTAGACATTTAAATATTGAGTAAGATTGGTGGACCACATTATGGGTCCAATGAGAAATATAATTAAATATTATTCAGATAAATATTATTTATATATAACATGAAAGTTAATCCAATGTCATTGATATAATAGAATTGTTATTATTTTACATGGGGTTCAACATTGAATAATAAAATAAGTAATGATAGTTGTGCTAATTATCTATTATTTCCTGGTGAATTGAATTTCCTTCTATGTTATATACTCAAATTAACCAAGGGGTCATTCTATCATCTAGCCAATGGTTGTGTGCATAACATCCTTGGAGAAAGGGTCTCAATCCAAGATAACTCTTCCCTATCAAAAATGCTCTCAAGAACAACAGAGATCCCCCTCCACCAGATCTAAAAGATCACTTTGGAATCAATTCACAAGGAGATAAAAGCTAAAAATCACAAGCACAAGGATTTTCCATGCCAGCACTCGAAAAATCCTTCAGTTCCATCCAGAGATATGTGGAGCACATGTGGACCACTACGATAGGGTTCATATCTTTGGATTCTACATCACAATGAATCTGTACCTCAGACATGTGATCAAACTCATCAATGAAGAAAGAATCACCTTGGAGGTAATTCTTTAATATAATTATAATAATTTAAAATAAAATATGTATATCCTCTCGTATCGGTTCCAAGTTATATCCTTTGTCTTTTAACATTCATTAAATTCTATGGATAATGGTATTTATTGTCACATTTTCCTAGATTAATCATCAATCATTTAAATTTTCAATGTAGGGTTCATGCCCATCCTGAACATCCACTATGCAGTGAACCGATAACAAGATCCACAATTGTAAATTTCTTTATATTTTTACGTTTCTTTTAAATAAAAAAAATATACCAAATTTTTTGTACCATATCCAGGAGTTTAGGTCTGTGGATCTACAGTTTTTATCAAATATAGGGTTTAGATAACATTAGATATTGAGACATTTGTTTAAAATAATATTTGTTTCATATTATAAAATTTTAGTAAGATACTTTTTTTCATACCTTTTAGATTGAGAAAACCCTAAGTGTTAGAAATCTAATTTTTAAATCCTCTTTTGTTATGTGGCCTATATGAATATAGAACTCTAGTAGTTCTGGTTTTCCAAACCTTAAAAAATGGAATCTCAGAGTCTTTTCATAACTAAAACACAGTCATTTCGAGGATGAAATTTTGATTAAGGGGGTATAATTTTGTATCCCATAAATTTAATATCTTAATATGTGTTTATTTATTATTTATTTGATAATTATAAATAAATAATGTAAAATTTAACACGAACATAAGATTTTTAATTAATAAAACGTCACTGTGTGTATAAAATATTACTTTTAGGTTATTATAGATTTTTATGGAGTTTATCTCTAAAAGAAGATAGAGCTAACAGAGATTCATCACTTCCTTTTTATTAATGTTTTAAATTTGATAATATGAAAATATCATCCTTTACCTCGAAAACCTATAATGGAAAAGATCCACAGTTGTAATTATCTTGTATATTTTTCAGTTTTTTTTAAAAAAACACATTTTTTGTATCAGATCCGGAGGCACGGGCCTAGAGCTCTACACAAATTAGTTATTTTCTTATTTTAGGAAAATTACTACCCTTTGAATTGATTTATACTTTTATTCATCACCCTAATACTTTAATTATCTATAATGACGATGATCCAATAATACTTATATCTATTGATTTCAAATCAATTGTAGTTTCATTAATTTATAGTCATTATTCATAATATATTTTGGATAAAATTGAAGGGAATGTATTTTGATAGATAATTAATAATATAGAAGAATTGGTTGAAAACAATATGGAGTATGATGAATGAAATTATTAAGAATTAGTTATATAATTTAAACATATAATCTTATGTATCATTTTATTAAAAATTACATAGGTTGAGAGAAAATTTATATAAGTATGGTCCTGGTGATTATGAAAAAACTGATAAAAATTATTTGAATATTTATATAAAAAATAGTAATCTAAAGAAGAAAAATGAAATTTATATAAATTATATAATGACATAGTTTATCGTCCAAATATTTTATATGTATTTCCTTTGAAATAAATGTGTAGTATCCAGTAGCATTCAATATATGCAACCCTGAATCAAAGTGAACCATAATATAGTATACCCTTATATCGTAGATGTTAGATTTTCTAGTATGAATATTATTAACTAATTTATGAAAAATGTGTATAATGATTCCATTTAATACAAATTAATTGGTTAATTTATAGTGAATTATTACATAATTTTTTCGAAATGTAAGTTGATGCTTCAAAAAAATATTTTTCAATGTGAAATTGTTATTTATTTTTTGTCTGTGAATGTTATAATTAGTTTTTATTACAATAATAAAGATTATTTTATAAAAATTATATCAATTTTTAAATCATCGTATACAAATTATGGAAAGCTAAAATTATGGTAATATTATAACAATATAAATTTTCCATTGAATAGTAAATAGATGCTGATTTTATTGAATAAAATATTTTTTATTCATTTTGAAAAAAAATTACATTCTATTATGAATATATTTTAGAATTTAAATTTTTACCTGGAAAACTATTTTTTTACAGGTTCTGCATGATTAATGGAACACAATTTCTTTCCAAATATCTATATAATGTTTTATAATATGGATTATATATTTTTAATCATCATATCCAAATTTAAAAAAAAAAATTTAATTTTAATCAAAATGCATTGTAATAAAACAAAATTTTTTATCCATTGTTAAAGTGCACATGTGTTTACCAAAGATTAAAATAATAGGTAAGGATAATATTACCAAATATTATTTATAAATTTTATTGAATGGAAATAATTCAACACTATATTATCTGTTATTAAATTATGATAAAATTTGAAGAATTTTACTAGAGTAATACATTGATATAATTTAATCATTTGAAAAATTATATGTGTCTCCTCTCCCTCTATTGTTAAAGGACACCCCGACCCACTATTCAAAACACATAAATATCTTATTATCCTAGATAATGACTACCAAAATCATTTCATAAAATCATTATATACATCTTTGTTGTCCTGGTGTGATCATTATATCATTCTTTTAAGATATAGGTTATATGCTTGGGTAGGGTTTTCAACAAAGAGGTAAAACTCTTAAATGAGTACATAAAATTTTATTTTTCTTAAACCTTTGGAGAAACTATTTTACCCATAAAAACACGATACATCTAGTATCATATATATACTTATATGTCATTATGATGATTGAAAACCCTTTTTACAACTTCTTTCCATCTAATATGATTTGTATGTATCACTCATGCATACATGTGGACTACCACCTCCACAAAATTATATTATTCTCTATCCATAAGCATAGTTCATAGTTAGTTATTATGATTTATATAGTGTTAACATAATATATTTAAGATATAATTATTTTCCTTCATTGATAATTATCATTCACTGTTATTTATTAATTTTTGTTGGAAAATGAAAATAGAGTTCATTAATACGTATCCTACCATATCTGTGAATAGTGTAATTCATCTTCCTGTCTCTATAATATATTGATGATTATAAATTTTTATATAAATAATATTTATTATGTTTATATAATAATTAATATCATTGATATGATGGAACCACAATGAATGTACCATTGTCAGAAATACTGATCCAAAACATCTATGAATAAGTTAAAAGTGAAGACTAATAAACTAAAATTTTAATATAGTTTTATTAATAAATGTGTGTTGAAATATTATAAGTGGATAATATATTATATTATAATTTTAAAATGCTTCTGTTACAAAATTATATTAATATAAAACAAATTATAAAGGGGGTTAGTGAACTTATGATGAATGTTTGACATGAGGTTAAGGTTTTATGTTATAATATCATTTTTAGCGAGATTGATTATGATAAATTTATGATGGTGAAATTATATGACCAATCTCTCCCAAATATAATTTATTTTCTTCTCTAATATTAATTTTTATAAATATTATTTTTCCCATTATTTTTACTCATTATTATGTTCTTAAGAGATATAATGAATGCTTTTATGAAAAACATACTTCATTTCTCTCTTATCTCAGAAGTCCATTTTCATATATATATATTTTTTATTAAATTTTTTAAAAAATGTTTTTATTAATTTATTATATTTTATTATTTTAATTGATAACAAATATTTAATGTTTAATTTTTTAAAAAATTATAATTTTTTCAATTTTATGATTAATTTTTTAAGAAAGAAGTGAATATGATATTTGTTTTTACAATTACCAAAAAAACAAATTTTATATTTAAAAATATAATATTTAAATGATATATTACAAGAAACTTTTCAATGGATATTTTTAATAAAAACATATTTATTAATATTTGGGAATTTTTTTCATTTTAACCATGTTATTTCAATATGAAAAGGGTATTACCTCAAGAAATATTCTATTAATCCTTTAATGGAATTTCTTATCTATGATGACATCCATTGATATTAATTATTCTTAATAGCGAATGTGACTCAATAAATACATCCTTATTCGTTAATTTCATGGTTTATAATTATGATGGTGAGATGATTTAGAAACTCGTTTTTTCATGGTTTATGATATGATTAAATGGTGCATGATTTATCATCTTGCAGGATATATAAGAATTGATTATTATTATGTGATGGTGGTCACATTATATCAATTATAAAAACACAGTATTTAATGATTTTATTTCACTCTAATTTTTTTTGATATCATGTGTTACAAGAAACATTGAGTTTTAATGAACTAAAATATACTATTAATATTTATATTTAAACATGACTATAAAAACATGGATATTAATCATTTATATATGAATAAGAATTACCAAATTTTGAAAATTACATATAATGGGAAATTATAAATAAACTATATTTATTATTTAATACTTAATTTATATTAATGTATTTATATAATTCGAAACAACATACTATCTCTAAAAATGGTATTCATTAATTTTTGTTTATGAATAATAAAATTAATTTCTATGAATTTCAGAATATATATTTCATAAAATTATATTTATTGTAATCAAACATTCAAAATTATCTTTTTACTAATTTTTGGGAATTCATTAAAAATATTAATTTTTTGATGAATATCTAAAAATACTATTATTTTTAAAACATGCCTTTTAGATTAAATGGATTTTCATTACATGTAGTTTAAAGAAAAATTTAAATAAAATTGGATTTATGATTGTTTTTATTAATTTAATTTATTTCATTAGAATCATTTTCATATAATATTTGGATGAAAACATCTTATTATTATGAAAATCTTCAATTTAAAAAAAATTGTCGCATATCCATGATTAATTTCATATTATTTTATTCCACCTAGGTAAATTGAATTTATATAACATATTCCATATTTTGAATAATGTAACACCCCAAGATTCCATGGTACTTTTCCCTTCGAATAATGCAATAGCTTGCATTGTATGCAACTTCAAGATTCCAAGACACCACGACCAATCAAACTAGCCATTATGAATAGTGATACCCTCTTTTTGAAAATTAAAAAATTTTATTTTTCAAAATGGACTTCATTTTTGAATTCTTAATATGAAAATTAGCTTAGGGTGAATATTTGGAATTTTTCTGAAAACATACAATTTTTGATGAATAGTAAAAAACTACGTTATTGGTTAAAACCAACTTTATATTTATATAATTTATTATTTTATTTTATGTTATTTTAGGTAAAAATAGATACATAAAACCTATATATAGTCAACGTAATTAATTGGAGTCATTTTATAATATGTTTAGATATATAAAAATTTATCGAACTTTTTACCGTGTTTTACCCACCTCCTAGGAGTATTTTCAAATTTTTATAAAACATAATTTTACTGCTTTTGTGAGTTGAAATTCAAAAATATGACAGAAATGGTCAATATCTTTATGTAAAATTTTGTTCAACATGATGAAAATTATTTTTTATGAATATTAACTGTTGACTTTTATAAACCACGATTAAAAGTAAATAGGCTAATTAAGGGTAAGAATTATATCATAATTACCCTAACACATGTCCTAATTCTATTGTATAAGTATAATTTAACCAAAAAAACCTTAGGAATATAATATTATCCTTTTTGGTCCCCTTGGATTAGGTTAGGACATTTATTATTATTTTATTTAAAGAAGATTTAAAAGAGTTAAATTCAATGATTAATAACTAAACCATTTTAAGATAGGGTTACCCACAACATGAATTCGACAATAAATATATATTATAAAGATAAAAATATTTCCTACATAATGGTATTTTATTTATAATTTTTATATATTATATAATTTATTTTATTTTTGACACAATGATGATGTAATAATTACATTATTAATGCAATATTAAAATAATTGATATTATGAAGACCCAAATAAATGTAAATTGAGACTTCTGATTAATTACACTAATTTTATAGGTTAATATGACTTGTTAGGGTTGGTTAAATAAATTTTTTCAAAGTGATAATGTATTGAAGGCTTTCAAAAAAATCAAATACAAAATAGTGTCCAAATTGACATAATTGAGTTTTTAAAACAAATATTATATTATTATTTAATATAATATTCCTAAAATTCTATTGTTTGAAAAAAGGACATATATAAGGTTACATATATTAATAATGAACCACATGGGGTTCTCTTTTCATGCTATATTATGTTTATTAACCATATAATATAAAATCTCAAAGAGACATGGTAAATGACAAACAATTTATGTAAGAGTTAAATCTAAAAGATGAGGTTAATTTGATTACATAAACATGTCTAAAACCTATTGTTTGATATGTTTTCGATCTATACCCACATTATACTTTAAATATTTAATTTTTTAGACATTATAATCTGAAAATTATTGTATTATAAAATAATATTTCAATATTTTCTTAAAGTGATCCTCATAACTCTTATAAAAGGGTACTTCCCCTTCTCTGAATTTCACACCTCCAAATTTATTTGGCTCTGCCAAACTCTGACCAAATATCCTCAAAAAATTTATCCATTTATCCTATAGTTCTTCCTTTGGCCATAAATTCAACCTAATGATCCATTTTGATCAAACCAAAAGGAATAACTCGAAGAAGAATTAAATATTTCATCACCGCCTTCAAGTTATTTTCTTCTTGCACTTCCTCATACTTTGGTGTTTCAATTCTATAATAATACCTCAAGTATATTATATATATTTTTGTGATATTATAAATATAATATAACCATATTTGTTTTTCTATCCATCCTATATATGAAAATGTCACCATAAGTGTGTACGCACGGCTTACCGTCTCCACGTCGTGGTATAGTTTGTCATTCAAACACTTTTTTATTTTGGATGGGTATAATAATGAAAAATACTGATGTAAAAAATAAATATAACATATTAATGATTCAGTATATATTATATACCATCCAATTACATATGATTTCACCATCAATATAATGATATTGTCATTCGTGCGTACGTAAGGATTACAGTCTCCACGAACATGATGAGAATCATTTTCCATCGTAATCATTCAAAAATAATATTCATTTTAAGATTAAAAATAATTCTTATAAACATAATATCATTTTTTATATGAATAAAATACATCCTATCCATAACAAACATATATTAATTAACCAATCATATAATGGAAAATGAATCCATTAACACCTGAAACTATGATACTACTAAAATAGTATTATCAATGAAATATTATAAGATAATATATGATATCATATTTATGTATATGGTTATTTTATAATTAAATAAAAATTATATAACTATTATAAAAGTGTTTAACGTACCCTCTACTAAGTAAATGTACAAGGTAAAGGTTAATTTTACAATCTCTTTATTATCCGAGGTTGTTTTTATATAAGTATCTTATGTGACCTCTTTATCATCCACATCTGTTTTTTCTTAAAAATGTATTTCAAAACATTTTTAATATTTTCTAGACAATGGTTTAAAGTAATTTATAACTTTATTTTACCATATATGTTATGAAAGTAATCTTTTTGACATTTTCCAAAAAAGGTACTTTATGACCTTTTCGACAAAATTAAGTTAAGAATGTCTTTTTTTAACGTATACGGTGGGTGTGGCTATTTTCCTCTGCTATATCATCATCAAAGCTTCCCATAAAATCTTATAATAATATTTTCAAAATAAATGTTTTCTTTTATAAATATATTAATTTTAAATTATTTCAAAATATAAAGATATATTTATCTTGGAAAGTTTTGATTTCATCTATGTCAACATCATTTGAAAGATTTTAAGCTTGATTGAAGTTGATTTATTATGATACATAAATTCTATATTGTATTAAAGGAATTATGATGTGTTTGGCTGTGGATGTGTAATTTTTACATCATTCCTAGATTATGGATAAAGTATTGACATTTCATATTCATGTTTTAATAAGTATGTTTATGTTATGTTTAAACTTTTTCATATGGGGAATGTATTGGACTTATTAAGGGACTGGTGGAGCCCGCTATAGATCCATGATGCCTCAGTAGGTCTCATGAGACAAACTAGTATCCTCGCACAAGGCCTTGACAAATTCGTATTTGTAGTCTTGGCATATGGACTTGACTGTGTGGTTATAAAGTCTGGCATTATGCATTCCATCATTATAAAAGTGCCTATTGATATTGCATGTGATTATTCGACTAGTAGAATATACATGTAAATAAGTAAATAGAATTATTTGATTTTATCATTTCCATATTATGCTAATGTTTAATTTTAAAATGATTTTGTTTTAGCCTTATAAATTTCTTTAAATGTCTATGCTTATTTATAAAAGTTTCCGCCATATTTTTATCCTTACTTAGCATCTGAGTTCACCCCATAATATGTATTATTTTTCCTAGGAGTTGAAGAAGTATTTAATGGTTGACCTGCTAGGATAGGCTAAGGATATAAGTGTGTTTAAAAGGAACAAAATGTTATTGATGTTTTTATTTCATGATGTAATGTAAAACATATGAATCTATCTATTACTTCCAAGGCTACTAAACTAATCGGTATTTCAGGACAAGTTAAATTGTATCAAGCCAATGTTATGAAATAATGCACCGAATTTGGGTAACTATGGTCTGGGCATTACATTTGGTATCAGAGAAAGTTTAGTACACACCTTGGAAGATAGATTTAGAAAAACTCTCATTAGAGAACATTACCCTAAGATAGACTTTGAGGATTAGTATAGATGAACATCGTAGAATATTTGTACTGTAGATATTATGAGTGTTTTCCAAGAAATACATCCTTTTCTGGATATGTGTATGTAGAGTTATCTCTAGAACAGATTTACCTAGGGGTAAAACCCAAAAACACCATTTTGAGCTAGACTCGAACGAGAACTAGTGCACGACAATGGGCCTTGCTGCACTCTGGGTTACGACACTCCCATGGGATATTCTTAGGATAATTATCATTTTCATTACAAACCATTATGAAGGGTTTATGAGTATATACATCCTCCTAGGAATCATTTTTATGATTATTTATTGTATCTACAAACTTTCCAATTAATGTTAACTAGTTTACAAGTTTGGAATTATGTATTGTGATTTATAAACTAATATAGTGTAAGTTATTGTTTAGAAATAGTTCCTAGTGGAAGGAATGTAAACCATATCAATGCACGTAATCCATGAATGGATTCCCATCCTACACAAGATAATTATAGTGGAGTTGCTGAAGCAACAAGTGCTGATCAACTTATCACCGTACTGGGACAACTCACCTAGGTTATGAACAATAACCTTACCCATATAGAGAACCCTGATCCAAAACGTGGAGGATAAATGATAGAAAACTTCAAGAAGAAACAACCACCAATATTCAATGGGAGTAAAAATCCAGTAGTAGTTGAGAAATGGATAAATTCATTAGAGAAAATATTTCATTATTCGGGTAGTAGCGAATGGGGAAAAGTTGTCATGGAAGTTTATCTCCCCACGGGAGATGAAAATAAATGGTGGTTATTGATTCAAAATGCAATGGTAAATGATGAAGTATCAAATATGGAATGGAATAATTTTAAAGAAATTTTATTAGAAATATACTTTTCTCATGACCATCGAGCGGATATGAAAAGGAAATTTCGGATTTTGAGGCAATAGGAGGATGAGAATGTCAAAAAATATGAGTCTAAATTTACAAGGTTTGCATGGCATGAAACTGATTATATATGTAATCCAAGGAGTAGTATTTATCTTTTCTTGGATGGGTTAAATCTATTTCTTCATCGATTATTATTCTCACAATCCTTCTCATCATACGATGATATTATCACATGTGCCATCAAGATAGAAAAAGAATTCTCTTTGTCTTACGACTTTAAAGAAAAGTAGAAGAAGAAGAGATCTGTTGAACACACTAAAAATAGAAATAATGGGAAGAAGGGAAATGTTAAATTTATATCCGATGATAAATGTGGGAAGAGACACCCTGGTACTTGCCTGTTGGGAATGAGAGTCGATTATAAGTGTGGTGAAAAATTCCACCATGCTCGTGATTGAAAAGGGAAGAAAGAGGCTATTGAATCCTAAAATTTTAGAGAAAAGGGTCATTATGAAAATTAATGTTCTAATCACCAAGAGAACATACCTCAAAAAAGGCCATGAATGCCCGAAAAAGCTTATGTGATCAATATTGCTGAGGTTGATGCTCCAAAAGATATGGTGGTAGGTAATTTAATCATTTCCTCAAGTTTAACCAATGCTTTATTTGACACTGGATCATCGCATTCTTTCATATCTTCCCAGTTTTCTAAGAAAACTAGATATTTTCAATTTGACATGACAAGGGATTTGTTAGTGAAAACACCTAACGAAGGAATCATCGCAACAATGTTTTGTGAATTAGTTTCCATTAGGTCATATAAATGTTCTTTGTCTTCTGATATCATCTTCATGACATGATTTTTTTCTAGATCCACCTATAATTGCTCCACCAAATTCAATTACTGGGGAATAATAAAATAAAATAACTATAGGTGAGGAAAATAATGTTTGAGTAGAGGATGTACATATTGTGCAAAAATATGTTGATGTGTTTCTAGAGGATTTACCTGGACATCCTCTAGAATAAAAAATTGAGTTTTCCATTGACTTAATTCCTGTTTCAAGACCCTTAACAAAGACCCCTTATTGAATGGCCACTGTTGAATTAGTGGAACTGAAGAAAGAACATTAGGAATTTAGTTATAAGGGATTTATTCACCCTAATATCTCTCCCTGGGGATCCCCTGACGTTTTTGTTTTTAAGAATGACAGATCTATGAGGTTGTGCATTGACTACCAGGAGATTAATGATATAACAATAAAGAACAAGTATCCCCAACCTCGTATTGATGATTTATTCGACCAACTTCATGGATCTCAATATTTTTCAAATATTGACCTTCGATCGGGATATCATTAGTTGTGTGTGAAGAGGTAAGACATTACAATAATAATAATTCGAACCAGGTATGGGCATTACAAGTTTACAGTGATGATTTTTGGATATACTAGTGAACCCTCTATCATTAAGGATCTAATGAATAGAGTTTTCAAGGAATATATTGATGACATTATAGTGGTATTTATTGATGATATCTTGGTATAATTCAAAAGCAACTAAGATGATGAAAATCAATTCTACATTATCCTAAGGACTCTTAATAGAAATGAATTAAATGGGAAATTTATCAAGTGTGAATTATGGCTTCAGGAGATTTATTTTCTTGGACATATTGTCTCTAAGGATGGAATCTCTTTTGATACTTTAAATACCATGTCATTCCATGAATGAGAAGAACCAACGAGTATAAATAAGGTACACATTTGTATTCATTTAGCAAGTTATTATCGACGTTTCATCCATAATTTTTCCCGGTTGGCTAAAACATTAACCTTTAACCGTGTTTTCATGAATGTATCTCCATGGAAGGGTGTTATAAGTTTTGGTAAGAAGGGTAAATTGAGTCCCAGGTATATAAGACCTTTCGAAATTCAAGAATGAACTGGAGTTGTATCTTTTTATTTGACAATTATTCCACATCTCTCCAATGTTCATGATGTTTTCCACATATCACTATTAGGAAAATACATGTCTGACCTAAAAAATATACTCACCTATGAAGAAATTGAACTAGATCTTAATATGTCTTATTGTGAAGAGCCTGTCAAAATTCCTTATACTAGATAACAAGTGCTGACAAATGGGACGACTCGTCTGGTAAAATTTCTATGGAGAAATAATAAAATGGAAGAGGAAACTTGGGAACCTGATGAACTTATGATGAAGAACCACCAAATTTTTTTTTCAGTAATATTATAGAAATTTAGTGAATGAAATAATTTTAACGAGGGGATAATGTAAGACCTCAAGAATCCACGGTATGTTTCCCTTTGAAGAATGCAATATCATGCATTGTACAGAACTTCGAGATTCTAACACACCGAGAACAATCAAACTAGTTGTTGTGAATAGTAATACCCACTTTATGAAAGATTATAAATTGTATTTTTCAAAATGGAATTCAATTTTTAATTCAGAATATTGAAATTAGCTTAGGGTGAATTTTTAGAATTTTTCAGAAAACAATCAATTGTTTTGATGAATACTGAAATAAAATTGCTTTATTGGTTAAAACCAAATATTTATTTAACTAATTAATTATTTTATTTTAATTCATTTTAGGTTAAAATATATACATAATACCTATATATGTTCAACTTAATTCATTAGAGTCATTTTATAATAAGTTTAGATATATAATTTTTTTTAATCTTTTTACCATCTTTTACCCACCTCCTATGAGAATTTGCAAATTTCCATAAAACATAATTTTACCGCTTTTGTGAGTTGAATTTAAAACATTAGAGAGACATGGTTGAAATCTGTAAGTATAATACCGTTCGATAGATGAAAATAATTTTTGGTGAATAGTAACTTTTGACTTTAATTTATTATGGTTAAAAGTAAATAGGGTAATTTAGGGTAAAAATGATATTATAATTACCCTAACACGTGTCCTAATTATGTAGAATAAGTATAATTAGACCAAAACAACCTTTGTAATAAAATATGATCCTTTTTGGTCTACTGGGATTAGATTAGAACATTCATTATTATTTTATTAAAAGAAGAGTTAATCAAGTTAAATTCAATGTTTAATAACTAAATCATTTTTAATATTGTGTTACACATAATATAAATACTAATATAAATATTAATTAGAAATATAAAAATATTTCCAAAATAATGGTACTTTATTTATAATTTTTATACAATAAATAATTTAAGTTATCTATGACCCAATGATGATGTAGTAATTACGTATTTAATGAAATTTTAAAAGAATTGATATTATAAATATCCAAATAAATTCAAATTGAGACTTATGATAAATTACACTAATTTTATAGTTTAATATCAATTTTTAGGGTTGGTTAAATAAATTTTATTCTAAGTGATAATGATTTTATATCTTCATAAATAATTAATTACTAAATAGTGTCAGAATTGAAATAATTGAGTTTTTAAAAAAAATATTATATTATTAACTGATATAATATTCCTAAAAATATATGGTTCAGCCAAAGGACTTAAATAAGGTTATATATATTAATAATGAACCACATGTGGTTCTCTTAGCATGTTATAGTATGTTTATTAACCATGTAATATAAAAATACAAAGAGACTTGGTATATTACAAACTATTTTACCAATAGTTAAATCTAAAATATAAGGTTAATATGATTTTTTAAACCTGTCTAAAACCAATAGGTTGAGACTTTTTATACCCATAACCACCGTAGAATTTAAATAATTCATTTTGGAGCCATTAGAAACTGAAATGATTTTATTATAAAATAATATTTCATGCTTTTCCTAAAGTGACCCTCATCTCTATTATAAAAGGGTACTTCCCCTTATCTTAATTTCACACCTCCAAATCCATTTTACTCGGCCAAAACCTGACCAAATCTGCTCCAACATTTTCTCTTTTCATCATAATGGCATTACTATGTTCAGAAATCCATCCTAATGATCTCTTTTGATCAAATCAAAAGGAAGAACCCAAAGAAGAGGTAAATATTTCATCACCTCTTTCATGTTATTTTTTTCATCCACTTCCCCTTTATTTGTTGTTTCCACTATAAAATAATAACTCAAGTATATTATATATACTATTATGTTCTAATATATATGCTACAAATATTAAATATAACATCCAATAAAAATTAACATGTTAATTTTTATTATTCAAACACATAATTATTTTGGATGGATATAATAATGAATATAACTGATAAAAATAATAAATATAACATGTTAATGTTTATTTATATATTATATAACATCCAATAAATAATTATTTCACCATCAATATAATAATATTTTCGGTCGTACATACGTACGGATTGCCGTCTCGATGAATGAGATGAGATTCATTCACCATCGTAATCATTCAAGAATAATTTTCATTTAATGATTAATAATATTTTTTATGAACATAATATCATTCATTATATGAATAAAATACATCTTATCCATAAAAAACATGGTCTACATAACCAAGCATATAAAGGAAAATGACCTATTTAACACCCGAAATGATGATACTACTAAAATATTATTAACAATGAAATATTATATGATCATACATGATATCATATTTACCTAAATGGTTATTTTATAATTTAATAATAGTTATTTAACTATTATACAAATTTTAAATATACTATAGACCAGGGAAATGTAAATGTTAAGGGTTAATTTCACAATATCTTTATTATTCGAGGTTGTTTTTAAGTAAGTATCCACTGGGACCTCTTTATCATCCACATCCCTATTTTCTTAAAAATGTATTTCATTTTTTTTAATATTTACTAGACAATGAGTTAATATAATTTATACCCTTATTTGACCGTATGTGTTTTGAAAGGAATATTTTTGTCGTATTCTAAACAAGGTATATTATGACATTTTCGAAAAAATAAAGGTAAGAATGTATTTATTTAACCTATATGGTGAGTGTGACGATTTTCTGCTATTATATCATCATTGAAGATTACCATACAATCTTATAAGAATATTTTTAAAAATAAATGTTTTCTTTTATAAATATTTGACTTTTAAATGATTTCAATATAGAAATATATATTTTTATAAAAAAAGTTTTGATTTCATCTATGTCAACATCGTTTGAAGGATTTTATGCTTGTTTGATGTTGATTTATTATGATACAAATCATCCATATTGTATTGAAGGTTTTGTGATGTGATTTACAATTGATGTGTTATTTTTACACAATTCATTGTTTATGGATAATGTATTAAAATTTCACATGCTAGTATTAATAAGAATTTTTTTTTGTTATGTTTAAACCTTTTCATTTGAGAAATCCATTGGACATAGTAAGTGATGAGTGGAGGCCGCAATAGATCCTCAATGCATCGGTAGGTCTCAGGAGACAAAACAGTGTCTTGGTATAAGGTGTTGAAAAAATATGATTTGTATTCTTTGTACAAGGCCTTGAATACGTGGTTATGAAGTCTCTCATTATGCATTTCATCATTATGAATGTGGCTATTGATATTTCATGTGATTATTCTACTAGTATAATATTCATGTAAATAAGTAAATTGAATTATTTGATTTTATATTTTCCAAATTATTCTAAAGATTATGTTTAAAAATAATTTTGTTTTAGTCTTACACATTTCCTTTAATGTTTATTATTATTTATAAAATATTCTTCTATATTTTATCCTTACAAAGCATCTGAGCTCACCCCTTTATATGCTTTATTTTTCACTGGAGGTGAAGAAGTATTTAATGGTTGACCTGCAGGGATACACTAACGATATAAGTGTGTTCAAAGGGGAATTTTTTTTGTTGATGTATTTATTTCATGACATAATGTAGAACTTATGAATTTATATAGAAATTTCAAGGCTACTAAACTAATCGGTCATTTAGGACATGATTCTTTGTATCATGCTAATGTTATGCAATAATGAATCGACACTGGATAACTGGGGTTGGGGATTTACAAATAATATTATTTAATATTAAATAAAAATGTATAATAACATTTATTTTCGAAATCAATAGTCAAAATATTACAAATTTATTACAATGGTTATGGTTTATTCAGGTTTAGTAGGGGGTTAGACTAAAAAATGGGGTTAAAATTACATATGAACTTGAAAATTACAATTTTTATCATTATATAAACCTTATATAATCTATGGTTCATTAATGATATATTTTTGGAGAATATTTTCCTTTTTTAAATGTGAGTATATCTTTTTGTTTTCAAACATTTATAGAGTGCCCTCTTCCCCACTTATAAATTATAGCAAATCTCTTATCCTCTTTATACGTTAATAGCCCTTTGGATTTTCAAGCAGCTAGAAATAATACCATAAATAGATCCCTATCCATGTCATATAGTGAGTATTTTAATTATAAATCCTTCATATGAGGACTTTTGGTTATGACCTATGGAGGTTGTCTGAAAATTAGGCCTTGAAGTTAACTAATTTGTTTGGTTTATATCTTCATACATATATATAAAATATTTTTTAGATAAATTGATAATATTACAATAATTTATTCCACATTAATATATTTTATTATGTTATTTCATTACCTTTCTTTTTCTTATATTCCATAAAATTGGAAATAAAACCATCGATCACGTGAATGATGTACCACCACCATGTGAATTAGTATAATTAATTTTCCATCACACACATTCACATGTCGATATAATTATGGAATAAATGTATATATATTTTTAATATAACAAAAAATAAAATTATAAAATTATAAAATCAAATCTACCCTAAAATATTCAAATTCGTTGGAAAATGATAAGGTCAATCTTGTGTTGCTTTTGACTAAAACCTCTATGAAGTGACGTGATAAATGACTCATTTTCAATTTTCATGAATGGTAAAAATGAAATATTAAATAAATATTTTTTGATATATATGATATAAAAATATTTTATAACATTTATTTAATATTAACATTTATTTTATTACTTTCATCATCAAAATGAAAACAATATTCATGCATTCATGTTACCCAATGTCTCCATGATTGGGATATTTGAATTTCATATTTCAATAATTTTTTGACGATTGAATGTGACGACCCGACCCTACCTGGCCTCGAGCCGCAACTACCCCAAGCCCGCCTCCCTAGGCCAGGGGCTGGGGACCAGCGCCGAAGGCACAACAACTCGGGGAGGCCTTTGCCTATGTACCTGTACACACACACACACATCACACTCAATGCAACAGTGTAGAGTAAAATAAATGTAAAGGGAAACTGCTATAAATAAACCAAAAGAGTGCATCGACCTCTAACCAGTACAAGTAAAGTGAAGAAAAGGAAAAAGGGGCAAAACACCCGCCCAACCAGAAAGGTGCCACAAGTAGGCAACAATTAAAACAACAGAAAACAACTGGGAGGGTCCCACACAAGGAGCCCATCAACGACCATCACACGGGGTCCAAGCTTGTGGCACCTAACCTCCTCTGATGTCACAACCAACCTGTCTGTCGTCTGCAAGGTAACACCAAGTGCAGGCAAACCCCAAGAAGGGGTGAGTATAAAAAAACTCAGTAAGATACCCTGGAGGCTCGAGGGAGCAACAAAAGAGACACTGAAGGGTGAGCAGTAGAGCGAATAGGAAAAGTAATGGAGTTCAATAGAGAGTGCAGTAAGGAGTCCAGCTCAACCCAAAAAGGGAATAGAAGTAGACCTGTCCAGGCACAAGGAGATGGAAACGGTGAGACGATGAAATTCCCATCGAGTCTTCGCTACCTATTGCATGAGAGTATACTCATCTAACCAAGAGAAGATAGAAACAGAATGAACGGGGAATACCCCACACGTCTTCACCTCTTCTGGAGGGAGAGTAATCAAGCACAAGAAGTGGTTACTTGAACAAGGTATATACATAACCATATGCTCAATCAAGAAGCCCGAACAAGATCATAAGGGGATCTCTACACCGTAGCTCAGCCCAGGAAAAGTGAGTTTCCAACAGTCCCAGGTGTAAACTCCATCGATGCCCATCATCTCGCACGTCTTCCCCGAACCGCAAGCCAAGGGGCTCAATCACCGCACTTCGACACTATCTGCATTGGGTGGCACTGACTCACCCACACGGTTTTAGATCGCATCACAAGAACGTGTCTCGGTGGGGAAAGTTCTCCTCGTACTTGAGAGTTCTAGGGAGAGACAAACCACACCTCATCATTGCCCCGCAGTCGAGAGGTCTTCACAAAGTCAAGGTTGTCACAACACTGTCTCGTATAACAAAGGGTCCTGCTCCGATAATCACGGAGGAAAACCACAGGCTAGCCTAGTAGAAAGGACTGAGCCTGGAATGCCAACAGGTGTCCCACTACCTAGCCCTACTGGAGGGTAATTCTGAACTAGATATCCGGTGACCCACTGCCCAGCCCTGCTAGAGGGTAAATCATAAGACATCATCAGGCGACCCACTGCCTGGCCCTGCTGGAGGGTAGACCTTAACACATCATCAAGCGACCCACTGCCCAGCCCTGCTGGAGGGTATACCTTAACACATCATCAGGAGACCCACTGCCTAGCCCCGCTAGAGGGTAGACCTCGAATAAGTCGACATGCGACCCACTACCCAGCTATGCTGGAGGGTAGACCTGGAACTAGACGACGAGCGACCCACTGCCCAGCCCTACTGGAGGGTAGACCCTAAGAGGTCGTCGGGTGACCCACTGCCTAGTATCTGTTGGAGGGTAGACCCTAAAAGTCGATGAGTAACCCACTTCCCAGCCCCACTAGAGGGTAAAACTCAGAACTGCTCTGGCCATCTCTACTAGAGGGTACAATAGTGGCCAAACAAACACGGAGTGGGTATCGCGCAACCACCCAACTCCAGAAAAAATCACCCAAAAGTGGTTCAGCGTCTGTTCCATCACCGGGTGTCACTAGCACCGCTACCGGCCAATCCATCAAGAATGGAACCAGGGGGAGACCACTCGACCCTGCTGGTCAAACAAACGAGCACCAAGGGACCCTCTACATAGAGAGAGGTCAAAGTACGTAAAGCAGAGATCCGGATGCACCTGGGGCCCACACGACGTGTGGCCCCAAGTTAACCCCAACCAAGCGCACAAATGTCTCATGTTCAAACCACACGTGCCTCCAAGCGCTCCTGTATACTCCCAGAGTATACCTCATTTTCAGCCCAAAGGCTATCGTGGACACGACAACCAGCATCAACGCGAAGGCATAACATAATGACTCCACCTCAAAGGCCCTGGCACGGCCATCCACATCTCGTGAACCATTTATATCACTCTCCCAAGAGTGTGTGATCACATGCCAAGGGTCCGCTACAAATAAGGTAGGGAGAACCACCACTACAGCACCTTTCAAGCTTCCACATTTAATAAGATCATGAAAGAGGCTCTGTACATACATAAGGATCACACCGTTGTAATCCTCGTGAAAAAACACGCGTGTTAGACTACTCATTTGCCCGAAATGGTCAACTGATGAAAAAGGTACTATTCACTGTGACCAAACCCGTGTGGGGCCCACCCCAAGATCCCGAAACTGAACCAACGGATCACGCCACTGAGATCTCCTCAGAAAAACACACAGGATTGATTACTCAATCGCCCGAAATGGACACTGGGTGAAGAATGTACTATTCATCATAGCCAGGTGGGGTGGGTCCCACACCACGTCCCCAAAAAAGGTCGGGCGAACTGTGCCATCGCAAAGCTTTTAGAAAAGCATGTCAAATTGACTGCTTACATGTGTGCAATGGGTATCTGGAGAAAAAGATGCATTCCGGCATACCGCACACGAGCGGTACCACGCGGGACCCAGACCCCGATCCCAAAGAGCTGCCAACAGATCGCACCGTTACAATCCTCTCAAAAAAGCACACGAGATGGACTATTCACTTTTCCAAAACGGTCACCCGATGATAAAGATGGAAAAATCACCGTCGACGCCGAAATGGCCCTCATGGGCCCCGCACCATCGTTCCGAAGTTAGAGCGGGCAGATTGTACCATTGCAATCCCCTCAAAAAAAGACCAAAAAATGACTGCTCGCATGCCCCGAACAGATGCCCGGTGAGAAAGACGTGAAACACTGCACACAGCTCGAAAGACGGGCCATGGTGCCCGCGCCTCAAATCCAATATCAATGCCTGAAACTGCCCTAGAAACCTTATCCTCGGCGCCGGGGTCCCAACGCAACTGACGGCACTCAAAGCGGACGTCGGATGTGTCTGCACCGCTCAAAACAAGATTCCGCGGAAAAACGACAATATGCTTAACGCAGGTGATGCGCCTCCGAGTCCTCCTTTTCAGGAGTTAAAAACCCACGAAACCATCTCAAAATATCCCTCTCATTCCTAGGCACGCGCCGCCGCAGACGGCTCGCAAAACTGACTCCCGATTTATGATTTAATAAAATATAAATCATTTTATAATATTAATAATAATAATATATTATTATTATTATAACCTTATTATAATGTTATATTTATTTTATTATTATTTTTTTCTCTCCACCGACCGGCCAGTGGCCGGTCGGCCGTTTTTCCCAGGGATCCCTGCCGTAGGTGGGTCACAGTCTCCCGAGGAGGGTCGCGCACCGCGACCCTGGCTGTCGCGTCAACTGGCCGGCACAACCGGCCGGTGCTTCCACTCCACGCCGTGGACCTGCCCCGCATGCAGGCACCCGACGCTGTCCCGAAGCCTCAGAAGCCCACTCCTCCTCCTAATCCCGCGCTGCACAGTTTTCCCGGAGTTGAATCCCTCAACCTCTGCCGTCCGCCTGAAGCCAGCACCTGCGCCGCCGTCTGAAAGCCCCCAAACCGGCCGAAAAAACTCAAAAACCCGCAAACTTCGGCGGTCGATTGGGAGCTCCTCCAAACTCGGAATTAAATTCTGAAAACTGAGATGGGAATAGAATAAAATCTACTATGCACTGAAGGTTTTTTCTCGATAATTCGACAGAGTTTCGATACAAATTTTTTTGCTCAAAGTAGGTGCAGGAAAAGAAAATGAAAACGACAAATCCTACCTCGATGGGCTTCGCCCGAAGCTTCTCCGTGATTCGTCGGAGCCGCATCTCGAGGGAGAGGAGGAGGTGATGGAAGAGAGCTTCCTCCTCCATTGTTGGGAGCTTCTGGAGCCAGGGGATAAGTGGAGAGGAATGAGAAGGGGTGTTTAAATAAATTAATTAACAATTTAATTAATTTAAAACCCCCGAAAAGACCCACATCTGAAACTCCTGACGGGGTCGAGGTTAAGCCTCATATTGTATTATTTTGGACCTATGTTATATTATACACCTATCTTCATTTGTGAGGTCAATATATAGAAGCATTGACATGTTATATCATTAATTTAATAATTATAATGACATATTATGTATAATTTATTGTTATTGTTTCAGGGGTGTTATAAATAAAAAGTTATGAATGTATGTAAGGGATTTCCATCTCACTTTTAGTTCTTCAAGACTCATGCCATATTCTACACATATTTCATTTATGTGGAATATATATTACCCCTGAATAAATTTTTATTATATTTCTTATTGAAATTAGGGGAAATACATATCCATGTTGTTTTATTTATTTCATAGTTATTATGATCATATAGTTACTAATTTTGTAAAAGTTTTATGTTACACTCTCATTGTTTATCAGGATAGTTTATGATTAAATTTTCAATGGTGAAATATTATGATATATCAATCATGAATACAATGGAATTTGTTATACTATAGTAATTTCATGAAAATATATGTTTTAATTTTATTTTACTCTATTTATTCACTCAATTGAAGAAAAATATATTATTATGTAAAATCATTTATACTTATCTCTTCCATTAGAAATCATTTTAATTCAATATCTATATTTTCTAAACAAGTTTTTTCAGAATTTTTTTAAAATATATCTTTGATTTTTAATGTCATTTATACCTATTATTTTATTATTATAACATTTTTAAACATGAATCATATCCATGTATTCTTAAAAAGGAACTTTTAACATAAACTGAAAATATTAATAGACTTATTTTTTAACATAGAAAAACTGAATAAAATCTACCACCATCATGGTAAATATCTTATTTTAATCATTATTCACATGATATAAATGTTATCCACAAATAATTATTTTCCATATTTCATGGAAATTATAATATTTTAATTAGGTGATTTAAATGAAAAAATAATTGTTCCTCAATAAATATTATAAGTAATCTCATAAAATCTATTTCTATATAAGATAACAGAATTTCATTATAATTAAAATTCACTATGAATTTAATCCAATGTTACTATCCTTATTCATTCTCTATTTTTTATATAATTGTGATGAATATATTTTTATGAAACCCATTTATTTTTTATAAGTTATGTTATGATGATTTAACGATATGATTATAACACTCATTTTTTCCATGTTTTACGATACGATGAAATGGTTAAGAATCTTATTTTTTTAATGGGATGTGATATAATTAATGTTTTGGGATCTTGTGGAATAAATATGTTTGATTTTAATTATGTGAAATTTGGTCCTGGAAATATATATCCCTCTAATGCATTGGGAAAAGGCTGATATCTCATGAGGTAAACCAGACTGAAATTGAGGTTGAACATTGTTCAATATGGGACAATGTCCATTATGATAGTTATGGGAGTAAACCATTATTACTATGATGGTTTGGTAAGTGAACCCATTCTACATTGATTTTCTAGTAATTGATCTTTGACTACTAAATGAAGTATTATCAATTCTTATGTGTGTGTAAAAGATATATTTCTTATGCCATTGTTATGTTATCAAGACTTATGTAATTTTATTTATTTGAGATACATATGAAATGAATATAAAAGCTTTAATCCCTGAATATAGAGTGTGATAATTGATATAAGGTGTATGGTTTTAAAATTTTAATATCGTGTTTACATACCCTTCTTCTCATGTTATTCTTATGTGACCATTTATATGTCACCTTTTTCTATTACTGAGCATCTAAGATCGCCATTTCATTTTTTATAATCCCTAGGATATGAAGAATGTTTTTTATATGATAAGTCTATGAAGGGTTCCATATATTAATAACATAGTGAGAGATGATATAGTTCAATTATGAACTATTTGTTTGTGGGTCCATGTTCCCAAAGAAATTATATATATATATATATATATATTATGGTATGGATCATCTTGTTATGGAATTAATATTCATATAATAAGATGTTATATATATGTATGAAAGTTATGTGTTACTATATCCATTCAGTTATTTAGAAAATGATTAATGTTGTATGATCTCAAAGGGTACATGAGAGGTTATCTGAAGCCTTAAATAGAGTTTTAGAGGGGGTCTTATGAAGCCTAAAATAATGTACATGAGTGGTTATTACAAGCCTGGAAAATGGAACTATATAGGTTAAACCAAGTCTAAAGTTGGTACATCAGTTGTTATCGAGAACCTAAAATGTGATGGATGTATTTTTGGGGTTACCTTGAGTAAAATTTCTATTGTTATGATTAGGACACACTTTATAAAATTCATTTATTATATGAACATATTCTTAATATATGGTCTCATAACTCTTCTTTTATGATTCCATTATGAGTCACATCTTATGAAATAACTAGAATTAGTCTACGACTCATCATTATGATATTAATTTTTTTGGATATTATTTTCAATTGTAATTATATTATTTTAAATACCTTATTCTCTTGTTATACATAGATAATCATTGATATACTTAATTTTTACACTTATTGAGCCATAGATAAAACCATTTATCATGTTTCCTTTTCAATAATATATAAAAATTTTATTATATATGAAAAGTTTATGAAGGGTTAAATTTTTCACAAACTATGTGGGATATTATTTATCACAATTATATACAATTGGATATAGTATCTATGTATCCAAACAAATTAAATATTTATTGTGATATTATGGATTATAATGTTATATAATTAATAATCATCATATTAAATGATATATTTCCTATGAAATGTTTGGGTCCCCTCAGTTTGTATCAGAGTAAAGTGTAATAATTTTCGAATAATTGTATGACGAATTTTGTTTGAGAACCCTCAAGATAAGTATAATAATATAAGAATATATTATGATATGGAAATTAAGGGAGTGTGATTTTCATATAATATACATACCAATCTTGATACAACATATGGATGATACAGTGGATGAAATGATTATATGGGAAATATGTTTAAATTTTGAGGATTTTTTATAACATGATCATCACAAGTGCATGATAAATGAGCCTAATATTTCTCACCATTATAAACACTCCCTAGGCATATTCGAGGGAAATATTTTTTTTATTTATGAACCTATTTGAAGTATTTGAATAATAAACAACCATGAATAACCATGGATAAACCTAAGGAAACATAGTTTGAATGGAAGGTGTCATAATTTAAGAACCCTATAAATGAATTTTATGGATTATATTTTTTTACAGAGATTATTATTGTTTCTCACCCTATACTTTTTGGTTTTATTAAATATATGGATACAAAATGAGCTATGTTACTACTGAATGTGTTATAAAATGGAATGGGTTTCCTTCTATGAATTCAAATGTTATGAGAGTTATAACGAAAAATAATTATTCTCTGCTTTGACAAATTTCTTATTAATGGATTCATGATTAACATACAAACATGAAAATGATAAAAAATAGTTCGTTTGAGTCATTAATAGGAAAATATACTCCCTTATTAGAGGGTTTTTTGATCTACGTATTTCTAATCAAATGATCAATAACAATGGAAATATGTTTTTCCTTAACTAGATTTAAGTGCATGAAAATGTTATTATTATTTTTTTCATTTGGAATGAATAAATGAATAATTGAACATAGAATGAGAAAGTGAAAACAAGAAATAATTAACTCTGTAGAATCATATGAGTTTAGAAAGTTATTTTTCATCATGTAATTTCTTCATATTCTTTATATGAAAATGAAAAATAATTCATGGAGGAAAATTAAAGGGATTATGAATCCATTACCACATATGGATAAAATTATATAATATTTGTGAGGTATGCCTTTAATATAATCATTATACATAAAATTGATATTTATATATTCTTTAATGGATTAAAACAATATATATAAAAGGAATTATAAATAAGGCTTATCAGTATCTATGACAGAAAGTTTTGATGTGATATCAAGGTACAAATGGAAATTGGAGTTACCCATAAATATCATAATTTTGATAATAAAAAATGGCATAATTAAAAAGAAAAATAAAATAATAAAAATCGTAGATTAAAAATATAATCCTTCCTTAATTCTGTTGTTTTGGGAGGAATGATGAAGAATTTTGATTAATGGTAACATTAAATTCATAAATTATTATATGTAATTTCATCAGGAAATAAAATATTGAAGTGGTAGGAATAAGTTAGCTAATAATATGAAAATAGATATTACATTATATAATGAACCAACAACACTATATTGTTTCAAATACATAGAGTATATAAAATATTATAATATTTTCTCAAATGAGGGGTTAAAATAAATGGTTCATAAAAACAACTTCCTAAATCTAGAGACATTGGGAAATAACATTTATTGTCTCTTTATGATGTGGGGAATGATAATAATTTTGTGAGAGGTAATCAACTAAGGACCTATAAAACTACCTATATCATATATGATTTTGGATCTACTAACTATATTTTGTTTAAAGAATTGTATAATGGTATCACAATTTTATTTCTAATGATTATATTTTTAACTTGTAGTGAAAAAAACATAATTG
Source organism: Viscum album (assembly GCA_963277665.1). Lineage (NCBI taxonomy): Eukaryota > Viridiplantae > Streptophyta > Magnoliopsida > Santalales > Viscaceae > Viscum > Viscum album. The sequence continues at coordinate 397,439,296 of OY728151.1, read as the reverse complement.
TATGATGATTTCACATTATGTATATTATTAATCTATGATTTAATATTATATAAATTTACTTCCTATAAATATTATTATTCCCCATCTAGATGAGTTTTATGTTATTTTGGGATACTATTGGTTCTCATTATATAATAATAATTTAAATTTTTAGGGAAGGGATATAACATTATACATTATAAACCAAACTGTGATCATCTATATGAGGGAGGATATGTTTGAAGTTCCAATATATATTATATCAATTTTATTGTTAATAAAACATTTAAAATAGGTTTTTTATATTAAATGGTTGTGGAGAGAATCATAATTTATTGTATTGTTATTTTAATAGAGTTTATTGATTTATTTGGGATTTAATCCCTGGTTTTTTTGAACCTTGATGATGAGTTTTCAACAGAAATCATACTATTTTCAATAAATATTTCAAAGAATCGATATAGAATATCCCTAGTTGAGTTATCAGAAGTAAATAAGATACTATTGGAGGATATTGATATGGGATTCACTTTGAAAAGTTTATCGCCATAGGGAATATCATTTCTTTATTAAGAATACCAATGGATCAATGTGAAATTCCATTTATTTATAAGAAATTATCAAAATAATAATAAAATATAAGTATCATTTACCCTATATTGATGATTTGTTTGATAAATTATGAGGAGATGAATTTCTTCCATGCTTAAAACACAATATAGATACCATAAATTTATAATTAAATGTAAATTTTTATTTAAGAAAACCATTCATATGAGGTATGGAAACACATTTATATTGATTCCATTTCATCTTTTTAAGAACCTATCTATATTTATTGAATTAATAAATAGAATATTTAGAGATTACCTTGATCTGTTTTTGATATAATCTATATAAAATATTATTATATATTATCGTATAACTTAAGATCATACATATCACATGCGGATATTATGGGGTACAATATGGAAGTATAATTAGTATGTAAAAATTACCATGTGTGAATTTTGGCTACACATTGTTTCATTTTTTTGGATACATAATCTTAGAGGAGTATTTATTGGGGGATTCATCAATGTTAGGTGTTGTTGAATATAAACCCAAAGAAATCATTGCAATTTATATCTAATTTATACATGACTTGGCTATATATTATCGATATGTTGTAAATAATTTCATTAGGACAATCAAATATTTACACCATGTAAACTCAAATAAGGGATATATTCCTTTTGACATATGAATGTGAAGAATCATTCATTTTATAAAAGAGGAGGCTAGTAAGTGTACATGTGCTCACACAACCATACATTAGAGAAGGGCATGTGATGTAAAGTTATTCAAAAATAAAGGGGTTATGATTTTTCCTCCTATAGAATTATATAGTGATATCTTATTCCTCAAACTAATTGAAGGCTCACACGAAGAATTACCCAACTCATGACATGGACATAATAATATTAGTCATCCCATTAATTATATGTATGAAATATATATATAAATAAATTAATGAACTATATAGTTATCCAAATGTTTAATGTATATATTTATATTGACCCATGAATTTAATATTTAAATAATAAAATAATTTACATGAATTTTCAATAAATTTCTCATATAAATGCCTAAGGGCCATAATATGTCAATTTATTTCAGGTTTACATACACATTATTCTTATTTATTGATAGATCATAAAAATATTCTATTCAAATATTATAATTTATTAATTTTTATATACATAACATTGATAATACTTTCTATATAACTCAAAAAATGAATCCTAGTAAAAGGAGACCTTAGATTCAAAACACGGGAAATCATGGAAGATATAAAATAAAGATAATAATAATGCATAAGGTGAGAATAATTGTATGAGATCGTGAAAATAAATTCTCATCATTATAACCAATGTGTCAAATATCATAAACAAAAGCCATTTCATAAATAATTATCATTTCTAAAAAAAATATTTGAATTATATGAGTGAGAAATCATCATAAATATATCACTAAACATATTTTCATGTAAAAATATTATGAAACCTAAAAAAGTACATAAACAATTTCATATATCAAGGTTAAGTACAATGACAATAAAATATAAATGTATCAAGAAATCAAAACCAATTTTCTATAGTGGATCAAGCACATCTGCTTGTTTACTATAATCTTATCATGAGATATAATACATTTCACAATTCAATATAGGGAAATATGTATCTAGAACCACCCCCAGATAATTATAACCATAAATATGTTTCCCAAAAGATCTGAAAACAATCATATTCACATTATATCCTTTGAGAAGTAAATTATATTCATAAAAATTCCATCAATTCATCATTCCATAAACCATAGATAATAAAATATTTTTATAAATAAATAATTATCACTATCCATATATAAAAATAATAATTTGATATCATTTTATAATGACCATATTAAAACAGAATTAACATTAGAGGATTTTATCATATACAAAAGGTTATTTAAAATAATCATTAGTGCATTTCATGAGGAAAATATATATTTTTCTTCTAAGCACTTAAATAAAAGTTTAAAAATTTATAAAAATTTCAGAATTTATTTTGAATAGAAACATAAAAAATATGAAATAAAATGTATTTCACCAATTGGACTTGATAGAAAAAAATTCTATTTAGGCTATGCGTGTTAAGAAAATTTCTTTCACACTTGTATAAAAATTTAAAAATTACCTTATAAGGAAAATGATAAGAATATTATATACATATATATATTAAATTTAATGAAACAAAAAAAATTATATTAATTTATCATAGTATATCTTTACATTTAGATTTGGAAACCATTCTAAATAACAATGATATAGATGAAAAATGATTTTCCACTAATGGGCGAAATAGAATTCATTTTTCTTAAAAATATTATTTTTATCAACTATTAACTAAAAATGAGGAAAAATAAAACAAATATTCATTATAAGAAACCAGAGGATAATAAAATTCATTTTATTTTTGAGAGGTAGATAAAAATATACCATTATAGAAAATTTGATCATAAAATGACCTGATTAACATCAATATTGAAAAATAACACCCTAACCACATTAAAAATATTCATATAAAAAAATAAAGAAAGAGATAAAATTATATCATTATTTATATCCCCATAAAATCCATGAGTATTTTCATCAAATTAATTCATTTTCATTTTATAAGACACAAAAAATTTATAAGTGGAGAATTTGGCATGAGTCTCATAGAAGTATAAGTAAGACAAAAATTCATTACATTATGTTTTACATGCTTTATAATCAAACTAAAATATTTCATAACAAATTTATATTTAATATAAATCTTTAAAATATTAATTTAAATAATTATTCTATCATAAATTTTTAACATATAATACATAACTATAAATTTATTAATAAATCCATGTTAAAATCAATATTTTCAGGGTTAATCGTTCTATTTTTCATTAGAGTTTAGGTTCAGTAGTTCTGGTCCTTTAACTTTTATCATTGCTATATAATCCCTATAATGTAAATAATTTATAAAATTTTATATTGTGTCTTTATAAATAAATAAATAAATATATACTGATTTATAAATGTTAAAAAATAGAATAATTAATTACAACATTCATGGAGACGGGAAGACGTATGTACACAAGAACAATGTTTTTAATTTTCAATAGATGAAAGGGATGAAAGGTAAGTATTAGTTCACCAGGATATAATAATTATCATATCATATATATAATATAATTTCATTATATATATCCGTATAAACATCTAGGTAAATTGTGAAAAAATGGTTCACATTGATTCATGGGGGCGGTTGTCTACCCATATGCATGAGCGACATTATAATTTTCCTAAAGATTATAAGGTATTATATTGTAATTGATATTATTATTAAGGAAGTATAATTATTTAATTAATATAATATATTTAATTTAAATGAATCACTATATCGATCCATAAGAGGGGTTATAGATAAAAAATTATATTGGGTCACGGGGTTATAGTTATTTTTACACATGATCAACCATTTCATTTCCCATTTAATGGACGATGAGGTGGATATAAATTATTGTCTCTTTATAGTAACATATTACTATATATTAGATACATTTTAATATATTTTATCTATTATGATATAATTAATTGTAGTAAATAATGAATAAAATGTTACTGATCTTGGTCAAGACAATTACCTTTTATAAGAAAACAATTATTGGATATATTATTATAGACCATATGGTTGTGATTAGGGGAAGAAAAATATATCTTGAACATGAATAAAAATGTTAGGAAATTATTTTGGAATGGTTTTGAAGAGCTGAATGGATTCTGAGACATGAATAAGTGAGTAGAGTAGGTTCCAATTTATAAATGAGGTGAGTTTTACAGTTTTATTTTTTTGATGTATTAATAAAATATCAAGTCAATTTCTTGAAAAATTTCCCAAAAAATAGGCCATTACAAAAAAAATTAATATATAAGGTTAATATATTTCCATCTACTATAAATTATACATGTTTATAGGTAATTTTAACCCTTTCCATTTTTGTTTTATCAAAGGTAAAACTAATTTAACTTTCACAATCGAAAACATTTTAAACTATAATTAATATTTATTAGAAAAAAAATTATGTTAACCATATTACATAATATTTATTATTATAAACAAATTTATTGAATCGATTTTATCAAACAGAATTCACAGAAGTGGATGAATTTACATTAAAATTAAACATGTAATCAAAACCTAGAAGCAGTTTCCCAAAAAAATGCATTTTTACAAAACACATTTTTCTTTTTCAAAAGTCATCCTAATAAGGATCATGTTTTCCAAAATCAGATTAAGATTAAAATTTATTAAAAAATAATTTAAAAACATCTAAAAAATAGAACTATATAATCACATTGAATGTAAATAAAATAATTAATAATAATTAGTATTTGAAATTATTTTTGAAAAAATAAATCAATTTTGAAAATTATCTTAAATGCACATTAAATTAATTTTGAAATTTCATTTTAAAAATAATGTTAATTATGTAATATAAATTTTTTAAATATGGTTTAAAATTAATGATAAATTTTTTATAAAAATAAATAAAAATAATTTTAGGAAAAAAGTATTTTTTATGGACATATAAATATTACTAGATGTAAAATATATTTTTATTATATATAACCATTATAATTTTTTAAAAAATTATTCATATTTATAAAAACAATATAATGTATAAGTTTTAACAATATTAAATATTATGGTTCAATATAACCTAAGCATTTCATGTGTCATATAATATTTAATATATTTATTTAAAACCCAATATATCATAAAATCACGGGGTATTGCATTCCTCTATATCGTAAGTCACATATATATTAAAATCCAAATGAAAAATTATATTTTATATCATTATAATTTTTATATAATTTTTTTCTTTTAATCAAAATAATCTCTATATTAAAATATATATAGTGGCCGTAGAATATTAAATTATATTTTTCTTTTAGTAATGCCTTTATATTTTTACATAGATTTTTTACCATAAAAAGAAAATTAATATTTTTTTAGAAAATTAATTAATTAATTTTAATTGTCATTTTTATGCTTTATTTGAAAAAATTAACTTAATTTTTAAAATAAATATGTCCAAAATATCGATTAGTTACTTTTTTAGAATTTTCTGTAAACATTATTTTGTTAGAGTATTGAAAATAAATATTTTTCAAAAAAATTATCATTCTTTTAATGAATTTGTAGAGTTTCATATTGTTTTAGAATAATAATAAAAGTCATATTAGTTCAAATATATTATTATTATTATTATTTTTTGTCATTAGAATAAATTTTATATTGGATTTTGATATAAAAAAATATATCATTCGAAAACTACATTTTTGTCAGGATTGTGTGATTAGTTTTAATTTAATTATAAATATTATGTAAATTTAATATTATAAAATTGATTAAATATATATTTTTTAAAATAATTAATATTAGTTAATAAGGTCAAGTTAATTTTTGGTCATAATTAATAGATAAAATAGTTGAAAACTTGTTAACTTAGTTTTGGTTATAACATGTTTATTGAGGGTTAATATAAAACCATTTTTGTAAAAACTATCAAAAAAACATGAATGAAATCTACTATATATCCATATTTAATACTTATAAAATCTTAGGTTTTTTATTGGTCCATTTGAGTATTATATTCTAAAGAATGAATATTGATATTACATTAAAAAATTGAAAAACAACTAGTTTTACACTCACCTAAATTATAAAAGGGAGCCTACTCAACTCACATATTCACAAATATTAATCCATATAGCTCTACTAAAAAAAATCATAATATATTTAAATCACCCTTATCCATGTTCTAGAGATTCTATATTCCTAAAATACCAATCCTAGTATTCTTAATAGGAGATCCAAAATATGTTTTTCTATGATTAGTTAATTGGCTTCACCAAAATCTTTTTTTACTTATTTTTTACCTCTACAAATTATGTATTAATATTTATAATTTAATGAAACCATTATCAACCACATAACTAATTTTTTTGGAATAACCTATATCTATAAAATTTTCTGTCAAAAGGAAAATTAATCCATCAATCATGTTTATAGTGGGTTATATCCTTATGAAACGATTTAATTCGTATTACATCGAACCTCTCACGAATAGACATAATGATTGGTGTAATATATATCATATTTTTGAAATAATTATTCTAATTGGATTATAAATCCCAAATAACTTATTACATTTCTATATGTTGTAAAAAATTTACAACACTCGTTTATACATGTGGACTGCTGGCCCCAAAATGTGATGAGAATCATTTTTCATTTCAAATTATCATGGATAGTAATGAGGGTATATTGGAAAAATACATATGATATATATTATATAATAATAATAATTATTTAATTTTTTAATAATTTATACCTTTCTTCTTTTTTCATACATCGAAAATTTAAATAATCTTCCATGTGTTTATACGGTTTCCAATCTCCACGAATAGTGTAATTAATTTTCTTATGTATATATAATATAGATGAATCTTAATATATATTTAATTAAAATATATGAAATTAATAAAATTTTTAAAACTATAATTATAATTTAACATTGTTCAATGTGTCATGATTGAAACTACCAAACCAAAAGTCTCTTTAAAAATGAAACAGTTAAACCTAGAAATAACGATTTTAATAAGGGATTATTAATTAATGGATTTTAAAATATTATAAGTAGAAGATTTATTATAATATATTTAATTGAAAATTCATTCCTCGCCCATTTAATATATATTTTGTTTCTGGAGAGTGTTTTTAGAGGAATAAAGGGTTTATAAGAGTTGGATATTCGGTAGTACGACAACATCATTTTTACACTATTAAAGAGAAGAATACAATATAAGGGTATGGTGTGTGGATTTAGTGAAAAAAATATGATTTTTTTTCTAGATATGTACATTTATAAATGGTTTTATAGTATTAAATATAATTTTATGGTTTAAACAACTTTAATTTATAGGTGCCATGTTTTTCATCAAAAATGGAGTTTCTTGTGTACTAGTTAGATTTATTAATTATAATAAAAAAATATAGAATTTATGATGACAACACATTATTTTCACTATAAAATCAGTGAATTAAACCCCATATAAAATTTTAATTGTATTATGAACAGTATTATTTTTTCTTACATCCTCTCATTTTTTGGATGAACCCTACGTGATTTTGGTAGAATGTATGACCAACCTTTCTCTCATTGGTACTTGGTTTTTTGTGGGTTCTTATTGGGGATTGGTGGTGGGTTTAATCCTATTTATCCATGTGATTAAACCATTTTACATCTAAGGGTTCCCAATAGTGGTGTTTTATCGATCGGGGAGTGTTTTGGCTTTGTTTTTATACCCCATTAGTGAGGACCATGGTGATTTGGTTTTCTATATACAATTGAATTTTCTAGGATATTCTATATTCACCATAAAGAACATAGTGGGATCTAATTTTTTTGTGGTAGGGGGTCCTGATTGTCTCCCTTTTATAAGTTTTTTGTGCTTATTTCATGGTTTTTATTTCATTTGAGTGTATTGTTAAGGATTGTGTAATAATATTATAAATCAGAAAGACAAAATTGATGGGTATGGGAAACACATACCCTAATTTGATGTTTTATATATGATTTTGATGATATAATACATGCTTGTGGTGAGTTCAAAAAATAACATATTTTTGGATATATTCATTTGATGTATATGACATGTTATGAGACCCTTTATTTTTTTGATCATACCATAAATAAAATTCCAATGGTTATACAGACAAATAATAATTTGGTTTCGCATGAAAATATGTGTTTCACGATAATCTCTTTGCTAAATAAATAATTTATGTGATAAAATCCATTGATAAATTTTAGAACAAGAGATGTGTTGTTTTTTAGTTTTACTTGTATTTTTTGTGTTACCCTACAAATTTTGGGACGTATAGAATTATAGAGGTGACCATACAAAATTTGTGATGTGTGGGGAGTGACAGTTGGTTTGTTATAATGGGTTTGGCATGGGAAATTGTTATCTTTTTTGGAATTTGTTTGATGTGTGTGAGGTAAGATGTTTTTTGGTGTTGTGAGATGTGGTTTTAGTGTCTGATGTATGTCGTCGTGAGGTATTATGTTTTCTGTGCATAATAGCTATGTTTAATAGTTCTTATGGTGTTCAGTGGTTGTGGTGGGTGTTGGATGCAATGTAAATTTTTTGTGTGATTAGGATTGGATAGTGTGGTGTGAGGATGGAAACTGATGTGAGTTGATCTAAATGTGAGGTGGCATGTTTTTGTTTGATAACAGATTAGCCATGGAATAAATGATGATTCTTAAAAAAATAAATTAATTAATTAAACAAAATAATAGGTATTATTAATTTTAGTGAGATGTATTTGAATAAAATATGGTGGGCTGTTTTTAATGTATGTCAAATTGTGTTTATTGTGTGTTGTTTATGAACTATGTTATGGATTATGGTGGAAGATATTTTGATGATTGTTGTGTTGTACTATTGGGGTGATAAATTCTTCACTAGTGTAGTTGATGTCAACCATTTGGTTTGGTATTATGTGATTTCTATATATCTGGTGACATTGTGTTATTTCAATATTCATCATACCCAACTTGGATAGCAATTAGAAAAATCAGTGGTGATGGTTACTAATGTCTATACCAACATCTAGGATGGTGGTGTTACAAATGGAGGAATTCGAAATATTCAGCACTATCCCTTCATCTATGATGTCCTAGGAGTGTTTAAGCAAGATTTGTTTTTGTGATGGGCTTGGTGTCATAAAAAGGGATTGATCTGATATACGAGGAGTCCTCTGGTGAGATGTGACGTGATGAGGGAGTAATTTTATATGATCCGTGGTGGGTATATTTCATGGTATGAAGAGTTAATGGGATTAATTTATCTTATTTCCAATATAACATACATTCCTAGTTATATAATAATACTAAATATGGTTTTATGTCCTTGGTGTCTCTATAAGAGGTGTGTTGTGATGGTCTAGATGACATTGGGTGAGACATGATTTTATGGATTCTAATTTTATAATGATATTCTAGACAATGTGAGGATGGTTTGATTTGGGATGCATCCCTAGGTATATAAAATTAAGGTTGTGAGATGTGATTTGTATTGATGAAATGGGAGAAAAAGATGTTTGATATTGGGGAATGAACGTTGAAAATCAGTGGGGAAGTTACAGTTAGGAATCTTATTTTATTATGTTCATGAATTTTTTGATTCAATATTGGATGACTCATTTGGTTAGTGAGACTTGATGAGTATTGGATTTTTTATTTATCATACATATATGTTTATTGGAATAGTTGTTGGTTGACTAGAACATTAGCATTCTCTTTTGACATTTGTACATGAAACCTTGGGTTTGATCCCACTGAGTATACTTTTATGGCCATCATATATATGTAAATTATTTTCTAGGTTTTCAGGTGGGAATTGGGGTTTGAAATAGACATTTCTAGCATATGTTTTGAAGCTAAAGTAGAGTATCTACTACAAGACATGACTTTTAGTGTTTTATATTGTAGGCCTCTTTTTGTATGTGTTGACATTAATCATGAATTGTAGAAATTTTTAGGTTTTTTTATATTTCAGGATGAAGTTTCTATTTAGTTGATTTTCCTAACTTCTAATCATTTTTTATATTAAATTTTAATTCCTCCCATTTGTGATATTTTTTTACCCTTTGTGTTTTCCACCAACCCAGGGACTACTAGAGGTGGAACTCAGTGGGGTCATTATATTATTTTTTTCATTTACATCTTATGAGAGGTATCTCCTAGGAAATAATTTTATGACTGAGTAGTATTATGTGACATAGTAAATGTAATTTTCTAGTTATCAATGGAAGAAATATTTATGTCTAAGGAAATGAATAAATTAATTTTATAATATAATGGGTTGTGTAAATGTGTGAAATATTGTTGTGATCAAAAGTTAGTGGTTTGGTGTAAATTAAAGAGGATGTTCATGGAATTTGTAGTAGTTATGTAGTGTGATTCATAGAGTGGTGGATATGGTCTATGTGGGTGATATATGTTATGATTTTGGTGTTATGGGTTTCTCTAGTTCATTTAATGTTAATCTGTAGGTTGGGTATTGTGTGATATCAATATATTGTGCATCATTATGTTATTTCTATATATTCCGCTCCTAAGTTGGATAACCATAATAAATAGAAGAGGTTCTATGTTTTTTGTGTTATACTAAATATCCAGGATGCTGGTGATATAAATTGGCAGATACCCTTCCTCCCCCCCTCTAACTATGATGGACCAGGGTTTCATCGAATGAGATTTATTGTGATGGCTTGGTGTCTTTAAGAATGATTGTTGGGATAGATGTGATTAAAATAGGTGATATGTGATGTGATGAGGTAGTGATGTGATATGTTATTTGGTTTTTTCTATGTGAGGTAGTAAGAGGTCATGATATTGATATCCTTAATGTACAAAATTCCATAAAATCCTTTTTATATGATTGGATGAGATGTGGGTGTATGATTTTGGTTTCATAGGGAGAGACATGTTGTGATGGGCTATATATATTCAAGTGAACCATTAGGTGAATTTATAAGATAATATCATGAGATAATAGACTATGAGAGGGTGGGGGTAGGTATAGATCCTATTCTATATCAGAGATTTTTTTTTGAGATGTGATATTTATACAATTTATGGGAGAAGATGATGTTTGATGTTAGGGTGTGAGAATGGGAAATCAATGATAAAGAAGTCATATGACACCTTTTTCTATTATTTATTTTATTTATATACTAATATATTGTATTTTTTATTTGGTAAGAGAGTCTTGGTGGGGATGGGATAGTTTAGGTGACCTTTTCAAGTTCATCTTTTTTCTGTTTTCTCTTCCTTAGAGAATTAGCATGCTCTTTTCACATGTTCACAGGATACCTTATATATAATCCTACATAATAGATTTGTATGATCACCTTATATATAAAAATTATTTTTAGGTTACAAGGATGAGTTTCGAGATCTAGGTAGATATTTCTATCTTTGATATTTGATTTACTGTAGAGACAATACTCTAGGACATATCTTTTTTATTTTAGTTTTAATGAAATTATTTGAATCTTATAGAATATGCATGTATTTTGGAATGGTTTTATGTTTATTTTATGTTATCTGATTGAGTTTCATGGTTGATTTTATCCTATATCCCTATCATATTTCTTATTAGTGGGCAATTCCACCTATATATGATAGTTTAAACCCTCGATGTTTGTTAACAACCGAGGGCCTACTGGAGGTTGGACTAATGGGTCATTATCTGTCTTCCTTAATTACCGACCAAGGAGGGGATTCTATAGATGGTGGTATTGTGATATTATATTTCTGTATAAGATTATATAATTTAATTAATATAATAATTAGTTAATTATATTATATGTCTGAGATATTTTTATTTTTGTGGAACATGAGTAAAAGATTTTAATCTCACTTTTACTTTTGTGAGACACATTCCATATTCATGAACAATTTATTTTATTTGAGTTATATAAATCCCTTGATTTTTACTTATGTATATCTTCATGAAAATAATAGGTAAAAAGATATCCATCTATAATTCTCACTTTTATGATATTTTGATTCGAATGTTACCAATAATGAAATGGTTTTATGTTTTAATCTCCTTATATGAAAATAATTTTATGATTAAATCATGATATACCACTTATGAATCACATGAATTATATTATCCTATGATTAATTCTAATGAATACATATTTTCATTCCATTTCCAACATCATTATTAATCAAGTGATCCCATGAATATTTTTGAAGAATCATATTTTATTTATCTCTTTGATCAATTTTTCTTCACACATATCTATATTTTCTAAAAATTATTTAAAAATTATTTTTATTAAAATAATATAATTTATTAAATCTATTTCTACATATTATTTATTTTTTAAAAAAAGTGTTTAAAATGAATATTATTATCATATTCTATATGTGGTGCTTTTGACTATTTACCAAAATATTGATGTAATTTTTCTCCTTTAATCCATGATTATTGTTTACCAACATCATGACGACTAAATAATTTAAATCATAAATTATAATTTGTTACGGTTCACATCATATAAAATTTTATCCTTAAGATTTCTTAGATTATTATGTTTTATATGATTGATTTCTATCTGGAAAGGATAATTTCATATAGAATTATTTTATTGATTAGTTTAAAGAAATTTTCATCTTTGATAAAGTAATTTGATGATAATATTGTCTTAATAAGGATATGATACAATGAAACATCCTTAATAATTATATATATGGTTTATTATGTTTTTATCATTATTAATATATTTATCTTTATAGGGTTTATGCAAAGATGGATTAATAAAATATTTATGAAACCTATTTTATTTTCACAGGTTATGATGTGATGATTTGAAAAATGTTTTGTTATCTCCTATAAAAATTATTCATGTATTTTATTATTTTATGGGTAGTCCATGAATTTTATATCACTCTAATTAATTGGGTAATGTATTTTATCCCATAATAAAATTATAGGAAATAAGTTGACATCATCCTGATCACAGTAAAAAAATTCATTATTTCTAAAAGGGGACACCATATACAAAACAGTTCATGGAGGTATAAAATAATAGAGTCCAAGAGGGTATCCTCCTATAATTTCCACAAACTCATGGGGGAGTCAACCCTACAGAATGAAAAAAATTCATCCACTTGAGTATACCATAACCAAATAAAATATTTCACCATTTTTCCCTCATGTGAATTATTAAGAATACTAAATCTATCTATAAATGAGAGATATACATCTCTAGATAAGATAAAAAATAGACCATGTAATAGTGATATGATTTTAAGAGATCTAGAAATAAAATTGGGATCTATATCTATATCAGTGAAAACAATATTCCAGGTATGAAAAAATTGAATACCTTTAATGAGAGCCCATGACTCTACATTAATATAGTTCTGGTGACCGAAATTAACATTAAATTCTATAAAAAAATCACATTTCAATTACCAAATCTCAACCCCCATTAAAACCATCATGCAGAGCCATCAATATATTGATTCATCCCATCTGTTGAGGGGGGTGGTGGGGAGGGTTCCCAAAAATACACTTCTACACATAATTAATTATATTTCCAACAAAAGGTTAGTTATTTTATACCAGTAACTTTCTCATAGAAGTTGTATCTTATAAAATATTGAAATTTCATCCCATATCATCAATTAACCACTATTTTATAGAATCCAATGATATCAATGAGTAAGAAAACCCCTCATGTAGGGCCATGATTTTGGTATCCCAAAATCCCCCGCAACTCACTCAGAATAATATAGCACTTGTGTTCATCTCAACACTTTTCTTACCCACACCATTAAACCATCATTGGAGAAACACGGTAACATGGGTAAACTATTACATTATTCCCAAAAATATAACTACATCACGTTACACTATGAAAGCCCATTTTATTACGATGAAAACATGAATAGTCATATAAATTCATGGCTGTTAGTATTAAAGTCATCTATAAAAAATATTTATATCTTTCCTGATCACATCAATATTAGTTAGGATCACATGGTTCTACACATGAAAAAGAAGGATGTTAATATTTGGGTTAATATCCCTTCACCAAAGGACATGGTCCCATTCATCCATAATGTTAGAATATGATATTTTTTCCTAGTCATATTTAATCGTGAATGATCCAAATGAAGAGGAATTTAAAGTGAAATTTTTGTGTTCTTATGTGAGATTTATCATCAAGAAAATATCAAGTTTCACATTATCTAGTATATAAAGAATGAAATTAGGGAGAAAATTGGATTGATAGAACATGATATTCAGGGCTTGAACTCCTTCAAATGTGAGAAATCTCCTAGAACAATAATTATTCTAGAAGCTAATGTCTTTGCATCCTAAAATCCATTGAGATTTTTTTGTTAAACGAGTGATAGGAATTTGGATCGTCCTCCATTACATCAATATATTAATATTTATATCCGCTAGGTTTCCCTTATATCTCTCATTGATGATCATAGTCCAGAATTTTCTTTATTAAATATAATCCCATGATAGTATACCAAAAATTCATTCTGTCATTCTAGATACACTACATATGTCAATACATCCTTCTTCAATAGGTATCACCAGTCTAGACTACGATTTCCAATGACACCTACCATATCAGCGGTAGTCCTGATTAAAACTGGTTAGTAATTTCATAATATTTATAATCACTAACACTAGAGCTTCATGAAAAGAATAAAAATGTAGGGGAAGAGAGGAAATCATGTTTTTATAAGATCTATCCTTCCTCTAAATGAAAGGAAGTGATACTTATAGTTATTAATATGATAGGTGAACTACTAATATTTTTTCAATTCTCCTGATTCTAAATCATTCATCCATGATTAGAGAGCCTAAATATTAAAATAGAACACTTTTTATCTAAATACAGGTGATAGATTCCCTCATGATCACACAGCTCTCTTAGCATCCCCTCGAGATGGAAAATTCTTCTTTTATCATGATTAATATGATGCACGCTATATTTGTAGTACTATTACATATACTTTATGAATATGTTGGTGGATTTAGATATACCATTGAGAAATATAACCATGAAAAAATTTAACATTAAATGGAAAAAACAACTGAATTAGGACCTACATATAAATGGTTGGATCATCCCTTATTACATATTGAAATTAATCATTCTATTGAAAACATCCTATGTAAATATAAATAAAAATGTGGAAAATTAGTCTCCTTGCCTCATACATGATATAAAATATTCACAAACATCCATGCCAAAATTACCTAAGAGAAGAGGGTTCATTGAATTTTTGAATCAATGCTAAGGTGGTATAAACAACCATCCTAAAAAAATTTCCTCCGTGAAAGAAATCATAGACAGCCTAAATTAGGTCATTATTCATAATTTTCAAGCATTCCATATATAATAATCCATGGAAACCATCAATCCTTTTTTCACTCTCATGATCGTGACCTGAAACAACTTAGCAATTTTTTCCACTTCAGGTATAGATTCCATAATAGGATTTTTCTGATCAAACACCACTGCTAGGATGATGTATAAAATTGTCACTAGAATACATTTATATAATTACTATATGAGGAAATTTATACATGCATTAAAATAATGTAAAATGCTTTGATCCATACCTCAAACATCATCAATGTCATTCGATTAGGACCAATATTCACAAAGGATGTTTGGTTTGATAATAAAATTTCATTCTTTGATAGATGCATGGAAAAAATGTGTGTACTTGTATCCTTATTTTACCCATTTGACCATTTACTTCTAAAGATTTATCCACTCATTATAAAGTATCATTCCTTCCAAATTGCACTTCTTTTGAAGAAGGATGGTGGAAACATCTCCATCCCCATCACTAAGCTCTAAATATAGAGTAATGTTTTAACACTATCAATCATCCTTAAAAACATAGTATGTCTAATAATAACATTAAAACTATTGTTTATTTTATGAGATAATGTTCCATGGATTTCAAATGTTGATGGGAATAACACATTTCTCTTGTCTAGTTTTCATACAAAATTTAATTTTAATCAATCAAATAGATGGAATCATATAATGAATTATATGGGATTAAGTGAAAAACTCATATGAACTATTAAAATTGAATAATTAAATAAATTTGGATGTAATATAGGTAAGTAAATTTTGTATAATTTTAGATCCTTTTAGTATCCCACTGAGGTAGATCATATTATAAAGAAAAGAAATGATGATAATCATTAGTAAAATATTGAATTCAAATATTGTTAAAATGTATTCATATTAATTTCCCATGGTAGATGGTATTTAGATTTATAAATAATGGAATGTTGAACATATGATTTTTGTCCTCTTGGCGATTCTTGATTGAGTAGGAATAGTATCTTATCTCTCTGTAATTTTACTAAAACTCTCGAAAGTTCATCATGTGTTCGTTTTATCAATCCTAATGAAGTACATATAAAATATTCTACATATACTAAATTTAGAATATGTTATTCTAGATATTTATCAATTCTTTTAATAAAAACCTATAAAATCAATGATAATAGAGATATTTTTCTACAAATCCAGATTACACTCCTTGTTAATGATCTCAAGAGGAATCATAAATTTGAAGAAGAAATATGGGAACATGCTGATGTAATGAAATACAAGTATCCAATTTTTTTAATATTATAGTGATGGAATATCAAGTGTGAAAATATTTTTCTACAATATACCAATATAATGTGTTATATTAATTTTATTGGAAATAATCTATTTGTATTTGTCAGCTTATTTTATATGAAACGCCAAGTCTAAATAAGTTTTGATATAGTATGAATATATAACCAAGCTATTTTATTGTAATTTATGAATTGAATTAATAAAAATATAAAATAATATTTAGAAGTGTTTATTTATAATGTGGAGCTATTTATTAATAAAAGATAGAAAAGTAGTCAATTTATCAGTGAATTCATTTTGTGCATCAAAAATATGATTTTTTTCATAATTGGATTCAAATTAAATTATTGGGAAAATATGTAATTATTATTTTCCTAAAAATTAATAAATTTAATTTTATATAAATAATTTTATTTTCAAAATCATCATATATTTATGTATTTGACGCTACTATATTTTGTTTTTCAGAAAATATTATTTTTCATGGATTAATAATAAAATATAGATTTTATAAAAAAAATCATTCCTCTTTACATATATTTAATTTCCCAAATTATTTGGTATTTTGTAGAAAATTTATTAGTACCTTTTTTAAATCATATTATAATAATTTTTATTTGAATCCAAAATAAGAAAAATTTGTTTTTAAAATCAATTTTCTATTTAAGAACACAGTTTTTGGAACACTGTTTTTCGACACAATTTACTTGTTCAATTTTAAATCAATTTCACATACATATAGAAATTGATTTTGATAAAAATAATTCATTATTGTAATATTCATGTATTTTTTTAATTATTTCACAATCATTATTTGTTATAAAAATATAATAATAAAATCAAAATTTTAATAACACATATAAATTAACTAACATGATTACCATGGGTTAAAGTTTGATTTAATGAGAATATTTCCACAAAACATGTCCAAATAAATTTATAATGATATATTCTGAAACTAAATCATCACTCATTCCAACAAGATTCATTTGGACGCTTTTTTTATAGAGTAAGGCATTAATATATTTTAATGTTTTGATAAATTTCAAGTGTGACATTTTCATCACTTATAATGGGAGACACTATGTCACATATTATTTAGATTATAATTTCTTAATTGATATTTCAAATACTACAAAAAACATTCCTATGAATCTTAATAATTTTCTAAAGGTCTCAGGTTGATTATAATATCATCCTTTCATTTATTTAGGTGTAATCCTATAGTGGTTTCTCAACCAATTTAAACTGAGTTCTTCCAATTTTAGTTCTTCATCCACAACATATAATCCTCTTGTATCTATCTTAAAATTATTAATTCCATTATATATATATATATAAATATATTGGGATGTTATTAGGAGCATTTCACAACCTTTTTCTCCTACTACTCTATTGAAAGGGAAATGAATGTATCACTTGTTTATAAGTGTGGAATACTACCTCCATGTAGTGAAATAATTCATTATCTTAAACCACACATATTAATCATTTATTATATGATACATAATATTTATAAATGATAATTATGATATTCATATGGTTATTTTATTATAAAATATTAATTATCATTATTTCAATATTTATTTCATAATATTAAAATGACATTCATGCATACATATGAACAACCATTTCCAGGAAAGATGTAACTAATTTCATAAATCCGCATTTTCGATGAATAAAAATATATATATAATGAATATATATTATTTTTATGTTTTATTACCATTATTGATATCATAGAATGAGGTTCAATTTTTATGGAATGGAAATACTGAACATAAACTTTCATGAAAAACAAAATATTTGTCAACCGGAAACGTGGATTTGAATAAGGAATTATTAATAAATGGTTGTGGAAATGTTATAATTTAATCACATATTACATTATAAATATATATATATATATAGTAATGGTATTTATCTAAAATAATATTAACCTTATTATATCATAGTTCATATAACATTCAAATAATGTCGAGGTTGAGGTATTGGTAACATGTTACAATCTCATTTTTACAATGAATGTTTATAATAATATAATAATGATGAATTTTCTTGAGTTTTCTCTCTAAAAACTTATCTATTTTATAATAATATAGTTAAAATCGATAATAAATTTTTCATTATTTCTATTATATCTATATTCACTCGATAGACTAAAAATATATGTGAGAAAAACTAACATCATTTCGGTCTTTAACCATAAATCCTTTTTTTCTATGTCCATGTTTTGTAAAATGTTATCAATAATGATTTATTAATCTTCTATTATTTAAAAAAATATGTTTTAACAATCAATGATGTTTTTAAATTATATTTAAAAATTAATCTGTTTATCATTTTATGAATTAGGTACTTGATATCAATGTTGTGAATATAATATTTGTTTTAATAATTATTGTTAGTATGAATTTTCTCTTCACCATGAATACCCCTTGTGTAGAATATTACATTATATGTTAAAATATTTATTTTCATATATAATTTTTTCATAATGGTTTGAACATTTTATATTTTAAACAAGTGATTTTAAATGGGAACAGATATTTTCATCAATAAAATTTCTAGTGATATTTTAAAAGAATTATTCATCTATAATATCATCCTTTGATGTTATTTTTTCTTTAATGCAGATATAATAATAAACATCAATCTATATTAATTATATATATGGTTTATTATTATGATGAATAAATTCTTATAATCCCATTATATATCCCATGGATTTTTCTATAATTATGTGAGGAATGTTTTATAATATTATGACATGAATATGAATGGATTATAATTATGTGATTAGTGTGAAAATAATAGACCACCAATTAACGGGGTAAATATTTATTTTTTGTGAGATTAATAGTGTATAAGAGGTTTTCCCAAAACTAAAAGAGGGTACATGGGGGTATTTGAAGACTAAAAATATGGTATACGATATGTTATTCCAATCCATATATAGGTAAAATGTTTGCTAAATCCATAATAACATGATCTGGATTCCATGAAGGGAAACCCTGACATATGATTTCAATTATTGTGTTTAAGTTACAACTTTTTACATTATTATATGATACAAATATATTTTTAGGTTATAGTCCCTTCTCTCATATTCATTAATTACTTTATAATTGTTGTCTGATTAATTTTCACGATTCATGTCATGAATAATTATTGTGATCTATAATTTTCTGTGTATGGGTTTCAAATGTTAACTCATTTTCTCGAACCCTTATGATTATGTGAGGCTTAAAAAATAATTGATATCTCCCTTGATTTCCCCTAATTGGATTATGGGAAAATATATCATTATATTTAATTTTTTATTTGATATGATGAATATTTTATGTATGATATGTCTAAGAAGGTTCCAACACATGATGACCCCAGTGGGAGATGATTTAGATCTTCTATGTTACGGTTTTTTATTTATACAATACCAAGAAGACATTATACCATTGTAGTTATTCAATGAATATTAATGTTAGGTAATGAATTTCAAACTAATCATATGTAGTATTTATTTATAAAATAAATTTTTCACCTCAAAATGAATGAAATAACCTTTATCAAATTCTAAAAAAGGTAATGAATTAACACTAATGATATTTCATTTTCAGACATTATATATAATAAATAGTCCATGATCATTGTTTATAAAACTACAGTGGTTCATAAATAGAAAAAATGAAAGTATATTTGAGGTTATTTTTAGTATTTTATAACCTGCAATGAGAACCATGTTTTAAAAAATCATTATAAATTAACATAATTAAAAAATATATATTATTTTGACCAATTTGAAAAACCAACTTTGTAAACAATAGTTGATAAGAAATAAAAAAAGATAAGTAAAGATTACTTATAGTTCTATTTTTCACCTCATATATAGAGATAATAACATTAAACATTGATTTTAATCTAACAAATATTATACATAATAGTCATATAGCTACATAAAGGGGCTACATATAGAAATTATGTAAAATATCAAGATTTATAAAGTTGAGTTTCCCAAAAAGGATGGAACCATAGAAAAAAGTCATTATTTGTAAAATATATATATATTTTATATATAAATAATATTCCATTTATAATAATATATAAGTATTATATAAAATCAATGTTTCTAAAAAATCATCCAAATATTTTGCTTAATATTGATTGATGATATGGATCAAATTGAAGAGATACTGAATGATTTTTTATAAAGAATATATATATATACATATATATTAATTAATATATCAAAGGGTTGATATGTTATTCTCCCAAAAGTTATTAAAAATTGTACCTTTTTTACATAATATGATGCTTGAATGAAAAAACCTAGATTAAGTGACATTGTTATAATCCAGAATGTAAATTTTCATATTTTTATGTTTCCAAATATTTTCATAAATAACACATGGAATAAAATTAAAGATTAACAAAAATGATCCAAAGTATATTAAATTAAATATATAATTATAAACCCATAAACAAATGAAATGAATGATAATAATAGTATATAAGTCTAATTTATTAAAACATTGATGATGTGAAAATAAATTTAAATATTACCCATATCTGTTTTACATTTTATTTTTTGATAATAATGTCCACATATGAACATGATAATGTGATACTTTAATAATATGATTCCCATCTCAGAAAGATCTTAACATTAATTCCAATAATAAAATACATCATTCTAAATATTGAATGTTATTTTCATTTATTCCATGATAGTAATATCATTATGTATTTTTGAATAATCATAACCCTTTATATTTTAAATTAATTGATTACTAAATCATAAATTAGAATCACTATGAAAATTAGGATTCTTTTCTAGCTACATCCCTATATAAAAAATTTCATTCTATGTCCATGATAGTCATTAAATATTATTTTTTTATTATTATTAAATAACTTTATACTAATGTAGAATATATATCTTGTCAGAAAACCTATACAATAAAATAGGTTTAAATAACATTAACTTTTCTAAATAATCATCAATATTTTTAATCAATGAAGTTTACTCAACATGAGTATGTGAGAGTGAAACAACAAGAAACATGTTTCCCTTGACAATAATTATGCCAATAACTATTTTGAATAAAAACCAATGTTAATATTTTTAGTACCTCTATATGTAACATATTATGAGTATAAAAATCTATAAATCCTTAATTCATGATCATCATGGCAATAGTAAAATATACGACTTTCAAAAGAACAAATAAAAAAACTAAGAAATCAATATATAGTAATTCTAGTGAGCACACCATAACTTATACAAAAAATTATGAATAATATTCATGTAAAATTAAAAACAATTAATATAAATTATAACATATGTAAAAAATATTTATAATTTTAAAAAATTTAATTTTATTAATACATTTATATTAGATTATAAGTAATTGATTGTATAAAAAAAAGAATAATATATTCTACTAGAGATGTATATTATTGTATAAAATTATATACTGAAAACATATTTATAACCCATATGACATAAAAATATTAGGAATGAAATATATTTTTACATATATGTAATAATAAATAGGTAATATATTCTCATTTTATGACCAAAATATTATACCCACAATTTAAATATAAAACACACATTAACATTAGAAACTACTGATATGCGTTATTAGGAATTATGCACAACATAAAAATGAAGAAGAAGAAAATAATATATATATATATTAATTATTTAAAATAATTACATACATTATTAGAACTCAAAATGTAATTTAAATGTTTAAGGATACCAATATCAATAAAATTATTTATAATATAATTTTATTCCATTAATAAATATTTTAAAGGGAATAAATAATTATCATTGACAATATCTGTAAATACATTTTTTGGTTTCTTATAATTTTATAAAATAAATTATCAAGTTAATAAATATTATTTTAATATACAAATTCACTATGAACAGATCATTGAATTTATTAAATTAATTTAATTTTATATAGATTTATTTAATAAATATATATTGTTATTCACTAATTCATTCCATTACATAGCTAAATATTATCAATTTAAAGGATTCAGATTCCCAATGAATAAATAATTTTCTATATTAAAATAATATTTTTATAAACTGGTAATTTCATAGATATAAGATTGATTAATTATTAATCATTTTCTATAAAGGGATAAAAATAAATTTGAATAATAAAGAATGTATTTATGGTTATTTGTAGATTTTTTACTAGTGGGATGAGATTTAGTGGATGTTTCAATGTCATTTGATTCGAAATCCTCAATATGAATTCATTTTTCATAATTATTATTTGGGTAAAAGAAATTTGTCTGTAAAATTCTTTTTTAAGGTTCGTAAGAAAAATAAAATTTCATATTTGTAATTATAATTTTTTCAAACTATTTTTTCAATTAATATGATATATTATACAGATTAAAACTATTATTATTCCTTTTTAAAAATATTTTAGTTGTCACTACATTCCATCATATCATCATTTCTATAATTATATTATTTTAAGAAAGAGACATTAAAATATTTATAAAATGGTTATATACCATTCAATATATATTGTGGGTGTTTTGAAACATATTATTATGTATGTAAAACAATTTTTATGTCGAATATTTATTGAATAATTTTATATTTTATTTTCAAAATCAATTAACTATTATGTCTCAACAATATTAATGAGAACAAGAATTAAATACTTTTATTAATTACTCAAAATAAAATAAAATTTAAAGTGTCACATTTAACCAATATGGAAAAATATTAAACAAAAACAAAATATACTAATAAATTATATAAATAAAATATTAAAATTCAATATCTCATAGAAAATAAATTAATAATAAATATATTTTTTTAAATGAAATTATGTGAATTGATAAGTATGCGAAGAGTTAAATGTTATTATTGGAATAAAAAAATTACATTGATTTTATTTTGGTAATAATATGAATTATTAGATAAGAAATATAAATAATTGAAAATTTATAAATAATTAATGATATATATATATAATGAATTTATCTTTTTTTTGACATTGTGAAATAATTTTATTATTATAAAACTGAATACCCCATTCACGAAAAATGATATTTAAATTAATGTAAGGTTTTTTTAATTAAATATTATATAAATTGATAATTGTTTAATTAAGTAGACATAAATATTTATTCTAGGTATTAGAACTATATATGTATGATATTTTGGTATTTTTAGATGAATAGATTAAATAATTATTAATGGGTTTTTAATTTTTATCAGCCCTGTATGAGAAAATTGTTTTCTGAAATTTATGTTGTTGATGTTATTTATTCTAGATATCAGGATCTAGATGATATTAATTAATGTGGCATTATTCATAACAAAATATTCCCCAGGTTCTGGAATTTGAGGATATATATATAGAGGTTAATATAGAATTCAATGAAGAGTTGAAGATTGATATGGATGTAAACTAATGTGTTGAATAAGTATGAGATAATACTAAGAAAGGTTCATATTATAAAATGATTATAATAAATGAACATTGGTCATTTTTGAGTAATAGAGTCTTGAGTTAATGCTATGAAAATTAATTTAAATGATCTACATGGGATTAAATATTTTTGTACTTCATAGATCAGAATGATTGGTTATCCTTAATTCCATGTTAGGTTGACTTGTTGATTTTATAGATTTTGTAATTGTGACAAGAAAATTACATCACATATATACATTTGAGAAAGGGGAAGATGTTTTTTAAAGGATAATTTTAAAGAGAATGTGGTAAGTCCATTGTTTATCTCTAAAAGTAACTATTATCATGGTTATTTCTTGAATCAAATATGTTTCAATATGTCATAATTGATAAAAGTATATAGATTTATTTTAAGATATTCTATAAATAAATATCATGAAATTGAACATGAAATATCAATTGAGTAGCTAATGTAAAACATCAAAGAATTAATGAATGGAGTAGCTATGTATAAGTTAATATGAATAACATTATCGAAGATAACATTACAAAATTGGTAAGAAGATAGTGTGTAACATCCTGAGATTTTAAAAGAAATAACTTTGTGAATAAATTAGCTTCTAAATACTATGTGACCATTGTATGCTAACAATTAAACCCAAATTTTCCGCTTCTATGTTTTGAATTTCAAAAAATAGACATACATGGTGGCGATCAATATTTTTTTGGAGGATGATAGGGAAAACATATATTTTGTTGAATAGTAACCTACCCTTATAAATAGTAACATAACCATTTGAATTGTAATTTACCTTTATGAATAGTATCCTGAGACTTATGAATAGTAATGTACCCTTATGAATAGTTACTTCATATTAATGAATAGTAATGTAACATTATAAATAGAAACTTGAACCTTATGAATAATAATGTACCCATATGAATAGTAAATTCACCATTGAAATTTAAACTAAAATTTATAAATCTTATAAGTCTTAATATTATATAATTATGTCACAATATATGTAAATAAAAAGTTTAAAAATTATTGATTAAGTTGGTATTTTTGTAAGTCACATGTATATTACAAATTTATGATCAATTTAATAATTTAAATAAAAATTTATTTTCACAAAATGAATTCATGAAAAATTATTTTTATGACTTATTATTATAAGATAATTTTATGATACTTTGATTAAGTTTTCAAAGTGTTATAATTTGAGTTATGGTTTTTAAATGTTTTTTTTCGAACAAATTATTATTTTATTTAAAAATTAAATTTATAATTTTTTCAAAATTATATTGATAAAATGGAGTTCCTTATCTAATTCTACATGTGTAAAAATAGTTATGGTGATTTTTTTAGTTTTTTCTCGAATACTTTAATATTTGGTTAATAGTAAAAAATACCGGTTTTTTTTATAAAATACTGTATTTTTTATGAAATATCAAAAACATAATTATGATATAAAATCTATTAAATTTATTGAATAACAAAATTATGATATCATAATAGTTAATTTTTATATAAATTATTTAGAAAATTTTTATTATAATTTTTTTCAAGATAGATATAAAAGTTATTATTAGTGCTGACGCAGTGCCTGCGTAGCATTAGAAATGTAAATATTGGTTATTTATAAATACTTATTGTGTTCTAAAAAATATTTTAAAGACTCATTTCTTAATTATTATGTATAATTATTGTATTTGGGATATTAATTTATAATTTTATAGTTATATAAAAATTATCTTGTCCAAATGCATGTGCAATGCTTGCGCGTGGCAAGGAAAGACAAAATAACAAATTTAGGAAGTCATTTTGACCTATTTATGAGTTAATATAATGAATTAATGAATTTAAAAATATATATAGAACCTAAATTGTTTATTTTTATGTTATTTATTTGTTTTTAATTTTTATATATGAAATAATTAACATTAATTCTTGTGCAACGCTGTTGTAGTGCTTGTGCAAGCATAAGAAAAATAAATAAACTGCTATTATTAAAATTATAAGAATTTTTTAATGATCTAAATTATGGATAAAACGTTTTAAAAAGGAAAATTTATACCCTTATCATGTTATTATTTGGATTTGGGATATTTTAGTCCCACATGGATCACAGTAGTCCCTTTATACTAATTTACTAAAAAGAATGAAAACATGTCAAGACTATAACCTTCAATTAGTTTATTATTTTAATAAATGGTTTACCAGAATAGTATGTCATAAATAAATACTACTATTAAAGATGAATCATATATATTTTACATATAATTTTATTATAAAATTTTAGGTAATAAATAATTACAGTAACTGCTTGATCAATATTTATGTAGTAAATATTTAATTAAAAAATAAATCAAATTAATGATTTTAAAAATAGTAAAATAAATATAATTTGATATTTTTACGACATTTCACTATTTATATTGGTAAATATAATATTAATAAGATTTAATATAAGATTTAATTTTAATTGGTAACATTTTTTGAAGTTTTTAAAGTCTTAATTGTGAATAGTTTTTATTTTAAAATTTTTGTTTTTCTATGAATAATATATTTTTAAAAATTATATAAAAATTACAAAATTATTTAACGAGTCCAATAATTATGTTATTATATTGAAAATGTAATAACCTATCTTTTTATGATTTTTTAAGTCTTAAAAGCTATCAAAGATTTTTATATTTTATTAATTTGAGTAATTCATATGTTAGCCCTCACCTCAATTATAAAAGGAGGCCCCCTCAATCAAATATTTTCATCACATCAAGCCCTCATGTTTGGATAAAATCTACCAAATTCCATCCTAATCTATCCTTTATAATTTATGGAGCTCCTAGTCTTACCAAAAGACCACTTCTAGGATCCTTAAAGAGGTTCTAAAGGAGGTACTTTCACGAAGTAAGTTTCATTTTTCTTCCCTTGTAATTTCCTTTTCACATATACAGTATCCCAACCACTTTTCCAATGTTTAATCATAACATCAATGTTAATTATATACTGTATTTGTGTTGTGTTTATGATATATGTACCATAAAATCCATCAACTTTTCTTTTGTTTCTTAAATAATCAAATCACTGTTTGTTGTGCGTTAATTCACCACCTTCATTGATTATGATTTTTCATTTCCCTTTTTAAAATAATCTTGGAAAGGTTAAACTCACATATAATTGTTCTAAATTAAATAAATATATAAATGTAATTACTTATGGTTCACAATTTCATTTTGATAATTAAGATTATAATAAACAGACTTTTGAAATCTTGAATAGAACGCACCGAAATCAATTTAAATACACAAATATTGTTAACAAATGGGTGGGAAATGTTATATGAAGAATATATAAGTTATTAAAAACATGATTTTAGTTTTGTAATTATTTAATAACACTATTAAAATAGTTATATAAGATTTTTATACAACTTATGAGTAAGACAATCCCAAGTTAAGGGACTTTCATTTTAAAATTCATTTAATAGTCTCTTTAATGAAATTCAAAAGTATTGTTTATATATATATGGAATGAGTAATTTTTTATTTATATCGTGATAATTTATTACGATAATATGTTCCTTGGACAAAGTTATGTTGTTTTGAGGCCATTATAGCTCAGGATATGTTGTGTTGAGCCCATTATAGCTCAATATATGTTGGGTTGAGCCCATTATAGCTCATGATATGTTGGGTTAAGCCCATTATTGCTCAATATATGATAGGTGAGCCCCATTATAGCTATCTAATGCATTGGGAACTCTGTGGATGGATGTGGACCGAAGGGTTATTCCATGTAAAAGGTTTATTGTAAGAGGGATATGTTAAATATTTCCCAAGGTAACTAAATGTTGTTTTTATACAAGCATACGAGCTTTCAAGAAAACGGTTTTTAGAGGGTTTTAATTTTTTCACTAGACTAAAGGTTTTAATTTCATTATATCCCTTACTGAGCTTTTTTTTTCTCATTTAATTTTTATATAATATTTTTAACAGGATTAATTAGTGGTTTAAAGGATAGTTAAGGTGCTAATGAAAATGAATCAAATTATTTATATTGCAACTATTTTCATAAACTCGAATTCAGTGTGTGTAATATGTTGTGTAATTTTCTAGAACCCAAACTAAAAAAGGTCATATTTGTAACACCCCAGTATTTCATAGTATGTTATCTCATTAAATTAATTCAATAGGTTATGCTACATGCAACATCGAGTTTGAGTGCACCACAACTTACTATACTAAGCGTTAAAAAATCGGTTATAAATAGTATTACATGGATTTTGAATCTTATATACTATATATAATTTTAAAATCCATATTATGTGTTTCTTAGACATAATATAAAAACAAATTATTTTATTCGGATAAAATAAGTATTTTTCAAAAAATGCAAATTTACTACCTTTTAATGTGTAACCCTTTTTAACAAAAATATTTGAGAATTTTATATATTAAATTTAATCAAATTTAATTATTCTCTAGAATAAGAACATAAATATTTTGTTTGGATATATTTTTGGAACTTTTCTGATAACATTCATATTTTGATGAATAGTGAATATTACAAAATTTTAATTAAAAACCACAATTTTAATCGAAATAATTAATAGTGATAAATTGTGTATTTTAATGATTTTTATGTATAATTATATTATATTTTTAACATTTAATATAATGTAGGTCATTATAAGTAAATTCACATTTAAATTTGACATAAACACATTTTAATCTTTTGATAGTTTTTACTTCCTAAAAACCCTCTATTTGGTTTTGAAAATAAGCATTAAATTTATATTAATAAATTCAACTTATATGTTTTGAATTTGGTAAAAATGAATTTATTTTTTGATTCAGAATATCAAAAATTACCTTAGAGTGAAGTTTTCATATTCTTCTTAAAACAATATATTTTTTATGAATAGTGAAAAAACACTCTATTATTAGTTAAAACTGACTTTTTATATTAATAATTAGTTATTTTATTTTAATTTATTATAAGTAAAAATAGATACATAATACCTATATATGTTCAATTAAATTCATTGGAGTCATTTTATAATATGTTTAGATATATAAAATTTTATCTAACTTTTTACCGTCTTTTACCCACCTCCAAGGAGAATTAGCAAATTTGAATAAAACATAAATTTAAAGCTTCTATGAGTTGAATTTATAAAACCCAATATACACCATTAATATCAGTATGTAAATTGTTTTTCAATAAGATAAAAATAAATTTTGGTGAATAGTAACTTTTTAAATTTTATTTACTACAGTTAAAAGTAAATATGGAAATTAAGGATAAAAATGATATTATAATTACCCTCACACAAGTCCTAATTCTATTGGATAAGTGTAACTCGTCCAAAAACAAATTAGGAATAAAATATTATTCCCTTTTCTCCACTTGGATTAGATTAAGACATTTATTATTATTTTATTTAATGAAGAGTTAAAAGAGTTAAATTCAAAGTTTAATAACTAAACCATTTTTAATAGAGGGTTACACACATTATAAAATAGACTATAAATATTCATTAAAAATCTAATAATATTTTGTAAATAATGGTATTTTATTTATAATATTTAGACGATAAATATTTTAATTTTTTATGACATAATGATGATGCAGTAATTACCTTAATAATGAAATATGAAAATAATTGATATTATAAATTTCCAAATAAATGTAAATTGGGACTTATGATACATTAAAATAAATTTATATGTTAATATTACATGTTAGGGTTGTTTAAACAAATATTATTCAAAGTGATAATGTTTTTGGGATTTCAAAAAAATCAAATACTAAATAGTGTCAAAATGGACATAATTGTGTTTTTAAAAAAATATATTATATTATTAATTGATATAACAATACTAAAAATCTAATGTTCGGCCAAAAGACTTATATAATTATATATATGACATTAATGAACCACTTTTGGTTCTATTTACATTTTATAGGATGTTTATTAACCATATAATTTAAAATAAAATTTGACATTGTAAATGTCAAACTATTTAACTAAGAGTTAAATATACAAGATAAGGTTAATAAGATAACCTTAACCTATCTAAAACCTATTGGTTGAGAGGTTTTTGACCCATCCCCACATTATCATTTAAATAATTCTTTTTTGAGCCATTTTAAACGTAAAATTATTTCATTATAAAATAATATTTCAAGCTTTTCCTAAAGTGACCATCACCTCTCTTATAAAAGGGAACTTCCCCTTCCCTTACTTTCACACCTACAGCGCCTTTTGGCTCCACCATCACCTGCCCAAATATGCTAAAAACTTTACTAAATTCATCATAGAGGCCTTAATTTTGTTATAAATACATCTTATGGAGACCTTTTGATCAAATCAAAAGGAAGAACACGAAGAATAGGTAAATATGGCATCTCCACTTTCAAGTTCTTTTCTTCTTCCACTTCCTATTTATTAGTTGTTTCCATTCTAAAATAATAACTCCAGTATGTTCTATATAATTTTATGTTATTATAAAAATGGTACAACCATATTAATTATTCACTCCATCCTATAAATGAAAAAGTCACCATATGTACATACGTACATATTACTGTCTCTATGTCGTGGTGTAGTTTATTATTCAAACACTTAATTATTTGGATGGGTATAATAATGAGTATAACTAATGTACATAATAAACAGAAAATTTTAATGATTCTGTATATATGATATACCATCTAATAACATACAATTTCTATATCAATATAATGATATTGTCGCTCGTGCGTACGTACAGATTACCATCTCCATGATGCGATGATATTTATTTCCATGTTCACCATTCAATGATGATTATGAATATATATATATCAATAATAAGTATGTAATATATGACATAATAATTCTACTATAGATATATATATGTTTGTGTTTGTGTGTGTGTTTAGATATATCTTATTCACTTAGTTCTATTCAATATGATACGAAAAAGGAAGAGTGTTTATGTGTTTGTACGGCCTACCGTCTCCATAAACGGTGTTTCTATTTCATATATATGTATATTATAAAAATTAATATTCTAAATATATGTGATATATAAATCATGTTTTTTATTCTGGAATTATTTAAATCATGATTTAATTGATACAATCAAGAGTAAAAAGTTAAAACACGTACGATAAAGAAAGCTATTATTACACGAAATGTTAATTTAACAATTAAATTATAATTAAATGGGTAGTATAAAATAATAAATGAATCATTTGTGATATCATAAATATCAATATGGTAATTTTATAAATTAATAACATCCTACGGTCATTATATAGGAGGTTAGACGTACCCTCGACTAAATAAAGTACAAGGTAAGGGTTAATTTCACAATCTCTTTATTATCTGAGGTTGTTTTTATGTTTGTATCTATTAGGACATATTTATTATCCGTGTCCATGTTCCATAAAAGTGTTTTCAAAGGGATTTTTAAAGGTTATTTTTAACTAAAAAATCAGTTTAAATGTTTTTTAATATTTATTCTTATAAATCATTCTCATTAATGTCCAAGTTTTCAAAATAGGTTTTAAGGATTTATTTAAATGGACATGAATGTTTTTAAAATGTTAATTAATTTTAAAAGTATCAAAGTGGAATGGGAAAATTTGATTCTATAA
This sequence comes from Viscum album, assembly GCA_963277665.1. Lineage (NCBI taxonomy): Eukaryota > Viridiplantae > Streptophyta > Magnoliopsida > Santalales > Viscaceae > Viscum > Viscum album. The sequence goes on along the minus strand of OY728151.1, from coordinate 397,407,362 downwards.
TATCATTAAATTTCTTCCTTTGTAAATTGTGTGAATTTTAAATGTTTTCATAAAAAATAGATATTTCTATCCAAGAGTTTTACATCTCATTTTCATTTATGTCAACATCCTTTGATGAATTTTAAACTTGTTTGAATTTGATTTATTATGATACAAATCTTCCATACTGTATTGATGATTTTGTGGTAATTTTGAATGTGGATGTGTTATTTTTATACCATTCATGGTTTATGGATAAATTATTGACATTTTCTATGCTAGATTTAATACGAATGTTTTGGTTATGTTTAACCTTTTCATATTTGGAATATAATGGACTTATTAAGTTATGGGTGGATCCTGGTATAGGTCATCGATGCATTAGTTGGTCTCATGAGACAACTTAGTGTCTTGGGACAAGGATTTGGAAAAATCTTATTTCTAGTATTGTCACAATGCCTTGACTATGTGGTTATGATGCTTGCCATTATGCGTTCCATCGTTATAAATGTGGGTATTGATTTTTCATGTGATTATTCAACTAGTAGAATATCCATGTGAATAAGTAAATGCAATTATTTTATTGTAACATTTCGATATTATGTTGATGTTTATGTTTAAATGGATTTTGTTCTAGTCTTATAAATTTCCTTAAATGATTATGATTATTTATGAATGTTTCTGCTATATTTTTATCCTTACTAAGAATTTGAGCTCACCCCTTTCTATGTTTTAATTTTACCAGGATTCCAAGAAGTGTATTATGATTGATAAGAAGGGTTAAGCTAGAGGATTTATAGAGTTCTCAAAGGGACGTTTATGTTGTGTTTTATTTACTAATGTGTAATGTAACGTTCATGTATGTAATCTATTTTTCAAGACAGCTAAACTGATCGGTCTTTTGAGACTTGATTCCATGTAATCATGCTAATATATTAAAATAATGCACCAACTCTAGGTAACTGGGTTCAGGGAATCACAATTGGTATTATAGGAAGTTTAAAAATAACCTTATAAACTAGATTTAGAAAATCTATTATTAGAGAACATTACCCGAAGATAGACATTGAGGATTATTATAGAATAACTTCCTAGAATTTTGGTACTATAATGATTTTGTGAGTTTTCTAAGCAACACATCCATGTGTTGATACGAGATGGTAGAGTCGGCTCTAGCACAGATGTACCAAAGGGTAAAACCCAAAAACACCACCTTTAGATAGACTCAAATGGGAACTGGTGCACAAAAATTGGACTTTCGGCACTCTTGGCTATGACACTACCAGGGGATATACTTAGGATAATTCACATTTTCATTACAGGTCATTATTAAGGATTTAGGAGTAAATACTTTTTCAAGGAAAACATTTTATTATTATAGATTATATTCATAATCATTACAATTTATGTTAGGTATTTTTCTAGTGTGAAATTATGCAATGTGATTTATAAACTAACCTAGTGTATGTCATTTTTTAGAAATGGGTACTTGTAAAAGGATTGAGAATTCCGGCAATACACATGATCGAAATATTAAGAAGGATCATATCTTTAAATGTATTAAGAGAACATTTAAAAGGGAAATAGTATCCCACATATTCTCATCATATGAAGAAATAGTATCATGTGTTAATAAAACAAGTAACGAATTCTCTATGTCCTATGGCTTTGAAGGGAAGCAAGAGAAGAAAATGAAAGAAGAGCGAAAGATATATAAAGGGAATAAGGGAACAAAGGATTTTCCCATATGTGATAACTGTGGAAAGAATCATCTTGGTAAATTCTTGAAGGGAATGAAAGTTTTTTATATGTGTGGAGAAAAAGGACACTGAGTACGTGATTGCAAGGATATAAAAAATGTTTCAAATGGACAATGCATCATCTGTAAGGAGTTGGGATACTATACAAATCAATTCCCAAATCATCATAGTATACCACAAATGATGTTGTTGGATAATAATCAAGTTATGATATTACCACAGATAAGGAGTAAATACTACTGTTCTTATATTGATATTAATGAATTATATCATTTGAGTTTTCTATAAATGATATACTGGTTATAATAATTATGGATTATATATAGATTTAACTACATTACTATTTCATTAAGGAGCTGAGAATGTGTGGAACAAAGAAAAGTGACTCAATGGTAGGATAATTTTTTATTGAAAAATATATGGTTCAGAGAAATATAATCCTTAATATGATTCTGATATGGAGGTAGTGATTTTGTAATAATATATGATTGATCTGGATAAATTATATTGGATATTCATGACTACCTTAAAACTGATTAATGATTTGTATATTCCATCATTGTTGGAGTTTACAAAATTTTTGGATATAAGGAGTATATCTAGTATTCTATAATGAATAAGGGAGAATTAATGTAATCAAAATGGTTATATGATTATTCAAGGTATTACTGGGCTTTAAAATAATACATGATAAAGGTATTCACATGTTTTTACATGGGAAAAAGGATCTTCATTTCCTTATAAATTTTGGAATTGAGTCTGGATAAAAGTATTTCAGATATGTTTAAAGGTTGAGATCGATTATGTTTGATATTGGATATTACTCTTAAGGTTAAATCATTTCATGAGATTATTTTTTGATTTTCATAAAATGGAAAACCCGGAGGTCAGGCGACAAACAATCGCGTTCGAAAAAGCCGCGGGACTTGAACCCACAACCGAAGGGGGAAAGGGTGCATCACCTATAACTAGCCTATGTGATGTCCTGATTTGTATAATATATTTTTTTAAATAGTCTCAAAAATAAATATAAATTCATTTTTAAACCCTATATGATTAGGATAAATAGAATATTTCTAAATTCTATCCCCAATTGGTGTGAAAGATGAGTTTGTGGTAGGAATTAGTTGAAGGATGAAACTCTACATGTCATGTATATATATTTATTTATTTATTTCCTATTATTATATGAATAAATAAACTATTAAACTTTATGGAAGTTATCTTAAAATAAAAAATGTGTTATCATAATACCATATGATTTTTTTCAACTGATGATATTTTACATCATCTTAGATTGATGGCTTTGAGGCCCTCAATTTTACACTTGTTTGTGATTGATGACCTCAATCACTCCCTATAAATATTTATGTTTTTCTCCAATTATGTTTCTCTATTTTCCACCAATGTTCTCTTAATCGAGATCATAATATGGTGGTGAGTTTTTCATTTCTCTTTCCCTCTTATTAAGATTAAATTTTTTTAACCAAATTTTTGATGTGGGTTTTCTACAAAGGTATTTATCTATTTTAAACCTATTATTTTCTAAGAACAATTTAAAATTTTGAGTATTAAATTTATTGAAGTAGGGGAGAATGTAACACACCAGGATTTCATTGTACGTTATCTCATTAAAGCAATTCAATAGTTTGTGTTATACGCAACATCGAGTTCGAGCGCACCACAACTTACTAAACTAACTGTTAAAAAAGAGGTTATGAATGGTATTAACTGCATTCTGAATCTTATAAACTCTATATAATTTTAACATCCATATTATGTGTTTTTTAAACATAATATAAGAACAAATTTATTTTTTCATATAAAATAAGTATTTTTTTTAAAATGAAAGTTTACAACCTTTTAATGGAATCCCCATTTTAAAACCAATATTTGACAATTTTATATTCTCAATTTAGTTAAATTTAATTATTATTTAGAATTATAACATAAAAATTTAGTTTGGATAAATTTTTGGTACTTTTCTGATAGCTTTCATGTGTTGATGAATAGTGAAAATTACTATGTTTTAATTAAAAACAACAGTTTTATCAAAATAATTAATAGTGATAGATTATGAATTTGAATGGTTTGGAAGTATAATTATATTATATTTTTAACATTTAATACAATGGAGGACATTATAAGTAATTTTACATTTAAATTTGACATAAACATAGGTCAATCTTTTGATTGTTTTTACTTTTCTAAAAACATTATTTTTGGTTTTGACAGTGGGAGATAATTTTAAATTAATAAATGCAACATAAATGTTTTGAATTAGGAAATTTAGACTAATTTTTTTTGATTTGGAGTATCATAATTAGATTAGGGTAAATTATTGATATTTTCTAAAAACTTTTAATTTTTTATGAATAGTGATAAAACATTGTGTTATTAGTTTAAACCGAATTTTTATTTAAATAATTAGTTATTTTATTTTAATTTATTATTGGTCAAAATAGATACATAATACATATATATTTTCAACTAAATTCATTGGAGTCATTTTATAATTAGTTTTGATATATAAAATTTTATCTAACTTTTTACCTTCTTTTACCCACCTCCTAGGAGCATTTTAAAATTTATATAAAACATAATATTACGCTTCTGTGAGTTAAATTTCCAAAATCTGAGAGACACAGTTAATATAATGAAGTAAAATTTCGTTAAATAAGATGATTTTTTTTGAATATTTACTTTTTAACTTTTATTTACCACAGTTAAAAATAAATAGGGTAATTAAGGGTAAAAATGATATTATAATCACCCTAAAAGATGTCCTAATTATATTGGATAAGTGTAATTCAACCAAAAATAACTTATGAATAAAATATGACACCTTTTGATCCAGTTGTATTAGATTTGGACATTTATTATTAATTTATTTAAAGAAGAGTTAAAAGAGTTAAATTCAAAATTTAATAACTAAACCATTTTTAATACAGGGTTACATAAAATATAAATTTGATTGTAAGTATTAATTAGAAGGAAAAAAATATTTCCTATATAATGGTATTTTATTTATAATTTTTAGAAATTAAATAATTTAATTTATTTATGACACAATGATGATGCAATAATTACCTTATTAATAAAATATTAAAATAGTTGATATTATAAATATATAAATAAATTTAAATTGAGACATTATATGAATTAAAATTACTCGTATAGGATGATGTGACATGTCAGGGTTGGTTAAATAAATTTTATTTTAATTGATATAGTTTTTATGGCTTTCAAAAAAATCATATACTTAATAGTGTCAAAATTGACATAATTGTGTTTGTAAAACAAATATTATATTATTAATTGATATAATTGTCCTAAAAATATAAGGATCATCCAAAAGACTTATATAACAATTTATATGACATTAATGAACCACATGGGGTTCTTTTAATGTTATATTATGTTTATTAACCATATGATATAAAAATACAAAGAGACGTGGTAAATGTCATACTATTTAACTAAGAGTTAAATCTAAAATATAAGGTTAATATGATGAAATTAACCAATCTAAAACCTATTGGTTGAGAGGTTTTCAACACATATACACCTTAAAATTTATATAATTCATTTTTGAGCCATTATAAACCGAAAATTATTTTATTTAAAATAATATTTCAAGCTTTTCCTAAAGTGACACTCACCTCTCTTATAAAATGGTACTACCCCTTATCTTAATTTCACACCACCATAGCCTTTTGTATCGGCCAAACCCAGCCCAAATATCCTCCCACCTTTCCTCCCTTCATCCTGGAGGCCTTAATTTGGTCATAAAGTCATCTTAAATACCCCTTTTGATCAAATCAAAAGGATGAACTCGAAGAAGGGTAAATATTGCATCACCTCTTTCAAGTTCTTTTCTTCTTCCACTTCCTCTTTCTTTGTTGTTTCCATTATAAAATAATAACTCGAGTACCTTATATATACTGTGATGTTGTTATAAAAATGGTACAAACATGTTCATTTTTTATCAATCCGATATATGATAAAGTCACCATATGTGCGTACGTACGGATTATCGTCTCTACGTCGTGGTGTTGTTTGTTATTCAAACACTTAATTATTTGAATGGGTATAATAATGAGTATAAATGATGTAAATAATAAATAAATAATTATAATGATTCTTTATATATGATATAACATCTAATTACATATGATTTCACCATTAATATAATGATATTGTCACTCATGTGTACGTATGTATTACCGTAGCCACAACGCGATGAGATTCATTTCCACATTCACCATTCAACGATTATTATGAAAACATATATATATCATTAATATGTATGTAATATATGACATAATAATTCTACTGGATATATATATATATATATATATATATATATATATTTACTTACAAATATCTTATTCACTTAATTCTGTTCAATACGACATGAAAATGCAAACATCGTTTATGCATACATACGACCAACCGTCTCCATAAATGGTGTTTTATATTTCACATTTATGTATATTATATATATTTATTTTCTAAATATATATGATGTATAAACCATGTTTTTTTTCTATAAATAATTATATAATGATCTATGTGATACAATCAAGAGTAACAAGTTAAAAAACGTATGATAAAGAAAGTGATTATTACCCTAAATGTTAATTTAACATGGAAATTACAATTAAATGGGTAGTATAAATTCATAAATGAATCATTTATGATATCGAAAATATTAATATGGTTCTATTATAATTTAATAACAAAAAAAATATCTTTATACAAGAGGTTAAATGTACCCTCAACTAAAGGAAGTACAAGGTAAAGGGTTAATTTCCCAATCTTTTTATTATCTACGGTTGTTTATACGTTAGTATATATTGAGACATAATTATTATCCATGACCATGGTTCAGAAAAGAGTTTTAAAATGGAATAATTTGAAGGCATTTTTTTACTAAAACATCATTTTAAATGATTTAAATATTTATTGTTATAAATTATTCTCATTACTCTCCATGTTTTCAGAATGTTTTTTATAGATTTATTTATATAGACATTAATGTTTTTAAAATTTTAATTCCTTTCAAAAATTTCAAAGTGGCATGTGACAGTTTGATTCAAAAATGTCTTTAAATGTCTTCCTTTCTAAATTGTGTGACTTTTAATTGTTTTCATGAAAAATGGATACTTCTCTCAAAGAGTTTTACAAATCATTTTCATCTATGTCAACATCCTTTGATGGGTTTTAATCTTGTTTGAAGTTGATTTATTATGATACTAACCATCGATACTTTATAAAAGGTTTTGTGATAAGTTTGACTGTGGATGTGTTATTTTTATACCATTCATGGTTTATAGATAATGTATTGACATTTTTTATGCTAGGTTTAATACTAATGTTTATGTTATGTTTGACCTTCCCATATGAGGAATGAATTAGACTTAGTAAGTGATGGGTGGATCCCGCTATAGCTCCTCGATGCATCGGTAGATCTCATGAGACAAACTAGTGTCTTGGAACAAGGACTTGACAAAATAGTATTTGTTTTTTTGGCACAATGCCTTGAATATTTGGTTATGATGTTAGGAATTATGCATTCCATCATTATGAAAGTGGCTATTGATATTTAATGTGATTATTCAACTAGTATAAAATCCATGTGAATAAGTAAATGGAATTATTTTATTGTATCTTTTCTATATTATATTGCAGTTTATTTTTAATAGACTTTTGTTTTAATCTTATACATTGCCTTAAATGATTATACTTATTTATGAATGTTTTTGCTATATTGTTATCCATAGTAAGCATCTGAGCTCACCCCATTCTATGTTTTAATTTTCCCAGGATTCCAAAAAATATATTATGATTGATAAGCAGGGTTAAGCTATGGGATTAATGGCGTTCTCAAAGGATCAATTATGTTGTGTTTTATTTTATAATGTGTAATGTAATGTTCATGTATGTAATAAATTTTACAAGACTACTAAACTAATCGGTCTTTCGGGACATCATTCCATATAATTGTGCACATGTATTAAAATAATGCACCGACTATGGGTAACTGGGGTTGGGGTGTTACACTATGTATTAATAAATTTTGTGTATTTATTCAGGTTTCTTTTTTAAAATATCACACTTAAATTCTATGGGATGAACCATGGTTTTGTGTTTGGGTTTTATATTTGGTAAAAGAGGAATAGTATAAACAACTTTGGACATTAGACATTATCATTTTCTATAGAAAAATCTATGTGTTAGTATTTAATTTTGAAATTGTAGTTAATTAAGTATACATAACAAAATAGTTCATCTTAATCATAAATAAGTGAATTTAGAATTATAAGTATAATGAACGAATTGCGAGCAAACAATTCATTTAAGGTAAAGATAATTTAACATCCCATGATTTTAATAATAAACACAATGTGCTTAAATGAACTACTAAATACTATGTGAACTTTATAATCTAACCATTAAACATAATTTTGTTACTTCTCTATTTTAAATTTAAAAAAATAGATATAAACAATTGTGATTGATAAGTTTTTCAGTTTTTGATAGAACAAAAATAATTTCTGGAAAATAGTTACCTACCCCTATGAATAGTAACATACCTGTATGAATAGAAATCTACCCTTATGAATAGTAACATGAACATTATGAATTGTAATGTACCCTTATGAATAGTAAAATTCACCATTGAAATTGTAAATAAAATTTATCCATCTTATAAGTGTTACTGTGATATAATTATTTTATAATATTTGTAAAAAAATATTTTACAAATTATTTATTAAGTGTTGGTATTTTAGTAAGTCACGTATCTATTACAAAATTCTGATTAATTGAATAATTGAGGTTGAAATTTAATTTTTATAAATTGGATTCATAAATAATTATTTGTATGAAGTATGATTATAAGATAATTTTATGAGACCATGATTAAATTTTCAAGGTTTTCTAAAATGAGTTATAGTTTTAAAATAGTTATTTTTCAAATAAATTATTATTTTAGTTAGAAATTTAATTTCTCATTTTCAGATTTTTTTTGATAAAATAGAGTATATTTTTAAATCCTACAAATCTAAATATGGATAGTTTGAATTTATGATATTTTTCTGGAATAATTTAATATTTGGTGAATTGTAAATAATACATTATTTTATAAAATATGGTATTTTCTATAAAATCTCGATGACATAATTATGATATAAAATCACTTAAATTTATTAAATAACTAAAATATGATTTCATAAGAATAATTTTGTAAATAAGTTATTCGTAACATTTTTACTATAATATTTACTAAGATAGGTATAAGAATTAACATCAGTGCTGAGGTAGTTCCTACGAAACATTGGTAATGTCAATTTTGGTTATTTATAAATACTAATGGAGTTATTAAATTATTTTAAAGATTCAATTATTAATTATTATGTATTATTTATGCATTTGGGAAATTAATTTCTAATTTTATTGTTATATAACAATTATCTTGTATGAAGGAGTGTGCAACGCTTGCGTAAGGAAAGAAAGGAAAAAATAAAATATCTAAGAAGTTATTTTGACATATATATAAGTGAATATAAATAATGAATGAATCTAGAAATTATTTTGAACCTAATTTATTTATTTTTATGATATAAATTTATTTTAAATTTTTATATAGAAAATAATTAACATTAATGCATGTGATACGCTGATGCAGTGCTTGGGCAAGCATTAGAAAAATAAATAAAATGTTTTTGTTTAAAATATATGAATTATTAAATTATTTAAATTGTGGATATATTTTTTTATATAATAAAATATCGACATTTACCATGATTTGATTCATTTTTTTGATATTTTGGACCCACATGGATCACAAGGATCACATTGATCCCTTTATATTTTTTATTAAAAAGAATGACAACTTATTTTCACTATAACATTCAATTAGATAAATGTTTTATTCAATGGTTTTATAGCTTAGTATTTTGTACATAAATAATATTCTGAATGATAAAACTTTTATCTTTTTAAAATAATTATATTTTTAAATTATTTGTAATAAATAATTACATTAATTGCTTGAACAATATTGATGTAGTAAATATTAAATAAAGAATAGATAAAATTAATGATTTTAAAAATTGTAAAATAAATATAATCTGATATTTTTAAGTCATGAAACTATTAATAAAGGTAAATATAATATTCATAAGATATTATAAAAAAAATAAAACTGGAAACTTTTGTTGATATTTTTAAAGTCATAATTTTGAATAGTTTTTATTTTGACAAAATGTGGTTTTCCATGAATAAAATATTTTATTAAAATATTTAAAAATAAAAATCTATAGAAAAAGTTAAATAATTATGATATTCCATTTTAAATGTAATCCCATTTATTTGAAGTATTTTTTTAAATCTTAGACCCTATAAAAAATTATTATATTTAATTAATTTGAGTAATTCCTATGTTACCCCTCACCTCAATTATAAAAGGAGGCTCCCATATTCACATATTCCCATCACCTAAATCCATGTTGTTCAGAAAAAATATACCAAATTCTATCCTCATCATCCCCGTCCAAATTTATGATCTCCTGGTCTAACAAAAATACCACATCAAATATCTTTAAACTGGTTCTCATGGAGTAACTTTCATGAAGTGACGTTCTTTATTCTTCACTTTTAATTTTTTTACTTATACCATATCCCCAAAACTTTTCCAATGTTTCATGAAAACACTAGCATTACTTATATACTAGAGTGTTTTTTGTTTTTATTGTATATGAATCATAAAATCTCTCATCTTCTATTTTTCTATTAAATAACAAAATCACAGTTTGTGGTGTGTTAATTCACCACCTTCGTGGATGATGATTTTTCATTTCCCTTTTACCAAAATAACAGTAAGTTTTAACTCACATGTAATTTTTCAAAATGACCAATATATATATATATATATATATATATATATATATGTAATAACTTCTGGTTCATTATATCATTTTTACAATGAATACAATAATAAAATGACTTTTGAAATCATGAAAAGAACGTACCCGAAACAATTTAAATAACAAAATATTGTTAATAAAAGGGTGGAAAATGATATAAGAAGATTATGTACGGTTTTATAAAAAATTTAGATATTTATTTTTTAACAACAGTATTTAAACTGTTGTATTAGTGGTTTAAGAATTTTTGAAGTAAGACAAACCCGAGGTAAGGTATTTTACATTTAAAATTATTTTAAAGGTATCCTTAATGAAATTAAAAAAAAAATTTATATATATATATATATATATGGAATGAGTCATTTTTCCTAATTTCATGATTCTTTACTACCATGATATGTTCCTTAGACATAGTTATGTGGGGATGAGCCCATTATAGATTAAGATATGTTGGGATGAGCCCGTTATAGCTCACAATATATTGGGATGAGCCCATTTTTTCTCAAGATATGTTGGGTTAATCCAATTATAGGTCAAGATATGTAGTGTGATTTAATGATGTAGAATTTCGATATAATTCTTTTAAAATTATTTGGGATTATTACAAGTCTGCGAAAATCGACGGAACTTGATTCTTAGACCTAGAGACCCAGAAATAGAATTTTGATCTTTTTTACGGTACGTTAAGTAAAAGTGCGATCATTGATTTATATATATTTATATATGTTCATATATTAAATATATGAGGGAACTATTGAATTTGTAGTGCCGAGTTTTTCATAGGGGAATCATAACTTCATCCTGAAAGTGTAAAATGATTAAAATAAATTTTTGAGCTTTATACAAAACAATAAAATAACTCATTGATTTTTTTTGTAACCAATGAGTGACAGTGGCAGGACCTCTGGGGTTTCATGCCATTTAATGGCTATTTACATTTGATTGTGTAACTGTACCGTTGAGAGATTAATGGTTTTATTAATTGAATTCACTAATGAACCAGATTATTTGTGCATTGAGTTAAACTTCTATCATCATTTATTTAAACAATGATTAGGCAAGAGTCATGAGCATTGACAAGAAGAAACACTAACCAATTATCGACGACGACTTCCTCCAATATAGAATGGATCTTTGAATCCTTATATGATTCAATCCAACATTCGACCAAATCAAACAAACATGATACAAATGCATACCCGTCTTTCACATCGGCATTGTCTATCAAAGTGTTTTAGGTAGTGGTTTTATTCAGAGAGTTTTATTATTATTTTACTCTTATGGATGATTGAATTGCCTCCATGGTATAATGCTAATGCTGAGGGAGAAGGCCAAACGAACAAGGTCCAGACCCTCCACCGATCTCATTATTGGATATGTTCTTCGTGGGTGACCATAAAATATGATGGAAGATGAAATTGAAGAATGTGTAGTGTAGGGGCTTTCTTGGGAGGCCCATAGATGCGTACGGGAAAGGAATCGGACCACCGTTACTTCACAGGTGGCCTATAAGAAGCATCGTCAGCGTGACGACACTGGGGAATGTAGGAGGCGGTGGCCGGCCAGCAGCAGCCGCATTGGAGTTGGGCGGCAAGCTATGACATTGCGACATAGAGGAGGTTCATAGATTTGTGCCACCGTGGTGGGTGGACCCGTAGTCTATGAGTTCCGTAGGTGACTGGTCCAGCGGACAGACAAGGTAGAGTGAAGCCAACCAGCACCACTGATTGATGAAGCCTAGATGACTTGTCCATTCCAGAGGGATGTTTACCCCCACCTACCAGTGGGGGTTGCACCCATCTAGTGGGTCCAGAGGTTCCATGCCCGGAAGGCCGCATCCAATTGGGTGGTCCAGGCCGAACCCGTGACCCAGCAGGCTCGACCTGGGCCAGCCGTACCGAGCCAAGCCCATCCCCATTGGGTTGGGCTCAGACACTATTTGGGAAAAAAATTTCTTAAATGGGTGTAACTCCAAAACTAGACATCTATTTGATAAAACTTCTATAGTGATGAAACCCATAGGATAAGGCAGACCTTTTGAGATACCCCACTAGGGTTTTTGGGAGAAAGTTAGAATGTGTCCAGGTTGGATCAGACTCAAATCCAACCGGGACAACGACATTAAAATGACTATCACATATAGATTGGGTATCTGATTGAAGTGTCACCTATTGCGCTAGAACCCTTGTGACGTAGCGGTTCATCGGGTTACTTATTCGATGGGCTTTGTGCCGGTTGAAATATGACTGATGGCCTGATTAGAGGGTTCTCCCGGAATCAAGCGTGCTATGTGAGGGAATCTCATGGCTGACTGTGACATGGAGAACAAAGGGTGATTATGTGGGTGTTAGTACCTACCAATCCAATGTGATTCAAATCCTATGTGGGTCAGCGCTAAGCAATTATGTGTTGGTTAGTGGATATCGATCCTATGTGGGTCATATCCTATGTGGTTAAGCGCTTAGCGATATTATGTTAGTCAGTGCCTATCAATCATGTGTGGGTCATCACATACTGACCCTATGTTGGTCAGCAGCAGAGCCTCTTGATAGAAAAAAAATGATATAGATTTATGACCAATCATCTATACTTATGTACTTAAGTTATACCCGGTGTGAGCTTTCATTTTCATTGTTATTTCTTTTTTGAGATCATGCATTATGGTTATTACTTTTTGGAATTATGAGAGACCTTTAGGGGTCTCGGGTTCCCAACTACGTATTTCTATACTCACCCCTCCACGGGCAACGCCCACATCTTGTTGAGTTTTTTTCATACAACGTGAATCTTCAATTAAGACTTGTGAAGTCAAGAAATAATAGTATACGAAGGTGTCCAATTGACGTGGAGAGCTGTATTGATGAGTTGTACCGACCCGTCCTGTAGGATCCTAGGTGGGTGGCTTTAGACGCTATTTTTCCTTTTACCTATACTACCATTTAATTTGGGCTCGTATTCTGGACCCTTTTACTTTTAGTAATCACTTTTACACTCATTTGAGGTTTTTTGTTGTTTTTGTACCATTCTTCTTCCATCGTGTTATACATGTGTGCAGTGTGCCTTGTCTGTGTGTGTACATGTTTTGAGTAAATGCGTTACCTTTTTAAAGATATTCCATTCTGATGCTAGTCCCTAACTGCTGGCCTCTAGATGGTAGGATTGGGGTAGTCATGAGATGGGCGCCGAGTGATGGGTCATGACAAACTGGTATCTTAGGGAGGTTGGTTCTAATAGAATAACTATGAGTCTGTGTCCTTAATGGAGCAATAGTGTCAGGTGTATTGAGATTGGATTTCTATCAAGAGAGTATAGTGTTGGTTTTGGGGCCTATGTATCCATACACTAAGACCCTGAATTCTGATTTCCGACTCATTACACAATAACACTAGTTGCTTGTGTTTTGAAAATGTTGTTTTATTTTTTGATATCTATGAGTGATCTCTCCTAGTATAATTTATTGATTGTGTCCCACCTGTTTATTTTAGGATTCCACCGCATAGACAGTCAGCTAGGATTCCAAATAATGATCACAATGAAGTCCCACCGAGCGATGAGGCATCGGTGTATAGCCCTCTTAAGGTGATAGAACCTTCAGGTAGTGTACTAGTAGTACCACCACCCGTAGGCCTGTAGTTGCCACCAGCCCCACTAGAAGACTGTGCACACTGACTTAGCGCATTTCTTGGGGTCCATAGAAAGAGGCCTCCGAGGTTTTGAGGCAAGGTAGACCCATAGGCGGCTGAGGACTGGTTGGAGGTTGTGGAACCTGTTTTTAGATTGGTTGAGACACTAGTAGACCAGATGGTGATTGTAATGGCTAGCCTCCTTCATGGAATTACAGAGATATGGTGGAGCCTGATGCTCCATACACATGAGGTGGAGGCACTCTCTTGGTTTTACATCAAGGCCATCTTCATGGCGGAGTTCATATTAGGGTTACTATGCTCTGTGCGTATTCAAGAGCTACCTCACTTACAGCAGGGGAGCCTGACAGTAGCCTAGTACTCAACGAGATTCACTGACCTCTCTCGCTACTCCACCGACATGGTAAAAGACCCATTATTTAGGGCCCAGACCATTAATAAAGGTCTTTGGTGATAGATCATAGTGTCAATGATATCTCTCAATATCATGACACATGATGGGGTGCTTGATTGATCGCTTTCAGTGGAGAGATTTCTACCTGAGTAGACACCAACAGTGAGCGCCACCACCAGAAAATAGGTAGTCGATTCATCTGTAGAATGAATTAGGTAGATGAAACAGTTGTCCGAGCAAGCCATACATTCTAGAGGGCGACCCCAGGATTTAGGGTCGAAGGTGTAGAGCTCATGAGACAGATGAGGTCAGTAGAGGAGAAGATTTTGTTTCACATGTGGTGGTCATTGTCACATGGCTTGCGACTACCTGACCCTCTGTACTAATGATAAGAATACGGTCAAGGGAAAAATGAACTAAAGGCATATATTTGATCATGGAGGTTGATAGGGCGGTGAAAATGGAATAGGAGTGGGTCACACAGTGGGAGGTGGGTGATGGTTTGAGGTTCTATCTCCACCACCCCCAGGTGGTCTACCCCGACCACAGGGGGCTAGTGGATATGGGTGAGCTATGATTTAGGTGGAAGAGGCCTACGACCATGCTGCTCTAGAGAAGATAAGAGGTATGATTTGTGTCTACTCCACCCTAGCTACAGTTCTTATAGACACTTGTTCGAGTGACTCATTCATTTCCACAACACTCGTTTGGAGCTCAGAGATTCAAATGGAGTTTTTGGCTCGATTATTATTTTTAAAATATCTTATGGGATATTTTTAGATGATTACATACTAGTTTAGGTAGTTTCAGCACACTCGTGGATGCGAGATCTTCGACTGTGATCTCCAAGTAGCACCATCGAGGCCTTCTGACATCATATTTGGTATGGACTGGCTATCCACAATCCATATTCAGAGCGACAGTTTTAGGTGACAAGTGTGGTGTGTCTATGAGGATGGGTATACGTTTTCCTTCACTGGTGAGATTGAAACCATATAGGAACTGGTTGGAATTTCTCAGGGGAGGGTGCAGCTGATCACTCATCAGTTTTTTAGCATTAATCATACTGTAGTGGATGAGAGGAGTCTGAGCTATCCTATTGTGGTTGACCAGTATGTTGATGTCTTCCCTGATGATATTACAGGACTACCTCCTCATAGAGAGGTTGAATTTTAATTCGACATATACCTTGATATGTCACCGATATCAACCCCATCATATCATATAGACCTCTTGGAGCTTCATGAATTGAGGGTACACTTGGAATACGTGTAAAAGAAGGGTTTCGTAAGGCCTAATGTTTCACCTTGGGAAACCCCAAATTTGTTCACCAAGAAGGATAATGGGAGTATGAGGATTTTCTTGGACTATTAGTGAATGAACTAGGTGACCGTGAAGAACAGGTATCCTCTATCAAGGATTGATGAACTCTTACATTACCTAAAGGGAGCATGGTGGTTTTCGAAGATAGAGCTCAGATCAGGCTATCATCTTCTTAGGGTACGGGATGAGTACATACTGAATACAACCTTCAGATATCAGTATGGACATTACGAGTTCGTGGGGATGTCATTCTGTACGAGAAACACTCTAGATGTGTTCATGAAACTCATGAACATGATCTTAAATCCATACCTCAATCACTTCATGGTATTCTTATTTGAAGAAATCTGAATATACTCAGAATCAGAGGAGGATCTCACTATGCATGTACAAATCATTGTAGATACACACCGAGAGCATCAAATCTATGGAAATATCTCGATGTGATAGTTCTAGCTATGAGAAGTCCACTTACTAGGGCATGTTATTTCAAAGTCAAGAGTTACAGTGGATCTGCTATAGACAAAGGTACCACTTTCATGGGAGCCTCCCAGGAGTGTGATCGAGGTGCTATGTTTTTCTGGGGTTGGCTGGGTACTACAAGAGATTTTTACATAGATTTTCTGGGATCTAAGCACCCATGTTATCTTCGAAAATAAGGGAAATATTTTCTTGTGGATGGAGAGGCGCCATTAATGTTTCCAAGAGCTGAGGTAGATATTGGAGAGTTCCCCTATCTAATGGTTACCAGAAGAAGGGATTGGGTATGTAGTAAAACGGGGATGCATTAGGGACCATTATAGGGTGTGTCCTAGTGCAAGAGTTAGTGGTGATTTCCTAAGACTAGCGACAGCTAAGGAAAAACAAGTAGAACTATGTGACACATGACTTTTAGTTATCAGTAGTGGTCTTTGTGTCGAAGATGTAGTAGTACTACACTATGGGTCAATTGTTTACTATCTACTCCAATCATAAGAGTCTTAGGAATATCATCTTGTAGAATGTATTGAACATAAGATAATGGCGATGGATGGAGTTCCTCTAGGACTGTGATTCTAAGATAGTCTAAACTCTTGGGAAGTGGAACATGGTGGAAGATACACTCAGCAGGATGTTTGGACTATAGTTTTTGAGTGAGGTGACACAGCAGCTACCCTATTTCAGATATCATTTTTGAAAAGTGATGGAGAATTGTAACTCTAATCTATGATAGTGAATCCCCCACCACTTCAATGATTTAGGGAGGCACAACTTAGGGACATTGACTGTGAGGGCCGATGTTCTCAGATATCCTCAGGATGGGCTGTTGAAGGATTTTTCGAAGGCAGGGATAACATCATCATTTTTAGATGGCGTGCCATGGTGCTAGTGATGCTATGAAAGGAGGTGTTGAGATAGTTCCACAAATCCCTTTGGTGGTATATCATTGTGTGTCGATGATTTACCATGTCCTCTGGAGTTAGTACATATGTCCAGTGATGAAGAAAGAAGTGGTGGAGTTCGTTTCATGGTGCCTCACTTGTCAGAATGTGAAGGATGCTCACAAGGATCCATCAGGATTGACTCAACCACATAAGGTACAAGAGTGGAAGTGGGATGGAATCTCCATGGAATTTCTCATAGTGCTACCATGTACGTTCAGGGGTCACGATTCCATCTAGGTGATCTTCGACCAAATCAACAAGTTAAACCTATTCCTACCCATCAAAGAACATGGATCAATAGTGGTCTTTGGATACCTTTATATACATGAGATTGTATGACTTCACCGGGTTCCATCGACTATCGTTTCAGATCATCACACTAATTTTACATCTCAGTTGTTTTTGGGATTACATGAGGTGTTCGAGACTAAGCTATGATTCAACATCGCCTTTTATCTTTAGACAGATTGTCAGATGGAGTGGACTACACAGATTCCTGAGGACATTCATCATGATTGTATCCTTGATTTTGGCCATAGTTCAGAGGACCACCTGCCCCTGGTGGAGTTCAAATACATCAATATTTATCCCTCTACCATCGGTATGATACCTTTTGAGGCCTTGTACGGGCGACCATGTAGATCAACTCTATGCTAGACATATCCTAGAGAGTCAGCACTTATTGTTCCAAAGTTAGTACGAGCTACCATTGAGAAGGTACAAATCATCCACAAGAGGAGGAAGACTACACAGAGATGGAATATGTCTTATGCTGATAGGAGATAGAGGCCCTTGGAGTTTGGGGAGGGAGACCATTTCTCTTTATGGGTCTCACCCTGAGAAGGATTGCAGAGATTTGGCTGGGGCGGCATTCTATCTCCATGGTTCATCGGACAATTCTTGATTCTCAGCAATGTGAGCGAGGTGGTGTACCATTTATATCTTCCACCACAGATGCACCAGGTGCATAATGATTTCTATGTGTACGTATCTAAGGAGGTACATACATGATCCATCACAGGATATCGACTAGGACAAGCTGGACAATGAAGATGGGGGTGGCGTTCGTAGAGTTCCTAGTGGATATAGAGGATTGATAGGAGTTGGTCCTTCGTGGGTGGTCGATTCCTCTAGTGCAAGTTTGGTAGAAGCACAAGAACCTCTAGGAGATCACATTGGATCAGGAGGATCAGATACATGCTCAGTACACCAATTTATTTTCCTAGTTTATTTGTTTATTTCTAGGATGTAAATCCCTAAAGGGGAGATAATGTAAAGACCTGAAATTTCAATATAATTTTTTTAAATTATTTGGGATTATTATGAGTTTGAAAAAATTGATGGTATTTGATTCTGAGGCCTGAAGAGCCTATAATGAAAATTTAAACTTTTTTAAGGTATGTTCAATAAACGTACGAGTGGTGATTTATATCATTTAAACCAATGCTTGTATTAAAAATCTGAGGGCACCATTGAATATTCAGTGTCGTGATTCGATTAGGTGAAGTTTAACTTCGACCGACATAGTTCAGTTGAAAAGTTAATTTTTAGAATTTATAGAAAATAATAAAATAACTCAACGAGTTTTATTTTTTTATTTCATTGTAACATATTATCGACGGTGGTGGGATCACTGAGTTTTTAGACCATTTAATGGCCAATTACAGTTTCATGTGTAACCGAACGGTCGAGAGATTAATGGGTTTATTAATTTAATTCATTAATTAACCTCATTATTTGTGTGTTTAATTAAACCCCACTCTTCATCTATTTAAAAAAAGAATGGACATGGGTCTTGTGCACTCATGATAGGATCCTCTGATGAATTTTTTGTGGTGACTTCCAACAACGTAGAATGGAGCTTCAACGCCTTAGAGGATTCACTCCAGAGTTTGAGGAATTCCAACGAACATGCTATGAATATGGAACCGTCTTCCTCATCCACACCGTCTACCAACATGTTTTAGTTAGGGGTTTTATTCAAATAGTTTTATAATTATTCTACTCTTTTTGGTGATTGAGTTTCTTCCAGGTTATAATGCTAACAGGTAGGGCACGGGATGAACAAACAGGGCTCGTACCCTCCACTGATCTTGTTATTGGTAGCGTTCTTCGTGGGAAACTAAAAAGTATGGCAGAATGATGAAACTGAGGACCGTGATGTGTAGGAGTTGTCATAGGAGGCCAATATGAAATGAAATGAAAGAAATTGGACCACTGGAGGCCAACATAAGCATCACCGATGCAACGGAACTGATGACCATAGGAGGAGACGGTAGATAACTGTCGACCTTCAGAAGGTGGCAGTGCCTGAAGGCATCGTGGCAGACGAAGGTGGTGGTTGGCCAGCACCAGCCACATTAGAGATGGGAAACGTGCAATGGCGGCACGTCACGGAGGAGGTTTGTGGCTTCGATTCGTGTTGGAGGGTAGACTCACGGTCTGCAAGTTCTAAAATTGACCAATTTAGCTAACCAACCTAGTGGAGAGGTGCCAAAACGACACCACTGATTGATGATGTGCGAACAGCTTGGCCGTTCGGGAGGGGAGAAGACCCGCACCCAGCTAGTGGTCCACACCTAGCCAGTGGGCCTAAAGGTTCCATAGCACACCAACCAGCGCCCAGCCGGGTGGGTCGGGCCGATCCTGCGGCCCAGTAGGCCAAGCCCGTGGCCAGCAGGCCGAGCCTGCAACCCAGCAAGTAGAACTGGGCCTAGCCGAACTGCGTCGAGCACAATCCTTTTTGGACAGGCCCGACAAGCTGTGTCTGGTCATTCCGACCTTTTCGGACTGGTCCCAAACCCTTTTTGGGCCCAATTTCTCTTAAATGGGTGTAACTCCTAAACCAAATGTCAATTTGACGAACCATATGTGGTGCTAGAATCAATAGGATGAGGCATAAATTTTGAGATACTCCACTTGGGTTTTGAGAGATATTTGGAGCATGGCTGAGTTGGATCAGACTCAAATTTAATCGGGCCCCCAGAAATAAAGTGCATATAACTTATAGAATAGTTATCTGACTGATGCATTTCATGTAGTTTTGGAAACCTTGTGACAAAGCAGTTTATCAGGTTACTTCTTCGTGAGACTTTGTGCTGGTTGAAATAAGATTGATGGCATGAGGCCTGGATTCTCTTGGAATCAAGAGTTCTAAGAGAGGGAATATAGTGGCTAGATGTGATGTGGAGAATGAAGGGTGATCCTGTGAGGGTTAGAACCTTTTTATGTTGTGTGGGTCAGATCATGTGTGGGTCAGTGCTCAACGATCCTGTGTGGGTCAGTGCTCAGCGATCCAGTGTAGGTCAACACATACTGATCTTCTGCGGGTCAGATCCAAGGTGGGTTAGCACTCATGGATCTTGTGTGGGTCAGCGCCTTTCGATCCTATGTGGGTCAAATTATGTGTGTGTTAGTGCTCAATGATCCAGTTTAGATTAGCAGTAGAGCCTCTTGAATTAATAACATGATCTAGCTTTATGACTAATCAACTATACCTATATACATAACTTATACCTGGTGTGAGGTATATTTTTATTTGTGCATTGTATTTGAGATCATGGTTTGTGGTTATTCCTTTGTGGAATTATGGGAGATCATCAGTGGTCTCAAATTCCATACTGAGTATTGTTATACTCACCCCTGCACGGGTTTCAACCGCACCTTGTTGTGTCTTTTGAAGACGATGTGAATGTTTTACTAAGACTCGAGGAGCCAGGAATTGACAGTATATGATGTTGACCGGTTAACGTGGAGAGCCACAATGAAGAGCTATACCTACCCTTCAGGTAGGATCCATGGTGGGATACCTTAAGATCTATTTTTCCTTTTACTTGTACTTCTATTTTAGTTGGTATTTTATTCTATCCCCTTTTACTTTTAGTACATAATTTTACACTCATTTGATGTTTTTAGTTGTGGTTGTACCTTTCTTATTCCATTTTGTTATACTTGTGTGCAGTGTTCCCAGTCTCCTTGTATACTAGTTTTGAGGAAATCCCTTCCCTTTTTATTGATATTTCTTTCTTTTAATAGTCGCCAACCCCTGGTCTATGAATAATGAGCTTGGGGTAGGCACAACACGAGCCCTGAGGGATGGGTCATAACAGGCGAGCCCCATTATAGCACTCAAATGCATTGGCTAATCTAGATTTGGAAGATGATTGAATGGATATTCTATGTGTAAGGATTATTGTAAGAGTGATATGGCTAATATATCCTATGGTAACTACATGATGTTTTTATACATGCTTATGAGTTTTCATGAAAAGGGTTTTTAAAGGGTTTTCATGTTTTCACTGGACTAATGTTTTTTATTTACTTTTATCCCTTACTAAGAATTTTGTGATCATCCCATGTTTTTAAAATATCTTTAACATGATTCTTTAGCGGTTCAATTGAAATTAAAGGTGATAATGTAGATGAATCCAATTATTAATATTGAAATTATTTTTGTAAACTCTGATTCATTTTATGTAAGTTATTTTCTAATGTTCCAGAACCTATAATTGAAAAGGTCCAATATTTTAATTAATTAAGTGTATTTATTCATTTTTCTTTAAAAAATCACACAACATTTTTGAGGGATGATCCCAGGTTTCATGTTTGGGTATTTACATAATGTTATAAGTATAAATGTGGAATAATATTATGAGTAGTGGATAGGGCATAGAAACTAGAATGAGAACTTAAATATTGAAATATTAATCTTATGTATGTTTTAAAATTTGTATCAGAAAAGGTTTCTACATAGTATATATGATTGAGTAATATAATGTAAGTGGAATAGGTAGAAATTTAAGTGTCATTATTATTTAATAATAATAACTTTAGTTGATGTAAATATGATGGTTTTTAATGATTCAGGTGACTATTACCATTTCAGATAGTGCTACAGGTATAGATCCATGTTATATAAATTTTATTTTTTTAGAAATAGATTCTATGATATAAGTGAAAATACATTCAGTAAAGAATGAATAATTTTTCAATGAATGTAATATGAATCAAAACATGTAGCCGATGTATATGTTTAATGTCTCTACAGATGATTATATGCATGTGGTGGAGTAGAATAATGGTATAATAAAACATTTATAATATATTTAGTGTAATAATATAAAAAAATAATGGGATATTAAATGATAAAACTATAAAAAGCATAAGAATATGTGTAGGATGATGTTCAGCTGTAATTTAATAAAAATTATGATATTAAATTCATTATTATAGATTGTTCTTCAGACCCATTGAAAATAGTAAATTCTATTTTTTTCATATTTTTGTAGATTTTAGGGTCTCATATTGTTTAGTATTATACCTAATTCATTAAAATTTGATGGAGTGGTCATTTAAAATTAAAAAACCCATGTTCACTATATTTTTCAGATTAATCATTTATTTATATACGATGATCCTCAATAAATTCAACATGTTTATAAATTGGGAGAATAGATTATGAGAGTCTATATTAAATATTTTTAAAGATAAATATAGTCAATGATATTTTATGTCACAACACACCTTCTTTATTCCATGCTGAAAAAAAACATTTATAATAGTTTCACAATTTCATCGCATCCTTCCTCCTAGAGTATGGAATGAAAATTTGGATTTCAAACAAAAAAATATATTTTTGAGAGAAACAACAATCGATTATTTTCTCTCCATCATAAAAATAGTTCTCATTCATCTAGAAATGATAATCACACTCATTCACGTGAAAATCAACAAGATAAAAAATGAAAGAAACAGAGTACTAGACATAAAAAATTAGCAACTTCCTTTATTACATCCATGTCAATCTAAGTAAATAATTATATCATGACCCATTTATAGTTTTATTCAATATATTTATGAGATGGTTATTTTCAATTCAATGCACCCAAAACAACATTTACCTTACCCAACACATATTAAATGTTAATGTTGTTGAAAATATAATACTCAACTCATCTCCTAATCCTAATGATTAGGTCTATCTATGAAATGATATAACCCAATCTCTTATTGTCAGAATAAATTGTGATACATTCCAAAAAGAAGTAATATTACACAATCTAGAGAACATTAATTATTTATTCATGTTCTAAATCTAGGGTTATATAGATTAATATTATGGTTTCAGATGATGTTACCCATATTCCAAATCATAATCTATATTCATGAAAACCCACCCCCAAGCATTCTCTTGATGTATCAAAAAAACCACATATTTCCTTACTACATATGGTAAAAAAATTATATCTTTGGTTGATTTTTTATTCAATTCATTCGAGGATTTGGAGATCTTATGAATTCTATATTAATTTTTGTTATATTATAGAATGATTAGTCAATTGACAAATAATATTCGATACGTGTTTCACAACAAAATGATAATATCATTCCAAACCTACGATTCTTAGAATCTCAGGTACAATACATTGATCTTCCCATGACAATATTGTATTCACATTCTCATGATAAACTTGTATTTCACATTCCAAATTCTCATGACCTAATAAAATAGCATTTTTATTTATAAAATTACATTTTGATAACTTTTCATAAATGTTATGGTACATCATGAACCTGAAAATAGATATCAAGTGACTATTATGAACATATATAGTTTATGAGAATAAAATATCATCTACAAATAACATGAAATTAAATCACAGTGCTTGTGGAAAATCAAAATCATCAATTTAGTGAAAATAGTAAGATAATTGTTCAAACTAACTTACATCACAAGATATTCAGAGAGTCAATTCATACTAATAATGGCATTCATTATACATTTGAATCTATAACTATTATTTGAGGATATCTACTATGATTTTTTTCTAAAAATTTATCCCTGATTAATTAATCAAAAAATCAGCAATATGAGGAAAATGATATCAATTCTTAATTATCAGCAAGTTAATATTTGATTAATAAAAATTTAAATAAAGAGTCTCATTTATTTATTTTGTGAAAAAGTACATGGTATTCCTATAGTTATATATTCTAATTCATGATTCCATTAGATCTCAAATCACCTATCCAAATAATAAATTCAATTAATTCTATTGAATAAATTCAGTATGAAGTAATGGATTTTTTTGAGTTCTTGAAAAACATAATATCAGAAATTAAATTCCCCTCAAGAGGTAGACCAATTAAATAATCTAGAAACACATTATAAAATTTCTTAAAACCCAAAGGATGATTACAACCTATAGGGTTTCCCCAATGACTAAATGAGAATGACAAAATCAATTCTTCGTTATTTGGTAATGTAGGGATTAATTGATTAGTTCCCTGATCTAATTCTCCTAAAAACACACAGTAATTCGCATATGAGGTAAAACAATATCACCTATAGGTGATGAAATTTAATCTTAACATTATAGGAAACAAACCAATCTATTTAGATAATATCATAAATGATATCCAAGTAGATAATTACATAATATAAAACTAGAACAACTATTTATTTGAAAATATAACATGAGAGAGATAAAAAACCCTTCACATTATACATTCCATGAGAAATTTTCAATTCTATAATAAAAACTATGAATTCTTTTGGATGTTTTATTATATTAAAAATGAATATAGATATAATTGAGTGATAGGGGCTTGTTACAAAAAATTAGTCTCTAAAGATGAACTAATAATGATAATACCCTTCAAATTTTTAGGGTCTAAATCAACTTGTACATTAGGAACTTCCACTATTTATAACTAATTAATTCTAGAATCATATAGATAAAACTCAATATATATTAAATGATTTAAATAATATTTGAAAACATTTGGTGATTAAAATCCGTTAACATAAGTTGATGTTAGAAAAAGACTGTTAGATCATCTATAAGAGACCTTAGGATCAACAAAATCATTATATTTTATGAACTGAAGGAAATTACATATCATGTTCATTATGTTTCCACACATTTTGGTAATAAATGTTCCACTACCGCCTGCTTCAGACAATGTGGTATATGTACCATATTGGGAGCCACTACTATCACCTATAAAACAATCAATAAATATCATGATTTTTGTAGTGGACTAGCTAAAAGTACAAATGGGTAGAATGGGAATCCCAAATAATATTTACCTTACTACCTAGAAAATAATTATAATTAGAGTACTATTAACAACTTTAGTATAGGATATTGACTTCAGTATATAATCCTATGATCAAATATATAGTTATTTGGCCTTTTAAAACCTATGAAACAAGAACTTATAACACAATAAAATATCATGGATGAAATTTACATGATTATTAAATCCATTCGAATAATACTATATTGTTCAATGCCATTTTTAAGGGTTTATAAATCAATGTATTTACAATCATCAATGATTATGAGAAATAATGATTGAAAAAAATAACTTTAAGTATTTCCACTATAATCATTCATCATATTTTTAATGATATGTGGTTCCTGTCCATATCTTGTTAGGGACTCCAAGTTCAGAAGTGGTAAATTTCATGTCTATATGACCTATTAAATCCAATAAGTCAAAAATCTAATAAATTTTATCCCAAAAATGCCATACTTCCAAGGGATCATTCATTTATTGAAAGGAAGAAGGTTTATTTAGAGAAAACAATTAGTATTGATAATTATCATGTCAAATACATGGAATTATATTACTATATTTAATTATTTTATGGAAAAACCTATTACATATCATATACCAATCAAAACACAGTTTAAAATGGATTTCAAACAACTTGATGGTTTCCTCATGGGACGTAATCCACAACACCCTCCTAAGGAACTATAAAATTTGTTATGGGGTGCATGGTATAACATAAAATAAATAATATAGACCATGAGATAGACGAAAAAATGATATTTTAAATAAATTAAATATACAAAATATTTTATATCATATAGAAACCTAATAAATGATAAAAACATCCAAACATCCCATCATAACATAATTCTTATTAAGATGAGAACTGGTTTAGAAATCTCTCATAACATACCACTTATATATTAGAAATAATATCTACCATTTACCATATCATCACAATAGATTATGACCATGGGAAAATGAACATCCATTTGATAGCAATATATCATGATCTAACATGATCAATCCCAAAAACAAACACTTGAGGGGACTCATGGAAATGATCATTGTTACATCTAGATCCCCCACAGCAGGTGAAATTTTCATGATTATGATGACATAATTTTGGGAAGTATCTATCATAATATAAATCAAATAAACAATATATGGAATATATAAATGGGGTAAGGAAAACTAGTTATTCTTTCTAATAGTGGAAGAGGAATCATATAAAGGAATGAATGTTCTAAAACCAAATCAAGTCATCCAATATATATGAAACATAAATAAACCCATATCCAGGTGATATAAGGAAAACCCACCATTTAACCGCCTAACTCACACCCCCCACTAACATAGATACACACTACTAATTGGTGACACATTAACTTTACCAACATAACAATAGATCAACACACAATTGATGTTATAGTGTGAGAAAAAAAAGTGCATTAGGATCCTGCCAAGTGATCTATAATCATTATGTATAAAATAAACCAATAATTTAAATTATTTAGGAAAAATATTGAAATAAAAATTTATAATGTTTTATAAAAATCATAGATATATTCACATTTACAATTTTTATGAAAACTATTAACAAAAAACATATTCAAAAATAATACCACTAAAACATTTCATAAGAATTTATAAATAAATAACACAATTGAAAAAACATGGAATCGTGTTCTAGGGTTGGATAGTTTTGGGTTATCAAGGATCCTTATACCTTAGTGATCAAAAGAATAAGTTCACAGAAATCCCATGATCAAAGACATATGTTTTTTATAACACCAAAACATATGAAGGCACTTTCATAATAAGGTTTAATTGGTGTTGTTGTTTTTTTCCATGATATATATCTTAAAAAATACTAGAATTTGTTTCCCATTATATCCCCATCCTATGTAACCCAATATCCCATGTTAATATCCCAGACAAAATGTATTTCAATTTCACAAAAAACCCTCACATTATGTCTTTCAATTTATCGATATAAATCCGTTAAATAATATAACACACATCAAAAATAAAACACCCCAAATTAAAAATAAAACATGATTTTAAATCCATTTTATCTTTCAATAGATCATGATAAATACATTTAATAAAATTAGACAATATATTCACCATTAAAAAATAATATATCAATCAAGAAAATAATTTATGAATTACATTTGAAATGGTAAATATTGAATAGTAGTATAAAAAATTCCTTTTGATGAAACCACCCACCTCAAACACATGGTATTCCAAACAATTAAGGGGTTATGAGGAAAAAAAGATCATAATAAGAAAAAGAGATACCTAAATAATGAATACCATAACAATAAATCCCTTTAAAAAACTAAATATCAATAGACATAAGGAAAACTACTTTCCATGACATTTATCGAGGATGTACATAATTATCTTGGTATACGCATTCTCACCAATATTTATTGATAAATATCTACAATAGAACCTTTTAGATCATTACTGAATAGTTATATCCCATCATTAAATCATGATTATATTTTTCCTTTCAAGATAATGCGATGATATATAGGGTTTCTATGAAAAATAATGTAGAAACGTATATCACTTTATGTTTTCAGTACCCAACACTAAAATATGCATATGAATGTTTATTTAGAAGGGTTATGATCCCAAAAATATACATGTATAATCCAATTTTTTATGATACATGTTTTTTTGGATAATAATGAGACCAAAATCATATGTTTCATATTCATAATATAAATGTCATATTAATTAATTTATGGCACAACGTTTGGTAGAAAATTTTAACAAACAATCCACTTGTTTATGTATCCAATGAGAACACACACAATTTAATAAACATGTGATAAAATTGTGAATGAATACTCTCAGAAAACAATATAAGTAAATGATTTCCCAAATAATTATCATGGTTTGGCCTAAATGGTCCCTAACCATGAACATGACATGAAAACTCGATAGAATCCCTAAAATCACCCAGATCAAATGAAAATTAGTTCAATATAAAATATGATCAAAATATTTGAATAGAAGAACTTAATATTGACATTGGGACAGAACAATGATTTTTTTCTTTTGAAATTATATATATATTCCTTCATTCCCAATTCATTATTTTTTTCTACATACAAATAATGTCACGAACCAGCCCGGGGAAACTCTGAACCAGTCATTAGAGATGATTCATAGCAAGGCCCAGAGGTCGTTCTTGATCACTAAAGGATAAAAAATAGCATGAGAAGTAAATAGAGAAACCCATGGAATTATTTCACCCAATAAAAATAAATAAAATAAATAATGGAAATGAAAAGAATCTAAATATTTTAATATAACCAAACTGAATATCTTTTATACATAAAGTGAAATACAACAAACTAAACAAAAAAGGTTATGTTTCACCAAAAGACCACAACATCTTCATGTGATCCTCATGGTTACTCTACCATAAAAAAACAACCATCTCCGATAGTGGTTTCACAAATCTAAAACATGCATCAATGGATAGAAATACAAAATAACTATAGGGGTGAGTATTAAATCATAGTATGTGATTGCAAATCAAATTTATTCCAAATTTAATTCCTCTAAATAAATTTAACAAAACATTTTGGCTTTAAATAAAATATATGAAAGTAATTGTTTTCACACATTTACACATCAAAATAAATCACTGTCTATTTCCATTTTTCATCTAAAATAATTATTCATTACCAAGAATAAAATTTTAAAATTTAACGGTGAAATGATATACATTCTTTTAAAAATGGGAAAGAGTGTGTAAAGAATTTCAAAAACATATCCCTTAAACCTTTTTAATCCATCACATCAATTTTCATATACGGCTCACATCATAATAGAGATATAAAAATGAACATATAATAAGGAAATAAAAAATGAATCCAATATTAATTACTAACCAACACATGTATCAATCAACCACTGCAGACAAATAAGTTCCAATAGACATGGGAGACAATATAGGATCACAAAATAATAAAGCACATATTATACATCATTACTCAGCTCAAAAATCCTGACTCACTCAATGACATAAAATTTAAGCCACATGCTCAATAAGACCCTAATTTTTCTCACCAAGGTGCACTATCCCATAGAAATAATAGAAATCATATTATATCCCATTCATATGGGCTACTAGTTAGAGAGTAACTCTAACTAGTTCAAAATTTGTTCTAAAAAATTTCACAATCTATTATAGGTTCCAATATCAAGAGTATTAAAAAGAGGGTCGTCCAACCAATTCCAAAAAAGCATCTAAAAAATGTTTATATATCATATATAATAATAAAAACCACAATAAACACCCTAATTCACCCCAATGATGAATTTATGACCATTAAACTTATAAAACTCAAAGGAGTCTACATTGAGGATCTCTCATTCCACTCAAATTAAATGAGTCATAATGAGTAAACAGTGAGGATGTACTACCTATTTGACATAATGTATCCTGATGATTTCTCACCAAGGAAATCTCATACATTAAATATAAACATGTTTGGAAGATCATCCAAGGATTGTATTTTAATCCAAACATTCTTCTCTATTTTCACACATTTCTAAATGGGCCTCAAGTATCATTTTTAAATGAATCCAAAACCAAATTCCAAAAAGGTAAAAAACAAAATTTCTCATGTCAAAATAATTTATAAAAATTCAATTTAATTACTCACTCCATAATTTTCAACCTCAAACACTTTCATCAAATTTTTGAATGTGCCACACACCATCATCACATGCCAAATAGTTTCTAAATCGAGAAACATCCTCCACTTTCAAATATATACCATTTAGTTACCCATTTAGGAAACTCAATGAACTTTTTAAATTAAAATAATTTCATTTATAAATTCATTCATTTCATTGAAAATCATAATTCAATCAAAAATGTTAACTAGAATTTTTATTATACACTTAGTGTGCAACATTTAACACAATTAACCCATTTATTGAAAAATAAGGATGAAATCATCAATTTTCACACCAAAAAAAAATAATTCCATTAATAATTTTCACTATTTATCATATAAATAAGATGAAAAAATCATGAAACTAATTAGATATAAATTTAATGTGTATTTTAAATGGAAATCACACATCAAACCCACGACGTGTCAAAAAGCACACCTGAATCCAGCTCACAAAGGCTATAAGAAGTATGAAAAACCAAAAGTAACCATTACCATATAAAAATCAAAAAATAAACCAATTAAATCACAAATAATATGTCTATAAGACCAATAAATAATAATAACTTAGGATAAAATGAATAAATAAGGAAGAGGGAAATGATATATGGATATTACCTTGAGAAATATATCCCTAAACATGAAGATAAAGCATTAAACACATAATGGGAGAGTATTATAGGCATAGGGAACAAGAGAGGGGTCTCCTTAGAGTCACAAGAACTAGGGTAAGGGGGAAATGGGTGAATTGGGGTTACAATTGTGAAAGGTAAAACATGAAATTTGACAATTTTTATTATTTGGGGGGCTTGCACGGTTCGGTCTAAGAGTTGGTAAAATGATGTCCAACCATGAAAATGGCAATACCATGAGAAAAATACTCCCTGAACACTTTCAAAATGGGTTAACTAACCATTAGCAATCCATTTTTCAAGCCATCAATATCAACCCAAAGTCACAAGATTTCTGTGGCAGAGCTGCACAATTTCTTGTAACTGAGATCCAATAATTTTCCACCAAATTCCTATTTCAAATAACATAACTTTTAATAAAAAATTAATATTGGAAAGTCTGTAATTACCTTAGGAATGGAGATAAACAAAATATCATATCAAATTTTGATCCCTATCAGAACTAGAACATAAGATGAAAACCAAGATCCAAAATTAAAATATAATAAATGGTTAAAAAATCTGTGTGTGAAAATTATCCATAACATAATTATTTCTACCTCTAAAACTCTACATCATTCTCTACTTAATTAATTAAGAAAATAATATTCCCACAACTATATTATCAAACCTCTCTAATCAAGAACCTCTTGACCACCACCAAATAAAACTAATACCTCTTACATTAAACAGACCAATAGAGAAAAACTATATCTCATGAAAAAAACTGAAATAAAAAATACAACTCGCACATATGGAGAGGAACATTAAATGAGAAAACATAAGAAATAAACAACACATTTTCTAGATAATTATAGATATACACCATATTTACATCATGTGACGCCTAAACAAACTCCCCACTAAAAGAAACCAAATAACACTAATCGATATCAAAAGTAACTTTAATGATTCATGCACTGGTTCTCCATACCATTTTAACCTTTCATCAGATTCACCAAAAACCAACCCTTACTTAAAACACCAACCACATGGGGGAAATCTTGATGAAATAAGATCATACCCATAAAATGGGCCAAAATCAAAAAAAACCCTTGAAATATAACCTTACAAGGATAACCAAAACACGATCCACGTATAAAGAGGAAATAACACTAGAATTCCCAAGAAAACGAAGCAACCATGCATCCTTAAAATTAAAGAGGTTATTTCAAATCACAAGAAACACATTAAATAAATAATGTATACACCTCATTCTTAAAAAATACCATTCATGATGAAGAAGATATAATATGGAATATGGAACTATCCCCATTACCACACTAAATACATAAACTATGATAAGGTCTTAAACACCCCTATTATTGCTTTTTTAATTACCAGCTTCAATCTGGGGCTTATAGAAGGATCCCTGATGTTGGAAGCATCCACTACCTCATAGTGAAGAGATACTAATACCATATCAGAGGTCTTTCTTTCCATCAAAACAGGAATCGTAAGATAAATATATAGTGACCCACCTCTATAATTCATGGAGCTAGTGGATACTATCAATTACTTTTGCATGATTAAAAGGAATCAAGCTCTAATAGAGTATGTGTTTTGCAGTCCTGTTAAAATAGATAAATAAATGAATCTTGTATTTCAAATTAATACACTAATTACAACATAATATTCATTTTCTAGTAAATAAATATAAAGGATAACATTATTCCATATATTAAATCCTTTCATATCATTCATATAATTCTTCTTGGATTCCTGAAGAAATAAATAATATTTGTGTGACCTCAAATTCTTAGTAAGGGAACAATATAGTATAAGAAAAAATGAATCAATGAGAGTAAAAATTATGCCATGGTAAATAAATGAATACACATTTCATGTAATAAAAAAACTAAATAGAAGGGAATAAATAGTAGCGAATGGTAATAATGAGAAACACATTCGATACAAATAACAATATAAGGAAAATTAAATATAAAAAGGTAAGAAATTGAACAAATGAAATTTAATTAATTAACTGAAATGTTATATATCCACAGACATATCGACGCAAAATATCATGGATGAAGAATAACTGATACTAAATGAGGGAAATTCATTCTTAATTGAAATCATGTCTAAGGAATATGAAAACATATTCAATCAATATCATTCAAAAGATGATTTTTATTAAGGGTGGAAACTAAAACAATTTGGGCATCTATTTATTCTCATTAGATCCTTTTGATTCCTCAAAAATCTATATAATATTTGGGATCCTCCCATCATTTCATGTCCAAATCATTCCTCAAATTAAATAATCAAAATAAATAGTATACCTTATCAAATATCTATATTGATTAAGAATTATGGATTATCAATATTTCACCAAATAATCAAATAATTGTTAATGTAGACACCATATGTAAAATGGTAATAGTTTAAGGAAAAATTAATATCCATGATAAATTAAATATATAATTTATTTTAAATTCAATGTTCAATGATTAATGGAGATTGAATATTTCATGGAAATAAAAAATTATGTTTATGAAGTGAAAAAATAGTATCTTTTTCCAAATAAATAACAAAACAACTAGAAGAAAAATAATGATGGTATCAATGTAACTGATCCAATGAAAAGTAGAAATAATGGGTTGTTGTCATTAATGAATATAATTATTATAAAATGATATTTTAAAAACATTCCTCAAGAAAATATCAAACTTTTTTGAAATACCCATTAAAAAACCTTTTCTTTAAAAATCAATTAAAAAAATTATTTAAAAACCAATATTTTAAATATCTAATATATTATTCATGGGAATGATTATGGGTAAATCCGTACATGTCATAATTGAAAATTCCTTTTTCTTGGTAGAAATTTAAGAAATAAAATTTCATCAAAAAGTGACAAGAAGTTTCCATTAAAAAA
Source organism: Viscum album (assembly GCA_963277665.1). Taxonomy (NCBI): domain Eukaryota; kingdom Viridiplantae; phylum Streptophyta; class Magnoliopsida; order Santalales; family Viscaceae; genus Viscum; species Viscum album. The sequence goes on along the minus strand of OY728151.1, from coordinate 397,373,577 downwards.
CATGGTAATAGAAAAAAGAGTAAAAATATCTTTACAAAATCAATTTAGATATAGTTTTCAAAAAAATTAATTAAATCAAGGTTTTGATAAGAAAATGTTTTCTCTGGTAAAAGAGAGAAATGATGTTGGGTTTACCAAAAAAACATTGACTAAAAATCCTTGAGTTCCAAAGAGAGGGAAAAAGTTACTAATACAATAAAGAGGTCAAGAATAACTAGATGGTAGGAAAATAAATGTATTTATAAAACAAATTGACTTATAATTTATTCAAATAGAAATACTATTGAGATATCCTTAATATTATTGTTGAGGGAAATTATCGTTAAACAGTCCAATTTTTCTCATACCACATTGAATCATTTTAAATCATGAACATCATGAAGAAATAATATTAAATGAAATATTTTAATACCATTAAGATAATTTAATTCTTGATATAATATATACAAATTGTCCTTAGATACTCCAAAAAAAGGATGTAAGTGGTTAACATAACATTTATCTCACAATAATTTATAAGTGAGATGCAAATCTGTTACATTATTTTCCTTTCTTTCCAATGTAATGATAATATAAAACCATTCCCAGAATATCAAGGATTGTTAATAAAGAAAAAAAAGTTTGAATTTCATAATTCTAAAAAAGGTAGAATTACCTTGATCCTGACCCAACAAAGGGAAAATATCATCAGGTAGCAGATCATACCATAAGAAATTCATGCCATTGACACCGTTATTTACAATACAATAATCTACCACATTGGCCTCCATGTAGACATGAGTGATAATATAATCCCTAGAGAAAGATAAACCGTATAGTTGATCCATCTGTTGGTGAGATTCCCAGATAAATGAGACGTTCCCAACCTTATGAGAGACACAATAATTGTAGAATCACTTTCAAGCCAGATGTTGGGCCACCCTAGATTCGGTTCATACTCCACTATAGTGATAATGCTGATCATATCTGCTTCAATTGAGGAGGAAAGACCACAATAACCCTGAAAGCATCTAGGGAACTCTCCTCAATGGTTCCTAAAAACATCACAATAAAAAGAGGGCATCAGTTACCTCATGAGGTGCCATTAAAATTAACCTTTATCTGACCAACAAAAGGTTACTTCCATAATATTTCAAAAGTATCAAGCAGGGGCCAAAAATTACCTTTAACAACAACCTGTCCAAGGACATACATATCATGCATTGAATTGAAAAAATAATGTTTATTCAAAGTGAAAAACTCATGAATAACAACAAGAATCAATGATAGAGAATAATAGAAAATGAAAGAATACTTTCATGAATAATTTATTTCCTATAATGCAAAATAAAGTGAATCTACTCAACTACAACAACATGAAAAAGATCCAGTAATAGCCGAGACAACACAAGACTGCACCATCCCTGATGAAACCCTCTTATGGAATCCATACGAGGTAAAATAATATCAAATATATCCACAATATTATTCCACATTAATGAAAAAAAAAACACAACTATGAAATAAGTGATCCACATCCTCCATGTGTTGATGAAAAAAGAACACAATTGGAAGAAAAAAGGAATAACACATGAACAAAGATATCAATCAGTTGGTTTCTTCTGATGAGCCACACTCCAAATAAGAATAGATCGAGAAGGCCTAATGAATGTCTAGTGAAAATCCCTCATCCACTGAGCATCAATGTTACCATCAAAAGAGTTTCTATAGAAAAATTTAAATGAAAAAATCCATTTGACAGTAGGATACAATACCCAAAAATCAATTGTATCAGGAAAATAATAACAATTAACAATGTTGATGATATGAGTCAAGAGACTATCCATATTCTCATGTTAGTCCATGATAGTAATATACAGATCCATATTACTCACCTCATCTACAAGTGATTAAGTAATGGGGTGACCATTCCAATTTCCCTTTCAAAAAACGAAGATAATAATTTCTTGAGACCAACCATTTGATGTTATAATTAATTGAAGCATAAGTGGATTGAAAATAAAGCCAAACATATAAATTAATATAACCAAAAATTCTATTCCTGAGCCGATGCATAAACATTGCCTAAAAGATGGATAGAGCCTCAGAATCACCATTGACAAGTCTCCATATAAACACCACCTAAAAAGAATTATTGAAGGATTTAAGGTTCTTAATGCCTTGGACCCCTTAATTACAAGGATTACAACAAGTGCTCTAGGATATTGTTTCTAGTTTCATCTAAAAAATGTTTCCACTCTAGATGAAATTCTTAATATACACATCGATGCTCTTGATTAAAGGGGTGGGATATTTATACACCATAAAGAGTAAAAACATTGAAATAATAACAGCCTTCACTAGACAAACACAACTAACCATAGAGAGAGATTTATCATTCCATGTATAAAGATTTATTTTGACATTTCTGATGATATCCAAGAAGTAGGAAGATTTTTGTCCCCCCAAATCATGGGAACCAATAGATAAATAATGTGGATAAATTCCTCTTGAATTCCCAATGTCATGATAATGTAATTCTTTCTAAGGAAAAAAATACTTCCAAAATAAATAAAAGTTTTCCTCCAGCTGATCTCCTGACCAGATGATTTTTCATAGTGTGAATGATCCTTCTTGATATATTTAATGTTTCTTATACCCCCTTGAGTAAAATCTATGATTTCATTAACATAATATAAATGTGTAGGAATAGTTAATTTGCTTTCATCACTAACATCTTTGAAATTCACATTACCATCCATAATGGAAAGTAGTCTGCTAAGATAATCATTAGCAATATAATAAATGATCATTGAAAGAGAATCACCTTTCCTTACATCACTGGAACTATAAAAGTATCCCTCAAGAGATACATTAATAAAAAAGAGATATGTGCAGACCTAAGAATTATTTTAAACCAATCAATTAAGGCAGAATCAAATACAAACATATGAAGGATCTTACAAATGAATCTTCAATCGATTATTTCAAAATCCTTTCTAACATCAAGTTTGAGTTCCATATTTCCACCACTCATGGGATTCATGAGAATATTAACACATTCTGAGTAAGTAATGAGATAATACTAAATGGATCTTCCCTTGAGAACACCAAACTAATGTTGGGATAAAAAATATAGCAGCGTTTGTGGTTAGCCTCACAACCAAGATCTTGAAAATTATTTTAGACGTTGTATTGATTAACAGAACTGGAAGGAAAATGTTGATCCCGTTGAAATTATCCACTTTGGGATAAGAGAAAGAAACTGGGAACTCATGCCATATGGAAGTAAACCTCCTTTAAAAAACTGGTGACTAACCTAAACATATCAACATGGATAATATCCCAGATGGTCCGAAATATGAGGTTGCCAAAACCATCTATACCAGGGGCAATGTCAAATTTGAGACTGAAAGTGGCTTCCTTGATTTCAAACTCTACAGGAAAAGAGGTAAGATGCTGATTATATTCATACAAAACAAGTCTGGGAATAATACCTTCCACAAGCTCACAAAGGGAAGATGGACCATTAAGAAGGTATTTAAAGTAAGATATATCATGCTCAGATAGATCCTTCTTATTATCAATAATATTATCTCCATTTATAATCATAGGTATAAGACTAGAAACATTCCTGATTTTTGGAGATAATTAATTGTTTTTGAATTTTCATCACCATATTTTGCCCAATTATCCTTAAAAGAGTCACTTTTTAAGGCGTCATTAATGTTCAAGAAACTATTCACCATAGAGACAATATCAGTTTCCACAACAACACCATCAGAAAAGTCATTCATAGTATTCTGATTTTTAATTTTCTGTAGAGAACACTTAGAAGATTAGATTTTCACATCAAGAAAACTGAAATGATCTCTACTCCAAATTTTCAAGGCTCTTTTGAGTAGTTTGAGATTGCGGAAACAATTAAAATCATCATTTCTGCATCCCATAGAGTTCCAAATCATCTCAAAAATTCGTCTATACTCAGGATGTGATATCCAAGATTTGTTGAACCTGAAGGGTAGCAGTGGCCTTGTATCTTTTCCCACATGATCAAAAAATATAGGATGGTGATCAGAATTAATTCTAGATAACATTTTACATGAGATGGATCCATAGGAATCCAGATAGGCTTCATTGAAAAAGGCCCTATCAATCTTTCTTGCAACATACCTATTCATAAACTTCATGTACCAAGTATATTTTTCCCCAACCAGATTCAACTCAATCAGCTTGTTTTGATCAATAAAGAATTTTAACAATCTAAAAGCAATTGAGATATTCAATGAACCCATCAGCTCATTAGGAGTCACGATAGGGTTAAAATCCCCAATAATGAGCCAAGGACATGCGGTAGAAAAGTTAATAGATCCAATATCTAACAAAAAACTCCAACTATCCTTGTATTATTTAGGAGCATAAATAAATGAGATAATATGAGGGGAACCAGATAAGTGATGTCACATGTGACATGCTGATCACTATTATCAACCAATGAAATACTTGATAAAGAGAATTGTGCTGAGACCTAATGAATTTTAACCTCTTATGCACACCAATTAGATTCAATAAAATGAAAACCCAAGTGTTCTTGATCAGAAAATTTGTTAGAATACAATCTATTAGGTTCTTAGAAGCCTATATGGAGAGGATTATGATGTTTAATGAAAATATGTAGAGATATCATAGTCTCACAATGGGCATGTCCCTAAAAATAACAAACAATAATCCTCATTTTAACTTAATACCTGAGCTAGAGCCCCCCTTTTAAATTACACTACATTCTGATTTCTTGATTTAACATGCCTTCCAACCTTTATTTTAAGACATGAATCCCCTTTGGAATATCATTTTTTTCATAAAATCTTGGTTCAATTCCAATTTTGATACACATTCCATTACCATGATCTACTATACTAGAATTAGATATATATCTCCCCTTCACGTTTGGACCAATACCAGAGATGTCCATAATTAAAGCAGTGTGTTATGAATCACTATTAGCCTTGATGGTGTCTTTTAGATCAAAAATAACTGTAATTTTATCCATCAATGTAGAAGGCTGATTTTTTTGATTATTAATAATGATGATGTCTCCTACTGGTTCTGAAAAGGAACCATATTTCTACAACTACACAGCAGTAGAAACTACTTCACTAGTGACTATCAGAGCGATATTGTCAATAGAACCTACCTAAATGTTGCCTTTACTTGTGATTCCATTCAGAGATGAACAAACACTGGTGTTACTCTTTGTTGATGCAACTTGATGAGCCCCACTATTAACATTACTACTAGTTCTAACCATGTTTAAAGAAACATCATTTTTCTCCTGCGCTAAATTAGTGTGAAAATTTCTTGTTGGACTGGAAACAACTGCTATAAAAGGCTCATGACCATGGGTCCCTAAAGCATTGATGGATTCCTTGAGGGATGTATCATATAAAAAATAAGCAGGGATTATTGGAGACAAAGATGTTGTAGTGGGGACACAAATGTACTGCTCACTATCCTGTAATGATAGTACCAGATTTTTTATAAAATTATCCAGTCCCTACATCATGAAGATGTCATCTATTTCTCTTTGTATGTGAAAAACCAAATTATAAATCTCATTTGAGAATTACAAACGCATATTATGCTCTTCACTAAGATTAGGTCCCTCAATTTTGTTAATCTCATGACCAACCTAACAAGAGGACTAGGTGAATCAGAGATATTACCTTGTTCCACATCAAAAACAATATCTACCCAAGAAATTTTCATAGGGATCATAATATTGGAGGTTTTATGTTTTGAAACCCCGTCTATCTCTATAAGAACCCTCTTATCCATTTTATTCCGGTTCACTTCTTGGAAATACATACCTTTTGGAACCACACTCACCTTCTTCTGTAGCATTCTTCAATTGACAACCGAATGGCCAGAAATTTTCCAACATCACAAAAATGATTAAACCATTCATATTCCCCCTTATATAAGACCTATTTCGATTAGAATAGAAATTAATTCAAGATGGTCTCTTGATTTCCTTGTTAATATAAATCGAAATTCTAGAAAGAAACCCATGTTCTCCCTCCAGTGGCTTCTTATACATTATAATAAGTGTGCCAATAGAAGAGGCATGGTCATTAAGGATCTTGGGGTAACAATAAATCTAATTCATACGAGTGAGTCTGAACCAAATTTGGGCATTGGTTTTCTTCAGATTAAATGGATTAAAATTAACATTTCATTCAGATATTATAAGAGTACAAGACTTGATATTTATATTTCGAAGATCCCAGGACTTGTTGAAATCCTTCATCAACTACCAAATTAAGAGAAAAAACCTCTACTGATGGGAATTAATCTACAGTTTCGGATGCTCCAACAGTGAAAAACCCAATTCTTAAGATCAACATAAGACCATGTTTTGTCTCCCTTTGACTAAAACACATGAACCATGACTAAGAATTTGAAAAGATCAATTATCTTTTGCAAGGACACCAGGTCCGCAGTAAAAAAACCCCATTATTAATTTTACTAAAATTAGATGGTCTGTTCATACCATCCTTGTTTGATACTAAAGAACTATGAGGAATCTCTACAAATGAAACCCCCCTCTTCTTAAATATCGAATAATCAGAGGATTCTTAGGGAAATATTTTAATTTTTAAAGATATTAGATCATCTGTGAAATAAAATTCCAACTTTGGAATAAATGATTCCATGAGTGAAATAAATAAAGGATCTAATCCCACATTATAACACCATCGCAACTGTTGATATCTCTGTCACCAATGTTCCAAGATCCATCCAATTTTTTTTCTTTGAGGGCCATCTCAGGTCTACTTCCTTTAAATAACTGTTTAAATAAACATATGTTAAATATATAGTTTCTGAGAAACTGTTTCATGTTTTTCATTGATTTTAGTTCACTTATTTCTATGTAGTATTCAATTACTAATCTAATTTTGATTATGTCAGTTTTTTGAAAAAACTATTATTATGTGGCAGAAAAATATGCTTGACGAATTATGGTCAAAGGGGTCATTATATAACTTATAAATAATATTAGTCATTAAATATTTATCATATTTATAAATCAGTTATACTTTTATTATCAGTCATTAAATATGCATATTAAAAACGAACCAACATTACAATCATTGAGATGATATACCATAAATATGAAAGAGTAACATTCTCATTTTTCATTAATTGTTATGAAAACAAGTTATGTATCATTTTATAATTCAATGGTGATAAGTAAATCATTAATAACATATTATTTAATTATATATTATTATATATGAAGTTATTGTGAAGAAAAATTAATCACATCATATTGATGAGGTGGTAGTCCACACATCCCTAAATACTATTATAACATTTTAAGTGTGTTAAATGGTAATAATGAAAATGATATATATTTTTATATACATTTAATTATACAATTAATATAATATTTTTTTACAGCTCATATATTTAATTATTAAAATTTTTTATTCATTCCACGTATCATTTGAATAAATCACATTCGTTTGAGGCGGTGATAGTTCACAGTTCTTCAAGTGATGTTATCAAATTTTAAAAAAATTAATGTATTAAAGGTATGAAGTACAAAAAAATTAAAGAAATATAAATACATAATAAATATCATATATATCATATATAATCAAATTCTCCCTCATAATGTACTCTATGATAGGTGGTAAATGAAAATTTAAAAATCATCATTTCGTGATGCAGTAGTTCACCATACACAGACACTGTATGTTAGATACACATTAAATGGAGGTGTGTTCATGGGTAGGTAAAAAATATTACATAAAATCATTATAGTATATTTTTATATAGTTTATTTTATATAATTATTGAATAAATATATTTTAGGTGGTAGATAATGTAAATGAAACTAGAGATCTTGAGATAAGATGTTATATATTAATCGGGTAACATATTTTGTTATTATTAAAAGGGGTCCTTGGAAGGATTATTTTCCAAAAAGGAGTATTAAAGGTAGAGGATAGCGATTTTGGGATGAAATATGGGTAAATCATGGTTAAAACTATGTGGTTTTAAAACTGAAATTAATGTGGAGAAGTGGTGGCCATTTATATGTGGAAGAAGAATAACATATTATTTTGAAAAAAAATGTTAGGTGTAGCCATGTTTTTACCTAAAAGAAGATATAAATAAAAAATAATGGAAGATTAATTCTTTATTTATGGAAAAAATTGGCTTTGGAAAAGTGTATAGGTTATTTGGGCCCTTAAATTAAAGGTTTAGTCCTTTATTATGATTAATTTTACCTTAATAATTGTAATTAATTTTGATTTCATTCAATAATTTTTTTTGTTAAAAACTAAACATGTATTATTAAAAAATATAAATTATTCTTATTTCATATATAAAATCTATTTTCTAAAATTAAAATCATATAATTGGAAGAAATTAATTTAAAATTCATCGTGTAGGTAGGATGACAATGCAGGGTTTTAAAGTAAAAATGTTTGAACGATTGATATGTTTTTATAATTATTTTATAATTTAAAATGATTCCAATGAAAAAAAATGTATTAATTAAAAAATATATATATAATTAAACTTTCAAAATTAATTAAAATTATAATTTAACTCTATAAATAAATTATATGGAAAAAATGTTTTAGACTATAATTCATTATTTTAAACTCTGCATTAAGAAAGAAATATTTTACAAAAATAATAATATTTACCCTAACCTGATTATTATGTTCAAATATCAATGATGATGTATATTTTTAAATATTAAATTTTTTTAGGTTTCATAATTCATATTTAAACTGGGTCCACCATTAAATGGTGGTAAAATTACCTTCATAAAAATAATGTTTTTATGTGTAACGTAGGGTTTGTTCTTATATTATCCATATTGTACAAAATGTATGAATATAAAAAATATTTTATTCAATATATATCATATTTGTTTCATTAAAATCATTCAATAATTTTAATTTAATATGTTTATTAGGACAAGACACATTTAGAAGAATATAAATAATAACCTTTCGTTTCATATCCAATTTGTTTTTGTTTTCATTTCCCACTTGTTTGTAACCATTTAATTCATATTATATTTATATAAACCATAAATAATCCTATTTTTGTTAATACAATTCATAATTGTTTACATAATGTAATGATTATATCATATTATATGAAATCATAATATTTTAATAATAAATTTTTATTCAGTGAAAATTGGTCTTGTGTGTAATAAAGTATATCATAGAAGGTCACTTTTGCGTGTAACAAAAGATATAAAATAATGTTGATCTCTCATGTAAAATAATAAAACTTGGTGTAATGTTCATTTCAATATACAGAATATATTAAATTTATTTCAGATTGTAAATATATTGTAATCTATCGGGGTAATATATTCCCTTTTTACCCATGGTGTTGTGTGCGAAACACGCTATTAAATACACAGTTGTACATTATAATTTTGGGGAGTAATGTTCTCTCCAACATAATTAAATTGCATAATTTAAATTTAAACTTGATCTTTGTGATAGTTTTTTGGATGTTTCCTATGTTGAAATCCAACATTTTGATAATGGTTTGTAAAAAAACCTCTAGAAATTAGAGATCGTGAATTATAAAGGTCACATGGACAACCCGAAAACTATGTATCTAATAGGATACTATTAGTTGATATAAAGGACATGTACAAAGAGAAAAAGAATAAATATTTTTAGCGAGTGAATGAGGTTATCAATCCCTAAAAATTAAAGGATCAATTGAAAGTTGAGGTTATCAAAGATATAAATCTGTGACTAGTTAAAAGACCATCAGTAGAAAAAGTTAGGGTTTTTTAATTTTTTTTATCATTTTCATAAAAATAAGTAATTATATTACTGGAAAAAAATATAAAGATATATACTTAATATTAAAAAAACATTTACATATTTTTTTTCTTTGATAAATTTTAAATTCAGTTCAAAACTATTTTTGATGCCTAAACCAATATAATACATTTCTAAAGAAACCTAAGGCCCCTAAAAGAGTTACATGTCGAACTATTCTTTTCTAAATATTTTTCTAAAACTAATAAGTATAATATATTATTCTCTAAACCTAAAAACTAACACCAGTGGTTTATCATTAGTTTCTATTCAACAAATTGTTTAACTAAAAAAAATTAACTAGGACAATGTGTTGGATAGTGGTTGGTGTCAAACATTTATTGTCCTTTTGTCAGTTGATAAGACCTGATTTATTTTAGATTTTGTTGGTTGTCACCAATATTATAGTTTTCTCTATTTCTAAAATGTTTTTTATCTATAAAAATAAATATAAGGAATATCCTTAAAAATTAATCATTATATAGAATATTGACTATGATTTTCAATACATCCTCAATAAAAAAAACCAATATCTATTTAATTCCACATAGGTTCTTCAATGGACTAAGGTATATCCATAATAATATTACTAGGATTTCCAAATCATGACAACTTATTTTTTAATCTAAGAAACCCTAGTTTTAAACTTGATCAATTTTTGTCATTATATATTCCAATTATTCATAATGTTTTATAACGATAACATAGATTATCCTAAAAATATATCCCAGGAGTTTCAAACTAGGTGCATAGTAAGACCCATTTTCGTGTACTAGGTTTCCCCAATCCAGGCTCAAAAAACATTACTGGATTTATTCCTCATATGTACATCTATTAGAGAACCATGTCCCCTTGTGGTATCCAGAAATGGATGTATTTATAAGAAACCCCATTTAATATGTACCTTAATAAAATTAAAGGGTGATATTATATAGTTGAACTCAAATTCTACCTTAGGGTTATGTTTTCTATCCTATGTTTTCATAAATCTGGTTCCCAATGTCGCTACTAAGCATCATTTCATACCAACTATACCCACCAACCATAGAATGGTCAGATATGGTGTCTATTATCAATTAAACTATCATGATTACAAGGATTCAATCCCTAAAGGACTAAGAGTTTAGTATTCAAGGAAAACTATATACATAAAGAAGTCTTCTATTATAAAATATTATACTAATTACAACATAATTTTTATTCTTATAATAAATAAACAATGAGGATATCTTTATTTCATTTAGTAAACCCATGAATATCCTTCATAGTAAAATAATTGTACCCAAGGGGAAATAAACATAATAAAGGTTCCTTAAAATTATCTCTAATATAAAAATATAGAAGAATCAATAATTAATCAATGAGATTGTTAATTATGGCATGTTAAAAAACATAACACACATGCCATGAAATCAATAAACTAAATAGAGTTACGTAAAAAATATGGAAAGGTAATAATGTAAAATTAATTCATTTAAAATTACTAGATAATTAAATATAAATATATCATGGTAATAAAATAAACACATGACATTTAATCCTTGAAATTAAACGAAAATTTTCCATATATATTTTGATGAAATATAAAATAGATGAATAATAATTAAAATAAATGAGGGAAATGATTTGTTAATGGATTTCATGAATAAGGAACATGAATAACTATAACATCATGAACACAAATAGGATGGATTAAATTCAGGTTTTACACCCAATCAATTTTATCAATATATTTTTCTCTTGAGAACCTATATGAATTCATCAATAATATATATACGGTCCATGATCCACCCATCATTGGCTATCTAAATAATTCCTCCAATTGAATATTATAAATAAAGAGTATTTTTTATCAAATATCCATATTGAATAAGAAATTTTAAATTATCAATATTTCTAGATATAATCAAGAAACATTCAAATTTGTCACTATATGTAAACTAATATACAGTTTATGAATATTAATATTCATGAAAATGAAATGGATAATATATGTGCTATTTAATGCTCAATGATCGTAGGATATTTAACATCTTAACGGGAATAACATATTTTTCAATGAAGTGAATGTTAAAACTATTCTTTTACAAATCAGTAATAAAGCATCCATAGAAAGAATAAATACTATTTCAATAAAACAAATTCCATGTGGAATAAAAATAAAGAATTGTTTTCATTTATTTATTTAAATATTATAAAAAGATCATTTAAAAAAAACCTTGAGGGAATTATCCTTTTTTTACCTTTTCAAAAAACTTCTCATTGAAAATAAATTTTAAAAATGTTATCTTTAAAAATTACCCTTTTATACATTCAATGGATTCTTGATAGGAATGATAATGGGTAAATTTGTACATGTCATAAAATAAATTCATTTTTTAATGTCAACAGTTTAAATTAATTCCATTTTCCAAATGAAATATGAATATTCCACAGAAAAATTTGGTAAAAGAAAAAAGGATAAAAATTTCCTTACAAAAACATTTGATTTTTTTTGAAAACATTTTATAAATACATATTTTTTAGAAGAAAACTTGTTAAATGACTAAAGAGAGAAATGAATTCTAGTTTTCTTAAAAATCTTTTTGTAAATCACCCTTGGTACCAATGAGTACAATGATTGTACTAATAATTGAACTCTGTTATTAATAAACACATGATAGTAAAATTGACGGATTTATTGAACAATGGATTTGTAATTTCCTCAAATAAAACACAATTTAATGATCATTAAAGTTTTTATTAAGAAAAATAATCTTTAATCATTCCAAAGTGTCCCATACCACATTCAATAATTTTAAATCCTAATCCAAATAAATGAATAAAAATAAATTAGTTTTCTAAATTAAATGATGATAATTTAATTCATGATATAATATATAAAAATATTATGTAGATACCTCACACAAAATAAGTAAGTGGTGAATATAACATTTATATCACAAAAGTAGAAAGTGAGATGATAATACTTACCATGTGTTCATATTCATGTGAACATCCTTTAAATTGCTATATAATTAACATATTATAATTAACAATATTATTTTTAACCTTTTTAATGTTTATCATTACTTTTATTTAACATATTTTTAGGCTTTATAAAACTACATAAACAATTATGTTTATGTAATTTATTTGGAAAACTTTCGGATTAAACTTTTGTTAGTCAACTATGGTCAAAGTGGTCATTATATAAAATCACCCCAATAATAATCATGAAAAAATTATCATATTTAAACATACATAAATGTTCTACAATCAATCATTAAATAAGCTTATAAAAAATGAACCAACATTACTATCATGGAGATGGTTGGTCGAAATTACGCATTTGTACCATGATTATTTTTCAATGATCATTGTGGAAAGAAGTTAAGTAGAATTATATTATTATAGATTGATAATTATATAATAAATACCATATATTAAGATCATATATACTTATATATATATTTCTTGTAATGAAAGATTAATCACATCATGTAAAGGTGGTGGTAGTCCTCACATCCATGAATAATGTTATCATTTTATAATTGTGTGAACGAGAAATATAGAAAATGATATATATATATATATATATATATTTCTAAAATTCTAATTAGGTAATTAATATCATATATATGTTAATTATATTTCATAATTTTAAATATAATCATCTTTTATACATTCTGTGTATCTTGTGAATGAATAACATCACTTTGAGGGGGCGGTAGTACACACAAACTCAAAAGATGTTATCATATTAAAAAAATTGAATGTATTAAAGGTCTATGTTATAAAAGTACTAAATAATAAAAAATACAAAATAAATATCATATATATCAAATATAAATATCTTTTCCGGCATAATTTCCACAATGAGAGGTGGTAAATGAAAAATGAACAATAATCGTTTCATGACGCAGTAGTTCACCATACATTGAAATTTTATGTCTCTCATCCATTAGTTGGAGATGTGTGTCAGTGTAGTGTTAAAAATATACATAAAAATATCTATTATATTTAAGATAATTTTAATTTTATATAATAATTGAATAAGGTGATTTTAGTGGTGGATAATGGAAATGAAAGCAGAGACCTTGAGAGAAGACGTCACCTCTTAATCGGGTAAAATCTTTTGGTTTATACCAAAAGACTTCCTTGGAATACATTATTAATAAGGGATGAATCAAAACTATTGGAAGGGATTTTTGGAAGATATATGGGTAGATAATGGATGAACCTATGTGGTATAATATGTGTGAGTAATGAGGAGAAGTGGTGTCCTTTTATAGTCGCTGAAAGAGACTCACCTGGTGTTTTAAAACCCACTTTGTTTTCCCCAAGTTTTAACCCCAAAAATTTCATACAAAATGATCCCAAATAAATAATATAAGGTTAATGGACGATTTATGGACAGCCATTTGGTGTTTGACAAGTTTAAAGTTCTTTTATGTCCTTAAATAATTGGTCTAGACCTTTATTATGACAAATTTTACTTTATTAATTGTCATTATTTTTAATTACCTTCAATAATTTTTTTTTCAAAAAAAAGTTGGTATAATTAGAATATAAATTATTATTCATAAAAATGTGGAATCTATTTTTCCAAATTTAAATCATTTATGTTGCATAAAGTAATTTAAAATTCAACCTGCAAGATGGAGAAAATGTGGATTATTAATGTAAAAACACCCAAATGTTTTTTATTATTATATATATAATAGAAAAGTAAAAATAATTCCAATGAAATAAATTTTACTATATGATAAAAATAATATTTAAATGAACTTTATATTGAATTAAAATTTTATATTAACATTATAAATAAATTGTATGAAAAATAGTTTTGAAAAAAATTCTTATTTTTAACTATGCTATAAAAAATGAATAGTTTTAGAGAAATTTAAAAAATTCACCCTAAAATAATTATTATTTTAAAATATAAATGATGAAGTTTATTTTTACAAATTAAATTAGTTAATTTGTAAAAATTAGGATTTAAAATGGGTTCTTTATTAAAAGGGGTTTAAATTACCTTTATAAAAATATAGGTTTTTATGTGTAATGTAGGTTTTTTATTATCTTATGAATATCAAACATAATAGTTGAAAATAGAAAATATTTTTATAGGATATATAACATATATATTTAATTAAAATTATACAATAATTGTAAATAACTATTTTTATGAAGACAAAACTACTTTGGAAGTATATAAATAATAATATTTCTTTTTATATCCAATTTGTTCTTATTTTCATTTCTCAATATTTGGAAACCAAGGAATTCATTATATATTTAAATGAACCATAAATATTCAAAAGTTAGATAATACTATTCAGACTCAATAATATAATATCTAGGTTATTTCATATTATATTAAAAAATATATTTTAGTAATACACTATTATTTGGTGAAACATTTTCTGGCATGTAACGTAAGATATCATAGAAGTTTTTTCTTGAGTGTAACACGAGCTATCGAGGAAAGATTATATTAACTATAATGAAAGAAGATTTAGTGTTGTCTACATTACATGATATAAAATATATTATATTTTTTTAAGATATTAAATGTTTTGTAATTTTTTGGGTTGATATATTATCTTTTTACACATGGTATTACGTGTCATACATGCTATTGGATATAAAGTTGTGGATTAGAATTTCGAAATGTTACAACACACACATAATTCCTTATAATTAAATAGAAATAAAATAAGAAAATACCCAATAAGGTATACCTACACCCAATATGGAAATAATTCATATTTTCCAAAAAAAAGGCTTGCATTGAAATAGAAGCTCTAAGGAGACCCTCAATATCCACAATTACAATTTAAAGCCAATTCAACACTGCAAAACACCCCAAATAATATCCCTTAAAACTAAATAGGTATACATAGAAAGGTACGTTATACTGAGCCTAGAACAACACAAAACTCTTGAAAACCATTTCCACATCCCTTCATGGAAGCAATTAGAAAAAACAGTTGCACGTGACCTAGGTATACACAATCATGATTGGTCTTCGAGGAATTTGGACCCAACTACTTATTTTGATCTTGATTAAAGCATTGGAGGAACACCATTATCTTATGCTTAGATGAATATAATGAATGATCTGGTGGAATTTTGATTCAAGGAACAAAACTAACATCTTCATGAAACTTTTCAATCTTCTCACTGATATTCTCGTCACCACTTCCAAATACTAAAGGAATATTTGATACCTAAAGAACGCCCACTATCACAAAATCAATATGAGCTACGAGCCTCACCATGTCAAAAATGGAGGTTAAACCAATCTCTATAACCCTTGACTTCAAATCCAGTTGAATCCCATACTCAAAATAGAGAATCTTCAAAAAATCTTCCCCAGCCAACTCTGGAAGGCAAAGTACTAGATCCACAAAACTACTAATGATATCCAACTTTGATCAATCCCCTTGATGAAAACCACACATCACCATCCACTTCCTCACTTTCACCATCACCCAAAAAATATTAATGGATGAAAAAATATTTGAGGAATCCTTCTGTAAGATTTTCCCAAGTGTTGGTTTGATATACTGTCTTCGACCACTTCCACGTAAGATATTATAGAATAAAAGTAACACAAATGATTGTTAAAGACAAAGGAAGATCAAGGAGAAATAAGATCCATTAAAATTTCCACACCCACTCTTCTACATTGATAGGATTTTCTTGACCATATTAGTGAGGTGAATTTATCTTCTGAAACCAAAGAATGAAATCCTTAGGTTGATAAATTGGAGGTTTTGACAATGGACCACTGCCCATGATAGTACTTAATATATGTATCAATTATCAATGGGGGTTAACACTAACTGATGAGACAACCAAGCGATCAACAAAAAAATCATCAAAAAAAGTTCTCAAACACAATACACAGCAAAAGAAACACTTACAAAAAAAAAAGAAAAATAGGTCACACAACCACTGGCTATCAAAACATCACACTTTTCCTCTTATAATCACTTATGGAAAGAAAAATACTAGGTGCGTTTCACACTCAACCATGGTAATCCATGGATTCTTAAACATTAAGATTCATGTGCACCCTGGGTACCAATATACTCATTCCAATCCATGAAATCATATTCCCATATAAACATCACCACAATTTTACATACATATCCTTGCATGTGAACAGACATAGAGATACCAAAGTTCAAAACAAAACATGTCTATTTTTTAAAATAGAACATCCCACCCATGTTTTTCATATTTTTAATCCACATTCCATTTAAACAATCAAAAGACCTTTTTCAGAAGACCATTATCCACAAATAAAAACCATTTCAAACTCTACACTTTAGTCTATATTATTTTATTCAAGAATAAAAGGTATGTGAGTTTTATTCAAAAACTCAATTCATCTCATTCGTAACATTTTCATCAAATCAAAAATTCTCATCCCATCATAAATAGTTAGATTAATGTTTTCTTATTTTCATTTAAAAAAAATTTTCCAAAAATATCTTCAAAAAAAATTTCTACTTTCAAAGTAAGAAATTATATCTCCAGATTTTTACTATAAAAATCTAATCATGTTAAACCATTTTAATCTTAATCATAAGTGTTATTTTATAAAAATTAATTCTTCTAATAATTTTTCCATATTTATTTTTGATAAATATTTTACATCATCCCAAAAAAAATCATTACCACTGGATATCTAGTTTTCATAATTCCAAAACAAAAGTTTTTAATTTTTTTTAAATCATGGAAGATACAAAACAACTCACAAAAAAGAACTATTATCATTGGGTATCTTGTACATATAGTTGGTGTCTACATGACAATCATACCACCATCATGATGAGTCATCTAGGGCCATAGACATGAATACTAATGGCATTCCACAGTACGAGGAAATAGTGTTTTAGCGACGATTTTAGAAATCGCTGCTAAATTTCTTTCGAACCAAAATTTATTTAAAAAACACCTTGAAAACACCGCCGTTAATTTTTTTTATGATTTTTATTAATTATCTGCGGTTTTTTAGCGGTGGATTAAACCGCTGCTAAATTGTTTTTTATTTTTTTTTAAATTTGTTAATTTTTTAACCTCTTTAATTTTTAATTTCTTTAATTTTTTATATTAGTAATTTATTTATTTATTTATTTAACATTTTAATTGATTTATTTATTATTTATTTTCTATTAATTAATTAATTAATTTATTATTTATTTACATATATTTATTTATTTATTTTCGTATTTATTTATTTATTATTTATTTATTATTTATTATTTACGTATTTATTAATTTATTATCTATTTATTTAATTTTTTTTATTTTTAATTTATAAATTAATTAGTTATTAATTATTAATTATTAATTATTAGTTTATTATTCATTATTTATTTACTTATTAATTTATTCTTTATTTATTATTAATTAATTTATTATTAATCATTAATTGATTAATTATTAATTGTTAATTGATTAATTATTATTTATTAATTATTAATTATAAATTATTAGTTATTAGTTATTATTAATTATTTATTAACTATTAATTATTTATCTCTTTAATTAATTAATTATTTATATCTTTACTATTTATTATTTATTATATAATTTTATATTTTTATTGTTTATTGTTTAATGTTTATTCTTTATTCCTTATTAATTATTTTTAATTTACTAAATATTAATTATTATTACTTTGTTATTCATTTATTAATTATTACTTTTTTATTATTTATTTATTTATTATTTATTTATTA
Source organism: Viscum album (assembly GCA_963277665.1). Classification (NCBI taxonomy): domain Eukaryota; kingdom Viridiplantae; phylum Streptophyta; class Magnoliopsida; order Santalales; family Viscaceae; genus Viscum; species Viscum album. The sequence goes on along the minus strand of OY728151.1, from coordinate 397,354,982 downwards.
TTAATTAATTAATTATAATTTTTGAAATATTGTATATTTCATATTGCATATTAAACATTAAAATATTAATATTAATTATTCATAAGGAATTATTAATTTTATAATTATCAATTATCAATTATTAGTTATTAATAATTATTAATTATTTGTCTATTTATTTATTTATTTATGTATTTAGATATTTATTATTAATTATTTGTTGATTATTTATTATTCAAATATTAATTATTTATTAATTATTTATTAAATTTTAAACATTTAATATTTCATGTTAAATATTAAAATTATAATATTAATTATTCATTAAAAATTAATTATTTTATAATTATCAATTATTAATTATTATTAATTATTAATTATTAATTATTAATTTATTATTATTATTTATTTATTTATTTATTTATTTATTTATTATTTATTATTTATTCTTTATTATTTATTATTTATTATTTATTATCTATTATTTATTAATTTACTATTAATTTACTAAATATTTATTTATTATTAGTTGATTATTGATTTATTATTTCTTTACTCATTATTAAGTATTTATTAAATATTGATTATTTATTTATTAATTGTTTATAAATTGTTTATTAATTATTAATTCTTAATGATCAATTAGTAATTATTATTAATTATTAATTATTAATTATTAATTATTAATTATTAATTATTTACTATTTATGATTTATGATTTATGATTTATAATTTATTTTTTATTTTTTTATTAATTTTCTTTATTTATCCATTATTTATTAATTTATTATTTATTTTTAATTTATTTATTACATACAAAATGATTTTATAATTAATTTATTATTTATACATTACTTATATATTATTTAATATATTATATATTATATATTATATATTGTATATTATATATTATATGTTATATATTATATATTATATATTATATATTATCTATTATATATTATCTATTATATATTATATATTATCGATTATATATTATGTATTATATATTATCTGTTATATAATACCTAAAATGTAATATATAATATATAAGATATATTATATATTATATATTCTATATATATATTTAATACATTATATATTTGATATGAGATATTAGATATTTGATATTACGTATTATGTATTATATATTATATATTATGTGTTATATATTATATATTATATATTATATATTATATATGATTAATTATTGATTATTGATTATTGATTAATAAATATTTAGTTTGTATATATTTGTTGTGTATTACTTGTTTCTTCCAATTAATCTATATATATATATATATATATTAAATTCAATTTATTGACCACGTGAAGAGCCTGCTAGAGTGGTAAAGTCTTTGGAGAATAAGCAAGTGGTAAACAGTTCAAATCTCATCCAATGCAGAATTTATATATATGGCATGGGCACATGCATGGGCATGTGTATGGATATAGACTAATGCTTGGAGGTGGATGGGCATGTGTGTGGTAATAATAATAAATAATAAATAAATAAATTAAAAAATAAATTAAAACTAAATAATAAATAATAAATAATAAATAAATAAATAATAATTAATAGAAAATTAATAAATAATTAATAAATTAATAAATATTAATAAATTAATAACAAATTAATAATAAATTAATAATAAAATAATAAAAAAAAAATTAATTAAAAAAATTAAAAATATATATATAAAAAATAAACAAATAATTAAATGAGTAAATATAAAAAATAATAAAATAAATAAATAATTACTAATATATGAAATATAGAGAAATAAAAAATTAAAAAAATTAAAAAAAATTAAAAAATTTAAAAAAATTAAAAAAATTAAAAAAATTTATAAAATAATATAAATAAAAAAATAAAAACGATTTAACGATAGTTTCAAATGTTTAAAGTGGGATGCTTTTTTATTAAGATTTTTTTTGTTTAAAATGGAAAATTGGAATTTAAATGAAAGTAATGGATATTGTTTTATTTTATGAAGTCTAAAAATAAATTACCCATCATTTATTATGTAAGATAACATGAAATCCTTAGGTATATTGTGAGTTTTTTGTGTAGACTATACTATTATAAAACATTCTGAAATATACATGCACCATGCCACTTCCCTTAAGTGATGGTGATAAATACTCTATGACTAGTTTCTATAGGATATATGCGTACACATATTTTCATGATCACTTAAATAGTGTAGTGTCTTATAGCTGGAAATACAATCATACCTACTTGGAAGTTGACCTTGTTTATCACTTGTTTATTTATATATGAGATATAAATGTATTCCAATGTTGATAAAACTATTTTACATGAATGTTATGATTTTATAGTAAATATTTTATATAAAAATTTTTATTTACGTAATTGTTATAGAATTATTCCATCACTTTAATGTAAAGATGGTGGTTTAAGTATTTTCCATCATTTGCACTGTATATCATGCTTTGTTTAAATATGATTTATAATACCAAAACAATTTACATTAAAATTTAAATAACACTATTTGGTAGATATATTATTGGCATATATTATGGAATCCTTGGTGAGACCATAATGGGTAATTTATCTCAAACCATATCTGTACCTTCAAGTGTTTGTAGATTATCTTCATCCAAGTTCGAGCATGGGAAAAAGATTAATCAATGTTTGATCCTACTTCTAAACCGTGGTCTTAGTGAGTTGTGTCCTTAGAGAGCTGGGATGTTTTTCACTATTTTAGTACTTGTGTTGTAGTACTTTGGATTGTAAATTCCTTAATGAATTATATTACATTACTCTTATAGGAGTTTTCTGTTGACATTCATATTTTCTTTCCTCTTTTAATTCCAAATTTTATTATCACATATGCTAATCATCAAACCATGGGGACTGAGAACACCCTTCAAGATATGCCAGGTCTTGCTAAGTTATTGGGTTACTAGGGTAGCTGGGAAGGTTCATGGAAAAATGGCATATGTGGTAGGTTGTTGAATTTTTTTATAAAAGTTATAATGCATTTGTGAAATCTTGTAGGGACATAATAGGTGGTTGCAATAGATTGTTTGGAAAACTCTTAGAAAATGAACCTTGAATTTACCGAGTGGTTAGGGAAAGACATCTTATGGATTAGTTATCATTTTCCTTATTTTCATTCGGATAATGTGATATCCAAAAATTGTTTTCTCTTTTTTCGGGATTAATTTTTCTCATTTCTCATTTTGAGAAATAACTAATGCTTTAAATGTGATAGACTGATGTTTTGTAACAGTATGCCCCTGAGAAGATATGTAAATCAGATCTAGTGGAAGGTTTTTTCTAAACATTAGTGAGTGAATCAATTTGTGGATCTGAATCTAGTTGGTGTGATCATGCGTATTGTCTATGATTTGGGGTAGGCATCCCCCACAAGTCCTTGTTAATGATCTAGTTGTGGATCCGTAGGGGGATGTTATTCTAAATCGCCCTCAACAGTTCATTCACCAATAACCAGCCCTTTTCATGGGATCCACCGATCCTCAACATGAAGAGTAATGGGTGGGTATGATTGAACAACTATTTTTGTTTTCAGAAATACCATATGGGATCATTATAAAGTGTGTCACCTTCATGTTTGAGAGACCAAGCATGAGATTTTGGGACATGATAGTGAAAAAAATAAAAATGGGGGATTAGAGTGGAAGTAATTCAAGGTTCTTTTCCCCAGTCACTTCATTCTAGATTCAATGGTGTGGTCCAAGGTTATATAGTTTTTCAAGCTTGAGAAGGTCGACAAAAATGTGAGTCCTCTGGATGTTTAAGGAACTTGAAGAAGTTCTACCATAACTTTTCCACTCAATGCAGTGTAACTAGATCATCAACGCCTTAAAAAACTATGGGGGAATCAAATTATTCACGTAAAATAGTTTTCTGGCCACAGACATTCAGAACTTAGCTTCTTCATGAAACAATAGAGTCACTAGAGGAAGATGATACTGGTCCATCTACCATGAGAGGTACCATTACTATAGTTTCGTAATTAGTGACTACTCTATTTTTTACAGGTCCGTGTTAGTATTATATTTCATCCTGTATCATTAATATTCATAATCATTATATGGATATTTAATCTTCTGAAATGGATATTATTAAACACCGTGGTGTGATGAGGGAGTAGGGTCTCCATAGTCCCACTTTTGTCTTCACTCTTTCAGATGTTGATCTTACATGGAGTTCTATGGTTCTCGATGAGGAATCTATTGATGTTATATTTTTGATTGATTGGATCATTCTTAATAAAGTCATGATAAATTTTTATTTTCAACGGGTTTATCGTAATACACCCTGGGTTCCTCTTGTCTTTCACGGAGAACGAAACCCATGGTCGAGTTGAGCTAGACCATCATATCCAGAGTAGAGGACTGTGATATTAGTGTTAGATATTGATCTGAAGCAATATTCCTTGTGTGGTGATCTCCCTCTTGTAGTAATTTTGATTCCTTAAATGTTTCATTATGAATTATATAGTTTTCTATCAGTAAGGGAGTTTTAGTTTTCAATTGATTTAATGCATAGTACTCAACCAGTTTCAATTCTATCATACTGCATGACTCCAGTTTTACTATGTGTTGAAGTCCCAGTTGGATGTTTTTCATGAGGATATTATTCACTCTTTTGTCCTTGACTTTGGGGGGATTAAGATCATCATTTGGGGATGATTGAGTTTTCTTATGATTGTTACCATACGTTTACATTAATGTCTCCTTCTAAGGAAATGTATGGGCATACTTTTAAATCTTCATTGTGTTGGTCGTAGATTGATGAAAGTTCCTTGGTTGGATAGATTTTGGAATGAGGGATGTTAAGTATGATTTAGTTGATTCTTCATTAAATGATAACATGACAGATCAAGTACAATTCTTATATCGATCATTGCCTTAGTCCTTTGTAATATTAAGTTAGTGACCTGGTATTCTTGATGGTATCACCCCGGATGGGTCATCGACGACATGGGAGTCAAGGTAAGCTTGCTCTTAATTTTTTGGGACATTTCAAGGCTTCTAATCAGGTTGGGAAATTTTCATATATTTGACACTACCACCACAGCTAACATCGATACAATTATGTTTCGTCTATCTCAACATGAATGTTTTTATCTGACCCATATCTTGTTCTGAGTTGGTTTTATCTTGAAGTGGAACTTGAATTATCGATAACTGAACGACCAGTCGAGGTTATTGATTCTGAGACCAAGGTACATAATGGGAGGATGATACCTATGGTATGTGTGTTATGGAATTGTTGTTCTAATTCTCATGACTCATGGGAGAGGAGGCACCGATGCTAGAGCAGTGGACTCATATTTTTTATTTGTAGGCTTCTTCATAGGATTTATAAGGATATAAAGTTTATATGGTGGGCAGGTTGTAACATTTCATTACCATTTATGGTATTTAAAAACCCTATTGTATTATAATTTTAATATCATTTGTGGGAAAATAATGATTTATTAGCAATTTTTTGACAAATGTGTTTAAGGCCTTAAATTACAGTAAATATCATGGAATTTTCAATTATATATTTATGGGGTTCAACACTGAGAAGGTTCATGATTCCTCGGCTTGTAGAGGATTTGATAAGACATAATAATCTTTTTAAATATAATATATTTAGACAACACTTTTTATTCTATATATTTAAATAACTCCAAAACAGTTCGTCATTTGAGAAACCCAAGACCATTGTTATGTCTAAAATTTCGTTTTTAGCCTATGAGGGTTATATCATTCAGGGGATCTAGAAATTTGTATTCCTTGATTTTTATATAAAGTTATTAAATAATATATATTATATTTTTTATTAAAAATAATAAAATATATCCCAAATGGTGCATCATATAATAAATAAGAGATATCGATGGGTCTAGAATGAGGATTTTACCCTAGACGGTGTATAAATGTTATTAGCATCAGGCCGTTGGATGCCTCACTCTCAAGAATTTTTTTTTCAAATTAGTGACTAACTCTTATTTTTAAATAATAAATCATTAATATCTATTAAATAGTGTGTCGTCTGAGAAATCAATGACCATCGTTGGATCCCGAATGGGGTGTTTACCCTATTGAGGGTGTAAAATTCATGATCAACATATGTTTTGTCAAATATCTCTTTATGATTATATTTTTAATAATTTTAATATATAAAATTTATTAATAAAAAATAATAACCTAAAATTTATTCACGCTACTCCATATTCCTCAAACCGAAAAACACAATTATTGAATGCTCTATTTTCTAAAATCATTACTTTTTTCACCAATTTTATCTATTTCAGTTTCAATTAATTGAATAGGTGAAATCAATGAATTCATAATGAATTTTATTTTTTATATATGAATAATTTGAATGTTTTAATTGAAGGTTTAAATGATTCTATTTTTGGGTTCTTAAATCCCCAAATGCCTTAGTATTTTCATTGGTTGATCTTCTCATGTCTAGAAAATTGTGGAACTTCTCTTTGCGAGAACTATGAATCATGTTGTTATAATATACATCTTCACATCTAGGCACCGTGTTCCTCTTCATGTGCGTGGTGATACTAAATAAAATGAAGTTCTGCATATTATTTTTATCAATTTAAAGGATTTTTTATTTTCTATTCATCGATAATAATTTAATGAAAAATGATGGGTTTTAATTTAAATGGTAAAAGATACATTATAATCCCTTAATTAAATATTTTTTTAAGATTATCAAAGTGTATTCACACGAATTATGATAAAATTATAATTTATAAATGAATTATAAAAATGATAATTTAAATAAATTATAAAAGTATAGTTCTAATGTTTATCAACAAATAATTTGTCAGATTTATTAATAGATAAAACACTGAATTATTGTGGGTAATCTACTAAAAATCTCCTCAGATAATTTAAGTAAAATTACAACAGTGTAGTTATTGAATAAATAATTCTTAAATAAAAGCGTTGTTTTATTTAACGATAATTTCATTATCAAATAATATTTATATATATATACACATAAGTAAAACTATATTTTAGGAAAAATAATAATGACATGGAATACCACCTATATTCTCAATTTATTTTAGGGATATAATTATCGAATGGGGATTATAATTATTCTTATGGTAATTTCACGTGATTTCATACATTAACATAAAACGATAATATGGAGATTATCCAACAGAGAGAAAATGTGGTCTCTTGTAATATTTTCTTTTTTTATAAAATAAAAAATAGGGATATTATTATCAAATGATGTTTATAATTATTTTTATGGACATTTCATGTGATTGCATGCGTTAACATAAAATGATAATCTAAATAATATCAAGGAGAGAGAAAATGTAACATCGTGTAATATTTTACTTCCTTGTGATATAGAATAGTTGTTTTGGTTTTATGAACCTTGAAAAACATCAAGCATTGGTGTGTATATGGTTACAACAATAATTTTGTGAGGTGTATTAAACAAAAATGGGTGGATTAACATTGTCACTAACATAAACGATCTTGGGGGAGGTGGTTATATCACATTTTATAATTTAAATCAACACAAATTTTATATTATAGGTTATACTTATCTGAATTAAAATTCAATTTTTTAGATATGAATCCTATTTATTTCAAATGATTTCTTGAAAAACACCCAATTTCTTGTGAATTGTGGTTTTTAAGAAAAATGATTTTTTTGCATGGAAATTTGAATTAGTGAGACGGAATTTGTAAAAATTTAAATTATAGCTTTTATTGAAAGAGAAGAAATTGAATTTTTGAATTTTATAATATAAATAAATTTTATTAGAGATTTGAAAAAAACCCTTATTCAATTGTATTGTGGGCCTGTGTTGAAATTGTTGGAATTTGTTAAAATATGAAAATGGATTGAAATATTTTTATAGAAACATGGTTGTTTTAACTAGTTAAAGTGGAATATTTATTTATTAAGTCATGTTTTGATTTTAAAATCAAAATCAGCATTTGAATGGAAATATAGGATTTCATTGTATTTTAAGAAGTCTCAAAATGAATTTCACATAATTAATTTTGTAGGAGAATAAGCAAACCTTTGGTGGATTGTGAGTTATTTGGGAATACTCTACAATTATGTAACATTATAAAACATACAAGTAGTAGGTCATATCCCTTAGCTGTTGGTGACACATACTCTCTGACCAGTGTCTATAGGATGTATGTGTACACAACTTTCATGATCACTTAAAGAGTATGAAATCCTATAGCGAGAAATAAAATTGTAACTATTTGGTAGATAAACAATATGCACATTTTATTTTTTATGAGATATAAAAGTATAAAAATATTGATAAAAACTTTTTTAAATTCACTTCTACTTTTATATAATCTATTTTATATAAAATATTTTATTAAAGGAATTTTTTTAGAATCATTCATTCTCGTTTAATGTAAAGAATGTGTTTAACGTATTTTCAATATTTTGCACTGTATATAATGATTTGATTAAATATGATTTAAAATTCCAATCCTATTTACATTAAAATTTAAAGCACTTATATTGGTTAATATATTATTAGAATCTATTACAGAATCCTTGGTGAGACCCTACTAGGATTTTTACCTCACATCCTAATTGTGACGTCAAGTGTTTTTAGATTATCTTATTCCAGGTTCGAGGAAAAGGAAATGATCAATTTGAGGTAAATCCAGCTACGGAACCATGGTCTTGGTTAGTTTTCTAATAAGGTAGATGGGTTGTTTTACTTATTTTATTACTTGGTTTTTTATACTTTGGAATGGTTTATGACTTTTGGTATTCTGGTACATTACTCATATTGGAGTTTTCTTTTGATATTCATTCTATCTTTGATGTTTAAATTTCACAATGTTATGGAAAAATCATTTCCAGTTGTAGGTTATATGTTGTTAGGTGCTAGTTTCCAACCCTTGGGGATCAGGAACGCCCTTCAAGCTATGTCAGGTTTTACTTTGTTACTGGGTTACCAGGGTACCTAGGATAGTTCATGACATCTTATTTCATTTTGACATAAACCAACCTTGGGTGACCCCAAACCAGTGACCTAGCTGATCTTTGGAAATCCCCAAACTGCTTTCCTGATCCCCAAGGTCTAGAAACTAGTTCGGATAATTAATATAGAAACCATGGGAATGTTTTTTCTGAATTAACATAAATAAACTAAATATCAGAAATAAAGAATAAAATAAATATATAAACAACAAAGATGAATTTCCTTTATACATAAACTGAAATACATAAAACAAAAAAATACAAGCTTCAACTAACAACTACAACATAATTAGGTGAGCCCAAGGGTCACTCTCCAATATCATAACCAACCATTTCCCATGGGGATCAAACCAAGTTGTACCTAGACCAAAGGCTAAATATAAAAAATAATTATAGGCGTACATATTAGAACTCAGTAGGAATTCCCAAAAATTCTATTCCCAATTAAAACACTCAAATTAGCAGAAAAATTAATTTCAGTTTGGAATAACAATATAAAAAACTATGATTTTCCACACATATTTAGTTCTAAACCAAACATGGCACATTTACCTATTTTATTTTCAAATCAAGATTCATTACAACGAAGATACATAAATATTTTATCATAGAAAGGTAAGGATTTCATAAAATAAAGGAAAATAGGGTGTAAAATATTTCTCAAACATACTCTATAATCCATTGAAATTTATCTGATCACTTTTTATAAATGGATCATCACACAAGAAAGAACCAACATTGCACATATAATTAGGTGAATGGATAAATAAGAAAAACAGAATAACCTACTTAAAAGTATCTCAATAAACCACTATGGATTATTATGTTCCAATAGACATGGGATATCATATGAGACAGCGAAATAATCCAGAAAATTCTATATATATTGAATCATCCTTGAATGTGTGCCTCACTCGATGACATAAAATTTCACCCAAATGTTTGATCACCCCCTCAATGGAATGAGCAAGGAGAACTATACCATAAAAACAATAAACAAACATATCATATCCCCTAATATGGGGCAATTGTAAGAGTGTAATCCTAAATAGTCCATTATTCATTCTAATAAAATTCACTAGCCAAACCAGGTTCCCTTATCATGGGTATAAATAGGGGTAAGCCAACCAATATCAATAGAGAATCTAATCACAATCATGTATATCATATATAATAATTGAAAAAACAAGCACCACCGAGAGCCAAGTCATAGATCTATATCATTACGTACAATATATAGATCTCAATGGAGTCCACATCAATGATCTCCAATTCTAGTCAGTGTAAATGGGCCACAATGAGTACACATCGATGACGTCTTTCCATTTAAAAATAATGGAACCAGAAGATTCTACAGAAAGGTTATCATATCCAATAAATATAAACATAGAAAGAAAATTATTTTTGGAGCGTCTTCATGAATAACATTCTTCCCTATTTTCACAGTCTCCCAATTCAGCCTCAACCATCCTTTTTTAAAGAAACCAAAACAACCTTTACAAAAAGGTACAAACAAACAATTTTTAATCTCAAATTAATTTATAAAAAATCCATTTAGGAACTCGTGCAACATTTTCAATCCAAATCCACTTTCTTGAAAATTCTTAACATTCCACACACCATCATCACATTCCAAACTATTTCCAAATCACGAAACATCGATAACAATAAAATAAAAAAAAAAATTAAAAAAACCCCAAAAATATTTTTTAAAGGAAAAAAAGTAATTTACCAAGAAAACCCATTTGATGAACATCCAAAATCACTCACAAAGGCCAATAATACATTTCATCAAACACATGGATGGAAAAATTTTACAAATCAAATCCCTTTATCAAAAAACAAGAATTAAATAATCACTTTTCAAACCAAAACACCATTTCAAGTATCATGAAAAACTATTTAACATATAAATAATGTGTGAAAATAATGAAACAAACAAATTATATATTTAATGGGAATATGAAAATGGAAAACTACCTCAACCTCAAATCCCTTTTATAACAGACACCTAAAATCAACATAAAATGGTCTAAAGAGTAAAAAACAGTCATAAAAACCTTGAATAAAAAAACCCGAAACCTAAACCAAGGGATTGAAAAACTCGATATCCAAAACACCAAAATAGAATAATTAATCAAGATAAAATTAATGAGGAAGGATGAGAGATATAATATGATGAGATTACCAGGAAAAATTTATCACTATACATAGAGGAAAACTTAGATACCCACCATGATTGATTATTAGAAGACTATAGAATATGGGAGAGGACCCCTTAAGGTCACATGAACTAGTGGAAGGGAGAAATGGAAATATTTTGGTTAAAATTCCAAAAGGAAATAAAAAAAATTCACAATTTTTATGTTATGGGCATCTCGCACATTTTGGCAGCATATTTGGTAAATTGTGCTCCAACCATGTGACTTGGTTCCTCCATAAGTCAGATTCCTTGATATGATTATACCATAGTTTGACGAAACGTGTGCAATAAGTATACAAATACTATAAAACCAACTCAAAGTTATATATTTTCCGAGGTTGGGATGCCCAGGTTCCTCTAACCATGCACCAACCTTGCGCCCCATACTTCCATGCTTAATAACTGAACTTTTTGACAATAAGAAGCTAAAGGAATCTTATGAGTAATCTCAGGACCAAAGATGAAGAAAACATCAAATTAAAATATAAATCTTATCACAATGACAACTCGGGATAAAAAATGATTTCCAAAAACAATCCCAAACAAATGGTTAAAAATAAAAACACATGTGTAAAAAATAATTATAACATATATATGACAATTTTTTTTAATAAAATGATAACATAATTAAAATTATGGATAATTCTAATGTAAGAAATATTATTAGTTAACTTAGTTTTATGAAATATCCTTTTGAAACAAAAAATACAGAAATATAAATAATATAATTTTACAATGTCATATATAATTTTTCTAATCCCCAGAAAGTTGATTTTTCCATAAAAACTAATATTTTCAAATAAATAAATACTTTAAATAAAAAGATAAAATTCTCAAATTTAGAACATAAATGTGGTAAAATATCTATTATATGTGATATAAGAATTTCGAAATTAGTGGTTTCTTATTAAATTATTTTCCAAAGTATGTTTTTTATGAATAAAAAAAATTTGTGACATATATATGTTTTCTGAATTAACAAATATGTAATAATGGTGTTATGACATTAATATATTAATCTATAATAGATAAAATAATTTATTATATTAAAATAATTTATTTTAATAAATTATAATGATATTTCATTCCAATTAATAAACTTCCAATGTATAAAATAGAAATTAACCTTTATAGAATAATATTTTTTGGGCATATTAAATACTCAATGTCAATTTATTTCTTTAAATTAAATTATGGTTATCACATGGAAAAAATTAAAATGTAATTACTTAAATTTATTAAACCACGAGTAAAACCCCATGAGTAAGATAATGATTTTCCATTTTCCAAAACATTGAATTCACAAGGCAATATTTTGATAATACTAAACAATTCATTTTTTTAAATAAATTTACACCAATCAACCCCATTTAATTCACTCCAAAAACATTTTGAATGAATTTATCTTAATATTCCTACTATATATATTATAATTTTTATAATGTTCTAGTGAAATATCCTAAATCATTAAGAAGAAATGTAATGATGTATGAGATTCATATCCTCTCCCTTTTTATCCGTGTACTTCCATTATAGTTAGTCATATAATTTTAAATTTATTATATTCTTTGGATATTAGGACCGTTAAATAACCATTTAAATTTTTTTCTTAACAATTGGAGAATCTTTTTATCAATGAATACTCTTTTTATATAAACCACATTGTATACATGTTATGCTACAAAGAACCATTCTCTGATATTCCATGCCTTAATTTTTTAAGTTTTCAATACCCAGACCTATTTATATTCAACGTTTTGAATATAGATACTCCATTGATTAGATATTTCCATTAATAATACCCACATTCTCTTCTCATTATTTAATATTATTTAGAATTTAATTTATTTAAACATGTATGTACTCAATAATTTTATACGAAACCTTTACCATATTTACAGTGGGTAACTAATGAAATACTTCATGTTTATATGTTATATATATATTAGACATGAAATAGGTAATAATAAGTGTAAATATTTATAGAGATCTATTTTATTAGGTTGAAATTCAAACTTTATAGATGGATTTTTTAAAGATACCATTATCAATAAACTTGGTAATATGTATTATGACTGTATGGTATTAAACATTAGTGATATTAAAAGTAATGTCACATTTTAATATTATAGACACACTTCCATAATATGTATACAAACATATGATTATAATCCCAGTTTATAACTCATGATATATCCATTATAGTCAATCATTTTTAATTTTATATTTTGATAACATACTAGGATATAAAATCACACATTTCTATTATTGTGTGGCCGTATGAAATCACGGGAAGTGGGTCAAATATAAGGGAATAAAAGTGGAGTCATTTTATTGGATAAAATAATGATTATATTTATCTTTCATTAATGAAAAACTTTTATCTTGTACCACATTTTCATGACACTAAAACTCAAATTGTTTATCAATGTTATAAAGATTATATTTTTACTGGAAATATTTTAAAATCATGCACGAAAAGGGAAGGATACCAAATTTGGTATCAAAGGATGGGTTTAGTTATTTTTGATTGTTAGGAAAATAATTAATTTGTAAAAACCGTATGGATATTTCAAAATTTCAGAAATTCTCATAAAATTTAAAAAAATTATAGACATAGTGGTTTTATAGTAATGAAATTTCAGTTTGGATAATACAAGTGGATGTGAATCTATAATATATATACTTAGGGATAATAACATTAAATGTGATCATTGTGTGATTACACAACCTATACCAAGTTCATGACAAAGAAACATCTCTTAAAACTATGATTGGAACTTCTATAATATATTATTTACTTATTCACTTCTTTTATAAAAACAATTATGAACTATATATCGATAATGTTATTTTTGAATGATTGATTTATAAAAAAATATATAAATATTATAAAAAATTAAATTAATAAACAATTATTTAAAATTAATAATATCATTGTAATGTCCCGGTTTTGGAAGCCACCCAGAGGCGCCCCGTACTTGGTTGGTCACATGGCCTCAAGATCATTTCCCCAAACGCCAGAGGTTGCCGACTAGTAGCGAGGGCCTTGGGTGTGATGGTGGAGAAATTATGCCCCCATTGGAAAATTAAACATCGGAAGAAGAACGAACATACAATAGAGGAAACAATAACAACCAACAATATAACAATGGAAGACTTGATCAACAAACTGGAGCATATATTTATATAAGAAATGATGAATGATACATAACTAGGAATGCAGCCAAACAAGTCACAATTCTGGAAAACACTACAGTACCAAAACAAGTACAATACCAATGTAAACAGCTCCTCAGCATCGCGAGCCAAAGTTCATATCATGCTCTCCAGCTGCAAGCAATCATGTTCCAAAAGTGGAAGGGCGCTTTCCCTTGTATATACCTGAAACAACATAGTCTTCTTGGGACCAAAAGGATGGCCCAAACAGGGTTTGAGATAAAATCCCAGTGGCAACAACTCGAAGATCTGTGTGTAACAGTCAGTGAGTATATGGAAGGTAAAATCACAATAAACTGTACACAAAAATAGCAATGCAGTAGGCAGTAAACAGTAAGCAGTAAAACATGATGATACATAGCAGCAATAAATTCACAACCAATCAACAGAAATAATAGCTAAAAACCTGAAACCCTATGGGAAGTACTCGCATCCATTCCCTCTGGTCCTAGCCAAGATGTACCACAACCCTCTGGGCAGTGCGCTCAGCCTAACCCCTCTGTCTTGGTCATACACATTTATGAGACTCTCTAGGAAATCTCACATGGTCAATACCCCCTCATAGTATAGGGTAGTCAGTGACACTCCTCAAGAAAATAACGTGGTCTAACCCCCTTATCCCTAAGGTCTAGAGACTCTCTGAGGAAGCTATCTCAGTCAATCCTCCTATAGCCTCAGGTATACCACAAACTCTATGAGGAAGCTCAGTCGGTCAATTCCTCCTCTAGCCAGGGAAGGTTCTTAAAGAGATTAAAACAAGGTAAGAATCTCTGAGGAAGCTCACTTGGTCTACCCTTATGTAGTCTATAAAATCCAAGACTATTTGGGAGATCACTCGGTCTATACCCTATGTATTCTGTAATATCTAAGACTCTCTGGGAAGTTCACTTGGTCTATCCCCTATAGTCTATAGCACCCAGTTCTCTCACCCCCATGCCAGTTAGTGAATAATAATGTGATAAGGCCAAAGTAAACCTATAGAGCTACTTGTCTAACCAAAGTACACCTATAGAGCTACTTGGAGAAACAGTCTATAAGAAAACAAGCATGTCATGAGTTTCACTTCAACCAATAACCGCAAGGTATGAAAACAGGTATAGTAGCCAAAGTCAAGGGAGATCCAAAGGTCGTAAAAAGAACAAAGCGTGGGAAAATACATCCAATCAAAACAAATTATCCTATAACATGGTCAATTTACCTCTACACAAGCATACATGCAAGGCAGGAAAACAACAATGGCAAAAAGGTAAACACACTATACCTCGTTCACGGGTATCAGTGGAAATTCACACATAAAACTCATAGGTGTTGAATAATAAGGCACAAAACACCTACCTCGATCCTAGAAGATTGATATACAAGAACCACGATAGCTAATTCCCCATAGAACATCGTAGATCTGAGAAAACGCTGAAAATGTTCGACCTTAGGTAACATGATAATGAGGAAGAATTGGGAAACAAGGCTCAAGAAAAATGAAGAACACACCGCTGCGCTTTCAACGCAATCTACTGTGCTCAAATCGGAGAACGAACAGAGAGGCGGGGGATCGGGGAAGATCCGGACATACATGTTTCTCTCGGACAAACCAGACTTAGAAGAAGATGATTATCGCGATTAGGCATGACCCCGGTCCGTTTATAGAGAAAAATTTACACGGTGTGTAATTTTAAAGTACACGGCGTGTAGTGGGATTTTCCATACTCCGCTAAAATCGGCCTCCACGCCACCCATAAACACCGTGTGTGTGGCCCGGGCACGGCCAGCACACGGCATCGAGCTGGAGAAGAGTACACAGCGTGTACTCAGAAAGTACATGGCATGTACTTCAAAATTTTCCAAAAACTCCATTTTTCATAAAAAACTCCAGAAAAAGGAAAAGAGAACCTGAAATGATGATCCGAGTTCTTACAAACATCCCCACTTAAAGAAATTTGTTCCCAAATTTCAATAGATGGGCATAGATGAAGGATCCTCAAATAGTTCTGACCACTACGATCGATCCTTAGCCTCCCTCTCCAAAATCTAATCATGTACTCGCCCGTGCTGCCATAGCACTCATACCAGAGTAACAGACCGGCCTCAGAGAACCTTCGTACTGTGATCATAAATCCGGATGGGATGCTCTTCAAATGACACATCTTCTTAAATCTCAACCTCCTCAGGATGAAAGACATGAGACGGGATTGAAAATTAAAGACGGAGCTAAGAGACATGGAAGACGTCGTGCATGGCCTGGTACATTTGTGGTAGCTGCAACCGATAGGCAACCGACCCAACTCTCTCCTAAACCTCAAACAGCCTGACGTACCGTGGTGAATGATTACCATGTCTCTGAATCCTCTTGTGTCCCATCCTCGGTGCGACATACAGGAAAACCTGATCCCTGGCCTCGAACTCCAATGGTCGTCTCCGCTGATCAGCATAATAATTCTTTCGATACTGTGCTACAGTCATCCTCTTCGAAATCAACTCTATATGCTCCGAGGTATCTTGAACAAGACGAAGTCCTAGCAAAGCTGCCTCTCCTGCCTCTAGATATCATACGGTGATCGGCATGGCCTACCATATATATTTTCATATGGTACCATTTGAATGGTCACCTAAAAAAGGTTGTTGTAGGCGAACTCCACAAGAGGTAGATGCTTCTCCCAAGAACCACTAAAGTCGAAAATTTTAGCTCAGAGCATATCCTCAAGCACTTGAATCATACACTCGGACTGGCCATCAGTTTGGGGATGGTATGTTGTACTCAAGAGTACCTCTGTACCCAAAGCCTTATATATTCCCTTCTAGAACCAAGAGGTAAAGCACACATCCCTGTCTGAGACAATGGAGTGTGGAACTCCCTGTAGATGTACAATCTCTTGGTTGTATAGTCGTCCCAGATCATTAATACTGAAGTTTTCCTTGATCGGCAAGAAGTGTGCTACCTTCGTAAGCCTATCGAAGATGACCCAAACAACATCACTTCCCTGAGGTGACCTCGGTAAACCGGTCACGAAGTCCATCACGACATCGTTTGTGACAACCGGGTCCTGGTGACAGCACAGACACCCCACCTTAACAAGGTCGTCGGGTCCTGGCCTACCAGGTACCACCAGTTGCCCCCACAGACACATGGGGCCTACCTCAGGGTCCACCCACATGCCTGAACTGGTCATATGACTAATGAGAGATGTGGAAGACGTCGTGCATGGCCTGGTACCTCTGAGGTAGCTGCAACCGATAGGAAACTGGCCAAACTCTCTCCAAAACCTCAATCGGCCCAACGTACCGCGGTGAAAGCTTACCCTGTCTCTGAATCCTCTTTTGTCCCAACCTCGGTGTGACATGAAAGAAAAACAAATCCCCATCCTCGAACTACAATGGTCGTCTACACTGATCAGCATAAGACTTTAGTCGAGACTGTGCTATAGTCATCCTCTTCCGAATCAACTCGATATGCTCTGAGGTATCCTGAACAAGACGAGGTCCTAGCAAAGCTGCCTCTCCTGCCTCTAGCTAGCAAAAGGGTGATCGGCATGGGCTACCATATATAGTATCGTATGGTACCATCTGAATGGTCGCCTGAAAACGGTTGTTTTAGGCAAACTCCACAAGAGGTATATGCTTCTCCCAAAAACCACCTAAGTCTAAAATTCTAGCTTGGAGCATATCCTCAAGCACTTGGATCGTACGCTTAGACTGGCCATCAGTTTGGGGATGGTTTGTTGTACTCAACAGTACCGGTGTATAAAAATCCTTATAGAGTCCCTTCCAGAAACGAGAGATAAAGCACACATCCATGTCTGACACAATGGAGTGTGGAACTCCATGTAGATGTACAATCTCTCGGATGTACAGTCGTCCTAGATCATTAACACTGAATATTTCTTTGATTGAAGGAAGTGTGCTACCTTCGTAAGCATGTCAATGACGACCCAAACAACATCACTTCCCCAAGGTGACCTCAGTAACCCGGCCATGAAGTCCATCGCGACATCGTTTGTGACAACCGGGTCCTGGTGACAGCACAGACACCCCGCCATAAAATGGTCGTCGGGTCCTGGCCTACCAGGTACCACCAGTTTCCCCCGCAGACACGTGGGACCCACCCCAGGGTCCACTCACATGCCTGAACGGGTCATCTGACTAATGATAGTCCCCACAGGCCAACACATGTCCTTTCTAGTGTGCTTTTTCCTCACTCACACACACCCTGGGAAACATCCCAGAGGGTCACCCATATTTATCACTACTCCAGGCCAAGCACGCTTAACTATATAATTCTAATTAGACAGGCTCCCAAAAAGGAAGGTGCACTTTGTATACATGAGTCATATCATTTAGTCAGTTAACCCTTTATCATTTCGGGGTGTTACAATCACCCCCCTTTAGAGCACAACATCCTTGTTGTGGGCCCTACATCTCATCCCAGATAGTGCACCACACTTAAGGCTGGGTACACCCTCTGATACCAAATGTGACAACCGGGCCCAGCTCACCAGTTTCCCCGAAGACACGTGGGCCCCACCGTATGTCCCATCCACGTGCATGAACGAGTTATCTGACTAATGATAGTCCCCACTAGCCAACACTTGTCCTTTCCAGTGTATGTTGTCCTCACTCGCACACATCCTGGGAAACATCCCAGAAGGTCACCCATCCTCATCACTACTCCAAGCCACGCACACTTAACTGTGGATTTCTAATTAGGCAAGCTCCCGAAAAGGAAGGTGCACCTTGTTGAAATGAGTCATATCATTTAGTTTTTTAACCCTTCATCATTCTGAGTTATTACAATCACCCCCCTTTAGAGCAGATCATCCTCGTTGTTGGCCCTAAATCTCAACCCAGGCAGTGCACCGCACTTAAGGCTGGGTTCCTCCTCTGATAATAATGTGAAAACCGGGTCCTAGTGACAGCACAGACACCCCGCCATATCAAGGCCATCGGGTCCTGGCCTACCAGGTACCACCAGTTTCCCCCGCAGACACGTTGGTCCCATCGTAGGGTCCACCCACATGCCTGAACGGGTCATCTGACTAATGTTAGTCCCCACATGCCAACACATGTCATTTCTAGTGTGCTTTGTCCTCAGTCACACACACCCTGGGAAACTTCCAGAAGGTCACTCATCCTGATCACTACTCCAGGCCAAGCATTCTTAACTGTGGAGTTCTAATCAGATAGGATCCCAAAAAGGAAGGTGCACCTTGTTTAAATGAGTTATATCATTTAGTCAGTTAACCCTTTATAATTTCGGGGTGTTACATCATTCCACTTCCACTCTGGAATGGGTAACTTCTGTAAAAGCCATGATGGTCACTGATGCTCTACTTTCAAAACATTATTCAAATTCGTTTTTCCCTGAGAACATTACACCATTACATTTTAGAGTCTATTTTATGGGTCATCCAATTAGATCTTTTTTTGAAAAAAAAAATCCATGCTAGTAACCATCCTAGATAATTAAAATATATACATCATCTATGTTCATTGGTGTATTCCATTTTTGACATCCTTTTTCATCATGGGATCAACTGAGAATCCATCCATGGTGAAAATAAGGGCATGGAAAGATACATTATGAATCTAAAATTCACACTTGGAAAATCACCCATATAACTATTTTCCTTTAAGAGTTTGTATAATTAGGTTCACTTTATAGGTATTTTCCTCATAGATTTTATAATATAATATGATATCATCAACAAAAAACACAAAATAATTATAATATATTCCCTGATCACTTTTTTCAGAAGTCCAACAAAAAAAAGGTGAATTAGTAAATCCTAATTGAATTACGAAAATATCTATTGTACATACCTCGTACAAAATTCTACCATTAAAACACATTCATTCATTACTCATAATTTATGACAACCAAAATGAATATGAATATTTGAAAAATATTGACCTCTGTTAATTTGATTGAATTATTCATCTTTGTGAGGGATATGATACATGTCCGTTATAGTAATATCGATGTTTTCACTTTAATAAATGAAAATCCTCATGGATACATCTCTATTATTAATGATAAACACAAATACACACCAAGGTGAAACTCTATATAATATAAATCACATTTATCATAATTCTTTTAGTTTTTTCACCAATTACACTAAATTTATAGATAAATTCTATAAATATACTTTGATAAATGTCTTCAAAAAATGATTAAATCAATGTAAAACTAAAACTATTGTTCTATTCAATGTCTAGGTTATTCATTAGGAAATATATTAATGTATTTATATAAAATTGGTAAATAATAATTTTGATGATTATATTTTCAATATATATAATGTTTCTTCTCTTCCTCCCTAACAATATAATTTAGTTCAAAAATTATATGTCTATCCATATATTAACCATAATATGATGTAGCCCCACTAAATACAAGGAATTATACATCGTAAAAATGGATCATAATTTCAATATCTTGGAGATATATATTTGAAATATATTTTGAAAGAAAGTTTATACCAATAAGTATATCAAATCCAACCATAGGTATAATAATAATGCTTGACAAATATTTCATGCCTATATGTAATATATATAATTTAGTGAAACATATATACATCATTGATATTTTTTCCAATACTATTTAATAAAACATTTCTCTTTATGGTGATTGGAAAATTTATAATTATCCTTGAAAACATGGAGAATATAGAAACTAAAAAACACAAATAACAAAACAAATAAATTATGAATATTTATTATATGATTTAATTACCTACCATAAAAACTTTACAATCATCAACCTTAGTTGTAGTGATCACATAACCATCGACTTCTCCCCTTAGATTCATATTTCTTTTGTTCCGTTGATTCTTGGGAAATTAT
This sequence comes from Viscum album, assembly GCA_963277665.1. NCBI lineage: Eukaryota > Viridiplantae > Streptophyta > Magnoliopsida > Santalales > Viscaceae > Viscum > Viscum album. The sequence goes on along the minus strand of OY728151.1, from coordinate 397,333,746 downwards.
TTTAGTAATTCCCCATATCATTATACTATAATAAATTTATTGTAGTTTATATTTGAATACCTTAAATTAATTTTCCTCATGACCCTTATACATACACCTATACAAAACTCCTATTAACATCATTTTTATTCAGTCTTTTTTATTTCCATATTTTTTAAAATATTAACATTAATTCATTCACATATTTTTTTTAATTTTTTACTTATTCCTAGTGTTCAACCATGATCTTATAATCTTGATTTTACATCAATATATGGGATTAAAAAAATTCCTAATATTCTTTCTTTGTATAATAATACTTTTTCATCATGTTATGAAAAAGTTTTAGAAACTAGTTTTGTTTAGAAGATTCAATAAATTAATAAAATGAAATGGAAAATATTTCATTATTTATAACATGTGTAGTAAATATCTTGCCTAGATAGTCTTATAAATGTATCATCATACTACATAACACATTTTTCATCCTTTTTGTTTATGGTTACAAACTATTTCATTATTTTAATCACTGATCACAAGGAACATGATTATCATAGAATATAACCTTAAAAAATTTCCTTCCAAATGTTCTATTTCGTCTTCCTACATAGTATTTTTGATAAACATCCAAAATTGATAATAATAACCTTCTAGGGACTGTAATAATTGTATAACCATTCCCCATTAATCACATCACACAGAAAGAAACATCTTTCCAATGAACATAAGCAATTACTCAGCAACCACTAGATTAGTAGTTCCAGATAAATGTTGGTGGCCTTTATCGTGTTAGGCTATACAATATAAGTGTTTCATGAGACGAAAAATTATCTTCCCTATATATAAATTGTTATTAGTCATAAAATTATTTTTATTATGTAATATGGCCATGCTATTCATATCTCAATCATCAGTTATATTTCATTCCATAGCATGGAAATCTCTACATAGGCCAAGAGTATTAATACAATTATTTATACTAGGATATATTACTAAAGAGTATAATATATATAATTAACTCATGAAATTATTAATTTTAAATCATAATATATAATTATAAATATTGTTTAATACATAGAATAAATTAAATGATTATGAATGGATAATATCAAAACCCTAAACTAGGTTTCTATGGGAATATAATTATATAATAAATTTTTAAAAAAATATTTCAGAATGGATTGTATATATAATGTTATTTATCCCATTTATATCCCCATATAGGGTAAAACTAGATGCATAATAAATTTATTCTCACAATGCACTAGAATAACGACTAAGATATAATTAAACAACACTTTTTAGGGTAAATACCCACAGATGATACTGTTCCAAAACCATAACCACCTGTCAATATTAGAAAAGGATTGATTTCTATGAAAATAAAGTAATATATTACATACCGAATATTTATGATATTATTATTCAATTTGAAATAAATTTAATTTTTTCCATAAGGTAATGTTCATTAATTGATGTTTTTAAAATCTTGTTCTCATGGTTTCTACTAATAGTCCTAAAATATTATATGTAACTACTGATACTATATTAACCCATAGTTATTTTGTATTATGTTACATCTGCATAATATGAATAGTTTCACATATATAGTGATCAATCATTATATTAGTCATGAATAATTAAATACTAAAATTCTTCTTATATTATATTAGAAATAAAATATAATTACTTATTGGATGTAATTACTCTTCATCCTCAAACTAATTCAAATATTTTTTTCATATCCAAGGGAAGTAACATAAAATAAGTATAGGATCAAAATTCACAGTAATGGGTTTTTAAAAATAAATTATATATTTATTAAATATGGTATTCTCTATATGGAATGGTAGATAACTAACACCCCATTCCATATTAATAATAACATGGTCACATAGTTAATTAATTAATAATAATAATGATGTAATCTAATGGATAATAATACCTACATTCCCAATAAAGGAAATGGATAATATTTTACATCATGAAATCAGATAGAAAGATAGAATATATATTATAAAATCTTACCATGTTACATTCTCAATAAAAATAAAATACACTCTCACTATTGTATTTCAAGTACAAGATCATTAAAAATATAAAATAAGTTTATTTAAAACCCAAATTGTAAAGTGAGATATTAAATCATCTTTTGAAATGGTTCAATGATAAAAATAATGGTTTCCTAAAAAATACATATCTGGGATCTGAGATATGGGTAACATTTTTGGGATGTTAAATTATATACATAGAAGATAGATCTAATATCCATTGACTAATACAGAGAGATAGAGAATATGTCAATGTAAATGTTAGGGACCAAAAAACTATAAATTAGAGAAGGATGAAAAGTCCAATGATTTATCATAATTGAAGGTAATATAATAATATTTTTAATTCAAGAATGTCATCATAACGTTCAAGAATAATTTTAAATCATGAAAGGGATCATGATGAAATTCAATTATATGATATTATTTTCAATTAATTATTATGATATTATTCTTTTTTGTTCTTAACTAAATTTATAATTTATCTATTATTCAAAGAAATGAATATTCATGATAAAATTTTTAATCCTAAATTAAAAAAATAATCAATTAATAGATCATAATTTCTATAATGGAATAAAAATTAATTCCTTAGTTCCCTTAATATTTATCTAAACCAAACTAGTTATCACACGTTATCAAATATGGATAAATATAATATATTATTATCTAGATCCTCAATAATTAATATTGAGGTAAAACACAATCCATTCCATGAATGGTTAACATTAGGACTATATTAATATAAATATAACCAAATTCATATTACAAATTTTTAAAATAAATTCACTAAATTTAAATAATCATCTTCATATTAATCACCTAAATAATACAATGATTCTCTGAATGTAAAATTCCAAATATTTGAATAACATGATAAAAGTGTTTCATAAAACATTGTAATAAGATGAATCACCATAAAAACTCAATGAAACCCTAAATGATTCCAAATATTAACTATAATTATTCTTTAAATTGAATCACTATCACACCCCAACCTGATCATTCAAAATATATTATTTTTTATTTAAATATTTTTTTCTATGTTCAGTTATTTAATTTGGGAAATTTTTATAAAACTTATTTTTCGTTCTATGTTTCTGGTTTTACACATGGCTTTTCAAACCATACGACAACTATATGAGTCAAACTAATTTTTAAAAAATGGGGTTTTAAAAGTGTGTGAACAATTCCTCAAATCATCAATCACAACTTGGTATGTGGGCTAGTGGGATAATATCAGGTTCATGATTAGTGCATGGTTTTGACTACTGTGAGAACAAACCATGAAACTCTCTATGGGTGTTAAATTAATATTATTTAAAAAAATATCATTTTTAGGTTTTATCCACATTTCACTTCCCATTTTCTCATTTCACTCATGGAACACCCCTATCTAATAACCACTTTCCTCTCATTTTCACCCGTCTAGATCTATCATCTATTATTTTTAGTTTTTTTTCCAATTTAGTGTGCAGCCATCTTAGGAAATCAATTCCCCTTATTTGGATCCTCTCCCTAATATTTCTCTCATATTAGTATGTCTTCAACATTCTCCCATATTTAGTCTATACCCTTTACTATAGGGTTATGCTGAATTTTGATGTGTTTATTTGGGTTTCCTTTCCTAGGATTTGTGACATCCATCCCTGACCCTCCTCTTTCTTATTTTAAAGAATTTTCTCAATTTATATAATTTCATTATATCTTTACTCCATGACTATATTTTTAATAAAGGTAATTTGATACTATAAAAATTTATTTCTTAGATTATAAGGGTTATATGTGTATACATTTGTAAACGTATATATATCTGTGTGTGTGTGTGTTTGTGTGTGTGTGTAAGAATACACTTGGAAGAATGTGAATGTTTATAGTCTCTGGAATATATATATCATTGTAATTTTTTTTATCAAAATTAGTAGAATCCACAAGAATATGAATTAGATTTTAGACATGGTTTCAAAAATGTATTTGAATTAATTTAATATTTTTGGTTCGTGCTCGATTGGAAGCATATTTTTTGAAATGTAATGTGTAATGTAATGGAACCTCATAAATTTAAGCTAATTGGACAATGTTTTTTTATGGTTGTATTCTTTGAATTATTCAATGAAATGGTATTTTCATTTTTATTTTAGAGAGGCGATCTGTTATTGGATGAAAATATTATTTTTATCATGTGATTGATATTTTTTTCTACCATACCTCCCTTATATTCATCAGTTATGGGTGATTAACATGGAATCCCATATACCTAGGTGGTAAATAATGTCATAGTATATTAGGCCTGCTAGTAGAGCCTTGGGTTGTTCTACTTATCAAGATTAGACAACAATACTAACTAAACAATATGATGATACATAGGGTTCCACAAGATCATTTTATTCATACACTTGAGTGGATTTTGTACAGGGAGGGTTATATATAAGATTGATCACTCTGGTTTTGAATACAAAACAGTCCAAATTAACCATTTTACAGAGGGGTTTTCCCTGATAAATTATCTCATTTTTTTATGTTTTTGTGTTAATATATTAAAAGTGTTTTTTATTTTGTTTCCTTTTCCTTATTTATAATTATAAAATATTTTTCAATTTACTTTATTAAATGGGTTTCACTAATATCTACTTCCACACTATTATCTCTTTTAATATTTTTGATTAATTTTTTCTCTCATTAATATATACCTTAATTTCCTAATAATTCTATTGGTGACCACTTGTTCTTATCAATTTCGAGTAAGGAATAAAATAACCAACTATATTATAAATAAATGGTAATAATAAAGAGAATTTTGTGTTCTAAAATTCATGTTCCTAAAAATTTTTAAATAATTTTAAAAAGGGTATTTTACAATAGGATATTTTTAAAAAAAGGTTTCCATAACGAAAAATCTTTCTAAGATATTTTTTGTTTTAGGAAAACAAATGAAAATATTATTAAGATTTGGATATTGTATGAATTTCGTTAAGATAAAAATCTATTTTTATAATTCTATATCAAACTATAAATATTGTGAGCCTTTAGTTCATTGGTAATCATGAGAAATGTATTTTAAGGTGTCCTACTTAGTATTTTTAAGCTCATTCATATTTATACCATCTTAGGTTTTTGTTTAATACCAAATCACAATCAGAATTTTGTATTATAGGTTTGTTTAGAGAGTGAACTTAAGACATATAGGTTTTTTAGGTATATTAGTTATTTTTTATTTCTTTATATTCATCCAAAAATTCCTTTTAAATGAGTTTGTTAGAACCTATTTTTTATATAATTTTATTCATTTATCCATTTTGATGGTTTATGAAGTTAATTAATTGTTTTTATTTTCAATGGATATATGGTACATAGAGAAACTTGTGGGTGAAATAAATATATTTTATGGGTTTATTTAACATTAAATAGAGGGAATATATGGTTGTGAAGGATTTTTTTAGTTCACATTATTTTTTTATTAATTTCATTCTTTTTTATATGTCTTTTCCTTATTATTTGATTTTGGTATGGACATTTAACATAAGGATGGTTCATGTCTTATTTTTATTAAAACTTCTCTATGAAGATAAATAATCATTTTCATGGAATTAATTCCCATGTGTTTCTTCCTTAATTTTCAAGTACATGTTTCAACCAATGGGTATTAAAAATTTTCATTAGATCATATCATGAACTAGTTTAGGTTTCCAAAAAAGGATCAAATCTTGTTTTTTTGTGAATGAATAGAATCCTATGTACTCAAGTTATTTTCTCCATAAGTTCTGTGAATATATCATGAATTTATATAATTATTTTGGATTGATTTTAGATGGGAGGTAGGATTATTAGATCTTAAAATATATGTTATGGATTGGTTATATGATACCACTTCTCGTGATAAAACCTGAGTTACTTGGTTTTTTTAATTTGAGTATGTTTGTTATATTTTCAAAATTCATGGTGAAAGAGTAATTGAATGGAAGAAACTGATATCTCTCAGATACTGAGAAACCCTATGGATACAATCTATATGGACCCATAAAACTCTCTAATGTAGTTTCATGATTATCCATGATCCAAAAAACCATGTGGTGAAATAATATATGATCACTAGAACATCGAGATTTAATATTTGGTTCCTTTTCCACTAAAAATTATTTTTAGTGACATGTTGATATGATTTGTTTTTATTTCCAATAATTTTTTAAAATTAAGTTTTATTTTAAATTCTATAATTGAGTTTTAAAATTTAAATGAGGGTTTTCACTAAATTGAGGTAAAATGGATTTATGATTTCTAGGAAGGATGATTAGTTTTCAAAATTAACTTTTGAAAATTTAAATTGATTTCAAATAGATTTTAAGAATTTTATATATGGAACTACAAATATTTATTGTGATTTTAAAAAATAACAATTATATTATCATTATAATGTAGGGACAGTTTTTTTTCATAAATAGCTTCAAGGTTTCGAAATTATAATGTTTGGTTTTAAAAATGATTTATTGGATGAATTAGTTATTTTTTTGGCATTTTAATTAGTGGACACATGGATATGATATATGTTTTCATGTTATTGATTTAAATTGTTAATTATCCTTGTTTTTTGGTCTTTTAAATTGTTTTTTTATTATGAAAAATATATGTGAAATATTACTTTTCTGGAAACAAGAATGATTACCCTAAAAATTTAATGATTTGAATATTGGGGTTTTTTATTTTCCTAAATGGTGTATAATAATTATTATTATTATGAATTCATTTTTATATTAGGAATAATGTGTCATATTTTTTATGAATTCATCCCTAAAAATGACATGACCTATTAGGACATAGAGTTTCCATATTACAAAATCATGATCGAAATATTTCTTACAGTTTTATTTTATTGAGTTTTTATATTTGGATCTATTTTCAACTATTCATGTAATTTGTGAAACATTTTGGTAATGAAATAAACTCATCGGGGGAATGATATTGTTTATGATAATAGGTAAATGGGGTTATATGTAGTTATTTTTCTGATTGATTAGATAAGGTAAATAGTTGGTGTGTGCTCTGAGTGACTCATATGGACTCAACACTAGATTATTTTTCCACAATATGCTCATATTTTGGATGTTGATGAGATAAATATTTTGATTTATTTTTATTATATATCATAGTTCATCCCACCTTTTCTACAGCATAATGGATGTATTTTCCTTATCGAGGAGGAATGTTCATGATTAATATATCTTCACCATTATTCATCGACAGATGTGTAGTGATGTGTGTGTTGGTAGTAATATTTTCTCAGAAGACATCATGAATCAATTAATGTATTCTCCTCTTTGATAATGTATGAAAAATGTTTTTTTTGGTATTCTATTACTGATTTCTTATTTATTCTTCTCAGATGTCATCATTATTGTGTTATGTAGAGTTTTCTGGGTAGTTCATTTTTATGGTCCATTTTAACTTGTGTATCACTATTTTTTAGTATAGATTTATTAGGGTAGAAAGGGTCATGGGGGAAATAATTTTCACATTTTTCCTAGAAATTATTACCTATTTTATATATTTATATATTCATTTATGAGGTTCTATTCTTTTAGTGTTAGAAAAAATTAAAAAAAAATATTTTTTTCATTATGTCACATTGTTTAGAGAAAACATTGTCCTAAACATAATGAAATCATATAGGATAACCTATATTTTAATCATATTTTATTATTAATGGTCAAAAAAAGGTTTCCTAAGCATTATGGACCATCCTTATGGTCATTCTAGGTGTTTGTTTAAGTGTTTTTAGACTAAGGTAAGGATTTTTAGAGGAGTAGAGGGATGTGGGAGCTTAATTGGGAAGAGTTTGAATGAGCCAAAAAGCATGATAGGTGTGGGAAATTGTTTATAAGTGATCTCTTTTTATAAGGCAGGGGGGAGGGGCTCTTTTATAAAGTGTGAAAACATTATTTTATTATAAACTTATCATCGGATTCAAAAGGTCCAAAACATATTAATGTAGAATATTAGTTGACTCGTATTTGAAATAAAATCATCTAATAAGAATTGGATAGGTTTTTTGTGTTATTTTAATATTTTAAATCTTATTTATTTAAATCTTTTATTAATGAGGTAAATACTACATTATTATTGTGTCATAATTAATTTAATTTATGTGATGTCTAAAAATTATTAAACAAATAAACTGATGCAGTAAATCTATTTAGCTTTCCGATGAATATTTATAGTTGAAAAAATATCTTATATAACACCATGTAAAAATTAATTTTCAAAGAGATATTTGTTTATGCCATTTTTCTCTTTACATTAATTTAATTAATCTAAAGTGTCATTATCTTCCATAAGTGACTCCATGGGGTCCCAAGATAGACCCAAAGACGACCATGGTCCTCCATTACTCATCCAATAAGGATAGTACATGTGTTAAGGTAATTTTGAATTATTATAATATTCTTTTTTCCTTTAATTACCCAATTTATCTTTAACCACGGTAAATAAAAGTCAAAAGATATTATTCACCGAAAATTATTTTCATCTTATTGAACAACATTTTACTTCTTGATAACAACCATGTATGTCAGATTTTTGAAATTAAATTCACAGAAACTGTAAAATTTAATTTGAAAGAAAGTATGTTTTTTTAATTACTACTAAGTGATTTCATTATTCATCAAAAATTAATGTTTTTTAGAAAAATACCAATAATTCATCCTAACCATTATTTGATATTACAAATTCAAAAATTATGTCTATTATGCTAAAATCAAAACATATAAGTGAAATTAATTAATTTAAAATTAATTCTCGTTGTTAAAATAAATACCGTGTTTTTAGGAAACAATAACTATCAAACGAATGAGACTTGTTTATGTACAATTTCGAAGTGACAGTAATTCCAATGTCCTACATTGGATTAAATGGTAAAAATATATTCTATTTTCACTTTAAAACCAATTAAAAATATCATCTAACCATATAAATAAATTAGATGCAAACACAATTTTGAATTAAAATACAATATTTTTCACTATTAATTAGAAAATGAACTTTATCAGAAAAATTTCAAAAATTTACAGAAGGTAAATTTTGATGTCCAAATTTTAAATAAGTATTTTATTTGGTAAAATATAATGTATTAAAGAGAGAAAAATCATATTTAAAGAGGGTTTTTCCATTAGAAGGTGGTAAATCAGCCTTTTAATGTAAATTATGCTTAAAATTATATTCATTCAAATTTTAAGCGAGTAACTTTTATTTGATAAATTTAAATATATTTAAAAAATATGAATAATAATATTATAGTTTGTTTTTTTTCATTACTTCCAATACAACGGCTAGGAGTTAACTACAATTTAAAATAATAATATTATATTATTAGTGTGTAACATAAGATTTCAAAGAATCCTGTTGTTGCGTATCGGGTACGCTATCGAACATAACAACCCCTTTAAAGTAAAATTAATATTTAATACACAAATACTAATAAATATGAATTATGTCTTATTCTTCATTTAATTGGGATGTTACATCCTTCTCCCCTTTTGGAAATTTCATCCTCACAATTTTAAAACTAGGCATGGAAACATCATTAAAAGTCCCACATTGGAAAAGATTCAGTAAAACTATCACATAAAAAGAAATAAAGGAATGTAAAATGGTCTCCTGAGATAACCTATACTAGGATTCCATATAGGAAAACATTGATATGGAAGTGAGAACAAATGGTCATGTTTTGATGGAGAGTGATAGAAAACATTATTAGGAGGAAGTTAAACACCAAAAAATCACAAACTTATGATGTGTTAAACAGTCTTTAATTAACCAGTAGGAAACATAATGCAATAATGTTTTTGTTTTACATTCCTTTTTAAAATTTGGAGGAATTAATTTTCTACACAGAATAAGAACACAAGGAAATATACTTACCTTAAAGTAGAGTTTCATCCTTTAATAAGTTTCTACCAAAAATTAATTTTTTATCCAAACAATGAGCATTAAAAAAGGTTTGGTCACATAAAAATCAAAAGAATCATCATCTTGAGAATCACATAATTCACAAAAGAAGAACTACATATTTCCATTTTCTTTAGAAATCAACCAAAACCAAATTTGTTAGTGCGAGATAAGAAAATACCCAAAAAGGATAATCTTCTACAAAAAGAAAAACTACTCTTAATATCTAAAATTTTACAAAGAAAACCCAAAGATCAAAAAAGACCATTCATAAAAACAAATTTCGATAAAATTATTCTAAAGAGATCAAAACTATTATTGAAACCAAAATCTCATAAATATTTAATTACATAGTATTCCAAGATAACATTAATCTCTAAATAACAGCAGTTTCTCATAGAGTCTCATATTTTAAAGTAATTATCCAAATCACATGTTCTTCATGATAGGTTAATCATTTTCATAAATTAAAAAAATATTCAAATGTCCTCAATAAATACATAAATTTTTCCAAACAAAAATTTCAACCATTATTCAACAATTCAAATCCATAGTATTATATCTAATTTAGGTATATAGTGGTTCCTTAAAAGATAGAATGTCTTCCACAACAGACTTTATCACTTAATCAATAAATAATTTTTCTATACTAATTATATAGATTTGATAAAACATAAGTTCCAAATATCAGCATATTCTTGTTCCATAATTTTTTTACTAAAATAATAATTCACAATAACCAAAGATTTCATGTAAGGTAGTGGTAGGAGATTCACCCTTGTCTCCCTTTGTTTTTGGGTTTAATTCCTACATCGTTTCCAGATGAGATGGGTTGTCACCCATCCTATGGGTTGTCACCCATCCTATTGGTTGTCACCCATCCTATGGGTTGTCACGCATCCTATGGGTTTTCCTTTTTATAAAACACAAAAATAACCCTAACATGTTTTAACCTCAATGGTCTCCTTATGCCTCTCATTTTCATCCAAATTCAATATGATTTCATCATCTTAATTCATGAAATTTATTTCACCACCAGATGATAAAATAAAATGATCCCCAAAATTAATAACATCATACATTGATCATGGTGTCCATTTGGTTTCATCGTCATCTTGTTCACGTATTTAGAAGGTCCATGCATCGCAAAAATGATTTAGAGATCCTTCAAAATCATTTTCTTCCTCCATCCAAATACACCATGTACAACATGGGTCATATGGGTGTTCACAAAAAAATATTTTTGGAAAATAATCATGTATAACATATAATTTTAAAACATCTGATAAAACATGATTTCTATAAAATAGTCGGACAAAATTATAGTTGAACATTTCAATTAATGGTCCCTTTAAAATACCATAGTTTTGTTATGAGACACTATATGGTAATAGAAAAAATAAATAGGTTGCACAAGGATCTCCTTTGTCTGCACCTTTTTAGAAATCATAATATGCTTCAAAATCTTATGATATGGTTAAATATTTTAAAATGCCTTGATACTATTTACCTTTCATGAACATATGAGAATATTTTAAAAATAGGATTTGTCTAAATACAACCCATGATACATGATGATAATGTGGTATAGTGGAGGTGTTTGATATCTCAAGCAACTTCTTGCAAGTGAGTTGTAAGCTATAAATTTTTCTACAATCATCTAAATAGTCTTCGCAATAATTATTGCATGAATGTCCTTAGGAAGAGATAGGAATGTCATTTGAGATCCTCCTCCTTCCATTTGTAACTGACATTCCTTGATCTGAAAAAGTTATAAAACATGTATTTAACTAAAATAATAGATATATGGACTAACCATCTATGTAAAGAAGACTCATAATCCCTAAAGTTGTCTAAACTGTCCTTTGATACCAACTATAAGGACCCGGCCTTAAAACATTACATAATATTGAATTAAATGAATATTTCACATTGAGGATCTTTTCAGGTTTAGATTTTTTGAGAATTAGGCCATAAATATTAAATAAAAAATTGAATATTACATGTTGACACAACTACATAGTAACAATTTTTTTCATAAAATTAAAATCTCTTAAAAAGAAACATGTCTAATTCAATGTTTTAGACAGCATGACATTTCCTTGATCCAATCCTTGATCCTATTCATCTTAAAGTACCATGTAAAACATTTCAAATACATGGCATGAGAAGAAAAATATCATTAAGGGTTATAAAATATTGAAGGAAAACATTAGCCCATCAATTAATACAAATCAATGAAACCATACATTTCAATCATAACATACCTTACAAAATAATAATATTTTTGAATAAAACACACAAATCCTAAATCATAAAGGTTACTTATGACATCCATATCAAACTTACATTGTAGTTATCAAAACTCCATAGGGAGTTACACTTGGAATACCCATCATATTATCTTACCATAATCACTTAGTAGAAACATACTGTTTACCTAAGTCATGTTAGCCAATTCATTAGAGAGTTATCTCAGGCTCACCCACCATAGGTTTATCACGGAACCACCCATATACCTAAACAATGCCCAATAACGATAACATAATAAAAACATATGACACATGTATAAAGGAAATATAACATTTACACATTAAAATATATCAAATCAAGATATTTAAATAAACAATGTTTTATCAAATCATTTACAAAACCATTTAAAAAGTGATTTTTTGATCAAAGTGTCCCATAAAACATTATGATCTTAAATGAATTATCATTTGAAAACATTAATGTACATATAAATAAATCATAGACCCCATTTTCGAAAACATGTACATTTATGATAAATATTTAGAATAATAAATCTTTAAAAAATTTAAAATGATATTTTAGTTAAAGAATTTTTTAACAAAAAGAGAGAATCTTGAATACAAATAATTAAAGAATAAATTTTAATTAGAACATTATAATATCATGAGAATAAATCTATTCATTATATAATATTTCAATTGTTAGTATATACACCATATAACAATGAATTGGTGCATAACAACAATGACGTCTTAGTGGAAATGTAAATTGAGATGAAATCCCATATTAGTACTGTATAATTAAGTTAAGGATAAATCAACAACATAATTATGTGTGACAAATATAAATACACTCAATATGATTGGATATTCAGTGTAAATAAATCAAAGAACATTCACACATATTTTAGTAAAATTAACACCAATGAATTGGATGTTTAACTCAATAAATAAAGATTGAGTTAAAATTACTTTTATCAAGTTCATATTGATGAGTTGGAAATTTATCAATGGAGTGATTATGGGTATCAAAAGTATATCCACCGAAAGGGAAGTGGAAATTACTACAAAAATAATAAATAGTGATTCCCCACATAATCATATCATGACATAATAAAAAATTAGAATATTAACCCAAGGAATGGAAATTGGGTTAAAAGGTTTCCTTACCGATTTGGTAACTTACGAAACATACAACCCATGAATGATGGATAAAAAAATGAAGATGTAAATACCCATATATTGAAGTATATTAAAAAATGAATACAATCTTAGGCAGTACATATACCACACAAAAGTAAATGGTGGCAAATATAGCATGAATCTCATGAGAATAAAAAGTGAGATGAAAACTCCTTAACATGGTGTAATCTATCGATTCATATGACAAAGAGTTAATTAATATTAAATGAATTATAGAATATCATGACTATAATGAGAATGATGATAGTATATATAAATTACAGTACATAATACACCTCATGAAATGGATAATTGGTGAAGAATGGAAATTTCATGGAATTATAAGTGAGATAAGAAATCCCTTACCTTGTGTCTGACTTGACCCGTTCATTCTTTAATCTCCTGAATAATAAACTAAAGGTAATTTATACATTCTTAAAAACATTTTAGAAGTTTATTATTCCTTTTATATTACTTATTACCATGTTATAAACATTATGTAATCATTTAAGTTAATAACGGTTGTTTTGTCGATATTTGGTACTTGAGTAAAAATATGAACACCTTATAATTACAAGTTGTTAATGTGGTAAGATATCCATTATCTTCAGAATTATTTTTATGATTTTGATATAATATATATCATATATATCTAGTATATACATATATTTTATAATAGTACATAACATTTACAGGTATGAAATGAAATGTACCATTCATGGAGACGGTAATCCGTACGTACGATTGAACGCTACATCCATTTAGATTTATATTTTTAATGGAATTAAAAACATAATTATACATATTTATATTATAATTTCAGTATAATATCATATAAAATATTATTAACTCCATCCTTTATAAATCCCACACAATTCATTAACAAGTCACATCACTTTGAGGGTGCTTAGTTGGGAATAGGTTTCACCAGCCAAAAGGCTTGATAGGTGTGAGGAATTGTTTAGAAGTGATCTTCTTGTATAAGGGGGAAGATGTGCTCTTTAGGAAAGTGTGAAAACATTATTTTATAAAAAACATATCTTCAGTTTAAAAAGGTCCCAAACACATTACATTATAATATAAGATGACTCATATTAGAAATAAAATCATATAATAGGAATTGTAATGGTTTTTTATGTTATTTTAATATTTATAATATTATTTTTTGAAATCTTTTATTAATGTGGTAATACTACATCATTATTGTGTCATAATTAATTTAATTTATGTGATGTCTAAAAATTATTAAAACAATACCATGATGTCAGAAATAGTTATAGATTTCCAATGAATATTAATAGTCGAGAAAAAAACTTATATAACACTATGTAAAAATTAATTTACAATGAGATATTTGTTTATGTCATTTTTTCCATTACTTTAAATTAATTAATATAAAGTGTAATTTTCTTTAATAAGTGGATCCATGGGGTCCCAAAATAGTCCCAAAGATTCCCATGGTCGGCCATTACTCATACAATAATTCTAGGACATGAGTTAATGTAATTTTGAATTATTACAATAATTTTTTTACATTGAATTACCCTATTTACTTTTAATCGTGGTAAACAAAAGCCAAAAGTTACTATTCAACACAAAATATTTTCATCTTATTGAACCAAATTTTACTTATTGATAACAACCATGTATATCAGATATTTTAAATTCAATTTACAGAAGCGGTGAAATTTCATTTAAAATAAAAAGAGTGTTTTCTTAACAACTACTAAGTGATTTCACTATTCATCAAAAATTGATGTTTTTCAGAAAAATAACAAAAATTCAGCCAATGATTTATTTAATATTCCAAATTAAAAAGTGATGTTAATTTTTATAAATTCAAAACAAAGAAGTGGCATTAATTAATTTAAAATTAATTCCCGTTGTTAAAACAAATAGCATGTTATTCAGAAACAATAACTTTCAAATGATTATGACATGTTTATGTCTAATTTCAAAGTGAAATTAATTCCAATGACCAACATTGGATTAAATAGTAAAAAATATTCTATTTACACTTTGAAACCAATAAAAAATATCATCTAACCATATAAGTAAATTAGATTAAAACACAGTTTTGAATTAAAATACAATATTTTTCACTATTCATTAGAAAATGTACTTTATCAGAAATATTCCAAAAATTTACAAAAGGTAAATTTTGATGTCTCCATTATAAAGAAGAATATTATTTCATCAAATAGAATGTATTAATGTGACCAATATTATATTTAATAATTATTCACCATTAAAAGGTGGTAAATCGACCTTTTAATGTAAATTATGCTTAAAATTATATTCATTCACACTTTAAGCATTTAACATTTATTGTATAAATGTAAATACATTTGAAAAACATGTATAATAATATTTTAGTTAGTTTTATTCATTCCTGACAATACAATGGCTTGGAGTTAAATTTCATTTAAAATAATAATATTATATTATTAGTGTGAAATATAATATTTCAATGAAACTCATTACTGCGTATTGGGTATGCTATCAAACATAGAAACCCTGTTAAAGTACAATTAATATTTAATTCACCAATATTAATAAATATTAATTATGTCTTATTATTTATTTACCTTGGATGTGACACTATTTATCGAGCACTAACACATTCCTAGTTTCATGCCTACTAACTCAAAGCAGTAACACAGAGAAAAAATGAATTTGATACCATATTCTATCATCCATACACAACATAATATGAAACTAGTAGAAGGACTGGTCACCAACTGTCCTCAATCATTCTTGTCCATAAGGTAGGGGATGATGACTAGAAGTGAGGTTTTAATGTTGGTATAGAGGGGAGACTATACCCACTTGATCAGATTGGCACATTAGTATGTCATAGGAAGGAAATAACGGTGGGAATAATAATAATAGTGAATGAAAAACAATGGATATAAATATAATAAATGAATAATGGTGGAAAATTCCAAAAAAATATAACAAATAAATTCTTTCAATATGGTTATACAGGGTATAATAAGAAAACGAAATGTAATTAAATACTATATAGAACATAAATGAAAAAAACAAAATCCCCCAAGGTGATATCAATGAGAATCATGGGTACTAGGTTATTCTTGTGATTCTATACTCCCATGTAAATTTCACAACAGAAGTAAATTGTGCATTCAAACATGATGATATACTCTAGTACACTAGTGCAATGGAGGGCCACAAAGGGTGTGAGATATACTCTGTAGGCCACCACCACCAAAATCTAAATTATAATCCAGATTCTGTATCTAAATGCCAATATTGTTAATATACAATGAAAATACAATATGTAAATAAATAAATACACATAATATGTCGACTGAGGTGCCCCAAGGACACCTTACTAACCATAACATCTTCATAATAAGATGTAATGTCTCTATACTACGATCAACCTATATAAATGTGATATAAGGGTATTGATAAATGGTTCATTATAAACTAAGAATAAAAATTACATTGAATCCTAGAATATGATTTGGATTGGTGGATAAATCGTTATGTTTTATTAATCACCATTTTGATTTAGTATAAAGAAGAATCCATTTTGTTTAATTAACCAACATCCCAGTCTCATCAATGGTAGAGCTTATGAAGGAACCCATGTATCACAGTAGGAGAGTAAAAATTATCCTAAGAAAAAGGAGTCCATCCATGGTAATAAAAAAATGGAATCCCAGGTATCACTTTGATACTATGGAAATACATTACCCATTAGAGCTCACCCTAGTTATCTCAAAAAGGTGGATGAGTATCACACATGTTATGGTGTAACCATTTTTTCCTGGAACCCATCAACGGGTTCCCAGATGGTAATTGTTATCACTAATATAGAGGTAAAAAACAACATGGTGAGCTCATCCAAGATATAACATGTAATTCCCATTACATATAAAATCTCAAAAACATATAATCCCATCCTCAGGGTCTATAAAATAACCCAAGTATCACTCCCAGTATAATTAATACATTCATTCAAGTTAGTTTTTAAAAATGTCAAGAGGCCATGGGAAGAACCATTCCATTCAACTAGTTATGTGATTCAAGAGGGGAATACCCCTTTATCATGTCATATAAATTATATTAACAATTGGCATGTACTATGATTTCCTTAACTCATGACATGTCATTTAAATTAGTAAATAGTTCTTACCAATATGAAGGAATACTATGTTTTTATCAATAGTGATTGGGCTAGGTGGACTTCCCATAGAAGATGAAAACATACCTGAAAAATCATTGGGATTTAATTCTAACATAAATGTTGTAAACAATAAAAATAACTCATCAAAAGAAAATGGAAATAAACACTTATTATATGATTTTCTTTCCGGTGTATGACATGGAGGGGCCACGTCCCCCCACTATGAAATTAAACAACACAATTATATTTTTGATGAAATTTAACCTCATCAATGTGATTTATTATAAATAAAATTATCTAACTAAAGGTATTCAAGTATCACACCATTAAGGACATTTACTCTTTAAGTTACATGATTTAAAACAAGGTAAAAATAATTCACAAGGGATACCAGATTCAAGGTATTAGGTTTTATGAATTTAAATATATATTTAATAGGCATCACATCGATATTATAGAATGAGGGACAAAATCTCACTATATAAAACTCTAATAATTTAATTGCTAATCTATTGAACACATACCATATAATATGGACGACCCACATGGTAAATATCAAATCATTTTTTGGTTCTCTAAACATGTGGATCCCAAAACACTATGGGATTCCTGAGGGACCTCTCATGTAATTATCCAAGTCTAAAATATACATTTATGTGATCTATATATCATAATTTCAATATGAATATTAATTTCCAATTCTTCCTATCCAAAATACTATGAAATTGAATTGTCAGTAGAAATTGTCATCTAGTACAAAAATTAGGGTTGCATAAAAGCCCAAATAAAAAATTATTATCCTCAATAAGCCTTGGTAAATGAAAAAAATGAAACACCTGACATACAAGGGTCATGAAGTCTAGAATAAAAGGTTGGGTTTCATTTCCTAGTTCCCAATATACCACCCAATGTCATTGAAGTTTATTATAAAAGATAAATTAAACTCAATTCAATGATCATTTTTCAAACTAAAACATCGATACAATGCATACCTGATCCCATAAAACTAGATTCATGACCATGAAATCATCTCTTAAACCATTTGAACTATGGTTCTCCATACCGTAGTTTTTACTCTATAAAGGATATATTTGAGTAATGGTATCTCTATGGTCATATTCTTCCATTTATGTGTGCCCATATGGTTCTAACAATGCTCATGACATAATTTTTTGATTATCTTGATGGTTTAATCCACAAATCACCTCACATATCATAGTCAATTTGACATTTACATGAAATTCATTACATTATATTTACATCACACTCATATTCACTTTATGAAATTATAATAGTGGATCCTTACTAATTGCATTGAACAAAATAAAAGGATAACTAGTCCTGAAACACTAGCTAACTATTCTCAAAATTCTCATTTTAGACGTCAAGTATAGAACAACATAAAACATTTCACCTTTATCCAGGGCACCTCTCTCCTGCATTGGAAAATTCTACTAATGCCTCTAACTGGCTTCCTTTGTCTTCAAAACAAAAAAATTTGATCTTCAGCTATTGTGCCTAGAAAAAATGGTTTCATTCCAGACCCAATACCCTAGGATCACAACCCAGTTCAAACACCCATTCTCAGACTGAATAATGTTTGGTTTAACCTCTAAATCATTTTTTGAAGTTGAAATAGATAATAAAGGAAAATTTACCTACAATCATTTCCAGGACAGACATCGGTACACAATTAAAACATCAACTCATCAAGTACACTTATTGAACCCAAGTGGAACCCTATTGGAGATCATAAAAAAGGAAACAACTAGTGTCTATGAGTAATTCTATGGAGTTCATGCTTTTGATCCGGGATATAACTCAAGAATAACAATTCTTTGAGAACAACCACCACTCCAGGGTGATACTTAGATGAAGTTCACTCACCAAACCCAAAGGCATTAAAATTTATTGTTCTGTATAACCAATACTCTCATAGTTTACCCGAACAATGTCAAAATAGAGGACATCATCATCTCAATATAGTATTACATTGAGAGGATAATAATAATTATCGTGATAACCCATGACACATATGATAAATTTAATTTTAGTTATTGTTCCTTCCCTTAAATCACTGTATCCAACTTCCTGGAGAAGAGAATATGAACCATTATCGGTCAACATCCCTTTAAAAATCTCAATGAAACTTTTCAATGAATCTATATTTTCAAATTAGAATCCCATTACCACTCTAGGAATCCCAGGATCTCTCAGGCACAACCATCATAGAGCATCCAGGACTAATGGTGTCTACAATGTTTTTTCATACAGAAAACCACAGAATATTCATGATATCATGAATGAACTATATTAAAATGAGATATTAACATCCACCTGATCATTTAATTCCTGATCGATCATTTCAAAAGTGTCTTTTCATAGTTGTTCTCCCTCTACTTAGAGGAAATGCTACGACAATGACAACATGAAACTACCAAATATATGTGTGTCATATTCATCATTTATTCATAAAATAACCCCATATCATGGAACATGATCCATCGACCACTGACCATGGGTTGTAGAGGTGGAAAAATTATTCAGAAGTGTTAAACAAAAAGATGGAATATACTATCATGTTTCATGTCTGATAGAACATAATTTTTATTAATTTATTCCTAATAATACTCTCTAGTTACATCCATGTGCGCCATAACATTGTATTTAAAAGCCAAAAAGTCTAATCAGATTTTCAAAACACCTGATACACATAGAAAATCATCTTTAGCATTGTGAAATTTTAAATTTTACATTACCCTCGGGCCACTCTACTCTAAATATGACATGCGATCAATGTGTAATAGATCTAGGCTTTAACAATCTCCACCAATCTACAGAGTAAACTTCACAATTTAGAAACATGATTGTTACCACATGGATCAATGAATACTACACTAAGGTTTCAAGATAAAATAAAATATATATTAAACTATTCATAGTATTATCAATCATATGAATTCTATTATCTAATGACCTAGAAATAGTTATCCTAAATTTTTACTATACCATACAACTACCAAATAGGATGACAACCTCCAGAGTCATCCATTATTGAATTTGATATTAGGAAAGGTCACTAGACTTACTATGAGGATAACAATGTCTTAGTTGTGTAATACCTATAGAAATTAAACATTATATGATGAGAATTCCCATAAGGAGTGTCAAATATTGCTAGTCCACAATCCCAGCTAGAGGATCTATTTTTAAAAATAATATTCCTACATGGGACTACAACAACCGTACATTACACATTCTTGGAATGATTCACGAGCATTTAGTAAGGATTTAATAGTCATGAGGGTAGTACCTTCCTCGGGATATCCCCTTATCGAAACCTAATGATTTCACCCTACAAATATATCATGGTTGAAAGGATTAAAAGGATTAAGGGCCTATTAACTTTGTTCAATATATGAATAAATGGAGAATGGTTATCGTTCAAATTCTTATTTCAAGGAAACCCTCATTGAAGATTGAAAATACCCTTACTCGAGGATTGGATAAAGGAATACCACATAAGTTTCAAATTTATATATTAAATAAAAAATCAGTTAATTTTTTAAACATATCAATTTTTGGTTTTAAATAAAATCTAATACCAGTCATATGGGAAAATAATCAAGTACATTATTTATCATGTAAACAATGAGAAACATAAAAGATATAATAAAATTCATTTTTAAAAATTAATTATTTAATTTAAATCCCATCATGTTTAGGATATTAATTACATATACCCCAATTTTAAACATCATTCATTTATTTATAATATTTCAAAATTTTCCTATTTAAATAAAATATTAATTTTAATCAATATAGTATAACAATATTTAGGCTATAAGTTTAATTTTATTGAACCAATTCATCACATAAATATATCTCAAGAATATAAAAATATTTTTTATTAAATTATGTGTTACTAGTTACATAGATTCCACTATATTCTTATATGTATATTCATATAGGTGTATTTATACACTTTAAATAACCATCTCAATATAGCATAACTATAACCTTAAGAGGTTAATAACTAAAGCATAACAAAATAAAGGCAACTAATGACGATCTCATTCATGTTATTATGGATTAATCAGAATGAATCACTATTTTATTTGAATTATTAATATTTCCAAATCTCTCCTTAATGAGGTTATCTCACAAGAAAAAGTTATCATGAATGAAAAACATGGTTTATGTGTAGACTATATCATATCCATAAAAGGTCAAGACTGAGACTCTTGGGACGAGTCATAAAAAAGGTCCATAAGTAACCAATTTACATTTGAATTAATTTTTTTTCTTTTACATTTTTAAAATAGTATATATGTGTGTTTTTTTGAGTGTGTACTGTGGTAAAAGGTTGGTTTGAATACGTGGTCGACCATTTTACAATTTATAATGTTCCCATACAATTCATATATTTATAATTGGATCCCATTTAATCAGAACCAGTCTATTTCATTGTATGGAAATAATGGTTCATGTCTCAATGATGTCTTCATTTATTTCCCAAATAGAATGAAACCATCAATCTATGTAAGAAAACACCATGTAAAGTGATGCTGGAATGTTATTTGAATCACCTAGACATTACAATTTTTAAAATTTCATTCCATAATAAGTAGAAAGTGAATATATACATTCTAAATAAGAACTAATCTAGAAGGATAACATGGATACTTATTATGTAATACGGGAAAACACATAAGCATGATATACTTGGAAATCAAGATACTTAAATTAAAGAAGATTTTCATATAAGAAAATTTTCTAAATATATCATATATTGTTTAATATGAACATGTATGATAATTAAATATCCATTATGGTAAAAATAATAATTTTTCAGAATTTCCCTACTTGTCAAGTATCATTCATGCGAATAAACACAAAATGAACTACGATATTTCTTAATGCAACCTAAATAATTAATTCTATATTGAATGAATTTTTTATGACATGAGAATTCCTATGTTCTTAGGATAAATCATGTAAATATATATTAATCCTATATTTGGATAAAGATAAAATACTATAAATAATATAAATTAGTAAGTAGTAGAATGTACTCGAGTAACCTAGGGTGAAATCATAATCAACTATAACATCAAACAACACAAACAAAAATATCATCCCTATCCTGCAGGAATTCTCCCCATATGTGGATTGATAACTCTTGTACGTGACTCTTCACCAAGAGTAGACAAATTCATAGATTCATGTCTACCATCCTGAAATAATAAGATAGGTAATAGAAAATAAAATCCTCTGATACATCTTTACAACGTCCTATCCCGACTGATTGTGAAACTACTATCCAAACCACTCAGTACAAGGCCACATGTTAGCCACCTCATATTCAATGTGATGTTGACTAATGGTGAGGGTGTAGTTGTGGTATAGTGGGGATACTATACCATCATGATATGTATGACATGATGGTTTATCATAAGAATACAATAACTATTGAAGTAGTAATTATTCATGAAATACATTATAGATAAATATAATATATAAATAATGGTGTCCAATGCCAATAAATAGTAACCAACATGCCTATATAGATGATTCTACAAGGTACAAGAAGAAAATGAAATGTTATTCATTATATAAAAAACATAAATAATAAAATGAAACAAAATCTCCAAGGTTCTCTCCATGAGAATCATGAGTACTATCTTATTCATGTTTTCCTACGCTTCGATGTTCAATGTATAACACGAGAAATTATCCAAGACCTACGAACATGAATATCTTACCTAGTACCCAAGTGAAATGGTGGGAAAATAACAGCGTGATATATAATTAGTAGTCTAACACCAATGGTTTCTAAATAATTATTTAGTTTGTGTATCTAAATATCAATACTGTGCAGGTTTAATGAAAAGAAGGGAAATAAATAATTAAATATACATAACTAGTCGACACAAGTTCATCAAGTACACCTAGAATACCATGTCGTCATTTTCCAAAGTGGTAATTCATATGAGCTATGGTTATCTTGTACAAATGTGATATGTGGGTAATGATAAATGGGTTATTAAAAAATAATTATAAAAATGGAGACCAAGAACCATAATTTTATTATTAATGGAAGATGAATTCATTAATTTAATTAATAACCACATCCATTTAATATAAATAGAAATACCTTGTATTTTTTTAAATATCATCATGCACCTATCTATGGTGGACCTTATAAAGGAACCCAAGTTATGCACTAGGAGAATAACAATTATCCAAAACTAAAGGATTCCATCCTGGGTATTCTATAAATTTTACCATAAGTATCACTATCACACTAATGTAATACATGTCACCATAAATACCATCATAGCTATCTCACAATGGGGTATGAGTATCACTCATTCCGTTGTGTAACCATCTTTCCACTGAGCCTATCCATGGGTTATCCCCTTGGAAGTAGTATTATTCATATGGAGGTAAGAAAATGCATAGTGAGACCATACCAAATATAACATAGATATATCATGGAGTATAACATCTCAAAAAGCTATGAAATCATCCCCAAGATCCATAAAAGAACATAGGTGCCACTATAAGTGTAATTAATAAATTCACTTACCTTATGTTTTAAAATATTAATAGGAAAAGTGTAAAACCATTCCAAACCACTAGCCAAATTATTAAAGAGGACCAAACCCATTAATCATTTCAAATAAATGATAATAATAATGTAAACACACTAAATATGAAATAACTCATGACATTTCATTCATATCATTAAAAGTTTTTTCCATTATCATGCAATGCAAAGGAGTGAACAAGAGTAATAGGGCCTAGTGGACTTCCCATGAAATATGAAACCATATATATATTCGAATAATGAGGTCATTCCAACATTCATACTATACACAATCCTCATGAACTCCCCATAAGTGGAGTTTCCTCAATACATAGAATAAGGATTTTTATATAAGGGTTAAAATGTAGAGGGTCACATAATCCACATTTTCATTTAAAATATAAATTTATATTATTGAAGAAAATTCACCCCATTGGGGGGATTTATTAAAAAACAATTAATTAATTAATGGTATTTAGGGATACCATTCTTAATTAAAGTTCCTCTTTGAGGTCCATGATTACTAACAATGTCACAATAATTCAAAAGGGCTACAAGATTCATGTTATCATGTTCTAATACTTAAATTCGTCATTTAAGAGTCTTAAAATGGATATTATTGTTCATTACACAATATTTCACTATATGAAACACAAATAATTTAAGTAAAATAAATAGAACACCTAACATATATTGTGGATGACCCATATAACCAATATTGAGGATTGATTTGGTCAGGTTTGAGATCAAAATAATAAATTGAATGAACCCTTGAAAATAGGGTGAACAAGGTATATCCAAAATAACATTTTCTAAAGAGAATGGAAAAGAGGAAGGAATATGAGTCACATAGTCACCAACAGATATCCAATTCACTTGACATCGCTCAAATCAGAGTCTAGATGATGAAGATATCTCTGTGGAAGCAGGGAAGTGGATGAACTCTCAAGGTGGTCTACTATATTCCATGGAGAAGAATAAAAGCAAGGAGAATAAAATTAAAAATTATATAGGAGAACATGAATAATTTTACCCATTTTTGTGAGACTCATTTGTCCTTATAGTTGGCCAAATTTTGTGCCATCCATGCTAATGATGCTTCCTATGAAGGTAGGTCGCACGATTTATGCGCACCTGCTCAGAAAATTTGTGAAAACTATACACGTATTCTTTATCCATGATCTGAAACATATCATGTGGCCACGTGTCATGGTGACCGTGGTTTAAAATTACCATGCGACACCATCAAAGCTTCTAAAAAGGATGCATAGATTCTTCTATTGGGATTTACAATTTCATGAAAACTATGTGCCCTAACCCATTGCTCCTAATTATTAGTTCCCTAATCCAGGGGCTTGTGAAACTTGATTGAACTCCCGAGGGACCTACCAGGCCTGCAACCATGTCCGAAAAAAATTAATTCTTATAACTTTTTAGTTTCAATCTGAATATTTGTTTGTAATTTTCCCCATCTACCATAATGAAAATTTAAATTCCATCATAATCGTTCATCTAGTCCAAAATAATTGAACAATAAAATAGCATTTAATTAAATATATATTAAACATTAAAATTCATATTCATAAATCCTCAAAATCTATAATTTAGACACCATAACAAAATAGTAATCAAATAAACATCACTAATGTTGAATATAATGTCACTGTGATTCATTCGTTCTAAATTTAAAATCTATAATTATAAATTAATACTCAGTAATATATATATATATATGTTTATTCAAATTAATTTCAATCATTCATTCTAAACAGAAATACTAAAATATAAATTTCAGATATTATTTTATCACTCAAAATGATTGTTACTATTTATAATTTCTTTTCATCGTCATTAAAAAATATGAACATAATATAATACTATTATATTTATCAATCATCCCGTAAATTAATAAATGAAAATTTTAATAGAAAATACATTTAATATCATTTTTATGGTTTTTGGTATAATGATAAAAACAAAATACTTGAAAAATAATGGTTCACTCCTAAGAATAATATATATTATTATATCTATATAATAATAGACTGTTCTCCCCTGAAAAACTACTAATACATTAAAAAAATATATCTTAATATTTTATTAGCAATAGATCATGCAATATATTATTGATATTATAATAAATTTCTCCTATATTCTATTCCATCACAAATTTTCATCATTTATAGATAATTTTAAACAAACATGATCCAATAACCATAATATATTGTATAACATCACTTCCCCTTCAATATGTATGTTACAAATAAATTTAAAATAAGAATTCACTATGTCTAACAGACCCTATGAAACAATCCTCCCTCTGACATAGATCTAAAAATAAATCGGTCACGTAAATCTAGAGTATAGTGAGTTTGTATTTTATAATTTAATGTTTCTAAAATGTAATAATTCACAGTTTCTAAGGAATCATAGAAAGTTAAATGTATAATTGGTGGAATTATATATATATGTTATAATCACCATAAGGATAATGTTTATAGTCATAACATCTCTACTATTTTTTATCCATTCAAAATAATATACACCATGCCCAAATTTTATAGCTTGAATTAGATGGACTAAAAAAATAGAAAATAGAAAATATAAATGTGATTAAAATTATCATAAAAAAACTGTAAATTAATTATTTCTTGAAATTGTTAATTGATTATACCAAGGAAATGGAATTTTATTTACAATATATTAGATGTTAAAATGAATAATTATTTAATCATTTTAAATATTTTATAATATTTTTATTTTATTTGAATAAAATATATTTTTTATTGGTCAAATATAAATATATAAATTTGTTATTTATGTAGAAAAATATAGAAATTACAATTTTAAAAAATATTTAAAAATTATAACATCATGTTACCTCTAATCATTTATATTTTAAAAATTACCACAATGTAAGCTACATAAGTTATAATCATTGGGAAGAAATAAATTTTTGGGTAGGTGGATTAAAAATAGTTTACGAAAGTGAAATTGTAATTGATCATTATATCATATTTGAAAATAACATATTTTGAAATTTATTATTACAAAAAAATATTCAGTCTTATATTATCTTTAAACAATTAATTGTATTATTCTAAAAATAAAGAAAAACAAATACATGAATGTCAATATTGTAATTACACAATAGTTTCTATTTTTTTCAAAATATGTAAAATATAAAATAATATTTATCAACTACAAAATAATGAAATGAATTAATTTATAATACTATAAAAATAAAACAAAACAAATACAAATAACATTTATCCCAATATTTTACTAACATTACATGGGGTACCATGTATTTATCTCTCTATCACAAGATAGTCCTAATGTAGCATCGCAAGTCCAATATGGAACGATATTTTCCTAGTTGATGCTAGCCTAATGATTCAGTTGCAATAAATAAAATCATGTACTATATATGTATATCCTTGTCATTATATATTTTTTGAGACCCCTTATTTTAACTATATCACTTATTCTTTTGTGCATATTGACAGAAGACATACAGTTTAATTCCATCTCCATTATAGTGAGTAGTGGTTTCCACTATTAAAAGGAACTGAATTGAAGGAGGTGTATTTTATTATGAAATTAATGTGTGATAAATTTTGAAAAATTGATGTTTAATAGGTATTTATATTTAATAAAAATTTTAAAAATATGAATTAAATTCTATTTCAATTTATAAAAAAAATTATATATTAATTTCCTATTGAATGTAACATGATTTCTTATTCAGTGGGAATATATATATATATATATATATTCAAAAACCATTAATTCTGTTTAAGAAAATATGTGTTTTGAATATATTATTTTTTTATTATATGGTTTATTACTCTAACATGTTTTTATAAATCATAAGAAAAAATATATATAATTTGTTTTCCTCCATTTCCAATGACTCAATGTACTCAATAATAAATTGTTCTTTAAGACCTTGAAGATGTGATTTACTACAAATTTTTTATTTGTGTTATGTTTCACAGTATAGGATGTAATTCACCTAGTATATTATAATATGTCAAGAAGTATTTCCAAAATATTGAAAATTCTTCACTAAAATTGGAATTTTTTGATATTATACCGATATTTATTTATTTTTTATTTGATTATTTTTACAAGTTTCATAAAATAAAAAATAGTTAATAAAGTGTTCAACATTCAGTAAATGTAAAATATTAATTATAAGATCTTTTTATGAGGTCCTGATTAATATTTTTCTACATTCCAAAGTAATTTTCCAAAGTATAACTACTATATTTTATATCTTAGAGGCTCAATATAATCTATTAATCTTCCTTTTGTCATAATAATTATTTATATTTCAGTCATATAGATAATTTGATTTAATGAAATAGTGGTGGTTTTGTGTGAAAATTTATATGCAGTATATATGTATATCAATATAAAGTAGAAAGATAATGAAGATAATGAAAACTACTAATATTTAGTGAGAATAATGTTTTTTATAAGAGTTTATTGAATTTAGATATAATTATATAAAAAATATTTCTTTTTTATATAGTAGTATTCATAAAATCGATCTAATAATAATATTAATTAATCAAATTATATATATAATTTTTTTAGACATTTATTCTTCAGTGAGGTACGATATATAATCTTACTAATATTATTTTAGAAAACTATTCACTAATCACCAAAATAAAAAAACTAACATATTTAAATGATTGTGATAATTTACCGAATAAAAAAGCATAAAGAAGAAGATAAAACTATCGGTTAATTTAATATAATTATATCAATAATTATAATAAATAAATATACCAATAAATTTTATTATAAATATAATAAAAAAATAGAATATCATAATTAAAAATTTCGGCTATTTACTATTTATGTTACATATAATATTAGTGATAATTTAGTTATTTATTGCCATATTGAAATGAGAATACAAGATGAGAATAAAGAGAAAAATACCATCAAATCCCATAAAGAATAATACAATAAATCCTGAATCTATATTTTTGATAATTTAATTTAATATTTATAAATTGATAATAAATTTCAAACTGCAGAAAAATGTGTAGTAATCTCATCTAAAAAAGGACTTAGAATCTTAAAATATATATCAAATAAAACATTTCAAAATCAATTCGAATCTATTTTAGGTTAGTTTTGAAGATGATAGTATTTAATGTTTTTACTTTTATCCAGTTAACTATGGTTATTTTTTCATTGTCATTTAACATAAGACACTTCTATTAATGTTTTCTTTTCTATTTAAGTATCCCAAAAAAACACAAGGTTTCATTCAATAATTATGTGAATTTAACTTATATACACTTGAAAATAACATTCAATAACTTCATCCCAACTATAATATATAGATCATTTCAACCATTAAATATTGTTTGTATTTATTTTTTTCCTATTTTAATCTAAAATTTTAAATTTGACCTAGCTAAAATAATCTTTTTTTCTTGTGTTCCAAACTCAATTTCCACTTTAATAGAAAATATAACTTAAACTTAATTATATATTTTGATTAAAATATTTATATTATATCTAATATTGATAAAAATTTCAACGAATATATTAATTAGTTTATTTTCTTATTATTTCAATTTAATCTGGTGGGTTATCACATTCTTAGATAGTATCTTAGTGAAATAAGATTATTATTCCTAAATATTAATGACCAAATATTAAATATATTTTCTCAATTAAATATTCATGATCTGATAATAAAATCACTCAAAAAATATTATATTATACATTTATTATACTCTTGTATTGTTTTAAAATTCTTTTGGCAAACCCAGTAGTTCGATTCGGCTTCGATATAATTTTCATGTCGCCTCATTTTATATAAACTATGTAGCCATTGTATCAAATAAATCCTATAACATATTTAGTTTATAAAATATCTATTTATTCAAATGAAATTCTGAAATTATTTATTTATAAATGTTTAACTATATATTGTACTTTAATCACTCAATCTAATATCTAAATGAATGATTAGTCAGTTAGAAGATTACAGTGATTGCTTCTAGTTCATTTTTATTCGGTGAGAATCATTTCAAGAAGTTATAAACCATATATCTAATTCCCTATTCGAATGATGTCCTCATTATCATTGGATATTTAGTATATTAATTATAGGATCAACCACTTCATTTAACAAAACCAAGATTAATAAATATTTTGAAAAATATTTTCAATAATTGAAATTTTATATTCTATTAGTTTTAAAAAAATTTACAATTGATATTGTAATTGAATAAAACACCATTATAATTAAATGAAACCACCAATTTTATAAGTAAATACTCAAATGTGTAATTAAAATTACAATTAAAATTAAATTTCAAATTAGTATTAAATAATATACTTTTATTTTTATGTGTACTCTTTTTGTTGATCACTTAATAAATAGTCGATAAATCATGCATGAATACTAAGTGTCTAAAAACAAACATATTACTCTTTTATAGTGAACTATTTATATG
Organism: Viscum album; assembly: GCA_963277665.1. NCBI lineage: Eukaryota > Viridiplantae > Streptophyta > Magnoliopsida > Santalales > Viscaceae > Viscum > Viscum album. The sequence continues at coordinate 397,303,102 of OY728151.1, read as the reverse complement.
TAGTTCATCCTTCATTTCATACATGATTATAAATTAAATCATTTCATTCATGAGGTTATATATTTTCATTTACAAATAACTATTTAATCATAAGCTACCTATTTATGAAATATTTTATCAATTCGCAACTCAAAATTTTATTCATACAACACCACCAACTTAATTTAGTAACAATACCTTCACCAAAAAAATATTGATTCATAATTCTTTTGAAATATTGTGCACTTTGAAAACACATCAGGATAACATAGTGTAGCCCAATTATTTTATCTCAAAATAAATTAATACAAATTAAAAATACAATATTTCTGAAAAAATTAAAAAAATGAATAAATCCATTAAATTTTATTATAATTAAGTTATTTCATTCTATTTTTAATGGAAATAATAAAAATTAACATGAATTTGAGTGAAAATTATATAAAAAATAATATTAAATTTAACCGAATTGTGTAAGAAAAAATTGATTAAAAAATAAAATTATAGAAATTAATTATTATTTAAATTAAATTATGATGTTGAATTCATATTGTTATCTAAAATCTAAAAAATAAAAAAAGGAATTTTCTCAAGTAATTAACATACACTGAGGGATTATAAAATATGAATATAAATAAAAAAATGAAATAAGAAACAGAATCCATCAAAAAATATTTTTTTTGCTTTTAAAAATTTAACCACATTCTACACTTATTTTTATTGTTTTATTTTTCTTCATTCCATCACCAATTTATATTCTAAATATAATAAAAAATATCAAGAAACATCAATAATTCCCAATTGATATATTACATAAAAAATGATAAATTTCAATCAAACACAACCATTTCACATTTCATATAACCATTCCATTTTTTATAATAACATAGGTTATAAAATCATAGAATAATTTCATTACAATATCCTTATATTTTATAAGATTACACATTCCAATAAATAATTTACTTGAAACTATTTTTTGACCGTGTATTCTATGGTATTAATATAGGTTGATGTTTTTTTCAATTTTATTTTTTTAATTCAACCATTCTTCAATTTTAATGATCATAAATACTAATTATTATATCTAATATTTTCATTTGTTTTTTTGTAAGTTAGAATTTCTATGAAAGCAAGTTAGTATATTGAATGAATCTTGAAAAAAATTTAACAATGTCTTGAAAGAATTAGTGACTTGATGAATGTTTGATACTGATTCATTAATTGGAATCAAACATAGCTTGAAGTCCTTGGTTGTGTTTGAGAATAAGCATGCAACACCAAATCATTGATTGGATCATCCTAAACTACGTGTCACATGTCAGTTCTTAAAATGGTCGGTTAAATGAAATCATGGATGTTGAGTCAATATGATTTCGTTATGACTTTTCCATTCCTTTATGTTTTGAAAATCACAAACACTCTATCTCAAGGAAACTTTTATTTCCCTAAATATTTATCTTTATAATGAAATTTTCCTTTCTAAGGAAATTTTCTCTTTATCATTTTTTTCATTGTTCATGATTTAATTTCTCTTATTCTAACTTATTTTATTTCTAAAGTGTAAAAATAGTTATCATATCTAAATCCTTGGAATCCTATAAATAGTTTGATATATAGTATTCTGTTTTCATGTTCTAAATTCATATTCCAAATTCTCTAAATTTAGATTCGGGAATCTCTGAATTTCAGATTCTAAATTGTCTAAATTCAGATTCCAAATTCCCTAAAATCAGATTCCAAATTCTATTAATTTCAGATTCTGAATTCTCTAATATTCAGATTTTGAATTCTATAAATTCATAGTTGTATTCATTGAATTTAGATTCCAAATTCTCTGAAATTCAGATTTAAAATTCTCTAAAATTCATACTCTGAATTCCCTAAAATTCAGACTCCGAATTCCTTAGAGTTTAGGTTCTGAATTCATTAGAATTCATGTTCTGAATTCTTAAGAATTTAGGTTCCTAATTCCTTAGAATTTAGGTTCTGAATTCCTTAGAATTCAGACTCATAATTCAATAGAATTGTTATTTTGTATTCCTTGAAAAATAGAATCTATATATCCATGTAATATTGACTCTGAATTTCTATTTTCTTAGACTCTGAACATTATTTTCATGGACTCTACAAAATTCATTTGGTAAAGTTACCATATTTTGTATACCCTTGTTATTGTTAGGAAACAATGTCATACATTCTCTTTCTAATTAAATGTTGTCTGAGTGAGACGTGTACATTTCCCTCCGAGATTCAAGGAAAAATAAGACCATTGGAGGAGGGAGCTCACTGTTGGGAAAATGCCTATAAATAGGTGCAAATTTTAACAATCTCATTACTAACTCCATTACTATAGAGATTACATAATACTGAAGTGATTTCTAGAGATGATGATTTGAATAAAAATAAGAATTAAAATAGAAGTTCAACCTTTAATACTACTAAAGAAAAGACTCCTGAAAGGGTTACAAGATCTACGTCAAATAATGTCATCGTTTAATCTAAATCTTGTGAATGTGAAAATTATGAGAATGAACTAGCTAATCTTCCTTGATGAATGGAAAATATAGTTGGAAAGAAATACTTTCAGTATAGATACAAGAAGAAAGTAAGAATAGATAAGAAATACTCTGATGTCACTTGTTATGAATAAAAAAGAGCAGGGCATATAAGGCCTAATTTTCCTATACTTATGATAAAGGATAAAAATTAAAACCATTCTAATTAGAATCGAAAGAAGTACTACAAAGGTAAAGATAATAATTTTTTACAATCTAATGACACTTGGAGGGCCAGTGTTGGAGACTCTTCTGATGAATCCTCAGAGTATGAATCTTCTTGTCAGAAGAATCTTGGTTAAATTTCCATATTACCTACTGAAAATCATTTTCCAATAGCCAATTTAAAAAATGAATAATCTATAATCATTGTATCCTTTAATGATAACTATACTAATAATAAATATTAGGAATGACTAGATTAATAATCCTCTCCTAATGAAGATAAAAATTTACCTACTTTTGAAGAAGATTCTAGGTTTTCTAATATTCTTGAAAAAAAAATTCTATAGTCTAAAAAAATCATAATAAGGAAAATACTAGAATTTCTATTCATATTAAATAATATTTGGATCTTTCTAAAGATTTTGATAAGAAAATATATGATTTTGATAGTGTTTCAAAAACTCTTTAATAAGTTATTTCTGAGTAGGACAATCTTTCTAAGGATCTTGAAAAAGTAATTTCTATGAAAAGAATTTTATATAGTAACTCTAGTGAAATGTCTAATGTTTTTTTTGTATAAAAACATAGTTATTAGACTGAATTCATAAATTTTTTCCTTGAGGAAGTTATTGTTAAACATTACCTTAGGTAATGAACACATTTATTATATGTATTCCAAAACTCAACCTCTTTGTAATAATTCTGTATTTGGTTATGCATATTCAAAACCTAATTTTAGTAATAATTATTTTGTTCCTCAAAGTCATCCTTTCTTCACTAAGTTTTAGTGTGGTGGGAATTGGGAAAAAATTCCTCTTTATACAAAACTCAGTCTTTAGGTTCTCAGAAAGCTTATTTTTCTATAAAATGTTGATACCTAAAATTTTTTTTTCTAAAGTTTCCGGATCCATGAATGATTGGGTTGTAAAAGTCTCAAACTCTTAATTTTAGGATAATAATGATTGTACCAAAATAAATACATGGTACATGAATAATGGATGTTTCTAGAATATTAATAGTAACAAAAACCTCTTTGAAAATATTATCAAGTCAAAAGGAGGAAAGGTAACTTTCATTGACAATGATAAGGGGGAAATTATTGGTATAGGTAACATTGTTCTTCTTGAAAAAAGATTGATTTAGAATGTTTTATTTGTTAAGGGTCTTAAGCAGAACATTATTAGCTTATGTCCATTATGTGATGAAGGTTAAATTGTGAATTTTAGGAATGATAAATGTTTAGTACACATTTCTAAGGAAGAATTTATTCTTTCTTCCCATAGGCTAGATAATGTATACACACTAAACATAGAAGACCATAGGAACCATGAATTAAATTGTATTAGTGCATTGGAATACCATTCTTATTTATGGAATATAAGGTTTGGAAACTATAACCTTAGGAACTTATGAAAACTCTCTATGAAAAGACTAGTTATGATTATACTAGATCATAGATTTTATTATTCAAAATGTTGTGATTATTGTCAATATGGAAAGAAACATAAATCATGTTTTAAATCATTCGGTGAAGTATCATCTTCTGATTCATTGTAGTTGGTTTATATGAATCTTTTTGGCCCAACACAAACTGGATGTATTGCAGAAAAATATTAATAGTTTTATCTTAGATGATAATTACACATGATTTACATGGGTCTATTTTCTAGAAAATAAATCTGATGATATTTCATATTTCAATGTTTTTAGAGCCCGAGTTAGAAATCATAAAAATACTCCTTTTGATAATTATTCATCTTGATCATGGAGGAGAATATCATAATTCTTATTTTGAAACATTTTGTAGTAAAAAAGGAATTTCTCATAACTTCTTATCACCAAGAACATCTCAACAGAATGGTGTTGTTGAGTGAAGAAAAAAAAGTTCCTCAAGAGATAAACAGAAACGTGTTTAGTGAATATTCGATTGAAATTTTTTTTTTGGGATGAAGCTGTATGTACTTATTGTAATACTATAAATCAATTTTTGATAAGATGTTTTCTTAACAAACCCCCTTATGAGTTGTAGAATGGTATAAAACCATTACTTTCCTACTTCAAGGTATTTGGTTCCAAAGTATTAATTCTTAATACTAAAGATAATCGTCATAATTTTGCACCACAATCTGATGAAGGGATTTTCTTAGGCTATTCCAAAAAATTTAATTCTTATAGAGTCATTAATAAAAACTTTTTTACGGTTGAAGAAACAGTAAATGCTAAATTTGATTAAACTACTCTTTTTGTTTTTAAACAACCTCAGCCTACATCTTCAGATGTGTTTTCAAAAACTAATAATCTACCCATGATAGAATGTCATTCTGATATGGAAAAAGTTCAAGAAAATGTTTCATAGACATTTACCCCAGAATATTTCCTACCATATGTTGATGGAAAGGTTTTACATAACCCAAATCAGTTGTTTCTTAAGAATAATCCCAGTGATAGCATCATTAGTGATGTAAATAAACCTGTAAGGACTAGGAATTTCTTAAGAAATGAAGTAGAACATCTTGAATTCCTTGTTCAATTAGAACCAAAAGCACTGATTAATATTTAGGTGATGATGATTGTATAAAATTCATACAAGATGAGATAAATTAATTTGAAAGGAATAATGTCTAGACCATAGTTGAATGACCTAAGGAAACTTTTGTTATTGGAGAAAAATGGGTCTTTAGAAATAAGTGTGATGAAAATGTAATCATAATAAGAAAAAAGATCTATATTAGTTTATAAATTCTATAATCAAAAAAAGGAATAGACTATATTGAAATGTATTATTCTGTATATATACATGAATCTATTCATATTCTACTTGAATTTGCAGCATTCATTAACTTCAATCACTTTCAAATTCATTTTAAATATGCTTTCCTTAATGGATATGTTCAAGAAGAATTCTTTTTTGAACAACCTCTGGGTTTTGAAGATAAAAATCATCCTAAACATGTTTTCAAACATACCAATGCTTTATATGGACTTAAACAAGCCCCTAGATCATGGTATGATAGACATATACAACTTTTTCTTCAAAATAATTATGTTAAGGGAAATGATGATCCAAATAAATTTATAAGTAAAGATAAGAAAAATGTTTTAATTATTCAAAATTATTTTTATGACATTATATTTGGTTCAACTCTGAAATCATTAACTGATTCCTTTGCAAATCTAATGAAATATGAGTTTGAAATGAGTATGATGGTTCAGTTAAAATTTTTCCTTGGTTTTCAAATTTCTAAAAAACAAAAATGAATTTATATATCCCAACATAAGTATATTAATGATATTCTTAAAAAGTATGTATATGAAAACACTCAAAGTATAAGTGCTCCCTCTGGTACCACAAATATTCTTGGTCTTGATGAAGTTGGGAACCCAGTAGATTAAACATCTTTTAGAGGTATTATAGGAAGTCTACTTTGCATGATAGCTAGTCATTCAGACATAATGTTTTCAGTATACTTATGTGAAATATATGAATCCAATCCTAATGAATCACATTTAAAGGTAGTGAAAAGGTTTTTTCGCTACTTAAAGGGTACCACAGATTTTTGAAACATTTATTATTATGGAAATTATTTTGTTTAAAAAAAATTTTGGGATGCTGACTGTGGCGAATGTATAATGGATAGGAAAAGTAAATTCTGAATTTTTCACTTATTAAGAGATTCGTTAATTTCTTGGTAATGCAAAAAACAACACTAAGTAGCATTTTCTATTACTGAAGCTGAATATGTAGCAACTGGAATTTTTTGTTCTCATGTTTTGTAGATACAACACAAACTCACAAACTATGGTATAAGTTTTACAAAAACAAAAATAATGTTTGATGATAAATATTCCATTAACATAATTAAAAACCCTAAACATCACTCTCGTTCAAAACATATAGATATTAGGAATCACTTTCTTAGGGATCACACACAAAAAGGAGAAACCATTCTTCAATTTATCAGAATGCATGATCAACTTGCGGATATTTTCACAAAATATTTACCCTTTTATAGATTTGAATACATTAAATAAGAGTTAGGAATAATAAATGTAAGGTAATATTCCATATAAACTTTTTGTTGAAACCTATCTCCTTATAGTAATAAAATATTGTTCATAGGGGGAGTAAATTTTCTTGTTAGTCATTTATTTTTTCGAAATCTAAATTTTCTTAATAAAAATTTTCCCAGTCAAAATTTTCATAATATAATATTTTTGTAATCTAAAATTTCTTAGTTAATATTTTTTTTAGTTAAAATATTTTCTTTGTTAAAATATTTTTGTATTCAAAATTTTCATATTCTAAAGTTTTCGTAATCTAAATTTTTTATAGTTAGAATGTTTTCCCAGTGTTCTTATGGAATCTAAAGTTCTTCAAGAAGAATTTCCCTCATTATAAATAATTTTCCCAAGGAAATACAAAAGGTATGTTTTATTTCCTTTGTTTTCATAATCAACTTTTTTACTTTATGGTATTTTCATTCTATTTTAAATTTTTAGGGTTCACATTTACTTAAATTAAAATGTTTATCCTAAAAACCTCAAAAGATCAGAACCTACCAAAATCCTTCTTCGGTTATTATCTCAACCATCATATTTGATCTGAATTTTATTTTTCAACAGTTGGATTAACTATGGAAGTTGAACCATTTCCACAATTTCCTATATAAAGCCTCACTGATTGTTGTCCCACATCGGTTTTCCAAGATTTCACGTGATAAATCTATGCCTCTATATTTAAGGCCGCTTCGATTATAAAATGTTTCATTAGTTCCTAATGTATGTTAAAGATTCTACTTAGAATGATATGTCGAATATTGATAAAATCATTGAATGGATGATTTACAGAGGATGTTTAGTTGATCAAAAATTCCTAGACAAGTATGATTCTATTATTTCCACGAATGTTAAGTTGAATGGCTTGGAGAGTCTTTGTATTTCAAAACTGAAGGCACATGATCCGGTCTATCAGGTCTTCTTGATTGAGTTTTATGAGACAACATGTTTATTCATGGAAGAAGGTAGAGATAATTTCTTCTTTATGTGTTATGGGAATACCTACTCTCTTTCATAGGGCATGACAGCAAGTCTTATTGGAATTACATACAAAGGAGAAGCAGAACTCTATATCCAAAAATTAAATAATGTATCAGGATCCTTTGATAATGAAAAGGCCATTGAGTGTCTTGGATTGAAAGAGTTAATACTCTGAATATTGTTCATCTATCTATGAACTTAAGGATTCTTGAATTATGGGTTCAGGGATTTATAATTCCAAGGAAAGAGGATAAGGATAATCTGAAGAAGAGTGATATCTACATATAGAATTTCTTGGTGAACATCAGAATGATTAACTTAGTTAAGTATATCTTGGTGACAATTGATTATATCAAGAATAGAAATTCTAAAATCTCAAATAATTATGTATCCAGAAATTCTGTCAAAGAATATTGTTTATTGTTTAGAATCACTCATAATTTAATTTAGTTCCATTCTAAGAAATTATATGGTAATGTTGTTGAGTGATGATACCCTAAGGAAGATGGAGGCTGGATTCTCTACAAAGTCCATTGAATTATATGATTTATCTGAAGAATAAGTATAATATTTTTCAATGATGCTGAATGTAACTGAAACTTCTATGAAAGGTTGAAGGAAGAAAAAGGCTAATGAATCCGAAGAGGAAAGAAAAAAAACATGTGGCTAAGGAAAGTCAGTCAGCACCAATGAAGCCAAATAAGAAAGAAGCATATCCAGTTGAAGTAGTGGCTAAGTGGAGAGAAGATAAAAAAGATAGGATGGAAGGGGATCCTATATTTGGATTGGATTTTTCTGAAAAAAAATCTTTCCAGGAAAAAGGCTGTTGAGAATCATCAAAAGAAAGAGAAAGAAATGAAGTAGAGGAATAAATTTTCTAAATCTCAAATCGTCCAATCTCTCCTTAATGCTTCTGAAAAAACATCTAAACAAATTCCAGGACTAGAATCATTTTTATTAGAACCATTACCAATGTCTCTAGGAAAGAAATTGGTGATTCTAGAATCACATCATGAAGAAGAAGAAGAAGAAGAACGCAATGGTGATTAAGAAGACATAATAATGAAAGTTGAAGATTACAATGAGAAGGAAAGTCCATTAGTTAAATTTCTGATCCGGACTTCCAAAGACAAGTACTCAAAACATGAAACACGAGGGAATGAGTATAAAAATTAGGAAAAATAGAACAAACCTTCTAGTGATGAAAGCAGTGATCTTGACTTCATTCATCCGGAAGATCCGGTAGTTGATGTAGAGAAAGAAAATGTTGAGGATGAAGAGATTTTTCAGCTATTAGATAGTGAACACTAATCTCCCAAAGTGTAAGACATCACTCCAAAAGAAGATAAGGGAAAGTAGGTGGTGGTAGATAAACCCAGTAAATCAGTGGTAAAGAAGAAAGATTTTGGTGCTTCATCAAAGTGAAAATATGAGGAAATTGAAAAGGAATACTCACCAACCAAACAATCGGATTTATAATCATCATTCCTCAGACATGATTTTTTTGTTCAGTAATTGAAAATCAGTTTGGTACTATTACTTTATTTCTAATCATAGACTCAAGATGCCATATGCTTTTGAATATGATAAATCATAAATCGGATTCAGTTTCCTTGGTGATGGAAAGATGTGTCGGACTAGAGGCAGATTACAAAACCTTTCTCATTGGTTTTGAGGCTCATAAAAGATCATTCCAGAAGATTACAATATGGTCAATGAAGATAATTGAAGAAATGTGAATCTTTAATGAATTTCATGATAATGTTAAGGATTATTTTGGTATCAAAGATATGAAGATCAAGGATATTTCAAATATTTATTTGGAAAAGATACATCTAGAAGAGACTACTTGGAAGCACGAGGTTAAGGATCTAAAAGGAAAGCATAACTCTATGGCCATGAATTAGAAAATGGAAATTGATATCAGAATTCAGATTGAAAGGGAATCTTGTTAAACAAGAAGAAGTGTTGAATGATCAAGAATATATTCTTATTGCTCATGAAGAAAAAATTCAAGCATTACAGATGAAAAATGTAGAGAGGATCAGTTTCTAAAGCATGAAGAAGAGGATCACAAGAAGATTAAGAAGATAAAACCCATTATGAAGAAGCTTGTGTCGAAGAAAAAAGATGGATAATATCATTCCATATCGATTTTTTTTATTTTTCCATGTACAAAATCTTTCAACATTAATTAAATGTCGTTGTTCTTTATATATTTTTTTGTGGTTGTTTAGTACTAATTTTTCAGGTTCTAATTATTTTCCACACCATATATTCATTTTTTAAAATCACCAAGGGGGAGAGAGGAATAATAAAATGAATACTAAGTAAAGAAGTTATTTATTCTATGTAAGGGGGAGTTAATATATGGGAATGTTCTTATGAATGATGTATTTTATATGCAAGATATTGTAAAATATCATTCACGAAATCAAGTATAATATCTGTAGTGTTTTTAAATCCTAAGGGGGGGGGGGGTTAGTCGAATTCAATTTGATCTATAGGTAAATAGAGATATGTTTTTATTTTCAAGTCCATAAAATTTCTATGTCTATATATTCATTTTCATAAGGATATTTGTGCTTTCCAAAAATGGGGATATTGTTGATTCAATAATTTTTTATAACATTTCCATTCCATTATGTTTTTTAAATAACAAACACTATATCTAAAGAGATATTTTATTTCCCTGGTGATTTATCTTAATAAAGAAGATTTTTCTTCCCAAGGAAATTTTCTCCTTATCATTGCTTTCATTGGTCATGATTTAGTTTCCCTTATTCTAACTAATTTTATTTATAAAGTATAAAAATTTATTTCATATCTAAAACCTCAGAATCATATAAATACTTAGATACAGAGTATTCTATTTTCATGTTCTGAATTCAGATTCTGAATTCATTGAATTCAGATTCCGATTTCTCTGAATTCAGAGTCTGAATTCTCAAATTTCAGATTCTGAATTCCCGGAATTCATGCACATAATTCATTGAAATTCAGATTCCAAATTCTTTGAAATTCATATTCCAAATTCATTGAATTCATATTATGAATTCTCTAAATCTAGATTCCATCCTCTCTGAATTCATATTCCAATTACTGTGAAATTTAGATTCTGAATTCATTGAATTCAAATTCTGAATTCTCTGAAATTCAAACTTCAAATTCCATTGAATTCTGGTCCTGAATCCCAAAGTATTCAGCGTTCAATTTCATTAGAAGTAGGGTTCCAAATTCCGTATAATTTAGGTATTTAATTCGCCATAATTTAGACTCTGAATTCTATAGATTTCATATTCACAATTCCTTGAAAAATAAAATCCTTATATCCATGTAATATTGACTCTGAATGATTATTTTCATAGACTCTGAAATTTCATGTCCTAGACTACAAAAAATTGATTTGGTTATATAATCATGTTTTTAATACCATATTTTTGTTATGTAATGATGTCGTATATTCTGTTTCTAATGAACCGTTGTTTGAGTGACACGTGTATAGGTCCCTTCGAGGTTCACTGAAAAATATGACTGTTCGAGGAGGGAGATGACCATTAGGAAAATGCCTATAAATAGGATGTCATGTGAATGAGATCATTACTGAATCGATTACTCTAGATATTACATGTTGCTGAAGTGATTTCTAGAGAGATAAACTCATGCTTTTTTCATAAAGAACATCTTGTTCAGTATGCTTCATGTGACTCTGATTGTTGCTATGTACAATCAAGGGATTCTGGGGATATTAAGAAAGAGGTGCCAACTACCTTAAAGATCAAGGGCTTACTTGATAAAAACGATAGAGGTTCCAACTACCTTGATGTTCAAGGTCTTGCATAGATAGAATGACAATCACCAATAATATTACCAAGGGCTTATACTTTTGTGGGTAAGAAAGACTATCTCAAATGTATAAATCAATGGACATTTATCCAAGGTTATTGGATACCCTACTCATTGTGTTAAAAGAGTTCATACCTGTTACTTATATTGTTTCAAGTTTATTTTCCACTGCATTTTAATTAATAAGGAAAGTATAACTATCTGATACTTTCTTGTACTTATACTCTAATTAGTAAGATTCTAAAACATTAAGGTAGAATCATAATCCTTGAAAATTTTTCATAAGATTCATTTCCAGAACCATATTTCCGAAACATAGCATGTTTTTAGAACTAAGAGGTCTTGTGAATTTACCTTGATTAACTTTGATAAACATATAAAGTTTCATATCAACTTTAACGGTTCCAAAAGAATTTTTAAAGGATACAATTCATCCATATCTTCTATATTGAGCATCTACATTCATTATTTCGATCCTACAATGGAAAGATCGCCCAATGTTTTGGGATACCATCTCATAGTGAGTGTCTAATATCAATCATGGGGAAACTATACCCTCTTCAACATTGTAGCACAAAAAAATAAATAAACATGAATAAAAATATTATATATCCATAACTAGAATATTTTCAATATCACAAGATGAACCAATGATTCAAAAACAATATAATAACTAAACTATATATATTTTATGATAATGTATGTGCTATGTATCAAAAGGAAACCAGAGAGTATAGATAATGAAAACTCCTAAATGGGTTTTGAACCATGTCTAGTCCCCTCATCCATGATCAATTTCAAATCAACAATCTAAAACATGGACTTTTACTTTACCATGTCCTAATAACATGATCTCTATTTGAGTACTGATTATGTAGACTGAGTAGGGTATGATTACAACTTAGTAGGACACCACCAACAACATCTAAAACAATATCCAATCAAACCAATTTATAAATTTTAATAATGGATAAAATAAAAGCAATAATGTAAAAAGTTTACATTTATTCAATTACTATTTATTTTTAAAAAATACACCCTAGTTTTCCAAGGAAACCCAAACTATATCATATATCTAAATTTGAAATTTTACTATTCGTATTTCGTAACACATGACTAAATACCATTGTAACCATTCATCATTTAAAACATTAATGCCATTGTTTCCATACATATTTCAAAATACACGACTAAATTCAATTATTACCATTTGTCGTTTCATATGTGGCATCCATTGTTACAATTTATATTTCATAATAAATGAATTAATAACATTGTTACCACTTATCATTTTATAATTAAATTCCTATTTTACCATTAATATTTGATAATACATAAAATAATTCCATTTTAACCCTCCATCATTAGCTAATTTAATTCCATTATTACAATTCAAATTTCAGATACCATAATTTAATTCCATTATTACCATTCATTATTTCATAATTTAATGCCATTGTTACCATGGTATATTTTGAAATCAAAATATTATAATTAATTTACTCACTAATTAAATAATAAAATAAAATAATGGAATACTTGAATAACATCATTAATTAATTAATCAATTAATTTTTCATTTCTATTTCATTTATAATTCTAAATTTATTTAATCACAACATTCCAATTATTTAATTAAAAATTTAATTAATCCCATGACTTCCATTAAATCATTCCACCATTAACTAAACAATTCCAATCAATTTCATGAACATAACAGACTCCCGTAATTAATTCAAAAATTAATTTCTCAAGAATCCGTAATTCCAAAATCTCTATAATTAATTCAATAATTTCTTATTTCAATTCCACAATATCAATACTCTGTTAATTAATTCAAAAATTAATGATTCACAAATCCCATAACTTCAATATATCAATTTTTATTTCATAAATTATTATTCCAAATTCGCATTCCCTAAAATAATTGATTAAAATAATTAATAAATTGAGTTCATGAAATTAAATTTATAAAAATCACTAGAATTAAAAAACTTACATTAATATAATTGAAATCAATAATATGGTATTTTAATTATAGACTACCATACTGAATTTTGAAGATAAATGCTCACCAATGGAAATCCCAATTTTTAGGAGAATAAAAACATCTAACGTGATCCCCATCAGAAACCCTAATTTTATATCTAACAATAAAAGTTACACATATTCTAGATATATATATAATAATACTAGATGAAGATATAATATGAAATAATATAATTCCATTAAAATGATGAGGGTGATATGGAGGAGAAGAAGGAAACCAAGATTGATAAGATCTTTTTACTAGGTGGGGTTTAAATCCCCAATCATGTCATTGATTTTCCATGAATAGTGATAAAAATCCTTAGGAATACATTCAGGAACATCTAAAATATGATAGAAAAGTATATTTTCTTAGTTAGTGTTGATTTGGGAGCGTTTTGGGAGTTTGAGTAATTTTAAAACTACTTTTATGTTTAGTTAAAATTGTGAACACATTTTGCTGGGAAGGGGAGCATGTTTTTGAGAACTATGTTACTATAATGTCAGCGTCTTCTGGGGGGGTTGATAATTTTTAATAATTAGAACTGATTTTTAAAAACCATATTACAACTATGAAAATTCCCTCAATTTGGGTTTTCACAGTTTTATGGGATGGGAATAATGATCTAGGAAATTATCTGATAACCTTAAACTACATGTTATCCTTCCAAAATTATCGAATCTCACCAAAACAACTACCCTATATTCAATCCAAAATAAATTACTAAAAACCAAATAATGGAGTACATGAAAACAAGCCAGAGACATCTCTAAAAACGATTGGGATATCTCTATATCCCCAACTCATAACACCTCATCCACAAGATGTACTCCCAAGAATCTCTATGATTCCATATACAAATGACCAGGCTACTAAGCCAAAATATTTTCATGTATCTCCCATGATTCCTCACGAACACACCCATGATTCAACAACACAAGAACTATAATCTCAAAATTTCTACAAACAAATTTCTTACTTTGATCCCACAGATGTATCAGATGCTTCTTAGAGGACACTTCAGTCTCAAGCTCAATATCATCCACATCGATGACATGAGAAGAGTTAGGGTGCTACTGCCAAATATGTGACAAAAGGAAAAAATAATTCATAGAAAGGAATGTCTCTGGATGAGTAAATGCATACATAACTAGATTAATTCTCTACACAACCACAAATGATCCAACAGGCATATGTTCCATCTTTTCTTGTATCCATATCCTACCCTGACCCATTCGAGGTGACACCTGAAGGAATAAATGATCACCCTATATAAATGTTATTGGTCCTAGAATTATATCATCATACCTATTTTGTGTACTATGAACAATTTCCATTAACTTTTGAATTTGTCGATCATTCTTCAAAGTAGATTGCAAGGCACTACTTCCCAATAAATCTTACTCACCCACACCCATATAACATTAAGGTGATCTTCATAGCCAACTATAAATATTCTCAAGTGGTTCCATCTGAATAGTTTCCTGATTAGTGTTTTTAAAGGTAAAATGTATCAAATATAGGTTCTTCTCCCATGAACCACTATTTTCTACTTAATATTCTTGTAGGATATCCTCAAGTGCCAGTATACTACGATCCTACATCACTCCTGACTGTGGTTCGAAGGTTGTACTCAATAAAACCTATGTACCACATGCCTTATGTATTCCATTACAGGAGTGTGATGTATATAAGACTAGTTAAGATTCTACTAGATCGTATATTTTATTATTCAAAAGGTTGTGATTGTTGTCAATATGGAAAGCAACATAAATCATGTTTTAAATCAGTCAGTGAAGTATCATCTTCTGATTCATTACAGTTGGTTTATATGAATCTTTTTTGCCAAACACAAACTGGATGTATTAGAAGAATATATTAATGGTTTTATCTTAGATGATAATTACACTTTATTTACATGGTTCTATTTTCTAGCAAATAAATATGATGATATTTCCTATTTCAATGTTTTTAGAGGCCAAGTTATAAATCTAGAAAAATATTCCTTTTGATAACTATTCATCTTGATCATGGAGGAGAATATCAAAATTATGATTTTGTAACTTTTTGTAGTTGAAAAAGAAATTACTCATAACTTTTTATCACCAAGAACATCTCAATAGAATGGTGTTGTTGAATGAAGTAAAAAAAATGGTTCTTCAAGAGATAACCAGAAAAATGTTTAGTGAATATTCGATAGAAGTTTTTTTTGGATGAAGCTGTAAGTACTTCTTGTTATACTATAAATCAATTTTTTATTATATTTTTTCTTAAAAAACCCCCTTATGAGTTTTTGAATGGTATAAAACCATTACTTTCCTAATTGAAGGTATTTGGCTGCAAAATTATTAATTCTTATTACTAAGAACAATCTTCATATTTTTTAACAACAATCTGATGAAGAGATTTTCTTAGGATATTCCAAATCATTTAATGCTTATAGAGCCATTAATAAAAACTATTTTACTGTTGAAGAAACATTAAATTTTAAATTTGATGAAACGCTCTTTTTGTTTTTAAGCAACCTCTTCCTACATCTTCAGATGTGTTTTCAAAAACTAATTATCTACCAATGATAGAATATCATTCTGATGTGGAAAATGTTCAATAAAATGTTTCTTAGACATTTACCCCAGAATATTTCCTACCATATGTTGATGGAAAGGTTTTACACCACCCAAATCAGTTGTTTATTAAGAATCGTCCCAGTGATAGCATCATTAGTGATTTAAATAAACATGTAAGGACTATAAGTTCCTTAAGAAATGAAGTAGAAAATCTTTCTTTCCTTGTTCAATTACAACCAAAAGCACTGATTAATATTTAGGTGATGATGATTGTATAAAATTCATGCAATATGAGCTAAATTAATATGAAATGAATAAAGTCTAGACCTTAGTTGAATGACCTATGGAAACTTTTGTTATTGGAGAAAAATGGGTCTTTAGAAATAAGTGTGATGAAAATGGAATCACAATAAGAAAAAAAAGATATATTAGTTTATAAAGTCTATAATCAACAAAAGGAATAGACTATAATAAAATGTATGATTCTATATATAGATATGAATCTATTCGTATTCTACTTTCCTTTACAGAATTCATTAAGTTCAATCATTTTCAAATTAATTTTAAATGTTCTTTCCTTAATGGATATGTTCAAGAGGAAATTTTTGTTGAACAACCTCTGGGTTTTGAAGATACAAAATATCCTAAACATGTTTTCAAACATACCAAAGCTTTATATGGACAAAAACAATCCCCTAAATCATGGTATGATATAATTACACGGTTTTTGCTTCAAAACAATTATGTTAAGAGAAATGATGATCTAAATCATTTTATAAGTAAAGATATGAAAAATGTTTTAATTGTTAAAAATTATTTTTATGTCATTATATTTGGTTCAACTCTGAAATCATTAACTGATTCCTTTGCAAATCTAGTGAAATTTGAGTTAGAAATGAGAATGATGGTTGAGTTAACATTTTTCCATGGTTTTCAAATTTCTCAATAACCAGAAAGAATTTATATATCCCAACATAAGTATATTAATGATATTCTTAAAAAGAATGTATATGAAAACACTAAGAGTATAAGTACTCCCACTAGTACCACAAATTTACTTGGTCATTATGAAGTTGGGAAACTAGTAGTTAAAACATATTTTAGAGGTATGATAGGAAGTCTACCTTACAAGAAAGCTAGTCATTCTGACATAATGTTTTCAGTATGCTTATGTGAAATATATGAACCCAGTCCTAAGGAATCACATTTAAAGGTAGTGAGAAGGGGTTTTCGCTACTTAATGGGTACCAAAAATTTATGAAACTTTTATAATTATGGAAATTATTTTGTTTAAAAAAGTTTATTGGATGCTGACTGTTGTGGATGTAGAACAGATAGGAAAAGTACATTCATAATTTTTCACTTACTAAGAAATTAATTAGTTTCTTGGTCATTAAAAAAAACAACACTCAGTAGCATTTTCTACTACTAAATCTGAATATGTAGAAACTGGAAGTTTTTGTTCTCGTGTTTTGTGGATACAACACAAACTCGTTGACTTTGGTATAAGTTTTACCAAAACACAAACAATGTGTGATAATACAAGTTCCATTATCATAATTAAAAACCCTAAACATCACTCTCGTGCAATACACATAGATATTAGGAATCACATTCTTAGGGATCACACACAAAAAGGAGAAACCATTCTTCAATTTATCAAAATGCAAGATCAACTTGCGGATATTTTCACAAAATATTTACCCTTTGATAGATTTGAATACATTAAATAGAAGATTGGAATAATAAATGTAAGGTAATATTCTATATTAACTTTTTGTTGAATCCTATCTCCTTACATTAATAAAATATCGTTCATAGGGGGAGTACATTTTCCTGTTAGTCAATTATTTTTTCGAAATCTAAATTTTCTTAATAAAAAATTTTCCCAGTAAAAATTTTTTTAATATAAAATTTTTGTAATATAAACGTTCTTAGATAAAATATTTTTAGTTAAAATTTTTTCTTTGTTAAAATTTTTTCGTAGTCAAATTTTTCTTAATCAAAAGTTTCTTTAAACTAAGATTTTCATAGTTAGAAAGTTTTCCCTGTGTTTTTATGAAATCAAAAGTTCTTCAAGAATAATTTTCCTCATTACAAATAATTTTCACTAAGAAAATAAAAAGGTATGTGTTATTTCCTATGTTTTCATAATAAACTTTTTACTTGATGGTATTTTCATTCTGTTTTAAAATTTTTGGATTCACATTTACATAAATCAGAATGTTTATCTTAAAAACCTCAAAAGATCGGAACCTATCAAAATCCTTCTTCAGTTATTATCTCAACTGTCATATTTGATCCGAATTTGTTTTCAAATGTTTGATTAACTATGGAAGTTGAACCATTTCCTCAATTTCATATATAAAACCTCACCGATTGTTGTCCCACATCGGTTTTCCAAGCTTTCACATGCTGAATCTATGCCTCTGTATTTAAGGCTGCTTTGATTCTCAAATGTTTCGTTCATCCCGAATGTATGATAAAGATTCTACTCCGAATGATATGTCGAATATTAAGAAAATCATTGAATTGATGATTTACAGATAAATTTTAGTTGATCAGAAATTCCTAGACAAGTATGATTCTATTATTTCCAAGAATGTTAAGTTGAATGGCTGGGAGATTCTTTGTATTTCAAAACCGAAGGCACATGATCCGGTCTATCATGGATTGTTGATTGAGTTCTATGAGACAACATGTTTATTCAAGGAAGAAGACAGAGATAATTTCTTCTTTAAGTGTTATGGGAAGACCTAATATCTTTCATACGGCATGACAGCAGGTCTTATTGGAATTCCTTTCGAAGAAGAAGCATAATTATATATCCAAAAATTACCTGATGTATCAGGATCCTTTTATAAGAAAAAGGCCATTGAGTGTCTTGGATAAAAAGAGTTAATACTCTGAATTTTGTTCATTTATCTATGAACATAAGGATTCTTTAATTACAGGATTAGGGATTTATAATTCTAAGAAAAGCGGGCAAGGATAATATGAAGAAGAGTGATATCTACATATTGTATTTCTCGGTGAACATCAATATGATTAACTTAGTTAAGTATATATTGGTGATAATTGATAATATCATGATTGGAAAATCTAAAATCTCAAATCATTATGTATCCAGAAATTATGTCAAAGAATATTATATATTTTTTAGAATCACTCATTATTTAATTTAGTTCCATGCTAAGAAATTAGATGGTATTTTTGTTGAGTGATTATACCCTAAGGAAGTTTAAGGATGGATTCTCTACTAAGTCCATTGAATTATATGATTTATCTGAAGAAGAAGTATAAGCTTTGTGAATGATGCTGAATGTAGCTGAAACTTCTATGAAAGGTTGAAGGAAGAGAAAGGCAAAGGAATCAAAAGTGAAAAGAAAAACACATGTGTCTAAGGAATGTCAATCAGCACCACTGAAGCCAAATAAGAAAAAATCATATCATGATGATGTTGTGGCTAAGTGGAGAGAATATTCAAAAAATAGGATGGAAGGGGAGCCTAAGTTTGGCTTGGATTTTGATGGAAAAAAATCCTTGAAGGAAAAAGGCTGTTGAGAATCTTGAAAAGAAAGAGAACTAAATTATGTAGAGGAATAAATTTTCTGAAGATGAAATCGTCCAATCTCTCCTTAATTCTTCTAAAAAAGCATCTAAACAAATTCCAAGACCAGAATCATTATTATTAGAACCATTACAAATGTCTCTAAGAAATAAAGTGATGATTCTGGAATCACATCATGAACAATAAGAAGAAGAACGCAATGGTGATTAAGAAGACATAATAATGCAAGTTGAAGATTACAATGTGAAGGAAAGTACATTAGTTAAATTGTCTTTCTAGGCTTCCCAAGGAGAATCCTCAAAACATTAAACACAAGGGAATTAGTAGAAAAATCAGAAAAAGAGAACAAACCTTCTGATAATGAAAGAAGTGATCTTGACTTCATTCATCCGGAAGATCAGGTAGTTGATGTAGAGAAAGAGAAAGTTGAGGATGGCAAGATTATTCAGATATTAGCTAATGAACCCTAATCTCTCAAAGTACAAGACTTAACTTCAAGAGAAGATAAGGGAAAGTAGGTGGTGGTAGATAAACCAAGTAAATCTGTGGTGAAGAAGAAAGATTTTGGTGCATCATCAACGAGAAAATATGAGTACATTGAAAAGGAATCCTCACCAACCAAACAATCAGATTTATAATCATCATTCCTATGACATGATTTTGTTGTTCAGTAATTGAAAAATCAGTTTGGTACTATTACATTATTTCTAATCATAGATTCAAGATGCCAGATGCTTCAGAATATGATAAATCATAAATCGGATTCAGTTTCCTTGGTGATGGAAAAATGTGTCGGACTAGAGGCAGATTACAAAACCTTTCTCATTGGTTTTGAGCCTCATAAAAGATCATTCCAGATGATTACAAGCTGGTCAATGAAGATAATTGATGAAATGAGAATCTTTAATGAATTTCATGATAATGTTATGGATTATTTTGGTATCAAAGATGTGAAGATCAAGGATATTTCAAATATTTTTTTAGAAAAGATACATCTAAAAGAGACTACATGGAAGCATGAGGTTAAGGATATGAATGGAAAGCTTAACTCTGTGGCCATGAATTAGAAAATGGAAATTGATATCAGAATTGATATTCAAGGAAATATTGTTAAACATGTAGTAGTTTTGAATGATCAAGAATATATTTTTATTGATCATGAAGAAAAAATTCAAGCATTGAAGATGAAAAGTGCTGAGAGGATCAATTTCTAAAGCATGTAGAAGAGGATCACCAGGAGATTAAGAAGATAAAAACCATTATGAAGAAGTTGGTATCGATGGACAAAGATGGATAATTTCATTCCATTTTGATATTTTTTTAATTTTTCCATGTACAAATTATGTCAACATTAATGGAATGTCGTTGTTATTTATATATTTTTTTGTGGTTGTTTAGTACTAATTTTTCAGGTACTAGTTTTTTTCCACACCATATATTCATTTTTTTAAATAATAAAAGGGGAGAGAGGAATAATAAAATGAATACTAAGTAAAGAAGTAATTTCTTCTATATAAGGGGTTGTTAATCTAGGGGAATGTTCTTCTCAATGATGTCTTTTATATGCAAGATATTGTAAAATATCATTCACAAAATCAAGTATAATATTTATAGTGTTTCCAAATCCTAGGGGGGGGTTAGTCAAATTCAATTTTATCTATAAGTAAAGAGATATATGTTTTTATTTTCAAGTCCATAAAATTTCTATGTCCATATATTATTTTTCATAAGGATATTTGTGCTTTCCAAAAAGGGGGAGATTGTTGATTCAATAAGATTTTTCTTATAACATTTCCATTACTTTATTTTTTGAAAATCAGAAACACTATATCTCAAGGAATGTTTTATTTCCCCGAAGATTTATCTTAATAAGGAAAATATTCCATCCCAAGGAAATTTTCTCCTTATCTTTGTTTCCATTGGTCATGATTTAGTTTCTCTTATTCTAACTAATTTTATTTATAAAGTATAAAAATATGTTTCATATCTAAAAAATCAGAATCCTATAAATATATAGATACAGAGTATTTATTTTCATGTTCTGAATTCAGATTCTGAATTCTTTGAATTCAGACTCTGATTTCTCTGAATTCAGATTCTGAATTCTATGAATTCATGTTCTTAATTCACTGAAATTCAGATTCCCGAATTCTCTAAAAATCATATTCCTAATTATTTGAATTCATATTCTGAATTCTTTGAATCCATATTCCAAATTCCTTGAATTTAGATTCCAATTACTCTAAAATTTAGGTTCTGAATTCATTGAATTCAAATTTTGAATTCTCTGAAATTCAGACTTCATATTCCTTAGAATTTAGGTTCTGAATCTCAAAGAATTCAGGTTTCGAATTCTTTAGAAATAGGGTTCCAAATTTTGTATAATTTAGGTTCTGAATTAGTTAGAATTTGGACTCTGAATTATACAGAATTCATATTCACAATTCCTTGAAAAACAAAATCTTTATATCCACGTAATATTGACTCTGAATGTTTATTTTCTTAGACTCTGAAATTTATTTTCATAGACTCCGAAAAATTTATTTGGTTATGTAATCATGTTTTTAATACCCTATTTTTGATATGAAATGATTTCATATATTCTGTTTCTAATGAACCGTTGTTTGAGTGACACATGTATTGGTCCGTTTGAGATTCACAGAAAAATATGACCGTTGGAGGAGGGAGATTACCATTGGGAGAATGACTATAAATAGGATCTCATGTGAATGAGCTCATTACTGAATCGATTACTCTAGAGTTTACATGCTGCTTAAGTGATTTATAGAGAGAGACTCTCATGCTTTTTTCATACTGAACATCTTGTTCGGCTTTCTTCGTGCGACTCTGATTGTTTCTATGTACAATCAAGGGATTCTAGGGATATTAAGAAAGAGTTGCTGACTACCTTAAAGATCAAGGTCTTACTCGATAATAAAGATATAGGTGACAACTACCTTGATGTTCGAGGGCCGGCATAGATAGAATGACAGACACAAAAAATCTTATCAAGGGCTTATCCTTTTGTGGGTAAGACAGACTATCTCAAATGTATAAATCAATGGACATTTATCCATGTTTATTGGATACCCTACTCATTGTGTTAAAAGAGTTCATACTTGTTACTTGTATTATTTCAAGTTTATTTTCCACTACATTTTTATTAATAAGGAAAGTATAACCATATGATACTTTCTTTTACATATACTCTGATTAGTAAGATTTTATACACATTAAGGTAGAATCATTGTCCTTGTAAAATTTTCTTATGTTTTTTTCCAAAACCATATTTCCGAAACCTAGCATGTTTGTGGAACTAAGAGGTCTTGTGAGTTTTCCTTGATTAACGTTGTTAAACATATAAAGTTTCATATCAAATTTAATGGTTTCAAAGGTTTTTTTAAAGGAAACAATTCATCCCTATATTGTATATTGAGCATCTACATTCATTATTTTGATCCTACAATGGACAGATCAATCTATGTTTGGGGATACCATCTCATAGTGATGGTATAATATCAATCACGAGGAAACTATACCCTCTTTAACATTGTAGCACAAAAAAAATAAACATGAATAACAATATTATAAATCCATAACTAGAATATTTTCAATATCACAAGATGAACCAATGATTCAAAAAAAATATAATAACTAAACTATATATATTTTATGATAATGTATGTGCTATGTATCAAAATGAATCCCAACAGTATAGATAATGAAAACTCTTAAATGGGTTTTGAACCATGTCTAGTAACCTCATCCATGATCAATTTCAAATCAACAATCTAAAACATGGCCTTTCCCTTACCATGTCCTAAGAACATGATCTCTATTTGAGCACTAATCATGTAGACTGAGTAGGGTATGATTACAACTTAGTAGGACACCACCAATGACATCTAATACAATATCCTATAAAAATTGTTTAAAATGTTTAATAATGGATAAAATACAAGCAATAATGCAAAAAAGTTTACATTTATTCAATTACTATTTATTTTTAAAAAATACACCCCAGTTTTCCAAGGAATCCCAAACCATATCATATATCTAAATTTGAAGTTTTACTATTCATATTTCATAACACATGACTAAATACCATTACGACCATTCATCATTTAAAAAATTAATGCCACTGTTGCCATACATATTTTAAAATGCACGACTGAATTCAATTATTACCATTTGTCATTTTATATGAGACATCCAGTGTTACTATTGATATTTCATACTAAATGAATTAATAACATTGTTACCACTTATCTTTTCATAATTAAATTCCACTTTTAATATTAAAATTTGATAATACATGAAATAATTCCATTGTAACCCTCCATCATTAGCTAATTAAATTCCATTATTACAATTCAAATTTCATATACCATAATTTAATGCAATTGTTAAAATTCATTATTTCATAATTTAATGCCATTTTTACCATGGAAAATTTTGAAATCAAAATATTATAATTAATTTACTCACTGATTAAATAAACAAATAAAATAATAGCATACTTGAATAACATCATTAATTAATTAATCAATTAATTTTTCATTTCTATTTCATTTCTAATTCAATATTTATTTAATCACTAAATTCCAATTATTTAATTAAAAATTTAATTAATCCCATGACTTCCATTAAATAATTCTACCATTAACTAAACAATTCCAATCAATTTCATGAACATAAAAAACTCCCGTATTTAATTCAAAAATTAATTTCTCAAGAATCCGTAATTCCAAAATATCTATAATTAATTCAATAATTTTTTTTCCAATTCCATAATATCCATACTATATTAATTAATTCAAAAATTAATTATTCACAAATCCCATAATTTCAATATCTCAATTTCTAATTCAAAAATTATTATTCCAAATTATCAGTCCCTCAAATAATTGAGTAAATTAATTAATCAATTTAGTTTATGAAATTAAATTTAAAAAAATCCCTAGAAATTAAAAAATTACATTAATATAATTGAAATCAATAATATGGTATTTGAATTATAGACTACCATCCTGAATTTTGAAGATAAACGCTCACCAATGGAAACCCAAACTTCAGGAGAATAAAAACATCTAACGTGATCCTCATCAGAAACTATAATTTAATATCTAACAATAAAAGTTACACATATTCTAGATATAGATACAATAATACTAGATCAAGATATATTATGAAATAATATTACCCCTTTTAAATTATGAGGGTGATATAGAGGAGAAGAAGGAAATCAAGATTGATAAGATCTTTTTACTAGGTGGGGTTTAAATCTCCATTATTCTCATTGATTTTCCAAGAATAGTGGTCAAAATACTTAGGAATACATTCAGGAACCTCCAAAAAATGATAGAAAATGATATTTTCATAGTTAGTGTTGATTTGGGAGCGTTTTGGGTGTTTGGGTATATTTAAAACTACTTTTATGTTTAGTTAAAATTGTGAACACATTTTGCTGGGAAGGGGAGCATGATTTGGAGAACTGTGTGACTATAATGTGAGCCTCTTCTGGGGGGGTTCACAAATTTTAATAATTATAACAGATTTTGAAAAACCATATTACAACTATGAAAATTCCCTCTATTTGGGTTTACACAGTATTATGAGATGTGCATAATGATAAATGTGTGGGTATTAGTATTTAAGGAATACTATGGTAAATGGAATATATTGGAAATATTATTTTTTTGGTTCCAAAATAAGTTTTATAATGGTAAAAAAATTATTTAAAATGTATACTATTTTCAATTATGTGGTTGGAAGATAGAAATTTTATGACATGTTATTAGGATCCTGAATAAATTTTGAATTATAATTGAATAATGTTGGAGAGTCCTATTGAACTCATATATTGGAGTTATCGGGTCTTTAAAAAAATTTAATATATCATAATGTCAATGTTTCTATATAGGAACTAGTAAGCAACACTACATCTCTGGTTCATATTCATTGGAAAAATGGTGGTGATGGAAGTAACCTACCATAGTAGCTGAAGATTACTGGATAGCCAATGGAGTATAACTATCAATCGAGTGATGATGTATAGAGCCAACACTGAATAAAATTTATCGCCATATATCTAATTTTATTTAACTGGTCATTTATAGGGTTTAGTATATTCTTAGATGGCATTAGTAGCCACACCGAGTAACTAGTGGAGGCTCTTGGGTATCTAGTGAAATTTATCTCAAACATCGAGAGTACATTTAATTATGGTAAAATATTTATGTTTCAGGTTATTATTAGGTTGTAGTAGTTCAATACCTCTCTATCACTCATGATTTCTATAAATAGACCACATGGGTGCCTTGGGAATAAACCATATCCTCTAATTGACTTTGAAAATTTTCTACAATCTAAAATTTTATCTCAAGTGCCATCAAATCTAAAATTCTCTATCCATCCAATAAAGAGTGTTATCTTATAGTCAAATTCTTCTCACTCTTACATCATTACTATACACTCATAGAACTTATATAATAGTGGGAATCAATAGGTTACTTAAATTCTATTTCTTCTTTAAATTTGCATCCTTTCTATATTTCATCAATTTTTTAACTCATTAACTTTTGAATTTAGGGACTCAAATTTATTTCAAAACCAATTAAAAGGATGTGGATATATTCTATATTTTCTATCTATATGTAATTATTAAAAATCATGTGTCAGTTATAATGTGGATTCATTCTACAATGTTTAAAAAATAAATACATTTTATTATTTTTTATAATATTAAATCAAGGGAATAAATAAAAAAATTCCCGATATAAGTCTTTTTAGTATTTGTATACGTTCAAGAAAGAACATTATTCAAAAACTTCTACCAAATCATGATTTTATTTATTCTATTCTTTATCAAGATATAATTTAATTATTTTTTCCTATAAAAGTTATATATTAATTTTTTTAATCACTCAATATATAAATTTGTAATTCTAGTTTGATTTCTATTTTATGATGAATTACAATTATTACATGGTTAATACATATTTTATTTAATTTTATTCATTTATTTATTTTTAATATATTAAAAATTATTTATTTTTCATCAATATCTAAAAATAGTATTAATTTTTCTATGATTTAATTCTTGTTTAAAATTTTAAGGGGAATTTCATCTACTATATTTATTTTTTACCACTCTTACATATAGTTAAATATTACCTGAAAGTTATTAATTTTGATATTTTGAAATATATATCTTATTAACCATCACAACTCACCCATTTCTAATGTTTACCAACATCCCAATGAAGTGAGTAAGATTAGTATAAATTATATTAATTGGATAACATGTATATGTAATAATAATATCTCAAATAATTGTATATGAACCAAGAGTTATTGGCTACCATATTGTAAATACATTATTAACTAATATATATTACCACATTTAGACTCCTAAAACTTGGATTTTTTTGTATGATCTAATGTATTTTGATTACATAAAATAATACATATTATATCATGATAATCAGAGTCATATAAATTGTATTAGGTATTATATAACCTTTATTATAAATGATAAGACCATTAAATAAATTAAAATAAATCTAGAAAGAGACAATTAAGATGATTCAGTAGGAAAATCTATAATATATTCAACAGTGAATGGAATTACAACTAAAAATTTATGATAAATACATTTTATATAAAAAATAATGTACGTATAAATAGGTATTTCCTATAATGTAATTCAAGTACTAATAATTATTTTCATTTTTCTTAAAATATAACCTAATATATGTAATCAAAACTATGTCAATAAATTAGGTCAATGAATATATATCTGATATATGAATGTTAATGAATATGTTATTGAAGATGGTAAAATAATTATAATTCTATAGTAATTATTCCATGATATAAAATATAACATTCGATGTATTATATAAACCAGTTAAGTATAATAATTAATAATTAATTTTATATAATATTATGTGGATCAAAGCTTCATCCTTTCAGAGGTCCATAAATCTATTTGAAAAATAAAAATCGATTAATTCCAAAACAAAAAATTTCCTAGCTTTGGGATGTGTAAAAAGGGATATTTTTTTAAAGGATCTTTAATGAATAAGTGTTTCTGTTTATAAATTGTATTATTAAATAGAAAACCCCAAATCATTGGAAGATTTAAAAAAATTTAAATTAAATCATTAAAATAATTTTTCTTGGTGAATATTTTTCTATGATTCATGTTATTTTAGATGTAAAGATAACTATTAAAACTGTTAATAATGGATTATAAAATGATTTATATGTATAATTGAAACATTAAAAGGTCTGCATGATGTGTTCTATACTATATAAACAACCAAAATAGATGGAAACATATTTTAATAGAACATAAAATAATTTATAAATGGATAATATCAATATATATATTTATAAATAATGATATTATAACTTGCTAAATAATTAATGGGAAAAAAATTTCAAAGTCACTCATTCCAATAAGTTATATAGAAATGTAATGAATGGGAACCACAATATAGAAAATCTAGTAAAATTATGGATAATGTTACATGAACATGGATATGATACTTATGACATTAAGAGAAAGATAAAATAAACAAATGAATAATTTTTCTACTATAATAATATGTGTCAGTATTCAAATTGGTGCACTTGAAATCAAGGAAATTTAAAAAAATATAAAAGGGATTAAATTCTTCATTAATATAAGACATTAAAAGGAGTGGAAACTATCAATAATTTCATTCCATGTTCCATTATTACAAAGAAAAATTCATAAAATAAATTATTTAGTTCATTTTACATGACTTCTCATATCACTTGAATATTTTGATAAAATTTTTATGATCATCTAGATATATTAAAAAATTTATATCATTGAAATACTATAATAATGATATAAATATATTTGACAGTATGAATTAAATTTTATGTATTATTCTTTGTATCATATTTTATCATCATATTCACTGAAGACATTGATAAAATATTATCTAAGTAATGAATCTCCAATTATCATGTTCAACATCAAAATTGAGATAATAAGGGTGTTATTTGTTAGGTCATATTGAATTAATTATTTTCAGAGTGAATATTAACTCACAAAGATCAAGTATGTAAGAACGGCATCATTATTATCTAATTAATAACACTTATTTCATATAAGATGATGTATAAAACAAAAGAATGTAATGATATAATAATAGAATACATAAAAATTTCATATAATGAAATTTATGAATTTCAATTTGAATTTCATGTAATTACACAATATTTAGATGTAATTTTTTTTTTTGGGATTAGTCATGATGAAAATCACATATACAAGTAACCTTATTATATCGATCCAATGTTTTTAGAAGATATAATGAATTAATTATATATTTTTTGATAACTAAATTATCTATTTGATTATTCCTATATGGATTCATTTAATTATATTATGATTAATAATAACGATAAAATGTATTTTTGAATTATTTAAAAAGGGAAAAAATATTACTATTGAGAGAAAATTCTCTATTAAATGAATTTATGATAAAATAATCAAAATTAAGGATAGTAATATTTCTATAATGTTGACGTTTATTTAGGTTACCATTAAAATTTAATTCATGGTGATATAAGGAATAAAAATGTTTATATAATATATACACATTATTGAATCTTGTATAAACAATTTGGGTTAACCGAATCCCCATATATATTTATGTAACTAATGATTTTTTTCAAAGGAATATGATGTGAATTTGATCTTGCAAATTATTTATCATAACTTAATGTATTAAAGTAGTTATTTTAAGTATAAAACAAATTTATAAAATGGAATCCATAACCTTGGATGAAAAACTATTACTTAAGAAATTCAAGAACTATAAATATTTGACATACCATGTTACATTCTGTCATAATATTAGTGAAATTGATATAATAAACAATAATTATTCAATTAATAATCTTGTTAAATTATTTTTATTGAATATAAATATATCCAAAATACATAATTCCCTTATAATTTAAGGTTACTATTAACGATTTGTCAACCATTTACTCTGATTAGGTAAATAAAATATCTAGTTATTATTTAAATGTAATAAATTTAAATGGACAATGAACTATGAAAAATATTTTGAGGTACTAAAAAAATATTTATCAATATAATAGTATTGATTTTTCCAATTTGTAATAAATGATTTTTAAGTTTGGAAAATGACTTCTGTTCATCCCTTTGAAAAATTAATTGATTAATTTCTATTCATGAACATATCTAATGATCCGTGGAAAATATATCCAAAATTGTATTTGGTGTTGGATTTGGTAAGTATAGAATTATTAAAATGAATATATTGTATTTATTAAGAGAGTTGATAAATACATCAAGTTGAAGTGGTTTGAATTACACATTATTTTAGAAATAAAAAAACATGAGGAGGATATGGTTAAATCTACTCAAATACCATGACTATGATATACACTAACATATTATAAAATGAAACAAGTTTTCTAAATAATTATGTATAAAGAAAATTAGAGTCTTACAAATAAAGATATAGAATAATTATATGATGGAAACTGATCTATTTTTTAAAATAAATTGAATGAAATAAGAATGGGGAAATGTCATTACATTTACAAATTCTATAAAATATTGATAGAAAAAAAATAAAAATGTAATAACTACACGGGAATATTCAATAAATTAAAAATAAGTATATATAAAATATATGGATAATATATTTCAACATTAATTACATAACATATATGTTTTGTGAGACATTATTTGTACCATATGAATTATATATAATGAAACAGTTGAAATATATTTCTTTTTTGTGAAAAGTTATCTATATAAAATAATTTCATAAATATATATAACAACGTGTGATAACATTTTTAGTAAGAAATTATTTAATGAGAAATATCCATACTCTAATTACAATTCTTTTTATGATTAAATGAAAAATCTAGTAGAAAATTAACAATATATATTTTTAAATATATCCTAATACCAATGTGGATGTGAGAAAATATCATAATGGAATTTCTCATTGTTTTCCATAAAAATTTATTGTGAAATAAAAAAATGGTTTGTCAAATACCATAAAAAAGATCATTATATTTTTTAGTTTAAGAGAATATATTATCCATGTTTATTATTCATGATATTATATTCATGTAGTTTTAAGGCTTCACAGGGAACAATTTTTACAAAAATTCAACCAAAATTATAGATTTCTATTTAAATTATATAGATTTGTTTAGATTTATACGAATACCAAAGGACAATATATAATAAATCTTGAAGAAAATATGGTTAGTATGAAAGGAATATTTAATAATATGGAAGACTTGTTCAGGTCATTGTAATTTAAATACAGTGAATTTTGAACCAATATCTACTTCTACGAAAATTTTTATAGCACTAATATCGTAACTCAATCACATATATGAAACATTATGGTTCTTTTTATTGAAAATTATATCTTATTATAACATGTTTCGAGTAATTTGGAAAAAATTTAAAAAAATTATGGATAGTGGTAAATGAAATTGAATCACGTTGAAAAAATTAATGATTAATGAATGTGTGATAATATTGAAGGAGCTATTAACATAATTGGACCTATTCAATGTATTATTATTCATTACTCTAATAGAATGAGTTCTCTAACAAACACTACAATATTCTGAAATTTTTTTTCTAGAGAACTCTTATATTATGATAGAATAAAAAAATTGATCCTTCAGTTTATATCTCATGATACTTAAATCTCCTTAATATTTAACATACTATTAACATTCACATATGACTACATAAAAATGTGGAAGAGTTTAATAATGAAAACCAAGGGGGAATAAAATAATTTCATGGTGTGACCCAAAATGAATGTTCTTTTAAATATAAAAAAACCTTCTATATAAAATTGTGATAATGACCATGGCTATAAATATGATTCATAGTTATAAAAGGATAATATTTATATTTTCTATTATGATTTAAACTACTATCTAGTTCTAAAAACAACACCATATTCCACCCAAATATTCATGTTATTCTACATATCTCGGTGGATTATATGATGAAAAAATCAAGATAATGCAGGCATAAAATAATAGTCACGGTTTTGTAAATAATGTAATAGAATGTAGATAATATATCAATGGTTTAGTGAAAAATAATTTTGTTTATATGATAAACTTGGTAGGAATATTTTCTAATATCACTATCCACAACATATTAAAACCATTTTCACATTTAGTTTAAAATATATTATATTATAGATCACGTGAATGGTTTTGTGATCCTAGTTGTCGAATATTTTTTATAATTATAGAGAACGTTTATTAAATTCATTAATGAAAAAAAATATCTGGATTTACTAAAATATACAATAATTTAAATATAATTAACATTTATATATTATTCAGGGTCATGATCACATTAATAAATTATAAATATTTATTTGACCATGTGAATACATGTAATGTTTAAGGTTATTATAATATTTTTTTTGGAATTTATAAAAATTAATGTTATACACAGAGTTTAATGAAGATATCAAACAAAAATTTTCAAAGATAATAATTATAAGTAACTGTCATTAAACATTTCTTATTCTAGTTTCTTTATACTAGAAATTAAATTATTTCATTAAAAATGATCATTTATTTTTTGAAATATTGATAATTATGATACAACTCTTATATAATGAACCCATATATTACAATATGGACACTTCTACCCAGTATCTATTTTTTCCATAATATAATACATTTAAAATGAACCATCATTTCTTATTATGAAATGTCCTCATGACTCTTAATAGTAAATATTCTTCCTACTTAACCACATTTAATCCTTATGATAAATATTTTAAATAGACACGCCGAGTGAAAAATCTCCATAATAGATATAATAGAATGATGAAAAAACACATGAGTTCATTAATTTCTATAAAATATTTATTTTTGATGACATTACTTGGGCTAAAATTATTCATTTTCTTAATAAAAAATATAATCCCCAACAAAAATATTTTAAAAAAATATTTCATAATAAATTTTTAGAAAAAAAACCCCATAAAAGGTTCTTTTATTTCATGAAAGACACATGAACTATTTTTCACATATTTATTATTTTCACCCTTACGAAGTAGCATAATATTTCCTTTAAAATTAATATCATCATCTTAAAAGGATAAATCATAATACTATGTAAAAAAATATAGAAAACTCATTTAATTATCATGTGAAATCATTTTTCATAACACTCTTATAAATGGATAAATAAATAAAATAAACTTCAATACTTAATGAATTTGGGGGCTAACCAACTGTCCTAAGTTTGTAATGGAACCATCCATCTATGGTTTAAAATATAACCCCAATTCTATGGTCTATAATAGAACAACCCATCAAAAGAAAACTCTCTAAAACCATCAAATAATAAAAAACGTATTAAATCATTCGATTTCTATCATTACTCTCTTAAAATAATTCTTTAAACCCATAAGAATACATGACTAGATATTGAAATATTAATTCCAATTTAAAAACCATTTTGAAAATATAAATAAAATATGTTGTGATGAATTGTTTATGTTAAATTTATTTAATATTATAATGTAATTTAATTAAAAAATGAATCTTAAAAATTCATTAAAATCATTTTTATAATTTATATTAAAATAGAAAATTTCTTTTGACATTTTTAACATTTTAAAATTGATCCATACAAAATATGTCCAATGAATCTTTTTAAAATAATTATTATTAAAGGTGATATTATAAAAAAGTTCTTTATAATTCCCAGATGTCCAAAAATATACACATACAATAATTATATGAATACAAAAATGGAAGAGTATGATTAAAAAAATAAATAATTAAAAAATTTAAATCAATGCATTTAAAGTAATGATTCTATTACATTAATCATAATATTAATCACTTTTAAATTATTTGAAAATAAGAAAATGTTTTGTAAATTTTTTTTACCATCCATTGATGAATTAATAATTTATTTATAGAAATTATATGAATAATATGGTTTTGGAATAGAAATACATTTACGGGAAACATTGAAATATTATTTTCTTACAGAAAGTCCCTTATACGGAGTTTGGCTCGTAACGTATGAACTTTGTCATCATAAATAATAAAATTGTGTTAATTATTTACTTCATTATCAAAATTATTATTTCTTATTATTCCTTTTATAATGATATAATAAATTAAATAATAAATAAAGTACACTTTAGACATTTTGATGGAATTCAACTCAAATTCTCCAACTGAATTCTGTCTGTTGAAAATGGCCAATGTCGTCATTATTCAATCATATCTAGAAAAATTAGCAACATTTAATTATCATTTTAATAAATCAATTAAATTTATAAAAAATTATGTGATAATGGTTATGAAAAATTAATTATGTTATAATCATGGACGTGGTAGACCATTTATATGCTTAAGTAACATTCCCATTTTTCATGATTAGGATGAAAAATTTAATTAATATTTTAATAATCAAGATTGATTTTTAAATTATTTATAAAAAATTATTTATCTAAGTAAAAAAACTCACACACAAATATATATATATATATATATATATATGTATATATATTTCATTTATTTGATGCGATTAATAAGATGAATCACATCGTTTTCAAGATGTTGTAGTTCACACGTATGGATGAAGGATATTTCCATTTTTTTAGTGAATTGAATGGTACGAAAATAAACGACATGTAAAAATTTTAAAATGATTAATATGTTATGAATATCATATTTATAGATTTAATTCATCATTAAACATACTTATTAATGGATGCGAGTATAATTGAATTGGATCGGTTCAAGAGCTAGTTGTCTCAAATATACGCAAAAGATTGTTTTATATATCATTTGCGGAGGTTTTTTCAGATATAAGTTATTTCATTAACATAATAACATCTTATTATATGGAATATAATTCATTTTATTATTTTACCATGGTTGATGAAGATATGAATGAGGTAGAATATGAAATAAAATAAAATTTCTAGGTTAATAACTAAAAAATATTTTTCAGATAACCATTTAAGTCTTACACCCAAAGGATTCCATTGATGAATTTATGATCAAAACAAAGAATCTATGACATGTTAAGGGATTCAGGGAATGTATTTGGTTAGTTAACGGATGAAACAATATTTTTTGGATTATGCTGAAAATTGAAGATGAGGTGAACTTTTATATCTTAGTGGAGAGGCAGTCCAAGAATTTCTTAAATAATTAAATCAATAAAAAAATTTCAATATTAAATTGGGTGAAATATGATATTATTTTAATATAAGATGATGATTTTATGGCATCCATTCATCAAATAAAAATTTTACAATTTTAGGGGATGTTTTCACCATTAAATGTTTTTAACCCATGTTGACACATTTTTACCATTACAGTTACATGAATATTTTTTAAAATATAATAGAAAATAAAGGTAACATAAAATGGGAAAGGACCATAAATTAACCACATATGATATTAACAACCATGCCATATTTAGTTATAAAATTAAATTTTTTAAGGAATTTTATGACATTAAATTAATCATTATTTATATAAAAAATTTCATTAATGTCAATTTTCATACTATCTATTTAATTTAAAATTTAAAAAACAAGAGAAATATTAAATTAAAATTAAACTATTTCACATGCATGAAAAAATTTTGGTATGAATAAAATAATGGTAACATAGAAGGGGGGAATTGTATCTATTCCAAAATCATAATTGATTTTTGATTTTAAATCACTTCCATTTATGTAGATTTAAACCTTTTTATACTTTATGAAATAATATTAGTGGATAAATAGAATTAATGAACACATCAATTTCATAGTGGTTTGGGGCATAAATACCCCTTTCCCACTTCATTAACGCTTTCTTTATGATCGTGGTGAATTAAACAAGAAGGGTCCTCTTATCACTAGACCTTAAAAAATACAACTGAGTGCAAGAAGTTGACAGATTTACAACAACACTAAAATAGTGCATTATGGTTCTTTTACTATGAACCAACTATACAAAGCATTGAAAAAGATGATAACACTCCACATCAACTATGTATGAGTATTTTAACCTCTTATAAATATAAAGTGATTTATTTATTGATGGTATGGGTTAGTCATCCTAGTTGTATTAGAAACAACTACCAAAATATGGATCTTCATTTACTATAAATATTCTCAAGTATGAATTGCATCAAAGTATTCTATATTGAAAATGATTATCATGGATTAATAGCAGTAAACATGTAGCAGTTCACATTAGTTTGATTGAGAGAATTTATATCTCCAAAAGTGCATCCCCTTTCATTAAATAATAGAGTCAGACAATTTTTTGTAGAAGTTCTATATTAAAAAGTTATTCATTGATATACTATCATATATATTTCAAATTAAATATATTTATAATATATAGAGATCATAAATCTCTCTTTAGTATTCTATATCCGAGAATGATTCATGATAGATTTTATATATTCAAATACTAATCGATCAACATAGTCGTAACATCTATTTAAGAATATGATTAATTAGTAATAATGAATATAGTTCATTAAATTAATACTAAATAATATTTGAATGGATAATTATTTATAAAAAAGAAATTATTGAAATCATGGATAAAATCTCATATTTAAATCACTATCATTGAATAGTTAAACATAAGGTTCCTTCATAAGTTAAAAAAATACCAAATGATGGGTTCAACAATGTAGCATTTCTTTACCAAACATAAGGTTGAAAATATAGGGTAGATCATATAAATATCGAGGATGAACCATAAATTTGATTCCTCAAACATAAGGGTCTTTACATTTTTAGGGTTTCTTAACCATACATTCTTCTATTAAAACATATGCTTATTTAGCATATCATATGGTTCTTTAACAATACATTCCTCTATGCATAACGAGGATCAAAAGCAACATTATGATGAAAATCGATAAATTTATTTTTCCAATGTAAGTATGAATATGATTGTAGGGTTCATGATCCATACATGTTGTTCCATGAATATGATTTATTCCATATGTTGCATTAATAAACATATCGAATGAACAATGTTTCTAGAAAAACTAAAAATGCATTATAAATTCTTTAATGAATATTCCTTATGGATCAAAAACTCTAAGAGTAAATCCAGAGTAAATATTGCAATGAGTACTACTTTTTTAAATACAATTAACGTAATATCATTAGTAATACATGAAGTTTATTTATTATCATCAAAATAAATATGATTTATAATGTTTTTGAGGCAATACATTTCCAACAAAAAAATATTTTATAGTTATATATGATATTTTTAACACTATAACCCACAAAAATTTTATTAATTTTAATATTTTAAATTTTTTTGTTTTATTTTTATATTTATTTATTAAAAATTATATTGACATTGCATTTTATTTAAGGTAATTTTATAATTAATAAAATTTATAAATAAATAATCATTTTAAAAATAATTTCATTATTCATAATAAAACAATTAATATTATTTCAAATTTTTTTTGTCCAATTGTGAAAACATAAGTAATATATAAAACTAAGAGGCTGGCATTTTGACATTATATTTCACTCAATTATTATAAAGGTTGAAAAGAAGGTAAAATAATAAAAAACGACTTATGTTAAATGAATAGATGATTATAAATTAAATATACCCATCTAATAAAACTAAAGAAAGTTTTATAATTACTCATTATTCCATATTAAACAATATTTACCCATAATTACTTGATTAACCCATATTGTGGTGAAAAATAGTTATTATGGTTACTATTCATAACGTCCAAAAATAGAATAATACTATTTAAATAAATTGGAAAATCTAATTAAAAATACGGAATCAATTTTTCATGACTCATTCTACTAGAGTGGTGGATTTTAATTTAAATTTTTTCTCATAGAACATAATAACAATCTATTTTTTAGAGTAATTCCTCTGATGTTTATAACTGTTTTGATATGAAATTTTTTTATAAATATAACTAAAATTACTAAAATTGGATTTTTGTAAACAGATAAGACCTAATATAATTTTAAAAATAATAAAGTATATAATAGTAAATTGTAAATACCTAAAAGAAACAAAATTTTAATAGAAAAATTATTTTCAGAATTTATTGAAAAATTATTAATTTCAAATATTTCTATCAATTTCATTACAAGATATTTTATAAATTATTATTTAAAAAATTATTATTTATAAAAATAAAATTCATAAAAAGTAATTCTATATATAAAATTATTCAATATAATTCACACAGTCCAATTTTTTTTAGAAATAGTGTTTTTTTATTACTAATAAAAAATGACCAAATATTATAATAATTAAATACCTATATAAAATTTAATTAATGAATATATGCAAAATTATTAATCATAAAATTAACTTGTTTGTAAAATTATTTTAAAATTTATGAAAAATATTCTTTAATTTTTTTTTAAATTATTAAACAATTAACAATTTCTTTTCCTCCAATAATATTTTGACATCCATGTCACATCATCAACAATATGGTGTTTTTAGAAAACATTAAACTAGTGAATCAGATAATTCAATAACAAATTATATCTATATTCAGGAATATAAAATCAATATTCCCCATATGAAATGATACCGTCTAACTAAACTATCTCAGGGCTCAAAACATGAGATGAATTTGGATTATGTTTTCATTACATCCAGATAGGTAATATATTGTTTTCCAGGGATTAACATAGAGGTAAGAAAACATAATAACAAAGTGATTCAAAACAATACATGATTTTATACAGTTCAATGAGCTATATAATATTATTTCCTTGTATAAAAAACCATTTCATTTTTACTTTGAGGTAATTTATGATAAAGATCATCAGTTACCTAAAAAGAATGGTATTACCTCAAATTTCCTATATTAATTTTCATTATTCTATGATCTATCCTCATATGTTTTTGAATCAACATTATCTTCCAAAACATTTCTACCAAAAAATCATTCAA
Source organism: Viscum album (assembly GCA_963277665.1). Classification (NCBI taxonomy): domain Eukaryota; kingdom Viridiplantae; phylum Streptophyta; class Magnoliopsida; order Santalales; family Viscaceae; genus Viscum; species Viscum album. The sequence continues at coordinate 397,264,318 of OY728151.1, read as the reverse complement.
TTAACTTACATTCCTCTTTGTAATCTAATTTTATTTATCTAGAATTGGTTTTTTTATAATGCCTCAAAAGCATGTATATATATACATGAATAAAAATTTATCTAATAGGAATTCATGACCAAAGTAATATATTGATCCAAACATTGATTGTATTATTTTAAATAATCATGAAACATGGATTCAAATTTCCAAATCATTCTCTCAGATTGTATATCCTATTTAGGATGAAAATATTTTAAAAAAATCCTTTCAGAAACCAAAGAATTCTAATGTAATTTCCCGAAAATTAGAAATAAAATTTATATTATGGTATGATAAAATAATAAGTTGAACACCATGGAACCTTAATATATTCTTAAGGTAAATTAATAATTTTTTATTTAATGAAATTATATCTTGAATGGAAATTAAATGTCTATATATAGTTTAAAATAATAACTATTGTTTTCATTATTATATTATTACGTACTTTCAAATCACATAATTAAATCAACTGATATATTACTCTATTCCCACAATGGAATTTGAAAAGGTAAAATCATCCCCTATAGTTATTATAATTCTATATTAACAAATATATATGTAAAACAAATCATAATTATTTCTGGAAAATCTATTTTCATTCCATCCCACCACTAATATGGGTATGTATCTCTATGAATTATAGTGCTTTTAGGGTAAATATAAAATATAGATGAATGGGTTTCAGTCAAAATTTTTCTGAATTGCGAAATAAAAGGCCCAAATATTCTTTTTAAAATTCTAATAACAAATTATTTATCAGCATTAAACTGTATAAACATAATCTTATTAATATATTATACATTTTATAATAAAACAAGATCTTCATTTAAACTTTTGTAAATAGTTCTGGATGATATGATTATAAAAAAACCTAAAAAATAAGAGAAGATATATATCCAAAACATCTAGGAAAAAATTCATCAAATCATTATAAAAGGCTTCATGTTATAAACAAAACATGGTTAATATTCAATTATTTTTTGACTCAAATAATCATCTAATTATTCTGTTTTTCAAGTGTGATAATGAATTATGTTATCAAATTATTTATTTAGTTCTATCAATATTATATACCTCATGTTTATATCTTTTCGAGTGAATATATTCATCAAACAATTATGATAATTAAAAATTTAACACTTGACTCTATATAAATTATTCTCCTAAATAATTAGATCAAGATCACAAAAGAACAATATAGATCATGTGATTGATAATCTAACGTACGAAGATTAAATTTCCATGAATTATAAACAATTACTAATTTATTCATGTATGAATACACAAGTATTTCATTTTAATTAAGTAGTAAAATAGATGAAAAATTCACTTATTCTTGATGGAAAAGAAAAAAATGTATCATACACCAGTTTTTTTGTTTCATAGAACAAATTCTCACACAGATTCATCTATATGAATTTAAATCCTTTTTATGGAACCTTATTCTTTATGATAGATAACCGATAAAAGTTTTCAATAATTTTTTTGTAGTAATAGTATGACTAATAATTTTTTTAAAACATATTCAATGTCACTATATTTTTCATATATTATTTTTAATTTCATGGTTTTGAAAACAATCCTTATATTTCATTCATGATAATAATGAAATTTATAATATAAAAATATATCATGAATAAAAAACAATTACATTATCTATTAGTCATGGAAAACTTATCTCATAAGATACATAAATAAATCTTTATCATTTGAAAACTTAATGGGAATAATCATAAATTATAATCATAATATATAGAATTAAATATAGTCATTGGGATATATTATATTCCACTTTCAAAAAATGGTATCTTGATCGGAAATCAATCTTCCAAAAATAACATACTCTCTGATGCATTTCAAAAAAAGAAGACATGGTACAAAGAGTACATGTTATTAACAGTAATCATGTTCAATGATCTATAATCAATTGATATCCTTATGGAACCATATTTATTTTAAAAAAATGCAACTAGTTTTTGAATTGGAAGGATGAATGAAACCATTATCATTCAATTTAATAATGTACATTTTTAATTACATAGGTTCTATACGATCCATTCTATAATGGGGTTTTGAAATAGTATTAAAATTATTCACTTTTTCAATAGCAATAGCAACCTCATTATGATGAAAAAAAACTAGGTATATCATTAGGTTATACAACCACATATTTATTCACCACTAGAAAAATACTAATTTGAAAATTTTATTTATTCTTGAATATATGACATCATAATCTCTCACTAATATATCTAATAAATTTAATTTTATCATGATATCTTATCAATGATATGATACATTTTAATATAACATTCTTAGCTTCTCAATCTATCATACAATGATTAATGAAAATATAATCCATGTCAATAATAACAACAAACTCCACTATGGGTTATTCAACTATATATATTGGAAGACCCATACAATTAATAACATAAGTAATATTTTTATAAATCATGGTTTCTTTAATATGTCCAACCATACTTTTCAAAAAATGTTTTAGCTCTATTTCCTGAGATGATGTTTTGTTTTAAATTAAAAATTTATTAAAAATAATGGAATTTGATAATCCAGAGTAAACATGGAATTATAATATATAAAAAAATTAAGGCACATTTAAACAAGTCATTTTATTACCTAACATCATTTTTAATAGTACCAAATAAATTTTATACCACTTTTTTCATTCAATCATATTATTTTTGAACCAATGTAACATAAATCAGACACACATTTTCTTAATTATCAAACTCAATATAATTAAAACAACTCACCATTGAATTGATATCTTTTTACCTAGTCTATTTTCACTCATCATTCATTTAATTATAGTCATGGTATATATGAACAAAGTTACCACATCCAAATCACTTGATAGATTCTATAAAAAATTCCATATGGTTATTGTTACCACACTAATCACAAAATAGATATGTGGTTATCATACATTTTGATTTAATTAATGGATTCTTTCGCATTTACAATAACCATAGAATTTTTTTTCTATGTATTAAAATTGTATATCACATCCACAGTAAACTCCATTACTAACTACTTACCACATTTAACAAGTTTCACATTACTATTGAATTCACTATAATCCAATTCCATTTTATAAACTAGAATTAATCATTATTATGACCTATTAATTTTATTATCAGGATCAAAGATAAAATGAGATTACTAAAATTATAATTAGGTGAAATTTTCTTCATATTTTTGCACCAAATATTCCTCATCTCATTATTCAAAGAATTATTTTTTTTTCATCCAAAATCAAACAACAACTGGGAAATTTTTCTCATAAGAAATATTCTTATACTCAACAAATTGTAAGGAATAAATATATTCTCTTTCATTTATATCTCAATCCTTTGGGAAACACTTTTCATCTTATCATTAAAAACGGTAAATATAAAAATTACATTTTAATAAAATGAACTACCCATGAAATCAAATATCCATTCCAAAAAATTAATTCATCTTTCAGCAAACTAGGATATAAGATCCCTTGAATGCTAGATGGTTTCGCCTCAAAAAAATTAACACTACCATAATGTTATTCAATGATGGATTTGGATACATTCTAGTATGTATACAACCATAATTTATTTCATATCTCAATTGATCTATCTCTATAACAAACTACGCCGTTTCAATTCCAGTCATCCCATGTTGCTGATTTGAATGGAAATCATCCTCTTGATGCCTTCCTACTACACCATCCCAATTCCAAATGTATAAATCCATTTTGAATAGGCATAGTTTAAATAAAGTTCCATTTTAATACTAATATTAAAAATCATGATATGAATAAATTGAAATCCCTTTAATATATTTTTAAACATTATATTAACCAATGTAATTATCTAAACTATTAGTTGATACCAATAATTAAGATACAACCTTTAATCATACATACTATATTGTCTCTATGAAGGAATTAAATTTTTTACATTCCCTAATATCATTTATTATCAAAATGGGGAATTATGATATAAAAATTTCATCAAATTCCTATAAGCTACACAATGTACAATTCGAATCACCATCTATATTCCAATAATACTAAGAATTTAAATTGAAACATCTTTTATTTTCATGACTAGTTTTCATAATGTTAGATATGGATTCTTCTTTTCTCTTAACAATCCTTAAAATATATCAAATATATTTATAAAACATTGTAATAACACTAATGATTAAAAATTTACATAAAATAACTAATAATGAAATCTATTAGTATGGGAATTCGTAGAAAACATTTCCATCAATAAAATAAAAATTATGGTAAAAATTAACATTTACTTCCTCAAGAAAATAATATTCATACAAAATTATTTTCCAAAAAAATTACATAATAAATATCTAATATAAATGAGAACATATAAATGTTTATTTAATTTTAGTAAAACACCTAAAACCTTCTTAAAAAATTTATACATTCAACCCTTAAAAAGTATCATATACATTCCCATAAAAATATGTTCATCACCTTACCTTGATAAATTCAATATATATCTATAAAACCTAATATCAAGCTTTGATAAATCATATATTTACCTTTGGAAATTATTGTTCACATCGCTCTTACAAATGGAATAACATATGTGAATGAACTACATACCAAATGCATTGGAGGGATATCACATTCCCATTCGTATTTTATTTTTAATACAGCCACCCATCCTTTGTTTATAAAGGAACAACTAATCCTTGGTTTATTATGTAACCAATCATCCTTTTTTTTAAATGGAACCACCAGAAATCAAAATAATTTCCTTGAAACAGAACATAAACATAAAACATAAAATCATCAATTTCCCTCATTTCCCTCATAAAAATATTCCTTTCAACTATTAGAAAACATTCATGGATGTTTAAATATTCATTCAAGTTTAAAAACCAATTATAAAATAATTATAACATAAGGATTGTGGGTTTTTTAATCTATAAAACATGAAATCATAAAATGGATGTTAAATATAAAATAATGGTTATGGATATGGGAATTATTTTTTCTATATAATTTAATAGTACACATTCCTATTTTATTTTCTAGTAAAATTAAGAAATTTCATCATAAAATTTCTAAAAAAATTATTTTAAAAACCATTAATGAAAATAAAAAAATATACATAAAAGTTTATTTATTATTTCTTTGTGTCCATATAAAATAATATATATAATTTTATTTTTCAGAATCTAGAAATAGAATATAAATATTATAAAATATATATTTAAAACAATTAAATAGAGTTTTTAAATTAAAATATCCCATACATAACACATAAAATGATTAAATTAATAAATATTATTTATAAAGTCAAGAATGATCAAAATTTACATTGAGTATACTTTTAAGTATAAATTATATTTTTATTGCATAATTTATAAGAAAATAGATATGAAAGACATATTTTGGAATGTAGTCATTAAATTATGATCTTTAAAATAATGTCTCTTACTTTGAGTCTTACTCCTCATAATAATTGTTTATCATCGATAATAATAAAATTATTTTATTTATTTAATAACTTGAGAAACTTTTTCATTTTTTTATTACATCAATGTAATAATTAGTTACTTAATCAATTCATTTCATGTTTAAATTTTTGATGATATTCACCTCATATGACCAAACAAGCTTTAGTAGGTTTCCTATAGTAAATGATATCTTGATTCCATTATCTATTGAATAAAAATAATAAAATAATTTAAATTTTACGTAATAAATTATAAATTTATAACTTATCATTAATGATATAATGAAAATTTAAATGAGATACAATCATAGTGATGTTAGTACTTATGAGTGCTTGAGTAACATTGCAAATTTTCAGTTATAATGATTTAAATAATATAGGTATTTCATTATATTTTCTAAACCATGGCTATAAAATAAGTACAATATAATTTATTTAAATAACATATTTATGTGAACCAATTAATGTGACGATGAAGAATGATTTACATCTCTATTTGGATATGGTAGTCCACATAAACACAATAACAACATTACAATTATTTAGTGAATGTAAAGGTACAAACTTAAATGACATAATATTGTTTTTAATGATAAATTTGTAATTAATAACCTATAAATACATTAAATACATTATTACAACCATCTATAAGTGGTTACCTAAAAATAATAAAATCTATTACTGAGGTTTTAGTATGTCATACACACAAACATCGGTTTCCTATCATTTTCTAGAAAAAGATTTTTTCATTTTTAATGCGATTAAAAAAACAAAATCTTAGTATATGAAAGTTACATGTTATTTTATTTAAGAATTGTTGAATAATATTTTATGGAGTTATCATAATAAATAAAATGAAAACAATTGGATTACACAATTATATATTCTTTGGACAAAGTGATATTGTTTTCACAAAAATATTTCCAAGGTTTTTTTTCTACTCAATCAAAAGATGTTAAGATGTGGGGATGTATTTACGGAATGGATTTGGGTGAGAATTTTCAGAGCCAAATATTTTAGTATGTTCTAATTAATGTGAATATGAGTTACCCATTTATTATTGATGGGAGTTGATTTCATGGAATTTCATAAATAATTACATTAATATATATTAATATTCATAAAAAATGGATTCAAATAGATAATATGTGAGGTTTTGTTAAGGATGATTAAATATATTATCTCTAATAAAAATTGGTATTTTTTTGATTTTTTACCCCTCTTCTTTTGTTTTACCCTTTTTTACCCCTTATCAAAAATTATCCAATTATTAATGTATTTACACTTTTAGGGTTACAAAATTCTCTATAAATGTAAAATGGCATAAAAATGAACCGTTTTTGGTATTATCATATATATCCTTTTTACATGGAAGATGATAGTATATTTAGGAATTTTAAATCATCAAATAAATCATTATTTGTTAAATAATGTCATTAATTTAAATTTTGACACAATTCATTTAATTTGACATTAGAAACATCATGAAAAAGATGTATTTTGAATATTAAAATTTAAAAGATTCCAAATAAGTTATATTTGTATACTGAATTGAAAAAATAGTTAAAATCACTTTAATTATTTTACGTTTTTTATTTTAAAAATCATGTCATTTATTTTTTCAAATAATTAATGAATTGGTGTCCGACATAAGAAAAGAATATAAAGTAATTTTGTAATTAAATAAAATTAGAAATTAATTTATTTTATGAAATTAATTTCATAATTCAAAAAATTACCATTATGTTTCATTCATAATATGCTTATGTCCCACTGTGGGAACATAAGATATATTTAAAAGCATAAGGGTGGTAATTATTTCTTTTCACAATTATTATAAATTATATAACCATGGATAAATGGAAAAATAATCATATATATAAATTTAATCATTATGTATACAATTTACACACCTAATCAAATAAATAAATGTTTTATGGTTACTTTATAGTCTTTATCACATTATATTTAACCCCAATTACTAGATATACCATTACCTAGGTGAAAATTATTTAATAACCTTACTACTATTATTGAAAAAAATTGAAAGTGAACTATTTAAAAAAAATTAACCCTCCAAATCCATATTGGTTATCCATTTTTCATGATTTAATACATAAAATGAAAGATTATAATTTTAAATTAATCCCAAAAAACATGATGAAAATATGTTTTCCAAAAAAATATCATTTTAAGTATAAATATTTTTTCATTCAGAAATATTGCAAATCAAATTCTTTTGAATTCAAATATTTTTTTTGTAATAAAAATTTTCTAATTAATTTTAGTAACTAAAAAAAATAAAATTTAAATTTTTTAATAAATATAAATATAAATAAAATTTCATTGAAAATAATTTTTTCATAACTAATTATAATTTTGTTTAAAATATTATAAAAAATAATCCTTAAACCATTTATTCTAGATGTATTACAAAATTTAATTTATTTTTTAAAATTAAAAAACTATAACATAGAAATACATAAATAATATATAACCATATAATATATATATAAACCATGATTTGTTAGAAATAATGAACTTCATTTTTTAAAAATGAATTACTTATTATTATTATAATGAAATAACCTTATGAATACTAATTAATTCATATATGAAAATTATTTATTGTCTCATTAAAAAGGAATTTAAAATTTTTCAGATAAATAAGATATTTTTTTTGTAAAAAATATGTTTAAAATATTTAATCTATTGGTTACAAATGAAGACAATAAAAGTAGAACTATCATATTTTATCATACTAACTATTTATATTTCATGATATTTTCAGCAATGTTATATATGGTATCATGTTGTGTGAAGTATCATATTTTTGTCAAATGTCCCAATAATTATTTTAGATCTATATTTATACACTATTTATTATTCATCAATTAGCATACAAATATTATATGAAATGTAATATCACTGATCAATTATATAAAATAACCATCTATATATATTTCGGGATCCATATAAATATATTTCTTTTCAATCATTTTTATTTTATGAATTATTATCCCTAATTATTTAATAGGTTGAATGGATTTTCAATTTTAATAAGTGATAATTTTAAAAAGTAATTTGAATGAAAATATTTTGTAAGAACTGTTCATTCCACTCACAATGTTAAATATTCCAATCTAGTAATATTTTTATTATTAGCAAGGATTCAAATATCAATGATCCATTTTTCATTTTATATATATATTATATTTATAAATAATTTTATTTATACATGTTATGAATCTTATGCATAAAAATGGATACCTATGTGTAATGGAATTGGATAACTTCTATAAGTGATGATGGTGTATTTTTAATTAATTTTATAGTGATTTCAATTTCATAACATCATGAAAATGGAGTCAATGAAACTATAGTTTAAGATAACCCTAAATTGATATATTATTATAATAATATAACTGATATAATAGACCCTAATGCTTTACATTAATTAGTCCTAGACATAGTATAAAGAAGTTATATTTTTTAAAACATCCAATTCCATTATTAACAATTTATATATTTTTAATAACAGATATAAATAGAGAAAGTGTCCAGTCATAAAAAATTTAATATTTAATTTATTGGAATATAAATTGATGATAATGAATCGGTGGATAAATTTGATACATGATTAAAAAAAATTATTTAATCTATTTATAGATATATAGAAATAATATTTGAATCTAAATTTTTAAATAAGTTGATTACATTTATTCATGATTTTTTTTAGATTTTGTGGTTTCGACACATAAAGATGAATATTATGATTAGGTTTCTAATTATATATGGGAATGAAATTATTTATTTCTCATGATAATATAAGATTTTATAAGTTAAGGAGAAAATGGTGAAAATAGAATATAACAACCTTTAATTATATAAAAATCATGTTATTAAATGAATAAAAGTTGTTTCATGATAAAGAATATTTTTCTATTAATGATAATAAGAATTAAATTGAGTTAATCGTTTTTTCAAAGGGATTATAAAATTAAAAAATATATATGGTTAAATATAATATCAAATGTCACACCTTGGTAGAATATAAAAAATTTCAGCTAATTTTCCAAAGATGAATCATGATGATTAAGAGAATAATGGACCAAATATATAATAAAAAATGTCCTATAATCTAACTTATGATCTCATTAGAAAGAATTTATCTCATGTAACAGGGAATGATAGATCATCAAAAGGGATGACTGTTTCATTTGACTAAAAATATTCATCATATAAAAGTTATTTGAAGTGGTAGATAATTAAATAGAATATAAATATGATAAATAATTACATACGCAATACTATTACAAACATGTAACCTTTAGTAAAGGAGAAAATATAGATTTAGATGATGGATAAAAATAAATAGATAACAAGTATGTTTTTGGAATATATATCATGGTATTAGCATAAAATATTGAAAAAATATGAAGAGGAATAAAAAATTGAAGAAAAAAAATTATAAATCCAATTTTGAAATAGATATCATGAAGGAAGGTTAATCAATGAGGAATATTAACGATCTCAAAGTTATTATTATTATAAATAATAATATGATTAATTATATGAATATATATTTATTCCCAAAGTAATATGATGATCCTTACATGAAAAATGATACATGAAACTAAAATTATATTTTTTTTAAAATAAAATAGAATAATGGTTGAGTCATGTATTCCAATAGTAAAAAATTTCTTTTATAATAAAGAAATGATGAATAACCTAAGAATAAGATATAATTTTATTAATATATAAAAATATTTATAGATTGATAATTATTGAATGAATAGAAAGGAATGAAATCTATAGGTTCTCAAAGAAAAGGAACAATATATATTAATAAAAAATTACATAACATAAAAATCATAAAAAAAATGTGTATATAAAAAAATGGTAGTTTATATATTAACCCATTAATAAAAATAAAACACTAAAATATCTATTATTTATTCCAAAGTTGGGAAAATTTTACTATCAAATAAACAAAGAAAATATAAAATGTAGATATTCAATAATAATAATACAGAGCTTGTGGGAATATTTAGATGTTAATTTAGATGGTAGTGTTTCTATTTTTTTTGGGAATCGTGGAATACATTTTTTAATGAAATAGATATTTCTTTTACAAAAAATTGTGTCTTTAATTCATGCAGGTTATAGTCCAAAAATAAAATAACTCAATATATATAAAATTACAAAAAGGTAGTTAAGGATGAAGAAATAATTAGTGAAATAGAGGAAAATTAAGTTATTCTAAACATTATGGTCATACAATGAATATTTTTTTATTATAAAAACTAATTATATGAATTAATTAACTAACTATTATTTTCAAAAGAAGATGAGTAATAAATAACATGAAACAACAGTTGATGTTTCATACAATGTAACGAGTAGTGAAAGTACGAGGATCTCAAATAGTGGTTACTCATCACATATGAATGGTAAGAAAAATGTTTTGAAAGGAAATCCAAAATATTATAGTGGTACTATAAATTTTAGAAATGATAGATATATAGATTACATTTTCATTATATAGAATAAAGTTAGTTACAATAAAATATAATTACATTATTATCTCTTTATAGATATTTTGAAGACCATTTTTTGATTTTTATCATACTTATATTAAATAGGAATGAGGTAATATATTGAAAAAATTAATTTTTCACTCTAAAATTATAGTATTGAAAAACTATTATGAGATAAAAATGGACGAGTGGGAATTGTATTCAATTATAATATGGGAATATAATTTATTTTATGTGGGTTAAAGAAAAAATAAACCTATGAGATCATATACATTATTATTTTCAAAAACTATAATGCAAGTAAAAATCTTTATAATAATGTCACAATACTTATACTATTAGTTTTCCAAAAATAATAGTGCAACCACACTGAGATAGGGTAAATCTATATAGACAACAATTTATTAGTAAAAATAGTTTCTATTACCTAAACTTCATATAGTGTTAATATATCTCAACATATTGTGTTACACAATATCTGCATGATTAAAATAGAATTAAATACAAGAAGTATTTAAACAATGTGATATTTATAAGGTTTAATTACATGTTGTGAGAAGGGCTATGTTTATAGTTTTTTTCAACCCAACACATATATATCTAAATTTTTATTTTCATAGAAAACCAATTGAAGTATAAAATACATCAACCCATATAACATGAACTCAGGTGATTAATATTTATTTATCAAAATAGATTACTACGAAAAAAAGGAATTTCAAACTAGACACTACCATTAGACTTGTCATATATTGATAACCAAAATCAGCTTGGTCCACATGAATATAGTTTAAAAATAATAGAACATATCTCCACTAGTCAAATAATTTCATATATTCTTTTGTATTTCACACGATCTTTTTACATTTTCCTCTCCTCATAATCTATAACATTGAAACTGATTTTATATTATAAAATTTGTATTGTACCCTTAATATTTCTCACCCCATAAATATATCGATGATATGTAAATAATCAAGTATCTATATCAATATTATTTAAAATATAAATTAATATTTCTAACATAAAATTTCTCTCATTACTAGGTTAATTGACATTTACTATATTTAGATGTAAATTGTATTTATAACTCCCTAATATTACATAATATCGTATTCAATAGTATAAGAAAATCATAAATCTTATTGAAAAAATTGTATTATTAATATACATAAATATCTAGGAATGTCCAAAACATTATCATTTTAGATTGTAGATCATGTATTCTTACTCAACCATTATTTATTATCATTAACAGATAGTTTTATTCCAACTATATATTTGATATATTAAATGATTGTTATACATATTATCAATTATAGTCTTCATTTACCAATTTCTTATTTTATATAAACACAAATAATGATATACTACTCTTTCGATTTATAGAATATCACATGATATAATAATTATATTGTGAAAGTGATAACTCAAAAAGGAAACACTTAATTCCAATATCATAACCTATATCTTATAGACTAACTACATAGACCATAAATTCATGATATTTAATCCCTGAAAGGAAATATAACATCATCTTCATTTAGAATTAATTTTTCAACTCACAATGGGAGATATATAAAATCATTCAAATATAATATGATTATACTATGTATCTTTTGACATGCTACTCTTCTATATCATCCTAGTTAATCATAAATTAGGGAAATTAGGTTTTACGTATTCTCTAAATTATAGCAATAACTCTAACACATATATAAACATTATCACATATAACTTGCAAACCATCATAGTTTATCAACTATATTACTATATATATCTTTAAAATTTTATGCATTATTAATATATATAATAGTCTGGACACGGAAATAATCATAAGTTTACCTCCCTGACTCATGTATCCCTATATCAGTGATTAATTTAATATATTTTATATAATATACACACAATAGTAAATAGGATCTGACATTGGTATTAGGAGAGGTTTCTTGGTAACCATTGGAGTTTTCATGATATCCCTTCGAAGTTATCTCTCAGACATTACATGAAAACAATCCATCAACTTATATATATATATATATTATATAATTTTATCATTAAGTATTACCACTAGATGTTCTACATTACAACCCTTTAAATCATTTTTCTACTAGGTTTTATGTAAAAGATTCACCTATATGATTAATCCAACAATTCTCTCTTTGGAATAAATTATAATGTTATACATAATGTAATTAGAAACATTAATTTGCCATTTTAATGGTTAATGATTTTCTAACTCCATTCATCTATAGATTTAATATTATTTATCAATCAACTAATATCCTTTTGAGACAACATTATCTTCGGTAATGAATAGTGTTGGCTAATTTTTTTTAAAAGGAATAACAAATATTCTTCTTTAGAAGCTTCCATATCAAAAAAAATAATTATTCTATTATTATTTGATCCTTATCCATCCTCAAACTAGATAATAATATATGATAATTATTACTCAATGTATATTCCAACATGTTAACCATACCATTTTGTAGAATATTTTATTTTCAAAGAACATTATTGTTACTAGACAATTATTCTATCTCATGTTGAGATCTTTCTATGTGAATATAATCATCAATATTTTTTTATTAGTATATCTTTAACGTATCTCAACACAAATATAGTGCTTCAAAATTTTCAACATCATGATTATAAATTCTAGTGCACTATCAAGAGTTGGATTTAATTTATAATGTGACTAATATAAGGAAAATATCCTTACCAAGTACATATATTTTTAGATTCATTGATTAAACTATTATAATTTATATATGTGAGACTTGATTCCGCATTATTTTTTAATTCATATTTTCCTATGGGCATGGAGGATTTGAACTATCAATAGCTAACAGTGGCATGAAAAATTAGAAATAATGATGTCCCAATGGCTATACACTGGGGTACTATGGAATGCTGGTGGATGGGGATGTATCATGGTAATGATTCCTAAAACCCACCATATAGCATTGTGGAATTTTAGAAGAAGGTATTACTATTGGAATCATTGTATCTAACTCATGGTATTTACAATAATTTAGTTTTTCTAGCTAACAACACTAGAAAACAGGTGGTAACTAGCTATTAGATGGTGGGGTTGTTCAATGATAGGAATCTAAGTGGAAATGTCATATTCCTTCCACATAATTCCAAATATTAAATAAATAATCCCAATACATAAACTAAATTTAAAGATTATCTATCTAAAGAGGATCTCAAAGGATTCATTGGCTTCTCAAATACATTATATTTGTTCCTTGATCTATGGTTAATTCCAAATATCATGAATAGTTTAGTCTAACATGGAATTATGGAATTCCTCACATTTTATTTCCAAGAAAAAATCCCCCATACCTAGCTGTATTGTTTTCACATTGTCCATAAGGACTCATGGGGCATTATATGGATCAAGACACATGACCTAGTAATTTATTCAAGACTTATTTGGATGTAGGTGTTCTAAATCATCTCCCTGGATATAAGTTCATTTAATAGTATGCAAAAAATGTGTTATATTACTAAAAACCCATGAAAAAAAACTTTTATAAATATAATTACTTTTTATATCATCAATCATTATACTTTGACCTCCTTCGGATTATATTTTGGTTATTGGAAAATGAGACCAAGGACATTCATCAGCCTAAAAGGTATGCCTATCACTAACCCAAGTATTGAAGGTGATTTTATAATATAATTTACCTTATAGTTCAACTTTATAATTATGGGTTATTATTGGATCAAAAATTTCGACCCTTATCACTATAGTGTTGAAATACTTAATATGAAATTTGTTTCACATGTGAATTTATAATTGGGATAAAATGGAATGTGAATTCCAATCTATAAAAATTTTAATGTGAGTTGGTAACATGGAATGAATTTATAATTGTAATGAAATTGGAATATTTTAATGAATCAATTAATTTTAATTTTATTATATTTGACATGTAAATATATTTCAGGGAATTATATAGTAAATTCAATGATAATTAGAAATTTCCATAATTATTAATAATGGAATATAGTTCACATGATTGTTATGTTTTGAAAATTTTATATGCATTGAATCTTAAATTATTTTTTACATTGCAATGATAAAATTTTCACAAAATGGGAATTACCAATTAGCATGATGTACACTGAGAATGTAACTAGCTGAGAAATGAGAATTCACAATGGTTCTATGGATACATGAAATTTGTAAATCCTTATTTTCATGGGAATATGACAAAGTTTTATAATAATCTCATTGTTTGAGTGGTCCTTAGAATGGGAATCCAACAGGACTCTATAGTTAATATTTTTAGAGACATCAGCCATCATGCTAATGTAGGTATAACTTACCTTGGGTTTCGGGATATAGATCGATTTTCTACCGGTTTATTTGAATGTTCTATATATAATTATTAGTTAATTCATGTGTAAATAATAATATTACATGGACAATTTCTTATAATAGTATTATGAATACACTGTTTTTCGTAGCCTAAATTGATTTACATCCATCCTCTATGAGTATCCATTTGGTACATAGGAATAATATATCGTTGTAGGTTTGGGAAAGGGAAAGGTCCATTGCACATGATTGTTTCAATTTTAAGCTATATCCAAAATATAGAGTTAGAAATGAGAATGGGGTTTAGGAACATTGTTGGGAGTCATCACTTTTTAGTCATTAATTCATTTGGTTAATTGTATGGAATTTGAATAATACATTCATTAGGAATTTCATATTTATTATATTAGAATTTTTTAGAATTTTTTTTTTATCTTAGAGAGTTTATTTATGTTGATTTTTTCATCATGTCTCCATAATCATTGTTATTTGAAGCATGAGGGTATAAAATCCTAGAAAATTTTATTATAACCTTAGTGCTAGTTATTATCTTCTAGGATATTGGATGTCATTCTTGAGGTATCATAACAATACAACATAGTCACGTGAGAGAGAAATATGATATAGACACTAAAAGGTGGTATCAAAGAGAATTTTTTCTTTTTCATTACTATTTGTGAAGTATAGAAATTATAATTTGAAATTTTAGGTAATGATATGAACTCATTCCTGAGATTAGGAAACCCATGTGCTATTGAAAACGATGGTTTCCAAGGATGGGATTATTGTCAACGAGTATCACTTGTTAATGAGTCACAAGTGGACATTATCTAGATTAATAGTATAAGACTCCAGCCTAAAACATTACTTAATCTTGAGTTTCATCAAAAATACATGTTTAGGATCTTTTCAGGTTTAGAGTTTTAGATAATTAGATCATAAAACAAGCATTAAATTACACATTTAAACAGAAAGGTTACATAAATGATAGTACTCATTTTTCCCATCAACGGAATCATATTTAAAATAAAACATGTATTCTGTCTTGACACTTCCTTGACACTATCATCACATCATGTACCTTTCCCTTGACCTGTGAAAAACATTTCAGAAACATGGGATGAGTATAAAAAGCTCTCTAAGGGATATAATAATATGCAAAGGAAAAATGAGTACATGTATACATAAGAATCAATGAAATAATAATTTACTCATAAAAAATAAGCACATTAACATAACTTATCAAATCACGAATAAAACAAATAAATCATAAGACATAAAGGTAAGTTGAGGCATTCATAACATTCTTACATAGGGAGTAACACTCTTGGTTACGTTTGGAATACCCATCACAGTATATTCCCTAAATCTCTTTTGAGAAACCTTAACGTTTAACCCCTTCGCGTTACCCAATCAATTAGAGAGATATATCAGGCTCACCCACCCTTAGTTTATCATAGAACCACCCATCTTCATAACAATTCCCAAGAACCATAACATAATCATATCACATAAAACACACATAAAGGAAACATAAAATTTCCACATTTCAATCACAAGATGTCAATACAACAAATTGATATAATAAAAACATTATGAAATCCATTTTCAATACCAAAATAAAAGAAATGTAAAACATGGTATTTATTTTTCATTAAAAAAGGTATGGCTTGTAGAGGAAGCTGAAACTCAAGTAATGGTCACGGCGGTGGAGAAGTCGTTGTCGCCGCATACGTACGACAAAAACATTCCCTTTTGTCATTTAGTAAAACGCTTCATATAAAAAAGATTACTTTTGGATAAATGTAAATGTCAAAGGGGTTTATACACCGTATAAAAGAAGGCTGTGTATAAAACAAAATATGCCTCAATGAAACGAGATTGAGACGAAGTCCGATACCTCGGGACTGACTTGACTCAATCATTCTTTAATGTCCTGAATAATAAACTTTAGTTAATTTATACTTTCTTAAGAACGTTTTTCAAGTTTATTATTCCTTTTATATAACTTATTAACATGTTATTAACATTATGTAATCATTTAAGTTAATAATAGTCGTTTTGTCGATATTTGGTACTTGAGTCAAAAGTGAACTTCTTATATTTACAAGTTATTCACGTAGTCAAATATCCATTATATCAAGAATTAAATTCATGATTTAGATTCCATATATATCATATATATCCTGTATATATATACATTTATAATATTACATAACGTTTAGAGGTAAGAAATGAAATGCACCGTTCATGCAGACGGTAAGCCGTACGTACCCGTGAACGCTACTTTCATTTCTATTTTGTATTTTATGGAATTGAATTATAATGATATTAAGGTATATTATAATTCCAGTATAATATCACATATTATATCATTAATTTCATCCTTTATACATCCCACATATGGCATTAACAAATCAAATCACTTTGATGGGACGGTAGTCCGCTCTTCCTAAAATGAAGATATCACGTATACCCATAATAGAAACCATAAAGGTACGCCATAAATGAACAATACAGAAGCTTAAGTAAAATGTAAACATATTATATATCATATATAAATATAGTGACATATTAATGGCCACCTTTGGAGGTGTTTGAAGAATAATGAACAATCATCGTTTTGTGAGGCAGAAATTTTCCATCCACGAAAACAGTATGCACTTTAACCATTAGATGAAAGTGTGTGTAAGTGTACCTAGAATCCTTCTTATAAAAATATCCTTGTATATTTAATATACAGGTTTTGTTACCAAATAAAATAATAAAAAGTGTTTAGGGGGTTGGAGAAGCAAAATAAAACATAAGAACACAAGAGAAAACACTACCTTTAAAATGGGTAACTATTTTTTTTTTGAGCTCAACGGATTCCTTGGGAAGACTTCTGCCAAACTTGAGGCTTCTAGGAGTAATAGAGGGATGTGGAGAGACAAAATGGGAAGGGTTTGGTTGAGCCAAAAGCTTGAGATGTGTGGGTAAGATGGTAGAGGTGGGGGCCTTTTATAAGAGGAGAGGAGGGGCACTCTTGGAACATTATAAAAGGTTACTTTATTATAAAATGATTTTACGATTTAAAAGGTCCAAAAATTATATTTTTCTAGGATAATGTGATAAGAGCTCTAAATACACCGATACAATAGGTTTTTGACATGTTTTCTTCTTAGATTGTACATTATCTTGTCATGTTATTTAAATTGTTAAATAATGAGGTAATCGTTGCATCATCATGGTGTCATAAATAGATTAATTTATTTAATGTATAAAAATTATAAAAAAATATCATGATTTAGGAAATATTTTTAGCTTTATAATTAATATTTATAGTCAAAAATATCACTTGTATAACCCCATTTAAAAATTAATTTAGTAAAACAACTCATGTTTGTGACATTTTCATTTTAACTTTAAATAAAAAGTTATTAATGACATCTTCCTACTAAAGTGGCTCCATGGGGTCCCCAAGTTGACCCATGGATTGTATTGGTTGGAAAAACACATACAATAAGGGTAGGACATGTTTCAAGTTCATTTCATATTATTAAAACATTATTCTTACCATAAATTATACTAATTACCTCTAATCATGATTAAAAACATAAAAGATACTATTCACCAAAAAAATTATTTTAATCCCATTAAACCAAATATTACTTCTTAATGACAACCATGTATGTCAGATTTTTGAAATTCAAAACACAGAAGTGGTAAAGTTTCATTTAAATGAAAAATCAGTTTTTGAACTACCACTTAGTGGTTTCACTATTCATCAAAAATTGATGTTTTTCAGAAAAAAACCAAAACTTCACCCTAAGCTATATTTGATATTCCAAATTTAAAAATGATGTATATTTTACAAAATTAAAAACATATAAGTTACATTTATTAATTTAATAAGTAATTCCCACTATTAGAGAAAATAGCGTGTTTTTATGAAACAATAAGTATCAAAAGATTGACACTAGTTTAAGTCAAATTTTAAGGTGAAATTAATTCCAACGACCACTATTGGATTAAATGGTAAAAATATATTCTAATTTCACTTTAAAACCAATTCAAAAGATAATCTAATCATATAAATAAATTACATTAAAAAGTGGTTTTGAATTAAAATACCACATTTTTCACTATTCATTAAAAAAGAACTTTATCGGAAAAATACCAAAAAATTACACAAAGTAAATTTTGATGTCCCAATTCTAAAGAGAAATTTTATTTGGTCCAATAGAATGTATAAGAGTGACCAAAACTATATTTAAAGAGGCTTCTCCATCAAAAGGTGATAAGTGGACCTTTAGTGAAAATTTAGAGTATATATGACTAAAATTGAATTCTTTTCGTATTTTAAGACTTTATCCTTTATTGGATAAATGTAAAAACATTTAAAAAACATATAAAATCATATTTTAGTTAGTTCTATTCATTCCTGCAAATACAACGACTACATGTTAACTACTATTTACAATAATATTATTTTATTACTAGTGTGCAACGTAAGTTTTCAAAGAATCTCTTTGTTGTGTATTGGGTACGCTATCAAACATAGAAACCCCTTTAAGGTAAAATTAATATTTAATTCTAAAATACTAATAAATTTGAAAATGTTTTATTCTTTATTTACCTGGGATGTTACATCCTTCCCCCCTTTTGGGAATTGCATCCTCACAATTTTATTCACTTATCAAAATAAGTGGGGGTATTTATCCCTCATAGCATTTTCAGATTCCCATGTTGCCTCTTCAACCATATGGTTTTTTCATAAAACCTTTAACTAGTGAATTACCTTATTCCGCAACACTTTCTCTCTATGGTCAATAATCTGTACATGTTGTTCTTCATAATAGAGATTCTCTTCCAACAGAACTACCTCGGGGCTCAAAACATGAGATTGATCTGGCATATACTTTCTCAACATCGAAACATGAAAAATATTGTGTAGCTGAGATAAACTCGGTGGTAAAGCCACTCGGTATGCAACTGATCCAACTCTCTCCAAAATTTGACATGGTCTAATGAACTTGGACTCATCTTTATTTTGTTACCAAATCACATAACAGTTTTCCATGATGAGACTTTCAGGAAGACATGATCACCTACCTCAAAAGAGAGATACTTCCTCCTATTGTCTGCATAACTCTTCTTCCTACTCTGAGCTGTTCTCATGTGTCTCTGTATCATCTAAACTTTTTATGCCAACACTTCTACCAATTCTGGTCCAATCAACTTCCTTTCACCCACTTCATCCTAGAAAGCTGGTGTTCGACATCGCTTCCCATATAACGCCTCAAATGGTTCCATCTGTATACTGGAATGAAAACTGTTATTATAGGAAAACACATCCAAAGAAAGATGTTGGTCCCAAATTCCCTGATAATCCATCGAACAAGCACATAGCATATATTATAAAGTTTGAATTGTTCGTTCTGACTGCCCATCTAATTGAGGATGAAATGATGTACTAAAATTTAATTCAGTACCCAACGAATTCTGAAAGCCTTTCCAAAAGTTAGAAGTAAACCTGGGATCACGATCTAATACAATGGAGAGGGAACTCCATGTAACCTGACTATCTCTTTATGATACAAACGAGAAAGTTTATCTAGTTATAAAGTATCTTGTATAGAAAGGAAATGAGCAGATTTAGTCAAGCGATCAACAATAACCCAGATTACATTATTACCTCAAGGTGTATTCGACAATCCGAAACGAATTCCATGGATATATTCTCCCATTTCCACTCTGGCACTAGTAAAGGTTGAAGAATCCCTTTTGTTAACTGCCGGTCTTCTTTAACCTGTTGACATGTCAAACACTTCATAGTAAAATCAGAAATATCCCTTTTCATTTTGTCCCACCACTAATACTCCCGAAGATCTCTATACATCTTAGTACTGCCTGGATGAACTGAAAATCGGAACTATGAGCTTCACATAACAACTACCTCTTCAACTGTGAATCACAAGGCACACAAAATATCTTCCCAAATCTCAAAACTAAATCATTATCAATGTTGAATTCAGGCAACATACCCTTCTGAACCAGCTCTACCTTTTTCGGCAACTCACTGTCTTGCTTCTGTGGTTTCTTAATTCTGTCTGATAGAGAAGAT
Organism: Viscum album; assembly: GCA_963277665.1. Taxonomy (NCBI): domain Eukaryota; kingdom Viridiplantae; phylum Streptophyta; class Magnoliopsida; order Santalales; family Viscaceae; genus Viscum; species Viscum album. The sequence continues at coordinate 397,242,820 of OY728151.1, read as the reverse complement.
TTCACTGATGCCTGAAACAAAACAGAAGGAAATCCTGCACCAAAAACTTCTATGCCAATGTTCATCAAATCCTTAACCAAAGGATCACGTTTCAAATGCAACATTATTAATGAAGCATTAATTTTTTTGACTCAAAGCATCATCCACTTTATTTGCTTTTCCCAGATGGTAATGAAATGTAAAATCATAATCCTTGATTAATTCTAGCCATCCCATCTATTTCATGTTCAATTCTTTCTAAGTGAATATATACATTAAACATTTTTGATCGGTATATATTTCAAACTTTACTCAATACAAATGATGCCTAAAAAATTTTAAAGCGAAAACAACAGAAGCTAATTCCAAATCATGTGTAGGGTAATTTACCTCATGATTTTTCAACTATCATGAAGCATAAGCAATTACCTGATCATTCTGCATTGAGACTCAACCAAGTCCTTTCAATGAAGCATCATTGTAGATAAAAAACTCCCCATTTCTGGAAGGTAGTGCCAAAATAGGAGCATTAACCAATCATTTTATCAGTTCATGAAAAAAATCATCACATTCTTTTGTCCAGATAAACTTAACACCCTTCCGAGTTAGCTTAGTAATTGTACTAGAAAACTGTGAAAAATTTCTAACAAACCTTCGGTAATAGCCTTCTAAACCAAGGAAGCTATGAATCTTAGTTACATTTGTGGGTCTTGTCCATTCTTCCACAAATTTTGTTTTTGCAGGATCCACAATTATTCCATCTTTAGAAACAATATGACCAAGGAATGAAATTTGTTACAACCAAAACTCACACATGCTGAATTTCCCATACAACTTTCTTTCATTTATGGTTTGAAAAATAACCCTTAAATGTCTTTCATGAACCTCTTTACTTTTACAAAACACCAAAATATCATCAATAAAAACAACCAATATTTTTCACCTAAGTGAACTGAGCCATCACTACAACAAATTGTTTAGTTCTGATTCTGACTATCTCATTATACTGATTTGAATGGTCATTTCCCTCTGTATGCCTTCCTAAAAAAGCTTTTTTGTTTCCCCTATGAAAGACCATTCTTAACACAGAAATATCTTAGGCGAAGAAACATGGTAATCTTCAAATGATATATCATTTCAATTTCACCATTAAAAAAATATTTTTGGATAATCATTTAATAGAATTATAAATCCTAATGTTATGTAAACCGACATCTGCTACAAACTATAAGGCCTGATCCTTAAACCTTATTTAATCTTGAGTTACTTCAAGAATACACGCTGAGGATATTTTTAGGTTTACAGTTTTTGAGAATTAGATCATAAAACATGCATTAAATTCCACAATTAAACAAAGGGGTTACATAAAAGATAATACTCATTTTTCCCATCAACAGAAACATATTTAAAATAAAACATGGATTCTTTCTTGAAACTTCCTTAACACTATCATCACATCATGTACATTTCCCTTGACCTGTGAAAAACATTTCAAAAACTAGGGATGAGCATAAAAATCTCTGTACGGGATATAAAAATATGGAATGGAAACATGAGTACATGTATACGTAAGAATCAATGAAATCATACTTTAATCATAATCCATAAGCACTTTAAATACCTCATCAAAACATGAATAAAACATAGTAATCATAAGACATAAAGGTAACTTGAGGCATTCATAACATTCTTACGTAGGGAGATACCCTATGGGATACGTTTGGAATACCCATCACAGTATATTCCCTAAATATCTTTGGAAAAAACATAACGTTTAACCCCTTTGCATTACCCAATCCATTGGAGAGCAATATTGGGCTCACCCACCCTTAGTTTATCACGGAACCACCCTTCTTCATAACAATTCCCAAGAACCATAACATAATCGTATCACATAAAACATGCATAAAGGAAACATAACATTTCCACATTTCAATCACAAGATATCAATACAACACATTGATAGAATAAAAACATTATGAAAACCATTTTCAATACCAAAATAAAATAAAAGTAAAACATTGTATTTATTTTTCATTTAAAAAAAGGTATGGCTTGTAGAGGAAGCCGAAACTCAAATAATGGTCATGGTGGTGGAGAAGTCGTTGTGGCCGCATACGTACGACAAAAACATTCCCTTTTTTTGTTTAGTAAAATGCTTCATATAAAAAATATTCCTTTTGGATAAATGTGAAACTCAAAGGGGATTATAAACCATATAAAATAAGGTTGTGTATAAAACAAAATATGCCTCAATGAAAGGGGATTGAGACGATATCCCATACCTCGGGTCCGACTTGACTCAATCGTTCTTTAATGTCATGAATAATAAACTTGAGTTAATTTATACTTGATTATGAAACATTCTCAAGTTCATTATTCCTTTTATATCACTTATTACCATGTTATTAACATTATGTAATCATTTAAGTTAATAACGGTTGTTTTGTCGATATTTTGTACTTGATTCAAAAGTGAATTTCTTATATTTACATGTTTTTTACGTAGTCAAATATCCATTATCACAAGAATTAAATTCATGAATTAGATTCCATATATATCATATATATCTAGTATATACATGAATTTATAATATTACATAATGTTTAGAGGTATGAAATGAAATGCACCGTTCATGGAGACGGTAAGCCGTACGTACGCATGAACGCTACTTTCATTTCTATTTCATATTTTATGGAATGGAATCATAATTATATAAAGGTATATTATAATTCCAGTATAATATCATATATAATATCATTAAGTACATCTTTTATACATCCCACATATGGAATTTACGAATCAAATCAATTTTAGGGGGCGGCAGTCCGCACTTCCTAAAACGGAGATATCGCGTATACCCATAATGGAAACCATAAAGGTATTCCATAAATGAAAAATACAGAAGCTTAAGTAAAACATAAACATATTATATATCATATATAAATATAGTGAAATCTTAATAGCCACCTTTCATGGTGTTAGAAGAATATTGAACAATCATCATTTCATGAGGCAGAAATTCGCCATCCACGGAAACAGTATGCTCTTTAACAATTAAATGATGGTCTGTGTAATTTTATTTAGAATACTTCTTATAACAACATCCTAGTATATTGAAGATACTTGTGTTGTTACAAAATAAAATAATAAAAAGTGTTTATTGGGTAGGAGAAGCAAAATAAAACATAAGAACACAAGAGAAAACACTACCTTTAAAACAGGTAACTCTTTTTTATTTGAGCTCAAAGGCCCCCTTGGGAAGACTTATAAAAGGTTACTTTATTATAAAAATAATTTCGGATTTAAAAGGTCCCAAAATAATATATATCGAGTATAAGGTGATAAGAGTTCGAAATACACCCATCAAATTGGTTTTTGACATGTGTAGGTTGTAGATTTTACATTATCTTTTCATTTTATTTAAATCGTTAAATAATGAGGTAATCGCTGCATTATCATGGTGTCATAAATAATTTAATTTATTTAATTTCTAAAAATTATAAAACAAATATCATGATTTAGGAAATATTTTTAGCTTTATAATGAATATTTATAGTCAAGAACATGACTTGTATAACCCCATTTAAAAATTGTTTGAATAAAACAACTCATGTTTGTGACATTTTCATTTTAACTTTAAATAAAAAGTTATTAATGTAATTTTCCTACCAAAGTGGCTCCATGGGTCCCCAAGTTGACCCATGGATTTTCTTGGTCGGCCATGACACATACAATAAGGGTAGGACATGTTTCAAGTTCATTTAATATTATTAAAACATTATTCTTTCCTTAAATTACACAAATTACCTCTAATTGCGATTAAAAACATAAAAGCTACTATTCACAAAAAAACTATTTTAATCCCTTTGAACCACATTTTACTTCTCAATTACAACCATGTATGTCGGAATTTTGAAATTCAAAACACAGAATTGGTAAGGTTTCATTTAAAAGAAAAATCAGTTTTTTATGTACCACTTAGTGGTTTCACTATTCATCAAAAATTGAAGTTTTTCAGAAAAATACCAAAACTTCACCCTAAGATATATTTGATATTCCAAATTATAAAATTATTTCTATTTTAAAAAATTCAAAACAGATAAGTTAAATTAATTAATTTAATAATTAATTCCTACTGTCAGAGCAAATAGCGTACTTTTATGAAACAGTAAGTATTAAAAGATTGACACTGGTTTAAGTCAAATTTCAAGGTGAAATTAATTCCAAAAACCACTATTGGATTAAATGGTAAACATATATTCTAATTTCACTTTAAAACCAATTCAAAAGATAATCTAATCATATGAATAAATTAGATTAAAAAGAGGTTTTGAATTAAAATACAACATTTTTCACTATTCATTAAAAAAACATTATTGGAAAAATACCAAAAAATTTACACAATGTAAATTTTGATGTCCCAATTCTAAAGAGGATTTTTCTTCGGCCCAATAGAATTTATAAGGGGGACAAAACTATATTTAATGAGGGTTCATCATCAAAAGGCGATAGGTGGACCTTTAGTGAATATTAGACTATATATGCCTAGAATTGAATTCTTTTTGTATTTTAAGTCTTTGTCCTTTATTTGATAAATGTAAAAACATTTAACAAACATATATAATCATATTTTAGTTATTTCTATTTATTCCCACCAATACAACGTCTACGTGTTAACTACTATTTAAAACAATATTATTTTATTACTGGTGTACATCGTAAGATTTCAAAGAATCTCTTTGTTGTGTATCAAGTACACTATCGAACATAGAAACCTCTTTAAGGTAAAATTAATATTAAATTTGGAAATATTAATAAATATGAAAATGTTTTATTCTTTATTTACCTGGGATGTTAAAAATAGCCACTTTTATTTGACTAATACTGCCCTCATCACAGACGGTAACATAAAATAGTCCTTTATTGTTAAGAAGAGAGTATCAATAAGAAGACCAGGTAGTTTCTATTTAGGTAAAAGAAAACAATACAATGATAATTTCATATTTGGAACCAATTAGAAGAATATCGTGGAGAGTAAAAACCCATATTAGGGTCATATATTGAGGAATAAAAATAAATATGGAAGGGTTAGTTACAAGAAAAATAAGTTTCCTCTCCTAATAGTAATGTGTTATGATTGTGGTAATATGGGACACCCTCAAATGTTATGTAGGATCATTTATCAATTTGGTAGTGGAGGTAGATCATAGAAGATATTTTAATCTTAGAGGCACTCTACAACCCCTCTATATATAGGTAGTTTTAGTTCCATCATTTAGCCAAGTGGGGATAATGATTATTTTAGAGAGATACATGAGATGTTATATTAGTAGGAAGAAGTATCTTGAGGGAGATAGGCTTGAGTCTAAGGATGAGGGTCTAGAAAATTGTACACTATATTTCCTACTGCTATCTGTATGGAATTAGGAGCATCCAATATCATAGGTACAATTATTATGGAATCATTTATTTTTTTATTTAATTTTTAATAATCACATTATTTTATATCTTATCAATTTTTAAATGGCTTGGGATTTGTTTTTGATAGTGTAGATGGAGGTATGACCATCATTACCCAATTAGTGCTTTGATAAAAAATCATGTGTATTAAGGATTGTTCTCTTGATTTTTTTTCCATTTTTTCCTGTGGGATATCACAGATCAAGAAATGGTTTTATTTCATTTGATTCTAGGTATGGATTTTCATTAAATATATTTTATTTCAATCTTTACTAAACTGTATTTACCATTCTATATATTTATAGGGATAACTACATCTATCATAGTGAATGATATGTTAATAATTGGAATGCCGGATAAAATTAGTGAAAATTTAATTGCATCATGGAATATGTAGTAATACTTATTTTGGGTATTGTTGAGTAGTATTGGAATATATTTGCTGATGTTGTGGACTTTGTTTTGGATGTCTTTCCTGAAAAGTTCTAAATATTACAACCAAATAATGATACCGAGTTCACTATCGAGTTGGTTCAAGGAGGTGCAACGTTTTTTTATTCCACCCTACTAAATTTCCCTAATGGTGATTATGTAGATGAATGTATAGTTGGTGGATCTTGATACTATGTGATTAATACATTATAGTATATCAAAGAAGGATTTCATAATGTTATTTTTAATGAAATTATTATCGAGTCATTCAATTATGAAAACATTATCATAGGATGATGTTTCTGAAAATAAATAAATATTATCCCCTTATACAAATTACTTATCTCTATTAGAAGATATGATATTACCAAATATTCTACCCGATTACTATGGGGTTAGGATACAATTAGATGAGGGTGATATTTTATGATATTTCCAAAAAACAATTTCTTTTTATGTATGGATTGTATGAGTTCATGTTAATGTCATTTATTCTTTTAGAGCCACTAGTTATTTTCCTGGACTTTACGAATTAGATGTTATACCTGTATCCATATAATTTTGTGGTTGTTTTTTCATAGAAATATTAGTTTAAACCGAGTATTGAGATGATAATTCCCAATATCATGATATCATCATAAATATGATAACTGAGCATTGGATATACACCAACCTATCTAAATATCATTTATGTATTTCAAAATTTAAATTATATTGAAATTTTATGATATATGATGGGGTGATAGTAGATAAAAATAAGGTGGAAGCCATGGAATCTTAGGAAAGATCAAGGAATTTCATCTTGATTCCAAGATTTCAATTTTTGGAATCTTATTATCAGGTATTCATCTAGCATTTCTCCAATATGGCTACTTTGATTTTTATCTTATTAGGAAGCGACAATGTTTTTTTTGACATGTATATAAATGTAATATTTCCATGAATTTATGATAAGGTAGACCACAACCATAATCCAAACCGTACCTATTATTGGTGATGATGATACATTGTATGGTGACACAGTTTGAGTAAGGTTATGAGTAGTTTTAAAATAACTAGATCAGGTTGTTACTTATATCTCTAGATAACAGGGATTGAATAACCGAAGTCAACCCACTAACTCCATAAAAATAGCTATTGTGGTACACAATATAATATAATATCATGATTATATATTAAGAAATACATTCATGTTCAATATATATTAGATGTTGCAGAAATATATTTTTTGAATGGGTACCTAAACATTTAGAAAAAAAGGTTGTTAACCTATCATTATTATTTTGATATCATGTGGCCTTATACTACAATCAATAGAAACGTCCATTTCAACACCCTGCTAATGAGTATATACACATTAAGAATCCTGGGATGAGTGGATGATAACGTTAATTTTTATAGATATGAAAATAGATTTTCAGGATTTATAGGGGTCTGTAATTGTCACATTGATCTCTTTTCTTCCCATTATTTTGAATTGTATCAGAAAGAGAATGTATTTTGATCTAGTTTTTTTGTCAAAAAGAGAAATCATATAAGTGGGGATCCACCAACATGAAATTTCCTTGATAGTGAATAATGATATTTATATAGAAGACCACATATATGTTCAAACTATAGGAATTAAGATCTTATGATGGAATTTTATTATTTGAAATTGGGCGTACATCTTGTATTGATCAAAATCTTATTTGAACAGTATATAAAAACTAGATTCTAAAGATGTATAATGATAGAGAGGAATTCGTGGGGTAATGATTAACCATCTAGAAAGTGAAGGGTGATCATCAATAGTATACTCAATTTTTATAACATATTACCCTTTCATAATGTATATGGGGTGATATCACCATGGAAATCATGATAAGATTAACTTGGACACTATAGATTATTGATGCAGTGTGAATGGTCATGGATCAACTAATGAAGGTAGAATATGATGATTCTTATTTTGGGGATGTTAACTATCAATTATTTAGGTAAAATTTATGTACTATCTGTAGTTATATTTCATGATGTGAAATAATTTATCATTTTTTTACCACCAAATTTAATATTATGGTTCTTGAAGTTCCTTTAAAAGGGTCTAGGATTACAGGTTCGTTTTAGTATAACATGTCTTACTCAGATTAGAATCAAATATATATGGGTAATTTAGAGTCCGGTGGACAGGATCTAAGACTATGCTTTGGAAATCAGTGTCTTTTAAGAGTTTCATAAGGATATTGAAGATTGGACCAATAAATATAGCTTCCAGTAATCAATAAAAATGGATTTATTGTGTTTTTTATATAGAAGGACTCACCTTTCACCTTTGTGTTTGTCATAGGATGGTGAGTCAATTATTATTGGTCTGACACTGATATAATTGATTTATAATTAGGTTTATTTGATAAAAATAGTTTGGAAATCATGTAGAGAACGATGAAATCATTTAATAACCATCATAAATGACCTCTAAAGTTCATGGTTGGTCAAAATTTATTTTATATATCTGTCACCTATATTAGGGAAATCACATACTTGAAAGAAAGGAAATCTAGTACCTAGTTTTTTTGATCAATTTGTGTAAAATCTATTTTTTAAAATTTTATTTTCATATAAATTAAATTTATTTCAATGATTTAATCAAATTTAATTCCAAAAAACAACATGTTTCATAAATATATTGAACTACACACATGACCATGTTTTACAAAGAAACAATAAAATTTTAACATTTTTAATTAATATATCGTATATCAGTTCAAATGGTAAGTATGAATATAGTCAAATAATAAAAAAACTATACTCTACCCACATTTGTTAATTATCTGTTGATTATAAATAAAAATAGAACTATTTAACAGAAAAAAAGTATTCAAAAGCAGTTGATTTTTTTTACTAAATTAGTGTTTAGCCAGTTTTTTCACTCATAATTTAAATATATTCATTATAACTTTTAGAAAAATAATTTCATTAAATAAAATTAATTATTATAATCATAAAATCAAAATTATCATTGTGTGACTTTTTGATATTTTTTGAATGTTTTTATTTTTTTAAGAATAGTGAAAAATAATAATTTTAATTGATGGATACATTTTTTAATAAACAGTTTAAATTGATAAATTATATATTAAATTTTTTGTAATGTAAAATTAGATAAATTTTATGACAATGAATATAATTTGAGTTATTGGAATAAATTTTAGTTGGATTTTTTTAAACAAATTGTATACTTTAGACATTTTTCTCTTTAAAAACATTATTTCTCTTCGCCATTGTGATATTTATTTGAAATTAAAATTTTAATATTCTAGGAATTAAAATTGAGAGAATTTATTCAATATTTAGAATCAAAATAATTTATAATTTTTAATATGGTTAAACTAACTTTTCATCAAATTTTATATTGTCAACAATAAAAATTAATTCCCATGGTTAAGGTAATAAATCGATTCTAAAAGGGATTAAACTGTGAATATAATTGTAAAATTGTCCTACCAAACTTTCCAACTACTATTATCTAGAATTATTTATACCTCATATTTACTATGATCTATAATGACTTATTTTAGATGCTTCAGGTATGATAAACAAACAGTTATAATTGAATATTTAAAAAAAATACATGTTTTACACTCACCTCACTAATAAAAGGAATCCTCCTCTCCTATATTCCTCACAACATCAATCCAATTTAGATTGGCCAATACCTATAATAATAACATTCCAAATTCCCTTATCTTATCCTTGGATCCATATTTTTAGAATAAATCCTACCCAAAAATACTTTTATTTTAAACCTAAGGATGATACCTAAAGACGATATAATGTGCATCAACAAGCATTTTTTGTTTTATTTCTTCCTCACCTCCTCAAATAATTATTATACCATCATGATATAATAAAATAATTTTCATACATATAATTAGATTTTTTACGTTATGTTAATGAACTAAACAATCTTCACTTCCATCAAATGGTTTACAAAATCATTATTCTTGTGTTTGACAGACTACCACCTCATAAACCGATGACTTTAATTTTTTCCATTACCACCTATAATGGTTAGGAATTGTTATGTATTAATTGTTTATATAAATTATTTATTACATTATTATTATCATTTTTTTACACATACCTTCATTCCTTACAAGTATTGGGAATACAATAATGTTGCTCATGTGTATGACTAACCACCACCACACGAAGCGATACAATTCATTAAAGAATTATATGGAATGAATTATTGAGGGGTTTAAAGAAAATATGTGATATATATTACATAAAAATAATATTGGAATTATAATTTATATTTTATCTTATTTTCATTCAATTCTAGATCAAAAATGTAATAATGTTCATGCGTACGTACAACTTACCATCTCCATGAACAATACATTTCATTTATTATCACTATATTTTAATAATTACTATAAATATAAATTTATAAATATATATAATATATTATATTTATATAATGGATAAAATTTTTGACAAGATGATACCATGATCAACTCAAGATGAAAAAAAGAAACAAGTCAAAACATAATAGAAAACAAAGCAGCTACTGCATGAAATGTAACATTAACATGGAATTGTTATTAAATAGGTAATAAAATGACACAAAAATTCATATATGGTGTAATATATATGAATATTTTTATTTAATATATATATAGTAAAATATTATTTCCTAAAATAGTAGTTTTTAATAAGTATGATGAGATTGAAGAATTATTGTAATGGATTTACGTCCCACATTTATTTTATATACAGAAAATAAAATATTAATTGTTTTGTTTTTTTGGAAGTGTTTAGAAATACCATGAAAATATTTTATTATTATTCCACTAAAACGTAATTTCATTTACAAATCCATTTTTGGATCATCCTTTTACGAGTTTTATACTTCAAAATATACGAAATCATTGTGATATTTTTTTCTTAATTTGAATTCTTTGAGACATATGTATGTTATACACCTATATTATTTTATAAGGTGTGTATAAAAACCCATTTAATTTTCTTGTAATCTATTTATTAATTCAATGGATATTTTAAATTATTATTTGATTTTATCCTTTAATGGGTCTTATATAAAAGTTTACAAAATTTTTTATGGTTTTATGTTACAACCATATTGTTTATTGAGATTATTTGGTATTATGTCTTCAATGCTGATATATCAAGATCCTCCTCACAATATTTTATTATTCATGATATTTTCATATAATATTAAAAAATTTCAACTCTTTCATACATAATATAATTGAGAATACGTTTTTAACAAAACCCAATATCATTTCTCTCCTTGGTTGAAAATCTATTTTCTCCCAAAACCATGTTTTCTAAAAAATTATTATTCTTTAAATGATTTAGTAATTATATTTTTAACCATATTATACTTTTATAAAAAAAATTTAAAAGTATTCTTAATGTCTTATTTTGATCAATGACCATTGGGAATTTACAATAAATAAGAAAGAAGCCTCCATTTTAAATTGTATAGCGTGGACATAAATTTTTATACATCATAAAAAATATTTGATTCAAATAATTATTTATAAATTTTATTTTTTATTTTTTCTAGAAAACTTTTTCCAAATGCTTTATGTTTAATAAAATTTTATTCAAAATATTTCTCTCATGAAATATCTTAAACAAATTTAAACAATTCTTTTATATGATATCACAAATAATTTTAATGAAAAACATTCAAACATTTATTATAATGTTTATTTTTAAAAATTCATTTTCATTAATATGTTATTTTCCATGAGAAAAATTCCATGTGATATTACATTACAAAAATTTATCTATCTATAATCACATCCTTTGAGACTGCTTATGATTTTCTTGTTGTATGATCAAAGAATACCATTCTTATTATTTCATTGAACTGTTTATATTTATGATAAATTGATTTTTTATGAAACATTGATCATTTATATGGTTTATACCAACATATCAATCATATTAAACCCATTTATTCATGGGATACTCTATTATTAAGTGATTAAATGATTAAAACCCACATCCCTTTTCCACAATATATTACATGATCCAATTTTTATGAAACCCATTCCAATTTCTGCATTATGAAATGATGAATGTTAAATCATCATTTATCACAATAATAAATGGCATTAATTATGTGAAAAATGAGAACTATAACTCCTTAAAATTCATTGTATAATGTTAAATGTTTTATGAGCTCAAAAGTTACACATCTAGTTATCCCATGATTGAAAAATAGGATACACGAGTGGTCAGATGAAGCCCAAAAAAGGGTACATTGGTGGTTATCCCAATCCTAAAAGAGGGTACTAAAGATGTTATCCTAATCCATAATTACATTCACGGTTTTTTATTCTAATAAAAACATGTAAGGAATGTATTGGTTGAAATAATTTACATTATATTTTTGATAAAAAAATTTATTCTATAAATATATGTCTTATGCTAATGTTAATGTCACATTTCACATATTCATTGATTCCCTTATTATTCATGTCTTATGTAATACCAATATTTATTCCATGATTGATGTTAATGATCTTTTATAGGTTGGGTGTGAACCTAATATGTTCGGATCATTATAATATAACTTTATGCCTATCTTATGCCTTTGTATGATCACAGATTGAAATATATTATGTTTACCCTTACTGAGCATCTGAGCTCACTAAATATTATGTTTTTACCTATGTTTTGAAGAAAAGTTGTATGTAGGGTATCATTATGATGATTGATAAATGAAGAGATCATTTTAGGAATCATTAAAGATCATTATCTAGATTGAAATAGTAGGTTTTGCGCTTCAAATGGTTTTAAATTATTATGTTATTTAGGATTTTCATTGTGTTATGTAATGAATATCCGTACAAAAAGAGTAATATCCATATATGAGAATATCTTGTAATTATAGTTTATATAATAGGTGTATTATTTTTATCATTTTGAACCAAGGATATAAAAAAATTAGTGATATCCATATGTATATTTCTATGAATATTTCTAGGGAAGTTAATATGTATAAGTCTTTATATTAGTCATTTTTTTAGAAAAAGTACTCGAATTTTGGTGAAGGGTTGAGAAATTAGTATTAAAGAAATGAAATTATTTCTAGATACTATTATTGGATTCAGTTGTGAAATAGATTTACCTATGGGTATAAACTTCGAAAACAAAATATTATTGTACAATTAATTAAGAATTAGAGCATGATAATGGGATTTGATGCAAACCTAGTTTGACACTCACAGATGACATTAAATAGAAACTAAAAAACTCTTTATGAACAATCATAAAGTATTTATATATATGATGACTATTAATAAAATAGGATAAATCCATGTTGTCTTTATTTAGACATCATATTAGATATTTTAATGATTATTTTGTTTCAAACTATGATTATTTTTTCTAACACTATGTTTTAGGATTTATTTAATGGATGAATCTTGCATTTTTTGGGTTAATATGGAATTAAATAAACCAATTCACTGATTTTATACCTGATGAAGTGAATTTTATGTGAGATGAAATGAAAAACTTCATTTTTATGTTGACACTTCTTCCCCAGGCAATGAATAATGGTGAACATCCAAATGAGAAAATATGGAAAAATGATATCTTAATTCCTTCATAATGAAATACCAACCATTTGTTAGTTGTTCCACTAATCCATTAGTTTCTAACTAATGGATTAAAACCACATAATTTATATTTTCCATTCTCTACAGAAAAGATCATTAAAAATTCTCAGTAAATTTCTATCATCTAAAAGGTGAGGATGATCAATGGTTGAATATTGTAAAGAATATGACACAATAAGAAGATGTTGACTCCATGAATTTTAATTTTTTTAAAATACTATTTTTGAATAATTACGTTTATCTTTTTAAGTTTACAAAAATAAGAAATTAATTCCATGTTCTTAAGATTAAGGATGATTAATATATTGGTTCCTATTTAGAAAATTCTAAAATACTTATGAGGTACACTTTATATATTATAATTCATCAGGAGAGTAAGGTTCACATAATCATTCATGGATTAAAAATAAATATATTATGTTTGTTAGATATAAGGGACAATGGATGCAATGAATTGATATTTTGATGTGGTATCGTGGTGGAAATGGAGGAATAAGATACATATTAATCTCCTTGTTTTTATAATAATGAAAAAATGGAATTGAAAGTAAGATATAAGAACCATAGAGAGAATAAGATGGTTTTTACATTATGATCAATGTGCAGGAAGAAACATTGATGGAATTATCTTAACAGGTCCATTAAATATTTTTATTGCACAATGGAATGTCATAGAGTGGTCAAATTTTGAATTAATGGGAAAAGTTATCTGAAGATGCGAATAATGAGAAAGCCCCCTAGAATGAACCCCCACACATTAGTTCTTAAATTGTAATGATTTTGGGAATTATACTCATAAGTAGACAAATCCAAGGCTTAATATTAGTGATTAATTTCAAAAATATATAATGATAAAGGAACACTGGGAATTGTTATGCAATAAAAATGATTCAAGTGAATCATGGAAACTAGTTCACACTAACTATAACAACATAAATATTCCATGTATTATTATTAGATATTATATAGATTGATTTCAAGGGAAATCATTTAGACGGCATGTGATTCTAAGTCCTTGTGTTCCCATAACAATTTTTTGAATTTTGTTAAATATTTTAAAAGTATATAATAGTGCTTTATTTGAAAAATTTGTATAAATATTAAATGGGTGCCTGAATAAGACATTTTATGGTACTATTGAACTTAAAGTGGATTATTTACCCAAGACATAGCCTATTTTTGGTTGGTGTTCAACTTTTTTGAAAAGACATGAAATGGACATAACCATAATTAAATAATTTAAATAAAAATTATCTTATAACACAACTTTTTTCATTAAAAAAACTCCTTACGATAAAATTTTATGGTTATCCAGATAACCATGGAATATCTAGAGGATCCTTAGAGGTAACCCTAGTGAATTATCTCAGACGAACGATAAAAATGTTCTGGATCGTGGATTGATCAATCATTGCAGCCTCAAATTATATGGATCTCACCAGAGAACAATTAAAAATCATTATTATTCTTCAACGACCAAACCGAATCGATTTAGGGAAGTTGTAACATTGTGATTTTTTCACATTAAATATTTCTTTTATGAACACAGGTCAATCAAAAAATAGATTGATCCACAAATCAATTGTTATTTGGGGATGGGATATTATCATTAGGATTATAGAGAGATTTATTTTAATTCCTCTTTTTTATCCTTCTAATTTTAACGAATTGTGGCTGACATGAACCATGGCCGAGGTTAATTCGTCAAGGTGTTATTGGTGCTTTTCATTCCCTTGTTCTTTGTATTATTCACATATGGACCCCAATAGACATGGTTCAACATTCTGTGTGGATTCGAATGCGACCAGACCCACGAATTGGAGTCCATCTAACAAAAGAGGCTGGACCTATGTAGATTGGGAACCGTGAAGACTATATCTACACCCATTTAAAATTCTAGGAAATGTAGGTGGCTTAGTTGTTTGTGTATGAGACCACTGGTGTAGTTATGGTGTGGTGGTCTGGTGAGGCAAGGTACCAGTAGTGCAACAACTAGAGGTGGCGATCACGATGACAACTCCAGGACATATATGGGGTATCAGATGTGATAGGGGCATCAACTATGGGTGGAACGACCAATGGACATGTATACTATACTGTTATATAAAACCCTTGCACAATAGGGTCTGGTTGAACAAATGTGCTAGGCCCAATAGCCGGGGTCGAAACTAGAGCAACATGAGCAGGACTGGGCCACAATCAAAAGTAGTGGTCAATCATGAACCATGTTCTCTCTTTCTTCCATGGATAAATGGTAACCATAACAGTAGTCAATAAGGGCCATCAACAATGGCGGCGGTAGGGCAGTCAGTCTGGGAGGTCAGTCGTGCGGTCAGTCTATGGGCTGAGTGACCCCCTCTTCCTCAAAAACATCAAACTACTACAACATTCAAATAGTATGCCCATTTTATGATCCTTTTATGGATTTCATACCTTGACATTGATATTATCATTTTGAAATAATGTGTATAATTTTTATATTGGTCTTGTATAGGTTTAGAGAATTTACCATAGTCAATTACATGAGATTTTTGTATGGCATTACGTCCACAACACTATATTGTAATCACCTCTAGAGGATGAGTCCTATATATATTTAAGAATCCTTACAAAAAATTTGGGGGTGATCCTTTATCACCACTACAGGTGTTTTTGTGGACTCGACATAACTTTGAGAGTAGGTAGTTATTCATTCGTCTATAGGGAGGAATCAGTAGGGTTAGTTTTGTTCCCCAATGTGATTAGGTAGGATCCCCAAAAATGATAATTGATCCAGCTTGGGTTAGTCACATTCCATATCATGATATTATAGGATCCATTATTTTGTGTATCATATTCATCTTTGACCAATATTTTTTAATTTGGGCAGGTTCCAAATGAGCTAAAATTATTAGAGAGTGTTTTTGAGGATATAATGGTTCATGGAGTGACATCTCCAAGAATGGTCATTCTTTAAGAATAATCCTATGGCTAACAGTTGGTTAAGACCTCTCGATGAAGTGTTGTTTCACATTCATAGATCTTTATATTTTTATTATTTGTGTTGTAGATATATACCTACGTTGTTTTGACTTTACATATCCATGTAGTGTCCTATTTTTATATTCCATTTTTGTTTTTAAATTTTATTCTGTGCATCCTACTATGTATTTTTATTTTTAGGACCTAGAGGGTCTAAATACCCTAAGAGGGGGGGGGGGGGGGGTAAATCAGGGTATGGATATTCTATTCCAAAAAATTTCGAGCCCCACTGGATTACGACCTCTATATTATAAGGGTCACTTTGTTATCTCTTATTCTGTTTAAATTTATCTTTTTCCTATCCTTATTTATCTGATGATGAGACTTTGGATGAAATTTAGGGAAGCAAGTAGGAAGACACAATGATTTTAACTTGGATCACCCTCACTGGGCTACGTCCAAGGAGTATACAACAAGGATGTGCTGCTGTACCAAATCCACTAAATCTCACTTCAAATTTATAGTGTTTGGGCTAGATCACTTCTATTCCCAGTCTCACTGCCTTTACAAAGTTTCGGGCCAGATCACTACTTTCCCAAGGGTCACTCCTCGTTCCTCCATCTCTAGGTCACTACCAGTAGAATGGATCACCTTCTTCCTCTTCCATTTCTCACTTCTCTAGAAGGGATCCACTCACAAATTAATGACTTCTAGGTAGCTTCATTATCACAAATTAATGAATCTTCTTTTATATGTAGATGCTATGTTGAATTTTCACTTTAATCCACTAATGAATACAACTTTACCATGTATGCACCGAGAAATCATTCAACTTTCGCATAGCCCTAGAACAACCAGTGCGCTTCTCTATGCTTGGCACGCTTCTCCAAACCTGGCATGAAAGTGTCACCAAAAACATTACAACACCCCCTTATTCAACTCTGATCTTGGGTGAAACAGACCAATTTATTCCCAAACCATTATTGGTGCACAATTATAAAATGGTGCGTAACTTCGGAGCATCTTTATACTTGCGCGACCAAACCACCACTTGCGTGACCGAACCACCTGCATGAATAGAGCCCTAATTTCCCCTAAGTGTTGAACTCTATCTAAAATGACTAGGGTTGTATCTCTACTTATAGGAATTTTGGACACCCTGAGTGTTGGCATGAAAGTCTCCTCTCAGCGCTCAAGTCTAACATCTCTAGTTTTAGTTTCCCTAGTCACATGTACACCCAAACGAAAACATGGGCGCCACTATTCCATTTTCCATATTTGATGTTATGATATTGAAAAAAAATGGAAGGAATGTTTTCAAGATTCCAAGACACCAGAATGAAAATATATTTTCCAAAAACACTTTTCTCCATTTTTTGATTTTGAGGACCAAAAATTTGGCAAACATTTAAAAGTGCCACCACCTTGTATCTGCTCTTTTTTACCACCTCCAGATCATACATTCCTTTATTGAGGTTATTAAATCAATCATGGATTGTAAACAACATCCCTTGAACTAGACAACTAACTATGTAAACCCCCTATTTTCAACAAATTTGTACATCGTGGTCTGATTTGCCCACAAACACAACATGGAGGTCCGCTTTGTTAATAAACACAATTACCTTAAATATGGTTCAATGACGCCTTGAGGTATTTTTTCCCAATAGTCTTCCCATTTGGGATTTTTGACAACACTCTCATAAAAATTCACTACACTCTAATACCTCATTAAAGCTTCTTCCAGTTGCTACCACCCTTCACCTATTTTGATTTTGATAGAATTCAAGGATTCACATAACACATACTCTAAGCCCACATAAGCTATGATCTCCATGAGAAACAAGAGTAAATGAAAATATCATCAATGAATCACTTCATTAATGATACCAAATTCATAACAATTGATAAACTAATATCATTTGTGGATCTTCGGAAACCTTCTCACACTATTTCAACATCACTCTTATGCTTTTATCACGATCCTCAGCTGTCATGATGTCTAATCATTGACCGATCACTTTTATCATCATCAGATTTAATACTCCCCTTGTCTGCTTAAAACTTCAATTCCTCTTCATCCTTTCAAATCCCCCTATTTCGCTACTCCACCTGTCAGCTTCTCCCTGTGTCTTTGATTAAGGCATTTTCCCCTTATTTAGCCACAATTTCTCCCCCTTTAAGAGTCACTGTTTCCCCCCATTTTTCAACAAAACCAAAGGTCTGTCCATTGAGTTTCGTAACAGAGTATGGAAAAAATATATGCACATTAGGGGGAAAAAAATCATACCTCGGTGATGGGGAAATCCCACAACTACACCTTTTCATGTGAAGGGTTTGACTAAACTCCTAGGGCTAGTCTATTCCACTCAAAATCTTCCTTGGGTAAGGCTCTTGTCATGATGTCTACAACCTGTAGCTCTGTTGGAAGACAGTCCAACTTCATGATTCCCTACTCAACCTTCTCCTTGATAAAATGATACTTTATATCAATGTACTATGTCTTTGAGTGATGGATGATATTTTTTCTTTGATTTATAGTACTTTATTTATTTCACTGGATTCAAATGAGATATTTCCCTTCTACTTTCATATCCTCAAGATGTTCCTTCATCCAAAATAACAGTGTGCATGCTTTCGTGGCAGCAATATACTCAGCTTATGAGGTGATGAAGGAAATGCAATCCTGCTTTTGATTATCCTAGAAATACTCATTCCACCAAACTAGAAATCACCTCCTGATGTTGATTTATTGGCATCCGTTGAACCAGCCCAATCAAAGTAATATATTCACTATAATCAAGTGGATTTACCTATGATTTATTTGATATCAAATTCTTTGACTTGTGGAGAATAGAATTTCAAGTCATGTCACTATTAGAAACAGTATACTTACAATTATTTACCTGTATTAAGTTATATTATACACCTTTCTTTTATCATCATTTTATTATTTCATCCATGTAGCAACTAGAGACTTCATATCCATTGAATTTTTAATTCTAAAACTCCTCATAACCATATTTTTATATTTCCAAAAACCACCTTCAATATGCTTCATTAGAAATTGAGATTCTTCAAATATTGATCCAACATTGGACACCATGATCTTATAGCTTCTCAGTATTCAATTATTCTTCTAGAACCTCATTCAAAAAATGCGGACTTAACATGCATCTAGAACAATCTGAACATCCGTAGCACGGTAATGGCTTGGAATATTCTGATTGTCTCTTTCCCTGCAATCAGTGAAAATGTCTCGTCAATATCTATTCTCTCTATATGTGAATATATTTTTCACATTAGTCATGATTTTTTTTGAATCACCTTCCCATATTTATTCATATTGTTGTGAAAGGACCACTTATCCCTAATGACATTTTTATCTGTTGGCCTTGAAGCAGTCTCCCCTGTTTTATTCTTATCAAATTGGTCAAGCGCTTCACATATCTTGAACCCAAATTTCATCATGAGTTTCTCCTTAAATGAATTTAGGCTCTACCTGTGATAAGTATCATGTTTTTTTAGATTTTAGATTATTTTTTTCTAGACCATAACAGTCAGATCAGCAATGAAACTCTACCTATCATTTTTACATGACATTTTGGCATCATTGGAGATATAGAATTGGCTTCCTCGTGCTCATTATCTGTAATTTCATTGGCCTAATCATTTTCCACTATCTCTCCCCCTGAGTCTCTTAATACTTTATTACTTTCAACAAACATCTTTTCACTGTGTCATTTCATTTATTTCGACTTCTTTTCTAAGATTCCTATTAAACTATTGTTGATATTCCCTCGCAGCTTCTTAGTATCCTGAAAATAGTCAACTAATACCACATTGTAAGAACAAAATAGGTAATCATGAAATGATTGATTATTTCTGCTTCACCGAAATACGACTTTTCTCGATAGACAACTATATCATATCATATTTTCTTTTTACAAAACACAATAATCTGAGGCAGATTTGAACAATGGAACCATTGTGTTATAGAACTTGTTGAATCTGAAATAATATGTGAGATTTAACTATTTTGGTCATTCTATACTCACGTTATTTCATCAACCATCATACCGATTTTAGAAATTTCATCTGATTAAAAGGTAGAATTCTCCACCTATGATGTACAACTATTATTGTTATAAGGCCTTTTGTTTTGACCCATAAACATTCTTCTTCTCATATTTAATTTCATCACATGTGATTTTAGGTTTGAGAAACTTCTCCATCTCACTTATATCAAAGATATTATCGTTGGGAGAATTCACCAATTATAATTGAGCCATCAAAAAAACCTCCAAGCATACTAAGTTCAAACTCAATGTTGGAAACATGAGGTAATGTTAAAAATACAATCACTATATATTGTGCTCAATTACATTCACTTGTCTCATGAAACCATATAAAATTAACTCCATTCATGTAACTCATCCAAATTTTTTCCTTAACTCTAGTAATTGATTTGAATTAGTTGACATTTTGAAGTATATCACTTCTCCACTTTTCATCCTCAGATACCACTTCACATTGGATCGTATCCCCCATATACTCAAAACACATGAATCACCAGTTAATAGATTTTATATACATAGGGAGAGGGGATATTTTGGAATCCTCAAAATGAAGATTTTGGTTGATCTTGATGGGCCAAACCATTAATTCTTTCTCGGAGAGCATCACACTCCTTCCATTCCTGCTCTAACTGGCTGGCCAACTTCAATTATCTGTCCATATGAATAAAAATTCATTGTAGATATGCTGAGGCGTTTTCTGATAGGTATGTTATGTATGCTTTTCTTTTCTAACCCTTTGGGATTTAAACCTAATAGTAGAAATTTACTTCTTTGATATCCATCCAATATGCCATTTCCCTTGATACCTTATCCGGGTAGGAATCATTCTACTTTTCATCTTCCATTGATTCTTCCACCATTATAGGGAACTTTCTGTTTCATCCACTAAACATACATTCTTTTTGCTCATAGATATAGCATCTCCTCTCCTTTTCTTCCAGATTTTTTATGTTCATTCTGAGTGATCTCTTGTGAGTGTGAAAGAGGAGGTGACTGATACATATTTCATTCATCTTCTTATTATTCCCATGAGTCTCTAATCCTATTATTCAACTTACCACATTGTATCCTAGTGTAGAATTTCTCATTTTGAATCACTAGAGTAGAGAATCTCTTTCCAAGTCCTTTTTCATTTTTTTCTTTCTTCTTACAACAATTTATTTCAAAATTTCCATAATTATAACATATATAACATTTTCCATCAATGTAATATCTCATATCAGCATTTTTTTGTCGAGATTTTGATGCAACTTGTGTTCTTCCTCTGACATTGAGCTCCTGAGCTGCCTGAAAAATACTCATGTTGTGTCCAATTCTTCCACAGTAATATCATCTGAGGAATTATTTCCTCTATGACAATCTTATTTTGGATTTCCTGTGACACTTCTTCTTATTCTCATATTTAGAGAAGTTTCTATTTTCATATATGGAAATATATTCATGGGACTCTAAGTAGAAGCTTGATGTATGATCATGAATCCCACAAAAATAGCACATGATATCATTGTTTTCAGTAAATGACTTTTTAGGTCTATCTCTAGCACCTACAAGTTTTTTCTTATCTCTGGAGATTTTCACTAATCTTTTCTTATCATGCATAAGAGTGAGATCATCATATCCAATTCATGATTTTCCCAAAATGGATGGTATTTTATATGATAAAATCCTTTCATGCTTTTCCTCTAATGTAGAATATTTTGATTTAATTTCATCATCACCTGCCAAAGGATAATAAAATAATAAGTGAAATGAATTATTCAACATGGGATTGTTTGGGGAATTCTATTTATTCATTTCATTCTATACTAATTCAATTTCATCTTTCAACTTTTGAATCCTTATATCTCTTGATTCACGTTGGGTATTAAGTTCATTCTTGTGAAGCTTCCATCAACTCATCTCATCTTCCAATTTATATGACAACTTTTCCACCATGTCACTTTGATAATTTACTTTTAATTTTTTTGAGAAAGGGAATTAGAAAAAAAATGAATTCTCTTGTTGAAGCCTTTGATTCTCGTAAACGAGTATAGGTAGTTGTGTAACATGAAGTTCATTTCTGGATTTAAGATTCTGAATTTCATCAGACTTCTGATTCTCTCCCTTTTCATGATCTTTGTGTTTTTCTTTGTTTGATGATATCCTTTTCTGTACCTCAGCTTGAGAGTCATTCTTCTCCCTCAGATAATCATCCTCATCAAAAATCCTTTTATTTAATCCTCATAGATTATTAACGTCAATTTATACTGCATGGATCCATATTTACTTACATTTCATCACCTCATCCAATTATTGATCCAATTCCTTGGCCTTGTGGACAACTTCCACTTTACATCTTCATGGAGTTTCTTTATCATAAGTGGTTTTAACTTCACTTGGAATATCTGGTTCTTCACTCATTCCTTCAGCATCATTGAATGTGTAAATATTTTCACAGTATGATTCATCCAAACAGTTCTCATATACACTACATGATTCCATTAACTAAATCACACTCTTTCCATTGACACTTCCACACTAGGGAATTTCGCCCGACTTATGTTTCGTCATTGAAGTTCGACACTTTTCCATGGAACACCAAGATAAGAGCAGAATAAATCATTAACCACACAAATAGAAAAACCCAAGTCAGATCAAACAAATATGATAAAAGAAACATTCTCTCTGATACCAACTGTTTGAAACAAAAGGGTCCAAATACACTTAGAGGGGTGGGGGAGAATCAGGGTATGGATATTCTATTTTAAAATTCCATCATCCCCACTGGATATTGACCTCAATATTATAAGGGTCAATTTTTTATCTCTTATTCTCTTATCATTTATCATGTTCATTCATTATTTTTTGATGATGATGCTTTGGATGCAATGCAAGGAAGTAAGCAGGAAGACACTGATATTTTTACTTCATTCACCCTCACTAGGCTATGTCCAAAGAGCATACCATGGGGATGTGCCACTGTATCTAATCCACTATAGCTCACTGCCAATTTACAATTTTCGGGCTAGATCACATATATTCCTAGGATCACTACATTTTCAATGTTTAGAGGAAGCTCACTTCTTTCCCATGGGTCACTCCCTATTACTCTATCTCTGGATCACTGCCGGTAGAAAGGATCACCTTCTTCCACTTCCTTTTCTCAATTCTCAAGAAGTGATCCACTCATAGTTTAAAGTCTTGTAGGTTCATTCATTATAAAAAATTAAGGGATATTCCTTTGTATGTAGATTCACTATTTATGTTCCACATTCATCTGATGATGAATACACCTTTACCACAAATACACTAGAAAATCATTGATCTTTCACACAGCCCTATAATAACTGGTGTGCTTCTCTATTCTTGGCACGCTTATCTAAACCTGGCATACAAATGTCTCCAAACCACTTGCGTGACACCCCCTTCATTAACACTGAACATGGGAAACTCACACCCATTAATGCACAATCCAATATTGGCATGCAACTATTAACTGGCGTGCAACTTCGGTGCACTTTATACTTGCACGAACAAACCATCACTTTTGAAACGTAACTACCTGTGTGACTAGAGCTCTAATTTTCTCTAATTATTGAACTCTATCTGAAATGAGAAGGGTTAGACCTCTATTTATAGGCATTTTTCACACCTTGAGTGCTAGCGCACATGTCTCCTCTCAGCGCGCAAGTCCAGCCGCCCTAGTCTAAGTCTCCCTAGTCACTTGCGTGCCCAAACCAAATCATGGGAACCCATCATCTCTTTGTCATATTTTGATGTTATGATCTCGGAAAACAAATGGCCAACATGTTTCCAAGATTCCAATACATCGGCGCGCAAATCCATTTTCCAAAAAAAACTTTTCTCCATTTGATGATTTTGAGGTCCAAAAATACTGAAAACACGGGAATATTGTGCCACCATGGATTTTATCTTTTTTTACCTCCCCCAAACCATCCATTCATTTGTCGAGGTTCTTCAGTCAATCATGGATTGTTAACATCATCCCTTTAACTCAACAACTCACTATTTAAACCCCTCATTTTCAACGAATTTATACATTGTGGTCTGCTTTGTCAACAAACACAAGATGGAGGTCCACTTTATCAACAAACACAATTAACTCAAAAATGCTTCAATGATGCCATGTGAGATTTTTTCCCACAATATACCCATTTGGTATTATTGTTAACACTCTCATAAAATTTCATTGCACATGTATACCTCATTAAATATTCTTCCAGCTTTTACCTCCCTTCGCCTCTTATGATTTTGTTATCATTCAAGGATTCACATAACACATAATATATTCCCACATGAGCTATGCTCGGTATGAGAAAAAATAGTAAATGAAAAGATAATAAATGAATCACTTCTTTTCTAAAACCAATTGTTGAGTCCAATCTGATACCAATTTCTAAACGGATACCAATAGTGGATCGCCAGAAACCATCTCACACTATTCCAACATCACTCTTCTGATTTTATCACGATCCACACCTGTCTTGATGTATACTCATTGACCAATCACTTTTAGCATCGTTAGATTTAAAACTCCCCATGTCTTCTTACAGCTTCAACTCCTATAAAGTCTTTGAACTCCCCCTATGTTGATGCTCCTCCTATCAGCTTCTCCCCAGGCCTTTTATTACGACATTTTCCCTTTCTTCAGCATCATTTTCTCCCCCTTGATGAGTCACTGTTTCTCCCCCTTTGTCAATGAACCCAAAGGTAACTCTATTGTGGTATATAATAGATTAGAGAACACATATAAGCACATTATGGAAAAACACATCATACCTTAGAGAGAAGAGGGGTTGGGGAATCCCACAACCACAATTTTTCAAGTACGGGGAGTCGACTAAACTCCTAGGGCCAGTCAATGCCTCTCAATATATTTCGTGGGTAAAGCCTTTGTCAGGATGTCTGCAACCTGCAGCTCTATAGGAACATACTCCAACTTCACGATTCCGTACTCAAACTTTTCCTTGATAATATGATACTTTACCTCGATGTTCATTGTCCTTGAGTGACAGATGTGATTATTTTTTAGATTTATAACACTTGAGTTATCTCACCGGATTCCAATGGGATATTTCACTTTAACTCCCATATCATCAAGATGTCGCATCATCCATAATAACTGTATGCATGCTTCAGTGGCAGCAATATACCTAGCTTCGATGGTTCTCAAGGAAATGCAATATTTCTTCTTGACTAGCCACGCAGTACACAGACCACTAAGATTGAAAGAACCTCCTAAAATTGATTTCCTATCATCGGTCGAATATGCCCAATCAAAGTATTCCCTTCACTGTAATCAAGTCGATTTCCCTAGGATTTTTTTGATATCTCACTACTTTAATTGTGGAGTATAAAATTTCAAGTCACGTCATTGTCAAAAAAATAAACTTAAAATTAATTTTTTGTATTAAGTGATATTATCCACCTTTATTTTATCATCATTTGACTATTTCATCAAGGTAGCAACCAGAGTTTTCATATCCTTTGAATTATGATTTTCAAATATCCTCATAACCTTATTTTCATATTTCCAAAAAACAACCTTCACTATGCTGCATCAGAAAATGAGATTCTTCAAATACTGATCCAACATTGAATACCATGATCTTTTATCCAATCAATATTCAATTCTTATTATAGAAACCCTTAAGAAATGCGGACTTAACATGAATCTGGAACACTCTAATCATCAGTTTCACAGTAATGGCTAGTAATAATCTGATTGTCTCCATTCCTACAATCAGTACCATTGTCTCATCAACATCTAATCCATTTATCATTGAATATCTTTTCACACTATTCGTGCATTGTTTCAAATCATTGTGCCATCATTATTCATCTTTTTGTGGCTGGCTCACTTATCCCCAATTCATTTTTTATCGGTTTTCCCCGAAATAGTCTCCCATGTTTGATTCAAACCAAATTGGTCAAGATATTCACATATCATGAACCCAAATTTCATCACGAGTTTTTTCTTCATTCCGTTTAGCCTCTAACTGTGATAGGTATCATGATTTTTGTAGAGTTCCCATCTTGTTTTTCTAGACTAAAACCATTGGATCACAAATTAAACACTCATTTTCAATTTTAGCATGACTTTTTGGCATCTTTGGAGATATAGACTTGACTTCCACATGCTCATTATCTTTATTTTCATCGGCATGATCATTTCCACTCTTCCCCCCCTTTTTCTCTTACCACTTCATTACATTCAATAAGCATATTTACATTGTGTCATTTCATTTCTTTCAACTTATTTTTTTAGCTTCTTGTTAATGTGTGGTTGATATTCTCTCACTGCTTCTTGGTATCTGGAAAACAGTCAACTGATACCACATTATTAGAACACAATAGGTAATCATGAAATGAATGATTTTTGCTGCTTCTCCACCATACGTCTTCTTTTGATGGACAATAATATCATATCATATTCTCTTTCTACAAGAACACAACCATGTGATATAGATATGAATGATGGAACCATTATGTAATATCACTTGTTGAATATGATATCATATGTGAGATTTAACTATTCTTATCATTCTATTCTCACATAATTTTATTAACCATCACATCCCTTTGAGAAATTTCATTTTATTGGGAGGTAAAATTCTCACCCTATGATGTCCAACTCTTCCGGTTATAAGGTCTTTTGTTTAGACCCATAAAAATTAATCTTCTCCTGCATCATTTCATCACAAGTGATATGATGTTTGAAAAAATTCTCTAGCATACTTATATAAATTAGATTATCAGTGGGATAATTCACCACTTAGTAATGAGACATCAACAAAACCTCTATGCCTACTGAGTTCTAACTCGGTGTAGGAAACAAGAGATAATGTTAAAAACACAATCACTATATGTTGTTCTCAATTACATTCACCTATATCATGAAACCATATAAAATTTACGTCATTCATGGAATTCATCAAAATTATTTATTTATCTCAGGTAATTGATTTGAATCAGCAGACATTATGAGGCATATCACTTCTCTACATTTCATCGTTAGTTTCCACTTCCCCTTAGATTGGGTCTCCCTAAAACCTAACGAACATGAATCATAAGTTAATAAAATTTTTATACCTAGGGAGAGGGGACCTTTTGGAATCATTAATATGAGGATTTTGGTTGATCCTGATGGGCCAAACCTTAGATTCTTTTTTACGAAGCATCACACTCCTTCTTTTCCTGCTCTAACTGGATGGACATCTTCAACTGTTCTGGACATATGACTAAGCATTAATTTCTCATACACTATTCCATTTTATAATATATAGTTTTTCATGATAGGACTTTCTCACCCTTTGGGTTTCAATCCCACTAGTAGAAATTTCCTTCTTGGATGTCCCACTAATATTCCATTTCCATTGATTCCTTATCTGGGTAGGAATCTCTTTACTTTTCAACCTTCATTGATTCTTCCACCAATGCATGGATATTCCTCGTTCCTCCACTGAACGTACATTATTCATACTAATAGCTGTAGTATCTCCTCCCTTTTTCTTCTAGATTTTTTTCTGATTGATCTATTGTGAGTTTGATTAGAGAAATGACAGATACACATTTTGGTCAGATTCTTGTGATTCCCCTAAGGCTCTAAGTCTATTCTTCAACTTACCACATTGTCACCCATCATAGAATTTCTCATTGTGCATCACTGTAGTTTAGAATATCCTTTCATGTCCCTTTTCCTTTCATTATTTTTTCGTACAACAATGACTTGCAAAATTCCCATAATTATAATATATATAACATTTTAGATAAAAGGAATACCTCATCTCAACATTTTTATGTCGAGATGTTGATGCAGCTAGAGTTCTTCCTCTGACATTAAGCTCCTGAGCTTCCTGACACATACTCAGGGTGTTTCCCATTATTCCAAAGTAATAGCATCTGAGGAATGCTATCCTCTGAGAGATTATTCTTTCAGATTTCTCATGACACTTCTTTTTATTATCATATTTAGTAATGTTTCTATTTTCACAGCTTGAAATGAATTACGGAGCCTCTAATAAGAAACATGATTTAGGACCATGAATCCCACAAAAATAGATCATGACATCATTTCTTCTTATAAAATTCTTTTGAGTTCTTTCTCCCACACCTAAAAGGTTTTTCTTATCTTTGGAGATTTTAACTGCTCATTTCCTATCACTCATTAGAGTGGGATCATCATATCCAATTATTGATTTTTCCAAAATGGATGGCCTTTGGGATAATAAAATCCTTTCATGCTTCTCCTCTGATGTAGAATATTTGGATTTCATTTCATCATCACCTACCGAAGGATAATCAAATAGTAAGTTCCAAACATCCTTCAACTTGGGATTGTTTTTGGAATTTTATTTCATCATTTCATTCTTGACTAATTCTATTTCTTCATTAAAATTTGGAATATTTATATCCATTGATTCAAGTTGGGTATCAATTTGTCTCTTTTGAAGCTTCCCTCTACTCATCTCATATTCCAATTTTTATTACAACTTATCCACCATGTCACATTGTCCATTTAATTTCAATTTATCTGGAGAAAAATTATCAGAACAACATGAATTCTCTTGTTGTAGCCTTTGACTCTCCTGAACGAGTTTAGATAGTTGTGCAGTAAGATCTTCATTTATGGATTTCAGATTCTGAATTTTATCTGACATTTGATTGTCTCCCTTGTCATGATTTTTGTGTTTTTTTCTGTTTGAATATATCATTTTTTTGTACTTCATATTGAGAATCGTTATTCTCCCTTAGATTAGTGGCCATATCAATATTCCTTTTTTAATCCTCTTATCTTGATAAACTCAATTTCCATTGCATGGATCAAGATTTCTTTAGATTTCCTATCCTCTACAAATTTCTAATCCAATTTCTTTTCATTGTGCACAAATTACACTTTTTGACTTCTTGGAGTTTCTACATCATCAGTGGTTTCATCATCACTTCGAATATCAGGTTCTTCACACATTCCTTCAGAATAATGGAATGAGTAACTATTTCTACTATATGAATCATCCAAACAATTATTATGCTCAGTACATGATTCTTTTAACTGAATCACACTCTTTTCATTGACACATCCACACTGGGGAATTTCAGAAGACTTTTGCTTCTTCGTTGATGTTCTTCCCTTTTCCATGGCACACCCAGATAAGAGTAGACTGAATCATTAACCACACAAATAGAATAACCCATGTCTGAGCAAAAAAATATAATAAAAAATCTTTGTACTGATACCAATAGTTAGGACCAACATGGGAAAAATACCCATATGGGGGGGTGAATCCGGTTATGGATAATCTATTCCAAAATTCATCGAGCCCCACTGGATATAGAACTCAATATTTTAAGGGCCCCAATGTTTGATCTTATTTTATTAAAATTTATATTATTCATTACTTATTTATCTAATTATGATTTTTTGGATGCAATTCCGGGATGAAAACTAGTTGACAAAAAGATTCTTACATTTTCACCCTCACTGGGCTACGTCCATGGAGCATACAATAGGGATGTGCCGCTGTACCAAATCCACTAAATCTTAAAACCGTTTTACAATGTTTAGGCTAGATCACTTCTATTCCTAGGACCACTGCCATTACATTTTATAGGGTAGGCTCATTGCTTTCCTAGGTTCACTCCCTATTCCTCCATCTCTGGCTCACTGCCGGTAGATAGGATCACCTTCTTTCCCTTTCTTTGCTCACTGCTCTAGAAGTGAGCCACTCAAAGATTAATGACTTGTAGGTCCCTTAATTATAAAAAATAAATGAATCTTACCCTATATGTAGATTCTCTATTGATGTTACACATTCATCCACTGATGAATACAACATTACCACAAATTCAACTATCAGTCATTCAACTTTTACTCTGCCCTTAAATAACTGATGTGCTCCTCTATGCTTAGCGCGCTTCTCCAAACGTGACACACTAGTGTCACCAAACCACTTTCATGACACACCATTCTTCAACTATAAATTGTTGTGACTCACACCCTTTTATGCCCAAACCAATATTGGCACGCAACTATAAATTGGCGTGTAACTTCGGAGCATCTTTATACATGCATGACAAAACCACCACATTTTTGACTGAACCACCTGCGTGACTTGAGGTGTAATTTTCACTATGTTTTCAACTCTATCTGAAATTAGGAGGGGTTGACCTATATTTATATGCATTTTTAACACCCTAAGCGCCAAGGTGAAGTCTCCTCTCGACATGCAAGTCCAGCCAGCCTAGCCTATATCGCCCTAGTCACTTGCACACTGAAACAAATACATTGGAGCCCATCTTCCCATTGCCATATTTTTATGTTATGATCTTTAAAAACATATATCAGGCATGTTTCCAACTTCCAATACACCAACAGGAAAATACATTTTTCGAAAACACTTTTCTCCATTTGTCGATTTTGAGCCAAAATTTTTTTAAACACTAGAAAGCAGCGCCACCTTCTATCTACTCTATTTTAACCACCTCCAGATTTTCCATTCCTTTTTCTAGGTTCATCAATAAATCATAGAATGTTATCAACATTCCTTGAACACGAAAAATCACTGTGTAAGCCCCCTCTTTTCAAACAATTTATACATCGTTGTATTATTTGTCAACAAACACAACAAGGAGGTCCACTTTTTCATCAAAAACAATTACCTCAAAAATTATTCAATGATTCCTTGAGAGATTTTTTCCTAATACTTATACACACCTATTAATGGAATTTTTCCACACAAGTCATGTCTTGTGTAGATGATCAAAATTTTAATTGAGTCCTAGTTAGACCAATATTAGAATGTGGTTAGCGGGACTAGACCAATGATGTATTCCTATGGTTCAAAAAGTATTCCCAGTACCTATTTTCTTATAGTTTGGAATCACGGTTATTGACAATTTTTTGTGGTGTTGTTTTTACCTATTTAAGTTCTAGTATATTCAATTTTGTACTCTGGTTGTAGGATCTAATTGTTTGCATGATTTTTTTTCAATGTTTTTTTTAATATTATAAATTTTTGGATTGAAGATTTGTGAATTCATACATTTACTGTAGGCTAATTCCACCCATGTGTGGGATAGGCCTACTCGCTGCGAGTCACCATCCCTGGACTATTGAAGGAGGGATAAGTTATCCACAACATGGGCCCCTTTGGGATGGGTCATGATAGAGTTATATGAGATTTGGTCGATTATAACATAGGATTGGGAGTGCATGAGTTAATTTAGTGAAATAATGTTAAGTATTTAGAGTTTTTTTTCATTCTAGAGACTCTAGTGTTGGTTAAGAGACCAATGTATCTTTGCACTTGGACTAGGATTACCTACATAAAAACATGGAACCTAAAAACACTAGTTTTTGGAAAAAATGGTATATGCATCATTTATGAATATTTATGTTTTCTATATCCTTATATAGTCAACTCTCTACTAAACCTCAATTGAATGTGGTATATTAGGTTTTATTTCATGATTTCTCCACATTGACAGCTAGCTAGGATTCCACAGTGTGATATTGAGGATTACACACTCGATGACGGGGCATCCATACAAGGACTTATACTAGAGATAGTACCTCTAGGTGGTGACGCATCCATATCCACACCTGTAGAGTACCACACTGTACACATAGTATGCGTGGATAACGTCCTCAATATGGGAGCACTTCACAATTTCTAGCAATAGAGATCCCTCAGAATACAAGGTGTCAAAGGACCTGTTTGGGATATTCCAAACACTGAGAGGGGGTGGGGGAATTAGTGTTGGGGACTTTTTAACACCAATTTCTACTACTTATCCCTATACCTCTTGACCTGTTAGGATCTTGATTCTCTTATTCACTTTTCCATGTCACAAGCAATAATAGAAAATAATAAAAATTTACACATGATTTTTTACATGGTTCACCACTCAATAAGAACATATATATCCTTTTCATGGATGGTAATGAATAGTACATGGATTATCCACTATAATGTGATATGATGATATAGTGGAGTTTCATGAAAAACAATCATCTAGCCAATGTGAGTCCCTACACTTTGGTGGGGGTAGGAAACAATCCTTTTCCCTAAACTGCTAATAGCATAGTCTAATATGCAGCCTATAGATGGTACTTTATACTTTCTATGAATACATTATTCTTTATTCTTAAAAGGTAGATCCTTATCTTGGTATTCATAGTTATCTTCACTTGATTACTTGAAAAGCATAAGGAGTGAAATTCCCTCATTCCTTTCTCTTATTCTCTAGTGCAAGACCAACTGTAGTAGATCTTCTTCATTATTCTTCATAGTGAAAAAATTTATTTCAATAATATTCTCATTTCCTTAGCTTGAATCACATACACCAATGTGATTATTTAAACACTTAGGATCATATCACTTGGAATAATCAGAGTTAATTATTCTCCATCGTTCATTAATGCAAGTGATAATGCATGTGGAATTTAGGTTGATCATTTTCTTCCTTTTCTTTCATCTATGTTACACACATGCAGAAAAAATGTTTTAATTCACTATTTAATTTACTTCACACTTTCATGTGAATGAATTCAAGCATGAACTTTCTTCTTCCTCTCATTATGTGAGGACCATAATAGGTGTGGATCTTTGAGCGCACACACATCCTCTCCTCCTTTTACATTTGTTTCTTCCTATTTCACTTTGTTAGGGTGTTTAATTATGTTTATATGTATAAGTTTCTTCAAACCCAAATGTGTGAAAACCTTTAATTGTGTAATATTATTTTCAACCAACAACTAAAGTCCTCAGTATTTCTTCAAACCATTCACATGGGAGCATGTAACACGTAATTCCCTTGTATTTATCTCTTCTTCTTCATTAAAACATGAACCCCTATAAATAGTAGAGTGTAAAACTGAGTACCTCATAGAGTTCTTATTTACCATGTTAAACTATGATAGCCATAGGTTGTGTTCTTCTTTGTGCATAAGGGGCACATATCTGCCACATCGCAATTCTTAGTGATAGACAAAATCTCAATCACTAGCTAACGATGGTGTGGCCTTCGTGAAGCATAGCGAGGGTTTTATAAAACCAATCACATGTTCAGGTTCCGGTTATTTGTGAAGCTATTAAAGGGTGAATATCACCTGTAGAAGTATTGATAGATCTCTTCATTGTAGAGAAGAAGGATCGTGGCGCTCGATTTTTTCCTTCCTGAATAGGAAGCTCAAAGAGATGCTCTGTTTTTTTAAAACAGCTACAAAATATATATGAAGCAAGAACAATCTTCATCTCTGAATAAAACTTTTATAGGCGAGAAAAACTCATCTTATGCATTCATGATCCATGTAAAAATCCATGGAAATCGTGGCTTTCAAATCTTGAGATTTTTAGGGTTTTTAAATTCTTCAAACTTACATAAAGATATGCCATGATCCTAAAGTTTATTCCTTTTCGAATGTATCCTTCTCCTTGATCACATGCATGCATTTGAAATTTTCATGTATATCATTTTTAAATCATGCATGAATCTACATGGCCAGAACATCTTTTTTCCCTTGGCCAAACCATCATCCTTGAGATTTCGCATGCATGCAAGATGAAGATTTCATGCATTGTCTCAGTATACTTCTACATCCTCCACAAGCCTCATATGGTGTCCAGTCAATGTTCATGGTGACTCAGTCTTCCCCATGAAGATTTTAAGCGGAAAAATCAGGTGTTGGAGGTGGATTATGATAGCGCGATATGGTTCGAACATCGGGAGGATAATATGGTTTCATCTCCTACTCACGCAGTGTGGGATAGATGGATAGTAGAGATTAGATCCATCAGTTCTGAATTGATCGAACAGTGGAGTGAGACATGGGGTTGGATGGATGGTGGAGAGTACATCTGGGTTTTTCAGAATACATCTCACATAGAAACGACATCTTGGGAATTATATAGTTTATCAATCAACTCCCCCCAGCAACTACTCAGAATTTTTTTCCTCCCTCCACGATACCGCCCTATACCATGTTCTGTGGGAAGGCTTTGTGACCACTCTATTCATCCTTGCTGAAAAAATCTACACCCATGCTATGTCCTCATGCCTCCCTCATGGTGGAATGCTCTCTGTGTCCCCTATGCAGATCTTAGGGTGGATATGCCTTGTCTTTACCATGGGCGTGGTTGACCCATGCCGTCCCGCATGTGCCTCTGGTTGAGGCTGGGAAGCTATCTCAAGGAGTGGCCCCATTTTTTAAGATATCCATATAAAAATACATAGTAGAAAACTAGTTATTCAAAACAATGAATGGAATTCATTAAAAAAACCAACCACATGCATAATCACCTTAATTTCCAAGCATCTTCTTCAACCTTCTTCTTCTCTTCATTATCTCATCTTCTGCACTTCATGCAAAGCACATAATTATTTTACTTTTTTCATGATCACAATTTCAATATTCAATCATCCTAAATAAGATTCTACATAATTGTAGTAAATCATGTATCTTATATTGATACAAGTTCATTGATATTTAATATTAGTGCATCATTTTTCTGATATAGTAACAACATAGAGAATTTCCCAATCATGGAATCAAATTATTTGATTCCATAACAATTCTCTATGAATATTACGTCATCCATTATCCATTCAATTTAGAGTTTCATCTTCAATATGAAAAAAAATTGACACTTGTTGACATCAAATACAACATATACACAAATTAGTCCCAACAAACTCCCCCTTTTTATTCTGTTTTCAATACCTTAATCATTCTTCTAAAATGAATGTGTCAATGTCAAAATGAGAATCTTCTCTCTCCCTTTACTTCTTTCTTTCATCATGACATTCATTTTACTTCTTTCTCCAATACTGAAAATAAATACAATTTTCATGGTAGAGAGGGTATCATTTCATACTTATGAAATGTTCCAAAAAAACATTTCACACTATGTCTACATTATTAATACTTGGTGTAGAAAACAAGAGGATTTAATTTAGACAGTAATGTTGTCCATTACCCACTATTATGACACCTACTAAGATGGAAACTCATCTACACATCTTCAGGGGATTTCCACTTTCATTACAGGATTAACATAATTAGTGTGATATGAAATAATCCACCTATAACTCCAAAAATTACTCTAATAAAAGAATAAAAAACATTCAAGTACAATTACCAGGATAAGTGGCCTTGGGAAACATTCACTATTATTATGTCACTGATTAAATTTTTTACTACCCCTTTGTAGAATTATATTAATTTTGAGTAACCAAGGATGAGAGATTTAGAAATACCATACCTTTTACAATGACATGTTCTTTAAAAAATTATCAGATTAATTAAATTTTATACCAATTGATGGTGATAATTATTGAGTTAATGACTCTGGAAGCTTTTTCACGAGTCTCCCCCTCAAGGGAAGACTTATCATAATTGTTTTCCATGTTCTCCCCTTGATATCTTCCTTCACCTTAAATTCCCTATATGATAAGAAAACACACAATACCAAAATATTTATGAGAATATCATGGATCCTCCTTTCTCCATCAATGTAAAAAACAATGGTGGGATTATTTTCTCAACCTATATGAACCATTATTCACACTTTCTCAATTAATCACCAATGATGACTATTATTGTGTGGACCTTACAATTTCTACCCTCTATTTGTGTGTGAAGATTATTTCTTCAAGGGATTCCAAATAACTAGAATCTTCTAGTGAAAATTTCTTCTACTTGAGGAATTCTTGTTGGGATAGAGTAAATTCAAATAATATTCTAAAAGTGTGACTTACCTTGTTGCACCTCTCACACATAATTTCATTGCCTTTATGTAGAATATTATTTTTTGTTTTTATCACTATCCTTAGCCTGTGCATCTTCCACCAATAAGTCATTAGGAATTGAGGCACCATGATTGGATCTTCTACATGGATTCTTCTGGGAAGTATCCTTCTTAGTAGTTCTTATGGATGCACCACCATTCACCTTATTGAACATAGAATCCATGTACTTTTAATCTTTTCAATTTTTGGCTAGCTTCTGTGATCTTATTTTCATACCAGCTTTGTGTACCTGTTAGAATGAACAAGAACCATTTAGGTGACTACTCCTATTCCATACATCACAGGTGTTAACTAACATTACAAATATAATTGTATTATAATTTTTTCATCTGGATCTATGTATGTTTCTTATTCAACTCTATCTTTATCCCCCTTGTGATGGGATTTCACTATGATTTTACATTTAATGGATTGTACCAAAAATATAGTTCACAATAGAGAAATATATTACAGAACCTGCATCGACCAACAAGAATTGACTTCTTGCCATATTCTTTATAAGTTTTATAAATCTTCTTCTTGATACGTTGTTATTTATATGGGGAGTTATCTTCTACACATTTTCCCACATCCACCCTATCCATGGTGGTAGTTTTATTCTCAATTTTCTTCATTAATATTATTTTAGTATTTTTCTTCCAAACCGTACTTCTCTGGTGAAATAATTTTAGAAACATTAGTACAAGTTGTTATAGAAGGTAAATTCTTTTCGGCTACATGTGATAGATCAATGAGTGAATCCATGATCATCATATCACATGTTGGAGGTCTTTTGACAGTAGAGTCCTCTAGTGAACATTGAGTTCCATCAGCTATTGTTACCTCCTTTTGTGGAGACTCAATATGTGTCTTCTCAATATTGGTCCACTGAGCTTCTACTTCTATATTTCCCATATTGTGGATGACTTCCTGGTCTTCAATCATAGTCATTTTTTCTTCACGTTACTTCTTAAAATTTTCAACTTCATCTTCATGATTCATTAATTTACTTTGTAACAAAGAGTCATGTTATATGATCTTTATTGAGTCTTCTTCCAAATATACCTCCCTGAATTCATTACTCTTTTTCATATCATATACAAGTTCATGGATCATTCCTTAAAGATTATTGTTAACTACATAATTTTCTTCAACACCTTTGAGCCACTTTGATGAAGGTACATCAAACTCCCACCCACTTTTGTTGCTTCAAATGATTCAACCTATTTAGATATCTCTTGATCTATTGAGGTAGGAAGGTTTTCCATCTTCTTGGTGGGGACTTGATCCACCTTATCATTATGTTCCAAGTCTGGTGTGTCTTCAATGTCATCCATATATGTAGAACCATATTCTTCTTCTTCTTTACATAATAGGGTCTTCTTCTTCATCTTTCTCTTATCATTACTTTTCTTATTCATCACTATGTTGGTAGATATACTCTTCTTCTTAGAGATAACTAAATATTCACTGAAAGTGAACTTCATTGATAACCTAGGAAAGAAACTCAAATCTATATAATATAATGAATTATCTTTATAGAATATACCATAGGCGAATACTAGGGAGATTGCAGCTTCGAATGCTCAAGATATATGGGGTTTTGAAATTCTTTAAACTTGTGTGAAGATATGTCGCGATCCTTAGGTTGATTCTTTTTACAATGATAGATTATTCCTAATCATGTGCACTCATTTTATATTTTCATGTATCTCATGTTTAAATCATGAACAAATCCACTTGGCCTAAAAAATTTCATTTTCCTTAGCCGAACCATCATCCTCGAGATTTCACATGCATGCAAGAAGAAGATTTCATGCATGGTCTATGTATTCTCTTGTGTCTTCCATAAGCCTCAAATGGTGTCCAGTCATCATTTAGGGTGACTCGGTATACTCTGAAATGAGTGGAAGTAGAATAATCAGGTGTTGGAGGTTGAAGACAACAAAATGAGCAGGTTTGAAAATCAGGAGGATCAGACTGTTTGGGTTTATACTCACGTTGTATGGGATAAATGGATGATGAAGGTTATATCCATCTTCTACATATTTATCGAATGGTAGAGTGAGATGCAGTATTTGATTGAAGGCATATATTTCATCTGATTTTTTTTAAATTCATCACACATAGGAATGGTAATGCGAGAATTTTGTAGTTTGTCAATCAACTCCCTTATCAACTGCTCAGAATATTCTTCGTCCCTCCATGGTACCACCTCATACAATGTTGTGCGAGTTTTCTCTATGCCCTCTTATGCCTATTTGCAGGTGTGCTATGTGCCCATGATATTCCCGCATTTCATCCCATATGGTGGAGCGCTCTCTGTGTCTCATGTGCCGCTCTCGAGCTGGCTCTGCCTTGGCTTCCCCAAGGGTG
This sequence comes from Viscum album, assembly GCA_963277665.1. NCBI lineage: Eukaryota > Viridiplantae > Streptophyta > Magnoliopsida > Santalales > Viscaceae > Viscum > Viscum album. Next base: position 397,204,095 of record OY728151.1, on the reverse strand, counting down.
TGGTCAACCCTTGTGGTCCTGCATGTTCTTCGGGTTGTGGGTCAGTAGCTAGCTCATGGACTGCACCCATTTTCTATGTAAGACACATAAAAATATTTGGTAGAAAACTATGTATTCAAAAAAATTTCTGACCATCATTAAACACAATCCAATCTCTTGCGTGGCCACCTTAAAGTCCATGACGCTTCATCAATGTTATTCTTCTCTATATTATCTCATCTTCCTCACTTCATGAAAAGAACATAATTATTCTACTATTTTCATGATCACAATTTCCATCATCAATCATCCTCAATAGAATTCTACATAAATGTTATAAACCATGTACCACATTTTGATACATGTTCATTGAACATTAAGACCAGTTCATCAATCTTATGATATTATAACAACATAACGAGTTGACCAAGAATAGAATCCAATGCTATGAATCCATAAAAAAATCTCCAAACATCATTAATTCATCCTATCTCCATTCAAATTATTGTTTCTTATTAATTTTGACTACTATTGATACTTGTTGACAAAAAATACAACTTATACACATTGAGGTCCCGACATGGTGAGCCTGAAACCATGGTAGCTGAGGACTGGTTTAAGAAGCTGACCTATGTTTTCCATCTATTCAGGATACCAGTTGATCAAATGATGGTACCAATAGTTAGCCTTTTAAATTGATTATTAGGGATATAGAGGGGTTTAGTTACTCAATATTACAATGTGGTGACTCTCCCATTGAGAAAGTTTGAGAACCATTTTAGAGATGATTTATCATCTTATAAGATAATGGATATGTGTATCCAAAAGATTCTATAGCTCTGTAAGGATGACATGTGAGTATCATATAATTAATAGAGTCATAATAACCTCTCTAGGTACTCGATGGATATAATACATGATCAATAATTTAGGGATATGAAAATTAATTGAGGTCTATGTATGGAAATCTATGACTGGGATATCGCTATATGAATTCATACTTCTGTTGTAGTTATTGGGAAAGATATAGTGGTTGAATGTTTCTCAGCTAAGCGGATACAACCAATGATTTTTAGAAGTGGGAAACAAGAGAAGAGATCTAGACAGGAGGGATCCGATGATAGTCTCCAGGAAATGGTAATTCGATATGTTTTAGGAGGAGGTATCTGGACATGGGATCTGTATTTCAGGGCTCATATGGTGAGTCTAGTCATCCTAGAAAAAGACGATTCAATTCATGTGGTGGAAGGGGGCATATTTCTTAAGATTTTCCAAGCCATCATACATTGATAAAATAAATGCGGTTGGACAACCGAGGAAGATAAATCATTAGAAGATGAGATATATGTATGGTAGAGGATGTGAAAATGATTTCAGAGAGTATTATGAAGTGGTCGATGTTTCCACATGTTACCACCACCACCCCGAGGTGGTCCACACCAGGCATAGGGACAAGAAGGATAGAGGAGGGGACAACTAAATACAGTCGAGGCTTATGACCTAGGGGCATCAGGAATGATTTGATGTATGATCTATGAATTTTCTATTTTATCTTTTGTTTTTTAGATACATGTTTTAGTCATTATTTTCTTTCCCCAAATCTTATTCGAGGCTTGATGAACCTCGCTAAATCATTGGCTCGACCATCATTGATAGAGATTCCTACTAGAAGAGAAAAAATGATATTGTACAGGTTCAAAAAATGAAACGTAACTATGGAGGTGATATTTTCAGTTGGGGGATCTTGATAGTGGTGTTGAATCCTTATAATGGAATTCATGTTATGGAAGGGTTATCTATAGGTCAAGATCAGGTTGACTATTTTTGGCATAGAGGGTTCTGTGTCTGCAATAATGTATATAATTTTTCTATTTTTCATGAAAATTAAACACATGAAATATAGTATGAAATTAAACATTGAATGGTACATCTAATTACTCATTGGTTGTCTTGCCTCACCCTCAGTGTATTGGATGATATGCGTCCTGATTTTCCGAACGTGGTGGAGGAGTATAAGGATTCCATTATAGAAGAGGTTCCTCATTTACCTAATTGTAGGGAGATGGACATGTGCATTGATCTACACCCTAATATATCCCTAATATCTATACCTTCATATCGGATGGCTCTCGCAGAACATCATGATATGAGGATGAATTTGGAGGACTTGCAAAGGAAGGGTTTTTTGAGACCCAATGTTTCACCATGGTCATCCCTAGTTTTATTTTATATTAAAAATTCTATGTGATTGTGGTTATATGTAGCTCACTTAATTTTGATCCAAGTAAATGTGAAGGAAAACTCCTCTACTGAGGATTTATGTCCTCTTTGATCAGTAGAATGGGCTAAAATGGTTCTCAAAGATTGATCTTAGATTAGGATATCACCATGTGTGAATAAGGGATGAGGATACATAGAAGGAAACCTTATAGTGTCCTTATGATCACTAGAAGTACATTGTGATGCATGTTTTCATTAAAACCCCCTAGTATTGTTCATGGGACTCAAAAAATTGATATTTTAGTCTTACATAGACTTGTTTGTGTTGGTATTTTTTAATGAAATCCTAATGTACTCAGCATCTGGGATGGAGAACATGAGAAAATTGATGATGGTCCGAGAAACACTCTGAGATCACCAACACTATGGAAATATCAAGAAGGGTTAGTTCAAAATTCGTGAGGTCAATTTTATTGTAAAAATCATTTTTTTGGATATAGTTTTAGTGGACCCAGTGAAGATTGAGGCAAGGCTTTCCTCAAAGATAACCAACAGTGTTATTGAGGTAAAAAGATTCTTTGGGTTTTCATGGTACTATCTGAGTTCTATACCCGAATTATCAAGTCTACAAACATCCTTGAATTAATTGAGATTAAATGTATTCCTTTCATGTGGACAAGAATGTTTCAGTAGTGATATCCATAAATGAGGCAGAGGTTGATGAGAGCTCCCAGCCTGATGTTTCTAGAGAATGGTGTTGATTTAATGGTAATCTACAATGCATCCGGGACTGGGCATGATTGTGTCCTGATGTTGGGAAGAGAGTTTATTTTCTATGGTTCACATGTGTAGAGAGTACATGAGAAGAACTATTTTAACCATGATCTTGATCAAGTAGTTGTAGTCTTTATATCTAAGATGCGGTGACACTAGCTAATGGGCGACCATTTTATCATCTACATGGATCACTAGAATAACATGTATACATTATCATAAAAGGATATAAAAATGAGACATAAATGATGGATATAGTTCCTACAGGAAAATTACTATGTTATATTCTATACTCATGGAAATGAGAACACGGTGGTAGATTATCTCAGTAATAGATATTGTTATTACATTCTGAAGGAGGCATCAGAGTAGTTGGACTCGTTGAAGATATACATTATGGATAGTGATTATGAAATTTAGTTCTAGTTGATCACTTCCACCATCCACTACTATAGTGATTCAGGGAGGAAATTTTTGGTTATACCAACTGCAATACCCTAAATTCTCAAATATCTTCAGGACATGCTCATGATCAATTCTCAAAAGGTTGGGATCACATAATTCTTTTCAGAGGATAGACAATAGTACCAGTGGAATTGTGGGAGGAGATTTTGAGAGAGTTCCATACAAACCCTTTGATAGTAAATATAGGTGTGGGGAATATATATCAGGACCTCCCATGTTAGTTTTGGTGGATAGGGATTATGAAGGGGATTTAAAGGATTATATCTCGATGCCTCATTTTTTAGAAAATAAAGTCTGAGTACCAGGTTATAGTGAGTTTAGCTCAACCCCTTGAGGTGTATAAAAGGATTTGGATGGTATATCAATGGAATTCGTCATGGTATAACCACGTACATATATGGGACATGATTAAATCTAGGTTATCATTGATTCAATCACCAAGTCATCTTAATTTAATGTTATCCGATAGAAGTGCTCAGTAGAGATAATGTGACCCCACAACGTATAGAAGATAGCTCGACTACATAGAGCTCAATAAATCATAGTTTTGATCAAGATTCTAGGTTTAAATATCAAATATTTAAGGGATTTTATGAGGAATTTGGGAATAAGTTATGCTTGAGCATATCATTTCACTCACAGACAAGCGACCATATTGAGTAGAACATTCAGGTTCTAGAGGATTTCATATTAGAATTTTTCTCGAGTTGGGAGGATCATTTGTGGGAAATAAATTCCATTAGTTTGATTTTTGTGGTAGCATATTAATCTCCAATATATCACACTGGAGTGGGAGGCTAAGATTCATTCTCAGTACCCTAATATGTTGAGAATCCCTTGTTTTGGATTTCAGGGATGTAAATCCTCGTGGTGGGTCATATGTAATGTCTTTTATTTTACATCTATTGTTTTTATATATTGTATATATTGATTTTGAGACTAGGTGATGAGAAAATGTGTGATTCCAAGGGACTGCGTGGACAAAAACATTGTTTGAAAAATACTATTCTTTTAATATCCTACATGCACGTCTTCTTAAACATGTAAAATAACTCTTAAATAGCATTGCAGTTCAAAAATCCATGTGCACCACTGAAATCAAAATGGAATATTTACCCTAGCCATGACCTAACATTAGTCAACACATGTCTTCTATGTAAAAATATAGAAACGGAAAAAATTATCATTTAATAATTTAAATAAAAATTGTTATATAATGAAATGACATTATTCTCTTAACAACAACATTTTTTCAAAATTCCATGGTGTTATAAATAATCCTTGAATAACTAATGGATTCATGGAGATAACTGTAGTGAATTATCTCGAATTAATGATAAAAAAGTTGTTGATCATGGATCGATCAATCAATGCTGCCATAGATTTGATGGATATCACCAATGAATGTGATGCAATGATCATTCATCATTTATAATCGATCCAAATTAGGGTAGGGTGATTTTTTCTTTATGATTTTCACCATTATTGATTTCCCAGACAAATGCGAGTTAGTACATGTATAGAATGATCTATGGTTCCACAAGTATTTCATGATGGGATAGTATCTACAAGATTATCGAGAGATTTATGTTAATTGCTCTTCATTTACCCTTCTAACAGAAAATAGTCGAGGTCAATATGAATATAGTTCAAGGATAATTCCTTTGGGTTTTCTAGGGGATTTTCTCTCCCCTGTTATTCCTGATTTTCACCATTGGACACTCATGGACATTGTTCAACTTATTGGGTGGCTCAAAATGCTATCAGACCCCTTGATTGGAGGCAAACCAAAGATACAGGATGAATCAATTTAGATCCGGACATGAGGAGCCAAATCATAAATAGCTAGGAATTATAGGAATTAGAGGAGGCTCATAGTTCTGTATAAGGGACATCCATTGTGGATCTGGAATGACGATACGACAAGGAGAGGTGGAGGTGGTGGGGAGACCTAAGGCGGCGACCATGGAAGATGGTGGTGACAACAGCGGGGAACTTGATGTAGTGGGTGGCCACATGTGTAGGCGGTGTCCTTGTGGCACATGGGTGAAAATAGAATGTACTATGTCATGATAGTTTTCATGCACATGATTGGTCCATGCCAAACTATGGTCCAAACATAGATAGTTAGGTCAAATCTTTTTCAATCCTGGGGGTGACTATAGTGGGAATGGGAAACATCAACCCAAATGGTCAACCATGACCCATAATAATTTATTCCTCAGTGTGACTGTTTCATATGGGAGAGTGGTAAACTATGGAATTTGACCATAGGAACCCTCGACGTTCGGTCCAGTTGGTCGACCTCCATAATTATTAGACCGACTGTGTAGTCGGTCCATGGGCCTAGTGACCCCCTCCCTCTGAAACATTAAACAGGTATAACAATCAAATGATATTTCCATTTGAAAAGCTATATATGGCCTTGGTACCCTGACAATAAGGAAATCATTTATAAATATTACTGTGATTTTTTATCTTGGAAATATATACATTGAGATAGTTTCATTTTTTCTATTCCAAGAGGGTTTTCTACGATATTACTTCTGCACCACTGTATTGTAATCCCCTATAGTGTTTAAGCTGCACATTAAGTTAGGAATTCCTCCCTGAAACTATATCAAGATATTCTACCACCGCAAGTTTAGTTTTTAGGGAATGTATGTAACCTTCATTTTCCAGGCATTGTTCTCCATCTAGAAGGACACATCCGTGGGGTTAGTGGAGTTCCCCAGTGTGATTAGGTATGGTCACGTACATTACAAATTGTTGTAGATTTGTTTAGTGGTATTCCGCAACATGCTCGGATTGGATAACCTATATATTTTATTATAATATTCCATGACCAAGATGTTCGCATTTTGGCAGGGCCCACGTGAGCTATACATCTTCATGACCTTCTTCGATGATATCAAATCTTATGATGTGAGATCTAATAGAATGAGAATGCATTGAAAAGAATCCTATGGCTGGTAGTCTATTAAGAATACCTCATGCGGTGTTGTTTCTCTTTTTTATATCTTTATTCTCTTGTTATATTTACTATTTTCATATACCAGTTTGGGGATGAATGTAATTTCTATTATTCCTTGTTTATATTCCAAAATGGATCTTCTTTTTGGTTTCTGGGTGTCCTACTAAGTACTTTTATACTCCACCATCAATGGGCTTTTCCCACACTTGATGTTCCTTTTGAAGATGATCATATTCTTGATTGAATAATAGGAATATTAGAACCATGTGGTTCTCAGTGAGACTAGATTGACATGATGTTTCTACATTATAGGCAGTATTCCCAATACTACTTGTCTTATATGTTGTACTTTGGGGTATATAATATTTTTGGTGGGCTTTATTTCCTATTTTTTTAACATCATATTCTTTTTGTTACTCTAGTTTTAGGATATAATGGTTTGAATTAATTATTTACTTGGTGATTTTACATTTTTAGTATTTTTGTCTTAGGGATGTGTGTGTGAAAACATGTACTTTATGAAAATTCCTCCCATGTGTACGATATTCCTACTTTATGATAGTCACCAGCTCATATCCTATTATTAGCGAGCCTGGGGTAGTCACAAGACGGGCCCCTCTGGGATGGGTTGTGACACTAATACTCATTTCCATATTTTGGAATTTCAAGTTTTATTTTATAAGAATCAGATTAATGAAAATATTATTATTCATTCGTTTTGTAAATTTTATGTCATTTTCTCTATCAATAAAAATTTTGGAATAATAAAATTTCATTTTATATTCAATAAGTATAATGATAAAACAAGACACCTATTGAAATTTGTTTATACCTATGTTCACAATCATTAACAACTATTTTTTGTATGTATGTGATATGAGTTTAGAAACATTAAATATATTTTAAAACATAGTTATAATAATGAAAATCTTTTGTTTTATGTAGTGATAATGTTATTTGATGAGAAATATTTTTACACATTGTGGACATATTTTTAATTTTTTCTCTAAGATATTTATTTATTTATTTAATAGCTGGTTGGGAATGACATCATCATCATGTTGACTATTCTTAAAAAGATAGAATTAACTTTTCCATTTATATAGATATTTATGAATGCCTTTATAGAATAATGTGTAGAACACTAATGTATTGTTATGATGTCACATAAAAAATGATATTGGGACCTGAGGATGCTCACAAGATAGAGTAGAAGGTCTTCTCTATTAAACAACATATAATGAATATTAAAAGTTGATATAAATGTTATCATGAAAATCAACGATGCCATAGAGAATTTCATGTAGTTAAAAATGACCTTATATAAATTTCTCAATGGATGAAAGAAGGGTAATATAAGACCAAACTATATAGGTCCCATAAAAATAAATGATCATATTTGTATAATATATTATCTCTTATATATTTAATTGAACCCCTATTTGGTATATGGTGTGTTCCACCTATCTCTCATAATAAATTACATAACATATATGTCACAAGTACTAAATTTATTTATTGAATCCACTTATTGGATGATGGTACCTACGAAGTTGAGGATATGATGAGGATAAGTATCCTCATTTGTTTGTATTATAGAGAATAATTTTGAGGGAGAAATTCAATTAATGTTGGTAGAGTATAACAACCTATGTTTATATGATTTTTTTGTTCAAATAAATTAAATTTCTTGGATATTATTTATTACACACAAATCTAAGTGAGGTTTTGTTATATGCATTAAAAACATGTTGTTGATATCTTATGTTACATGAATCACATAGTTTTAGTGAACAATAATATATAATTATAATCATTATTTGATATATCAAGTATGTGTTAAAATTGAGAGTATTAATATGATTTGATAAATTATGAACATATACATTTTAAATAAAATTATTAGTTATCTAATAATTTTAAATAAAGTAATAATTAATTAAAATAATTTTTTTTTGAAGAACTGTATTTTTTTCTAAAAGACATCTTACACATAATTTGCACACATAATATAATATTATTTTTATCAAATTTTTAATGTTAATTGAAAAAAATAAAATTAATTACTATAATATGCATAATAATTTTATTTTAGGGTGATGTTATGGGATTCTTTAGAAATGTTTCATTATTCGCAGAATAATGAAAAATAGTAAATTTTAATTGAATGATGCATTTTTTGTTTAAATAATTCTTAATGTGAAATTATATTTTTAATTTATTTAAAAAGAATATAAAAATATATATATTAACTTTTTATTTATTAGAAACAATTTAATATTGAAATTTCATATTAAAACATTTAAACACTTGATAATTTTCTCTTTAAAACACTCTTCCACATCACATCTACAAGACTAATTTTAAAATAAATTTTCACACTTATGTGAATTGAATTTGGAAAAATGGATTCAATATTTTTAATATTAATAATTTCTAATTTCCAATATGATCATATTAATTTTTCACCAAAATTAATATTGAATGTATTAAAAATTAATTACTACATATAAAGTAACCAATGGATTTATAATGGGGTTAAAATAACAAGATAGTGGTAAAAATAACAAAAAAAACTTTTCAAACACCAATTTTATCAACATATTTATAACCTATATCATCTATATTTTATAACACTCCATTTTTTAAAACTTATGAAATTATAAAAATCTAGTTTTGATAGAATCTTTCCAAAAAATTACAAGTTTTCCCCACCCCTCACATATAAAAGGCCGCCCCTCTCCTCTGTTCCTCAAAACATCAAACCCCATTGATTCTGCCAATGCGTACCCAACATCCCTCTCATAATCCTATAATACATAGATTGTTCATAAAAACTGAAGGACCCCGGGACACCCTGAGAGGGGAGGGGTGAATCAGGGTGGAAACTTTTTCTTCTTAAAGTTGTGGATCTTGTTCCCACGTTGGCAGGAACTTCTTAAACCTGTATGAAGGATATGATCAGCAATTAAACATTCACATGCAGAGAGATGACACAACAATTTTTACTTGGTTCACCACTAAGGGCTACGTCCAAGGAGCATACGCCGACAGATTGTCGGTCGTACCTAAATCCACTATGCTTCACTAGCTGCGGATACAAAAGTTCGGGTACAGACACTCTGTCCCAGGCTCACTGCCTTTACATAAGTTTTAGGGAAAGCTCACTGCTTCCCTCGGGTCACTCCCGTTGACTCCCCCTGGCTCACTGCCGTTGGTGAAGTCTCACTCAGTTTATAGACGTGAAGGTCTCTTCAATAAATTTGCTTTGAAGTCTTTGCCTCTGCTCAGCACGAGACTCTGCTTGCATCGAAGTCCGGAAGAGATGCACTAGAACGCACAGAACCACTGAACTGGATAACCAAAACGTGCAGACAAACCTTACTGAGAAATATGCGAAACATCAACCATTTGCGCGCAAAATCATCCTATTGCGCGCAACATTTTCTTTTGGCGCGGAAAAATATTTCTCGCAAAAATCCCCTTTTTCGCGCAACTCCAAATATTTCGCGCAAGCTCCTTTACGCGATCCTTTTCGCGCATCAGACCTCGGATCTTCTCTAAGTCTTCCAAACAACCGAATGAAGGGGGTAACCTCATATTTATAGGAGATTGAGACCACTGCGCGCAAAATCCCCTTCAGTGCGGAAAAACTCTGATCTGGCGCGTAATCTTTCGCCCAGCTTATGTATTTCGCGCACAACCCTTATTTTCCGCGCAGCCCATGCCTTTGCCATCTTTCACCAAACTGATTCTGAAACAGCATTTGCACGAAAAAAAACTATTTCGCGCATCCCGCTGTTTTCCGCGCCCAACTTATGTATTTCGCGCACATCCCTGATTTTCCGCGCAGCCCATGCCTTTTCCATTTTTCACCTCTCTGATTTCGAAACACTGTTTGCGCAAAAAAACTATTTCGCGCATCCCGCTGTTTTCCGCGCCTAACTTAAATTTTTCGCGCAAGCCTCTTATATTTCGCGCACCACTTCCTTTTTCTGCGAAGCTCCTCTTGCAGACAATCCATGTCTTCATTTTCCGATTTTGAGGCCCAAAAATTTGGCAAACACTGGGAAACAGCGCCACCTTCAAAACTGTTGTCTGCTCGAACTGTATGATCACTTTGCTGGAACACATTCGGAACTTCCACTGAGGATTGACAACAAACACAAACCATACACCAAATCATGCTTTGAAGAACATGGTTCCAACAATCTCCCCCTTTGGGTTTGTTGGCAATCAGAATAAATTCAATAGATCTCCAACCATGAGCAAATCCAAAACGCAAGAATCAACTCAGCCAACACTCTAAGTCTACGTGAGCAATGCTCGGTGTAGAAAACAAGAAAGGAAGCTTGAATTGGGTCTTAGTGTTTTGAAATTCTCCATGACGCCCGATGTTATCCTTATTAAACTTCACAATCTTACACTTCCATCACAGAAGAATTTCTTGCCGTGAATTTCTTGCCTTGAATTCTCTTGCCGTGAATTTATTCCTTTCTCCCCCATTGACAATAAAACCAAAGACCGAAAAGTTTGTTCAACGTTCAGCTCAAGCCATACTCCCCCTGGATAGTATCTCCTCCATAAACCTGCATCACAGCCATAAGCAGATAAAAACACTTAAAACAAACGGGGAGAGGGGAGTTTCGAAACCTCCTTATGCAGCAGGAGGTGGTTGAACACCTAGGTTCAACCGATGCTTTTCAAACACAGCTGCTGACAGTGGCTTTGTCAGGATATCAACTACCTGCTTATCAGTTCCAACATGGTCCAGTCTAATCACCCCTTGTTCAACCTTTTCTTTGATGAAATGATACCGTATTTCAATATGTTTTGTACGAGAATGCTGAACCGGATTTTTTGTGAGATCAATTGCGCTTTTGTTATCACAGTAGATCACCATTGGCTGCTTTACCTCATCACCAATATCTGTTAATTGTTGCTTCATCCATAGCAGTTGAGTGCATGACTTTGTGGCAGATATATACTCAGCTTCAGCAGTACTAAGAGAAGTACTTTCTTGTTTCTTGCTCAACCAGCCAACACAATTATTTCCCATAAAGAATGCTCCACCACTGGTGGACTTTCTGTCCACAACATCGCCAGCCCAGTCAGCATCAGAAAATGCGGATAATTCACTATCCCTTCCTACAGCAAAGTATAATCCATACTTGTAAGTACCTTGAATATACCTCATGATTCTTTTCACTGCTGTCATGTGTTCCTCTTTTGGATTACTCTGAAAGCGGGCAGAAAGACATGTAGCAAAGACAATATCTGGCCGTGTCGCTGTCAGGTACAATAGGCTCCCAATAATTCTCCTGTATAGGGTGGGATCTACAGATTTCCCATCCTCGTGCTTCCCAAGTTTGGTTCCAACTGCAATCGGAGTTGACATTGGTTTGGAGTCTTGCATGATAAACTTCTTCAGCAGCTCTCTTGCATACTTTTCCTGAGATATAAAAGTGTAGTCTTTCCTCGGAGTCACTTGCAGTCCCATGAAATATGTGAGCTCCCCAATCATTGACATTTCAAATTCTGATTTCATATGATTGGCAAATTCATCCACTGATTTCTGTTTGCTGCCACCAAATATAATGTCATCGACGTAAACAAGAACCATGAACTGATCTTTTGGAGAATTCTTCACATAGAGATTGTGATCAACTCCTCCTCTTTTGAATTCCAGCTTTTTGAGATACAAATCTAGTCTAGAATACCATGCCCTTGGTGCCTGTTTTAATCCATAAAGTGCTTTCTTTAGCTTGCAGACCTTTGATTCATCAGCACCATGAAGAAAACCCACTGGTTGTTCAATGTAGACATCTTCTTCGAGTACACCATTTAAGAATGCTGTCTTGACATCCATTTGATATACTTTATATCCTCTTTGGAGAGCCATGGAAAGGAGTAGCCTGATTGACTCCAATCTAGCCACTGGAGCAAAGGTTTCTTCAACATCAACACCTTCAATCTGAGAATACCCTTTACATACCAGTCGAGCCTTGTTTCTGATAACATTGCCATGCTCATCATACTTGTTCTTGAAAATCCATTTGGTGCCAATCACATTGTGACCTTTGGGTCTCTGGACCAATTCCCACGTCTGATTTTTGTCAATCTGATCTAACTCTTCATTCATGGCTTTCACCCAGGATTCATCCATTGCAGCTTCTTCAAATGAGGTTGGCTCTACAACTGATAGAAATGCAGAAGGTGTGTTATTTCTCATCCTCCTTGTTTGAGTGGGTGCATTCATGTCCCCAATTATGTTGGATGGATCAATCTCAGCTCTTCGGTTTCTCCTGAGAGATTCAGTAGCATTATTTTCAGCTATAGGTTCTTCTTCTGATTCTTCTTCTGAGTCAACATCATGATGTGACTGCTGAGAGTTTTGAACAACTTCCTCTATCTTTGTGTTTGTGTTTTCTTCACGTTCACTTTCTTCCTGATTGTCCATCACATCCGCATATGGCGTCCTTGAAGCATTTGTGGTTTTCTCTTCAATTATCTTAACATCACTGCTTACCACAATCTTCCCCAAGCGTTTATTGAAACACTTGTAAGCTTTACTGTTCATTGGATACCCAAGAAAAATTCCTTCATCAGCATTGTCACCATACTTTCCTTGGTTTCCTTCTTTATTCCGGATGAAACATTTGCTTCCAAAAACCCGAAATTATTTCAAGGAAGGCTTCCTTCCATGCCATAATTCGTACGGTGTCTTCGTTTCTCCCATGTAGAGCCCTGTTTGATTCTGAATGTGAACTGCAGCTTCAACAGCCTCCTTCCAGTAATGGCGAGAGATACCACTCTCAATCAACATAGTCCTGGCCATATTGTTGACCTGTCGATTTCGACACTCAACAACTCCATTTTGTTGTGGAGTTCTCACAGTAGCTACCTCATGCTGTATTCCATGTTTCTCTAGATAGTTTTCAAACTCAATGGATGTGTATTCCCCTCCATTGTCCGATCGTAGGACTTTTATTTACCGTCCAGTGTCATTCTCGGCAATTCGGCGATAAGTTTTCATGCAATCAAGTACTTGTCACTTTCTGTGAATCACCATTACACAAGCCATTCTACTATAATCATCAATGAAAAGGACGAAGTACCTCTCTCCATAGGTTCCAGCAACATTTATTGGGCCACATACATCAGTGTGAATGAGATCGAGAAGATGTGATGCCCTTTTCTTCTTTGGACGATACAAATTACAGACCAGCTTCCCACGAATACAGGCATCACAAGATTTTTCCCGTTCGCGTTTTAGAATGGGAATATCCATGACTATCTTCATCTTAGATATCTTTTCCATGTCTTGTTGGTTAATGTTCCCCCGCCTTAGATGCCATAAATTGTTTTCTTCGTCAACAGACAAGTAACAAGAGTTCACTTTGCTGTCAACCTGATATAAGTTTCCATCTGTTCTACAACCTTTCATAAGAGAATTCCATGTTTTTCCTTTTATAGTGCAGCCTTTTTGATTGAAGGTTACTATGAGCCCTGAGTCACAGAGTTGACTTACACTGAGGAGATTATGGCGTAGACCGTCCACATAAAGAACTTCAGTCTTTTTCAGCTCTCCGTTGGCGAGAGCAGTATTCCCACTGCCTTTAATCTTCAAAGCGCCATCGTTACCAAACCGTACTGTTCCATCAACCTTCTTTTCAATGTTCTTCAGAAGGTCAGCATTTCCTGTCATATGGGAAGAACATCCACTATCAAGAATCCAGGTGCTGCTACTCTTTGTAGCTTTGAGGGCTACTTCCGCAAGATTGGATTTCTCGATTTTCTTCTTTTCTTTCCATGAGATATTGGATTGAGCATAAGAAACTGATGGCCTTTTAAAACATTCTTCCACATAATCTGAGTCTTCATACCCATAATCATCTTCTAGAAGAGAAAAACTATTTGTGAGAACAACATCATCAGGAGGATGAACCCTGTCCCGTCTTTGGGTGTTGTATGAATTTCTCTTGTCATACCGCTGCCTGCAAAACATAGCTTTATGGCCAAAGTTAGAACAATTAAAACAGTAACCATAGAAGATATTTCTTCTATAAGATGGAGGATATGAAATCGGTCTCCTTTGTTGATTTCCCAGATCTTCTCCATTAAAGTAACTCCTTTCCTCTTCGCAATATGACATAGTATGGCCCAGATAGCCACAGAATTGACACTTCATGTGAGGGAATGCCTTCACACCTGAATTTCTCCTCATACCTTCATCCCTGTGAGAGTAGTTGAACTGCCTATCATTTCTAAATGTTTGATGGTAATTGTCAGTTATCCTTCTAGTTTGGATTGAGGGTTCCTTTTTCAGCACTTCAGAAAATGTTTCAACATGTTCAACCTTCGTTTTGTCTTTCTTTTGAATTTCTTTATTTCCAGCAGTTGATGTCTCAGCTTCACATCCAATTCCACGCTTTCCCATGCAGGCGGGTCTTTGAACGCTCAAGATTTTTTCAAATCCATCAGAACCACATTTGGCTCTTGCCAATAATTCAGCATCTGAGAATCTTCTAGGTTGTATTTTCTTCCTTGATTCTTTTGAAAAATATTCGGTCTCAAGTTTACTCCTAAGAGTAACAATTTCCTCCTCAAGACCCTCAGTAGTCTTGGACTTTTCTTCCAGTCTTGAGGTGAGGTCATTGATGACCTTTCCCTGCTCTTCAATTCTTATCTTAAGATCCAATACATCATCATTGCTTTCAATGATTTTAGACTGAACTTTCACAAACTCTTCCAGACGTTCAATTTCATCTTCAAGTTCATCAACATATTCTGATGACTCTTTGACCATTTCCTTCCACTTATTACATTTCTTACATTTACTCTCAATCTTGGAGAAAGCATCCTTAATTTGAACCTTTGGATTATCAAGGGCAGTACTCTGATTATTTATGCCTTTATTGATTGAAGAATCTGATATTTCAGTGGTAGCCATCATGGAAGCATGTTTTTCAATTTTAAATTCTGGTTCTTCTTCCTCACAGAATTCAATATCATCATCTTCTTCCTCACAGACAAAGCTCTTCTTCTGCATTTTCTTTCCAGATTTGAAATCACCCTTTTTGAAAAACCTTTTCCGAGACTTTTCAATGTCTTCAGCTTCGCTCTCACCATTATCCAACTTTCTTTGGCACTGAGAGGCAATGTGCCCAACTCTTCCACAACGGAAACATGCAAGAGTTAACTTACCTCTAAATTTACCTTTACCCTTTTTCAGCTTCTTCGCGATGAGGGAAAGAATTTCTTTTTCTTCGTCATCATCACCACTACTGTCTTCTGAAATTTTCAGTTTGTCCATGGCTTTGAATGCCATTTCTTTGCTCACGCGAGTCGTGGCATCTTCAGGTTTGACTCTCATCTCATATGCCACTAAACTACTTAACAAATCATCCAGAGAAAGTTTGGATAGATCTCTTTCTTCGAGGGCTGACACCTTTGCATTGTATATGGGAGGAAGTCTTCTCAATATTTTTTTAACGATATCAATGTCTTTGATTTCTTCTCCATGACCTCGAATTGCTCCCACTACTTTAGTAATTCGATTAAAAAATAAATCTGCATTTTCATTGCGATGCATCTTTAGGTCGTCAAACCTGTTATGTAAAACCTGAAGTTTTGCCTCCTTTACCTTGCTATATCCTTCATAAATGTTTTCAAGTTTATCCCAGATAGACTTTGCTGAAGTTCAACTCATCACCTTTAGATATATCTGATCAGAAAGAGCTGCGGTGAGTGCATTTTGAGCTTTAGCATCTGCATCAAGAATTTTCATGTCTGTGTCAGTCATAGCCAGTCCTGTTTGATCAGTGACTTGTATTCCTTGCACAATAGAAAACAAACCTCCCATTCCAAGAGATCTTAGATGAGATCGCATCCTATTCTTCCAGATCTGAAAATTATTTCCATCAAAGAGAGGGACTCCCCTCACATTGGCTGCATTCTCCATGGCGACAAAGGACAGATTCAAGACCAGCAACCTCGCTCTGATACCACTTGAAGGACCCCGGGACACCCTGAGAGGGGAGGGGTGAATCAGGGTGGCAACTTTTTCTTCTTAAAGTTGTGGATCTTGTTCCCACGTTGGCAGGAACTTCTTAAACCTGTATGAAGGATATGATCAGCAATTAAACATTCACATGCAGAGAGATGACACAACAATTTTTACTTGGTTCACCACTAAGGGCTACGTCCAAGGAGCATACGCCGACAGATTGTCGGTCGTACCTAAATCCACTATGCTTCACTAGCTGCGGATACAAAAGTTCGGGTACAGACACTCTGTCCCAGGCTCACTGCCTTTACATAAGGTTTAGGGAAAGCTCACTGCTTCCCTCGGGTCACTCCCGTTGACTCCCCCTGGCTCACTGCCATTGGTGAAGTCTCACTCAGTTTATAGACGTGAAGGTCTCTTCAATAAATTTGCATTGAAGTCTTTGCCTCTGCTCAGCACGAGACTCTGCTTGCATCGAAGTCCGGAAGAGATGCACTAGAACGCACAGAACCACTGAACTGGATAACCAAAACGTGCAGACAAACCTTACTGAGAAATATGCGAAACATCAACCATTTGCGCGCAAAATCATCCTATTGCGCGCAACATTTTCTTTTGGCGCGGAAAAATATTTCCCTCAAAAATCCCCTTTTTCGCGCAACTCCAAATATTTCGCGCAAGCTCCTTTACGCGATCCTTTTCGCACATCAGACCTCGGATCTTCTCTAAGTCTTCCAAACAACCGAATGAAGGGGGTCACCTCATATTTATAGGCGATTGAGACCACTGCGCGCAAAATCCCCTTCGGCGCGGAAAAACTCTCATCTGGCGCGTAGTCTTTCGCCCAGCTTATGTATTTCGCGCACAACCCTTATTTTCCGCGCAGCCCATGCCTTTGCCATCTTTCACCAAACTGATTCTGAAACAGCATTTGCGCGAAAAAAACTATTTCGCGCATCCCGCTGTTTTCCGCGCCCAACTTATGTATTTCGCGCACATCCCTGATTTTCCGCGCAGCCCATGCCTTTGCCATTTTTCACCTCTCTGATTTCGAAACACTGTTTGCGCGAAAAAACTATTTCGCGCATCCCGCTGTTTTCCGCGCCTAACTTAAATTTTTCACGCAAGCCTCTTATATTTCGCGCACCACTTCCTTTTTCTGCGAAGCTCCTTTTGCAGACAATCCATGTCTTCATTTTCCGATTTTGAGGCCCAAAAATTTGGCAAACACTGGGAAACAGCGCCACCTTCAAAACTGTTGTCTGCTCGAACTGTATGATCACTTTGCTGGAACACATTCGGAACTTCCACTGAGGATTGACAACAAACACAAACCATACACCAAATCATGCTTTGAAGAACCTGGTTCCAACAAAAACTACCTAAGATTGATTTTGGAGGAAACCAAAAGAGGATTCCCGAATAAGAGGTAATGTTCATCAATAAGATTTTTTTTAATTTCATCGTCCACCTACTTCAAAACAAATTATACAATGATGATATAATATCCTAAGTATCTTCTATTTTTTCAAAATCCATCACCCAGGGCCTGGGATGTTACTACCCCATGCCCACCTCCCATAGTCTAGGGACTAGTGTCCAGTGCTGAGTAGTCATTTCATAGAAAGTGGAGGAATTTTTCTACAAACCCACACACTCACACACACACCCATACTCAAGAAAAGTTCTGAACTGAAAATAGTGAGATAAAATATATGAACCCCAATAATAGTTACAGTACACACATAAAAGTAAATGAGACAAAATATATTCCCACCTTAAATAGAATAGTTACAAGCTCCAGGGTCTCATCCGCATAAAAACCTACGTAAAGGGTTTGTACAGTAAACTGTCTGAATGCCGCTAAAGCATACCACATCTATTAGGTCACCCTAATGTACCCCAAACTCGTAAACACCATGTACAATGTCATAGTATTCAATCATCTACACAATACATGACATGTGTGGAAGAATCTCATGCTTGGGTGAGTAAAACAATATATAGTAGGGACCCGAAACCACAATGGTACACCACAAAAAAGACGCAAGGCATACTACCAAATAGATACAAGAAATGTAGATGATAATAAGTATAACCAAGAGAGTCACTAGAGTCATCTCACACCTTGATACATATACTAAGAATGGCCAGGCATATCCAAATCAAAGGAGACATACTCTACATCTTAATAGTAGACACACACTACATCTTTGTAGGAGACACACTCCGTATATCTATAAGAGAAACACTCCATATAACTATATGACACACACTTTATATATCTATAGGATACACACTCTTTCATAAAATAGGAGACACAATATGTGATATTGTAGGAGACTCACCCCATATATCCATTGGAGACACGCTCTTTGTAACAATAAGAGAAATGATCTGTATAACTATAGAATACACACAAAATATACGAATAGAAGACACGATTTCTATATCTGTAGGATACACCATCCATATATCCATTGGAGACACACTCTATATAATCGTACACCTAGCTGCAAGAATCTATTCTTAGCGTTCTCGCTTCAGGAACACCAACTCCTTGAGAAAATACGCTATACTCCGACCACCATGAAAACTCTCGTAGAGAATCTCAAAAGTAACTTTTTTTCACCATGTTCCTGAAACTATAAATGGATCATTAAAAGGAAACATAGTTAGAGAGTTTTGGGAATTTAAGAAAAAGGGGCATGTAGGGTCAGGGACTGGTCCAACCCTATCGGGCCGACCCGACCCCACCCAGGCCAGCAGATCCAATCTTACCCGGTCGGTCTAGGATGACTCGAACTAGCTCGGCCCAAAGGACATGCCTTTTGGGCCATGTGTGTAGACCTCTATGCCATTGGAGTGGTTTGGAATTTCCATTTCGGCCTGCCACATATAGGCTGGTTTACTACGCTGGCCGCGATTCAACCTCGCAAAACATACCATGTCTCCTGCATGCAGCTTAGCTGTGTGCTATGCAGTCAACATGGATAGACCATGTGTCACAGTTGGCCATGACCAGAAGATCCTTGAAACGTCCCTAAAATTTTAATTATATTTTTTTATTAATTTTGTGTTTTATTTTATATTATACTCAAAAAAACAATATCCTTTACTTAATGATGTGGGTATAATTAAAATGACACCATTGGGTATCAACTGCTATATGACCGTTGGTCAATATGACTGTTAGAAGCGATAATCTTAAGGTTGTGTTTTTATAAATACAGTTATCTTGGTTAATTATTACAAAAAGAAGATTGAATGGCCTCATCTAGTAGAATCAGACCATATGAATCCCATATTCAAAGCATGGGAAAGAGGTAGCATTATTGGTCTTTGCTTTGGACCAAGCCCAAGTCGAACTTCAACATATGAATATTGAATGGAATCACCTAAGGGAGAAGTTCAAGATGATAGAAACCACAACTCGGGCAGTGGTGTCTGAGCCAACCCAGTATTCTATCACTATAGCATGCCTTACACTTAGGTCATATGCTAGTGTTATATGGGGCTATTTAACCAGACCTTAGCTGCTTTTTGTAATCCTTTTATATAAATAAAATTTAATTTATTATTATGGAAAATTATTTGAATTTGAAATATCTGGATTAATATAAGATGTGAATTATTGATGATTTTTTTTAAAAAGGGTATTTAAATATATTTATTTAAAATATAAACAATTAATAATGTGTAATGATTTTTCAAAAAATGGTCTTCTATAGTTGTGATCAATGATTAATTTAAAGTCTAATTATATCAACTTGATTTTTAGTGAATAGTAAAGAATAAATATTATCATACCCATATAAATAGTAATGAATTGTAATCATAAATTTTTACTTTATTGTATCATGGTTATATGACACTTTTATGGGAACTTGTTTACTTTTTTATGGTGTTACAAAATGAGTTATAGTTTTAAAGTTGTATTTTTGGAATAAATAATGAATTTATTTAAAAACAAAAATAAAAATATTTAGAAAATTATATCCATAAAATGGATTTCATTTTTGAATTAAGAACATCAATATTAGGTAAGGGTGAATTTTTAGGATTTTTCTTAAAAAGTTGAATTTTCAATGAATAGTAAAAAATTGAGTTCTGAGTTTCAGGTGTTTAATGACACCATTAATGATGTAATAATAGTGTAATATTTCTAGTAGTCTTATGAAGAGTGATATATGATATGAAGTTTCCCAATTGTAAAATACCATGGGAAAACTCATGGTTTTTCAAATACCACCGATGAGGTGTCCCTTGGAAATTAATAATTTATTCCCTCACTTTTACTATAAATACCAAGACATTTCTCTTATTAATTTCACTCCAAAATCCTCCTCATTGATCTTTTAGTCTCTTTATCTTGAAAGGAGTCCTCCAATTGTAACTTCAAGCATGCTATGGTTCCAACCATTAGGCTTTCGATGTCACTCATCAAGGTAAGGGAACCATTCACCCTCCTCTTTTAAGTCATGACTTCCTTTATGTTATGTCTTATAGATACATTTTATTATGAGGGGGATTGTTCTTATATATCTTTACTACTGTACATTTCATTTCCAAATTATAAGAGACGCTTTCAACTCTCATCAATTTATTTTCTGAATTTTTATGTGATGCCGTTAGGCTGTCGAATTTTCATAAATGAAATTGTGCTTTCTCTTTCCGTTCAAGTTTCCTTTTCATGTGGTGTCTCATTAAAATGATTACACCATGATATTATTTATTTTTATTATGTCCTTATACTTTAAAATAGTTTATTTATGTATGGGGTATCCTTTTCCCCTTTCTTTTTATTATTTTATAAGACCATGATGTATAGCTGTTATGCTGCAGAAATTTCGGCTCAAAAATTCTATTTTTTCACTCTTTTATTATTCATGTGAATAACCAGACATATTTTGATTCTATGAGTGTTCATATATATACCAATAGTTTTTTATTTGATTCTTTAAATTTAATAAAGATAACCCTCACTCTCTTTCCATGGGTTATAAATGACATAATGATTTTTTAACTTTTAAATTTTCACAATCTTGAAATGAAACCCATTTTTCCTATATTGGTTATGTATGAAATATTTTATTATGATATATGTGGCTCACATGTAAATAAAAACATATTAATGGTGATCCTTGATAGCGCTCCAATTCATCGAGTACAGAATTATTCCCTATATAGGACATGTTTTATGATACCTTTTTGAATAACCATGGTAAATATTATGAAACCTCGGAGATAAAACTTCATGATATGTTCATGAATGTCTAAATGAAATTTTTTAGCCACATCATCATGTAGTGATTCATGTTTTTTTATCATGATATTCCTATTCTTCTATTGCTCATGACTTTATTAATTTTATCATGTTCTAATTAATATTGCTCAATATTACATGTCAATTATTTCACTTGTTTTCCTTACTAAGCCATCTACTCACCCTTTACATTAATGTATGTCTCCAGGATATGAGATCCAGTAATTTTACATTCGATGAAACTATTATTAATCCTTAATAGTGGTTTAGAATAATGTTTTATGTTTTTTTCATGTATTATGTTCTTCATTTCCAAGACACTAGACATTAATGATCTTGTGTTTGTAAAATGTAATAAAAAGTTATGTAATAAAAAGGCCGGATACCATAGACGGTATCAAAGGATTGATTAGTTATTTATAAAAATTAGGATATGAAAACATTAGGAAAAACAAAATATAAATGTTTTAATATAGGAAAAAATCCTGTTATTTTGGTGAGTATTGAGTATGTGGTTTATCAAGAAAATGAATCCATGTCTTGATACAAGTAGGTAGAGGCAACTCTGGCACAGAGGTACCTAGGAGTGAAAACTCCGATAAGGAGTATCATGCTTGACCCAGGGTATCCCGATACATAATAACGGGCCTTACTACTCTCTTGGTTAAAACACTCCAGTGGGATATGTTTGGTTAATCATAAGATTTTTATGAATCATTATGAAGGATTTATAGGGAAATGTAAATGTTGAAAGAATTATTAAGACATAATATCCTTTATTGTTAAAAGAATCATAAATGAAATCGGTTTCTCACTAAGGTTTTAATCCTTTGGAAAATGGAAGGCAACAGGATGAACCGTGCAAATGGTTATCACAATGGACCATGCTCTGAAGGCCCTCTGATAGAAGTCAGAATGGAAACATTCATGCGAATGATAAACCAACTGACTCAATTTATGGGAAATAACATTAATCAAGGTGAGATACCAATCTCACCATGAAGGGAAAAAAATTCTATTGAGTCTTTTATGCATCGTTGACCACTAAAATTTAGTGGATTGATCGACCCATTTATTGATGAATAGTAGATCATCTCTATATGGAAGATCTTTTCTGTGCTCCGCTGTTCAGAGTAAGAGAAGGTCACCCTGGCTATCTATCACTGAGTGGGAGAAGCTGAACAGTGGTGGGAACTGATTAAAAACCTGAGACAAAGAGTGTAGGTTAAATTTATATACTAGGAAGAGTTTAGAGGGATCTCCATCAGCAAGTATTTCCCTCGTTACATGAGAACAAGAATGGAGGGGGAGGTTCTCAAGAATAATTAGAAAGAGAATTAATGTTTGGGAAGCTATGAGGTGAACATTACAATACTTTCCCAATATACCTCAAGAATTTTCAAGAATCCTAATGGTATGGTTAATAGATTCATTGGTCGACTGAGACCTCATCTAGGGAAGAATCTAGCCAACCGAGATTATGATAGCTATGAAGAGATCATACAGAGTGCACTGAAAGTTTAAATGAAGTTTGGTGAGATGCAGTGGTCTCATAAATCAAACGAAAAAAGAGATATATGGATCCTATATTAGAGAGTTACGTTGATCATGGAATAGGAGGAAAGAAAGTTTAATTCCCCACATGTAATAAATGTGGGATGAATCATTCGGGGAACATCCTGCTCAAGAGCGGGAAATGCTACAAATTTGGAAGAGATGGCCATATAGTGAGGAATTGTTGTAGTGATGTAAAACCTCAACATCAAAACACTAATGACATGGGTAAGATAGTTTAGGCCCTACCTGATGTGCAATGATTTAGGTGTGGACAACTTGGGATCTTTTCCAATCACTATCCAAATCCGAGGGCAGTGGAAGGGAACCACCATTAGCCTCAACAAAGGCCAAGGGAGAAATTTCGTGCTATTTCTATCACGATAGCAGAATTTGAAGCTCTAAATGATGTGGTAGCAGGTACTCTTATTGTTCTCTCAAAGCTATCAGGTACTTTGTTTGACTCTGGTTCTACGCAGTCCATTTTTTACTACATGTTTTCAAATAATTTGAAATCAACCCACGACTTGCTAAAAGTAGAGTTACCAGTCAAGACTCATTGGGGGATCATACAAGCATCATCACTATCTAGAAACTCTAGTATTTACTTTGGTTAGCACAATCTTATCTCAAATCCAGTAGTCATTCCCATGATGGAATTCGACATTATACTAGGGATGGACTGGATCTCAATGTATAATGCTATGATCAAATGCAGAAGTAAGGAAATATCAGTAGTACTGAATGAAAAACCTTCAGTTAACTTTTAAGGAGAGATATATCAACCTAATCTTTATCTAGAATAACCTCCTAGATACTTCATTATAGAATTGAACTATGAAGAAGAAGAAGAAGATGGAAACGATAGTTTGAGGATAGAAAATGTTTCCATCGTCCAGGAATATGTTGACGTATTTCTTGAAAAGTTGCATGGACCTCCCCCAGAAAGAGAGGTATAGTTATCCATTGAAATCATACATGGATATCATTCAATATCAAATTCCACATATATGATGGAAAATATGTTGATGGAGTAATTAATGAAACAACTCCATGTTATTTTAGAGAAGGGGTTTATCCTACTGAGTGTTTCTTCTTAGGGAGCACCTGTTCTCTTTTTGAAGAAGAATGATTGATTTATACGGCTATGAATTTATTATAGATAACAAAACGGGTTAACAATAAAGAAAAAAAAACCCTTCCATGAATTGATGACTTATTTGATCAACTTCTTGGGGATCAATTCTTTTCTAAGATTTATCTTTGATATGGTTAACATCAATTGATGGTGAAGAATGAAGATATTCCAAAAACTGCCTTCCGATCAAGATATGTGCATTGTGAGTTTGTTGTTATGCCTTTTGGACTGTCTAATTCACATGCAATTTTTATGGATTTGATGAATACAGTCTTTAAAGACTACCTTGATAACATTGTGGTTTTTTTATTGATGATATTCTGATATATTCCAAAAGTCGTGAGGAGCGTGAGGATCATATAAGGGAGATTTTAAAACATTACAGAAGGAGTTTATTTTTGTAATGTTTAGTAAATGTGAATTATGGTTATAACAAGTTTCTTTTTTGGGGCACGTGGTTTCAAATGATGGAGTCACAGTTATCCCTGCAAAGACAAATTTTGTAGAGGAGTGGCCTCCGCCTACAACAATAAATAAGATTCGTAGTTTCCTTGGATTTTCCGGATATTATAAGTTGTCTGTAGAAAATGTTTCACGACTTTTTAATCCATTACCCATGTTAAATAGAAAAGGTGTCAAGTTAATCTGGACAAAGAAGTGTGAGGAATGTTTCTAAGAGCTGTAGAAGATATTGGTTACTGCACCCATGTAAACTCTGCCCTCAAGTGGATAAGGATTTGATATTTTTAGAGATGCATCTCTGAAAGGTCTTGGGATCTTCCTCATGAAAAATGAAAATGTCATTTCTTATGCATCTATATAGTTGAAGGCACATTAGCAAAACTATCTTAGGCATGATCTGGAGCTGGATGTGTTCGTTTTTTCTCTGAATATATGGTGGCACTATCCTTATGGAGAGAATTGTGATATATACACAGACCATCAATGTTTGAAGTATATTTTATCACAAAATATATTGAACATGAGAAAATGGAGGTGTTTGGATCTTCACAAAGACTACGATTGTTCCATTCATTATCAACCTAGAAGAGAAAACAAAGTCGTTGATGCATTATGCAGGAAAGACATAGTTGTTCTATCCATTATGAGGATTCAAAGTGATCCTTTGATCAATGACATAGTAAAACTGGACATGGGAATTATAAAATAAGGGAGATCATCAACCCTAACCCAAATGATTTTTCAACTTTCATTACTAGAGAAGATAAATAAATCTCATAAAGAAGATCCTTTGCTTTAGAATAAGTTTGAGGCTATGAAGGATGGGAAGTTTCTTGAGTTCAATACTGATCAAGAAGGTGTACATAAATTTCAAAAAAGAAAATGCGTTCCATCTATTCCGGAATAAACAATGAATTGATTATTGAATATCATATCTCTATGTTCTCTATACATCCTGGTAGCATGAAAATGTATAGAGACCTTCATAATCAGAGTTTGTGGGATAATATGAAAACGGAGATTGCTGACTACATGTCAAGGTAACTGCAATGTCAGCAAGAGAAGGTGGAGTGACAACTTCATAAAGGGTTATTGCAACCAAAACCCATATAATAATGGAAGTGGGACAATATCACTATAGACTTTGTCACTGGTCTCTCGAGAACATCCAAAGGAAACAATGTGATATGGGTTATTGTGGACCGTCTCACCAAGTCTGCCGATTTTATCTTTATTCTAGAAAATTTCTATCTTGATCAATGTTCCAGGATTTACGTGAAGGAAGTTGTATGTCTTCAAGGGGTTCCACTTTCTATCACAGCTAATCGTGATCCAAAGTTCACATCAAAAATCTAGGGAACTATTCAACAATCTATGAGCACTAAATTGAATTTCAGTACGACCTATCACCCCCAAATTGAAGGCCAATCTAAAAAGACAATTCAGACACTCGAGGAAATGCTATGAACATGCTCAATGGAAGTTAATGGTGGATGGGATCAATATCTCCATTTAGTTTAGTTATCTTACAACAATATATTCAACTCGAACATTCAAATGTCACCCTATTAAGATATATATGAGAAGAGATGCAGAAATCCTACTAGTTGGGATGAAGATGGGGAGACAAAGCTTCTTGGGCCTGATCATGTCCAAGTGATGTCAAAAAAAGAACATGTCATCCCGCAACACATTAAGGCTGCTCAGAGTCATCAAACGAGTTATGCCTACAACTGTTGAAGGGACATGGAGTTTGATGTTGGTGAAAATGTATTTCTTCGTATTTCACCTTGGAAGAGAGTCATGAGGTTTGGGAAAAATGGAAGCTCAGCCTTAGGTGCATTGGCCCCTATTAAATCATTGATCGTGTGGGAGAAGTGCCCTATCATCTTTCACTTACTCCAAATCTATCACATGTTCATGATTTAGTCCGCGTATAGCTATTGTGGAAGTACATACCTGACCTTTCACTTGTTCTAAACCCAAAGGTGGTACAACTGAAACATAACCTCTCTTATGAGGAGTAGCTGGTGGAGATCTTGTATCGTAGAGAAAAGGTTATACACAACAAGACTACCCACCTTGTTAAGGTGTTGTGGAGAACCAAAAATGTGAAGAAGGCATGTGGGAACTGGGAGAGTCTATGAGACATAAGTACCCCCACCTTTTCTCATCAAAGGGCACGAGAAAAAATTTTTGGAATGAAATTTATTAAGGGGGAAGAATGTAACAACTTGAAATTTTTAATTATATATGTTTCCTAATTTTGTTTGTTATTTTATATTATACACTGCAAGATTATATCCTTTAATTAATGATGTAGTTATAATTAAAATGAGACTGTTGGGTTTTGACTATTATATGATTGTTGGTCAATATGACTGTTGGAAACTATAATCTTAATGTTGTGTTTTTATAAATATGTTTATCTTGGTTAATTAATATATAAAAAAGATTTAATGGACACTTCTAATAGACTTGGGCCATATAAATCCCATGTGTCAGATCTTGGGGAGGAGGTAGCATCCCTGGGCTTTGCTCTGGACCAAACCCAAGTTGAACACCAACATATGAAGCCTGAACGAAATAGCATAAGGGAGAAGTTCAAGATGCTAAAATCACCACTCGAGAAATGTTTTCTGAGCTACCCCAAGATTCTATAACCATAGTACACCTTACACATTGGTCCTATGATTGTGTCATAATGGGCTATGTAACAATACCTTTGCTGCTTTGTGTAATCCTTTTATATAAATAAGTTTTTTATTTATAATTATGGAAAATTTTGTGAATTTCAAATATCTGGATAAATATAAGATGTGTATTATTGATGAATTCGTGAAACAAAAGGTTGTTTTAAATTATTTGTGTAAACTTTAAATTATTTATAATATGAAATGATTTTCAAAAAATGGCCTTCTATAGTTGCGATCAAAGAGAAATTTAGAGTCTAATTAGAACCACTTGAATTTTATTGAATAGAAATGTATGAATAGTAACATACCCATATGAATAGGGGTTAATAGTACTGAATAGTAAATTGGCCAAAAAATAGAATCATCACCCATGAATGTATAAATACAATTTAAACATTATAAAAGTGAAAAAATGATCATAGTATTTGTTTTGGTATTTATGAATGTCATAAATAGATTATTTACAATTTTATTATTAATTTAATAATTTCAATTGGAAACATATATTCATAAAATTAAATAATAAATTTTTACTTTATTGTATTATGGTTATACAAAAATTTTATGGGACCATGATTACTTTTTGAAGGTGTTACAAAATGAGTTATAGTTTTAATGTTGTATTTTTGGAATTAATAATTATTTTAATTGAAAATTAAATTAAAAATATTTAAAAATTATTTTCATAAAATTGAGTTCAGTTTTTGAATTCAAAGCATCGATATTAGGTTAGAATGAATTTTTCATATTTTTTAGAAATAATTGAATTTTCGGTGAATAGTAAAAATACAGTATTGAGTTTCAGGTGTTTAATGGCACCATTACTGATGTAATAATGATGTAAGCATTATGTCCGACTTATGAATAGAGATATATGCTATGAGGTATCATAATTTTCCAATACCATGGGAAAATACCGTGGGCAAGCCCATGGTTTTGCAAATACCTCCGATGAGGTGTCCCTTTGAAATTAATAATTTATTCCCTCACTTTTCTTATAAATACCACCCCATTTACCTCATTAATTTCATTCCAAAATCCTCTTAAACTGTGTTATGGTCTCCTTACCTCTCAAGAAGTCCTCACAATGTTCCCTCAAGCCTCCCAATGTTCTGACTTTCAGGATTTCGATGTTACTCTTAAATGTAATGGAACCTTTCACCCTCCTCTTTTAACTCATTACTTCATTTATGTTATGTCCTATAGTTTCATTTAACTAGGAGCGAGTTTGTTATAATATATATTTACTAATTTATATTTCATTTTCAAATTATGAGATACCATTTCCACTCTCGTTAATTGATTTTCTGAATTTTTATGTGACGCCGTTAGGCTATCGAATTTTCGTAAAAGAAATTGGGCATTGTCATTCCTTTCAAGTTTTCTTTTCATGTGGTGTGTCATTCAAATGTCCACAACATGATCTTATTTTTATTATTATTTCCCTCTATATAAATATGCTTCATTTATGTATGGTATACCTTTGTCCCCTCACTTTTTATTATTTTCTAAGACAATGATATATAGCCATTATGTTGTAGAAATTTCAGCTCAAAATTTCTCTCTCTTTCTCTCTTGTTTTATTTATGTGAATACTCAGACTTATTTTGTTTCTATGGGTGTTTATAAACATACCGGAAAATATATATTTGATTGTTTAATTGACATACATATAACCTTCACTCCCTTTCCATGGGTTTTAAATGACATAATGATTTTTTAACTTTTAAAACGTCGTGATTTTGAAATGAAACCCATTTCTTTTATTCTCTGTAGGTTATTTATGAAATGTTTTTTATGATATATGTGGTTCACATGTAAATAAATACATATTATGGGTTCTCTATAGTATCACTCTAATTCATTAGGTAAATAATTAATCTCTAGAGATTACAAGTTTCTCGATACCTTGGTGAATAACCCTGGGATGTTTTATGACACCTTGGGGATTAAACTTTGTGACATGTTCATGAATATATAAATAAAATGTTTTATCAACATATTTAAGTTATTATTAATGGTCTTTTTATCATGATATTACAATTATTCCCTTTATCATTTCTTTATTATTTTTATCATGTTCTTATTAATATTTCTGAAGATTTCATGCCAACTGTTTTAGTTGTTTTTCTTACTGAGCCTTCTGCTCAACCGTTTCATTGATTTATGTCTCCAGGATATGAGATGCAGTATATGTACATAGGATGAACCTATGATGAAGCCTTAAAAGTGGTTTAGAAGAATTTTTTATGTAGATATCATGTATTATGTTCCTGATTTCCATGAAAGTAGACTTTCAAAATCCGCTTTTTGTAAAATGTAATGAAAAGTTATGTAATAAAAATACAGGATGCCATAACACTGAATTTTCAGTGGTTCCCTCCCCCGACTGACACAGTTACAATGAGATGAATCCCACCTCCACAGTCATCCGCCGCTCCGACGAACCACCTTTCCACAACCTCCGAACACCATCGGTGGCATCTGCCACTATGGGCCTCCCCTACTTCCTGGCGTTGCCTATGCGGCTCGATGGCGCATTTCAGCTGTTGTCATGACCTATTTTCATGGATTTCTCTTACTGATGTGATCCTAAATGGACCATGGATTGACACCTCCCCTAGCCTCCCAGCATGTAGCTCTTCCACCGAATCCTCATGGCCCGATCATGTTTTCAGACCGATTACGTTCCACTGCCGGGCTCATCATGCCAATGGTCTTGCCTCATATTTACGCCAAAACAACCATTAAATGGTGATTTAAGATCCATTTATAGATAATTAAAATGAGGAATAATTAATAATAATTTGAGGGAGGAAGCAGATTACATGAATTCCCAATGTGGACAGATCCGACACTTATTCGGGTCAGACTTGACCTGTCCACATTTGAATTGAGAACGAGGCTTGAAAAAAATAAATACCAACATAATTATAACATGGATTAAATTTATAATTAACATACCAAATAAAAACCCATTCTTAAAAAATGATCAAAAATTGTATCAACCTATTTTTTGATTGATTTGGATTCATTGTTTGAAATAAAAACATGAAAATAAATTACAATGAAAAATATACCACAACCTAGAATGTGGATCAGTCATAGGAGAGAATTATTCATTGAATTTGATCCATACATGAATTTCATCAATCCTTCATTAAATGGTTTTAGTCTTCTCCAATGAGAGGTATTCATTCTTTTTACCTCACAGAATCTTCAGGTCTCCCAGGTGGAATTCTCTAGATTAATGAATTCTAATACTTTTCCCAAACTATGATTAATATAGGAAATGAGTTAATGAATTTCAGTGTTTTAAATGAATTTAAACATTTAATTAGTGTTTCATTGCAGTATCGCTAATTCTTCACATAACAGTACTATTTATTCATTGCATACTGATGAAGAAATAATATAAAATAATATTTTAATAATATTTTATTTTTCCCTTTAATCATCCATAAATTAACTTTTGTAGCTAACACGATTCCACTGATGTTTGGACCTGCATAGGGTAAAATCATTGTTCTGATCTCAATGGTGGCATACTATTATCAATCCAGGCTCCTATATTGATGTCACTAAAACTTCACACATGAGCTATTTTTTAGTAATCCTAAAAATTGTTCAAACAACTATTTTGAGCACTATGGGTCTCAAAATCATGTGTCATCTCAGTGAATGGTCTTGAAAAAAAAACCCATATACTTTTTAAAGAATTTATATGAAAATTAAATACATTATGAATATAGTAATATTTAAATACCTTAATAGTATGGACTAAAAACATCTACACATCTATCATATTGTGTATGAAATCAATGTTAATGTGTACAGTAAACTACCGCCTCATGAACCAATATCATTAGTGTTTTCCATAACCACATATAAAGGTCACACATAATGATGTATTAATTGTTTATATATGATATATATGATATTATTAGGATTATATAATGATTATAACTCAAATAAATTCACGATTTCCATTTTGTGGGAATGTGATAATGGCACTCATGTGTATGATTGATTTCAGGCTCGTGAGGTGTTTTGATTCATTCATGCATTAAATATAATGTATTATGGATGGTTTTGAAAATAATATATGATCTATATGACATAAAAAATATTTTATAGTGATATTATATCAAATTCCGTTCTTTCGTTCAATATGATAGTAAAATTGATACAATATCCATGTTTTTGTACGGTCTACCGTCTCTATGAACGGTGTATTTAATTTTCTATCTCTAAATTTTATGAATTATACTAAATAAATATATAATAAATATAAATTATATTTATGTCATGTTTCATATT
Source organism: Viscum album (assembly GCA_963277665.1). Lineage (NCBI taxonomy): Eukaryota > Viridiplantae > Streptophyta > Magnoliopsida > Santalales > Viscaceae > Viscum > Viscum album. The sequence goes on along the minus strand of OY728151.1, from coordinate 397,172,238 downwards.
AGGGATAATATGATAACATGATCAAGGTAATAAGAAAAAAAGACCAAGTCAAAGGAAACATGAAAAACAAAGTTCTAATTACCTGAAACCTGACATTAACAAGAAATTATGAATAAAAATGTAATAAGAGGTAATGAAAACCCTATATGGTTATATATATACATATGAATATTGTTATTTAATATATTTATAATAATATTTTATTTATTATACATGATGTTTGAAAGAGTATGATGGAATTCAAAATATATGGGAACATATTTCCTTCCAACTTTTACTTTCTCTCAGATAAATTCCATATTCAACACATGTTCCTTGATAATGCGTACATAATTACCATGAATTTAATTTATGATGATAATAAGTATTAAAATTTTCATTTTGAAATACATTTTATGATATCTTTTTCATGGGGTTCATAGTTCAAAATTTACCAAATCTGTGCTGGATTTTTGTCTCAATATAACTTCTCTGAGACATATATTATTTATGCACCAATTTTATTTTATGATGTGTGTGTACATATAATATTATTTTAATATAAATATTTAATTTATCATCATGATAATTCAATTCTTCATTTTACCTGATCCATTTAAAGGGATATTGATTCAAGGTTAAAATAGTTGAAAGGATTTTCTGTTAGAACCTCATTGTTTGTCATGATTGTTTATGTCTATGTCTCAAATGTTGATATTTGAGGATCTAAATATACATAATCCTCATTAATATTGTTCTCCTTTGGTTATTCAAGATAATTTTATGTAATTATTCCAATATTCCATTATTTGTTACTAAATATAATTGAGAACATATTTTTAAGAAAACTTGACTTTATATATCTATTTGGTCAAAAATCAGTTTTCATAAAAAAACATGTCTCTTAAAAAAAATAAAATGCATTATTATTTTACAGATAAATTATAAAATACATTTTTACCCTTTTTAGTTTTTTAAATAAAATTTTTAAACGAATCTTTGGGTCCTTATCCGAAAAATTCTTATTGGTATTTTACTAAAAATGTTAAAAAGATCTTATTTTTAAGGTCTACAACATGAATAGAAGTTTCATAATTATATGACAAATTATTTATTTTATTATCAATATATAACATTCCATGGATATTTTAAAATTATATTATATTATAAATGGTTTACATTTAATGAAATTCAACACAAAATTGATATTTTCCTCAATAAAATTTTAAAGTGATTTCTAAACATTATTTTATAAGTATTAAAGTTTATTTATAATGTAATGAATTTCCCATAAAATTATAATTTTTAGTTTTATAACATTATTTTTATAGAATGGTTTATTTAATAAACTATTGTTTTATGATATATTTCATTAACAATCATTCTACAACTAATATGCTATCCGTTAAGGATTCTTACGTTTATTACGACTAAGATCAAAAAATAAAATTCTTATTAATTCTTTGAATGATTTATGTTTATGATGACATGATGATTATGAAATCATATTATTTTCCACATTTTATACCATTATAAAACTCTTATAAAACATGAAACTTATTATTTGTTATGATATTATGAAATAATTAAATGATTATAAAACATGTCCATTTTCCAGAGGTTATGATATGATGTAATGTTTATGAAACCCATTTTATTTAATGTGTTATGATATGATGAATGGTTTATTGATGTATGGAAAACATATTTATGAATTAATTATGGTATTGGTAGGACCTATATCTACCTCCAATTCCTTGGGTAATGGAAAAATCATTATGAGCTCAAAAGGATATGCATGTGGCTAGCCCGAGCCCAATGAGGAGGGTACATGGGTTGTTATCTGAATCCCGATAATGTTGTACATGGGTGGTTTTCCTAATCATGCAATCAGATATATGGGAGGACATCCAAATCCTAAATCAGGTACATTGGTGGTTATCCCAAGCCTAACATGTTATTAATACCTTGGTGGGTACCATTAACCAAAAAGTTTATATGCTTATGTTTATTACAAAAAAACAATTTCTTATGTAAATGTAATGATACGATGGCACATGTTCATTGATTCCATTGTGATTCATGTCTTTTGAACTGTCATTACTTATTACATGATTCATGTTTCTGATCTATGATAGGTTGGGTGTTAACATCATAATTTATGTTTATATCATGTACCCTTATGCTATCATATTCCTGCATATGATCATATAATGTTATCTCTTCTATTTACCATTATTGAGCATCCATGGTCAAATTTTCATATGTTCCATGTCCCCATGTTACCAATAATGTTTTTTCATAGGATATTTCTAGGATTAATAAATGGAATGATCTATATGGTAAAAATTGATTATCTTTGACCAAATTATAAGATTGGGTTCTATGATTCCAAAGGCACTAAATTGTTATGGTCATTAGATATGTGTTTGGGTAATATAATAAATATTCAATAAAATGATATAATATAAATGTATGATAATGTCATTTTGTTATTTTTTGAGATAGTGGAGTAGATTCATTCTTTGGAATATTAATTTTCTCTTCAAAAAACTATAGTTTCCTTGAAAGATGTGTTTAATTTGTCACAACATAAAAGATATCTCCCAGATCCTTCTCAAATGATTGATGATGATGTTAGTGACAATGATTCTATTTAATATTTTGTGGGGAAACATATATGTATCATTAACCATAGTGGTATTAACTCTAAATAAATATCATTTAATTAGCAATATTTTAGTGTGAGGATGGAATTATTAGGAGGATACCTAGAAATAAAAGTTAGATATTCTTTTCAGTGGCATGATTTATTCACCATAAAACCTTTTTAATGAATTAGAGTATAGATAAATGAAGATCTATTAAAATATTGGGATCTTTTATTACCCATATAATTCTTGAGAACATATCTATTTATATATTATTTTAAAAACATTTAATTTATAAAAACCCATGTACCTAGCTGAATTTGTTTTCCATAGGTGACTCGGGGCTCTAAGGACATGATGGTTCATTAATTAGTGGTCGCATGCATCAAGAGTAATTCAATACTTCCACTATATTTATATTGTATTGAAAAATGTTTTGGTAAGGGAATTTAATACAACTATCAAGATTTTGATACCCTTCAGGTAGCTAGTATAACATTTGAAAAAACCATATTAATAACTGATTCCCCCATAAAACTGGTGAGGTTTTCTTGGGGTTCATTAATTATGGATGACATAATCACATATCCAGTGGTTAATTTTTTAGGTCATCAATTAAATGTATTGATTCATGTTTCTACCTCCTAAAACCTCCATTTTACACCTTATTCTCACTCATTCGACCCCATTTGATGATTATTGATCATGAGGCATTTTATAATGCTTTAATATATTCTCTAGTTACACCTATATATTTCGTGAACCATTGATTTATTTGATGATCATAAATTTTATTTATTTCCTAAAATTATTGAAATATAGTCATTATATATGTGATATTAGTCTTCCAGCAATAAAAAGATGATTATATCACCAACCATAGGGAATCATGATTTTTTGTTTGGATATGGATGAACAATCTCTTTTTTTTCTATGGTTTTTAGGTAAGTTTCCTAAATAATATTCCCATTTTTAGCCTATGATTTATGTTATAGGAAACTTGGGTTACCACATGACACATAATGTGTCCTTACTTTTCACATTTAAATTCACATATATGTCTTAAATAATCATACCTATATCACACTCAGAAAATGTCATGTTAATTAAAAAATGATCCCGTGGAATTTCAGAAACATGAAATTTGTTCATATCCTTAGTCCTATATTGGATGTAATGTTTTTAACATAGAACCATCTTAATTCAATTGTTGAATTGTGGGTTGGTCTCTAGATATAAACTTGTGAAAATTATTACCATAGTATTTGGAATTTGAAATATAGAATTTTTATGACATGTAATATCGTAATTTATTAGAAATGGATTTTAAATATTAAACTATTAAATTTTCATTGAAAATTAAAAAAATGGAATGAATTTCTAATTTTATGTTCATTGGAATATTTCCATGAAATTGCTAATTAGAATTCGATCATAGTTGACATGTAAATTAGTGAAATGGAATAATGAAATAAAATTCATGATAATTAAAAATTTCCCTATGCTAACTATAATATAACATAGTTAAATGGTTTTTCATTTTTAGGTAATTTAGTACGCATTGAATATTATATGATTATTACTATTGAAATATAAAATTGTCCATAGCATGGGAATTTACAATTTTTATAATTTCGACTAATCATGTAATTTCCCATTGAATGATAATTCACAATAGATCCATTACTACATCAAATATGTATATGACCCATAAAATGAGAATATACCTTGGTATGGTTATGGATATAATGTGTTATTATTCATTTTAATAGTGATCTCTTTCGACTCAGTGGTGAGTATGTATAGAAAAATATAGTACTATGTATTAGTTTTTATTGATAACCGTGGCTATTAGCCACGAGCTCGATAACTGATGAGTTAATTCTTATGTTCAACATTTAATTTTAAAAGTTATTCCTATTTAAATTTCATTATTTGATGAAAAATCACATATACAAGATTTTTCTAAACAATGTTTGTGGTCGAATAATGATATTTACTCATAAACTATTTGGTTGATCATTTGGTAACATGGAATACTTTGCCGATGCACATTTTGAAAATGGAAATGTTCGATGTGATTAATAGTTTTCATTTCAATGTAGGACTGTATATTTAATATGAGTATTGGTGTGTGGTTTATAACTAGTTTTTTGTGTGTGGTTACTTTTAGTTTTTTATTTTAGTTGTTTAAATATATGAAATTTTAGTATCATATTTAGTCTAACATTTCATGTATTATATGATTTGATTATTTTCTAAATTTTATGTTTATTAGGGGGAGTTGATGTATGTTGATTGAATTATTTTGTTTTTATTATTCGTTTTTAGAGAGTATAGTCACAACACTATATTTTTATACCCCCTCTACTAGTCTATAGTATCTAGATTACATGGAGGCATGACTAGGGCCTCATAACTATTTGATAGGGTTATGTGAGGGAGAACCGGGATAGGGATGTTATATAAGTAATTGCCTTTATGAATAAGGATTTACATTATCCTCCAATTTGATGTCACGACCCCCTCCCACCAAAATGACCCTCCTGAACTGGAAATGGTGAAAGGGAGATAATGACCCACGAGGCCCACCTCCAGTAGGCCCCGGGCTGGCGACTAGAACCAAGGGTATGAGTTTTCACAAATATGGGAGGCATTACCCTTTTTATTAATTATGATCGGGAAATAAGACAAGTCAACCACCAAAAAAAAGAAAAGAATGTTGTGTATAGAAATAAACCCAATCCAATCCGACATGCATGTTTAAATAGTTCTGAATCAAGGTACAAGTACAAGAAAGAAAAAAAGGCACAATACCAAAAGAGAAAGTACATCAAACTGCAGCAACTTCAATTGTCCCGACTAGTAGGGTCCCGCACGGCCCTAGTAGTACTCCTGGAAACCTGAAAGTTAATGTAGGGTGAGCATACAAGTATACTCAGTAGGGAACCCTAAAGCTCTCGTGCACAAGTGGGAGACATCCTAATGTCCCGTGAGAACAATAGAAAAAACCAAAACCTAACAAAGAATTCTATCCACCCATCCTCACAAGCCACACTCACCCAAAAGCACAGTCACAACAGGTGTTAGTATATAAGAACAAGTGTATTGGGTACCCTGCACCATTTTCCCCCACTAGTTAGCTGCTCTTTCTAACGACGATCCTGATGATGCTATGACACTCTTCCCCCACACACACACCTGGGCCTCACAACCACGTATCCCACCCGCACACACATGTGCCTCACAACCACGTATCCCGCCCGCACACACCTGGGCCTCACAAAAACGTATCCCTCGTGCATACACATGTTCCTAACAACCACGTTTCCCGCTCGTACACACTTTGGACACATCCCGAAGGTTCTAGGGAAATAGTAAAACCTTCCCGAAGAGTCTTGGGATAAACCACCTCAATCAAAACCTACGCGAAGAGTCCTGGGTGTATGGTCGCCTCAAGCCATCACATCCTAGGGAAGAAGAAGAAGGAAGGAGCTAGTAACTATGGGGAAAACACCCTCTCCCATGAAATGGGAGTGTTGGGCACTAAGTTCTCAACATGGGTGGGGTGCGATAAAACACTTTGATAAATATATATATATATACCAAACACTCAGCCCAACCTATGGCTTCTAATAATAGAACTGAGCACATGCCTCAGCACGGCTACTACGAATCCTGCATACAACAAACAATCCCCCACCCCATTTAGGTTTTCACGTTTCAAAAGAATTATTTTTTTAGTTCCTTAACTACTAAGAAACTATCCTCAACCATCCATATCGATCATTTGTAAAGCATATCCCTTCCATCCACAAATCAAGTTAGGAAAACACAAGAAACACAACCAAGTCCTTCATAATAACCAACCAATCCCATTAATTACTATTCCCATTCCGTTACCATGACCCACCAATCATTAACTCTCCCAATTTCATTTTTTATTGACAACTTATAGTTCAATCACATTCAAACCCATCCCTCCAGCCCCGTTGCCAACCACCAAATCCAAAACCACATCATACATCATCATCCCTTGATATGATTTATCGTAGCCCCGCTTCCCATTACCAACATCGCATTCACACAAACCCAAAAACAAGCCAACCCCTACCCCGCTGCTCACCCGGTCCACGACAACCCACAAAACACCCCTTTCACATAAACAAACCCCAACAGGGCCCACATGTTTATTATTTCGGTTTAGTTCAACCTGGGTGATCACATAAGGGTTCCAGATTTTCATTTAGTCAGCCAACTTTACGTGATTAACCAATTTCCACATTCCACAATGATTCCATCCATAAATGGTCTAGAAAGATAAGACATCATTTAATTTCACAAGCAAACGTCCCCAACGACCGTGATTTTCAGTAGGCACGGGCTTATTCAATTCACAACATAATATCACTGGATATAAATAATGTAACTGCAATCCCAACTTCCCAACCCCATTATATAATCCATTTATTATATTTGTTAAACTGTTTCAAATTTGATTCACATAAATAAGAGGACACCCACCCCGCATGATGCACAATTTAGAGAGACGAAGGTAAGATCCATACCTGAACAGGTTCTGATCACAACGCTCCCCTGTATCAACTTTAGAAGATGTTTGTTGGCATCCGTCGCTTTTGGAAAAACCTGGAAAAACCTCCATGGGTGGAATCTGGGAAGGAAAGGCTGACGGATCCAAGCTCAAAAGTTCCGTCTCATCGTTACGATCCCGTGACTGCTGACGGATCGTAAATCGGAACTTGGATGAAGAAGTTATGGAATAAAAGATCCTTCAAGTCTCTTGGTAATGCTATTCTCAGAGGAAAGGGGAGTAGAGGGGTGTGTTGAAAAGGAGGCGGGGACCCCTCCTTTTATAGGCATGAAAAAAAAGTACACGACGTGTACTTTATGGTACACGGCATGTACTTGGCCATTTCACATGGCCACCACGCGGCTTCCAACACGGCCTTCAACGTGGCACGCGACTGTTGACTGGTCAACACATGGTTAGAAGGTAAAACATACTCGAGGAGACACTACACGGCGTGTAGTATTGGGTACATGGCATGTACCCATTTATTTCACAGGGATCCAACACGGAACACAGACGTTGACTGGTCAACACATGGTCTGAGGGTAATGTGTACGTGTGGAGACACTACACGGCATGTGGTATTGGGTACACGACGTGTACCCATTTATTTCACATGGCAAGGATACGGCCTTGAACACAGTGTATACCCGACGAGGGGGTATAAGGCGTGTCATTTCAAAATTCTAAAATTAGTTGAAAAAATCCATTTTACCCTCCAGAACACTTCATGACCCTCTTTTTGACAAAGGAATGGGTCGGAGAGGTACAGAACATTACATCAGATACCTATTAAAACATTATCATCCTCGAGAATTCAAAATCCAACCCATAGTAACCCAACAAGATACCTCTTAGGGCCCTTGTTATAATAAGAACCCAACCATCAGTGCTAATTATAGGTGTTAGGAATTCCATCTCCTATGTTGAGATATTATCTGCATTAAGCGGCACTGACTCTCCTGCACGGGTTCAATTTCATCCCCATTAATGCGTATCGATTAAGGATTGGGTCTTCCCACTTTCATACATTAGGATTTTCAACTCGTACTGCCCCCAACACCGCACAACGCACACACTGGCCGAATACATGGTTTAGAGAAATTCCTTCTCCTATGTTGAGATATTATCCTCCTTAGGCAGCACTGACCCGCCCGCACGGGTTCAATCACATCCGCATAAATGCGTCTCGACTAAGGATCAGGTTTTGCTCTTTTTCCCACACATCCGGACATGCTACACACATCCATAGAACAAGGAAAGAAAGGGTCTCATGACCGATAATCCCAGCATTCCATATATCAAAGGTACAAATCATAACATCAAAACAAAGCTCAGAATAACAAGGAAAAACACAAGTCAAAACAACTCTGTGTACTGAGCGTGGATCTGGGACTCCCACTCCCAAGCGCTCTCCTGGAGGCCTCCATGCCTCCACAACACACGAACATAGGTGATGGTTCGTCCACAGAGCACTTTCTCCTTGCGATCTTCGATTCTGACTAGTCGTTCCTCGAAGGTCGCGTCATCTCCCATATCTAACACTCCCCAGTCGATAACGTGAGAGTCTTCGTGTAAGTATCGACCTAGATGGGTGATGTGGAAGATGTCATGAACCTTCTCCAACTGAGGTGGCAAGGCTAGCTGATATGCCACCTCGCCGACTCGCCTCAGGACCACAAAAGGTCCAATGAACGTAGGTGAGAGTTTTCTCCCTTTCCTCAGCCTCCTCATCTCCCGTCGAGGGGAATCCTTCAAGAACACATGATCTCTCACCTCAAACTCCAAGGGCCTCCTCCGACGATCAGTATAAGTCTTTTTTCGGTCCTGAGCCACTTTCATCCTCTCGCGTACATGGTGGGCTTTTTCTGCGGTGCTCTGCACTACCTCTGGCCCAAGAGCACCTGTCTCGCCAACCTCTGCCCAGCAAATGGGTGAACAACATGGTCTTCCATACAAATCCTCCAATGGTTCCATGCCAATAGTAGTGTGGAAGCTGTTGTTGTAAGAAAACTCTACTAAAGGTCAGTGACTTACCCATGATCCTCTGAAATCCGGAATTCCTGCTCGCAGCATGTCCTCTAAGGTATGGATAGTCCGCTCTGTCTTCCCGTTGGTCTGGGGGTGGAATGTAGTGCTAAGGCATATTTGGGTGCCAAAAGCATGTTGTAACCCCCTCTAGACTCGTGAGGTAAACCGAGTATCCCGGTTTGAGACAATAGTTTTCAGAACTCCATTCAAACACACCACCTCATCTACGTACCTCTATGCTAAGGTACTCACCGGGCCCGACTCCTTAATTGCTAACAAGTGAGATAATTTTGTCAGAGGATCCACCACTACCTAGATAGCATCAAACCCTCCTTGAGATCTGGGTAGTCTTGTGAAGAAGTCCATTGATATTTCATCCCACTTCTACTTGGTGACATCTAAAGGATGAAAAAAACCACTGGTAACACGGTGTTTAGCCTTCACTTGCTGACACACTAGGCATTTAGCCACAAACTCCACCCCTGCCCGCTTCACCCCGGGCCACCAAAACTGTTCCCTCAGGCATTGGTACATTTTTTAAACTACTGGATGTACTGCCAAGGCTGATCTATAGAACTAAAAGAGAACTTCCTCACGCATCTCCTATGGATCAAACAACCTTCCATGGAAAATCATCTGATGTCAGCTGTCCTCTGACCATCCTTCTGGAGCATTTCCCTGATTGACATGATCCCGCATCACTTCTGCCTCAGAGTCCCCCCACAAAGACTCTTCCACCTGTTGCGACAAGGAGGAATTCATCTTCATCTGAAAAAAACATCCTCTAACACCCTCTACACTTGCATCCATGTGAAAGGCAACCAACTCTCCCATCGCTTTCCAAGAATCAGTGGATTCCCGAACCACTTCCCTATGTGACTTCCTGCTTAGGGAATCATCCAAAATGTTTCCCTTACTTTCAGTGTAAGAGATCTCGAAGTCATAGTCTTGGAGAAACTCGACTCATCTCCGCTGCCGCAAGTTCAGGTCATGCTAGGAGAAGATATAACATAAGCTCTTGTGATATGAGAAGACCACAAAGCGCTCACCAAAGAGGTAATGTCTCCACAACTTCAATGCAAACAGTACTGCTGCAAGCACCAGGTCATGTGTGGCATAGTTATGCTCGTGAGGACGCAACTGCCTAGACCCATAACAGATCACATTGTTCTTATGCATCAGTAAACACCCCAAACCAAGGCTAGAAGAAACAAAAAACGCCTCATTCAATAACCCTTCATCTGGAAACCGGAGTACGAGAGCACTGACCAACTTCTCATTCAGGTAGTCTAAATCTTTCTGTAATTTCTCGCTCCATAGAAAGACCTGGTTCTTTCTAGTCAAAGCTGTCAATGGAGCAGCAACCTGAGAGAAGACTGGAACGAACCACCGATAGTAACCTACTAGCCCCAAGAAACTATGAACTTCTGCCACACTCATGGGTGATGCACAAGAATCAACTTCTTCCACCGTCGATGGGCCCACTGGCACTCCATGCTGAGACACCACGTGCCTAAGGAAGTGTACTTCTTGTGTCATGAACTTTCACTTTGAAAATTTTCCATAATGATGGTGGTGTTGAAGGAATTCCAAGACTGCCCTGAGATGCTCAACGTGCTCCTCCTCTGATCTTGAGTAGATCAATATTTCATCAATATCCACAATGATGAACCGGTCTAGAAACTCTCGGATGAAAAGTTCATAAGTACCATGAACATAGCTGGTGTATTCATAACTCTAATAGGCATCACTACAAACTCTAAGCGCCTATACCTACACCTGAAAGCCGCCTTCGAGATGTCATTATCCTTCACCCTCAGTTGATGTTATCTCGATCGTAGATCAATCTTAGAGAATCAACCTGCTCCCCTCAGCTAGTCGAAGAGATCATTTATCCTTGGGAGGGGGTAACGATTCTTGACCGTTACCTGGTCCATCCTTCTGTAGTCTATGCATAGCCTGAGACCACCATCTACCTTCATAAAAAAAACTGGAGCACCCCATGGCGAAACGTTGGGTCGAACAAAACCATTCTCCATCAGATCGTCAATCTGAATTCGCAACTCCCGCTACTCCGAAGGTTCCATCTGATAAGGAGCCATGGAAATCGGACGAGAATGAGGATGTAAGTCTATCCCGAAATCAACGTCACATCAGGAGGGGTAGAGTCACAATGTCCTCGAAAAAACCTCAAGGAACTCCCCAACAACCTCTGGGACATCCATCATCTCTGTATCAGCTGGAACCACTGATAACCTGCCTAAAAAAGAAAGGAGAGGCTCCACATGCCGGCTTCCCTCCTGATAGCTCCTCTCACCAACAAAATATACACACTTCCCATCCACGTCGGAGAACACGACTCTTCTCCAGAAGCAGTTGATAACGGAACTAACAGAAAACAACCAATCGATGCCTAGGATGACATCGTATGGTTGCATCTGTAGCAAAAGAATATCCCAACTACATCGGTGTGGTCCCAACGTCATCCCACATCCACGGAAAACACAAGATACGCTGGTCTGGCCTCCAACTGGTGTACTCAGCACCAGTAGTCTGGAAAGTCTCTCTATGTCTAGTCCCAGAGCATGGGCTGACCAGGTGCAACAAAGGAGTGTGAAGATCATAAATCTAACAAAGCAGAAACGAGAGTGGTGAACAAACAAATCGTACCTCGTTCCACCTCTGGTCCTGCTAGAGATGCCAACTCTGCTGTGTGAAACTATCCACACCCAACTCTTCTGCCTCTCTGATGTCGTCCACCTCCCCGACCACACCCTGATTGAAGTCCCTGAGGAGCACCCTGAGGTCGGCCTCCTCCCGAAAAGTCTGCCCCCCGAGGATCATGGTTCTGTTATTGATGGAAGGTCCTCCTTGGCAATTGGTGCTGCTGAGGTGGGCGCTGAACCTTCCCACATCCACCGTACTGAGCTCGGGTCGGGCACTGACTCTGAATGTGCCTAAAGCCTCCAAAAGAAAAACACTTCGGTCCTGGGCTAGTGGAAAAGGGATGAGGACCTGAAAATCTAAACTGGAACTGCGGGGTCATCCTCCCCACTGACCTGAACCTGGAAGGTCATGTCGTAGGAGACCTGCTGCTGACTGCCTTCCCCTTCGATGAACCTAGCTGAAACCCCTCATGCCGTGCACCTCCCAACAAGTTCATCCTCTCCACAACCTCAGCCTTCTTCTGCACTGCTAAGTACGTCAGAAGGGAGAAGGGGGTGACAAAATACAGGAGCGATGGATGAAGCGCCTCCTCCAAACGTCTCGCCCGAGACTCCTCATCCGGAAAGATATCCCGAGAAAATCGTAGGAGATCCTTGAACTTGATCCACAAATCTCGGACAGACATACTCCCCTACTAGAGGGAGAGTAACTCATGCTTCTTCTCGACCATGATCATGGAAGAATTGAATTCCTCTCGGAATTCCTTCTCAAATTCAGCACATGGAACCTCTGCCTCTATCCTCTCTCCTAGGTTGAGTTCCCACCACTATCACGACACACCTCTCAGCTGACTGACTGCTAGGGGAACCCAGTACTCCCTTGGAGAACGAATCAAGGTAAAAGAGATCCCCATATCCTTAATCCACCCCTCTATCTCCGAATCCGAAGTACTACCCTTGTACTTATTTATGGTTTGCCACTGAAAAGAACGGGGAGACTTCTGTCACTGGATATCTTCCTCCTCTCGGTCAATCCTCAACTGATCGACCACCTGAATCTACTGGGCCTCGGCAGTCTGAGTCACCCGAGGATGATGTCCAAGTGCCATAGTTGTATGGTAAACAAGGATCGCCTAAGCCAAAGTTGTAAGGAAATTTATCAAGGTTTTATTTTATCACATTATTTCAATTACATTCCCAGAATGCCCAAATCAAGTAAAACACAATCATGATGATGCATGTACCTTCCCTAGGTTCTCGACCCGGCAATCAATTTGGACTCACTTGGTCGTTCATTAGGCTCAGAGTCCTTGCATCGGATCACGGGGGGGCCCTAAAATCTCGTGTCCTAGCAGGTCTTCCCTAGCCTTTGTCACGCACCATGATTAACCAACATTGTTTCCCTACCATCCCATGAAATTCTCACTGTGCGAAACTCTTGACTCCATCCTATCTATCAACCATGACCTCTGATACCATTCTTTCACGATCTCATCCCACCAAATATGCCCCTCGTGAGTTGGAAATGGTGAAAGGGAGATAATGACCCCCGATTCCCGCCTCCAGTAGGCCCCAGGTAGCGACTAGCACCAAGGGTATGAGTTTTCACAAGTATGGGATGCATTACCCTTTTTATTAATTAAGATCGGGAAATAGGACAAGTCAACCCCCGAAAAAGAAAAGAAAAGAATGGAGTGTATAGAAATAAACTCAAACCAATCCTAGATGCATGTTTAAATAGTTCTGAAACAAGGTACTAGTAAAGAAAGATCAAAAGGTACAATACCAAAAGAACAAGTACAACAAACTACAACAACTCCAACTGTCCCGACTAGTCGGGTGCCGCACGGCCCGGGTAGTCCTCCTAGAAACCTGAAAGTAAATGTTGGGTGAGCATACAAGTATACTAAGTAGGTAAATATAAGGCTCTCGTGGACATGTGGGGAGACATCCTAATGTCCCATGAGAACAACAAAAGAAACCAAAACCTAATAAGGAATACTATCCACCCAACCTCACCAGCCACACTCACCCAAAAACACAGTCACAACAGGTAGTAGTATATAAGAACAAGAGTATTGGGTACCCCGCACCATTTTCCACCACTAGTTAGTTGCTCATCCAAACAACGAATGTCTAGACGCTACCACACTCTTCCCGCCCACACACACCTGGGCCTCAAAACCTCGTATCCTACCCACACACACCTGGGCCTCACAACCATGTATCCCGCTTGCACACACCTTGGCCTCAGAACCACGTATCCCACCTACACACACCTGGGACTCACAGCCACGTATCCCACCCACACACACCTGGGCCTCATCCCGAAGGTTCTTGGGAAATAGTAAAACCTGCCCTAAGATTCTTAGGCAAAACCACCCCAATCGAAACCTATCCGAAGAGTCATGGGTGTAAGGTCACCTCAAGCCATCACAACCTAGGGAAGAAGGAGCCTGAAAGAGCTAGTAACTAAGGGGAAAACACCCTCTCCCATGAAATGGGAGTTTTCTGCACTATGTTCTCAACATGGGTGGGGTGCAATAAAACACAAAGATACAAATATATATATATACCAAACACTCATCCAAACCTATTGCTTCTAAACAGAGAACTGAGCATGTGCCTTAGCACAGCTACAATGAATCAAGCATACAACAAACAATTCCCAACCTCATTTAGGTTTTCACGTTTCGACAGAATTATTTTATTAGTTCCTTAACTACTGGGAAACTATCCACAACCAACCATATCGATCATTTGTAAAGAATATCCTTGCCATCCACAAATCATGTTTGGAAAACACAAGCAACACAACCAAGTACTTATTAATAACCAACCAACCCCATTAATTATTATTCCCATTCCATTTTGATGACCCAACATTCATTAAATCTCCCACTTTCATTTATTATTCATAACTCATTTTTCAATCACATTCAAACCCATCCCTGTTGCCCCGCTACCAACCACCAAAACCAAAACCACACCATACATCATCATCCCTTGATACGATTTATCACAGCCCCACTACCCATCACCAACATAGCATTAACACAAACCCAAAAACAAGCCAACTGAATCCCCACTACTCACCCAGTCCACGACAACCCACAAAATACACCCTTCACATAAACAAACCCGAACAACACTCACATGTTTATTATTTCAGTTTAGTTCAACCAGGGTGATCACACAAGTGTTCTAGATTTTCATTTAGTCAGACAACATTACGTGATGACCCAATTTCCACATTCTACAAAGTTTCAATCCATAAACGGTCTAGAAATATTGGGTAGCATTTAATTTCACAAGAAAAGGCCCCAAAAGACCGTGATTTTTAGTAGGCATGAGCCTATTCAATTCACAACTTAATATCACAGGATATAAATAATGTAACTGCAATCACAACTTCCCAACCCCATTATATAATCCATTTATTATCTTTTTTAAATTGGTTCAAATGTTTTTCACATAAACAAGAGGACACCCACCCCACATGATGCACAATTTAGAGAGACGAAGGTAAGATCCTTACCTCAATAGGTTCTGATCACAACGCTCCCCCATATCATCATTAGAAGACATCCGTCGGCATCCGTCACTTATGGAAAAACTAGGGAAAACCTCTTTTGGTGTAAGTTGTGAAGGATAGGCAGACGGATCCAAGCTCAGATGTTCCTCCTCGTCATTACGATCCCATGTCCGCTAACAGATCGTAAATCAGAGCTCAGACGAAGAAGTTATGGAAGAAAATAGCCTTCGAATCTCTTCGGAGAGCTCTGCTCAGAGGAAAGGGGAGTAGAGGAGTGTGTTGAAAAAGCGGATGAGACCCCTCCTTTTATTGGAATGAAAAGAAAAAGAACACAGCGTGTACTTTATGGTACAAAACATGTACTTGGCCATTTCACGCGGCCACCACGCGACTTCCAACACGGCCTTGAACGCGGCACATGGTTGTTGACTCGTCAACACACTTTTTGAAGGTAACGCATATGCAGGGAGGCACTACACAACGTTTATTATTGGGTACACGGCGTGTACCCATTATTTCACATGACTCCAACATGGCACACAGCCATTGACTGGTCAACACACGGTCTGAGGGTAATGAGTACGCGGGGAGACACTACACGACGTGTGGTATTGGGTACACGACGTGTACCAATTTATTTCACACGGCAAGGACACAAACTTTAACACAGGGTATACCTGGCGAGGGCGTACAAGGCATGTACTCACACTACATGGCGTGTCATTTCAAAATTCTGAAAACTGTGCGAAAAGTCAATTTTACCCTCCAGAACACTTCATGACCCTATTTTTGACAAAGGAATGGTCTGGAGAGGTCTAGCCTATTACATGTGAGGAAACACTCTAGTACATATTTTGATGTTTCATTATATATAATAAAAAATTCTTTTTCTAGATAGTAAGGTCAATAGTAGTGAATTAAGCAATGATTTCATCAATTTATCTTTATTTTATAATAATACATAGAATATATAATTTTTACCTCTTTATGTTCCAAAATGTTTTTCTATTAGAAGATTATGTAAACATTTCAATACATACCTAATTCTAAACATATTTTATGTGGAAACTTATAATATAATATTTATTTTAGGATGTGGTACATTATATACATTTTTTCCCTTTGAATGATAATCTATTCTTACATCCACACAGATAATATAACCAATGAAATTGAATTCTAAAGATAAAATTCACACTTTGGAAATATTACATATAACTCATTCCCACATAGACTGTTGTGGATAATCCATAAGTTGTATCCTTTATTTTTAAATCCATTATAATAAACAATGGAATAATCCATAAAGACTAATATTAATATATAAATATAATACATGATTAATGTATTTAATAGATCCATAAACAATGATGGTTAATTTTTAAATTAAATTAAATTAATACAAATTCATAATCAACATACCTTGTGAAAATATAAATCCTATGTAGATCAATCATAGTGAATATTAAATTATGATAACCAGAATATGTATCAATATTTGAGAATTATTTCCCCTGACCGTGATTTAATGGAACCTCAATGTGAAGAAAATGATATATATTATAAATAATAATTTAATTTTTTTTCTCTATAATCGATACACAACCTAATAAAACCAACATTATTTTTTCACAAATAAGATAGGTTCTCACTAAGGTGAATCAATAAATAATATGAGTTACCTATCCAAAGGCTCCAAAAGTGGATTATTTAAATAAAAAAAATTATTTCAATCCATTTTATGTAAAATTTTATATATGGGTATTTCATTAGGTATAAGCCAATATATAAATGAACAAATCATTCTGGTGGCTATCTCGAGTGTATCTTGGGTGATTCCTCAATAGTATACCAGAAAAGAAATGTAACATCTATTGTATGGAATCCTTCCAAATCATTGATTCATCATTTGTGAGAATTTCATAATGATAATCCACTAGAGAAGGTTCCAAAAATTAGCCTAGAAATGATATATCTATACTAAAAACAACGTATATTATTCAAACCACAATGAATATAATCCTTTAATCATGGAATTAAATGTTTCAATTATACAATGAATTCAAATAAGAAATGTATTTTTTCAATGTCAACTATTAGAATTATAACTACAGTTGTAGATAAGTGATCTATAGTATTTTTTTAGGACAGAAAAATATTCATTCATTAGAATATGATTTCCATTATTGTTTTTAGCTACATAGTTTATTTATAGTATGCATGTGGATTATTCAATGTTGTAACTAAACATGAAGGATAAAAATAAATGATTACATCAAAATTAACTAATAAATTAGATATTTTTTTTGATCAATATAACTTATATAACATCATTTTAGGTATAAAATTATAATATTATAATCACATAAGCCTAACACTTCTCCCTTAACCTCTACTATGGGTTTACATACTTTCATTCTAGGCTATTGTTAGGATCAGATTATCATATCCTTGAAATTAAATCATTATATAGTTGTTAATTATTTCTATAACATTCACTCGTTATCTTAAGTGGCTCTATCTCCATACAAATTAAAAATTATGATTACATTTATTCCAGACCCTATGTTTTTCTTCCCACTATTTTTGAATGTAAAAAATTATATGCATCTATTCCTACCTATTTACAAATTCTTTTTAGTATATACCTCAACCAAACTATTATTATGTTGAATAATCTTTTAAGTCATATAATTTAATAATTCAATCTTTTAATTGATTTGAATGGTCACAATATTATAATATAATAAATTTTTTTGAGATAGTAAATCTTTTCAATTTATTAGACTTATTATATCAATTAATCAATGAATCATTATTTTTAGATTACATATATTGCTTAAAAATGTATTGATAACCTTTTATAGTTATTCTCATCCCCAAAAAAAAAATATATCTCTTACTTTTGTCCTAAATTAAATAATTTCCCCTTGTTTCATCTTATTTCTCAGGAAAAAAACTACTTCTCAATGAATATCACCATAAAATATACATATTAAATATTCATTGTCTCTAATTCCTAGTTATTATTTCAATTCATAGGCCACTAAAAATTAAAATCAACATTTAAATGTGATATAACCATGATAACAATCCTTTTTTCACAACATATCAATGAAATTAATATATTTTCTAGGGATTAGATCCATATTTTATCTACAAATGGAGTAATTGTATAATAGTTTGATCAAGGCATATACCTCATGATTTAGGAAAAAAATGTTAAAATTGATATTTAGATTCATTTTCTTCAAAACCATAATTGTTATAGGTTCTAACCCATGAAATATTCTGTAATTATGCTATAATATGGTCTTCTCCAAAACCAGACACAATTTATTATATTGTAGGTAAATGATTAAACATTATATGGGTTTGGAATTTAATTTTTCATTTCTATTAAGATGAACTTCTAATAAATATATATAAAAAATTAATTCATGAATAAATAAATAAAAATGATTCACAGTATATAATTACTATGATTTTTTTAATTCACGTCTTTTAATCTTGATATATTTCTGGAATATATTATGTTTTTCATTGAGTTATGTTATGTATTTACGTTATTCAAAATCTAGTTTTAATTATTTAAAAAAAATTTATATTATACCAACTGTAACACCCTGACTCTAGTATCTCATCATTAGTGGTAAATTTATAACATAATTATAGAATAAATTGATCATAATAAATAAGATTAAAGATGTTAATAATATCAAGAATTTAGATACATTACATTATATTTAGATGTTGGATACATCCATAGAATACATAAAAATGTCTTATTACTGTATAAAAATACAAATTCACCTCCTGTAATCTTTATAGATTCTTAAGAAAATAGGAATATATATGTGTGTGTGTTCTTATTTATATTAAGGTGTATATAGAAAAATATATCATACATAAATGAAGGAAATAATTATATTACATGAATAAAAAATTACATAAAAATTAATAGATAAATGGATATAAACAAATAAATACATGGATTTGAATACTTGATCTCATTGTAATGGAATGAAAAAAATCATTACCATATAGTAATTACCATAGTCCAAGAAAGCTTATATAAATGGGTAAGGATTACACAAAAAACCCAACTAGTTTTTCTCAAGACACCTACATAAGAATTAAAGGCTTTAATAATTTGTGCCCAACTTTTCACATAAATAGTCAAATGAATCCATCATAAAAGGATAATGGGGAAAAAATAGATATCATAATTTTCTATAAGGAACCTAATACAACATCATGGATATGTAATAAATATTTTAAATATATGTATGGTTAGGTAGTATTTAAATCCTAGGATTTTGGTTTAATTTTTATTTAAATACTCATTTCTATCCTTTATTTATGTGTATCTATGTTTATGTTGGATTATGGGAATCTAGTTGGTTAATGATTATATTTTTTAAAATTATAATTTTTTTGAGACTCTTTTACACCCAATTTGGAAACACCATGGATGTAGTGTTATATGTAATTCTCCTTAATGTAAAATAAGAATAAAAATAAGGAATTAATGGGTATGTACTCAATTAGGAATATTAAGAAGATATTATTGGATATTGAAACCCCACTATACACATTGTGAAGGATGCAGTAAAACGCCCAAAATTATGGCACAAAGCTGAAGGTACTTGTAATATTGGGCTGGCTTGGTCAAGACACTACAATGTAATGTAGTCCATTAAAAAGGTATTTTAAACTAAGAAAATATACTTCTTCTTCCATGAATATTGTCTATTTCGTTGGGAAAAAAATATATCATTATTTAGGGACATTATTCTATTTTTATTGACTACTTTCCCTAACTAATTAATCTATGAAACCTTTTAATTCATTATATTGAATTATTTATTTTATGGATGATTTTTAAAATAACCTACAAACAAAATATAATTTATTTGATTATTTATTCCATGTGAATCCTCTTTAATTTCATTGTTGGATATAGAACCATGGATGTTTTAGGATAACCTTGTTGAATGAGATTCATGATATCCTTTAATCTTATATATTTTAACCATTGCTGAATAATGAATTTTGTCCATCCTTATCTAGACATGAATTTATATTTTGTTGGGGTTGAATTATTTGGATGTGATAGATAATACCATTAGATTTATTCCTCCATGAATATCATTCTACGACCATTGAGATACCATGATAGAAATAGGTTTATGGTTTATGGATTGAATGATTGTTCATATTTGAGTGTGAATTTGTTTGGGGTGATGATGTTGTTAATGAAACAAGATGTTCACATAGACATGAGTGAGGTTGGATGCTTCTTACTATATAAGTCCCATATATATAAACGTCAGTATTATATAATTTTGTGTGATAATTTGTTGATGGGTTTTTGTCATGAATATATTTTATGGCAATTAAAAGGATTTATTATATATTAAATTTAATTATCATAACAATTTTAGAATGATTTTACTTTTTTATGATCTTTTGTAAGCTACAATAAATTTATAAAAAATTAATTAAAATAGGAAAATAATGGAGCTACAAGACGTTTCATTCCATAACCGTAGTGAAGTAGTGCGATAAAATATTTTTAAGGATGATGAGGAGCCAGAAAACTAGAGCAGAGGGATTAGACATAATGTATTTCTATTAAACGTCATGACATTCATCGATGTATACTTACTCCAAAATTCATGATGCCACCTAATGATATATAAATCAAAATATTTCACATCATCTAACACATTTTTACATCATGAAAATGGTGGGGAGATGAAAAATAAATTCAATGTTGACAAGGGGTTGATTAGATTTCCATTAAATTAAGAACTATTCAGCACTTCCACCAGAGGTAGGGACCAAAGGAGATGGTGAAATTCCAAAAAATGATTAAAAGATATATTGATGATTTGGAGCATTGTTTCACTAACATTCTTCACCATCATTCTTACTCTGGTATCTATGCTTCATATTCTCATCATTTCTGACCTGAACATGTGTTTTTCTTTGTTCTAGGTGATGTGATCATAGGCAGATTCTTTTCAAGAGATTATTTCTATCTATTATTTCTGTTTTGGATTTCTACAACATTGATCTTCAATTCCAAATATCTATCATTTCATATTCTAGGAAAAATGATGCTTTTTTATGTTGTTTATTTATGTGAATCAATTGATTGATCTATTTTCTGTATGAACATTATAAAATTTATAGTAGTTAACTTTAAATATGGTTTTGGGTTTCCATATTTTATGATTATATTTAGTAGGCGACCATTCTAATGATTTAGTCATAGGATTAAGTGGGATTCTCAGACTAAGGAACCTTGTTGACGCAATTCCAAAAAAAATGTATAAATATTTTATCAATTAGATTCTTAGCACAAAAAAAAGACTAGTAAACTGTCCTTTAATAGCATGGGCATTTATTAGTGCTAGAAACATATGCTGCGAAAGTCCATTTTTTTCAACACTAAAATAAGCACTGATAAATGGTACCCATTATCAGCGCTTCATTTTAGCACAGATAAAAGTTAAACTTTATGAGTGCTTTATTTATAGAACTAATAGATGTTAATAGTTATGAGTGATAATAATAAATAATTGATAAATGGTAACCATTTTCAGTGCTTTAGTAGCAATGATAATGGTTTAGAAAATAAAATTAATTTTTTTAGTAATTTTATTCATTAAATATTTTTTTAAATGAATAAATAAATTTTTAAACTTTAAATATAAATAAATAATATATATTAAATAAATAAATATGTAAAATGAATAAAATGAAATACATTTCAAAAATAATTTAAAATGAATAAATTAAGAAAAATATTTACGATTTTACTAATTAAATAATTATTGATGAAAATGAATAAATTTTATATATATGTATATAGATTATAAATTCTGATAAATAATATATATAAAGTGTAGATATGTAAAAGTATCTATAATTAAACAAATATTTTATAAATGAATAAATTACAAAATTATATAAAAATTTATTAATGAAACAATTATTAATTAAAATAAATAATCATAATATATATATTAATTATAAATAGTTATAAATTATATATTAAATATAAATTTATATATATAATAAAAAAATATTTAAAAACATACTAATGTCTTATTTATTTTAAATATTGTTTGATTTTTCAATTTAATATACATGAAATGTCATTTGTTACATTTATTTCACGAACACACACATATATATGTATATTTAATTATGGTTGTTTATATGAAAACACACACACCATTATATTTATGCAATATATATAACCACATACACCTAATATTTATGTAATTTTTTCAAATTTTAGTATATTTTAGAATTTTATTATTTATATGATACACTTAATATTTTACATTTTTATTCGGTCAATTATATTTATTTAACTTTAATACTATTGCAGTTTAGGCATTAATTTTAAATATTTATTATTTTTTATTTTATTTCGTGAATTTGATCATTTTATTTTATATATTTATATTTATTTATTTACTATGTTTTAGTATTTTCAATATGTATTATTCTTTATATATATATATATATATCGGCATTTTTATAATAATTAATATTTAAATAATACAAATTATACATTTATTCAATATTTTTAAATTACACCTTTTTTAAATTATTCAATTTTACTCATTCATTAAATGCATGTATTTAAGATTATATATCCACTAATAATATTAAAAATATATTTGTAAATAAATATTTATAAATAAATATATTTATTAATGTATTATGATTATATTTGTAAATTATGAAATTTATAATTATTACAAATAAATAAATATTATTTTTCAAATAAGTATTTATATAATTGTAAATTAATAATTAAAAAATTATAAATATATAATTATTAAATTATAATAAAAATATTAAAATTTTTTTTTTCACAGCAAAAAAAAATAGCTCTGATAAATATTTTTCTTCATTAGCACTGAAAAGCTTTTTTAAAAATATTTTCTATCAGCACTAAAGTATTAGCGCTGATAAATATGTTTCTTATTAGTGCTATCTTAGAACTTATAGATCATGAGATTTATCAGTTCTTTTTTTAACATTGATAAAAGATCCCATTTATCAACACTTATAAATTTAAATTTGATGAAAGGGATCTTTATCAATGATTTTCTAGATGTGCATTTAAATGTTTCCACATTCTATTTAAATGAACCCTAACCGGTACTGACTCATCGCAATTCTAAAGCTCTTACATAACTCCACTTCTACCAGTGTGAATCCATTATGATCCATAATATGGATCAAGGATATAATTAGGTGTTTGTTATTTTCTACTTATCCTATACAATTTTTTAATCTTTTGGGTTCCAAATTTTATGTTTTTATGATGTTCTTATCCTTGAAAAACCATACATCTCATCTCCTTACTGCAGCTAATGCGAATCGTCTGTTAATTTCCTGGCATATTGTAAAGAAAAATTAGTGTAGTTTAAATTCATTCATACTAGATGAGATACATTGTGCAATTTAACATCCTAATACCATGATGAATTTGTTAATTTTAATGTCACGAAACAAAGAAGAGAGATGATGTGATGTTTAACGTCTTCCCTCTAAAATAAATTTTTGCTGTTTAACATCCAATAACTAGGATGATATATATTGTACAGATTAACACCTTACTGTGAGGATGAACTTGTGCAGTTTAGCATCATGAAAACATGATGACAGACACTATGTATTTTAACGTATTTAAACTAGGATTAATTTTTGATGTTTAACATCAATAACGATTATTGAGAGATGATTGCTGACCACTATAAAAATTATTTCCTAATAAATGTTGTATTAATGGGGGTTTTTACATGTTCCTCATCCATTGTATCTAATGTGCATGCTAAATTTTGTGGATCATAATGGATTTGTTTTCCAAAATGGGGTTTGGAAAGTAGAAAAATCATTTCCGGAAATGGATTCTCTTTAAAAATGTGAGTTATTATGTTGTAAAAAGTGTCCATAGAAGAAGGTGTTTTGAAATTGAAAATGAAATAGTGGTTTTCAAATATATAATTGTAATTTTTTGTGAAAGTTATCTTGTGATCCAGTTCTTTTGGTCTGAGATATTCTTTTTGGTTGTGTTTCAGATTGATTCAGAAACTGATATTATGATTGTTGTATTATTCAAAATATGCTACCCAGAATGGTCTCCATGTTATATAGTGGGTCACACCCTATTTTCCCCCTTAGTTGTTTCCCATATTATATGGAAATGGAGATTCATTATAGGAAGTGATGTGGATTGAGGAAGTTGAGAATGTCTTTAGAGTGATTGAAAATGCCAATTTTATTAGAGTTTGTATTTTCCTGGGTCTACTTGGGTGTCCATCTTTTGAAGAATGAGAGTTGTTTTCCACACCAATGATGCAATTTCGGATGAGGTGGGATGATTTTTCTTCCCACTTTATGTGATGGCTTATACCTGAGAAGGTGAAGATGAAGAAAATAGAAGAGCACATGAGTGTCTAACAAGGTCAGCAGATGGTGAAGGATTTTTTTGAACACAACAAAGAGTTATTTTAGTTTTTTCTGAATGTGGTGTTGTTGGATCTATTTAAATTTTCTCATTTCATTGGGGGTCTTCATTTAAAGATTATGGAGCTATTACACTTTTCCATGGATCTCCATTTTGATATGTTAGTTGAGGAGGATTATTTTCTATGTTTTTATGAAGGAAGAATAAAAAACAATCCTTAGTTTTTATTTCCCATTTTGGGGTGTAGATGTCCAGAGTTTCCACAATTTTGTATTATTGATGTTTTATGTTCATTCTACATTATAAATGTATCATGAAATTATCTGTTTTTAGTTCAAATGGATTTGTTTTTTTTTAATATAAATGTTTCAATGGTTATCCTTTCATGAATTATTTTCCCTCTTCATAGCATTCATGTTTGGATATGTCTATTTTTGTTGAAAATCATCTTTTTGGCTTGGGTACAGGTTTATTCATATTTTATATATTTTTCATTTCTACAATTGTTTCTACTTATGTAGTGTGTTGGAAGAATATTTATGTCTATTTTTCATTATTTTCAGATGAATCCAAAACATATATTGGTTATATATAACTCACAAATTTAAAAACAAAAATACAGATTATCTATTCAAACGAGTAATGTTGGATAAAAAGTGCATAGAAAAACATCTAATCAAAACATCCTACCTGGAGTCCCCGTGGTTCTCTCATGTCACACATGCTCGCCACCATCTGTATCATATCACCATTTGACAATAACTATTCCTTCTCATCTTGCACCATTTTACTATATGCATGCATTTTCGTGCATCATGTATCTTTACAAGTAGTAAATGGGTGAAATAAGATAAGGAAAATTGAATAATGAATGGTGATATGATAGAAATTGTGGGGAGCATGTGTGGGATGAGAATATCATGGGGATTCTATGTAGGAAATTTCTGTTAGTTTTTATGCTATGTGGTTGTTAACAAATAATAGAGAAGTGTACATATAATCCTTATCTTTATTATTGGCTTATATCTGGACCAAGAAGCCCTTTTTAATGATGTAATGGTATTGTTATGATATACTTTTTCTATTTTACAGAAAAATTATATAATGAAACATTGATTTAATTTTTATTATTCCTTGAAGAGTTTGTTTATTTTAGAAGTGCCTTTGCTGGAAGAACAATGACATTCTCTATTCTCAATCATAGAGGTAGTATTGATGATTGCAAAGTAAAATAATTATCCATATAATGAATGATTTGTTTTTCATATTTATGTTTAATTTATTTCATTTTATTGTTACTTAAGTAGTAATTATTTTTATTATACTAGTGGTTTCTTTTGTTTGAGTTGGGTTTCTCTATCAATATTTCATGATTCTAGATTGCAACACCCCCATATGAAAAAGGGTTATGGGACTAAACTATATGACTCGTTTCCATAAGGTGAACCTTCCCTATCGGGAGCGTTTTTGATTACCCAGTGTATTTTTTTTTTCACAAAAATGTGAATCTCTGGGCTCTAAACAATCCCCAAACACTCGTGATTTTCCCTTGACCTCAAAGGATATTCACATTAGGTTGTAAATAAGTATTCAAATTTAATATTTCCAGAAATTAAAATATTACACACCTCAATAGAGAACCCAATTTTTTCTAAAACTCCCCACATTGTATATTTTATATAAATTATATGGGATAAATTTTTAATAGAAAATTACTTTTTGGAAATATAATATATAGAGATATTCCAAGAGTGTAACTTCCCTTTATTATAAAAGTTATATTCTTCTTCTCAATACATGAATGTCCAAATTAGAATTGGTTCAACTAATGTAATGACACAGAAATTATGTATATATTTTTTATTTCTATGGAATTTTTATGAGACCACGAAATCTGACAGCACATGATTCCGAGACCCGAAGTGCCCAGAATGATCCATACGAGATGTGTTAATATTAAAATAGTGTGTGTGAGTAGTATTCCTAATAAAGTGGAATAAATCTTAAAAGGGTTCCCATATTAGAAATCGAAGGGAAAATTTGTGTTAAGTGTGACGGGTTTACCTAGGCGTGACTTATGTTTAGTAGGTGCAGGCCTCTAGTGAGAAAACTCAAAAATGGCATAAATGTAAAAAAATTATTCAAAAAAATTATTTTATTTTTCAAATGATTATAACTCACGAATGATGAGTCAGATTAAAAATATGATACCACTGCTGAACTCATGAAGGTATGTTTTCCTATGCCATATACTAACATTGGCCGGCACGAGCTACCCATGGATGTTAGTTTTTGGCCATTAGTAAAATAATTAAGTGACAATTATTATATTGTAAAATCCATAACATCAAAATGGTAACTCGGATTGAAAATATGAGAGTACTTTTGGGCTCGTCTGGGTGTTTTCCCTTTAAGTTAAGCCTAACCTCAACCATCACGTGTCGAGGGGGACTGTTAATAATTTCAGAACATTTTTTAAGGTATGTTTGTTAAACGTGCGGGTGAAATTTTCTATCTTTTTAACCAATTATCAGAAATGAAATCTGAGGGCACCGTTGAAATCCCTAGCGCCGAGATTCTCTTAAGGGAGGCTTCTCTTCGACCGCAGTGGGTCAGGAGAAAAAAGATAGTTTCTTCAGACATTTAAAAGAATAATTAAATAACATGTTAATTATTGTTTTATTTTTTACCACCTATTGAGCGGTGGTGGTGGGGGCCATGGAGGTAGTATGACATTTAATATGGGATATGAATTGCCCAATTACACATTGGTTGTGTAACCACACCTCTTGTAAATAATGTGGAACATTTATTACATCAATTAATGTGTCACATTAACTACGTCAATTAATGATCCTCATAATTGCCTCATATTTTTACTAACCCATTTTACCCTCAATTTAAAGGGGGATTGCCTTAGTGATTTTGGCATGACTTCATAAGGAGAGGAACCTCTGGCAATGTGAAGCAACACCTTCCACTGATAGAGATAGAATTTCAGGCGATAACAAACTGGGATTGATGAACATTGTCAGCTTCATCGAACACAAAATCTACATCCACCACCGCGAAGTCTCCAAAGAATCATGATGTAAGTTTTATCTTTTAATTCATGAATTTCCTACGACTCCTATACTTGTTCTTGAATTTGCGGGTGGTCATTCAGGGTGATTTAAACGATTTTTATCATTATTTTAATGTGATGTATAAATTACTCCAACTTTTTATAATGATAATGTGAAGGGTTTGATCTAAACAAACATGTTCTAGACCCGAACTAGGTCGGGTCAGCCCCGAACAGGTCATTCCAGGTCGGACTAGACTCGAACCCCTCTGGGTCCCGAAAACTCATAAAAGGTCGTATCTTATGAACCAAATGTCCGCCTGATGAACCATCTTTGACACTAGTATCCATGGAATGAGACAGACCCTTTGAGACACTCCAAGATAGTATTGGTGAAATTTTGAGTAAGGCCGGGTTGGATCGACCCTGAATCTAACCTGTCCCTCGACCGTAAAATACATATAACTCACAGATCAGGAATCCGATTGAAATTCCATATATTGCATTGAAACCCTTATGACCTAGTGGTTCATCAAGTTACATCTTCATGGGACTTCATGCCTGTTGAAATAAGACTGGTGGATTGAGGATCAGTCTTTCCCAGAGACAAGCGTACTATGAGTGGGAATACTATGTGTGGATGAGACAAGTAGAATGAGGAGGGATTTTGTGTGAATTTGACCCAAGCGACTATCTGTGAATGGGACCTAGAAATTATATGTGAATCATCACCCAACGATTCTATATGAATCCGCAACCAGCAATTCTGTCTGAATTAACAACTAGAAATTCCTTCTGAATCACACCTAGTGATGTTGGGTGAATCAACAACCAATAATTATGTGTGAATAAACACCCATCGATTCTGTGTGAATAAGATCCCAGTTATTCTGTGTGAATCACCACCCATCGATTTTGTGTGAATCAACACCCAAAAAGTTTGTGTGAATCAGCACCTATTGATCCTATGTGGGTATTATGTGGGTTAGTACCTTTCGATCATATGTGGGTCAGCAATAGTGCCTCTTCATAGAGTAAAATTATCTATCCCTACAACTAATCATCTATATTTTTTTACATAGTTATACCTGGTTTGATCTGTGTCTTTTTCATTTTACTTTGTGATTGAGATCTAGATTATGGTTTTCCTTGTGGAATTCTGAGATAACATTGGGGGTCTTGGGGTCCCAACTAGGTATTTTCATAGTCACCCCTACAAGATATTCTCTCTCACATTGTTGTGTCTTGTGTAGACAAATGGAAACATTGAATAAGACTCAGGATACTAGGACATGATTGTGGACAACAATGACAGTTGACATGGAGAGCGGTGGAGATGAGTTGTACCAACCCTTCAGGTAAGATCCCCGCTGGATGATCTCAAGAGCTATTTTCTGTTATCTATTGTATATGTATCTTTCCATTTGGGCTTGTATTCTAGCCATTTATATTCTATACACACTTTTACTACAGTAATATTACTTCATGGTTGCATGTTGTTGTATTCTAGTTTGTTTGTTTGTAATATTTTAAAATAATTGCCTTTCTATTTTAGGGACACACCTTTTTAGTGCTAGTCACCAACCCCTGTCCTTTGGAATATGGGCTTGGGGTAGTCACGATGTGGGCCCCAAGGTACGAGTCATAAAAAAGTGGTATCATAGGCATTCATTTCTGCCATAAAAACTAAGAGTATATGTTTTCAATGGAGCAATAGTGTTATGTGTCATGAGTTCAGGATTCAGTCCGGGAAGTCCAATTTTGGGGTGGCAGCTAATGTATCCATACACCAGGACCATGAATTATTATTTCTAACTCGATGCCCAAAAATACATGTTGAGAGTGTTTTGAAAATATTGTTTTATTTTTGATATATTTTAGTGATCTATCCTAGTATAACTTATTAATGATGGTTCATCATGATTCTCTTTCAAGATGCCTCCACATAGACAATATGCTGGGATTCCCATTCTTGACTATGAGGAGGGTCCACAGTGTGATGGAGCTTCCTTACAAAGACTGTTTCGTGAGATGGTACCTTTGAGTGGTGTACCAATGACACCACAACCCATTAGTAAGTATGTTATACTGGTGCTATCTTTAGAGGACACAAATAGGCTTAGTTCCTTACAAGAGTATCAGTTATAGATACCTCGCAGGTTCTGAGCTGAGCCTGACTCACAGGAATCTATGGACTAACCTAAGGTGGTTACCATGTTACCTTATATCTGAGGAATAATTAGATCAAATGGTGATCTGGGCAGTGATCATTTATCGTGGCTCTACAGGGTGATGGAAAGGTTTAGATTACCCATAACCTATGATGAGGTGAATTTTCAATGGACAGAGCTTTAGAAAATTCCTAAGAGAAGGGGTCTCCTACCATATAAAGATAAGGGGTATGTGTTCGCAAGAGCTTCTACAACATTGGTAGGATGACATGTGGGTATTTAATTATTCGTCAAGATGTACTGACCATTCCAGGTACTCGATGAAAATGATACAAACAATGATTTAAGGTTTTGACCTCATAGCGAGATATATTTAGGGACACCCATGCCTGCAATATTTACTCTATGCATCCATAATTATTTAGGATGCTAGAGAGGACAATTTTGGTTGAATGTTCATAGGCTAAGTAGATACAACCGGTGACTGTTAGCTGTGGGAAATAAAGAAACAGACGCCAGTGTCAGAGACTTGGGTGTGAAAAATGTTTCAGGAAGAGGAATTGATAGGGAAAGATGGATTTTTAGGGAAGAATAAACGAATGAGGAGCTAGGAGATCTTCGTGAGGTGGTATTCATTTCAACATGTTACAACCACCACCCCAATGTGTTCCCCACCAAGCTCAGGGAACTGGAGGATAGGGGAAGGGAGAATCTACAGGCAGTCAAGAAGATTGACCCAAGGGATCCATGGATGATTAAAAGTATGGTTTGTTTCTACTACTAGATCCCATAATTTATAGACATAAGTACAAATAATTCCTTCTTGTTATAAATAATGTTTCAAGACCTATATATTCTAGTCAAACAATTGACTTGAACCTTATATTTGGAGATACATATGGGAGGAGACACAATAATCACACATATGATGACGGTGTGATCAGACCCTTTAGATGAGAGTTTCAATTAGAACCTGTTGGTGGCAGGGTCGAGGCCTTATTTAGTTAGTTTGGGTAAAGAGTGGTCATCCACAGTTTATTTTTAGGTTGACTAAATAGGAAAAATGATTGTGGTATATCTACAGCATTAGAATGGGGATTTCCTTGGTCGGCGAAAAAGGAAACCAATGCGTCATGAGTTAAACTCATGCATAGTAGTGTTCATTTGATCACTCTTGAGTTGGCCAACCTTACCCCTATGGAAGTAGGTGTTTTGACTTTTCAGTTCCCAACTGTAGTGGTAGAGTGCCAAAATATCCTTTCAAAAGTTGTTTCCAAGATTACCTCCTTAAAGGGAGAGGGGCATATGCATTGGCTTGCACCGATATCTACAACAGCATATCGTATGGCATCCATAGAGCTCATAGAACATAGAGTATATTTAGGAGAGTGGTTTACTGTTTACTCTTATCATAAGAGTCTCATGTATAACTTCTCACAGAAGGACCTGAACCTGAGACAATGACGATAGCTAGAGATCCTCTAGGACTATGTCTTTTAGATAGTCTATAATATTGAGAAAGGGAACGTAGTAGAAGATGATCTAAGTAGGAGGTCTTGTCTACTACTGATGTGCAAGGTGACAGAGCTGCTAGACGCATTTCAGATATCCTTCATGGATAGAGATAGAGCATCTTACCTCCAGTCTGTGATAGTTACTCCCCCACTACTTTACCGAGTCAGGAAGGCACAACTTGAGGACGTTGACTGTGAGGCCCAAACGTGATTAGATATTCTCATGATGGGCTCTTGATGGAATTTTCGAAGGTGGGGAGCACACCATCCTTTTATGGGGACACACCATTCTACCAGTGACGTTCCAGTAGGAGGTGTTAAAAGAGTTTCATGCATACCCATGGGCAGCACATTTGGGTGAGGTGAAGTTATACAAAGACCTCATTAGTCAATATTGGTGGCTAGAGAACAAGAAAGCAGTTCTAGTTTTCATTCCATGATTCCTCACTTTTCAACAAGTGAAAGATGGGAATCATGTTCTTTCACAATTAAGCATAACTTTTACCCCCTGATAGATGGTAAGATGAAGCATACCATAAAAACTATAGAGAACATGCTTTTTTCTTATGTCCTGGTTTTTGGATACCATTGGGAGGACCACCTACCACTTGTGGAGTTTTCATACAACAACAATTATCACTCCACCATTGGTGTGGCTCCGTTTGAGGCCCTATATGGGAAGCCTTTCAAGTAACCTCTTTGCTAGACAGTTCTAAGGGAGTTATAACTTATGGGTCCTAAGTTAGTACAAGATACGAAGGAGAAGGTGCATATCATATAGGAGAAGATGAAGACTTCACAGAGTAGGTAGAATTCATATGCTAACAAGAGACAGAGACCCTTGGATTTCGATGAAGGTGACCATGTCTTCCTATGGGTCTCACCACAAAAAGGTATGAAGATATTTGGCTGGGGTGATAAGATATCTCTAAGGTTGATCAAATAATTCCAAATTATTATCAGAGATGGTGAGGTGGCGTACCGCCTAACTCCTTACCCCATATATGTACCAGGTGGATAATATTTTTCAAGTGTTGTAGTTTAGAAGATGAATGCATGATCCATCACACATTATCAACTAAGGCGACATGGACCTTGATGATTAGGATAATTTTACAGAGATCCTAGTGTTGATAGCGGATCAAAAGGACCGAGTCCTTTGTGGTTGGTTGATCCCTTAGGTAATAGTTTGGCGGCAACACATGAACCTCCTAGAGAACAAATGGGAGTAGGAGGCTCAGATTCATGCTCAATAGCTTCATTTTTTTGATTTACCGTTGTTTTGGATTTCGGGGATGCAATGATCTATGTTGGGGATAATGTCAATACCCAAAAATTCTACATATACTTTTTAATTATTTTGAATTTTTACAAGACCATGAAATCTGACAGTACGTGATTCCAAGGCCCGGAGTTCTCGGAATGATCTCTTGAAAAAGTGTTAAACTAAAAATAATATGTGTGAGTAGTTATACTGAAAAATTGGAAAAACACATAAACCAGTGTCCGGATCAAAAATTTTAGGACATCGTTGCATTCAACAGGGCGAGTTTACCCAAGGATCAACATAAGTAATATCGGCACCGGCCTATAGTGAGAAAACATGCAAATTGCATAACTATAAATAAAATAATTAAATAAAAATTATATTATTTTTCAAATGAATATAAATCATTAATGATGACTTGGATAAATAATTTGATACCACTGATGAAATTTTGAGGGTATTCTTACCTTAGGATGATACTAACTTTGGCCAGTGCGGGCCACCGGTGGACGTTATTTTTTGGCCATAAATAAAATAATTATGTAAAAATTATTTTATTGTAAAATCCTAAAATTATAAATTGTAAGTCATATTGAAAATATGAGAGTACCGTTGTTCTCATGAGAGTGTTTTCCTCTTAGGAGAAGCCTAAACTCGACCGTCGCAGGTCAAGGGTGATTGTTAATAATTTTTCATCTTTTTCTATGGTACGTTTAGTAAACTTGTGGGTGGTATTTTTTATCATTTGAGCTGGTGCTTGGAATAGAAATTCATGGGCACCAGAGAATTCACAGCACCAAGATTCTCTTAATAGAGGCTTTACTTCGACCGCAGTGGGTCAGGAGAAAATGATAGTTTTTCAAGCATTTAAAAAAATAATAAAATAACATGTAAATTACTATTTTAGTTATTTTCTTCCTAACACCTGTTGATCAGTGGTGGCGGGACCACAGAGGTGGTCAAACATATAATATGGGATATTAATTTCCTCGTTAAACTTTTTTGGGTAACCACCTTTCGTGTAATTAATGTTGATCATTAATTACATCAATTAATGTGGCACATTAATTA
Organism: Viscum album; assembly: GCA_963277665.1. NCBI lineage: Eukaryota > Viridiplantae > Streptophyta > Magnoliopsida > Santalales > Viscaceae > Viscum > Viscum album. Next base: position 397,138,196 of record OY728151.1, on the reverse strand, counting down.
TGTCAATTAATGAACCTCATAATTACATTGGTGCATTAGTCATCGGTTTAATCCACTATTTAAATGGGGATTGTGGTAGAGTTTATGGAATGACTTCATCTAGCATGAAACCTCTAGAAACGTGATGTTTCACCTTCCACTAATGGAGAGGGAAGCTCAGGAAGCAACTAACTGTGATCAATGAATTCTAGAGGCTTCATCAAATGTAGAATCATTTTATACCACCCCGACGTCTTCAAATAATACCAATGTAGTGGTTTTATCTTAATTCAATAAATTCCAACAACTCTTATACTCCTTCTAGAAATTCTGGGTGGTCATTACTGGGGATTTAAACAGGGTTTAGCATTATTTAAATGTGATGTATAAATTACTCACACTTGTTATAATGCTAACGTGGTGGGTACATGCCCAACAAACAAGGCCCTGATGCTCCACCGCTTGATTTTCATTTCGTTCTTCAGAGGTAGGATGTTCCAACTAGACGGTATCTTGAATAGATGAGGCGTACAAGGACGATGACATCACATTAGAAACATATGCGTGTATGTAAGGAAGAATGGACCATCAGAGCTCACCAGATGACCCGTGGAAGATTTTCCGGATTGGCACTGGCAGTGGTAAAGGTTGCAGCTAGTGCTTGCCAGCCACTGAAGTGGGAGGCGCCACTTGGCACAATGGAATACCTGAAGGGGTGGCAAACAACCAGTCAGTCTCTTTGGAAAGGAGGCGCACCATCACGCAACGCAGTGATGGAGTCGCAACATCGAAGTCGTGACAAGATGGGGAATCTTTCCCCACGGGTCCCCTAAACCATATGTCGGACCCACGTGGCGCCTCTAATTGATGATTCTAATGGATATTCTTGACCTATTGGGGGAGCAAGCTGCATGCTGGCTGGCAAGCCGTGCCAACGCACTGGGCCACGTCACCCGGAAGGTTGCGCCTAGACGGTGGGCCGGGCCATTTTGCGGCCCAATGGACCGATCCTACTGCGGCATAGCCCAACCAGGCCTGCCCAAGCAAGTTTGGGCTGGGATGGGTCAAACCCAGATCAGGTCGAGATGACCCAAACTAGGTGAGTCCGACCAGTGTAGGCCGGACCCGAACCCCTCTCTGGTACAGAAACACATGAAAGGATGTATCTTGCAAACCAGACGTCTATTTGATGAACCGTATTCAGTGATGAGATCCTTCATGTGATACAGAAATTTTGAGATATGTTAATAGAGTTTTGGAGAAATTTGGAGTATGACCTTGTTGGATCGACCCCAAATCCAACCGGTCCCTCAGCAACTGAAATGCCAATAACTCACAGACCGGGTGTCTGGTTGACGCGTCGTCGGTTGCGTTGAAAGGCTTATGACATAGTGGTTCATCAGATAAATTATTTGTGGGACATTGTGCTGATTGATATACGACTGATGGCCTGAGGAGGGGTTTCTCAAATAGAAAAGTGTAATATGAGAGAAAATCCTTTGCCTGGCTGAGACATGAAAAATGAAGAGTGATTCTCTCTGAATCAACACCGAATGCATCTATGTGAATCATCACCCAAAGATTCTCTATGAATCAACTACCATTGATTCTGTGTGAATCTGCACTCTATGAATCTTTGTGAATCAGCACCCATCAATTTTATTTGAATCATCAACCATCGATGTTGTGTGAATCAACACCTAGCTATTCTATGTGAATCAGAACCCATCAATTCTATGTGAATCAGAACCTCAAAATTATGGGTGAATTAGCACCCTGTTATTTTGCATGAATCATCACCCAACGATTATGTGTGAATCACTAGCTAGTGAATCTGGGTGAATCATCACCCAACAATTCTGTGTGAATCAGCACCTATCGATCATGTGTCGGTCTTGCAAGGGTTAGTACCTATCATTCATATGTGGGTCAGCATTAGTACCTCTTAACAGAGTAATGTGATCCAGCGTTATGGAAAATCATATATACTACTGTACATAGTTATAACTGGATTGATATATGTATTTTTATTTGGGCTTTATGATTAAGATCATGCTTTTGGTTTTCCATGTGTTATTATGAGAATACATGGGGGTCTTGGGGACCCTACTGGGTATTGTTATGCTCACCCCTTCCTGGGCTTCACCCGCACCTTGTTGTTTCATATGAAAGCAACACGAAACCTTGACTAAGACTCAGAGAGAGAGGACCTAATGTTGGATGATGGTGATGATTTACATGGAGAGATGTGGAGACGAGCTGTACCTACCCATCTGGTAGGATCACCGGTGGACGATCTCAGGAGCTGTGCCTATTTTATATTATAGTTTTATCTTTCCAATTTGGATTGTATTTTGGCCCTTTAATTTCAGTACACACTTTTACTAAATCATTATTACTTTTTGGTTGAATTTTTTCAATTTCTATTATATATGTTTGTACAGGTCTAAATAAAATACCTTCTTGTTTTAGGAAAACGTTTTTCCAGTGCTAGTCGCCAACCCCTGGCCAATTGAAGGCGGACTTGGGGTAGTCACAGAGCGGGCCCCGTAGGATAGGTTGTGACCGCTAATACCTATCCAAGTCATATCCTACAATATATACCATATTACTATAAGACATAGGTATGGAATAATACCAATATCATACGTTTAAGTCCTTGAGAGAAGTATATTTTTTAAAGAAGATGTATAGTTCTTAACCACATGTTTTTTTATTTCATTATCCACATCAATCATATCTTCTTAAACACTGATAGAATAATAAAATAATGTAACCTATCTATACTTATGTATTGTTATTATAATTTAATAACTTATATCTATCACCATAATCCATCAATTGAGAAATAAATTCATCCTTTGTGTATAGGGCTGGTTACCTCCACATGAATTAATGTAAATTTGTTATCATAAATATCTCATATAATTGGTTATAATGATGGATTTATTTTATATATATGATATTATTGACATAGTTATCATTATATGTAGATAATATTACACGTATTTTCTTACAATTCCCTACACTAGAAAATTATAATGTTGTTTCTGCCTATGTGCGAACAACCACCTCTAAGATGTGATGTGAATCATTTTTCATCACAGTGTAACATGGATAATATATAAAAGTAATCATAAAGAATCAATTTTTTATTTATTATATTAGTATCGTCTCTTATAAATAATATTATACTAAACCAAATCTCAAAAATGGAAACATTACTAATGTATTCGTATGACTAACCATCTTCATGATTGGAATGTAGTGTATTTTTCATAGAAATAATTTATAATAATTTTTAATAATATAATTGATGTATAAAAATAATTTTTAAATATTTATTATTATTCTAGTGATAGTATATTAATGTTCACCTTAACCATAGTAAACATACCGATGTCATTTCTAACATATGAGATGAATACTATCAATAACACCTTCCATGAACATAATTGATATAGTATGTAATTTTACATTTCATGCTAATAAATAAAATAAAATAATTTTATAGTGACTATATTCTTTTATACATATCATTAAATTATTCTAATCACAATAAAACACCATAATACAAGCAATAGATCATTATGTTTAGTGTCTTAGAAGACTTGGTATATAAAACTAAAAAACATGGGACTAAATGAAACAATTTATTATTTGATATTCATAAAGAGATATTAAATTCTATTCTTATTGTACATATTCATAGGATAACATGGGAATAACATGAACATAGGGATGAACTAAAACACTTATTAAGGAAATAAACATAAGAAGTAAGCTTCGATAGAGGGGTTAGAAGGCATTACATAATGATATAAAATGGAATGGAACATATAGGATAATGACATATTAACATGGTATTATATTAAAATGGATTCATATTAATGTGGAAGAAACATATAACATGAATTGAGCATGAGTAGAGGCTCAATTTACATAGAGGAGGAAAATTTATAGTTAACCACCAAGACATTTCCACATGGTAGCACGAGTCAAGGCTAACTGCCAAGATAGTTGCATATAACATCTCAAGAGACTAAACAATACCCAATTAATTGGAGTGATATATGGGTGCACCCATAAATTCATGTTATTGAATATTCCATCCACATAATGAATCATAAAATATCAATCATACATAAATATAACAGTTTCCCTTCAAAGGAATTAAGTATCAAAATCATTTCATAAAGATTAAAAAATGGGAGTATCATAAATATATCAAAGGTCATTTTAAAAAAGTATAAAATTTTATATTAAACAAGTATAGAACTAGAGATAATTTTATAATAAAATATTGGTTTTTAAAAAATAATAGTGGGTTAAAATATAGTATATAGTGTACTTTAAAATGTGTAATAATCTGTGATATTTCCTAAAAACGGGCTTGCTTATCGAGAAGAATTGAGGGGGAATCATTTAAAAAAATGTATATCCACGAATGATAATGATAAATAGATATTCATAAATATTTTTTGATAATATAATCCTTATTTATAATATGTGTAAAAATATAATAGATACCATCATTTGGGTGAAATGAAATATAGAACAACCTAAAAGAACAATGGAGGTTTGATTAGAGTCACTTACCTTAAGTATGATGGTGTCTATTACATGATATTAATATATTGGATAAAAATATTAAATTTATTAATAAATATTTAAATAACATATTCTTATTTTAATTCATTTATTATTACCTTATTAAGTTCATTCATGACCTTTTTTGGGGGTTAACATGTTGAATTTAATTTTTTGAGAGTTGTTGCTTATTTGGTTTCCATGATTTTTTTACTTATATACATTTAAGGATAATCATATAAGATGAGAATGGTTGTCCATAAATGAATTTGTTTGTTATTAGTTAACATACTGAATATTATGTGGTTGTAAAATTCATATTGAAATTTTTATTTAATATTAATCCTTATATAATACATTAATGATAATATTTTTGGTTGATTGGCATTTTTGGATCACATCGAACTCATTTGTCTTTATAAATTAATATAATGTGTACAAAATATTAAAAAACAATAAATTATATATAATAAATTTATGATAGTATGGTTAAACCATTAGAATGGTTTCTTGATCATAATTGACGATATTAATAGAAATTAAAAACTTTTCATCCTTGAATGTGATAAATTAATACATCTCTAATGGTGTTTTCATTTTTAGTATAAAAGGGTGATAAAAGAGGGGTTTTGATTATTTATTAAAATATCATTACAAAATATTAGTATATGTAATGTAGTAGATATATCATAAAATGTGGATGAATGTATGTGAGGAAAGAAAAATAAAGAAAAGAACATGAATGAAAATAAATGAAATGAAAATAGAAATTTTCCTCTTGAATATATCGTCATTGAGAACCTATTTAGTAGAGTGGACATGGTCTTTTAAAGAGAAAATGGGAATATTCACATGGTACAGAGTCATAGAAATACATTTGATCATAATTTTTCCTTGGAATAAAGCCTAAGAGATGTGAGGAAATGATGTAATGAGGGGTGGTATTTATAGTGGAGGAGAGGAGGGGTTTCCCATCGTTTTAATCATTAGTTTAATATTTATTCTCAAGACTATGAATAGTCTTTATTTATGAGACAAAAAATAGAAAATAGAAAAATTGAGTTTTTACCACTTTCCATTTATATCATCAAAGACACGATAATCATAGAGAAATTAATTTATTTAGCATTTTTTGTAAATTAACATATTTTACAATTCACCAAAAATTTAACTATTTTAGAAAAATTCCAAAAATTAACCAAATTGTTTTTATATTTAAATTTCATAAAATAAATCTATTTTAAGAAAATAATTTCCTAAATATAAAAAATTTAATTTTAAATTAAAATCAAAATTTACCTGAAATTATAAATTTTATAATTAAAAATTCTTTTCATACATATTAAAAAATTATTTCATGTCTTTTAAAATTATTTTATAATCATTATACATAAAAATAATAATTTATGAATAATTTTTTTGAATTTATTTTATTAAAATATAATTAAATAAATCACAAATTATAATTAAATATAGCAGACTTATAAAAATAACAACAATTAATTCATAGTTTTTAAAATATTTACATAAACTATGAAATAATTTAATCTTATTTTCTCTTATAATAAGGATAAATTTTATTTTTTACTTTTATTCATGAGGTTACTATTCAGTAAGATGGTTTACTATTCAAAAGGGTCTCATTACTATTCCAAATGACATGCTTCTACTTCAACAGTATATGTTCTTTAAATTCTAGAGATACCTTGTGTTTCAGTAACATATTATATATAGGGTTTGTGTTGTGTTCTATATGTTATATTATATGATTATAATATAAGACCTAATAATTAATAATGGAATTTCACTGATAAAACATTAGGTCATTACATTCTTCCCCACTTATGAAATTTCAACCTCAAAATTTCATTTTACATTCTAAGTTAAAAATAGGTGTGTGTAATTTTCCTTCATTTCCTTATCCAGTTCCCATGTTGACTCTTCATTGTTATAGTTCGACCATATTACATTTACCATCTTGGTAGTCTTGTTGCATAGAAAATTATCTCTTTGATCCATGATCATCACCGGTCGCTCCTCTTTGAAAATATCATTCTCCATAATTATAACCTTTGATGAGATTATATGTGAATGGTATAGTATGTACTTATTTAAGAGAGATATGTGGAACACATCATGTACATTAGACATGGTATGTGTATTTTCTAGTCGGTAGGCCAAATCTCCACCACGATCAAGAATCTTGAAGGTATCGATGTACCTAAGACTCAACTATCCTATCTACCCAAATCTCATGATTTTTTTCCATAATGATGTCAATGGAATACCATGTCTCTAACATTAAACTCATGGTATCATAATATTTTTCTAAATAGTGATTTGGTCGACATTGTAAATCCAAAATGTTCTACTGTATGATTTTATCCTTCTCCACCAATTCATCAACCCTTTCTATTCATAGCAGCTTACACTGACCAACATCATCCTAACTTGTCATTGCTCTGCACCTTTTCCCATGAAGTGCATCATATGGGGTCATTTATATGCTCAACTGAAATATACTGTTTTAAGATAATTCAATAGGTTGAAGATGTTGGTTCTACCCCCTTTTATTTCATATAAAATGATGTCAACAAATCATCTAATGTTTAAATAGTTCACTCGGATTGGCCATTATATTGAGGATGATAGGCCGTACTGACATTCAGTTCTGTACATAGAGATTATTGGATACTTTTCCAAAACATCATGGTGAATCTAGGATCTCTATCGGATACAATAGATAGTGGTACTCCTTGCATCCTTACCACATCATTGATATATTTCTTCTAAATTGGATTAAATGGTACTTCCTCTCAAATTATGATAATGTGATTTTTCATTGTATGATGATCCACAATAACCCATATTAGAGTCTTTTCCCCTAGTTGCCCTTGGAAATCCAATGACAATGTCCATGATGATTTTCTCCCACTTCCATGATGGTGTGGTTAGTGGTTTCTTCATCCACTTAGACTACTTCATTTCATCCTTATCATGGAGAGATAAAAGAAAATTTGATGTATACTAAAAAATATACTTCTTTATATTTTCCCGCCAATAATTCTCCTGGATATCTTGATTCATCTTTGTGATCCCAGGGTGAATAGATATAGTTGAGAAATGTTATTTATTTAAATTATTGTACATTATCTCTCTATTGGATGGAACACATAATCGTGATCCATATATTTTGAATTCATCATTTCCAATCATAAACTTATAGTATATTCCATTTCTAATAGCTTCCACCCTTTTCTGAATTTCCATATAATTTCACTGAGCATCCTTTATTTTCACTATGTGGGATGGTGGAGAAATATTTTGAGAATGAATTGATGATTCTTCTCCCTTTATTATCCCCATGTCGTTCCTCTACAAATCTAATAATATTTAATTCTTTTCAATTATATTTGATAATACTGATGTGGAATCATTACTCATTAGAGTATCCTCAACCTTATTTTCCTTACGGATATGGTAGTGGATTGAGTATTAATAATCCTTAATAAGATCTAACCATCATCACAAGCACTTATTCATATCTTTATGTGTTAATATAAATTTTAGAATCCCATGATCAGTATATATCTGAAACTTATTCCTATAGTGATAATCCTACACAAGTTACAATGAAATGATAATAGCCACCAACTCAATATCATGCATGATATTTTTTTCACATGGATTTTTAGGTTCCTTGAGGCATAGGCTATCAATTTTTTATTTTTCTTCAATTCACATCTTAATCCATTTTTTTAATCATCACTATACACCACAAAGTGTTCTCCACTTATAAGGAGTGTGTGTAATGGGGAAATGATAAACCTTCTTTTTGACCTCCATAATGATTTCCTCGCATTCTTGAGTCCAAGAAATCATCACTCCCTTTCCTGTAATTTTGGTCCTTGTTTTTTACAATCATGTTATGTTATTTAAAAATCATCAATAATACCTATCTAGACCAAGAATTATGTGGATATATATTACATAAGTTTTCCTGGGACACTCCTTAATTACCATTGCCTTGGAAAGGTCTATATATATTCTTATGGTAGTGATAGCATGCCCTAAAAATGATACTTCTTAATATAGCACTCGCATTTAATATAATTTTCATAATCTTTCTCCTTTCTCAATACCAACATCATATAATTAAAAATCTCTTTATGTTCCTCCTTGAACATGGAGTAAATCATGAAAATCATCAATAAAGACTACCAAAAATTTTCTAGGTAATATTGGAAGACTCTATTGATTAATTCCATGTATATTACTGGAGAATTAGTTAGTGTAAATGGAATCACTAGGAACTCATACTATCCTTACTCATTCAAAAGGATGTTTTGGGAATTTCTCCCTTCGTCACCTTTAATTGTTGATATGCCGAACAAAGGTCCACCTACGAGAAATAACAATCCCCATATAGTTGACCAAAAAATCCATCTATCTGAGGCCAAGAATACTTATTCAATATTATGATTTTATTAATCTCATGATAAACGAGGAATATGATCATTGATCCAACATTCTTCTTAAAAAAGATGACTGCTGCACCACATGGTGAAGTACCTGGGCATATGAAACCCTTCTCTAGATTCTCATGTAATTGCTTCTTTAGATCATCAAGATAAAGGGTGGTCATTCACTAATGTGTGTTTTATTTAGTTAGGTATCTAAAAAATAAAAATTTGGAACTAAACCTATTAATCAAGAGATAAATTGGGAAATTCTTGAGGGAATAAATTAGTGTAATATCTCGTGATGAGGATATCTTTGAGAAGTATCATCTCCTATTTCTCAATAATTTGAGAAACATATACTTTCTCAAAATGAATCATTATAAACACTTGATATGATGATTATAAAAGAGATTAATATTTCTCCCCACACTTGTACAAGATTAGAGTATAATCTAGGAGTTGAAAAGCTATCTCCATTTCCCTATCAGTTAATGTTGTATTTTTATAAAGATTTATAATTCATGCCAAAAAATAGCATCGAACTCCACCAGTGGATGTGTGATAAGATTTTATGGGAGATTTATTCATAAAACATTTACTGTGGAGTAGTTATATATCATGGACACAATAATTTACCAATTTTCTATTCTCAAAGATAACTCAACTTCCAAAATTTGAGGTTGTGTTTTGAATAGTTCGACTAAATTTGAATGATATGGTTGAATGTGTAGAAATAGAATCAAATATTATGTTCCCTATTCATGAATGAATTTGTAGAATACCTATAACCACATCATTGGATGGGTCCACCTCAATAGTGGTGATAGAATAATATCATCATTGTCTACTTGGTGGTTATTGTTGATTTACTCTAACAACCCTTGGATTAGTACAATTGTTCACATTATTCCCATGCCCATAGTAGTTGCAAAACTACACTATAGGCTACGTTTTAATCAGAACATTTATTTATTTTTCCACGTTAGTGGGATTTTTAGTATACCATCTTCAATTTTTAGCCAGATTTCACATTCAACCACATTTTATGCAATTATTAGTTTTTATTAGACAATTCCCAAAATGCTTCCTCCTAAAATTTTAACTGTTGGGATGTTTCGATCTTCTCTCCATCATGGGATTTATTTTCCCAACCACCCATATTAGACACAATTTCCCACTTTTTTTACTAGGACCATAATACAATTGAGAATCTCTAATTTCCATTTCATCTTTGATGAAATATTGGAAAATATCTTAATGAATATCTTAGTATTGAATCATTATCACTTATAACAGTATAGAAAATAGTTTTCTATTGAAGTGACCCACCTTTCCTTTAGTGTTCATGAACAAACCTTGTGGGGTATATTGCATGCCTCATGAATTCAACTTTATACACCCCAATAAACTCATATTCCTTCTTCTTAAGTATGAAAAACTCTCTTTACATATTGAGATGAAGGGTTTAGGGAAAATATTTATTGAAAAATATTTTATTGAATTCCCCAAAATCCATTCAATCAATTTCCTCTTTTGACATAGAATTCTTGATCAATGTCCAACAATTATTAGCTTCCCCATTGTAATGATAGAACACTAGTAAACAATTATTTTCTTTTGAGAATTGGAAGACAGAGAATATCTTTTCAATAGATTTAATAAACTATTTCAAATGGTGGGGACAAGAGGATCCACTAAACATGGTTGTACTTTTTTTCATAAATGATTAGATGAAAACTCTCCCCTTCCTTGGATTAAGAGGGTGTTCCACATGATTCAATTTCTTATTCATAACTTTATTCATTTGGAAAAGTACTATGATAATGTTTTGAGCACATATTCCAATCATATCAATAATATCATTATGGAAATTATCACATTTCATATCACATTGATTGTTGAAATGTGTTCTTTTTTCCTGCAATTAACCATGAAAAACAGCTTACAATTAGAGGGATTTAATACTTTGATAATAATCATTGAAAAAAATCAACATTTAACATAAAAGTATAAACTCTTAAAGGAAAAGTATATCTGAACCCGTGATTTCCTAGGTTTCAGTCTAGGTAACCCATGATCTATTTCCTCACATTTATTCATATGGGATTTTTTTCACTTAATAATGATTTATACTAATCTTGAATTCTCCAATGAATATCCCATAGGAGGGTCAAACCAAGAGTGCAGTAAAGACCTTCTTCATGCAACAGTTCCTTTTTATGTATCACTCAATATAGTGTTTTCATGTTTTATCTGTGGATATATATATTCTAGATCCACATCCACTTTTTTTGTATACATGAAGGGGTTTATTTTCTTGATAAAAAATTACTATAAACTTACCAAAATTTAGGGATGTTATTTGAAACATAGTCTCATACCTATAGTTCATACTAATGTTCCATATTCCTAATATCTAAAAATAACAAGACCATCCTTTGATACATAATATTGAGACCCTTTTCTTTTTGTCATATCATTACATTTTTTAAGCATAATAAAACATAATATTACAAGCTATGGATTGTAAAAGTCTGGTGTATCAGAATACGAGGTACATAAAACTAAAAACATCAGACTAAATATAACATTTCATTATATAATATTTATAAGGAGATCTTATCTCCCATTGTGATCCTACATATTTATATGATAACTTAGGTCTAACATGAACAATGGGTTGAAAAAAGACCCATTAAAGTAATAAACAAATGATTAGAGATTTAGCATATTGATTAGAAGGCATGTCATAATTATAAAGAAAGGGATAGAACATATAGAATCATCACATATAAAAATTGGATCATAAAAACATGAATTCAATGTAATGTGGATGAAACATAAAACATTACCTTAGCATGATTCAAGGCACATTTGAGAGATAAAATCAAATGTCATGTCTAACCACCAAGACTGTTGCACATGGCAGCACGAGTAATGTTCAGCCGCCAAGGTTGTTGCACATAATGTCTCATGACATTAACATTAACCAACGCATTAGAAAGCTATCTAAAATAACTTATCATTTCATGTTCATGAATATTATTTCCACATATATAATCATACATAATAAACCATAGATAAATAAAACGGATACCCATGGTAAGAATTGGGTAACATAATCATGTCAAAAGGCATAAAAATTTGAAGTTTTATAAAAATGTACATGATGGATGGAAATTAGATCTTTCAAGGGAAAAAACTAGGGTGTAATAGTCATATATAATGAATATTTATGTGAGCATGAAGTAATAACATGTAAAAAGTGTACTTAAGAAGCTGTACAATTAAAATATTTTAATATGGTTCAAGAAAAATATCATAGGTCATTTTAAACATAAAAGGGGATAATATTTTATATAAAACCATAAGTGAACCAATAAGGTTTTAATAATAATAATAGTTGTATTATATAAATAATGGTTGCTTAAAAATACATTATATAGTGTACATGAAAATGGGTAAGAATTCATGATGTACCCTTACAACAGGCTTGCTTATCAGGACGAATAGAGAAAGGAATCAATTAAAAACATGTATATACCAAAAAGTGAATGATGAATAGATCTTGATAGAATTTTTTTTGGAGAATATAAAAATAAATTAAAATATTTTTATACAAATAATAGTTAATATAATTTTGGTAAAAGTAATGATTGAACAATCTGAAGGAATAATGGAGGTTTGGGTAGAATCACTTACCAAAATTTTGATGGTGTCTTTCACTTGATCTTAATGTCCCAGATAACAAAATTAAACTCATTAATGAATATGTAAATATAATATAATTCATGTAATTTATTCATTATTACCTTATAAATTTCATTCATGTCCTTTTTGATGTGTTAATAGGTTCAAATTCATTGTTTGGGAGCGTTTGTTTCCTCAGTTTTCCTGATTAGTTTACCTATATAAATGTATGGATAATCATGTAAAATGAATATGTTTGTCAAGAATTTATGTTTTATGTTATTAGTGAAAATATATAAGAATTAAATGTTATAAAATACTTTTGGTTAGTTTTAGTTAATATAAGTAATTATATAAGAGTTTAATGATAATCGTTTTGGTTAATTTGATGTTTTTGATAGCATCAAACATATTTTGATTTAGAAATTAATATTATGTTTCAAATAGATTATAGAACATTAAATTATAAATAATACATATATTAATGTTTGGTTCAATAATTGAAATGGTTTCATGACCATAATTGAATACAATAATAGAAATTGACAACCTGTCATCCTTAAATGTGTTAAATTAACACATCAAGGATTGTGTTTCCATTTCTAGTATGAAATAAGTGGATATGATAGATGATGATAAATTATTCAATTATCATAAAAAAATCTAGTAATGTTTAGGTATTTTAGTTATCATAGCCTATGAATGAAATGAGATATGGAAAGAAAAATAAATAAATGATCATGAAAACAAATAACAGAAATGAAAAAAGGAATTTACCTTTTGAATATATCTTACTTGAGGACCTATTTAAAGAAAAGGATTTGGTTTTTTGTAGATACCAACGGATATTTGACATGGGATAGAGGCATAGGAATGTATTTTATCATAATTTTTACTAGGAACAAAGCTTGATAAGTTTGAGGATAGGTGGTAAAAATTGGTGGTCTTTATATTATAGGTTTGGAGGGGTTTCCCCTTATTTTAATCATTAGTTTAATATTTTTTCTGAAGAATATGTAGATTCGTGATATTTATGACCAAAAATATTAAAGGGATCATGTGGGATAGATAACATGTACATTTACAACATCCATGACTCAATAATGATGTAGAAATTCATTTATTTATCATTTATAATAAATTATCATATTTTACTATTCATAAAAAATTCATGTATTTTAGAAAAAGCTAAATAATTATCCCTAATGATTATTAAATATTTAAAATTGCAAAATTATTTCCATTTCATTAAAATAATTTTCTAAATATCATATATTTAATTATTAATTAACATCACATTTTACTTTAATAATAAAAACATTAAAAGTAAAACTGATTTTCTAACACGTTTAAAAATTAATTACGATCACTTAAAATTATTTTATAATCATAAGTCATCAAAATAATTAATTATTAAAACATTTTATGGAAATAAGTTATCTTTTATATTATTAAATTAATCATAATATTTTAATTAAATATACATGACTTGTATAAATACAAACACATAAAAAAAATTTAAACATTTCTATACAAATTTTATTATATAATTATATCATATAGTCGCTTATAATATGGATAAATTTTTTTATAATTTCATTAGTGATTTTACTATTCAATTGGCTAGTATACTTTTCATAAGGGTCACATTACAATTCCAATGGTTAAGCTATTATTTCATCGGTACATGTTCCTTAAATTATTGATATAATTTTTGTCTCACCCATTCTTCATTTATAAGGTTTGTATTGTGTTCTATATGTAAAATAATATGTTTATAATATAAAATATAATTATAAGAATGGAATTTCATTTAAAAATATTTATGTTGTTACAAATTATAATTATAAAATTGTTCTTAATAATGTATATAATTATTATTTTTTTGTTATTCAGAGAGAAAATGAATGTACATGATGATTTATCCCCACAGTATGGGACTATGTTATAATAATAATCTTTAAATTTTTCCCTTAAAACAGTCCTTTTATTCTTTATACATATATTAAAAAAATTTATTAAATATTCTCTTTACCATTGTCCACTAATTTGATAATTTTTTTTACCCAAGATGACTTTTTATATAAATTAGTTGAAAGGAATATTCATTTTGTTTTCCAAATGAGGAAATTTATGACTTTTTCAAAAAAAGTATGAATGGATTGTTTTATTAACTCATAATTCATGAACTGATATTCCTATCATCATTAATAAAATTTCATCTAAATTTTCCATTATATGTTTATGAGGATCTTTATGATGAAATGTTTCTTCATTTATATTGAAATGTTTTTCACAAAATATTTTTTTAATAGAAAGGATATTTTTCTAAAGAAATATTTTAATTGACATATCAAAATAATTTTCCATCTAATATTACATCCATTTATATTAATTATTTTAATAATATTATTTTACTAAATAAAATTTACAATGATATTTTATTCAATGAAAATCCATATTTCCAATTTTCTAGGTGTCTTGGGTATTCAAAATTTTGTTTTTAAAGGGTATTTTGATATGAAAATTAATTTTCAATATGGGTTTAAAATAATTTATCAGTCTTTTTAGGATGAAAAGATGTTGAATAAAATGTTTCATATAGTCAATGTGAATTTTCTGAAAAAGTGAAATAAAAAAAATGGATTATAAATTTGAGAGCATTATTGAGCTCAATTCGGTTGCTTTAACATAGGTGCAACCTATAATTGGTCAACACAAGTCATCAATAGAAAAAGTCACCAAGGGTGTAAGAATAAATAAAATAATTAAAAAAAATTATTTTATCTTTAAAACCCTAATAAATCATAACATTTAAGTCGGATTTGAAATCTGAGACCACCATTGAGTTGTTAAGGGGTTCTTTCTTTAGGTTATGTTTAACATCGACCAGAGTGGGTCAGCTACAAAATTTAGTTTTTGGACCTGAACATAATTAAAATTGTTAATAAAATTATTTTATTTAGATGTTATGTGTTGAAATAATGGAATATTTATATTTTAATAATCCATGTCATAGGAATTCAGGGTTATCACAATAAGCCTAGGATTTCCATTAGTCATGGAAAAGGTGGCTCTCTCCTAATGAAAAATGTCGGAGGATAGAAAATTGATGATGAAACCAATACCCATTATTCATCAACGACAGATCCAGCCTTTAGGTATGGTGTCTATCTCTTCGGGATTTCTTTTCCCCTTCTTGAAATCATAAAATGAAACTGATTCAACACAAGAATAGGATGATCCATGGTTAGATCGTTCTTATATGGTGGATAATTATTGCATGATTAAAGAGAATAGATTTTGCTGATTATTCAACATCTATTTTCATTGTGATCCTGCAAACATAAACAGATCATGGCCAAATGAACAAGGCCAAGATTCATTATTGGGGTGTTCATGTGAACAATCATACCTATATAACTCTATTTCATTCTTCGTGAATTCTTCATCCTTTGAAACCCAATGAAAATAATCAATTTTTTCACCCACGATCCATGGTGAAATGATCGAAGACAGATGTTTGTGATCCTTGAGGGAATTATAGAGGTGCAAAGGGGGAGAAGTAAGAAGGTGATGGATCACGGTGCATTGGGCATCAAATGGTAGGACACTAGCAGGGTTTTAGGTGGCTAAGAAGACATGTGTCCTGGAGGGATTCCAAGTTCTAATGGGTTGCATTACTACAGTCAAGTGGGAACACTCTAGATGATGATCTCATGGCGATGCAGGTCATGGGTGGCTGACATGAGCTGTGGAAGGTGGTTGTGGTGGTTCCTGTGGCAGCTGCTGCAGTGGGACACATCTCGGAGTCCATGTTAGTGGGATCTCACTAAAAAGAGGAGAATGCAGGTGGTAACTGGCATACAATTATGGTGGACATTGAACCCACATAGTTGGAAACTATATAGAATGGGGTATTGATGCTGTGACATCCACGTTGATCGACGTGGCCATGCTGACCAGGAGCGCACCATCAATCCATGTGATTAAGGAGTTTGTCCACATGTGGAAGTCTGGGGTAGGTGAACCAGGATGATTTGGAAGACCAAAGGATTGGAACGTGCATCCTAGTGGTGCTAGCCCCACTAGTCGTCTCAGACTGACCTGGTCGGGATGGTTCATCCTAACCAGGTCAGGTCGGCCAGACCTGGTCGGATTGGACACATACTGAACCTAACCTTATTTACTAAATTTTCAATATCTTTTAGACAATCAGATAGTTTGATGATACATTTGCAGTTTTGGGACCTCTATCATGTAATAGTCCTTTGGAGATACTCTATGTGATATTTTTGTGGAATTTGGTTTCTGACATAATCTCTTGAGCATTATGTTCTCCCGAAACAAACACACTTTGAGTGAAATACTACGGTTTTTTATGACTTTGTGATCATGGAGACTATGTAGCTTATAATCTCCCAGACCCATCTACTATCTATGCACCATTGATGTTCTATGCATTATCTATGATCCATGTGCCATCAATGCTCCATGCACCATCGATGATCCCCGCACCATCGATTCTTTGTGTCTCATCGATTCTCTAAGCACCAATGATCTTCCATGCACTATCGATATCTTGGAAGCTACCACTACTCTAGATGCAACTAATGATCCATGAACCACTAACACTCCATGCACCACAAATGGTCGTTGCACCAATGGAACACCTTGTTCCATCAACACTCCACGCATCATCGATGCTCTATGTACTACCGCCACATCTAGTATCATAGAGTCTGAGAGATCTATGGAATACAACTCTAAATCCTTCTCTTCTTGATTTAGAATAGTACCTATGTGATCTGACCATATTGACTGTACTTCATGTGTCTCTATTGTGGTCTACTATGTGTGTTTCGTTTTTGGTGTGCTTCAGGTGGTTCCTTTGTTGTGTTCTTCTTGTTTTTCCTTCTTATGTGTATATTGTTTATTTATCAGTGGTGTACCTTTATAGTTTTTGGGTCCCTAAATAGTTTTGTTTTACTCACACCATCCAATGATTTGTCCACACATGTCATGTCATATGAAGATGCTCAATTTATTGACTGAGTCCTTTGTGGTACGGGGTAGGTGGTTCTTAGAGAGAGGCCCAACAGACACGGCCTACTTTAGAAAAATCAGATAGATATTTATGTACCTTCCCTTTAGGAAGGATTTTATTCAGACGAGATTCAAGATATTATACCTACCCTTTTGGTTGGGATTCTTTTTGGGACTGATTTTATTTTTGGTTATTTTATTTTCATAATATGTTGTTAGTATCATATTGGTATGTTTTTTTTGTTAATATAGGGAATTTAGTACAACAATTTTGTGGTTGTAAATGAGTATATGTGTACGGATTATTTGTAAAAATTCTCCCATTTTTTAGATATTACTAATTGGTACTAGTCTCCAGCCCCTAGCCTTTTGAATTCCGTCATGGGGTAGCCACCCCATTGTCCTCGAGGGACTGGTCGGGATAGAGTTGTATGAGATAAGGTCAGTTCTTCCTAATGAACCAAGAGTCTGTGAGATTGGTTTGGATAATCAATGTTATGTTTTTGAGTTTATACATTCAGACCTGGGACTCTACTGTTTGTACAGCGGGAAACATATCTATACACTAGGAATCTAAATAATAAATTTTGACTCACTACATGAAAAATGTGGTTGTGGGAAAAAAATAAATGGTACAAGAATCATGTATGAATGAGTGTGTTGTTTTTTCCTTCTTGAGTTGGTGTCATCTCACCAGGTATCCTATTTTCAATGAGGTATAGCTTGATATATTTCAGTATGTATCTACATAGATAGCCAACCATGATTTTGATGCATGATCACGTGGATGATCCACCTAATGATGAGGCATTGGTACATGGACCTGTACTGGAGACAATACCCTCGAGTTGTTACTAGTGATACCACAAATCGGAGGTTAGAAGTTACTACTAGCATTACTGGTAGAGGATGCACACAAGATGTGGGCATTGAATGAGTTCCATTGAATGTGATATCTCATGTTTAAGGGGGATCCAAACCCTCTCATAGCTGAGGAATGGCATGGGGTGGTTACCCATGCCTTCCTCCTCGTGAGGACACCTCTTGACCAAATTAAAATCCTAGCCTTGAGTCTTCAACATGGATTAGTAAGGCGATGGTGGAACTTTTTGATATATAATTATGAGGATATGACCCTCACTTGGATAGAATGTGAGTGTCTTATTAGGGAGGAGTTCCTTCCAGTTATGTTATTCTCAGTGCGTAGAAAGGAGTTGTTGTATATGTTACAAGGAATCCAGATAGTAATGGAGTAATGTATGAGATTTGAGGATCTTTCTTCCTACTCCACAGATATGGAATATAACACATTTTTTAGGGGTTGGACCATAGTGTTTGGACTATGCTAGTATCCTAGGTCATCCATGATAACTCTTAGGATCCCTACATATGATGGGGTACTAGAGAGAACCCTGCTCGTAGAGATATTTCTGGAAGAGAAGACACTAATAGTGGGATCTACCATCCAGTTTCATGTAGCTGAATCTATATAAAAAGTTAGCCAAAAGTTGAAGCTTGGATCCAAGAGGATCATACAATTTTTCGAATGACCCCAAGACATGGGATTAGTTGTGTAAGGATCCAAGGATAGAGCGAGTCATTCTAAGGGTATCCTATGTTAATCATGATGTAGTCAGATAAACTAGATATAGATTTTATGAACTTCAATATGACCAATCAAGAGATGGTTAAGGGATTTTCATGCCAGAAAAATTGGTATGAATATCGAGTTCCACCAAGTGGAGGATATTGAAGATTAGTTGTATGGGCTATAATAGGTGGGTGGAGCTTCTAAGTTCTACTACCACCAACCCCAGGTGGTCCATCATGGTCATAGGGAGCTAGTGTATAGGGAAAAGTCTAGCTTTCGGTGATGGATTCTTAATAACCCAGTTCTCTAATGATGATTTGAGGTATGATCTTTTTCATTTCCACCATACATATAATTTTTATTCACACATGTTCTAGTAACTCTTTTGGCACCACGACCCTTGTTCAAGACATGAAGATTGAAGTTGAACCATTTACTCGAATCCTACTTATAGAGACTCCTATGGGAGTAGATTTGATGATCACACACTGGTGCTGACAATGTGGCCATACTCTTGGGGGTAAATATTTTTTGTGTTGGGATCTGTTGGTGGAAACGTCGAGGCCACATGACTTTTTCTTTGGAATGGACGGGTTATCCATGGTCAATGCCCAAATTTTCTATTTTAGGCATATGTTGTTGGGTTTATGTGGATATGGGACTAGGTTTCTCTTTAATAGACAAAAGAAAACCCAATAAGTGGTGGATGGACTTTCACATAGGACAATTTAGCTGATCGCACACCAGTTAGCTAGCATGACCCTCGTGGTATAGTATGATATGAGTACTCCATTTCATTCATTGGTGGACGAGTATGAAGACGTCTTTTCAAAAGATGTTATAGTATTAACTCCTCAAATTGAGGTGGATTTCTACATTACATTTCACTTGAGTATTACACTGGTATCTACACCTGAATATCAAATGGCTCCCAATGAGCTTCATGAGTTAAGGGTCAAATAGGAGGACTTATATACAAAGGGCTTCCTATGAACTAGTGTTTCACCCTGGGAAGACCTGATGTTTCTTTACCAAGAAGGCAGTTAGGAGCTCGTGGTTATGTGCGTACTTAAGGCACCTGAACCAGGTGACTATGTAGAATATGTTTCTACTAACGAGGATTGACGACCTCGTTGATCAGCTGAAGGGAGATAGGTGGTTCTCAATGATAGACCTCAGATCTTCCTATCACCAACATCGTGTACTGGATGGGGACATCATGAGGATGGATTTCAAATGTCAATACTACCACCATATATAATTAGTGATTTCGTTTGGAATTATGAATTCCCCATAAATGTTCATTGGACTCAAGAATAAGATATTCCATCCATATATAGACCCTTTCATCGTGTTATTAATTTATCAAATCCTAATGTACTTGAAATCCAAAGAGGAGCACACAATACACATGAGGATTGTCCAAAACACACTCTGAGAGAAACAAATTTATATGATGCTCTTGACGGTTTAGTTTCAGATTTGGTAGGAGAACTTTCAGATACATGTCATTTAATAGGCTGGAGTGGTAGTAGATCTGACGATGATTCAGGTGGAATTTCTTTTGATCCAACCAAGAGAGTTACCAAGGTGCACAGTTTCCTTTGGTTTAATGGATAATATCAGAGGTTTTTACACAATGTTTCTAGGGTAGCATCACCCTTAACAAACTTGAACCAGAAGGGGTAGACTTTCATGTGGATAGAGAACTACTAGTAGTTCTTTTAAGAGCCTATGCAAAGGTTGATGAGAGATTCCTTCATGAGATTACTGTAGGAGGGTATTGAGTATGTGGTGTTCTTTTATGCATTGTGTACCTATATTTTTTTTGTCTTTATAAAGGGGAAATCTGTGATTTCATATGTTTTTCACCAATTGAGGAAACAAGATTAGAGCAACGCAACCCATGATCAGTATTTGGCAAACAAATTCTTTTCATCGATGATGTCGCAACAATATCTAATGGGAGAGAGGTTTACATTCTATTATGGGCATAAGAGTATCTTATAAATCTTCTCTCAAAAGTATTTGAACATGAGTCAGAGGCGTTTTTATATGTATTTTAGGATGATGAATTTGGATATTCTATAATCTTGCTAAGGGGAACGTGGTGGTAGGTTATCTCAATGAGAGATTGAGTTCACAACTAATGAAGAAGGCATCAGAGTAGTTAGCCTCATTTAAGATATACCTTGTGGATAAATATTAAGCATCATATCTCTAGTTAATGGTGATTACCACTAAACTATTATAGTTAGTCATGGAGACATATCTCAATGATTCTGAATACGAAACTACATGTGACCAGATTCCCATATGGAATACCCATAAATGATATTCGAATGGAGGGGAGCATATTTTTCCCTTTAGAGGGAGAAGAGTAGTGGCTGTGATGTTGTAGGATAAGGTCTTGAGTCAGTTCCATACATCCCTTTTGGTGGTACATCTAGAAGTAGCAATGATGTATCAGTAACTCTGATGCCAGTTCTGGAGGTTGGGGGTTAATAAGGCCGGGGTAGAATTCGTTTATCGATACCTCACATGTAAGAATGTGAAAGATGAGCACCCGGTTCTAGTAGGTTTGACTGGACCCCTTGATGTCCTAGAATGGAAGTGGGATAGCATATTTATGGAATTAGTGATACGTTTACCACACACATTTAGGAGACACCATACCTTCCAAGATATCATTTAATATATCACCAAGTATGTCCACTTCCAACAGATATGTGAGTTTAGCATAGTACAAATAACACGATTCCTCTATGTGTCAAAGATATTTTTCCTTCATGGGGTTCCATTAATGATCATCTTAGATTGTGATTCAAACATAAAATCCTAGATTTGGAACGGATTTAAAAGAGGCATTTGAGACTCAGTTGCACATGATCATGGTGCTTCATCCCCTTTCGGACGGCCAGATTGAGAGGACCATCAAGGTTCTAGAGGACATGCTATGTTCTTGCCTCCTATACTTTGGACGTAGTTGGGATTACCACCCACCTTTGATTTATTTTTCATATAAAAACAAATACCACTCCACTATTGGTATTTAAATTTTCAAGGCCCTGTACAGGAGACCAGGGAGGTCACCACTGGGCGGGACAGATTGAGGAGAGTCAGAAATTGTGGTTCTATATTTGGCCCTGGGTACCACCAAGAAGATAAAGATCATCAAAATGTTGATGAGGACGATTCAGAGCTAGGATATATAACAATATGATTGTGGATAGAGTCTTTTGGAGTCTGAGGTGGTATTCCATGTGAATTTTTGTATCTCACATCTCTGGGGATTACCAAGATTTGGCTGGGGTGACAAGTTAACTTCGAGATACATCATCCCTTTTTAGACTCCGATTATAGTTACATAGGTGTTGTACTACCTAGATCTACCCCCATAGTTTCATAGAGTACATGATGTCTTCCATGTTTCGCAATTGAGTAGGTACATGGATGCTCCATCACACATCGTCAACATGGCCGTGTTAGATATTGACAATTAAATGACATAGGTAGAGAACAAGGTAGAGATTGATTATTTATAGGAGAAGGCCCTTTATGGGTGGATGATTCCTATATTTTAATTCTAGTGGTAGTACGATAATCTACATGAGAGATCACGGAAGAGGGAGGTTCAAATTCATGCTCCGTACCCTCATATATTTGTTGAGGATCCCTTATTTTGGCTTTCAGGGACATAAATATCTTTTGTGGGTGGATTTTTATGACATAGATATTTACAATTATATTTAAAAATATTATTTTGGAAATTTTTGAGACCAGGCACTGAGACAGCATGTGATTCTTAGGAGAAGGGTTCCCGGAACATTTTTGAAAAAATGATGAGTTCTTAATACCATACACACAAAAATTTTCATAAAAATCGAAATAACACTTAAATTTTTTCCTAGATCCAAAATCCAAGGGATTATTTGAGCTTAAAGCAATGGATTTACCCTAGTCATGAACTAACATTGGTCAGTAGTGGTCATCTATAGAAAAAATCACCAGGGTCATAACCCTAAAATAAATAAATTAATAAAAATTATTAAACATTGAAATACTAATATTTCAAAAATGGTAACATGGACAAAAAATACAAGATCACCGATGAGTTCATAAGGGGGTTTAATCTTCAGGTGGGGAGAAACATTGAGTGACACACGTCAGTTGAAATTTTTTTTTGGACCTGAACGCCATTAAAATATTTCATAAATATATTTTTTGATGTTACATGATGCTGCTGAAGTGGGTTTCTTTTTTAATAAAAAATTCTATAGGAATTACAAAATATCTCTACAATTCTATAATTCCCTACAGGGGAGGAGAAGGAAGCTCTCTCCCTATGATGAACATCTCCAGATCCGTGATAGACGAGGACATCATACCTCATTCTTCATCAATGACTGATCCAACCTCGAGGTAAGTTGTCGATATCATTGCGATTTATTTACCCCTTAATAAGATCAAATGATTAATTAAGACCAACCCACGAAAAATTTGATACAGGATTCTATAATTCTTGAAGGGTGAATAATTATTACTTGATTAAAGGGAATAGATCTTGGTTATTATTCTACAGATGTTTTCTTTGTGATCTTTTTAACATGTACAGAACATGGCTCAATAGACAAGCCCAATATCTATTTGTTGGTTGTTCATGGGATTGGCATATCCCCCCTAAATCTATCACATAATTTTTGAATTAATTTACCATTGAAACCCTACACGAATGATAGATCATTGTGCTTATGATCTATTGAACGATGATCTGAGACTGAAAGTTTTGATCCACAATGACATTGTAGATGTAACCCCCTAACCCTTGTTACCATGATTCAATGCATTATTACATAACATTATCATGATCACAAAAGATCGAGTCTCAAAATATAGATTAGTCTAGTAGCCTTGGAAATACTAGATACATTAATATGTTTTACATTACATTATATAATAAAAAACTACAAAAACATAGTCTCCATAGGCCACACTCGTATCCCTTAGACTATCCCTGCAGGTCAATCATAATATACTTCGTTGCATCCTGGGAAACATAAAAAATAGAAAGGGGTGAGCTCAGATGCTTAGTATGGATAACAATATAGCGGAAACATTCATAAAAATGTATAAATTTTTTAGGAAATGTAATATTAGAACAAAATCCTTTTAAACATAAACTTCAGAATAACATGGAAATGATAAAATCAAATAATTCCATTTATTTTTCACATGGATATTCTACTAGTGGAATAATCACATGCAATATCAATATCCACATTCATAATGATGGAATGCATAATGCCACACTTCATAACCATATAGTCAAGGCCTTGTTCCAAGACTAAAAATAATATTTTTTCAAGGCCTTGTGCTAAGAAACTAGTTTGTTTCATTATGCCTATTGATGAATTTAGGTGTTATAGCGGGCTCCACCTGTCACCTACTAAGACCAATGCATTCCTCAT
Source organism: Viscum album (assembly GCA_963277665.1). Lineage (NCBI taxonomy): Eukaryota > Viridiplantae > Streptophyta > Magnoliopsida > Santalales > Viscaceae > Viscum > Viscum album. The sequence continues at coordinate 397,113,369 of OY728151.1, read as the reverse complement.
ATGAAAAAGTTCAAATATAACATAAACATTAATACTAAAACAAGCATAAAAATGTCAATACATTCTGCATAAAACGTGAATGGTGTGAAAATGAAACATCCACAGTCAAACATATCACAAAACCTTCAATACAATATGTAAGTTTTGTATCATAATAAATAAACTTCAATTAAGCTTAAAATCCATCAAAAGATGTTGACATATATGATATCAAAACATTTTTTTAGAGAAATACCTCTTTTCTATTTTGAAATCATTTAAGAGTCACATTTTTATAAAGAAAACATTTATTTTGAAAATATTCTTATAAGATTGTACGGGAAGCTTCGACGATGTTATAACAGCGGAAAATAACCACAGCCACCGTATAAGTTAATAAAAAATTCTTACCTTAATTTTGTCGAAAAGGTCATAAATTACCATGTTTAGAAAATTATGGAAGTATTCCATTCAAAACATCGATGGTCAAAAAGGGGTATAAATATAGTTAACCCATAGTCTAGGAAATAGTAACAATGATTTGAAATACATTTTTAAGAAACATGGATGTGTATGATAAAGAGGTAACAGTAGATAATTACGTATAAACAAACATGGATAATAAATAGATTGTCAAATTTACCCTTAAATGTCATATAAATTAGAAAACTATTGGAATTTATTAAAAGTCTCAAATTATATTTATTTTTATATTTATAATATCAATTATTTTAATCTTTCACTAATATGGTAATTACTGCATTATCAGTCTGTCAAAAATAAATATAATTATTTAATGTCCAAAAATTATAAAAAAAATACTATTATGTGGGAAATATATTTATATTTCTAATGAATATTTATTGTAGAATTTATATTGTGTGTAACCCTATATTAAAAAGGGTTTAGTTATTAATCTTTGAATTTTACTCTTTTAACTCTTCATTAAATAAAATAATAATAACTGTCCTAATCTAATTCAAGTGGACCAAAGAGGTAAATATTTTATTTCTAAGGCTGTATTTGGTCGAATTATACTTATCCAGTACAAATAGTACATGTTTTAGGGTAATAATAATTTCATCTTTACCCTTAATTTCCCTATATACCTTTAATCATCGTAAATAAATGTAAGAAGTTACTATTGACAAAAAATTATTTTAATCTTATTGAACCACATTTTACTTACTAATATCAACCGTGTCTCTCATATTTTTGAAATTACACTCATATAAGCGGTAAAATTATGTTTTATACAAATCCGGAAATGCTCAATGGAGGAGGTTAAAAGACAGTAACAAGTTCGATAAACATTTATATATCTAAACTAATTATAAAATGACTCCAATGAAGTTAATTGTACATATATAGGTATTATGTATCAATTTTGACCTATAATAAATTGAAATACAATAACAAAATATTAAAATAAAAATTCGGTTTTAAAAAATAACTCGTTGTTTTTCACTATTCATCAAAAATTGAATGTGTTCAGAAAAATTGAAAAAATTCACCCTAAGCTAATTTCGATATTCTGAATCCAAAAATGAATTCCATTTTAAAAGATAAAATTTTAAAATTTAAAAAAATGGGTATTACTATACATAACGGGTAGTTTGATTTTTTGTAGTGTGTTAGAATCTTGAAGTTGTGTACAATGCAAACTATTTCCTTATTCAAAGGGAAACATACCTTGGAAGCTTGGGGTGTTATATTCCTCCCTCCTTAAAATCATCTAGTTCTACTAATTTCTAGAATATTAATGCATAATAATATTTGGGTGGTTCTTCATCATAAGTTCCTCAGGTTCCCAAGTTTCCTCTTCCATCCTCTAATTTCTCCATCGGACTTTTACCAGATGAGTCATCCGGTTTCTCAGTACTTTTTTTCTAGTATCAGGAATTGGATAGCCACTTCATAATAAGATAGACCATGTCACAATCCAACCTAGGTGAACCATGAACTAATCACCCGAGCCAGTCTGCGACATGACCCATGAGGCGTTTCTAATCCTCCCAGGCTGGCGACAAGTGCCAGGGCATCAATAGAGGACAATTGGGAATGATTTACCCAATGAAAATAAATAAATTAGAAGAAAAATAAGAATAAAAAATGTAAAAAACAACATGATGAAAAGAATGATCAACAACAACCTACTAACCTGACCATTCCCAAAACTCCTCGCGACTCCGAGATTCACTCACCTATCCACAACCGACTCTCATCCATGGCGAGCAAGCTCGAGTCAAACCTCCAAAAAAACTAAAAATAGAAAAACTCAATAGGCATAACTATTAAAATTCATTATGAGTGCCCATGAAACTATTTCCAATGCACTACCTTTAAATAATGAATTTACCAATTTTAGGTTTGAACTAAATTATACAAAATATGGAATTCCACTCACACACTTTCATCTCTAAAACAAGTAACTGTCCATTGTCCTTTTTAATTTCAAACACTATTTTATGTTTGAAAGGAACATGTGTATTTCATTTTAGAACATTTTTACGTACAATTTAGAAATATAAATTTTAATTGTTAGTCAAAAGGAAATCCACACACAACACACAACACACACTAAGGCCAATGTAAAAAAAGTATCACACATGGTCCAGCAACCGAACTAGACCTCTCAATCATTCGGCACATTCAAATAAACAAAAAATAAAACTTGGGTCGAACCAAGAAGCTCGTAAACAATTCAGAACATACTATACATGTGACTCATCCTGAAGGCAATCCATACTCAATTATGTCAAAACGCCCAAACACCTGGTGTTTACCTACATGGCTTAACTGAGGGGCCCAATCCCATAGCACTAAAAATAGAGTTCCTCTCTGTTATGGGCCACTTGCCAATGCTTAATCTAAACTAGTGCAACAATCATTCTCAAAAAATTTACTTACTATGATTGGTTCATATGTTAGACCGTATAATAAAAAGGAAAGGGGGTGAGTCAAAAAAGTCAATCAAGTAGCACAAACATCACACACAACTCATACAGTCAACGTATACCAAGGATCACCCCTGAGTCACCCCAAAGGGTGTTTTCTTTAATAATTTATTTTATTAAAGTTCCAAACATGCCTTCACCAATTTTAAAGAAAATAATCATTTCTCCAGATAAGCAATACACTTGTTCACTCTTCAAAAAAATCATTTTTCAATAAACAATAACTAAATTTAAAATTATGTGAATTAGGTTTAAAGACAAACAAGAATTCTGTCACTAATGGGTGTCTATTCATAGAGAAAATATTTCAAGTGTCGTTTGTTAAATAAACGGCTCTTTTAACACCAAATAATCATTACAAAATTAATTTTCTAATTCTATATATCATTTATTAAAATTAATAAAATATCAAGAAATTAATAAATTCTTAATTTAATGGCGATTTCAGTGGGGGACCAACCTCGACTCACAAATCAAACACGCTGGCGCGTCGTGCCTCAGAAAAGCGCATAGGCACATGCAAGCTGACACCTACAGTACCGTGGAAAAACCTCACTAATGGGTTATAATAACTCAAAGCATCTAAAATATATAAAAGCTAAATTAAAATAATCCAAAATAATAAACAGTGTAAAACCCACCTTGACACCAGTGCAGGCGAAATGAAAAGAACCCCAAATCACTCGCATTCAGTGGTGGGTGTTCTTCACGCGCCCTAATTGAGCATAAGGTGTGTGGTTGGGTGTGTGAACAAATTAGGTAGGGGACGGTGTTGGGTTGGTCTCATCGCACCAGCGATGGGGCTGGCCATAGTAGTAAAAATTCGCAACCCGAGGAGGGTCGTGCAAATAAGGAATCATGCCGAAGAGTTCACCTCGAAAAGAAGGGACCAGACAGGGGGCTTGCAGCGGTCCTTCTTGCGCTGTAACTGGTGAGAAGCAGGAGGCCATGGGTGAATGGGATCTTCTCGGATGGGTGTCATGCCAGCCAGTAGAGGGAAGAAGGGAGCTCAGACGGACAAAACAGGGGGTTTGCTGGTCGGGCTCGCTATGTAGGGACAGGGTGTGCACAGTTGTGCGTCGGAGGGAAAAGGGGATTCGGCAGCGGCCGGGGCGTGCACTCTAGGGAGATGGCAGGAGCGGCTTGATAAAGAGGGCAATGGAGGCAGTGAGAGAGGGAGAGGAGATATGGAAGGTGTTGAGGTCACTACACTACTGCTGGCGAGACAACATGCCGGATGGAGGTTGGGTAAGGCCGGTGCGAGATGCAAGAGGTTTCCAACTAGGGGAAAAAGCGTATAACAGCACCGAAGGTGCACAGACCAGGAGGTGTGGGTAGCTCTGGGTGGGGATGGTGGTGCGGTGCCGACTACAGGTTGTGAGGCTGCATGCGGAGTGGTGTGCGGGGGAAAACCAGAACATGCTGGCTAAGGGGGAGTAGGTGGTGGGCTATGATGACAGTGGTTGGGATCATCTTGGGGAGAGGACGCGCTGGAAAGAGCTTCACCAACTCGAAGAGGATTCAGTGCGAGTAGTCCAGTTGAGGCGGTCAGCCAATGTTGAATGATGTAGGATGCTCAGATCTTTCTAGGGAGAAGCCGACTTGAGTGGGAGGTCGTCCACAGAACTGGTGCCAGGTAGGGGTGGCGACGGCTGGGTATCCTTATATGGGGAGGGCAACGATGATTGTGGGTTCTTGGTGGTTCCAACTGGGAAGAGGAGGCAGCACGATATCACCTAGTGAAGTAGCGGATCAGCGAGGCGGTACCTCCCTCATGTTGTAGACCATGCAGAAGAGGCTGATATGGTTATAAGTTTATCCAAATAAATCGAAGGGTGCAGTGGTCGGGGTGCTTGGTCGATGCAGGAAGGGGTGCGGGTCATGGTGGATGGGCCTGTGGATAGCCAGTCCTGGATTGGGGGCGGTTATGTTACAGGTTGCTGGAGGACGGAGTCGTGTGGGAGAGAGGCTCCGTAAAGGGAAGCTGGGTCATGTGGCGCTGCTACATGAGGGAAGGAGAGGTGACGGGAAGGCCAGTACTGAAGGGGGTCACTGCAATAAGTGGAGATGCGGGCTGGTACGGGGAGAAGAAGAGAAAAGAAGGAAAAAAGAAAAAGAAATAAATAAAGGGGGGAACCCGTGTGAAACAAACAAAAGAAAAAAGAAAAAGATGAAAAACAATAATAATAGTAAACAAGATTGATGATAATAATAATAGTAATATTAACCTTAAAAATAAAATAAAAATAATAAATTAATTCATATCATTTTAATAATAATAAGATTAATGAAAGACCACACAGTTTCGTGGGCAGAGCCGCGCAGCGTCTCCCTCTTCCCGTGCGTCCAATGACGTTGAACCCAAAACACACATTTTTTATCAAATACTCCAAAACCTCATCTGGGACACACCCTAGACCAAAAAATAGTATTTAAAGGTAGAAATAAAATTATATAAATTAAATGCATTGGTCAGGTTGTGACAATCTTCCACACCATAATGCTTCCCATCCTCGGGAATCCACAGTAAGACCTAGACCCAAGATAGAACTCCTTAAGTTTCACTCACCCCCAAATGTTTATGCGCCTCTAGTTGATAGATATAAACAACCACCAAACTTAAATTACATGTATATCATCCTCAAAACATGAAAACATTAAAACCAACCAAAAAAAACTATGATACAAACACGAAGAGGCCCGAACGGACTCCCCTTCGTAGGAAACTGACCAATTGAATTCAACGAGACCCGCGATGGTTCTCCCCACTATACGGACTGGTGATATTAACCGAACATGAAGATTTTTCCTCATGGACCAGACACCCCCACCAAGTGGTGGAAAAGTGAAGGCCCTAATAGACCGAAAATAAAAACTACTAACACCGCTACTCCAACGACGTCACTTTCCCGGATAAACGCAAAGCACACCACCTTAATGAAAAAGATTAATCCACGGCCCTTATTCACCATTGGGGTTCAACATACTACACACTAGCTTCACTATGGGGCCTATGGTTGGAGCTTTATTGATTGAAGAATCAACTACCTCACAGTCATTATTCAGAAACCCCCGAAAGACACGTCTCCTTCCGGTATCACAAGTAACCAAACCAAATTCAAAACCAAACCAACAGACCTCAACAAAACTAAAGACTCCATTTTCCTCAACATGTAACTTTACCATGAAAGTGACATGAAAGATTCTCATACATCACCATTTTCAATTCCAACAGGGTGAACTGATAGAAGGGATACAGGGGAAAACACTTTCATCTAGAATTGAGAAGCTCAGAACTCTTGAAGTAAGGATAAAATTATTTCAGAACAAAAGTACCAAAAAGGATCCATGACATCCACCATTGCATTTAAAAGAGTCCACAACACTGTGAGATGCCACTAAACATGTAATCTTCAACATTGGGGAAACATTACTGGGAGAATTATCTCTACCCTTTTCCCAACCAACACATGATTCTTGAAAACGACCATATTAGCCTCTTACGACCAACTCACCACCATGCTTCTGCTGTGAGAGAATCTTCTCAACTAAAAAAGGAATGAGATAGATTCCGGTTCTCGATTCCATGACGGAACTCGTTTCATTGATCAACTAGATGGTTTAACACTAGGGAGGTCACTCATGAGCACATTCCAAACTTACATTGATTCATCATGGGGGTGCACTCTAACCAAAGAGAAAAAACCATGGAGCCAACCAAATTAGTCCATTAGCCCAATCAATGTTATTCAAAACAACAATAGGAAAGAAGGATAACTCAAACTATCCAAAAGAATAAACTAGTTCTAATGGCTAACTCAGAAATATGGAAGATGGTCATATGCTTGTCACACCACCATCACAAAGATAACTCTAGGGTAATGTCCCCGGCTCCACATGGCTATCTAGACCATCTGATCTCACAGAGGTCACATTACAGGCTCCCATTTCATTACCCAATACCAAACAAACAATAATATTCAAGGAAGTAAACAAACCCAAACATCCCATGGTACCCCAAGGTTCTGAACGAGCAAGGTTTCATGATGTCCTTATCGTTCGTACGCCCCGAGACTCGAAAATCCTACTTCTTCGACCATGAAAACCATAAATAAAAATGGGTGTTCTAAATAGAAAGGTCCGCTCAGGAGACAACCTCCCACTAATACAATTTTGTCACGAACCAACCCGGGTCGACCTTGAACTGATCACCCAAGCCAGTACATGAAATGACCCGAGAGGCGTTCTTGATCCTCTTGGGTTGGTGACAAGCCCCAGGGCATCAATAGAGGAAAATTGAGAATTATTTCACCTACAAAAAATAAATAAACAGAAAAAAAGGAATAAAATGATGTAAATAAACAAAACGAAGAAAGGAATGATCAACAACAACCAACTAACCTGACCATGAACAAAAATACTCACAACTCTGAGAGTCTCTCAGCAGTCCAAAACTGACTCTCGCCCACGACGAGCAAGCTCGAGTCAAACCTACACAAAAACTAAAAACAAAAAAAACACTATAGGCGTACTTATTAAAACTCAGTAGGTGTTCCCAACAAACTTTTCCCAATGCACTACCTTTAAATAAAGTATTTACCAATTTCAAGTATGAAATAAATTATATAAAATATGGGTTTCCACAAACCCACATTCTCTTATAAAACCAGAAATATTCCATTGACAGTTTTAATTTAAAACCATGTTTAATGTTTGAAAGGAACATGTGCATTTATTTTTAAAACATTTTTGCGATCAATTTAGAAATCAAAATTTTAGTTGTTAGTCAAAAAAAATGGCACACACAACACACAACACACACTAATGGAAATTGAAAAGAAGTGGCACAGATGGTCCAAAAACCAATCTAGACCTCTCAATTATCTTCCACATACAAATAAACACTAAAGGAAACATGGTTCAAACCTAAGAGATTGTGAACAATCCATAACATACTATACATGTAACTCATCCTGAAGGCATGCCCTAATCAATGATGTAATAATTCCCCAACGTCCGGTGTTTCCCTACATGGCCTAACCAAGGGGCCCAATCCCATAACACTAATAAAAGAGTACCTATATACTATTGGACACTAGCTAGTGCATAATCAAAACTCGTGAAGCAATCGTTCTCAAATGATTCACTTACTATGACAGGTTCCCATATCACCACATATAATAAAAATGAAATGGGGTGAGTCAAAAAAGTCAATCAAGTAGCAAAAACATCACACACAACTCATACAGTCAACGTACACCAAATATCACATGTGAGTTACCCCAACGAGAGTTTTCCAAATTAATTTATTTTATTAATGTGACAAATGGCCCTTCACCAATTTTAAAGAAAATCATCATTTCTCAAAAGAACCAATAAATTTGTTCACTCATCAAAGGAAATCTTTTATCAATACACCATAACTACATTTAAAATTATCTGAATTGTGTTTGAAGTCCAAATGGGAATTCATTCACTAGTGGGATTTCATTCATCAAGAAAATATTTTAAGTATCGTTTATAAAATAAAACCTTCATTTTTACACCAAATAATCATTCTATAATTAGTTTTCTAATACTATCTCTCATTTATTAAAATTAATAAAATAACAAGCAATTAATAAATTTTGAATGTAAAGGAAAGAGCAGTGGGGGACCTATCTTGACACACAGCTCAACACGATGGCACGTCACGCCTCGCACATGCGCCTTATCACATGCAAGCTGATGCCTACAGTATCATAAAAAATCTCTTTAATGCACTGCAATAATGTAAAGAATCTAAAATAAAGAAATGATAACTTAATATATTCCAAATGAATAAACAGTGTAAATCATACCTCAACACCGATGTAGGAAGGGAAAAAATAACCCCAAATCGCTCACCTTCAGTGGAATGTGTTCTTAGCATTCCCTAATTTAGAATAAGGTTTGTGATCGGGAGCGTGAACAAATGAGGCAAGGGGCGGCATGGGGGCGCACTCATCACACCAGTAATGTGGCTAGCCTAAGCAGTAGTAATTTGTAGCCGGAGGAGGGTCATGCCTGCACGGAAGCATTCCGGAGAGGTTTCTTTGGAAAGAAGGGACTAGACAGGGGGCTTGCGGCAGACATGATTGTGCTACAACAAGGGAGAAGCAGGAGTCTGTGGGTGCAGGTGAGCCGCTCGGATGGCTGTTGTGCCAGCCAGTAGAGGGAAGGAGGGTGCTTGGGTAGCCAAAATAGGGGGCATTCTTTTCAGGATCGCTAAGCCGGGGCGGCGTGTGTAGGGGTGCATATCGATAAGATGAGGGGAATTAGCTATGGTCGGGTTGGGTGTTGTAGTGAGCTGGTTGGAGCGGCATCATTAGGACAATGAGGGAGGTAGCGGGAGATTGAGAAGAGATAAGGGAGGTGCCGAGGGGAATACACTGATTCTGGCTTGACAGCGTTCTGGATGGATTTTGGGTAAGTCCTGTGTGGGAAGCAAGAGGTCAGATGCTTGTGGGATAAGCAGATAGCATCACTAAAGGCACGCAGACCGGGAGGGGCAGGCAGCACTGGTTGGGGCTAAAGGAGGGGCAACAACATCTAGTTGTGCAACCGTAGGCAGAGTAGGGTGCATGGACAAATCAAAGTAGTCTCGTTGAGGGGGAGCTGGTAGTGGGCTAGGATTTCGGTGTTCGGGATCATCATGGCGAGAGGATGCGATGGAAGGAACTATGCCAACTCGAAGAAGATTCAGTGCATGTAGACGTGTCGAGGCGGTGAGCCAGTGCCGACAGATGGAAGAAGCTCAGATCTATCCATGGAGAAGCCGAATCGAGTGGGAGGTCATCCAAAGACGAGGTTCTAGACATGGGCAGTGATGACAGTGTATCCTTAGATGGGGAGGGCAATGAAGACTGTGGGTTCCCGCTGGTTCCATCTGGGAAGAGGGGATGGAACGATCTCTCCTAGTGAAGGTGTGGGTTGGTGATGCAGTACCTCCCTCATGTGGTAGACCATGCAAAAGATGATGATATGGTGATAAGGGTATAGAAATAGAGGGAAGGTTGCGGTGGTCGGGGTGCTTTGTGTAGGAAGGGGCACGAGGAGTGGTGGCTGGGTGTGCGGACAACTGGTACTAGCTTGGGGGCGGTCGTGCTGCATGTTGCTGAGGAGGGAGTCATGCAAGAGAGAGGTGCCATGTAGGGAATCAGGGTCGTGAGGTAGAACAATGAGAGGGAAGGAGGGAGACAAGATGGATGGTGTTGTAGGGTGTCACCACAAGAAGGGGAGATGCAGGCCAGTACAAGAGAAAAGTGGGAAAAAAGAAATTAAAAGAAAGGGGGTAACCCGCGTGGAACAAACAAAAGAGGGAAAAAAAGATGGAAAATAATAATAAAATTAAACAATATTAATAATAATATTATTATTATTTATATCCATACAAATAAAATAAAAATAATAAATGAATTTATATCATTTGGATGATAATAAAATTAATGAAAGGCCATATAGTTGCATGGGAAAAGCTGCACAACTTCGCGCTTCGCCCGTGCGTTGAACAACATTAATCCCAAAACACACTTTTTTTATCAAAAACTCGAAAACCTCATCCGAGACACCCCAAAAATCATAAAAAATATTTAGAGGTAGAAAAATAATAAAATTAATTAAACAGATTGGTCATGGTGTGATAAATCTGGTTCCAGATCAATTTCCCCATAGGTGAGTACATGCATTGGGTTAGGCATGTTTTTTCTCAACAGTGATAAATGGAACACATCGTGAACATTGAAGAGAATTGGAGGAATTTCCAAACCGTAATCTACCCCACTAATTTTTTCTTGAATTTTGAAAGATCTGATGTACCTGGAACATAGTTTAACTTTCTTACCGAATCCTATAACTCCCTTCGATAGTGATACCTTGAAGAAAACATGATCTCCTACCAGAAATTCTAAATCCAACAATCTGCTATTAACATAGCTCTTCAGCCTAATTTGTGCTATTTTTTATCTGGGTTTGGGTAACCTTCACATTTTCCATCGTTTCTTCAACAATTTTTGGGCCTACAACGTTTCTTTCACCAACATCATCCCAACATGTTGGTGTGTGACATCTTCTTCCATATAACGCTTCATATAGTTCCATCTGAATACTTGAATGGATTATATTTTTATTGGAAAATTACACCAGGGGTAAATATTTAGCCCACATACCTTGAAATTCATGTGTGCAAGATCTCAACATGTCTTTTATGGTTTTAATAGTCCGTTATGATTTTCCATCCATTTGAGGGTGGTAGGTAGTGCTCAAACAAAGTATAGTATCACGGTATTTTTGAAGACTTTTCAAGAATATTGATGTAAAATGGGGTCACAGTTAGAAAAAAATTTATAGGGGTACACCATGGAGTCTTATAACTTCATTAATATATATTTTTGAGAAACGTTCACGTGGAAAATCTTCTTTTATAGCAAGAAAATGTGCTGACTTGGTAAGACGATCAATAATGACCCATATTTCATCATTCCTTCTATGTGTCTTTGGTAGCCCCATGAAAAATTCCATTGTACTATTATCCCAATTCCACTCAGTTATGGGAAGAGGTTGCATAAATCCTCCAGGATGTTGCCTTCTAGCTCTCACTTGTTGAAAAACCATACATCGTGACACAAAATCAGTATTCTCCCTCTTCATGTTGTCCCACCAAAAATGTTTTGTCAAATCTCTATACAACATAGTGCTACCAAGGTGTATAGAGAAATTGGAACTATGACCATCATCTAAAAATTCCATTTTTAGATTAGGTATGTTAGTAACACAATTTCTCTTCCCAAATTTTAAAATTCCTTCTTCATATATGATGTAACTAAATCTTCCATCGTTCACAGCATTAATTTTCATTTGAAAATTCTCATAGTCAGCCTGAGAACTCTTTATCATTTCTATTAAATAGATTATGGGAAACATTTGAGAAATTATTTATGTTTCACCTTCCATTATTATTTCCATATCTATTTTACTAGATCCATGAAAATAAGATCCCTTCTAACTCATATCTTGTTGAAAACTCGGTGATCCTTTCTACTCAAAGCATCTGCTGCCTTATTTTCCTTACCCTAGTGTTAGTGTATTGTTTAATTATATTCCATGAGTACTTTAAGCCATCTCCGTTTCCTTATGTTGAGTTATTTCTTTAGGAAAATATACTTAAAATTCTTTTGATTGGTATATATCTTACATTTTTCATCATAGAGATAATATCTCCATATCATCAACAAAAATATTACATATTCTAACTCATGTTTACGAGTAGGATAGTTTTTCTCATTAATTTTTAGCTGTCTTGATCCATAGGAAATAACTATATCATTCTACATAAGGAAACAACCATGTCCTTTCTTTGAAGCATAATTATAAATAACAGACCCATCATTCCCCTATGGTAGATTCAAGATAAAAGAATTGACAAATCTTTTCATTAGTTAGTCAAAACATTATTCACACTCTTTTTTCCAAACAAAAATAACCACTTTAATTGTGAGCATTGTTAATGGGTTAGCCAACTGGGAAAAATTCTGGACGAAATGTCAATAATAACCTACTAAACCAATAAAACTATGTACCTCAGTTATACTCATCAGTGCTGTAAATTCGTGGATTTCCTTGGTCATTGAATGATCAACAAGGATTCCATACATAGAGAAAATATGGGCACGAAAAGTAATATCCTGAATCTAGAATTCATAGTTGCTAAATTTCTGATATAATTAATTTCATGTATGAGTCTTTAGAATAATGCTCAAGTGATTTTCATGATCTTCATAGCTTTTGGATTATAGCAAGATATCATCAATAAATAAAACTACAAAGTTATCAAGATATTCCTTGAAAACTCTATTAATTAGATCAATAAAGATAGAGGGTGTATTAGTCAATTCAATATTCGTTACTGTAAACTCGTAATGCTCCTGCCTGGTTCGAAATACTATTTTTGGAATGTCTACCTTTTTCACACACAACTGATGATATCTAGATTGAAGTTTAATCTTTTTATAATATTAATCTCTATGAAGATGGCCGAATAAATCATCAATGCGAGGTAGGGGATACTTTTTATTATTGTTATAGCATTGATCTCCCTATTGTCAATACACAACCTAAGAGATCAATCTTTATACTTAAGAAAATGAACAGGGGATCTCCATGGTGAAACACTAGGGAAAATAAATCTATTATTACTCAGTTCATCTAGTTGTTTCTTTAGCTCCACTAATTCCACAGTGGCGATTCTATAAGTGGTATTTGATATAGGGCTTGAACCAGGAATTAAATCAATTGATAACTCAATTTCTCATTCCGGAGGATGTGCAGTTAAATATTCTAGAAACACATCAAAATATTCTTGCACAATAGGTACATCCTCTATTTAAATATTCTTTTCCTCATCCATAATTATTTATTCTCTTCCTCCCTGATAATTGAACTTAGTAGAGCTATATAGGGTGGATCAAGAAAAAAATTAGGTGGTGACGTTTTTGTTCCAAATATAAGGTACTTATTATCATCATCTAGAATTGAAACCTCCTTCTTCTTACAATAATTTTTCGCATTATAGTCTGAAAGACAATCCATATAGAAGAATATATCAAATTAAATCATGGGTATGACGATGAGATCAATAGATAAAGAATATTTATATTCTATAATGGGAACTGATTCAAAAAACATTATTATAATGATACTTCTCTTAGGTGTTTTTTATGACAACTCCCTTGTTAAGTCAACTTGAAAATTAGTATTTTTCTTAGCAAACTGGGATGCTATGAAACAATGGGATCATCCAGATTAAATAAATCATTTTTAAACATGACGAATCTATTAAATTACCTTCCACCATGTTATTCGGAGCATCAACCTCAACAGTAGTGATATCATAAACATGGCCTTGATCCCAAGACCTTTTCTGAGGTAAGTTTACCTGGCACTTAGTACATTCATTTTTATAATTCCCCCTATCTCTATAATTGCAGAATTTAACATTTAATGCCTATTTCTTTTCCATGAAATCATGATCTTAGTTTATTTTTTCACCACACTTGTAACCAACTCCCACTACATTCAGGAATGTACTGATGCATTTCTTCCCAAATATATTGTAGGATAGATATTCAACTTTTCCCTTCTTCCCCTTATTTCCATTTCCATAGTGTTCAGCCGATCTATTCTTCTCTTTCTTTTGTATAAAGTCTTTAGACATAGATAAATTCTTTTCTATCTTTATAGCATGTGAGACAATATCTTCATAAGAAAAGAAGGATTTTGAGACTAATTCTCTCCAGTGAAATTGTTTTAACACATAAATTAATCATTCAATCGTAATCCATGGGTTACGTATATAATATGTTGCAAGCCTTGTTAACTTTGTAATGTTAGCCTCATACCTTGCAACATTCTCATCCTCCTTTTGACTCTGACTTATAAATTTCATTTCCATATCTGATCGATGGTCATGAAGAAAATATTTTTCTATGAAATGGTCTTTAAACTCCCTCCATTTAATATTTTATATTTCATCATCTTCCATTGTGTTTTGAATCAATGACCACCATTGATCTGCATCTCTCATGATGCGATAAACTGCCAGGATAACTTTTTCCTTTTCTCTATTACACAAACCATGAAATATTTTCTCTAGAGAATTTATCCATTTCTCAGCTACTAATGGATATGTACTCAAATTGAATGTAGGTGGTTGCTGCCTCATGAAGCGATCTAATAGTTTTCCTCCACGTTGTGGATCAGGGTGCTCCATACGGGTAAGGTTATAATTCATAACCTGAGTGAGTTTTCCCATAATGGTGATAAGAAGATTAGCACCAATTACTTCACCACCTCCAATATAATTATCTTGTGTAGGAGGGTAATCCTTACATGGATTACATACATTGATAAGATTTCCATTTCTTCCACTAGGATCCATTTCTAAACAATGGGATAGACTATATTATTTTATGAATCACAATACATAATTCCAAACTTGTAAACCAGTTAACAAAAAATGAATAATTTCTACATATAATACATAATCATAAAATAGTTTTCTTTGAGAAATTATATACTCATAAACAATTCAAAATGGCTTGTAATGAAAATGAGAATTATCCTAATCATATCCCCAGGGAGTGTCAAAACCAAGAGTGAAGCCAGGCCTGTTGTCATGCACCAGTTTCCATTTGAGTCTAGAAAAAATAGGTGTTTTAGTGTTTTACCCTTAGGTACATATGTTCTAGAGCTACCTCTACCTACTTGAATCCATAAAGGGATGAATTACTTGAAAAACTCACAAAATATCTACAATACCAAAATTCTAGGAAGTTCATATATACTAATCCACAAGTATATCTTAAGATAATTTACTATAATTAGAGTTTTTCTTATTCGAGCTCCCATGGTTACTACTAAACTTCCTCTGACACCAACTATAATTCTCCGACCCTAGTTACCTAGAGTCAGTGCATTATTACATAACATTTACCTGATCACAAAAGATCAAGTCTTGAAAGACCGATTAGTTTAGTAGCTTTGGAAATACTAGACACAATCATAAGTTTTACATTACATTATAAAATGAAAAACTAAAATAACATAGTCTACATAGTCCACACTTATATCCATTAGAATATCCCTACAGGTCAGTCATTGTATAATTTTTCTCAACCTGGGAAAAATAATACATAGAAAGGGGTGACCTCAGATGTTCCGTAAGGATAACAATATAGCAGAAACATTCAAAAATAAGCATATACGTTTAATGAAATTTAAAACTATAACAATATCATTTTAAACTAGAACTTCATAATAACATGAAAAAGATAAAATCAAATAATTACATTTACTTATTCAATGGATATTCTAATAGTCGAATAGTATCATGCAATATCAATATCCACTTTTAAAATTATTGAATGCACAGTTCCGGATTTCATAACTACATAGTCAAGGGCTTGTGCCAAGACTAGAAATAAGATTTGATCATGGCCTTGTTCCAAGATAGTATTTTTTTCTCATGCGACCTACAGATGCATCAAAGAGATACAGTGGGATCCACCCATCAATTACTACATCCAACGCATTCCTCATATGAAAATGTTCAAACATAACATAAACATTCATATTAAAACTAGAATACAAAATGTAAATACGTTATATATAAACCATGAATGGTGTGAAAATAACACATCTACAGTAAATGATATCACAAAACCATCAATACAGTATGGAGGTTTTGTATCGCAACAAATCAACTTCAATTAAGCTTAAAATCCATCAATGGATGTTGAGATAAATGAAATCAAAACATTTTTAGAGAAATATATCTTTATATTTTTTAATCATTTAAGAGTCACATAATTATAAATAAAACATTTATTTCGAAAATATTCTTATAATCTTGTCAGGGAAGCTTCGGTGATGTTATAACGATGGTAAATAGCCACACCCTCCATATAAAGTAAAAAAAAATTCTGACCTTAATTATGTCGAAAAGGTTATAATGTACCTTGTTTAGATAACAACAGAAATATTCCTTTAAAAACATCAAAGGTCAAACAAGGGTATAAATGTATTTAAACCATAGTCTAGGAAATAGTTAAAATGTTTTGAAATACATTTTTAAGAAACATGGATGTGGATGATAAAGTGGTCCCATTAGATAATTACGTATATACATCCTCGAATAATAAAGAGATTTTAAAATTAACTCTTACATGTCATATTAACTTAGATTATTAGTGGAATTCATTAAAAGTATAAATTTATATTTATTTGGATATTTATATTATCAATTATTTTAATCTTTCATTAATATGGTAATTACCGCATCATCATTGTGTCAGAAATAAATTTAATTATTTTATGTCTAATAATTATAAATAAAATACCATTATATAGGAAATATTTTTATATTTCAAATTAAAATTTATAGTCGAATTTATATTGTGTCTAACTATATAGTAAAAATTATTTAGTTATTAATCTTTGAATTTAACTCTTTTAACTATTCTTTAAGTAAAATAATAATAAATGTTCTAATCTAATCCAAGTGGACCAAAGAGGTTAATATTTTATTCATAAAGTTGTTTTTGGTCGACTTATACTTATTCAATTGAATTAGGAACTGTGTTAGGGTAATAATAATATCATTATTACCCATAATTACCCTATTTACTTTTAACCATGTTAATTAAAAGTAAAAAAGTTAACATTCAGCAAAAATTATTTTTTTCTTTTTGAAGCACATTTTACTTACTGATATCAACCTTGTCTTTTGGATTTTTGAAATTCAACTCACAGAAGATTTAAAAGTATGTTTTATATAAATTTTGAAATGCTCCTAGAAGGTGGGTAAAATATGGTATAATGTTCAATAAAATTTTATATATCTAAACTCATTATAAAAAGACTCCAATGAATTACATTTAACTTATATAGGTATTAAATATCTATTGTGACCGAATGTATATTTAAATAAAATAAATTATTATTTAAATAAACATACGGTTTTAAACAATAACTCAATGATTTTGACTATTCATAAAAAATTGCAGGTTTTCAGAAAAATACCAATAATTCACCCTAAGCTAATTTCGACATTCCAAATCCAAAAATGAATTCAATTCATTACTAGAGATTAAATTTATAACCACAGACCTATATTCACGGTTTTATTGGTTCATGGATATATCATTCTAATTTCCACGGTTTAATTTAATAATCATGGATGTACCTCATGTATTCTTATTTGGTATTGGGGTCCCCCGATTCGCTACTCTCGCTCCCGACTTCTTCTCCTCCCAGCTTCTTCTCCTCCGGACGATTTCTCCTCGCCGACCTCGCCTGACCATGGAACCCTCCTCCCCGACCTCCCCTAACCACGAAACCCTCCTCCCTGATGACTTCTCCTTCCCGACCTCTCCTCCCCGACCTCTCTTCACCGTGGCACCCTCCCCTCCGACGTACTCTATCACCGCGATGCCCTCTACCTGACGACCTCTCTCACAGCTGCACCCTCCTCCCCAGAGACCTCTCTAACCATTAAACCGTCCTCTCTGACGGCCTGTCACCATGGATCCCTCCTCTCCAACTATGTATCACCATGCTGCCCTCCTCCTGGCTTCCAATCAATGTAGGTATTTTAAAAAATAGGGAAATTATTTTACCTAATGTATTTTCTCTCATCATTATGGTCTACTATCAAATAGTCATATTGTGATTTTATGGGTTTTTCTAATTGTGTGTTTTGTAAAAAATCCCAATGGAATATATAGAGGACTCCATGGCTTCCAAGATCCATTATTGATGATGTTTCCAATACGATAACTCTAAAGTATGTTAGTAATTCAGATATATAAATTAATCCTTGTATCTGTGATGTACTGCATCCTCATCTAGCTGTGGTTGTTAGATAGTATGATTTCTATGATTGTTATATTTCGTAATAGATTAAAAAATGGATTTTAAATTCACTAACAAGGATTTATATTTACAACATAGTGGTGACCTTACTTTCATACCTCCTTGGTTAGAAAGTTCTAGAAAATATATTATTTTTCATTATGATTTGTTGTTGATCTAGAAAATCTGGAAATAGTGATTATCCATACAATGCATCATTTAGTATACACGAATGCATTTAGCATCAGTCTTCTTCTTGTGCTTAAATGTTTAAGAAACCCAAAAATATTTATTCATATATTGCAGGTTCAATTATCAATTATAGATTTATGTGTAGGGGTTATTTAGATGAAACATTAATATCCAATCCATTGAAGGGATACTCCTCATAATGTGTAGAACACCATGCAGTGATCAAATCCATTCCGTTATGGTGGCAGTGGCTGTTTGTGTACTTTCTTATAAATGGAGAACACGAAATGATCTGAAATCTAATATTCACAAGTATTCTTTTCAGGCTGGAGTTTTGGACATTCATCATGGAATTATGTTGTCAAGTAATATTCAAATTGGGCCAATGACTAATGATGTTTTTGATATGGTTATATTAAGATCAGTTGGTGTTCATGGTAGGGTAATTAATCCATTAATGCTCAATTATATTTGGTGGATACCGCTGATGTAGGTTGGTTTAATGTCAATGTTATTGGGGCAGCTTCGGGTGCACCAGGGTCTGCTGGTTGTCATGGAATTATGTTTGGCTTGCTTTATGCTTGGAATCACATTCATCTATATCTAGGAAAATTCTTATGGACTGTTCAAGGAATGTACCATAGAGGATGCCCACACCCAGGACTTATTGTATTCATCTTGCTGAATAGATTTCTATTGATGTTACTCATGTCTATAGATAAGAAAACTAGGTTGCAAAGTCTCTTTCTAAAATAGCAATTTTTAAAGTTAGCTTCAAATTTTTCATTGTCTTAACATACTATTGTTCTAATATGGGGTAAGGTGATTGTCTTGGTGATTTGTATACCCGTTTATGTAAATAAACCATGCATGTTTCTATTTTTCGCATATATATTTATATTTATAAATAGTAATCTTAGGTTTTTTCAATTGCCATGTGTCAGTCTAATAAACCTCCACATCCTAATTCTCATACTTGTCAAGCCTACACATATCCATGACCCTCCTACGCTACCCGTCTCTACCATTTTCTCCCTCCTCATCCCGCTCCCACTCAGCCTCCCCATTGTGATTTCTGTCTCCCTCGTTTCAATTATCTAGTGCTCCTCCATTCTTCCCCCCGCTCATGATTTCCATCAGGTTAACCTCCCACCCCCATTATATTCCTCACGAGGTTTTCGTCGGTGTGTCATCACACTCACACTATTGATATCCCATAACCCTATTCCATTATTCCTTCGACATACCCTCTATCCCCATCATGATTTCACTCTTCCAATTCTTCAGTTCCTTGAACTCCGCTGTTCTTCCCACCTTGTCAGCCACAAATTTCACTGACATCGACATCTTAATCTTACAGTTTTCATTTTATCTCACTGCTCCATCTTCTCCTCTTTGTACCTCCACCCTGTTCCGACTTCACTACTACATGTTCACCACTATTGACCTCCTCCCCATCGAAAGTTACCAATTCTGAATCACCTATTTGAAAACCAACACTATTTTCCCTTTCTTATCATCCTGCACATTTACCAAGATCAACCTCTAAATCTATAGTTAGTGCTACTTCTTGAGACTCTGTCTTCACCTCTCCTGATATCTACAATCTAGGGTTTCGTAAGCTACTATATTAAGTCTCCCAAATATAGGGTTTTCATTCCTTCGGGCTAGGATACTAGGGATCCATCACCACTGATTACCTTAAATTCCATCCAGTTCCTCTGCTACAGTAATAGATAAATCATTCACCGCCAACTACTCCCCCATTTATATCTAAAATCCACTCTCTTCTACTTAGTGAATTCACTCAAATTATCCTTTGGTTCACCTCTCGCAATCCCTTCTACAACAGGTATGTTATCATAATATCCTTCAATACCTATCCATTCTATGCATCTTCTATTATGTGTAGGTTAACATAAGGTAATGATAATTTCATAATACTTTATCCTATGTCAATACTTAAAGTATTATTTTTATTCACCATTTACCATCTTCTAATGACAATAAATTACTATTATTGGACAACCAACCATAGCTGTATCTATATGCACATTCTATGTATTATTTGTCTTATGTATATAAATTGTATATACAATGGGATCAAATTTAGTTTGAATTTTCATGTTATGTTTGACAATAATAAACTTCTACTATGGTTTGTTTTATGTCTATGATTATATCATCTCAGTTGACTTCTTGTATCTCATATTACCTCTTACAGCATCTTCGTAGTTCAGGTATGTGATAAAATATGTTCTTATTTTTATGTTGTGGTTGTGAATCATGTGTTTACGAGTTTGTAATATGTTCTAGGAATAATTTATTTTTTACTAACGGTTGAACCTGTGGTCATTGTTGCGATGTCTAGCAGACAAGAGGGACTTTTCACATCATCTCACTTCAGGTATGTAATAAATTTATTGTTTCGCCCTGTGTAGGTGAGTTTTTTATAAGATATTACAATTCATCTATTTTGAATCCAGAATTTCGGAATCTAATTAATTTTTCCATCATGTTTTTGATCATCATTATTTTTCCTCACATCCATTTGGCTTCACCTCTATTTGTCTTTACTGTTAGTCTATTTTATTCACTGTATGTGTTCCAATACTCCAAATTATTATTTGTCTTCACCATTTAACATCTTATAATGAAAATAAATTACGATAATTTGACATCCAACCATATAAGTATCAATATGAACATTCTATGTATTATTTCTCTTATGTATATACATTGTCTATAGAACATGTTCAAATTTAGTTAAAATTTTCATGTTTTGTTTGTCACTATTTTTTCCTACTAAAACACTATGATTCCAACATCCAGGATAGGGGATGTATTGTAGCATGTATTGAAACCATTGCTGGATGGATATTATTTAAATGGATTTCCTTCACAATGTCTCTGAAGGAAATAATATGTTCTATTTACTAAGCTGCTCTTATTATTTTTGAAATCTAATATGATATTAGAGGATTTTTAGTTATTTATATGTTCTTTTATAAACCAGAACCTTATATGGCATAACTCAACCTTATATACCTCCATGATGTTGTGTTACATGATTTCATTGTTTTTGATGGTTTGTAGGATTTTTTAGCTTGCTCGCACTGGATAGTGGCTTTTTCACCCTGTTTAGTGATCTGTATTGAGGCTTTAATGCTATCCTGGAGTTGCTACCCTGTTTTGTTTGATCATGGGGTTTTTTCTCTTTCCTGGGTTTCTTTCTCGATTGGAATTCTCTTTATTTTATGGATATCAATTTGACAGCTTTATGGATGTGCATGTATGTCTTCTTGAGGTTTCAATTTTGAATAATGTGAAGGCTTGGCATGGTTGACATGCTCCTTTACAGGCTTCCTGGAATGCATTTTCCACTAGTATGACCTCCTTTTTCCATTTCACATATTCCTAATGGCAGTGAAGGTCTACCATTTGGTAGTTCATGACCTATGAGTATACGTAGTTGTTATAGTATGCATTACCTTCACTCTTGAATATGGGATTTTAATACCCTTATTCATTAATACAAATGTTTTAGTACCATGTGAACAATTAAATTATTTAATATTCATTATTAATAGTCTTATGAGTTGTTCATTTATTTTTTCCAATAAGGTTTATTCTATTGATGGTTAGGTTAAACAATTTGTGGGAAAGGTATCTACTAAATATACTAATCTTAGGTATTTACACCTACCACATGTCACTCTCATAATCCTCCACATATTATTTTTCATACATTCCAAGACTACATCCCACTACATCACTCCACCGATCTCTATTTTTACCATTCTCTCCCTCCCGCTCCTACTCCCACTTGGCATCCCCATCACGAATTCTAGCACCCCCATTTCTATTTTCCACTGCTCATCCCTTCATCCTTCCTCGACGTCTATGGGCTTCACCATCTTCACTATCCCTAATAAAGGGTTTCTGCAGTTTCATCATTCTCCGGCTTCCCTGCCATCACCTTCTCCCCCCCTCTAGTGATTTTCCTCCTCCCTTTTTCTTTCCTATCCACCCAACTCTTCCTCCACCTCCAAATCCCATTCCTATTTCACCTCCACTCTAGACATCCCAGTGCTCCTACGATTCCCAATCCAGGTGAACTCCTCCTTTAATTCCCGCTAATCTTATGGTTACCACTAACGTTTCACCTCCACTGCTGCTCCTAGGGTTCCCGCTACTCCTCATCCATTATTATTAATCCCATCTATAGATTTTATCTCTCCATCCGATTTCACCTCTGACATTTCTCCAACGCTTCACACTCCTGTTTCACCTCTCACGATGCTCTTATGGTTCCCGCTGCTGCTCCTAGGGTTCCTGATCGTGTTTACCCTCCCATCATCATGCAATACCCACAAGCGTATGATTAACATCTACATCTACTACTAATCTTACTTCTCAATTGAGTTTAGAACAATGTGTTTCTCTCCCCACAACATCTATGTGTTTCTATTCACTATCTTATTATTGTATTGACTATTAGTTTGTTCATTAATCATACTGCATGTTTCTACTACATATGTGATTCAATATTTATATGTGTTCTAACATTTCATGCTCCTAATATATAAAGATATCAATGTGTTTTAAAACATAGTATAGTGACAAAATTTCACTAACTACCTTACATTGTTAATTGTATTTTTATATTCTAACTTGTATGACCTATATCAGTGTTTGTGGATGTTTAATTTTTCATTTAAGTGATGTTTAAGATGAATCATATTCATTCTAACTATGAATGATTTGGGGGATGGAAAAAAGAGATCCTATACCATGTTATCTCTCAATCTACATGACTTCAATGAAGCAGGTAGTCTCCATTTTAACGATAACGTATATAATATATACATGTGTTAGTCCAAAAGGTTATATTTTTTATTAGACACACCTATAATGTGAAATAATATATCATTCATGGGAACCACTGGATAATTGAGACTAACTAACTATAGAAAACTTCATATTAGCTCAATATTTTGTGGGTTGATATATATTAATTCATTTAAACTAAATTTCAAATTTATTTTTATCAAAATATTAATCACGTGTTTAGTTCTGTTTATTTTTTTTAGAAAGTTTTTTCCAGTAGTTAGCATTTTGATTATATTTTAGATAAAACAAATAATTTTTGTGCAAGATTTTTTTCCCTTTATCATTTCAATGCCTTTGGATTTGAATCATGGTTATTTTGTTAAATTAAGATGGGTCACACATTTTCTAGAGTTGCATCAATAAATTATTGTTTCTCCGAGGTCTCTAACTGCTATAAGACTTTCCAATGATCCTAATAAGAGTTTAATGTATTTATATTCTATGCTGTGGTTTGATGAATGATTCAACTAATTCAGAGGTAAAAAATCTCCAAAGTTTTCATTGTTTTTTCCACATAGTAAAAGAACACTGCATGAATTTTATT
This sequence comes from Viscum album, assembly GCA_963277665.1. Classification (NCBI taxonomy): domain Eukaryota; kingdom Viridiplantae; phylum Streptophyta; class Magnoliopsida; order Santalales; family Viscaceae; genus Viscum; species Viscum album. The sequence goes on along the minus strand of OY728151.1, from coordinate 397,089,378 downwards.
CTCTAACAGAATACCTAAATCCTTCATTTTTTATGATATATCTATGTATGTTGGACATGTTTTTGATCTTATCCACCTTTGAAAAAAATTTCACTTATATGATTTGTGTGCATTATTCAATTATTTATGTATAATTACAATATATGGTAATATATATATATATATATATCATTCATTATACAATTAGTCACTTCTAAAATAATTACATTCTATTTTATGTAATTTTCTTCATCACTTTGGGGATACTTTTGTTTATTCATTTAATCATATACATTATAATGAAATTATAATTTTCTAATTTCATCATAATTGCACCTATCATTCAATTTTTCAGTCACCAATCACTAATGGAATTCATAATGTGAATACTGAATAATCTTTTGCTTCATCTTTAATGTATTAATGTTGTTATTCTGAACCATTTCATTATTTTTATCATACATTATTTTAAATAGTTCTCATCAGTCATTTATTTTACATTCCTTGATCATTTACATATTTAAAGTCTATATCGGTTTTTATATATTTTTTTCAATGGGTGTTACAGAAAAGTCTCATTGTTTAGTTAATTTCAGAATTGTCATTTTCCATTTACTGTAAATTTTAATTCATAGCTATAATTTGGATCCATTTCTATGATTCATTTACAATTCCATTGTTTTCATTTCCTTTTCCATTTATTTATTTAATTTTTTTACATCTGTATTTTTTAATTTTAATTCATTAATTTATTCTATTTTAAATTTAATTAATCAGTCTACGTCAAATAAGACATATCTATCTGATTAAATTATGAAAAAAATGTATACTAATTTTGTTACCTATATTTAATTGTAGATTAAGTGAAAACCAAGTTGAAGGGATGAATTATAGAAATGATATGGGGAATCCACTAGGAGGGTAAGCAATGCTTTTGATCCCGATCGAGATTCATTTGGGCACTACAAATTTTGATCAAATTATGTTTTTGTGTTATTTGTGAGGTACCCCTAATGGATCAAGGTTGTGTTTGAAATCAATAATTAAAAACCGCACCATGAAATATATTACATAGTAATTAATAATGATATATTTTGAATTATTCTTCATACAAATAAATGTTCAGATGGAATATCAAAATCTAATATACTTAATTTTTTCCCCTATGTTTTTTGAAACAATATACTGATCATTAAAAGAAAAAACAATAAATGAATTGGAACATACCACTTTGAAATATAATCAATGTTTAGATGACGTTCAGTTCAAATAATAACACCTTTTAGGGCTTCAGCATTACTTTCTTTTACTACAATGCATAGTTCATTGGAAACTAAAGATATGTCTCATGTAACTACAATTCATAGGTCATTGGGAACAAAAGAGATCCCTCATGGTCGATTTTTATGTAATCTAGCTATTGTGAGTGCATATGTGAAAGGATCCACTTCCACGTTCTCACGGCCATGCGGGTCAGTTCATAAGGGCTAGGTTTCCTTACATGTGTGTGAAAGAGTGTATAACCTATGAGGGAGAAACAATTGTTAGTTAGAAATATCTAAGAGTCAAAGTGGACGGTTTTCTTTCACCTTGAGGTATGATCCCTATTCTATCCTCTTTAATTCAAGAATGCTTTTAATTAAATTTATCTTCTTTCATAATCCTGCTTAATTATATTTAATTGCATATCTTGAATATGTTTTTGTTAATATAATTTTTTCATTTGATAATTAAATTCATGTTATTTAAAAAAACCACTCCAACAGAGGTGCGTTGTCTGCGAAAACTCACAGCGATAGTTATTTTGATCTAGTTAATTAAATTATTGCATTTTATTTGTGCTGAAGGAGTTTTAGAATAAATGTTAAATATAATTAAATCAATTGTGTGATAAATCAATGACCTGAATTTATAATAAAACCCCTCCAACAGAGGTGCGCTATCATCTAAACCAAAGAGTAGTGATAGTTATTTGTATAATGTTTAGATTTGGTTTAAGTCTTTAATATTCCTCTTGTTGGTGTTTGTTTTGTGGATAGTTAGTTTTTGTTTTCTATGAATAATATAAATTGTCTTATAATACTCATTTAACTCAAATGGAATTGCCTATGTAGGCATATGCCATGACCATGACACTATCCTCTTAATTCATTGAATATTATAAATAAAATTTCCATGTTTATGAAAAGTGAATGAATTTGTAAATGGTTTCTATAGGGTGTACGATTTTTTCCGTCATTTTGATACCCTTTAAATGTTGAATCATTGCATCGCTCACTACAACCTTCTCTAGCGATCCCTTGTTATATCATATTAAATAGTGGATCTATTCTATCATCTTCCAGTGGGGCGACGACAAGAATGTTGCCCCACCTCCTCCCATGGATGTCGCTGGACTGGGGAAACACACCGCGGCCACTCCGCGGTCACGCAATGGCCACGTCGCGGTCATGACGCAGTCACTCCGTGGTCACGCCGCGGTCACGTCGCGGTAATGCAGTGATTTTTCCCGGCATCAAGAAAACACCCCGTGACAATTCGCAGTGATAGTATTCCATGAGTATTGTGATCAATGTTGAGACTGACTAATCAAAATTTCAGATGGTGGGGCGATGACCAGAACGTTACCCTTCCTCTTCTTACTCCCTTCACACCTGGATGGAAGATGCTACCCTAAAGATGTCGATGGACCGGGCCAACACGCCGCGGTCACACCGCGGTCATGCCGTAGTAATGCCTTTATTTCACCCTGCTCCAGGATGACACCCCATGGAAGTTCACAGTGATAGTATTCCGTGAGTTTTCTGATAAATATTGAGACTGACTGATCACAATTTCTGACAGCAAGGTGATGACCAGAATGATTCCCCGCCTCCTCCCGCTCCCCTCACTTCTGGTCGGACGATGATTCCCCACAGATGACTCTAGATTGGGCCCACAAGCCTCATTCACGTCGCGGTCATGTCGTGGTAATGCCATGATTTGGACCTTCTCCAGGATGACTCCCCATGACTTTTTGCGGTGATAATATTCCATGAGTCTTGTGATCAATGTTGAGACTGACTAATCACAATTTCTGTTGGCGGGGCGATCGATAGAATATTGACCCTCCTTATACCACTCCCTTCACTTCTGGATAGAAGATGCTACCCCGGGCTGACGCTAGACCGGGAAAACACGCCGCGGTCACGCCACGGTCATGCCACGGTCACACCGTAGTCACACATCGGTCAATCCGCGGTCACACTGATGTAATTCCCTGATTTGTCCCTACTCCAAGACGACACCCCATGATGGTTTACAGTGATAGTATTCCATGAATCTTGTGATCAATGTTGAAACTGATGAATCACAATTTCTTCTAGGTGGGCGATGACTGGAATATTGCCCTACTCCTACCCCTCCCTTTGCTCTGGGCCGAGAGATGGTGCCCCCCTGATGTCACTGGACAGAGCCAACATGCCGCGGTCATGATGTGGTCATGCGGGGGTCACGTCGCGGTCACCCCTTGGTCACACCACGGTCACGCCACGATAATTCCGTGCTTTCCCCTTCTCTAGGATGACACCCCCAGCGGTTCATAGTGATAGTATTCCCTGAGTCTTGTGATCAATGTTGAGACCGACTAATAACAATTTCTATCGGTGGGGAGATGATCAGAATGTTTCCCCATCTCTTCCAACTCCCTTCACTCCTGGATGGAAGATACTTCCCCACAAATGTCACTGGACAGGGCCAACACGCCGCGGTCATTCCGCGGTCACGACGCGGTCATGTCATGGTCACACCGTAGTCATGCCGTGGTAATGCCATGATTTGGCCCTACTCCAACCACATATAGCCCACACCAGCCCCCTTCCACCTTCATTCTATCCCGCTACCACCAGCATTAAAGCTCGCAACAGCCCCCCCAACCACCTTCGAATCAGCTCGCACAATCCTCCCAGCACCTGTAACCATCCCCCTTCCACTTGCATTTTATCCCCTTCCACCTACATTCGAGCCCGCACCATCCCCCAGCCACCTACAATCCAGCCCACACCATTTAGGTCATGCCCTTTGGATTAAATAATGATGACACTACATACCAACACTACACACATTATATCATTAATTCCTTCTTTGTAAGAATAGATGAATGATTTTTTTCATGACATGGTTATCAAATCTCAATAGAGATGTGATTATTTAAAATATCTTTAATCAATATTTATCAAGTTGCAGTAGCACAACCTAAATATGAATCTGGTAAACTGCATTTTCAAGGTAACTCTATGGAAATTCGATAGATTTATGGTGTGATACCATGAAATTGAGTTTGAGTCTAAAAAACAAGTTCAGTTTTATCAATTTCACTCCCTTAAATTCTTAATGTATTTAGGGGGCTCTAGGGGAACCTTTATTACAATTATAACGTCATAGAAAATCTGGATGACATGTCTCTACCCTTCACCATGTTAATAAATACGGGAGTGACCTTATATTTCAATGAGGAATTCCATATATCCTTTGAGATTCTAAATAAATACTTACTACACTGACAGGTATTGATTCCATTGGCATAGGGAATTCCACTCATCTTATTTGTGGCCTTCATAAATTGATTTCTTAGTGTTCTCATTTCACATAAGAATGATCGGGGAGTCAAAAAAATGTCTATTACATTAATAAAATGAGGTTAGGTAATAATACACAATATTATGATGTTGAGAAAATCTAATTGACACTCATCTTCACAATTAAAATAAGATGCTTCTCTTGTATCCTTACAATGTTCACCTAGTCACTCATAGTGACCCGCTCAAGTACATCCTTAGTTGGCCTATGTTGACTAGTAATTTTTCCCTATGATCAGTCACTTTTTGACAACATGATCTCCAGCTCATATCACATATGTTAGTGAAAGGGAAGAACCTATCTAATTTCCTCATGGAACATCCTTCCAAATAAAGTATACTACTATAAATAAAACATCATGATTGGAAGGTTTTCTATTCCCATGAAACTCCCTGAACATAAGATATGGATTTTTTTCTTCCTCCTAGAGTCCTATAATCAAAAGTATGGATAACCCCAAGATTATCTGTGTATGATCAAGGACTGTATTACTTTCTCTAGAGAAATTAATTTTTCTATACTCTTTCTCACTATCTGATGGATGGAAAAATAATTAGATAGAATACAAAGCCCAAATTTCTATCTTGGATCTGGAACTATAGTTGAAAATTGACTACCTAAATATCATATAGAATTCAAAGCTAGTGATAACATATATGATGATGAATATGAAATAAAAAAGGATGAAATTGACCCTCTAACTAGCTGTGTTTAAATATTGATGGAAGATTTCCAATTTGAACTGACATTGTATCTTGTACCCTATCAAAAAATGATTTTACTGATGTAATGTCTAATGAACCTATAGTTTTAATTGACCCTGATTAGTATGGGGTTTTCTACCACATTACTCATCAAAGGATGGTCTCATATATCATCATCTGTGACATGGAGGAAATCAACCAGATCAAAACATCCATAGTTCCTGATGAACTGATATCCACCCCTAGATGGCAGGTGCCCATTATTTATTATCATCAAAATGGGACCCTCTTGATATTGTGAGTTGGAAGGGAATAAATTTGGCATCTGGAAAAGAGCATTTTTCTTCAGGATGGCCCAAAAGAAAAAATAATCCTTCTAAAATATGGACAATGAGACCAGCTTTTTCAATAGATTGTTAAAGAAAGTGTACCAGGAGTATACTATTGAGTCTAAACACTCATACCACTACAATGTACCAAAAAATGGATAGATTCAGGCCTCCAATAATTCTCAATCAAATAAGTAGTAGAAGATGGTTGAAAAATAGAATAAGTCCCAGAAGGACAAGCTCTTACATGATTTATGGGCCTACCATACCACCATGTGAACTACTACCTAAGAGAAACCGTACTCACTGGTGTACAATACAAAGTTAGTTTTTCCAATTGAAGTCTAGTTTCCATCGCTACAAATAGCTTTCTGTGGAATGATCATAGGATTTAACACTTCACATTGTTTTGGACGTCGCCTGAGAGGAACTCTATTCTTGGTGTTTGTCTTACACCACATTTTTATTCATGAACTATGTGTGTCTTGATTCTTACCATCAAAGGATAAATAGTGGCACCTTGATCTCTAAACCTAGTTCCAACTATAGCTTTCAATGAGAAAAATTCCCTCTACATTTGGGGAAGACTTATATAAGGAACAACCCGTTCATGAAATAAATGTGGGTTTAATTCTCCCATTACATGATAAATTGTGATACCCATATATATTGTATTGGGTCCAGCCACAATATTTTATTCTCATGCTCGGGAACCTACATCCTTTATGCATGAAATTAAAATACATTGTTTTTGAAGAACTATGTGTGGTTTGATTCCAATCATCACACGATATGTAGTGATGCATGAAGCTCTCATCCTTGGTCCATCAGTAAAATAATCAATAGGAACAATACCCCCCTCTAAAAATGGGTTAGACCTACATAGATTGTTTCCCATTCAAGATCTATATGTGGATTTATTAATGTTATCATTTGATATTAAGTTACACCCAATTCTCCAATCTCGTGTCTAGCTACAATAATTAATGGGAACAATGCCCCTCTCTATGTATGGGGAAGACATGTATAGATAGTTTCCCATTAAAGAACTTCAGGTTACTATATTTCATTCATTATATGATATTTGGGTCTGATTGGATCTCCAATATTGGGTCCATTTACAACATGCAACATGAAAATGATCCCTCCCTGCATACGAGTTAAAGCTGCATATGTATATTTTATTCAAGAACAACAGAACAAATTATTACATCCATCATAGGATAAATATGGAAATATAAATCTTTAATAATGGGTTTAATAACAATATGTATGATGACAAAAATTCATCTCCAAACATCATACGGACCAGACCTATGTTGTAAGCCATCTGAGACCCACTCTCGCACATCATAACAAACTTCCTAGTTTTCCCCTATTTCTACCACTGATCATTTACCATGTGATATCAGGGAACCTGGATTTCTAATATGGAAAATGATAATGGGACCATTTAGATCAGAAAAAATGTCTTTACCACATGTTGTTATACTGCATGATAAATCTCCATACCACATAAAATTAAACAATGAGGAAAACATCTTGTCACATGATGTTACGGTGTATTCTAGATACATCCCATCTACATGATGTTAAAATGTGTAATACATCATACATCATCATTATTTTTCAATGTACCACAAGATCCTAGCACCAATAAACCGAAGAATGGGGTGCCTCCATTATCTTTTTAAGCACCTTAACCCATAGACCACATTTCATTACTTGAGTGAATTGGGTTTCCAACAATCTCCCATTAACCCTAAAATGGATATATATCTCCATTTTTTATCTTAGATTCATTACATAATGGATTTAAACTATCAATTTGAGAAATATTACCCTTTCAAGAAGGGTATTATAATCTTTGTGAGCCTCATGTCAATGTAGAAGATCCCAACACCTTAGAGTGTTCTGGTCCATCCTTGGTATGACTGTCTCATATCATTAGTCATGACCCAATAAACATGATCTAGTATTTACAAAATTTTCACCTACTTCTCAAAAGGATCACCACACCAGCCACCACCCCCAGCCTCCTGCAAAACACTCATGCCAGCCCTCTACCACCTGTAAAACACTCATCCCATCCCTACAGCCAACATCATCCAACCAGACCAGCATCCCTATCCAAACAAATCCTAGAGTGAAAGACATCTAGAAAACCATTCCAACTAATGTCCACTACACAAACACCTACTTTCAAAAGAACCCAAAACCACACTAGATCCAACCACAATAAGCAGTTATAGTAGACACAACACCCAAAATATTATCTAAGAACCAAATAATCCATAGACCACTGTCAGTCCCCATCCATCACCATCTGAACACCTTGCATCAAAATGGGACACCCCTCCATAAGAATGTCTAAAAAACCAGCAGTCAACTAGTACCATCAATCTGAAGTGCCCCGCATCACCCACGCCTAACCCATCATACAACCTAAAGAATCTCCAAGTTGTCCCTGATCCATGTGTGAGCTAATAGACACCCGGAATCCAACACCTCTAGACCCACCAAGTAGTCAACATGCACCCACCCTATAAAGAGAACCACATGTATACCAGAAACATACCTCCCAACCTACAGCATCCAGCATCTCAATGGAATTTTAGAACAACCACCACAAAAATCCATAAACCATCAACAACCAGAATACAAAAGATTGGAAAACCAAGCACAAGCCAACTGAACATACTCCACACCACCACATTAAGTCCCACCCTAAACTATATCCACCACACTAGACAATAGATATAACTATAATCCTAAAATAATAATCCAAAAAAAGAAGAAACACTAGAGAGCCAACCGCTATGCACCCTAAACATGTTACCAACCATAGTAGAAATCACAAACCAACCATCACCATGCACAATGTAATAGTATTATATACTACACCATGTAGAAAAATCTAAATAGCAACACCCCCATATGAAACCCATCTTCAAAGGCCAATAATTCCAAACAGCAACACGAAACTCACAACCTCAACTCCTAAATCCTCCATAAGAATCCTATAACCCCACTATGAGAATCTCTGTAAGTATGTATTGAATAAACACAACATCTCGCAACCTCAACCTTAAGAATAATCAAAAGTAGGGGGGCTACTATCCAGGGGGAAACAATTAAGGGGTGTCCAGCAGGGGGGGCATCTATTCAGGGGGGTTCCAGTATTGGGGTTTCTTTCAAGGGGGGATGCTCTCCAGGGGGGTTGCTGTCCTGGGGGGTCCAGTAGGGGGGATCTATCCGTGGGGGATGTTGTCCATAGGGTCCACATGGGGGGGGGGCTGTCCAGGGGGTCCAATAGTGGGGGGGTTTCTCTCCATGAGGGGGGATGATTTCCAGGGGCCCAGGGGGGGGCTACTATCCAGGGGGTCCAGTAAGGGGGGCTGCTGTTTAGGGGGGTCCAGTAGGGGGGCTGCACTATTCTTGTTTATTGAGTTATATTCTTTGTGAATATTCTATGAATATTTGTTTTACCATAATTTTAGGGGATGAGCACTACTATGTTCTAACTTGTGTTGTGGGTACATTTGGGCTAGTTCTAGACTTCATTGACTGTTTGTCTTATAGAGAGACTCATGTAATTGCAGTTATGTTTATTTTTTTTATATTTTGATTTGTTTAATTCTTATTATGTATGTATATTTTTTATATAATTATATTTAGATGGAATTGGAAAGGGGAAGGGAGGAAACTTGCAGGGGGAGGGGACTGATAGGGGGTGCATGTAGGGGCCGGTAGGGGGTGCATGTGGGGGCTGGCAGGGGCAGGGGGGAGGGGAAATCGGCAGGGGGGGGGGGTTTGTCCAGGGTCATTTAGGGGGGGGGAGGCTGTCCAGGGGAGTGGAGGTCTGGGATGTGCAGGGGTATATGTCATGTGTCTGGGGTCATCTAGTGTCTGGGTGGGGGGTGTCTAGTGTCTGTCTGGGGGGTGTCTGAGGTCTGTCAGGGGGGGGGGGGGTGTCTAGGGTCTGGGGGGTGTCTCGGGTCTGACTGGGGGGGGGGGGTGTCCATAGTTAGTTTAGGAAGGGGTATTTGTAGGGGGGCTATACAGGGGGATGGGCTGTCTAGGGGAGGGGGGTTTATTTAGGGTGGGGGTGTCCAGTTTCATGAGGGAGGTTTCTGTAAGTGTGGAAAATCCTAGGGGGTGTCCTGCAGGGGGCACAAGGGGTGTTCAGCAGGGGTGCTTCTGTCTGGGTGGGGTTGTCCTGGGGGTGTCTACGAGGGTGGGGGTGTCTGGGGGGTGGGGGTTATGTCGAAAGGGGTGAGTGGGGTTTGTTCCGGGTGGGAAGGGGGGCTGCAAAGCGAGGGGTGTATGGGGGCATTAAGGTGTAGGTGGGGTGCAAGGGGGAGAGTGGGGGGGGGGATTTGTAGGGGGTGGTGCGGAGGATGCAAGGGTCCATCACCGACTGAACGGTGTTTGTTTTTTTTACAGAATGTGTAGGCCTATAGCCACAGTTTTATACCATAGCTAAAGGTCTACATCCATGGTTCATATATAGCAACGGTTGCAACCGTGGCTCTAGGATATGAGTTCTTTCATCCTATTCCACGTGTTGAAAATTGTGGCTTTAGGTTTGTTCCCATGGTGGGAACAGTGGCTATAAGGTTATATCCACGATTCAAACCATGGATAAAGGTCTACAGCCATGGTTGGGAACTGTGGCTCTATATTTTACCCTATAGCCACGCCAATACCATCCACAGTTGTGGGAACTGTGGCTATAACCTATAGCCATGTTTTTTGGGCCTATATTCATGGTTTACAACTGTGGCTATAGCTTAATTTTTTATGAGTGATTTTGAATGAAAAAATTTATAAAATTTCAAAAAGTTGATATTACTATTCATAACGGTTAGTTTTATTGTTCACGATGTATTAGAATCTCGAAGTTGAGTACAATGCAAGATATTACATTATTCAAAGGAAAACATAACATGGATCAACGGGTTTTTACAGTAGAGGTGTGACAGGAGCATATAAGGTAGGATCCGAGTCATGGCGGAGGGTGCATTGATTGTAGGGGCACTGGTAGGGTGTCCTTCCATGAGTATCGTGTTTGGCATGGTGGAAGGATGGGTTCCGGTGAGGTGCACATCTGTGGTCCAGTGGGACCATATCAACGGATGATCCTGTGGTGACACATGTTGTGGGTGGAAGACATGAGCCAAGGAAGGAGTACACGATAGTGGTGAGATAAAAATCAGAGGTTGTTTTGGTTTGATACTATGGAAGCAGGGAGGCCACATCAGTGGAATCCCAGGGTGCCAAGGATGTCTTGAGAAGTGACAGACAAGTGGGATGGGTCCACATGGAACCCATGGTGGTGGGGGAGGATCACATGCGGTGGGTCGGACTGGGAAAATTGAGAAGCTATAGAGGCCCATCAGGCAGGACCACATAACCCATTAGGCCGGGCTGGTTTGGTTCATTCTAGATTGACATGTTCATGTTTATTTGTGATGGTCGGAACGTTTTAGGTCAGACACAGATTGGACTAGCATCGCTTTACTAAATTGGCCATATCATTCAAACTATATGTCTGTTTGATTAGTTGTTTTCAGTGATGGGAACCATGAGGTGAGGTAGTCCATTTGAGATTATCTATGTGTGTTTTAGTATATTTTGGTTTATGGCCTAATCTATTGAGGAGAATCTTATTCTAGAATAAGAACATTGCGAGCAGAATCATGCATCTCATTGTGACTACGTGACCATTATGCCTATCTGACTTGGAGGCTACCTAATCCATCACTACTCCATTAACCAACAACATTATGGGATCTATCCACACTCCATGTTCCATCAATGATTTGTGTACCATCGACACTCCATTCCCCATCAAAGCTCTATGGACCATCGATGTCTAGGACACCATCACCGCCCTGGGTGCCACTGATGATACATATGATACTAATTCATTATCCACCACAGATGCTATGTGTCCCAATGATGTTCCATGTACCATCAACACTCTGTGTGCCATAGATTCTCTGTGATCCTTCGATACTCTATGTGCCGTCGACAAATCTAGTACAATAGAGATTCAGAGATATGTGGACTGAAAATAGAAATCATTCTTTTCTTTATTTATACTTTTTTGGTGGGATATGACTATATTTACTATAAATCATGTGTTTTCATTATGATGTACTTCATGTATTTTCTTTTGTGGTGTACTTCATGTGCTTCCATTTTGGTGTAATTTATGTATTTATTAGTGGTGTACCTTTGTGTTTATTGGGTCCCTATTGAGTATTTGTTTACTCACCCCTACATAGGCTATGTATTCATGTATCGTGTCTTGTGTAGAAAAACGTCACAAGGATGGCGTCCCTGGTGGATTGGGGCTAGGAGGTACATAGAGAGAGGAAATAAAAAACAAGGTTCCCTTATGTGACTTCAAAAACCTATTTCTATGCCAACACATTAGGTTTGGTTTTCTACGAGCGAGATTCAGGATCGTTTACATTCCCTTTTGGTTGGGCTTGTATATTTTGTCCCCATTTTCTTTTCAGTTTTTTTAATGTCATACTCTATTTTTGGTATCTTGGTGGTACGAATGCTTGTTTACATTGTATTTTTACTTCAGCACATTTGTTCATGGAAATTAGTACATGTGTACAAGTACATATACAAATTCCTCCCATTTGTAGGATATTCCTACTCAGTGCTAGTCGCCAGCCCCTGGCCGATTAGAGGTAGGTTTGGAGTAGTCACAGCATGGGCCCTATGGTGCGGGGCATAACATTTTTGAATGAAATTATCCATGATTCCAAATAGGGTTTTCTTTATTATTCTATGAGTATTAATTTTTTTCATTGAAAAAAATTGTGTGTGAATTTTATTTAGAAATGGCTTATTTCAGCTGCTCATTGATCATTAGGAAAAAATTAATCTTTTCATGGGTTTTCATTTTCTTTGTTTGATTAAGAGTTTCCTTTTTTTATGTCCCTTACTATGATTTGGGTGCTCATTCAGAGTTTCAAAATGTTTTGACTTATTTTTAAGATGGGTAGGAATATGGATGATTTCAATATAAAAAATTATAATATATTTCCTATAAATAAATGATATTTTATTTTAATGAGTATTTTTTTGACTAATGGATTTTGAGTATATTTATATTAATTTAATTTATGATATTAATATGTAATAATTTCAAAAAATTATAAAGAAAAATAAACTAAAAGTTAATTTGGTATTAATGAAAGTGATTTATATACTAATGATTAATGTTAATTTTTTTGAGTGTGAGTCCCTATAGTTGGAATTAAAGTATATTTTAAATATCAGTTAAGAAAAGTATGTTATATAATCATATGTTTTAGGACATATATAAATTCAATTTTTACTATGTTTGAGAGGATCATAATTATTTTGGATAAATAAAAAGAGTTTGATATAACATGGATAATGTTATCCTTGTTTTCATCCACCTCATAAGATTATATATTATGATTTTATTTATATTTTCAATATAACATTTTTGTCTTAGATAATGGATGGTTCCCACAAGAACCAATGTAAAAATTATTTAGAAGGTAAATGTTTTGGTTTTTTTAACAAGAAACCAAACAAAATAGGTGTTGCAGTAAATATTATTGTGGTCATTCTTAACAATTTATTTTAATTAATCATTAATAAACAAAACCCTGGTTTAATTAAAAATGAATCAAAAATTGAGAGAAATGAAGCCTTGGCAATGTTTATATGACCTATTTTATAAAGGTAAATATATTGATTAACCTCTGTGACAAGAATGGGAATGAATAATCTATGAAAAAGTCATTAAATAACTAGAAAAATTTTTATATTTGGTAAATTTGGATATAAATAAATATTCTACCAAAAAAGTAGGATGTTCCCTACAAATTACATGAAGGGGAAATAAGTTATTTCTAAGGTATAAATTAAATGTTTTGAATATGGGTAGAATTTCCATTACATTCATCAATTTCCTAGGTTGAAACATTTTAAACCAAATAAGCATGACTTTATAGATGTTTATTTAGAAATACCTAATGCCATTATAGTTGAAGATGTGGAATATTAAACTGAAATATGAATGGTGTAGATAATATCTTGTCTTCTATTTTTTATTTTTTTATTTTTTACATGATTCATATTTTTTATATGAATGAAATACTAATTAATTATATAAAAAATAATCCCTAAGGGATATCGATGGAAATTATATTTTTAAGATTTCCATATTAAATATGAGTGATGTAATGGTAGATTTAAGTTTCATAATATGTTTAAATTAATTAATATTATTTTTATGATGATAGTATATTGATATACTTTTATTGAGTTTTGACATTTGTTTGAAGCACATGTAGTCCTTATGGTTATCCTTTTAAAATGTAATTTTAGTATGAATGATATTATCATGTCATTGATGTATGTTTAATGGCATGGATAATGTTTAGGATGTATATAATCCATGATTTTGAGGTTATTATGGGTGATTTGATTTCTGTGATTCATAATTAATGGAATGTTATAGCCTTTATGGTTATTAAATTTAATTAATGTTCATTACCATAATGTAATTTTTATGGATGTTTATCAAATTTATGAAAATTATGTATGTATTTCATTAATTTTGTATTAGAAAATGGGGAACCCATAATCCATGTGACAATACATCACATCCAAAAAGGATACGAGTCTTAAACCCACAACTAAAGGGAAACAAGGGTGAGTCACCGACCACTAGCCTATGCAATTCCCTCATATGTACGAAATTGTCCTCCATTATTTTAATAATGTTATTGATAAGAGGTAAGTTAATTTTTTGGGAACTTGTATTATAAAATATATAACCATGAAATGGAAATGTGACTTGGTGGTTATGTGATTAATGTTATTTTTGAATAATAACTATATTTATTTTGGGAGCATTATAGGATTATGGTAAAATAATACAATGAGATTTTAGCTGAAAATGAAGGTTTAACTATAATATGAATTAATATAAGATTTTAGTATGGATTATGTTTATTTTTTTTACTTATATAATCTAATAGCATATCATTAGAACTATATTATTAGGGAAATTACATTTCTAGTAGAGAAATTAATCATGGTTGAAGTTATTTAGAGATAATATTAATTTCATCATCGAATGGTATGAAATAAAATCATTATTAATTTTTGTTTTCAAAATTAGTATAGAATATTACTGAAAAATATTGTATATATTCTTTGAATGATCTTTGTAGAACCTTTGGTTATACTATTGAATTTCAGTTATTAAATTATTTTTTCCCATATCAGGGTATAATATTTTTTGAATAATTTAACCTTTTTATAACTATTTGTGTTTATGTTTTTTTATAAATATATGAGGAATATATTAGTATTTTATATGTTAATTTGAATATTTATATATTGATTTTAGTGCTTATGGAAAACCATTCATACAAATTATTCAGAGAAAAAAATGATTTTGTGGTGGAAATTGATAAAAAATTATTATCAAGAGGTTATTATATTTATTTATGTTTTTGTTCTAGGTAGTAAAATAATTCCACTAAATTAATAAAATTATTATTAAAAAAAGTAATTTACCATCTTAAATTTGAAATAAATGGTCTTTTAATCCATCAAATATTTTCGGTTCTATGATGGTTAAATTTCTCATTACCATGATCTATATCAGTCTTTATTAGTCCTTGGAATTTTTTTCTTTAATATCCATGTTATCGCATCCCACATATATTCACTTACGTGGAAACCTACTATGTGTTATTCTAGATAACTGTTTTTACTTCTATTTCCCTCATTTCATAGAAAAGATATATCAAACATTTATTTATGTTGGTTTTCAACAACAATATTATTATAATTCAAAACCATGTTACTAACTATAAATTAAAATAGAGAGTTTGAAATTTATTAAGGGGTTTGGGTTGAAAGTGAGAAATCAATAATTTTAAAGTAATGACTATTTTTTATAGAGTACAACATAGGAAACATAATGCTTAAATTAATGAAGAAAAATTATTATTTAATGTTGACCATTATAATAAATCCATTATTATAGAATATATGAATATTAATAAATATTTTATGAAATACATATATTTTTCCAAATAAATTTAAATTTATTAGTATATTCTATAAAAATAATCATAAAATTTTTAGTAATGTTATATTATACATAAAAATAATAATTTTTTCAATATTGATTTTTCAATTAATTTTATACATAAATATTATCCGTAATTTACAGAAATTATATATAAAATATTAGGAAAAATTAAATTAATTTTATAAATTATCATTTCAATAATATCTAATGTCTAATTTTTTAGAATTTTATGCAAATAATTATTTTTCAATGAATAGTGTAAAATAATGTTTTTTAAAAGAAAAATGAATTATATTTTAATAAATTTATAAATTAAAATTATATTTTTAATATAATTTACAATTTAATTTATCAAGTTCATTTAAAATTATCCAATTATTATTTTTAAATGAATTTAAATATGTATATTGTATAAATAATTCAATTCATAAAAACTGTGTTTTTCTAAAAAAGAGTTTTTCATCACATTTATCGAATTTAATTTTTATTTGATTTCTTTCTCTTATTTGTTATTAATTTTGATTGATTTATTCTAAATTTTAAATCAGTTGGTTCAAATTAATATCCTATTTTTTTTAAAATTTTTGTGAATATGAACATTAACCTCAGTAATTTTTTATACCATGGTTACAAGTAAATTAGCCAACTAAGGGTTTGAAGTGATATCATAAGGATAATAAAATTACTATAAAATTGCATTATTATTTTTAGATGATTATATATCATCAATAGTCATCCATATGTATAATTATTGATTTATTTAAATATAAGTATATGTATGATACTACTATTATCTATGTAAGGATATTCATTTAAGAATCATCTTTTAATATTTCTATCCAAACTCTCTTTGTTTTTCCAAATATATAATTTAATAAATTAGTAATTCTATTTCAATTTTTTTTGTTTTGATTGTTAAATAATGTTTATAAACATTTTTATGTTAAAAGTTTTTTTGAATTAATATTTTTTCATTTTCCAACTGTAGTAATTTGTGGTTTTTTTCAAAAAAAAATAATGAAAGGAAATATTTTTTAATCATACAATAAGAATGGATTTGCGCTCCATCAATACTAATATTTTCCTTTAATATTCAATTAAAATATAATGAGGATATTTAAAAAAATACATTCTTTTAAAATTGTGTGGTTTCTTAAAAGATGTTTTTTCAATGGGGGAAGTTTATTTTTTTCTCAAGAAATCATCTATGTGATAATTCAAAATAAATTTCCATATAAGAGGAAATCCATTAATAATATCTAAAGTGAAATTATTATTTTACTCAAGATTTTTGAAATAATCTTATCCTTAATGAAAACCAATCATTCCCTTTTTTGGTGTATTTTGTGTATTAAAAATGGGTTAATAAATAAAACTATTATTTTGATATCTAATTGTTTTTTCTTATGGGTTTTAAATAGGTTTTAAAAAGTTAAATGTAAAAAAGGGGAAACAATAATAAAATTATATAATAATTTATAATTATGTGTGAAATGGGTGAGCTCGATATATGTTATACGATGGGTTTAGCTTTATTGTAGATCGTGGGTGAGCCCAGTATATATTATATGTTGGGTGTTCCCAGATAGTGTAGGGTGATATAAATATAGATTATATGATTGGTGTGCCCATATATGGATATAATTAATTGGGCAATTTTGATTTTCATAAAAAACATGAATAGTTGAGTTATCAAGGATGTTTACCTAATGGATTTAACTAGGGACCAATTATTTCTAACATGAGTGATGAATGTAATGATCTATGTTTCAAAAAAGTATGTTTTGCCTTGCTAATAGATGTAATTATTTTTTTGAGAATAAAGAGTTTTTATTTTCATGTGTAAATTAGATATGTCATATTCTCAATGATCATTTAGTTAACTTTATACATTATTGGGTTTTCATGTTTTTTAGTAGACTAATGGTTGTAATTTTTTTATGTCACTTATATATATTTTTGTGCACATTTAACATTTTAAATTTTTTTACATAGGTTATAATGATGGTTAGGACATGAATGATTTCAAAATCAAAATAGTTAATATTGTTAATGAAATAAAAAGATATTTTATATTTTATAAAAACAATCCTCTGAAAAAAATACATACTATGTTGAGGTGTCCATTTCTATTGTTTGGACTTAATTTTTATGATTTGGAATTATTTCAATAAAACTATAATCCACAAATATCATTAGGTATGAATTAAAAAGAATTCTTGTATAAATACACAATATTATGTCATGTAAATGGTTAGGTCCATGAATTATATTCATATAACTCACAATTTACATATAACAAGAATATATCAAAATTGAAATAAATAAAACATAAATTAAATGTGTTTCAACATAAAAATTAATATTATAGATAATTATATAATAAATGTATCATAAAAATATAGTAATTATTTATAAATAATTCAAAATAAATTAAATTTAAATTTTGTTAAATTAAATAAAAAACCTAAAATAATATTCTGAATACTTATTAAAAATATTAAATTATAAATTTGGAAACATAAAAAAATTGGGGAAAATTTTATATTTGGTACATAATATTTTTTACCACATTGTATTCATACACCAAAATATAATGAAAAGTTTTTATCATTATTTATTACTGATATTCTATTCACTATGATACTTAATTATTCCAACATATTTCATATTTTCTAATATCACTATATCATATAATGTGGCTACCAACTATGGAAGAAAATAATCCCAATGTCACATCAGTTCATCAACTATCTATTTTAGGGAATGAAACTAGTGGATATAAACATTATAAAATTATATAATAAGTTATATCATATGTTTCATTACATTTGAATTAATAGATATTCACTAGATCACACATAATGAAATCACATGTCATATGGTATGATTCAGTCATAGCCTATGAAATGACATATCATAATACATGTATAAGTTTAAATTTAATTTAATATTCAATGTTGTTGATTACAATTCATATTTTTCAACATAAAATTTGTAACATTTCGTAAAATTTTAAATATGTTATCATTTAATTATTCATTTAAACATGACTTCATGAATCATTTGAATCATGGAAATGTTTGTCTATATGTGATGGGTTCCAAGTATCATTTAAATCATGTTTAAAGCTATTTAATACAATAAATAAACCCTAAAAGACGATCTTTATACTATAAAAATGAATACAAAAATAATATAAATGGAATAGTATTATGTTCTACTATTATAGATGAACATGAAATATCTTATTATCTACCACAAATGTAATGAATATACTTGGGAAACTGTTAAATTACTCATCCCTGTATGGTGATTCCAAAGGATTAATTGAATCACCCATCAATTTGGTGTAACTATCCATTAACAATGATATACATTTATCATGTTTGTAAAAAGATAAAGTAGAAATAATGATTCATAAGATTATTCATGACCCAAAGAATAGTTTATTTAGATCACCATTCTAATATAGTTTCCCCTTTATATTGGACTCATTTATACTTATTTAGTATTATATGAATTTTCACATAATTTCATATCAAATGAGAAAATAGAATTAGTTATAACACATGTATCGCAAAATAAATGTGTTTATTTTTCATATAAATACTTTTTATTATCCAATAAGTTTCATTGTATGAAGCATTATTGGTTAATTATATCTCTTGTGGTAGTGATTCAAATGTAATCTATTAATGTTAAATAATGTTTATTAATCATAGAAAAAAAATTTCATGTAAATATTTACATCACTATATTAGTATATCGTATTAAATGATATAATAAAAATACCATATATTTGAGAACCTATATCATAGGAAATGTTATACTGTCAATGATTTTGATATCCCTTTAGTAATGTGGATATCATCGAATGAAACATCTTAATATATTACACAATGAAATAGATAAAAGATATCATATTATTATTCAGATGTAGATAATAACATCATCAGTGTTACAAAGTATTTAAATACAAAATTCTTTAAAAACAAATGATTTTTTGTATGATATATATTTTATTAAATATGTTAATTTCCAAAAAAAAAGATAGAAACATTAATTAAAGAAACATAAAATTTTTTCATGGTGTGTAAAATTTGTTATTGGTGTTCTTTTTTATTTTTCTATAATAGTAAAATATAATTTTTATTTTTGAAATATGATACTATTATGTGGTATTGGGAAAAAATAAAATTTTATTCACTATATTTTATAATGACTATCACCAATATTATAAAAGAATAGAAATTCATGAGACTCTAAAATACAATTATTATATTAAATAAATTCAATTGATGATATATATTGAAATACCCACAGTATGGAGTTCGGATACATTACACCCAAGAACAAATTTCATTGATAGCCTATATTACACCCAAGACAAAGGTTTAGAAAATAAAATTTCCACTAGTATTTAAAATGAAAATTATCTTGTAGTTATTTAACTATATTTTTCAAATAGAATAAATTAAATTATAAAAATATGTGGTTGAATTCATTGGTTACAAAATAATGAAAAATTTATATAATTATTAATGGGATATAAATATTTTTTTATAGAAAATGTATGTTTTATACTTGAAAGGATTTTTATATAAAAAATAAAATTAAAAACTTTTAGTGTATGATATTAATAAAATTTATTTTTTATATATTCAGTGAAATTTTCTAACATTCATCCAAAATATTTTATTTGAACAATATAATAATAAATATACTTATCCCCTTAAAAATATTATATGTTTCTAAAGGAAATTTTTCAACCTTTTAATGGGGAGGTTGTTTTAAAACAAAATTTTGAAACTATAATAAATTTAATTTAAAATATTTAAAATTCAAATTTTAATGATTAATTTCATTATTATATTGGGTTTTCTATTATTTTTATTTTTCTATGAAGTATCAATTTTTACTTTATAGTGAAAACAATATATTTTTATTTCAAAGTGAAATTTCAGGAAAATAATTTATACTATTAAAATTTTAATTGGATTTGTTTCAAAGTAACATAAAATTAATCAGATACATATTAATCCAATTTCTGTAATTTAAAAAAAAATATACTAAATTTAGATATAAAACCTTAGTATAAATTATATCATCATATCAAAAATCCATTTTCTCATCCCATCAGTGAGATTAATTTTAAATATTTTTTTCAATGATTTCAGTTTATTCATGAAAGATAGATTCCATATTTTTTTCTGAATAATTTATAATTTTTAGTATCATTAAAATAAATTTATACTGTAATGTTAGTTTAATATTGTTAAAAATGATTATAGTGATTATGACAATGAAGTAAATTTACATAGTGGTAAAACATATAGTATAAGTTGTAAAAATTAACATGCATATTCCCAATACCCATTATCTCTCCATATTTAACCATAAATCATCACGTATATATAATTTTGTATTATTAAAGCCTATTTTTAGGTAAAATCATTATTATAACTAACCTCTTTTCAAAAATTCCATTTGTGTCCACTCCTACACTTATAAATAACCACCACTCTCCCTCTTCTTCACACCTCTTGAAATAGTTTGGTTAAGCTAATACATTTCCAAATAACTAAAAAATTCCCTAAACTAATCATAGAAACCTTAATTTTGGTATAAATATTACCTAATAAGTAATTACTTAAAACCTTATGATGTTACCTGAAGAAAAGGTAATGATCCCCTTAATATGTTTATATTTTATTTCCTTCTCCTCCTCCTTCAATTATTTTTAAATCATTATTATATAAAAAACAATGTATATTAAGTATAATGAAATGGTTTAACATTATATTAGTTACCTAAAACGTTTCACACTTTTATATTATATGTTAAAAAATCATCATTCGGGTTTACAACAGACTACTACCTTACAAACTGACATCATTTTTTCCATTACCAGTATTCATGGATGGAAAAAAGGATGAACATTATGATTATATAGGATGTATATAATATTTCTAATCTTTATATTGTTATTTAATTATTTTATAACACATAACTTGCATTCGATTTTTTTGGAATACAATAACATTGTTCATCTATACGACAGTCTAGCACCTCATGAAGTAGTGTGATTCACAAACACATTACATAAAATGTATTAAGGATGGTTTTAATTAACATATCTGATATATATAACTTAAAATTTATAATATAATGATAATATATAAATATATATAATTTAATGTTTTTTATTAAATATGATATCAAAATGGAAAGTTCATTCATTTGTACGTACAACCTATCATCTCGAGGAATGATGTATTTCATTTCCTATAACCAAATTTAATGTATACATTTAAATAAATATATAGTGAATATATATTATATATAAATCATGGAATAATGTCATAATATTATTAAATTAGTATATATTTAAGATGGAATAAACATAACAAGTCAAAATATTCTAAAAAACAAAGAATGTTATTACCTGAAATGATGAAATTAATTAGAGATCATTAACGAATGGGTAATATGTAATAATAGGAACAAAAATGATATAATAAATATTAATATGGTAAAATTATATTTTAAAAACACTCTAAAATCAATTATATAGATGTTTAAATCATGTTGAATGAAAACAAAGCATAATCTAATGGATTTTCCCACAATATAATTTTATTAAGGCATATTTTAATGTTAATCACTATATTTTTCATCTTATTTTATGATTTTATACTATTATTAATGATTTTTAATGTTTTTAAGAATAACAGAAATAATTTTTATTTTCTATTCGAAATTATATTTTTTTTACAAAAAAAGTTCTTTTATAATGTTTTATAAAATATATTATTTAAAATAGTTAAAAATATTTATTAAAATACATTTTTCCACAATTTTATTATTTTAGAAAATATTTTAAATATACTTTTTTTTGTTTCTTTTAGAATAAGGAACTTTTCTATATTTATATATTCATAAAGGAATTTTTTTACCATGTACAAAATTACACATCAAAACTTATTTTGATGACACATTTTCAATTTTACAAAAAAGAGTATATTTAAATGAATCAAAAAAGAGTATATTTAAATGAAATTTTGTTCACAGTTATTGAAATTATTTAATATATTATGGGTTATCTTCTTATAATTTCCAAATTATTTAAATGACATGTGTTTTCATTTATTTACCATTCTGTATTATTTACGAAGTTATTTATCAATTTATTGATTATGGGGAATGCTTGCCCGTTTATTTACATTTCATATTTGATCATAGTTATTGATTAATTTTTTCTAATGTTGTACTTAACCCTTGCCGAGTATGTGAGCTCAAACTTATTTTTTTATGTTTCCCAAGATTCCATAACATTTAATATGGATAATATGTAGGTATATGCTAGATAGACTACAATTTATTTAATAAAAAAATAAATATTTAATTTATTTATTAAATTATAATACAAGAATTGGTTATGTATCTATTTTACCAATACGATAAAAAATAGTTTTTTGGGATGTGATTTTCTTTGTATCAAATCTTGATGTAATTGTATTAGGCACCATAAATAGGCTTCTAGGATCATGGTTACCACTATTGTTATCAATTCATATTTAGTAGAAAACATGCGATAAATATTTAGTAAAATAATGATTATGGAACATCATCCAATGATAGAATCTGATGATATGTATAGAAGAACATTATAATGTTTTTATAATCTTGATATTATGTTTTATTTTATTTTAATACACCCCTTTATGGATAATAAAATTTTATGTTGTTCTAGAACATATGTACCAAGGATTAATAACATCAAAAACTGTGAATTGGATTTTACACGATCATAACATGGTATCAGACAGTAGGTCTTACCACGCAACAATTTTGACACTCCTGGGGGATATTATTATGATAACTCACATTTTCATTAAAAACCATTTTGAAATATTAGAATATATTATGATAGTGAATAACATATGTTAAACTAATGGTTTTTTAGATATAAAATATGTTTTCATGATTATATTAGCCAATTAATTATTAAATGGTTTTCTCACTATGAATATTTTTACTCACATTATGCTTTCTAGTTTTATTGAATGGATTGAACCCAAACGAATCATGTAAAGAATTAACATGAGGGTCATGGTGGTGATAATGAGAAATAAAAATAGAGGATAATAGAAGTTAAATATATTGTTTTTATTCAAAATATTTTTCCCAAAATATGATTATCAAATTATCTCATAACCATATCTCATACTCATCCAATTAAAGAAGAATGTTGTTTTCTATTTTCTCAAGTGGTGGACACCATGGTGAAGATGAGTATATATTAACATTGTGCATGAAATATGGAAAGAGACACCATGATTAGTGTGTTAATAGACTGGTTAAATTATTTATGTGTGGAACATAATGGAATAAATGAAATAATTTCAATGAAAAATTGATGATTAAATTGGAAGGAAATAAATATCATCCAAATCATCCATTTATAGTATGTTTTAATAAATGTGGGGAACATGGGATTACACATGTAAATTCCCTCTTCTAAAACATAAGTCATTGACAATTTAAAACATATTTAAAAATAATATAGATGAAATTATTATGTATTTTTATTAAATTATTAATTTGTTGATGTAAGTCACTAATGGTGTTTTGGATACATGAATCATGAACCATCTATAGATTTTATTAAATTCTATAATAAATCTTGTACTTATTAACCCAAGAGTTATGTATATAGTCATGGGATCTTGATTTTAGTGTTTATAAATATTTATATGTCTTAATCATGCATTTAGATTTTGTGAATCAAAATTCTACCAAGATGAATATAATTTTGGGATAAATATAGAAAACACAAACACAAACAATTATATTATAAAAATATATATATTAGATTAAATTTTATTATAGAGTAAAATCAGTAAATTTTATATTCAAATGTTGAAAGTTGTTTATATCCTTTAGGGTTAAAATGATCATGAATTACATTGTAATGATATAAAAATAATATTATTAGACATTTTGAAAAAATTGGTTATATTGAAAACCCTAGTAAACAGGTTATTTATTGATAAATATTATTTCATGGATGACTGGCATAATTTTTGGAATGATTATAAGATTTATATAAATATACATTAGGAAATAAAAATCATACCTATAGTGTGACAAGTTATCACATATGGCAAGGTAGTGGGTCTTAAACAGATGACTGAGGTATAATATGGGTTTTCCCATACCACAAGCCTACGCGATGTCCAATTTAATATGTCACTATTTTTAGGTAAATAATGTTATAAATTAACATTAAATATGAACTAGTATAATTAATTTTTAGTTCTAAATATTGATGTGTTGACCCTATTGGTTCTATAAAATACTTTAATCCATACATAAAAATGTTTTTCTGTTTTATATATCTTATGATCTATTAAATGTATATTTTACTGCTTCTGGCATAAAAGTTCATTTAAAAATATTTATTTTATGAAATAAGTTGTCAAATTAATCGATGAAACAACATATGAAATGTTTATACTAAAATATAAATGTATCTAGTATCTATAATTCCTTAAACTCATAGATACTAAAATAATTCCTCAATTATAGAAAATGTGTCTTGATATAAAATTTTATCCAATAGAAATCATTTATTATGAAATCAATAATATTTTTACCCCTATAATATTTATATATTTTAGAACCTCATATTTTCATTTATCATTCACTTTTTTTTACCAAGGACCACAATAAACATCAATAATTGTTTTCTATTTTCCTCAAATCCCATATTTTTACATTCTACAAATGATATCCTACATATTAACCTAGTTATATAATATTTAATATAATCAATGTACTTGTATTTTTATATTTTTATGATGTTATTTTATTAATACTTTTACGATGTGGGTTTTAAAAAATGTAATTTTAAATATCAAACACATTATTTCTTTGATCATGTTTATAAATTTTGGATCCACTTTATTTAATGTGGGGAGAATGTAACACCCTAAAATATTTAAGGAGTAAAATTTTAGTCAATAGAATTAATAACATGAAACACCAATAATATAAGGGGATATAACATCCAAATAATTTAAAATCTATTTATTAATTTATATAAATTCAATCGATGATGTATCATTAAATTCATTGAACACTAAGTTATATTGTGTTATAGAAAAATATAACTTCTTTGAAATCGTGCATTACAAGCAAGACCAAGTATTATCGAATACCATTAATATTATTATTTATAATGAAAATGAAATCTTACATTTAAATTAAATGTTATATGTTTTATTTAATAAAAAAGTAATAAATATTGTTTCATTCATTGGTTACAAATTATTTAGAAATGAATATAAAAATGAATCGGATACAAATACAATGTAGTAAAATTACTATTTTTATGCACCAATGGAATTTTATGTTAAAAAAATAAAATAGAATACTATTGGTGGTTTATATTAATGAAATATATATATATATATATATGATTTATTCAATCAATTTATTTTAACAATCATCAAATTAATTTGATAGGAATATGAGTAGAATGAATAAAAATCAAAATATAAAATGTTGAATTTTTATAATGTCATTTTTTTTATCTTTTAATGGTACATTTGTTTTAATTTTTTTTAAAAGATTTTTAAAATTTTATTTTTAAAAAATTCATCTTTTAAATATATTTTTAATAAATATATAATAGTTCATTTTTTCTATTTTTTGCGATGTTTAATTTATTGGGGAGTAATTAAAAATACTAAATTTTAATTGAAGACTACCTTTTCATCTAAACGAATGATAAGGTTAAATTAAATTTTATATTATTTTTAAAGTTTCAATATGTAAATTATAAATATATCAATCCAATTTAGGTCATTGGAATCAATTTTTACATTAAATTTATATATTAAAACAATGTAAACTTTTGATAATTTCAGTTTAATAAATCGCTTTCTCATCCTACCTTTGGGATTTATTTTAAATTAATTTTGTATAATTATATGAATAAAATTTGACAAAATATTTTACATAAATTTAATTATAATAATTTCCAATTAAAATCAATTTCAACATAACATTTGTCAATATTTATTAATGAATGCCGATAATATATTATTACAGTTAATAAGGTAAAAATAGGATTACTTAGTAGTTATTCATATAGTATAATGTTTTAAAATGACCTTATAAATGACCAATACTAATTAAGTTAACATATTTCGACAATAAAATTCCATGCATCTAAATTCTTTTATTATGGAATTATTTTTTAGGGAAAACCGTAGGTACACAAAACCTCTTTTCAAAAATGTCAGGTGGGACCACTCCCCTACTTAAAAAATGACACTACCTATCCCTATTAATGAAACCTCTAAATAAATTGTGTTCAAACTATAAAATCCCAAATAAATACCAATATTATATATCATCATAATAGAATCCTTATATTGGGAATAAATCCAACATAAGAAGGAATTAGCAAAAAACTAATATTGATACCCAAAAAGGAGCTAATTATCTTCTAAAATCATTTTATTTAATTTTTTTGTCCATTTATATAATTTATTTTAATATCATTAATATTCAATTAAAATGTTTTATTCATATAATATGGTATTTTAATGTAATTTTTATGAACTAAATCATTACACACTTTCATCATATGGGTTACTGAATCATCATTCATTTGTACGGTAGACAATTCCCTCATGAATTGACGTCATTCATTTTTTATGACCACATTTACAGGTTGGAAATTATGGTGAAAATACTGTTTATATATGATATATATATAATTTATGATTTATTTATTATTCTTTAAATATTTTTTAATAAATTCCAACATTGTTTTTATTTTTTTGGAATACAATAATGTGGTTCATGTGTACGATGGACTACAGTCTCACAAAGAGATGAGATTCATTCACAAATAACATGAAATGTATTAAGAGGGTTTTAATAAAATTATGCTATATATATATATCATAATAATAATAATATAATAATATATACATTTTATCTTTATTTCATTAAATAACACTAGAAAATGGAAACAATGTTCATGCACGTGTGCAAATTATCATCTTCATGTATGGTGTATATAATTTATTATATCAAAATTTTATAGAGTACTCAAAATACCTATATAATGAATATATATTAATTTTTATTAATTTTTTAAATTATATAGAATATGAAATCATTATCTAGGTAAGAGGAGAAACAAATAACATGTCAAAACATGCTCAAAAAATGATTCAAGATAACACCCAAAAAAATGAATAAAAATGATGAATATTAATGAAAAAGTAATAATTTATTATAAAATGTTCCTATAAAATATATTAAATATTCTTTTTTTTATTAGTTAATCTAATTATTTAAACAATTATACAAGATTTTAAATCACATTGAGCCAATAAATCCATGAGGTAAAGGATTTTATCTTAATTTCATTTCATTGAGATGTATTGTAATTTTATGAAATTTATTAAATTAATATGGGGTATATAACAACTCATTACATGTAATATCATGAATACAAAATTATTCTAGGTATTTTACATTTCAATTTGAATAATTTTAAATAATTGTATATAAAATTAATGTTTTATAGCTGTAATTAATTACATAACTAGATTCTTATTCAGTGGGTTATATTACTTACTCATTTTCATTAATATTATATAACTATTTCTATAATGATATTTTACAATATATTATATTATATAAACTAATTTTATTTTTGTTTAAATTTGATACACCAAATCTATTCATTTATTAATTATCATGTTATCATTATGATCTTTTTATGAGTTTATTTCACAATCCCATTCTAATATAGGCTTTTTATTATCGAACACCAGCTGAAGGAAATTACATGAACATTTTAAAAAAATACCTAAGTTTTATTATACTATTTTTATTCATGATATTTTCATGTAATAGTAACATATTCTACTCTTTGGTATATAAAATTGTTTTCTGAGTGTTTTTAATCACATCCATCTTCATTTATATCTTCATTCTTTTATTCATATTCATAAAAAACAAAATTTTATAAATAAAGTTGATTTAACAGTTTATAAATTATTTATTAAAATAATTTTTTACACATTTTGTATAATTACAAAATTTTCCCATATGAATATTAATGTCTCTTTCTAAACAAGGAACTTTTTAATGCTTTTATAATTAAAAGGGAATATTATTTTTACATTATATGTAATTAACCTCCATAATTTCTTTAATGATTCCATTATACTTTTAAAAATATATTTTTAAAAAATTTGTTTTAAAATTTTATTTTCAAAAAATATTATTTATATTTTTTAAAAATTATACGTATATTGTCCAGTGGAATTTTTTAATGATATTATTCATTTAAAAAAACCCTTATTCTTTTTCTTTTGAATATATGTTTTACTAATGCAATATTTATTATTCATGTATATGGATTACGATTATTTTGACCAATGATAATATTGAAAATAAATTCCTTGATTCATTTCGGAAACAATTGACATCCCAATATTTTTTCACTATTATCTGATCATTGAGTATTAAATGTTTTGTAAATATCCCAACCATTTTTCAGGGATATTATTATTTCTTAAACTGTATTGCATTTTTTCATCCAATTATTACTTTAATGTTATTGAATTTACAAGGGAAATGATGATAAAATTATATCATTTAATAAATATTGATAATGGATAAGATTCATTTTTCATGATTTAAATTGATTATTTTATATTATAAGAATTATTAGATATACATAAAATGGGTTGGGGACTATTTAATGAGATCTCCTCGATGAATCAATAGACTCATGGGACAAATTAGTTAGCTAGCCTAATAAATTGGGTTTTCACCCCTTGTGTTTAAAAATTTATATAGGATTTCCCTTGATGTAAAAGGTATCATGAAACTTATAGATAAAACATCTGAAAATTAAGAATTTCATTTATTAAGTATTTAGTTATCACTATCCTAGTTATTTTCACACTGAAAAATCGATGGATTCATTTCATTGATAAATTATTGATTTAATGTAGTATGTTCTTAGTTATTTACCTTTCCATTTTTTATGGACTACATTCAAATTATAGTCATGTTATTTAAATGAATTTTTTTATTTATTTACTATGCTATATTATTTATCAACTTCTTTATTAGTTTAGTGATTATGTTTAATTTTTAGTATTTTATTATCCTTTCAATATTGAATAATATCATTTATTCCTTATTTATAATATGATACATAACACTTACTAATAATTTCAACTCACCCTTATTTTATTTCACTTCTCGAGGCTCCCATGATGTTTACTACGGCTAATATTTAGGGATATATTAGATGGAATATTGTTATATTCCAAAAAATGTAACAATTTTGGTATTCACTTATAATAGAAGACTCATGTATGTATCTAGTTTACCAAGAATACTAAACTATTCAGTCCCTTGGGACATGATATTCATTGTATCATGTTCTATTATTAGGGTAGCATGCACTAGCACCAGGCTTCTTATATCTGGGTCCTTACAAAATTAATTTTTTATAATTTAACAAATGTATAGAAAAATTAGATTATTAATATATAATTCATTGAAATATTAATATATATTTTTTCCTAGTATAAATTTGTAGTCCCAAAATATTTCCTTCCAACTAACCTTGAGCTTCCAATTGTACCCTTTTTTGATCCCATGATATCACAAATTTCCCTATTAATCTAACATGTTGATACCCACAACCTTAATACATTATCCTTGTTAAAAATTCATCATTTCATGTTTTAAATATAAAAAACACATTTCACGATTTATCACTTGACACTTTAGAAATTTCATGGTTTTCAAGTGTCGATTTTGAAAAAAATAATTTTTCAAAAGGTATTGTTGATTATCTTCTCTCTCGCATTCATTTTTATTTGAAATTATTTTATAATGATCCATTAAAATTATATTTACTATTAAATTTAATATTAATATAAAATATATTAAACTAATTTTGATTCACTATACAAGTATTTTTACTATATCCTTTCCACATTCTACATTCATATCTTTTCAAATATATTCATATAATTTTAGTTTTGATTATTAAATCCATTTTTTTATAAATCGATAATTTGTTATTTAATATTATGTTTTTATGGAAAAGCAAATTTCAAAATGGGAACTATATCTAGGATAGTCTAGATTATTTTTATTTGAGTTTTCAAAATGAACGAAATTATAATTTCTTAAATATATGTAAAATTGAAACTTCATTCTTGATGGTGAATGTATAGAGAAAAATGAATTAAATGATTTCCTCTCCTAATTTAAAAATAAGATATTTGGTTGTAAAATATCAATAAGTTGAATATAAATATATATGTATTATAATAATATTATTTAAATAATGAATCTCTTGTATAAAATAATACTCCCAACATTAAACATTATACATATACATTGAAAAGTATTTGATACAAACCAACAATGAATCCATAATTCTTTTTTATAAATTTATCATATATCCAAGATTATGAATTATCATACATTATTATTACAAATAAAAATTATTAATCTAATGATCAGAGCCATTCAATTGATTGGGTAAGACACTGACCTGTTAAAAAATAATTCATTCTACAATAAAAATATTTTGAATTTAATCCTTCTAAAAAATATTATAATTATTTTATTCTTCTTAACTAGATAATATTTGTATTATTATATTAAATTATATATTATAATTATTTCGGAATTATATTCCTATAGAAAACATTTTGTTCGGTCCCCAAATAATATGTCCCCTCTGTGCATCGTTATGTCTCTTGAGACAACGAAACATGGTATTAGGATCTTCCTATCCATTTTATATGATTTAATGGAAAAAACACATTACAGTATGTATATAATATAAATAAAATTTTATTATAATCATTATATTATCCTTGGTTATTATATTAAAATAAATATGTGTATTTATATCTCATTTTAATATTTATTCATACCATATTATGCATGCCATGATAAATATGTATGTAGATTATATAATATCTTACCCTATATTGATAATTACAACTCACCAATCTCTTATGTTTCACTAAATATCTTGGGAAATTGTTAGAATAATATATATAATATACAAGCAATCTAAAAATATAAAGAATAATAAAATTCATTATTTTTTATATCAATCATATGTATAGTTCTTATAATGTGAATTTGATGTTTTTTAAGTATCTATTCGTCTATGGATGCTGAATTATCATATCATGTAAATGAAATTATATATATATTATTTCCATATAATAATGAACCACTAGCTCAATATGACTAGAGTTAGTTAAATTATATTTCAATTTAAAATCTATCCCGAATTTATTTATGGAAAACAGAATGTATTAATGTTTTCCTCCAAATTTTACTAATGTCCATACTCAATCTCTTATATAACCAAATTTTAAGGGGACATCATTCCAAAATTATTTTTATGTAATGAGTTATTTTCATACAAATTATAAATATTATTTGGGTGAAATTATAATAATTTATTAATCTTTGAAATACTCAACGAACAATTCATATGATTTTCATCCACATGTATTTAATTTTAATATAATAAAATAATACATGATTGTATTTTAGAATATAAAATTACACATAAACAGATAAATAACATATTAAT
Organism: Viscum album; assembly: GCA_963277665.1. Taxonomy (NCBI): domain Eukaryota; kingdom Viridiplantae; phylum Streptophyta; class Magnoliopsida; order Santalales; family Viscaceae; genus Viscum; species Viscum album. Next base: position 397,056,948 of record OY728151.1, on the reverse strand, counting down.
ATAGAATTTAATAATATTCCAAATGTAAATATATATTGGGTAAACCCCAGCTCTTTGAAAGAATATATTCTTACAATTGGGTCCTATAAAAGAAATCCAATTAAAAAAACTATAACAGAACCCCAAACAAAAATATTCATTTAATAGTATACATTTACTGTTACAATTATTTCTAAACTCAATATATATAGTGTTACCCTCCCACTATTATTAATATTTAATAATCAATAATTTCTATTAGGATTTTTTTCCTCATGGATTATTTTTTTCAACTATGTACATAACACATGTTCTAGTAGATATGACACAAATCCCATTGATGGAAATATCATTCATAATAATGGAAAATTATTTTATGATCCTATGTATAAAAAGTTTTAAGATAAAATTTTAAATTAATTAGACCCGCATAATCAAGGTTGTTGTATTTTATTGAGGTTAGCATTTTTTTTCTCACATGACACATGGTTTTGATAATGTGATAAATGAATAACTTATATACCCAAAACCCTAAAATCATGATTTTTCAAAGGGTTATATTAAAAATTAATTCTAATACAATCCATAATAAATAATTCTTTTTCCCTCAAAAAATATAAAAAAAATTCATTTGGATTTTATATCATAACAAGAAACATTTAAAAAAACTATTTGTAACATTATTTGTCATAAAATAATGATCATTATATAAAATATATTTATGAAAATATATTTATTAAGTTAATATCATTTATATAAATATAGTATAAATTAAAAATATGAAATATTTTATTTTATATTTATTCAACTACACCTTATTTAATTATCATTAATATTTTATTTAGTACCCTTACAACCTATTCCCATAGATATATTTTCTCACCCTTAACTTTAGTTATTTTGTTTTATTTATTATATATATAAAAATGCTTAATATTTACTCGAAACAATAAATGATTATTTATTATAGAAAATATTATCATTCGTTTACATTGAATAAAATCCTATTATTCAAAAAAATATTTTTTTGATCCTCTATTACTTTTTCCAAATCTATATTGAGTGAAAATAAAATATATAAAGTAATTCTATTCAAAATAAGTTATGATATAATTGTTTTATTTATTATAATTTTTTATAACTTGATTACTGTATAAATTTGACAAAATGATACTTGGTTAAGTTAAGGTTCTCAAAATAGCGGTTAATAAGAAATTCACAGATGTAACTATGATATTTAAAATTTAATTTATCCACTAATGATAAACAAAATATGTGATTATATATAATTATAAATATAGTATGGAAAATCATCATATGTTGTGACACTAGGATGTCTATTAGGGGTTAAAGATGTAATAAATTACTTTTTCATTGAGGTGGCATCTATATATTTTCATCGAATAATATGACAACTCATTTTAATAGAACCAAAATTAAAACCCTTATCTCCAATAAATTTATCAATTTCAAAATTTAAATAATGATAATTACTTAAGAATGAGTAGTTGTAATTATTTTTTATATAATTGTAAAAAAATAGATATCATAATAATAAATATTTTTTTAAAACTAATTTGATAGATTGAAATAAACTAAAAAGAAAAAAAATATTTAAAATTGAAAAACTAACTAAAATGTCCATAAATTTTTTAAAAAAATTAATATGTCTCCTAATATTATATGTCTAATAAAATTTTATACCAAAATTCATGTAATAAACTACATAATACAATTCTATCAATATAAGTGTGATCTCGTAAAAGTTTTCCTTAATGGGGGGACACAATGTCCTTATATTTATCTTACTTGGATTTTTATTTTAGATTGGATTTTATTCAACCCAATTCATATAAATTTAATTTTTTTATGGTATTTTGATTATTGGTAAGAGGTTTTAGAATGTTTGATGATAGTGAAGCATATTTAATGGATTTATGACATAGTGATGAGGAAAAAACTAATACAACATTATTATAACAAAATTTTAATTGTTTTTTATGTGTTAATATATGAAAAATTTATTTGAGTAATGAGTATTAAATTATATTTTTATTAGAATTACTATAATGGATTTAAATTGATGAAAATATAAACAGAATAAATTTTTAGATTAAATACTCATGGGTAACAAGAAATATTTAGGGAGAAAATTAACGTAATAATGGATAGTTGAAGACCCATCTATTTTGTGTACAAGTGGGTTGATTATTGACATGTATTTTAATCCATTTTTACAGAGATATATGTGAAAAAATTAAAATTATATTATCAATAAATCATTGGATTTTATAAGAAACACCTATGAACACACCTAGAGAATGTATTACTGTTACATTCAATATACCCCTATATTGATTTTATCATGTTATGTCCACCTATGATGTTTTGATATTTAATTATTTTATTAGGAGAGGAAAATGTGATATTAATTTATGTTTACTATCCCATAATTGTTATATAATCACATTAAAATGTGAAATACACTCAACCAAATAAATTTTTAATTCTGAATTTGAACAATGTCCAAAAATATCTATATGTTTTTCTTACTGATTCCGAATATAGTTTTTTTGACATAGATAGGGATCCTAGATAATTGTTTTATCAATATCTACAACATCATGGAACTTTTAAATAATTATTTGGACACAAACATGTTTATAGGACATTTAGGATAACATATTAATTATTTTTCTAAATTTATTTGTTCTTATTGAGTTCATTTGTTTGTGTTTTCAATCTGAAAATTAAAATTATTCAGATTATTTTTCTATATCTTTTATTATCAATTCATTTAAATTTCCTAAATATATTTTTATTAATTTTTCATTATATCTCATCATCATATAATTTTATTAATATAAATTACTCAATCATTATTGAGATTTCATTAATCGTGAATAGATTATATCCTAAGGTGTGAGATGTTGAGTGAATCAGGATGGGTGATTTATTAGAATTATGAAATGTTTTTTTCATTGGGAACATGTTGAGAATTCATTATTTATTTTCTTATATATTTTTTCTTTCGCAAATTGACCTATTAAGGGGGATATCTAATGTTTCTAAAAGGAATAAACAAGTATATACACTATGTATTCACTCTTTTCTTGTAATATGCAACAAATTATCTTCTTTGATTAATGTATTTTTGAAATGTCATGTATAATAAAAAGATTTGATCTTTAATTTTTTTTAGAAAAATTTACAACTGATTGACTCAACTAATTCATGAATGAATAATATATATATTTAATTGAAATTATCATTGATTAAAATTGATTTCTTTCTTTTAACATTAAATGATTATTTCTATAAAATATTAATTTAAGTTTAATATATAATAATCCAACATAATTGATGAAATTTTGGGCTAAAATAATAAATAAAACAATTTCATCACAAATATTTTCATATAAGGTACTCTACTCATACATGCGCTATTCTATGAATATGTAATCATGAATGGATTAATAATAAGAAAATTTATACACATGATAACCCATTAGAGATAATGACACCAAAAAGCTGATGAACTGTTATATGATTAGTGATAAAAATAAATATATAATTTATAACACCCATAAAAGAAAAATTCCTTAGAGTCATGGATTTATAAATGAGGTATAATGGATATTATGATTTTGGACCTAGATTGGAGAAATATTTAAAAGAAAATTGAAAATGACAAATAGAAAATTCTTGAAAAGTTTAACAAGTTTTTTTTGAGATATAATGATGTAAGACATGGGTTTCATAATATTATTATTCAAAAATCAAGAAAAAGATATATGATAAAAAGTTTAAAAATATATATGCATTTTCAGTTAGAGTTTAATTGATAATGAGTTCATAACATTTTGTAACTTATTATACTGTAGTGGTGATTATTTTTTTAAGAAACTAGAAAACATTTTGATGATCTTGTATAGATTTTGGAGATTATTTTTTTATTATAAGGGTTTATATATGTCATATTATATCACTAATGATATTTTGGTACTCTTATAAATGCTTCACAAAAATTGTATATTATTCAGCTAATTGTTTCAAGAATAAAAAATTCTTCATCTCATCACAAGGTGTTCGTGGTGTTTTATTCCTAGGTGGATGTCATTAGTTGATTTGGTTACCTATATTAGGTAAATTAATCCAAGATACTTTTCACCTGTATTGGCATAATTTTAAATTTTTATGTCTTCATATTTTATTTATTCATTGACTAAACATTTGGGATATACTAGGAACAAACCAGTCAAATATTATGTCTTATTTTCAGTATTATGGGGTTATGATTATTATAGTGAATATAAGGGAGATATATGTAAATAAAAAATCAAAAGAAGGTGAATGTTTATTTATAATCGATGATTTACTCATGAATTATTAATCCTTATCCACCAGGGGATGTTTTTGTCTACAATGAATTTTATAGAAACCAAGGAATTCATGCTTTTTTATCGATAATTCTTGGAATTAGACCAAGATGTTTAGATTTAGTTATGATTTCGTTGATTTCATTTTAAATGATAAGTTCATTATCTAATTTTATTAATAACACGTTTTCTGATTATTTATTCATGTATGTTTATCATTATTATCCAATCATTTATATGCTTAATTAGTCATTCATTACGTACAATGATGTGATGTTTAATTTTTATTAATATATATTCAATGAAATGTGGATAAATGGATATAATAGGGTATAATCTATAGAAAAGGATTTGTTTGATATTTTTTATTTACAATTATAAAAAATATATTTCTTCAATAGTATTATTTTGATATATAATTGGTTTTTCATATTTTTTAATTAAATTATTGATCATTTATTTTTTATAATGAAGTAAACCAAACATTTCAGTGATATTTGTTTTCAGAACCATTAACCCAATTATTATTTTTTATGTGTTATTTTAAATGAACTATGATAATGTTTAATCTTGTTATGATTATTTATTTTTATATTAAATTGGTATTAATGGAAATATATCAAAAAAAATTCATTTACAACAGTGACTATGTATCTATGATTTTAATTAATTTTATGAGCGATGTTTTATATTTTCCTTCAATAAACAATCATCATTTGAAAAAAATTTATTCTATCATAATTTCTATAATTTATTGATTTTTTTTGAAATTATATTATATTTTTTATTCATAATTTTAACATGATTAATAATATTTGTCAAATATTTTTAAATTCCTAAATATTATTCGAGCCCCTTATTGGATTAGTCTCATCCATATCTTACTGCATGATTTCGTTGTTCTATTAGATTATGTACAATAAATTATTAATATTTTTAAAATGTTGGAAATTGATGACACCTCATGTGAGAATATTTTTGATGGATTCATTACCTCTGAATAATGAGAAAAAATTAAGGAAAAAACACAAATTAAAATAAATAACCATTTCCCTTATCCAATTTCTTTTTGTAATTTAAATATATAAATTTTCATTCTATTTTATGCACATTGGTTTTCATTGGGGTGTTTATATTAATAATTAAAAAAGTTATGTTTACTACATGATACACTTGTATCGTATTTGTAATTTTGTTGGGAATTTATTGTTATTTGTGAAAATTTAAAGATAATGGTTACTATTGTGTAATGAATGGGATTATTTGTACTCTCACTGAAAAGAAATAAATCAAAAAACCGAAAATGGAGTGTCGCAAAATATAAACAATAAAACGAGTCTCTTAAAAAATAAATCTACCAAAATATATAATGTAATGATTAATAAATTCATGAAGAGTCTAGATTTATAGAACATCAAGAAAAAAATTAAATATAATGATCGATCAGAACAATTTTAATGTACACAAATATCATTGAATCTAAGATCAAATGGTAAGAGTTAATGATTACATAATAATTATATATATATATATATTGAAACATCATTCTAAATAAACCAAAATTTTGAAAATACATTCATAAAAATTATTCCCATATATTTTTACCTTGAGTGATGATAAAAAAGTGATGGTAGAGGCGGTGAATGCTTTAAATGAGAAAAAGGATATGGAAAATGATATAGTATTCTCTGAATATACAAAAATGTATTATAAAGAATGAAATCAAATAATTAAAATGTAAGATAAAGTTAATAATGGTATAATATAAATCAATTATGAAGATATAAATATTCAAATTAGTCTATTTCTATTTTCTAACAGTCCATTAGTGATATGTTCATTCTAAGAAGTGTTTTTATGCATGTCACGTCCATGATTTTATTTTAAGTTATTTTATCTTTTATTTATCATATTATGTTTTTATATTGGATTTACTGGGTGTTTTGGGTGATGAAAATACTTTTTGTACATAAAAATAAGTGGCACACGGTTTGCATAATGTTAGTGAAAACTATGCACCAGCTTAGAGGAGATTATGTTCCATGACTAATGGGTCTGTTTGAGGTGGATGGTTGACCACATCAGAATTAACTTTTCCTTGTGAGACCATGTGTCCTCTATTTCCATTAAATGTAGGTGTATTAAATCTTCCTCATGGTTTGGGATTCTTTATAGTCAAACCATATATCTTTCCCAGAACATTAAAAAATAGAATTTCTTGTTTTTATATCAACAATTTTAAAAAAAAATCCATCTATTTCATTTCCCATTCATGATTCCCATCCCTAGATATTCCTCTTATTCCGTCATGGAACCATTTTATCAACATTTCTTATTTCATTTGTTCTTAGAGTTTTATAATTGTTTTTAAAATGTCCCTCCTCTTCTTGTTTCGTCCAGCTTTGTAGTTCCTTATTTTTTCTTCTTTGTGTTATCCTTTATCTAGAAATGTAGATACCCTAAATTAGGATAATAATTATTTCTTTGGGTAAGATATTTATGTTTATGGTATGTTCTTTCCTTTTTAGGTTCTCCTCTTGATGTGTTTGTGGTTTCCACGCCTATTTCAGAAGCATCCAAGCCAATGGTGGGTAGTTACATGCATTAGTATTGTTGGATGATTTTGTTATTCTTGATATGATTTATAAATTATATTTATGGATTATTTAAGTCATGATGAATTTGATTTAAAAAATAAATTGTTTTATAAATTGATATATGATTTTAAAATTGAAAATGGTGTTTTTTCATGACTATTATGATGTTGGAAATGTGTGTGTGCATGAGGTGGTTCTTGCAAAAGAGAAGAAGAATGAATTGACCACAAAGAGAATTATATGTAACTAGGTAGCATATACTAGGTCTAGTACACTAGATGGATCAGTAGGGATGAGGACCTATTTCATATATTAGGATTTATTCTATAGCACTAACTAAACATTTGATAAATATAGGAGATCACTAGATCTTCGTATGTGACTCTTCAGAAGTAGACTATGCACAAGGACATTATTTGTTGTGGTTTCTAAGCCATGGAAATGAGGAATAAGGATCCCATATCCCCACTAACCCAACATCCTTTAGAACTACCAATTATGATTATGTGATGTTTTTCTTATCATTCGGTATGATGATATTTCTACATTTCAATTTTAAACTCATGCTATAGGGTTTTTAGAATTAGTTTCTCTTCATTCCTTAAAAAATGTGCATCATTGTTTATCTTATTATTTAGTGGAATGGAATATTTTTGGGAGATATCTCAGTGGGCATTGGATTAGTCCCTACAAACACCTTTCGGTGAATATAGACCTTGTTATTTTTGACCAATCCAAAGGTAAGATATATTGTGGTGGGGATGATGGATCTATTCTCTAGTGTTTCCCTTCTAATGGGTGTTTTTTGTGGTGTCTTGGCGGTGTTGTTCCACATGTTTCAATGATTGTTTTTGCAATATAGATTTTCTTCCTCACTAATTTTTGGTAATGTTTTATTTTCTTTTATGGTTAAAAGTGTAAATTTTTTAACTCTTGTTGTAGTGTTTTCTTATGATAGAAGTATTTCCTTGATAATGGTTATTTGTTATATGTTGATTTTTTATTCATGTGGTACGTTTAAAATTATATATTTTTTCGAAACATCTTCTCAATGTGTGATGTTTTATGCACATGAACTAGTTACTATCCCATGGTTAACGATAATTCTGTTTGGGCCATGTTATGGGCTACGTCATGTGTTGGGTTGGATAGAAACCAAAATTGATTCATGAAAAAACTATATTAGAGTCTTTATTGTTACATTTCATGACATAATGTTATTTGGTAGAGTCTATATAGACATGATCCATGAATAATGAGGAATTTTTTTTTCTGGGAATGGGGTGTTTAGAAAACACATCTCTTAATATGCCTTGAGTCACCATGGTATTTTGGGATTTGGATTATTCATCTAGGTGAGATGAATGTGATGGATACTATACATGGACACCAAGATAAGGTGGAATGGTTTGACTTTTTATTATTCTTGTTGTGGGTTTTTATTGATCTAAAAATATGTTTTAAATTTTTTTTCATAAAATTTTTCTCCATATTTTTTGTTGATTATTTATCAGGTTTTCTAAATGGTTTAGTGTCATACCTCATAGAGATTTCAAGAGATATAACTAGAAGAGGCCAATAATTCTTATACCTCAATAGTTGATGATAGGAAAATCTAATCATTATTTCAATAATTCTATCAATTTGGTCAGAAATTAGACACTGGTCCTTCTTGGGTCTAGGAATCCGAACAAGGTCCCAAAACGGAAACTGATCCAGAGTTTCTCCTGGGAAATACCCCTTCCATTTGGAGTTTCAAAGGTCTAAAGGAATCAAAATATTGGATTGAAACGATAGAAATTATTTTTAGATTTATTAACACTATTAGGATTGTGTAGGATTTGTGTGCCTCGTTTATGTTTGAAGGACATAGTTAGAGGTGGTGGGACATAATGTTTTAGTCCAGGATGAAAGAGTAGGTGGGATGAAACAATTAAAATCATCTTTAATAAATAGTAACTCTCTAAGACCATAGCCTTATCTATGATCACATAGTTTTTATATCTCTACTAGGGAGATGGAAATGTGTTGGAATATGCCTACTACTTCACTCAATTTGTCTGTTTTCAGCTCAAGGATGTTCCCAAAGAGTAATTGAAGGCTTATTGGTTTGAAATGGGTTTGTAGAAAGATATATGATCTTATAAATTCTTGTTGAAGTTTATATGTATGTGGAGGTGGTAGACTATGACTTTATTATGAATATATATCCTCCTAGAAAGTTTGGGTTTTCTAGTGTAGCTTCCTCAGTAGTCCAGGGAAGTTTTATTTCAAATTAAATGAATATGATGGGATATGAAGAGGAGAGTTGGGGATCTGGCAGCTTAAGATATCTATCCAGACCTCCTATTTTAGAGGCTTCTGTTGATGGATATTTTATGTGTAATCATTATTGAAATATGGGGCATGTGTGGTCAGTACTCTCATCCCTACATATACCATTCCCAAACTGTGAATATTTATAGAACTTGATATGGTTATGAATAAATACATGTCTATATTAGGGTGTTAGTTTTTCTACAGTTTTTAAGGGATTTTAGACATGTCAGAACAATCTGGGATCATGGGATTTCAGTTTTGGGGCTATAACATTAGGGATGGATATACTAATAGGAATATTTCAATTATGGTAGAGTCTTATGTTATAAGTCATTCCTTTTCTCAGTCAGGGAAGAGGAACCTTCGTTTTATAGATCAAGATAAATTGATCTTGGATGAATAACCTACTACGGTTTGAGGTACAATTATTTTTTCATCATCCATAGTTGTTGTTCAATATGAAATAAGTTCTTCTAATGTCATTATTTCTATATATCTAGTAGATGTTTTGAAATTTACAGCTCATCTCATTTCATATGTGATGGAGTTAGTAATGTCACTTGCTAAGAAGAAGTAAAAGGTTTCCGATGTCCATCTTGGACTCTCACTCAGTCATGGGTTGTGCTTGAATAGTACATCCTAGTTTTCAAAATGGAAAAGTTTGTCATGATCCTTGGTATATATTTGAGTGTTTATTTCCACAAACACATCTATGTTTATCATCAGTGATGAATTTTGTGGAACCCGATTAGTATACATAGTTTTTAGTATGAATTGGATCTGTGGTGATAATGTGTTGGATATCCACTTCCAGAGTATGGATGTATTGTTTTCAATGCCAAATCTCGCATGTCAGAAGGTGATGGAGGAGTTTTTAGAGTGTATTGCCTCATACGGTTTATGACATCCCAATATTTTTTCCAGATTACTTCCCAGGTTTTCATGCAAAGTGAGATGTGGAGTTCTCCTTCGATTTGGAATAAATAATATAATAAATAACTCTTACCTCACCCCGTGTGTCCCTAAATTATTTGTGATAGTTTAAATTACAACATGACTATTTAGAATCTAAAATACTTATTATCCCATGAATCTCACCTTGGCTAACCTCTCTATTGTTTGGTAAGAAGGATATTAGATATATCTTGTTGTGAATAAATTAATGAAAGAGTAATAAGTTAACAATCAACATTAAATATTTCTTTACCCTTATCCATTACCTTTTGTATCAGCTTAATAGGGAAAGGTGTTTCTTTATCTAGGTCAGATTTAGAGAGGTATTTTTTTTGAAATAATTGTTCTGATGTCGTTATAGCCAGTTTGAGTATTCTGTTTGTCCATTCAGGTTGAGACATTCTCCAGTGGTCTTTATGAAGAATATGAACATGGTGTTCCATTAGTACATTTAAGAATTCATCATCGTATTTTTTTATGAAATACTAGTTTACATTGGAAATAATGAATAGAATTAGAAGAAGTTGACAATCATATTGGTCACTCTTTGAGAATATTGTCTCTATGCTAATATTTTGAAGCACACCTTCTAGATTACTGAGGTTCAATTACAGGGACACATGATCTCATAATTTTGGGTTTTAATAGACCTCGATAAGATCAAGAGGGTGTTTTATGGGAAAACTAAGGTTGAACTTTGATATTATGGGGTTTTGTCCTTGTAGTGTATTATTGGAGTTCGGTTTGAGATTTCAACAATATTTCCTCACTCATAACAACACTTACATGAAAGGGGTAATATATGAGTTGGGAAATGAATATCTAGAATCCTTTTAATATCTCATGTGTGGTTGACGAAAGGCCTAATTTTGATCATGTTATATTCTGTAAAGGCATATGGTATCTACATTGAGGATTCATGTATGGGTATTAGGTGTTTTTTAAAGCATGGTTTCCATGTGGTGTCATATATTTGTGTCCATCTCGGACCACATGTAAAGTATTACCCAACCCATGACCTAGAATAAATGGAAGTGGTCCATTTTTTGAGGACATATCCTCATTAAATATTTGGGGAGAAATTTATGGTTTATAAAGGACATAAAATCATGGCCAATATTTTCTCATTAGAAGTTCTAAATATTTTTTAAAAATGATGGGTTTATTACATTCCAGGTTTTGATTTTGATATATTATATACCCATGGAAATGGAAAATTAGTAGAAGACAAAAGGAGAAAGAAGATGTCAGATCAAGATCTAAATGACTTTAGCGATATGTAGATTTTGACATTTATTTTCACCCAGATTCATCTTGAGGCCAAGGATAACATAAGAAGTTCATTATTAAACAATGTTTAGCTGAAACTCTCCCTGATAGAGTTGATTCAACAATAGCATCCTGGTGATGATTTCTGCTTTCTATCTATGATGGTTTTTAACTATTTGGTGGTTTCCATCATTTGGACTCTATCATAAAATGGGATTATATTCTCGATGGGTCTCTTCCTGGTTTTCCTGTCATTGAGGATGGTGGTGACGATGGATGCACACCAGTCTTACTAGGTCACTCATCCTGAATACAAAAAGATGTTCTATGATGTTTCTGATCAGTTACGGTGGCCTGTTATGAGGTGGGATATAACATAATTCATATCCATGTGTTATTATTATATACAGGATAATGAAGATAACTTGAGACCCTAAGAATTTCATCAACAAAAAATCATTCATACATGGAAGTGGGATGAGGACACCATGGATATCATCATTGGATTTCCTTGATCACCAAGATGAAAAAACGTGAATTGGGTCCTCAATGACTATATAACCAAATCATCTCATTTCATTTTAATCTGATATTCATCTAATGTTGATGAATTGGGTAAGTTGTATATATAGAAGATAGTGAGGATTCATGTTCTATCATTTACTACCTTTTTTATAGAAACCATTATTTTACATCTATGTTATAGGAATTCCATCAAAAGTAAATTGGGTCCCAGTTCAATATGAGCATAAAATATCATCCCACAACAGATGGAGAAACATAACTGGTGAACGTGATCTCGAAAGAGTTCCTTCAATAATGTGTGTTGTATTTCCGAGGCTCAGGGGATAGCCATATGTGATTGGTTGGGTTTTTTTATATAACAATAGTTACCAATTCATGATAATATTGGATCCCTTTGGGTTGGTTTATGGTTGGCACTATTGGCTGGATTTGGGCTAAACAGTTGTCTGTGAGACCTTGTTTTTGGGATTGACCCTTGTGTAAGTGATGTTTGATATTGTCTGGTAAATTAGGTACTGGTTTTTTGATAGTCATATCATTTAAAAGTTTTTTTTATAATTAGCAGTGTGGGGTTGTGGATTTTTCAATTGGTGATAGAGTTTTCTTGAAAGATGAACCTGGTTTTCATCACTATTATCTTGGTATGAAAGGGAAGACGACACCAATGTATATTAGAGATTTTGAGATTACCTAGAGGTTTTTTATAGTGGCATAACACACATATTTTTAGTCTTATATGGAATCAATACATTATGATTTTGATGTATCACAATAAAAGAAGTATTTTTTTTTTGACCTGAATGATCTGTAAATTTGGGAAGAGATATAGGAAAAACCTAATCGTTTTGTGTTAAAGAGACCGGTGAGGATTTTAGATTTCCAATAGATAGTTCATTAGGGGAAACCCATACCACTGGTTTGGGTTTATTTACAACATGGTTATGGTGAGCATGAAAATTAAGAGTCAACATCATTGGATAAAGATAATCAAATGTTAATATTTCTGATGAAAAGTGGGAATAAATTTCCGATGGAGGAATGTTTTTAATTTCAGCACAATTTTCAAATATGTAATTTTTTAGATATATTAACATTAGTTAACTGTGTTTTTTCTCCTGAAATTCATGATTTTTTAGTAGAATTGATATTTTTGAACACAATAAAAAGTATGGAACTATTGGTACAAGTTTTGTAAAATATAATCACTAACATAGAGAAGACTGTGCATCCTCGATAGTGGGATAACCCATGTCACATGGAATGAAAATCTACAATGTGACTAATTATATTCCAAGACTAGATGGTCTATCTGGGGAACCTGGTCAACTGCACAAGTGTCTCCCTTATCGAAGAGACCATGTGGTCTATTTCTCCTTTAATGGTTGGTTCCTTACATCTTCTTCATAGTTTGGATAACTGTAATACCAAACCATGTGGTCTTCCAAGATCATAAAAATGTTGAATTTTTTTTTATCAATTTTAAACCAAATCCACTCAATTCATCACCAATTTTGAATTATCATCCCCAATTTTACCTACCCCTACTTCTTAGATCGATTGGACCCTGATTTATTTATGTATTTATAATTTTAACATCATGAAATTTTCAACTATGTCCCAACTGTTATTATTTATTCCATCTGCTTTGATCCTTCATCCTTATTCTGTGGGATATGTTTTCCTAAATGGGTTTGTTTCCCTAAAGTGGGTTAAACCCTGTTTCTTTGGGTAACATATTGATATGTGTGGTACATTATTTACATTATAGTGTCTCCTTTTACTACATTCATTATTTCCACAAGTATTATAGATATTTTATGAAAATGGAAGGTTATTCCATGCTATAAAATTGTAGGATAATTTTTTAATTCCATCAATGTATTATAAATTAGTTATATGAATTCTATGAACGGTGAAAAATAAGTTATCAAAATTTTTCTGTATTTATGGTTTGTGAGATGATTTTCCAATTGGAAATGTTTATTTTCTGTGGATGTTCTAATGTTTTAAATGTATCTTTGAGTAAGGTGTTTCTTATGAGATAGAATACAGGAATTTATCAAAAATGTAATTTTAGATAACTTGTTATGGAATAATATATCTAGTACACTAGTTGGATTAGTAGGGATAATTCCCAGTCCCCCTATATGTATTTATTAAAAAAACAAAAAAAATTATGATGATCAGATAGTACAAGAAAATTGGATGTGACTCCTCTCTAGTGGATTGTGCATAATGATGATGTGGGTTATTGTTTCAAATCCAAAAAACCATGGCCTAAGAATACAAGGTCTATTCTAACCCTAGTGCATATGAATCACCCATAGTGGTCTTTTTAACATATTCATATCATTATTCTTGGTGATGTGTCTACTATTCCATTTTTAATTCAAATAATATTTATTATAAAAATGATTTCTATTCATTACTCATGGAAAATGAAATTTTATTTTTTATATCATGTTATGGAATTGAATATATTTTAGGTATAACATATAAGGCATTTTATCTCCCCCAACATTCACTCTCATGTGTGTGTAAAACATTTTATGTTTGACACTAGTAACGGAAAGTTGATTCATGGTGGTGATGGGTGATCTAATTTTTTGTTTTCCTCTTCATGTGGGTGCTGTTTGAGGTGTCTTGGGGTGGTGGACCTATTATTTAAAAGAGTTTTTATAATATATTTAGTTCCCTTCTTAAATTATTTTGTTTTTGTATTTTGGGTTTTATTCAATGTGTAAATGTTTTAAACATGGATGATGTGTTTAGATGTGATAGTTGTATTTTCATGATTAGGGCTATTGGTTATGTGGTGATTCTTTTTATTCATGTTAGACTTTTATGGTAAAATTTTTATGGGAGAAATTATTTCCAAAGATTGATGATTGTTTCCTAGGAGATATTTTTCATCAGGTGGGGATTGGGAACACCATTCAATAATTTCCACATGTTTGTTTGGGTGTTGGTTTGGATTGTAGTATGGTTCACTTCATTATTCTCTTTAATCTCACGTCATAAAAAGTTCAAGTTACATTAAAGTGAAATATATACTTGTATGAGTGGAATATAAATCCAAAATTATATCTAAAATAGATGAAATTATTCTACTATCTAATTATATGACATCTAGTTGTATTTAAAAGTTAAAATTGTTTAACAATTCACTATAAAAGGAATAAATAATTTTTTTATTACTTTTATTTATATTAGATTAAAAATTATTAAGAATGTTGATGTTATCACTTACTCCATTTATGATTAAAATAAATAAACCATGAACATTATGTTAATATATTGATAATTTTGGTCTAAAATAAGAAAAAAATATTCTAAAATATTGAAATAAATTTGAAATTTCATGAAATATGGACATTTGTTTTGGAGTTTTACATATTTTACACTTTCCTAAAAAATATTTTTATAAAATGTAAAACATTTTCACACTAAATAATTTAATAAAATATAAAAATGGAGTACTTAGATTTTTTCATTAAAATATTTTACTACGAGGTCATCAATATAACACGTTGTATTTCTTGTATAAATTCCCCTTTAATAAAACCCATTTTTGGTAACATTATACAACATCCAACATAAATATATTATTAAAATTCCTTATATCATAATGGTATAATATTACAATGTAAATGTAATTAAATTAGAATATATTACAAAATTGATAAATGATATATAATTCTATGAAATAAAAAGGGGGTAAAATAGATTTTATTTAAAATACTACAAGAATAAAATATTAATCGTCATATTATCCCATATTATTCATACCTTCGATGATAAATATTTAGAAATAAGAAAAATACTATCAATATGGAAAAAATCACCTAGAATATGTGATGAGATATAAAGAATAATAAAATAACTATATATGAAATTATATTACAATGAAAAATATAAATGTATCAATTATATAATAAGATGGAAAATATGATTATATAAATATATATTAATTGAAGAAATTTCATTATTAAATGGTCATTATAAATAATATTTAATACTCATTTATAATAATGTTGAGATGAAATAATTTCAATATAGACATTGATATTCTCGTGTAAAAAGAAGTAATCAATTTTTGAAATTTTATAGAAACAAAGATGTTACATTATCATGCAGTTAATTTTAAGAATCCAATTTTTTGGGAAAATGTATATTTTTTTAGATATGTATAATTGTATTATATGTTTTTTTAATAATTATCCAAAAAACATAACCACAATGAAAATATAAATGAATAAAAGTAAATCTATAGATATAAACTCAATATTTTTATGTTCGTTAAGATAAATGTTTTTGTAGTTGAAATCTAATGAATGGTTTACATAAATTTATTATCTATAATGATTAGGATGGAGATATATATGAATTTTTAACACTATAATGGGTTAATAAGTTTATAAATGATCATATTTTTAATGTAATAGATAAATATTTTAAGTTTTATGTGATGATAGTTCATTGTGATATATTTATTCAGTTTTCATAAATTTTTTAGTTTTATGTAAACTTTACGTTTAACTTGTGTTGTAGTGAATATGATACATGAGGAATAATTTATCTATATTTTATAGATATAGATTTATTGTTATTTATATTACACATGGTTAATATAAACATTAATATTGATATAATTATTAAGAAAAAAATGGTTATTACATTTTGGGGACATATTATTTATTTTATAGATAACTATGTAATTGAAGTTAGATTTGTGAACTTTGTGATCAAATTTTCATTGATGAAGTTTACTAATTGTAATAGATTATATGGATTTTTTAAATAAATATATTAAAGATATGATATGAATTAATTTTAAGAATAAGGTTCAAATAAATTTTTTATAATAATATATGATTTTATAATGTGTATTTTTCAATTTATCTTAATTATGTAAAATATTTTCATATTTTAAAGAAAATATGGTTAGCGAATGTTATTTTGTTGTTATGTTACTTTATTACTGAATAAAATTGTTTGAAAATAAATTTTATCTTGATCTTAAAATTATTTGAGATAAAATATTTCTAATACTATTTTGGATTCAAATTTAGTCCTACATATTTTGAATAATTTTAAGGATGGTTATTTATAAAATGATCAATTTTGAAATATGTGTGTTATTTATTAATAATATTAATATTTTTGTATAATTTTATCATATTAGATATTATCATAAAATCTAATAAATATTTTTTATTTTTAATAGATAATTGAATGAGGAATTTGTTTTTTTTCATTTTGTTGATCTTGTGATACATTAAAAGATAATTATTAGTGCATGAGGAATGAAAAAATAATCGTCAGTAAATATTTGAGATAGATGTAGAAATTGAATGAAATAAAACCAAAGGACGAAAATTTCCTTTTTAAGTAGAATGAAATAATCTATGTAAATTTTCACAAGAACCCTATGATGAGAGAAAAATAAACCATCAAGAATTGGAAAATTATATCACAATTAAATTTAATGATTGTTTCATAATTTATAATGAATTTATAAAATTATTATTTCATTTATAATTAAGGGGTTTATGTTCATTTAAAGTGTCATAATCTTGTTACATATCACTCAATATTATTCCTTGGATGTTTTTCTTCACATCAACACCCATATTTTAGTATCTTCTCAATATTATCCTTATTTTTATACCTAATATGGTTTTATTATATGTTACAATCTAATTTTTTTCCTACTATTTTCAAAAGTCGCTTCTTCAATCCATTTTTTGATTTTGGTTTTCAAAAAATAAATTTGTATACACAAAAATATTATTCATTTATTGATCATATTTTTAATCTCTAACTAATAATATAAATACATTTAAAAAAATTTCCACATTTTTTTCCAAACACATATAAAAAAGTTCAATTAAACAATTTATTTATGGGTTGAAATGAAACACCCAATGATTTAATAACATATTTTGTTTAAATAAAATTTTGATTGCTTTTGGTATATGAAACATCCAACCTAAATGAATTTTGATATACAATTATTAATATATAACCATTATAACCCATCCATTTTTTTTGAAGTTATAGATTGGAATAAATATTTTATTATATATTTTAAATAACAAGTTTCTTAATATAATAAGAAGCATGTAATAAATTTAATAACATTTTGTTTGGAATGAGGATAAAATACTTTGAATGTAAAAATGGTGACTTTCCTAAATGTTTTTTTTATTTGAGAAATATTTTTATCTTAAAAGATTAAATTTACCTTAATTGATAAAATATTATAATGAAATAATTATATTATATAACCAAATTATTTAATTAAAATTAATTTATTTATAATTATTATAGATTAAATGATAATAAATTCATTTTAAGAATCAAACATACATTTGGTATAAAAAATAGGTTTTATTATATTTTATGCACAAATATTACAATTAATTTTTGACCGATTATGAATATTAATTAAAAAAATAATTTTTTTGGAAATAATGTTTTCAATGTTGACATAGTATTAGTTTTTTTGTTGGTTATGGAAATATTTTTTATTGAGTGACTAGTGAAAATTTCGATATTTACAAAATTGCAGTTTGATTTAATTAAGTCAAGTGTTTTAATAGTCTCATTCATTTTTACTTTTAATATATAAGTAATAAATAATTTTATTAAACATATTTTAAATTATCTGGTATGAATCAAATTTATAATATAATTTGGTATATGATCAATTATATGAATAAAAACAAAATTTTCAATAAAGTGTTTATCATTTCATTTTGCAGACATATATTAAAATAAAATCTTCCAATTCATCAAATTTTTTATATTAAAATGTATTTCATATATGGAATGTGTATTTTTGATAATATTTGGGGATGCGAATTTACCTTTGGGTCATTAAGAACTGTAACCCTGAAAAAAAAATGGCTTCACAAGGTAAAGGGTAAAACATGTTCTGTATGGAAGATTTTTTATGATAAGATAGAAAAACCCTTCTTAAATCATACTAGCTAGTTTATTTGTATATATATATACATAGATTAAAAATTATATAAATTATTTTACACATGGGTTTGATTTTTTCCTTTATATAATATTTTTTAAGAATATTTACAAACTGTCAAAATCTCTCTTGATATCAAAAATTTATAATCATTTCGATTTAAATATGATATGAATTATATATTTATTTTAGAGATGAATAAATTAATTTTAGTATATAAGTTTATTTTAAATTTTATAGACACAATGACTTCATTGAACTCTTAAGGAATTTTAATGCAACTCCTATAGAAGAAGTATAAAATTAAAATTAATTATATTAAAAAAATAATAGTGATAACAATTATATATGTTATTATATTCCAAAAAATTTAATTAAATTTGTTGAATGTGTGATTAATGAAATTTTTTCAACTCTATATATATTTTTATCATGCCTACTATTACATAAATTTGATTTAGTGTTCGTTAAAATTAATTTAAATTTCTTTTTATGATTAAATAATTTTTACATAATTAGAAAATTATATAATTCAGTCATATATAGATTAAAATTAAATACTCATCTAATTTTATTATTATATTTTTATTTTTAACTATATATTTATATAATTCCATTCATGACACAAAAATATTAAAATATTTTTTTCATCTATTAAGGTTAAATAGGTTTATAGAGGGGTTAAACTATGGATATAAGGGTAAAAATAACTTAAAAGCATGACTAAATAATATTTGATTATTTTTATTTTATCCTATATTTTTCTATTATTGTAATAGTTTTAATGATAAATTATATTATTTTAATTTTTATATAATGAACAATGTTCCACCCTCCACACATATAAAAGGGAAACACCTACTTTACCTTAGTCACATATCATGATCCATATAGATCATCCATGTTATATCCCAATACAAGACTACATTTTTATCCATCACTTATATATTCTATATTTTATAATGGACCATTTTATTAAGGCTTGATGTGTAATCCAATGGTAGATTTTAAAATATAAAGGATAACTCTTAATGTGTTAATTCATTTTATATTATTATTCCACTTCATTAAATTATGCTCTAAGGATTATAATATAATAATATATGTATTTTGAATATACATAAATTTTAATATGTTTATGGAAATAGACTTCTAAATTTTCACAAACCATCCTGGGTCAACCTCAAACTTGTCACATGATTCAGAACACAAGAAGGTCTTATAGGTGTTCATAATCATGCAAGGATGGAAATAGTGTCAGACATTAGATAATAATCATTTAAGAATGATTTAACTTGTTCATGATAAAAAAATAAATACTAAATAAAAAATAATACACTATTATTATATGGGAAATAAAACATGACATACTTATATGTACCTTGTGAATCTACCCCAACGACTGAACCAACATCATACCACTGCAACTAAGTCTAAGCAATAAGCTGTTGTAGAATTTAAAAAAAATGTTAGAGAAAAAGGAATGGGTATTTAAAATCAGTATGCATTATTTAAAAAATGGTTCCACATGAATTACATTTAAATGAAATATAATTCTTTCTAGATTGAAAATAATACATATAAAAGTAGTGTTATATATTATTTGAGCAAAAACATGTCACAACCATATTCATTTATGAAAAAATACATTAATTTATATTTTCCAAGTAGTTTTCAAAGCCTAAAATACCTTTTCAAAAAATTATTTATATATGGTAACTTATTCAAAAATATATTCCTTGGAATGGAAATATAACAATAATTATTATTTTAAAATCATTACCATGGAAAACCAAAACATATATTATGAAAACACCAAGAGAAATCCATATGTAATTATGGTAAGTGATGTCTTAGGATCCTAATACCCTCGGTGAACAATCATAGACATGATGGTTTTCTCCTACTCAAGAAAACTGATCCCAATCATCATTGTTTATTTAGTATATTCATGAACTCTTATAAGGGAGTCTAGGATTCAACCCCACAGAATCACAAATTGTACTTGATATAATCTTCCGACAATAATAACCATTATTCATAGGTGATTTAATTTCTGTCACATTCCACTAAACCTCTTTCATATCTGGTAAACTCATTTCAAAACCCATTTTCAATAATTTCTTTTGGTGTAGAATATATCTGTGTCACTACACACACACATCCTTGAAAACCACTATTTAAACCAAAAAAATAAATTAGAAATGATTTTTGTTAATTTAACAATTTTAAATATTAAACTTTCATAAAAAATATATAAATTGAGAATAAATATTTCAAAAACATATAGAAAATGAAACACATTGGAATGATTAATACTAGGAAATAGAACCATTTTTTCATAGTATAGGAATCCTTTTTATTAATAGAAATGTATTTTAAAAATTCAACCAATCATGGAATTGAAATTAATTTTCATCACATAGGGAACCTAGAACAATACATGCTACTTTTTAATGAAAAACACTGAAATATTTCCTTATCTACTTATAGATATATGCATTTTCACATATATATAGGGATTGTTAGTGTCACAATACATATTCCCATGACCATGAATATGTACAAGAGGGTCCTTAAACATGTGTATATACATGATATTCCTCATTTTATCTTAAACAAATATGCATATTTCATATATATATATAAACACACATAGTTCAAATATATATATATATATATTCATTCTACCATTATGGAACATATATAGATAAGAACATATCTATCTATATTCCTACCTATGCATAAACATGATGGTTACCTTCGACAATAGAGTCTCTCATAAACCTCAATGAGGTCCACAATACTTAATAAAAATATCAAAAAATTAGAAAAATTAAAAATTAAAAATTAAAATTTGGACAAAATTTAAGATTAGGGGAATCCATACACAAAAACGAGGGAAAATTAACTTCCCTTAACAATGATGTCTATAACTAACCTCAATAAGACATAATAGCTCTAAACATCAAGAGTCTACAAAAGAAATACACACAAAAGAGGGGTTAGGGTTATGATAAATAAAGATCACCAAAGTGAAGAAAGGGATACCCAGAAATAAGGGAATAATAGGGAAGGATTTTAGATCATAGAATCACTATATAAGAACTCACCTGAAATCTAGAGTGGAAACAACGACCAGAGGTAGTGAAAGGGTGAGTTCATTCATGTGAGGGAGGGGGGATTCAGCTGTGGGTTTTCGTGTGACATAAAGTGGAAATGGGGAGGTATTCAAATTACCCAATGAGAATTGGGGGGATAATAATATTAATAATATTAATAATATTAATATTAATAATATTAGTGTTATTTATTTAGAAAAAATTATTTTCTTTTTTTAAAGGATGGACACTATGAATGGTTTGGCCGCACTTTTTTTTCAAACCATGCAGCAATAGTGAAACCTTATCTTCCCCCTATATCCCCTTACAGGGGTTGCCTACATGTTTTGGAAAACCTTGTGTTGTTCATGTGATTTAGATCTATCATAACTGCAGGTGGCATTGACGTGTTGCACACGGTTTCTACAAACCATGCACTAACCTTGTTCCCATGATAAAAAAAATTAAAATTTATCCCTATATTAGTCTTAAAATTAAAATCAAGGATACAAATAGTCAAATGATTAAAATATTTTAATATTTCTTTATCGTGGTGTGACAATTCTCCCCACGATGACATTTTCCCCCATATGGTCCCAAATATTCTTTTTGTCAAAACATTATATGGAAGCACACCACTACACAAGATGAGGTTATTGAAACCAAATGACCAATAGCTAATACTCACCCTTCTCTTGAAACCTCTATCCCATAAATAATACTAAAAACGATATCTCAAATGAAATTAAACTAGACTGGTCGAGAGAACTACTAATACCCAAAAGGAATGCCTCCCAAAAGAAGATTCATTAAATAATCTCAAATCACCATGGAAAACATCAACATGGAAAACCCCAACCCCTAAGGATGAAATCACTAGGGCATGATCAGGATCTACATGAGCATTCATCATGTGACCTAGTATCTATTCCAATGAAATACAACAACTATGGAAAGGTGGAGTAAAAATGATGAATTTCCCAAACATTAATTACTTGAATATTGAGTTCACCATGAGTATGTGATATGGTGTTCTCCTCAATATTTTAAAACTCTGGCCAATATAGATTTCCTCATGCTGGAACACGTTCCCAAAAGAAATTATACAAGATAAGAAATACTTCCATCAAAAACCACAAGACTAAAAAATCATTACCAAAATATCATTGCAATAAAACCTATATTTTTTAGAAACGGTCAGAGGATAAAAGGATCCCTAGAAAACCCACTCATCCTAAATGAGGAACAAAAGTGAATACTGCTTTATTGAAGAGAACATCTAATCCAAACCAAAAATAGAAGACAGCTGAAAGCCTACATGTGGCCTTTGAGCTTTCCAATCCCCACACATCCATCTCGATGTAAAATAAAGAAATGATACCTGGTGGGTCTTTCTGTGATTAAATAAAAAACTTGAACAAATGAAAAAACCATATCACAATTTATAATTCCCTAAGATAGTTTATCAGCAAATTGGAACTAACCGAAATAATGTCCACTGAAGAAAAACGATAATTATTCCAGAGTTCTCAAACCCTAATCACTAACACATAAATCTAAAAAAATGGGGCCACAATGATATCCCAAATATAATTTTAAAAAATGAAATGAATCATAAAGGGGAAATATAAAAAAATTGTACTCCAGCATCAGATACAACAAAAATGGTAAACATCTAACACACCTTAAATCTACTCTACTACATGAAATGAGTCACTATGTGACCTATTGGTAGAGCCCTGATATCTTGAGGTATCTATTACCCCATAGTAATGATCCTTATATCTCGAAATGAAATTTCATTATTAAATATAACGACATACATGTCCCCTTTAAGTTACAGAAGTGTCCATGTCAAAGAAAATATCTTTTGTAATTGAACCATGAATGAGGTGTTATTAGATATTTCATCTAACAATGTTGTTAAAAAACATTTCTTGGTTTAAAGTTATACTAGGAATCGGCTCCACTACTCAACTCAAGGACTGGGTAGATTTATTGATGAGAATACCCATAAAAACACATATTAAAATTTTATATAATGAATCCAATCAACTCAAATTTTATAAGATCAAAACACTAAATTATTACCAATAATTATTTAAAATATAAATATTCACTTAGAAAACCATATATGGAATCTTAGAGAGCATCCACCCACTCCTCATATAAAATATTCATTAGAATAAATTAACGACTCAAAAGAAAAAAACAAATCAAAATGCATCACATTCCAAAATTCCATACCCCAATAATAAATCATCAAGTCAACTCAAATAAAACCTCAAAAAAATACTAATACATACAAAACAAAAATTGAACAAAAATTAATTCTCTAAACACAAAAAATTAAATCCACATCATTACCACAATTAAAAATATTTAAATCCCCCATTAAAAAATCATTTGTAGGAAAAAAACCACTTTAAGATGTTAGGTAACCACCATTGTTATTCCTTAGTTTCTCACATATTCACATCCTTATGACAACTAAAGAACCCAAAAACACATTATAATAAGACACTATCAAAATCCCACATACACACATCCATATATAGGATCATTCATAGAAATACCATGGTTAAATTTAAAATAATTTATATTCCTAAATTTTAACATCACCCCAAATTAAAATCCCTAACCATTTAAAATCCATAATTCATCTTCCATAGATAAATAATTTCCAAATTTCATCATTTCCAAAAAACATCAATTCCACAACTTATAAAACCCTCCAAAATCCCCAAAAATATCTTCAAAAATTACTTCATTTTCAAAATAAATCCCATGTATATAACAACACATTTTATCTTCAAAGAAACCAATATTTTCATTTTGGAAATACAATTTCAATAAAAAAATTTCCATTTTATAACCTCATATAAACACCCCAAAAAAATCAAACTACTTCCAAGAATAACTATAAGAATCCAAATACTCATAAAAAATACTAATATCTCACAGGAACAATCTATAAACATGGATTGACCACATGGTTTGGTCAGTGGTGCGACAACTGGGTGAGAACATTTTACATAATTAGAATCATTTTCATTGTCTACGATTGGTTATTGAAATTATTAATAGAAACCAATCAACCCATGTGTCCCTTAAAAATTTGATTCCAAACATTGGAGTTTCACGAAACAACCCAAAAAAATCAATTAAAAACACTCAAATAAAGGAAAAAAAATCTCAAAAACACCTAATAGATGATCATATGTTTAGTGGTGAATACTTACCATTCAACCATACAAATTCATGTGTCCTTCCAAATATGTGGTGATCAAGAACCTATCCATGACTGAACACTTAATTTCAAACAAAGTCATAGCTCCAAAATCACCAAAAGTACCTAAATAACATTGTACAATTCTATCATTCCATTGTTTTATTTACTAACTCGAGTCAACCCCATATCAGTCACCCAACCTGGCAAAAAAGAATGCCCCAGAGGAATTCTCAATCCTCTGGGGCTAAAAAATATTGTCAGGCATCAAATATAACTCACATGGGACGATTTATCTTGTAAATGATAGAAACATAACTAAATATAAACAAAAAATTTAAAATAAACTATGTAATTAGAATGTATATAAAATAGTACATACCTCTATGTGACCTTCTGGGTCCCCCCCAACCACAAATCAAGCGTCACTCTTCGGCAACCGAGTCTCAGTTAGAAGCCACAACAGAAGCTATAAACAATGACAGATCAATAGGCGTTATTATTAAAACTGAGTAGGAATACATGAATAATATATTACCCATTAAATATATTTAAATTAAATACAAGTTATGATAGTTTGAAAATATAACATATAAAGATAAGTTTTTCTACAATTTGTGAAAATCAGGTAACATCCTTCTAATTTTTGTAAAAAATACAATCTTTTATATTTATAGAATTATTTTCAATCACAAAAAGACATTTCAGAATAATCATTTTTAAAATAAAACTAACTTAATAACCAATACAATGAAATGGAAATATAAAAAAAGTGTATTTTAAAATAATTTACATTATAAAACAAAGGTATATGTAGTTAATCCCCATGGTAAATCCCTATGTAATTTTTTTTGGTGTCCTAGTATCACCATACTCTCTATGATCAATAATAGAAATTCTCTTATGTGTCATTATTGAGCCAAAAAATCAATATCATAATAGATTAGTTAATGTTGTCATGTAATCCTATTTGGGAGGCCAGGCCTCAGCCCTTCAAAGTCACCATGAATATTATTACTAGTTTTCACTCCATGATATCCATGATTCCCATGTTATTTAATTTATTTCACAAACCACTACACCCATTTTGAAACAATTCAAATCATTTCAACAATTATTCTTCACTATTAGAAGATGGGTAGAAAATAAAAAAAATCCCTATAAATGCACAAAATTTTGGAAAACCACTATTTATACACACAACATATTTTTGAAACTATTTTTGAGTATTGAACAAGTTGGAATTTTTAAATAGAATAAAAATTTTAAATAGTCTATACACATGTCAAAACATAGAGAAAATGGAAGCATGGGAATGTAAAAAAAAATATTTTTTTAATGTATATAAAAAACATACAAAAAAAGACACATTTTTAAAACAATCAAGAAATCATGGAATTTGAATTGAAGATTTCTTCATAGGGAACCTACCTCAAAATATACTTCTTTTTGCAAATAGACGCTTAAATGATACCTTTTCCACTTACACATATATTCACCTTCAAACACAGACACAGAAACAAACACAAACACAAAAACACACATATATATATGGAAACATATCCCCAATGTAAATATTCACATGTACATGAATTTGTATAACGGGTCCATATATACATGAAAATACTTGCATGTGCCCCTTTTCTCTTACACATGTATGCAATTTTCAAATATAAATATTTATAAGAACAACCTTCACCATTATATATATTCATTATATCATGAGTGAATACATATAATGGGGGAAAATATATATGTATATACCCACCTATGAACATGAATGTAAGTCACCTTCAACAATGGAGGTTTGAATCCACGTCAATTAGATCTAATGTACTCTAGAAAAATATATGAAACACAAAAATTAAAAAATCACAATTAAAATTACTATAAAGTTATAGATTAGGGGAAAGATTAACTGAAACAAATGTGTAACCAATTTACCTTCATGATGGTGGCTAGAAAAAACTTCAATGGGTACCAAATTCCCTAAACATCAAGAGAAAACAAAAGAAATACCCCAAAGGGGTTGCTTTTAGATAAGTCGACTGAAACACCTAACAGAGATGAAAAGCAAGAAATAGAAGAAGAATAGTGAATATGGGGATAAAAGAAACTCCACCGATAATATTATACAAGAAATTTAAATAGTAAATAGTCGCTGGAGGGACCGGGAGTGGGAGGTCCTACGAGCGAAGGATAGTGTATTTAGTCATAGGGTGTTTCATGACACAAACAGGAAAGGGGGAAGGGGGACAATCGACATATGCCAAAAATTTTGGTGAGATAGTAATAAAAATAAAAATAAAAATAGTAATATAGATAATAGTAATGATAACAATATAACAACATCATTAAAAATATTATTATTATCATTTAAAGAAATTATTTTCTTGTATTTCAAATGATGGATATTTCACATGTATTTTACTCTCAATTGGACACACTGAGCACCAAAGTTTCACCAATCTCGGGGACCTAGATGCACCTCGCCCAAGAAGGCCACAAAGTTTTTCAAACCATACAATGACTATGTGTTCTGCATTTATCAAAATTACAGATGGAATCACATAGGATGCACACAATTTCTAATAACTATGAGCCAAATGTTTTCCCATGATAAAACCCCATAATTTTAAAATTTAATCCTATACTAGCCTAAAATTAAAGGTTGATTCATAAATAAGTATATAATTATAGATAATTAATATTCTATGTTCGGGGTGTGGCATACACATTATTTTTCATCCTATTTAAAATTAAAACATTGTTTATGAATACGTGTGGACTACCACCTCTATGATGTGATGTGTTTTGTTTTCATAACCACTAAAATGCTAGTTATTAAGATGTATTTCTTTAATATTTTTTCTATTAGTTCCATAATTATTATTTATATATGTTATATATTATATAAATTTTTTTCTATCATTCAGTTGTGTATTTTCAACATCATTCATGTATACTTGTAGGCTACTACCTCCTAAAATAAATGTGACTATTTTTTCACTTAATAATTACATTGGTGACTTGAAAATGATAATTAAATTATATATATATACTAAAAAAACATGAACAATAACGTAGTGACTCTAGAACAATGACCCATATGACATTGGTCAACATATTGATATTTTGTTATATTATAAACTAATTGTTCTAGAAACTATCAACATGGAAAAAATTGAATAAAAAACTATTTATCAAATGGAGATAAATGAAATAAAATAGATATTTATAATTTAAAAAACACTAAAAAATTGAAATAATGTGTAAACGTAAAATAATTTTGTTATAAAAAAATTAAAGTACATATATGGTGATGCAGAATCGAGGTAATAAAAATTCTTTTAAAAATATTTTTTTAACCTTTTACCGCAACCCTTTTTCTTCCATTACATTGTAATTTTATAATCATGTAGAATGATCATAAATATGAATCAAATCTTAATAATATTAATTTTACTTCATTTTTTTTATTGACAAAAAAAATAATCTTTTTGACATTTTTGTTTTGGGGTTTTTCATCTATATACAAAGTGAAAACAAAATTAACATAAACATCTTGAATTATTTTACCCAATTAAATATATTAATAATTAATTTGATTCCAATACAATATTTCATTTGCATTTTTAAATAAAAACACCCTCCGTATTTTGGAATTTTTTTATTTTTATTTGTCTTTGTATGAAAAATATAAATTTTCTAATAATTATAATATAAAGAAAATTGTTAATATTTATGGTCTTGATTGAAAATTAAAATTGGGGTTCTGATTAAATTTATAAATATTTATTTTAAATTCAACATGTGGTTCTTCAAAATTCTATTCAAATGATGGGTTAGCCCGATATAAATTTGATGATGGCTGATCCCCTTATAGGTCCGTCATGTATTCAATAAAGTGATAATGTTTTCTATAGATATATTACTCTTATGTGACATTGGTATTATCCTGTTACATCCTCATACTGCTTGATTTCATGTAAATATGAATGTAATGATAATTTATAAGGGTTCCAATAAGATATTTCATAAATAGGTTTGAATGTAAATATTGTTACTTTTCAATGTAAGCTAATAAGATTATGTTTAAAGGTGTGTATATTCTCCTTTTATGGGTGAAAGTCTTTTTTTTAAAGGAAATGTTTTCATAAGTTATCATGTTGTAAAAGAAACACTCATTAGTAGAATTTTTCTTTTTTATATTTTGTTAGGGGTGTTTTCAAAAATATTTGAACAATGAATTTTATTTCTTGGGAAAGTAAAAAAAATTTGGGATCAAATATTATTATTAAAAAGGATAACATTCATATGAGTTTTCATAAATTTCAAAATAGGATAATTTATTTTCATTGATTTTATATCGCATTCTTGGAATCATGTTCTCTTCTTAGGGATACAAATGTTTTCCAGGGCCTCTGGATGACTATGAATTTTTTTAATGTCTATATATATGCAATGAGTATTCATCATAAAATAAATAAATGAGTTTTAATAATATATGAGTTTCATAAAAAGTATTTCATTTTTTATTTTCTGGAATCAACAATAGTAAATATGTTCATATATGTTTTAATTGAAAAATATACTTTTGGGGTAATAATTGAGTCCCACTTGTAAAGAATAAAACTATTCAAACATGTTAAATGATTTATAAAGTGATAATATGACATAATACATTATCATTTTATTATCTGATTGAGGTAATCCATGAACCATCATTATTTATTTCTCATTTTTATATCCTTTCACATTCAAAATTACATTGTTCTATATCAAAAATAAGTATTTTCTAATGTAATAATATATATCAAATATAAAAGTAAACCTCTAATGTTTACATCATACTATAGTGTTTTCTGTATTTAATACTCATTCATTGCCAAATTTTTCACTCCAATTTTAATATATACTTTTTTTGATATTTTATACATAATATCGATCATAAAATACTTCAATTCATTTCAGGTCCTTATGAAATGATTCAAATTGTGTATATATGTATGATAATTTTCCATTACAATCTTTCTTTATCATCATCATTCACATATTTTTAAAAATCATCTTACACATTAATAATACGAAATTAAAATCATTATTATTAATGAAAAGTTCTTTTAAAAAATAAAATTGAAAATACGTTCAAACTATATTTTTTAAAAACAATATTATTTTAAATTACTTTTCTACAGGTACGAAAGTTGTTATAACAATTACATATTGTATGATTATTAAAACTCAAATATCTTTAATATCATATATTAATAATGAAAAAAGTTGATTATTATATTATAATGGAAATCTATATAATAAAAATTATTGATAAAATAATCATTATTTATTGATGACGAATTAACATAAAGGGGATGATAATATATGTATTTTTAAATTATTACTTCATCATTCATGAAATAATACTTGTAATATATAAAACTATCAAAATCGACATATTATTTTAGGTTCAATTGTCTAGGTGATGAAAACATGAGCATGGGGACACTGGAAACCCTTATTAATTGAAAGGACTGTAGAATATAAAGAATAATTAACCACCAATGAATAACTAATTACTTTCTTAGTAAAAAATAATGTTATTATTTAAAATAAATATAAATAAATTAATGATATATATGAATAATAAATATATATTCATTTATTATGATGGTAGATTATGTATGACCATGTTGGAATCCAAAGTGATAATTTTTCATGCCTCAATGTTCATACACAATGTTTTTTGGAGTATTCAATATCTATAATCTTGTAATTTTTCAATGTGGATGCTAGAGATATGCCCTAAATATTATATTCATGGAATTCATTGAGAGAATATCATATAGGAGAATATATATTATATGGAATGGAGTGGATGATACCAAATCAAATTATATGGTTATGTTTTATCATATTGTAAATTGATAACTAATGTTATCTTTATATGACCATTTATCCCCTATTTAGGGTGTAATATGTTCATTTCAGAATATTTCATATGTTTATTAGTCATAAAAAAAATTCAAATTATAGAATTTAAATTATATTCAATAATGGATATCACTATAATATAGAATGCATTTTAGAATATCATTTAACTATTTTTAGAATAGTTTTATTCAAATAAATTTTCATAGACCATAATGAAACATACGAGTAAATGGCCTGGGTTTTTGGGGAATCCAAAAAACCACATCTAATTAAGGTTATCCAAGAGTATTAGGGAGAGAATACCTCAAGGATTTTGGATTGAAACACCCTCTATATAAAATCTATTACATAAAACTACTTATACTTAAACATGTGATGCCATAAAATCATAAAATGAAAGAGGGTCCTAACCTCAGTATTTGAGTGATTCAAATTATATGGTGGATACAACTAATGGTAATGAGTTCTTGAGTGTTCCATACTAATATTTATTAATCCTATACTTTGGAAAACAACAATATTTAACTATAATGCATGGTATATTTTTTGTTTTCAAATCATATCTTTCTCAGGTTTAATGATTTCTAATTAAGTTGGTGTCTTTAAACAAGTGTCTTTCAATCCAATGATATCAATTAATTATAAGAAAAAAATGTCAGGGGTATAATTAAGAAACATGATATTGAATTTGATAACATGAGAATTATATGAAAATAAAATCCATATTTTATTCTATTCCTTTCTTTAAAATATATTAAATCATGTGACTCATTAAGTATATGGTGTATCATTTGGGATATTGTAATAAATGATCCAATAAAATTTCAATAGTATCAATATATTGTAATGTGTGAATAATTTAGTCCAATTTTATGAACGCATGAATATATGTTTGAAAAATGAAGTATTGTTTCATTATTGTGATATCAACGCATATAGAAAAATAAGACTCGTAGTGGAGTTTATATTACCTAGATGATTATCATTGGATATTATCCATAGAAACCTCTTTTCATAGGTAAAGTAAGACATCAAAAAATGTTGTGATTAGAGATAAGTCAATATAAGATTATTAGTCATAAAAGAAGACTAATATTATAAAGAAAATTATTTGTAATTGATTATGATATGTTAATATAGATAAAAATGATAATGAAGATTTATTTTTAACTAATTCAATGAGTGAAATTGTTTATATAATTTCTATATACTTTGAAAAGCAGATTTTGGGATATTTATTTTTTAAACTACTTGTAAATTAATTTATATCATTATTTTTATTATTTAAAAATTAATATTTTGAATCATTTATAAAAATAAAAATAAATAATGTATTTAATTAATAGTTAAAGATCATGTTTTTTGGAATGATTTATGGTAGGGATAAAATATGAATATATTAAAATTATATAGGAAATTAATAAAATCCACATATTTCAAAAAAAACAAGGTGTTCGATTTATAGTTTTAATGTTTTCATAATTATAAATTTGAAATGTTAAAATTAATACACATTATTCACTAAATTATTTATATCATAACAAAAATTACCATAATAATTGATTTAAAAAGGATTAAATAAGGATTACTATTTTATATTTGGATTGTGTTAATTATTCACAAAATAGACATTGAGTATATATTATTTATACATCATTTAATATCATATATTCAAATGGATTTCAATATGAAATGTGAATATAAAAATTTATTATTAATGTTTATACATTTATTTGATTATTAATAGTATTTAATACGTTGAAAATTTATAAATTGTTTATAATTTCATTAATTGAAAATTATTAATAAATAATTTTTGTTATTTCAATATATATTAATTTTCTAATTGATAGTTTCATTCCCATAACTATATATATATTTATATATTTATACAATAAATATAAGTGAACATTATTTTAAAATTTTATTTAACTTCTATTAATTAACATACAAGAATATAAGTTGGTACATTCTACGTATGATAATTGATATATATTTCTTCTACTAAGAACATGGCTAGTACGTGGTTATGATCATCAAATGTGATGTTTTCTATATTTTTTACATATTTAATTTTAGAATTTTTATGTATTTCAGATCTCTATTTAGTAACGTATCCTTCGGTAGACTCAATTTAGGTTAGATTTTTCAATGGACCAACTTCTTATACCCAGTCTAGAAATGTGGTTATGGGAACTCTATTACAAAAAGCTTACTCTTCCATAGAACAACAAATTCATATGATTCTAAACCATTTGATGTTGGGAGTTAAAATAACATAATATATAATTTTGAATCAATATTGGTATTTTTATTATAAGACATAGATAAATAGTATATCAACAATAGAAACTAAATTATCTTAGAGTAAAAAATCAAAATCAAAATATAATGAAATAAAATAAGAAAAATTTAATAATTAAATGAGGAAAATATCATGAAGTATTGGATAACAATACAACTACTATTATTAATTAAATTATCGATTTCTTCATGTCACACGAATCCATTAATTTTAATGTAATGGGTGAATTGAATTATTAGAGCACTTCTATTTCCTAATAATCTTCTAAACACTATATATTTTTTGACTAATTCCGTCAAAAGATTTAAAATTTACAAGGACAACAACATTAATTTGAATTTAAGTAGTTTTATCAATCCATGAACACCTATTTGATCTCTCTAATCATTAGTTTGTGCATAGACCCTAGACTATGATAGCCTCCATATTTTGCATGATTATGTTTACTATCCATGGAATCTCTTTGATCTCTATGATTCAAAATTGTAAATTCCACCCTAGAAGCTCAATAATTTTAATAATGGAAATGGGAAATTATAATAGGAATTCAACATTCATTATAATTATAAAAAAAATTGAAACATATTATTACCTCCATGGAGAAATAAAATTGGGGCTCTCAATAAGAGTAAGGTTATGAACATAGATAATTTTAATAAATTAGTACACAAAAAACAATCTTCTATTCCCTTAAACATCATCCTAATTTATACACTCTGATGTTTAAATCTCTAATTGTGTCATACTACAAATATTGAGTGCTCTTAATACAAAATTAGTAGGTACAATATCATCTGATAGGTGTATACCTATTATTCAATATGATACAAAATAATCCATAATTATTATTTCATCATGTTTTATAAATTTTGTTGATTTTTTAGGTCAGTTGAATCTATAATAAGAAGATAAAATTAGAATGTGAAAACTGAAAAAAAAAATTTCAAAAATAGAATTCATTATGAGAGTTAATTATTATTTTTAAATGAATATGTAAAATAAATCAATGGAATTAAATATCTCTACAACACTATGATCATTGTATGAGATCTCATTGAAGATCTATACTCAGAGAACCATGATGGGTTCTACAAATAATAAGTTATTACATATCATTTTTAACCCATGAACTTCTGTTTCCCAAGTGAATCATCCAATAAAAGAAACCTCTCATGAACACCACCTAATATATATTTGGAAATAAATCCCTATATTTGTACTCCAATATCTATAGAATGATACAATCCCCAATATATTTTATCAAATTTTATATGATGGTGTTATCGCTAATGATAACAGGAATTAATGGATTCCACATTGGAAATTCCAAATCCAACCAAAAAAGACATCCCATAAACCCTTTCCAATTAAATGGAACCTTCTACAAGATCATATCACCTTACTATAAGAAAGACCCATTACCATATCATCTATATTAAGAAACTTATTCACACACCAACATTTTACATATTATAATCTATAACATACATTACGTAATCATCCCAAATATTGTTTGGTTTGTCTTGTAAAGATTAGCCTATACATATAATATTCCACCACATTCATGACATTATCATAGTTAGACTCAATGATAAACAACATGTTTGTATTCAAGGAATATTTTTAGAAATTACTTATATTCAATGTCCACAAACCAAACATGGTATTCTATGAGTAAATATCAAAAAAATATCACCCACAATGTAAAAAATCTTCACCTAATGGTCATATGGAAGTTACTTGTATATCAACCATCTTGAATACCAATATTTAAATCCAATGTTCCATGAAAATACGTAATAGGAAACCCATTAAAAATCATATCATTCCACACATTCACATAAAATCATCCTTCCATGAAAGGGATTCATGCCATAAAGTTATTTACAGAATTTCATGACCTAATAACATGCACCACCATGGATAATCTAGAGAACGTGTATATCAACTTAAACAACATCATAGCTCACCCAAATAAATCTATATAAGTTCACATAACCATCTACTTAAATTAATTTATAAAATCATAACCCACATGACAGTAAACATATGTAACATTGCAATATATTAAAACATGACACATCCCCAACAACTATCTTCCAATCCTAACATATCCGATTAAACACCCTATGAAACATAACCTAACAATATGACACATTATTGGTCTCTCGTTAAATAGAACATGTAAAACAAAATTTAACATGTAAAATTTACATTTTTCATGTACCATCAATAGAAAATAAAAATTATTGAATTCTTCCCAATAGGATTCCATTATCTACCACTATCATGTCTATGTATCAATAATCTACAAAATGACATGAAAATCCACCATTATTCATTTGATATAAATATTTATCAGTAAATTGTATTGAAAATTTTTATTTGGAACATGGATATGAAAAATGAGAATTTAGATATAGAAAATTATAATGAGAAAATGTCTAGAGTGATGTTCATGTTGTGGTTGAGTTGTAATGTACTCCGAAAAGTACATCATAGAATTATTATTCGATAGTGAGGATAAAAAGATATGATGACTATTAAAAAAAATATATGGATTGTGAATTTTAGTTTTAGGGATAATATGATCATACCATTTGAAATCCTATTAATTCTTAGTGGTCCTAGTTTTTTTGTGAATAATTAATACAAAATTTTGGAGATCCTATAGGCTATTTTGGATATTTTATTTTTGGAGTAGATGCGTTCATATAGTTCAAATCGTGTCTCTAATTTTTTATGGTAACATTGGAAAATTTCTTTATAAATTAGATATTTTCATATATATTTTTAAATTTTTTAAATATTCCCATTTCATCACCATAGAGGGAGGGAGATTCTGTTCCATAGTAGATGTTATTGGTAACATTTTTTCAATATATATGTTTACTTTTTCCAACAAATTTTGTAACTAAATTGGTATAATTTGATCTTTTTATATCGTTTTGTTAATGAAACTCATACTAAACATTTGAGGTATATATTTAACATAACACTTAAATTTTATAGCCTGTTTCGAGTATTATGGGGTAACAATTAATGGAGAAAATATATGGATGATTTAAGGATATATAAAGTAGAGTAAGGTGGATTTTCATTTTTATTAGAGACCCACTCTCCAATTATAAATCACATTCCACTATGGGATGTAATTCTTAATGGTGAATTTCATTGAGACCATCAAATTACTCCTTCAATATCATCAAATTGACTTTTGTGACTAAGATGTTTATATATATATATATCATTTAAATCATTTAATTTTTTATGAGTAGTTCATTTCGTAATTTACAGAATAATCGATTATATAATTCCCAATTCATTTATGTTAATAATTACTGTTATACAATTTCTTTTCTCCTTTATTCATTTAATATTTAATATTATGTGTTATTCATTGTTTATTGGTTAATATTTAATGATGACTAGAAAACTTGACAGAAAGGGTGGAATGTGTAAAAAATTATTTTTGTGGAATTTTTTTGTATTCTTATCTAAAGAAATAATATTTATTAATCGTAAGATGCGGATTAAAAATTTATTTATCATCATTTTTAATAACTTATTGATCATACATATTTGATTACAAAAGAAACTAGACATGGTAGTGAATAATATTTCATGATACATAGACTTCATTATTATTTTTAATATACTATTTGAAATTAACTCCATTAAATTTTTTATGATGATTATTTTATTATATATTTAATTTGTATTGAAAGATATATATTAAATAGATATAGATTAATATAATAACTATGTACCCTTCATTTTTATTGATTTTCAGATGGATTTTTTAATTATTCTGTCAATAATAAATAATGTTAGAAATTTTTTAATTCTATCATCATATTCTATTTTTTAGACATTTTTTTATATTTGATTATATTTTTATACACAAATTTTATATTATTTTTAATATCTTAAAATCAATTTTAAAATGATAAATTTGATTTCAGTTCCCTCTGGGATCAAAACTATATAAAATGTAACACATGATTTCATTATTAATATTATATTGTGTATAATAAATTTTTAAAAAAATGTAGTCATGGTTAATTGATGACACATAATGGGTGGATATTTCTATAGTTTAATTAACCATGAATAAAATAAAATAATTAATGACCAAACATCGAATAATAATATTAAATAATTGTCTTTTCCAATTTATTTTTCTTAATTTATATTTTTGATATATCATTCTCTTTATGTTACTTTTGTTTTACGTGGCTGTGTGTAATGGGTTGATTAATTGTTTTTATTATTTGAGACCATTGGATTGCATATGTCATTATAGGAACTTAATTTTGATCATTGAATATTTGTATATAGTGGTTATAAGGGAGAAATGAATGGGATTATTTTTTTTCTTTGGTTGATATGAAGAATTAGAAAACCAACAATATAGTGACTAAAACTATCCAATATATAAATAATTTATTGAATATTCAGTCGTACAAGTTTTATAATGGTAAAATTAAAAAAAAAATCCTGAAGATTATAGATCTATGGAACATGGAGAGATGAATAAAAAAGAAAAGTAGATCAAAAAACATTTTAATTATACTTATATCCTCAATGGTCAGATCAAACAAGAAGAGGTAACAGTTAAGGAATAAGAATATATATCTAAACATCATGTTAAATAAATTAAAAAATTAAAAATACTTTTTGAAAAATTAATATGATATATTGACACTTCGAACGATATAGTGTAATCTGAATATTATGAAATTTTTATATATATATTTTAATCATACATTTTAGTATAAGATCAACTAATTGTAATTTGAATACAAATTTATGACTCCAAGATAAACATTCAATGTATTTTATTAATATGTATTCAATTTCTTTGAGATAATTGTTCATTCCTTCAAAAATATCTATCATGACTTAGTCCTCAACAGAAAGTCAATATACATTAAATTAAATGCATGATATATTATCCTTTGTTGAGTATAATTTAAAAATAAAATTGAATCTAAAATATAATTTATTATATTATTATCATATTACATGGCATGTGAGGTTTCTCCTAGTTAAAATAACTTTTAAAGGCACACTGTTGGGGTAAAGAAAATACTTTTTTCTTTTATAACATTTATTTTTGGAATTCATATAGATGATGATGTTATTCCAAAATCTGTGGATGATTAAAATGAATGAACAACTCACTTTACAATAATACATTGATTCATTTTGTTTAAAATAAATAAATTCTTCAAAAAAGTTGAAATTAATACGAAATTTCATGAAATATGCAGTATTTTTTTGACATTTATCTTTTTACATTTTCTTGAAATTTGTTTATGAAAATTTTGAAACAAAATTTAACTAAATAAATTATTCAAATTTTCTAGCGGAATATATGTATTATTATTTTTTAAACTATTTCTCTACATGATCGTCATTGCAACACACCATATTTATTATGTGAATCTCTCTTTTAAAAAAATGTGTTAGAAATAATATATTATAACCAATATCAGAATAAACTAAACAATTCATCATTTTATTTTTGATGAATTTTACAATAAAACATTATAATATAGTAAAAAATATTTAAATATCATATAATTAGAAAAATTACAGAAGGAATAAAATAGTATTAAATTTAAAATGCTATAAAATTAATTTATACATAACCAAAATCTCTCATATTTAACGTACTATCAAGGATAACAATTTAGATATAATAAAAATATTCTAAATATGAAAAAATATCATGAAAAAAACAAAGGAGTATTATGAATAATTGTAAAGTAGAATATATGAATGTATATTGTAATGAAAATGAAAAATGGGGCCATTATATAATTTATGAAAAATCAATATTTTTTGTATATATATTGATTGAAAATAATATTTATTATTGGATGAAATTATATTATCATATGGTCATTATGAATAATATTTAAAACTCAGTTATAATTATTTTGAGATGTAATAATTTCAATATAGACATGACCGTAATGGGTTTAAATATATGCCATCACAATAATAAATTTTTTTAG
This sequence comes from Viscum album, assembly GCA_963277665.1. Taxonomy (NCBI): domain Eukaryota; kingdom Viridiplantae; phylum Streptophyta; class Magnoliopsida; order Santalales; family Viscaceae; genus Viscum; species Viscum album. The sequence continues at coordinate 397,017,346 of OY728151.1, read as the reverse complement.
AAAATGATAAGTTATTTGGTCTTGTGGTTAATTTTAAGAGTCCATTTTTTAGGAAAAGGTATATTGTATATAAATAAGAACATGTGTTATATTTTTTTATCTAATTATACAAAAAACTAAAACTAAATGATACTATAATTTTATAAAAGTTAAAACCTTGTTTTAAAATCATTAATTATGGGTTGTCTATGGTAAAAACTGTTTTAGATGGTATCAATGGGCTAATTTACCGTAAATTGTTTTTCAAAATGATTCAAAAGAGGATATTTATGAGAATTAAACACCATCGCAGGTTAATAAGTTTTTGAATTATCATATGATTAAATAAATAAATATTTACTTGAGATTTTATGTGATGGGAGTAATTTGTGGGAAATTTATTTAGATTTGTTAAATTTTTGACTTATGTGTAACCCTAATGTTTAACATGAGTATTAAATAATATTTTACATGATTAATAATTTATTAATGTTTTATTCATATATTTTGAAAGTAATTGATATCATATTGGGTTAATATAATAATTAGTGTAACATCCCAGGTAAATAAAGAATATGAAATTTTCATATTTACTAATATTTGTGAATAAAATATAAATATTACTTTAAAGGGGATGCAATTTTCAATTGAATACCCAGTAGGCAATAATGAGTTTCTTTGAAATCATATGTTGCACATTAATAATATAATAATAATATTTTAAATGGTAATAAACACCTAGCCGTTGTAATGGCGGGAATGAATAGAACTAAATAAAAATTTATTATATTTGTTTCTTAAATATTTTAAAAATTACCGAATAAATGATAGAGTCTTAAAATGTGAATGAATCCAATTTTAGGAATAATTATTCTAATATTCTTTAAAAGGCCGATTAACCACCTTTTGATGGAAAACCCTTTTTAAATTTACATTTTGTCACATTTATATCTTATATTTGAAAAAATAAAATCCTTCTTTAGAATCAAGACATCAAAATTCACTTTGTGTAATTTTTTGGTATTTATCCGATAAAGTTCATTTTTTAATTAATAGTGAAAAATGATTTATTTTAATTTAAAACCTATTTTTCATATAATTTATTTATGTGGTTAGATTACATTTTTAATTTGTTTTGATGTGAAATTAGAATATATTTTTACCATTTAGTCCAATGGCGTCCATTATAATTAATTTCACTTTGAAAATGGACATAAACAAGTGTCAGTATTTCGATAGCTATTGTATCTTAAAAACACATCATTTGTTTTGACAGCGAGAATTAACAATATAGTTTATTAATGAAAATTACATGATTTTAATTTGGTAAAATGGAAATCATTTTTGAATTTGGAATATCAAATATATCATAGGGTGAATTATTTGTATTTTTCTGATAATGTTCATTTTTTAATAAATAGTGAAAAATACAGCATTTTAATTCAAAACTGCCTTTTCATCAAATCTATTTACATAGTTATAATGTCATTTTAATTGGTTTTAAGGTGTAAATTAATTTTTTTATTATCATTGAATACAATTTTGGTCATTGGATGGAAGTTGTTTTTTAAATTGGACATAAAAACAAATCAATCTTTTGACAGATTTTACTTCTTAAAAACTCGTCTTTGGTTTTGACAACGGGATTTATTATTAAATTTATTGCTGAAATTTCTGTGTTTGAAATTCGTTAAAATGGAGCCCATATTTGTAATAATAAGGTCAAAATTATGTAATTAAGAATCTTTGGATTTTGGACATTATGAATAGTAATGACAACAATTATCTTTAATTATCGTGACTAATTAGTAATCGGGTAGGTAAGGGTAATAAATTAATTTCATAATAATATAAAATAACCCCAAAATGTGTCCAAATCCTCTTTTTTGAGTCATGTCCGACCATGGGAAGCTTTTTCACCAAACATGATTTCCCATGGAGTCACATGGGTGTGGTAGTGACATTTATGACAATATTTTTAAAAAATAAGAGTAATATAAAAAAGGTTTGTATATCCTAAGTAAAACAATTTTAAATTTGTTTACCTAAAATATCTCTTAAAAAATAAATAGTAATTAGAAATATAAAAATATATCCTACATCTTTGTAATTTTTTTATAATTTCTAGACATTAAATAAATAAATTTATGTATGACACCATGATGATGCACTGATTACCTCATTAATAAACGAAATAAATAAAATGAAAAGATAAGGTAAAATCTAAGACTTAACCCTGCATAAAACCTATAGTATGGGTGGATTTCGATCCCGTATTACCTTATCCTCAAAATATATCATTGTGGGACCTTTAAAATCTGATAATAATTTTATAATAAAGTAACACTTCAAGACTTTCGAAAAGTGACCATCCTCCCTCTTATAAAAGGCCCCCACCTCTACCCCCATACCCACACCACTAAAGCTCTTGGCTCATACAAACTCTGCTCATATTATATCTCCGCATTCATATCTTACTCCTAGAAGCCTCACTTTGGTCAGAATTCTTTCTAAGGAATCCTTTGGCTCAAATCAAAAGGAGTTACACGATTTAGAGGTAATGTCTTCTCTCCAGTTTCTTTCATTTATTTTCCTTCTTAACTCACCAATATCTTCTAATTATTTGATACCATAATAACACCAGTATACTAAATATACTAGGATTTTTTTTATAAGGATTCTACCTACACTTACACACACCCATGTCTAATGGTTAAAGAACATTCTGTTTCTGTGGGTGGTGAATTACAGCTTCATGAAACGATGATTGTTCAATATTTTTTTAACACCTTTCATTGTGGCCATTATGATGGAACTATATTTATATATTATATATCTAATAATTATGAATTTTCTATTCTTCTTTATTTTATATTTAAAACATACTTTTATTCTTTTCAGGTTGTGCAAATGCGATAATTTCATTCGAGGAAGTGTGGACAACCTCCCCCTCTAGTGATGTGACTCGTTCATGTGAAACATGGAATTTATAAAGAATGTAATTAATGAAATTATGTTACCGATATAACATATATATGATACTGGAATTATAATATATATATGACTCATTTAGTTTTAAAGTCCATTATTTTGACAAAAAATAAAAGCAGCGTGCATGTGTACGTACTACCTACCGTCTCCATGAACAGTACATTTCGTTTCTTATCTCAAAACATTATGTAATATTGATAAATAAATATATACTGGATATATATGTTATTTAAATAATGAACACCAATCCAGAGATAATGTACATAAAACTACATGGAAAATTCTCTTCAAACAAGTTCATTTTTTACTCATGTAGCGAACATCGACAAATTGTATGATATGAAATAACATTATTAACAAATTATTATAACATGATAATATGTGATATGAATTAAAAAATATACATTAAATTAATTAATTAAGAAATTATAAATTTACCAAGGTTTATTTTTCTGTAATATAATGAAACGAACCAGATAATTCAGACTTGAGGTAAGTGCATTTCTTATCTCACTTTTAATTCTGTGAGATTTCCATTCTTCGCCACTTATTTGTTTCATGTGGTGTATTTTGTACTAAAATTTCATATATATTATCATGATTCTATTTATATTCGTGATATTATGTGATTAATTTGGTGTTTATTATCTTTTGGTCATACGACTCTATTGATTACAACGAGGTAAGGAGTTTTTATCTCACTTTTTATTCCCACGAGATTAATGCTATATTTTCCACTATTTCCTTTTGTGTGGTATATTTACTTCCAATGATTGTATTACTAGTGTAATATAATTTAATTATGTGTATTTACATCTTCGTTGTAGGAACCATCTTTCATGGGGTGTGCGTTACGAATGTTACCCAAATCGGTAAGGGAACATTTCACCCCCCCCTCATTTAAAAAAGGCTTATTTTTGTTAGGTTTTCTAATTTACATATTATTATGTTGGGATATGTTCATATATATCCTTATTGATGTAAATATTATTTCCAAGTGATGAGATACCCTTTTTATCTCTCATCAACTCATTTTATAAATTTTAAAGTGATGCTGTTAGGCTGTCGAATTTCTGTAAGGGGACATCTTAACCCAATTTCAATTCATTGGGTTAAACATCTAATTATTGATTATATCATGATATGAATATGTGTGGATGACATATGATTTTTTTACACTTACTATCCACTTATATTTAGTGTATTTATATTTGTCACACATTATTATGTAATTGATTTATCCTTAATCTAAGGATACCATCTTTATACGAGACTTCATCTCAAACTCCATTCATTGAGGTACACTTAAAAATATATACGACAATCTTTTATTAGTTATATAAAAAACCCTTTTGACTTTTAAGTTCATTTAAAAGGAATATTTTGACACAAATCATTTTACTAAATGACAACAGAAATGTTTCTTTCTTACGTATGTGGTTACAACGACTTATCTGCTACTGTAACCATTATTTGAGTTTCAACTTCCTTTACAAGCCATAAATTTTTTAAATGAAAAATTAATACCATGTTTTAATTTTCATTTATTTTGGTATTGAAAATGGTTTTGATAATGTTTTGATTATATCAATGTGTTTTATTGATATCTTGTGATTTAAATGTGTAAATTTTATGTTTCCTTTACGCATGTTTTTTGTGATTCGATTATGTTATGGTTCTTGGGAATTGTTTATGAAGTCAGGTGGTTCTATGATAAAATAAGGGTGGGTGATCCCAATATAGCTCTCCAATGCATTGGGTAACGCAAAGGAGTTAAACTCTAAGGTTTCTCCGATGATATTTATGGAATATAATTTGATGGGTATTCTAAATGTAATAATGAGGGTTACTCCCTACGTAAGAATGTTATGAATGACTCAAGTTACCTTATGTCTTATGATTTCTATGAGTTACTCATAAATATTATGATTTTATGAGGTATGTTATGTGCTTATGTTTTATGGGTAAATTATGTTTTCATTGAATCTTATGTATAGATGGAATAATGTTTTCTTACTATATTTTTATATCCCTCACTAAGATTTTTATGCTCGTCCCATGTTTTTGAAATGTTTAGCATAGGACTTAAAGATAAATAGGGTCAAGGATGGGATCATGGAAAGCCATGCTGTCTAAAACATGCAACAATACATCTTTCTTTTTAAGAGTTTTTATTTTATGAAAAAATGGAAACTGAGTATTAGTGTCTACTTTGTAATCTTTTGAGAAGTAATAGTTATGTCCTAATTATCTAAAACTCTAAACTTGAAAAGACCCTCAATGATAATTATTCATTTAATTAAATACTATGTAATGTTTTAGGTTCGAGTCCTTATAGTTGGTATTAGTGGTCGGTTTAGATAACTTTAGAGGTTAGGGTATTCTTTAAGCTTAAGTGACATTGCCATAATGGTTAGGATTTCAGAAAGAGTAATAGTTTTTAGATTAAGTGACAGACGTTAAGATATCATGAGTAATTATACATTAATATTATATAATGATTTTACTAATATACTCACACTTACCTTTTTAGTTTTAGTAAATAGCTGGATCTAGCAGGAACCAATGTAACAGTAGATGTGAAGAAAGCTATGATGGTTTTCCAAATAAGTAACTGAATGATATGGGAGCTGTAATGAGAACTCGTATGGTTATTCTCAACCAACTATCTGGAGTCATGACTGACCACCTGAACCACATTGACTTTTATAAGGCATCGTATATGCAAGAAACCAATCCCTATAGATGTTCAGGCAATAATAATAAAGTTAAGTATGTTAAAAAACCTATGTGTCAAATTTGTGGAAAAAAACACCTAGTAAAACGTTTCAAAGGGACATAAAGATTCCATTAATGATGAAATGAAGGTCATAAAGCATGAACCTTCCATGGAAAAAAGGAAGCATCTAGTTGACTCTTGGAAAGGGAAATAAGTTCTTTCTGAAGGATCGATTGAATGTTTTAAATATGGTGTTCATGGTCATTATGCAAACACATGTCCTACAAAGAAGTTTCAGGAATGGGATCACCAGGATTGTACAAATATTCATTTACCAATACCTAATTCCATTCCGATTGAGGATGAAGAAACTGATAATGACTAATGAAAGATATTGAATATTTCTTAACATAGGTTTTCCAATTAATAAATCTTAGAATATGATTCATGATTCTATTTGTAGGAAATAATTATTTCAGAATAAGTTAGAGAGGAATGGTTAATTGACCATGAAGAGTGTTGAATGAGTAAGAATTCAACATATATGGGATTCAAGAGTTATGGTAGATATCTGGGTGGTAAAATTATTAAATGTATTAAAGCTCGTTTCAAGATAAGATTACATTAGAATACTTTTATAGTATGTGTAACCTTGATGTTTGATATATGAAAATTTTATTCAAGGAATAATTATCTTTTCTTTTGTGTATATAGTTATAAAGAACCATTTGGGTTTATATGATCCTTGAATTTGAGGCAATTACCGTTTAAAACTTTTTGGGATGCAAAATGAGAGCTATTAGATCTCCTTTGTGGTTAAAATATGTTACGGTTATTTTTGAGGAATTTTTATCTCTTTGGGAATGTTATAAAATTATATAGTTTTTGAAAAAGGACAACTCAATGATCGTGTGACAATCCATTAAGTCAGACAAAGCTATGGGAATCGAACCCACAACCAATGTGCAACTGGTATTTATCACCTACCATTGAACAATGTGATGTCCCTGGTTAGTATGAAATATTATTTTTAGTTATATGATTTTATCAAGAGTAATTTTATTATGCGTTATCTATGGAAATGATTGACCTATCATGGAGGATACTTGATTAGGTTAATTACTTTTTAATATGAGACTTTAAGTGTAACTGATGTTATTTGGAGATAAATTTTATGATTTAACTTGTTACAGTATGTGATTAAATCTTTTAGAGATTTGGGTTTCAATCCTATTTTTTATTAATTTTAATATTTTTATGGATAGTTGATTATTTAATGGTCTTTCTTAAACCTTGGGTTATTTTTGTTGAATTTTTGAGATTAAGAGTGGTATTTCTATTATCATTTTGGTGATTCTCTGATATTGTTCTAATAATTTCAGTTTTGGTTATGGTCTAAAGGCATGATAAATATATAGTTCATCTTATGCGGGTTAGGTGATTCTCAAGAAGTTGATTATTTTTCTCTTAATGTGAACAAGTCATCATAAATAATCATCTTTTGGAGAAAATATGAGTTTGTGTAAGAAATATAGTAGGAGATTAAAGTCAATATGACAAGTAAGTATGTTTACTTATGTTTTAGTCAATCACATAAATAAATTACTCAATAAAAAGTATGTTAAAACAAAAATGTTTCCTGTTAACTTTATCTAATGGGGAATCAAATACCATTTAACCCATCACATGTTTGTAATTTTCTGGTGGTTAACTTTCTCCTAACATTTTTTCTATCACTATCCATCAGAACATGACCCTTTGATTTCTCTTCCATATCCATGTTTTCCTACATGGAATCCTAGTATTTGTTAAATAGGACGACCTTTGTACTTCTATTTCTTTCTTTTAATGTGATAGTTTTACTGACTCTTTTTTTGATGTGGGACTTTCAATGAAATTTCCGAGCACAATTTTAAAATTGCGAGGACATAATTCACAAAAGGGGGAAAGGATGTAACATCCCAGGTAATTAAAGAATATGAAATTTTCATATTTACTAATATTTGTTTATAATATATTAATATTACTTTAAATGGGATGCTATGTTCGATGGCATACCCAATACACAATAAAAAGTTTCTTTGAAATCATATATTGCACACTAATAATAAAATAATATTATTTTAAATGGTAGTAAATGCCTAGACGTTGTAATGGAAGGAATGAATAGAACTAAATACAAAATGATTATACACGTTTCTTAAATATTTTAAAAATTACCCAATTAATGATAGAGTCTTAAAATGTAAATGAATCCAATTTTAAGCATAAATATTCTAATATTTTTTAAATGGTCGATTAACCGCCTTTTGATAGAAAAAACCCTTTAAAATCTACTTTTTGTCACATTTATAAGTTATATATGACAAAATAAAATCCTTTTTTACAATAAAGACATCAATATTTACATTTTGTAAATTTTTGGTATTTTTCTTAAAAAGTTTATTTTTTAATGAATAGTGAAAATGTTGTGTTTTAATTCAAAACAACTTTTTAATATAATTTATATATATGGTTAGATTATTATTTTTATTTTTTTCGAAGTGTATTATAATATATTTGTACCATTTAATCTAATGGGGGTCATTATAATTAATTTCACTTTGAAAATGGACATAAACAAGTGTCAGTCTTTGGATAGATATTGTTTCTTAAAAACATGCTATTTGTTTTGACAGTGAGAATTAACTATATTAATAATTAATGAAACATCCATGATTTTAATTTGGTAAAATGGACCTCATTTTTTAATTTGGAATATCAAATATATCTTAGGGGGAATTTTTGGTGTTTTTCTGATAATGTTCATTTTTAAGGAATAGTGAAAAATACTGCATTTTAATTCAAAATAGCCTTTTCATCCAATTTATTTATATATTTATATTGTCCTTTTAATTGATTTTAAGGTTTATTTTAATTATTAGTTTTATAATTTAATAAAATTTTGGTCATTGGATGTAATTTCTCTTTTAAATTGGCCATAAAAAAACTCTATCTTTTGATAGATTTTACTTTATGAAAACTCGTCTTTGGTTTTGACAACAAGAATTATTTTTAAATTAATTTCTAAAATTTCTATGATTAAAATTTGGTAAAATGGATTAAATATTTGGAATAAGAAGGTCGAAATTATTTAATTATGACTCTTGTTTTTGGACATTATGAATAGTAAAGACGACAATTATCTTTTATTATCGTGATTAATTAGTAATCGCGTAGTTATGGATAATAAAATAATATCATGATAACATAAAATGACTCCAACATGTGTCCAAATCCTCTTTTTTGAGTCATGGTCTAATATGGGAATATTTTTCACCAAACATGATGGCACATTGAGTCATATGGTGTGATAGTGACATTTATGACATTATTTTCAAAAAAGAAGAGAAATATAACAATGGTATGTATATCAAAAGTAAAACAATTTTAATTTTGGTTACCTAAAATATCTATTATAATATAAATATTAATTTTAAATATAAGAATATTTCCTACAACATGGTATTTTTATTAAAAATTTTAGACATTCAATAAATAAATTTATGTATGACAATACAATGATGCAATGATTACCTCATTAATAAACAATTTAAATAAAATGAAAAGATAAGTTATAATATAAGACATACACCTGCAGAAAACCTATTGTATGGGTTGATTTAGAACAATTATTACCTTATCCACAAAATATATCATTTTCTGACCTTTAAAATCAGAAAATAATTTTATAATAAATTAACATTTCAAGACATTCCAAAAGTGACCATCCTCCCTCTTATAAAAGGCCCCCACCTCTACCCCCTTACCCACACAACTCAATCCATTGGATCGTACAACCTATTATCATACTAAATATCCAAATCCCTCTCTTACTCCTAGAAGCCTCACTTTGGGATGATGTATTTCCATGGAATCCTTTAGCTCAAATCAAAAAGTGTTACACGATTTAGATGTAATGTCTTATATCGAGTTTCTTTCTTTTATTTTCCTTTTTATCTCACCAATAACTTCTTATTATTTGATCCGATAATAAAAATAGTATCCAAAATATACTAGGATGTTGTTATTATAAGTATTACACCTACACATACACACACCCCCATCAAATGGTTAAAGAACATACTGTTTTTGTGGGTGGCGAATTACTACCTCACAAAACGATTATTTTTCAATATTTTTTTAACACCTCTCATGGTGACCATTATGATGGAAATGTATTTATATATGATATATATTATATTTATTTCCTCTATATTCTTCTTTATTTTATATTTAAAACATACCTTTATTCCTTGCATGTTGTGCAAATGCGATAATTTCATACGAGGAAGTGTTGACAACCGCCACTAAAGTGATGTGACTTGTTCATGCCAAACAAGGAATTTATAAAGAATGTAATAAATGATATTTTTTTACATATATAACATATATATTATATTTAATTATAATATATCTATTTCTCATTTAGTTTTGAAGTCCATTAATATGACAAAAAATTAAAGTAGTGTTCATACGTACGTACGGCCTACCGTCTCCATGAACGGTACATTTAATTTGTTATCTCCAAACATTATGGAATATTATTAAATAATTATATACTAGATATATATGATATTTAAATCATTAAAATCATTCCAGATATGATTTACTTATAACTACAAGGACAATTATCTTCAAACACGTTCATTTTTGACTCATGAACCAAACATCGACAAAATGTATGATATGAACTCACATAATTAATTAATTATTATAACATGAAAATATGTGATATTAATTGAATAATAAATTTTAAAGGAATTACTTAAGCAATTATAAATTGACCCTGATTTATTATTAAGGAATATAAAGAAACGAAGAAGACAAGTCGGACTTGAGGTAAGGGGATTTCTTATCTCAATTTTATTTTCGTGAGATTTCCATTGTTTGCCACTTATTTGTTGAATGTGGTGTATTTTGTACTTAAATTTCATATATATTATCATTATTATATTTATATTCATGTTATTATGTTATTAATTTGGTTTTTATTATATTTTAATCATACAAATCGATTCGATTGATTACAACGAGGTAAGAGGTTTTTATCTCACTTTTTATTCCTGTGAGATTCATGCTACATTTCCCAGTATTTCCTTTTGTGTGGTGTATGTACTGGAAATTATTGTATTCTATGTGTAATATAGTTTTATTTATGAGTATTTACATCTTCATTGTATGAACCTTCTTTTAAAGGGTGTACGTTTTTAAATTTACCCAAATCGGTAAGGGAATCTTTCACCCTCCTCCTTTTAAAATACTTCTTTTTGTTAGGTCTTTTAGTTTACATATTTTTATGGTTGGATATGTTCTTATATATCCATATTATAATAAATTTTATTTCCAAGTGATGATATACCATTTTTATCTCTCATCAACTCATTTTATGAATTTTAAAGTGACGCTGTTATGCTATCAAATTTCTGTAAGGGATCTTCTTAACCCAATTTCATTTCTTTTTGTTAAACCACTAATTCCTAATTATTCCACTATATGAATATGTGTGGATGACCTATTATTTTTTTAAAATTAATAGCCACATATATTTAGTGTATTTATATTTTTCACACATAATTATGTAATTGATTTATCTTTAATCTAAGGATACCGCCTTTGTATGGGACGTCGTCTCAATCCCATTTCATTGAGGCATACTTTAATTTATTTACGACCTTATTTTATTAGTTGTATAATAAACCCTTTCAGACTTTTAATTTAATACAAAAGGAATATTTTTACACGAAGCGTTTTACTAAATGACAAATGGAATCTTTTTTGTCATATGTATGCAGCGACAATGACTTGTTCGCTGTCGTAACCATTATTTGAGTTTCATCTTTCTCTACAAGACATAGATTTTTTAAACGAAATATAAATAACATTTTTTACTTTTCATTTATTTTGGTATTGAAAATGTTTCTGATAATTTTCTGATTATATCAATGTGTTGAATTGATATATTGTGATTGAAATGTTGAAATGTTATGCTTCATTTATACATGTTTTATGTGATACGATTATGTTCTGGTTCTTGGGAGTTGTTTATGAATTCGGGTAGTTTCATGATAAACTAAGGGCAGTTGAGCCCTAGATAGCTCTCCAATTTATTGGGTAACGCGAAGGATTTAAACTCTAAGGTCACTCCAAATAGATTTAGGGAATATACTGTGATGGGTATTTCAAATGTACCCATGAGGGTTACTTCCTATGTTAGAATGTTATGAATGCCTCAAGTTACCTTTATGTCATATGGTTTATATTAGTTGTTCATAAATCTTATGATTTCATGAGTTTTGCTAAGTGCTTATGTTTTATGAGTAAAGAATGTTTTTATTTATTCTTATGTATACATGGAATAATGTTTTCTTTCCATATTTTTATATCCCTTAATATGCTTTTTATGCTCATCCCATGTTTTTAAATATTTCCAACATGACTTAAAGATGAATAGGGTCATGGATGGGATCAAGGAAAGAAATCATGTCTAAAACATAGAAGTGGACATCTTCATTTTTAAGAGTTTTTATTTTTTGAAAAAAATGGAAACTGTGTAAAAGTGTCCACTTTGTAATCTTTTGGGATGTGATAGTTTTTTCCTCATTTCCTAAAACACTAATCCTAAAAAGATCCTCAATGAGAATTATTTATTTAATTCAAGACTATGTATTGTTTTAAGGTCGGGTCCTTATATTTAGTAATGATATAATTAATTTAAAAAATATTATTTCCATTTTGGAACATATGATTTCTTATATAGATAACCATATAATTTAAATGTTATTTAGGGACTATGTTATTAAGAATTTTTTTAATAAGTTCACTATTTTTTATAAATTTATAAGAATAGGTTACTTGAAATTTTTAAAGAATTTGTTTGGACTTAATTTTATGAATATTTTATTCATTGTATTTTAGAAACATATATAATTGTATTATTGGTTTTTAATAATTTTTATTATTAATAGATTTATTTGAATACTTTGAATAATATTTGGTTTTCGAATATAATTTTTATGTAATGTGACATTACTATTGATTAATTTTGTTTGGTGATAACTTTTATCTTGATCTCCAAAGAATACGAGATAAAATATTTCTTATGTAAGGAGGAATATGTTTCTCTATTTTCTGGACCTTCTGATTTTTTAGAAGATCATATGTATTTCTTTTGGAACAAAATACTAATCATGGTAAAGGAGTCGAGATAGAAGTGTTAATTAAACAAATCACAACCAGAGCATTAAATTTCAGTTTTGAAATAGAATGAAATAATTTTTGTATATTTTTTATTTATCCCTATATTGATATTAAAATAAACCATAAACTATAAGAAAGTGATCTTGAAAAAAATGTAATGATTTAATGTTCATTTTTTAGGAATTTATGAAATTATTATTCCATTAACAAAATCTGGGTTTTGGGTCATTAAAATTATCCGGATATATTCTATATCACTCAATATTATTCCGTGGATGTAATTTTTTTAATCAATGACCACATTTTGACTTATTTTAAACTTTCTCGTTATTTTTTATCATTATTTTGTGTTGTTCTAGGTATTCGTCTTTTTTCACTTATACTATTTAAAAAAGGCACTTTTTGAATATTTTTTAATTATTTTTATTCTTTAATAATGGAATTTGTAAACATGAAAACGTTTTTTTCTATCATAATCAATTTTTTTGTCTCCAACTCCATGTAATTTTTTACAAAAAAATATTCCCCATTTTTTCATGGACAAATGATTAAATTTAAATGACCCAATTTATTTAGGGGGTAAAATAAACTCCCACCACTAATATTAAATAAAATCTTTTATATAAATAAAATATTTGATAGCATACAGTGTGTGAAACAAAAAGCCTAAATAATACTAATATAATTTTATTAAAATATTCCCATTACGAACAATCTATTGTGTTTTTGGGAATTAATATGAATTACAATGTTATAAATTAATTATATAAATCAATTACTTATTGAAATTAAAAATAATCTTAAAATTTATTATTAATTGTATGTAAATAATTATTAAATATTTTAATAGAATAATAAATGAATTTCATAAAAGGTGTTTTATTTAAGAAATGACATTTTTTAAAAGTTATATGATTTATAGAAATAAATAAAATATTATCCTAAAATAATTATAAAATATATTGAAATAATTTACTAAAAAATCATTTAAATATGGTAATTGGGAATTTTTTGGAATGAATTCTTTTTATGAGTGAAAAAATACTTTTTTTCAAAATTAGGTTTTATTGCAATTTTTGCAATTATATTATAATTATTTTATGACACCTTAAGAGTTTTTTTAATGGAAATTAATTTTTAATAATCATGTAAAAATGAATTATTATAAGATTTAAATTCAGTTGGAAGGATTTATTTTTCATTGATTACTAAAAATTAAAATATTTACTAAATTTTCATTTCATTATTTTATATCAAGTGTTTTAATAGTGTAATTTTTTTTATATTTTTAGTTACTAATATAAAATATACTTTTATAAAAATTATATTAAATAATATTATTTTAATCGTTATTATAAATTTTTTTAAGTTGATTTGTATGCTTAAAACACATTTTTTTATAATGTGCATAAAATTTAGTTTTTCACATATAGTAGAAAATAAATTGCAATAATTCATAAAAATAGAATACTCAAAATGGATTTCATATATGTAATTGTGAATTTTAAATATTTTATAGAGGTCCATTTTCTTTGTCACTATTAATTTTAATCCTCACAAAAATATCTCAATATATTAAATGGTAAATCATGTTATGTGTGGTAGATACATTTTATAAGATAAGAAAATAAATCATAAATCATACTTGTTGATTTATTTTTCTACATAACATTATTGATTCAAAATTATATAATTTTTTTCCTCATTAATTTAATTATTATATTTATATATTTTAAAAAAAATACAAATTCTTCCAATCCCTCTTTTAGTGTTTATAGTTTATAATCATTTAGATTAAAATAAGATATTAATGGGTATAAATATTTATATTAGATTTTAATAAATTAATTTTAGTATATTAAATAATTTTTTTTATAAATATTATTATTTCCATGATTGATTATGAAATAGTAACACAACTCTCGTGGAAGTAGAAGAACAATAAAAAAAATGATATATAAATAGTAAGTGTTATAATAATTATATGAGTTATGGTATTAAATAATTTTTTATATAAATATAAATTATATGTGAATATTGTTTTAGTTTTATTTACATTGACGTCATGCTTCCTTTTACACCAAAATATGTGAATAGTCATTAAAATGAATTTAAATGTATTTAATGATTAATAGTAATATTAAAATAATTATAAAGAAAAATAAATATTATATAGAATCAATTCATTGTAAAATCATCTATTATTTCATTAGTTTTTCATATATGTTCTACTGTTGATTTTTAAAATTCCACTCAAGATGAATAAATTTGAAAATAGGTTACAACTATTATGGATAAATAGGGTTAAAGATAGATTAAACTAAGAAGACAAGGGTAAAAATACACCAAAAATTCTAAATCATATAAGATGAAATTATTTTGAGCATATTTAATTGTACGGTTGTAATGGAGTTTCTTTGAAAAAACTAGTCCTTAAATGTAACAATATTTTATTTCCATTTTTATAATAATTACAACGTGTCTCCCACTAAAAATTTCAATAGGAAAGTACTGCTTCCTTTATCACTTATCTTGGGCCATACATATCATCCGCGATAAAGAACAATTCTATACTAAATTTCTTATCCACATCATATATCTTCTGTTCTTCCCCATGGGAAATTCTAATAATTCTTGATGTGTAATCTAATAGAGGATTTAAAAATAGAAAGTGAACTCTTAACAAGGTCATTCAATTTATTTTTTATTCAAATTAATTCAATTATGTACATAAAATAATTATATAATAACATATAGATCATTAATAAAGATAAATTTTATACATTTTTTGTAAATATAAATTAACATATTATTTTTCCATCTTCAGGAAAATGAAAATATCATTGATTAATATGTGTGTACTACTACCTCTACAAAGTGGTGTGTTTCATTTTTCGTCACCACGACACAAGGCTAGCACTAAAAGTGGATTTATGTTAAATAATTATTATTAATGATATTACTCTGATTTATTTTGGAATGATATTAGTTTCCTTTTTATCCATCAATCTAATTTATATTGTCAACATCGTTCTTGCATACATGTGGGATAGTACCACCACAAATCAATGTGAGTTTTTTAATTTCATAAAAAAACATTGATGATTTTAGAATATTAATGAATATATATATATATATATATCATAATTATATCATGAATAACAATTTAGAGATTATTTACCAATGATCAATAACACTAGGCTCAACCTACCAATGTTGATTTTGGATTAGGAACAAAATGTTCTCATAATTTTTAACAAGATCAAAATTAAGTTAATTAATATTTTTTTATTTGTAGATAAATGAAACAAAATGAATATTTATAATTAAAAAAAATTAATTTTTTCCACGTAATTTATAAAATTAACATAAGTTCATTATAAAATAACATAATCTTATTCATGGTTCATCATAGTTAATGTAATAAGATATTATTTTAAAAATAATATTTAATTATTTATATCCTAATATTTTTATTCAATGTCATGTTTCTTTTAAAAAGATTCATGAATTTTTATAAATATGCATCAATTATTTAAAAAATAAATTTAAATAAATTTTTTTATATAAAATTTATTAGAATGTATGTTTTTAAAAATTATCGGTATCATTTGTTTTAACTATATTTAATATTTTATAATAATGTTTTTTACCATATAGTAAATGAATTTTTCTTCCACCATAATAGACATTAATCATTATCAGAATTCCTATAGAGTTATAGATTATTAGTTAAAAAATCATATCCTAATATAATTTATATTTGTTGTATTTATTTTTTTATAATGAAACAGATACATTTTTTGATATTTATGATATAACAACAATTCTTAATTTTTTGGGGATTGATTGAAAATTAAAATTGGTTTTATGGTTAAATTATATTATACAACTGTTTAATTCAATAAATAGTTCAAAAAATTTGAATTCAAATGATGGGTGATCATGATATATCATTGATGGGAAGTTTTCCAAATGTTGGTCTCTAATGAATTCGGTATAGGGATGAAGTTTACTGGGGATAGACGACACATAATATATGTGGGGATTATCCAGCTATATTTTTTGTATGATTTTCTAAATAAGAGTTTAGGAATCATGTATCTGGGTATCGATATGATATTATTTCAAAAGGTTATAAATAATTTTTTTATTCTCTAATTTCAAGTAATGGTATTTTTTTAAAGGAATTTATATATACACCTTTTATTGGTGAAGTTTTTTTTAAAAGATTTTTTTTTCATAAGTGATCATGTTTTTAAAAAATACCATATTATATGAATTTTTAATTATGATCGATTCAAATATGTTTCTGTACATATTTTATCATAAAATATGATTTATTATTTTTTTGAATTATAATTTAAGATCAACGATTATTATTCTAATTGATTACATTCACAGGGAAGTTCATAAATTTTGATATGTTATAATAACAATCATTTTTTATATCCCATTCTAATAATTGTGTAGTCTTCTCAAAATTGAAAATATTTTTCAATTCCTGTAGACGATGATGGATAATAATAAGGTCAATGTTTCAGCAATGAGGATTCATTCTAAAATAATAAAATTATATTTAATGAAATAAATAGTTTAATAAAATTTATTCATTATTATCAATTATTTAAGAAAAAGAAAAAGAAAGTAAATATCAAAATTTAGTTAAAAATATTCTACGTTAGTAATCATTTTGTCACACCTATAAATAATAAAATTAGGTAAAAAATAAAAAAAAATATATAGATTGATAATATATAAAAATATCATATCATTTAATTACATGATTGACTTAATCCATGTACGGTCATAATATTTTTATACTCTTTTAGTCTGTTTGTTTTAAAATAACATTTTTATACAAAATGGGATGAGTATATACAAAAGGGGATGAGTATATGATTAATTATATCTTATTACTTCATTTTCCATGAAATAATCATGGAAATTTATAACTCTATAAAATAGAGATATATTATTTCATGTTCTATTATTTAGGTGATTAAAAAATTACAAATGTGTTTGTAAGAAACCATCTTATACTGATATAGGTGTGCAATAAAAATAATAATTAACAACAAATGAGTAATGATTTCAATGAGTAATTAATTTTTTTAAAAAAATAAACCAATGGTATTAATTTACATATATAGAAAAAATATTTAAATTTATATGAATATTGAAAAAAATTATTATTTGGGATGTTAGATAATGTCTGATAATACGATAATCCGCTAATAGAATGTTTCTCAATTCAATGACTATTCGTAGTGTTATCCCAATATATTTATAGTTATAATCAACTAATTTATCAATATAGGTGAAAAAGATATGCCCTAAATCATACATTCATGAGATTAATTAAAGAGATATCATATGAGAATATATAAGTCCTGATGTATGAAATTGACGAAAAAAATACTATCATAGTCTTCTGGATTAATATATCATAAAGTAATATATAATGATATAATTATATAATCATTAATACAAATATTTTTTAGTGATATGTACATTCTAGGAACATTAAATTTTATCTGAAAAATTATATTCATAAAAATATATCAATATAATATTAATGGGATCAGATAATATAAATTACTTAATGTTATAAGTGTTTTATTGAAATTAATTTACTCATACCTTAATGAATCAAATGAGGAAATTCCCAGGGATTTTGAGATGTCCAAAAATTTATTTTAAATTTTCTTTGCCAATGAGTATTATTGTGGAAATTAATGAAGATATAATGAAAAAATTATTCTCTATATCAAAGATGTCACATCGAACTAAATCAAATGAAAATGATGTTATCCTAAAATTGATAAAATATGGGGGTCCTAAAATAATTAGTAGGGTGATTCAGTTCATATGGTGGATACAGCTCGAAATGATGATTTATTGATTTGTTCTAATTGATATTTATCAAGAATAAATTTAGTATAACATCAATAGTGATTTATAGTCTAGCATATTGATAATTTTTTGCAATATTTATTGATTTGGTTTTAGTGAAATATTTTCTTCTATTTTATGATTTCAAATTAAGTTCACAGATTTTAAAATGTGTAAGTCAATCTATAAAAGCCCATAAATTATATAAATATAAATATAGTAATTTTTATTAAAAAAATATTGTAAAAATTTAATATACATAAAATAGATTTTTATGACCAGTGGATTATCAAAAAATAGAATCGATATTTTGTAATATTCCTTCCCTTAAGATATGTTATATCATGATTTGTGTTAGGGATGTGGTGTATGATATGAGATATCAATATTAATGATCCAACACAATTTATCTTGTATTAATATATTGTAATGTATGATATAAGGATTCAAATTGTAATAATTCATGAGTTTGTTTAGGAAAAAATATGTGTTGTTACACATTAGTGATATCAATACATATTGTAAAATACAACATCTGATTGAATTTAAATTAACAATTGTCTTATCACAAGCTATGATTCTAATAATCATACTTTCTTATGACAGTAAATCTATCAACACATGTTCTAAGTGGAGGTAATACAATACAAAATTATTATACCTAAAATTATTCTAATATCATGAAGCAAATTATCAATTTTTGATTACGATATGATAAAATCAATAAATATGATAATGAAGAATATGGTTTCCCCAATTAATAGAGATAAATAATTTATAAAATATATGATATTTTTAGAAAAAAGTTATTTGGGGATATTTATTTCTAAAATTATATCAAGTTAACTAATATCGATATTTTTATAATTTATTACATAATATTTTTGAAAAATTTATTAAATAAATATCCACAAAATTAATAAATAATTAATTTTTAGTTATAATAGAATTAATTATAACCATGATATATTATAAATAAAATTATATTATAAGTGATATTTATAAAATTTATATAGACCATAAAATAATAATAAAAATAGTTTACATTGATGAAGAATAATTTTTCATAATTCTAAAATTGGAATGTTTAAACAATAATTATTATTTATTAAATTTTATTAGCCTCATTAGTACAAGTTATGATAATTTATTTAAAAAAAGTAGAAATAATTTTTTATATGTGATAGTTAGATTATGTTAATTATTCATATAATATATATTTAGTATTAAAAACTATATTTCATTAACGATCATATATGTAAATTAAATTCCATATGAAATGCAAGTATGTAAATTTAATATTAGGAATAAATATAAATTGTATATATTTATTTGGTTTTGAAATGTATATAAGGCACAGATAAAATATAAAATGTTTATAATTACTTTATTTGTAAATTATTAGTAAACTTTTAATCATATATTTGTATATATTAGTAATTCAATGATTACTTTTCCCATATAAGATATATAATATGTTTATATAATGAATATATGTGCACTTCAGATTAAAAGGTGAAATATTTTCTAGGAATTATTGTACATTAATCAAAAGAGTTACATGGTAGGTACGATGATTGATTTAGTTATCATCTAACATGACCATGTATAGTAATATGTTATGATATAGAATTAATAAATTATTTATATTTTATAAATTTTATGTTTTAGATTAATGATGTATATGATATCTATTTTTAGTAATGTATCCTTTGCTAGATTTACATTGGTTTGGATTGGCCAATGGCCTAATGTATTAAGCTCAGTCTAGGAATGTGGGTGCATGAACTAAGAAACATCGAGCGTAATATTACACAAAATATTGGCTTCATATGATTCAAAACCATTAGAATTTTGAGTTATATGATAATAAAAAATATATACAAATTATTCCAAATTTATTAATGTTAAAACATACATAAATAGTATATCAACAATAGAAAAGAAAATAATGGATAGTTAAAAACGAAATTGAAATACACTTAAATAAATAATGAAAATAACAATTAAATGGGAAAAAACATTGAGAATTGGTTAACAATCCCAATATTAAAATAATTTAAATTAGTTTACCAATTTATTCAAGTAACTGGAAGAAATTTATTTTAATTTACAGGAAAAATTTGATCAGTAGAGAATTTATAATGTGTTGATATATTCTATACACTGAATTTTTTTGATGAAACATGTTTAATTCTATAACATATAAATAATGAATAATATTTATTTAAATTTCAGGTGATGGTTTCTCAATCCATGACCACCTTTTAGATATCTCTAATCATTTTCATGTATATACACTATAGTCTATGTTAGTCTAAAAGTATCAGAATTTCATGATTTCTATCCATGGAAACTATTTGATCACTATGAATTATAATAGTATATTACACACTATAATATCTATGGTCATGATGTTTACAATGAGAATATAAATTTGGAGAGAAATTTACCCTATAATTATACCACACAAAATGATAAATCTCATAAATACCATTGAAAATATGAAATTGTGACTCTTAATAGATGTAACAATATGAATTTAATGAAATTTTTTAAATCAATATACATAAATATATCATCTATTTGTCAAAAAATCATCCAAATTTGGAGACATTCATGTATCAAACAATAATAGACATAATATAAAAACATTGATTCATCCTAAAAAAACATTAGTATGTATACTATCATCTAATAAGTGTATATCTATAATTTTATATAGAGTACAATAATCCATCATTGTAATTTAAGCATGTTTACATAATTTTATATATTTAATTAGTTCAATGGATTAGAGTATATGATAATATAGTTAGAATTTGAAAATTGAAACAAATAAAATATTCAAAAAATTAAAATTCATCATGACTGCATATTGTTTTTAAAGGATATGAAATAAGCCAACTGACTAAAATATTTTTCAAAAACCATTTTAATTGACTAAAATATCCTCAAATATCTATACACGTATAATCATGGTGTTTTTCCCAACTATAAGGTTTTCTATATCATTGTTCACTCATGGACTTCTGTTTCCCATGTGCATCATCCAATAAAAGAAAAACTTTCATGAGGATCACCCAATATATATGAAGAAAAAAATCTCAAGAACTCAAATCTAATATCTAATGAATTAATATATCCCAAACATATTTTATAACCTTAGGATACTTGGGTCCATCTCCATAAATCACAATCATTCTCATATTCCTCTTGGTAATTTCTTCCCCACCAATAAAAGGCCATCACATAATACATTTCCTATTAAATGTAACCTTCTATAAGATCACTTAAACTTACCATAAGAACATCCTATGGACATATCATCCCTAGAATGAACCTCGTTCACTATCCCTAATTTTACATATAGTAATTCATCAATGAAATTACCCACCCCTAAAATACATATTGGTTGGTTTTTCCTAGAAAATTTATTATACACAATTACCATCCCACCACATTAATTTACTAATCATAGTTAGCCTCAATAATATAAAATTTATTTTTTTCTATGAATTTTTTATTATAAAATACCAATTAGCGATGTTCACATAAAACATATGATAATATTTGACTGAATCTCTACCAAATATCACCAAACAATTCAAAAATACATACATAATGGTTATAAATCAATGACAAATATGTTGATAATCCAAATTGAAAATCATTATTCACAATGATCCCTGAGATTAAAAAACACAGAACCTTTCATAAATCAATCATTCAACATAGATTATTAAAATTCCCTGATATAACAACATTCCCCTCCTAATCCCAACTTAACAACATCTATATACAGTTCCACAACTTGAGACTTATCCCTACCCACTGTAGTGAATTTAATTTAACCATATAGTTGAATAACAACCTTAAATATCAACACACATGAGGTAAATAATCTTCAACAATTCCATATATTAAATTTATAAACATACCTAAAAATATATCTCTATATTAAAACATAGAGGATCATACACCCCCTAAAACATATCCTAAAAATATGACACATTAATAATCTCACATGAACTAAAACATCTAAAAAAATTACAGATTCTACATATATGAAGCCTATAAGGTCTACATAAAATAAACTATACCAAAACCTACCCATTAAGAATCCATAGATGATCATGACCATTACATTAAATCGGAAATCCTATAAAAACAATGAAAACTAACCATTATTTCTTTTGAAAATTAATGAGAGAGAATAATAATTATTTCAGAAATTATTATGATGATTTAAATGTTGTTTTAATATTTAAAGCATTTTTTATATTGAGTTGTAATATCCTTTCTTTCCATTATTCCATTTGCAGAACCATTTTTAATTTTGAGAAGGAATTTTCATAGACAAGAAACCATTCATATAAACAATAACATGTCTGTTTATGTTTTATGTATGAATACATACACTCTTTCCAAACTAGGAAACATGTTAAGATAAATATTAATAATACAAACTCAATACAATAGTAAAATAAGTACCTGAAATAAAATTACACAAATCAATGGATTTTAATCACATACCCTAAATATTATGGCTACAGTAATACCTAAATTCACTAAACTCAATTATGGTGCACATACAAAGATCAGTCATAAAAAACCCTTAACTATATTGTCTTATATTTTAACACATAAATAGTAATTCTTTATTGGACTCTATTTAATGTCTCGAATTAGGTAACTAGTCTATAGAAATTTCTATGATCTACACAAGACATCTGGTTCCCTATCTCAGACATCTAGGGATTATTACTAATGACACGAGTCTATAGACATAATGGGGATACTATACTCTCAATATCATAACATTTTTAAATGTATAAATAAAAAATTTATTATGAAATATTAGATTATGTGCATGAATTTATAGTAAAAAACTAACCATTATCAAAAGGAATGATATTTATTCAATATCATATGATCCCATACATTACATGAAAAAATACTGTGAATTTTCCATTGACTATTCTAATAAAAAACTAATGGAATAAATTTTTAGAAACACCATGTCTAGTTATAATCATATCTCTCAATAACTAACTAACTACTCGAACCAAATAGCAGGAATTCCCTTTTACCATAATGTAAATTTCAATATTCTATTTATGAAAAGGGGACCTCTAGTTGGGTGTGATCATATAATATTATTGGAGACCATCGATACATAACATATATAAAACAAGATATATATAAATGAAATAAAAGTAAATAATAATTATAAATAAAGAGACATCATTCCATTGTGTTCTCTCTATGACCCCATGAAACCTAACTCTACTAGATTATGCTTCATAATAGAAGGAGAATTCAACTAACTCTACGTATAATACCTCTACCCTATCACTTATAGTAGGGATATATCCCTAATTATCTATCAGTAACATGTATCTTAGGGTAGTGTTTGAAACAAATATCTGAACCCATTAGATGTCAAAATGGTTTCATTAATCCACTGAATAATAATATCTAACGTCTTAACCAATATAGTATTTTATAAAGAATTATAATCAATAAAATATTACTCAAGGATGAGTCTCAAACTAAATCCTAACTATTATCTTATCACATAAGGTATTATTTATTGAAGAATACTAACCACAACCCTCTAACTCATGATTAGGATTCTGATAAATTCGTAGATAAATACCATATCACATATGGTGGTGTTTTGTGGATAACCCACATTGAAAATGGCATCTAGTCTACAATACATATATTATTCCATCCACAAACTAGGAACATATCCATCATTTCCACACATCTCAAAACAAATAGGCTACATGTAAGACTAATCACATAAATTATCAACATATTAAATAGGTTATATACATATGTACAACAACTAATGAGCCCCATATATAACCTTGACACATGTTTACATGTAACCGCATGACAATAAAAACATAAACCGTATACACCACACCTAGTTATAACAAATAACCAACAAAAGATGATGTCGCATATATTACCATGACCAAGGTTGTCAATCATCTATCCTGGTCACATGAACTGGCTTTATCCTGTTATATCAACACCCTAATACTCTATTAAGGGATTCACATACCTGTATGGTCACAATAAATCAAGAAAAAATTATAGTGATCATTTTTCAATAAATATTATAGATTCCATCAAAATAATTATGACTACATGGAAAACTAGATGAAATTCACTTTTATTCAACCACAAAATCCATCATATGAGGCTTATAAGGCATACTCCTATAAAATCTCCTAAAAGATGTTTTCAAGGATTATTTCATATTGTAACATTTTCCCCTAAATTATAGGCTTCCACCTAATAGAAATGTTTAAAAATTATCTCACTCACATCTATTAGGTACCAATTCCCAAGCCCATGAATATTACTATTTTCCTCATATAAAATAGTGATAAACTAAATGGAACCCCCACATGAGGTCTCACCAAATTAGAAATCCTATTTTCATATCACCAAACAATATCGTGAAACTAACAAAACCCATTGAAATGTTAAAACCCTATTATTTTTTTCAATATTTCTCACCATAAATTCCTTTTTATAGCATATATTGATTGAGTGTCCATTGAGTCCCCCACCCATAATCAACGATCCTTCCCAATATCTATTATAATCAACCCATGAATATGTAAAACCATGGAATATTATTGGTCACTACCCACACTATCCAAATCACAACCCCTATATTGTTTTTTTGAATACACACTAACATATATATTTATTTACTTAACAGACCACATTCCTCGATATTGATTTTATCATTCATTATTCAGATATTCTCAGACCTCGTCCAAGATCCAACAACGAACCATTAATCCCTTGTGGTGTAATCCAAAAACATAACCCATTAAAATTTATTTGAACACATTTAGAATTTAGTATAATTTAATTTCTCGATTAGGGATAAATAATGATATCCAACCAAGAAGCATCCATTAGTCAATTCCCCACTGGAAAAAACATTAATGAAAATTTGAATAACTTAAAATATCTTAAGAAAAATATAACCATGAATAAAATATAAATTCAGTAGTAATTTATTTAGATAGAATAAATAAAAAATATATGAATAACATAGAAAGTAAAAAAGATGAGAATTTCTGATAGTTTATCATCTAGAATATTCTACCATATAACTCGAGAAAAATTCCATTTATCTTTTGATAATTTGGTGATTCTCTACCTGAATAAATGACATAACACTAACTTATATACGGTCTAATATAAATATAAAAAGGGAAATAATTAGAATTTAGTTGATGTGTATATATGAAATCAAATCATTGTTGTTTGAAGAGAACAACCCCAACATTCCATGGGTACTAATAGAAGATAATGTGGCATAGAGAAAATGTTGATTGAATAACTATTAAACAACTAGTTCACTTATCGATGGAGAGTGATAAATGTAAAATTACAGTTTTAGCCTCTACGAACACCCAATAACTCTCTTACATTACCTATACAATAATAAAAGGTATAAACTACACTAAAAAACACACACAAATTATATATAAACCACTTAGATGAACTCCATAAATTTCAGTACCCATAAACATATATATGAGTATTTGGTGGAAGTGACTTGGTGCCCCATGGATTCTTACTATATAATTTTATAAGTATGTTAAAGTATATTATATTTTGTTCCTCCCCAAATATAAGAAACCCAAATGTACCAACATACATATACGAAAATTGAATCTCTAGTCTTAATGGAAGAATATTAAACTAAAAACACAACAACATATTAAATATGGATCCCCAAAATTCAATTTTTATAATATTTTACCAACCTTTATTTTTTTCAAACAATAATGTCACTTGATAAAAAAAAATATTTTATAAAAATTATCCTCAAAAAAAATTACAACCCAAATTTATAAGATAAAAACAATTATTACGTTAAAGAATCTTCCTCAATACCAAAAATTATAAATTAAATATATTAGTTTAGTGAATTTATATGAAAACAAAATCAATATAATTATACATCTTTATTTTCAAGGATAATTATTCTATATTAATATCAATATCATTATCACTGAACGATACTATTTATTTCCACTTGATCTACTAGAATCACCAAATGGTTTTAAATGATCATGGTTGATAGTTGAACATGAGAATATATAATTTCCTTAAATAATTATGATTCACTCTAACACAAAACCAAGAAAAATATTTTTAGAAACAACAATTTAGAAATTCTATCATCCAATACAATCTCCAAATCCACTATAATCATAGTATCTCCACTTATCATTCATTATGATTACACGATCTTACAAATTTTCTAAGATAATAATTCATTTTGACCACCCTAAATCTTATTTATTTATTGAAATGGAAATATTTATTAATAGAAGAAACTCTTGTTATCAATAATCAAGAATCTCCAAAACAAAACATACTACAAGACCATACAATCAATATTTTTCTAATGAAGACATCAATCACTACTTTTTCTGGATGTATCATTAATAACACGTTTGTATATTAATTAGATGACTTATTATTAAAATAATATCTATTTAGAACATCCCTAACCAATATTTGTTAACTAATTAGTAGGACACTATTCAAAATAACATTAGACAAAATATGACATTCTCTTTAATGTAATATTTTATTTAAATTTTAAAATTTAAAAACAATATATTTATTAGACATTATTCCCTTCAATTAGATCATTGAAATATGTCTAGTCTATTAAATCACTCTTGATATTGTATAGTTATGTGAATGATTATATTTAGGTTGACCATGGGTGATGATAATGGACACATCGTCAAAATAAATTGAATAATTTTTTTTTTGAAGACTATGTTATGGTGTGGTAAAACCGTGTAATTTATTTTCCCAATTAATCCATGATTTTAAAGAGACATTTAACTACAACTAGACTAAAATGATCTATATTTTTAACTTTATGATTATACTTCATTTGATAAAATCATTATCAAAACAACCATGCATTTTGAAATAACATTACAATCACATTCACATACCATGACTACAATTTCTTAACCATGATATTCTTGGTTCAATATTTTTATTTGCTAATCAAGAACTATGATCATTACAAACATTCCATATATTATAATAGAAAAATGAATAATTTTTTTTATCAAATATTAATGGCACAACTATTAAAACCCTAACCAATAATACTCTATACATGATGTAAATAAACATCCCAATGAAACAAAAAATACATTTACATAATCCGTAAAAACAAGAAATGCCCATTTACTACTTTTATGATCTCAGTTAGATTTTTTAACAAAGGTATGGAACCATTGTTTTTTATTGTCACACAATAACAATCTTTTTTATTTCATTTAAATTACACAGTTCAAATAAAAACCTCAAATCCAAATTCATTCATAACATATATAAAAATTAAAATCACATTCACTTCCTCTAAAATAGTTTAATTAATATTAAGGTCACTGTAATTTTTATGAAAAAAATATAATAAAAACTCAAAAACTATCAGTCACCATTAATTCACCATCACTAATAATACTTCATACCTTTTTTATAAGTCAAAATATTTTAGGAATCTTTCACTATATAAAGTATCTATTTACTCAAAATAATATAAGACATTTACATTTTCTAACCAATGAACGAGGATAATTACTAAAATAGTATTTTATTTTTATTTGATCAGTCTAGTAATATGTGAGTGAACACTTTTTATATATCATGAATAATGAATAAAAAAATTTAAAAATGTTATTAATTGTAATATTCATTCATATTCCATAAAACACATTAACATATATTACAAATTGACTTTCCTTCAAAAAAGTGTTCATAATAACATGTTTAAATTTTTCATTCACACATACTAGGTAAATGTATTGTAATAGTATATATTATAACCAATTTAATAACAACTCATAATATGAATTCTTTGCATACATTTAAAACTAATGTGTACATTGAACCTAGAAGATTACCATGTCAAAAATAACACCAAAATATATCCATCCCCAAAAAAATACATTCCTGTAAAAAAATATTTATCACTAGTTATATATCATTAATATTCTCCTTCTATGTCAATAATATAAAATGAACATTTGGGGTATGAGTAATGAAGTGTCGAAGTTTGTTTCACGAGACCAACTACTCGTACTTTCACTACATTAATATTTGATGTATCAAATAAAAATTAATGTTATTATTACATATTCATCATAAATATAATGTAATAATTTCATATAAAATACATCTCATTGATATGGCCACATGACTTCTCTAATATGATTAGAACATTTGTGTGCTACGATGATATTCTAAAATAATGTTTTGCGGTTGGATAACAAACTATGATGGGACACATAGTATATAAACTACAAGGATTGAGTAATCATAAGAATATGAGGCTAATTCTCATAAATATACCACCTAGAAATCTCTCTTATTGGATATTATCAGAACACACCCACCAGTAAGAATTATACATGTTTTTTATCCCTGGATATTCCTAAATAGAAGATTTTGAGATGGACCTTCGACTTAATGTTTATTATTAAAGAATGTTATAGCTCGTTTACATAGGTGTATTTCATAATCCATGATGATAAAAGTTCATGGTACATTTATATGTGTTGTGTGTGTCACATGTGATATCTAACTTATGGGTTTTTCATGGAAGGATTTTCCCTTCTATAGTTATGCAAGTTAATATCTAGAACCATTTTTTGGAATAGAACTATCACGATAGATTCCATGGCCATGGTGTAATGGATTTTTTTATTTTAGATACTCAATGATATACATATAGATTCTATAGTTTGGTTACATGAATGTGAATCATCTTTATGAGATATTGTGACACAAGGATTATATTACATGGCGATCACTCACATGTGGTTTTCCACTTTGTGAAATGAAGTACATTCCCTAGAGTTACATGACCCATTTCTAAATAGTAACCTTGGACTCTAGGAAAAACTGCCTAATTCCATTAAAAACAACCATAGAAGTTCACAAACTAATAGTTTTTATTGATCTCCATTAAATTCTATTGGAGCTCAATTAATGGAAAAAATATTATGCTCAAGTAAGATGAATAATTTTTTTCATGTTACATTATTTTGATAAATTAAATTAATATTTATTCATCTGCATGTGAATGAAATATTTATATTATATATTTAATATTTTAATAAACATTTATTCACTACATAATGAAGAAAATATTTATTTAGGAATGAAATATTAAATTTTTTTTGTTCAATAAACGACAGAGGACATCAAATTAACCAAGATTGGGAATGATAAAGAATATTAACTAATAAAACCATTACATAAATTTTTTATTTATGAAGTGGGAATGTGCCAAATAATAATAATAATATAATTATTATTATGTTTCATGGGGTTTATTAAATATAATCATTGTTATTAAATGGATGTAATAATATTAAATAATATTTTATCATAAATCCTAACCTTATTAGTATATGTTTGTATGTATTCTGTACTGGGTTAAAAATTTAGAATTGGGGTTATTGAGCACAATGATTTCTCTCATTACTCCCCCTTCTCTCCCCATATCACGAATGAGAAGTGAATGGGATAATTATTCAAGATTGAAGAATGAGAAATAAAGAATTAATAGTGAAATACATTCAACTTATCATGGTAGAACTCAGTGATCTAGTGGTATTTCTCAGATAACAAAAGATAAGGTGTGGATCACCTATAAGGGTATTCTATCCTTAGATCATCATAAGGCAATGAAGATAATCTGTAGGGGTCCATTTAGATGATAAAAAATCACCAATGAATAAATGTACTAAAACAAGGTATTTTTTCATCAAAAATTAACTAATGTAATTATATATATTTCATGAAAGATAATCACTCCTGGTATAAAGAAATGATTATTAAAAGAAATATTAATATATCACCAACCTCATCACTCTTCCGCAGTTCACAAAACCATCATGTTCTATCAGAGCCATCACATTTACATTTTTTACTATTTATATTATTTATTATATATTATCAATTTTGTTTAGAGTTTTTAAATTATTTTATTTTTTATTTAATTAAATTTTAATTAAAATTCTATTAGCATAATGATTATATTTTTTATTGTTTTATTTTAATATTTTTTTAATAATAAATGATGAAATCCCATTAATTCCATCGGGATGTGAAAAATCATTCACTGATAAAACTGGTTTACATGCTTTGTTGTAGGAGCACAGGCCCTCTACCCATGAAAATTGTATATAAATGTGTCAAAATGTTAATTACACAAAGGGATTTTATTTCACACGAATTATTAATAGGGTCTTTCCTAAAACCACAAAATTATATACATGTTGTGTATAAATAATTTATATTCCCTATAGTATGGCTGAGTATACATTACACAACACAAGCTGCGTGACTTGATATATAAAAATTGAGGTACATGGAATGTCTCTACATGTATATTCCATACAGTCTTCCATTAATGAAAAAAATTAACATTACATTAAATGTGAAATTATTCCGTGAAAAAAATATTTTATTTATTTGAAATATATTATGTGTTTGACAATTTAATAATGGTTTTAAGTAATTTTAAATACTCAATTAATTTAGTATAATTAATATTTTATTATTGGATCTTCCATTATTTCCATTAATTTAATATATTTTGGGTATCTACAAATAAGATCATATGATAATTAAAATAAAATGGAATTATTTAGTATATTAATTAATTAATTAATGCATGAACCTTTATCTTATGTAGTAATAGAAAAAATAATGAAATTAATGATAGACATCTAATTTTGTTTATTTGTTACATGTATGAAGGTTCATGAGTTTTATCAAGATGTGTGTATGTATTGGACGTTTTAATTTAGATTATTGTATGAGTTTGGAATTATTTAATATTAAATTAAATTATTGAATTCGATTTATCCCTACCACCATTATTATATAGGACCTAGGTGTACAATGATATTTATGTAACCCCCATTAACCAATCCATTAGTTCCCCTATCCTCTATGACTGTAATAATTATTTTAATTAATGGAGTATCCCAAGGCATGTTGAGGTGATTCAATATGGAACTAGAATGATGAAAACCCTAGTGATACATATATTGATTTGTGAAATGTTTTAATTGATTCCAAGACTATAAATATGAGTTATATCTCTTTGGTCAATGGTTGACTGAATGAACCCTCATTAAATCAACTATTAGATAAAGAACATGAAAGGGTCATTTAATTAATATATATATATATATATCCCATTTTTTTATATTATAGATGAAAGACCATGATCACATAAATAAATTAATTAATGTGATAAGTTGAAAATTAAGTAAATTAATTATGTGTAAATGTTATATCCAACATGACTTGTTAATTAAATAAAATCTCTATAATAATAACCCAAAGGGTAAAGGATTTAAAAATATAACAAATTATGCAAAATGAACTAAACTTTATCAATTAAATATTTTGTTAGACTATGAATTGCATTATTTGATTGTGAATGAAACTATAGAACTGTGTTTAGTAGATGGCCAATGTCCGGAAAATTAATATTATCAAGGAGTACCCATGATAGTTTTAGGTTGATTTAATCATAATTTTATTATGTTTAAAGAACACAATTATGTTGAATTCATTTTAGGATGAAAGTGTTGAAGAAATCCAAATCAGGATTTTAGGCAGGTGAAACATTTCATCGGATCATGGAGCTGCAAGTCTGAAGTTGGAAAGACCCCCTAACAAATCAATTTATTATTTTTTCATGGACAAAGTTACGATCAATAAATAATTAAATGGGGATATTTTCCACTATAAAGTTAAATAAATTATATATTCTGAATTTAGTAGTGAGGCATGTTGATATTTAATAAAATAGTGGGATATTTAATAAATAAATACATAAAACATTTAATTTATAATATCTCACTTATTTATAAACCATGAAAATAACTAATAATCTTATCATTTTAATTTAACAAAGAATTACAGGTTCACCATCGACACAATCTATATGGTAAATATTGGTAAAATATATCCTCTTAACAAATTGTAACTTCCAATAGTGGTTTAGATGCCTTCGTGTTATATTATGCCATGAATGTAAATCTTATATTCCAGAATCATCAATGCCTGATCCGCCTGCTAAAATATCGAGCGATGAAGAGTTCTATGTCTATGACGAATAATTGAGCAACATAGCCGACGTTCAATGTTTTATGATCTCATCATGTCTAATGAACTAATTAAGTCTCTTGAAAAAAATTGATGTGTATAGAATGGTTGAGAACCACTGTAGTCAATGTGAGGAGAGATATAGAATAGAACGTTTTGATATTTTGATGAAATTGTTTCATAGAATGTGTAGATAGGGTTCCTTAGATGGGCATCACATATTTATTCTCATCATCTAAATTGTGTACTTATATGTTCTTGGGTATCAAATACCTATATAACTAGGAACTAAACTCATTCTAGAATCACCACATCAAAGATTCTCTATTTTTTGTGATTTTTACTATGAAAAACATTGATAAGTCTCTCATATATATTCTTACCATTTTTTGCAATGCAGGTACGAATATTTTTTATGAAAAAACATATGTACTTATGATGATAATGTAGAAAAGAAAACTATATATCATTATGCCCAAATCTTCTTCATTATCGTTAAAGAAGATGAAAGTCAGTGAAAAATCAAGGAAACATGATTTTGTCAGTTTCACATATGGAAAGAGGAGACACTGAAGAAAACTAAATCCAAACAACGAAGAAATGGGAATCTTCAGGTGCATTTTTTATTGAGTGAAATTTATCTATTTCTCTAAATTTATTATTAGATATAGCTTTAGGTTTTATTATATGAATTTAAATTTGGATCCAATTAGATTTTTAATGAATGATTTAGGATACACAGATCTTTAAGAAAACAACATTTTTAAACACGAGGTTGTATCTATTGGGGACTACCCCCACACATTGACAACCAAAAATATCTTGATTTAAAAGGGTTTTTATTATGTTTCTTTAGTTATGAAAATAAATTTTTCTATATAAAAATATTTATATGAAAGTATTTATTTTAATATTTGGGAACAACTTTTACTTCATTTAAAAATATTACATTTTTATTGTAAGGGACATTTAAATAACAGACCTTATGTGTTCGATTAAAAGAACTAAATATTATCAATCGATAACAAATTTATTTGAAATTAATCATAACACATAAGAATATTTCGTCATTGGCTCGGTCATGTATGGGAATACTACTTGAATAAACTACATAGAGATGGATATTTAGATTCTTTTATCCCAAAAACACTTGGTTTAAATCACGCGTGTCTATAAGAAAAAATGACCAAAGCCCCATTTAGAGGGAAATGCGATAGGACTAAAGAGATAAATAAATTAGTTCATAATGATGTGTTTGAAAAATTTACTATTGAATAAAGGGGTACTCATAAATAAGAACAACTTCTGATATTTTTAATATATTTAGATATGTCTACATAATGAGTTCTAAGTTGTATTCATTTAAAAAAATACCAATACACAAGGATGAAGATGAGAACTAGAATGGTAAGATGATTAAGATGCTTTTATTAGTTTAGGATATTTTAATCAGTACATTATTGGATTTCTATGGGATTTCTGTATTTTATGTCAACTCACTCCATGTACACCTCTATGGAATAGAGTTTGTGAACGGTGGAACCAAACCTTGTTGGACATAGTGGGATCAATGAGGATTTATGTGAGACATCCATTATTCTATAAGAGATATGTTATAAAAACAATAGAATATATACTAAAAAGAGTTACAACTCATATATAATAGTTAGCATATAAACAAATTCAACAAAGCCTCATTGAAGAAGAAATTACTCTACATACACTATTACTATATAGGTTTACTAGTGGGGTTAGATAAGCATAACAATATTAAGTTATAGTCACCAAGGATGGTGACTCATATTTAGTAGACAATAATTATAATCTAACATAGAATGAAGAAGTAAGTTGCAAATGAGCATCCAAATGGAATGAAGACATGAATTTGGAAATGGATTCCATGTACCATATCCATGTATGGACTTTGGTAGACCATCTAGTAGATGTAATTCCTATTAGTTGAAAATGGTTATGGATTAATATTCTAGACATGGATTGAAAATTATGTACCTATATGGGGTGACTGGTCAGAAAAGTGTTTAAACAATGTCAAGGAATTGACTACGATGAAATATTTTCACCTATTTAAATAATGATATCCTTAAAAATAATACATTCCCTTGCAACTCCCGATGAGTATGAGATTTAAATAGCTGATATAAAAATAACCTTCTTTAATTAGAAACATCCTAAAGATTTCTATATGGCACAACCCAATTTGTTTTTTCACTCCAAAGGTTTCCAACAAGTTGTGAATGTTTCGAAGATACATTAATTGATTAAAGAAAGTATTTAGGTCATGTAATATTGGATTTTATTTTCCCTCAGACACATGAGGAAATAAATTTAATGACAAGTATTTAATATACATCAGTGAGAGTTTCAATCATATATGTTATGCTATGTACTAGGCCAGATGTTGCCTTTGAATTTAGTGCGGTATGAAGATATCAAGATGATCTAGATGTCTGAAATTTCATGGTGGAAAAATATATTATTAATTATATGAGGAATACTAGGATATGATTTTGGTTTAAGAAGGAGATTTTGAATTATTCATGAATGGATATACATATTCGATATTCCAAACTAATAAATATGAATTGAATTGATAAAAAAGATATGTATTCAAATTGAATGGAGGTGATATGAGATTGGAAGATCCCACTATAGGCTATGGTTGTAGATTCTATAGTAGATCCCAACTGCATTGAATCTTCCATGGTATATAAATAATAAGTATTGATTCAATACTTCACCCAAGAACTTGATGTGTTAACAAGAAATAAAGAACATATAACAGTCTATTGTTATAATACTACAGTGGTGGCTCTTTTAAAAGAGACAAGATCACATTAGTTATAGAAGAAGATGCTTTAGAAATATCATCTCATGATTTATTTTTCGTAGAGATGTAAAGTTTCATTGAGAAGTATTTCGACAAAGATACACCTAGAATACCCATTACCTAAAAAAATTTAATAAGTAGAAACATGACTTTAATGTGAGCTCCAGTGGACTAATGGTTAAATATAGTCGGTTATAGTCCAAGAAGAAGTTTTGGGAATCTGTGTTGTAGGAACAACAAGTTTTTCTTTGATTACATGAAAATTAAATGTATTAAATATTAATAAAATAGATTATTACGTATTGTTTTGTGTTTTTCATGACACTAATGTAATAATTTTATAGAGTATTCATCCCATTGATAAGTTCATAGCAATTCCCCACTATAATAAGAACCATGATTTGTTATAAAAATATTCTAAAATAATGTTATATTGTTATATAAAGTACTATGATGCGACACATATAACATAGAAAATTTATTGATATAACTCATAAGAAGTTGATGCATCTTCTCATTTGGTTTTCACTAGACAAAATAAAATATATGAGATTATGTGAACAGAAACGCCCATATGAATTCTATAGGTTTTGGTGTCATCAGATATTCCTACATACAAGCCAGTGTGATGCTCTTTAGATGTTATTATTGCTATTAATTCCATCTTAAAAATCATGAACCTAGAATAATTTCATAAACTATGATGATAATAGTTGATGGAGATGTTAGATATGTTGGTTTTTTTAATTAGTGGCATGTCATTCATGAATAAGTCGAGGAAGGATTTTTCCCTTCCCTCTTTGTGGAAGCGTATATCTTGGCCCTCTAAATGGAATATAATCGTCTCATTAAATTACATTTCCATGGTATAATGATGTGTTTATTTCAGATATTTAATGAAAGGTGTATCAAAAAATTGGTTGGTGACATGGATGCGAAACCTGCATGATGACATGTTGTGATAAAGGGATTACTTTACACACCAAGTGTTCATATGTGGATGTTGAAGTTATGACATTAAGTTCATTTTTTTAGGTTCCATGACTTTTTTCTAAATAGTAATCATGTACTTTAGAAAACCTCGATTGATTCCAACAAGAAATAGTCCTAGAGGGTCCCACACTATGTGTTTCCAATGATCTCGATTAAATTTTATTTGAGTTTAATTAATAGAATAAATATTACTCTCAAGTGGAAGGAATGATTTTATTCATGTTACACTGATTGAATAAATTAATAAAATATATATTCACTAGAACGTGAATAAAATAATTATTAATTAATGGTATATTTTAATATATTTTTATTGGAATGATTGTGAATAAAATATTTATTTATAAATAATGTATTTATTTTGTTCTTAAATACATGATAGAGTATTTTTAAGGGACTAAGACCAGAAATGGTGACAAATAATATTAAGAGTCCATTATATAATATTTTTATTGAAAAAGTTGGTGCACAACTAAAAATAATAATAGAATTATTATTATTATATGGCATGGGGTTTATTAAAAGTAATAAATGTTTTTTAATGGACATTACGCAATTCAATTATATTTTAAAATAAATCATAACCCTATAAATGCATAGCTATGTATATTTTGTAGTGAATTTAAAATTTGAGAATAGAGAATTGTTCCACACAATGAATGATCTATAACTCCTCATTCCCTCTCCCCCTTAAGAATGAGAAGTTCAAGAGAGATTATTCAAAATAAAAGAATGAGTGATCAAGAGAGAGTATTGAATAGAATTCAACTAATTGTGTTAGCTTATGGAGATTGATTGGTGTTGATCGGATATCATTGTAGCATGTGTGGATCCCCTCTACGGTGATATATCCTCGGATCCCTATAGTGAAGTGAGGTAATCTGAAAGGGTACTTTTAGAAGATCAATATTCACTGATGAAGAAATATCCTAAGACCATGTATTTATATCTTCAAATATTAAATAAATTAATTATAAATTTTATAAGAAATATAAAATCCTTGGTTTTGGACAATGATTATTAAGAGAAATTTTAATAAATTTCGCACCTCTCCATGCTTCCACTACTCTCAGAAACATCATGAAGGACAAAAAATTTCACTGAAAATATTAAGGTTGAATTCGTATCATTAGCCTCATTTTTTAAATGAATCATGCTAGAGTATTTGGAAAAAATATTTTTCAACCATTATTATCTGAAAATAGTAATAATAAATAATATATATTCCACCACATAATTGATAATGTAAAACAATATATCATTGTGATTTAATAAAGAATAAAGAGGAGGATTTCTCAAATGATTTATTATAGAATGTCTCAAGATCAAATCATCATTATCATAAAAAAATTTATTCTTATATACCATTTGATTTCTTATCCATACAATTAAGGATTTGGACAGGTAGAAAGGGTTTATGTGTATCAATGAGATACTATAACATTATGGGTACAAAAAAACCGAACTTATAGTTAAATTAAAATCATGATACAATATTGTAAATATAAATACTATGTAAATATATAAACATAAAATTTGTTCTTCAATATATTTATAAAGATAAACATTATATATATATATATATATTTATAATTTCAAGATCTTAAGAATCATAAAACTATAAATATAATTTCTGGATTTTAGATAAAATAGATAATTATTAAAAATAAAAAATTCAATGGGGAAATCCCTCAATACATATACTGAGTTCTACTATGATTTTTTCACCTAACTAAAAAATTTAAACATAAGTTAACCATTCAATAGAGAAGCCATTTACTTTTCTACAACAATAATAAAAAATCATTTTAGGTACCAATGAACATATGTGGGGTTGGAGAAAAACATAGCATGCATCCTCCATTAAATCCCCTAACATGTCTACTGAGCATATGATCATTATAGATATATCATGAAACTAAATAATGTAGAAAAAATAACTAATAACATCATGGTATACTTTATATAACACCCACAAGATGACATAGAAAATTTGGTTAATACAAGAATGGTATGATACACCCATAGTCTCAACCAACTTGTTGGATGAATAGTATATCACACATCTCATATTTAAGGAAACTAGTCTATCATAAATAAGTAATATATCATGATCAATACATAACTATAAAAACAAATCATGGTGATAAATCTATCATCAATAAAATATAAAGGGTAAAAAAATTAACATCTATTAAATTAAGAATCTCTATTCTAGTTTGATGATATTCAATCCTTATAAATCATGGGAAGATAATGCACTACTAAAACAAAAATAATTTGGTGGGTAATGCACATTTAAAAGACTAGCTATGTGGATGTTTTACATTTATCATCAATACTAGTATAAAATAATTCTAATCAAATCAATATCAAGGTGAAAAATCTACAAAACAAAATACTATATGAGTGTCATGGAAACTCTAACAGTAGATTATTTTGATAATGATTCACCTCTAAAAAATAACTATACAGATGATGTAACACAAATAATAATATCATGGTGTTTGATGAACTACTAATAAAAATAATTATGGCTTACGATATACGTCCAATATTCTATTTGAGGATGATAAAACACCAAAAACTCCTCCATTGATGATTAACTATCACTGATCATCCATAGGTTTTTAAGAAACCTCCAAGACATCTGTCATGTTTTAAATGATGTATCACTAACATATCAACAGTTGATTAGATACTACAAATCAATATATTGTGGGTTATGTACCAATAAAATATCTTATATAGTGGATAATATACCACCAAAATTCCAATGGGTGATGAGATAAACTGATGTAGTTCATACAATGATTTATTTATCAATTATAATAAGTATATAGAAATTATGAATATTTAGTGCAAATCATTCGTAACGAAAATTCAAATTAACCCACTAAAGGTCTCATTCATAGGATATCCCACCCATATAATATTATATTACCTTATTAATGAAAATCAATTAATCTTATAGGAAACCCCATGAGGATAATATGTTCTAATTTAATGATCTTATTACCCTTATATGATTCTATGTAATAGTTATAAAAACATCCAACATAGAATATTTTTTCAAGACTATGGAATAAATATATTACTATAAAATGATAACTCATAAAATATTATACCCCATATAATCTTTATTATAATTAGTATAAAATTTTTTATTTTTTCCTTTATATATTGTTTTTGATACCAAAATGTTATTTCACCCATGCTAAAAAAATTATGAAATAATTAGATTAAATGGGACTACCTATCTTAGTGTCATAGAATCATTTCTTTTGAATAATAATTATTTAATCTAATTATATTATTATAAATATGAAAACATGAGAAAACATAAATTTAGGTAATAATTAATTATAACATGATGAAATAATGATATAATAAAAAATCAGATGAGATAATACATATGAGAATTATCCTAATT
Organism: Viscum album; assembly: GCA_963277665.1. NCBI lineage: Eukaryota > Viridiplantae > Streptophyta > Magnoliopsida > Santalales > Viscaceae > Viscum > Viscum album. Next base: position 396,977,035 of record OY728151.1, on the reverse strand, counting down.
GTAGCAATCATATGTGCTGGGAATAAATTTATTCTAGAATATAAAAAATTAGAAGTCAATTTTAATGGGGAAAAAATCAAGGTAAATAGGGAAATAAAAATATACTATGAAAATGTTTGGGTCCCTAATAATATCATTTTTACAATTCTTGTTAATTTATTTTAATACCTAATAAAAAATATAGTAATTGAGTTGTGGAAAAGCCTTAAAAATCAAAGAGTGGTGACTCATCCTGCAATAGCATTATAGAATTTAACTTTTAATGATAATACACTTCCCAAATCTATGGAATAACTATTGTTGTGACTAAAATATCTCTACATTAGAAAACATGACTCGATGGTGTGAAATATTGTTTTAGAACTACATCGAGGAATAACCCCCACAATCAAAGCCTAAAATCTCAACCTGAGTTACTCCCATTATTCACGAACACATTATTATAGAGTCACACAAGGATTCATAGTGTAACCTAAAATTTTTTATTGTGATAACCTCTCTCGTGTCCCCCTTCACATCACAACCCTTATGTTTTATGGGTTTATAAGCAACTTATAGTATAATTATATCTCATATATGGGCGGAATTCATATAAATTACCATATGGGAACCCACAGAATCATATAAATAATGTATACCAAAAAAATTACATTACTTTTAGTTGAAGAAATATTTAATTTATACCAATTACATTTCATTATATTTTATATAATATACATAATATAACAATTCATCCTCGAGATGTATCAGAGGTCCTCGCCATTAACTATCTCTATATACTAATTATATTTGTTGAACTATCATCAATATTTTTTCTACAGGATATTCCCACGCAACATATTTATGTAAACAATAGTATAGCCTCACTATGATATTTTTTATGATCATTCATCTTATAAATTAGTTATTCCATGAATGATTTATTAGAATAAATCTTGGCATAATTGACTCTAGTCACATGGGGTGGTATTGGATATAACATACAATGCAGATATAAATGAAATCATTATGTGTTATTGTAAATCTACAATAATTCACTAACAATAAAATATTGGTATATATTGTCTCTAAAACCTCAAATACACCCATTATTCTAAGAACCAACATTCCGCACCTCTGAATAATATTTTACCTTAATAAAAATGAAATCATTATCAATACATTTTCACTAATCTCAAAATTCATAAGATCACTTTACTATAGAATATAACATCATTATAGGCACTCAATTTGTAAAAATATTACCTATTGGAAAAGTATGATATAAATACTCATTTACATGTCTCCCACGATAAAAAAATACATTAGGACATCTATAATTCATAGAGGTTCTCAAAACAACCATTAATACTAGTTGTCTAATGGTTACTCCTAAATTGATGCGTGAAAATATTTTGTATATTAATGTTTTACCTGGTAAATATGGTATTCAATTATAACATTGAAATAGTAGAAACATGAAAATCAATTTTTATTTAACAGCTGCGATGTAATGTTAGACTGCTAATTCAACTTATGATGGAATTTAATCCATAAATTCCCTAGTGAAGCAGGATACATCAACATTTTCTCTAATATATGGGTTATAAAATGAGAATATGGATCTGATATGATACTTATAAAGAGTCGATGAAGAAAAACTATCTATGAAATATTAAACCAGCAAATATCATAGATGAAATAAGTCTTCTAATTTAGTAGAAAACAATTTACAATCCTAAATCTATAAATTATAACCTATACTATATCACAATGAAATGTTTACTATGTTAATAAAAAAATTTACATCTACATACAACAAGATCGACCTAAAAATGGGAATTAGAAATAATAGACTTGATCGTCATTGATGATCAACTTTCATCTTCTTTCTAGGTAGTCATCATGAATCGAAACCACTATATTCATCATCATATTAGGATGACAATATTATCAGATATTTTATTGATAAATTTTTGTAATAATAAGTTGAATATCCTATAATGATGTGTGTGAATCCTACATTGGCTTCTATAACATACTTGAAAGAACAACCTAGGTTCTCATCATAGCAGGGATCCACCCAGACCTTTTATTGTGAAATCTATTATTAGGACATTATCACATTACATATCACGCAGAAGAACAAAAATGATGTGATAATGTGTTTATAAATATTATTCAATTGAATATAGGTTTATCATGGCTTCCAAATAAGATGGTTTCGAGGTTCTCAACTCGAAGATGTAACTAGATACATTGAATCTAATTTGGAGAAAAATATATCAAATTGAGTTCTAAATCATTCCCCTATAGCCATTTATACGAATAGGCTCTCATCCTTGCACATCCTCATATCTCCATCCCATGGAATGTGGTTTTTCTAGCTACTCAACGACTCTTTGTTAAAACTCAATGCGAATGGATCCTGAAATTAAACTACCAAACATAGAGGTAAAACTGTTTGAGACATCAAAGGATCAATTATCAATGTTTTCAATTCAAATTTTAGGTATGGTGATTCACTCGTTGAAAAATATTTTTTAACAATTAATGGACAAGAAATATACATATTGAATAATGCTATGCAGGATGCTATTGAATCAAACTCTATGGATATTTGAAGTTCAATCCCATGGAATATCTCTAATAACTTCTCCATTACATATGATATCATATTTTGAACATCATACATCCCTAACCATATTGAAATTTTACACACTTGTCATAAGGGAAATAAATTTATGGATTCTCTCACATTATGAGATACTCATGATAACTTGTTATGTATATATAATAGTTTGTGTTCCGTCCCTAAGAGTGTTTGAAATTTTTAGGGGGGGATTCTTTTTGGATTAATTTATTATGGAACCCTTAATTATCTTTTCCCTTTCTATTTTCTTACATCACATATTTTAATAAAATTATATCATTTTTTTGTTGTTCCAGTTTAAATAATTGGTATTACTAATAAATTATATAGATTAATTTATTACATATTCATATATACGTTTATTTTTTTTAAAATTTTTATACCTTGTGTAGACCATTTTTTACATACTATCTAAAGACCAAATTAAATGCTTGTTATAATTTTATGAATCATATATTCTATGTGACTTTATATATAGAAATTCTTAATTGAAAAATTATTCATTAATACTAATTGATCGTAGTAAAATGTGATAATGTGGTAGAAATTTATTAGGGGATTAAATTATACTATTCAAGTGTGTACATTTCTTTATTTTCATAATCAAGATAATAATGGAATTCTGTAATAATTACAGAATGGTAAAGAAAAATGTTATCCCATTACCTTGATTTATGATCAAATGATGATCTTTTAAACATTATGTTGATTTAGGGTAATATAATCATTAACATTATCATGATCATTATCATTATTGTTATCAATGTTCTTTGTCACATTCCATAATTATTTAGAAATTATGATTTAACTCCATGTATATATTTTCACATCCAACTATTGTTTTATTATTTTAAAACCAATTATTTATTATTCTAATTAATATTTGTATTTATCTTTCACTAATTTCAATAGAAAGATTTATAAACCCTTTTTATGATTTAAGTTTTTAAAAAATATATTTTCAAACTCCATACTCTTGATTACCAATAAAATTTCAAATTTTGAGGAAGAAACTCATTAAGGGGTTGGGGGAATATAATATACCAAGATTTTAAATGAACAATATATATAATAATGTATAAAAAATAACACCAAGCTTAATCAAACCCTGAAAATTTGAAATTAAAATATTATAGTTATAACATAGCCCTTAAAATGGTTGGTATATATAAGATTAAAAGCATTATATATAAATATATATATATATATATATATTTCCTAATAAATATAATTTTATTTAGTAATTTTTATAAAATAAGTAGTCAATATTTTGATAAATTCATTTAGTTCATCAAAAATGTGTTTTCTTCAATATTTCATTTTTTTGAGAGTGAATTATTTATTATTATATCGAACATTTATAAAATTTATTTAAATATAATGATACCATTTTTAAAATAATCCTGAAAAATTTATCATAGGATGCATATTTGAATTTTATTGGAAATGTTTAATTTTTAAATGACTACTAAATAATAAATATTATTATCTAGAATGGTATTTTTGTACCCTATATTTAAATAATAAATTTATATTATTTTTTAGTGTTGAAATTTTATTAGTTTTTTTATTTAATAATATCCAATTATTTTATTTGGGATGAATTTTATACATGAATGTGGCCTAAAAACATTCATTACACAAAAAAGTCAATTTTTTAGAACCCATTTTTTTGTGTATTTCATGTTGAATTTGAAATTAAATTATTCCATATATTATAATTTAATTGGTTAAACAAAATCTTTATTTTTAATAATCATTATTAATAGTATGTAAAAATTGCAATTTGTATTTGATTAGTGTGAATAATGATTGTAATAACTTCTTTAACATGGTAATAGTAAAAAATGGTTTAATTTAGGTTAAAAATAATGTTATAAGGAATCTAATTTAATGAAACACATGAAATAATTTCATAATATTTTTCTATTTTCTACATTATCATCCAAGCCTCTAAAATATGAGATTTTTCCAGTTTATATATTTTTTATTCTATTTAATATTCAAAGTAGTGGATAATTTCTAATTGAATCTCTTTTATTTTTAATATTAATAATATTTTCTAAACTAGATAAAAAAATTCCACTTGATTGAAATTTTTTTATTTCAAACATAAATTAATTATTAATATTAATTTATTTTAAAATATTAGTGGCTAAATAATCACTTTAAATACTTACAAAACACTTGAATATTGATCATGAATGTAGTAGAGAAATAAAGTAAATTATTTCAAAAAATTTAAATGTAATATTATATTGTTGAATTATTGTGACCATCAATCTTTAAATACTAATATAATTTTCAGGTTATTCTAAAAGGTTTATATTCTAATAAAATTAATATATTGATGAAATTAATGTAAAATTGAATTAATATTATTTAAAATTCTATTATTCATATTTTATATTAAATAATTCTTTACTAAATTTTTTAGAAATAATAAATATAATGAAAGTAGAAATTTAGTATTAAAAATTGATTAGAATTTTACCATTGGAAATTTCTTATTAAATTTTCACCTTTTTTTAAAATAAATAGACCGAAAAATTTAAAAAAAGTTACCATAATTTCGGTTAACATTTCCCTACCTTGCGGTTGAACAAAATAAGTATTCAAATGATATCCAACCTTATTTAAATTTAATTGTATGATTATACATGTATTATATATTCTTTATATTATATTCCATGTTTTTTAGAAGCATTTTAAATCTGTGGGAGACATATTATATTATAATATTTATTATATTTGAAAAATGAAAATAATGATATTTTATAACAAAAAGTATTTAAATAAATGATATAATATTAATAAATATACTAATTTTAGAAAATTTAATTATATATGGTTGAAAATATTAACCAAGGTAAATTTATTATAAATTTTTTATTTTATATCAATTTTCATAACCCTTTAACAAAAAATTTTGACATCAACGTAGATGTTAAAAAATATTAATATGGTTTACAACAAGGAAACATTGATTTAAATAACTATAAATTACCAAATTTTATTGGATGGGATTATATATACTCTTCCTCATAATATATTAAAATTCTTTTAATTTGGATAAGTTTTTTAAAAAATTTAATATATATTAATTTAATACTTTATAAAAATCTCTGAATGCCCCTCCCCTCATTGGTAAAAGAGAAACCACTATTCTATCCACTACACACACAATGAGTGATTTAGTTGACTCACAACATACCGAAAAATATTCTCAAAATCTGTCCCCAACATATAATGGTATTATTTTGGTTATACTTCCAAACATAAAAGGATTGTGGTGTAAACTAGAGGAGGTTGTCCAAATAAGGGTTATATGTTTTAATCGAATGCATGAGTTTAAGTTCATCTTGTACCTCATTAAAATATTCTTCAAACATGTGGAAATAGTAATAAAATTTTGTTACACATACTGACATTATGTTATGTTAATGGAATAATATTTATTAATCTCCCCTTCTGTGAAATGGGAAATGAAATAGTCATTCTTTTGTATCATAGACTACAACCTCGTGAAACATCATAAATCAGTTTACAACACCACCCAACAAAGATGGTTATAATTATAGATTTAATAGGAATAAAGGATATTCATGACCTAATTATAATTATGGTGTAATATTTTTTTTACTATTCCATCCATTGAAAATCTATAACTTCATTTGTGAGAATGTGTCTATTACTACATCCATGATGAAATATGATTCATCTTCCAAAAAAAATAGATGGTATATTTATTTATATATAAATAAAATAGATGGTGTTTTTATATAAAAATCATTCATGAAATTTATAATAATTCATTACTTATTTTGATAAAATTAATTGAAATATAGAGATGTTACTTCTACAAACAGATGACATATAATCTCAATGATTCTAAAGTAGTTTAGTTTTCGACACCATCATTCGTTTATTGTTATAAATGTGTAAATAAATTTATAAAAATTATAATTATTTTTGTATATTATACTTGATATTTTGTAATAGTTTCTTATTTCACCATATTCAAAAGTCTGATGTCATTTTGGATATAAAAACCAAATATCATCAAAATGCCTGATGTATGTAATTAAAATAACATATTAGTAAAGAGTATAACTGAAATAATAGAAATGTAATTTTTTCTTTAAAAACTAAATCAATTATATATCTTTAATATTTATGAATATTATGAATTTATGTGACAATTAAAACTCCAGTTAAGGGACACTTTACATTAACAACTTATTTTAAATGATTCTAAAGATCAATTTTTTATATATATTTCTTCAATGTACACATTTTTAAAATTAATTTATAGAAATATTTATATTTTCATTATTAAATGATAAAATATGATTTTATGTAACTTTTTAATTTCATAAAAACTATTTCAAAATTATTATTTTTATGTATTTAAGTATAAACAGAAAATTTTATTTTTTATTTTTAACATATACAACACCACAAAAATATCCTCATGTTGCAAATATTATATTATATATGGATTTTTTTATAAAAATATATGTTTTAATCAATGAATAAACCAAATTCTCTTTATTATATTTATCTTAGATTCGATAATGGGTTTTTAAAATGAACGGGTATTTTGATATTTTAAAGATTTTTATATATGGTATCAAAATGTGTTTTAAAGGGAATTTTGATTTAAATGTTTTAGAATGATATGATTTAATCAATATGTAGTCCTTGAAAATTATCTGTGGTCGTGTTTTCCATTTATAAAACACAACTTAATTGGTTAATAATTATGTTCTCCTGTCAATTTTATTGTATGATAAATGTATTTGTTATTTAACAAGTAAGGGATCCGATTTTTTTTTAATAAATCTGATTTCCATAGAACCTAAAAATAATTCTAGTCTTGGGATTTTTTTCATGTAAATTAAATCATTTAAAAATTTGATCTAAAGATCTATATTTTGAAACAAATTTTACACTCCTTCAATGTAAATGGATATGTATTCTATGTAACATATTTCATGGTCCTCATATTTTCTATAACACCCTGTTTATTTTTATTTTTACTTTATGTTTTTCTATAATGTGGTGTACATCAATCTATGGGTGATAGTTAAAATTTTATGAGTATTTAAAGGATTACATAATCCAAATATTTATTATTTTCAATGAATTTTCTATTTTATGATAACATTTTATTAAAATGCACTAACATGCTTCTATCATTGTTTAGGTCTCCTAATAATCATTTTATGCTCAAACCATGTTTTTTAATGTATTGTAATGTTTTGAAGGATGGTATGGAACAATGAGAAAATAATGTTTAAAATTATAAAGATTCATCATGAACAAAATAAAAATTTATTCATTATCATTGCTTGTTTTAGGAAAATTGATACTATGGGAAATTTTCCAACTTGTTATGTATGGGCTTATTATGTAAGGATTGTAAACTAATTATCTAAAAATATAAACATCACAATATCATTGAGAATTCATGAAAATGATTTCTTGTTTAAAAATGATTTTATTTATTGAATAAGGATCAGGTCCTCACGCATCCTTTAAACGATTCTTCACCTATTTCAATAAGTATATTAATATTTAAATATTTAGAATATATTTGATATATATTTTACTATACTTTTTTTTCATAAGTAACTAATTTTACAAAGAAATCCATTGAATCATTACATAAATTCCAATATATGCTTGGTATCCATGAAATGAAATACTTATAAAAAAAATTTACATTATGACCATTGTCATGGATCAACGTACACTATTAGTAAGAATAAAATTACTTCCAATTTCGTTCAATTAGAGTAAAAATAATACCTAATTTTGGTTGAAGGTGGTTCACATAGATCCTCATATAATTTATTGGTTATGTAAAATATTTATCGAACAATTATCCATTTACTATATTTATTTTAAATACATTATAACACATTATCTTTTTCAAATATTATTTTCTATCAATTTCTATATTTTATCATTGGATTCCAAAAATTTTCATACTATTTTCATAGTATAGTGTATTTATGATTTTGTTCTTGTTCTCATGGAATATATACATATGAATAATTATGATCCGATTGCTGGGGAAAAATATATAAACCACCAATAGATTAGGAAATTCATTTAAACGTCTGTCATATCTATGAATGGGCCCATTGAAGTTATACTTATTATTATTATTATGTGTGGTCCAGATGTGGTAATCCACTTTTTAAAAATATTTCATTGTCTAGGTGTGGTTAGCCACATCCATAATGATATGATGTATTCTCACATAGACATGCCAATTATTTATGATAAAATTTCATATATTTGGGTCATATTATTGTTATCTTTATGGTCAATATGTTCAGTTGAATTTATTTCCATTTTTTCTCATTAATATTACTAATTCAATGTTATTTTTATTAATTCAAATGAATGTTACTCAATTTTTATGGCCTGATTAATTTTTTCTATCTTGTTCTTAAATTTTTATTTATTATTTTTTAATGATCCTACCCATTATGTTATACCATATCTCTCATGATTTTGTATCTAAATGTTTTATGTTATATGACTCATTGAAATTTTATTTCCTCTTATTGAGAATTGGTGATCAGTATATTTCTATATAACTACATTTCACTATGAACTTCTATAATGGGGTATTTATAAAAGGGATTCACATATGAGGATAATTTTTGGTGAAATGTACATTGTATTGAGAGTAAATAAGGGCATGTAAATATTTTTCAAATACACTTTACTTTCTATATTCAAACTTGATTTAAATTCTTGTGATTTATAAAAATTAATTTTTTAATCACCGCATTAAGAAAATTAGGGTCAAGGTTCTCTAATTGGTGTCAAATATGTTTTTTTATTCTTTCGATTTATGATTTATTAATATTTATATATATGGTCTTATGTATTTAAGGATTACCTCTAGAATACATGGATATATATAACTAGTTTTAAAATATTAGATTATTTGTTTCCCAAAAATAATTTTAATTCTTAAACTAACGTTATAATAGATATTTTGGAAATTACAATTGGAAATAATATTTAATTTTTGATAAATTATTAATATCTAAATTAGGATTATAAATCCTAGAAACATTTTTCCATTAATTATCATTAATATGAATTTTAAAACATTTATATCACTTATGTATTTATATTTATCTAATTCTCTCTAAGACAATAATTGAAATATAATTTAATTTCAGAGAAATAGATACTTATGAAATGGTTTTTATCAAATTGGTTTTATATTTTTCACCATTATTTTTACTCATATATTTTTATTTTTTTAATAAAAAAAATTTATTAAATGTATTATATATAAATTAATGTTTATTTTACAATTAAGTCATATAAAACTTGATCTTATCAATCTATGATTATCATTTTAAATTTAACAATGGTGACTTATTAGAACTTATTGTAAATTCATATAATGTTTGATATGAGAAATATTCTAAAATAAATATTGAAATATAAATATTCTCTCTAAAAAGTAAATTTTTATTAATTTAAAATTTATATAACAAATTGATTTATTTTCAAATGAATTTTATATTATTTTGTAAATAATTTTTCTATATAAAAACATTTCTTTTGAAAAAGTATAAAATATGCTTTAAAATAAAAAAATAATGAGATATTTATTATATTTAGTAGAGGATGAAATTTTATTTTTTTTTAATATAAAAAATCCATTATTAAAATTTCATAATATATTTTCAAGAAATGTAAAATATATAATGACATAAAATTGAAAATTTTATTATATAATTCTCTTCACACTAACTGATTTTTCGTATTTATATATATTTAAACTCGATTCAAAATTATAAGAACTGTAATTTAGTAAAATTTATGATTTATTTATTTAAAAAAATTAATTACTTTTTAAATAATAAATATTTTATAATATAAAATATAGAAATAGACAGCCAGGAAAAAATGAAATCATTTTTTGGAAAATAAAATTTATTTTCCTTTGTTATTTGACATTATTTAAGACAAAAAAATTTAAATTTTAACAATTTATCTTCATGAAATATAATTATATTCTGAAATAATTATTATAAATTCAACTTTGGTTTTATTTTTATGATTTTCTAAGAATGTTTATTTTTTCAATGTATTCAAAAATATAGTTTTTATGAATACAGTTTAATTTATATTATAATAGTGAAATAATAGTAATATAAAATGTTATAAAACTATTATATATATAAAATAGATATAAAAAATAAAATAATGCATTTATATGTATTATATCTATTTTATAAACATAAATTTTTGATTTTGAATGGTATGTTATATTTAACTTTTATTAGAAAATAGTTTTTAGTCATTTAGATTAATTATGTGATTTTATGAATCCATTTATTTTTAGACTTTTTAAATATAAAGTTAGAATCTTTTTGTATTCATTAAAAGGTAAATTTAATATGAATAAATAAATTAATAGTATTTTGTTTAAATGATAAAATTATGAATACTAAATTCTTAAATAACCCTACGTTGGGAAATATAAATCAGCCTCTTCCACCACTATCTCTTGACATCCAATGTTTATTCCCTCAAAAAATATATTCCCAAATCACACTATATAGTTTATTTCTGACATCCATAATCCCCATTATTGACTTAAATCCCCTCTAATGGTATAAAAATCAATTTAATTTTTAAAACTCAAGCATTACATGTAGTTTTTTCAAACAACATTCATCATTCTTATGTTTGAATTATTTTGTTTAAATGTATTAAATGAACTAATTTCAATCTTGTAAAAAATTAATTATCATTATATTATAATCATTTTAGTGCATAAATTAAGTGATATGGCCCTTTAACTATTACGAAACAATTTTTCATGGAACATTACTATATGAAAATAAAAATTAATTATTCTAAAATTCTATTTCCTCCATGATATTTACTTAATATAAAATCAAATAAAAATAGTTTTATATTGAAATAATTATTTTATATTAATGGTGAAATTATTTTTTATATTTTAATGATGTGATATTACAAATTCCTTCTCACCAAACCCCTTTCATAAGCTATTGTAATGTAAAAAAAATTATAAAAAATTCTATCATTTTGTTACAATTCATCATTTTCCCATTCCTATAATATAAATACTTTTAAATTTTAACCATAATAATTAATTACATTATTATATAATTATTTTAAAATATCATATATTTATATGGTACTCTATCCAATTATATTATTATTATATATGTATATCACATGTTTTTGATTAAATCCATATAAGTGAATCATAAACTCTTTTAATGTTATGGCTATGGTGGGTATTTAAAATTTGAAATCATGATTGAATATTAAATTTTTATTGGATTTAAATATTATGATGATCATTTAAATAAAATTATCAATTATGGAAATGAACTTAAAAGTAAATAGTAATAATTATTTTTAATTATAAAAAAAATATTCTCAGGGATTTCTAATAAAAATTTTCTATATCTATTGATATATTGATACAAAATATTATTAACTAATATAAATAATATACCAAGACACTTCTATAGGTTATCTTTCATTTTCATATTAACCATTAAACAATATAATAACATTAAACAACTTATTGAATGTTGAATAGAAATGTATATAAAACATTGACGGGAACAATAGAAATATAGAGAATGAATGAAACATGATAATAAATTTAATAAATGTAATGTGATTAATAAAAAAAATTTATGTAAAGAAAATAATTTAGAAAATTTTATTAAATAATAATATAAATGACACATAATGTTTACCATAAAATTTTGTAATTTTTTTCTTTAAAAGGGGAAATTTATTTTAGTTAATGTAATTATATTACTTATCTTCTACCATGTTTCATAAATATTCATTCATAATATATATATATTATTTTTTATATTAATATATATTTATTTAATGTTTTCTTTTCCTCTATTATGTATATATTTTCTAGAAGGTAATTTCATCACATTGGTTAATTTATTATTCGTTCAAATTTTGGATGATATGTTATTTATCACTATATACCAATAGCAGGAACACATTATTGTATTCCTTTATGGAATCCATTAGTATATTTCATTTACATTATCCTAGTGATTTTTTTGGTTTATGTATTTCATTATATTTTTTCTTTAGTCAAACACTATCATATATATGAATGATGAATTTGAATTTTCTAAAATCCTCTATATGTTTCATCCATATTTACTATATTTATATTAAAGGTCAAATTATTGATTCAATAAATCTAAATATACTATGTTATAATGAATCAATGTAAACAAAATTAAACTACCTAGATATTAATATCACATAATGTTATGTTTTAATTAATGAATTTGTTCAATTACATTTGAATATTTTATTTCAGGTTTTTTATTCCAGAAAATTATGTGATATAATACAAATAAAAAACAATATAATAAATGTTTAAACTTATTATAAATATCCATTTTCAACACAATATTTTTTTTAAAAATGAACATTATTATTTTCTAAAAAATCCTCAAAACATTCATCTTGACTACTTACATTACTGTATCCATTCTTTAATGGTATGAAATAAATTATAAAAATTATCGATGAGAAAAATACCCTCTGTAAGGAACATAAAATGAGAAATACTATTATAATATTGAAAAAAATTAAATCCCAGGATTAAACATGTATTAAAAAAAATTCTTTCCTAGAAAAGGCATTTTCATTTATTTAAATAATCATTTACATTACCTTTTTAATAAAATAATTCCTATGAATACCCATTAGCATGCCTAGAAAAATCGTGTTGGTTCCTTGGAACATCATCTCATATAACCTTTATAGAATCCCTAAAAAAGTAATTACCCTATATCAATCATCTAGTATTATTATATTGATAATGTAATCATTACACAATGAATTGGAGTACTATCTTTGCACACCAATCCTGTATTCAAGAATATGATCACTCAAAAATATATTGGTGAATCCATCATAAACAATTTCTACGGACTATGATATAATAATCATCATAACATTATACATTTATTCAAATAGGGTAACGATACAAAGAATGAAAAGAAAAAATCTGGGGCCTAGGGGGGTCTAAAGTATTGAAGGACAGGGGTATCTCCTCGAATAAATTTCTCCCCTTGGGATTAAAACTATAGATTGTTTGAAGGATGGTGACCTTGGATCCTTGGATGGCCCAAGAGGAAAGATGATTTTATACCTTGTTCCCCTCCCACCATGTGTGGGACACATGGGTATTATTGTTGATGAAGGGTTCTTTACATTCTGATTGTGTAAGAGACCACCCATAGAGTGGAGCTTTTACCCTGAATGGAATCTTGTATGATATTGCAATCCATTTCAATGTGGGATAATTCAATCTTCCTCTGCTTAAAGAGGTTAATTCTTATGAAGATAGCCTTGGACTTCTCTTACATCGAAATTCAATGGACATAATTTTATTTCTATTATATGAATATAACATTTTAAACCTTATCATTTCAATCTTAAAACATATAAAATATAATTTAAACACATTTTAGAACACATTAGGAAATCAAAATAAAATTTAATTTTAAAAAATTATTCAAAATAATAATTGACATAGAAAAATTTATAGTTGGATTTTAATTTATTGAACGTAAAATTTCTAAATAAATCCTCACTTCAAATAATGGTTCTGGTGGTGGGAAATTTTGTTTTAATCGTATGTGTTAAAATATAACATTCTTTTTCATGCCTGTAATAAAATTCATTAAAAAGATAAACTTATAATAACACAATTCAAAAAAATGACATAGATTTACATTATAAAACTCTCATGTATATAATAAAATAATTTTGAAAATATGTACTGGGAATAAAATGTGATTCAGAAGGAAGATATTAAAAGATAAATTTTAAAAATAAAATTTCATTATTACATTGGAAATATTTTATCATAATCCATGTGAAAAAATATTAATTAAAGAAGACACTAAATAAATGATAATTGATAAATTAATGATAAAACGTATAATTTTTTTTATATTCAACCATTAAATCATATTGTTTTATACAAACAAAATATGCCTCAATAGTGGTAAATTGAGTAAAGTCCCTTACATTGAGATCAATTCATATTTTTATTTATTTATCTTCTTTAATAATATGTAATTGTTAATTATTTTATTTTTAAGATAATTTTCCATTTATATTATTTCATTAATTACACTTATTACCACGTTATATATAATTACATAATCAATTAATTTTAAGTCATATGATTCAATGATATTTGACTTATGTGTAAAAATGTCATCAATAGGTTTACTAGTGGTTAAAGTGGTTATTATTCATATTATAATATAAAATAATAATGAAATAATTATCATATTTATAAATAAATTATAATTTTTAAAACTGATCAGTAACTATGGTTATGAAAATTGAAATACCTTGCAATCATGGAGATGGTTGGACGTACATACAGATGAGTACCATTTATATTTTTCAATGATCATTGTATAAATAAGGTGCATATAATTTAGAATCAATAAACAATCATAATATGTCAAATATAATATTAAGTATTCATATATAATTATATATATTATCGTTTTTTTTATTTCTGAAAACATAATAACATCGCTTCGTGGTGATGATAGTCCAGACATCCACAAATGACGTTATAATTTTTTAATGTAAGAAATAAAATGGTATATTAAAATTTTATAATGATAAATATTACATTTATATAATTATCACATCATTTATATCACATATATTCGTTAAATTTTTCCTTATTAACATATACCTAAATCATTAATGAAAAACAAATGGCATCGCTTTAAGAGGTGGTATTTCATTGTACACTGGAGCAACGATATCATATCCCCCGGATAATAGAATGTAAGAAGGTATATGTGATATCATAAGTATATAAGTATAAATTTTCTATGAATATCATATATATTTAAATTAATTCCATCTTTATTAAATTCCATGAGAGGTAATGATGTAAAAATCAATGACATCAGTTTGGCAGGTGGTAGTCTGCCATACACAAGGATGAAGATTTAAAATACGACTTGATGTAATATAAGATGGAATAACTTTTTTCATTAACATAATAAAATATAGTTATATAAGAGATAATTTATTTTTATATAATCATTATTTTATTTTATTTTAATGTTGTGGGAGATGAAATTAAAAAAGTATTCCTAGTTAAAGATGATATTTCTTCTTTTGGAAACCTCTATAGAGAAGCACCAAAGGCCTTTGTATAGTGTCTTTATAATAAATATAATGGGGGTATAAATTGGGTAGTTACATAATAAAATATTTTGGTAGGTATTTTATGATACATTGGTATTTTATGGAGTGAAGAGGAAAGGATAGTGATGGCCATTTATAAATGAAGTGTGTGGCACAATAGTTATTATTAAAAAGGTAAAGATGTACTGCTATTGTTTTTTACATGAAACAGAGATAAAAATGATCTCTTATCGATAAAAATACAATTTATGGTTTACATATGTAAATAGAATAGGTTTTTGAAAAACATTTAAATCATTTTAACCCTTAATGTTTTACTTTCACCACAAGTAAATATATTTTTTCCATAACTGGGGTAATTAATTTTTACAGTTTTGAATATTAATTATGGTCAAAATGTACGTTTATATTTTTAGAAAATATAATTTATGATTATAGTAAATTTGTAATTATTTTTTAAAAAAAACAATTAAAATTAGTGGAAAAATTTAATTTAAATTTAGACACGCAAACACAATGAAAAAAGTGGTTTTCATGATGTGTATTTTTCGAGAAAATTGTGATTTTATAGGAACTCTATGATTAATAATAATAACCATATGAATATATATGAATATTTATAATGATAATAACTATATATTTCATTTAAAAAATTCATCCTTATGTATTTTCTTATTTATATAAAATTGATAAACATTATGCATATTAAAATACATATAAAAAATATCCAATTTTTAAGCCCAAAAAAATATCATAAAATTTAAAATAATATTGATTAAAAATTAATTTAGTAGATTAAACATATATAATATATAATTATTTCACATTAAAAAAATCAAAATATATTAGGTATTTTATGTTAAATATGTTATTGAAAAGTAAAATACAATTTTACAAAAATCGATAATTTTTACTATTCAAAAGAAAAAAATATTTTCAATAATAGCCTGAATTGTTACCGTATGTTAAATTTTAAATGAATATTTATAAAATTAACATAATATTTTATATTAAAATCATCGAATTTAGTATTTAATTTTTTATATGAAACACTATAATTATTAAGTTTAATAACAATAATTTTTTTCATTTTAAAATTGACCTATTATTTTTATATTGAATAGAAGTTTCTTATTCAAATTAATAAATAAGAAAATTATTTATTCTATAAATACCATGGATTTTAAATTTTATCCATTTTTTAAATTAATCCCATATAATTTGATTCAGTTATAAAAATTCAGTGATATGTTTCTCTCGTAGCATTTTCAAATTCCCATATATTTTTTTCATCCATAAAATCTTAAACCAGTCGATCATGTTATTCTCAAACACATGATATTTATGTGAAATAATATTAATAACATATTTCTAAAAAAATTGTTTCTTTCCAAAAAAATACTTTCATGCTCAAAACATAAAGTGGATTTGGTGCATTGTTTCTCAACATCATGACTTTAAAAATGTTGTGTACCTGGGATAGTATTAGAGGTAAGGCCAATTAGAGGGAAAATGATCCAATATTATGTAGTATTTCATAAAACTAAATTAACAATTAATATTTATATACCTTTTTAAAAATTTAATAAATCATTTCCTTAACATAATTTTGGAAAAACATAATCACCTTCTTCTAAAGAATTATCCTTCATCTGATTATCCACCTAACATTTTTACCCACTTTGAGCTATCCTCATATGATTCAAAATAAATTATACCTTATAAGACATTTCTTCTACTATATATGGATCCATCAATATCATATTTCCTAGATCATTCAAAAAATCATATGTTCGTCACTACTTTCCATATAATGCCTCAAATGTGACATATGTAGACTGGAATGAAAAATAATCTTATTATAAAACTCATCCAATGAAATATTATGAACACAAAAATCTATATTAATTCATATGAAAAGAATGAATAATACATTCTGGGTTTTGATTATTTCACTCTACCTATCAATATGATTGTGGATGAAAACTTTTACTGAAATTTAATTCAATACCTAATGAATTTTATAGTCCTTTATAGAAATTATATGTGAACATGGGATCACATTATGATAAAATTTGGAGAGTTACACCATGTAATAGGAAAATATCTAATAGATACATTGACAAAGATGAAAAAAATTCAAAGTGTCATGAATGGGATGGAAATGCACATATTTATTTAATCGATAACTAATAACCATATTCTTACTTCTATCTCAAGATGAATATCGTAATACTACATGAAATCAATTGATATATTATATAAATTATACTATATCATTGGAAAATATTGAATCATTCCCTTTCATAACAATAATTCCTCTTTGATATACTGATATTTTATATACTTCAAAGTAAATTCAACAATATATCTTATCCTTTTATACCAATTGTAATAATTTGAATGGTATCTATAAATCATATTACTTACTATTTGAATATAAAATGGAGAACAATGAGCTTGACTCAATAACTATATATTCAACTGGGATTTGAAAGGCACAAAAATTATTTTTCCAAGAATTTAGACACATTTAAATAAATATTAGAATAAAAAAACATATGCTTCTCAATATATTATAGATTTTCTAGAAATACATGATCCTCTATATGAGGTTTCATGATACATTCAAGAACATTTGACTACAATTAAACATGACATAAAATAAGGGATATACCTACATCCATAAGTTATAGAAAAAAATGTATTCAGTCATTAACTAAAGAGTAAAATTATAAACATAACATGGATAATATCGCATTATTTTTTCAACTCAGAGCATAAAAAACTTTTTTTCCTTTTCTATTGTTGAAATTTATTGTGAAATATAAATAACTGATCAGTTAAATGCATATACTATATCTCATGTTAAATTATTAACGAGTGAATATCTAATTAAAAATTATATTATTATAAAATATTTCACTCTTTACATTATCAAAATAATTCCACTGAAAATTTATTTAAAAAACACAAAATAGCTAATTTAATTTCATGTTTAGGGTAATTTTACTCATAGAGCTTCAAATTACATGAAGCATTAGAAATTAACTGATCAATTTTCATTAAAATAAAACAATTCATTTAAATTATGAATATCTACAGATGAAAAATTCACATTTTCTAGATGGCAGGGCAAAAACTATTGCATTTAGGAATTTTCTTTTTTGTTCCATGAGATAATCGTCACATACATTTTTCTAGATGAATTTAATAATTTTAGGATTATGTTAATTAGTTTGTAAGAAAACTGAGAGTGTATTTAAACAAACCATATATTGAAATCCACTAATCAAATTAAATCAAAATACTAGTGATAATTTTGGATTTTGGCCATTGTTCAACAACTTCTATTTTATCAAGTCAACATGTACACAATATTATGAAAAAATGTGTCCATGGAATGAAATTGATGGTCACCGAAATTCTAAAATAGTAAATTTCTAATAAATTATCTTTTCATTTATGTATTGAAAAACAATCCATAATTTTTTTTAATATCTTTATAGTTTTTTATAATGTAGAAAATTTTTCATTAATAAACACACCCACAAACATGTCCAAGAACATATAAAAAACTATATTCATAATTTCAATAAATATGGTTGTTGCATTGGAAAAACCAAACTGTATAACTACAAACTCATAATGCACGCACCTGATCAAGAAAACTATAATTATAATATCTGATTTGTTCACATTAAATTTATGGTACCCCAACATGTTATCAACAATAAAAAAATAATAAGCTTCTTGGATCTAATCATATAAATCATCGATATGAGGAAAAGGATACATATTATTAGTGGTTATTTTATTTTAGTAACCTAGGTACTTTTATAATAATCATTTTTTCATTCATATTTAATTAGTTAAAATTTATAAATTAAAAATGAAATAAGTGGTATTTAAAAAAATTAAGGAATCTATACTAATGAAGTGGAAACATGATTGTTCGAATAGTAATATAAACATTATAAATATTAAGGTTGACATTAGAATAATGGCATCACAAATAAAAGAATAATGAAAATTATTGTATCTCATAGATGAAATTATGATATCTTTATCTCATGAAATAATTAAATAAATGTTTTAAAATTGATAAATTAAGTGTTTGTATTTTAGTGAAACTAAACATACATTTACAATTTTATAAAAAATAAAATTATTTAAACTAAAATTATTTTTCTTAAAATATATTTATAAATTGTTATTTTGTTTTTATTATATGTATAAGATAATTTTATTACACATTAGTTAATTTTTCAAAATATCATGTTATTAGTTATAATATTAAAATTGGTATTTTTTGAATAAATAATTATTTTAAATATGTAATATAATTCTCATATTCTCAAAATTATTTTAGAAATGTTGAGTCTATTCTTTTTATGTACAAATTGAGAAATGTTTAATGTAATTATTTGGGATTTCTCTTAAATAGTCAAATTTTTGATGCATATTGATAAGTGATAATTTATGGCTTTTACCATTATAATTAAATAAATGAATTATTGAGTCATTAGTGGTGTTTTGATGAGGTAATAACTCATTAGTTCTAACTCATATTCTATATTAACTTTATATATTCATGGGATTTAACAGTATTTATAGTCTTCTTCCAGAATTATAAACAAATGAATAAAAAAAATGAAAAAATCCCATCTCTTCTCCCTATATATACCACCCCTCACCTCCCCATGTCCTCATACCTCCATATCCTTGTAAATTCACAAAATCATTATGAATTACATTCAAATACTCTTCCACATATTCTTGATGATATTTTCTCTCCACATCACATAAATCGTGTTCCTTAAGGTGGTTCTAAAAGAGATGATATTCAAGAAGTAAAATACACTTTTTCTATTTTAATTTCATTATTACTTCAACATTATCCTCACCTCCCCTATAAAATTTGACATTATAACTCATGTATGATAGATATTCTAGTATTTTATTTTTTCAATTTAATATCAATGATGTAACCACTTCACATCCCCTCTTATTCTAAAAATTAAAATGTATTCTATGATGTGTCATTTCACTATATTTGTGAATGATGGGTTTTAATTTTTTTATTAAGACATTCATGGCTGGAAATAAAACAATTATTATTGTTAATAAAAATATTTATATTTATATTATGAATTATCTAATGATTTGGAACCACTTTTTATACATAATAATAAATAAAGTTAAACATGTTTTTGATGGTTGAAAAACAACAAAAAACAAAACCAAAGATTTATCATAAATAAATTATCTAATAAATCATACTCATATATGAAAATAAAATAATACACAGGATCATTTAAAATTATTTAATAATATTAGTAACATTTTATTATACTTATATTATTTTCTTACATTCGACCAATACTCCCATAATTATACTGAAGGTAACCGACCATTTAACCATGAAAGAAGCTTTCTTGAAAATATGAATTTGAACTCTATAACTCATCCAACCGTCCAAAAAAGCATTTAATAAAATAATACTAAATAAACTAAATTAATATTAGATTATTGTTTTGGTAATTAATTAATATAACAAAATTATAAATGACTTTATGTACAAGAGATAAATGGTTTTTGGATATAAAGTAAATGACTTCTTAACCATATTTCTTTTGTTTGAGATAACAGTCAACTAAATTTATTACAAGTTGTGAATATTATTTGTTAACATATGTTTTATTATGTGTATTTACAATGTACACCCATATTCCATTCATTTTCATGATTTTTACTTCTAAGATATGATATTTTTAAGGCGCTTTCTAAATAAATCTTGTTTTCATGTTCCAAATCATTTTATAAAGAAAATATTTTTTACTTATACATAATGAGACTATTTTACTACATTAATGATTCTATACATATTTGATATTTTCTATACATGTTTAACAGTTTATTTTCATATAAAAAGTTTTCATTTATAAGTGCATGAATTCCTAAATGTGAAAAGTTATTTCAAAATGGTGCATTTTTGTTCCTCAAGAATATTTGTTTTAGAGAATCATTATGTGTTAATTTCATGGAATTATTCATCAAAATTTATCTTATTTCAGTTTGTTCCATAGTAAACTAATGGTGGGTGATATTTTCTATCTTCCCAATGCATTGGGTAAAGGGATAAAGTCAAATAATTTGGTTTCTCTTAAAAAATCATCAAAAAATACTCTGACCGTTATTCCAAACATAATCATGATGGTTACTCCTTCTGTAACCAAGGAAGTAACATTATATAATATATTGATACTATAATTATTACCAAACTTATATTTTATTATATATTTATTTATTATAATGGTTAATAAGAAACCTATGATTTCATATGGTATGAAATATAACATCTATTTTATGAGTAAAAGTTATTCCATCGTGAAAATGTTTTCTTTCATAGACTAATGTTTTCATTCTTCCTTTTTTCCCATACTGAGAGATTTTGTACTCATAGAAATATCTAAAATGTATTTCATATGGTTTATGAATGGGAATAGAATTAAATGAATTCATGTTGATAGTATTAATGATGGTTACATAAAGAAAGCATGTTTTTTTTTTAAATTTTCATATTGTGAAATAATGGATGTTGAGTAGAAGTGTCTACTTGGTAATTATATTAGTACGTATATATATGTTATGAAACATTTTTTATAAAAATATATACTGAAATGATTTTTTGGATTTAATGAAAGTGGATTATTTTTGAATCAACTAAATTATATATTGATTAAGTTTAGGTCCTTATAGTTATTCAATACTCTATATTCAATAAAAACTAATATTGAAATATATATTTTTAACATAAAAATTATGATCACCCCATTGAGAAGGGATAAGTAGAATGAAATATTTATTTATTAAAAAATATAATTACTTTTTCAATTTTAAATGATAAAATTGATCCATTTGAAAAGGGGGTTTTGCAATAGTATTAGAATCAGGCACTAATTAAATAGTACATTCAACCTCCTAATCTAGAATTAAACCAAAAAATCATCTAGAAAAACATGAATTTTTTATTTACTAAAATAACATTACTATTTTAATAAGTTTCATAATATTCAAAAATATGAGTTAGGTAACCTTTACATATATCTGTAAAAAATTTATCAGCTACTGGAAATGTTATTAGAGCCATGAAATCAGTGAATAAAATATTATTGCCTCCAAATTCAATAATTACATTATGTACTAATCTCTAATACATATGCAATGTGATACAAAACTATACAAATTATAGTTTAATAAGATGTGAAGAAGACACCATCTAATTGATAAAAATATTAGGATTCTGCTAAATCATGGTTTCTTTAATACTTTCACCTTGAGTTTTCTCCTAAATTTCTGTATTGATTTCATGTAGTAACATTCCAAATTAACTTGAACATTTATCACAAATGAATGGATACAAAAACATAGTCAAAAAGGGTATTAGAATAATTCAAATACCAAAGTAAAATACCTATCACCATTTCATTTTAATTCTTAAAATTAATAGTAGTAGTAGGAAATGATTTTTCCATGCCATTTGAATCCAATATTGATTATTTTTAGTAATATTTACTGTATTTGTACACCCATTAAAATAATTACCCAATAATTACAACTAAAATATATCACTATTAAATTTGTATATTTTACCCAATTAATATATTCTTAAGGATTGTTTTCCTTGTAATTATGCGACATATCGAAATTCATTACAAATTGGTAAAACATCCCTAATTTCATAATACATTCTCAAGGGTAATATTTACCACATCTAAATCATGACTGGAACATCAATTTATCACATCCATATTTATATATTTAATGTTTACCCATCATTTACCATCCTAACCACTTTTTACATTCATCATAATGAGCAATATAACTGTTAAATAACTCTATCACAACATTTCCACCAAAAAAACTACATTTTCATAACATTAAAACTATCATGGGGATAAAGAAGATCATATAATTGTTTTGAATATTGAGTAAAATATATTATTTTTTATTAATGACCCAAAAAAATTTAGTATATACATGAACAGAATTTTAAAATTTTCATTTTAAGAGGCTATAAAATCATTATATTTTTGCCTCAATTCTAGGAATTATTTTTCTAGAAGGGGTCAAAAAACATAAGGAAATATTTCTAAATGAGATAATCCTAATATTTTTCACAATCCATGGATGTGAGGTAATATATGTAATGACACAAAATTTCATTAATGGAAAATCCCTCTTGATCCAGTTAAATGTTTCTTTATGTTTTTATAAGATGTCAACTTCTTTAGTTTAACGTTAAGATTTGTGACCATTACTTTTATAGCCGTTGAACAGTGATCATCTGGGTAGTTTAAATATAAGGCTTTAACAAACCAATTTTTCTACTCAGACAAAGGAAGCGATGGCCTCATCCAGTAGAATTGCCCCTTACGAAGCCCATTTGTCGGAGCTCGGAAAGGAGGTGGCGTCTTTGGGCTTTGCCCTTGACCAAGCCCAAGCTGAGCTTCATCAAGTCAAGCTCGAACGTGATCCTCTACGGGAAAAATGGAAGTTGATTGAGATTACCACTCGAGCAATGTTATCCGAGCAACCCCAAGAGTCTGTCACCATCGCACACCTTACCCTTAGGTCTTATGCGGCTATTTTAAGGGGTTATGTAACCAATAAGTAGCACCATGTTCATGTACATTATTTTTGTATATAATATTGAATATAATTTCTAGTCATTTTTGATACATTGTAATTAGTTTTTAAAGTACAAATGGTGTTTTTTAGTTATTATTTAATTAAGAATTATATTTTATTAAATTAAAGGATTTTTGAATTAAATATTATTTTAATAAAATATTATTATTAATATTAAATTAATTTTTATTAAATATAAATGATCTTATAATTTTATGAATGCAATTAAAATTTTTATTTAGGTTTGAAAGCCATTTCTGTCAAAACCCGTGAATTTTTTTATAAATGTCGGTTTTTATTTTAAAAGTGAAAATTCACATATTTAGAAAATTATTTAGATAAAATAAATATTATTTTTGGAATCAGGACGTCGAAATTATCCAACGGTGAATTTTTCATAATTTTCTGAGACAGTCAAATTTTTGGGTAAAAATTAAATACCATTTATATATATAATGTGTTTTATGACATCATAATGACCCAATGGTGATGTAATAAAATACCATAATCCCTATTTTCGGCCAATATATGTTTTATCATTAAAATAATGAGGTTTTGGGTTTGTTTGACTCACTTTTCAAAGCATTAATGGAGCCCTCAAGACTTATTCAACACTTTGCCTTTTTAAAATTAATTTCCATAGGAGTGTGACTCACCTCCACAAAAGCAACCCTAATTTTTTAATAAGTTCGGACCTTGGCCTTGTAAAATATTGTTTTCCTCTTCCCTTTTCCAGAAACCATGGGCAAATACCATGGGATGGTTTGTGGTTTGGATTATTTTAATATAAGGGGTCCCAAACCTAAATAATAAAGAATTCTCTCACCTTTCCTATATAAACCCACCCAAGCTCCCACTTCCTCCTCACTCAAAGCCCTTGAAGTTCGTCAAAACTCTGCCCTACTCTCTCTAGAATCCTGTCAAGGTGCCCCAAGCTCCCAAGAAGCCTCTCACAAGCCTCTCTCTAGCCTTTGGAAGCACACTTCCAAGTAAGGGTTTTTCTTCCTTTCTCATTTTTGTCAATTTTCTTTAAGTTGTATTGCCCTTTTAATTTCATTTATGAATGTTGGGGTATGGTTTCGCACCTCTCCCATACTGCCCTCTTATTTTTTGAATGATGGGAGACCCCTTTCTCTCTCATTAAATTCCTCCCATGTACACCCGTTACTATGCCGAAATTCCGAAAGGAACCTTTTTCTCCTGTTTTATATTCAAGCAATACTTTTGTATCATGAATCTAAATTCCTTTTCAATTGTTGGGACATGTATCTATATGAACTTCTTACTGTCCATTACATGTAAATATGATGAGGAACCCTTTTCTCTCTCATCAACCTTTTTTATGAATTCTTATGTCACGCCGTTACGCTGCCGAAATCGCGCCGATTTTCTAAGCCAATGTCTTTGTGTAGTGAATACCATGCCCATTTCTCCATCAAGGGTATTCACCTTTATGCACATTTACACATTGATTATAAAGTTTCATGTATGAATTCCACATTCCTTTATCGTGGAAGAAATGATTATGTTTTATGAATCCATGTTTTATGATCCATGTGGCACACTTATGCATGAAATGAAATGTTTAAGAAGGGTGCGCCCTGATAGCGCTCCAATGCATTGGGTAAAGTATAGTATCATGATACGTCATGTGCAATGACTGTTGACTCATGCTAATTCAAGTGCAACGAGGGTTTACTCGTGCTTCAAGTGCAATGAGGGTTTACTCATGCTCCATGTGCAATGAGCCTTGGCTCATGCTAATTCAATGTTAAGTGTTGTTGCCACATTTCCATGTTATGATTATCATGCTTTATCATGCCTTTATGTTCATGTCTCTCTTATGCTCTATTGATATGCCTATTGCCTAACATGTATTGTACTCCTCATGTTATTCATTATGTACTCCCTTACTGGGCTTTATAGCTCACCCTTTTCTTATGCATGTCCTCAGGTTATCCCATGCTATGCTAAGTACGAAGGAATGTAGTGGTCATGTAAAGGAAGTTTTCAATAAGGATGTTGTATTTCATGTTTAAAGTTTTTATGTAATGATCCTAAGCCCCAAAGACACTAAACCTCTCGATCTTCTTTGTTGTATCAAGTGAAGTTTTATGTAATAAAGCATGTTTAAGTTGTAATAAAAAGCTGGGTTGTCATAGTTGGTATCAGAGGATAGGTTTAGTTATTTTTGGGATTAGGAAACCCTAGTAAAGCCTTAGATACAAGACTAAGCATAATAAAAACATCCCTAAATTTTGGTAAATACTAAGTAAGTGGTTTATCAAACAAATACATCCTTGTCTGGATACGAGCAGGTAGAGGCGGCTCTGGCACAGATGTATCCTAGGGGTAAAACCCGAAAACACCGCTTTGAGCTAGACTCGAACGGGAACTGGTGCATGACAACGGGCCTTGCTGCACTCTTGGTTACGACACTCCCGGGGGATATGTTTTGATAAATTTACAATCTTAGTATGA
Organism: Viscum album; assembly: GCA_963277665.1. Taxonomy (NCBI): domain Eukaryota; kingdom Viridiplantae; phylum Streptophyta; class Magnoliopsida; order Santalales; family Viscaceae; genus Viscum; species Viscum album. The sequence continues at coordinate 396,949,959 of OY728151.1, read as the reverse complement.
ACCCTTATTAAGGGAAAAATGCCCCTAAGAATATATGTTAGAAGGAAGATCATGAAAAGCCTGGATTGAATCCTATAGACTCATGAGTTGAAGAGATTAAAGTTTATTTATAAGTCATCAACTTTTGTCTTTGGATTACCCTTTATGTGTTACCCCTAACTTTCCTTTTATTCCAGCCAATGGCCGGTAATAGGAGACCTCGGGCTAACAACCGTTGTGAAGATCAGTGTGATGATTGTACCAATGAGATGCCCAATCCAATGGGAGCGGGAATCGCGAACTTTGTCACTCTTCTCTCTCAGCTAACTCAAGTTTTGAATAGAAACACTGGTCAAGAGGAACGTTCAACCCCACCTAAGAAAGAACAAGTCGCTATTGAAATCTTCATGAGACAAAGGCCTCCTACTTTTAGTGGATCATCCGATCCCACGATTGCTGAACAATGGATCAACTCCAATGAAAAGATATTCTCCATCCTCCAATGCTCTGAAAAAGAGAAGGTTCTCCTGGCGGCTTATCGTATGGAGGGTGAAGCTGATCAATGGTGGACGTTGATCAAAAATACGAAGCCTGAGGAGGAGATCGAGGCTTTGGAATGGAAGGTATTCCGGAAGATGTTTTTCGATAAATATTTTCCACGCACCCTCCGTCTTAAGATGGAAAGGGACTTCCTTTCCCTCAAGCAGAAAGATGAGGAATCTGTGGGAGCGTACGAGGAAAACTTCACAAGGCTTGCACGATACGCTTCCAGCTTTGTCGTTACCCCCGAATGCAAGGTTGACCGCTTCTTTGGTGGGCTGAAGCCTAGCTTGCGGAAAGCATTAGCGATCCGTGACTTCGACAGCTATGAGGAAATTGTCCGATGTGCCCTCAAGGTTGAAATGGAGATCGGAGAATCACAGGGGTATCATGGGGAGAAGAAGCGGAAGGTGGACTTCAATGCTGGTGGTCCGATGGATAAATCCAACGGCGCTAAGAAATTCCAGCACCCCACTTGCCAAAAGTGTGGAAAGAAGCACCCTGGAAATTGCCTTAGGGGGACAAGAAAATGCTTCAAGTGTGGAAGAGAAGGGCACCTAGCTGTTAACTGTCAGCAAGAAGGACCCGCGGCTGCGACGGAGGGGAGGAACGCTCCGTTCGAACCTCAACGCGTTGTTCAATGCTTCAAATGCAAAGAACCGGGTCATTTTGCGAATCAGTGCCCTAATCCAAGGGTTATCGGAGGCAATCAACAACCTCCAAGACAGCAAGGAAGAGCTTTTGCCATCACTTCTGCCGAAGTGAACCCCGACAACGAAGTGGTGACAGGTACGCTAGTTATTCATTCAAGAATAGCGAACGTACTTTTTGATTCAGGTTCTACGCATTCTTTTATATCTCAAAAGTTTAGTAGAATAATCCCTGCACCACCACAAGTCATGGAAGTAAAGATGTCGGTGAGTACGGCAAATGGGGCAATCATTGCATCCCATGAGTATAAGTCCTCCCCTGTTATAATCTGTGGATTGAATTTCCCGGCGAACCTCGTCATACTCCCTTTGGTGGAATTTGATGCAATTCTTGGCATGGATTGGCTTTCCTTATATAGAGCCAACATAAATTGTCGAGAGAGGGAAATCACACTCCATATGGAGAATCGACCCCCGATTCTTTACAAGTGTCAGGAGGAAGATGAATCTCCTTTAGCTCCATCATCTCAAGCATGGATATTACTGCCTTATGAGCACGCATATCTGGCTCAGATGATTGAGTCCAAGGAAGAAACCACCCTTGAAGAAATGCCTATTGTGAGGGAATTCGCTGAAGTATTTCCCGAGGAACTTCCTGGTCTTCCTCCAAGAAGAGATGTTGAGTTCTCAATTGAACTTATACCTGGGGCGCTACCAATATCCAAGACTCCATATAGAATGGCTGTTGTTGAGCTTGAAGAACTGAAGAAACAACTACAGGAGAATCTGGATAAAGGGTTTATACGCCCAAGTGCATCACCATGGGGTGCACCAGTCCTCTTCGTCAAGAAGAAGGATGGGTCAATGCGGCTTTGCATCGATTATCGTGAACTTAACAAAATCACGATAAAGAACAAGTATCCTCTCCCAAGAATCGATGACTTGTTTGATCAGCTGCGTGGAGCTCAATACTTCTCCAAGGTCGACCTGCGGTCGGGATATTATCAAGTAAGGGTGAAGAAGGAAGATATCCCCAAGACTGCTTTTCGTACAAGGTACGGGCACTATGAATTCATAGTAATGCCTTTTGGACTCACCAATGCTCCAGCAATATTCATGGACATGATGAATAGAGTCTTTAGAGATTACCTAGATAAATTTGTGGTAGTCTTTATAGATGATATTCTGATATACTCCAAAACCAAGGAGGACCATGAGGAGCATTTAAGAACTGTACTGGAGACTTTGCGCAAGGACAAGCTCTATGCCAAGTACAGCAAGTGTGAGTTCTGGTTGAAGGAGGTCTCATTCTTGGGCCATATCATCACAAGCAATGGGATATCTGTGGACCCCTCTAAAACAGATGCAATTGAGGGATGGCCGAGGCCAACATCGGTAACTGATATCCGTAGCTTCTTGGGGTTAGCTGGATATTATCGACGATTTGTGAGAAACTTCTCACGATTTTCCAACCCTCTTACCAAGCTAACTCGAAAGGGAGTAAAGTTTTCTAGGAGTGATGAATGCGAAGAAAGCTTCAAGGAGTTGAAAAGGAGGCTTATCACTGCACCCGTGCTCACTTTACCCACAAGTGGGGAACTTTTTGTGGTATTCAGTGATGCTTCGAAGAAGGGCTTAGGATGTGTGCTGATGCAGAATGATAAAGTGATATCCTATGCCTCAAGACAGTTGAAAATCCATGAGCGAAACTATCCAACGCATGATCTGGAGTTGGCGGCGGTGATCTTTTCCTTGAAAATCTGGCGGTATTATCTCTATGGAGAGAAATGTGAGATATATACTGACCACAAGAGTCTTAAATATATATTCACACAGAAAGAGCTTAATATGCGCCAGAGAAGATGGATAGAGCTCATAAAAGATTATGACTGTTCAATACATTACCACCCTAGGAAGGCGAACAAGGTGGCGGATGCCCTATGTAGAAAGGATCCAGCAATTCTATCAATGATGAGAATTGAGAAGGATCCAATCTTCTTAGACTTGATGAAGATGGATGTGGGAATCATAAAGAAGGGAACATCATCAATCCTTTCACAAATGATTGCTCAACCATCTCTTTTGGAAAGGTTAAAGGATGCTCAAAAGGATGATGCGAGAATCCAAGAAAAAGTGGATGCTATCAAAAAGGGAAAATCCTCAGAGTTTAATGTTAATGAAGAAGGAATTGTGCGGTTTGGGAAAAGACTATGTGTCCCATCAAGTTCGGAGCTGAAGAAGGAACTTTTGGATGATGCACATAGTTCAAATTTCTCTATTCACCCAGGGAGCACAAAGATGTATCGAGATCTCCGAGAAAACTTTTGGTGGGATAATATGAAGAAGGAGATCGCTGAATATACATCAAAGTGTCTGGTGTGTCAGCAAGTGAAGGCAGAGAGGCAGAAGTCTAAGGGGATGATGCAACCATTGCCCATACCAGAATGGAAATGGGAGAACATCACCATGGACTTCGTCACTAGACTTCCAAGGACATCCAAAAGCAACAATGCAATCTGGGTTATTGTGGATCGTCTTACAAAGACTGCACACTTCATTGCTATTCGAGAGGATTTCTCTTTGGATCAACTGGCACAGATATATATCAGGGAAGTGGTATGGTTTCATGGAGTACCACTATCTATTGTGTCTGACCGAGATCCAAGATTTACCTCTAAGTTTTGGAAGAGTCTTCAACATGCTCTGAATACTGAACTGAACTTCAGTACGGCCTATCATCCTCAAACTGATGGCCAATCCGAGCGGACTATCCAAACACTTGAGGATATGTTGAGAGCGTGCTCAATGGACTTTAAAGGAGGATGGGATCAACATCTTCCCCTAGTTGATTTCTCTTATAATAATAGTTTCCACTCGAGCATCCAAATGGCACCATATGAAGCCCTGTACGGGAAAAGGTGTAGAACACCGGCATGTTGGGATGAAGTCGGTGAACGTAAGCTGCTTGGACCAGAAATGGTCGAAGAAATGGTGGAGAAGGTGAAAACCATTCAGCAACATATCAAGGCAGCCCAAAGTCGACAGAAGAGTTATGCAGATAATCGTCGACGAGACCTTGAGTTTAAAGTCGGAGACATGGTGTTTTTACGCATATCTCCGTGGAAGAAGGTCATGAGGTTTGGAAAGAAAGGGAAGTTAAGTCCAAGGTACATCGGCCCATTCGTGATTCTTGATCGTGTTGGGGCTGTGGCCTATCGACTAGCACTTCCACCTACTATGGCCAAGGTGCATGATGTCTTCCATGTATCCCTCTTAAGGAAGTACATACCAGACCCTTCACATGTACTCTCTTCCGAGGTGGTACAATTAGAAGACGATCTTTCTTATGTGGAGCAACCAGTGAAGATCTTAGATCGTAGAGAAAAAGTTCTACGAAATAAGACAATGCCCCTCGTCAAGGTGTTGTGGAGAAACCACAAGTTTGAAGAAGCAACTTGGGAGTCGGAGGATATGATGAAGCTAAGTTACCCACATTTGTTTTAGTGTGGGAAAAGGAAAATTTCGAGGGCGAAATTTCTTAAGGGGGGAATGTTGTAACGACCCAAAATTTCATTAATGGAAAATCCCTCTTGATCCAGTTAAATGTTTCTTTATGTTTTTATAAGATGTCAACTTCTTTAGTTTAACGTTAAGATTTGTGACCGTTACTTTTATAGCCGTTGAACAGTGATCATCTGGGTAGTTTAAATATAAGGCTTTAACGAACCAATTTTTCTACTCAGACAAAGGAAGCGATGGCCTCATCCAGTAGAATTGCCCCTCACGAAGCCCATTTGTCGGAGCTCGGAAAGGAGGTGGCGTCTTTGGGCTTTTCCCTTGACCAAGCCCAAGCTGAGCTTCATCAAGTCAAGCTCGAACGTGATCGTCTACGGGAAAAATGGAAGTTGATTGAGATTACCACTCGAGCAATGTTATCCGAGCAACCCCAAGAGTCTGTCACCATCGCACACCTTACCCTTAGGTCTTATGCGGCTATTTTAAGGGGTTATGTAACCAATAAGTAGCACCATGTTCATGTACATTATTTTTGTATATAATAATGAATATAATTTCTAGTCATTTTTGATACATTGTAATTAGTTTTTAAAGTACAAATGGTGTTTTTTAGTTATTATTTAATTAAGAATTATATTTTATTAAATTAAAGGATTTTTGAATTAAATATTATTTTAATAAAATATTATTATTAATATTAAATTAATTTTTATTAAATATAAATGATCTTATAATTTTATGAATGCAATTAAAATTTTTATTTAGGTTTGAAAGCCATTTCTGTCAAAACCCGTGAATTTTTTTATAAATGTCGGTTTTTATTTTAAAAGTGAAAATTCACATATTTAGAAAATTATTTAGATAAAATAAATATTATTTTTGGAATAAGGACGTCGAAATTATCCAACGGTGAATTTTTCATAATTTTCTGAGACAGTCAAATTTTTGGGTAAAAATTAAATACCATTTATATATATAATGTGTTTTATGACATCATAATGACCCAATGGTGATGTAATAAAATACCATAATCCCTATTTTCGGCCAATATATGTTTTATCATTAAAATAATGAGGTTTTGGGTTTGTTTGACTCACTTTTCAAAGCATTAATGGAGCCCTCAAGACTTATTCAACACTTTGCCTTTTTAAAATTAATTTCCATAGGAGTGTGACTCACCTCCACATAAGCAACCCTAATTTTTTAATAAGTTCGGACCTTGGCCTTGTAAAATATTGTTTTCCTCTTCCCTTTTCCAGAAACCATGGGCAAATACCATGGGATGGTTTGTGGTTTGGATTATTTTAATATAAGGGGTCCCAAACCTAAATAATAAAGAATTCTCTCACCTTTCCTATATAAACCCACCCAAGCTCCCACTTCCTCCTCACTCAAAGCCCTTTAAGTTCGTCCAAACTCTGCCCTACTCTCTATAGAATCCTGTAAAGGTGCCCCAAGCTCCCAATAAGCCTCTCACAAGCCTCTCTCTAGCCTTTGGAAGCACACTTCCAAGTAAGGGTTTTTCTTCCTTTCTCTTTTTTGTCATTTTTCTTTAAGTTGTATTGCCCTTTTAATTTCATTTATGAATGTTGGGGTATGGTTTCTCACCTCTCCCATACTTCCCTCTTATTGTTTGAATGATGGGAGACCCCTTTCTCTCTCATTAAATGCCTCCCATGTACACCCGTTACTATGCCGAAATTCCGAAAGGAACCTTTTTCTCCTCTTTTATATTCAAGCAATACTTTTGTATCATGAATCTAAATTCCTTTTCAATTGTTGGGACATGTATCTATATGACCTTCTTACTGTCCATTACATGTAAATATGATGAGGAACCCTTTTCTCTCTCATCAACCTTTTTTATGAATTCTTATGTCACGCCGTTACGCTGCCGAAATCGGGCCGATTTTCTAAGCCAATGTCTTTGTGTAGTGAATACCATGCCCATTTCTCCATCAAGGGTATTCACCTTTATGAACATTTACACATTGATTATAAAGTTTCATGTATGAATTCCACATTCCTTTATCGTGGAAGAAATGATTATGTTTTATGAATCCATGTTTTATGATCCATGTGGCACACTTATGCATGAAATGAAATGTTTAAGAAGGGTGCGCCCTGATAGCGCTCCAATGCATTGGGTAAAGTATAGTATCATGATACGTCATGTGCAATGAGTGTTGACTCATGCTAATTCAAGTGCAACGAGGGTTTACTCGTGCTTCAAGTGCAATGAGGGTTTACTCATGCTCCATGTGCAATGAGCCTTGGCTCATGCTAATTCAATGTTAAGTGTTGTTGCCACATTTCCATGTTATGATTATCATGCTTTATCATGCCTTTATGTTCATGTCTCTCTTATGCTCTATTGATATGCCTATTGCCTAACATGTATTGTACTCCTCATGTTATTCATTATGTACTCCCTTACTGGGCTTTATAGCTCACCCTTTTCTTATGCATGTCCTCAGGTTATCCCATGCAATGCTAAGTACGAAGGAATGTAGTGGTCATGTAAAGGAAGTTTTCAATAAGGATGTTGTATTTCATGTTTATAGTTTTTATGTAATGATCCTAAGCCCCAAAGACACTAAACCTCTCGATCTTCTTTGTTGTATCAAGTGAATTTTTATGTAATAAAGCATGTTTAAGTTGTAATAAAAAGCTGGGTTGTCATAATATATCTCTATGGTACTCTTAAAAATAGACCACCCCGGATCTACTCCACCTTTAAATTGATATACCACATGAGTTACCTATATTTGTTCAGTAGATTCCATGACTTTAAATATATTCTAAAAAGATTTGATTCATCTTTAATCTACCATATTAGTATATGATATTATGAGTGATGGGGGATATTTCCTTATAAAATTATCTACTATAGAAATTTTCATTCCTGATATTTCATGTTCCTCTCTAATATGAATACCACAACCAATTATTTCTTATTTCAACTGATCCATCCCTAAAATAAACATTTCTATACCATTTCCAACCATATCTGGATGCTACATTGGAAAGATATATTTCTATTGGTTCCTTCCACTATATCATTCCTATTTTCCATATTAAAAACAATTTTGACAGATATAGTATAGGTGTATAAACATTGTAAAATGAAAATTCTATATCATTTCAACATAACCATAAAGTAAAATCATTCAATTGGATTCTATTTACATTTTCCAAAACAATATAGTTTTCTAAATCAACCTATAATACATTTTATATGGTAAAAACGTAAATATTAAATAATAATGAGTTTTTTGTAACAAATTTATTCAATTATATTTGAGAATCCTTTTATTTTTATTTTTTTATAGAAATTTTTTGTTACTCAGACAAAAAAACATATAATACAAGGTGGACACTTCTGATCAGAATCCATTTTTTCCACCATAAATGTTTTCAAAACAAAAAATGATTTCTTTTCATCAAAAATATTATATACATTCAATTTGAAATCTTATTTTCCATTAGCCTTCATTATCTATTATTAAATAAATTTTAAAAACAATGTATGGATAAAAAATCATAATAAGGGACAAGAAAATATGATCATCATATATTATCTGTAAAATATAAAAACCTATCATAAAACATTTGGTAATAATAATAACTCTAAAAAAGAAATATAATTATCATTATTTTAAAATTATATTTTATTTTAAATTTAAAAAAAAATTATTTCTATGAAAACTCATTATATTTTATAGAAAATCCATGTAAGTTCTTTAAGAAATCATCTCATAAAATCCTTGTATAACCCTTGTGGAACCATTACAAATTAGAATAACCATATGAACAACTTCAAGTATAATTATCCATATAAAATAATCATTAACCAATTTCTTGGTGTTCTATATGGGCACACAAATCATATATTCTATAATGGGCTCACCTGACACAATTTGGGATCACTGGTATTAAATAATTTCTAAGCACCATATCTGGAATGAAACATTTTAATCATAAAATATTTCATCATAAAAAACATGAAAACATTTTTCAACTAATTTTGAAAACACTTTAAATTTTAAAAATACATTTTTCATTTAAGAAACCATTTTATAATTTAAACTACATAGTAAAAGGGAAGGTGGGTTTATTTAATGAAAACATGAAATCATGTAAAGGATTCCGAACTTCAAATAGTGGTTATGGTGGTGGGAAAATTTATTTTACCCATATTTGTAAAAAAAAGAACATTCAATTGTCCTTTATAGACTAATTCCATACAAAAATTCCTTTTTAGAATTTAATTTATTTAATGGACTAAATTTATTTTATAAGTCTACCATGTCTAATAATAAATTTATTTTATAAACATGTATGTTGATTAAGAAGATAGTTGGAAGTAAAATAATAAAAAATATTTTCATAAATAACATACTCTTATTACATTGTAAACATTGGAATCAAAATCCCATGAAATAATTATCATTAAAAATAAAATGATAATAGGGAAACACATAAAATAATAAGTCCAATGTTTTTTATATACACATTTTATAATAATTTAGGTCCAGAACATAAAAATATGCCTATATGAAAAGAAAATTTAGATGAAGTACCTTTCCATGAGTTTGATTCATCACATACAATATAGATAATCTTGAATTATAAACTTATGTTACTTATTTACATTCTGAAAAATATTTTCTAAATTCATTATTCCTTTTATTTATCTTACTACCATCTCATATAAAATTACATGATCAATTTTTTTTTACTTTATATATTTCGATATATTTGAATTTTGTGTCAGAAATGACTTTTGTAGGTTGACCATGGGTAAAATATGTCACAATTAAACCAATAAAAAATAAAAAACAGAAAATATTTATCATAACTAAAAATTATTTAAATTTTTGAATCTAATAATTAAATATGGATTTTAAAATTGAAATATGTAAGGATCATTTAGATGGTAGACATTATGAATGCATGAGTAACATTTCAATTGTTCAATGATGATTATGGTAAAAGGGTATGAACTATGTTATATTTACAAAATTATAATAGTATTAAAAATATAAAAATAATTTATTTTAATATATTTATATACATCATCCATGTGATTTAGTAAGGAAAAATAATAACATCGCTTCATGGAAGCATTACTCCACACATCTATAGATGACGTTATAATTTTTTAGTGTGTGAAAAAAGTGATATTTTTAATTTTAAGAATGATAAATAAATAATTAGTGTAATTAATATTTCATTTATATCACATATATTCATTAAATTTATCATTATTAACTTCTGTGTAAATAAATAGGCAACAAATAATCACATCGCTTCACAATGTGGTATTCCATCGTATCCACAAGCAATGTTGTCGTATCCCCCAAATAACAGAATTTAAGAAGGTATATTTGATATCATAACTCTATAAGTATAAATATTTTCTATATAATTTATATATACATTAAATAGATATTTATAAGAACTCATGAGAGGCAATGACAGAAAATAATGGACATTTATTTGCGAGGTCGTAGTCCATGATACACACGAATAATGATTTTATATCCCATTTCATGGAAGTGGAAATTGATTTAGGTTATTAAATTAACATGATAACATTAAATTATATGGAATATATTGTTTTTATTATACATTCATATCTAAAGAATATTTTAAGGAGCTAGAAGAAAAAATAATATGATGTTTCTTGGTTAAGCATGATTCCTCTTCTCCAAGAAACCTCCAAATTTATGAAAAAAGACTCCATAGTATAGATTTATGATAAAAATAAGGGATAATTGTATTAAATAGGAAATTAAGGATGATATTTCATCATCAATTGGAAATTAAAAAGTGATTCGGGGTGTGATGTGGATAGAAGTCGCATAGTCTTTTTTTATGTTAGGTGAGTTGCACAATTAATTTTTGAAAAAAAGAGTAATCAATTTTTTCACATGAATGAATGCCCCAAAAAAATCCCATATAATGATGTATAAAATATAATGACATAATATGGCCATAAAATAAATTTATGATAATTTTGTTTCTTTTTCACACTTATCATTTTTGTTTAACCAACCTATATATATTTTTTCACCTTAATAGTGGAAATAAATTTTTAATGTTGTCATTAATAAATATGGACATAAGTAATGTTGAAATTATTAAATAATAATAATATATCCAATAAAAAATATGGAATTAATTTTATCATATTAAATTATTAAAATTATAATATTTTAATTTAAAATTAAACCCATAAATTTGATGAAAATGATCGTTTTCGGGAAGTGTATTTTATATGTAAACTATTACATCATATTAATGAAATGATTTATAATTATTATTATATGAATTTAAAATAAATTTCATTTATTTAATATATATCTAATTTAATTTATTCACAATTATATATTATTTTAAATAACCAAAAATGTATAAACAGTCTTCATTTTAAAACAATTTTTAGAAAACCCATATTTTGAACCCACAATGAATATAATAATAAAGTTAAATATAAATAATGATTAAATAATAATTAAATTGATTAAATATAACTAAATAATGGTTATTCAACTTGGAATGATTTTTCAAAAATAATAGTAATTTTAAAATTATTAATTCATTGAAAAGAATTGACATGTTTTAAAAAATTAGTATTATATTCTATTCACAAAAAAAAATATTTTCCAAAAAATAAAAAAAATAACCCCAACTTAATTTTGATAAGTTTTTTTTTCAAAAATGAAATTAATTTTTTCAAAATGAAATTATATAATTTATAAATTATATTTTAAACAAATCTTAAAATAAAAGAATTTAAATAAATATATTTATTTTTTCGGTTTAACAACTACATAATATTATTATAAATGACACAACTATCTAATTAATATTAATAATTTTGAAAAATATTTATTATATCATTATCGTAGATTTTACAGTTAATTAATTATTTTTTAAATTATATTTTGTTGGATAATTGTATTTCTTCTTTTTTGTTTTTTTAAAATTTATGCTCTTGTAAATTGGACCTAAATATTCATAATCATGAGTATATAATGTTTATGGTAATAGTATATGGGGGATTTAATACTTATAAAATAGTGGAAGATGATGATTCATTAGTCAATAAAGTACAATGTCTGATCCAATTGTATCTAGTCATAAATTACTCAATATATGACCATTGTTGTTTTATATGTGGATATAAATAAATTAATCATGAGTCTTATAATAACATAAGAGTATTACAATTATAAATATATTATTTTTAGTGAATCATTAAGAACATATTATTATTTATAAGGGACATTTTGTAATGCCCTGACCCCAGAAGCATAGAGTTGGTGCCTAATTACATAACATTGTCATGATCACAAAAGATCAAGTCTCATAAGACTGATTAGTTTAGTAGCCTTGGAAGTATTAGATATATTCATAAGGATTAAATTACATCCAAAAATGGCAAATAACAATAACATTGTTTCCAAAGACAGCACATAGATCCCATAGTCTATCCCTGCACGTTAGTCATAATATACTTATTCACGTCTTGGGAAGAATAAAATATAGAAAGGGGTGAGCTCAGATGGTCAGTAAGGATAACAATATAGAGGAAACTTTCATAAATAAGCACAAACATTTATGGTAATGTAAAAAACTAATACAATACCCTTTTCAACATAAACTTCATTATAATATGTCAAATATAAATCAAAATAATGCCATTTACTTACTCACATTGATATTATACTAGTCGAATAATCACATGAAATCACAATAGCCACTTTCATAATGATGGAATACATAATTCCAGACTTCATAAGAACATAGTCAAGGTCCTATGCCACAACTACAATTATGATTTTTCAAGGCTTTATGTCAGGACAGTAGTTTGTCCCATGATACCTACCAATGCATCGAGGAGCTATAGCGGGCTCCACCCATCACTTACTAAGTCCAATGCTTTCCTCATATGAAAATATTTAAACATAACCTAAATATTCCTATTAAAACTAGCATACGAAATTTCAATACATTATCCATAAACCATGAATGGTGTAAAAATAACACATCCACAATCAAACATATCACAAAACCTTCAATACAATATGGATATTTTGTATCATAATAAATCAACTCCAAACAAGATTAAAACCCATTAAAGGATGTTCACATAGATGAAATCAATACTACTGAAGATAAATATATCATTATTTTTTTGAAATAATATTAGGATACATAATTAAAAAATAAAAAATTTATTTCAAAATATTCATATAATATTGTAAGGAATGCTTCGACGATGTCATAAGATGGAATATAGCCACACCCACTGTATAAGTTAAAAACCATTCTTACCTTATTTTTATTGAAAAGGTTCTAATGTAACTTGTTTGGAAAATGATAGAAAGATTCGTTTCAAAACATATAAGGAAAAATAAGGGTATAAAATACATTAACTCATAGTCTAGTAAGTATTAAAAATGTTTTGGAATACATTTTTAGGAAAACAGGGATGTGGATGAAAAAGAGGTCTTTGTAGATAATTACATATAAACAACCATGAATAATGAAGAGGGTGTATAATTAACCCTTACAATGTAATTTTCATTTGTAGAGGGTAAGTTAAACTCTTGTATAATGTTAAAATAAATTTTATTAAATTATACATGAATCATATACATTAACATGATATCATATATTATCTTTTAATATTTCTTTGTTAATAAAATTTTAGTATTATCGTCCTTTCGGGTGTTAACTGATTCATTTTCCTTTATATGTCTTATTACATAAGTAATGATTGTTATGTATATGATTCATCTTATTCATATTCATAATGATATTAAGTCTTTAAACATTATTTTTAATGATAAAATAAAAAAATTTCTTGAATGGATATGATGTGGAATGAATCTCATCGCATTCATGGAGATGGAAATCTGTATGTACGCACGAGCGACAATATCATTCCTTTGAGATTAAAATAACATATAATTGGAGGGTATATCATATATAAAAAATCATTAACATGTAATAAATATTATTTACATCAATTATACCTCATTTTTATACCCACTCAAATAATAATGTATTGAATAAAAACTACACCATGACGTGTAGATGGTAAGCCGTACGTACACACGTATGGTGACATGTCCCTCAAAGGATGGATAGAATAATTAATATGGTTCTAACATATTAATAATAACATCATATTATATAGAAGATACTAGAGTTATTTTCTTAGAATGGAAACAAAAAAAGAGGTTGTGGAAGAACAATAGAACTTGAAAGAGGTGATGAAATATTTATCTCTTTTTCGGGTTTTTATTTTGATTTTATCAAAAGGGCTCCATAGGATGGCTTTATTACTAATGGAATGCCTGTAGGATGATGTGGGAATAGTTTAGAGGGTATTTGGGCAGGGTTTTACTATGCCAAATGGCTTTCTAGGTGTGAATTATATAGAAGGGGACGTGCCCTTTTATTAGAGGGATGAGGGGCACCTTTGTAAAAGATTGAAATATTTTTTTATAATAAAATCATTTTAGGTTTCTAATGGATTAAATATAAATTATTTAAATGATAAAGTTGTGATGGGTCGAACACCACTCAACCAATAGGTTTTAGACAGGTTTGGGTCACTATATTAACCTTATCTTATAAATTTAACTCTTAGTTAAATAGTTTGACATTTTCCATGTCTTATTGTATTTTAATATTATATGTTCATTAAAATTACTATAAACTACCAAGAGAACATAAAGTGGTTAATTAATGATATATATAATATTATTCAAGACCATTTTTTGACACTTAGATTTTTTGGAATAGAATATCAATTAATAATATAATTTTTGTTTTAGAAACACTTTTATGCCAATTTTGACACTATTTGATATTTTGTTTTTGTTGAATTTTTAATAGAATTATTAAATCTAAAAAAATTTATTTAACAAATCCAAACCTATCAAATTGACCTAGAATATTATTGGATGGAATAAAAACATTAAATTATATTTATTTTAACATCTATAATACAATTAATTTGATTCATTCATTAATAAGGAAAATACTACATCATCATTGTGTCATAATTAAATTTAAATATTAAATGAATAAAAATTATCATTAAAATACCATTATGTATTAAATATTAATATATTTCTAATGAATATTTATAGTCTAAGAGATAACATATAAAACACAATGAAAAAATTTATTTACCAAAAATATATAGGCTTTTATCATTTTTGTATTTACTTTAACTTAATTAATATAAAGTGTCATTATCACTTACAAGTGGCTACATGGGGTCCCAAAATTGACCCAAGGATGACCATGGTCCAACATTTATCATCTTATAGTGATATGAAACTTGTTAAGGTAATTTAATAATATTATAATATTATTGTTTACCCTTATTTACCGGATTTACCCTTTAGCCATGGTAAATAAAATATTTACAAAAGTAATTATTCTGAATGTCTTAAAATAAAAGATACCTATTTACAAAATTTGGAACTCATGATTATAAATATGGTATCCATTTTTCTAAATTAAAACACACAGGTGGAAAAAATTAAATTAAAATTTATTCTTGTTGTCAAAACAAAAAACGTTTTTTTAATAAATAATAACTATCAAAAGATTGACACTTGATTTTATCCATTTTAAATGTGAAATTACATCCAATGACCAATATTGGATTAAATGGTAAAAACAATATAATTATACTTAAAAACCACACAATAGTATAATTTAGCACAATAAATTATTTTGATTAAAAAAAATTAAATTAAATTTTAGTAATTTTTACTATTCATCAAAAACTGAATGTTTTTAGAAAAAATACCAAAAATTTACCCTAATATAATTTAGATAGTCTGAACCCAAAAATTAAGTCCATTTTGAATGATAAATTTGATAAAACTTCAAAAAGTGGGTTTTATTATTCACAACGGCTAGTTTGATTTGCCGTAGTGTGCTTGAATCTCGAAGTTGCGTAGAACCCAAGCTATTGCATTATTCAAAGGTAAACATATCGTGGAAGCTTGGGGTTACATTATCCCATCTTTCAAATAATTTCTTCCTAGAATTTTCAATAATATTATTTCATAAAAAGATTTGGGTGGTTCTCATCATAAGTACCTTGGGTTCCCACATTGCATCTTCCATATTATGGTTTCTCCATAGATCTTTTACCAGATGAATCATTCGGTTTAACATCACTTGTTCTCTGGTATCATGAATTTTGAATGGATTTTCACAAAAAGACAGATCAAGTCCCAGTTCAATTTTTTCATAGGTGAGTAAATGCATTGGGCCATGCATGTATTTTCTCAACAATGATATGTGGAACACATTGTGAAATTTGGAGAGACTTGGCGGCATTTCCAAATGGTAAGCTACAACACCAATTTGTTCTAGAATTTCGAAAGGTCTGATGTACACTTGACTAAATTTTCCCTTCTTAACGAAATGTATAACACCCTTTTATAGAGATACATTCAAGAAGACATGATCTCCTACATGAAATTCCAAATCCTTCCTTCAGTTATTAGCATAGATATTCTCTATAATTTGAGCTATTTTGATGTGGGTTTGGATTACCTTTAACTTTTCGATCGTTTCCTCAACAAGTTATGGTTCTACAAGTTTTCTTACACCAACATCATCCCAACATGTTAGTGTTCGCTATCTCTTTCTATATAACGCTCCATATTGTGCCATCTGAATTCTTAAATGGAAGCTATTGTTATAGGAAAATTATACTAGAGGTAAATATTGAACCCACTTTCCATGAAAGTCAAGTGAGAATGATCTCAACATGTCTTCTAAAGATTTAATAGTATGTTCTGATTGTCCTTCAGTTTGAGGGTGGTAGGAAGGGCTCAAATGAAGTTCAGTATCCAGATATTTTTTATTACTTTTCTAGAATCTTGATGTAAAATGTGGATCATGATCAGAAACAATCGATTGGGGTACTCCATGAAGTCTCACAACATCATAATATACAATCTTGCTAAACTTTCAAGTGGTAAATCTTCTCTTATAAGAAGAAAATGTGCTGAATTGGTAAGACTATCAACAACGATACATATTGCATTGTTCCTTCTAGGACTCTTCAGTAGTCCCATGGTAAAGTCCATCGTAATATTTTCCCATTTCCACTCAGGTATGAGAAGAGGTTTCATGACTCATCCAGGCCGTTGCCGTCCAAATTTCACTTGATGACAAACCATACATCTTGACAAAAAATCAGCAATCTCCCACTTCATGTTGTCCCACCAAAAATGTTCCTTCAAATAGCTGTACATATTAGTGATACCGGGGTGTATAGAGAAATTGGATCTATGAGAATCAACCAAAAATTCTCTTTTTAGATCAGTTATATCAGGAACAGAATGTATCTTCCCAAATTTCAGAATTTCATCTTCCTATACGAAGTCACTCAATCTCTTGTTATTCCAAGCTTTAATCTTCTTTTGAAACTCCTCATCATCAGCCTAAGTAATTTTTGTCCTTTATAGTAACGATGGGTTGGAAATCATGTGAAAAATCATTGATGTTTCACCTTCCATGGATATTCCCATATCCATCTTTACTCGATCCAAGTATATAGGATCCATTTCAACTCACATCTTTTCCAAAACACCATGATCCTTTCTGCTCAAAGCATCTGCCACATTATTTTCCTTCCCTGGGTGGTAGTGTATCGTGAAATCATAATCCTTGAGTTGTTAAAGCCATCTCACTTGCATCATGTTGAGTTTTTCTTATGAAGAAATATACTTTATACACTTATGATCGGTATATATCTCACATTTTTCACCATAGAGATAATTTCTCCAGATATTTAATGAAAATATTACAGCAACTAACTCAAGAACATGAGTAGGATAGTTTTTCTAATGAATTTTCAGCTATTGTGATGCATAGGCAATAACCCTGTCATTTTTTATAAGGACACAACTTAGTCCTATCATTGAAGCATCACTACAAAATATAAACCCATAATTCCCCAATGGTAGAGTGAATATAAGAACATTGACTAATCATCTCTTAAATTCTTTAAAAAAATATTCACACTCATTTTTCCATACAAATTTAACCCCTTTACGTGTGATATTGGTTAATGAGTATGTCAATCAGGTAATATTCTGGATGAAAGGCCGATAATAATATGCTAAACCAATAAAAATAGGTACCTTAATTATACCCATCGGTGCTGTCCATTCTTGGATTTCCTTGCTATTTAAAGTATCAATAGATATTCTATCCTTAGATACAATATTTCTAAGAAAATAAATATCATCAAGCCATAATTCATACTTGTTAATCTTCCCATATAATTCATTTCATCTAAGAGTCTTCAGAATGATGCACAAGTGATTTTCATGATCTTCATATATTTTGTAGTATACCAAGATATCATCAATAAATACCACTGCAATGTCATCATGATATTCTTTGAAAACTCTATTCATTAGATCCATAAAGACAGAGGGTGCATTAAATAATTCAAAAGGAATTACTATAAACTCGAAATTCCCATACCTATTTCAAAATGTCGTCTTCATAATTTCTTCCTTCTTTACACACAACTGATGATATTCAGATCGAAGGTCAATATTTGAAAAATATTGAGTTCTATGAAGTTGGTCGAATAAATCATCAATTCAAGTCAGGGGATACTTGTTCTTTTTTGTTATATCATTGAGCGCCCTATAGTCAATGCACAACCCCATAAATCCATCTTTGTTCTTAACAAAAAGGACAGGGGATCCCCATGGAGAAACATTAGGGGGAATAAATCCCTTATTACTCAATTCCTCTAGTTCTTTATTAAATTACACAAATTTAAATGTGTCCATCTTATAAGGGGT
The DNA here is from genome assembly GCA_963277665.1 of Viscum album. NCBI lineage: Eukaryota > Viridiplantae > Streptophyta > Magnoliopsida > Santalales > Viscaceae > Viscum > Viscum album. Next base: position 396,931,394 of record OY728151.1, on the reverse strand, counting down.
ATTCTATATGGGCCTTTAACAAGGAATTATGTAAATGGAAAACTCATTTTCTCATTCTGAAGGATGTCCTGTTAAATCTACTGGAAACACATCTACATATTCTTGTAACATACACTATTTGAACATTCTTTTCCTCACCCACAGTTATTTCATTCTATTACTGCCAAATAATTAAATATAGTTGAGCTACTGGGGGTGTATCTAGATAAAAATTATGTGGTGAAGTTTCTACTCTAATGATAAGGTACTCCTTATCATCATAAAAAATTGTAACCTCATTCTTCTTAAAATAAATTTTCCCTTCATGGTCCGAAAGACAATCCATACAAAGGATTATAACACATTAAATCATGGATATGATGATGAGATTAGTAGATAAATAACATTTATATGCCCTAATGGTGATTGAATCTCTAAACATTGTTGCAATGATACTTCCCTTAAGAGTATTTACTAATAAATCCCATGTTAAATCAAATTGGAAATATCTAATTTTCTTAGAAAATTGGGAAGATATGAAACAATGAAATGATCCAGAATCAAATAAATTATTTTCTAAACATGATGATACCATTAAATTACCTGCCAATACATATTTCAGAGCTTCATCCTCAGAAATAGTGATATCATAAGCTTATCCCGGATCCCTTGGACTTTTTTGACGTATGTTTCCCTAATGCGCAGGATATTCATTTTAATAATGCCCCCATTCTCTACAATTGTAGAATTCAACATTAACAACCTCTTTCTTCCCCTTGAAATCATGATCTTGGTGACCTTTTTCACCACACTTGTAACAGACTCCCATTCCCTTCAGAAAAGTACCAGGGTGTTTCATCCCACATTTAATAGAGGATAGATATTCAACTTTTTCCTTCTTCCCCTTATTTCCATTTCTAGAGTGTTCAGCAGAACTCTTCTTCTCTTTCTTTGCTTTACAATCGTATGACATAGAGACTTCATTTTCTATCTTGATAGAACATGAGACAATATCTTCATTTGAAGATAAATATTTTGATAGTAATACTCGTTAGAGAAATGGTTTTAACCCATAAATGGAACGATCAATATTACTTCGTGGGTTATCTATATAATATGTTGGATTCCTCACTAACCTTGTAAATTTATCTTCAAACTTTGAGAGATTCTCATCCTCCTTTTTCCTCAAACTCAAAAATTATCTTTCCATATCCTCTCCATGGTCATGAGGAATGTATTTTTCTAAGAAAATATCTTTAAACTACCTCCATTATATATTTGATACTTAGTCATCTTCCTTTGTGTTTTGATTCAATGACCACCATTGATCAGCATGTCTAGTGAGGCGGTAAACTGTCATGACAAATTTTTATATTTCGTTACTCCCCAAGGTATGGAATATTTTCTCTAAAGAATTTATCTATTGCTGAGTTACTAATGGATTTGTACTGGAATTTAATGTTGGTGGTTGTTTCCTCATTTAACCATCTAACATTGATCCTCCACACTATAGATCAGGGTTCTCCATATGGGTGTGGTTCTTATTCATAACCTGAGTGACTTATCCTAGTATAGTGATAAGCTAATTAGAACCAGTTGTATCACTAACTCCACTATAATTATCTTGAGTTGGAGGAAAATCCCTACATGGAGTGCGTTCATTGATAGGGTTTCCATTACTTCCACTAGGCTCCATTTCTATACAATGTCATAAACTAGATTAGTTCATGAATCGCAATACATAAATCCAAACATGTAAAAAACATAACATAAATTGAACAGTTTATAGATATAATCCAAAATAATAAAAATGATTTCTTTATGGACGTATATACTCATAACCCCTTTACAATGGTTGGAAATGAAAATGAAAATTATCCTAAGCATATCCCCCAAATGTGTCATAACCAAGAGTGCAGCAAGGCCAATTATCATGCACCAGTTCTCGTTCGTGTATAGATCAATGAGGTGCTTTTGGGTCTTACCCCAAGGTATATATGTGCCAGAGCCGCATCTACCTGTTTGTATCCATACAGGGATGTATTTCTTGGAAAACTCAAAAAATCACTATAATACTAAAATTCTATGAAGTTCTTCTACACTAAACTTCAATGTCTATCTTAGGGTAATGTTCTCTAATTATATTTTATCTAAATATAGATTCCAAGGTTTATACTAAACTTCCTCTTATACAAACTGTAATGCCCTGACCCCAAGATCCCATAGTCAGGGCATTATTAAATAACATTGGAATGATCACACAATATCAAGTCTCTAAAGGCGGATTAATTTAGTAGCCTTGGACGTACTAGATACGTTCATCAGGTTTACATTACTTCATAAAATGGAAAACTGAAACAACATTATTTCCATAGACAACACTGAGATCCCATAGACTATACCTATAGGTCAGTCATAATATACTTCTTCACATCCTGGAAAAAATAAAACTTAGAAAGGGGTGATCTCATATGCTCATTAAGGTTAACAATATTGTGGAAACATTCATAAATAAGAATAAACAATTAATTCAATGTATAAAACAAAATAAAATGCCTCTTCAACATAATTTTCATCATAATATGGAAAATATAAATCAAAATAATGCCATTTACTTACTCACATGGATAATATACTAGTCTAATAATCACATGCAATATCAATAGCCACTTTCATAATGATGGAATGCATAATGTCATATTTCATAACCTCATAGTCAAGGCCTGATGCTAAGACTACAAATAAGATTTTGTCAAGGACTGGTTCCAAGACACTAGTTTTTCCTATGATACCTACCGATGAATCGAAGAGTTACAGTAGGCTCTACCCATCACTTATTAAGTACAATGCATTCCTCTATGAAAAGGATTAAATAAAAAATAAACATTCATATCAAAACTATCATAAAAAATAAAAACAATTTATCCATAAACCATGAATGGTTTAAAAATAACACATCCATAATCAAGCAAATCACAAAACCTTCAATACATTAAGGATGTTTTGTATCATAATAAATCTACTTCAAACAAGATTAAAATCCATTAAAGGATGTTGACATAGATGAAATCAAACTGTTTAAGAGAAATATATCATCCTTCTTTGAAATCATTTAAGGTTACATAATTATAATATAAAACAATTATTTGAAAATATTCTCATAATCTTGTACGGGAAGCTTCTACAATGTTATAATGGTGGAATATAGCCACACCTGCCGTATAAGCTAAAAAACATTCTTACCTTAATTTTTCTGAAAAGGTCATAAAGTAAATTGTTTGGAAAATGACAAAAAGATTCCATTCAAAACGTTTAAGGACAAATAAGAGTATAAATTAATTTAATCCATAGTCCTGTATGTAGTAAAAGAATTTTGGAATACATTTTTAGCAACACACGGATGTGGATGATAAAGAGGTGCTAGTAGATAATTAAATATAAACAACCTTGAATAATGAAGAGGTTGTGGAATTAACTCTTAATTTATACTTTTCCTTGTACTAGGGTATGTTAACCTATTATATAATTCTGAAATAATTGTTATAAAACTATACAATAATAATATAAATTAATATTATATCATATATGACCTTTTAAAATTACTTTGTTAATAATATTTTAGTATTATCGTCATTTCTAGTGTTAACTGATTTGTTTTCCTTTATATGCTTGGTTAAATAAGTAATATTTGTTATGGATAAGATGTATCTTATTCATATTCATAATTATTTTCAGTCATTAAACATTATTTTTAATCAAAAAATAAAAATTATTTGTGAATGGATATGATGGGGATTTAATCTCATCGTGTTCGTGCAGACAATAATCTGTACGTACGCACGAGCAAAAATATCATTTTTTTGTTATTAAAATAATATATAATTGGATTTTATTTCATATATAAGAATTATTATCATTTTATATTTATTATTTACATCAATTATATATCATTATTATACACATACCAATAATAATGTATTGAATAAAATCTACACCACAACATGGAGACGGTAAGCCGTACGTACGCATGTATGGTGACATGCCATTCAAATGATGGATAGAATAATGAATATGGTTGTAACATAATTATAATAGCATCGAATTATATATATTATATAGTGGTTATTATTTAAAAATGGATACAACAACGAAAGAGGAAGTTGAAGAAGAAAGGAACATGAAAAAGGTGATGAAATATTTACCTCTTCTTCGGGTTCTTCTTTTTGAATTGATCAAAAGGGCTCGTTAGGTTGTATTTATGACTAAAAGAATGGATATAGAGTTATGGGAAGAATTTTTAGAGGGTATTTGTTTTGGGGTAGGCTGAGTCAAATGGCATTGATGGTGTGAAAATGAGAGAAGGGAAAGTTCCCTTTTATTAGAGGGGTGAGGGGCACCTTAGGAAAATATTGAAATATTATTTTATAATAAAATCACATTTAGTTTATAAGGGATCAAAAAAGATTTATTTAAAGGATATGGTGGGTATGGGTTGAAAAATACCCAACCAATCGGTTTTAGACAGGTTAGGGTCACTATACTAACCTTATCATTTATATTTAACTCTTAGTTATATAGTTTGACATTTACCATGTCTCTATGTATTTTTATATCATATAGTTAATAAATTCACTGTAAACTCAAAGATAACATCATGTGGTTCATTAATGACATATATAATATTATTTAAGACATTTGGCTGAACCATAAATTTTTAGTAATAGAATATCAATTAATAATATAATATTTGTTTTAAAAACTCTTTTATGTCAATTTTGACAATATTTTCTATTTTGTTTTTGTTAAATTCATAACAACAATATTACTTAAATAAAATCATTTAATCAATCATATAATGTTTAATTTGCCTAGAAAATTCGTGTATGGCATGAAAAGTTTCAAATTATATTTTTTCTAACATCTATAATATCATTTATTTGATTCTTTCATTCATAAGGAAAATATTGCATCATCATTATGTCATAAATAAAATTAATTATTAAATGTATAAAAATTATAAATATAATAAAAATATTTGTGAAATATATTTATATTTCTAATGAATATTTATTGTTTAAGTGATAATATAAATAACAATATGTAAAAAAAAATTACTAAAAGTTATATGCTTATGTCATTTTTATATTTACATTAACTTAATTAATATAAAGTGTCATTATCACTTAAAGGTGGCTCCATGGGGTCCCAAAATCAACCCAATGATTTCCATGGTTGTAAATGTATCATAAAATAGGGTTAGGACATGTGTTAGGGTAATTATTAAAATTATAATATTATTTTTTACCCTTATTTACTAGATTTACCCTTTAACCAATGTAAATAAAATATTTACCAAAGTAATTATTCAAGATGTATAAAAAAAAGATACATATTTACATAATTTGTACCTACTAATTATAAATATGGAATCCATTTCTATACATTCAAAACACATAAGTGGCAGATATTAATCTAAAATTAATTCCCATTGTCAAAACAAAAAGAGTGTTTTTAAGAAATAATAACTATCAAAATATTGACACTTTCTTATATCTAGTTTAAATGTGAAATTAAGTCCAATGACCAAAATTGTATTAAATGGTATAAATATGTGATAATTATACTTAAAATATACTCAATTTTATAATTTATCACTATAAATTATTTTGATTAAAAAATTTGTTTTTAATTAAAAGTTAGTATTTTCCCTATTCATCAAAAACTGAATGTTTTCAGAAAAATACCACAAAATCAGCATAAGATAATTTCTATATTCCAAACCCAAAAATGAAGTAAATTTTAAATTATAAAATTGATAAGATATAAAAAAGTGGTGTTTAATATTAATAACGGCTAGTTTGATTGGTCGCAGTGTGTAAGAATCTCAAAGTTGCGCACAACGCAACCTATTGAATTATTTAAAGGGAAATGTATCGTGGTAAGCATGGGTTGTTACAATTTATTTTCAATATTTTTCCTATTATTGTAAGAAAAACATTATCTTATGTTTGAGTAGTAAATCTCATAGTTTTTTAATTGAAACATATGTTTTTCTGTTAATGTAACACCCTGATAATATCAAGACATGTATTATTTGAGTTTCATACCTTAAATAGTTGTATTATGGTTAATTATTATTTTTATGTTGGTTAATGGGACTCAAGAGTAAATTATGTAAAAATAGGTCTAGTCATCAATTTTTTAGAGTGTGACCCACTGTGTACCATATTAATTCATTAGGATAGGCTAAAATGGGGTTTACGACATCGATATCTCATAACGTGAAATACTTATTCATGTAGTAGAATCTGTATATGTAGTTTTATAAAGGGTTTGGGAAGTAAATTTAGATAAAGATCCCATATTTTCTCCTCCTCTCTCCCACCTTGATTCAGAACAGACCAAGCAATGATTGGGGGATCCCTCCTTACTAGTTTACATCCGTTCCTACCCTATCATAGGAATTTGATTCACCATTAATTGTGATTGGTTATTATGTATAACTCTAACCCCATTTTACCCAAATATTTACTTTTCATTATTATTTTTATATCTGAAAAAAATTATGGAAGTTACTGCTAAAATTGTTTGGTTTCTATTTTTACGATAAAATTGTGATGTGTTTTTTTATGGATAACCTTCTCTTAGTTTATGTTTGGATGTCTATAACATTTTATTGTTTTTTATATAATTGTATGGGTATATTTATGTGTTCATGTATGAATATCCCTATGAGAACTCAAATTTTTTATTTCAATGTTTGTGAGTGAGGATTGTCATGATTTAGATACCTCCAAATATGAGGAGTGAATGTTTTATGTCTTAACACTAGTGAATATGAGACTCGTTATTGGGTAACGAATAGTGTTTTCTTCTTGGGATTTTTGGATTGGAATGAGTTTTTTTATTATCACTTAGGTCTAATAAGAACTAGATAGAGGAAATATGGGTTTAGGTACTAAATCTATAGCTAATAAAGCCATAAATAATTAAATATTATATATAATGAAATAAATATTCATTATATACCTATTAGATCCACTAATAAACCTACTAGTTTAGGGTCTTTAGAATCCTGGTTACATAAAAAGCTATTAGATAATAATTTTAAATTTTATCCCAATAAGGTCATAAAAACTTGAAACCTTCACAGAAATAATAATTAAAACCTTTTTATATATCCGTGGGAATATCAAACAATGTTATAGGTATTTTTGTAATATAGGTTAGGGTAAGAAAGTGAAATATTAATATTCATTTAAGAATAATATGAGAAAAAGGTTACCACCTAATGAGGTAAAAATTTGTAAAAATTATTCATAAATTCATTGATCAAAAACATGATTCATGAAATAAATTTTGGTTTCTCATATGACATGAATCACAAAGGAGAAATTGTAAACGATGCATGATTGAAAATTTTTTTAATAAGACCATTTATAAAAGAGTTGTATATGGTTATTGATAATGGAAACCAAAAATATATCATGTCAGTGCTACCCATGAATACATTCACCACCAGATAGGATTGTGATATCCACTAATGAAACATATTCATTATTGGGATAAGCAATTGTGTAACCTTGTTGTACTTGGTAAATCCACTCATTTACACTCTTTTTGGTTTGGGACTACCACTCATGTACCAATGGATCCTATAAAAAACTAGTCATTACCTAATTCATTAATGGAATATGAAAAAACCACCCATCACCTAATCATATTCAATTCATATATGTGCCTCCAAATATTGAATAATATAATTAATAGTTCACTTATGTTCCAAAAGGATTGTATAAGATAGTTAATCCCAATCTCTTAGTAGTTACATTTTTGAATAGTTCATAATGGAGTGAATGAATTGGATTTTAGTCTAAAAATTATATTTTTAGGCTTTTTGTTGTCCCACTCATTGTTCCACACAATTATAACATGACATTTTTTCATTTTTTTTACTCTTGTATCATGTTCCATGATTACTTTAACAATGTCAAAGGAAAAACTATACTATAAGCAATGATACTTCTATATGAAATTTAAAAGAACCAAACTGAACCCCCTAATTTTTAGGGTGTCTCCAACAGTTATAAATTATCTATAACTAAAAAAGGCCCTAAAATTTCATTCCTTGAAAAAGAGTAATTAATCCTTCAAAAATATTGAAAATCTCCAAAAAGATTAAGTTTATTTATTTAAATGGACCCTACCATGAAATAAGTTCTTATGTCAATCCAAATATATTTCCTGTAATTTTATTTTTCTATTTGAATATCCATGATGATCCCATTCATCTCTACATCATTGGACACCACCATCCCATATTCCATAGGGAAGTAAGAGAGAGGTCCATCATTTTTATCCCTAAAATATTTTATTGTTGGATGGCCCCTAGAATCACTATAATTCACCATCCACGAGGATTTTAATCTAGTATTTAAACGGTGTTCATTATAACATACATAAATATCAAATTTAATCAAAAAAATCCCAGGAATTCCCAACTAGTTATATGTAAATAGTTATTTTAATGAGTTTTCATCATGTAAAATATTTAGTGACACTACTTATTTAATATGTATATATAAATTCTTAAAAACCATGTTTATGTACAATGAATTACAATCCAGTCTATTAATATTATGGCACCACCAGATGAGGTTCTATGCATCTATAATAGTATATCGAAGCCTGTTACTAGACTCTGGAAAGGCCAATGGATTGTTTCTACAGTGAACCAAGGATATTAGTTTATCAACACAGGTTGTATTAACCTCAAAGATGATAGTTAAAATAATATAATGTGATTTGTGATGGAACACTAAAATATGTAATTAATCAATGAATCCTATTAAGCCTTAAAGACACTGCACCACATAGAGATATGCATGCTAATATTCATTATCCAATTATAATTTGGTAACTTGTACTATATAAATATCCATATAAAAAAATATTAGTATATTGGAATATAGGAATTTTATACGGTAAGTATCATAGAAGAAAATATTTACAGCCTTCAAGTATATAAGTGATACCAATTTGTCACGAACCGTCCTCGGGGACCATGCCGTGACTACCCCAAGCCCGCCTTCCATAGGACTGGGGCTGGCGACTAGCACCAAAGGCATAAATCCCGATAACTGGGAAGGAATTGCCTTTATAAAAGATAACAAGCACCACAGAGTACAAGCGGAAGCAAAACACTAAGTAAAAAAGAAATGCTGAAAAGTAAATGTGCCAGAATACAAACCCAAAAGAAAGTACAACTACAACTGAACAAGGTACAACAGCAAACAGACAAATAGCTGGAAGAAGGAAGCAGCTCCTGGGTCGTCCTCCTCGGATCCTACCTGAAGGGTAGGTACAGATAGCCTCCTCCACGCTCTCGTCCGTCAACCTCTTCTATGTGTCGTCTCGTCGTGTAGTCCACCTCCGGGTACTGAATTTTTGTGTAGTCCACCTCCGGGTACTGACTCTTCATGTAGTCCACCTTCGGGTACTGACTCGTCGTGTAGTCCACCTCTGGGTACCGACCAGTCCTCGAACACTAGGCCTCCGTCAGCACTGCCCGTCTTCTGCAACCAACACAATGAGGTGCGGGCATAGCCCGTGCAGGGGTGAGTATAACGATACTTAGTTGGGACCCTGAGACCCTCAAAGTCTCACTAAACCAACATGTATAACCATAAGAAGATCTAAACAGATAACCTCTACTTAGATATATGCCCATACATATACCTAAGGTATCAAGTAACCCATCTCAATCATGAGGAAACACAAGGATTGTGAAATCAACGGATAACCACTACCCAGGTATATGCCCATACATATATCTAAGTTATCAAGTGACCCATCTCAATCATGAGGTAAACACAAAGGTCAAAAGTCTCAGCTCAAACCAGGATTTTCATTATCGAAACCGTAACTGCTGAAGAGCTCCGTCTCTGGAGTGTACAGTGGTCCTGTCATGACTCCGAGGTACTGCTCACTAACCTAAGACTGCTGAGGTACTCCTCCTGTTGAGTACTGTGGGCCTACCGCTACAACCAAGCGCTTCCCACCATGGGTCTGCCGCTATAACCAAGCGCTCCCATTTGCCGCTACAACCAAGCGCACCCATGTGCCGCTACAACGAAGCGCACCTCTGTCGTGGGTCTTCCGCTACAACCAAGTGCTCCCATGTGCCACTACAACCAAGCGCACCTCTGTCGTGGGTCAGCCGCTACAACCAAGCGCTCCCTTGTGCCGCTACAACCAAGCGCACCTCTGTCGTGGGTCTTCCGCTACAACCAAGCGCTCCCCTGTGCCGCTACAACCAAGCGCACCCATGTGCCACTACAACCAAGCGCACCTCTGTCGTGAGTCTTCCGCTACAACCAAGAGCTCCCCACTGGGCTACCCGTAACACACCGAGTCGATCGGTCAAGCAGTCGTCAGGTCTCAGCCGGCTACACGGTCTCCGTACTCCGTACGCTTGTCTCTGGGAGGGTCCACTCCACGAGCTACAGGTCGATACTCCATGTATCTCAAAGTTCCACGAAGAAGTATCTCAAGGACCGCCTCGTCTTAGGGGTCTCAACGCAACAGATGGCGCGTCAATCGGACGCCCGGTCTGTGAGTTATTAACATTTTCGTCCCAGGGGCCTGGTTGGTTTCATGTACGAACCAACCCGGCCGTATCTCAACTGTACCACGAACTCTCATAGGGTATGCTCATAGGGACCGTTTCTCAACGAGGTCACCAACGCCGCTGACGGTTCGTCAAACGGACGTCTGGTCTGAAGGATATCAGCTTTTCCGTTCCAGGGGCCCAGTTGGATTTCGGTACAATTCAACCCGGCCATATCTCAACTGCATCCAAAAATCCGGCGAAGTATGCCAAAAGTTCCGTCTCAACAAGAGGAAAACAACGAGACAGACGGCGCGGCCATCAGATGCCTGGTCTGTGAGTTATTGGCTTTCTCGTTTTAGGGGCCCGGTTGGTTTCGTGAGTGAACCAACCCGACCGCACTCCGACGGCATCCAAACCTCGAGAGGAGTAAGCCAAAATATCCGTCTCACATAGAGGAATCCATCAATGTCGACGACACATTAATCGGATGTCCGTAACTCAAGATATGAGTGTTTCCGCTCCGAGGGCCCGATTGGTTTCGTGGATGAACCAACCGGGCCGAACCCAAAGTAATTTGAAACATTGAGTGCGATATACCAAAACATCCGTCTCGATCCAAGGATCATGTTGCCACTGACAGCGAGTCGTTTGGAGGCACGTATCTCATGATACGAGCATTTGACCGAAAGTGGTCTGAAAACGGGGGTCTGGGCCTGGGCCGACCCGGGCCGACCCCCCCCCCCCCCCCTCGGTCGGCCGGAACCGGGTCGACCCGGCAGGCCCCGTCCCGGCCCGGCCTGGTCCGCGCGGTCCGGTTCGGTCCGGCCCGACCGGCCGACCTAGTGGACACCGCGGGCGGTGTGCGCGGCTCCCCCGCCCTTCGCCGCTGATTGAGGTCGGCGGAGAAATGCCGGACACCTCCCTTCCGGCGGCGCGGCGCCGCCACCGACTTCCGCGGACCACCGAACGCGCTCTGGTGGTCTGTTTCTCCTGCCGTCTTCGCCTATGGTCCTCCCGAGACCCGACCTTCACTGCGGAGGCCTCAAAATCACCTTGCGGCATCTTTGTTCGTCGCTCGTCGATCCACGCATCAATAAACAATTTGTGGAGGGTTGTCGGGGCGTGTTCATTTGGCCCGCACCCTCCGCGTTCGACAATATCAACAGTAGAATTATTCAGCACATGAAACAAAAATTTTAATAAATTAAAATTGTTCATATGAAACTGGTACTTTAATTTTAAAGAAATGTTCACGGGAATATAAAGGTATTCCAAAATAAAATCCCTACCTCGTCAAGTCGTCGCACGCGCGTTCTTCGCGGATTTGATCGCCGCGGAAGGAGGTGATCGTCGCGTCACGGAAGGGCGTTGCATCGTCGCGAAAGTGCGTCGCGTCGTCGAACTCCGAGGTTCAAGAACAAAAAGATTTAATTAATAATAATTAAATCTGTGCGTTGATAAAAACCACAAAGGAGTTCTAAAAGGAACTAGAAATCTCTTACCTCCAACAGATGATTGAAGATTTCGTTGCGGAGGAAGGAACATCGCAGAAGAGGAAACGTCAGTGTCGCGGCACACGGCGTCGCGTCGTCGATTTCCGCGGTTTTGGCGTTCTTCGTCGGAGGCCGGCGTTCTTCGCGTTCTTCGCGTTCTTAGCGATGAAGGGTGAAGGCACAAGAATTCTGTCGAATGTCTCCCAACGTGTAATCCTCAAGATGTGGCGTTGGTCTTATTTTATTACTACGCCAACGGATTTCAAACCGGTTAAGAAACTAATAAAGAGATAAGTAACGACCCATTAATTCGTAAAATTAATTCAATGAAATAAACTGCCCAATTAATTCAATGAAGAATACCGCCCAATTAATTGGTGTGTTAAGAAATTAAGAAAACACGTCAGTTGACTTTCATAATGACGGGTTTTCGTGGGTGCGTTACTTTGCGGAAAAGAAACGGTGGGTCTCTAGCGGGCCCCACCCCACAAATATCCTACCAAGAGGGTAGGATATTTTTGGATAGCATCCTATCCGGATCAACTCAGCTTAGGCCACTTTTAAGTGGCTTCAAGTGGCTTCCAAGTGGCTTAGATGAAATAAAATAAAGCTTGTCGAACAATTTATTTTATTTCTTAACTTTAAGCCCAAAAATTAAAAACCACACCCGAGAAAAGGCAACTCCGGAAGAGGCGTTTCTAAGAAAATAGCGACGCTGCGATTCCATCGGTGCCCTCGGAATTCGATTTCGGGCACCGGTTCAAAAGTTAGAAAAACCCGCTCGTTCGTTCACTGGACGTACCCGAGCCAAACTTCAGAAATTGATTCCGGGCACACCGGGCCTCAGAATCAGGCGCCGTCAGAAACTACGTTATTGTAAAATTCCAAAGAAAATTAAGAAAAAAATTTCCTTGGAATTTACAGGTCTTTACATTACTCCCACCATAGGGGTTTACGTCCCCGTAAAGCTTCACTACAAACTTAGGGATACAAAGGCAGTACCGAGCACACATCTGAGCCTTCCGCTCCCATGTGCTCACCTGGAGGTTCCCGTGCTGCCAAAGAAAGTGCACCAGAGGAATCGATCGTCCCCGTAGGATCCGCTCATGTCGATCCTCGATCCCCACTAGAACGTCCGTGGAAGTAACCCCATCTCCATTTTCCTACTCCTCATGGTCGATGATATGTGATGGGTCGAGCATGTATCTCCTCAGTAGAGATACTTGGAAAACGTCGTGCACCTAGTTCAACTGAGGTGGATGGGTCAAGTAGTAAACCACCTCGCCTACCCAGCTGAGGACCTAGAAAGGTCCGTTGAACCTCGTAGATAACGTGCCTCCCTGGCCACATCTCTGTAAACCTCGTCGAGGTGAGACCCGTAAGAAGACGTGGTCGTCATCCTCGAACTCCAGAGGTCTCCATTTTCTATTAGAACTGAAACTCAAAACGATTGCTACTACGAGGGTAAGGTTGACCGACTCAAGAGTGATCGGTCGCACCATCCTGTGCAAGAGTTACCCTGCACTACCTGGGGTTTCATTTTTCACTGACCAAGGAAAACCCATCCCGACGTCGTAGTTAAACTACAACCTTTTTTCCTAATACCGTCAATTTGCGTATGAACTGTGATTACCCAGTCCATACTCAAACCAACATCGTAAGGCCTCGACACTGCCACCAAGAGATTCCAACCGAAAATCTCGCCTCAAGTATCTGACCACACCGTCAGCGTAAGTGTTATTATCAAGTCTCCTCCCAATGTATCTCCAGACGTGAGGGTCAAATCCATGGCTTACCGGAAACTCTAGGTCTGGAACCAGATTTGTGAAAGCAAGGAATTATTCAAATCGACGTCCGTTACTGCAGCAGCTAGTAGTGGACACAGACTGTTCCTTGAATCATTTCTAGAGACATTGGGTCACACTCATTGACCGCATGCAGCCGCACTCTTCCTCCGCCCTCCCGCTCCCTGAGCCTGGCGGGAATAACTAAGGAGGGTGGTTGTACCATGTTAGGATGTACACAACCACATGCTTCTCTCCTAGATCTGCCTTCACGTCTGCTACTTCACAGACTAATCTATCATTAATGTTTCCCCTTCATGAAACATTTAACACGCCCGAGTCTATAAGAATGGCACCGGTTTCTTGTTTCTTACTGCACTGTGCAGTCTTCATTCGCTCTTAGCTGACCTGGACCTCCTTTAGTCTCACAAGAGCTGCTATGATTTCTTCTTTGACGATAAGAGAAATCCGGTCTCATCCCCTGGATAAACCACATTTGTATCCTAATACAGTCAATCCTGACATGAATGATGCATTCATTCCATGGATGACGTCGTAAGGCCACGATGTAACTACCAAGAGATCCAACTGTCACTCTCACCTCCAAGGGTCGAGTCACACTGTCAGCATCAGTGTGAGGTCACTGGGTCTCCTCCAGTATAAATCTCGAAAGTGAGGGTCATGTCAAAAGTTTCAACTGGGACCACTCAGTATCAACCCAACAAAAGGACAGGAAAGAAAACAAAAATAAGTGTCTTTATTTTATTGTAGCTCATAGTACAAAGACATGAATACAACAGAAAAAATGGAACTAGAAGTACAAGGGATGTATCCACTAGTTCCTCTCCTTTCCACTTGCTCTCGGAGCTCTACTGCCTTGTCCACTGCTCGGCTGTTGCTCAAGCACCAGCCACTGCTTCGGTCTCGGTGGCTCCTCCAACACCTGCTGATCAACCGTACGAGGATTCGGACAGTCACGTGCCAGGTGACCCTTTCCGCCGCATGAGTAACACAATCGGCTTCTGGCACGCCTAGCTCTATTCCCACCCCGGGTGCCCCGCACCACCGGTCCTAAAACCCGAGATCATCCAACTGCTGGTCTGGTCCTCCTGGACCTCTGCATCATATGTCTACTACCCAGAGATGACTCGGCAACTGATCGAAAACCCTACGGTAAAGGTAGAAGCTCATGTACATGCTCGGGGTGTAGAGCTATTGGCAAAAAATCCACCCTGAAGAAGGTCTCGAACTCTTCCCATGCGAAGGTCATCCCTTCCAAAACTGGAACAAGTGGCTCCACCACCTGTCTGCTGCTGCCTGAAGGAGGCTGGCAGCAAAGATCACCATGAAGTCTGTCGGCGTCCCCACCAGCCTGAAGACTCTCACCACTACCTCCAGCCAATCCTCAGCCGCCTGTGGGTCCATCTCTCCCTGGATCCTGGGTGACATCTGGCGCTGGAACTCATGCAGCGCACTCATGTAGCGTGCATCACCTACTTCTGGGGCTGGTGGCATCCGTGGCCCAACATATGGTAGTACCGCTGGTGCCTCCGCTGGTGCCCCAACTGCAAGAGGGCCCTGTACCGAAGCCTTGTCGCTCGACAGGATGTCAGCACACACATCCCTCCAGGCTCTAGCTGGTCGTCCGTGAAAAGGCATCCTAAAAGAAATATCGTGACACGGTCAAACGTTTATACCTGGTGAGCTGACCTGGTTTGAGCTAACATTTGAAATCTTCTGGAAACACACAAGCAATCAGTGTTTTCGTGTAAAAAGTCGGAAATCAGTTGTTAGGGTCCTGGTGTATGGATACGTCGGCCGCCCGCACCAACACTGAACTCCCTGAACTGAAAACCACACTCGGTACTCTTAACACTAAAGCTTCACAGAAAGAAAATATCGAAGTTATAAGTTCTGCGGTAGAACCGAATCCTCTGATACCAATTTGTCACGACCCGTCCTCGGGGCCTGGGCCGTGACTACCCCAAGCCCGCCTTCCATAGGACAGGGGCTGGCGACTAGCACCAAAGACGTAAATCCCGATAACTGGGAAGGAATTGCCTTTATAAAAGAAAACAAGCACCACAGAGTACAAGCGGAAGCAAAACACTAAGTACAAAAGAAATGCTGAAAAGTAAATGGGCCAGAATACAAACCCAAAAGAAAGTACAAATACAACTGAACAAGGTACAACAGCAAAAAGACAAACAGCTGGAAAAAGGAAGCAGCTCATGGGTCGTCCTCCTCGGATCCTACCTGAAGGGTAGGTACAGATAGCCTCCTCCACGCTCTCGTCCGTCAACCTCTTCTGTGTGTTGTCTCATCGTGTAGTCCACCTCCGGGTACTGACACGTCGTGTAGTCCACCTCCGGGTACGGACTCGTCGTGTATTCCACCTCCGGGTACTGACCAGTCCTCGAACACTCGGCCTCCGTCAGCACTGCCCATCGTCTGCAACCAACACAATGAGGTGCGGGCATAGCCCGTGCAGGGGTGAGTATAACGATACTCAGTAGGGACCCCGAGACCCTCAAGGTCTCACTAAACCAACAAGGATAACCACAAGAAGATCTCAACAAATAACCTCTACTTAGATATATTTCCATACATATACCTAAGTTATCAAGTAACCCATATCAATCAAGAGGAAACACAAGCATTGTGAAATCAACGGATAACCACTACCCAGGTATATTCCCATACATATACCTAAGTTATCAAGTGACCCATCTCAATCCTGAGGTAAACACAAAGGTCAAAAGTCTCATCTCAAACCATGATTTTCATTATCGAAACCGTAACTGCTGAAGAGCTCCGTCTCTGGAGTGTACAGTGGTTCTGTCACGACTCCGAGATACTGCTCACTAACCTAAGACTACTGAGGTACTCCTCCTGTCGAGTATTGTGGGCCTGCGGCTACAACGAAGTGCTTCCCACCATGGGTCTGCCGCTACAACCAAGCGCTCCCATGTGCCGCTACAACCAAGCGCACCCATGTGCCGCTACAACCAAGCGCACCTCTGTCATGGGTCTGCCGCTACAACCAAGCACTCCCATGTGCTGCTACAACCAAGAGAACCTCTATCGTGGGTCTGCCGCTACAACCAAGCGCATTCCTGTGCCGCTACAACGAAGCACACCTCTGTCGTGGGGCTGCCGCTACAACCAAGCGCTCCCCTGTGCCGCTACAACCAAGCACACCCATGTTCTGCTACAACCAAGAGCACCTCTGTCGTGAGTCTTCCGCTACAACCAAGCGCTCCCCACTGGGCTACCCGTAACACACCGAGTCGATCGGTCAAGCAGTCGTCAGGTCTCAGCCAGCTACACGGTCTCCGTACTCCGTACGCTCGTCTCTAGGAGGGTCCGCTCCACGAGCTACAGGTCGATACTCCAAGTATCTCAAAGTTCCACGAAGAAATATCTCAAGGACTGCCTCGTCTTAGAGGTCTCAATGCAATAGACGGCGCATCAATCGGACGCCCGGTATGTGAGTTATTAGGCTTTTCGTCCCAGGGGCCCGGTTGGTTTCGTGTGCGAACCAACCCGGTCGTATCTAAACTGTACCCCGAACTCTCATAGGGTATGCTCAAATGGAAAGTTTCTCAACGAGGTCACCAACGCCGCTGACGGTTCGTCAAACGGACGTCTCGTCTGAAAGATATCAGCTTTTCCGTTCTAGGGGCCCGGTTGGATTTTGGGTACAATCCAACCCGGCCGTATCTCAACTGCATCCAAAACTCGGGTGAAGTATACCAAAAGATCCGTCTCAACAAGAGGGAAACAACGAGACAGATGGCGCGTAAATCGGACGCCCGGTCTGTGAGTTATTGGCTTTCTCGTTCAAGGGGCCCGGTTGGTTTCGTGAGCGAACCAACCCGACCGCATCCAAACCTCGAGCTGAGTAAGCCAAAATATCCTTCTCACTTAGAGGAATCCATCAATGTTGACGGAACATTAATCGGACGTCCGGAACTCAAGATATGAGCGTTTCCGCTCCGAGGGCCCGGTTGGTTTCGTGGATGAACCAATCCGGCCGAACCCAAAGTAATATGAAACCTTGAGTGCGATATGCCGAAACAACCGTCTCCATCCAAGGATCGCGTTGCCGTTGACGTCGAGTCGTTTGGAGGCCCGTATCTCATGTTACGAGCATTTGACCGAAAGTGGTCCGAAAATGGGGGTCTGGGCCCGGGCCGCCCCGGGTCGACCCGACCCGGGTCTGACCCGGCTGGGCCCGGCCCGGCCCAGCCTGGTCCGGGCGGTCAGGTTCGGTCCGGCCAGACTGGCCGGCCGTAGCTCGGCCAGCGCGGCCGAGCGGACACCGCGGGCGGGGTGCGCGGCTCCCCCGCCCTTCGCCGCTGATTGAGGCCGGCAGCGCGGCGGCGCCGCCGGCTTCCGCGGACCACCGGACGCGCTCCGGTGGTCCGTTTCTCATACCGTCTTCACCTATGGTCCTCCCGGGACCCAACCTTCACTGCGGAGGCCTCAAAATCACCTTACGGCCTCGTTTGTCATCGCTCGTCGATCCATGCATCAATAAACAATCTGCGGAGGTTTGTCAGGCCGTGTTCGTTTGGCCCGCACCCTCCGCGTTAGATAATATCAACGGGAGAATTATTCAACACATGAAACAAAAATTTTAATAAATTAAAATTGTTCATATGAAACCGGTTCTTTAATTTTAATGAAACGTTCACGGGAATATAAAGGTATTCCAAAATAAAATCCATACCTCGTCAGGTCGTCGCACGCGCGTTCTTCGCGGATTTGATCGCCGCAGAAGGAGGTGATCGTCGCGTCGCGGAAGGGCGTCACGTCATCACGGAAGGGCGTCGCATCGTCGAACTCTGAGTTTCAAGAAAAAAATATTTAATTAATAATAATTAAATCCGTGCGTTGATAAAACCCACAAAGGAGTTCTAAATGGAACCTGAAATCTCTTACCTCCAACAGATGATTGAAGATTTCGTCGCGGAGGAAGGAACGTCGTAGAAGAGGAAACATCGGCGTCATGGAACACGGTGTCGCGTCGTCGATTTTCGCGGTTTCGGCGTTCTTTTTCGGAGGCCGGCGTTCTTCGCGTTCTTCGCGAAGAAGGGTGAAGGCACAAGAATTCTGTCAAAAGTCTCCCAACGTGTAATCCTCAGGATGTGGCGTTGGTCTTATTTTATTACTACGCCAACGGATTTGAAACCGGTTAAGAAACCAATATAGAGATAAGTAACGACCCATTAATTCGTAGAATTAATTCAACGAAATAAACTGCACAATTAATTCAACGAAGAAAACCGCCCAATTAATTGGTGCATTAAGAAATTAAGAAAATGCGTCAGTGGACTTTCATAATGACGGGTTTTCGCGGGTGCGTTACTTAGCGGTAAAGAAACGGTGGGGCTCATGTGGGACCCACCCCACAAATATCCTACCAAGAGGGTAGGATATTTTCGGATAGAATCCTATCCCGATCAACTCAGCTTAAGCCGCTTTTATGTGGCTTCAAGTGGCTTCCAAGTGGCTTAAGTGAAATAAAATAAAGATTGTCGAACAATTTATTTTATTTCTTAACTTTATGCCCAAAAATTAAAAACCACACCGGAGAAAACACAACTCCGGAAGTGGCATTTCTAAGAAAATATCGGCGCTGATATTCCATCGGTGCCCTCGAAATTCGATTCTGGGCACCAGTTCAAAAGATAGAAAAACCCACTCGTTCGTTCACTGAACGTACCCAAGCCGAACATCGGAAATTGATTCCGGGCACACCGGGCCTCGGAATCAGGCGCCGTCATAAACTGTATTCTTGTAAAATTCCAAAGAGAATTAAGAAAAAAATTCTCTGGGAATATATGGGTCTTTACACATTTTTTATATTCCGTAACATTTCTCTATATATCTTTCATATCTACATGTTTATTTAATGCCTCTTTAATATTCATAGGAAAATATTCTTTATCATTCATTTGAGAAGGGTAATATTAAAACCATAATTCAATTTTTTTTGTATATCCATTATAGATACATAAATATTGTATCTTTTCGAATCCTCATCATAAATAATATAGAATTATCCTTTCACCTGAATTTATCAAAAACCATGTTTGATTTCCCATATCGGTAATTAATTGAACAACCAGAATTAATAATCATCTCAATCAATGTTATCATGGGAATATTCATAACATTTAGGGTGAATATATATATATATTTAATTTATGTTCATTGAATATATCACGCAGTTACCCAAAAATATAACGCATTAATATGTTTAATATATTTATTATCATTTCTAATACCAAAACATGATTTATGATATTTTTTATCACAATCCCTCAAATAGAGTGGGGCATAATATATCATTATATAATTTTTCATGAGAATTTATCCATGTACATTATTTAAATATCACATTAGATCATATATACCTTTCCACCAAACAATATTGTGTGCATAGGTAAAATGAACAATGTTGTCATCAGTTCTTTGAAATTTTCATCAAATACATTTTTTCAATTGAAATCAGATCCCTTTATTATTATTATTTTTAGCCGATTAAATAACCTTGAATATGCCTTCATAAATAGTGAATAATATCCAACCATCTTTGGAAAATATGGATCTCAATCATAGGGGTCGGTCCAAGACAATATTAAATTACTTTATCATATAATGGATCCCCCAATATATCTCACATGAGATTATTTGACTAGAAAATTAAAAATTATATATCAAAAATTCACACATGGTATATTTATCATTCAAAATATTCTACTATATTATATTTGGTATATTCCTTGAGTTATTTTCATAATATTCCTTTCTTTGCGAATATAAATGAATAAGGTCAATAAAGGATACAAAAACAAATAAAGGTAATATCTACTAACATTATTCATTAAATATATAAATTTTATATTATAATAATAGTAATCAAATAGAATAAATATAATTTAATAGTGTCAACTCATTCTATATATGGTTTTCTTTGATATGTATTCACTTTTAAAATTTGATTTTTAGTATGTAAATTAAATATAAAACTTAAAAAAATTATCTCCTCATAATTCAAAAAAAATCAGAAACATATGGAATGGGATACATATTATTGATAAAAATCATATTCAGTTCTCAAAAATCAATGTACAGTCTCTTTGATCCATCCTTCAACTTAATAATAAAAATAAGTACACCCCATGGTTATTGTAATGACCCAGGTAATGATAAAATATTTATTGTTCATTTTTATCAATTTTTATGAATTATATATTAATTTAAAATTTATAAGGTACACTATATTAAATAGTTTATAGGATGAACTTAGTTTAAAAGTTAAAATCTGTATTTCTCTAGAAATATGTTTTAACACCTTTAATTAGACAACATGGTGTAAATATTTTTTTTCCCTTTAATAAATTATAGAAGGTGAAATAAAATTTTACTTCAAATCATAATATAAAAATATACTTCGGTATAATTTATACTATTTTTCATAAATGTTTTCTATTTTGATGAGTACTAGAAAATACTATATTTTAAATGAGAAGAAATCTTTTTGTCTAATGAAATTATTTTTTTAGATTATATTTCATATTGTTTAAAAAATATAATTAGATCAATTTTACATCATTTATTTCAATTTTGGTCATTTGAATAAATTTCCCATTAAAATTGGATAGAAATATTTTGTGAACATTTATTTGTTTTTACATTGACATTATGTTTGCTTGATCCGACAATGAGATTATTATTAACGTAATGTTAACCACTTATTTATTTTGAATTTTAAAAAATGGATTAAATATTTATAATTATAAAGTAAAATATTATTAAATAAGTCCATTATATTTTTGGGAAATATAAATATTAAATTTAGTATATTTTATTACCCTGGTTAAGGGTAAATCTTGTAATTAAGGGTAAAATAGTATATTAAATATTAGAAAATTACACTAACACTTGTCCTAATTTTATTTACTAAGTTATTATGGTAAAAAATAAACCATTTCCCATTTTTATGAGTTTTTTCAGCCACATGGATTATTTAATCCATTTATAGTATTTTATTTAGGTAAAAGTCTATTTTTCATTATTTGATTTTTAACAAGTGAAAAAATTATAGTATTAGGTTATATAAGGGATACGTTAAACTATAAATTGTATTTTGATATATAAAACTATTATCATCCTTATGATAATTTTTATTCATTTTTATTGGAGCAAATTATTACGTTAAATATGCATACATTGATGATGTAATAATTATATAATTTTTTGAGATATTAAAAAAATGAATTTTAAAATAACAAATAAATTAATTTGAGAGAATTAATGGAACACACTAATTTTCTAGAAGATCTTGACATTTTTTTGACATGTTAACATAGGTTTTGGTTGAATATATTTTGTTGTTATGATGTTTTTAAAAATATCAAGTAATGAATAGTGTCAAAATTGACATTATTAATATTGTGAAATAAATATTATTTTATTAACTGATATACAATTAAAAAGAATATAAAATTATGAAATATTATTTTTATAAAACCTAAAATTATTTGAATGACTCAATTATTATTCATTATTTTAGTAATTATATTAACACTCGAAATGTAAATTTCATGATATCACGTTAAGAGTTAAAGGGGTAAAATTATGGCAAAAACAAATAAGATAAGGAATAAAAAAATAATCCGAAACTATAGAATTTTTATTTTATGAATTTATATAGACCCATAATCATCGTATATTAGAAATATTTATTTTTATATCCATTTTTAGTATAAAAATAATTTATATTTACTTAATAACTTGAAGAATTTTAAAAGTAGTCCTCCCTTCTATTAAAAAGGGAACATCTTATTCTCTATTACCCACACTTAAAAACCTATTTAGTTCAGCTAATATCAATAAAAATTCATTCATTTAATCCCTAACCAGATTATAGTGATATTATTATAATAGGAACACACACCTTAGAGATGTTAAGTTGTCAATCAAATGAGATTGTCTAAAGATAAGGTGTCATTATTAATTAAGTGTTTTTGTTATGTTTCTTATTTCAATTACTTAAAATATTCTCAAACCACGATGAAAAAATAAATATAGTATCATAAATATACTTAGATGTAACTTTTTTATATAATCACTTCAATCCATATCCATTCCATCAAATTGTAATGGAATTAATCATTCATCTGTAAGATGGAATGTCACCTCACGAACTGATATAACCCATTTTTGATGCCCATATTTAAAGACAAGTTTTACTGATTGAATTACTGTAGAAATATGAAATTCATGAAAATTTTACCATTATTCATGAATAATATATCACTAATTTTATTAACTTTCCATGCACATGAAAAGGAAACTGTCATTTGTCCGTACGTGTGGGCTATCATATCCACGAAGCAATATGATTCATTTTTCATCCAATCATCACATGGATGATATATATAAGTATATTTAAAGATTAATATTATATTAATAACATTATTATTATTTGGGAAATATAGAATAATACTTCAATTTTTTCAATAATTATCATTTAAAATGGAATCGTTACTCGTGCATATGTATGTGTTATCATCCCATAATTCTGACATAGTTTATTTTTCATATCCATATATAATGAATGGATGTAAAATTATAATTTATATATTTAATTGATCATTATTTCATTAATTTTCTTATAATTTAATTATAACCTATTTTTTCATCATCCTAAATTCATTTGGGACTCATGTACCCAATATCGACAAAACGTCCAACACTAACACAAATAATTAAGTAATTGTTATAACATGAGAATAAGGGACATAAAAATAATAATAAATATTTATATTTTCTCAAGAACACAAATATTTAAACTATGATTATTAGTCATGAAGACATGTGTTGTACGTGATCATTAAAATTAGTGTAAGGTGATTACTTTTAAAACCCCTCTTTTTAATGTTATTTTTTCACTCTTTTTACAAATTTCAAAGGAAGTGTTTTTTCAGATAAATAATTAGTAGTTTCGACTACTTTTATAAACTTATATTTCATTAATGTTTTATTTATTTGTTTACATATATTCATTTTTAACAAAACTATTTCATTATTATATGCACGACTTTTATATTTTAAAGGTAATTTTTACAAGAAAAATGTATTTTGATAACTGAATATGTTTTTCTCATGAATATAATAGATTTTTCAATTTTTTTGTTGATGCTATATTTTTTTTTATTGTTTATAATTGGTTTATACCATTATATTTCAGGATATTATGGGTTGAGAGACATTATTACAAAATATATGATGACTAGATCCCTATTATAGCTCAATATATGGTAGCTGAGCATCATTATATCTTTCTAATTCCTTGGATACGCTAGGGATGGAAGTAGATTATATGGTAATTCCAAATTCATGGTTGAATTCAAGAGTGATAAGTTAATTATTTCCCATGTAACCTTCATAATTTTTATATGCATAGTAATGAATTTTTAAGGGAAGGGTTTTAATGGGGTTTCATGTTTTCACTAGAAAAAATATTTTCATTGATTTTGTTCATTATAGAGATTGTTTTCTCATCCCATGTTCTACATTGTTTCTCCTTGGTTACAAGAAGGGGAATTGTAGTATGTAGGTAATAGTTTGTGTTATAAATATTTTTTATGAATCATAATTCAGGCTTTCTTTTAAAAGGTATTACATTGTAAAAAATGGAAAATTATTTTGCAGTATCAACTATGTATGAATATGGGATGTTGTGTAAAAATTATGACCCAATTCACTAAATATATAAACTAAAAATGTCCCAAAATGTATAATGTACTTCAAAAACTATATAATATGTAATTATTAAAGTTGGTTCCTTATAGGTTTTATCAGATGTAGGTTTAGAAAACATTAGTGTTTAATATAACATTTAAAACTTCCCCTTGAAATAATTTACCTAATGGACATGTTAAAATTTTATATCATTTGACGATTAACATGTTTTTCATATAACTTATTTTTTTCAGGAATAGTTTTCCATAGATGACACAAGGAAGCTACAGTAGTAAGGAACTGAGATGGATATATCCTTCATAATCAGTATCCAAGGACAGTTGGAATAAGAACAAAATTGTTTGTTGTAGTGGTGGACTAGTTGACCCAGCTAATAAATGATTCTGGTATACATGAAATGGATCATCCATATAGAAATTTAACAGTGGTGGAGAATTTATTTAAGCAACATACTAAATCTATCGATGGAAACTTGGATATAGTGGTATCTTATAGGTGGATCAGTGCTTTATAAAAGATATTGGATGTAATTGGATATTCGGAATTCCCAAATCGAACCCTATCCATTTATATTTTTAAAGGTGAAGATTATATATTTTGGTCTCTGGTTAAAAAAACTAGTGAAAAATGTGATCTTGACAATCATGAATGAGATTGTATAAAGAATCATTTTCCAGAAAAACATTTTCAAAATATTGTTCAACGTAGAATAGATAAATTTTTTTTGGAACCATTGAATAAAGTTGATGATTTTTTTTGAAATATAAGTATCTAATTTTATGAGATATAGAAAGTAAATATTTAATTTTTTCAGTACATTTGTACTAAAAATTAACAGATTTTACTCTAGTTTGAATCAAATTCTATGAATATATTTAGATTCACGAGTGTTTAAAAGCTATGAGAAACTTGGTCCTTGTGATGAAAAGGTTGATAGAGAGTTTACTGACACTTATCTATCTTATGATTAAAATAATAATAATCATTAATGTTGGATGGAGTTGGATATGAATAAATCAATGAAATTTGGAGATAAAATATTAAAATTCCCATCTTGTGAAAAAAATAATAAAAATAAATCCAAGAAAATGTCTTTTAAATTTTGGAATGTGCTAATGATGTGGGATTATTAAAAACATGGATCAATATTTCAATGAGAATAATAAAAAATAATAATGAGGAGATGATAGTAATATTCTATAACAAAAAAGAGTAGGCTCATTTTGCTAAATTTTTTCCAATGTTAATAACTTTGGGGAAAATCAACAAGATTGGAAAAATAAGGCTGTGGAAAAATAATTTGAACCTAAATTATTATATTTTGAAACATCAAAAAATGTGTTATTAGGTAAATTTATTGTTTTTATAGATTATGTCAAAGTGTTATCTGATTCTGGGTTTACACATTCAATCAATTTTGGGAAATTATCTAGTAAATTTATTAATTCCACCTCATAAAATGAAACAATAAATTATAGTAAAAAAACATAAGAAAAGTATTAAGGAAAAATAAAATTATATGAATCTTCTATTCATTGTATATGGATGTAATTTACCTGAAAACATTGTTGTTTTTCTTATAGTAGTGTTATATATTATTTTAGAGATGTATTTTCTTTCTATCTACCATTCTAAAAAAGATTGTAGATCAAAATATTATTATTTCCAGAAAGAATTTTAGTTTGTGTATAGTATTGAACCCATACCATTGATAAAATATCTAGAAGATGAGAATCTATTATCAGTTGGAAATAAAATTTATCAATATGATATTGTTGAAAAAAATGAATTTTTGAGACAAATGATTTCTCTGTGGTAAATGAGTACCTTGATGTCTTTAAAGATTATTTTATAAGTGTAAATTTTAATCGATAGGTTGAGTTTATTTTTAACCAATTACTTGGTGATAACACTATTTTAAAAACCCCTTATATAAGTGATAAAGTAAAACATTTGAACTGAAAATATAGTTACAAGAGTTATAGGGTTAAGAATTAATATGACCTAGAACTTCACCATGGGGTTCCCCTTTATTTTTTATTAAAATTAAATATAGATCAATGATACTTTTAATTGATTATAGGTCATTTAATAACATTACTATTAATAAAAAATATCATTTTCCTTATGTCGATGGGTTTTTTATCAAGTCGATAGAGCATAATATATTTCAATTGTTGGAAAGAGGTATGAGTACCATTAGTTAAATGTAATGGAATCAGGAATTATGAACACTATGTTTTAGACTATATATAGACATTATGAATTTGTAGTTATGTCATTTGTGTTCTCCAATTAAACTACAGTATTCGTAGATCCTGTGAATATAATATTTCATGGGATCTTGGAAATGTTTTTGGTTGAATTTATTGATGAAATTATCATATATTCTAAAAGAAAAGGGGAGTATGAAATATATATAAAGGTAATTTTAGAACCTTAAATGAAATGAAATTATATTAGAAATACAAATGTTTAAAATTATTGTGAGAAAAAATCCATTTCTTGGTCACATTGTTTCTAGATATATAATAACATTAGACCCTTCTAAAGTGAATGTTGTTGATGAATTTTCAATACCCTTAAATATATCCCTGATTTATATTTTTCATGGTTTGGAATTCTGTTATGATAGGTTTGTTGAAAGTATTTCTTGATTATATATACTAGTACCTATGTTAACATAATAAGGTTTTATGTTCATCTAGACAAAAGGTTGTGAATATAGTTTTTTTGAATTTGAATTAATATTGGTGAAACCTCCACTTTGGACCATTCTCACTAGAATTGGAAAAAAAATTATCTATAGTGATGGCTAGTTGAAAACAATTGGTTGTGTCTTCATGTTAATTGATTAAATAATTTATAATGAATTATATCAGTTGAATTTCATTAGTTAAATTGCCTATAAAATGATTTGGAATTAACTACTATTTCATTTTGTGTAAAAAGATTAGAGGAATTATTTTTAAAGGGTAAAATATGAAATTTATTCTAATTATAAATTATTGATGTATATATTCCCTCAGAATGAATTAGAAATGATACAAATATAATGGATAGAGGTAATTAAGGATTATGATTACACGATTCCTTAATATCTGGGAAAATAAAATGAATTGAATGATTTATTGATTTAGAATAATAATGATACATTAACTATGTTGTGTTTGAAACATGATCCCTTGGTTAATGGTTTGATAAATTTTAGTTTGCATGTTTTTTGTGTAAGAAATTTCTTTGCCTTGTCTTCAGTTCTAGTGAAATCATCTCTATCAAATAGAATTACAAAATCCTAAATATAATACATTGAGTTATATAAATTAGTTATAATTTGTTAAAAAGGTTAAGCATTTTGAATTTAACATGAATAAAGATTGTGTTTTGAGATTAGGTAAGATATTATGTGTTCAATGTGATTCCTAATTAAGTAATGAATTGTTGATTAAAGCTCATTGTTCTATATTTTACATTTAGCTAATATTCACTACGATGTATAGAGTCCATCATGAGTATTACTAGTTGGATGTAATGAAAATAGACATTTCTTTCATTACTATGAAATTTTTTTCTACAGGATAATGTAGAAGGAATGTTTTTGAAGGGGATGATTTAGAATTTTTCAATTAATGATACGATATAGTAAAATATATCTATGGAATTTATAGTGGGATTTTGAAAGGCTTTTTCTGGTAACAATTCCATCTATATTATTCTTTATCAATAACTAAATCTACAAATTTTCACCCTATTCGGTAAACACTTTATATAGATAAACATTATCAGTTGTATCTTAATTCATTTTATAGTTATCATGTATATTATAGGTCCACTATATCTGATTTTGATCTTAGGTTCACTCCTAAATTTCAAAAATTCCTTCAGAATTTGTTGTCAACTAAATTAAATATTATAATTCCCTTTCATCACTGGTCTGATGGATAGTCGAAATGAATAATTCCTACCTTAAGGGATATACTTTATTATTGTTTGATGGATTACCATTGATTTTGGCATCAAAATCATTCCTTCGACATGATTTCATATAATAATAGTTTTCATTCTAGTATATATTTTTCATCGTTAGAGGCATTAAAAAGAATGTATTGTCAAACTCCATAATTTTGTGATGAAATATGTGAAAGGATGTTGAAAATACAATAATTGGTAGAAGGAATGTTATTTAAATATATTTTTATTTATTGGAACATGAGGATATCTCGGATTAGGAAGAATATTTATACATATAATCATAGAAAGGATTACTATTTCAAGGAATGTGATCATGCCATTCTCAAAGATTAACTATGGAAAAGTGTGATATGTTTTGGTAAGAAGGGGAGGTCGAGCCCATGGTTTAGTGTACCCTATTAAATCATTGGGAATTTTGGATCAATTTTCTACAAAGTGACTTTTACTTTGTGTTTATAATTTGAATTAAATGAATTTTTTTTTTAATAAAATATGTTCTAGATTCATCTCATGTTTTAAGCACTGAATCATTTCTGTTGGAAAAGAATATTTCATATAAGGAACATCTAGTTATGGTTTTTGAATGTAAAGAGAAAATGTTTTGGAATAAGTTGATTCATCCAGTAATGAGTTTTTGGAAAAATTATATTGTAGAAGAGTAAACCTGGGAATCTAAAAACTGTATGAGGTAAAGATATCCCCACTTATTTAATAAGACAATATAAATGTGAGGAAATAATTGTCGATATTGGGGAATAATGTAATGACCTAGGTAATAATAGAATAATTAATTTACATATTTATTAATTTCCATGAATTTGATAAGAAATTTTAATAAAAAGAGACACTATTCTCAATAGCATATATTGTAAACCTAGTTTTATGGTAAAAAATTTATTTCTCTAAAAAACAAATTTATTGGGTTTTGATGGTGAGGTTGTTTTAATTATTGTTTTTTATGATTTTTAAGAATTCTAAATGAAAAGATAATCATATTATTTGAAATATTAATATCAAAATTTAATATGGTTTAATTTTTTGTAAAATTTTGCGGGGTTTCATGATATTTTGAAAATTGAATAATTTTTTCTTTGAATCGAAAACAACTTTTTTGTCTAAATAATTTATAGTGATAAATTGTAATTTTTATTTTTTTTAAAGGAACGTTATATAAATTTAATATAATTAAATAAAATTTATGTAATTGAAAATAATTCCACTTTCAAATCAGATATAAAAACAGTTTCATCTTTTAAAAATATTTACATTTATAAATATTTTTCTTAATCCAAAAAATGGGGTTAATTTTAAATTAACATTATCCAAATCCCAATTTTTATTTTTTTAATTAGATTCCATATTTGTATTCATGACATCATAATTTAGTAGTTAGGCCCCCTGTATTTTTGGACAATATTAATTGTTTCTTTAGTAAGTTTTATCATCATGATTAAGGGTAAATTGGGAAATTAATGTTAAAAATAATATTATAGAAATAATTAAATTCCCCTAATAATTTGAATAAATTTATTAGATGATTTATTAGTCACCATAACCATCCTTGGGCCAACGTTATGTTCTCTTGGTACCACTTAGATTAATTAAATCCATTTAACACATTTCATTCTATGAAAAGACAATTTTTTATACATTTGTTTTTTAACAAGTGAAAGGTTTTTAATATTGGGTTTTATAAGAGATTTTTTTTACTATAAATAGTATCTTGAATTATAAAATTTTTACAATCATCATGAAAATTTATTTATAGTTTTTTTGGAATAAATAATTAGATTAAATGCTTACAAAATTATGACGAATTAATTGTTTAATTAAATTATATAACAAATAATGGATGTTAATAACATTAAAATAAATATAATTATACATAATTACTATCATAAAAAATTTCATGGATTTATTTTACATGTTCTTTATGAGTTAAATGAGTTTTTTAAAAGATATCAGGTTTTTCTGATATATTTCAAAATGTCAAACAATGAAGAGTGTCAAAATTTCTTTTAATGATATTTTAAAATAAATATTATTTCATGAAACTATAAAAAATTATTTAAAATTTAAAATTCATCTAAATTATTTTGATTAGTATTATAATTTCACAAATAACTCATTTATTGTTCTTTCGGTATTTTATTGTAATTATATTAACCCTCAAAATGTAAATTTCATTATATCACTTTAAGAGTTAATAGGGTAAAATAAGTGTTAATATAAAGTGATAAGGATTGAAAAAATAAAAACCTATATAATTATCATTGGATGATTTTATTTCAATATATAATCATCCTATATTATAATTAAGTCATTTTTTTACATTTTGAGTATTAAAATAATTTATATTAATTCTACATTTTGATGAATTCGAAGTGTACCCCACCCTTCTCTTATAATAGGGAACCTATTCAACTCTATTACACACACACACAAACCTTATTGGATAATATATGCCAAAATACATTACTATAATCCGTAGAAAAAATTTGGAGATCTTATTTTATGAATAGTACTCGTATTACAGGTTTTAATGTGTTTATCAAAAGAGATTTTCTGAAGAAAAGTATCATTTTTAATTAAGTGCTTTTGTGTTGTTTCATATTATACTCCATTAAAATATTCTTCCACTGTGATGAAATAATTAATCTAATATCATAATTATAGTGAGATTTTATTATTTTAATTTAATCACCTAAATCCATCTTAAATTCAATCTAATGGGAATAAATAAATCATTCATGTGAATGGGGGAATATCAACTCGAGAACCGATATAATTTTTTTCCATCTTCATCTCTCAATTATATTTTCCATGATGTAATTAATGTTTATATAGGATATAAATATTATATTTATCATTATTTAGTAATAATATATCATTTTTCATCTTACATTTCCATGAATATTAAAATTATAATGTCATTCATGTGTATATGTGATATATCACCTCCACGAAGGGTTGTGATTCGTTTTTCATCACCACATATCATTGATTATATATATATCTAAATTTAAATGAATAAAATTAAATTATTTAATTTATTATCATTATTTAAATATAAAATAACTCTTACATTATTTCAACGGTTATCATTGAAAAAAGGAAATTTTACTCTTGTGCACGTACGACATACCATATCAATGATTGTAACCTAGTTAATTTTTCATTTATATATGAAATGGATTGATTTAAATGAATATTTAATTTACAAATGATAATATTATATCATGGGTGTTATTCTATATATGATGTACTAATCACCCCATTAATTTTTGACATCTTATGAAAATCACATTGGACTCAAGTATAGAATATCGACTAAACATCAAAAATTAACATAAAAAATTAAGTAATTATAATAAAATTATAATGAGTGATATAAAAATAAATAATAAACATTCAATGTTTCTCAATAAATTAAATAATTAACCTCAATTTATTATTTTTAAAGATAATGATTATATGTGACAAGTCAGACTCAGGGTAAGGGAGTTTCTTTAAGAAACCCTATTTTAATGTTCGTTTTTAAAATATTTTTACAAATGTTGAAGGGAATTATTTTTTTAAAATTATATGGATTTATTAGTTTCTCCCACTTTCATGATTAATTATTACATTAATTTTATCATTATATGGTTTCATATTTCTTTTTCAGGAAAATTATTTCGTTTTTATGTGCATGACATTTATATTTTAAATTTGATTTTTACAATAAAATGGTACGTTGTTATCTGAAAGTGTTTGTATGGTGTGATTTAAAGGAATTTATATAGTTTTAATATTAATATGTTTCATAGAAATTTTTTATCATAGTTTGAGGTAATTACATATCAATATATAACTAGTTAATCCTTATTATAGCTCTATGATTGGAGATCCCCATTATAAAACTCAAATGCACTATGTACTCTAGTTATGGAATATGAACAAATTTTTATTCCTTTTATAAGGAAGAATTTAAAAATGATATGAAAATTATTTCCAAATACACTTACATTATTTTTCTATTCATGATACTGAGTTTTTAATGAATATATTTTCATGTGTTTTCTAGGATACAAATTTTATATATTTATGTTCCTTAAAAAGTTGTTTTTATAATCCCTTGTTATAAAATTATTTTCTTAGGGAAAATGTATTGGTATTAGAAATAATTAACTTAATTTCAATTTTACAAATAATTTCCAAAAAACATTCCACGATTTATTTTATATTGATTTATAATTGAAAGATATGTACAGTTTTTGTAGAATCCACCTTTTATAAATGTGGAATGTTGTGTATGAATAATGACCGAATTCTCAAAACTGATAAATATAGAATATCCTAAAATTTTGATTCTAGTTTAAAAACATTTGAAAATGTAAATTTTATTATTTGTTCTTTATAGTGACATACACTAATGAATGAATCCCATATAAATATTCCCTAATAGATTCGTATTTAATTTATGTAACATAGTTGGAGACATTCTATATAGTGTAGATAAAATTTTTTTATTATCATGTACAGATTATATTTAATAATAAATTTCATTATTCATTGGAATTCTAGGATTTTTTTAAAAAAAAATTAATATTTAATATGCATGTATTAGATTTTGATTATCTCCCAACCCATCTAAGATAAATAACCCTATTGAATATGGATCAATAGATATTTAAAGAATATAATTTCACTTGGTATTTTATATTTTTTATCAAATAAATATATGATCATAAGTTGGTTTAGAAAATAAATTGTGACTCTGATTCCTTAATAGTTGATATGGGGTTTTTTATTAATGATACCAATACACATTTATAATAACATAAAATTTAGTTAGATGAAGAAAAATAAGATTTAGAGAAGGTACATTCAAATATAAATAAATTTTAGAAGAATCATATTCTAAATATGAAATCATCGTACCATTATATGTTTTCACTAATAATTCAACTTCAAATCATTTATCTGTAAATGAGATATCGTTAGTAAATACATTAGACATAAAATAATGGTCAGATTTAGAATCAAATAAGACACTATTAGTTATATATTGTACTGACATTGTATTATTCAAAACATCATTATCATTCCCCACATCACAAATAGATAACACATGTGATTCCCCTTTATCTTAGGGATTAAGATGTTTCTGAAATCAATCACTATCATCCACACATAGAATTGAGAACTGTTTACCGTAACACCCATAATGAATTCATATTTTACATTCGAGTGTATTTTGTGTGTTTAGTGGGGTTTTATATCTAACAAGATCATTATCTAATTTATTCTCATCCCATTTAAATTCAATTTTATGATGTCTGTCACTTCCATAAATAATAGATTTATTATTCCCCATACAAAAATTTCCTTCATGTTTCTTTTCAGAGTTTTTGTATAATAGTGGGCTCAAATCCGTCCATTAAGGGTTTTTAAAATTATTTTTTTCATCAAATTAAATTTTTCATTCCGCATCAAAACCCTGAAATTTATGTGATAAACTAATATCAATTTATAAAATGATAGTATAATAACCCTGTTATTTATTAAACATATAAACACGAGTCATTACATAAACAATAAATTAAGATAACTAAGACGATCAATAGGTCTAGTGTATGGCGAAATTATAATATTACATGACAACTTAAAACATAAAATAAAACATATATATTGAAAAATTCTTTCACATGAATACAGTATTCTTTAATACAAAGAATTCCATGGGATAACCTGAGGACATACTTAAAAAAATGGTGAGCTATAAAGCCTGTAAAGGAGTAAAAAATTCAAATCATGAATAATACAAAACATGTTAGTAAATATTCATATCAATGGGTCATAAGAGAAACATGAATAGAAAGGCCTGATATAGCATGATTATTATAACATGGAAATGTGGAAACAACATTTAACATGATGTTAGCATGATTCAAGTCCCATTGCACTTGGAGAATGAGTAAATGCTCATTTCACATGAATTTTTATGAGTAAAACATCATTTCACTTGAATTTTAATGAGTAAACCCTCATTAAACATGGAGTGTAAAGATTCTATTTTTTACCCAATTCATTGTAGTGCTATCAGGGTTCACCCATCTTAATCATTGCATTTCATGCATATGTGTGACACATAAATAATAAAACATGGATTCATTAAACATAATAATTTATTCCACGAATAAGAGATGTGGAATAAATAAATGTTGATAATCAATAAAAATTTGTTGTGAATAAATTTAAATACCCTTGATGGAGAAATGGGTATGGTATTCACTTACATGAAGATTTAGCATGGGATATTTTTTTGTAACATTGGGAGTATAACAACATCAAATAGAAATTGTAAAATGGGTTGATGAGTGAAAATGCGGTCTCTCAACATTTAAAAATGAAATTGAAAGTATGGGGGTCATGTAACTTAATATCCCAACATATTCAATGAAATTTATAATCTTATTATAAAATAATTTCTGGAACATAAATGTGGTGAGAGGAATCCCTTATGGAATTTTGACATGGTAAGAGTGTACATGTGAGTCATTAATTAGAGAGAAAGGGTTCACTACTATTTATCACACAATGTGGGAAGTATTAGGGATGTTTGAAATCATACCCCAAAATTTTTAATTTAAAACAAAATGGATCTACAATATAAGAAATCTTGGACTTAAATAATGAAATATGGAATGTGTGGTTCCCTTATTTGGTATTATATGACTTCATGTTCTTGAGGAGGGTATTCATGAGAGATTGTGGCTCCATGGAAGAATTAAAGAGAAAGGAGGCAGAGTAGATATGTGATATAAGGGTTTTTAGTGAAGAGATGTGGGATCTTGGGTGGTTTTATATAGGTAAAGAGAGGGGAACTCTTTAGTATTTCCCAAACATAGGTTTGGAATCTATATAATTAAAAATTCAAACCCACATGCCAACCATGGGGTTTAAAACTTCTTTTTTGAAAAGAGGAGTAGAACAAAATTGTTTTATAAGTCCAACGTACAACCCTATTAAAATATTATTCTTTCTTATGGGGAGGTGAGTCACACTCTCAAGGAAATCATTATAAAAAGTAAAAAAAAGATTATAAGTCTAGAAGGGTCCTCTAAGGAACCCTAAAATAAATCAAAAAATTTTATAATCACATTATTTTAATCTAATATTAGAAGAACATGCCATTTATATTATTTTATTACTTTAGTAATGGGACATTACGATGTCCACAAACATATTATATATTTAGACAGTATATAATATTTTACAAAAAAATTAAAATGTCTCACCAAATTATGAAAAATTCATCAATATATAATTTCAATTTCCTCAATAAAAAATTATAGTCATTTTATCTCAATAATTTTCGAAATATGATAATTTTCACTTTTAAAATACAAAACTGAAATTTATTGAAAATTCATGAGTTTTGACAAAAACAATTTTCAAACCATAATAAAAATAACAAATGTATTCATAAAAATTATATGATCCTTTATATTTAATAAGAACTGATTAAGAAATAATATATTATTGAAATATTATTTAATTAAAAAATATATTAATTCATCAAAGTATATTTTTTAATAGAATATTAACTAAAAATTATATTTTTTTCTTTAAAACCCATTTACAATGTAATAATAATAAAAGGAATATATATTCGTTAGAAAAAAATAATGTGCATAAACATAGTGGTAGAATATTGTTACATAACTCCTTATAACACCCACATTAGACCTATGTGTAAGATGTGTGATGCTGGTAGACTCATAGGGTGACTCAAAAAACATCACTCAGGTGGTAATCTCTATTAACTTCCACTACTCCTATATGCGGATCCATTAAATCTTAACTTGTTGAAACTTGGATTTGTCTTGGTCAAGAGAGAATCCATGTGGTGCTACCTCATTTATGAGCTCTAAAAAATGTGATTCCTATGGAGAAATTCGAATTGATGAGGCCATCCCATCCCTTGACTATTTAAAATGGATTTGTTAAAACCTTATATTCATACTAATCAGGTGATCAATGTTTAATGACTATATTAGTAATGGTAATAATAATTAACAACATTTTATAATCCATAAACAATAAAACAATGAAGTTCATATGTTTTATATAACAATTTTAAAAAATATGAAATATAATTAGTTCAATATAAATTTTCATTACTAAAATTTTGGGTTCTTACAATATTCCACCATTAAGAAATTTGGACCTCATAATTTCCTTTTCCCACACTAAAATAGACGAGGGTAACTTTTATTCATCACATCATCTAATTCCCATA
Organism: Viscum album; assembly: GCA_963277665.1. Taxonomy (NCBI): domain Eukaryota; kingdom Viridiplantae; phylum Streptophyta; class Magnoliopsida; order Santalales; family Viscaceae; genus Viscum; species Viscum album. Next base: position 396,894,485 of record OY728151.1, on the reverse strand, counting down.
TTTCTTCTAAAAACTTGTGGTTTCTCCACTACACCATCACAAGTGGAATTTTCTTATTTTGTAGTACATTTTCCATGTAATCTAAGATTATCACAAGATTTTTTTAATAAGAGAGGTCATTCATCAATGGAACTACTTCTAGATTAAGTATATGTGATGGGTCAGGTGTGTACTTCCTCAAGAGTGTTACATAAAAAATGTCATGTACTTGTGATAAGTTCATTGGGAGTTCCAGTTGATAGGCCAATAATCAAATTCGATCAAGGATCTAAAAAGGGCTGATGTACCTTGGACTAAGCTTTCCCTTATTTTGAAATATCATAACTCACTTCCACAATGATATGAGGAGGATTTACATTTCTACAATATCTATACCAAAGCCTAGTCGACGATTATTTGTATATATCTTTGTCAACTCTGAAAATATTTAATGTGTTACTGTATAGTCTTATTTTTCTCCACCATTTCTTCGACCATTTCTGGACATATGAGTTTTCCTTCCTCAACACCATCCCAACATGTCGGTGTGTTTCACCACTTCCCATAATGGGCTTCACAAGGAGCTATTTGTATTATTGAGTGTAAACTATTATTGAAAGATAATTCAACCAGATTAATATGTTGATCCAATAATTTTTTTAGGTCCATTGAACAAGCTCCCAACATATCCTCAAGTGTTTGGATAGTTCACTCAGATTATCCATTAGTTTGAGGATGATAATCTATACTAAAGTTCATCTCAGTATTCAAATCTTGTTGGAGACTCATCTATAACATAGAGGTGAATCTTGGATATCGATCATATACAATAGATAGTGGTACTCCATTTAGACTTACCACTTATCTATTGTATATCTTTTCCAGTTGAACCATTGATAAATCCTATCGAATAGAAATTATGTGTGCAGTCTTTGTAAGATGATCCACAACAAATGTAGTATGACAAGGTTCACCGAGAATTTCAATACATAAACTATGATTGGGGAGGATAAATCATCATGGGATTAAATGATTTTTCAATTTTCCGTTCTCACTGACATCTCTACTTTCATGATATGTGTTTGTGCTGAGATTGTTAAAATAAACTTTTTAGGTATAAAATAATGCATGGTACAAGAATAAAAAATATGTTCTCTACTCTTAAATAAATAACTATCATACCGATCACCACTTTATTGTCAGGGATTACTTTTGTGGTAGTGATGGAAAAAGCATGCCCATTTTTCCTTGGAGTTGTTTGTTGCCTCTGATAACCACTTTTATATGGAACTAGTTCGTAAAGTTTCATGGTTCTTTGAAGTTGAAGCAATGAAAAATGTGTTGAGGGTTAAACGTAGCGTTAGTTTCCTCTACCTTAGTAATGGGATTTTCTAATCAGTAATTAACATATAGGTACAATCCTCTTCTATACCTAAAGTATTTCCATGTCCCCAAAAAAAAATTTCTGGGGTTCTTCTTTCTGCACCTTTAGAATGTGGGGTGCTAAAATTTATTAGCACAGTTAAATTTATCCATCAGACCACCAGAATTAAAGTCCACAATCCTTTTCCCATCCCCATGATACCCATATTATTTTTCGATCTACATTTCAACTTTGAGGGAACATAAGACAATTTCCTCATTGCTATGAAAGTCATGGATTGCTAGTTTTTTCTATAGGCTAGGTTTTATCCCACCAAAAAAGCAATAAATCTTCCATTTGGGGGGTAATGAAAACGCCGAAGGCCTATCCTGAAAGCCTTGTGAATTTTACCTCACACACAAAGATGGATTTTTCATCATTCTAATTCAGGGAAAAAAGTCACTTTTCATCTTATGTTAGAGTGTGTGTGGAAAATATTTATTGAAAAACATTTTCAGTAAATCCTTCCATTCCAATGCATCAATCTCTTCGTTAAACATAATATTATTGATCAATTTCCACCATTCAGTAGATTCACCCTCTATATGATATGCATCTATATAATCCTTCTCTTGTTAGGAATATTGAATGATGGAGATGATCATTTAAATGGAGTTGATACATTGTTCAGAGAGCGAGGTTTCAAATGATCCATTAAAAGTATTGTGGATGTTGTCCCATGAATCTCTTGATTGTAGCTTTTTATTTATTGGGTTGGGGTTAGATGATCTTCATGACCCATGTTTCTATTAAAATCATACGTTAATTGAGAGAGTATAATTACCATGTTTTCAATCCCCACTTCCATTGGATAGGGAATCACAGTAGAATAGTCTTGAAATTGTTCTTCACCTCGGTTGTTATCCTTAGTCCTCATATTACCAACCATTGGTGGGAATAAAATAAAATTTTGGGGTAACACATAAAGGGGATTCCAAATACAAAAAGGGATAAATTAAAATTACATTTATTTATTATGTTATGAATTTATATGCATTAATCTATGTTATCTGTGATTTAATTCCCAAAAATATATTCATTGGGGAATTATTTTATTCCCAAATTTTTTTTTCTTACTCAGATTATTAATTTAAGAAAGCATATCCCTTGGGATTGTCGAATCAAGAGTGCAGAAATGCCCATTTGCATGCACTAGTTCTCATTTATGTTTATCTCAAAGTGTTTTTTCTGGTTTCACCTCGAGATATATATGTTCCAGATCCACCTCTACTTGTTCGTGTCTAAATAGGGATGTATTTACATGATAAATAACATACACTATACTCACTAAAATATAGGATTTTTTATTATTCATGGTCTTATCCCTAATTATTTAACTAGAGTTTTCTAATCATAATCCAGAAAATAACGATACATATCATCTGATACCAACTATAACAACCCTACACATTATTATACACATAAAAATGATTTATTACATTAACATGCACTTAGGAAAACTCTGATGATCGAGAGGTCTACTGTATAGGGAAATTAAAAATATTATATAATAATTTATGACATAAAATATAACATATTTTTTGAAAACATATTTTACATGACCACAAAATTCTTTCGTACTTCGCACTGCATGATATAACCTGAGGAAAAACATAAGAAAAGGGTGAGCTATATATCCTAATAAGGGAGTAAACAATGAATAATATGATGAATAAAATACATGTTAGGAAACAAGCATATCAATGGTGTATAAGAGAAACATGAACATAAAGTCATGATATATCATGATTATCATAACATGGAAATGAGACTACAACATTTAACATGATATTAGAATTAGCGAAGGCTTATTGCACATGGAGCATGACTAAACCTTCATTTCGTTTGAATTAGCATTATTAAACCCTAATTTTACTTGAATTAGAATGATGAAAAAGTCATTTCACATGGTGTATCATGATATTATTCTTTTCCCAATGCACTTGAGCCCAATCAGTGCACACCCTTCTTAATCATTTCATTTCTTGCATAAGTGTTCCATATAGATCGTAAAACACAGATTCATTATAAATCATAATTTATTCCATGAATAATAGATATAAATTCATAAATTTATTTCCTAAATTAACCATTACATATTTATAATGTTGAATACCCATGATAGAGATATGGGTATGGTATTCACTTGCCCGATGATTTTTTCATGTGAAATTTTGGTGTAACTTTTCAGTATAATGATGTGAAATAGAAATAATAAAATGGATTGATGAGAGGGAAAGTTGTCTCTAATCATTTATACATGATATGGATAGTAAGGGGGTCATTAAAGTCAATATTCTAACATATGTAATTGAATTTATATGCATAATATAAATAATTTTGTGAATGTAAATGTGGGGAGAAAAATGTCTTAATGAATTTCGGCATGGTAACAGGTGTACATGGGAGGTATTAATGAGGGGTAAAGGAGTATATCATCATTAAAACATAAGTAGGTAAGTATGGGAAAGTTTAGAAATAATACCCCAACATTTTTAATATAAAACAAAAGAGTTTTATAATAGAAGGAAACAAAGACACAAATAAGGAAGAAGGAAGGTGAGAATCTCTTACTTGAAGGTGTGTTACATAAAGAGCTCTAGGAGGGGCTTCTCGAGAGTTTAGGGAACCTTGAGAAGATTTTAGATAGAGGAGGAAGAGTAGGGATGTGATTATAAGATTTATAGTGGAGAGAAGTGGGAGATTTTGTCTGTTTCTATAGGAAAATAGAAGAATGTTTTTTAACATTTCACAATCATAGTTTTGGGAATCAATATAATTAAATATTCAAATCCAAAAACCGAAACATGGTTTTTTTTATATTTATATTCTAAAGGGGAGTGGAGAAGATTATTTTATAATGCATTTTGACGAAATTATTAAAATATTAGGATTTATTATGTGTAGGTGAGTCACACTCTCAAAGATATTATATTAAAAAGATAAAATATTTTATATGTATTGTAGGGTCCACTAAGGAACCATAAATTTAATCAAACAAACCTAAAATCAAATTATTTAAAAAAAATTAAATTTCTGGAATATACATTTTGTATTATTTTATTACATCACAATTGGTTCATTATTATGTCATGAAACATATTATATACTTAAACAGTAATTAATTTTTTACCTAAAAATCTGACTCTCTGAGAAAAAAATGAAAAATTCAGTATTATATAATTCTAACATAATAAATACAAAAATGATATTCATTTTATCTGAATAATTTTCTAAATATGTTCATATTCTATTTTAAAATAAAAATTGACATTTATTGAAAATTTAAGGGTTTTGACAAAAACAGTTTTCAAAACATTATAAAAAATACAATTGTATTCATAAAAATTATATGATCATTTATATTTAATAAAAAGTTATTAAATAATAATATTTTATTAGAATATTATTTTATTCAAAAATCCATTAATTAATCAAAATATATTTCTTAATTTAATATTAACTAAAAATATTATTTGTGCATTAAAATCCATTTACAAAGTAACAATAATAAAATGAATCTAAATTCATTATAAAAACAAAATGCACATAATCATAGTGCTAGGTTCATGTTACATAACCCTTTATAAAACCCTCCTATGACATAATTTTTAGATGTGTGATGGTGAAAAACTCTTGGGGTGCCTCATATAACATCTATCAGGTGGCAATCTCTATTAGCGTCCACTTCTAATATAGGTTGTTTTGTTCAAGCTTTACGTGTTGATTCTCGACTTTGGATTGGTCCACAGTGAATCCCTTTAACACTCCCACCTTTTTGAGCTCCGAAAAATGGGCTTTTATGGAGAAATTCTACAAGATGAGGCCATCACTTCCTTTTTAGGAGTAAATTGGATTTTTTAGAGCCCTATATTTATACTAATCATGTGACCACTATTCAACGACTATTTTAGAAATGGTAATAATTCTTAATGGTATATTAAAATCCAAAAACATAAAACCATTGAAATGAAGATGTTTTATATAACCATTTTACATAATAAATAATTTAATTATATCAACATAAATTTTCATTAATAATTTTTTGGGTCGTTATAGATAAAATATGGTATACTTTCTTTCTAGTAAAAAATATCTCCTCTACATTAAACACTTATAAGAAATGGTTTGAAGAATATGATTAATTTATGAGCCTTTCCTTCTAGTTCAATAAAAATAATTGAAGGATAACTCAAAAGATAATTAAAATATTCCATATATATCTTTTAATGTATTCATCATCATTATTCTCTAGCTTATGGAAATTCCATTTCGATTTTTCTATGAAAAAAATAAGGAAAACAGTATTTAAAAAACAAATTTTTAAAATAATATCACTCTATAGAGCCTATTTCATCATGTTTTCTTGTTTTCTTTATAATATTAACTCATTTATATGAATCAAATTCCAAAACATACAAATTCAAATTAACATTTTCATGCATTGATTGCTGGAGAATGAAAATATTTGTTTAGAGGTACTAATCTCTTACTTGATAATTAGAAGATCGTTGAGGCCCACTAAAAGAATATGAACATTTCCATATTAAGGACTCAATAGAAAATTATTCCATCCATATCACATTGCTAAGATCAATATGATTCATATGATATGAAGTTTTAGTAATCATTGAAATGAAAATTTTAATTTTATCTGCAGGAACAATTAGTTTCAAAACTGAAAATGTGTTTTGTTTAAATCACATTATTTGTATACAAGGTTCATTCATATTCAAGACATTAATTATAATGAAAATGAATAATTTGAGGAGAATTCACCATTTTGAGATACTATGTTTTAAATAAAATAATTTGATTTATTTTAAACTTTGAGATATTATTTTCAATAAATAACACCATAGGTTTAACTGACTCTATCCCTAGGAATTATATATTCATGTCCTGCATAATGATTAATAAAGGAAATATGAATTAACATAATATTCCCAAATAGTTTTTTTTATAATTATTGGTTGTCTTAGGTGTAATCATTTAACATTGTTCATGATAATGTTAATACCCAATCCTCTATATTAAGAGCTGTTAGACCAAGGTGCATCGATTCCACATTAACATCCAATTTATAGTATCTGTATAAGCCTATATTAATTAGTTAAAAAAATTCTCCCATTAACATATTGTGTAATATTCTTTTAAATATGGATAGACACTATGGTTAATAACAATGTATTCATCATCCATGTTTTTAGAAAATAACTAAAACTTTCCCAGATATGAACTATAGAGATCCATAATTTACAAACATAAATATAAAATCTTATCATTGGAATATTTCTTACATATCATTTTGCTAAATTCTAAAATAGTAGGTTATTATTATATATGAAAACATTGATAAATTTAAAAAAACTAAAATAAAATATATTCATCACTAATCACTATGTTTCTGAAAACTACCACCCTTCATAGACACATCATATATATCTATCATTTCTTTATATCCTATGGAATTTTTTCCCTAATATATGGTGATCTCTATTTCTTAGTAAAGGGAAAAAGGGAAATATAAATGATCAATAAACATTTTCATAGCCACAAGGGTATGAGATCCTCCGAATAATATTTTAACACCATATATAACAATTCATTGATCATAATCCAGAGTTGTATAATAAATCATCATAGTTCACAAGAAATGAATAAAAAAAATACAATAAAATAGATGGTAGGGAATAAAAATATATTATTACTATCTTATAAATGTGTTTAAATAATGTGTGAAATAATCAGAATAATTAACATATTATATCAATACTACCCACCAAATCAATCGATACATAATCGGCTTGGTTTATCCATATGTGTACCGCCTTCAGGATTCAATTAACCTTTTATGTAACATTTTTGTTCACGGTATAACCATCCATGTACCATGTTAGTTCATAATACATTAATCATTTCCCAATTCATTTTTGGGATATAAATCACACAATAATCACATATTCATAATAATGTCATATGTATTTCACAGGATCATGATGAAATAAGTCATTCTATCATAACATAGCCTATGGAAATGAAAATGAGTTTCATCCATATTCTATCACCATACCGATATTCCATATTGAGAAATAATAAGTGTTATATATTTGAATCATATCCCTAGTGAATAATAAATAATAGAAATAGATGTTAACATAGATTAAAGTTTTCATTAATAGATCATTATAACATTTTTTCATGAAAATACAATTTTCATTTGGTATTCATTTTCATAAAATATATAAATTTAAAAAAATTATGGAAAATATATTATTTCAAATAAAAATGAAATATTTAAGGGAACCATTACTTAATAAAGTATTCATGATGGTCGGAAACTTTTTCCATGAAGTAATCATTAAATAAAATATTTCACTCACCCCTTCTGTAGAAAAGTACATAATTTATAAATAAACAGGGAGATAAATTATAATCCTTTTTTAAAATTTCAAAAAATAAAATGAAATTATAAATTTTAATTGATTTTCAAGAAATTTATTCATTAAATTTTATAAAAATGATTTGGAAGAAAATTAATTTCTGAAACAAGAAAATCAATAATGTTGGATTCCCATAAAAATATACTTTTGGTGTCTATAGTATATAATGTGATGGGAAATGGAAATATATTAATCTCTATAAATAACATGATGGTAATAAAATATTAATTATCTGGGAGATATATCATATAATATAATCATTATAAATATAAGTATGAAATTCCAAATAAAATGAGATTGTATCTTAAAACTCTAACCTCTTCTTAACACTCTTTGATTGAGATCTATCCACTAATATAATACATGAAATATTATTATAAATATATATTACCTCATATATAATCCACATATAATATCTACACACCTATTTAATAATAATTCATCATTAAAATATTTTTTTGCAAGTGTGAAATCTTTTATTTAACATTGGATTTTGGGTTTATAAGTTCTACTCCTTGTACATTGATAATAATTTCACCATATATTAAAATTAAATCATGAAATAAATATCAAATATCTTTATTATATAATAATTTATAGTGATCTATAATTGTTATATTTATAAAAATGAATTACACTATTAGTGGATGTAGTTGTCTATTTGAATGCATGAATCTTGTTTTAAATATCAATCAAAAAGAAAGAAAGACTGTAAAAAATATTTATTATAAATATGTAATTATATTTATATTATGAAGGTAATATATATTTATTACATATATCATTACATTTTAGTTATTTGAGTTATTAATGATAACTGCATTATATTATCGGGTAAAAGTGGTTGTCCACGTCTACTCACGAGCGATACTTTCATTTCCCATTTGATGGAAAAGGATGGGGGGAAATGTGTCCTATATTCATTTATACATTTAAATATATATTTTATATTTAATGAATCATTTTATGATTGATAAAAATGGTTTATATATAGGGTACAAAAAATAAAATTCATTATACTCGGTTAATACTTATACGTGTTTATTGAGAAACCTCCTTCAACAAACACCTAATTCCATCGATAAATGGTATTATAATACAATTAGTACCTATAAGACATGGATATAATTTTTTTAAATAGTTTTGGTATGTTTTTCAAGATCTATGATTTTATTGATGTTTGAAAAATAGAGGATAATTGAACTCATTCTATTATAGGGAGAGGACACACGATGCATATTTCAAAAGAATCAAATATATTTATTTACTATTGAAAATATATGCCTAAAAATGACTGATATTCCAAAAATTGATTATATATGGTAGATATTGGTCTATGAAATTGGATTTCAATAGGTTTATGTGGAAATAAAACCCTTATCTATTATTTTATCTCCCTAATAAACCTACTTTAATGTTAACTATGGATAGAAATTTTCTATATTCTTACTTTTAAACATGTACAAAAATTATTCCATAATCGATTAATTATTTTAAATTTTAATTATAAATATGGAATAAATTTTATCAAATATAATTTCTATAAGTGGAAGAAATTACTTCTAATATAAACCCAAAAAATTTAAAATTATGCAAAAACATGTTTTATATCGAAATGCAGCAAAATGTCAATTACAGTGAAATTGATTGGATTATGGTTAATCAAATACAAATAATGAAATTTTAAAATTCATTAAAAATAGGCATTGTATATACCTGAATGGAAAAGATATTTATGAAAATAATCTATATCTTTTACTATTCACATGATATTTAATTGTCACCAAAAAATTAAAAACAAAATCCACTGAATATATTTTAAGTGTAATGTTTTTCAAAATTTTATCTTAAAAAAAATTTATAAATTTTTTAGAATTTAATCATAACATTCATGACCAAAATTTAATAAATTTTTTTGATGAAAATATATATTTTTATACATAAAATTTACTTATGTAAAATAGAGTACATATTTATAATTAATAAATATATAAATTATAATTATATATTGCTTTTATACATGTCTTTCACGATGTGGTGATCTTATTCATACACACTAATACAACATTAAATATTTAATTGTATATTATATCAAGATTCATTTATAATTAGGCTTGCATATAAAGGATGTAATCCAATACTTCATGTTTATTTGAAAGGAATGTATACACACACACATATATACTCACTGGTTTTTACAAAATCTATATAAATTGGATCCTTGATTTAATGATAGTTAACGTTATACTGATGTATTAGGTAAAGAATTTCAATATGGTTTTTTATTCTATGAAACTATCATTTGGATTTAAAAAGTAAAAAAATACAGTATATAATGATGTTTTGGTTATGATGATAATGTGGGATAGTCACCATTGATAAGTATTAAAATAAAATGTTATATTAGTATGACCATGTATGAAATGGTTCAGTAGTATCATTATGATGATGGCTATCATGATTGTCGTATTAGGATGGGTTATTGTTGTGTGAGTTTTATATATTGTGTTACTTTAGTTTCATGTTGATGCATGTTCTAGATGATGTTGTATGTCAAGATTCTACTGGTGTGGGGTGGCATTTCATAATGTCCTCCCCAGAGATTACGGTGGTTAGATGATGTGACTAATATTTTTCCCCGTATTCCGAGGGGATGACCCTAAGGTCAAATGTGGCTTACCTAGAGTCTATGGGAATGGGACTATGAAACTATTTTTCACCTCCCTAACTAAGAATATATGTGATGGTGTGATTGTTTATTTACATCAAGATGTCAATACCGGTGGGTAGGTGTTCTAATGGACCTCCATGGTTATACAGAGATGAGTCAGGGTTAGAAATTTAATTTTTTATTCAGTTTCAATCATCGTATATAAATTTATATGGATATTTCACTTATGACATGAAAGAGTTGGTTGGTCCCTTATTGGTTTATACTGAAATCCAATTCTATGTTTAGGCTCTCCATGGCCAATGATTAAAGATGTGAGGTTGGGCCCTTCTTAATAATATTATATATAAGAAATTTTTTGGTCAAGGTGATATTGGTGTAGACTAATATATTATTTTGTGCATATATCCGAATTTATTTATATCATTGATTGTTGTATATATGTGTCTAACATATAGGGTCCTCTTATGAAATTTTCAATGGATAATGTATTTCATATGTAATAGAATTTTTTGTTTATTTTCCTTTCAAATAATATTATTTTTGTCACTTATATTATTTATTTTGTGAGTTTTTACTCTCATTATATATATATATATTAATATTGATATTGTTACCCTCTATAGATTTTTAGGCACTCAGGTCTAGTCATCACACTCTTTCAAATGATAATGTGTACTTGAGTTCATGTGTCCCCTATTTAGAATAAACTAAATGCTTCATTCCCTAGAATACAAAATGGTTTGAAGTAAAATTTTCTTAATTATGAATATTTGGGTATGGTATATTTGAGATTTGTTTTTTTTGTGCCACGATACAGAAAACAGTTTTTATGTAGATAAACCATATTCGTGAAAGTACCATGTTTCCAAGGATGTGATTTATTTTTTGGTTTTCATTTTTACTATTTTTTTATTTATCCTCAAGTGATGAATATTATTTTTTTATTCATCATTTAATGTATATTCTATTGGCTATAGTATAATGAGTTAGTTAGATTATGATTCATGGATATTCAAGTAGGTTCATGTGTCACACTCTTGGTTTTATTTGATTAAAAATGGATTAAAATCATTAAATTCCATCAACAATATAATTAGTGTTTTCCTAAATAAATAATTTGTTACATTTTTTGATTTAAAATGATCATGTTTTCAATGATTATGTTATTTTGACAAACATTCACCTGGGGATGATACGAGATCAATCATTGAGTAGGAATGTATGTATTATTTTTTCAATTCTTTCCTTCAGTGTGTTTTTAGTTATATAATTTTATAAAAATAAGAAAATATATTTACGTAATTGGTTTAAGACCATATTCACACTCCATTTAAAATTCAAAATGTTTTTTATGTTTTTTTAATCGTTTTAAAAAGGTTTATAAGGATTAATTTTTTGGGTGAAAATTTATTTATTTATTTATTGGTGGAATAAATTTAAAATGATATATTTTTGTTTAAATATTTTTACCATGGTGTTTAATGAGAATTTAAATGGTTTAAATAGTTCAGTGTACTATTTTGATATTTTACTGATTCCCATTTGGAAAAAATAAACTATATTACTACGATATTGTTGTATGATATGTTTATAATCCACACGATTGTTTATTTTGATGTGAGCTATGCAGCAAGGATAATACATCATGCACGAAGTTGTGCGGTCTAGTGAATTTGACCACATTAGATGATGGTATTAGATGTGGATATCAATTTTATAATAGATATTTGGTAGTTGATGAACCCATAAATAATAATTTTATCTGGTGATGTAGTTTTTAAGGGATGTTTTGATATCTCTAGATTGAATATAAAAGTGTTATGATTGGGCTACAAGTTTGCAAGACCCAGATATTGATGTAAAAACTACATTGGTTGGTCTGGTTGGGATTTTCTTGATAGTGACAAGCATTTTTGAAGGGTTATTAGTGAAACAATACAATAATGATTAGTTTCTCTTTATTTTAGTCACCTTTGGTTTTGTATGTGTGACACTAGGTGTAAGAGTTGGAATAATACAAGCAAATAATAACATATGCACTTATTGATATCAATTTTTTATCCTTTAGAAGGATTAATTGGTTTAATAATCCTTGATGGTTGTAAAATTTTGTTATAGTAATTTTAATTATAATAAAGTGAGTAGAAATTCTGACTCATTTTCCTAGGTAGTATGTGATCAAAATTAAGATACATTGGGTGGGAATTCCTAATATGTGTAAAATCATTATTCTAGTAACTTTTTCATTATTCATGGCTTTAGTAGTATGTTGTGTGGTAGTTTTGAGATATTAAACTATCTATATGTAATTGTGATACTACATATAGTGGTTCATGGCATGAAAAAAATATACAATTAATGGGTTCATAGGAAGACGATTGTGGGTTGCTTGGGTAATGTTCATCCATTATCCTTTTTGGGTATCAAAAAAATGGTATTTAGATTAACACAAGACTAATATTTATTCCTTTTTAATGGAAGGAACCACAAATTAATTGGTTCTCATAATTCATGATAATTTTTTTGGAATATTGGATATTCATATAAAATTCTTTTTTGGAATGGAGTATTAATTATTGAGGAACATTGGGTTTCTAGGAGGTTCCCAATAAAATGACATACATGTGTGTGGTTTTGTGATTAGATGAAATTTTTGTTGGAAGTTTATTATTGACCATTGGGTGTGGTTATATGTGCCTGTTAGTGTTATATTCTTCTTGAACTACTCTACGGGAGTCTGTGTCATGAATATTTTTATGTCTTTGTGGTGTCTTCACACATAGGAGTCTAGTGGCATGATTATAGGGAGATTAAAATTGGGAATCTCTTATTAGTCATGGGTGTACTGTAAATTTTAAATGGGTATATTGATGATATGACTATATAGTAAAACCCATACATAGATTCAATATTTTCTATGGGTCTTGAGAGTATTTTTCATGCATTTGGTAGTTTGGGAATCATCTTTTGGAGGAGATAGTTTATTAGTTGGTGTGGATGAGTTTCATCATATAAATAATCAATAAAAGTATTGGTTATTGTTGTTTTGTAAACATTAATGTGTTGAAGAGGATTCTACAGTAAAAATTCCATTTAAGACATGGTGAAAGTGTTTCAAGGACCAACCAAGTGTATGTGGTGAAACACTTGTGTGTCATAGCATGGGGTTTAGTGATTCAAAGTAGAATCATGTTTTGAATATGGTGAAGAAACATATGGTGTCATTTCTGAGTCAATCACAAAGGATTTGTAAAAAAATAAGGTTCCTCAATCTATTAGTGTTGTGTGAAAAATAATTATTATCTTGTGTTGAGATTGTCAATACTGTGGGTAAAAGGTTTATTGGATGATCTATTTAACTATTATAAAGCTAAGTGTAAATGTTTTATAAAATGTGTGTACAAAAAGTGTGGTTTCCCTTTTTAAATAGGAGAATAGGTTAAAATTGAGTCATATGATTCCATGTTTATCTAGACTATTTGAACATTTCATTGGGTTTCAACAACTATACCATGGTGGATAGTTTTGTGAAATAGGTAATGGAATCCAATAAGTCTAGTGGTAGATAAAATTTAGAAATTTGTTTATAGTGATGTTTAGTCAGTACTTTTTTTGGGAACTAGAGTAATTTCTAATGATTTTGTTTTAGGTAAATAAGAGGATGCTGGTATTTGGAAGGAATATATCATCCTATTGAAGAGAGGACATGCAGTGCTCATGATTATGCAATTTCTATTGACAATGAAGAGGGTTCATAATTGTTGTTAAAATATTGTTGAAATTCATTGGTCAATGTTAGTAGTAATGTGTAGGTGACACTAACCCATGGGAAAATTTTGTTTTTAATGGTTTGTTTGTGTTTTGGGTGGCTGTAAATTTCATATATAATTATTTCATCTTATTAAATGAATATAAAAATTATATCATTTTAATATTGGTATGAATAATAAGGGTATAGTATCATTAGAAACATAGATACATTAAAATCTAATATAATATATTTACATCATCACCAACTTAGTTCTTCACAAATGACACCCTTCTTATAAATATCATTTTTAAAACCTTTATTCATATGTTAGGGGAAAATAATCACTACCAAGGGTGAGCTTATATTCTTTGAAGTGGTGGAAAAGGGTAACATAAATGGTCATTTATGCATAGCCTGAGTTTATAGTTATGAGAACCTGATATTAGAATTTTAAAATCATACCATGGAATACATATATCATTATCATGACTTGTGGAATAAATATTAATAGTTTATAAAAAACAATTCAAAAAACAATTAAAGAATTTGGGAAATTAAAGCATACTATTAAAATAATATCAGGTCATAAAAGAGTTAAATAAATTATTTCGTAACAATGATAATGAAAATATTATTCTATTGATACCTACCAAGACATGAATCACATAATAGGAATGGGATACCTCCCATGTACCTACTACGAGATTCAAAGAAACTACAATCTTCTATTGTTTATATTGGTATAACTATTTTTCCTTTTTTGGGGAATGGAATAACATCTATTGTACCCATTAAAGTCATATAACATTTATATTTATCTAATTTATTTGTGATATATAATGTAAAACACCCTATAAAAATATATTAACATATTAATATATATTCCACAAAAAAATAAACCATTTTAATAATTCATTATATCATAACCTGTGAAAATGAGAAAATGATTCACAAATATTTTACAATAATATTCATAAAATATAAATGAAAATAATAAGTATGGTGTCATATATTTATATCACCCATTATGTATAAATAAATTCAATGTATGTTATCAGATGTGAAAAATGATTTTAAATTCTAATTGAAATGTTTCATGAGGAAAATACACCCTTTCTATTTGAAATTCCATATTAAAAATCTATAAATATCCAAAATATTAATGAAATTGTTCTTATTAAAAAATTATTTGTAATAATGCATTGAAATCATCAAAAAAATAATTTTCCCTGGTGGAATGAAAAATTATCCATGTGGTGTATGTTTTTTTAAAAATTATGTTCACACCATTGGTAAAATTTTACTCGTTCATGAAATGGTAAGAAAATTCATTTTTAACTATTTAATATAAATTAAAATTTTAATAATAATTTCATGTAATGGTCATTTAGAGATAGTAAAATAATTATTGAGAATATTTATTTAAAATATATTCATGGAATAAATGTTTTCTGGTTTGAATAGAGAAATAATGTAGACATTATATAATAATATTATACTAGTCCATTTAGTACTTAAATTGATGAAAATGAATGTAAAATATTTCATATATATAAATTAGATGAAAATAATGAAATTCATGTTAATTTTCTGAGATATTTTATATAATTTCATCATCATAAATTTATGTATAAACAACACTCTGAAATGAGATTGAAACCGAAAACTATTACCTCATGTCTCGCTTGATTCGTATGCACAAAATATTAATGTAGAAGAAAATTAAAATTTATTCAAAACATGCAAAAATTCCATATTAATACTTAAAATATTTTATATGATCCTCTTATGATACATCAAAACTCATTTATTGATAATCCTTTTTTGAAATCATTATATCTGAATGTAAACAAATTCATTTTTCAGGAATGTTCCATATAGGAAATTGTTATCCTTGCATATTGATCATGGTTAAGTAATATTAATTTTTTTTCATAATTATATAAATATAACCTATATTTTTTATATTTATATTTATTACATACCATTAATGGTAGTGATAGAACAATGAATGACACATTTCATGGAGATGGTAGTGTGTAACTCTATGTGGACACAGTTTAAATTTTCTAATGAAAATAATGAAATAAATATAAATAATATTTGATAAATATAGAATCATAGTGATATGAAATATTTCATATATATTTTTTATATCTATCGTTATTAACCACTATGTATTTATGTTGTGGAAAATGAATCATATTTCTATATACGAGAGAAATTCCACATATACACATGAGTAATGAATTCCTTTTTAATTTTATGGAAAAGAAGAATAAAATGGGTTTTACTTCATCCTAATTAATATATATTAATATATGACACCATATTAAGATTTTTTTGGTTTTTAGGTTTATGTATTGTGGAAGAATAACTAAAATAAAAGTACTCTGTAAATTATTTTACAACATCATTTAGAATCCTCTTTTCCATACACCTTATGCTTTGAAAGCAATGAATTATAATCATAATATAACCTTTAAGATAGCTTGGGGGTTTTAATTAAGGATTGGTTTTTATATTTTTTTATCTAAGAGTCACAATCAATATGATTTAGAGTGGAGAGTATGTTCCTTTTTATATGTGAAAGAGAGGATACACTTGGAAATACAAAGAAATATCTAAATATACTTAATGTATTCCACTAGTACAATGATTCAAAATGTCAAAGGATTAAAATAAAATTCAATAAATAGTCTAAATATATATTTTAAATAATAATTATATATTTTTAATTGGAATTACTACCATCATATCATGGTTTCACCCATGGTAATCAACTTTTAACAAAAATTATGGTAGAAAATATGTACTACTTATTATATTTTTTATGAAAAAGACTGATTGTGGGATCATTATAAAATTTAAAATATATCATTAAAATATATAATCAGTTCTTATAAACTCTATTTCTATATTGTTTAATGAATTATTTTATCTTAAATGATCAAATTAAGTTAAAACCACATTTTTTTAAAAATTTATTTTTAAGCTAAAAACTAAATTTAATTTCATTCCTTTCCTAGTGAAAATTAAAAAATTATCGATATAATATTTTTTGGAATATAAAAAATATAAATTTAATTAATTATTTTTAGAAAAAATTATTCATTAAATCTAGTTTTATAAAATAAATGTTCATAATAAAAATATTTTAAAAAAATTAACTCTTATGAACTTTAAATAATTTTACCTTAATTCCAAATCATTATTTAAATAATATGTTAAATATTATTCAATTATTCATTTTAAAATATATAAATTTATATAAATTTTATATGTTGATCAATATAATTTTTTAGATAAGAAAAAAAAACATGTTGAAAATTACTTTTCATTGATAACAAATCATTTGATAATGAAAGGATTTAATTAAATTTTAGACTATATAATTTATGAATTAATAAATAAATAAATATTTAGGAAAAAAATTATATAAACATAAATACAATAATTTTTTCATTCCAAATCATACTCACTAATCTAATTTCTAGTATATAAATTTATACTATAACACAGGTCCATTTAGAAAAAATGATGCATGTAAAAGATGTTATAAATACATAATGATTATTTAGAATAAAATAAATATAAAATAAAGGGATGGCAATTATAACCCCAAAAAAGATAATTTTTTTCTAAAATTACATCACATGTATACAAAAATTTGAGGATACCTCTTCTTCCTCACTTCCTCAGGTTCCCATATAGCTTCCTTGAATTTTTTATTTCTCCGATGAACTTTATGTTGGTCAGTAGACCTATTTCATAGCTCATTATCTTTATGACCCTTGATTTATACTAGTTGTTATTAATATAAAACATAATTATCTTGTGTTTCTACCATTATGTGTATTATGTGTTAAGGATCTTCTATGAAGTCCTTCAATATAGATAAATGGAACGGATTTTGAACTTGAGAGATATTTGGTGGAAGGGGAAAATGATATGCTATAATCCTATTATGTTTATGAATATCTATAGGACCAATATATCAGGGGATAAACATTAGATTTTTTATAAATATGATAATATTATTCCTTGGATATATTCAAAGGAATAACATCTCCTTGGATTCCAAATGTAAATATTTCCATTGAATTTTATCATATATTTTCTCTCTTCTTTATGATTCCACAATGTGGTCTTTAATGGAGGTGATTTTTTGGCCATTCCCTTATAACCATTGATGTAAATATTAGATCTCAATCAAGTATAATATAATATGGTAATCTATAATACCTTACCATGTCCATACTATATATCTTTGAATGTTGATCAATAGAGGAGTATTCTATGATAGTAATGAACTATTATGAAATTATATAACAATTAGATGGAAGTAAAATAGTGTTATGGAATATTAGTATTTTGGGAAGTATAGTGATGATATATATGTTTATGTATTCAAATTTTTATTATGAAATGGGTAATTGGTTTAAAAGTATCTTATATTTATATTTCATATCCCTAACTTTATGAAATACAACGCACTGAGGCACATAATTTTCAGAAAAATATTTTATTGTTATCCCAGTAGAATTAAAGTATTAGTTCCCGATATATCTTCATACTCTAAGGATAAATATATTATAATGAGCTATGGCCTTCCTATAATATTTATATTTTCAGGTATGATATTTGTGGGACTCATACATAGTTCTTGATTATTATAATTACATTTTAATTAATCTTTAACTCATGGTCATTTCTATAATTTCATTATATCCATATATATTAATTTTATTCCTATTAATAATCACATGTATTTATTTTTGAATAGTATTTTGTGGGGAAATAGTTTTCTCCCCTTCCATACAGATATCATGTTCCATCCTTTGATAATCAATTATTATTATTTCCTTTTTTATCCTCGTCATTGATAACTAGAATGATCTTTCAAATCTAATAATTTTAAACCTAATTATACATAATAAGGTGGTAACATAGTGAGAATTAATTTTCCATAATAAAAACCATAAAATATCTCAGGTATATTCTCAATAAGTGATTATTTTCATTATGTTTTTTCTTTCAGTTTATATTTCACACCATTATCTACAATCATAATACCTATATAACTTTAAGGAATAGATTAATACTGCTTACTCTATTACATGAAGATGGTATTTCATATCATGTACCTTTAGTTGGTGTTAGAAGTAATCTATCATCAAATTATTCATCATAAAATCATATCAATAACTTCTTAGGATTATCACTTAAAATCAGAAACACTTCTCCACTATAGGATTGTGTGAGAACAAGATACCATAATAACATTGTTATAAGTTCCATGAAATTTTATTCACATTCTTTGTTATAGTGGAACATGAATATATTCTCAGTTAACCTGGAGATTTGAATATATATCCCTGATAATATTTTAATAAATCATAAATAATATCAATACATTTCAGCAAGAGTATGAATCCCATTCACATTGGTTTTTTGGGAAATGAACAATAACTTTGGTCGTTGATGGATCTACAGTTCTACCCTTTAATGAGATTATATGACATAAAAATGATACTTCCATTTTCCAGAAGAAATTCCTAGGATATATTTATTACATCATATATTTCCATTGGCCCTTTATTGTAACCCTTAAGTGATTTTCATTCTCTTCCATTCCATGAGAATATATTAGAATAAAGTTTTAATGTCCCTCGATCAATATCCCTCCCATGTGGACAAATCATGTTGTTATAGTACCTTAATAATGAAGCCCCATGAAAAATAGATTGAATACTATTAGTGAAAGTATAGATAACATAGTAGGAAGACTAAACACCCAGTTACAAAGTTTTGATATAGAAGAAATAAAAACAATATTACAATGATTGGATATATTAGAATAATTGCATCATAATAAATAATCTAAATAATTAATGTTTACTAAAGAATAAACTAATAATCAAATGATAATGTAATGGTTGGATATAATGTATCTAAATTTCAAATTTAAATCCACACAGATAAAAGAAAATGTTGACATAAATAAACTCAATTGACCGGGATCCCAAACCCCATATTTGTCCCAACTCCACGCTCCAACCCATCCACCACGAAACAATCAAAAACAATGACATTTTACATAGTAAAAACCTGTATCCATGGAATATTTTCTGTTTTCAAATGGCTCCCAAAATAATATGTGAGTAATATTTAGTAGGTCTATACCACCATGCCTTATCAAAACTAGTTCGATAAAAAGTTCATTTGTAAGTTCCTCTAATCTAAATATCTATCACTTTTCTAGATCAAGGTCACTAGATGACCTGAAGCCTGACATCCCATACAACAGAGTCTACTAACTATCATGGAGGGTATATTGAACATTTTTCACATAATATACCCCCTATAACGACGTTATGATACATTCAAAATAAACAAATAAAATAGTAACAAAAAATAGTATAAACTGTACATCACATAAGAAAATACAAAAATCAATGTTGAATAAATAGTAAAATAATAATTAAATGATAATGTATATATATATGATGTAATGTATCTAAATGTAAAAATACATGTAAAATAGATGAAATTCCATGGTGACACAAATAAACTGAAAATACCCCACTCCTGAATCTTAGGTGGATCTCTTCTCTAGGATCCAACCCATCCAACAAGACATAATCTATAATAAGGTCCTTTTCCCATAAAAAAATTAATCTATGTAATTATCCTAGGTATGAAATGGTGGGAAAACATGGGTTTTAGTAAAACACTGCAGTTCAACACAACCATTTTTAAACAAAGTTATTTTCATAATGAGTTCATGTTATAAATTGACCATCAAGGTTAATAATTAATCTTTTAATAACATACCAAAATCAACATGATTCAGTAGAATGATGAAATATATATGATTATATAGCACAAACATGCTTAACATCAGCACAAGTACATAGAATAATCAAATAACTAGGTCAATCCCTATAACCATTAAAACATAACTGGGATAATCCCTTTATATAATGATTTCAGAATAATTGTTAATGGCACGTTATATAATAATTTCAACATCACAAGGCGTGGACCTATATATAATCATTTTAGTTTCACTTAGATTATGCATTGATATATGAATTTCAGCATCATCATGAAAAGCATGTTATATAATAATTTCAATAATACCCCAAAAATCTCTTTATATAAACATTTCTTCAGAATTGGTAAAATACCTCAATATAAATATTTAAACATTATTGATAACACAAGTCATAATGGTCAGTATAACACAACATCAAATAAAAATTCATAATAGTATATTTATAAAATTACCATTTTCTTTAAATTATCCATTTATTCCTCAAATTATTCCTTCGTCCAATATAATGTTTTTTACACATATGTTTATATCAAATCTCTACCAAACATTCAATAATCAATGTATCCATTTTCCAAGATGAATATATCATAATATATAACCTATGTTTTCATGTCACATTAAAACATATCTTTAATCCATTTGATAATTCATTATTATTCCATACTAGGACCACCCTACGAGTATCTATGAGCTAGGACTCAACACCAATGCAACCAATGGTATCTAAGGAGTAATCCAAAAAAATATTTATCATCACCCAATAATTTTCTTGAAAATCCAAATTGTGTCAGTAAAACAACATAATATTTTACATAAATTAAAAATAGAAATATACCATAGTTGTTTTATATAGACCACATATCATTATATGGTGATTTACTGAAAACAATCAATTAGAAGTACCAATGTGGAATGAAGGATAATAATATCACAAAGAAAACCCATCACTAAACAAGATCCAAAAAATCTTCAATTGTAATCAGTAAATTACACCATGGAAACAAATAAAATTTTTAAGAGAGGGGAAAATGTAAAGCAATTATCTTAGGATTAAAATTGTGATCAAGACATTATATAGTGATCAAATCACAACAATATCTATTATTTTTGCATTATATTTTGAGATAGATAGATTCATAGTGAATGAATATAAAATCATACACATATCATGGATTAATATCACTGTTCATGAGAGATTCATGACGTGAAATTATTTTATGATGTGAATTTATGAATTTTCAAGATACATAGAAAAACACATATCCTTGGGTTAAAATAATCCTAATAAACCATTTCACTATATGAACCAGTTTCATGGAATGTAAATAATTATTCTCCATTCTAGTAGACAACATCTTCTTGGAAATAGTTTCATGTCGTATAACATGTTCACGATGTGGAAGTGTATAGCATACTGTTCTAAACCTAAATTCTTTAGATAGAACCCAAATCATCTCCCGATCCATCCAAACTCATAAAGTAACCTCATATTCCCTTAACTCATTTTTACCCAGATTCCATTAATACAAAAAAATTAATATCCAAAACATAAATTACATTACCATAAAAAAATTTATATCCCAAAAAGGACTTGATAACGATTTTTTGGAGATAAAGAAGGAAACACCATAATATAATAGATTCAATCAATATTTAAATAGGTTTGTAAATGCAAGAGTATGGGGTCATAAAACCTTATTAATATATAATATCGTGTCCTAAAGCTTCTCTAAACATCATTGTGGGTTCATAGAGAACAAATATATCCATTATGATTTCATATAATATTCTATCTTGCTAGTTTCATCTTGAACACACCCATGTTACCACTGTACATGAATTAGAGGTATGGTATTTCCTCAGAGATACTTGTCACTATGGTCCAAAAATCCATATAGGGTGATTCTCAAAGGATGCATCTACACTAAGATTGATGTCATCAATTTCTACCACAATATAAGGGTCATGATGATGTCTCTAAAGCTACAATACATGGAAATTTTTTTAATTGAACTATATCATTTGAGAAGTGACAATCAGTACACCAATAGACTGGCCCTTTCCATTATCTTGAATAGACTAATATACCTGGGTGGAATCTTTCACTATTTTTTGATACAGTGTTTCCACATCCAAGTCAACACATGATGAAAAACGTGGTGAACCACATATAACCATTGATATCATATCCACTATCTAGTGTACGATTTATTCTTTCGTTGACCGGTTACTAACCATATTATGATCAGCTGATGATTCACATATGACACTATTATGAGACTTGGTCTAACTAGCACTCATTCACCTACATCTCGCCAAGAATGAGGTAAATTGAATAGACATACATAAATATGAATTAAAGGTTCCATTTGGAATTATTACAAGATAGAGTTATTATAATTCATATATAAGAGTGACATGTGATTCTCCCATGAACCAATGAAATTCAAAATATAGGCTTATACCATTACCTCTAGAAGTTGAATAATCTATTCAAATTGGTCCTCCCTGTCTTGATTCACGTTCATAAATATAAGAACCTACGATCTAAAAGCCTTATTATGAGCCTTACATTACTGATACATGAAATTAGGATCTGTAATTTTATATACTCCCCTGAACACCATGATATCAGATTATCTTCTATAGATAAAGACTTCCCATATCATCAATAGTGAACATCTTCATAATAAGAAAAAATATGGTTACCTTCACCAGTTAATCTGTCATCATCGACAATAAATCATACTTATGAGTGATCCTACGTAATTCCATTAAAAATCCATACTAACATCATCCCATTTTCATTTGAGAATGGATCGAGGCTATAGTGGCCTAGCGGGACTCTAATGCCAGTCCTTTAATTGTTGATAACTGATATATTTCAACATGAATTAATCTACCTCCAACATCATTAATGGAAACTAGTAATTTATATAGAGATCAAGATACATATTATTTATTTATATATGTACAAACCATATTTAATCTTGAATATATACCACCATATTCATCTTTAAGCCCATAGGAACCCATACTCATCTATAGAAAAGAAGCGACTAATATCTTATAGGATCACATCCCATGGTATTCCCACAATATTAACTATCTCATAGATCAAGGACCTATAGATTAGTCAATTTATCTATCTTTACCCTTTCCCAAATCATGGGGATAAGTGAATCCAATGTAATAACTACTCATCCATACGACTCTTGAACATCTAGATGCATGTCTATAATGATCGCCATCATCTTCCACTCATCACAAGAATCCTTCAAAACCTTTGTATGCATCTTCTATATCATGTCATTAATAATAAAATTTATCATTCTCAATGAATAATCCAACTCAAAGTCGTAACATAGAATATATTCAACCCAAAATACTTATAATTTTACCTATACTAATGGTTTCAATCTATTGGGATGTCCCGTAAAACAGTTGGGATAGCGTATCTAAACAGTTCTGGGACATATTTCCATGATTCCATTACAATAGACCTTAAATAGTTAGTATAGGGATGTCTTAATTTACACTATTCCATAGGTTTCTATAATACCATTGGGATATATGTTTACCAATAGTTCATGAATTGTTTGAATAAATACTGCCCAATGACGTTTATAATTCCAACAGTTTCAATGAAATCATGGTGATATAAGTATACCAATGGTTCAATACCCTTTTCGATACATATTACCCAGTGACACTCCTCAATTCCACTAGTTTTTTAAAAACTGTTGGGATATATCTCTCCCAAAATGTATACCAATGGTTCTGAGAACCATTATTATATCCTCTTTTCAGAAATAAAAAATATGTGGAAGATAAAACTATCCATCAAGAACCTTTAAAAAACATACACATCCACTATATCACTCCCTAATCCACTACAACACTCCCCAATCCATTACTAAATCCTCCACTTCACTACCTTATGTCCCCCCTCCCCACTCCTCACTCCCCTGCAGGATCCCCACTTCCCAACAAAATCCCCCACTCTAGTTAAAAATCCCCCACTCCACTATAACATTCATCCACTCCAATGAATAATCCAACTCTCACTCCAATATAGTATACCACCCAAAATAAAAAACCCACAACAATGAAACATTACACAGAAAACACTCTACACAATCCCACAATAATATTGTATTCATAATTATGGTTTCATTATTGAATATTTTCTTTGAAGATCATTGATGACACCCCCCCCCCACACACAAATTCATTTCCCTCCTCCTAGGGATCAAAGACCCTACGGTCTATGGCCTCCTTCCCCAAGATCCCCCTACAGTGTGGTATTATATATACAGAATGCTCATGAATACACAGATAGCCTCCTATCCCAGGCCTCACAATTGGAATCTCCTCATATGGGCATTTCTCAATCCCTCATGCATGTAGGTGTGCATACCAGGTCCACCCAAATGTGTGATGTTCCTGACCTATCTCTACCAGATTTTTCTACTGTGTCAATGGGGGATAAATTTCAAGCACAGGTTATCTCAACTCTTACGACATTCACTTCGACTCAATATATTTGAGTGTGTTAGATATCTCAATAAAATCACACACAAGAGTCGTGTTCTAGTAAGATGAAAAGGTCTAAGATGACTAGGGCCAACAACAGGAAGCAACAAGATCAATGATCCCAATCTAAACACTTGAGGTTTGGGTGCATAGGTAAAAATAGATTTTATCACTACTGATATTCAGAATATTAAGGCTTCCATTGTTTATATGATCTATCCAATAAAATGATCTTCCAATATTAGTGATTATGTGCGTAGAATAATAATGTGTGAATCCATTCATGAAAACCCTCAAAACATTTTATATGTGTCTTCTAGTATCCAAATCATACATTTTTAATACCATCTTATCTCTATGAAAGTATTTATGGGTAGTCTTATCTTGTTTCTATTATTTTTATTTGAAAGATGTGATTCTCAGATAAGATAATCTGTGTGTCAGGGGCTAATATTCTTTTATCCAGGGGAATTGATGTGGATTTTTGTAGAAGACATTAATTTCTTTTCAGATCTAAATTAAAATAATGTGAGAGGGGAATTCCATCGAAAGTACATCATGGAATTTATCTAGCTCATGGATAGGAATGGGATTATGGATATGGGGTACACCACGGATCAATTCACATGGTGAAATAACTAGAGAAGGGGTATACTAACTTGATGTTTTCTTGATCTATGACTTTTTAATTTCTTTAAATATTTTCCTTTTGCAATGAAAAATTAACTTGTACAAATAGTATTTGACCATTCACAACTTTGGGTTTCCTTTTCCTCAAGGCAGGAGAGGCACATGTGGTTCAACTTTTCTAATTTGTGTATGACCACTCCATGATATCATTAGGCTATGAGTGAATCATGGAAGGGATGATCATGGATTGGGCTTCAAAATAGGCTATGACAACTCAAGAATGATATCCAGTAACGGATTAGTATGACCCCATGTTCTTAGGATGTGATAGTGTATTCATGATGGATATCGGCCGACTGAAATCCAGTCTCAAGTAATACAACAATGAAACATTGTTTGGTGAACTCTCTAGAATGAAGGACATCCTGGAAGACCTTATTCAAAGGCAGAAATGATTAGTACCTGAAAAATTGAGAACAAAGTAGCTCCAAGAAGGATATAAAAAAGTAAAATACATCCGTGCATGTATCAGAGAGAAATATTCTATCATAATACTTAATATACTGTTGTTGGGCAACACCTATTATGAAGATTAGGGTGTGGTTGGTGGCATGGATGAACCTCACATCAAGGACCTTCTTACACAACTTAATCACGTTATTCCTAAAGGATACATGGGGGTCCATCCAATGATTCTGAACATGGTACTGCACACTGTATCCCAAAATTAAAATGTGTTCTATGATGAATATTATAACAAGAATGATATACATGAGGTGTTGTTGTTACCTAACCCTAATAGTGCACTAGGATAAAATGTGTTTTGTTATTTAAATCAACAATTTATGGAATGAATTATGTGTCATAAATAATGGGACTCACGTTTTGGGATTCATATTTTTTGTTAACTGTGGAAAATGTTTCTAGATATGGAAGAAGAATTCAAAAGTGTGGTGCCATATTGTAAAAAAATATTACCATATGTTAGAGTCAGTGGTATGGTTTTCATGTGGATATGTAATAGTGAAGGGTGATTTGAAACATGTACATGATAGGGTATCCCACAATATCCATTTAACATGTAAGTAAATTCTTTAAAAAAAGTGTCACACGTATATAGGTTTTATCACTGAAACCAGAAATCTAAGGAGAATCAAAACCATGGTCAAAATGATACATGAATGATGAAGTTGATTGCATGATGGTCCAATATATGAATGTTTTTGGATTGATTATTGTTTTGAAATATATTCTAGGTAATATTTATACTATCTGACTGATGACACAATATAGAAAGAATGAATTCTTTTTGATTGGTATATTTTTTGAAACGACTTTCAAAAAAATTATCAAGTTGGGGATTTTTTTATTATTTTAACAGTTGAAATATCTAAACAATATTTCACCTAATTCAATTCTTTGGAAATAAATATAGAGAAAATACATGTATTTGAGGCGATTTCTAGATTTATTCTAACGAAATCCTTCACTGGACATTAATGGATAGTATTCCACAAATACAGTAGGATCAGTTAAATGAACAATATTCAGAATGACCCATCTGTACATTAGGTTCCCACACTAAATTAAAAGAAAATAAAAAAAGAAACATGATATAAATGAGTAAAAAATGATATATATTAATTATTCTCTCCATTACCATGATCTCTATCTCCTGTAATGAAAACTATGAAGCTGCCCCCAGTCCCCTTCTGGCCCCCTTCATAGAATATAACTACCCACCGTCCATAGAAGTCAATAAAAAGAGTAAGTGGATGAGGTGTTAGATAAAATAAAATAATAAAAAACATTAACATACATGTCTCCTATGACTATACAAGTAACCACCCAACATATATAAAACACAATTCCCCATGGGAAAAATAATGCTCTTGAATGGAAGGGGGAAACAAAAAAATGTTTCAAAATGATGCTATAAAATACTAAATTCTTATTAATTAAAAATCACACTTACTTTTAAGGGTATATAATAATTTTAGGTCATGTTTCATCATATATTGTTTTTGTTTAATACAAGTTTGTTTTGGATAGTTTCATTTTACTTACTTTTTCTATATTTGTTATATTAGCATGGGGAATTTCATTCATTTGTGCTCTAGTCGATTTTGTTTGATTACATTTGGTTTATATCAGTTTGGTTTAGTTTAGTTTAGTTTATGTCGGTTGTGATCATATAGGTTTGAATTCATTTTATTTCATCCAATTTGATTCATCATTTGTAATATCAAATTAGTTCATGTTAGATTACTATGACTTGGTATAATTTATGTTAATTCATTATTTTCTATTGCAATTCTATTTTCTTTATTTTTATCATTCTAAATATATATTTGTTGATATGATTTACATTTATACTAGTACACTTAGGTTATTTTTTGAATGTTTTGTAGAAAAAATATTTTTATTTGTTATTTGGTTTTATTATATACATTGTGGGTTTTCATGGTGTCACATTATTTAGTACAACTCATTTGGAATTTAATCTTCCTAATTTTTTTAATTTTTTATGTTTTGGTTTGAATTAGGTTAGGCCAATTCAATTTTATTCAACTCAATTTGAATGAGTTCCTGTTAATAGGGAGATGGCTATTGTAATAATGTTGTTTAAAAAAGAACAATGAACATATAAAGGAAAACAATGTTTATGGTGTTATAAATGTAAATGTGTTGTACATTTCACCTCAAACTACGCAAATAAAACTAATATTGAATTTTAGATAGATATACTAAAATAGAATTCATTATGTAGTGAATAATTGTCTTGGAGAATATTTGAAAAAAAATTAGAAGAGACTATTCAATGATTAAGAAGTGATAAAAAATAATGGACAATATATATATGATGCGTAGAAAAATAATTTATATGCTACTGATAATGATATTTAAATTTCCATTTGATGTTATTCTTTATTTGGTCTTATGAATCAAAATATTTTTTAAGTTGTATGGGATTTGTATCACACTTTTCACATTCATGAGACAAAAGACATAATCAAAACCTATTTTTTATATTTCATGTATAATTACAATTAATTTATTTTATTATTATTATATTGAAAGTTATTTTCATTAACATATCTATTTTACGTCTACCCATTTGAGATGTTTACAATTCAAATGTTATCAAACCCTAAATGGGTTTATTTTATTTTTTCTTCATTGAGAGATATGTTTTGTTATGCACCTATCTTTTTTTATGAGGTGTATATAGAGAAACATTGACATTTAATATCACTGATTTATTTATTCTCATGATATTTTAATTTTCATTAAAATTTATTCTTTAGTGGGGCTTATAATTTATATATACAAATTCTGTAATTATTTTTTGAATTAATGTAATCAGTAATTGAGATTGATTATGATTATTATTCCAATCATAAAATATTTTGATATACCCCCATCAAACAGAAAAACATTATCTCATTTTCATCTTTCATAAGAAAACATGTTTTCCCTTCATTTTCATATCTTTATGTATTCAATATTCAAATGAATGTTTATGAAAAAACACCATTATTTATCTCTTCATAAAAGGACCCATTTACCCCATAAATGAGGTTTTATAAAATTGTTTTCAATATTTTAACATTCTTCAATGATTTATTAAAATTATTTTTATACATGACTCACTTTTTAAAAAAAATTTAAAGGAATCATAATTTAATTTTTCAAACAACTCCCATTTGTCTTTTACTAAAAATGTGAATGGAATATTTGTGTTTATATATAAAATACAGAAATAATTTTCCTCAATCATTACCATTATCATCATTGAAGATTTATTTATATGAGTATAAGTTTATTTTCAATGAAAATATATTTTCAAAATTTTCTATATTTTTAAAAGTGTTTTCAATGATGAAAGATTGTTTTTCTTAAAAGATGTTTTAAATTATATTAATGATTCCCATAAAATGTTTAAGATTATTTTCAAAGAAATTGATTATCAAAATGTTTTCTTAATTTTTATTTTTATTTTATGATTTAAAAAATATTATTTTTCCCCTGAAATTTTCTATGTAATTATTGAAAATCATTCGCTATCTATGATGAAATCCTTTGATGTAACTTAATTTTTTTAGGGGACATAAAACAGAGATACCAATATTAGTATTTTTCTGAATGTTTTATCACCACATGATGTTTATTAAACCAATTTATTTTCCATAAGTTATATCATGATCAAATATTCTTGATATACACTTATTTTTCAATGTTTTATGTTATGATGAAATTATGAAATGGTTTATAATCCTATTTATTTTCTGTTGGTTTTCATATAATGAAATGTATATGAATCCCATTTCATTTCATAGGTTATCACATGTCTAATGTTTTATGATGTTTTATCACACATACATATGATATTTATTAAGTGACAAGTGTAACATATATCCACCTCCAATGCATTAGGTAATGATTGATATCTAATGTGTAAATACGTTATGTTTAAAAAATTATTACAGGTTCACAATGATATGCATGAACATGATTATATGTTCCCATTATTATGTGTGATCTTTATTATATATTCAAAATATTATACATGAACCTTATTATATGTTCACAATCTTATTCCGGAACCAGATTACATGTTCACTATGTTATCAGTGAACCTTATTACATGTTCAGGATGGTATTCATGGAATGGTACTTCATATACATAATTTTTTGTTTGGAATCAGTTAAACGTCCATAATTTTAGGTGAGGGACTAATTTCCTTTATTTTACTTAATGAGTGAACATTTCTCCATTTATACATGTTCACAATGTCATAATTTATTATGTGTTTTCCAAATATACCCATTATGAAAATTTTATGCTTTCATAGACCTTGTTTTTTGATTTCCTTATGATTCATTTATTATGAAGATTAATTCATTATTCCATGACTCAATATTATGATCATTGATATGAAATTTATGGTTTTAAAAATTTATTTACATGTTATCATACTATAATGTTCTTATTATGCTAACACATCTCCCTTATTTACACTTACTAAGTATCTATGCTCCCCCTTTCTCATTTTATTGTCCCATGGTTATGGTGAAAGGTTTTAAGTAAGGTATTTATATTAAGACTACTAAAGGGGGATATATGTATTGTAGATATTAAAGTTATTTCACCAAATTATAAGAATTGTTTCATATTTTCAAAATAAACTAAACTATTACAATCCCCATGAATTAATTTATGTATTTTATTGAATATTATTATAGAATAATGTAATATTAATGTATGAGAATCCATGGTTGTTATAAAAGGTTCCAAAAATAAATGAAAACCACAAATTTCTCAATAACACGCCTTGAAATGTTTGATATTTTCTAAATGAAATCCCAATAGTTTATCAATGATGGAAACACCATCCATGAGTCCATTAACAAAGGCAAAAACATTTCCAACAGTAGATAATATAATTGAATGTAATGATCATTTGTCAAAAAAATACCCAAAAGGTTACATAATACAATAATAATACCTTTGATGATAGATAGTCGTGCACCTAAACTATCTAGAGTAAACTAAAATGTATGAAGATCACTTAGCCTATACCTTGTGCTCTAATTAACTCCATCATTTTACTCTCTCTAGATGGTACTACTGCTTCTCTACTAATTTACCTCATTCCATTACTCAAATTAAATTTATAATGGAATTCCATTAACTATATTGATGATGTTTAGTTTTGTATTTTCTAGACTCCAGTACCTATCATTATCCCCTTACATTGTTCTCCTACTTTATGCCCCTACAAAAACATTACAAGAGTCCTATCCTACCACAATAATTACACTCTAATAAAGGATACAGACACTACTTCCTATTATGACCAAATATTCCACACTGATAGCACATTAAAAGATATTGCTAATGAGTTGGTTTCCCAATTACCTAGATAATAATACAGTAATATCCTTGACAATAACTATTATGTTAGATGTTCTTGCTTCTAGAATAAGATATCCCAAATCACCCTATATAAATAGTCTAGCCACTACTCAGGTCCTATATCATATTATCTATCCTGATGAGACTCTAATTACCCATGTTTTAAAAGCCAATCAATAAAAAATTCCCTATAAAGTATATCTCATAGTAAATCCCATCCTAGAAGCTCATCGCCCTATAATTCTCATCTTGTACTAATGATGGCACAAATTTCATCATAAACATCCACTATAGTACATTTCATACATGATATCCTATATTATATTCATAAAATCAAGATCATTCTCATCTATAAATTTGTAATGATATAAATTACATGAAAATTTTATCTTTATGTCCTTCTCAGATAACTCGTCTTACTCACCTTCTTTATTTTTTGTTTCCCACCAACGCTTGCCTTGTCCGAGAAGTATGTATCCAAAAAGCTTCACCCTCATATTCGAGAGTGTCTCAATGTGCTTAATAACTGTGTGGACTAACGGGATTCATATCATATCCTCTTGGGGCATTCATCAATAGTGAACATTGGAAGATGCTACGACTAAAACTCTCTAGCCCACTCATATATCAAAGGTAGGGTACTAATATACTACCATTACATGGATTTCATGACCATAAAAAAGTTTTCATGATGCATAAAATCAATATATTGCTCCATATCTATAGGATTATTTGGTTTATCTAAATTAGGTCATTGTTGATTTCCATTATCCTAGCACTAAATTCATGGAAAATAAAAAAAAACATTTTCACTACCATACAGGTTCACATTTTAAAAAATGGGATAACAACATGGTAAACATCAAAAAATGATAATAAAAAAAGATAAATACCATATCACGATCTATCCAAACATTTATAAACAAGTGAATTAGCTTCACATAATATTTCATTCATTTCATTTATCATATATAAAAGGTTTTTGATTCCATAGTTCATACAGGAACTTATATCACATTCCCAAAATATGTATCCATCATAAAAAATTCATGTAAATATATATCCCTATATTTATACTATGATTCTTTCATACTCATGTCATGATATACTGGTCAATGAGTATAAATATGAAGAAATATAAAAAACAAGTAATACATGAATCTCCCAAGGTGAATGAACATCAACTAAAAGAAAAAAAAATCTGGAACAATAATATCATCCCTAGGAACTCATGTGTTCCCATATAAAATGGTTAGATACCTCCACAAAAAATCTCATTATCATGTCATTAAACATCATATTATTTTTTATACCATGCCCAAATAGTAAAGAAAAAACATCCACCTCTAATACCAATCTGTAATTTCCCACAAACTGGCTCTATCATGTGGCCAAATCTTGTTGGTTACTAGATCACACATAATACTACCCATATAATTTTGTTTTTTGTATACTATAGGAGGTGTATAGAACATAGTCTAGAGACTATACAACCTACTACAATGTTATGATATAGTATAAATAAAAAAATATCATATTTATAAAAAAGTGTGGAAATAGTTCATCACAACGGATAAAAAAATAATATATATTGAATGAAAATTAAAATAGTAATAATTCATAATTTAGTGAATGGATGGAAGATTTATAAATTTAAAACCAAAATAAATAAAGATAAAATACCATGTTGACACATGTAAAGGAAAAACACTCTAGTACCAAACCCCTTTCCACGCCCTTCTCCACGCTCCCACCCATCCATCAGGAAAAAATCTATAAAAATTTCCTTTTCCCTTGTATAATCATGTATCCATATGATCATATCGGGTACAAAAAATGGTGGAACAAATAGGGTGTAATTGAAAATAATTATTCCAATACTAAAATTTCTAAACAATGACTTTTTTATAATAAGTTCATATAATAAAATGATAATCAAGATTATTAATTAATCAAATTTTATTATACAACAATCAATCTAATTTGACATCATGATGAAATATCCCTAAGAAGATTACAACCATACCTACTATAACTATATGTTCATGGAATAATCATATAATCAAGGTGGTCCCCATAAGAATTAAATTGTAACTAGGCCATGCCCTTTATATAATCATTTCATCATAACCTGTAAATACGCGTTATATTGGTATTTCTACACCACTAGGACAGGCCCTTTATATAAGCATTTCATCATCACATGGAAAATATATTTATATAACAATTTGTACATAATTTGGAAAAGAATATGATATATGAATTTGAGCATCATCAGTAAAATCCATTTATATTTGCATTTTAGGATCCCTAGATAATGCTTTATATATAACAATTTAAGCATAAATAACAAAACAATTCACAATTTCAAGACTAACACACCATAACATCAAAAGTCAAAATGGTCAATTTACCAAATTTCAATTTCTCATTCAATTATCCATTCATTAATTATATTTTTTCTTAAGTCATTATCATGGAATTGTAATGTTCCATTTATATCAAATCATGAACAATCAATCAATAATAAAGGTATCTATTTTCCTAGGTGAATCTCTACCATGTAATCACCTGAGCCTTCGTATCACGGTAATACATATCTTAATCCCATTACCCAGTTCATTATTATTACAAGGTATTCTCACCCTATGGACTATTTCTAGTCAATTCTCGACACCATTAGATCCAAAGGGCTCCAATGATTAGTCAAAACATTGGACTTTATTAACACTATTTTATATTTGATAACTAGCCCATTGTTGATGAAACTACATAAAAATTCACATACCTGAACAAATAGAAACATTAAATAGTGTTTGATTTACTTCCAAACCTTATACTGTCATTCAAGAAACTCTCTCAATAAGGAAATATGTCGATGATTGAAGAATTAGGATACCACAAGGAAAAACCTTGATCCCAATAGAATAAAAACCCAGTTATACATTGGTCAATAGATTACACAATGTTAATAAAGAACAAGTGAAAGAGATAGTAAACTAAAATTGAATACACTCAAATGGGAATAAACACTTTATCAAAACATCCATAAGGGAATGATTCTCACCAAAATCATCAAGACCCACCCTATGGTATTACTGTTATAGTTTCATGGTTAATGAAATAAAATTAAATGTACATGTTGGTTTAAAACCATTGATACCAAGACATTGATGATGTGAATCCCTTTCACAACATGAAATTATTTCATTTAATGTTATTCAAAAAAACAGATCCCCTTGGGACAAATAATCCCAATTATTTTTTTCACATCACAAACTAATTTCATGGAATGTAAACATTAAATCTCTAAAATAGTTCATGAAATCTTTTTATCAATATTGTAACATCTTGTAACATGTTCAAAATGTGAATGTGTCAAGTATATGGATCTTGGTCTAGCTACTACAAAAAGAACACTAACCACCACTGAATTCTTAGCTACCCATGGGGAAACCACTTCTTCACTTGAAATATTTAATACCTAGACTCCATTAATTTTTACAAAAATTCATCCTAAAATTCTCTTCATAGGTAACTTATTCTTAATTATGATCTTTTAATGTTCCTTTTAATCAATAGGTATTCACATTGATCAAAATGTTTGTAGAAAAAAGAATATTTTCACCATAATATGATACAATTTTCCAAATTAATCCATTATAAACATTATTCTAGAGTTTCTTATTTAATTCCTTAAACTCAATAATATAAATTAAATTTGGAATCTATGAATCATTTATTGAACAAGGTTTTTGTTTTTACGGAAGTACTACATAAACAATCAAAGGATGTCCATGAATCTATTTTGTAAATACATCAATAAAAACCATCAAAAATATAAATTTCCCCTATGTGTTGTATCTCCATAATTATATAAGTAAAATACCCCATTTAATAAAAATAAAGACCCATTAAATAGATATAATTTCAATTATAATATCATATTCATATTCCCACTGATAAATTATCATATCGTGGTTCCAAATTTCATATACGACTTCCCTTCCTGAATAATTGATAAGATACTTTAATTTTAGAATCTAATCCAGGGTAAAAAGATATCTTAATTAAAATTAAGGATTAATATCATTATTTGAAGTAATTATTTTTTCATAAACAAAAATTACAGAATAACAAAAAACATAAGATATCATGATCATAACATTAGGAGTGTTCACTAATAATTCAATATCTAATAGTTGAGGTTTAATGATTTTAACCTTTAGAAATTCTACTTATATATACAAATTATAAGGTCCATAACAAAATAGGACTTTAGTTTTTATAGGGTGGATGGTTAGTGTAGCTTCAAAAAAATTATTATCATACCCTATATTAAGATAACTAATTCCTTCTACATTTTCATGCAATGAATAGAAATAAATTTCTTATTCATATAAAAAATTCTAAAATCATTACACTCCATGTAATAAATTTAATCATGTTGTATTATTTTCTTGATAAGATTCGACCAATGATATTATTCATCATAATAATGATATAAAAAAATTTATGTGATCCAATAAATGTAGAATGGAAAATATTTTCTTAGTTTTCAATATGCATTAGTCAAAAAAATTAGATCATTGAACCCACTAAAAATAAGTGGGTGTTTCTTCTTTAATGAATCAAAATAATTTTATTCCCTCTTTTGGATGTTTGGATGTTGAAAATCATTCATGTATTTATAATTCTTTATAATATTATAAATAATAGGATTAATTATATCTCCCATAAAATTTGGTTTATTAGTGAAAAAACTATTTCATTATAAATCACATTTAGAATTAAATTTGTTCCATAATGATTTCTATCACCTAATAAAACCAATATCATACTACAATAATTAATAATAATAATAAAATAATATAATATCATGGAAATCATTTTTATAATTTCTAAAATGTGACAATATATTTTCTATTTATAATACCTTAATTTCAACCTTGTCTATCCTTGTTCATCTTCAATTGTAGTTATTTATAATGGTTCAAAAAGAATTTCTTTTAAAATAAGAATATACTACCTGAGTGTCTATCAAGTTGTGTAGTCCAAGACCCACACATACAACACTACTCTGAATCAAGTTAAAACAAATTCCTCCCCCATAAACATTTTTATGTTATGGTGCATTTATACCATGGCTCCATTGAAATCCTAGTATCAAGAGAGAGATGTATTTTTGTGAAAACTAAAATCCTTTATATTCGATATCACAGGATGATATTTTATACGTAGTCTTATAATACGAGTTCTCATCCATGTTTCCAATCAATACTAAAGCATTATCTGATATGTAATAAGGAAACCAAGATATTTCGTACATATATATAAAATTTTATAAGTGTAATACTAAATACATATCATTATGAAATAAAATATATGTGTTATGGTTTAGTGTATTTGGAATATTGGGAAAATAAACATCTGGTAACTAAAATATTTACATCATCTCCATATTAGTTCTTCACAACTAGTAACATTCTTAGACATATCGAAATTAAATCAATTCTTCATATCTTGGTGTAACGTCCCATGTTTTGAACTCGAGGAAAAAATCATAGGGAATCTAAATTTTTTGGTTTTTGGGTAGGCAATTTTTTAAAACTGGGAATTGGAAATTATTTTCCAGACAGTTGACCCAATAATGTGCCTTTTAAAGAAATTGACATATATTAATTAAAATACCAATAAAATTAAAATAATTAATTAAATATTCTAATTATAACAATAATAATATAATTTTTTTTTGTTATTATTAATTGAATTATTATTATTATTAAATCGTTTTGTTTTTTAGATCCACAATGGATATCCCATTCCTCTTTGTAACCCACATGTGACCCCCTATATAAACACCACACATGCAACCCCTACCCCTCCTATAGAATTACCTCCCCTCCAAGTGATCTTCTTTGTTGCATCGTTTCCACCTAGATTTCTTCACGAATCTTCATCAATAAGTCATTGTATTCTCTCTCTTCCCTTATCCTCGTGGTTTCTAGATGTTTTTCTATCTATTAATTATCTAGTGAGGTTTGGACAAACCCTAGGGTTAAGGATAGATAGATTTTCAGTTTTTTCAGAAATATTAGGGTATGTTAAGGGTCTCTCGGGGTGTGTTCATGCATGTTCTAACAACCACTGTTGAAGGCAATGTGGTTTGGATCATTTTGGGTCACCGCCAATGGTTTATAGTGAGTTTTTATTTCATTATTTTATACAGATTAGTTTATAATTTGAGTATTTTTATTTAATGAGCCCTTAGTATTTTTTAGGTTCACTTTTCTTGTCGGATTAATTTTGAGTTCCTATTAATGTGCCTAGTAGGTTTTGACCAATTTTGAGGGAATACAAGAATATACTCAGGTATGAATATATATAAATATGATTATTTTCCATGTATGTGTTACCTCTTAGAGAGGGTAACACATACATTGGGTTTAGGGATATATATATATATATATAATGGTATGTGAATGCATGTGTGGAGAAACTCTTGGTGGTTGTCGATAAATATGTCATGATCAATGTGTTGTCTTGGCTTGTTTGAGGTAGGATCTGTATCCATACCTTTAATTTAACATTGCATCAAATTACTCACTTACGACACTTCATTTGGAAATTTATGTATGCCTCATGTTTTATAGAAAAAGTTTTTAGTTATGATAAGTGTTTTCTTTTATAAAAAACCATCGTTTTATAATAAAACCTGACTAAAAGAGGTGTCATTTCAGTGAGAACTCACTTTGATAGTTTATTTTTTATTTATCATTTATGGAATTGTTGCTTCAGTTATTTCTTATTTCCTAATTCCTTGTCTAGATTTATAGTATGCTTTTACATTTCCCTTCATAGATATCTCAAAATGACATTGCTTCCATTGAAAATTGATAGATGAGCAAAGGAACAACTTTATTTTATAGCCCAACTTTTAATTAGATTTACCAGTTTTGTGTGTCTACCCTCTTCACCTAACATTGTCACTCATTTCATGTCGTGTTGTTTTTTAACACACCAAAACCATATAGTGATTCTTTTTTTATCGCATATTAATTTTTTTTGTTATATCATATCGATTGTGTGTTTTGTTATTGTGAAACCTATTGGGGGTCTTTCTCATGCCTCTTAGCCACCCCTTTGTGTGTGACCTACCTAGATATCCATTTTTCTGAATACTTTGAGCTGTGATTCACCTTTAGTTTAGGGTGTGGCACCATTGAATAATTTAAAAAATTTATAACATTATATAAAAATTGGATTTGAACTATGGATTGGTCCTGTAATAATGTATATTCATAGTTCCTATTATTTAGCATTTTCCATATGCTTATGTATATATATTGTGTTCTCAAAGTGTTTTTCCTTGGTTTTATAAAATATAGATTCAAGATTGATATTTTGAGACCATGAGACATCATTGATGAAATATGGTTAAGGGCATACTAATTCCATGTGAATCTGGTTGCATTTCATTACTAGAGCATATGGCTTATCACTAAGCCTCTTTCTTGAACATTTTGTATGTTTAATTCTTATTACTAAGTGATCTTGTTTAAACCCATGGGATAATTTTTTTAAAATTTTTTATGCCATGGTGATGTTTTGGATATTTTTAATTGATAGATTGAATTTATTGTGGATCATGATGCTTATGTGATAGAATGATTTATGTATAGTATTTCCATGTAATTTATGTATTGTTTTTTTTTCTTAAAATTATCCTTGGAAACTATGGTTCACTAGATATTGGCTGGGTGAGAACATGGGTACTGTATTATGGACTCATGGATGGACTCCCATGCTAAGGTGGTTATAGCATGACATGATGGATTAGCGGTGTTTTAGGCTCTCTAAACAATGTATCCCATGGGATTTCTATTATACTATTTGGTGATACAAGTTCCCTAAGGGGAAAATTAGGATAAACTCATTAGAAATATAGCTATGCCATTCCTCGAGTGACACTTTGTCTCTTACATGTGATACTCAGCAAAGAATCATGGTTATTATACAATGAGTGTTATATAGTCCTTTGAAAAGATCATATTGAATGGGATTAATTACACATTACATTTTGAATGGATGTACTGTAGAGACACCTCAGAGAAGGGCTCAGACTCAATTACATGATTTGATGGATTGATCAAACTACATTTATTGATTCTTGGTTTTATATCATGTGTCATACTTATTGATTATATTTATATTAGATTATTTAATTTTGACTTTTGTCTCTTGTGTGTTACCATACATATTTAATGACATATAAATTAGACCCAATGCCAAAAAAACATGTGGTTGTACTTCTTTGAGTTACCTTATTATATTTTAAATAGGTACACATATAATTCTTAAACCGGTACCTCTTTTCTAATTTTCAACATAGTCCAATGTAGGTTGAATGTGATAGGTGTTGGTTAGGAACCCATAGCACGTGGCTATTATTAATTTGTTATCACTTTACATTTATTTTATATAAACAAATGTTTAAATTTGTTTTACATTGTTTATATTTGGATGGATAGAATGGGTGTTGGATTTCTATGATTTATATCTCACAACCTACTTAGGTAACCATTTTACCTGAGAAGACCATATAATTATAGGATCTAGTTTGAATGTTGTATTTGTTGTACCTAGGAGTAAAAATAAAATGGATTGGGCTAGAGATCAGGATTATCATGAAGATATCTCATGGGGCTTTTCTTCCCTTTATTTATTATTGTGGTATGTTGTAAAAAAATGTTTCATTTTTTACTACATTTAGTTATGTATCATCACCATGGAATTCCTTAATGTATTGTATAATCTATCATTGGATACTTTTACTAAATCATTAATAGTTTCATTCAGCTAATTTTTCAATTATTTAATATTTTTTTATAATTTTTGTTCTAGTTATTCATCTTCTATCTATTATATATTTTTAATAAGTTTTCATACTTTGATATATAAAGTAATATTATCCCCACTATCACTCTCTAAGTCCTCTTTTATAGTCGTCATCCTATGGAATTCGGGGAGATGTGCTTGAGGACATGTCACCCACCAGTCTAGCCACCATCTTAGAGGTGATCCGGGACAGAACGTTACAATGTTGTATCAGAGGTAGTTTTTTTCTTTCTCATAATATTTGGTTTGTTTGATTGGATACTAGTAATCAGTCATCACTTAGTTAACACTTGTTCCTATTACTCATAACCCTGTGTATGGGAAATGACTAACTAGATAATTCTATGAATTGAAGTTCTTACATTTTTATATTACAGTCGATATTATTTCACCTCAACCGATTGGAGTATTTTACACTGCTTACGAATTTATGAGATTTAGGAATTTTACACATGGCCATGTCAGGAATGGATAAGAAATCCATGCACAATTTTAGGAAGATAGATATTAATATTCCATTCATATTCCAAGTCATTTAATTAAATATGCAGGAAACGTACTGATTTGGATTGTGTGCCTTGAGTGATATTCTATGTTTTTATTTTCATTACCATGCTTTCTTACATAAAATTATTAGGTGTTAATAATATATTAATTTTTCCTATAGAATGTATTCTCTATTTTATTTTATTATAGTATAAATCAATAATATTTATTAAATATGTATTTGATGAAATTGGAAAAATATATTTGGATTTGACAAATAGTGTCCAATATAATATTTATCGAGTGTTTGGGTGCTTTATGAATTTGAAAATAAAATCCCACATATTATTTCATGTCCATCTAATTTTTAAATGGATGATAATTTAAAATCTATTTGGGTTTAATTTTAACAGAATTGGGTAAATGCATAAATGCTCAACTAGACCCAAGTAGGTCAGTTAGGGAATGTTTGTTTTTTGATAACACGCAATGGTTGATGGAATGGTAAATAATTAAACAACTACTGTTGGGTTTCTATTTGAGGAATCCAAACATGTTTACTAGGACACTCATAGGCCACCATATATTCTAATATAAAGAGGAATTAATTTGATAAACTTTCCAATAAAGAAGGGATGTCTAATAAATGATTAAATCATAAAAAGGATGTTTTGTGAAACTTACCTATTTATCCCTAGGGATTTTAGCTTAGTCATGTACCGTGTGTGTTTTTTTTGAAAAAATTACCTTATTTTTTGATCAAATCTTTTAATTATTAATGATTAAATGTGAATAAATGTAAAGGGATTGAAAATGGAACATATAGTAGTGTGATCTGTCTAAAACCCTCATATATGGGTAGTGTGAGTTTCTCCCTTGAGTTTGCCTGTAATATAAGTGTGAGTGTTTTATATAGGAATTTCGTTTCTTTAGAAATGTATTTATTGTCACCTTTTGATCCCATTGTCTTCTGTTATCATGATATGGGGTTATAGTCGATGTTTTTGCTTTCCTAAAGGGCCATCGCTTGGTTTTAACACCCGAAAAGGTCATTGTCCTTACTAATCATTTCATTTATCAGAAATTTTTTTCCATTTTGGTTCATTTATCCTTTTATAGGTCTGTTAAAATTTAAATTAAATCCTTATCATATGGGTGTTTTTTTCTTTGACCCTTTTTACAAGCATGAGCATTAAGTAATGCTCGGTTTCAGCTAGTTAGACAAGCCATGAGCATGACCATCCACATTGTAGGACTCTTAACAACATTATTATACTCAAAGAAGGAGGAATTGATATTTTTTTGTCCTAGTTAATGGTCATATTGGGAAATATGATGAAGGGTTAAGTCTCTGGTACAGAACATCTAAAACATGAATTCATAGGGTGGAGAGACAACAGATAGTAATTAGGATTTTCATGTTTCTTGGAAAACCTTAGTGTAGTATGCATTAGTATAAATGGTATCTGTTGAGTGTTTAATGTTGTGATGAACTTGTTGAGTTTTGAGGAATTTTTGATCCTTGCACTATTGTGCATGTACTCGGGACATCTTCGTAGAAGAGTGAAATGTGAGTTAATGTAATCAATGTTGTCCCAAATTATAGTGATGGTGTTTCAAGTGACATGGGTGTTTTTACATGTTTTTTGGTCCATTTTTCACTTTCTTTGAATGATTTGATGAAGTGAATGTGGATAGAAGGAGTGTCACATTTTCATTTATGTTAAATCTAAACTAGTGCACATACGGGAATCAAGTCTATCTCTTTTTTTCTGTGATAATGACACTCTAATGGTGGAGAGTGTCTCAGGATTTCAGCTTGGGAATATTCTTTATAAAATAAAAGACAAAACCAAAGGGGACTATTTTAAAATGGTTTTCATTCACGTATTCCTTTGATGCATAAAAGTTTCAATTATTTTTCATTACATTCTCGACCGCACGATGTCGATGAGATTGGATGTGTTCGCAACCCTTGATAAATGATTTGGGTCATGGAAAACTTCGGTGGTTAAGACTGATTGATCATGTAATGTCTTAGGTGGTAAAATAATTGTGATTTTTCAATATAGGTTTTTTAGAAGAAGAAGTAGTGTTTCTTTCATATAGCCAAATTTAGGGGTTTCACATTGTTCTTCCTTATAATCTACAAACACTCTTCGTGTATTCATCTTATCGACAAGAATGTCC
Organism: Viscum album; assembly: GCA_963277665.1. NCBI lineage: Eukaryota > Viridiplantae > Streptophyta > Magnoliopsida > Santalales > Viscaceae > Viscum > Viscum album. Next base: position 396,850,714 of record OY728151.1, on the reverse strand, counting down.
CATGTCCAGATGTCATCCTATATGCACTATTAGAGTGTCAGTCTTACGCTGTTCTAATGAATTAAAATATGTTGCACTTATTAGGTGGTTTTATTTTTATTTTTCATATTGGACGTGTGGTTTCATTTGTGGTTTAGTCTAGAACATCACTGGAGGTTTTTTATGTACATTGGTGGACTAGTTCATGGTGAATACAAGATTCCGCGTGATGTGGTGTCATAGTTCTTCTTGTAAAATGTGGTATGTCGAAGACGAGCATCTTCTTGAATGGTCAATTGTAGTGGCTTGACTAGTTGTCTCCGTTGTTCAATGGAGTAGTCTATAAAAGACTCTTTCAGGAACATCGTTAGGTGAGATGAGTGAGGTTTGTGTCATCTATAGATTTTTATGAAAATCTTGCTCGACATAGGCTTTTAGGTCGATGGGGGATATAATATTTATATATTTCATAATTCACATGATAAATGTTTCTAAAACACTTATGGTTGTGTCTTGTAAGAAATTATGATGGTTGAAGATATCGTGTCTTTAGTTGGCCCTTCTAATTCTAAGACCCATGGTGGGGAGCACCACTAATTAGTAGTTTGAAGAGACATTGACACAACCATGCCTCTAGTTAAACGATCTTGAGTAAGTATTGTTTCAATGTTTTGATTAGAAAATGAGTGTATGCTATGATCATAATGGATTATGTTACACATACCTAATCAAGGAATGAAGGTGCCTTGTGTGTTTAGAGACACAACACAACCTTCTGTGAGAGACTTCATGACCCATGTAGGTTGAGTGGAATTTCCATTATTCTAGAAGGCTTCTTAGGGATGAGAAGTTCTATGGTGGGAATGTTATTTCACACCTTCTTTCTAACCAAATGAAAAATCACATGGGAAATTAAAATTTTCCATTTTTTGGGTATTCCATTTTTAAAACCAATAATTAGAACACATTTTTACGAGAGTTTACACTTTGATGTGTCTTTTAGGGAAATTGAATTGTATTAATTAAAATTTAAATAGAAATAAATTAAATATGGTAATTTTCTGATAAAAATAAAATTTCAAAAAAAATTTAATTATAATTAGTATTATTATTGTTTTTGTTTATATTATTATTAATTATTTTAGTTTTTTATATCAACAATGGGTATCCCCTTCCACCCTATATCCCGCATGTGACCCTCCTGGATGAACACCCCTCATGCGCCCCCTATGGTGCGAACTCACCCACCTCACGATATCCTTTGGTGCGCTATTTCCATCCGAATTTCTTCATGAATATCTATCAATAATTCCTAATTTTCTCTCTCCTCCCTTCTCGTCTTGGTTCCTAGTTGTCTTCTGGATCTATTCATCACCCGGTGAGGATCGGTCGAACCGTAAAGTTAGGTCTAACCAGATTTTCAATTTATTCTCCTATATTAGGGAATGAAGATGGTATCTTGTGGTGTGTTGATGTGTGTTCAGGAAACCCCTTCCAACTGAAAATAATTTCAGCTCAATTTGGTTCACTACTAAGAGTTTAAGGTGTGTTTTTCTTTCATTCTTTGATATCAATTAGTTTATAATTGGTTTTTTTATTTAATGTTTCTGTGGTATTTTTTCACTTATGTTGGTCCTTTTCCCAATCAATTTTTAGTTTCTATTATTGTGTTTAGTGGGTATTTACCAATTTTTAGGGTGTGCATGTAGATATTCAGGTATGAATATAAATAAATATGTATATCTTCATTGTATGTGTTCCCTCATGTTGTGGGGGACACATGAATTGGTATAAGGTATATATATATATGTATATATGAAGGTATGTGTGTGCATGTGTGGAGCATTTTTGAGTGGTCATCGATATATATATATATATATGTCAACTTCCATGTGTTGGTTGGTTCCTTTTAAGTTGGACCCCAATACTTGCCTTTCATTTAATATTGTATTAAATTAAAAAATTCCCTCAATTCATTTCGTTAATTATATTAGCCTCCTTATTTTTAGAATATGTTGTTATTAATGATGATGGTTTTATAATAAAACCCCTATAATGGGGGTGTGCTATCTTCCAAAACTCATGGTGATATTTTATTTATTTATTTAGTCATCTAGGCATTGCTACTAATGTTCTTCGATCTTTTTTAATGCCTTGTATATATTTATTGCATTCTTTTACAAGGCCATTCGTTGTTATTTATAAATGAAGTTACTTTCTTTAAAAAATCGTATATCATCCAAGGAACATCCAATTTTCATGGCCTAACTTTTAATTAGATTAACCATTGTAGGGATTCTACCATCGTCCCCTTATATTGTCACTTATTTCATGCCACGTCATTGTGTTGCTCACCAAAACCTACATTGTCCCTTATTTGATGTAACTCCATTGTGGTGCTCCCAAAAACCATCTGTTGATGACTTGCTGTCACATATTAAATTTTTTTAGTTTGTTATATCATGTTCGTTGTGTCCTTCTCTTATACAGAAACCCATTTGGGGTGTTCTACATGGGTCTTGGACAACCCTTTGGGTGTGCCAACCTAAATAGACTTTCTAATAAATGTCATGGGTTCTGTTTCACCTTTGTGTGAGTGTGTCGTACCATGTACTAATGTAGTAAATTTATAACATCATTTAATAATGGGAATTCAACTATGGACAAGCCCTTTGATAATGCATATGTCAGGTTCCTATTATTTATACTTGTGCATATGGATGTAAATGTATATTGTTTTTTCCTAGGTTTTTTGGATTTTTGGTATAAAATACATGGTCAATATTGATATCATGAGACCATGAGATGTTATTAATGACATAATGTTAAAGTTATTCTAATTACATTTGCATCTGGTGGCATTTTATGGTTTGATACTATTCATCATTGCTAAGCCTCTTTGATAAACCTGGATTATGTTTAGTGAATATTACTTAGTAATATTTCATGAAACCTTGGATTACATTTGTTCTAAATGACTTATTCCATGTTGATGTCTTGGATTATTTTACTTGATATCTTGAATAGCATTTGGCCCACGTTGATTTGTTTGATTGCATGATTTATGAATATCATGTCAATGTGATTTATGTACTGATTTTTTCCTTGAAATGATCCTTGGAAACTATGGTTCGCTTGATATGGTTCAAGTGAGAACATGGGTTCTATATTAAGGACTCGGGGATGGACACCGATTCTTGGGTTTTTATACCATGACATGCCAGGAAAGAGGTGTTTTAGGCTCACCTGGAAAGGGATCCCTGAGTATTGTATTATATTATTGGGTGATATTGATTACCTAAGGGGAAACCTAGGATAGACCCATTTGTTATTTGGCTATGCCAATCCTCGGGTGATACTTGATCCCTTATGTGTGATACCCATTATGGATTCATGGTTACCATAAATGTAGATATACTTCGGCCTTCTAAAGGATCATCTTGGACAGGCATGAGGGCATTGGATATTTGGAATAGATGTACTGTAGCGATGCATCAGGTATGGTCTTGGACTCCACTTCTAGACCTCATGGATATTTTTAATGGGATTGATCAATTTATTGGGTTATTTTTCTGTTCTATAATTGTATCTTATGGTTATATTAGAGCATGTACTCGTAATTTTTCCCTCGTTAAAATTAGCATAATTATATAATGATTTGGTAATTATACCCCAAGACTACGAAAAATCATTGTGGTTAACCTCTTTGAGCTTCCTTATATCTTTTCGTAATGATACAAATATTATTCTAGAACAAGTACCATTTTTTATAATTTCCATCATTATAGGAAGTAGTTGGTATAATATGGGTGTCCATTAGGAACTCAGACCATGTGGCTATCATTATTTTTTTATCCGGTTACTTTTATTTTATATGGAACACTTCATAATTTATATTGAATTTTCTTGATTGGACTAGATAGCATGAGTGTCAGCCAACTATGATTTTTATCTCACACCCTACTAAAGTTACCTTGGTACCTGGGTGGACATTATTATTGTTGGATCTAGGTTGATTGTTGAATTGGACAATCCTAGGAGTTAAGAGAAAATGACTGAGCTGGAGATTGGGATTCTAACGGAGATAACCCGTGGGGATTTTCAACCATTTTGTTATTATTGCACTATTTTTTAAGGTTGATGTATTGTTTACTAATTTAAATTCTGTATCATCACCATTACCTGAATTCCTCTATTTTATAATCTAGAGTTGGTCACTTTTATTTAATTGTTAATTATTATCTTATGATTCATTTTCAATTATTTATTATTATATTAGCTATTGTATATTCTTGTTATGAGGGAATATTCTCTCCATGGCTAAACCCTAGTCCCTCACTACTATTAGAGATCCTCTAGAATTTGGGGAGATGATCTTGAGGTCATTTGATCCACTGGTCGGGCAACCATCATAGTGGTGAGACAGGTCATGACGTTACAACTTGGAAAAAAGAAATATAATAAAGGGTGATATTAGATTATTGGTTTGGGTAAAAAATTAAAATATAAATGATAATTTTACCATCAATTGAGTGCTTAGGTCTCATAACATGAGCGTAACATTTGAATACCATACCCCACAATTCATCAGTTATAATTGTGAGTCCTGATAATAATTTTAGAAGTTCATACGAAATGAATCCTAAGGAAATCAAAGAAGTGTATCCATTAAACTATGACATTTAAATAATATCCTTGCATAAAATATTAAAAAAAATCAAAATCAAAGAAATATGATGTCAAGGTTATCCACCATGACATTAATTACATGATAGTCTTTAGATAACGTCATATTATTTCTACTTTGGGATTGTGATAACAGCTCATGTACTTGTAGGGACTAGAATAACCAATTATCATCCCTCCTCTTGACATGTGATAACATTCCAGACACCTTTTAATATAATAAGAAATTTAATATCTAGAAAATACATTTGAGGGTTATAGTAGAAACACATATCCCATCATCATAATATAATCATATGTATTCCCAATGATTATCAAAACATTTATCATTTAATCATATCTTAACCTATGAAAAATAATTTTGTATTCCTAAGTATGTCATCATAATAATCATATAGAGTCTATGAAAAATAGGGGTTGTATCATAGAATCATATCTATAAGGAATAATAAGAAAAATAAAAGGTGGTCATAATATATAGAAAATCCCTTTAAATGGCCACTAGAATATTACATAATGGAAATATACATTTTCATTTTGTGGTATGATATTGAAAAGATAAAATATTCCCAAATATAAAAAAAATTATTTTTATATAAATTAATTATGTAAAATTGTAATGAATTATTTAGAGAATAGGGTAGTCATAAAATAAATAAAATACCTTTATTCTCTATACAGTAAAATAAACATTAATTTCTCATAATTTTTAAAAACAACCTCATTTAGTTATAGATAATGACAAAAAATTTTAAAAACATTATATAAATTCACACATGGGTAAAAATAAAATTAAATAAATTTTGGAAAATATTCCAAACACTAATGAGATAATTTAAATGAAAAAATTTCCATGGGTGAAAATTTTTCCAAACTCAAGTAAGAAATCAATTCAGATTGCCATTATGTAAAAACATTTTGGTCAATTTAGTACATAAGGAGAGGATAATTTAAGGAAATAAAATAATATAAAAATAATAATATAATAATAAAAAACATGATATAATATATAGAGAGATCATATAATTTCATTATAGGAAATTTTAACTTATATAACCATCGTAAAAGTTAGCTTATAACATAAATGGCTTAACTCAAGTGTGACATTCTTAAATAGTACTATAACCTTATATATTAGTATGTAATATTTAGTTTAAAAATATTAAAAATGTAATCATAATTATTATAATTTATAATTCCAATATTAATTTTTCAAAAACAAATAAATTTTTAAATCTTTTTTAAAATATTCTTCTCTAGGTGTTAATTATATCATTTTTTTTCAAAAAGATTATATTCAAAAATACTAGCCCGTATATGATGGACAAGGTTCCATTATATTTGTAATTTTTATCATGATATATATATATAATATACTATATATATATTGATAAAATGTAGATATATAAATATTAATTAATCTTTTTATGGTGACTATAGTCTATACATAGGAATGAACACTGTTTTCATTGTATAATGAAATGAAGAAAATATAAATAAATAATATTTTATCATTAATTAATCATAAATATATCATAAATATCATATATATTTAATAAATCTATCAATATAAAAATCCATGTTTGGTGGTGATCGAAAAATAATAATATCTTTATGTGGAGGCAGTAGTCTACATTTGTGCCTGAGCGATACGTTCATTTCCTATTTTATTGAAAAGTGATGGAAAAATAATGTAACATAATAATAATAAAATATAAATATATTTATTTTATTTTAATAATTAGTTTATAAATTTTTTAATATGTTTAGATAATGTGGATGAAAAAATAAAATTTCATGTACTCAGTTACCTCTTATACAACATCATTGAGAAACTTCCTTTAGCTTAATCCTTATGCATTAAAAGTTATATATTATGACCTAACTAATTCTTCTAGTACATGGGGATATTTTTTTAAAAATGGATATAAGAAGTTATTGGATGAGATAAGAGGCTATAAATAGTGAATAATGTTAGAGAGGAGGTGCCATTTTATAAGTGACGAAGAAAAATCATCATATTATTTAAATAATTCAAATTTAATTAATTCATTCTTGAAGAACAATTCAACCCAAATAGGAAAGGATATATATTTGGGAGCCATTAATGTGAAAATAAGAATACAATATATTAAATATAAAATTACACATTTAAATATGACACAATATGTTGTTTTAACCCCTCAACAAACCTTTTTTAAATTTAACTAATGTAATTTTATTTATTCATTTTAATATTAATAATGATCATAATTGAATGCTTACTCATTAAAAAATTTATAAATGGTAAGTCATGATGTTAAAAAAAATTTAAAATTGAATTTCAATATATTTCAAAATTATATGTAATATAATTTCACAAAAATATTATCTTTTTTTAAATTGTATTTTTTATGAGTAGATTTGAATTTTCCACCATTTCTAACCAATTTAAAACATTAAATAGAATGATGAAATTTTTTATTGGATGTAAAATATTTCAATATTATCAAATCAATTGATCAATAAAAATTATTAAATTTATTAATTTAAAAAATATTTATGCATGTAGAACACTTTTCTATAAGATAAATATTTATAAAATCAAATGATTTTATCTTCATCAATAACCCTTAAATAACTAATTTGTGAATGAATATTAATTTATTCATATATTAATTGATATATTTAATTGAAATCAATATTAAATAGTTATCAATATATTATACATTGATAAAAATTAAAATCATGTATAAAAATATATTTTTTCACAACATTGTTCTTTTAATCATTAGATAATTTTAATAAAAATGTAATGATTATTTTATAGGAACTTTCAATTAAATTTAGATTTTGAATATAGATTCAATAAATATTTTATAATGTGGTAAATCTTATTAATACGAACATGTATAATGACTTGGATATAAATATATACTAAATAACAAGTTCATCTTGACTCAGGTTTTAATGAAAAAAAAATAAAAACGTTTATTCCAAATGAATTAGTTAAAAATAATGTTTTGTTATAGTGTTAGAGGAGAATCTGCTTCTATGAATGAGATATAATAATGTCTGGTAACAAGTAAAAGTTTTTCAAGTGTAAATTTGTAACATCTACCAATTAATTTAGGGAGGAAAACGTGACAAACCTTAAATGTGGCATAATGCATTCAATGAGATATTTCATTGGAAAAATTTTGGATTGTGACATGATTCATCAGATGAACCTAGATTTATTCCTTATTGAAGGGAAGAATCCAGTGTTTAAATAATGAGAAATATATTTTTGTGTACTCGACACTGAAGTAAGCAATAAAGTATGTATTGTAGCTCTTGGGTGTTTGTAGGACCTAAATTATGAGATCTATAAAGTAATAGGTAAATGTCATGCAGGTATTAATTCTAGAAATAATGTTAGGAATGTAATGAAATTAGGATAGTAAATGTAAAAAATAATCTTAATGACTACCTAGATTTTTTTTGGAACAACTATGTTAGGGTATGGTTGAAGAATATGTAAATTTTTTTATTCATTATAAGTCCATTAAATTCTTCAGTTACTATTAAATATCAATACCCAATCAAAATAATCTCAAATAATAAAATTTAAAAAATAATATGAAATGTATGATGATTGAAATTTACATGGTTCAAATCCAAATAATACCCCTTGACATGTTTGTTTTTACCCAAACATTGATTCACCAAAATATCCAGCAAACATTTTAGAACATAAAATCCATTGTGTTACTCTAATTTTTGAGTTCATAATGAGATACAACTCACATTAAAAAGTGAAATAATAAAGAATGATATTTAACTTATATCTATTTTTTATAAACCACTATACAATATAACTTTCCTCTATGAAAAGGACCAAAAAACATATATGTTTAAATTATCATCAAAATATTTTAAATTTTATAAAGATACTCATATGGTTTGTCTTGGAACATCACATATATTCTAATCGATCTTGATCTTCAATATTCTAAATTCTTCGCCAGAAGATCTTCTATATTGATGAGTGATCTCCATTGATCATACTAAAATATCTCTTATAACCTATTTATATTTTTTTAACATATTATTTACTTAGTTATTTCATATATATATATATATATAATTATTTGAAATCTTCAAAAATTAATTCCAATAATATATCTTAAAATTTGAATTTAAAATTAAATTTCAAATTGAAATGCTAAAATTTCTTAAACAACATCTTAATCATCCATTGGTTTATTTCTCAATTATAATTCTTCATTATATAAAATATTTTATGTTAGAATATGAAATAATAACCACTATTCATCTTAAATGTGTCTATGATCGAATTACTATTTGACCTTCATAAAATATTCCCGAAGAAAATTTCTCAAACAATACCGGATATTTAGTAGCTTGTGGTGATGAAATGATCTATCAGGAATAATATTATGGTGTTTCTATTTGGTTTTCATTTTTTTCTCAACTATGATAGACTATTTCGTTGTGCTATAAAGACTATGGAGTGTAGGTCATCTAAATTCTAGTGGACAGAAAATATACTCATAAATATCTAATGAAATTATCATAATTCTATAGGGTATAACCTCAAGTCTATATTCAATAAAATTATCCCATATATTTTTGCATGGGGGTCATCAAATTTATAGGCTTGCCAAAATTCAGCATTGTATTATAACGTATATTTTTGTATTATAATGAAATTTATAACATCTATACCATTCTTTCTAAAATTTGACATATTTCAAAATTTCATATAGACATTTGAACAAAAATTTCATCTGGAGTGATGAATCCCTATATGTTGTGAATCCCTAAAGACACTTTTCCATAAAATTACAAATTCAACTTTCCTATAGCGTGTAAAATATTTTGTGTCATGATCACCATATATCCTTCCCTTTTTTCATATTACATATCTCATTGTGTGTTCTACACCAACATATTTATAGTTACATTATGGTCTCATCTTCCATGATTTTTCACTACTAAAAAGTAGTTTAACCATTATATAAATTTTTTATAACAGCAATAACCAATTCATAATCAGGTCAATATACATACATAATCATTACCATGTTCATTTTATTTTCATGAATGTTATTTACATATTGTTATTCATTATAATATTGATATTAATAAATACATTCTCTTATTCAAATTAAATAATACTCATAATGTTGGATTAGTTATATCTCGCATGATATTTTTGGGAAATAACATTATCAATTATATATCAATATGTACCACTCAATGATAAATTCTTCCCTTCCTTATTGATAATAAAAAAATGTGACGATTTGGTAATATATATGAACTCATATTTCTTCACCTCTCTATTAATATTTTTAAGAGAGTGATTATATAACTTTGTTCCTCAATAATGGCCCTTGGATTAATCCACTCCAAGTATACCAAGGATAACAATGCATAAAAAACTAGAGTTATTTTATCATGGTTATCAACTATTTACATAAAAACAAATCATGTGATAGAATTCTAATAATATCAAAATAGGTATTTCACAAAATATAATTAATAAATAAATCACATTGAAACAATTCAACAAAAACATCAAAATAATTCATGTCAAAGTAAAAAACACTACATTTTCTCATCCTAGGATCAACAAACTCTCACACATGATAAATATATTTTATATATTTGTATCAATTGAATTTATGTTTGTTTAATATACCTCATCTATATTTCATGGAGATATCTAGATTTTAAATAATCTAAACATAGTGGTTTTTTAAAAATTATCCCCCATACTGTATTTACTCTTTTTAGTTCAACATAAGATACATCTCCATGTTTAACATAAGCTATTTACAATTAATGCATGAAAAATTTGATATTATCATTTCATTCAATAAAAATTGGAAACAAATATATACAAGAGTAAGGTGATATGGATGAACCTTCATTGACCTTCGAAATAAACACTCGTGTTAAGTGTTTCATCACACCCTAGGTCACACTCTTCGTTTAATGTCAATTACATTTCTCACATCACTATTCTCAATAAGTTATTTATCTTAATTATTCTCCTGAACTTTATTAATGTGTGGAATTTTTTTATTCATCGTAGTATTCAATACAACATCAGTTTTAATATTTTTTTATAATATATTTTATCTGAATTTCAATTTTTCATTTCCTCATCAAATATCCATATTTTTTCTTGTGTATTCATAATTAAATAAGTTTAACTCCAACATGATTTTTTTTCAAAAAAATTAACTAAAATAATAGTGGATTTTATATCTAAAAACTCTTTATCACTAATAGTCATTTTTTTCTTCAAGATAACGTGTAATCATTTCTTATTTAGTGACCTTCAAATTTTTTTCCCTTACCTCATAAATACAAGTATCTCCATTATTGATAATATACTTCTTTTTAATTAGAAATATATTAAATACTATTCCAAATATTCTCATTTCTCTATTGATATTAGAAATATATTCATGTTAGGATTCCTATTTTCCTTTTAATTACAACATGTGTGATGCCTTATCATATTCATCATTATTAATACATGCTTATTTTTATTGTTTTTTCACACTAGAAAGTAATTATACATTATCATTTAAATAATTACGTGATCATAAATACTTCTCATGCAAGAAAATAAAATATTTATGAGTAAAACTAATTCTCTTCTTCTTCTTTTTATATTTTTTTATTTTTTTAAACACTCATATTATTAATCTAATATAGTTTTGTCAATATATTTCATTGGACACTATATTTTAATATTACTAGTACCATCATAATTGAATGAACTAAGGAATTTATTATCTTTTTCTTTACAATTTCCCTTCTTCAACTAATTTTATAAGGTATATATAATTTGGATGATGTTTCAATTTTCCATATCCTTTGAATCACTCAATCCTTCAACCTCATAATATTTAATTTTCCCTCAACACATGATTTCAAAACCCATCTCATCATTTTACTTTTTATATAATATTGATCTTTATTTACATAATAATCTATGAGAAGGATGGAAATAAATACCAAGAAAAAAAAATCAATATATTTGAAACATATAATTATTGGAACAAATATATCATAAAAATTAAAAATAATTTTTTTAAAATTTTGGAGTAATCTAAATTTTCATAACATATATGAATATTGTTCACTATAATAGTAACCATTGTGAAATAGTAACATACATTCTCATTATCATTATTATATTATTAATATATTCTCCTCCAAAATTGATGCTTTCCTCCTTCCATTTTTATTCAACTTTATATTTTCCACAAAATGTATTCCAAATATCGTCATTAGTTAAAACAACCATAACATTGATGTAAAATCATACTAATTGAGTTATTAATAGTTTAGATTATTTTTTTCATCAATATATACATTCATTTTATTACATGATCCATGTTAGAATATTTATGTATGGGTTAAGGTCCCACTATAAATATATCTCAAACATAATTTAAAAGAAAAAAATAAACTATGGTAGAATTATATACCATGATGTATGAATATTCAAGCCATAAAATTTTATAAAACCTTTAGATTTTAGATAGGTTATGATTATAAATTATCATTAAAACTACATTTGGATTATTAGAGGAATTATTACATATAATACTTATTGAATTTTCAATGGAATTTCTCTAGTAAAAGTAATTTTTGTTAGGGTAAAATGAAAGGTTAAATATTTAAATTAAAACTCTATTGAATAAAAAATTTTGAACCAGTTGAATGACACTATCGACTTAATATAGACTCAATAAGTCAAAATGTATAAAAATAAAAACATGGTTTTTAAAAAATTAATTTAAAAAGACTATATCAAAATCATAATCTTTGGCATTTTTTTTATTACTACAAATTTGGTTCTCAATGAGGAGTAACCAAAAAAAATCACAAAATAAACGGTGATGTCCAACTTATAGATTGACCTCGATGACTAAACTATCGACAATAATAAATTTCCATGAAATATAAATATTCATTTTCTCCTATGATTCTATTCCACAATATGATATAATTATATTCCTCCATAGGAATATGGATCCATATATCTGTATGTTTATGTGTTATTGGAGAAAATTAAATTTGGATGATGATGCACATCTATCTAGTCTGAAAACAAGAAAAATTTGAATTATCAGAATCCCTATTATGTGGAATACATGAGAAATGGATTTTCTATATTGTCGAATGCTCTCCAGTATTCAAAAAAAAAGATATTTTTTCATATGCCCTTATTCTAAAATGTGGGTTTAACTCAGGTTTATCACCTCTCTAATATTTTTTGAAATACAAAATGTATGATTAAAATAATAATTTGTTAATTTGATTTTGAATTAAAATTTAATTTTCTGATAGTCAACTTCTTTCAACTGATTATTTTTCATCCCATAGATCTTCTATTGATAAATAAAAACCATTTAATTAAATATTGTAATAAAAATAGGAAATAATAACCACAAAATCAATCAAATTAATTCACATTATAATTTATATTTGCTTAACCTAGAATATTCCAAAAAACCACATTTATAGAATGGTCAAATATTGTTTGGTTTGAGTTGTGACACTATATCATGATGAATATTATTGTGGTTTACCCATCAACTTTTCAATGGTATTTTCTCATATAACATAGGCTATTATGATGTGGTTTATAGGATATGGTGTGGTTATATTTTAAAATCTATTAGCATAAAAATATGATCGGTATTTAGATGTAATATAATATTCCTTCAATGATATATAACCTCATTTCCTTATTATATATATTGTATCCCATCTCTTGTGATGTTGTGGTCCCCAAATTTATAGGGACACTAAAATCTGAACCAATCCTCTTCTATGGTGTAGCATGTATCTATGGTGTGTAACCAAACCATTAAATTATTCATTTAACAAAATTAGTTTAACTACATTATAGATACCTCCGGTCAGGATTTCTCAATGTTTTGGTCACTCAATATCTAGAGTGAATTCATATTGATCATGTTTCATCCCTCATCCAAATTTTACCTTTATGTTGAGAATATGATGTTGAGATATTATCATCCTTTCCCCCTAATTTTTATGATGAAGTACACATACTGCAGCTTGTCTCAACCTACATCATAAATCATACACAATTTTCTACCTTCACATGATATGTTATCATTATAAAATATTTAAATAATCAATATAATTACCTATACCAAAAATTGATAACTCAACTTCAAGTCTCTATCAATTATTTATCATCACCATATTTAATCAACATTAAATATTTTTATTTACACCAACTAATTTTATAATATAATGGAATCAATAAAACCAACTCTTACCAACAAAAAAAACTAAAATATGTAGTTAACAAAATATATCACCTACTGTCCATGTTTTTTTATTTTTTGGATGTCTCTAGAATATTATATTAATATTGCGAGTGGGATATTGGGTGTTGGGTCAATTTCCTTCATAAGGGACTACTATATATTTTTTTGGAGGACAAGAAGTTATTATATTTTTTGATTTAAAAACCAATCAAATTTTTATGTTCATTAATGTATTATTTATAAGTCTATATGGGTGAAATAGAACAATTTTGGGTTGTTTAATCTATTGAGGTATTTGAGATTGAGTTTGGGAGAAATATAAAAACAAATATATCTATTCAAGAGGTAATTGAATTTTTTACATAATTGGACTACATGTAATTATTTGACATATTATTTCCAATGATTGAGGATTTTTATATGTAATTATGCATCGAGTGAACTAAATAATCAAAATATGAAAATATTAATAGTATTTATAAGCGTTAGGGCCATAAATTCATTAGGATAACCCCGATTTAACCACAATTATTAATTCTTGACTAGAATATGACTAGGAATCTATGAGGTCCCCTCCATTGTGATTTTAAATCATATAATATTGTATCTTCGGTGTATTATGTTTCGTTCATTGATATATGTTTTTTTGGGTATGTTTAACCATGTCCTAGCATTGGATTTATATTTCCCTTTGAGTATTCATTTTAGAACCATAGAGAGATGAAGATTACGGTGAATTTTGGATTTTAGAATTCTAACATCTAATATAATGATTTTTCTTGATATATTAAATTATCATGTCTTTATGTAACTAGTAATTATACTTATAAATATTTTATATAAAACATATGGATTGATTTTCTTGTGTGCATGTCCATATCATTTTAGGATGTATTATGTTGATGTTAGTATGAAAAGGGGAGGTCATTATCAATGTAGTAAGCTCCCTATAATGGGATGGTGACATGTGTGCCTTCAAATCGATGAATATTATCTTTTTAATGGGAATTAATGTTAATATTTTCACCTCAGTTTTTGGGATTCAAAAAAGAAATTCCGGATTTATTAAATCTATGAATATATACATAAATATAAAAAGGATTTTAGTAGTAAATACAATTATATATTTTCCATGAATTATTGAGAATCATCCTTATATCAAGAAAATATATAATTTACATATTTTAGAACTAAATTTTTTTTATTACTCGATGATATATGATGAGAGCTAATTATCATCAATTATATTTTTTACCTATAAATTATTAAGTCTATATACATAAAAACATTAAAATATATATTAATCAAATTATTTATTTCATTGATTAGGAAATTAATGATGATATTTTTTAAATGTGATTGAAATATTCTAAAAAAAAATTATTCCTAGATGACATATATCGATGGCACTACATGTCTCGAGAATTTAATTCATAATGATCTCAGTGAAGTTGTATTTTAGATTGAAAATTTTTATAGAGAGGTAATAAGAAGGATAATAGAAATAATATTATTTAATTCACATCATAATATTGTCATTAATTTTCTATAGTCAGATATCCAATCCTAATACTTTGACAAAATCATTACATCAATCATATGACAACATTATTGAATATTGTTATGTATATCTTACACCTATTGAATATATAATGAATATTATTATTAGAAATACGATCGTCTAAAAGGACATTTTTAATGATGAAATATCAAATCATGAATGGATTATTCTGATATCATATGTTATGAATGAAATAAACTATATCATTATTTCTAAAAAATTTCTCATTTGAAGAAAAATAATTAGGATAATAAGTTATTAAAGTGATAATATTGAAAGAATTTATAATAGAAAAGTAACATAATTATGGACAATGGTGATTCATTTGAATATAATAATTGTGAATCAAAATTTTGCAACTAAAAAATTATAATTTTGTCAAATATTCATTAAGATGATCTATCATTAAAGGGGAAGTAAAATAAATTTAACTCACTTACAAAAATAATATATTATATGGATATTAATTTTTCTCAACATATTATTGAAGGAAAACTTAATTCATATAGCATAAAAAATTATGGGAGGATGAGTCTAATTTGAAGACATGAAATATGATGACAATTATTGTATAAGAAATTTTCATTGTCTTATATCTAGAATAAATTTTTAATTTTATTTTTTATACTATATAATAACTTCATCAATATAATTTCCCAACTATGTGTTTTATCATAAATAATGATCATCAGGGATGAAAAATATAATATTAAAATATTTTGTAGTTCTCACATAGTATCATCTAATATGAATGATTATGATATTCAAGATACAAATAAAAGAAAATAGGAATAGGAATATAATTTTTCTCTATGTAGTAAATAAATTTTCATGGATTTGATATAGTTTATTAAAAAGTGATAATGTGCATACTTTATTTATTATGTGAAGGAATTGAATAATTGAATATTTACCATAATACTATGTTTTTTCCAATATATGTTATCTATTTCTTTTTTCTAGGGAAAAAATCAACCAATAAATCTATTAATTATAGATTAAGGTATATTACTTTACATTTACTGAAAAAAAAATCTATTTGGTCCTATAAGAACAATTATTTGTAGAAGAGAACATTGTTTGAATGTCTTAGATAATAATAACAGTATATATTGTTAGATGTTTTTCAAGAATTTAATATACCAGAACTATATATTATGAAATATTTTTTCATTATCATCAAAACATGAAAAAATGAATAATTTCACTGTCATTAATGAATTACATGGTGATTTTTTAATCCATATTTTTATATATTCGATCTTAAAAAACAAAAAACATTTAATTTCATAGAAACATGAATCATATAACAGAAAAACATAGTATAATTAAGGAATAGAATAGTTTTGGAAACTACAAAGAGAATTTGTTAAAATAAATAATTGGTTTTTATATTTTACAGGAACCCATGTGTATACAATATTATAATATAAATCATTGATTTATTTCATTTAATTTTTAACAAAGCTTCTTATGAAATTATAAGTAAAATGAAAACTAAACATAGTTACATACCAGTTTTTAGAAGGGAAATAATCCAATATAATACTCCTGAAATAATTTATAATTTCATATAAATTCTCATGAAGGCGTATTTAATTTTTATTAAACCACTATAAATATTTTTTTAGTTTTCAATTAATGAAAAATACTATTGAAGAAAATATACATGTCATATTTTATGATATTTACACTTATTTAGGAATAAAATATCCAAAATCTACACATCCTGATTCTGACTTTAAACCATTAATTGTTCTATAATAATATGTTTCACTTCAATAAGATATTAACATACTAGCTAATAAGCTGAAAGATGCTAAATTTCAATAATATTTGATAATATATAACAATTCGCCTCTATATTATGATTAATTTAATTTTTTCTTCTAAATCAGATATTTTAATGAATACATCTTTATGAGAACATAATTAGTAATTTTATATGAACTGTTACAAAAATAAATACCATAAACAATTAATTATTGATTCATGAATAATTTTCTTAAAATGAACTAGAAATGACTGATAAAAAATTTTGTTATGGAAATTGGTTAATTCATGATCAAGATAATCTTTATCAATTTCAATGGTAAATGGTTTAGACCAATATTGAATCTTTTAATACATTAATATTACGTTATTAAATTTATTATTTCAAAACAAATGTTTTTGAAATGTTCTTATTTTATGGAATAAAGAATGTAAAGACACTAAGGGTTACAATCCATATGAGTAATCGATTATATAGAATCATTTTCTTTAGTATCTAGAGACATTTACATTTATATTCTTCTACTATTACAAAATAATATTATTCTACACAATATTAAATTGATGTGAAGGGTGATTTTATTCAGTAATATGTTAATCAATAATTTTATTTAGAACAACCAGTAGTTTTAAAAGTGTAATGTTTTCAGAAAAACACTTCAATCACAAAAATAAACATTATGAACATAAAAATAATTAGCTAAATAATTTTGATAATTTATAAAATTTTAAATTTTGGAATATTTTTTAATGGAATCGATTAAACAACTCATTTATCCAATAATTTCATCAAGGAAACAATCATTGAGAAAATTTATAACAATGAAATTATCACTGGATCAACTCTGAAAATCTTTACATATAGTGTATCAAAAAAATATGTAGAGTTATTTAAAGTGAAAATGATTAGTGAATGCAATTTCATTCATGGCTTCTAAATTACACTAATTCCCAAAGGAACGATCTTATATCCACATAATTATAAAATATAATTACATGATTTTTTTAATATGGATAATGCTTAAAATATTAGTTATCTGATAAGTTCCTATTCTAAACATCATGTTGGTGAGTCCATGAAAAATGTATATCAAAAAATATTTATGGTGATGATTTGAAGGTTACTCAAAATAATTAACATTATGAAAAACATTTTTTACTCTACATACTTATGTATGAGGTTTTATATAAATTAAATGGAAATATTCCTTAAGGTAGTAAATAAGATCTTCCTCAACCCTAAGCGAACTCCAAAGTATAATTTATTCAATATTTATAAAACATAATTAACACTAAACAGTTACTATGATAATAATCTTTTTGAATGATTTGTAGATATGAATAAAACATCTCTAAATTATAATTTCAACGTCAATTAATTATGTTCACTATCAAGAAAAAAATATACTTTCCACCACTAATTGAGAATATTAAGTGAATAAATTTTATCATTCTCGATTCTTATCGATGTATCAGATAGTAATATATTTCATGTTTAGTTTTACTTACTTTTTTTTCTTTTGGTATCACTGAAAAAGAATTTTTATCAGAAAACAAATCATATCACTCACATGTGATGTATATTGGAATAAAACTATATTTTCATTAGGAACAAAAACAAAAATCAGATATTAATCTCATATTTTATGAAATATAATAAATTTTCTTTTATTTTCACATAGGACATACATTATGATAAATTTTGAAGCTGTAAAAAGAATAGAGTTATGAGTAATTAGTTGTGATTGAATTTTTCATATCATGTTTCATCTATATTTTAAAAATTTAAAAATTATCAACAATAGGGGGAATTATTTTTGTTATATTTATTCCAAATATTTTATAAATTTTTATTATATCTTATGAATTTTCAAAAAACCAAAATTATCCAATTTACACATAATTTTTGTTAAAATAATACCTAATAAAATCTAATTTTTTAGTTGAGTATAACAAAAGATAACTTTAATGATGTTTTACATTCTTCATTATTTTTTCTATAAATAAAATCAATATTCATTCTAAATAGTAAAAAAAAGTATACATGATATTTAAATTTCATACCCTAATCATTATATTTACCTTATTTTTTTAATATTTTTTCTTATAAATATTATCAGTTACATATATGTATTACTTATATTACAATAATTTGATTAACCATTTCTAGAAGAATATATATAATTTACCTTAAAAATGTGTAAATTTTTTGTTGGTAAAAGATTTATTTTTAGATTCCCCATAACCTTATTTTTTTATAAGATGTCTATTTTTAGGTATTATAAGATTACTTTTCAACAATTCTCCCTTTTTAATCATAGTGTATGTTAATCATTGTCACAAAATCATTTTTTTCAAGCTACATTGAAAATCTATGGAAATGTTTTCCATTATATAATTTCAACAAGAAAGAGAGAATAATTCCATAAATAATTGAAATTTGAATGTAAATAGTTTTTTTATACTATCAACTACTAATTTTTGGAATTATTTTCATTTTTTTTATTTTTTTATTATTTATTACAAACATAGAGTGGATTAATTTCATAATTCACTATCATAAATTTTTTTATTAGTCTATATTCTGTTATTTATAGAATGATTATGGTTTTTAATAGAATAATTGTTAAAAAATTTTATTTTTAAAAAAAATATAGAGTATTACTTAAATTATATTATTTAAAAAACATAAATAATTTTTTTATGTAAATTTATTTATTTTCTCAAAAAACGATTTTAAGGGATACTTAAATAAGCAGTTCACTATATATGATTTTTTGTTATTAATTATTCTTCATCAATACTTTTGGATCAATATTTTATTTTTGTTTTATTATCAAAAAATGGTTGGATTTTTTAGGTTATTAATATTAATGTCCTTGCCTTTATGAATCTCTGTACAAATAATTATATTTTGGAAATTATTTTTGGGATGATAATTATGTTTTGATATATTTAGTCTTATTTTATAAATGTTATGCTATGATGAATTTATTGTATATTTATATCTACTGCATTAGTTAATGTACATTGTAATTTGACATAAATAATGAACACATAAGAAGATTGTGTACGATCTATATCTACTTTTTATTGTTGTATAAAGTCTGATGAAATTTCCATTAAACAAAAAAACACTTAATCTGGCATTTAATGCTTGTATTATGGACTTATATAAATAAAAACTAATGATTGAATAACATAATAAATTTATATATTTTAATAGGATTATTTATGCACTACATTCTCTAATATTTTTTCATCACTGAAATAAGCTTCCAAATTTGATTTATTTATTTAAATGTCTAAGAATTAATTTTTTTAATCATTCATTTTTTAATCAACATTGATCAAAAATATTTAGTGGATTAATGTGAAATTAAATTATTTATGTTATTTAGGGAATCCTAGGATTGGAATATAGTGTTTTCAAATAGTTTTATGGTCTATGAAACTTAGAGATATTGATCATAGTTATATCTAATTAGTGTGACTTTTGGATTTGTATGGAAATAATGATAGATATTGTGTGATGTTTAT
Source organism: Viscum album (assembly GCA_963277665.1). Classification (NCBI taxonomy): domain Eukaryota; kingdom Viridiplantae; phylum Streptophyta; class Magnoliopsida; order Santalales; family Viscaceae; genus Viscum; species Viscum album. The sequence goes on along the minus strand of OY728151.1, from coordinate 396,829,861 downwards.
TTAGTTAGGGAATATCTGGATGTCAAAGTAATATTCCTATGATAAGGTTCACTGAATCTCTTATTATTATGGATATATGAAAATGAATTTTATGAATTGGAAGTATATTATTAATAAATATACATTTTAAAAGTTAATGGATTTTCAACCCTAACTCCATAGTTTTTTATGGGAGTCATGCCTACTTGATTTACTTTTATTTAAATTATTAATATAGATTATATTATTTTATCTATATTAATATTCCTGATTATCTTTGATGAACATTTTATATGTTTTATTTTATGTTTAAATAATATTATAATAATAATTATGAAAATTTTACTGTAATTAATTTTGAATGTGTTAAAATTAATTTTCTTCCAAAAAACATAATACTTTCATTAGGATGAAAATTTTAATTCATGTTTTATGATAAAATTCATCACCTCATGTTGTTACATTTGTATCATCATTTGTGAAAAGACCCATAATTGTATATTTTTTTATTAAATTATATTTTGAAAAATATTTCAACCCCCTATGAATTGTTTTTAATGAAACGGTTTTCACTAATAATATAAATAGTTGAAAAATATTTTGGAAAGCTCATTTCAAACTTTCATTTGAAAATTCATAACTATAATTATTATGATTCATTTCCAATGAATTTTTTCATGTTTTAAATTGTTCACCAAATTATTCTGAATATTATTAGTTACCTTATTGAAAATATATATTTTCTTCCTTCCTTAAAAATGGGTTTTTCTTTATTTAACCCAATCTTGCGTAAAATCAATGTCATTAATTTTTGGAAACATATTTTCACAAATATATTCATATTAAGAATTACCTCCTTTATCAATCCATCCATTCATATTATGATTTTTTTTTATTTTTTCTTATATCCTAGAATTTTATCTTTCATCTTAATAAACTACATTTATTAAATAATCCCAGGAGTTTTGAACCATTTCTAATATATGTAAAAATTGTAGAAATAACATCTATAAATGATATATTATCCATTGTTTTCTATACCATTTATCATTATCCATTACTCATAAGAACAACCATTATATTCTTGACCATCAATTGTGAATTGTCTGTCTTCCTTCTTTTAATTGATGAATGTATAGATAGATTTTCACACCCTTGATTGACCATGGAAAATATTGACCTAACCATATACCAATTACTAAATATGATGTAAATAAAAATTTATTGAATGATATTTACCATGATATATACTTTTATTTATTTGATTATAATTTTCTTTACATAAGTTAATCTAGTTATTATTGACAAAAGAATTAATTCATTTTCATGAAACACACATTAGATAATGCATTGTTATTAAACTAGTAGGAATAAAATTATATACCCCCCCAATTTTATTATGTAATTATTTAAAATTCAACAGATAATAATGTGTGGGAAACTTATGTTATCCTTATACATCATATGTTTTAGGCTAGTTATACATAGCCTCATCGATAACGTTTTTAATTTCCCATGGGTAGTTATCCCCTTCAAAATTTTATTATGTATTCTAAATTATCCTTGAAATATTTTTATGATTACTCTACTTAGGTTTTTCCCACATTCATTTTTTTCTCCTAATTACTATATTTTTATAACATCTAGTCACATGTACCATGTTATTATTATTGATTTTTTCCCCTGATTATTACATTTGATGATATCACAAAAAAATTATTCCTTCATTGTTTTAGGAAAGAATAACTCTGTAAAGACCTGTAAAATTCAAGGAAATTTTTTTCTTAATTTTATTTGTAATTTTACAAGAACGCAATTTCTGACGACGCCTGATTCCGAGGCCCAGTGTGCTCAGAATTATTATTCCGCAGTTTAGCTCGTGTATGTTCAGTGAACGAATGAGAAGGTTTTTCTAACTTTGGAACTAGTGCTCGGAATCGATTTCCGAGGGCACCGATGGATTCGCAGGGCCAAAAATTTCATAAGAAGATCTTTTTCGAAGTTGCGTTTTCACGGGAGGAGTTCTTAAAATTTTGTGGAAGTTAAAATAAAAATTGAGTTACAGTTTTTCTGTATTTTAAGTGGTTTATCAATTGAGTGGAATCTGGGGTAACCATCCATCTTCCCATGAGAGGACTAAAGTTGAGGTGGGGCCCACATGAACCCCACCCCTATCACCTTCCATAAACTCCCTTAAACCTCTCCTCTCATTAATTGGTAACTTTTTTTAACATGTTTAACCCCCCATTTTAATGTGAGACCACTCACCTACCCCTCTCTCTTCATTAATTCATGCCACCTAAACATTAATTAATTTGACAACTCAAGATCAATTAATTAAGTTTGTTGGTTTTGAATTTTGTAATTTTGAATGTGTGGCTTGGGTAAATAATATAAGGTGGACCTTATTTTATTTTGGTTAGAATTGTTGTGTTAAGAGGAAGGGAAGAGAGCATTTGAGTTTTGAAGAACTTCCTCCTCTGAAGAAGAACCCTTCATCTCCTTTGTTGATGAACGTGAAGAACACCGATGTTTCGACGTAGAACGCCATCTCATCTTGCACCTTCTCTCCACGTCGAAGGAAGAGAGACGCCGCATTATTCATCGGGCGATCACCGACGACGTGCCTTCTCCTCTTCTTACTCCGCGTCAAGGGAGGAGACCCCAGCGCGGGGAACGTCACCTTTGACGATGACTCACCCTCCGATATCAATGGAATCGACACCGATATTCTGTGACGTCCGATCATCAAAACTCTTGCCTCTTCCGCGGCTCGACGACGTGTAACGTCTTTGCAAGGTAGGGATTTGGTTATTATGTCGTGAATAATTTTTGATGTTCTTCGATATTAACATCCAACTATTATCAAAATAATGGAGGATGTCAAACCGAACAAACATGGTCGAACCTCCTCCCCTTTTTATTTTGATGGTTATCTACGTGGCTTGAAATGGAAGTGACACAGTGTCGTCTCTCCATACGGGAATTTAGAGAATCACGACGAAGAAACGTGACGCTATCGCATCATGCCAAAAAACAACGAAGACGGCACGATTTGTTATTTGATGTGTGGATCGACGGGCAACGAAGAATCAGGCCGAAATGGCATTTGAATTCCTTCGCAGTAAAGATCGGGTCCCAGGAGGACTGTTGGCGAAGGTGGAATGCGAAACGGACCACCGAAGCGCGTCTGGTGGTCCGAAGAAGGCGGCAGCGGCACCCCGCCGGAGCAAACCGCCGCGGCTGAGCCGCAGCGGTGGGACGAGAACCGGAATGGTCGGGCCGTTCCTGGTTTGAGGTGGCGTGGCTGTAAGCCGAGCCAAGTTGACAACCGGGGGGGTTTGTAACCCCCCCCCCCCCCCTGCACCCGTCGGGTCACGCCAGAACGAGGCCAGCTGGCTGCCTAGGTCTGGCCGCGCACAACTGGGCCGAACCCGGACCCGGTTCGGCCGACCCAGGGGGGGTTGGGTCGGGCCGGGCCCAGACCCCCTTTTTCAGACCTCTTCAGTATTTTTCCTATAACGTGGGGTACGGACCTCCGATCGATGCGCCGTCAGCTGCGTATAAATACATGGATCGATACGGTCATTTTGGTATATTACACTCAACGTTTCGAAAAACTTTGGGTTTGGCCGGGTTGGTTCGGATACGAAACCAACAGGGACCTCAGAGAAGAAATGCTTATATCATGAGTTCCGGACGTCCGATTGACGTGTCGTCGACATTGTTGATTTCCTCTTGATGAGACAGAATGTTTGGCTTACTCCGCTCCAGGTTTGGACGTTGTCGGAGTGTGTTCGGGTTGGTTCGCACACAATACCAACTGGGCCCCTGGAACGAAAAAGCCAATAACTCATAGACCGGGCGTCCGATTGATGTTCCGTCTGTCTCTTTGAATTCCTCTTGATGAGGCGGAACTTTTGGCATACATAGCCTGAGTTTTGGATGCAGTTGGAGTATGCCCGGGTTGGATTGTACCCGAAATCCAACCAGGACCCTAGAACAGAAAAGCTGATATCTTTCAGACCGGACGTCCGTTTGACAAACCATTAGCGGCGTTGGAGATCATGTTGAGAAACGGTCCCTATGAGTATAAACTATGAGAGTTCTGGGTATAGTTGAGAAACGGCTGGGTTGGTTCGCACACGAAACCAACCAGGCCCTTGGGACGAAAAGGCTAATAACTCACAGACCGGGCGTCTGATTGACGCGTCGTCTGTTGCGTTGAGACCCCTATGACGAGGTATTCCTTTTAGATACTTCTTCGTGGGATTTGTGATACTTGTATTATCGACCTGTAGCTCGTGGAGCGGACCCTCCCGGAGATGAGCGTACGGAGTACGGAGACCATGTATCTGGCTGTGACCTGATAACTACTTGTCCGATTAGATTAGGAGTGACTAGCACTGCCCAATGGGGAGAAATACTTTGTGAGGTGGCATACCCATGGCATAGGATCACTACTATGTGAGGTGGAAGACCTGCGGTACTCGACAGGAGGAGTACCTATGTAGGCTATGAGGGGGATCACTATTGTATGAGGTGGCAGACCAATGGCGGAGGAGCACTACTGTGTGAGGTGGCAGACCCATGGTACTCTATAGGAGGAGTACCTCAGCAGTATTAGGTTAGTGAGCAGTACCTAGGAGTTGTGACAGGATCACTATACACTCCAGTGATGGACTCATCAGTAGTTACGGTTTCGATAATGAAAATCCTGGTTTGAGCTGAGTCTATGACCTTTGTGTTTTCCTCATACATGAGATGGGTCACTTGATAACATAGGTATATTTATGGGCATATACATGGGTAGTGGTTATCCGTTGATTTCATAATCTTTGTGTTTCCTCATAATTGAAATGAGTTACTTGATAACATAGGTATATGTATGGGCATATACCTAAGTAGAGGTTATCTGTTGAGATCTTCTTGTGGTTATCCTTGTTGGTTTTAATGAGACCTTTGAGGGTCTTGGGGTCCCTACTGAGTATCATTATACTCACCCCTGCACGGGCTATGCCCACACCTCGTTGTGTTGGTTGCAGACGACGGGAAGCACTGGTAGAAGCCGAGTGTTCGAGGACTGGACGGTACCCGGAGGTGGATTTCATGGCAAGACAACACTCGGGAGGTTGACGGGCGAGAGTGTTGTGGAGGATATTTGTACCTACCCTTCAGTTAGGATTTGTGGTGGATGATCCAGGAGCTGCACTATCTGTACCTACCCATTAGGTAGGATCCAAGGAGGAAAACCCAGGAGCTGCTTCCTTTCTTCCAGCTATATGTCTTTTCCGTTGTACTTCCATTCAGTTGTAGTTGTACTTTTAGTTGGGTTTGTATTATGGACCATATTCATTTCAGCACATTATTTTGTACTTAGTGTTTTACTTCCACTTGTACTCTGTGGTGTTTTGTTTACTTTTATAAAGGAAATGCCTTCTAGTTATTAGGATTTACACCTTTGGTGTTAGTCGCCAGCCCCTGGCCTATGGAAGGCGGGCTTGGGGTAGTCACGGCACGGGCCCCGAGGACGGGTCGTGACAAATTTGTATCAGGGGAGTCGGTTCTACCAAAGAACTAATAACTCAGATATTTTCTTTCTCTGATGCGACAATGTTAAGAGTACCGAGTGTGGTTTTTTTGTTCAGGGAGTCCAGTGTTGGTGCGGGCAGCTGACGTATCCATACACCAGGACCCTGACAAATGATTTCCGACTTTGTGCATGAAAAAACTGATTGTGTGTGTGTTTTCACATGTTTTTAAAAAGTCAGCTCAAACCAGGTCAGCTCACAAGGTATAAATCGTTTGACCGTGTCATGTTTGTTTCTTTAGGATGCCTCCCCGCGGACGACCAGTTATAGCCCCGAGAGTTGTTTGTACTGACAGACCGTCGAGCGACGTGGCCTCAGTATAGGGCTCTATCCCAGTTGAGGCACCAGCAGAGGCACCAGTGGTACTACTACCTGTTGGGCCACCGATGCCACCAGCCCCAGCAGCAGAGGGTGCATGTCGCTTGAGCTCACTGCACGAGTTCTAGCACCAGAGGCCACCCAGGTTTTGTGAAGAGATGGACCCACAGGCGGCTGAGGATTGGCTGGAGGCTATTGTGTGAGTCTTCAGGCTAGTGGGAACACCAGCAAACTTCATTTTGATCCTTACTGCTAGCCTTCTTTAGGAAGCAACATGCAGATGGTGGAGCCTGATTCTCCAGATGCGTGACGAGGTGACACTTCTATTGGAAGACTTTGAGTGCATGTTCCAGGCAGAGTTTGTACCAGCCACCCTTCGAGCAGTGCGTATACAGGAGCTACATCAGCCGCGGCAGGGCAGCATGACATGGGCGTAGTATTCAGCGAGGTTCACAGACCACTCGTGCTACTCCACAGATATGGTACGTGACCCGTTCTTCAGGGCCCGAACCTTCGAGCAGGGGCTCAGGAGAGAGATTAGAGCTTCTGTTGTTTCTCACAACATTCCGACGCAGACAGGGGTGTTGGAGCGAGCCCTCTTGGTGGAGAGTTTCCTTTCTGAGCTGTCTCCAGCAGTAGGACCCACCACTAATCGGCATGCAGCAGAGTCTTCTGTAGAAGGCAGTGGACAGATGACGTAGAGGTCCAAGAGGACCAGACCTATAGGTGGTCGACCACGTGACTTAGGGTCGGTAGTGCGAGGCACCAAGGGGAATGACAGAGCCAGACCTGCCATGCAGTGTTACTCCTATGGAGGGAATGGTCACATGGCACGTGACTGTCCGACCCACCATGCAGATGACCAGGAGATAAATGAAGAACCTCCCACGCAGAGGCAGAGGTTCGATCAAGGTAGACTGCTAGGAGCTGAAGGCCGAGGGAGGGGAGCTAGTCGTGCAGCTGGAGGTGGATGACGCTTCGAGGTGTTGCCACCACCACCACCAGGAGGTCCACCCCGACCACAGGGAACAGGTGGACATGGGAGAGCTCAGATTCAGGTAGCAGAAGATTACGACTACGGAGCTCTGGAAGCGAGTGGACAGAAGAGGAACTAGTGGTGTATATCTAGTTCCATGTTATTGTTGTTAAATTTGTGTCTTTGTACCATGAGCTGCAATAATATAAAGACACTTACCTTTGTGACGTTTTCTGTCCTATCCTTTTGTTTGGTTAATAATGAGTGGTCTCGGTTAATACTATTGACATGACCCTCACATTCGAGATTTATACTAGAGGAGACCTAGTGACCTCACACTGATGCCGACAGTGTGACTTGACCCTTGGAGGAGAGAGTGACAGTTGGATCTCTTGGTAGTAATGTCGAGGCCTTATGACGTCGTCTATGGCATGAATACATCATTCATGTCCGGATTGACTGTATTAGGCAAAGAACGTGGTTCATCCAGGGGATGAGACCAGATTTCTCTTATCGGCAAAGAAGAATTCATAGCAGCTCTTGTGGCACCAAAGATGGTCCAGGCCATGACAAAGTAGGTCCAGGTCATCCAAGAGCGGATGAGGACAGCTCAGGGCCTAAAGAAGCCTTATGCTGACAAGTGTCAGAGACCACTAGATTTTGGGGATGGCGACCACCTTTTCTTACGGGTTTCACCTCGACGTGGAATTACACAGATTTGGCTGAGGTGGCATGTTATCTCCGCGCTTCATCGGACCCTTCAAGGTCCTCATCAGGGTTGGCGAAGTGGTTTATCGCTTGACCTTTCTAACTTAGTTGCACCGGGTGCATGAAATCATCCACGTACCTTGGCTGAGGAGATACGTGCATGATCCTTCACACATCAACGTCCTCAGGGAGTTAGATGTCGATGACAGGGCGACTTGCGCGATGATTCTAGTGGAGATCGAGGATCGATAGGAGCAGGTCCCACATGAACGATCGATTCCTCAGGTGCATTTTCACTGGAAGCTCATGAACCTCCAGGGGAGCACCTGGGAGTGGAAGGCTCAGATGCGTGCTCAGTACCGCTTTTTTATCCCTAGTTACTGTTAAAACTTTACGGGGACGTAAATCCCAGAGGTGGGAGTAATGTAAAGACCCGCAAAATTCAAGGGAATTTTTTTCTTAATTTTCATTGTAATTTTACAAGAACACAGTTTCTGACAGTGCCTGATTCCGAGGCCCGGTGTGCTCGGAAATATTTTTCCGATGTTTAGCTCGGGTACGTTCAGTGACCTAATTAGTGGGTTTTTCTAACTTTTGAACCAGTGCTCGGAATCGACTTCCGAGGGCAACGATGGATTCGAAATGCCGGTAATTTCTTAAGATGATCTTTTTCGGAGTTTCATTTTCACGGGAGGAGTTGTTAAAAATTTGTGGAAGATAAAATAAAAATTGAGTTACAATTTTAATTTATTTTAAGTGGTTTATCCATTGAGTGGAAGTTGTGGTAACCACCCAACTTCCCATGAGAGGATTAATGGTGAGGTGGGGACCACACGAACCCCACCCCTTTCACCTTCCCTAAACTCCCTTAAACCTCTCCTCTCATTAATTGGTAACATTTCTTAACATGTTTAACCCCCCATTTTAATGTGATACCACTCACCTCCCACTCTTTCTTCTTTAATTCATGCAACCTAAACATTAATTAATTTGACAACTCAAGATCAATTAATTAAGTTTGTTGGTTTTGAATTTTTTAATGTTGAATGCATGGATTGGGAAATAAAATAAGGTGGAGCCTTATTTTATTTTGGATAGAATTGTTGTGTTAAGAGAAGGGAAGAGAGCATTTGAGTTTTGATGAACTTCCTCCTCCGAAGAAGAACGCTTCATCTCCTTCGTTGAAGAACGTGAAGAACACTGAAGTTTCGACGAAGAACGCCATCTCATCTTGAACCTTCTCTCCACGTCGAAGGAAGCGAGACGCCGCATTCTTCATCTGGCGATCATTGATGACGTGCCTTCTCCTCATTTTCCTTCGCGTCAAGGGAGGAGACCCCACCGCGGGGAACGTCACCTTTGACGAGGACTCACCCTCCGACGTCAACGGAATCGACACCGATCTTCTGTGACGTCCGATCATCGCGACGCTTGCCTCTTCCGCGGCTCGACGACATGTAACATCTTTGCAAGGTGGGTGTTTGGTTTTTCTGTCGTGAATAATTTTTGACATTCTTCGATATTAATGGCCAAATGTTATCAAAGTAACGGAGGAGGTCGGACCGCAAAAGCATGGACAAACCTCCTCCCCTTTTTATTTTTATGGTTATCTACATGACTTGAAATGGATGTGACGCAGTTCCATCGCTCCGTGCGGGAATTTAGAAAATCACAACGAAGAAGAGCGATGTCGTCGCGCCGCGCCAGAAAACCACGAAGAAGACGCAATTTGTTATTTAACGTGCGGATCGACAGGAGACGACGAATCAGGCTTAAATGGAATTTGAATTCCTTCGCAGTAATTATCAGGTCCCGGGAGGATTGTTGGCGAATGAGGCAGGCGAAACGGACCACCAGAGCACGTACGGTGGTCCGCAGAAGGCGATGGCACCGCGCCGCTAGAGCAAACCGCCGCGGCTGAGCTGCGGCAGGGGGACATGAACTGGAATGGCCGGGCCATTCCGGGTTTGAGGCAGCGCGGCTTTAATCCATGTTGGGTTGACAACCGGGGGGGGTTTGTAACCCCCCGCACCAGTCGTGCTGCGCCAGCGCAAGGCCAGCCGGCTGCTCAGGCCGGGCCGGGCCCCGTAGGCCGGGTCGGGCCACGCAACCGGGCCGAGCCGCGCAGCCGGGCCGGGCCACGCAGCCGGGTTAGGCCACACCCCGCTGGTCCGGACCCGGACCCAGTTCGGGTCGACCCGGTTCGGCCGACGGAGGGGGAGTTGGGCAGGGCCGGGCCCAAACCCCCGTTTTCGGACCTCTTCGGTATTTTTCCCATAACATGGGGTACGTACCTCCGATCGACGCGCCGTCAGTTGCGTAGAAATCCTTGGATCGAGACGGTGATTTTTTTATATTACAATAAAAGTTTTGGAGAACTTTGGGTTCGGCCGGGTTGGTTCGGATACAAAACCAACTGGGCCCTCGGAGCGTAAACACTTATATCTTCACTTCTGGACATCCGATTGACGTGTTGCCGACATTTTTGGTTTCCTCCTGATGTGGCGGAACTTTTGGATTACTCCATTCATGGTTTGGACACCGTCGGAGTGTAGTTGGATTGGTTCGCATATGAATCCAACCAGGCCCCTGGAACGAAAAATCCAATAACTCACTGACCGGGTGCCTGATTGACGCGCCGTCTATCTCGTTGAATTCCTCTTGATGAGACGGAACTTTTGGCATACTTCGCCTGAGTTTTGGATGCAGTTAGAGTATGCCCAGGTTGGATTGTATCTGAAATCCAACCGGGCCCCTAGAAGGGAAAAGATGATATCTTTCAGACCGGACGTCCTTTTGAAAAACCGTCAGCGGCATTGGTGATCACATTGAGAAACGGTACCTATGAGTATACCCTATGAGAGTTCGGTGTACAGTTGAGATACTGCCAGGTTGGTTCGCATATGAAACCAACTGGGCCCCTGGGAGGAAAAGGCTAATAACTCACAGACCGGGCGTCCGATTGACGCGCCGTCTGTTGCGTTGAGACCCCTATGACAAGGTGGTCCTTTGAAGTAATTCTTCGTGGGAATTGTGATAAATTGAGTATCGACCTGTAGATCATGGACCAGACCCTCCCAGAGATGAGAATATGGAGTACGAAGACCGTGTAGCTGGCTGTGACCTGATAACTGCTTGTCCGATTCGATTCGAAGTGACTAGCATTTCCCAGAGGGGAGTACTACGTTGTGAGGTGGAAGACCCATTGTGGAGGAGCACTACTATGTGAGGTGGCAGACCTGTGGTACTCGATAGGAGGAGTACCGCGGTAGGCTATGAGGGGGAGCACTACTGTGTGAGGTGGCCGACCCATGGCGGAGGAGCACTACTGTGTGAGGTGGAAGACTCGCGGTACTTGACAGGAGGAGTACCTCAGCAGTCCTAGGTTAGTGAGAAGTACCTCTGAGTTGTGACAGGTCACTGTACACTCCAGAGACAGACTCATCAGCAGTAACGGTTTCGATAATGAAAATCCTAGTTTGAGCTGAGTCTATGACCATTGTGTTTTCCTCATGATTGAGATGAGTCACTTGAAATCATTGGTATATGTATAGTTATATAGCTGGGTAGTGGTTATCCGTTGATTTAATCATCTTTGTGTTTCCTCATGATTGAGATGATTTACTTGATAACTTAGGTATATGTGTGGGAATATATCTAAGTAGAGGTTATCTGTAGAGATCTTCTTATGGTTATCCTTGTTGGTTTTAGTGAGACCTTGAGGGTCTCGGGTCCCTAATGAGTATCATTATACTCACCCTTGCACGAGCTATGCCCACACCTCGTTTTGTTGGTTATAGACGACGGGCAGTGCTGGTAGAAGCCAAGTGTTCAAGGACTGGACGGTACCCAGAGGTGGACTTCACGGTAAGACAACACTCGGGAGGTTGACGGGCGAGAGGGTTGTGGAGGCTATCTGTACCTACCAATCAGGTAGGATCCGTCGTGGACGATACATGAGTTGCACTATCTATACCTACCCTTCAGGTAGGATTCGAGGAGGAAGACCCAGGAGCTGCTTCCTTTCTTCCAGCTTTTTGTCTTTTCCATTGTACTTCCTTTAATTTGTAGTTTCAATTTCATTTGGGTTTGTATTATGGCCCATATTCTTTTTAGAACTTTATTTTGTACTTAGTGTTTTACTTCTGCTTGTACTCTCTGGTGTTTTGTTTACTTTTATAAAGGCAATGCCTTACATTTATCGGGATTTACACCTTTGGTGCTAGTCGCCAGCCCCTGGCCTATGGATGGCGGGCTTGGGGTAGTCACGGCACGGGCCCCGAGGATGGGTCATGACCAACTCATGTTGAATTATTATGATATTATGATCATATTTCTATAATCATTTTACAAAACATATGATAAAGAATATAATTTATCTTAGATGTTTTTCCATTGATAATTTATTTACCTTGTCAATAATTTGAGCTACATTCCAATTTATATAACTCTATTTCAAAACATATATATATATATAATGGTATATGAATCTAAGAGTTTAATGGGTAGAGTATTATTTTAGATAAAATTATCATTGTATTGAAGGATAATAAATTTACATTCATAATTACCAATGATAAAAAAAATCAATTTAGGGATATTTTTTATTCATTTGTTATTTTAATGTTATAAATTTTATGACAATTATCTAGAAGTTTAGGTTTATTGTTCTGTATGTTTAACATCTCAATATATCTGGCTGTTTTAATGGTCATATACACTCACACAGTTTCCTAATAGATTTATTTTAGTTAGTTTTAAGAACATTCTAAAATATCATACTATTCAATTAAAAGTCAATTTAGCAATTTCTTTTAATCGTTATTCATTTAAAATTTTATAAAAAATGAACATATAATGATTTCTAGATATTCTTAGAAAATAATTTTAATAAGTGCAGGAGGCGCTGATAGAAGATGGTGTTCTGCGAGATACATTGGATACACTGTGTTCTATAACTGTACATAACTTATTCCAAAAGATTCATCAATCTACTGGATGAACTATAAAATTATTCTGGGTAGTGCACTAGACACCCTATGGATCATATATGGAATCCTATGGCATCGAAACTTACCATTCAAAGAAGATTTCATTTTGTATAAAATTTCCCTTCTTTGGTTTCAAATGACATTTATCTACTCAAATACCTATATTAAATTATTAGTAGCCTTTATGAATTTAAATTGATCATAATGGTTCCTTTTATGATATCAAAAAAACTCAAATGGAATTTAAAAACGTTCAATGTGGAATAACTATGAATTATTCTCTCATACTCTAAGACATCCCCTCAAGTTCCATTTTCCAATTTTATAACATATTGGTTACCACCATTATCCTTATATCTAAAACTCTACATGTAAACATAATTAAATATAATAAAAATAACAAGTAATAAATTATTTTTATATATAAAAACTATCTTTTCTCAAACCATCTATAACCATTGGTTCATGAGTTTTACTAAAACCAAGGAATATTTTGGTTCCAGGGAATCTGTTAAAAAAGAAAAATATTGATTTCCGTTCTCCATTACAACCAAAGGATATTATTCTTGGGGTTATGTTGAAACCATGAAATATTGGTTCTTGGGCTTGTATGAAATCTAGGGGATGGTTTTTATGAAACATATATCTCTAATGGTGGTGTGGAGACTCAGGGTCTCTTCAAGAGCTATTATTAAACACTTTTTCATATGTTTTTCTCTAAACTCTTAATATTTCACTTATATCATTTATCATAAATTCACATATATTAATATATTATATTTTATCATTTTCATATTTTACTACATAATTAAATATTTTACCCGATTAGAATTTATCAACTATCGGTCAATTGATTTATCCGTAAAAATATCTTATTTTATTGAATTGATTTTAATTTTAATTTTCAATTTTCATTTATTGAATAAATTGTAATCAAATTTCATCCCCACTTTTCATATTTTACACTACCAATAAATGGTATTAAAGGATAAATTGTTTTTATTTTTAAAATTATTTGATATTATAGTCCATATTTTTCATAAATAGTTATTATGTAATAACTGTAACCCTATTAGACTTGAGCTAGTGGATTTCTTCTAAAATTTCCCTAGATAACAAAGGAAAGTCTCAAAAACTAAATAGTGTATTAGATTTGTAAAATTAGATTACATACATGATACTAATTTTACATTAGGAATATATAATGAAACATAATAAATATCAAAACTAAATTCTTGGAATCATTAAAACTCAATCAATTGTTCCCTCTTCATAACATGGGTAAACGAAAATAAATAAGGGTTAAATAAAATTGATATTAAGGGTTAGGTACAATTAAATATATCAGTGATCAATAAAAATAAAAAATAAAAACATAAAAAAATAAAAACACATTCCATTTGTGACATCTTGGATCCAAAAGCCACATACCTTGTGCCTAGAGCCCAGTGGGCCACATGGGCTCAAGCCCATATCCCTGATTGTCAAAGTCAATCGACTAGCACTGAGGGCCTTGGGTGTGTCCAATGGGATGCAATTCACTTGTTACCAAAGTGCATTGTATAATACTAATATAAAAGTAGGTAAATAGTTTAAGCAATATTAGTTAATAGAAGTCATAAAAGAATTTATAGACAATAATAACAGTAACTAAAACAACTGTAATAGCATTTAACAGCTGATGATATCTCATGTCACTAGAAAATGAGAAATAATGGATATAATACAATAGGAATAATATGTTACACAAAGTATAAAGGTAATCAATGAATTTCCATAGCATCTTGAGTTCCAAATTAGTTATTTTCTATCAAGCTCTATACTGAACAGTAAGTAACCAAGTGTTCGAAGTTGTGTGTTTCCCTTTACCAATACTTGTAACCATTTAATCTAGTTTGGTTACTAAACAGAACCTGAAGAGGGTGTGATATAAATCTCAATGGGCCACCACCGATGGTGTATATTACATATGTCCCATGTAATGGAAATATAACAGCGTTCAAGAATGGAAATATAAAGTAATGTAGTAAAATGTAACTAAATACTCAAGTACCTGCTTCATCCCTAAGCATGTTCATGAAATTGTTAAAAATCAATTATTGAATTCTTACTAGTTTATGACATATCACATGTTAATAATTGTAAAGGATCCATGTCATAATAATGAAAATTATAATCATATTTAATAGTGATGTCCCAAAGTAATAAAAAAGGTGATATATACCTCAACGGTTTCTAAATTAGTAATTACTATATCCTGGCATTGGGAGTTTAATACATGGAGATTATTACTAGGAATTACAGATTGAGATGCCTACCGAATCTAAGGATTTCATCCAAGGTAAAAAAGTTCTATGAAATGAATGGTCTAGATACTCTTTAACCGTGTAACCAACTTGTCAATGCTAGATCCAAGCAGTGTATCGAAGGAATCCTCTAATAATATTGACAGGATTCTATGGTTTCATATCAGACATCCAAGGAATAGGCACGGATCAGGATATTGGTGGGTCTCAACCTAATAAAGTGGTATCCGGGAATGGGATTAGTGTTCGTGGGTTATCATGTAATTCCACAATAAGAATCCAAGGTGATATTTTGTCAGTCCACTACTATTTGATTTTGAATTCATGTAATTTTTCATATAGTTAATCCATTTCATTTTATTTTGGTGATAAGGCCATGTAGAATTCGACCTTTTAAGCAATTCATAATTAATCAATAAGTCTATTTGGTTCCAAGATTTACTTTCATTACTACGATAAGGCCAAGTAGTTTGAAATAATTATTAATTCCATTAAATTAATATTCAGTATTTATGGTTCATTCTTCTACCTTCCATTAATGTGGTATGGGGTTCTTAAACATGAAAAATATTATTTATTCATAATTAATTTGTTTTAGTCATATACAAAGTATAATTTCCAATTTCCATTTCACATTAAATTATCAATTCAAGCACTTAATTTATGTGGGTCAAGTGGTTAGCATACATGGCACATCCTATTATGCAATCACCAATATAAATCAATCCATTTAATATAGAAAACATTTTCCTTAATTGGGTAAAGAAATGTCTTACCCGAACTATGGCTCAAACATATCAAATACTAAAAACCAAATTATGGAATAACATCCTACATGGTATAGAAGTAATTGTAGGTATAGACTCCAATAATTAATCAAATATATGATAAGATCATATTCATAATTATTTAATGATGATAGTCATGGTATATATTTCTATAAAATGTCTCCCAACAAAATTGGTGGGCCCCACCTGAAAAATACCAAAACTCAATGAACATGAGGGATAATATATAGACCACCCATAATATGGTTGTAAAATTATCCTCCTCAAATAAAATACCTTTATATGGATCATATAAGTGTAGATCTAAGGAAATAATAAAATTTATCACACATTGTTAACTAGATCGAGAGTATGAGAGAATGATAATGGCTTAAACGAACTCTTGTACTTTCCTTTGCACATCTATCAAGATGAACGGGAGCCGGAATGGATCCCAGATCATGGAGTTCCTTCAATCCGAAGCCTTTTCCTTCAAAAAGTTCCACAATGATAGCCACGGTTGTAAATCCCACTGGAAAACATATTAGGGATGTACTGGTCACTGAATATATCATTAAGGGAAAAAGAAAGCTTTAGCTAGAAAAAAGCCAGTGCATGGTTTTCCCCCACAGTTACATTGGATGAAGGGAAAACGTGTGCGTTGGGGCTGTATAATCAAATAAAAATTGTGATATATGTTTCTACATGAAAATAGACTATCCACACAATTTTGAAAATTGTGCACCAACTGTGCTCCAAACATGCTACATGGCCAGTTTCCACAAAAAGATGGGTTTTAGGCTCCAAACATTCCCCGAACACCCTGAAGACATATTATAACTCATCCGGAATCCATATTAGTTCAAAATTGAATATTTATACCATAATTTAATGGATCCATAAATGAGCGAAAACCATGTTCTTGCAGTCTGCACAGCATAAAAAAACTCGTCCCTAACATTACCATCCAAGGATGAGGAAATGCAATCTGAGAACTATTTTGGCCATAAATAATGTATGTCAGATTCTCTCTCCCAAAACTTATCTTGTACCAAGACATTCTATCATAATATACTAGAAATGGGGTTCATCCCCACGCATCTATCCCCGCGGCTTAAAGAACTATGGGGATAGATTGTCTTTATTCGATTATACCCACGGTTTTATTAAAACCGTCTGTATTCAAACTTCCATCGGACCCTAACTATCGATATCCTCCTCATACTTCTATCGTGATCCCCCTATTCAACCCTACCTCCCCAAACCATGACTCCATGCTCGGTCCTCCCCTCCCCGACCACCGGTTCCCGGCCCTCTCCTCCCCTCTCAGACTCCCCTCCTCAGCCTCTAACTCCCGGCTCCGACTCTCGGCTTTGCCTCCCCACTCTGCTTCCTTGCTCATGACCTGTACCTCCCGGCCATCACCTCATCCTCGACATCCCAGCCTTTTCCTCTTAAAAAAGGTAATATTTTAAATCATATTGTGAATCAGGATGTAATTTTGAAATGATTCAAGATCTATTGGAATTTTACAAACTCTCGGATAGTTCATCCTTTTGGAAATATGTTCTTTAATACACCGAAATTAGTCAATCAATTAACAAACTTTTAGGGTTTTATAAACATAGAATTTATCCCTATGGGGCATAGATACTTTCACATGCTATTTTATTCTCATGAGCTAAAGCAAAATGCATGAGTAATTGGATATATTGTGTAAATTCTAAGAATTGAGTTCATACAATAGTGGGATGAAAGATTTAATCATGTTGAGGAGATAAACTCTAGGGCATAGGTTTGTTTGAAAATATTTGGTATTTATTGAATTTTTTGTCTTAAAAAATATCTATGGAATTGATGCTACTTTGGTCGTTTCCATTATAATTTACCAAGAAACAGAGCAATCCACGTTTGGCTTCTATGATTGTATCTTGGTTGAAGTGAAACTAATCCCCCTTTACATTAAGAAGGTAGCATTCTGTATGCTGGATAATGATTTCGGTTTGAAAATTGAATATAAGGATACCCCCCTTTTCTTCAGGGTGTCAGGACAATGGGATTGTTAAGTATGAACATCATAATGATTTATCATGATATGTTTTTATAATAATAAGAAAGATATAAAATTATATTTCAGGAATAATAATGGTGTTGAGTCTCAGATAGTTAGTGACTCAAATTATATAATTGACATAGGTTGCGAGTTAAGGTCAGATGGTACCTCCTCTAAGGATGCTCAAGACTACCCAGGCCAGGGCATGATATTTCCTTGAGGGGCCAATCCTTTTGAATAGGTGTTGTTCAATATACGATCGATAGTGATGATATGGTTAGGTTATGGGTAGTTGGAAACTCTTCCATTTCAAGATGGACATGTTTGTGGTGAGAATATGGTAAGTGAAACTGGTATTATAAAGATACTGTGGTCCTAGATTCATAGGGAATGGATCAAAAAACATGGTATGAAGTAATGGAGGGGGATTATAATGATGTATAATCTTGATATAGTAATATAGTTAGGTTACCAAATTGTCATTTTCTCTAGAATTTTTAGGTTCTAATTATGAAAATAATGAAGTATGATTTGCAATCCTTACAGTTCTCTAAATCTGTACTTACAGTATTTGGTCTTTAATGATATTTTGGAGCTTCACTTATATTCTAATCCTTGAATAAGATGAATGATATTGTTCCTCATCACTTCAAATTGATGAATCTTATTCTCCATTATGTATACTCTCAACACATTCATCTCATCACTTGATTGTTATGATAAAGTCTCTCTTCTTAATGTTCTTTTTGAAAATTTTCAAGGTAAAACCCCATCAATGAAACATCACTCCTAATATCAGATTATTTTGTTTCAAAAATATTATTTCCAAATAGTTGAGGCCATTATTTATCCCAATATATAAATTATCTCTCATCATTACCCTTAATATGCACCAATTATATCTATCACATTCTAACAACTACATCTCTAATGTCTATAATGGCCAATGATCAAATTATGGACATGTAAAGTTCTAAATTTCCAGTAATCTATTGTTTATTTTTTATGAAACATTACACATATGTTTTATTTAATGGTACATTCCCATATAAAAATTACGGGTCGTTACAACCATGATGAAGACATGCAATTTGATTGATTTTCTTTATTAATTTTTCATAATCTTATCTCGAATTCACTTATTACCCATCAATGAGTATGATTCCAGAAAATAAAACATAAAAATTTCATTCAATATCCCTGAATGGATTTTATTCATTAACAATTTCATAGTAATCAAACACTAAAAATTATTTTTAAACACTAGACTATTGTAATGAATAATGGTTTTCCTAATTATGTAACCCTCAGAGTATAGATCAACACTATACTAGAAATGTCTTAATTAAGATCTAATCACCACCCCCTTAATTAATTAACATAATGAGGGATCTTAGACTCTAAGAAATGTTATGTTTTCTGATCATCAAGGTCACTTCAATTTCCTCCTTTTTATTTGTCAAAAACATGGGGAACAACACATGAACCCTTCTCTATGTTTCATCTTCCAACTCCCTAAGTATCCCCAATAAGGAACACTATTTATGTATTCTCCATTTATCATATCCTATAAAAATAAAAAGTGATTCCATCTCCTTTTTAAAAAAATAGAACATGTATATTTTTCAATCCTACGGTACTATTATTCATTCTCTTCATTCATTCTTAGATTAAATGAATTTTCAACATCACCCACTTGGAATAAACTGCCTCTAGCACTCTTATCCTCTTTTAACAAATATTTCATCCCCAATGTTCTCAACAAATAACCCATAACTCCTAAAAAATATATATTTCCTTTATCATGAAGTTGAGAAACAATTAATAGATTGTGTTTTAATCCATCAACATAAAGAGTGTTTTTTTATTTAATCTTATCTTTACCAATAATACTTAAACCAACTCCTTTGACCATTAGTGACCCATTGTTTATAAATGTAACTGAACATCAATTGGATTTTCCAATAGATTTCAAGGATTTTAAATATTTTTTTATGTGAGCAGAACATCCACTATCCAAGATCCATAGACTTTCCCCTTTTGAGAATTTGGGTGAATCTTAAACAACTAAATCATTCTCCTTCACTTTTCTATTCTTATTTTGAGGATTTTGAGTATTAAAACTAAATTTTTTTCAGGATGTTATAATGATGAGAAATTCATTTTCACCATAAATAGGATGGTCACACCTTCCATAGGCTTATTCAAGAATATCAAACATGTTCTTTGATTTCTATACAGAATTTAAAATACATTTCTAACTTTTATTTATTTAAAGGTTTTGAAACCCCCAAACATTCATTCTCAATACTCCCTAGTATATCATGATGTCTATATTAAAAAACATATCTTTTCCTTATGAAAAAATATTCCAAATTTCCAATATAATCCATAAAAATTATATATTTTAAGCATCATGTTGTACAAAATTTGTAGGATACCTTGAAACATTTTTTCAATATTAATTCCTAAACATTAAGGTTATAACAACTCGATTTTCATTGAATGTTTTATTCCCCATCAAATAACCCCTTCCATATAATCTATAAAATTTTAAATTCATATTATTAAAATAAATTTTTTTCCCATGTGTATAATGCCTCTATATTTATAAAAAAGTATTTTACATTGAAATTTTATTTTTTATTCCCCATCAATGACCACTTGGGAGTGTCTTTTTTAACTTTTTTCTTTAGTTTACATCTCAAGGTAGTCCTTTTTTCCTTTTTTCCTACTTATTTAATCATGGACTCCTGTTTTCATTAAATATGTTTTGCTAACTACTAATATGATTTGATTAATTTAATAATAAAATTGATTGTAATGAATTTTTTAAATATAATTTACATTATTTATTGAATGATTTTTTTTTCTTATTATAGAATGGATAGAAGCTGGATGTACCATACCAATCGGATTTCAACTGTGTTTCAAAATAATTTGGAGAATCTTTTATATTTTTCATTTAGTGATGTGTCAAGTGGAGGTTGTATACAGTGTCCCTACTATAATTGTGCTAGAATACCATGGTTAAGACGAGAAGAAGTAAGTTACCATTTAACTAAATTTGGATTTCAAGCAATCTATATTGTTTGGTTTCACCATGGAGATATGAGTCAATCATTGACTATTCATAAATGAAATGAAAAAGGTGACATGGAGAATTTTATATTTGATCAGTTTCCATATGTGCATCATTCCGAGAGAGATAACATGCTGGTGCAAGAAGACAACGATATCAGTACAGGTGAAGAAAATGCTGAAGATGATGATGTTGACAAAGTGAAAAATTTATTGGATGATTCCAGAACTCCATTATATCAAGAATATACTAAAATGACCTTGTTAGAATTTTTAATGCGGTTATATCATGATAAACCCATGTATGGGATTTCTAATACCACCATTGATTATATTCTAACATTTTTTAAGGACATACTTCTTGGTAGAGAAGATATTCCCTCAAATCATTACATAGCATGTATGTTAATTAAAGAGCTTAGATTTTATTCTAATAAATTCCATGCTTGTCCAAAATATTTCAGTTTATTATTAGAGGAAACAGCTGACCGTAATTACTGTAATGAATGTTGTACATCTCGATTGAAGAGACATGCATATGAAACACCATCTCGGGTGCCACATAAAGTCATGTGGAACATTCCATTGATTTCCAGAATTCATAATTTATTCATGTCTCTTAAAATCTTAGTCAATATGTGATGGAATGATGTTGATAGAATTAAATTTAATGATGGGTTCGTCCATCCAGCATATGGATTAGCATGGCGGGCATTTGATGCACACAATCCTGATTTTGCAGCTTAGGTGCGTAATTTAAGATTTGGCCTATCACGTGATGGTTTTAATCTATTTTCTCTGATGTTTAATGCTCATAGAACGTGGCAGGTTTTTATTCATGTTTATAATCTTCCTCCGTGGATATGTATGAAAAAAACATTCACTTTCTTGAGTATACTGATATCAGGACCTTCGGATCATGGGAATGGTATAGATGCCTACTTTCTTCCATTAATAAAAGAGGTGAAACAACATTTGGATTTAGGTGTGCAGACATTTTTTTCTTCTTCAAAAATACGTTTTAGATGTGTTTTACCCTTCTATAGACCATAAATGATTTCCCTGCATATGCAATGATTTCCGAGTGGAGAAAGAAGGGAAAACAATCATGTCCCGTTTTTATGAAGAATACATGATCTAGAATTATTAAATATTGTCGTAGTTTCAGATTTATGGGGAATCACTGATTCTTGAAAATGGATCATCAATACAGGATGAATCGTCAGATGCTTGATAATAATTTTGACACTGATGATCCACCTAAGCGTATTTTAGGAAGTGATGTGCTTGATGAATTGAATGATTTCATCTTTTCATTAGGTAAAGGTCAGTTGAAATCTCGATTGAGGAAGAATTATGATACTGAAGTCACTTACAATTTGAAAAAGAGTAGTTTTTTTTGTGTTTCTATATTAGTCTACTAATTTGTTACATAGTTTTTTAGACGTAATGAATATTGAGAAAAATATTTGTGAAATGTTGCTTGCAATTATTTTGAATATTAAGGGGAAGACCAAATATGATTTCCGATCCCATCAGGATTTATTAGATTGGGGTATTCGACCAGAACTACATCCTGTTTGTATCAGTGAAAAAAAACTAAAAGTTCCCTATGCTACATATGTGATGACACCGGTAGAGAAAGATCAATTTTTGGAAATATTTTAGAATATTAAGTTTCCATATGGCTATTCGATCAACATACCTAAACGGGTCAACAGAAGGCATTTGAAATTGAAATCCCTTAAAACTCATGATTATCACATCATTCTACATTAATTGATTCCAATGGCAATTCAGCATTTCTATCCAATAATATAAGGGTGGTAGTGATTTGGTTGTGTCATTTTTTTTGAGACCTTTGTGCTAAATGGTTATCCAAATCATTATTGATAAAAATGAAGCCAGTGGTACCATTAATTCTGTGTGAGTTGGGAAAAAAATTTCTTCCATCATTTTTCATTTGAATGCTGCATTTAATAGTTCATCTTCCATCTAGGACACTTCTTGGGGGACCGGCCACATTTCGGTGGATGTATCCCACTGAAAAAATATGTTCACAACGAAATCATATGTCCCAAATAAGAATTATTCTGAAGGTTCCATTGCGAGGAGTTATCTATCCAAAGAATGTATATATTTTTGTTCAATGTATTTGTCTAATGTGAGCACAAGACATAATCGACCAATGACAAATGAAGATGAGCAGTATGAGGAAATTCAGCCCTCATTTCCATCTCTTCCCCAAACGGGTTGAATTGTCGGGTCATATACATTGGTAACATTGAGCTTTGAAGAGAGGAATATGGCACATCGTACAGTCTCATTCAATTGTGGATTTTTTTGATGCCTATATCTTTTCTTAGTATATTTTTTTATTCAAAAATAAAAGTTCAAGGGAGAACAAACCCCTCAAGGGGGTCAGAAATGGTGGAGTCCAAGGGCATCCCCCAGCACAAAAGTGGCACATTCTGGAGGGAGGGAAAAACAGAGTCATAAATTATGAGAGGCACGTCCTGCCTACCCAAGCGAGCAAGGGAGTCCGCCGCGAAGTTAGCCTCCCTCCAACTGTGATGAATAAGATTCCCAAGTGAGGTTCCAATCTTGCACATTCTGATGATGTAATGGAGCTCCCAAGGAACCCCACTAGTCCCGTTCAGGATCTACGGAATGGTTTCTGAGTCCGTATTGATTTGGGACATTGTCAACTTCCTCATTCTACACACCGATAGACCCGAGGCCAGTGCATGGACCTCCGCCCTCATAGAATTTACTGGCCCGTAAAAGGCACTAAAGGCGATGAAAATAGAGCCTGATGAATATCGCAGGACCCATCCCCCTCTCATGATTCCCCCCATGCATGATCCATCAATGTTGAGTTTGATTCCTATAACCGACGGGGACCATTTAACCCACTGACCAGTACCCTGTCTCTGAAAACAGAGGCGATTGAGCAGATTGTTGATGGCAGTTGACATTGAACCACCATTGATCTGGGAAGAAAGCTCGAATATGAGGGATTTGAGGCTATTCTAGAGGAACAACATTGAATGATCTTCTCCCCTCCGAGCCTGATTGTGAGCCTCCCAAAGCACCCAACACAAGGCCACAAGGATGATCGTTCTAACCGTCCATTCCTGGTCAGAAGATCCCGAGCCAGAAAACCAGCACTCCACATAATCCTGGAAAGAACACTCTCTATCATTTCTGCATGGATTATGCATGAACAGGGACCAGAGATGAAGCGCCTAATGAATTAGAAAGAACAGGTGCTTCACCGACTCGCACATGTGATTAGTGCAACAGAAACATCTAGAGTCTAAAGCAATGCCCCGGCGCTGGATGTTGTCCTCCATAGGTAGAACCATGTTCTTGATTCTACATAGTAAAAAGTTCATTCTAATCGGTATTTAATTACACCAGAGTGCTGGAGCCAAAGTGTTGGTGGTGTTACCTGGCTGAACGATAGTCCTGAAGCCTTGCGAGGTAAACCTTCCTGAGCTAGTAGCTGAGAAGAATAACTTATCAGGTTCCTCACTCATGACAATATTTTCGAACACAGACATCAAATTAGAATTCAAAGAGGTATTGATCAAGTCAAACTCCTCGCATGCACTACTGATGTTGATATACGGAAAAGGGAATTCGGGGTATCCCAAGGGTTCCCCCGACCAATTGGTGTCCCGGAAACTGATCATCCCAGCAGCAATGATCCATCTCGCATGACCTGACAATGTGCCAATAAGGGAGAACATGCACCTTGCTAGCCTCGTGGAACTGTAGAGGCCCCTTGTTTCAAGCCCCGAGTACCGTGATTTGAAAAACTTCCCCCACAACGAATCCCCGATGATAACTTCCCAAGCGAGCCATGCCTGACGACTTTGAAGAATACCCGGGATATCACGGAGACCAACTCCTCCTGCCTCCACTAGTCTGGACAGACGCTTCCAAGAGGCCCAGTGGAACCTTTCCACCTCCTTGGCGTCCCACAGAAAAGAATTAAGGATAAGTTCCATTCTCTCCATACTACCCTTAGGTGGGTGGATCACCAAGAAGACGTGCATGGGAATGGACGTGAGGACGCTGTTGATCAACGTAATCCTTCCACCGAAGGAGAGTAGCTTATTCTTCTAGTTGTAGATTCTGCCAAGAATGCAATCAAGGGGCGTAGAGAAGTGCACCTACTTAACGCAGCCACAAGAGATTGGAACCTCGAGGTAAGAAATGGGAAATGACATCCTACGCAACCAAGGATTTTTGGAATCGCTTTGTTCCTTAGGACCAGGCATTTTTCTGAAGTGAAGAAATGGCTTTTAGTAGGGTTGACACTCTGCCCGCTCCATCTGCTGTAGGTGGATAAGGAGTCCATGAGAGCCTTCAACGACCTTTTCCTGCCATTGATAAAAATTAGGATATCATCCGCAAACATTAGATGGGAAATGGTAACACTATTACTTCCACGGAAAGGAAGTATGATGTCTGAATCCATCCTATGATTCAAATTTCTCGAGATCTCATCGTAGGCGAGAACAAAGAGAAATGAAGACAAGGGGTCCCCTTGGTGAATACCGCAGATAGTATTGAAGAAGCCAAAAGTTTTTCCCATCAAGGCAATGGAAAGCCACGGTGATGAATAGCATCTAAAGCAGATATCGCAAAAAACCTCACTGAACCCAAATTTCTTCATGACCCGGATGAAGAAACTTCATTCCAACATGTTATAAGCCTTGTTAATGTCAACATGGAAGATGACATTGTATCCAACTGATTTTCTGTTAATGTCCTGCACAAGTTCATTAGCGATGCCCACCGCCCCTTGAATCCTCCTTCCCGTGATGAAACCGTGCTGCTCCATTGAGACCAGGCGAGGAATAACTTTGTCGAGCCTTATGATGAGGATAGAGGATAGAATTTTATAGGCAACGTTGCAATGACAGATAGGCCTATACTGGCTAACAAGGGTGGGATTCCTGATCTTTGGAATGCGGACAAGTCTGATGGCAGAAATGCCCCTGATGTGAGGGCCACTGAGAAATAAGTCCCGGATCGACTCCACAACAAGATGGCCGACAATCTCCCAAGAGAAGCTGAAGAAGCTAGCCGGGAAGCCATCGGGACCAGGTGCGCTGTCCTGGGGCATGCTTCTTGAAATCCACCCAGATCTCCTCAGCCGAGGGAATCGAGGAAAGAGAACAGTTGTCCACCTAATTAATTGTTGAGGGGATATGACTGAAGAAGTCCTTAGTGGCTTGATTCAACCTCATGAAGGAAGAAATAGACTCCCCTCAAGGGTTTTTTCGATATAGTCCAGAGCGATCTTCCATGCAGTGTTCACGTCAGAAGTGTCGTCCCCATTCTCCATTCTCATGTTCATCCTTTAGGATTTCCTCTCTTTAATGCAAGAATGGAAAAAATCACTATTTCTATCCCCTTCCTTAAGCCATCAAACATGTGACCTCTGTTTGAAATCTCTCTCCAGATAATGAAGCCTCTCGGAAAAGATATTCTTTTTTTCACACAGAGTGACAAACAAATTCTCATCCCAACAGTTCTGAAGAGATTTCTCCAACCTGTCGACTTTCAACCTGAGGTTGTTGATACCCTGGGAAACATCAGGTTTGGTGCTCACCCAGCTCTTCAAGTCCATTTTGAGATGCCTGAGGCGGTTCACCAGGACACCCCACTATCTAGCATCATCATCTTTAGTCCAATACATCTTGATAACATTTAGAAAAGAGTCGTCCCCATGCCATGCAGTCGAGTTGGAGAAGAGAGAATTCGCAGCCTCCTCCCTCTTGATGTTGATTAGGAACATGTTATGATCAGAGAGAACCCACTGAAGATGGGTGACTGACGTCATTGGAAAAATGTCCAACCCAAGAAGATTGGAGAGGAAACGGTCCAACCGGAACCAAATGCGATCTGCGCCCTTGCGGTGGTTTCACCATGTAAACTTGTGTCCAGAGTATCCAAGGTCCAAAAGCCCAGTGCTCCTCATGAAATCATTGAAATCATACATGCCACCAAAATTATATCCAATTCCCACCATTTTTCTCAAAGAAATCTACAATGGCGTTGAAGTCACCTCCCACGAACCAAGGGAGAGGCCCTGGTTGCAAGTTTCCAAGAAAATGCCAAAGTTCCCTCTTCTTGGAAACCTCAGTATTCGCATAAACAAAGGAAAACTCCAAATTGTGACTAGATGAGGAGATCTTAGCATTGATGCATTGAGAAGAGAGACTCAAAATCTCAACAGAAACGTGGCTCTTCTATCCAATCCAAATGTGGGAGTTCTCAATGCCTCCATGGAAGAAGTAGGGAAAGCCCATTTTCCATGTAAGAGTAGCGCCTTTCCTATGTACCTGTTTGGGTTCCAGAATCACCAAAACTTGGAAATGAAAACTCCTGGCCTCGGAAGCTAGGAAAGCATGTTTGGATTGAGCCACTAAGCCCCATGCATTCCCGATGCCTATATTTAGTAGGTAATTTCAATATATATATGTTATCTCATACTATATCATATCACAAATACCTTATACTTTAAT
This sequence comes from Viscum album, assembly GCA_963277665.1. Taxonomy (NCBI): domain Eukaryota; kingdom Viridiplantae; phylum Streptophyta; class Magnoliopsida; order Santalales; family Viscaceae; genus Viscum; species Viscum album. Next base: position 396,802,546 of record OY728151.1, on the reverse strand, counting down.
TGTCATTTTATGTATAAAACCTAAACAAATTATAAGTAGAGTTCATCTTTCTTTATCATTGAGAAAGAGTAAGGTTATGCGTAACCAAGAGTTCCCAGCATGGTTGAAAAAAAAGGTATGAAAATTAAATTTAATACCTTAAAATATAGATATATATTTAATTATATTACTCATATGTATTCCAAGTATAGATTTTACCTACTGACTTCATTTTTTAAGAATTAATAGCTTTGGATTTTGGTCCCAATTCATTTGTTCATGACAGAAAATATTTTATAATCAGTGGATATATTTTTTTTTCAACTGATCATGTGGTGAAAAAGAGAACACATCAAGATGGTGTTATGATAACTGCTAGAACAAATTGTTATGTAAGTGCATAAGATAGTCGACCTTAATATGAAGATGTGTATTATTATGGACTAGTTGCGAAAATAGTTTTATTGGATTACTACTCTCAAGGTTGAGTCACTATGATGAAATGTAAATGGTTAGATTCAATGATGCGACATGGTACATTTATTGATGATTTCATATTTAGAGTTATTGACATGAGTCGATTCATGCATACCGATGAACTATACATTTTGGAATCAATGGAAAAAAAGTGTTTTATGTGAAAGATCATCTGAAAATTGATTATGATTTCATTAAAGAAGTAATCCCAAGAAATATTCTTCATGATGCTGGAGATGAAATTGTCCCCATTGATTCCCCCATCAGTGTTAGCCAAAATATTCTATTTGATGACACAAATTGTCCCATTGTGATAGATGATGTTGAACCTGAGGTAGTGGAGGGTAATATATGAAAGAAACCATATATATTCAGAGTTCATTTAGTTTAACTTGATGTCAGTTTCTCAGGTTGGTAATAATTTAATTACTTTTATTTTGTTTTAGTTTGGAATGATATGGCTGTTTTAGTATTGTTTGGATTCATTCCATTTAATTATATTTATTTGAATTCAGAAAGATGAGTTCAAAATGGGGTTTTAAAAATTGTATAACATGGTTTTAAATTATCATTTCTGAAAGATGTTATGAAATTTTTTATGTTGTATGTATGATTTTTAAAAATTGTTTCTAAAAATATTTATTTCATTCTTATGTAGATTATGAAGAAATCTACTGAAGCTCACAAGAAGAGATTATTTTATGTTGATCCTATTAGATGCGATCGTGAGTTGACTTTAGTGAGTATATAAATCCTAATATTTATCTTCTACATTACATATAATATCCAGTTCATATTTTTGATCAAATATTTTTTGGGACATATAACTCCATAGATTCCTCTTCCCATTATGAGACCATGCAGGGATCCTCTTAGACCTAACCGGAGCTCCCGTCTTACCACTCCCCACACTGACCCATTAGTGGACATCCCATCTACCTCACATGTCTTCCATCCATTTGAGACCCCTGGTATGTTCCCATACATACCGCCATCATCATCCCATTTACCCTTATTTTTCCATTCCATGTCCATGCCAACTCGACCGATGTTCTCACCTGCATAATTTCCATATCCATTAATGTATCATCAGACCTAAGATGCATATTCTGACATGTCTACACCACCTATTTTTCCTACCATCCATCATACAAATATTGAGTCTATTCCATCAGTTTCCACTCCTGTTCATGAAGATCATCTAGAGCATGCTATGGAACAGATACTTCCATTAGAGGATGCTGATCAATTATAGTCCACGGATTCCTCATAGCCTTTTCAGGAGCCTGCATTTGGTTTTTTTATTATAAATTTTTCAAATTATAGCATTTCACTTTTTTCCTATTGTATTGTCACTTAACACTTCCCTTTTCACCTCTTATCTTATCTAGTGGGATCTTCTTGTAGGAGACTTGGGTGAACTAGAATGATGCATGCTTGGAATCACGAAACTCAAATTCTGGTGGATTATAGTTCTCAAAATAAAATGGTAGTTAAAAATACTAAGGATTGTAGATGTTTCATGGCAACTTTATCCGAATATCATGATATCATTCCAGTGGAACCGGTCCCACAGAGACATAGCAGTGCTGACATCAAGGATAGGTCAGGGTCACAGATATGGTTACGGTGAATTTATTAATTTATTTTTATATTAGAAATGTATTTATATGACTTAACATGTTTTTTGAAGAGTGTATTTAACTCTCCTAACAGTAAAGCTGCCAAAGCTGCTAGGTTGAGTGATATTGGAGAGTATTGGAGGTCATAGAAGTATGAGATACATATTGGTTGGAGGATCAGATTGGGTACTGAGTTAGAGGGTGTACCCACAAACCCTGACTGTCCAAAAAGACAATATCAAAAAATGATCGCACATTGGAAGACTGAACAGTATAAGGTACTACCCATCATTAATGGTTTTTATATAAAATTTAATTTTTATTACTTGTATTGTTTTTTTAGGAAGTAACTGTGAAAAACAAAAACAACAATGTTTAAATGACATATCAACACACATAAAAGCACACTACAATGCCCAACCATGAAAAGCGGTTGGTAAGTTCATCTGAATTAAAATAATGTTCTTATTTAAAACATGTCATCATCACTAATTCAGTACCCAATCTGAAGTACATTTCCTTCAATCCCACTTCAGAAAAATTGTCAACCCGCTTTTCTTAAACATGTAGTACATTTCCTTCAAACCCACTTCAGAAAATCATTTCTGAAAACCATTTCAGAAAACCACCAATTGTTTATGACTGTAATTTACATCAATTTCTGAAGGCCATTGTTGCAACTTAATTCAATTAATTTTTTTTCATTTATCATATATGGTTGTAATCCAAATTTTTTCACTTCTCATATGCAGTAAGTTTTATTGGGCATCGAAGGTCCTGTACCTCATGCCAAATTATTCTTCTATAGTAGGGAACAAAAAGGAACTGTAGTTAATTCAAAAACACAAGATAAAATTGTATGTTTGTTTATTTATATATCAAATATTTATATGAAATTCATTATTTAATATGTTTATAATTTCAACAGTCTTCCTTGGAGGCCATGGATGAGATGGAAGCTGTCAACATAAGGCCAAATGATCATTTGAGTTAGGTGTTAGGTGTGGAGCATCTAGGAAGATTCTGTTGTAGACCAGGAAAATACATTGTCCCCTCTAGGTATTAGTCATCATCTTACTCCCTTAATGCCTCTGAGTTTGAAAGTGTGTGTGATGAATTAGCTGAGACAAAGAAAACAGTATTTGAGGATCATGAAAAAGGTAAGATAATGAATGAACATTTCATGAAAGCTAGGTCAGTTTTTAGTCAATCACTACCATCAGAGGTTGCTGTCACTTTTCATTCATGTATGGAATCAATGTGGACATAATATAATTCCTCAGGTGATTACGATGAGGTTCTTTGTGACAATGAAGGTGGTGGTGATAGATTTGGCAAGGAAGTTGTTGATGCTATTGTTGGTTATGAAAGTGTCGATGATGATGCTGACGGTGCAGTTGTGATGATGTTGCTGATGATATTGCTGCTGGTGTTGATGCTTCTGAGGATGATGCTGGACATGGGGATGACGCTGATGGTGATGGTGGGATATTAATCACCTCCATTTTTGACTTCGCAGAGAGACTTCTGTAGGAGTTTAATGTTTTTTTGTATTGGTGGACTACTTATATGTGAATTTCTTTATGCAATGAAATGCATTTTGGATTATGTTTTTTTCAGGGGTGTTATTTGTCTATTATTTAGGTAATTTTCACATGACATATAATTTTTTATGGTTTGGTGTGTTTATTATTATCTCTCCATCTAATCATGGCCTTAGTAGTGGATGGGAGTCCAGGGCTGGGGGGGATGCAGTGGAGGGATAGGGGGTGTTAGTAGTAGAAGGATGGGGGGATGGGAGGGCTGGGAGGGCTGGGGGGGATGCAGTGGAGGGCTAGGGGGTGTTGGGAGTATATGGATGGGGGGATGGGAGGGCTGGGAGGGCTGGGGGGGGGGGGGGGGGGCTCTAGTGGAGGGCTAGGAGGGTGGGCAAGCAGGGGATGGTTGGGAGGAGGTGTAGTGGAGGGATGGGGGGCTACAGTGGAGGGCTAGGGGGCTTGGAGGGTTGGGGGGATGTAGTGGTGGGATGGTAGGGGGCTTGGAGGGGAAGGTTCAGAGGGCGGGGGGGGGGGGGTGAAGTGGAGGGATGGGTGGGATGGGGTGATGGGAGGGCTGGGAGGGCTGGGGGCTGTAGCGGAGGGCTAGGAGGGGGATGGGAGGGGAAGGATGGGTGGGCTGGGGGATGTAGTCGAGGGTTGGGGGGCTGTAGTGGAGGGTTGGGAGGGGGGTGCTGGGAGGGGAAGGATAGGAGGGAGGGGGTGTAGTGGAGGGCTGGGGGCTGTATTGGAGGGGTTGGGAGGGGGGTTGTAGTTGAGGGCTGGGAGGGGATGGAGCTGCATTGACCTAATCTCTCTTTCATATAATCGGCATGCAGAGGATGTTCATCAGGAGAGTATGACCGTGTCATCCACTTTGAAGCAAAAGAGATCATCTATCGAAATCATTTAAAAGGTTTAGATGCTTCTGATCTTTTTCTTTAAATGTAATGGAACTGATTTGTAGTTCCTAGAGTGATTTATATTTTGTGTGTTCAGTTTCTTTCTAAACAGTGGCCTTACAATGACGTTGTAGTTGCTTTTGAGGAAATACTTGAACCTTGGCACAAAATTTTGGTTTTAATGTGATCAAGACTATGATTTATCTACAAGGAAAGGAATGTAATATGCGCTCATTTACCCTTTCCCCTTTTTGTCATCGATTTATGATTATATTGATATGAAGTTTAGTCATTACACCAAAAACTAAAACACCTTATCTATGTATTTTATTTTCCTAAAAAAACTATATGCCTTGTGATGTCAATTAATCTCATATTTGATTGGTATACAGTAAATATGGAGGAGGGGCTAGGTAGGGGAGGGGGAGGAGGGACTAGGCAAGGGGGAGCTGGGCATGAGGGAGGAGATGATATTTCAAAAATAAATCACAATCATGACATTGAGGAACCACCCGACCCTATGGTAATACCATATCAACTGGATCAAACACCATCAACAACTTTATTTCCACTAGGATCTTGATGAAAACCCTTTTCCTTTATACCATGGCATATAAAGATTATTGGAATCATAGAGGTTATGTGTAGGTTGTGAGTATAAAATTAGTAGTCTTTCACAAAATATATCCCTAGATAGAATAAATACATATACAAGTGTATGACACGAACAAAAACAAAACAATCAAAATTCCCCAATGCTTTCTCTAGTTTTTCTTAACTATCCCTATGTGAGACTTTACCTACCTTGTACAATACTAATGTTGGAAGATACATACATAATATACCATACATGAAGTTCCCTCAACCTTCCATATAATTTTCATTCACTTTGAATCACATTACAACTCATAAATTATCACCATTATGTATAAATCATGATTCCCTAATGACACATCCACGTATTACATCACAAGAACCCTAGTTTTCTAAACATTTTACCTATAACTAGATCAATATCCTAACAAACCCCAACACATAGTGACGTATGTTCATTAACATGACTGACTAATCATCCCCAAACTATAACATAGATACAGTGAGAATCCTACTCTAATCTAGTGGTCTCACACACTCCAATCATAGCCTAATAGATTGTATCATTCTTTTTATCAATTAAAATTATCATCATCTACCCTATGTCACTTAAATCTGGAGGATACCACCAATAAAATGGAGATCAAAACAAATTCGTGGGACCTAAACATTTTACACATGACCTTAATGACCTACATAACCATAATGAGCAACATCACTAATAGCCTATTTCCACACCTTATTCATCACCTTTAATAATGGTCAATATAATATGCATCATACAAATGATCCTCCATATCCAGAATTCTAGTGGTAAATGTCACCCAAAGTAAGGTGGATTTTCACTCATCATGTTCCCAAATAAGTGAATCAATTAGCACATCCCATGAATCACCACATTAAAACATGTGATACAATTCTCATTAATCCATTAAACCACACCATATAATATCCAATGTATATAAGGACAAACTATCCATTTTAAACACGATAATACCCCTATTTATCTCTTATGAGCTGTGGAAGTTGTAAGTTGTTTAGTTCTCGATTAGACGTACACAACCCTACCCTCACCCATTTAATACAAAATATATGTAACACATATAACATATGAGAAGATGTGAACTACCAAATTATAGAAAACACCTTCAATCATAGATTTAATTTATAAAAATATGATAATATGAAAATAAATACGTGATACAATTAATAACAAGTAGAAATCCCGGAGACAGTGAGAAGAAATTGAAATAAATTCCGTAGGGAATATATCAATACCCTTAGATATTCCATGATTCAGACTGATTGAAGTTCCAATAAAAACTATTGAAGAACCATCTTAGAGTCAAAGAGAGGAACACAAGACAAATTTAGGGAATTTACACTACTTCCTAAATGAAATGTTTATAAACTACTCATTTATCTAATTATCATTTTTAAAAAATATATAGAAAAAATAATGAATTTTATTATAAAACAATGGCGTTAACCATATGTATATTGAAAACCTTACCTTATAACACTTTAACATTTTTCATACTTCCTAAAGATAAAATCCATTTGTATGAACACCACATTTTATGAAACATTATGTATCAAATCGTACATGAAATAATTATTTAATTTTCTAGATATTTTTATTTTTTTGTGGTTTTCAGTTTTCCTTTATCTAAATCTCTAATGTGGGTTTTTTGTTTTAGGAAGACTCCAAACTCAAAAGAAATAGCATGTTTAGTGGAATCATGATTCAGGTTTTACTCAAACTATTTAATATTAATGTTCAGCTGAAGATTTTTGTATGTTTTTGATACATTGAACTATCATTGCATTTGAAAAGGCTCATGATGTTTTTTAGAAATCATGGATCATGGTGTACCTTCAAGAGGTATGCACCCTTTTGATTTTCTTGATTTTTTAATATTTTAACACGAGAATGACTTGAATATTGGTAACATTTTTTGTTTATGGTGGATACTTGATATATATATAAATTGCTGAATGGCATTGCAATACATGTTTGTGTATTTTATTTCATGTGGTTTTTATCCAAAAGGTTCTCTAAATATTCCATTATACTTGACTAAGCAGGGGGCAGGGGTTGGGAAGGGGGGAGAGGGAGGGGGAAGGGGAGGAGTTGGGAAGTGGGGATGGAGGGGGAGGGCCTGGGTAGTGGGGAGGGAGGTGGAGGGGTTGGGCAGTGGGAGGGCTGGGAAGTGAGGAGGGAGGGGGAGGGGATGGGCAGTGGGGAGGGAGGGGGAGGGGCTTAGGGAGGAGCTGGGCAGTAGGGAGGGAGGGGGGGGGATTGGGCAGGGGTTGGGTAGGGGGAGGGAAGGGAAGGGGATGGGTAGGGGAGGGAGGGGGGGGATGCGCAGTTGGGAGGGAGGGGAAGGGTTGGGCAGGGGGGAGGGGGAGGGTGTGATCTCATTATTTAGAAATGGCATATGGATTCCAACTAGTGTTGTTTAATTTTCAATTAGATGGATCATTGTTGGAGAGATTAAGTAGTTTCTATGAGGATATCATTGTTTTAGTTTATGTTTTGGGACTATTTGATAATGATTATAGATATTTAGGTATCACTCTTGAGTTTGGGGACCACATATATTGGAGGATTTTGGGAAGTAATGACTCCTTTTGATGGAGGTTACTGTTGGGTACCATTATACTACTAATGTGAGTCTAAGGGACTCTTGAAGATACCATTGTTGGATAGTTTCTGATAAAGTGATTATTGGTTGTCCTAGAAGGTTATTAAGAATGATTGTATTAATGTTCGAGTTGAGGTAACAGAAGAACCATAATGATAATATTAATTACATCAAAAGAACGCGTTTTGGAAGTTCCATAATGTTGAAAATTGAGTAGATCCAAATCATCCAAGATCCAGAGGAAGTTTGAAGACAAGTATAAATTTCTCAAAAGATGTTAAAGATATCCAATTAGTTAGACACAAGATATAGTGATCCAACATTATTTTTGAGGAATAAAATTTAAAGAAGTTTAGTTTTCTATACTTGATCAGCTCTAAAAAAGATCTAGTGGGTGGGTTATATAAATAGTTGTAAGAGGCTTTTAGATGGGATATATAAACAATCAATGACAGATTTTAAAATTGTTGTGTATAACTAATTTTTGAATAAAATATAGTTTGTATAACTATTTGATGTATTTTTATAGTCAGGATTTATAACCAATTAGTATTGATATTATTAGAGTATCCATGTTGTCTCGTATAACCAGCATGGAATGTAGGATTTTCACTAAACATTGTAAATCATATTGTTCCGGTATTGTGATTTTATTTTCATATGTATGAGGTAAGGATGATATTTTTATATAGAGAGGATCATGTATTTAACCATCCATATAATGGATTGAAACTTCTATTTTAGCTATTTAGATGTTGGGGATTAGGATGGATTATCAAACAGCCAGTTTGACGAGCCATGTATATGTGCTATTATAGGTACAGAATGGAGGTGCAGAATGGTGGGAGGTTCAGCTACTACCTGGGGAACATGTTTATACCCACGGTTTGGTAAACCTTTGGTAAATATTGTTTGTTGTAATTCTGTAGGATCAGAATGGTGGGAGGTGCATCTTGTCTATACCCATGGTTTGGTAAACCGTGGGAGAATATGGGCTATTGTAAATTAGTATACCTATGGTTTGAAAACCATCAGTATACATCAATACCCATGGTTTATGAAACAATAGGTAATAACAATATTCCTTGGTCTATACCCACGGATTTCAGTGAACAGTGGGTATAGACCTATTGCGATGGCATTGCAGTGCACAGTTACTGAAACCGTCAGTATACCCTATACCCACGGGTTTATGTGCTATACCCATGGTTTAAAACTGTGGGTATAAGTGTTATTTCCAGTAGTGATAGCACCAATACTATAGGTAAAACCGTCCTCAAAGATAATTCATGCGCTGATCAATTATGCATACTATATACTAGTAAATTATATCATCAACATCTAACTCAGATTATATGGGATCAGAAGTATGAGATGGATCAAAAGGATAATGGAGAAGCTTTGATATATGGATGACATCGTTAATGGAATGGTTCCTCTGAGGTAGTTGCAATTGATAGGTTACCATCTCAACTCTCTCCATAATGTCAATAATTCCAAACACAATGTCAAGAAAACATTCCCTACATTTGAAACCATCTATACCCCCGCCTTGGTGATACCCAAGAGAAACATGATCCCCAACCTCAATCTCAAGAGTGATTCGATGGAAATAAACATAATATTTTTATCTGTACTAATCTATAAAAATATTCATTATGATTAGTTGAACTTGCTTTGAATTCTACTAAAAAATACGAGGAGCTAGTAGGGTTGCTTCACATGTCTATAGATAGAATAATGGTAAACGATATGGCCTACCATATATGGACACAACTAGATCCATCTGAATTTTTACCTGAAATCTTTAACTATAGGAGAACTCAAAGAGATGGATATTATTTTCCCATGAAACACCAAAATCATAGACAGTTGTTGGTATCATATCCTCTAGAAATTATATTGTTAGTCTGGGTTGTCCATCATTCTGATGGTACAAATCTGTGCTTAGAAGCACCTTTGTTCCCATAACATTTGGAAACCCCTACCAAAATTGTGATGTGAAACAAGAATCATGATTCAAAACAATATTTTGACGAACCCCTTGTATTAATATGGTCTCACAGATATACAATCATCACATCTCATAAACATAGAATTTGTACTATATAGGAATGAAGTGGGATGATTTCATTAGTCAGTCAATGAATACCCCTAAAAATAACAACCCCTTAGCGACCTAGTTAGTCCGACTACAAAATCCATGGAAACATCGCCCCATTTCCATTCTACGACTTGAACCAACTATAGCCTCCCGATAAGACTCTAGTGATCTGCCTTCACCCACTAACAGGTGGAACAACTAGTTATAAATCATTTTATCTGACGTTTTATCCTAGACCACCAATACTAGCATCTCATGTATTGATACATCATAGATATTCATGGATGAACTACCCATTGAGAATCATGGGACTATTTCATCAACTCCTCTCTCATATCTACAAGAACCAAGATATGTCCACATAGACATAGGATGTCATCTCAGTAAAAAAACCAGTATAGAAGTGGGTTATCTCTTGATATATTCTCATGGAGAACCAAGATATCAAGATAATAAAATTTTCTACCCTTCAACATCTGAATTTGGGAAGAGGTAACTCTCAAGGATGATAGGTAAGACTAGTTGTGACGGTCATGAAACTCTAGATGCATCTCAGAAAAGGGGGCTATTAGCTTGTATTCATCTATGGAATCTCATACTTCATGTGCCTATGATTTATGACTCAGTCCATCAATACAAATATTTTTCTTCCCAGGTGTACTTGTAAGGTCAAAATAAAAGTATTGTAGATATTCGACCCATATCCACCTTCTGAGGTTCAAGTAACAAAGTGTAAAGATATATTGTATTCTATTATGGCCTATGTACACCATAAATCACTCACCTAATAGATAGTGTTTGCATAAATGTATGTCATGGAAAATCCTACTAGCTTACGGTCATTCATCAGGTAATGTCACTCTTGAGGCCTCAACTGTTGAGATCCATACACAATAACTCTTTATTCTTGCATCACCATTTCTCATAGAATGATTTCTGATGAATCATAGAAGAATGTATAACCTATAGGAGTCTCTAGAAAATTTAATATATGTGTCAATATAAGACTTTTTTCAGCTTCTGGAAGGAATTATCTCATTATTTTGACCATATGAACATTAAAACCTTCATTATAAGATCATTTAAAGGTAAATAATGGTAGGTAATAGTTATATTTGATACAACTATAATATCCAGTCATTCCCAATAAACTATGTATGTCAATCTAATTCATGGGATGCTTCTAGAAAAATATAGTGCTAACCATTTCAAGGTCAACAGATACTCCTGATTACGATATTATATGACCCATTAAGGAAACTTTTCCAATCCAAAAGCTGAAAAAAGCAAGTTTAGACTAAAAATAATGCTCTATTAGTTTATTCATATTGATATCAAGTTGTTTGGGATGGTCTCTACAAGAGTGTGAATTCACCAAGATGTCATCCACAGTGACCCTAACAAAAGATTCCAAATATTATTGGAAAACCCTATTCATCAGAGCCAATAAAAAGGTGGGTGTCTTTGTAACACTGAACAACATAAAAAGGTACTCATACATATAATACCAACTATAGAAACTTGTATTAGGTAAGTATTTTTTTCCTCAATTGTACCTGATCATAACCTAATCTCATATTGATCTTAGTGAAGAAATTTTCTTCTTAGTACTATTCAAATTGATCATATATTCAAGGACAAAGGTACTAGTTCATGACCATATGTTGGTTCAACCATATGTAATCCACGCATAATTGTATGATTCTATCAGCCATTTTCATTAAAGGCATGGGAAACCCCCATGTTGATGTACTGAGTTGTATAAAATTTTCAGTCTCTTAATCCTATAACTGCCTCTTCATTTCTTGATGTTTTGTTGGTTCCATCCTATATGAAGTAATAGACTCTAGAGCTTCTCCTGAGACAAGCTTGATAGTGAATGCTACCTCTATCTCAGAAATTATGTCGTAAAATGCATCAGGAGTTACATCCTTAAAATGATCTAGTACTGGAGGGATATCAACTTTTCATAAACCCTGATCATCTATGAAGCTATTTTCGATCTAGGTGGTCACTCCCCCTCTCCCATGATTCTATGGTCAAGATCTACCATCCAAGACATTCTACTCACCCAAATATAGATAAATGATGCCCTCTAGTGATGTAAAATACACCCTATAGCTATAGAATTCTACAAAAGAATGATAGTGAACCGACCAGTCCATCCCATGTAGGATATCTAATCCATTCATCTTGTGAACCTTGAGGTTCCATAAGAATGAGTAACAACTTAGCTCAAGGGGGATGTCCCTACACTAGTATATTCCCTCTATTCATACCCCTAGTGGTGTATCTAGTATCATTAATCCACAGTAATACAGTATATCTAGTCTGAGACATTTTAAAATAGATATAAAGATAAAATATTTCGAACCAATTTTATCAAATAAAGATGATACTATAGTAAATGCCCTAAGAATATAACTTTGTACTATATATGGTCCCACAACATGATCCTTGGGTATCGGTTTTAGGGCATTCAACTAGCCTGATCCACATCCCTACGCAATAGAAGAAAAACCATTATCACAACTACTTTGTTGGTGCTTATAGTGATTAGGGGTCTATCTACCATTGAAATGACCTCCTCCTAATCCAGACGTTCTGGTGCTATTCCAACTCCATGCATGAAGCTGTGTAAAGGAACCTGCTCTGGAAGGTGGAGATGGTGGAGATCCTTTTCCATTTGCATCTTGTGGAATGGTCTTGAAAAATTTCTTGAGATTACCTATATGGACTCATACCTAGTATTTCATTGGTTCACTATCACACTATGGCATCAAATTCACCCATCGTCAACACCAATGAATAACTTTAGAACTATCTAAATGGATATTCTGGTTGTCACATCCCTGATGAGAAACATAGAGGGATGGTTTCATACTACCAAATGAACTACTAGCTTGACACGGCATAGATCCTATGAACACTTTACTATTTTAATTCCTTGGGTTATGATCATTGATAAGATATTGATTGAATATCTAAGAGAATTTATGAAGGTGAAAGAGATTCACCTACGTATAGATGACATGCTGGAGGCCATCTTCAATGGATCTAGCATGAAAAATAACAACACTAATTAAAAGTGGTGTAACATATTTCAAATATGTGATCCACTCTGAATATTACTTAAATAACATAGAAAATGGATCAAGATGATTGAAATCTCTGGCTATGTCATCTCTTAGATTATGAGGAAATAACTTAACATATAATGAAGTCTTTTAATCTACCCATAACATGTTCTGATGACAACCATCCTAGGAAGTCACATCCCTCTAACACTTGGACGAATCTTGAAGCATATAAGTGGAAATATTTACCCTCCTCCCTAGGGGATTCTACATATTCTCAATGGTATATTGGAATTCTTTTATCCATGACTCATCAGCCCATGGACTTCCATCCCCTGAGAAAGTAGGAGGATGATGCTGATGGAACTCATGTGTAAAATTTTTCATTGTAGTTGCATGTTGTAGAGCACCATGAATGAACTGCATCAGATGTAAGAAACTATCATGGACTTGAGTGTCACTTCCGAATTTGGTATAATAGGAGGTGCCTCGAGTTTCACTTTTTTAGGTAAGTGTGGGGGCTCAAGGCCCACCACGTCTATAGTGTGGTCATTACCACCTTCTTGGCATACGATACAAGGAAGTCGTGAGGGAATTGGTCAACAATTACCAAGAAGATGCATCAAAAAAATAGTTGAAGCTGATAAAGAGAATCAATTATAAAATCTAAACAAGGATAACTACCCATTTCATACATCCTAACTACCCACATAGAAGGCTAGGTATTATTAAGATCTCAAGTATAAGTTTCATTTCATTTTTCATTTAATTACCTGGTTAACTCTTTTACCTTCTATAACAATGAGATGTTTCGATTAAGACGCCCAACCATTTAATTTTAGAAGTCATGAGTCACATTATATGGAAATCCAATTCCATTTATTTATTTACAATACATATAATCATTGAAAAGTACACACATTAATTTTTAGCATAATGGATCGACTCTGTAATGTACTCACCCCATCCCATGAAGGCCCATAAAAATCATGAATTGAGATATGAAATCACTCAATTGCTTCCAATTGTAATACAAGCATAATATAACTATCCATGATTCATTCATAAATCATATGAATATCAAGGAATGAAAAGTAGAGAAATTAACCTTTATGGAATGGAAATAGGTATGACATTAGAATTCTATGCGCTTATAATGTTGCATGTATTAATTCTATGTTACCTCATATCATTAGGAAAAGGATGAAATAAAATACTCAAATAGTTTAATAATATAAATCAAGACAGAACATATGTTTCACCCAACGGTCTAATAATATCTATAGTATTATCCAATATAGATCAATAGTAATAATTTTGCGTAACTTTGATTTATCCACATACATGGGTTCACGACGCCCAAGCATGACTTATGACCATGTCCAAGAATTCCTAATATTCAATATATTATCTACAAATAGTAGAAAAATACAGGAACCTATAATGATACAACATTGTGACATCCTAGGTTTGGATTCCACTTTATGGGTGCCAAGATCTTAGTGGGCCACATGGCCTCATGATCATCTCCCAGAATTCCAAAGGTTAAAGAAGAGTAGTGAGGGGATAGGGTGTGTCTGTAGGGAGACTGTACCATCGTTTCCAATGTGTATCACATCAGATAAATATAAAAATAAGTAAATAGTGGAAGAAATATATTTATATTGAAATCATAATAGAAAATTGATACAATAGTTACAGTAACTAAAAAAACTATAATAGATTGAATAACTGATCATATGTCATTTCACCAGAAAATAGGAAAACATGGATACAAGACAGTAGGAATAACATGTTACACAATTTATGAAGGAAATAAATTAAAATCCAATGCATCATGAGTTTTAACTCGATCCTCTATTATCAAGATCTATACTAAATAGCAACCAATCTTGTGTTTGACGATTTATGTTTCCTTTTGTCAACTCCTACAACAATGTAATCTCCTTCATGTACCAAACACCGTCTGGAGAGTGTGTGAGAAAAATCTCAATTGGACACCACCAATGGTTTCTACAATATTTGAACCATTTGAAAAAATGTAACAATGTGAAATCATGAATATATAATTTAAATCAAAACTATGTAACTAAATACCGATGTACATGCTTCATCCCTCGGCAGGTGTATGAAAATGTAACCAATAAAAAATATGATTACTACTAGTTTATAACACATCACATGTTAATAATAGTTATGATTGAATGTTATAACAAGGAAACCTGTAAGTATATTTAATAGTGAAGTCGCAAGGTAATAACTAAGGTGACATAGACCTTAATGGTTTTCAACTCAATAATAAATGCAGGCTCGCATGGGATAAGATTGTCATATAAATAGCATAGTCCAAGGTATTCAGCAATGAGATGCCTACTTAATCTAAGGATCTCATCCATTGTAAATGGGGATATGAGATGACTAGACCTTATGTGCTTTTACCATGGCACTTAAATGATAATGTTTGATCCATGGAGTGTATCCAAGCCATCCTATAATAATATTGAATGGATCCTATGATTTCATACTGTTAATCCTAATAATATATACATATAGTGATCTAGGTGTGTCTCAACCTAAGAAATCCATATCCAAGAATCGGAATGGGGTTCTCAAGTGCTCATGGAATTACCAGAAAAAAATCCAAGATGAGCTCATGTCAAGACACTCCTATTTGGTATTTAGTTCATGTAATATTTCATTTGGTTCAAGTATTTACTTTCATTGATTTGATAGATTCATGTAGCATGCATCCTTTTAATCAAGTCAAAATTAATCAATAAGTCCATTTAGTCAAAGTATTGCATTCCATTAGTATAACAATCCCATGTAGAATGTAACCATTATTAATTCCATTCAAATCATATTCAATAATTATGTTTCATTCCACTACCTTCCATTAATGTGTAAGGGGTGCTCTGGAAATGAAACCTTGTATTCATTCATATTTAATTCAGTCAAGTCATATAATTAGTATACTTACTAATTTACATTTCACAATAAATTATCAGTTGAAGCACTATCCAAATGTTGTTCATTTTGTGATCATACATGGTACTTGTCAGTATGAAATTAAAAATATAAATAAATAAATTTAATATATAAAATATTACCCTTACAAGGGTCATGAAAATTCAAACATGAATGGTGGATCAAAACATATCCAACACTAAAAACCCAATTATGGAATAACTTCGTACATGGGATGGATAGAGTTGGGGTCATATCTATCAAAAATTAATAACATATATTGAAATATAATATACATATAATTCTATGTATTATAATCATAAGATATAATTTTATAAAACAATGCATGTTGAAATCAGTGGGCCCCATAAGAGAAATTTCAAAATTAATGAACTTGAGGGTTGAGTTATAGACCTCCCACTATAGAGTGATTTGATTATCCTCACCTAGTATCAACCCTTGATTTTTCGTATATTAGTGTGGACCTAAGAAAAGAGTAAAAATGCTCAGACCTTGATAACAAGGTCGAGAGTTTAGGTATAGGAGAATGTCCTAATGAGACTTGATTACATTTTGTTTCACATCTAACAAGATAAACAAAATCCAAAATGGATCCCTTATGATGGAGATATTTAAATACCCATCCATATCCTTAAAACTGATCAATAATGAGATCCATGGAGGTAAATCTTACTTGAAGACGTATTAGGGAAAAAGAGGTGGCTAAATATATCATTAGGGGGAAACCGAAAAATTTACCCAAAAAGGTTGGTATATGGTTTGTCTGCATGGTTCCCTAGAAAGAAGGGTCATTTACACGGTTATACTGTATGGATATGAGAAAACCTTTCTATGTGGTTCTCCTTAAAAATATTCTACACACATGGTTGGGAAAACTATGCTCCAACTCTGCGACATGGAATGTTTTTCCAAAAATATGGGTTTCGGGCTCAAAACCTACACGGGACACCCCTAAGACCCATTATAAATCATTATGAATTCATATTAGGTCCTAATTATCAATTTAGAAAAACATTTATAAGATCTATAATTGAGTGAAACAACATGTTCTTACACCATTTTAATGGCATTAATTTCAAGGAAAGATAATGTAGAATCAATATGAAAATGTAAATAATTGAAAACACATTCCATTAACCAATAATATGATATCAAATTGAATAAACAAATTTTTCATAATGAAAATATCATGGATAATAATTGTAATTGATTGATAATTTAATAAAATACATAATTATTGGACACTATTTTTCCATGTACATGGAACCTTTACAATGAAGACATTTCCCAAAATGGTTTGTCATACCAGGTAGAAACCCACATGATTTGGCCAATTCATTCATCTCCTGATAGAATTGACACATAAAAGGGATTACATTAAATGGAACTCAATCTATTTTGTACCAGTCCTAACCATTCCTTATATATCGATTTATCAATTCAATTCATAAATATTTTTCATTATAAAATATTTTTATTGAGTAAAGTATATTGATTTGTAAATATTTCCCAGATAAATCATATAACATTTGAAGTAAAACACATTATTAAAAATGTCATTCAATTTATGTAATAATAATATCCAAAATAAAATAACATTGATATAAAAAAAATTCCAATGAAAATTTATTATAATGACTTGATGGTTTCCTGCGTAATTTAACACTCAAAAAATAATGTGAGGTTGCAAGATAAGATTTATCAGTTGGAAATTTTCAAGTAAAAAAACCTTTTATGATATAACTAAAATTAAAAGACTACATATCACAAAAATAAAATTATTAATTATTTAAAATATCCAATGGGAATTATATACACAACATAAGTATTAATTTTCTGAAAATAACAATTAAGCCCAATGGAATGTAAATAGTGATTAAATCCCTTACATGACAAGAAATTCTGGTTGAATTCCATTTAACCACCTATATAATGCTTTTAAAAATGTTATAAACATATACCGAAACCATATTAATAATTATAATATCATATATGTTCATTTTATGACATCTTATTACCATCTTGTTAATAATCATTCATTATTTTTATTTGTTTCCGATGTTAATTGCCTTCTTTTTTTAGAGTGTCTTTACTTGTAATTTTTTGTTTTACCTATTACTTATATAATGTATTCATCATCTAAATAATTAAATTAATTATTTAAATATAATAAATAGTTATTAGACATGTATTTAAGGTAATCCATATATATTTTTTGGGATAGGAATTGAAACGCACCATTCCTGGAGGTGGTAGGCCATATGTTCAAATGAGTGTTGCCTCTATTTTATTATCTTATTAAAAGAGAAAAGAGTAAATTATATATATATATATATATATTACATTATAAAATTTATTTCATATATATGAAATATATTTAAAAACCCACCTTCATTACATTCCATGTAATGCTCGAATAAATCATATCAAATTGAGGAGGCAGTAGTCCACACATCCTGAAACGATATTATCATATTTCTACAAAATGTAAATCAAGATTGTATGTGTTATATAATAATTACATTTTATAATTAAATTAAAAATATAATATATTTAATATATAATATTTAAATACAACATTATTATCAATCATAAAAGTTGGTAATGGAAGAACAAATTATATTGGTTCACGAGGCGGTAGTCCATCATACACACGAATGATGATGGTGTATTCCCTTGTACAAAACTGTGTTTCGGTGTAATTCATAACCTTAATATAAATACATAAAATTATTTTTTTGGGTAAATTTATTATTATATATGAAATATATAATGATAATTGAAGGGGTCGAGAAATAAATAAAATAAAAGTACTTATTTAAGAATATTTTCTCCTCTTTGGGTAAATAATTTTGTTTTATTAATAATGGACTTCAATTGATGGATTTATTCCAAATTTTAGGCATCTAGGATGAGTTATGGGATGTTTTTAAGATATTTTTTTAGTTTTTTTGATCCAAATGTTTTTATTTGAGTGAATTATTCCTGGGGACTATGTTCCCTTTTATAGTGGATGAGGAGTGGAATTCTTGTAAATACCTAAATGAATACACTATTTGGACATATCCCTTATATAATGTGCCAGAAATAATAATTACTTATCGATATAAGAGATGATATGGTCGATATATGGAAATATGATGGGTTTTAGGCAAATTTCAAGGTCAATATTTCCATTAATATTAATGTTTAACCAGTAAGTAAACTCATTTTCACCTTAATCGATGAAATTTATATAAATTTATTTCTCTAATATTTTTAGACAAATATTACATTTAAATTAATATAAATTATAAATTATTATTTTTCAAAATATTTAGTTCATTTTTAAATATTAATATTACATTATTTTCATAATTTAATTTTAAATTAATCCCTCTAACGAGATGATAAAAGATAGTTTTAAATTTGAAGATGTTGAAAAGTTTATTAATTTTTTATATAAATTATTTATAATAATGATTCCACTGACCTAATTTATATTAATATATATATAAACAATATAATTTTAATTTAAAAACCATTAGAAATATTGATTACCTTATAAATTATCTTGATGAAATTGCAGTTTTCAATTAAAATTAAGCATTTTCACTATTCATAAAAAATGAATACTCTTAGAAAAATAAATAAAATCACCCTAAGAAAATATTTAAATAGATATTTCAAAAATGAAGTTTATTTTTTAAAATAAAATTTAAATAATCTATAAAATTTTAGTTTTAAACTTTTTTTATAAAAAGGTAGTAATCCAGCCTTCTATAAAAATAATTTTTTTTTCTACAAATGTATTTATTCTTATTTTATACCTATATGGTCTATTGGAAAAATTGAAACAATTTTAATTGAATATATAACATATAAATTTCCTTCAGATATTTTAATTTTAAATATTAACTTATTTTATGGTGAAACACCTTGGTGGGGAAAATATTTTTTTCATAAAAACACATCATTTATATTCAATTGGTTATTATTTCCATTTATAATTAATTAGTCACCAATGAATTCATTATATAAATATCAATATACCATATTTTCTTATTATTTTTTATATTATTCATTCATACCATTCCAAATACTATGTAATAACTATAATAATATTTTAAATATATTATTAATAGTATTCTATTATATTCAGTCTTGCATGCAACCCAATACATTGACGAAAGTCATTATTACATATAAAGAAATATGATGAAGAAAATCATTATTGAATGAAACATAATATAACTTAGTATTTCATTCATTACAAGATATTTAATAGATTAATTTTTTTAATAATCATGACATCCTAAAATCTCTGTATATTATATTCTCTTCTACACTTGGTGTTTCGGGTCATGCACGGTAGACAATGTACTAACATTATAAATTTTGGGTCTTACATTATACCCACCTTAGTTATATTACGTCCTCACAATTTTAACATGATCTTCGTATTATAGGGTTTATTATTTAAAAATTAATTCATTATAAAACCCACAGTACAAAATGGTTAATAATAAACTTCTTAATAAGAGAGACATGTAAGAATAAAAGTCACATGGAATAATAACATAACTTTGTTTCTAAATAAGAGAATATAAGAGGGAAATTAAAACATGGAGGTGTGATAGAAAAGAAACAATCAAATACTGATGGAGAGTGATAGATTGCATTGATCACAAGAAAATGGGTGATCCTTAGACGGTTAATTTATACCAAACCATATAATAGAGTAGTGAGAAATGACATTGATATCATAAAAATGATGATAGTAGTAAAAAAAATTGTTCCAAGATCCTTCTCTTAGCTTATATGAACTATTCCACTTCTAATGAATATATGGAAATATAATTACATGTTATGTTTCAATATCATTATCAAAATCATATCCATTGGTAGTTACATGAAATATTTATACATCATTTATTATCAAAAGATGTATTATATTTTGAAATAAAACATTAATTTCTAAAACCTTTTTGAAAATTGAAATATATTAGTTCATTAATTTTTAATCTTATTTCCCATAAAAATATCAAGATTTAATGCTTTATAAGGTCACTAAATTTGAAAAATTAATTATCATCAAACAAAACAACAAAAACTAGATCTAAATCTTCACATACCACACATGTGAATTCATTTATAATTAATTATATAAAAATATTAAAATGACCTGAATTCCCATAAAACCTTATTAAAGCATGAATCATTACTTATTAATAAATTAGAAAATTATTATTGGATATATTACATAATCCATCGATGATAACATAAACCGTATGTCAATAAGTCATTAATCTATTCTATGGTGGTCAATATTGTCCAATTTGGATTATCCTAATCCATAATCTCCTTATCAAACAATAATTACCTTAAGAAGAGGAACATATTAATGGGTATCCAACCTTAAACAATGTTATTTCTAAAAACATTATCTTAATATTGATTCACTTATGTTAGCACCATTCAATATATGATATTTAATCATTAAGGAAATAGTATTTTAGTATAAATATTACTCATTTAATAGTTAATATGATGAGAAAATTATCACTAATTTACATTTATAACATATTTTATAGATCATAATATAGAATCAAATTAATAATTCTACCTCAGTTATTTCAATAACATATAATTCAGCATGATATCGTAGCTACTTCGTAGGTATGTTGCCTTCAGGCTTGAGAAATTTGTTTGCATAGTTTTCCATCTCATTGCGGGTTTAGAACTTAATTATAATTTTTTACATCCTCCCCTTTCGTTATTTATAATGTTGTCCATTTTCCCATTACATATAACAAATTCCCATTACTTTTAGGAATTTATCAAGGTGATTCCTTCCATGGTACATTCATGATACAAATTTGGTGATCTTATTAATTGATTCATTATATTTAACTTGGTGTTCATATAACCTCTTCTCCTCTGGATTCTCCATGATATATTGATTTTATAAAATTACTTCTCTATTTTTATATCATATATAACCATTTCATCATATGATGAAAATTTATGGGAGAACGATGCCCTTCTGTGAGTTGGATTAATCCCTTCAAATAAGTGGTTAATCTTATATTCCTTATTATGTATTAAATCTATGGTATACATTTATATACATATAAAGGTAGTTTTAAACTATTTTACATTTTCTTCTTCTATTTTCATTAAACCAGGGAACCTTATATTAATCATTATTAGTTTCTCGTGAGGGAAATATTATTTATGTAATGTATCCTTAAAGTATTTATGTACCAAGAGTTTTATTTTATCTTCATCCCTAGTATTTTGGATCAATTGACCCCATTGATTAGAATCACCATCGAGATAATTCACTGAGAGTTTAACCATTTCATTTTCACAAAATTCAAATCCAATAAATATTTTTTTATAAGGACTTAATTTATTGAGATGATACAATTGGATCTGTAGTCCCACTAAATTATGTCAGTCTATGTCACATAATGTCATCCATTATCAAATAATCTCACTATGTATTGGGTTCCTCCCACAAGGAAATTTAATTTTTTATAACATAATTAAATATACCTAATATATACATTACAATATTAGTTCTAATACCAGATATATTGGTTTCCCCATTAAGGAAACCTCTACAATTTCCCTGTGTATTGATAAACTTCTTCCTTCCCGATCCCATTTCTAAATAATGGAATATACTAGATTATACCATATCATTATGAAACATAAGTTCTAATAAAAAATAGAAACATTAACTAAAAAAATATATTTGTAAATAATCACATAATCATAAACATGGTTTTTATGGGATGATTTCTATAATTATACTCAATTCCTATATTATGGCTATGTTACATTATCTATTATTTCTTACATATAGTTTTAAATTATTCTACAAATATTTCTCTAATAACAACTATAAGAACCACAACCCCAGTAGCCAAAATCTGGTAACTTAATTTTTATGTTATAATAGATATAATATTTATATCCCAATAAACAGAAAAATTTAGAGGTTTTGGGAAACCATATAATATTCAAGGCACCCACTTTACATTTGTAATAGAAAAAGAAATTCAATAAATAACAAAATAAAATTCTATTCATTATTAAAAACACATTCAATGGATTTTTATTGATAACATGGGGAAATAAAAACAAAACATGGGTGAGATCAAATGCTCAGTAAGGGTTATGTACATAGGAATATATCACGAGTCAATAAAAATAATCAAAATTAAAAGGTAATTATCTGAACACACATTCCTTTTAAATAACATGACTATCAAGTTGAGACAATTTATAATCAATATTAAAAGGTACATAATTGAAAACACATGTCATTTAATCAATAAACTAGGAATTAATGCATCCACTAATTTTTTCATATTGAAAATCTCATTAATATTAATAATAAATGAATCATCAATGAAGGAAATTATTATTTATTTTATTCGATGTTTCCTAAGTACAAGCTACATTTATCATCAATACCTTTCACATTATGGTTTATCATACCATGTCGAATCCCATCTAATATGATTAACTAATTTGTCTTATGAGAATACAAATGCATCTGGAATATTACTTTAAACATTCCCCAACCCAAGATGTATTTGTCCAAGTTATTTCATAAATATAAAATAATCAATTTAATTTTTTATAAATGTTCATTATAAAATAGCCTAATTGATTATTGGATAAATATTTATAAATATTCCCCCAATAAATAATATAACATTCAAAGTAAACACCATACAAAAAATGGAATAAAATTTAAGAAATAATATTATCCATCATACAAAAAAATTGATGTCAAAAATAAATATAATTTACAATGAAAATTTATTATAAGATAGTGATTATTTTAAGAGAAATTTAACAATCCCCAAATAAAGTGATCTTGATAGATAAATTTTACGAGTTGGTAATTTTCAAGTGAAACCCCCTTGGATAATATAATTCAAACTAGAAATTAAATTACCATGACTAATAATTGATCCATGATACCACATATGAAAATTTCCTTATATACACCATATAAAATTTAATTGGTGACTAAAAAAAGTAATCCTCAATTGAAGGTAAATTGAGATGATATTCCTCACATTATGCTCCCTTTTGGTTGAACGCCCTTTAACCTCATGTATAATCATTCTAATAAAATTATAATGTAATAAAATAACAATATTATATTTTATAATATAATATATGATCCTTTTATAAAATAATCTCATTGGTTTGATAATAATCATTAAATATTTTTATTTATTTGGGGTGTTAATTTCCCTATTTTTTAGTATGTTTTGTGTAGTTATTTTGTAGTTACTTTTACCTAGATCATGACTTCATCACCACCAAAATGTATAAAATGGAATTATTGGTATTTAAATTTAGTGTACATGGGTTTAAAATAATCCGCAATTTTATTTCATAACAAATGAAATGAACTATTCATTGGGGCATTAGGTCGTACATATGCATGCAAACTACCTCCATTTTCATATCGTATTAAAAGAAAAAAAAGTAAATGATATATATGTGTATTATTATTTAATTATCATATTTATTTCATATATATATATCATGTTACTATTAAAAACACCCTTAATACATTCCATGTGAGGTGTGAATGAATCACAAAACATTGAGGAGGCAGTAGTCCACATATTCACAAATGATATTAACGTATTCTGAAAAAATTGGAAGCATGAAGGTATGTGATATATAAGAATTAAATAATAATAAATAAATTATAAATATCATATATATAATATATAAACTATCAATACATCATTATCCCAAACCATTAAAGGCTATAATAGAATAACTGACAACATTGGTTTGTGAGGCAGTAGTTTGTCTTAAAAACAAATTATGATTGAGTATCCCATTTGATATAAGTTCTTATGGATAAAGATAATACAATTATGATCATCGAATACATGTATATTTAAGTTACTTAGGTTATAATATAATAAATAAATAATATTATTTTATGGGATGGAGAAACAAATAAATGAAAAGTTCTCATTGAAGAGCATTGTCTCTTCTTTAGGTAAAATGTTTTGTTTTTCAGCTGATGATCCCCATGGTTGGATTTATTAACAAAATTAAGAATCGTGGATTATGGAATTATTATTGTGAGGATATTTTTATAGGGGTTTTTATCCAAATGGATTGATTTGTGTGATGATGTGAGGGGGTGAGTACCCTTTTATTGTGGATGAGGAGTATAATTCTTATAAATACCATATTATTAACAATATTGGGAGGTCTCCCTTTAATAATGTGAATCCTTTAGTAAATCATTTCCAATAAAATATGGTATAGTGTACAAATATAACTAGAAATTTCGTTTTGAACATTTTTATAGGTCGTTTTCCACCTTATTATGAATTTTTCACCAATAAAGAACTCATTTTTATCTTAATCGCTGTAATTATTTTTAATTGACATCTCTAATATTATTCATCATAAAATAAGTTTAATATAAAATAAATTATAAATTACTAAGAATATAAATATGGAATCTATTTTTAAAAATTTAAATAGCCTAATGTTCCTAAATGAATTCTAAATTAACCCCGTATACAGGATGAAAAAGGCATGTTTTTAATGTGAAAAATGATTAAATGTTTATTATGTGTATATATCTAATATTAATATAAAATTTATTAAAATTACCAAAACTGTATTAATATATGTATTTTTTAACTAATTTTACTTTTAAAATGATTCTAAATATAATTTAATAGTATTATTTATTTGAAAAAATGTCAGTTTTAAGTTAATATTAAGTATTTTTATTATTCTTCAAAATATAAAGCACCTAAGAAAAATAACAAAAAGTCACCCGAAAGGAATATTTAAATTAACATTTAAAAAATGGGACTATATTTTCATATTAATATTTTATAATATTCAAAAATTATGTTGAAAAATAAGTATTCTATCAAATGGCGGAAAAACTGCATTTTATAAGAAAATATGTTTTTTGCTTAAAATAGATTCGATCTTATTTTGTGATCTTAAAACATATTATATTTATTTTTTTTAAAAATTGAATATATAATATATAAAATTATTTAATATCATTCATGATAGTGATAGATTTTATTTATTATGATAAAACCTTTTTGTTTTTCATAAATATTGTTTTCCATAAAAACGTATCCATTATATTCAATTGGTATTTATTTTCATTTATAATTAATTGTAAAATATATGATTCATTATTAAAACAAGTGTAAATCATATTTTTCTAAATATTTTAAAATTATTCATTCCAAAAATTGTCAATAGATATGTGATAACTATAATAATATTTTAAAAATATTATTAATATTATTAAGTAAACACAGTCTTGAATGCAACACAATTCATCGAAGATTGACATTATTATGTTTAATAAAATATAAAAAAGAAAATATTTTTCTCTTTTGAAATAACGTTATAAATTATTTTTGAAATAAATATATATATTTGATTAAATTTATTTAAAATATTAGATATGTCATATTGTCTTTGGATTTTATATTATCTATTATGCATGGTGTTGTGTGATACACGCTATACAATGTTATTAATTTAGAATATATGGGTGTTAAATTTTATTTTAAAAAACATAATGAATATGAAGGCATGTTCCTTTTATTAGTAATCATTTTCATAAGAATAATTATATATGGAAATAATTGTTCTTATTCAATGAATCATAGGTCAACCGTTCTTAAATGAAATATTTATCCTCATTCAAAAGGGATAAATCATGAGTATCTTCTAACTAATGAATAATAAGAAAATTAAAATATTGATGATAATAGAAAATTTTAATATTTTGTAAAATTTTCCAATGCATTACATTTGGACATCAATTAAAATTTATTTAATATATTTGTCTCTAGTATCTTATATTATGAATTTTGGAAATTAATAAAATTAAAAGATGAATGTATTCATAAAATAAATTAATGTTGATTAGTTATAAATCATCAGGATTTTTAATGATTCTATATTCATCCTAATGATCATATTACAATCATGTTTACATGATTTATTAAAACTGGAAATAGTATAGAATATCATGGTCTTGAATGTTTAATACAAATCACATAAAAAATGTCATACTGGTTTTACCATGATCACGTGCTCTAAATATAATGATGATACAATAAGTCAAATGAAATAAAAATATATTAGTTGATGAAATCATCTAGTACTTAATTACATATGGGATAATGATGAAACTGAAAGGGATAATAATCAATGGAGTCCAAGGAAACATAAAAGGAGATATCTTTTAATTTAATCTATGTCTATGATTCATTTCGAAGAAACACTGATGATGATAATGACCTCAAATGAATTATCAAAATGGGATAAAAAAACATTTTGACAATAATTAATCTTACCTTTACAAAATAAAATAATTGCTAATTAATTTAATATAGGTAACATGATATGAACTCAACAAAAAGGATCATATAAGATTTAATTTCTTTTCCAAAAAATGTGGTTAAAAATATTAATAGATTGAATAAATGATGGGTTTTTAGAGCACTTTAAATGATTTATCAACTCTTTACATCATGATTTCTATGATATTATCTAATTTATGGCGATACTAGCTCATTTATTTTGTGATAACTTTGAAATAAATTTTGATCTAATTGGGGAAATGGTTTTTCTAACACTTAATTTTTTATTTCCTCATGAAAAATTTTTACAATGATCTCTCCTCTCTCTCTATATCCAATATGCCATCAATTTCATAAAATTGATTATTTTTCAAATTTTGATATTCCTTTTCAAATTTAAATTGTATTTTTAATTTTTTATTTTCATTTATTTTAATTTAATTTCATACGTTTCTTTTTTATGTCTTTTAAATATAAGATAAAGAGATTATGTCTGGTTCTTTATTTTTAATGGGGATGATGTAATATTCAATAATTTCTATATATTTCAACTAAAATTATTTAAACATTCAATATTTTCATATACATTTTTTTATTTGGAAGGATTTATTTTAAGGATATTAGCTTTTGATCCCTTATCTATATTAGATTCATAATATTTTATCCTTTTCTAATGCATGTACTATATGATGTACCCCGAAACACTAAGATATTGGAGGGGGGAATAAATGTGTAAACCTTTTCCTCAAAATTGATAGATATTGTCCCCACATTGGTTAGAACCCATTAAATATTTCTAATGATAATGATTAGTAAACAAACATTAAAATTCAAATAGATGACACAACAAGTTGACTTGGTTAACTATAAGTGGATAATATAAGGAGAATAAAACAACAGTGTGTTGGTCATACCAAAATTTACTAATATTCACTAGTTTTGGAGTAAAACATTTTATGCATAGTCCCTCGGTTACAAGAACATTTCCATTACTATGTTTGAGGGATATCTCACTACGACCCATAGAACACTTTTTTTTACTCCCCCTTTCTCACTACATTTTCAATTATCCACACAATGTTTATGGACTTCTAGGTCTCTTCATTTTCATTGAAGCATGCATACTCAATTGTAGTTAGGTCATCTATTATTTTCCTATTTTTACACATAGATGTAATCCACTTTTCTGTGAATTATTTTTTAAACCATTCTCTCTCAAACTGCACTACTCTTCATACCACCTATGCATGCTAACTCTGAAAACTACGACTGTGTACTTCCTTCAGAAACTGCAACTATGTACTACCTTCACAAACCATGCACACATACTTATTCTTCTCAACAGACTAACTCATCCTCCTTGAATTTTATTCCATGAGTCTTATTCCTTGAACAGTATTCTGTGAACCGTCTTCCATGAACTATATTTCATCACCTATTCTAGACTTCACCGAATTCATCACATATTTCTAGTTAATTTATCTTTCATGGTGTTCTCTTTACGCAAACCATTATACACTTCACTGAATTCCTACCACATTATTAATCTCAGTTTCTCTCCATAATGAAGGTATTAGTGATATTTATATAGAAAAATTGATCCCCATAATCTACTAATCCAATATTTTCCAATTATTTTATACTTCATCACCTTTACTGTAGATCATGAATATCCTATTCACCATTTTACCAACATAGTTAGCAAACAACTTCTCATCTTTCAAGGACGCCAAACTCTTCAGCAAACTAATCTCTACCTCTTTTTCACCAATGACAAGACATCTTGTAAACGGTTGTCTTCCATATACTACGAACCTTCAAATAAAACAATATATGACCCATGAACCATTTTTAATTTATGATCCACTTACTTCTTATTTGGTCTGCAAACTATCCTTCGCTGTCCATAAACCACGCATTGCAGACTAATTTTCTTAAAAACATCCATTGAAAAATAATAAAATCCCAATTAGGAGTCGTAAAAACATGGAAAACAATTAATAAATATTCCACTTAAAACACCTACATCATCACATACAGTAAGAATACTTTTCTTGAAAACCCCTTCGTCAACCCAATGTGGATTAACAAAAAACACAAACCATACTCTTGATACTATAAAGAACACCCTTCAGACCAACGCTATATTTAATTTTTAAATTTTTTTTAAAAAAATTTTCTATATCTAGGAATAATCGAATTTGTCACCCCCTTATTATTTTTCATTTTGATAACCACAATTTGATAAAAGTTTTAGGTACATTTTCTTTCTGAAATGTTTTAGGTGTTTCAATGTATAATTGATTAATGAAAAAAAATTATATTTAGAAAAATGGGATTATATGTTTTTTATAAACAATTTGGATATGAAACATGGTTTTTAGGAGACAGTTGGTTAGATATTAAGCGTGTTTGAATCATTAATTAGTAATTGATTATGTTTGATAACCTTTATTATCTCTTAATTGTGTATCATGAAAATATTTTATATTTATTTTTCTCATTATTTACAAAAATTATATATTTTAAGATTATGTGTTGGGGATAATAAAAAATTATGTGTTTTTAGAACTATAACACTGTCATTTCAAATTATTCCAAATAATCACTTCCATATCAATTGGTCCATTTAATTACCTTGTATTGATTATATTCAATATCAAATGAAGAAAATAAAAGGTAAAATGATGTTTCTTGTAAATTTCATATTCAATTATGATTTTAAAGTTGAATTTTATGGAGTAATGTTCAAATATTTGTAAAATATACTTTACGGAAGTATAGGAGTCACCAAATAATGGTTATGTTATATAGGCTATACTAGATACTCATTGAGATAATGTAGTGCTGTTATATTTCTATAAGTAGAAACTTATATGTAGTTAAATTATAAAAAAGTATATTCTAACAAGTAGTCCACCAGTCGCCCATTTTAGGCTACCAAGTATCTAGTAGTATCAATTTAAAATTTCTTGGGAAGTATTTATTTTGGTAAAAAAACATTCCATCTCTACCATTTAATTCTTCATTTCTCCCCAAATACTTTACTATTCCAAACTATAAACATGGATTTAAATAGAGGTTAAATGTTACTTATATCATAATGAACATCATTATTAAATTTTTAATACATTTAATGATGAATCTATGAGCCTTATTATCTAATTATCCAAGCCATGCCTTCAATATCTATTCTCCATTTCCATATATTTTAGGTTCTAACCCCAATACCTATCTCAAATTTTCTACATTAATCCAACTTTAAACGGAGTAAATATACTGGTGCAATAATGGATTTTTGACTTTAAAATCTATCATTTCCCAACACACATTTTATATTAGGTTATAATGTCTTTATTAATACATAGGGACTTTTATGTTCTTATAGCCTCATTATAAATTGAAGCTTAGCTCATTTTTATTGATTAAACCATGATACATTGTTCTTGTTATTCGATTAAAACCAAGGAATTAATTTTCTTAGGCTAATTTTTAATCCAATGGAATTTTCTTATAATACACATCACTCTAATTATGTAGTGGAGATGTATGGGATTTTTAAGAGATATTATTTAATTCATTTTTAGATCTTGTTCTTCTTCTCAATATATTACATCTTCCATAATTTTTTGTCAATTCAAACATATTGAAAAATAAAAAATGATTTTATCTTCACATATCCTTAATTTTAAATTTTAAAATTATATCAAATAGATCAATTATAGCTTAATCAATTTTTGCCATAATTTGTTTTATATCACAATAATTTTAGTTTTATATTTCCAACTTCATTTATGAGTTTAATTTTAAAAATGAAATTCACCCCCAAACACTCACTATTTTTTCTATGCCCACTCTCCACCAATTGTCCATATTAATGAAGGAACACATCATCAACTTCATCACACACTTGGGGTCAATTATTTTGCAACGCATTAGATCATTAAAATACATCATAATATTTATATTAAATTTATATTATCAAAATTATATTTCTTTAAAAACAATTTATGTTCTTGATCTACATTTTGGCTATGTTATTCATTCTTCTCTATATATATCAATTTATTTGTAAAGTCACATATCACGCATTATATGTGAAGATCAGATAGTTTCAAGTGTCCATGGAAAATTATTTTGAGATGATCTCAAAGAATATTCTGCCACATGAACTTATTCATTATAACTTATTATCTATTTTCAAAATATATTAAAATTATTCATACTAAATTATACTAGATTAATGGTTATTCATCCTTATACCAGGTGACCTAAAACATTATATCCTCTGTAGACTATATATAGTACATGGATCTATGTTTTAACCTGATATTTTTAATCTATTGTCCAATTACAATCATTATTTTCTTAGATAATTTCTTTGATAATGGTCACAATGGGGGTGAAAGGTATAGATTGATAACATTAATATAAAAATAATAAAATATAAAAGGGAAGTATTTTTTATATAGGTTCAAACAAAATGTCAAAATTCATTATTCAATACCACTCAACTTATTTATATGTGTGCATCACAAAACTAACATGAATTTTGAAGGGGTTTTATATACCTTCAACAACCTTCTATTTAAGATGGGGGTTCAACAAATACACTCATTGTTTACTCATGTTGAATTACCTATTTGAAAATAATAAATTTTAAATTCATGTGGTACCAGTATAATGAACATTGTTTTATATAGAAAATATAAACCCTTTAAATTTATTAGATAAAATAAATGAAATTAAATAAATATATTTCAAAACCATGGAATAAAATTTTATTCCAACCCGTGAATGAGTATTGTAATAATTTCACCCCATTAGTGGATTTAAAAATATAATGTGACTATTATAGTATAATATTTTTTAGTTAAACATAGTCACCATTATCTATTTGTTCCCATCACGTCAATTCTTTTTTATTAATGATTATGAAATTGGTAGTCCCTATTTTATCTATATAAGGCATAATTTTTACAATTATATGATCAATGGTTGACTTCCATGAATTTAAAACTCGAATTTCCCATTATAAAATTGATTCATGATCTCCTCCCACATCCTCAAGTGATAGTTCAATGATTTTCTATTTCATTCATAAGAAAAAATAATAATAATTTATTTATTATGTTTTCAAAAAGTTTTTTATAAGATAGTGGATTCACATATTAAAACTATCAGAATTTAGTATTAATAAAAAAATCCTTATGTAATTTTTTTATAATATAATTAATGATAATTCATTGAATTGTAACATTGGGAATGTTTCAAAACATGAATTTCAGTTTTCACTACCCAACTATCTCAGGTAGATTATCTATATAGCATTGATGTAGGTAAAATATGATTAAAACATCTTATCATATTATTAAAATTTATATGTAATATTTATTATCTTATTCATATAAAATAATTGTATTTTTCTTTTTTATGGATCTAAAAACACAATTGGGCTTCTGAAATTTTATATATTTCATTAAATTAAATGAATCTGTTTTAACATCATATTGAAAATTTCATTAGATATGATTTCATACAAAAATATTCTTAGATATATTATTTCTTCTATACTCTAATTACATTTATAAAAAAATTTATTCATGAAATATTAGTAGGATTTCAATATCCCTATTAATTTCCAACTCATATAATGATTTAATCAATGAATTATATAATTCATTCATTGTCTTATATTCTTTATAAACTATATCAAATTACCCTTATAAGTATGTATGTGTCTTCATGTGTGGTTCCAATACATGGAATTATTTGATATTCTATGATTTAAATCACCGATAACATGTCTAAAAATAAATATAACTATAAAAAACTATTTTATGGTATGAAAAATATATAATGTTATACCTATAAAAAATGATATTTTTTTATCATGGGTCATATAGTATCCTGTAAAATGATATGAACAACACAATTACTACAAAATAATTAAAAATAAAAAAAACTATTGGTATTTAGAAACATAATATATTAGTAAAAAATATAATATAATAATTGATATATGATATATGTTAAAAACAAATTACTTTAATGAAGTAAATATCATATAATATTTTATCAAATTTAACAATAATACTCTCTCCATTTTGTAATTTTATAACAAAATAAGATATATTATCATTTAATGGAAAATTATTATTCAAATTAATTTTATAAAAAAATTATATAATAGTATTATAAAAGAAAATATATATAGAAATGGAAATCTTGATTGATCATATTTTTTATACGTTCATCTTTTTTACTCATCTTCTAACATATCATTCTTAGATCCTAGAATAATTGTAATGAGATTTCAATCTATAACTAAATAAATAATTTAATTATCCATAAATTATTTTTGATGAATATACTAATTTTGAAAAAACAATTCAACATTTGTGACATTATTATAATTTTTATTATGAAGAACATATAAATCTAATGAAAACTCAAAACTGACTTTATTAGAAATATTATTTTATATCTAATGTTTTTTTGAGTATTGATGGATTTCCCTTTAAAAATTTAATTATAGTGAGAGCTTGCAGAATAATTCAAGATATATTACAAAAAGATTCATTAATAATTGGAAAATGATAATCTAAAACAAAATGGATCATTTTAAAAGATGATTATAGAATAATATGAGTTGAATTATCATCATCATTATCAATATTAGTAACATATGAAACTAATTTTCATTCTTTATGAAAATGTGCATACCACATTATCATGATCTCTTATTAATAAAATCATCATAAAATTTTGTTATTTACATAGTATTATTTTCATTACTATATTTGGGGAAATATTATTTTTTCAGAAAACTAACTCATCAAGGGTTCCATAACATGATTTAACTTCTATTATATTTCAATACTATATTTATTGTTTTTTTATTGTTTTCATACGTTATTATCCTCTATTGATGTACATAAATTATTCCACGATTCAATTTCATTATTAAATTCTTGTATTTTCCTTCAATATTTATACTCTTATACAATGAAATGATTCAATTGTATATAATGGCCAATATGGAAATATTATTGACATTCATTTAAAAAAATTCACTAATACACATGATCCATTTGTATAATCTAGTGAATTTATGAAATTATAAATCCAAACTATATATTATGTTATTTATAAAAACATTTAACATGTTCAACTATATTAAATGTATTTTTTATGAAGGTGTGAAAAATTATTTATCTATGTCTAAGGAATTCAGTAACCAATCCTTCAAGGAAATGAATTAGGCTCAGCATAAACAAAATACTATCATGAACCTTTTCAAGTCAAAAATTAAATGGTCACCCAAACTGGCCCATGACAAGGCCTAAAGGGAGTTCCTAATCCCCATGGGCTGGAAACTATTTTTGGGAATCCAAATAAATAGTTTATAATGATTTTACCAGTAAAATATAGAAATATAAATAAATATAATCTGAGTAAAATATATAAAAACATTCAATGATAATATAATAATGTTACACATATAAATATACCTCCATGTGACCTCGAGGGTCACCACCAAACACATAACCACACTCACTCGATGTGTGATCCAAAATAAGAAGAACCTGAAACTAAAAATTTATATCTGGTGTGAGTATTGAGATTCTCATTAAGAATGACAAGGAATGACAACTCTATATTATTTACCTTTAAAAAGATACCAAAATCATGTTATCCTGAAAAAAATATATAGTAGAAATATTATCTTTTATTCCTTTTAAATTATAGTAAAAATAATTCATATACAAAAAAACCATTTCCATTTCTCGACATTTTAGGAATAGTTTTCATCCTTGTATATTGATTTCAAAATAAAAGGAAAATATTTTAGATTAGAAAATTGTCTCCAAAAAATATATATAACAAGAATGAGGAAATTGAAAAGAAAACAGCTTCATTAATATCATGCCATAAGTGAGAACCATGTTCAATACCTATAGGTTACTAGCATAAGTGGGGAACCATAAACCTTAAACCATGGTAAAATGTGGTATAGAAACCACAACCAACAAAATCCTCGTGCATGATCTATTATGAGGGAATATCCCACAAGCCTAGTGGGCTCTTATCGTATCACATGTTTAGTTAGTGTTGTAGTTGTGAATCATATTAGGTGAAACCGAGACAAGACACATCCAAATCAACTATAATACTAGTACAAGTTATACAAACTTGGTAATCTAGTTCCCATGTTCTCTATTTCAATTAGTGGTGATTTTTTATCAAACTAGCATACATAAAAAATCATTTTCTTTATTAAAAACACATAAAACCACTCACCACCCATCTCCCTCCTTGATCTCATCTCCCTTTTTAGGTCTCACAAAAATTCATGCACCTCTTTTCAAGAGAGATATAAAAAATCACACATTTAATATAAAATTAATTTTTATAAAAAAATTGGGAAATACATCGAGAGGGGTTTCGCATTTTCACAGACCCTTCTAATCCTTCCAAACATGCGTGATTAATTTATAAGTAAGATCTTCTTGTTGGAAAACATGTCCACCTAACACTTTTAACACCTAAAACCATTTAAAAGACCAATTAAACACCAATGGCCATACACGTTTATAAAAAATCACCAGACCATATGTACATAAAAAACCATTTAAGAAGGAAAATTATCCATTTAACCTCAAATATATACCAAACCCCATGCATTTTTTCTAACATTCCAAATCATGGTATTTCCCCATTTTAAAATCACACAATAACCCATATTCATTATAAAAACCTACTAAAATATAATATACATGCCAAAATTCATGGGAAATACACATCAAAAACATAAATCATTTTAAAAACCCAATTTTAAAAATTTAATGTGTCAATAATCCTAATTAATTCTCATAAGTAAATTATAAAAAAATTACTATTCAAAACAAAAAATAGAATCGAGAATATAAGGTAAGGTACAACCCAAAACATCTCTATCACTTTTTAGGGTATATATAAACTTGTTAATATTAAAAAAACTATTTAAAAACTCAAGTAATTAAGAGATTCCAATTAAATGTCT
Source organism: Viscum album (assembly GCA_963277665.1). Classification (NCBI taxonomy): domain Eukaryota; kingdom Viridiplantae; phylum Streptophyta; class Magnoliopsida; order Santalales; family Viscaceae; genus Viscum; species Viscum album. The sequence continues at coordinate 396,766,181 of OY728151.1, read as the reverse complement.
GGGAAAATGGGACCTACCACAAAAGTGACTCTTTTTTATGATGAACACTCAAACAATCACTTTTTACATACCCGCACAAGAATTTATACATATAAATATATATATATATACTCATCGATACATTTCACATATTCCCCTTTCCATGAAGGAAAATTTAAAAAGATGGAATATATATATACCTATATACCTTAACCTATGCATGAACATATAGGCACTCTCGACACCCACAGCTCGAAACAAACACAAGGAGGTCCAATGCACATTATAAAAATTAGCAACAACTCAAAGTCCAAAAATCCATTTAATTATAATTAAACCAATGTGAAGGAATAAAAAACCATACTCTAATAATAATAGAAAATACATCCTTTATCAATTGTGGAAAGGGAAATCCTTAATGGGGATAAAGAACCATTAAAAATAAGAATCAACTAAAAGAAAAACCCTAGAACGGGATAGGGTTCATCCAAATCCTTTTCAGCCCATGGAAGACGGAAACAAAACAATTGAGAGATAATATGGAATAGAAGACTCATCGCAGTTATTCCCATCCAAGATAGAGAGGCGGAGAAGCCACCAGAGGGAGGTAAAATTGTGTCGGATCTCTCTCAGTTGACTGCGTTTTATGAGATAGAAGGGACAAGGGGACAACTATGCATATTGGTTAAGGAGTGGAGGCCCTCATGGAGGGTCTTATTAAAACCGTATTAATAAATATAAAATAAAATAAATAATAATAACAATAATAATAATATTAGTAATAATGACAATATTATTATTATAGAATTATTTTAATTATTAATATTTTTTATATTTGTTTTCTAAAATTGATAATTTTTTTCATTTTCAACACTGGGAAGGCACACAATATACTAGAACATTCCCCAACTATACGCACACTACCAGAGTGAAGGGTTACACTTATGGACTAGACTCACAGTTTGAGATGTCATGTGCCAATCGTGAAACTCACCTCAATCATTTGAAAGATCCACTTCAGATTTTTTCCCCATGGTTAATAGACCATTTTCATGATGTTCGCTACACTACTATCCCACCTAGACACTAGCATGGGCACCACCTAGTTATTACTAATTGTGCAGTCTAACCATGTAATAGCCAAAAGGATTCCCCAAAAAAAAATTCCACCTACCAAATATCAAAACTCAAAAGTGAGACTAAAAATAATTAAAATTAATAAAATAATCAATATTGAATATTATGGTCTGATAGCTCCTTAGAACAGCAACATTCATCCCATATAAAGTCATCTATCCAAACGAGTAATGAAACTTGAGTTTGACACTCAAGGTGGACAACAAAACCATGAACATGATGTGTCCTTTCACTCCACTAGTCACAAAAGACCAAATCTATAGGAAAACTAAATGGGAATAATCATGAGGAAAAGAGGATGGTTCCCCTTAATAGAAGAACCTGACTAGAACCACATTACCCACAAGGTAATCCAACATAAATTTTTGAGGGAATTATCATGTCGACCAATTAGCATAGTTATTGGGAATTCCCAAACCAACCCAAAAACCCCCAACGCACGGGAAAACACACAAAAAATGCACAAAACAAATAGAAAACCAATCCAAGATTTATCTTCTCTATAATACACGATTATATTCAAGATGAGGAAAACCTAAAAAAATTAACCACAAAAGGGATAACTATGGAAGAGGGACAACCATTACGAGACACACATTTTACGAGGAACAACAAGATGAATTACAAGAAAATAAGATGAAAACACCTTCTTATAAACAAAGTAGATAAATTAAAAAAATGGAATAGTGATGAAATTATACCTATACAACTGTTACAACAAAATAAAACCTTAAAGACAAGGAAGCTACAATTGTGAAACTTCAACCATCCCCAATCCATCACTAGTGAAAAAATATATAACAAGGTCATGAACACCCAATGGTTTACAATGTATGTGAATAGATTTATTCTGAGACCTATGGATGGAGCCCTGATGTCTTAAAACATAGGTTTCCTCATAGTTAGGAGCTGACAAACTCAACTAAAACATGAATTTTATGGCAGAGAGACTTACAGAAACCCTTAAAATAACCTAAGTGACCACACAAAATATAACATATTTTCAAATACAAACAATACATTCTTATATATTTCATCTATCAAATATAGGTTAAAACTGTGATGTTTTGGGAGTATTTCAGTACCAGGGAAGACACCAACTATACAACTCAATTATGAGTCTAGATAGAGTCGTTAGTGAGAATACTTAGAGAATAACTCATTTAAAATTTCCTCAAAAACTCTAACCGAATCATTTTTCACAAGTTTAAACCACTAAGTGATGAAAAACACTATTTTAAAAAACCTACATTCACAGAAATAAATTGTAATGAATCATAGTATCCAAGCTTTCACTTCTTACTTGGACTTTTCTAGGGATTACTCAAAAAAACATGTTAAAATATGAATAAAAATACATCGTAATGAAATCCACACATTAATCACAAATAAAAACACAAAATAAAATCACCATTCTTACCACATTTTTAGCAAGTCAAAACCATGAGCCTGTAAAAGATTTTTCTAAGAATTAGAGGAAAACACTTAACAATTTCTCACTCACATTTCCTAAAATTGAAATTCCCATTTTTGAAAAACGTTTTCTAGTACATAAAAAAATTTTAAACACCCACCAATCATATTCTATGAAATATCACATACATACATATTTGATCAAGATAAATCACTCATCCACACATATAATCAACTATCCACTCTCCATAATTATACATCCATATTAGTGATCATTCATTGGAGTATCCGAGGTCAATTAAAAACATTTATCATATCCAAAATAGAACGTTCAACTTAAATCCAAAATCCCCAACCAATTTGACAACTCTCCTTATCAATAAAGGAACACATTCCCAAATTCCCTAGTATTTTTATTTCACATTACGAATAATGTTTCCAAAATCCAAAAAACAATTTCAAAAACAACTTCAATTTTTCCTTTTGAAACCATGCATTCCATTAAAAGAAAGAATATCCCATTTTAAAAACAAAGTTTTTCACTTTTTAAATCACATTACCTCTTTAGAAAAATATTTCCTAAAAACTATTTTCATTTTTTAGATCGTCCCATGCCATCCAAAATGAAATCCAAACATAACTCACATAAAAAAAACAAAAAATATAGAACTAGTGGTTATGCCAACCTAGAATCATGGCTTCACATACCATGCTTTGATTGAGCATAAACATTACGAAGTATCTTGAACCATACCATCAAGCTACAGATGGGTTTCTACATCATTAAATAATATCATGAAACACTAGTTCACAACCATTCACATCCCTTATCCATAGAAAAAAAATGAAAAACTCAAATCTTAGACTACCCCTAGTAACTCAATGCTCAGAGAGGGTAGAGGTTCATGAAGCCTTTACAGAACCAACCTCTTGAGTACCGATAGACATAATCTCTATGCTACCCAACACACTATAAAATTAAGGCCTCCTATGTTAACATATTTTCAGGAACCAACCCGGTTCAACCCTAAAACGGTCACCCAAGCTACCTGCAACAATGCCTGATGAGAAATACCATTCCCTAAAATATAAAAACTAATGTCAATAATCAAAATAATATAATTAGGAACAACTTGGAACATAACCAAAATAAAAATAAATAAATAAAAACTAAAAAAGTAAAACACTAGCAGTGGAAATAAAATAACATTTCATAACTAAATATACCCCTAGGTGACCATGTGGGTCACTAAAAAACACAAAACCATGCTCTCCCCAAGACTGCTCCAAAACTCAAGCATCCCAAAATAAAATAAAAACATAGAGTTGGAAAGATCACTAAGATACTAATTAGGAATTACAAGGAATGACAACTCTCTATGACACACCATTAAAATGAAACCCAAATAATGCTAGGTTGAAAATGATACATAGTAAAAATAATTGTTCCTTTTTTCTCAAATTCTAGTAATAAAATTCATATTTCAATGAAACTACATCCATTTCATAATGTTTCAAAAATATGTTTCATGCATGAATAAAAATTTGAAAATGAATGGAAATCCTTTGAGATTAAAACATATTTTTCTATAATGAGAGAGAAGAAGCATAAGAAAAAAGAGAAAATTACACATCATGACTATCATGTTAGAAGTGAGAACAATTGGAAATGCCTATAGATAACTATAATAATTGAGAGCCTATAAACCTCCTATATTGGTGAATAGTAGTTTAGAAACAACAACCAATAGTTTTTGTGGGCACGATCTACTATGAGGTAACAACTTGCATTCATATTGGTCTCAAATCATGTCACATGATTAGTTAGTGCGGTAATCATAATTTCATCTAGTTAAAATTGGTATAGTCCACTTCTAAATCAACAACGGTACCAATTCTAGTTAGCCCACCTATGCATCCAGGTTTCCAATTTGTTCTATTTCACGTTGTGGTGAGCTTAAATCAAATAAACCTATATGAAAAAAATCATTTTCATTTTTCCAAAACACATCTAACCTCTCACCATTGATCTCCCACCTTGAGCGTATCCCCCTTTTTACCTCCCAGAATAATGAAAAAACCTATTCACAAGGAACATATCACAAATCATGATTTTCACAACTACTTGATTTTTTTAAAACAATGGGCATGCCTTATGTGGGGTTTTTTATTCTCAAAAATAATTCTCAATTTCCTAAATGGGCCACATTACATTACGTGGAATATCATCACATTGGAAACTTTGTTCACCCAAAAATTTTATGTTCTAAAACAATTTTAAACCCAAATTAAACACCAAAGGACCCGTAAATTTTAAAACACACTTAAAACCATACCTAAGGAGAAGGAACCCATTTATGAAAGAAAAATCACCATTTAACCTTGAATTTACATCAAAACCCATGCACTTTTCTTAACATACCTAATCATGTAATTTCCACTATTTAAAATCACTCAATATACCATATTTATTCCAATAGACTTTGACAACTAAAATATACACATAATTTTTTTTGAAAATACCCACCATGCACCCCAATAAGTTATTAAAAAATAACTTTTAAGCATTTAAAGAGTAAACTATTATAAATAAAGCTCAGAAGCATATTTAAATGGAGATTATATATTTCTAAACATAATATTGAATCATGAAAACAATGTAAATTCCAACATCAAACATCACCATCACTTTTCATAGCATATATAAACAATTTAATATTAAAAACACTCATTAAATCACTCATAAAATTAATGAATTCAAATTAAATGCTTGGGAAATCATGACCTACAAAAAAATTCTACTTTTGGATAATGACCACTCAATACAACCCTTTCCACTTCCACACAAATGCATTGATTTATATATATACACACATGGTTGTATTTCACATATTCCTCTCTCTATGAGGGAATATTTACAAACAAAACATATTAATATAAATATATATATATATACCTTAACCTACGAATGTACATGTAGAAACTCACAACACTTGTAGCCCTAAACCACCATAGCATGGTACAATGCACTCGATAAATATTACCAGAAACCCAAAATCCACAAAACCACTAAATTAAAATTAAACCATAGTGGATGAATCAAAAAACATTACACAAAATTGATGTGAACCAAAATTCCGTTGATAATCGTTGTAAGGAAGATCTTCAATGGGGCCAATGAATCCTAAACAACAGAAATATACCAAAAGAAATACCCACAAATGATTTAGGGTTTTTTAAAACCATATTTTCTCCATGTAAGGGATGAAAACAAAAAATAGATGTAGAATATTTGGGAGGAGACACACCAGAGTGATTTTATCCCATAATCGATAGGTGGGGTAGTAACTGGAAAGAGGGAGTGGTGTGCTTGAGCTTTCTCGGTTGGTCGTGACACACGAGAATGAGGGGAGGGGGGTTTTCCACACAGATTTGGTTGTGGGAGGAGGTTGTCTTTGAGGGTTCTATTAAAACCACAGTAATAATTATTATAACTTAATAGTAACAAAAATAACAAAAATAATTATATTCATAATAATAATAAATATCATAATATTAATAATAATAATATCATCATTATTATTTTTATTATAAAATATTATAATTATTATTTTCTATTTCATTTTCTGTATTTTATTTTCATTTAATTTTGTTATTTTTTAAACAAAGGAAAAGCTTCACGGTATGTCCACACGGTCTATCAGACCATACATGAATCATACACACCCTGTTGGAGGGAAGGGGCACATTCATGTCATGGACACATGGTTTCAGAAGCCACAAACCAAACATTAAACTCAACTCTATCATTTCAAAAATCCATTTCACTTTCTTTCCCCATGGTTAACAAACCATGCACAAGTTGTGCGCCACACTACTTCTCCACCTGGCTACTCACATGGGAACCAAACAGTTACTACTAACTATAACACCATAAGGATATAAAATAAATTTAATAAAATGTATAAAATACTAATATTCTATTAAACAACACTTTATTTCATTTAGATAGCTATAAACATTCCATTGAACATAATTTTTTGGCTACTATGATTTTTACGTTGAAAAAAAGAACATCATTGATTGTCATAAGTATGTTATTTGGTGTCTAATAGAACAAACATGATTTTTTGGGGAATAGTAAAATACCCTTATAGATTGTAATATCAATAGTAATATGAGTATTATAAATAGAAAATCATATTTTTGTTTTTTGTTTTAAAGATATAAGATAATGAGATCTTGATTAATTTTTTGATGTGGTATAAAAAGCATTATAGTTTTAAAATTATTATTTTTCAAATAAGTTATGTTTTTATTTAAAAATTAAATGAATCATAATTAGAAAATTATTGTCAAAAAATGGAGTTCATTTTTTAATTCTACATGTCAAAAAACTATTAGCGTAAATTTTTGGGATTTTTCAGAAAACCATGAATTTTTTATGAATACTAAAATATGGTAATTTACTTTACATATACATGATTTGTAAAATAAAATATTCTTAGAATGATGGATGATGTAAGAACAATTGTTAAAAATAACATTCTTCATTTACTGTTTGTGATCCCATGACTTAATACTATTCATATTCTTAAAAAAATATTAAACTAATGACAAAAATAATGGAAACCCATCCTATCCTCTACTATAATTACCACCCTCACCCTCCCCCACCCTTTTCCTCTAACACTTCCCTAGATTTGAGAATTATATAAATTTTACTGAATCCCCTTCCCAAATATCTTCCAAACTTCAAAGACCTTTTGGTATCACCAAAAGGCCAAAACCAAATTCCTTAATGAGGATCTCAAGGAGAAGAGATCAAGAAGTAAAAATCTTCATTCATTTTATTTTGTTTTGTATTCTATTATTTTATTTTTATTAAACAATATATAAGTAACCTTATTCAATCAGAATTTAATATCTTATATTATATATTATATATATTTTTATCTTGTTTTTAAAAAAAATAAGCATCATTTTTCTTCTAATCTTCCTTTTTTAGAAATAAAAACATCGTCTGTGATGTGTCGATTTTCAGATATCATGGATGAGGTGTCTCTAATTTCCTTTTATTACATAAAATCTTGTTGTAAAACCATTTTTATGGTTGTAAATGATTCTAAATTATATTTTATTACCTCTATTATATTATTTATTTTACTTCTATTCACAATATTAATGGTGTATGAATAAACAATTTCGTGATTATTGAAGAACCGCCAAAATGATCTAAATGAATATCACTCAGGTTTTATCTAACGATTCATCCACATAACATATATCCCATATGATTTATGTAATCATTTATGATTATGAAATCACATTTACTCCTTTTCTATCCACTTTTGTATTTTCACTTCCATTCGACAAGAAAAATCTTTTACAAACCCACCATGTAAATCATGTAAAGCATGCACCTGAATCAATGGAAATAACAAAATATTATTCATAAATTAGTAAAATTATGTAATAAAATGAGAATAAAAGGTGTTATAAACATGATTAAACTTATGGTAAATATTAATAACAACTTTTTAACTATTATATATGAGGTTTAAACTCGTTTTAAGTATGATGAATCAATGGTATGAGAATTTTTAAACCAATTTTTTTGTTTCTGTTGACATAAAACTTCATTGATTATGTTGTACTGAGATTATTTGTGTAATAAATTTCGTTTAAATTTCGTTTTATTATGTGTATTTATAGTGTATACACATATTCAATTCATTCTATTAATTATCATATCAATTATATGATATTTTTAGTGGACATTTCATTTAAAATCATATTTTATATTTCAATTTTTACAATATTCAAAACAAATGTTTTGGGAATTTGTTCATGATTTAGGATTATTTTATTGTTCTTGGTAATTTTTATGAGAATTTTGGGACCTATATATCCCTATAATTCATTAGTTATTTGTATGTTGGATGTCGGTCGTATGGTTACTCCAACTGTAACTACAATAGTTACACCATAATGCAGCTATGATGGTTACATTATAAGGTAGCCATGACTGTTATAAATCCTAAGGATGACAAGAGGGTTACAATAAAAGTAATTAATTCCCAAATATACCCATATTTTTTTATATATTTCAATCTATTGTTTCATGTAAATCTCATGTTTCACAATTAATGTATATATTGGAGTGAATTATGTCTTTATGAAAATGATTTCACATGTTTATAAGTATTCATGATATAATGGTTTATTTCATAATTTTTATATCCATTATTGATCTTTGTGTTCTCATCCAATGTTTTTAGATGATTTATTCTTGAAATAAGGATGTGTGATAGAAATATAGATGTCCAGATAAATGTTATGACTATTTGTTAAAGAAATCATGTTGTTTCTTGATGATAAAAAATATATGTTTTTGATAAAATGGATATTATAGCAGTGGTAGAAACATTGTATGATTATGGGTTGATATGTATGATTTTTGTTATTAAATATTTAAAACACTAAACTGAAATGATTTTTTTGTGAAAGTAAACAAGTAAAATCTATATGAAATAGATAGATTATGTAATGTTTACGGTCGAGTCCTTATAGTTGGTATCATAGCATGTTTAAAACACATTAAGAGTTAATATAATAATAAAATAATAACATAAATTATTTTTAACATGTTTTTATGTTTAAATAGTATAAATTTTTTTGATTACCAAGTTGATTCATCTATGATATTCTTATTCAAAATTGTTTCCTACAGAAGAAATAGGGAAGCTGAAGTTGGAAGGAACAAAGAGGCAGATATCATTCTGAATCTGCAACAGCGATTGGTAGGAATTAGAAGTGAGTAGTTTGTGGAAGTAATGTCTTATCTGATTTTGGAAAAAAATAGTGGTTTCATCCACATAAGATAACAACCATATCTACCACAATATAACATTACGATATTGGAAAACTTTATGTGGAAACACCCTCCTAATTTTAGTTAATCTTCTTAACCATTAACGGCTGAAGTATGGATTAAATCCCTTGAAAATATATTAAATGAAATGGGATATTTAGATAATCATATTTTTTGTATATCTGTTTACCTTATTGTAGTTGAAGCTGACCAGTGGTGGTAAATCATCACGAATATCATGAATATATAGGATATTAAATCTTAGAGTGGGATGAATTAAAAAGTCTTTTCCTAGAAATATATTTTCCTAAGGTGGTTTGACAATGTATGGATAAAATATACCTTTAATTGAGGAAAAATTAGAATGATTCAATGTACTTTTATAAAAATAATTCACATGATTGGAAAGGAATTCTATAAAACTTATTTAGGATCTGGAGAGAAAAATAAATCACTTTTACTCAGGATTATATCCAATATACCAAAGGGAATTTGCCTCCAAAAAAATCAAAACATATAAGAATATTTTCCAATGTTCTAAGAGAGTAAAAATAGTGTTTTATAATAAACACCTATACATTTAAAACCAATATAAGTATAGTTCTATATGGAAAGCGATGGGTAAAAATCAAGTAATGAAATTTGATAGTAAGAACGTCCAGTTTCCAGTTTGTGAAAAAAAATTGAATAGAACCCTAGGGAATGTCTTAAAAAATTATTGAACTATTTTTATGTGGTATGTTTGGTCATATTTCCAGATATTATAAAGAAAACCATATTAAGATTAATTCTACTAAGAAAACTGTAGAATGTTTCAAATGTGGTCAGATGGGTAATTATGAAAATGTATGCCCAAATAAAGATCCAAGTGATGGAATGTAGACTGACTATAAGAAGAAATATGTTTTTAGATCTGTTTTGACTATGTCAATAGATGTTATGTGATCCAATAACGTTGCATAAGGTTCTTTGATTATTTACTCATATTTTTTTGAAGCCTTGTTTGATATTATGTCTACAAATTCATGTATTTCTGGGAACTATTCTCATTAATGTGAAATATCACCTCAACAAATGAGACAATAACTTATTGATAAAATCCATGGAGAAATGATACAACAAAAAAGGAATTTTTAGAATTTTTTTGTTATATTTGGGAAAAAATATTTTACAAACCTTGATGTTTTCACTTATTAGATTTTTATATTTTTTAGGGTATGGATTGGTTTTCTATATATCATGATAAGATTGATTTTAGAGCTAAAGAAGTTGTTTTTCAGAAATATTTTCATTTATTATATAATAATGATCCCATAAAATTTATAGCATATCTGAAATATGAGAAACTATTAAATTATTGAAATGATTGTTATCTTGATCATATTATTGAAAACAATGGAACTATTTTGATTAATGGTGTTCCAATGTTAAATGAATACCTTTATGTTTTCACTAATGAGTTTTCTGGTGGTATATCTAGTCGTGAAGTTGATTTCACAATTGACAAAGTTCCTCATGGTAATCCAATTTCAAATCCTCGTTATCATATGCATCAAATAAAACTTCTTGATTTTAAAAATCAATTGTAGGAGTTTGTTTATAAATGATCAATTCATTATAGATATTCACCTTGGTGAGATCCTATTATGTTGTTTAAAAACAAATATCCTTCCATTAATATTTTTATTTATTATAGAGATTTTAATAACATTACTATTTATAATAGGTATCTTTTTCCTCACATTGATGACATGTTTGACTAGATCCACAGAGCTCAGTATTTTTTCAATATTGACTTGAGATCTAGGTACTATCAGCTAAAGGTGAAGGTTGATGAAATTCCCAAAATATCTTTTTGTACTAGATATGGTCATTATGAATTTTTTTATGTTGTTCGTGTTAACTAATTATCCTTTTTTATTCATGGATCTTATAAGATGAATATTTAAGGAGCTCTTACATAAGTTTTTGCTTTTTTTCATTGATGAAATTTGATTACATTATAAAATTAAATAGGATAATTAAAAAAATTTATGGTAAATTTTTAAAACCGTAAAATAATATAAACTATATTTAAAATTCAAAAATTTTGAATTTTGGTTCCAAATATTCTTTCCATGGTCACATTATTTCAAAAGATAGAACTATTTTTGTTCATTCAAAATTGAATGTTTTTGAAGAATTTCCAAGACCCACAAATATAACAAAGATTCATATTGTTCTTGGTTAGGTAGGCTATTTCCAGAGGATTCATGAAAACCTTGCATGATTATCTAGTCCACTAACTAAGTTAACTTGAAAATGAGTTGAATTCACATGAACAAAAGAATGTGGTGATTGTTTTTAAGAATTGATAAATAATATTGGTTAATTCTCAAGTTATGTCCTTACATTTTAGAAATGGCGAGTTTTTTATATGTAGTAATTCTTCTTTAAATTGACATGGTTGGATTCTGATGCAAAAAGGTCAACTAATTTATTATGATTTAAGACATAAAACCCAATGAATTATATTATCCAACCCATTATTTGTAATTATAATTTGTGGTTTTCAATTTAAAAATCTAGAGGAATCATTTATACAGAGCCAAATGTGAAATATATACTGACCACAAAAGTATGATGTATATATTAACTCAAAAGGAATTAATCATGCGGCAGAAAAGATGGTTAGAATTGATAAATGATTATGATTACACAATAAATTACCATCATAAAATAGAAAACAATTTGCAATATGTCTTGAGTCGAAAACATTATGAATCATTAACTATGTTATGGATGGAATAAGGCCCTTTGATTAATAATTTATTGAATTTTTTCTTAGAGGTTTTTTGTGGATGAAATTCCTCTTTTTTATTTCAGGATTCAGTGAAGTCATATTTTTCAGACAATGTTAAGCCAGTGCAGAAAGAAGAAGGGGAATAACAAAAAGTATAGTATTAGTTAAAATGTGTAAGTATCTATAATTTTACATTGATAATGATTTTTTTGTAATATTTGGAAAGAGATTATGTGTTATTTCAGATTATCAGCTAAAGAAAGAGTTGTTATGTGAAGCTCATAGTTATCCATTTCCAGTTCATTTGGACAGTACAATGACTTATAAAGACCTTCAAAAGTATTATTTTTAGGATGAAATTAAAAGATATCATGTATATTTATCTACAAAATGTTTGACATGTCAAAAGGTTAATGTATGGCGTCAGTTTCCAAATGGGATTCTTCATCCTTTTCCAATACTGGAGTGGAAATGGGAAAATATACCCATATAAGTCATTGTTGGACTACCAAAGACTTCTTGAGATAACATTGAAATATGGTTTATTGTTGATCGGCTGAATAAATATTCTCATTTCCTTCTTATTTGAGATATTATGCCTTTGGATCATCTTTCCTGAATGTACCTTAAAGAGATTTTAAGGTTACATAGAGGTCATATTTCCATTTTATCTAATTGTGCTCATAGGATCATTTATAACTTTTGGAAATGACATAATAAGATGTTGGTTAACACAAATAAATTCTAGTGCATACATTCATCGTCAACCATATGCATAGTCAGAACTAATGATTCCTACATTGAGGGATATTCTTCTTGATTGTTCAGTGCATTACCAAGGAAGTTGGGATCAACAGATTTCATTTGTTTAATTTTATTATAATAACAATTTTTATTCCAATATACAAATGGATAATTTTGAGGTATTTTATGGGAAACAGCATTGAACTCTATATTTTTCTGATCAAGTTTGGGAGAAGAATTTGGTGGTTGATGAATTAGTAGAGGATGTGGCTAAAGAGGTTAATATTATCTAGCAACACATGAGGAAATCACAGAGCAGGAAGAAAAGTTATACATATTACAGGAAGAAAGACTTTTCATTTGAGGTAGATGATGATGTTTTTCTTAGAGTCTCTCCCTGGAAAAGTGTTATGTGTTTTGGTAAGAAAAGAATTTTGAGTCCACATTTAATTGGAAATTGTTAAATCCAAGAGAAATATAGACCATTTGCCTATCGAGTAGCTTTACCTCTGAGTTCATCTTTGGTACACAATGTTCGTCATGTTTTGATCTTCAAAAGAATAATCTAGATTCATCTCAGGTTTTGGTCACCTATGTAGTTTAGTTATATGAAAACCTATCTTCGGAATATAATCATTTTTAGATTCATAATTGATGAGAAAACGCATTGATGAATAAATTATTCCACCAGGTAATGGTTTTGTGGGGAAACCACATGGTTGAAGTATAAACTTGTGAATCTAAAAATACAATGATGGAAAGGTACCCTCACTTCTTTAGTAATTAAATAAAATTAGGAGGAAACAATCTCCAAAAGGTAGGGAGAATGTAACACCCTATGGTTTTACAAAAAAAATTAATAAAATACAGGAAACCCTACGACTATATGAGAAAAACTTTTTTAAGGTGTTAGTAATAAAATATCCATTAAAAATAATTTTACCACTTAACTGATTTGAATTTTGAAAAACAGACATCTATGGTTATGATTAGTAAGTTATTTGGAGTCTGATTGAACCAACATTATTTTCAATTGATTATTAATCTACCATTATGAATAGTAAAATGACCCTTATGAATATCAAAATGTGTTATTATTTTTTTTCTAGGGTTATATGATAATTAGATCTTTATTAATTTTTCAAAGTGATATAAAAATATTTATAGTTTAAAATTTGTTATTTTTCGAATAAATTATGATTTTATTTAAAAAATTTAAAATATATAAAAAATTATTTTCAATTTTATTTTTCATTTTGGTATTATACATGTCAAAAATTTGTTAGGATTAATTTTTGAAAATTTTTGCAATATTCTTGAATTTTTTTTCAATATTAAGATACATTGATTTTTAATATATATACATTATATGTTAAATACATTATTCATAGCAACATAGATGATTCAATCACACTGGGTTCAAAATCACATGATCTCTTTATTATTTTGGGTGTCATGAATCATGACTATTCATATTCTGAAGCAAAAATATTAACCTAAAGATTAAAATATTGGAATCCCCCTCTTATCCTCTACTATAAATACCACCCTAACCCCCTCTTCCTCTCTCCACTCTATAGTATTTGAGAATTGAGTAAATTATTCCTGATCCTCTTACCAAGGATATTCCCCTCTCCCAAAACCAGCTGGTATCACCGAAATTCCCAAACAAAAGGCCTTAAGGGGGATCTCAAAGGGAAGAGGTCAGAATGTAAAAATCCACTTTCATTTTCATGTATTTTCATTTCAATTATATTCTTTTCTTAAACTATCTTCCCCTATACTTATCCAATAAGCTTGAAACATTTAACAATATAAATTTTATGGATTTTTTTCATGTTTATGGAAAACCTTCATCATAATTTAATCTCTCATATTCCTTTTATTCTAAAAACAAAAACATTGTTTGTGATGTGTCGATTTACCAACATCATTGATGATATGGAATAAATTTACATTAATTCCCTAAAATATGGTTGTAAAACCATTTTAATGGTTCAAATAAATTTTAATGTTTATTATATAACCTCTCTTATGTTCTGGAATTAATTTATGAATAATATTAAAGGTATATGATGAATCATGTTTTGGATTATCGAGGAACTGCCAAAATGATCTGAACAAATATCACTAAGGATTTATCTAATAAATCATACTCATACCATATAACCAAAATAATTTATAGAAGCATTTAATTTTACGAAAACATATAAACACCATTTCATTCTTCTTATTTTGTTTTTATTCTATTCAATAAGAATAATCCTTTAAGAACCCTCCATAAAAATCATGTAAAACACACACCCGAAATAAAGGAAATAAAAGAAAATTATTATAATAAGGATATGGGTAGAATAATGTTATAAAATGACTATATATATTGTTATAAACATCATTATGGTTCAGTAAAATATTAATAACACCCTTATAACCATTATATAGTAGTTTTTAACATTATTTAAGTACGAAGAACATGAGGTAATGAAATTATTAACTTAATTTTCATTTATTGGGTTAACCTTCTCTTTCAAGGATTATGTGGAAAAAAGATTATTTTTGTAAATAATTTCAATTAAATAATATATTATTATTGATTTTTATTTTTTGTACACATATTTCATTCATTTTATTAATTCTCATATCAATTATATGATATTTAAATGGGACTTCTCTTAAAAAATTCTCTTTTAAATTACAATTTTTACAAAATTCAAAACAATTTTTTGGAAAAGTGTTCATGTTTTATGATTATTTTATGGTTAATGGGAATTTTTTATGTGAAGGGTTTGACCTATATCTCCCTCATATGAATTTGGTATGTTTATGTAGAAGTTTTTCTTTATTGTTACTCCAACTGTATGGGATATGGCTACACCAAAAGTTAGTCGTGAGGGTTATATTTTAATGTAGTCATGTGGGTTAAAAATCACAAGGTATTCATAAGGGTTACAATATAATTATGTAATTACCCAAGATAACCATACAGTTTTATATATGTTCCTTAATGTTTTATAGAAATCTTATGATTCATAAATTAGGTTTATTTGGGTGAGAAGTATATATTTGTGAAAATGATTTCATTGGGTTAGAAGTATTCATGGACTAATGGTTTCTTCCCATCTTTTAATATTCATTAATGAAATTTTTATACTCATAACATGTTTTAAAGTATTTTAAAAAGTTATAAGAATGTGTAATAGGAAGAATAAAGTTAAGATAAATGTTATGAATATTGGTCAAAGAAATACTATTGTGGTTTTGTGTTAAAAATTATATTTTTTTGATGAAAGGGATATTGTTTAAATGGTACCAACATTGTATTCTTATGGGTTGATAAGTATGAGTTTTTTCATAACACCATAAAAATAAAAACTGAAAAGATGTTTGAGAATGTAAAGAAGTAAAATCTAATTTAAATGTCAAGATTATGTAATTTTTATGGTCTGGTCTTTATATTAACCATGCCATCTAACCGTGAAATAGCTAAAAGGCATCCCCAAAATTAAAGTTTCAACCTTATAACTTCATAAACTCAGAAACATTTTTGAAATTAATTAAAATAATTAAAGTAATCAATATTCTATACTAGTGTGTGACAAATACATCTCTTATTGTACCTCAATATATTCTTCTAAAAGTATGACATGTAATTTATTCCCCCAAGAACTTCAATCTCTTTCTCATTTATCTAATTTATATTCAAATTCCCTACAGAGGAAGGTGATTTAATAAACAATACTTATAATATTAAAAAACATGAATTCTATCCCAGGCACAAGTTTTTATGATTATAGAGTATTCATGGGGTTTTAACATTTGAATATACTAGTAATGTCAGCAATATAATCCTTTATCTTTAGATCCTACACGAGTTACATATTTCTTTATTTCGACTATCCATTACATAGTTATTATTTGGGTATGTTACCCTTGTTCTAATCAACTGGGGTATCTATCATAACTTGAAATAATGATATGACCATAAATATATGATTGAATCTTTTTTTCCATTGTCACATATTATAGCACAAATCATGAATAATATCATCCTTGTATTTTTTGTTAGATATTTTAGGAATTTTTAATTGAATATTTATAAATCAACCCTTTTAAGATTATCGTAAAATTCACATCATGTAGATATATTTCTGAATAATTTTTTCAATATATTGTTATTGTATATTCAATTGAATCATCTCCAATATTTCAAAACCTTAATAATTAATTGGAATTTTCTTAATGCCTTCTGAGATGAATCTATTCTCATGTATGAAGGATTTATAACTATTCCTAATGTTATTAGTATGAATTATTAGACCCATATGTTCATTCTAAATAAATTATATTTATATATCAACTATTTTTACTCTTAATTTTTTGATACCTTGATTAATTTGATATTAAAAAATTATGTTGGAATAAAAGTTTTGTATCACTCAATAAAAAATAATTCATCTACAATATATAATAACACATTGAGGAAATTTTAGAACCTACAATATATAATAATATATTATATAAATCATTTAGATATTCCATCTTAATCTTCAATCCATCATGATTTTCCCTTTAGTAACTTTATCATTAAACTCTTCCAAGTTAATATAACCAATTCCACATGACATAGATAATGAATTATTCTTTATAGAATTATTTCTCTTACTTGTTATTAGGCAAAAAAATATTTCACCCCATTAAATTTGGTTTTGTTGTTGATTTATCATATGAATATTCCATATTATCATGAATAAATAAATATATTTATGGATCCATATAGAAATATTCTACAAGAAATATCATTGAAAATAAAAAAATTACATAAGTTTTATGATTATATAATAAAATTTCCAAAAGTTTAAAGGAATAAAATAGTATATGTAGAAGAAAAATATATGATTTGAAAATCCCGATTTTTATGGGGATATAAGGAATAAATAACTAATTTATTTAATAATAACAACAACAATAAGTCTATTAACATTAATTTTGAACAGATTTTAATGGACATGTTATTATATAAATATAGAGCTTCTGAATTTAAATTAAACTATATTCTTCATTTTGTTAATAAAATAGATTTCATGTATTGAAAATATAGTTTTATAAAAAGGAATAATTTATTGTCTCAAATATAAATCATATTAAGAAGCAATTAAATCATGCATTGTTGCATAAAATATTATCATATACTGATGTGATCTATTTGATTTCATATAAATGTTTCTAAAGGATGATATATATCACATTCATACCTATCAAAATAATTCAATGGTAAACTAATTTTATAATTGTCACAATATTCATTGTATATAGAAACTGACAATAACATGTCTAACATATTCAATGATTGTGTAGTTTGAATGTAGATATATCTTTATAATTTAACACATACATCATTGAGAAATTATTTCCTTATATCCATCAATATAATTATTTTACACTCATATTTCTTTATAATATCAACTTATTAAGTACCATGATTTATAATGTTTTCAAATTATTTCATTCATAAGTTACAACAATTAAAACATTGATTTTCTTACATAATAATATATTAAAAACATGTAACATTCATTTAGATTTTTAAAATATATTTTATTAGAAATTATTCTATATTATTATTATATCATATTAAGAATATGATTTCTAAATATGTAATTATGAATATGTATTTTAGTTTAAATTTGGTAAGAATAAAATAAAATATAAAATAAATTTTCTGTATATGAATTCTTATAATGTTATATATCACATATATGTTTGTAATAAATTAATTTTAAATATTATTCATTTATTTAGATATGTATAAATAAATATTACTTATATGTTATATAATATCAAAATAAATAAAAATTTATAATAATGAAAATATAATATCAATAGTTTTTTAGAATGATAACCTTATATAGAAAGATATTTTACTTCTATTATTGGCTAACACTCATGTAGAACTATTAAATTTTATGGGTTACCATGTTTAGGAATTTATAAGAATAACATATTATCATTAATACTATTAAGGTGAAACATATTATTAATGAATACCAATGTTTAACCCACATTGATAGGGCAACTTAACAAGAGGAACACTCTAACTCAATAGTTATTTTTATAAAAATATGATATAAAAATCCATATATTTCAAGTGATATAAATGAATTAAGAAAAATAAAATATTTTGAATATCCATCTTCATAGTGAATTGAATGATAACATCAATTGTTGATAGTCATGATTTTTTTTGGAATCTATTTTACATATCTTCCTTTGTATGAAAAATGCTTCTACAATCCCTGATCTCACCACTTTTTAGGATTAGGTACTCTAGATAAAGTTGAAATTAGCAAACCCATAACTATATTTATGTGTATCATGAAACTACAAAATCTTCTATATAGGGAGTTTGATAGTCATAATTTAATTAAAAGGTATCTCTTTCCACCAAATAAACTGTGCTCATTCTTACTAAAATTATTTACATGTATATAATAATATGATAAATTTAAAATATAAATTATGAAGTACAAATAAATATAATAAAACATGAATAACATGAATCCCATTTTATTAAAATCAAAATATAAAAAACCATTAATGTTATCAATGATTGGTAGAATATAATATTAAAATTTATATTAATGAACACTCTAGTAGCTGTATATCCCATATAGAAGACTTACCTTAAAATTTTATCTCCAAAGCATAAACCATCCTCCTATCTTAAGAAGAAAAAATAACCCACTTTATATCTCTATACACCTCAATATATCTCTAATATATCATTATTTAAACATTAGGCATTGAATCATACTATAAATAATTAGATATAATCCCCATTTTCAAGTATTAAAACTCATAATTCTCTTAATGTTATATATTTAAAACCGATGTATTGGTAAAAGATAATCAAAACTGTTTTTCTATGTAAGATATATACATTTTGGTGTTACACAACATCCTATTCTGGAAGAACACATGAACTAAATCTCCCATCACTAAAAGTATTCAATTCATCATGTCCCCATGAAAACATCCAATGATGGTATCTTATATAATTTCAATAATATGAATCTCTTTAGTTTTTATATCCAAAAAAATTCAAATAATAAACTCTATGAATAATAATAAAAACAAGAATCCCTATACTATTTTTTCACTATCTCAGTCATAATTTCTATGAGAATAATTTAGCATTGTGCAATTATATATCATATGTGAATCATAATCATTATATTTTGTAATGAACCCTCAAGTAGATGATACTAAATTGTAACCCTACAACATGCAGCATGAGTATCTATTCAAACTCACATATATGAAATTTGATATATGCAGAAAAGATGAGTCATACAAACTCTACTTCAAAATGAAGACCCTTAAATAGTCTCATTATCCCTTTAGGGTATCTGATGAAACAACCAGTTTTTTGACCCTCTACCATATTCTGCGAATATCTATTTTCTGATTACTATCTTTGGCCTTTGTATGTGTCCCAACATGTTCCATTAGGTATGAATTATATTATTAATATAATATGTGTGGCCCTGAGATATTTTCTTGGTTGCAAGAAGATATTTATTGGGAAGGAACCATAGTGTAGTTGTATCCTTGATCACCACAAATCATCTATCATTCTTCATGGTGGTTAATAGCTACTGATGTAATGAAAAAAATGATATATAAAAATTTATAAGAGGATAAAAACACTAATATTTATTTTATTTCTTCATACACCTCATTCAATATTAATGTCACCCACTCTTCCAAATATCCCACATTCAGGTTAAGTTATACAACTATCTATTTAGCATACAATGGTCACCTTATACCGATTTAAACCCCATGTTATCCCACACCACACTACATCCACTACTCCAATTTTCATTCTCACACTAGGGAATTACCTATCTTTTAGTACCGACATATTCCATGTATGATAATTCATCATATTTACATAATATAAAACATTATCCTTGAGCTTGGATAAATGATCATGGTGGTTTTCTCCATCGTAGTACTAGATAAAGGTTACCAAATATTATTAACATCAAAATATATATTTTCCTTTTTAAAATTTATTCTAGTTATTTTGATTCAAATTTTCAATGTTCTTAAATGCTCAAAATAAATCCCTCCGAAAACATATTCCAATTAAATTCATTAAAACAAAAAACATTATTCAAAATAATTACAAATAAAAAAATAATGCATTAATTGTAACTATAAAATCCACCCACACATAAACTCTTTCTATTCCCTAAGAAAAATAATCTATATATCACTATAATGGAGTACCCATCATACAACGACATTGAAATCATTATTATCAATATTTAATAATTCCATAAAAAATGAAATCCCATTTATCCATAGAGGAATAATTTTTTCATCTATAATTTTAAAATAAAATCATTTAAATATTTATAGAACCTTTTTAACTTATTCACTAGTACATTTTATTTCATCAATGAATCTATATTTGATTTAAATTATGCTCAATCCTATTGTAAATTTATGATAACCCATAACATGAAAAGCATTAAAAATATCATTCCCATAAAGAAAAATATCAAAATTAATCATGAATACATTAATAAATGTATCAAATCACTAAGAGGATTATGATTTATAGTTAATTGACATGACAACACAATAAGGAAGATAAAATATATATAACAATAATGTACAATTCGTGATATAAAAATAAAACTCATTAAAAATTAATCTATAAATTATATCACGAACAATAATCATATTCTAGGAATAAAAATTTAAACCATATTCATAATGAATGACATACACGCATATGATATTTTTTAAATCATTTTTACTTTTACATATTTCCATTTTATTCTTATTTATATTTTTCTCAACCATGATATTTCATTATATTAGGTGTACACAATGAAGAATAATAATAGGTAATTTATTGACCTTCTCTAAAAGCATATGATAATTCCTGATATCCTTATATTTTCAATATAATAAATCCCATTCAGACTATATAATAACCTTTACCCATAGATGATAAAATTTTGGAATTATTTAATAATTTGTAGAGTGTTGTATAAATAAAGGGAATTCATTCTAATATTACATCCTTATAATGGTAAATAATTAATAATAACTATAAAAAATAAATAATAAATGAAATTTTTATGCTCAAAGTTATAATTCCATAAATCAAAAATATATCATTCATCATTATCTGAATTTATTTTTTCACAAATTAAATAATATATCAATGAAAATATTAATAGATAAAATGTCCCAAAAATCTCTCTAGAAGTAACTTATAATGGTGAATAAAAATTGATGTAGATCCACTCAGGATTAGATAATATTAAATATATGTAAATAACACATGGAATGAATTGTAATAACAAAGCATCTAACAAAAACATCAAAAAATATAATAAGGAAAAATGTTAGATGGAAATCATCTATATAAATCAATCATTAAACGAAAATAATTATTTATTATGTAAATAATCACATTCTTATCCTACTCATTCATCTCCCATCATACTTATTCAATAATATTTAAAATAATTTCTAATACACAATATGATGATATTTCTTGGGAAATTAATCATCTGATTTATAAAATATTGAAACAAATGTTATCATGGAATCCAAATTCCATTAGACATTAATATCACACGATCAACAATGTGGGTATATAAAAAATTTTATTTTAAAACAATTCACCCATATAAAATGAAAAAATTGAATATTTCTAATTTTGATATACTTCCCATATTCTACATTCATCACCATAGACCTATAAAGTCACAATAACTAAGTGAATGTATATGATCTATTCCATTTTATCTCCAAAATAAATGGTTAATGAGTCTATATCATAAACAATTTATAAAACTAATTGAAAATAAATTTATTATGATAAATTCTTAATTTTATTATAATTATACATCTCAACATAGAAATTAACAAAAATACAAATTTTTTAGTTTATTTAGGATAGAAAAAGATTTATCATCTTATAAAAACATTCTGGTGAGAAGTTACCTATTACATATTTATCATATTAAAAAAATTATGCCACAGAGTGTATCACTTATCCTCATCCTAGTTTAAATAACCATATCACTTATCGAGGATAACATCATGTTTACTAAAGACTTAACAATTTATTTTGTAAGTACATGTCTTCCCAATTATTATCCATATCACATCTTATTGCTATTGTTCTATGAAATATAAAATATTCCACTCTATTCCAGTTTTTTCATGTCATATTCTACCTTATATTATTCTTATAGGTAATATTAATACATTTAAGCCATTGGTTCATAATTTATTAGTATGAATTACTTGAATTCCATCTTAGATCTAACCACATAATTAAAAATGCCCTTTTATTCATCCATTAACATAGTGTCACTCTTATATTTATACGAATGTATCAATTCAATCATAACATCCTCATTGGTCAAATCAAAATTTCTAAAAAAAATCCATTATATCTATGTCATTACAAACCACTATGAAAACATTCATTATGATCTAGAGGACTACATCAACATAACATGGGTATATTTATGACCCACATCCTTATTACCTTTTCACATTATCCTTCTGTTTATTGATTTGATGTTAGATTTTTTAAACATTCATATAAAAATTAACATTTTAAATCGTGATAAATTGCATTCTATTACTCACTAAGTAAAAAATAAACAACATTTAATGAGATAAATAGTAAAAAATGAAAATAAAAAATTTAATATAAGACAATCAATGAAATATTCTTAATCTATTACGTTAAATATTAATATTAAGACTAAGTGATCACCGATGTAACTAAAAAATATAACACCCTTTTTATGTCACAAATTATAATTTTTTAATGATTATAAATTTTTATGAACTACCCATAATAACAAAAAAATTTGAAATTGTATAAGGATAATGAATGTTACTAGAGAACCCAAAAAAGACCATATAACTTAATATAGTAAACACTATAAATTGTTATTCCAGAAGAATAATAAATATGATAGAAAAAAATTATACTTCTTGAGGGATGAATGAATGATGATTTTTAAGTCATTTTTTAATCTTTGATTATAAATAAATGAAGAATTGAATAAAGAACAGGTGCTCATTGTTTTTTTGGAATGATGTTTAACAAACACAATTGGTTATAGAAATCATAGTACAAGAAATAAAACCCCACCCAATTCTAGTTGCTAGGTAATCTAGATCACATAGAAATTGGGTAACACATAGCCATATTAAAACATTATATGCAATTCACATAGTGTTCATAGACAGATACAAAATGAAATAAATTAATAAAATGATCATTGCCTCAACAATCAAAATACCTATAATGATCAATGAAATGAAGGATCCCCATAGAACCTAATTTAAATAATAAACAGTAAATAATTATTACTAAAAAACTATTTCAAAAGGTGAAAATCACGTTCATTATATTTCTATCAAATAAAATTTTATTCTCAATATAACCATGATATTGACAAAATAAATATAATTACAAAAGAAACAAAATATTAGAATTTTAGCAAACCTAAAGCACTACACTTACCTTTTAATTTTTTCCCTATATAAACATCCAATAGTATATATTTTTAAGAAGTTATACACCCATGTCATATCCCATTATATGTGAATAGTTCACAGATATATCATCATATATGTTTCCAACATCAACATATACACCAACTCCTTAGATATAAGTACTCATTTCTATGTATCAATTATTTTTGATCTCGCCATGTTTTATGTTCAAATACACTATAAGAATAAAGGATAATAAATAATTTATATTTGATGTATGTTTATACGTCATTAATAGACACCATTTCCAATACTGTTTGAACTTTTATCTCAAAATATCATCAGTACATTTTTATGGACTTGAATCATCCCCATTAATCATGATTAATGTTAATTATCATATAATATTGAAATTTTAGTATCTCGGTAAATTTTATTCATGTAGAGAGGCGAAAAAATTTCATATCACAATCATTTCATCCATCATGATCTGTTCAATACATAAACTTTGTTTCAATTAAAATGGATATTAAACTAATGTAAAATTGAAAGCATATATCCCATAATGAACTCATAACATTAATAACCTCACATGTATCTCAATGTAGTTGATGATAGTGTGTTACTATCAATCCCATTATTCAAGAATCTTATCAAAATCAAACAATAGAAAACTCTAATGAGAATGAAATATTTGTTTAATAAGCATTCATCCTGGATGAAGACTTTTATTAATTAACTAACATTCATTTTGAATGTATTCTGGGAAAAACCATAGATCAAACATTTTTGCCAATGTGTGATAATGAATTAGCTTATATCTCAACTCTATTCATTATATGCTTGGTATAATATTCTATTTAAATATGGTATTCATATTTCTTCACTTGTAGATACAAGAGAGATCTTTTTAGGGTAGGGTTGACCAAGATTCACCCAATAAACAACGTCGTGACAAAATTTTCATTTTTAATATATCACTCATCATTATTTATCTAGATTTATGGATATTTATAGTGTTATGAAAAATGGATTCACAATATGAGACATAAAATTTTATTTTGAAGACAAAAATAATATATTATCTTTTTTTTAATTATATAGGATTAGTTTAACATGATCAATAATATCTATACTCTACATCTTAAATTGGTTTACATTTTTACAACATATTCTTCATCATATAGAAAAATTATTTCCCCAAAACCTTTTCTATGTCATTTCTTCCCACCATAAGTAAACTTAATACTAGTGAGTCTAAAAACATAGGCTCGTTCTCTCACCAAGAGTTCACTAATGAAAGGTATGACTATTCCCCTTCACACATCTTTAATTTGAACAACCATCCAACTTCTCCAGCACACTATTTTTTCTTTCTACTCTAAGTGTTTTGGATATGGTATGTAATTTTTTTTGGATAAAAATATGTGTTTTCTATCCAAACTTGTATTCTACAAAAATTCACTTGATATTCTATCGATTATCTAAACATGATTAGACATAATATCTAAAAAATTAATATAATCAAATATAATCTATCAATAATAACTCTTTAAAAAATTAATGATTTTAATACTTGAAATTTGTGAATAAATAGTATCTATCAATTATATATTCATCGAGTACTCCGTCTTTAGGCCCCATGGAACTACATCTATTCCATTTAATAATACATTCATCTGGTAAATTTATTTTTTATCATGAAACATCCAAAATTAATAATATAAATAATAAAAAAAATTATTGTATTAAGACAGAATAAATAACAATAAAAAATTCCTGTAAATTTTTTTATTCCTCGTAGAATATTTCAGCTATTTCTCTTTGGTATTTTCTTCAAAAATACCCATAAGTACACATTGTAAAAAATAAGGAATTTATTATATAATAAATATTAGTGTTAAAATAATTTTCAAAATGGATATATGATGAAAATGCATCCAAAAATATAAACGGAATTATGAATCAATAGTTCTAATAGAAATCTTAGTAAAATATAATTCACATATTTTTATAACTTCACATAATGAATACCATTATTCAAAAAAAAATTTCGTCACTTCTTTGATTGATCTGAAAACCTGAATAGTTCTTCCTAACATCGATGAGATTAAACTCAATCAAAATTTCCATTACATTAGCTAATAAATTATCTTGGTAATTACTTGAATTTCCACCAATGATGTAATGAATATATATATTTAAATTTTGAGATTATTATTTTCATTTATAATTGTAATTAGTGTGGGTTCATCTTGATCATTATCAAAATATTTTATAATAGAAATATTACAATCTTCTCATTCCATGATTTAGTTTCTTTATTCCTTATATATTGGGACATAGTAATAATAAAAATCAGAGAGTTACACTAATGATCTAAACCAATGTATTTTCATATGTATAAATATATAAAATGAATCCATTAAGATAAGAAAATTTCACATCAATAAAAGGAACCATTGAACCATTATATGAAATATATGCCAAATAATCCTAAAAATTTCTATATAATTAATCAAGTTATGTTCTCTTAATTTTTAATGAATTCTTCATGAAAATAAGAGTAATAAATATTTCATTCATTGTTTCCCAAAGTCAATCTAAACATAACCAATATATTCATGAAAATCTATTTTTATTATATAAAATTTTATTCATGTGGGGATACTAATAGCACCCAGAATATATTTCTCATGAACCAATTTAACTCCTCTTGCACTCCATATACTATAAATTCCCCTAATACTGCTTTTGAAACATCATTTTGAAAATTCAATGATGAAAAATTAAAATATTAATAAATATTGAATATTTTATTTATAATTTAGTTCCTTATTTCCACATCACCAAACTACTTTTATTGAGGAACACCTATTTGTGTCTTACAAATTTTAGGATGGATAGCCTCCTAATCACCATAAATATATGAATCCAATCTTTGAGTATATTATTTAACTGGAAGTGATTCCAATATTGATATCACATATATTTTATTCAATGTATTCATAGACTATATACTTATTAAAAGGATATTTTTAATTGAATTGAAGATGATCTATGTTCTCCACTACAATGGTACTCTAGTTAAATAAATTATAGGACTTTTTGTTGTATGTGTCTCCATAAAATATTTTTCTATTGGTCATGGAATAAATTTTAACAATATTATTCATAAAAATTTGTTTTGAATCATTCCATCTAATAACATTAGAATATCGCACTGATAGATTTTTTCTTTTCTAATGTATAAATAAATAAATTATTATTTTAAATATTAGGATAAATATATTTGATACCTACAAAACTATTCTGGAAAATTATTACCAGATGATAATAGTAAATTTTATATCATTTAAAATGGATTATTCTAACTTTCGAACAACGTATTTCTTTTATATATTAAACCTTTTTTTTGACTTCTATTTCCCAGAGGTATTAAAATAATAAGCCTTTTCATTATAGAAAATTTCTATATATTGGTTCATAAATTATAAAAAACATTTATTATAGATAAAATCATAAAACATCAAATCTTTTATTCTCTATTTTTCTGGTAGTAAATAATTAATGAGATACTTTCTCGAGATATTGTCACAAACGGATTTTTTCTTTTCATGTCGTAGTTTTAATCCAATTCATTGGAAATCAAAGTGAATTTCTTCGGTTTTGGGTGTGATTAATTATGATTTTTGAACATCCATATATGTTTAATCATCATACCATGGGTTCCCCATATCTTTTTTGTGTGTTTTGGAGAAAGGGGTTGTTACTTCATGATTTGGGCCAACCGTGAGCCCATTTCTTGGTCTAAAAACCAATTTTATTATTTTATATCTCTTTTATATATCAACAACATCTGCACGTTACACTTCAAAATTTTCCTCCACATACATATTTGAACAACCATATCCTTTTGGACCCCTTATAAATTCATAATCATGGTGAATTTGGGTTATTTATTCAAGTAGTGGGCTAGCATGTGGTCTCATGTCCTATTAAAAAAATAAATATTTTTTTTATATATCATCCATGTTTTATAATTTTTGGTGATTCCAAACCCCACTCAAAGAAAATAACCATATTCCCATCCCCCATGGTCTATTTTCCCTCTTTGGATCTCATCGTAGCCATAGATTACGGAAAAACTTCTCCATGTTTCTCAAATCATCATGATTTGGAAAAGGTAAATTGTATCATAAATAAATCATTAAAATCATAATCTTTTTAACACAATTATTCTTTCCCTAGTTAGTCCATACCTTGTGATCCTCTATATGTAGTTTTAAGCCATTCCCTTTCCTATATGGGTGCATATTTAATATAAGACAATGAGTTTTCTTGTTTCCAAGGTGAGATTCCCTCTCATTTCTCCTCCTTCTTCCTCCTCCATTCATTATTTCTTGATATTATATTCTCCATTACCCATGATAGACTTAGGTTTCTATTATCCCATTATTTTTTAGAGGTTTTCGTTCGTTTGGGGCTGCCTTCCAAAGGTTTAGGGTTTATAAACCCTCGGATGGTGACATTGGGTGTGTCTTTCCATTATGTCGAGGATTTGAGGTAGTTTATCCCTTGAACATGAATTTATCATTAATGTTTCATAATTTTATTAATTTTCACACCTGATATATATTTTTATTTCTATTTTTCAGCCTTTGGATAATTATCTTTGGTGAAAAATGGTTTATAAGCCTTGTTTTGTGAAAGGTAGTGTTGTTTTGTCATAAAAGTGAGCACCAAGTGTTTCTTTAAATGTTCCAATATCATTTCCACCTGATTTGTGAGGTTTTGAACCCTTTTTTTAATTTTTAACAAGTTCTAAAATATGGTATGAATTGGTGTTTTATTACATGTAATGTGCATCAAATAATTTTTTTTTGTTTAAAAGTGCATGTCAAGGTTTTGGTAAATTGCACGGTAGGATTTTATGTGTTAAGTGTGAGAAGTGTTATTTATAAATTATTTTTTTGGGTTTATATTTTTTTGGAATCTTGAAAATTTTTATTATTTTGTCCTTATATGGTTTTAAAATTTGTATTTGGATTTACAAACAAATTAGTTTTGGTTTACAACATGTTTTGGCACTAGTTTCCAGAAAATGGACCATTTCACGGCCTTATTAAAATGATTGTGTTTTCGAAAATGTATCCTTAGTGTTTCAAGGTATTCATAAAAGGTATTTTCTTCTTTAAATTTTGTTTATAAATCTCATTAATAAATGTTAAATTCATAACTTTTTTGAATGTTTGTTTTGAGAAAGTATTAATGGTCTGTTTGGAATTGTTTTCTTAAAACAATTATTTCCATGTGTATTTCATGTTCTATCTTTTGTGTCCATTTTATGGTCTATGAAATCGATTTATTAATTTGTTTTTGGTCTCCCAAATCCTCTAATATAGGGTATGGATGGGTTTTTTTCCTTAAAAGAACATTTTTGAATGTATTTTAGGTGAAAGACCTCGTTAAACATCCTGAAATTGTTTATGAAAATTTATTTGGTTTATTGATCCTTTAATTAAATGGGTGAAATTTGTAAGAACCTGGTTTTCGTCTATAAAGTCTTTGGAATATTCTTGATGTTATTTCAGAGAAGCGCCTTCAGAAAGCGTACAATTATAAGCCCTGGTGTGGTAGTAATTATGTTTTCAGTGCGTTCACATTGGGCATGCAAATTACACGGGATAAATCCTAAACAGTGGTTTAGATTATAAATATGAGGGTAAGGATGGTTCCGAAATGGGGTGTTTACCCTAGGAACTCCATAAAACATGTCGGCGTGGGACGTTGGCACCCGTCCCCTGTTAACAGAACGTTCAAAAGATAATCAAAATAATTAATTTATTTGTTTAATTGTTAAACTGAAGTATCTCTTAAATGGTAGCTCGGACAGGAAAACTGAGGGCACCATTGAGACCGGAGTGTGTTGTTTACCCTAGGCAGGGTGTAAAAGTTGCGGGCACGGGCCTGCTATGATAGATGTCACTCAGGGGTGAAGTGGTCATTTCAAAATGGTCACTTATTGATTTTTTTATCACTAGCTTCTGTTCTTAATAAAATTCAAACGAAGTCTTGGAATTTAAATCTGAGACTTCTGTTGAGTTTGAAATGGGGCATTTTTTCTAGGCGTCAGATAAAATAGGCGGGTTCGGAGTTTTTGGAATCTGCGCCCGTTGGGAGAGATTTAGTGAATTTCTATAAATTAACTAATTGTTGGATGGGAGAACACATTTTCTTCTCTCTCTCTCTCTCTCTCTCTTCCCCTCTCTCCCTCTCTCTCTAGCTATTCTCTGCTATTATTTGACAGATCGAGGAGCGATCTTTGCCGAAACTTTGGCGGTTCGAGGGTGAAGCCTCACGGACAAATCGCCTACGACACGCGTTGAATTAATGGTAGGATTTCTGCTAAATTTCTGCACCTTCGTCAAATTTCTTGTGTTTTTTTCAATTTCATTATTTTTTCTGTAATTATTGAATTGGGATGATGGCCGAATGAACACGGTCACTGTCCGAGCCCCATTCTAAAACTCATTCTTGATCATTCATCATCCAAATCTTCGGACGTGCAAAATCTAGTCAGATCGACGATCAGGGGAAATCAATGTGAAGGCCCCGTCCCAAGGATCCATAACCCACATTCAGTTTTGAAATCAGGCCACCAGAGCGGTGGCGATGACCGTCAAAAGTCCCGGCTCCGGGAAGCGCGGGTGCCGGATGATGGGCATTGGGAAGCGGGTACGACCAGGAGTTCGACCGAGGAGGCGGTGGCGAGACGGCAGGAGCTGGAGTTTTGGGCTACGGTGGGTGTCGCTGAGCAGCAGGCGACTTCGCGCGGCGACTGCGGTGCGTCAAGAGGGTGGAGGACAAGCTGGAGGAGGCGGAGCTCGCCGGTGGCATGCGGTGAGCCGAAGGCAGCGTCGGAGTGCTAGGCTTCAATCGGGGTCGGCGGTGAGGCAATGTTGACCAGGGTAGTGCGGCATCGAGCAGCGAAGCCAGGCGGGGGAGGCTTCAGTGGAGCAGGTGGGCGACCGCGGCCTCTCATGGTTAGCTGGCGGAACCCGAGGTCGTCAACGCCTAGGGCGTGCAGAGGAGGCCAGGACTAGTTCTTCTTGGGTCCTGATGGCGACACGATGAAGAACGGACATAGGGCCGGTCTGTTTTTTAAAAAAATCTGACCGGTGGAAGGAGGTCTGGTGCTGCTGGGTGGGGCGTAGCCAGCGGGCCGCGGACAGGCGGTTCGGACTGGGCTGACCGGGGTGAACCGGCCCTATTAGGCCCCCCTCGCGTTCGGGGGGCGGTATCTTCTAAATGGCGCATCTGTTTGACGCGCCGTCTATGGCTGCAGAATTGTGTCAGCGAGGCACTCTTATTGATGTATGGTTTGGGTTTTTCTGGTTCTACACCCAAGGACGGGTTCCCCGAACGTTTTACATTAAAAATATTAATTTTTATTAAAGTTTCGTCAGACGTGGTTCGCGAGTCGGATATCTGTTTGATGTTCCACCATAGGCATTGTGGCCCTGGAGTTGAGATGGTCCTTCCAAGGTTATTTCAGAGCCTTTGCGGGTTGATTCCGTTGCTCAGTGGCACAAGATGCTAAATGTGAGTAATTAATTAATGAATTAATTGTTTCATAGGACCTAACACCTGCTTGGGATGTCAGATTGATTCTCCATCAGCAGTAGCGTGTTCCCAGTCCTCGTGCGGACTTTTTGAGATTCTTTTTGAACTATTCATGTTGGAGATAAGGTGCGGGCCCCATAGGGCCTAGTTCGCACGTTTTGCAGTGAAATGCCACATTTTCACCTGACATCTTTTTGGGGTGTTTGAGAACTAATTTTTGGGTGTTTTCCGAGGGGATTGCAATGGTTCAATACACCCTCTTAAATACGGGCCTGAAGTGTGGGGCCCACGGGGTCCCGTTTGCGTATAACACGAGAAATGGCTGCTTTGACATCCGGAGTCTATTTTAGGCGCCTTAACCGGCATTGTGACCCTAGCATCGAGGAAAAATTAACCGGGGTGGTTTCAGGCGTTGAAGCCGGAGTTGAGATGTGGGCCCCACAGGCCGTCTCTTAAGCTGTGTACAGCTTTCTGCGACTTTTTCTTTAGGAATTAGTTTAGGGAATATGGAATGTTGATTCAGCGTGTTTTTTAGAGTGTATCACGATGGCACGGTTCACTCGACTAGTATCAGAGTTGGGGTGCAGTCCCCACATGGGATGGTTATGGTGAATTGTACCATATTCACCGATTGTCAGTTTCGGGCGAGTAAGTAGTCTATCTCACATGTTTCTTTGCATGGACTGCAACAGTGTAATCCGTTTGGGCATGTGAAGCGTATTTTGAGAGCATTTTAAATGTGGAAACATGAAAGGGTGTTTGATGGAGGCCCCTTTGATGAACTCTGAACCAACGCACGGTAGCGATGTAGGTAACTCCTGGTGATGTCAGTTGCAGTGCTGAGTTATCAGACTAATTCCAGGTCGTCTCTCCAGCAGAGACTGGGCAGTGGGTCACTTGTTGACTTCTTCCAGGTCTACCCTCCAGTAGTGACTGGGCAGTGGGTCCCCTGTTGACTTCTTCCAGGTCTACCCTCCAGTAGATATGGGGGAAGTGGTCTGCCTGTTGACTTCTTCAAGGTCTACCCTCCAGTAGAGACTAGGTAGTGGGTCACATGTCGACTTTTTCCCAGTATACTCTCCAGCAGGTCTGGGCAGTGGGTCACATATCGACCTCTTAGGGTCAACCCTCTAACAGAAACTGGGTAGTGGGTTACACAATGACCTCTTAGGGTTTACCCTTCAGCGGGGCTGGGTAGTGTGTTACCCAATGAAAACTCTCAGACTCATCCCTTTTTACTAGACAATATTATGGATTTTATCCATGACTACTGGAGCTGGACCCTTGGTTGTACGAGCCAGTGATGTGACAGCTCTGGCTTCGAGTTGACCTATCAACTCTGTGATAGGGACGAGGTGTGGTTTGACATTTCCCAAAACTCTCAAGTATGAGTGGCACTTTCTACACCACGACGAGTTCTTGTGATGAAACCTAAAACCCTGCAGGAGAGTCACTGTCATCCAATGCGGATACTATCAAGGTGCCGTGATTTTATCCCCTGGACTTGCAGTTTGGGGAAAAAGGGTGGGATACTGGGCATTAATGGTGTTTACTTCTAGGACTGTTGGATACTAACTTTTGTGGGCTGAGCTACGAGATGGAGAACACCTTACAATCATGTTCGGGCTTTTTGATTGAGTATATGGATATGTATATACCTTGTTCTAGTACCCACTCCATGGGTTTTAGTTACTCTCCTTCCAAGAGAGGCGATGATGCGCAGGGTATGCCACGTGCTTTCTGTGTCTAGCTTCTTGTGGTTGGATGAGTCTAATCTCCTACTATAGGTAGTGAAGACTCGACAAGAAGTTTCATCTTCTCACCATTTCTAGCTCCTTCTATTTGGACAATTCTACTTCCATTCTCCTGTTGTGTTGAGCTGATACTATATTGTACTCTTTACTGCACTCTCAGTTGTACTCCTTTACTTTTCCCTATTTGATCTAATTCTCACCTCTTCAGTACATCATTTGTTTTTCCCTCAAGCCTTTTGGGAATCCTAATGAGTATTTTTTTACTCACCCCTGCTTGGGCTTTGCCCGCACTTTGTGTGCCCTTACAGACAATGGACAAGTTGGTTGTGACTTTAGTGGAGGTTAAGAGTTTGGGAGCTTGGATTACATGTGGTGGTCATAGTCGGGTTCCAGTTTTGGGACTCTCCTATCTGTTTACTTTTGTTTACCTATTGCGGAGCTATGGAACTTTTCTGGTTGGGCGCATGTTTTTTCCTTTTTCTTTTCATTTTACCTTCAGCTATTACTTTGTACTATTTAGATGTCGATTCACTCTTGTGGTTGCTTATAGCAGTTAACACTTTACATTTCCTTTTACTCTGCACTTCTGTATTGAGTGGTCTCTATGTGTGTGTATAGGTACTAATGCAAAGGCCTCATCATGTTGTTTATCCTTCGGTGCTTGTCACCAGCCCCTAGCCTATGGAGGCATGCTTGGGGTAGTTGCGGCTCGAGCCCGGGTAGTGTAGGGTCGTGAAAAAGTGGTATCAGTGGTGTTTCGTTCCTTGGGATGTTATTCAGATGTCCCTAAAAAGGAATTGGTTGGGATTTAGGGAAACCATGTTAATGTGTCTTGAGAGCGGATCTCAGGCCAGAGAGTCCTGTGATGGTGCGACAGTCGACGTATCCATTCACCAGGACCCTGATAACCCGTTTGTCGACTCATCATGATGAGAAAATTGTTTCAGGGAAAATTGGTTTGTGCATCACATAGGATTGAGTCATGACTGTCATCCATGAGTCAGCTCCCCATTATTGTTACTGTTATGTACATATATGCTCATATGACTGCGACACACCTTGATAATATTCAGGATGTCTCCGCGAAGACAGCCAGCTAGGATACCAACTTTGGTTCGGGATGATGAACTAGTGACCAACGAGGCCTCATTCTAGGACCCATCATGTGAGTCCCTTGCTCCGGGGGGGGGGGGGACTGTAACGATACCCCCACCTGGTGAGCTGTAGATAGATTTAGCAGAGCAGACTGAGCTTGAGCGCAGGTTGAGCGTGCTCCATGAGATCCGGTGATAGAGACCGCTAAGGTTTAGTGGTGATCTAGACCGTTAGGCAGCATAGGTTTGGCTAGAGACGGTGGTTTGTCTCTTTTTGATTTCACATACACCGGCTGATCTGATGGTGGCTTTCGCCGCTAGCCTTTTTCCGTGGAGCAGCGGGACATCGGTGGAGTATGGTGACTCAGTTGCTCGATGAGTCGTCGCTTTTTTGGGGTGACATTCAACTACTATTTAGTGAGGAGTTTTACCCCTCCAACTTACGCTCTGTTCGGATCCAGGAGCTCTTATAGTTTCAGAAGGGAGGGATAATGATGACTGAGTATGTGACTAGGTTCATGGACCATGCACGTTTTTACCCGGACATGGTCCATGACAGAAACTTTCAAGCGCAAAAATTCGAGCAGGGTCTCCGTAGAGAGATTAGTACTGTCATAGTACCCTTGGGAATTTCTACATATGTTGAGGTTTTAGAGAAGGCTCTAGTGACAGAGAGCTTCCTGTCGTGCTTTACAGTTGGTGGTGGCAGGAGGATCGACAAAGCCGAGACATCTTCTAAAGCTAGAGGACTTATGGTGACAAAACCTTGACACGGGTGGCTTTCCGTTAACCAGACTCAAGGGCATGGTTGTACACCACAGGGGCGCGGGAGGTCCCCAGTGCAACCCGGATAGAGTCGGTGTTATGATTGTGATGGGTGAGGTGACCTGGTGTGAGACTGCCCGACCAAGCATGCTAAGAATAATGAAAAGGAAACCGGTGACCCACCACGACAGCGAC
The DNA here is from genome assembly GCA_963277665.1 of Viscum album. Taxonomy (NCBI): domain Eukaryota; kingdom Viridiplantae; phylum Streptophyta; class Magnoliopsida; order Santalales; family Viscaceae; genus Viscum; species Viscum album. The sequence goes on along the minus strand of OY728151.1, from coordinate 396,730,268 downwards.
AGTTCCATGATCGGAGTAGCACCCAATGAGGTGGTGCTTGTAGAGGAGCGGGAGGAGCTGGAAGTGGCGGATGACCTTATGAGGTCTTCCCATAACTAATTGGTGGTCCACGTTAGGCTCCGGGAGCTGACAGTTGGGACCACAGACAACTGCGATCATTGGATGTCTACGATCCTATAGAGCATGAGGTTGTGAGAGGTACATTTTATGACTCTTCTACTTTTTTCAGTAGAGTTGTTAGATTCTGTGTGTAATATTCCTTTCACCCTACTCCTTGCTTGAGTTGTTACCAGGGTGACATGGGGCATTGGTGTAACCCTGTGTGGGAAATGTAGAAGGCATGGGACCTTTTCCGTTAGTCGATGGTGTCGACTCATTTTCTCTTCAATCGTGTAAGAGAGCCAGGGTTGTGAGACATCGACTATAAAATATTGTGTGACCAGATATCCTTGGGTGTTTTACCATATGGATATTCTGAAGAAGGGAATCATCGGGATTTATCCTAGGTCCAAATGGTGATTCCAGTCGTGGTGTGCGATGTAGGGGTTAGGTCTGAGAGGTGAGCTACCCTCGAGATCCTTCAGGCCATTTCAGATCGTGTGGAGGGATTGCGAGGTTCTCTACCGCCTTGCCCTAACCCCCAATGTTTGGAGTGGGTGCACGAGTTCTCCCACATGACTCGCCTAAGGAGATGTGTGCATGCTCATATGCACATCATCGGCAAGGGTAGACCTCGCGTGAACCGATCAAATCCTTTGGCCTGTGTGCGGTGGAATAGAACTGTACATGAGTACTTCTAGGATCGGAATATCCAGGTGCAGGATTAGTACCATGAGGTATTCCATGGTTTTTTATTTTGGGGATGAAAACTTGAAGGATGGAATTATTTAAGAACCCATGTTTTTGCGATAAAATAATTTAGAATATTCTTGTTGTTATTCCAGAGCAGACCCTTCAAACGACGTGCAATTCCGAGCCCTGGTGTGGCTGTAATAATGTTTTCAGTGCGTCCACACTAGGCACACAAAATAAATGGGATAACTCTGGAATGGAGTTTCAGATCAGAAATATGAGGGTACGAATAGGTCTGAAATGGGGTGTATACCCCATGAACTACATAAAACATCGGAGCGGGATGTTGGAACCCCTCGTTCGTTAACGGAATGTTACACAGACAATTAAAATAATTAATTTATTCATTTAATGGTTAAACTCAATTATCTCTTAAATGGTAGCTCAGACGAGATAACTGAGGGCACCGTTGAGACTAGAGCATGTTGTTTACCCTAGGAAGCGTGTAAAAGTTTTGGGCACGGGCCTGCTGCGAGATATGTCACCCATGGGCGAAGTGGTCATTACGAAATGTTCACTTAGAGATTTTTTTATCACTAGCTTCCATTATTAAACACTTTTGAATGATGTCGTGGAATTGAAATTCGAGACTCTTGTTGAGTTCAAAATGGGGCGTTTTTCCTAGGCATGAGATAAAATAAGCGGGCATGGAGGTTTTGGAATCCGCATCCGTTGGGAGAGTTTTAGTGAAATTCTAAAAATTCACTATGTGTTGGATGGGAGAATGCATTTTCTTCTCTCTCTCTCTCTCTTGTCCCCTCTCTCCCTATCTCTCTAGCTGGTATTCTCCTTTCTTCACCGGATCAAGGAGAAATCTTCACCAAAACCTCGACAGTTCAAGGGTGTAGCCTCACGGACGCATCGCCTACGATGCACATTGAATTAGACGTAGGATTTCGGCTATATTTCCTCACCTTTATCAAATATCTGTTGTTTCTTTCAATTTCACTATTTATTTTCTACAATTCATGAATTGGGATGATGGCCGAACAAACACAGTCACCATATGAGACCCATTCTAAAACATGTTCATGAGCGTTCTTCATCTAAAACATAGGACGCACTAAATCACATCAGATCGAAGATCAGAGGCAAGTGCAGCAAATGCCTCATCCCGAGGATCCCAGACCCAAGTTCGGTTTTGAAATCTGTCCTGCGGAGCGGTGGAGTAGACCGTCAAAAGTCCTAGATCCGGCAAGGGCGGTGACTGAAGGACAAGCATCGGGCAGCGGGTACAGACAGGAGTTCAGCCGAGGAGGCGGCGTCGAGACGGGGGGAGCCAGAGTTGTGGGATCTAGTGGGAGCGGCCGATCGGTCGGGGGCTACGTGCGGAAACCACGGTGTGTCGAGCTAGTGGAGGACAAGCTGGAGGCGGCAGAGCTAGCCATTGTCGTGCGATGAGCCGAAGGCGGCGGTGGTGTGTCGGGCTTTAAGCAGGGCCAGAGGTGAGGCGGATTTGACCAGGGTAGCGCGGAATCGAGTGGAGGAGCTAGGCGGGGGAGGCCTAAACTGAGCAGGCGGGGGACTGCGGCTAGTCACGGTCGGCAGGTGGAAACCGAGGCCGTCAAAGCCTCGGGGATGCAGAGGAGGCTAGGGCCCATGCTTCGTGGGTCCTGCTGGCGACGCGGAGAAGGCCGGCCTAAAGGCCAATCTACTTGTAAAAAAACTGGACCCAAGGAAGGGGTTCAGCGCTGCTGGGAGGGCCGCAGCCAGCGGGCCATGGACCGACTATTCAGACCCGGCTGACTGGGTTGAACCTCCCTGGTTAGGCCCCACTCGCGTTCGGGGGGCTTTATCTTCTAAACGGAGTGTACGTTTGACGCGTCGTCTATGGATGTGGAATCACGTCGGCGAGGCACTCTTTTTGAAGTATGGTTTGGGGTTTTCTGGGTTTTCACCTGATGACGGGTGCCCCAAATGTTTTACTTTAATAATATTAATTGTTATTAAAGTTGTGTCAGACATGGTTCACGAGCCGGACGTCCGTTTGACATACCGCCAGAGGCACTGTGGCCCTGGAGTTGAGATGGTCCTTCCAAGGTTGTTTTGGAGCCATTGTGGGATGATTTCGTTGCTCGGTGGCACAAGATGCTAAATGTGAGTAATTAATTAATTAATTAATTAGTTAATTGTTGCATCGGACCTGACTCCTTCTTGGGTTGTTTTTTTGACGCGCCATCAGCGACAATATGTTCCCAGTCCCCATGCATACTTTTTGAGATGATTTCTAAAGAATTATGGTTGGTGATAAGGTGTGGGCTCCACAGGGCCTAGTTCGCATTTTTTGCGGTGACACGCCAATTTTTCACTTGACATCCGTTTGGGGTGTTTGAGTACTCATTTCTGAGTGTTTTTCTGAAAGTATTTCAATGGTTCAATCCGCCCGCTTAAATTCAGGCCTGAGTTGTGGGCCCCACATAGTCTCGTTTGCGTATAACACGGTAAATGACAGCTTCTACATCCAGCGTCTATTTTAGGCGCCGTCAGTGGCATTGTGACCCTGGCATCGAGGTGAAATTGACGGTGGTGGTTTTATGCGTTTAAGCCGGAGTTGAGTCATGGGCTCCACGGGTTGTCTCTTAAGATGTGTGCAGGTTTCTGAGACTTTTTCATTAGGCATCCTTTAGGGGCATATGGATAGTCGATTCAGTGTTTTTTTCAGATAGTATCACGATGGGGCAGTTCTCCCGACGAGTATTGGAGTCGAGGTGTTGTCCCCACATGGGACGGCTACGGTGAATAGTACCATATTCATCGGTTGTCCGTTTCGGGCGAGTAAATAGTCTATCTCATGTGTTTTTCCGCAAGGACTACAACGTTGTAATCTGTTTCGGCATGTGCAGCCTTTTTTGAGATCATGATAAATGTGGAAACATGAAAAGGGGGTTGGATGGAGGCCCCTTTGATGCACTTTGAACCAATGCATGGTAGTGATGTTGGTAACACCCGATGATTTTAATTGCAGTGTTGAGTTATCGGAATAATTCTAGTTCTACCCTTCTGCAGAGATTGGGAAGTGGGTCGCCAGTTGACTTCTTCCAGGTCTACCCTCCAGCAAAGACTGGGCGATGGGTCTCCTATCGACTTTTTCCAGTTCTACCCGCCAACAGAGACAGGGCAGTGGGTCTCCTGTCGACTTCTTCTAGGTATACCCTCCATTAGAGAGAGGGAAGTGGGTCACATGTCGAACTCTTCCAGGTCTACCCTCTAGTAGATACTGGGTAGTGGGTCACCTATCGACTTATTCCAGGTTTACCCTCCAATAGGGATGGGTAGTGGGTCGCATGTAGACCTATTAGGGTCTACCCTCCAAAAGAGACTGGGTAGTCAGTTACCTAATGACCTGTTAGGGTTTACCCTCTAGTGGGGCTGAGTAGTGGGTTACTCGATGACTTCCCTCAGACTCAGTCCTTTTTACTAGGCGAGTCTGTGGCTTTTCTCTATGACTATTAGAGTGGGACCGTTGGATGTACGGGTTAGTGATGTGACATCTTTGAATTCAAGAAGACCTCTCGATTGTGTGATAGTGACGAGCTGTGGTTTGACTTTTCCCAGAACACTCATGTTTGAGGGGTGATATCCCCACCAAGACGCGTCCTTGTGACGCGACCTAAAAATGTGTGGGCGAGTCAGTTCCACCCAATGCGGATATTTTCAAGGTTTAGTGATTTGAGCCCCTTGACAAGAAGTTCGGGGCAGGCGGGTGGGATGATGGGAATCTATGGTGTTTACTTTTAGGACTGTTGGCTACTCACTTTCTTGGGCTGAGCTATGCGATGGAGATCATGTTACGATCTTGTTCGGGCTTCTTGATGGATCATATGGAAATTTATATACCTTGTTCCAGTACCCACTCCTTGGGTTTTGGTTACTCTCTTTCCAGGAGAGGAAAAGATGTACGAGGTATGCCACATGCTTTCCATGTCTAGCTTATCGTGGTTGGATGAGTCTAATCTTCTACTATAGGTAGTGAAGACTCGACGAGAAGTTTCATCTTCTCACCGTTTCTAGCTCTTTGTGTTTGGGCGAGTCTACTTTATTTCTCTTGTTGGGTTGAGCTGATACTCTACTATACTATTTACTACACTCTCAGTTGTACTATTTTACTTTTCCCTGTTATATCTACTTATCACCTCTTCATTACCTCCTTTTTTTCTCCCTCGTGCCTTCGAGGAATCCTTCTGAGTATTTTTATACTGACCCATGCTTGGGCTTTTCCCGCACTTGTTGTTCCCTTGAAAACGATGGACAAGTTGGTCGGTACTTTAGTGGAGGTTTGGAGTTATGGAGCTTGGACCGCATGCAGTGGTCATAGTCAGGTTCCAGGAGTGGGACTCTCCTGGCTATTTAGTTTTGTTTACCAATTTCTAGGTTGTGGCACTTTTCTGGTTGGGCGTGTGTTTTTCCCTTTTTCTTTTCAGTTTACCTTCAGCTTTTACTTTGTACTGTTTAGAGGTCGATGCACTATTGTGGTTGTTTATAGCAGTTAGTACAATACTTTTCATTTTACTCTGCACTTCTTCATTGATTGGGTAGAGTGTGTGCGTACAGGTAGTCAGGAAAAGGCCTCCATGAGTTGTTTAGCCTTCAGCTCTTGTCACCAGCCCTGGGCCAATGGAGGCGGTCTTGGGGTAGTTGCGGTTCGAACCAGGGTAGGGTCGGTTCATGACACATTTTTGTGTCATTTTTCATGTTTATATGATTTATAAATAGAATATTCAATAGAAAATGGTATTTTATAGATGTGTAACTTGTTTGAGCACAAAAATGGATAGCCCAGTTATCTATGAGGGCATACAAGTACTAGTATGATAGTGATCCGAAAAGGTTTTTTTTATTTCACATAGAAAGTTTGACAATGATAATTGTAACTAAAATGTGATGATGATGATTTTGGGGACCAATAGGTTCTGGATTATTCTCTTAAAAGTAGCTCATGTTCTCTAGAATGGGTATTCTTTATGGTTAATTTTACGCTGAGATGTGAGGTACCTGGGGCCCATAACGAACAAGTGCCTTAGGGTGTTTCGAAGACTTGTTCTCATTGGCTATTTTGTAATCACCATCAGAATACATTGTTTTTAGTTATTAAACACTTCAGAGTGTGTGTTTTGTTTAAAATTTTAACTTTCTTAGATCAACCCTCTTGAAAACTATTTTCATTTTCAATTTTCACCGCTTTAAAAAAATTTTACAAGCATTCTTTTTTATAAAACATGCATATATTTGTCTAATAGTTTCTATCTCATGGATGAAACCTAAATTGAAAAACATACTTTTATCCCTTGTATTGAAAACATCCGTTTGATTTTTTTTATATTAATCTATGTTCCTTGGTAATAGAATATCAGGTAAACATACCGAGTTTTAATACTCACGACTATAATTTTATTCGGTTTTTAGCCATTGTGAATGTTTCAGATTTAGTTCTATCACCTTCGGCGCTGTGTAATCATTGTTTTGGGGAGTGAACAGTGGGTCACAAAGAGTTAGTTGGTTTTCAGGTTTAGTTGGTTGAGTTTTTGGTTTAATTTTACATAAGGTTCCATGGACAAATATTGTTCAGTTCAATTTTTTATGTAAATGTGTTTTGGGATGTCTATTTCCTTCCACGGTTTGTTTGATTGATTATATTTGGGAAAAATAGTTTCTTTGTGTACTCTATTGATACCATTGTTGCTTGTCTCTATCATGGGATGATTGGGAATGCCTCTCGAAACTTGTTGTGGGCTGGTCTGGGTGACCGATTCAGGGTAAACTAGGGATGGTCCCTGACAAAATAGTATCAAAGGAGGTCATCTCGTTGAATACTTTTATTTTTATAGCACCAATGTTATTTTGGGTATGTCAAGGTAGATATAGTAGTATTTTTGGGACATGAGGGGTATTTCTAAGAAGAGATATGCATACCCTTTCTCATTCTGATCCTCGTGTTTCCATAGGAAGTCCTGTTTTATTAGTTTCTTTTGTTGTTGTTGATTTTGTGGTGTTGGGATATGATAAGGGGAGTCTAACTATTGGTCTGTATGAGATCACATGACCTGACAATACATGTGGATATTGTTCATGGTCCTAATAAGTCCTTCTATGTTGGTGTTTTTTTTACATATGGCCGCTAACCATATGGTCAAGTCACCCACCGACACTAGTTCCCTTTTGTGGGTTTGTTGGACCTTTCTTAAATTCTGAGTTTTAGTTTTGAAAAAACATGTGTGAAAACTGTAGAAATGGGGTTTAAAGAAAGGTTTGGATTTTTACAACTAAAAAAATGGGTTTTCGAAAATTAAATATAAAATGATTTTGGAAGGTTGTGTTTTTGTGAAACAAATTTTCTTTAGGATTAAATGGAAATGACTTAATGGGATTGTATTTTCCCTAATCTAAACTTGTTGTTTTTTGGAATAAAATGTTCAAAATATGTGAATCAACATAAGGTGATTATAAATATTTTATTTAATATGGTGTTTTGAAAGGTTGAAAACTGTTTGAATCTGATGATATTTTTGGGAAATTTGTTTTGAGTAATTGGTGTTTTTCTAAAAGTTTATTTCTCTCAATGCCCATCAAAGTATGAAATGATAAATTATAGAGTTTTATAAAATGGTATTGGATTATTTGAAGTAGCTTGGTTGTTTTGATATTTGTACAAAAGAAAAGGGGTAGGTTTTTAAGGAAATGGTTTTTGATGAATTGTTGTTTGTTTTGTGAAATATGAAAATGGTTTTCACTTGGTGGTTAGTATTCCTTTTTAAGGTACAAGATTTTTGGAATGAAGTTATATTTTTTTCCTTTGTTCATTCCTTGGGTTCTCACATGCATGTTTATATTGATATCTGGAAGGATGACCTATATGATATGGTGGTTGTGTGCCAGGGGTTGCTTGGAAATTTTAATGTGTGTGAGACTTGCTGATAACCTATTGGTCAATGTGGAAATCCAACAAGGTATAGTTTTTTCAATAGTGTTTTCAGCTCAAACATTATGGAATTTGTTTATAAACCTATGGTTATGAGGCTAGATTTTTCTATATCTAAGAAGAGTTGTTTATTCAGTATTCTAACTTGTGATTTGGAGGTCATACTCTTGTTCTGTTGTGAGATGGAATCTTGTTGGTGTCTTGGTTTTGGCGTAATGTTTAGTGGAGTTATAAGGATGTGTTGGATGTTGTGATGTGGCTATGGACAGTTCTCCATTGTAAAACCTTCCAATTAATCAACCTACGTATTCATTTCAAATGTTAAATCTATATCTTAATATTATTCCCTAGCCTTTTTGTTGAAATACAATCATTTATGATTGATTTAATGTGCTTCTAGGTTGTGATAATTCTTTTGGACATAGTAGTTGTGTTTGGTGATGTGGATGTGTTTCGTTGAATTCTCTATCTATTCTTCTACTCTTTGAGTGTGATAGAGAATTTTGATATCTATATATGAGTTCCTACCTAGATAATGGTGTATTTTTTGGGAATGTGAGTCTTTGATTGGTATGATTATTATCACCTGACTGTGGTAAAATAGATCCTTAAAGAATTAGGGATCCATCCATAGGCCTCAGAATGAATCTTTTCACGTAGTTTGGGAATCTCCATAGGTGTGGAGATCTTAACTAGGATTCTACCTCTAACATTTTGGTAAGGTAGTTTCTAATCTATTTTGGTTCCTCATCACTATTAATTTCCTCTTGTCGCAACGATCGTGGTGTTCTTTCCCCTCACACAATGTTTACAATTATGACGTCATGGATGTGCGTTTCAGATCAATGTGCATGTGTTGAATGCCAATGAAAATATAGTGCAATATTGTTTTTACCTTTTAACATGTTCATAGTGTGGGGTAGTTCCTTTGTCTATTTTTTTTGTTTTTAGTGGAAAAATTATTGGGCCCCCTTCCATCCCCTCACTGAGTTGTGGATGTCTGGATCCTTGCAGAATGTGTTGGCCTAGTTCTTGTCCCCTCCATTCCGGAGTGGGTGGTTTAGATTTTCATGTTGTAACCCTATTTATATGGGTTTATTGGTTTTTGTGGGATATGTTTTGTGGGAATTTTCAGGTGATCCCAAATTGTAGTTAATGTTGAATTCTTTTTTTTTCATTTTTAGTCAGTCTTTAATGGTGGGGAGACCCACTAAGAGTCTCAAAGATCTTTCCTTTAAGGATTTTTCGGATGGTAGTTGTAACATAATGGTGGGGAGCATATTAAAGAATCCCCCCAAGTCATGTCATTCATGAGTGAACATTGTTTTTGGTAATCATTGGGTTCATAGGAAGAAGGCCCAAAAATCTGTTTATTTGCTTGGTTGTGGAGGTGGTGACTTGATATTTCCGTTGCTTATCAGAAAGTGGTTGTGAGTTGGTGTTTTGTTTGGGGAAGAGGATTAAGTTCCATTTATGATAAATAATATTTCCTTATCATGATAGTTTCAATCATGATTATGATTAATCCTTATTTGTTGTTTCATCAGTTGTAAAGTGTAATGTATTTTCAGGGTAAAAATTGTTTAATAGTGGGGGAGAATTGTCACACCTAGTATTTTTTACTTTTCATGATTTTGTTTTAATCTATTTCATTTAAATCCCAATCATTTTATTGGGTTTTGGGTGAGAATAATTTTAAGTTTTGAACTTATATATATGTCTAATCATCCTTACATGGGTTCCCTATATCTTGTTTAAATTATTGGGATAAAAGGGTGATTAGGTCATGATTTGGGCTAACCGTGAGCCCATTTCCACATTTAAAAACCAAATTTCTTTCATTTATAACTCCTTAGTTCTTCCTAATTTTTCACTCATCCCACATATCACGTGGCCTCCACTAACATATTTAAACCACCATATCCTTTTGGACACCATAAAAATTAATAATCATGGTGAATAAGGGTTATTTATTCTCGTATTGGGCCAGCCCATTGGCCAATTTCCTGTTTTAAAAAAATAATTCGATTCATTTATATATAATTTGATTTTTTATAGTTTTCTGTGATTACACATCCCAATATAGTCAGATAACACTAGGAAAATCCACATGTTCCATTTTCCCTCCTTGGAGCACATCTTAGTCACGGATTAGGGAAAAACATTTCAATGTTTCTCAAATAGTCCATTTTTCCATAGGTAATTTGTCTCATTCATAAATCATTCAATTCCTATAATTTTTTCACAAATAAATTTTCCCTGGTTATTCCAGTTATATGGAGCTTCTAAATGGAGTTTTAATCCATTCCATTTCCTCTATAGGCGCAGATCCAAGGGAAGAAGAAGAGTTTTCTCTTTTCCAAGGTGAGATTCCATCTCACTTCTCCCCCCTCTTCTTCCTTTCTTCATTATTTATTGGTTTTACATTCTCCTATAGTAATTATAGACCAAGTGATCTATTATTACATGATTTTTAGGGGTTTGTGTTTGTTTGGGTATGTGTCAGAGGCTTAGGGTTTAAAACTTTCATATGGTGATATCATGTGTGTGTTTCTATTATGGCAAGGATTTGAAGTAGAATATCCCTTCCACATTCCTTTATAAATAATGTTTCATCATTTTATTATTTTTAGATCCTTATATATATATATATATATGTTTATTACTGTTTTTCATCCTTTTGATAATTTACTTTGTGTGAAAAACAGTTGTTTAAGCATTGTTTTTTTAGAGGTACTGTTATTTTGTCATTAAAGTGCACACCAAGTGTTTGATTAAATATTTTGTTATTTTTCACACCTGTTTTTGGTGGTTTAGAACCTATTTTATGGTATTTTTAACATGTTTCAACATATTTAATAAAATATGGCATGAATTTGGTGTTTAAATTCCACATCAAGTGCTTAAAATAATTTGTTTTGTTTAAAAGTACATGTCATTTGATCGGTAACATCCTGGTTGGATTTTATGTTTTAAGTGTGATTTAATAGTTTTTTTGGATTTTTAAACACATTGGAATCATGAAAAAATGTTATTTTTTCCCTCATATGCCTTTAAAATTTGTATTTGGTCTTGAAAACAAATTAGTTTCGCTTTACAACATGTTTTAGCCCGAGATGCTAAAAAATTTCTCGCTTCACATCCTTCTAAAAATGGTTGTGTGTTGAATTTTTAACCGAACTATTTTAAGGGATTTATGAAAATGTTTTTATACTGTAAAGGGTGTGAATTGACCTCCTTAAAAATTTAAAATTAATTCCTTGTTAAATTTTTTGTTTTGATAATGGCATAATATCCTATTTAGATTTTTTTTGTAAAAATGGTTTCCATGTGTATTTCATATTTTATCATTTTGAGCCATTTAGGGAACATGAAATTAATTTATGAATTTTTTTGGGGATTACAAATTTATTATTAATTATTATTTTTTGTTTTTTCCTTAAAAGATATTTTTTTGAAAGGGTTTTATGTGCAAGGCCTCGTTATACTTCTAGAAATTATTTTATGAAAATTTAGGGGGTTTATTGAGCCATGAAAGAAATGTGAGACATGTGTGAGACATGTTTGACGTGTGTATGATTTTTAAATGGAATATTTCGGAAAAAAATTGTATTTTATATATGTTTAACATGCTTGAGCACTAAATGTGAAAACCAAGTTTCTAGTGGGGCGGACATGAACTCGTATTCTAGTGATCCAGATGGGTTTTGTCCCTATTTCAAGTAGCATGTTTCAATATGTCAACACTAACTAAACTATGATGATGATGTTGTTGAGGACCACTATGTTATGGATGATTCACCATCTAGTGTCTCATGTGTATGATAATGTATATTCGTTATGGTTACTTTTACACCGAGATTCAAGGTACCTGGGTCCCACAACTAACTAGGGCTAAGGGGTGTTCCTGATACTTGACATCATTTACTATTGTGTACTCACCATCGGCATACATTGTTCTTAGTTGGTAAATTCAGTATTTGTTTTATTTTATTTAAATTTTTACCTTCATTATATCAGCCCTTTTTATAACTATTTTCATTTTGAAGTTACACCTCTTTAAAAAAATGTTACTAGCATTCTTTTTTATAAAATAAACAAGTTTTTATCTGATAATTATTATAGAATTGATGAATCCTCATTTGAAAAACATAATTTTATATCTTGTATTTAAAATATGAAATTAGTGTTTCTTTTATTTTAATGGATGTGCATTGGGAATAGAATATGGGGATTATCTACTGAGTTTTAGTAAACACTCAAATTGTTTTCTTCGGTTTTTATCCATTTTGTAGGTTATAGATTGAGTCTTATCACCTTGGGAGATGTGTGATCATTGCGATGGGGAATGAACAGCGGGGTCACATGGAGTTCGTTGGTTGTTAGGTTCGGTTGGTATAGATTTTGGTTTAGTTGTACATTCGGTTTCTTATACAAATAATGTATAATTCATTTTTTTTGTAAATGTATTTTGGGCTGTCTATTTCTTTCCACTATTTGTATAATTTTTTATATATGGTCTAAATTGTTCCCTTGTATGCTCTATTGATGCCCTCGGTTCTTGTCTCTATACCTGGGGGCTCAGGAATTCCTCTCGAGACTTTCCGCGGGCTGTATTGGGTGGCCAATTCAAGGTCGAATCAAGATTGTTCGTGAAGGAGATAAAACATATACCAATGAAAATATTGTATAGTCATATTTTAATAAAATGGTGTACATTTTTCTACTAAAGCATAAATTTTTTGTGTCTTCAAATATATCCATTAAAATCACTATTTTTAATCTTTTTATTCTTTTTTATGTATTCATTAATTTCTGGTTTATTTTAAATTTAAATAAAACTATAGACATTGTTTCATGTTCATCATTAAATTAATAATATATTGGAATACATTTTTCTTATAAATATTGTATATCCAACAAAAAATTTAATTCCTAAGCATTAAATTCAATACGATATAATCTATTTTTACTTAAATTGAACACATCATTTTTAATAGTTAGATCATTATGGTTAATAGTAAACTCACTACCCATGATGTTATTTATAAGAAGAAGTGAATAATTATTTATTAAAACTAATTTATCATAAGTGAATATAATTGAAAATGTATTACCATAAAATTAAAATATAATTATCATTTTTTATATAAACCCACATAATACAAGAAATTACTAATATATAGAGAAAATTTAAATCTTTCCACACTGAATCCTTATACATTTCCATTAGATTCTTTTTCAAAAATTAATAGTCCATATATCACATTAGTTAAAATATTGTAAATATTTTTATTCTACTATCATGTGACATCATCATCAACTACCAATGAAAAATATTCATTTAATGAGAAATCTATTTTATTACATTGGTAACAATAAAAAATTCATTATTTTTGGCATTTATTCTACATTGTATCCAACAGAATTCTCAATAGTTATATTAGGAACCAAAATAATTATGAATAAAAATTTATAACGGTATTTAGTAATTAATAATTATAAAATTGAATAATTTAGGTAAATTAACTATTATTAATGAGTATTAGATATTTCTTTTTCATAATAACCTCACATCCCACTTCAATAAATAATATATTATTTAACACATAACTGATTTTTTGTAATAATGTTTCAATATATCATAAAAAAGCTCTTAATAGTAACCTACAACATTTTTATGTTATAATTAGTCTCTATAATGGAGTAATTATTCCATATATGTATTTATTGTTGGGTATTTCTTTAGAGCCTCATTCAACATTTCCACCTCATATATATACTTAATGTCCTCTTAAAAATACGAAATGTTTGTTATTTGTGTAGCATTTCTTCCCCTTTCAAATTTATGAGTAATTTTTTAAATTAACCTTCTTTTTATGTTTATTATATTGTGTATCACTTAAATATAAAATGTTCTCAATATTATATTCTAACATATCATATATTTAGTTGAACAATTTTTGGTCTGGCTGATAATACTATCAATCATAATATAATTCACTCAATATGAGGTGAAATTGCACCAAAAAAGTTGAGTGGATACATTTTATAATATTACATCATTACATGAATTGTTTTACTAATTAAAACAACAATATTTATTTATTACACTCTTATTAATTATTCATAAATTAGTCTCCTTCATTTTATTCTTAATAATTTGATAACAATTATTAGTAATGCCTTTTTCCATGCATTTAAAACTTGTATCATATGGGGATTTATTTTTTAGAATCTAAGATTCTATTAATGAATCTATTTTGTGTAATTTATATGGAATTCGTGTATTCCTTATACAAAATCTCAATATGTTAACAAATCCTTTTTAAATTAATTACATATATGATAACTACCCATTATCATTATTATTTATTTTTTAATAAAAGGATTTAGGAATAAATATTTTAATATTTAACTGAAAAAGTTTCATTGTGGTTAATTCCTCCTCTAATAGATTAGTTCATTAATTATAATACTAAATTTGGTATCCAATTATCTAATATATTAGGTATTAAAGATAATTTCTAATCTCATAAAATAAATCCATGTTATAATTAATATAATTTATTAAGGATCCAATCATTATTTCATCCATCATCGAATTTTATACTTCCTCTCCCAGTGTGATCATTATATTTCGCAAACCAACCTGAATACCTAGGAAAATTATCATTCGAGCTGATGTAGACTCGACCCTATGGGAATTCCTAATCCCTTTGGGCTGATGACTAGTTCCTAAGAATCAATCAATGTTAAGGGAAATAATTTCATACCATGAATGAAAAACTAAAAGTAATAGTTAAACATAAAGAAATAAACAAGATGTATTCATGAAAATCCATAATGAAAAAATGTATTATCCTAATATTTTAATAGAAGATTATGTTCAATAGTGTACTGGACACACAACATCACATAATTAAAGAACCACAAAATAATATTAATAATATATGATATTTTTATACAAGTCATGGAATTGATAGCTAAAAATATGATTATCCTCATGATTAAATATATATAACGTTTCTACAAATTTAAAAATTATTTATTAATGTTTAATAAATATTTACTCAATTTTTTATAATCATTTTATTCTTCAAAAATTTGTTTTCATATTTAATTATTTTTCTTTCATTATGTGACATAATAATATCAGTAATTTATGGAACATTACAAAATTATATTTAATAAATATGAGAAAATATATGAATCCTTCATGTCCAAATATTCATTTGAGTGATATTTCTTTGAATTTTTTTAAAATATATATTTTTTTAATGAGTAATGAAAAAAAAATATATTACAAATTATGAATTTATTTCAAAAATGTAAAATTTTCAATTTTTTTTTATTTCTTAAGATAGAAAATTAATTATTTTATGTAAGTATTAATATAATTTGGGAAATTGGAATTAAATCTATATGTATTTTTAAAAAAACATTTTATACTTAAGAAATATATATTTTTCATATAATCCATTATTTGGTCTCATTTGTAGGTTTTTGTTAAATTTATTTCATTCACTTCTAGAAAATGTATATTTTAAAATTGATTCAATATTTAAACTAATATTTTTGATTTCTTTGAAATTTTTACTTTTCTTATTTTTAGATATTTTTATTAGAAACCATTATCATATTTTTCACCATACTGTAGGTTAAATGGGTTAAATAATTTTACAACTAATATGATAAGGCATCTAATTAATTCAAAAACATAAAATTATTTCATTTTATGAGTAAATTTCATCACTATCATAAAAAAATAAAAAATATGACCTTTTTGTTTCAAATTATATATTCGATTCTTGATTCTAAGAGGGAACAAGATGTTTCTAAAGGTATTTATGAAGATGATTTTTGGGTGTAACTTGCGGTTCTCACCTAACCATGTTCTTATTGGGTTTGTTTTGTCTCATGTATGAAATGGTGGATCCCCTTGGGCATGCTCTTGTTTGGTTCTCACTTAACCATAAAGTGATTTATTTTAAAATAAAAAAAATGATTGGAAGAAATCATCATTGACATAATCTTTTTTCAACCATAAGAAAAAATAATTTAATTATTTTAAAGCTTTAAACACAATAATATAAGGGCGTGTTAATGTGAGAAACTAATTTTGAAGATAAATTTTAAATATTAGTGATTTATAAAAGGTTTAAATTCTATATCCATTACATTAATTTTTTTTCAAATTCATAAATGTAAATATTTATTAGAATAAAATTAATAGTATATTATGTTATATATATAATATATGTTGTTTGAATGTCATAAAAACCATTTAATAGAAAAATTAGGATGATTGATCATTCAAAAATTATCTCCTTTATATTTTCAAATAAATTTTCACCTTATATGTAAAATTATAACCATTTAATATTGAAAAATTCATTATGAGGGTTATCATTAAAATTGAATAACAAAGGGGTTAAACCAAAATATAAGCTTATAAATAGTATATATACTCTAAAATTTTGATTTTATTATGACCATAATCACATTATATTAAATTATATATCATTTGGGAACATTTAATCATGATATTGACTGAAATTATAGTATAATTTTTCGTGTATTACAGAAAATGAAATTAATTATATTATATAGAGAAAAATATTTTAAAAAACAATTTTATATTCATTAAAAGATAATTTTTTACTAATTGAATGTAACATGGTTTAAAATATCATTAATGGTTCATTTCTATGACACATTTCCTTTTATTGTATCATTCATGATCCAAAAATAGTAAAAATCATTGATGTTACATTAAATATAAAAATTCATAACATAGTGATAACACTAATAGATATGGTTGAAACCATAATAAAAATATATACGAATTAATTCTATTATATGATTTTGAAAAAAAAAATCTTATTATATTCAAATTATGCCAATTTCAAATCATTTTTCAATAAATATTAATTTTAATTACGTTAATACGTTATGTAATTCTAAATGTTTTGCACCCCAACTTATAAAATGGTACCATTTTTTATTTTATTTACACAACATTTAGATTCCTAGCTCATAAAAAAACCAAATATTAATATTTGAAACATATTATTAGGATTTATATTTGTTCTGGTTTTTCTATATTACTAACTATAGTTTCTTAAAGAAGATATTTTTTGGTAGTCGCTTGAGTAATGAGTAATAATCTTTTCCTAATATTTCATTTTTACTCACCTTATATTTACTCAAAAATATATTGATCTTGTAATAGAATAATAAATCCAAAATCCTTAATAAAATCATATTTTATTATTATTACTTGGAACCTATTTTAAAAATATTTTGAATTATATTTAAAAAACACCCCTCGTGTGTATGTATGTATTAACATCTTTATTTAGTGGTGTAATTTGTTTTCCCCCACTAATTTACATGGATGGTTTAAAATATAGAAATAATGAATAAATATGATATTTATTATATTACTATACTAATATAATTATAATATCAAATATAATATCTCACCATTGTAACCATTAGAAAAAGATCATGTGTCTTATACGTATGTGTAGAATTCCACCTCCACAATGCTATGTGATTATTCTTTCAATTCATCCTTTCATTGGTTGTAATAAGAATTTAATTAATGAATATATGTTACAAATGTGATATAAATAATATCATGAAATCTTTTTATATTATTTAAAATTCTTTTATTCTATCCATTTAGAAGTGATATCATATTTCATGGATACATATGGCATTCCATCTCCATGACTGGTATCATCATTTTTCTTATCTATATATTTTATGTTTGACTCAAAAATTATATATATATATATTATATTTATATCAGGTTTAATATTCTATTATAATTAAAAAACGATCATCATTCATGGAATGAATCTACGGAATCTAAACATATATCGAAAAAAGTATTTATCACATAAAATAATGATAATAATATAAAAATGTTAACAAAATTCATAAAATATTATTTATAGATCATATATGATATTAAATATATTAATATTACTTTGGTATATATGTTTAATAAATATGACTTTATTAAATAGGGGGATAAAATCACATATTTCTTAAGTAAAACTCGAGTAATGTGGTTTTCTTAACTCAAATCTAATTCATTAGACTAAATAACATCATCATTAATAATGTTATGTCTAAATTATGTTTGAAATAAAATTTAGTTGTTTTCTATTTTATTTCCAGTTCTAGTTTATGTATTAAAATTTATAACACAAAATCAATTCATGAACAATTCTTAATTCAATGGTATGATACGTGTAAGGGATTTCATCTCAATTTCCACTCTACTGGCACATATTTGTTTTTATAAACCTATGTCCTTTTATGTGTCTAATATACAACCCCATTGAATTTTTTAACATTAATATATATTTATTTATGATGATTAAGTTTTTAATTCTTGTATACTCTTTCAAGTGTTTGAAATTTAATAGTAACAAAAGTGGTAATAATTTATTTTACAATCTCATTATTAGTATCATATTTATTTTTTTGATGAAATTATATAATATAACCTTTATAAATCATATATATTTTATTATATTATATATATTTAAGGAGTTTAAATGTTTCAATCTGGTACTTATACACTTTGGCACATGAATAAATCAATAAAATGATTGAAACAATGTTGATATTATTACTCTTTTTAATCAGGTATTTTTTTCATTCATGTACATAATATTCATAAAAATTGATAGTAGATAATTTTATTTTCTCAGATTTTATATTAAATAAAATTTCCACTATATTATTATATTTAAAACATTTAAAATGATTCATTTTAATTTTATTCCAAAGGGATAATTTTTCCTTTCATTTAAAAAAGTCAAAAAGAATATTTCTTTTTATTGTTAATAGATTTGTTTCTCAAAAACCATTTTATGATATTTATATTCCTGTATATGTTTTTAATTTCATTATATATAAATATATTTAATTAATACGTTTATTAATGTTTTTATTTCATTTTAGTTTTTTTCTCTAAAAAATGAATTATTTAAAAAATAAATATTTTTGATGAATTTATTTTCATATATTATATATTATTAATTTTAATAACATTAATATTATCTTAAAATAATCACTTTCATGTGATCATCATACATTTGGTCATTAAATTGCATATAAAAATAAAAATTCATTATATTATAGATATTATTATTTCTATCATGATGTACCATTTCTACATTTAGTTTTTTAATATTAATGTAATTTAATTGACTGGGAAAATATCAATATTCTATTTACATTACTCAATATTGATATATTTTGGTCATGAATATTATATTTGAATTTAATTTTTCATTCAATATATGACAAATGTATTATAAATGTAATGATGGGTAGGTGTCAATTAGAGATAATTATATGATACATGAAAAAGTCTCATGAGATAAACAATGTTTTTAGAATTGTTAAATAGAATTTCCATATATAACTACCCATTAATAAAAATGTCTTTGAATATGACCTAGATGGTAATAATATCTGGATATTTAAGATTGTGATGACCATCCCTAATCATATTCATCATTGACAATTCTATTATTATTATCTATGAGATTTTTACATTTATATTTTCTATGGATTCATTTTTTGGGATCATGAAAATCATTAAATGGAATGGTTTGTTAGTCATATCACATTAAATATTTATAATTTTTTATTGACTCACGATATCATTTTTTATACGTCAACCATAATGAGCATCAGTGTTCTCCCTTTATTTTTTTCCTTTCCCATGATTTGAAGAAGTCATTATTTAAACATATCAAGAATTTTGAATATTAAAATTCACTATTCTTTGTATATTATTTACAACATGAAATATAGAGAATTTATATAAAAATTTTAGTAATAATTAAACCTCATTCAATCCATAGGGATTCAATAAATTTTATGTAGTTATATTGTAATAAAGAACCAACCATCTCTGAATTACTAGAGTTGTGGTTATTATAGTTGGTGTCATAGAAATTATAGAAGAATCATTGAGAACTATACTTTTCCAAAAAGAGTGTAGGTAGTATAACATTATGATATGTTTTGAAAATATATATAATTATTTGACAATATTAAGGCCGAGACATAAACATTACATAATCCTATAAATTACATTAAAATAAACTATTTTACATTCCAAATGATCATTTTAGTTTAAAGTTTTATAATTTTATAACATAATTCATACATATCAACCGACATGCATAAAAATTTGGTATTACTAATACAATATCAATTTCATCAATAATAAAAAAACATGAAATCATTTAATAAAAGGTCATCGTTAAATTTATATTGGATTTTTATTTTCACTTAACCATTCATAAGACATTTTAAATACAATTTAATTCATGGCATGAGAAAAAAAAGCTCAGAAAAGGATATGAAAATAAGGATAGAACCTGTTAGTTGATGAGTACTTAGATACATTTGAAATAATTTTCACAAATAAATACTTCTCACCCATATTGTATCATATAGATACTTTGTGGAACATTAGATTTAAAAAAATAATAAATAAATAAATAAAAACCTAAAGGTATCTTGGTTAATTGGTTACTTGAACTATATCCCGCATTGATACCTTATGATTTTTAACCATCGTCGTTACCTTATAATGAAACCCTTATGTCTACCTTATGGTGTACCAATCACAGTTACACTTTGAGTAACCAGATGGCCGACCTCTAACGTACACATACCCAATGAATTGCAGGGAGATATAGGTCTCACCATTATTTATAAACAAATTACAAGAACCATAAACTAATAATAAAACAAGAATACTTTCATCATATAAATCATTCCTCTAAAAAATTTAAGGATGATAAAATATTATTTTTTAAGAAATGTCCTTTACAAATGTCTTATAATATATATGATAATTAATAGAATGAAACGAATATTTTTATTAAAATTAAATACACATAATTAAACAAAATATAAAAAATATCCTTTCACAAATATTCTTAGTACCATATAATCATTTAAGATGAAGGATAAACAAAAGAATGGAAATTGGATTAATAATTCCCTTACCTCAGGTCTACTTACATAAACTATATTTTAACCTCCTATATAACTGTTAAAAGATTGATAATATTATTTTATAGAAAAATAATCTTGTTTATAAGACATTATATGATCATTTTATAAAATCATTCCAACCATTTACTAATAATATGTTGTTACTTCCATTGTTTTGGGTGTATGCTTTACATGGCTTCCATGGTCAGTTAGTATAGGATTTCATTTCAAATAGAAGTGAAATTACTTAAGTTCAATTAAATGATATTAATATATTTTTAAAAATTAAATGATATAATATATATTTTTTTCATATATTATGATTAATTATTATACAAAATAGTTAGGATATTGTTTAGATCATTTTGTCGGTTCTTCGACAATCATGAAGTGGCTTCATAATAAAATTTAATAATATATATATATATATATATATATATATTCCATAACATGAAGGAGGTTATATAATTAACATTAAAATATGGTTAAACTAATAAATGGTTTTATAACCATCTTTGAAGGATGTAATGGAATTTAGAAATGAAATTCCCACGATGTCGGTAAATCGACACATCACAGATGATGTTTTTATTTTTAGAATGAAAGGGGGAGAAGATGGACATTAAGGATTAATTTTCCCATTAACATTATAAAATTATAGTATATAAGATAGTATAATCATCATGAATCTTGGATAGGGGAGGTGAAGAGAGTATAAGGATAAAAAATAATCGAAAGGTAAATAAAAGAGGTTTTTTACCTCTTGACCACTTCTCCTTGAGATCTTCATGAAGGCCTTTGGTTTTGGCCTTTTGGTGAGACAAATAGGTCTTAGATGTGGTTAAAATTCTTGGGATGTGGATTGGAAATAATTTATGCAATAATAAATTTTTGAAAGGTGTGAGGTTAATAGGAGGTGGGGGTGGTATTTAGAATGGAGGAGAGGAGGGTTTCCATTATTTTAATTATTATTTAATTATTTTTCTAAAGACAAGAAATATTGTTGGTTATTGTAACTGAAATAGTAAATAAAGCATGTGAGTTTGAAATAAGGGTCCTTAGATCATCCATGTTGTTAGTAATAGTGTATTTAACAAATAAGTTATATATATAGTAAATTATTATATTTTATTATTCAATAAAATTCAATTATTTAAAAAATAATCCAAAAAAACAATCCCAACAATTTTTTTATTTTTAGAATTAAAAAATGAAAACCTTTTTTTTCAAAATAATTTTCCAAGATATAGATATATAATTTTTAAATAAAATCATAATTTATTGGAAAAATAAAAATTTTAAAACTATAACTAATTTTATAACACCTAGAAAAATAACTCCATGTCTCATATAAATAAATTACAACCATAAGAAAATAAAATAATAATTTATTATTTAATTGTATTAAAATAAATTTCTAGTTAAATTATTAAATTAATCCTAAAATATTAATTAAATATGTATGACTTCTAAAAACACAAACACATTTATAATGATCATATTAACATTTATGTGATGCCAAAATCATATTTATACATTCATTGGTGAGGTTAATATTAATTTGGTCAAATTAATATTCATAAAGGTTGTGTTACTATTCATAAGGGTCAAATTACTACTCCTAATGGTTCAATTACTATTCACCAAAAATTATATTTATCCTATATGACTCTAAATATCTCATTGATCTCAATATTGTATGTCCGTTTTTCAGAACTAATATCATAAATGTGGAAAAAATTAAGTTTAAGAACTTAGTTATAACTATCTCCTTAAAAATTTATTGTATCAAAGAGACATAGTGTTGCATGAATTTCATTCAATAATAAGTTTTTTTTGCAAATCCATGGGGTGTTACATTCTCCCCACAATCTAGAAATTGTATCCCCAAATTGTTTTTACTTATTAAACAAGTGAGGTCACCTTTCCCCTATATAAATTCAGATTCCCACATTTTATTCTCAACCATGTGGGTTCTCGAAAAAACCATAACCTTTTAGATTAACATATTCTTTAATACTTTATCTCTTCTATAAAAAATTTGAACATGTTTCTCTACGTAACAAAAGATCTCTTCCATTTGAACTACTTCTGGACTCAAAATATGAGATTAATCTAGAATATTAATTATCCACATTGAAATATGAACAAAATTATGTACCTAATAAAAGTCCGAGGAAAATATACTCAATAGGTGAATTGTCTAGCTTTTCCATGATTTCATAAGGTCTAATGAATCGTGGGCATAGATTTATATCCTTACAAAATTGCATAAATCTTTTCTATGGTGAGATTCTATAAAAAAATGATCACTTTCATCTAAATAAAATTCTTTCCTCCAGCTACCTGCATAAATTTTCTATATTCTCCAAGATATCATCATGTGTTGCTGGATCATCTTTACTATCTCAGCCACTTCCTATACTAATTCTGATCTCATCAATTTCCATTCCCAGAATTCATCCTAAAATACTGGACATTGCCACCGCTTCCCACACAATTCCTCAAAAGGATATATAATTATATTAGAACGAAAATTGTTATTATATAAAAACTCAACTAAACAAATATTTTTTCCCAAAATTCTCTGCAAGTCTAATGAACAAGATCAATTCATATCCTCCAATTTCTTAATTGTTCTCTCAGTATGACAATCATATTGTGGATGATAAGCATGGGTAAAATTTAATTATATTCTCAAAGACTTCTGAAGGCCTTTCCAAAAGTTAGAAGTAAACCTAGGATCACAGTTACGTACAATGGAAAGATGATCTCCATGTAACCTAACAATCTCTTTGAGGTATACTAGAGAATGTTGATCTAACGTTATAGTATCTCTAATAGGATAGAAATGTGCATATTTAGTTAGTCAATCAATAATAACCCAAATCATATTGTTACCTCATGAAGTATTTGTTAGACCCACCATGAAGTCCATGGATAAATTTTTCCATTTACATTCTAGAACTATCAAGGGATGGATCATCCCATTTTGTAGTTGTGACTCTTCTTTAACATGTCGCAATGTCAACCATTTCAAGGTTAAATCTGCAATATCTCTTTTCATTCAATCCGACTAGTAATACTCAAGAAGGTTTATGTATATATTAGTACTTATAAAATAAACTAAAAATGGAAAACTATGTGCTTTACTAAACAATTCATTCATCTGATGGGAATTGCAAGGAACTCTAATCTCTTTCAAAATATCAAAATACAATCATTATCAACTTTAAATTCTCAAAACATACTATTTTTAAACAATTCTACTTCTTTCCTACATCCCTTTATCTTACTTTTGTGCATTCTTAATTAAATTTGATGTAAACGACTTCACTAACACCTGAAACAGAATAGTGTAATTTACTACACTATCATCTTCCAAGAAAAAAATTATAACATCATTAATCTAGGGGATGTTATTCAAAAGTAACATGGTTAGTGACACATGGTATTTTCAACTCAAGTCATCCGCCACTTTGTTTTCATTTCCAAGATGGCAATTGATCATTAAATCATAATCCTTTTTAGTTTATGATATCTTTTCTATCTCATTTTTAGTTTCTTCTATGTAAATATATACTTAAAACATGTATGTTCGGCATATATTTCAAATTTTACTCCATATAAATTATGCCTCCAAAATTTCAAAACAATAACCACAGCTTCTAATTATAAATATTTTTTGGGATAATTTAACTCTTGAGGTTCTAGTTTTCATGAAGAATAATAAATTCATGATCATTCTACAACAAAACACAACCAATTCCCTTCAATGAAGCATCACATTTGATGAAAAACTCTCACTTTCTGGAAGGTAGATCATAAAATATAGCATTCACTAATCCCTTCTTCTCTTCTTGAAAAAATAGATAAAATTGTTATTGAAAAATTAAATTAACCCTCTCTTGGGTTTATATACAAATTTAAATGACTACGAATTTTTTTTTAACAAACTATCAATAATAACCTACTAATCAATGAAAACTAAGAATATATATATCATTTTAATGTCTTTTTCATTCACCAACCAATTTAGTTTTGGTAGTATCAACTATTATTCCACAAATATTTACAAAGTTCCCAATAAAATAAATCAATTTTAATGAAAAATCAAATTTAAATTTTTTTCCATATAAGTTATTTTAATTCAGAGTTTTCAAAAAAATCCTTATATTTCATTCATTATCCTCATATAATTTTAAAATATCTTAAATTAATTTAATAAAAACCACAAAAAACTTATCCAACTATTCATAGAATATTATATTCTTAAGATCCATGAATATATAAGTGGCACTTATCAAACCATAAGTCATAATGAATGAAATAAAAATTCCCATATCTAATGTGAAAAGATGTTTTCCGGTTTTCATGCTCATTCACCTTCAGCTAATGGCACCCAAATTTGGTGTCAATCTTGGAAAAAAATGAGCTCTTTGGAGTTGATCAAACTTTTAATCACAATGATGTAAAGGATAGTTATTATTAATTTTAATTTTATTCAGAGAACAATAATCAATGCAATTTTTCAAGGAACATTCTATATTTTTAATGAAGAAAATAGAAGAACCCCATGGTGAAGTGCTAGGATGAATTAATCCATTTTTAA
Source organism: Viscum album (assembly GCA_963277665.1). Classification (NCBI taxonomy): domain Eukaryota; kingdom Viridiplantae; phylum Streptophyta; class Magnoliopsida; order Santalales; family Viscaceae; genus Viscum; species Viscum album. Next base: position 396,704,844 of record OY728151.1, on the reverse strand, counting down.
TAAATGCTTTGACATAACCACCATTTATATTTATTTATTTTTATTATTTCTTGGTTTCGATTGTATGTGCCGCGGTCCGTGCTGCACCTCGGATTAAAATATTTGTTGTTTGATGCTTTTTCTGGGCTTCGGACCCGTGCGCGGCCGCCACAGGGTTGGTGGTCGCCGCGCAGTTGGCCCGGGTGTTGGGCGAGTTCTCTTCTTTTTTTTATTTTTCTTTTTTTTCACTTTTTTTCTCTCATATAATTTTTTTATTATTTTAATTTGGGTTGGCTCGCGTTATTATTAAATGGACACTTTTATTAATTGTTATTATTGTTATATTATCATTACTATTTATATTATTATTATTATTATTATTATTTTAGTCTTATTATTATTATTATTATTATTATTTATATTACTAATCCTATTTTTATTAATGTAATGGAATGAAAAAAAAAATTAAAAATCAAACCTAACCCTATTCCTAGTGTTGAGCCCCCTCCCTCTATTTCCCTCTTGCGTCGCACCCCCCCCCCACTTCAAGCTTACCTTCCCCGTTGCCCAGCCCCGACACGCCCCTCCCCCTCTCCTTCTCCCCTACCCAGTCGCGCGCCCTGGCCTCATTCACGACTCCGCCTCGCCGCACCCCCATCCGGCTCCCACCCTACTCCAACGCCCGCTTCCTGCACCCGACCTCGCTCCGCCCCGAAGCCCGGCCACACCGCCCTGCCCCTCTGGTGCCTCGCCGCTGCCCGCCTCACCAGCTGGCATTTTTGGCGAGCCCCTACTGCCGGATAGCGACTCTCAGCCCCATCGGCGCCCCCTGCTGGCCCTTCCCACGAGCTCTGCCACCGGCCAGTGGCCTCCGAACCCCTCCATCGATCATCAGGCGAGCTCCGGCAAGCTCCGCCTTCTTCCAGAAGTGGCAACCCCCCTGGTCGTGCGTTCTCCACCAGCTCGCAACCTTCGGCGATGACCCGTGACCTCCGGCGCAACTCCCCAGGGAAGGTTTCCCCTTTTTTTCTTTGACCTTTTTGGTTTCCGACGAGTATAAGGTACTTTTTAGTGTTCATTTTGGGTTCATTTTGGTTTGAATTATTGTTTTAGGATCTAATTGGGATCCAACGGGGTGCGATTGTTGTGTGATTGGTGTTTGGCACCAATATTCTAGAATTTTAAACACCTGATGTTAGTTGTTCCATGCATAAACATTTGTGGTGTTTTAATTTGCTTCTTTGATAAAATTAGTATGATATTTGACTAGTCTTCTTGGTGAGAATATAGTGTTGTTTGATGTTTAATAGGATTTTGATAGTTTTAGAAACATGTTTATGTGTTATGAATGTTCTGATTTTATGAAAACTTTTGTTGATCCATTCGCAGTGTTTCCTAAACCGTGCTGTTGTTTTTCATGGTGCGCATGGGTTGAGAAATTAGGTTTTTGACATTTGTAGTGTTTTATAAAATGTGTTTTTGGTTTATTAAAATGTTCAAGGGTTGCGGTTGGGTTTTGGTATGACGTCAATGTGGCGTTGTGTGCGTTTGGTCATGAAAGTGTTTTTAAGGGGTTGAAGTTGGTTTCGTGTGTTTAAAGCCGCGGTGTGTTTTCAAAATTATTTTATAAAAAAATTAACTGATTTATTAAGTAAAGTGTATATTCCGAATTTGGTTTTGGGAAAACATGTTTAGACGCACGTGCTTTTAAAGGTCAATTTCATCATGTCATGCGCTTTTGTCTTATTTCATACTCTGGTGTTTCCTTGAAATAACCCGGTGGCTCTTTAAAATAAATAGTGAGTTATTTTGTTGTTATGTGGTTTTTACCAACACTTTGTGGATTTTAATGTGGTTTAATAAATAAGGTTGAGGGTGCAAGTTGTGTTTTGATGTTATGTCGACCTGGTTCCTTTGTGTTGGTTGTTCGTTTGGTTTGTTCTGAGTCAGTGGCTATGTGTTCTTAGTTATCATGAGTTTGTTTCAGCGTGTTGGCGAGGTAACCCTACGACATCACGATCATTGGCTTGCGCGTGCTTGTGCGCCAGTGCGAGGTGTATTGTGTCGTCGCGTCTGAGCTACGTCTTGAGGTAGGTCTCCCACTGCACCCGCCCTTAAATTTAGAAAATTATTTATTCCTTGTCATTTCATAATTTTTGAGTAAATTTAATGTAGTATTAGAAAATTATTACTATAATGGTGACGTTCTGAATTTGAAAACTGTTTACTTCTTGCATCGCATTGAAAATATCTTTCCTGGATAAATTTGTGTGGTGTTCTTGTGATATTATCATACGGGTACTTTATGAAATGTGCAAGTCATACTGAACAGTGTTTTGAGATAGTTTTTGGTCTGTATAAAATGATGGGTGTATAATTTATGGAAAATGGTTTTTTCTTGAAAACATGGGTAGAGGAAATGTTGTTTCACCTTTAAACTGGATTTTGGACAGTGGTGGTTTGGTTTTCCTTAAATGGGTTTCTAAGCATGTTTTTTTTTCTGGTTTTCAACATGATGGTGTGTGTCATATTTTCTTTGGATACACTTTGTTATTAAATAGTTTAAATGTAAATTATGTGGCGGCCCGGTTGGCACTTTATTTATTGTGAACTGACTACATATATATATATATGTACTTATAGGGCATCTCTATAGGGGGACTTCCCTTCGAGGATTGTCGTGTAGCGGTGTCCATGTAAAGGGTTGGAATGTGCGGTGAGGTGAGTCACGTGTGCGAGGGCCTCCCACTTACACAATATTATTAAAACCACCGTGGGTTCCTGGGCGTCTTTTAGAGAATCGAGTGACGGTTGCTAGCTAACCCTGATTAGAAGGGTTAGCCCCCCCGTGGTAGGTATGCCTTGTGGGGCGTGCCACTAGTTGGCTGTTAAGGTGGCTAGTTGGTTATTGACTTTGGAGTACCATTCCGATTGGTAGTCTGAACTTGAGTATGTCCAGGGGTTTCCTAGGGATGTTTAGGATCACCCATGGTTACTTGATTTTCCTTGCTTGTTTACTTTCAGTTGTTCTTTACAACTTATACTATTATACTTTGAAAAAAGGGTTTTCAAATGAAAATGTGTTATTCTCTTTGTGTAAAATTTGAAAATGTAACACTTCTTTCTATTTTAGAATGAATTTGACACCAATGAAAGGAATTCAACTTTTGAAAAAGAATAAGGGTAATTTCTTGTGTTTTGATTTTCATGTGAAACATTAGTAAATCTTACTTTTATACATAGTAGTTAAAACCTAGAATTTGTAGATTCTTTATTTAATGGCAGTGCTTTGGGATTTGTTGATGGGCTCACCTACTAAGTACTTTTTGTGCTCACGCCTATATTATACCATTCCAGTTGCAGGTTCATTGTGTTCACTTTTTCCTGGTTTGAGTCACTCAGTGATGGAGCAACGCTGGTGTTTAGTTGGGTGGTGACCGCGAGGTCATGTAGAGGTATGTTTTTTGTGTAGTTTTTGTTTATTTTTTTTTGTTAGTGTTGTTTGTTTTGTTTTGTTTGTTTTCATTCTTTTGATCCTGGTATTTTTCGGGCTGAAATCATTCACAATGATTAAACATTTTTTTATGCCCAGCACTAGTTTCCATCCCGGGGGGGATCGGGAATGCCCCTTGGGACTTGCCGCGGACCGGCTCGGGTGACCGGTTCAGGGTCAACCCATGCTGGTTTGTGACAAAATGGTATTAGAGCAAGGTTATTGTTATTTGGGTTTTCCGGTAGAAGGATATTAGGTCTGTCGGGACTCAAGAGGTAGGTACTGGAAGGACGTCATGAACCCTCACCTGTTCCACACCTCGTGTCGCCAGGGATAGTCTGAGAATTATGTCTTTGTCTTTTTATCATGATTTCACATGGAGTAGTGACCCATGTGGAGTCCGGGTACACGGTTTGAAGTACTCCTAGTGGTCGATGCTTACTTGGGACATGGCCCACTACCATGTCTCCTGGTTAGGCATGACTATTAGTCCCTCACTCCGGTGTTTGATGCAATTTGAGTGTTTTTTTGTTCTGGTTGGTGTAAGTGCATTGTTGGAAATGGAAATGGGTTTTTGAAAATGGGACTTATTTCTTTTAAATGACTTTAATGTATGAAATGGATTTAAAAAAAACCGGAAGCTTTTGATTTGGAAATCCGTTGTTTGCTTGGTTTTGGTTGAGAATGGTTTAGGGTGAAACATCAGGTACTCCTTATGGACGTTTGCATATGTGAGGGGATGCGTGGGAAACGAGTGTTGGTGCATATGAATGAAAGTTGATGCAGACATGTGCAATGGTTTATGGGATTACCTGGGTGTGTTTGAAACTAAAGGCTTGACCATGTTTTCTAAGGTGGATTCTAAAGAGGAAAATGGTTTTGGAAAGTGACTTTGGATCTAGAAGTGTATTTGGTATTTGGAATGTTGTCTTGAAACAAAGAGATTTTGAAAAAAGGGTGGTTTTGGAATCTAAAATGGAACAAGTTTATTTTGGACCGGGAATTTTGGGTTGTGTTTGTTGTTGTTTGGTTTCTTTTGATCTGGTTGTTTTGGGATGAAAGCGCTTTTAATGATATTGCTTTGGCTTGATATTGGTTTTGGCTTGGTTTTATATATGTTGTTCATGTTGGATCCAAATAGTGATGTAGATGCTCAATATACAAGAGGGGGGGTGAATTGTATACTTGAAAAATTCCTTTGGAACCTTTAAATTTAGTTACAAATAACTATGTTTTCCTTAAGAAAAGGAACGGTCTAAGTTTAACAAAGTTAAACAAACAAATTCACAACACGTCTAACACCAAATGAAAACTTGGAATAAAGAATGATGTTATAAACTTCAAGTTCTATGAACTTGCTTAAAATAAGAAAGAGATTCTGAAAGTAGGTTCCGGAAATATGGATCTGGAAATTGAAACTTAACTAAAAATTACAATATGAGATTCTACCTTCAAGCGTATAGAATATAAATGAAACAGAGTATAAGTAAGGAAGTATATGAAATTTATACTTTCTTTATAATACAAAATGTAGCGGAAAACAAAAAAGTAGTAAAACTACAAGTAACAAGATATAAGTCTTTTAACCCAAAGAGAAGGGTATCCAAGAACCTTGGATAAAGGTCACTTGATTTATACTTTCAAGAAAGTCTGTCTTACCCACACCAGGGTAAACCCTCAATACGAAGATCAGAGTATCTGTCTTGCTATCCTCGCAATCCCTCAACTTCAAGGTAGTTGGCAACCTCTGTCTTCCTCATCTAGGAAGCCCTCAAACTTCAAGGTAGTCGGCACCTCTGTTTTCCTATCCCCGGAAGTCCTTGAATGTAATCACCAACCATCGGAGTCGCACAATGAAAAAACTGAACGAGCGGTTCAGTACGCACATGGCATGAAAAGCTTTCTCTCTCTAGAAATCACCTTAGCAGCATGTGGTCTCTAGATAGATCAAATTCTATGTGTTGTTGTGAGCTCTTTCAAATTAGCTCCTATTTATAGGCAAGGTCGACCTTCTTTTCAACAGTCATATTTTCATTAAAAATCGGAGGGACCTGTACACGTGTAACATAACCAACAGTTAGTTTATAACAGAATACACGACAACATTTTATAACAAAACAAGTGAAACAGAATGTACGACATCATTTTAAGTCTAACTCAAATGTTCGGAGTGAAGGTTCGGAGTGTAAAAAAATGTCAAAGAGTAGAAAAATTATAAAAGTGTAAGAAAAATGAAAGTTCAGATTCTAACCAAATATAATTTTCGGAGTCTAAATAAATTCGGAGTGTATAAAGAAAAGATGATCAGATTCTATTTAATAGGTGAATTCGGAATGAGAATTCGGAATGAGAATTCGTCATCAGAATTCGTAATAAGAATTTGTCATCAGAATTCGTAATGAGAATTCATCATCAGAATTCATAATGAGAATTCGATGTCGAACTTCATGAGAATTCGTATCCAGAATTCGGAGTATAACTTCATTACAGTTATCATCTATAATTCGGAGTGAAAATTCATTACAGTTCTCATCCAGAATTCGGACCCTAAAATAGAAAGCTTCATATCAAAGTTTCAAACGATTGCGAGAATATAGAAATGAATCTGAATCATATACTTAAGAAATATATTGATGAAAATATGATAAGGATAATTTTTCTTACAAAAGAAATCTTCCTTATAAAAGCAATTTTCCTTATAATATCAATTTTCCGTATAAAAGCGATTTTCCTTATGAAAGAAATTTTCCGTAAAGATAAGGTGTTTGTGATTTTCAAAACAAGAAGGAATGGAAAAGTCATAAGGAAAACCTTATTGACTCAACAATCTCCCCCTTTTTGGAAAGCACAAACATCCTTATGAAAAAGAAAGTCTATGTGGAAAGAAAACATTAAGTCTTATCTCCCTTTGCTTATGGATGTTGATGAATATGACTAACTCCCCCTTAGGCATTGAAACCCCAAGGATCGTATTCTAGATTTCCGGAATGATATTTCATTTAGAATAAGAATTTCTTCTATAATGAGAAACTCCCCCTTATATAAACTCTATTAGAGTTATTTTTCATTATTACCCTTTGTTAAGATTCTTTTTCCCCCTTTATTAGGGTTCTTTTCCTTCCCCTCTTTTGTGATTTTCAAAAAGAATTTGAGGGAATGGAAAATATAACAAAGTACCATAAAAATTAGTAGCAACAACAAAAGAAACGAGAAAGCACAAATTTTCATTAAGTTAGAAAGCTCAACAACAATAAAGTTTAGATACAACAAAAGATAAGATTTGTCTATTTTGGATATTTTTCCTTCGCCATGAGACCCTTAATAATACTCTTTATATGTTTCAAGTCTTTATGGTCTTCCTCAGCATGCTTTTCTAACACAACTATTCATGCACTTTGAGCTTCAATCTTTTCTTCCAGGGATTGAAGCTTTTCTTCCTGATCTTGAAGATTTTCTTCCGGAGCCTTCAAGATTTGTTTTTGCTTTAACAACTTCTCTTCAAACTCAATCTGATGATCCCTTTCATACATCTAGTTTTGAGAAACATAATTCAGCTTCCCATTCAGATCTCTGACTTCTTGAATCTGGAAATTCTTTTCATCTGTCAACTTTTCTTCAAAAGATGAAGTAAGTTAATTTATCTTCCTTTCTTCTATCTCAAAAGCATCCTTAACATTATCTTAGAATTCATCAAAGAGCCTCATCTCTTCTACAGTTTTCCTCAAACAATTTCTCATTCTTTTGCAAGACCTTCTGTGGGCTTCATAGCCGACAAAGAATGTTTTGAACTGATCCTAAATCTCAACACATTTGTCCATAACCATGGATATAGAGTCTGTTTTCTGATTCAAAGAATGCTGAAGCATCTGTAATCTTGAATCAATACTTGATAAGGTCAGAATATAACCTACCAACTTCTTTAATGACTCAATAACAAATTCATGCCCCAATGAAGATGACTCTGAATCCGAGACTTTTCTTGGAGAATTTTCTTCTTCAAAATGCTCAACCTTCTTCTTATAAGAATCACCAACTTCCCTTCTCTTTAAAACCACTGATCTCGGGGTATCAACAATAAGTTGCTTTCCATTGTCCCTTTTCGGAATGGATTGTTGTTCCGGAGTCTTCTGTTCACTATCAGAAACATGAACAACATTATCTTCCTCAGCAGTAACTTTTTGAGCACCATCCTCTACATTATCCATTTGAGCAACATCATGTAGAAGTTGTTCTTCCTCTGCATGATAATCTACTTATTCTTCTCCTTTCTCCTCATCCTTCCCTGGAGTGACTAACATAGAAGACTCAACTTCTGGGGTTCGGAGAGACAAATGTTCCGAAAATGTCCCCTTATAATCGTCTACTTTCTTCAAAATGTCCCCGATCTCACGACTACCTTCAGCAACTTCTTCTTCCTCTTCCACTTGCTCTATCTGCTCAACTTCCTCAACATTATTAGAAACTGCCTCTTCCGGAGTGACATTGTTTCTTCCTGGAGTCTCAGGTAGAGATTCCAAAGAAAAAGATCTCAGAACAGGAATGTTTTCGGAGGCCATCTCAGTAAACTTTAACAATGTCTGAACCACCTCAGCTTTAGTCATCTTCTTCTTGAGCTTCTTTCCTTTCTCTTGTTTTTCTAGCTCATCCGCTGTCTTTTCCTTCAAGGCCTTAGCCTCCGCATGATCCAAGCCAATCTGAGGCTCCCCTTGCACTCTCTTCTCTTTTATTTCCCTCCATTTAGCAACTACCTCATCTGCATATGCTTTCTTCTTCTTTGGTTTTGGAGGTGCGGAATGAACTTCCTTAGGTTTGGGATTCTTTGCATCACCTTCAACTTCTTTCAACTTTCTCTTCCCACTGGCTTAGAGGATTCAGGTTCAGCAACTCATGGAATAGTTTATCTTGAGCAGGTAAATCAACAAACTGACCAGTCTTCTTATCGAAGGCTACATCCATCCTTTTGAGAGTACAATCACTCACCAACATAATCTTGCAAACTATTATCATAGACTTGCAAGCCTCCTTGAAAGACTCAAGGCACCTAACTATCAACTTTGAGAGGATTGCTGGATACATTATGATCTGATCTCTCAGATTCCCTTTCTAAATATTCTCAAGGGTAATAAGAATGTTTTTCATCAGATTAAACTTCCTCAGATTTATCAGAAAATGTATGATGTAGATCTCTCTCTTCTTCAAACTGTCTTTGTCACCCTTTCTCGGTACGATAAGGGCTTGTACCCATAATTCTAGAATCTAAAAATTCAAAGATAGAGTAGCAATCTTAGGAGCCTTATCATCTGACAGTACGAGATTTTCTAAATCTTTTTCCTTGTCGAGGCTTCCCTTTGAATTCGGGAAAACATGATAAATGAACTTGGCTTCTCCTTCATTGTTCAGCCCTACCAAGCAGGCTACCTTGGCATAAGAATGATTATAAGTCTTTCCATAAGACTTAAACGATAATTGCTACCTTCCATCTTCCTTATAGAAGGAAACCGTCTCATAGAACTCTACAAGCAAATCCGAAAATACTTCATCTTGATTTCCGGGCATAGATACAACAACATCTTCCCATCCGTTATGCTTAATATTCTTGGATATAAGAGAATCATACTTGTTGAAGAAATCAGGATGAACCAGCCTTTATCTATATACTAACCACTTGGAGATCGTCTTAGAGGAAGACATGTCTTGAGAAGCTACTTCCACAGACATTCGAATCTGAAGACTTCTGAGAAGTTCAGAATGGAGTTAACTGAAGATCAGAATGACCTTAAAATGGAGAGACAGAGCTTCGGGATGCTGGAGCCTGAATAACCGATGTGGGACAACCATTTGGGGTCCCATTTATATAGGAAACGATATAACGGTTCATCTTACTCGGTTGATCGAACGGTTGTAACATGTTGAGATCAGATCTGATGGTTGAAAACCAATTCTCAAGAAAACTTGAATCCGATCTTTTGAGGTTTTTATTAAAACAAAGATTTAGGAAAAACTATAATCCGAAAACAAAATATAAAAAAATACCAGCAAGTAAAGTTTGATTACTAAAACTTTGAGTAAGGAAATCATACCTTTCGGATTGGCTTAAGATTATTATTCGTAATGAGTAACATTCTAAAAAATGACTACGAAAACTCTTTATTACGAAAAAACATAGTTCGCAAAAAACACTACGAAAAACTCAACAAAGAAAACGAAAAATCATTAAAATATTTTTAGCATGAAAATTTCATTACAAAAGTTTGAAAACGAAAAACTCATTATGAATGTCTCGGTACGAAAATCTCCTTATGAAAATACCAGTACGAAATTTTCCATTCCGGAAGTTTTCAATACGAAAATTTTCATTCCGGAATTTTTCTAGATGAAAATATCCATTCTGAAAATTTCAGTTCCGGAAATTTCCATTCCGGAATTTTAGTTCCGAAAAGTTTGAAAAACTAACTTTAAAAAATTTAGTTACTCTAACAATCAAATGTACTCCCCATATGAAAAGGATTTTATTACTGTAAGGAGATTTTTTCAACAGAAAGTTAATTAAGAAAGATTACCTAACAGTTATCATTCCTAACTTCTGTTTAATGTATTCCAATCTATGAGAAGGAAATGATTTTGTGAAAATATTAGCTAGTTGATCTTGCATTCTGATAAACTGAAGAATGATATCTCCTTTGGTTTTGATAATATTTTCAAAATAGATTTTGTTACCAGTCATGTGTCTGGAACATCCACTATCCATGTACCATGTATTGTTTTTGGTAAACTCTTTATATTACTGAAATCAAGAAAAAAATTAAACTTTCGGAATCCAAACATGTTTTGATCCGAGATTTCCATATAACAAAATTTTAGGAACCCACAAATTTTTTGAAAAACAAGCTTTATGAAAACCTAGTGATTGGGTTTTGTTTAAGGAACAATTCCTTACCCAGTGACCACCACATTGACACTTGGTACAAAATGGGGCACTTTGAGGAACAAAATAATTATTACTAAAAATTGGTTTTTCATCGGTATTACAAAATACAGATTTATTTCATAAAGGTCGTATTTGAGAATACATTTTATCAAAATTTTCCTTACCATGGGTAAAGTTTGATAAACACTTCTTTAAGGAAAAAATTTCAGAATTGAGTTTTATAACCATGTTTTTATCCTCAAAATCATTAGTTTTAGAACTAGAGCTAGGATTGATAATATTTTTATTAGAAATTACTTTTTCTAATTCTTTAAAAGTTTGTTCTTCCTATAACTTACTTCCTCAAGATTTTTTGAAATACCTTCAAAATCAACATTTTTCCTATCACGATCTTTAGAAGGATCTGATATTTCTTTCGTAAGAATAGAATTCCTAGAGTTTTCCTTATCAATTTTCTTATTGAGTTTAGAGTTCTCAATCTCAAGAAGTTCAGCAAACCTAGAAACTTCTTCATAAGTAGGTAAAGAATTTTCTTTATCAGAAGAGGATTCTTCATTTGAAGATTTATAATACTTACTATCATTAGAATTTAAAGATACATTGGTCAATGATTCAGCATTTCATACCTTAGCCATAAAACAATGATTATTAATAGGGAATCTGGCTATAAGACCAAGATTATTCTGTCCTAAAGATTCATAATCCGAAGATTAATCTGAAGAGTCACCACCACTGGCACTCCAGGTGTCATTTGCTTTCAGAAATTTCTTATCTTTGGATTTATAATACTTATTTTTCTTTTTTTCTGAATGCCTTTCTTTCCATTCTTTCTTTTTATGCAAAGCGCAATCTGGTCTAATATGTCCAGCTCACTTGCATTCATAACAAGTAACTTCTCCATATTTATTATATTTCCTTTCCTTTTTCTTATACATGGATTGGAAATTTCTTTGTCCAGCTATGTTGTTCATCCTACGAGCAAGATTTGCGAACTCATTTTCAGAGACTTCACTTTCACTAGAATCTGATTGAATAACCACCTTCTTAGACTTGGATCTAGTTACTCTCTCAGGAGTCTTAGCTTTCATATGATTTGATGTTGTTGAAAAGGCAACAGTACCATTCCCATTTTTCTTTTTGATGTTGTCAGCATCTCTCTTAATTCTAGTTTCATGTTGGAGAAGAGTTCCAAATAGATCATCAAGAGAAATTTGGGTGACCTTCCTGTTCTCATCTATAGCAGTTCTTTTGGATTCCCACTCATTGGGCATAATATCAATTATCTTATCCACAAGTGCTTCATCATCTAAACCTTTCTCTCCCATATACTGTAAACTATTGACGATAGTCATAAACCTCTGTTGAAATTTACATATTGGTTCACCATATAGAAAATTGAAGCCCTGGTATTCAGCTCTAAGCATAGCTCTCCTAGTCTCAATCACTTTAGAAGTTCCAAAGTGTGTAACTTCTAACTTCTTCCAGATACAATTAGCTTCTTCACAAGAAGAAATTTGGCTATATATATTTCTAGTCGTTGAACAATGTAAGGTATTGCATACCTTATAATTCAGTTGATACTCTTGATTTTCCTGGTTAGTAAATGTTCAAACTTCCTTATCAAGAATTTTATAATCTCCAGTAAGCGTAACAAAGTTGTCCACTCCAGTATTGATAACAAAAGTCTTCATTCGATCTCTCTATTACTCATAATCATTACCATTAATTATTGGTGGTCTTGTAGGATTTAGATTATCAATTGAACCAATATTGACTCCTTCCATACATAAAATAACCTTTGGCACACAAACTTGTTAGTAGAAAAAGTTCGTAATAACAAAGTTCGGAAAGACAAAGTTCGGAATTAAAATGTTCGGAATGAGAATGTGAGCAAGAAAAACTTATACGTGAATGAAAAAGTTTGGAATGATAAAGTGAGAAAGGAAACTTATACGTGAATATAAGTATTTCAGAGACCTCCTATGATACCAATTGTAGGATCGAAATAATGATGTAGATGCTCAATATACAAGAGGGGGGGTGAATTGTATACTTTAAAAATTCCTTTGGAACCTTTAATGTTAGTTACGAATAACTATGTTTTCCTTAAGCAAAGGAAAGGGCTAAGTTTAACAAATTTAAACTAAAAAAAATCACAACACCTCTAACACCAAATGAATACATGGAATAAAGAATGATGTTATAAACATCATGTTCTATGATCTTTCTTAAATTAAGAAAGAGATTCCGAAAGTAGGTTACGGAAATATGGATCCGGAAATTGAAACTTAACTACAAATTAAAATATGAGATTCTACCTTAAAGCGTATAGAATCTAAATGAAACAGAGTATAAGTAAGGAAGTATATGAAAGTTATACTTTCCTCAAAATACAAAATGCAGCGGAAAACAAACAAGTAGTAAAAATACAAGTAAAAAGATATAAGTATTTTAACCCAAAGATAAGTGTATCCAACAACATTGGATAAAGGCCCCTTGATTTATACTTTCAAGAAAGTCTGTCTTACCCACACTAGGGTAAGCCCTCGATACGAAGATCGGAATCTCTGTCTTTCTATCCTCGCAAGCCCTCAACTTCAAGGTAGTTGCCAACCTCTGTCTTCCTCAGCAAGGAAGCCCTCAAACTTCAAGGTAGTCAGCACCTCTGTCTTCCTATCCCCGGAAGACCTCGAATATAATCACCAACATTAGGAGTCGCACAAAAGCAAAAACTGAACGAGAGGTTCAGTACGCACAAGGAATGACAAGATTTCCCTCTCTAGAAAGCACCTTAGCAGCGTGTGGTATCTAGATCGATCAACTTCTATGTGTTGTTGTGAGCTCTTTCAAATGAGCTCATATTTATAAGCAAGGTCGGCCTCCTTTTCAACGGTCATATTTTCCTTAAAAATCGGAGGGACCTGTACACGTGTAACTTAACCAACGGTTTGTTTATAATAGAATAGATGACATTGTTTTATAACAAAACAAGTGAAACAGAATGTACGTCATCATTTTAAGTCTAACTCAAAAGTTCAGAGTGAAGGTTCGGAGTGTAAACAAAATGTAAAAGAGTAGACAAATTATAAAAGTGTATGAAAAATGAATGTTCGGAGTCTAACCAAAAATAATTTTCGGAGTCTAAATTAATTAGGAGTGTATAAAGCAAATATTATCAGATTCTGTTTAATAGGTGAATTCTGAATGAGAATTTGGAATGAGAATTCTTCATCAGAATTCATAATGAGAATTTGTGATAAGAATTCTTAATGATAATTCTTCATCAGAATTCGTAATGAGAATTTGATGTCGAACTTCATGAGAATTCGTATCCAGAATTCGGAGTAAAACATCATTACAGTTCTAATCCAGAATTCGAAGTGAAATATTATTACAGTTCTCATCCAGAATTCAGAACCTAAAACAGAATGCTTCATATCAAAGTTACAAATGATTCTGAGAATATTGAAATGAATCTGAAATTTATACTTAAGAAATATATGGATTAAAATATGAAAAGGATAATTTTTCGTACAAAAGCAATCTTCCTTATAAAATAAATTTTCCTTATAAAAGAAATTTTACTTATAAAAGTGATTTTCCTAATGAAAGCAATTTTCCTTAAAGATAAGGTGTTTGTGATTTTCAAAAAAAGAAGGAATGGAAATGTCATAAGGAAAACCTTATTGACTCAACAATTGAGAGATGCCGCCCAGAAAGGTCCCGAAAGATGATGAGTCATGCCCAGTTTTTGGTCTTTCTTGGATGTTATCTGTCCTTCATGGTGATTAGAGCATGTTAGAGATAGTGACGTTTCTTGAAGAGGTCAAGCACGTCCTCAGCGTATTGGGAACTCCCGAAGCTGTCAAAGTACGTGCTGTTTTGGGTCTGTTCAAAGGTCCAGCCCTGGATAAGTAGGAGTTGTTCGCCTCATAGTTAATTGAAATTGGGATGATGTGGTATTTCTTTAAAGTCGTCTTATTTCGATGGTTTATACTTGTGGAGGTGAAGATGAAGAAAATGGAAGAGTGCATGCGTGTTCAACATGGAATGCAGACAGTGAAAAAGTATGTTGAACATTTCAAGGATCTTGTGTCTTTTTTTTCAGGGGTAGTGTCACAGGACCGGTTTAAGACTTCTCCCTTCATTAGGGGTCTTCTTCCAGAGATCAAGGAGTGAGTCCTCAATTTTTGGGAGCACCACTTTTGAGAAGTTGGTGCATGAGGCGTTCATAGCTGAGTTGGTTTCCAAAGAGAAAATGGTTGGCAATCCACCGTATCCAGTCGCTCGTGAAGGTCCCCCATCTGACTAGTAGAGTGTGACAGGTAAATTTGTTTTTAATGTGTTCTTTGGAGTGGCTCTAACTTCCAGTTCGTCGGACCGTCTAATGGTGTACCGTCAGTATGGATGTTTATGGCATACGGGTCGTCATGTCACACCCCTCCGAAGGCATGCCATCATTGCAGGTGCCTGGGTCATCTAGAGAAGTTCTGTAGGAAACACCACCTCAAGAAGATGCTATGACTGAAGCATTCTAGTGCCTGACTGTGAGGTAGAAGATGCTTCATCCCCCAGATGCCCAGCCATTGGTCTTGGGGTGAAGCTCACGCATAGTCAGGATTTGTTGGGGGTGTGATGCATCAATTCGGGTTTCATGTTCTATGTTGGCAACGGAACATTTGAAGTCCTTCCGTTTCCTTCCTTACATTGTTAATGTTTTGGCATTGTTGTGGGTTCCTTGTGTCGTCGTGAGGTTGAGATGAACATGTTCGTTTGTAATCCAAACAGTCTCGTTTTCCTAAATATGGTGTCCTGGATCCTGCGGTTTCCTTAAAAGTATGTTTGGACCTTACGTGGGTTAATCTTCATTTAGCGGTGTTCGTTTGGAGATATAAGTGCCTATAGAGGAGTCCAGTTTTGCGGTTATGCTCATCTTTACCACTTTGGTTTGGCTTTGCTCAGAGTTTTTCTCTATTTTTCGGGCTTTCTTTGTTCTGAGTCGAGAGCTCCAAGTTTTGATGTGGTGTTGTTTTGCTCGTGGTATGGTGGTTAGTCTGGATCGGTCAGGAGTTCCCGTGTTCCCCCCCCCTTCGGGGTGGTATGTTTGAGTGTTAAAATTTTCACACTAGTTGAGTCCTCGTGGTGGGGAGAACCCTCTCGTGTTCTCCCATTCTCTTATGTTTTGGTTTCTTCTGGTCTTATTTGGGCATGGATTCTGGTTTGGTATATTGTTCGGCTGAGTGACTTTCTGGGGGCAGAAAGTGTCTCTGGTGGGGAGAATTGTCACAACCACCGTTTCTATTTATTTATTTTTAATATTTCTTGGTTTTGAGTGTCTGCACCGTGGTCTGGGCTACACCCTTGATTCAAATATATGTCGTTTGATGCTTTTTCTGGGTTTTGGACCCGTGTGCGGCCGCTGCAGGGTTGGCGGTCGTCGCGCAGTTGGCCCGGGTGTCGGGCGACTGCTCTCCTTTTTTTCTTTTTCTTTTTCTTTCTATTTTTTTTCTCTCATATAATTTTTTTTTTTATTTTAATTTGGTTTGGCTCGCGTTATTATTAAATGGTCAATTTTTTAATTTTTATTATTCTTATATTATCATTACTATTTATATTATTATTATTATTATTCTAGTTTTATTATTATTATTATTATTATTATTATTATTATTTATATTACTAATCCTATTTTTATTAATGTAATGGATTGAAAAAAAAATTAAAAATATAACCTAACCCTAACCCTAGCACTGAGCCCCTCCCTCTCTTTACCTCTTGCACAGCACGCCCCCCCCCCCCCTTCCTTCGTCCCTTCCCCGTCGCCCAGCCCTGACACACACCTCCCCCTCTCCTTCTCCCCTACCCAGCCGCGTGCCCTGACCTCCTTCAGGACTCCGCCTCGCCGCACCCCCATCCGGCTACTGCCCTGCTTCGACGCCTGTTTCCTACACCCGGCCTCGCTTCGCCCCAAATCCCGGCCGTGCCGCCCTGCCCCTCTGGTGCCTCGTCACTGCTCGCCTCATCGGCTAGCATTTCCGGTGAGCCCCCACTGCCAGACATCGACTCTCTGCCCCATCGGCGCCCCCTGACGGCCCTTCCTGCGAGCTCCGCCACCAGCCAGCGGCCTCCGACCACCTCCAGCGATCTCCGGGTGAGCTACACCTCCTTCTAGAAGTGGCAACCCCCCTGGCCGCGAATTCTCCACCAGCCCGCAACCTTCGGCGATGACCCGCGACCTCCGGCGCCACTCCCCCGGGACGGTTTCCCCTTTTTTTTCCTTGACCTTTTTGGTTTCCAACGAGTATAAGGTTCATTTTTAGTGTTCATTTTGGGTTCATTTTGGATCGCATTATTGTTTTAGGATCTAATTGGGATCCCATGGGGTGAAATTGTGGTGCGATTGGTGTTTGACACCAATATTCGATAATTTTCGACACCCGATGTAAGTTGTTCCGTGCATAAACATTTGTGGTGTTTTAATTTTCTTGTTTGATCAAATTAGTATGTTATTTTACTAGTCTTCTTGGTGCGAATATAGTGTTGTTTGATGTTTAATAGGATTTTGATAGGTTTAGAAACATGTTTATGTGTTATGAATGTTTTGATTCTATGAAAACTTTTTTTGAGCCATTCGCAGTGTTTCCTAAACCGTGCTGTTGTTTTTCATGGTGCGCATGGGCTGAGAAATTCTGTTTTTGACATTTTTAGTGTTTTATAAACTGTGTTGTTGGTTTATTAAAATGTGGAAGGGTTGCAGTTGGGTTTTGGTATGACGTCAATGTAGCATTGTGTGTGTTTGGTCATGAAAGTGTTTTTAAGGGGTTGAAGTTGGTTTCGTGTGTTTAAAGACGTTGTGTGTTTTCAAAACTCTTTTATAAAAATTTTAAATGATTTAATAAGTAGCGTTGATGTTCCGAATTTGGTTTTGGGTAAACATGTTTAGACGCACATGCTTTTAAAGTTCAATTTCATCATGTCATGCGCTTTTGTCTTATTTCGTACTCTGGTGTTCCCTTGAAATAACCCGATGGCTCTTTAAAATAATTAGTGAGTTATTTTGGTGTTATGTGGTTTTTACAAACAATTTGGGGATTTTTAAGTGGTTTAATAAATAAGGTTGATGGTGCAAGTTGTGTTTTGATGTTATGTCGAGCTGGTTCCTTTGCGTTGGTTATTCGTTT
Source organism: Viscum album (assembly GCA_963277665.1). Lineage (NCBI taxonomy): Eukaryota > Viridiplantae > Streptophyta > Magnoliopsida > Santalales > Viscaceae > Viscum > Viscum album. The sequence goes on along the minus strand of OY728151.1, from coordinate 396,687,263 downwards.
GGTTTGTTCTGAGTCAGTGGCTATGTGTTCTTAGTTATCATACGTTTGTTTCAGCATGTTGGCGAGGTAACCCTACGACATCGCAATCATCAGTTTGCGCATGCTTGTGAGCCAGTGCAAGGTGTATTGTGTCGTCGCGTTTGAGCTGCGTCTTGAGGTAGGTCTCCCACTGCACTCGCCCTTAAATTTATAAATTTATTTATACATTTTCATTTTATAATTTTTCAGTAAATTTAAAGTAGTACTAGAAAATTATTACTAGAATGGCGACTTGCTGAATTTGAAAACTGTTTACTTCATGCATCGCATTGAAAATATATTTCTTGGATAAATTTGTGTGGTTTTCTTGTGATATTGTCATACGGGTACATTATGAAATGTGCAAGTCATACTGAACTGTGTTTTGAGATTGTTTTTGGTGTGTATAAAATGATGGGTGTATAGTTTATGGAAAATGGTGTTTTCTTGAAAACTTGGTTAGAGGAAATGCTGTTTGGAATATAAAATGGATTTTTGAATTTTTCATTAGTGGTTTGGTTTTCCTTAAATGGGTTTCTAAGCATGGTTTTTTTCTGGTTTTCAACATGATGGCGTGTGTCATATTTTCATTGGAAACACTTTGATATTAAATGGTTTAAATGTAAATGATGTGGCGGCCCAGTTGGCACTTTATTGATTGTGAACTGACTATATATATATATATATACGTACTTATGAGACATCTTTACAGGGGGACTTCCCTTCGAGGATTGTCATGTAGCGGTGTCCGTGTAAGGGGTTGGCAAGTGCGGTGAGGTGAGTCACACATTCGAGGGCCTCCCACTTACACAGTATTATTAAAACCTCCGTGGGTTTCTGGGTGTCTTTTAGAGAATCGAGTGACGGTTGCTGGCTAACCCCAAATAGACGGGTTAGTCCCCCCTTGGTAGGTAGGCCTTGTGGGGAGTGCCACTGGTTGGCTGTTAGGGTTTCCAGTTGGTTATAGAGAGTGGAGTACCATGCCGGCAGGTAGTCTGAACCCGAGTACGTCCAGGGGTTTTCTAGGGTTGTTTAGGATCACCCATGGTTACTTGATTTTCCTTTCTTTTTTACTTTCAGTTATTCTTCACACTTTATACTGTTATACTTTGTAAAAATGGTTTTCAAATGAAAATGCGTTATTCTCTTTGTGTAAAATTTGAAAACGTAACACTTCTTTCTCTTTTAGAATGAATTTGGCACCAATGAAAGGAATTCAACTTTTGAAAAAGAATAAGGATAATGCCTCTTGTTTTAATTTTCAAGTGAAACATTATGAAATCTTACTTTTATACAGAGTAGTTCAAACCTGGAATTTGTAGATTCTATATTTACTGGTAGTGCTTTGGGATTTGTTGTTGGGGTCACCTACTGAGTACTTTTTGTGCTCACTCCTATATTTTACCATTCCAGTTGCAGGTTCCATGTATTCATGTTTTTCCTAGTTTGAGTCACTCAGTGATGGAGAAACATTGGTGTTTAGTTGGGTGCTGACTGCGAGGTCATGAGGAGTTATGTTTTTCGTGTAGTTTTAGTTTCTTTTTGTTGTTATTGTTGTTTTATTAGTTTAGTTTGTTTTCATTCTTTCGATCCAGGTATTTTTTGGGCTGAAATCGTTCCCAACGATTAATCTTTTTTTATGCCCGACACTAGTTTCGATTCCAGGGGGATCGGGAATGCCCCTCAGGACTTGCAACAGACCGTCTCGGGTGACCGGTTCAGTGTCGACCCAGGCTGGTTCATGACATGCTTGCAATTGATTTTACAATTCAAAAAGATTTACTTCATCAATTCGATATGGGGGGTTTTAAATTGTCTTAGAATTTGGAACCAATTCTATTGTATATTAAACATCTCGATCAAATATAACACTGGGAAACACATCAAGAAAAATATCTCAGTATTCAATTACATCTAGTAAGTAATTATAATGAATATTTCCCATTTTTTTATAATATGATGAAGATAACATTCACTTCCCTCGAGTAATTGTTTCTCATATTATGGATATGCTATCAGTTGTATGGTATCATTCATGTATAATAACTGTAACTCGTTCTAAACAATAACTATTTTAGCGCTACAACCATTCATGGAATGATAAAAAATACATACCTAGAATAACATCAAATGATTTTTAGTGGAAAAAACAAGGATTATAGGTAATGCTTTTCCACATATAAAAATAGACAGATTCTTATAATTCTTTTTTGTTGTAATACTTCCCCCTGGTTTTTTAACCATAATTTACAGTCTCAATTCATGAGGTGACATTTACAATTTACTAGAAAATTTCTCATAAATAATGGAATTTGTAGACCCTATATCAAACAAGTCATTAAAAAACTCTATGTAAAAACACAATTTATATGATACAACTTTATTGGATGGTCCCACCTCTATTGAATTTTTTACAAACGATCTCACTACAAATTTCTTCTTATAATCAGGATTCATTCCATTATTAGGATCATTATTCAGGAATGTATTTTCTTAAAATCCCATCTCACCACATATAAAACACTATTTTAGTCTTCTTATTAATGTAAATATTAAGATCATTTTCATTACAATATTAGGTCATATATCCAATCTTATGTCCTCAAATACACTTCCCATTTGTAGAAATGTATTTCCATAGGTTCTTTTTACCACACTTCTCACAAATAGGAAACTAAACTTTATTATCTTCTGATTTATTTTATTTATTATTTCCCATCACGTTCCATTATGACATCTTTTATACTTTTTTCAAAGTACACATGATCATTATCATACTCAATTTCTACACTATTAGTATATTGAGTTAGTTTCTCAATACTTTTTAATTCTTAGGTTGAAAATACCCTTCAGTATTGGGGCTTCAATCCTTAATAAAAATGATTGATTTCACAATCAAAATCCCAAATTATATTTGTAGAATACCATTATTATTTTGTGGATTTTTCTTCATATATATCTATTTAATCCTTTTAATTTTTATTAAATTCGTGAAATTTCGTTCCCATATTAATTTGAACCACCTTAGGAAAATATTTTCAAAGAACATGTTTTAAAATCCATCCCATTTCAAGGAATAAATAACCATGATACCCCTGAAATAATTTACCATTTACCACCACTGGTCAGATTCGTCTTCAAAATAATAAATGTAAATAATAACATTTTGATTATCTAAACAACACCCATAATATCAAATATCTTTTATATTTTAATAATCAATTCTTCAGCGGCCACTTGGTTAGATGATCCACTGAAAGAAGAAGGGTGATATCTCATAATATGTTCCACTATCATAGGGTTACTTTATAGTATCTCTAGTTGTTCTCATTAATGTATTAAACTACCATTTATATCCTTCTACATTTGATCCCTTACTATGATAAACTATTAGGTTCCAATTCCCACTATTCCAGGTTCTAGATTCAGAAATATATCATCCTTTGAGTTCGTTCATACTTCAGTTTCCTTGCTTCTTCTATGAAAAAAAATTCTAAAGAAACATATATTAGATGAATAAACATGGTAATATTAAAATTCAATATCATTTCATCATAAACATAATTTAAAATCATTTATGGTATTCTATTAACACAATCCTAACCCCTAATGTTATCTAACACATCAGTTGATACAAACTATAAGGACCTTACCATAAACATTACCTAATCTCATAAATTCTATTAGAATTAACTTCTTTAAATTCCTAATGATCTTTTTAGTGTATAGTTTTATAATGTTAGTACACAATTCTTACATATCATCCAACATGCATAAAAACTGGGTATTACTACTACAGTATACATTTCTTTAATAATATAAAAACATGAAATCATTTAATGAAAATTCTTCATGAATATTTGATTCTCCATTTCACTTACACATCCAGACACCCTTTGAAAATAATTTTAAAAATTTTAATGAGTAAAAAAATCATTTTAATTTATATTAAATGATACAGAGAAACCATTAGTCCAATAATACTTATTAACATATGAAATCATTTTTCCAAATACATACTTCTCACCCATAATGTATCATATACATACTTGGTTAAACATGATATTTCCATAAATCTAAGAAAACATAATAAAAAAAATAATGGGTCATTACTAAATTAATTTTTTTAATCCTCATGGAAACCTTTAGATTTTCAAGCCCTGCGGCTACCTTACAGTGTAATGCTCATGACTACCTTATGGTATAACCGTCATAAAACACCTAGAGTAATCATACGGTCGACCTCTAAAGAAAACATATCCAGTGATTTGAAGGGAGATATACGTCCCACCATTCTTCATAAGCAATTAAAATGAACCATAACATAATCATAAAATGAATAATTACATTATATAAATCATTCTTTTTAAATAAAGGATGTTAAATGAGGATTTTAAAAGAAATGTACTTTAAAAATATCTTATATTTGAGGTGAAAATCAATAGAATGAACGGAATATGTGTATAAACTAAAAAAAATTAAAAAAATATAAAACAAATTAATTAAAAAAATAATCATATTACCATATAATCAATGAAGAAGACGTTTAAACCAAATAATGGATATTTGGTTAAGAATTACCTTACATCGGGTTAGTCTTACATAAAATGTATTTTATCCTCATTTATAATGTTTAAAAGTCCGTTATTAATATTTTAGAGAAATTTAATCATGATTATAATACCTTATATGATCATTTTATAATATCATTCTACCCATTTATTAATAATATATTGTAATTTCCATTATTTTGGTTTTGTGCCTTATATGGTTTCTATGGTTGGTTTGTGTAAGATTTTGTTGCATAATTAAAGAGAAACACAAGAAGTGAAATAAAATGGAATTAAAATGTTTCTATAATATTAACTAATAACATAAATCATTTTTTTTCATATACGATGATAAATAATTAGATAAAACATTAACGATATTCATGTAGATCATTTTTATGTTTTTGATAATCAAAAACTAGTTTCATTCTATAATTTAATATTATTTATATATATCAATTCCATAAAATTAATGAGGTTATATCATATAATTTTATATCTATTTCAACCATTGAAATTATTTTATATAACGATTTGATGTAATTAATGGAAATTGAAAACACATCATCCATGATATAAGTATTTCAACACATCGGGGAAAATGTCTTTATTTTTAAAATGAAAGGGGGAGGAGAAAAAAATATAATGATGAATTTGTCCATTAACATTATAAAATTGTAGTATATATGATACTAGAGTTTTCATTCCTATTTTTTAATTGGAGTTTATGATAGTATAATAAATGAAAAATAACTGAAATGAAAATAAAAGAAAATGAAAGAGGATTTTTACCTCTTTATCTCTTCCGATTGAGATCCTCCATAAGGCAGTTGGTTTAGGCCTTTTGGTGAGACCATCTTATATTGTATGTGGCGAACGTACTTTTATAGAGTATTGTGAAGATTTTAGGAAATTGTCAAAGCATTAGAGGTGTGATTAGAAAGGGGTGAGGGGTGATATTAATAGTGGAGGAGAGGGGGATCAATATTATAATCATTATTTTATTATGTTTCTCAAGACAAGAAATAGTATTTGTTCTTGTGACTAAAGATAATAAATAGAGTGTCTGAGTTTTAAATAATGGTTTTACATCATCCGTGATGTTAGTAATATTTTATTTAACATATAATGTATAGATATGGAAAATTACTATATTTCATTAGTCACAAAAAAATTTGGTATTTTAGAAAAATCCCAAAAATTAACCCCAACCATTTTTTGATGAATATAATTCTAAAATGTCATTCATTTTACCGTCATATTTTTTTAAATATTAGAAATTTCTTTTTTTAATCAACATCATTTATTTTCTAAAAAATAACAATTTTAAAACTATAACAGATTTTTTAACACCTTGAAAGATAAATCACGGTCTCATATAATTAAATTATAACCATAACACACTAAAATATTAATTTTTCTTACATTATAAGAAATTAAATTTTCATTAAAATTATTATGTTAATCAAAAATTGTAATTAAATATTTATGACTTACAAAAACACCAACACTTATACTATGACAATATTATCACCTATTAGATGCCTAAATTATATATATATATATATATATTCATTAGTAAGGTTAAAATTTATTTCGTCATATTAATATTCATAAGGGTCATGTTACTATTCATAAAAAAATAAGTTGATCCAATTTGACTCTAAATATCTTAATGATCTTAACTATGTATGTAATTTTTTTGAAATTCAAATAATACAATTGGAAAAAATTATGTTTAACGGGTAGGTTATAACTATTTCCTTAAAACAAAGTGTTTTCTTGAAGATACTCAGTGTTTCATACATTCAATTCTAAATTTAATTTAATTTTAAATCTGTGGCATGTTACAAAAAATATCATTAAAGAATCATTAAGGTAGAGATTATGTAGTTTTCCAGGAAAGAAAACCCTATATAGATACTACAAGTTGACTTGGATTTGGAATAGATTAATATATGGTTAATAACCTAACAAATAGATGGTCAAATATCCCTTAGTCTAGGTTCTTGTTCATGGTTCATGTTACTTTAAAATGTATCTCATTTGACACTCCCATGTGACAATATTGGGTTAAATAAAATTAGAAATATGAACCATTTTGATAAATGAGAGAATATATCTAATGGAATCCTATGATATTACATCAAGATATGCGATAAACATATTATTTCATAAATTTACAACTAACCATTTTATTATACATTTAATGGTAGAGGTAATTCTTTTAAGGAATTATGAAATTTGAATATAACAGGATTAATGATAATTTAAGATAAATATTAGGGAATATTACCCATTTGTTTCTCATATGTTTTAGTGAAAATTATATTATGGGAATAATGATTTCATAGGTTTTGTTCATGAGTATAAATTTATTGACAACATTTTGCTTTAATTTTATTTTTTATGTTGAGTTAATTTTTTATTAATGGGTTAAAAGAGTTATTACATTTTGGGAACATATTTTAATCATATTGATAACCATGAGATTGAAATGTAATTTGATGGAAAAGTTATTATTATAATTTTTGAAGAAGATAACTATAATGAGAATATTATATTATTAAGGTAATATTAAATCATTGAATTAATAATGAGTAAATTTATTTATGAATATATAATTTTTTATAGCGTTAGGGTAATTCGTTATATTTTTTGGAAATGACTAACATATTCCTGGGAATATATGAATATCATATAAACATATTTGGTATATGACCTTATGAGAGATTGATATTGTTTACAAATAATAGTTATGTGATATTTAAAAAAATATGTGATGATATCCTTCATAATTTTTGGTTTTGAATTTTTTCAACCATATTGTTGAGGAAAATATAGATTAATTATTTTTATAATGGATTATATTGATCATCGGGGGTTATTGTGGAGGTTTTAGATATTAATGTATTATATTTATCCATTTTGGATGTTCTGTGGTAAAGATTAGGTTTTGTAAAATATATAGAGATAATAGAAATGACATGTATTTCTTTTATGAATATTATGATCCATACAAGATAATTTAAGTCATCAAGAAAGACAAATTAATCTTGAATATTCATTTCATGTAATAAGAGAAGAGTTGGAAAGTCATTAGAGAATAACTGATAGATGAAATTGTTATTATGAAATGGAATTAAATAAAGTAATTAAATAATCAATTGTTCCTTATATTAAATTTAAATGTATCGCTCAACATAATAAATGATGTAACAAAATAAAAAATTTGTTCATTTACATTCAATTCCAAAGAATTCATGGTCTTTTCAAACATCACTAATTTATGGTTTTTTGGTCATTAAATATATCATGACCATGTTCTGTATCACTCACTACTAGTACGTGGATGTTATTTTTTTTCTCCATTCGTATATTTTAGATTCTGATTACTATTTTTATTTTCAACGAAATTGATTAAGTTTTAGTTAAAGTCACCACTATACTTTCCAATTTTCCATTTCAAAAGAATTTTTATTAGTCATTTTTATGAAGTGGGTTTCAAAAAAGTTAAATAATTTATAACCGAGTAAAACAATTGATGGAATTTTTTTTTTAATTTTTATAATATATTATAATAATATTTTAAATGAGGTAAATGTTTGATATTGTAAAGGATACACAAAACTAAGCTTGAACAAAAAACAAAATATATTTATTAATATATGAAAATTATATCATACATGTTGAATTTCTATATAGGAAAACTAATTACCACAATATTAAATATATATTAAGTACCTCTCAAAATAATTGTATTTTCTATTTCTTATAGAATATGAAATTTATTTTTAGTAGTCATTTTATCCTTCAAATGTACAATTTCTAAAATAGTTGTTTATTTGTGAATAATAATAATTATTATTTTAAATATATTTTAGAAATTATATATGATTAAAGTGATATATTTTTTAAAATTATAAATCCAAAAATCAGTGTATATTGAATTTCTAAAAATAATTAACTTTTTCAATAAATAGTGACAAATGCATTTTTTAAATTATTTTTTTAGTTGAAGAATATACAGTTACACTTTTAAAAAATGTAACATTAGTTTAATAACGTTATGAATAATTGATTAAAGGTCATTTGAAATAATTAAAGATAGATTTATGTATAAAAAATTTTATATATAAGAAATTAGTTTATTTAAGAAAATTGTTTAACATTGTGTTGTCTAGGATTATATTAAAATGTATTTATAATACATATAGGGATTTAATTTTGAAAAATGGATTCCATATTTTGAATATGGAGGTTAACATTTGGTTAATACATAACATTACTTTTTAAATACTACAAAAAGTAACTATGGTAAAATTTACCAACATGGTAAAAGGTAAATATTCTATATATAGTTAAAAATAAACTGATAAATATTCATATATAATAAAAATAAAAAAACTATTTCATTTAATTGTAAAATTTTATTAATAAAAATAAAAATTTATAAATTATAGTTTTTTTCAATTTATATTTAATTATTTTAGATTATTATATTTAAGTTAATGATAATGTAAAACAATATCTATTTAATTGCATTTAGTATCTATAATATTATGTGATATGGAAGATCAAATATTTTTAGAAATAAATTATAATTTTAAAAATAATTTATTTATTTATCATGTTAATTTATTTTAAATTTGTAGTGAGGAGATATATAGCTTAAATTGGTATGCAAAGATGAAAAAAAGAATGTGAAGGTAGTAGAAAATTTAAGTACATTATAATGAGAACTAAAATTGTATTATTTATAAGGTGATTTGAAGTCTTTGTTTAATTTTTAAGATACATATAACAGATTATTTATTCATTAAATGATTATATTTGACTTTGTATTCTTTTTTAAGTAAAAATATATGAGTAGTTCATGAAATTGCATTAATAGTAATTTATATTAAATATATTTTCTTAAATTATATAAATAAAAGAACAAATGAAAGAAAATAATTAAGATCTTAGAATTCTCTAAAATTTAATATCTTGCTTATTTATGATCCAATTGTGACATTATAATTAATATTTGAAACCATTAATATTAAAAAATTATTATCTCTCACACAAATGAAACTTATTAACCATGGGGTTAAAGGAACATATATGTATTAAAATGATATTTAAAAATGTAATAAAATTATATTATGACTATATTAATGAAATACCTTTCCTATATTCCCAAAAAATTTCTTTTAGGAAACAATTCACAGATTTTAGACATATATTTTATTACAATATTTCATTTATTTCCATAAATTACATTATTAATATTTTTTAATAATGAATATTTTATTAAATGATTTCAATTTATTAAAAATCTCATATTTGACAATGTGAAAGGGATATATTTGAAAATATCATCCATGTTACATTTTTGTTTCACCTTTTCTTTTATAGTAATTTATTACCCACTATAGCATACAAAACATTACTTTCACTATAATTGTAAAAATTCTTAAGAAGGGGTTAAATCTAGAAGATAATGGTGAAATCATAACCAAAAACCGTCCAATTTTTATTTTATGAGATTATTTGGAATCAATCTCATCACATCGTTATTTTTTTCTATTTGTTAACATTTTTCATGAAAAATAATTTTTATTATTTTACACTTTTTGTAATTCCAAAAGTGGGAATACCCTCTCTTATTAAAGTACACACCTTATAAATTGTATTTAAAAATAATTTATCAACATACTATGAAAAAAATATCCAAATTTATATTCTCATCATCCTAAAAAATTCATAGTAGTTTTTTTTCAAAGGACAAACCCTATGTTCCTTAAAAGTATACATAAAGGAATTCCATCAAAGAAGAGGTATTGAGCATTAACAATAATTTAAAAATTCATTATTATTATACATCATCAAGATATATATTACCAAAACACAAATAGTAAATCTTGTATTATAAATTTAATAAAATGTTTATAATATAATTTCCCAACCATTTTACAGCAATTTTCAATCATACAAAAAGTAAAAAAACAGTTCTCGTGTGTTTGAATGAATCTACATCTCCATATCACAGTATAATTCATTTTCATCAAAAAATTAAATAAATAGTTATAAGGATAGATAAAATAAAAATATATTATATTTTTGACATAATTATAAATCAATAAATATAATATCACGTCCACATTCTAACTTTCAAATGAATTCGAAAATTTTAATGTTGTTTATGTGTATAATTGGACTTCCACCTCCATAATGTCTTGTGATTAATTATTCATTTTTTCCTTCCATGGATGGTAATAAAAATAATATTAATTATTGTATAATTTATATATAATATATAAATGATCTTTAAAAAGTGACTTTTTAAAAATTTCTTTCATTAGATCATCCAAGGAGTGCAAAGGGAAATCATTTGTATGTATGGCATACTATCTTTATGAAAAGATTAAATGATTTTTATATACCTATAATTTATATATGAATCTATATATTTTTATAAATTATATATGATGTTTATAACATGAGTTACATATTCAATATTATGTAATATTTATTGTGATGTAGGGACTGAAACTATTTAATCAATATAAGTATGGAAAATGATGCAGTGAACACCTAAAATAATTATAACAATAAAATATTTTTAACAAATGGTGAAAAATCTTATAAATATATCATATATGACATTATAAACTATTTTGTATCTTAGGTAATCCTTTTTAAAACATATAAATATCTTTTAGAAGAGTTTAGATGAACATATAATGAATTTCAAACATAGGGTAAGGGGTTTCATAACATAATTCTATTTCATTGAGTTATATAACTTACTTATTGATTATATAATATCATGATTTTGTGTTAAATGAACATTTATTATTTTATTTATTTTTATTTGTGCATTTAATAAGTTTATTTAAATTTGTTACAAATAATCCCTTTCATGAATAATTCTCATTTCAATGATATGGCCATCGTAATGGAATTCATCTCAATTTCATCTCCATTGATATGTTTTTGGTATTATAAACATATAAATATTAATTTTTTATATATAATTCCCCATTTTTTTATTTAATATAAATATATATTTATTAATAATGGTTTAATTTTTATTTTAATTATATCCATTTTCCGGGTACAATTTGAATGTTCACAAATAGGTAAGAGTTTAATTTACAATATAATTTCATTAAAATTACATTATTTTTCTTGAAGTAATCTACTATTATTTCATTTGAAAAATAAATAAATTTTATTATCTTATATTTATTTAGGGAGTTTAAATGATTTATTCTAATTATTCATTCATCTAGAACATTAATAAATAAATATTATGTTTAAAAGAAAATGATATTTTATTTATCATTTCAACCATGTATGTTTTTATTTCATGCCCATATAATAAAAAATTGTTTAATAAAAGTTAATTATATTTACAAAAAAATATTATAATCTCCCTTTTATCTTATATCATCAGTTTCACAATTTTTTAGTAAAATAATTATAATTTTTTTTATTCTGTATATTTTTACTATCATTATAAAATGTAAAAAATAAATACTTTTTTTAACATTTAATGAATTAATAGATTTTCCATCCACCAAAGCCATTTTAGAATTGTTAACATCTTATGTTTGTTTCAAATGGTTTTAAAAATAAAACTACTTAATGAAGACTTGTTTAAAATAATTTCCATTTTATTTTATTCTCTAAAAGAAATTATTTTATAAAATAACCTATATTTTTGACGATTTGAGGTTCATCATTTATCTCATATTATGTTTGTGTTCATTATGTTTCTCTTGTAACATTAAATTTATTATCATTTAATTTAATTTGGAAATTCCATTTCACTTATATAACGATTTGATTTTAAACATAGATATGATTATATCTTAAACTATATACCATTTATCCATATAGTTTATAGCTATGACAATTATTTGATTGAGTGAGGTAATGTCATTATTTTTTATTATTTATTCCATATGGATCATTATTATTTGGTATAATTTTTTTTGAATTAAATTGACAATTCAATATATTTTGAATTAATTAGATATATAGTCAAGGGTGGTTCAAAGTTACATGTACCCATTGATGCATCGATAGGTCTCATGAGACCAACAAATTTTAAGGCCTTAGAAAATTAGTTTTTTATGTTTACCTACTCATTGATTAAATTTTATTGGAGCAATGACTTGATGATAACGATATCATGATGTATGATATAATGAGGTCCAAATTTAAGTATTTGCATCATTTTGATATTAATTAGTATTATCCATGATATTAATATATTGATATTATCAATGAATGCATTTTTTCAAAGATATTGAATAAATTATAGGAATTTTTTAGTTATTTAAATTTTCATATTAATTATTCTATATTTAATACTGATAGGATCCTTTGTATATAACCTTTACTAGGGATCTATTTTAAAACTTTTGGGATTTCTTTCCCCATGATACATGTATAGAAACTTGTAATATAGACACCCAAGGCCTTTACAGATGTTATTTCATGATTTATAAACATAAATATCCAATAATTAAAACCCCAAATATCATAGGGAACATACTTATTTTATTTTCCATAATGAGATCCAAAATAAATATTTTCACCTAAAACTACATAGGATAATGTGGGGAATTCATAAATTAAATAGGTGATAAAAATTCAATGTATGGGAATAAACAAGATAAAATACAAAATATGTTTGTCAAAGGTAAAACATGATATCATAAAAGATACCACTCATGAGTAATCACATGGAAGAATAACATAATTAACATGATATAACAAGATCATGGTAATATTTTAAATGTGTTAGTAATATAAAACATGACTCAAGTCTAACATTGTATTCAACATCACATGGAGAACAAATTCCCAAAAATGATTACGTTTATTCTTTATTCCAATACATAATGTCTCATAAGACTAAAGATTAAACCAATATATTATAGATATATTTGGTTTCAATCATCATAACATATTCATAATTATGTATTAGATGGAATGAAATTAATCACAAATGATAAAAATAATAATTTCCCATGGAATTAAAATGGGTTTCAAAATCCTGCCTCATATCATAATCATGGTTATTTAATAACATACGTATTTGAGTGATTAACATAAGGAATTTATTACTCCATAAAAACATAATAAATAATAATTTATCCGTATATATAGGTGAAATATATATATATATATATATATATTTATTTTATATGAAATAAATTACATCAAAAAAATTATATTTTATGATAATTTCATTAAAGAATATATTGAATATTTATTGAGGAAAACACATTTTTCACTTTAAAAACATATCTTTAAAATATATTGATTTCCAAAATATTGTAAAAAAATTATTTGAAAATAAAAACAGATAACTTTAATGTAATATAAAATTTATTGAGAGGTTATTAAGTAGATAATTTTTTTAAATTTCATATATTTTAAAAACTATACATTCCTTTCACACATTTATAAAAAACAAAAAAGTACATTTTTTAAAAAAAGTAAAAAATATTATACATAAACCATTTTGTAAAAAGTAAAAAAATGGTAAAATGGTATTTAATAAATAAATTATAATATATATAATATCCATTAAAATAATTTATGGAAATATATATATATATATGAAATTTAATTATTGACCGAAAAGATGAATAATATTGGCTTTTCTAAAAAATGATTTCTCAATCATTATAACAGCCAAAGAGAGTAATATTTAACTCTAACCTGAATAATTTTTGAATAACCCAAGGATAATAAAAATAAAGTTTATTTTTTAATAAATGATCAAATAATTTCAGTAAATTTAAATTAAATCATAAAAACCCATGACTAAAATCATATTGAAACATAAACCCTTTCTGTATTGGTATATTTTTCCTTATTACCCACATCAAATGAATTTCATTAATTGAAACATTATATACCATGAATATAAATTAAATCATGATATAACTTATAAATGGGGTTTTATTTACACTTCATAATAATAAATAGGTTTATAATACCAAATATATCTCAATGGTGTGGAAATGAAGAAGAAATATTTTTCAAAGATCATACTATTTAAGTAGGGAATAATCAGTGATTTATTTTTGTTATTCAAATTTAACTCCCAGTGAAAAAAATTTTTAATTAAACATAAAATAATTAAAATAAATTAGGCATATAATTTTATAATATTTAATACAATGAATAAGTATTATAAACAAATAAAAATAAATTGATTTATGATATTCATTATCGCTTAGAAACTACTGGGTAAAATACCCATGGATGAAAGAATTGGAATTCAAACCTAAAAATATATTATGTATGAAGTATTCATTATAAAAATTTTATAAGTGGATATATATACTCTATATAAATTAAAATAGTTTCTAAAATTAAAATATTCCTAAATGAATGGAAATTGAGCTATAGTCCCTTTCGGTTTGAGAAAGATCATTATAAAAACCACATGAAAGAGGTAAAAATGAATTTCAAGATAAAATACCTAGAATAATGGTAATTAATAAAATTAAATAATGAATTTTAATAATATAACCCTTTTATAAATAATTTCATGCCTAAAAGAACATGTGTCTCAAAGATGGAATCTTTGAGATGAGAACACATACCTCAATACCATTTTTTATTATAGTTCGTTTATCAAATATATGATAAAATAATATAATATATTTTATTATTTTTAACCATTTACATATTTATAAATTTAAAATTAAATTTTTACTTCAATTATTTTAATTTCATATTTTATTTCATAATTGGTTATGTACACATCGAGTGTATTGAGGATGCAATGTTCATAATTTCAAAAAAGCATCGATGTGTATACCATGGTCAAAGTGGATATGTTTCCATCATATAACGAAAAAATATCATTAAATAAGTTTAATACTAATAATTAATGTATACTTATAAACCCCAATATGTAATATATTTATGAAAAATTAATTATGTTACGATCATGGACACGATAGGTCATACGTACATATGACTAACATTCCCATTTTTCAATGATCATAATAGAAATATGGTAAGTGTTATTTTTCAATTAATAACTAATAATTATATCCTAAAAAAATTAATATTTTTATAAATAAACATAAATGTACCTTTAAGGTGATTCTATTGTATACAAATATTTACATCGTATTATGAGGCAATAGTCCACTATGTACACGAACGACGTTATCAATTTTCAATTGATGGTAACATAACAGGCTATATGATATATTAAATTTATAAAATTAAAAAAAAATTACAAAATTTAAAATATATATATATAAATTAAATATTTCATCATTTATGTATTAAAGTGTAAATAATTTAGAATTAATTTCATCAATTTGTGAGGTGGTACTCTATAGTACACATGAATGATGGTTTTGATTCCCATTTCATGGAAGTGTATATGGATTTAGATTATTAAATTAATATAATAATATATTATCATGTAGTATAAACTTATTCTATTATAATTAAATATATAAATATGATTTTATGGATATTGAAGGAGAAACAAAACAAAAATGTGTGATTAAGAATGATTCCACTTATTTAGAAAGACTCTTTAGGTTGTACGAAAATACTTACTAGATTGTATCTCTAATAAAAATAGGCCCCTAAGAAATGTGTAAGGATGTAGTTATGTTATTTTGGAAGGTATTTCTATAACTAAAAGGCTTTATACATATAGAATTGGGAGGATATTTTGTTATATTATACTATTGAGAGGGAGTCACGATTTTTTTAAATACCCAATGTTATTAAGTAATTCAAAGTCACTCTTAAGAAATATTTTGATAAAATTAATAAATAATTGAGTTATTCCAGTTATATGGTCGATTATACATCCAAAATTCATGTAGAAACATTTTTTTAACATTTTATTCTATTTAAATCAATTTTTTTAATTTTTACTATTTTAGTTTTTTACAATGATGAAAAGTTTTTTAATTATTTTTATCCTTAATTATCACCGAAAATAAGTTGAACATATAAAAAATATGGAATATATTTTATTTAATTCAAATAAATTAATTTTTTTTCAAATATAAACTAAAATATACAATATGTGTCAAAAGTGAGTTTTCAATAAGTTCATTTTTCATGAAATAGATGATCGTATATTAACTATATAACAAGTAATCATCATTTTATGAATTTAAATTCATATAAAAATAAATATAATACATAAATTTATATTAAATATTTATTTATTAAGAGTTATTATAATTATTTTAAGATGATAAATATCATGCACATACACACAATTTCTAGAAGTACATGTTTTATCTATAAAAAATATATTAAAAAAATATTAAATATTGATTACTGAAATGAAATAAATCAGATTATTATGAATAAAATGGTTCATTTTTAATTTTAATGACAAATAAAAATTGTAACGCACCTTTTAAATTACTTTATTTTATAGAAAATAAATGAAAATATTTGAAAAATCCATAATTTTTTCATATTTACAAAAAATAATCAAACACTTTTTAAAAAACAAAAAATTTAACATATAGTTAATTTTTATATTATGATATCAAAAATTATCTTCATTTCATAAATTATTATTTCTAACAGTTCAATTAATTAATTATAACATTTTTCTTCAAAAATAATTGAAGATAATCTTTTAAGTAATCAAATTTTGGACGTATAAAATTTCTTTATTAAAAAAATTGTTATGATTTACTGAAAATTTATCAAATCATTTATATCAATTTGGATCTTTATATACTTATTGGATAAATTATGTATTAATATTAATACATTCAAATTTAATGTCTTGGTTATGAAATACATGAATAATCATAGATCAGTTAGGATTAATTTTCGATTTCATTTATGTTATCGAACATAGTTTTACATATTTTGATAACTAATTTCATTCCCTTATTAACCCTTATTAAATTTAAAAATATTAATTTTTTATTACATACTAATTTTAAAACATGTGGGGGAACATAAACATTTTTATTCCTCCGGATCATCAGTTTCCTCTAGATATTTATGGTTCTTCCATAACACTTTATACCAATGAGTTGTCTTATTGAATAGAATTTTATGTTTTGGGTATAATATCTTTACTAAATTCTCCCCCTAATAGAAATAATATCCTTGATATACCACCAATGAATTAAATACATGTCGGGGTTCACTTATGTACATCATCAAGAGATATAAATGGAATACATCATGCACATGAGAAAGGTGTTATGGGAGTGAGAGTTGATAATCCATAACACCAATTCAATAATATAAAATGGGTAATCTACATGGGGTTTAGATTTCCATCCTTCCCAAATATCATCACTCTCTTACTAAGAAATATGAATAGGAACATGCTTTTCCCTAACCTCAAACATCAGGTTTCATTAATGATTTATCGCATATCACATTTATCATCTCTCAGCAGTCCTGTTGAGTTGTTGAATATTCATGATTTTTTCTACCATTTCATAAAATATAACATGTGATAATAGATTTTTTATATATACTTATTTCTAACAAAAAAGTGTTCTAAATATCTTCCCATCAATGGATTCCCAAGGATCTATTCAGATACTAGAGTGAAGACTATTATTTTATGAGATCATAACTTGTTTAATATATAAGTCTTATGCATCTTTTAATTCCATTGAACATTCCCTTTAAATTTTGTATATTGTATTAATATTCAATAAAGATTACCCATATTTTAGGGGGTTATACATTTTAGTAAATTTCAAATCAGTGTTTGGAGTTTTTTTGTTATTGTTCCTGAACATGGAGTTAAATATCATATCTCGTTTAGATATTGTTGTTAAATGTATTACATGAATTCAATGTGACAATTTTATGAATATACATTCATTTTTATCAAGATATAAGACCACTATAATTGAATTGAAGTGATAATAAATTATAAGATGATACAATAAAACCCACAATGAATTGTTTCTAATTGAGGTATTTTGATGAACATTGTGAAAGTCCCTAGTGGAATTTTATAATTTCTATGTAGATATAGGTAATGGTTGTATCAACCCTATAGAATGTTTCCCTTAATCCTACACTTATTGATATATCATACACTTTTATTTATATTCTGCAATCTTCTTCTTTATAGTGTCCCACCAATTTTTCTCTCAGATATATCAATAGATCTTTATACTCTCTAGGTGGATGTAGAATGACCAGATATGTATATTATTAAACAGTTATAACTTCAAATTAGATATTTATTGTATGGATATTTATGACAAAAATAAAAAAAAAACTCCTCACTAATTATGTCCAATGAGTATTTCGATTTTATTCTGCTTCCTCCTTTTTTTCGAATTTCCTCATCATCTCTTTGAGATTCCTTTATATTCATGAGAATGGATGGTAGAGATATAATTTTAGAAATGAATAATTATTATATTTCATTCACGATTCCAATATTATTGCATTTAATTTCTGTTAAGATTAAATCATTCTCAATTCTCATCCTTGATAATGTAACAAATTCTATTCTACAAAGAGAATATATCAATTTGTTAAATTTAATAGGATGGTAGTGTAAGGATCATTCACAATCCTTTATTAGATAAAACCATATTCACGAGGTTATATTAGGCTCCAAATATGTAAATACATATTTAAGGCTCTAATTGTCCATATTTGTTTCACAATTCTCCTCATAGAGATAAAGTCTTGATATTTTCAATATAAATATCACTGCATCCAACTATAGATCATGTGTTTGATACTTTTGGTCGTGAAATTTCAACAGTTCCAAGGAATATGTTATCACATTATCATTAAGTATCATTAAAAATCCTAAACCATTCTTTTATTAATCATTGTATACCACAAAACGTTCCCCACTTGTCAGTAGTGTGAGGTCTTGTTCAGTTAAAAGCCACATTATTAACTCCATTAATATTTATATATATTCACTAGTCCCGATAAATATTAATTCATTCAATTTTTTATTTATTTTGATTGAAAACTGGTAAAATATTCTCACAACTCATCAATAATACCAAGATAGCCCATGGAAACTATAGATCTCAATTATATGTGTCGTTATATTCATGTCCCAAATTGTCTTTGTCGTAGAAGTTTCCACAAATATCCCTTTTTTGGTGATCATGTACCCTAAGTATTATACTTTTTTAATACATAAATAAAATTGACTATAATTTTCATATATAATCTCTTTTCAAAAATTCTTTTTCACAATATTTAAATACTCCTCATAATACTCATTGATTTTAGTGTATATCAGAATTTTAGCTTTAAAGCATTTTGAAAAAATTTCAAGGTAATTTATATAGTCATTATTCATTATTTCCTTACATATTTTGTACTAATAGTGAGTTTGAAATGAATCTCTATGAACTCATAGTTTTCATATCTTATTTGAAAGGTAGTTTTTTAATATATCCCTTCTTCACCCTTATGTATTGATATCCCTACTAAAGGTCTACCTTAATGAAAAAATGGTTCCCATATAGTTGATCAAAAAATAAAATTTCTTTAGGGGATAATTTTCTATTTATCGTGATTTTTTAGTTCACTATTACCAATGAAAATAAACATTTACCCATCTTTATTCTGGATGAAGAGGACAACACACCCCATGGGGAAGTAGTCGAGCATATAAAACACTTTTGCATATTATCCTTCAACTGATTCTTTAGTTCTTCCACATCTATGGAAAAAATATATAAATAATATTACATATAGTTATAGTTCTGTGTATAATATTTATTAGGATCACAAATCATCATGAAATACATCAATATAATCCATAAATATGGGAATGTATTTAAGAATAGTTATCCTTTTAATCTCAATCATTTATATTAGAATCATTTTCTCATAAGAAAATAATATCCATGCTTAAACAGAACATTACACAGGGTATTGATCATCCCCTATACAATTTTGAAGAATTTTATGATGACTTTAGATTTGGTGAGTGATCTTCCTTCCTTAACAGTTAATGTTAGATTTATATATTGATAGATAATCCATACCCAATATCACGTATAAATACCCTAAATAATTAAGGTAAAATTATCGAGATGATTTAATTCATAAAAATTAAATTTGGAGGAGTTATGTACTTAGAATATAACCTCTTCAATATTTTATATTTTCATATATTTCTCAACCCCACATATTTCTGTTGTTCTTCAATATATCTAATAAAAATTCAAGATATTAATTAATGAATAAAACTATACTAAAATAGAAAGTTCTCTACTCTTAAATCAGTAACTATCATATTTACCATAACCTCATTTTTAGGATCCACATGAATAGTTTTCATAACAAATTATCTTCTTTCCAATCGAGTCATTGGATATTTTTTTTCATTTATGATCAACATAAAACATTGTCTTAAGTAACATTATTTATTATTTCTGATGTTAATTTAAGTTCAAAAAAATCCCTAAAAGATTACTGCAGATCTTAACCAACTTTTATTATTTCACATTAGTGGGTTTATTGATTTACCTTTTGCTAATATTATCCTGATTATCCAATTTTCCACATTTGATGCATCGCCTCATTCCAATCAAATAGTTTTTATAAATTTTCATCATAAAATTTTGAAAAGGGTGTTGTTGGTTTGACATTCCTCAATGGTACATATTAGTTTGCTCAGCCAATGAAGACTCTATTTTACAATTTTTTCGAATACAAATATACCATTGAGATACACATATATCCATATTGATGTTGTGTTAAAAATAAATATCCTTCTCATATATATAAACGTCATAAAGCAATAATTCATTTCATACACAACTCTTTAACCTACTAAATAAATGGCACCCCTTTTGTTTAGTTTTTATGAAAAAAAATAGAGAGTTACTATAAAATATATATAAATTTTATCTCATATAACCCAATAGGATCAAAGTCCTTTTATATCAGATTGAGAAAGTCCCTCTCTATTTTAAGATAGAGAGTCCTAGGACACTATTTATTAATATATTTTCATAAATTATACGATTTGATGTATTCAATATCCTTATTGCCTTTATCTTATTGAACATTTTCTACCATTGATCCACTACTCCCAAACTGCGAAAAATGGACATCATAGCATTCTATTTCATTGATCATTTTATTATATATAATATATTATCAATGAATTTAGTTCATTATTAATTATTTAAGATACTATAAGATCCACGAGAGGTAGGTGGTCATTTTCATATAAAATACATGAGTAAAATTAATATTTCATTGGATATGTGGTGTCCTTTGTATAATTCAAGTTATTATTCATACCTTTATCATGATGAGATAGTACATCTATGATGATCTCATCTCCCACTAAAATAAGGTTTTATTTATAATTGTGGAAATAATAAATTGCCTACCATGTTAGTAATTGGAAAAGTTTATACTATTTCTATCAATTAAATAAAAAATAAATATATAATGAGAATACATTAACAATGAAATATACAGAACTATAACATATAAAAATGGGATGAATAACAGAAAAATTATATATATATCGTAACTTAAGATTCTTTAGGTTTCAATCTATATAATCAATGGGTAATATTACTTTTCTATTTCCCATCCTTTTATTGGTTTGATGTCTTTTATAATGTTTTGTAAATAGTATGGGAATTTTCAAAGCACATCCCCCACGAGTGTCAAAAAAAGTGTCCATCATGGACTATTTTCATGCATCAGGTGATAATAGAGACCATATCAATTCACCATTTTGGGGTAAGTACGTCTAGGTTAAACTATGAAAAAAGACACACCTACTAGTACTACCTTAGTAGGGATGTATTTTCTTTATAATTTCCCTCCTTATACTTTACCAAAATTTACTGACTTTTTCTTATATATAGTCTTGTCCCTATGTATTCAAAAAATTTATATAATCATAATCCATAAAAATGATTTTAACATAATATTAGACAAACTGAATTGACCCAATCCTTTTACACATATAATTACATGATAATCCAAATTAAATATCCATTATGTACAAACCCACGGAATGTGAGGCCCATTGTCTTTCATAAACTACGATCATAGTACATCAAATAAAATAAATAAATCATTACTCTATTCTACATAATCAGCTGCTAGTTCCATTATGCTCTAAAAAATTAAAAGACTAACACATGGAATAAATAAATTAAATTTTTGATCTAAAAATCCTAGTAACAAAATGAACATGATATTGAAACACATCGATATAGTAAAAGTTATATCATGATATCATAAAATATGAGGATAATGATAATCCAATAGATGCATAACACGAATAACATGGTATTATAATATAACAATAATAGACAAATTATGGCAATAACATATAAGAAGAAATTAAAATGAGTCAATTCTAGCTTCCTATGAAATATAACATAGTGGACAATGTCCCATAATGTATTAGGATTACACCTTAATCCCATGCATGACATCTCATGAGACTGAACTCTTACTCAATGAATTGGAGGGCCCTCAAGACCCAACCATCATAACATGATTATGATTTTGTGTGAATAACATTTTAATTTATCATGTGGTATAAAATTATATTTACTAATGGAAATAATATGGGTTGAATAATCATATCACATATCATATTGAATGATAATTTCAAAATTATAGAATTTGAGGGTTGATCATAAGTCTTGTATTAACCCGTTAATGGAATATACAATAAGTTAAATATATATTTGAGAGATATGTACAAATAAATTATAAGAAATCAGTAAAATTAAAAAATTAATTTTTGATGAGATTGTATATAAATATTTCAAGAATATTTTTTATGGAAAAAAATCTACTCATATTAAAATTAGTTATTTAAAAATTAAAAATTCTCAAAACATTGTAGAGACCATTTTTATTGAAAATAATCACGGAAAATTAGGAAGGATTATTTAATGTATTGAGTGTTCAGGATAGAAGGAAATTTCATTCATGCCTTATATCACAAAAAAGAAAACATTCATTTCACACTATTGTAAAATGTATTCCGACTAGCTTGTTCAGAACAAAAAGAAACATTCCTTTTTAATTATTTATTTAAATTAATAATATAGGAAAAATTTTCTTGAATAAATCATCAATGAATAGAAAAAATACCATTTTAAAAAATCTTACCAAAAATATTGAAATGTAAAAAAATAATGTTTACAGCAATGAAAAAAAAGTTGGATTTTCTTTAAAATATTTCTTAACCATCTTTATGAACAAAAGAATAGAAAATGGTACTATTAACATAGATTTTAATTAATAAATAGTTGATAATAAAATTAAAGGGGTTTATAATAGAATTATCATATAATTTATTTTAATTTAAATTCATGTATAAACAATACTGGTTATATTGAGATTGAAGAATATATACCAACCACTTAAAATTCTACTCAAAACACACATAAAAAAGATAACATGAAATAAAACATTATTTACCATAAATATAATGTGATTAATTATGAATACAATAAAAGTTGAATTATATACAACTAATAAAAATAAAAAATTTCATAATAAAAAAAAAATTTAATAGATCTGAAATTGAGATGAAATTTATTACAAGGATCATACCATTAATCTAGTAATTAATTGATTAATTTTTTAACACCTTATGATTTTATGAAATATTTCTCTTTAAATAAATTTAATGTTTTTGATAATTTTTTTCACACAAATCCTTGGGTTTATCTTGTATTAAAAAAACTATATATATATATATATTGTGTTTTATGAATCAACGAGTTTAGCTTTTATTACGTGTAACACTGAATTTAGTCTACATTAAATACAATACGAATTGTAGCTTGCATTACATGCAAGACTACATTTAAACAAAATTGGACATACTGTTAAAATATTATTATTGAATATGATAGTTATCACCTATCCTTTTAAATGATGGTTATTAATAGGATTTACTAAGTTATGAAATTATTATTTAAAACATTTATATATAATGAATTATTTTTTACCAACTCATTAGAGATAAAAATAATAACCATTTGAAAATAAATGAAATTTAATTCTGATAAAAAAATTTAATTTTCATTGATGTGTTTTTCATAAATAAGTAAAAAAGTTATTTTGGTGAATAATTTTAGTTAAATTTATAAATTATACATTCTATAAAAAAAATTACATTCATTTTATGTATTTTCAAAATAATGGATAAGAACAAAAGAAATTATACTCTTCAAAATTGTTTTGTTATAAAAAATAATATTATTTAGTTTTAAAACATATTTTAAAAAGAATTTATTTTCCCTTTCTATAAAATTAATTTTTTAAATATGATTATAGAAATTATCTTGGAGTTATGTTATCAGAATTTCCATAGAATATGTTGTTTTTTATTAATTTAAAGAATACAGTTTTTTATTAATAATTTCTTTTTTTAATGCATTTAAAAAAATAAAAAATAGTTTAATACGTTTTTGAAAGATTAATTATTTCAATTATATATCATTTAATCAAATTTAGTTTATTTTATTCAATATTATATTTGATTTTTAAATAAATATATCTCATTTATTTGAACATTTTCACTTTGGAAAACAATTTTACCATTGCATCTTGTGGATTTGATTTAAATTTAAATTTTACATGTATGGGAATGAAATTTTGAAAAATTTATTACATATTTTTAATCATAATTATCTAAATTATATAATAATTTAAACATATTGTTTTACCATAATGAATAGTAAAAATAGTAAAAATATATATATTTATTGTTGTTAAGGTAAAGATGGGTTTATAGGGGGTTAAACTAAAAGGTAAGGGTCTATAATGTCCCAGTACTTGTAAAACACAAAAGTTATGGAAAAACATATATTTTATATTATTTAATTTTAGAAATTGAACTATTTTTAGCATGTTTTCATGTGATAAAATTTGGTACAACTGGTCTATTTCAAAAATTACAAGTGTTTTACTCACCTCTCTTATAAAAGGCCACCTCTTCTTATCTCCTCATAACACATTAAAACACAATTGGATTGGCCAAGACCTAACCAAATAACTTCTTTAAAATCATAATGAAATCTTATAATCATAAATTTTTTCATAAATTCATTCTATAAATCCATTTGGTACAAACCAAAAAATGTTTCCCAAAAAATAATAACAATTATAATAAAGAATTGTATTATATTTCATCCTCCACCTCATTCAAATGAATATAGACGTTGATAATATAATAAAAAATATAGATTAAAAATAAATAGAATATATTATGTTAATTTAATTACCTAAATTCGTCTCTTTTTCCATCAAATGGGTCACAAATTCATCATTCGTGTTTTTTGTGGAACACATCCTCGTAAACCATTATTATTCATTTTCAATCATATCTTATCATAGTTAGATAAAATGTTTTATTTATTTTTTTCATAAAATTTATGATATTTTTATTCTTCTTTAATCATGATATAACACATTATTTATTATTTTACATTCCATAGATATTTGATAGAGTTATTCATGTGTACGGAGGACTACCACCTCACTAAGCAATTTGATTAGTTTTCCTGATATTTATTACATGTATGGTAATAAATATAAGTTAAAATAAAAATTAATGATATATATGTCATAAATATTACTCTATAAATCAAATATATTATTTACCTTTCTTTCATTTCAATCTTTCAAGAAAACAAATAGTGTTTGGCTTATTATCTCCATAAATATGGTATTCCATTTTTGATATGTAAATTTTATGAATTATTCTAAATACATATACACTAAATATATATTATATTTATATAATTTTTTAAATTATGTATATTATATAACAATAATCAAATTATGACTAAAAATACTAAATCAAAAGATACATCAAAAAAATTATTTATTACCCAAAACATGACTTTGGAATATAATTGATAAAAAATGAGTAATAAAAGGTTATAAGTAAATAATATATGGTCTTTTGTATAAAATTATGTATATATAATACATTTGTTATTAAAATATAGTTATTATATATGGTTTTTTACATGTATTATGGAAGTAGAGGCTTATGGTAATGGATTTCCATATCACTTTTTTACTTCTATGATAAACATAGAATATTTACCACCTAATTATTTTATGTGGTTTATATACCTCACATGAACGAATACCATGACACTTCATCTAAAAAAATTTATTTACATATCAATTTTAGTATCATACTTCTATGGTGTTTATGGTTCAATTGTTACGAAAATGGTGAGAGGATTCTGTCTGGAATGTATTTCTTTGGGGAATTAGTTATATTGTAAACCTATCTTATTCTATGAGGTTTATATATACCTCTCATTTCATGTCATACCATGAATGACCTTATTATTTGATATTCAATTTTCATTTAATTAAATTTTTTAATGGGCCTATGATTCTTAAGATACCAATGTGCTAAAGTAATTATGTTAGAATCTCATTATTTATCAGAATTGATTATGATTATGATTTCAATGATGAAATACTATAATATATATCTGAATAAACATATTATTTTTCTTCTAATCTGGTTGTTTAAATAGAGTATACATTTTCCCTTTATTTTACTCTCTTTATAAACTAAACTGTTTTAATGAATATTAATAGGAATTTTTTCATTATTTCTCTTTCATCTAAAACCCTTTTACTTTTTAAGTCATGTATTCTCAAAAAAAATACAAAAAATATTTTTTTATTATCAAAATGATTTATTAATGAAATTATTACCCTTGTATTATTTTTTTCAAAAAAATGAATCGAATTTTCATGTTGTTTTACCTCAAATTTTGGTTTTATTTTTACTAAATATTTAAATAGAATATTTTTTTAACATATATGTAAAGAATGAAATATTTCTTCTTCATTACCTACTAATGTGTCAAGCTATCCTTTACAAGTGTCAAATGATATTTTTAAAGAAAATTATTTTTAAAATGAATTATTTAGAAAAATGTTTTTTGTGGAATGTTTATTTTCCACAAAAAAAATTAATTATTTTTGTAGCTTAATTTATAATTTTACATGTTTATATTTAATGAATATTATTCTGAAAATATTTTTTGATTTATAAATAATTATTCATATTCTAAGGGATATTTTCCATATGAAATTGTCATGGGGATATTTCAAAACCATTTTCCATCTATGATAGAATACTTTATGGTCACTTATTATTTATAGGTAATAAAATTAAATGATACAATACTTATTATTACTTTGAATGGATAATGATTATATTGATGAAATGTTTAAGTAACCCATTTAGTTTTAATGATATATGTTATGGTTAATTGATGGATTTTTTTTAAACCCATTTTCTTTACATAGGACATGATATAATGATAAGATGATTGATTTATAATATTATCACACACATAAGTTTTTTTCATATAAAAATAGCTTTCCAAATTTCTCCCTCCCATGAATTCCATAAAAATTTATATCTCATGAGATAAAAATTGAAAACAAGTCAATGTACTTGATCCACATTTTGAAATAGTTTTGTCCTGATCCACTTTGGGAAACAAGTGTGTATTGATCAACAATTGGAAAAGGTTATATTTCTTGATACACAATGTTAATTGTATAGGTCTTTATCCTTTTCATATGAATTTTTTTTCTATATTTATTATTTTCAAACCATTTGATGACATGATATAATTTTTCATAGTTGACTAATCTTGATTTAAAACTCTTATGGGATATATTTTCTGAAATGATAACAATTAATGACATGACTCTTTTTTATGATCTAGGATAGGTTGGGTATGAACTTATTAACTTATTATAGGATTATATACCTTTATGATTACATATTTATTTCATATGATAATATATTGATATGTCTTATTCCTTTATATACTGAGAATCTGAGCTCACCCTTTTTATGTTTCCATCATCTGGTTATAATGAAAGGCTTAGGTAGTGTATGACTAAGTGGAGTACTATGTGAGAATATCATTGTGGGAGATTTTGATGATATTTAATTATATAAGAATATTGTTTTTTAGTCTCCAATTACACAAAACAATAATGTTCTTAATGTGTGTGTTTATATAATGTATTGAATATTCATTCAAAAGAAGTTATATTTATGTATGAAATGCCACAGTCCTTTATGTTGGTTTCAGTGGAATGTTTTTACAATCATTATAGATTAGGATTAGAAAAATATTTGGGTGAAACATAGAGATATACCAATGTATATTTCTAGGGATATTTCTAGGGATATATATATTGATAAGTCTATGGATAATTCCATGTATAGGAATTTTTCCTATAATTTTGGAAAAGGATAGAGTGGGTTATTTATTGTTAATTGCATTATATTCAAGACTCTAAATGTGGATGCTAATATCAAAAAAAGTTATATAGGGGTAAAAAAATCCAAAGAGGGTTCATTAAACTATACATCATCATCACTTCATGAATATAAATGGGCCTTACTATAAAATTTGGGTGACAGACAAAGGAAATATGCTTTAGAAATTTACAAACTCATTATAAACCATCATCAAGGATTTAAGTACCTAATAAATATAACGGTCCTAGGATAATCCTATGTTATCATAGATTAAAATTAAATATACATGATTCATACATCCAATAATATCTTTTCATTATTATTTTGGTTTCCCACTATGATTTTTGTTTCTGGCACTGTGCTTCTTGGTTTCAATCACTAGTGAGAACTAGAAGGAACTGCATTGACATTGAATGTGTCATAGAATGTATTTATGAGAAATCAAATGGGGTGATAATAGGTGTGAAGGATGTTGTGATTATTTTTAATCAGTTATAAAATATATGATTAAAATTTTCTACCTAAACCAACTATTAGACTCACTTAATATGGGAAGTATATAGTTCATTAAGAGTTTGGGTTATAGAGATCAAGGAGGAAAGAAAAATCAATTTATTATATGATAATAATTTTAGTTAAATAACTCAAGATAATATCTCAAGGGAAATATCATTTGTCTTATGTGTGGAGAATAAGGGAAAAAAAATTAATTGATGAGGAACAAAGATATTTTAGTTTACAAAATAGTTGGAAATATTGGTCTCCTTGGGATATTATCAATTGATGAATGTTTTAACTCTGTAATGCATGGTAATTATAAAAAAAATTGTACTATAGAGAAATCTAAATAAGTGGATAAAAAATTGAATAATTAAATAGTTTTTGGTTTATTATGATGATCAAAAAAATGAAATATTAATGGAAGTAACAACTACACAATATGATGATCAAACAAGCTCAATGGTATTAGAATTATGTAAGAGGAATGAAGTGGTTAGGTATTTTAATTCAATAAGTATATTCTTCGAATATTGATATATATATATATATATATATATTATTTTTTATGTTTTATAGTTATGTATTTTTAAGAATATGTTGAATAGTACTAATGAACTAGATATGTGACTTAATATCAAGGAGATGTTGTACTAAAAACAAATGAATAAGGAAAGATAACTACTAATGTGTTCAATATGTTGATGTTATTATATTGGGATAAAGAGAGCATGGATATGGATAATGTAAATTTGATAGTAATGGTAAAACTGGGACATAATAATGATTTATGGACAAAACATTTTAGTTTATCATTGATGGAGTTTATAACTATTATACCCATTAGGTAAAATACTAAGAGAGGGGGTGTGAATCAGGGTATGATAGATTAAAACTAATTCACATTTGGATATTGTATTGTCATTAATCAAAAAACATGTCCCTCTTTCTCTCATAGTAATATATGTATAGAAATTAAATCATGCAGAAGACATAGTTATTTTTACATGGTTCACCTAGACTGATCTACATCCAATAAGCATACAAAAATGATGTGTTGATGTACCAAATCCACTAAATTTCATTGCCAATTACAATGTATAGTCTTGATTTTATATACCCAGGATCACTTCTTTTATCAGTTTTAAGATTTACTCACTGATCTACCAAGGGTCACACCTTATCTCTATTCCTCTATCTTACTTCTAGTAAGAAGGATCACTGTCTTCCTCTTCTTTTGAAAACTGGTCATTGATGAGAACCAGTCACAGTTTATGTATTTTTATGTCCCTTAATTTTCATGAAAGAATGCATAAACAATTTTTGTATATGATTTTTTGAATTTTCTTATTCACCGATAGATTAAATCAACTTTTCCTTATACTATTAGGTTAGAAAATATTTCTATAGAAAACCATTTTAGAGATTTTACAAGCTTCCTTGAGTCCTCTGCGAAGGTCATTGCCTATTCTATATACCGACATTCTTCCCCCTTGTATTGTGTAGTGGGTATGGTATATTGATCGCCTCTTCTACGTACTAATTCCACATCCATGAATCGATATCCTTCATGGACTACTTCTGCCACAGATTTCCTATGTTTGTGCTGCCATGTACCACATTTGCGTATAGACTCCACGAAATGCCACTGCTTATATCTTTGGTGACCAACATTGCTTCTATAGGAGAGTTCTTACTCCATGGACCAAATTCATTACATGGACCCTTATTCCTTTGTGTTTTATAGTTCCTTGAAAATATTCTTCACCAAAATTTATTTTTTGCAAACTACATCTCTCACCAAGAAATTCTCCCTCACGAACATCCTTAAGACATCGTCGAATTCCTAGAGTGGTTATTTTCTTTAATGGAATTTTCCCTACATAATGATGGTATTATTTCTACATTTATAAGAAAATATATCCAAAAAGTCCTATAATCCAAGATTACCCAAATCCTAAATGTGGTACAGCCTACATCGTGTACCGTTACATCTTATGCGATCTGTAATCGTCTTGTGACTATTTTTCTTACGTAGTTCGTTTATTGCCTCTCTTCTTACGTAGTGGCCAAATTCACCATCTTTTTTTTCCAACAACTACCTTCACAGATTATGAAATCACCACCAAATTTCCACAAACAAAAATCCATCACATGTTCCACAATCTTTTCACATACTTCATGACATCTCCGCGAACTATTTCCCCTATGCAAACCGTTCATGTACATGATTGCCATCACGTACTTTTCAATTCCCTTCCTTAATTTATTCTTATTGATTTTATGAATACTACCATATTCATTCTACAAAATTGTATTCATGGTCAACATACTATGTTCTCCAATATAGAAATAATCAATTTTCAGAAAGAAAACTTTTGATTTTGATGAATAAAAATTTCATTAACACTAGAAAATTGTGCCAACATAAAATTTTTCTACCAGGAATCACTAACCATGATCATTCGTGGTCATATGGATTTGTCAAAAATCATAATAACACAAAAAACATTAAAATATGACACCTTATGTGATTTTTATACAACAATAACAATACATGATTTATAGAATATTTTCAATAATATCTAGTTTTATTTTATGAATTAAAAAGAATAAATTATTTCATTATGGATTTATTGTAATTATTATTATTATGGAAAGTCATGTGAATATATTATAAAGGTATTAACATATTTGGAATGTTTCTTTTTAGAGGTGGTTATTAATATTTGGGGGATTAATAATAAGTTGATTTTGAGGAATATAATGACTATATTTCTAAATTTTTTTGATTATATTTTTCATCAGACATGTAGTGGCATGAAGTTTACTATTTATGTAATAGATTAAGATAAAAACTAGTGGAAACCAAATTAACATGTCGGTGTTTTTCATGTTGGTTATATATAACTAACATGAAAAACTGTTAAAATTTATTTATCATGTCGATTATTTTATTACTAAGGTGATAAATCGATGAGAATCCATTTATTACATCCATTATAAAATAACTGATGTCATAAAATAGAGAGTAGATTTATCACTTCAGTTATTTTATAATCGACATGATATATCAAATATAGGAACATTATCAAGTTAGTTATAAATTAACTGTCATGATAAAGCTAATCTTGGGCATTTATCATATTGTTTATCAGAAGTAATGACATGATAAAGCTCAATTTATCATGTACGTTATTTAATAACTGATGTGATAAATTTTTTTAAATGTCGGTTATTAAATAAGTGTCATTATAAACATAAAAAAATGTTTACCACATTGGTTATTATATTAATGACGTGATAAATCTTTTAAATGGTTTATTGCAGCCTATATTTAGTCATTATGTTTTCTTCGATCGGGCATCCTGCTACTCATCTCTCTGATGTATAAAACCTAGAAAATATTCATTGAATTTGTTCCCTCTAGAATCGTTTGGCCAACATCATTCTTAATATTTATTATCATCAGATCTATCCGGTCGACTCGCAACACACAAGTAAGCCTCACATGGCTCGGTATTAGTTTATATTTTCGTGATGCCCTAAACTAAATTTTTAGATGTTATTTTTCATTTTTCTTACTATCATGGTATGGTTCATAGTGTTAATTTACACCATGATAAATTCTTTTCTCGAAAAAAAAAATTATGGAAGTGATATCATTCATGTTTAGGAGTTTTTTTGTGTTCTATCATGTGTGTGTGCGTATGCAGGGGGTTTTCGAGGGGGTGGTGGATGTGAAAGTGGGTGGGGTGTCTATGGGTGGGGGAGTCCATGGGGTGTTAAAGGGGGAGGTGGTGGTGTCCAAGGGGGTTTAAGGGATGTTTAAGGGGGTTGGTGGTGTTCCAGGGGGTGGGGTTATTGTCTAGGGGTGAGGGGATTTCCAAGGGGGTAGGGGTGTCCAGGTGTGTGGGGGTGGTGTCTAGGGGGGTGAGTGGGCTGTTCAAAGGGGTAATGGTGTCTAGGGGTGGGGGTGTCTTTGGGGAATGTTGTCCATAGGGAATGGGGGTTGTCCAGGGGGTGGGGATATCCAGAGGGTTAGGGGCTCTCCAAGGGGTTGGTGGTGTCCATGGGGTGTCCAAGGGGGTGGGGTGGTGTCCATGGTGGTGAGGGGGATTTCCAATGGGTTAAGGGTGTCCAGGGGGTGGGTGGTGTCGAAGGAGGTGAGGGGGCTGTCTAGGGGGTGGGGTGTCTAGGGGTGCCCAAGGGGGTAGCAGTGGGGGTGGTGTCCAGGTAGTGACCAGGGGGTGGGGGTGGTGTCTAGGGGTTAGTGGGTTTTCAAAGGGGGTATGTGGTGACCAGGGGTGGGGTTGTCTAGGGGGGTGGTAGGATGTTCATAGGGGTTGGGGCTGTCCAGAGGGTGGGGGCTATCCATGGGGGGTGGTGTCCATGGGGTGTCCAAGGGGGTGGGGTGAGGGTGCATTCCAAGGGGAGGGGTGTCCAGGGGGTGGGGTGGTGTCCATGGGGTGATGGGGTTGTCCAGGGGGTGGGGGTGTCCAGGGGTGTGGGGGTTTCTAGGGGGTGTCTAATTGGGTTGGGGGGAGGGGTGGTGTTCAGGGGGTCGGGGTGTCTAGGGGTGGGAGTGGTGTTCAGTGGGTGAGGGGGATGTCCATGGGGTGGGGGTGCAAAATTGGTCTGGCAGTGGGGGTGGTGTATAGGGTGTGTGGTGTTTAGGGGTGGGGGTGGTGTCTAGGGGGGTTAGTGGCTATTCCGAGGGGTTGGGGGGTGTAATGACCCAAACATTCATTTATGGAATCCCTTTGATCTAATTAAATGTCTCTTTATGTAAAATGATTATATAAAATGTCAAATTATTTTGTTTTATGTTTTTTTATTTTAAAATACTTCTATGAATTGTGTCCGTTGCTAATATAGTCGTTGAAAAGTGATCACATGATTAGTATTAATATAGGGCTTTAAAAAATCAAATTTACTCAGACAAAGGAAGTGATACCCTCATCCAGTAGATGTTCCTCATATGAAGGCCATTTTTCAGATCTTGGGAAGTTGGTTACGTCTTTGGGCATCGCTCTTGACCAATCCCAAGCCAATCATGAATATGTTAGGCTGGAGCGGGACAGCCTACGAGAGAAGTGGAAGTTTATAGAGGTTACCACCCGAGCAATGTTATCCGAGCCACCCCAAAGGTCTGTCACCGGCGTACACGTTACTCTTCAGTATTATGCAGGTGTTATAAGGGGTTATGTAACAAGACCATAGTACTATGGTTATGTACATTATTTTTGTATATAATAATGAATATACTTTAATTTTATTGTTACATTGTAAATAGTTTTTAAATCACAAATATTATTTTTCGTTAATATTCAACTACAAAATATATTATGATGAATTAATGGATTTTTGAATTATATAATATTTTAATAATATATTATTATTATTATTAAATTAATTTTTATTAAATATAAATGATAGTATAATTTTGTGAATCCAATATTAATTTTTATTATGGTTTGAAAGCCATATTTTGTCAAACCCATTGATTTTTTTATAAATGTCGGTTTATATTTTAAATGTGAAAATTAATGTATTTAGAAAATTATTTAGATATAGTGAATATTATTTCTGGACTCGGGATGTCGAAATTATCCAATGGTGAATTTTTCATAATTATCTTAGATAGTAAATTGTTTAGGTAAAAATTGGATACTGTTTAAATACATAATTTGTTTTATGATATCATAATGACCTAATAGTGATTTAATGAAATACTATAACCATTATGTTTGGAAAATATTT
This sequence comes from Viscum album, assembly GCA_963277665.1. NCBI lineage: Eukaryota > Viridiplantae > Streptophyta > Magnoliopsida > Santalales > Viscaceae > Viscum > Viscum album. The sequence goes on along the minus strand of OY728151.1, from coordinate 396,652,130 downwards.
GTTTTAACATTATAATAATGTGATTTTGTGTTTTTTGACTAATTTTACAAAGATTTAGTGGACCCTTCAAGACTTATAAGACATTTTGTCTTTTTAAATTGTTTTCCTTCAGAGTGTGACTCACCTCCACATAATCAACCCCATTATTTTAAGAATATCATACTTTGTACTTATAAAATATTGTTTTCCACTTCTCTTTTCCAAAAACCATGGGCAAAAAACCATGTCTTGGTTTGTGGTTTGGATTAGTTTATTGTGAGGTGTCCCAAACCTAAATTATAAACAATTCTCTAACCATTCATATATAAACCCCCCCAAGATCATACTTCCTCCTCACTAAAAATCTTTTTAGTTCGTCCAAGCTATTCCATCCCCTCTCTAGAATCCTCCCATGGTGCCCTATGTTCCTATGAAGCCTCTCTCAAGCCATTTGTATCACAGATCCAAGTAAGGGTTTTTTCTTCCTTTCTCCTTTTTTACAATATTATTTAAATTATTATGACCTTTTAATTTCAATTATAAATGATGGGGTATGGTTTATCACATCCCCAGTACTACCCTTTTTATGTTTGAATGCTGGAATACCCCTTTATCTCTCATTAAATTCCTCCCATGTACACCCGTTACTATGCCAAAATTCTGAAAGTAATTTCTCTCTCCTCAATTACATTCAATGAGTTATTTTGTATCATAAACCTAAATTACATTACATTTTTGGGAAATTTATCTATATGAACCCCTTACTATCCATGTCATGTAAATATGATGAGACACCCCTTTCTCTCTCATCAACCATTTTTATGTGTTCTTATGTCACACCGTTATGATGCCGAAATTGCACCGCGCTTTTCCAAAACAAAGTCATTGTGTACTGAATACCTTGTCCTATTATCTATCAACGGTATTCAACATTATGTACATTTACTTATTTTTATATAGTTTCATGTATGTATTCCATATTCTTTTATCGTGGAATAATTGATTATGTGGAATGATTAAATGTTTTATGATCCATGTGGAACACTTATGCATGAAATGAAATGTTTAAGAAGTGTACACCCTGATAGTGCTTCAATTCATTGGGTAAAGTATAGTATCATGATACTTCATGTGAAATGGATTTTTAGTCATGTGTAAAGAGGATTATATGTGCATCATGTGCAATTTGGGTTTACTCATGCTCCATGTGTAATGAGTCTTGGCTCATGCTAATTCCATGTTAAGTGATGTCTCCACATTTCCATGTTATGATTATCATTCTTTATCATGCCTTTATGTTTATGTTTCTATTTTTCTCTATTTATATGCCTATTTTCTTATATGTATTGTATTCATCATGTTATTCCATGATTATTCCCTAACCCGGATTTATAGCTCACCCTTTTCTTATGCATGTCCTCATGTTATCCCATGCAATGCTATGTACGAGGGAATATAGTGGTCATGTAAAGGAAGTTTTCAGTAAAGATTTTTTTTCAGGTTTTAAGTTGTAATCTAATCATCATAATCCCCAATAACACTAGACCTCTTGATCTTCTATGTTGTATCAATTGAAGTTTATGTAATAAATCATGTTTAATTATGTAATGAAAGATCAAGGTTGTCTGTGGGGGTATCTAGGGGATGGGGGTGTCCAGGGGCTGGGGGTGTCTAGAGGGGGTGGATGGGCTTTTTACGAGGTGGGGGTGTCCAGGGGGTGCAGCCTAGTAGTTCAATGTGCCCATGTTCTATAAAAATACATTTTGTACCATTTACCCTATCGAATTTTAACAACAAAACAACCCTTTATCCCCCATTTGGAACATGAAACCCTAAGAGTAACCTCATTCTCTTCTCCATGCCTCTCACCTCCTTCCAATGGTTATTCATAGTGGTATCTACATGTTTTGGGGTGATTTTTCTATATATTATCTTCCTTATCCCTCTTCTTCCTTCTTCCTTTTTCTTCTTAGTTCTTCTTATTCATTATTTTTTCCTTTGGTTTAGGGTTCTTATTTCATTATTTCTAAATTTAGGGTTTTTCTTATTACAATTTTTCTTGGTATTACTTGCTGATTTGGAACTTCTTGAAGCCATTTTGAGTGGTCATCATTGAAGTCATATTGTATTGATGTAGGTTTCCTTATAAACTGGCCTTAAAATTTATGAATCATTGATTTCGTGATGCTTATGCCAGGATTTGATGCATGTTAAAAATACCTAATTGTTTGAAAGATTACTTGAATTAAATCAAGTTGCATTCCCATTGAATTAAATTTTGTGGAATTATTTTACATATCCCTACACAACAAGTGTTTGATTAAAATCCTGGTTGGCCCTTATAAGCGGTTTATGATTTCCAAATGTTGTTGTGATTTTTCAAATGTGTTTCAAATAATTCATAGATTCCTAAATAGGGTATTGGGATACTTTTGAAAAAAAATTATTTTAAAAAATTGATCTGGACTAGTTGGAACTTTTAGAAAGTGGGTTTTCATTGGAAAACACACCTTGGAATGTGTCTCTTGCCTAACAATTAATTAAAGGAATGGTAATGTCCTCGGTATGGGACTTCCATTGTGTATTGATAGACCTGAGGTAAGAGGACTTCCTTGGAGTGGTGTTCTTGGGTGATTTTTGTGGGTGTGTGGCTTATGTGTGTCTGATGTTTATTCTTTATATATGGTGGACTATTTGATACTCTTTGGATGACACCCATTTTAGACATAACATGGTAACCTAAAATTGCAAGTGGGTTATTCAAGAATGATTGCTTCACGAGTTTAAGATTATTTTGTTTCTAATTGACCCTTAGTATAAACATGCTCTACTTTGGGGGTGGGACCCCTCGTGCATTAGGGATGTTTAATTGCATCAGCCACACCAAAACGATGGATTAGGTAACAGTGTGTTCTAGATTTTCCCTTATGTTCCTATGTATTAACTTTTCCTTTGACATTTTTTAATTCATGGAGGATCATCTAGGTACCTAATCTGGTATGGTTACCTGAATACTACTTATCAGTTGCCCTCATTATGTATTCATTGACTATGCTCTCTAATTGTGATGATTCTCTTTGGTAAAATTGAATTCCTGGTTTTAAATGTTTTCATGAGGATTATTTTTAGAAAAACTATGTTTATTTTCCTGAATTTCTAACTAGAAGAAAATGAAACATGTATTTAAATGAAATGTATTAGGACAACACCTACCCCCTGGACACCCCTACCCCCTTGGGCACCCCAGATAGCCCCACCCCTATGGAAAGTCTTTACCCCTTTGAACAGCCCCCACCACCCACACTAGATAGTCCCCTACCCCTAGGACACACCTTGATATATATATATATATATATATCCCAATGATTTCATTGAATCCATTGGAATATTTTAACTTCAGGTAGTCTATTCCAATGGTTCCTGTAGAATCGTTAGTATAGGGCTATTGTAATGACCATCATGCAAACATTGTATGAAACAGTTGGGGTATTCTATCCCAATGGTTTCTAGGGCTATCCCAATGGTTTCAAATCGTTGGGATTTGTGTAATTTTCAGTAGTGAATGTATACTAATTTTAATATTTACACTTCATATTTATTTTTTATGGAATGGTGAATTTTGTATCTGGTTTCATTAGGATTTAATATTTGTGTACCATAAGAAGAGATGATACAAGATAAATTTGAAGCAGTTTTATCTAACTATTTTTTCTTTTTAAAATCATATTCATGCATATTTTTTAAAAAATTCGCATAGATTTGTTTAATATTTCCAAAATTTTTTATATTTAAATTATGATATTTTTCATATAAATATATATGTGTCTTATATTAAGAAGATGTATAATATTGATATTTTTTATAGGTAATAATGAGTCAAAGTTCGATTACGGCACATCAGATGAGTAATGAATACGAATAAGGTGTTGATGCTTTTTAGGAGTTTTCTAAAAAAATGTTCTAAGTAGTGAAATTTTTTCTATCCATGCCTAAAGTGTTTGAATATAAAGATTTTGAAAAGTAGAGAGATCATAGATCATCTGATTTTTCATGGTTTTAATCTGAGTTGTCTCACTTGGATTTGACATGGTGAAATTGGACAGAATGTCAGATCTACTGATGATGATGATTTTCAAGATAGTAACTCCGATGGAATTGAAGAAATGATCTGTGATATTGCAGCAGAACAAATTGTGATAGAACTGATAGTTCTACATCTATTTGGTGATTCTGAAAAACCATTGTATCTTAGTCGTATAAATTTTACTGTTTTTCGGTGGTGTTATGATTGATTAACCTAAAGGTGAAACATGGATGGATTGACAAAAGTTGTAAAGAGATGTTACAATTGTTGAAAGACATTCTTCTAAAAGACAATGATCCTCTATACTCACATTATAATGCCAAGAAAATATTGTTCCCAATGGGATTGGGATACTAGAAAATACATGCATGTTTAAATGACTGTATGATATATAAAAAGGAATATGGATTTCTTTCAGAGTGTCCAAAATGTGGTAAACCACGGTATAAGTTGAAAGGAAAATCACAAGATGATGTAGAGATTACAAGGATTCCTTCAAAGGAATTTTGATATCATCCTATAATTCATTGTTCAAGAAGTTTATTTGCTAATTCACATGTTGCATAAAGGTTAAGATGGAATTCTTATGAGTGGATATGTGATGGAAAAATACATCATCCAGCTGATTGTCCACAATGGATAAAAATTGATGAGCAGTATCCTACATTTTGAAATAATATTAGAAATCTTAGACAAGGGGTGTGCACAGATGGAATGAATCCATACTAAACCCTCAGTAGGACACATAGTTCATAACCTAATTTATTGGTAATTTACAACCTCTCTCCCGATGTTTGTATGAAGCGAAAATATGTAGTGTTGAGTATAATGATCTCTGGTCTGAAGCAACACATAAATGATATTGATGTTTTCTTGTCACTACTGATTGATGATTTGAATATTTTATGGGAGTATGGCATTAGGGTGTATGATTATTATAAAAAATAATATTTTCAACTGCATGTACTGCTTATGTTCACTATATATGACTTCCCATCATATGGAAATTTTTCTGGATACTGTGTTAAGGGGCATAAATCATGTCATATTTTCTAACACCAGACTTCATTTTATCAATTGCATCATTGGAGGAAAATAGTGTACACGAGTCATCAAAAGATTTTTCCTATGGATTACTCTTATAGAAGACAAAAAAGGAATTCAATGGCTCTCATGATTTTGATATTTCCCTAAAACCATTATGCCCTGATGAGTATTTCGAGAACGTGGAAAACCACTATGTGGCGTTGGGAATGAAACCAAAATCTGGTAATGATATACATATTGGGAAGAAAAGTTCAATATTTTTTGAGCGACCATATTAGAGATATCATGATGTGAAACATAATATTCAGGTTATGCATGTGGAGAATAATATATGAAACAATTTTATTGGAACATTTCTATATATTAAAGGAAAGAAAACAGATGGGTTGAATGCAAGATTAGAGTTACTATTAATGGGAATATGTTTGGTGTTAGCTCCCAGTCTTACTGGAATAAGAACATTTCATCCCCCATCTTTTCATACATTATCCTAGATGAAAAAATTTATCCTTTTTCAGTATCTTCATGATATCAAAGTGCATCACGGTTATTCTTCAAATGTAAAAAAATTTGTCTCTTTGAAGGATTTAATGTTGATAGATATAAAATCTCATGATTTTCACGTCATGATGCAACAACTTCTACCAGTTTCATTCCCTATAATATTTCCCATCCATGTTAGAACTACTATAATAAAGTTGTGTTATTTTTTCAATTCAATTTTTAATAAGGTGATTGATACGAATTCTTTGAAAATTTTGGAAAAGGATGCAATATCTATACTTTTTCTATTGGAAATTAAATTTTCTCCATCATTTTTTGATACAATGGTTAACTTAATGATTCATCTGGTTCGAGAAATAAAGTTATGTGGACCATTATATGTTCATTGGATGTATCCTTTTAAAAGGTAGATTAAAATATTGTAGGCGTATGTTATGAATCCATATCAACCTAAAGCCTCTATTATTGAAAAGTATATTTCTTAGAAGTTTGTGGAGGTTTTGACGAACTACTTGGATATGGCGGAGAACATATGTTTGCCTCCATCACTCCATGAACGAGTTAATAATGAAGTAAAGGGGATTTGTGGCTTGAAAGTCAAATTATTCTTAGTTGAACAGATAAAGAAGTTATAATTGTACGTCTTGAATATCATAGATGATTCTTAACCATATATCACATTGAAAATTAATGAGTTAAAACAAAGTCATCCAAAGAAGAAAGAAATTTGGATTTTGAATGAGCACAACAAATTTTTTTCCATGGGTTAAAAAGACATTGGATTGTTGATCAGATGTATCAGAGACATTAACATGGTTAGTGGGAGGTCCATGTTTAAATAGGATAACATGGTCAGGTTAGGACATTTATGGTTATACATTACATATGAAAGCATAGGACAACAGAAGTGCAGTTCAGAATATTGGTGTATTGCTGTTTGTAGAAGCATTGCATTTTTCACATTCTAAAGTCAGAAACCCAATTTCTACATCAGTTTCATATTATGTATTCATTGAAGAAATATGTGGGATTCATTGCTTTAAAATGAGCGTTCATGTTTTTAACTGGAAATGGTTTATCTGTAACAATAGTGTTAGACCTGTTGAATTTGGAAAGATAGTTGTTAATATAAATAAATTGGAAGACACATAATATTCTTTTATAATAGGAACACATGAAAAATAGATTTAATATGAAGTTGATAAATCAGATATGTATTGTTTTGTTGTATTAAAATGGAAAAAACAATATGTTGGTGAGGATCAACTTGATGAAGATGTGGATTTTTGTGTGATCCCTAATTCTATAGAATGATTAATAGAACATAATGATGAGCATGTTGAAGACATGGTTTGTGCCATAAGAAATGATCATGAATAAATAATTTGGGAAAAAAATCAATTTATACTTACTAAATATTACAGGTAACATAATTTTATTTTTTGTTAATATTTATTATTTTCATAAAATGTAAGATATTGTAATTTTTTCATTATAAAAACGTGTATTATAACAAATATGTAGATGTTTTTGTTCATTCTGATTTTTTTAGTTTAGTTTATCATGTTTATCATTATATAAATTATAAATATATTATTTTTTATCAATAAAAATTACTTTACCATGTTTACCATGTGTAACATGTTTACCATGTTTACCATGTCAACCATGATTTCCATGTTTACCATGTTTACAATAGTTTACCATAGTGTACCTTTAAGTAACTTATATATTTATTGATTATGTCGAATGAAAATTACACTACCATATTTACCATTTTTACCATATTTACCATTTTTTAACATGCATACCACACTTACCATGATTACTATTATATAACATAGTTCAATTTTCCTTTTTTGGTTATATTAGTAGTGTGGTATTTGAATTGGAATATTTGTGAACTAATGTTAGTTTTTTTTATTTGAAGGATAATGACAGACCAATCAGTTGATCAACCACATGATTCTAGATATGAGTATAATGATCATACCTCTAGGTAAGATCATTAACATACTCCTCTTGATGTTCATCAATATTCCTCATGTGCTCCCATAATGACAAAGAAGAGTTCAAGAGTTAGTAAACATGGGTGCACTTGTTTATCGAAATTATCACATACCCATATGCAGGACTAGAGGATAGTCATTGAGTTTGATAATAATGATATTCCAAGAGTTCCAAATGAAAAAGATTTTAATATTTTTGTATCAACATAGGGTAAGAGAAAATTAATCATTTTGTATGATGATATGATAAGTGTGGACAATGTGATAATATCTCTGTTGTGGTAGAAGATTATGGTATGATATTTTTCTATTGTTTTCAAATTATTTAAATGTTTTTAGTATAACATGTTTACCCTCTTCTTTATTAGTTGACATTTGATATTCCTGACACTGGAGGAGTCATGAAAAATGCTTATCGATGGCTTTTAAGAGATTGAGGGATTTCAAATCAACCCTCACATCGAATTTGATTTGTGGTAATAGGATAAATGACAATAAATGTCATATATATCCTTTTTTCGATAAAGAGACATGGACACAGTTTGTTTAAAGTAGAAGAAAACATTCATTTTTGATAAGGGAAATGTAAAATTTTATATTCTTTCTTATATAAATGATCTTACTAAAGTTTTGATAATGAATTCTTATTCATAATTTACCGGAAACAAGGACATCTCATCAGGTGATCCCATCCAAAAATGTATACCCTCATAGTTTATCTTGTGGTGGGTATACATTATTGGAAGAACAAATGATGGATGAAAAATCACAAAAATGGATAGGTCAGTCTTCATGCTATGGAGAGTTTTCCCCTCAATTCCCACAATCTACACATGAAAAATGGAAGAGAGCTCAGATGGGAAAAAGGGGAAATATCTTTCAAAATATTAAATAATCTTATTTATGATGATTGTATGATATTTATTTTATTTATTATTGTAAACTATATTATTTATATAATTTGAATCATTACAAAAATTTTCAATTAATTAATATAAGATTTTCTTGAGGAGTAAAGCTCATAGGGGGAATTTAAAATAGTTGAGAGGAACGATATTTTATATGTAGAATTGGGAATGCCTGAACATCCTAGTCTTGTACAAGTATATCCGACAGGTGTATCGGTAAGAAATTTGTTTCAAAGTTCTTCAACTTCTTCCATTGAGGATTTATATAAAAAAATAAAATTCTTGGAGGCTAAAGATTTGAAAATTAATGCGACGATAGAGGAAAATATTAGTGTGTCGATACAGTATATGTTTGTAGACATGCAAAGACAATTTCAAACTAAAGATCTCACTCCTCCACCTCCCCATACAGACCCCATTATTTATCCTCCACCTCCACCAGTAGCTCCCACTCCCCAACCACAGCCTATGTACACCATTTTTTATCCTACTCATCAACCACAACTTCAAACTTATTTGGAGTTTTATGTTGATGATTCTCAACATCATATAGATTCATAAGGGTTGGTATATTTTATAAGAGATACAGTTCATCATCAACAGTTATGGGTAGAGCATCATAGGGTCACTGTACAAGATAATATAGATAGATCAGCTTGAGTACCATTACATAGAGATGAGGTTATGACAGTTGGACATATTATCGAACATTTTTTAATTTGGCCATCAAAACTTCTGCGATTCATTACCCTAGAGGTATGTATGTTATATCATATATTTTATTTTTATTATTAAAGTTGACTTGACATTTGAAAACTAATATACTTTTTTATTTGTTTTTACAAAAATACTTCAAAGGTAAATAAATACTGTATAGATATTAATAATGAAAAATGTCTAGGACATCAAAGAAAAATTATAGTAGTCTTGAAATGTTGTCATGATATTCTAATTTGTTGGTGGATTAGTTTGAGTTTCCAACGGAATATCATGATTGTGGACGTGAAAAAATGTAGGGATTTTGAAAAATGATCTCATGAATCTTGTTACTGGAGATATATTCGGCATCAACGTGGTGAAAATTTTTCCCATGTCAGTCTTAACACATTTTTTCAATGTCATATTTCATAAAAATTTATACGTATGTCTGTTTTGTATTAGAGATCTTTATAACATGTGTGAGGAGAATGAGAGGACATATGTATATGGATTCATGGACCCAAATTTTATTTCCCCTAAAGAACATGCATTGGACGAGGAATAAAGAATTATTTATATTGCAGAAAGATTTGAACAGAATATAATCACACATTTTTGGATGTTTCCTATTTGTGAGAGGTATAAAACATATCAATTACAAAGAGTTAATTATATTTTATCATAAAAACACACTAAACTTAAATTTTATTTTATCAGTGATCATTGTATATTAGATGTTTTTTACCCAAGTGAGAAAACACATTATCCGATATGCTCCCTCCATGGAGATATGTGGGAATGTGTTAAGAATTTATTTGAAAAGTAAGTTTCAATTTCATAATAGTTGTTTATATTATAATGAATATTAAATTTATCGCATTCATAAGATTTTATAACAAGGGATGCGTCTACTTTTGAAAAAACACAAAGAGAACGAGTGACAAGATCAAATACGTAAAAGTAACGGTAAATATCCACTTATAATTTGTACTTTTTGATGTTTTACATAAAAATAATATTTTTAAATTACACACATTTAAACAGAATTATCATGAACAACAAGGCATCGTCGAAGGTGGATATTATATACTAAGATTTACGTATGATATAATTACAAATAGAACACTTGTACACTTTTACCTGGTAAGATTTCCTTTTAAACTTTTCGATAATATTCCATTTTATTTTTTCATTATACATTTTAAGTATTATCCTTTTACTTTGTAGCTATTTTATGACCCTCAACACTATAGTGCTCATGATTTCAAAAACATACAAGTGGAATGGTCAAATAATTTTACAGGTTTGATTGGATTTTAGTTTGATTGTAGTGTAAAATGTAATTTGGAATATTGTCATTATAATTTTGTATTTGGTTGTCGTTTAGGTTGGATATAGGTTTTTTAGTTGACATTGTATGTTTTGAATGTTATATATGTGAATGTTTAATTTTGATCTACATTTTCTTTTGGTCTACTTATGATGTTTTTTCTAGTATGGATTCTAATCATGTAGAGAGGGGAGGGTTCCCAAGGGGGTGGGGGTGCCCAGGGTGTCCATGGGGGTGGGAGGGTGTCCAGGAGGGTGGGAAGGCAATCTAGGGGAGTGGGAGTGGTGACCACGGTGTCTAGGGGTGTAGGAGGTTTTTCTAGTGGGGTCGGGGTGTTCAGGGATTCCATTGGGGGTTGGAGGGTGGGGGGCTATCAATGAGAGTGGGGGGTTGTTCAAGGGGTGTCCAGGGATGTGGGGGATGTCCAGTGGGGTGGGGGTTTTAGGGGTTTGGGAGGGCTGTCCAGTTGAGTGGGGGTGTCCAGGGTGTCTATGGGGGTGGGAGGGTCGGGTGCCAATGGGGGTGGGAGGGTGTCCAAGAGGGTGGTAGGGATGTAAGTGATAGGGGGTATATCCAAGAGGGGTGGGGGATGTCTAGGGGGTATCCAGAGGGGTGGGGATTTCCAATGGGGTGGGGGGGGTTTCAGGGGTGTGGGAGGGTTGTCCAAAGGGTTGGGGGTGTATGGGGTGGGGTGTCCATGGAGGTGGGAGGGTGTCCAGTAGGGAGGGGCGTTGTAAATGGGTGGGGGATATCCAAGGTTGTGGGGGTGTCTATTGGGGTGTGGGTCCAGGGTTCTTTGAGGGATTTTCAGTGGGGTAGGGGTGTCCAGGTTGTCCAAAGGGGTGGTAGGGTGTCCAAGAAGGTGGGTGGGCTGTCCAGGGGAGCGGGGGTTGTCCAAGAGGGGTGTGGTCTACCCAAGGGGTATCTAGGGGTGTGGGGGTGTTCAGTGGGGTGGGGGATTTCAATGTGTGGGAGGGTTTTTCGGTTGGGTGAGGGTGTGTGGGGTGTCCATGGGGGTGGGCGGGTGTCCAAAAGTGTGGGGGCTATCCAGGAGTGTGGGGGTGCTATCCCTGGGGTGTCTAGGGGTGTGTGGGTGTAGGGGGTTTCTAGTGTGGTGGGGGATTCCAGGGGTGTGGGAGGATTGTCCAGTGTGGTGGGGTGTCCAGGGTATCCATGGTGTTGGGAGGGTGTCTAGGAGGGTGGGAGGACTGTCCATGCGAGTGGGGGTCTGTCCAGGAGGAGTGTGGTTCTGGTGGGGTGGGTTGGTTTCTAGTGGTGTGGGAGGGCCTTACAGTGGGGTGGGGGTTTCCAGGGTGACCATGGGGGTGGGAGGGTGTCCAAGAGGGTGGAGGGATGTCCCGGGGAGTGGGGGTAGTCCAGGAGGGGTGGGGGGCTTTCCAATGGGTATCCATGGATGTGGGGGTGTCCAGTGGGGGGGGGGGGTCAGGGGTGTAGGAGGGTTGTCTAGTGGGGTGGGGGTGTCTGAGGTGTCCGTGGTGGTGGGAGGGTGTCCAGTAAGGAGGCAGATGTATAGGAATGTGGGTCATGTCCAGGCGGTTTCCATGGGTTTGGTGGTGTCGGGTGGGGTGGGGATTTCCAGGTGTGGAAGAGGGTTGTCTAGTGGGGTGGTGGTGTCCAGGGTGTCAATAGGGGTGGGAGTGTGTCTAAGAGGGTGGTAGGGATGTCTAGAGGAGTGGGGATGTCCCAGAGTGTTGGGGGGTGCAGCTGTCAACGAGGTATCTAGGGGTGTGGGAGTGTCTAGTGGGGTGGGGGGATTTCATGGTTGTGGGAGGGTTGTCCAGTGGGGTTGGGGGTGTCCGGTGTGTCCATTGGGGTGGGAGGGTGTCCAGGAGAGTGGGGGCTATCCAGGAGGGTGGGGGTGTCCAGGGGGTGTCCATGGGTGTGGGGTGTCCAGTGGGGGTTTCCAGGTGTGTGAGAGGGATGTCTAGTGGGGTGGGGGTGTCCATGGTGTCCATGGCATGAGAGGGTGTCCAAGAGGGTGGGAGGGCGGTCCAGGAGAGTGGGGGTTATCCATGTGGGGTTGGGGGCTGTCCAAGGGGTATCCATGGGTGTGGGGGTGTCTAGTGGGGGGGGGGGGGGGTTCTAGGGTTATGGGACCGGTCTCTACTGGTGTTGGGGTGTGGGATGTCTGAAGTTTCCATGTGGTAGGGAGGGTGTCCTGGAGTGTGGGAGTTTTCCAGGGGGTGTCCAGGGGAGTGGGGGGTGTCCAGTGGGGTGGGGGTTTCCAGGGGAGTGGGGGCTATCCAGTGGGTTGGGGTGTCCAGGGTATCCATGGGGGTGGGAGGGTGTTCAGGAGGGTGAGAGGGCTGTCTAAGGGAGTTGGGGATTCTAGGGTGTCCATAGGGGTAGGGGTGTCTAGGAGGGTGGGGGCTGTCCAGGGGTGGGGGTGGGGGTTTCTAGGGGTGTGTGAGGGCTATCCAGTGGGGTGGATTGGTTTTGGTCTAGTTTAAGTCTGGTTTTGTTCTCTTTTTCGTCTGTTTTAGGTTCTTTTTGCAGGGCATAGTTGCGGTTGAATGGTATTATTTAAAATAATTGGTTTTTACATCGGTTGTTATGTAACTGATGTAAAAAAGTAATGTTTATGGGTTTTAAAGCCGGTTATTTGAAAACCAACATAGAAAATGCCTGTGAATGGGTTTTTAGGTCAGTTATTTCATAACTTACATAATAAATGGAATGAAAATAGATTTTCACATCGGTTTTTTGGTAACCAATGTAGTAAATGGAATGAAAATGGTTTTTCCATCAGCTATTTAATAAACGAGGTAGTATATATGTTCTCATGTCAGTAATTATTTAACCAACATGAAAAACACTTGGCAGGCTAGTTTATATTGTCTGTTATGAACATAACCAACATGATAAACTCTTCAATGGATCAGTTTATTATGTTTGTAATTTTATAACAGATGTGAAAAATTATATACCACACCGGTTATTTAAAAACCGCCGTAATAAATCATGAATCCAAAGCATTTTCCACGTCGGTTTTTGATGAAACGACATGAAAAACACTTTGGATTATTGTTTTTTATCTCGGTTGTGAAATAACTAACATAAAAATATATTTATAGCTTCTCCTTTAATAACGTGGGCCAAAAGACAATGTAAAAAATAATAAAGAACCGCCGTAAATTTTTTTTTCTGCACTAGTGAAAATTTTTATTTTATTGGATAACATATGATAATAGATATTTTTTTATAAAAAATAGAGAAAGGAGGAATGAATCATCATTCATATAGGGGTCTTATGATCCCCTTGTGTTTCAATAATTAAAATTTTCATCTTTATATCTTCATGTAAGAGATAAAGATGATATTGATTGAATAAAAATGGATAAATTATTTTTTTATCATAAAATTGAATTAAATAAAAAATTATATATTATTAAAAAATTATTCTAACATCTCAAAAATAGATCATGAAATAAAATGTTATCATATTACCATCACTTCAAATGATATCCAAAATAATTTTAATACCTTTTTGGTTTATGTTTTTGTGGTTGTTGATTTTCACAATATCATTAACATTATTTTGATTAATGATCTATCTCACACTCTATAATTGTTTGGAAATTATTTATTTCCTATATTTATAAATATTCACTACCCACCTATGTTCACCTTTTTGGAAACATATTATGTGTTATTCGATACGACTTTCACACATCAATTTCTATCTTTTGAATGTGATTTTTTATTAAACATTTTTACAATTTTGCTTTCCCACAATGGTATTATAAAATATAAAACCCTTTTTTAGGATGTGAAATGTCAAAATGAGAATATTCAATTTATTTAAGTGGATGAACATAACACCCCAATATTTTGTGAAATATTTTTTAAATAAATTCAATAATTATGATATTTTTGTTACAAATAACCCCATGTTTTTCATCTGTTACCTAAAAAAATAATTAGAGACTGATTTACTAGAAATTATCAATTTATCTTGTGTCACAAGTAACACTAATTTTATCTTTAATTACTTTCAACACTAATTTTTCCTTCCATTATACATAACATTGAGTTTAAAGGAAACATGGAATAATATTAAAAAATTTATTTAATATGATATATATACTCTAGCCTTTGGTAATATGTGTATAAATAGGATCCACTAAATTAAGAATATCTATTGTTTAAACATTTAGAGATAATAAATTCTTTGGTGACAAATTAATTAAAGATAAAAATATAAAACATATGAAAAAAATATAAATCATTTTCTAGAAAAAAAAATTTATGCGCAATTTTTTTCCATACTAAATATAATTAATAACATTTGGGTAATGGGTTTAATGATATTTATACATTATATAATCAATTAAAAATTTATCACACATCTTATGAAACAAGATATAATATTAAAACAGTTTTAGGTGTAAAAACTGTATTTTCATAAAAAACATTTTTGTCTCTATCTACGAATTAATATTATAAAGTAATTATTCAAACAACTATAAATTTTATTTAAAAATATTATCATAATTTTTTAGATCATAATGTTATAATTACCTTTTATTTATTTTTTGTGAATTTTCTGAGAATGTAATTTTGTTTGAAAAATATATTGTTTTCTTAAGAAATGTTAATGAATTTGAAAACAAAAAAATTGTTTCAATATTGTTTAAAATGTAAAATTAGTTTATTTATATGTTTATTAATCAAATTTATGTCATTTTACCCAATTTTATTTTTATTATTTATGTAAACCCTTTCAATGTTTTGAAAAGTTTATTTTTTGAAAACTACATTCTCATTACTTCTACGGGGCTAATTTATAATATATGTTTTCTAATTCTGTGAATTGAATTAAGAAAATAGTATTCCCTAATTTTTATCAACATTAATTATATTATATAATAAATAAAAAATAATTTTATACTATTGGAATATTAAAAATGGTAAAAAAATTATTTACCATGGTTATTTTAATAATGGGTTTAGCAATGGTTAAACTAAAATTATATGTGTTAAAATGAACCAAAGTTTTTCCAAACCCTTTTTGAGATATATTTAGACCTTATATATTCTATATTATATAATTGATAGTATTGGGGAAATTTGGCATGTGAAAAACTTTGGTACACTTTTTCCTTTTAAAAAAATTAAAAGTTGGACACTCACTCAGCTTATAAAAGGACACCCTTTCTCATATTCTATTCAAACTATTACAGCTAAATGGTACAAAAAAGAAATCAAAAAATTACTGATATAATTCTATTATATCATCCTATAACACTCATTTTGACAAAAAAATCTATCCTATGAACCCTTTTGGTACAAACTGAAAAATGTTGTCTGTAGAATATGTAATGTCCATAATTGAGCATTTTATGTTATTTTTTCCTCCAACTACATAAATTCTAATTAAAATATAATTTTATAATATATTATTTGTAACAAATAAAATTATATGATATTATGTTAATATCATCACCTAAATAACTCTTTGAATCTGTTTAACTGGTCACGAAATGATTATTCCTGTGCACGGTGGACTACCGCCAAAAGAACTGATGTTATTCCTTTTCCATAAATACCTCTAAAAGATGGATATAATTATTAGAATTGTTATTTATATATGATATTGACTATTTTATTATGCTTTTATAGTCATGATATAATGTATTCAATATTATTTTATATTCTGTGGGAATATGAAAACGTCACCCATGTGTATAGAGGACTGCCACCACACAAAGCAATGTGATTCGATTTTCACATACACATTACATGGAATTTAATAAAGACATTTCAACATAATAATATGTTATATATATGAAAAAAATTACATGTAATACATTATTTACCATTTCATTAATTTTAGTGAATCTATAAAATGAAAAAAGTTTTCATGTATACATACGGCCTACAATCTCTATGAATAGTATACATTAATTTCTATATCTAACATATATGGATTAATATAAAAATTTATATGTAGAATATTATGGAGTTTCTAAAAATTTTATAATTCCAATGATTATGGAACAGTTGTAAGTGTAATGAGAATGAAAATACCTAATCAAAACATACACAAAAAAAGAAATTTTTACTGAAAACATGACTTAAACATGAAATTATTAAAAAATAGGTAATAAATGTTCATAGGTAAATAATATATATTATTATATATAAAAATATGATTGTTTATTAGATTTATAATAATCATTTATTTATTATTCTAGATCTTTGAATTGTTATGATGTATGTTGAGACATAATATAAAGGATTTCTCTCTCAATATTTACTTATATGAGACTCATGTCATATTCACCACCTGTTTCTTTTATGTTGTGTATATACAGAACATGAATTAATATTATTATGATTCAACTAAAATGAATTTTAATTTACATATCCCTTTAATTCTATCTCATTCATGGTGTTTATGGTTCAAAATTTACCAAACGGTGAGGGATTTCTATCTCAAATGGACTTCATTCGGATAAAAGATATGTTATTCATATATCTTTTTCAATAATGTGTATATACATCCCATTTAATATGTTATATCAATAATCTCATTATTTTCCATATAGAAAAATTATTTTGTGTTATTTTTTAATGGTTCTTATAATTCAAAATATACCGATGTGGTAAAATTATGATGTTATAATCTCATTTTTTATCGAGATTGTTTATGATTATGATTTTGATGATGAAATATTATAATATATATCTTGATAAGCTATTTAATTTTCATATCCTCTAGTTATGTAATGATAATATATTTTTTCCCTTAATTTTTTTTATTTATATACAAAAGTGTTAAAAATGTTCTTAAAAATCATCATTATTTCACTCTTCGGTCAAAAACCCATTTTCATCAAAAACTATGTTCTCTCAAAAAAATCAAAAATATTTTTAAGATTATCAAAAAAATATTTATTAATAAAAATTTACACATTTTTTATTTCTTTAAAAAATTATTGGAAGGATTCTTCATATCATTTTACCAACAATGAATGTTTTTATTTTAAGGCTAATGGGAAGGAATCTCTATTTTAATGTGTATGATATGAATGGAATGTCCCTAAATCATTTCCATCCTAAGTGATCAATTATAAAATTATGTGAATATAATGTTATAATTGGATATTTATAATGTTTTGTGATTAGAATAAACGTTGGTATTTTTATTTGAAATGATATTTTCTATAGGAAAGGTTTTAAATGACATTAAACCTTATTTTCTATGTTTGTAATATTATTTTCAAATAAAATGATATTTAAAATGTTTTATTTCTTAATAAGATCACTTAAATGGGGAAAATAATTTTCCATCGTGAAATTTTTCATGTGATCTATAAAAATTATATCCCAAATAAGATGAAATCCTTTAATGATACATTTAAATTATGGAGGATATGATTGAATGATAAAATATTTATTTTTATATGGATATTTATTGAATATATTGGTGAAAATTTTATTAAATACATTTAATTATAATGTGTTATGATTTGTTGAATTGATCAGATTTTTATAAAATTACTAACACATGTTATGAGATAATGATGTGATGAATGTTTTATGATATTATTGAACAAATAATTATGGGTTTACTTATGATATATTTCATACCTATATATCCCCAAAATCTATTGGGTGAGACCTTATATCTCATTAGAAAATAATGGGAAAAAATTTGATGGGCTTGATCCAGTAGTAGAAACATGTGCATCTTGATCTACTATGGCAAACATGTGTATCATCATCCAAATTGGGAAACAAGTGATAAGTCTTGATCAGTTATGATAATTTAATTAGAATTTATAATTGAAATATGAAATTTATTATTATATTTATGATGGTGAAACACTTTTTTACATAAAATTTTGGTTCATGATTTATTTATGATCATTTCTCACTCTTATAGTAAATATTTTCGAAAATGATAATGTTTTATTCCATTTGTGAAGTTTATGATCCATTAAAGGTTAGTTGAAAATCATATGTTAAATTTTTTATCACAATACATTATAATTCTCTTATTATTTCATATTATCAATGATTGATATCTTCTACATATTCACTTAATGGGCATTTAATCTCATCCATTATTCTATTTAATTTCTTATTTCATGAGGAATGGATGATGTGTGGTATTCCTAAGATGAGTATTGGGTGAGAAGATAATTATTGGAGATGTTAAAGATAATTCATGAAATATATTTCTTTTGTTTTTAGCCTCTGACAAAACTAAGCCGTTATGGCCCTTGGGTGTGTGTTTATGATCTCTATTGAATATTCATCTAAAAATATGACATTTATTTATTAAAATCTTATGTCCTTACAATAATTTGATTTTGTGTATCCAATTTTCATCTACATATAATATTATAAATACAAAACAAAATTATAATAATACAATAAACATATAATATTATAATATAAAATAAAATTAAGAGGAATTTTAATCCATTTAAAATAAATTAAATTATGAAATTACATACAACATGTTAATTATCTAGTCAAACCCAATTTGATGAAATATTTTAAAATTGGAACATAAAATAAAATTAATTCTGAATTATTAGTTAGATATCAGTTAAATTTCTAATTATATTCACTATATAAAATAAATTTTTTCATAATAGTGATATATTTCTCTATTAAAAGGAAATTGAGATAAAGTCACTCATGATTTAGGAGGATTTTTAATAAAAACAACTTTGAATCGACAGGGAATAAATTTGAAGTTAATATACTATGAATATAAATAATTCATGATCTTTAAATGTTTAATTTTTAATATATAGAGATTTTAAAAAAATTACACAAGAACATGTGTCTCAAATATAGATGTTTTGACGTGAAAACCCTTACCTCATCTGCATATTTTTTGTGTATGTATTTTATCTCAAATATGATAAAGATATATCACATGATTTATTTCTTAAAAAAATTACACTTTTAATCCCTCATAATTTAACCATTCACTTCATTTATTTTAATGACATATTTTATTACATAATAATTTATTTCTACAACATGTGTTTTGAGGATTCTCATTTCATAATTTCAAAATGGCATTAGTGAGATGAATGTTGTCAAAAGGGTCAATGTACAATCATCTCTATAATAATAGTCAAGATATAATTAAAGATTTTATAAATAAATTATACATTTTGAATAACAATGAAATATAGTTATAAAAAATGAACTATGTTGTAATCAAGGATAGGGTAATTCACATATAAAAGTTAGTAACATTTCAATTATTCAAAAAACAATTTTGAAAATATTTTAGGATTTATTATTTTTTTATAAAATTATAATTTTATCATTAATAACAAAATACTTATTTAAATACAATTATATATTCCATCCAAAAGATGCAGTGACGGAAAAATAATCACATAACTTTAAGAGGTTGTAGTCTGTAGTATGAACGAATGACATTTTTATTTAATGAAGGATGATACGGTAGAAAAGTATATGATATATTACATTTTATGAATGATAAATATTTTATTTATATTATATAAATATACATATTAACCATATCATCATAAAAATACCTGAAGGTGATGATAGAAAAAATATTGTATCGATTTAAAGGTGATAGTCTATAGTACACATGGGTGATGGTTTTATTTCCCACTGGATTATAGAGGACATAGATTTAGGTTATTTCATAAAAATAATAAAATATTTGTATATGTGATAAAAATTTTATATTATATTTTAATTTTTGAAAATTATTTTAAATTGGTTTTGATGAAAAAACCAAAATACTTGGTTTGGAATGATACCTCTTCCTCATACCACAACATTAGTATTATATATAAATTATTCCCCTATTGGAATTATTATTAAAAAAGCCATATAAATATAGGGTATGAATATAAGGAATTTATTTGGGAGATAATTGGTTGAATCATAATTATTTATTTCTATTTATGGAAGATTATTGGAGGTACAGTTTTATAAGTGAGAGGTAGCGACATATATGTAAGTACCCAAAAAAATTAAATAACATGAAGCAAATATTAATAAAAGTGACACCATTATTGATAAATAATGGAATGGATTGTATATTTCGTCGATCAATGCCACTATTTTTAAAAATAAATGGATTTAAACATGTTATTCCATTGACCTCTAAGGTTACTAACTCTTACCATTTTAGTTTTTTCCATGGTAACCAATATTTTACAATTTTTACTATTCAATATCATCAAAATTAAAATGTAATTAATTAATAATATTGATTAATATGATTCCAAATATAGAATTCCATTTTTAATATTTATATTATATAAGGAATATAATTCATTTTAAAATTTGTTCCATAAAATGTGTTGACAAATGGGTTTCCATGATAATTATATTTCCAACAATAGGTGGTCTTATATTAACTATATTACCAAAAATCATTATTATATGAATTTTAATTAAAATAAACATATATATATATATAATCTATAAATTTTATTTAAATATTTTATTAACATGTGATATTTTATTTAATTAAAAATGATAAATTATCGGCACTTATAAAGAGTTTGCGGAAACTCTTGTTTTAAAAAATAAAAATAATCTTATACAAAAATAATAAAAAATGATCATTCAAAAGAAATTATATATATTATTATAAACCATAGTGATATAATATATTTTTAATACCAAATACATGATATATTGGTTCTTTTAAATTTCATGATTTAATGAAAATGAATTAATGTAATTGAAAATCCAAAATTTTTACTATCCACAGAAAAATCAATCATTTCATAAAAATAATTAAAATTTACCCTATTAAATTATTATCTATAGATTAAGAAATTAGTTATAATATTATAAAATAATATCAATAAAATTTCCATAAATTAAAAAAAATATATTCTCACAAGAATAAATCGAAATAGTTTTTTAAGGAAATACATTTTTAAAGGATGAAATGTCTTTCTTAAAAATATGAGTAAATATTTCCAAAGAATTTATCCATATAATTATATTTATCAGAACCATTATATAAATATTTTATAAAATATTTTATAATTTTCATATAATCAAATTTAATGGCTATGTTATATGGGTCATAAATAATTATATTTCATTTAGGCTCAATGTAGTGTGTCATATATATTTTCAAAATAGTTTTCTTTATTTTAATGACATCCGGATAGTAAATTGAATGATTTAAAATATAAAAAATATTTATATCAAATATTGCTTATATTTTATTTCAAATGTGAAATGGGTAGGATATATGTAAATAGTTTACCAATTCAAATAAAAAAATCTATCTTTTGGGAAGAAATAACTTGTATCTAGTGCTAATGTAATAGAGAGGACATTAGGTATGAGTTATTGGATATTGGGATATTGTATAAATGTAACATATATAGATATATAATAATAAATATGAACATAATAAAAATAAATAACATTAAAACAACATGATATAATCACAAACTAACTGTGTATTAAGTGGATCATAGCTCCATTGGTCATTTTCATCACACAAGTCATTGTGGGTTATGAACAACCACCCCCAATAAGTTATTATTTCACTTTTCATGGACTTGGAATAACACTGTCTACAAATACCCAAATGTAAAGGTTGAGTGTGGGAAAAAATATGTGTAATGTTTCACCAAATATCTAATAATAAATTAATGGGAAAATAAAAAATTTATAATTATATTTAAAATAAAGAATTGCTGGGAATATTGTTTTAAAATTTAATAATAAATGATGTTTTCAAATCTAATATATTTCATGTAAATTAAAAATAATCTTAAAAGAGGAAAATAATAAAAATCAAAGGAAATAAACAAATTAGTTCTATAAACACTATCATGTAACAAACAGATGAAAAAATATCTATATTGATAAGACCTGAGGTATAATAGTTCCAACATATAAGACACCACAGTACTAAATTAATCACTGTGACTCAAGGCATAGCATCTTGTGTTTTTAAAAAAATAAATAGTATATTTGATAGCATATGTGATACGCCACATCGAGATTAAAAACAACCAAATATTATTATTTAAATGTTATCATTATAACCTAGCCATGATAATGGAGGCTATGAACCATGTTAACTAAAATATAAAACCTTGGTTTATAAAAGTATATATAAATTTTTTACTAGTTAATTATAAATTAATGTGAAACCATTTTTAAAATAAAAGGAAATATTTGTCTGAAAAACAATTTAAATATACATAAGTGTGTTATATACCAAAAAATAATGATAGAATTTTTTTGGATTATGTTAATTAAATTTATATATAATATATTAAACATAATTTTTTTCATTCATCTTATTTTTTATATATATATGATATAATTACATATCCAATTGTATGTATAAATGATGTTTTTTTTCATGAAAGGAAGTTTTTCCACCTTTTAATGGAAGACTTCTTTTAAATATAAATTTTTAAACATTTATAAATTATATTTGAAAAAATAATCTTCTTTTTAAAAAAATTAATATCAAATATAATTTTTTTTAATTTTTAGTATTTTTTCTGATAAGTTTCATGTTCTGAAGAATAACAAAAAATAAATCATTTTATTTTATAATAACTTTTTCATCCACATTATTTTTATTGATATATGTAATTATAATTGGTTTTAATA
Organism: Viscum album; assembly: GCA_963277665.1. Lineage (NCBI taxonomy): Eukaryota > Viridiplantae > Streptophyta > Magnoliopsida > Santalales > Viscaceae > Viscum > Viscum album. The sequence continues at coordinate 396,628,931 of OY728151.1, read as the reverse complement.
TATATTAAGATAATTTTATTCATTTATTACAATTTTTTTAACTTGAATAAATTTTAAATTGTATTTGGGTATAAAACATTCCAGTCTTTTAAATGTTTTCATTATTATAACCTTTTTTCTCACATTGGAAAATGGGATTAATTTTAAATCAATTTATCAAATAACATGTTTGGAATTTTGAATAATGTAATACATATTTGGAATCAGATGGTCCAATTTTTTTAAATATGTCCCTTTTAATTTTGGAAATTTTTAATAATAACTTTGATAAATTTTAATACCATGGTTAATGGTAAATCAGGTGATTAAGGATAAAAATAATATTGAAAATATTAGAAAACTACCATAACAAAAGTAATAATTATATTTTATGAGTTATTATCAAAAAAATCATTCTTGGGTCTCTTTTATGAGTTCTTGGTGCCACTTGGATGACTTCAACCCCATTCTTGAATATTATTCCATGAAACGTCAATTTTGTCATACTTTTTTCAATAAGTGAAATATTTTAAATATGGGGTTATATTGGGGATTTATTCCACTAGAAATGTTATTTTAAAATAAAATATTATTATATTTATCATTATAATTATTTTAAAAATTTTAGGTAACATATAATTTAATTAAATTCTTTCACATTGATGAAGCAGTAATTGTTTAATTAATGAAAATATCAAATAAATGATATTATTAATATTAAAATAAATTTAATTTAAAAAGTATTCATGTAAAAAAAATTATTTATAACATCAACATTTTATATATGAGTTAATATAATTTTGTAACATATAATGTAGTTATGATATTTCAAAGAATTCATGTAATAAATAGTATCAAAATTAAAATTATTTATATTTTATAATAAAAAAATTGTTAAATGATATTAATTTTATAAATATATATAATTATTCCAAATAATTTTATGAGTCTTATTATTTCACTAATATTTCATTATATTGGTTTTTTAATTTCTTAGTAACTATATTACCTTAAAATATTAAATTACATGACATCACTTTAAGAACTTAAATGGTCATATAAGGGTTAAAACAAAATAAAAAGGATTAAAAAATACTAAAGACATTATTATTTTCATTATATGAATTTAATTATACAAATAATAACATTATATTGTAAATAAATATGTTTGGATCCATTTTGAATCTAAAATTAATTTTTTATTAATTAAATATTGTAATGAATTACGAGATTTACTCTCCCCACTCCTACAGAAGAGAACCCATTCATCTATTTTATTCACAATTAAAACACCATTTTTTCAGCCAAAATCATTACCAATACCTTCCTAGAATCCCCAACCACATTATAAATATCTTATTTTAGGTATAATAGTACCCTTAGTTGTCTTAACGTGTCAAGAAAAGGAGATCTACTAATGAAGAGGTGTTGTTTTAATCAAGTATTTATATTTTATTTATTCTTCCACATTCACAAAATCTTTATAAAATATGATAAATTAAAAAATAATGACTCTTTAATATAATTTGATTTTATTATGATAATATCCCTATTTAAATCCTTTTCCAGTTCTATCAAATGGGAAAATAATTATTTGTTTGTGCGAACGATATACTACCACCTCATGAAATGATATAATTTTTTCCCATCAACTTATCAAAAAATGGTAATAAGGATGTAATTAATGGATAAAAATGGTATTAAAAACATATTTATCACTATTAATGGATATTATGTAAAACAAATCATTACCATCCAATCCATATAAAATTGATAATTTTGTTCATGCGTACATGTAAACTATCACAACCACGAAGGTATGTGATTCATTTTTAATAATCACATAACATTAATGATATTAGAAAGTTTTTTTATTGTTTGATATTATATATATGATATTATAATCATCATATAGTGGACAAAACACTAGCCTTATCTTTTTAATGATCATTGAAAATGGAAACATTAGTCATTCTTACAAACATATTACCTTCTCTATGATTGCAACGTTGTTAATTTTTCATATCCATGTTTAATTTATTGATTTAAACATATAATTGATGTATTAATTTATTGTTATTCCATTAATATTATTATTTAAATGATGTAATGATGTCCACTTTGACCATTTTGACATACTAAAGACATTTTGGACTCAAGTACTGAATATTGAAAAACTTCTACCATGAGATTAAATAACTAAATAATTGTTATTACATAATAATAAGTGATATAAAAGGAATAATAAAATTTAAAAATCATATCAATAAATTCAATTATTAACCTACATTAGTATTCAATAGTATAAATTTTGTTAATGATGAGATAGACTCATGTTAAGGGACTTCATCTTAATTTCCTTTAATAGAGAAATATTGCGATCTTATACAACCTCATTATTTTATGAGGTGTTTATATAGCCTTGTTTAGAATATCCTATCCTAAATATATTTATTCTTAGGTAGTTTAATTGTTTTTTAAATTTTATTATTTTATGGGTTAGGTGAATTGAATGTTCAAAATGGTATGGGACACATTGAATCTTTAAATATTCAAGTTCAAAATATTTTTCTCCATGTTAATATTATTCATATTATTTATATGGATATAAAAGTATTATAGAGAACATTTTATATCTATTTTTATATTTCTATACCTCTAAATTCCTTCATTTTTTAAATAAACTATTATTTTTCTTTATTTTTTGGTATTTTATTAAGGAATAGTGGTATTAAATTTGTATTGTTTTTTCTGATAACATCAAATGTTTTCAAATTACTGTAAATGAAATTTTAAGAGTGACATGTTCAAATTTTAATTATTTTGTGTTTTATGGTTATATAATAGAACATATACATTTTATAGATGGTTCTATGTTGAAATGTAAAAGGGCGGTTGCACGATAAACTATGGTCACATGGTTATGTTATAACCTCCAATGCATTGGGTTTGGAAGTTGACCATATGGTTATTCCATTTGTAATAGTGACATGTATGCTAGTCAATTGCATGGTTAATAGATTTATGGGTAATTGTGTCCCAATTTATATTTATGTGTTATCTATGCTTTTTATGCATTTTCTAGAAATCAGATGATTACCAAAAAAGGGAAAGAATTAGTTTTATTTCCAAACTAATATATTTAAAACATCTTAATGGGAAAATTATTACATTACAAAAATATTTTCATGGGTTTTCATGTTTTTGTAATACTATTTGTTTTTTTCATTTTATATCCCTTACTAATATTTTTGTGCTTATAAAAATTTTAAATTTTTTTTCAAATGATTTACTTGAGAATGGAGACAATGATTATATCCAGGAAAACATTGTGATACTTGATCCCAAAAAGTATCCATGTTTTATTTTTAAAAAATTTAATTTAGGAAAAATGGATATTTATTAGAATTTTAAATTGTAATATTTATGATGTTATGTATGAGTTAAGGACTTATTCTCTAAAGATATAATCTTGAGAAGATACCCAATGTAAAATAAAGTAATTAGTTGACTAAAAAAAGATTTTTTATTGTCTAATGTTGAACCCTTATAGTTGTTATAAAAGGAAGTGTTTAGAAAATATTAGGGATTGGTAATTTTGGTTAAACACGGGTTATGTTTATATATATATTATTTTGGTTAAATATTAACATTATAACATCTTTGGAATGAGTAAATTCAGTTAAAAATAGGATGAGGGATATGTCAAACTATATTCTTATCTCTTACTAATGAAGTCATTGCCATTAATTATTGCAATGTCATGTCCTAATGATTCTAAAACAATTTTTAACTTACTAATTTTTTGAAAATGGTTTTATGAAATATCAAAAACCTCCTTTGTACCTCAAATCAACTATGGTTCAATAGTTTTGTTAATCATATCATATTATCTAAAAATTCTCATATTTTCAAATAAGTTAATTATTGTGATGTTATTTTTAGATATTTTATACTATCACAAGATTTTGAAGCATATTATGATTTTAATATAGCGTCCTAGAATGGTGACCCTTGCAAAGCCTATTTATATTTGGTTTTAAAATATCGTCTTTTGAAACATACATATGTTGTTTTAAAAGAACCCTTGATTTAAATTTCCAAAATATACTCAGTTAAAAAGTATTATAAAGCTCATGTTTTATCAGTTAATTTGATATTATAGGTCATATGAAATGATTTTCCAGAACTATTTCCCTTCCCACACCTACATAACCCAGAATTTACCAGGTCTAATTAGAAAAAGGATGTAAGAGAATTTGAAGATGCTCTAAAGAATTGTTGCAATTCCTAGACCTTTTATATACATGAGAACAATGATAATGAAATATAGTGGACACCATAATAAATGTACCATATTCATTATTCTTTACATAGTATTATTAAATCATAGGGATGTGAAATGTAAAATGTCAATATATAAATGACATCGCAAATTAAGAGGTTGAGGTAATAATGGGTTGGGATATTAATGATTGTTATAATATTACCATTGAAGTTAAATAATTCAATTGAAGGATAGAGTAATAAATTTAGAGTATATTTATTTATATTCACAATCCAACTAGTAAAATAATATCTCAATTATTTGAAAGGGATTTTGTAACCAAAAATTTATCCATTTACTTTTCTTACAATAAAATCTGTAACCATTTAAACCATCGTATGTTTATGGTTTTTATTATTAAATTTCTCATGTGAATGTTCTCTAGAACTCTCCATTAGAACCTTATTGTTAGTTTTCTCTTCCATGTCTATGTTTTTCTTTATGTAATCCTAGTATGTTTTGTCTCAAGTGACCTTCATACTTCTCATTTTATATTTTAAAGTAAAAGGTTCATTAATCCATTTTTGACGTGGGATTTAAAAAAAAGAAATTTTGATAAGATAAATTTTTTACTGAGCCTGAATTCAAAATCACCGAGATAAAATTTCACAAGTGGGTAGAAAGTAACATCCTTTGTTTGAAAAAATATATATTTTGTTCGATAGCATAATGGTACACCACATAGAGATTAAAAAAATAATTTTTTTAATTCGTATCATTATAACCTAGACATTAGAATGGAGGTAATAACAGAGTTAAATGAATTGTAAAAATATTGTTTACAAAAGTATATATAATTATTTGACCAATTAATTATAAATTTATGTACACCCCTTTTCAAAATAAATTGAAACACTGTTCTGAAAATCTATTTTAATTTTTTAAAAGTATGTTTTATACCAATAAATAAAATTATAACTATTATCAGATTGTATTAATGAAATTTATATATAATATATTAAATCTATTTTCAATAATTAATTATTTTTTTAACATGATATTATAAAAAAATAAACATTATGCATAAAAGAAGTATTTTTCAAAAAAAGGACATTTTTTGCCTTCGGATGTTTCATTTGTTTTAAATATAGTTTATTACACTTTTATAAATTAAATTTTCCAAAATTAACTTATAATTTGGAATATTATTACCAAAATTTACTTCGGGTGAATTTTTAGTGTTTTTTTGATAAGTTTCTTGTTTTGATGAATAACTATAAATATTTCATTTTAATTGAAAACAATTGTTTCATCTAAATAAATTTTAGTGTTAAATTATATTTTTTATTTTCTTTTCAATTATTTTTAGATCAATATTATATCATTTAATCTATATTATGTCATTGAAATAATTTTCACATTAAATTTTGATATAAAAAAATTTCAATCTTTTGATTATTTTCATTTTAACAACATGTTATCTCACCCATGAAACAATATTTATTTAAAATTTATTTTAACCAATGGTATACTTGGATTTTAAATAATGGATTCCATATTTTTAATAATATGGTAAAAATTTATAAAATAGGTCCATTATTTTTGGAAAATATGAATAGTAACATTGGTAATTTTTATTACCATAGTTAAGGGTAAATCAGGTATTTAAGAAAAAATAATGTTATGAATATCATAAAATTACCCTGACATGAGTCCTAATATTACTTGATTAGTTATTTTCAACCCAAATAATCATTGGACTGATTTTACGTTCCCTTCATTCCACATTGATGACTTTAGGCTATTTATAGTATTTTATTCCATGAAAAGTCAATTTTTTCATACTTTTGTATTTAAAAATTGAAAAAAAATTTATATGAGTTAATATAAGGGGTGTATTCAAATATATAGAATATTTAGGTATACAAATATTTATAGTTATCAAGATAATTTATATTCAATATTTAGAGTATAAATAGTTAAATAAAATTATTTCATAATGATGATGCATTAATTGTTTAATTAAAGAAAATATGAAATACATTATATAAATATATTAAAAAACTTATATTCTATAATTAGTGACCTACATTAATTTTCTAGATGACACTTGAGAGTTATTTATGATTTAAAATTGTTTTTCTGAATATATCGTACAATTGTGATATTTTTAAAAAGTCATGTAATGAATTGCGTCAAAATTGATATTAATGTTTTTTTATAATTAATATTAATTTATAAAAAGATATAAAGTTATTATAAATATAAAATTCAACCAAATAAATTTTAAAAATACTGAAATTTCTTAAATGACTCATTTTTAAATCTTTTTTTATATTAGTTTAATTATATTAACCCCCAAATTGAAAATTAACTGATATCATAGTATGAATTTAAAATGTTAAATTCAAGTTAAAAAAATGATAAGGTTATAAAAATTAACAAACCTTTTATAAATATAATTTTATGAATTCATATTGACCTATAATCATCCAGTCATAGAAATAAATCATTTTTTAGAAATCGTAATATAAAATTAATTGATAATAATTTAATAATTTTATTAATTCCAAGTATACTCCTTCCCTCTCCTATAAAAGAGAACTCAATTTTCTCTTTTATTAACACTCTAAAACGAATTTTTTTTGAATGTGGGTTCCCTAGACCAATCTTCTGTTATACTTTGATTGTAGCTACATGTATTCATTTTATTTCAACAAATGTGTTTATCTTTCCATAATAGTGTAGATACTTCTGAATCTACATTGTTTATGAAAATTTACTCAGATTCCCTATCGAATCAAAGGGTTATAGAAGATCGCAGACTATAATGAGAACCCTGATATGCAATGACAGTAATGCTGAAGTTATTTTTTATGGTCTAGTTAAATCATTATGAAGGGACACATATGATGTGTGACCATTAGGTGATGGGGGAACATAAGCATTGAGACTTCTTCTCATGAAGTTAGAACATGATGATCTCTAGTAGATGAGATCATGAGGACAAACATGTATAAGAGGAACACCACATGTTTTATGTGTCATTGGTCATTCCGATCTACAGACATGTGTAATGGTCTTTTGAGTTGAGATAATTTTCAATAGATGTCATTTAATTACGTACAATTGATGCATGGAGAAAACCATGGCGACTAAGTCATGGTGAGGTAGTTTTAATTTGATACGTCATTAATGGAATGTCATTGATTTAAAGATCGAGAAAGGATTTGTCACTTCTGAGTTCACGAATAGATATCTTTGTCCTGGTTGATTAAGATGCTAGCAGCTTCATTAAATCCATGGCCATGGTAGAGGTTGGTAAGACCTTCTGAACAAATAAACAAACAAAATCAATAAAATAAATAATCATGACCCTAGTATGCATTCTTCTTTATTAAGATATTAATGACGAAGATATTATATTACACTGACCCAGTTCGTAGGAAGGTAGTCTTTTCTTTGACTTTACCTTATCTCTATAGTGGCCTCAATGGGTTTCTATCCCCCTCTCTAGGTCAGTTGATATTATTCACTGCTATTGTGGTAAGGTTCTAGAGGGTCACACACAATAGCGCCTTGAGAATATGCCATATTATGGGAATAGAAATTTAGAACTTGGTGGGCCCCACCAAAGGGTCCGAGCTCTATCCATGTTCTAGGGATAAACAAAGAATAACTAAATTCATTAATTATTCACATTTAGAATAATTCGTTGAATTTATTTATAACATGTATTTAAAAGTTATATAGTAAATACAAGTATTAATACTATTCGAATGGATTTAAATATCCCATGTTCATTTAATATTAGCAGGAGGAATGAGTCGAGTTAAAGAATCAAATTTATCACATAATATATTTATATATTAAAATTAAGTGATAAATTATAAATATTATTTATGGCATAATTTTATTTATCGTAAATAATTATTTATATCACTTATATAGAAGACGTCTATTACACAGTGGGGTCGAGAATCCATACCGTCTGTTTCAAACACTCCCTATATAAGTGAGAAAGAGGCTCTCTCATGGATACTATTCATGTCTCAATATTGAAAGATTATCTCTCCTCCTGGAATCTAGAGAGTGAATATCTCAAGAGAAAGAGGATCTTCAAGTTCGTCCATCTTGGATTGAAGCCTCTTCCTTTGTGGTGATCGTTGTTGCACTGAAGTGAGAATCGAAGATCCGCACTAGCCCCCTGATCTTGACGAACATTGCATGAACAAATTTGTGAGGTGTGTGTGGACGATCTAGAGGGCTTCAACATCAGAGTCTTCGAGCAACGATCACCGGTGTCCTGTGGAAGACTTGAACATGTCAATTCTGAACAAGGTAAATGTTCAATTTAATATTTTGTGGTCCTTTTAAACGTTTGAGATTCTTGGACCAAACCTGGACATGATCACTGATGTTGACAGGGTTATGTCACTCCAGTGAAGAATAAAATTTTAAATTCCCGGCCCACCGGCTTCCGTTGCGCCATCATGGTACCTAACAGTGGTATCAGAGAGATCTCAAGGTTTTTCTGAGTGAACAAAATTAAGATGCATAAAATTTAATTACGGGTTGTTAAAATGGTTCATTGGGATTTGAGTGTCTGTCATTTCATTTTCAAATGATCATGTTACGATCATTTAAACTTTTTAATCGGTTCGATGTCGTTTTTTCTGTTCATTTCATATTTATCTCAAATTGAGAGATAACATCAAATATAACATTTTATTATTATAAAATATTTTATTATAAAATATATTCCACAAAGTTGTATGGAAAATATTTTTAATAATAAAAAGGCGGAATGGGGAGGGAGACCAATACCCCAATTTGTGGCCTTCTTGCTTTTAAGAAAAATGAGAAGACCAATACCCCAAAATGTGGTCTTCTTCCCTTTAATTAAAAAAAATTTGGGATGGATTCTTTTTTTCTAAAGAAAAAAAAAAGAAAAAGTATGACCTAAGTGGGTCTCCCCTTCCCTCACGTGGGGAAAATGGCTCTCCCCTAAGAGAGAAACCCTAGCAGCCCACCGGTCCCCTTTGCGTTGCCCCGAGACGCCTCCCCTTTGTGCCGAACTTGCTTTTCCCATGTGCATCAAGCTGCCTCCTGGTCCCCTTCACACTGTCTCGAACCCCGGCTACCCTGAGCTCGTCGAGCTACCTCCTGCCAGGCCTCCCTTCTGTGCACCAGACTAGCTGGCCTGAGATCACCGGCCGGCTCACGCCACGCTACATCGGACCACCGCCTATACAGGAGCTAGACCCCCTAGTTGTGCCGCTCCTGAACCCCAGCCAGACAGTGCTCATCGGTCCCCTTCAAACCTTCCTGCGTCACCCCGAACTATGTCGGACCGAACCGCGCCGGCCACCACCGATCCCGGCCACGCCAGTCTAGGTCGTGCCGGACCGGGCTGCTGCCTTGCCGGTTCGCCAGTGCAGCAGGCTGCCAGCCATGCAGTTGGGTCGTTTGATTCCTGGCCTCCTCCCGCTTTTTCTGTCTTCGCCATAAGTTGTTGTCGTCGCGGGTGTCGCTGGGCCAAGCATTCATGTCGTGGTCACACCACAGTCACACCGAGGTAATGTTGTAATTGGCCTTGCTCCAGGACGACACCCTGTGGCGGTTTGTAGTGCCACCGGACTCCCCATATAAAGGTAACCTTGCTTTAAATTAATTTGAAATAATTTGGTTTTTTAAATTTAATTAATTTACATTAATTTATATATTTAAATTAAATTAATTATAAATAATTTTTGGTTTAAATTGTTTTAACCTGAAATATTAATTTAATTTAACTATATAATTTAATTAATGGTTTCTTTTAATTTTTGGAATTACCTTTAAATTAAAAAATTGCAACCGCAAGAATAAATTATTTTAATTTTATCAAATTCATTTAATTTATTAGAACACCCTCACACTATTTACATTTATTGTAATTTAATTTTCTTGTGCATATTTTACCCTGACTAGTCTCGAGCAAGTGACTGAACTGTGTACGTCTGGTATTTATTTATTTATTTAATTATTAATTCAATGCGTGTGATGATTGTAATAATTAATTAGATAAATGATAGTCTGTGAATAGTGTCATATAATTCAAATATGTATATAGGCCTATGTTTCCAATGCACAAGATGCATTTTGTACCCCATGACCCCCTCGTATATGTGCGAGTACACCAGTAATTAAATGATGATGATCCAAGTTTTAGATTTGACAAGACGGGGTGGTAAACTAGACAGAAGTTGAGCACATTGAACTGGGCAAGCTACGACGTGAGTCAAGTCAGGACTCACGTATGGATTCCCCTAGGTCAAGATTCATCCATTATGGATCAGTCTTTATAAAATGCTCCAGACTAGTTAGATTGCATGATTTACTTTATGCATAGTTTATTATTTTATGTGACTACATGATTATTGCATGATCACATAGAATAGTAAATAAGATAAAATGCATAAAGATGTGGTGAATTATATTCTATTTCATGTTCAGTTGTGAGCGCAACAACCCAGTTTTAACATAATTAATAAAAAAGGATTATATTCATCAATAAATATAAAATCCCTCAATGATATATTTTGTCTAAAAGCCTTCCATTTCTCACATCTAAACAAAACCGGCAGTTTGGGTTCTCGTTAGCCTTAGTTGAGAGTTCCTCTTACTACCGAGGTGTTTTCATGAAGGAAATGCATCGACATAACATAAGTGAGTCATCAAGTATTAGCCTTAGAAAACTTGTTATCACTTCAGAGGCAAGATGTTGAGGGAATCAAGTAAATATTCTAAAAGCTGGGACTTTAATCAACAACCGAAGGAACCATAAGAACAAGTGGTTGGCCAGTTTAGTGCCTACCTTGAAACCCACCAAGTAGTGGCATAGTCCAAGCTTGTAGACTACGAGTGAGGTTTCTAGGATCCTTGCCACTAGAATTCTCAAGATATATAGTATTCCGAATCTAATAGTGAGTGTTATTAAGGGCTACTAAAATAGTTGGAGACCATTAAATGATATAATAATTTATTAATCATAAATTTCAAAAGGTAATCAAGAAAAAGTCATAACTGTTAAATGTTTATCTGATGTAGATTCAAAGTGGAAATCACCAACACCACAAGTACTTTATCAAAATGATCAATCATGGACAAAAAAAATATCATGACCAGTAATAACTTCCATGATTAGTATAGGTGCTTGTGCATAGTACTACGCCAAGAAAAGAAGTTATATGTGATGGAATCCCCAAATCATACTAATCCTCCTTAGGGGGAATGTAAGGTGGAAAAGGATAAATGGAGAAATCGTGTAGATGATGCACTTGATGTACAATGCATCATGTTATCATCCATGTCCAAACAATTGCATAAAATGCATGAGGATGAGGACGCCTAAACGATTCATTCAAATCTCCAAGAACTTTATGAGGTGAGGGCCATGCAAGAAAGGTATGATATCTCAAGTGCGCTTTATAAGTGCAGGATAGAATAAGGGAACCTATACAGTCATCACATACTCAATATTATTGGTTATATTTAGAGGATTTAAGCCCTTGAGTTAAAACTAAACCAAGGACTAGAAGTGAATGTCATTGTTGCCTCTTTAACATCAAGCCTCTCGACTTTTTTGGTCAATTATAATATGAATGATATGACAAAGTTGCCCCCAAAACTTTTGGATTTAGTTCTCCAATATGATAAGGATATGAAAAATACAAATTAATATGTACTTATGGTGAACATGAAAAACAAGGTCAAGGAAAAGGGCTCTAAGGCCATGTCAAGGCCAAAGACACCATTGCATCGTCCTACAAGGAAGCCAAATATTCAGAGGAAAAGTAATGAGAAGGAAGTTGTCTACTTTGGATGTGGGAATGAAAGGCCACAGGAAGAATAATTGCAGAGTTGGAAAGAAGAAGCAATTCAATGCTTCTATTTCAGTTATTTTTGACATTGAATGCAATCTATCATTATCTACATGATGGGTATTAGATACAACATGTGGCTCACACATTTGTATTCATATACAGGAACCAAGTATTTTCAAGAATATTTTAAAAGGTCATGTGGATCTCCGAGCTGCAAATGGTGAATGTCTGGAAGCCTTAAAAGTGGGATACTATCACTTAAACCTTCCAACAGGCTTCATTCTAGTTTTAAACAATTTCTATTATGTAACTTTTGTTACCAAAAACATTATCTCTGTGTCGAGTCTAGACATTATTGGTTTTTATTTCATATTTGGAAATAATAGTTATCTCTATTATAGGGATAACATATGTTATAGTATGTCACATCTTAACAATGGTTTATATATTCTAGAACTAGAAAACTCAGTAATGGAAATCAACGTCAAAAACACGCAACAAGACTAAAATAACACCCACCTATGGCACATCAAGCTTGGTCATGTAAACGAGAAGCGATTACAAATATTGCATCAAGAAGGGTATCTAGACTCGGAACAGTTAGAACCCTTATATGTATGTCAAGCTTGTTTATAAGGAATTATTACCAAATAACCCTTCTCAAGAAAGAGAGAAAGAGCCAATGGAGTGCTGGAATTAATACATACTGAAGTATGTGGTCCATTTTCAGTATAGGAAAAGGGTGGTTTTCTATATTTCATTACATTTACCATCGACTATAGTAGTTATGGATATATCTACTTAGTGCGGTATAAGTCAAATTCCTATCTTATATTTAAGGAATACCAAATTTAACTAGAAATCCAAATTGTTAAGAAGATAAAATCACTTTGCTCAGACCGAGGTGGGGAGTATCTTAACCAAGCATTCATTGACCACATGAAGAAGTGTGGGATAGTATCCCAACTCACTTCTAATTATACACCACAATGTAATGGTGTTAGTTAAAGGATGAAAAGGACCTTTTGTGACATGGTCAGATCAATAATGTTTCATTCAACCCTTCCGTTAAACTTTTGGGGATAAGCTTTGCATACTGAAGCATATACCCTTAACCGAGTACCAACTAATGCTACAGAAGGGATTCTATATCAGTTATGGTATGGAAGGAAGCCCAACCTAACCCACATGCGTGTATGGGGGTGTGAGGCATTTTTCCAAACATTACCAAGTGACAAATTAGCATTCAAAAGTACTCAGTGCATATTTATAGGATATCCTAGGGAAAGTAGAGGATATTACCTAAATAAAAAATTATATATAAAAGTCATTGTGGCAATATGTGCCACATTTCTAGAAAGGTAACATGTTTTTATTTAAAATAGTGTGAGAAATATTGACTTCAATGAACTTAATGCTCCAGATGCACATGAGTTGTTAGAGGAACAATCTCATCAAGAGCAAGTGGAAGAAGAAGTTGTTCTTGAGACACAGATATTGCGTAGGTCTACACGAGACGTTAGAGAATCATAGAGTTATGGTTTTCATGTCACCGAGTCAGGTGACACATTAGTCCTTTTGGATGATGAACCTCTAACCTACAAAGAAGCAGTATAAGGCAATGCAACTGCAAAATGGTAAGAATGCATGAATTATGAGATGGATTCCATGTACAAAATCAAGTTTGGATTTTGTTAGACCCTACAGCTGATGTAAAGCCCATTGGATCAAATGTATATTCAAGAAGATGTTGGACTTGGATGTTTAGGTTAATAACATTAAATGAAGACTAGTTGCGAAGGGTTTCCAGCAACTTTAATGCATTGACTATGATGAAAAATTCTCACAAGTAGCAATGCTTAAATCCATCAGAATATTACTTCCAATAGCCGCCTTAAATGACTATGAAATTTGAGAAATGGATGTCAAAACTGCTTTTCTAAATGGTAAGTTGGTTGAAGACATATATATGACTCAACCCGAAGAGTTTTTCATGTCAATGAATACCAATAAAGTATGGAAGCTGCAGAGATCAATTTATGGATTGAAGTAGGCATCATGATCATGGAATGTTCATTTTGATGAGGCCACAAGAGATTTCGGTTTTATGAAAAATGAATGTGAGACTTGTGTCTATAAAATCGTTGAAGGGAATGCCATCATTTTCCTAGTATTATATGTTGATGACATATTAATTGTGGGAAACAAGGTGCAAGTCTTATAGTCAGTTAAGAATTGGTTAAATGAATGATTCTCCATGAAAGACAGAGGCGAAGCAGCCTACATTCTAGGGATCAAGATCTATCAAGATAGATTTCAAAGGCTTATTGGGCTATGTGAAAGTACATATATTGACAAGGTACTAAAAAGGTAAAGTATGGAAAAAATCAAGAGAGGATTTTTAACTATGTCACATGGTGTAAATCTCTCCAAGAAAATGTGTCCACAAATACAGGAGGAGATCGACAGAATGAGTAGAGTACCTTATGCTTCCACAGTGGGTTATATCATGTATTCCATGATATGTACTAGATTTTATGTCGCCTTTGCATTAAGCATGGTGGGTAGATATCAAGCCAATCTAGAAGAGCTACATTAGAAAAATATTAAAACTATCCTAATGTACATGAGGCGTATTAAGGATCTGTTCATGGTGCATAGAGGAGAAGAGGAACTAATTGTGAGAGGATACACTGATGCTAGTTTCCAGATAGATCATGATGATATGAAATCACAGTCAAGATACATCTTTTTCCTAAATGGTGGTGCAGTGAGCTGGAGAAGTTCGAAGAAAGTTGTGGTTGATGATTCTATAGTAGAGTCCGAATATATTGCAGCTTCCGATGTAGCAAAGGAAGCAGTATAGATACGCAGCATTATCACAGACATTGGTTTTGTACCTAGCAGTGAAGACCCTATACTAGTATATTGTGATAATACTACTGCAGTGGCGCTGGTCAAGGAGACCAGGTCTCACCAAATAATAAAGTATATTCTTTCAAAGTTTCATCTCTTGACGGATTTTACTCAAAGAGGTGATGTGACAGTTAACATAGTATCCATAGATGACAACATGGCAGACCCCCCCCCCCGACTAAAGCCATTTCTCAACGGAATCATGATTCACATGTGAGAGCTAGTGGATTGAAACCTGTTAGAAGATGGATCTTGTGCAAGTTGGAGTGTTTAAAGTTGGTCCCTAAACCCAACTTTCTTTGTAATTTGATTTCTGCTACATGTATTCAGTTTGTTTTAATACAGTAGTTTATCTTTCCACAATAGTGTAGATACTTCTACATCAACTTTGTTTATGGAAATGTACATAGATTTCATGTCGCATCAAAGGGTTATAGTATACCACAGACTATGATTAGAACCTTGATATGACATGATAGTAATCTTAAAGTAATTTCCTATTGTCGAGTTACATCATTATTAAAGAAAACAGACGATGTGTGACCATCAGGTTCTAGGGGCTCATAATCATTGAGACTTCTTATCATGAATTTCGCACTTGATGATCTCTATTAGTTGTGATCATGAGAACAGACCCACATAATAAGAACACCAAATTTTTTAGGTTTCATTGGACATTCCTATCAATGGTCATATGTAATGGCCTTTTTATTTGAGATCTTTGTCAATGGATTTCCATTAATTACGTACATTTGATGCAAGGAGAAAACCATGATGACTAAGTCATGGAGAGGTGGTTTGTATTGAGTACGTCATTAATGGAATGGAATTGATTTAATGACCAAGAAAGGATTTTTCACTTCCGAGTTTAGGAAGAGATATATTTGTCCCAGTTGATTAGAATGGTTGCACCTTCATTAAATCCATGGCCATTATAGTGGAAGATAAGACCATTTGAAAAAATCAACAAATAGAGAAAAAAAATAAAGAATGATGACACTAGTATGCATTCTACTTTATTTAGATATCAATGAATAATATATTATATTACACGAACCCTGTTCGTAAAAAGGCAGTCGTTGCTTTGACTTTTCCTTATCTCTATAGGGGCCTGAATGGGTTTCTAGAACATGCTCGAGGTCGGTGGATATTATTCACTGCTATTGAGGTAAGGGCCTAAAGGCTCACACACAATAGCACCTTGAGAATCTGCCATATTCTGGGAATAAGAATTTAGAACTTGGTGGGCCCCGAAAAAGGGTCTGAGCACTATCCATGTTCTACAGATCAACAAAGAATAAATAAATACATTAATTATTCATGTTTAGAATAATTTTTTGAATTTATTTATAACATGTATTTACAAGTTATATAGTAAATACAAGTACTAATATTGTTCGAAAGGATTTAAATATCTTAGGTTCATTTAATATTAGTAGGAGGAATGAGTCGAGTTAAAGACTAAAATTTATCATCCAATATATTTATATATTACAACTAAGTGAAAAATTATAAATTTTATTTATGGAATAATTTTATTTGTCATAATTAATTATTTATATCACTTATATAGTAGAAGTCTATTACACGGGGGGTCGAGAATCCATACCTTTTGATTTAAACACTTTCTATATATGTGAGAGAGAGGCTCTCCCAATGATACTATTCACATGTCAAGATTGAGACCTTCTCTCTCCTCTTGGTTTCTAGAAGGAGAGTCTCTCAAGCGAAGGAAGATCTTCATGTTCATCCATCTCGGATTACATCTTCTCCCTTTGCAGTGATCATTGCTACACTGATGTGAGCATAAATATTCCACGCTAGCACCCGGATCATCAAGAACGGCGCACAAGCAGATTCGTGAGGCATGTGTGGACGATCTAGAGGGCTTCATCATTGGATTATTCGAGAAATGATCACCGGCGCCCTACTGAAGACTTGCACAAGTCAATTATGAATAAAGTAAATGTTCAGTTTAATATTTCTTGCTCTGTTTAAACCTTGAAAAATCCTCGGACCAAACTGGGACAATATCACTAGAGTTGACAGGTTTATGTCACTCCGATGAAGCAGAAAATTTAAAATTCCCATCCCACCGGCTTCTACTGCGACGTCCTGATACCTAACATTTTTATTTAAAAAAATCTATTGATATACCTTCCTAGAATCTCTCCAACCATTCTAGTGCTCATAAATTAGTGATAAATCTACCATTAGTGTTATTAAGGTGTCAAGAAAACGATATCCTCTGATGAAGATTTATTATTTTAAATGAAGTATATCTATTTAATTTCTTAATCCACATTATTAAATAATTCATAAAACATAATGAAATAATAAATCCAAAAAATTAAATATAATTCTATATTAATTTTTTAATATTATCACCAAAAATCCATTTCCACTTCAATCAAATGGGAAAACAATTAATTATTCATCTTTACTGTGGACTAGCACCTCATGAACCGATATAATTTGGTTTCTATAACCATCTCTCATGACTGGTTATAATATTGGAATTAATGTTTATATAATAGATTAATTAAATATTTGTAATTAATAAAATAAAATATATGATTTTGTTCTTCCATTTCCATGCATATAAAAATGATAACGTCATCTGTGTATACGTGTAAACTATCACCCCCACAAAGCGATGTGGTATGTTTTTCATCCGAAATCACATGGATGATATTATAATTTATTTCTATATGATAAATATTATCTTAATGATATTATAATAATTATATAAAGATAATATAATAATTACCATCACTCCATAATGTCCATTGAAAAATGAAAAAGATACTTATGCCTTCATATGGCTTACCGTCTCCATGATTGTAAAATAGTTCATTATTCTTATATATATTTCAATGATGGTTTTAAAAGTATAATTTATTTAAAAAAATTTATTAATATTTCATTAATATTATTATGGAGATGATGTACTGATGACAACATTTACAATTGATATCATATAAAATTCATTTTAGACTCAAGCACTAAATATCGACAAAATATCAGACATGAACATAAATAATTAACTAATTAATTTTCATAACAATATAATAAGTGATATAAAAGGAATACTAAATATTAAAAAATTTATATATTTAGCAATAATTAAGCTAGTTTTATGATTTTGAATATTACGATTGTATGTGATGACTCAGACTCAGGGTAAGGGACATCATCTAAATTTACTTTCAATGAGTCATAAGTTGAAGTTATACACCCACATTCATTTATGAGTTTTATATTCAACACCCATTGAAATGTCATGTCATGAATTTATTTATTTTAACGCCTTATAATTATTTGATAAATGTTATTAGTTTATGTATTTTATGAATTAAATGTTGAATGTAGAATGGGGCGCATTAAATGTTTAATGATTCAATTTAAAAATCATTTTCTCTAAGTGAATATTATTTATATTGTAAAAACTATGCCCTTCTAAAAGAATAGACACCCTGCATTAACATTATCATCTGGTCCTGGCCTAGTAGGTACCACCATTTTCCCATAAGACATGTGGTCCCCACCCTAGGGCCCACCCACATGCCCAAACAAGTCATATGACTAATGAAATCCCCCACAGACCAATGCATGTCCTTTATAGTGTACTTTGTGCTCACTCACACAAACCCTATAAAACATCCCGTAATCTCACCCATCCTTATTAGTAATCTAGTAAAAGCACACATAACTATGGAGTACTAATCAGATAGGCTCATGAAATGGGAGGTTCACCTTGTTGAAATTAGTCGTATCATTTAGTCATTTCAGCCTTTATCATTATAGGGGTGTAACATATATTATTTATATCAAAATGAAATGATTTTAAAGGAAATTTTAGGTCTATTTTTATATTTATATTCCTCTATATGCCTTAATTGTTTTTAAATAAACATCTATTTTCCTTTTCTGGGTATTTTGATATAGAAAATGGTTTTCAAAATTGTATTGATTATTTATAAATATGAAATTATTTCTTATGAGTGTAAACTAAAATTTAAGAGTTAAATGGTAAAAATTAAAAGATTTTATTTGTTATGATTATATAATGGTACTTGTACATTTGATGGGTGGTTCTGTGATAAACCAAGGATGGGTGGTTTTGTTGAATTCCATCTGTATGAGTGACATGTATATAATAATACCACATCATAATACAAAATTAGTACATTTTTAACCCAATATATCCTAATCTATTATATATTATTTCAATGTGTTTTCTTGTAATATCATTATTTCCAAAAAAAATGGTTACCAATGAGCTTATTTTCAAAGGAAATAATTGTTACTTCATGATGGTGATATGTTTTACTTTAAGATAATGTTGTCATGGGATTTCATGTTTTTAGAAGACTGTTTGTCATTATTCCTTTTTTATGCCTTTCCAATATTTTTTTCTCATCCCATGTTTAAATTTTTTTTAAAGGATTTAATGGAGAATAGATAGAAGGATAGGATCATGGGAAAACTTATGATTGTTGATCTTGAAAAAAAATGATGTATTATTTTAAAATGTTTTAATTAGTGAAAAATGAATATTGAGTATAATTTTAATATTAAATATTTGAGATTTTATGTATAATTCATGGAATAATTCTCTAAAACTATAATCCTTAAAAGATACTAAATGAGAAAAATGTGATTTCTTGACTAAAACTAAAGATAATGAAAATTATAAATTTGTGTACTTACATTTGGTGTGTACACATTCCTAAGTCTCAAGCATAGGGATATAATTAATCAACCCCACCCCCAATCAAGGAATATAATTCTAAAAATTAATTAGGTATATTTTTCATTGTTAATCCATTTGTAGTGGTTTTTAATCCTTGAATGTTTGTCCTAATCACTAACTAGCTACTCAAGCTCACATTCATATTCAATTAAATAATTATCAATCATGGGAATATTATTTCAAAACGATATTAATATATAAAATTCCTAATTTCATATGTCATCAATACATTTTATTTTGAAAAAACATCATTTATTTTCATTAAATTCTTGGCAATAAAAATTATATTTCCTTCAATGTCATTTTACCCATGAATTAATAATCAAATCATTTCAACAAATAAAGTTTTATTTCAAGCTATATTTTTATAAAATCCTTTCTATGTTTTAGGCCTTTTAATAAGGAATCATTTTAAAATCCCATGCCTTTTCAAATTAAAATTCACATTAAAATCAATTTTTGGAATTCAATTGAAAAATATGTTCAATTAATGTGACAAATAAAGGTTTAAATAGTACAAAATATTTATTGGACTAAATATCTTTGATCACATGATCATGAAATAACACGTAATGGGATCTATATATGGAGATTCAATGTTTTGGAAGATTTAAGTTAAGTCTATAGAATCATAATATATTAAATCAAGGTTTAGATCCACCAATAATATGTGGATTTATCAATCTCAACGAAAGCCAGAATATATGAAATGAGGATTTAAAATCAAGGATATTTCACTTACTGAAGAGAGATTATTGACATCTTCTGGAACATTGGTCCAATAGGAAAGGGTTTAATGGATCCAAAATCCACTCCTTTGATCCTTCTAAATCCAATGGTTTCAATTAGGTCTTTTTAAAAGGTTTTTTTAAGGATTTATAATGATAGTGGTGTATATAATTTATTTAAAATGTTCACTGGATTATAGAGTCATTTTAATGGCTTCTTATGTAATGCTACATGGTTAGAAAAAACTATGATCTTGACCATAAACCCTTAATAGTCTTTCAAAATGAGTCATATGGTATGGTTACATGCTTAGGAAAACAATTTTCAAACAATTCATTCCCTCCTAGGATACTAAAGATGGGTGCATGTTTTGGCTTCTCTGTTACAAAACCTTGCAGTTCCTATTTATTTAACTTGTATCTCATTTCAAATGTGATGAAGGGGAGGCTACATGTTTTTCACTTACTATATGACCCCTCCAAATATTTAGGAAATAGAAAAAAGTCACATGAAACTGCCTACATGGTTTTACCTAGTTATGATCCAACCATGCATAGCCTAAAAAACATTCAAAAATATTTTTAATAAGGAAAAAAATCTAAATAAATTGTTATAAAAATAGATATATTTATATGAATGTATTTAATTTTATGTCAAAATATTCCCACCATAAAAATCCCCCCCCAAGAATTCCTATCAAGAAGACTCCATTTCAATGTGATTAGGTGACTACTCTATCATCATTGTATCATACTAACATGTCCCATCTGAACTTAAATCATTCATCCAAAGCATGAAAACCAATGTTTTTGAATTCTCATATAAAAATTTAATCTTAGAATAGAAATTCCAAAATGGATTCTCACTCACATATAAATCAACTTCCTCCTCAATTTTATCCCAATTTAACATGGGATTCGATACAAAGAGGTGATTTATGATCTATGAATTGAAAAACACATTATTAATCAATTTCTAATGGGGTAGAAAATATAAATGGTAATACACCTCAATAAACATCTGAATAAACTTAGATGGTCCCACATAACATACTATAATAAATCCTTATTTTCCACATGTCTAGTAACCAACTAAGGTGTTGATCTCAAAAAAACTTAGTCCCTAACTCTTTAATCCAATGTGTGTTAATCATGATGAACACAAGATTTTTACTACCATTATTCCATCAATATTGTTTTGAATAACCTGGTGAATCATTTTCATTATCTCTTGAACCAACATTATCCCAATCAAGAATTCTTTTTGGATCACCAATAACATAATGGATACTTATATATCAAATAATATAAGTCTTAAAAGGGTTACATCATAATGGATGACTAGTAACAATTGTCTTAAGTGAACTCAACCTTCCCCAAGTGTCTTTTCCAAGCTCCATCCAAGTCAAGAATGAAAACATAATAAATGTATTTAAAATTTTTATAGCCCCTTATATCTATAAATACTTAAGAAAATGAAACATCATGCATAATCTAACATAATATCAAATTTCCTCTAGAAACAATATCAAACAATGGGATAATATATTTGTATACCTACCAAAGATAGTAACATATGGAACTCAATGCAATTTAATGATCTCTCAAAGATACAAACATCTCGTGTCCTTAAACATGGTGATATATTTAATGTGGATAATTTTATCCAATTTATTTATCATATTTATTTTTAACCATATAAAATAATTTTCGTTAGGGGTATAAGGAAATATATCATGGAAAACCATTAAATCTCATCCACTTCCAATTCAGAAAAAAGAATGGAGTGAAGAACACCAAATGATTTATATTGATCAACCTTTATCCCTTAATAGGTTTAGGAATTGGAAACAAATCCACCTAATGAATCAATAAATATATTATAAAACATTCTTGATTTCATGGTGTTCTATCCACTAGGATCTATGGAAATCCATCAACACAAATTTTTTAACGTGAAATTCCATGATTTACTATATATAAAATAATCGGCTTCCCACCAAATATAATGACAAAAAACTAGTTGTATCCCCAAAATATTCACCATTTCTAATACCATGAAATTCTTTATTGAGTTTTTTTCTCCATAATAATCATCTCATGAAAAGAGGAAACCAACTGAATGATTTTGAAAATAATTTTACCCTCAACCTCTAAAACACCCAACTACATACTAGTAACAGAAATATGTCAACATATATTGTTCTTAACATTAATTAAAAATATATATCATTGGTTTCCTACTCAATGAAACAAATAATTAATTCCCCTTACCAATGGTGCATCAAATTTCATGGTTAAAGGATTGTAGGTTCACCACCCATCGCCTCTCACAGTGTTTAAAATATTTTTTGCAAGAAGATTAAATATTAGATTTTTTATTAGAATAAACTATAAAAAAATATCAAAAAAGGTAATACAGACATGTATTATGTTATTTAGTAACATCTATGATTTCATGATCATGAGTAGAATAGTTCTTTTCATGTTTCCTAATCTAATATAAATCATAGGACACCATATGATCTCCACACATGAGATTGTTTCCATAACTCAAATTTGACCCACCATAAAGTACCAAATTGGACTAATTGTCCCATTAATTATTCAATACTAATTCATAAGTTATATATCACTTCAACGGATAAAAATAATTATTGAATTTTGAATCCCACAATATTTTTCACTTTCTGAGTGTGTTTGGTCATCAAAGAAACCAACATTGAGTTATCTTTCAAGAGACTTTGGTAATACCCCATTATACCCTATTATATCCAAATATATTAACTTTTAACTAATATTACCATGTTATATTATCCCTAACCTTATTAATTTTTTACAAAAATACCCTTTTCGAGATAACAAGTCCATGGAAAATCACTTCATGAATTCCATAATTGACACTTGGAAGACATAGCATAATGTTGGTGATATCTAATGAATTTCTAGGACTACTCTCATATGATGAACATAGTACTAAAAAATTATTTATAGAATCATGATGTCATAAATAAAATCATCCAAAAAAATCATTTTTTTGGAATATCATTTTTTTCCGCACCCGAAAAATTTTAAGGGTAATAGTTAGATCAAAAAGTTTAACAGTGTACTCATGATGGATATACCTACTTTGGAAGGGGGTATGTGGGACAATATATTTATTTATTATGTGATCATAATAAAATAAATAAAATAAATATTCTAGAACCACGTCTCCCCTTTCAATTGATCAACCATTTTATCAATCTGTGATAATGGATACATTATCTTAATAATTACTCGATTGAGTTCTTGGTAACCACCAAAAATGTAAAATGATTCGTTATCTTTCTTTAGATGGATCACATGTTCTATGAATGGTGATACACATAGGTGAATGGATCTAATATATGAAAAATCAACAAAATGAATCTTAATTCCTTCAATTAAATGAGTTCCATAAGGTCTGCTGGAAAAGTGATTGTCTAGGTATCGAGTATAAATCGAATAGAAAATCCCACATCCCATATTGGTGGAGGGATGAAAAATCAAGAGGAAACACATTGTAAAACATCACAAACAATAAATAAATACCACCAGTAAAAAATTGTTTATATATTTTAAAATAACCATATATATCTCTATATCCATTTCAAAATGTGAAGTTTAATCTCAAATCAGTATCAGGTTCCATTATCCATAGAAAACATGACACACACTATTAGGAGAAGTAAAAGATACTCATTAAAGATAAAATTCAATACAAAAATTATGGGAAATCTCACAATCCATCCAATAAATGAAATCCAATGGATTCATATTGGGGATATATTTTTTCCCATGTGTGATTAATATCACATTAAGAGAGGACACAAAAACTGCATCAGAGACCCATCTCATTCTTCATTATGAGGGGTACATATATATACCTCGCATAAGACATAAGATGTATAATAAGGTTTAATACATTAACAATGTGAGTCTATAAGAACGAATGATATGGACTTGTATCAAATAATTTACTCACTAAATATTATTATGTTGTTATATTACTTATCATTATCACTTTTCCCACATTAGTTTCCAATAGAAAATTGTCCCCATTTTGGAGAAGCTTTGTTTTGGATTTATATAGTTGGAAACCCATAGTTCGTGAATCATATTACAGTAACACAATACCTTCAGGTGAAGATGATATAGTTAATCTATCTAGGGAAGAAAAAGGCATGATAGTTATTCTATATCTCTCCATAGAAATCACATGAAAAATTAATATCCATTTATTTAATATATTATCTCCTTGAAATTTTTGCCCTATGAAATTAAAGTCAAATAAATTAGATTCTTCCATACATAGTGGATGTTATGGGTGATGATTTCTATTATGATACACTGTAAAATATATCATTCTCCCATTTCCATTAATGGACTAAGAAAACCGCCAATGGGAGTATGAGGGGCTCTTATCAGCACTAACCACCTTTCCTCTTCATGCTCATCTATTAGTTCTCTATCCGAAAAATCTATATATGATGTAAGATTAATCCTGGAAACATGAGAAATAATTTCTGATAAATTGCTAATATTATATATTGATGCCTTTGGAATCTCATCTATTACCTCCCTAGAATTAAAATGAACCACTCAATAAAAATGTTTTTCATAATTAGTCATAGAAATATTAAAATTTTATAGGATGAAAAGCATAGTAGACTAAAAACCCAATTGTATATATATCTATTCTGTGTAGAGGTATTTCATTAATTTCCAATAAAATTCTCTATATTTAGTCACCATATCCATCTTATAATATCACCTTTGGTGTATCCCTCCAAGACTAAAGGTATCATGTTTTACCTTAATTGAATCATGTTTTTATATGAAATCAAGTAGCAACTCAATCCTTTTTAACCAACACTCTTACATAAGGTGATCATTCAAGACATTTAAAGCACTATATTTCATCCAAATAAAATCCTGATCATTATATGTAGTTTCATTATTTAATTGTTCCATTAATAGATCCTAAATAGAAACTAGTGTGGCTATATTTCTTATAGATAAGAAAACACACACTATCATTTGAATGAAGTTCTGTGCAATGATATGGTTCTCGTTCTGCAGTTCATTATCCCCACCAACATGAGGTATTATCAAAATACTTCATAGGGGAATGGTACAACACAGATCAACCATAAATAGAAAAATAGTAAATATACCCAAATAATCAACATAGCAATGAGATTCAAGAATAACAATTCAATCATGTAGAATTAAATCTAATTTTAACTTAAAAATAATAAAATCATGTTTAAATATGAACTAGAATCAAATATAATTATTCCATGATTTTTATTTTCCCAAAAATCCATTGTGTCTCATGAATCTCAAAGATTAGTGTTCACTAGGGAATCAATTGTAAACATATGATTTTGTCTCAATAATTATACCTCACATCTACACGGATTTTTCACACTATATACACACAACATGTAATGATGATCAACCTCATTTTATAAAACTATTTATGAACCATCCATAATACCCATGTAAATGAATACCCAAACTAGAAAATTATAATGGCTTGAGATAGAACTTCCGGATTTGGTGCTAAAAACATAATGTATATTTTTTTATAAAAGATAACTGAAAAATACACATAAAATTAAACAATATATGACATTTTCTGTTCTATAATCTGGAACATTAGAGAACAACATACATTTATTAGAGTTTAACAGAAAATAAAACAAATTTCTACTATGAATCTATGTGATAACATGAAAGGAATCAATAACCAACATAAAGGTTCTATGATTCCCATTAAAACATTTAAAATAATATGATGGGAATTTAATTACCCATTAAGGGTTTTAAAACCATTGAAATACCTTTTTTGGGAAACCAGTCTTTGAGAATAACATTTGATTAAGGATTTTGAATTTTTTTCATAATACTATGAAAATAATTTCATAAATACCTTTGAAAATAATATGGAAATTATTTACATATTGAAAATACAATATGATTTTAGAATACTTACACTCAATTTCAATTAAAAATAATATAGTTATAATTCAAAAAAAACAATACGCAATATTTTTAATACAAAATACTATGAAAATTTAAAAAATTGATGGTTATCTTGGGCCTTCTCAGTTATTATGGGAATGGTTCACTCCCCATTCCTACCATATTTACAATATTTAAAATACATATTTTTAAACCATTTTAATCGTTCTATATTTATATATATTTTTTAGTTGAGTTATTATTTTCATAACTTGATAACAAAATAATACACATTTACATGTTTGTATTTTAATTAATAAAAACACCATAATAAGAAATCTTTTCCAAAATACTGCAACTGAATTTATTTACATCTAGATAGTACTTAAAATACATATAATTAAAATATTTTTATCATTCATGTATTCATTACAACCCATATTATTCATTTTGAACATATATTTGATCATTTATTCTTAAGAAATAGTTATTTCTTCAGTTTAGATGTACAAATATATAATATTTGAAAAATAAACAGGTACATGCATGACATGTCCCATATTATAGAAAATGGTAATATATTATCATATAATTGACAGATATGCTTGTATATATTCTTTATACACCTAAAATGATAACATTTCTTTTTAAAAAACTACATAAACTAATAGCATTATATGTATGTTTATAACATAGAATCTTCTATTAATACATGAATTGAGAATGCTAAAACACAACCTTTAAAAATAATACAACCACACGTAATCCATTCATATGGTATTATAAATAATGCTTAAAAAATATAATAGTCATCATATATATTGAATATATATATATATGATACAATAATAATAACCATTAAAAAATAAATTTCCAAAATAATAATTCCCTTATCAAAACCAAAAAATAGGGGTTACAACTTGAAATTAATAAACAGAGGTATGTTACATTTTTTTTGAACGGATGAAACTAAACAATGTCAGTCCATTTGTGTCTCTCATGTCTACTTTATTAATTTAATGGACGGAGTGTTACCCTTTCATAAACACAGACTCATTTACTTATGGGAGAGAAGGGATATATTTTTTTTCATCTTGTCAATGATAATATAATGTTAGATTGGGTCTTAGATAGATTCCTTGTGCATGTCTAACTGAATGACTTATTTATTAAAACTGATTGAAATAAGATTATATTTTACATGCAAGGATAGAAAACCGAAAATATTTATTGGATTTGGTGGGAGATCAAGCTTGGGGTGTAGATGTCCTGGAGACTCCAACATCACACATGGTGTTGAGATTAGAATTTTTTTATTTGTAGGTATAACTTCGTATGGCTTATTAGTATTTTATTATAAAAATTAAAGATAATATTTTCATTAATTATATTTGATGGTCCATAGAAGAGGATGATAATAGCTATCACTGAAGAAAGAGAGGAAGGATGGGTTTAGGGTTTCTTCTAGTTCAGCTGTAGGTTTAAGAAGAAACGTTTATCAAATGGTTGGATTGAATTAGTTCTATAGTCAAATTGAATCATGTTTGTTGATATAAAATTAAGTTCTAATGGTGGTAGGGAAATATTCATAAAGAATCGATGCCTTGGATTGGTTGAGCTGCTGAATCAAATGAATAAAGGTGGTGGACCAGTTGGATGTTGCCAAAATGTATTAGTTTTCTTTAAACAATGAATAATATTTTAAAACATAATATTTAACTTCTTGTTACAAAACATTCAATATTTTTTTATATATTTATATATATCAATTGTTCTTATATTTCATTTCAAATTTAATTTAAAAATTTATAATGGTAATTTATTTATAACAGTCAGATAAAAATACTTATATATATATATATACATTCATGGGTATTCTAATACACACAAAAATTCAATGAAGTTGGTTTGATTGATCTCGAAATGGTGATATATATTCCTCAAATCGGTATTTTTATTAGAGATATTGAAATAATATTTTTTCTTATCACACCTCCAATAGATATAAACTACCCAATTTTCCTCATTGTGTTTCTTGGAAAAATTAAACTTGTTTTATTATGTTATAGTAGTGGGTATTATGGGATTGTTCTAGTATGTCAATGATATATTATTGAATTCGTAAAAATAAAATTATTACTACATATGTCACTGTGTTCTTCATTTTATTTATTTATATCATTTATGAAATAGACATAATAGCTACAAACTAACTTTGAACCCTAGGGTGTTACATTCTACCGCACCACATAAATGAATTATTCCCTTACAATCCATTTGTTCTTACATTTCAAACATCAACTTTTAAAGGACCAATATTAGGTTGATGATCCCCAAGTTTTTCTTCATTACCCATAACACCAAGGCCTGAAAAGTATTTCAACAATATAAAATGTAGGATTTTTTCCTAAGATAATTAAATTCACATAATATTCAATTTATTTTACTTATTTTTCCTATTTCCGTCTTCTGAAATTGTAGCACCCCAAGCTTCCATGGTTCGTTTCCCTTAAAATAATACAATGTCTGGTGATGTATGCAACTTCAAGTTAAAACACAACACAACAAATCAAACTAGCCGTTATGGATAGTATTACCCACTTTTTGAAATTTTTTTAATTTTATCTTTCAAAATGGACTTCATTTTTGGGTTAGGAATATTAAAATTAGCTCAGGGGGTTTTTTTTGGTATTTTTTCTGAATACATTCATTTTTTATGAATAGTGAAAAACACAGAGTTATGTTCAAAACTGAGTTTTTATTTGAATAATTATTTTTTTAATTTATTTTTGGTCAAAATTGATATTTAATACCTATATAATTTAAATGTAACTCATTGGAGTCCGTTTATAATAATTATATATATATATATATTTTTTTTTATTGAACCTTTTACCGTCTTTTACCCACCTCCTTCGAGCATTTCCAAATTTGTATAAAACTTAATTTTACCACTTTTGTGAATTGAATTTCAAAAATTCGATAGACATGGTTGATATCAATATGTAAAATTTGGTTCAATAAGATTAAAATAATAATTGGTGAATAGTAATTTTTTATTTTATTTACCATGGTTAAATGTAAATATGGTAATTAAGAGTAAAAATGATATTATTATTACCATAAAACATGATCTAATTCTATTGGATAAGTATAATTCGCCCAAAATAAACCTTAGGAAAAAAATAAGAACCCCATTGGTCTACTTGGATTAGATTACGACATTTATTATTACATTATTTAAAGAAGAGTTAAAAGAGTTAAATTCAGAGTTTAATAACTAAAAATATTTTTAAGATAGGGTTACCCACAACATAAATTTGACTATAAATATTCATTAGAAATCTTAAAATATTTCATAAATAATGGTATTTTATTTATAATTATTAGACACTAAATAATTAAATATATTTATGACACAATGATAATGAAGTAATTACCATATTAATGAAAGATTAAATTAATTGATATTATAAATATTTAAATTAATCTAATTTGAGACTTTTAATAAATTCCATAATTTCATTGGTTAGTATTACATGTTAGGGTTGATTAAATGTATTTAGTTTGAAGTAATAAAGTTGTTATGACTTTAATAAAAATAAATTATTAAATAATGTCAAAATTGACATAAATGAGTTTTTAAATCAAATACAATATTATTGGTTGATATAATAATCATAAAAGTCTAATAGTCATCCAACAAAAATAAATAATATTATATATGTCTTTAATGAACCACTTTAGGTTATTTTGGAAGTTTATTGTATGTTTATTAAACACATAATTTAAAAATACTAAGAGACATGGTAAATGTCAAACTATATTACTAAGAGTTATATCTAAAAGATAAAGTTATCATACTGAACCAAACCTATGTAACACCTATTTGTTTGGTGGTTTTCGACCCATACACACATTATCCTCGAATTAAATTGTTTTAGAGCCATTAGAAACATAAAATGATTTTATTATAAAATAATATTTCAATCTTTTCCTATGGTGCCCCTCACCCCTCTTATAACAGGACACATCCCCTTCTATCCAATTAAAACCATAAATGCCATTTGGATCAGCCAAACCTTGCCCAAATATCCTCCCAACTATCCTCCCTTCCTTCTAGAGGACTTCCATCAGTCAGAAAGCCATCTTAAATAGCCCTTTTGATCAAATAAAAGGGAAGAACCCGAAGAAGAGGTAAATATTTCATCACCTCTTTTATATTCCTTTCTTCTTCCACTTCTTCTTTATTTGTTTTTCCAATTCTAAAATAAAAACTCTAGTATCTTATATATACAGTGATGTTATTATAAATATGGTAAAACCATATGCATTATTCTATCCATCCAATAAATGACAATTTCACCATACGTGTGTATGTGCGGATTATCGTCTCCACATCATGGTGTAGTTTATTATTCAAACACTTCATCATTTAGATGGGTATAATAATGATTAAAATGATGAAAATAATAAATATAACATGATAATTATTCTGTATATAAGATATTCCATTTAATTATATATGATTTTAATATCAAAATAATGATATTGTCGCTCGTGCGTACGTATGGATTACCGTCTCCACAAACGTGATAAGATTCATTTCTCATCATATCCATTCAATAATAATTTTCATTTGATGATTAAAAATAATTTTTAAAGACCTAGTATTATTATAAATATGAATAAGATACATAATATCCATAACAAACATTACTTACCTAACAAAGAATATAAACGAAAACGAATCAGTTAACACCCAAAAATATGATACTACTGAAATATCAGTATCAATGAAATATTAGAAGATCATATATGATATAATATTTATGTATATAGTTGTTACATAATTTAATAACAATGATTTAACTATTATATAGGAGGTTAACGTACACTCTACTAAGGAAAATTACAAGGTAAGGGATAATTTCACAATCTCTTTATTATCTGAGATTGTTTTTACATAAGTATCTACTAGGGCATATTTATAATCCACATCCATGATTCTTAAAAATGTATTCCAAAACATTTTTAATATTTACAAGACTATGGGTAAAAGTCATTTATAACCTTTTTTGAATTTTTATAAAAAAATTAAAAATAATCTTTCAGTCATTTTCCAAACAAGGTAACTTATGACCATTTCCAAAAAAATTAAGGTAATAATGTTTTTTTAACTTATACGTCGTGTGCGGCTATTTTCTGTCATTATAACATCGCCAAATATTACAATAAAATTTTATAAGATTATTTTCAAAATAAATGTTTTCTTTTAAAATTATATGGCTTTTAAGTGATTTTACAATAGAAAGAGATATTTCTCTGAAAAAATATTTTGATTTCATCTTTTTCAACATCCTTTCAAGTATTTTTAAGCTTAATCGAAGTTGATTTATTATGATAATGAAATTCCATATTGTATTGAAGTTTTTATGATATTTTTGACTATAGTTTTTTTATTTTCACACATTTCATGGTTTATAGGGAATGTATTGACATTTTGTATGCTAGTTTTAATACGAATGTCTATGTTATGTTGGAAGTTTTTCATACGAGGAATACATTGGACATAGAAAGTGACAGGTGGAGCCTGCTATAGATCATAGATGCAACGGTAGGTCTCATGAGACAAAATAGTGTCTTGGAACAATTCCTAAAAAAAATATTATATGTATTCTTGGCACAAGGCCTTGACTATGTGGTTATTAAGTTTTCATTATGCATTCCATCATTATTCAATTGTCTATTGATATTTCATGTGATTATTAGACTTCTAGAATATCTATGTGAATATGTAAATGACATTATTTGATTTTATCTTTGCCTTGTTATTCTGAATTTAAAGTTTAAATTTTTTTTTTTCCTATTCTTACATTGCCTTAAATGGTTATGTTTATTTATGAATGTTTTCTCTATATTGTTGTCCTTACTCAACATCTGAGCTCACCACATTCTATGTTTTATTTTTCCTAGGATGTGAAGAAATATATTATAACTGGCCTATAGGGATAGTATAAGATATTAGATTGTGGACTATGGAGGCTATGTTATTGTAGTTTTTCATTTTATATCATAATATAAAACATATGAATGTATCTAGTATTTCCAAGGATACTAAAATAATCGTCCTTTCGAGAATTTATATTTTATGATCCTGACAATGTTATATAATAATGCACCGACTCTGGGTAACTGGGGTCGAGGAATTAAAGTTGGTATTAGAAGAAGTTTAGTACAATCCTTGGAAGCTAGATTTAGAAAAACTCTGATTAGAGAAAATTATCATATGATTGACTTTGAGGATTAATATAGATGAACTTCCTAGAATTTTAGTATTGTAGAGATTTTGTACATTTTCCAAGAAATACATCCATGTCTAGATACGAATAGGTAGAGGCAGCTCTAGCATAGATGTGCCTTGGGGTAAAACCAAAAAACTCTATTTTGAGCTAGACTCAAACGGGAACTGCTGCACGACAATGGGCCTTGCTGCATTCTTGGTTACGACAATCCTGGGAGATATGCTTAGGATAATTCTCATTTTCTTTACAGACCATTATGAAGGCTTTATGAGTATATAATTCCCCAAAAAAAACATTTTTATGATTATGGATTATATCCCTAAACTGTTCAATTTATGTTAATAGTTTTACAAGATTGGAATTATGTATTGTAATTTATAAACTAATCTAGTGTATGAAATTGTTTACAAATGGATACAAGTGGAAGGAATGGAAACTATATCGATGCACATAATCCATGTAGGGATTTCCCTCATACTCAAAATATTATTAGTGGAGATGGTGATGAAACTGGTGTTGATCAGCTTATCACCATACTGGGACAAATCACGCAAGTTATGTATAATAACCTTACCCGTGTGGAGAACCCTGATCCACAATGTGGAGGATCAATGTTAGAACACTTCATGAGGAAAAAACCACCAACATTAAATGGGAGTAAAAATTCATTAGTAGCAGAGAAATGGATAAATTCCATAGAGAAAATATTTTACTCTTTGGGGAGTAGCAAAAGGGAAAATGTTGTCATGGTATTTTATTGTCTCACAAGAGATGTAAATCAATGGAGGTCATTGATTCAAAACACAAAGGAAGATGATGAAGTATAAAATATTGAATGGAGGGAGTTTAAAGATATTTTCTTTGAAAAATACTTTCCTCATGACCATCGAGCGGATAGGGAAAGTCAATTTCTGAGTCGGATGCAAATGGAGGATGAGAATGTCGCAAGGTATGAGGCAAACTATACAAGATTATCAAGGCATGCAGTAGATTATATATGTAACCCAAGAAGTAATATTGATCGATTCTTTGATTCGTTAAAGACATTTCTACTATGAGAAATAGTCTAACAATCCTTCATTTCATACGAAGATATTGTCTCATGTACTATCAAGACAGAAAAGGAATTATCTATGTCTTACGAAATTAAAGCAATGTAAGAGAAGAAGATATCTGTTGAACACTGTAGAAATGGAAATACGGGGAATAAAGGGAAAAGTTGAATATCCATCATGTAGTAAGTGTGAGAAGAAACATCATGGTACTTGACTGAATAGAATGGGAGTCGGTAACAAGTGTGTTGAAAAAGGCCACCAACATGTGATTGAAAGGGGAAGAAAGAGGGTGTCAATGTTGAATTATAAAATTTTAGATATAGGGGGCATTATGAAAATTAATGTCATAATAACCAAGTAAACATACCTCAGAAAATGCCAAGGGAGAAATTCCAAGCTTCTGAGATCACTACTACTGTGGTCGAAGCTCATAATGATGTCGTTGAAGGTAATTTAATGGTTTTTTCAAGTTTAGCCGATGATTTATATGATTATGGATCATCACATTATTTCATATCTTCCCAGTTTGCAAAGAATATTAGATATTTTCCATTTGAATTAATAAGGGAGTTGCCAATAAAAACAACTAAGGGAAAAATTATCACAATAATGATTTTGAATCAGTTCCTGTTAGGGCATATAAATGTTATATATCTTCTGAATTAATCGTCATACCGATGATTGAATTGGATATAATCCTCGTTATGGATCGGATTTCAGACCTTGAGGTGAAAATTTATTGTAATAAGAATGAGGTTACAATTTTCGATGATGATAAGGAGTACCTTATCTTTAGACCAGAAATGTCACTACCTGATTATTATCTTGATCCACCCCCATTAGATCTACTAAATTCAATTATTGGGGAAGAAGAGAATGAAATAACATTGGGTGAGGAAAATAATTACCGAGTATTGGACATACCTATTGTGCAAGAATAAGTTGATGTGTTTCCAGAATATTTACCTAGATATCCTCCAGAACGAGAAATTGAGTTTTTCCATTGATTTAAATCTTGGTTCATGGACTATATCCAAGACCTATTATAGAATGGACACTATGGGATTAGTCAAACTAAAAAAACAACTAGAGGAATTGAGTAAAAAGGGATTTTTTTTCTCCCTTGTGTTTCTCCCTGGGGAGCCCCTAATCATTTTGTTAAGAGGAAAGATGGATCTGTGAGGTTTTCCATTTACTACAGGGAGATTAATGATATAACAATAAAGAACAAGTATCCCCTACCTCGCATTGATGATTTATTTGACCAACTTCATGAATCACAATATTTCTCAAAGATTGACCATTGATCTGCATGTCATTAGTTGTCTGTGAAAAAAGAATACATTCTGAAAACAACATTTCGAAATAGAGACAGGCATTACGAGTTTAAAGTAATGCCTTTTGGATTGAAAAATTCACCCTCTATCTTCATGGATCTAACGAATAGATTTTTCATATAATATCTTGATGAATTTGTAGTGGTGTTTATTGATGATATCTTGGTATACTCTAAAAGCTACAAAGATCATGAAAATCACATGATCATCATTCTAATGACTCCTAGATGAAATTAATTATTTGGAAAATTTAGCAAGTGTGAATTCTAGCTTCAAGATATTTCTTTTCTTGGACATATTTTCTCTATGTATGGAATCTCATTTGATCATTCATAGACCATGTCAATCCAATAATGGCCAGCACCTATGAGTATAAATGAGGTACACAGTTTTATTGGTTTAGTAGGTTATTATCGAAGTTTCATCCAGAATTTTTCCCGGTTGGCTAACCCATTAACCAAGCTCACACATAAAGGGGTCAAATTTGTTTAGACAAAAGTGTGTGAAGAATTTTCTGAAGAACAAATATGAACATTAGTCAATTATCCTATCTTCACTCTTCCATCGGGGAATGATGGGTTTGTTATTTATAGTGATGATTAAAAAAATGGATTTGGATGTGTCCCTATGCATAATGATAGACATATTGCCTATGCATCACAACAACTAAAAATTCATGAGAAAAACTATCCTACTCATGATCTTGAGTTTGCAGTTTTAATAGTTTCTTTGAAGATATGGAGACATTATATCTATGGTGAATAATGTGAGATATATACCGATCAAAAGAGCATGATGTCTATTTTTTCCATTGAACGAACTCAACATGAGTCAAAGGATATGGCTTAAACTACTCAAGGATTATGATTGCATGATACACTACCACCAGGGGAAGGCAAATAAGGTGGAAGATGCTCTGAGAATAAAGGATCATGGATTTTTGAACAATATGAGAATTGAAAGGGATCCTATTTTCATGCATATAGTGAAAATGGATATGGGAATAATCATCGAAGGTGAAACAGCAATACTTTTTCAAATGGTTTCCAAACCATCTTTACCAGAAAGGATAACAAGTTCACAGGCTGATGATGAGGAGTTTTAAAAAAAATTAATGTTCTAAATGATGGGAGACTGAGTGACTTCATATATGAAGATGGATTTTTAAAATTTGGGAAGATACATTGTGTTCCTGACATACCTAATCTAAAAAGGGAATTGTTGGATGATGCTCATAGCTCTAATTTCTCTATACATCCTAGTAGCACAAAGATGTAAAGAGATTTGAAGGAACTTTTTTGGTGGGACAACATGAAGAGGGAGATTGTTGATTTTGTGTCACGAAGTATGTTTTGTCAACAAGTGAAATCTCTAAGGCAAAAAACTTGAGGAATCATGCAACCTATTCTCATACCTGAGTGGAAATGGGATAATATTAGGATGGACTTTGTCATTGTGCTACCAAAGACACCTAGAAGAAATGATGCAATATGGGTCATTGCTGATCGTCTTACCAAGTCAGCACATTTTTGTGCTATAAGAGAATATTTACCACTTGAACAATTACCAAGACTATATATTAATGAAGTTTTAAGACTCTATGGTGTACCTTTATCGATTATTTTTTATCATGACCCCTGATTTACATCAAGATTCTGGAAAAGTATTCAGAAAGCCCTGGATACTGAACTTCGTTTGAGTACTGTCTACCACCCTCAAACTGATAGAAAATCAGAGCGGACTATTAAAACTTTATAATACGTGTTGAGATCTTTCTCAATTGACATTCATGGTATGTGGGATCAATATTTATCTCTGGTATAATTTTCCTACAACAATAGATTCCATTCAAGTATTTAGATGGCACCATATAAATCATTATATGGAAAAATATGTTGCACACCAACGTGTTGGGATGATGTCGGTGAAAGAAAACTCATAGGCCTGGAACATATTGAGGAAATGATATAAAAGGTGAGGTTTATCCAAACCCACATTGAAACTGCACAAAGTAGGCAGATGAGCTATACCGATAACTAAAGTAAGGATTTGGAATTTCATGTAGAAGATCTTGTTTTCTTGAAGGTATTTAAATGGAAGGGAGTTCTACGATTTTGTAAGAAGGGTAGACTAATTCCCTGGTACATCATACCTTTCAAAATTCTTGAATGGATTGGGGTTGTAGATAACCATTCTGTAATGACGCCAAGTCTCTCCAATGTTCACGATGTGTTCCACTTATCACTGTTGAGAAGATACATTCCTAACCCAATGCATGTAATCACCTATGGGAAAATTGAACTGGAACTTGATCTATCTTATTGTGAAGATACTATCAAAATTACTAATACCAGAAAACAAGTGATGAGAAAACCAGATGACTCGTCTGGTAAAAGTTCTATGGAGACATCATAATATGGAAGAGGCAACTTAGGAACCTAAGGAACATATGATGAAGAACCACCTAAATATTATTATATATTAATATTATAGATATTTTGAGGATGAAATTATTTGAAGGAGGAAGAATGTAACCCCCCAAGATTCCACGGTACGTTTCCCTTTGAATAATACAATGACTTGTGTTGTACGCAACTTCGAGTTCACACACTCTACAACCAATCAAACTAGTCGTTATGAATAGTAATACCCAATTTTTCAAATTTTATCAATTTTATCATTCAAAATGGACTTCATTTTTTGGTTCAGAATATCGAAATTAGGTTAGGGTGAATTTTTGTTATTTTTCTGAAAACATTCAATTTTTGATGAATAGTGGAAAACACTAAGTTATTGTTCAAAACTGACTATTTATATAAATAATTATATATTTTATTTAAATATATTTCAGGTCAAAATAGATATATAATAACTATATAAGTTCAATGTAATTCATTGGAGTAATTTTATTATAATTTTAGATATATAAAAATATTATTGAACTATTTACCTTCTTTTACCCACCTCCTATGAGCATTTTTAAATTTGTATAAAACATAATTTTACACCTTTTGAAAATTAAATTTATAAAATCTAAGAGACACGGTTGATATCAGTATGTAAAATGTAGTTCAATATGATAAAAATATTTTTTTGGTGAATATTTACATTTTACTTTTTTTACCACAGTTAAATGTAAATACAGTAATTAAGAGTAAAATGATATTATTATTACCCTAACACATTTCATAATACTATTGAATAAGTATAATTCGAAAAAAGTAGCCTTAGTAATAAAATATGAACCTCTTTGGTCCCCTTGTATTAGATTATGACATGTATTATTATTTTATTTAAAGAATAATTAAAAGAGTTAAATTCAAGGTTTAATAACTAAACCATTTGTAATATTTGGTCAAAACAAATATACATTTGACTAAAAATATTTATTATAAAGATAAAACTATTTCCTAAATAATTTCATTTTATTTATAATTTTTAAACATTATATAATTAAATTTATTTATGACACAATTATGATGCGGTAATTACCATATTGATGAATGGTTAAAGTAATTGATTTAATAAATATCCAAATAAATCTAATTTAAGACTTTTAATGAATTACACTAATTTTTTATGTCAATATGACATGTTAGGTTAGATTAAATGTATTTATTTTGGAGAAATAAAGTTGTTAGGAATTTAACAAAAATCAAATATTAAATAATGTCAAAATTGACATAAATGAGTTTTTAAAACAAATACAATATTATTGGTTGATAAAATAATCCTAAAAATATAAGGTTCAGCCAAATGACTTCAATAATATTATATATTTCATTAAAAAACCACTTTACATTATCTTGAATGTTTATTGTAATTTTATTAACCATATAATATAAAATACAAAGCGAAATGGTGAATGTAAAACTATTAGACTAAGAGTTAAATCTAGAAGATAAATTTAATAGAGTGACCCAAACCTCTCTAAAACATATTGGTTGAGTGGTTTTCAACCCATTACCACATTATCATTGAAATAAATCATTATTTAACCATTAGAAATAGAAAATTATTTTATTATAAACTAATATTTCAATCTTTTTCTAAGGTACCCCTCACCCATCTTATAAAAGGGAACTTCCACTTCTCTTGAATTTAAACCATGAAAGCCATTTGGATCAGAAAACACCTACCCAAATATCCTCCAAATAGTCCTACCTTCATCTTAGAGGTATTCCTTTATTCTTAAAGACAACTTCAAAATCCCTTTTGATGAAATCAAAATGAATAACCCGAAGAAGAGATAAATATTTCATCACCTCGTTCAAGTTCTTCTGTTCATAAACATACTCTTTATTTATTTTTTCCATTCTAAAATAATAACTCCAGTATCATAAATATACTATTATGTTATTATAAAAATTGTACAACCATATTCATTTTTATATCCATCCTATAAATGACAAAGTCACCATACGTGTGTACGTACGGATTACTATCTCTACGTCGTGGTGTAGTTTGTTATTCAAACACTTCATCATTTTGATTGGTATAATAATGAGTATAAATGATGAAAATAATAAATTTAACATGATAATGATTCTGTATATATGATATTATATCCTATTATATATTATTTTAATTTCAAAAGAATGATGTTGTCTCTCGTGCGTACGTACAGATGACAGTCTCCACGAACATGATGAGATTCATTCCCTGTCATATCCATTCAAGAATAATTTTCATTTGATGAGTAAAAATAATATTTAAAGAATTCATATCATTTTTAATATGAATATGATACATTTAATCCATAACAATCACTACTTAAATAATAAATTGTATAAATGAAAATGAATTTGTTAACACTAGAAACGATGATACTCTTGAAATATCATTAACAATGCAATATTGGAAGATCATAGATGATATCATATTTATGTATATAGTTATTTTATAATTAAATAAAAATGACTTAAATATTGTACATAATGTTAACGTACCCTCGACAAAGAAAATGTACAAGGTAAGGGTTATTTTCAAAATTTATTTATTATTCGAGATTGTTTTTACGTAAGTATCTATTGGGACCTCTTTATCATCCACATCCATGTTTCTTAAAAATGTATTCCAAATCATTTTTAATATTTACTAGATTATGGTTTAAAGTCATTTATAACATTTTTTACTTTTTATAAAGTGTTTTGAAAAGGAATCTTTCCATTGTTTTCCAAACAAGGTACCCTATGACCGTTTCGACAAAAATTATGGTAAGAATTTTTTAAACTTATACGATGGGTGCAACTATTTTCTACTATTATAACGTCATCGAAGCTTCCCTTACAAGATTATAATAATATTTTCAAAATAAATGTTTTCTTTTATATTTATATAAAATTTAAATTATTTCAAAAATATAAAGAGACCTTTCTCTAAAAATATGTTTCTATTTCATCCATGTCAACATCCTTTGATGGATTTTTAAGCTTAATTGAAGTTTATTTATAATGATATAGAACATCAATATTTCATTGAAGTTTTTTTGATATGTTTTACTGTGGATATGTTATTTTCACACCATTCATGGTTTATGGAGAAAGTGTTGAAATTTCGTATGTTAGTTTTAATACAAATGTTTATGTTATGTCTGAATCATTTCATATGAGGAATGCCTTGGACTTAGTAAGTGACTCGTGGAGCCTGCTATATCTCCTCGATGCATCAGTAGGTCTCATGAGACAAACTAATGTCTTGGTACAAAGCTTTGAAAAAATATTATTTGTAGTCTTTTCACAAGTCCTTGACTATGTGTTTATGATGTCATGCATTATACATTCTAACGTTATAAAAGTGGCTATTGATATTGCATGTGATTATTAAACTAGTAGAATATCCATGTGAATAAGTAAATTGCATTATTTGATTTTATCTTTTACATATTATTATAATGGTCATGTTTAAAAGTATTTTTTTCTAGTCTGACAATTATTTAATTGTTTATACTTATTTATGAATGTTTTTTTTCTATATTGTTATCCTTACTGAGCATCTGATATCACCTCTTTCTATGTTTTATTTTTCCCAGGATGCGATGAAGTGTATTATGAAGGACCTTCAGGGATAGTCTAAGGGATATGAGTGTGGCTTATAGAGACTGTTGTGTTTTATTTTTTTATTTTATAATGTAATGTAAAACATATGAATGTGTCTAGTATTTCCAAGGCTAATAAACTAATAATTCATTCGAGACTACATATTTTGTGATCATGAAAATGTTATATAATAATGAACCTACTATGGGTAACTAGGTTAGGGGATTTATAATAACTAGTGTTGGGTGGATATAAAAATTTGAATATAATTCATATAGTGGTAGTTTAAAAATAAAACTACATAGGGATATTCTAAACTTGATTCTTAATTTAAAGTCATAGAGACTCATCTTCAAAGGATTCAAGATCATATACGAATCTTATATGAAAATAGATACTCAAATGTTGACATAAGTTTGTTGGGTATAAGATTCCCTCTTCCACAGCTGCATTAAATGATTAAAGTGATTTGGATTATTTGGACAGGTTAAAACACATAAAAAATAAAATTATTATACATTCCATTGGGTTTATGGTAGTTATGATGTATCCATCCAAGGTCAAAATAAACTAATAATAGTCCTAGAAAGAGTCTTAGTATGTCATATATACATGAAATGTTGTGTAGAATCTTGTAGGTAAGTCGTAAAGCACCACAAGGTTGAAATGCTCAATGACAGGACTTTATCGTGATCCTAACCAATATTTCATATGGAAGGTATAAGAGATTTTTTTCCCCGTATTTCATTATTAAATTTAAAAAGGTAAATGATTCCTAAGAAAGGATACAAAATCAAATGAAGGGTTCTAATTTTACAAAATTATCTAACGCATTCCTTAGATACCAATTATACTTCCTTGAGCTTGTGCCTTTGGATTTGGGGCTAAAAACATGTTTTATATTTTTTTATAAAAGATATATAAAAAATACACAGTTCTATATAAAATAGATAACCCTTTCCAATCATGGTTTTGGAAGATTAGAAAAAAATTAAATTCATCATAGTTGAAAAAAAATAAAACAAATTCCTACTAGGATTTCACGTGCTAACTTCAATGGGGTTGATGAACAACATAGTGCTTTTATTATCCATATGAAAAAAATTTAAAATAACTGGATAATCATTTAATTTTCTTGAAAGGGGGTTTAAAATTGTTGAAATTCCATTTTGGGAAATCATTATTCGAGAATAACTTTTTAGAAATTCTTTTCAAATTATTTTCATAATTCCATAAAAATACTTTCAGAAATACCATTGAAATTAATATTTAAATAAAATACAAATTGAAAATAGTTTTACATTTTATAATAATTACACCCAAATTGCATTAAAAATAATACAGTGATAATTCTGAAAAGACAATACAAAATCTTTTATAAATGACATACATGGAAAATTTGGAACATTGAAGGCTATCTTGGGCCTACCCACTTATTGAGGGATAGTTTCACTACCCATTCATACCATATTCACAACATTCAAGTATACTTTTTTTAAAATATTTATAAGTTTTATATAGTTATATATATTCCATCACTAATTTTTTAATTTTAAAAACATGATAACATAATATTAAACATATACATGTTTTTATTTTAATTTATACACATACCTTAATAAGAAATACATTGAAAAGTTGTGAAAATAATTTTCTTTACTTATAGACATTAAATGTAATGAAAATACAGTTATAATTCATGTATTATTTAACAAACATAAAATCCATTTTGAATATACTTTTGATCATTTATTCTTATAAAAGAATTATATATTCACTAAGTATGTGCATACATCAAATTTTCAAAAATAATACTGGTGCATGCTTGACATGTCACATATTATAGGAAATGGTAATATCTTATAATGTAATTGACACATATGAAAGTTTATAAAAATCCTACAAATAAATTAATTGTGTTTGTTTATTTAAAACCAACTAAAATAATAGTGTTTTTTCTGTATCTATAATGTAGAATCCTAAACCAATAAATTATTTTAGAAATATAAAACACACACTTGGAAAATATTAAATACTCAAGTAATCCCATCATAGGTTTTTAGAAATAATGTTATATAATATAAAAGCTTCTTCATATATAAATTGATATACATATATATATACACACACACGTATATATACACACACATATATATATATATGGGTTACCTTAACAATATCCATTAGAAAATAAATTTGGAAATTAACAATACCCTTATCAAAACCACAGAAATAGGGATTATATCTTGAAATAAATAAAAAAGGCCCCTATAATTTTTTTTGAATATAAATAATAAAAGGGTGGAATTCCATTGGTTTCTCTGAGATGTGTGTTTTACACCACGTTAAAGAAAATATTATGTTTCATGGGGTCTCAGATAGATATTTTTGAGCATATCAAACTGAATGGTTTTTTTTATTTTAACAAATTTAAAAAATATATATTTTATATGAATGGATATGGAACCAAAAATCACTATTAGATTTGGAGATGGATCAAGCATTGAGTATAAACATCATAGAGAATCTAACTTCACACATGGTGTTTAGATCAGGTTTTGTTTCATATGCTACTTGTATACAACTTATTCGTATTTTAGTATATTAAACATATATAATATTGGAAGAAATTTTATTTTATGGGCCATAGAAGAGGACTATAGAAGAGATCACTTAAGGAAGAGAAGAGGGTAGTGTCGAGGGTGTCTTTATGTTCGGCTATAGGTTGAAGTTGATAGGATTAGAAAATGGATTTCACAGATTTGTTCTATGGATGAATTGAATCCCATACATTGATTTAAATTGAAGGTCTGGTGATGGTATACGAAAACATGTATGTAATTGATGGCCTAGATGGGTTGACCCACTAAATCAAATGGCTAAAGGATGTATATCTATTGATTGTAGGAGAAATGGGTCTTGCATGATTTTCTTTCGGTTTATCATCATTTAATTTCTAATTCTCATTTTCATATATCGTATGTTATATAAATACTAATATTTTAA
This sequence comes from Viscum album, assembly GCA_963277665.1. Classification (NCBI taxonomy): domain Eukaryota; kingdom Viridiplantae; phylum Streptophyta; class Magnoliopsida; order Santalales; family Viscaceae; genus Viscum; species Viscum album. Next base: position 396,584,685 of record OY728151.1, on the reverse strand, counting down.
AAAAAAATCAAAAAATTCATTATAATGCATTTCATTTATAAATAAATAGATACTATTAATTTTTTATAAAATAATAATAATATTTGAAAACAAAATATTTAGCTTCAATGTATAAAAAATTCACAATTGTTTCTCTATATATATATCCATGATTCTTATATGTCATTTCAACATTACATTCAAAATTTCTAAAAGAAATTTTTTTATAACAGTCATGTAAAATCCATATAAATATGTATATTCAATGGTATTAAAACACACACATAAATTCCTTTATATTTTCCTGATTTCTCTTGAAATGGTGCAATACATTCGTCCTATTATTATTTTTATTTATTTTTCTCTTGCTCTGACATATTTTATTATCACATATTCAAGAGATGTGGACTACCCAATTAGCCTTGTTGTGTTTCATGGAGGAATTCTAGTTTTTTTATTTAAAATAGCAGTGGTTTTGATGGGTTATTTATTATTTTTCAATGATGTATTAAGTCGTTTTATAAATAAAAGTTTTACTACTTATATCATTTCATTCACAATTTTACTTATTTATTCCATTTATGTAACATATATAGCACATAAAAACTCACTTTGAAACTTAGTGTGTTACAAACAAACGTCCCAAAGGGTGTTATTGATCCCCATGGGATGGCTAGAAGTGTTTGGGCATAAATAAATGTTAGAGGGAACAATTTATCCCAAAGAATTAACTACCAAAAGAAACATTATAAGTTAATTAAATGGATTCTCAGTATTCTAAACAATGCTCAATGAGAATAATACTCTATATAGATAGATGATGATAAATCCTCAGGTTATCTAAATAAATGATACAAAAACCCATCAAGATTGAATCACATCGTCTCCTGGTAATAACTAAATCATGACTCCATCAGTCGCCATCATCACTGAAGATCTCATGAGTCAAGAACTCCCACCACCACCATGTTACGATTTACCTTTTCCTAGATCGGACATGAAAAAACATATAATTTCGCAAATGCTGAGGTAAAGGGTGAGAAAAAAGAGACTTGAAGGATCTCACCAAATGTTCAGTAAAAAATTCAACTAAAAATAATCCATTTATGATTAAATTTAATTAATAAGATAAAAGGATTTTCATTATCTCATTAAATAGTAAAATAATATTTCAATCGGGATAATTGGAATGTATATCCAAAATAAGATTAAATGAATTTGTGTTTCATAAAAATAGAAATACGTTAATATCTTTGTTCAATAAAAATTTGCATATAATAATAAATTCAAGACAAGTCACCATAGTAATATTCCATAATGTTCACTAGTTCATGGTTATAGGTACCTCTCACTACTCATTCAGAAGATCGTCGATCATTTCTTTCACACATCCCTAAAGCGTAGCCATCATGATAAAATCAATTAATACCAAATTCGTGAAAATCTTTTAAAATTTATTTAGTAAGATTTTTCCTTATTAATCTAACACTAGGGTGTTAATGGAATATTTTGATTAAACTAATCACCCAGTACCTACACAATTTCACATACTCTTTAAATAAATCAATAAATAATGCTAAATTCAATTTAATTAATAATTCACAATTCAAAATGACCAATTTCCAGTGTTTATATTCCATTTCAATATCAAAATAAAAAACATGGTTTTTATAAAATTCATGAATTTCAAAATCATATTTAATTATTATACCTTTTATTAAATAATCAATAAGAAAATCATTTTATCATATCGCATTAAATTAGAATACATATTTTCCCAAAATCTGAAATATTTTCAAATTCTTTGAATTTTGTTTTTTAAAATCAATTCATTTTCTAAATAAAACATAAAATAATATAAATTTAATGAAATCAATATAAAATATATTTCAATTCATGAGAAAATTCATGATTTAAAGTATAATAAAAAACATTATTTTAAGACACTACTTGGATAGAAAGATCATGAAGTCACTTGAAATAGGAACTGCAGACCAAGAGTTGATGGTGAGTAAGATCAATGAAGAATTCCTTGAATCATAATAAATTACAAAAAGGTTTATATCAAACCAAAAACTAAGTATCTATAACTTTCAAAGAAATAAATAATATAAGAATTGTGGATTCCAAATCAATTAGAAAATAGTTACCATAAGGAGATGAATCACATTCCATAACAGATCATTCTAAGAGATAATGGGTTAAAGCTCTTAGAATCCCCCATTGAGAGGCCCCAAATTCCATTGGACTGAATTAGTTTTTATTAGGTATTGTTTATGATTTATAATAGGATTTATGATTCATTAATTTATATTTTCAATGGATTAAAATAAAATTTTCAATATTTCTTTTATATTGTGACTAATTATAGAATATTGTGCACCTAACCATTCACCCTTATAGAAATTCTATAATGTGTCACATGGTTTGGACAATTATTTGAAAAAAAAAATTCCAACCCTATTCACCCAACGAGGACACATAATATTGGCCCACAATTTTCCTATAAGGTTATTACTACATATGATAACTATCCATTTCCTTACTACCCGAAAACAAACTGTTTGGAGGGGGCCATATAGTTTTCAATTAATCTGCCTCCCCTCAAGAACCACATGAAAAATCTCATAGTTTTATAGGACACCCCAAATGGTTTTACCTAACAATTTTTCAATTGTAAATAGATTCAAAATATTAAAAAACATCACAAAAAAAGAAACAAGCAATAATTAATAAAAAATAACGTGTACGAAGTACCTAACAACTACTAATATGATGTAACATGACACAGAATTCCATTGGAAAACTATAGTGGATTTATTCAATCGATTCATTCATCTGAATTTTGATATATTGGTACCCAACCAAGTGTAATGTAATTTTATCCCATTGTAACTTTTTCATTAAATAATGAATTACTTATAGTATTCTCCATATATCTCATGATATCATTCAAGTTAGTACATGGATATAGAAGATTTTTCTAACAAAATATAAAATACTATATATGACCTTGATATTCACGATATTCATTATATATCAATTACTAGTATTATTATATTGGATAACATTTATGGTCTTGTAATATTTTATAATGAAATTAAAGTGCATAATAATTTTTTGGTTTTGTTATCTACTATTTTGGTAAGCCATAATTAATAAATATTTCCATTAAAAAATTATATTGTCTATATTTTTTGGGAAATATTTTTTTTAAAATTTATATAAAATGGATATATCTCTCGTATTAGTGTGGGGCCAATTTTTTAGATTTTTCTGAAATGTTTGATTTATAGTAGAATAGTGAGAAATAACATATTTACAAAAAAACGTAACTTTTCTAAAATAATTATGACAAATTAATGAAATAAATATACATATAAATAATTTTTATTATAAAATATGTATTTATAGAATAAAATTAATCATTTATTACTATTATACTCAATTTAGAAAAATATTATTTACATTTTGGTTAAAAAATAATATTTTTTTCCAATTAAAATATAATTCTCCCATTTTTATTTAATTAATTATTTAGAATGATTCATTCAATTTCAGATTATTTTCATACTATAAAAAACCAAAATTGTTCATCTATAATTCAATAAATTTTATGAAGATCAATTTTTTACATTAATTTGTTATAAATTCATTTTGTGCATAAAAATACATTTTTTAAATAGTTGTAAATTGAGTTTTACGTACTTATATTAAAAGTAACATTTTTAGTTATATAAATTCAATCTAATAAAATGAATCCCATATTTTAATTACACATACCATAATTTGGTTATATGTATAATTTATCAATTTCGATAGATATATGTTGTCATGGTAAATGTTTTTGGCCAATATAATAGAGATATATGGATTAGAGAGGGGGTTAAACTATGTTTTAAGACATCAAATGTCATTATAAAATTATTATATTTAATTACATGAGACTATATATAGTTTAAATTATATTATATTCAAAATTTAATTTATTTTATTCCCCATTCCCATGAATAAGATTGTATATTTTTTTAACATTAAGGGTATTTTAAAGGGTGCCTCTTCCCTCAGTATTGAAAGAGGGTGTTTTCCCTTCAATTATTCACACGATGAATGCTCGCATACCATGAAAATGATCTACCAAAATATCCTCCCAACACCCACATCCATGGCCTAGAGGTTCTATTATTCCTAAAAGAACCATCCCAAAATAATTAATGTTTTTTAAATAATATTATCTATGGATGTTGGTTGTGTTCTTACCATGATTATTCATGTTTCTATATAAAAAAATATATTAAAAATATTATATAACCATAACAAAATAGTTAAATATATATTTTTATATACTTAATTTTATTATATAAATTTTAGAAAACTTTTCTATCTCCTTTTATCCAGTGGAAAATTATAACCTTTAAAGTGCATAAATGAATTCTACCAATTCAAAAGATGACACGTTTCCTTTATAATCACTTACATATTGGAATGTTCTAAAATTGAATATGTTATATATATACTATTATTTTGTAATATATTTAACTAATATTTTTCTAGAACAATATTTAATTATTTAAATAACATTTCAAATAATATCTTGATATTAGACAATTACCCAAAACATGATTATCACTGATTTCATTTTTATCAGTCACAATAACAACTAACATAGAATTAAAAATAATCATGAAAAATAATTATATAAAATATATTAAAATACTATAAATCATCTAGACTGACAAAAATGGAGTCTATGAATATGGTTCAAAAATACCATTACGAAGCATGTGTGTAATAATTAAAATTATAATATTTTGATGATGAAAATATTCAATATCATGATAATTAATGTATAATGAATGATTATAATTAATGTTAATAAAAGATAATTTATAGTAATATGGTTATAAAATATGTTATTACTATTAAGTCTATTATTATTCATTTTTAATCACTTCCATAGATGTAATGTATTAAGGTAAGGTTCTATTTTTCTAAATTTAAATTCTATGAGACATGCTTCTTATAACTCACAAAATTAAATTTAGATTTTCATAAGCTACCTTAATGAAATATTATATCATTATATACTCTATAATATTTATATATAATGTTACAATCAAATTTTTTTAATTTAATTGGTTTAAATTACAATTTTATAATAGTTGTAATGGTTTATTGGCGCACTTAATATTCTATGAGATATATTTCATATTTAATATATATTTCATATTATGTTGTTAATATTTATTTAAACATGGAATATTATTTTAAATTTTATTTATATTTTATTAATTTTATATTACAACTAATTTTTTTTCTTTTTTGGAGTTCGATCCAAGATATAAATTTTTTTAAAGGTCTCATCATCTTTATTTCAGTTAATTGGTATATTCTAAATATTTACCACCTTCTTACATTTTTCTATTTTGTATAATTCCCAAGACTTCTTTTTCTAATAAGATTCCTGAAAATGATTTGAATTTATTAATTCATCTATTTTTCTCTATTACAGGAGTTTTTAATTCAATGACTAGGAATGATTATTTTGATTCACAAGTTATGGCTACTAGATTTATGATTTTCCAATTATAGGATTAGGTGCCTTGATTATTTTCACATGCTTGTATACTAATATTATGATCATTATGATATTCGATTTTTTTTTACCAATATCTTTATTATGATCTTACAATTGATGATATAGTGATATATTTTTCAATTACTGGGTTCTTGATCACGAACAATTATTTTGTTTTTTACTCACTAGGATATAAGTATGATTATAACATATGATTCGGTAAGAAAATGATCTAGTATGATATGATTGTAGGAAATGATCAAAAATATATGTAATGTGATTTTTATGTACTTAATTTCCAATAACACAAATCCATTATAATTATATGATTTTATTATTATTTATGAGATGTAATGCTTAAATTATGAAAATATAATTGTGTTTGAATATATTCATATCACATGGTGACTTTTCCTATGCGAAATGATTTATTACATGAGATCATGGAGTGTAGGTATAGGGTGTCTCAGTTTCTATCATCACTGGGTTTAGTTCATATTTATGGAATAGTTGATTTGTTTTGGTGATTATTGTAGTTATTTTTTGGGATTAGTGTAGTTATTTTTAGGGATTTTTCAAAAAACATTAGTGATAACCCTATAGAAAATTAGAAATATTGGAAAACTCGTAATATTTTGTATTTTATTGTGTGTGTGGTCATGAAAAAATGATATTATTGTCAATATATGAACAAGATTATGTAGGATTAATTGTCGATTCTCTTAGGGATAAAAACCCCTAAATAGGTTAGATGAGTATTAACTTGATCATCACCCAAATCATGACAAGTGGGCTTATTTCCCCCTATTGTTTGACACTCCAAGGGGGATAATATTTATAAATCAACATACCCTTTATTGAAAATTATAAATTATTTAAATAGATTTGGATTATGTATTATATAATTAGGTTATGTAACCAAATAGTAATATGGTAATGGAAACCCCAAGTTCATCTGAATGAGTTATATGTTGATCTAAGTTTATTATAGTTGAACTGGCACAATATTTGGTGGAATTGAATTTTTAAATGAAGAATAAATATTATTATTATGTTTTCAAATTATTACAACCATTTAAACTAATTTTGATGGAAGTTATCATAGCTATTTTAGTCTCCAAATTTATTTATGAAATTAATCCTAAAAATAAAGCTATGAAGGGTATGTTTCTAGAAACCCCATAGTTGTACAACTATATAAATTTATCTTTCACAAATGGATATGATGAATAAATATTTGGATACTACTTTATTGGGTTGTAATATATGATTTCTCTAATCTCTCCCATGATTGTTATATTGATATTTTATTAAAAATTATATAGTGATTCATGACTGTATTAATAATACCATCACTGATTTAAATTAAAAATAAAATTAAAACTACGATGACATTTTATAAGGTTCATAATTTAACAAACAAATATTTCAATATATATGTTCATATATATAAATCTTATATTGAATATATTTCTCTAGAAATGCCAATAAAATAAAAATATCTACAGCAAATTATAATTAAAATTGGAATAAAACCACTAGTTAGTATATATATAAATGAGTTATAAATTCCTAAATTTAGTGGTTAACTAATTAAAAATATTTAATGTTAAATGGATTCTTGTTCAAGGAAATATTTTTAATATATTTTTATATTATTCAAAAAATAAACAGTTAAATCATTAAAATTATTATTGTAGTAATATTTAAAATTTCAATGTAACACCCCAAGTTTCTACGGTATGCTTCTCTTTGAATAATGCAATAGCTTCTGTTGTACGCAACATCGAGTTCTGACACACCAAAACCAATCAAACTAGCCGTTATGAATAGTAATTTCCACTTTTTGAAATTTGTAAATTTTAATTTTCAAAATGGAATTCATATTTGGATTCCGAATATCGAATTTAGCCTTGGGTGAATTTTTGGTATTTTTCTAAAAAACTTCATTTTTTGATGAATAGTGAAACCACTAAGTGGTAGTTAGAAAACTGAATTTTTCATAAAATGTAATTTTTCCGCTTCTGTGAGTGGAATTTCGAAAATCGGAGAGACACCTATAATATCAAGGAGTAAATTTTTGTTTAATGAGATGAAAATAATTTTTGGTTAATAGTAACTTTTTACTTTTATTTACCACGGTTAAAAGTAAATAGGGTAATTAAGGGTAAAAATAATATTAATATTACCCTAACACATGTCATAACTCTATTGTACAAGTGTATCTAGACAAAAAAATCCTTAGGAATAAAATATTATCATTTAGGTCCACTTGGATTAGATTAGGACATTTATTATCATTTAATTCAAAGAAGAGTTAGAAGAGTTAAAATCAACGTTTATTTACTAAAACATTTTTAATATAAGGTTATACATAAGATAAATTCCATTATAAATATTAATTAGAAAGATGAAAATATTTCATACATAATGGTATTTTATTTATAATTTTTAGACATTAAATTGTTTAATTTATTTATGACACAATGGTGATGCAGTAATTACCTAATTAATGAAATATTAAAACAATTGATATTATAAATATCAAAATAAATGTAATTTGAGACTTTTTATGAATTACACTAATTTTCAAGGTTAATATGACATATTATAATTTATTATATAAATTGTTTTCTATGTAATAATGCTGTTATGAATTTATCAAAAACAAAATACCCAATAGTGTCAAATTTGACATAAAAGAGTTTTCAAAACAAATATTATATTATTAATTTATATTAAATTCCTAAAAATCTAAGGTTATTCCAAGAGATTTATATGATGATATGTGTATCATTAATGGACCACTTGGGGGTCTTTTGGTGTTATATAGTAAGTTTATTAACTATATAGTATAAAAATACAAAGTGACATGGTAAGTGTCAAACTAATTAACTAAGAGTTAAAACTAAAAGATAAGTTTAATATAATGACCCAAACCTGTCAAAATTCTTTTTCATGAGTTGTTTTAGACCCATAACCACCTTAAACTTTAAATAATCCACTTTTGAGCCATTAGAAACCGAATATTAATTTATTTTAAAATAATATTTCTAGCTTTTCCAAAGGTTCCCCTCACCACTCTTATAAAAGGGCACTCCCCTTTCTCATTAATTCACACCTTCAATGCCTTTTGGTTCGGCCGAAACCTGCCAAAATACTCTCTCAACTTCCCTCACTATAACTTAGAGGCCTTATTTTGATCAGAAACCTAACCTAAGGATCCCTTTTGATCAAATCAAAAAGAAGAACCCGAAGAAAAGGTAATGTTTTCACCACTCATTTTCAAATTCCTTTCTTCTTCCACTTATTCTTTCTTTGTTATTACAATTCTAAAATAATAACACCAGTATATTATATATACTATGATGTTATTATAAATACGGTACCATAATATTCAGTATTATATCCACCCTTTGAATAACATGTCACCATACGTGTGTACGTATGGCTTACCGTCTCCACGTTGTGGTGTAATTGTTATTCAATATATTATTATTTGTATGGGTATAATAATGATGTGTAATTCATGTAAAAAATAAATATAACATGATAATTATTCTGTATATATGATATATCATCCAATTATATATTATTTTAATATCAAAAGAATGATATTGTCGCTCGTGCGTACGTACGGACTACCGTCTCCACGAACGTGATGAGATTCATTCTCCATCGTATCTATTCAAGTATAATTCTCATTTTATGAATAATAATAGTATCTAAGTACTTTATATAATTATATATATGATTAAGATACAACCTATCCAAGAAAAACACAACTTACATAACAAAACATATAAAAGAAAACGAGTAAGATAACACCCAAAACAACGATAATACTAAGATATTATTCACAAATCAATGTTAAAAGATCATATATGATATCTTATTGTTATATATAATTCTTTTCTAATTTAATAACTATAATTTCACCATTTTATAGGAGGTGAACCTACCCCCAACCAAGGAAAAGTACAAGGTAATGGTTTATTTCGTAATCTCTTCATTATCCGAGGTTTTTATACATAATAATCTATTGGGACTTCTTTATCATCCACATCCATGTTTCTTAAAAATGTATTTCAAAACATTTTTACTATTTACTATAATATGAGTTAAAGTCATTTATACCCTTGTTGACTTTTGTAAGGGTTTTATAAAGGAATCTTTCCGTATTTTTCCAATCAAGGTTCTTTTTATCCTTTTCGACAGAATTAAGGTAAGAATGTTTTTTTAACTTATACGTCGGATGCAGCTATTTTCCACCGTTATAAAATCGTCGAAACTTCTCTTACAAGATTATAAGAATATTTTCAAATAAAATGGTTTATTTTATAAATATATTACTCTTAAATGATTTCAATATAGATAGAGATATTTCTCTAAAAAGAGTTTTGATTTCATCTATGTCAACATCCTTTGATGGATTTTACTCTTATTTGAAGTTGATTTATTATGATACAAAAATTCTATATTGTATTGAAGTTTTTGTGATATGTTTGACTGTGGATGTGTTATTTTTATATATTTCATGGTTTATGGATGAAAAATTTAAATTTCATATGCTATTTTTAATACGAATGTTTATGTTATGTTTAAACACTTTCATATGGGAATGCATTGGACTTAATATTTGACAGGTGGAGCATGCTATAGCTCCTCGATTCATCGGTAGGTCTCATGAGACAAAGTAGTGTATTGTCACAAGGCCATAGAAAAATCTTATTTTTAGTCTTGGCACGAGGCCTTGGCTTGTGGTTATGATATTCTAGCATTATGCATTCCATGATTATGAAATTGGTTATTTATATTGCATGTGATTATTTGATTACTAGAATGTCCATGTGAATAAGTAAATGGAAATTATTTCATTTCATTTTTTCCATGCTATGTTGAAGTTCAAATTTAAAATGATTTTTTTAAGTTATAAATAGCCTTAAATGTTTATTCTTATTTATAAAGTTTCCGCTATATTGTTATCCTTACTTGGAATTTGAGCTCACCCCTATTCTATGTTTTATTTTTCGCAGGATGTGAAGAAGTAATTTATGAATCACCGGCAGGGATAGTATGAGGGGATAACAGTGTGGACTATGGAGACCATATTGTTGTTGTTTTCATTTTACTATGTAATGTAAACATTATTAATGTATCTAGTTATTTCAAGGCTACTAAATTAATCGGTCTTTCGGGACATGATCTTTCTTGTGATCATGCCAATGTTACATAATAATGCACCGACTCTGGGTAACTAGGGTGAGGGCGTTACATTTAATATATGAAATAATATAACAAAAATTACTCTTCTTATAATTGATATGAAATATGTATAATAACACTTAATTCATAAATATCCTTTTTCTAAAAATGAAATACTCATTTTGATTATTTTTTTTCTTTTGAAAGATAAATTTTCAGAAATTTTAATTTTAATTTTAAAAATAAAAATCATTTTAGAATTCATCATATGAAAAATAAATTAACATAAATTTCAAGTACATTTCTAAAATAGTTGATTTGTTAGTGTATTGTGAAATTTTAATTTTTTTTAATAGATATAACTCTTATGACATAATTAGGATATAAGAATAATATTTATATAGATATAACGTTTTTATGAAAAAATATTTATTTAACTACTACAATAATTAATTTGAAACATCTATGTTGAATTTGGATTCCATTAAAAGAATTTTTGGACACTGAGTTTTAATTTATTCAAGAAAACATATTTCTATCATATTAATACAGATATGTATTAAAAATGACCAATTATATTATTTCATGTTTAAAATAAATAATACAATTATTTTTTATTAAATATTCCATAAATTGGTTGGATTTGAATTATATGAAATATTTTTTAAAATACATTTTAAAGGTAACAACTTTTTTCTTAAAAGTTTTTTATTTATCTTTAGTGTACTAAAATTAAATGTAATTTTACCCACCATTATACATTTAACATGATAATATGGATTCCATTTTTTGGGTTCCACAAACCATAATTTTTATTATTGATCAATTTCATTTGTGACTATAAATACATGTTACCTTTGTAATGGGTTTTCACCACAGTAATCGTTAAAATGAGTTTCAATATGAGGTGGGGTTAAACATTTATATAGGACATCGTTTATCAAAAAAAATGCCTAATTCTTATTTTTTAGTGTATTTTCACATTAACATATCATCTCATCAAAATTGGTCTTATATGTTACATGTTTTCCTTTTAGATGGATTTATATAATTTTAATTTTACACGAAATTATTAGGGTGTCACTACCCCCACATATAAAATGGTAAAGAAAATTATTCAATTAATAAAACACCCAATGGTCTGTTATATCATCCACGAACTATCCATATATAATATAAAAACCCTTATCCACTCTATATATGTTCGAATATTCCTAAAATACATTTCTAAGAAGACTCAAATATTTATTTCAATAGAGATTATCCAAGGAAGAAGAATTTGATCTTACAAATATATTTTAAGTTTATATATTTTTAAACATCAGAAAAATATTATATAACCATATGTAAAGAATTAAATTAGAATATTTAGTATAATAATATGTTTTATGTTAATGTTATAACAATTTCATAACAATATTAAATCTAATGGAAAATAAAATCACCAATTGTTCACTAGTGTGGAATAACTCCTCAATGGTTGACACGTTTTGTTATTCATCAGTACCTTACACAGGGGTTTATTAAAAGTTATTTTATGAAAATATAAATATATTATTTCTAAATAATATATGTCGTACATATTATTATTGAAGGGTAACATATTAAATAAAAATAATTGAAAATTAATCTATGATAAAAGAACATTACAAGAACCAAAAACATCGCCAATTTCATCTACCTGAATCCTAAAAAAATATCATGGACTAACATTACAATATTAAAACTTTTAGTGAAACATATTGTTTAGTACCTTAAATAATCAAGAATAATAATTCTTATATCCAGGAATGGGGGCCAACATCAACATTTGGATACATGTGGAGACTAATTTAAATTACAAATGTTTGATAATGAATGTAAACATTAACTAGAGATTTAATGTATAATAAATGACTATAATTTATGAATATAAATTTTGATATGTATGAAAATTGTTGTAAAATAATTTATCAAAATATATATGTTTTTTTATAGTAAAAATAAATCACTATCTCTATAGTCGATTGTTAAAGTAAGAGTTTCGTCATCCAAATTTTTAATTCCTTGATAAATAATTATTAAAATGAAAACATATAAATTTATATATATTATATAAATACTATTTGAATTACTAAATCAATATTTAATATTTAATTACGTTAATTAATTTTTCATTCCATGTTTTCTCTTTTATAATTTTTCGATTCTAATATTATAAAGGTCATAAGGGTTTCATTTGTCAGTGTGAGTTCTTTGAGACATGGGAAATTTTCATTAATTTTCTGGATATGTTACATATATATACATACATATTGATTATTTTATCACACATCAATTATATTTAATTAATTTAATCGTGTATCTCAATTTCCATCTTTCCTTGGGTTTTTATTTTTGATATACCAATTTTGTAAGGATTTCCTCATCAAAATTTATATTCAATTAGATTCTTCTATATTCATTAACTATGATTCATATTTTGGTGTATATACAACCAATGAAATTTCTTTATAATATATTTGATGAAAATTTTATGGATTTACTAATTAATATATGGTTCTTTATTTCATGGTGATTTAAATTAAGGTCTAGAAATGTTGTAAGGGTTTATAAAACAATAAAACTTTTTCAAAAGATTGTATATTATTAAATTTCAATTTATTAAAATTATATATTAATCATATCCTAATACAAAACTATTTTCATCATTGATAATTATTTTTTTATCAATTATTTTTTTTAATTTCAAACCCCCATAAAGATGAAATCATCTAAAAAGTTATTTTAAGAAAAATCCTATATTATTTCATGTATTTTGGTTTATAATTATACTCCTCAAATTCTATGATCCTATAATTGTATTAGTAATTTTTTATATATATATATTTATTTGATAATGGTATTAAATACAATATCTGTGTTTATTTTCAAGTGATTATAAATAATAATTTGAAAATATTATGTATGGCACTGTTTTATTTGTATTACAACTGTATGAAAATAATTTTTTTAAAAAATATATGGATTGAAAACATTTTTTTCACCATCATAATTATTATTTATTTAATATAATTTTTAATGTGACTATTTGTTCAATGAAAATTATATTCCAATTATTTTGGTATTTTTTTAATGCTATATAAATAAAAATTAAGAATGTTTTAATTCATATTCATATTACTTTTATAAATGTTTTTTGGTATATTTTAATTTCTAGTAATGACTTTTATGATTTTATGGGGTATTATTTTGTGATCGCATCCACTATCATTCTCTTAATTTATTATGATGATGATGTTTTTATTGATGTTTTTATCTATCTAATTTTTATTCCTATGGTTCAATTAACCTATGATGAAATGAGGAATGTATTTATTATCTTTTGTAACACATATGTTTTGATTTAATTTTATTAAGGATTGGCCAGAATTATATACCTCTAGTGTAATAAATAGAGATTGATATCTCATGATTCATATATGATAAATGAGTATTGATTCCCTCTCTTATATAAGAATTTTGCAGTGGAAAATTACCCACTATATTATGTGAATCATGTAGTGATGTCTGTTGTACTATGTTATGTGAATATAGTTTTGATACATAATCCAATATTTTATTACAACTTATGCTAATTTTTTTACATAATTTATTAGAACTCCCTTATACTAACATTGTTCTTTAATATATTATTTTTGTTCTCTCACATGACTCGTGTATTATATTTTTATAATGCTTTATGTTGCGAGTTATTAATTTAAAAAATTGGATATAATTGGTTTCATATTTATAAAATATTATTTTTTACCTTCAATACAATCATATAACCTAAAATCTCATCTTATTATTAGGTATTATGTTTGATTTTTATCACCCATGCTCATGCCTATGGTAAAACCCTTGTTGAAACATTGATATTTTTCACCATTATTGATATTTTTAACTCAATAATTTCTCATGTTTTATATTCCCAATGTTATGAGGATGAGTATAACCATAAAGATTTCTATAAATGGATCTAAAATGGTTTGATTATCTATAAATGATAAAAAAAAATATGTCACTACTTTTTTAGGAAAATAATCATTAATAATATTAAAACAATCCAGTTTTTGAATTTTATGATTATTTTTGAGTGATAATTTTAACATTTTAAAAATATTTTAAGATTTACATGAGAAATATTACATGGTTCCAAAGAAATTGTGCAATGAATGTTTTTTAAAATTATACAAGAGATTTTTTTTAGAGTTTCTCATATAATATAAATTTTATTTATCATTATGTATTTTTATGATTTTAATAAAAAACACATTCAATACTATTTTATATATAAATTCTATGATACTAAATTTTTATATATCTTTAAATAGATAAATTCTATTTATTTACCTTTTTGATCACCACCTTCTCAATATTATCGTAAAGTGGTGAATATTTTTTTTTTATCAATACTTTTTTAATAATCGATCATTGGAAAATAAAACATCCTATTAAATATTAAAAAAATTATTTTACTTCATCATTGATTGTTAATCGTTCAAATTATATTTTTAATTTTCTTTACTAAATACTGTATTCATCGAATGATCATTCCATTTGAATTTATGTTAATTTATCATTTTTCAATTTAATGAAAATTGTTCAATTCTCTAACATATTAAAAACATCAAACATATTTTTTTATAAAATCAACCATTATCTTTTTGGATGCATCTTAAGAAACATTATATTATGTAGTCCAAAATATCTTTTAAATCAATATATGAATATAAATTGTAACATTTATTATTTTAGTTACTATAATCAATCTCATTATTTTTCTATTTGAATGATATTTAGTTATGTCATGATCCACCTTCACAAAGATGAGGGAAGAGACAAAAAACCATTAGACTCCTCCTTCTTCATTTTGAATGATGGATAATGACCCCCGATTCCCACCTTCAATATAACCTGGAGTGACGAATAGTACCAAGGACATAGAATCGCGAGTAATATGGAAGGCATTAACCATTCATAAAAAAAGATCAAAAGATAAGATGGTAACTCTCAAAAAACTCCAAATATAGAAATTAAAAGTAAAGCCAAACTCTCTTTTACCATGTGAATGTTCAAAATAATATGATAAAAAGTACAAGAAAACTCCAAAGGAAAAGAAAAAAAGAAAATTAATAGTCAACATAAATATCCCAACGTCCAAGAAAATACGGCACCGCACAGTCCTCAAATTCCTCCTGGAAACCTGATTGCAGTTTTATATACGTAGGGTGAGTATACATGTATAATCTGTAGGGAAAACCAAAATCACTCATTCACAAGTTGGGATGAATACTAATTCCTCATGAGAAAGTAGAGGTATCCAAAAAACATATCAAGGGAAACTATCCACCTGTCCTAAATAAGGAACACTCCCAAATAAACACAAGTTAGGTAAAGTAATAGTAATAGCACATCGATATTCAGGTTCCCCTCACTACTTTCCCACTATTTATTGAATAAATACTATGCATTAGACCTCCCCCAAAATTTTCACTGTAGTCCCATTTCCACACCAACAACAACCATTTGGGATACAAAAACCACTCGAAGACACCTGGGCCCCCATTACCATACGTTACCACGCTCGTAGACACCTGGGCTTGAACAACCATCATCATGCCCCAAGGCACCTAGGCCTCATCCCGAAGACACATTGGAAACAATCATGGATGTACACACCCGGGACAACCACCACAACGCACCATTCCCAAAGAGTCTTGAGATATAATAGAGCTCAATACTTCATATCGTACCCGAAGATTCTTTAGATACATGGTTGAGGGAGCAGAATATGAGTTAACTACCATCCATTAATAGGAATGTTTGGAAATACCCCATCCCCAATGAAATGGGGGTTTTCAGCATGAGGTTCTCAACATCGGTGGGGTTCATATAATAAAAACATGAACTAAACATTATAAATATTGGTAAAAAAAGACTCAACCCAACCTAAGGGTTCTAAAACCTACCCATACACAAACTCTCTCGTTACTATTCATACATGTATAAATTCACAACAGCCACAACCAGATCACAACCCATATTTGTTATAATGTTCAATTGATTTCATTAGAAAATAATTCTTCACTACTAGGAATCTAACAAGGAAATCCTCAAGTAAAAACAAATCTTGAAAAAGATATCCATGATGTAATTTAAGCATTCACACCCATCTCTCTTGTAAACTAACAACAACAAAAGGGATCCGTGAGATCTCATGAAGTACTAAAACCAAACCAAACCCTAACATACGAGAATAGATCTACAAGCCAACATTTGAATAAAAAGAGATCCAATCCCCATCCACATCACCCCATAATCATAAATGAGAGAAATCACACTTATTAAAAGAAGATAGAATTTAGATTTCAAGAACTTTTCACTCCATTCATTAAGTACATTTCTATTATTGGGTTAACAGGGGTGATCACACAAGGATTATTATTCATTGGGAATCCATTTAATCAACCAGGTTTACATGATTAACTAGTTTCCATGTTACAGCCATTCAATCACAACATTATCAAGAAAATAGAGCTTCATTAGTGCGCAAGAAAGGATCACCAATGGACACTATTTTCAGTTGTAATAAGAACTTACAATTCACAACATATAAGTGAAGATTAAAGAGAACAACATCATCATCATTAAACACACACCTTCATTATTTAAAATCTGTTTATTAAATTTTTTAAGGTTTGGTTTCATCCATGCCCTGAGGAAATATTATAATACCCTCCATGCATGAGATATAGTAAAGAGGGATGAAGAAAACCGTACTTGTATGATCAAGAATCAATGTTTTTCTCCTTGCACCATGAATTGGCATTGCGCAACTTTGAGAGGAAGAACTCCAAGGTCTCTATGGATGAGCATGAAGGGCTCCAGCACAGACGCATGATTTGTAATTAGAATAAGGACTCCAAATGCACCCAGGAAAGGAAAGAGATGAAGGAAGAAGAAAACACAATCTATGTGTGATAAAAGTCTAGATCCATGAGTTACATGATATGATATCTCGAACCGCTTAAAAGGTGGATTGTAATTGCCGCACATGGTCGTTGGTTACACACGAAGTTATTAATTATTATTTAATAGTTATCATCATTGATGGTGGAGATATCAGCTATGTGTTGATAAGTATCATATAAATAGATAAAACCACGTAACATGCTAAAGATGGAAGGCATAGGGAATTGTGTGACGCTGAGGAAAAAGCCACACATTTTGGTAACTGAATGGTCTCCCAACACTTGGGGGTATAAAACTTCGTATAATGGGTTTAAACGGTTTTAAAAATGGTATTAAAATAGTTTTAAATTAAACAATACATTATGGGAATGGAAAAAGAAAACTCAGGATACTTGAAGAAAAATGAAAGGGAGGGAGACACATTTCCACTGTAACGGTTCCACCAATTAGGTGAGACACCGTAAGCGGTTCCACCGTTTCAATGTGAAACCATGGTGGTGAGACCGTTATGATTCCCCCTTCATAGTTCCCCCATCACAGTGCCCCTGTCACTGTGCCACCATCATTGCACCACCATCACAGCGCCTTCATCATAACACCATTGTCATGGGGCATCCATGTTCGGTGCCACCATTTTAGTGGAAACTTTTGGTGGGACTAGGTTTTTGGAAAACTACTTAATGTGTCACTAATGGTCCCTAGGATAGCCCAAACACTAGAAATTTGAAAAATTAATGAACCCGGAGGGTCCGGACTGTTACATCAGAAACATCTGAAACTATTCTCATCCTAAAGAATCAATGAGTAAACCCAATTAAAAGAGAGGGGTCTGAACAACCACCTTTTAAGATACCTCTTCAAAACAAAACCACCCTAGTGTTGTTAAAAGGCTGGTAAAAATCTCTACATCTTAGAACACCTCTCCCTCATCAATCCCATGAAAAACTATGGTTACACCACCACTCTTATCCCCTATGTAACCACCCCACCATTTAATGGTCACACCGTCTAGGCATATGGATTAGGGAGTCCCTTCCCCCATGTCAAGATATTATCCGCTTTGGGTGGAACTGAATCTCTTGCACGGGTTTAATCGCATCCAACTTACTGTTTCTCAATTAGGCATCATGTCCACCCCTACCCATGGTGAGTAATTTTCACATACACATAGAGAAAATGAAAAACAGATCATCCCATAGTTAACAAGGTCAACCAATATATCACAATCATGTACAAAACAACACCGAATAAAACATGAAACAGCTCTAGGTACTAAGAATGAATATGTACCCCCCCCCCCCCAACTCCTATGTACTCTCCTTGAGTCCACCATGTATCCATAACACACAAAATAAGTGAATAGTGTAACACCCCAATCTTTCACGGTGCATTTCCCTTTGAATAATGCAATGGCGTCCATTGTACGCAACTTCGAGATTCTAACACACCACAACCAATAAAATTAGCCATTATGAATAGTAATACCTACTTTTTGAAATTTTATAAATTTTATCATTCTAAATGGACATCATTTTTGGATTCATAATATCGAAATTAGCTTAGGGTGAAATTTTGGTACTTTTCAGATAACTTGCATATTTTGATGAATAGCGAAAATTACTAAATTTTAATTAAAAACAACTTTTTAATAAAAATAATTAATAGTGATAAATTTTTAATTTGAGTGGTTTTAAAGTATATTTAGAATATATTTTTAGCATTTAATACAATGTTAGTCATTGGATGTAATTTCACATTTAAACCATACATAATCAAGTGTTAATCTTTTGATAGTTATTATCTCTTAAAAACAAGCCATTTGTTTTGACGACGGGAATTAATTTTTAAATTAATTAATGCAATTGATGTTTTTTGAATTTGGTAAAATAGACCTCATTTTTTAATTCATAATATCAAATATATCTTAGGCCTAATTTTTGGTATTTTTCTGGAAACATTCAATTTTTTATGAACAGTGAAACCACTAAGTGGTAGTTAAAAAACTGAATTTTTCATAAAACGTAATTTTACCGCTTCTGTGAGTGGAATTTTGAAAATCTGAGAGACACGGTTAATTTCAAGGAGTAAAATGTGGTTCAATGAGATGAAAATAATTTTTGATGAATAGTAAATTTTTTCCTTTATTTAACACGGTTAAAAGTAAATAGGATATTTAAGGGTAAAAATGATATTAATATTACCTAACACTTGTCCTAATTCTATTGGACAAGTGTATCTCGACCAAAAACAACCTTAGGAGTAAAATATTATCATTTAGGTCCACTTGGATTAGATTAAGACATTTAATATTATTTAATTCAAAGAAGAGTTAAAAGAGTTAAAATCAAAGTTTATTTACTAAAACATTTTTAATATAGGGATATACAAAAGTTAAATTAGATTGTAAATATTAAATAGAAATATAAAAAAATTTCATACATAATGATATTTTATTTATAATTTTTAGACAATAAATAAGTTGATTTATTAATGACACAATGATGATTTTGTAATTAACATAATAGTGAAAAATTAATATAATTGATATTTTAAATACCCAAATAAATATAATTTGATAATATTTATATATTAAAGTAATTTTATAGGTTAATATGACATATTTGGATTGATTTAATTTACTTTGTTCTAAGTAATAATTCTGTTATGATTTTCACAAAAATCAATTATTGAATAGTGTCAAAATTGACATAAAAGAGCTTTTAAAAACAATACTATATTATTAATTTATATTCAATTCCTAAAAATATAAGGTTCGGCCAAGAGACTTATATCTTGATAGGTGTATCATTAATGGACCACTTGGATGACTCTTGGATGTATATAGTAAGTTTATTAACCATAAATTAAAAAAATACAAAGAGACATTGTAAAAGTGAAACTAATTAACTAACAGTTAATACATAAAGATAAGGTTAATATAATGAACCAAACCTATCTAAATTATATTTTTTGAGTGGTTTTAGACCTATCCCCACCTTAACCTTTAAATAATCCACTTTTAGCCATTATAAACTGAATATGAATTTATTATAAAATAATATTTCTAGCTTTTCCAAAGGTTCCCCTCACCCCTCTTATAAAAGGGAACCCCCCCTTCTCATTACTTCACACTTTAAAAGCCTTTTGGTTCGGCCAAAACCTGCCCAAATACTCTCTCAACTTCCCTCACTACAACCTAGAGTCCTTATTTTGATCATAGAGTCACACTAAGTAGCACTTTTGATCAAATCAAAAGGAAGATCCCGAAGAAGATGTAATGTATTTACCCCCTTTTTCAAATTCTTTTCTTCTTCAACTTCTTCTTTCATTCATTTCCCATTCCAAATTAATGAATCTAGTATCTCCTATATACTATAATATTATTATAAATATGGTACAACCATATGTAGTATTCTATCCATCATTTGAATGACATGTCACCATATGTGCGTACTTACGGCTTACCGTCTCCATGTCATGGTGTAATTGTCATTCAATAAATTATTATTTTTATGGGTATAATAATGATGTTTAATTAATGTAAATAATAAATATAACATGTTAATTATTCTTCCTATATGATATACCATCCAATTATATATTATTTTAACATCAAAAAAATGATATTGTTGCTCGTGCGTACGTATGGACTACCGTCTCCACGAAAGCAATGAGATTCATTATCCATCATATCCATTCAAGTATAATTATCATTTGATGATTTAAAAATAATGTTTAAGGACTTGATATAATTCTGAATATGAATAAGATACAACCTATCCATAACAAACACGGCTTACGTAACAAATAATATAAAGGAAAATGAGTTAGTTAACACCCGAAATGACGATAATTCTAAGATATTATTAACAAATAAATGTTAAAAGATCATATATGATATCATATTAATGTAAATGATTCCTGTATAATTCAATAACAATTATTTCACCATTATATAGTAGGTTAATCTACCGTCGACCAGGGAAAAAGTACGAAGTAAAGGGTTTCTTATCTCACTTTTAAATCTGTGAGATTTCCATTATTCACCGCTTATTTATTGCATGTGGTGTGTGTATTTCCCATGTTTGTATTCATTGTGTAATATTCATTAATTAATGTATATTTAAATCATCATTGTATGATCCTTCTTTCATGGGTGTATGTTTCGAATGTTACCAAATTGGTAAGGGAATTACAAATTTCAATTTCCACACATTCATCTTTACGCATAATTCATTGATTAATTTACTCCAAGATTATGTGTGGAATAATTATTCATTTGATTATGTCATAATTTCCACTCCCCTTTATGTGGATATACATTTTATACACATAATCACTCCATTGATAAATTCTCAAGTCATCATTATGAACATGATAAGAGTAATTTTAACTCAATCTCCATTTGTTGAGTTAAAAATCCAATTCATTGGGGTTGTTTTTACAAGAATATGTGTGAATGTCCTTTGATTGTTTTACACTAAATATCCAATAATATTAAGTGTATTTATATTTGTCACACATAATTATATCATTGATTTATCCTTAACCTAAGGATACGGCCTTTATTGGAAATTTCATCTCAATTTACATTCCATTGAGACTCCATTGTTTTTATACACCAAATCACTTTTATATGGTGTATATAATATACATTGACATAGTATATCATGAATCCATTTATTCTCATGATATTACAAAGTCTTTATTACCTAAATTTTTCATAATCTAGTGTATGTCTTCTGGTTAGGAACTCTAACTAAAATATCATTTTAAAATGTTTTAAAGATTTATTATTCGAAATCTTTCTCATTAATGTCCATGTTTTAAAAATGGTTTTAAGGATTTTTTTATATGGATATTACATTTTTCAAATCAAAACTACTTTTAAAAGTTTCAAAGTGGTATGGGATACTTTGATTAAAAAATATATTTTAAATGGATTCTTGACATATAGAGTGGCTTTTAAATGTTTTCAAGAAAAAGGGGGATATTTCTGAAAATAGATTTGTTGATTATTTTAATCTATGTCAATATCCTTCTTCATTCTCGATTGTGGTCAATCTGATACAATACAATATTCCATATTGAATCTAATGAGTTATGTTTGACTATGGATGTTCTATTTTTATACCATTCATGGTTTGTGGTTAAAGTATTGACATTTCCTATGCTAGTTTTAATACAAATATTTATGTTATGTTTAAACCTGTTCATATTAGGAATGAATTGTACTTAGTAAGTGACGGGTGGAGCCTGCTATAGCTCCTCGATGCATTGGTAGGTCTCATGAGACAAACTAGTGTCTTGGAACAAGGCCTTGGCAAAATCTTATTTGTAGTCTTGGCATGAGGCCTTGGCTATGTGGTTATGATAGTCTAGCATTATGTATTCCATCATTATGAATGTGGTAATTGATATTTCATGTGAATATTATATTAGTAGAATATCCATGTGAATAATTAAATGTCATTATTTCATTTTATTTTTTCCAAACTATGTTGAAGTTCAAGTTTAAAAGGCTTTTTTTTGAGTTATACATTGCCTTAAATGTTTATTCTTATTTATGAAAGTTTCCACTATATTGTTATCCTTACTAGCCATTTGAGCTCACCCATTTTCTATGTTTTATTTTTCCCAGGATTTGAAGAAGTAATTTTTCAATGACCTGCAGGGATAGTATGTGGGGATAAGAGTGTGGACTATAGATATTATATTGTTGTAGTTTTTATTTTATGATGTAATGTAAACTTTATTAATGTCTCTAGTTATTCCGAGGCTACTAATCTAATCGGTCTTTCAAGACATGATATTTCTTGTGATCATACCAATGTTATATAATAATGCACTGACTTTGGGTAACTGGGGTCGGGGCGTTATAGTTGGTATCAGAGGATGTTTAGTACAAACCTTGGACGCTAGATTTAGATAAAATCTAATTAGAGCACGTAGACCTATGATGAACATTGAGGATTAGTATAGAATAACTTCCTAGAATTTTGGTATTGTAGAGATTTTGTGAGTTTTCCGAGCAATACATCCATGTTTGGATATGAGCAGGTAGAGGCGGCTCTAGAAGAGATGTACCTAGGGGTAAAACCCAAAAACACCGCTTTGAGCTAGACTTGAACGGGAACAGGTGCACGACAACAGGCCTTGCTTCACTCTTGGTTAAGACACTCCTGGGGGATATGATTAGGATAATTTACATTTTCTTTACAAACCGATTTGAAGTATTAAATATTTAAGATGAGAGTAAATGACTTTGGTTAATCCTAATATGTTTCAAATTGAAAATATGGTGACATTTTAATCTCTAAATGATTTTATTACTACTGTTACACACACAATGCTTTCCGGTTTTTGTCAATGGAAAGATTCCAAGGAAGTCATAGTGACTTTGAGAATGATGTACAAGGTGGGAACGGTGGTGGAAATGAGCAGAAAAATTGAATGTTTATAGGCGTACAAGATATCATCTTTATGTCAAATCGATTTTCCAAAAACATGATCAACAATATATATATTTACCAATTCCCAGACTCAACAAAGAAGAGAAAGATGATGAAGGATAATAGCTGCAATAGTGGAGACCATGGAGAAATGAATCCTCAATTTCCATCATGTAGAAAATTTGGAAGGAGGCACCCAAGAAAGTGTCTCAATGGGAAAAATAAATTCTTTACGTGTGGGAAGGAAGGACATAAAGTGATGAATTGTAGAAGCAAAATTAAAAGTACTATGGAAGAAGATAAAAATGGTCCCAAGAATCCATTTACAGTCATTTGCCTTAAATGTAGGAGACTTGGCCATTACCCGAGTGAATTCCCTATTCAATAGGATATTTTCTTGGTCAAAGAAGAAGATATGTGGAAATAAATGGTTGGAGAAATGTTTAAAAAGTATTAGTTCTCCTTGTTGATGGGTTTACTTTGGAATAATTTTCTCTTGTATTTTTAACACAGCAGTTTTCTATGTGAGAATGATATTTGAGGAAGAATTATCTTTTCTCTTACATATATAGTAATATATAACCATTTGGTTTTATATTATCGTTGGGTTTGAGGCAATTATATGTTATCATAATTTGGGATGAAAATGCAAAGTATGAGATAAGTTTTTTGGTTAAATTATGTTATGGTTATTTTGAGGAATTTTTCACATTTTGGTAATGTTAAAAATATAGTATTTGAAAAATTACAACCCACAACCAAAGTAAAAACCCACAACGCGCAGACCGTGTGAATACCCGAAGCGTCTGACAAAGCTGTGGGAGTCGAACCCATAACTAAAGTGCGATTGTGATTGATCGCCTACCACTAGACTACGTGTAGTCCCTGGTTAGTGTGACTATTATTTTTAGTTAAATGATTTTAATGATCAATAATAAGTTGATTTTGGTTCTTATGTCTTATCAAATGAATACCCTTAGTATAGGAAAATGATTTGATGATTAAGTGATAAATGTTATTTTGGAAGATGTTTTCTTTTTTGGGAACACTATATGCCCAAGTAAAATAGAATAATATGGGATTCCATTTGAGGAGTAATGGTGGATTTTTATCTATGTTTTTATTGTCGATTTATAGTGATTTGGGAATGATTAACCTATAATAGAGAATATGTGATTAGGTTAATTACTTTTTATTATGTGACTTTAAGAGTAGTTGATGTCATTTGGAGATACAATTTAACATGGAAGACTACATAACCAAATTCTTCTATGTTTTGGGTTTCAATATTAGTTTGGATTATATTGAAGGAATTTAAGGAAAATTGTTTATTGAATGGTATTTATTTAACGTTGGGGTATTGATTTTAGAAATTAAGATTAGTGTTTATTTCTATCAAGTAATATCCTTTTGGGGGATCATTAGATATTGTACTAACCATTTTGGTTTTGATTAATCTCTAAATATAATGTAAATATATTGTTTATCCTGTGTAGATCATGTGATTCTATATAAGTTTATTCTAACTCTTCCAGTGTGACCAAGTCTTCTTGAATACACATTGTTTAAAAAAATGACTTAGTGGTGGAAATTTATTAAAGAATGAAGCTCTACATAAAAAGTAGGTATATCTATTTATTTTCTTAGTAAATCTCCGAAATGAATTCCTCATCTGTATGTAATTTAACTTAAAACAAAAAAATGTTGTCCGTTTACTTTTCCTACTAGGAGACTGATGACCGTTTGTCCCACACAAGTTTGTGGTTTTCTTATTGTTAACTTTCTCCTGATCATGTTTTCTATCCCTCTCCATTAGAACTTCACACTTATTTTATCATACATATCCATATTTTTCTACATGGAATCCTAGTATACATTATCTCGGGTGACCATTGTACTTCTCTTTCTTTCTTTTAAAGTGATAGTTTTATTGAATCTTTTTCCGATGTGGGACATTCCATTATATTCCAATGCCCAATTAAAAAAAATTCTAGGATTTAATTTATTGAATGAGGGGAGAATGTAACACCCCAATCTTCCACGGTGCGTTTCCCATTAAATAATGCAATGGCATGCATTGTATGCAACTTCGAGATTCTAACACACCACAACCAACAAAATTAACCATTATGAATAGTAATACCTAATTTTTTAAATTTTATTAATTTTATCTTTCGAAATGGACTTCATTTTTGGATTCGTAATATCGAAATTAGCTTAGGGTAAAGTTTTGGTACTTTTCGAATAACATTCATATTTTGATGAATAGTGAAAATTATTAAATATTAATTAAAAACAACTCTTCTAATCGAAATAATTAATAGTGATAAATTATTAATTTGAGTCCTTTTAATGTATATTTCGAATATATTTTTACCATTTAATACAATGTTAGTCATTGGATGTAATTTCACATTTAAACCAGACATAAACAAGGGTCAATCTTTTAATAGTTATTATCTCTTAAAAACACGCTATTTGTTTTGACGACGAGAATTAATTTTAAAATTAATTAATGCAACTAATATGTTTTGAATTTTGTAAAACAGACATCATTTTTGAATTCAAAATATCAAATATATCTTAGGCCTAATTTTTGGTATTTTTCTGGAAACTTTCATTTTTTGATGAATAGTGAAACCACTAAGTTGTAGTTAAAAACTGAATTTTTCATAAAACATAATTTTACCGCTTTTGTGAGTAGAATATCGAAAATCTGAGAGACACGGTTAATATGAAGGAGTAAAATGTGGTTCAATGAGATGAAAATAATTTTTGGTGAATAGTAACTTTTTACCTTTATTTACCACGGTTAAAAGTAAATGGGGTATTTAAGGGTAAAAGTGATATTAATATTACCCTAACACATGTCCTAATTCTATTGGAGAAGTTTATCTCGACCCAAAACAACCTTAGAAGTAAAATATTATCATTTTGGTCCACTTGGATTAGATTAGGACATTTATTATTATTTAATTCAAAGAAGAGTTAAAAGAGTTAAAATCAAAGTATATTTACTAAAACATTTTTAATATAGGGTTATACATAAGGTAAATCCAATTGTAAATATTCATTAGAAAGATAATATTATTTTATACATACTAATATTTTATTTATAATTTTTAGACAATAAGTAATTTAATTTATTTATGACACAACGATGATGGAGTAATTTCCATAATAGTGAAAAAATAAAATAATTGATATTATAAATAACCAAATAAATATAATTTGAGACTTTTTATAAATTAGAATAATTTTATAGGTTAATATTAAATATTATAATTGATTTAATTGACTTTTTTTAAGTAATCATTCTGTTAGTATTTTCACAAAAATCAATTATTTAATAGTGTCAAAATTGACATAAAAGATTTTTTTAAATATTATATTATTAATTTAGATTTAATTCCAAAAAATATAAGGTTCATCCAAGAGACTTATATCATGATTTTTGTATCATTAATGGACCACTTGGGGGTCACTTGGATGTATATAGTATGTTTATTAACCATATATTATAAAAATACAAAGAGACATTGTAAAAGTGAAAATAATTAACTAAGAGTTAATACTTAAAGATAAGGTTAATATAATGACCCAAACCTGTCTAAATTATACTGGTTGAGAGATTTTCGACCTATCACCAACTTAGCCTTTAAATAATCCACTTTTTAGCCATTAGAAACCGAATATAAATTTATTATAAAATAATATTTCTTGTTTTTCCAAAGGTGCCCCTCACCCCTCTTATAAAAGGGAACTCCTCCTTCTCATTACTTCACACCTTCAAAGCCTTTTGGTTCGGCCAACCCCTGACCAAATACTCTCTCAACTTCCCATACTACAAGCTAGAGGCCTTATTTTGATCAGAAATCCAAACTAAGGAGCCCTTTTGATCAAATCAAAAGGAATAACCCGAAGAAGATGTAATGTTTTTACCCCCTTTTTCAAATTATTTTCTTCTTCAACTTCTTCTTTCTTTGTTTTCCCCTTCTAAAATAATGAATCCAGTATCTCATATATAAGATAATATTATTATAAATATGGTACAACCATATTCAGTATTCTATCCATCCTTTGAATGAAATGTCACCATACATGCGTATGTATGGCTTACCGTCTCCACGTCGTGGTGTAATTTTCATTCAATAAATTATTATTTGGATGGGTATAATAATGATTTGTAATTAATTTAAATAATAAATATAACATGATAGTTATTATGTCTATATGATATACCATCCAATTATATATTATTTTAACATCAAAATAATGATATGTTCGCTCGTGTGTACGTA
Source organism: Viscum album (assembly GCA_963277665.1). Taxonomy (NCBI): domain Eukaryota; kingdom Viridiplantae; phylum Streptophyta; class Magnoliopsida; order Santalales; family Viscaceae; genus Viscum; species Viscum album. The sequence continues at coordinate 396,556,174 of OY728151.1, read as the reverse complement.
CAGACTACCATCTCCACGAAAGCAATGAGATTCATTCTCCATCGTATCCATTCAAGAATAATTATCATTTAATGATTTAAAAATAATGTTTAAGTATTTGATATAATTCTAGATATGAATAAGATACAACCTATCCATAACAAACACGGCTTACATAACAAAGAATATAAAGGAAAACGAGTAAGTTAACACCAGAAATAACGATAATAGTAAGATATTATTAACAAATCAATGTTAAAAGATCATATATGATATCATATTAATTTAAATGATTCTTTTATAATTCAATAACAATTATTTCAACATTATACATGAGGTTAACCTACCGTCGACCAAGGAAAATGTATAAAGTAGGGTTTTTCTTATCTCACTTTTAAATCTGTGAGATTTCCATTATTCACCGCTTATTTATTGCATGTGGTGTGTGTATTGCCCATGTTTGTATTAATTGTGTAATATACATTAATTAATGTATATTTAAATCATAATTGTATGATCCTTCTTTCATTGTTGTATGTTTCGTATGTTACCAAATTGGTAAGGGAATTACAAATTTCAATTTCCACTCATTCAGATTTACGCATACTTCATTGATTATTTTACTCAAAGATTATGTGTGGAATAATTATTCATTTGATTATGTCATAATTTCCACTCCCATTTATGTTAATATACTTTCTATACACATAATAACTCCATCGATAATTTCTCAAGTCATCGGTATGAACTAGATAAGAGTAATTTTTACTCAATCTCCATTTGTTGAGTTAAACATCCAATTCATTGGGGTTGTTTTTACAAGAATATGTGTAAATGTCCTTTGATTGTTTTACAATTAATATCCAATAATATTAAGTGTATTTATATTTGTCACACATAATTATGTCATTGAATTATCCTTAACCTAAGGATACGGCCTTTATGAGATATTTCATCTCAATTTACATTCCATTGAGACTCCTTTGTTTTTATAGACCAAATAACTTTTATATGGTGTATATAATGTACTTTGACATAGTATATGATGAATCCATTTATTCTCATGATATTACAATGTCTTTATTACCTAATTTATTTGTATTCAAGTCTCTCTCTTTTGGTTAGGAACTCTAACTAAAATATAATTTCAAAATGTTTTAAAGATTTATTATTCAAAATATTTCTCATTAATGTCCATGTTTAAAAGATGGTTTTAAGGATTTTTTTTATATGGACATTAATGATTTCAAATCAAAATTCCTTTTAAACGTTTCAAAGTGGTATGGGACACTTTGATTCAAAAATCTATTTTAAATGGCTTCTTGACAGATAGTGTGACTTTTAAATGTTTTCGAGGAAAAGGGGGATACTTCTATCAATAGTTTTGATGATTATTTTCATCTATGTCAATATCCTTCATCATTTTCTATTGAGGTTAATCTGATACAATACAATCTTCCATATTGTATCGAATGAGTTATGGTTGACTGTGGATGTTCTATTTTTATAACGTTCATGGTTTGTGGTTAATGTATTAACATTTTTTATGCTAGTTTTAATATGAATGTTTATGTTATGTTTAAACCTATTCATATGAGGAATGTATTGGACTTAGTAAGTGAGGGGTGGAGCCTGCTATAGCTCCTCGATGAATCGGTAGGCCTCATGAGACAAACTACTGTCTAGGAAGAAGGCCTTGGAAAAATATTACTTGTAGTCTTGGCACGAGGCCTTGGCTATGTGGTTATGATAGTCTGGAATTATGCATTCCATCATAATGAAAGTGGTTATTGATATTGCTTGTGAATATCCGGTTAGTATAATATCCATGTCAGTATGTAAATGGCATTATTTCATTTTATTTTTTCCAAACTATGTTGAAGTTCAAGTTTAAAAAAGATTTTTTTAGTTATACATTTCCTCAAATGTTTAATCTTATTTAAGAATGATTTCGCTATATTGGTATCCTTACTGCCCATTTGAGCTCACCCCTATTCTATGCTTTATTTTTCCTAGGATGTGAATAAGTAATTTATGAATGAACTTCATGGATAGTATGACGGGATAAGAGTGTGGACTATGGATATTATATTGTTGTACTTTTCATTTTATGAGTTAATGTAATATTTATTAATGTATCTATTTCTTCCAAGGCTACTAAACTAATCAGTCTTTTGAGACTTGATCTTTCTTGTGATCATGACAATGTTATGTAATAATGCACCAACTCTTGGTAACTGGGGTCGGGGTGTTATAAATAGTTTGTCCACGAAGCACCTTCTCCTTGTGATCCTCTATCTTCACTGGTCACTCCAAAAACATCACAGCATCCTAAATATCTAGTTATCCACATTTGAGGATGTGTGAATCATCATTTAGATAACAACAGAGATGAAACACATGGAAGACTTCATGCACCTTCAGTAGTGGTGGTTGTAGCACCAACTAATAAGACACTTCACCGACCTGTCGCAACACCTTGAAGGATCCAGTGAACCTGGGAGAATATTTACTCCCCCTGTTGACCCTCTATTTCCCACGAAGAGGGAAGACCATTAAGAACACATATTCCCCAACCTTGTACTCCAAGGGTCTCATCCTATGGTCAGCATATGAGTTCTATTGGTCTAGAGCCTCCTTCAGCCTCTCTCTCATATAAGCCGATCCTTCTCCATCATGCCCTGCAATACCTCCAGACCAGGAACACCTACTTCCCTAACCTATGTCTAGCACATGGGTGAATGACACGGTCTTATATACAAGTATTCTAATGAAGTCATTCCAATGGTACGGTGATAACTATTGTTGTATAAAAAATATACCAGAGGAAACAGTCATACCCATGATCCCATAAAGTCCAAAACACATGCTTGTAACATGTCCTCCAATGTATAGATGGTCCTCTCTGACGGCCCATCTATCTACGGGTGGAAAGCAGTCATAAGGCATATCAGGGTTCCAAAAGCATGTTTCAATCCCATATAGACTTTTATGGTAAACAATGTATCCCAATCCTAGACTATGGACATCACAAATCCATGAAAATGTACCACCTCATCCATGTACCTCTATTATAAGGCATCCACCACACTCAACTCTTTAACTGTTAGGACGTGAGCTGATTTTATCTCCAGGTCCACTACTACCCAGATAGTATCATAGCCTCCTTGAACGTTGGGTAGTCCAATGATGAAATCCATTGAGATGTAACCCCACTTCCACTTAGAGATATCTAAAGGCTACAACAGACCTTCAGGGTTGAAGTGCTCATCCTTCAGATGCTAACACATGGGGCACATTTCTACATACTATACCACCACCCGCTTCACCTCAGGCCACCAAAATTGATCCCTCTAGCCATGGTAAATCTTGTAAACTTCTAGGTGTACCGCCAGGGGTGAGTTTTGGAAGTCACCATGAACTCTCTTGTGCATTTCCACCGGGAAATACAGATTTCTGTGAATGAGCATCTGATTCCGACTATCCATCAACCACCCTTCCAGAGTATTTCCCTTGCTAACATGATCGTGCATTAGTTTGACCTCTATGTCCCCATACTAAGACTCCTCCACCTGGTGTTCCAAGTAACAATGCACTTTCATCTTAAATATACATCCTCTATGACCACCCACCCTTGCATCCACCTATAAATAAGACAACTCCCCCATCACCTTCTAATCATATACTGAATCCTGAACAGCATACTTCTACATGTTCCTACTCAAGGAATTAACCCCCACATTCCCCTTTACAGAGTTATAGTAAATCATAAATTTGTAGTCCTGAAGAAACTCTATCCAGCTCCACTGTCGATTGTTCATGTCTCATTGGGAGAAGACATACCTCAAGAACATGTGAACTCTTAAGACCATGATGAACATGTGAAATCATAAGACCATGATGAATTCCCTGTTGAGGTAATACCTCCAAAACATCAGCATAAACACAACTGTTGCAAGCTCCAGCTCATTGGTGGCATAGTTATGCTCATGGGGATGTAACTACCTAGACCCATAAGAGAACACTCCATGTGGTTTCATCATCACACACCCCAAGACTACCCTTGATGCATTACAGAACACTTAAATAATTACCCCTTACTCTGGAAACCTCAGTACTGGGGAACTAACTAGTTTTCCCATTTAGATAACTGAATGATGCATGTCATTGCTAACTCCATAAAAAACCGGGTCTTTCTTGGTAAAGGTTGTCCAAGTTGTTGCATCATGATAGAAGTTTGGCATGAACCTATAGTAGTAACTTTCTAGACTCATGAAACTACAAACCTCTGCCACATTATTGGGTGCTTCTAAAGGAAAAACCGCCTCGACCTTCAACGGGTCCACCGCTACGGCTTCTGAAAAGGCTTGGCCAGAAACTGTTGCTACTGAGGCAGGCACTAAACCTGTCCACCTCCACTATACTACACTTAGTCTAGGAATTGGATTTGAAGATGCCCATGACTTCCACAGATGAATAGTATCAATACTAGGCCCACAGAGAAAGGGTGAGGACTAGTAGATCAAAACTGGAACTGTTTTGGCATGCTCCCCATTGGCCTAATCCTAGTAGACCATGAGGTTGGAGGACTTATACTAACATCCTTCCCTTTAGAAAAGATCAAATGGCTCAACTATAGCGGCAATCCTCCTAGCACGTGCATCCTCTTCACTACTTCATCCTTCTTCTGAGCCTCTACGCATGTGAGCATAGTGAAGGGAGTAACAGTATATTGAAGAGAAAGTTAAAGTGCCTCCTCTAAACGTCTCGCCCAAGAATCCCCATCCAGAAAGATGTCTGGGGAAAAAATTATATCCTTGAACAAGATCCCCAATTCCCTCACTTACATACTCCTCTGTTCAAGGGAGAGTATCTCTTTCCTCTTCCCAGACTTTATTATAGAAGAGAGGAATTCTACCTGGAACTCCCTCTCAATGTCAGTACATGAAACCTCAGCCTCCATCTTTACACAAATATATATTTTCCAACACTGATGCACCACTCCACGAATTTGGATTATATCCAGAGAAATCTAGTACTCTATCAGAGCCCAGATCAAGCTGAAATACTTAACCAGCTCCATGATCAATCCCTATGTCACCATGTCTGAGAAGCTGGCCTCGTAGTTCCCATGGGTCTGCCTTTTAAAGGACCAAAGAATCTTCTAACACTGGTCATCTTCCTCTTCATGATCATCCATATACTGATCAGACAAATCAGTCTCTTAGGCCTCAATCCCCCACACTACTTATGGAGGTCATCTATGTTCCATAACTACAATTTAAAAAAAGAATTCCTATTCCAGAGTAGTATAGAGGATTTATTTTCAAATTTTTTAATTTGGTTATTAATTTTAAATTCCCAAAAAAACTAGAACACAGAATATCACAAGTCACTATGATCTATGTACCTTTCCTAGGGTCTCTACCCTTCAATTTGTGTAGCCTCACCTAGTCTTTCCGTAGACCTAGTGTCCATTCATTAGATCACGGGGGCCCTAAAATCATAAGTCCTATTTATTCTTCCCTATCTTATTTGATGAGCCATGATTTCCTCACACGATTTCCCTAAAATCCCAGGCAATCTTCACTGTTCCTACATCTGAACTGCATACTATCTCTTAACCATCACCTATGATACCATTTTGTAACAACCCGCCTCCACCATGATGAGGTAAGGGACAAAAAACTACCAGAACCTTCCTTCTTCAAGATTAAAGAGAGATAATTACCCCTAAGTCTCGCCTTTAAAAGGACCTGGAGTGAAGAATAGAACCAACGATATAGAATAACATGTAATATTGAAGGAATTACCATTTTATAAAAAATGATTGAGAGATAGGATGGTAAATTTAAACATCTCCACATACAGAAAATAAAAGTAAATCTAACCCCCTTTTCCCACATGCTTGTTCAAAATAATGTCCTATAAAGTACACGAGAAATCGAAAGGAATGATCAAAAACAAATGAAAAAGTAAAAAAAACTATCCCAATTTCTGAGCTAATACGGTACTAAATTTTCATCAATGTCCAACTCGAAACATAAAACCATTTTAATATACATAGGGTGACTTTACAAGTTACAGAGTTGGGAAAACCAAAAGATCTCATGCAAAAATGGGATCCATTTTAAAGACTCATTAGAATGTAGAGGTAGTAAAAACACCTTGCAAGGGGAACTACCCACCTATCCTTACCAAGACACACTCCCCAGCCAACTCATGTCATGTAAAGTAATAGTAATAGAACATTGAAATTTGGGTACCCCACACCGCTTTCCCAATTTTTATTTAAGACATCCTACACATCATATCTTCCCCGGGATTTTCACTGTATCCCCACTACCACCCCAAAAACAATTTTTTGGGCCACCACAACTACCCAGAGACACCTCAGACACCACAACAATATGTAACCATGCCAGCAGAAACATTGGTCAGAATAACCACAAATACCACCCATGGACACCTCGACCACCTCAACCATATGAAACCATGCCTGCAGACACCTAGGACAGAAAAACCATCATCACACCCAAAGACACATTATCCTCATCTTGAAGACACTTAGGAATCAAATCTTCCCGCACACACTTGGGCTACCCACCACAATGCACCCTAATATAAGATTCTTGGGCTATAATGGATCTCATGTCATCATAGCGAGCCCAAAGAGTCATGGGATACTCATGAGAGGTAGCAGAAATTGGGATATCAACCATCCACTCATAGGAATGTTGGGAAAAACACCCTCCCCTATAAAATGGGGGTGTTCAACACAAGGTTCTCAAAATGAGTGTGGTATATTTCATAAACACCAGAACTAAACATTATACAAATAGGTAAACAACAACTCATATCAGCCTAAGGCTTACAAAACCATCCCATACACAAACACCCTCATTACTATTCATACATGCACAAATGAACAAATGCCACAACCAGAGCAGAACCCATTTTTTATCATGTTCAAGTAATTTCATTAGAAAATAATTCTACACTATCAGGAAACTAATGGTTACATCGACATTTCCAAACAACTCTAGAGGAAGACACCCAATAAGAAATTTAAGAATTTACATCTGGTTCTCTTGTGATGTCACAACAACAAAAGGGATCTATGAGATCCCTCAATGTACTGGAACCAAAACAAGCCTCATCATATGGTCAAAGATCCTTGAGACCACTACATAACAACATGAGATCCCACCACCATATACATCACCCAACAAGAATCACTGAGAGAAATCACACATATTACCATAAAAGAGGAAGAATCTTTACAAATTTTTCCATACTATTTATTAAGTTCTATTCAATAGTTTGGTTAACCGGGGTGATCACACAAGGATTCTTATTCATTGGGAACCCATTTAATCAACCAAGTTTACGTAATTAACCAGTTTCCATGTTACAAACATTCAATCACAAGATTTTAAAAAAAACAAAGGTTCCTTAGTGCATAAGAAAGGACCACAAAATGACATTATTTTCAATGGGCATTAGCCCATACAATTCACAACATATATGAGAAGATGGAAGATTATAGTAGTAAAATCATAAAACACACCCCTTCATTCTTTAAAATACATTTATTATCTTTATTAATGTTTGTTTTCTACCACACCATGAGGAAAAATTATCATGCCCACCCGATATGATATAGAGTAAATTGAGATGAAGGAAACCCTACTTAGATGATCAAAAATCGATTTTTTTCTCCATGAAGCAATAACTGGGGTAGCACAACTTGTATAAGATAAACTCTAAGGTCTCCATGGATGAATGGGAAAGTCTCCAGCAGAGACATACAATTTGTCTCTGGATGAGGGACTCCGAACACAACAAGTAAGGAAATAGATCATGTAAGAAGAAAAACAATCTCTCTATGACAAAAGGCTAGAACCTTGAGTAACGAGATATGAAATCTTGAAACTCATAAAAAGTGGATCGTGGTTCCACCATGTTGTTGGGTGGTCGCACACAATGTTATTAATTTTTATTTAATAATTTTTCTTGGGTATGGTGGAGATAATAGTTGTTTAGGGATGGATATCATTTAAATAGAGAGAACCACGTAACAGGGAGAATTTGGAAGACGTGGGGAAAGGTGTGACACTAAGGAAAAAGATACAGGTTTTGGTAACTGAAGTGTCTCCAGAATCTTATGGGTTTAAAACATCATTAAAAGGCTTTAAATGGCATAAAAAGGGTATTAAAACACCTTTACATCAAAAGATATGTTATGGGGGAGGAACTGGAAAACTCGAGAAACTAGAAGAAAAGAGAAAGGTTGGGAGACACAGCCCCACAATAATGATGCCACCAGATCTGTGAGACATCATAATATTTTCCACTATTTCGGTGTGTGATAGTGACGGAGTTATAATAATGGTGATCGTGTCAAGGTACCCCTGTCATTGTGCCACCATCATGGTTCCACAGTCATGGTTCCACTGTCAAGGCGCCACCATCATGGTGCCCTCGTGATCAGTGCCACCATATTGATGGAACCGTTTGGTGGGATAGAGTTTTTGGATGAATTCTTAAATAGTCATTGATGGTCCTTAGGATTCCTTGAACACCTGATGTTTTGAAAAGTAATGGACCAAGAGGGTCCGAGACATTACACCATATCGCCATTAATTATATTCATACAATTAGTGAATTTAGTAATCTTATACACAACTAAAACACAGAAAAAATAGTGAATATGAATTAAAATCTAGATCCTCATGGGATCAAATATTATTATTAAACAATCACAGATACATTAGGACTACACTAAAATGCCCAAGATATTCTTCAAATCCTCTATTAAAGCTAAAAATATCTTTTATTATAATTAATATATTATCAAATAATTATAATTTAATCTTTAGTTTTTAATTAAATAAGATAGGTCATTTATGTCATTTTTCTAACATCACTCTAACATTAACTTCATTTATATTTCACTATTTATTTAAAATTTATTCTCTTTTATTGATTCAAATCAACATTGTGAAAAATAGTCTTTGGAAGGGTGAATAATAATACACTTTATTGGGTTAAATTGACGATATTTTTTTATAAAAGAAATTAAACCATATTTATTCCTTTCCCTAAAAGGATATGATCATGAAATTGATTGAATATTTTTATTGGAACAATGAGTTTATAGAAGTAGTACATGATAAATAAATAGTGTATAGATAATGTGAATGATATGGATGCAACTAGATATGGTGGAATGAAGAGAAAACATGTAAATAATTTTTTTTCTAATAACTATAATATTGTTTAATAATAACATGTTGATTTTCACAAGCTATGTAAGATTCTATAATAGGTGTATAAAAGAAAAATGCTATTTTATATCCCTATTCATCAAGAATAAATAATTTATGTGAAATCAACTAATAACTTTGTACTAACAATAGTTACACAGTATATATTATAAGTCAATACTAACTTTTGAATATGATAGAATATTAGTGGAACGATATCTAAATGTTATAATCATTTATGAGTAAGTGAGTGGGGTCATTTTTTAAAATTATAAAATTATATTCAGTATATTATATCATAAAAAATTCATAGTGTTTCATTTTTGTGTTGGGACTATGTCTAAGATGAATAAATTTCTTATTCAATTTGAATGTGAGGTCATTATTCATACACTTATGGGTGGTCAAGAATATCTAGTTATATAATAAAGTATATTCTATTGTAGGTAGTTGAGATTAGATTAATTTATCAAAATTTTAATATTAGGTGAATCTAGGTATCATAATGATAAAAAAACTCCTTGTAAATATTTTGTTTTAGAAGTGAATTTTAGAACATTGGGTACTAAAAACAATTGGAATCATAAAATGGGATTAGATAATATTTTTATTTTTATTCATGACATAGGAATTTTCATTTGATTTACTATTTATTATTTCAGATGAAATTAAATTATAACAGAGAATGTTATATATTAAAATATTCTATGGGGAAGTCATTGAATACTATAGAAAGTTTAATACAGACTATTTCTATCAAAAAGAGCATGAGAATTCCTTGATGAGTATCAAAATAAAATAATTAGTCAAAAAATTGAATAATTCAACCCAAAATCACTATGGTTGATTTGGATAACATTGGCTTATAATTTTGTCTTTATCAACTATTATGTGAGGTAAACTACAACCTTTTCTGAGAATCTAGAAGAATATATATATGAGATGTAATTTGGAATGAATATACTTTTCACAATGTATAGAATTTTTGGATGATAAATCTTAGAAAAAGTTTAGTGGGTGGTTATAGGAAACATATAAGCATGATCCATCTTCAGTAAAAGTAAACTAAAATTGTGTCAATGTTAATTGTCTTTTCATTAATTCAAAAATCGTTAGATGTGATAGTCACCCCTAAAAGTGATTCAAGTTTAAAATTTACTTAGGGTTTATGTAAATTTTGGTTTTTGTATTTGATTGAGGATATATATATATATATATATATATTAATAATGATTATGATTCCATATAAACAATGAAAAATATGGTTCTTATGGGATAATTAACTCAAATGTGAGACAACCATTAAAAGAATGGAAATGGGAAAAGATATAATATATAAAGAAATGGTAATGTTTCTTGAATATTATAATTTTTTTAAATGTGAATCTTAAATAAGGACTGAATATATCATAGGGAAAATAACAATATATACTTCAAACATTTTTTCTTCAAATACAACACCTATATAGAAATTAAACATAATGATCTTTTTTCCTATCCATTGGTATCGTGAATAACTTATTTTGGGGATTCACTTGACTCAATATCCAATAAGTGTAAGATGTTGAATTATTTTCCTATATTATTCCAAAAAATATATCATGATGATGATGATACCCATGATATATATGGAAATGGAGATATGAATTTAGAAAGTTGTATTACATAAATATTAGATTTTTAAGTTTTATATTGTGTATTTGGTTCAGAAAAACATTTAATTTATTTCATATAGATGGATGATATTGTATTCTAAACAACAATAGTGGAAGGGTCGTGGATGATAACACATGGTTTCCTAATGGTGGATAATTGGGTAAAAGAAGGATCATTTTATCATAATAGAAATGTGAACAATACCAACCATTTCATAAAAACAAATTATGGTAATTTAATATTCTGGAATGATCATTTTTTCCACAAGGATGATAATCATGTGGAATTTTAAGAAACAATGTTAATAATGAATCTTGATAATTTTCATTATTAAACATGTGAATAGTTTATCCATTACATGTAGTAGGTGTTATTAATATCTTTGAAATATAATTAAGTGAAGACCAAGAATTATGAGTATTTTTTATATGGTTGTATGGGGACGAGAACATTTTTACTCACATTGAGTGTCATTATATCTTATTAACATCATTTATAATGTAACAAAAAAGAGTATCCTTTCTTTACAGTGTATATGGTAATAGTTTATAAATCAATGAACATATGGAAATTAATGATATAAAGAGATAATAATTTAAATATTAACTTCTAAATGTATAATAAATGATCATAATATAAAATCAGGTATTTAAAATGTTTTTTCTAGATAAATAGAATACATTTTGAGAATAATATTCATTAAAAATAAAAAAAATTGTGGGGGAGTATATTATTTTTTTGAGAGATCCAGAATAATGAGATTACATTTTGGGATATATAATGAGTTATTAGATTATTTCTTGAATTTAGAAAAGTAACATATAAAAAATGTTATTCGATGTTATTAGGGATTACGAATCCAAAATAAAGGCGCTCTAAAAATGTGATTTCTATGTTAAACATCAATATTTCTTTCATTTCCATTTTCCATGTTGATGTTAGATAAAGGAATAAACTATATATTTATTCCCAATAATATTTCAAGGTTGGTTATAAAAATATTTAATTTTATTATAGTTATTGGATAAAGATGTAAGTAATATTATTATAGGAATAAAATTTTATTTCAATGAAGGGATCCAATGAATGTATTTTATATATAGAAAAAATATTTAATGAATATTATTCTATAAGAGGATCATTATGTGATTGATATAAATTAATTTTAGGAATTTATTGAATGTTCATGAAGAAAACATGTTTTCAAAGAACCTAGAAATACATAGGTGAATATTTATGTAGAGTTTGGGTGAAAGAAGATCAACAAAGTATGGTATTCTTTTATTTCACAAGAACTATATGGGGTTGAAGAACTAGACTGAAATATGATATTATGAATGTTGGATTGTCTTAGTATTTATAGATATATTCCAAAGCTAAAATACATGATCAACTATTATTACTATAATTTCATGATATTATTCAATCAAATGAAAGAGTACATTATGGCCAATATTAGGTGGGAAGTCTATGTGATGAAAAAATAGGACTTCACGATATTGTATGAGATAGACTATATGACTTCTTATTAAACATGTTGGAATAAAGTTAAAAAACAAAAGGGTGTTTTTACTGAATAAATAAAAAGTTGGTAGGATGTGATACATGGAGAATGAATTTTTGAATTGATTTAAAAAAGGAAGGATTCAATATTAATGAAGTTAATTTATAGTTATTAAGTACTCGTCAATACTAATAGTTTATGGAATTAATATAAAAAATGTATGAATCATGAAAAATATTATGTAAGTATTTAATTAATTTTGGTACATTTGGTGGAAAAAAAGTTTATGGAGAAACCAAAAATATTAATACAATCCAAATGAAATATGATGTAGAAGTACAATTGATTTATATGTGGTTTTTAGAAATAAATAATGAAATGGAACAATATTTTTGATTCTCTTATAGATGAATATAATTTCATCTTTTGAAACGTGAATCATTGTAGATATTTAAGGCCTCTTAATATTGGAAACTCACCATACATCATTCTTAAGTTGATTCCATGATATAATATGGTATAGAAACAAATATTTTTAAGAGACAATTGATATTCCCTCATGAATATTAAAGATGAAGGGTCTTGGGAAAGATGAAACAATTTTTTGCATATTGATATAGAGTAACTGATAGAATATAATTGTTATTTTTCCTCAATCAATGTCTATTGATATAAAAGTGAAAGGATTCAGAATTTATAGTTTATTATAAATCTCAAACCCATTATCAGTATATTTCAAACAATCAAATGAGACGGAACAATGTATAAAATATTGGGATGAGTGCATTTAAATGGTTCTATAAGAATTAATATTTATATTTTTATGAATTCCATGATTATTTCTGGCTTGAAAATGCATCATTATATGGTATTAGTTACCTGGTTTCATAAAAAACCCAAAAATAAAACCATGAATATTGTATAGTTTATTTATTTATGTGTTTAGTGTTTATAAGAATTAGACTTATGTTCAATTATATATGATCCATTAGTGTTTCATCATGATTCCAAAATTTGTAGATATGAAAGCATAGTATAACGTAAAATATTATTTTTTTTACCCATTGAGAAATATATCAATGTTTATTATAAATAATTAAACTGGATGTTAAAATATCATCTATAGGAGTGTCGTACATTTATAAAATGGATATAGGGGAGGATATGATACGATAAATCTGTTTTTTTGGAAGAAATAATAAATAAAAAAGGAATATTGCGTTATCATGCGATAGTAAAAAATATATATATCTTAAAATATAAACTATTTTTACCAAAAAATAGAATCACATTTAACTAAAATATTTTATCATCGAGAAACATGTGGGGAAAATTTATTGAGCACTATGGGTTGGAAATAGGTCTAATAAAATTTATAAAATAATGAATGTTATTTTTTGGATTCATATAAGGTAGTGATGTGCCTTAGTGGGACATGTATGTTCAGGATGATAAGGAATACATTCTTAGTAATAGTGGATGTGGAATGAAGAAGGATGGAAGGGTAAATTTTCATTTTTTTCTAATAAAATTTGTGGTGATTTAATGAATATAACTTACACTGGTTGATTATTGGTTTATATTTATGATTAATGATGTTATAAAGTGAAATCATTTCTGATTAAAGGAATATTTCCAAATAAAATATTTCAAAATTTGAAGAATGAATTTAAGTGGAACTAAGAATCATTGGAAGTGAATTCTGAAGTGGAAGAAGATGTTGGACCATGAAGAATAAATAATAACAAATCAATTTTCGAGATAGATGTTTGGAATCAGGAGCCAATATATGTATGAATAACTCTTATTATATGTTTTTATAACCTAATTTTTTTGAAATTTATATTTATGATTCCTGAGGATAAATATACATGAGTATATATGTTCTTGGGAACAAATCATAATGTTACAGAAGATATGGTGGTGTATTGACTAATATCATGAAATAAATAGAAGGATATCTATATTAATTAGAACATAGTGCATATTATATATTTAAATTTTATAGTGATAATGTAAATAAAAAATTATGACACATAATTAAATTATTGATTAATAAAAATGTTCTCATATAGAAATCATGTTATACATTTCTTTTAATAATAATAAAAGAATCTATGATTCTATAATATATATAGTACGACTAATTCTAAACAAAAAATATCATTTTAAATAATTGTGGATTTGAGTTATTTTTTCTTACGATTTTATGTGTTTTAGATTATATAATCATGGATCCCATGCTTTCGCATCGTCACTCTCTGAACTGGAGGACTCTTGGCTGCTATGTTGAGAATAGTTGTCCCTTTAGGGGTTAGATACATTGCTTCCAAGCTGATGGGGATATAAAAAAGGAGGTGTGTCTGATTCGATGGATTTGGAGAGGGAAGATTTTGATTATTCCGGATCATCTAACCCGACTGTTATCGACTGATTTTTGTAGTCCCACTTTCATCTCAGTAGATATGCTCAATTCATCATGCGCATTCCTTTTCTTTTTCATTGTCCATTTTCATCAATAAGAAACTATGCATAAATCTAGTTTTCAAAATGACTAGTGCTGAAAAACGCGTACAACAAAGTGTATGAATAATTTTAGTTTGAAGAAATCATGAAAAATTAATGCATGCAGGATTGAAAAAATGAAAAAAATATCTGTTATTATGTTTCAAAGAGTAAGTGCTTTTTTAACTGTATGTTTATTGATGTTGGAGGAATGATCCCAATGATCAAAGGGTGGTCACAACATGATTGTTTTAGAGTGTGTGTATTCTTGAAAAGGTTTGATAGCTGGAACGCCAAGGGCACAAATCTCTCACCTCTCATTGGTGGGAATTATTCTAGTTTCATCTGGTGTGGCCTCTGGTGGACGATGTCGATCTATTCATTTTCGGTGTAATTTATTAATTGAAATACCAGTACAAATAAGAGTGACCCCCACACTTTGTGATAGCATTCCGTGGCACAATCGGGAAACCCGGATCCTACCTAAGGGATAGGAAGCTGATTCGCTGAGTCATCATGAACAACCCCCAGAAAAAATATTGCTTTAACATTGTCGTACAAGATGTCTAGGTAGTGGTTGCTGAATATGGGGATCAGAATGTATGGCTAGACGGCCATTATATGGGGTCTTCCATAGCCATGCTGGGTAGGAAGACCATGGCCCAAGAAGGCATATTCCTCAAATATTTCCTCGTCAACCCACCTTTCATCTCAGCCCCAGTTGAGAAAATCATGAACAAGAATTTTCAGCATGTCATTTGAATTGCCAATAGTCATAGAACTGCTTGGCTTGACATTGTTATGGATTAGTTCCAATGGAATGGTGAATCCGATGATACTTTCACTTCCATATCTAAGTGTTTCACATGCCTATTCATGAACACATCGGATCCCATATGCTCAAGGTATGTTGTGTATTTCAAGCATAGGAGTAAGATAGAGGAGATCGGGGAAGGCAGGATTGGGAAGCCGGTGACACATCACTCGATCGGGGGCCTTATTTGGAGATTTTTTGGTTTGGGATCAGAGGCTCTGCACCTCATTCCTTCAGAAAACCTTTACTATAAATATGATTCGTTACTTGGACTTCAGACTTAACCATGGGATTCACCAGTGGTGGTGATCTGATCTGTGCTTGAAGTCCAACATTCATGAGTACCGAGAGAAACTTCTTTTTGTTATGGATTCCTATCCTACTTATGGGGTGCAGGTCTTGGGGTAGAATTTGTTTACTAACTATTTGTTCTATCCTTCTTCCAAACTAATCCTATGTGATAAAACTTGTACAATAATGTGTGAAATGAATCACTATTTTAAAAAAAGATTATCTAATCATGTGATCAAGGTTATTATGAAAAAAAATTCAAGGGAAAATAAACCTCCTCTGGGACTGAATTAAGTGGATACATATCTCAGACATTCCTCCTTATACATTAGAGAATTCCAACTGAATATATGGGTTTAATAATTATATAAGAATATTATGATCAATTAATATAATCACAATAGAAAATACTAGATATAGTTTTCATCATTATTTGTAAAAAATTAAACTAGTGATTAAAATATTTAACTTAGTGAAATACAAAAAAAAAGTCATATTCATAACTGAAGCTATCACAATATTCACTATAATAGATGAAAAGATGAAAATAATCTTAATATGACTCTATTTATGGTAGAACATATATCTTTTTTTCAAAATAAAAAATAATAATTAGAAACCCTTGGAAACAAAAAAAACTAGTTAGGATTATTCGCTAGATTTCAAATCCAAAGAACATTATAACTAATAATATAAACCTTTATTCATATGAACCTTTAAATTATCCTAATTGGAAACCCCAAATTCTTTTTTCTCCATCCACATTTCCCAAATACAGTCTGATTACACCATTTTTTTCTATCTCCAAATGTTTTAGTAAATATATGTAGTCTAAAAAGTGTGCATGATGATGTGCCATTATAAATATTGGAAAATGAAAGAAAATAAATCACCATCATTTCTCATGTTCCATGGTGACACTATAGATTTATAATAACTAGTATGTCCAAATATGGTATTTATCTAAACATAAAATATATCTAAACCATGTTAGGGAGTGGCTTCCAACAATAATATTTTCTAACATCACCAAAATCTAAGTGTATGAAATGCACCCATATTAGGTATCATAACAAGTAAACATTGATCCTGAAGACTATAGATGCACCAAACATGGATACCATTAGAAATCCTTATCTATTAATAGGTCTACATAGGCACCCTCTTCAAATACTATCATATTTTATCATCAATATCAAGCTATATATATGAAACCACCACAGATACTGTATCACTTTTCCAACCCAATGTTGAAATCTTCTTCATTCTTAGATATCATCACACATCTTTTATCCAATAGTTATTATATGTACACACTTGTTTCCTATTTCACTTCATCATAAAAATGTTTATATTGGTTCCCTTCCCAAGAATATATATTGTTTTATAATTTTCATTCATTCTAATGGTTCAGAAGGTGTCAATATTTTGTATAATCTCATAAAATCTCCTAGTACCAAAGGTTGAAATAGATCATACACCCATAAAAACCACATATAAATTATATGTAGGGGTCATAGAAGAACCCACCCATTTTAATATCATACCAAATCAATAAAAATTCATGATATATTATCAACAAAACTGTAACCATATTATAAAAATTATAATAGTTTTCATAATTAATTATGTGAAACTATTCAAATTAAATAATTGAAACATACCCAAGTGATATTCCTGTCATATATTCATATTATGAAAATAATATATGATCCCAATATCATGGATATAATTATGAATTGGTTTTAATTCACCTATCCAAATTCATATCCTATACTCACCTAGGGTTACTACCATGGAAGCCCACGATTATCACACTATGTAAATCTATTGAGTCTTTTCAATAAATCTTTATTTTCCAAAGTATTTCATAAATTCCATTAATATATTCCAATTAAGTGTGGTTTAACATTTTCTATTTCTAATAGATTAATTTCAAAGTCACTTAAATAATAATTAAAAGGTTCGATAATCATAAATGAATGACCTGTGATATGAAAAAACTAGAATATACATGAAAAAATAGTGAAAGAATTTAATTTAGTTTTAGTTCAAGAAATAATTTGGTCTTCATGACTATAAAATAAATTAACATAAAAAATTAATCATCTCCATATGGTTATATTAGAAAGAACTTTTTTATACCTATATGAAGATTAATGTTAAATATAATCAATTAATTTGTTTCCAAATGGTAAGAATTTTAAAATCATAGAAATTCCTGTAAAAATAGGGAATTAACTATAATCAGTTTAGGTATACAAAATAGTGATAAAAATGCATAAATACAAATATAAGTAAGTAAAAACTTACTAGAGAATATCAAATATAATGAATATCACTCAAAAATGATGAGGAACAAATGAGATATCACATAAAACCAAATAGAACCAGGAGGGGTTCTATTCATGTAAGTTGATACCTAATGAAAATAGAGAACATTTATAAAAAATTTAAAATTAAATAAATTTAGTTAATTATTTATTTTTAAAAGTTTATCAATTACGTAGGGTGAAAATTTAGCATTGTATTTAAATGCTAAGGATCATACACGAACACTTATTTGGTACTGCTACACTCATCATGACATAACTCCATTCTAAGAATAAGAATATAAAAAATTAATCCCATGCCATAAAGGATCAATCGACACATTAAAATATTTTTCATGCCTTATTGGGGTCCTCCCTTGGTGTAGACATCATATTTTCACCATGATGCCTCACCTTATATAATACTTCGTGGTGTGGCTAGGGGCGAGGACATGAAATCAGCCACTAAATATGCAAGATTTTTAATAGTATTTGATACTTTCCAAGGTGGAATTTCTTGTGAGATAATTTTTTAACTTTAAATTCTTCTATATTTACTCCCATGTAGCCTCGTTATGTTGAAACCCATTACAACCATGTTTGATCAAAAAGATCTAAAAAAACATAAATCTCATTGTATATTTATTCGTCTTTATATAAAATCAAATTTAATAAAATTCCCTTTTATTCATACTATTCCAAAATATACCTCAAAATGTAATCTGATGTATCCCTTTCCCTTTCCTCAACCATTAGTAATTTTATATAAATAATTCCCTTATAACTACTCTTCATATCCTAACCTTGGTTCTATAGAAATATTTGGAAAATATTAGAAAAATATATGCCAAAGTCACAATTAACATCTGGAAATGACTACCATGCTCTTGTTAACATCCCATAAATTATTAAATGACAAAAGAAAATGAGTTTTTAAAAAAATCATCTAGTTTGTTACCATTATAATAGCTATGGTGTAAAAACAACTGCACCGTATTTCTAATTGTCATTGAGATTTATTCATAATCCTAACTGAGTATAATTGGTCAAAAAATATGATTGTTACACGCACATACAAGACTCCCTCTTCATCATATCTTCCTAGATGCACTAAATAAAAAAATAAAGCCATATTAGGGGAAAAATATTCAAACATAATTTGATCATTACTTAAAATTTTTTTAAATGAAATGGATTCTCAAAAATTAAATTTTTGTCTTTGAGAATGTTTCTATCTAGGATAATAATTTGGGACGGGTCAATACGATATCACAAATTTGTGACTAATGACATAAATCATTCATGACAAAAAAATACAAATGAAGATTTATAATGCACACCACTCTTAAAATACACTAATTGATCTTAAACAAAACAATGAAGCCCGATTCCAATTTTAATTACTTATTATTATAATAATTCCCAAATTTTGGAAAAATTAATTGGAGTACATGAATAACCACAACACCCTTGGTTGTATAACATCTCTAGTAGATATATGATCTCCTCCTACTTAAAGAAATAAGAGACTAGTTCTCAATTATCAAAATAAAGTTATATTTATCTTGTATGAGACTCATCATGATAACTATATACTCTCTATCCTAAGTCAATAAAAAAGTTATTCCGAATAATCAACATTATATTTCCATAAAATTTTGCAATACGATCAATGAAAATTAACTATTATTGATGTAAATTTTTCTATTTTCATGTTAAATTTCAAACAAATACAAAAAATATAGAAAAAATCCCAAAAAGATTCCACAAATATATGGATAGTACACTTAGATTTCCCTTTGGTTTGAAATTGATGTGAAATACTCTTACGTACCATCATACAGATGTTATCTAAAAACCCATGTTAAAATAATAGTGAAAAAGTGACATCCTAGCTTAAATAGATACTTCAAGGTGCCCTAAAGATGATATACATTTGATAATCATAGAGTATAAACACCTCTAAAATGATGATTGTCTCTCATATTGATACAAAATTAATAAAAATAATCAAATAGTCAATAATATAACAAAACATTTCACTATAACATGGAATATATGGTGACGCCATCAAAAAATATTCAGTATTATTATGCCACATTCACTATAGAATGAGAAAGTATATAAGTTATATAGTGGGAAACTAGTGGTTATCCTTCACTAGATGATAGATCACGTATTGTTTGCAAAAACACTATTTTAATTACCCATATATCCACTATAATTATCTTCCAATATCATATTATATTTGGTGAATCCTATGAGAATAACCCACCTTAAGGCATGTGATTCCCTCTTCATCTCCACATGTATTTTAATTGGGTAAAAACCTACAATCTAATCAAAATAAACTCATTCAAATTGATGGAATGATCATATAGTGGATCCCCACAATATATTCTATCCCCCATCACAGAAATTAAAAATATGATAGTTATGTTTCCTCCAATTCCATGAAGAGTGAAAATGTTTTATGCTTATAAGTTCGGTTCATCTTACATTGATGAATTGTAAAATTGAGATCCATCTCTGGGAGTTGTGAATCCATCTTCCAATTTCTACTCAATTGCTTCACCATATAATCATGAATCTTCCTATTCATTTCTTCAGGGATGGTTATCCCTATCTAGAGGACATACCCCAAAAAATTGATAAATAATATGGCACTCAAAAAAAATATCCACTGATCATTATTGAGGTCATGTTGTCTAAAAATAATATTTATGATTATATAAACTATATAAATGACGATACTATCACATAAAAGATAGTAATTCCAATAAAACCAACTATAAAATATGATTAATATTTCCAACTAATGTTTCTTCCAATTTTACTCATGGGGCCTCAAAATCAAAAATCATAAGTGACTATCCATAAAACCTATATCTTAACCCCAATAAAACTGAATCTTCATAAATTAAAATATAATATAAACACTATATTAACATTTTCTAGTTTAATTATCATTGTAGTAATATACATGCCTTTCGTCTCTTTAAAAGATCTATCTTGGTCATATGACAGAAGGAATGTCACCCCTTCTTGGATAGGGCTATTCTGAAAACTGTAAAAGGGAAAAATTCACCTATGAATATAGATTATTATAGATCCAATTCCACAAAACACTAGATCCCAATATCTTAATTTGGGTGATACTGATAAACCAAATTATCAAACATCTAATGGTTTACTATTATTATTTCATACCATATCATGTTCCCTATAATTTTTACCAGATCAATCCAAAACTGAAAAATTAAGAAATTGCAATAATATCGATAAATTTTATTAGTACTTAAAACAATATTAAAAATCAAATAATTCTCTAATGTCAATCTAAAATGGATATAAATAAAAATTAAAACATGAAAAATAGAATAATTCATTTAATAATACAAGAATCATCTCGTTCTGAAGATAAAATATAATAGAGTGTTTCTAAAAACGATTATAATGTACATATATATAAAATACCAAAATCTAAATTAGGTATGAGGTACGTCCATGTCCTCACTCAAATATGAAAAAAAAATCATTCCTTAAAGCAATCGTGTGAAAATCTATATTCCATTTTACTGGTTGAATAGATATTCAATAGGTGGTAGTGGAAATATATATTTAATCATCACCTTATTTTTCTTCCAATAAACCAGAAACAACCTCGATAAAACATAATCCCTTAGGGAAAAATATTGGGAGAACCCCAAGGGGCCTATTGAACTATATATACTATTTATCCATAAAATAATATGTATAATCCTATATCTATTGATTACCTTTTAGAACAATACTATATAGAATATTGGATATGATAATTATTCATTGTTAAATCTCAATCGTACACTGAATTTTTATCCTAAATTAAAAACATAATATATACTCTTGAAAAAAATCCTGAACTAATCAAATATTAGATAGAAATATATATTATGAGTTCCCCCATCCCCTTGAATGACACTAGATAATTAGGCCATTATTCCCTCAATCAGTTGATGTTTTAGTCCTGTATGAACTTCCTTCATATCCCATTAAATAATATAGGTATAAATATCAATCTCTCATGTCATCAATAATACACAATGATGAGAGTATTTAATAAGGAATGATATCAAACCATCCATCGCATTCTAGAAATGATATAAAAAATGGTCATCTCTATCAAAAATAAATACAAATTGAATCTATATCTTCTAATTACTTTTCATACCCACGGAACATGGAATTTCCATTTATTCATGTCCCCAATGTGTATTTATGAAAATATACACATATAAGTACTCTATGGAAAACCACAATCCATCTTGAAAAAGAGAAGATCTAAAAATAATAATTCAACGTTATAGAATGACATAGATTGTATGGTGGAAGATAATAAAATCTTACCATAAACCATAAATGTCTAAAACCCATGATTAGTCAGAGTAGGCTCAGAATCATGAAATTGGAATGATCATTAACTCTAAGATTCTACCATACACCACTAATGTGAACATCAATATTAATACAACAGAATCAATCAAAAACCTACGTAGCATTAACCCCAAAATAAAACCATGGGAAATCAAGGTACCACTCTACTATTACACAGCTACACTAGTTTTTAATCCCTAAATCCGTCTAGATATTATATCACTATACAGATACTTATGGGCTCTTTTCAACCCACAAGAGTTTCTCTAAATTACTATACAATCAACATTAAACTTGATATTAGTATCACAATAAATAAGAATTGATAGTATATCCACACTAGTAACAACCCACGAACCCACATTTAGGACAGTCAATCACATTGCAATCTCTTACAATCGATACCATAGCATGATAAATTATACCAATGATTCCTACATTAAGAATAACTATTATTTTTTAGTTTATTATTAATACATAGATACTATAACATCATTATGGTTATTTTCTGATATAATTTCATTTCCATGCACCTATGAAATAAACGAAGAAAAATATCTTCATATTGACCAAAATAATATACTCTAAACCATCCATAATAAGTCTACCTCCAGGTACCTCAACCAGATGAATTAATTGGTAAAATCATTGATTAAATTTATATTACACTAAATATAAATTTGGTGATATTCATGTATTTGTATCTCTTATATTACCTAAAATTCAATAAAATGAAATAATACTCAAAATAGACCTAAAACCCCATTCCATGATAATCCAAAATATATATTCTCATTAAAGGAAATCACACTAGTTTATTGTTAGGAACCATAAAACATAAAATATGATCTTATACAATCACTAGTGGAGTGTTTTGAAATGTACAAATATACTCTAAATTATCTCCACCTAGAGATCACATTTTTCATGTACCCTCAATCATTACTAGGGGAGTATACCACATTTGAATATCATAAGTAATATTAGGAACAAAATCTTATTCTGATATGTGATCTTTAAGCATTTAATATACAAAAATATACTAGTTTGTTTATGTTTATCATATATTATATAGTAACATCATCATACCATCACTTCCAAATTCATTGCAAAAAATATAAATATTTCAATTCTAGATTTAATACATATTTATGTGGACCAATGTTTTCCATCAAAACATACAATATCAAAATGATATATTTTATAACATATATACCCAGAGACCTTTAAGGTTTAATTATTTAGATATTTAGAAAGATATATAATATACAATAGGAAAATAAAAACCTGGACCATAAAATATACATCATCTTTAAAAAAATTCTTCTCAAGCACCCTTCTTAGACATATCCAACTTAAAATAATTCTTCCAAACATGTTGAAAATAAGTCATAATAAATGGTGATATCAGATTCTCAGTAAGGGTAACAATATTATATATCAAACATTATGTAAGAATAACATGATAATACGGGTATATAAACATAAAATATGAAAATTATACCCTCTGTATAAAATAGCATAATCCCTAATGATGGAATAAATCTTAGCAGTTTATAAGAAAGAATCATAAGAAAATCAAAGAACAAGATCCTTGAGAGCATAATATTTTCTTTATAAATAGAATTTACAAAATGAAAATAAGAATAGAATACCATTTCCTTATTAATCAATGATAAATTCAGAGACTATAATAGTAGATAATGTCTGATACTAAATTTAGTCCACACCCCATTCCTGACATATCTTACTGAACATGGTTCACTCACACTTCAAGCCCTTTGTACCTCACGAGATTTAAATATTTACATAATAGAATAGAGGGTGATATAAGTTAAACCCATCAAATAATAAAAACCAAACATATTTTTTCCATAATACATAACTCAATCATCCAATCAAAAACCATGAAATGAAATTTGATTCATAAAAATTTAATCATTTCATAACCCATGGAAAAGATATGGATTTAATAAAAACATTTCATCATATCATAACCCATGGAAAAGTAATGAGATTAAAAAATACCATTCCATAATAAATATGTTCCATTTAGAGAATAAATAAACATTGTATACTTTTTTCATATACATATAAAATTATAAGTAAGATAAAATAATTTTATCTTACATAAAAATTATTTTGAAAGATCAATTAAAATAATTTTTTGGGAACATATAATTTCCATTTTGAAATCATTTTATTAAAAGACATGTAATTTCAAAAGAAACAAATTCCATGAAAATAACATTTTAATATTATATAATATTTTTCAAATTATTATGGCACTGAGATGGTAGGAAAATTTGATCATGCTTTATATGTTAAAATAATTCCTTTTATAATGTTTGGGAATGTGAAAAATTAACTTGTTTGTAAAATGGAAAAAATATTTCATTCAAACCATTTTTCAAAAAATTAAACATTGGTTAATATGAATTGAACCAATATGTGACGATTATTAAGAAAATTGTTAAATAACATTTTTATAAAAACATGTACATTGAAGATAAATATTCCCTAGTGGAGTCTTAATTATAAACAACCATGAATAATGATGGCATTGGGAATTAACTATTAAAAATTTGGAATCAGTTGAATCATATTAATCATGAAATAATAACATTAAAAAACATTAAATATAATTAAAATATATAACTTCTTGATATAACATTTCAAAGGATCATTATATACACATTAGAAAATAATATTGCAGGATAAAACCAATATATGTCTTAACGAACTAAAATTGAGACGAAGTCCTTTACAAGGATCATATTATTAAAGTCAATCAATAGAATGAATTATGTATATCCTATGTATATAGACATTTAAATGAAAAAATCCTAATAAAATCAAAATTCGCTTCAAACATAATCTTATCATGAAATAATCAATGAAGTATAAGTTATCCTAAATAAATAGAAATTGAGTTAGGAAATCCCTTACCTTGTGTCCAAATCATCACAAACATTCTTTATCTTCCATAATAATAAAAAATATATCAATTATTTACTCACCTAAGAAAAATTTCCAATTTTATTATTAGTTTTATATCATTTATTTTCATGTTATATCAATTAAATAATTATTTAATTTCACATTAGATGTTTTGATGATATTTAGTGCTTGAGTCCAAAATGACATTTGTATGATTTTTATAGTACAAGTGGTCACTATTACATCATATAAAGAATAAAAATCATTAAATAGTATAATTTTTATAAATAAATTATAATTTTAAATACATCCATCAAATATGGATAAGAAAACTGAGTTATGTTACAATCATAGAGACGGTAGGCTATAAATACACATTAGTTACATTTTTTATTTTCAACGATCATTATTGAAATAACGATAGTATTGTTTATATTTAATGAATGATAATAACATAATATTACATGTTTATATATACTGTTATATATAATCCATGTGATTTGGTGATGAAAAAGGAATCACGTCTTTTTGTAGATGTGGTAGTCTATGTATATGCTCAAACGACAGTATCATTTTTCTGTGCATTGATTGTTTTGATCATTACTGATAAATTAAATTTTAAGAATGATAAATATGTAATTAATATCATATATTTAAACTGTTATTATATCATTGAAATTTGTCGTTTGATATGGTGATGGAAAATGAATAACATCGGTTCACAAGGTGGTTGTGAACTATGCACAGGAACAATGAATAGTAAAGAAGGATATTGGTCATTACACTAACATAATAACAAATTGATATATTTAGTATAATGGATTTATTATTTTGGAATGGTTTAATAATATTTTATTGATTTTTATGAATAAAAAAATATAATTTCATGATTAAAAAAGATATCTTTTCTTTGGAAAATCTCTTTTTAATTACACATTTAGACCACTAAGGGTGGGGTTATCCCTAAAATAATTTCTATAAAATGTTATTGGGGACTCTAGGAAGATATTTTTGAATTTATTGGTTAATAAAAAAGGGTTTTAATTGTGTAAAAAATATTATATGATGATCCTTTATATAAGAGAGGAGAGAGGCACTAATTGAATTTCAAAAAATATTAAATTAATAAAAATTAATTTTCAATTCAAAATGGCTTGAAAGTGTTTTATTTATGAGATTATAAAAGGATGGTTCCCTATATACAATAAAATTTAGATATGTTTGGACTATATTTCAACCCATATTTTTAGTTTTTAACCATTAGTTTACCCCTCTATCTCTTATCATGACCACATGTATTTTTACGCTTTGAGGGTTAATATAGTTATTATAAAATGATAAAATATCCATAAATGAATAGTGGATTTATTTTTAATGCTTATTCTAATATGGTTGATAAATGTTTTATATTTTAAGAAATTTATATCATATAATAAAATATTATTTACCATAAAATATTCATCATGCCAGTTTTATGAATTGTTGATTTATTTGATTTTATGAATATCATGACCACACTTAAAATTGAAACCAACAATTTCATTACATAAATAACTTGTCTTGTTTATCTTATAAATTATTTGATCGCATTAATTATCAAAAAAAATATTTAGTTTAATATTTTTAATAAAATTTATTTGTTATTTCCATTTATTAAATAATTATGGTACTAGAATTGTACACAAATTTATTGTCGTTATTTCTTCACAAAAAATTAAAACTAAATTACCATGATTAATATAAAAAATTTTCCTTTAAAATGACAATTTATACTAGAAAATACACTCGAGATAAACCCATATTGAAAATGTAACACCCCAGAAATTTAAGAATATATAAATAAGTTCATGTTAAATAGATTGTTTTTAAATATAAAAAATAATATTTTATTAAAATAATATTTAAAAATAAATTATTTATTAAATAAAAATAAAATTTGATAATGTGGAATATTTAAAATTATATAATAATATAAAAAATTATATTACTCTATATTCTTTTCAAATATTAATACCTTCATTATAAATGATGATAATTACATTATTTTATCAATTATTATTTTATGAAAAATATATATTTTACAGATTATATATTATAATATTTTTATATAAATATTTATTTTTAAGAAATAATATTTTATTCCAATTTAATATAAATATTAATGAAAAATAATGTTCTTATAAATATGTTATTATTTTATTTAGATGAATATTTTAATATAAATATATTTGTTTTTTTGTAAAAATAATATTTTAGTAACAAAATTAATATATATCAAAGGTTTATCTAAAATATAAAACTATTATGAGCTTGAATTATTTTTATATTTTATTAAAATAAAAAATAATTATTATTATATTTTAAATGATGACCATGCTTATATATTTTGAATGTATGTTTTAAGTACCTAATTTGAAAATTTATGTTGATGTAATTTATTTGGAAAATATTAAATTTTAATGGAAAAATATATTAGATATAAGAAATGTATTACATTTTATGAATATCTTAATATATAAAATTATAATTAGTGTTCTTATTATATATATATATATATATTAAATTCTAACAAATAGTTTTTTAATATTTAATTTTTTTTATTAAATTAATAATAATTATATTAATAATAATTTATTGAAATATGTATATTTTTAAGAAAATAATAAAATAATAATTGATTAGAATCGAAATATTATGAAAAGAAATTAAAAAAAAGGAAATTTGGGTAGAGGGAATGAAAAATAAAAAGTGGGGAATGGGAATTGGGGATTCGGATTATGGAGAGTCATGCTATGGGAGGGTCTTTAGAACATGAATCATCAAGAACATAGAGGATTTTACCCAAAAGAAAGGCCATGTGAGATGGGAATAAGTTGTCGATGAAGGAGTTCTGAGCGCAGTGATGTTAAAGCCAAGCAGATGGGTTCAATGCCAAAGTAGGATCATTTTGTTGAAGCAGTATCAATCTCTAAAGGGGTGAAAGTAAAACTCAAACTAATATATCATTATATTAATCCTATAATCATTTTTCATATTGGTTGTATGCGTATATGTATTTTTTTTCTTTAAGGTTCCTAAATCTGTCATTTATAGCATAGTCGTTAACTGCTCATCATCAATCAGGAATTTTCTTCTTTCCCCTAATGTCTCTTTCGGATAGTGGTGAATTTAATTTTTATTAAATAATAATCAATTTTTTTATTTTTCTTTTCCAAAAAATATAAGACTTTATTTATTATTGTTCTTCTTTTTATTCATTTTATGTACTTGTTTTATGGTGGTTATTTTTAATGCATTCTTTATATATGTTATGTCTAAATTTTCAAAAAGAAATTTCCTTGTTCAAGGAATCTTTATGAGGAATCTTTGAATTAAAAATAATAAAAATATAAGAAAAATAATATATATTTTTCATTTTTTGAACTATATATAACATCAATGGTTATCAAATATGGTATATCATACATACTTTGATTTATTTTTCAAAATCATCCCCATTTCATTCTAATTTTGTCATGATTTTAAATCCCATTGTGAATTTAAATTATTTTAAAATGGTATAAGTGAAATGATATATATATATATATATCATTTTAGATATGAAACATTGGAAATGTAATCTAAAATCTTGACATTCCTTTTTTAAAAAAGGTAAGGGTTGTAGAATCACTACACTTGTTTCTGAACAACTTGTATAAATAAAATACTTAAAAAACAATTATACATACAGTCCTCAATGTTTCCACCTGAAAGGCTTGGATTTTTTTCAAATATATATATATATATATATTATCTACTCTGTGTCAATAAATCAGTAGATATTTTGTTCCTAATAATTTTCGAATTATGGAAATAGATTTCATTATTACGAAATATTATTTTAATATATATATGAGTATATGTTCATTGTAAATTATTATGTTTTTCAAATTCAATTATGATATTATTCTATACTGTAAATGTTTTAAAACGATACCATTTATTTATTTTTGAAATACTCCACTGTATATAAATTATTTTGCCTTTTAAAAATTTTAAATTAGGGGTATTATGTGCATTTTTATAAAATTATGCTTTTAGAAAACCTGTATGAAGGGCATTAATTTCTCAAAAAAATTGATTTTATGTAAACAAATATATTTAAATTTTATTCTCAAAATAATTATATTTTTATCTAAAATAAAAAAATAAAAAAAATTATATTTTTACTTTTTAACTATAAATTTGAAAGTGTTTTGATTTTTTTATTATTTCTATACTTCAAATGAGAAAAAGTTTTTATTTTATGAAAGATGATCTTGAAAATTGATGAATCTATAATTTTATGTCATAAAATATATTTTAATATCAATCTTATAGATATGTCCATATATTATATTAATAATGGCATTTAGGTGTTCCTTCAAACAATCATTGGTTTTAATTTCAAACAATTATATTTATGTCATTTGATTCGATGTATTTCATCTGGAAAAGTGGATTTCTCTAAAATCTATTTAGTTTTATGAAAATTTCTCCCTTGACATGATGAGGAGTTATTAAATTAATTTATTTTTTGAAAATAATGAATCTAATATTTAGAATTTTTTTATATGGAGTGTGAATGGGAAATGTTGGTCTTCAAAAAATTCATAAAATTCAACACTTGCATATAAAACATGATAATGAGGAATGGGGAGTGAAACCATGACCTCAACATAAAAGATGTCCAATAAGTGAAATTTATAAGTGGCCAATTGGGATTCATGAGATCTATCATTTATTATTTTTATTCATAAAAGAATTATTTTTTTGAAATTATTTTTTCATTGAAAATGATATAATTTCTCAAAGATTATTTTTTAAAGGAATTTTCAAAATGATTAGTTTTTTTCTAAGAATATATTATATATAAATGTTTTATATTTGATTTATATTGTTTTAAATTTGTTCTTAAATGAGTTTTTATAAAATTATTTTTCACCATTTTTAATACCCCTTACATGAAATTTAATTCTCATCCTATGTTTTAAAATATTTTTGACAAGTTTGGTAAGATTTCCAATAGTTCTTTTTCAATTTATAAATTAGACTACATGAATAAAATTAGTCAACGAAATCAATTTTGTTCAGCTATGATAAATTATAGGGGTTTTTTCAAATTCTAATAAAACTAGACTAGAATAGGTCCTTGGATGTATACAGAACTGTGTATTGGAATGTTTCTTTATTTAAATAAATACCCAGCATTTTTAGTATCAAATCTAGAATTGTGTATTCTGATATTTATATTTGGTATCATAAAAATGTTCTGGAAATATTTGGACATGAGGTATTATCAATTAAAAAATATAAGTGATAGAATTTTCATTTCAACTTGTACGTAAATATGCCTTCTTAGATGTTCTAGATTTTTTAATTCGGAAGACGAAATTTTAAGAATTTCTTAACTATGGAGAACGAATTATGAAGGGGAAATTAAATTAGGGGGTAAAATATAACATCTCCGATATTTTATAATATTAATATGTTCTTATTAAATATATTGTTTATAATTTAAATAAAATGATGTTAATAAAATAATAATTAGAAGTATTGTTTTATTTATTCAAACTACTATTTTATTAAGAGGAATTTTTTAATTATATAATGTTACATTAAAATAATACTACATAGTATTAGTTTTAAAATTATCATAACTTTATTATAAATGATTATATTTTACATTATTTTAGAAATTATTCTTTCATGAATAATCATAGTATCTAATTATTATGTTTTCATATTTTTAAATAAATTATTACTTTTAAGAAATAAGACTTTATTTTAAATTAATATTGAAAATTTAAAAAAAATATTGTTTTTATAAAAGAGGAATTATTTTGTTTAAAAGAATATTCTAATATAAATATAAATATATCATGATTTTTTTAAATGATTATTTGAATATAAAATTTAATTTATATCAAATAATTAATTCAAAAACTAAAACAATTATGAGAATGAGATATGTTTAAATGTTATTAAAAGAAAAATGCTATCTATGAATATATAAATTATGAACATGATTAAATATTTTTAACATATATTTAAATGAGCTAATTTGAAACTTTAAGGTATTATAACTTATTTAAAATAATAAAATTTTAAATACAATATGTGTTTACTATTATGAATTTATAACACTTTATCAACATGATAAAATTGCAATTACAATTAATATTAATAATTCATGTATGTATATAAATTAAATTATTAAAATTATAATTTTGTAGATATTAAATAAATTTTATTTAATAAAAAATAAAAATATATGATAAAAATATTGTTATTTTTAATTCTTTTTATAAAATGTGAAAATTATTAAAATTGAAAAAAATGTTGATAGAGGGATAAAAAAATGAGAGGAAGCCGAATTGGGGAATTATTTTTCCAGAGAGTTGAACCAATATAGGGTCTTCTCAGAAGCCATCATTGAGAACCAAGAGGATTCAAATATTGCATGAGGTTCAAGTGAGATCTAGATCAGCTTCTAGTTAGGTATTTCTATTCTAAGTGAAGTCTAAGATGATAGGATGGGCCAAATTCTGAAGGTGGTTTGATTTGTTCATATTGTTTCGAACATAGAAAGTGTGAAAGTCATGCATGAACTGAGATCTTGTCATCTTCCTCCTTTAATAAATTTTCATATTAGAGGTATGTATCTGTATGTTTATTTTCATTTAGGTGTCCAAGTCTACAATTTTTGGAATATCAATTACATATTCTTCATAAATCTTTAATTTTTTTATTTCTCCCAACGAATCTGCTAAACATTCTTGATTTTAATTCTTATTAAATCAATATTGATTTTATCTAAATTTGAGATCAAATATTTGATTAATTTATTTACTATTGTTTGGTATTTTCTTCACCTGACTTCAATATATTCTAGAAATTATTTTCAATCCTTGATTTTTGTATGATATGAAATCATTTTCTATGGGAAGAGTCTCAGTTCAATAAATAATCATGAGGAAGATTTGAATAAAACTAAATCAAAAACAATATAAATAATATATATTTTTCTGCATTTTGGAAAAATAGAACTTCACCGAACATCATATGTGGTATTTATTTCCAATATAGATTTATTTGGATAATCACCCTTTTTCATTCAGAATTTGTCAAGAATTATAATCACCTTATGAATTCCATTTTTCAGAGGAAAAATTGAATGATGTATATATATAATTACTTTTTCTATATATTGA
Organism: Viscum album; assembly: GCA_963277665.1. Lineage (NCBI taxonomy): Eukaryota > Viridiplantae > Streptophyta > Magnoliopsida > Santalales > Viscaceae > Viscum > Viscum album. The sequence goes on along the minus strand of OY728151.1, from coordinate 396,523,259 downwards.
TCATTATGAATTCTATCTAAAATCATTAAATTGCATTTTTTAAAAAGAGAAGGTATGAAGTATCACTTTTTCCTTCTATGAATATTTTGTAACTCAAATATCCACCAAAACCTCTATATATATAAGTCATCATTCTTTCATCTTGAATGACCCTGTTATTTCCTCTAGCTCGTTCTCTGTACTTCTTCTCTATGTGTAGAAATTATTAGGCTTTCATTTAATCATTATTTTTGAATTAGCATAAAATATTTATTTATTTTAAAACACGTATGATTATTTGTTCTTTTTAAAGGATTAACGTTTTCTAAATAAATAATGATTTTATACTTTAAAGAAAATTTTTTGATATTCAAAAAGTTGTTTCTTTTCAAAAAACTAGATTATATATAATTTATGTTTTCTCTAAACCCTATTAAAATCATATTTTTAAGTGCATTTTTCTGAAATTATTCTTTTAGAAAACACTATAAAAAGGAAATAATTTTAAAGAAAATAATTCTATGATTTTTACTAGACAATAATATTTCATTGTTTTCCTCAAGAAACATTTATTTTCCACAATAATGTAGAACAATATCCAAAAATAGTTTATTATCATTTATCATTATTTTTAAATAGATATTTATTTTATATATATACTAATACATCTAATGAGAGAAGTTATTGTTTTATTAAACACGATCTTAGAAATTTATAAAATCTATCATTTTTTGTGATATCATATATATGAATTTCATTGTTATAGATTCAGACATATATTATATTAATGATAGAATACACTAATTTCATCATACAAATATTTATTTTAATTCCAAACAACATATATTTATGTCTTTTTATTTGAATTATTTCTTTTGGAAAGGTATATTTCTATAAAATCAATTGTGATTTAAAAAAATTTGTTTATTTCAATCTATGAGTTTATTAATATATTTTATTCAATAGAAGTAACATATATATGTTTTTAGAATTGTTCTTATTGTATTTCTAATGATAAAACATTATCATAAGAAAATTGTATCCCTAAAATTCATCCCTCTCATAAAAACAAGATAATATAGAATCACAAGTTAACCCCCCCCCCCACCACCACCACTACAACTGGGACATTTTCCTATAAGTAATTTTACTAAGTGAGCACATGGAGTTCATAAGATCTTCCAAGTATCATTTTTATCAATAAAATAATTATTTTTATTGAAAATATATTATGGATAATTGCATTTAATTATTCAAAAAAATTGATAGAATTTTTAATATGATAAATATTTTTGAAAGGTATTTTATATATATAATATTTTTATTTAATGTAAAATGGGTTAAATATTTTTTAATGAGTTATTCTAAAATAATTTTTTAGGTGTTTTAAAACAACTTACTGATAAATATAATGTTCATATCATGTTGTAAAATAATTATCATATGTTTAGTTGGAATTCTAGTTGCTCTTGTTTCCTATAAATAGATAGCTCACATGGAGATTATTGGTTAATTGTATAAATTGATTTCAACTCTGATAAATTGTATGGTTTTTGTTTTATTATCAGAATCCAATACTAGAAAAGGTACTGGGATATATAAAGTGGTGTGTGTTTTTTATATTGTTTTAAAATATTAAAATATACAACAATTTTAATACTGAATGAAGAAGTTTGGTTTCCGGTCTTTAAAAAAATGATATAGTTATTAAAAATATATGTTTGAAATCATTGAGTTTTTGTGAAATAAAATATTATAAATGTCATAATCACATATAAAATGAAAATGTATGTCATATATTGGACCCATGATTTATTATTTATAAGAATTGCTCATCCAACACTACTACAAAAACGGCCTATATCAGCGCTCAAAATGGGCTTTAACATCTCTAAAAAGGTGTTGTAAAGCTTAGTGATAATATAGGGGGTCCCTTTTATCCGAACTCAGAAAAGCCCTGATAAATGCTGCTTTTATTAGTGATGAAAAAAATCACTGATAAAATACCCCTTTATCAGCGCTTTTTTTAGGCTTGATAAAGGTCGAAAATTTTAATAAAAATTATTACAAATTAAAAGTAATGCGGGGAGTGCTTTTATCAGAGCTTCAAACCCCCTTTATCAGCACTAGGAGGTCTCCCATGCCCTTCCCTTCCCGCGCATCCTCATAGGCACTCATCATCTTCACTTCCACCCGAACTTGAACTCGGGACCTTCCCCCATTCGCGGCTGCACCATTACCACTATGCCATTTCATTTTGTTCTCTATTTAATGATATATCTATATATATGTATATAGTTATATTTATTCATATAGTGATATAGATTCATATTAATATAAATATATTTCTTCATATATTAGAATATATATATATATTAATTCATATATTAATATATTTATATATATATTTTTACCTATAATTTTTTATACATATATTTATTTGTATATTAATATATACTTATAAGATTATATTTAAATACATTTTTGGAAAAATATGTCTTTTATGTGGGGTTTAAATTAAATAAATACATATATACATAGATATATACAACACACAGACAAACATAGAGAGACACAGACACACAAACACATATATATTTATGAATAAATAAATATATATGTGTATTTGAAAAGCCATAAAATGTACTAATAATAATTATTTTTAAATACATTTATGAAAAAGAATTTTTTTGATGTGTGTTTATAAGTAAATAAATAAATAAATACATATATACATATTTACAACACATAGACACACACATAAACACCCACACACACACACACACATATATATTTATGAATAAATACATATATATGTCTATTTGAAAAGCCATATAATGTTAAAACGGCCATAACATATAGTCTAGAATTTTGTTTCAATGCCAGAACTATTCAAATCAAAGAAAATTAATCAATATTTGATATGATATGTGGTACAAGCCTAAATGAAATCTAGATTAGAAGTTATACTTGTTTGAATGTTAAAAAATCAGGGTATCCTGACTAAAAACTCACTTTCGGAGGCCTTATGGGCCTTTTTGGTCTTGATAAATGTGACAGAGGCTTTTCCTGGGTCACTAGCGCGTAGATATCATCGTAGGATTCAATTTGATATGTTGTAGAGCTCAAACGGACACCCAGATCAATGGTTATGGCCTTTTGAAGTTTGAGTTACATTTTCAACAAATTGTGTATCTTTTATTAATTTTTTTGATTTTTTGTGTCTTCAAATTGTTATGAAATGATTTATAATCGATAATAATTAGAAAATTATTAATTAATAATATTCCTTTAAAATATTTTGAATCAATTTTCACTAAATTTATTATATATTAAATCTACTTGTGTATTTATACGTATCTATAACTTATTTAAAAAATATATATATTATTTATATCAATATAAATATACTTATATAACAAAATATTATTTTTCATGAAAAAATTTTCTTTTTTGAAACATAACATTTATCAGTGCTCTAGAAAAGTACTGATAAATCCCACCATTATCAGCGCTAATAAATGAAGCGCTAATAAAGGGGACCTCTTTATCAATGCTAAAAAAAGTACTGATATAGGGGGGCCTTTATCAGCGCTAAAAAAAGTGCTGATAAAGGGGCCTTAATCAGTGCTTTTTTTAGCGCTGATAAACGTGACCCTTTATCAGTGCTTTTTTTTTTTGCGCTGATAGAGTCCCCCTTTATCAGAGTTTTTTTTAGAACTGATAAATGTGAAGTGCATCCCTTGTCCATTTTTGTAGTAGTGCAATAAAATTTTATTAAATTTATGTTTCATCTTATAGTCTTTGTCATATTATTTTTACCATTAATTTCTTGACATACCCTTTACCATGGTAACAAAATTTACCAATGTCCCAATTCATATTGCCTAAAAAACCTATTTAAAAAAATTCTACCATTTATTTTAAAATATGAAATCAATTTTTCAAAATTAAAAACATATAATTTGATGAATTTAATTTAAAATTAAACCGTCAAAAAGCAATGAAAAGGGATTTTCATAGAAATTCCATTTATAAATATGAAATGTTATAATAAATAATTCAAGTATCAAATCCATTTCAAAAAACATAATTGAAATATTTTAATTCAAATTTAACTCATTAATATTTAACACTAATCAAAAACAAATATTGGTCATTTATATAACTAAAAAATATATTTTTTAAGAAAAATATGAATTTTTAACTATTCTTTGAAACAGAAAACTTTTCATAAAATTATTAGAATTTCACCATAGTTAAAAATTTTATGTTGATTTTGAAAATGAAGTTCTATATTAATAATATGTTTTCTAAAATATTCTGAAATTAAATCTAAAATGAAATAAAAATATTTTTGAAGAAAATATATCATTTTTTAAGGGTAAAATTAATTTTTCAAAATTAGGTGATTATTTTATAATCGTTTACCAATAAATTTATATTGAGTTGGTATATTATATTTATTAAATAAATTTTATATTCCTATTTATACATTCTAATTTAATAATTATGTTACAATATCCACATAATTATATATTGGTGTTTATTTAAACTCAATGTTGCATATCTTGTACCCAATTGAACAAAGTCTTTCCTTCTAATATATAAGGATAAAACATTATCCCCCAATTTAAAAAAATAATACCTCATAATTTAAATTTATTTTTGGTAAAAATGCCTTGAATTTTCAAAATGTATTTGTCAAAATCCCTCATCGTAAAAATGGTCAATAAAATTTCCACATTAAATGAATAAAATGAAACTATGAAGGTCATTTAGAGTAACATATAATATGTTTCCCTGAAATAAAAAATGGTCATAGAAGATATAAAAACTCAAAATAACTGATCTGGAGTGATATAGAACATGCTCATGAGAAATTTGAGGAATTAATTAACTACCTCTAGCAAGAACATAAATTTATATACTAATAGAGTATTGTCATTTAATAAATTTCAACCACAAACTCAGATTTTTCTCCTAATTATGAGAATGAATTTTTCATGTTTGAAAAACATGAATCAACATCCATAGATCATGAAATGCATAAATGGATAAAAAACAATTCCTCTTATATTCACAATTTAACCACAACCATAATGGTTTGAATAAGTTAATTTTTTTCCCAAATAATGATAAGCCTCTATACGAGGAATGATAGTTTCTTATACAAAACTCAATAGAAATAACAAAATTTCAATATAGATCATTCAATAAAAAACTATCTTAACAATTCATAAAAATATTCCCAATTAAGACTTAAACCCAAAAATAACATAATATTATAGTATAAATCTTATATTTAACTATATATAACATCAATCATTATTAAAGACTCATTCAAAAAATTCAAATTCCCTAACAATATAATCTTCGAGATAAGATAACTATTACAATAAATATTCTAAACCACCATAAATCAATAATAAAATAACTTACTCTTCCATAGTGTTATTAAACCTTTATTTCTCAAATAATATCACATGATATCATATAATTTTCCCAAAATAGTGGGAGGATTCTATAATAAAATTAATCACTTAACCGTAAAATAAATATATAAACCCAATGTCATTAATATGATAAATCATACATTCAACAATACAAACATATTAATTTTCTATAATTTTTGTTAATATAATGTCACACTAACTAGGACTTCACATAGGCTTGTGGTAGATTATGTTCCATTCTCTCCCTTTAGTAGTGGTTTCAAACAGCACGACCTCACCAGGTGTAATGAGCTTTCCCCCATCCAACATGTCATCCTTTTTCTAAAACTGTCATTATAATATTATATATAAGAGAGAAAAACCCAAAAAAATAACTTTAATTTATTCAATAAGAAATATATAATTTAACCTGAAAGGTTATATCATATCTTCCATTTTTCATCCCAAAATGTTATAACCCATTATTTTCTGAAAAATAAATTTCTCCAAAAATATCATTAGTCGTGTTAAAGTTTCATAACATAAAACCACAAAACTAGTGTCTAAGTCATAGATCATATGGTCTTACATTTTCTTGGTCGTTTCAATAACTCTTAAGAAAATATCTAATGAAAATATCATAATCTCTAAATATATCTAAACCCTACTCTGATTCCAAATGTAACATCATCAGACCCGTAAGTACGAATTTAGTTCTAAAAACAAAAACATTATATTTAAAGATTTTATAATGATAAATGAGACCCATTTCTTCTTATTAAACCATAAAACATCAAAAGTAAATTAATATTCACTTACATACCCATTTACTATTTAGTTTTACTATTTTAGAGAATAAGGAAAAATTATTACATATCTAAGAAAAATTAACTACTGGACCATAAAATATATATCACCTCCAAAATTTTATTTATCTCTAGAACACTTAATAATAAATACTACTAAAATTAATTCATTATAACCTAGGAAATAGAAAACACAGTAAATGTTGAGCTCAAATTCTCTTTATGGGTAACCATATGATTTATCAAAAATCAGATAAGCATAACCTAACTGTAAGGGTATATGAACACAAAATATGAAAATTTTAGAATGTGTATAACATATCATTATATAGAATGGTGGAATAAAACATCTATTTTTATAATACATGAATCATAATGAAATCCAATAACATCATCCTTGAGTGAATTATATTAGAAAAAGACATAGAATTTTTGGAATTGATATAAGCATATAAAATCACTTTCTAATTAGTCAAGGATCACTTCCAAGACCATCATAGTGGTAAATTCCCTATATTAAACTAAGTTCACTCCTCATTCTATCCTTGTCTTATAGAACATGGATCACTCTCCATTCAATCCCTATTTATCTCATGATATATAAATAATGACACAATTCATTGGAGAGACATAAAATTCCCACCTATCATATTATAAAACATGTTAATTTTTTCATCCATGATAATATAAATCATTCATCTCATGAAACCCCTGGAAAAGAAATTAGTTTCATTAATATTTCATCATTCCACATCCCATGGAAATGGAACACGTTTTAGAAACATTTCATCATGGTATAACTCATAGAAAAGTAATATGATTCATGTATTTCATTACATCATAGGTATACTACATCTAGAGAAATATTAAGGATGGAATCCTTGGAGAAGATACCCAAAACAACATATGTAATATCAAATAATGTTATCGTAGAAAAATATTTATTTTAACGATAACATGATATAATTAATGGGGAAAATAACCTCTCTATTTTTATATAATTTTTTAAAAATGAAGTGTAATTATATTGTAAAACATTCCATTTGAAAACCCCATACAAGATTATATAGGAATATTCAATGCAATAATGAATCAGGATAGAAGGAAAATATTATCATGTTGTAGAAGCTAAAAACAAATTTCATCTATATTTTTATAGGTAAATTCACAAACTACCTCGTTTGAAAAATGATAAAAATATTCAATTCAAACCATTTTAAAAAAAAATATGTGGGTAAGAATGACATTAAAAAATATTTGGAGAATAGTAAAACATTTTGAAAACATTTTTTGGAAACATAGCCATGGAAGAGAAATATTACCCCAGAGAGTCATAAATATAAATATTCCAAAATAATGATGATATTGTGGAATAAACCCCTACCACATTTTAATTAGTTGAATATTATACCCCATGAAATAATAAAATTTACCAAAACATTGAATATCATGAAAATAAATAAATTTTTGATAAAACATGTCAATGGATAATTATATACATCCCAAAAAATAATATAATCTCATTATATCAATGTATTCCATAACGAAATAAAATTGAGATGAATCCCCTTACAAAGATAATATCATAGAAATTTTTCAAATGAATCGATTATGTGTGTCTACTATAAATAAACATAATAAAATTGAAAATGAAACAAAAGATAATACAAATTCATTTTACACATAATCTAATCCTAACATAATCAATGTAGTATATGTTTGACCCAATAAATAGATGTTGAGCTTAGAAGTACCAAAACATAAGTCCAAATCATCACATACATTTTTTATCTCCTTTAATAATAAACATATGTTAATTATTTAATTTATTGATAACCTTTTGTAGGTTTATTATTATTTTTATTACACTTAATATCCTGTTATTACAACTAATTGACTATTGATGATCATCTCATATATTTTGATGATTTTCAATACCTGGGTCAAAAATGACTTTCCTATGATGTCAAAAGTCAAAGTGTTCATTATTCAATAATATATAGATTATTCATCAAGAAATAATTATAATTTTCATAAAAGAAATTATAATTATAAATCCATATATAAAATCTAGATATGAAAAATGAACTATGTTACAATCATGGAGATGTTAGGTCAAACGTTCGCATGAGTAACGTTTATAGATTTGAGTGATCATTTTTGAAAGATAGAAAGAATTACATTATCTTTTGAGAATTTTTATCATATAATATTAAACATTAAATATAAATAAATATATATATATATATCATCTATGTGATTTAGTGATAAAAAAAAGAATCACATACTTTTGGGGAGGTGGTAGTCCATACGGACACACAATCAAAATTATCATTTTTTGGTGCATGGAAGAGGTAAAAGGTAAATAATAATAAAACAATTAATATTGATAAGTATTTTATTAATATAATATATAAACATTAATTCCATAATTTACATTGGTATTTAAAGATAGTTATGGAAAAAATTATATTGGTTCATGAGGCAGTAGTCTGTTATACACAAGAATAATAAATTCTTTTCCAATTTGATGGATGTGGAGGTTGATAATGGTCATTACACTAATAGAATGAAAACCCATTGTATGGAGGATAATATATTTATTATTTTATCATAATTTAATTGGGTTTTATAGATGTTTAGGAATAAAAAATAGAAATACATGATTTAAAATGATACATATTCTTTGGAAAATCATTATTTCATTACACAATAAGACCACTATGGGTGGTTTTACGCCCAAAAGAAGACATACTGATGAGGGAAAGGGGTTATATGAATTTATTTGGGAATAATTGGATGAAATTTTTTTCCTTGAATGTTAATAAATGAGAATAATGGGTACCCTTTTATAAGAGAAAAGAGGGGCCTCTTTGAATTTTTCAAAATATCAAATTAATATAAATAAATTTTCAATTAAAAAGGGAACAAAATTGATTTATCTATAATATTAGAAAATTATTTGTAATAATATATTCATACAAAAATTTATATATTGCTTGACAATATTTCTACCCTTATATTTTGGTATTAACCATTATTTAACCTCTTAAACATTTATAGTGACAAATTAGATTTTTACTCATTGGTGGTTAATATTGTCAAAATAAAATGTAAAACAACCCATAAATGAATCATGGAGGAAAATTTCCACCGTATTCTAATCATTTTAATGAATTAAATATTTTGATAAATTTTATATCATTTAATAAATTATTAATTTCCTATATATGATTGATAATGTCAATGTTAATGAATTTTCCTAACATTGACTTTAATAATATAAAGATAATATTTATAATTAAAATATATATTTTAATACATATTTATTATTTAAACATAATCTAGACAATTTTTTAGATCACATTAATAATTTTATATTATTTTTAATATTTTTAATAACATTTATTTGATATTTTAATTAATGAAATAATTATTGTATTAACGTCGTGTAGTATCTTAAACAAATTATTTTATCACTAATTTTTTTAAAAAAATTACAACGATGAAAATAAATATTTTATTTTTTAAATCAATATTTATAGGAAAATATATACTCTATATAACCCCCACATAAAATATTATATAGTTATTAAAAACATGACTGTGACTTCATTGATTTTTGTAAAGAAAATATTATGAATTTTATAATCACTTCTAAATGGAATCTAAAAGAAATATATTCTAACAATGAATTATTATTGAGTAAAATTAATCATCCATTATAATTTGTGTAAGTTTAAGCTTTGTTGTTCATCCTTATTATATAAATTTTACTTCTAATTACCCGTTTTACCCATTTACCAAGGTAACAAAATTTACCTATGTTACTATTCACATTTTCCAAAAATAAAAGGTCCCAATTTAGTAAATATGGACCTTTTAGTTCCAAATATAATATTAACATTTAAAAATTAACAATATAGAATTTTATTAACTTAATTTAAAATATAATCAGAAAAAAAGAAATGCAAATAAGTTTTTTTGAAAAATTCCCTTTTACAAATAAAAATTGTTTTTATAAAAAAATTTAGTATAATATCCATTTAAAAAACCATAATTGAAAATTTTTAAATAAAATTATAGAAATTAAAATTTAAAACTAAAAAAATATTTTTAAATACTTCAAAAATATAATTTTTAATAAAATTCAGTATTTTTTACCTTTCATTGAAAAACAAAACCTTTTAAGAAATAATCAAAATTTACCCATAAGAAATTTTGGATATGATTATTTCAAAAATGTAGTTTATTTTATTAAATAAAGTATCTAAAATCTTTATTAATTAATTATAAAAAGAATAAAATTTATTTTTGAAGAAAATATATTATTTTTGAAGAATAAAATGAATTTTATGAAAATTTCGTTATTATTTTATAATAACTCACCAATAATTTTTGATTGATTCAAAAGATTAAGTTTATTAAATAAATTATTTTTCCTTATTTTTACATTCCAAATTAATGGAAAGGTTTTAATAGTTATGTAATAATATTTCATTGTTCGTTTAAACTCAGTGTTACACATCTTGTACACTACCAAACATATACTTTCATTCTAAAATAAGTGGATATGAAAATCTAAATTGGAAGAATTTGGGTTTCAAACATTTATTTCTATTGGTTTATTCTTATACATTTCCTTCAAGAAATCATATAGAGGGATTCAGTGTTAAATTTCTAAAAAAATTCAAAACATACACAAAATACAAACAGAAATCATAATTTCAAGGTAACAAATAATAAACATAATAACCTTATACTATGTATATAAACAACATGATGAAAAATATCACAAATCGAGAACACTTTCTAACTATATGTACCAACAATCATGGTTAACAATTTATAAAAGACTAATATACTCTACATAAGTTAGAATGAATTACTAAAATATATGTTTGGTTGAGTAGATTCCCTCCGTAAATTTATATATAAAAATACTATACATATTACTACTCACATTTTTAAATATATATTCTTGTATTATAGAAAATTAATCTATCATATGAGAGAACATGAATGTCATCTTAATTTTTTATTCCTGATATAGTGCATGAATGAAAACACTCCTTCTTCCAAAGAAAATATATAAAATTCCATAAATAAAAAACAAAATGAAATCATATTTTGATGATAAAATAAAAAAAATTATAAATATGATTTACAATGCCTTCCGTCGTAACATGAAATTCCATCATACATGGTTTCACTAATCCTATAAACAACATCCATACCAATCTATGAAACCATCAATTCTTCATCATATATTTTTCTAGGGAGTAAAAATATATAATCAAAATGCTCTAATGTAAAATTGTAACACCATTTGCGTAGTCCCCCTATATTGTGACTAAACTAGGTTAATGCATACCTTCTACTTGTTTCCTTATATTCCTGATGAAAACTATATTGTAATGGGTGTTTGATAATAACCTTGGGGGACAAAACTAATTGAATTAGTTAACCATGAAAAATTAATGAAAATATTTTCACTATTCAATGCAACATAAACTAGGGAAAAAATATTAAACACACACCTATATATAAATACCATTAATGGTCATTATCCAAGGTGTAACAGTATAAACTTTAGTGAATGGAAAACAAGGTAAACATGCATAATGAATATCTCTGCTGGGATGATCATGTGAATTATATCTCATAATAAAATTAAAGTACAAAAACTACAGTTAACCAAAAAAATCCACAGAGGCCATACATTGTCCCATGTTTATATTTATGTCATAATATAATAGATCAAATATTAGACATAGAGAATGTTATCCTATCTTAACTTAAAACCAATAAGTCATCTTAGGTAACCACTAGAACAGACCAATGTGTGAGTGAAACTCAGTATGCAACCAATAATAGTTACTATAAAAATATTAATATTAAACAGTATATTTCGATTTTTCCTATTATATAATAGAACTTGTCATGAAATAAATTACCATAAATTCTCAATTTCTACACCGAGAACCACTATAAACAATACCATTTTCAACCACTGTTAGGATGCCTATTGATATAATACATAAAAATAAAATGTTACATATTTCCACACATACATAATTTCATCTGAGATAATAAAAATACAGAGGCTAGATAAGTGAAATCATTGTATTCCATTACATGTTAGCATCGATCCCTGAGGGAATATATTCACCCAACTAGTATATAATTTTATTGGATTATAAATCCTTATGGTCGAAAAGAAATCCATAATAAGTACCAACACATTTCATAAACAATCCATATATTTTGATACGCTCCCACTAAGAATATAATCTAAAATGTCCACCTAATGGTTAGAAAATCACTCTCCTGAGATATATACTATTATTATTACCCCATGGGTGGGATAATCACCCAACCTTTCCCCTTCTCATTTCATTAATCAATGAGTTAGAATGTAACGCTCCATTATCATTTATTAAATTTCAATAGAGTTCATCAATGATAGGGGTTAGAAATGACACTTCTCTTAAAATCACCACATATCATCTCATGTTACTATATGAAGGAATATAGCCCACCCCTGAAACTACATCATATGATACATACATTGGGGTTTGGATGAAACCCTCTCCATGTAACACCAAACCTCATAAATGAAAAATCTTGATGTAGAATCCTCAAATCTGTAACCACATTCTAAATTGTTATTCCATCATTATAATTTAATATGATATTCTTATCAATTTACTCAATTTAAATGAAACCAAGCCTTTTGTATTTCAATTATTACTATCATGATAAATTTTATACCCTTCTAATATTGTAATGATAGTTCTCGAGGGTTTAGATCACACAGATAAATGGTAAGAAATCTAGAAAAACCTAAGGATGTATTCATTCTATCACATGATTGGTACACATTCTCAATGAAGTGAAACATCCTAAAACATATTTTTTTGTATCCTAATGTATTTAATTCCTATAAGTTCCCACCATTAGGAATACCATGGAATTTTCGACTACATTTTTGTCATGTATGACCTTACTCGGTGGCGAAAAATTAGAATCTATAATCATCAATGGTCATATATATTTCATAAAATATTAATCTAATATAAAAATTATGAAAAATTTTAAATTTATATTTAGTTCATGTGCACATTAGTTCATAATGATTATACATAACACACATATCAAAAAATAAGATATAATATAGGGATAGATTAGATCCCACCAAATAAATTATTATTATGAATCATCCTTTAAATATCATTATATTGTTATTTCAGAATATATAGATCCAAGAAATCAAATAAAATATCTTATAATCCTACTAACTGAAATCAATCAGTGTGTTTCTTAAAAACAATGATCAAAATTAATTAATAACATATTTGTATCGGTAGACACAGTTGGGGAGATCCAATAGAATGAAAAAAATTGAATGTATTATTAGAATGAAGGAGATATCAAATGATTATAAAAGGAATATGGAGAATATATATGAATTTATATTGAAACAAAATGAAGAAAAACATCAGCTATTAATCTTTAAACAATAATATAATTTACATAATTAATCTATTATTAAAAAAAATCAAGTCATTAATTTGGGTATGGACAAATTGTTCATGGCCTAATAACTGTCTTGTCCCCTTATAACATGGCCCCTCTAGTTTTGATAGAACACCCCTTTTTCATAAATAAACAAAATAACCATATATAAATCCATCATATCACAGCCACTCCTAAAATATTCCATAATTAGTTATTGGTACTACCCCTTTAGTGAAACCCTAATTCACTGTAACATTATTCCTACCCTCACATAATCCTTAATAGAATCACCATGGGGATGTTAGTTTGACTACCCTTTAGTTTAATATTTTTAACCATACATGATCTTACTAAGGAAAAAATGACTCTTTCTAAGAATTTCTTCATCGTGACATATTATAATCTTTAGTCCTATATAGCCTTATCATGATACATACCCTTGTCAGGGAATCCTTATCATCAAGGTCTATAAAAAAAATTATATCATTCACTAATATTTTAACCATGATGAACCCCTAAAATACCAAAAAACCACTATCATTTCAATTTTCATCCACTAGATCAAAAAATATTCAAATTAATCCCATATACACATAAAAATTAGACCACTTTTGAATAATTACATCCGATTTGGATATGGATCACATTGTAGCTCAAGTTTCATGGCATGATGAGGAACATAATGTATTAATTGTTTTCCAATCATGAGGAAAACTATAAGAAATTATGTCAAGTCTCATGATAATAGCTTAATAAATTTTAAAAATTAAAATTACCTAATATTTTAGAAAACTATTAATCTACTCAATCATCAAGATATTCTATGTTTTTTTTAGGGTGTTATTTTGGTGGTTAGTTTTGTCTTTCTAGATGTTAAAATTAGTCAACTCTTGATTTTAGTTCATTTGAATCCATTCCCCAAAATGAATATTTTGATGGGATTTTTGGAATTTCTTCACCTAAACAATAGATTCCTCACATCTTTCTCAATATCAATGTTCTTTTTATAATCCATTTTAATCAATAAACCTTCTATGATTAGTGTATAACCATACAATATAATATGTACTACTTTAATAAATAATAAGGTAATGTTGGAAACTATCATTCCTTTAAAAACATTGTAAATTTTCCATTTAAATTAACTCCTCATTTATTATTTATTTATTTAAAATTATTCCTAATTAAAAAATTAAAAACAATAATAATATTAAATTTATAGAATTTCAATAAATCATGTTAAAATATCCATGATTTAATTAATGAACACCATAATACTTTATTCATAATAATTGTAAAAGATACCATGTCCAAATGTTATAAGGTCCAAGATATGTTTTCAAGTGGGGTGTAATTAGTAAATATAATTATTTAAGAATGTGAACTTATAAATATTTAACCCTATTTATGATTAAAATAAACAGGATTTCAGCAGTGTTTATTCCTCAAAAAAAACATTATGATGAAATTTGATTACTAGATATATTTTACAAAAATATTCACATAACGAAACAAATTAATGTGATGTAAATGGTTCAAAAATAAAAAATCATGGTCACATTCCAATAAGGTAATTTAATTAACCTCAATATAATGGTACAATAGAATAAAAAACACATTTTTTCGAGCAGGGTTTATCCTCTAAATAATTTGTGTAAAAACTATCTGAGGAAGTGTGATATTTTTCTATAAAAAACACAACAAATCGAATGAAAAAATAAAAATAAACTTTTATCATCATTATAGAAATATAAATATTATATTAATAGAATGTCACCCTTTCTATTCAACTTTAACAATTGAAACTCTGGATATTTGGAAAAAGAGTATTCTAAACCACCACTAAACACATTTATTCTTCACTGGTGATATCATAAATTGTAGAAAAATAATTTTTCATTGTATAATAATAACATAATCTCCAATATATTGAAAACACATTAAAATATATCCCCTTGAAATAAATAATTTAATATTCATAACATATAGATTAACTTTTTATGTCGGCTAGGTTTTTATGTGTATGAGATAACCTAAGAGGGATTGGGGAGTTTGATCCTTGTAAGAAAATTATTCCCAATTAATCCACATAAATATATAAACTCCTAATGAAAAAAAATTAATCGTATCAGGATTATTAGGGTAAGAGTTGATCTTTTCATAAAAATAAGAAATAATTTATATTACCTTAATGTTTTAATTGATCTGATGTATTTATTTATTATGAAACCCACACAAAAATTCAATCCCAACTAATAAAATTTTAATTTTAAATTGTGGAATAAAAAATTATTCAACTTACAAACATTGGGATATATTGTTGCAGCATAAAAAAATAGGTGTTTGGGTGTAAAAATTTATACTTGATAACATTGCATTGTAAGTATATGAATTTTCACACAAAACATGACAACAATTTCTTTAAAAGTAATAGGCATTTTTCACAAATTCTAAATGGCCCATCCTACCTTCCCATCCTTTAAAAGATACAAATGAATGAAAAAACATGGGGAAAATCTGATTATAGGATAGAACAATATCACTATTGTAATTATTGAACCATCTGTTTATATGTTCATCTTCATCCCTAATAAAAAAATTTATTTCATAAAAAAAGTTTCAAATAATCATAATGGTAATTTCCCTTTTCTATGGTAAAAAATATAATGTATCTCCATGTAGTAACTCCATATTATTTGGTATAATTTAATAACTAGTTTTTTGTACTCTCCTTATTTTCTTTTGTTTCACCATGTTCCTGATACTATATTGATCTAACTTATCATTCAATCATTCACAAAAAAATTATTTTTTTAATTACAAAGATACATCATATCTTTTCATATTAACAATTTCATCCTCTCATATACATGTTTCACAATTTGATAATAAATTATTCAATTTCCCCCCCCCCCCATTAAGGAATTCAATTTTATTAATGTTTGTTGGAAAAATTAAAAAATTTCTTTCCTCAATAGATAGATTCAAATTTATCTACATTAATATCAAAATATATCTAAAATAACAAAAACTTTAATATAATAAGTATATCAATCATCACACAATTATTTTCTGGAATGGATAGTGATGAAATAATCCACTAATATTATAAAATAGTGACATTGGAAACTAAAATATTGTTCAAGATCTACTTAATTTAATATTTTATATTTTATCACCTGATAAAATATGCTGACATCAACAATATAAAACTAACTTTCTATAGAAATATAAAATCCCAATTCATCAATTCATGTTGTATTTCAACCATTAACATTTAAATCATCTACATTGTAGTGTGATCCAATGAATATAATCTACAAAAGATCAACATTTTAATAATGCATAGATATAAAATTTCATATTCGTCACCATTTATAAAATATTATGCTATCATTTCCAATTTTTGTGTAATAGAAATTTTTTTTCAAATCTACTATAGTTCATTTTGGTGTGGTATTCTTGTTTTTAGTACATTTAATTGGTTTATTTTGATTATAGGATGTTATTGTATATCATCCGTATTTAAAGGTTCATGAACCATCAGATAACCTGTTAACGAAATTATTATGAGGTTTTCCTTATGTTGGAGAGTTTTGGTAACTCATTTGTATTTTTGGATCCTTCATAATTAATCTTACATAATATCCTCTTTACAAAGACAAATAGGTATATAATTTATTTTTATATATTCCTAGAAGAATCTTATGTGTTCTTTAATACCATATATGTAATCTTCTGTTATACTAGATATAATCTTATATAATATTTAAAAATTAAATTGATCAAATGAATTTCCTTTATATTAATCTTAAATCACCATATGATCTTGATTTTTATCTTTAAATGAGTAATTTTTCTAATATTTACTCTTACCATGCCTATTGACATGTTAGGGTGCTCTTACATAGACTACTGTTTACCCTAATATAACTATTTATAACTACATGTAAGGTAAATACTAGTCCAGTCATTATTCCTATGAATGGATATAAGTACTTCATCATCCATGAAATTTATCAAAAAAATTATACTTCAATCCATTAATCATCTATGGCTATTTCTTTATAATATGAGATGCTTTCACCAAAAATACACATCCCTATAACATTCAACTAATCAATTGAAAACACCAAGCATACTCCAATTATTTTATGAAAAAATCATCAAATAAGTCACTGACATTAGTTTTATTTCGTTAAAAATACATTCTTTCCCTTTATTATATTCATCAAATATAAAACCATGTAGTTGAATAATTTTTTTAAAAAAATTACAGTATATAACATTAGTAACCCATTTCAAAAAATACAAATTACCCAATCCACATTATTAAAATTAAATATAATATCATGTAGAATTTATTTTTTATAGGGTACTATGAATATCCATTATAGAATTTTTATAAACACTTATATGTGAAATGATGATTCATTGATTCTAATAAAAATCCATGTATAAATCTAAAATAATAATCATACTTTTATATTACTTTATTCTAATACATCATGTAATGAAGAACATATATTCATGAATATTTTTCCTCCCCCTTTTACTTAAAATCAAAAATAAATCCAACATTGGATAGTTATTAAAAAATTTAACATTGATACACATTAAAATATCATGAATCTTATATATTGTTATTATTCCTCCTACCATGGTGATTTCATTGATGAATATATGGAATTTTCTTTTAAAAATATATATTTTTTAGGGGATAAAATTTACTACCAATAGTTATAAACTATTTCAATTAAATTATAAAAATTTATCATTGTAATATATTGGGGTTTCTCTAATATAACTTCCAATAATTTTATAATAATGTCTATTAAATAAATATAGTGAGTTTAAGCATCTCATTTTTATTAAAAAAATTCATATTCATTCCCTAATTTTTAAATAATTCTATACATATAACATAAAATTATTTATCAAACTTTTTTCCCAATATAAATCATTCTAGACTTCAACATTAATTCTTGACCCTTAATTGTGCATTATATGATAAATTATTTTAATAAGAACTAAAAAGATACTTTATTTATATTTTTCAAAATTCACATATGAACAAATTAAAGATTTTTATTTCATGCTTAAAAACCATATCCAACTATAAACAAACCCTTAATTATTTTCAATGTTGGAATGAATCATTAATTTTATATTCATCAATAAATACTCTAATCTACATAGTTTCATCCCTACACACAAAACACGGTTTCCTATTAATGACATCAATGTTTCCAATTTTAATATCATATATTATTAAATATAATACAACCATGTATTTTATCTTTAAACAAGGAACACAACTTCTTTAATCAATGGTAATTTTATTAAAATAGAAATGAATAACCTTACCATAGTAATTTTGTAATACATACCATTTACAATTTTAGAAAGGTTCTATGATTAAATAAGGATAAATTAGATTTTTTATTATCTATGGATTCATTATTTGATGCAGTTAAAATGTTTTGAGTATTTATATCAAGATCCATAGTAATTTATCAAATCTCAAAGAAGGAAGATAAGAAATACACGTTCTGTGATTCAGTCATATTTAAAAGTTATTGATATCATGAATATAATCAAATGATATGACATGTTTGTTGAAAAAGATATATTGTAGTGTTTCTTACTTTTTAAAGAATTTTCTACCATGTATACACTTTACTAATAATGGAATAATAATAATTAATACTGATTAATATGTTCCTTTATCATTAAATATTAAATTGTACAATGATATTAATATTAATTTATTTAAAAAAAACATTTCGAATATATATATACAACTTCATATTCATAATATCTTCCTTTTAAACATACCTATATATTTTATCACATGTGAAACCATTCCCCACTTCAAAAGAAATTATATCCTTTAAATACATCAATGGAAGGGGATACATTAATTTCCTCAAGTTGTTGAATACGGAGAATCACTTTGAACCACTACATTTCATTAACTACATATATGTTAATTAATCTTGAAATTTGAAATACATTTAATAAAAAATAATACATCCACATTCTACTATGAATTTAACATTAAATTGCATCATGCTTAATTGTTTCTCGCTCCAAGAGTTGTATTTACCTCAAGGATTTATCAACTCTATAAATTTTATTCAGTATTTTTAAAAACCCATTATTTATACTTACATGAATTCATTTATAGTGTGAGTGATATAAAACTAAAATTAAAACCATATTTATAATTATAATCCCCTTCAACTACCACATGAATTTTATTTCTCAATAGAAAATATTTACCATTAAATTATGGGAATTTCTTTTCGTTATAAATATCAATTTCTCATATCATCTCTATAGAAAAAATGATTATCATGGTAAAAAATTTTGGAATAGAATCCATACATACAATCCTATAGATTTTGAAAATATTCTTAATATTTCTGCTAATTTTATAGTAAGAAAAAATTTCCAGTTCATTATAAAATAAAAAATTAATATTACTATACATTCATTAATAATATCACATTCCCTGATAGAGTTTGTTTTAAAAATCATTATGATTAGACATATATTCTTAGAAAACTATATTCATTTTTCCTAATTCCATATAATCAGATACCACTAATTTTAAAAACCCATTTAACTATTTTCTTTGGTAACATTTCTTATCCATCATTGTAAAGGATTCATTATAATAAATACTAGGGTTTCATGTAAATTATTGATATTATTTCATCATATGATCACTATTCATCTACTATGATTTATAATATGTCTCTATTTTCTACCACAAACTAAATTATAATCAAAACAATTATTGAATCATTTAGAGTCACGTTAACATTAAATTTTAGTTTCTCTAATTGGTTAATAACAAAGACTACTTTCTATTTGAGTTACTATATTTTATTTATTTCTTATTGTCATAAATAAATAATTATTTTTTATTATATATCTATTAAATTGATCATCCATTAACTCATGGGAAATATTTTCCATCATTTTACATCAATCCAATGATTTTTTTTCAAATGTGAGGTGTAATCCATTTAAACTAGTTTCTTTTAATTATAGCCATCATATTCCTTAAAAAATTCGACTATATATTGAGAAAACATATCTTAATTAACCTTTAATTATATATCATATTTTGATATTATGCATTTTCTTATAAAATTAACATAATGTTTTTTGAAATATGAATATATTCTATATAATTCCACATATTCAATATAATTTTTCAAACTAAAATATCTAAAAATTCCACTAATAATTTTTCTAATAATTTTAACTTTTTATGAAAAAAATTTCCAATACCATAATAAATCCTTTCAAATAAATTTTTTTTAATAATTTACTAATATCTAATTATTCATATATATTCACCTCCATTTATTAGTAGTTAATTTAAACCACTATTTATTTTTTATATTTCTCCATCATAACTATATCAATTATCGATGTAAAAATATTCAAATAATATAATATGTTAAATGAATAAAAAATCAAATACATTAACACGATCCAATTTGGAGCCACAGGTATCATTTATCTGAATAAAGATGACACCAAAAACCATTCCCACATATGAAATATCCATATAAATTTTCTTATTTTAATTTTTTTCTTTCCCAGTTATTTAATTTATTTTAGGGAAATAAATAAAAATGTAATAATGTATGTCCTATAGAGATTCCTATCAATTTATATTAGGAAAAATAAATTATTTAATCTATACTCTAATATCAATTATTTGGACCAAAAAAGATAGTAGTGTAAGAGATACAAATTAAAAGGATGAATCTGGGTATCAAAACTGAAGAGTAATGTAACTATATAATACATTGAAATATTTTAGTAGGCATGATTAATAGGGTATGGTTTAAGATCATATTTTGATAATTACCTAAGTGATATTCCAATAAAATATTCCATTATCAAATTTATTCAATAAATAATTAACCCACACATATATTCATACCCTACTGAGAATATATAAATCACGTACACAAGACATGAAAAGTATTACATTTCAATGGAATTGTGATATATACATGTAAAATACCCACAATGTTGTGTCAATGAACTTAAATACACTAAATAGCATACAATGGTTGCTTTAGGAAAGGTCACTCCAAGAAAATGTTTTATTTAATTATGAAGGTTTAATGATCGTTTAGCAGATATAAAGGGTTACTAACTACTCCATCCCCTTCACTCAAATCCCACTAAATAGAAAAATGGAATATAATCCAATTTAGAGATATAATAATATAAATTTTCTTACTATACAATAATATATTTTTAGTTCCCATTAATATAATTTCAATTATATTCATTTAGGAACAATTTACAAAAACAACTATGAATTCTACATCACCATTACATTATATGTTATTAAATTTATCACCATGTAATAACTTCTTCATATTTAAAAATATAAGTGAATGAGTTCTACCACTATCTTCCTTTCCATTTACTATAATTTCGTCTTTGATAACTCCCCTTGCATCAGTGTTGACATTCACATATTCACATGGGGATGAGATGTTTAAAAGGAAAATAACTCAAAAAAATACATCAAGGATCACATATGTTTTCCTATGTAGTCTTGATCAAGTTCCAAGCATCAAAACTATGGATGCCAATGTTTCACCCCCATCATCATCAAGTATGTCAAAACATTCCATCCAAAGTCACGGTGCAAGTCAAAACAACCCTAAAAGAATCATCACATAGGTCCAGATATATGTGATGACTCTTGTATCTCACACCTACGTGAAAGACCTAACATTATAGAATGATATTATGTGAATCATTAATTTCTTGTTAAAAGAGTCTTTTATATTAGTCTAAAATAATGAGGGAGAAGACACCTTCTCAAACCAAAATCTTTTATGAGACCCTTTCAATGAAAACTAAGGAGACAACTATAGGAAAGAGAGAGGCCATTCCCAACTGTTTTTAGAAATGTTTTTTATCACCTAGAGGGAATATCATTCTTCCCAAGTCCACTCTACATGATGAACCATTAGTCTTCCCAAATCTCATTTAGGTGAAGCACATCTAGCTCACCCAGTTACACACTACCTGAGACCCCCTTTAGCTCTCCCAAGACTCACCCGCATGAGATACCTTTCAATCACTATTTTTTGTTATAAATTGTTGGGAACCTCTTCCCTTGGATCATTTTTCTAAGGGTTTTATGATATAATCTCCCCAAATGATTTCAGATATGTTTGATCATGGCACATGTAAAATCAGTCTGTCCTCTTATTTGTAAATTATTGTGGTAATGGAGGTCCAATATTTATCCAACCTAATAGTTTAGATACTCAGATAGTTGTTAATTTTACATTTCCTTGATAATAAGTATATGAACATCAAGGATAATGATGGGACCTCAGGGTTTAAAATAAGAGAGTATATGGGAACATCTATGACATGTCTCTCTTCTTGACTCACTAGTCATGACTTCATCCTTATCTACCAATGAAAGAGGATTGAATCTACAATTAGGGAATTTATCTTGGATAAGGACCCTAGTATTTCTTGTGAGGAATTTTCTGTTATTCCATATCCCCACCATCATCCACCTGTGGATGAAGGTTATTGTACATATTATTATGTCATCTACTTCCTCTAGTTTATTACATCTGGCATGATACACATGGTCTTAGAGGTTAGTGATGATAATTTCAACACCACTATTAATTACCCAATGAGCATCATATATAGTATAATCACCCAAAATGTTATAACAACACAAAGGTATATATTCCCCAATGATAAACCCCAATGGGCATCTAACTAGGTGTAACCCCAAAACCATGTTTCTATCCTCTCAATGGTTCATATTCCC
This sequence comes from Viscum album, assembly GCA_963277665.1. Taxonomy (NCBI): domain Eukaryota; kingdom Viridiplantae; phylum Streptophyta; class Magnoliopsida; order Santalales; family Viscaceae; genus Viscum; species Viscum album. The sequence goes on along the minus strand of OY728151.1, from coordinate 396,499,668 downwards.
TATGAGGAAAAAATTCAAAGAATCATATTCTCAATGAATAAATCATAGGCATGTTTTATAGGTGTAAGATGAAACTTTTAGAACTATGTGGGCCTTGATTCCTGTCTAAATGGGATACGTAAGAAGCCTCACTAAGGTTCAAACACAACACTCTAAACTCACCCTAATATTATATAGGCCATATTCTAAATAGGGTCAGCTCTATACCTATGGGCCATATTATTTCCAGATCCTTCTATCACCATTCATATTGGGCCATTTTCTCGGTAGAGTAATTCACATCATAAGAGGCTATAAACCTTCAATTTCCCCTAGGACTCTTTAGAAGAAGTCCAACAACATCTATGGATAGGAATATTTCACCTAAAAAAAATACTACACAATGTTAAAATTCATGGTTCGGTCCTCATCGCATGATATTAAAATTTATGATGCATCAGATTAAGTGGCAACGAACTACACAGGTTCTTATTCTTTTCACATGGATATTTGGGAAACCCTTTTCATGGTCCTGATTCGGAAAACTAAAAACACTCATCTTCTATGATAATGATAAATTCTAGAGCTCCCCACTTCATGGATTTAAACTACAATTATAATAATAAATGACATAACAATATCTTATTTTTTAATTAAGGGTACCGTTAACAGAGAATCAAGGATATATAATTTTTTCACCATCGATGAATAAACATAGATACATACAAAATTTTCTATAATGAATGCATGATAACAATTAATTTTTAAAACAAGGATGACTCAATATATATTTGATATTGAATAAAGGATTTGTGAATATGTATTATTTCAATAATATACCCTTGATTAGAAACTAAATTCCCAAAAATAGGTGTGATGATCTTTAACACACATCCATTAAACCATTGTTATTCCCTAAGTTTCATTGGATCCATTTTCTAATTATTGCATTTTTTTAAAAGAAGGTTCGTGATAATTCTTGAATAAGGGAACCATTGGATGTTTCTAGTTCCCTAAATAAACCATGTTGTAAACCACATGTAATATTGCAAATGGAATAAAAATAGTGAAACTGATGTAAATCCGAAATCAAAATGACAATGTCACAGACTTGTCAGACCCCTTTGTCATTCCCACATATTGATTGTTGATATAATAAGGATCTAAAACAATGGACTATGCATGTGTTCATTTATGGAGGTTCTTATTTGATAGGTATTTATTTTTTTTGTTTGGTGTTTATATGTAAGAAATTTAAAAATAACTCCATTCAATAGAATGAAATATTTTTGGCGGATTTTAATGTACGCATCTACTACTCCCAATTATGGTTCATTGTCTAACTTGAAAACATCATAGATACACCATTTTCTTCAACACTAGGTCTTGAATTCACTGATTTGAGGGAACAACCTTAATGTTATCATATCAACCCTAGAGGCCACCTAAATATCCCTCAATCACATGAATCTCCATAAGTATTCCACTTTGTGATTGTTGGTTTTATATAAGTTGATATCACCCATCGGTACCTAAAATTTTTTGGGAGATTTTCCATATAACGTAGCAACAAGTTACTCCCTTTCTCTAGGGGATTATACCAAGAGTACATAAGTGAACTCATCTCAATGACATAGGTGTCTTGAAAAGGGAAATTTTCATCAGCTGTTTCCACCAATGTCACACATTTTAAAGTCCTCTGTATGATGGGCATGTCCCCCAACATGGGGCTAGGTCAGGTCCCCCAAACATGAGTGCCCAAGATGGGAAACTGATGGCAGCAACCAAAAAACAAAGAACATGATCACATTTATATTCCTTAAGGATAATTCCACCTATAAAAAATAGAATAAAACTATGAGAATAAACTTATACATACTCACACACATCTATATTTCTAATACAATATTGAAGTAATCATTGATTCCCACCGACAAAACATTGTGGAAACATAAGACAAAATACTAATTTTTAAAAATATCCCTCAAACATAACATCATAGTTATTTATCTACCTACAGATCCCATTAAAATATAACGGTAAATAACATGAATATGTAAATAAATATTTTTGTATGTCATTTTTACTATCATAATTTGGTAGAACACAGAGAAACCAGTAAGAAAATCACGGTAGGAAGATGGGGGAAACTGCATATATCTTCCAATATGAATGAAAACTACTGGTATATTCCGATAAGAATTGGAGGACTTGAGAAGGCCTAGGTCCCCTCTATAAACATGGATTGATGATATATCTCTGTTATGGAATCCATAATCACTCAACATATCTTAACAATGATGAAATTAAAGTTGAAAATTCACAACCACATCCTGCAAACCTACCATGATATAATGAGGGAAGTAGAAACAATTGAAGGGAGGACACCCAAAACCAGCCACACAATTGGTGTGATTCATCAATGTTATGTGATAGTTACTCTAGATCAGATGTATATCCATACTCCAATCTAGGTGAGTCACATATAAAATGCATTGATGAATAGAAAAATAGATTGGGTACACATCCATCATCCAACATGAGGTCAACATCCCATTTTAGTGGCCATTCGAGGATTGTTATATATCCTTATTGAGTATATAGAAGTCTATTAAGTTGTTCCAGTAGTGACATGAGAGTCTCTTAGACCCACTCTTGTATATAGAAATTATTATCCATAACATGTGATTCCAACATCCTAAGGGAGAATATCAGGAAGTAATCCCACCTAGGGAATATCTAAAATGTTATATATCTAAAAAACCTACTATGATAAATGAAATTATTCTTGGAGATGTCATATGGTTATCTGTGATAGATCGTGGTCCAATTAATCTATTACCAAATTATAGGGATAGTTTTTTCATTGGAGAAGGTCGTCCATATAACATTGTTTATAGTAGTCCCAGATGTCAACCAAGGACAATTTTCTATGATGGTTTACTTCATATCCTTAATCTTATTGATCATAAGAACCCATATCATGATGAGTGTTGCAGAAACACACCTCATGAACAAAAAATTATACAATAAAGAGTCCCTACCATTTCTATCATCTTATCTGAAGGCCCCCCATTGGGTATATCCTATAAAGATTCTTCTTTTAGATTAATTCTAGGATGTGATGGTTGTACTCTCTATGATGGAATTCACTATAAAGGTCCCCCTCATAGTGACATTTCATTTCGACAAGGACTTCCTCCCCTCGCCAAATCAATTATGGGAAACACCTCATATTCTGAGGTGCTTGTGAATATATGTCTTTTCATGTGTGTTTCCATGACTTTTAAATGATACACCATTTCTCAACTAGAGAAATTTTTGAGAGAAACATCATCATATGAACCACTCTAGATCATTTTCTTTGTAGTAAGGTTAATGAGATCCTCACTATCCCTACTGCCTACAAACAAATGGAAGGTAAATTCCCACTTTGGAACAATCATATAGAAGAATCTACAACATAGGAATATAATACAATGTTAATTATGAGGGAAGGATATATTAATTACAATATCCACATCATTTTTCCCTCATCCTCTTCTCAGTTCGGCATTCCATAGGAATTATCAAAATAATGAATACGCAATATTATTTTATGCCTTTGGACAACTATTAACCACCAAAAAAGGGTTTTTTTTTCCTTAAAAAGGTTTTTCATAACAAGATAAGGTAATAGGATAACATAATCCCCAATTTGACATGATAGACCTTCAAGACACATGAGTCCAAAAATCAAGAAAATTGTAGATGTATCTTTAACTTGTCTTCCTTAATTCATTACATTAATTATGCTAACTTGTCATTAATTCCATACCCAGTGTTCATATCTTTTGATTGGGAAAACATGGATATTTTCATTTCATATCACTCTATAATGATAAAATTTCACTATATTTGTCATCATGTAGTGTTATTTCTTTGAGTTAGTTTCCTAATTTAACCCCAATCACGAATGATGGTGAACTGAAGGAATTAGTCCTAATGTGAGAAAACTATTGAATGACTCCTGAACTAGGATTCCAAGAACATTGATAAAGACTCTTTCTTAATAGAACCCAATAATCATATCCCATTGATTCATTTAGAATAAAGATTCATGTATTCAGAACATATATTTTTATTAGATCATGCTCAAATGAGAATGCTTAAGATCAAGAGAGAATCTGATAATACCACAACCATGACAATACAAGAGGAGTCCTAACCAATAGGGCTAGGGTACATTTTAACATGACATGTCCCTTCATGGGAGATAATTTCAACCCAAGTAATCATAAATGTGTGATAGATTTTACATGGCCCATAGGGTTGTGGGAGTTTTTACATCAACCTTCTATCATATAGAAATCAATCTTTTCATGTTCAGGAGGAGAAGTAAAAAATGAATCATCCTAGTTCATTATATCTGATGACATGGTTCCCCAATCAGTAGTGCATATGATTTTTTATTGCTTTCGAGCCAACCTTTTCCATGTAGCTCCAAAGGAATCTTAGAAATTATTGAAGAGACTCAATAATGATAAAAAAGTTATTTATTAGTTTTACAACTACTACCGAAGATCTCAACTACTTCAATACATATTGTGGGGACAATCATCCATCCTATTGAACTATTACCAATATAAAACACATAATTCATTATGTGTTGCAGATTTTTATTAGATCAAAAGAGGAAGATGCAGAAAAATATGACTCCAATGAAGTGGAGTGATAAGAGGAAATTTCCATTTAGAACATGGTTCAAATTGAAACAAATGAAAAATATATAGACACAATGAATCAAAATTAAAAAAACATATGGGATTCCATGAATGTGCAAACAAAACCCCTTGACGGTATTCCACAAAATAAATGGGTATGCACATGAATAAGTCTCACCATCATAGATAAAGACATAAGTAATTAATGATAGAGGAGTGGTTAAGTAATTTTGATGAAGAAATGTAGTAGCATGAGAACTTAAATGTAGAACTCCTCATAATAAATGTTCCAGAAGGGTATGTCATTCAATAAGAATATCATCACACCTTCCCTTCATGTACCCATCCATAACAAGGGCTCATCGTATCAAAAAAATGGATCCATATAACTTACCAAACCATGTAACAAAAAACTATTTATTTAGACCCAATTAATGTAGCATTTTTAGAATTACCTCAATTAGGGAAACAAAGAGAAATTAACTAGGAAAACCACCAATGTTTGTCCCATACTGGGTTTCAAAAATATGTATTTGTATAAATGGAACATCGGAACCTTTCTGTTGTTTAACATATTTAATAACATTTCTAGCTAAACATCTCCTTGGGGATTGTCAATTGTATTAACTCTTTAGTAGCACCATTAAAATATTTGGAGTAATCATGTGGAATAGTATATCAATAGTGTTAACCTTACCCAAAATGGGTGGATGTAACACATTCCATTCAAAACATTGGGAGTCCTACAATTCAATTATTTAATCGACTGAGGGAACCTGATTAAAATCTGTTTTATATTATTTCCCTTTGTGATCCCTTGATAGGAACCCCTAAGAAACATGTAATGGTGAAGAATTTGTGCTTTATAAAAACATTACATAGGTCGGTCATTGTATTGTATTTTAGTTTTCTGAATCTATCAATCATGTGTTGGTATGATATTTGTCGAAAGATTCTATTTCAATTTTCCTAACTCTATAGAATAAATAAATAATTGACAATTAATCTATTAATAGTGATAGAATGATAGGTTTTTTTATTTCACTTCTAGGTGGAAGGGTTTCACTCTCTGTAAAACATACTACTTCTCCAAGAATATTTCTTCCCTTTGTACAGATAATCATTGTGATGAGTTGCAAAGATTTCTCATCCATGTGATGTGTATAAGTTGGTTTTTAAATCTTAAACTAGCTTTTATAGATTGGAATATTTCATCTTTTGAAGTATTGAAAAGTCTTGAATAAGTCTGTTAGTGCTTGGGAATAGTACCTGGGAAGTGGAGGATTCTGTTGGCATGCTTAAGCCCGCCCCTATACTAGCTCTATCTCTAAAGTTCACACCATATCATGCAGAATTCCCTCATTAGAATTTGAAAAAATTCTCTCATATTCGTGATGAGTTTCTGGAATAGAGGAACAATAAATTCGAGGAATAGAGGAGTAAATTTTATTCATTTTGACATGATAATATTCCTAGCTAATTCGTTGTATCTTTGGAGAATAACATATTAGTTTTGTTGAAGCCCAATAGACCCGAACATGTATGTATCGAGGATCAACATAACTATTTTCCCTATAACGATACATTAGGTCATATAACAATAGAATTATTTTCTTTTGATGACATAAAACAAAAAATAGTGGACTCTGGGAATTTGAATCTAAGAAAACCACCAGTAAAAGTGGCATGTGTTTTTGTTGCTACCTCATATGAAATGTTTGAGTGGAAATAATTTGATAGAAAAGGTTAGTATATGTTCAATAATTATTTGAATATTAATTAAATATATCAAAATCATTCTGTCATCAGGTTTATGTTGAACAAACTAATTGTTCTGCCAGTTTCTCCTTTCAAAGAATAACCAAACATGTTGACGCTGTAGTCCTAAGAAAACTAATACTTAACGAACCGGTCCTCCAAAAAGTGGTTCAATAATGAATGAAAAAATCTTGTACAGTCATATTAGATTGTATTTATTTTAAAACCCTCATGAACTATCTCAAACATTGTGACTCTATCCTTGATGACATGGGAAATGACCTACCAAATGATATAATAATAGTTGAACATCTAGACAGAATAATAATAAAAAATTTAATCATAAAATTAATTAATTAAATTCATTCAATAGAACCCTTTTACTATGAAATTAAATTTCATTAATAAGAGTTCACATCCCCCAATAAGGAAACCTGAGGACGAGCCCATATGAATTGACGGTACAAGATATGAAACAGTCACGATAGAACTATATACTTTAGCCACATCCCTACTCATATTATATATGATAAAAACTCATGGGAAATATCTATATTGGTCCTAGAAGAAGTAGGAATGTTCCCCTAGATATTAAAGGGATAACCCATACCTGATCATCCTAGAATATCATTTATATATCCTCAATTATCTATTTGACATCAAAAAGAAAGTAGACTCATTCTTCTAAACCTTCTAGGGATATGAATTCTTTTAACTCCAATTTCTGGTGATGAACTACCTGCATGAAGTCATTTATCTCCTAAAAGACAGGTTAAAGAGTATCCATGTACTAGAATAATAAAACTTTTTCCTATAAGTGTGAAATTTTAAATAAATTTCTTCTAGTTATCACTTGGTTTTCGGTCCAGGATGTTCTAAGTTTATTTAGACTCCACAAAGAATCCCCTATATAATCTTTACTGAGACATTTATAGTTTATAGATTAGGTTTCCACCACTAAATAATATCCTGAATAGATCAGTCCTATATAATTCTACATGATTCTCACTTTCAAAAAGGATGAAAAATATTTCATTATAGAGGGACATATTAGAAATTTTTATGTGTCCGGGAGGATAAATGATGCTAATATCTGAGAGGACTTAATTGATAATTTCTCAAGGGGTACACTCATTCCAATCAGAACACTTGTTTGACTGGGGATTCAGAAATTCCAAATTTTCCCCTTCAAAAATAATTCTATAGGTTTATAACAAAATTAAAAAACAATCCTCATGAAATAACCAAGATTATAGGTGAGTTTGGGGATCCCATATCTATCTAGAAATATGTATTTATTTATAAATATTTTTCCTTCAATTTACTTCTAGGTAATCCTTATTTACATCAACAAGTGAAAATCACCTTATCATACTACTGATGTCCACAAGAACAACATTACTCGAAAAATTGGGACATTTCGGGGTGATAAATTCCCCTTTTAATATTATTAATTGAAATATATTGATTATAGATTCTATAAGTTGTAAGGGAAACAACCCATGACTGAAATGTTTTCTCATTTTAAATCGCTTACTAGTCTAGAAATAACCTCATACAATCCCATACAACATTTCAATGAATAAAACTTGATTCCCATCAATCAGATCGAACATAATTCTATATTTTTGTATTAATTCAATAACCATCATGATATCATTCTTGATGATTGAGCCCAAAAGCACCTAAGTGGTCATTGACCATCCGAACAATGGTAAAATCTTATTTAAAAATTCCCACATTCCATCCCACGATATTTATCCAATCGTGGTCTCATCAACTAAATTAGAGAATGCTATCTTGCCACTATGAGAGAGTAGAGATACATATTTTCTATCACACTTCTCCCCTTTAAATCTTCAAAGTAACCCCATGTCATTCGTTGGGTTGGATAAATATGTTTCACCTTCTGGATGAAAAAATTTTGAATCCACCTATAATGCTAAAAAAAATTACTTCTTCTCCTATTTCCTCAAAGATAAATTTAAGGACCCAATTTTTTTAAAATAATATTCCATGTTATAATTAATTAAATTCATCTATATATATTCTGGACATATAAATATCATTCAATTATTTTGATTAATTATATCCAATAGGATGTAAAATATCATTAAGAATCAATAATGTAGCTAATGTAGTCATTGAATAGTGCTCATATGATTATTATAAATATAAAGTTTTAACAAATCCAATTCACAGTGACAAAAGAATTAATGGCCACAACCAGTCGGATGAAACCCAATGAATCTTGTTTATCATAATATTCATAGTTGATAGAATCATTAATTTTTTCCCTTGACCAGAAAAATTTTGAGATCAAACAAATTATTCATGATAGAAACATTTTATGGGAGAGATTTCAAGCTTATAGAGATCATGTCCCAAACCATGTAAATAAAACCACCCCACAAAAGTCTCACTATTTCACACCTTACTCTCAAGAAGATTGCTGGTGTATTAAAGGGATATGTATCAAGAATGAAATGAAATGAATATTTATGTTTTATATAATAATTAATATATTTTATTCTTATTAGTTGTACATTAGCTCTTTTTTTTTTGATATTATAAAACACAAATTGTATTTTTTGATAATTTTTAAATTCAATTTAGGAAATTATTTTGATGAATTGATTATTTTTAAAAAAATAATATTTCATTAAAATACAATTATTAAAAAATATTTATTAAATAAATATTATAATATAATTTTTATTAATTCAAATGTATTTTTAAAAGGGTTTGAAATTTGTTATTAAAAACCCTACATTTCTCAATAAATATTGTTTTTTATTTTAAAATTGAAAATTCTCATATTTATAAAATTAAATGGATAAAATTAATATTATTTTTTAAATTAGAACCCAAATATTATCCAATGGTTAATTTTTCATAATTTTTTAGAGTCAAATTTTCCAATAAAATTTACATACGGTACAAATATATGGTGTAAATTATAACATCAAAATGACCCAATATGATATAATAAATACTATAAATCGTATCCACGTCTGAATAAATTTTTTCTATTCTAAATATTTAAATTTTGAGGAAATTTTTTTATAAATCCAATATGAATCTTTCCACACCTAAATTATATTTTAGGGTATTGAAATCATTTATTTAAAAACATGCCTCACTTCCACATCTACAAGGGTAATCTATTAATAATTATGGAACTTATAATGATAAAATAATTAATACCACCCCACTTTTATAGAATCAAAGAGAAACCCCATTGGATGTTTTTTGGTTTTGGTTATTTTATTATAAACAGTCTAAATACTATGTTTGAGAAATAATAAATAAATCCCCATTCATTTCCAATATAAACCCACACATAATGCCAATTTTAGTCACTAAAAAACATGTATAACATCCTTAATCTATTATCCCCTCTATAGAGTCCTAAAAAGGTTCCCTGATGCTCTAAATAAGCTCCTCCCAATCATTTTGAATCACCCTCTCATGGTAAGGGATCATATCCTTCTCCTCTTTATTAATTTTTTTAAATATCTATTGTCTTTTATCTCTAATTACAAATAAGGGGATATTTTCTTCCATATCCCACATAATATTAATTTTATTTATAAATGATGACAGACCAAATTCAGTCTCAACAATACCTTTTATGATCTTCTATAAACCCATACTATGTTTCTGAAAATTCACTAAAAAATTTTACGCTAATCAATTTTGTAGTGAATACCCACACCCATTTCCAGTCAATACAGTTCACCTTCATACACTTAAAAAAAATATAGGGTACATAAATATATTTATTACACACTAATTGATTTTATAAATATATTTTATGATAAGTGATTCTATGTTTTATGATCTATGTGGAAAACATAAGCATGAGAATGAAATGAAAGTGATGGGTGCACATAGAAATATATATCACTGCAATGAATTGGGTAATGGTTCAGTATCATAAGACATCATGAAAGGGAATAAAGAGTAAACCAAATCCATAAAAACACATTTTTTTATTTATTATCAATTAGATTTTACCTATGTCTATCATGTAGTTTATTATGTTATTACCACATTTCCAATGTGGACTTTATGGTTATCATGTTATATCATGCCTCATTATTCAAGTTTATTATTCTTAATCATTTTATTCCACATTCATATGAATATTGTCTAAAATGTATTAATTTATTCATGTTATTCCATGTGTATTCCCTTACATGGCTTTATAGCTCACCCCTTTCTTATGTATGTCCCGATGTTATCCCATGTTGGTTTAAGTATGAAGGAATAATTTGTGCATGTTAAGAAAGATTTCAATAAATATTATGTGTTAACTATTTTAAGTTTTTATGTAATATACCTAATAACCAAATAAGTTATAAATCACAATATTATGGGTTGAATTATGTGTACTCTTATGTAATACATTAAGAATTAATATGAAATAAAGATAACAGTTGTCATCACTGATATCAAAAGAATAATTTAGTAATTTTTGGGATTATTATTTGAAAACTCTAGAGAATGTCTAAGGGAAAAACTAAGTATAAAAAACAACCCTAAATTTCTAGAAATTATATATTATGTCTTTTTATAGTCAAATACCTTCTTTTCTAAATAATACAAGTTTATGTGTATATATAACTGATGTCTATAGCGGTAAAACCTGAAAACACCGCATTGAAAAAGACTCAATCAAGAATTGGTTCATGACAACGAGTCTTATTGAATACGTGGATGGACCCTCCTAGAGGATATTATTTATTAAATTAATAAGCTCCTTAATATGAATTATTAATGGTTCAAAATTTTTAATAAGAGTATATGTTCGAAAATAGATCATGGGTAACATATATTGAATCCAAGAAATTCATAAGTTATGAAATAAATTCCATTTAAATTTTATCCCCCTAATTCCATTGGATTCATTTTTATGTGATTCATATTTTAAAAAAAATCATCCCTTGTTTTCCCTTTATTCTATATAATGTCCAGAAATATGATGAATTGTATAAACATCCAATGTCAAGGTAAATACGATGATTGAGAAAATTAGATCCTCGACCAAATGGGAGAAAAAATAGAGAACTTTATAATGATATTATCTCAGATAAATAATTTTCCAAATAGAAACCTAGACCATGATGAGGCCCCAAATACACTGAAAAAATATCAAGATAAAATTGAATTCTTTATGTGAAATAAAGGACTCTGAGATTCAATGGATCATCTAATACCTCAATCATGGAATAAATAATCAACTCCATTAAGATGTTCATCTCTATCCATAAATGTTCTAAGAAATATATGGTTCTACTTTATTTGTTTCATATGGTGATTGAATATTATATGTGGTGAAAATTGATCAAAGATACGAAATTTTAAGAAGTGTTTGAAGTGATGGGTAGGAAGGAATTCTGGAAAATGTTTTTTGTTAAATATTTTCCTCAACCTCCTTGACATAAAATGAAAATATATTTCTATTCCCCCAAGAAGAAATATGAAAAAAATATATAGGGTTGAATAAGAAAAAATTCAAAATACATTAACAATACACCTTCAACTAAGTCCTTACCACGGAATATAAAATTTACCACATCTTTGGTGGGCTAAAACGTAGTCTACAAATATCACTGGGGATCCGATACTTTAATAGCTATGAGAAATTGTTTTATGTTCCCTCAATTTCAAAATAGAGATCGAAAAACCATAAGGATATCAAGTGGTTAATACGTAGAAAAGAGATTTTAATTATAGTGTAAGGATGGAGAAATATAATTGTTCTAATAAATATCAATATCACATTAGTCAAAAGTACGGAAATAAGATACCAAAAAATTTTCTAATGGATATGGGGAAAATAATAAGTTTTAGAGAGGAAGGAAACCATTCTAGATATAGTTTATAAGAGAAACACACTAATGCAAATGAAGAATGTAATTATGCAGTCAAACCTTAGTGCATTGTTCATTATTTTAACTACAATGAATGGGAAACATTACAAACCAATGTACAACATCAAGGGTTTTTTGTGATAGCAAACAACAACTAGGGCTGTAGGGGTGAGATTTTTTCATCACTTTTGTTGAGGTGGATCTCAATAATGATGTGGTGATAGGTAAGATATTTATTCATTCATGAATATTGAAAATACTATTTGACTTTGGTTATATTCATTCCATCATATCACACAGGTTTAGTATTACTATTCAATCACCAAAAAATCAGTGAAGTAGAGTTGTCCATGAAAATAAAAAATTATGAAATTATTGCATCCTGAGTATATAATTCCTCCCTAATCAAAATTTACGGGCTGAATTTCCTAAAAACCATATGGAACTCCCTTTAGTTGAATTTGATGAAATTGATTGTATGGATTGGATTTACCTATATAGAGGCAAAAAAACAATTTTCATAATGAAATAACTCAATGTATCACTAATTGATTCCTGATTCTATACAAGTGCAAGGAGGATGATTAATCCTCTTTATTATAAACATCTTAATCAAGGATATTCTTCACCTTTGGGAAATATTCTCTTTCTCAAATAATTTAATTTAAGGTAAACCGCATCCTTGAAGATAATAACACTGTGAGGGAATACAATGATGAGTTTCCATAAGAATTTCATGGTCTTAATCATAGCAGATAGGTTTTATTTTAAATAAAAATTATTCCCTTGGAGTTTCCATTATCCATGAATATATGTAGAATAGATATTGTAGATCATGAAGAGATAAATAAACTACTATATGAGATAATATGGATACAGGTTACTTATACCCTAGGGATTCACATTTGGGTACACTGGACCTATTCATCAATAATAAGGATAGATAAAATCACATTTACATTGACTATAATTAACTCAAAAATATCACCCAAAAAAAGACTAAGTATGCTCTACAAAAGATTGATGATTTGTTTGACCAGCTACAAAGAGATCAATACTTATCCAAGGTGGATCTTTAATTGGGATATTTTTATGTATGGGTGATGAAGCAGAATATCCCCAATACTAATTTCTATATAAGGTAAGAGCACTATAAATTCATATCAATTCCCTTAGGATTCAATGATTTTCCATAAATCATCATGGAATTTATGAATAGAGTATAGAAATTACGTAAATAAATTTTTGGTCTTATTTATATATAATATTCTAATATAATCTAAAATAAAGTAGGAGCATGATAATAATCATAGCACTACGCAAAAAAGCATATCATATTTGATGATTTAGGTAAAGTACATGGAATGTGAGTTTTATTTTAAGGAGGTCGAATTCATATATTACATTATCAAAAGTAAAGGGATAATAGTGCACCCTTCAAAGAAAGAATAAATTTAATGATGTTCAAGGCCAAAATCTGTGACAACAACCTATATATTCTTTAGTGTAATGGGAATTATCCACAATTTCTGAGATATTTATAATTTTTTTCACACCATGTAGCCAAGTTAACATGGAAGGGAGTCATGTTTTTTTTGGAATGATGAATGTGAGGAGAGATTCAAGGGGTTTAAAATAGGGTTATCACTCCATTGAAACACACACTACCAACAAGAGGAGAACAATTGATGGTATTAAAATATTGGATTGGATGTTTTGTTAGTGAAAAATGACATAATGATAGCCCATGCTTCAATGAAATAGAAATTTCATGAACAAAACATCTCAAATCATGATATTTTAGTTGGCTGTAGTGATCTTCTTGTTGAAAATATTGGAGAATTATCTCTTGTGAGAGATTTGTAAAATTTAAAATGATCACAAAATCATCAATTTTATATTCCCATTATAAAAAGATAAATATGATCCAATAAAGATGGTTAGATCTCACCTGGTACAGTGACTACTCAATCCACTAATATATTGAGAATGAAAAAAAACTAAATGATGATCTAATTATTAAGGATCCCATAGTTTTATCATTGATTATAATTGAAAAGTATTTTATCTTCATATATTTTAAAAGGATGGACATGAGAATAATAAATTATGGATCTTCATCAATACTTTTGAAAAAATATTTTTCAGTCATTCCCTCTGGAGTAGATAATGGATTCTCAAAGAGATGATGAGGGAATTAAAATGAAATTGTAAGATACAATAAAATGTAAATTATTCGAGAAAAATTTTAATGAAGGAGTTGTGAGATTTGGGTCATTACTATGTGTACTATCAAATTCTCTGATATGGAATGAGTTATTAGATAATGCATATATTTGATATTTCTCTGTCCATCTAGAAACAACAAATATGAATCAAGATCTCTGTGATAACTATTGGTGGGACAATAGAAAAATGATAAAAAATGAATATTCATCAAGATATCTTGAATCTCAGAAATATAAGGAATAAATAAAAAAAATACTGGGGGGTGATAAAACCGTTAACAATACCTACATAGAAATGGAAAAACATTACCCATGGAATTTTTCACTCGTATTCGGAAGAAATCATGAGGAAATAACGTAATATGGGTTGTGGTGTATCGTCTTACAAATACTAAACACTTTGTTTCATTTCGATATTAATTCTCACTTGATCAATTTTCAAGGATATTCATTAGAGAAGTGGTAA
The DNA here is from genome assembly GCA_963277665.1 of Viscum album. NCBI lineage: Eukaryota > Viridiplantae > Streptophyta > Magnoliopsida > Santalales > Viscaceae > Viscum > Viscum album. The sequence continues at coordinate 396,484,655 of OY728151.1, read as the reverse complement.
GGAAGTATAGAACACCACTATGGATTGTATCTAATCAAGACCAATTACTTACCTCAATGTTATGGGAGAGTCTCCAACATGATATAAATACTTAGTCAAACATTATCACAAATTACCAGACCAAATCAGATGGACAATCTAAGAAGACTATACAAAAAACATGGGGATTTGTATAGATCATGCTCAATTGACATCAAATATAGATAAGATAAACATCTTCCTCTGATTTATTTCTCATACAATATCATTTTTCAATCTAGCATCGAAATGGTTCCCTATGAATCTCTTTATGAGAATAGTTTCAGAACACATACATGTTGGGATGAAGTTAAGGAATGCAAACTGGAATGTCTTATAATGGTCGACGAAATGCTGTAAAATTTCAAGACCATTCAGTAGCATTTTAAAGTTCCTCAGTTTCTAAAAAAGTGTTATACTGACAATCTTCAACGAGACACTGAGTTTTATTTTAGAGACATGATATTACTGTACATATATATATATATATGTGTGTGTAATAAAGTCAATATATAGTGGAATATGTGAAATATTAGTCCAAGATACATCAGTCTCATTGAGATCCTTATTCTCATTGGAGAAGCGGCATATCAACTAGCACTACCGCCTAACCCATATCAAGTACATGATGCATTCCATGTGTCACACAGGAAGAAGTATATACCATACCCCTTACATGTATTCAATCCTTAGGTGGTACCATTTTATTATGAAATTTCTAATAAATAATTGTCGATGAAAATATTAGACAATTGAAACATATTTATATGGAATAATAAAATTTAATAGTTAAAAGTTTTGTGGAGAAATAATAAACATGTAATAAGAAACATGGGATCTATCTGAGGTGATGAAATAGAGTTACCCTCATCTTTTTTAGTGTGTCAAAAGAAAATTTTGTGGTTAATATTTCTAGTGTGTTGAAGATTATAATCATCAAAACGTTTCTAAATAAATACAAATTTTTATTTAATTAAATTAATTATTGTATATTACAGTATAGAAAACACATGCACATATTTGGTTGTGTTATATCATATTATATTTGAAATATTATTAAAAATCATTAATATTGATAATATAGTCATTTAATAGTTATCATATGAGTAGTATAAATATAGGGTTTTATAAAATCCAATTGATGTCGACAAAATATGTGATTGACAGATCCTGTATAATCATACCCTAACTAGCACATTTTTATGACCGTCAAAGGGAGGTATAATCATTGAGATTTTCCCTTATGTAGGACCATTCTAAGAGCCAACATCTTCTGTATGAGAGAAACCATTTACAGGAGAATTTAAAGATCATCAATATCACTATCCAAACCATGTACGACAAACCACCCCATGAAAGACTAACTGGTACATGCCCCACTCTTACAGTATTTTCTAGTGTATTAAAAATATATTTATAAAGAACCTAATAAAAAGAATATGTATATTTTATATAATAAATAATATTTTTTATTATTATTATTATTACTTTATAAATAAATTTTATTTGGAGATAATATATCACAAATTATATTTTTTGGTAATATTAAAATACAATTAAGGAATTTATTTTTCAAATTAGTATATTTTTTGAAATAAAAAATATTTTAATGAAATATAATTATTAAATTTTTTTTATTAAAAATAAATTATTATATAATTTTTATGAGTTCAAATGTAGTTTTTATAAGGGTTTGAAAACTGTTATTTTCCAAAAACATAGAATTTATCAAGAAATGTTACTTATTATTTTAAATGTGAACATTCAAATATATATACATTTATTAGATAGAATAGATATTGTTTTTTAAATAAAACCATTTAAAATATCCAAGTGTGAAATTTTTATAATTTTTTAAGATTGTAGAATTTTCAGGTAAAAATTTAATATAGTATAAATATACGGTGTGTATTATGAAATCATAATAACTCAATATGATGTAATAAATAGTAAAAATTCTATAAACGATCAAATATATTTTTTCCATTTAATATAATATTTTTTGAAGTTATTTTATTAATTTTATAAATCAATTATTTATCCACCAAAAACCTATACTATTTTTTTTTAATTAATATCATTAATGACATGACTTACTCAATAGTAATGGTAATATTTTAATAACTTCATACATTTTGACTAATATAAAAAATAAATCAACACCTATCTGGTACAAACAATGCACAAAATACAAGGTAATGTTTGTGGTTTTGATTATTTGAATATATATATTCCAAAACCTATGTTTGAGCAATTATAAATAATCCCACACTCATTTCCTATATAATCCCACCCAAGATCCATTTTCAATTATCTCAAAAAACATGGAGAACATACTTAATCATCCCTATCATATTTGGAGTCCTATCAAGGTTCCCACAAACTCTCAAGAAGCTCCTCCCAAAAATTTTAAATCACCCTCTCAAGGTAAGGGATCCTCTCCTTCTCCTTTGTATTCATGCTTGTTAACTATCTTTTTTCTTTTATATATATTTAATAATGGTTGGATATGTTCTTCCATATCCCCCATACTATCTATTTAATGTCCAAATTATGACAGAACCCTTTAAATCTCATTAACCCATTCTATGAACATTTATAAACCCTCGTTATGTAGCCAAAATGTCACCACAATCTTCTATGACAAACAATTGGGTAGTGAATACTCGTACCATTTTTCTATCAAGGGTGTTCACCTTTGAGAACATATATTTTTTTTATTGAGAGGGAACACACATTTATCTATTTTTCACAACATGAAAATTAAATTAAATATAATTATAAATAATTCCATTTTTTATGAACTATGATGAATACTTAAGAATGAGAATGAAATCAAAGTGAAGGGTTATATAACAATTATATAGCTCTTCCATGCATTGAGTATTATTTATAGTCTCATTATGCGTCATAAAATATATTATTGAGTGAAAATAATACATGACATGAATTTTTCCATTATGATGTCTTAGAATTTATCCTTGACCTATGTTTATGATGTACTATTTTAAGATTTTGACACATTTATCAGGTTTCCTTTATGATTTTCATTCTATATCATGCCTCGTTGTTCATTTTTATGATTCTCACTCCATTTATGCCCCATTGATATTCCAAATATCTAACTTTTATTAATTTCCTCATATTATTCCATGTTTATTCTATTACTAGACATTATAGTTCACCCCTTTTCTTATGTATGTCCCCATGTTTTTCTATGAAATTTTAAGTATGAGGGGATAATATGGTCTTGTTATTGTTTTTTTCTATATTGATGATGTATTCCCTATTTTAAGTTGTTATTTAATGAAACTAATTCTCAAATATTATAATGTTGTTAATCTTATGATTTCTATTATGTGTACTCTTATTTAATAACTAATTATCTAATATTAAATAAAGATAATATTTTTAATAAAAAAGGTGGAAAAGGAATGGGAAGAGGATGAGTATGATAAAGAATAAGAGGATAAGAACCTCAGGGGAGCCCATCCATCCTTATAAGATGGGGTCCCTACCACTACTTTTAAACTCGAAAAAAATAAACCATGGTTTGAAGGAGGACCCATGACCCAATTTTATTATCTTTACCAAGTCTTCCAAAGAACATGTGTTATATAGCTCAATTTTTTAGAGACACAGATATTTTTCCTAGAACAGCACAAAAATTTGGGGCCTTGATCCTGAGATGTCCACTCCCCACCTCGGCTTTCCATAAATCCACCAAGGTTATAAAAAGACATCCCAAAGGATGAAATTGACCCACACTACCAAAATTGAAGTTGTAGTTGATAATATCATCAAAACCCATTCTATTCAGGTGGTCCATTATAAAAATTTCTATCAAATATAGTCCCTATAAAGAAGAAGAATGGGAAAATTAGCATTTTCATCAAGTTCATATATCTAAACTCACTTTTTCGGAAATATTATTTCTAAGTCCCAATCAATGTAATATAGATTATTGATATGACTAGATATCAAGACCTTTCATTCATGGATGGAAATTTATGGTACCTCCAAATTTAGATGGATGCTAAAGATGAGGACAAAAATTCATTTAGATTTACCAGAGTTGTGAATTTCTATTAGGAAATGACATTTGTTTTGAATAATTCTATCTTCACATAACATCATTCCATCAATAAGATATTCAAAACAGTTTTGGGGGTTTATTTCAACTTCTATGACAAAAACATGGTGGTTTAGCTTCAGAAATATTCTAACCACCTAAATGATATTGATACCATCATCAATATACTATTAAATCATAGTCTGAAAAAAAACTCCTTTAAAAGTTAATTTGTAGTTACATCAGGAAAATTCTTCTGTTTAGTAGTTTTCTATTAGGGCATCAGATTTGATCCCGAAAATAAAAAGGATATCCTTTATATATCAACTCTTATAACACTTAAAGAGTATAGGGTATTAAAAGGATGAATCACATATATTTATAACTTTATATCAAACATCAAAGAGATGGTTTTTCCCTTCATTTGGTTGATGAGAATGGGGTCAACATTTTGGGTTTGATCACTGTCAAGAAGCATTTGAAAACATCATGTAATATCTTTTCCATGCACTAGTTTTTTTTAAATTTTTCAGGGAAAAGACACTAATTTATTATGTGATATAAATTCAATTATTTATATGTTCATTCATTTTAAAAACATAATGATGTTGGTAATGAATAAATATTCTATTGTCACAGTCAAACCAATATCAAAATTGAGACTCATTATTGGGATATCTAGACAGATTTTTTGGTGATAATATTTGATCTAAGAATCTAAGGAACTATATGAAACAACAGAGGGTCCACTTTTCTTCTCATAATAATTCTCTCATATAAATCATCTATTGTGATATATTTAAAAGATGATTTCCATGATGGGAGATCATCTAGTAGTGGTTTTACATTTATTTCATGCCTTAGAAAGAAACAATTCCAAGAATTAGAAGAATTCCTTGTAGAACATCCCTCTGAAGAGTAAATGACTTTGAATATAGAATTTCATGATGAAAATATCTTCTTTATTCAAGAGGCCCCCCGTATATGGGATATGTATTTCGAAATCACATCCAAAATCCTACCATGAAAGAGAGTGGAGGATCCCAAGATCAATAATTTTGAGTTAGAATTATTGCTCGTATCCTATGTAAATACATTCCTACCGTACACATTCCTATTTTTAGAAGGTATCATAAATAATGAGTAAGAGTATCAAACCATATTTTAAGCGATAGAGTAGGCACTCAAAATTCAGGTGGACCACTTTAAGGTAAAATGTGATTTGTAAATGGCAATATATATGATTAAAGTTGATTATTCCAAAAAAAAGATGAACTAATTCACCTAGTTGACTATATGTGAGGACTAATGGAATAATTCTCCATTGATCCCAATTTGACTAATGTCATATGATCATAGAATTCCTAGGTAGTTGAATTAGTGAATGAGGATATGACATTGGAAGTACCAAAAACATGATCAAACAACAATTAGCATTTTGAACCATCGAATGGTCTCACATTTGATTTATGTCGACATGGAAAAAATAAACATGGTTAATTTGATAATTCGACCATATGGTCCAGAAACAAGATGGATGATGACTATTGTAGACTACCATCAAAATAGAGTAATCCATTATACTAATCTAAAGAAGAGATAACCTAAGGAGGCAGAATGAACTTTACCATTTATAACATACCAAATTACAAAAAATTACTCAATAAATGAGGCATTTATGGAGTCATTCTCGCGTGTATTAACAGATAATAGAGTATTACTATCATGATAGAAGTACATAAAGGGTCATGTGATTCCCACTACTAACGGTCCAAGCATTCCCTCACTTCTCATTTCCATCTGTAATCAGATATCTACATATGATAAATCCAAAAAATGTATAGATAAATTGGTGAAACATGGTGAAAAATCATTTCATACCTTTTATCACATATAATTACATCAAAAATAGATATTATGATTATTTAACAAGAAATTTCCCCTCTTCTTGTTCCACAAAAGAGAGCTGGTAAGGATATGTAGGACATTGATTATAATAGATAAGGAAAATACAAATCTTGAACTAATGTGTGAGGGACCTTATATCAAGAACAATGCCCACTCTATTTGAGGTTATTACTTTATCTTGATTGATATTGATCTTATTACAACCCCTAGAATTGAATTTTTCTCTGTAAATATATCATATAAAAATGGCTTATTGTCTTTATCTCATGGTTTTAAATTCCTAGAATTATGGTCCTAGTCATACTACCCAAAACTACAATATGGTATATTATATTCTATAAGTCATTAACTATATAGACTAACATCATAGTAACAAGATGTTAAACAATATGAAAAAATACTTTCCACATGACATAAAGTTTTATGGTTCAAATCCTTATTTAATTATGTAAAACTGTATAACATTTTAGCTTTTACATGAGAAGATCACAATACTTGGAATTGGTCCCCCACCACACATATATTCCAGAACTATGTGTTTTTATTCTCATCTCAATGGGCCATATTGTGATTCTTAGACCTTACGAAATGGTTTTAGTCATATTAAATAATGACAGCATGTGTACCTTTCCCTATATATATGTAACCAGTCTATAAAATATATCTTAACATGAGTTCCCTCATTCAAGATCTCATCACAAAATCAAAAATCTCCTCTTCCCAATATGTGATCCAGATATATATAAAGAACTTCACACTCCATGGCCAATGCTGGTCCCAGTACTTCTTTTGGGCCCATACACATCCCTTATAAACATTATAATTCTTGTCATGGGAATGTTCAGATCTCTATAAGATATCTTTGACCATCAATAATTTAATTTCTTATTAAAAAGGATATATTTTTTGACTTTTCATGATACACCCCGATTTTTATTTTATTATGTCACCCCAAAAAGGTTTATAAACCAGAGAGACCTTGATCCTCAAGAATAAAATCTTATATATTTGTATTCCCTGACAACATCATGTTGGAGGTTAATTTTTATATAGGTTATGTTGTTATCAACTGCCTACTAGTCCCATATAACTTCTCCTAGTCCACAAACTCCCATGTTTAAGGTTTACAATTCCAATACTGACACTTTGAAGTGGGTCATAATATCATTTTCTTGATAATCCCTCAAAAAAATTCTATATTTATAGTCCCATACCTATGAAAAGTAATTGTAAGACACCATTAATCCATATTGCATGCCATTAAAGTTTATGGTTAACATCCCCCTTATTTAATCATAATATCCTATGAGAACTAAAAAATTCATAATTCCTATCATCACATGATATGTTATAACTCCTTGATCTCAACTCATTGTCCATCCACCTCATGATTAAGATTCCCCAATCCTTTCATTTTAATCACATTCGTCTCATGAAATAATCCTTTTCCAATCCTTATTTCACACATCAAGAATATATTAATTGGGATTATGAATTTTTGTAAGGGAATTTCTTACATGATCAAGATATATTAGATAACATTAGGGCTTGAATTTTCTTAAATGAAATGCCTTAAAATTCAATCCAATGGTATTATCTATATGATGTTAAACATCATGGTTGAAATATCTTGCATGTTTTAAAACTCTAAATTTCTGTAGACATCCCCATAGTGGATCACAATCCTTGGTATTGCCTCCCACCACTCTTCCATTCAATAACTACATGTAGGTTGATTCCTATTATCATAATATTTTTAGGGACTCCCATTTCCAAATTCTTGTGTCTAGCCACAATAAAAATAAAAAATACCCCCTCTCAACATGTTGGTCAGACCCATGTAGGGAATGTTCATAATGATAACTACATATGGAGTGATCCTCACATTAATGAGATATCTAATGACGACCAAATCCTATGTCTCAGACATGCCTCAATTAAAAAAATCATCTCCCAATGTATGTGTTAGACCTAGTTGTGAATAAAATTCCCACATTATTTATTCATTTTTGAATAAAATGATCCTTCAATACTCAGATTCCTTTCAAACAATAATCAAACTCAATGTTTTTGGAAATACAGATCACTTTATGCTTTCCCCACTTGTAGGAAATAGAATTTTTGTTACCAAAGGAAATACTTTTTATGATATTTCATGAAAAATAATATTCTCTCTTCACATAAGTTACCCCCAAAAGGCCTATTAGTAATTGTCATATTTACCCATATGATAAAACTATTCTATATCTATACGACCCAAAAACATCTTGTTGGAAACATATTTTAAAACATTCTCTATGGGTTGTCTATAAATACATGTCCCATATGAATTTTAGGATTTGTATGACCCAATATTGTGGCTTACAATTTTCCCTATTCATGCCTACTAATTTATGTAATGGTATTTTTCTGATTTCTAAGAAGTGTAAACTCAATAAAATTTGGTAAATGATAAATTAACTATAATTTAATCCCTCAACATACTTTCTAAAAATATATTAAACTAATCTATCCACATATTTCTCACACAACCTAAAAATAAATGATTCTTCAACCCTTGATTTTGTGGAACCCTTACTTTTGGCGTCGGAAGTCCATGAAATGATTATAAATAACTATGTATTAATTAATTCTCATTTCATCATGAAACATCATTACACCTATATCCCTCATCCTAGTCTCAGACATATATCAAAAAATATTTACCTCTTCATATTTGAGTCAGAGAAATACAAATACAAGGTTACCATATACTACATGTGGCTTGATTCTTATATTAATAAGATATGTAATAATGCCCATATTCGTCACTCTCAGCCTATATACTATAGCAACCAAAATGTGAAATTTCCACTATTCATTGAAATAATCCAAATCATGGAATGATGTTCTGATTTTATTTTAGGAAACCTCATTTTGAAGCACATTTTCAAAATAGAATCCCCCATTATTTATATTCAAATAATCGTTTTTAAAGGGTTTTCCCATCGATGGATAGTACTGACCAAGATTTTTCCTTTGTTCCAAGATATATTCCCCTGAAAACCCACCCTTATAGATCATGATAAATTAAAATCTAGATATGATATCCCAAGCCATCGATAATAGAATTTATAATACAAAATGGAAAAAAAAAATTGACTTTCCATGTTATACCTAAAGCTAAAATTGCATAATTATCCCTAAAAATATTATCAACTATAGGAATAAAATTATTATGTGAATCCTATTTTATTTCTATATTCCCTAAAAAATAATTCTGGAATCCCTTTTTCAGGTTTTCTCCATATTCATTCCAAGAATACTTTTCCAGTAGAATTTATTTAGATCAATAAATCGCAAGATTATGACATAACAATTCCATCCCCATATCTGGGATGTTTGGGGGTATTCATGTCCTACATAATCTTCATGGGTCATCATCCCATAACCAATGGTAAAAGCTATTCAACATAGAACATCAATTTTATTCGTCTAGTTTTCAAGACTCTAAACTGCAAATGGAATGTGAAAAAAAACATTCTAGGTTGATAACATTAGTGGGGAAGCCTATGAAAAAGTCTTATCTCACCTTCTAATTCTTGTTAATATCATAAAAAGAAAAAAAATCTAACAGTGATGCAAAAGAATAAATTTTTAATATGATCCAATACAAAATTCTAGAAATAGCTGAACTATGCATGCTCAATCCATTGAATGTGGAAAAAATTAGAGCACCCAACCATTATTATACTTGTGATCACAACATATTGAACCAAGAACATTTAGCTAAAAAAATCATCTCTAATCTTATGTTATAATTTTGAGGAAAAAATAGGGACAAAGTCATAGATGATCGAAGGTAAAATTTTCTTTCATTAATTGAGAAAGGGTTATAATAACATCTAATAATTTGACTCTATCTATCATACGTTACAAAATACATCAATATAACTTTTTAATTATTGGAGGGGCTCCTGAGCCTTATCAATAGACTTTCAATGCCAGGATAGCTGAGTAGTTTAAGCCACCTCCATAAGGTGGAGCTCCTCTATTGTGGTCGTAATATAATTCTTCCCCTAATCTTGATCTTGTACCTTCTAATGGTGAAGTTGTAGGATATCCCTTATGGAAGTAAAAAATCTATTTTTGAGGCATATTATTTGAAGGGTTTTCTCATCAACCCATGTCTTTCACTCGTCTAATTTCATAGCATAGTTGAGTTCCTCTAGGGATAATATAGGTCATAGATTGTATGTTTTCGTGAACATTATTTCTTTGAGAAAAAATTATTATGACTCATGATACTTAACCCATCTTCAAATGATCCCCTTCATAGTAATGTGGATAATTTTTTAATCTAATCCCGCATACCAAAAATTTTAAATAAATTGTAGAGGTGATAGATTTGATAAGGTGGATACTATATAGGTTTACATGAGGGTAGTAGACACATGTTTAACTATATAAACTGGAGATATACCTAGAAACCATAATGATCTTGGTATAATTGTGTGTAGGTAATTTTAATGGGAATAATGTACTTAGGAATTAGTTCTATTATGGAAATGACTTCATTTTACCTTCCGAGAGTAATGTTTCCCCCTCCTAGCATAGTCGGTTGAGTTGGGTAGAAGGTCTCCCCTTCGAGTATAGACACTAAGGCAGATTGAACTTGAGGAAAAATGAAAATATTCATCATAATTAGAATATAGAATGGAAAACTAAAAATTGAATCAATGCATTTGATGAAGCCCACCCATTGATGAGTCAGCTTCTTAAATTTATCCCTCCCATGCATCCCCGAACTAAATAGTATGGATAGGGATCTCCTAATAGGTATAATCCATCTATGTTTTCCTGGGTCCCACTATATAAGGTTCATGGTAACTTCACACTTCATGACCATGATATAATACTACTTTGAAAACAAGAGTAGGATGAACTTCAAAACCCTATTCATAGATTGTATTTGTTATTTTTTTGATAGAAAAAGATTAAAAAAATTAATGATAATTTATTGAAGACATAAAACATAAATAGTTCAAATTTAATTGAGAAAATTAAAGTGGAAAACTCACATCTATCCAATTCATTGTTAAATTCATCCAACAACTTTAAGGACCCATTAAAATCAATATCATGAAAAAGTTTTTCCATTGTAACTATTTCATTATATGATGCTTCAAGTATCATAGTGCCCTTACCAATAGTGACATATTATAAAATTTATTTAGCACCGAATTCATTTCTTCCATCAGCTCCATACACTTCCTTATCAATAGGTATGACCCTTTCAGTCCCCGCTAAATCAAGATCTATACTCACACAATCATCAGATAGTATGGGTCCTTGTTATCATATTTTGGGGTGGGAATAGGACTAGTTGAATTGGTCACAAGGTTATCTAGTATATGAGATGAAAATGAATTATCATATGGAAGAAAAATAATTAGTCATTACATGAATATTTATGATGCTTATTTGACATTATCAACATCCTCCTCCCTCTCTTTGGCAACAAGAACACATGTTTTCTTATCCCGTAACAATTATCCTATCAAAGGGAAAAAAATCTCCAACAAGAATATTTTATATTGTATGCAATTTCCTCCTTATTTCATGAAGGGTAATATATAATCTCTTTGATAGTGGATATATTATTGGATCCGGAAAACCAAAAGCATGATCAAATACTTATTCTTGAAATATCATTAATAAATTATATCATGAATACTCACCATGACTAACAATTCTCTTCCCCATAGACATTGATCTTTTTCATTCCTTCACATTCAATGTTTGATGGATAGAACGTTCTTCATTTGATATATGTATTAGAGTTGTAATTCATGAAGAATCTATGTCCATACCCTCTTCTATCATTTTTTGGCCAAAGGACAGCTCTGAGTACTAATGAGTAGCTCCCCACAATTTGATGGTGTTTCCATTGGAATATACCATGGTGGTTCTATATAAGTGAAATAAAAATATCTCTTATATATGATAAGTCCATATATTAAATCATATAAACCACCTAATCCAAACAAAATTGAAAGAGAATGAGGATAGGGAGAAATAGGAAAACATCAACAACATCAATGGATATATCCCATTAATTGGTTGATTGATGGACCCCCTCAGTGGTTCCCTGATCAATCATATACTTCAATCCCTTCATAGTGAATATATGATTATTAATGGAATAAATTAAAATCTATAGCTCCTGAATAGGTCTCTAAATCTTAGTAGGTTTATCATCAAAGTGAAGGTCGGGTGGGGCCTGAACATCAGCGGTCTAGGGAATATGCAAGCCGACATAGAGAAATTTACACACGACCTTAGAATCAGAAGTCAGGTCCCTTCAAAATTGAACATACTATGTCCCCATGTAATATAAGGTTACTTCATCTAACTATATATGTATACCTAAAACTCCTCAATTTCACTGACTTCCCAGCTCCTCCCTCCCCAGTTGAGAGATGGGCAACTGGAGCTTGGATTTTCCCTTGATCATTGTAAATAGGCCATTTAAAATAGAACTCAACCTCAACTGGAATAGAACCATAAATCATAACTGGATAAACCTCCCATTAATAGGGTCTCTTGGGTGAGGTGAGGGCCGCACCACCCTCACCCACAGGATTTGGATGGGCCTTACGACCATGATTCCCCCACCTATATGTTTTGTCACCTAGAGTTTTTATGAATTTATTTTTATAAAATTAATTTTCACTTCATTGATGACTTACTTTAGAAGAAATACCCTGTTTATATTTCATTATAAGAAACACAATTTTAATACTTTTCGACACGTAAAACTATCTATGTTTTTGTTACGTGAAAAAGGGAGTGCTAACAAAACCATGATATATTATTAATAGTTTTTTAGACATGAACATTATAACATAGGAATTAATGTTAAATATATTCATAGTAAAAACTATTTCATAAATATTAGTTAAATTTTTTTATATAAATAAAAAATAATGATCAAAAAAGCTTAAATTTCGAAAAAGTATTTATATGTTTCAAAAATGAATTTTTTTTAAAAACTAAAATTTATGATAAAATTAATTTTAGTAAGTTATATAAAATTAATTTGAAAAAATATAAATTATTATTGACTTCATAATTTTAAAATTATATTAGGGTTATATTAAAAACAATTTATGAAATATTTCATGTTTTTTTGAATAGTGAAAATTACTAAATTTTAATTGAAAACTGTATTTTTTCTAAAACTATTCATAAAGATTAATTATATTTAAAATTAATATTAAAAAACCATAACATTAAATATTAATATATTAAACCAATTTGGGTTGTTGTAATAAAATTTAGTTCCATATTGGATATAAAAAAATTGTATACTTTCAATCATTTTAACATTGAAAACCTACTTTCTGGTCACGCCTATAGGATTAATATGAAATTATTTTTTTCCACATCATTGAATGTAATTTGTAAAAATTAATTCCATATTTTTAATTTAATTAATTTATAATTTTTGATTACATTTAATTAATTTTTCATCAAAATGAGTTGTGAATGTTGTAAAATATAATTACCGTAATTAAAGAAAAAATGGGTTTATCAAGGGTCGGACTAGAATAATAAGTGTAAATAGAAAACAAATTATATTAATTTTATTGAATAAGTTTATTTTTATATTTTTCATACAATTATCTAAAATATGGAAGTTACATTCAACTATCATTCGATTGTGACCCATATAATAAGTTAAGTAAGGAAAAAGAATGAAAATTACTTTTCCTACATTTCATTTCAATAATAATTTTGAATATAGAAAAATAATATAGGTTTAGTTATAAATTTTATTTTCAAATATAAATAATTTTTTATATAACTATAATTTCTTTTAATATTTTGAGACAAATTAAATACATTAAATGTATAATAAAGAGAAAAAAACAATTATTTAGCAAATAATTGACTGAAATAAATGATACAAAAAAATTTAAATGTGAAGTAAATTGAATGAATTATTTTGATTAGTTAATTTTTAACATTAATATATCATGTTAATCATGATTTATAATTATAAATTATAATTCCCTCATTTTCATGACATTTTTAAATATGAAATTAAAAAAATAAAGTGAAAAATGAAATTAATATTATTTTATAAAAAATAATATTTAATTAATTGTTCATAAATTACATAAAATACAATATTACGCCATGTTATTTATAAATAATAAAAAATAAAATATTTTTTCCATTAATGTACTTTTTTTCTATTATAATAATGATATTTACAATTAAATAGTAAAAAATCATGTAGTGTGGTTAAGGTTAAAACTGTGTTTGTGCGTGTTATATATGATTATGTTAAAATTAATTTATATCACACATATGATTTATATTTTTAAAAATTATTTATAATATTTATAATCATTGGGTCCAAATTACATAATATTCCTCACACTGATTTATTCTTAAATGATAAAATTCCAATGATAGAAATCTTGTTGTTTAAATGAAATTACAAAATGCTAAAAAGAATGGGAAACTTAGATGTTAAGGAATGATATGTTTAAAAAATAAATTTAAATGTATTTTGGATTTTTTTAATGGACCATATAATCCCTACATAACATGAATTATATTATTTTTATTTACTTGATTTAATATTGACCACTGAAGAGTGAATGCTTTTGAGTATTTAAAACAATGTCACTCCTCCTCAAATATAAAAGGGGACTCACTCTCACCACTTATTCACACCTATCCATAACACTGGATCAACAAGGATCTTATAAAATCCCTTCCCAACATCCCTAATCTCATCCTAGAATCCTTAGATAGGGCATAAAACCCGCCTATAAAGGCTTTAGTGTAAACATAAATATGATACCTGGGGAATCTGTAATGTTCTTCAATGATCATTTTTATTTTATATCTTCCTCCACCTCCATAAATTTTTATTATAAAATGATAACATAATAAAATTATTTTATTATATATACTGATATTTTTTTATGATAATTATATTAACTATAACCGTACCCACTTCAATCAAATGGGTTACAAAATCAGTGTACGTGTGTACGGTGGATTACAGCCTTGTGAACCGTTGTCATTAGTTTTTCTATTACCACCACTAATGATTGGTCATAATTATGGATTTAGAGTATATATATGATATATATTATTTTATTATTATTATATAAGTATTATATCACACATACCTTCATTATTTCATGTTTTTGGAAATATGATATCATTATTCTTGTGTATGGAGGACTTATGCCATATGAAGTGATGTGATTTTTTCACTCATTAAATATAATGTATTAAAAATTGGTTTAATAAAAAAAAGGTTGTTTATATGAAATATAAATTATAATTGTGTGATTATATATATATATATATATCATTTAGTTTTCATTCATTTGATAAATAAGAAAATTGAAACAATGTTCAGACGTACTTACGGGCTACCGTTTCCATGAATGGTGTATTTAATTTCATCTAACTAAATATTATGGATTACTCTAAAAAAATATATAATTAATTTATATTATAAAAAATATCATTTTTATTATTCTTTATATGATTATATCATCATCATAGTAATGGGTTAAATAATAACAAATCAAAACTTATACGTAAAAACATAGCAGTTATTACCTGACATGTAGCATTAACCTAAAATTGTTAATAAGAGGGTAATCAATGTTCATATAAAAATATTAAATGGAATGATATATAAATTAATATTGATCAATTATAGATTTAGAATAAATTTATTTATGTTATATATAAATTATGAATGAGTACTATAGGATTCAATACTTAAGGTAAAGTATTTATGTCTCACGTTTTTCTTTTGTGAGACAAATGCTATATGCACCATCACTTTCTTCTATATTGTTTATATAATTTCAATGAATGTACTTTATTTTAATAATAATAAATTTTATTGGTAATTTCATACCCATTTTCTAATCTTATTATCATGTGGTTTTTGTTACAAAAGTTACCTAACTGATAAGGGTATTTTTTTCTAAAATTTTCTCTTTTGAGATGTGTGTTATGTTATGTACTTATATATTTTAATGAGGTATACTAGAATCCCATTAACATTATATATCATGAATTTATTGATCCTAATAATAATTTAAATTCTAAATTATGTTATTACTTTTTGGTCTTTATGGTCTAATGTTTTCAAACTCATAAATATTTTATGTTACAATTTCATCATTCATTGAGATTATTTTTGATAAAGTATCCAATGTATAAATATCATGATATAAATATCAATAATTATCATGAATTTACTTATCATGTGTTCACTTTCGATATCTCAATTCAATGGTACAATTTATCTACTCTTTGTTAATTATGTTAATTTATACATATTTTTTATGAAAATCTGATTTTATTTCTGTCTTTGATAAAAAACTATGTTCTTCCAAAATCATTTTTTGTAAAAATATTTTCCATTTCGTAGAAAATAGATTAATATCATTTTTATGTATAAGTAATTGAAATAATTTTATGCTTGAAAAAATATTCTTAATTTATATTAAAAAAATCCCTTATAGGATTCGATGTTTAATTCTAAAGAGAATGATTATTAAAATGTTATATGTTTTAAAAAAACAATTTAAATTATATTAAGATCTTAATTTAAAAGTTTTAAAGGATATTTTTCAAAAACTATTTTGAAGATATTTCCTTAAAAGTATTTTAAATGATTATGTAATATTTCATTATATGTTTTCTATGTTATTTTTCGAAAATGGTTTTTCAAAATGTTTTCTATTTTAAAAATAATTTTTAAAAGAAAAAAAATATTTTCCTCAAGAAATGTTTTATGTTATTTATTAAAATTTATTTTCCATCTAAGATGACATTGGTTGTTGTTACCTATTATTTACTATTTATGATCCATGATACCATTAATATTCTTTCTCTCAAATGTTTATGTTTTAATTTCGTGATTTTCATTAAACCCCTTTCCCTTCCATGGGTTATATCATGATAAAACTCTTATAAAAACTACATCATATACACGTTTATGCTATAATGAAATGTTATAAAACCTACCTCTTATACATATGTTATGATATGATTATATATTTATGATACCCATTTGAATTAATGGGTTATGATATGATAAATGCTTATTACCTGGTGGAACATGTATATATAATTTTATTACGTAAGGGGTTGTCTATTTTTCTCCCTACAATGCATTGAGTTAATATTTATATATCATGAGATAAAAATAGGAAACTAATTTATGTATTTTTTTCTTCTATGTGAAACAAGTGTGTCTTAAACCACTATGGAAAATAGGTGTATCATGATCCACTATAGAAAACAGGTGTGTCTAGTACCACTATAAGAAATATGTGTGTGGTAATTTGTTACAGGAAACATGTATGCCATAATCCACTATGGGAAATAATAGTTTCATTATCCTCTATGGGAAACCGATGTATCTTGACACCCTATATGAAACAAGTGTGTCCTGGTCCACTATGTTGATTGTCATGGTAATTAAATTTGGCATGTGAAATAATTATTTTACAATATTTATGATGGTGAAAAATTATTAAGACATTATCTCAGGTTTACTGATATATCTATGATGATTTATCACACTTATAGGCCATGATTTCAAAAAATATAGAGTTTTATGTGGTGAATCAAGTTTTGACCTATAAAAGGTTTAATATTATCTTAGTAAGTTATGTTCATGATGACACATACTTATTATTATCTCATTCATTCATATGATCATAGATTGATATCATTTATGTCTACCCTTACTGAGCATCTGATATTACCGTTTTTTGTTTCATTTATATAGGTTATGAAGAAAGGTTTCACATATGGTATTTATATATAGAGTACTAAATTATAAGATCTTACAGATAATTATTAATGATCTTTTACTAGATTAGAATATTTTGATCCATTTTTTCAAATTCACTAAAATATTATGGTCTCTAAGAATGTGTTTATAAAATGTAATGAATATTAATCACAAATGATTTTATATCCATGTATGATAAAATAGGGTCTCCATAGTTTGTATAAAATGAAATTTTTAGTCAACCATTGAAAATTGGGAGAAAACAACATTAGTGATATCCCAAGTTATAGTTCTATGGATATGTCTATTAATTTCTATAAGGATAAGTCTAAGGATGATTAAAATTATATGGAAATGTATTGGAATTTTGGTAAAGGACAGAGTGAGTGGTTTTCAATAAATAATGTCCATATCTACATTCTACAAGTGTATTTGGATCGTGAACAAATTAAACATGTGGTAACAACCCCAAAAAACATATCTTTATCTAGACTCGATCGAGAACAGAAGCATGAAAATCAGCCTTAATGCACACCTTCTTTTACACTCCTAATGGATATTTTTTGTCAATTAATAAACACTTTGCATACCATCATGAAGGATTTGAAAATATGATAAATATAAATTAACTGCTGTAAACCTATGGTGTCATAGATTAATGACTAATATGACAAGATTTAGACTTCGTTTAAGTGAATTTTTATTATTATTTTATTCCCCACTATGATTAGTTTTTCTTGCATGTTTTTTTAGTTTCAGTCGATGGATATAACTCTAAAGAAACATGTAATGATGAATGCAATATACAATGAGTTGATTTTACTCATGAGAAAAAAATTATTTATGAAGTAGATGGAAAAGTTTTATTGATATTCTCAAACATATTTCTCAACCTATAAATAATGTTAAACATATAAACTATCAATGGAGGATACAATGTTATGTTTAGTCCTTCATGAGTAAATGATCAAATTCTTTAGTAGTTCTAATGATCCACTAGTTTTTGAGAAATGGATCAGAACCACTTAAATATATTTACCATTTTTTAGTGTTATGAGAATGAAAAATTCATTTTTATGGTTTATCATTTGGATGTGGAATTAGATCAGTGGTGGACTCTTATTCTGGAAATAAGGGAAAGAGGATAAATTGAATCTATTAAATAAGAATATTTTAAGTGGGTATTTCTCAGTAAGTACTTCCATCATATTTTATGAACAATGTTAGAGATGGAATTCCATGATCATTAAAATTAAGACAATGAATCTATTGGTCCTTATAATTCTAGTTTGAATAACCTTTCATGGTATTCTTTTGGTTTGATCATCAACCCTGAAATAAAAATAAATTAATTCTATAGTATCCTAAAACAATAAATTCGAAAGGCCATGGATATGAGAGACCATAGTAGATATGAATAAGTAGTATGATTTGAACTGAAAGAAAAAAATTTAAATTATATATTACGAACATTCCTCTAGTTTTGACAAGAAAATGAATAATTATTCTAATAAAAACGTAAATGGTAGAAAGAAATTCGAGGCATCTGCATGCCAGAAATATTGGAAGAATCATCAACGGAATTTCATGAATGGAATTGGGATTTTTTTTATAGAAATGATGGTCATAAAGTTAATTAATTATGATATATTATTTATTTCTTAGTTAATTAAATGGTGGAGAAATTGATTCAAACTAATACACCATTAATACATTTATGTTTCAAGTGCAAGAACTCTTTGCATTATACAAAACAATTTTCCCGTCCAAGGGATAATGTGAATGGTGATACCCAAAAACCTCTAATGAAAAAATACATAGGGTAAGAATATGAAAATAAAGTGGGTAATATTAATCAAGATAATTATAGAACATTTAATCAACATGTTTGGTAATTTCATATTTTATTTTTTATGAATAAATCCTATAAAAATATTTATGTTCAACTTTTTGTGAAATTTTAGGTGATTATCTCCCTCTACATGGATTTGAGAATTATAAAATAACATTTGATGTAATATTGGTAAAAGAAATAACCAAAGATTCCAATGAATAAAAAATGATATAAGATAAGGTAATTTTTATCTAAATAAATGGAGATTTTTGTTTTGGAAGCATATATTCCTATATGTATGATTAACTTAAGAGTTATGGATACCATAATGCGTTTATAAGTAAAATATTGATCTTATGTTATGAATTCTGACAACCCTTTTTAAGGTTTTATGTGATGGTATTTTATCAATATTAAAGATTTTTTATGAGACATTTATGGTAATCAAACCCTTTATTATTATATATCATGAAAAATTTAGTTAAGTAGGAAAGAATTATCATCTTGTGGACATATGGTTAAAATATTATCTAATATCTTTTCCTATGGATTCCAATGGTGGTTGGGATCGACACCTTGCATTTTCTTAAAATGATAGATTTCACTTGAGAAGTAGTATATCTATTTATGAATACCTATATGGAATGAAGTGTATAACTTTAATGTTATTAAATGAATTTGAAGAAATAAATATATTGGGTCTTGGGAGAGCTGATGAAATGGATAAAATGGTTAGATATATTAAATACTAATTAAGGATAGGACAAATTCAACTGAAATGTTTTACTGATAATCATTCTCAAGATCAATAATTTAATGTTTCTGAGAAGTTCTTTCTAATAATTTATACATGGAATAAAGAAGGTAAAATTATGCCCAAGGAATATCAGTCCATTTAAAGTATTTTATCATATTAAAAGATAGATTGTCATTTCCTTCAAACCTCTCCCAAGTTCAGGACTTGTTCCATGTATTAATCATGATGATGTATGTACCTAATCATTCACATGTCCTAAACATAGATTTCATACCGATGGAGCATGAAAATCATTTTGAGGAAAAATCATTAGAGATTATAGATCATACTAATATTGTTTTGTGAAACAAAACCAATCACTCGATTAAGTTATTTTTGTGAAACTAATAGTTTTAGGAAGATATGGTCGAACGTGAGGATATGGTGAAGTAGAAGTAACCTAATTTTTTATATAAGAGTGAGAAATTTATAGGTAGAAATTCTTTTTAAGGGGAAATAATGTCACATAACAAGTTTTTATTAAATTTTTTAATAAACAAAACATATTTTTTGAATTTTTTCAAATGAAAGACCAATTTCACTTTCATTATATGAAATATCATGATAATATTGTGCTATATGTAATGTTGGTTTAGCATGTGTCAAGTGCAGTATTGGGTTTTAACAAAACCATGATATAATACTAAAACAAATTTATAAATGACCATTATAACCTAGATATTAAATTTAGAGATATGAATATTAAAAACTAGTTTTAAAATATAAAATAAAATGATTTTATATCATATAATCAAGGTGATCAAAAAGGAAATTAATTTTTTGTAAGGTTTTTATATGTCTTGAAAATGTTTTTTTTAATAAGTAATTTTTATAATAATTTTTTTTTGTAATTATATAAAATTAATTCAATAAAATAAAGACCATTATTAATTCATGTTTTCAAAATTATTGTAGGGTGATTTTTTGGAATTTATCTGAAATATTTCATTTATGATGAATAGTGAAAATAATAAATTTAAACTGATTGTTGTCTTTTCTCCTCAGTTTTTTAACAACATTAATTATATTATTGAATTTTTTAAAGTATAATTTGTCAAAATATACATTTATTATCAGAATTTATGTCATTGTAATAAATATCACATTGAAATTGGATATAAAAATATTGCATAGTTTGGATTTTTTTAACTCTAAAACCCTGATTTCATATCATGTCTATAGGGTTTTTATTAAATTAATTTTTTCACTAATGTGAATATAATTTTTATAAATGGAATAAATGTTTTTAATTAAATTAATTTGTAACATATAAAAATTTTAACTTAATTTTGGACCATTAGGAATAGTGAATGTAGTAAATATTAATTATCTAGGTAAAAGAAAAAAAATACAAAGGGATAAACTTGAATGGTAAGATTAAAAATGGCTTAATATCATCATAATTTAATTGAAATATTTTCCTTCAATATCATTAACATTATTCAACGAAATATGTAAATTCATTTCCACATTCATTAGATTATGACCCATATATTGAGTTAAGTAAATTAAAAGACAAAAAGAATCTTTTCCTTACTTTAAATACCATAAAACATTGGATAGGGAAAAAATATTTGTTTAATTTTAAATTTCATTTTGATATATAAATGAATTATTTCTAACATGATTATTTATTTTTATTTTTCAAATATAAATTAATTACATTAAATTCCAGTGAAACTTAAACACAATAACTATTTAGTTGACAAGTAACTCTGATAAATTATACTAATAATATTATAAGAGTATTAAATTGAATGAATTATTGACTTCTATTAATTGTTTATATTAATATTTCAGGTTAAGAAAGTGTGATCATAATATTTTAAAATTAAATCATTTTCCTGATATTTTTAAAATTGAAATTAAATGAATAATGATGAAATAGACATAAATGTTATTTTATGATAAAATGTATATTATTAAATAATATGAAATTTCAAGGAAACCAATATTCATCCATGTGATTTTTGTCTATTAATAAATATCAAATATCATCCATTTCGTGGACCCATTTTTCTATAATAAAAACTGCATTGGTCTCTAGATAGAAAAAACTCAGTCAGTGCGGTTAAGATTAAATCATTATTTTTGCACGTTACATGAGCTTATGTCAAATATTACTTATAACTTAGATATGATTTATATTTATATATTATTTATCATATTTAAAATAATTTGGTTATAATTATATAATTTTTTTCACTCTAATTTATACCTAATAGATAAATTACCATGGTTAGAAATCTAGCTACCATATTGTAAAACAAAAATGGTAAAAAAATTGAAAAATTAGATGTTAAAGAATGAAAATTTTAAAATATGTGTTGAAATGTTTGGTCTAGGTGTGGGACTAAAATATAATCCATCCACATAATTAATTATTAATTTTGTAGCCACCTGATGTTTGATTGACCTACCAATTCTGAATATATTTGTGTATTTACAAGAATGTCACTCCTCCTCAACATTAAAAGGGAACTCACTATCCTAACA
This sequence comes from Viscum album, assembly GCA_963277665.1. Classification (NCBI taxonomy): domain Eukaryota; kingdom Viridiplantae; phylum Streptophyta; class Magnoliopsida; order Santalales; family Viscaceae; genus Viscum; species Viscum album. The sequence continues at coordinate 396,461,695 of OY728151.1, read as the reverse complement.
TATTTTCACCTCTAAAACCATTTGTCTTATCCTTGATATTCCCTAATCTCTTCCCAAAATCCCACCCCTTATCCCAGAATCCTTATTTTGAGAATAAATCCAACATATTATGTCTTTATTTCAAACCTAAGTAGGATACCCAAAAAAAGAGGCAACGATCTTCAATGCGTATTTTAATTTTATATCATCCTCCACCCCCTTAAATTATAATTATAAATTTCTGATATCATAACCTCAGTATATTCCATATACATATATTTTGTTTTGTTAAAGGTATAACCTAAAACCATACACATATCCATCAAATGTGTTATGAAATCATCGTTCATGTGTACGGAGGACTGTCGGCACATGTACCGATGTAATACGTTTTTCGATTACCATCTTTCATGGTTGATAATGATGATAGATTTTTAGTTAATATATGATATATATTGTATTTATGATTTTAATATTCTTTTAGAAATATTATAACACATATACCTTCATGTTTTCCATTTTTTGGGAAAATGATAAAATCGCCCGTGTGTATAGTGGATTACTGACTCGCATATCATTGGAATTAATTATGGATTTACATGGAATGTATTAAGGATGGGTTTAATACACTAAAATAATATGGGTCTTTATTAGTGCTAGAAAAATTACTGATAAAGGTAACTTTTATAATCCTTAAAAAAGTAGTTCATAAAGTGGAATTTTCTCATTGCTTTGTTTTAGAGCAGATAAAATTTCACCATTATCATCACTTTATTTTTAGAACATTTAAATGGTACCCCTTTTATTGTTTTTAAGAACTGATAATATAACCCCTTGAGATTTTGAGAAATATTTATTTAAAATGAATCTATCTTTTCAATATTTTTCTTTTCACATCAAACTAGAAATAGTTCTTTATATATATATAAGACATTTGTTTAAACATTAATTTCACACACAATACCAAATTTGATTCTGCCACACGCAATACCAACTTGTCTTGCACTACAAGAAATTATGACTTTGCGTGTGTTTCAGGCAACACTAGGATATATGAAACATATATTTTTATTTATTTAAAAATTTATATAAGATAATTATAACTAAGATGTTAATATTATTAACAATTAATTTTTCAATATTTTTGTTTCAAATAAATAAATGATATTTATAAGGAAATATAATATTTTTGTTAAAGTCATTTATTTCAAAAATATTATTTTTTTAATGAATCGCTTTTTATAATAAAATTTATTTTGGAAAAAAATATAAATTAAATTTTTTGAAATAATTTTTTTTTATTTCATAATATCAAAATTATACTAGGGTAAATTTTTTGGATTTTTCTACGAAAATTAGTTTTTGGATAAATAGTGAAAATTGTTGCTTTTTGTAAGAAAACTTCTTTTTTTATAATTTACTATTGATTATAAATGAAATTAAAAATAAATTTCCCAATATAATTATATTAATATTAAATCTAATAATACAATTAAATTAATTAGGAACAAATTTATTTTGAAATTGAATTAAAAAATCTTAACAATCTTTGAATTTTTTCTTACATTAAAGCCCCGTTTTTTCATCCCATCTACAACATTGACACTGATCTTAATTTTTCTTCTTATGTGATTGAAATTTAAAAAGTACTACATAAAAAAAATTTCAGTCTAATTTTTATATTCGAATACATCCATGATAATTTTTTACCAAACTGATTAGTTAAATTGATTAATATTAATCACAACGGTTAATGCAAAATTCAGCTTAATTTTGGACTAATGCATAAAATTAAAGACCCAAATTGCTTGGACTCATATAAAACACCCATTATCTATCAATAGTTCAGAAATTAAAATTCCACTCATGAGTTTTTTGGGTTCGGTATAATTTTTTAGGTAATAACATAGGCACAACAAATTTGTTTCTAAAAAATCCAGGTGAGTCATTTTCCATCCCTATAAAAGGCCAACAACACTACCCATTACTCGCACCTCTAAAACATTTTCCGTTCACCCAATAAATTAAAAATAATCCTCCCAACAATCCTTCATTGTATTTTGAAGCCTCCCTTTCAAAATAAATCTTCTTAAGGGATCCTTTCGGAACAAACAAAAAGGAGTAACCTGATTTAAAGGTAATGTCTTCTCTCAAGCTCCTTTCATTTATTTCACTTTTTCACCCCATAAACTATACTAACAAACTTATTGTGCAAAAAAACACAGTATATTACATTTAAAAGTATTTTTTATTCTAATTTTATGATATAAAATTACACAAAACTCCATCTAATGGGTGTCTAACATACTGTTTCTAGGTACGACCAACTACTGCGTCACAGAGCGATGATTGTTCATTTCTCCTTTACCACCATTAATGGTGCCCTTTATGATTGGTGATATATTTAAATATTTAATATATTATATTTAATATATATTTAATCTTATGTATTCAATTTAAAACATGCATCTTTTTTCCTTCTATTTGGTGTTAATACAATAATCTTGTTTGAGGAAGTGTGGACTACTGGCCCATCAAAGCGATTGATTCATTCACACACCACGTATAATGTATTAAAGATTCACTTAATGAAATTATATGATATATATGATATATTTATTATCCTTTAATAATGATATATATACATACATACATATATATAAAAATATTTTATTTTCATACCTTCTTTCAATACAATTATAAAAACAGAAACAACATTCTTGTGTATGTACGACTTACCGTCTCCATGAACAATGTATTCTGTTTCGTAGTTATATATTCTAATACTTATTATAATACGCATATAGTGGATGTAAATTATATTTTTATCATGATATAAATACTATAATCATGGTATAAGTATAAGGACTAATGATATAATAAATTAGGACATATTTAATGAACAAAGTTAATATTACCCAAAGTGAAACATTAATATAATATTGTTAACATACAGTAATATAAAGTTATAATAAAAACATAAATGGTAATCAATAAAAAAATATGATTATAAAAAATATTTATAATAAGTTAAAATTTATTATTCAATATGCTTGTACGAGTACAGAGAGTGTAAAGACACAATGTAATGGGATTTCATCTCACTTTTAATTTTTGTGGGATACAATCTATGTTCGCCATTCATTATTTTTTGGTGGTGTATGTACAAATAATTATTGTATTATATGTATCATTTACATTATATTTTTGGATTTCACATTCCCATTTCATGATCCTTCATACATGGGTTTTAGCTGTCAAAAGATACCAAATCGATAAAATAGTTTTGTCTTAATTTTCTTTCTTTGAGAATCATATTTTTTTATGATCCTAAACTCATATTAGTGGTGTATATACTTATATATTACTTTTTATACCATTAATTTACATCTTTTCATGATATATTTGGATTCATTTTATTTTCTTTTTTGCATGGATCATATTATCCCATGTTAACAAGTTATAAGAGTTTATGGAGACAATTTCATTACATCCTGAGATTATTTGTGTTATAGTTTCACTTGATGGACTATTATGATACATATCTCAATAATATTAATGAGATTACTTATCCTATATTATTTCATGATATAATCATGTATTATTACCATATTCTACTCTTTATAATATATTATTGTTAAGAAATTGTTTTTAGGAAAGCCCGACATTACCCTATCTTTTGTCATAAATCTATGTTTTCTAAAAAGGTTCTCGAATAATATTATAACACTGTCCTATAAGAATTTTTTAAAAAATTACCATGTTTTTCTTTTAAAAATCCTTTAAATGCAACGTTATTGTTTCTTTCCTAAAAATTTATTCCTTCTATTTTTTTTACCATGAAAAAGGAATGTTCTTTTTTTACTTCATACGACATGTACGGATTTACCCAATGTCATTACATTAAGGATTCATTTTCATTTTTAAAAGGTTAATGCTTAAGATAGTGTTTCAAAATTAATTTTCAAGGAATGGTATTTTTAAAATGGTTTCAATTCTTCATTATATTCTTTAAGGTATTTTCTAAGATTAATTTTTTTAAATGGTTTTGTGTATTAATAAGTCTGTTTCAAAGAAGAAAGGATATTTTTACCCAAGAATCATTTTTGAAAGATATTTACAAAATATTTTCCATGTATGATTATATCCATTTATGTTACTAATGGACTTTTTGTAAATTCTCTAAAGTTTTAAGTCATATCCTTCTTATGAATGGTTCACACTTAATTTCAGGGTCTTTATGAATCCTATTTCTCTTTCCCAGGTTATATATTTATAAAATATATTTCTATTTAAGGGGTTATTCTTCAATTAAATGCTTATAAAATATTTTTATTTCCATAGTTTATGATTTGATGAAATGTTAATGATAACCATTTTATTTTATGGGTAATTATTTTATGTTTATAAGAACTATATCTTTATATGGTTCATGATATACTTAATGTTTTATTATCCCTTGGGACATGTGTGAATGATTTTACTGTGAGATGGGTGGGAATTATATATCCCTCAACATAATTGGGTAATGATATGTTTTATATGAGCTCAAAGGGTATACGAGTTGTAGCCCAAGCCAGAAAATAAATAGGGTGTATGGGTTGTATCTCAATCCCAAAAAAGAAAGAGGTTGTATGGGATGTATCCCAATAATGAAAAGAAAGAGGGTTTATGGGTTGTAGCCAAATCCTAAATGAAAGAGGGTACACAGGTAGTATCCCAATCCCGAAAATAAGAAGGTACATGGGTTTTATGCAATGCCTAAAATAAAACTAAAGATGGGTTGTATCCCAATCACAAAAACAATAAGGTACATGGGTTGTAGCCCAAGCATAAATGAACGTCAGTATATGAGCTTCTAGCCCAATCCTGAAGTAGGTACATTGATTTTAGGCCAAGTCTAACATGTTTTAAATGTCTTAGTAGGTATTCATGAGATATAATTTTCTATTCTTACATGTATTCCACAAATCATATTTCTTATTCCTTGGTTATGATTTCAGAGATCATGATGTTTATTTCTTTATGATTCAAGTATTATGAACTAGAAATATTTATCCCATATATCAAGTTTATAACCATTAATATGTCTGGTAAGATCTCATAATGTTACAATCATGTTATCATATTACTATTTTCATGTTTATTCTCACATCTCTCCCATATTTACCCTTACAGAGCATCTAAGATCACCCATTTCATGTGATTCCATTCTCCAAATTATGAATAAAGTTTTTATGTAGAAGTTATAATGGTTTAGATACTTATGGAATTTTTTTATGATCATTCACCAAGATAAAAAAAAATAAATTCAATGTTTTCAAAGACACTAAACTACTTCGATACATTGGAAAGTATTTTTTTCAATTTAATAAATATTCATCTAAAATGATGTAATATCTTTGTATGTTAAGCCTAAGTATCTATAGTTGGTATGAAAGGGAAGGTTTATTTATCCATTTTAAATTTGGATGATAAAATCTTATTTAAAACCCTACCTTTATTTATAAATATATGTCTACCAATGTCTTTAATGATAATTATAATGATGAGTTAACTTTTAGGAAAATGTCTTGAAATTTTTTTAAAGGGTAGAGTGAATTGTTTCTTAGAAGTAAATAAATTTTTTGATACTATAAGTGGATGTGGATCTAGTAGAGATTTACCGAGGGGGAAAATCTCTAACAAGAAGTTACAGGCTTGACTCGGGGTAATTTGTTACATGACAATGGGCTTTGATGCATAGATGGTTTGACACTCCCAAGGTTTATGCATAGGTAATTCAAAAAATAATAATGAAAAATCATGAAGAATTTAGATATAAGTTGTCAATGAATATCTTAGGATGAACCAAAGGTGTCATAGATTATTTAATGTGTCATGATTTAGCATCCTATTAATATTTATATTAATAAATATGGTTTTCTACTATGATAATAAATTCTCACACTATACATTTGGCTTTAGTCGATGGAAATAACTTCATTGAACTGAATTAATTATGAATGTGATGGAACAACTTATTATTGGAAGTCAAGGGGTATGATCACTGGAGTGAATGATGTCATGATCAAACCTAACCATTTTTTCACGGAACAATATTAATAATGTTTACCTTAACCAGCACTCGGAATCACCAAGGAAGATAAAGAATGAGTTCCCTGAGAGTTTGGGTAATGGAGACTATTGTAGGAAGAAGATTTGGTTTCCATTGTGTGAGGAATGTGGAAAGGGTCACCTAAGTAAATGTATTAGAGGAACAATAAGGTGTTCTGATTTAAGAAAAGAAGGACACAAATCAAGTCACTATAAATGAAAAAATTAAGAGTTCGGTTAGCTAAATGGATTGAAATTTTGGTCTCCATATGTCTTCATCAAAGGATAAATATTTTAAGTGTGGAATAAATGTTTTTTAGGGAACTCAATTCCTTGAGAAAAATGATCCTGGAGAGAATTAGTATGGTGGAGGAAGTAATGGTTACATTGTTATTGATGATGAGCTTATAGATGAAATGTAAATGTCAAGAGGTGATATGAAATAGGATGAGGTAACATTGTTAATGTTTTAAGGATGAAGTAATCAAATCATTTTTGTATATGGATTCTATAATTATGAATGGTGAATTATGTATGGATTTTTTTAATTTATTTTTTCTATATACTTACAAGAATTTTTGGAATGGTCACTACAGACTAGAAAGTTTATCTCACGAATGATTACATTTTGATTAAGTGAAGGTAGCCCTTAATACGTTCTTTGTGATAAGATAATGTTGTTTTTATAAAGACGCATGGGGTATGAATAAGTACATTGGATAGTATTGATTATATTGGATCTAAGTGAGGACTTGTTTATTATTGTATTATTCTACAACCAGTGACATTTTCAAAAAAATTGGATTTATGGAGTAAATCAAATATAATTTGGAATTAGGAAGCATGCATGTTTTCCAAAGGGATTTATGGTAATTAAGGTCGTCAGCATACTTCAGGGGAATATATAATAAGTAAATTCCCATGTTTGGAATGTTAAAACCAATATATACTTTTTGATATAGGGGAATCAATGTTAATCTAATTTTGTGAGCCTCTTTCTATGGTTTTGGATTTTCGTCTTTCTGAAGGGCCATAAGGCTAACCCTTCATGAAAATGTATAGTTAAAAATTATTGGAAGTATTTGTGAACTGAGTTTGTGATTAAATACATAGATAAATGGGTAATCATTTATTAACATTATTTAATGGATTTCAAGCATATATATAATATTAGTGAGGTTTAAAAAAGGACATCATGTATGTTAGGTGACAACCAAACATGTCTTGAAAGGCCGTGAGGGTTGAACCCATGAATGAAGAATGATAAAAGTTTCACACCTACCGAAAAACTATGTAATTTCATAGATAATGCATATTTATTTTTAATGAATAAATTTTAATCATTAACTATTAGTGTTAATTTTTATTGTTATATATTAATGCACTATGTTTTTTTATTCTTTATAGACCTAAAGATTTGTTAAATGGATATTTTAGTTCTTTATTCATCAATGTTATTTTCTAAACATTCATTACTTGTGGTAATGGATGTATTATATATTTTTAATAGGACAACCCCAGAATGATATTTTTTTATTGAAATTTATCAATAATTACTCATCATTCTTAATGGGATAGAAAAACATGTTGTCCTAATATCTAAATTTTATTTAAGTTGGTGGTCTTTTAAATAATCACCGAATTATCACATTTTGGCCCTCATCGATCCTTGAATAATTAACTTGTTTTTTTATATGACCTCCATAACTCCCTATATATATTTAATCATTTCTTTATGTCTAATCATTACTCCCAACATACATTATTCTATGTGAGCACCCAGTTATATGTTACTTTGGGTAACCATTATTGTTCCAAATTTCTATTTTTATGGGATGTTATTGTATAAACTATTATTATGTGGGTTTCTATGAATGAATATTTAATGTATTAAACCATTGTTAACACAGGAAAATATCTAGGGAGAAATTCATTTTAAGGGGGTATAATATAACACTCCGATATTTTGAGAATTATTATTTTTGAATTAATTTAACTTTTAAATATTTTTTCATTTCACATGACATTGGAAATATATATATATATATATATATTAATACAATAATTCACGAATTCTTTCACATGAAATACCAACATTATTTACAATACATGCAATACAAACTTGTCTTGCATATATGTAACACCAACTTGGCGTACGATACCTGCAACACTGTGTTTCTACAAAATATCTCTTTTTAATGTTTTAATTATTTAAATAATATAATTATAGCCTATATGTTAAACCTACTAATAACTAATTTTAAAATATTTTTGTTTTATATAAACAAAAAAATATTGATATTGAAAGATAATATTTTTGGGAAAGTCCTTTTATGTTAAAAATATTGTTTTCCTGAATGAATCACTTTTAATAATAAAAGTTATTTAAGACACATTTAGAAATTTAATTGGAAAAAAAGGAATTAATTTTTTAATTATGAATGTAAAAATTATCATTTGGTGAATTGTTGGGATTTTTCTGAGATACTTCATTTTTTGATGAATAGTTAAAATTTCTGTTTTTTAGTTAAAAACTATAATTTTATCTGTTAAACTATTTATGATAAATGATGTTATAAATATTTTGTAAGGTAAATTATATTAATATTACATATAATTATACAAATAAATTCATTACTTTCTACTTCAATTTTAGATTGAATAAAAAATATTAACAAACATTTGAGCTTTTTCCTACATTAAAACCTCGTTAGTTCATCCTATCTATGGGATTAACAGTCATCTTAATTTATCTTCATCTAATATTGAAATATCAAAAATCTAATATATAACATTTTATTCATTCTAATATTTATATTCTAATAGTAAAATGTTAATTTTTGACAGAAATGATTAGTAAAAGTGATTAAAATTAACCACAACGGTTAAGGCCAAATTAGGCTTAATTGGGGACAAATCCTTAAAATTAAGCACTCAAATGTCCTTGAAACTTGTCCAAAACCCATTTAATGTCTTTTTTTAGGCCATATAACTTCTATTATTTTGTTTTTTGTTGTTTTTTATGACAATATTTAGGTATGAACAAGTGCACACCAAATTTTTTTGTAAACATTCCAGGTGACTTCTTTTTCTTCCCTGTAAAAGGCCACCACCTCTACCCATTCCTCAAACCTATCAAATAATTTAATTTCATCCAATATCTTCCCATGTATCCTCCCAAGAATCCTCCATTATATATAAAATCTACCCTTTTTAATAAATATTCTCAAGGAATCCTTGTGGCACAAACCAAATTGATTTACCCGATTTAGAGATAACATCTTCTCTCAAGCCCCTTTCTATAATTCTCCATTTTAACCCCTTAGAATATGTTTCTTCCAATTTTGTGTTAAAAAAATATAATAAATATACTTGTATATTTTTATGAAATGTTTATAAGCTACACTTACACATTCCTCCATCTAATTGATGTTGAACATACTGTTTCCGGGTACGATGAACCATTACCTCACGAATGGATGATTTTTCCTTTCTCCATTACCACCGAACATGGTGTCCATTATGATGAAAAATCTATTTATATATGTAATATATTATTTTTATTATTTTTTTAAACTTATTTAATCCATTTAAAACATTCATCTTTTTACCTTCCATTTGGTGTTAAATAATAATCTCGTTCGAGGAAGTCTGGACTACCACCCCTCAAAGCGATGTGATTCCTTCACAAAACACATAGAATGTATTAAGGATGAGTTTAATGAAAATATATAATATATATGATATAATAATTTTAATTTAATAATGATATATATACATATATATCTATATATATTTTATTTACATATTTTCTTTTAATACGACAATAAAAATAGAAACAACATTCCTACGTACGTACGGCTTACCGTCTCTGTGAACAGTGTCTTCCATTTTGTTATTATATATGGTATAAATTATTATAATATTCATATAATTAATATACCTAAAATTTATATCATTATTTATATATATTACATAATCATGATATAGTATAAGGACAAATGATATAACAAATTATGACACGTGTGAAGAACAATGCGAATATTACCCGAAGTGAAACATTAGTATAGGATTGTTAGCAAGATGTTAATATAAGGTTATAATAACCTATATACGGTAATATATATAAGAATATTATTCTATAAAAGATGTATAATAAACTTATATTTATTATACCTGATTTTTTTATGGGTACAGAGAGATTCAATATCCAAGGTAGGGGGATTTCATCTCACTTTTTATTTCTGTGATATACAATCTATGTTTGCCACTCTTTCCATTTGTGTTGTGTATGTAATTCTCATGATTTTATTTTATGTATCGTGTACATAAAATTTTTTTTTATTCATATTCCCATTTTATGATACATCTTTCATGGGTTTTATCATTCAAAAGTGCCAACATGGGTAAATAGTTTTTTCTGAATTTGCATTCTTTGAGATTCATATTTTGTTATGAACCTAAAATATTATTGAAAATTTATATACAAAAATTTACATTATTTAACATTAATTTATATATTATCATGATATATTAATCTTTATGTAATTTTAATTTTTTACATGTATAATATGTTCACAAGTTATTAGGTTATAGGATTTTTTTAAGACAATCTCATAACTTTCTGTGAGTGTTTATATTATTACATCCCTTAATGAAATATTATGATCCATCTCACAATAATATTCATGAGTTTCCTTATCATATATTCTTTCATGATATACTCTTGAATTATTACCATATTCTACTTTTTTATATATAATATTGTTATGAATGTGTTTTTAGTAAAGCTCGATGTTTCCCTTTCTTTGGTAAGAAATCAACGTTTTCAGAAAAGGGTTTACAAGAATATTTTTCCATTATACTATAAGATTTTGAATAAAAATTTACCATTTTTTAATTTTACCCATATATTCAAGGAAATATTATTTTAACTTTCAAAAAAATTCATACATTCTGAACTTTTACTATCAAAAAGGAATGTTCCTTTTTTACTTCGTACGACATGTATGGATTTACCCATCATCCATCCTTTGAAGATTTCTTTTCATTTATAAAAGGACAATAATTTAGAATTTTATTAAAAAATATTTTCCAATACAAATTATTTTCTAAATGGTTTCAAGTAAACTTTATATATTTTCATGGTATTTTATGAAAAAAAATGTTTCTGAAATGGTTTTGTGATTTAATAAGCATTTTTCATAGAAAAATTGATATTTTCCATGAAGAAATGTTTCTAAAATATATTTTAATACTATTTTACATATATTTTCACATCCATTAATATTATTTATTCCCTTTTTTAAATGATATAATGGTTCCATTCATATCCATTCTATGAATGGGTCACGCTTAATGTGATAGACTTTATGAAACTAGTTTTTCTATGGGTTGTATGTTTATGAAATCTGTTTCATTTTCACTAGTTATGATTAGATGAAATGGTTATCAAAACTATCTCTTTTAAATAGGTTATGATGTGATTAAATGTTAATGATACCCATTTCTTTTATGGGTTATTATTTTATGTTTATAATACATATATCTTTTTATCAGTCATGATATGATGAATTTTTTATTATCTTTTGGCACCTGTGTGAATGATTTTACTATGAGTTGGGTGGGACCTTTATATATTTCCAATTAAATGGTTAATAATAAGTCTTATATGGGCTCAAATTGTACAAGGGTTTTAGACCAATCTTGAAAATAATGTGGGTGTATGGGTTGCATCCCAAGCCTAAAAAGAAAGAAGATGTATGGGTTGTAGCCCACGACTGAAAATAAAGTGAGTGTATGGGTTGTTTCCCATGCCCAAAATTAAAGAGGATGTATCAGTTGTAGACCTTTCCTAAATTAAAGGGGGTTCAATGGTAGTATCACATGACCAAAAACAAGAAGTTACATGGGTTGTAGCCCAAGCCCTAAATAAAGAGAGTACACAGGTTGTATCCTAAGACGGAAAACAAGAAAAAACATGGGTTGTCACCCAAACCTAAAAAAATGTGGGTACATGGGTTTCCAAACCAATCCTAAAGTAGGAAAATAGGTCGTAGACCAAGCCTAAAATGGTATAAAGGTCTTGGAAGGTATCCTTGGCAGAATGGTTTCAATTCCTATGTGTATGCCAAAAATCTTATGTCTTGTTCCTTAGTTTGATTTCATGGCTCATGATGTTTACATTCTTATGATTCATGTATGATGAACTGGATAAAATATCCCATGGATCATATTTATGACCTTTGATATGCATGGTATGATCTCTTAATGTTATGATCACTTTATCATACTAATATATTCTTGTTTATTCTTACATGTCTCTCTTTTTTACCCTTCCTGAGCATCTATACTCACCTCTTTCTTATGTTTCCTTTCTCTAGATTATGAAGAATGGTTTTAGGTATAAGTGATAATGGTGTAGATCGTTATGGGAGATGTTGAAGATCTATCACCAAGAGTGAATATTTTGTTTCCATATTTCCAAAGACACTAAATTATTACAGTCCTTGGGCATGTATTTTTTGAAATATACAAAATATTCATCTAAAATGATGTAATATTCCTGCATGTTAATCTTGAGACTCTATAGGTAAATTTATCGAATAAAATAAAATAATTAAAAAATGAGAAATTTAAAATGTCTAAATTTAAAAATTATTAAAAAAATTATTAATTAAACAATTATTGATAAAAATGAGTCAACTAAATATATATATATAAATTATAAATACTAAAATATTTTATATTATATATATATATATGATTCCGTATGTGTTTAAAATAAATAAAATGTAGTAATGAATCAAATAAAAAATAATAAAACAGAAAATTATAAAAATTATAAAAAAATTATTAATTAAATAAATATTGACAAAGATGAATGAATTTAATAAATATATATGTAGGTTAAAAATTTTAATAAATAGTAAATTAAATATTGAAATATATAATGGTTAAATGGTAATAATTAATAAAAACTTAAAAATTAATATATTTTAATAATGAAACAAAAATTTAGAAATAGAAAAATATTTATAATTAAACAAAAAAATTAAAATGAATAAATTAAAAAATTATTAAAAAATTATTAATGAATCAATTATTAATAAAAAATGAATAAGTTTAATATATATATATATATATATATATATATATATATATATTTTATATATAGTAAAAAATTATATATATTAAATATAAATATATAAAATATATAAAATTTTATAATTATTGATATATTAATGTCTTATTAATTTTTATAGGTTTTTATAAAAAATTATTCATTAATAAATTAAATATAGAAATAATTCATATATATTTCTTAAAACATGATTTTTATAATACCAAATATAAATGATTTACATTAGATAATTTATATATTTATTATAGAATTATTTATAATTAAAAATTAAGGTTAATTAAAAATAATGACTAAAAACATTGAGGAAATGACATAATTGAATATCGTTTGATTTTTCAATTTAGAATTTATCAAACATGTGTTACATTGATCCCATATACATATATGTAGATAATGAATTTAACGCACACACAAATATTTACATAATTAATGAAATCTTATATAGAAATACCAACACATCATATTTATATAATTTATTCAAATTTTTGTATTCATTTTATAATTTCATTGTAACATGATAAATTTAATATATTGTTTTAATAATTGATAAATTTTATTTATATATTTTAAATATTATTGTAGTTTGGTATTAATTCAGTTTTAAAAATTTTCATTTTTTGGTAATTCAATCGTTTATTATTATTTTTTTATGTATAATTTTTTACTATGTTTTCCTATTTTCAATATGTATTCTTATTTATTTCAATATATAGCCATTTTTTAATAATTTATATTTAATTAATAAAACATAAACATTTTTTCAATATAGCAAAAATGTTCTCATTTTGAATTTTTCAATTCACTCCATTTTAAGATGCATGCATTTATGATTATATATTCATTAATAATGTTAAAAAATATAGATTTTAAAAATATTTATAAATATATATATTTGTAAATGAATATTTTCTATATTTATAGATTTAACTATTTCAAATTATAAATAAATAACTATTATTTTTAAAAGGTTATATACATAATTAAAAATTAATAAATATATATATTTAAATAACTTTAATATTATAATAAATTTATTAAATAATGAATATATTTACATACATTTTTATATTTATATTTATTTATTGAATATATATATATAATTATATAAATATATAAATATTATTTATTAAAAAAGTAATTATATTTTTATAAATTATATATTATATATTTATATAACTATTAAATTATTATAAAAAAATTTAAATATTGAATATACTTAATATATTTATAATTATATATATTTATTAAATATATATATATATAATTATATAAAAAAACATACAAATTATTTTGTATATAAATATAATTATAAATCCTTTATTAGCGCTTATAAATTTTGCACGGTTAAATGGGATGTTTATCAATGCTGATTTAAGTTTCTCTGATCTTTTTAAAGAACCATAACCTGTCATAAACCAGTCATGATATCTGATGCATTCCACAGAATCCACTTGTGGTCGATGCCCCTCCTCATCGAATCTATGCACAAAACAAGGCTCCAAATAATTCCAAAGACTACATATAGGGCACGAATGGTTCAATTATAGATAGAGTATAATGTTAAAATGAATCCTTGGTTTGTTAATATCTTTATTTTCTCTCAAAAGATTAAAATCATCAACCCATGGTATGTAATTTTCTCCTCCTCCAAAAATCACAGTTGACATATTTTTGAATTTTTTTCTTCATTTTCACTTGTTATTCACTATACTATGATACATTTCCTTCTATAATGAATTTATAGTTGGGTTTTTCTATTATTTTGGGTTTTTATTATTCCATTAAGGGTTTTTCTTTCAAAATTTTAGAGTACAACGAATTCCACACACTGATTTTATCATTGTAGCATATTATTCTTAAATTTTTGACATTTTTTCCGTGTAAATAATGAACAAAACGTGTTTCACAAAATTGAACCAATGGTTTTTATTAAATAAATTTTAAAGGATTTAACATAATGATTTCATGATTTTTAGGTGCGGTTTGTTTGGGTGTTTTCTTTTTTGAAGCTTCACTGGCAGTACATGTAGATTTTTATTTGATGTTATGTGTCCTCAAATTTATCTCAATGTTTTTTCATGATATCCAATATGAACATCCAAATATATATAAATTCATTATAATATATATTTATATATGGAAAAATTATATCATTTATATATGTAACTATGTGTTCATATGAGATACGAATAGGATTCATTCAAAAAAGATGACGATGATTTTGTTATCTGGTTTCAAAAATGCATTCAATGAGAGAATATTAATCTTTTTTTTATTATGACTTTGAGGCATGTTTTGAACATTTTAAAATTACATATATTCTCACTTTTTAATTCTAAATAATATTGAATCAAATATTTGTTTTTAAAAATTAGTAGAAGTATCAATTGTTATGGCCTTTTTGGTACCACCAAATGGTTTTTATAAAACATTTTCACCATCTATAGAAGCTATCTATATTAGTTTTGATGAGGTATTATTTTTAACTTTTAAATATATGGAACATGTTTATGGGTGTTGGAATTATGTTCGAATAGATATGTTTGGGTTACGGTGATTTTTAATTCATGTTTTCCTAAAAAGGTGACCATAACACACTTTACTATCATAATAGAAATCAAATTCATATTACATATGGATGATTAACAATTACAATGTAGTCCTGATTAGATCATATATGAAATCACTTTTATCAAAGTCAATATGGGAGTCCAATAAGGTAGAATATGTGTTGGTCTCTAGTAGGTTATAAACATAGGAACTCATCATCAAGCTTATAGGTGGTTCTGACCCAAGTATGTCGAGAGTAACCTCACAGGATGTTTTTTAATTTCTCAAGATTACATATGCTTTATTTACGGATTCTTACATGTGTATTGTTTCTAAGATAGTCCAAATATAATATTATTCTATTATAATGTGGCCAATTATCTATATTTTTTAATTTGTTTTATTTATTTAGTAGTTTTTTAGACTAATTTTTCATTTTATTATTATATATCATTATTCATGAGTATTCTTATAAAGAGGCATATTCCAGAACACAATAATATTTACAAAGTCATTAAGTATAATTATTCAATATAATATTTGTTATTAAGGTGAAAATATTTATCAATAGATATCATAGAGATTAATCATATTTGATATATCGGTAATAATTATTTTAATAAATCATTAGGTTATTTCATCACTTAATTAAAAAAATTATAATGGAGGTTAGAAAATTATTTATATGTTGGAGTAATTATTTTAAAATATTATAAGGTATTCATCATTTTTGTCCATCATGTATTGATCCCACTCCTATGAATCTCAGATTAGCATCCATGTATATAGAATAAAACATTATTTATTAAAAAAAATTAATAATATATATTTATATATTCTAGTTGATTTACTAAGAGTTTATTATTTATATTTAACATATTTGGGTTTTTTATTAGTCCCTGATTTCCTATATAATATAATCATTTGTTTAGGGTATTTAAGAAAGAATTAGTGGATCATTTTAATTGAGGTAGGACTAGTCTTATTCAGATGATTTAATTTATTAAAAGGGGGGTTTTATACAATAAATATAGAATACAATGAGTCCCAAGGGATTAATATATCATAACATGAACCTACTAGAACCCATTAAATCATAGACAAGAATATGTATGCCCTACAAATATTGTCTTCAATAGGACCTGAGTTAATAACTAGTGAGAATGGTGTAATTCTGATAAATGGGCGGCATTATCAATTTGAAAGGACACAATGGTGTAAAACTATCATCGTCATCATCTTCATCTCCTAAACGTTTATTATTTCATGTTGTTCATTTACTCACCCCCATATTTTTTATGATTTCTTAACTACTCTTATCAGTTTCCATCCCATGGATGACTCCTTCAAACAATAGTTCATGCTACATAGGTGAATAACAAAAATAGATGGAGGTTAAGTCTTAATAAACCAAACGTAATAATAACTATTTGGGAGATGAAGAAAATGAGGATGATAGTTTTATATAACTTTCACCTTTGGATTAAATCAGAAGATAACACCTACCAATGTAGAGTAATTATTTTCTTACTTTGAATTTCCCATTTCCCTTGAAGAGTACTAAAATTATTTGAAATAATCAAATTTTGGCTACCCCATAATTGATTCATCTATATAATTCACCTTTTATAATAAATATTGTCTCTGTAAATATTTATTTCTTGAAAATAATGGGTAATTAATGAATATAATGTGAAAGATATGAATCAAGAATGGATTCACACTAAGTGTTTGACAAATTATTATGTATATGGTGTAAATAAATTCATCATGTTTTCAATAGGGAATGAATGTGAACCTTCTCAAATTCCTTGTCTATATTTTCATTGTTTTTATTCAATAAAAATTAGTTCAGAATATTTGGAAGAACATCTTATTTTTTATGGAACAGATTAGAGATATAAATTTTGGACTAAGAACATGGTTAAAATGAATGTGGATACAGATTGGAATGATATTGTGGTTTATGGATCATTTGAAATGAATACAATTATAAATGATTATGGAGATCACATAAAAGAAATTAAAATATAAATTAAAGAGTAACATTGTGATTCTAAAAAAATAGAAGTTAAATAGATTTCCTAAGAGACCATTGTATTCCACTTTTTCTAAATACACAAAATTATGAAATGTATTGAGGTCATATAATTTGAGTTCTTGAAACACATGAAGAGACCCCACCTTTAAAAAGTTACATAGTCACCTAAATGATATGATATCTTAAGAAAATGTACTTCACCATCAAACATATGATGATAAAATAACGATATGATCAATGGGAATGATCATTTGATTAATACATGATGGTATAAATTATTGCATATTGTTTGGCAAGGACCATGAATCAATATTAAGTGACCTAAGTGTGGAACAAAATGATACCATAAATATGAATCAAGTCCTTTGAATGATTTATGGAAATTTACAATCATTCCATATATTAAAATATCATATGGATGTCAGGAAACCATGAGACAATTGACATGCAATGAAGATACAATAATTAAATATGGGAACCCATGTCACTAACTAGATTCTCCTTATGAGAATAAAATTGATTATGAGCATACTGGATTTGTAAATTAGCCAATAATATTTCATCTTAAGTTATATACGAATCGAATAAATCCTTTTGGTGTGAAAATTAGTACTTGTCGTATATCAACCTTCATGATGGTAAATTAAAAATTGTTTCCATGGTTATGCATGAAGCACATATATGTTATGTTGTCATTATTAATATCGTAACCAATGCCACCCAGTAATGAAATTTATTGTTATATTTCTCCATTGATTAAATATCTAAAATTGATGTGGGATATAGGTGTTACTATGTATAACGCTCACAAAGTGAATAATTCATAATGAGGTCCATGTAGTACTATATGACAAATTACTTTTATGTTTATAGAAATTTATCAGGCTATAGAATTAAAGGAATGTTAAGATGTCCCATTTAAGAATAATGCACACACTCAATTTGGATAAAAAAAATTTCAAATACATTGTTTTTAGAAAATCAAAAAATCTTACTTTGATGACATAAATATAGATCTTGGATGATAGCATTAGATAGGAATATCACACAAGTTGCAAAACTAACTCCACCAACATGTGATAAACTGTTCGATAAAGTACGTTTTATTAAAAATATTTTCAGTAAAACATTTTCTAAAAAACATATATAATCAGGTTTGATGAAGATATCAATTAACTTCGAATTATAATATTAGAATAGTTTATACATAAAACATTTTATCGATGTCATACATGTAGAAAAAAATAAATTTTGCTGCGTTATGGGCATGTTACTAAGTGTACTGTAAAAATGAATGTTTGAATTAAGTCTTGGTTGGAGATGATTGACATTGGGATAAGGAAAGAGTTGGTACTAATGAAGGGTAAAGTGTGGTCTTTTCTTCATCTATCTTTATACACCCTATCCCGATAGAAATAAATTCAATTTTTTTATCCTTAATAGTATAAAAGTTTTATATGGGTATTCATCAAATATTAAAAATGGAATGTCAATGAGTAATTCAAATTTTAGTGTAAAAAATTACATGAATGAGATATTTTGATGAAATATTTGATGTCAGTTTCTTTCTATTTGATTTGGAAAAAAAATGTATGGCATACATTGTCCATACACTAATTATTATTCAAATCCATATATAGTATATTATTATACCGAGTAGTGTTTCTAATCATGAATATGGACATTGCAATCATATTATGCTAATTAGAGATATTATTCCCACCATCATTCATTGATATATTGTTCCTCCTGATATCTTACTTGGTTATAGAGGTTTAATGATGTGGTTCTATCAATTATAGATAGAGGTGCCCTAATTTATGATATATGATTATTTCTAAATGGTATTTAGAAAAATCAATGTTATTCAAAAGGTTCTACTAAAGAATGATATATTGTTGAAGAAGATATTAGATTTTGTACTAGTTACCTATCTAGTGTTGACATCATCAGTCTCCCAAAGTATCCTCACAATGGGTACCATATCAAAGAAGGGATTTTTGAAAAAAAAAATTGTTACAATTACATTCATATATTAGATTCAAGAACTCCTTTTTATCATACATAACATTAAATATGTTGATCCATATGCTGAAGCCCATAATTATATTATTAGTTATTTGAATCCATCAAGTTTTGAAGTATGGATGTCATATAAATATAATAAAAATATTATAGGATAGTATCAAGATCAAATTTATTAGGAGTTATATCAAAATATGAATTTAATTAGTGGATGAATCTGAAGGTAATCTAGAGGACCAAATTCATATATTATATCTTACACTGGTTTTGTAGTCAATGGTTATATGTTCAATAAAAAACAACATGATGATTTTAGAATGATATCAAATAGTGGAATTATTCATACGGTGGAAGCTATGCACATATCTAGTTCCAATGAAAAAAATACAATTTATGAAATTATGTCATATTTTGGGATTATCAAATAGATATATGATTTGGATTATAAATCAATCCAAGTATCGATATTCTATTTCAAATGGGTTGAAAATAGTTGAGCAGTTAAAGTTGATGAAATGGGTTTTGTAAAAGATAATTCTTATGTGGAAGGAGAAAAAATTTGAGTTTTTCAAAATGGTATCACAAGAAGTGAGTGTATTTTATGTCCCCAATCAGGCAGACAATAATTGGTCAATTGTTCTATGAATGAATAATACAACTATTCGGTCCGATGAAAATTCAATCAAGGATGACCCTTTCATTAAGAGATAATTATATGTTCTTGTTGGTCCTAATATATACGATGTATTTTATGTTTGAGGGGATTACAAAGAGTGGATTTGTATTCTTTATAAAGGATCCACATGCCTAAAACCTATAAAAATAGAGTTCAATGAGGAGGTAAAAGTTTGTTTTAATATTCTATATTTTATCATAATAATATATTTTCTCTACATCATTAACATAATCAAAATTAATTGTTTGATTACATATTCATATAATGTATTCTACAAATAATGATGTTACCATCCCTATAGAATAACAATATAAAATGCTAGAAAACCTTTGGGATGATTTAAATGTAATTTTATGATATACACTCTCTATTTTATTGAAAAAATATATAATGAAACATTCATTTAGTTTTAATTATTCTGTGAAAATTTTGTTTAATTTAGAAGATTAATATACATCATTCATTTATTTCTTCACTAAAACATTGAGATTCTTTTTATTCATAAAAACACTTTCACCCATTCAGTGTTAGAATTTATACCTCCACATACTTTGTAGGAAGAGGAATGACACTACCTTTACCCAATCACAGTGGAAATAATTATGTTTTCTAGGTAAAATAATCATCTATAAAGTTAATTTATAGTTATATATTTATATTTATTTTATTTATTTTTAGTATTATTCATATAATAATTGGATTCTTATACATGTGGATTGTTTTTTTCGAGTTTGGGTAGTTTTTCCTAAGATTATAATACTCATGAGAAATTAGACATCGAGGATCCAACTAAGATAAAGGAAATAAGTAAATGGGTGAATAATTTAAAGAACTACCCTGAAAGGTGAATTCCCACTATTTTGTTAATTAATCTTTTCATAATTTTGCCTACTCTATCTATGCTAATTTCCCTATCATTTTTATCTAATACTTTTTTATTTTTTCATATTATATTTTGGAATATTTATTTTTATTTAAACTACTTGCAATAAGTCACAAAAGATATGACATGTTTCTTACTGACAATGTAACCATTCTTTACATTGCCTTTCTTTTTCGAAATACTAACATTACATATTTGATAGAAAAAATATATAATAAATTTAATGTTATGATAAAAATTCCTTATTTTACCAAATAATTCCATAATAAGAAATTGATTTAATTTTTTATAATTCCTTATAAAGTTAATTTATTTTATAAGATTCATTTATATCTTTCATGCATTCTTCACCAAATGTTCGACACACATATTCATCCTCAAAAACATGTCACCCTTGCAATGTTGGAATTTATCACATTCCGTTGATTTCTATCCACCCACTTTTTAGGATGATAAATGATACTTCCCCTTATCAATCACATATTAAATCTTTCTGTTTTTCTAGTAAAATAAAAATCCATATAATTAATGTATTGTTTTATTTTATGTTTACTTTCTTTTTCTAGTATTACTTATATAAAAATAGTTTTCATATACAATTCAATTATTTGATTCTTGTTGGGATGGTTTGTTTGGAGCTACTCATGCTCCTGAGAGATTAGATATCAAGGATGAAACTGTGATTATAAAAATACAGAAATTGTTAAAGAATATATAAAACCATCATGAAAATGTGAATTTATACTCCATATTTAATTAATATTTTAGACATTTTTTCTGTTCTTTTTTTTGTTAGCTTTTTTGTCATTTTATCTAATAAATATTTAGTTTTTTCATAGATATTTTAGGAATTCATATTTTTCATTGATCTATCAGTTATAATCCAGAAAAGATATAACATATTCTATTCTTCCTAAATTACCATGATCTCCATTTACCTTCATTTTTGAACTAAAAACAAAGTAAATTAATTCAATTCTAATAGCCAAAAAACCTTTCTAGTTTTTAAAAACAAGAGGAGTAGAGGAAGATCATGTTCCTTTCTTTTGGTTTTTATCTTTGAGAATTATTTTTCAACTAAGAACATCGACTCAATATGTTTTGTTAGCAGTTTAACAAAAAATGGACATGGAAAAAAGGGTATCATTTGTAGTTTAAATTTTTTTGATACTTTAGTACTACAATCCACGTGTTATTTGGGATGTGTAGGAATCATCCTCACTTCAATTAGAAATATGGTGTGACTGGTATTACTCTATGTGTTTAGTTTTAGAAAAATTAACATTATCCTATGAAAAAAATGACATGATCAAAACCCAGAAAACCCATTTAGATTGTTCTTGTACTTTTGTAAAAATATATATATGCCATTTTGGACACATATGAATCATATCCACCTCAATCGGATGCACGGTGTGCCTAGTATGACTCAAAGATACCATTATCTATCTAAAATTGACTTTTAGTTAAAAAAAATTTGGTCACAGATAACTGAGGAAACATGTTGTCAATTTTATGATAATTAGGAAACCAATTTATAAGTCATTATTGACATTTATGAATAAGTATCAAATAAAACTGACACATGATGTGGCTGGTATAACTTAAAGTGTGTGTTTTCATTTTAAAATGACATTTTAGTAAAAAATAACATTTTAATACCCAAATTTGAGAAATTCATTCACTTTATTCTAATACCTTTTTAAAATGATACATATTTCATTTGGTATGTGTAGGAATGAACCACACCTCAATCTAATTCACTATGTGACTGATACTACTACAAGTTTTTATTTTTATTTTAAATTGATACTAATGTTTATAAGAACCTATACTAACATACATAAAACTAAGAAAACACATTTTAATTATTTTTCAACTTTAGTAAAATTATACATAACTCATTAGTGAGAAGTCTGAATCGCCCAACCCGCGATAAAATAAATGATGTTTCTAGAATGACTCAATGTTTTTTTATCAATTTTAAATCGACATTTTAGTTCAAAAAGTGTCACTCATGGAAAATTGGTAAAACACACCTCTATTTTCATAATAATTTTACAAAATTATTCAGAGGTTATTTCTGAAAAAAATTAATTATTCTCACATAAAACTGACACATGATGTGACTGGTATGATTCAAAGTGTGGGTTTCTAGTTTAAAATGACACTTTAGTAATAATGAAAACAAATGTAGTCAAAACTGATAAAACGAATTTGGATTGTTTTGATACATCAAGAATATTATACATATGTCACTTGATACATATTGAAATCAATTTCACCTCAATCTGACACATGATGTGACTAATATGACCCCAAGTACATAATTTTATTTAAAATTGACCTTAATTTTAGTAAAAAAGTAAACTAACATACTCAAAACCAATAAAAGTATTCAGATTATTTAGATATTTTAGGAGAATAATCCATAAGATGTTTTTGATTTATCTGAAATTATTTCACCTAGAAACCATACATGCTTTGTCCAGTATGACTAATTGTGTTCGTTATCAGTTCAAAATTGACATTTTAGTTCAAAAAGTGGAACTCACTAAAAACTATGAAAATGTTCCCGTATTGTCTTCATAATTTAGAAAACATATTAATAAGTCATTATGTGATGTGTAGAAATTATAATCACATCAAACCAACACATTATATGTCTAGTATAACTCAATGTGTGTGTTTCTTGTTTTTGATGACTTTTTTGAATAAAAAAAGTGAAGTATTCAAAACTGATAAAACAGATTCATATTTATTTTATACTTTATGAAAATAATCCATAAGTTATTTTTTGTTTATGAATCATGAACAACTCATTATAAAACATGGTGTGACTGGTATGACTCCAAGTGCATCATTTTATATAATATTGAAATTAGATTTCATAAAAAGGACATCTGATAATCTCAAAATTGAGAAAACTAATTTTTATTTATTTTATATTTCAGTAAAATGATACATAAGTAATTTTTTATGTTTATAATTTTTTCATACATTAATAAAAGACATTATGTAACGGTGCAAACATTCATTAATGGAAATTTTTCTTGATCTAATTAAATGTATTATTATGGTTATATAAACTTTTAAGTTCATTTGTTTTAGGTTTCAAGATTTTAAAATACCATTATGAATTATGATCATTGGTAATATAGCCGTTGAATAGTGATCACATGATTAGTATAAATATAGGGCTTTATCAAATCCAATTTACACATAAAAAGGAAGTGATTGCCTCATCTAGTAGACTTGCCCCATACAAAGCCCATTTTTTGGACTTATGAAAGGAGGTGGCATCATTGGGCTTCACCCTTGAACCAACCCAAGCCACGCTTGAACACGTTAAGCTTGAGTGGAATCGACTATAGGAGAAGTGGAAGTTTATAGGGATTACCACTCGAGTGATGTTATTCGAGTCCCCCCCCCAATAGTCTGTCACCATCGCACACCTTACCCTTCGTTCTTATGTGGGTGTTATAAGGGTTATGTAACAAGACCCTAGAACTATTACTATGTACATTATTTTTGTATAAATAATGTGCATTCATTTTATTATTGTTACTTTGTAAATAGTTTTTAAAGAACAAATAATATTTTTCATTAATATACAACTAAGAAATTTATTTTGATTAATTAATGGATTTTTGAAGTAAATAATATTTTAATAAAATATTATAATAATTTAATTACTTTTTTAAATATAAATTATCATATAATATTATTCATGCAACTGTAATTTTTATTAAGCTTTGAAAACTATTTTTGTCAAAAGCGAGGAATTTTCGGTAAATGCCACTTTTTATTGTAAAAGAAAAAATTCACATATTTATAAAATTATTTTTATAAAATGAATATTATTTTTAGAATCAATACATCAAAATTACCCAATGGTGAATTTTTCATAATTTTCTGGGATAGTCAAATTTTTGGGTAAAAATTAAATACCGTTCAAATATATAATGTGTTTTATTACATCATAATGACCAAATAGTGATGTAATAAAATACTATAAACATTATTTTCATCCAATATATGTTTTATCATTTATATAATGTGATTTTATATTTGTTTGATATATTTTACAATGCTTGTGTGGACCCTCCAAGACTTAAAAAACATTTTTTCTTTTTAAATTGTTTTCCTTGAGAGTGTGACTCACCTCCACATATGCTACCCTATTAAATTAAGATATTCTGCCATTGGCATTATAAAATACTTTTTTATACTACCCTTTACAAAAAAAACCCTTGAAAAAACAATGGGTTGGTTTGTGGTATTGATCAGTTTAATCTGAGGTGTCCCAAACCTAAATAATAGAGATTTCCCTATCATTTCCTATATAAACCCACCCAACATCTTACTTCCTCTTCAATCAAAGCCTTTTTAGTTATACCAAATCCTGACCTACTCTCTCTAGAATCTTCCCATGGTGCCCCAATCTCCATATAAGCCTCTCTTAAGCCTCTCCCAAGCCTTTGGGATCACATATCCAAGTAAGGGATTTCTTTCATTCTCATTTTTGTCCAATTTTTTTATGTTGTTATGCCATTTTATTTTCAATTACTAATGCTGGGGTATAATTTGTAACATCCCTCATACTTACCTATTTATGTTTTTATTATTGGAGACCACTTTATTTCTCATTAATGCCTCCCATGTACAACTGTTAGAATGCTGAAATTCCATTAGGGATTTCCCTCTTCTATTAACATGCAAATTTATCTTTTATATTATGCATCTAATTTCTATTGCGTTTATTGGTAAATGTATCTATATTACCCTATTATAGTCCATTTCATTTACAAATTATGGTACACCCATTTCTCTCTAATAAACCATTTTCATGAATCTTATGTCACAATGTTATGTTGCTAAAATTGCACTGCGTTTTTCCAAGCCATGATCATTGTGTAGTGAATATCATACACATGTCTCTATCAAGGGTATTAACCTTCATGAACATATATATATTAAATGTTACATTCATGTATTTATTACACATTACATAATCATTTAATAACTTATGATGTTGATTGATTCCTTTTTATATGATCCATCTGGCACACTTATGCATGAAATGAAATGTTTAAGAAGGGTGTGCCCTAAGAGCACTCCAATGCATTGGGAAAAGAATAGTATCATGATACATCATGTGAAATGGGTGTTGAATCTTAATAAATTAAGTGCAATGAGGTATTACTCATGCATCATGTGCAAGGGTTTACTCATTCTCCATGTGCAATGAGCCTTGGCTAATGCTAATTCCATGTTAAGTGTTGTTGCCACATTTCCATGTTTTGAGTATTAATGTTTATCATGACTTTATGTTCATGTTTATCTTTTGCTCCATTTATATTCCTATTGTCTAATTATTATTGTATTTTATCATTTTATTCCATGTTTATTCCCTTACTAGGCTTTATAGCTCACCCCTTTCTTATGCATGTCTTCAGGGTATCCCATGAAATGATATGTATGAGGGAATGTAGTGGACATGTAAAAAAAAATCAATAAATATGTTGTGTGATTTATGTTCTGTGTTGTTATGTAATGTTCCTAATCCACAGATACACTAGGCCTCTCGATCATCTATCTTATATCAAGTAAATATTTTATGTAATAAATTATGTTTAAGTGTGTAATAAAAAGAAGGGTTGTTATAGTGTGTATCGAAGGATAGGTTTAGTTATTTTTAGGATTAGGATTAGAAACCCTAGTGAAGACTTAGAGACAAGAATAATTATAATAAAAACATACCTAGGTATTGGTGAGTATTGAGTAAGTGGTTTATCAAGAAAATGCATCCTTGTCTAGATACGAGCAGGTAGAGGCGACTCTGGCACAGATGAATCCTAGGGGTAAAACCTAAAAACATCGCTTTGAGCTATAATCGAACGGGAAATGGGGCACGACAATGGGGTTTTATACATTATTGGTTTCGACACTCCCGGGGGATATACTTTGGTAAATTCACAATCTTATATAAAACCTTATTAAGGGAATTAAAAAAATGACCCTAAGAATATATGTTAGAAAGTCGATCACAAATATCATATATTAAAGCCTATGGATTCATAAGTTCATGAAATAAAATTTATTTATAAGTCATTAGTTTTTTCCTTGTATTACCCTTTATGTGTTACCCCTAACTTTCCTTTTATTCCTGACAATGGTTGGAAATAGGAGGACTTGGGCTAACAACCAATGAGATGATAAATTTGATGATTGTGCTAATGAGATGCCCAATATGATGGGAGAAGGAATCGCGATCATTGTCACAATTTTCTCTCAGTTAACTCAAGATCTGAATAGAAACATGGGTCAAGGGGAACATTAACCCCCCCAAGAAAGAACAAGTCACTCTCAAGAGCTTCATGAGACAAAGGCCTCCTACTTTTAATGGATCATCTGATCCCTCAATCATCGAAAAATGGATCAACTCCATTTAAAAGATCTTCTACATCCTTAAATGGTCTGAATAAGAGAAGGTTCTCATGGATGCTTATCAAATGGATGGAGAATCTGATCAATGGTGGATGTTGATAAAAAATATAAATCTTGAGTAAGAGATTTAGGTGTTAGAATAGAAGGATTTATGGAAGATTTTTATATATATATATTTTCCACGCACCCTCCCACTTAAGATGGAAATGCAATTCCTTACCCTCAAGAAAAATGATGACGAATTTGTCAGAGCGTATGAGGAAAACATCACAAGGGTTGCACGATACACCTCTGGATTTTTTGTTTCCCCTGAATGCAAGTTTGACCACTTCTTTGGTGGGCTGAAACCTAGCCTATGGAAAGCACGGGCGATCTATGACTTCGAAAGCTATGAGAAAATTTCCTGATGTTCTCTCAAGGTCGAAATGATGATCGAATAATATTAGGGGTATCATGGAGATATGAAGTATAAGGTGGACTTTAATGCAGGATATCTGATGGATAAGTCCAATGGTGCTAAGAAGATCCGTCACCCCACTTTCCAAAGGTGCGGAAAGAAGCACCTTAGAAATTATGTGAAGGGAAATAGGAAATTCTTTAGGTGTAGAAGAAAAGGGCACCAAGCTCTTAACAGCCGATAAAAAAACCCACAGCTGCAATAGAGGAGTTGAATGCTCCATTCGAACCTCAACGTATTGTTCATTAATGCAACTTCAAAGATCTAGCACATCATTCAAATCAGTTCCCTAAGCCAAGGGTTTCCAGAGGCAACCAACAACCTCCAAGGTAGCAAGGGAGAGCTTTTTCTATTACTACTGCTGAAGTCAACCCGGAAAACGAAGTGGTGATAGGTACGCTAGTTATTATTTCAATAATAGAAAATGTGATTCTTGATTCAGGTTCTACGCATTATTTTATATCCCAAAATTTTAGTAGAACAATCCCAGCACCACCACAAATCATGTAAGTAATGATATCCGTGATTACAACAAATGGGGTAATCATTGCATCCCTTGAATGTAACTCCTGACATGTCATAATATGTGGATTGAATTTCTTGGAAAAACTCATCATACTCCCTCTAGTATAATTTTATGCAATTATTGGAATGGATTGCATTTCCTTATATAGAGCCAATATAAATTTTCATGTGAGGGAAACCACTATCTAGGTGGAGAATCGACCCCTGATTCTATACAAGTTCAAGGAGGAAGATGAATATTCTTTAGATCCATCATCTCAAGCGTGGATATTACTTCCAAATGAGAAAGCATATCTAGATTAGATTATTGAATATAAGTAGGCAACAATACTTGAAGACATACCTATTGTGAGGGAATTTTAGGATGTGCTTCCCGACTAATTTCCTGGTCTTCCTCCTAGAAGAGATGTTGAATTCTTAATTGACCTTATACCTGGGGCATTTCCAATATCCAAGACATTATATAGAATGGTTTTTGTGGAGATTGTAGAGCTGAAGAAACAACTACAGGGGATTCTGGATAAAAGGTGTATTTTCCCAACTACTTCACCATGGGGTGCACTAGTCCTCATCGTCAAGAAGAAAGATGAGTCAATTCACCATGGCATTGATTATCGTGAATTTAACAAAATCACGAAAAAGAACAATTATCCTCTCCCACATATCGATGAATTGTTCGATCATCTTCATAGAGAACAATAATTTTCCTTGGTGGATTTGTGGTTGGAATATTATCAAGTAAGGTTAATAAAAGAAGATACCCCTAATAATACTTTTCATACAAGATACAGTCACTATGAATTCTTAGTAATGCATTTTAAACTCACTAATGATCTCAAAATCTTCATGGAATTGATGAATAGAGTCTTTAGGGATTACCTAGACAAATTTGTGGTTGTCTTTATAGATGATATTCCGATATACTCTAAAACCAAGTAGGTTCATGAGGATCAACAAAGAACTATACTAGAGACCTTGCGGAAGGAGAATATCATTGAAAAGTATAGAAAGTGTGAGTTCTGGTTGAAGGAGGTCTCATTCATGGGCTATATCATCACAAGCAATGAGATATATATGGATCCCTCCAAAACAGAAGTAATTGAGGGATGGCCAAGGACAACATCGGTAAATGATATCCCTAGCATCTTGGGGTTGGTAGGATATTATCGTCAATTTGTGATAAATTTCTCACGATTGTCCAACCATCTTACCAAGCTAACTCGGAAGAGAGTAATGTTTTCATGGAGTGATGAATTATATGAAAGTATCAAGGAGTTAAAAAGGAGGATTATCAATGAACATGTGCTCAATTTACCCACAAGTGGAGCACTCTTTGTGGTATTCAGTGATGCTTGGAAAAAGGGAATGGTTTGTCTGTGGATTCAAAATGACAATTCCATTACCTAGGCTTCAAGGCAATTCAATGTTCATGAACAGAATTATCCTACACATGATTTGTAGTTGGTTGTGGTGATATTCACTATAAAAATTTGGTGGAATTATCTCTTTGGGGAGAAGTGGTAAATATATACGAACAACAAAAGCCTCAAGTATATATTTACACAGAAAGAGGTGAACATACGCCAACGAAGATGGTTAGAGCTGATCAAAGACTACGACTGCTCAATCTATTACCACCCTCGCAAAGGGAACAAGGTGGAAGATGAAATAAGTAGAAAGGGCCCATCAATTCTATCATTTATGAGAATTGAGATGGACCCAATCTGCTTATATTTGATGAAGTTGGACATGGGAATCATAAAGAAGGGTGCATCATCAATCCTTTCCCAAATTTTTTCTCAATAGTCTCTTTTTGAAAGGTTAAAGGATGCTCAAAATGATGATGTGGGGATTCAGAAAGGAGAGGAAGATATCAGAAAATATAAACCCTTGGAGTTCAATGTTAATGAAGAAGGAATTGAGAGATTTGGGAAAAGACTCTGTGTTCCATCATGTCTGGAGCTGAAGAAGGAACTATTGGATGATGCAAATAATTAAAATTTATCTATTCACCCAGGAAAAAAAATATGTATCGAGATCTTTGAGATAATTATTGATGGTATAATATGAATAAGGAGATCTCTAAGTATACATTAAAGTGCCTAGTGTGTTAGCAAGTGAAGGTATAGAGGAAGAAATCTAACGGGATGATGCAACTATTGCCCATACCAGCATTAAAATGGGAGAACATTACCATGGAATTTGTCACCAGACATCCGAAGACATCCAGAGGCAATAATAAAATATTGGTTGTTGGGGATCTTCTAACAAATTTTACACACT
The DNA here is from genome assembly GCA_963277665.1 of Viscum album. NCBI lineage: Eukaryota > Viridiplantae > Streptophyta > Magnoliopsida > Santalales > Viscaceae > Viscum > Viscum album. The sequence continues at coordinate 396,430,586 of OY728151.1, read as the reverse complement.
TCATTGCAATTCAGAAGGATTTTTCATTCGATCAGCTGGTACGAATATATATAAGGGAAGTGGTATGGAAGCATGGAGTACAACTATATATTTTATCCAGTCGATATCCAATATTCACCTCTATGTTTTGGAAGAGTCTTGAACATGCTCTAGATACTGAAATGAACTTCAGTAAGTCTTATCGTCCTCCAACGGATGGCCAATCCAAGCAGACTACCCAAACACTTGAGGACATGTAGAGAGCATGTTATATAGACTTCAAAGGAGGGTGGGACCAACATCTTCCACTAGTTGACTTCTCCTACAATCACTATTTCCACTCGAGCATCCAAATAGAACCTTATGAATCCCTGTATGGGAAGAGGTGTAGAACATTAGAATGTTGGGATGACATCGATGAGCATAAGAAGATAGGACCAGAAATGGTCAATGAAGTAGTGGTGAAGGTGAAAACCATTCCATAATATATCAAGGCAGCCCAGAGTTGACAGAAGAGGTATGCAGATAACCATCGACGAGACCTTGAGTTTAATGTTATAGAAATGTTATTTCTATGCATATCTCCATGGATAAAGGTCGTGATGTTTGGAAAGAGAGGGAATTTATGTCCTATTTACATTGTCCCCTTTGAGATTATTGATCATGTTGGGGTTGTAGCCTATCTACTAGTACTTCAACCTACCATGGCCAAAGAACATGATTTCATTCATGTATCCCTCTTAAGGAAGTACATACCAAACCCTTCACATGTACTCTCATCAATGGTAATACATCTAGAGGATGATCTTTCTTACGAGGAGCAACCAGTGAAACTCTTACATCATAGATAAAAAGTTCTATGAAATAATAAACCTCCCCACGTCAAGGTCATGTGGTCAAACCACAAGTTTGAAGAAGCTGCATGTGAATCTGAGGAAGTGATGAAGCAATGTTACCCATATCTTTTTTAGTGTGGGAAAATGATGTTTCGAGGGCGAAATGTTTTAAGGGGGGAAGATTGTAACGACCCAAACATCCATTAATGAAAATTTCCTTTGATCTAATTAAATGTATTATTATGGTTATAGAAAATGTGAACTTCATTGGTTTTATGTTTCAGGAATTTAAAATACCATTATAAATTGTGACCATTTCTAATATAGTCGTTGAAAAGTGATCACATGATTAGTATAAATATAGGGCCTTAACAAATCCAATTTACTCAGACAAAGGAAGTGATGAACTCATCCAGTTGACCTACCCAGTACGAAGCCCATTTTCCAGATCTCATAAGGAAATTGGAATCATTGGGCCTCACTCTAGTCTATTCCAAATCCGAGCTTGAACGAATTAATTTTGAGCAGAATAGACTACGTGAGAAGTAGAAGTTAAAATAGATTACCACCTGAGCAATGTTATCCGAGCCACCCCAATAGTCTGTCACCATCGAACAACTTACCCTTCGGTCCTAAGCGGGTTTTATAAGGGGTTATGTAACAAGACCCAAGCACTATGACTATGTATATTATTTTTTGTATAAATAATGTGGATTCATTTTATTACTGTTACATTGTAAATTGTTATTAAAGCACGGATAGTATTATTAGTTAATATTCAACAAAGAAATATATTTTAACGAATTAATGTATTTTTAAATTAAATAATATTTTAATCAAATATTATTATAATTAAATTACTTCTTATTAAATATAAATGACCATATAATTTCCTGAATGAAATTGTAATTTTTAATATGGTTTGAAAATTATTTTTTTCAAAAACCCATGAATTTTCGGTAAGTGTCGTTCTTATTTTAAAAGTAAAAATTCACATATTTATAAAATTATTTAGATAAAGTGAATATTATTTTTTGAATCAGGAAATCTAAATTATTCAACAGTGAATGTTTCATAATTTTCTGAGACAATCGATGTTTTGGGTAAAAATTAAATATTGTTTAAATAAATAATGTGTTTTATGACATCATAATAACATAATATTGAAGTAATAAAACACTATAAACATTAGTATCGTCCAATATATGTTTCATAATTAAAATAATGTAATTTTAGATTTTATTTATTTATTTTACAAAGCTTTTGTGGACCCTCCAAGACTTACAAAACATTATGTATTTTTAAATTAGTTTCCATGAGAGTGTGACTCGCCTCCACATAAGAAACCCAATTATTTTAAGAGGATGGTCTATTGGCCTTATATAATATCATTTTTCACTCCCATTTGGAAAAAATCATGGGAATAAACCATGGTATGGTTTGTGGAATTGATTAGTTTAATGTGAAGTGTCCCAAACCTAAATAATAAAGATTTCCCTCTCCATTCTTATATAAACCCACCCAATATCCCACATCCTCTTTACTAGAAGCCATTGTATTTCTAAAAAACCTTTAACAATTCTCTCTCGAATCCTGTCAAGGTGCCCCAAGCTCCCAAGAATCTTCTCTCAATCCTCTCCCAAGCCTTAGGGATCACATTTCCATGTAAGAGATTTCTTCCTTTCTAATTTTTTTACACTTTTCATTAAGTGGTTATGACCTTTTATATTCAATTAAAAATTTTGGGGGATGATTTCACAACTCCCCCATACTTCCCCATTTATTTTTGGATTATGGGATACCCCTTTATCACTCAATAATTCCTCTCATGTACACCTGTCACCATACGGAAATTTCGTGAGGGATTTCTCTCTCCTTTTAACACCCAAGTAATTATCTTGTATTATGCATCTAAATTTCATTACATTTGTTGGGACATGTATATATATTTCTCCTTTACTATACATTACATGTAGATATTATGAGACACCCATTTTTCTCTCATCAACCATTTTCATGAATCGTATGTCACGTCGTTATGCTGCTGAAATTACAACGCGTTTTTCCAAGTCAAGATCATTGTATAGTAAATTCCATACCCATGTTTCAGTAAAGGGTATTCACCTTTATGAACATATAAATATTTAATGGTACTTTAATTAAATTAATCCAAATAAAATAATCTTGTAATAACTTATGATGTTGATTGATTCCATGTTATATGATCCATGTGGCACACTTACGCATGAAATGAAATGTTTAAGAAGGGTGAACCCTAAGAGCGCTCTAATGCATTGGGTAAAGTATAGTATCAGGATACGTCATGTGAAATGGGTGTTGACTCATTATAATTCAATTGGAATGATGTTTTACTCATACTTCATGTTCAATGAGGGTTTACTCATGCTCTGTGTGCAATGATCCTAGGCTCAGGCTTATTTTATGTTCATTGTTGTTGCAACATTTCAATGTTTTAATTACCATCGTTTATCATGCCTTTATGTTCATGTTTATCATGTGTTCCATTGATATTCCTATTATCTAACATGTTTTTTATTACTCATGTTATTACATGTTTATTCCCTTACTGGGATTTATAGCTCAATCTTTTCTTATGCATGTCCTCAGGTTACCTCATTCAATGCTAAGTACGAGGGAATGGAGTGGTCATATAAAAAAAATTCAAAAAAGATGTTGTGTGTTTTATGTTCTATGTTGTTCTGTAATTTTCCTAATCCCCAAAGACATTAGACCTCTCGATCTTATATGTTTTATCAGGTGAATATTTTATGAAATAATTCAGGTTTAAGTGCGTAATAAAATGCAGGGTTGTTATAAATGATGTGCCTAATATGTCTCAAAGTGTTAATTATGAGTTTAAAATTTACATTTTACTTAGAAATTTATCACACACTAAAAACTGATAAAACACACTCATATTGTCTTAATAATTTATTATAATGATTTATAAGTAATTTTTGATGTGTTGGAATCTGTATCAAAGAAAACCAACACATGATGTTACCAGTATGACTCAATGTGTGCGTTTCCATTTTAAAATGTCATTTTAGAAAAAATAAAAATGACATACTCAAAAATATGAAAACACGTTACATATGTTTTAGTACTTAATAAAAATGATCCATAAGTAGTTTTAGAAATTTAGTAATGAACCAAACCTCAATCCAACACATTGTATGACTGGTATGTCTCAATGTCCATTTTTTATTTAAAATTGATAGTAATTTTTGTAAATAAGAAAACTCATATACTAAAAAATGGGAAAAAAATTTCCTGTTTTTATACTTTATAAATGTTATCCACTTGTCATTTTTGATGTGTATTAACCAAAGTCATCTAGATATGATACATGATGTTCCTAGTATGACTCAAAGTTTATGTTATCTATTTAAAATTGACACTTTAGTTCAAAAATGTCACTCACTAAAAACAATGAAAATGAAATTAGATTGTCTTCATATGTTAATAAAATTATTTGAAAGTCATTAGTGATGTGAAAGAGTCAGTCTCATGTAAATTCAACACACTATGTAACCATTATAACATAAATTGTGCATTTCCATTTTAAAAAGAAATTTTATTAAACAATACATGTGACATTCTCAAACCAAATAAAAAAAATTGAATTATTTTAATATTTTATTACAATTATCCCTATGTCATTTGGGATGTGAATGAATCATCCATGCATCAATATAGTTCATGGTGTGACCGGTACGACTCCAAGTGATTTTTTCAATATATAAGTTTTATTTTAGTATAAAACATGCATCACATCACAAAAACCAAGAAAAAGTTCCAAATTTTTATTCTTATCAATTTATAAGCTATTATATAATTAATATACCTATCATTTTTACCTTATAATTTTTTATTTAATTTTCACTGATATAATGTGGGAAGACGAACAAGAAATTGTGTCACGTGTTTTCACGAGCCGCAACTCAATCTGATATATTGTGTTCCTAGTATGAATCAATGTTTATTTTAAAATTTGAACATTATATTTAATTTGATAATTTATATTAATACTGAAAAAAAATTATATACGTTTGTTAATTTTCTTGAGTAAGGGTAGGTTTTTTTAGTAATAGAAAGAGTTAGGGTCTAGGGACAAATGAAAAAAACACTAATGTTTTTAATGTATAAAATAATTTCTACTTACTCATGTAATTTTATTAAAAATATTTTAAATATCTAAAATATAGTTTTTTTTCTTTTATTCATATTATAAATTCTATTTCATTTAAATTTTGTTCTGGTACTTTATTTTTCTATTTTTTGTGTCATTTTGGGTGCTGTAATTTGATATTAAAGTAGACTGAACTGTTGACATAGTGTGTTGCTACAACACACTATAGTGTTTTTGTAGTGTGATGTGATGTTACATTATAGTATTCCCCTTAATCTTTGCTTTTAATTCTTCTAATAAATGGGTAATTTATCTATTCTTTTAGAAGCACTAATAAAGGGACCCTTTCTTATAGCTAAATAAAAGCACCAATAAATGGGTTCCTTTATCTGTTCTTCTAAAATCCATGATAAATGGTTCCATAATACATTATTTTTTAGAACCTATAAAATACCCATTTATTGATTATTTTTTAGTTCTGATTAAATCCAATTTTTTTAATCATGCTTCAGTAATCAGCGCTTCTCCAGTGCTAATAAATTCCATTTTAAGCATTATTAAATACTTATTTTGTTTTATTGATAGAAATATATGATATATATTCCAAAAAACTCTATTTATTTATAATATTTATATATATATCATTTAATTGTTTTTCATTCAATATTATAAGAAAATGGAAATATCGTTCATGTTTATATATGACCAACCTACGCCATATATAGTGTATTTCATTTCTAATCACAAAATAATATAAATTTATCTAAATACATATATAATGAATATATTTGGTTTTTATACCATTTTAATTTTTCTATATATTTTAAATCATGATCAATTTATGAGGGAAAAAAATAACAAATCAAAACTTATACAAAAAAACAAAGTGATTATTACCCAAGACATAACATTAACATGAGATCATTAATTATAGTGTAATAAAAGGTAATAATGAAATAATAAATTATATGATATATATATATATATATATTTATTTATTTATGGATTTATACTCAATGTAGATTTTTTATATAGGAACTTTTAATGAGTACAACTGGAGTCAAGAGATAAGGTAAGGGTTTTATGTTTCACTTTTCACTATTATGGAACACATGTTATATTCAACCCCTATTTCTTATATATTGTGTATATACATACCATTAATGTATTTAATTATTCCTTTAATATAATATATTTGTATTTGGATATCAATTCATCGATCTCTCTTTGTATGGTGTATACAGTTTAAAACATACCAAATCAGTAATGCATTTTTATCCCAATTTACCATCCTTGAGAAGTGTATTATGTTATGAACCAATATTGTTTCATGAGGTTTATATATAGACCCTTATATATGTAATTTAATTAATTTATTTATCCTTATTGTATTTTATATTCCATTTTATGTTATTACTTTATGGGTATTATGATTCAACATTATCAAAGTGGTAAATATTTGAGGTTACAATATCATTATTTATGAGGATTGTTTATGATCTAGTCACAAATGTTAAAATATCATGATCTACCTCACAATAATCATCATGAATTTTTTTCTCCCCTATTTATTCATAATATATTAATTTAATGTTATTATTTATTTGATCATTGATAATTAATATAACTGATAAATTTTTCTGAGGAGAATACAAATTTATTTCTCTCTTCGGTGGGAAATATTTTTTATTCTAAAACCGTGTTTTTTAAAAAACAAAATTTTTTTAAAATTATATTTCAATATCATTTTAAAGGAAAAGTATTTATAAAAAAAATATATGATTCACAAATCTTCCTTTATAAGTTTAAAATTCTATTTTTAAAGATAAGTATTTTCAAAAGGTTTTATGTTTTAAAAAGGTTTTTTAATGATTTTCAAGGATTTCATTATTTTCATCAAAGATTATTTTCAGTGAAAAGGATTTTGAAAAATATTTTTGGTTTTAAAAAGCCTTCAAACTGATTTTAAAATATTTATTTATAAGTTTACAAGTTTATTTTCAAAGAAAGGTTTTTCCAAAAAAAATTATTTAAAAAAGAATTTTTTTAAAAAAAAATATTTTCCTCAAGAAAAGTTGTTAATGATCCCTTAAAAGAATTGTTTCCACTTATTTTTACATCTGTTGGGGTTATCTATGCCCTAATTGGGATATTTTATAAGGATATAATTCATATTATTTCTCTTAACGGTAATGTTTGGTTAGCATGATTTTCATAAAACAAATTTCTCAACCACGGGTTATACCATGATTAAATGATTATGAAGCCCACTTATTTTTACTGATTATGATATAATGAGGTGATTTTGAAACCTATCTATTTTCTAAAATTTATGATATGATGATATTTTTATGGTACCCATTTTCATGGATTATAATAAGAGGAATAGTTATGATCTTGTGGAAAACATATGTATGATTTCATTATTTAATGGGTGATTCATATATCTACCTCAAATGTATTGGTTAATTATTTATATCTCATGAGATAACATGGGAAACAATCTAATGGGCTTGATCCATTATGGGAAACATGTGTCTCTTGATCCATTATTCGAAACAGGTCTGTCCTGATCCACTAGTGGAAACATGATTGTCTTAATCCAGTATAAAAAATAGGTGTGTCCAGATCCATAAATGGAAATAGGTGTATCTTAATCCACTATGGGAAACTAGTTTTTTTTATCCACTGTGGGAAATGGGTCTGTCCAGATCCACCTTATTGATGGTCTAGGTAGTTAACCATTACACATGAAATGGTTATTTTTCTACATTTGCGATGGTTCCAAATTTTTATGGAATTATCCAATGGTTCATAATTGATTTGTAAAGATCTATCAACCTTATAGTGAATGTTTTCATAAATAATAGAGTTATATTCCATGAATTATGTTTATGATCTATGGCAGGTATTGTATGGACATCATAAGTTATGTTCATTGTCACATATCTTTATGGTTATCCCATTCTTTTATAAGATCAATTATTGATATATATTATGTTTACCCTTAGTAAGTAATTGTGATCACTCTATCTTATATTTCATTTCCCCCGGTTATGAAGAAATTTTTTATGTAGCATATGTCTATTAAGATTACTAAATGGGAAGTTCATTATGAAAAATTTTGATGATTTTTCAATAAATTAAAATATTGTGTTCCAAAATTCCAAAGGCACTAAAAATTTATAGTCATCAGGAACGTGTTTGGAAATGTAATGAATATTACTCAATTTTATTTAATAAACATTAATGATAATCTCATGTATCTAAGAAGTTAACATCAATAAAACTCAGGGGATGATCACTACTAATTCCCCTTGGGATATAATGAAATTCAGACTTCAAAATTTTTGGAGGATAACCAAATGGATGCACTCAATTGAGGAAAAATAATTACAACTTCAGTTTCCTGAAAATCTATAAGGACCTGAAGTTGTTGAGCCACCAACGGGATCTAATCGAGTCATACATGCACTAGAGAGGATACACAAGGCTGTTGAATGTACTTAAATTGATGCTCATATTTGTAAGAATCAAAGGCTTCACAAATAACCCCACCATCAACATAGGTTTCTAGCACACTTTCCTTGAATGAAATCATGTACGATCCAAATTCATTATTATATTTACCATCATCAGTGGGAATCCCAGTGGGAATATCCCTGTATAGAATGAAGTTTAATTCAATAAACATATTCAATTCCATGATATCATTGTTTTACTTTAATGAAAATAGTTAGATAAAAGATATATTTTGAAAAAAATGGTTCAAATTGGCCCTTATGAACATCTATTTTCACTGAATACAGCCTAAAAAACAAAATTTCCTTCAATCCATCCCTTCATTACTTGAAGTGAACATGATAACGTAAAGGGGTATTCCCTATATACATTTACCATAAGCACTACTGAATCCTCATCAATATGAGATCTACCAAACATATATGCTTACATGTTACAAAATTTTCCATCATGAAAAATATCCCATGCCTCACACTGCCATTTGATTCACAACCAGGAAGAATGTTGAAGCTTAAACACATTGCTAAGAAGCAATAAAAACGTGCCTTAGAGGGTATGTTAGAGTCAACTGATTATAACCATCAGATATACAGGTTCTCTTTCAGTTTTTTCTAGAATCTACAAATAATTCCTCAAAATTCCATTATAGGGAATCCTATAAATTTTATGCATTTTGGGACCTCCACCTTGGGCTCAAAGAAAGCATAGATCCATGCCTCAGAGTGGACATCTACCTTAATTGAGGGTCTTCCTATATGATATCCCATGATACCTACAATACATCATGATACAAAATAGGAATTACTTTGGAATCATCCAATATCTTGTTTTTTGGGAAAAAACTCTCAAAATATATCCAAGAATGGGCATTCCAAAAATCTTGTAGATTTACCATAAACTGATGTTGCCTTCTTTTTGTTTCAAATGGAAAGTATTCATCTATGGAAAACATATAATTATTAGATAAGTAATTATATATGGATTTTTTTACAAAAACATCTGAGATACCCAGACAACCTCAAAGATACCAACCAGTTTCAGTTGAACTTTGAACTCAACACATGTCTGGCGCAACCAGAACGCCCACATACACTATAGATTAGACCTCCTCCAGAGTAGAGGTACCAATATTCCATCAAAAAATTTAATTTGTATATACTAGAAGCATTAAACACTTTGGGTTATCATTGTGGCTTAGACTCAAGAGTGTGAGGCTATAAATATGTTGTATATATACTATGATTGATGAAGCAAGTGGGGGTATGATTCCCTCACTGATATATACGCCCCTATCTAAGATGTTGTCTACACTAAAATTAATATACTCTAGGGTATATGAAATAATTAGGTAATTATTTAACATTGTGATGAGTATGTCATTATAGAGCACGTGGTTGTAGAGCGGTAGTTGATCACTCTCAGGGTATTCGTGGGTTTATTTCTTCAAATTATTTTTCAAATCTAGGAGATTATTGTCATGTTCATCATAATAATCTATCCTAACAATTTAATGTGTATCCATGATACATTTACCAAATTCTTCATCATAAACTCCATCATTCTATATAGCCATATGGAATTTAAAAATAAATTATAATATTTTTATTATTGTTAATGTATAAGTTTTTATAATGTCGAAAACAATCAAAGGAGTGACCTCGCACAAGTCACTCTATCCAATGACACCATGCAGGTCACTCACACAATTGAACTTGCATATTTATATCACCCGAGTGACCTCATGAATATCACTCACTCAAGTGACATTTCATAGGTCAAAATCCACAATTACCTTGAACAGGTCACTATAAAAGATATCTACATCGCACAGATGCTAACATAACGTGTGTTCCTGAGTAGATATTTTTTGGAAATCATATATGGAAGACTACTGTTATGTGATAAGTCGTGTGGTAGAGATGTGAGAAGGTGAGAAAAATAATAGCTAGAAATTTTTTTCTATTATTAGATGTACTGATTATTTCATGGTTGATTTCATGAATCATATACATGACCTATCAGAAAGAACATACATCTACAACCCATCTTTTCATGCCTGCCTTGCAAGGTACTGATGTTGTAATGATCAACAGTCCCATTCATGAATATACTAGAAACTTTTTATGAAAACTAGTGAAGGATCCATCAATGTTCATATTTTTCTACATTATGACCATGCACCCTTCTTCCAATATGACCCAATCCTAAGGGGGGATTTTTGCAAATATCGTTTTCGTATAAGGATATAAGTTTCAAAGAAAAATAGAACATGTGAAATTTTTTATGGGTCACATGTGTTCACCCAGGTATTCCCACAAAATGCCAAAACAACATCACCTCGTATGTCAAGCCCGATGACACAGTGTTACCATGAAAGTCAAACCACACATCCCATTATCATTTCACAATTAGATCCTCCAAGCCTAGTTTCATCACATAGGTCCAATCACGTAGTCGAACTCACATAGTCCACAACTGCATAAGAGACCCAACATGGAGAACTAGTGTTTGAGACCTATGCAACCTCCTAATTCGTAAAGGGTCTCAAAAGTTTCTATAAATAAAACCCTTGGGAACATCATTTTGAATGACAAGTTGACTAGAACATGACTCATATCTATTCATTCAATAGTCCATCACCCTGGTCCTCATTACCTTCTAGGTATCTCTCCAATCCTCAAAAGAAAAGGAATTTATGGAGCATTGTGGTGTTAGAGTTCTTATATTGTGTGAAACATGAATGGACAAAGTGATAAACATTTTACCTTAGTCCAACTTTATTTGGGATATATCCCCTTCTAAATTTCAGAACATTCATAGAACCCTTCCAAAAACACATACAAAAATTGTTGGATCCCAAAGAAAAGAATCAGTTATGTTATTTTACCATGATTTTCCATCACCTAACTGGAATATCTATTTATCCTAGTCTAACCTATAGGAAGAAACATTATTCCATAGAGACCATGCTAGGGGGAATAACACTTATATTGACTGGGTCCAACATATGCAAGACCCCCTTTAGCTCACCTAAGTATCACATATGTGATACACCCATTTATCCATATTCCATGTCATCAATTGCAGTGCACCTCCTTCTTTGGATCTTTTATCTAAGGTAATTAATAGAAGATCTCCCCCAAATATTCCATATTTTTATGATTATATCATAGGTAACATCTTCATTTTCTATTAATTATTCATTCATGTGGTAATGGATGTATCACGATTATCATACATTACAAGTGGGATCCTTAAAATGTTCTCAATTATATATTTTTTTCATAATGACGATCCTAATGTTATGGATAATTATAGGTCCAAGGGGATAAAAATAAAAGAGGATATGGGAACATCTGAGCCCCAAATCACATCCTAAATCCCCCTCCATGACTTCATCCTCATCTACCAATGGACAAAGAATTAATTTCACCTCATCTTATCCTTTGTGGATTGAGCCTCTACTATTTATTATGGGGAATTTTTCCACCTTACATATCCCCCCATGACCTCCAGCAGATGAAAGAGATGGTACATATTACTGGATCTTCTTCATCCTCTGGATTCTCCCACCTATCAGGACTCACATTTTTTTAGAGGTTAGTTGTTATCATTTATTCAACATGATCAATTTCCCAATGTTCCACTTATTTGGCATAATCCCCAAGCATGTTATGACCACCTCAAGGGGACATATTCCCCAAATGGGAAACACAATGGGCCTCTCACTATGTGTAAGCCCCAATTCCATTTCACCATCATCTCAAATGGAAATATTACCTAAATGAAAAAAACATCAATGGGATATATTACCAAGTAATAAATCATGAGACACTTCCATAGGTGTAACAACCAACATTACGAACTACATGGGCATTGATTTATGTCCAAATTCCCATTGTTGGAAGCCTCCATGAAGTTCAAAGACAATAATATGGCCTCTCCCTAATCTTATCTTGGCCATATTCTATTTTGGGTCCTGCCCATATTGGTTGGTCATATTCCATTCAGTTTCTTCCATATTTATTCTCAGTCCATATTCTACGTAGGGACATAACAAAAATGGGAGGCTATATAATTCTACGGTCCCCTAAGAGGGTTCAGCATAAGTCCCACACCATCCTCGGCTAGGAACCTAATACCATGATGTCCTTGCCACATGATATTAAACTGTAATGTTTTTTTCTTTTCACATAACCTTGAATGTTATGATGTGTCTCATTAATATGATTTGAACAATGTGGGCAATGATTCCTTTCATAATGATATATATGAAGTACATTTAAAGGTACTAATCCAAACACACAAACCACTCCCTTCTTCCTAGATGATGAAAAATTCAATATCACCCTTCTACATTAGTTAAATTATGATCATGATAATAAATGACTTAAAAATCTCTTATTTCTTAAAAAATGGTACCATTGATGAAGATCCTTAGATATGTACAAATGTCTCCTTCGATGAATAATTTCATTTACATACATATGATTCCAAATCCAATTATTGCTAATAATTTATTATTAACACAATGGCGACTATGTGTATATTTTTTATTTAATCACCGCTTCATAAATATGTCTTAAATGTATAATAGAGTCCAAGAGTATGCAATAACTCCACTAAATTACAATCAATGACCCTGAACATCTATCATATCGACCAATTTGAGCCCCTAAGTGTCATTTGAACATTTTACCAATGAACACCTACCTCTAAAAATAAGGTTCATGATACATCAGGAATAAGGGAACTATTGGATGTTTCTAGTTCGACAAATAAACCAAGTTTGAAATGACGTGGATAAATTTTCTCAATGAAAAAATCCTCATCATTTTATCGAACATAGCTATACCTTCTCATATTTACATAGTTATATAACACCTTTATATCTTAAAAATTATATCAACCAGAATTTATTTTTCTCAAATCCAAGAGAATTTTTCAATTTTCCATCATTTAAAAAAAGAAATTTTCATTGAGTATGATAAGAATTGTTATCCTTTAAATGTATTTAGAAAAAAATTCAATGGAATTATTTTTATGTAAGTATTCTTCATCTAAATATTATGGTATTTAAAAATAAAAATATATTTTTTTGACACTGTTACACTATGACATATGGATTCATGGAAAAATAAGATTATCCTTAAAAATTCATGGTTCAAACTCTAGTAAAACATCATGATCAACCTCAATAAATATATATTTACTCAAAATATGGTGGATCATTCATAAAACTGTACAGAACTACATCATTCAATTAAAACCCAAAATTACTTATTTCAACCTCTATGGTGAAAAATATCCATTATAGAACAATAAACCTAGATAAAATGTTAACTTATGTGGTTCATTGACTCATATTTAGTATTTAAAACTTATATTTATAAATTTGATCAAGGTCTTATCCAAAAATAACACATACATATAACATTACTTTTTCAACAATAGCACACACATATTATGGAGTGACCTATAGTATATTGTGGCATAATTCCTAGATTTTTTATTTTTATTTACCTTGTTTTTTTAATATGGGGATCTTGTCACACGAAATCATCACTTCATGATGTAAGAACCCATTAATATAAAGGTGCTAAAATGGTAGCGATGTACTGATAGCATAGTATTCATGTTAATAATTCATGATCTAGAATATTTATATTTAGTCCTATGCTCTGTTAGATTTATTCTTATATATGGGTCATTAATATATTATATTATAGGATTAGATGATTTTTACATAAGCATTAAAATAAAAAAAATGATAATATGATATTAGTAGTTATATTATTTCATATAAACAATTTATTATCTGGAGTAATAATTATACATACAAATCATGCATCACGTGTTAGTCATATAGATTAATATTACAAGAGTCCTATGGAATATTTTTAAACTCACATTATCTATTCTGTTCATAGGTTATTCTTACACATAATTAAAGTTTAAATTACTTAAACATTGAGAATTATATATTAATTATATATGGATATATTATTTGTCCCTATCTAAGGAAAAAGATATAAATGTTTTTCCAAACATCATTAATACTCCATAGAATCACCTCCCTTATAAATTCAATATTGTTACCCTCTTATATGATATGATTTCACTATATACTAGAGTTTCCAAAAGATAAAATTTTCATTTGGAAACTAAAATTTAATCCAACATATTTATAACACAAACACCATAAAAACAACAGCTTTGGTTCTACGAAATCATGAATAATATCATGAATGATATACAATTCATCAAATAAATCAATATATGGATAACCACCATTAATAAATCCAATCCCATATAAATCCAATTTAACATTTTCATATAATACCAAATCCCCATTTGAGATATTTAATTAAAAATCCAATACAATATATCATGTATTCTTTACTGTATTCTAATATCATAGTTTAAGAATAATGTTACAATTAATTAAAATATGTTTTCTATACATCTGTAGGTTTATCATCCGAATCAATTGTTTATTTATTTTTACATTATTGTGAAATACTATTATATACCCATTATATAGAAACACTATATTTTTCTCTATAATAGAATTAAGAATTCCATAGTCAAAATAAAATTACAATCTAATATTCTATGAAAAATTACCCAAATATTATATATAATATGAATATATTAATCCAAATCACTCATTATATGATCCATGGATGTAATGTTATGATTTTTTAGTAGCCCAATTATCAAGTACAATTCCACTTTATCCAAATCACTTGAATATATAATTTTAGTTATAATATGATGAGGTAATATAATAATATTACTTTTTTGTCTCAATATCTCTACTCCATGTTGTAGTTATAGTAAACCATGACCAACTTTTAATGTCTATTAATATTTTCACATTTCTTGTTTTTCCTTACACAAACTCATGATTAACATATACATGTCTTTGAAAAAAAACGTGACATTAATTATGCCTTACAATGACCAATATATATTTACCACAACGAATAGGGTTCACCATATTTTATCCCTACAAAAAAATAATGGAAAATTTCCTTTCCTTTTATCTTTGAATAAGAAAATTAAATCTTTCATTAACAAGTCACAAATTAAATTTGTTCAATAGTGGATATCATCACACAAATTGAATCATAATGTGGATTAATTATGAAATTCATTTTCATTAAAAAATTCACCAAAAATTACAAGAATACCATATATGTTTTATTGATATCTATAATATATTTGTATAGACTTGTGAATCCATGGTGTGTGTTATTAACAGTAAAATTTTGTTTCCCTTCCATCACTTTAAAATTCTTCAAAATAAAAAATTGTCATCAAATAACATAAAAATATCACTAAACCGCTATAAAACATCAACTAATATGATATTTCTAAATTCATTTAAATTTGAAAAAATTTTATTTATAAAAAATGAATTCACAAGAATCATCAATCGCATACACTAAACATTCACTAGACAATAATCTTAACTTCCTATTAAATCCAACATCTATTGAGACACCTTCACATTTATATATGTATTTTTGTTATAATAATGAAATTATTAATAAATTCATGCCCACGAATAGAAATATATATAGACATTTACCATTCAAACTATATGTTAATAATATTAATTTGAATCAATGAAATATTTTATCACATTACCTTGAGAATATGATACTTTCCCAAAATAAGGATAATTTCACTGAGATGAAGTAATATATAATAAAAAAGTAAAACGATAGGAAATAATCTATGTTATAACATCAAAAATGATAAAAAAATAGTTTCTTTATAATAAAAGGAATAATAAAATATCCCTATTCATATACATAACCTTTTTTCATCATGTGACAAATTACCATTCCAATGGATGTGAGAGGTGAACTAAATGGTGTAACATTACTACTGGAATAAGGGGTCTGAAAGTAAAAGTTTTTTTGGAAGACAAAGGAAAATTATATGTTGATGTTTTATTAAAAATTATGGAGTCAGGGATTTTTTTAAAATATTTAACCTATTGTGCTTATGAAAATATATTAATATTCAGTAGTTTAAAATGTTAAAAATATAAGGGTTAATAACTATTTTGAGGATATGTGAATTGATAGTAAGTCTACATAATTATTCATAAAAAATAATGCTCAATGACCTATGTGAGGGAAATATAATCTATTAAAATGAAACATAAAATATAACCACATTTACGTTATTATTTTTTTATTAAATAATTTATTATTTTAAAAATTATTAAAGTGACCAAGAAATATAATGTTCTTTTATCATTTAATTATTATAATAACAATAAAATAATTAAAAAAACAACATTATCATATATTTATATATTCTTATTTATTCCATTGAAATCCTATTTTTTACTATATAGGATATCCTAGGAATATAAATTATATAAACGTATTATGTAAAAATCATTGTAATGGAATAACAAATATGAGGAAAATATAGAGTGGTGAATAGGTATATCTTCATGTAATAATATTATATGATCATAAAAACTATCATATGATCATGGAATATGAATACCAACATCATGAGACCCAAAAACACATTTGAATCATAACAATTTTTAATAAATAGAATATCTTTCATCATAGATATATGTTTGGTATCAATTCCATGGGAAAATAATATAATGTGAAATTATCAATGCTTGTGAACCATATATTGTATATCATTAGTAGAAAGAAATAGAAAAATGAGTAATGGGTTTATAATTTTTGGATCGTCCTTAGAATCATAATATTTCATTAATATTTATTCACTTTAAAAAAATCAAAGAATCATGAATCATGAAAAATAAATAAACCCATGAAAAAAGAATTATATTCTTAATAATGTCAGAAGGCATATTCAAATGTTGTGAATACCAAAATTATTAATGTAATTAATCATATTGAAATTATTATGGTTTGGATTAATATATTGCAAAAAATATTATACAATGATTACAAAAATATTGGTAGTGGAAACAACAAAAAAACTAAGTATAGGGAGAATCAATGATAAAGTTTCATTTATATAATTTGTGGGTTTTGAAGTTAATGAATCATATAAATAAATCTATAATGATATGAATATTCATAGAAGAAGAAAAATGAAATTGTGGTTACATATAAATAAATAATGTTTATGAGATGGAAGATGTTATAGGTAGAGAGAGTATAAACAAAAAAACCAAAAATGCGGTTTCCTAGTTCCTCTATCGCACAGCCTAACTCCCTTCGATACTTAGGTAGCCTCTATATGAATTAAATTATATATATTAATTTAATAATATAGAATCATAATATTTTTAATATAAAATTAAAACTCATTCGGTTTCATATCATATTAATTTATAAATTTGTGTGTCATGTGTTGATTGTAATTGGTTGTTCAAAAAAACATTACCAAAATTGAGTAATTATTTACAATTTTGAGAGGTGTTGTTGAATAATTTCATACCCTAAAAATTTTATGTCTATAAATTACATACCTTTAAATTAGTTCCCAATTAAAATTTTCTAATAATAATAGTCAATATTATTTATGTCACAGTCTTCTTATTTTAAGAGATTTAAACAACCATAATCTTTTATTTATAATATTGTATTACAAATACTTGTGAATATTCTAGAATATTAATCATGAATTAAATTAAATATTAAAATTTTCATTATACATTTATGGGTATTTTAAAAAATGTATAGTATATCTTTTTTGAAAAGATTATGGTTCACATAGGTATTATTAAACCACTATAATGTTTCAAATGTTTTTCTTAAATTAATGATGGTAATGAGAAGTATTAAATCGTTTGTTTCCATAGTTATGTATGAATTAAAATAATATTGTAAATAATTTATATTATTATTCAAATTATTAATATGATTGTATATAAGAGTAGGTTGAAAATTAAAGAGTATGGATGGGATGTTGTTTCCCTACCTCTAGGATGACTCTATTTGAAAACCCCATAAGACTTCATGGAATGGTATTTTGGTAAGACAAGGACAAAATTTGTTATAGTAATTATAGACTGAAATTTTTATAGGAAGTCATCAAAGGACTAGTTTTATTGGTGAAGAGGAATGTGTTGAATATTATTGAATTTATAGGTGAAGGAAAGGTGAGTTCTTAATTGATATATTGACTAAATATTTATTTTCACATATAAATATGATTGGATTAATTTCATCACATTAATAATAGTTATTTATTATAGAATAGTTATTTTTTCAATTTCTATAAATAAATAAATAATGGAATCACATGTACTTTTACGTCAATGTTAATAATAAGAAAAATTATTAAACTGCTGTAGAATTTAAAATTTCAAAAATTATTTATATCGAAAAATTCATTTATTTATTGTAAATAAATTATTTTACTAATTCAATATATTTAAATTAAAAAATAATTTTTAAAATTTATTATTCTATTTTTATGTCAATATTATTGCATAAAAATTATGGTATCTGAAAAAAATATTTTTACTATTCACCAAAAAGCCAGTAATATTAAAATAAATAACTAAATTTTAGCCTAATCGATTTTTAACATATTAAATTTAAATATATGGTCCATATTTTAAAAAAATTATGATGTATATAATAATAATTTTTTCTTTTGAGTATAATATTAAATATTATTACTAAATATGATAAAATTTATTTTTAAAAAAAATTAATATAGTTTTTCATATAAAATTTTAGAATTTTTTTTGTTAAAAAAAATATATTTTTTAATTTTAATTTTTTTTAATACTAATTATTATATATTTTTCCTCTCTTAGTGGTAATTTACTTTTTAAAGAGTAACTGACTATTTTAATAGCTAGTTAATATTTCAATAGAAATAAAATACATATTGTAACGCCTCGGCCCCAGTTACCGAGAGTCGGTGCATTATTATATAACATTGGAATGATCACAAGAAAGATCAAATCTCAAAAGACAGATTAGTTTAGTAGCCCTGGAAACACTAGATATATTCATAAAGTTTTACGTTACATCATAAAAATGAAAACTACAACAACATAGTCTCCATAGTCCACAATCGTATCCCCTCATACTATCCCTACAGGTCATTCATAATTTACTTCTTCACATCCGAGGAAAAATAAAACATAGAAATGGGGTGAGCTCAAATGCCCAGTAAAGATAACAATATAGCGGAAACTTTCATAAATAAGAATAAACATTTAACGCAATGTATAACTAAAACAAAATCCTTTTAAACTTCAACTTCAACATAGTATGGAAAAAAGGAAATGAAATAATTCCGTTTACTTATTCAAATGGATATTCTACTAATCGAATAATCACATTCAATAGAAATAACCACTTTCATAATGATGGAATGAAAAATGCCAGACTATCATAACCACATAGCCAAGGCCTCGTGCCAAGACTACAAATATGATTTTTCCAAGGCCTTGTGCCAAGACACTATTTTTTCTCATGAGATATACTGATTCATCGAGGAGCTATAACGGGCTCTACCTGTCACATATTAAGTCCAATGCATTCCCATATGAAAAAATTTAAACATAACATAAACATTCATATTAAAACTAGCATATGAAATGTAAAACTTCATACATAAACCATGAATGTTATAAAAATAACACATCCACAGTTAAACATATCACAAAACATTCAATACAATATAGAAGTTTTGTACCATAATAAATCAACTTTAAATAAGCAAAAAATCCATCAAAGGATGTTGACATAGATGAAATCAAAACTCTTTTTAGAGAAATATCGCTTTCTATTTTGAAATCATTTAAGAGTCATATATTTATAAAATAAGACATTTTCTTTGAAAATATTCATATAAGCTTGTAAGGGAATCTTCGACGATTTTATAACAGTGGAAAATAGCCGTACATGCCGTATAAGTTAAAAAAAATTATTACCGTAATTCTGTCGAAAAGGTTAAAAAGGACCTTGTTTGGAAAACAACAGAAAGATTCCTTTATAAACCACTTATAAAAGTCAACAAGGGTATAAATGACATTAAACCATATTCTAGTAAATAGTAAAAATGTTTTGAAATACATTTTTAGGAAACATGGATGCGGATGATAAAGAAGTTCCAGTAGATTATTACGTATAAACAACCTCGGATAATGAAGAGATTGCGAAATAAACCCTTAACTTGTACTTCTCCTTGGTTTGGGGTAGGTTAAACTCATGTATAATGGTGAAATAATTGTTATTAAATTATAAAAGAATCATATACATTATTATGTTATCATATATGATCTTTTAACATTGCTTTGTTAATAATATCTTAGTATTATCGTTGTTTCGGGTGCTAACTTACTCGTTTTCTTTTATATGTTTTGTTACATAAGACGTGTTTGTCATGGATAGGTTGTATATTATTAATATCCATACTGATATCAAGTCATTAAACATTATTTTTAAATCATCAAATGATAATTATACATGAATGGATACGATGAATAATGAATCACATCGCGTTCGTGGAGACGGTAGTCCGTACGTATGCACGAGCGACAATATCATTCTTTTGATATTAAAATAATATATAATTGGTTGGTATATCATATATACAGAATCATTATCATTTTATATTTATTATTTAGATGAATTACACATCATTATTATACCCATCCAAATAATAATTTATTGAATAACAATTACACCACGACGTGGAGACGGTAAGCCGTACGTACGCACGTATCGTGACATGTTATTCAAAGGGTGGATAGAATACTGAATATGGTTGTACCATATTTATAATAACATCACAGTATATATAATATACCAGATTTATTATTTTATAATGGTAATAACAAATAAAGATGAAGTGGAAAAATAAATGAATTTGAAAAAGGGTGGTGAAAACATTTCATGTTCTTCGGGTTCTTACTTTTTATTTGATCGAAAGGGATCCTTAAGATGGCTTTCTGATCAAAATAATGCCTCTATGTTGTAGTGAGGGAAGTTGAGAGAGTATTTGGGCATGGGTTGGCCGAACCAAAAGGCTTTGAAGGTGTGAATTAATGAGAAAGGGGATTTCGCTTTTATAAGAGAAGTAAGGGGAACCTTTGGAAAAGCTAGAAATATTATTTTATAATAAATTCATATTCGGTTTCTAATGGCTCCAAAGTGGATTATTTAAAGGTTAATGAGGGGATGGGTAGAAAATCATGCAACCAATAGAATTTAGACAGGTTTGGGTCATTATATTGACCTTATCTTTTAGTTTTAACTCTTAGTTAATTAGTTTGACACTTACCATGTAACTTTGTATTTTTATATTATATAGTTAATAAACTTACTATATACCTCCGAGAGACCCCCAAGTGGTCCATTAATGATACACCTGTCATTATATAAGTCTCTGGGCCGAACATTATATTTTTATGAATTTAATATAAATTAATAAGATAATAGTTTTTTTTAAACTCTTTTATGTCAATTTTGACACTAGTGGGTATTTTGTTTTTATATATTCATTACAGCATTATTGCTTCAAACCAAATTTATATAAACAATAATAATATGTCATATTAACCAATAAAATTAGTGTAATTCATAAAAAGTCTCAAATTACAGTTATTTTGATATTTATAATATCAATTATTTTAATATTTAATTGATTATGTAATTACTGCATCACCATTGTGTCATAAATAAATTAAACTATGTAATGTCTAAAAATTATAAATAAAATACCATTATGTAGGAAATAATTTTATATTTCTAATGAATATTTACAATCAAATTTATCTTATGTATATCCTTATATTAAAAATGTTTTAGTAAATAAACATTGATTTTAACTCTTTTAACTCTTCTTTGAATTAAATAATAATAAATGTCCTAATCTAATCCAAGTGGACATAAATGATAATATTTTATTCCTAAGGTTGTTTCTGGTCGAGATAAACTTGTCCAATAGAATCAATACATATTTTAGGGTAATATTAATATTATTTTTACCCTTAATTACCCTATTTACTTTTAACCGTGGTAAATAAAAATAAAAAAGTTACTATTCATCAAAAAAATTCATCTCATTTAACCAAATTTTACTCCTTGATATTAACTGTGTCTCTCAGATTTTCGAAATTCCACTCAGAGAAGTGGTAAAATTAAGTTTTATGAAAAATTCAGTTTTTTAACTACCACTTAGCGGTTTCACTATTCATCAAAAAATGATGTTTTTCAGAAAAATACCAAAAATTCACCCTAGGATAAATTCGATATTATGAATCCAAAAATGAAGTCCATTTTGAAAAATAAAATTTATAAATTTTAAAAAGTGGGTATTACTATTCATAACAGCTAGTTTGATTTTTTGTGGTGTGTTAGAACTCGATGTTGTGTACAAAAAACACTATTGAATTATTCAAAGAGAAGCATACCGTATAACCTTGGGGTGTTACATTCTCCCCTCCTTCAAATAATTTCATCCTTGAAATTTCTAGAATACTACTGCATGAAAAGACTCGGGTGGTTCTTCATCATAAGTTCCTCAGCTTCCCACGTTTCCTCTTCCATTTTATGGTTTCTTCACAAGACTTTTACCAGGCGAGTCGTCTGGTTTCTCAGTACATATTCTCCTATATCAAGAATCTTGATGGGCTATTCGCAATAAGACATATTGGGTTCCAGTTCTAATTCCTCATAGGTGAGTACATGCGTTGGGTGAGGCATGTATTTCCTCAACAGAGATACATGGAACACATCCTGATCTTTGGAGAGACTTGGCGGCATTGCCAATCGGTAAGCTACAGCCCCAATTCATTCTAGAATTTTGAAAGGTCTGATGTACCTGGGACTCAATTTACCTTTATTAAAAAAACTTATAACTCCCTTCCATGGAGATACCTTCAGAAAAATATGATCACCGACATGAAATTCCAAATCCTTCCTTCGATTATCGGCATAGCTCTTCTGCCTACTTTGAGCTGCTTTGATGTGGTTTTGGATTACCTTCACCTTTTCCATCGTTTCCTCCACCAGTTCTGCGGCTACATGTTTTCTTTCACCAACATCATCCCAATGGGTTGGTGTGTGACATCTATTTCCGTATAACGCTTCATATGGTACCATCTGAATACTCGAATGGAAGCTATTGTTATAGGAAAATTCTACCAGAGGTAAATATTGATCCCACATACCCTAAAAGTCAAGTGATCAGGATCTAAACATATCTTCTAAGGTTTGAATAGTTCGTTCTGATTTTCCATCTGTTTGAGGGTGATAGGTAGTGCTCAAATGAAGTTCAGTATCCAAGGCTTTTTAAAGACTTTTCCAGAATCATGAAGTAAAACGGGGATCACAATCAGAAACAATCGATAGGGCTACTCCATGATGTCTCACAACTTCATTAATATATAGTCTTGCTAGTCATTCAAGTGGTAAATCTTCCCTTATATCAAGAAAATGTGTTGACTTGGTAAGATAATCAACAATGACTCATATTTCATCGTTCCTTCTAGGAGTCATTGGTAGCCCCATGACGAAGTCCATCGTAATATTATCCCATTTCCACTCAGGTATAGGAAGAGGTTTCAATACTCCACCAGGCTGTTGCCTTCTAGCTTTCACTTTTTTACAAACCATACATCTTGACCCAAAATCAGAAATCTCCCTCTTCATGTTTGTCCCGCCAAAAATGTTCTTTCAAATCTCCATACATTTTGGTGCTCCCAGGGTGTATAGAGAAATTGGAACTATGAGCATCATCCAGAAATTTCGTTTTTAGATCAGGTATATCGGGAACACAAATCCTCTTCCCAAATTTCAAAATTCCATCTTCATACAAAAACTCTCTCAACCTCCCATCCTTCACAGCTTTAATCTTCTTTTGAAATTCTTCATCATCAGTCTGAGTACTCTTAATCCTTTCTAGTAAAGATAGTTTGGAAACCATTTGAAAAAGCATTGATGTTTCCCATTCCATGGTTATTCCCATGTCCATATTCACTAGATCCATGAAATTTGGATCCCTTTAAAATCTCATATTCTTCAAAACCCCATGATCGTTTTTGCTGAAAGCATCTGCCACCATGTTTTCTTTCCTTGGGTGGTAGTGTATCGTACAATAAGAATCCTTGAGTAATTCAATCCATCTCATTTTCCTCATGTTGAGTTATTTTTGTGAGAAAATATAATTCAAACTCTTGGGATCAGTATAAATCTCACATTTTCCACCATAGAGTTAGTGCCTCCGTATCTTTAAAGAAAATATCACAGCTTCTAACTCAAGATCATGAGTAGGATAATTTTTCTCATTAATTTTCAACTGTCATGATGCATAGGTAATAACCCTATCATTATGTAAAAGGACACAACCAAGTCCTTTCTTCGATTCATCACTATAAATAACGAACCCATCAAAGAAACGCTCAATCTTACATCTTGGGTTACGTATATAATCTCCAGCATACCATGCTAACCTTGTAAAGTTAGCCTCATACTTTGTGACATTCTCATCCTCCTTTTGTCTTAGACTCAGAAATTTCATTTCCATATCTGCTCGATGGCCATGAGGAAAGTATTTTTCTAAAAACCGATCTTTGAACTCTCTCCATTACATATTTGATACTTCATCATCTTCCTTCGTGTTTTGAATCAATGACCACCATTTATCAGCACCTCCAGTGAGTCGATAAACTGCCATGACAACTTTTTCCCTTTCACTACTCCCCAAAGCCTGAAATATTTTCTCTATGGAATTTATCCATTGCTCAAGTACTAAGGGATTTTTACTCCCATTGAACATTGGTGGTTTTTGCCTCATGAAGCGATCTGACATTGATCCTCCACGCTGCAGATCATGGTGCTCCATACGGGTAAGTTTATTATTCATAACCTGAGTGAGTTGTCCCAGTATAATGATTAGTTGATCAGCACAAGTTGCATCACCAGCTCCACTATAATTATCTTTAGTAGGAGGGAAATACCTACATGGAGTACGTGAATTGATACGGTTTCCATTTCTTCCACTAGGCACCATTTCTAAACAATGGCATAAACTAGATCAATTTATGTATCATAAAACATAATTCCATACTTATAAAACACTTAACATATATTGAACTATTTATGGATATAATCCATAATCATAAAAAAAATTTCTTTGAGAAAGTATATACTCATAAACCCTTCATAATGATTTGTAAAGAAAATGAGAGTTATCCTAAGCATATCCCCCGGGAGTGTCATAACCAAGAGTGAAGCAAGGCCCATTGTCATGCACCAGTTCCCGTTCAAGTCTATATCAAAGCGGTGTTTTCGGGTTTTACCCCTAGGTACATCACTGCTAGAGCTACCTCTACCTGCTCGTATCCAGACATGGATGTATTGCTCGAAAAACTCACAAAATATCTATAATACCAAAATTCTAGGAAGTTCTTCTATACTAATCCTCAATTTCCATCTTAGGTCTATGTGCTCTAATCAGAGTTTATCTAAATCTAGCTTCCAAGGATTTTACTAAACAGCCTCTGATACCAACTGTAACGCCCCAACCCCAGTTACCCAGAGTCGGTGCATTATTACATAACATTGGTATGATCACAAGAACGATCAAATCACAAAAGATCGATTATATTAGTAGCCTTGGAAACACTAGATATATTAACAAAGTTTTACATAACATAATAATAATGAATTCTATAACAACATAGTCTCCATAGTTCACACTCGTATCCCCTCATACTATCCCTACAGGTCATTCATAATTTACTTCATCACATCCTGTGAAAAATAAAACATAGAAAAGGGGTGAGCTCAAATGCCCACTAAGGATAACAATATAGCGGAAACTTGAATAAATAAGAATAAACATTTAAGGAAATGTATAACTAAAACAAAAGCCTTTTAAACTTGAACTTCAACATAGTATGGAAAAAATATAATGAAATAATGTCATTTACTTATTCACATGGATATTCTACTAATATAATAATCACATGCAATATCAATAACCACTTTCATAATGATGGAATTCATAATGCCAGACTATAGTAACCAAATAGCCAAGGCCTTATTCCAAGACTAAAAATAATATTTTGCCAAGTCCTTGTGCCAAGACACTAGTATGCCTCATGAGACCTACCGATGCATTGAGGAGCTATAGCGGGCTCCACCCATCACATATTAAGTCCAATGTATTCCCATATGAAAAGGTTTAAACATAACATAAACATTCATATTAAATCTAGAATACGAAATGTAAATAATTCATCCATAAGCCATGAATGGTATAAAAATAACACATCCACAGTCAAACATATCACAAAACCTTTAATACAATATATAAGTTTTGTATTATAATAAATCAACTTCAAATAAGCGTAAAATCCATCAAAAGATGTTGACATAGATGAAATCAAAACTCTTTTTATAGAAATATCTCTTTTTATTTTGAAATCATTTAAGAGTAATATATTTATAAAATAAAACATTTTCTTTGAAAATATTTTTATAATCTTGTAAGGGTAGATTCGATGATTTTATAATGGTGGAAAATAGCCGCCCTTTCCATATAAGTTAAAAAAACATTCCTACCTTAATTCTGTCGAAAAGGTTAAAAAGGGCCTTTTTTGGAAAATGACGGAAATATTCCTTTATAAACCACTTATAAAATTCAACAAGGTTATAAATGACTTTAAAAAATATTATAGTAAATAGTAAAAATGTTTTGAAATACATTTTTAAGAAACTTGGAAGTGGATGATAAAGAAGTCCCGGTAGATTATCACATATAAACAGACTCAGATAATGAAAAGATTGCGAAATAAACCCTTAACTTGTAGTTTTTCTTTGTTGGGGGTAGGTCAACCTCCTGTATAATGGTGAAAAATTTGTTATTAAATTATACAAGAGTCATATACATTATTTTGTTATCATATATGATCTCTTAACATTTCTTTATTAATAATATCTTAGTATTATCATTGTTTTGGGTGTTAACTTACTCATTTTATTTTATATGTTTTGTTACATAAGCTGTGTTTGTCATGGATAGGTTGTATCTTATTCATATCCAGAATGATATCAAGTCCTTAGACATTATTTTTAAATTGTCAAATGATAATTATACTTGAATGGATATGATAGTGAATGAATCTTATCGCGTTTGTGGAGACGGTAGTCCGTACATACGCACTAGCGACAATATCATTCTTTTGATATTAAAATAATATATAATTGGATGTTATATCATATATAAATAATCATTATCATGTTATATTTATTATTTACATGAATTACACATAATTATTATACCCATCTAAATAATTATTTATTGAATAACAATTACACCCCGATGTGGAGACGGTAAGTTGTACGTATGCACGTATGGTGACCTGTTATTCAAAGGGTGGATAGAATACTGAATATGGTTGAACCATATTTATAAAAACATCACAGTATATATAAGATACTGGAGTTATTATTTTATAATGGTAATAACAAATAAATAAGAAGTGGAAGATGAAAGGAATTTGAAAAAGGGTGGTGAAAACATTACCTCTTCTTCGGGATCTTCTTTTTGATTTGATCAAAAGGTCTCATTAGGTTGGCTTTCTGATCAAAAAACATCCTCTAAGTTTTATTGAGGGAAGTTTAGAGAGTATTTGGGTAGGGTTTGGCCTAACCAAAAGGATTTTAAGGTGTGAATTAATGAGAAGGGGGATTGTCCTTTTATAAGAGGGGTGAGGGGCACCTTTGGAAAAACTAGAAATATTATTTTATAATAAATTCATATTCGGTTTCTAATGGCTCCAAAGTGGATTATTTAAAGTTTAAGGTGGGGATGAGTCGAAATCCACCCATCCAATAGAATTTTGACAGGTTTGGGTCATTATAATAACCTTATCTTTTATTTTTAACTCTTAGTTAATTAGTTTGACACTTACCATGTCACTTTGTATTTTTAAATTATTTAGTTAATAAACTTACTATATACCTCTAAGAGACCCCAAAGTGATCCATTAATGATACACCTATCATGATATAATTATCTTATATGATACATAGAATTTTGGGAATTTTATATAAATTAATAATATAATATTTGTTTTAAAAACTCTTTTATGTTAATTTTGACACTATTGGGTATTTTGTTTTTGATAAATTCATAACAGCATTATTACTTTGAACAAAATTTTTATAATCAACCCTAATATGTCATATTAAGCTCTAAAATTAGTTTAATTCATAAAAATTTTCAAATTACGTTTATTTTGATATTTATAATATCAATTCTTTTAATATTTCATTAACTAGGTAATTACTGCATCATCATTGTGTCATAAATAAATTAAATTAGTTAATGTATAAAAATTCTAAATAAAATACAATTATGTAGGAAATCTTTTTAGATTTATAATTAATATTTACAATATAATTTATCTTATGTATAACCCTATATTAAAAATGTTTTAGTAAATAAACATTGATTTTAACTCTTTTAACTCTTCTTTGAATTAAATAATAATAAATGTCCTAATCTAATCCAAGTGGACCTAAATGATAATATTTTATTCCTAAGGTTGTTTTTGGTCACGATACACTTGTCCAATAGAATTACAACATGTGTTATGGTAATATTAATATTATTTTTACCCTTAATTACCCTATTTACTTTTAACCATGGTAAATAAAAGTAAAATGTTACTATTAACAAAAAATTATTTTCATCTCATTGAACAAAATTTTACTCCTTCATATTAACCATGTCTCTCAGATTTTTGAAATTCCACTCACAGAAGCGGTAAAACTATGTTTTATGAAAAAATCAGTTTTTTAACTACCACTTAGTGGTTTCACTATTCATCAAAAAATGATGTTTTTCAGAAAAATTCCAAAAATTTACCCGAGGATAAATTCCATATTCTGAATCCAAAAATGAAGTCCATTTTAAAAAATAATATTTATAAATTTCAAAAAGTGTGTATTACTATTCATAATGGCTAGTTTGATTGGTTTTGGTGTGTTAGAACTCGATGTTGCATACAACACACGCTATTACATTATTCAAAGAGAAGCATATTGTAGAAGGTAGGGGTGTTACACATACAATAGATATATTTACAACTTATTTTCACTAAAATTATTTCCCTTTATTTAATATCATAATATTCTCTACATAATTTTCTAAATTTCAATCAAATTTCAATTGTGTGGGTTTTTTTCATATTTCTTATCATAGGATTGATAATTTGCTAGGACCCAGATGCACAATATTTCCAAACATATGTTACATTATAGACATTAGTTCATTATATTGTTGTACCAATTTTAATTTAGTAGAGTTTATTTAATCTTAATATAAAATTATATATGTCACATAAAGAATAATTTTATTTTTTTCAGTGAATTTATATTATTCTCAAGTTCAAAAATAAATCTAAAATTTAAATATTGTTTAGTGTAGTACTTTATATATAATTGTCTATGTCAATATGTAATAGGAACATTGAAATTTCTAGAAGGTAGGTCATCAATTTACATGATTAAATCCAAATAATGTGTTCTTTAACAATCTTTCAAGCCAATAATGATAAATCTACGTATGGCCCATCAAAGGATATATACCCAACCTAAAAAATTGGTGTCATGTTTTTTTGTAACTTCAAGAAATTTTAATCGTGTTTTTGATCTAAAAATTCGAGTATAGTATCTATATTTATTAATTATACTTTTACCTTCACTATATTATATTCAATTTAGTGAAAAAAATCATGTATTGACCAAGAATCCGTGAATAATTAAATATCATAATTTTATCCTAATGTCAACATAAAATCTACTTTATACCCATTATATTTAATGAAAAATGACTCTTTTATTTTTTTCTGAAATATTACCATATCCTATTATTCATCTATATTACATTACACCATCAAAAATAATTTATTATATATTAAAATTATTATAATTCAATGATATAATTTTTAAAACAAAATATCCATTTAATAAAAAACTATTCTCTAACTAATATTTTGTTATTAAATTTAAATTAATAACCAAATCCTAGAGTAGTATGACCTAGGTTTTAAGTATACTAAATTTTGTAGTTGGAATATTTAATTAATTTTGAACTCCTAAAAATTATTGAGGATTTTCAATATTTTATAAGTAATAATTTCTTTGATAACCTTTTTAGAATTCAGTTTACTATTTGGTAAATTGGACATTATGCACATATTTTATATTCATTGTATTTTTATTTTATATTTTATCATTGTTTTTATGTATGAAAAATTATTTTAATATTTATTTCATTTATTTATTTAACATTAAAAAATAATCCTGAAGATGATAATAAATAAGATAAAAATATTGGATAATTAAGTTTTCAATGGTGAATAATATAAGGCCCCACCATGAATCCCTCCATAGTAACAAGTCTGGAGGGATACATGAACTAAGGATATTCTCCTTATAAGAACCCGGTACTTAGTTTTGATGTACGGGCTTCGTATTTTCTCTTTTCCTTAAGTGTTTTTTAGAAAATAAGGAAAATGGGGGAAAATCTCAAATTTTGAAAGTACACATCGTGTAATTATTCCACACATTGTGTACTTTTGGCTGTGTGGGATGAGTACACAGGGTGTGTACCCATGTCGGAAATGAAGGGTGTAGGAACTGACTACACGCCGTGTAGTGGTCCCTTACACGCCGTGTAGTCAGTCAGTAGGCGAACAGTAAGGTGGTGGCCATCTGTGTGATAGAACATGTCGTGTACTCGGGGAGTCACACTGTGTAGTCACATCGGCAGATGAGCAGTGCCACGCTGGCGGGATGCCACTAGAGGAACAGTTAAAAAATGGGAAGTACACACCATGTACTTGGAAGTACACATCGTGTACTATTTCTTTTTTTCTTAAAATGGGCAGTAGCCTCCCCTGTTCATAGGGAAGGCTTAGAACGAGAAGAGAGATCTGGAGAGGAAGGCCAGAGCTTCGAGGATTCACTGAGTGCACGTCTAGAATATGATTCAGCCTTCATCGATCTCATTGGAACCTCACGGGTAACCCCCTCATCTCTTGGTGTGTCTCTTTCCAATTCTTCCTCTAATGGAAGTAATTTTCGTTTAAGAGAGAATTATTTTACCTCAGATCTATGACGTCTCTGGGATTTTATAGAATCGAAGTTCACGTATATCATTCGTTGGCATTTAAGGTAGGTGGCATGGAGTTATTTTTCCAATTGTTGTGCATTTTGTGTGATTTTGAGCTACGAACCCATGTTGGGGTGTCGTGTGGATGAGGCCATGGCTATTTTAAATACATATAATTGTAGAGGTAATTAAATGTGATATTATAATGTTGTTTGGGATCGCTACTTGGATCCAGTAACACCCCAGGGGTGCGTTCCTCTGTTTAACCGTTTGGCCAGGATACTTGAGTGTATGCCTTATTTACTTTTCGCATTACTTTTTCCGTGAGTTGAATTGTATGTGAACAGCTTATTTACATGTTGGGCATAGCCTGTTTACTCGTGTAAGAGGGTAGTGTTTTACTATAGCCTGAGGGCATGACTATATTAGCCTGAGGGAAATCTTCTCTTATCCTGAGGGCAACTTCTTCCGTGCCTGTGGGCAATAGACTCTATGCGTGAGGGAAACACTTTGTATGCCTAATAGCAATATCTGTATGCTTGTGGGCCGATTCTTGTGTTTGGATTTTGATTACCAGAGGGTAAGGTTTTACATATCTGAGGAGGCTGACTGCTTACATAGAAATTCACGGTGGTGTTTTCTTAATATTAAATTGTTAAATGGATATTAAAATGGAAATATAACTGGTAAGTTGGTTACTTTTGAGTACTGCTTATTTTATTTCATTTACTTTTTCACACTATTGTTTAATGATTACACATAGTTGAGCACGGGACTTTGGTTGGTGTTTGCTGAGATTATTTCTCACACCTTGTTTGGGCCATGATTTTCTGCCCAAACAGATTATGTTTCTATAGGTGTAGACAGGGGAAAGGGTCCTTAAATAGGTACTTGATTTCTACTGAGGAGTAGAAGATCATGGGACCAGGCCAAAGCTTGTGATGCAACCAACTGTTTCATTCTATTTTTATTTTCTGTAATTATACTGCACTGTATTGTTGTGTAACATGTTATGGAAGTTGTCTTAGAATTTGAGGCATGTCGTACCATTTTATATACTGGTTGGTTATATCTATGTCAGTTGTTTATTTCAGTTGTGTATGGTTATATCTACTGTAGTTGTTGTTGTATGTTTTATTTCATTTCACTACACTAGACTTTGACAAATGAGGGAATTGTTTCCCCACTATCATACCTGGGCCCTCACTGCTAGTCAGCAGCCTCTAGCATTTGGGGAAATGTGCTTGATGTCACATGGAGAAACGGTTTTAGGGCACCCGTTGGGTGGCACCCAGATCCGGGACGTTACAAATTGGTATCAAAGGAATTATTTTCTTTGACTTACTATTTGGAGCCTTATTCAGGGATAGGATGGACCGGTAGTTGGTAATAAGTGGTGCCCGGGCATAGCTAACCCGTGTAAAAGGAAAAGAAAATTTACCTCGTATTGCAATTTTATTGATTTTTCAATTTCCTGTTGATATGATTTCACTGTTGGGTGACGCAGATGGGATTGTGCTGTTTATATTTTATCTATGGGTTCTATATAGTTGCAACCCGATGAGATGAGGGTATTCCATCTCATGCATCATTTAGGCACATGCTAGAAATCACATGCCATGCATAGTTCCATGCCATATAGGTGTATTAGTAATTTCTTATTGTTGTGATAGTTTTTGTGCTAGAAAAGCATGTTGTTGTGATAGATTCTTGATAAATACCTGCTATGTGATAGGGTGTTGTTGTATAAACATGTTAAAATAATGGACACAAAACTTTGGTTTTTGGGCAGTATGGGCCCCCATTTATCGGAATTTGGTCGATCATTGGCTGTCTATTTCGTTATAACACAGATAAGAGTTCATACTTTGATTCGTGGGGAGTGTGGGCCCTCACGGATCGAAATTTGGCACTTATGTGTTCTTTTTCTGTGTTTTCTGGGTTCTGAGGATGATTCTGAGGCATACTATCTGGAATTTCTAGTATACATGCCGTGTAGTCATTCAACACGTCGTGTATGGTCTTCTGTTCGGGAAGAAAAATAAACATTATAAGTACAAACTGTGTACCCAGAGTACACGTTGTGTAGTAACTTCCCATGTCACAAACCCTGGGGCGGCAACACGGGGAAGGGAAATTCGTGGGGAGAACATGTCGTGTACCTGATGTACACGCCGTGTAGTATTGACCCAGATTCCACCAGTGTAACTAACAAACACAGACGAATGAGACCTAAAGACATACATGTCGTGTCCACTATGGAACACACCGTGTAGTCAGACCTGGGGACCCGACCATGTAACTAACAACACAGGTCGGTGTTATCCTCCCGAGTACATGCAGTGTCAATGATGAACACACCATGTGGTGAGACCTGGGGACTGGACCGTGTAACTAACAACAGGGGTCGGTGTCACCTCTCCTTGAACAAACCATGTACCTGTGGAACACACCGTGTAGTCTTGTTCGAGGAAAGACCGTTTGGACTTAGCTATGTGACTGGGAAACGGGGTTGTTGACAAGCCATGTGCGTGTGTAACACGCCGTGTAGTGTCAATCCGAGTAGTTAGTAGTGTCACAAGTGACACTGGCAGTTGTAAATAACACCATACACGTCGTGTAGATGATATACACGCCGTGTAGTTTTGTTCAAACGGGAGTCGTGTGTCTTAGCCGTGCAGAAGGACCCGGGCAGGGGAAGGGAAGTCAAGTACATGCCGAGTAGTCAGTATACACGCTATGAAATCTTGTTTAGTACATTCTGAATGCCTTCTTTCTGCTATTTATTTTTGGGTTTCTTTGTTTTCGGTCATTGTTAATCTTATTCTAAGGTGTGCATTGGACCTTATAGAGTCTTTCCGCCGAGACGTCCACGCGTTTTTCTCCAGGAGAGAAGAAACGAGTATACTCCAATGATGGTGGGCCATGGGAAACCAGTGGATCATCAAGTAGAACCATATGCAAAGCCATCTGTTATATCGGACATAGGCGCGGATGCGCAATCCCGTGAAAGCTTTATGCGGTTCATGTAGACCATTCAGGGGGGATCGTCGGCTTCCACATCTGTGGCTGAGCTTACTCGTATCTTTTAGTTGTAGCATCCGCCTACGTTTTCAGGGGATAGTGGACCACATACTACAGATTCTTGGCTAGGATCGATGCAGACTATTTTCGAGCATCTTGAGACGCCCCCAGGGTGGAGGGTCAAGCTTGTGACTTACATGATGCATGATTCCAAAAATAGGTGGGGGATGTTACCACCCATTCAGACCATCACAGTGACATGGCGTGGGAGGATTTTCAGGTGGTCTTCTATGACTTCTTCTTCCAGAGACGATGAGGGAAGATAGATCTCGAGAGTTCATGAATCTTCAACAGTGCGCTATGTCAGAGATTGACTATTTTGCTCGTTCCACTAAGCTTCTGAGTTTTTCACCCGTACTGGTGTGTGATGAGACACTGAGAGACATACATTTTGAGGTGGTCTTTGATATGACATCTGAGCACTGGTGAATGTTTTTAGGTTGACTTTATTACATGCTATTGTGAATCCGGCAATGATTTCAGAGAGGAACCTGCGGGAAGCTAGTGGTGTGGGCCAGGGCAGTTCAGCACCAGTTACTGGAACTATTTCAGCTGGTAAGAGGAAGAGACAGATGGACTTTTCTCAGGGTGGAAGTACTAATCAGAGGAATGTTTTAGGTGGCCAGGTCATGTGCAACCAGTGTGGTAAGGAGGGGCACAAGAGACATGAGACTCCACTATACCCAGTGGAGTGCCAATCTTGTAGCATGATGGGTCATTTGTAGTGCTTTTGTAGGGCGTCTCCACCATTGGATAGTGAGAGGGGTTATGTGCAGACTCCGCGTGTGGGAGCAGGACCAGTGGCTTCCTACCAGTCAGGGAACTGGAATACATCAGGGCGTGTAGGCAGATATGGTGGTCATGGATGTGGTAGCCAGACACCAGGATCTCAAAGGCAGTAGGGCGTGACAGCTCAGGGTAGTCAGGCTGTGTCGTAGGGTTGCGGCACTGGTTAGGCATATGCAGTGCAACAGACCCAGCAAGAGCAGGATCTGGGACCTCCTACAGTCAGAGGTACTATTCTAGTAGCTTCTGTTTT
The DNA here is from genome assembly GCA_963277665.1 of Viscum album. NCBI lineage: Eukaryota > Viridiplantae > Streptophyta > Magnoliopsida > Santalales > Viscaceae > Viscum > Viscum album. Next base: position 396,394,858 of record OY728151.1, on the reverse strand, counting down.
ATCATCAGTAATTTTTGATATGGGTGCACCACATAGTTTTATATCTGTTCCTGTTGTGGAGATCATTGGGCTCTGTGTTACTTCTTCTTATAATATCATGAAGCTAGACAATCTGTTGGGGACTAGAACTGTATGTGTGCGTCAGTGCAAGGAGTGCCCCTTTGAGGTTTGTGGGTGTCACTTCCTTTGGGACCTCTATGTATTAGAGATTAAGAGCTATGATTCCATTCTCAGGATGGACTGGTCGGTTCCCTTTAGAGCCTTTGTGTATTTCTATCATCGCAGGGTGAGTTTCACGTCACCAAAGGGAGGAGAGTTTATATACAATGGTGAGTGGGATGTTTAGGCGAGTCGAGCTAGACCAGAGCATCGTGGGCGAGGAGGTGTCACAGCCTAGATTATGAGTTTATATCTGGATGACCAGGGGACTTGTCAGAAGGATTCCGCTCATGTGGTTGATCTTTACAGGGATGTCTTCCCGGATGACTTTTTAGGTCTACCTCTAAAATGTGAGGTGGATTTCTCTATCGATATTGTGCCAGGAGCAGCACTGGTGTCCATTCCTCCTTATAGGATGGCTACACCTAAGTTACAAGATCTCAAGAGGCAGTTAGGGGAGTTGTAGGCAAAGTGTTTCATCTGACCCAGTACTTCTCCTTGGGTTTCTCTGGTCATCTTTGTGAAGAAGGCAGATGGTACTCTCAAACTCTGTGTGGATTATCAGAAGTTGAACCAGTTGATGGTTAAGAACCGATATCCCTTGCCAAGGATTGATGATATTTTTGATCAACTTCATGGAGCATGAGTGTTCACAAAGATTGACATGAGATCAAGATATCATCAGCTGTGTGTTAGACCATTTGATATACCTCTCATGGATTTCAGGAGCAGGTATGGTCTATATGAGTATCCGTTTATGCCGTTCGGACTCACAAAAACCCCATTAGTTTTCATGGCTCTAATGAATCATGTGTTCCATCCTTATCTAGATTCGTTCATGGTAGTATTCATGGACGACGTCTTGGTGTAATTTCACACTCGACATGACCATGCCACCCATCTTGAGATCATATTGAGTACACTAAGAGAGCATCGGCTATATGATAAGCTCTCAAAGTGCAACTTTTGGATGGACCAGATTCACTTCCTGGGTCATATCATCTCAGAGGCAGGAGTTTCAATAGACCCAAAGAAGGTGAGAGCAGTAGTTTCCTGGGAGCAGCCTAAGAACGTATTTGAGATATGGAGTTTTCTGGGGCTGGCTTGTTACTATAGAAGCTTCATACAAGACTTCTCCGGCTTAGCAGCGCCGTTGAATGGCTTTAATAAGAATGGTGTGAAGTTATTTTGGTCAGAAGCTTGCGAGACTGCCTTTTAGGACCATAAAAAAAGGTTGACATCACCACTGATCCTGATACTCCCAGAGTAGGGGCAGAGCTATACAGTGCACTGTGATGCATTAGGGATTAGGTTGGGAGTTGTGTTGATGTAGGGCGATCAGGTTGTTTCGTACGAGTCTTGGCTGTTGAGGCCACATGAGAGGAATTACCTGACATATGATCTCGAGTTGGATTTTGTTGTGCATGCATTGCGCTGTTGGAGACATTACCTATTGGGAGAACATTTTGTGGTTTTCACCGATCACAAAAGTCTCAAGTATATCTTTACTCAACGTGACATGAATCTGAGACAGTGATTGTGGGATGAATACCTTCAGTCCTTCGACTTCGAGCTTTCCTATAAAACTGGTAAAGGTAATGCAGTAGCTGATGCACTGAGCAGGAAGACATAGATACAGGTTGTGTAGGAGGCCAGTGGCGAGTTGCAGCTTTTGGCTTTGTTCTCTAGGATGCATTTGGAGGTGCATGGCAGTAAGGGGCAGACCTATCTTTCATCTTTAGTTATGACCTCTACCCTCCTGGATAGAGTGAGGATGAGACAAATATCTGATTTACAAGGCTTGTCCTATGGGAGTCGGTCGAAAGTGAGGACCCTCTACCTGGTTGGATGATAGGCGATGGTGAGGTACAGTGTTTCCATGGATGAGTATGGGTTCCATGGGATATATGCGAGGAGATGTTGCAGGAGTTTCATGCTTCAGCTTGGGCAGTTCATCCTGGGGTTACCAAGATGTACCATGACTTGAGACGTTAATACTGGTGGCTGGGTAAGAAGAGAGATGTAGCTGGTTTTGTTACGAGATGTTCCACCTGTCAGCAGGTGAAGGCGGAACATCAGAGACCAGCTGGATGGTTACATCAGTTACCCATACTGAAGTGGAAATGGGATGATTTCACGATGGATTTTGTGACTGGGTTTCCAAGGTCACCTTGAGGCAATGATGTCGTGTGGGTTTTTGTGGACAGACTCACAAAGGTAGATCACTTTTTTCTAATCAATGAAACCTTCAGTGTTGATGATCTCGAAAGGTTGTATATCTGATAGATCGTACGTCTTCATGGGTCCCTCGTTCTATCATTTCAGATAGGGACGCCCATTTTATGTCTCATTTCTGGCAGAGTTTTCATAGGGAACTGGGTACACAGGGGATTCTGAGAACAATTTACCACCCTCAGACCGATGGCCAGTCAAAGTGTATGATACAAGTGCTTCAAAACATGATGTGTGCATGCGTCCTAGACTTTGGGGGCTCTTGGGAGAAGCATATACCCTTAGTCGAGTTTTCTTATAACAATAGTTTTCAAGAAACTATCGAGATGCCACCATACGAGGCTTTATATGGTAGGCCATGCCGATCATCCTTGTGATGGTGAGAGGCAGGTGAGGCAGCTTAACTAGGACCACTTCTCGTCCAGGAGACTTCTAAGAAGGTCCAGTTGATTCAGAAGTGGATGGATATCATGTAGTCTCGTTAGAAATCTTATGCGGATAGCCATAGATGACCCTTAGAGTTCGTGGTCAGGGATCAGTTTTTCTTGCGTGTTTCACCGAGGTTGGGACACAGACGGATCAGGAGACATAGTAAACTTTCACCGAGGTATGTGGGCCATTTTAGATTCTGGAAAAGTTGTTCTAGTTGCCTATCAGTTTCAGTTACCTCAGAGGTACCAATACATGCACAACGTCATCCATGTATCTCAGTTGCACCACTATAATTCAGACCCATCACACGTCTTTCAGCCCTAGGAGGTTGAGCTCGAGGGAGATGCATCCTTTGAGGAGCATTTGATTCGTATCGTTGACCGAAGCACGAAAGTTCTCAGAGGTCGGTGAGTTCCTCTCGTACAGGTGCTATGGCAGCATGGCCGAGTGCAAGAAGAAACCTGGGAGTGGGAGGCTGATGTACATGCTCAATGGCTGGTGTTATTTACGACTTTATCTTCGCCACCCTTGGAAGGGAAATTTGGGGATGAATTGCTTTAAGGAGGGAAGTTTGTAAGAACCTAGTTCTTAGTTTTGAGGTATGGGCTTCTTCTTTTCGCTTTTCCTTAAGTGTGTTTGAGAAAATATGGAAAATGGGGGAAAATACAAAATTTTGAATGTACACGCCGTGTACTTTTGACCATGTGGGATGAGTACACAGGGAATATACCAATGTCAGTAATGAATGGTGTAGGAACCGACTACACGCCATCTAGTGGTCCCATACAAGACGTGTAGTTATTCGATAGGAGAATAGTAAGGTGGTGGACAGGTGTGCAAAAGAACACGTCGTGTACTCAGGGAGACAAGTCATGTAGTAACGTCCGCAAATGAGCAGTGCCACACTGGCGGGAAGCCGCCTAAGGAACAGTTAAAAAATGGGAAGTACACACCATGTACATGGATGTACACGCCGTGTACATTGTTTTTTTTACTTAAAATGGAAAGTATCCACCCTTGTTCACAGGGAAGGCTTAGAACAGGAAGAGAGATTGAGAGGGGAAGGCTGGAGCGTTGAGGATCTGCCGAGTGCACGTCGGGAATCTAATTCTGCTTCTGTCGATCTCGTTGGAACCACAGAGGTAAGCCCTCTCATCTCTTGGTGTGTCTCTTCCCAATTCTTCATCTAATGGATGTTATTTTCATTTAACCAATAATTCTTTTACCAAAGATCTATGACGTCTTTGGGCGTTTCTGAAATCGACGTTAAAGTATATCACTCGTTGGCGTTTAAGGTAGGTGGCTTGGTGTTATTTTTTCCATTGTTGTGCATTTTGTGTGATTTTGAGCTAAAAACCCATGTTGGGGTGTCATGTGGCTTAGGACATGGATATTTTAAATACCTAGAATTGTAGAGTTAATTAAATGTGATATTATAATTTTTTTTGGGATAGATTCTTGTATCCAGGACCACCCCAGGGGTGAATTCCTCTGTTTAGCCGTTTGGCCAAAATACCCAAGGGTATGCCTTATTTACTTTTCACATTACTTTTTCCTTGAGTGGAATTGTATGTGAACTGGTTATTTACATGTTGGGAATGGCCCGGTTACTTATGCTTGAGGGTAGTGTTTTACTATAGCCTGAGGGCATGAATGTATTAGCCTAAGAGGAATCTCTTCTTAGGCCGAGGGTAACTTCTTCTGTGCTTGTGGGAAATAGACTCTGTGCCTGAGTGAGACACCTTTGTACGCCCGAGGGAAATATCTGAATTCCTGGGGGAAGATTCTTTTGTTTGGATTTCAATTACCTGAGGGTAAGGTTTTACTTGTCGGAGGACACTGACTGTTTACTTAGAAATTCACTGTGGTTTTTTCTTAATATTAATTGGTTAAATAGCTATTAAAATGGCAATATAACTGGTATGTTATTTAATTTTGAGCACTTCATAGTTTCTTGAATTTATTTTTTCACACTATTGTTGCATGTTTACACACAGTTGAGCCCGGGCCTTTGGTGAGTGTCTGTTGAGATTATTTGACACACCCTATTTGGGCCATGCTTTTCGGCCCAAACAGATTACATTTATGCAGGTGTAGATATGGGAAAGGGTCCTTATACAGGTACTTGATTTCTACTAAGGAGTAGGGGAGCATGGGACCGGGCCAAGGCTCATGATGCTACCGGCTATTTTGTTCTATTTTTCTTTTCTGTACTTGTAATGCACTGTATTGTTGTGTAACATGTTATGGCTATTTTCTTATAATTTGAGGCATGTTACACCATTTTATATCCAAGTTGTTTATATCTACGACAGTTGTTTATTTCAGTTGTGTATGGTTATATCTACTTCAGTTGTTGTTGTATGTTTTATTTCATTCCGTTGTGCTACACTTTGACAAATGAGGGCATATTTTCCCCACTATCATACATGGGCCCTCACTGCTAGTTGGAAGCCTCTAGCGTTTATGGAAATTCTCTTGAGGTCACGTGGATAACAAGGTTCGGGGAACCTGTTGAGTGTCACCCGGATCCAGGACGTTACACTCCTTTTATTCTACAAGATGTTGACTAGAATTGAGGGTCTATAATGATACTATATGGAGACTATTCCATCATATCCAAATAAGAAACAAAAATATAAATAATTAAAACAAAAAACATCGAGATAAATTAAAGATAACTAAATTCATTGAGAAAATATATCTAGTAAAAAATATATTACCCATTCCATACCAAAAGAAATTTCATAAATTTTAGGATAATCATATATGTATAATTATTTTTTTTGCATTGGTGGGTCTTAAACCTCAAGTCAAAAATAAAAAATTAATAAAAATGAATAAAAACAATAAAAAAATCCTAGAGTCCTATATTAGATCCACCTTTATTCCCATACTGTAACTATCCCAAATCAATAATCAATCTCACAACCCCCTCCTCCCAATGTTTAACCTTCCATAGTCAGCAATAAGAGATTGAGGATTGTGGCTACCAGAGTCCCAGCTAAAGTAATCCTTCAGTTAGTAACTACCAACAAGAGTATATGATAAATACAAATGAGAGGCATTTACCTCAACAAGAACATATAAAATATAAGGAAAAGATAAAAAACCAACTCATACATAGATATATAAAAACTAGATACCATTTACAACCATGTAATTCTATGAAAAACTAATACAACTACAAAGTCAATACAAGTATAAAGGATATACTCGGCAGTTACCATGATTCCCCAATAGCTCTTCTAAAACATTGAGCTGGTAAAATCTAGACCAATCTCAAAATTATTCATAATAACATAAATGTAGTTCATATATATGTGGGGTGATAATAACAACATACTCTATAGTATATTCAATTAATCCTCTCATACAAAATATAATTAGTGTATGATAAATCCCTATGAACAACAAATGAAACTAACTTCACACCTAAACAATTACACAATATTCCCTTCCTTACCCTGGCCATATCTCACTGTGTATCACATACAGGGGATACTGTAATATAAAAATGAAATAAATATTGTAACCTACCACAACATCCCCACTTGTTTTCCACTCTATCCCAAAATCATATTTTTATAACGATCTCTCTCTAAAAAAATCCATCCCAAAGATAAATGGGTTATGTATTATCATATAAACCTTGTAAATCATGTCATCTCTTCATCTGATATCAAATATCATTATAGTAACCAAGTAATTTTTTAGGATCCACCATATAATGTGTAACATGTTTCATATATTGGGTGTTATAAATCAAGCCATAACTTCACATTCCTCGAGTAAGGTACCTCAAGCCATTAAAACTTATATATGTCAAACCTATAATAATCATTTAGATATTATATCCAAGGATACATGTGTGTAAAATAATCTGAATCCATTAAAACCCTCATTAAATAGATTTGTGAAGCTGAAAACTTGTATGTCATCAAATAATACATCCAAAAGGAGAGAGAGGGGGTCTATATGGGGGAGTTAGCCATCCATCCTCGCCACTTGGGATGCTGTGGAAAACACCCACGAAGAGTCAATTGGGTGTTAGTCACCCTACATCCATGAGTGGTTGGAGTATGAAATAATAAAACATATAGTATGTAATATATTTCCTAACCACATAATGGTCATAATGAAATTCTATAATCAGATACACTTATCGTCACTCAAACACCCAACTGTCACTATTGTGGACTATATATCCTATAAGAACACAAACACTGAATGAGATAAATTATATTTATTTTTTCTTTTTTGTCATTTATATTGATTAATTAATTCATTGACACTAATTGATATTATTCAAATTCACATTGCATTGACTGTCACATCTCACTGATTTAAACAGAAATTTATCTATCTCAAGTGAAGTCCATTCCCTCTATGAATATTCCAATAGATTTCCTTTTTTCTTAATATTAATATTTTATTTTTAATTTTGAAAATAACCAACCAGTAGACTACAAATTTATTATTCATTTACAATTATATAATTTTAGTTATTCTAGGAAACATCAAATTAAACAGTCAAGATAGATGCATAACCAATCACATCAAACTACCTCAAGAAGTAGGGAATAGAATGAATATAATACATTATTGCGGGCATTGATTAATTAAATAGATTAATCACTAGGTAATAATCTATCTAACATCAAAAGTATGAGTAGGCCTAGCTTCAACCCATTCCAACATCTCTGGATCCATCCTCATCACTATAATGCACATCACCAAGAATCTCACCATGCATCTATCCATCTTAGGTGTCATGTGATAAAACAACCTTATGCCTCCCCAAACACATCTCATAATCCATCATAGTCTCACATCACATCACATAACAAGGCCCATGTCCAAAGCACATAGATGAAAAAACTCAAAAAAAATAGTGATTAAGGAAAATAGTCCCTAGAATAATGCATCCAATATTTACATGAAAACAACTATCAAGGACCTCAAAGAATGTACTTGGCCTTCATAATAAATATGAAACCATAACTAAAAACATTTATCTTTATCAAGAGACAATTGTTTATTCCATCTTTAATTAATTAACATAATTATTAAAAGTATCAACATCAACTAACCACAAGAATCAAAAATAAAAATCTACTAAGTATATATAATCACACTCATAGAATTAATTATACTATTTACAAAATTGAATAAGAAACATTCTCACTTATAATTAATTTTATTGTTTTTATCATAATATATATATCCTTCATCAAGTTATTTATCTAAATACTCTACCACATCAAATAAAACATTTAATTAAACCCTCAACCATGAATCTATTTTACTCCCATAAAATAAAATATAAACACCATATTTATTAGACATGATCATTCCTTAATTATGAGACCAAACAATAAAATTATAGACATTAAATATTTTATGATTTTAATCAATATGACACATGATACCAAAATAAAAAACATGATAAATTGCATATATTGATAGTCCACTATCTAGTTAACCATGATTAAAACCATTATCACAGTCGAAGAACATATGTGACTGCATACCATAACTCATTATTTCATTTTTATTGTTAATCATTTGATAGGGTTAATTCCACTACCACCAAAAAATCTAAATCATGATAACATTATAAATTCACATAATATATAATGATATGTAACATATCCACATACCTAAGGAATCAATGTTTTTCATGTAATAATGGAATTGAAATGTGGATCTTCACTTAACTCTATCGTAAGGAAATAAATAACCTCATAGGGAAGTTATGACATGAAAAAACCAGATACAATTAAAAAAAATTAATTACAATGATGAAGATCAAACTCCATGGAATTTAAAAAATAATGGGGGAACACAATATCAAAATGATGTAAACTTTGAGAAAATAGAGTAAGAACAAACCTTAAAAAACCATGGATTTTTCACATGATTCCACTAATTAATCCATGTCTAATGGGATTTAAAGTCTTTAATAAAAACCAACCATGGTATCCCTGGGGTTTAGAGTAGAAGTGGGATAAAATTGGGTTTGGATGGTGGTTTAGATATTTATAGGGAGACAAAAATATAGAATACTGTATTGAAACCCAAATTATAACACCGTAGAACCTACCTACTTTTGTGATGTATGAGGGACTATGATACAACCTCCCTGGTAAAAGTGCACTTGAGGAATATGGCTCCATATATGGTCATATATCCTATTAACTAGAGGAGGGACCATAATACATCCAAGGACACCACATTGCAATCATTTACCTACAATAATAGATGATATACCAAAGCCTCTCTCTATGGCATTATTTCCCCAATTTTGGTTGTATTTATGATAATCTCATTCTCATGACCCAGTTATGGATTCATTCTTACTAAACTACAATTATTATGATTATGGTGAAAAATCTTCAAATAAAAATATTTTACAACCAATCTCTCTTGTATTCTCTCAAATTCTTCTCTTAGAAACATCACTTCATCATATTCTCAACGGAAATGGTAACCAGGATCTAGGCCGATATATTAGATATCAATTAATTAATTCTAATCATTTAGATTCTGATAAAAAATCCCAAATATAAATGAGTAAAAATGGTTTCCAAAAGTACTACCCCTAAATATAACTCTCAAGGATCTCACCATCATAGAAGCTCAACCACCTCACACTATGGAATAAGTATAAAATCATTATATAAAAACAATTATCTCTGAAATACAGTGCATGATATGATACCTCTCAAAAATATAATAGTCACTAATTAAAAATCAATTAAAACACATTTCATAAATCATATGAAGTTCAATGACCAAAAAATTAGAAACACTATAAGAGAATAGGTAAATAAGAAATAACTCAAGATAATGGGGAAATATCTATGAATTATATTCTTTATTATTGCTCCCACACCTTTTTCTATATACAAGACATGATCTAATGGAATAGAATTCCTATGAAACACATTTATCCTAGAGGTCATTGATCTCAAGAGGCATCCCCTTGAAGGTATTATCATCACCAATGTCATTCTCAACCCAATCAGTTATTTAGAAATAATTATGGGGATAATATAGGAGTTGTGACAAATGGAATACATCATGGATATGTCTTATTTATAGGGGATGTTCTATTTTATATGACACAACTCCAACATAAAATTTCACCTCAAAAGTCCCAATAGGAAAAGAAGAACATTTAATCCCATGAAAAAACCATCACGACCCATAATGAAGATTCTCTTTCAAGAACATATAATCACCAATTTTTAAATAAAGTGGTTTACCCTTATGATCTGCATAGCACATCTGACGATCCTACACTACTTTTATTATCTCATAAATTACCTAAACCATATGTATCGTGTTATGTAACAACTCCAACCCAATAATTAATAACTCTTAGATAATATCCCATAACAATAATGAATGTCAATTTTACATATAAAAAACTTAAAATGGTTCTGTACCAATGGAGAAATGAAACTATGGTTGTAATATAATTAAGACAATGTTTGTTTACTCACCAAAATACCTCTAAAATATATAACAAAACAATGTAACTTTCTTCAAGAGTATAGATATTCTACTCTATCTAACCATTCATATGTGGATTAAAATCAATTCGACAAATAATTGAGATCAAAATTTGTGTTGGATACCTCCACACAACCTTGAGGTAAAATTTGGATCATAATCAGAATGATCATCTTTGGATGTATATGGAGATTCACTACCTATAGAAGATATTGGATAAAAATCTCCACTAAGATTGAAATCTCAACTATAATAAAGTGGGATGATTTCATCAATTTATCCATTTTCACTCATATAACATCATAGCATTCCTGATCTAGAAGTACACTGGAAACTATTTTCATCGTTATTTCATACCACATTCAATAAGGAAAATATTACTGCTCAATAACACCACAGGAAAAAACTATGTTGTGATATTACCTAATAGTCGACCAAAAAAATACAAAAACTTTTCATCTAAACACATCTACCTTGGCCACAAAAACATCCCTCGGGGAGATTCATAGATTTTTGTCATGCCAGAATGTATATCCAAGGTTGATCTATGGAACACATAGATAATGATATCATGAATTTTCTAAGGGATGAAAATTTTCCTAGGGAAAAAAATATTTTTTCTATCTTTATATCAACCATATTTGAAATCAATAAAAATTACTCTTTATCTCTAGAACACCATATTATAATCAACTAGCAAGTACCCCCACACCTACAGCACCATTGATGAATAGATAGTCATCAAGAAAAGAAAAAATCTACCTCCAGCATCTCCCATATAAATATGCATCACATAGAAGTCTTCCATCAATCTCAAGGAATATATTGATTTATGAATTAAATCACTACATGACATAATACTTAGCACTTCAGCTACAACATTACATGTGCTAGGAGTATATAAAATCTAAAATTCATAATCTTTTAATAATTATAGAAACTTTCACTATATTACGTTCATGTCAAGATGTAAAAAAACTTAATTCAGAATCATATTGTTTCTAAAAACACAAAATGACTACGGATATGTATTGTCAATAAAAAATCAAGACAAACAAAAATACCAAGAACTCGAGATCATGGGTGGTGAGGTTTCGGTCTAAGGGATGTAACTAAATAGACTCTTAAAAACAATTGATCTCTAATATAGTAGAAGTCATCTAAAAAAGATATTTTGAGCATCATATAAAACCTCAATCTAAACTCCCTCTAATGAATAACTGAGTACTTGAGCACTAACTAACATCACTTTTACATAATTTAATGTTATTGGGAAATGTTAAATCATTAATAATTCTTAGTCCATTCTAGTAAAAACTATCAAAAAAAATTTAACCCAAAATAATTCATGTACTAAACTCATACAAAATCCTAAAAGACCTAAAAAACTATATACCTTCATAATAGTTTTGGTGGATACCCAATAAATAACTTCATTTATCATTTATGGTTCAAAAACTTATACATGATGGGATAAAACATGCCCCAAAGATATAAAATTCACATAATAGAGATTCTGGATAGCTTTTTATGATGGACACAAATTATTCCCAAAATTATTAGGCCTAGAATCCTCATATGAAAACCGATCTGAAGCATATCAAAAGATAGACCAAAAATGGATATGGAAAACCCAAACACTATGAATCCCAATTTTAGTATTATGTTGTTCCATGGGTCTAGATAACTTTAATATCTATTAATGAAACTACTCTTGGAACTTTTCACTAAACATATCCCATAAGACATTTGACGCTAAATAATCCATGATGAACAATATCATCAATTGCCAAGAATCTCTAGAAAGTATCGTCACTAAAAATGAAATCTTGTGTGCAATACAATCATGGACCTAACTAAATTATATCTCAATATCCCCAATCCATACCTTTATTACTATGTCTAAAATAGATCCATCCTACTTATGAAGACACTATCACTAAAATGTTTAGATTTTCCTCCTACATACTTCAACATTGATGGCCTCTACTCTACAATGATTGGCTAAAATATCATGTTGAATGCATTCATCAAGAAACTTATGATGGTTTTTACATGGATCCATTCTTATAATATGAAAAAAATAGTATGGACTCCTAAACCTGTGGTATAGAATAATTAGGATTATTTAATTTGTTATTATTTTTTTTCTTTTATGGTTTATTATATCCTAGGTTATACCAATTTCAAACATGGGAAGATATTATAATGATACAAGATCATTTCGGAGGTCTCTACCCTATAACCATTAACACATTACTAATTAGGCTCTGTAAACATAATTTTTTTTGAATCAGACCATAGGGGAACATAAAAGATTGTTTCTTAGTCAGTTTACATAATTTAAATAGCTTAATAAACTTTGTTGAAACAGTTTCCCTAAAAACCCATGCGTACTAAACTACTCCTACATCCTAACATTATCTTATCCTTCAACCTAAAAAATTGATACCACTATTTTTGGACTGCCTTTTCCCAAAGAGCACCCCAACTGGGATGGAAATGGGAAAAGGAAGATATTGACTATTTGAGTCCCACCTTCAGTAGGCACTGAGTTAGAGACTAGCACTAGGGGTATATCATACATAAAAATTGGATTCATTACCAACTAAAAGAACATGTGGATGAGAGAGATAATACCGACACACCAGTGAAATATTTATCATATATAGATAAACGAATCCCATTTGAAAGCATCTAATGTAATACAGAACTGATACAAATGAGAAGAACTAAAACTATCAAAACATAAACTCAATAGCGAACATGATTCTCAAATACATCCTAAAAATGGAAATATAGTAAAGTCAATAATAATATTTATCATTTTCCTACTAACCTAATAAAATTTTATGTATATGCAGGGTGAAAATAATTGTATACACAGTAGGATGCTTCATAGATTATCCCATGATAAAGATAAAGAAATCATGTTAAATCATGTTGAACTACATCTGAAACTAACAAGTAACATGAACATGTATAATAAGTGTCGAGCCTCACCATGGATATCACTCACCAAGTATCATATAAAAGTGCAGATATATTATTGTAATGAATCAACACCGTTAACCTAAAACCTATTACCAACTACATTTCTTCTCTACACCAATTTCATACATCCTGAGCTACCTCTCTTCAAAAGATGTCATCTGACAGACACATTGATTGAGTATCACCACATGAAACTTCTATTTCATGCCATCTAATCATTCCATATCACATATCCATATCATAATAAATTAGTTTATGGTAAAAGCTACATCCCAAATAATGTCAATCAAACATATGGTATTATAACTCAAGCCACCACAACACATACACTATGTAAGTTACCTCAATCCATTATAGTCTATATATGTCATAACTATACCAATACATTTGATACTATATTTAGAGATTCATGTGTTTGAAATAACAGCAATACTGTATATCCTTCTACACACATATATGTGATATTGACCACTATGCATACCAAAATATAATACAATCATGTTTAGAGTGTGGGAAAAAATGGGGTAGTTAGTCGTCAATCATAATCCTCAGGATGTTGGGGAATGTACCTTCCCATAGTACACTACTTTTCAATTTCCCTAACTACATGGGTGGTTTCAAGAATAAAATCACAAAAAATGATATAATGTAGGTAACAAACACACAATGTAAATAACTCAATCCTAGGCTCAATTGTAGTTTTCATCACTCAAACACTCAATTTCTCTTGCTAAGGAATCTATATCTTATTAAAAACAAGCATGGTAAAAGATGCATTAAATTAATTCATTAATTTTTATCATTTTTTTATTAAAAAATTCATTAGACATTAATTACAATTTTCCATAATTATATTTCATTTACTATAAATTAACATTTATTAAAACAAAACATTACCATTCCCAAGAATGTTTTATGCCCTCCCAACATAATCTAAAAAAGTAAATGGTTTCTAAATATTATCAGTAATTTTTTCATTCTAGTAGGATCTAGTTTCATGGGATAAACATTTATTATTTTTTACCATTCTATAATTATATGTAATCTTGGAGAAATTGAATGATACATGCAAAATACATTCATATTCTAGAACATTCAGACACCAAAAGAAGTGAGAAACAAAAAGTAGATAAAGATAATAATGTACATACACTCATTAAAAAAATTCATTCATATGAAATAATCCATATTCTAGAATAATGAAGGGTAATCCCAACTTTAACATTTTCCATCAACTGTAGTGTCATCCCATTTACCATCATCCAAATCACCATACTTCTCGTAGTCATATATGTCAACTACAACCACAACATTCATCCTCCTTGACCATATCACATCATACATTTTAATCACATATCGCATCCCCTAGAAATGATTATATCCAATATAAAAAAGATGGAATCAAGAAAAAATAGTTAATAGGGAAATTAGATGCTATTATAGGGCATCCAACCTTCCAATGGAAACGATTATCAAAGCCCCAACCTAAGAGACATAGGCTTTAGAAGCAATGTGCACCCATGCACCCAACCAATTATATTTATCAAAAAACATGTTTGTATTCCATCTTTAATTTACCAAATTATTTATTATTAGTTATAAATTCAGTTAACCAAATGCATCAAGCTGTAGAAATTAATTATAGCTATTTAAACATACTATCAAAATAAATTTATGTTTAAAAAAAGAGAAGAACAATTACCAGTTACCTTTAATTTTATTAGTTAACCTCAATACTCTCATGTTATTTATCTAATTAAATTAAATAGTTTAATATCACATTCAATCAATAATTAAATCATGCATCAATTTGATTTACATCAAATTTAGATGAAACACTAGATTTATTAAACACGCATCTTCCTTGATTCATAAGAAAAATATAAATATTACCATATTTATGACCCTTGCCAATTTATTTAAAATATAACATATTACCTGATGTAGAAAAAAATTGAAACAACATTGATAGACAATACACTATATACTAAATCAAGAGGTGAACGGCTATCAGGGTGGAAGAACACATGTTTTGACTAACCATAAGATATTATTTCATTAAAATGTTTTATCTGTTATTATAATTAAATCCATTTCCACTCATAAAGATAAATATTGATATATGTACAATTATATGAAATATAAAAGGAAACATAATGAATTTTCTACATCATGGAAACAATGTTTTCCATGAAAAAACATGAAAAATATATGAATCAATAATCACATATGTTGTATATAATGTAACGATATATCAAGGAATTCATGCCACAAACACCATATAAAATAACCAAAAGGGTATAGATAAATTTATATACTTTAAAAAGAATATCCAAGCATTCAAAATTTGGGAAAACAATATTATATATAAAAAACGTCCAAAATTATATTCAAGAACCTACCTCGTATCACAAAAAATAGATCACGGGAGGTTTGGGATTAATCACTAATGAAATGAATTCAAAGTCTATAAAATACCCCATAGACGCCTATGGATATAGAATAATTATTGAAATAAAAATGTCTTTGCATGGGGATTAGTATATTTATAGGAAAACCCACACATAGAAGACAAAAATGCTGCCACCTTGGACACACTATAGAACCAATAAACTATAATGCAGTGTATGGGAAAATTCCCCATCCAACCTCGTCAAAAGATCATACGAAGAATATAAATACATATTGACCAAAAATAAAATTATCTTGAGGAATGACCATAACATAGTAATTGATGTCAGGTCATACACCTTTCCTGACAAGAATGGAGTAAATGTCGGAGCCTACCTCTATGATACAATTTCCCCCATTTATGGTAGTATCGATAGAAATAAAATCATAGGGGTCCTATGAAACAATCATTGGCACTATGACACATTGACCATGATTACATTGAACTATAATGCTTGATGGCGTAAAATTTTATACCGCTTGTACTTTACATCCAAACCCCCTTCCATCTCCTGAATCATCCTTTAAGAACCTCTATGACACCAATACTATAAAATAAATGGATACCTATATTTAAGACATTAAAATAAATCATATTTAATTTTCCTATATCTTATCATTTAATAATAATGATTTCTCTACTACAAATGGCTACCTAATAAGGGTGTGATTGAAACTCATTGGCACCAAAAATGGTGTTCTTTAATATATACAACCCGATAAAGTTTATGTTAATTTACTAGAAAAATGATAAATTTAATAAATGAAGAAGAATAAAATATCCTCAGGATCTAAGGATACATATGCGATTCTCCAGAGTTGAAAATACATGTGCTATATAACATATCTATTGGATATTTCATAAGAACATATGATGCGACCCAGACATTTCATACATAAATATCATATATTATTTGATGTATATTCATTATATATCAATATGGTCCACCTTAGTAATGTAAATATTTAATGTTTTTGGAATCATGGATACATAATGAATTGGCACATAGAAGATCTGTATCATCTCCAAATAAAATCATCATAACTAACACTCATCATAGAAATATATGTTTAAAACCATTAATTATATCATAAAGAAAATTAAACGTAATAAAGGGTGAGATCGTATGTTTAGTAAAGGTAAACCAGTAATATATCAATAAATAATCATTTCTAATCATAAAACAATCATACTAGTATGATAAAATGATAAAAAATTGTTTAAATCATAAACCATAAATATATTGACTATAATCATGAGTTATGGTATATATATTTCTCATAAAAATAGTAAAGACATAAGAGTATAGAATTATAAATAACCAATCAAGATTAATGATATAATATCATAAGAATAAGAATGTGTTATAATAATAAATTTATATAATTATGAACATGTATATATTGTAACAATTTCACTCATTAACTTAAGGAAATGATATCATTTCCTCAGATAAACATATGGACATGAAATAAGGTCAAGGTATAAAAATATGTACACGAAACTAGTTCCATGCATAATGTAGTGAACATCAAATCATGCTCAACCATAACATTTTAATGTAAATTCATCCATATTTACTTGATGCATTGGATTTATATTACATAAACACATTTCATAATATCATAATTGATTCATATAAATGAAAAAATATCATAAAACGTTTAACATTTAATAATTTAATAACCCATTGAAAAGAAAACATATTTCATTTGGATTTCATTATCAAAGTTAGTTACCATATAGATAAATAATAATAATGGTATCATATAATAATATCTTAATTGATGTATAAGAAACATCAAAGTATGATATCATTGATGAGAAATACCATTAATATATCATACGAATATTTCTTAAAGAAAATCACTATTTCATTTTAAAATAAATTATTTCAAATATAAAAAATTCTTTAAATTTAATTAAAAATATTATTTGAAATTGATTGTTGAAGAATATAATGGAATATTGAATGAAAATGTAGTCATTATGGTAGGAAAATCCATTCATATTTTATTCATAATAATAATGATTCCTTTCACATTTTTTGTAAAAATTTAGTAGTACCATGTTTGGAAGACAATAAGAAGATGATTTTAAAACAATTTCAAATAAATTTAAACTTGTCAAAAAATATCATTCAACTATAAGTTGATATTTCAAAAACAGTCAACAAAACATTTAATGAAAATAAGTATTTCGATGAAAAAGATTTTTGGCCAAAGTAGAAATAATATCTGTTATTCATAAAAATATTATATCAATCATTTTAAGTACGCAAATGTGGAAAATATTGCTATAAAAATTTTATTAAAAAATAAATAAAAGAGAATAAAATATATGGTCTTAAAAATATATGAACTATATAATTTCCCTTAGGGTAAGTTTAGCAAAGACAATCCTTAAATGAAATTAGATCTTAACATAAATCACTAGCCTCATGTCATGTCAGGCTTCTTATGCATTCAATAATCACGTATAATAAATACAGATTTATTATAAATCAATATAATCATTTTATTAAAAAATATAAAACCATATTATTCTTTTAAAACATCACAAAACTAGTTTATTAATAACTTATCATTAAAATCACTATTACAGGTGAAAACTATAGATTTTTTTCTGAATGTCTCGAGTCAACAGTAGTGGTCTTTATGTATTGATCATGGTTAAATATTATAAATAATTTTAAACATGTAAAATTTATCATATATAACCATTATATACACTTGAAAAACTTTTTATATAAAGTGGTGATGAAAATCAAAATACATCTCCTTATGAATATGGGAATATATAAAAACACATGGGGTGATGTTTCGACATTTTGATTGATGGAATAAATGAATGGAAAATAATAATTCATCATAAAAGGATAATTATTATATAATAAACTTCAAATATATTTTTGTAATATATATTTATTAACATTAATGTGAAGAAGAAATGAAAAATTAACTGCATCAATTCATAGATGTGGTAGTCCCAATGTAAGAATGAGCCATGTTATCATTTCATAGCCTTTCACAATGTGATATGGTAGATAAGATATGATACTTTGAAAAGTAGAATAATTTTAAAAAATATTATATATATATATATATATTAAATCCATCTTAATAACCTACCATGAAGGTTGCTTATGGAGGATTATTCATATCTCTAAATGGAGGGGGTAGTTCACATGTACACATGAGTGACACATTAATTTCCCATTTGATAGAAATCACGTGGAAATAGCCTATGAAATAGGAAGAATAAAATCATTGAGTATTTATGAAATAGATCCATCATGTTATTATGGATAAACATTGTTTTATAGAAAATGTGTGAAGAAATAAAACTGAAATTACTATGTGAAGTGTTATACCTCTTCATTGACATGCCTACTTTGGCATAAACCATAATCCTTAAAATGATATATTTCTATTAAAAATCCCTATAAGATATTGGGATGGATGTTGGGAACATATTTATTTATAAATTTTTCAATATTATAGCCTCTAGATTGTGTAAAAATATAAAATAGTTAGTGTCCATTTATTGTGAAGAAAAGAACACACATAGAATTACGTAACATATTAACATATAATAAATTATTTATCTTATGAAAGTTGAAAAATGTGTCCAAAATATGAAATATAATATAATAAATTGTTTAAATCCCATAAATGAATAAAACTTGGATATGTTTTTAAGAAATTTTAAACCATATATTTTGGTTTAACCCCTTTGTTATCAAATAAAAACCTTAACTATGGTATTGCATTTTTCATTATTATAAGGTTATAAACATACTTGTAAGTTAATAATTGGATAAAAATAACAGGTAATGAAATTTTAAACAATTTCATGTTTCTATTGTTCCGTTTAATTATTTTAATGATTTTAAAATAATATTATTAAATTTCATTTAATTTGTAATACCATTAAATTCGTTTTAAAAATTATTCATATATTTTTACATCAATGAAATAAATAATGTAATGGAATGAGAATATAAAATATTTAAGAATTAATTATACATCATTATTAAAATTATGATAAAATTAATCAACCAAAAAATATCAATTTTTATTTTATAAAAAAATTTTACTATGATTTTTTACTATTCCAAAAGTATTATGTCAGTGTTGCATAATCATAAAAGGTAATTATTCCATCACTAAAAATTGAAATCTAAATTTCCATAATAAAAAAAATTGATGATGTAAAAATAAAATTGAATATTAAATAAAATCTTATTATCCTTATGTGAGCATATAATAGAAATTACAAGTATGAGAGTGATATTTTGGACTTTTCTTTTACATAGAATAACATAAAGTGAATTATAAAAGTCTATTAGCATGAATATCCTATATATTGTAATATATACATCTTTTAGACAAATTAATATCATAAAATGAAATATAGGAATTCATTAGGATGATTTTGAGTCATTATTCGACAGTTTTAAGTAGGTTTATTTCATTTTACACATTATGATCATTGAAAATTTTACCATGATTTCTATTCAAATTTTCAAAAAATAAATGTGTCATATTTACTAAATATGATTTTACAGATTTATTATATAGGATACATTTTTAATGATTTATTTCCTAGAATGGGATAAGATCAATTTTATTGAAAATGAATAAAACACCATGGAAATAAGTTTTTAGAAAATTGTTTTTTAGGCATAAAAAAGAACTTATTCAAAAATAAAATATATTTTTGATTCTCATTGATTTATTTAGATAACTTTTAATAATATTTATTTTATATTATTTGAAAAAAATACAAAAATACACTTTTTAAATCACAGTATTAAAATTATAAATTGATACTTTTATAAGAATAAAATTTTGACACCACAATGGAAAATAAATCTTCTGAAAAAATTATTAAAAAAATTCCTTTGATAATATTTAAATAATGATAACTAAAATAATAATCATTCCCTTAAAAAAAATTTCTAAAAATTATATAAATTTATTTTAATACCAATTCAAATAATTAAATAAAAACTGATTTTTAAGAAAATTTATTTTTTACAAATAAGATGTCTATATTAAAATTTGAGTTCTTATTTATAATGAATTAATAAAAACATTAGAATTATATAAAAAATATAAATAAATTTCAAAATATTGTTATTTCTATTCTACTTCCAATTTAATATCTATGTTAAAATGTTCATATAATTATATTTTTATAATATATAATTTGTGAACCTAAACCCATTATATCGGATCTGGTGTCTACGTTATTACATTTTCATTACATATAAGGAATTATATAAAAAAGGACTAAATTTTTTAGCAGTCTTTGTAATCTTGATGAATAAATTATTCTCATGGTACTTTTCTAAACAAAAAATACCATATAATTTTTTTTAAATTTTTAAATGTATCAGTATTCCATATAGCATATCCTTTAACATAAATCATAGACCACTTCATGGAATCCATAGTTAAGAAAAATAAAGGTGGGATAAACTGATCAGTATGGTTTATGTATAATGGAAGCTATCACAAATCAATATTGAATAATCAATATGACAAGTTAAATAACTGAACACATATAAAATATTATCAGTAACTAGGTTGTCATAATTATATAAAGAATAATCTATATAGAAATTTGAATAATTTAAAATAAATTCCATGTAATCAATAAACCATGAATTAAATACATCCTGAGATAATATATTTGTGAAAATATCATGTATATGTATAAATAAATAGATGATGAATGAAATTAATATTTATTGGACGTTATGATCATAGGTATAATGATACCTCTATCGTTAATAACGTTGACAAAATGCTATAAAGTACATCTAGAACCTTATTTAATGACTGATTCACCTTATGAGACTATAAATTCATTGAGGGGTTATATAATTCCCAAAACCACCCATCACCAAATATAAAAATAATTCCTTATAAATCAAATAATCTATTTAATTCATGAATAATTTTCTTCATCATAAAATATCTATATTGATAATGTATACAAATTTATAAATACTTTCATAGATAAAAAAATTTCAATATAGAAAAACGTATATAAAACATTTACACAGTTTAATAAATAAAGGTGTCCATGAAAAATAATATGAAAATATTAGTGGAAATTTAATGTCATATGAACATTGGAGATTGAATAATTTGAGAGATGGTTAATGACAAAAAAATGAATCAAGAAAGTGAATGTCAACAATTTTCTTAAAGAAAATGATCAATCTAATCCATAAGAAGATTAATGGTGGTATCAATAAAAAATATCCCGAGTCAAGTATATTTAAAATAAAGGGTTATTGTTATTGATGAATATAAATAGAATAAAAATATCTATAAAATTCTTGAGGGAAATATCCTTTTCATTTTGAAAATAAAATTTTAACCAAATGTAGAAAAATAAATTGAAAATAAATTTTAGTAAACAAATATTTTAAAATATATACATGAATCCTTAAAACAATTTATTGATCATGATGTTCAGAAATTATTTTCTTGTCATACACGTTAAAATAAATATTCCTTTCACTTTTTCTTTAAAATCCAAATGGGAATTGTTTTAAAATTGACATAAATATTCCTTTAAAAAACTGTAAAAATTAAAAATTTGGAAATGTTATTTAACAAATCATTAAAAAATGTCTAAATAATTTTTGAAAACATTTTTAGAAAAGCTGGTTTTGGTAGAAAATGGATTTTTGAATGAAGAGAGAGATAAAGTCGTATTTTCCTAAAAACCATTTCTCAATTATTTTTAGTACCGAAGAGTGGGAAATTTTCACTACAACTTAAAAAATCCCAAATTACAATAAGAGAAAAAAATTAAAATACATTACTGTCCAAGGCTCAAACAATTTTCATCAATGTAAATTGAATCATAAACATTTACGTATAAAATGAGATTTTGAATTAAACCCTTATAAAGATCATAATACTGAATTGAAAATTAACTAAAGAATAAATTATGTGTATGAAATTTAAATATGATTTAAATATGTTTATATAAAACATTATATTGTAAATATTCAATTCACACAAAATCCTATAATATAAAAGATAATGAAAAATTAATATAAATCAACAAAAACAAATTGAGTTATGAAATTATTTACCATAAGGTCATTTTCAAGTCAAAACCCCTTAGATTAAATATTTGAAATTGAAACATAAAATACCATAAATTTTTAATTTACCATGATATTATATGTAAATAGGAAATTATATTCACAAATAAAATTAAAAAGGTTCATAACATTATAATATTCCTCAATGAAGGTAAATTGAGATGAAGACCCTTACAAAGATCATACCATTGAAGTGGAGATTATTAGATGAATTTATAATTTTTATCAATTTTATATCTATGTAAAAAAGTGTTAATATAACATAAAATTATAAAAGGTTATTACACACATAATCATATCATGAAATAATCAATTAAATTGAAATTTAACCCAATGAATGGAAATTTAGTTTAGAAATCCTTTAACAAATGATTCCTTTTGGTGGAAGGAATTTTAACATCCTGTAATGATTACATAAAAGAACCATATTAATATTTATATTGTCATATATGGTCTTTTAATAAAATATTTTCACTTATTTGTTAATAATATTTAATTATTTTCAATATTTCACATGTTAATTGTCATGTTTTCTCATTTTTTTTGTAATGAAACTTCCAGTTCTTTAGTATATTATATCATTGTATCTTCTCAAGATTAATGATAATTAAATAATTCTAACATTTATACATCAATTATAACTTTATTACGACTCATGAAAAATAAATTTCAGAAATAAATTGATAGGTCATATGTATGCATGAGTATCATTTCAATTTATCATTGATCGTTATGGAAAGGTGATAAAAAAATATTTTATCATTAATGAATGATCATAATTTCATAAAAAAAATATTATAAAATTATATATTCATATATAAATATAATCCATATTTTTGTGGTGGAAACAGTGTCACATCGCTTTGTGAAGGTGGTAGTTCACACATACGTTGTTGGAAAAAAAATCCCTCAAGCTAGATTGTATCATTTTGTGTTTGGTTTTGTTTCTTGACTATGAAGGTTTCTAGGGTGAATTTTTTATTTCCATATATTTTTTTGAAAATCCATGATGATAATGAATGATGAAAAAGGAATGGAATATCGAGAGGTAGTGAAAAAGAACTTATTCAAGGCAGTCATGTTTTCTAGTGTTTGCCAAATTTTTAGGGTAAAAAATTGGCAATTTGGCGAGCATCGTGAAAATTGGATTTAATTGAAGATCTCATAAATACATAAAAAAGGCATGACATTCACAAATATGGGATTATTGAGGTTGATTTTATAGATACTAGAAGAATGTTGACAGATAGATCTACATTACGAACAGCTTCATGAACAGCAGAGGTAAAGAGCATTAAGGGAAAGCTCTGCAATGGTGGTGCAATTGAATTGAAAGAACAGTATGTGATTACAAAAATATATGCAATCCGAAAATTTCTGTGGCGCATCATGATATAGATATAATTTCAGGGGGGGAATTCATAGCTTTTCATTATGAGGTGATGTGACACTGACTTTTCATGGAAGGTTGTCGAGTTGGTGGAATTGCCAATAAATAGGCCTCCACCCCCTAGAGATTAGTAGAGAGTTTTATAAGAAAAATTTGTAGCTATTTAATAGAAAAGTTGTTTTTTGGAGGCAGTGTGCTTCGCAATTGACAATAGCTTCACAGTGGGTAATCTAGCTCTGAAAAAGTGGTGTGTTCTATGTTGGAATAGGGAGCTTTGCGAGGGACGCCATGTTGTGATAGCTTGAGATCCACAATGGCCACGTATTTTCTAAGGATTTATCATTGTGAAGGCTTGATATCTGTGAAGTAGTGTGCTCCATGAAGTAGCAAGCTCTACAAAGGTTGGTGTTTTAAGAAGAGGCAGGGACATCATGAATTCTTGCATGAGCTTTGTAAAATTGTGAGTTTCACAAAGTAGACAGATTTGTGAAGGAATCACCAATGGTTGTTTCTCAGTGATCAGTTGAAAAGGGGTATTCATCTGGGGGAAAATTTGTACATCAACCTAGAATCTAGATAAATTGAACGATTCACTCATTAGAGATAATGAATAGACCTACATGTCTTTAAACTGTGAGTGAATCTTCAGAAGAAGGAGTGAGATCACATCAGTTGAGAGAGTAGTGACTTCTCATATTTTTATTCATTGTAAACCAAAATTGGTAGTGATTCCACTTTGAACTTGTAAGAAGCAGTGTGCTTATAGTAGATTTGGTTCATCAGTACATTTATGGTTTGTCCTCCTTGTATGTAGCCCAGTGCGGTTGAACCAATTAAAATTGGTGTGTCATGTGAATGCATTATGTTAAATTCATACTCTACAACAAGATGGAGATAGATAAGTGAGTATTTTCTAACAACAAACCAAGATCAAAAGGAGAAGTTGTTTTAATCTGTCATACCCAGATTCACACCCCCCCCCTCTTAGGATATGTAGCCTCTTGGTCCTAATAATTGGTATTATAGGGAGATTAATATTAGTGTTTCTCTCTTAAATAGAGGATACCATTCATAAAGGGCTTCCTATCTTCGATGGGAAAAAGTTTTAATATATGGAATAATCAGATGAAAAACTACTTCCATTTTTTGGGAATGGATGTGTCTATAGTATCAATGCACGTTATAATAGCCAATATTAATAGTGGTGCATTATCGGAAGTCGAGCGAAGAGAATTGGATGCTGATTTCAAGGAAATAATATATTAGGGGGAGCTCTGTCCAACCCTATTTATACAAAAGTTATTTCATGAAAAAAAATCACCTGCTCTGTGGAAAAATCCGTTGAACATATATGAAGGAGATACAATGGTAAGAGAGGAAAAGTTGCAAGTGTTGTGGAATAAGTAGGAAGATCTGAAAATGAACCCGAATGAGTCCGTTGGTGAATTCTTTGATAGTGTAAATATTATTGTGAAAGATATGCGATGTCTTGGAGAATTCACTGATGTCATTAAAATCATAAATTACATCTTGAGAAAACAACCACCTCAATTCAATCCAAAAGTTTCAATACTGAATGATAATGATCCAAAACAGCTAACACTGGAAAATTTTCACAGGAAAATGGTTGCATATGAAATGAGGAATAGTGATAATGAGGTTGTAGAAAAGGGTAAATCTAAATATGTGGTATTCAAGGCCAAGAAAAATCTCACCATTGATGATACTCTGGAAAAACAAGAGACAGATGAGGTGATTTCATTTATTTCTTCACATATGAAAAGTGGGAAAATAATGTTTAAAGGGAAACATCCACTAGCATGATTTAGATGTGTAATGGATGGTCATCTTGTGGCAAGGTGACCCAAAATGATTTAAAATGACGATAATGATGATGATGAATTTGAAATTCCCAATAAGAAGTATTCAGCCTATGTAAGAGGGAATAAACAGTTCAAAATAAATTTCTTCAAGAAGAAGAATTTTTTTCCACATGTATTTGGGAGTTTATATGAGTCTAAGGTTGAAGAAGTTAAGGAGATTAAAAACTCCAATTATTTTCGATAAAATGATATGGTGGTTGTTGCTAGTAGTGCTCAGGAAAAGACAGAAGCCGACAATGATTAAGAAGAATAATTTGAATGAAATATTTATATGCAAGATGAGTTAGAAAAGGCTCTTTAAGGGATAGATGTTTAGAGATCCAAAACAATGAAATTAAACAAAGTTATCCATGATGCTAAACTCAACATGCAACAACAAGAAGAATAAAATTTTGAGCTAATGGAAGAAATTGAGAAACCCAATTCATCAACACCAAAAAAACTCAGAATCGGTGAGTGAGTATAAAATCAGGGTTGAAGAGAAGAAGGGGGAGATTGATGTTATGAATAACATAATGAATGTTCACATAAAGCATATCGAAGAGATTGAAAAGGATTTCGTTGGACTAAAACAAAATGTTAGGGACCGAGAAATTTTTTTGACTCCCAGCATGTTATTAGGAAAAAAATCATTCATAATACATAAAAGATAAAAGGTTAGCCTATTAGTTCTGCAGGAAAAAAGAAGAAATTGATCTCTTATGTTAAGGCTAATCTAGGGCTTGATAAAAAAATAGAAAGATGTTAGGGTTGAATTCAAACTATAAGCTCCCATTATGAGGATGAAGATTGATTAAGGTAAAAAGTAGAATCAAGAAATTCAAAGAACCCAAGAGACAACTGGAATTACATAAGTGTGATGCATAAATGCACCTTTCATCAGGTGTTATTGCTATGGAAATATGGGACACTCCCAGAATGTGTGTTCTATTGCTAGGAGATACCAAATGGCACAAGAACAGAGGTGGCAGCCAAAACAGAACAATTCTCTAGAACATAAATTGAAGAAAACTATTTTTTTTCTGGAGGATTTGAGAAAATGTCTATATATTTCACATCGACCGTATAGTGGAATTTGTGAAAGTAGAATCAAAATTTTCTCATGCAGCAGATCAATGAGCCAACAGGTGAGTTTAAAATGAAAAACATATTTTCATCATTGAAAGATGAAGATGGTCCATCATAATCTGGGAAAGATCAGAAGCTGAAATCTTTTTTGAGGGTGAAGCCAAAAATATGGACCTTTAAGAAGAGAGGATATAAGGTAGTGGTTTCAAAAATTTCCCTAAAAGAATCAGACAATTTTGTTGTGTGGATCCATGATTGTGGTTTCACATCTCATATGAGAGGCAATAAGGATCTGGTTATAGGAATAAAACAATATAAAGAAGGAGTTGTCAAATTTGGAAATGATGAACGCCTGAACATAATTGGATCTGGATAGCCTAGGTTTTGGGGAAATGAAATAAGATGTGTTGATGTCTTGTTTGAAGAAGGTCTCAGTCATAGTTTTCAAAACTTCTATCAACTATGTGACTAATGACATTCAATGTGGTTCACCAAGATTACAAGATTCATCAAGGGAAGATATGGTATAATGATCTTATATGGAAAAAGAAAAACGAGGAATATCTTCATTGTAATTGGAGAAGAAGATATGTGTTTTTTATCCAGAGAAGAAGAAAATAAGTTTTGGCATAAATGACTAGGTCATTTATGCCTTCCATCCCTTGAATAATTAGTAAATATTGATCCAACTAGATACTTACCTAATCTATAATGGAATTTTATTCATATGTGTGATGCTTTCCAAGAGGATAATCTCATCAGAAAATTGTATCTGCCAAAGGAAAAGAAGTTAACAATAGTTCTTGAACTAGTGCATGTTGATGTGTTTTGCCTTAACAAACCAAGATAAATTAATGGATAGAGGAACTACATTATTTTTTTGATGACTATAGAATAATGAAATGGGTATTTATTATTTCCCATAAGTTTGGTGTTTTTATTTTCTTAATGTAGTACGGTAGGGAGTGCGAATGGATTCATGGACAAAACATTCTGAAATTTCTTATAGATAATGGTAAGGACAGTCAGGTAGAAGACTATCTCAAGAAATATGGGATAAGGAATCAAGTTTACTTAGTGAGAACTCTCTAAAATAATGGAGTGGTAGAAATTAGAAATATGATCATCAAAAACATGGCCAAAACAATGCCTATAGAAAAAGACCTACGAGTGAAGTTCTGGAAGGAAGAAGTGCTGACATCGGTCAACATTTCTAACAGGGATTTGTTGTGTTCGAAGGAAGGAAAGACTTAATATGAGATGTGGTATGGAAATAATCCCATAGTGAAATACTTTATAATATTTGGAATTATGTTCTTTATCCTTAACAAGGAGAAATATAGTAAATTTGATTCACACATAGATGAGGGGATATTCCTTGGCTACTCATGAAAAGGAAAAACATACAAATGGATAAATAAGAGGTTGGAGAAAGAAGTTTAGAGTAATGATGATAATTTTGTGGAAAAGGAAGAGAATAATCAACTACACAGTGAATAATTTCTTGAAGAAAGTGATAAAGACAAAAGTAACACAGGAGGGTAAGAAGTGGCCATTGTTGATTTAGAAGAAGATACTGATGATGAGAATGGGGGAGTAAATTATGTATCTACACATAATGAAAGGAGTCTACCTAAAATTTATAGACAGAATATCATTGGGGATCAGTCATCTCTAGTTCAGACAAGTATAATGAAATAACTACAGAAAAAATCATTCCTATCTCAGGAAGAGGCTAAATGTTTTGTTGATGAAGCTAAATATGAAAATCGGGTTCAGGCTATGAATGAAGAGCTACATCAAATTGAGAAGAACCACACATGGGAAATTATTTCAATGACAGCAGAAAAGAATATCATCAGGAATAAATGGGGCTATAAAAATAAGATAAATAAAGATAGGAAAGTTATTCGAAACAAATCTTGAATGGTGTGCAAAGGATACACCAAGATAGAGGGAATAGATTCTGATGAGGCATTTTCACCGGTTGTAAGGCTAGAGACAATCGTATTATTCTACGCTATTGTAGTAAAATGGATGTTTAAATTGTTCTATATGGATGTCAAATCTGCATTCTTGAATGGAATTCTAGAGGAATAAGGGTATATCAAGAATCCATATGGTTTTCTCATTCATGAGGATGAGAAGAGGGGTTTTCAGCTGATAAAGGCATTATATGGGCTGAAATAAGTACTAAGTGCATTGTACTCAAGGCTTGATGAGTATTTCAAGAACCTTGGTTTCCCGTGTGGTGGAGTTGATTAAATTCTCTATTTCAACAATGATAGTAATCAAATGATGATGGTGCCGGGTTATATTGATGACATAATATTTGGTGACATTTTTTCATTCGTTTACCGATGTTAATAGCAGGGAATTTGAATTTCATTTCTAAATCCAAATATTCCAAGAAGGTTTTGAGAATATTTGGAATAGAAAATTCCAATGATATTAAGACTATGGATGCTAAACTGATGAAATTATCGAAAGATGATGATGGAAACGCAATTAATATAACAGAATACAATAAGATTATCGGTAGTTTCTTGTACCTAACAATGACTAGACCTGATAATGTTTTTCCCCATGTCATGCAAAACGATATCAAATATATCCCAAAAAAACACACATGTTAGAAGTCAAAATAATACTTCGTTATATTAAAGGAAATTTGTATTTTAGTTTGATGTATACTAAAAAATATCTACAAGAGCTGTTGGGATATACATATGTATATTGGTCTGGTCAGTAAATGACAAAAAATCAACATTAGGATGTGATTTTTATATTTTTAGTTTTTGTATTTCATGTCTAATCCAGTAGAAATATTCTATTTCCTTGAACTTTGTAGAATATGAGTATATTTCCCCCACTCAAACACTCACACAGTTATTGTGGATAAAGTATCAGCTTGATGATTTGGGATTTGAATTGAAGTCTTCGATCGGAGTCTTCTATGATAATTGAAGTGCCATAAATCTCTACAAAAATCTCATCCATCACCCAAGGACAAAGCACATTGACATAAAGTATCATTTTTCAAGGAAAATATTGAATAGGTAATCGTGAATTCAGAGTATGTGCCTACAGAACTATAGGTTGTAGAAATTTTGACAAAAGCCTTACCGAAGGAAGCTTTTAGAAGGCATCGACTGGCTCTTGGAGTTCAGTCGGCTCCCAGCACATAAAAAGTGTGGATGTGCGATCCCCCCCCCCCCGAGTTGTGCTATATTTTTCCCTCATGTGATGATATTTGTTCTCTACTCTCCTGTATACTACAAAGGGGTGACATTTGGTTTCATTGAAAAATGGGGAGAAATAGTTTCTTCATAGGAAGAAAATATCTTAGAAAATGCCTCAGGTTGAAGTTGATAACTAGAGCAATGAGATAGGGGGAGAGAAAAAAGATAGGGGGTATGTGTTTTAAATTTGATGATGCTAGATGTGATCGATGAAATATTAGTTATAACAGTAGCTGAGGTTCGTGATGAAAGTAGTTTTTTTGTATCAGTATGGTATCAACGATTTGGGTCAAAAATGAAGTGATTCATTGATAAACTTTTCAAACTACTCTTGTCTCTCACACCGATAATTGATCATGTGGGCTTACAGTATGTGGTGAGTGAATCTTTGGACACTATCTGAATCACAATAGGTGAATAGTGGTAGATGATGGATGGAGATTCTTTGAGGTATCGAGGTGCATAAAATCATTATGAGATTAGTTTTTAACAAACCCAAAGGGGGAGATTGTTGGGAAAAAATACCTCATGGTAACATTACCTCATTTTTGAGTTGGTTGTGTTTGTTGTCAATGAATATATCCATGGTGAATTGTTGAGTTCAATAGATGTTTTTGAAAATCCATGTTGAAAAAGAACCATGAAAAAGGAATGATAGATATGGAGGTAGGGAAAAAGAATAAATACAAGCTGGCACCATTTTACAGTGTTTGCCAAATTTTTTGGGTCAAAAAATTGAGATTTGGTGAGCATCGCAAAAACTGGATTTCCTTAGAGATATATTAAAAAAATGGAAAAGACATGAGTTTCATGAAGATGGGATTATTAGAGTAGATTT
The DNA here is from genome assembly GCA_963277665.1 of Viscum album. NCBI lineage: Eukaryota > Viridiplantae > Streptophyta > Magnoliopsida > Santalales > Viscaceae > Viscum > Viscum album. Next base: position 396,363,512 of record OY728151.1, on the reverse strand, counting down.
TTCACATACTGGAAGAATGTTGAAGGTGAGTTCTACGATTATGAAAAGTTTCACGAATAGTAGAGGTGAAGAGAATTACAGTGATGCTTTGCAGCTGTGGCGTAATGGAATTGACGGAATACACCACAATTATGACGAGCTCTGTAATATGAAAATTTCAATGGTGCATCAAGATATAGAGATAAGTTTTGTGGGAATTTTGGAGCTTTTTTTTTGAGCTGACATGGTTCGTACTACGCATGGAAGGTTGTTGAGTCATGGAAATTGCCTATAAATAGGCCTCAACCACCTTGAGAGAAGAAAAGAGTTTTCTAAAAAAAATAGTATCTCTCTAATCGCAAAGGTGGTTCGTGGAGGCAATGTTCTTCATGAAAGATAGCTGCTTCGTGGTAGCTAATCTACCTCCACAAAACATGTGGGATCCCCATTGTATTAAGAATATTTGTGAAGGAAGTCATGTTGCGACCGATTGAGCTCTATGGTTGCCTATTATTTTTAAAGGATTTCTCTTTACAAAGCCTTGAGCTCTATAAAGTACTATGCTCCGTGAAGCAGTGAGATCGATGAATTTTTGTGCTTTACGAAGAGGCAGGGACTTCGTGAAGTCTTGTTTGAGCTATGTGAAATTCGTAGCTTCATGAAGTAGGGAACTTTGTGAAGGTATTTCGAAAGGTTTTTGCCTAGTGATCTATGGAAAATGGGTATTAATTAGTGGATAAAATTTGGACATCAACATATCATCTACATAATGTGAATGATGCACTCATTAGATATAATGAAAGAACTTACAAGTCATCAAACTATGAGTGAATATTCTCAATAAGTAGTGAGCTCAAATCTGTTGAGAGATTAGTGACTTTTCAAATTGTGATTAGCTTCAAACCAAGAAGGATAGTGAGTCCACTTCGAACTTGAAAACAGTATTGTGATTATAGTGGATTTGGTACATAATCACTTCGTCGGTGTATGCACATTGGATGTATCCCAATGCGGGTGAACTAAGTAAAATTCTTGTGTCCTGTGTGTGGTTTAAGATTCATTCATCCTCTGCAATGGGAAGGAGAGAGAGAACTGAGTATTTTCTAACAACAACAAAAGATCAAATGGGGAAGTTGCTTTATTCATTCATATCCCAATTATGCACCCCCACTCTGGGTATCTAGCCTTCTGGACCGAATGTAGATGAATGATGTTATCCTTTTTTATAGAGTGAAAATATAAGATAGAAAATGATATATTTTAATTTAAAAAAGATAAATACTCCTTTATTATTAAAATTATTTCATTTATATCACATATATTTATTATCTTTATCCTTATTACCAACTGTATAATGTGTGAGTGAAAAGCAATTTTCACCGCCTCTTGAGGCGGTAGTCCTTTACACATAAGAGTGACATTATTGTATCCCATACGGAATGGGATGTAAAAGGGGAATATATTAAATAATGATTATAGAGGTATAATTATGTTATAAATATCATATTTATATATATTATCAATAATCATACCCAACTGTGAGAGGTGGTAATTGAAAAAGAATGATATCAGTTCATGAGACAGTTGTCCACCGTACACCCAAATGAGGATTTCATAACCCATAAGGTGGATGTGGGGATTTTTATTGGTAATTCACATATAATAAAGACATATTAGTATATATATATATATAACTTCTGTCACAATAACATGATGTTTTAAAAATAATTTATGGATTTGTATGAATTAATAAAATATAAACATGTAGTTATGATTTTTACCACCTCTCGGTCATCCTCTTTAGTATTAAACCTTAAGTATTGATAGATTGGATTTTTTAACGAAAAAAGACTATGGGTTGATTTTATGGATATAGGAAAGTTATTATGTAAGGTCTTGGTAGAATCAAAATGGTTTTAATGTGTTAATAATAGAGGATATAGAGTATCCTTTTATATGTGAGGTTAGTGTCATGCCTGAAATTTTTTTAAAGAAAAAGGTATACTCACATGTTAAACATGATAAAAGGGAAAAAAATAGAATATTATATATAATTAGACATGATAAAGAAAAAATATGGCCTTTAAATATATTTTATAAAAAAATTATTTAATTTTAACCCTTATCTTCTTAGTTTAACCGCTTCTCATAAAGACATTATGACCTTAACCACAGTAAATATTTTTTACTATTTTTACTAGTCATTATTTTTGAAAGAGAAGATAATAATAAAAGAAAATATAGATTAATATTTATCCAAATATGGAATCTATTTTACTATATTCCATTTTCATTTGTAAAAATTTTTAACTTAAAAATAATCCCACATACATGACGAGAAATAGGTCTTTCGATGAGAAAATATTCAAAAGATTACAAGGATTTTATATCCAAATTCAATAAAAATTTATTCTATTTACCTAAATTGGGTTAAATAATATAAAATTGAACTAATTTTAATTTAAAACCTGTATAAAATATAATTTAACTTTTTAAATTATTAAAATTAAAAGGTTGTGTTCAATTAAAATTCTATATTTTTCAATATTCAATGAAAAATTAAACATTACTATGAAATCAAAGAAATTAACCGTAAGGTCATTATTATATTGTTATTTAAAAAATGTATTTAATTTTGTAAAATAAATTTTCTAAAAATTTTAAAAATTAATTTTAGATTATGTTTTTAAAGGGAATCAAAACAATCATTTCCAAAAAATACATTTTTTTAGAAGAAATTTATTTTCCATTTGAATTGATGTCAAAAAAATTTCAATAAATAACCATAATTTTCATAATATAGTTAGTAATATTAATAATTTATTTATTGGTTACAATGTATTAATATATAATGGTTCAATTACACTATTGGTTGTGTGTTATGTAATCTACCAAAGAGATTAAATTTAGATAAATTTTTTTTTCATTGTTCATTCCCGAAGTTACGTGGTGAATATTCAATAAAATACATTCTACTTATTTCATAAATTTTTTGCAAGACATTCTACCCACTATAAATATCTTGTGTCCTCAAAATTTAAATATGATCTCTGTAATCAGGGGTTTGATATTTGAAAATTATTTTGTTGAAAACCAATATTCTAAAAAGAGTAGGTAAAAATTCCCTTATTAAGGGAGAAAGGGAAGTAGAAAGGACACATCACTAGGTTTCTGTGTCAAAAACATTCGTGTAATTTGATTATATAGACATGGAAGAAAATAGTAAATAATTATAGATAATTCAAAAGGTCATTGATCACAAGAAAGTGAATAATAAATTAATTGTTAAGGAACTCAAAACCAAAAATCTGTAATGATTTGAAAGACAATATATTTATTAATATATAAATTTAATAGTTTAGAATTTTAGTTTCTATATCCATTAACTTATATTGTGGAATTATTTTACTATATATAAATATATGTAAATATACTTACTTGATACAATTTTGTTTAACAATCACTATTTAATCCTTTTGTTGTGATTTAATCAATTCCAAGTCATCACTTACTCCAGGAAATAAATATCCAAGAAATGTATTTTGTATTTATAAAGAAGTAAAATTTTATTTTAAGGGGTCATATGATCCGTAAAATAATGAAAAGTGTTTCAATATTTCTTAAACTATTATCCAAACCCAATATGGTTAGAAAATTTTATCCAATATAATATATTAATCTCAAAACCTCAAAAGTAAATTTACTGGTTCGTCATTTATATTTATTTTTATAAATTTTTATCTCAGAAAAATAGTATACTAACCTGTACATCAAGTAGGCTAGTATTAGGAAGTAAACATTTGTCATCCTTCGATTTTGGGTTGAAACCCTATGTCTCTTAAAAACATGACTTATTGTTTCCAGATAAATGGGTTGTCATTTTTAATGAACCATGATAATATAATTCCAATTAAATTCCCCAATGTTTAATAACCCATAATTACCTCAATATAAAAGATAATATTGACCCTAATCATTTACAATAATATTAATCTTATTCCAAAGAAATTTAGCGGAATTATTTTTTGAAAAACGTTTTTAGTAAAACATATACTAAACCAATGGTTTATTTTAACATAAATGTTTTCAAAGAATATCTTTAATCATGTTATATTAAAAACATGATAATTACTGAAAGGGGTATTTAGGAAATTGAACTTATGTTCAACTTTAAACTTTTAAATATATGATGTTATTCAAAACTATTAAATTAAATAATACACATATTCATCATAATCCTTAAATGTTTGATGAAACTTAAAACCAAAATAACATTGTTAAAAATACTACACCAATTAATTCTTGAATCCCAATACACTAATAAATCATCCATTTTATTCCCACATAGGTCTTTTATTTATATAGGTTTTAAGCTTTAGAATAGGTTATTGATTTGGATCATTCCCATGTCCTCCACATGTTAGACAACAAACTATAAATGTTCCCCTATAATTATATTTATTTCCTTCCATTGTACTTGTCATTTTCCCTTGGAAATTCATTTCTTTATGACTATATTTTCACACATAAAACAACTCATTCCATTAAGACCCCATATTTTCAAAATAATTCACCTTAGTTTTAATCTAGGTCATTCTTTGATATATTATATTAAATTAATTCATAATGGATTCTTAAGTAAATGAGAATGAAATCAAGAATATCCACCGAGAGCGTCAAAATCAGTGCACAAAAAACCCATTATGATCTACTCGGTGATCGTCGGTCAAACCCATTTTTCCTTTTTAGATTTATTACCCCTGGGTATATATGTTCTTGAACCATATTAACTTGTAGTATCCAAATAAGAATGAATTTCAAATAATAAAACACACAATCACTATATTACCAAAACATTAACATGTCCATTTATAAATATCATGAAATTGTATTATAGGGTTATGATCACAAGTCAATGTTTTTTTAATATAGTTCTCAATTTTTCTTTTAAACTTCCTCTATTAAAAATTGTGGTAACCATGACCCTAATATCCTGGAGTCGGTCTCTTGTTTTTTATATTGAATTAATTTAGATATAAACACATACAGAAAGATTTTTTCATATAGTAGTCTTGTTAAACTAGATATATACATGATTACCATATAACATTTGAAAACAAAAAAAATAAAACATTATTTTTTTCTATTTTAATGAATATAACTTTTTTCCTCTATCATATCAATGCAGTTCAATCATAATAAACTTAATGGAATCATGGGGAAAGGAAAAAAATAGAGGTGATCACAAATTCTCAGTATGGTTTAAGTGAAGTAGAATATATCAGGATTAAATAGAAGATTATCAATATTCCAAGATAATAACTAAACACACATTCTATTTAATCAATAACTTGGATATCAAAATTTGATAAGGCATAATAATATTAAAAGGTAAATAACAAAAAGAAAATTCCATTTAATTAATAAACTGGGAATGAAATACATCTAGAGATAATATCATTCTGAAAAAGTAATGGATAAAAATAATTGGATTATTAATAGAGGAAATGATTAATTATTAGATGTAATGACTTCAACCATCATGATACCTATTCCATCAAGAACTTTTATAGGATGGTCTAAATCTATATGATTTAACACTTTTAATTCTTTGTTTTATATTTTCCTCAAGAGACATCTGATGCATCGAGTAGATATATAAATATGGGATCTACCCACCATTGCATGTCCAAATTATTCCTTATTAATCGAATAATGGATTTAATTCTTGAAAAATTTTCTTTGTCATCAAATATTTACATTGACTAAATAATATAAATTTATAAATGTTTCCCCATATAAAAAAATAATATCAAATATAAAACACTATTTATAAAAAAGTTATATGGTCTATGAAATAAACATAACAATGATAAATAATAAGGATATATTTCAAAAAATGTATTTTCTAATGATCATAGGAATGTGACTTTTTTAATGTAACGATAATGATTAAAAAATGAATCATCAATGTGAATTTAAATACTATCCTTTGTCTAAATTATCATTAACCATCTAGTAGATGAATAATGAGGGTATCAGAATAAAATACCCTTGGTCAAGTATATTTAAAATAATGGTATGTGGTCATTGATGAATATAAATTCCCTAAAAATAACATTATATACATTCTTGTGGAAAATATAATTTTCATCTTGAAAATATAATTCTAAGAACAAAAGTTCATATATCATTTTCAATATAATTTTGATTGCAAATAATATTTAAATATTATATATAATATTTTTAAACATTTGAGTGGTCCTGATGGTTATACATTATTTTTATGTCGTACACATTATAATAAATATTCCTTTCACTTATTCAGTAAAATCAAAAGATGTATTATTTTTAAAATAAAATGGATATTCCTTTGAAAATATTTGATAAAAATTAAAATTATGTATAAATTTCTTAAAAAAATCATAAATAGTTAAAATCATTTCTGAATAAATTTTTAGAAAATATGGTTTTCAAATAAAATGTATTTTGTAAGGAAGAGAAAATGGATTCATTTTTTTATAGAAACATTTTATTAGTTGGATTAAGTAAAAAAGTGTGGAAAATGGTATTATTACATGAAAAATTCTTGAATATCTATAGAATAATAAAATTAAAGGGATAATTATCTTATGATAAAATAATTTCATTCAATTTAAACTCAAGGATAAATGTTCAATATTAAAATGACATTGTAAAATAAACCCTCAGAAATATCATAACATTGAAGTGGGAATTAACCAACGAATTTATTATTTGTATCAAAAATAAAATCCGTATAAAATAAATGGGCACACAAAATAATATAGTAAAAATTAAATACACACATAATCAAAGTATATAAAAGAAAATTTTAAAGTAATATAACATAACAAAAAGAAAATGATATATGAAATTATTTACCACTTGGTAATTTTAAATTAAAATCACTATCGATGAAATAATTAATATTAAAACCTTAAAAACAATTAATTATTAATAAATAATTATATCACATGTTAAAGGGTCAGTATATTAACAATATATTACAAATTACATGCATAAAATTATTATATGCCTCAATGAAGAGAAATTTAGATGAAGTCATCTACAAAGATATTATCATTAAATCTTGGATAAATAATTGAATAGATTATTTTCAATAATTTTAAATCCACATAAAAAGTGGAAATTCAAAAAAAAATCAATTGTAATTAAACACATACTCTTATTATGCCATAATCCATGAAATATATGTTTAACCTAATGAATGAAAATTGAGTTAGTAAATCCCTTAACACATGCATATTTTTGGTTGAATGAGATTTAACATCATTTACAGAGGTTTTAAACAGGTTATTAATTTTAATCAAATCCATATTAATATTTTCAATATCATATATGAACCTTTAATAGCATATAATCACCCTTTAATTAATATTGTTGCCTTATTTTTATTGTTTTGGTCGTTAATTTCTTTGTTTACTCATTCATGATTTATCAAGAAAGTTTGGATTTTTATGTATATTTTATTATTCCATCATCTTGAGAATAATAATAATTAAATAACTATCATATTTATATATAATTGATACTTTTAATACCAACCATTAAATATTTTTTTGAGAAATTAAGTATGGTACGTTAATGTATATGGTAGGTCGTACATACGCATGAGTAACATTTCCATTTTTAAGTGATCATTTAGAAATTATAGTAAGTAATATTTTATCTTTATAAATAATAATAATATCATAAATACCAAATTTTTTCCATATATATATCATCCATGTGGTTCGGAATTGAAAAGAGAGTCACATCACATAATGAAGGCAGTAGTCTACACATAAACGAATGATGTTATCATTTTTTAGTGAGTGGAAAGGTAAGAAATTAAATGATATATTATCATTTAATAATGAAATATATGTAATGAATATCATAATTATGTAATTTATGTCACACAAAATCATTAAATTTATCTTTATTGCCATCTATATAAATCATTGGTGAAAAACAAATCATATCACTTCATGAGGAAGTAATATGTCATACACATGAGCAACATTATTATATCCCCTATAGAATAGAAAGTATAAAAAGGTATATAAGATATAATTAATCATTAGTTATAAATATCTTATAAATATAATAAACATTGATATATATATATATATATATATATATTGTATCCATCATAACACTCAACCGTGATAAGTGGTAATGGAAAAACAAATGACATTGGTTGATGAGGTGGTAGTCTATTGTATGCACGGATGATAATTTCGTAACCCATTTTATGGATGTGTGGACGGGTTTTAGACATGACCTTGTCCTAAAAATCTCTCAATATATTAAATAGATTTTGAATATTATACCATAATGTTTTAATAATAATTGATGAGGTAGAGGATGAAATAAAAAAACATCAAGTGAGAAATTTTACTTCTTCTCAGACCACTACATTAGGATTATACATAATGTACTCCTAAAGTGTATTTATGACCCCAAAAGGATTCTATTACGAGGGTATGAAATTTTTTTTCTGATTTGGGTGGTTATTTTCTAACCCAAAATGGTTTTATGTTGTGCATAAAGGATGAGAGGGAAATTTTTTATTTTAAAAAAATAATGGTGTAACCACGTTTTTCAGATGCCACATTGGTCCAAAATGTATTATTATAGATAATTGTACAATTTGGGGTAAAAATATGGACATAAAATATATTTTAGGAAAAAATTCTGTTCATTTTAAACAATTTAATCTTAGTTAACCATATGGTAAACTCATTTTTACATTAAACAGAGTAAATAATTTTTTATATTTTTACTATTTAGTGTGGTAAAAATATATGTTGACCTCATTAGATAATATAAATTACTCTAATTATAAATATTTAATACAGTTTTTCAAATTACAATCACATAATTGGATAATTTAGATTTATAATTATTCCAACAAATGTGATGAGAAAACACATTTTTAGTGAGAAACTTTTCAAACATTTACAATGTTTTTATATCAATATCCATTAAGATAATGATTAAAATGGAATCAATTAGATTAATTTATTTATTATTAAACTATTTTTATAATAAAAATAATTTAAAATGTAATTTTAATTTAAAAATATTGTAAAAAAAATGAAAATTTTTAATTAAAATTAATTATTTTGTATAATTCATCAAATAATGATATATTTTAGAAAAAATATAAAAACATAACCCAAAGTTAATTTTACTATTCTGATTAAAAAATGATTTGAGTTTTATTAAATAAACTATCGTTTTTAAAATTTAATTATAAATTATGTGTGAAAAGAGTGAATAAAACATTTTAAAAAAAATACAGTTTTTTAAGAAAGCATTTATTTTTCTATTTAATGATCCTTATTTAATTTATAATCTATAGATTGCCATAATTTTCATGATTTATTTAGTAATATTCATACTAACTATCTATATTTTTTATATTATATTATAATTCATTTAGACATGGGGTTTTGTGTTCAGAAATGTATTGAAGATATTAAATTAAAAGAAATATAATTTGTTGGTTTTTTGAGCTTAGTGTTGCATGTTGAAAATTATATTGAATATAATGTTCATATATTAGAATATAAGGTTTTTACAATATCACAGTTCAAATAATTATTTTTCAGCCATATTAAACAACCTTTCAAAAATAGATATGTTTTTAAATAATATTTCTAGATATTATCCCTTCCCCCACCAATTAAATTTTATCATCACAATTTTTCTCTCAATAATAAGGGGTTCAATATTTTAAATCAAATATGTTTATGAAAAATATCTTATAAATTGATAATAAAATTGCCTTTGAAAAGGGTAAGTGGGAAAAATAATTTTTATGAGAAATAACACATAATTGGGATCTAATATAAGGATAAAAATATCAGAAAGTGAAAATATAAAAATTGAGGATATAGATAATGTTCAAAAGAAATAAAATATAGTGATAGAGAACATGATAATGATAAATTTAGTATCTTCAAAATAATAAATCATTAATGGATAATAATACCATAAATTATACAAAAATAAATGTAAAATAATAACATTTTTATATCAGGATCCTTTTACTATAGTTAAGATGCTCAATTACTATCAATATAGGGAATATTAAAAAATATTATTAAATGATTTATTCATTTAAGTGTGCAATATTTCATCCATTTGTTTTGATTATGTCAATTTACACCTCAAATATTACTCCAAAAAGTGAATAATCATGCTGCATTAAATTTGTTAATTCAATCTATACATAAAATTTTATTGTATTATGAAGATCCATAAACTAATGAAAATTCATTCTTTAATATATAGGTATTTAAAAAAATTAAAATGGTTTCCAAATGTTTCCAATACAGATAAATCCTCATATGATGAAATAAAAATTTAATCTCTAAAACTTAATTAATAAATACCAATGATCTCATAATCAATTCATTATATACATAGTCTTAATAATATTCCAAAATATGTTTTACCAAATTAATAACCATAAAATTTAGAATAAAAAAGACACTCAATTTAGGAAATCAACATATCTTTAATCTCTAAAAAAGCATAAGGTGGATCATAATTCCAAAACCCAAACACTTGAAGGCCTTAATCATTTATTCTCTTAAAACATGAAATTTACCATAATCTGCATAAATATTTAATTAAACCGTACATGTCTCAAAATATTTACACAGTAATTATTTAATATATAAAACTAAAGGATATAAAATATATATTTTTAAATCCAAATATGAAATAAACATAAAAGAGACATCATAAACCAAATTTCCATCAAATCACCAATCATTTTCAATGTCTACAATACTATATAATTTACTTTATCAGTATCAATATTCTATTTTTCCCATCTAAAAATTATTTTTTTAACATCATGAAAATAATAAGGTTTATTTATTCAACAATAATTTTAAAAAAAATAAAAAATCATAACACTAAATAACATTTTTATGTTATAATAATTAGTCAACATATTCTTCCACAATTATAATAAAAAAATAGAAAAAAATACTAAAATGATCATGATTGTTATAACCATTGTATCATTGATTAAATTATTCTCTAACCTAATTCTCCAATAAAAATATATAAAAACTTTAATCATCACCCTATAATGATTTACATAACATGTTTCTTTCCTCAGTTGATTAGTTATCCAGTGTATTATGGAATTAATTTATATAATTCCCATGTTCCCCAAAAATTATAAATTAAAGTATAAATAAAACATTATAAAGATAATATATTTAACACCATTGAACGCTTCATTTTCCCGTGGTAATTAAATTCTCTATGTTATTATTTTCCTCATATAATAAAATATTCATATTATTTTGATACATTTACCTAGGTGGTTTATCCAGTATTCTCAACATGTTGGAATTTTAATCATATTTCCTCCATGGTATTTATGAAACAACATTTTTGTATTTTCAGTTCATTCAGAAGATCTTATATTTTTATATTCATAATCATATATCAAGATATTTGGTAAGATATAGTATAATGTTTTCACTTTCCAACACCAATTTCATTTTTTCTCATGAGGAAAATCATTAAGTCATTCGTCACATTCAACATTAATTAGATACTACCTACATCTAGCTATTAACTAATACCAAAAAAATATAGTGTGAGAAATAATAATCTAAATGAGTGATTATAATATCATTAAATATAATTCTTATGGTTTCTAAAAGACTATACATTTTCTCATTCTATGAAACCATATATTTGACCTTAGTGATAAATATCCATAATATATTGAAATCCTACATAATTTTTCCAAAGGGAAATGAATATTAACTCAATCATATCCCTCATGAATATTTCACAAGTTTTATAGTCATAATATCAATCATCGGGAACCTTTGATGATCTAGTTAATACCCATTCCACCCAATTCATATATCTTACCCCAAGGTGCATTTGTTCCATAGTCACATCTAATTGAAAGTACACATAAATATTTGTATTTTCTATTAAAACATCACATATTTCATTACAATAACATAATAATTTCCCTTCAACTTAGGATTATCCTAATTATTCTCACAAATAATTTCTCATAATTATCTTAAATAGTAATAAAAAATGATCTGATACCAAATAAGGTGATGCACACACATTATATAAAAATATTACACATTACTGGGTAAATATTTTTTACATATAATTTTGATCCATTCTAGAACCATATAGTTTTAGTGTACATGGGAAATGGGCTACAAAAACAAGTTGTACAAAAAAAATCTAAATCATTTCCCATTATTATTCTCACAGGTAAATTTCTTATTCTACATATCATAATTTAAACTAATCTTTATATCCTGAGGAAAACGAAATAGGATAACCGGTGATCTTAGATACATAATCCGACTAAGAAAGAGAGATATCAGTCAATTATGAATATTAAAAAAGGCATTAGAATAATGTTTTGAGAAGATTATGTCAACAATTAAAAATTATACACAACAATTCATAAATCATAGTAATTTTTCATGACATAAGGATTTTTTATAATAATATTCAAAATTACTAATAGTGTGGAATCAAAAAAATGAATCATGAGCCTTAAGAGCATCCAAAAAACATAGTAATGTGGAATAATGAAAATATTATAAAATAGTTAACTTGTATAAATTAAAAAATGTTCACTCATTAGGATTAAGACATCAAATATGGTTTTCTCATAAACATATGTTCATTAAAATAATTCCATTCATAAAATTTGTCACATTTAAATAGGTCTATACATAATAATATAAACATGAAATAAGGTTCATGCATAACATTGTTGTCTAATATGTTTTCTATTTTAAAAAAAACATAATAGGATAATAATTGATCCAACCATTACATTATACTAATCCATTCTTATGAAATCTAAATTTTTTTAAAAACATTTATCAGTTTATTATAGAAAAAACCATGGAATAGAAGACGGGTTTCATCATGGTTTCATTCTCTTAATCAAAAACTCACCACATAAAAAATAATTATTGTATCATAGAATTCTATCCCATGTGATTTAAAAGTAACATTGAAAAATATTATCAAAGAAGAATAAGTCCATTAAAAGATCAACATAATAATTTTGGGGAAAACGACTTTTCATTTTAAATCAATTATTCCAAATATAAAAATTTCAAAAATATTAATGACATTATTTTCATTGAAATTAACCATTGGAATCTATTAATGAAACATCATTGGAAAGAGTAGAAAAACATGTGAACGAATTACATTAATAAAAAATTATAAAATATAAATAATAGTCATAAATTCTTTTAAAAGAAGATATGGATATAGATGAATACAAATCAAAGATGATGGGGGAAATAAAGATAGTGTTTTATAAAAATATTCTCTCATTAGTTTTACATAATAAAAAGTGGAATAAATATAATATATCATCATAATTTCAATATAATAATTAAGAGAAAAACCTATATGGGGTTTAAAGGATAAGAACCATGAAATTTCCTATAATTTTAATTTAGTATAAACCATCCCAAAGAGGAATGAGATTATAATATAAATCTATTTCTTCATGTTTCATCCTACATTGTATGTGTTTAAACCTCTCATATAATAAATATATATTTGTTATACAACTATTACATATCCATAATCACACATATCATTTCATATTTTTTATATATAACATCTTATTTGTTATTTATTAACAATTGATGATTAAAATTAGTATTCTAGGAAATTGTGGTTTTATTTTTCATGCATGTTTCAATTCAAAAACCTCTACCTATATAATTTTATGATAGTTACATCATATATAAATTTTGACCAATATATTTAGGTTTTTATTAAATCATTATGAAAAATTTATAACTATTCATATAAATTGGTGATTGTAAATTAATTATACACTTAGTGAATATAATAATCTATACATACACATAATTTATGTTTCCACATTTCAATAGTGGAATCAAAAGAAACCTAAATAATAAATTCCCACAATGGAATCTGTAATATATCAAAAATATCATATATATTCTTTAATTTTATCATTATTACTTTCCATGTAAATTATATATAAACAATGAGTAACATCACTTCATGGACGTGGTAGTATACTTGTATACATGAGTAGTAATATAAATTCAAAATAATATTAGAAGGTAAGAATGTTAAAATATTATATAATTACATATAAATAATTTCTTAATAAATATAATATATAATAATTAAATAAATCTTCATAAAAAACAATGAAATATGCTAATATAAAATGAATCATATCGCTATGTGGATGTGTTAGTCAATACCTGTGTATGAGAAATACATTTATTAACCATTTGATTAAAAGGAGGTTGAAAATGATTATGACATAATCCAAATAACATATAAATATATTTATAATATTTTATTAATCATTTAATGATTGTAAAAATATATTCAGATAATTTGGGAGAAGAAATAAAATTGAATGTACTCAGTTCAGAGTTATCCCTCTTTATTGAGAAATTTCATTTACCTTACAAATCAATCCATGAAAGGATGATAATTTTATCCAAATAGGCCCTATAAGACATGGAAAAAGGTTGGAATTAAATTATTTTAGTATATCATGGTTGATATAAAATTTTCAAGGAGGTGTGAATAATAGATTATAGGTGGGGTCATTTTAGAATGAATAAAAGGACATACATGGCGGTAATAAATATATTTAAATATAATAAATAAATTTTCATGAGAAAGTGGCATAATATTTCCAAAATTGCTAAGATAATATAATTTATTGTATAAATACCTTTAACCAAAAAAATTAAGGTAGGTTTATGTTACATTTTAATCCCTGTCTTTAGGTTTAAATCCTTCATTGACTAATTTTAACATTAACCGCAGTAATAAATATTTCATTCAAAATGGTACATAAATTTATAAATAAACTAGTTATTTTCCCAAAATGTTAAATTAATAAATTTTTCAACTATAATACATTTTACATACTTTATATAATAACTATTATTATTTTTAAATAATTTAATAAAAATTTATTTAGTATAAAATACAATTACTATCATTTTAAGTACTCTTCGCATATTTTGAATTCAAACACATAAAAACAATATATGAATTAGAATATAAAATTTTTAAAAAATAATTTTACATTATTATCAAAAATAAAATTCATTTTACACAATAATTATTCTAAAAATATTTTCATTTAATTTTTTAAAAAATCATTTATATTGATTTTTCTACTACTTTCAGAAGCACTGTGTAAATGTTGTGTAAGACATTAAGCTAATTATAGTATCAGTAAAAATAATAACTAAACTAACCTAATAAAAATAACTTATATATGATAATTGTAACTATTTAAATTCATTAATAACATCTTCTTATTACTATGTGAACTTATAAGATAAATTAAAATCAAGAGAGTGACATTTGTGAATGTTCAATTACTTAAAATAACATAAAAGTCATTATCAAGGAAAAATGTGTCCAAGATTACATATTTTAGAATATATGAAATGGATAGTCTAATTAAACTCATAAAATAAAATAAAATAGTGTTTATGGATTTTTTTAATCCTTACACTATTGTTTCATCCTTATTGATACCATTTTACTCTTTACTCTAGTGATTAATTTTATTATGATTAATATAGATAATAAAAAAAGTTGTCCTATTAAAAAAATTTGATCAACATGAATTGAAATATTTAATCCATTATTATAGATTTATATTATATATTTATATTATATATTTATAATAAATCAATTAAAAAAATATATATCACACCATGAATATCAGATTTTATAAAATTGTGTTATTATGAAAAAAATAAACTTATAAAAAAAATAAGTCATATATATCATCATGTTGTAGAGCAGCACACCCTAAAAATAATTTATATATATATATCTATAGGGGGAGGTATTTCACAATTTAAAAAAAATAAATAATATTGTGATAGTTTAAAATATTAATAACTATATACATCTAACATTCCATTATATGTAACATCTTAATAGTTTTCCAGACCCAACCTTTTCACATTCGTTTCATAGGGTACACTCAACCTTATTGAATATCTAAATTATTTAAACAAAATATTCTATCATATAGCCTAAATGAATCCCATGTAACATTGTATATGTATTTCAAGGTATTCTATTTTTATCTTGAAACATTATTATTAAACCTAGTGAATCCCCCAAATTCCTTTTTAAATTCCCAATTTTTTCTAAAATAGGGATCATGGTACTTAGTGTGGAAAAATTATGCACTTACTACCTTAAATTAGTTTATCATATCTTGAAGATATGGTTGTTCTAAAGGAAATAAATATAAACCATTAATTTATTTTTGGGTCAATTTTATGTTTTTTAGAGTGACCATATCTTATACCCACAAAGAAATAGATTGAGACTCTATAGAAAACATAGGGAACACCAAAAATTTTCATCAATGAAGAAAATAATTGAGAATCAGTAGCTAACCAAATCTCTAATAATATAATGGTAAAAATATTATAAAACAAAAAAAATAGAATACATGTTCATAATAAATTTAACACCACTAATCAGTATAAGTAACTAATAAATAATGGATATATAGTGATACATTTTCAATTATATATCACCTAGAATTAATGATTCTGGATCATTATATAATAATGTGAGATATAAATCGAGGATGAAGAGGAAAATGATAGATTTATTTTAATGATTTATCTAAGTTAGTGTCATAAAAATACCCTATTTTTAAATTATAACACGTTTTTTCTAATTCCATTTAGATGGAGACCTAGATATATGGATAAAAATATTCTTATTTACATGCCTAATTTGATAACAAATTATGTAACTATAACACAATCATTTATTTATAAAATGTAAAAAAATTCAAAGTCACATAAAAGACATGGAGTTTTAGTTTTATAGTTTTAAGGAACTTAGAAACCGCATTTATATAACAGAACCCATGTATTTCGAATGAAATTTTCATTTCTCTAATTATATCAATAATATTTTATTTCATAATTTTTCTTAAATATGAACCATAAAATAATTAAATAATGATAAAATTTTAAACAAATATTACAAAATATCATTCTTCATATCCTGGGGAAATTGAAACATTAGAAGTATATTATTAATTGTATATCATTGATAAATATATTCATTATCAATAAAATATCATTAGTGGTCATATAGTTATAATATGGCTTGGAGATTATCATCATAACATAAAAAATTAAACACAACATGTCATATGGAATATTACATGCTTTTTAGAATATGTAATTTCTATAAAAAATGAAATGAGTCATTATATAGTGGTTCATCAATAATAAATCATGATCCATGAGACCATATCATAATAATTAGAAATATGATTATAAAATACAAAAATTAAATGAAATGATTTTTTTTATTAAAGGATAATAGATAACTCTATCATAGTTGAAAGGGTCTCATTTTTAATTAGGTTCACCCCAAATTATCATAAATATGATGGACTAAGTATCATAATTTATATGGTTCACTCACAAAACCAAAAAAATTTATATAATGATATATTTGTTATTTATCCAATTCCTTTGAGGGACGTATAATTCCTAGTCAGCATATCACTCAATGGAAATCATCCCTTAGGAATTGAATTCTCCAACTGATACCTTTCATATTATATCACAATATATCACGATTTAACCAATTTATTTTAGGGATATATATTTCAAGTTCCACCCATCATGGAATGAAAATGAAACTTATCTCATCCACATGATAAAAAACCATCCAACATTTCAAAATAACACAAATTTCTCCTGGGAAAGAAATATGTTTTAGATAAACAGTCATAAAATATAATCATCATTGTCCATGATTAAAATTAAAAAGGATTGTATCATAACATTAAATCCCTAGTAAAGTATATCATTTCATAATTTTTTTCCATAGGTAAAAAATACTATTATAAAATAATTAAAATGAATATTTGAAACACAATATAATATATCATTTTCATTATAAAAAATTTCGAACATATGAATTAATCAAATATCTTGAATATTATTTTAATTAAATATAATTTAATTCTTGTAATGGTAGATTAATAAATTATTATATTCACTATGGAATTAAATTTGATTGAGCCTTAAACTTTTAAAAATTATTTTTTTGTTGCTTTGGTAAAAATTTACTAGTGAGTCTTTTTTAAAATGTTTGAAAATATCCATTTTAATAAATTTATGGAAACTACAAGGATTTTGAAAATTCCATTATTAAAATTTAATTATAATTAAAAACACCCCTAAAACAATTTTAGTATATTTTATATGAAAATAAATATTCATGACCAAAAATCAGAAATATGGTCAGATTTTCATGAAAAATTTATAAAAGTATTTTTAATTACTATAACTAAAAAAATTTGAAGAATTATTTAATAACATATAAATATTAATAATAATAAAAATATAGATATTTTTTAATAGGTAATTAAAATATAATTACCCCAATGGAAATTTGAACAAAAATAATCATGATATTTAATGAGGTTATAAGAAAACACATACTACTTTGTATACTTTGAATGAAAACTTCATGAAAAAGATAAATTTATACAAAATGGTAAACCCGAATAATTATCAATAAAATTATCCTAAAATTATTTCAAGGTAATTATATAAATTATATAAAATAAAAAATGTGGTGAATAAAGAATATATCTCAATTAAGGTAAATTGAGATGATAAAACCCTTATGTGTATCGTAACATTTGAAATATGAATTTATCAATGAGAATATTTTATAGAAAAAATGTAAATAATCATAAAATAAATAAATAATACATAAATTATTTGATATCATAACACCTTTAATGATTTTATGACATACTGAATGAATAGTACATGTAACCTAATAAAATAAAAATAAGTTTAAAATCATCAAACCTCAATCTCCATCTAGGTTAAACTTGATTTAAAATGTTATATAATAAAAAATGTTATTAAAAATATATAAAATACAACTATCCATACATTTCATACCATATATTTTTCAATTATAATTTTTTATTTCCTTTTTAATAGTAATTAATTGTTAAAATCAATATTTTTGTGTTAAAAATTCAGTTTTCCATGTATGTTTTATTTTAAAGGTTCTAGTCCATGAAACTTGGTCAAGGTTTCATTATCTAAAAAATTTTCAAGATAATTTATTTAATTTGGTTTTCATATTTTATTCGTATCAAATACACTTTATGCTACATTTGGTAATAGTTCACATTGAACTCTTAAAAATTCCATTTTCAGGGATTATTGAATTTAACAAAACAAATGAATTATGTATTAAAATATAATTTTGAATATTTCCAATCCATAATTATGAAAACATAAAAGATTAATTATTTTTTTGTATAAGTATCTTTACATTACATTCCTTAATCTTGAATGGCATAAACATTATAAAAAGCTTCTTATTGGTTGGAAAATCGAGAAAAATACCAACATTTTATAACTCTTGAATCAGTAAGAATATGTTACTCTATAGTGATAAAATAACATTTATATAATATTATTAATGATATAAATATAATATTTAATAATTAAATACATTCATATTACCTCTCATGTGATAATATAATGAAGAACTAAATGCATTGTTCATGGGGGCAGTAGAAAGTATATATGCATGAACGATGTTTTCATTTTCCAACTGATTGTAGAACACTAAGATAAATATTTTATTTTATTAATATAATTATAATTATATATAATTATATATATATATATTCATAAAATTAATATTTATATCCATCTATGTGAGGTGATGATAAAAAATTAAATGCATCACTTAGTGGAGAAGTTATCTTACATGTATGCATGACTGACGTTTTAATTTTCAAAAGATAAAATTAAAAAATTGAAAATAATAAGTTATATTTATTGAATCATACATATTTTATAAATATAATATATTTTCCTTAAATTTTCATATAAAACTATCCTGGGGATGAAAAATTATTTACATCACTATATGGAGACAGAAGTATGCAATTACACCTAAAGAAAAATGTTCATTTTTTATTAGTTGAGAAGGTCATGGAAAATAGTTGTATCATTAAAAAAATAATATAGTAAATATATATATATATAATATTTTTATTTTTTTATATTGTATATGGTGGTGGTTTAGGAGTAAAAAACATAAAAAATCTTAGTGAGAACATATATCTCATACATGGTAATATCTTTTGAAAATTACATTAAGGAATATTGGTTGGGAATGATGGGAATAAAATAATATCTATGTAATTTATAATGGTTTATAAATTCATTTTTTAGTAAATGGTTGATACAAGGTGATCAAGTGGTGTGGATAAGTGATAAGATTGTGTTCCCATTTCTATGTTAGGGGAGTGACACACTAGTCAACACTGTTAATTCTAATTTTATAAAAACTCATTTTGATATACCAGTGGTAGAAAATGGAAAAATATTTGAATATATGATAAGATAAGTTGTAATTACCATAATTTAATAATATTTTAAAATCTATAGGAGATTATTGAAGACATATGTCTTAGTTTATCCACTTGATAACCCATTTATCTCTTACCATAATGATAATATTTTTACCAAGGTAACATTTCTTTATGGAAATAAAATATACTAAAATTATTGCATAATATTAATTGTGATCATATAAAATAAGTATTTTGCTTTAAAAGAGAAAATTATTATATGTTTCATGAGTTAATTTCAATAACCATATACAAAACACAAAATAAATGTTTTTATAAAATATATTTTTAGACCTTAAGATGAATTTATTATCACTGGATTACAAGTAACAAACATTATATGAATTATAATTTAAATTAATTAATATATAATGTACTCATTCCATTTTAATAATTATTAAATAATTTTTAACTTCATTTATTATGAAAAAATAAATGTCATATAAAAAAAATTTCAAAACAAATATCTCTTTTACCTTCAAATGGTTTTATGTTCATTTCTACCCATTTAATTATTAATTTATGAAATAAGATTACAATATATACATATATAAATAATATTATTACAACAGTTTATTAAACCAAACAACTTAAATTATATTTTAAATGAAATCATATATAAATAACACAATTTATGTAGTTAAAATGTTTTGGTTTAACCACAAATTATTTAACATGTATACGTTATCAGTGCCTAAAAATTTCATGTATTTAATTAATTTTTTTATATAATAATTATTTGAATTCTCTATATGAATTTTACAGATATCATTCTTAAATATTAGTAAATTTAACTAAAATTCATTATTAAAAAAACAGATCAAAACAGTCTTTTTAAAAATGATTGGATATTCTTAAGCGATTTTGGTGGATTTTATTTTAAAATTTTAATAATTTATAAATTTTATTTATCTATATATTATTTAATTTCATTTTATATTTTAATAAATATATAATCAATTTTTTTCATGAATCACAAGATATCAAATGCATCAAAATTTATTTTAAAGATATATATATTTTAAATTATATGGGTTTTATATTCCCCACCCTTATAAAATTCATTTACTATAAATTTTTAATTGTTTCTTATCAAAATGGTTATTTAATGACAATTTAATTAAATATTATACAAATTTTATCCTTATAATTAATTTATATTTTGATATTAGATATATAGGACTTCTTAATAAAGTGGTTTTCTAAACCCATGTATAAATTAATATAAGACATTTACTTTTGAAGATGTTTTCAAAATTACACCACTATAGCTCAGTGATATATTCAATACAGGACTCCATATATTTATCTACTTGTTTCTTAAGATAATTAATTCATTTACCATAATTAAATATAATATGATAAAATATATATACTTGATTTACTTTACATTTATTAATTTTAACATATTTCTTTGTTTTTGTTTCAAATTCTTTTCCATATATATATATATATATCATCTCAAATTTTAAATTATAACTAATTATGTTGAATTTTTCATCCGTTAACAATAAATATTATATAAAATATTTCAAAACATCCATAAAAGAAAATAAATTTTTTTCATATTTTCACTAGACATTTAAAAAAACAAATAATAGTTAGCACTATTATGGATAATCAATAAACCTTCATATAAGTAAAGAATAAATTACTCTGAAAATATCAACAATGACACCCAAATATCAACATAACTCATTCCAAAAATAACTAACTAGAAAAAATTTTAAAATATTCTCAGATATATTCTAAACTCAATAATAAAATAAATACGTTTATATATTCATCTATAATCAACTAACTAATTTTCCCATATCATAATTATTAACTCATAAAGACACCTACCAAAAATTTAAATACATGAATCATATATTCTATAAAATATACTACTGCTTTCCCAAAATATCATGAATCACCATAAAGAAATCATATTTTTCCTTAAAATGAAACTTAGTCATCATTCCTCCAATAATATCATCCATTTTGAGAAATAATTTCATACTAGAAAATAATTTACCTTTCACCATGAATCCTTTAATATTCTCAAATATATACTGAACATTTTCTAAAATGACATTACCCACCAAATAACAAAATGAATTTTGAACCCAATAGTTATCTATTTTATTTAACATATGCTCAAAAAATACAATAACTCTTCATTCAAACTAATAATAATTACATCAACATCAATGATCATATTAATCCATAAGTTTATCAAAACATCAATCAGAAATTTTTCCTAATACTTTGTAAGAATATACAATAATATCATTAACCACCTTTGAATAAAATAACAAAAGACTAAAAAAATTATCTATTATAATAAAATTTTAATCACCCTCAAATTGGATCAATGTATAAATTAAATACCACTAAATTATAACTCAATTAACCTTGTATCTAAAAATTTCAATCATTTAAATTAATTTACAATACTTCAATCAAGATATTACATTTTATTACATAATTATTCATTCAAAAGAATTCATTAAAATTAATCAAGTCACAAGATTCATCAATATAAATATAATCGTGATTCTATCCTTAAACATAATTAAAATAGTTAAAAGAAATATTAAATTTTAGTTTTTATTTTTAGTTTCATCATTATCAACATATGAACTTGATAAAAAATTATTTTTAAGATAAGTTTTATCACCTTCATGTGAATTCCTCCTTGGAAATAAATTTTCGTAAAAACCAAAGTCATTATACATAAAATAATCAATTGTTACATTATGAGGAACATTTTCCCTTTATTTTGTTAAGATGACACTTTATTTTTCTTTTAAATATAATTTCTCTATTACCGCCTTTAAAATAAATGAAACATATACAGGTTCTTTTAAAACATTTTCAATGGATCTTCTTAATATAATCATAACATGAAGAATAATAAATAGTTTTTTCATTTATGATATTTATCATATAAACATCTTGGAAATGAAATTTTTCTCTTAATTTGTGTGTCAGTAAACATATATATGTTTAAGTTTTAAATAATAAATAAAGGAAGATAATTAGGCATAACCAAATAAAGGTATTCACTCTAATTTAAATCCTGTTATTTTTCTCCTTCAAACAACCACAACATTTTCCTTCAATTCAATTTCTATCAAGGATTCTACTAGTTCTAACCATTTACTATAAAAAAAATTAGTTTCTGTGAATAATATAAATAAAATTATATTAAACCATCTTCTAATGAGTTTAAATATAAAAATTTCTTTAACCAAGTTATATTCTATTCAACCCTTCAGAGACTTCAAAAAAACTTATGTATAAAAACATAACTTTATTGGTATCGATGAATTCCATCCTATGTTCCATTAAAATTGTAGAATCTAATATTATCCAAAACCTTTAAATTATACCATTTGAGATATCCTCTTTAAGGATACCTATATATTTTTTAAAAAAATAATTAAGTACATATTAATGTTTCTACCAATTTAAGAGACCCATCTATAAACTTATATATTTGTAAAGTCAATAAATAATTATGAGGCTAATTCATTTCCAATAACATTTTAGGTTTTGAGTCCTTGATAATTAAGAAATCCCATTATATAACAAAACCCACATCTTTCACGTCAAATGTTATTTTTTTATATTATAGAACGCACTTATTATTTAATAAAAATTCATCAATATCTCACAATAAATACTCCATAAATGATAACTTTATAGAAATATTTTATATAATATCATTTTGAATAAAATCCGGAAATAGAAAAATAATAATTGTGGTCTCAAAAACTCATCTAGTTTAAATATATGAAATAACAATTGTAGATCATAAGTATGTATATAATGATTATAAAGTTATGAAAACATATCCAACAAGTCATAAACCATACACCATGAGCCAGGGCATAAGACATTTCTATAAATAGATTCATGAGTCATAAAAGATAGTAACTATCAATAATAAATAATTGGGTGTGAGAGTATATCCTATGAAAAAATCATATGTTTTTGATATACACATAATCATATAAAATCAATTTCATAGTCAAGTCTCATAACATAAAATATTGAATGTTTCCAATAGTGGATTTGGTTCAATACCTATTCCAATAAAAATAGTGGGAATATTCTCGTAATAGACTAGGTTTAATTCCCAATCTCTTACATATCACATCATAATATAAAAGTCTTTACATAATGGAATGGAGTGCTATAAAATTTCTGAAATTCCTACAACTTATTAGAAACAATAGCTTTCGGGATTTTTTTCAGAATAAATTTGATTTTATATTATCTTATAATGTGTTAAAATTTACCCTATTAATTTGATGTATCCATAATTCCAGTACCACCAATCACATAATGAGAATAGTAAATTTTAGTTCCATAAAATCAAATAATCATTCAATATTTCATCATAGATTAATTTACCAATAGAAATGATATGGATATCCTCAGACCATTGTCACACCACCATAATCATAATCCATAAAAATAAATAAAATTCGTAGAATGATATGACAATTTACCAAGTGAGTCATAATAATCTTTAAATAATGGGGACGTACAAGAAAAATACATTTACAAAAGTATTTGAATGATTCTTTTAAAAAAACCAGTGATACTCTTTTCTTTTGGAAACATTATAGAAAACAATATTCCTAAAAAATTGGAATATGATTTCATGATGTGAAAACCACGAAAACATGAATAGTATACAATAAGAAAATAAAAAACATGATGGTGGGAAAATGTTTTATAGAATTAAATGTAAACAAAATTTCTATTACATTGGAGAAATGTTAAATATTATTCAATAAAAATGATTGAAAAATTACCTTTACAATTTTTTATTTAATTTTAAATTTTATAAAAATAATTTTCTTATACATATATTTATATAAATAAAAATTCATAAAAAATATTATGGATTTGAAAAAAAATCAATCATGACCTAAAATGAAAAATAATTTTATATTTTCTTATAGTCATTTATTGCCTAAATTTCAGTACCAAAAATACCAAAATGAATAAAATACATTAAAACCATATAAATTAAAATACTTTAATAAAATATATTGGTTTCAATAGTGATAAAACATGAAATTTACTTCATATAAACTCAAAAAAACAATCCCAATATAATTTGAGAACCTGAAATTAAAAAATTACTCATGTGATAACCCTTGAATTATATTCTCATTAAAGGGAGAACCATTGTTAGAAATGAAATATTAAACAAACTTAAAGAAAATTATAATGAAATTAATGGTCAGCGTAAAAATCACAAAAAATAATGAATCTAATGAATACAGAACATATCTCAATGAAGGAAAATTGATTTGTTGACACCATTATAAAGATCATAAAATTAAAAATGAGAACCCATATATGAAATAATTTTTTAATAGAATTTTAATTACAAATAAAAAAATATTTACAACATAAAAAACCATATGTAATAAAACACATGTTCTTCGAATGTCATGTTTAATAAAAAACTATTATAACCCAAAAAGGAAAATTGAGTTAATAATCCACATAACTCATACATCCACATGGTCGAACACATTCTCTACTCTTATATAACAAACACATAAATAATATAAATATATACCAAAACCAATTTACCTTTAAACATTATATATATCTTTTCATTGTAATTATTGATTACATACCTAATCATAACACACTGTTAAAATGAATATTTTATGGTAACTATTATGTTTTCTATCATAATTTGATTCTTCTATTCATTTCAATGAACCTTGGCCCATTTTTAAATATCACCAATATATTCTAAAATTTGATTCATTAGTTTCAAACTGTTATAGGGACTCATAATTAATTTATAAAACATATGTTAATGGTTCACATGAAATGCTTAAAATTACACTTTTTCTGTTTATTCATTTTAGAAAAATAATTTTTTATATAAGAATATATATATATATATATATATATATTACAACTCTTTAATTTTGAATATATAATAAAATCATCATTTTCATATAAAATTAAAAATACATATGATTATTTATTATTCTTTATATAAATATTATGATAATGTTTTTATAAATTGTGAAATTGACTAAAACATAAACCTATAATAATAGTATAATGAGTAAAAAGATTTTATTTTATAGAAATAATATAAAATTTATACCAGATTAATATTTTTTTAAATATCACATTTAATCATTAAATCTGTTTTTTTGGACCATACAAGCGATATGGTTATGAAAAAATAAATGTGTCCTTCATGGATATTGTTGTTTGCAAGCACTTAAAAGAAACATTTTAATTTTACAATAGTTGGGAGGGTAAGAAATTAGATATTATAATTTCATTTTAAAATAATAAATATTTCAAAAATATCATATATATCTATTAAATCCATCTTTATAACCATACATTCTATAAATTTAAAATATGAAATGCATCACTTTGTGGATGCGGTATTCCACACGTACATGTGAGTGATGTTTTAATTTTCATGGGATTTTAATAAATGAAGGAAAATATAAAATTTTATTTATCTAATACTAATTATTTAATAAATATAATTCATATTTATTAATTTCACTTATATAAAAATCATTGTGAGGAGATGATGAAAAATGTATTAAACCCTATTATGGTGTTTTCCGACTACATATACGCATGATTAGCACTTTCAATTTCTATAAGATAGAATGGATATCAGAAATAGTTTTAAAATTAACATAATAGCATTTAATTATAGTAATTTGATAAATTTAATTAAAATTAAAATGTTATATAATAAATATATAAGATTTAGGATGAGAAACACATGATAAAGATTGCTAATAATAAATACATATTCCACAGATGATCATAACCACTAAAAGACTAATGTAATTCATGAATGGGTATTTTAAAAATAAAATAACCTCCTTGTATTTTATAAGTTATTTTGGAAGGTATTTGGGTAGATACATTTAGAGTTATGGTGCTCATGTTGTGTGGAAAATTCCAAACAGGCATTTCAATTTTTTATTTGAGGGGACTAGGTCGATTTTAAAACCTATTAACATTAAAATAATATAAATTAATTTAAATTGGGATATGAAACAAAATGGAAGATTTCTAAAATATATGATATATTATTCTTGATATCTACACATCGAATCATATTTATAAAAAAATTAGCGATAATTTAAGACTCATCTCTGAGTTAAACTACCTTTTTAACCCTTTTTACTCTTAATTTAGAGACAATATTTTTTATCATAGTTACAATTCATTATGGATAAAAATTAAGTTCAACATTTTTCAAAATATGTATTATGATGATCCCACATATTTATGCTATTTCACAAGATTAAATTATAATATGTGAAATAAATTAATTTCACACTCACACAGAACACAAGTAAAAATATTTTATTAAAAGTATATTTTCAAAATGAAAATTTCATTATTCTCATTACAGGCATAATAACAACCATAATATGGTTGATAATTTTTATTCATAATATTGTGATAAATTTCTCGAAATTAAATCATAAAAAATGATTTATTTAATTTATTAAGATAAAATAAACTTCACACATAATGATAACTTTTCTATGAAATAACTCTTTTAATGTTTAATAGATTACATCATTCTTCCTAACCATTTTAGAATCAATGTAATAAAGATCATTCATATTTTTACATGTATAAAAATTAATATCAAATTCAATTAATACATAATACAATATTAATTAGATTTTGAATAAAGTTATATATTATTAAATCAAAGTTTCTATGAAATGGAATTATTTTGGAATGATTTTCTAGACCAGGATTCCATGTCATTAAATTTATATTTCATCTATATCCTTAAATGACATATTTTATTATTAAATTAATTCAATCAATAGTAATTTTTTTGTTATTCCTATGAAGAATTAAATTTGAAAAAAAAATATTTTAATAAAAGTGTTCATAATGGTCCCTTTCATATACATTTTTTTATTAAGTCATTTTAATATTTATTCATAAAGAAATTTATTTTTAAAAATTAATTTAACTACTTAATAATATTTTTTATTATATATTTTATTAAAAAAAAAAATTGGTGTTATGTTAATTCAAAGTATCGAACACATCACTACTATTGTAATGGGAAATATATCATAAATCATTGGGTATTACATTCTAAACTGTTAAATAAATCATTTCACCTCATTGTTTAATATTACCTTTCAAAAAATAGTCTAACATGATATATCTTTTAAATATGATGTAGTTTTTATTATGTAAATTAATTTCATTATAACTACTTTGAATCGTAATATTTCTTAATTAAATATTTAAAAACCCATGTTTGAATATTTACATGACTTATACTATTGAATGTTTCTCAAAAATAATTTCTTGATAATTGAAGTGATTTTTTCTAATAAGACTCAAATGATTTATATTACTCATTACTTTATTTTGGACTTATTTTACCATCAATATATAAAATATAGGAAAATATACCAAATTTATTTCCTATAATTTCACATTTATAATTTTTTTATTTGGTTAAGTTTTATGTTGTTTACCATCTATCCTTAATAACATATTCTAAATAAAAAATAATTATAATTAATTTATCATTACCAAATATATAAAATTTACTTTTAATGGATCACAGTATGCCTAAAGTGTTGAAAAATTTATCCTCTTATCTCCCGAAATTTACTAAATCCTAAAAAGTTTACCACAATTAAAGATAATGAATAAACAATTATATGATGAAATAATATATTAATTTAAAAAACATAAACAATAACATTCAATGTTCTATATATATCATTCCCAAAAATAATTAGCCGTAAAAATCTTCAAAACATTCCATGAAAATTTATAACCTAATAAATAAAATTGATTTTATTAAAAATTACTCCAAAATCCATATAACACTTTTCACCAAGATTCATTAATCACTCATAGATAAACATTATAAAAAGGTATATTCCCTAATCATAAGTTCTTAAAAATGTATACATGTTTTCTTAAAATACCATGATTCAAAATAACAAAAGACATATATTCATCTAAAATATAAATCATTTTTTATTACTAAAATATTATCAACCATTTAGGCTTAAAATCCCATATTATCTGATAATTTAATATTCTCTTTAATTCATATAATGTTCCAACAAATTTAGTAAAAATATTCCAAAATATATTCAACCAAAAATATAACCAAATCAAATTTCAAACCAATTTTTTAAAATAATATAAACAATAGGTTCCCAAAATATAACAACCCTTTATCCTAATTAACCATATTTGTGGGAATATTAATTAGCATATCAATATAAAATATTTTCGATATATAAATCATGAAATATTCCAATATGAATATAATTATTTCAAAAATAATCATTAATCAATTTTTTTATATAGTCTCATAATATATTAAAATTTTATTTATATTTTTGAAGTAATGAAAATTTTAAAATATTTTCAATCCTTAAAAAATATACATGTACCTCATAATTCGTGAAACACTATATATAGGCACTTCAATAATTCATATTCTTTTATAAACATTTATCTATGATTACCTTTTTTATTTCATAATATGTCCTTCCAATAAAAATAAAAATATAACATATCCTAAGGTTCATTAATTTCTATTAAATCTTGTTTTATACATTCAATATAATAATAACAATTATAATAATTTATATCATTCATATATTATTCACGTGTTTTTCATAATTATCTATTGACATTAAAAAACCATTATTCATAAAATTTTATTCATCCCCAATTTTATCTTTCCATTAATGAAAAATATTTTGATAATTAAAAACTACTCACATTTAAAACTTTAAATTGATAACTTATGAATATCTTTATTCTCATTCATTATATTAACCAAACACTTCATATTTTTGTTAGAAATTAATCTCTATATGTGTTCATTGAGCACATATATAACAACGCTCGTGTTCTATTGAGGAATTTCCCTAGGTTCCTCTTCCAATTTTCATAACATGTTGTATTTTGAACCATTTTACCCTCATGGTCTTTATCACCTAAACATCCAGGAATCATTATTTTTACATATTTAGTAGTTTATGATACTCAACATGGTTTAGTTTGATAATTATAACTTGAGTATAATTATTAGTAATAACCATAATCATTTCAAATCTAGAACATACACAATCTTATTTCTACTTTGGACAACCACTATATATTCTTGCACATCTATTTTTCACATGGATAATGATATCTCCATTGATTTACTAAATCCCAAACTAGTTATTGTGAGTATTTCAATTAAAATATTAATAAATATTATTAGGATTTAGATAAATACCAAGATATTTTAAACAATTTCATATTTTATTAAACCCTTTCAGATTTAGAATAAATAACTATAATTATCCACATTGGACTAATATTTTATTTTATAGAATAATTTTAACATATTATAAAATAACATTTTAGCCTAAAAGTTATCTAAACTCATTCTCTTATGGTGACTAAGACTCCCCCACCCCACACACCAAAATCCAATGTCAAAAACATTCATCAATAGATAATGGATTTAATAACAATTGATGAAACCCAAAAAAAATTACTATAATTACAATTTCAATAACAAATAAAAGTCCACACATACACACAATTAATTTTTTTCATTTATTTAGAGAAAAAAAAACTACTTACAAGAAACTATTTCTTTTTTATCATATGGTATTTTTTCAATTATAAATATAACTTCTATTTCATAATATGTATTAAAAACTGCCACTAAATACAACAAACATATTATGCTTCTTGAAATTTCATAAATAATATCACTCACCATAACCTATATTAATGAGATTATAATATAGTTGAGCCCAAAGTTCTATAATTGTAATGCCCCGAACCCATAATCCCAAAGCTGGGGACATATTTTATAACACTGGCGTGATTTCAAGGAGTAAAATTGTGAATGGCCGATCATTTTAGTAGTCTTGGAAGTCCATATTTCAAATATGATACCCATAATAAATTTGTAAATAGGATATACAATAATAATATGTAAAAGGAAATATAAAAGGAATCCTTGAATGTTTATTCAAATATTTCTTCCTTATGGCCTGGGGAAAGGAAACATAATAAGGAGAGCTCAAATGCTCTGTAAGGGTATGTAAAGTGGAAGTAATAATGAATAAACAAGAATAAATAAACATGGAATCTTGCATAACTGAAAATACATTCCACTAAAATAAATAAATGAGGAAAATTTAATATGTTAAGGTAAAAAAGAAAAAACGTGTCATTTAATCAATGAACTGAAAATGAAATATATCAATAGAGATGTCAATGAAAAAATCTCTTGGATGAATAATGATAGAAAATAATTTGGGGAAATTATTTCTTAATGGAATTAATTTACATGGATCTTAATACCTATATCATTAAGACATTTCACAAGATGGTTAAAACACTTTATAGAAACCTGTTTAATTTGGAAAACATATTTTTCTCATGAGAGCCTATTAATGTATCGAGGAGCTATATAATTATAGTTATCCTCTTTTTATTTCTTATTCAAATAATTACTCATAAAAATTGTAAAAATAAATAATATTACTTATCAAATATCCATACTTAATAAATAATTCTGAATTATCAACATTTCCCCAAATAATAAAACAACTATCATAATAGATTCTCTATTTCAAATGGTATGTCGTTTAGGGAATAATAATATCCATTTTATGAGAATATGTTTTTTAAAAAAATTACGATGGAAAATTATTAAAATACAGTTATTTTTTAAGATAAGTTTAACAATAACAAATGTAGGTGATATTGGAAAGATAATCATTAAGAACAATCTTGAGGATAGTAATCTTTAAACATTCCAAAGAGTCCAAAACCACATTGAAACATCTGAATCATAATGTAAAGAAACATATGACATTAAATGAAACTCATAATATCATAAGATTATGGGGGTTAATGATGTAAAAATAATAAGGATGTATATACACGAAATAAAATTCAATTGGTAAATAATTAAAAATAAGTCTCAATGAAAGGTAAATTGACGTGAAATTCTCTTACCTTATTCTTCTTTTAAATTGTGTGGTATTTAGCATCTGTTATAGTGGGTTAAAATATGTTACTAACTAATTTCATAACCATAATCATGTTTATGATACCATATATTAACTTTTTATAATATTAAATTACTTTTTTGTAAACACTATTTCATTATTTTCACTATTTGGAGTGTTAATTGCCCAGTTTTCTCAAGTATGTTTTGAATTGTAATTTATTATTCCTGTTAATTAGATCATGATTTCATTATTTGTAGAATTTAAAACACGAATTGTTTATCATATATATTCATTATATATGTTTTTTTGAGTAGTGTATAATATTTTGATATTAGAAATTAATTTCACCATTCACGAAGACGGCAGGTCGTACATACACATGAATGCTAATTTTTTTCTTTGTTCTATTAAAATAATTAAAACTAAATAATTATTATGTATATAATAATTCCATTTTAATATATATATTATATATTATATAAAGGATCATTAAAACCGTCCTTTATATGTTCTATGTATGGGATGAACGAGTCATATCGCTTTAAGGGGGTGGTAGTCCACACTTTCTAAAACGAAATCATCATTTTTACACAAGATAGAAATCATAAATGTATATTATAAATAAAAAATAAAAAATCATAAATACATTATAAATATAATAAATATCATATATAACTACAGTTTCATTCATATTAGAAACCATGAGAGGTGGTAAATTAAAAATGAACAATCATTGTTCCACGAGGCAGTTGTTCTCCCTACACAGAAACAATATGCTTGTTACCCATTAAATGGAGGTGTGTTTAAGTGTTTATCAAACCCTTTTCTTAAAAACATTTCAATATATTTTGGATATTATTATTTTTAGATTATCATGGAATAATGATATTTTTGGGGTGGGTAATGGAAAGAAAACTAAAGATCTTGAGATAATATATTACCTCTTAACCGGGTAACTACTTTTGGTTGGTACCAAAAGGCATCCTAGGATTTTTTTTCTTACCCAATTGAATGATTTAGTATGTAAGTTAGGGATTTTGGGAAGATATTTTATTAAACTATGAGGTTTGATATGTGTACAAAATGGGGAGAGGTGGTGTCCTTTTATATAGGAGGAAAAGGACTCACTTGGTGTTTTTGAAAAGAAGTTAGGTGCACCAATATATTTACATAAAAACATATTAAAAATAAAAAAAAATAATTGAAGTTTTATGAACATATTATAGACATTAAATTGGTGTTTTAGATTTATATAATTCATTTGGTCCACTATGATAATGTTTTAGTCATTTTTTAATCTTGATTTTTCCTTAATTTAAATTAATTTTAATTTTCTTCAACAATATTATTTGTAAAAAACATATCTGACCATATTAGACATTATAAATTTTTATTATTCCAAATACAAAATCAATTTTTCCAAATTTAAATTATAGTAGTGGCATAAATTAATTTTAAATTCATCTCGTACTTGGGATGACAACATGGGTTTTTAAAGTAAAAACATCTGATAGTTTCATTTGATTTTATAATCAATTTAAAAGATTTATTTATTCAAAAGGTAGAAGATATATTAATTTATAAATATATTATCTAATAAACTTTAAAACCAATTAATTTTATCATATATCCTTATAAATATATTAGATGAAAAATCGGTTTTGAACTAAAATTCATTATTTTTAACTATTCATTTAAAATGAAATGTTTCAGAAAAATATCAAAAAATAACCCTAACCTAATTATTATGTTTCTATTTAAAATATGATTTTTTTTAAAATATTATATTAATTAATGTGTCAAAATTCATATTTAAAATGGTTTCTCCCTTAAAAGGTGGTAAAACTACCTTAATAAAAATATATTATTTTATGCATAAAATTGGGTATGTTTTTATCTTAGGTAATTAAAATTTATTGGATGAATATTAAAAATATTTTATTAAATATATAATATAAATATATATAAAACATTAATATCACTCACTAATTGTAATTATTTTAATTTATTAGGGTAATGCATCTTTATGAGCACAAAAATAATAATATTTTCCTTTATATTCAATCAATTTTAAAATTAATTTCAAATTAATTCGTAACCAATGAATTCATTTAATTTTTGTGTAACCCAAATACATTCATAATATAGTCTACTATATTCATAACCACTAATTTAATGGTAATTTTATATAAAATAATATTTTAATAATATATTAGTATTTGGTAAAAAATCGATGTTGCATGTAATGCAACTAATTTGAAGAAAATCATTGTTGCATGTGGCATACTCTAACTCAGTAACATATTCATTAAAATATATATATATCATAGATTTAATATACATAAAATATTAAATATATAGAAAATTCTCAGGGTATTATATTCCTCTATGCACTTGGTCATGCATGTGATACATGATCTCAGATAAAATGTTCTTACTTTATAATTTTGGGGTGTCACATTCTTCCCACATTAATTAAATTGCATCCTCATAATTTAAAAATGATCCCATTAGTCAAGTTATTGATATTTTAAAATAAATATTTTTGAAAAACCTACATCATAAAAAGGTAAATATCATATCTTTTTAATAAAAGATAAATGAAAGTAAAATGATCCAATACTTAGGATTCCAATTAGGAGAACATAGATCGAATATGAATACATGTATAGAGAGGAAAAATCTATAAATCATGTTCTAATTGAGACTTCTAGAGAACACGGTGAGGAGAAAGTTAACAATCAAAAATGTATAATTCTATTATGATCTAAGTTCCATTTGATTCATCGCAAACAATGGTACTAAGAAATTTTTTTTCTTCAGGATCATTTTTCATTGAGTTAAATAATTTTTTCACTCTCTAATAATATATGTAAATATACTTACTTGTAACATTTCTATAATCACAATCTTACCATTTCTTCTTTCCTTGAACAATTTCTATATCATCTCATACTATATGATTCATCATATAGTGAGGAAATATATCAATATATAAAACCATATTAAATGATCAAATAAAACCATTTCATAAATGGTTAAGCTTTCCAAATGTTTATGATTCAATGATTTAGAAATAAGGTCACTAAATTTTCAAAATGATCTTATCATTATCCATTAATCAACATAAAGAAACTCTAAATGTTCACCTTCCAAATATGTGAATAACATCATCATTCCTCCTCTTGGAATATGTTAATAACTCGATTCACCATAAAAACTTGTTGGAAACATGAATTATTCTTTATTATATATATAAGAAACATGTTATTATATATATTCCTTAAATCTAGAAGTGTTATAAACACTATCAATATTGGCATGGACCACATGTCAACAAGTCATTAATCACTTCCAAGGTAGTCAGAACATGGCCAAAACAATCATTTCCTTATCCTTATCTCAACATGAAAAACATATTAAGGGTTTAATTTCACTCAATTATGTGTTTCCAAAAAAATAACTTTATACTAAATAATATTTCTTTGGTACCATTCAATATATGATCTCAAATAATTATTGGAAAGAGTAATTCAATACAATAATTATATATTTCATAATTTATATGATGAGAACATCATACATTTACAACATATTTATTATATCTAAATATATAATTTCAATAATAATTCCACATTAGTTGTTTAAATATTATATTCTTGACCATGATCCTTTAGCTTCTTCAAAGTTATAATCCATTGATGCTTAGAAAATTAATTTTTATTGTGTCATATCTCTTTGTAGTTATGACATTGAATAGTAGTTTTTTACTTCATTTTTATTCTATTTCATAGTGGTCTTTTTCTGCACACATAAAAAAACTCTCAAACCATTAAAGTATTTTCTAGGGTGATTCATTCCACAGTTATCACAAGTTGAAAAATACTTCTTTTCATTAATATTTTTTGACTCGTTCCCTTTTTCATAGTGTTAAGAAGGCCTCTTTTTCTCTTGGATTCTATTGAATCCATTAGACTTGGAAAATTAAATTTTTGTCTCGATATCACAAAAAACTATCTCTTCATGTGATGAGAAATTCTGAGAAACCAAAACCCTCTTAAGATTTGGATTAAGACCTTCAAATAACAGGTCAATATTTCACTCTTATTAAGTATGGAATGCATAGCATACCTTGATAATATTGTAAAGGTAGATTCAAAATACACAACAATCTTCTATTACTTTTTCATTAAGAAAATAATCATTAAATTAATCTTAAATATTTGATCCTGAGGGAAGTATTTACCAAATAATGTCTTTTTAAAAGTCATCCATTAAATGATTTAATTTGTTTCTTTATCCCTTGTGTTCTAGATTAGAAACCACCACTGATCAGCATCACATTAGAGACGATATAATGCGAGTGTAATCAATTCTTTTTCACTAAATTCTAGGGCTATAAATAACTTATCCAGAGAGTTAATCAATTGATCAGCTACAATTGGATTAGCAGTCCCACTAAATGATGGTTGATTCTTCCACATAAAGTGATCCATAAATTGAGATTCTCTATATTTAATAGGTTGATCCATTCATTCAAGGTTTTTTATTATAACATTATTATTTTTCTATAATATTTCCATGATTTTTTAGGTTCCAATACCATCTATATTGGTTTCCACATCTGGTAAATCTCTACATTTTCGATGATTATTAATATAATTCATCATTCAAAGTTCTATTTATAAACAATAGAATATACTAGATTAGATTATAAAACTATTAACATTTTATAGATCTAAATACGTTATAGCACATAACATAAATTTATACCATCATAAATCCTAGAATTTTCATCTTTGGTTACATTAGGGGAATCATTACTTTTAAATCCATCATAATGGCTGGTAAATAAATTTTGAATTATCCTATGTATATCACCTTGGTATTGTCAAACAAGGTGTGCAGTAAGGCACATTTTTGTGTACAAAGTTACTCTGATTTAGGCTCAGAACACCTTTTTGGAATTGTTTCTCCTATGTATATATGTTCTAAAAACAAATCCACATTTAGTATCCTAATAGGGATGTATTTTTAGGAATACACACATAATCACTAACATACAAAAATTCATGGATGTTCTTGTATACTTATCCTAAATGTATATCTTAAGGTTTTATCCCCTAATCTATGTTTTCTAAATCATGTTTCTAATGATATAGTTAAACTTCCTCTAATACAAACTATAATTCCCCGACCCCGGAAGCCTGAAGTTGGTGTATTATTTATCACATTAGCATGATTATAAGGAATAAAATCATGAAGTAATAATCATATTACCAGTCATTGAAATCCAAATTATGTACATGAAACCTATAATACATTAATAAATATGAAATATAATCATGACAAATTAAAAATGAAAATAAGAAGCTTTCTTGAATGTTTAGTCAAATATTTCTTCCTCGTGACATGGGTAAAGGAAACATAATAAGGGAAATCTCAATTTCTTACTAAGGATTAGTAAAGAGGAAGAAATAATGAATAAATAAAAATAAATAAAAATATAAAGGTAAATAATTAATAACACCAGACATTCTAACAACTGGATAAAGAAAATTCAATATAGAAAGGTAAAAACAGAAACACATTCCATTTAATCAATTAACTGAAAATGAAATATATCCATATATATGATGATGAAAAATCTAATGGATGATTAATAAATATAACTAAATGATGGAAATTATTTCATAATGTAAATAAAGCTTCAGGCACATGAAAAACTATATCGCCAATACCTTTTACAAGATGGTTAAAACTACGGATTAAACCCCATTTAATTTGGCAAATGTATTTGTCTCATGAAAACCTATTGATGCATCAATGAGATAAAAAATTCCAGGATCCACTCATAATCTTCTGTAAAAATAATTTTTTATAATTAATATTATGAATAAATTATATGCCTTATCAAATATCTATATTGAAAAAAGAAAATATAATTATCAATATTCCCAAAAATAATCAAATAACTGTCAAAGTAGATACCATATGATTAATGGTATAATGTTTACCAAATACTAATATAAATTGTATGATAATATGGATATATTATTGAATTTCCAATGAAAATAAATTATAATAATTTTATTTCTTAAATAAAAGGCTAAAAATCATAAAAGTAAGTGATATTTCAAGTAAAATCATTAAGAACAGTCTTGGGTAGAATGATCCTTACACATTCCAAAGTGTACCATAAAACATTGAAACATTTGAATTAAACTCTATAGAAATGTACAGAATTAAATGAAAAAAAATTATTAGAATAAAGGTATTCATGATATAACCAAAAAAATCATTATATACACCAAATAATTGTGAATTTTTATATAATAATAAATAAGTGTCAATGAAATGTAAATTAGATGAAATATTTGTACCTTATCCTTCCTTTTAATTTTGTTGTCTTTATAATCGTGTATATTGGTCTAAATTTTTTTATTAACAAATATAATAATAATACACATGTTTATAATACCATATATTAACTTCTTATAATATCTTATTACCTTTTTGTTAACAATATTTCATTTTTTTACTATTTTTAGTGTTAACTGCCTAGTTTTCTCAAGTAAGATTTGATTTTTGATTTTTTTATTCCTATTAATTAGATTATGATTTAATAATATCCATAATGTAAAACATTAATTAATTGTTATATATATTCATTATATATGTATTTTTAGTAGTCTATAATATTTGGATATTAGAAGTGAAGTGCATCATCCATGGCGACCGTAGGTCGTACGTACACATTAGCACCACTTTCATTTCATTATTGTATTAATTTAATGAAAACCAAATCATAAATAAGTATATTATAATTATTTTATCATTTATATGTTACATATTTACAATGGTTTCTTAAAACCATCCTTTATACATTCCATCTATGGCATGAACGAGACATGTCTCTTTAAGGGGTTGAAGTCAACACTTCTTCAAAACAAATTATATTATTTACACAAGATTTAATGTATAAAGGTATGTTATAAATAAAAATTAAATAATAATAAATGAATTATAAATATCATATATATCATATATAACCCTATTTTTTATCATAATGTCCACCATGAGAGTTTGTAAAGGAAAAATGATCAATCTTCATTTCGTGAGGCAGTAGTTCGTCGTATACAAAAATTGTATGTTGGTTACCCATTAGGTAGGGGTGTGTGAATGTTTATGTAGAAAAATTTTAATAACATCATATTAGTATAATTAGTATATTGGTTTTGTTACTTTGTTATGTAGTCAGGATATTTGGGGATTTGGAGAATGGGAATAAAATTAGAGGCTTGAGAGTGAATGTTACCTCTTAATAGGTTAACATATTTTGGTTTGTACCAAAATTATTCTTCAAGTTTCTTCATTATCTAGAGGAAGATTAATGATTAATTGAAGAAATTTCTTAAGTTATATGAAAATATATTTTCCAAAATTAAGTGTTTTTAGATGTGTGAGGATTGTGGTGAGACGGTTTCCTTTTATAAGAGAGGAAAAGTAATCACATTTAACTTTTGATAAGAAGATAGGCGTACATCTGTTTGTACATATAAAACGTCTTCAAAAAACCAAAACACTCAATAATTTAAGGTTTATCAGTGAATTATTTACATCCAATGGGTTTTTAACATGTGTATAGTTCATTTTGTCTCCAAAATTAAAAGTTTAGTCATTTGTTAAGATTAATTTTTCCTTAATAATTATAATTAATTTTAATTACCTTCACTATTATTTTTTATATAAAAAATGTGGAACATTTAAAAAATCAAAAATTATGGTTATTCCAAATATAGAATCCATTTTCTAAATTCAAATAATAGATGTGGCTGAAATTAATTTAAAATCCATCCTGCAAGCCAGATGACAACATGGGTATTTAAAGTAGAAATGTTCAAATGTTTGGAATGTTTTTATAATAAATTTAAATGATAACTTATTTCCAGTTAAATAAAGTGTATTAATTTAAAAGAACATTATCTAATTAATCTTTTTAACCAATTAAAATAATAATTTATCCTTATAAATAAATTATATGAAAAACAGTATTGAACTAAAATTCAGTATTTTTAACTATTACTTAAAAAAGAAATATTTCAGAAAAATATAAAAAATTTACGTTAACCTAATTACAATGTGTTTTTAAAATATAAAGATTATTCTGACATACTAAATCAATTAATGAGTCAAAGTTCATATTTAGATAGGGTTCTCCATTAGAAGGTGGTAAAACTACCTTAAAAAAATATTGTATTCTATGCATAAAATTGGGTTCATTTTATCTTACTCCTATAAAATCTATTTTATTAATATTGAAACTATTTTATTTAATATATCACATTAATAGCACTCAATAATTGTAATTAATTTAATTTATTATGTTGAAATTTATTTATGAGCTTTAAGATGATAATATTTTCCTCTGTATTCAATCAGTTTTCATATTAATTTTTAGTTAATTATTAACCTATTAATTAATTTTATATTTTTGTTTAACATATATTTTCATAAGATATTTAATTCTATTCATAAGCACTAATGTAATGGTATTAAATAATATTTTAATATTATATTGTTATTCATAAAAACCTCAGTCTTGTGTGTAATGCAGGCCATTTAAAAAACTCATTGTTGTGTGTGACATACACTAACTCAGTATCATGTTCATTGAAATATATATCTTAGATTTATTTTCAATAAAATAGTAAATATATAAGAAATACTTAGTGAATTATATTCCCCTATGCATTTTGTGATGCATGCGATACATGATAACAAATACAATGTTCATTCTTTAGAGTTTTGGTGTGTTACAATATGGGTAATAAATGGAATTATAAGTTATAGATGATAATTAATAATTTTATTTTCATATATGCATAAGAACCTGATCATTTGATATTAAAACATAACTAAAAATTTATATCAACAAAATAATTATTCCTAATATAATCCATTTTCATGTGTCATTAGTGAATGCTTATTTCTGAGACAATCAGACTAGACTGAGTTCAACTAATGATTAGGTTAATTCACCGCTACCATAAACATAGTATATATACTACCATGAAATATTTGATTCACTACAATATCCTGAACAATTATGCTCATGTGATAAAAGTCTTCACCTAATTTTTTTGTAGATTTCAGACCCTCCTATTAATGGACATATTCCCTTAGGGGTTTGTGATCACTCCTCATTTCATTTCATATTGTATCACCATATTCTATTTTCTACCCAATTAATTAAACTAATTTATAAGTCTAGGACCATAAATAATCTAATGAAAATCTTAAATATGTGTTCTATATGGTCATAAAATTATTCATAATTTCACCATATCTTAATTAAATAATAGGGGGAAAACATGTTTCATAAAAAATTCAAAAAATATCATCTTGAAAATTCATATCAATTAATTATATTAATAGTATCTTAAGAAAATATCCCTTATGGTGAATGATAAATTATAAAAAAATTACCATGGATTAAAAATAGTTTTATAATAGAATTTAAATGACTCATTCGAAAACTTGATAAAATATTCTTTACAATTACAAAATATTGAAAACATAAAATCACTAGAATAATTTTATTATGGTTTTCATAAAAAAAATTTGAAACATATAATTAAATAATTATAATGAGTAACATTGTAGATGACTAAAAATTTCAGTTGAGAATTAAAAGTTAAAAAAATAATTTCATAATTTTATAAAAAAAATGTTGAGCCGTATGATTATTTTTAATATTCATTATAATCATTTTGAAATAATTCAATAGTTTAAAATAATATTATTAAAATTTTATTTATATTTAAATGTAACGAATAAAAGTCTAATAACATGAATGTTAAAAAATAATGATTCCAAACCAAAATATATAATTACTATCATATTTTCATGAATCCTTTGGTACCAAATGAAAAAAATGGATAAAATAATTTAAAACACAATAAAGAACCAGAGGATAATTAAATTTAAAGTTTTTATGTGAGAAATATAATAAAATACCTCGATTGTAAACTGCATAATATATAATTCTAATAGAAATATAGATTATAAAATAAAATCCTTACATATTTTGAAATCTTTGAATTGAAACCACATAAAAGAGAGACCCCTATATGGATTAGTAAAAAAAATTACAATTCTGGAAATATATTGTATAATAAATTCATGGGAAACATATAGACCACAAAAAATAAGTAAATTATTGAATATATAACATGCCTCAATGAAGATAAATTGAGATGTAAAAAACCCTTATGATTTTCACAACATTTTAAATAGTAGTCCAACAAATGGAAATATTATGTCGAAAAAATATAAATCAACATAAATAGTTTATAATTAAAAAATAAATTATTTTAGATTACAAAACATCTAATTTTGGAATAATGGAATTAAATGAATAGGTAATGAAACCCAATGAATAGAAATTTATGTAAATATCTAATTTCCATGGAAATTCACTTAGATAATGATAGTATACCCTCCTATAAAATTAATTTATACTTATTATAGATCTATTAAATTTATATATTAATATTAATATTACCATATTTCATTCCAATAAAATGCGTTTTTATACACTAAATATTACTTCTTTGATAAAATCAATATTTTTGTGTTAACTATTTAGTTTTCTAAGCATGTCCTAATTCAAAGATTATTTTTCATACACCTTATTCTTGGATTAATTATATAAATAATTTTCATTAATTATTATTTCATGATTTTCTAATATTTATGTAGCATCATCCACAAATTATTAATCTTATGTTTATGGTATTCATGAAATTATTAAAAAATCCATTTTCTCTGAGTATTAATTTTAACAAATGAATTTAATTAATAGGTAAATATTATTTTCAATTATTCCAATCAATAACTTTCAGACCAATGTATATTTGAAATTAGAAAATAATATTACTCATATATAAATTATCTATAATAATTCATGTCATGAACATATTAATAATATTTATTTATGTGGTAAAACTATCCATAACAAGA
The DNA here is from genome assembly GCA_963277665.1 of Viscum album. Taxonomy (NCBI): domain Eukaryota; kingdom Viridiplantae; phylum Streptophyta; class Magnoliopsida; order Santalales; family Viscaceae; genus Viscum; species Viscum album. Next base: position 396,319,925 of record OY728151.1, on the reverse strand, counting down.
ACATGTTATAATAGTTGAAAGATATAGATAAATTTATTTTATATTGAAAATATCACATTCTTATAACATTAGTAATGTTATAAATATTATATATAATAACAAAATATATTCTTATGTTTATCCATTTGATATATTAATAAAAAAGTAAATTTTTCATTCAAGAGGGTGGTCGTCTATGCATACACACAAGCGGTGTTTTCAATTTCTAATGGATTAGAGGGTAATAAGGTAGATATTATATTATAATTACATTATTAAAAGTATATATTAAATATAATATATATATACATATATATATATTAAATACAACTTTATAACAATCCATATATGGAGGGCTTGAAAACTGTAATAGATATCTTCATAGAGGTAGTATTCTGCACGTACACATTAGAGATGTTTTCAATTTCATATGATTAAAATAAATGAATGTAAAACAATAATCATTTATAAAAAAATAAATATTTTATAAATGTCATATATAATCATACATTATGGTGGTGATGATAAATTAAGCCCAACACTTCAGGAAGGTCGTAGTCTGCACATACACATGAGGGGAACTTTCATTTTCCATTAAATTAAAACAATAATGAATATAGATGAAAATTTTAAAAAAATTATTAGTTTAAAATATAATGATTTGATTATGATAATATGGTTAAAAATTTATGGTTTATTTTTTAGAGGAATGAAACATTAAAAATCTTCATAATAACTTATGCCTCTTTCTTTTATAATCTCCTTTGAAAAAGAAACTTTAGGATTCTTAGATGGGTATTTTGGTGAAGAACAAAAAAACAGAATTTGTTATAAGATAGTTCAATAGGTATTTTAATATATATTTTTTATTATTTGTTTCACATGTTTCTTTTATGAGTAAGAACATGATGTAATATTTTAAAAGAGAAGAGAGTGGAACCCTTGATAATATCATTATCATTAAAGTAATATAAATATATTATCAAGGAAAAGTGGAACCTATTGGAAAAAAAATTAAAAGATTTTCTATTCCCATGTATGAATATATTCATCAAATTGCTTTTATAAAAAAAATTGGATACATGAATTCGTATCTCTTATCTTAGCCCCCTAGTTCACCACATTAACTCTTACTAAGTTGAGAACATTTTTACCATAGTAACAATTCATTGAGGATAATAATTATGTTAATGGTTAGACATTATATTTATTATTATGATTATAAATATGAAATCCACTTTACATGATTTATTTCTTCAGTGTGAAAATAAATAATTCTAATAGAATCATAGAAAATGTGTGAAAACCATTTTTAGAAAATAAGTATTTTTAAACATAAATTTGATTTTATTATCATTCCATTACTTATACCAAAAAATACACAAATTTTAAAGTATATGATTGTATATGTTATCTACAATTTTATTATGACCATTTTTTTTTTGTGATTAATTTAATTTATTAGTAAAAAATACGTTACTTAGGTAAAAACTTATCAGAAAAATATCACTCTTCCCCTTCCAATGGTTTTATCTTTATTTCATACCATTTGATAATCAGCCTATAAATGATATTTCAAATATATATATATATATATATATATATATATATCTTTATGAAACATAATATTTCATTGGTTTAATAATCAATATAATTTAATATTATTTTAAATAATAATATATATAAATGAACCAATGTTTATAAAAAATTACATTTTATTATAGAATTAATAGAATGGTATTCATTATCATTAAATATGAATTTTAAAGATAAAATTACATTATTTTATTAAATATTACATGGTATTTATCATATATATATATATAATTTCCCAACATTATTAAATTAAATGAAAATGAAAATTTCAAAAAAAATCTAAACTATCTCTTTAGAATTCATTGTTTTTTATTTTTTGATTTTTTCCCATTTCAGTTTAACATACAATCATTTATTTATCAACTTAATTTAAAAATCTAGTTATTTTTTTTCATTTTATTCTTTTATAATGAATTATTCTCTTATGTTTGGTTTTTTTATCACAATTTATCAAATTTATGGAATTTATTTTAAAGGCAAATATAGAGTAAAACAATGAGGTGTTAATTTTTTTAACAATTATCAAATTATTAAAAAAATTGGAACAAAATATTTTTTAAAATTTTATAAAGTACATATAGAGACCCATAATTTTCAAACATATATATTACATCTTATTAGATGAATATTCATTACAAATCACAACGATTCACAACAGAGCCATATATGCCCAGTATCATAGGAAACATGGATACATAAAGAAAAGGTTAACAATATTCTCCCATTAAGTACTTATTAACTATCACCTTTTTAGGACTTCTCATTCCTAAAACAATTTCCCTAAACTGGGGAAAGGATACAAAAGAATTTATGATTGCAAATTCTTGGTAAGGGTAAAAAAGGGAGATATACGTGATCACATAATAATAACATGTTCATAAGGGAATGAGAATATAATATTAAAATTTTAAATATATACCATGCTTATTATGGATCATAATATTGAGTCATTTCATAAAGCATGATAGTTATTAAGACATGAATCATAATGTAATCAATGAACATGGGCCATAAGAGCATAATATTCCCTTAAGACATGGAATTGTTTCAAACACATAAGCATAAAAAATAATTTCCTGAGTATTGATGGCTTACTTCAAAAACAAACATAGTGGATTTGGTTCACTCCCCATTATATCATAGTAGTCAAGGTTCCCTCTCAATAATGTCATAATAGATAATGTCTCTTAATAAAATTGGTTCAATCCCTATTCTCAATATCATTATCTCTGGACATATCAATCATTACCAAATTAATTGGAAGGATATATAATATTGGGACCACCCATTCTATGTTATAACATACCATCTCTCTTTGGTTTATAATTTAACCACCATCTGTGGTTATATTTCTACCACCATCCATGGATATAATGTAACCACCATCATAGGATATAATGTTCTTATATTCCTTGTTTTATAACATAATCAATTCTCACATAATTAAATGCATTAACTTTTGTTCCATAATAAAATAAAACCATCAACATATCATTATATAAAAACCCATGCAAAGAAAATGTGTTTCGTAAAAATTTCCATAATTCATCATTGCAAAACCCATAGAAAATTAAAGTATTTTAAAAATATCTCATCAGCATAAACATTAACCATATATAGAGGGTATAATAATTGTATCATTGTATCATATTCTAGTAATGTATAATTAAAATCAATGGATGTTATCATATATGAAAATTAATTTAAAAAATCAATTAAACATTATTTTAGGATAAAAAACAATCTATTTTAAAAAAAATTAAAATATAAATATATAAAAAATATTATAGAATTAGTTTTCTAAGAAACTATCCCTATACTAATATATTTTTTATCTTAAAAAAATTGACTTTTTATGATGGTAGTAGAATCTATTCATGTCGTATAAGTTAAAAGAAAGAATAATTTTAACATTTTTTAAAATATAAAAAGGTTCATTATTAAAAAAACATCAAGAATATTTACGTAAAACCTTTTTTTACAAATTAAATATTGGGTACAGAAAAATTAAAAATTCATAGTATAATAATAAACACCTTCTTCCAAAAATTATTTGATAACATGGATATGGAAGAAAAAAATCACTGTATTTAAAAAAAAAAGTCAACTTTCATTAAACAAATTCCTCTCTCTTGAGTACCTATGTTAAGAATAATTAATGGAAAACATGTATTTTATAAAAATAAACATTGTTGAAGACAATTAATCAAAATATTGAGAGATGGACTATATCAAATCATCATCAAAACGTATACATAAATAATCCTGATAACTAATGATATTTTAACATAAAACCACTACAACTTTGGTATCATTTGAATCATAAGATCCATGAATAAAGAAAAATTTTTATAAATTTAAATACCCATACAATAAATTTTAATCTCTATAATATTAATTTATTTTTATTATAAATAATCTATAAATTAAATTAGTCGTTAATAACGAAAGTGTCATAGTAGTAAAAGTGAGATACAAATCTCTTACTACAGGTAAAAATTCCATTATATGGGATAGAACCTCTAGTATAATAAATAAATATTTATTATAAATATATTATATAACCATAATATAAATATATAAAAACATATATGAATGAATTATAACTATTTATCACCTATTCAACAATAATAGTTTATTAAAATCAGTATTCTATTTGATAAATTCTTCTTTTTCCATGTATGTTTTCATTCTGTAGTTTTGGTACATGTACATTGAACAACATTAAATCATATATAAAATGATAATAATGATTTAAATATATTATATATTTATTATACTAATATTTTTAGTCCTCTATAATATCTAGAAATAGAAAATTGAATTTCACCATTCATGGAGATGGTAGGTTGTATGTACTCATGAATGATATTTCTATTTTTTCAATGGATTGAAAAAATAAAAAAATAAAAAACAAATTAATTTTAAAAAAATATTATCATATCATATATGTAATATATATTCATTAAAAACATCCTTATTATCATTCATGTAAAATATAAAATAAATAATTAACATTACTTTTGTGAGGTGGTATTCCACACTTACGCACGAACGATGTTATCATTTTCAAATAGTTTGGAAGGTAAAAAGTATATTTGAAATAATCATTATATAAGAATAATTATGAAATAAATATCATATATAAGTATTACACTATTCATCAGAATCATTTCTGTAATTTGGTGATGGGAAATTAATTGTATTGCTACGTGGATACAATAAGCCATATTTATGAATGAGCGATACGTACACATCACATTAATGAAATAGGGTGAATAAATGTGTTTAAATATTAATTATAACTTTTAATTATATTTATTACACAAATTTTTTTATTTTTATAAGCATATAAAATATTTACAGAAGATAAAATAATGATTTGGAATAAAGTGAATCGCTAAGGAAATTACCTCTTTTTTTAATCAATTCCTTTACATCACCTCATATGGGCTGCAAGGTTGGACTTTAAGAAAGAAAAACCAGTAGAATAAGGATTGGATTGTATAGAAAATAATTTTTTTAATTTTTATCAAGCTATAAGGATTAAATTTATGTAAATAATATAAAGTAAGGGTTCCTATTTATAATTGAGGAGAGGGGTATTCTTTTAATTTCTTAAAAGATTAACATATTTTAATGAAAATATCAAGAAATATTTTTCCAACTGACATATAAATGGAAATTAATGAGATTGTAAACTATATCTTATTAAAATTTCCCTATTTTAAACTTTTTATTATTATTAAGTAATTTGATAAAATTTTATTTTCATAAATATTATTAATTTCATTTTAGACATAGTTTATTTAATTTGAAAAAAATACATTAAAGAAAAAGTTGTAAATATAATATAATAACTTAAAATAACATTAATATTTCATATTTATCTAAAAAATCATGTAACATAATAAATTAATTAAATTATATTACATTTAATATTTTTAACATCATTTGTTATATGTATTTATTATTAGGGAAATACTTCATTGGTGATTCATATGCATTTAAGGTTATTATATAATTACTAAAAATTTGAAATAAATTTATATCATGAATATAATTTCAATAGTCTAAAAATATAAATGTATATTTTTTGATAACATTTTCCCTATTTGTATATATATAAGACATTTCAAACTAAGAGAGTGGCATTTTGTATCTTCCATTTTTTAAATATTTTATAGGTCTTTTTTTGGACCAATGTCCCAAAAAAATAAATTTATAGAAAAAAGTGGTAAGGGTATGATTTTCTTCTTGCAATAAGAAATTTTTTCAATTATTACAGCCTTATCACTTAGCATTGCCTCAGTTACATGATTTACCCTTTACCAGAGTGATTAATTTTTACTATTGTTACTATTGATATTAACAAAAAAAAGAAATGGGAACTATTTAAAAAAAGTATACATCTAGATTTAAAATATGTAATTCATTTTATCAAATTGAACATAAATATGTGGAAGAAATAAATTTCAATATAAGAGTGTACCACATAATTAATGTCATCTTTCTAGAAAAATACATTTTTAAATTCTTATTTTATAACTAGAAAAAATACTGGATGACTGTAAAAAAATTTGATTAAATACTTAAAATATATATTTTATTAAAATAATTTAGCATTCGTGATTTATTTAATTTATTAAGATAAAACATTTTCGTTCACATAAAAATAGTTTTCTAGGAAAATTTCACTTTTACATTAAAATTATATTATTTTTATTTTAATCAGTTGATAACCAATGAATTTATTTTAAACCTATATAAACCAAAATAATCCTATTTTTTAGTACTATTCATACATGCTACTCCAATAGCTTGGAAATAACAATCCCATAATATATCATAGTTTATTTAATCATAGTTTTGTGTGGAACCCAAGCTATTGGAAAATAAAATAAAATATATTATATAAAGAAAAATACATTATAAATACATGGGTTTTAAAATTATACAAACATTAAAAAAAAATTATCCCTTAAAAAGTTTCATTCTAATGTAATCAAATGAGGAAACGTCAACCTCATCACATTATTGGATTTACACATAGATTTCTAAAATTCATGATTTCAACACAAAACATTGATCATGTTAAATGTTATGTTTCATATCACATTAACTCTATGATCTAACATTTCTACTAGTTGTTCTTCATAATAAATATCATGATCTATTTTTATGAACTCTAATTTTAGTGCATGTGAGGAATGAAGTATGTACTTCCATAGGGGAGACTTATGGAACACATTGTGTACTTTAGAGATATTTGGTGGAAGCACCAAAAAATAAGATAAAATCTCAATACGATTATGATCTTGAATGTGACTAATATATCTAGGGGTCATATTCACAATATATTAAAACCTAACCTCCTTCTTCCAAGTAGATATCAATAGAAATATCTTGTCACCATCTTCTAACTTAGTACCTTATTGAGTATTGGTATCATTTGTTTTGTCAAATTTTTATGTCACTTATATTCTATTAAATAAATTTCATTCTATCTTCCATTTATTTATCTATATCAATACCCAATAGCTTTAACTCAACAAATTTATCCTTTTTTGTATTTTGGCATTTCATTCCGGACTGGTCTTTATAAAAAGTCATCTGAATACTCGAGTGAAAGTTATTGTTATATGAAAACATGATTGTGTGAAGGTGTTGATCCAAAACACATTTTAAATATATATAAAATGATCTCCATATACACTCTATTGTTTTTATAGTTTTATATAATTTAAATATTTCTATTGATGACTTGTCATATTGAAAATCAGCTCTTTATCCATATCCTACTGATGATTTCACTAAACATCGGTGGAAAACTCAGATCCTATTCAGATACATCAGAATGTTGTACTCCATGAAACCTTACGATATCCTTAATATATATCCTAGAAATATGATTTAGATAAAAAAATTCTCAAATATCATTAATTTTCTCTATTTTAGTAAGGTGATTGACTATAACAAAAATATTATTTTTTCCATTAGAATTTTTGGGGAGTTTGACAGAAAAATACATTGTGATATTTTCCTATTTCCATTCTTGAATTTAAAATGGTTATACAATACCCTTAGGCTTATATCTCTAAAATAAAAATTTATAAATTAACAAACCCAAACATATATACTCAAGAAATATCTATCTTCTAGTTTTCCAACTTTAAATGCTCTTTTATATCTTTATATGTCTTTGTACTTCTAGGATGAATAGATAATTAGATCATTGAGCCAAATGCAACAGATCCTTCATCAAATCAGGTATGGATGGAATGCATACATGGTTCTTAAATATTATCATCCCATTATACAACATGTTAATATTTTTAACATTTCTTGCCTTATTTTTTAGTACCACATATTCATCTTTCAACTCATTAATCATCACTATGATAGATGGTCGGAAAACCATTTTATAAAGATGATATCTTTCCCCTTCATCCAAGACTTCCATAACGATGATTTTCAAATTTTGAAATATTACGTCTTCCCAGATCCTCATCATTTGTAATCTAGCTTGATTATTTTGACTCAGAGCATATTCTAACTTGTTCACATTCCATAGGTTGTAATGTATTAAGTAGTCATACTCTTTATTCATCTCAAAACATATTATCATGTGCATATTCTAATGTTTTTTATGAAAAGGTAAATTAATTTTTTATGATCATTATACATTCTAGGAATATCCTTATAGATATAATTCTTTTTATATCTTTAATTATAATATTATAATGGTAAACTCATAATCATGAGTTAGGATAATTTTTCTCAAGAATATTTAATTGGAATGAGGAATAATATATAACCATATTATTATTCATCGGAATGAATCCCAATTCATCCATTAATGCATTATAAAATATTACATACCCTTATCCACTATAGAGTAAAATATGTATAGGTTCACAGACTATCGTTCTAATGGACCATGCTATCCTGGCCAAAAACATTGTCAATTTTTAGTATTAGAGGAGTTTTAGAGGAGGAATTACAAGGTTATATAGTGATCGGAGGATAATTAGTGATTTTTGTAGATATTTACATCATTAATGTATTGCACGACTTTAATTGGTGGTTCACATCTTTTGTAGTCGGCCAGTTTCATGGCTTGGATCCAACTAACGAGGAATCCATGAAATTTATTCACATCATGAATGTAATTCATGATGTTTAATTAAATAAAGGTCAAAGAAACATGAATTTTGGTGTAAGTTGGTATTTGGGGAATTCTTATGGAATTCATGTCGTGAATGGGATTCACAATGTGAATGTGTTAATTTCCATGTTTTATATAGGTCATTTGTCTGAACACTTTATCATTTGTTTATACCAATTTTCTACATCATTTTTTTTGAACCTAGGAAGAATATATAGGATCTTATTCCCCCTTCATCCTTCTTTAATCTATTGATTTATGTGGATTCTTATTAGCGATTGGTGGTAATCCCTTCTTTTATTCTTTGTTTTTTTCATTACATTATTCTCTTAAGGATCTACTATAGTGGTGTGGTTTTGGATTGGGTTGGTAGCTAGGATTTTTTTTAAAACACTTTTTGAGGTGTAGGTTGATCTGTGGTTTTTTTTGTGGTATTGGTTTGTGAGCATTTATTATTTCCCCTACTATGCGCAACATGTTTCGAATGCTTCTTTGAGGTATATAATCCACCATATCTCACTTTTATATACCATAAGAGTGGGAATTAATATTTTTTATATATGGGATATGCTTTTCATAGGCCTAATCGAGATAAATAAATCAGTTAATTGAAATTTATTTATAGGGGAATGATTCGTATTCTTTTACAATATTGATATTATTATAATATTTTGTTTATATAAGTTGAATTCCATAATGAAAATCATGGTTTTTTGTAGCATTTTATTTCATTATATTTTTTGTTATATAGAAACATTTTTTTATGATTTTTTTATATCACCCTAAAATGGAAATTGGTTAACCTCATATATTATGTCAATAAAATGTTTTCCACTTTATTTAGGGTGTGAGGGAGAATTCCCCTAAAATAAATTGAAATTTGATAAAATCCCCTTTTTTAAATCTCTAAAATGATCTTTGATGTGTTGGGATGTGTTGTTGTGTTTTGTGTTGGAGGTGTGGGGTTGTAATGGGGTGTGGGGTGATATGATAGGTTTTGATGTTTTTAGGGAGTTGAGGTGACGGTTTGTTTTTCCATGCATTTAGGGAAGTGAGTTGATGTTTTTTGGGGTCGTTTATTTGGGAGATGATGTAATGGTTCATTTGGTTGTGGTTTTGTGGTGGCTAGGTTATGGTTCATTTGAAAATTCATTTGGGCCGTAGAGGTGATGGTTTGTTTGGATGTTCTTTTCGGGAAGTGTGGTAATTGTACAATAGTAATGATGAGCTTTTCTGGGGTGTGGTTGTTTTGTTCTAGATAACCAAGTAGTGATGAAATTATTATTTAATAATTATTGAAATGATTGTTGTTTGGTTTAGTTAATGGGATTGTAATTTTTAATGATAAAATAAATGATGGATTGTGTGGTTAAATTTGGTTAATGGTTAATAATTAAATTAATGCGATGGATAATAGGATTGGTTGGAAATTTGAAATATGGATGGTATCTTTTGTGGTGTTTTACATTTAGAGGTGGTAGTGAAAGTAAAATTGGAGTGAGTTGGTTAGTAATTTTTGGCCCATAAGATAATATTTTCTATGTCTTGTATATATAGTGGTATATTATTTCTTATTATTATGTTCACCCAACCCACATTGAGAACTATGTTATGACACTCTTATTCTCACAAAGGGTGTGTTTTTTGAGAAATCCTGGTAATGGGGGTGGATGGATGGATATATTTTCCCTCTATCTCTCTCTCTCTCTCTCTTATGTGAGAAAATTTTCACATTCTATGATGGATGGAGGATAGTTAGTTCACTAGGTTATGGTATAAGTGTTTTGGAAATAAAATTATGTGACTATGATGTGGGGTGGTGTCCTATGTGTATTTGAGTGGGATGTGATATGTTTGTTCTATGGGGTGTCTTATAGTGGGGGTCATGAATGGTTTTAGGAGGGAATAAGGCAAATTACTTTCATGTTCATGATATCCTATTACAATTTTACTAATTGTGATGTGATGGCCTATGTGTTTGTGGGATATATGTGATGTTGATGTCTTTGGTGGCGGTGGCCCTGGTGTCTGCAGGCATGATTTAATGTGACCATTCCATGGGGAAGTGTAGTGAGTTATTCATGGTTCATTATCTCTGTCCACTCATTATGGTATCTTTGGAAGGAGATGGTCATGAATGAGAGATATTGGTGGTTATTTTTGAGGTATTAGATGAAGTTTGGAGTTAGAAATAGTGTGGGTTTAATGGATGGTATGAAAATAGTGTCAATTGGCCATGGTGGATGTCATAGACCAAAGAGTCTGACTAGGAAATGGTATTTTAGGGCCACAATGATCAAGTGAATGGAATTTGAGATTATTGAGTAACCAAGTGAGGGGAAGAATTTATAGGATAGATACCAAGGATAGGTACATTCATACTGATTACATGTGTTCATATTTTATTTCGTTTGTTTTGGGGGTATTAAAATGAATAAAGTGAATTTAAATGATTAGAAATAAAATTACATACAATCAGTCATAATAAATTCTTGTTTTCATTTTATTTGTGGATCATGTACATAATCTGTGCATTTTTTAATCAGTTTGTGTTCAGTAGTTTTATTTGGTAGATAGCCACATCATTGAACCAATATAAGAGGATGTGGAAGGGTATATTTTGTTGTGTTCTTTCCAAGGGAATTCTTTGGTGAATTATGAAGAAACTGTTTTAGATGTGGAGAGAGAGAGAGTTAGATGGGGGAGCAGATATCACTTTCAGTTTGATCTGAGGCCTAGTGGGATAATGGGTCCCTTTTAAAGTTAGTCAGATAATATCTATTCATTAATGGTAGAATATGTATCTAGGTGAGCTGATGGAGGTAGATGTTTCATGTATTGACATTTAGTAAGGGTTCTGAGAAGAGGTTCTCCCATTGACATGAAGGTAGTGAAGTGGTAGGGGACTCTTTCTCTTTATTAAGGGAGTATGTCAGTGTAGGATTTGGAAATAATTTTTCAGTACCATCAGTTTCTTTCCCAATATCATTTTACAGATGAGGAGTCTTTTGTGAGATAACTTAAGGAGGCACTCTATCCTTATATATGTTATATATTTACACCTATTTTATTTCTAATATATCTAGAGGTTCATAAGAAGGAATAGGGGGTCATGTGGATTCCCTCACGAGTAGGATTACTATAATAGGGGAACTATAGGGGTTCTTTAAGAAGTTGAGTAGTCAGTGGATGGTCTCATGCACCAACACCTTCGAGGTTTCTACCAATGGATAGTTGACCTATGGAGCATGAATTTTAGCCTTATTTGGGATATTGGTATCATTGATTTTCTTACATATATTATTCCTATGTTTTTCCCTTTGTGGTTTGTGGGAATAGAGAGAAGAAGTGCCTAGTGGTTCTTCAAAATCAATTTGACGGAGGAATATAGGTTTAGAATCATCCGTGGCTGCAGTTTTCAGAGAGACCATACAAGTAGTAGGGTATGCATGCTTATTCTTCATTGATGGGATATGGAGCTGGTAGTGGTCATCCTCAAGATATTCCTTGAGTCTTGGGAGTGTTAATTGAGTGTGTTCATGGAGGATATGCATGGTAAGTTTCATGTAGTGGAGGTAGTATCACTAGAGGGGATTGAGATCATTCAAGTTATGCTCAATTTATCATCTACCCATGTCTGTACCTTGTTTGAATAAAGACATTCACAATATTTTATTTCACCCACTCTATTCAATGCTAGGGGACTATACGTAGAGAGAACTATCAGGTTCCGGGTGTTGAGTACACCAATTAGAGTCTAAACTATCTTTTTTTATGTCAATTGTCGGTGTAGACTAAGGATGGTCCCACATCATTCTTTTGGGGATGTTTTTCTACTATAGATTTATATATATCATGTGATCTAAGTAATCAATTAGGATTATTTTTTATATAATTTTATCATCTTATTTTATATGATATTCTTGTTCTCGGATGTAGATGGACATCATTTAGTTTTTTTGGTTAGTGGGGTTTCTGTGTTTGTATTTATCATATAAGGCCCCTTATTTATTTGATTAATGAGTTTTCCATGTAATTAGTGGACACTTGGATAGTGGGGTCCACATTCTGTGGGTTGTTTTCTATTTTTTTCATAGATATTATGATTTTACCATCACAGAGTGATGTTGTGTTCTGGGTAGTCTTGAAGCCCGGTGATTCACCGATATTAATGGATCCTTATTAGATTGAAGCTTGTATGTTGTGGGATTTGAGGATTCAAATTGATGATTTTATTCTAAGGAGTTTTATCAATCCTAGTGTTTCATCATTATGTGATCCAGTATTGTTATCCAACAAGAAATTTGACACACTGAGGTTTTGTATAGACTATGAGAGGTTGAATTGAGTGATGGTCAAGAACAGTTACACTATTGCAAGGATAAATGATCTTTTCAATCAATTGAGGGGGTGAGTTTGTTCTATAAGATATATATTTAGTATTTATTTCAACAATATAATGTGATGTAGGGTGATATCTCAAATACTTCCTTCAAATACATATATGGGAACATTGAGTTTGTAGTAAGGTCATTTGGATTCCCAAATGTACTAGTTTTGTTCACTGAAATCATGAATCCATTTTCCATGAATTCTTGGACCAATTTATCAGTGTGTTCATAAATGAGATATTTATTTACATTAATTCAGAGGTGGGGAATGATAATCTTCTAATATTTTTCATGAAGTCTCATTGATCCCACCATCTCTATAAAATGTTTTCCATGTGTAATTTTTAGACATGAGAGGTTCATTTCCTCAAGAATGTGGGGTCTTGATAGGGTGTGGTCGTAGACCCATCAATGGTTTAGAAAACATTTTCTGAGTAAGAACCTAAAAACATGGTAAATATGCATAGCGTCCATGGTCTTCCATGCTATTATCAGATGCCTGGGCTTTATTTCTCTCACATTTCAACTCTTTTGATAGTTTTGACTAGTAAGGATTTTTTTTTGCACGAATCATTTTTAAGAATTGTTCTATTAATTGAAGGTTATGTTTTTCTGTGATCAAGTGCTTCATTTTCCTGAGGAGGCTGTGATAATTGAGGTGTTTTCTGATTCATATTTTCTAGCTTTGGAATGAATGTTTTTGCATAATAGGGAACTAATCTCTTGTGGGTCAAGGTAAAGTTCCATCCACGTAAACATAAATATTCTTTTCAAGATTTAAAATTATCATAATTCATGTTTTCACAAAATTTGTGGTGACATTACCTCATTATTTATAGTTTTGTGGTTTTCATAGACCATAAGAGCCTAAGAAAAGTTTTATCTTAATGGGATCTGAGTCAGCACTAGTATATGTGGATGGAGTTTTTTTGGTATTATGATCTTGTGATCACTTACACCAAATTGATGGGAAATGTATATTATGATTCCATAAGCTCAAAGTCCTTAGAGGATGTGGCACAGTAGTCTAAGGATGTTTGGAAAGGAATATAAGATTTGTAATCCTTTAACTAAGATAAAAGGGTGGTTGATAATATATATTTTTTATTTTATATACTGTTGTACTATTCTCTGATACAAAATATAGATGAGTCACAGTGGGGATAAAAGGAGGAGGAAGTGATGTGTGATCTTTTTTTCCATTGTAATTCTCTAAAAGGATGGTTGGAGGATTGTCAAAACCATATAATGCTCCATGGGAAACTAATTGTTCAACTGGGTATGCATGATTATGTCCTTATTAAGTTTCATAAATCTCATTTTTATGTTCACCAGAGAGTATACAAGATAAATTGTGGCTTAAAGATTCATTTTTGGTGACCTGGGATGAAATAGATAGTGGTGGAGTACGTGGTGCGGAGTTCATATTTACCATAGTTAAAGTCCTAGTATCATGTTCTTGGTAGTTTGTTCGGCACATTTGGATGTTCTTAAGTTATAACTGTATGAATCCTTATTGGATTTTATCACATTGTAACCCTGATATCCTGGATGTTGTGTTGTGGTTTGGGAGATAGTGGAAAGACTGAAAAAAATCAGATCACTTCTTGGAGATCCAGGATTTGAGTGTCAAGGATGTTTTGGTGAGGTTGTATATAGATAATATGGTTAGGCTTCTTGGGGTACCAAGGACTATCATCTCTTATCAGTATAATCATTTTACATCATGATTATAGGGGGTATTGCATAATTTTTTTGGATCCTAGTTGTTCCATAACACTAATTTCCACTTTCATATAGATGGGAATATAGAGAAGGCTATTTAGACATCAGAGGATATGTTTTAGGCATGTGTCTTGGAATTGAGATAATTGTGGGAAAAACATTCCATTGGATGAGTTTTTTCATAATAACAGTTACCACTCATCCATTTCTATGCCCCATTTAGAGGGTTTCTATGGTTGATTGTGCCACTCTCTATTTTTCTGTATGAAGGTCGGGGATTCAATACATTCGGGTCCAAATGTGGTGTTGATATTGATAAATAAGGTTCAAATTGTTCGTGAGAGGATTCTATTATCACAACTCCGATATAATTATTATTTTTATCCTAGGAGAATTCCCATCTTGTTCGAGGTTGGGTAACACGTTTTATTGAAGTTTTCTACTTGATGTGGGAAATAATGACTTCTTATGGTTGAGTAAGCTTTATCCAAGGTTTTATTGGGCCATTTAGGTGATGGGGGAGTCAGTGAGGTTAAGAATCGGTTGTAAATTCTACCATGGCTAGAGAGAATCTAAGAAATCATAATTATCTCTCATATTATTTGATATATTAATGATAAATCCCATGTTATTGACTAAGGATATTATGATATCAATTATGCTGTGATTTTCATGGAGTTTACAGTAGTTAACCCGGATTTATAAGAGAAGGCACTTTTTGGATGAACCATTCCCTTAGTTTGCAAGTTTTTGATGTATAGTGGCCTAGAGGGGAGTCCATGGGAGTGATAGATATATATATATAACCAGTACCAAGATCATTTTTTATTTTTTCCTTAATCTATAATTCTTATGATGTGATGTTTGGATCTTTCTAAGTTATGAGTTTTTTTATCTACTTAATGTATGATGTTTGATGAATTTTTTGAAAATGAAAAAGGGGAGGAACTAATTTCTAGTCAAGAAACATTATACTTCAATGCGATTATACCATGTAGGAGAGGCTATGAAACCTATAGCTATTATTATTCTGACATTGAGTATATATTTTCCTGATTCATATGTTCAAGGTATTGTAGTTTTATTAGTTTTGGTGGCTATTGGTTTGGGTTGTGTGGGGTTCATATGTCATTGTGATCTGGATGTGTAGTTCTGATGTTGTACAAGAAACCATTTGGATATATGGATTGTTGTTTTGGGATAGTTATTTCATTGGAATTATGATGGGAGACTTTAATGGTATGTCACATGGTAGTTTTTTTAGCACCATTATTTATGGGATTGGTTTTGGGCTCAAGAGACAATAAATAATTTGAGAGGTATTTGATGTAATGTATCATTCCTTCTCAGCCTATTACTTTTTCTGTTTTGGGTGTTTTATGTGTTTTTAATGAGGATTGGTGATATTATATGGTGGTTGGAGGTGTAGTTGGGCATCTATGGGATATTCACATCATTAAAGGCTTTTATGATGTGAAATGGGGGTTCATGACTTTTATAGTAGGATAGCTTTATGTATTTTATATGGCTGATGGAAAACTCATGAAATGGATGCATGCCATAAATGTAAATAATTTCATGTAATTAAATAAAGTTAAAGTAAAATTGAATTTTAGAAAATGTTTTTATTGGGAAATTCTTATAGAATTCTGGTCATGGATGCGATTCATGGTGATAAAGTGTGGAGTTCTAGGATTTAAATTTGTATATTCGTCAAAGTAATATGAATTCATCCATACCTATTTTATCTCCCATTATGGATGAACCTTGGGAATCTCTGGGAGGGATTTCATCCACCTTATTCATGCTTCAATTACTTAGTTCAGGTGGATTCCTATTGGTGATTTGTGGTAATCCCTTATTTTCTTATTGGTTGTTTTACTTATGTTCATCTCATGAGGATCCACTACGGTGGTGTAGTTTTGGTTTGTGTTGTGATTTGAGATGTGTTTATAATAACGTTGGATGTGGTGAAGGTTGATCTATGGGTTTTTCATGTGGCTGTGGTTTGTGGATGTTTATTTTTTCCCTTCAGAGTGCAGTGAGCTGAAAAAACTTCTTTGATGTGGGGAATCCCTCATTTCTCACTTTTCTATGTCATGAAAGAGGGGTTTGATTTACTTATCTAAGAGATATGGTTTGTTCTTTAATAATTAGGATAAATTGATTGGTTAATGAAAATTTATGGTGAAGGATAATTATTTTTATTATTCTAAAACTTTGATATTATTTTGATGTTGTGTCTGTATGGGCTAAATGCCTTTATGAAAATCATGTCTATTGGGAACCTTTTCTTACATTGTATTTGTTGTGATTCGGAAAAATTATTGCATGGTTTTGTGATATCACAGCATAGTGTAAATTGGATAACCACTAATAGTTGGATAAAAAAAATAGTTACCCCTATATTTATGGCTTTTGTGTTACACACCTAATATAATGTAAAATATGATATAATCTTATTTTCTATATTTATATAATTATATTTGATGTTTCTTGATGTGTTTATATTTTGTGGGGCAGTGATGTGTGGTTTCAATTTAGTGTGTTTTCATGTGATTTTTTTTTGATATTTTGGGGTTGTGAGGTGAGGGTTTAATTGCATGTTCTTTTGGGTGGTGACGAGATGGTTTTTTTTTCATGTTATTGGGGAGGTGAGGTTATGGTTCATTTGGCCATGCTTTTATGGTAGTGAGGTGATTGTTTTTTTTTGTAGGATCGATAGTACGATTGATATTATACTGATTGTAGTATCAAACTATGATGTAGATACTCAATATATAGTAGGGGTGAATTGTATACTTTAAAAATCCTTAAGAAAATTTTGTATAAAAAAAATTTACAACACCTCTAAATTCTAATAACTAGCTTCATTCCAAAAAAGTGATTCCAGAAATGAAACATAACAAAAGTTTACAATAACAAAGATTATACCATAAATATTATAGAATCCAATATAATCAGAGTACAGGTTTAAGTAAGTATAAGAAAGTTATACTTTCCTTAACAATCGAAACTACAGTGGAAAACAAAAACAAAAACACTACAAGTAACAAGTAGTAACTTTTTTAACCCAAAGAGAAGGGTATCCAACAACCCTGGATAAAGGTCCCCTAATTCATACTTTCAAGAAAGTATGTCTTACCCAAATCAGGGTATTCCATCAATCTGAAAATCGGTAACTGTCTTTCTATCCCCGCAAGACCTCGATTTGTAAGGAAATCGGAAACTTTGACTTCACAACTCAAAGACTCAGATTTCAAGGAAATCTCACCTATGCCCAAAGAAAATCTGCACGAATCAAAGTTTGAACAAATCTTTCAAACATTTTTCGTGAAGCCTGTGAGTTTATAAGAGCCTCTCTCTCTAGAAATTACTTCAAAAGTATGTAAGCACAATTTTAAAAAGTTTTTGTATTGAGATCTTTCAAATGAGCTCTTATTTATAGGCATTGCTCCAACGGTCAGCTCCCTCCTCCAACAGTCATATATCTCCTTGAATTTTGGATGGACGTGTAAACATGTCACTCAAACAATGGTTTGTTAGTAACTGAATTCATGATATCGTTTTATAACAAAAACAAGTGTCAGAAAAAATATGGTTACATAACCAAAATCAAATATTTGGAATGTAGGAAAATAAAAGTTCAGAGTCTAACCAAAAATTATTTTATAGATTACAATACAAGGATATTCGGATTATGTTTTCTATGGAATTCAGAACTTGAACTTTCAATGTTCGGAGTCAGAGTTCATGAGAATTCAAAGTCATAACATACAAAGTTTGGTGTCGGAGTTCATTAGAATTCGGAATCAAAACATACAAAGTTCAGAGTCTGAATTCATTATAATTTGGAGTTAGAACTCATAGGAATTCGTAAACTGAATTCGATGTAAGAACATAGAAGAATTCGTAACAAGAATTCAGAGTCAGTATTCATAAAATTTCGTAATCAGAATTCGTATTGAGAATTCAAAGTCAGAGCTTAGAAGAGTTCTTTATCAGAATTCGTATTCAGAATTATGAGTCAGAAAACATAATCCTTATTTATCTAAGTATTATATGATTCCGAGGTTTTTGATGTGAAACCAAATTTTACACTTAGACAAGATGATTAACAATGAAAGACATGATAATGATAAATTTCCTTAGGGAATTAAAATTTTCCTTATAGAAGTAAAGCACATGGTATAATCATATTTTCTAGGAGATAAGGTGTTTGTGATTTTCAAAACAAGAAGGAATAATTAAGTCATAAGGAGACCTTACTAACTCAACAATCATCCCCAAAGATGAAGGAATAGAAAATTCATATGGAAAACCTTATTGACTCAACAATCTCTCCCTTTTTGGAAAGCACAAACATCCTTATGAAAAAGAATAAAAGGTATTAGAAAATATTTTTCTAGACTTTGAAAGTAAAACGTATCTCCCTTTACACATTGATAATGATGAATACAACTAAATCCCCCTTAGGCTTTGGAACACTAAGGATCTAATTATAGATTTTCATAATGAAATTTTCCATTATCTTGAGATGGAAATATTCATAATGAAAACATCCCCTTACTTAGGGATATTTCTTCTTTTCTTAGTATTCTTTTTTTTCTCCCCCTTTGTAATTTTCAGAAATAATTTGAGAGAATGGAAAAGAAATTAATGTAGCTGAAATATTTTTACAAAGCATCCAAAAAAATGAGTGACAAAAAATTTCATTAAGATAAGAAGAATTTGTACAAGGAAAGAAAATACAACAAAATATCGGATTGGATCTATTTTCCATTCTTCTCATTGGATATCAATTTCTTCACAGTGGTTTTCAGCTTTTTGAGGTCCTTGTGGTCTTCCTCTGATTTCTTAAGGAGTTGATCTTGATCCTCAGCTTTCTTATCTAATGCTTTGATTCAATCATCCTAAGACTTAAGAGCTTCTGCCTGAGCCTTCATTAGTTCATCTTGCTTTAAAAGCTTCTCTTCGATCACGATCCGAATATACCTCTCCCTCTTCCAGCTTTGGGCAAAAGAATACAACTTCCCATATAGATCCTTAACCACCTGAATCTTAGTATTCTGGTAAAGTGTTATCTTTTCCTCAAAACTATTTGTGAGATCCTTGATTTTACCATCTTCAGCATCAAAAGCTTCCTTAACATCATCTTGAAACTTATCAATCTCTCTCAAATCATCATCTATATTGTTTGACCAGCTGACCACTTTCTTATAAGATTTTTTGGGGGCAT
This sequence comes from Viscum album, assembly GCA_963277665.1. Taxonomy (NCBI): domain Eukaryota; kingdom Viridiplantae; phylum Streptophyta; class Magnoliopsida; order Santalales; family Viscaceae; genus Viscum; species Viscum album. The sequence goes on along the minus strand of OY728151.1, from coordinate 396,299,827 downwards.
CATAGTTGATGAGGAAGTTCTTGTAATCAGCCTCAATCTTTACACACTTGTCCATCATCAAGGACACTGAATCTGATTTTTGATTCAAATTGTGTTGAAGCATCTGAAATCTGGAGTCAATGCATGGAAAGACCAGAATGGTGTCAATGGGATTCTTTAGTGACTGAATGATGAAATCATGTCCTAGATATAATTATTCTGAATCTGAGACTTTACTTAGTGATGGTTCTTCCTCTATATTGACAACATTCCTCTTAGAAGATCCACCAGCTTTTTTCTTCCTTAAAACAACTTTATATGGATTGTAAACAACCACCTGTTTTCCCTTATTGGTTATCAGAACAACTTCTTCATCTCGAGATTCATGCACACTGTTAGATAGCTAAACAATTCTATCTTCATATATCTTCTCATTCTCATCTCTAGACTCAGCATCTTCAGGAAGAATGAAATCATGGATTGAACTTTCTTCCTCACACAATTTATTAACTTCTTCTTCACCCTTCTCATCTTCACCTTCCTCATCCTTCCTAAGAGTTGGGAGGTTTGATGACTCTGCTTCAGAAGTTTATAATGATAGCTTCTCGGAAGGGGTTTGCTTTTAATGATAAAATTACACTTGCTTTATAATATCTTTAGTGCCACCACTAATTTTTTCTTTTTCCACTTATTAGAAAACATCCTTTTCATCAATAATATTTTCTTGGACTATTTCAGAAGTGATATATATCTTACCTGGAGTATCAGGTAAAGTCTCAACCAAGAAATATTTTGGTATAGGGATATTCTCGGATTCTATTTTAGTGTCCTTCAAAAGGGATTGGACAATTTCAGCCTCCGATATTTTCTTCTTCTACTTCTTTTCTTTGGTTTGATTCTCAATCTCATCGACTGCCTTCTCTTTCAAAGCATTGTCCTTTGCAGGATCCAATCCAAATTGTGGATCTCCTTCCATCCAATTTTTCTTATCTTCCCTCCATTTGGCTATAACCTCATCTGGATAAACATTCTGCTTCTTAGGATTTGGAGTTTTTGAAGGAGTTTCCTTAGATTTAGGGGGGTTTTCTACTTCTTCCACTTCCTTCAACTTTCACTTCTTTCTTGCCTTTTTCGATTGTTCAGCAACTTCAACATTATTCAGTACAGCTTCAGCCTCTTCGTCGGGTAGATCATATATCTCTCCAGAGTCTTTAGAGAAACCAATATTCATTCTCTTCAAATTATCATCGCTTACTAACATTATATTGTAATTCCTCGGCTTGGAACTGCAAGAAATTTTGAAGGATTCAAGGTACCAGACTATTAACTTTGAATGGATGGCTGGATACATGATAATATAAGCTTTCAAATTCCCATTCTTAATAATCACAATCGTAATGAGAATATGCTTCATCAATTTTACTTTCCTCATACTCACTAGAAATTCTAGGATATTCATGTCTCTCTTCTTCAAGGTGTCCTTATCAATTTTTCTTGGAATGATAAAACCTTACACCTAGAGTTCAAGTATCATATTATTTGTTGAAAAATAAGAAATCTTCAGAGTCTAGACATCTGAAAGTCCAAGACACTCCATATATTTTACCTTTATTAAACATTCATAGAACATCGGGCAACTTATGGGAAAAAAATTCAGCTTCCCCTTCAAATGGAACTCCAACCAAATTAAATGAATTTGTATAAGATAGAGAATAGGTCTTTTTATAGCTTTTGAATGTAAACTTCTCTCTGTCTACTTTCTTAAAGAAACTAACTGACTCATAAAACTCGATATGCTGATCCGGATACGCCATGTCTTCCACCCTTGACTTTGATATGAAAACACTTTCACATCCATTAAGAATAATGTTCTTGGAGATTATAGAATCATATTTATTAACGAATTTCAGATGCACCAACCTTTCTCTATATACTTGTCGCTTTGGAATCAGCTTGATATTAGAAGAATATTTCTGAGAGGATTCTTCTCCAGAAATTCAAACTTGGGAAAACTCTGAGAAGATTGGAACGAGCTTTTGTATGGGGGCAGAGTTTCTACATGTAGAGGATTTAAATCGATGTCGGATAACCCTTTGGGGGTCCTTTATATAAGTGTTTTATGTGATGGTTCATCTTCCCATCTCAATCTAATGGTTGAGAAATCCGATTATCTGATCTAACAGTTTAAATGATAGCTGCAAAGAAAATTTCGTAGGATCTGATCTTTTGATATTTTTAAAAGAAAATTTTATTATTTAAGGAAACTAAAATATGATAAATTTAAAACACAAAAGAAAATACCAGCAAGTAAATGTTGATTATGAATACATAAAAAAATCATACTTTTAAGATTTCCAGGAAGATTATTCATAATAGGTAATAATCTTCTTAAAAAAATTTAGATTCCAAAAAAACATGACTCCAAAAAAAAAGTCTATTACGAAAAAAAATTGAGTACGAAAATCATCATTGAAGAAATCTTCATTATGAGAATATTAATTATGAGAATTTTCATAAAGATAATTTTCATTACAAAAATATCAAGTATGGAAATCTTAATTACAATTTTTTTTTGAAAACATCATTATTAAATTTTTTTAAAAACTTCATTACGAATTTTTTTTAAAAACATCATTACAAAAAATTTGAAAACTTCATTATGAAAAATGTTGAAAAACATCATTATGAAATTTTTTAAAATACTTCATTACAAATAATTTTGAAAACTAACAATTAAATTTACTCCCCCTATGAAATGGATTTTATTACTGTAAGCAGATTGATTCAATAGTAAATTAACAAGTAAAATTACCTTATGTTTATCATTCCTAACTTCTATTTAAAGTATGCAAATTTTTTAGAGGGTAAGATTTGGTGAAAATATATCAAAGTTGGTATTTCATTTCAATAAATTGAAGAATGATATCTCCTTTTTGTGTGTGATCCTTAAGAAAGTGATGCCTTATATCTATGTGTTTTTCATGAGAGTGATGTGCAGGGTTTTTACTTAGGGAAATGGAACTTGTATTATCACACAAAATTTTTGTTATTCTAAAAATCATACCATAATCATTGAGTGTGTGTTGCATCCATAACACTTGATCACAACAACTTCCTGCTACTACATATTCAGCTTCAGCAGTGGAGTGTTCTACTGAGTGTTTCTTTTTACATGACCAAGAAACTAATGAATATCTTAAGAAATGACAAGTTTTGGATGTACTCTTTATATCCATTCTAAATCCACTAGAGTCAGGACCTGAAAATATTTTCAAAAAAAGTCATTTCCAAATGTATAGAAGAGTCTTAAATCCAGGGTTCCCTTTAAGTAGCGAAAAATTCTTTTCACTGCCATTAAATGAGATTCCTTAGAATTGGATTGATATCTTGCACATAATCATACTGAAAATATTAAGTCTGGATGACTAGCTGTCAAGTAAAGTAAACTTACTATTATACCTCGAAAAGATGTTTGATCTACTGGTTTCCCAGCTTCATCAAGATAAAGTGTGTTTGAGGTACCAATGGGAGTAGTAATACTCTAAGTGTTTTTATATCCATACTTTTTAAGTAGATCTTTAATATACTTATGTTGGTATATATAGATTTCTTCTGGTTTTTGAGAAAATTTAAAACCACGGAAAAATGTTAACTCACCCATCATACTCATATCAAACTCATATTTCATTAGATACACAAAGGAATCAGTTAATGATTGCTAAGTTCAACCAAATATAATGTCATCAACATAACTTTGAATAATCAAAACATTTTTCATATCGTTCTTTATAAAAAGGGTTGGATCTTTATTTTCATTAACATAATTATTTTGAACCAAAAATCTTGTAAGTCTATCATTCCAGGCGTGAGGGGCTTGCTTAAATCCATACAAATCATTGGTAAGTCTAAAAACGTGATCAGGATGTTTTATATCTTAAAAATAGGAGGTTGTTCAACAAAAACATCCTCTTGAACATAACTGTTAAGGAAAGCACAATTCACATCCATTTGAAAAAGTTTGAAATTGAAGAATACTGCAAAGGAAAGTAAAATACGAAGGGATTCAAGTCTAGCTACTGGATCATAGGTTTCTTCATAGTTTATTCCCTCTTGTTGATTATAGCCTTTAGTAACTAATCTAACTTTGTTTCTTAATATGATTCCATTTTCCTCACACTTATTTCTGAAGACCCATTTTACTCCAATTACAGAAGTTTCCTTAGGTATTTCAACCAAGGTCCAAACTTTATTCCATTATAATTCATTTAGATCATCTTGCATAGATTTTACCCAATTATCATCACCTGAAGATTCATTTATGCTTTTTGGTTATAATTAGGAATGAAATTCTAGATGTTCTACTTTATTTCATAGGGAACATATATTCCTTATAGGTTGATTCACATCACCAATGATACTATCACTGGGATGATTCTTTAGAAACCACTAGTTTGGGTTTTGTAAAACCTGTTCATCAACATAGGGTAGGAAATCTTCTGGGGTAAATTTTTTAGAATTATCTTCATGAACATTTTCCTTATCCGAAGGATCTTCTATCAATGGTTGATAATCAGTTTTTGAAAACACATCTGAATATGTAGGTTGGGATTGTTTAAAAAAGGATCAGTTTCATCAAATTTGACATTTACTATCTCTTCAACAATACAAGTGTTTTTATTGAAAACTCTATATGCCTTAGAATTTGTGGAGTAGCTTAAGAAAATTCCTAATCAGATTTTGGTGTGAATTTTTTAATATTATCTTTAGTATTCAAAATGAATACCTTGCAACCAAAAACCTTAAAGTAAGAAAGTCTAGGTTTTCTACCATTCCATAACTCATAATGAATTTTATTACGAAAAGGTCTAATCAAAACTTGATTTATAGTATAACAAGCAGTACATATAGCTTCATCCAAATAATGTTTGGATTTAGAATACTCACTCTACATGGTTCTCATTATCTCTTGAAGAATTATATTTCTTCTTTCAACAAAATCATTCTATTGAGGTTTTCTAGGTGCTGAGAAGTTATGAGTAATGGCTTTTATAATAAAAAATGTTTCGAAATAAAAATTTTGAAATTCTCCTCTATGATCACTATGAATAGTTATCAAAGGAAGATTTTTCTCAATTTTGACTTGGGGTTTAAAAATTTTCAAATACGAAAAAGCATCAGATTTTTTTGCTAGAAAATATACCCACGTAAATCTAGTGTAATCATCAAATAAGACAAATACATAATATTTTCCCCCAATGCTTCTAGTTTTTGTTAGACCGAAAAGATCCATATGTACCAACTGTAATGCATCAGTGGTTGAGACTTCACCGACTGATTTAAAACATGATTTATGTTGCTTTCCATATTGACAAGGATCACAAACTTTTGAAGAATCAAATCTATGCTCTAGTAGATCCTTAACAAGTCCTTTTGTAGAGAGTTTACATAAGTTCCTAAGGTTACAGTAACCTACCCTTCTATGCCATAACCAATAATATTAGGACCAATATAGTACTATATACCCTAAGAGGGGGGTGAAACAGGGTTTGGATCTTCTTTTTCAAAATTATTCCTGCCCCACTAGATCTTGACCTCTTTATTACAAGGGTCACTTTGTTTGCTCTTGTGTGTTTATTATGACCACTTATTTTCTTCGTTATCTGATGATGATGCTTTAAATGCAATGAAGGGCAGCAAGCAGCCAGACATAGAGTTTTTTATTTTGTTCACCCTCATGGGGCTATGTCTATGGAGCATACAATGGCGATTAGCTACTCTACCAAATCCACTAAATCTCACTACCAATAATGATTGGGCTAGATCACTTATATGCCCAGGCTCACTACCTTTACAATTTTTAGGGTTAGCTCACTGCTTCCTAAGGGTCACTCCCTATTTCTCTCTCTGTGGCTCACTACCAGTAGAAAGGATAACCTTATTCTTCTTCCTTTTCTCACTACACTTGGCAGGGATCCACAAATAGATTATAGACATTTAGGTCTCTTCATTTTCATGAAATCATTCATCCTAAATTTTTGATAGATTCTCTATTGAATTTCAATGCTCATCCACTGATGAATACCCCTTTTTCCTCTAAACACTAGGAAATTTCTTTTGGAAATACCTTCGCAAAGCGCACTACATCGTGAGGCTCTCAATTTCATGAAGCTCAAACTAGCCTTCATGAAGCTCCTTCCTCTTTTCAAGGCACTCTCGTGAAGCTCAAGTCATTGCAGAGTGACTTCCCTCCCATAGATCACTGAGCCAACATGGAGCTCGCAACTTTCACAGAGCTAGAATAGTCATCGTGAAGCTCCTTCCTTTCGCGAAGCACACTGCCTTCGCGAACTACCCTTGCGAACCGAGAGCAAAATATTTTCTCTGAAAATTCTCACTACTTCTCTCGAGGGGGTCAAGGCATATATATAGGCAATTCCACCGACCCTCGAACCTTCATCATGAATTCAATGCCACGTCATCTCAAATCACAAAGCTCCGATGTTCCCGCCAAAATTCTGTCAAAATCATGAAGAACCTCATCAATTTTTTGATTGTGGATCTCGTCGTAATCACGGAGCATCCCGTCATTTACTTCGTGCCACCGCCATGAAGTTCCACTCGCAATGCCCTTCACCACCGCAATTCTCTTCAACTCTATCATTCGCGAAGCTCAACATAATCGCAATGAATCAGTGCCATCATTTTTCTGGTGCTCATAAAATCCAATACATGAATAATATCTTCACGAAACTCGTGTCTTTTCCATATTTAAATAATATATTCAAGGATATACACTTTTCGTGATTCTCGCCAAACTCCATATTTTGGACCCCAAAAATTTGGCGAACACTGGAAAATGGCGCCACCTTGTACTGCTCTTTTTGTACATCCTCCAGATTTTCCATTCCTATATCATGGTTCTTTGTCAACATTAATTGTCAAAACTATCTTTGGAACTCAACAATTCACCATGGAAACCTACTTTTTCAAAAAAAAAATCAACCCAAAAATGCTACAATGCTACCTTGAGGAATATTTTCCCAACAAAGAATGAACTTTCATTGCACTAAGGCATGGTAAGTCTTGTCTCTTAAGTTCTTATAAGTTTAGTGTGTAAAAATTCTCTTGCATATTGGCGGAAATAATAAACACATCCTTGGAATTGTGTACTAAGAACTTTTCATTCCAAAAATTCATAAGGTAGCCTTCATCACATAATTGGATTATTCTAATGAGGTTGTTCTTAAGACCCTTAACAAACAAGACATTTGAAATCAGTGTCCTTCCAAGAAGAACGATGTTACCTATACCAATAATTTCTCCCTTAGCATTATCTCCGAAAGTTACTTTTCCTCATTTCACCTTGATAATATTTTCAAAGAAGTTTTTGTTACCAGACATATGTCGGGAACATCCACTATCCATGTACCAAGTATTGTTGTTGGTACCTTCTTTATTTTCCTGAAAATAAGAATGTTAGACTTTCAGAATCCAAACAACCTTAGATCCGTAATTGTTAGACAATAAACTTTTGGGTATCTACATTTGTTTAGATAAATAAGAATTGGGAAAGCCAAGAGACCGAACATTATTCAAAGATCAATTTTTCTTCCAATTCCCACCACTTGGACATTTACTAAAAAAATGGGCTCTAGAAGGAATGAAATAATTGTTCTTGAAAACAGGTTTTTGGTGAGTATAACGTACTCTAGTAGTATTTCATTGAGGTTTGATTTGAGAATACATCTTGTCAAAATTTTCCTTATAGAAGTAAAGTATGCAATAAGTTTCTTAAGGGGATTTATTTTGGATTTTAGTCTGATGAATAAATTCCTATCCTCAAGAATTATTTCCATAGAGTTAGATTTTTCCTCAAAACCATTTAATTGTGAAATAGTATTATTTAGATCTTTTTAAAGTTTTTCCTTTTCAAAATTTACTTCCATAAGGTCTTTAGAAAGTTTTTCTAAAAACTCGTTCTTATCTTCAAGATCTCTAGAGAGGTCTGAAATCTCTTTTGTAAGAACTTTTTCCCTAGTATTTTCCTTGTCCAATTTCATAGAAATTTTAAAATTTTGTGCATCTAACAACATGGAAAATCTATATACTTCTTTATATGAAGGTATTTCTTCATTATATGAAGATGAAGTATCTTCATTATAAGTAATATATCTATAATATTAATTCTTATCAAGAGATAAATTTGTTAAAGCCTCGGTAGAGCATACCTTGGCCATTAGACATGTATTTGGGAAAGAAGTAGTACCCATGAATCCAATATTTTTCTGTTATAATGATTCATATTCAGAAGATTCACTTTCTGAAGAGTCTCCACAGCTAGCACTCCAAGTATCATTTGCTTTAAGAATATTCATGTGCTTTGAGCGATAGAACTTCTTCTTGTCCCTTTCTGAATTCCTTTCTTTCTTTTCCTTCTTTTTCAATAAAGGACAATCATGTCTGATATGACATGTTATTCTACACTCATAACAAGTAACATCCTCATCTTTCTTATCTTTCTAGTCACTTTCCATGAACTTATTATGATATTTCTTTTGAGCTACTATCTTGTTCATTCTCCGAGAAAGATTTTCTAATTCATTCTTAGACTTTTCTATATCACTAGATTTTGACAGAATAGTTACTTTCTTTGACATTGATCTAGTAACTCTTTCTATAGTCTGTATTTTCATAAGTTTAGAAGTAGTTGTAAAATCAACTCTTCCATTCCCATTCTTATTTTTAACATTATCATCATCTCTCTTCATTCTAGTCTCATGGTGAAGAAGAGTTCCGGACAATTCATCTAAAGAAATCTAGGTGACTTTCCTATTCTAATAAATTGTTGTCCTCTTAGACTCCCACTCATTTGGCCTGATGTCTATGATTTTATCTACAAGAGCCTCATCATCCAAACCTTTTTCTATCATAGACTGTAATCTATTACTAGTAGTCATAAACCTTTTCTGAACTTTGCTAATAGGTTCTCCATAAAGGAAATTAAAGCCATCGTATTCAACTCCCAACATAGCTCTTCTTGTCTATATAACTTTAATGTACCAAAATTTGTAACTTCAAGTTTCTTCCAGATACAGTTTGCATCTTCACATGAAGATATTTGACTATATATGTTCTTACTCATGGAACATAACAATGTATTTCTGAGTCTGAAATTTGCATGATGTTCTGATTTCTCTTGATTAGTAAAAGTTCTCAATTCCTTATCTGAAATTTTATTGTCCTCTGTCAGCATTATGTAGTTATCAACTATAGTGTTAACAACTAAAGTATTCATCCTATCTCTCCAGTACTCATAATCATTTCCATCAAAAACAGGAGTTCTGGTAGGATTTAGATTGTCTATAGAACCAACAATTAAACCTTCCATCTTAAGGAAAATCATGTCACACAAACTTGTTACTAATAATAGTTTGTAAACAAGGAAAATATTCCTCAGCAAGAAAAAAATAGAACTATAGTATCTCTAAGAAAAAATGAATCCAAACTTATGTATCTAAAAAACTGATTCTGGAAAAATGAAGAAGATTTTTTTTTCTTCTAGATAAAGAAAAACTTATATGTGAATATAAGTATTTCAGAGTCCTCCTCTGATACCAATTGTTGGATCGGTAGTATGATATATATGATAATTATTGTAGTATCAAACTATAATGCAGCTGCTCAATATACAAGAGGGGGGTGAATTGTATACTTAAAAATCCTTAAAGAAATTTTATATAAACAAAATTCACAACACCTCTAAATTATAATAACTTGATTGATTCAGGAAAAGTTATTCTGGAAATGAAACATAACAAAAGGTTACAAAAACTAAGATTCTACCTTAAAGAATATAGAATCTTACATAATCAGAGTATAAGTATAAGGAAGTATAAGATTTTTATAATTTCCTTAACAACTAAAATTACAGCAGAAAACTAAAACTAAAACACTACAAGTTACAAGTAGAAACTTTTTTAACCCAAAGAGAAGGGTATCCAACAACCCTAGATAGAGGTCCCTTGATTTATACTTTCAAGAAAGTCTATATTACCCAAACCCAGGTAATCCCTCAATCCAAATATTGGTATATGTCTTGTTATCCCCGCAAGCCCCTGATTTGTAAGGAAATCGACACCTCTTACTTCACACCCTAAAGTCATTGATTTCAAGGAAATCGCGCCTCATCACAAAGCAAATATTCATGAAGCAAAGTTTAAACAAGCTGTTAAATCATTCTACATGAATCCTGAGAGTTTATAAGAGCCTCTCTCTCTAGAAATCACTTCAACAGCATGTTATCACAGTTGTCAAAAATTTTAGTATTGAGCTCATTCAAAGGATCTCCTATTTATAGGCACAGCTCCAACGGTAATCTCCCTCCTCCAATGGTCATATTTCTCCTTGAATTTCAGAGGGACCAGTAATCATGTCACTACAACAATGGTTTTTTAGTAACTTAATGCATGACATCGTTTTATAACAAAAAAAATGTTTAAGCTAAAATATGGTTACATAACCAAAATCAAATATTCAGAATGTAAGCAAATAAAGTTCAGAGTCTAACCAAAAAATGAATTTGGAGTCTATAATACAAGGATATTTGGATTCTGTTTTCTAAGGAATTAAGAACATGAACTTAAAAGTTTGGAGTTAGAGTTCATGAGAATTTGGAGTCAAAACATAGAAAGTTCGGAGTCTGAGTTCATTAAAATTCAAAGTCATAACATACAATGTTCGGAGTATGAATTCATTAGAATTTGGAGTCAGAACACATAGGAATCTGTAACCTGAATTCGGGGTCAGAACATAGATGAATTCGTAACCAGAATTTAGAGTCAGTATTCATAATATTTCTTAATCAGAATTCATATTTAGAATTCGGAGTCAGATCTAAGAAGAGTTCATAATCAGAATTTTTATTCCTAATTCAGAGTTAGAAAACAGAACTCTTCTTTATCTATGTATTATATGATTCCGAGGTTTTTGATGTGAAACCGAATTTTACACTTAGAAAAGATGGTAAATAATGAATAACATGATAAAGATAAATTTACCTGGGGAAGGAAAATTTTTCTTATAGAAGTAAAACACCAGGTAAAATGAGATTTTCCATGAGATAAGGTGTTTGTGATTTTCAAAATAAGACCGAATGGTAAAGTCATAAGGAGACATTGCTGACTCAACAATCTCCCCCAAACATGAAGGAATGAAAAATTCATAAGGAAAAACTTATTGACTCAAAAAAAATTGGATTTTATTTTGGGTTAGTGATGTGAATGTTTTTTCCCATGCTTTTGGGTTGGTGGGGTTTTTGAACCATGGGGATGATGAGCTTCATGTGAAGTGTGGTTGTGGTATACTAGATGTCGGAGTAGTGGTAGTCTAGTTATTTTATAATGATTGAAATAACAAGGGTTGAGTTTTGATACTATGATAGAAATGATTAATGAACAAATAAATGATGGGTTGTGTGGATAAATTTGGTTAACAATTAATAATGAAATAAAAGAGTTGTATAATGGGATTGTTTGAAAATGTGAAATGTGGATTGTGCCTTGTGTGGTGTTTTGCATTTAGAAGTGGAAGTGAATGTGGTATTGTTGTTAGTTTTTTAGTGTTTTTTTGTGTATCCATAGGTATGAAATTTTTGTGTAATATATATATATATATATGTATATGTATATATATATTTATTTATTTATTTATTTATATTCATTCTGATTTTAATAAACGCAAATCCTATGTTGGGTATTATGTGCTGGCACACATATTTTCACATGGGGGTGTTTTTTCCACATTCTAATGATGTGTTTGGCTAACTAGCTACACTATATTACCCATTTTTTCTTCCATGCAAGTAGTTATACATATTATATGATATTAAATGGTCTATTAGAACACTAGGTGATGTCCTAGGTGTATTCGTGTGAGATTTGATGTGACCATGTTGTGGGATAGTAGATCATATTTCTTTGAGCATGATGTGATATGTTCAAATTGTTAGTTGAATTATAGTGGGGGTAATTCATGTTAGGTAGAAGAAATAATATTTATTTCTATCATGTTCATCATAACCTACTACTATGGTTATGGTTTTGATGTGATGTACATGGTGTATGAGGGTGAGATGTGATGTGACCATTTTGTGGGGTGTTGGTGTAGGTGTATGTGGGAATTATGTGATGTGAACGTGAAGTGAGGTGGTGGTATGTGTTATTACAAATTTATATAATTATTAAGACATACAATTTTGTGGTGTGAAAGCAGAAAATCATTGTGAAAGTGGTGTGGGTAGCCTTTATCGATATACTTGTTATTATGTCACTATACTTGGCATGTGTTATTTGGTAAGAGTTCATTATTGAGGCTAGTATGGATATTTTTTCTATTTAGGTGATGATGGATTTTTGGTTTGGTCATAGGTTCATTAGTATTATTTTTTTTATGTTTAGGAGATCCTTTTGTTTTCTTGTGTGGTATACATATATTCTCACCTTATATATATATATATTGATTTTTAGTTTTCCTAGAGGATTTTGTGGATAATTCATGAAATTAATATCTCATCCCTTCTTGTAAAGTTTTTGTTCCACCGAGTTAGAATTTCTTTTAGGTATTTACATTTTGAGACTTTTATATGTACCTGTTTTATTTATACATGAATTTTGGGGTGGCTCTGTTTTCCTTCTATTTTATTTCATGTATTTTATTGATGATGACCCGTCTTATCTCCTAATGATATTTAATTAGAGAGGGTAATTCCTCCCATTTCATGATATTTTTATACCATCGGTGTTAGTTTCCAACCCAGGGCCTACTGGAGTAAAAACATGGGGGTCACTATATTTATCCCCTCATTGAAATATATTTGGTGGTTGGGGGTCCTGAAAAACCTTCTCTTCAGTTTAATGAATATTTCTTCACATTAATCAGTCCAAAAGAACTTATCTCTCTTTAAATTAAACTTAGTGAGAGGATTATATATTCATTAGAAATTCTTCACAAAGCACTAATAATATATAAGAAAACTATGAAAACTATGGATCTCAGTCATAGTGGTTTTTCTGGGAAAACATTCAATAGCTTCTATCTTTGAAGGATATACTGACATACTCTTACATGAGATTATATGACCTAATAATGAAACTTTATGAAGTGATAATTTTCACTTAATTAACATTTAATAAAATTTCTCCTTCATTTGTTTGTATAAAACCATCCTCAAATGATCTTCAGGTTTTTTCTTCCTCTTTTAATATTTAATAATATCATCTATAAGGACTACCACAAAATGATAAAGGGAGTCTCAAAATACATTATTCATTTAATTCATGCAGATGATGGAGGTGTAACCTAGAACAAATTTATTCACTATAAATTCATAGTTTTTATACCATGTATGGAATTTATTCTTCGGTATATCTTCATTCATAACCCTCGATTTATAATATCCAAAATGAATATTTCTTTTGGAAAATACTTAACTTCATGAATTTGATCAAAAAACTCATCGCTATTGGGTAGATTATAATTTTTAATTATATTTATCATTTTATGTTATCGATAATAAAAACAGAGTCACATTGATTTATCTCTCTTCTAGTCAAAAATAATAGGGACACCGCATGGTGATGCACTTGTCCAAATGAATCCCTTGTTGTGATACTCTTTGAACTGCTTCATTAGTTCTTATAACTCAATATGGTATTTTTTATTTTGAGTCTCATAATTATTTTTATAACATATTATGATTTCTATTTATAACTCAATATAAAACTTCAATGGATAACTTGGAAATTATTCTAGAAAGACAAAAAAACTCACATACAATTGTCATATCCTCAATTTTGATTTTATACCCACCCAAATAAGATAATAATCCCTCTCGAATAGGAATCAATAGACATATAATGTATTTTATTTCCATAGAAGTTCTATATTTATTATTAAAATTATATAAGATCATATTTCGATTTAGAATATAAAATGTAATTTCCCTTCCTAAAGAATTGATGTGGTATTTTTGTAAATAAATCCAATCCATGCCCAAAATAACATCAAATACAATAGAAGGATAAAACATGATTTTTGGAAACCCATTCTGCTAAAATTTAAATTTTTAAAAATCATAGACTTTTAAAGTTAACATCATACCATTATATGTTTTACCACTAAATCAACATCTAATTTTTTTGGATATGTATTAGAATTCCTTGAGATATTTCATGATTTATTATTATTAATATAAATAAGTTAAAATAAGAAACATCAATATTTGAGCAAACCAATTACCACATAAACATTGGTATTCTATCTTGACTCCATTTCTAATACCAAAATGGCATGCTTGACCATGAAAAATCATTATCTAGGGTGGTTAATATTTTATTGTATGTCTTAATCATGGAACCCTCTTCTTAATCAATAAGACCTTAGGTTTAACTTAGGTCATACGTGGTAATTATCCAAACTTTGTGTGTTATAATATACTTATACTTATCCCTGGGGTTCTCATTAGTGTTTTCTCATCCTAGTTTCAAAATTTCAACTAAATTACTCTATGATACCATCTATAGAAACCCATACATTTCAGACATGGATATTACATATTATTAGATGAATATTCATTAAATATCATAAAAACCCATACAATATATTTTATGTCTATTATCTTTGGAAATTTCAACACATTAAAAAATTATTCAAAAGAGTATACAATTAAATTCTTCATAACAATGCCCCTATATTGACATATCATTCCTAAAAAAATTATTCATAATCTATGAAATGGAAAGCTAAGAAAGGGTGAACTGAGAAGATCGGTATGGATAAGAAATGGAGATATCAATGATCAGATAATCATTTAATGAAAATGAAGGTATGATAAATTGATCGTGACATTTGAAATACATACCATGTATATAATTGATTATTAACATATGTCTTGGCATAAATCATGGTAGTTTATAAGGAATAAATCATAAAGGAATAAAATAATATAAGCCATTAGAGCATAACATTAGTCTAATAAATGGAATTATTCTATGCATACAAAAATAAAAAATCATTTCCATAGTAGTCAGGGATCATTTAGAAGTCTATCATATTTGATTGAGTTCACTCCCCATTCCATCATAGAAGTTAAGGTTAAATCCCAATAGTATCATAGTGGAAGAGGACTCATACTGAACCAGGTTTACTCCCCATTCTAGTCCAATTTATTTAATGAGATAATAATCATTACCCATTGAATTATAAGGATATATAATTATAATCACAACCATATCTAATAAAACAATAACCACCAAACATGGTTTATAACATAACAGCTTCTCTTGGTTATAATGTAACAACAATACTTTGTTATAACGTAACCAACATCCTTGGTTATAACATGAACTTGTTTACAAATTTAAAACATAACTACACATCAAATAACTAAAATAAAACATATTTGTGCCGCCTGATCATAAAAAAATAATCATATTAATAAATTATAACGCATACAAAAAAAAATTTGTTTCATAAACATTTCATCAAGTCATTATAAAAAACCATTGAAAATAAAAGCGTTTCCTAAGTAAATCATCAGTATGATCATTAATTATATAGCGAAAGTGTACGTATTGTATTATAGCATCATATCCTAATGAATAATAATTATGATAAAAAAATTTAATCAAATATGAAATTTTTTTAAAAGATCACTAAAACATTTATTAATGTATATAACCTTTAATTTTTGAAAATAATACAAAAAATAAAATATATTACCCAAATATAATGGAAAAAATATCATTTTAAAAGATCCTTGAAACCTTGTAAATTAAGCTTCAAAACATTTAGTATTCATGATGGTTGTAAATTAATTTTATTTTATATATGTTAAAATGAAACATTCCTTTCAAATTTTTTAGGTAAAAGTAAAAAAGTAACTCATTCAAAAAATAACAAGAATATTAATCTTAAACCTATTTGTAAAACATCAATCATTGGTAAAAATGTTTTTATAAATTAATTGGGGAATAAAAAACTACTATAAAACATTTCTAAAAAACAAATATATGGATGAAAAAAAATTATATCTATGAGAGAAAAAAAGTCGAGTTACCATAAAAAAAATTTACTTATCTTGTGAAATTAAGGTTTGGAAAATGAATTGAAAACATGTAGTCTGCAAAATCAAATATAGGAGAATAAAATTAATTTCAATAATTAGAGGTCAACCTTAATATTGCATCAGCAAGACTTAATAGAGAATGATCTTTATAAACAATGAGATTGTAACATAATAACCTTACCACTTTTATAGCGTTATAATCATAATCCCTATGAAATAAATAAAATAGATAGATATGAAAACACCCATTAAACTAAAAATAATAATAATAAAATTAATTCATGGGATGTATATAATGAACATAAAAGAAATAAGTGCTGAATGAGGCATGTGTCACACAGAAGTAAAAGTTAGATGAGAACCCTCAACCTCTGGTATGAATTCATTTATACATGTCAAAACCACATATATAATAAATATATATTTATTATAAATATATTATAGAACCATATTCTTATATATCATACTGTATAGAATTTACATATAACCATTTATCACTAATTCACTAATTTTTTTATAAAATCTTTATTCCATATGATAATTGTTTCATTTTATTGTATATTTTGGTACAATAGTTTTTACCTTTTATTTTGATCAGGGTTTTATCATACTAATAATATTAATCAACGTTTAAATGTCATATATATTCCTTATATAAATATTTAGATTCATCCATAAATGTTTGATAAAAAATGAATTGCATCATTCATGGGGCGGTAGGTTATGCATATGCATGAATGATGTTTCCATCTATTGAAGGTTTGAATTAAATAAAGGTAAAAAATAAATCACATTTACATTATTATTATTATTATTATTATATCATATATATTCCTTAAATCCATCATTATTACTATCCACGTAACATGTAAATGAAAAACAAATCACACTACTTCATGGAGGTGGTAGTCCACACGTATGCACGGGCATTGTTATAATTTTCTAAAGGTTTTGAAAGGAATATGGAATATATGATATTATCCATAAAAAAGAATAATTATTTCATAAATATCAAAAATAAACATTACACTCCTCATAATAACCATTCGTGAAGGATGGTGACAAAAGATGAATTGTATCGCTATGTCAAGACTGTAATCCCTATAGGCGCATGACTAATACATTCACATACCGTTTCAGGGAAGCATGGTGAATAAATTTTTTACATAATAATAATAACATTTATATAAATTTATTATACATAAAATATTATTTTATGATGAATATAACATATGTAGATGAGGTGAAAGTAGAATAAAAAATTTATTGATTTTTATATTACCACTACTTTGAATCAACTCCTTTAGATATCCTCCTAAGAGATGTATGGTTGGACTTTTTGGATGAAAAATACCTCTATATTGTTTTTGGTGGAGTGGATAATATGTCTTGGTAGAGTTATGTTGAGCTAGATGTCTCAATGTGGAGGGAATAAGATAATGTATGGGTCCCCTTTTATAATTGATGTTAGGGGAACTCTTAGAACTTCATAAAATATTAAAAAATATTAAAGTAATTGTCAAGAAAAAATGGTCAATTATATTAAAATTGTTAAATATATGAAATTGTTTATTATATATTACAACCCATATCTTATTTTTAATATTTTCCTTATTTTAAGTAATTTAATAAAAAAATTGGATTCATAGAATATCATTATTTCCAATTTAGACACTATTTATTTAACATACGTAATAAAAATGCTAAAAATAGAATATAAACATTTAATATTATATTAATATGTGATATGTATCTTGAGAATACATTTAAAACTTTAAATCACTCAAATTATGCTACGTTTAATATTTTTAATACCATTTATTATATTTTATTACTAATTGGATTAATAATTCCTTAGTGTTTCATAAGAATTTATGTTCCTTATAAAGTTATAAAAACTATAAATAAATTCAAATCATAAAAATTACTTTATTTAACTCAATATAGAAACTTATATTGGTTCATCTTTTTTCTCTATGTGGAGACATATTAATTACATAAAACTAAGAGAGTGATATTTTGTTACATTATTTTATTTAATTATTAAATAAGTAATATTCAAAGAAAATTTTCCCTTAAATAATTAAATTTAGATCCAAATGTGATAAGGGTATAATTACCTACATCTAATAATAAACAGGACTACTTAACCTCTTATTTAATAGTCTTCCTCCATTGTGCTTGTTTGACTGTATCATGATATTGATAATAAAATATATATTTATTAGACTGAATAAAATAAGAAATTGGATGAAAAATTATGTTCTTATCACTTAGTTGTTACCGAGGTTAATATGATTTATCACTTACTTGAGAGATAAATTTTATTAAGGTTACAATTCATATTAACCAAAAAATGGAATTATATATAAAATTACAACCTCTAAAATCTAAATTTGGAATATATTTTATCAACTTCAATACCTATAATTGGTAGAGATAAATTTTTAAATAATGGTTCAATGCACGACCAAAACAAGATTTATAACAAAATTCATATTTAATCATCAATCTCGATTTTATTTTATTTCTATAACTAGAAATAAAAATTGATGAATGTTAAAACATTTGATTAAATTTATATTATATAAATTTTATTGAAATAGTTTATAAATAATTTATTTATTTATTTTTTATTATAGAATACGTCCCTTCATGACAAAATTGTTTTGTAGAAAAATATATATTCTACACACAAATAATTTTATTTTTTTTTTATAAATTAGTAACCAATGAATTTATTTTATACATGTATAAATAATAAAGTATTCATTATTGAGTTAGTATTATTCATACTCGCTAATCCAATGGATTGAACATAACTATACCATAATATATTTTCGTTTTTTATGCTTGGTGTTGTGTTTAATGAAAGCTATTAAAAAAAATTATTTAACAAGAAATATATTATAAAATCATAATGTGTTCCACTACGAAACCACCTAAAATATATCATATTTATCACCCCCTAGGACCCCATATGTAACTTGTATAAAATCTTACCATCCTGGGTTTTTACCAAATTTTATAGTTTCTAATTGATTTGTAATATATGTTTGTCAAACATATGGTTTTTCCTATGTAAAAAATTTCACATATAATATATTAAACTCATAAGTAAAAAATTATATTTATAAGTACTTTTTATAACATATACATATGATTTTTTTCAAAGTCTATTAAATAACATTTTAAATCCATGTATAATATATTATTTCATAATTATTATATTTTTCTCCAAGAAACCTGATATATAAAATATAATTTCAAAACCCAATGTTTTTATTATAGGGTGACCCAATATGTTATATTATTCCTCCAATAGGTATTATCCGCCTTCATTGCATATCAGTTTTTAATTTTCGATTACCACATATATAAAATTTTCTCCAATATTTATAATATATCTTTATAAATGAGGTTTATATATAATATATTATTTTCAACATTATATATTATTTTGATATATAATATATTATTATCTTTTTCTGTGGTTTTTTATTTTAGAAAATACATTAAGGTAATTTAAGTTTCTCATATGTCATATAATGTTTTCAAACACTATATTTTTTCTTACCAATAAATTATTTTACCCTAATATTTAATAAATTTTATTGAATATGTATTAATTTTATTTTCAGACTAGATATTCATAATATTTGTAGGCATATGAAAACTTTAACAAAAATAGTTAACACTTCAGAAAAACCCTATGGAACTCTAATAAATCCCTATTTATTTGTAGAACCTTTAGGTCCTTCCGTAAATTTTTTAAAAATAAAATATATATGGAAGTCAACCTCTAGCCTAGAAAATTTTTAATGTCCAATACTAAATATAATCCAATACTCCAAAAACCTCACTCAGGTCATAAAAAACATGGATGATCATAGGACTCACCAAAAATTCCTGAACAGGAAAACAAATAATTTATAACAACCCCAAGACATTTAAAAGTACAAAATTAATAAAAAAATTTCACATTTAATAAAACATTAAATAGTGTATGGTTTTTGTAAAATCATTAATCTTGTCTATAAAAAATCTAGTCTATGATGTTACAAGGAACACATAATAATGTAGCTCATCCTAGAGTTTTTTCCTAAACAAAACCCAACCACCTCGGCGATCAACTTAGTCCATTATAATCACATGCTAGACTCAAAGTCTCATATATCATGTTGGATACGCATGTGATTCTCTTTCTCTCATAACAAAGGAACCATCTTCCCAATATTATTCCTTTCACCTATATTAACAATAATTACTAAACTCCCAATAAATAATTTATCATCCATGATATTGATGTATAAATTTTTTATTACATTAATGAAATCTTAGTACTATCACTGATGTTGTTACACATTGAATAAATCATATATAAAACTGAAACTATGATTACTAGCCAAATAATATTATTTTACACTTACTCTCTACATGATCTCAAATGAACCCATGTACCATGGTTCCATTTTTCCTTACATAAGTATAAAATTCATTCCATATCTATTATAAAGCTAAATGAATACCCGATCAACCACCTAAAATAATATATTATGACATCAGTGGTTGGAATACGACATCTACTTTATCTGATAAATTACAAATAATGTCGTGATGTGTCTTAGATTCTTTGATGTCTTATGTATGAGACTTGTCCAAATAGTTACTGGCTCTTTAACCTCATACCAACATATATGAAATTTACATTACTTATTATTAAAATTCATGAATTTTATATCTGAATTGAACCCATCCAGATATTGTTAGATTAAAACTACATTAAAGAAAAAAATTTCCTCCAACTAAGTTTAAAAATACTAAGAAAAACACTCAAAATAAATCATTGAATATCATGATAGACTTTTGATACTACCCTTATGTCTATGTATAATAAGAAATAAAGAGATTTAGCTAAAGTTATTGATTCTTCAATAGTCATGTCCAAAATAATTGTTTATACAAAGACTAAATTTGAGATATTACTCAGAGATACCTCATGAATCATATAATATCTCTCACATAGAGATCACCAATCTTATCAATATATAACATCTAAAATTTCAATATAAAATTTTCTATTTTAGCCATGTAATTGATAATAGATCAATCTATATCACTACATTTGGTTTTTTCTAAAATCCTATTAGGAATTCCAGAGTCACATCATCCAACATGCACTAAAAAATATTAGGTAATGATGAATAATCATGGGTCACATGTTCCAAACCATAACCTAATATTAGGTGGAAACCATGGGATGTAATCCCATACACCCTACAATATCAAAGTAAATAAACCTTATCTATGGATATATTGGTATATATTTTTCAATCCATAATATAAGACACGCCTCAAGGCATGTTGATGCTTCATCCACTCTAGCCACCATCTTGTAAGGACTATAACACAACCTATAACACAAATATACATGTCATTTTTAGTGGAAAATATCATTATAGACCCTACTATATATGTTATCATTTCTGAATAGATTATCAGAATGTGATAGTAGAATCTTCATTGCCTTATAAAGGAGTGAGGAGGTGATATAGGAATAAATAAAGGTCATTTGACCTTGGTACTTTAGCAAATAAAGTCACCTATTAGAAATGAGGTGCATAATTTTAAAATAAAATCCTGGCTCCTATTCCACCAAGTCCTAATTCATCTTACTCAGTGTTATATCTATTACATTACCCTTTCTAGGGGTAAATGTAAACTTATCATTGAAGGACTTCAAGTTCTCAACCCACCTTTATTGCTAGTGGTTTAGGTAATAATGACAAAAATTAAACCTAAATATATTATTTCATGTGTATACCATAAACCAATAATCTAAAAGGTAATTAAACAATTATTTTAAAGCATATACTATTTTGTCTATTGAAGTATCATGTATTCGTTTTTTCGCATGCATCCCAGATATATAGGGATCATAAACAATTACTCAACCAAAATATATTATAACTGCTCCAAGGTTGAACCTTGTTGGACCACTATATATGATATACTACATACCCAAATCCTATAAGGTGATGATAGGGGAAAAAATGAATCTTCCTTTTATATCCTAATAGTATCTATCAAAAGATTATAACTAAAAAGCGTTACATGATTCATGTTTAGGAATATATTATGTGTTTCCAAGAATGGTCTATTTATATAAACCTTTTTTAAATTTCATTCCAACTCCAAAAAACACTGAATATATGAAAAATACTTATGTTCCTCCCAATATACCACAAGATTGACCTTCTAATGGTCAAATAATACATTATCCTCTAATATCACATTCCCCATGAAGTGAATTTGATCTATCAAATAGAATATCGTTGAGATATTAGAATTAGTTTTATTATATATAATTGTTATGAAAAATGTCTCAAAATAATTATGTTGTTCAACCCTTGTTTGAGTGTACACAATGATTTCCTCAATGTATACAACTATAAAATTTTACATTTAAGGATGGAATTATTGATTCATAAGGACCATAAAACACTCCCAATGAATTAAATTAAACACAAAAACTTAACTAGGTATTCATATAGTTCATACATACTCTTGAAATATGTGTGAGGTATGTATGATGGCCTTACCCACAACTAATGATTTTTAAACATCAAATAAATCTTATAAACCACTATATATAATCTAAGATAATAAAATGAATCATGTATTTTAATATTTTGATATTTATTATTGATAATCCAATCTTAAAACATCATACATTCTATATGTGACCTCATGGATCCCTCTTCCTTCTTGAATTTGGATAGGATAACCCTACGAGGACATAGTAGGCCTTATGAACCACTTTTCCTCAAAGACAATTGTGTAAAGATTAAAAAATTAGATATCAATTTAACATATCCATTATGGTTTAATATAAATATTCTCCAAACCTAGATGAAAACATTAATAAACATAACTAATCACTTGATTTCATATCATGGAAATCATCATGAATGATATCCTCAAACTAATCAAGAAAAAGAAACTACCAAGTGAGTCTACCCATTACATAAAATGGGATTAGTAACCAGAGATATGATCAAACATAGTTGTTTTTTAAAATTATTTGATCGAAATTCCACTATGTCTCACAATCCAACATAGATAGATTATTCACCCTCAGAAGTTGTAAATAATACCCTTTAACATTAATTACTGATATGGGTTCAGTACTAAATTATATATATAATCATGATGATCTCATAAAATCTATAAATATCTTTCATAATGGAATCCTAAGGGAATATAAATCCACTAATCATAATTTAAATGTAATAAATCCTCTGTATTCCCTTTTATCATACCCATTAAGTTATATTAGTTAGAAGCACATGATATAGATTCTATATAAGAATCCACAGGACAATAATGAACCATGTTAATATAAATAAATGTGATAATCATGTATTGAATATTGTAGATGATAAATTATAAGCACCTAAAATCATACCTCTAATAGTAGATGGTCCACCATCATGATTATCAGGGGAAGGCTCAATGGTAAGAATCTTAAAATAACATCATTATAAAACCACTTCTTAACACAATAGTAATTCCCTCCCCTCTAGTACTAATACCCCTATCCATGTGATCTACATCTTCCACCCCAACTGTAATGGTTGGTGGAATTGAAGTTACTCACCTAATATGGTGAACCTTATCCTTACCCAAAACCCTATTCCTATCTATGTACTCGATCAATTAAATATCTTTGATTGATCCTAGAAAACATGTATTTATTTCCCATCCTATAACATTCAAAACACTCAAGGAGTATCTATAATTACTAGGTATATAGATTTCAAAGAGTATCTCACTGTTTATAATCCATAAAACTACCCCTATAGTTTGAAGACTTGGTCAACATTTCTGAATTCTCTTTCTGTCACTTCCATATTGAGGACTATCGAATTGATGCTTCCTACATATTAAAAAGCCCCATATAGTTCTTCTAGTAGACTCTACAACTCATGTTCCACTTGTTCAGGTTTCTACCAATTATAAGAGCATAAAAACACAACTTTTCAGAACATGAGATCATGAAAAAAAATTTACTTGAACCATAATTGGTTACTAGATATAATCCTAAAAAAAATTATCAAAAAATTCCATTCACAATATTAATTAGAACAATACACTACTACTCTGTAATAGAAACAATATAATACATCCCCATCAACAATCATTAACTGAGGTATTTAAACTCTTGGTCTCAAACTACCTTTAAAGTATATATAAATGAGTGATAACAGTATAATATTAGTAAGTCCATCAATAGATCCCAACATATTATTCCACCAAAATTAGAACATAACACTCTCACATTATAGGGTCTCATAGAAAAAATTATATAACTTCACTGTCCTCTATAAGGGTTTATATATATGATTAAAGTTAATAAAAATTTAATCAAACTAGAGAGTTAATATCTAGGGACCACCCTATATAATAATAATTTTGGTTTTTAGACATGTAAAATTTGTTCTATCTCTAATATGGAATATATATCACATGGGGAATATCTCTCCATAAAATCTATAACAATCTATAAATAGTCATGGATATTATCTTATGTCATTGTTCCTAGTGTCACATGAGGGTCATAACCAACCACTAGTTGTGCATTCTCATCCCCCCATGGTACTTTGTTATAGGCCATCATGGAAGAATCACAATATAATTGTAATCATAAACCTCAAATTAAATTCTCATAAAAGTTCTTAATATCTTAATATGTGGAAGTAAGTAAAGGGAAAAAATATATATCTATCATATAAAGACTAAATCATTAAATACTCACACATTGGGAGATCTCTATTTCCACATTTACCTATAAATAGGGACACAATATCTTATACATAAGACCCATTCCAACTAAAATTTTTTGTTTCAATTTTGTTTTTTTTAATAAATGAAATTACATCAACAACTAAAAGAGGAAAACAGTTATAAGTTTCTACTATAATTTTATTTTACTGATTCAATTCATGAACAAGATATTCTATAATAAGTTATAATAATAAAACAAATTAAATAATTTATTAGATAGAAACCCAAAACCATTTTTTATAGGGAATTACCATCAATTTTTCAAAGGACTCTTTAAATAAATAATCCAAAAACGTTATACATATTAAACCTACACATGCAAGAAAACAATTGACACTTGAATCTGATTTGTCTGATATGATTCTTAAATAAATTCCCTATTTTAATTCTATAAAATTAATAAGAATACCAGTAAACCTAAATCCAAAATCAAATTATTTTCTACTATTTAAAATTGTACAACAATAAAAATATAAATAATGAATAATGTTCATACCCCTATTAACAATTACTTCCAACACATGTTTGTTAGATATTCATTTTCACTAGATCTATAACATATTCTAAAAATATATTGTCTATATTATTCCATATGTATTCTTTATAGTGAGTAAAAAAATAATAATAATCAATAATATAATTAGAATTTTAATAACCCATCCTTACTCAAATTATAGTAACTATAACAGAGATCTATATGTATTTATACTATCCTACCCATAATCCATAATATGGTAAATATAACTGAGGTTCTTTTGTGATATCATGGGGATAAATTACCCTCATATCAGAGTAAGCATCATCTATTGAAATAATTATAAAGGAACCATCCAGATAAGTCTATGATAGCATACATCACAAATAAATTCTAATAAGTAATAATATATGAAATATAAAAAATAAAAATAAATGACTTAGAGTTTACAAAGGCAATGCATTCTAAATGATTATCCCTTGAGGGTAGATCACAAAATCATGTTAATAAATATAAAAATAAAAAATAACATTGAAACACCAAAAAATTGGTAGTTAGTGAGAGACAAGACCTATATATGATTCATTAAATCAACTAGCGTTAATTTGTAATTATTAATATGATATTTTCATATTATGTATCTCATAAAAATGATTCAACATAATTAAACATGTATTTCCATTTTGGGTGTGATTATAACATAGTAAGACCCCATCAATGGTGTCCCAAAAAATATCTTGATTGAAAATATGAAGGGGGATGTGTAATAATAAATGTATTTATAGAATACATAATTAAATTCCATTAATCAATTCGAAATAAGGTGAAAATGGAGGTCAATAATTCCAAATTTGGCCAATTCCAAACGACTCTGAGCAGAATATATCCAAAAAAATAAGGGGAAGAGAACTCAACCCTATAAACATCTCAAATTGATCATCAAGAGGAAAGATGACCCTACCCTATAAAAAATTCTTATAGAACATTATAATGAGGGAGAACCCCAAAATTTCAAAAAGCACATATAGATTATCAAATGGAATATTTCACATCCTTGAAAAAAAATTATATTGATTAGTTGAGAAAAAATGACATACCTTATAAATAGGTTATATGTTTATCATTTAGGTGGAAAGTTTCCCCACACTAAAAAACATATAAATCATCATAGTGAAGAGAAATCTACCCTAAAAACTATTCATATATATATATATATTCAAGTGTAATAATTTCCCACCCAAGATACAATTAAATTATTTCAACATGTTTTATAAATTTATTAATTATTTACATTCCACATCCCATTTCAAGCTTAGTCATAGTAGGTTTCTTATTTTCTACTTTTCACATTCTCTTATGTTGGAATAATCATACAACCCAAACCTATAATATTATAACTTGAGGGTTGATATCATAAAATAAAACATAGTTCACAGATTATAACATTGGTATTATTCTAAAGCTACTAGATTTAGCTTTCTATGTCAGTGTTCCCTTTAAGTGTAACCTTAGGTGGCCTTTTAAATTAAAATATTCTACATAATTGTTATCACCTTAATTAGTGGAAAATGGTCGAGAACTATATCAATATTTATGTCTCCAGTATCCTAATGAAGGTTTTTTTCTCAAGGAATAATAACATAAAAAATAAATTCATTTTTAGGTCAATCATATTTCAGGTATGTGAAACCAAATATCATAACCACATATAAATGACATCCAAAATAAAACATCATTTAATGACCAACAACATTATTCATTAGTTTCAATAGTTATTCCAATAGAAAAAAAATAAATATGAAATTTTGGGAAAAGGATTGAAATAGAGCATAAATGTTCATAATCATCCCAACACCATAATATAATTTTTCTACCTCCAAAATAATGGAGATAAACTGGTTGATTTACCCTTAGTTAAAACCTAGAATTAACAATACTAGAATCCATGATGAAAAAAGTGGGTTTTCACATTTGGTTAAATAGGATAATGAGATGAGTGTTTAAATCTGTTATCTATTCCAAGGTAGTAAATATTCCAAATTTTACCTCAACATAAAATTTAAAAATGTTTAATAATTTTTTTTAAAATTACAAAAATGAATAATAAATTTTAAAAATTTAAACAATTATGGAACCCCATAGTATATATCTTATATATGACCTCCATATATCCTATATAGAATATATATATGATCTTACATATCAGAGTCATTAGATTAAGATTTTAACTTCCCCTAAATAGAAATAACATAAAAGTCATATGTATTATTCTTCCCTTGGATGAACTCTATACATAATATATTAACATAATAAGTAACATTTATTCTTTATTGATAACTTATATAAAATATATGTATGGTTCTTCCTTTTGAAAAAATATATACAATTTTTTTTTAATTTCATATTATTTTACATCATATGTAAAATATTTATCTTTGGGATTCCTGACATGTAATTTATTACTTCAAATTGTATGGTGTTTCAATTTTAAATAACCAATACATGATATCATTTCACAAATATATAATTTATTCCTTAAATATGTATAGTTTTATCCTTTAAGAAAAATCAAAATGAAATATTATCTCTCTGGTATATAATATTTCATTCTAAGGAAGACAACATATGTAATATATTATATTTTTGGTAAATAATTATTTTAATATATAATTTATTATTCCAAAACATATGATTTTGTAAATATTCATAAATCATTCAAAAAACAATTTTGCTACATAAAATAATGTTTCAATATGTAAAATTATTTTATACCTTTTTAATGTTTTTCATCACATAGGTCTTATAATTTATGTCATACATGATACATTTATTTTTAAACCTTATATTTGTAACGATTTTAGACATCAAAATATTTTTGGAATTACGGTTAAAATTTCAGAAGTATTAAAACACTACACCCCTCCCCCCCCCATTTATTTCCATCTCCTATAAGAACAATCCTAATATTTTTGTTTCTAAAATTTAGAATAAAATAATCCTCAAACATGATCAATTTCCAACATCAATTTCCGACCTATTCAAATACTCCAAACACATCTACTATGTCCTAATACACTATGTTGAACTAAGTAATCAGCCAAAAGGACGTATCTAAACACATATACATTTTCAAAATCCATAATACATTTAAAAATATTTATTTAGTGAAAATTTTCTTATTAATGAAAACAGCATAAATATGATCTCATCTTGGGGATGATTTTACTCTAGAATATTTCTAATCAAGTCAGATTTTTCATTATTACCAAGCCCGATGAAATCACATCGTCACAAAATTGCTATCATAGTGTTGACAATTTTTAAATTACACTATATTATATATAGAATAAATTAAAATAACATGGGTATTATAAATTATTTTACATGATTCCATTTGATCATAACCCTTCATTATAACCATCAAAATAATATAGTGAAATTAATTCCTCACTAGAGGAATTTAGAAAAATAGATATAGTCATAATCAAGACCCATTCAGAATAAATGTTTACATCAATTATTTATTAGTGAAGATTATAAATTATTTGAAAACATACATATTATTTTTCAATTTTTAGATAATATTTATATCATAATTATTTCCTCATGTTTATGTTCATCTCATGATTTATAGTTGATTGCATTTAAGGATGCATTTTGTGTTGTTTTGATGACATTAAAGTTAACTTATATAATCCACTATTCAATATTGTAAACCACTATACAAAAATCCTATAAAATCAGATATTAAATACTTGTGAAATTAATCTATAACACTGATGTATATGTTTTAATTTGATTTTATATATTATAATCTAACCAATCGTACTCTAAATTAAACAATGTCTATGTAAGGGTAAGCATATTTGAAACAATACATGTGTCATATTAATTATATAAACTACGTAGTTGATTTAATACCAAAAACCATCAACTTCAATTAATTATATTAAATATTATATTGGATATTTGAAAAATTAATATGAGAATAAGGAGAAGAATGAATATTAGTTGTAAAAATTAAAATGCATCATTAGGATTTGAGATGTAATAAACAGAACTAAATATTATGATATATATCATTCTAGTACAAAAACTAATTTAAAATAAAGAAAATTCCAAAAAACCTAAAGAGGTATAATATAATGTCATTTTGAAACAGGGGTTCTATAATTTAGAGGGTTTAAAATGATATAATTTCATTATTTCGTTTATATGACCTTCACTTTTTGTCTCTCATTAAATACCAAAAAATGCTTGGAGGAGTTCATAACTATTTCAAACATTTTTTGAGATCAGTGTGGTATTTTTCTATGTTCTATATAGTCTCAATTATATAAATGGAATATATTTATTTTTCACATCTGAATTGGGACTCTTACACCATTAACATGGTCAGTACACAATAGGAAATATATAATTTTTATATGCCCCTCCAGAGTCATTGTTCTAATATAGTGAGGTTCCCTAGAAAATATATTTTTCATTTTATTTAACATTTATCAGTATTAGCATTATTTTTTAGAATAATTGAGAGGAAACGTTGAAAAATTAAAACAACTAAATAAGGATCTTTTTTGGATGTCTCAAAAAAATTTAAAAGTTATTTTTTGTGTTGGTTCTGACAATGTGGATCAAATATTGAAGTTTTAATTTTTGTTAAGATAGAATTATTTCTATCTATGATTCTATGATTAATTTTTTTAATTAGAAAACTTTTTCCAGCACTCAATAAAAAAATTTCATTTATAAGAGTAATTTTTTCATGCATGAGTAGTTTCGGGTTTACTAGATTGAGTGTAAAAGGAATATATGTTACTTTGGATGATTTATTATTTCATTTAAATTAATGTACTATATTAAAATCTCATTAATCATAAACATAATTTTATCATTTAATTTCTTAGGGATATTGAGAGTAATTTAGGGATAAACACTAATGTTATACAGGAGAATGAGATCATGTGATCAAACCTTTATTTTACGTTTCCTATGAGATGAATCATAATTAATCATGGTATTATTAGATATATATGCTCATTAATATTTAATAGATTTATAAATAATTAATTCTGTTTGAAATATCATGTTCAATTACCTAATAAATTTTCACTATTACTTGACTATGATAATTCATAGGATAATTAAAACACAATTTAAAAAAACAGTTGAAATTGATCCACCATCTCAATTTTTCATAAAAGGTTTGTGACAACACAATCAATTGAACCTATTATTAAATCAAACGACCTTTTCTTTCTACAATAATTTTATCTATATATTCCTTCCACTCATTTATACAATAACAAAAATATGGAATGATATATTTGGATATGGTGCCCTTATTCTTAGTGTATCAAGTTTGACTTATATAATTAGTAATCTAAATTTGTTTACTTCACTATATTATGTGTAATGTATTATAAATTATAAACTTTGACCAATTACACTTAAAGGTAATGAAAATCAGGGGTGTGTGATGTTTTTTACCCCTTTAATGGGAAATGATACAAAATATGCTAAAATACATAGTGTTATTTTAATGGTTCACACGTATCATTTCGTTATTTTTTTATAAATTTTGGTACACTTTTATGTAAATTAATTTTCTTGATTTTTTCAATTAATGATTATCAGAACATGATGCAAGCTCCAACAACCTAATATATAAAAATAGATTTTTTGGAATAACTAGATTTTAACACTTAAATTGATAACTATCTTGGGAGAAGCATTATTGTAATGAGTTGACCATAATACCCTCTCAAACCAGTACTTGGACAGACTATCCACATACCTGAAGGGAATTTTAGATTACTATGGGATGGTGAATTAAAACTAGGAATAAAACAAAAAATAGATGGAATGATTTCACCCAACGTGTAGAAACAATAATTCACATATATAAAAAAGATAAAACAAAAGAAAAGATTGATATATTCCATAACATAAAAAAAATTGTGCAAACCAAATAACTCATGGGTAGAAAAAATTTCCAAGTACAATTCCAACCAAAATGGGATACAAAAATATGAAATATATCTACTACATGTGATAGTGTGGCCATACTCCCCCCATCTCACCACTATCTACCCAACTCAACTGATAGAAAACATCACCGCCTTACTTTGGTGACTTGCCTTTCCATGAATCGAAATCATAACCTGGTCTATGGACAGTTGAAGAGGTAAATAGTGTGTGATATAATGGGATCTGTAGGTTCCCACCCCAGTCTTCTATATCAAGTCTCTGAAAAAAAATCCATTCATGGTCAATTTAAAAATATTCAAGGCATGATAACAATTAAACGGTTTTTATATCTGAAGAATGGAAAAACATTTTAACTTCCCTTTTTCCCAAATTTCCAAATAAATAATGTAAATCAGTTTCAAATAATATCTTAATGATATATCGTAGTAGTGATATCATTTCAAATAAAATCATGCATCACATATCATAACAAATAAATGTTATTATAGAAAAAAATACAAACAAAAGTAAAACATATTGTTCAACAAGCATAAGTAACCTCACTCCAAGGATCATACTAGGTTAGGATAGCTAGGAAACTCATATCTAACAAAGAAAATTTTATAAAAAACAATTCCCTAGACATATTCATTAATTATAGAGAGAATATGAATGCCCCTACAAGTGAACCCCCCCCCAATAGGTCAAACATGTTCCTCGAACAATGATCCTAAGAAGAAAAATATATACCTATGAGAAAACACCCAAATAGTGGATAACACTAATTAATGTACCTTCCACCTAAGTAACCAAGTCATCCCATGTTTTCTGTTTTCAAAATACTTCAAAAAACCATTCCATCATTTCATTATTTGAAAATTATTTCTCAAAACCATTTCACAATGCTTTGAAACCCCCTTTTTCACTTACAAAAACTAGGGGAAACCCATATTTTATAAAACTCAATTCCACACACACAAAAAATCAATCATATCACGGAATTTCATTTAATAAAATAATTTATCAAAAATAAGAGAAATTCAATTCACCAACATAGTCTAGAGATCGAGCCACCTACCTCAAAACTCAGGTTACACACACCCGCTATGTAACCCGACACAAGAAATAATTCAATATTGATAATAGATGACCTATAATCAATATACACATATTATAATTAATTAAATTTATCCAAAATATTTTAAGATAAGAAACAACTACACATTACTCAGGAACAAAACCCACTGCACCACAACCAACAATGGAAATGACGCCAGGAACATGTTTTCACAATGGATCTGGATAGAATGACGAGGAAACAACACCACTATTTAATGGAAATGATAATTAAATACAGTGGTGGTATAGTGATTAATAAAATGAATAATTTTAAATTCAAACTCTCCCAATGAGACAAAAATTGACTACAAAAGTGATTAATCACTAAACAAATCAATCTGGATTGAACAGAGACTTGAAAAATCACTAAAGATTCTTTCTATGTCGATTATAACAAGACATGTAGATAAATGAAATTACATATTACTCATACGCCTCTCTAATATCTAACATCACAAAATTTAGATGGAATGTAATCCATTTAAAAATCATATAATCTTCATCACACAAATACACTAAAAAACTCATCACCTTTTTATTAAAAATTGATCATTTAATATTACATGGTGTGTAACCTTTACACGACATGTACTCAATTCATTGTTTTAATCGGGTTCATGAAATATTTTATACATAATTTACAAGTCATTTATACCAATAATATGGTGTGTTTATCTCATGAAGACTGCAAAAATTGTAGATTCTTCACAAACACTCAAAACTAACTCGGATTTTCTCTAAACTCTGGGAGAACCCTACATTGAAATTACATGTTTATCCATGGAATACATTAATTAAAATAAACATTAATCTCCAAAAATTAGGCCATTTTTTAAAAAATAAAATCTTTTTCCTCGGGAGTCCCAAGAAACAAACAATTCTAGGGGAAAATAAGAAAAACGAATAAAAAATACCTAAAATTGGGTACCAAGATGTTACAAACTCCCCACCAGAAGTCTTACCATCCCGAGGAAGTCATTTAGAAGAATGAAGCATGATAAAGACGTGAGACCATAACTGCCTCATCAATGACTCATGTTTAAAAGCCTCATGATAATCTTGTATGTTCTACCTTAACACTCTAACCAATATATTGGACTTCCCATGAAATATTTCACTTGAGATTAAATTATCACAACTAGCTTCTCTATGATAGAATCATCTGTCTCTAACACAACGTTCACCCAAATCAGAACATGAGAGGTGTTATAATGGTAATTATTGAGCTACTATATATTGAAAAATCATGAATTTATATCAAATAAGCTATAAATTCTAAAATATATGAAACCTTCTCGAGAAAATTAATGACTTCAAATGATTCTATATATCTCATAACTAAATTTCCCTATTTTCCAAGATTAATTTGACCCATCCAAGGATAATTATTCAAGGAAAACTCGTCACCTATAGAAAACACCAATGGATGAAGTTTTGATCCTTATAAGATTTTATTTAACTCTATGTTGTAACCAAATAGTATCTTATATCATGAATCCCTAAGGATGTCTCCTAAACTAAGCTTAGTCCCATCAAGGACGATTCTACCACATATTCCCAAAAATGAGGTGGTATTCACGGGTGACCATACAAAGGGTAAAAAGATACATTCTAATTGATGATTTTTTACTATTTTTATAAGAAAACTCAATCATTCCTAGATGGGTATCTTGTGATCTACCAAAATCCAAGACACATTCATGGAACATATCCTTCAAAAACTATATAGCACACCATGTCTGATCATTTGTCTGTGGATGATAAGTTTCAATAAACCAGACCATAGTACCCATATCCTCATGTATAATATCCATAACCACAAGGTAAACCTAGTATCCTTGTCTTTGAAAATTTACTAAGGAACCCCATGTAATCTCACAACATCTTACACATACGTCTTACCCAAATCTTCAACTTTTATAGTGTTCTTGATCAGAATAAAATGGGATGACTTTTTTATCTCATCTGTCATGATGAAGATATAATTATTCCCTTGAGGATACCATGGTAACCCAACAAATAAATCCATTAATACCTCATCCCATTTACAAAATGACACTATAAGAGGATGAAGAAGACCAGAAGGTTTTATATGCTCTGTCATGATATATAGGTGGGTGTTACAAAAGGAACATAATAAAAAATGTCACACTCCATACACAGTCAATAGTATAGTTGTCCAATGTTATTATACATATTTTCAGTTATTGGATGAATTTCCCATGAAGATCATTAGAAATATGAAAAATATAATTTCTCATAGATGCTAGGATGAAAAACCAATCACCAAAACTATTGATACCAATTAAGGCGATAGACCAACAAAAAATGGTCTCCACACCATATAGTGTTTATTTAATTCCATTAATCTAAAAATACTAATACTGAATCTTTAAAAGAAATTCAAAAATTTATAATGATAACTGAACACTAGTAATAATCATACATTCTACATCCTCTATAGCATCTAGATGCAATAGAGAAATATCACTATAAGGTTCCACTCTTCAATCAATTATAGAAAAACATGTGATGGAGATTTCCTAATAAGAGAATCTATAATGACATTACCACTCCCTAAGGTGTATGCGATTATAATTTCAATCATTTTTTGGTATTTCACCCACCACCCCTGTCTGAGATTCAATTATTTCTAAGAAAAGATATATATCAAACCCTTATAGTCCAAAAACACTTTGAAAAATTCCCTAAAACAATAATTTTTCAAGAAATTAATTTCATTCATAACTACATAAATCTATAAATAATGAGTGCGGTGATTATTTACATTTTTTCAAATCTGATGAGAGTCATAAGATTCCACAATATCATACTATATAAGTAAACAACCCAAATTGATGCCAGAAGCATCACAGAAAAGCACATTACCCTTACTAGTCTCAGGTAAGATTAGAATTAGATATGACACCAGAATTCATTTTATCTCATTGAAATAATATTGGACCTTTTCATCCAATATGAATTTTACCCATTTTCTAGTAATAGTAGTTAAAGGTTATTCCAACTTTGATAAATCCTTAACAAACCATAGATATTATCTAGAAGGATCAATGAATCACTAAATTTTGATGAAATTTTTGTGGTTCATCCCAATAAAAAACCACATTTACCTTATCAAAATAAACTAATAATCAATTATCATTAAAAAATGCTCTAATAATTACACTTCTTAAATCAAGAAGTTGTATTTCTAATTCATTCCATAAAAATGGTGACTCCTCAAAATTTACAAAACCAAACTCTTATAGTGCTCATGCTTGTTCTCAGATCTTGAGTAAACCAAAATATCTTCCATGAACTCTTCCACAAAAGTGTTTTAATAAGGATTAAATATCCAATTTAACAAAACCAACAAAATACATGTTTGTTAGTTGCGCCAAACGGAATCACAAGATATTTGTTTTGAATATACCTTCTCATTAAAATTTTAATTAGTATATCAGACTTTGTGAACTCTAAGCTGATGATAACCTAACCGAATAACAATCATTAAAACCCAATTCCCCCTTTAACTGACCTAAAAAATAATACACAGAAGGAAAAAAGGACACTTTTTCTAATCTATTACCTGGTTAAACATCTATGAGTCTACACAAAATTGCAGTGAACAATCCAACTTCTTGGAAAAGATCACTGGGGTTGCCTGTGATAAAACACTAGGGTGAATGAAACCCTTATCTATAATATTTTTTGACATAATATTGACCTCTTTTAGCTCTACTAGTTCTATATGATTAGAGGGTATCAATATCGACTGTGTACCAAACGCCAAGTAAAATATAAATTTGATTTGCCTCTATTTGGAGAATCCTACATAAATAATCTAATAATGCATCAATAAAGTCATTAAAATGGTGAGAAGTTAAATAATAGAAGAGATTCTATCCGTTAAAACTTATAAAATAGACAAAAAATTAATATACTCTAGGAAGGAAGGTCATACATGTCCACACCTGGGATCACACTCTCCCTGAAAGACCTATGAGCTCCTATATTCTGTAGAAAA
This sequence comes from Viscum album, assembly GCA_963277665.1. Taxonomy (NCBI): domain Eukaryota; kingdom Viridiplantae; phylum Streptophyta; class Magnoliopsida; order Santalales; family Viscaceae; genus Viscum; species Viscum album. Next base: position 396,263,287 of record OY728151.1, on the reverse strand, counting down.
TGAGATACCCTAATGATAAAAATCAAACTGATCATGATGAGAAACAATATAGTCTATCCTATTGATGAAATCATACAGATCTATATTGAGAACAAGAAAACCCAAAACTAATTCCGTGTCAGCTATCAATAGCCCACAAGATGGAAATCAAAACCCATTCCCTTTACTATTCCAAATAGGTGTTGAAAACTCCATAAAAAGGACATTAACTCTGTTTGGAAGGTTAATCATATCAGAAAAACATACAGATATAAATGATTTTGAATTTACATTTACAATGTAATAAACAACTACAATGAGTGAAATAAACATGGTACCTCTCACATTAGTTATACACATGTAAACCTCCAATAGAAATACATCTATTGTGTGATGGTTATTCACTACTGAGGAATGTAGTAGGATCCTTATAGTCATTGTGTAATTTTATTTCCCTGTAATAGCCTTTGAGGCCAAAAATTCATTACAATATAGAGGTATAGACATTTCCTGAAAAAATAATTTTATATGACTTTAACTTCAATAACTGTTACACATATTAGTAGGTGAAGGAAAAAAATTTGTCTTTGTCTGACCATGCCGTATTGATAGCATGTCAAATTCACTCCAATAATTGAAACTAGAGGTGCTAAAGGGGCGACCGACTGAGAACCTCTTCCACTGCTCCTACAATATTTTTGGCACTTCCACTCCACACCTAGTGTTCTACTAATCCTACCATTGCATGGAATAGAATGAAAAAGAAATAATATAATTCGTAAAATATGGATTTATATCATTATATCCTGATCCAACGTTTCCAAATAGGTCAAAATATTCAGCATAAATACTTTCAATATGATATTTGGTTGTAAACACTTTAGGTACCTCTGAGCTTTTAGCTGGTCTTTCCTTAAAGCCTATAGTGAGAAATGAACCATCTCAACAAACTTTTTAATGTACACTGCCACTGAACCCTCTAACTACTAAAAAGAGAATAAATCCAAATACTTTTCCTTCATCAGTAACTCTAGAAAAAAAATTTTAAAAAGAGACATGAATACCTTTTAATCTAAGACCACGTGCCTATCCATATGTACTATAGAATCCCACCAATTCATAATGGGACCCTCAAGTCTAAACATTGAACAATTCACCTTGATATTCTCAGTTTTTTCCAATAATTCAATGATATAACTAATCTTTTCAAGCCAGTATTAAACCTATATAGGATCATTCATACCATTAGAGGATGGTGTCTTCTTATGCAATAACTCATGTGATCGATCTATTTCTCCTACAAATCTTGAATTCTCATCAAAAATTACTTTCTGAGCTTCGGGTACATTTTGGTCGTCAAGATGAACTTCTCACATGACATCCTTGTTAAAGTTATGATCAATCAGAGGATTCTTTTTAGGATAATCAGTTTCACACTCTGGAGGAACTCGCATATCACATCTCGGAGGCATATTGCTTCAAATAGAAACAAAATAAATGAACAAACACATAATAATATCAGTTCAAACTAGAAACTCAGTATGAAAAAACTGTTATTGACATCAAACCCCAAAACTAAAGACACACATACCAACACCCCATGGTAACTTGAGTCTCTTCACGACAAGAGCTGGCCAAGTACTTCCCACAATATTTTTCCCATGTCCCGAAAATCCTATATTTAGTCAATCAGACATCCCAAAAGAATGAAAACCCCAAAACATGAGGCTCTAATACCAAACTGTAATGAATAGACCCAAATAACCTCTCAAACTAGTATCCAAAACATCCTTCCACATACCTTAAGGTAATTTCCTATCTCCATGGGCTGGTGACTTTCTCTCGAGAAACAATCAACAAATAAAAATGGATTGATTTTTCCCGAACTAAAGAAACAACATGGAAAAAATATAAAATATAGTTAATAATAGAGAAGATAGATATATTCTATAAAAAATAATGGAAACCAAAAAACTCAAGAGTAAAATCAATCTTTATGTACAGGTCCAACCACACAGGACTACCAAAATAGGAAAAGTGACTATATATAATATCATGGGAAGACTCCCACCATCTAACCACTATCTACCCAACTCAGCTGACAGTAAACCTCACAGCCTCACTATGTTTCCTTTCCTTTCCATGAATAAAAAGACATAATCAAGCCCACACACCAATGAATAAGAATGCAGGGTGTGATCTAACATGATTAGTAAGGTCCCACCTAGGTGTTCTATAAAAACTCTCTATACAATAATCCAATCATGCCCAATTTTATTGAAAAATCATACGTAATGTAGTTTCAATGAATTTAAAAACCATATATCAGATTTGATATATTATTTCAAAAAAATCATGCATCACATATCATATAAAATCCATGGAAATACAAAAAGTATTACAAACCAAATTCAGCTCAAATCGGCCAAGAAGCACAGGTAACATCTCGTTAAGTATCACACTAGGTCAAGAAAGCTAGGACACTCATACCTAACATTGAAAATCACATACACATTAATAAACTAGATATATGAAACAAGTTTATAGAACATAGGAACACACCATGAAGTTAAACCCCTAATAGTTCCCACAATTCCCTTAAACAATGGTCCTAGAGAGAATAGGAAAGGCACATGAGAAAAACCTCTAAGAGTGGATGATACCTATTAATATACCTTCCACTTATGTTACCAAGGATTAAAATGTTCTCTATGTTAAAAAAAATTAAACAAACCAGTTCATCATTTCTTGCTTTGAAATCCATTTCACAATGCTTTGAAAACCCCATTTTCATTTACCCAAACCAGTGGAAATCCATATTTTAGAAAAACCAAATTCCACACACACAAAACAAACCATTAAAATCATTATTTATCATATAATAAAATAATTTATTAATAATTGGAGCGATGTAGTACACCAACACAAGCTAGAGATAGAACCACCTACCTCAAAACTCGGGTTGTACACACCCACAATAGAACCCACCATCAGAAAGGACTCAACAATGATAAAATATTCTTTAGAAACAATCGACACATATTTGAATTGATTAAATTTAACCAAAAGGGTGGATTATAGGAATGATTGACACATATATCAGGAACACACACCTTCCAATCCACAACCAATAAAGGAAATTTTCCCCGGAACAAGATCGCATAACCGATATCAATCCAAATCAAACATAGACTCCTAAAATCATTTGAGAGTCCTTCTAGGCTTAGAAGAACAAGACCTATAGATGAATGAAATAACATATAACTTGTACAGTTCCCTAATATCCAACACCATGACATTTATGAAGGGGATAGTCAATTTACCCTTTATTTAATCCTCAGGATTAAGATGAGAAAAAAAATCCAACAACATTTTATTAAAAATAAATATTTTAATATTACATAGTGGGTAACCATTACATGACTTATACTCAGTTAATTTTGTTCATCAGGGTAATAGAATCTTCCTTAATAAAAATAAATTTCTTGTATACCCATTACAGGGTGTTTATTTATCCGGTATATATCCAAAACTATAGAATCTTTATAAAAACTCCAAACCAAATTGGGTATTCTGTAAACATGAGGATATCCCCACAAGGTCATTACACTGTTATACCAAGATTATTTTAATTCAAACAAACATTCATCCTCATGATTTAGGTCATTTTGCTAAGAAACTTTTCTCCATCCTTGAGATCCCAAAGATGTAGTCAATTCAAGAGGAAAATTATAAAAGATTAGTAAAACAAACATAAAATCGGGAAATGGGATGTTATAATTATGATATATATACATAACCAAATTCTCAAAGGAGAATATATATATAATTTTATCATTATTAGGGGTACCTAATGGGAACCACCATGAAATGATGATAATGGATTACTAAATTCCATACAAAATTTAAATTTCTCTTAGGATCATCATTCTATTGAATAAGTCAAATGATATTTAGCTTGTTCCAAAAATGATTTAACTGGAAAAAAATGAAAAATTCAATGTAATGTTAAATGATGAACTTTGGGTTAGGTTTTTTTAAAATTTGTTACATGTTAATGAGTAGTGTAATCACTGATTACTCTATAAGGATTTGTTACATCATGTTATCATTGATTTTATGAGATAATAAGTTGTTAAAATCAATGTATCTAACATCTACCCCTATATAGTAACATCTAGACTAAGGACTTACAAGAAATAGTAACCATCAACAAAGATGGTAAAATTGAGTACCAAAATTTTAAACATTTCATGTGGGATAGAGAGTATACTTATAAACACTTTTATTCATTAAATATGTTATCAATAAAACTATCATATCATGTGGTATTCCTTTGGATTATATTTCAAACATTTTAAATTGATTATCAGAACAACTCTTAATAATTAGTCAATTAATAGGTTGTGTGAGGATTGATGGGGATGGCCCCCATATAATCCTAAGAGAGTTTTATTGTAATTAGTAGAACAATTGGTAAAATAAAATGGATTTATAAATTATGTATTTTTATGGTATGGAAGTTTATTTTTCCTTTTTTCATATTATATATTGTAACATAAATGGAGGTATCGATCAATAATGGATTCACTTTCCTAGAAACTGCTAAATAGCATATTTTCTTAAATTAAGGATGATTGATTTTAATGTGATAGAATAGTAGGTTCAAATATATATCACAAAGGATATAAAATAGTGATAATAACTATAATAGTATCATTTAATCACTAAAAATAATGAATGTTATAATATGTTACTGATGAATGATATGAAATTAATTGTTTTGGATAAAGAAACTGGTCGAAAAAAATGGGATAGTTATGAAAAGATTGAAAATTAAAAATGTTTTGGGTCTACAGAAATAATTAAAGTGATATATTTCTATAATTAGATCATATTATAAGAAAACCCCCAAATATTGAGATAAATAAATTTCTATGTAACAACTAAAACTAAATTTTATATAAGGAGAAGCTTTTAATGGCATTGATAATTTACCCCCTTTGAAATCTCAAGAGAAATAATTTATTAAGGTGATAAAAAAAGGACTGCATAAAGGATTAAAAACATAAAATGAATCATTCCCCCTACCTTGATACATAATAAAATTCCATAATAGTGGAAGAATATAATAAAAAAATAAAAAAGAAGGTTGAATCGCTATATAGAAGATTTCAATAAGAAAGAGGTTATAAAGTTGTTAAATACCTGTATCATTTACACAATTCTATATATGTAATGGGTGATTCCTGTAGAGCTAGTCTAGAAGATAAGAGAAATGAAGATTTTATGATAGAAAATGATCTTCTTTTTTCACATGTGTTTATAGGGAAAAAGATTTATGTTTATAGAAAAAAAAATTATGATTACATTAGGATGAAACATTTCCCTTGACCATTTATAAAATAGATGATATAGATAATTTCCATTCATGAATATTATAGTTTCATGGATGGTTTTATAACGTAAAATGAAATACCCAAGACACCTAAAGATAAATCAAAACAACATTGAATTCCCTTCACATAACCTTTTCTTACTGGACCATATCTTTCGGTATATGTACCTCAGCTACCACATTTCTATAGTGAATGAAAAATATTTTTCATGTGCAAGTAGTGAAGTTCATTATTGTTTTTATGGATGTTTCACTGTTTTAGGGGTATTTCTTTTATCCTTCCATAATGAGTCTATAATTTTTACTGATGATATATTAAGAACCCCACCTTGTCTTTATTTGGGTTAAATTTCATTTTTATTCAAAACTGATATTATGTGTGGTCAAAAAAATATAAAAAATAAATAAAAGTAGAATCAATGAATAAAAATAGGATTAAAGAGATTCTAAAACTATAAATAGTGAGGTAAATTATATGAAATTTATAAAATGATGGGTTTTATCAAATATTCATCAGGTAATTATCATAGGGTTCTCAACCACTTATACACATCATTTCAAAATAAGTGGGAATTGTTTTTTATGGAAACTATTTTATGACATTCAAGGAGTTATAGACTATTATTATAATTTCCCCCATTATTCTATGACCTAATTAGTTGGATCCTTTTAAATTAATGTTTGATGATCAACAAAATTTGGTGGATGTAATAATTTGAAAACTTAGGGATAGAAATAATTGACATATGTAATATTCTGAGAAGACTCTAATATACTCAACATCTAACTAAATCATAATTATGAATTAATTAGCTGATTTGTTCTTTAATTTTGACACATTTTGACATAAAATTTCTTCTCTAATGTGGTTATTGATGCAACTTTTGTGGCACAAAAGTAAATATTTATAAACTAAGATGAAAAATTACAATTTATTCAACGGATTATCATTAAATATATATTCTATATAGCTAATAATGGTAAAAATTGTTCGAAAAATATTGTATTATCCTATATGTCATGGATAGAGTTTACCAACATTATTGAAAAACAATAATTTTCTATTCATGGCATGTTTCTGACTAAAAAATATATTTTTATTCGATTTTGAAAATTAATTTTAAAGTTGAATGGTGACATACACACTAGGCGATAACAAAAAGAACAAAAGATAGCCATATTAAATGTTCAAAATTCAAAAGATACACATAACCTGAGAAGATCATTATCTGATATTCATTTATGTCAGCCAGGTCAAGTCACCTTCCACCCACATCATGAGACACCACTATCATCATCGCAATCCATCACCATCCACATCCATCATCATCGTTGTCATCAAACCACTACACCAGTCACTTAAAATCATCAGATACTATCAAAACCATTGAAAAAAATCATATCGTGTCATCCCCATCCCAAAGAATAGTTGAGACAACCAAACCACCAAAAAAAGATCTATCACCTAAAAAGTAAAGAAACAGTGGTGTTTCACTATTCAGAGAAACACTGATATCGACCACTAAAACATAAAAGTGAAAAAATCAAGAACAACAAATCAGAACACCACAGATCAATAATTAAATAGATCAGCCACTGAGAAGAAGAAAACAAAACTCCACCGATAATATAAAGAAGAAATATGAAATACAAAAAACCACCATTTAAGGGATCCTAATGAGATTAATTATTGACAATGAACCACACTTCCTGAAACCTCATTGTTACCCTCTCTCAATATCCAATTAAGAGAGGAGTAGTAGAACATGAGGTCGGAGAAGTGGTTTGAATAGCTGAGGGCCCTGGATGACGGAAACGCCAATGAGGTAAAAAATCGAGAGCCATAAAAAAAAGGATCAACATGACCTAGGTAGCATCTTGAGACACGTCAACCACTAAACCACAATTTCCAAAACCACTTTGAGACAACTTTTCATGTCATACATAGATAGTTGTAAAGTAACATGAGTTCATAGTCGTAGAAAGATAATCTGAGGTCATAAATAGTAGACAACCATCATCAAGATCCCAAGACCACATTGAAGGGGATTCTCTTCACAAAAATAAATACATGAGTGTAGAGAATCCATATTTATGGAATAGAAGATGGATGGAGGTGGAAATAAGAGAGGGAAATTGAAGAAAGGGAAGAAGGGAAGTTCTTAGATGCAATCATACCATGACCTTGGTACTCTAACATCGAAAAATAGTCAACAATTTAAATAATTTATTCATGATTTATATACAAACAAAATGATATATTTTTTCATGTAGTGTTGATACATACTGATATGAAATAGTGTTCCAAGTACTTAATTTTGGAATATAGATGATTTTTCACTCTTTACCAACCAAATGAAGTCATGGAATAGAAAAAAAGTGTCTAATATCCTAAAAAACTATTTTCTATGAAAAATACAAAAAATAATTTATAATATTTTTGGAATCCTCTAATAATTATCAATAGAAAAATAATGTTGAAAAGAGTGATCAAATTCCCCTACTCTGAATCAATGAAGTTCATGTATTTAATATTAGGTAAATTAACATCATGGTCCCTTTAAGAAATTAATTTTTCAATAATAACACCAATATATGTGATGATTTTGTTTCATAATGGGTTGACTTCAAACACACCATATCTGGAATTGTAAATATATTAATGAAAATAATAATAAAAAATATTGTCATAGTTTTCGGTGTTAAAGATGATATTAACTGACCAAAAACCATATTTTTGTAATTATATTTTGAATTAATTAATAAATAAATTTGACATTCATTAAAACTATAGAACCCTATATTATCCAGAAAATAGTGGATAAGTGGAAACATATCATAAAGAGGTAAATAAGATTAATAAAAACCCTTAGACTCGTGAAAAAATTATAGCCCTTGGAATGTCATTAATACATTCATAGCTTATAAAAACCCTAAATTATAGAGTTACGGATGTATCTATTTGGAATAGTGTGTGGATATCCATTCCATATTTTCAATGGTGCTCTCCTATTATTAATATATTTTGTTAAATATACTCACTTGAAAGTGGATGGTGTTATATGGAACGGATTAATTGAATTTGATGATCATAAAGATATATGAAGGGAAACTTTTTGTAATGTTGTTATTTATAAATAGAATTTGATTAATTGCAAATATTGACACCAAATGATGAAAGATTATTATTTGGGAGACAATTTATGTTAGTTTAATTATAAATATCACTTGTTTTCATGTATGTTAAGGTCACGATTGTCAGGATCATTCTTGATAACATAATTATTTCCACATAGAGCTGTGTATATTTAATAACACTGAAAGAAACCATTGAAATTGAATGGAAAACTTGTATACATTATTTTAATATCTCTCATAAGGTTAATATATTTTTAATAATTATTGAATATGGATCAATAAAAATGTGGATATTTTAACTTTCAATAATTCACTAACATGGATGCCCCATGGGTAACTATCTCTTTAATTTTTCATTATTAATTTTTAAATTATTGATATATGATGTTTTCTATTATATCCATCCTTATTAGACACATAAACCCTCCCCAAAATGAAATCAGTGAAGGAAAAAATGGTACTGATAAATGTAGAAATAATTTTCTAGAGGAGTCAATGAAATTTTTTTATAGCTAGAGTTCCCTTTTGTGAATTTAACAACACATAACTATAGAATCCAAAAAATAAATATTTTAAATTTTTAAATACAACACAGTAAAAATCCTACCATGGCTGAAATTTGTATTTGATAATGATATGTAAAATTCTATATACTGTAAAACTGATGATTTCCATGATGTTGTATTTATACCAACTTATAGATTTGGGGAATAAGAAATTCAATATCATGTGAGAAATTGTATTCAGACATTAAGAAGAAGAAATAACTTAATACATATCCCATTAGAACATATATTGAAATAATAATGAAAATAGGTTAGAATAAATATCATAAGTATCTTATTAAAATAAACCCCAAGAATAGAGATCTATAGATATTTTAGTATGCACAACACATACTTGGTGTTCCATGTGTGAAAAATTAATCATGAGGGAAAGGTAGAAAAAACTTACCCAATATTGGAGTGCTTTATGTAATACAATCCATAATATATAGAATTTATAAATTCAAGGGATTGAAAAAAAGAACCTTCCAGGACACTAAAAAAGGTTCATGCAAAAATAGCCAAAAAAATTTTAAAAAAATATATAGAAATAACCCTTCGATATTTCTACTATCATTTTCCTCATATACTCTAGTTGTACCATGATTCCACTCCAAAACCACTCAAATTCACCCCTAACCGAATATATGACTAGGAAATACATTTATATACTATATTTGATTGATATCTTCTATTTATAGGAAATTTCTAGGCCATTATACATGTTCTTTTTATAAACTACCACCCCAATTCCTATATTCCACTAAACCACTTATAACATTACCATATTCATAAAAAACCACATAAACTAGGTATCTAATAATTCTAATCCAAAATTAATTTTACACCATGGTACAATGTATACCTTCCACCTTCCTATAAATTCTCTCAAACTCATCTTATTTACCTACTAATCAGCACCCCCCCCTGTCGAATAAAAAATTCCTCCCAAAACCAGTGTACCATGAAAAACTAAATACTCACCCATATTTAAAGAACCAAAAAAAATTAATCACTGTGATATTTTATATAAATTTATAATTTTAAAATTATTCTTATCATTGTTTTCTAATTGAAAATTCATTCTTTCTTATCGGTGTCTAAATTTTTATCAAAAACATATATATAAACTGATGGTTAAGTTAGTAAAATTATATTACAATTTAATATTTTAATCATAAAATAAATTATACTAATTAATATTGTGTGATTTATTTTTTATAAATTTTGGTTAATTATCTTATAACCCATTAAAGCATATACTTTAATATATTTTCCATTTAAATGGTCATATATAATACACAATGTAGCCCAATGAATCCACCATAAAAATCATATCGATAATGGTGTTTTTTATAAGATAAATCTAGAAGTAAAAAACCAATGAGTCTCCCCTTGATGTGAAAATACGTAATACTAAAACATGGGAAAAAATTATAGTCCCATGTTATTATATATGTATTCCAAAAAAATAAAAAATTTCTAGCCCATATTTTTGCACATATTTGAATGAAAAGACATAATTCTCAAAATTTAATCCAAACTGGATGTCCAATTTAGCTGAAATTTTATTTTATTAAATTCATGCTATTATAAATCGACATTTTATATCATTTATATTTTATATTGATACATTTTATATTCCTTTAATTCAACCAAAATTATATATTGTATGAAATTAAATTCTTCTAGAACAACTTGAACTTGTATAATATTTTAGATATAATATTTGATAGAAACATTTAATAGTCAAGATTTATACTATGTGTATATTATATATATAGATCCAAAAAATTATTGAATAATTCCTTTCAAGGTATGGAATTATAATGGGTAAAATTGGTTAGAGACATTATGAGAATGATTTAGAGGAAAACCATTTCACCACAATTGGATATAAATACATTCTAATATTAACCTTTTATGGGAATAAAACCTAAATATTAAAGGAGGTAAAAATTTATCTTCCCAACCAAGATTAGAGAACAACATGACCTAAAATTCAATTTTCAACTAGATTTATCTCTCCTTCACTATTCTCCTACATCACATTATTTTCCTTTCCTTTGATTAATTTTTATGTATTTTTTATAATTATTTACAATTATGGTAAGGTTCCTTTTCAAATTTTTTCCTCATCCAATTTGTGTAGCTAAATTTTATAGTATTAAAATATTTTATAATTAATTTAAAAACGCTTTCCCTAATACTATATTAAATGATCTAGTACTATATGTTTTTTATTTCTCATTTGTGTTTGTGTGTTCATTATAAAAAATTTATCTTATTTCATTCAATATATTTTATTTATTTTACCTCTTTACCATTAAAATACAAATCATATTTTTAATAACATTAATGTATTGGTAAATCTCTCATTGTTGTGACTCCTATTTTGTGTTTATTATGTGGTTGATAGCTTTTATCATTCAATATTCCTCCAATTATTATTATGAATGTTTATGTTGTTTTGTTATGTGTTAGTGAAATATATTCTAGGACATGTGGGTTCCATTTATTATAGGAATACAAAATAAATAAGGGTTTGTGAATTAAAGATACTACCATTAATAATAATTGATTTTGATCAGTACCCTAGTTGAGTATAGGATTAATGTCCAAATATTTGGAGCACTATAAAAATTATTTAGTCATGTTGATTATATTTAAATAAATTATAATAAGATAAATTATATTTCCATAAGAAAATAAAAAATAAAAACCCATCCAAATCATTATAAAATAACAGATTATTTTAATTTTTTATAATCATATAAATTAATTTATACCAAGTATAAACCCATCTCCCATTTTATAAAAATATAAGAATTTATTATAAAAAACATAAAGTTATATTGGACATGACTACTACATTACACATTATAGAATAACTTCATTCCCATGATAGTTATTAAGGAAAAATTAGTAATTATTCATATGGTTCCAATTTGTAGGGATAATTTTATATGGATTGATTTTTTATTGACTGGATTTCAAAAAAAAATCATAAATTAAATATAAATAAAAAAAATACTAAATTAATTGAAAAAATATAATATTTCTTTCATATATAATCTCCCCACCTTATTCTATAAAATTTGTTCGAATGTGTGTGATTTCAGCATATCCTGCCCAAAATTTACTTCGAACTATTTAATGGTAATATCAATCAAACCTTTTTTCATCTGAAGATGACCTTTATATATAATCCAATATAACTATAACCATTAGTTGTGAACCAACATTATCAGGATCTCTTTTATCATTTGAAAAAACCCTATAATTATCATTTCTTCTTAGATATTATTTACTAACATCATGGTATCCACTAACCAAAACGTGCGGCTCATTTTGAACTAAAATTTTGTTTGATTAATCATCAAGTTCTTTTTCTTAGTATCTATAGAGAGTATCATCATCTCCACCAAAAATATTTCCATGTTATATGATCTAAAATAAATCATCAAGTGGATTCTTATGCATAAATAAAATATCAATCATTTTAATTATCTCATTTTAACTCTAAAATTTCATGGTTTTATTACCTCCTTCTAGCATCTATAAATTGATTTAATAAAAAAAATTATCATAGTGAAATTATTCCATTCTTCTCAATCATCCAATATTTTAATAGAAATTATTAGCACATGAAATTCCAAAATAAATCACTTTGTTAATAATATATGACATTCCAAACGCCTCTATCAAATTTTCCACACCACAAAACTCCAAAATTACTGCTTATATAGTATACAAATGATGGTTTCCTATAAATGGATTGAATTCACATTAATTTTGGATGTGTTGGTGCTATTAAAGATAATACTCCCCTTGATTCATGATATCTAATAAGAAACATGGAATAAAATGCACAATAATACCACATTTTAGGACACATACAAGTTATATAATCCTAGGAGAGTAAGACCAAAGATCTCAATATGATTAATTTATATAAGATACCGATCATGGGTCTTATAATACATCAGGCTTTGGAAGACCATGCACCAACTTCCCTCTATCCTAAATTATATTTACATAGACCTAAAAATATTGTTGCACCAGTTTCTCAATGTCTCATCCTTTTTATTGTGGAAAATAATTCCAAAATTTCCTTGATATTTTAATAAAAAAATACTGATTAATTAATTTTTTCCATAGTAAAAAACTAACCCAACCTATAAGTAAATATAATAGAAAATATATCAATACCCACTAATGTTTCTTCTCTAAAATCTATACTCTTCACTAGAAATATTGTGTTTCCGGATTTATTGTAATCAAGTCTCCCAAAGCCCTTAATATACTATTATAATTATAAAATAGTTTGAAATTTTACAAGGATGAAGTAAATTCCAAAATCCATATCCATATGTTCCTAAGAATCAGAGGATAATTTCTCCTTATAGTTTTAAATATCCTAGTGATTCTTCCAAATTTCCAACACACTGTAATTGATTCATAAAGAATAATAATTATAAAATTCCAAGCATTCGGTACGACTCAAATTCAAAGAAACCGTCAGAATTTACTGTTGAATAACATGCCAAATTATCATCATATTATCTAAATGAAATTTAATATTCAAATTTTAATATTGGTTCCCATCTAATCCAACAGCATAAAAATTGTACATCCAATTTAAAGCTTATCAATTTCCTAATAAAATGGTTAATGTATATTTAATTATCATTATATACTTAAATAATACCATATTACTTCATTTTGTTCTCTCTAAATTAACTTTAATAATTAAATATAAAATAAGAAAAATAAACAATGAAAAGTAAGAGAGACTACATATCAACAATTATTTATTATCCAAACTAATATAATCAATTATCATGAAGACAACTCCCAAGATGAAAACCAGTTTAATCCTTACACTAAAATGTTAAAAATTATTAAAATAGATCGATTTAACATCCCTATCATAGATTCTATAATAATTGATTTTATGTTTCACAAATTTATTAAGGGTATAATGAAATGGAAACTAAAATCCACTGAAAATTATTTTTCAAAACAGCCCACTCTAGTCAATTTTAAAGTCACTAGGACCATCATAGTTCTTTGAAAAATAGGATGATGAGACATTTTTTATGCGGTAAATAACCTTTAATCCTCAACCAATTCAGTACCCAAAACCATATTCTCTTTTTTAGGTCCCCTGTATAATCACCATGTATTATTCCAATTATCCAACTGATTATCTACATGTGATGAAAAAATACTTTATAATATTCTAGGTTTATCGAAAGAAACAATATTTCATGCTTATTACCATGACCATTAACATGGATAGTGTGACATATTTTTAGTTAATTACATTGATTATATAAAAAAATTACCTCATGAATAATATAACTAAAATTAATGTTCATATTGGAAGCATACCTATGGAATATGGGGGCCAATTTGTCATTTTACACATTTTAAAATACATGAAATACCATATGTAGAATCATTCTGCATTATCTATCTATGCTTTTGAAAACTCTTATGTGATTGCAACTAACCTTTACTCTTATTTATTATGTTTTTTCAAAGACAATTTTGACTATGTAATTTACATTCTTATTAACAGAGTTTTCAAATGTGATGCTGAAATTATGCATCCATTTCTAAAATACATTGTGGTTTAGGAACTTATATGCCAAATAAATCCTAAAATTACCTATGATATTTATGAAAACATATTGGAAAGTAGTGAGAAATGACTTGAAACAAACTAGAATTCCTTATTTTGAACTAAATATTCTATGAAAATAAATAAATAAATAAAATAATTCAAAAAATACTCATTCACATTTAATATATGAATTTATAATATTTTAAACCTTTTACCATTTCATGATCTCACTTTCACTTTCTAAAATCAGTGAATAAATATTCATGCATTTCATATTAGAAAAATATAATTTATTAGGATTAACCCTAGTGGATATACATAAAATTTATAAATATATATAATTAATAATAAATAAATATATTAATCATCCAAACCCATTTTCCAAACCCAAGTAAGAATAACTCTACTCAACCTTGAGTCTCTAAGGGAAGATTTTACCATGATACTCAACGATGGAATTATCTACCTGTTTTCTGAATGTTAGTAGGTTAGTCAATTTCATGTGGATCCTAAAAAGGGTGGAATAACTACTTTCACCATTTTACATGGATAAATGATCAAAAAAATATTGAAAATTTTCCATGAGAGAATCAATTATATGAAATTTAATGTTAAAACAACAAAATAGCACAATGTAGAATTTTTCTGGGACTAAATTATAAAATGACTAGCTAGAAAGCTATAATATTTTTTTATGGATTGGTAAAATAACTAATATAAAATTAAAATTACACCAAATGTGGATACCCAAATTAAAAATGAATATATTTTGAAACTATTTAATAATTTGAACATTACATCTCAGAAACAATATTACACACCTAGAACTAAAATCATTAATTTCATTTGATATTAGCTAGATAATAAAAATAGTACACATTATTTCTTCAACATGAGCCTTAAAAATATCTCAAAACATCCTTATAAACATTTTTTTATATAATTATCTAGGGAAATTGAAAACAAAATGAGGGGTGATCTAAAATTCTAAATAAAGGAAAACATGTCAATGATTCAATAATCATGAGATCAAAAGAATGTGAGAAAACATGAATATTGGAGAAATATTTTACTAAATAGGATCATGGAACCATTACATTTTCCTATAAATTATTATATAAATATATATGGCCTAGAATGATCAAATATATACATTAACATAATGGTGTTTGAATAAGACATAATTACCTTAGTTGAAGGGAATAAAATTCTCATGTGAAATAATGTAGGTTTTTGGAATAGTCATAATCATAGAAACCATATCACATGTAGAGGTTAACAAAAAAATACCAGTATACCAATGTTTATCAGGAATCACTATAGTGGATAAATTGTCACTAATATTTTTTCATATTTTGTTGAACATAACAACTCATTTATGAAAATTATCTTGTGAGATATATAAATATTTACGCAAAACATTTGACAGATATATAGGTTCCATCCTTTATATAATGATATTCTATACATATTTTTTCAACAATAATATTGAAATATTCATCATTCCTTCATATAATAATTAACCAATAAAAAATGAAAAAAAAAATCAGGAAAATTTCATAAAAATATTATCTCCATACTTATTAAAAAGGAAGGTGGATGGTATAACTAGATCATATACCATGAGAAGCATAATTATCAATAAAAGATATTGAAATAGTTGAAAAATACTTTTATAAATGAATCAAAATTATTATTCAAAAAACAATATGAAGTATCTTTTAATTTTGGTATGTTTTTTAAAAGAAAAAATCACTGATAAATTGGAATATGAAATTATTTTAAAAACCATGGAAAAAAATTAATGAATCTTCACAATAATGAAGGACATTGATGATGGAAAAATTTGGTTGAGTGGTAAATTAAAAAAACATATTTTCACAATTGGAAAAGAAATTCAAAAATAACTCAAATAGAAAGTGTAAAACAAATTTAATTTTAAAGCATTGTAATAAATTTTGAATATAGTTATTAGTGAAACTTTTTTAATAAAAACGGTTTAGGAAGAGGGGGCCAAGAAACCATAGTTACAAGTATTATTTAATCAATTAGGGTACCCTCTAGTCTCTAGGACCTCATCACACATTATCTCCTCTTCTCATTGAGGATACCAATATGATTTTCTCATCACACATGTGTACACATCATAGCCCACTCAACCAGAACCACTAAATTTCTATTCTTCCAATATAAACCCACAATAGAATCCACATAGAAAATGTGTTTCACACTTTTGGAATGGAGATTATGATTCCCATAGATACCTTACTAATGCCTTTATCAAACTACTAGGTAGCCTAAAACACTTTACCATAAATGATGATTTTCATAAATAAGAGTTATTTTTTATATAGAGTCCTCTCCTGGGTGAAAAACTAACCATGGAACATCACTTGGGTAACCAACCACCTAATGGTCATCCCCTGGGTGACTAACCACCCTTGGTTATCCACCAAGATAACCAAAAAAGAATGGCTTGTCACATATATGACAAAACACCCAAGGATTGTAATGTGGGTAACCAGCCACATGGGGTATCCTACCATATAAACCCATCTTTTTGGGTTTTCCACCTAACTGTACATCCACCTAGGTTGCCCATAATTACGACCCATCACTCTAGGATGTTCACCTTGGTGACCACTTTACTGGGGTATCCCACAAAATTGACCCATCACTCAGGACTACTTTCTTGTGTGACCATCCTACTATAATATTCTAAGATTTCATTCCATTGAATAGTATATTCTACATAAGTAAACAACTTACTAGGTAATCATAACATAAATACCCATCACACATCCCTCGGGTCTATAATTACTGAATTTTTTCCTCAAGTATTACCCCATACCACCAAATATATGTGGCTGAGGTATGAGTAATAGAAACATGTCTCCCTTTTGATTAAACATTACATTTATTATTTATTTCCTCCAAATAAACCTGAAAATATATTTTATATTGAACATATTTTTAATCTTGAAGCCCCAATATAATGATGACTTAAATCCAATAGGTATTATCTATAATCATTCTTTTTAAGAAGAGGCACTTACTTCCCATAAACTGCGTGAAATGTGACAAAAATAAGAAGCATCGGTAAATTTTTTCATTCCAATTGGATTCATTATATGCCCAAAATGGGGTTTATAAAGAGTCAAGATGATTAAAATTGAATCCCGAAATGGAGTAATCAAATAGTATGTCTAACCCTATGTAGCACATCCCATGTCCAATAGTGGATAGAGAGTGTTTTCTTATAAAGAATTTCAAATGGAGCAAGCCCCCTTCCTTTTATGAAGGATACAATGTAGAGACCCAAATCTTTACATACATATGCATTACATTAATTTGGCGTAATACTTAATACATTACAAAAACAGATTCCCAAAGACCATATTAGTTTAGTGTCTTTGGAAACACGAAACAAAATCATCTAATCATGGTGAATGATCTTCAACATCTCCTATAATGATCTTCCCTTTTTTCTTACCTAAATACTTTATATATATCTTGGGAAAAATAAAACATAAAAAAGGGTGAGCTCAAATTCTTAGTAAGGTTAAACATGGAGAACATAAAACAGCCCATAACCATTTGAACGTAAAAACATGAATATAAAACATCCAAATCCTGAGTAATGACATAAATATTCGTAGTACATAAGGCAGAGATCATAAAGTAATATTAATAATGATAAAAAATTATGGTAATAAAACATGTCATTGTGGAAAACCGTTAATCACATGATATTATTTCCATAGTATCCAAGGCATTGCTGCCAAAACCATCATAGTGGAAAAAGCCCATTACTGAACTAGATTTACTTGTCATTCCATCCCTATAATATTGAACCAGATTTACTTTCCATTCTATCCATGTGTATATAATGAGATATAAATATTTACTCAATTCATTGTTGGGAGATATAGGTCCCACCCATATCATAATGAAACACTTCTTATGTGTGCCACAAAATCATAAATCATACATCATAACATAACCCATGTAATAAAATGGTATTCTTAAAAATCATTCCATAATAAGATAAAAGGACTTCTTAAAAAAAATTCCTCCATAACATAATCAAATCAATATAATAATAGGTATATAAACATTACCCTGTATCATCTTATATGAAAAATAATTTTGATAAAACACTTGAACTAAGTTCTTGAGACAAATATCGTTTCTTCACCAAAAACATTTTCTTTTCTCAACATGTCACACAATTTTAAATTAACAGAATTTAATTGAAAATAAACTTGAAAACATGTAAAGGAATCATACATAGAAATAATTTTCTTTTAAATTATAAAAAACTGCTCATGTCGTGTAAGTTAAAAAAACATTCTTCTCGTACATTTTCCGGAAAAGTCAAAAAGTATCTCGTACTAAAAACGACGAAAGGTTCTTTTAAATTCTTTTACTAAAAACTAATAAATAGGTAAAATTGGATTTAAAAATTTTTATTAGGATAAAATTAATATTACATATTGAGGAAACATGGATGAGGATGATAAATATGCCCTAGTAAATACTGAAGTATAAACAATCTTGGATAAAAATTTGAGATTGTGAGATTTTTCCTTACCTTAGGTCTGATATTCTTTGAATATATCCAAAACTCCTATATATTGATTTAAATAATGTCATTGACTTATTCCAGAATCATATTAATTGTTATGATATCATATATGGTCATATTATTATCTGTTTATTAGTAACATTTCATTGTAACACGTTATTCGGGTGTTAACTTATTTTTCTCTTATGCATGTTCAGTCAAATAAATTCTTATTCCTTTTTTTAAGTTATAGATATATCATTTACCGAATGGTATTAATATAATATTTTCCATATTTATTCATTAAATTCATATATATGATTATTCTTCAATGAATATCATGTAGAATGAATCATATCACATCATGGAGACGGTAGGTCGTACGTACACAGGAGCGATGATATCATTCTCATGATTGTGGAGTTGTAATGAAGTGTATGGTGTATAATATTTCAGAATAAATATAACTTTAAAATAATCATATATATTAATTTCATCCATCATTATACCCATCCAAGTATGTTGGTGATGAAAAAAATATTACACCACGGCGTGGAGACGGTATTCCGTACGTACGCACGCGCGGTGATTTCATTTTTCGTAAGATGGATAGAAGGTGAAATAGGGTTGTTTCATATTTATAATAACGTATTAGTATATTATTGATATTTATGTTATTAATTTATAATGAAAAAACAAAAAAAGAGTAAGTATAAGAAGAAATAAATTTGAAAGAATCAGTAGAAGAAATTGCATCGTCCTCGAAGTGCCTCTTTTAAAAATCCTCTTAGGTACTAGAGTTGGTATTTTGAGAAGACCAGCACCTCTATTATGTACCTAGAAAGGTTTATAAGAGGAATTTTTATTGGTTTTCCAAGCATGAAGGCTCAAAATTGAGTGAAGAGAAGTGGGAAGGGGTTCCCTTTTATAAGAGATGAGAGGGGAACTTTTGGAAACCTCAAAAATATTAATTTATAATAAAAACCACCCAACAAAAAAACCTCCAAAATGACTCAACATTAAATATGATATTATATAGGGTTGTAATATCATCAAAAAAAATATAATTTAGACATGTTTTGATTTTATTTTAAACTTTATCATTTTGATTTATCCATATTTAATCTATTTAATTTTATTTGTGGTAATAATGTTATAAATTTTAAATGGTTATAAATACTTACTTATGTGTAGTTAATTGTACATAATTGGATAATTTATGACATTTTCGACCATATAAATTTTAATTTGTAATTTGTAAATATTTTTGTTATTTTTAAACAATTTAATAAAATGTTATTTTCATAAAATATCAATAGTGTCAATTTTGACACAATTCATTTATTTAAATTTAAATGAAATACACACAGAAGATACTTTCGAAATAAAATATTAATAGATTCCTAACAAGTCATATTTTTAAAGAAAATTTTGTAGAACATTAATTATATCATATAATATTTATTTTAATATTTTTAAAACTATTTATTTGATATTTCTCTGGATAAAATAATTACTACAACATTTTTTTATAACTATTTAATCTACATATTTTTTGCATAAAAACTAAAAATAAAATACTAAGATGAATATAAATATAATATATTTCACAATAATACTTTTAGTCGATTTTATCTTCTAAAAAAACAACATTAAAATGTTATAGTTATTAAATTACGAAGGTGAAAATTTTGACATCATTTAAAATAAACAATATAAGTATCATAATCACTTTTATAAGGATTCAAATGGTCCACAAGTCGACCCTTGGATGCATATGGTTTATATATACTCGAACAATAAGTTTTGGTCAAGTGTTTGATCCTTTTAATGGGTATTATTATTTTAATAAAAACAATATTATTGATTTTTCACCAAATAAATAATTTCTGCATCATTAATATATAAGTTATTAAGGTAATTATATAATTCATAAAAATTACAAATAAATTACAATGATAAATTAAAACATTTTATCTTTAAAACTAGTGTTTATAATTGAATTTATATTCGGTTCAACCTTATAATAAAACTATTTTAATTATTAAAGTTTGAGTGAGACATATTTCACTTTCCATTAAATAAAATTAATTAATTGTCTCAATCTCATCCAAGTGGGTTTCAATAGATACAAATTAGACCCTATTACGTTTTTGGATGAAATATAATCATCCAATTATAGTAATAAAAGTGTTAATGTAATTTTATAATATTATTTTTACCCTTAATTACCTGATTTACCTTTAAATGTGGTAAAGAAAATTTACCGTAGTTACTATTCATAATACCCAAAAATAAAAGTATCTTATTAACATAATTTTTACCTACTGATTCAAAATATGGAATCCATTTTTCCAAATTCAAGACACGTAATTTTCAGAAATTTAATTTAAAATTAATCCCGTTGTCGAAAAAAAAACGGGTTACTGTTTAAAACATTGCAAAAGATTGAAATGATTTTACCCATGAATTCATTGAAAAGTTAATGATAATGAAATAAATTATATTAAAAAGTAAAAATATATTCTATTTATACTTTAAAACCATTCAATAATATAATTTACCCTTATAAATTATCTCGATGAAAAAAGTTGTTTTTAATTAAAATTTAACGTATTTTTACTATTCATCAAATTATTATGTTTATCAGAAAAATATCAGAATTTTAACTAAAGTATATTTTTATATCCCACTACGAAAGAAAAGTTTTACATTGTAATATTAAAATTATTAATGTTCCTAAATCTTAAATTAAAATTTTTTTTCCTTTAAAAAACGGAAAAACATTTTTTTACTATTTATTTCATGAATATAGAAAATATCATTTTAAGTATATAACATACAAATATTATTAATTTCATTACCTCAAATAACTAATATGACATATAATTTATTTACATATATCATTGATTTTTAAAAGTTTGTTATATTTATTCCCACTAACATAATGACTAGGTTATAATGGAAATTTTATATTAAGGGAAACTCATAGTTTGTTTACACTAACGATTGTGTGCAAAACAAGCTACTGAAGAATAAAAATTATTTAAACATTTCATAAAACACATGGGAATTACATTCTATCCCCCTTGAAATGAATTTCTTCCTAAAAATTCATCAGGGTTATAAATTGTTCACTACATGAATATTTCTTTTAAAGAAACCCACATCGTAAAAAGGAATACTAAAACAAAATGATAAAAAGTAAAGTTAGAAACATAACGATCGCCCAAAGTAACTCAGCACTGGGTTTCCACATAAGAGATTATAGGTGAAAATATGGATACGGAAGAGAAATATAACCATCATGTTCTGATAAATAATGGTTGAGAACATGGCTATGAAAAATCCAATAATCAAAAAGCAATAAATTTGTGATGATCTAAGGTACCATCTGATTCACCAGATATAAGGGTACTAGGACAACATTTTTGGTTATCAATATCATTTCCCTAAAGTTCATTAATTTTTTCATAAAGAGAAAAACATACTTGATTTCAGTGTGATATCATCGTTGGTCATTCCATGAACAATTTATACTTCATCTCTTATTTAGAGAAATGAAGTTGAATTTTTCATTATTGAAGTGTTAGAAGATCATGTGATAGAATGATAGGTCATTCCATCTGTCTTTATAACAAAAAAAGATAGCACAACATATTAAATATACATAAGTCCATCTATGGTGAGGTTAATCGTATATGGTTCCAAAAATGAACTTATACTTCATCTATCATACTGTTTAATAAAATAAAACTAATTTCTACAAACGAGGGACTTCCTGTAGTCCAGTGGTAGGTGATAAGGGTCTATCGCACTTTGTTTGTGGGTTCAATTCTCGCTGCTTTTTCCGATGCGATGGGTTGTCGCCCGTCCTGCGGATTATCTTTTTTCTAAAACTATACTATTATAACATTCCAGAAATAATATCTAAAAGTTATAGCCTTAAACAATACAATCTTATGTCCAAATTAATCAATTCTAAACATTAGGCTTATCCAAAATACTTTTGTCCAATCCCATAGTATAAAGAAAAATATTACTAGAGAGGTCATCTACGAAGCATGTGAATACCATCATTTATCCCCCATATACTATGAGATATATCTTGTTGGTCACATTCCAAACATGTGAATACTTTAATAATATATTCTCTTGAAACATGAATTACCATATAATATAGTGAAAACATGTATACTATCAAAATTTAACTCTTTCCACATACCGAAATCCCAGTATTTCTATATACTCAAACCATGATATGACTTTGTCCTTATAACAGTCATGAGCTCATTAATACTTCAAACATATTATTTTCTCCTTATCCCTTCATTATGAAAATCTCATCTTCTTTCCAAAAATATTTTAGTCACTTTTCATGGTTATCGGTGCCATACAATTATTTAAAATCAATACACAGATATTCCAATATTCTATGATACTATAAATGAGATTACACAACCCTATTTTGGAATCTTGATACATAAAAACTTAATCATTCACCACTTCGTTGTTATATTCAACATCACCAATAGTGATCGCATGTGACTTCCCTATGTCATTTTCCTTAAGAGGTTGTTGATTTCGATCATCATTAACCCTTGTATTTGGGCATCGGTTAGCATAATTACTCAATTCCTTTAACTTGTAGCATTGATGTGTTGGTGGTGCATTCTCTATAGTCTTTTCACTATTCACATCATTAGCTACCTTTTTCACATTACTTCGACACTCATCTTCTCGATTACCTTCGTTTCCACACTTAAAACATTGTCTATACCCTTTAAGACAATATTTATTATTCTTCCTTCCACACTTTGAGCATAATGAAACATTCATCTTCTTTTCACCATTGTTTTGAGATTATTCCTAGAAATCTATATTTCGTTTCTTGTCAGAACCATGAGATGGATATGTAACACCAAATTAATGTTATACCTTGATGGTACAATGCTCAATTTCATCATAGCTACTGAAGTCTCTTATAGATAATTCCCTTCGAAGACTTAGTTTTAAGCCACTGAAGAATCAATCAACTTTACTTTCAGGTTAGATGATAAAGCCAAATGCATACATTGAAAGAGTTGTAAAATTCTCCTCATATATACCAACAGATTCATTATTTTTTTGGTTAAGATCAAGGAACTCATTTTCCATCTATGTTCGAAGAATACGAGGGAAGTACTTATTGATAAACATGTTATTGAACTCGTCCCATTCCATGGATTGAATTTTATCTTGGGGCCTTGTATTCTTAATTAGAGGTCACCACTGGTCTTCTTCACCTTCTAAATGGTAAACATCCAAAATGTCTTTTTCATGTTCTAAATAGCTAAGTGTTGAAAATATCTTTTAAATGGTACTGATCCATTGTTCATCAATAAGTGTATCAGAAGACCCATTGAAAGAAGGTGGACGTTGACTCATGAAGGACTCAATAGAATAATGTTCCCTTCTATGCTCATTTGGATATCCAGAATGATTCATAGATTGTGTAAGTATAGAAATATTATTGTTCATTCCATATCCCATAACATTGGTCTGTTCAAGAGGAATATCATTTCATTGTCCATTACATAGATCAACACGGTTTCTTTTGGGTTCCATCCATCGTCTAAAATCCAAAAAGAATAGAGTGAGAGGAAAAAATCATGCTAGGAAAACAACATAATAAAGGGGGTGTACCTTCAATATCTAACATCTTAGGTTTAATTAAATGATCACTACTGTAATTTTAAGACTATAACCTATACATATACTTAGCCTTAGGGACATTCCTGGACACACCTTAGAAATATCTCTAGCAATCTCACTAATTTTTTCGCATCCATGTTTCCAAAGGTTAACTAAACCTTCACTCTGATACCAACTATTTAGACCCAAATAATTACCTTCAAAAACATTACATTACTTCTACATAATACTTAATACATAACAAAAATAGGAACCTAAATACTGTATTAGTTTAGTGTCTTTGGAAACTTGGAACAAAATCATCTAATCAGGGTGAAAGATCTTCAACATCTCCTTTAAAGATCTTCCACTTTTGTTTTCTTACATAAAACCTTTGTTTATATGTAGGGTAAAATAAAACATAAAAAGGGTGAGTTCAAATGATCAATAAGGGTAAACATGGAGAACATAAAACAACCCATAAACATTTGAACCAAAAAACGTGAACATAAAACATCAAAATCATGAGTAATGACATAAATATTGGCAGTACATAAGGCATAGATCATAAAGAAACATTAATCATGATAAAATAGCATGGTAATAAAACATGTAATTGTGGGAAACCAATTAATCACATGATATGATTTCGATAGTAGCCAAGGAATTTCTACCAATACCATCATAGTGGACAAAGTTCATTACTGAACCGAGTTTACTTGTCATTCCAGCCCTGTAATACTGAACCAGATTTATTTTTGATTCTAGCCATGTCTATCTCATGAGATATAAATAATTAAACAATGCATTATTGGGAGATATAGGTCACACCCATCTCATAATGAAACCATTCTTATGTGTGCCACAAAATCATAAATCATACATCCTAGCATAACCAATGTAATAAAATGGGATTCATAAACATCATGCCATCATAACCAAAAGTACTCCATAAAAATAATTCCATTAGTATATAATCAAATTAATGTAATAATAGGGATGGAAACATAACCCTATATCATATTATATAAAAAATAATTTTGATAAAACACTTGAACTTAGTTCTTGAGGAAAATAACCTTTCTTCATCAAAAACATTTTCTTTTCTCAACATGTCACCCAATTTTATGTTAAAAGATGTTTATTGAAAAAAAACATGAAAACTCGTAAATGAATCTAACATGGAAATAATTTCCTACGAAAGGATAGAAATCTGCGCATGCCGTATAAGTTAAAAAACATTCATACCATACTTTGGCCGGAAAAGTCAAAAAGTATCTCATACTGAAAATGAAAAAAGATTGCTTTCATTTATTTTACTAAACACTCATCAATAGGTAAAATTGGATATAAAAAATTGTATATGGATAAAAATAGTATTATATAATGATGAAACAAGGATGTGGATGATAAATATCCCCCAGTAAATTCTGAAGTATAAACAATCTCGGATAAAAAATGAGATTGCGATATTTTCCCTTACCTTATGTATGATATACTTTATATGTATCTGAAACTCTTGTATAATTATTTAAGTAATTTAATTGGCTTATTCCAGAATCATATTCATTGTTATGATATCATATAATGTCATATTCTTATCTGTTTATTAGTAATGTTTCATTTTTACTCGTTATTCAGGTGTTAACTGCTTTATATTCTAATGCATGTTTTGTCAAATATAATCTTATTCCTATTTTTAGGTTATAGCTATATCATTTATAGAATAGTATTATTATAATATATATCATATTTATTCATTAAATTCATTTATATAATTATTATTCAATTAAGATCATGTAGAACGAATTGCATCACATCGTGGAGATGGTAGGCCGTACGTACGCACGAGCTATGATATCATTCCCATGATTGTAGAATTGTATTGAGTTGTATGGTGTATAATATTTAAGAATAAATATAACTTTAAAATAATCCTATATAGTAATTTCTTCCATCATTATACCCATCCTAGTAAGTTGGTGATGAAAAAAAGATTACACCACGGTGTGGAGATGGTATTTCGTATGCACACACGCGCGGTGATTTCATTTTTTATAGGATGGATGGAAGGTGAAATAGGGTTGCTTCAAAATTATAATAATATATTAGTATATTACTGATACTGATGTTATTACTTTATAATGAAACAACTAAAAAAGAGGAAGTAGAAAAAAAATAAATTTGAATGAATCGGTAGAAGATATTACCTCTTCCTCGAAGTGCCTCCTTTAAACTTCTTCTTAGGGCACTAGAGTTAGTATTTTGAGAAGACAAGAACCTCTATAATGTAACTATAGATGTTTAGAATAGTAATTTTCAGGGTTTGGCTGATCTGTAAATCTAAAAATTGAGTGAAGATGAGAGGGAAGGGGTTTCCCTTTTATAAGAGAGGAGAGGGGAAGTTTTGGAAACATCAAAAATATTAATTTGTAATAAATACCACCCCACTTAAAAGCCTCAAGAATGAATCAACATAGAATATGAGATGAGATAGGGTTTTAATTTCATTAAAGAATAAAATTCATACATGTTTTGATTTTATTTTAAAGCTTACCATTTTGATTTATCCTTATTTAATCTATTAATTTTTTTTTGTGGTAATAATGTTATAAATTTTAAATGGTTATAAATACTTACTTATGTTCTGTTAATTGTACATAATTGGATACTTGATGACATGGTCGAACATATAAATTTTAATTTGTAATTTTTAAATAGTTTTTGTAATTTTTAAACAATTTAATAATATGTTATTTTCATAAAGTATCAATAATGTCAATTTTGACACAATTCATTTATTTGAATTTAATTAAAATTCACACAGAAGTTATTTTTGATAAAAAATATTTAATAGATTCCTAAAAAGTCATATTCATCTAGAACATTCGTGGAGAACATTAATTATATCATAAAATATATATTTTAATATTTTTATAACTATTTATTTTATATTTCTCTTGATAAAATAATTACTACAACATTTTTGTATAATTATTTAATCTACTTATTTTTTGCATAAAAATTAGAAACAAAATACTAAGATGAATATAAATATAATATATTTCATAATAATATTTTTAGTCAATTTATATTCTAAAAAACAAACTTTTAAAATATTATATTTATTAAATTATGAAGGTGACAATTTGGATATCATTTAAAATAAAAAATATAAGTGTCATAATTACTTTTATAGGTCTCAAAATGGTCCACAAGTCTACCCTTGGATGCTTATAGTGTAGATATACTCTACCAATATGTTTTGGTCATGTTTTTTGTGCTTTTAATCGGTATTATTATTTTAATAACAACTATATTATTGATTTTTCACTAAATAAATAATTTCTACATCATTAATGATTGTTCTATTAAGATAATTATATATTTCATTAAAATTACAAATAAATTACCATGATAAATAAAAATATTCTATATTTCAAATTATTATTTATAATCGAATTTATATTCTGTATCACCTTATATTAAAAATAATTTAATTATTAAAGTTTTAGTGAGACATATTTCGCTTTCCCTTAAATAAAATAAATTAATTGTCTAAATCTCATCCAAGACGGTTCCAATAGATACAATTTAGACCCAATTATGTTTTTGGATGAAATATAATCATCCAATTATATTAAGACAAGTGTTAAGGTAATTTTATAATATTATTTTTACCTTTAATTACCCGATTTACCTTTAAATGTGGTAAAAAAAATTACCGTAGTTACTATTCATAATTCCGATAAAATTAACTTATTAACTTAATTAGTCCTACTTATTCCAAATATTGAATGCATTTTTCCAAATTCAAGACACATAAGTATAAGAATTTTAATTTAAAAATAATCCTGTTGTCGAAAAACAAAACGGGTTATTGTTTAAAACGTTGAAAAATATTGAAATTATTTTACATATGAATTCATTGTAAAATTACCGATAATGACATAAATTATTTTAAATTGTAAAAATATATTCTATTTATACTTTAAAACCATTCAGTATTATAATTTAACCAAATAAATTATATAAGGACCCAACCATATAACATTACATAATATTGAATTAAAAAAATAATTCACATTGAGGATCTTTTCAGGTTTAGAGTTTTAGAGAATTAGGCCATAACTATTACATAACAACTTAAATATTACAAGTAGACACGACTAATTAGTATCCATTTTTTCATAAAATATAAACTTTTAAAAAGAAACATGTCTGGTTCCATATTTTAGACAGCATGACTTTTCGTTGATCTCATCCTTGACCATATTCATCTTTAAGTCTTGTGGAAAACATTTCAAAAACATGGAATGAGCATAAAAAGCTCAGTAAGGGTTATAAAATAATGAAGGAAAAAATTATCCCATTAATTAATACAAATCAATGAAACTATATTTTTCAATCATAACATACCTTACGAAATCATAATATTTATGAATAACACACAGAAATCATAAATCATAAAGGTTACTTATGGAATCCATATCAAATTTACGTTGTAGCTATCACAGATACATAGGGAGTTACACTTGGAATAACCATCACAGTATATTCCCTAAATCTCGTAGGAGAAACATCATGTGTATCACCGTCATGTTACCTAAGCATTGGAGAGCTATCTCGGGCTCACCCGCCCGAGGTTTATCATGGAACCACCCGTTTATGTAAACAATGCCAAATAACCATAACATAATCATAATATATAACACATGTATAAAGGAAATATAACATTTCTACATTCCAATATATAAAATCAAGATATTGAAATAAACAATGATTTATCAAATCATTTTTAAAACCATTTAAAAAGAGATTTTTGAATCAAAGTGTCCCATACCAGAATGAAGCTTTTAATGAATTATCATTTGCAAAAAAAATAATGTCCATATAAATAAATCCTAAAACCGTTTTTAATACATGGAAATTAATGAGAAATATTTAGAAGAATAAATCTTTATTACTTTTAAAATGATATTTTAGTTAAAGAGTTTATTTTAACAAAAATAGAGACGCTTGAATACAAATAATTGAGGAATAATATTTAATGAGAACGTTATAATATCATGTGAATAAATGAATTAATGATATAATATTTCTATTTACATTATATACACCATATAAAAGTGAATTGGTGTCTAACAGCAAAGAAGTCTCAAGGGAATGTAAATTAAGAAGAAATCTCTTATAAAGATTGTATCCTTAGGTTAAGGATAAATCAATCACATAATTATGTGTCATAAATATAAATACACTAAATATTATTGGATATTCATTGTAAATAAATCATAGGACATTCACATATATTCTTGTAAAAACAACACAAATGAATTGGATGTTTAACTCAATAAATAGAGAGTGAGTTAAAATTTGGCTTATCAAGTTCATATCGATGAGTTGAGAATTTATAAATGGAGTCATTATGTGTATCAAAAGTATATCCACAGAAATGGGAGTGTAAATTACTACAAAAATAATAAATAGTTATACCCCATATAATCATATCATGACAAAATCAAGAATTAGAAGATTAACCCACGGAATGGAAATCGGGTTAAAAGGCTCCTTTACCGATTTGGTAACTTACGAAACATAAAAACCATAAAAGAAGGATCAAAAAATGAAGATTTAAATACCCATAGATTTAAGTATATTACACAATGAATTCATCTTGGGCAGTACATACACCACAAAAAAGTAAATAGTGCAAAATATAGCATGAATCTCACGGGAATCAAAAGTGAGATTAAAACCCCTTACCACGTTGTAATCAATCGAGTCGTAAGACCAAAAGTTAATAAACACCAAATTAATCACATAATATCATGAATATAATGAGAATAATGATAATATATATCAAATGGAAGTACACAATACACCACATGCAAGGACTAAGTGTCGAACAATGAAAATCTCACTGAATTAAAAGTGAGAAAAGAAAATCCCTTACCTTGTGTCTGACTTGAACCGTTCCTTCTTTAATCATTTGAATAATAAACTAATGTTAATTTCTTCTTTATTAAGTACATTTTTAGAGTTTATTACTCCTTTTATATTACTTATTACCATGTTATAAACATTATGCAATCATTTAAGTTAATAATGTTCATTTTGTTGATATTTGGTACTTGAGTAAAAAATGAACACCTTATATTTACAAGTTGTCCATGTGGTCAATAGTCCATTATATCCGGAATGAAATTAAATATTTAGATACCATATATATCATATAAATACCGTATATATATATATATAATAGTACATAACATTTAGAGGTAAGAAATGAAATGCACCGTTCATGGAGACGGTAAGCCGTACGTACACATGAACGCTGCTTCCATTTCTATTTCTTATTTTGATGGAATGAAAAACATAATGATACATAGTTATATTATAATTATAGTATAATATCATATACAATATTAATAACTCCATCCTTTATAAATCCCACATGAGGCATTAACGAGTCATATCACTTTGAGGGGCGGTAGTTCACACTTCCTCTAATGAGATTATCATATTTACCCACTATGGAAACCATAAAGTATTTCTATAAATGGTAAAATACGGAAGCATAAATAAAACATAAACATAATATATATCATATATAAATATTGTTCCATCATAATGGCCACTATTAGAGGTGGTTGGAAATATTTGAACAACCATCGTTTCGTGAGGCATTAGTTTGCAATCCACATAAACATTTTGTTCTTCACCCATTAGATGGAGGTGTGTGTAAGTGTAGTTTGAATACTTATCATAAAAACATTCTAGTATATTGATTATATGGTGTTTGTTACAAAATAAAGGATTAAAAAGAGTTTAAGGGTTGGAGAAGTAAAATTAAAGAAAATAAATTAAGAGAAACGGTTACCTTTAATATGGGTAACTCTCTTTGGTTTGAACAAAAGGACTTATTGATGTGCCTTATTCCTAAGGTAAGGCTTATAGGAAGAGTATATGGATGTAGGGAGCTTAAATGGGAAGATTATGGATGAGAAAAAGTCTTTCTAGGTGTTAGGAATTGGTTATAAGTGGTGTCCTTTTATAAGGGAGAGGAGGGGCTCTTTAGGAAAGTGTGATAATATTATTTTATTATAAAATGATATTCGGTTTCTAATTGTCCAAAATCATTAAAGTCAAATATAAGATAACTCGTAGTCTGAATTATATTATCCAATAATAATTGGATAGGTTTTGGATGTTATATTAATATTTATAATCTTATTTATTTAAATATTTTATTAATGAGGTAAATACTACATCATTATTGTGTCATAAATAATTTAATTTATGTGCTGTCTAAAAATTATAGAAAAAATACCATGATGTAATAAATCTATTTATCTTTCCAATGAATATTTATAGTCGAAAATATAATTTATAAAATACCATATAAAAATTAATTTACTAATATATTTTTGTTTTTGTCATTTTTGCATTTACATTAAATTAATTAATCTAAAGTCTCATTATCTTTCCTAAGTGGCTCCATGGTGTCCCAAAATAGACCCAAAGATGACCATGGTCGGCCATTACTCATAAAATCAAGTTAGGACATGTGTTAAGGTAATTGAGAATTATTACAATATTCTTTTTACCTTGAATTTCCCTATTTACCTTTAACCGCGGTAAATAAAAGTCAAAAGTTACTATTCATCAAAAATTATTTTAATCTTATTGAACCAAATTTTACATCTAGATAACAACCATTTATTTCGGATTTTATAAATTCAATTCATAGAAGTGGTAAAATTTCATTTAAATGAAAAAGTCACTTTTTTTAACTACTACTAAGTCATTTAACTATTCATCAAAAAATGAAGTTTTTTAGGAAAATACAAAAAAATTTGCTTAAGCATTACTTGATATTACGAATTAAAAAATGATGTCTATTTTGATAAATTTAAAAAATAGAAGTGTAATTAATTAATTTAAAATTAATTCTCGTTGTTAAAACAAATAGTGTGTCTTTAAGAAACAATAACTATCAATAGATTGACAGATGTTTATATCCAATTTCAAAGTGAAATTAATTCCAATGAACAAAATTGGATTAAATGTTAAAAATATATTCTAATTACACTTCAAACCAAATTAAAAATATAATCTAACCATAAAAATAAATTTTATTAAAACACATTTTTGAATTAAAATACAATATTTTTCACTATTCATTAGAAAATGAACTTTATCTGAAAAATTCGAAAAATTTACACAAAGTAAATTTTGATGACTCAATTATAAAGAAGGATTTTATTTGTTCAATTAGAATGTATTAAAGTGACCATAACTACATTTAAATAGGTTTCTCTATTAAAAGGTGATAAATTAGCCTTTTAATGTAAATTATGCTTAAAATTAGATTCATTCATATTTTAAGCCTCTAACTTTTTATTTGATAAATGAAAATACATTTAACAATAATGTATAATCATATTTAAGTTAGTTTTTTTCATTCCTGTGAATACAGTGGCTAAGAGTTTTCTACTATTTAAAATAATAATATTATATTATTAGTGTGTAACGTAAGATTTCAAAGAAACTTGTTGTTGCGTATCTGGTACGCTATCGAACATAGAAACCCTTTTAAAGTAAAAATAATATTTAATTCACAAATATTAATAAATATGAAATATGACTTATTCATTATTTACCTGGGATGTTACATCCTTCCCCCCTTGTGGGAATTGCGTCTTTTCAATTTTAAAACTAGGCTTGGAAACATCATTAAAATTATCAGATCGGAAAAGAGTCAGTAAAACTATCACTTTCAAAGAAAGAAAGAAAAGTATAATGGTCACCCAAGATAACCAATAATAGGATTCCATGTAGGAAAACATGGATATGTAATAGATAAAAAATGGTCACGTTCTGATGGAGAGTGATAGAAAACATGATTAGGATAAAGTTAACCACCAAAAAATCACAAACATATGATTTGTTAAGCGGTCTTTGATTACCCAGTAGGAAACATAAACCAACAACATTTTGTTTTACATTACTTTTCATAATTTGGAGGAATTAATTTACTACATAGAATAAAAACATAAAGAAATATACTTACCTTCAAGTAGAGCCTTATCCTTTAATAAGTTTCTACCAAAAACTTATCCTTTCTCTAAACAAAGAGAATTCAAAAAGACTTGGTCACATTAAAATCACAAGAATCATCTTCATGAGAATCACATAATTCACAAAATAAGAACTATATATTTCCCTTGTCTTTATACATCAACTAAAACCAAAATTGTTTGTGAGAGATCAAATAATACCCAAAAAGGATAATCTTTTACAAAAAAAACTACTCTTAATCTCTAAAATTTTTCAAACAAAACCCAAGGTTCAACAAAGACCATTAAAAAACAACTTTATATAAAATTATTCAAAAGTGATCCAAACTATTATTGAAACCCAAATCTCATAAGGATTTAATTACATAGTCTTCCAAGATAACAATTATCTTTAAATAACAACATTTACTCATAAAGAATCATATTGAAAATTAATTAACCAAATAACATGTTCTCCATGATAGGTTAGTCATTTTCATAAATAAACCAAATTTTCATATGTCCATAATAAAAAAATAGATTCTTCCAAACTTAAATTTTAACCATTATTCCATAATTTAAATCCACAGTATTCTATCTTTCTTAGGTATATAGTGTTTCCTCAAAAGAGAGAACGTCTTCCACAACAACCTTTATCACTTAATCACTAAATCATTTTTCTATACTAAGTATATCCATTTGATAGAACATAATTTCCAAAAATCAACTTATTCTTGTTCCATAATAACATTTTACAAAAATAATAAGTCATACCAACCAGGGACTTCATGTAGGATAGTAGTAGGCGATACACCGTTTTCGCCCTTCGGTTGTGGGCTCAATTCCTATAGCCTTGTCGTATGTGACGGGTTTTCACCCATCCTATGTGTTTTCTTTTTTATAAAACTCAAAAAATAACCCTAACATGTTTTAACCTTAATGGTTTCCTTATAACTCTAATTTTTATCGAAATTCATTATGATCTCAACATATAAATTCTTGAAGTCCTATTTTACCACCATATGATAAAATAAAACGATCCCCAAAATGAAGAACATCATACCTTGATCATGGTGTCCATTTGGTTTCATCGTCATCTTTTTCATATAGGTAGAAGGTCCATGCATCACAATAATGATTTATAGATCCTTCGAAATCATTTTCTTCCTCCATCCAAATACACATTGTACAACATGGGTCATATGGGTGTTCACAAAAAAATAGTTTTGGAAAATAATCATGTAGGACATATAATTTCAAAACATTTGATGAAACATGATTTCTATAAAATAGACGTAACGAATTTGGGTAGAAACTTTCAATTAATGGTCCTTTTAAAATACCCTAGGTATGTGCTGAGAGACTATATTGTAAAATAAAATATAAATAGGTTGCACAAGGTTCTCCTTCTTCATCACCTTTTTTAAAATCATAATATGCTTCAAGATCTTGTGATAAGGTAAAATATTTGAAAATGGCTTTATAATATTTTCCTTTCATGAAAATATGAGAATATTATGAAAATAATAATTGTTTAAATACAACCCATGATCCACGATGATAACAAGGTATAGTGAAGGTGTTTGAAATCTCAAACAACTACTTGAAAGTGAGTTGTATGCTAGAAAAAGTTTCACAATCATCCAAACATGAATTTTCAATAATTATTGCAAGCATGTCAACAGGAATAGATAGGAATATCGTTTGAGATCCTCCACATTCCATTTGTAACTGACTTTCCTTGATCTGAAAAAGTTATAAAAGAAGGATTTAACTGAAATAAAATACATATGGACTAACCATGTGTCTAAGAAAGACTCATAATCCCTAAAGTGGTCTAAACCTACCTCTGATACCAACTATAAGGACCCAACCTTATAACATTACATAATATTGAATTAAATGAATAATTCACATTGAAGAACTTTTCAGGTTTAGAGTTTTAGATAATTAGGCAATAACTATTACATAACAACTTGATTATTACAAGTATACACTACTACTCAGTATCGATTTTTTATAAAATAAAAACTCTTAAAAAACATGTCTTGTTCCATATTTTAGATAGCATGACTTTTCCTTGATCCCATATTTGACCATATTCATATTTAAGTCCTATGGAAAATATTTCAAAAACTTCGGATGAGCATAAAAAAGCTCAATAGGGTTATAAAATAAATAAGGAAAACATAATCCAATCACAAAATTCAAATAAATGAAACTATATATTTCAATCATAACATACCTTACGAAATCATAAGATTTATGAATAACATAAACAAATAATAAATCATAAAGGTTACTTATGGCATCCATATAAAACTTACATTTTAGTTATCATAGCTACATAGGGATTTACACTTGTAATACTCATCACAGTATATTCCCTAAATCTATTGGTAGAAACATCACGTTTACCTCCTTCATGTTACTCAATTCATTGGAGAGCTATCTCGGTCTCACCCGCCCTAGGTTTATCATAGAACCACCCATATACGTAAACAATGTCCAATAACTATAAAATAATCATAACATATAACACATGTATAAAAGAAATATAAAATTTCCACATTCCAATATATCAAATCAAGATATTGAAATAAACAATGCTTTATCAAATAATTTTCAAAACCATTTAAAAATAGATTTTTGAATCAAAGTGTCCCATACCACAATGAAGATTTTAAATGAATTATCATTTGAAAACAATAATTTCCATATAAATAAATCCAAAAACCCATTTTGAAAACATGTACATTAATGAGAAATATTAAGAAGATTAAATCTTTAAAACATTTAAAATGATATTTTAGTTAAAGAGTTTTTTTTACAAAAAGAGAGATTCTTGAATACAAATAATTGAGGAATAATATTTAATAATAACATTATAATATCATGTGAATAAAGGAATTCATGATATAATATTTCAAAGTAAATTATATACACCATATAAAAGTTAATTTGTGTATGACAACAAAGAAGTCTCAATTGAATGTAAATTGAGATGAAATCTCCTATAATGACTGTATCCTTAGGTTAAGGATAAATCAATGAAATAATTATGTGTGACAAATATAAATACACTCAATATGATTGGATATTCAGTTTAAATAAATCATAGTACATTCACAAATATTCTTGTAAAAGCAACACAAATTAATTGGATGTTTAACTCAATAAATAGAGATTGAGTTAAAATTCATCTTATAAAGTTCATATTGATGAGTTGAGAATTTATCAATGGAATTATTATGTGTATCAAACATATATCCACAGAAAGGGGAGTGGAAATTACTACACAAATAATAAATTGTGATTCCCCACATAATCATATCATGACATAATCAAGAATTAGAAGATTAACCCAAGGAATGGAAATTGGGTTAAAAGGATCCCTTACCGATTTGGTAACTTACGAAACATAAAAACCATGAAAGAAAGATAAAACAATGAAGACGTGAATACCCATATATTTAATTATATTACACAATGAATACAATTTTGGGCAGTACATACACCACACAAAAGTAAATAGTAGAAAATATAGCATGAATCTCACGGGAATGAAAAGTGAGTTGAAACCCCCTTTCCATGTTGTAATCAATCGAGTCGTATGAACAAATGTTAATAAACACCAAATGAATCACAGAATACAATGAATATAATGAAAATAATGATAATATATATCAAATGGTAGTACACAATACACCACATGAAATGAATAAGTGGCGAACAATGGAAATCTCATGGAATTAAAGGGGAGATAAGAAAATCCCTCACCTTATGTCCGACTTGACCCGTTCATTCTTTAATCTCCTGAATAATAAACTAATGTTAATTTCTACTTAAATAAGAACATTTTTAAAGTTTATTTTTCCTTTTATATTACTTATTACCATGTTATACACATTATGTAATCATTTAAGTTAATAACGTTCATTTTGTCGATATTTTGTACTTGAGTAAAAAATAAACAACTTATATTTACAAGTTGTCCATGTGGTCAATAGTCCATTATATCCAAAATGAAATTTATTATTTAGATATCATATATATCATATATATCCATTATATATATATAGATAATAGTACATAAAATTTAGAGGTAAGAAATGAAATGCACCATTCATGTAGACGGTAATCCATACGTACACATGAACGCTACTTTTATTTCTATTTCTTATTTCAATGGAATTAAAAACATAATGATAAATAGTTATATTATAATTACAGTATAATATCATATACAATATTATTAACTCCTTCTTTTATACGTATTACATGAGGCATTAACGAGTCATATGACTTTGTGGGGCGGTAGTCCGTACTTCCTCTAATGAGATTATCATATTTACCCACTATGAAAACCATAAAGTATTTATTTAAATGAAAAAATACAGAAGAATAAAGAAAAAATTAACAAAATATATATCGTATATAAATACTATTCCATCATAATGGCCACCATGAGAGTCAGTTGGAGATATTTGAACAATCCTCATTTCGTGATTAGTTTTCCATCCGCAGAAACATTATGTTCTTCACCTATTAGATGGGGGTCTTTGTAAGTGTAGTTCGAATCTGTCATATAAAAAAATCACATTATATTGATGATACTTTTGTTCTTAAAAAATAAATGAATAAAAAATAGTTTAGGGGTTGGAGAAGTAAAATAAAAGAAAAAAATTTAAGAGAAACCGTTACCTTTAATTAGGGTAACTCCCTTTGGTTTGAACCAAAGGACTTCTTGAAGTGCCTTTTGCCTAAGGTAAGGCTTATAGGATGAGGATAGGGATATAGGGAGCTTAGTTGATTAGATTTTGGATGATCCAAAAGGCTTGATAGGTGTGAGGAATTGGTTATAAGTGGTCTCCTTTTATAAGGGAGAGGAGGGGCTCTTTAGGAATGTGTGATAATATTATATTATTATATAATGATATTGAGTTTCTAAAAGTACAAAAAACATTAAAGTCAAATATAAGATGACTAATCGTCGAAATAATGTCATCCAATATAAATTGGACAGGTTTTGGATGTTATTTTAATATTTATAATCTTATTTAATTAAATCTTTTATTAATGAGGTAAATACTACATCATTATTGTGTCATGAATAATTTAAAT
This sequence comes from Viscum album, assembly GCA_963277665.1. Lineage (NCBI taxonomy): Eukaryota > Viridiplantae > Streptophyta > Magnoliopsida > Santalales > Viscaceae > Viscum > Viscum album. Next base: position 396,224,172 of record OY728151.1, on the reverse strand, counting down.
TATGTGATGCCTAAAAATTATAAAAAAATACCGTAATGTAGTAAATAGTATTTTCATTCCAATTAATATTTATAGTCGAAAGTATAATTTATATAACACCATATAAAAATTATTTTACTAAAATATTTTTTTTATGTTATTTTTGCCTTTACATTAAATTAATTAATCTGAAGTGTCATTATCTTTCATAAGTGGCTTCATGGGGTCCCAAAATAGACCCAAAGATACCCATGGTCGGCCATTACTCATAAAATACTGTTAGGACATGTGTTAAGGTAATTCTGAATTATTAAAATATTCTTTTTAACTTGAATTACCCTATTTACCTTTAACAGTGGTAAATAAAAGTCAAAAGTTACTATTTACCAAAAATTAATTTTATCTTATTTAACCACATTTTACTTCATGATAACAACCATGTATGTTTTATTTTCAATATTCAATTCACAGAAGTTGTAAAATTTCATTTAAATGAAAAATCCAGTTTTTTTAACTACTACTAAGTGATTTCACTATTCATCAAAATTTGAAGTTTTTCCGAAAAAATACACAAAATTCAGCATAATATTTATTTGATATTCCAAATTCAAAAATTAGGTATATTTTTATAAATTAAAAAAATAGAAGTGGAATTAATTAATTTAAAATTAATTCTCATTGTTAAAACAAATAGCGTGTTTTGAAGAAACAATAACTATCAAAATATTGACACTTGTTTATGTCTAATTTCAAAGTGAAATTAATTACAATGGATAACATTGGATTATATGTTAAAAATATATTCTAATTACACTTTAAAAACAATTAAAAATATAATCTAACCGTATAAATAAATTAGATTAAAACACAGTTTTGAATTAAAAAACAATATTTTTCACTATTCATTAGAAAATGAACATTATTAGAAAAATTCCAAAAAATTAGACAAAGTAAATTTTGATGTCCCCATTCTAAAGAATTATTTTATTTGGTAAATTAGAATGTATTAAAGTGACAAAAACTAGATTTAATGAGGGTTTTCCATTAAAAGGCGATAAATCGGCCTTTTGTTGTAAATTATGCTTAAAATTAGATTCGTTCACATTCTAAGCCACTAATTTTTTATTGGATAAATGAAAATACATTTAACAATCATGTATAATCATATTTTAGTTATTTTTGTTCATTCCCGCCAATAAAACGGCTAGGAGATAACTACTAATTAAAATAATAATATTATATTATTAATGTGCAACGTAAGATTTCAAATAAACTCGTTGTTGCATATCGGGTACACTATCGATCATAGCAACCATTTTAAAGTAAAATTAATATTTAATTAACAAATATTAATAAATATGAAATATGTCTTATTCTTTATTTACTTTGGATGTTACAAATTATTTTGATGAAAAAAGCTAATTTTAATTAAAATTTAGTGTATTTTTACTATTTATGAAATTATAAAGTTTATCAGAAAAATATCAAAATTATATCCAAAGAATATTTTTTTATCCAACTTCCAGAGAAAAGGTTTACATTGTAATATTAAAATTATTAATGTGCCTAAATAATAAATTAAAAAGAGTTTTCCATTAGAAGGAAGAAAAACATTCTTTTAATATCTGTTTGAGGAATATCAAAAATTTCATTTTAATTATATAACATACATATCTTTTTAATTTCATTCACTCAAATAACTAATATGAAGTATAATTGATTAAAATTTATCACCTATTTTTTAAGGTTAGTTATATTTATTCCTACTAACATAACAACTATTTTATATCAGAAATTTGATATTAAGGGCATCTCACGTTTTTTTCAACTAACGATTTCATGAAAAACAAGATACTAATGAATAAAAATTATTTTAACATTTCATAAAACACATTGTTTTTTCATAAAATATCCCTCATCCCTTCTATATCCCCTCTCACGTCCATTTACACAATAGAATGGAAGTTTTACCCTTGGGATTCTAGTTTAGGTGTAAGTCATATCAAATCATGACTATGTGATATAGTAGATCTTATATTGTCTCTAGATTTTAAAAAAAATAATAACTCACATGGGCATAGAGATCTATGAGATTCATGACACTAGAATAATAAAAAAAACTTCTCTTTAATGGTCCTCATACTTGGCGTAATCCCTAACCTATCTAATTTGAAATATTAATTTTATAAACCCTAATTTATATTCTATGGTTGTATCATTCAGAAGAAAATTTTCATTTCCAGATGATATTAAATGGCATGGATCAGTCCTTGTCACATTACCTTAAATGTTACAACATTTCCCATTAAGTGGAATAAGGAAACATGTATTTGGTTTCCTTTCACATGGATATATAGGAATCCCTAACATGATCCTAAACGCATCCCCTATATTGATTTAAACTTTATATTTCCCAACTATGAGGCATTAAATAATATTTCCATAAAAATGGAAGTACCATATAATAACAACAAAACGATAGAGAACATGAGATACATACATATGGTTCCATTGATAGAGAAACTTTGGTGTATATATATATATATATGGACCGTGTCATTACATAATCATATATGATATCTAATATTGGAGGTTAATTAGTCCCTTAATTGGATTTGGGAAGGATTCATGAATTTATCTTAAATACATTTGATAGCACTACAGTACGAAATAATACCACACAAAAATTTTGGGTGCTCCTAACCTCTCATCCTCTAAAGAAACATGTTTTCTAAGATGACATTGGTAATGTCCAAATGACCTCCAACCTTTTAAAATCATGTTACTTTTGAATGAAAATGAATGTGGGTGTGAAACCCCGTCTTCAACAAGAAATGTTAACCCAATGTCAATCTATCAATAATCAAAATGACTCATTCTCTAACACATCAACCATTTCTTGTATATTTTATAAAATTAAAATGGTCGTAATATGGATCCTTCATTGTAGTTACCCATTCATTTGTTTGTTTACTAGTAATTCTAAATTCACTAGTTTCATTGTTTTCATTTTTTGCCTCTCAATAGTGCATCCACTAAAATTATCTACAATCCAAATGTAATAATACCAATAATGACAACGATATGCATCAGAAGTCGTATAGGATGAGTCCTCATTGTATAACATAAAAAATCTCCCACCTAGTGCCTTTTATACCTAATAAAACATTCACTAATCATGGAGTCTCACATGAATAGTACTATCTTAACATTATAGGTTCCTCTAGATTCCCTCCAAGACTTGTATCCCCACTAATATTCCAGAAAATGATGATATGTGGTAAAAAATAAGTAGCATATGTTTCCATTTTGATCCAATTATGGAGCCTCTCATTAGAAAGAATCAACAAGTACCTCCTTTATCATAGTAAGGTGGACTGGGATGATGATATCATCATCTCCATAGACACATATTCACCCCAAAGTGCTAAACAAATAATCTACCCTTCCTTCACCATACGGAACCAAGCCATCAGCCTGTAGTGGATGCTACCACATAGTTTTAGGATCATGACACCGCAAACCAAGCACCAAGAACAACCTATGAAGTACAGAAAACCATCAACTACACGGATCAGGTATATATAAACACTTATACAAAATAATACCACTAATATACTATGGTGGAAAATTTCAAGAAAGAACATGTTTTCCCTCACATAAGATGCCTACCACTATATTCATGAAACACTCATAGAATATTGTCGGTATATCCTCACAATGAATATTGGACGAAATAATTTCTACCCCATAAATTATTCCTTTAAGAATACTGAAAATTTAATTTTAGTACAAGATTTGGTAGACATCTATTCTTCAAAAAATGATGGGTACACAATCTCATTCTATCAATGGAAACCATTCAACCCATCTTGGGGAAAATATAGGGGTACGTATTCAACAAAACCCACATTCTATAATTTTATCAGCACATAATGGTGGAAGAAGTTTTCAATGTTCATGGAAACATTCCAACTATATTAATGAGATTAGCTCGTTGAAACACTTAAAATGTAACACATGGTTTGGGACACATTATTTCTCTCATCCTATAGGGCCATTGGCACACTCTCGCAATATATGTGAAAAAATAATTCAGACAAATTCTTATTTAGACTGGTGAACGTTATCCAATTCCAATAAACACTTTATAGTAGGAACACATTCCTTCCAATACTATATAAACTTATACTCATATCATGATAATGTCATGGTAGTCCCTTAAGAGGTATCTCATACAAGGAACTCATCATTTATAACATGTGACTCTAACTACTCAAAATTGAACCTCTATGGAGAATTATTATTTTGGGTGGTCTATATAATATATGTATTCCCATATCCAATATCTATATAAATTCTGTTTTCTTGAGGCCCTAATACATTTTTAAATGGTTGAACATGATCTTATTGACTTATTTTTGGATGAAGGACGCAATAGTTTCTACTAAGAATCCCCACTGCAGAATTTTTTAACAGAAAAACTGATTTTCCTCCCCAAAACATTAATAATGAATAAATCATATGTTTACATACTATGGTCATTAATTTTAATTTTTATCATGTTTATTTCCATGAAATATCTCCTCATGATCATTAGATAAAATAGTAGGAAGTTCCTTCCCATGACATTTTCTATCATGAAGGTCTTACCAATGGGATATACTCATGGATTCCTCTATGAGTCCAAATGATGAGCCATGATTTTTTCCACAAAATAGTGTAAATTTCTTCACATGTCATCCTCAAAATAATATTTCATTTCTATTATGAGTTCCTCTCTTTAATAAATAAAATATTATAATTACCTCACATTATGAAGCAGGTGATAAGAAGTTACCATCAACACTTGATTATTTTTATTTGGCATACAACCTTTTTCTCAATTGGATGATAGCTCAAGAAAATAGTCATTCTATAAACCACCGTTGGACAACTTATCTTTCAATACAACTAAAAAAATGAAATAAAAAGTATGAATTTTACATGTCTAAATCTATAAAATTATATAACCAACAAGTGTGAGGAATTGAAATTTTCTTACATCCAAAATTTTCATAACATTGAGTAGGATTATTTTTTGAGAAGAGAATAATACCAATTGAAATAACATCCTCCAATTATAGGAATATCATATTCAAAATATTCTTTACTCCCAGAATATGGTTAGACAATAACTTAAAAAATTAATAGGGATGTAGTGATGGATTCATTAACAATAATATAAGAGAAACCCCAACCCAAAGGGTTAGAGGTGTTTTTGTAAAAATTGTCACCACAAATGTCATTAGATCCATATTGATTTCAATTATTTATAGTAATAAAACATCAAGCATGGTTAGAGGCATCTTTACCCTAACCACATTTCTTTCGATGGATATTAGTCTTTTATTTATTTTAAGAAGCATCAAAAGATAAATTTACATAGTTTAATTCATCTCAATATATTTCATTCTCATTAGGATGAATAACAAATGTTTTCTATATAATCCCTATAAATTACCCATCAAAAAATTAATCAACTATAATTTTATGAGAAATGATGAAACCCCATAAGGTTTGCAAGCTAAAGTGATCCATCAATATGGTAACCACTCTAGATGGTTTCATTATATTTCATAATGGATACTCCATGGGTGATCAATCCAAATATCATTATGAGAGTGTTATGACAAAAATAATTCACTATATATTGATAAATTTCATCAACATTGGTCCTAAAAATGATATAGAAAATGAAGCCAGTATAGGGGAAAATAATTAGGATGTTTCTATGTGAAATTTGGTCAATAATGGAATAAATGATAATGTTGAGAAAAACAAAAGTAAAGGTAATATTGAAATGTGTAATCCATCTCAAATATTGACATTCCACCTCACCAATGGGATTCAAAGAAAAAAGGGAAACTATGTGGCGACATCTTACCAATTACCAAAATATGTTGAACCCCACATGATTGGGGAATGATTATATTATAATAAGGTACAAATAAAAGATTTTAAGAGAATAATATTGATTTTATCATATCTAATATCCCTACTAAGTATATTCTCTATGAAGAAACTATCCTTACACTCTCATAATATGACCCCCAATATTAAGAACCTATTAAACCAACAAATTCTTAGGCAAGAAATCCTTTCAATCAATGATCTATACAACTAGTTTATTTAGATACACTATAAAATGGATGATACTAATTCCATATTTTATTAAAACATATAGATCCATGTCATGTGAACTACCTCAGGCTAGACCATATTGGAAATAAAATGAAAGTTTTTGTTTTTCTTCGATGCTAAGCTCCACCCGTATCAACCCATATTCATGAGATAACCTAATATATTATTCCATTAAAACACATTGGAAATATTAATTAAATGAACCATTAATTGGATATTATATAGGAATTGTGTGCAGTAGTGTAGCCGGAAATAAAGCCTTTCCCTATGAGTATGGAAGAAAGTCACCCTTCATCCAACATTGAGAATAGTTTTTTCCCAACATACAATTGTATAAGGTATCTAAAGATGAATGTGATGTATTTAAATTATTGGTGTGGTCCCATGACGGGAATGCTCGAGAATAAGAATGAATCCAAACTCATATTCTTCTTACATACACATGTGAAGATAGCTTTTGGTCTTATATAATATTCTTCTAACCACATCAATCAAAATATAATAACATCTCTATATGAAATTCCATTATCAATTCATCTCTATAAAGTGTGGGACAACAATCAATAATCTATCTAATTTTATGAAAACTCAAAATGAGATAACCTTTGAATTCATCACGAGTAGTAATTTTTTGACATATTTCATGATCCTTCCACTCTCTTAGAAAGTGATTTTATTTTTTGGTATAAGAAACCTTAATGATTAGGTGAAAACCCCACACCTTCTAGTTAATTATCTACGATAATTCAATGAACTTTCAACAAATTATAAATTATTTAAAGACAACATACATTGAGCTAAAATAAACTCTCAACATTCAGTAGTACCCAATGGTAAATAAAATGGGAAAGTGGAATCAAAAAAGGTTACACTCATGTAAACCCTAACACTCATAGAAACATTAAGGGATAGATTATATAATGTTTCCCCTCATCTGGAAGGGAAATGATAATAACATTCCTTTCTATATGGGTGAAAAGAGTAAAACAATCATTAATATATGGAATATAAGGATAAATATTACTCCCTCAAAATGAAATTTTCTCTGGCTACATCTTTATATATATGGAAAAAAAATTATTGAGATTAAAAGATCTTAGAAGGCCTGATCAAGGGGGCTCAATGATCATCCAAATAATTTTCCCATTCATCGAACATCGGACCACACTATCCATGGATGGTTTTGTTTTATAGAAATTAATCAAGATATAGTCGATTAATGATAAGTAAAACATAAAGAAACCTCTAAAAAGGAATTTTTTCTACCTCTCAAGACATCTAAACCAGATAAAAAAAGTCGTAAGTAATGGTGAATATAATAATGATAACTAGATAACTAAAACAATGGTCAATCAAGCTCATCCCATCCCTAAGTCACAACTAAAAAATTTACAATTAAATATAAATTATTTTATACTATAGAACAACATGGTTCTTCCACACTATATCCTTCTAAGATCTAGTATTCTAAAATAAAGTATAACCAATAAGGAAAGTGTTATGTAACATAATATCTAGTCATACCAAATCCAAATTTGTTCCTCACCCTCTTAGATTCATACCTATAGTTCTGAGAGGTTGGGAACTACCCCACAAAATATAACACTTATAGGTTGACAAACTAATCTTTGGATATAATATCATTTTTCATTTAGCGAAAACCTTCTCTGATGAAGAGTATTCCAATCAACCAAAATTATTCATACTTAATAGGGTGGTTGGAGGAAGAGGCTAACAAAGATGGGGGAATAGGTGAAGATGGAGTTATAGTTGAGAATAATATTTTGGACATATTCTAGAAATATATATATATGTGTGTGTGTGTGTGTGTGTGTATTTGTGGTTGAGTACCATATGTAAGAACTTGAGTAATCCCAACAGAAACATGAGGCCAACTAGTATCTTTTAAAGTTATCCAAATACAAATAGTTTTTGAAAAATGGTTGATTATTGTGAAACCGTTAGATAATCCTAGATGTTTTCCTTGATAGGTTAACTCAATCTAATTGAAATTTGAATTCCTACAAAATTTGGTCAAGTTCATGACCCATATATCTCATATAGTTTATCCCCCAAGGCATGTTACAAGGAGTATCCACTACCCCATGATCGGAATCGCAATTATCTAGACAAAAAATATGCCACCATAAAGTAGTTATACATGGTTCAATATAATATAATAATATAGGATTACATAATATTTTCAAGGGATATTTGTTTGGAGATTGTGAAGGCACTATTAAGTCCCCAATATTTTGAATATTTTTTCACTAGTGATGAATTTTAACATGTAAATTCTATTAACATTAATTTCACACAATAATATCTTTCACAGTGATATACAAGAAAAATTTTAAACAAGTACACCTAAGACCCCTGTATGTTTCTTGTAAACAAGATAAAAGTGATATCTGAGGATATTTCATTGAAAACTACCCATGAATAAACCTCATTAAAGTATATAAACATCATTGATAGCTTTACAATAATGAAAATTTCTCTCCCTCAAATTTAACACTTCATAGTAATAACAACGGTGAATAGAATAATCTTGGATGAATCATACATAGATCCCCATTATATATCTTATATTTGACCATGAATTTTTGGTTTTTTGATAGGATATTGCTTTTAATGTATTATTAGGGAGATTTTGTCTATTACAACTTGAAAAAATTCCATCATCATACCATCAATTTCTCAAATACTGTGTTGAATGAAAAATACGGATATTACATGATGATAAGTGTTCATATGGATTATATGAGTCCCAATACATTAACTTTATTATATTCTTGATATTATAAGAAAAACCCATTAATAATGACTTCACTTTGGATACTATACCAAATAGTTTGTGAATGACAATGTCCTACCCTTTAAAACTACTTGGCAATGAATATGAATTTCCCATTAATCGAATTAAATAAACATGTACGGATTTGGGAATATATTCATCATATCTTATGATATCAATTACATAAACAAAACCTAATAACATATAATATATGTATAAACTTCAAAATAACTAAAACACCCGAGGCTAAAATTACCTAACGTTCTCCCCAGAGTCTCAGAATATCCCTACATCATCAACTAAATCAAAAGAGTCTTTAATATCACTAATAGAGAGGTCAACATCCATACTTCATCTTCTAAATGTCAATATATTGACACTTCTATACCTAATTATTTTCTTCCATCACCCAGGACACTTGAGATTGGTTAAGTGATAGAATAAAATTGGATCTCAAATATGCCCCTTTATTATTTGAAGAGGGTGTATCCTCCACTTTTGATTATATTACAAAAATAAATCTTCTCTTTGAAAAATATCCACAACCCACATTGACCAATTCTCTCTTATCATTCAAATAATAATAGGTTTATAATTCCATTCGTAATAAGTAATGAAATTTATTCTCGTAGAATAACATAGAAATTATAGGCCTTGATCATGATGTAGCTACCCATCACGTGGTCTTTCCAGAATATTTCCATGTTTACAAAAAGGTAGACAGAAAAATGAATTAGAGTCTCACAAATATGGTTGAATACAAGGTTGATAATGTTATAAAATCTAACTTCATTGCGGAGGATCAATATCCTAATAGGATCACTAACATCATCATGGTAAGAAAAAAAGAGTGGTAAAATTATAGTTTTTAGTACCTTTAGATATCTCAACCCGAATTTTCTAAAGGATGATTTCCTGGTCCAAATAACTGAAATTATAATATATGAAACTATTTGTTATATATAGCCTTCTTACATGGATGGATATTCATCATACTATATAATTTTAATGGATCTAGCAGTTGAAGAATCTAACACTTTCAAAGAACCCCAAGGAAGATTCTACAATCTAGAAATTCCTTTCAGTTTAAGGAAGACAGGTGTTTCATAACAATATTTCATGCACTATATTTTCAAACCTTTCTTGTGGAAGACCATTTAATGTTACATCAATGATATGGTGGTAAAATTATAATATTTTTCCTATAATATTTCTAATAATGATAAAATTTTCAACAAGATAAGATAGTTTATATTTAAAATTAACCCTTTAAATTGGATTTTAGGGTTACCTCAAGAGAATTCCTTAACTTCAAGTACTCCACCATAATAATGAGGTTAACCCAAAGAAAAAAATCTTTTCCCTATAATTTCTCCTCCTTGAAACCTTAATGAGTTATAAGATCTTCATGGATACCACTCCAACATCAGTATTTTTATATAAAATATGGCATGAAAGTGCTTACCCATCACAAATTTGATGAAAAAGGGATCCAAATAATGGTGGGAAGATTATTTTCAGGATTATTTGTAAAGTGTCAAATAGTACATTTTGATTCCACCTATTCCAATTCCCACCACTAAAGTAATTAAACTCCTTTTATGTTTTCTTACTTGTTTTTAGAATGATACACTAATAATGTGGTAAACTTCCAAGCCCTTGTTGAAGTTTTGGAATGGATAATGAAGATACTTATATCCCAAATGAATGTCAATTGTGATTTAGAATTGGTGATCATGTAGATTATTGAATACAATTCCATGAAAATCGAATATTGTATTCCCTTTCTTGACCATATACAAATGTTAATTGTGTAATTCCCCTCATAAACAATATATACCATTGTCCCACATTCAAATAATTTCCAATAATATGTATTGGATAATATGGATATAGTTTTTGTAGATCAATACTAGGATGAAATAACAATCTACATTTCACATCATGGTGAGGTGTTTCTATTTATTAGTAACAACATGGAAAATATTAATGGGGTCAAGTTCAAACTTTAATGAGATTATTCATAAAATGGATAGATATCACTAATATTATACTATCTCAAAAATTGGATTCTACCATTGGATAGTGAAAAAATAGAGATAATATAATGATGGGTAGTAAAATTTACCCTTTATTAAGAACTAAGTTTTCTAAAGGTCCTATGTAAATTTGTCTTTGATGGAGTTCTACTCAGATGAATTGAAGGAGGGTAAACTCTCACTATTATGAGGGATGTTTATATAGATACATGTGGTTCTCATTATTCAGGGACCAAGAATTCATATCATGATAGTTTTTTTATTATTTCTAGCTGATAATGATAAACGATTGTAAAATTTTCACTAAGACATTTTATGATTCTCACATATATTACAAATACATTTATCAACCTTTATAATTTTTTCACACCACCAAATAATAATTCCCACTTTCCATCAATAGAAAATATTTCATTTCTCCATATACCCTAAAAAAATATAGGTAGTTCATGATAATCCATACTTCCACTGTCATATTTTCAAAATGGGTAGAGGTTATATACCTCAAAAAATTTGGATTGAAGGATATAATTAGTTTTCTAAATATTTATATATCTACCAAATTTTTTGTCCCACATACAATTTTAATGGATAATGGAATCAACTTCTGTTATTTTCAGCATAAACTCTATGTCAACAATAAGGTATTTAGTAAAACCACACATCTCTCTTCTATAGTGTAAAATGGATATTTTTATGAATTAGACACCAATATATCTATCATAATATTAAAAAAAACAAGAAATATTTTTATGTAAAACTTCTTCATGCCTTTTGGAATTTTTGTACAACAACCCTTACAAGTATATAATTGACCCTTTATTAACTTGTAAACAGGATTGAAGTAGTTCTACCCATTAATGTCTAATTACCATTCTTCTATATTGTTATTTGTTTTATAATTTATCCATATAATAGTAACATTATAAGTGTTTAGATGATTTGTAGTAGCTCGAGGATAATGTTTTCTATACACTTCCACATTAAAAGGCTCTCCAAAACCTAGTAGCACAAGCCTTCAACAAGAATGCTCGCCTCTATTTATTCTTCTATGGGGAATTGGTATTGGTTATTAGGACCCCGATGATAACTTGGAATCAACCTCCAAAATATGAATTAGTGTTTTAATAACATTATATAATACACACTGTATAATATAATGGATCCTATTCGTGGATTAAAATGGATGGGGAGTGAATCATATCCCTTGGCAATGAATTATTTCTTAAGAAATACATTACATTAACCTTATAGCACCTATGTCCCCACAATATGATGTTAAAATTTGTTCCCAAATTATAGTCACTATACATTAAACTATATGAAATCATAGTCCAAGTTACATAATGTTAAACTACCTTGTGAATGTCTTAGTCGAATAATGTAAAATTGCATAACAATATCATTACTGCATGATATTAAAATTTTAATGTTATAATCACTACCAAAAAAAATTAAACTAAGAGGTGGAAGTCCATCCATTATGAAATTAAAATGATTGGGGTGGAACATTCTCTATGGGATCACATTTCCATACATGAGGGATTGATCCATGCAGATTTCATTGGAATAAAACCCTTTTATGAACATAAGAACTGATATCATCCCTCGCAGTTCGATCTAGATAAACAGAGGAGATTCTAACACCAATAATATTGTTTATAAAACCATGATCTGAATACAATTACCCTTTTCATTACATATGAGTCATATCTATGCAGGGAACTACATAATTCTAAAAACAACTTACAACATTATTCTCATTATGATGAGATACATAGTGATTCCTTTATCTTGTTCCTAGATATGAAGTCTAAAAAATTCATCCCCTTATATATGATCTAGTTCAACAATGAGGGTTACTTATAGGGAACTACGTGTGTATTCATTTTCATTCCAATGAGATACACACAAACACTTATATCCTTTATCCTACACCAAACCTCCAATAATATAAAATGGATTTTTTATTTTATATGATGCACATATATACAAGGAATTCATTATTAAAAAATTTTGAAGTTTAATATATACCAATTGATAAGATCACAATCACCTATTAATGGATTGACCATACTTAATTTATTCTATCATGCATTCTGAACATCTTCATTTCCTAACCCATAATTTATTCCATTTGAAACTTAGATTCTCATAAACATCCTTGGATATAGGGGATAAGAGCATCTAAATAAAAAAGGAAAATACTTTTTTACTATATATATTATTTCCTTGACATGGCTTTAAATTACACCCCTAAACTATCCTATCCACTATAGGAATCTTCATCCTGATGAGAAAATTCCATTATCTCAATAAGGCCTAAGAACATTGCAATAGAAATTTTCTTTTGAACATGGTATGTGTTTTTTCATACAAATATATCTGAAAACAACATTTAATATTATAGAGACTAAAACCATGTTTTATAATGAATCTCCTCATTTTTTGTAATGTATTAGAGCATTATTTTCATTTAATCATTAATCTGGATCATTATTGTCACCTCATTATTCAACAGATTATGAACTTAATCTATGATTACCATTTCATGGGATTGGTTCTATATGATATCATCCCACCTTTAATATATATTTTACACATAGTGATTTAATTTCAATGTGGCATAAACTATTATTGAATATTCTTATTCTCTATGAACACACATCATATCACCTATATCTATTTCAATGTCAACTAACACCTTTAGTGGACACCTATCTTACAATTTCTCAACATTTAGTTGATCATCCCTCATAGATTTCTCTTTCAGTAAAAAATATATGTAAGGATAATTGATTTTTGTGAAGGGATACCACTAGGATTTGATAGTGAATAGAAAACATTATTCCTAGGACTATAATGTAAACCCTAGGGAATGTTTTTCTCTTGATGCAAAGATCCAACTTAATGGCATGTGATCCTATTATGTTGAGTTTAGTAATGACCCGCCTTCTCCCACCAAAATCCATTAACTAAGCATGAAATCAATTTTCTACAATTACTAATGGTTACACTATTCCCAATAGTCTCTATTTCTAATTGAGTCATACACTCATGGGTTATTATGTAGACAGTATACAATCTATGTATTCAAGTAGATTATATATCATCAATATTTCACAATTAAGGATAATTTTCATTTTTTGAACAACACATATTAGTCAAAGATATGTGACTTTAAACTACAGTAATATTGTTTTAAAATTCCTAAAATAAAATTTATAATTAAAGATACATATAAATCACTACAATCAATACCCAAAAAATTAATTCTTGGAAAACATCAAGTCATCACTCACAAGACACACACCTCATGTGGCCAAAGTAAAATTGAGAACTTTAAATTAAAGACATTAAAAAATTTATGTTAAGAACACATAAAGGTAGAACCATGAAAAATCCATGTCTTTCCCACTGAAAATTCTCTGTATCTGGGTTAGAAAATAGTTATGGAAGTATAATTTGAAAATTTTTAAAGCTTTTAGGACACACCATTTAGTCCTAAAAATAGTCATGTTTGTCTATATAGGTCCCTTGACCATGGAAAATGATAGAGAATACTTTTTTTGAATATATTGGTTTGTATGATTCTATAAAATATTGAGTATTTTTATATAATATCACCCATTTAAAAAGATCAACTATAGTTTTATATTGATGAATGATTATAACAATATCCATTCATGATCCAATCCTAGAATAATATCATTTTGACTCATGTATTGAAAATTTATTACCAATATAATTATATGAAATTCAATAAATAAATGTTATAGGGCGTAGTTTTATTACATTTTGAAGCATTTCATGTCTTTATAAAGTAACAATCAATATGGAACATAAGATGTGTAACGTAAAATAAAATAAATTTTCACTTATTTTATAAAAAGAAGAATGAGAAGTGAATCCATAAATTGGAGTCCTTCTTTTTAGGACATAAAATAAAATGAATATTATTATGTAATGGATTGATATTCAATATGACGTAAGTTATCTAATTCCTAATGGGAATTATCAATCTAATATTAATGTATTCTGTGATCTGTGGCCTTAGTCTACGTAAAATTATTCATTTCAACCACTTGATAAGATAACTCAGGTATCTTTCTATAGGTGATCTCTTGATCAGTCAATATATATGATAATTGGGAACATGAATTCAGTATGAGGGCCTCAAATATATTTATATATTCACTGAAATAATATATATTCTTTTAGAATATTGACACCTCAATAGTCCATTAAGTTAACTCTGTGGGAATTCACTCATTATGTTTATAATGGTGACTATAAATTTCAAATAAATTAAGATCATGTTATCATGTCACTATTCACAAAAAAATAAACACCATCTATTGGGTGATCAAATTTATTTTTGGTAGTTAATTCCACTTATTCCAAGAAAAATTATTAGTTGGTGATAAAGACTTATTTTATTATTTATTTCAAAAATATGGGTCTATGTGCGTAGGGAATAAAATTTATTACATGCTCTTTAATGAGATGATTGATTCATTGTATCATCCTCGGCATTTGGAATCATGTCAAACTCAAAAAATGAATGTATTTTGAAATTTAGTCATGTATATCTCTATTAAGGTTATACTCATGAATTGATCCCAAAGTATATAAATTAATATTAAATTCCCTAGAGTAAGGTAATTTTATTCATTGTCTATTGAATCAATCTCAACAATATTAGTATCCTTTGATGTTTCTTCATCCTATGATATTCTTTTAAAGGTTACCCTCTAATTTAAATAGTGGTTCATGTATTCATAGAGTGGATACCCTTAGAGTCATGATTGATTAATGTTAACTCCACACATGAGTAGACTCTAGTCACAATATAATTTTAGTTACAACTGGTTGTAGATAAATCAAGATGTTTATATCTGTCTTCATCAACATTAACCATAGTTGATATAGGTCCATTGGGTGCTGCTTTCCATTTTCTCTACAAACAAAATCCATTCATCTATTGAATTCCTCAAAATAGGTTCCAAATACTATTTTTCATTGACTATTATCAAAATTTTATATCATAAATCCTCCCCATGAGAACTAAATCTTGTATATTATTCTTCTATGATTTGGTAATGACTAAGTCATTGATTACAACCATAAATGTGCCCAATGAGTCTTATAAAATCTTAAAGAAATAATGAATTGTCTATAAGGATATAATTTGGGTCCTACACATCTATGATTATGGTCCAAATTTCCACAATTTCAAGTAATTTTTGCCTATGTGAAATTCAGGTTACCAAAGTTGTGTGTATCAAGTCATAATCTTCGAGATATTTTATTATCCACCCATGGAAAATTGTATTTGGATGCAGGTTTGGTGAGGTGATTCACTCAACAAAACATGAAAAAAAAACATGAAAAAACCTCTCTATAGAAGGAATAAAATGAATAATTATTTTTAAAGATTCCAATTGATCATCCATTTCTAAATTGGTTTCCCTTACTCTAATATCATTATCTCGATCAGGTAGCAAAAATATTCTAGGAAAAATTTCTAGAAACCCAATAAACCATAGATTATAGCTCATATCTATCATAATTAACTCAAATGAATTAATATATATTTACCATCGTTATGGATGGAATAGTAAATATTCTAAGAACCACTATATTTCTGGATAGTTAAGGTCTTTGTCCATATATCTCAAGGCCTCGATCCATGTGGGGTAGAAAATTTGGATCAACGTACTAAAAGGAGAATAAAGAGAAGGATAAATTTCCTTCTTCAAATCCCATTAAACAAGTTTTATTAAGTCCTTAATTATTAATGGGGTTCAATTTACATCATCTAAAATAATATTAGGATTATGGAATTCATCATACATATATTCTGATATACATATTCCTCTTATTTTTTACATGACCCATATCATAATGCCAACCTCAAAATGTAAAAGATGAAATTTATTTGTCTAATAGAATTAATAACATTCCAAATAATGGATGATATATAGATGATGGAAGAAAGAGAACTATAAATGCCAAATATAGTTGTAAATTCTATCATCCTTTAGATAATCTTTTTTTGTGATACAACTTTGGCCTACTAAATATGGTCCTGGTCATTATATAGAAAAATATCCTCCATGATTATTGCCCAGTTATAGTGTTGATCCTCTCCTTCATCTCTACACTAAGGATATTTTTAGTCATAAAATAAGACATGAATTAATTTTCCATTGATGTTGATACATGTAGTATATGATACCACATTTCACTATTAGGATCATGGGTAATATATCTATTTTGAGAAATATTCACTCTAACAGTACCCTGAGTTGATCAAATTAGAATGTTGAAAATGTATCCATTGGGATGTAGGGAATTAATCAGAAGGTATAACCTAAAAACGGGATATCAATGGGGAAATTAATAGTTTATAAATGATGGTATTAGATGAATTTCTATTCCTCGATGATATATGCTGATCATATTCTGGTAATTGTATTCCACATCTACGATCATTTTCTCTATACAAGAAGAAGCTTCTTCATCAGTGAAAACATTAGAAGAGCTATCCATTTTAATCCTTTTAATATATTTTGAAAAAATATCCAGTATAATAAATCAAGGAATTATGAGATTTTACACATATATATTGATGTTCTTTATTTGAGGGAAAATGGTGAATATTTTATAAAGTAAAAATCCTCGCATATGTAACTAATATATGGCCTATTCACTATGGTGGCCCTACTAAGGGACCGTTGCTACGATGTCCCCAATAAGGCCCCCCTTTCTATGGTGTCCCCACTATGGAAAAAAGAAAAAGAGTGATCTAATTAGAACTCTGAAGTAAGAAAAAGGAAATGAAGGAGAAGTTGTTGGTGTGACAAGATTATGGGGTGACTGTCACAACCCATCCCACAAGGATCGTGTCATGACTACCCCAAGCCCACCTCAAATAGGCCAGTGGCTAGTGACTATTGACAATTATGAATATCCCATAAATGGGAGGCATTTTCTTATGTACCTGTACTCAAACAACCATTTCCAATCCCAAAAGTCTGGAACTAAAAATGCTAAGTAAACAAGAATTCATACATCTATGATACTGAAAAAAGAGTATGATGGTACAAAAACTAAAAATTAAACATTGAAAGAATACAAGCTCAACTAAAAGGGGGAAGTACAAGCTCTTGAATCTCATCCTCATAAGACCTTCCTAGAATGGTAGGTATAGAAACATCTATCTAGAGTCACTGAAGCACACTTTGTCTTTCGGACCTCTCTCTAGGCATCACCTAGTCACATCCCACCAATAACTCCATTAGAGCATCGATCATATGCACAATACAAGACATGTATGAGAATTTTCTGTGCAGGGGTGGGAAAAACAATACTCAGTATGGACCTCAAATCCACAAATATACACCACTATGAAATACATGAAGTACACCACAAAGGAAACACATGAAGTACGGTGATTATTTTCAGTTCAAACTGGTACAAGTCTAATGTATTAAGAGAATAATTTTTAGACGTAGTCCACATATCTTTGATTCTATATAACACTAAAAGTGGTGGAAAACACAATGAAATGATGGATCACAGAGCATCGATGGTACATAGAGAGTCGATGGTGCACAAAGCATCGATGGATTATGGAATGTCTGTGTGGTACGGAGTGTTAGTGGAACCCGAAGTGGTAATAGTGTTCACGATGTCGATGGCGCACATAGAATCAATGGAACACAGAGCGTCGATGGGGTACATAACATCAATGGCACATAGAGAGTTGATGGTGCACAAAGCCCCCATGATGTACAAAGATTCAATGGGTCAAACAGCTTCCAATTCACGTAGACACCATGATTACGTAGTCACAACTAGCCACAGGATTCTGCTCATTACGCGCTTGTTTCACGAGAATCTAATACACAAGACATTAGGTCATAATCTAAATTAATAAAACACACTTAGAATATCTTAAAAGTACCATCTTGTAATAGGGGTCCCAATGCTGCTAATGGATCATCAAATGGACACATGGTTTGAAAGTTAAAGACAGTTCAGTAAAAAGGGTTTGGTTCGGTCTAGTCTGACCCGAACAACTCTGTACAACCCAACCTGACCCGGTTCAGCATAAAAGAACTTACATGATCTATCTGAGACAGCCCAAACATGAATGGCCCATTGGCCCACTGGACAGTGGTAGGCTGGACCACTTGAGCGGCCTGGTTCAACCAGTTTGTCCCACCGTGTGCGGGTCCTCTCCTTCAGCGAACGACTCAGCCTTTCGCTCTCAGTAAATGTTGTTGTGGGATTCAACTTGTCCCTTGTGTTCAAAAAGGATTTCACTACGTCCCATCCTTGTAGTCCCATGGCCACACTATCATGGGGTCCTCCTCTGATGAGGCCTCCAAGTCGCATCCTGTGACAGCTACTTCCGTAGTCACCTACCACGGCTCTCGTCTCCCGCCCATGGCCTATGTCAACGTGTGCTCCTACTACTATGTGGTCCTACTGTATAATGGCTACTTTCCTTGCCAGAACTCAGCCTCATGCTGGTAAATACACTTCCCTCACCATCGGACACCCTATCTGTGGCCCTCTATTCATCATTCCCGTTGCTATGATCAGTCGCCTGCCTGAAATGCTTATGTCTCACCTCTACATTATCATTGTGGATCGCAGCCTTTGGTATTATATCTCTATACCATGGATCATGGTCACAATGGTCGATCATTCACAAAGGGTTTCAAAGGGATAATAATATGTGATGAAAACGATAGATTTAGGGAAAGATATTAAGCATATGAACACAAATTGAACAGATCTTTTCAATGATTTGTTCATGTTAGAAGGGTCATGAAGTTACCAACTATAGAATAATCACCATGATCTATTTCCTTTAATCACACAATAATTATCCCTCACAAAATAATGATAAAACTGTGGATTAACCTAGTCATTGGTTGTTCCATTTTTTTTGAATTGATTCTAATAAGTGAAACAAAAATCATTAAGATATTGACACCCTACCAAGAGGTTGGATTAGTCATTAACGAAGAACAGGGTTTCCTCTCATCGTCAAACCTCGATTTAATGGAATTCATCATCGGGGAGAGATTATGTATCCATGCTTTAGGGGAGTTATTTGGTTATGGTAATAACCCTAAATTCCTCCAACATGGATTATTAAAAATGGAAATAACCACTATGCCAACATGTAATGTTCAATGAAATAATTTTAATCGATATTTTGATGATGTCTATGTACAAAAATTAACTTTTGTATCCAACCCACGTTGGTCAATGTCATGCCTCACCAAGGAAAACACCCCCTTATGAAATCAATAGTTCTCTCAGTTTTCCAATATGATTTACCATTTATGAGGTTTTAGGATTTCAAAATAAAATAACTTTTTATTTCAGTATTTTATTTATAGTTATGCCCCTGGTGACTTTTTCAAAAGATGACCCACACTGACCAATGTTAGGTCACACCTATAGTAAATCCCCTACTCCAAGCTCAACGGTGACCTTGGATTTATTATCTAATCACTTGTTTATGAGTTATTTCAATTTTTTATAATTTTCATGTTCATATGATATTAAAGACAAAAACATTTTTTAAACAACTTTTTGATGCACCTTGGGCCACGAAATTGCATGTTGTCTTAGTTCTAGGTCTCAGAATTTTTCCAAATAATTTTTAAAAATAAAATCTGATAATTCATGTCATGAAATTCTCCACACCTTAGGGATTTATGTCCCAAAAATCCAACTAATCTCCTAGAAATTCTTGTGCTACCACCAAACGAGCACCAAAGGAATCAACTACCCACGAAGGATCTGCTCCTATCAATCCTCTATCTCCATTGGGTACTCAGTAGAAGTTTCCCCATCATCAATTTCTTGCTCTCCCTAGTCAGTGATGTGAGATATATCATGTATAAACCTCCTCAGATGTGATATGTAGAAGACATCATGCACCCGGTGCAACTTTTTGGGTAGAGCTAAGTGGTACGCCACCTCATAAACACTACTTAGACTCTGAAATGTGTCAATGAATTTGGAGATAAATTGTCTCCCCAACCAAATCTCTACAATCCCCATCAAGTTAAGACACAAAGGAACACATGGTATATCTCCTCAAACTCCATAGGAATTCTCCTCCTATAATCACATGAATTTTGTCAGCTCTATGCATTCCTCATCCACTTCTGGATGATCAAAACCTTCTTGGTTGTATCCGGTACTAACTCTGCACCCATGACTGTTGACTCTTCTAGGTCTATCTATCATAGTGGTCAAAAGAATGGTCCCACATACAAGGCCTTAGATGGTGTCATACAAAATGGGGGAGTGGTAGCTATTTTTATATGAAAAAACCACCAAAGGTAGGGGGTCCTACCAACCATTGAAAAAGTTGAGGATACAAGCACAAAGCATGTCCTGTAGAACCAGGGTAGTCCCCACCACCTAGGCATCCATCTAGAGATGAAATTCCATGTTCAAGTGAAACTGAGTCCCAATTGCCTCTTATAATCCCTTTCACATCCATGATGTAAAGCGAGTGTCGTGATCTCATATGATCGTTGATGGAACTCTGTGAAGCCAACTGTCTCATATACATAGAGGCATCCCAAGCTCTATACTGAGCTCTTCTCATGGTGTCACGAACCATATTTGGTCTCCATCGAAACCGGCACCCGACCCAGCCCATGTAAAGGGTCGAAGGGCATTCCTAATCCCTATGGTCTAGCACAAGTTCTTGGGTATCATAAAATTATTTTTTTGAATGATTTACCCATGTTTATAAACATTAAACAACAAACATATTCAATATGACCAATCTGTATTTTGTGAAACAAACCATATTTTACAAAAAAACCCATAATTGAAATACATAGTTTAAAACAATTATAATATACTAAAACAATTTTTGAAACCCACAATAAACATCCCAAAAACTATTATCATGGAAAAAGGCATGGCTCTCAAGACATCTCTACAAGACAGCACCATAAAGGACCTGCTAAAAACCTAAACCACTAGCACTAAAAACAATACCCAACCCTGTGAAAAAAATAACCAAGTATACTTATACCCAAAGTAGTAAATACTTTGTGATCCAAAACCTAGTACCATACCACCACAAAGATATTCCATGTGATAATCATTTAGAGAAAAAAAGCATGAATGTTTTTCAACACATTAAATGTTATCTACAATTTCTAAAAGATGAACCTTTAAATAAAAATAGTTTTCAAGTGGGCTATTTTAAAGAATAAACACTTTAAAAAATGTCAATTCTATTTAAATTTAAATCCAAACATACCATATATCGAAGGTAAGAGTAAATAATCTAATGAGCACAAGCAACGGGAAAATAATCCCATAGGCACTAGCTCAATGTGGGTCCCAGGTACCTCGTATCTCGGTGAGATTAACCATCACACTATCCATTCTCGTGCATGAGCCACTAGTAGAGAACATACCCATAACCTATTTGTCCAAAATCATCATCATCATCGTAGTTTAGTTAGTGTTGTAAGTTTCAATATTTCTATGTGAAACTGAGTCCAAACCCCACAGGATCACAAGCATACTAGTACACATCCACCAGCCTAGATACATGAGTTTCCCTCATGTCCTCAAACAAGTTCAACAAGTCTTAAAATATAATTTTCACGTGAAAATACCACTTCCAAATCACAAATTCCCCAAATAGCAAAAATGTGAAACACACAAGTCACAAAAATACACTTTTTCATTCAAATTCGTTTATAAATAATACTCACACCAAAATATCCCACAACACATTTTGCATATCATTCATAATTCAATAAATCATTTAAAAATTTTATAAAATCGTTCCCAAGATGATAAAAATCACAGAACATCCCACTCTCATGTTATATAATACCATTTTCATAAAAAAAATCATTTTTTCACATCACACTCTCACAAAACAGCCCACATCGTGTTCACATCCCCTTCACACTTCAATAAATACTTTAAACATTTTTTATAAAACATTTACAAGATGATACACATCACTTAACAACCCCTTTCACATTTAAAATTGGGCATTTAAAAATATACACAATCCAAAATAGTTTTCTAATATGGTTTCACCTCCTACATAAATCATTAAACCATCAAATCATTCATAAAACAATTATATGTAGTACACCCAAGTTGTGCACTTGAAACACATTTCAAAACCATCTTTCATGGAAAAAATAACACCAATACCAATCAAAAACATAATTATCATCCCTATAAATATTTAATAAACCTCTCTCAAGTATTACAAAATCACCTCGAATAATACGACAAAAGATGCATATGAAAACACACTCATTTTCAAAAAACACTTTCAAGAGGCATAACATGGTTTTACACATAAATTCCATTCAAAAATCCCATTTCAAACCTAATAGAACACCAAGCCCCTTTCAAATAAGAAATGTAATCCCAAATAAGATTTATTAAACCAATTTCATATGTTATGAAATACACCCAAATAACACCCCAAGAGTTATACATGAAAAACACCCAATTTCAAGTTAAATGAAACTATAAAATTACACGCTTAACCAAATCAATCATAAATAGTTTTGGAATCACACAAAAAATATGAGTAATGTGAAAAATTATTAAACATATAATGTTAACTCATCAATAATTTTTTACACATGGTACTACCTACCGAGATATTCAAATCCCTCAAATCTTGGTGTAAACCATCAACTGCACCACTGCCACACCACAAGAAAGATAAATCTATCCCTAGAAAACAATATTTCAGAAAACAAATATACAACAGGTTAAACCCTAGGTAGGAACCATATCTACTAGACAAGAGGAACATCAAGAAATAATGGAAGAAAACCTAATTAATGGGTTGAAATTAAAGATAAAATGAATTATTTTCATAATTTTGATGTTTCCCCCATCAATCTTCCTTCAATGATACGGTCTAGGAGAGGGGTAGAAACCTTGGAGGATGTCCGTGGAGGTAGGGCACGAAATTGGAAAAAATAGGGTGGAATTGGGTTTACTCCGAAAGGAAAAAGTTGGAAATTCAAAAGTATTTTTAATTACCTGGACACATCTTCATGGTTTGGAAGCGTGTGGACAAACCGTGCAGCCTGTCCTGGCCACCTAAAAAATGTTTTTTTCCTCCAATTACAAGGGGGTCCAAGGGGGAAACCAAGGGTTAAATATATTCCAAGTATAGTGTAAAATAATTCCCAAAAAAAGAACTCCTTCCAACCCAAAACTCATCCAACAAAAGGGTATAAACCGCCTAAACAACATACCCAATTAGTGGTGCCACTAGAAGTGTCATTAAACCAACTAAAAATCACCACCACCTAATACAAAACATTTGACAAAATAGAAGTCCATGTACCATTCAATACCCTTAAGACCAAGGACATAGATCAAGAACACATGAGACACAAAAATTTCAAACATGAAACACCAAGAAACCAAGAAAAAGCTAAGAACTTAAAGAGTATTTGAACCAAAACATGGAATTGAAAATCTGGGTGTGAAAATTCTCAGCATAATAAATATTTCCTCCCCTATATATCCATAGAATGGCCAAAGCAAAAACCTAACCCAACTTAGAAACCAAGATATGCTATTTTTCTTAAGCTTCGACCCCAAAGGCCAAAACACCTCTAGTGATCAATTAAGGAAGGATAACACTCACAAAAAACATATATCGCTTCCATGAAATGATCAAGAAAATTAAGATTTTGTACCAAAATAAAACTCTACAAAAACTATCCTACCATGATTCCAACAATTTTCCCTAAAAAAAACAACAACGAACAAGGATACACTTAACTTGCTTTAACTAGATAGTTGGGCATTCTCCAATCCAAATGTTTACCCAAAGAAGATGTAGTTAGTTAGACAACTAAGAACAATAATACCTTCCACCAAGTGAATTCCATGGACCAATTTGGGTTACTAGTTTGGGGAGACACAAATGGGCTCCCCACCATAAGAGACAACTCAAATTTTCCCAAGACAGAATCAAGACACTAACTGGGGAGGCCTGAGTGGAATCACAGTACAAGGGGTATACTCCCATTAGAAATTTACAAAATAATAGAAATGAGACTAATAGTGGGTATCCCCACCATAATAACAAAACATCTTGACAACCAAAATGGTCCGGCATAGAAATACCCCTAAATTTTAAATGTTGGGGCTGTTGAATGGTTAGTACGCATGGTTTTGGAAACTGTACAATAACCATGGGGATCATTAATTTTTGCATGGATTCCTAGATCACAGTCACTACTAATCATGGAAAGACTATGTGCTCAACTTTCCTTGAACAATTCCATGCCATACTCAAAAAACTCAATGGAAGGACAGTGGGTGGTAACATGGGCACAAGTCCCTCCACCTCTTTCCACTGAATAGGAATAACAGAAGAAAGATGATGACATGAGAGGTTTAAATTATCCCTATTTTTCATACTGAGGAAAGGACTTTGTACAAGGGTTTTAACAACCCTAGTATTTCCCATAAATACTTTCCAACTTCTTTCTGAGACCTATGGATGGAGCTCAAAGGATAGAAGCAATTTTGGCCTTGTAGTTAGGCTTTGGACACCCCTAAATAGATCTTCTTCATCTGCTGATAAGAACAACTATGCCACAAACCAGGATGGGTTTAACAAGACAAAAAAATCTAACACTCACTTTACCCTAACACAATATTTCACTAAAACAAGGGCTTATAGGATGAAAACACATCACACCTTGTTTTTTTGGGTGAGAAACTACAGAATGAAAGGTCACATATAACACCTTCCTCTAAAATAAATGATTTAGATTTTTTTCATGAGACTAATACTCCCTACAAGACAAAGACTCATAAAGGATTTCATGACATCAACTTTACAATAAAACTATCATGAGACGTCACAACGCATCACCGAACATGACCAAATCGTCTAATAGAAACAATACAAGGATACAGACCGTATACAATGTCCCCTAACATCACAGAATTCCAACAAGTTTCCATAATAGCCACTCATGACTATATTTCTCACACGGGTGGTTTAATATAAAACTATACTTTGAAAATACTATGAGGGACCTAGATTCCTTCTAAGACACCATCCAGATACTCATCCTCACTAACAACCCCAGACCACCTCCACCTTTAATGATTTGGGTAACTTAAGAAAATATGGTCTCTTTCATCCTTCCACGAGAACTCTCTCACTACAAGAGGTTCCACAATATAAAGAAAGGAAATAGTGTAAACTCAATCTCCCAAGCTCAATAAAACTATGTCTTATATTGATCAACTGGAGTATTTTACAATGGAGAAACAATCTGAGATTCACTTTAGTCATGCACTAACCCTTGGTGAGGGAATACGTTATCCTACAAGAGAATCCAAGGACCCAACGAAGATGATCCATTGGTCAAAACATTCCATAAACTAGATCCAAACAAATGATTGGAGCCACCGTAATGGTGTCCTGAAACACTTCTCAGAAGAGACTACTAATCGGTCCTTCTACCCAGCTTACTAAAAAAACACAATCCCAAAACATGGTTCAAACAAGATGAGTTCTTGGACACAAAACATTCCACAACATCAAAAAATTTCAAAAAACACATAATAAAAACAATCCCAATCCATTAATCAAGACATCATGCTTTCCATTGAAAACATTTCTTTGAAAACAAATGGTTCAGCAGTTAGCGTATCCACAAATGGTACACCATGGGCCTCGCACATGCATGTTTTTGTGCCACACTGGGCACCCTCCTCATATCCATACAGGCAATCATCCAGACATACCATAAACCATCCATCATCTTATATAACCCCATGCATGTGTTATAAAATGAAAATACTATATTTTAAAACAATAATTCTTTACAATTTTCAAAACCAAAACAGTCAACCAATATTTTACTATTCTCAAAACCTCTAACTATGAAATCAAACCCAAATTACATATTACCAAAATTTTCATAAAGTAACAATCGTTCAAATAAAATATCACTTAAAATTTATTCACATCTATTTCAAAACATATCATCCCATTAAAACCCTTTCAATAGTTTAGAAAACTCTATTGAAAACACATTTTCAAAAGCAACTTTAACATAATTTCATGCTTTCAAAAGAAGTGAAAACACACCAATTTCCATTTCAAAAAAATTCTGAAAATTCTTTTAAACCATTTAAAAAATATAACTATTTCCTATTTATTATTAAATAATTTCAAATTAACTTTTCACTTCTTAAAACCATGCCATTTTTTATTTAAAACCAATATTCCATTATTTCAAAACAAAAGGACACAAGACAATGTGAGAGGAAACTTGTTTCATTGGGTGACATAGAAATGTGGTTCTCTATAATACTCCAATCACTTCACCATAATAGAGAGTGTTCTAGATAAATATGCCTAGTTCCACATGGCTTTCCCGACCCTATGATCTCACAGAGACCATTAACCCATCTCCGTTTTCATTTCCCCTAATCATCATCAAAGCAAGAAAACCAAAGGACTTATAAAATCCTGACTTCCCCTAGTGACTCAAATCTTTTCATGAGGTGTGGTGATCAAGAACACTACCCGTAACTAGAATTACAAGTCTTGATAATCCTAACTCTAGGCTATCGCGATTGTTCCCTAAATAACATGACCCAAAGAGTTAACATGAACCTCCTTCGATACCATTTTGTAATCAATCAAATCTGGTCTCCATCAAAAAAGGCACCCGACCGAGCACGTGATAAGGCCCAAAGGGCATTCCCAATCCCCACGGGCTAGAAAAAGTGTTTGGGTATCATAAAATAAATTTTGGGAACGATTTAACCAATCTTATTAACATTAAACAAAAAACAAATACAGTATGAAAAATCCCAATTTTGTGAAACAAACCATCTATTACAAAAATAAACCCATAATTGAATTAAGTTGTTTAAAACAATTATAAAAGACTAAAACAACTTTAGAAACCCACAATTAACATCCCAAGAACCATCCTCATGGAAATAGTCACCGCTGTTAATCCTTCTCCACAAGACAGCCTGATGAAGGACCTGTTTGAAAACCGAACCACTGGCACTAAAAAGTGTACCCCAACCAGTGTAAAAAATAACCAAGTCTAATTAATCCCAAATGTGTAAGTAGGGTGTGATCCAAATCCCAGTATAATACCACCACTATGACAACCCATGTGATAAATATTTAGAGATGAAAATCATGCATGTTTTTCAAAACATGAAATGCTAGCTACAATTTCAAAAGGATGCACCTTTAAATAAAAATAGTTTTCAAGTGGTTTATTTAAAGAATCAAAACTTTAAAAAAATCATTTCTACTAAATTATCCAGCCAAACATACCATATACCGACGATAAGAGGAAATCATCCAATGATCATAATCAATGGGAAAATCCCCTAGGAACCAACTCATTGTGGGTCCCAAGTACCTCGTATCTCGGTGATACTAACTATCACAATATTTGTTCTCATGCATGATCCACTAGTAGGGAACATACCAAAAACCTAGTGGTCCCAAATCATCATCATCATAATATTTTAGTTATTGTTTTTTGTGTCAATCTTGCTACATGTAACTCAGGCCATCCCCCATGGGATCACTAGCATACTAGTACATGTTTGCCAACCTAGATACCTTGGTTTCCCTCTTATGATAAAACAAGTTAAACAAGTCCATAAAAATAATTTTCACATGAAAATAATTCTTCCACATCAAAAATTCACCAAAAATCGCACATTTACATCACAGAAGTCATAAAAATCTAATTTTTCATTCAAATTCATTTTGAAATCATACTCACACCCAAATAGCCCACAATACATTTCGCATATATTTCACAATTCAAAAAATCCATTAACAATTTTATAAAATATTTATCAAGATGCTAAAAATCACATAACATCCCACTCACATATTACATAATACCATTTTCATAAACAAAATCCTTTTTTCACATAACACTCACACAAAACATCCCACCTCACGTTCACATCTCCTTCACACTTTAGTGAATCCTTTAAACATTTATTATAATACATTTCAAAGATGATACACATCACATAACACCCCCTTTCACATTAAAAATAATCCATTTTAAAATATACACAATCAAAAATAGTTTTCCAATATTCATTCACCTCTTACATAAAACATTGAACCATTTAAATCTTTCATAAAACAATTCTAAGGAGTATACTTAAGTTGTGCACATAAAACCCATTTCAAAACCATATTTCAATGAAAAAATCACACCAATACAAATCCAAAAAATAATTTTCATCCCTATAAAATTTTAATAAACCACTCTCAATTATTTTGAAATAACCTCAAAAATTACCACAAAATATGCACATGAAAACACACACATTTTCATAAAACGCATTCAAGAGGCATAACATGGTTTTACACATAAAACCCATTCAAAAACCCTATTTCAAACTCAATGTCACACCAAGACCCTACCAAAGAATAATTTTCATACCAAAAAAGATTTAGTAAACCAATTTCATATGTTATAAAATACACCCAAATAATACCCCAAGAGTTACACATGAAAAAACACTCAATTTCAAGCTAAAATGCAACTATAAAATCAAACACTTAACCAAATCAATCATAAACAGTTTTCACAATACACAAAACGTATGAGGAATATGAAAAATGATTAAATACATCAAGATAGCTCATCAATAAATTTTTACACATGGAACCACCTACCGAGAGTGTCGGATCTCTCAAATCTTGTTGTGAAACAACAACTGCACCACTGCCACACCACCGGGAAGATAAATCCATCCCTAGTATTAAATATTTCACCAAAAACAAATCTGGTTAAACCTTAGGTATGAAACTTATCTACTATAAAAGAGTAACATCATGAAATAGTGGAGTAAAACCTAAATAAATGGAATAAATTAAAGATAGAATGACTTACTTTCATAATTTTGATGTTTCCCCCATCAAATCTCCCTTCAAAGATGAAGTCCAAGTGAGGGGGAGCAACCTTGCAGGCTGGCCTGGAGGGAGGGCTTGAAATGAGGAAGAATAGGTCATATTTGGGTTTATTCCAGATATTCAAAGTTGTAAATTCAAAAGTATTTTTAATGACCTGGACACACCTGCACGATTTTCCTGCACGATTTGGAACCGTGCGGCCAAACCATGTTGCTTGTCCTGACCACCCAAAAAGTGTTGTTTTGCCTCCAATTCCATGGGGGTCCAAGGGATAAAATAAGGGGGAAAGAAATTCCAAGTATATTGTACAACAATTCCTAAAGAAAATCACTAATTACAACCCAAAACTCATCGAAAACAATGGTGCAAGCCACCTCAACAACGTACCCCATAAGTGGTGCCACTAGGAGTGTCACTAAACCAACTCCAAATACCCACATCTTAATACCAATATTTTGAAAAAAACAGAGGCCAAGTACCATTAACTGCCCCTAAGACCAATTTTATAGATAAATAATACATGAGACACCAAAATTTCAAACTTGGAATACCTATAATCCAAGATAAAGTTATGAATCGAAAAAATATTTGAACCAAAGCATGGAATTGAAATTCCAGGTGTGACACATGGATCAGTAGGAATTGGTCTGACTTGGTGAGTCATTAAATAATCTCCCAAATGGTATTGTGTCCTCTATACATCCATGGTAAAATCATCATGATTTCCCTCAATAACCCATCCTACTTCCACTCTATAACATCGTGGGGTAGAGTCAAACAAGCTAGAATCTGGTGCTCAACCTTCACCTTCTAACAAGTGAGGAATCAAGAAACGAACTCTTCCACAACCTTCTTTATTCTCAGCCACTAAAACTAAAATTAGAGGTCATGATACATCATTTCCACTCCTGGATGTACTTCCAAACGGGATGTATGGAACTCCCTAAATACCTCCTCCTGCAATGTCACTGGTACTACTGTGCATCCTATGAAGAGAACGACATGATTCCCACCATTCAAATATCCATCCAGGGCATGCCTCATGGGCATCTGATTATATGAAGTACTGTAGTCAGTATCTCCAATAATTCCCTCCCTGACTCACTATATGAGTGGTGGGTTAACTACCATTTATTTAGGATAAGTCACTCCATCTCCATCCACAAAGGATATCTTCACTAATTTTAACTACTCTAACACCTCACTTAGATACTACAAGATTGATCTTCTACTGATAATATCGTCTACTACGTTCCCCTTCCAATGAGTATAGAAAATCTCAGTGTCAAAGTCTTGGAGAAACTCTATCCATCATCTCTATCTTAATTTTAGATCGTTCTAGTTGAAGATATATTTGAGACACTTGTGGTCAAAGTAGACTGTAAACACCTCACCCATTAAGCAGTATATCCACATCTTCAATGCAAAGACTACTACTGCAAGCTCAAGATCATCACTCTCATAGTTCTACTCATTATTCCTACACTAGAGCGGACCATATGCATTCACTACATTCCCATCCATCATGAAACAACAAATATAACCCCCTGATGCATAGAAAACCACATAGTCAACACCCTCCTATTGTAAAATAAACCGAGGAGTGCTTGTTAAAAACAACCACAGCTTCTAAAATCACTATTGGAACTTCCCTATCCCCATGAAAGGATTTCCCTTCTATGTCAAGTTCGTCAAAAAATATTCTACACTAGAAAAGTTGGGTAAAAACATCTGATAGTACACATAAAATCCTAGGAAACTCCACAGATTAGTAACACTCTTGGTTAGCTCCCATGAAAGCACCACTTCAATCTTCGCTGGATCTACTACCACTCGAGCCTTTAAAATGATGTGTCCTAGAAAGTGGACCACTTGAATCATGAACTGACCGTTCAATAGATTTCTATAAATATGGTTCTCTCGAAGTGTGTTCAGGATCATCCTCATATGTATGGAATTTTCCACCTCAGACGTCGAGTACACTAGGATGTTATCAATGAAGACCATGATGAATTGATCTAATAAAGGGTGGAAGATACTATTCATGAGTCCCATTAACACTTCTAGAGAGTTTTTCATGGCATATGGAATCACTAGGTACTCGTAGTGTATTTACAGACATCTTAAGGTTTTCATTGGTACATCCTCATCCTATACATGATGTTAATGATATTCATATCATAGGTATATCGTTGAGAACCACCAAACTCCCTTCAGATGATCGACAAGGTCTTCAATCCTCAGTAGTGGGTACTTTTCCTTCACGGTCACCTAGTTTAGGTGTTGGAAGACCACACATTATCTCAATCTCTCATCTACCTTCTATGAAAACAAAAATGGGTTCACCCAAGGTGAATCTCTAGGTCTCTCTAAGACCTTTCTCTACAAGTTTTCCAGTTGTAACCTTAACTCACAACGCTCTACATGAGCCATCTGATATGCTGGTGTAGATATTGGTGTCATCCTAGGGTACAGATCAATATAGAAATCATCCTCTTTTTGAGGTGGTAATCATGGAGCATCTTCCATAAAGACATCCTCATACTCATCCACCACTGTATAGAACTGAGGACATATCTCATCCACTACACTGAGGGTCATGCTATCCAACAGGTGTGTGATCGGCTATGAAATCACTCTTCTTAGTCCATCCTGCACTACTTGGGTTACCTTTTTCCAAAAAAAGGAAACCATGGTCCCATCACCACAAACAAACTACACTATGCACCTAAAATAATCAATCTAGGCATGGAAAACAGATAAACATTCCATAACAAGGATGATGTCGTAAGGCCTCCATGCTACAACAAAGATATCCAAACCAAACCTCTCACCCCCTATAGTAACGACATAATGTTTTCACTAGTGAGTGATCATTGAATCTCCTCCCGTAAGAATCAATAAGCGTCGGGATCGAGTCAATGGTTCCAATGGAATCTTTGGGTCTTGAAAAAGGGTCATGGTGAGAAAATAGTGATTGGAACTGTGTCTATCAAAACTGAATCTAGGGTGGAAAAGAGACAAATCACACCTCTAATAATATCTATTGCACTAGGGCCATAATCCTCTATCATAAGTATCTAGCCTCACCCCTATCCACCGTCTCCATAATCCCATAGTCGACCACCTAGGGGTGGTGTTGGTAGTACCTCTATCTTCATCCCACATCTTGTTACCTTTCTATGTCCTCTTCCATGTTCACCTCCTTGCGAACCACCCTGCTCTTACATTCGCCTCGACCTCATTGGTCCCTGAACCATCTTATGATCATCTATACGATGAGTGGAGAAATCTCAATCCATGTGTCCCCAACCGTCTCATGAGTATCACAACCTGCCAATTGGATGACTCGCTCTACCATGGGAGACTCTCACTACTGGCCTCATGCCCTTGGGTCATCCCCTGAACTATCTGATCTAATTGCATCCCTACGTTAGCTATAGGATACCTACTGCGGAAGTCTCAACTACCTGAATCCTAGAGGTAGCTACCACTACTGCTCTCTACTCTGCCATAAACCTCTCCACTAGTAGAGCTTGCTCCAATACCCCATCAAATGTCAGAATTCCTAGGGATATCATAGATGCCCTGATCTCCAAACATAGAACCATCTAAAATTTATGGTCCCTAAAGAACAGTTCTCGTTCCATATCTTTGGGGTATAGAAAATTATCTATAAATCTCATTGATTAATCTGCTATTGTATGGCTTCCCTGCTACAAATGCAGTAGCTCCTGTATACACATACAGCTTAACATCACTAGGATGATCTCATCCCTGAATAGATTCTCAATGTTTGTCTAGGTGAGGGTCGTCTCCTCAAGCTTCTATATCACTAATCTCCATCATTTCCCCACTGATCCCTATAGAATAATCGCATATAGGACTACCATCTATTCAAGAGGCATCCTCACTAGGAGAAAGACATGTGTAACTACCTCAAACCAATCATTAGCTGCTGGGGGTATGGATTACCTCTGAATTGAGGACGTCTCTACCTCTAGAACTCATCCAACGCACTCATCCAACGTCCATCCCTTACTGGTAACCCTGGTAGTAACTGTTTCTCTCCCGGTGGTGGTCTCACAGGTACAACAACTTGGGCTGATATCTCCGATAATGGTCTGAGTACCGACAATTAATGTCTAGGAGGATCATCCTTGTGATCACACATTGTAATCCTGGTTGGATATCTTCATGGATACATCCTAAAATAGATCAAGATGTACCATAGTCAATGGAAAGCTGACACCAACTAAAAACGATAAGAGAACAGATTCAATCCTATATGATGAATTTACTATTTATTTTTTCCCTAAAACCAGTGTTTTCATATACTAATTTAAAAAAAAGAATTCAAAGTTCTATTTTATGGATACATCATCCTCCACACCAAAACTAGATTCCCTTATATTAAATCCGAACACAAATCATTTAACACTGTTTCCCAAAACCAATCTCGTAGAATCTAGTTTTTTAAGTAGAATAGAACAAAATCTGACAACACTCTATCATGAACCGTCCCCTAGGGCTCATCTTATGACTACCCCAAGCCTAACTCCAATAGTCTAGGGGATGGGGACTAGAACCAAGTAGGCATATCCAACAAATGGGAAGCATTTTTCTAAGTACCTATACTCACGCACCCACTTCATACCCCAAAATTTCTGAACATAAAACACTATGTAAACAAGCATGCATACATCTAAGATACAAACAACGTGGTATGACCGTACAAAAAATAAAAAGTAATTGATACTAGGATATAATCCCATCCAAAAGGGGGAAGTAAAGCTCCATAATCTCTTCCGTAGATTACCCTACCTAAATGGTAGATAAGGAAATAGCTTTCTGAAGTTTCTAAAGAACACCTCATCTATTGGGACTCTCTCTAAGAACCACCTAGTTTCAATACATCAAGGACACTACTAAAAAATTAATCATCTCCAAAAGACATGACATGTGTGGGAATATCCCTTGTATGGGTATACAAAACAATACTCAGTACGAAACCCAAAACCACAAAGGTTCACCACTAAGAAATACAAGATGTAACTCACAAAGGAAACACATGAAGTACAATACAAATGATACACCTGATGTAAAACACAAATAAAACACAATAATTATAGTAAATATGGTCTTCTAACCTAGGTAAATTATAAAGTATTAATAGAAGGATTTGTAGATGTATTCCACAAATATCTGATTCTCTATGACTCAAAAACGTGTCAGCGGTGCATGGAGTGTCAAAGGAACACAGAATGTGGATGGAACCCGGAGTGTAAATGGAACATAGAGCATTAATGGTGCATGGAGATTCTATGGACCATGAAGTGTCAGTGGTGCATGTAGAGTCGGTGGTTCCTGGAGTAGTAATGGTGTCTGGGACATTAAACTCCCATGAAGTGTCGATGGTGCACAGAGCATTGATGGCACATCGGGTGTCAATGGATCATGGAGAGTTGATGGTGCATGGAGCATAGATGGCGCACAAAGTGTCAATGGAACATGGAGTGTAGGTGGAGCATGGAGCATAAATGTTTCAATCATCCCCCATGTCACTTACTCGCCAGGATTACATAGTCACATCCACCCGCAAGATTTTTTTCATAGAACGCTTTTTCTGGGAGAACCTAATCCTCAATCCATTGGGTTGTATGCCAACTTACAAAAACCTTACATTGAGTATCTAACAAGTACCACCTCATAACAAGGGTCCTAATACCTCAAACGGATCACAAAACATACACATGGTTTGAATGATATGACCAATTTTGAAAAAGGGTTTGGTCTGGTCTAGTTCGACTCGACCCTGCCCGACCGACCCAACCCGATTCGGTTCGGTAGACCCAACCCAACCTGGTTAGTCTGGGATAGCCCAATCTAGCTCATATTGTTAGACTGTGTCCTGGTTCACTTAATTCTCCCCGCATAATGCGTGCTGGATTCATCAGCGTACTGCTCGGCCATGTGCTTCCAATCAACGTGGACGACACCACATCTAGAATCCTTATTCCCATGGCCCTATGGCCACTGGGACATCCTCCGAAGTGGACTCTGAGCCATGTCCCTGCACATACACTACCGCAACCTCCTTTTTTGAATCCCATTATCTACCTGTGGCCTTCAACAATGCAAGATCCTCCTCCGATGTGGTCCCGTAGGACCGCAGTTGTGTTCCCCACCTTAACCTGGCCTCCCGTCAGGCCACGTGCTTACCTCACTACTGGACACCTTGTCGATGGCCCAAAGTTCATCATTCCTTCCTCTATAAGATGTTGTATTTCTGATACGCACCCATCACACCTCCACAATGTCATTAGAGATCACATCCTTTAGTCTCATATCGTTGCGCTATGGATCATGGGTGAAATGATCAATCGTATGTTTAGGGTTTCAAAGAGTGAAAAACTCATGAAGAACAAGATAAATTTATGGGGAGAGAGAATAAACATATGAACACCCAAAGAATTGATCTTCTCATAGTTTGTTAAGCCTTGATATTTTCTTGTTATCCGAATCATGAAGAAATCAATAGCAGAATAATCACTATGATCATTTCCCTTTAATCATGTAACAATTATCCCTCCCATAAGAATGATCAAACTATGGACCAACCTATTCATTGTTTTTTATATCTTCATAATTTTAATCTAAGAAGGGTAAAATAATTCAAAAATATTTCAACACCCTACCTTGAGGATTTATTAGTCATTGATGATGAACGAGGTTTCCTGTCATCATCAATCCTCGATCTATCGGCATTCGTCGCCAGGAGAGAGCTTCCATCTCCATGCCTTAGGGGAATTATAGGTTTTTGATGATAACCATAAATTCCTTTTAAATTTCTTATTAAAAATGAAAACCAATTATGCATCAACATGCAATGATCAAAAAATTATTTTTATTAGATATTTTAATGACGTTTGCGTCGAAAAATTAACTTTTGCAGTCGACCTGCGCAGGTCGATATTGTGCATCGCCTAATAAAAACACTCCCTTAAAAACTAATTGGTGGCCTCATAATTCCAATATTAATTACCGTATATGAGTAATTAGGATTTAAAAATAAAATAATTTTTTATTTAATTTTTTTATTTATGGTTTTTCCCCTGGTGACGTTTTCTATAGATGACCTACGATGACCAATGTTAGGTTGTGCCTTGTGTAAAGATAGAACTTTAATTTCAATGGTTCCCTGTGATTTCTGATTTGAGAATTCATTTAAAATTTATTTCACTTTTTTATAAAATACATGTGCACGTGTTATTAAAAATTTATCATTTTTCAAACAACGATTCGGGGAACCCCAGACCTCCTAATCGCACTCCATCTCCACACCTAATATCGTAATTTTCCCAATTAATTTATAAAAATAAAATCAGAAAAATTAGAGTCATTATAGTGACCCCTCATTTTTATAATTAAATTGACTTTCTTAGACCTTCCATCATGCCTCACCAAGATCCTACAACTCATCTTCCCTATCCACAATAGTGAATATTATGTTCATTCCTTTGAAAACATCGCACACCAAATGATAGGGGTGACTTTTGTATATGATCCTCATTTTTCCACCATAATCCTAATCTACTGTAAAAATTTTACTGACATTCCCTTTTGAATAAAAAATGTAAAGGAAAATAATATCATGAATCCCCATAGAGAAGGCTTCTTTTCTCACATGATGTGCCCTATGGTTACTTGGAATTCCTTTCATAGAGTCCCCTATTTTGTTCTTATTATGACATGCCCAAGTCTCCCCTAGATATCAATCATGTGATATCTAGATCACCTATTAACACCACCTTTCTATATTAGCCTAATCCACCAATCCAATGGGTATTTTCAATAAATATTACCCTTAACCTCCACATGCCACAATATTTTACAAATTCTATAATAGAGATAATAATTCCTAGAGATTCCTCTCTAAGGCCTTAATCCCTATAATAGGTAGACTAGAGCACTCTATAACAAAAAGATTAACTTATTTTAGAGTAATGTGTTATCTAAATTCATCAATTGGGAAACTAACAACCTAAGGATCATTACATGGAAAACTAAGAGCCGGAAGATCATCACTTGTGTGACTAGATTCCCAGGGATTTTTACATGAATGAACAATATGCAATGTATCATCACCTAGGTCAGCAGCCTACCTAGTATTTTCACCATGTAGACCAGCTACTTGAGGCATACAACCTTAGAGACCCATCACTCAGGGTTATCCAACTAGGTTACCAACAACATAGGATATCCCACCATAATAACCAATCTCTCACAGATATTCACAAAGAGAACCCCCCACCTAGGGACTCCCAAAATTGTATCCCATTGCTCACAGTAGTTAGAAAAATTGACCAACCTATAGGGGAATCCCAATTTAATCTCCAATCACTTGGGGTTGTCAAATTATGTGAGTATCCTCCTAGGGCATCCCACCTTATAGATCCATCAATTGGGGTTATTTATTCCCAAAAATATTATACTCCTTTAACCATGTCATATATTGGATAATTTTTTCACCAAGGCCTCTCCTATGACCATTATAACTATATATCCAAGGCATGTGACACACCAGTGTTTCCCTATTTTTCTCACGTGTTCCCATGGTAAAGGATTTCCCCCACATAACCTCAATAATAAATGGATTCTATATGATGTTTTCAATTTGAAATCACCTTTATAATGAGAAGTCCAGTTCTATTGGTAGTTTTGGGAATCATTCATTTCACATATCATAACTTAATCATCACATTATTTATGAAATAAAGTGATTCCGAAGAATTGACACCTTTTATTTTCAAATAAATTATTGTGTATACCCAAACATGGGGTTTATAAATAGGTATGAAGGAAGAAATGGGAATAAAACAAGGAGTAATTAATTTTTCTACCTTTCTATATAGTATCCCATTTCTTCTTCCTCATCCATCAGCAAAAAAAAGTGGGTTCTTATAAGGAACCCCACATGAAGTAATCCTCTTGTCTTTCTCGATGGTTAAACCACCATATCCACCCATTAATACATCATTATATCGGTATTTATTTATAATAGTGAATCATATGTTGTGTATTCCCCAATACTTTCTTTAAGTATACCATATCCGTACATTTTTTTATATCCCCTCCCTCATACATCAACTGATGAAAAAGGAATTGTAACCATTTGGCTTCTCTTTCAGGAGTATTTCCCACCCAAACATGACTATTTTTTCAATTAGAACATTCCATGTCTCTTATTTCTTACATTTATCATAAATCACATGGGTTTAGAGATCTGTGATGATCATTCCACTAGCATAATTGAAAGTGACTTTAAATGGCCCTCCTACTAGGTGTAAGCCAAAATTTTCTTCTAGGGAAGCTTCAATGTATAAAACCCACTATATAAATTATATTGTAACCATTTATGATGAAAATATCTTTTTCCCATGACATTAAACTAAATATTAAATTCCTTGTTAACTAACTATAAAATTGAAAAAAATTCCCCTTATGTGGAATCAAACAACATGGGTTCTCATTCCATCACAGGGATACATAGGAAAACCTTAAATGGTCCCAATCCCTAGACCAATCAAATTAACACCTTCCTAGATGAATAAAAACACCAATGTGACCAACTGTAAGCCTTTAAATAATAATTCCTTCAAAAAAGTCATTAAAAAGTAAACAATTACAAAGAGTACCACTAATGCATTCATATGGTTTCATTTATTTAGATGTTGTGATATTTATATATAGTTGTTTCATGTAAACAAATTATAATAGCTTATTTTTAATATTGGAGGGTAACTAATTCACATATGGTATTTGAGAAGGTTTAAAAAGCATTTCATAAATCTATAAAAGTGTCCTGGAGTAGGAAATAATCACCTTCAAAGGGGTGTGTTGAGCCTTCCCTACCATAAACTCTTCAAAAACATTTTCTAGGATGTCACTATTAATTCCACAGTGACCAATTTCCTTTGGAATGAATGTATCGATTGAGTTAAAATGAATAAATACATGAAAGCCCATTAGGAATAACAATTGAAAATTTCCTTAAAATTTAATTCAATCATAGAGAACCAAATTCTAGAAAACAATATATTTAATCTATACATATATGAAAATTATTTTCCTAAAGTACTTAAGAATATTCAAAGTAATGATTTTAAAAAATAACCCTACCCAAATTTTTAATAAAACCTCAATAGAAAAAAAATGAAGAGGTACTTAAAATAAGATGAGTATAATGAGTTATAAGATATAAATTGAAAATTTTGTAGTATAAAGGCTATATCAATGAATATATATATATTATTAAAAACACAACTAAAATAATGAAATTTGAGATGATGAACCCTTACATTAGATTATCACATGGTTGGATGTACTCAAAACTAAAATATAAAAGAAAATATAAATTATTTATTTATGAAACTTTTTCATCTATTACCATTCATAATCTTTATATATAATCATTATTCTTATATATAGTTTTTAGTTTTAGTTTATTTTTATCATAGAATGTTAATTATTTTGTTTCTTTTGTACATTTTTCAAAATAGTGATATCAACCCTCATACATTAATAAAGTGGAAATAATTTGAGGATTTTTTAAAATACTAAAATATATGATTCATAATTATTTATAATGTTATTTTTTAAATAAATTATATTTTTAGTGATGACTAATGATAAAACATCATGGAAGAGCATGTTTCATAATATTAAATGAACAAAATGTGGTAACATAATAAAAAATTTAATTTTAATATTAAAATTTAATAACAAAAAATCATTATTTTCTTATTAATATACCACATTACTATAAATTATGTATCCATATTCATCTATCACTGAAATGTATAACAATGTTCATGTAGGTGGTTAAACAGACACCGACAATGATATATTATAATCAATAGATGAGTGTGAAAATTAAGTGATTATAATATCACAGGTACATAAGATTATTGATAATATTTACATAATTTACATAGTTAAATAATAATTAATATAAATTAGTTGTTTAATATATGATATTAAATTATTAGTTACAAATAATATATTTTTTTCTCACATAGTATGCTCGTTTTAGGAAATTAATTTTATAGTGGTTTTTTATTGTTAGTGTTCTAAATAGAAAAAACAATTCATTGTTCCAAAATCATAATCATGTCATTAAAAATATTTTTATTCATTAAATTTATTCTTACAACCAACCATGTTAGGTAGTACTGAAAAATGAAATTATTATTCCATGGAGACAGTAGCCACACATAACATAATAGATGACTTAATTTTAGAATGAAAGGGGAAAGTAAAAAATGGATATTTAATTTTTATAATTATATTTAAGTACACTAACAATAATGATATAATAATGACATTATGGTTATAATATATTTTTATGAGCTATAATAAATATTAAAGGAATAGAAATTAAAAATGTGTAATTAAGAGTTCTTACCTTACGCCTATTGATAATTCATTGAGCCTTCTTAGATTGGTTATTTGGTGAGATTATATCCTCTAAATAATACTAAAGAGTATAAGGAGGTTCTTGGTAGAGTTTAGTTTTTCTATTAGGATATATATGTGAGGAGAATTTTTGTGGTGATGAGATTCTT
Organism: Viscum album; assembly: GCA_963277665.1. Lineage (NCBI taxonomy): Eukaryota > Viridiplantae > Streptophyta > Magnoliopsida > Santalales > Viscaceae > Viscum > Viscum album. The sequence goes on along the minus strand of OY728151.1, from coordinate 396,182,538 downwards.
TTATAAGAGGGAGGGGTATAATTTTTTGTGAATACACATTGCTTTATATTAATAAAAAGTGAAATTTAAAGAATGTGTGTGAATGTACATAATACAAGTAATAAATAAATATCATGATTTATTTTTATTCATTTTATATATTCATATTCATCGTATTTTTAAAATAATATTATATAATCATTCAATGAAAAAATTAATTGTTTTATTTAACTAAATTGTTTTCTCATTTTTTATATGGTTTAATTTAAAAGTGTTAACGGGGGTTCAAAATAACAGATATGGTTTAAAGTATAATAAAAACTAGTTTAAAATTTATTTCATGAGTGTTTTTAGACTAATAAACAAATTAAATTTGAAAATTTTAAATTTATTTGAACTTAATTTTGAGAAATAGATATAAAATATTTAATTTATTTAATTTATTTAAAAGTTTTTCACTCTCCTTACATATAAAATGGAATATCTTATCATCAAATATTCACACAAAACGAATGATTTATCTGTTAAAATCCCTATTAAAATCCCTTCCCAACTCTCCTCCATATGTCCTATATGTTTTAATCTCAGTAAAAGTACAATCTATAAAGACTTAAGGTGTAAGTCATTAGTGGTTTTTGAAATAAGAGTAATATTTGTTAAATGAGTGTTTCATGTTTATTTATTATTCCAAATTATTAAAATCATCGTTAAAGATGATACTATAATTTCATATGTATCATAAATATTATGAACTGTTTTTTATTTTATTTCCCTTTTTATTCTCTTTATTCATCCCATGTGAAATGAAAACATCGATCAGGTGTTTGTATCGATTATCATATCCCTGAAACGACGTGTTCCATTTTTTATCAGTGGAGCATATGATTTGTTAATATAATGGATCAAATTAATATATATATATATATATATGATATTTATTATATTATTATTATTATTTATAAATATTATATTAAATTTATTATTACTGTTTTATTCTTGAGAACATGATAACATCACTTGTGTGTACATTATTGAGTCAATAAGTTTTTCTTTTTGACTTTTCCATTCCTTCTTGTTTTGAAAATCAAAAACACCTTATATATAAGAAAATGTATTTTTTACCTCCATAAGGAAAATTTTCTTCCATAAGGGAATTTACCCTAACCTAGAGTTTCTTATTCTTTGCAAAAAAATTTCTTAAGTTCAAAAACCGGATTCTTAACCAAAATCCTGGAATCATATAATAACAAGTATTGGATTATTCTGTTTCGATGATCCGAATTCTGGATGTGAACTATAATGAAGTTCCACTCCGAATTATGGATACCAACTTTCATGAGTACAACTATGAACTCTTAAGTAGTTCTACTCCAAACTCTTAAGAAGTTCGACTCTGAACTCTTAAGTAGTTGGACTCCGAACTCTTAAGTAGTTAGACTCGGAACTCTTAAGTAGTTCGACTCCAAACTCTTAAGTAGTTTGACTCCGAAATCTTAAGTGGTTCGACTCCGAACTCTTATGAAGTTTGACTCCGAACTCTGATGAAGTTTGACTCCAAACTTTTACCAGTTTGACATCGAACTCTGCAAGTTCAGATTCTGATCTCTGGTGAAACCAGACTCTGAATTCCTATAAAACAGAATCCGATCAATTATTTTTATAGACTCCGAATTTCATTTTTGGTTAAACTTAGAACTTTTTAAACTTTCCTACAGTCCGAACTTTGTATGGTTTTTACTTAAAAATGCTCCATTACAAAATGATGTCATGCATTCAGTTATACTTGGTTTATTATTAAACTATGTCTTCTATTCTGTTTCAAACTAATCGTTGGTTGAGTTACAATTTTATAGGACCCTCTGATTTTTAAGGAAAATATGAATGTTGGAGAGGGGGCCGACCGAGCCTATAAATAGGAGCTCATTTGAAAGAGCTCAATACACATATGAAACAAGTTGATTGATCTAGAGACCACATGCTGTTAAGGAGATTTCTAGAGAGAGAAGTTTTTCATGATTTGTGCATACTGAACCGCTCATTCAGATTTCTTTGTGTGACTTTGAATGTTGGTGATTACATTCAAGGGATTCCGGGGATAGGAAGACATAGGTGACGGCTACCTTGAAGTTCGAGGTCTTCCTTACTGAGGAAGATAGAGGTTCCAACTACGTTGAAGTTGAGGGGTTGCAGGGATAGTAAGACAGAGACATTGATCTTCGTATCGAGGGCTTACCCTGGTGTGGGTAAGACAAACTTTCTTGAAAGTATAAATCAAGGGATCTTTATCCAAGGTTGTTGGATACCCTTCTATTTGGTTTAAAATACTTATATCTTGTTACTCATAGTTTTACTACTTGGTTTTTTCCGCTGCACTTTTGTATTATAAGGAAAGTATAATTTTCTTATATTTCCTAACACGTGTACTCTGATTAGTTTAGATTCTATAATCTTTATGGTAGAATCTCATATTGTAAACTTTAGTTCCAATTTTCCAATTGGTGTTAGAGGTGTTGTGAATTTTTTTAGTTTAACTTTGTTAAACATAGGTCTTTCCTTGCTTAAGAAATTTTTAAGGATTAAAATTCACCCCTCTCTTCTAATTTGAGCATCTGCATCACTATTTCGATCCTACAATTTGTATCTGAGGAGGTAAACTCAAACCACAAGGCTTTGGTTCAATCTGACTCAATCTCACGATTAGATTCAGAAGGAAATTTTCAGATTCATATTTTTCAGATTCATACAGTTCGTATTCATATTTTTCTTAATTCGGATTTAATTTTTCGGAGTCATAATTTTTCCGGATTCATATATTTTCTTTCATTACGAACTCTTGTTAATATCAAGTTTGTGTGATCAATGTTTTTTTAAGAATGGAATGAATCAATCTTGTTTCTATTGACAATTTAAATCCTACAAGACCACCAATCTTTGATGGGAATGATTATGAGTACTGGAGAGATCGAATGAAGACTTTCGTTATCAATACTGGAGTGGATAATTTTTTGATGCTTACTGGTGATTATTAAATTCTGGATAAGGAATTTAGAACTTTCACTAACCAGGAAAAGCAAGAATATCAACTCAATTATAAGGTACGTAATACCTTAATATGTTCAATTACTAGAAATATAAATATCCAAATTTCTTCTTGTGAAGCATCTAATTGTATCTAGAAGAAGTTAGAGGTTACACACTTTGGCACTTCTAAAGTGATTGAGACTATGAGAGCTATGATTAGAGCTGAATACCATGGATTCAATTTTCCTTATGGTAAACCAATTTTCAAAGTTCAATAGAGGTCTGTGACTATAGTAAACAGTCTTCAGTTAATGGGAGAGAAAGGTATGGATGATGAATCTCTTGTGGATGAGATAATTGATATTATTCCCAATGAGTGGGAATCCAGGAGAACAGCTATTGACGAGAATAGGAAGGTCACTCAAATATCGATAGATGAGCTATTTGGAACTCTTCTTCAGCATGAAACAAGAATGAAGAGATATGATGACAACATCAAGAAGAAGAATGTAAATTGTACTGTTACTTTTAAAATAACATCAAATTATATGAAATCTAATACTACTGAGAGAGTAACTAGATCCAAGTCTAAGAAAGTCATTATTCAATCCGAATCTAGTGAGATCGAAGTGTCTAAAAATGTGTTAGCAAATCTTGATCGAAGGATGAACAAGATAGCTGGCCAAAGAAATTTCCAATCCAAGTATAAGAAAAATGAAAGGAAAGATAGAAAATATGGAGAATTTACTTGTTATGAATGCAATATAGATAGATATATTACACCGGATTGCCCTTTGGTCAAGAATAAAGAAAGGAAAGAAAGGAATTCTGACAGGAATAGAAAGATGTATTATAAAGCCAACGCTAAGGAATTTCTGAAAGGTAATGACACCTGGAGTGCCAGTGGTGGTGACTCTTCAGATGAATCTTCTGATTATGAATATTCAGGATAGAAGAATCTTGTTCTTATAGCCATATTACCCGTAAACAGTCATAGTTTTATGGATATAGAAGATAAAGGAAGTACCAACAACAATACATGGTACATGGATAGTGGGTGTTCCCGGCACATGACTGGTAACAAAATCTATTTTGAAAAGATCATTAAATTGAAAGGAGGAATGGTAATGTTTGGAGATAATGCTTAGGGAGAAATTGTTGGTATTGGTAATATTTTTCTTATTGGTAAAACTTTTATTTAAAATGTTTTATTTGTAAAGGTTCTTAAGCACATCCTCATTATCATAAGTCAGTTATGTGCTGAAGGATACCTTGTGAATTTTAGGAATGATAAATGCTTAGTTGACAATTCCAAGGAATAATTTATTCTCTCAGCCAATAGGCAAGATAATGTTTACACATTGAACTTAGAAGACCTTAGGATCCAAGATTTACCTTGCCTTAGTGAAATGGAAGATCATTCTTGGTTATGGAATAGAAGATTAGGTCACTGTAAACTTAGGAACTTATGTAAACTCTCTAAGAAGAAACTAGTTAAGGATCTATCGGAGCATAGATTTGATTCTTTTAAAGTTTGTGATCCTTTTCAATATGGCAAGAAACATAAATCTAGTTTTAAATCAATCGGTGAAGTCTCAACAACTGATGCATTACAGTTGGTGCACATGGATCTTTTTGGTCCAACACAAACCGGAAGCATTGGAGGGAAATACTACGTATTTGTTCTAGCTGACGATTACACTATATTTAAATGGGTTTATTTTCTAGCAAAGAAGTCTGAAGCTTTTTCTTATTTCAAAAGTTTTAGAGCTCAAGTTAAAAATGAGAAAAACCTTCCACTGAAAACTATTCATAGTGATCATGGAGGAGAATTTCAAAACTCTGATTTTGAAACTTTTTGTAGTAAAAAGGGAATTACTCACAACTTTTCAGCACCTAAAACTCCTCATCAAAATGGTGTAGTCCAAAGAGGAAATATGATTCTTAAAGAAATAACTAAAACCATGTTGGGTGAATATTCTATAGCTATACATTTATGGGCTGAAGCTGATAGTACTTCTTGTTATACTATAAATCGAGTTTTGATTAGACCTTTTCTTAATAAAACTTTTTATGAGTTATGGAATGGTAGAAAACCAAGACTTTCCTAGTTAAAAGTTTTTAGTTGCAAAGTATTCATTCTGAATACTAAAGATAATCTACGTAAATTCACACCAAAATCTGATGAAGGAATTTTCTTAGGCTACTCCACAACTTCTAAGGCATATAGAGTTTTCAATAAAAATACTTGTACCGTTGAAGAAATAGTGCATGTAAAATTTGATGAATCTGATCCTTTTGTTTTTAAACTATCCCAACCTACATCCTCGGATGTGATTTCAAAAACTGATTGTCATCCTTTGATACAAGATCCTTCTGTTAAGGAAAATGTTCAAGAAAATACTTCTGAAACATCTACCCCAGAAGACTTTCTACCCTATGTTGATTAACATGTTTTAAAAAACCCAAATCAAGTGTTTCTTAAGAATCATCCCAGTGATAGAATCATTGGTGATGTAAATCAACCTGTAAGGAATAGGAGTTCCTTGATAAATGAATTAGAACATCTAGAATTTCTTTCCCAATTAGAACCAAAAAGCACTGATGAAGCTTTAAGTGATGATGATTAGATCAAAGCCATGCAATATGAACTAAATGAATTTGAAATGAATAAAGTCTGGACCTTGGTTGAAAGACCTAAAGAAACTTCTGTTATTGGAGTAAAATGGGTCTTCAGAAACAAGTGTGATGAAAACGGAGTCATTGTAAGAAATAAATCTAGACTAGTTGCTGAAGGCTATAACCAGCAAGAGTGAATACACTATGAAGAAACCTCTACTCATGTAGCTAGACTTGAATCTATTCATATTTTACTTGCCTTTTCAGCATTCTAAAATTTTAAACATTTTCAAATGGATGTGAAAAGTGCTTTTCTTAACATTTATGTACAAGAGGAAGTTTGTGTTGAACAACCTCCTAGCTTTGAAGATACAAAACATCCTGATCATGTTTTTAGACTTACCAAAGCTTTGTATGGTCTTAAACAAGCCCCACGAGATTGGTATGATAGACTCACGGGATTTTTGCTTTAAAATTACTATGTTAAGGGAAATTCATATCCAACTCTCTTTATAAATAATGATAAGAAAAATGTTTTGATTGTTCAAATTTATGTTGATGACATTATATTTGGTTCAACGCAGCAATCTTTAACTGATTCTTTTGAAAATATAATGAAATATGAGTTTGAAATGAGTATGATGGGTGAGTAAACTTTTTTCCTTGGTTTTCAAATTTCTCAAAGACCAGAAGGATCCTATATATCTCAACATAAGTATATTAAATATCTTCTCAAAAAGTATGGTTATGTCAACACTAAGAGTATAAGTACTCCCATCGGTACCTCAAACTCCTTAGATCTTGATGAAGCTAGGAAACCAGTAGATCAAACATCTTTTAGAGGTATGATAGGAAGTTTACTTTAATTAATAGCTAGTCAACCAGACTTAATGTTCTCAGTATGCTTATGTTCAAGATATTAATCCAATCCTAAGGAATCTCACTTAAAGGCAGTAGAAAGAATTTTTTCCTACCTAAAGGTAACCATGGATCTAGGATTATTTTATACTTCTGGAAATGATTTTGTCTTAAAAAGTTTTTCTGATGCTGACTTTAGTGGATGTAGAATGGATAGAAAAAGTACATCCGGTACTTGTCATTTATTAGGAGATTCACTAGTGTATTGTTCATACAAGAAGCAACATTCTGTAGCACTTTCCACTACTGAAGCTGAATATGTAGCAGCTGGAAGTTGTTGTGCTCAAGTGTTGTGGATGCAACACACACTCACAGATTATGGCCTGAGTTTTACTAAGACTCAAATTTTGTGTGATAACACAAGTTCCATTTCCCTAAGTAAGAACCCTATACATCACTCTCATGAAAAACACATAGATATTAGGAATCACATTCTTAGGGATCACACACATAAAAGAGATATCATTCTTCAGTTTATCAGAACACCAGATCAACTTGCTAATATTTTCACAAAATCATTACCCTCCCATATATTTGAATACATTAAAAAAATTTAGGAATGATAACCGTAAGGTAATAATTCTTCATTAACTTCTTGTTAGACAATTCTCCTAACATTAACAAACTCCTTTTCATAGGGGGTGTACATTTGATTGTTAGTGTAACTAAAATTTTTGTAAGCTGCTTTTTAAACTTAGTGTAACTATAATTTTTCATAGTTTGTTTTTTAATCATTTTAGAACTGAAATTTTCGGAATAATAAATTCTGAAACTAAAATTTCCAAATTGGGAATTTCTGGAACTGAAATTTTCTGGAATGATAATTTTTGGAATGGAAGTTTCAGAATGGAAGTTTCGAAATGGAATTTTCGGAATGGAAGTTTTGGAATGGAAGTTTTGGAATGGAAATTTCTGAAATGAAAATTCTTGGAATGGTAATTTCCAGAATCAAAATTTCTGGAATGGAAATTTATGGAACCTGGAACTTTCATAACGTTTTTTTCCCATAATGGTCTTTCAAAATGAGTTCTTTCTCAATATTACCAATCACGAACAATCTTTCTAGCCAATCCGAAAGGTATGATTTCCTTACTTGAGTTTTCATAATCATATTTTTCATGCTGTTATTTTCTTTTTTATTTTAAAATTAATTTGGATTCTACTTTTCCTTTAGTCCAAATGTTTTCTTTAAAACCTCAAAATATCGGAGTTAAGTTTTTCTTGCAGGAATAATCTCAACTATCAGATCAGATCGAAAAGTTTTTCAACTGTTTGATGGATTTTGGAAGACCAAAGGTCACATCCATCGCCTATATAAAGGGGACACCAAGACTCGTCCCACATCAGTTTTTCAAAGCTTTCGCATCTCGAAGCCCTGCTGCTCTTCTTAAGACCGGTTCCGATCTTTACAAAGTCATTCCGGATCCTTTAGGTCTCTCTGTTCCGAATGTATGTTGAAGAAACATCTCAAGATATGTCAACTTCAAAGCCAATCTCAAAGTGGTTAATCTTCATGGAATGGTTGGTGAATCAAGATTTCTATAAGTTTGATTCCCTTATTTCAAAGAATATCAGACTAAATGGATGGGAGGATGTTTGCGTAGCAAAGACAGATAAACATGATCCAGTTTATACTGATTTGCTGATTGAGTTCTATGAGTCTTTTTCCTTCCCGATGGATGATGTAAGAGAGTGGTATTCTTTCTAGTCTTATGGGAAGACTTATAAGCTATCCTACACCAAGGCCACGAGCTTGGTCGGTTTATCTTCCAAAGGAGAAGCTGAGTTCTGCTCACACAAAATTCCCGATGTGCAAGGAAGTTTCAACAAGGAGAAGGCACTGAAGTGTCTTGGTCTTAAGGATGATTCGACTATTAAGATTGCTCGTCTCACTCTGAACAATATAATTTTTCATCTTTGGGTGCAAGGCTTTCTGGTTCCAAGTAGAGGTGATAAATACAATTTGAAGAAGTGTGATATCTATGTTTTATATTTCTTGGTAAATCTAAGAAAGATAAATTTGATGAGGCATGTCTTGGTTATGATCAAGAAAATCAAGGAAAGAAATTTGAGAGCTCATATAATCATGTTCCCTGCCTTACTATCTAATATGATAGTTCGGTGCTTAGAATCATTCAAGGTTGCATTCAAATCAAAGGTTCGGAATTGCAAGATTATGTTAGTAAGTTATGATACCTTGAAGAGGATGAAGATGGGTTTTTCCAGTGAATCCGGAGAATATTACCCTCTATCTGTGGAAGAGGTTGAAGAAGCTCAGAAAGAAACACAGAATATGGAACCATACAAAAATCTAAGGAAGAAGAGAAAGCTTAAGGAAGTGGCTGCTGATGAAGAAAATCCTAAATCTAAGGAAACACAGTCTGCTCCCCACAAGCCAAAGAAACAAAAAACTTATCCTGATGAAGTTGCTGCGAAGTGGAGGTAAGATAAGAAGAAAATGAAGGAAGGGGATCCACAATTCGGATTGGACCCTACAGAGGCTAAGGCCTTAAAAGAAAGATCTTCGGAAGAATTAGAGAAGTAGGCGAAAGAGAAGAAAATGAAAAAGAAGTTGTCTGAAGCTGAAGTGGTGAAATCATTGCTGAGAGCTATAGAGTTTGCTTCTGAACTGATCCTAGTTCCAAAATATTTCCTTACAGAGCCTTCTTTATCAGAAACTCCAGCCAAGGACTATGCCACTCCAGAAAAATCTAAGGGTAAAGAAGTAGTTGAAGAAGCTAAAAAAGAAATTGTTGAAGAAGTAGAATAAGAGGTTGAAGAAGAAGAAGAATAAGAAGAAGAGGGAATTGAAGATTTAGATGACTTGATAAAGCAAGTATAGGATTATAAAGATAAGGCTGAATCCAAAAAGTTAATAACTCTTGGATAGGGATATGAGGAATCTAGTAAGCAACAGAAAGAAGAAGAAGAAGAAAAAGTCTTCTGTGATGAGGAGGAATCCTATGAGAGGAATTTCCTTGAGGAATGACAAGAAAAACAAAAGCCGGATCAAGACCAGATTATTCAATTTTCTGAATCCGAGTAAGTATCTCTTGATGAGCAACCCATTCCTAGATCTGATAAGGGGAAGCAAGTTCACATGAAGACACCTATAAAATATGCCATCAGAAAGAAAGAGGTTGTTGGTACCTCTAGAAGAAAGCTAGTGCAAGATGAAGAAGAGAAATCTCAAAGAGATGTATCTGATTCTGAATCATCATCTCATGGGCATGATTTTATTGTTGAGTTGTTGAAAAAGTTGGTGGATTTCATTCCAATCTTTCCCACCATTGACTCTAGATTCCAAATGCTTCAGCTTAGCCAAAATCAAAAATCAGAGCCACTATCCATGCTAATGGAAAAGTTTGTGAAGATAGAAGCGGAATAGAAAAGTTTCCTTATCGATTATTATGTGCATAGAAAGTCCTGTAGTATGGTAAGAAATTGGTCTAAGAGAGTTGAAGAAGACTTGGATGTGTATGATAATTTTCAGAATGACATGAAAAAAGCTTTTGACACAAAAGATAAAAAGATTAAGAATCGTCAAGATGAGCAGATCATTGAGCAGAGTTCCCGGAGTCAACAAGTGAAGGAACTAAATGACAAAGTAAATTCTCTGGCTCAAAATCTTATAAATGATAGAAATATCTGGATTGAGCTTGAAAGAAGAGTCGTTCAGCAAGATGAGTTGCTAAAGATGCAGAAAGAATCTATTGAGGCTCTGTCATAACCCTTGAAAGTCTAAGAAGAAAAGTCAAAATCCTTGGAGAGGCAAGTCGAGGAAGACCAAAGAGACCTAAAGAAGCTCAAAACTTTGTTAAATAAGCTAATCCCGAAGGAAAAAGAAGACAAATGAACTCACTCTGGTCTTTTGTTGTAATTGTCTTTCTTTGTAAAATTTTACCAACTCTAATGAAATGTTATTTGGTTCATTGTATCTTGTCATATACTAATGTTTCAGGTACCATATTTTATTTTCCATACCCTTAAATTATTTTTGAAAATCACAAAGGGGGAGAAGGAAAAAGAACTACTCTTAAGGAGGAGAACAAAAAATTTCTAAGTGAAATATTCTTAAAGTGAGGGGGAGTTTCTCACTTCAAAGTTTTTTATTCCCATGATAATTAGAACTCCACTCTGGAAATTCAAAATAAAATCCTTAGAGTTTAAATTCCTAAGGGGGAGTTAGTTGTATTAACTTTCATTAATGAACAAAGGGAGATTTGTTTTAATTTCAAAGCCTAATGAAATTTTTCAAAGTCCTTATATTCTATTTTGTAAGGATGTTTGTGCTTTCCAAAAAGAGGGAGATTGTTGAGTCAATAAGGTTTTCCTTATGACTTTTCCATTCCTTCTTGTTTTGAAAATCACAAACACCTTATACCTAAGTAAATGTATGTTTTACCTCCATAAGGAAAATTTTCTTCCATACGAAAATTTACCCTAACCTAGAGTTTCTTATTATTTTCAATTTTTTTTCTTAAGTTCAAAAACCAGATTCTTAACCAAAATACTGAAATCATATAATAACAAGTATTGGAGTATTCTGTTTCTAGGATCCGAATTCTAGATGTGAACTATAATGAAGTTCCACTCCGAATTATGGATACGAACATTCATGAGTTTTACTCCGAACTCTTAAGTTGTTCAACTCCAAATTCTTAAGAAGTTCGACTCTAAACTCTTAAGTAGTTTGACTCCGAACTCTTAAGTAGTTCGACTCCCAACTCTTAAGTAGTTATACTCCGAACTCTTAAGTAGTTCGACTCCGAACTCTTAAGTAGTTCCACTCCAAACTCTTAAGTAGTTTGACTCCAAACTCTTAAGTGGTTCGACTCCAAACTCTTATGAAGTTCTACTTAGAACTATGATTAACTTCCACTCCAAACTTTTACCAGTTCAACTTTGAACTCTGCAAGTTTTAGATTCCGATCTCTAGTGAAACCAGACTCTGAATTCCTATAAAACAGAATCCAATCATTTCTTTTTATAGACTCTGAATTTCATTTTTGGTTAGACTTCGAACTTTTTAAACTTTCCTACACTCTGAACATAGTATGGTTTTTAATTACAAATGCTCCATTACAAAATGATGTCATGTATTCGGTTATACTTGGTTTATTATTAAAACGATATCGTCTATTCTATTTCAAACTAACTGTTGGTTGAGTTACATGTGTACAGGTCCCTCCGATTTTTAAAGAAAAGATGATTGTTGGAGAGGGGCCGACCGAGCCTATAAATAGGAGCTCATTAGAAAGAGCTAAATACACATATGAAACAAGTTGATTGATCTAGAGACCACACGTTGTTAAGGTGATTTCTACATAGAGAAGTTTTTCATGATTTGTGCGTACTGAACTGCTCGTTCAGATTGCTTCGTGAGACTCTGAATGTTGGTTATTACATTCAAGGGCTTTCGGGGATAGGAAGACATAGGTGCCGACTACCTTGAAGTTTTAGGGCTTCCTTGATGAGTAAGACATAGGGTCAAACTACCTGGAAGTTGAGGGCTTGCTGCGATAGCAAGACAGAGACTCTGATCTTCGTATCGAGGGCTTACCCTGGTGTGGGTAAGACGGACTTGATTGAAAGTATAAATCAAGGGACCTTTATCCAAGGTTGTTGGATACCCTTCTCTTTAGGTTAAAAGACTTATATCTTGTTACTCTTAGTTTTAATACTTGGTTTTTTCCGCTGCACTTTTGTATTATAAGAAAAGTATAATTTTCTTATATTTCCTTACACTTTTACTCTAATTAGTTTAGATTCTATATGCTTTAAGGTAAAATCGCATATTTTAAACTTTAGTTCCAATTTTCCAATTGGTGTTAGAGGTGTTGTGAATTTTATTAGTTTAACTTTGTTAAACTTAGGTCTTTCCTTGCTTAAGGAATTTTTAAGGATTACAATTCACCCCCCCCCCCTCTTGTAATTTGAGCATCTGTATCACTATTTTGATCCTACATACATGTCGACTACCACATTTACTTGGTGATGTGAGTTTTTTTCAATTACACTATACAAGGAAGGTAATGAGGATAGAACTAATGATTAAGTATGACATGTATAATATAATTATTAATTTACTAATTTAAAATATATTTTACATTATTTTATCCCACCTATTATAATAATTAAAATATTGTTCATGCACACTTATGAATTACAGCCTCTACAGAATGACATGTGACTTTTTTCCTAACCTAAATAAATGGGTTATTTTAAAAATTTATTTAATGTATGAATATAATAATTATAAAAAGATTATTTTTATAATTTTAATGGAACAATATCCCCTTTGATCATGGTCAAAGCAATAATATTGTTTTGAATGGACCCATAACATCCAACATGGGCATAACCATTTTTATAACTAAATAAAAAAACTAATAAATGAAATAAAAATCTATAATGATAGTGGAATAATATGAAAAAATATATTCACAATTTTAATATCTAACAATATTTTATTTTTATAGAGTTAGAAACTATACAAAGATATATTAATCTTAAGGTAAGGGACTTACTTTTTAAAACACCTTTTTAATGAATTCTTTACAATTTATTTTCATACATTTTTATGTTCTTATTAATGTTTCAAGAATTGTTTTTTTTCATAAAATTTTTAGAAATTTTATTTTTGAATATATTTTTCTTTATATATAATGATTTGTAATTGAATAAATTTAATTCTTTCTATACGGCTAATTCTTGACTTTTTACAATGGTGAGGAAAATAAATATTTGTTTTCATATATATGAATTAGAAATATTATCTCATGGTCAAGGACATTATTCATTATTATTACTAATCTAAAATTTAAGATATTATTTTAAAGTGGATCATATTCACGATCTTATATAAATTTTCAAATTTGAATTGTTTTCAATCAAATGGGATATTTATCATTATGATCATGAGAATATGGAAAGTATTTTTCTTATAGAATAAAATATATTTTTCGTTAGCCTTATGAAGAAACAATGCAATATTATATTTTTTTCTTTATATGGTAGTTGAGAAGTATATTTGTTGATGAGTGATCCCAATATACCCTATTATGATTGATGATCCTAATATTTCAATCTAATTTACCAGGTAATGGTTAATCATTAAAGTTAAAAATTGATAGAGATGACTAGTTAACTTACACCTATGTAATTAATATGGTCTCATTTATTTATAACATGGGTAAAATGTGACTGAGAATGATTTATTTATATTATTCTTTATGATACATAAATTATGATTCCCATAATGATTTCTCTAGAAATCATATGGAATCACAAGATAAGGAAATATTATGATAATTTAAAGGTGGAAGGTTTGAAATGTATTAATGACTTACCATATACCTCAATATTTTATCATGGTTTTCCTATACTAAATAATTTATTAAAGAACATTTTCCATTATAAATGGTTGGTATTAATATGTGGAAATGTTCTATTTATATTTTTTATGTGTTTTTGGAAAAATAAATAAAAATCATGTGTTTTTATGTTTTCACTAGAATAATAGGATTCAATTTTTTTGTGTCCATTAATAATATTTTTATTCCCATCCAATGTTTTCAAATGATTATGTCATGATATATGGATTAATAAGAACTATAACATGGTCAATTATCCTACCCTGGACTCTTATTAAAATAATGAGATGTGGCTTCAATGAAATAAGGGTGTTAACATAATAAATTTTTTATATAAAAATGCACACTATAAGGAAGTGTATACATTATTATGTTTTGTATTCATAAAAAAACCTAAAAAATAATGGGAATTATAAAATGTAAAAATCTATACTATTAATCTAGTATTTACACATTATTAATGTAATAATAAATTAAAGTTTCTATTGAAGTATGTTTTAGATGCCATCAGTGGTTAGAATATTGATAGAATAAAAAATTAAGATATTTTTATATTATGATTATATTATAGTGGGATAGATTTTAAATTTTTTCTTTTTTGATTAATTTAATCCATTTCTATAAAAATAATTATCTATAAAGGAGACATGGATACTAATGAATATATGGATCAAGGGGATAATAATCTTCTGAATGAGTACCCTAGAGTCATTTAATGATATAAATTTATGGTTCCATTAACATAGGTGATATAGTAAATTAATTATGACACCGATGAAAAGGAGAAATTGAATTATCCAAGGTGCAAGATGACTCTAGTGGGGTATTTCTTGAAAAACACCCTCTTTCTTTTAATGAATCTTCAGACTGAGTAAAATATAACATATTGATAAAAACATTCAAAAATTTATTTTACGTTTCATAATGTATATAAAATAAGAAATTTATAGTAGATATTTATTATTTTGAAGGTGAACATATTGACAGTGCTCACTAATTTTGAAATCTAATGAAAAGATGAGATTGAATCCATTGTGTGGAATTTAATTTTAGATCATTTCCATCAAAATAATTTTTTTAATGTTACTCATCATATAATGGAAATAATTTATTTTAAATTGATGAAAAAAGGATTAAGGCTCATTGGTCACATATAAATGTTTTTAACTAATTTTTTAATGTATATATAAAATATAATTATGGACCAAGTGTCTAAAATTGATAGAATTTACACAAGTCAAAAACAATATTTATGATGAGTCTAGGAGTCTCATGACATGAAAACATAGGTGGGAATTTTTTTCTAAACAAATTGAGATGGGTATTTCTGAAACTTATATACCCAATGATAGTAATATAATGAAGTTGTATAGGTTATGAACAATGGACAATTATTCAACTATGAAATCTAGAGGTGAGTCTTACCAAATGTTCCAAATGTGATGGAAGGCATTTTGAATATTGTTTTATATGATTGTGGAACTATTAGAATTGTGGTATTCTCATTTATTAAGATCATGACATCAATAATATTCTGTTTGATCAGAATAGTTATAGGAAAATGAAGATTCTTCTATCAATTAAAAAATTTGATTTTAATGAAATGGGATCTTATTCTCACACATGTTACAATTCAGTTACTCATAGTGTCAATAATTAATATTTTAAAAAAAATCCAAATACTTTTTCTACTACTAAAATAATTACATACCCCTAAAATTAAGTAATTACTTGTTAATTTCATATTTATTCATGTTATTCCAATGAATTTTCTAATTCAAGATCAAAAAATTCATATATATAATAGAAATTTTAATGTAAAATAAATATACAATGTCAAGAAATGATGTTAGAACACTTATTAAAAACTATTTGACGTTATATAAGGATAAAAAAAATTATTGAATTATTCCTATTATTGTTTTATCTGGTTCTTTATAACCAAATTCAATTTACATTATAATTAAATTTATTATGATTTTTTAATATTAATAATTCCATTATAACATCATAATTTTTTAGTGTGTTATATTATGTGATAATGTCGTAAGAGTATATTTCATAGTGAATTGTCATAGGTAATTCCATACTATAATGAGAAAGTATAAGTTTGATGATAAAATTCATCAAATATATGTTCTATAACATTATGATATCATTTATAGATACATTAATTATATAGGTTATCATGGGTGGAGACTATTAGGGATTTTTGGAACATTATTAGGGTTTTATCCCTTAGTAATTTCAAGTGGAAGTGAATATGAGAACATGAACCACCCATTCAAAATAAATATTTATATGTGTCATTGGATGTTACTATTAGCATATTTCTTTATTGATCCCTGAACATAATGATTATAATTAATTAATATTACTTGTCTCCAAAATTTCTATATTTACAAAAACTACAATGAAATAATTGTGTGGTCATGTATGATAAATTAGGTGTGTCCTGAATGAAATGGTATTAAATAATAATGTGAGAAAGTATTGTTCACTTATATCCATTAATCGAAGATGATATCTAAGTCCCTTTGATGGGAATGTCACAACATAAATAAATCTATGGTCATGGTATTTTATATGGAAGTTCATTTCGTGTAATTCAAATAAAAATCATAGATCATATAGGTTGATTACATAAACATGTAACCTACTAGATTATTCATATCATGATAAAGTGATAATAATACAAATAAATAATTTTTATGTGTTTTAAGTTCATTGTGACATTAATTTTGTTTCTCTATATTGACATGTTTTGTTTCTTGTTTTTAACCTTATACATTGGGTGTCTCTACCAAATCCCGCTATGAAAGAGGCTTAGAGTATCACACACAACATGTATCCATTACCTCAAATAAAAAAATTATTATTTAACATATTGAATACATGTTAATAGCCTATATTTTTTAATAAATATTAATATTTACTTGATGGAATATAATCAGTCACTGGTTATTCGTGATAATATTTGTGAGAGTAATGGTTAATAAATATTTATTTTTTATTTAGTAAATATAATATATATTTATTTATTAGATAATACTATATTGATATGAATTAACTATATAAATTGAAATTATTCAAGGATAGATAAATAATTTTGTGGAATGGTGGGACATGATTAAATTTCTAGAGATAAATAATATAAAAATATTATTGAAACCAATGTTAGACAATTTATTCATGAAATAATATTTATTAATTTTCATGTTTTAAAAAATTCAATAAAAATATTATCAGTATTATTTAAACATGTAGTGTATAGGTGATTAATAAATTCGAATAGTTCTATGTGAAATTATTTTTTTCATACCCCATCACTATTTGAACCCAATTAAATTATTTGAAACCATAGTGTTTTCCATTTTTTGGGTTGTGCACATCGACATATTGATAGTCCCCTCATACCCTAGATGGCCCCACTCCATTAATTCTCTAAACAATGAATAGGGATCCTTCTCCACCACCCCTCTCTATTCATGAGAAAAAATGTAGCAACCCAATATTGACAAACATAAACATGACATCATTTTTTTTTTGGAATTTTAATTTCATTACACAAACACATTCCAAAATATCACATTAATTTAATGAATTTTAAAACATGGGAACATAAACAATGGTACATAAGTGATCTACCATATATCTCACTAGGTTCCCCTTGAATAGAATTTTGACATCTTGAACCCAGATTCCACTAAGAGGTTCTTCGACCCAAGTTGTCCACATGGCCTCAAGTGCATCTCCTTGAACGCCAGAGGCTCCCAACTAGTAGTGATTTCCTAGAGTGTGTCCATGGGTAAACTATTCTCTCATTACCAGAGTAAAGAATATCAGATAAACATGATAATAGGTAAATAGCAGAAGAAATATTGAAAATACATATTATACCACATAAGTGGGAAGAAAAAATAAACAACTGAAACAACCAATAATCATACGAAAAAGTTATTTATACATGTCATTAATCTATAAAGGTAGAAAAAACGGATTCAAAGAAATGGTAATAACATAGTATATAAAAGTAGCAAAAATAAATCAAAAAATATCCATGAATCCTAAGCTCCAACTCAGACATCTGCTACCAAGCTTGATCCTAATTAACAAAATCTATATCAGGTGTCCAAAGAGAGATGCTTCCATTTTTCCACACCAGCATACATTTAATCTTGCTATGTGTTAATGGAATCCCAGATAGTGTGTCAAATAAATCCTAGTAGGCCACCACATATGTATTTTATAACATCGAGTCTATGTAAAATAAATTGGACATTCTAGAACATATATATATATATATAAGAAAATAAGTATAGTAATGTAAATAAAGAAGTATATTCTTCATCCTTAGATGGTGTCTAAACATGTAACCATTTATTTTATTAATTATGTTCAGTTTATATAAATATGTCACATGATTTATAACCAGCATAAACATCCTAATATGATAATGATTATGAAAGGATTTAACATATAATAAGGAATACTTTAGTGATAATAATAAATAAATGGATCCAAGGTAATATCAATGGAATCCATGTTAGTGGGGGTCTATAAAACTCATTATCAACATGTAGACCAGCTGAAATAGTAAGAGTGTAATACAATTGAAATTTCCCAAGTCATTCCAAAATAATTATTCAATCCAAGTCCAAAGAACTCATCTAAGGTAAAATAGGGAATCAATAACTAGGTCTGATGGCTATAACCGTGACGCCTCATGTCTACCTACATCATGCTAGATCTGAGTAATATATCCAAGGAATCCTAATAATGATAATGGAGGGATCCTATGGTGTCATAACAGTCATCCACTGATAGAAACAGTTTGGGTTCCAAGGTAGGTATCAACCATGGAAACCAACATCCCTGAATTGGAATGGCATCCACAAGTGCTCAGGGAATTCCCTCTAGAACCCAAGGCTATCTCTAATTTGATCACTCATATAATTATTTAATGGCTCATATACATTATGAACCATATAATTGATTCATTTCAAAAAAAAGAACATGTGATTACCATTCCATTAAATAATTCAAGGGGGTTTCTTCCAAACCATTCACTAGTGTGACAATGTTTAAGGAAATAAACCCATTTAATAATTCATATAAGTATTATCCAATTATTTAGGGTCACATTGCTTCCTTCCATCAATCATGGAAATGTGTACTATGGACATAAAACCAAGTCATTTTAACATATTTAGTTAGGCCAAGTCATATGCGTAGTATACATTCTAATTTAACCATTTAAATATTTATTTATTAAGTTGAAGAACATACCTTAGATGGGTAAAGTGATAATCATATGTGTGCTATAAATTAAGAATTCATTGATTTAATTAAAAAATCTCCATTATCAAGGACATGTCAAGGCACACTCAAATAGTAGTGCAGATAATACTAAAAATCTAGTAAAATAATATTTATGGAAACACCCTATATGGGATGGATAGTGTTAAGGTTGTAACCTCCTACTATATGATTATCAATAATTAAAAAATCTCCAAAACACAAGCACGATGAATTCAAGAAAGGCATAAAAATTTAATAGTCCATTCCCAATGAAAACAGACCATGTACAACAACATAAATTAATAAATGACGAAACATGATATATGAGTTATAGACCACCTACCTCATACTCATACAACTCTCATCATCTAGTATCATCCTCTTGTTTGTCCTGGATTGGAATATATCTTAATAATGGATAAATTCATTGAAAATACGTAGTATGAGTCTTCATCTAAATAGAATCATTGATAGAAAGAAGAATGAAACTTAATACAATGGAATCACGATCATACTAGTTTTGATCCAATTAGATGAATGGTGCTTTGATCAGACTCCAAACGAAAAAATAAGATAAAAACAACCAAATAGATTCAATGGAGATCAAAGGAGAATAAAGGGGTGGTTTCCACTAGAATGAGTCAAGGGGAGAAGTGAATAGGGTAAAATATTTTATTAAGGTTAATTTATTCATTACCACCAAAAACCTAGGTCGCACAGTTTTTTCTCATGATTGGAAAAAATGTGTGAAAATTATGTGCCCTCGTCTACTTCAAGGGGAATTTTTCATGATTAGGACACACTGTTAGGGAAATTGTTCTCTAACCATACAAAATTCTTCAACAATAATGTATGTTGTTCTTTCATGGGTTTAAATCCCCTAGCACACAATTAGAGAAAACCTTTCTCCCTACATCACACCAGTATCGATCCCTACATGGTTGGGAGAGACCACTTGGGATGGGTTTCCTTGTTTTTACTAACCATAAAGCCCTAGGACTTTCTCTAATAGTTAGGGTTGTGCACTCTGAACAAGATTTGGACGCCCTTGAAGCCCTTATAACCACATTAGGCATCCTCATTATGTTTGTAAAATGTAATTAGACTAAATTTAAAAGGATTCAGAATTTTGTGAAAAATCAGGTTCTTAATATCTTCCTCCTTTAAAGGAACTCATCCCCGAGTTCACATTTCAAGGGAGGTGAAATGTTGTCTGATAAAAAATCTGGCCACTGGGCAAGTACATGGGCATCCTACTCCTAGGTCGTGTCTTGTATATGGATGTTCTACCATATCTCTCATAATATTGGTATAGATTGTCTGCAAAGAGCCTTCGTGTTCCTGTCAACGATTCATATATGATACTCCTAAAATAAGCCACCAAAATCTAACTTAACTTTATCAATATCAAAAGTATGAGACTAGTCTTCATGATAATGGAGAAGTTATTAAATTTGCAAGATGTTTTTCATGTCACATTACCAATGAAGTAGAAATAACTGATAGGATATCATACTGACTCCCTCATAAATCTAATCTAGCCCTACATACTTAGGTGATAGATTCCCTTTCCGCTATATCTGTTTATGGCCAAGCATGGGTGATACCCGCCTAAAAACATGATCCCTCACCTAAAACTCACAAGGTCATTGATGGAGGTCAACAAAATATTTTTTTCAAGAGTGAGTAGTAAACATAAAAATCCAAATCATCTGAATTTGATCTGAGGATTCATGAACTAGATGATGACCTAGTAAGGATTCCTCTCCTAGCTCCATCCAGCACATGGGTGAACGAGATATCCTACCATACAAGGCCTCAAAAGGATCTATCTAAATTTTTTCATAAAATCTATTATCATAGAAAAAAACTGTGAGAGGGATATGCTTCTCCCAAGAACCACTGAAATTAAGGAAGCATTCCTAGAGCATGTCCTCTAGAACCTATATCACATGTTCAGATTTTCCATTTGTATGATGACAAAAGTTTGTGCTCAAAATCACCTATGTACCCATGTCTCTCTAAAACCACTACTGAAACCATGTAATTTAATGAGAATTCCGATATGAAATGATAGAAAAAGGGACCCTATGTAGTTGGATTATCTCACGATTATACAATCTCTCTAGTTTATCAACTAATAAAGTCACCTAGAAAGGGAATAAGTGGTTTAATTTCATCATTTTATCAATGAAAACTAGTATAGCATTGATAACTGAAGGAATCATTAGTAAACCAACTAAAAATATAATGGAAACATCTAACCATTTCCATTATGGGACTGGAAGAAGTAGTAAAAAGCCTACTGCTTTGTGGTTCTCCATCTTCACCCACTAACATGTGGAATACCAAGTGATAAGACTTTTTATCTAACATTTTATTTCCGACCACCAATATTGGTACCACATATCGCGATACATATTATAGTTTTCTGGATGAAATTATGACTATGAAGTGTGGGACTCTCACATCTATTCTTCTCTCATATCTACAGGAACCCCGACACATCCACATATATGCAGAACATTGCCTCTATCCATAGATAAATCTAAAGGCAGGTCATCTTCTGAAAAACTCTCATAGAGAACTAAGCCTTCAGGATCTGAAAATTTCCTACTCTTCACTATCTCAAGAAGGTAAGAGGTAATTATCTGGTAAACTAGATAAGACTACTCGTGACTATCCTCAAACTCTATATAAAGTTAATAGAAAAGGGGTATCAATTTCCTTTCATCACTAGCTTCTCATACAGCTTGTGCCTATGTTTCATGAATTTGTATAACTACCAGTATATTGTGTTTTCCAGTCATATAGGAATGCTCAAAATTGATGGAATAGATGTGAATCATCTCCACTATCTGATTTTAAAGTCACATTGTGTTAAGATATATTTGAGTCTCTTGTGGTTTGTATACTCCCCAAATAATTCTCCCATCATATAGTGTCACCAAAAATTTAAGGCATGGAAAACAATTCTAGATGACGGCTATGGGTTAGGTGGGTTGTCTCATGAATCCTAAACTCCTGAAATCCTTAGGAAATGAATCAATCCTCCTATATCATCACTACTCATTAGACATTTCCTGATGCATAAAAAACATCTGTATAATCTCTTCTAGGATCTTTTAGAACCAATATAGGTGTTTAGAAAATCCTTACATTAATCTCTTGAAGGGATTTATTTTAGTCTTATGGCCACAAGAACTTATCACCCTTCTCTATAACATAATTAATAGGTGCATAAAGGCCTATTAAGTTCTGTAGGAAATTCTTGTAATATTCATCTATCCCCATGAAACTCCAAATATAAAATATTTTCTTGGGATGATGATAGGAAACCAAAACATTCACCTTCTCTAAGACAATAGAGACTCTAGATTCCGAGATAATATGCCTCAAGAAGTGAACTTTGTTGATCTTAAAGTGGTACTTGACAATATTTTAATAAAGATGATGCTCTCTCAGTTAAATGAGAATGATGTTAGTGTTCTTATCATGGTCACTAAAAATGTGGGAATACACTATGATATCATCCACAAAGACTATGATAAAAGAACCTAGATAGGTTTGGAGCACCATATTCATTAAATCCATGAAAACAAGAGGTGCATTCGTATGAACAAAAAGAATAATGAGATAGTCATATAGTCCATACCTACTATGATAAGCTGTATGAGGTATGAATGATGGGATTACTTGAACCTGATGATATCTCGACCTTATGTTAATCATAGAGAACACCCTATCTCCTCAAATATATTCAAATAGATCACCAATTTGAGGTAGTGGATACATGTTCCTGACTGTAATCTAGTTCAAACATCTATAATATATGCATAAATGATGGGTAGCATCAGCATTCTTGAAGAAAAATATGGGAAACCCTAACTAGAAGTATTGGGCTATATAAAACAATTGGAATTTAAGTCCTTCAACTACTTCTTGAGCTCCTGTAGATCAGTAGGTTTTATCCTATATGGATGAATGGAAACTAATGATACTCCTAGAATGTGATCAGTAGTAAAAACAACCTCTCTCTCAATAGTAAATCCATAAAAACCATTATGAAATACTTCCTTAAAATGATATAATAATAGATGAAAATAACACTTATGTAAACCATAATACTCCAAAAAGTGATCAAAAATAAAGGTGGTCATTCCACCTAGATCTTGATGCTCTTTTCTAGCTCTACTAGCCTAAAAATTCCACTCACCCTTATGTAGATATCTACTACCCTCAGGTGATGTAAACAATACCTTGTGGTGATACTAGTATACAATGGTGTGAAATGAGACCAACCAATATATCCCAAGAATTACATAAAATCCCATCGTCATAATAACAAAGGGGCCCTACAAGAAAGGGTAATTGCGTACATCAGGTGAATAGTCCCTAAATTGGTTTATTCCCTATGACCATACTCCTAATGGTGTATCCAGGGTAATTACGACATAGTAATATCGTCCTACTAACTGGAGGCTCTACATGCTAGATAAAGAAATTAAGGAGTGTGAAGCATCTGTGTCAAACAAAAATATACTATAATGGCGAATACTAGAATAGTACCTCATAATGTAGACTTTCTAGCACTCTGATCCTCGAGTATCAGTTATAATGCATGAAACTGACTTGTTCTGCATCCCTATGCTACAGCTTGACTACCCTGATTATGATATCTCTACTGGAATTTCAAACAATATGAAGTCTAGATAATTCAGCAATGACCACTTCCTCACCCTATCCCATTGGTGATTCTCCAACTTCCAACATGACATGGTGTAAAAGAACCTCTCCCTAAAAGTGGAACTAGTGAAGATCCTCTTCCACTGGAAGAAGATGAAATGGTCTCATAGAATTTATGGAGGTGGCCCATACAGCCACAAGCCTGACGCTCCTAAAGGTCTCTATCACACCGAGGATTGAGATTCCCCTGTTGTCTAAATTGATGTCATATCATGGAGTTTCCAATGTTGTTAATCTGACCACCACTGCTCTACTGTGAAAATTCTAGTGGTTACTTCCTGCTACTAGAAGAACTACTGGCCTACCATGGTATTACTCCTTTAAGCCGGGTACTATCTCCTTCCCTCATATTAGCTCAATGATAACTGCCTAATTAATTATCTTAGAGAATGTAGGTTGGATAATGGAATTCACCTAAGTATGGATCGCCTACAGAATCCCATCCTTGAAGTTTCTAGCACATGATATCTCATCTCTTTCTAGAAGATATAAAAATCACTATAACTTGATAAAACATGTTGAATACAACATCACGAACATAACACCCTTCTCGAGATAAATGAACACATTAGTTTGGTTAGCTCTCAGCGTTTGAGGAAAATTTTATCAAAGAAGTTAGTCTGGAAATAATCCCATACCACACCATAATGGTGACTAGCCTAGGTAATCACATCCCACCAGCACTTGGACAAATCACACATAAGGTATGCAGCAAGTTCGAACCATCATTATGGATGATTCTCTATAAGATTAAATATATAAAGAGTGGCCTCCATAAAAAACTATGAATCTTTTCGACCACCATCCCCCAAGAAGGTGGCAGGATTTTGTGGGTGGAACGAACATGTCAGACAATCCATCATAGGTGCAAGTAATGGGGCACCTTGCATGGACAACATCAGACATATGAAACTATCATGAAGATGGGCATCAAAAAATAGACCACTATTCATGGTATACTACCCCATCCACCCACATAAGAGGATTGGTATTGGTATTTTCTCAATATTAAATTATAGTGGTTTCAATAGATGAAGTTTAAATATCACCTTACCTCATCATTTACTAGAAAACATTTATTTCTTAAGTGAAATATCACATTTTTATATTGTGTTTTTTTAATTTTCATATATCAAAGTCCATTTAAAATGGTTCTCCATTTCTATTGATTCAGGTCCCATAAAAATTATCATTGAAATTAAAACCCATTAAATATCATTTTAAAGGATCAA
Source organism: Viscum album (assembly GCA_963277665.1). NCBI lineage: Eukaryota > Viridiplantae > Streptophyta > Magnoliopsida > Santalales > Viscaceae > Viscum > Viscum album. Next base: position 396,157,346 of record OY728151.1, on the reverse strand, counting down.
CTCACTAAATTACCAATAACAACCCATGTGGGCCCAAACAACTCATGAATTCAAACAATAAATCACTAAATCACAGTCCAAGAGTAGCATAGATATATATACAAAGAAGTCTCACTCAATAATCAAAAGGAATAAAATAATATCCAAGCATTTAAAATCACCTATATAGAATGTAAATTTTCTTTGCATGAGAATTCTTAGCGCCTACAATGATGCATGGGACAATGATCCTTGGCCACACATAATAATGCCAAGGATAAAATTACTTAATTAATAATAATAATAATAATAACCAACACTTGACTTGAGTTTCACTTAATGGTGAATTGATAACAACTATAATAGAAAAAAAATTAATTATATTTTGGGAAACGTGACATTCCCCCAATCATAGGTTAGTTACACCCAAGAATGTATTATAACCAAGTTCTAAAGAGTTTATAATATCCTACCTTTTTCTAAAAATATTAAAGTAAAAAAGAAAACCTATCATTTCATTTTGTGATGTTCCTAACCATGATTCCACTCAGAGGTTCCCTGAGCCCGGTTGGACACATTGCCTCATGCACATATCCCAAAACACTAGATGCTTCTGACAAGCAGTGAGGGGATATGGTGTGTCTTTTGGGAGACTATTCCCTCATTACCCGAGTGGATCACAATAAAGATAAATGATTATAGGTTAATATTGGAATCAATATAGAATAAATAGATGGTAAAACAGAAATCGAGATGAATAATAAACAACTAAAACCACTGATAATAATTCACAAAAGCTATTGATACATGTATTGTCTCTACAAATATTGAAAAACATGTGGGAAATGTAGTATAAGCAATATGAAATACAAAATTAGAAAAAAGATGTAAAAAAATATCCACAAAACCTGAGCTCCGGATCGTTCCAATATTACTATGCTACATCCTAATTAAATAAATAACTATTAAGTATCCCCATTGGTATGCTTCCATTTATAAACACCTATAGACATGTAATCTATCCGCATGATAATGTAATCCAAGATAAGGTGTGAGATAAATCTCATTAAGCCACTACCATTGAATTTTATAACATTTCTTCCATGTAATATCAATTAAATACTGTGTAGGTATTCATATATAAAGAAATTTGGTAATATAAATTCCGAAGTATCAGCATTAACCATAGATGGTGTCTAAACATATAGCCATTTGGTTTATTAATTATTTTCAGTTTATATAAATAAGTCCCATGAGGCATAACTAACACTGACATACAGACATTTTAATAATAGTGAGATAATCCAAGATATAATAAGTAATTTTATAATGATAATAATAATGAAAAGGATCCAAGGTAATATCCAAGGGATCTATAACCTAAGGGGTTGAGGCAACATAGTTGTAACCTATAGCCTGGATAACAGGGTGACAGTGTAATCCAAGAGGCATCTCCCAAGGTATTCTATAATAATAATTATATTTGTGTCCAAGGATCTCATCTGAGGTAAAATGGGTAAGAAGTGACTTGGCTCGATGGGTGTAACCATAAAACCTCTTGTCTATAGACATCATACTAGATACAAGGAGTGTATAAAAGGTATCCTAATAATGATAATGGAGGGTTCTGATATTTTCATATCAAGCATCAACTAATAGACAAGTATCGGGTTCCAAGGTGGGTTTGAACCATGGTGCTGGGATCCTAGAATCAGAATGGCATCCATGAGTTATAAAGGCATTCCTTTGAGAATCCAAGTATATATCGAGTATTACCACTCCATTAATTATTTCATGGTCTATATGCATTAGGCATAATATAATCAATTTATTTAATAAAACCATCCATGTGTAGAATATTTTATTAAATAAGTCAAGGTGGTTCATTCCATACTATTCAATAGTGTGACAATGTTTAACGACTTGAAACCACATAATACAAAATATAATAATTATTAAATTCATTAGGATCACTCATCTTCCTTCCACTGATCATGTAAATGTGTTCTACAAATGTGATACTATCTAATTCTATTAAATGTAAATAAGAAAAATCATATACATAGTCTTCTTTCTAATTTGACTATTTGAATATTGCTTTATCAAGTTGAATTTCATGCCTTAGATGGGTCAAGTGATAAGAATATTTGTGCTAGAAATTACCAATTCATTTATTTAATTAGATGATTACATTTAACAAGTTCAAGTCAAGTCACACCCGAACACTAGTTTATATATTCTTAATAAACCACTAAAATCATAATTATGGAAACACCCTATAGGGAATGGATAGATTTGTGGATGTAACCTCCAACGAAATTATTATAATTTATTAAAAAATATTTATATCATGAATATAATGAATACCAAAAAGGAATATGAATTTAATAGGCCACACCTGATGAAATTGGCGCGTTCACAAAAACAAAAATTTATATAATGACAAAACTTGATGAATGATTTATAGACCACCTACATCGTACTCGTATGAATCTCCCCATCCAGTATTAGGCTGTAGTTTTTCCTGGATTGGAAGATATCTAAGTAATAGATCAATTCCTTGAAAAAAGTTCATATTAGCCTAGATCTAAATAGCATCATTGATAGAAACAAGAACAATGAATGGATAAAAATAAATCGAGATCTACTCATGTGGATCAAATTAGACAAATTGTGTTTTGGTTGGACTCTGAATAGATGAACAAGATCCAATACTTACAAATAGATTTAATGTATCTAAAAGGGGAATAATGAAGGGTACTTTTCACTTAAATGGGCCAAGAGGTGAAGATACTATGTTAAAACATCTGATTAACAGTAATTCAGTCTTTTCACTCAAAATACCGGTTCATATGGTTTGGTCACATGGTTGGCCAAATCATGCGCCAATCGTTAACCCTTTGCTACTATAAGAGTCACATTGCATGGTTAGGCCACATAGTTTGGGGAACATTTTGCCAACCATGAAAAAAAACTCTAAAATAATGTCTAATGTTTTTTCATAGGTGTGAGGCCCTTAGAGTAAGGTTAGGGAAAATTTTCTCCCTAAATCACCTGACTGTTTAGCCCTACATGGTTTGGAGAGACCGTGTAGGTTAGGTTATATGATATCTACTAACCATGTGGCCTAGTGATTTTCTCCACCGATTAGGGTTCTAAGATCTGAAAAATCCGCGTACACCACTTAAACCTCTACAGCCTCATTAAGAATACAAATAGGTCAATAAAATAGACCTAAATAAAATTTAAAAGGATCAGTACCTGAGTGGAAAAACTATTTTCTTATAAGAAACCTTCTTAGAAACATCATACATATTAGATATCTTCATAAAATGGGAAAAAACATAAGAATTGCTAAGCTCATATTCTTAGTAAGTGTAATCAAAAGAGATATGTGAGCATAATCATGAAAATAAGGGTATGAGAACAGGATCATAACATTAAAAGTTCATAAAATGCATATAAAAGAACTTAATCAAGATTCATGGAATAAATATTAGAAATTCATAAGACATTAATCATAAAGAAATAAAATAACATGATCCATGAGAGAATAAGACATGGATTTTGGGGCATTAACGTATGAATATAAAATACTTTACATATTATTCAAGGATCACTTCAAAGACCATCATACTCGAAAAATTTCTTTACACAACCTAATTGACACCCCATTATAGCCCTATATTACTGAAATAGGTTCACTTCCCATTCCAGCCCAGTATTATTAAACTGAGTTCACTTCCCAATTCCAGCCTTGTATTAGTTAACTGATTTCTCTTCCTATTCTAGTGTTGTCTATCTCATGATATATAAATCTTTACCCAATGCATTAAAGGGATATATAGTTCTTTCTAATGACATAATCAAACAATATATACATGTTACATAAGATAATAATAATTCATTATATCATTACCCATTAAATGAAATGGGCATTATAAAAATGCAATCATTTCATAACCTATGGAGGGGAGACAGGTTTCACAATTATTTAATCATATAATTACCTATAAAAACAAGCAGATTTCATAAGTGTTTTATCAAGGTAAAACCCATAGAAAAGAAATAGATGTCATCAATAGAATTCAGTTAAAATATAAACCATTAATAAAAATAACACGAATGGTATTATTTGATGATATCCCCAATAAGAAATAGGTATCACCAACAGATGTATTATTAATTGGAAAATAATTTTAAAAGATGTTTTAAAAACATTTCTTGCGTAAAATATCCTTTCATATATGAAAAATACTTTTTAAAACATTAATTTTTCAAAAATACATTTCCTTGCAAATATATTTGAAACATATAATGTAATCATCAAAGTAGTGATTGTTCAGGGTGATGGAGAATATTTTCCACACCATACACATTAAAATGAATATTCCATTGATATTGTTCATATAAATCTAAGGATCCTTGATCAGAAAACAAAAACAATGTTAATTTTAAAACAAATTAAAAAAGGAAAAAATTAGATGAAAATTATTTTAAAAAACATTTGGATAATATTAGAACATTTTTTGAAGCATTTTTAGATGACATGGTTTTGGGAGAAAACATATTTTTGACCGAAGAGAGAAATAAAGTTTGATTTTCTAAAAAAACATTATTCATTATATTAAGCACAATATAGTTGATAAGTGATACCATTAAATGAAAATATAAATAATAAGCATAGCATAACAAACGTTTTTAGAGTTATTGAGATATAGATAATAATAATTGATCAATGGAATCATAATCATAAACAATCTTGATAAATGATGATATTGTAGCAATTAACTCTTTCCACATTGGTAATATTGAACCATAATCCCATGAGATAATAAAATTAAATGAATCTTAAGATTTCATGAAATTAATAATAATCATGATAAAAAATTTCAAATGGTATTTATATGCACCTCTTAAAATAATATTAGTGAATAACAAAACATGTATCTCAAAGAAGGTAAACTGAGACAAAAATCCCCTTACCGCTTTGGTAACATTTTAACCTTAAATTAATTGAAAGAGAGACCCTAAAATTGATGTGTAAATACCATTAATTCTCATTAAAATAATCATAAAAAAATTCATGGGTATTATAAACACCACATACAGGAAATATGTTGTGAACATGTCTTGTGTCTTATAGAAAATATATGTTAGACAGAAATCCATTACATTATGTCTTGAATCTCATATTACTCATTAAAACCTCATGTATAATAAATTTTATTTAATTATACATATATAATATAACCATATTCATATATATAATACAATATATGATTTAATTGTGACTTTATATTTCTCATTTATTTACAATTCTATGTTAAAGCTACAATTCGTGTAATAACCGCATTATTTTTAATACATCTTTGACCTATTATTCTTGGTCTTATTGCATAGATACATATTGAATAATATAAAAATTGATAACCAAAATATAAATATCATATATATTCATTAAATATGTATTTATAATATTCTATAAAATATAGAAATGGAAAATGAAATACGTCATTCATGGATACGGTACACCATAAGTACGCATGAACGTTGGTTCCATTTTATTTTTGAATTAAAAAAAAAAAATTTTATGAGGTATTATTATTAAATAATAAATTTTATTTCATATTTATATAATATATTTATTAAACTCATCCTTAATTCATTCCATGTAAAGCGTGAGAGAATCACATCGCTTCGTGAGGGGGTAGTCTATAGTACACACAAACGACGTTATCGTATTCCCACAAAATGGAAAAAATAAAGATATGTGTGAAACAATAATTAAAAAATCATAATAAAATATTTTAAAAAATATAACATATAAATTATAAGTCCATTATTATTCTCAGCCATGAAAGGTTGTAATAGAAAAACGAATGAAATCGGATCATGAAGTGGTAGTCGGTCGTATACACGAAAAAGGATTGTGTATCCTATTTGATGGAAGTTTATAAAGTTACAGGTTGTACCCTTAATATAATTACGTAGTAGTATATAAAAAATAATATGGTAATTATTTAATCATGATAAAAAAATTTATTGAATGGTCTTGAGAAATAAATAAAACAAAAATGTTCATTGAAGAACATAGCCTCTTCTACTAGTATCTCCATTTTTTTTACACCAAAAAATCATTTTGTGGGACTGTCATCAAATTCAAGGATTCTATGTTGAGATTAGTGAAGTTTTTATGTTATTTGGGTAGGTTTTTGATGAACACAAAGGCTATTAGGATTTAATAATTGATGGGGTGAGGGACATTTTTTAGTTAAGGAGGAGTGGCTTCTTGAAAATACTAAAATGTAAAAACTATTGGTAGGCCTAACTTACATCATGTTCCTATAATAGTGATTTTTTGTTTTATAAAATATGTTATATGGTAGAAATAATTCTGTTAAATGGGTATTTTAAAAGTTTCTTTGTCATTTTATCTTTAAGTATAAATTTTAGTCCCTTTGTAAACTCGTTTTTCTCTTAATAGTTGTGATTAATTTTAAGTGTTTTCTCTAATTGTTTTGTTACAATGTTATTATGAAATTATTAGACAATATAAATTATTCGGATTCAAAATATAGAATCCATTTTTTGAAATTACAATCACATAACTTCAGAAATTAATTTAAAATTAATCTTGCATTCTGGATGATACAATGAGTTATTAAAGTGAAAATGATCAATAGTTTGATGTGTTTTTATATCTAATTTCATTGTAAATTTTATTCCAGTGAACTAAATTGTATTTATTGAACATATAATATAGATAATTATACTTTAAAACTAAAATATAATATAATTTATCTATATAAATAAATTAGATGAAAAGATATTTTATAGTTAAATTTTATATTTTTCAATATTCATCAACAATTTAAATATTTCTGAAAAAAAACCCCCAAAAATAGTCTAATATTTTTTGAAACTATGAAATAAAAAATGAGGTTTTTTTTACCAAATTCAATTTTTAAAATTATCTAAAATTAATTTTATTGTTGTTTATAAAAATACATGAAAATATGTTTTTTGAGAAAATATTGTTTTCAAAACAAATAAATACTTACCAAAAAATATATATTTTATTATAAATATGTTTTTATAATATAAAACTATTATATTAAATAAGTATTTATTAATATTCATACTACAAATTTTAACAGTTTGGTTATAACTGTTATCTTTTAATAACTATAATATATCTTTTTTTGTTAAACCTCAGTTTTTTGTGTAACGCAAGATAAGTTAGTTTTGTGTGTAGAAAAATATTAACTTGTTGTAGCATAAAACGAAATAAATAAATGAAATATAATTTATTTATAAATAAAGATCATAAAACTAATGGAGTAACACTTTACCCCCTTGAAATAAATTTCACCCTAAAAATTCATCAATCTGATACAAATAAATTGGGATATTTATGCCTCATCATGTCCTCAAGTTCCCATAAAGCTTCTTCATACATGTGGTTTCTCCCAAAAAAATTAACAAGGTTATTGGACTTTTTCTGTATAACATTCCTTGTAAAATATATAATTTGAACTGATTTTTACTAATAAAAAAGATATTTCTCCAGTGGTGTGACCTTAGAGTTTAGTTCATGTGAAGGTTTAGGTATTTACTTTCTTATAATAGATACATGGAACACATCATGGATTTAATTGAGTGTTATTGGAAGTTCCAATTGATAGGCTACCATCCTGATAAGATCAATAATTTTAAAGGGGCTGATATGCATAGGGCTTAATTTCCCTTAATTCAAAAATCTCATAGCCTTCTTCCATTGAAAAATTCTTAGAAACACTTTGTCATAAAATTAAAATTCTAGGTTATGTCAATGATGATCAACAAAAAATTTTTTCTAACTCTAATCTTACTTGATATTATTCTAAATGGATCTATAATTCTCCTCAATTTCTTTAGCAATCATAGGTCCCAATACCTTTCTTTCTCCAACTTATTTCCATTATGTTGGAGGTATACATTTCTTCCCACGTATGGATTTATAAGAATCCATATGAATTCTTGAGTAAAATCTATTGTTGTACGAAAACCCAACTATTGGAAGTTTTTGATCCCAAACAACATTGAAATCCATAGAAATGATCTCAAAATACCTTCTAGGCTTTAAATTATTCATTCATAGTAACCATTCATATGAGGATGATCAGTGTTGATAAAAATTAGTTCCATATCAAGGGCCTAGAAAATACTATCTAGAACTTTTAGGTATACCATGAATCCAAATCATATATACTGGATTGAGGTTCTCCATGAACCATTACAACTTTAATAATGTATATCATATAAATTTGATACATATATATATATGTCTTATCTGATAGAGATGATGGGTGATAACTTAGTTAAGATATTGACTTCCACCCATATATAATTATTACCTTTATATTTTTTTCAGATTCCAACAACAAAATTCAAAGTGATGATTTCCATTTACATTTGATTATGGGTAATAGATGCAACATCCTCTTAGAATTTGGCCATATAGATTTATGTTTCTGACATACCAAACACTGAGTTACAAACTCTATGTTATCCCTCTCCATTTCATCCCACAAAATTGTATTCTTTCAAATCAATATACATCTTTATACTTTCAGGATGAATAGATAATTAAGAACAATGAGATAGCTCTAACAACATTATCTTTAAATATGGTATGGAATAAATTTATACATGGTTTAGAACCGTATCATTACCTCATGATCAATTTTAAATATAGGAACATTTATAAACTTCTTTTTCATCTCTATATATTTATTTTATTCCTCATTTATCTTGACTTTAATAGGTGGTTGAACATTAAATTGAGAAACATAAGATTTTACCCTTCCTTTTGGATTTCCATATCTAGGCTCTGAAAATACTAAATTATTAGATCATTTTTATTCTCATCAATGATAATCAATCATGATACTTTCAACTCAAATCATCATCCACCTTGTTCCCTTTCTCGGGGTGGTAATGTATTCTTCATTCATAATCCTTTATCATCCCTTTCTATTTTTTCTAGAAAAATTTCAACTCCTTCAGTGTGAATATATGCTTCACAATTTAATAACTGGTATTTATATTACAATTTTCTCTATTGAGATAATGCTTCCATATATTTAATGATAAATTACCATAGCCAAATCCAAATCATGAGTTGGGTAATTTTTCTCATGAATATTCAGTTGTCATGAGTAATAATTAATAACCTTGTTATCTTATATAAAAACACATACCCGTCACTTTATTGAAGAATCAATGTAGATTAAAACCCCTTCTCTACTATAGGATAATGTACCCATAGTTATACAAACTATACATCCCTTCAATTACTTTATATTTTCATCACATTCATCTATCTAGAGGGACATGGATCCCTTCTAAGTTAACTTGGTCATAGAATTTGATAGTCATCATAAAATATCCAAAAACTATCGATTAAATCAATTTAAACCATGAAAACTAAAGATCGCAATCATTGTTGTCAATCTGGTCCAACATTAAATTGGATCCATATTTGATGGATCTACTGATATACCTTCTATTGAGATTAAATTATCCAAAAACGAAACCTTTTTCATCCAAAATTAACATTTTGTAAATCTTCAATGCATTTTCTCATTTCATAGGTTCCTTATAAAAATTCTCAAGTGATCTTCATGCCCATCCTTGACCTTTGAGTAGATAGAAATATCATCAATAAATACTACCAAACCGATCAACGTAATCTCTAAAGATTATACTCATTAAATCCATAATGATAATAGGGGAATTAGAATGACTAAAAATCATCACTATATATTCATAGTGTCTACATCTTTTACTAAATGTTGGCTTGGATATATCCACCTTCTATACCCACAAATCATGACATATGGAATGATGGTCAATATTATAAAAGTTTTGAGCTCCATGATGTTGATCAAAAAAGTCATCAATACGGTGAGGAAGGTAATTCTTCTCAATTGTGATCTTGTTTAGCTCATGATATTCAATGCACATAGAATTCATCCATCTTTATTTATTCAAAAAAATTATAGGTGACCCCAAGTTGACACAATTGGCTGATTGAATCCCTTATCATGGTTTTCTTGGAGTTTCTTATTCAATTCTTGTAACTTAATTAGGGAGATTCTATAGGGGGTCTTTTAAATTGGTGTGGTACTAGGTATGAGTTATATTGAGAACTAAACTTCCCATTTTGGTGGAAGGCTAGATAACTCTTCCATAAAGTCTTCCAAAAATTAATTAATAATAGGAATATCATCGATTTAGAGTTTATTCCCATCCATTTGAGTTAAATATGCCTTTTGAATGCGAATTAAAACCCATGCACAGATAGAATCTCTATATTAATTTCATAATTTTTATCACATTGATAAGAGATCATAGGTTTGTTTCAAATATCAAATTTAACTTACCTTCCTTAATAGTTGATGTGATATTTATGTAGAGAAAAAAAATCCATGCCTATGATGACATAAAATTAAACCAGTTGATGAATGAAAATATTTGTAGGAGAAACATTCCCACACACATCAAATGGAGAGGAAGCAAAGACTTCATTTGTGATCATCAAACTGTTAGGGGTTTTACTACTAATTCAATATCTAAATGTTTGCGTGGCATCCTAATACCTGAATAAAATTATATAGATATAAAATAGTAGGGAAATATAGAGTAAGATATTACATTAGAAATTGTAGAGTGGATGGTTTCTGTAAATTTCACCACATCATTATCTAACACTTCATTGGAAATAGTAATCATAAGAGATTTCCCTTTTTCCCTCATTTTGACAGGTTTATAACATCGATCATCATAATTAAACCTTATGTCTGGGAACTGATTGGAATAATTCTCATTTTTCTTACACTTGAAGCACTGAATTGTGGGAGGTTCATTTTGTATATCTATCTCTATATTTGCATCATTAGTTACCTTTTTCCATCACCTAGAAAGTCAATTATATAATTACATTCCCTTCTTCAATTGAAAAATTTACTAGTCCCCTAAGGAAATTTCTTTCATGCTTCTTCCCCCAATTATATCATCAATGAAATATCATCTTCATCTCTTCATGCCTCTTATACATTCCTTTGATCTCTATATACATTTTCATGTCAAATCCATGATATTTATATGTAATTACAACCTTAATTTACAAATTTATTGCACATAGACCAATATATTCATATCTACTAAGTCTCTTATGGATAAATCCCTTTCAACTATTTTTTTTAATTCATTAAAGAATTGTTAAAACATACATTTAGGTCATATGATATTACCAAAATTTTAACTCACAAGTCTAGTAAAATTAGCCTCATCGGTACCAAGATATTAATCATCCTTTTTCTTTAATTTAGGGAACTCTTCCACTATATTTTAATGAATAATATAATGAAAGTAATTATTGAAAAATATGTTTTTGAGCTTGTCAAAATCCATGGATTCACTCTCATTTTTTTGTCTTGTGTTCTTAATAAGATACCACAATTTATCTAATTCACGTTCTAAATTGTAGACCACTAAAAAGTATTTTCATGTTCTAAACATTGGAGAAAGAAAAATATATTTTCATTTTTACTAACCCATTTTCCACAACTATTAGATCAGAATACCCTCTAAAAGAATGTGTACATTGCCTATGGAAGGAGTCAACTAAATTTGTTTCACTCTTTTTCGGTTAGAAATCCAACATGATTTATAGATTATAAAAGTTAAGTGAGCATTAAATAAATATTTATTATTCCAAATCCCATAACATTTGGAATCCTAGGGGTAAAATCACTTCATTTTCCATTCTACATAGAATTAATGTGGTTATTTTGGGTTTCATCCATTGAATAAAACCAAAAAACATAGAGTAAGAAACAATAATCATATTTGGAAACTACATCATTATCAAAATCACATATAGAATGTATAAATTATGACACCTTCTTCATTATATGACACCTTAGGTTTATCCCAGGTTATTCATAGCCATATTCAATTGAAATCCTTAATAATAGTTTGAAATGTTTTTTGTGAATTTAAAATGTCTATCCCTAAGGAGTGTCAAACTATGAGTGTATAAGACCCATTTTCATGCACCAGTTCCCAATAAATTCTTGATCAATATGGTGTTTTCCGGGTTGTTTCCCCTATGTAAATATATACCACAGCCACATCCACTTTTAGTGTCTAGGGAGTGTTGTATTTCTATGAAACAACTTGTTTTATCATTTAAAAATATTCTCATACATTTTTTTATACATTGAATCATCCTTAGAATTGTCCTTAGAAATATATTTAAGGGTCTCACTAATGTTTTATTATCCTATTTTCTAAAGTTTAACTAATCCTTCACTTTGATACCAACTATAGTGATGCAAGCTTAACATACATAGACATGACATATTTTTTGTGGAATACTCATTACGTTACACAATCACACATCGGAATACCATATTAGTTTAGTTCCATTATAAACATATAAACATAAACATTATTAGATAATTAAGTTACATTATATCTCACTAGGTTCTCCATGATATGTGTCTTTCTTACACATTGAATATATAATACATATCATCATAACATTGAGAAAGAAAACATAAGAAAAGGTGAGATAATATTCTCATTAAGGGTAAAAAGGGAGATATGTCATCATAATCAAGAATATAATGGTATGAGAAAATGATAATAGCATTACAAGATCATACCTTATATATAAATGATCAAAAGAAATAGTCATGTAATAAATATTGGAAGTTAATAAGACATGAATCATAAGGTAATCAGAGTAAACTGAGATATGAGAGCAAAAGAAATGGAATTTGTGGCATACACATATGCATGGAAAATCATATCCATGTTATTCAAGGGTCACTACCAAGAATATTATAGAGAATAAAGTCCTTTATTGAACTGGGTTCACACTCTCCTCCATCCCTGTATTACTGAATCGATTTCACATCTAATTCCAACCTTGTATTACCAAACCAAGTTTACTTCCCATTATAGCCCTTTAATACTGAAATATGTTCAGTTCCTAATCCGAACATGTTTATATAATGAGATATTAATCTTTACCCAATCATTAGCGGCAGATAGAGGTCCCACCTGTCACATAATGAAATCATACATATGTTTTCTACAAGATAAAAAAAAATCGTCATATCATAACCCAAGAAATGAAATGGGTATCATAAAAATGTCATAATATCATACCATATATAAAATAGAAAGATTTCATAATCACTTAATCATAGCATAACCAATGAAAAGAATGAGGCTTCATAAGAATTTTATCAGGGTATAACCTGTATAAGAGAAATAGTTTCCATCAACATCATTATATACAAACATATATCATTTATAAAAAATTATTAATGGTATTCTTGGATGATATCTCCAATAATAAATAGTTAACACTAACATATGTCATCTTAGACGTAAAATAATATTGAAATCTCTTTAAAAAAAATTTCTTATGGAAAATATCCTTTTTGGTTTAAAAACACTTTTAAAAACATAAAACATTTTTGAAAATACTTTTCAATAAAAATAAATTTGAAAACTAATCAAGGAATATTTGAAGTGGTGATTTTTCATGGGGATGAAGAATTTCATCCATTACATGCACATTAAAACAAATGTTTCTTTCATATTGTCTATAGAAGTTAAAATATCCATGATCAGAAAATTACAAGAAGATTAATTTTTAAATCATTTTGTAAAAAGGTAAAACATGGGTAAAACTTTATTCTATAATTATAGGAGAATATTAGAAAAAAATTACAAATTTTATTAGAAAACATGGTTTTGGGAGAAAACATATTTTTAACTGAATAAGGAAATAAATATTAAATTTATTAAAAATATTTTCTTAATTATATTAAGTACCAAAGAGTGTGAAAATGGTACCATTACATGAATATATAATGAATAACTAGAGGATAAAAAATCTTTAGTGTTCTTGAGATATAGATCATATTATTTCACCAATGGAAGCACAATAATTAACAGTACTGATAAATTATGATATTGTAGCAATAGAATCTTACCACATTGGTAATTTTTGTAATACCCTATGCTTCCATGATATTCTTCTTTTTTTAAATAATTCAATAGCTTGTGATGTAAACAACACCGACTTCAAGCACTCCCTAACCAATCAAAATAATCAATTAAAAAGTAGTCATGGATAGTAATTCCTAATTTTTGAAATTTTATAAATTTTATTTTTCAAATTGGAATTCATTTTTGGATTCAGAATATCAAAATTATTTTAGGGTTATTTTTTTATATTTTTGAAAAATGTAAATTTTTGATGAGTATTAAAAAACACTATGTTATTGTTTGAAACCAACTTTTTATTTCAATTCATTTTAAAGAAAAAATAGATAAATAATACCTATATTAGTCCAATGTAATTCATTGTAGTCAATTTATAATATAATTAGATATATAAAATTTTATTGATCATTTTAACATCTTTTACCCACCTTCTTGGAACATTTGAAATTTTGCATAAAACACAATTTTACAACTTCTGTGAATTTAATTTCAAAACTCTGATAGACAATGTTCTCATTGGTAAGTAAAATCTTGTTCAAAATAATGAAAATAAATTTTGGTGAATAATAACTTTTGAATTGTATTTACCACGGTTAAAAGTAAATAGGGTAATTAAAGGTAAAAATAATATCATAATAATATAAAATTACCCCAATACATTTCCTAATTCTATTGAAAAAGTTTTTTCTAACAAAATGAAATTTCGAACAAAATTATGATCCTTTTTTATCCACATGGGTCAGATTAATACAATTATTATATTTTATTTAATGAAGAGTTGAAAGTGTAATATTAAAATTTTAATAACTAAACCATTTTTAATATTGGGTTATACATAAGATATATTTGGCTATAAATATTCATTAGAAACATAAAAATAATTCCTAAATCATGGTATCTTATTTTTAATTTCTAGACATTAAATAATTAAATTTATTTCAGACAAAATGATTATGTAGTAATTACCTTATTAAAGAAAGATTAAAATAAATGATATTATAAATATTGAAATAACTGTGATTTTAAACTTTTAATGAAATAAACTAATTTTTTAGGTGACTATTGAAATTTTACGTTTGATTCATTTTTTTATGGAATCAAGTTTTTATGACTAACAAAAACCTAATACTAAATAGTGTCAAAGTTGACATAAATAATATTTTAAAATAAATAATATTTTATTACATGATATAAAAGTCATAAAATTTTAATGTTTTACCAAGTAACATGTATAGTGATAAAAATTTCCTAAATTATACATTTTATGTTCTTTTGGAAATTTATTGTAAATATATTAACCATGCAGTATAAAAGTACAAGAATACATGGTAAAACTTCAACTACTTAACTAAGGGTTAAATCTAAAAATAAGGATAATATGGTGACATAAATATGTCTAAAACCTATTGTTTGAGAGGATTTAGACTCATACCCATCTTACCCATGAAATAAATCCATTTTGAGCTATTGGAGAATGAAAATATTTTATAATAAATTAATATTTCAAGCTTTTCCTAAAGTTCATTACACCTATCTTATAAAAGGGTACTTCCCCTTCTCATAAATTCGAACCTCCAAAGCCATTTGGATAGAACAAAACTGGATCAAATATCCTCTCAGATACCCAAAATTAAACTTAGAGGAATTAATTTTACCATAAATCCTTTCTAATGATACATTTTGTTCAATTCAAAAGGAAACACCCGGAGAAGATGTAATTTTTTATCACCATTTTCAAAGTTATTTTCTACTTATAATTCCTCTTTCTTTGTTGTTTCCATAATAAAATAATAACTCATATACCTCCCACATAAATATATGTTATTATAAATATGGTACAACCATATTAATTATTCTATACATCCTATAAATGACAAAGTCATTATACGTGCGTATGAACGGATTACTGTCTCCACATCGTGGTGTAGTTTATTATTCAACACTTCATTATTTGGATGGGTATAATAATGAGAATAATTGATGTAATTAATATGTATAACATGTTAATTATTCTTTATATATAATATACCATCCAATTATATTCGATTTTACCATCAATAGAATGATATTGTCGCTTGTGGATACATATGACTTACCATCTCCACAACACGATAAGATTTCATTCCCTACTGTAACCATTATAGAATAATTTTCATTTTATGATTAAAAAATAATGTTTAAGAACATAATATAATTCTAGATATTAATCAAATACATCCTATTCATAATAAACTTTACTTACGTAACAAAACATATAAAAGAAAAAGATTCAGTTAGCACTCGAAACAATGATACTACTGAAATATTATCAAAAAAGAAATATTAGAGGATTTTATATGATATCATATATATGTATATGGTTATTTTGTAATATTATAATAATTATTTAACCATTATACTAGAGGATAATCTGCCCTCTACTATTTTAAAGTTCAAGGTAAGGGTTAATTTTACAATCTCTTTATTATCTGAGGTTGCTTATACGTAAGTATCTACTGGGACATCTTTATCATCCACATCCATTTTTCTTAAAAATGTATTGTAAAACATTTTTACTATTTCTTAGACTAAAGGTTTAAATTCATTTATACCCATTTTGGAAGTTTTATAAAATAATTTTAAAGGAATCTATTTTTCGTTTCCAAATAAGGTACTTTATGTCCTTTTCAAAAAATTAAGGAAAGAAAATTATTTTAACTTATATGGCGGTTGTAGCTATTTTCTGCCATTATAATGCCTTCAAAGATTCCCTTAAAATATTATAAGAATATTTTCAAAATAAATTTTTTATTTCAAATAATGTTACTTTAAAATTATTTCAAAGTTGAAATAGATATTTTCCTCAAAGAGTTTTACTAATTATTTTCAACTATGTCAATATCCTTTATTGGATGTTATTCATGGCTGAGGTTGATTTATTATAATACAATATTCCATATTGTATTAAACTATTTATGATATGTTGGATTGTGGATGTTATATTTTTATACCATTCATGGTTTATGGTCAAATTTGTCACGACCCGTCCTCGGGGCCCGTGCCGTGACTACCCCAAGCCCGCCTTCCATAGGCCAGGGGCTGGCGACTAGCACCAAAGGCGTAAATCCCGATAACAGGGAAGGCATTGCCTTTATAAGTAACAACCACCACAGAGTCAGCAAGCGGAAAGTAACTACAAGTGCAGAAAAGTAAAGGGGGCCGGAAATACAAGCCCAACTGTAAAGTACAACTCGAAAGGGAAAAACAGCAGCTGGAAGAATGAAGCGGCTCCTGGGTCGTCCGCCTCGATTCCTACCTGAAGGGTAGGTACAGATGGCTCAGCTCCTGGATCGTCCACCACGGATCCTACCTGAAGGGTAGGTACAGATAGCTCCTCTACTCCACAGGTCCTGTCGTCTACTCCGGGTACGTCCGCCCAGTGGTCCACCTCCGGGTACCGACCTGCTCCGCAAGTCTCAACTGCGATCTGCGCTGTCCGTCGTCTGCAACCAACACAACGAGGTGCGGGCATAGCCCGTGCAGGGGTGAGTATAAGCTACTCAGTAGGGACCCCGAGACCCTTAAGGTCTCACCAAATCCAACATGGATATCCACAAAGTAAAGGCAGCAATCACGAAGTAACATCAGACTCTACTTAGGTATACGCCCATACATATACCTAAGTCATCAAGTAACCCATCCAATCTCAAGGATACACAAAAATCATGAAATCAACGGATAACCATCACCCAGGTATATGCCCATACATGTACCTAAGTTATCAAGCGACCCATCTCAATCATGAGGAAACACAAAGGTCAAAGGTCTCAGCTCAAACCAGGATTTTCATTATCGAAACCGTAACTGCTGAAGAGCTCCGTCTCTAGAGTGTACAGTGGTCCTGTCACGACTCCGAGGCTGCCGCTCACTAACCTAGGACTGCTGAAGTACTCCTCCTGTCGAGTACTGCGGGTTTGCGGCCAACTACCGGGTGCTCCGTCCGCTGAGGGTCTGTCGCCAAATACCGGGCGCTACCCAGATAGCCTGCTGAGGTACTCCTCCCGTCGAGTACCGCGGGTCTGCTGCCAACTACCAGGCGCTCCGTCCGCCGTGGGTCTGCCGCCAAGTACCGGGCGCTCCGTCCACTGGGCTAGTCGACTCACTCCAAGTCGAGTCGGTCAAGCAGTCGTCAGGTCTCAGCCGGCTACACGGTCTCCGTACTCTGCACGCACGTCTCCACCGTCGCGGGTCTGTCGCTACAACCAAGCGCACACACTCCGTAGAGTAACGCGGGTCCGCCGCTACAACCAAGCGCTCCACCGTCAAGGGTCTGCTGCTGCATCCAAGCGTACACACTCCGTAGAGTAACGCGGGTCCGCCGCTACAACCAAGCGCTCCACCGTCAAGGGTCTGCTGCTGCATCCAAGCGCACCACCACTGTCAAGTACCACGGGTCCGCTCCACGAGCTACTGGTCGATACTCCAAGTATCACAAGGTCCCGCGAAGAAGTGTCTCAAAGGTCCGTCTCGTCACAGGGGTCTCAACGCAACAGACGGCGCGTCGATCGGACGCCCGGTCTGTGAGTTATTAGCCTTTTCGTCCCAGGGGACCGGTTGGTTTCGTGAGCGAAACCAAGCCCGGCCGTATCTCAACTGTACCCCGAACTCCCATAGGGTAAACTCAAAGGGACCGTTACTCAACGTAACCATCAACGCCGCTGACGGCTCGTCAAGCGGACGTCCTGTCTGAAAGATATCAGCTTTCCCGTTCCAGGGGCCCGGTTGGATTTCGGGTACAATCCAACCCGGCCATACTCCGACTGTATCCAAAACTCGGGCGGAGTATGTCAAAAGTTCCGTCTCATCAAGAGGAAGTCAACGAAACAGACGGCGCGTCAATCGGACGCCCGGTCTGTGAGTTATTGGCATTTTCGTCTCCGGGGCCCGGTTGGTTTTTTTAAGGAAAAACCAACCCGACCGTACTCCACCTGCGTCCAAACCTCGGGCGGAGTATGCCAAAAGATCCGATTCACTAAGAGGAACACAACGCGACTGACGGCGCGTCAATCGGACGTTCGTGGCTCAAGATATGAGCGCTTCCGCTCCGAAGGCCCGGTTGGTTTCGTGAACGAACCAACCCGGCCGAACTCAAAGTAACCCGAAACCTTGAGTGCGATATACCGAAACGACCGTCTCGATCCAAGGATCGCGTAGCCGCTGACGGTTCGTCAATCGGAGGTCCCAGGCCCAAGATATGGGCGAAAGACCGAAGAGGGCCCGAAACGGGGGTACTGGGCCCGGGGCGACCCGGCCCGAACCCCCCCCTGGGGTCGGCCGAACCGGGTCGGCCCGAACCGGGTCGGCCCGACCCGGCCCGAACCGGGTCGGCCGGGTCCGGTCCGGCCTGGGCGCGGCCCGGCCGACCGGACCGGCTCGGCTTCGGCCGAGCGGCCGAAGCGCTGCCGCCGCGGGTCAAACCCGCGGCTTGGAGAAAACGCGGCCCGCGCGGGCCGCGTGCTGGAAGGCCGGACCGCGGACGCGGTCCGGCGGCTCGCCGCCGCCGCGGCTCGGCCGCGGCGGACTCCTCCGGCGGCGCGCCGGGCGCCGCCGCCCCCGGTCGCCGGCGCCGCCGCGCCGGCGACCCGCGCCGCCGCCTCCTTCCGCGGGCCGCCGGAGATGCTCCGGTGGCCCGATTTGCCTCCCGTCTGCGCCGTTGTTCCTCCCGGGATGCGTCCTTCACTGCGGAATCAACATATGGCCCTTGCGTCGCGCTTTTGCCGTCGCTCGCCAAATCCGCACACAAAGGAAGATCGACGGAGGGTTGCCGGGTCTTGTTCGTTAGACCCGCACCCTCCGCGTTAGTCATAATCAACGGGAGAAACAGGAAAGAAACCAATCAACAATTTTAAATAAATTAAAATTGTTTCGTGATCGGGTTCTATATTTCAAAAGAATAAACACGGGATTTTAAAAAGAATTCCAACATCCCTTACTTTGTCGTTGCCGAACGGGGGATCGTCGCGGGATTTGCTCGTCGCGGAAGATGGAGATCGCCGCGTCGTCGCGGAATCGCTCGTCGCGTTGCCAATCTCCGGATCAAGATCAACGGATTTAATTAGTTTAAATCCGTTGATATTGAAATTAAAAAGGGAGAAGAAAAGATCCGATTCTCACCTTTGTTGCCGATCGAGGATCGGCCGCGGAAGAAAGACGTCGCCGAAGAACGTCGCGGGTAGGTCTCGTCGACGTCGCAGATCTTGGTGTGCGTCGTCGAATTCCGGTCGCCGGCGTTCTTCGCGTTCTTCGCGTTCTTCGCGTTCTTCGCGTTCTTCGCGTTCTTCGCGGAGAGGGTGGAGGAACGAAGATTATCTCAAATCCTTTCCAAGGATTTTTATGTTGGTCTTATTTTATAAACATGCCAACACGAAACCGGTTAAGAAACGATCCATCAATTCGTTGAATTAATTCAACGAAAGAAACGACCCATTTAATTCACGAAGAAACAGTCCATTTAATTCACGAAATAAACCGCCCAATTAAATGGTCTGTTAAGAATTAAAGAAAACGCGTCGGTTGACTTTTCAGTTACTTTGACGGGTTTCCGCGGGTGCGTTACTTAGCGAAAGAAACGGCGGGGCTCGTGCGGGTCCCACCGCACAAATATCCTACCAAGGGGTAGGATATTTCTGGATAGCATCCTATCCAGTTCAACTCAGTTCAAGCCGTCTTTAAGTGACTTCAAGTGGCTTCCAAGCAGCTTAAGTGAAATAAAATAAAGTTGTCGCACAAACTTTATTTTATTTCTGACTTAAAGCCGCAAAATTTAAAAAAAACCACGTCTGAGCAAACGCAACTCCGGAAGAGGCGTTTCTAAGCAAATACCGGCGCTGCGATTTCATCGGTGCCCTCAGAATTCGATTCCGGGCACCGGTTCAAAAGATAGAAAAACCCGCTCGTCCGTTCACTGAACGTACCCGAGCCAAAACTTCGGCAAATGATTCCGGGCACACCGGGCCTCGGAATCAGGTGCCGTCAGAAACTGCGTTCTTGTAAAATTCCAAAGAAAATTAAGAAAAAAAATTTCCTTGAAATTTTCGGGTCTTTACATTACTCCCACCACAGGGCTTTACGTCCCCGTAAAGCTTCACCACAACCTTAGGGAAACAAAGCGGTACTGAGCACGCATCAGAGCCTTCTGATCCCATGTGCTCACCTGGAGATTCCCGTGCCGCCATCTGTTGCGCACAAGAGGAATCGATCGCCCATGTAGGACCCGCTCCTGTCGATCCTCTATCTCCACCGGGACCTCCGTATAAGACACTCATCGCCACTGTCTAGCTCCTCATGGTCGAAGATATGCGAAGGGGGTCGAGCACGTATCTCCTCAGCTGGGATACGTGGAAGACGTCGTGCACCCGGTGCAACTGAGGTGGCAGAGCCAGGCGATAAGCCACCTCGCCAACTCTGCTGAGGACCTGGAAAGGCCCGATGAAGCGGGGAGACAACTTGCCGCCTTGGCCAAAACTCTGTTTACCACGTCGAGGTGAGACCCGCAAGAAGACGTGGTCACCCTCCTCGAACTCTAGTGGCCTCCGCCTCCTGTCAGTGTAAGACTTCTGCCGGCTCTGTGTTGTCCTCATCCGCTCCTGGATGACGTGGACCTCTTCTGACGTGGCCCGGACCATCTCTGGTCCCACATGAGCTGCGAGATTTCTTCTTTGCCGAAAAGAGAAACCTGGTCTCATCCCCTGGATGAACCACATTCTTTGCCTAAAACAGTCAATCCTAACATGGATGATACTAATCCATACCAAGGATGACGTCGTAAGGCCTCGACGCTACTACTAAGAGATCCAACCGTTACTCTCGCCTCCAAGGGTTGAGTCACACTGTCGGCATCAGTGTGTGGTAACTGGTCTCCTCCAGTAGATGTCTCACAAGTGAGGGTCAAGTCAACAGTCAACTGGAACCTCTTAGTAACATCACAAAAGAGGACAGGAATGAAAACATCTCAAAGGATGCGTCTTTTATTATTGCAGCTCATAATACAAGACGCTACACAAAAGCAACATCAACAAGGAACTAGAAGTACAAGAGACGTATCCACTAGTTCCGCTCCTGTCCACCTGCTTTACTGTTGCTCAAGCATTTGTCGTCGCCTCTTTCTCGGTGGCTCCCTCAAAGCCTGCGGATCGGGAGTCGGACAGTCACGTGCCAGATGACCCTTTCCGCGACATGAGTAACACAACCTGCTCCTTGCACGGCTAGCTCCGTTCCCACTCCGGGTGCCCTGCACCACCGGTCGTAAAACCCGAGACCGTCTAACTGCTGGTCTGGTCTTTCTGGGCCTCAGCATCATCTGTCTACTGCCCACAGATGACTCGGCTTCTGATCGAGAAACACGTGGCAAAGGCAGCAGCTCCTGATCACGCTCAGGGTGTAGAGCTACTGGCACAAACTCCACCCTGAAGAAGGTCTCAAAGTCTTCCCATGCGAAGTCCATCTCATCGCAAAACTGAAACAAGTGGCTCCACCACCTACCTGCTGCTGCCTGAAGGAGGCTGGTAGCAAAGATCACCATGAAGTCTGCCGGCGTCCCCACTAGCCTGAAGACTCCCACCACGGCCTCCAGCCAATCCTCAGCCGCCTGCGGGTCCATCTCTCCCCCGAACCTGGGTGGCCTCTGGCGCTGGAACTCATGCAGTGCGCGCAAGTAGCGGGCATCGCCTACTGCTGGGGCTGGTGGCATCGGTGGCCCAACGTATGGTAGTACCGCTGGTGCCTCCGCTGGTGCCTCAACTGCAAGAGGGCCCTGTACCGAAGCCTCGTCGCTCGTCAGACTGTCAGCACGCTCATCCCTCCGGGCTCTAGCTGGTCGTCCGAGAAAAGACATCCTGAAAGAAACAACGTAACACGATCAAACGATTATACCTGGTGAGCTGACCTGGTTTGAGCTGTTTTAAGGGGGGAAACCTTTGAAAACACACACGCAATCAGTGTTTTCGCGCACAAAGTCGGAAATCAGTTGTCAGGGTCCTGGTGTATGGATACGTCGGCCGCCCGCACCAACACTGGACTCCCTGAACTGAAAACCACACTCGGTACCCTTAACACTATTGCTTCACATAGAAAGAAAAGACGATCAGAGTCTGCGGTAGAACCGACCGCCTCTGATACCAATTTGTCACGACCCGTCCTCGGGGCCCGTGCCGTGACTACCCCAAGCCCGCCTTCCATAGGCCAGGGGCTGGCGACTAGCACCAAAGGCGTAAATCCCGATAACAGGGAAGGCATTGCCTTTATAAGTAACAACCACCACAGAGTCAGCAAGCGGAAAGTAACTACAAGTGCAGAAAAGTAAAGGGGGCCGGAAATACAAGCCCAACTGTAAAGTACAACTCGAAAGGGAAAAACAGCAGCTGGAAGAATGAAGCGGCTCCTGGGTCGTCCGCCTCGATTCCTACCTGAAGGGTAGGTACAGATGGCTCAGCTCCTGGATCGTCCACCACGGATCCTACCTGAAGGGTAGGTACAGATAGCTCCTCTACTCCACAGGTCCTGTCGTCTACTCCGGGTACGTCCGCCCAGTGGTCCACCTCCGGGTACCGACCTGCTCCGCAAGTCTCAACTGCGATCTGCGCTGTCCGTCGTCTGCAACCAACACAACGAGGTGCGGGCATAGCCCGTGCAGGGGTGAGTATAAGCTACTCAGTAGGGACCCCGAGACCCTTAAGGTCTCACCAAATCCAACATGGATATCCACAAAGTAAAGGCAGCAATCACGAAGTAACATCAGACTCTACTTAGGTATACGCCCATACATATACCTAAGTCATCAAGTAACCCATCCAATCTCAAGGATACACAAAAATCATGAAATCAACGGATAACCATCACCCAGGTATATGCCCATACATGTACCTAAGTTATCAAGCGACCCATCTCAATCATGAGGAAACACAAAGGTCAAAGGTCTCAGCTCAAACCAGGATTTTCATTATCGAAACCGTAACTGCTGAAGAGCTCCGTCTCTAGAGTGTACAGTGGTCCTGTCACGACTCCGAGGCTGCCGCTCACTAACCTAGGACTGCTGAAGTACTCCTCCTGTCGAGTACTGCGGGTTTGCGGCCAACTACCGGGCGCTCCGTCCGCTGAGGGTCTGTCGCCAAATACCGGGCGCTACCCAGATAGCCTGCTGAGGTACTCCTCCCGTCGAGTACCGCGGGTCTGCTGCCAACTACCAGGCGCTCCGTCCGCCGTGGGTCTGCCGCCAAGTACCGGGCGCTCCGTCCACTGGGCTAGTCGACTCACTCCAAGTCGAGTCGGTCAAGCAGTCGTCAGGTCTCAGCCGGCTACACGGTCTCCGTACTCTGCACGCACGTCTCCACCGTCGCGGGTCTGTCGCTACAACCAAGCGCACACACTCCGTAGAGTAACGCGGGTCCGCCGCTACAACCAAGCGCTCCACCGTCAAGGGTCTGCTGCTGCATCCAAGCGTACACACTCCGTAGAGTAACGCGGGTCCGCCGCTACAACCAAGCGCTCCACCGTCAAGGGTCTGCTGCTGCATCCAAGCGCACCACCACTGTCAAGTACCACGGGTCCGCTCCACGAGCTACTGGTCGATACTCCAAGTATCACAAGGTCCCGCGAAGAAGTGTCTCAAAGGTCCGTCTCGTCACAGGGGTCTCAACGCAACAGACGGCGCGTCGATCGGACGCCCGGTCTGTGAGTTATTAGCCTTTTCGTCCCAGGGGACCGGTTGGTTTCGTGAGCGAAACCAAGCCCGGCCGTATCTCAACTGTACCCCGAACTCCCATAGGGTAAACTCAAAGGGACCGTTACTCAACGTAACCATCAACGCCGCTGACGGCTCGTCAAGCGGACGTCCTGTCTGAAAGATATCAGCTTTCCCGTTCCAGGGGCCCGGTTGGATTTCGGGTACAATCCAACCCGGCCATACTCCGACTGTATCCAAAACTCGGGCGGAGTATGTCAAAAGTTCCGTCTCATCAAGAGGAAGTCAACGAAACAGACGGCGCGTCAATCGGACGCCCGGTCTGTGAGTTATTGGCATTTTCGTCTCCGGGGCCCGGTTGGTTTTTTTAAGGAAAAACCAACCCGACCGTACTCCACCTGCGTCCAAACCTCGGGCGGAGTATGCCAAAAGATCCGATTCACTAAGAGGAACACAACGCGACTGACGGCGCGTCAATCGGACGTTCGTGGCTCAAGATATGAGCGCTTCCGCTCCGAAGGCCCGGTTGGTTTCGTGAACGAACCAACCCGGCCGAACTCAAAGTAACCCGAAACCTTGAGTGCGATATACCGAAACGACCGTCTCGATCCAAGGATCGCGTAGCCGCTGACGGTTCGTCAATCGGAGGTCCCAGGCCCAAGATATGGGCGAAAGACCGAAGAGGGCCCGAAACGGGGGTACTGGGCCCGGGGCGACCCGGCCCGAACCCCCCCCTGGGGTCGGCCGAACCGGGTCGGCCCGAACCGGGTCGGCCCGACCCGGCCCGAACCGGGTCGGCCGGGTCCGGTCCGGCCTGGGCGCGGCCCGGCCGACCGGACCGGCTCGGCTTCGGCCGAGCGGCCGAAGCGCTGCCGCCGCGGGTCAAACCCGCGGCTTGGAGAAAACGCGGCCCGCGCGGGCCGCGTGCTGGAAGGCCGGACCGCGGACGCGGTCCGGCGGCTCGCCGCCGCCGCGGCTCGGCCGCGGCGGACTCCTCCGGCGGCGCGCCGGGCGCCGCCGCCCCCGGTCGCCGGCGCCGCCGCGCCGGCGACCCGCGCCGCCGCCTCCTTCCGCGGGCCGCCGGAGATGCTCCGGTGGCCCGATTTGCCTCCCGTCTGCGCCGTTGTTCCTCCCGGGATGCGTCCTTCACTGCGGAATCAACATATGGCCCTTGCGTCGCGCTTTTGCCGTCGCTCGCCAAATCCGCACACAAAGGAAGATCGACGGAGGGTTGCCGGGTCTTGTTCGTTAGACCCGCACCCTCCGCGTTAGTCATAATCAACGGGAGAAACAGGAAAGAAACCAATCAACAATTTTAAATAAATTAAAATTGTTTCGTGATCGGGTTCTATATTTCAAAAGAATAAACACGGGATTTTAAAAAGAATTCCAACATCCCTTACTTTGTCGTTGCCGAACGGGGGATCGTCGCGGGATTTGCTCGTCGCGGAAGATGGAGATCGCCGCGTCGTCGCGGAATCGCTCGTCGCGTTGCCAATCTCCGGATCAAGATCAACGGATTTAATTAGTTTAAATCCGTTGATATTGAAATTAAAAAGGGAGAAGAAAAGATCCGATTCTCACCTTTGTTGCCGATCGAGGATCGGCCGCGGAAGAAAGACGTCGCCGAAGAACGTCGCGGGTAGGTCTCGTCGACGTCGCAGATCTTGGTGTGCGTCGTCGAATTCCGGTCGCCGGCGTTCTTCGCGTTCTTCGCGTTCTTCGCGTTCTTCGCGTTCTTCGCGTTCTTCGCGGAGAGGGTGGAGGAACGAAGATTATCTCAAATCCTTTCCAAGGATTTTTATGTTGGTCTTATTTTATAAACATGCCAACACGAAACCGGTTAAGAAACGATCCATCAATTCGTTGAATTAATTCAACGAAAGAAACGACCCATTTAATTCACGAAGAAACAGTCCATTTAATTCACGAAATAAACCGCCCAATTAAATGGTCTGTTAAGAATTAAAGAAAACGCGTCGGTTGACTTTTCAGTTACTTTGACGGGTTTCCGCGGGTGCGTTACTTAGCGAAAGAAACGGCGGGGCTCGTGCGGGTCCCACCGCACAAATATCCTACCAAGGGGTAGGATATTTCTGGATAGCATCCTATCCAGTTCAACTCAGTTCAAGCCGTCTTTAAGTGACTTCAAGTGGCTTCCAAGCAGCTTAAGTGAAATAAAATAAAGTTGTCGCACAAACTTTATTTTATTTCTGACTTAAAGCCGCAAAATTTAAAAAAAACCACGTCTGAGCAAACGCAACTCCGGAAGAGGCGTTTCTAAGCAAATACCGGCGCTGCGATTTCATCGGTGCCCTCAGAATTCGATTCCGGGCACCGGTTCAAAAGATAGAAAAACCCGCTCGTCCGTTCACTGAACGTACCCGAGCCAAAACTTCGGCAAATGATTCCGGGCACACCGGGCCTCGGAATCAGGTGCCGTCAGAAACTGCGTTCTTGTAAAATTCCAAAGAAAATTAAGAAAAAAAATTTCCTTGAAATTTTCGGGTCTTTACAAAATTATTTTCATTTAATATGCTAATATTAATATGAATTTTTATGTTATGTTTTAACCATTCCATATGAGAAATAAATTGGACTTAGTAAGTGATGGGAAGGGACTGTTATAGCTCCTAGATGCATCAGAAGGTCCTAAGAGACAAACTAGTGTCTTGACATAGGGCCTTCAAAAAATATATATTTAGTATCTTGGCATGAGGCCTTGACTTTGTGGGTATGATTTTTGGAATTATGCACTCCATAACTATGAAATTAGTTATTGATTTTACATGTGATTATTAGACAAGTATAATATCCATGTGCATGTTTATATGGTATTGTTGGACTTATTTTTACCATATTCTATTCATGTTTATTGTTTAAAATGTTGTTGTTTTTATTATACATCTTTCCTTAAATGTTTATAGCTTCCACTGAATTATTTACTCATACTGAGCATCTAAAGTCACCCATTTCTTATATTTTATTTTACCAAGATGCCATGAAATGTATTACGATTGATTTAAAGGGTTAATATATGATAATAATGGCATTATCAGAGGACTATTTCTGTTGTTTTTATGTTTGAAATTATAATGTAATGTTCATGTGTGTAATCTATTTTCATAGACTTCAAAACATATCGTTCATTTGGGACATGATTTCTTGTAATCATGTAAATGTATTAAAATAATGCACTAGATCTATGTAACTAGGGTCGAGGCATTACAGTTGGTATAAGAGGAAATTTAGTACAAACCATGGAAACTATATTTAGAAAAACTCTGAATTTAGAACATTACATTAAGATAGACATTATGGAATAGTATAGAAGAACATCCCATAATTTTGGACATGTAGATATTATGTGAGTTTTCCAAGAGATACATACCTGTCTGGATACTACATGTGGACGTGGTTTTGGAACAAATGTACCTAGGATTGAAAACTATGATAATAAGTTTTGGTCTTGACATAGGATATCTGAGTACACAACAATGGGCCTTACTAAGCACATTGTTTGACATTCCCATGGTATATGCTTAGGATAATTCAAAT
The DNA here is from genome assembly GCA_963277665.1 of Viscum album. Lineage (NCBI taxonomy): Eukaryota > Viridiplantae > Streptophyta > Magnoliopsida > Santalales > Viscaceae > Viscum > Viscum album. The sequence goes on along the minus strand of OY728151.1, from coordinate 396,129,016 downwards.
TTTCTTTAAAAACAATAATGAATGATTTATGAGTAAATACATTCCCAAAAAAAACATTTTTATGATTATGGATCATATGTATAAACTGTTCAATTTATGTTAGGTATTTTACAAAGTTTTGAATTATACATTGAGATTCATAAAATAATATAGTGTATACCATTTTTTTAGAAATGGAGCCTAGTGGAAGGAATGGAAACTGTATCAATGAATGTAATCCATGTAAAATATTTCCCTCCTATTCAAGATTTTTATATTGAAGCTGGTGATTCAACTGGTTCTGAATAGTTTATAACCATACTGGGATAACTCACTTAGGTTATGAATAATAACCTTAACCATATTGAGCACTCTGATCCACAATGCAGAGGATCAATGTTAGACAACTTCATGAAGAAACAACCACCAACATTCAATGTGAATGAAAATATATTTATATCTGAGCAATAGATAAGTTCCTTATATAAAATATTTCATTCTTTGAGAAGTAACAAAAGGGAAAAGGTTGTAATGGTAGTTTATAAAATCTCGAGAGATGCAGATCAATAGAGGTCATTAATTCAAAATATAAATGAGGATAAATAAGTCAAAAATATGGAATAGAGGGATTTTAAAGAACATTTTCTAGAGAAATACTTTCCTCATGAACAGTGAGCTGATATGGAAAGAAAATTTTTGAGCCTTAGGAAAAAAATAAAGATTAAAATATTGAAAAGTATGATGCTAACTTCACAAGGTTATCCGGGAAAGCAACAGACTGCTTATGTAACCCAAGAAGTAATATTGATTGATTATTTTATGGGTTATAATCAATCCTCCGATGGGCTTTTGTCTAAAAATAATTCTTATCTTATAAAGATATAGTCTCATATACTATCAAGACAGAAAATTAATTCTCTATGTCTTATGACATTAAAGTAAAGTAAGATAATAATAGAACGGTGGAGTAAGAGATAGATAAATGAAAAAATGGAATGAAGGATTTTCACTTATGTGATAATTGTGGGAAGAAACACCCTGGTACTTGCCTAAAAGGGGTGGTATATTGTTACATGTGTGAAGAAAAAATGTCACTAGGCTCGTGATTGTGAGGGAAATAAAGAAGTTGTGTAGTGTTATAATTGTAATGATATGGGATATTATGCAAACAATTTTCCAAATCGTCAAGGAAATATAGCTCAGAAAAAGAAAATAGATCAAGGTCAAGCTTATGTTGTTACTACAGTCGTAGTGGACTAATTAATGTAATTTTGTTTTTGGATTCAAGAATTATATTCTAGTTATAAGAATAATGTGATATATATATATAAAGATTTTACTATAGTACTTTTGGATTTCATTATGTTTTTAATATTATGAAGTTATTCATATATTCATTATTTGAAAATAATGTAAACATTACCTTTTTTTGGAGATTCTGATGTTACCATTGATTTTGGAAATTTGGAGACATTTTAGAAATAGATTGGACAAAAGTATTTTGGATAACTCTAAAGGTTGGAATACATTAAGTTGAACATTGGATAGTATTGATTACGATTAAAACATTTTATAATATTATTTTTATAATGTTATAATAATATAGTTTAGAAAAAGGATAACTCCATGGTCGGGTGATAACTCGATGTGTCGAACAAAGGCGTGGGAATCGGACCCACAACCGAAGTGTGATAAGTATTTATCACCTAACACTGGAATACATGAATTTACTGGTTATTATAACATAGTTTTATTCATTTAAATGGTATATGTTTATATTTTGAACCTTATAATATTTATTTAAATAGACTATTTGTTAATTTAATTACATTTTGAAAAGAAAGAAGAGTTTTTGGTAGCAATTTTCTAATTAATGAAACTCTACATGTAAAGTATGTATGATTCTTTGTGTTCTTATTATATGAATTAAATTAATTCTACAACACTATGGAAAGAATCATAAAACCAAAAAATGTTTTCCGAGTACTTTCTTTTGTGATGATTCAAATGGTCCCTTAGATCATCACATATTTATTGATTTCTTATCATTTACATTATCCTAATAATATTCTTTATCACTCTCTATCAGAACCTGATTTTTAGTTTTCTATTTTATATTCATGTTTTCCTACATGGAACCCTATTAAGTGTTATTTTTGATAACCTTCATATGTACTTTTCTTTATTTTAAAATAAAGGTCCCATTAATCAATTTTACGATGTGTGATTTCAATTAGGATATTTTAAAATGTAAGACCCCTAGTTTTCAATATCGATATTAAATTGCAACGACATAATTTTTTTAGGATTATATATTTTAACAACCAAATCATCCATGGTACACTTCCTTTTTAAATAATTCAATAGAGTATGATGTACACAACATCGAGTTCTAGCATACCGCGACCTATCAAAATAACCGTTTAAAAAGAAGTTAGGAATAACCATACCTAATTTTTGAAAATTTATAAAAAAATAAATATGGACTTCATTTTTGTATTCCAAATATCAAAATTAGATTAGGGTGAATTTTTTGTATTTTTCTGAATACTTTCAATTTTTGATGAATACGGAAAAACACAACGTTATTGTTTAAAAAAGATTTTTCAAATAGTTGTTTTTACATTAAATTTATTTTTAATTAAAAATAGATATATAATACATACATTAGTACAATTTAATTCATTCGAGTCATTTTATAATAATATTGGATATATAAAATTTTATTGAACATTTTAACGTCTTTTACCCACCTTCTAGGAGCATTTTCCAATTTGCATAAAACATAATTTTACCACTTATATGAATTAAATTTCCAATATCTGAAAAAAACAGTAGTCATCAAAAAGTAAAAATTGGTTTAATTATTTGAAAATAATTATATTTGAACAGATACTTTTGAATTTTATTTACCACAGTAAAAAGTAAATAGGGTAATTAAAGGTAAAAATAATATTATAAAAGTATAAATTTACACCAACACTTTTTCTAATTCTATTGGATAAGTTTTTTTCAACCAAAATCAACCTTGGGACTTAAATATTATCCAGTTTTATAGACATGGTTTATATTAAGACATTTATTATATATTATTTAAATAAGAGTTAAAAGATTTGAATTCAAATTTTAATAAGTAAACCAATTTTAATATATGGTTATATATAAGATAAATTCTACTATAAATGTTAATTGGAATGCTAAAAAGATTTCATAAATCATCATATTTTATTTATAATTTTTAGACTATAAATAATTTTATTTATTTATGACACTTATTTTATAGGTGACTATGACATTTTAGGGTTTATTCAATGTATTTTATTTTGATGTAATCAAGTTTTTACAGCTTTAGAAAAAACCAAATACCAAATAGAGTCAAAATTGACATAAATGATATTTTTAAATAAATACTATTTATTAAATGATATAAAAGTTATAAAAATCAAAAGTTCATCCAAATAACATTTATAGTGATAAAAATTTCATAAATGATCCACTTTAGGTTTGTTTCGAAATTTATAGTAACTATATTAACAATGTAGTATAAAAATACAATAAGACATGATAAAAGTAAAACTATTTAACTAAGGGTTAAATCTAAAAGATAAGGTTAATATGGGGACCTAAGAATGTCTAAAACTTATTGGTTGCGATGATTTTGACCCATTAGCATCTTATCCTCGAAATAGATCCATTTAAATCTATTATAAATTGAAAATAATTTTATAATAAATTAATATTTCAAGATTTTCTTAAAGTTCCCCTCACCTTTCTTATAAAAGGGTATTTACCCTTCTCTTAAAATCACACCACCAAAGCCATTTGGCTCAGACAACCCTACTCAAATCTCCTTCCAACTACCCTCAATTCAACCTAGAGGCCATACATTGATTAGAAAGACATCCTAAAGAGCCCTTATATTCAAATCAATAGGAAGCACCCAAATAAAATGTAATTATTTTATCACCTATTTCAAATTTCTTTTCTTCCTCTACTTATTATTTCATTGTTATTTACATAATAAAATAATAACTCCAGTACCTTCTATATACTGATATGTTATTTTAAATATGTCAAAACAATATTCATAATTCTATACATCCTATGAATGACCAAGTCACCATCTGTGTGTGTGTGTATGGCTTACTGTCTCCACGTCGTGGTGTAGTTTTTTATTCAACACATAATTATTTTGATGGGTATAATAATGAGTATAATTGATGTAAATAATAAATATAAAATGTTAATTATTATTTATATATAATATACCCACCAATTACATATCATTTCACAATCAATAGCTTTATATTTTTTCTCGTGCGTACGTACTGCTTACCATCTCCATGACACGATGAGATTTTGTTCCCCATTATAACCATTCAAGAATTATTTTAATTTTATAATTAAAAAATAATGTCTATGAACTTAATATCATTTTGGATATGAATCAAATGCATTTTATCCATAACAAACATGACTTAATTAAAAAATATATATAAAGTAAAACGAATCAGTTAACACCTGAAGTAATGATACTAGTGAAATATTATTTACAAAGAAATATTATAGGATCACATATGATATCATATTTACAGATGTGGTTCTTGTATAATTTATAACAATGCTTTAACCATTATACTAGAGGATAATGTACCTTTGACTAAGGAAATCTACAAGGTAAGGGTTAATTTTATAATCTCTTTATTATCTGAGGTTGTTAATAAGTAAGTATCTAATGGGACTTGTTTATCATCCACATCCATGTTTCTTAAAAATGTATTTTAAAACATTTTTATTATTTCCTATACTATGGTTTAAATTCCTTTATACCCCTGTTTGAATTTTTATTAAAATTTTTAAAAGGAAACATTCCCTCATTTTCTAGACAATGTACTTTGTGGCCATTCCGAAAAATTAAGGAAATAATGTTTTTTATCTTATACAGTGGGTGAGGCTATTTTTCACTTTTATAATACCTTTGAATATTCCCTTACAAGCTTAAAATAATATTTTCAAAATAAATGTTTTCTTTTCTAATTATGATAATTTTAAATGATTTCAAAGTACAAAGAGATATTTCTCACAAATATTTTTACTAATTATTTCCATCTATGTCAACATCCTTTATTGGATGTTAATATTGATTGAGTTTGATTTATTATGATAAATTCTTCTGTATTGTATTAAATGAGTTGTGATATGTTTGACTGTGGATGTTATATTTTATACCATTCATTTTTTATGGTAAAAGTATTGGAATTTTGTATTCGAGTTTTAATATAAATTTTTATGTTATGTTTCTACATTTTCATGTGAGGAATGAATTGGAATTTGTAAGTGATGGGTGTGGACCGATATATCCCCTCGATACATCGGTAGGTCTTAGGAGACAAACAAGTGTTTTGGAAAAAGGACTTGACAAAATTTATATCTACGGTCCTGGAATGTGGCCTTGAATTTGTGGTTAAGAGGTCTGACATTATGAATTTCATCATTATGAGGTTAGTTATTGATTTTACATGTGATTATTAGACTAGTAGAATATCCATGTGCATGTTTATTTAGTAATGTTTGAATTATTTTTACCATATTATGTTCATGTTTTTTTTAAAGGATAATGTTTTTTTTATAAATATTGCATTAAAATTTTATAGCTTCAGCTAAATTATTTTCCCTTACTGAGCATCAGAGCTTTCCTATTTCTTATGTTTTATTTTCACAGGATTCCCTGAAGTGTATTATGATTGACATATGGGGTTAAGATAGGGGAATAATGGCATTATCAATGGATTATCTATGTTATGTTTAAGTTATAAAGTGTAATGCAATTTCCATGTATGTAATCTATTTTCCAAGACTATTAAGCTAGTCAGTCCTACGGGACTTTATTTCTTATAATCATGCCAACTTATTAAAATAATATACCGGCTCTAGGTAACTAGGGTCGGGGTGTTACAATTTTGAACCATAATTTCCATGATTGAATAACATTACATGAATCATTAAATTTCATAAAAATAATGAAATTCGTGATATAATATTTTATTGGGTTGGTATATACACCTTGTTAAATATTATTGGTTTATAACACCATATGTGTCTTTATAAGTCAAATTGAGACAAAAATACCCTTACTACTTTGTTAAAATTTTAACTGTTATCCCCATGAAAGAAAGATCCTAAAATGGATAAGTAAATCTAATAATTCTTACTATAAAAATCATAAAACAAATCCATGGGAATTATAAACCCCACATAAAGTAAATTGGTGGTGAACATGTCATGTGTCTCACATAAAATAAAAGTGATAGAGAAATCTCTTACCTTAAGTCTTGCCTCTCTTTTTACTCATTCAATACTCTTGTATAATAAATATAATTTTATTATAAATCTACATTAGAACCATATTCATACAAATAATACCATATATGATTTACTTACAACTCTATATTACTTTTTTATTAACAATAATATGTTAAACTTACGTTTTGGGTAATAACCACATTTTTCGTACATGTTTGACTTATTATTCGTGGTCCTCTAAATTAGATCGTGATTTCAACATCTCTAGAATTATAAACATGATATAAATATAATAAATATATATTAATTATATATGTACTTATAATAATATATAAAATATAGAAATAGTAATTGAAATACAATGTTCATGGAGAAGGAAAATAGTACGTGCGCATGAATGTTGTTCCCATTTTCTTTTAAGACTGAACGAAAAAATAATTTTGATATACTACCATTCCGGAATCATTTTTATGGCATATATGTCACATATGTTTATTAAAAACATAATTGATACAATTCATCTAAATCATGAATGAATTGCATCACTTCATGAGGTGGTAGTCTACCGTACAGAAGAACAACATTATTATATTCCTAAAAAATGGAAATCATGAATGCATGTGCAATATAACAATTTAAAAATCATAATAACATCATAAACATAATATATTTTATATATAAATTATAAATACACAATTATTCTAAATCATTAAATGTGGTAATGGATGAATGAATGAATTTAGCACGTGGGGGAGAAGTCTTCCATACACATGAATGATGATTTTGTATCATATTTGATGGATGTTTGTCAAGTGTAACACACTACGATTTTGTATAATATTTTTTGAATTAATTTAAATTTTTTATATTTTTCCTTTCATGATAAAATTATATTATCTTGTGTTGCACACAACACTATGTTTCTCTTCTATTACACACAATGCCAAGTTCTTTTGAAATCTTATGTTACGTGCAAGATCAAGTTTTACCCATCTAAAAAATATTATTAATATTAATAAAATATTGTTATAGTTACCACTAAGATATTGGAAAAAATGTTACAAATAATATCAACTAATGTGTGAAAATATTATTTACATGTTTATATAAAATGTATCCTCTGGTTATCAATTAGTTAGAAATAATGGTGAGAACTATTTGAAAAATTATAATTTCCTTTTCTAAGAATAAGATTTATTTATGTACAAACACAATTTTATCTCAATAAATTTAATAACGCACTTTTTATAAATGTTATTTAAAAAAATTATATATTATTTATTCAATAAAAAATTATTTACACTCATCCAATATACTTTAAAAGAATAAGATAAGAGAAATCTTATTATATGAATAAAAAGAGGTATTTTTATAAAATGTAATTTTACCCACTTTTAATGAAACCCTATTTTAAATATAATTTTTGAAAATATAATAATTTTTATTTGAAACAAATATACTTAATTTTTGAAATTAGGATATAAAATTTTATTTTGGGTTAATTATGGGTATTTTTCATAGAGGTTTCATATTTTAATAAATAGTGAGAAAACGATGATTTTTAACTGAAATATTTTTTTAATAAAATTTATTTATATAGTTAAATTATATTTTAGAATTTTTATTAAGTATATTTATGTTATTTATACATAAATTAATGCAATTAAGTTTATTGCATTAAATTTTATAATAAAATTGGATATAAAAACATTTCAAACTTTTAGAGTTTTTCACATCAAAAACTCATCGCCTCATACTATCTACAGGATTAATTATAAATTAGTTTATTCCAATTATGTAATTAGAATTTAGAAAAATAAACTTCGTGTTTTTTAACATCATAATTTATACTTTCCAGTAATTTGAATTTTATTTTTTAACAAAAATATTAATAAATGTATTTATAATTTATTTCTGTGATTATGAAAAAAAATAAGTTTACTTAAGTGTTAAACATTAATATTAAGGGATGAAATGACCTAAAATTTTCTAGAAGAAATTTTAGTGATGTATTTTGACTATATCCTCAATTTTATCTAAAATAGACCATTATTGTAGCCATATTATGTACGGTAGGCCTCTGAATAGTTTTTACCTCTTTATATGTACAACAATGTCACTCCTCCACTATAAAAGGGAACTCACCCCCTTCACTATTTCACACCAATAACTCCATTTAGAAAATCAAAATACAAAACAAATAAGATTCAAACATCCATAATATAATCCTAGAATTCTCACTTTTGTAATAAATAAAACCATGTTATTTCTTTGGTGCAAACCAAAAAATGAATTACCCAAAAAAGAGGTAACATCTTTCATCAAGAACTGTTGTTTTATTTTATTTACACACCCCTTAAATTATTATTATTTCATGTTTATATAATATCATAAGTATACAAAATATACTGATAAGTTTTTATGTCAAATTTTTGACCTACACTCACACACTCTTCCATCAAAAGGGACATGTAATCATCGTTTTTGCGTACAGCGGACTACTGCCTCACAAATTGATGTCATTATTCTCCCATTACCACATCTCAAGGTTATAAATAATGATATAATTTATATGATATATGATATATATAAAATTTATGATTTTTTTATTCTTATTTAATTGTTATATAACATATACCTTAGTTGTTTCTATCTTTTGGGAATGTGATGACTTTGTTTGTTAATGTGTGGACTACCACCTCCTCAAAGTGATTTGATTCATTCACACTAAACATGGAATGTATTAAGGTGATTTAATTAAAATTATATGATATATATGACAAAATAATTAGAATATATATATATATATATTTCTATTTTATTAATTTACTTTTTTTTATTTCAATATGATAAGAAAACAGAAACAACATTTATGAATACGTAATGCCTACCATCTCCTCAAACGGTGTACTACATTTTATAGATTATAATAAATATTTATATAATTAATGTATATATATATGTATGATATTTAAATCTTGTTTTAAATTATTTAAATATTTAAATCATTATCTAAGTAATAGGATCAAGAATAACAAGCTAAATTATATATGAAAAACAATGCAGGTGTTACCCAAAATGTAAATTTAACATGAAATTGTCAATAAATGGATAAATTAATGTCATAATAAAATAATAAATGGTATGATATATTTTAATATGGTTATATGTAATATTTATAATAGAATTATATTTATTATATAGGATTTTTGAATGTGTATGAAGAAATTCGAGACTTATGGTAAGGGTTTCCTCGTTTAACTTTTTTTGTGACACTTATGCCACATTCACCTCTCATTTATTTTGGATATTGTATATAATTCTCAAGAATGTATTATATTATTACTAAAATTAAATTTATGTTCATTTACATATCAATTTTATGATTTTTTTTAATAGGGTTTAGGGTTCAAAAGATTCCAAATCTGTAAAGTAATTTTGTATCAATTTGTCGTCTTTGAGATACATGATATGTTATGAACCTATATTTATCTATGATGTATATATACTACCATTTGAAATTTTATATAATATATGTACATATTTCATTATATTTTAAACTTCATGTAATTTTATTCTCTCATGGTTATTATGATTAAAAGTTACCAAAGTGGTAATAGTTTATTGCTAAAATCTCCTCATTTATCAAAATTGTTTATGATTATGATTCCATTAATGAAATACTAAGATAAATATCTCAAGAACACTCATGAATTTTATTATCTTCTGTATAATAATTATATATTAATGTATAGGTAACATTTTTTTTGATATTTGGTAGTTAATATTATTTAGAAATGTTTTTTCATAACATTAGAATGTATTTCTCTTTTTGGTGAGAGATCTATTTTCCCCATAAACCATGTTTTTTAAAAAAAGTTCAAAAAAATACTATGAGTTTTAAAATAATTTTTTCCTACGAATTAAAATATTAATTAAAAATAGTTTTAAATGGAATCATCTTGTCTTTCTTTTGTCAAGTTACTTTTCTAAACTTTTTATCATGAAAAATTAATGTTCGTCATGTATGGATTTACCCATCTTTATTACCATAATTTACTTGAAGATTAATTTCATAGTTTATATTATAATTTTTAATGAAAATGTTTTCCCTAATATTCTGTAAATTCATTCTTTTAAAATATTTTGAAGGGAATTTATTTCGAAAAATGGTTTAGGTTTAAAAAATTTATAATTGTTTCTTAAACATCTTTTATATTTATGTTATTTTCCAGAAAAAGGTTTTCAAAATGTTATATGATTTGAAATTATTTTTTGAAAGAGGATAGTATATTTTCATCACAAAAGGTTTTAAATGATTTTTAAAATAACAATTTACATGTTTTTAAATGGTTTTTCAAAAAATTATTTTGAAAATTATTTTTATTATAAAAATTCATTTTCAAATATAGTTTTTTTACGTAAATAAATTATTCCAGTAAAATTTCAAAATCCATCCCATATAAGTTGAAATACTTTGATATACTTTATCCTGTACTGGTGATATGATCCATGTACCCCATTATTATTATTTATTTTAATGGTTTAGGTTAAGATGACATGTTTTTCATGAAACTTGTTTCTCTTCCACAAGTTATACCATAAAAAAAGATTATGAATCTTTCTTTGTTTCATGGGTTATTTTATGATGAATGATTATAAAACCTATCTATTTTACATAATTTATAATATGATTATATTTTTATACAACCCATTTCATTTCATTTGTTATGATATGATTTTTATGAAACCTGTCTCTTTTTTTAGGTCATTATATAATGAATGTTTTTTATCTTGTGGTTCATGCATGTACGATTTCATTATGTGAATGGTGGAACCTATATATCCCTCAAATTAATTGGATTATGATGACTGTTTTTGGATATAAAAGGGTTTTTGGGAGTGAATCCCAATCTTGAAATAAGAGGGTATAAGGGAGGTCACCCCAAGCCTGAAATAATAGGGTGCACGAGAGGGAATCCCAAGACCGAAATAGGAGGGTATATGGGAAGGAATCACAACCCCAAAACAAGAGGGTACATGGTGGGGGGGAATCCCAAGCCCAAAATAAGAAGGTACATGGGATGGAATCCCAAGCCCGAAACAACATGGTACATGGGAGGGAATCACAAGCCTGATGCAAGTACATAGGTTATTATACAAATCCAAATATGTTTCGAAGATGTTGATAGGTAGCATTGACATAAAAGTTTATATTCTTATTTGTATACTAAAATTCATTGTCTTATTCCATTGTAATTATATCATGGATTATGTTCTTGATTCCATTATTATTCATGTCTTATGAAACGCCAATATTGATTTCATGACATGTGATTATGATCTTTGATATACAAGGTATGATCTTATAATGCTTTGATCATGTTATCATACCCTTATGATCATGTTATGCTAACAAATCTCCCATGTTCAGCCTTACTAATAATATGAGATCACATATATCTTGTGATTCCTTCACCTAGGATATGATTAATGGTTTTGAGAATGAGTACTAAAGGGAAGGATCTGTAAGGGATATGTTGAGGATCTTTAACCAAGTAATATGATTATGTTTTTATGTTTCCGAATAAACTAAAAAATTATAGTCCAAAAAATTTTATTTTTTAAATGTGATGAATATTCATATAAAATGATGTAATTTTCATGCATGTTAATCTTAGGTCTCTAAAATTGGTATCAAAGGAAAGGTTTAGTAAACCTTTGTAAAATAGGATGATAAAACATTAGTGAGATCCCTAAGGATATTTCGAAGGATATGTCTAGGGATGTATATAAGGATCATCCTAAGGTTTCATAGATTTAAATATAGGTTTCATGATTTAGGCATCATATAATTATATTTTTATCACTATGTTGTTATATACTATGATAAGTGTGTCTTACTCTTTCCATTCTAGTTTCAATAAATGGTGTGAACAAGAAGGATCTTAGTTAACATTGAATGTTTCATGTTTGGAAACTAAAAGCATTATGGAAATGTATTTCCTAATTGGAAATCTCATAAATATAATTAGGAACGTGGTGAAAGTAATGGCTATAGTGATGAAGGTAAATAGACCTCAAACAAAAAGTAAATGGTATGGGATTTTATAACATTATTGTTTACATTAAACATAAGAAGTATGATTATATTGAGGTTTAGTAACCCTAAGACATGATTAATATTTCATATTCTAGGAAATGGGTATTGATGAATAAGGGGATGAAGCATGTGTAATTGTTTAAGAATAATGATGGATGATTAAATTTTATATGTTTTAGAAATCAAAGATTATGTTATAAGAATCATGAGACATATAAGTATTTTCAATATAAGTTTTTAATTAAGGATTGAAAAGGCTATGTTGAATGGTGCTTAAGACTTATAAATGTGATTTAATGGAAATGTGGTATTTTGATTAAGGGAAGGTAACCCTTAATGTGTTCTTGATATTGAGAAAATTATGTTTATATTTGATAAAGATATGATTAATATGGATAAATTAAGTTGGATAGTACTGATTACCATGGAATAGATTATTGATTTGTTGAAAAAGTTTTATATGTTATCATGGATGAAGTATACAACTTATTTTATTTAAGGAATATATCTAGTAAAATATGGAATAAGGAAGCATGATTTTTTCTAAAACATTTTATAGTAATTAAGGTTATTAACATGTTTCAATAGAATATATGATGAGGGTATTCACATTTTTGGAATGTGATAACCAAGAGCTAAATTATGATATATAGGGGATCATTGTTAAGATAGTTTAGTGACCTTATTTCTATAGTTTTGGATCTTCATTTTTTGTAATGGTTTCATGACTAACCATTTATCCAATGGTTTTGGTTAAACATCATATGAGGTTTTATAAATTAAATCATTATAAATCCATATGAGGATTTATAAATATTAGGTAACTTGTATTAAAACAATTTCTATGATTCTAATTAATGATATATAGAATGACTTATCATTATTCCCCATGATCTGTTAGTAATTTAGGAATGAAAAATACACGAAGGTTTCTTGGAGAAAGAGATGAAGTGGAAATCGATCAAGGAACAACCAAAGGGTGATATTGTGTAAATGAAAAGGAATAAAATAAATTATGTTTACTTTCTTATGTTATTAGAAATTAAAAGAATTAATCAAATCATGAAAAATAATATTGAAAAATATTTATCTTAATACCTTCGATTCTATTAGACTGATGATCTTATAAATAATCATAGATTTACTATTTTTAGGCCTTTAACATTGCATTGAACATTTTTATTATGGGGATCAATGATCTTGATAACCTCAAATAATTACTTATGTTTTTATTCTAGGTCTAATATTCAATCCTAACGTATGTTCTCCTACATGGAAACATAGTTATCAGTTACTTTGGATAACTGTTATGGTTCTAACATTCCCTTTTTAATGTAATTTTTCGTATTCATTTTTCAATGTGGGTTTATATGAAATTAAATATCAATTATTAAACCTTTGATAACTGATATGAATTTTTAGGGTGAAATCCATATTAAGGGTTGTAGAACGTTACACCCCAATATTTTGTAACATATTTTTTGGGAATTAATTTAAAAATTTTGATATTTTAATTTCATGAAACACATAGATTATCTTGTGGTATTTTAAAAACTATGTTTCTATTTTGTTTAACTCAATGCCATGTTCCTTAAATTGCTTGTGTTACACACAAGATTGGGTTTTACAGAACTAAAAAACACAATTGATATTATTAAAATTTTATTATAGTTACCACCTTGTAGTTGGAATGGAAGTTAAGATTAAGATTAACTAAAGTGTGAAAATATTTTCTAAACATGTATATATAATGAGTCATTTGGTTATCAATTAGTTATAAATGAATGTAAAAACTATTTTAAAATAAATAACTTCAAACTCTAAAAACTATTTCTCTATGTACAAACACTATTTTATCTCAACAAATTAAATAATCATTTTAGTGATTTTTTTATAAAATTTATATATTTTATATTCAATCAATTTTTCTTGACAATATTCCAATATATTTTATAGGAATAAGATAATAATAAATTCAATTGTATAAATAAAAAGTTGTATTTTTCTATAAGGTAATTTTACCACATTTTAATGGAGAAACTATTTTAAATATAATTTTTTGAAATTTTATAATTTTTAATTTAAAAAATAAAGTCAATTTTTTAAATTGGGATATTAAAATATACTTTGGGTGAATTTTTTTTAATTTTCATAGATTATTCAAATTTTAGTGAATAGTGAAAGAACACTGAATTTTCATATAATTTATTTATATAGTTAAATTATATTTTAAATTCGTTTTAAAGTATATTTTGATCAATTACACTTAAATTAATCCAATTATGGTCATTTTAACAAATTATTCAATGAAATTTGATATGAAAACATTTCAATCTTTTGGACCTTTTCACTTTAAAACATGTTGTCTCATCCCGTTTGTAAGATAAATTTTAAATTAATTTCTGCCACTTCTATTATAATAATTTGAAAAAATTACATCCATATTTAGTTCTAATTTCTAATAATTCCAAATTAAATTTTACCAAATATATTATTGAAATTAATTGAAATTAATTATAATGATTAATGTAAAAATGAATTTACTTAATGTTTAAACTTAAATATTAAGGGGCCAAATGACCTAGACACTTATCCAAAATCTATTGGATGGAAATATTTCTAAAATATAATACCTTTTAAAAATATTATTTTATTATTTTATGCACATTATGTAAGTAATACCTCTCAATATTTTTTACCTTTTTATATTTATAGGAATTACACTCCTCCTCCCCTATAAATGGGCACCCAACATTGTCACTCCTTCACACCTCTCAAGCCCTTTGTATCATCCATAACATATTCAAATAATCTTTCAACTTCCCCTATATCATCTTCTAATACTCACATGAGGAATAAATAAAACCAATTTTTTCCTTTAGCGAAAACCAAAATGAATTACCCAAATAATATGTAACAACCTTCAACAAACACTTTTGTTTTGCTTTATTTTTATCCACACCCTTATTTATTCTTACATAAGTAATATATAACAACATTAGTACCATATATATAATTATATTTTTTTATGTTAAGGGTTCTACCTACCCTCACCCAAACTTTCATCAAATGGGATACGCAATCATCATTCATTTCTACAGCAAACTATCGCCACTCGAACAGGTGTCATTTGTTCTTCCATTATCACCTATCAATGTTAGAAATCTTCATTTAGTTTCTTTTTTATATGATATATCAGATATTTATGATTATTTAATTCTTATTTAATTATTATATAAATCATAACATCATAATTTCCATTTATTGAATTACGATAACTTCATTTTTGAACGTGTGGACTTCCACCTCCTCAAAGCAATGTGATTAATTCACACTATACAAGGAATATATTAAAGACAGGTTTATTAAATGTTTTTGATATATAATAAAAAATAATTATACTATAATGTTAATATATATGTATACAAGGAATATATTAAAGACAGGTTTAGTAAATGTTTTTGATATATAATAAAAAATAATTATACTATAATGTTAATATATATGTATATACACATATACTTTATTTAAATTATTTATTTCAATATGAAAAGAAAAAGGAAACAACATTCATGCATACATAAGGACTACTGTCCCCAGGAATGGTGTATTACATTTCATATTTCAATCATTTATATATTATGATGAATATTTATATACTAAATATATATTATATTTAAATAATTTTTTAAATTTTTTAAGTAATTAAATAGGGATCTATGTTATAGTATCAGTAATTACAAGTCAAAGAATATTCGAAAAACAAAGAACATATTACTTGAAATGTATCATTAATAAGAAATTATTAATAAACATGTAATATAATGTCATAATAAAATCATATATGATATGATATATAAAAATATATTTATTTTATCGATTAATAATAAACTTATACTTCTTATACAATATTTTTGAACATGGGTAAAAAAATTCAAGACTTAAGGAAGGGGTTTTCACATCTCACTTTTATTTCTTTGAGACTTATATCTTATTCACCACTCATTTATTTCGTGTGGTGTATATAATTCACATTAATGTATTATATAATTATTATAATTAAATTTATGTATATTTATATGTCCATTTTATAATTTTTATTTCATGGGGTTTATGGTTCAAAATTTACCAAATCGATAAAGTAACTTTGTCTCAATTTTCCTTCTTTGAGATACCTGTCAGGTTATGCACCAGAATTTTTTTATAAGGTGAATATACATACCTTTAACATGTTGTATCATGAATATATTTCATTTAATTATATTTTAATATTTATTTAATGTAATTTACTCTTGTGTATTATGATTCAAAATTACCATAGTAATAGTTATAAGCTACAATATCATCATTTATTAGGATTGTTTACAATTATGCTTCTATTAATGAATTCTTGATATCTATCTCAAAATTAATCTAATGAATTTTTATCAAAACTGGATATTAATGATATATTAATGTATAGGTACCATTTTTCACTCTTTCGTACTCAATATGATTAATAATTTTTTTTAAGAAAATAAGGCTTTAATTCTCTTTTTGGTCAGAAATCTATTTTCCCCCAAAACAATGTTTCTAAAAATATTTTTTAGAAAGGTTTTAAAAATATTTTTGAAAATAAAATTTTACCAATGTTTTTACATTTTAATAAAAAATGGTTGTAAAGATAATCTTCTTGTTGTTTTCCAATCAATTCACATTTCTAAACGTTTTATAGTGCAAAAGGAATGTTCAGTATGTACAGATTTAACCGCCATCATGACTGTAATTTCTTTAAAGATTCCTTTGAAATTTTACAAGGCTATTTTGAAAGAAAATTTTTTCCTAATATTTTTTAAATTAATTATTTTAAATGGTTTCAATGAAAAGTACAAAAAAGAAATTTAAATATTTTTAAAATGCTTTTCAAAGATTCCTTTATAAGATTTGTAGGTATTTTCAAGGAAAAGGGATTTAAAAATTTTCAATGATTTAAAATAAATTTTCCAAATAAGAAATGTTATGTTTCTCATAAAATGTTTAATATTATTTTAAAAATATTAAATTATATGTTTTCAAGTTTTTTTAGAGAAAATGATTTTGAAAATAAATTATGTTTTAAAAAGTGATTTTAAAATAAAGGTTACTTCCCTAATAAAATTATTTATGTTAATATGACAAGTTATTTATAAAATATATTTATCTTCCCTGGGTTATACTATGATAAAATGATTATGAAACCCTCTTCCTTTTACGGGTTATTCTATGATGAAAAGGTTAAGAAACCCATCTCTTTTTTACACGTTATGATATGATGAAATTTTTATAATACCCGTTTCATTTCATGGGTTATGATATGATATTTATGAATCCCATATATTTTTATAGGTCATGATCTTTACAACATTTTTTATCTATTAATATATGCTTGTATGATTTCATTATGTGATGGGTGGGGCCTATATCTCCCCCCAATTCATTGGGTAACAATAAATGTTTTATGATATCAAAGGGTATATGGGATGGAATCCCAAGCCTAAAACATGAGGTTACATGTAAGGGAATCCCAATCCTGAAACAATATGGTACATAGGAGGCAATACCAATCGCGAAACAAGACGATACATGGGATGGAATCCCAATACCAAAACAAGAGGTTACATGGGAGGGAATCCCAAGCATGAAACAAGAGGGTGCAAGTGAGGTCATCCCAATATATAATTAGGTACACTATTGATATGGCCAAGACTAACATTTTATGAAGGTATTGGTAGGTAGCCTTGATATTGGGTTTTATATGCTTATGTGTATGCCACATTTTTATGTCTTATTCTTATGTTATGCTATTATAAATTATGATATTGATTCCTTTATGATTCATGTCTTATTACATACCAATATTTATTCCATGACTCTTGATTATGGCCTTTGATATGTAGTATATTAGATTTTAATGTTATTATCATGTTCTCATACACTTATTCCCATGTTATTCTTACATATCTCAATTGTTTACCCTTACTGAGCATCTGATCTCACCCCTTTCTTATGTTTCCCTTCCCCATGTTATAAAAATAGGTTTTAAGTATGATTAATAAAGTTAATGCACTTTAATGAATATTTTTAACATCTTTAAACAAGTTATAATATTATTTTTCCAAGTTTCCAAACATACTAAACTATTATAATCCTTGGGCTTGTATTTTTGTAATGTGTTGAATATTCATCTAAAATGATGTAATATCCATGTATGATAAGTCTGGGTCCCTATATGAATTTTATGGTAGTACCCTTATAATAATAAAAATATCATTATATTTATGATGTTGGAGTAAAAATATTAGAAATATAAAAAACTATCTAAAGTGTTTTGACGAAGAAATAAACAAAAACCTTTATTGAAAAACGTTACCTATTCTTCAGGAATCTCTTTTTGGTTTTCACCAAAGGCCTCTGTTGGCTTGATTTATACCCAAATTAATTATTCTTGGCTGAGAAGAGATAAGTGGAGAATATATTTTGGTGGGTTTTGATAATAAAAATGGATTTAGAATTTTCAATAAGTGAGGGGGTGAGTGGCCTTTTATAGTGGAGGAGGAGTGGAATGCTTGTAAATATCAAAATTTAAACACTATTAGTAGGTATTCTTAACATCCTATTCCTTAGGTAATCAAATATTTTAGATAAAATAGGGATATGGTCAAATTTTGGACATCCAATGGGTTTTTTACAATTATCTATTTCATTTTCTCCTCGAATATAAATTTTGGTCCCTCAGTAATCTTGTCTTTCTCTTAATCACTATGATTAATTTTAATTGTTTTCAATAATAATTTTTGAAAAATATTATGTTTCTATAATTATATACTATAATTTATTTGGTTTTAATATATGGATTCCATTTTACAAAATTTTAATCAAATAAGTGGTAGAAGTTAATTTAAAATTAATCCCGCCTACGAGATGAGACAACAGGTTTTTAAAGTTAAAAGGTTCATAAGTTTGAAATGTTTTTATATCCAATATCAATTTAAATTTGATTAAAGGACATAAATTGGATTTATTATAATTTTATACCAAATTAATATATAATTTAACAATATTAATAAATTACACAAAAAGGTATTTTTCAATTAAAATTAGGTATTTTTTACTATTCATACAAAAATAAAAAAAATTGAAAAATCCCCAAAAAAAATAAACCTAAGGTAATTTTGACATTATGAAATTATAAGTGAATTTTATTTTATCAAATAAAAATTCATAAAATTTTCAAAAATTAATTTTATTATTGGTCATAGAAGGACGTGAAAATATTTTTTTGTGAATATAGTATTTTCAAACCATATATAGACATTAATGATAATTATGTATTTTATTATCAATATATTTTATATATGTAAAAATGTTTTATTTAATAATTAGTTATTATTATTTATATTACTATTTTTAATGGTCAGGTTATAACTTTCATGTTTATACAACAATAATATATTAATGTTTGGTTAAAACATAGTGTTCCATGTAATTAAATCTAAGTTAGTGATATTTGTAGCTCAAGCTTAAAATGGAGTAGCATACAATGACATAATTTAATGAAAATTAATTTATTCAAAAAAATAAGTTCATAGAAACTTGGGGTGTTATAAGGCAATGAGAGTAATTATTTTTTATAATTTTTTTATGGTGATCAAAGACGAATAGTGAAATTGTTAGGACCTTCGAAACCATCATTCATAGATTTCAAAAACATCATTCAGTGGTTCATGTTTTATTTATGGATCAATGATACAGCGAATCTATAGTTATTATTCTGGATTAATGAAAATAATCTATAGATACGTTTTCAATTTCATTTACAAAGAATGATATAATCGTAAGTTAATTATATAAGAGATAAAATTAATTATATATCATTATTTGATGATCTTATATAGTTGATATGGGGTTATTTCGTCAAAAAATCATCAATTAATTTTTTTATGATGTTATACAACATTTATATCTATGAATAGTCATCGATTGTAAAAAAAATATGAGCTAGGAATGCCCTACCATCTCTCCGGCTGTGTCTCGGTTCCTACAAGTGGTATCATAGCTGGTTTCATAATAATTTATAATTATTTAATTATAATTGATCGATTTAAGAATAATTATTCCTTTAATTATCGTTTAAACATTATTTAAATAGTAATCCTATGATATCCTCCATAATCTCTTCATTCTCAACAATATTATCAATAATGTATTTATTATGAATGAATTTATTTTTCAAAAACTCATGTCAAGGTTCCATGTATTTTGAATTGATAGTATATAATTACACAGTGTGTTTCTATAGGTTTACATTATGTACCAAGACCTAATACCCCATGATAAATTAAAAAATAATTCAAATACTTATTCAATTATATATTGTGTTTTATAGTTAAATCACATTGCATGATCAGTAGTCCATCCTTGAACATACTTTTCCGGAAAATATGGAGTACAAATAGTATATAAGATGTGTAGTCCAGTAGGTAAATATGTGGTGAGTTCTGTACCTAGAACTTGTGACTGGTAACCATGTAACTCAGCGACTATATGATCTGTATCCTAATTATATTTCATTTAATACATTAATATATGTTGTAGGCCAACCCGCCTAGTACCTAGGTGTGTTTCATGGATTGACGGTGAAGAAATTTATACAATATGCAACTGGATAGTATACACTGTATTTATCACCAATTTATACAAAATTTAAAATAAATTTATTATATTGTTTAATCTTTATCCTCATGTTATATGTGTATCATTAATATTACAAAAACACAACATGTGATTATATATATATATATATATAATTTATAATTAATTTCTATATAATATTCAGAACTACATATCATATATAATTCATAATACATTAATTAATCTTCATGTATTACAACCATAACACAAAATATAAATAATATGTGTCCATATATAATTATTTGATAGTATATTCCAAGATATTATGTGATAAGACATGTATGAAAAAAACTATTATGAGTAAAAATTATACAACTACCATACATACAGGTTAGTTAAGATGGGTACTCACAATGTTTCCTATAAATGTATAAATTTTTTTACATTGTAAATTTTATAGAAATTATTTAATATGGTTAAAATAATAATGGATATCTAAAGAAAATTCAGATGATATTGAAGATAAAATAATTGATCAATTAAAATGATAATCAATTGGTTCGACCATTATTTAACATAAATGAGAACAATTTTGATTGACTTCAAGTTTATCAAATTCTCAATTTATTCTAAGAAGGTTTATGATCGTTACCATAGAATATACATTTTAAATTATTAGTTTCCATTATTTTATTATTACTATTAAATTTACATGATTTCATATGCATTTTTCCTCCTCTCTTTTTATAAGATCATGTTCCCCAAAATTTTATTTATGTAAACCACATAAATTAGTCATGTTTTCCCTCACCTGTATGTGAGTAAATATTCTTTATTGGATAGTTCTCATAGGAAATTAGTGGTGGTCCAATATTGGATATAATGTGAAACCAATCAAGGAGATACTTGGGAGGTTATGTAGAAATATAATGTGCCCAAGATAGAAACTCTCTCTCATGGCCAATCCGGGGTGGTTATTGGACCTCAACCTTTCCTCCTGTACTCCAAATGTTTCCAACTAGGAGTAGGGGAATAGATAACATAGTTGAGAGACTCTAATCCCAGATACAGAGTAACAATACCATTCCAAGTGGTGAGTAACCATATTATACTATACTCTATGAAAATTTCCCTGTGGGAGTCACTTAAGCCATCCCATGTTCAAGTTGTAAGGGGTGAATCTCAGCTCAAGCGTTGGGTTATCTTATGAAAATATGAACTATAAGTGCCACATATCATGAGATAGTGGTCTAATCCCTTAGTAATCCTATCTATTGGAATATATACAATAAAAACATGTACAATATTCATCATTATTCATATCACATTTCTCGTTGGTTAATTTATCTCATTCCAGTAACTAAGAGTATATTCTTAGTTTTTAAATTCTCTTAAGATTGGAAAAATCCCCATAATCAAACTTTTCCATGTTAACATTAATCTCAATTCATTTTCCAAGATGCAACATACTGAATTATAAATTCACATTGTTAATACAAAACCCAATTTTCATAATTTTTTACTCGTTGTAACTTCAAGGGAAGGATAACCGTGTGTGTGGTCGAATTCCCTGCCTCAATTCCAATAGACCAATCGGGGTCCAATAGAGGGTCAGGAACGTACACTTCATCAAACATATATTTAGTCAATTATTTGGGTTTCATAGATGGTGTGATGGCATGATCGTAATTATTACACAAACCTAGAAAATTGGAAAACTACATTAAAAGTTCTAGAACACAAAACATAATGAAGTGTTCAAAGAAACACCCACTATTGAGATAACCAATGGAGAAAATAATAGTAATGATATCAATAAAGAAAATATAGATCATAGATGATTCATTATTAAGAACTCAATTCAATGACTGATAGATGATCACACCACTATCATAGAGGATAGAGGAAGAAAGGAGAAAACCCAAGAAAAGGAACTCACTGAAGATCAAAGGCTATAACAAGACATCTGGGTGGGAAGGAGTCACATAAAAAATACCATGAGTTTCCCTAGGTCTTGAGAGAAGTCGTTGCATGGTGAATAAAAAAATTAGGAATCACCGTACAAAAACCCATTCCAACCATGGAATTTATGACATGAATCATTGATTCATGAAATAAATGCCTCATTTTTCTTATATATAGAAAAGGTTGTCACTATGGGTTAAAATAAATTGATCAACCTTTTCACGATGTTAACTAGTTCCATGGTGTGTAAACATTTCATTATTTTAACCTGTTAGTAGAGTCTTCCCAACAATAGGTTCATGTTGTATAACCAATTATGACTTGAATGTTTCTAAAAGAAATATCATAAACCAGATTATATAGAAAAAACATAAACCATCTATGAAGCTTTCCAGACCCATAGGGAACCCATAAAATCCTTAGGCATGTTTATACCCAAGCATTATTAATTCAAAAAAAGCATACATTTCTAGACTTTAGGTGATTTATTGAAAAAGTCTCAATGTTTTCAAAATGATCCAACCCAAATTTTTATGTGAATAAAATCCCAACTAAAATAATTAACTATAAAAATTCAAATAGGGATGTACCAAGAAAAATATAGTATCTTAAAACCTCTCCAAAATATTATAGTAAATCCTGGAGTTTACCTAAGCATCATTGTGGGGTCTTAGTGAACAATTATAACCATAGTTATCAAATATAAAATTCTATCTTCCCATTCTCATATTGATAACACCCATGCTAACACAACATCTCACTATAGTTATAGACATCCCCCTCTCAATATGGTCAAAAATCTATATCAAATTATCCTCAAATGAAGCATCTTCTCCATGATTTATGTCATCAAAATTTATCACATGATATGGGTCAGGATGATATATCTTAAGCTATGACATGTGAAACACATCATTCATTGAACTATTTCACTTTTCAAGGTCTAATTATTATGACACTAGATCGACCCTTCCTACTATCTCAAACTATCTGAAAAACCTAGGTGTTAGATTTCCCTATTTCATGATACAAAATTTACCCAACATTAGTGATACACAAAGAAAAAATTGATAACCCACCTAAAACTATAGAAATCATATCTTATGGTAATTATAATATTTATTCTTTCTTTTTATGGTCACCAACTTCTTCCTGATCATCTGAACCTTCTCAGACATATCCTACTCAAAACTAGGCCAACTGAGTAGTAACTCATCAACATCAATCCAGTAAAGAGGTGATCAGCATGGCCTACAATAAAGGGCCTCAAAAATTTCATTTTTATCAATTTATAGAATATATTATCAATAGAAAACTCCAGTAGTGCCCAATTGTTCTCCAAAAAACCAAAGAAAATCAGCACATGGGCTTATAACATATCCTATAAAATATAAATCATCCATTCATACTGGACCTCAGTTTAAGTATTATATTATATACTGAGAAGAAACTCTGATACAAAATCCTTCTAAAGACCCTCCCAAAATGGATTTGTGAAACAAGGATCTCTATTATAAAGTATACTCTTTGGAACACCAAGCGGTCAAACTATTTCCCTCACATAAAGAACAAAAAAATAATCAATGGTGAAGGTACCCCTGAATGGAAAAAATTGGAATAAATTTATTAATAAATAAAATATCCTCCATAATTCATTAATCTTATAAGGTTTTTAGGTTAACCCAATCATGAAATCTATAGGTACATCATCCCACTTCCATTCCAAAATGGGAAGAGGCTGTAATAACACATCTAACCTATGGTGCTTGAATTTCACCTGTTGAAAAGTAAAACATCGTACCACAGAGCCCAATATCTTGTTTTACATTCTTGGACACTTGTACTATCTATAGATATCATGATACATAATTTTTACAAAATGGTGTAATTCTCATCAAGAAGTATGAAACTCTCTCATCAACTCCTCAGGAAAACAAAAACTATCCATACTTGAACATGGAATAGAATAGAATCATTGCTTCCAAGATACCATTATGGTGGGGACTCCCCGCCATATAAGTTTTCCCTTAGATCTAATATCTCTATTTTATATAATTTATCGATCATGATCTGGTCCAAAATCATGGGTATACATATGTCGAATTCAGATATACTCGTCCCAAGGACTTCTAAATATCTAGATTCATGTCTTCACAAAATTATTTCATTTTAACTCATCAAAAGTATCCCAAAATACCTATATATACATAATTAGGCTCAAGTAATCAGCAATTATTTTTCTCTTTCCCAATGTATAATCTATCTCAATGTCAAAATACTATATATTCTTGACCCACCACCACTTCCAAAGGTTCAAGTCCTGTTGAGAAAAGTTGTACATGAGGATATTGTGGTCCATGTACACCAGAAAACTCTCACCCAACATATAGTGTCTCTAGTATATTTGGGTGTTTACCACAATAAATAACACAAGTTCATGAGTATGTTAATTACTCTTTTTTAATATCCCCATTTTATTGAATAAACTTTTCATTACATGAAACAAAATAATAGATATTTATAATATTATTTCCTTATTAATTAAAAACAAAATAAAAAAACATAAAACATTGTTCAAATCCACTTTAAATACATTCACATGGGTTTATCCTAAGTCACTTTTATAGTATCTTATATCCTTGGTTCATAAAACAATGGAAATTTCTGAGCATGAAGCCCAGGGAGGGAATAAGAAGGGGACAAATATAGCTGTGATCATAAGGCATATCAATAGGAAAAAGAGGCATAACAATTTTAAAAGAACAGTATAAATTTAAGCATATCCTAATAAAGATAAAAAGATTCATAACATATAAATGTGGTTACAATATAAAAATGAGTAATTCATAAGAATATCCTCACAGTTTATTCACCAAGGTATCATAAAATATATCATCTTTAGAGATTAAATTATTTACCAAATAAAATGGATAAATAATAGAGAGATCCCTTAATTTTTATTAATTTCATGTAATCCAAAGTGATCCTAATAATTCTTTTTTTAAATTTCCTCAGGATAATAAATTATGAGTTTCATATAAAAACATTGAGTGTGTAAGTGCTTTGATCCTTAACCATAAAATCATTTTTAACCCACTGAAAGGGAATGTGGGTTTCACACATGTAAATACCTAAAAAATAAATATTATTAACATATATTGGAATACAAATGGATAAGGAAAGTTTTTGGAAATTTACAATATAATAATTTGTTATGTAAAAGACAGACATTGAGAAGTAAATTTGGTATCATGACAAGTATAAAAGGTTGATTTAGAAAGGTGTAAAATGATAGATAAATATGTTCTTAAATTGATAAAAACTATTTTATCAGTAAGGGTATAATAAAAATAATATTAACATAATGTTACATACCTTTTAGAATATATACAGAAAAATAATTACTTGAATGGAAGAGAAGGTGATGAAAATTCCATTACCTTGAAGAGTTGCCCCTAAGTCATGATCATTGGAACCTTAGGGGGATAAGGACACCATTGGGTGACTATTTATTAGGGAAAATGACTATAAATATTTCGAGAATGGATTATAAGTGAAGGGGAAAAGTGAAATGGGAGGTTATTTATATGCAAAGTAGAGTAATTATTTATCAATTTACAAATATTGCTCTTAGAAATCCATGTTGTAGAAAATTAAAAATCATTAACTTGCCAATGGTTTTCATATAGGGTTTTGAAAAAATGAGAATAATTTTATGATATTTTAATCAATTATATATAACACCATTTTTTAATACCTGTTTGGACATGGAAAATTATATTTTTCCAAAAATAAGGTTTTTAAAATCAAAATTTATATTTTAGACTTTAGAATGTCACTTATTGGTTTGAAAATTGATTATAATATATTAAAATAAAAAATATTAATAAAATAAAATATTTTTTGTTTTATATAGTGTTCAATTAATTATTACATAATTATTACATAAATATGAATCCATAAAACATACTGAAAACCAAAAACTATATTTTTACTATTCACTAAAAAATAATTTTAAACAATAATCAAAAAATCAGCCTAACCTAATTTTGACATGTTAATATGAAATAAAATTTTTATTTTATAAAAATAATTCTCTTAATATGATAATTTCAACTTTTATATATAAACATCCTTATTTATTGAAAAAATATCAGTTTTTAAGACACAATTAAATATTTAACACTTATAAAAATTTAATAGTAAATTATTAGAATATTTTAACATTTTAATTTAAATAAGATTGATATAAGAGAATATTTAAATAAAAAAATATTATTCATACTACCTATGGTTATTATAAAAAAGTGTATATATTTTTTACAATTTAAATTATGTATTATTTGTGTCCAATAATCAATTTTTCAATGTGTTCTTACCTAAACATATATTTTTATTAAATAATATAAAAATGGATTGATGGAATTACAATTTAGTTATAAAAATGAAATTACACTTTTACTAACTATGTCCTATACATATAACCCCTCATTTCACCCACGTACTCTCTAATGGTAAGGTATGCGATGTTGATAGTTTGATGTGGTACCTCGGCTAACATTAGCAAAGTAGTAATATAAACTAGAATGAACTTCTATCATAGGATATTTATTTAAAGACACTCTTTTTAAAGTTGATCTTGGGCTTGGTCAAGGGTGAATCATAATGATGTGACCTCCCTCCCAAGTTCAAACAAATGGTCATCGAACGGTATGACTATATTGGTTGGGGCCATCATTTATTTTTTATATATTATTTATCCTTTTTCATTCCTACATATAAACACTATTTATAATGATAAAATTATTAAAAATGTTTATAGTTCCCAATGATCAAATAGACCAATAGTTATATTTTCCAACAGTCATATTTGACCATAGGTCATATTTGACTAGTGGTCATATTACTCTTCCAATAATCACTTTTCTCCCTAGAAATTCCACTTCATTATTTCACTCAATATTCATTCCAATTCCTCCAAAATTTATATTTTAAGTATCTAGTATATTTATTGGTTTAATATTATTGTGTTTCATTTATATATTTTTGTCTCTCGGGGTGATGATTTTATCTTATTAGGGAAATCCAAATTTTTTCATTTTAGCTTTTTTATTCTATATTTTTTTATTATATTGTAATTTTTAAAATTTTATGGGCTTCAAAAATGAAAAATGTAATGATATTTGTTAATGTGGTAAGTTTTTGTTTGTTCCTCTATATTTTTTACATGTATAATATTATATAATATAACAAACATTTTCTATAGAAACAAATATCATTTAAAAATCTCAAGTCATTACAGTATTTCTTCCTTTAGAAGTTTTATCCCTAAAATTTCAACACATGTTCTCATTTGAGAATAGGTGTGGGTGCTTATGTTTCATTATTTCCTCTAGTTACCATGACAATGCATCATACTTATGGTTCCTCCAAAAGACTTTGACAAGGTGTGTTTTCTTATTGTGTAGAATTTTTTGTCTTTGATCCAAAATCTCCACCATATACTACTCATAATATAGGTCATGTTCCTATTGTACCACCTCTAGATTTAGTAAATGTGAGGGATTAAGTACATAATTCCTCAATATAGACATATATAATATATCATGAAGATGATCTAAATTTGGTGGTAATGTTATATGATTTTCCACTACTCCTATGGGATCTAGTATTTAAAAGGGGGAAATATACCAAGAGATAATACTCTCTTTCTTTCCAAGCCAGATGACTCTGTTCTATGGTGATTTCTAAAAGAAAAATATTCCTCCAACATCAAAATCAGTGTCCCTTTGAGGGTTTTCATTTTATCTTTTCTTTTTAATATGAGCTAAATTTGTATGATGTTGGATTTAATGAACATTTTCTTTCTTCTCTTAGAAAATATCAGGCCCAAGTAAATTTCACTCACCAAATTAATCTCAAAAATGTAAGAGTTCAACATCACTTCTCATATTGAGCTTCATAGGGTTACATTTGAATACTCAAGTTGAATTTGTTGTTGTATGAGAACTAAACTAATGTGAGGTGTTGATACCATCCACATTTAAATTCTATTGAACATGTTCAACACATTTCCTCATGTTTCTAAATTTTCCTTTAAAATTGGACATCAGTTTGGGGTGATATTCTGTAATAAAATTCAATTCAGTATTTAGAGCATGTTGAAGGCTTCTCCTTAATTTTGATGTGATCCTTAGATCACAATTAGATATGATTGAAAGTATAACCACATACAGCCTCAACACTTCTATTACATATAACAAAGAAAGTTGGAAAAGAGTTAAATATTCCTAAATAGTGATTAAATAAGTATTTATGGTGAGTTGATCCACTATAACCCATATCACATTTCTTATATTGGATGTTCTTGGGATATAATTAATGAATTTTATAGTGATATTGTCTCACTTCCATGTTAGTTTGGGTAGTGGTTTCAATACCCCTTTAGGAATTTATCGATCTTCCTACACTTTTTACACACCAAAACCCTTGTAGTGTAGTTGGTAATCTCCCTTTTCATTTTATCCAACCAATAATGATAACGATGGTACTTATACATTTTAATAGATCTAGGATTTATAGAGAATGTAGATCTATGAGCTCCATCCATTATCTCATTCTTTACCTTCTAGATACATGGGAGGATAGGAGGGAGGAAATGCGGGATACTTGTCACGCGGCGATTCTTGGGAGATTTTCGAGCCGATGATCGATAGCGAGTCTACTGGATTGCTACTTTGATCCAAAAGATGTCTGAGTTCTCCCCTTGAAGGTGGTGGCTATCAGTGGGGATCTTTCTTCTAGTCCTACAGATGCGGTGAAGGAATATTTGATTAACCCTAAGAGAAATACTGTCAGTTCGGCCTCCCGAAAAAGGTTTTTCCTTGAATCTCAGATTGAATCTACCTTGTTAAATAAATGGATTACCAAAAATGTATTGATTACTTTTGTAGAAGTAAGTCTGAACGTTTTGGAAGCTTGGCTTGAAGAATATCGGTTCTCCCTCTTTTCTAGGTTATCGGGAACTCGGATTGATGCCCCTTTGAGGGTTGATGAAGTGCGAACATGCTTATCCTAGAGCTGGGGATTTTCTGACTATCGTTTGATCTCATTTGGGAGAGGTGCATTTCATGTAGTTTTTCCATCGAAGGAATTGATAAATGCTTCCTGGAGTTTTGGACCGGTTTCGTGGAAACCCTGTTACATAATGGTTCAGAAGTGGGATCCATTAGCAAACCCTCTTGCAATTAAGAACTCCTCCACTCAAACATGTATTTTGGATTAGGGGTTTAAACTGGTTTTTTTGGCATCCATCGGTTTTATGGGTGGTTTCTTCTGATGTTGGTTTTCCGATAAAGGTTGATAAGGAAATAGAACATCCTAGATATGGTCATTTTTCTTGTGTCATGGTGGAGATTTATTTAGCACAGGTTCTTATTGACATTTTTTTCCTTGTTGCTAGTGATTTTAAGTTTAGAACTTTCTATAAAATACGAGTGGATGCCTACCTTTTGAAGTATTGTTTATATATCAATCATACTCTTATTGAATGTTGTAGGAATTATAAATGCACACTTTGTAATTCTTTGGGTCAAACCTCTGATCAGTGCAATAAGAAGCCGATTGTACAGACTGGTAACAAGTATGTTTCCAGGGGGAAGGATCCTTAGAATGTTGGCACTTCCTCTTTTGTTAAGGCTGTCCAGCATGGTTTGTCTAAGCCAGTTGAACTTCAGCCGGATACTGCTGTTGTTGTGATAGTGGATAAAGTATTGGAGAAAGCTGCTGTTGGAATCACAAGGGGTAGTGATAACAGGTCATGGACTTATATAGCTGAAGAGGAGGAAGGGTTACAATTAGAGCATGAGGCTGTTGTCCAACGTACAAAGCCTACTGAAGATAAGCAAGATATTGTTGTTGTTTTCCACCATGGTCCATCTATGCTTGCTGAGGAGGAGGAAGGGTATCAATCGGATCATGAGGCTACTGTATAGAATAATGTAAATGTCAAGTTTGATTGTGCGGCACTAGCCTTGAATTTTAGGAAGGGTTCAATGAAGGTCTTTGATAAGGATGGATTCTAGCTTGTGATACCAAAGAAGTCGAGGGCATGCCTAGTTCAGTTGACTAATGTGGGAGCTCGGATGGAAGATGATGTGTTGATGGACAGTGTTGTTGTAGGAGAGGTCGATGTATTGAAGGTGAGTCACAAGGATGTACAGATGAAGAGAGTTGCTTCTATTGTGAAGGATAATAGTTAGCATGTTGATCTAGGGAAGGAGGGTTCACATACACAAGTTGATATTCTGGAAGGAACTCCCCCTGCTAGTTTGGAGGAATGATCCCCTCTAATGGCTTTGGATCAAAGGGGGACTAGTCTGGATGCTTCTCCAATGGTTTCTTTGAGTGATGATGCATTAAAAAAACCTTTAAAAATAGTTTTCAGTTTCCTTTCCATCTTAGTGTTTATTAATACTCCTGAGTTTGATCTGCTTAATCTTGAAGGGCTCAAGAATGCAGGATGCAAAAATCGAAGACACACTTCCTCGATATCGGCTTTTGTTGAAGTTTTGGAGATCCTAAAGGTTTTAGAATACCCAGTTCACAATGATGCACTTTCTATCAATGATGTTCATGATTCTAAGACTGTATAGAAGGATCCTCCGGATATGCATGAGGAGTCTTCTACTGATTTTGATCATCAGGATGACACTGCCTCCATGGAAGCCAGGATGTGTGGGGAAGCTTCTCCTATGGAAACTGAATTACTTAATATTGAGGTTCTGCCATTGGAGAAAGAAGGTGAAATGAAAAGGGGCTGAGGGCATCATTCTGCTAATCGTGGAGGGTCTAGGGGTCAAGGTCGGCCTGGAAAAAGGAAATGTCTGGATGTGTTTTTTGTTTTATATCTTGATGTGGTCCGCTGCATGTTAGCATTTCTTCCAGTATTTTGTACCTTTAAACATTTTTATTAAAATTTGGGGTCATGGGTCTACGAACCCATGACTGAGCCTCTTTTAGTTCTAGATACATGGGACACATAGTCTTGTAATAAATTTCATTACACATTCCTGATCAATATTGTATTCAGAAAACATTCCATTATTCATAGCCTCTATATTATTTTTTTATCATAGGGTATTCTCTTTGATCTCTCTTGATATTATATAATAATTATGGTTGAGATATTATTTGGGATAGGTTTGATAATTCCCCCTCACTTATGATTCCCATGTACAACATTACTAGGTGTTTATATCAATAGATATCCTTGGACCCTCATCATTTATAGAATAATATGATCTTTCGTACATAATGTATCAGTGTCTTTGTTTTCTATTCTAGGGTGATATTGAATTGAATAGTCATATAATTTTAGAACATCCAACCATATCCATTGTCTCATTCTCAATTAAATTTTCATGAATATATACTTTAAAATATGGTGTTATACATATATATCACATTTCTCCAAATAAATATTGTTCCTTAGTATCTTTTGATAAAAAATAACTACATATAACTTCTAGTATAGCGTATAATAATTATACTCATGTGGTTTTAACTTTTGAGATGAATAGGTGATAGCCCTATCATTTTTCATTAGGATGCACCCAATCCCTTTCTGATATACATCACTATAAGTAACAAATCCTTCTCCAGTAAATATTATAGTAAACAAAAGTATAGTAACCAATCTATTATTTAGTTCTTGGAATAATTCTTTACATGCCTTTTTTCAGACGAAAATATCTCTTTTTTTAGTTAACATGGTTAGTGGATTATAAATTCATGAAAAGTTTTCCAAAAACAGCCTATAATATCCTTCTAAACAATGGAAACTACAAATCATATATACTATTTTAGGATGAGTACACTCCTCTCTTGCCTTTTTCTTGGAAGGTTATACTGATATTCCTTCATTTTCAATAATGTTCCCCAATAATGCAATTTTTTATAACCAAAATTCAGATTTTCAGAATTTTCAAAATATCTTCTCCTTCCTCAGATTTTAAAATATAACCCTATAATGATCCTAATGTTCCATGATAATTTTTAAATATATCATAATATCATCAATAAATCTAACCTAAATTTATCAAGGTAGTCCTTAAATACTCTATTCATCAAATCCATATATATATTAGGAGAATTTTACAAGACAAATTACATAACAACAAACTCATGATGCCCTATCTTGTTTGGAAGGCAGTCCTTTGAGTATCTTATTTCTTCACCCTGAATTTATGATACCAAGATCAAAGATCAATCTTGAATAATAATTGATCCCCATGAAGTTGGTCGAATGAATCATCAATCCTTGGGTGAGGATAATTTTTTTCACAATGATTCCATAAATTTCTCTATAATCAATGCATGCTCGCATTGATACATCTTTCTTCGTTACAAATAGAATAGGTTCTCCCTAAAGAGACCCACTAGGTTGGATAAATACCTTATCCAATCGAACTTAAATTTGATTATATAATTCATATAACTCCACATTTTCCATTATATATGGGTTCTTTGATATCATCTTGGATATAGGTATCAATTTAATGGAGAACTCTACCTCGATTTTAGGGGAGGTCCAGGTAACTTATTTGGAAATATGAAAATATATTCAGGAATTATGGGTACATTTTATATTTTTATACATTCAATTATTTCTACCTAGTCACTGAAAGTCTCTATAAATAATGATATGGGAGGTGATTCTTGAAAAATATTATTCTTGGATATCTCTCAATTTAAAATAACTATAGTTTTCCCATTCAAGACTACTGAATTTTCTGTTATCCTATATTTGGTCTTAAATTTATATATTAAGAGCCATTCCATCCCTAGTATAGTGTCAAATTAATCCATATTAATGATTAATATATTTTCAATCATATCATACTCACCAAATTTAATACAAGAGTTTATGTACATTTTTGATCCTAGGATATTCCCTCCAGGATTGCTGACTAACAACTCTAATTCTATATGATATGGGATTGATTCTGTATTCTTTTCAAATATTGATAAAATAAAATAATGAATAGAAATATAATCAAACAACTTATTTCTAATATTAGAGATCACAATGAGTGTACCTACCACCACATAATTTAGGGCCTCTACTTCATATTTCATGATATCAACTGCCCAAACATTCTCCCTTAGCCTATTCTATGTTTCATGTTTGTTCCTATCCATTATCTTCTAATTTTTAAATTGATTGGAAAAGTTCCCAATATTTACACACTTGAAGCATTGAAGGTAAGGTAGGGCCAACACCATGTTCCCTTTACTGTTAGTGTAAAGAAGCTGAGGCTTCACCTCACAATGATAGTTTCAAGATATATTTACATCTCTTCTGCACGTGTAACACTTACCTATCCCAAGAAATAAGTTCCTCAAATCCTTCTTCCCACATTTATTTCATACGGAATGCTTCAATTTCTTTCCTTCTCTTCCATGATAGAAATTTTTTCCCGAGTTTGGATCCTTTTCTTCCTTCTTTTCCCTCAGCCTATATGCCCACTCTAACTCTGTAAAATTTATTTAAGACTGTATATCACTCTAAAATATCTCCTCATAAGCTTCATAGTCTCAATATTTCAAATTCATTTATTAATGGGGTCTTCGTCCATGGAATATGTTATCAAATGTTTCCATAGAAACATTAACAAAGATAGATATGTATCAAAAAAGTATTATAAAGTTAATTTCTAATCATACCATTAATTCATTTTACTTGTTTTTCGGATATAGGAATTATTTCCTTATTTTTTTCATCAAAGGGGTGAAATATTTTGGGAAAATATTCCCATGAACTCTTCCCACTCTATAGAATAAATATCCTTTCTTGGATTCATTTTTTTAATCAGTGTACATGACTAATCAGACCATTCTTCTAAGAAGTATACTGTTATGGTGATAATCAATAGATCTAGATAGTGGAGTATAGAAAATATCATTCCAATAGAATAAATACATTATTCATCAAACAATATATAATTATATATACTAAAATATGGCGTTCATTGACACATTAAGGACTCAATTACAAGTTGTTCCCTTCGAGGTGAATCTAGTCCCTCAACTTGATTCATGTTTTTATTCATAACTTGAGATCGTTGATTCATAATAATCATAGAGTTTATCATTACAGATTCCACCATGATAGTAAGGTCCTCATTTCATCATCGATTGCACTCATCATTTTCATGGTTTGTCCTATTTCCAAAAAAATTATAACATAATAAAACCTTAGTGAGAATCATGTTAATTTTAAGAATATGATAATTCTATAGATATCTTAGGTATAAAAATATCATTCTTTCATATGTTATTCATTAATAACCTATAATAACAATTATTTTTTCTATATATCCTTCATAATGGTTCATAAAAAACATGTAATTGACCAAGCATATCACCCATTTGTGTCAGAATAGGTGTAAAGAATAGATTAATTTCATGCACTAGTTCTTAATAGACTCTAGCTTAATATTGTTTTTTCAGGGTTGTTACCATTAGGAAAATTTTTACTAGAGACAAATCCACTAGTATAATCTAGACAGGGATTTCATTGCTTGGAAACCACTCACTTAATACTTCACCAATGTTCTTGGATGTTTTCTTATATTTAGACTTATCTATAGGGTTCATACTAATGTTTTCGAGTCCTAATTTCAAAAAATAACTAAACCATCCTCTTATAACAATAATGGGATTCAACTGTTTTATTTAATAAAATTTTCCATATATGGAACAAAATACAAGATATTTTAAAGATTGGTTTTATGGAAATTCGGAACATAATATATTAAAAAATATAAAAAAACTATTATAATCTACATGAATGTATTATTCATGGGTTCACCCTTATTTAATTTTAACTAATATCATATCCTAGGGACATACATCAAAATAAATTGGTGAGCATGAATCGCTTTAAGGGAATAAGCAGTGTGAACATTTAGTTTGTGATCGTGAGATATATTAATAAGAACATGAGGCATACAAATTTGAAAAGGAATAAAGAACATGAATAATATCTTTAGAAAATTACATAAATCATAAAATAGAAATGTGGATAAAAATAATAATGATGCATTCAAAAAAAATTCACCATTGTTTATCACCATGGTGTCATAAATGTAAATTACTATGGTTATTCACTATGGTATCATAAGGAATGTCATCTCTAGAGATTAAATTAGTTACCCAATTAATTGGTGCCCTATTAGGGTCCACCATTCATATGTCTTAATTTCATTGGAGCCACATTGATCATAATAATTCCTTTTTTCAATAACTTGAGGATAATGAAGTACGATTTTTATATAAATACATTAAGTGCATAAGTTATTAAAGGCTTGACTATAACATCATTTTTATCCCATAGAAAGGTGTTGGAATCACCTGTTTTGATAATCCCAAATCATGCTTAAACATTGATTATGATGTATTAAAACCTTGCATTAATCTTATTATTCTATGCTTAAACGTATTTTATTCTAAACAGTTCATATTCTTACTCTCATAACTTTACTGTAACAGCTTACAGTAGTATTTACATAAGTTTGGTATTGTTAGCTACCAGTCAGAGTTTTCTTTTCAAAGTCACGGTTACAGCTAACTGTCACCTTAAGTTACTGTTGCAATAAGTTCATAGTTACAAGGTTACAGTCGAAGACTAATACAAGCTTGCAGTCACGAGTCTACCGCTATCTATTGTCAAAGCTCACAGACGAAGGTCACAGTTACAAGACTTCTGTTCAAAGTTTTCTCTGCTCAAGTTCACAGTCGAACAAGTCTACAGTTGGCTCATGTTCACAGTCGAACAAGTCTACAGTTGGAACAAGTTCGCAGTCGAACAAGCCTACAGTCAAAAGTCTACAGTCAAGGTTACAGTTAGACAGCTTCTGTCGACTAAGTCTACTGATGATCGAGGTCTACAGTTGACAAAGGTTACAGTTCTACAAATTTGATGTTACAAGTCTACAGTTAGAAAGGCTACAGTTACATGGAGTAAAAGCTACCATTGCAAGCCTACAGACAGCAAGCCTTTTGTTGAAGTCAGTAGTCAGAAGGAAGTCCACAGTTGGAAGACCACAGTTGAAGTCCACAGTGACATACATTCTCGACCAGTTTATTATTATTATATTTCTACTTTTTCTTTACCAATTTGATTAATACTAATCTAACGGTCATGTCTAGACAGATGAATACATCTAACATTATTTATTGTTATTTGCAGACATATCAAGAAATAATACATTGTACGAGGAAGATCGCACGTGCAACTCCAGACTATTTATCTTGTCGGCCTCGGGTGAACAAAAAGGGAATATATGGAGGAGTATAAAAAGAAGAGAGAAGCATTCAAGAAGTGGGGATGAATGGAACAGTTACACTGAGTCTAACATCTACAAATGAGAAGGAGATACGCATAAACACAAAAAGGAAGAACTCTCGAGCATTCATTCTGAAGAAAAAAAGAGTCTCAGTGAACCGACTGAAAGAACCGTCTCCTAAAAGCCATGCTGTGAAGCACTCAAACTCAAAGAAGCTGATCACTTGAACATCTGGAAGTCTGGAAATCATGACACTCTGTTTTAGTGTCAACTTACAGAAAAAGGACCAAAGCTTCAAGTCACTCATTCCTACGAGTCCAGAACTGATCTGCCAACACTATAGAGCACTCTAAACCTTCTTCTTTCTATCTATTGCTCTACTGTGTTTTAGTTTTCTACATTTTGAGCATTGTGTGTTATTTGCTGTATTAAACACACACACTGACTCCTGTACTTTCACTGGAGGATCTGTAAATCCTCTACAAACCCTTTTACACTTCATTTCCCACTGTGGATAGTGGTAGAGGTCTTGTGACCTGGACAGCTGGCTGCTGTTGTTTGTTTTCCCACGAAGAACTGTGGTAGAGGTCTTGTGACCTGGACAGTGTGTTCACTGTTGTTAACCCCGATCCAGGGTGTGGATCATTTTTATATAAACTTTTGAGAGGACTAAGTCTCGGCTTGAGACTGAACCTCTTGGTTAATTCTCTGTGTTTGTAGTTATACTCTATATCCATACTATACATATTTATTTCATATTCCGCTGCTATTACTTTGAAATATAATCTATCTTCAAAGCTACTTTGATAATTAAATTCGCAAGTGTTTATGTTTGTTATAAATCAGTAAGTTAGTTTCAAAAGTTAATTTAATCATAAGATTAAGTTAACTGAGAATTAATCAATCTTTGAGAAACTAATTGAACCTTTATAATCTATATAAATTCACTACAGTTTAATTTGTTTTTGAAATTGGGGGATTTTAATAGAAATCTTTTTAACAGAAATTTTAATTGGAACTCAATTCACCCCCTTCTTGAGTGTCCACGCCGACCAACATTTGGTATCAGAGGTTGTGTTTATCTCTGTTATACTTGCTCAAAGTTTTATTTTAACTCTCTGTTTTTAAACTGTGATTGTGGTTTGATCTAAAAGATCTTAAATTTCTGTTAGTTCTAAATTTTATCTCTGTAAAACATTTTCTAAAATTTCCTTATGGATAACAGACTAGAAGGTGCTGCTACTAACAGGCCACCCTTCTTTAATGGTGTGAATTATGCCCAATGGAATCTCAAAATGAAAATTCATTTGGAAAGTATGGGTTTTGATATTTGGACTGCTATAGAGTCTCAATACAAGATTCCAGAAACTGAAAGAATAACTTGGGATGAACCTACTAAGGTAGCTTACAATAATAATTGTAAGGCTGTGAATTCTCTCTACTGTGCTCTAGGAGATGAGGAATTCAATAGAATTTCTGCATGTAAAACTGCTTTTGAAATCTGGGACACCTTAGCTGTTTCTCATGAAGGAACAACTAATGTCAAGGAAATGCGGTTAAATACTTATACTATCAAATATGATAACTTTAAGATGAAAGCTGATGAACCTATTTCTGATATGTATCATAGGTTTAATGAGATAGTCAACACAATGAGCTCACTCGGAAAGATTGTTCCAGCAAAGGAGCAAATCATGAGATTATTGAGATGTCTGCCTGACAGATGGAGAGGCACATCCGTTTCAATTAGAGAATCCTGTGATATTGGAACTTTTCCTGTCAAGGAGTTAATTGGTAAGCTGATGATGTACGAAGAAGAGCTCAAGGTAAATAAAGAGGAAGATGAGGAACCAAAACGAAAATCTGTAGCTTTTAAGTCTACTGCATCAAAGAGCAAAGAAAAG
Source organism: Viscum album (assembly GCA_963277665.1). NCBI lineage: Eukaryota > Viridiplantae > Streptophyta > Magnoliopsida > Santalales > Viscaceae > Viscum > Viscum album. The sequence goes on along the minus strand of OY728151.1, from coordinate 396,089,762 downwards.
GAGAAAGTGCATATACCAACTGAAAGCTCATCTAGTGAAGACTTAGATTCTGACAGTGATGCCGAGATGGCACAAATAGCAAGGAGATTCAAGAAGTTCTATAGGAAGAAGAAGTTCTTTAGAAAACCAAACTACAAGGGTAAGTATGATAGACAAGGAAAGTGGAAGAAAGATTGGAAGAAAACTGATAAAGAGGAAGACATAGTTTGCTATGAATGTAAAAGGAAAGGACACATCAAAGCTGACTGTCCTAAGTTAAAATTCAAGAATAAATATGAGTACAAGGACAAGAATTATAAGAAAGCTATGAAGGCCACCTGGAGTGCTTCAGAAGACAGCACAAGTGAATCAGAATCTAGTGATTCTGAAAGAAATCGTGCTAATATGTGTTTCATGACAAACACATCTGAGGTAACCTTAGACACTCCCACTTTAAACTCTTATTATTCTGAAGGTGAAGCAGAATCTGGTTCTGATTCTGAAAATATGTCTAAAGATGAATTGATTGAATGCTGTAATATGCTGGAAGAAATGTGTAATGAACTAAAGGATAAATATAAGTCTTTAAAGAAACATCATGCTCTTACTGCAAGTGTCAAGTCTTCACTTGATATAGAAAAAGAGAAAAATGTTCAATTATTAAAGGAGAATACAGAACTGAAACTATCTAATGAATAACTTAGAAAGGACTTAGAAACATTCACAAATTGAAAAGATACTCTAACCCAACTGCTAGGAAAGCAAGTTGCACCTAAGTATGCTACTGGCTTGGGATACCAACCTGGACAAAGAAAGTTTACTAAAACCCGATTTATTAAGTCTGGAAAAAATCCTGCTAGTTCCAATTTTGGAAATTCATATGCCTCAACTGGTTATTTAAATAGTTGTAGATCGAATAAAGTATATCTCTCTAAATCTGTTGCATCTATTAATTGTATGGGACCCATAAAACAAATCTGGGTACCTAAATCCTTGATTGCTAACATATCTGGACCCAAGAAAATCTGGGTACCAAAGTCATTTCCTGTCTAATCTATTTTGTAGGAAATCTGTTTGAAAATCAATTACAAGAAGGTATGTTACTTAGACAGTGGATGTTCAAGACACATGTCTGGGGACTATTCGTGCTTCAAAATCTTAATAAAGGTTGATGGAGGATATGTCACTTTTGGTGATAACTCAAAAGGAAAAATCATCGGCTTAGGCCAGATTGGTAACACTGACTCAGTATTAATTTCCAAAGTTTTATTTGTTGATGGACTTAAGTACAACCTACTTAGCATTTCTCAATTGTGTGATGATGGTTTTAATGTCAAGTTTGAAAACAATTCTTGTGATGTTTATAATTCCAAAAATGCTTTAATATTTTCTGCCTTAAGAAATGAAAATGTTTATGCTGTTGACTTAAACACTTTAGCTAAACATAATGTTACTTGTTTAAATGCTTTTCATAAAGAGTCTTGGTTGTGGCATAGGAGATTAGGACACTGCAACATTCACTCACTTAGAAAACTCTCTAAGAAACACCTAGTTAGAGACCTACCTAAGCTTGAATTCCCAAATGACAAAGTGTGTAATCCCTGTCAAAAGGGAAAACAACACAAAGTTTCTTTTAAGCCAAAGAAAGAAGTTTCAACTTCTCAACCACTTGAACTGGTTCACATGGATTTGCTTGGACCATCAAGAATTTCAAGTCTAAATGGGAAGCACTATGTTTATGTTCTTGTAGATGACTTTTCTAGATATACTTGGGTATACTTTCTAGCTCACAAAAGTGAAGCCTGCTCTTCCTTTGTTAAATACTCTAAGTCTGTAGAAAATATTAGTGGACTTAAGATTAAGACCTTGAGGAGTGATCATGGCCGTGAGTTTGAGAATCAGGAATTTGAATCTTACTGCTCACACAATGGCTATGCTCATAATTTTTCTGCTCCTAGGACACCTCAACAGAATGGTGTAGTGGAAAGAAGAAACTGAACCCTGCAAGAAATTGCAAGGACTATGCTTAATGAATATGACCTGCCTGTTTACTTTTGGGCTGAAGCTGTAAATACAGCCTGCTATGTTATTAATAGAGTCTTGATTAGACCGGTTCTTAAGAAAACGCCTTTTGAGTTGTGGAATAATAGGAAGCCTAAGGTTAATTACTTTAGAGTTTTTGGTTGCAAAGTCTTTATTCTGAATACCAAAGATAATCTTGATAAATTTGCTCCAAAAAGTGATGAAGGAATTTTCCTGGGTTACTCTATGTCTAGTAAAGCCTATAGAGTGTTCAATAAGAAAACCAAATGTGTGGAAGAATCTGTTCACATCAGGTTTGATGAGACTGATCCACATGAGTCTAAAACTTCTCTTGAAGATGTTGAAGAAGACTTATCTGTTCTGGACCTAAATGACAAATCTAAAGAACCTGTAATAAAAACATCCAGTTCTGGACCTTTTCCAGAATCTTCCTCTGTGGAACCCGAACCTATAAATGAACCTGAAATCTCTAGTCCAACCTTTACCAAATCAACTAGGATTCTAAGAATAATCCTTTAGATGCTGTTGTTGGTAATCTTGATAGAGGAACACAAACTAGAGCTTCTCTAAGAAATCAGGTTGAACATCAAGCTTTTCTTTCACAGCTTGAACCCAAAAATGTCAATGATGCTATCAGTGATGAATTCTGGGTAATGGCTATGCAAGAAGAACTAAATCAGTTTGAAAGAAACAAAGTTTGGGAATTAGAGGAAAGACCTAAAGACACTCTTACCATAGGCACTAAATGGGTGTTTAGAAACAAAGTTGATGAGTTTGGTAATATAATCAGAAACAAAGCTAGGCTAGTTGCACAAGGGTATAGTCAGGAAGAAGGAATAGACTATGAGGAAACCTTTGCACCCGTGGCTAGACTAGAGGCCATTAGGATATTACTTGCTTATGCTGCTCATCTGAATTTCAAACTATATCAAATGGATGTTAAAAGTGCTTTTCTAAATGGATATATAATTGAGGATGTATTTGTGGAACAACCTCCTGGTTTTAAAAATCCCCATTTTTCTAATCATGTTTTTAAATTATCTAAAGCTTTATATGGTTTAAAGCAAGCTCCAAGAGCTTGGTATGATAGGCTCAGCTCTTTTCTTATTTCGAAAGGATTTACTAAAGGGATAGCTGATCCTACTCTTTTTATTAAATGGATTTCTAAAGATGTCTTAATAGTACAAATTTATGTGGATGATATTATTTTTGGATCTTCTAAAAATTCTTTATGTGTTGATTTTTCAAAAATAATGCAAAATGAGTTTGAAATGAGTTTAATGGGAGAACTTAAATTTTTCCTTGGATTTCAGATCTTTCAAAATAAAAATGGTATTATTTTGAACCAAAGTAAATATATTAAAGATCTTCTAAAACGTTTTTCTTTGGATGGCACCAAAGGCAGTGACACACCTATGAGCACCACTTGCAAGTTGGACAGTGATGAAACTGGTGAACCAGTGGATCAAACCAATTACAGAGGTATGATAGGTAGTCTACTGTACCTTACTGCCAGTAGACCTGACATCATGTTCAGTGTATGCATGTGTGCTCGGTTTCAAGCCAATCCAAAAGAGTCTCATTTGACTGCTGTTAAAAGGATTTTCAAATATCTAAAGCATACTCCCAATTTGGGATTATTTTATCCAAAAGGACAATCATTTGATTTATTAAGTTATTCTGATGCTGATTTTGCTGGGTGCAAGTTAGATAGAAAGAGCACCTCTGGAACATGTCACATTTTAGTCAAGTCACTAGTATCTTGGTGTAGTAAGAAGCAGAATTCTGTTGCATTGTCTACTGCCGAAGCTGAGTATATAGCTGCTGGTAGCTGTTGTGCACAAATCTTGTGGATGAAACACACTTTACTAGACTATGGATATCAATTCAAACATGTCTCTATAAGGTGTGACAATACAAGTGCTATTAACATTTCTAAAAATCCAGTATCTCATGCTAGGACAAAACATATTAATGTGAGACATCACTTTCTGAGGGATCATTATCAAAAAGGTGATATCACTCTTGAGTTCATTGGCACTGAACATCAGTTAGCTGATATTTTTACAAAGCCTTTGAATTCTGAGAGATTAAGTTACATCAAACATGAGTTAGGTATGATTAATTATAGCACAGTTGAAACCTCACAGTTGAAACCTCACAGTTGAAACCTCACAGTTGAAACCTCACAGTTGAAACCTCACAGTTGAAACCTCACAGTTGAAACCTCACAGTTGAAACCTCACAGTTGAAAACTCACAGTTGAAACCTCACAGTTGAAACCTCACAGTTGAAACCTCACAGTTGAAACCTCACAGTTGAAACCTCACAGCTGAAACCTCACAGTTGAAACCTCACAGTTAGACCTCACCGGTGTACCTCACTGTTACATCTCTCTGTAGGCTGTTTCGCTGTTTAACCTTATTTTATTTTGCGGGAATTCGAACCGTTTCTTTTCTTTATTCTTTTATTTCTAAATCCCTAAATGATAAAAATTGAGAACATCGAACATATCTCAAACCACTCATCTCGACCCTTGCTCTCTCAAGTCCTAAACCCTAAACCTTCAACCGAACCTCGAAACCTCATCCAGTTCCAATGGCCAGAACAAAGCGACCCCCGACTGTCAACGAAGATGCACCAATGCCAAAGAGGACTCAAGTCGAATCCAGTGGCACCGGGAACACCTCGATAAGACCTGTTAATCCAGATCTGACTAAGAGAGAAATAGTTGCTGAGAAGGAGCTAAGTGAAGAGTGGATTTTATCGAGCAGATCATTAGTACTGGCAGTGCTTAATGAGCAAGGATGGACCGAATGCTTCGCAAACAATAATGGACCGTACTACCCGAAGCTGGTGAAGGAATTCTATGAATATCTACAGTTCGAGGAAGAGGATGATCTGCATAGACTGGTATCCAGAGTAAATGGCAATGAAGTAAGTTTTTCATCCGTTGAATGGGCTGCTTGTTTAAGAGTTCCTCATGAGGGTATTTACAACTACTATTCTGGAGCGGCTCCTCCAAATAGTAGAATCTTTGATCATGAGACGGCTCTGGAAGAACTGACAGGTAATGGCACAGTAAGAAAGGTTATTGCTGCTGAAATGAATGGAGAGGACAGGCTTCTGTTTAAGTTTATTCAGCATTAACTGAGTCCTAGAAGAGGAGATTTTGCAACTCTGAAGCACCAGGATATTTACTTGATGTACTTATTAAAACATGGAAGGAAGATCAACCTGTGTAGGTTGCTGATGGCTCAGATGGAGGACATGATAAAGGCAAGCTCAAAATCAAGTTCCTTGTTTCATGCTAAACTCATTTCGGTTATGTTGAAAGTGAAAGGTGCAGCCGGAAGTCAGGAAGAGTTGATAGTGGAAAAGAACAGTGTATGTATCTCGAAAGTAATCTGCAAATTCATGAAGATCAGTTGGAATCCCTGGAAGAAATCATGGGTGAATGATGAGCAGAGAATCTATGAGAAATTTAGCCCTTCTACTCATCCCTCTAGACCGAGAGATAGGAGATATCCAGGCTTAAAGCCTGATGAGCCTGAACCTGTATACTCAGATGATGAACAGACTGCAGTAGTTGGTGACTCTGCAAGAGAGAACACCCCAATTGATGAAGGGAGTGATCCTGATACTACTCACAGTCCTATCAGGACAGTGACGTTTGGAGCAGCAAGACCTCCAAAAGAACTACCTAGTAGAGAACCTGTTTTAAGAGACAGTGAGACTGAGTCTATAGAAGAAGAAGAAGAAGAATCTCAGTATTTTGTCAAGGACACCTCTGACGAGGATGATACAGTCGAAGAAGAAGAGGCTGGAGCTTTAAATGAAAATCAAGAAACTGTTGCAGAAGATAAAGAGGAGATCAGTGGTGAAGAAACAAAAGAACTCAGTATGAGCCCTCTGATAGGGTATACAGACAAGTCAGTGTCTGACCAGGAAGCAGGAGTGGTCTCTACTACTGTTGTCATGGAAGTGGTTGATGACCCAACAGAGAGGGAGGCTAACCTCACTGCTGAACCTACAGAGGAAGCAAATATGGAACCTGCTAGAGCTACAGAAGAGAACTTAGAGTTACCCAGAGTTGAGCAGATAGTAGAAAGTGTTCAGGAAGGAGCTCCAAGTGAGGGGGAGCATTTGGTTTAGTCTCTGTACTGTTTGATATAGAAGGATGGACCTCAGATCCAGGATACATGGTGTTAGGACTCAATTATGAGGATTTAGATGAGGAAAACCAACCACCAAGAAATCCAGTTATCCTAACAAACAGCTCTCCAGTGTTAGAAACTGAAAGATTGGCCACCAAGGAAGACCTTGCATCCTTAAAGAATGAAATGAAGGAGACCATCAGACAGTCTGTTGCTGAATTGAAGACCAGTCCTTTTGATGAGCTGAAAAATGTAGAACAATCCTTAGAATTATCTCTAGGATGTGTTGTGGGAAGTCCAATCAAAGAAGTGATGAATGAAATGAAAGTGTGCCACACTCAAATTGAAAGCTGGACTAGAGCAGTAGTGGCCCTCAGACAATCAGTTGCTTCTTTAACTGCCCTGAGCAGTTCTCAGACACAAGTGGACAGTGAGATTCGATACATCAAAGAAGTGGTCAAGCAATTTGTGGAAGTTTTTGAGGCTTTCAAGAAATCAGTAAAAGAACACTTTAGCAATCAGGATGCTGTCATTCAGAAAGTAATTGGAAATCTGAATCAGTCTTTCAAGGAGACAGTGGCATTCTCATTCAAGTCCCTTCCTTCATCTAGCTCTCCTGTGGACCTTGAGTAGTTTAGAAGCCTGCTCAGAGAAGAGCTTACTCAGGCCCGTGCAAATGACACATCAGACCTACAGATCCTTGCTACTACAAGAGAAGTCAGTGGCTTTGTTCGTGAGCACCTACAGGCTGTTACTGCTTCTCAGGAGGCCATCAAAAGTAAAGTGGATTATTACTTTGATCGGATTTTCACCAAGCATCAGTTGAACCATCACTTCAAGCTCATGCTAGAAACTATGAAGCTGCCTCCTGTAACTCAAGCTTTCAAAGAACAAGTTAGCAAGCTACGAGAGTTGACCCCGGCTTTGGATAAATTCTTGGAAAACAAAGATGACTTCTTATCTGCCATGGACAGAGGAGGAAACATCATCATGGATTTCAGGAATCTGCTCCTACCTTTTCTTCATGTGGACTGCACACCTGTTATAGTTCCTCCTGCCCTACCTGTCTCCAACCCCAGTGGTTCTTCAGTAATGTCTCCTGCTGATGCCCTCAGAAACCTTAGACCACTGATACCTCGGCAAGCTACTCACTACAGGCCTTCAGGAGCATCTGTTGCTGCCCCTCCAGACATTCCTGCTGCACTTCCTAAGCCTGTTGATCCTTCACCTACTGCTCCATCTTCTTCCTCCAAAGGAAAAGATCCCTTACCTTCAGATGAAGAGGATTGAGTCTGTTTATGTTTTTTTTATAGGGATCATGTATTCATGTTTTGGGTCATGTAATGTACTCCTTATTAATACAATGTTTATTTTCTCTCACTCTGTCTTTCTTTTTGTTAATCACAAAGGGGGAGAAATAAATAGGGAGAAATAGGGAGAAATAGGGAAAACTCGGGGGAGAAATGAACCTATACAAAGAGGGAGAAATCCTTGCGGATTATACCTAATTTTTGTGCTCATATTGCTAATACTGTGTTTTGCACACTTCTCTCTGATACTTCTATATTTCATACTGACATAATTTGTGATTATCAAAAAGGGGGAGATTGTTGGAATCACCTGTTTTGATAATCCCAAATCATGCTTAAACATTGATTATGATGTATTAAAACCTTGCATTAATCTTATTATTCTATGCTTAAACGTATTTTATTCTAAACAGTTCATATTCTTACTCTCATAACTTTACTGTAACAGCTTATAGTAGTATTTACATAAGTTTGGTATTGTTAGCTACCAGTCAGAGTTTTCTTTTCAAAGTCACAGTTACAGCTAACTGTCACCTTAAGTTACTGTTGCAATAAGTTCACAGTTACAAGGTTACAGTCGAAGACTAATACAAGCTTGCAGTCACGATTTTACCGCTATCTATTGTCAAAGCTCACAGACGAAGGTCACAGTTACAAGACTTCTGTTCAAAGTTTTCTCTGCTCAAGTTCACAGTCCAACAAGTCTACAGTTGGCTCAAGTTCACAGTCGAACAAGTCTACAGTTGGAACAAGTTCGCAGTCGAACAAGCCTACAGTCATTAGTATACAGTCAAGGTTACAGTTAGACAGCTTCTGTCGACTAAGTCTACTGATGATCGAGGTCTACAGTTGACAAAGGTTACAGTTCTACAAATTTGATGTTACAAGTCTACAGTTAGAAAGGCTACAGTTACATGGAGTAAAATCTACCATTGCAAGCCTACAGACAGCAAGCCTTTTGTTGAAGTCAGCAGTCAGAAGGAAGTCCACAGTTGGAAGACCACAGTTGAAGTCCACAGTGACATACATTCTCGACCAGTTTATTATTATTATATTTCTACTTTTTCTTTACCAATTTGATTAATACTAATCTAACGGTCATGTCTAGCCAGATGAATACATCTAACATTATTTATTGATATTTGCAGACATATCAAGAAATAATACAATGTACGAGGAAGATCGCACGTGCAACTCCAGACTATTTATCTTGTCGGCCTCGGGTGAACAAAAAGGGAATATATGGAGGAGTATAAAAAGAAGAGAGAAGCATTCAAGAAGTGGGGATGAATGGAACAGTTACACTGAGTCTAACATCTACAACTGAGAAGGAGATACGCATACACACAAAAAGGAAGAACTCTCGAGCATTCATTCTGAAGAACAAAAGAGTCTCAGTGAACCGACTGAACGAACCGTCTCCTAAAAGCCATGCTGTGAAGCACTCAAACTCAAAGAAGCTGATCACTTGAACATCTGGAAGTCTGGAAATCACGAAACTCTGTTTTAGTGTCAACTTACAGAAAAAGGACCAAAGCTTCAATTCACTCATTCCTACGAGTCCAGAACTGATCTGCCAACACTATAGAGCACTCTAAACCTTCTTCTTTCTATCTATTGCTCTACTGTGTTTTAGTTTTCTACATTTTGAGCAGTGTGTGTTATTTGCTGTATTAAACACACACACTGACTCCTGTACTTTCACTGGAGGATCTGTAAATCCTCAGCAAACCCTTTTACACTTCATTTCCCACTGTGGATAGTGGTAGAGGTCTTGTGACCTGGACAGCTGGCTGCTGTTGTTTGTTTTCCCACGAAGAACTGTGGTAGAGGTCTTGTGACCTGGACAGTGTGTTCACTGTTGTTAACCCCGATCCAGGGTGTGGATCATTTTTATATAAACTTTTGAGAGGACTAAGTCTCGGCTTGAGACTGAACCTCTTGGTTAATTCTCTGTGTTTGTAGTTATACTCTATATCCATACTATACATATTTATTTCATATTCCGCTGCTATTACTTTGAAATATAATCTATCTTCAAAGCTACTTTGATAATTTAATTCGCAAGTGTTTATGTTTGTTTAATTTAATCATAAGATTAAGTTAACTGAGAATTAATCAATCTTTGAGAAACTAATTGAACCTTTATAATCTATATAAATTCACTACAGTTTAATTTGTTTTTGAAATTGGGGGATTTTAATAGAAATCTTTTTAACAGAAATTTTAATTGGAACTCAATTCACCCCCCTCTTGAGTGTCCACTCTGACCAACAAAAGGGAATGTGAGTTTATCAGATGAAAATAAATGAATATTTAAATTATATTAACATATATTTTAATAAAAATGGAAAAAATAATGGGTTTGGGTATTCAAAATAAAATAACTATTTATGTACAAGAGTGAAATTGGGATGTAAATTATGCAGCACGACGGGTATTAAATGTTGATTTAAAAAGGGTAAAATGAGAAAGATAAAATGTGTCCAATTTTTCTAAAATTATTTTAGAATTAAGGGAATTAAAAAAATAATAGGAAAAGAAAGTAACATACCCTTTATCATATATATAAAAAAGAATTACTTTAATGAAAAAGAATATGGAAAGAGTTCCCTTACATTGAAGAGTTTCTCCTAAATATTATAGATTAGAACCTAAGGGGAATAAAAAAACGTTAAAGAGACTCTTTGGGATGAATAATGACCAAAAAATCCTACAGAATGGATTTAGAGTGGACTGGAAAGGTAAAATTGGAGGTTATTTATATCAAAATTAGAGGAATTGTTCTAATAATTTCCAAATAAAGGTCTTGGAAATCTATTTTTTGGAAGAAGAAAAACCATGGATTAACCATGGGTTTTTCACTTGGTTTTAGAAAATAGAGTAACATTTCATGATATTTTAACCATTAAAATTAAAAACCATTTTTTAATTCTTCTTTGGCCATATAAAAGTAGATTTTTAGAAAATAATATTTTTGAAATTAGGTTTTTCATATTAGACATCAGAAAATTAGTTAAAGGTTTAAATTTTTTTTAAAAGATATTAAAATACTAAATATTAACAAAATAACTTATTTATGTAATGGATTGTGGTTAATTAATTATTAAATCATTATGAAATAAATATTAAGTAATAAAACATACCAAAAAACCCAAAACTATTGATTAAAATTGATTTTTTATTTTATTATCAAATCACTTTTAAGGGGAAGTGAGCAACCAGAAGTCCAACAAAATTCTAACAACCACAAAAAACTCCAAACAAATACTGGTCCTGCCTCTACCCAGCAACTCATCGTTAAAAGGCCTCCACCAAAGCATGGGACTCGTAAAACAGTCCCATGCAAGGATGCACGGGCATGGTACTGATGGCCAAGCCATACCCTCTCATTCTTCTGCTCCAAGTGACATGCAGAGGTGATGGCCCTGTGCTCTAAACCTCATCTAAGGCAAGACCATAAAACTTGTTGGAAAAAAACCTGAAAACACCACGATACACACAAACTGAAGAAGCAATGCCACCTATCCAAACATCTCAAGAAGAAGAGAGCACCCCAGCATTAGTCAAATAATGGTAAAGCATCATTGTTGAAAAAAAGCATAACTCTACATGTAACCGTATCTCTAAACAACCTCTAGGATATAGCGGATACCTGGATGTGCGGGTCTCCCCTTACTAGGACTTCAAGAGAAAAGGTCAATTGGTCACAAACCTGTATGTACTCCTCCAGTCTAATTATCCCCTTATTGAAGCCCCAAACCAGGATCGTGCCCTGTTTGTCGGCCCAAAAATATTGTTCTTCATTAAGCTTCACTTCAATGTCCCGGCCCATCATCTTGGCCGCTTCCTCTTCCGACGAATTGAGAAATACCACATGCTCGGTCACCTCATCATCCAAACATAAAATCAACTCCAAGGGAAGTGCAGAATGGCCAAGAGGTTCCAATTGACCCCGGACCTCACTGTTCAACTTCTCATCCAATTTATTTTTTGCTGACCGAGTCTTCATGGGAGGTGGTAAGGATGTGTAATCCTTCCTTCCCATCCTTTTCCTATTTCTCCTATTTCTCCTCAAACTGGACTCCCCAGTAGATAAACTCTTGTTGTTTTCAATGTGTTCCTCCACCCCAAAGCCATCAAAATTCTTCCTGCTAGTCTCCTCTCCCTCAACCGCAACCAGTGCTACATCTCCCGATCCTACCTTTTCCAGACCTTCAAACCTATTACCCAGGAGGATTGGGGTCTGATTTGAGGATCCCACACCCCCTTGCCTCCCCTTACAGACATCTTCCCCGACCTTCCATTCTTCCTCAGTATCCAAACTAAGTAACTCCACTTACTCGCTGCCAGACGAGCAGTCCAATAACTAGACCCCATCCCACTCACCTTCCACCCGGACCTCCATATGCTGGGATTTACCTTCTATATCCTGCATCCTACCGCAGGGAGTTCCCGCGAGATCTACCTTCAGCCAGTTGAAGGGGGAGTCTGGAGTGATCACTGAATCTTTCAAGGAGCATGGATCAGCACTGACCAATCCAGTGGTGATCAGTAGGAACTGCTCAGCATCATCTACATTTGTTACATGGTCAAGACCACGTCCCATGAATTGATTTCGACCACTGCTAGAATTAACTTGAGTCTGAAATGAGGGATCCATTGCCTCCCTACCAGTGTCAAAGGCATTAACCCTGAGATCCTCCTTGAGCCTGCTAAAAACACTAGACACCGAGGGGTGTTCACCCAGCTTTACAACAGGTGAGAAGTGTTCACCAATACTGAACTGATTTCCTCTAGGCTCGCGATCTCCTCCATTGCTGACTTTCGAAACATCTCTGGCTCTCACAGCATCAGATTTCTGGTGGGCATCATGTTGGCAGCAAGCCATGGTGTGTCCCAATATATGGAAAACTAAATAAAAATCCATCCAATGATCAAAGATCATCAGTTTCTTGAATCAGATCTCCTCAGTAGCATCAATCCAAATCGTCTCCATCGGTGCTCTCGAGGTATCAACCTCCACGCACATCCTTGGGTTAATCGGGTGGATCACCGAGGCTGTACGGGAATCAACAGATAGAAAGCACCCAACCATGTTCCCCAACACACGCATGATCACTGGGTTTTGAAAGGAAAGGGGAAGAAGGTGCATGCTAATCCAGACCGGAATGATAGGGGAATCGTGGTTCATATGAAAATCATAGGACCATCTACATAAATGGAACTCATACCTTCCTCACTTCCTGGGAGTGAACGATAGCGCACGAACCATGTCCTCCGATGAAGAGAAACAGACTAGAAAACTTCGTTTATCCAGCAAACCAACAACTGGTTGAAACTGAAGTCCCAAAGATTTGGCAATGAATCTGTCAAAATCGTCCACCGAAGGTCGAAACTTCTTGAATCAAACAATCAAGGTCAGATCAAGGAGACTCTCAGATTCCGAGATCTCTAGAACTGAAAGAGGGACCATGGGGTCTCCGTTCTGAAATACATGAACCTTCAAACCAATATGAATCTTAGGAAAAGGTGGATACAAATCAGGGTCAGAAAATCGGGTGAAACGATTTCGCCGTGAGACCTCCTTCTCATCCCCACCCCCTCCAACTAGTAGTGGAGGGGGGAGATCCGCCGACCCCATTAGGGTTAGACGACCATCATCTCGAGCTCAGGCTCTGCCGTCAAACCCACATCATGTGATAGACATGAATAAACCCAAAACTATATTTTTACAATTCCCTGCAAAAAATATTATTTTATAAAATTCTAAAATATTTAGACTAATTTAATTTCGATGCGATGATTTCAACTATAATATGAATTTTATCATTTTGATTCTCTAAATTTGATAATTTTAACTTTTAGATATATATATATATATCCTTACTTATGGAAAAAAATATCAGTTTTTATGACATAATCAAATTTCGGACAGTTATAAAAGTTTCCTATGACAATATAAATTTTTTAACATGCCTATTTAAATAATAATGTTCTAAATGTCTATTAAATTAAAATAAATATTATTAATAATACCTGAGTTTATTATAAAAGTGAATATATTTTCTAAAAATGCAATTATGTATTATTTAGGTCTAACAATAAATTTATCAATTCTGTCATACTTAAAAACATAATATTTTTAAACAAAATTAATCTAAAAATTTGATTGATGGAATTACCATTTTATTTATAAAAACGAAATTAAACTTTATGTAATTAAGTCCTAGACAAATAACCCCTTATTATACCTACGTACTCCCAAAGTGTAAGGTGTGTGATTATGTTAGTGTAATGGCCCGAACCTCTCTGGCTCATTCCATTGTCGAAAAGAAGGTCATGAAGAGTTATGGAGGTTAAATTGGACTTTTCCCACACTTTTAAGAATTTTGTAACTACACATCGTGTAGTGAGAGTACACGCCATGTACCACCTCACTGAGTATACCCCGTGTTGAAGTCATGTCCTTGCCGTGTGAAATAAATGAGTACACACTGTGTAGCCATCCTACACACCGTGTAGTGTCTCCATGTGTACATGTTACCCTCAAATCTTGTGTTGACCATTCAACGGTTGTGTGCCGTGTTGAAGTTGTGTCATTGTCGCGTGAAATAAATGAGTACATGCCATGTATCCCAGCCTACACGTCGTGTAGTGTCTCCCTGCGTACGCATTACCCTCAAACCGTGTATTGACCAGTCAACAACCGTGTGCCACGTTGAATGTCATGTTAGAAGCTGTGTGGCGACCGTGTGTAATGGCCGAGTACACACCGTGTACTTTAGTTTTTATCGCTTATAAAAGGAGGGGGTCTCTCCTCCTTTTAAAAGCATCCCTCTCCTCCCCATTCCTTTGAGCAGAGCTCTCCCAAGAGACTCTAATGCTCTTTTCTTCTATAACTTCTTCGTCTGAGCTCCGATTTACGATCCCTCAGCAGCGACGAGATCGTAACGATGAGGCGGAACTTCTGAGCTTGGATCTATTGCTTCCCCTCGGCCTTTCCTTCCCAGCTTCCACCAGAGGAGGTTTTTCCGGGATTTTCCAGAAGCGGTGGGTGCCGACGGATGTCTTCTAAAGTTGATCTGGGGGAGCGTTGTGATCAGAACCTATTGAGGTAGGGATCTTACCTTCGTCTCTCTAGATTTTGCATCATGCGGGGTGGGTGTCCTCTTGTTTATGTGAAACATATTTGAACCAGTTTTATAAAGATAATAACTGGCTTATATAATGGGAATGGTAAGTTTGTGAATGCAGTTACATTATTTATATCCTATGATATTATATTTTGAATTGAATAGTCTTATGCCTACGGAAAATCATGGTCATTGGGGGACTTTTCTTACACAATTAAATGATTCCATATCTTTCTAGACTGTTTATGGATGGAAACTTTGTGAAATGTGGGAATTGGTTAATCATGTAAAGTTGGCTGATTAAATGAATAACTGGAACCCTTGTTTGATCACCCCGGTTGAACAAAACTAAAATAATAAACTTGTGGGTGCTGGTTAGGGTTTATTTATGTGAAGGGGGTGTTTTGTGGGTTGTTGTGAATCAGTTGAGCAATGGGGATGCTGTTGGCTTGGTTGTGGGTTGGTGTGAATGCTATGTTGGTGATGGGCAGCGGTGTTGTGATAAATTGTATCAAGGGATGATGATGTATGGGTTTCGGTGTGTTTGTGGTTATGGTGGTCGGCAGCGGGGCTGCAGGGATGAGTTTAAATGTGAATGAACTATGTGTTGTGAATAATAAATAAAAGTGGAAGAGTTAATGAATGGTGGTGCATGGTAATGGAACGGGAATAATAATTAATGGGGTTGGTTGGTTAATAAGAGGGGACTTTTTTTTTGTTGCTTGTGTTTTCCTAACTTGATTTGTGGATGACAGGGATATGTTTTATGAACAATTGATATTGTTGGTTGTGGTTAATTTCCCATTAGTTAAGGAACTAATAAACTAATTCTGTTGAAACATGAGAACCTAAATGGGTTTGGAGTTGTTTTTTGTATGAATGCTTCGACATAGCAGTGTCGAGGCATGTGCTCAGTTTCTCTGTTTAAAAGCCACAGGTTGGGATGTGTGTTTGGTATGCATATATATATATATGTGTGTATCTTTGTGTTTTGTCACACCCCACCCATGTTTATAACTTAGTGTTGAACACTCCCATTTCATGGGAGAGGGTGTTTTCCCCTTCGTTACTAGTTCATTCCTGCTCCTTCTTCCATAGGCTATGATGGCTTGAGGTGACCTTACACCTAAGAATCTTCAGGTAGGTTTTGATTGGGGTGGTTTTAGCCCAAATAGGTTGTGATAGCTTGAGGTGACCTTACACCTAAGACTCTTCAGGTAGGTTTCAATTGGGGTGGTTTTAGCCCAAGACTCTTCGGGAAGGTTTACTTTTTCCCAAGAATGTTTGGGATGAGGCCCAGGTGTGTGCGGGAGGGATATGTGGTTGTGAGGCCTAGGTGTGTGTGGGAGGGATGTGTGGTTGTGAGGCCCAGGTGTGTGCGGGCGGGATGTGGGGTTGTGAAGCCCAAGTGTGTACGATCCAGAAGAGTGTGGTAGCGTCAGGACGTTCACCGTTAGGAAGAGCAGCTAACTAGTGGGAAATGGTGTGGGGTACCCAATACTCTTGTTCTTATATACTACTACCTATTTTTTTGTGTTTTGGGGAGTGAGGATAGTGAGGTTGGGTGGATAAAATTCATTGATAGGTTTTGGTTTCTTTTGTTGTTCTCACCGGACATTAGGATGTCTCCCCACTTTTGAATGAGAGATTTAGTTTTACCAACTAAGTATACTTGTATGTTCACCCTACGTTTACTTTCAGGTTTCCAGGAGGACTACCAGGGCCATGCGGGACCCTACTAGTCGGTATAGTTGGAGTTTTTACAGTTTTTTGTACTCTTGTTTCTTTTGGTATTGTACTTTTTAGCTTTCTCATACTTGTACTTTGTTTCGGAACTATTTAGACATGCATGTGGGATTGGTTTGGGTTTATTTACTTGTTCCTTTTTCTTTTGGTGTTTGACTCATCCTATTTCCAGGTCTTAAATAATAAAATGGGTAATGCCTCTTATATTTGTTAAAACTCAAACCATTGGTGCTAGTCGCCACTCTGGGGCCTACTGGAGGCGGGACTCAGGGGTCATTATCTCCCTTTCACCATTTCTAGCTCAGGAGGGTCACCTTTGGTGGGAGGGGGTCATGACAGAATGGTATCAGAGGTGATTGTTTAGATATAGGATGGAGTCTAGAGTTAGGCGCAGTGAGGATTGCATGGGATGGTAGGGAAATAGTGTTGGATGATCTTGGTGCATGACATAGGCTAGGGAAGACCTGCTAGGACATGGGATTTTAGGGCCCCCCATGATCCGATGCAGGGAATATGATCCTACCAAACAACCAAGTGAGACTACATTGATTGTAGGGTAGTGACCCTGGGGAAGGTACATGCAACATCATGTTTGTGTTTTACTTGATTTGGGTGTTTTGGGAAAGGAATTGAAATAAAAAAAATGATAAAATAAAACCTTGAGAAATTCTCCTTACTACTTGGGCTTAGGCGATCATTGTTTATCGTACAACTATGGAACCTGGACATCATCCCCTGGTGACTCAGACAGCCGAGGCCTAGCAGATTCAGTTGATCGATCAATTGAGGATTGACTGAGAGGAGGAAGATGGCCAGTGGCAGAAGGCTCTATGTTCTTTCCAGCGACAAACCGTCAAGAAGTACGAGGGTAGTACTTTGGATATGGAGATGAAGGGGTGGATTGAGAAGCTAGGGATCACTTTTACTTTGATCCATGCTCCGAGGGAGTACTGGGTTCCCCTAGCAGTCAGTCAGCTGAGTGGTGTGGCATGTCAGTGGTGGATGCTCTACCCCGGGGAGAGGTCAAAAGCAGAGGTTCTATGGGATGACTTTGAGAAGGAATTCTGAGAGGAATTCCTTTTTTCTATGATCAAGGCAGAGAAGCGGTAGGAGTTACTCTCCCTCCAGCAGGGGAGTATGTCAGTATGACAATTAGGAATCAAGTTCAAGGATCTCCTACGCATTGCTCCGGATCTCTTTCCGGATGAGGAGTCTCGGGGGAGACATTTGGAGGAGTTGCTTTGTCATTCGCTCCAATATGCTGTCACCCCCTTCACTATTCCGATGTACTTGGCAGTACAAAAGAAGGTAGAGGTTGAAGAGAGGATTCACTTGCAGGTAGATGCACCATGGGAGGGGATCCAGTAGGGTTTGTCGAAAGGGAAGGAAGTCAGCAACAAGTATCCGGCGACAGAACCTTACAGATTCAGGCCAGTAGGGAGCAGGCCCCAGTAGTTCCAGTTCAGATCATCGGGTCCCCGTCCCTTTTTCATGAGCCCCAGACTAAAGTGTTTCTCTTGTGGAGGTTTCTGGAACATTCAGATTTGGTGCCCTACCTGAGCTTAGTACGGTGGAGGTGGGCAGGTTCAGCGCCCACCTCAACAGCACCAATTGCCGGCGCGGCCCTTCCAGCAGCAGCAGGACACCACTCCTCCGAGGGAAGACTTTGCAAGAGGAGGTCGACCTTAGGGTACTCCTCAGGAACCTCGACTAGGACGTGGTCATAGAGGTGTTCGACATCAGAGAGGCAGAAGAGCTGGGTGTGGACAGTTGCACACAGCTGATTTGACAGCTCCGGCAGGACCAAAGGTGGTGTGAGGTACGATTTGTTTGTTCAGCACTCTTGTTTCTACTTTGTTCGATTCAGGAGCTTCGCATTCCTTTCTTGCACCCGGTCTATCCCATGCTTTGGGTCAAGATGTAGAGAGACTTTACATACCTCTGGTTCTTAGTAAACTAGTTGGATGCCAGACCAGCATATGTTGTGTTTTCCAGGGATGTGGGATAACGTTGGGACCGCATCGATCTAGTGGGGACCTTCTTTTGCAACAGATGCTGTCATACGATGTCATCCTAGGCATCGACTGGTTGTTTTCTATTAGTTCCGTTATCGATTGCTTTCGAAGAAGGGTATTTTCTCCGATGTGGATGGGCAGTGTGTATCTTTTGTTGGAGAAAGGAGCTATCACGTGGGAATCCTTTATGTGAAGCCTCTACTTTCATTATTAGGAGGGTTATCAGTGGTTTCAGCTGATACAGAGAAGATGGATGTCCCAAAAGTTGTTGGGGAGTTCCATGATGTTTTTTCTAAGGAGGTTGTGACTCTACCCCCCCCACCCCCCACCCCCCCACACCCCCGACGTGACGTTGAGTTCCAGATAAACTTACAGCCTGGTGCTTGTCCGATTTCGATGGACCCTTATCGGATTGCACCTTCAGAGTTGCGGGAGTTGCAGATTCAGATTGAGAATCTAATGGATAAGGGTTTTGTTCAACCCAGTGTGCCGCCATGGGGTGCTCTAGTTTTTTTAGTGAAGAATGTATATGGTGGTCTCATGCTATGCATAGACTATCGAAGGTTTAATCAGGTAATGGTCAAGAACCGTTACCCCCTTCCAAGGATAGATGATCTCTTCATCCAGCTGAGGGGAGCATGTTGGTTTTCTAAGATTGATCTACGATCTGGATATCATCAGCTGAGGGTAAAGGATAGTGACATCTCAAAGACGGATTTCAGGTGCAGGTATGGGCACTTCGAGTTTGTAGTGATGCCATTTGGAGTTACAAATGCACCAATTGTGTTCATTGACTTATGAACCTTGTCTTCTGAGAGTTTCTGGACCGGTTCTTCATTGTTTTTATCGAGGAAATCCTGATCTACTCAAGATCAGAGGAGGAGCACGTTGAGAATCTCAGGCCAGTCTTGGAAGTCCTCGACACCACCAGCTTTATGGGAAATTGTTAAAGTGTAAGTTCTTGACACTAGAAGTACACTTCCTTGGTTACATAGTGTCCCAGCATGGAGTGTTAGTGGACCCGTCGAAGGTGGAGGAAGTTGTTTCTTGGGTGGCAACCAAGAGAATGGCAGATGTTCTTAGTTTCTTGGGGTTGGCAGGATATTATCGGAGGTTTGTTTCAGACTTCTCTTGAGTTACTACTCCATTGACAGCTTTGACTATGAAGAACCAGGTCTTCCTATGGAGCGAGCAGTTCCAGAAAGCTTTCGACTACCTGAAGGAGAAGTTGGTCAGTGCTCCCGTACTTAGGTTTCCAGAGTAAGGGTTGTTGTATGAGGTGTTTATTGATGCTTTTGGGCTTGGTTTGGGGTGCGTACAAATGCAGAAGAAGGGTGTGATCTGTTATGGGTCTAGGAAGTTGCGCCCTAATGATCATAACTATGCCACCCATGACCTAGAGTTATAGCAGTAGTGTTCGCACTAAAATTGTGGCAACATTACCTCTTTGGGGAGTTCTTTGTGGTCTTCTCAGATAACAAGATCTTACGTAATATCTTCTCCTAGCATGACCTGAACTTACGGCAGCGGAGATGGGTCAAGTTTCTCCAAGACTATGACTTTGAGATCTCTTACACTGAAGGTAAGGGCAACATTGGGGCTGATGACCTGAGCAGGAAGTTGCATAGGGAAGTGGTTCGGGAATCCGCTGATGCTTGGAGAGGGATGGGAGAGTTGGCTTCCTTGCACTTGGATGCAAGGGTAGAGAGTGTTAGAGGTTATTTGTTTCAGATGATGGTGCAGTCCTCCTAGTTGCATTAGGTGGAAGAGTATCAGTGGGGAGACTCCGAGGAAGAAGTAATCTAGGATCGTATCGATCAGTAAAATGCACCAGAAGGATGGTCAGAGGACAGCTGACATCAGATGCCTTTTCATGGAATGATTTGTGTTCCAAAGGCAATATGTGAGGGAGTTCTCTGTGAGTTCCATAGCTCAGCCATGGCGGTACATCCAGGGGTTTCAAAAATGTATCGAGGCCTGAGGGAACTGTTTTGGTGGCCCGGTGTGAAACGGGCAGTGGCGGAGTTTGTGGCCAAGTGCCTAGTGTGTCAGCAAGTGAAGGATTAACACTATGTTCCCAGTGGTTTGTTGCATCCTTTAGATTTCCTTGAGTGTAAATGGGATGACATGTCAATGCACTTCATCACAGGACTGCCCAGAGCTCAAGGTGGTTATGATGCTATCTGCATAGTGGTAGATCGACTGACTAAATCAGCTCAATTATTAGTAATTAAGGAGTCGGGCCTGGTGAGTACCTTAGCACAAGGGTATTTAGACAAGGTGGTGCGTTTTCATGGAGTTCCGAAGACTATCGTCTCAGATCGGGATATACGGTTTACCTTACAAGTCTGGAGGGGGTTACATCATGCTTTTGGCACCCAGTTATGCCTTATCACTGCTCTCCACCCCCAGACCGATGGGCTAACAGGGCGGACTATCCAGACATTGGAGGATATGCTGTGAGAATGCATTCTGGATTTTAGAGGATCATGGGAGTGACACTTTCCTTTAGTAGAGTTTTCCTACAACAACAGCTTCCACTCTACTATTGGCATGGCACCGTTTGAGGATTTGTATGGAAGACCATGTCTTTCACCCATTTGCTGGGAAGAGGTTGGTGAGATAGGTGCTCTTGGGATAGAGGTAGTACAGAGAACCACAAATAAAGTCCATCTTGTGCGTGAGAGGATGAAAGCGGATCAGGACTGACAGAAGACTTATACTAATCATCGGAGGAGGCCCTTTGAGTTCGAGGTGGGAGATCATGTGTTCTTGAAGGTTTCCACTTGATGGGGGCAGTGGAGGTTTATGAAAGAGAGTAAGTTCTCCCCTAGGTTCATCGGACCTTTCTAGGTGCTGAGGCGAGTAGGCAAGGTGGAATATCAGCTAGCCCTTCCACCTCAGTTGGAGAAGGTTCATGACATCTTCCACATCTCCTAGCTTCATCGGTACTTACACGGTGACTCTCACGTTATCTACTGGGGAGAGTTAGATATGGGAGATGATGGGACCTTTGAGGAACGACCAGTCAGAATCGAGGATCGTAAAGAGAAGGTGCTCAGTGTATGAACCATCACCTTGGGTCGTGTGTTGTGGAGGCATGGAGGCCTCGAGGAGAGCACTCGGGAGTGGGAGGCTCAGATGCACGCTCAGTACCCGGAGTTGTTTTGACTTGTGTTTTGCTTTTTTTCTAAGATTTGTTTTCATGTTATACTTTGTACCTTTGTTATATGGAATGCTTGGCTTGTTGGTTGTGAGAATTTTTGTTTCCTTTTTATCTGGAAGTGTGTAACATGTTCGGATGTGTGGGGAAAGGGAAAAACTGATCCTTAATCTAGACGCATTAAGGCAGATGCGATTGAACCTGTGCGGGTGAGTCAGTGGTGCCTAAAGCAGATAATATCTTGATATAGGAGAAGGGATTTCCCCAAACCACGTTTTCGGGTAGTGTGTTGGTTGTATGGTGTTGGGGGTAGTGCAAGTTGAAAAATCCTAATGTATGGAAGTGGGAAGACCCAATTCTTAATCGAGACACATTAATGTGGATGTGATTAAACCCGTGCCGGCGAGTTAGAGCCACCTAAAGCGGATAATATCTCGAAATAGGAGAAGGAATTCCTAACACATATGATTAGGGTTGTTGGATGTGTTCCTGTTATAACGAGAACCCTAAGAGGTATCTTGTTGTGATACTCTAGGTTGGATTTTGAATTTCTGTGGACGAGAATGTTTTAAGAGGTATCTAATGTAAAGGCACGGACGTCTCCGGCCCATTCCTTTGTCGAAAATAAGGTCATGAAGAGTTCTGGAGGGTAAAATGGACTTTTCCCACACTTTCCAGAATTTTGTAACTACACGCTGTGTAGTGAGAGTACACGACGTGTACCTCCTCACTGGGTATACCTCGTGTTGATGCCGTCTCCTTGTTGTGTGAAATAAATGAGTATACACCGTGTAGCCATCCTACATGTCGTGTAGTGTCTCCTCGCGTACGCATTACCCTCAAACCATGTGTTGACCAGTCAACAGACATGTGCCTTGTTGAATTCGTGTCCTTTCCAAGTGAAATAAATTAGTACACGCTGTGTAGCCCATCCTACATGTCGTGTAGTGTCTCCCCGCGTATGTGTTACCCTCAAACCGTGTGTTGACTAATCAACGACCGTGTGCCACGTTGAATGTCATGTTGGAAGTCGTGAGGCGACCATGTGTAATGGTCGAGTACACTCCGTGTACTATAAAGTACATGCCATGTACTTTA
Organism: Viscum album; assembly: GCA_963277665.1. Lineage (NCBI taxonomy): Eukaryota > Viridiplantae > Streptophyta > Magnoliopsida > Santalales > Viscaceae > Viscum > Viscum album. The sequence goes on along the minus strand of OY728151.1, from coordinate 396,067,115 downwards.
GTTTTTCTCGCCTTTAAAAGGAGGGGGCCTCTCCTCCTTTTCAAAACATTCCTCTCCTCCTCATTCCTTCGAGGGGAGCTCTCCCAAGAGACTCCAAGTCTCTTTTATTCCATAACTTCTTCGTCCGAGCACCGATTTATGATATGTCAGCGGCCACGAGATCATAACGACAAGGAGGAACTTCTGATCATGGATCTGTTGCTTCCCCTTGGCCTTTCCTTCCCACCTTCCACCTGAAGATGTTTTTACAGTAGCGATGGGTGCCGGCGGATGTCTTCTAAAGTTGATCTGGGGGAGCGTTGTGATCAGAACCTGTTGAGGTAGGGATCTTACCTTCGTCTCTCAATATTGTGCATTATGCGGAGTAGGTGTCCTCTTGTTTACGTGAAACACATTTGAATCAGTTTAATAAAGATAATAACTGGATTATATAACGGGGATGGGAAGTTTGTGAATGCTATTACATTATTTATATCATGTGATATTATATTTTGAATTGAATAGGCTTATGCCTACTGAAAATCACAGTCAGTGGGGGCCTTTGCTTGCACAATTAAATGTTTCCCTATCTTTCTAGACTGTTTATGGATGGAAACATTGTGGAATGTGGTAATTGGTTAATCACGTAAACTTGGATGATTAAATGAATAACTGGAACCCTTGTGTGATCACCTCGGTTGAAAAAAACTAAAATAATAAACATGTGGGTGCTGGTTAGGGTTTATTTATGTGAAGGGGTGTTTTGTGGGTTGTTGTGAATCGGGTGAGAAGAGGGTTTGCGGTTGTCTTGGTTGTGGGTTGGTGTGAATGATATGTTGGTGATGGGTAGTAGGGCTGCGATAAATGGTATCAAGGGATGATGATTTACAGGTTTTGGTGTGTTTGTGGTTATGGTGGTTGGCAGCCGGGATACAGGGATGGGTTTGAATGTGAACAAACTATGGTTTGTGAATAATAAATAAAAGTGGAAGAGTTAATGAATGGTGGGGCATGGTAATAGAACAGGAATAACAATCAACGGGGTTGGTTGGTTCATATAAAGGGACTTTTTTTTGTTTCTTGTGTTTTCCTAACTTGATTTTTGGATGGCAGGGATATGTTTTACAAATGATTGATATGGTTGGTTGTGGTTAATTTCCCAGTAGTTAAGGAACTAATAAACGAATTATGTTGAAACATGAAATCCTAAATGGGGTTGGGGTTGCTTGTTGTATGCATGCTTCGACATAGTTGTGCTGAGGCACGTGCTCAGTTTCTCTGTTTAGAAGACATAGGTTGGGCTGTGTGTTTGGTATACATATATATATCTGTATCTTTGTGTTTTGTCACACCCCACCCATGTTGATCATTTAGTGCGGAACACTCACATTTCATAGGAGAGGGTGTTTTCTCTTTAGTTACTAGCTCCTTCCTGCTCATTCTTCCATAGGTTGTGATGGATTGAGGAGACCTTACACCTAAGACTATTAAGGTAGCTTTTGATTGGGGTGGTTTTAGTCCAAATAGGTTTTGATTTCTTAAGGTGACCTTACACCTAAGACTCTTCAGGTATGTTTCGATTAGGGTGGTTTTATCCCAAGACTCTTTGGGAAAATTTACCTTTTCCCAAGAATCTTCGAGATGAGGCCCAGGTGTGTGCGGGCGGGATATGTGGTTGTGAGGCCCAGGTGTGTGCGGGCGGGATGTGTGGTTGTGAGGCCCAGGTGTGTGCGGGTGGGATGTTGGGTTGTGAGGCCCAGGTGTGTATGGGTGGGAAGAGTGTGGTAGCGTCAAGATGTTCGTCGTTAGGAAGAGAAACTAACTAGTGGGAAATGGTGTGGGGTACCCAATACTCTTGTTCTTATATAATACTACATGTTGTCTTGTGTTTTGGTGAGCGTGGCTGGTGAGGTTGGGTGGATAGAATTACATGATAGGTTTTGGTTTCTTTTGTTGTTCTCACAGGACATTAGGATGTCTCCCCACTTGTGAATGAGATCTTTAGGTTTCCCTACTCAGTATACTTGTATGCTTACCCTACATTTACTTTCAGGTTTCCAGGAGGACTACCAGGGTCGTGTGAGACCCTACTAGTCGGGACAGTTGGAGTTGTTGCAGTTTTTTGTACTCTTGTTTCTTTTGGTATTGTACTTTCGAGCTTTCTCGTACTTGTACTTTGTTTTAGAACTGTTTAAACATGCATGTGGGATTAGTTTGGGTTTATTTTCTTGTTCCTTTTTCTTTTGGTGTTTGACTTATCCTATTTCCCGATCTTAAATAATAAAAAGGGTAATGCCTCCCATATTTGTAAAAACTCATACCCTTGGTGTTAGTATCCACTCTGGGGCCTACTAGAGTCAGGACTCAGGGGTCATTATCTCCCTTTCTCCATTTCCAGCTCAGGAGGGGCACCTTTGGTGGGAGGGGATCGTGACAGTTAGCTTCATGGGGCAGCTCTGCTAAAATTAACTGGGTTGTAATATAAAATAACTAGAACTAATCCCATATGAAATTTTTTTCAAGCCTCACTTCTTGAAGCATGGATTGGGATTGTTCAAGGTAAAACCCTAGTTAAGCTACCTCTCTCCCAATTTCTTTCAAATGGGTTTTAAATAGCATTACCCTACTGGTTAAGGACATAATTTCTTCTTTCTCCATCACATACCTTTTTTCATTAATACTAGTAAACACAAATTATAATGGTAAAATTATAACCAATGATTATATTTCCCAATATCCAAATAGAGAAATTTTTATATTGACCGATGACTATATTTGACAAATGGTTTCATTACACTATTTAAATACCATTGTATTCTTTCACTCAATATTCAATAAAATTCCTCTTGAGATTATATTTTCATTTTCTAACATGTGAGTTGGTTTATTGATTTTTTGTTTAATTTATATAGTTTTGGTTATAGGGGTGATGATTCTATTAGATTGGGTTTATCTATATTTTCCCATTTTATCTTTTTGATTTTCTATATTTTGTCAAACTGTTATTTTTGGAATTTTCATTGGTTTTGTAGATGACTAATGTCATGATATTTATTAATGAGATATTTTTTTAGTTACTCTATATTTTTTATGTGTAAAATATTATATGATAAAACATACATTTTCTCAAGAAACAAACATCATTTAAAATTCTTGGTCATTGCAACTCTCATGCAGTCTTAGTTTTTTAGATCCATAAGTAACAACTCAATCCTCCTACATTCGAAATAATCTGAGTCTAATATTGTATATATTATAATACACATTATATTACTAACTTTCTAAATGTACGTTGAAGATCAGTGTTGAGTTCAGCCTACTCATAATCTTTGGAAAATATATCTCCAAGACTCTAACCAAAAAAATATATTCCACTCTTGGTCTGTTTGGAAATTGTTGCTACCATATTGGATAATTATTGGATTAATCGCCAATAATAACTAGCTAAACCTAGAAATTTCTAAATCCCAAAGATATTCTTAGGGCACTCCAAATATACCATGGTTGAAACCTTCTTTGGGTCCACTGATACTCCAGCCTCTGGGATTAACGGAACCAAGAAGTTCAATTTTTATGTCCAAAATAACATTTATATAACCTAGTATAAATATAAATATCTCTCAAAATTATCATTATGATGTCAATATGTAAGGAATGATCATATTAGGACTGGGAGTACATGAAGATTTCATTGAGAAAACCCACCACAAAATGATCAAGAAAAGGATGAAAGACCTAATTCATCAACACCATGAATACCATCAGTGTGTTCGTTAGATTTAATGGCTTCACCACGAACTCGTACAATCCATACATACTAATAAAATTTGTCTGAGGTATATCTGATTTTAATGAACCATTATTTATTAGTAATATTTTTTTCCTAAAAAATGTGTGTTTCATTATAATATATAATATTATACACATAATAAATATAAAGAAACTAAAAAAAAGTTATTTCATTAATAAATATTTTTTACTTTAATTATCAATAGAAACTATTAAAATTACAAATATTACAACTTGACAAAAAAAATTAAAATCTAAAATGGGAATGTATGGATCACTGTAATCTACTAGAATCATCTCCCCCACCAAAAAATATAGAAAAAAAATGTTAGTATAACAATAAACATCATATAAGATTTAACTATAGAAACATGAGATGAATTGATCTGAATATTGAGTTAAACAAGGAATTGGAATTTATAAGAGGTAATGTGATCGTTGTAATAGTAATGTAACCATTGAAATAGTAACATGACCGTTGGGAATGGTAATCTGACCGTTGGAATAGTAATTTTACCTCAAAATATTAAATTATGGTATAAATAATATCTATAATTATTACTTTATGTAAATATAAATATTATATTTCAAAAAAAATATCATGATCAAAAAACTCAAATAAAATGTAAGTACATTTTTAATAAACAATATTTTAATGTATTTTTTTAGAATCGATATTTTTATATTAGAAATTCAAATTTCCTATTTTATAAAATTACTTTGATTTAATTAATTTCATTTTTAATATCATTATGTTAAGATTTTCCAATTTTGAGTTCTTGGTAATTTTATGAAATACATCAATTTCATGGTAAATAGTAAAAATACAGTTTATCACATAACCGGCGTATCTGAAATTAAATCATTAATGATTTAATGATAAAATAAAACATTATATAAATTTATTTTCATCAAAGATATATTTATTTCATAAATAATTCATTAAAATATGATAAAATTAATTTCAAAACCTAAAAATAAACTTTATAGTCAAAATTGATTCTTTAAAATAACAATTTTTCATTCTTTCTACTTCCCTTTAAATAAACAAAGGACTTATAATTATAAACGGTATTTAAAGTAATAAAACAGTTATATTATATTAATATATGATTTATATATTTTAAAATTCACTGTTACAATTTTTTACATTGATATGTTATTTTATTCAATATTTTAATCTAGAAATATCCCTTACATCATGTATAAATAACACCTCTTCTTTCCCATGGAAAAACACTCCTCACACACATTCCAAATCCCAAAATGTGCCCATATCATCCTTCAAATTCACTTTATAATAAAAAGTTACATTCTAGATAAATCCAACTCTAATCACCAAAGGATTTATAGAGCCGTACAAGATAAGTAACACCAAGGAGAGAGTAACTCTCTATTAACTCTTCCCTATTTTCTTCTTCCCATTATTATTTTTTCACAATTCCATTTAATCCCCAAAACAATAAAATTAATTAATAATTAATTTTCATTATATTTATGATTTTAACCTACATTGATTATCATATTTACGAAAAATATAAATTCTATACCTCCCTTTCTCGCTCTTTCGATGACGTCGGGTTTAAGGTCTGTTAACCACCTATAAAGACATTTCTATGTAAACACATACAACCACCTTAATATATAGATAGTATTAAATATATATAATAGATAAATAATTAATTAAATGTATTATAATATTCTAGAGTTCATCATACTTTTCAATAACTGACTTCGAATAAAAATAGAGAAATCAAAGAAAAAATGGAAATTTAAAAAAAAAATATGGTATCAAAATTATTCATTTTAATCAATTGAAATTAAAAAATATAATCCAAAAATTATAATTAAAAAATAGTTATATAAAATATTATAATTAATTTATGAGTCTATATTTTAATAAATGTACTTTTATTATTCAGGAAGTATAAACGCAGTGAAATAAAATAGGAATTAAGGTATAGGGATTCTCAAACCCAACTCCTTTTCTTTGGGTGATCTCTCTTTCATGATATCTTTAGTATGAATACTTATATAATGTCCCTTAAATATAATTTAATTGTTTTTATTATAAGTTATATACATGTTTCTACCAGGTTTTATGAAAAATAAAAAGAATTTTTAAAAGAACTCTTATTTCTCAAAAAAAACATCTTTTACTCCTCTTGAGCTGTTTCTTCTTCACTCAAGATTTAAGATTCTTAAACAAAATATTTTTCCCTTTTTCATTTGGGATTCCCAATTTTAATCATGAAATAATGTTTTATTAAATCCTTATTAAACCCATTCTTTTACATGAGTTATTTTGAGATTATGATTGTTTTACGTTCTATGTGGAATGCATGATTATGTAAATATTATGACGTGACTTGTGGACCTGTAATTATATAGCACTTTTATGCATTGTTTAATGTGATTTATCTCAAGAGATAAATTTTATTATGTGTGAACATGATGAAGTATTTTTTCATAATATTATGTAATGATTATTCATATACGTTATGCATAAACATGATGCTAACTTGGTTGACAACTATGTGTGGTTTTTGACCACTATGACATGATGTTTCATTATTTTTACATTTCCTATTTCCATGAATTTATTGAATGTTTCAATTATGATTTTTATTATGATCATATATTTGTTTTAGGAAAATTATTATTATTATCACCCATATTATATTGATTAATTTCCCTTACTTATCTTATTATTGAGATTTTAGCTCACCCATTTCTTTGATGTATATCCTCAGGTGATTACATGTAATATGGATAATCTAGGATTTTAAAAGGATAAATAAAGAGGATTTAAATAAATTTTTATGTTTTATTATGTACAATCTATGTATGAACATAATTTTCCCAATAAACTAAACCTTTGGATCCTGTATTTGTAATGCTATAATGTTGGTTATCTTAAAAATAATGTAATAGTCATGTCAAAAAATGTATATTGTCTATAGATGGTATTAGAACATGGTTTAGTTAATTTGGGAATTAGGATTAGAAAATAATAGTTAAAACCATGATTATAAATTGATGTGTTGTTAATACATACTAGAAAAATGTTTTTAGAAAATGATAAATAAAGTATCCCACAATAAATACCTTTAGTGTTAATTTTATAAAAGAATAAATTATTCATGATTTATTGACTTAATTTTTGTTCAAAAAAATCAATTTTAGAAAAGGGTGAAAACTATGAGAAACCAAGCCATCAACCCATGTGAGGGACAATGCAACAATTTCTTGAACGATACCCCCAATACAATGGAAGGTAGAGTTAAAAACATCATGTAATTGCTTACACAGCTTTCTCGGGCTATGAACAATAACCTGAACCACATAGAGCAACCTACATAACCCAATAAAGATAAACTACCCATTTATTTCTTTATACGAAAATGGACATCGATATTTAGTGGAACTTCCAATCCACATTTCCCAGAACAGTGGGATAACTCAATGGTTATTATTTTTTCTGTAATCCATTGTCTATAGAAGTATAAGGTGACTCTATATTTATATCTTTTAGATGTATAAGTCGGCCTATTTTTCATGTTGATAAATAAGAAAATTTCAAAGGATCAAACACAAGATATGAAGTGGGAAGACATTATAAAAATATTTCTTAACAAGCCTTTTCATTGAACTATTCAAACAATGATAGACATATAATTAATAGAGCTGAAGAAAAAGGAAGGTGAATCTATCATGTTATATAAGGAAAACAACACAAGGAATGGAAAATATTCTTTGATTTTTGTAACAAAAAATAATAGAAATATAGATAGATTCTTTAGTGGTTTAAAACCCCAAATTCAAAGGCTAGAGATGTCTGAGACATTGGGAGTTAGGAATAAGTGGTTTGATGTTATCTCAATGTTGATATGGAGTTTTTAGAATGGTCTCATGGTTATAGAGATAATAAAAAAAGAATAGAGTTTCATTTTTTGGGGGGGAAATGAAAAAGGAGTAAAGAGGATCCAACTACCAAGATGTCAAAAATATAGGAAGAAACATCATGGGAATTGCCTCAAAGGGATGGGGAGATGATTCAAGTGTGGGATAGAAGGCCATTAAGATCATGAATATTTAATATAAATAAAGAATCCATTCAACATGATGAAGGAAAGGAAGGAACCTCTTAATACACCACCAAAGGATCAATGATTCAAATGTAGGGATCAAGGGAATTATGCAAGCCAATGCACTAAACCTTGAGTCCTTAAGGTTAATTTGTGGAAATGGCTACCAAATCCAAATAAGTAAGGGAGAGATTTGGCCAGCACTAATTCTGAAGTGGAGCATAAAACAAACCCATACAAGGTACACGTCCAATTAATTCAATAATGGAAAAGGTGTTATTTTATTATGATTTTATACATTCCTTCATACCCTGAAAGTTTACAAGAACTATTGAAGCGAAGACCCGATAACATTAAGTAACGGTATCCATAAAAACACTTAGAGGTGTGATCATTATAAAAAAAGTGTTGGATTATTCTCCCATTTAAGTATGTGTGGATATTATTCCAGTGTATATAGTAATACTTCCCTTAGTGGAATTTGATTCTATAATAGACATGGATTGGATCTTATTACATAGAGTGCACATCAAATGATAAGAAAATGAAATCTCTTTTCATATTCATAACCATCCCTTGATCCTCTATAAATGAATGGAAGATCATGCATCTACTTTTAAAAATTTTAAATAGTTGTGTTGAAGAATCCTACATAGCTCAAATTTTTGTGTTGAATGAAATCATCGAACTTGAGTAAATTCCCATTATTAGGGAATACATTGATCTATTTCCTGATGATTTTCCTAAACATCCACATGATCATTAGGTAGAGTTTTCAATATAACTTATACTAGGTTATACTCCTTTCTCTAAATTTCCCTACAAGATGGCCTTGATGGAACTGGAGTTGTTAAAGAATAATTTGTAATAGAATTTGGAAAAAGGGTTCATATTCCATAGTGAATCACCTTGGGGCGTTCTTGTTCTCTTTTTCATAGATAATTTTGGATCAATGTGGCTATACATCGATTAAAAAGAGCTCAAAAATATTACTATAATTAACCAGTATCATCAACAAAGGATTGATGACTTGTTTGATCAACAATGGGGATCTCAGTTCTTCTCAAATGTGGATCTCCATTCTGGATATCATTAAATGAAAGTGAAGAAGGAATATATTTAGAAGAATACATTCCATACAGGATATGGTAACTATAAATTCATAGTGATTCTCTTAAATCTTACTAATTCCCATGAAATATTCATGGATTTGATGAATAGAGTCTTTAAAGGCTATTTCAAAAAAATTGTTTTACTTTTTATCAACGATATTCTCATTTAATATAAGAGAAAGGTGGAACATGAATAGAATATAAATATTTTTATGTTGACATTAAAAAATGATAAAATGTATTCTAATTTAATTAGTTGTGACTTTTGGGTGTAGAAAGTCACATTTTTGGGGGACATGATCACAATTGATGGAATTTTATGTGGATCCTTCAAAAATAATGGCAATTGAGTAATGTCCCAAACCAACTATTGTCATTGAAATTTATAGTTTTCTTACCTTATATGTGTACTAATTACATTTTATGATAAATTTCTCATGATTATCTATCTCGCTAACTAGGTTGACATGAAAATGGGTGAAGTACATCAGAATGGAAGAATGTGACGAAAGCTTTAGGGATCTTAAGAAGAGACTAATCAATACATCTATACTCACACTGCTATCAAGTATAGAAGTTTTTATGATATATAGGTATTCTTTAAAGAAAGTTTTGGGTTGTTTACTAATGCATAATAATAAAGTGATATCCTACTCCTCTGGAATGATAAAGATCCATGAGCAGAGCTACCCAACACATTATCTGGAGTTAGAAGTTGTGATATTTTCTTTAAATATTTTGCAGAACTATCTATATAGTGGGAAGTGTGACATATATACCAATCAAATGATTCTAATGTATATATTTACACAAAAGTAGCTCTATAAGAATCAAATAATATGGTGAGATCTAATCAAGGATTTTGATTGCCCAATTCACTACCATCTGAGAAAGGTGAACACAGTAGTTTATACTCATAGAATAAAATAACCTTCTACTCTATGCATAATACTGATTGAGAGAGCCCTTATCCTCTTAGATATGTAAAGGATGGATCCTTAAATATTCATTATAGGGAATAAGTCTTACCTTTCCCAAATGATTTTCCATCCATTTATCTAATAGAAGATCAAGGAGGAACAAATTGATAATATGGAGCTACAAAATAAGGTGAAATCAGTAAAGTAAGGGAAGATATATGATTTCCACATAAATAATGATAGTTTTATTCAGTTTGGAAGGATGATTTGAGTGCCATAAAAACCTGAGATATAGAATGTTCTGTTGGATATGGTGCATATCTCATCTTTCAATATCCATCCTAAGAGTACCAAGATTTATCGTGATCTTTCAGAACACTTCTGGTGAGACTATATGAACAATGAGACCGTGGAGTATATCCTACCATGCTTGGTATGTCAGTAAGTTAAATTGATGTGATATAAGTCCAAAGGGATATTGAAACCATTTCCTATACCCAAGTAGAAATGGGATGATGTCACTATCTAATTTGGTAGTGGCCTCCTGAAGAAATCCAAAGGATATAATGTGATATGGATTGTGGTGGATAGACTCACCAAGACTTCCTAATATATCTTCATTATAGAATATTTCTTTGTTGAATATCTTTTCAATATATATGTTAAGGATATAGTGAGGTTGCATGGGGTTTGCAATGCCATGATCCCAGAATCCAAGAGAAGGTGCATTATTTTAATACATTGGAATTATTAGAAGGAATCAAGTCCATAAGGACCGATCAGATTAGAATTCTTGGAAAATAGAGTACTTACATGAACGTTACATTACACATTCAAACATAAAACACAAAATAAATAATCTACTGATAATACCATTAATCCCCTAGCTTTACCCTACATATCAATCATAATAGACTTCTTGGAATCCTGGGAAAACAAAACATAAAAAGGGGTGAGATCAGATGCTTAGTATGGGTAAATAATTTAGCAGAAGCTATACGCTTTTACGAAAAGATGTGTAACATTAAAAATGGCCTTTTAAACATAAACTTGAACATAATATAGAAAAAAAGCATTACCATAAAAACATAAAAATGGGTATTCTGCTAGTCAAATAGTCACATGTAATAACTAATTTCAAAATGGGGGAATTTATAATGTTGTGCATCCTAACCACATAGTCAAGGACTCGTGCCAAGACTAAAAATAAATAAATTTCCAAGGCCTTGTTCTAGGACAATTGTTTGTCTCATTAGACCTACTGATGATTGGAGAGGATATAGCGATCCCCACCTGTCACTTACTTGTTGGAACCACGACTATTCTATGCATAAATTGGAGTATGGTTTGTGTTTTTTTCAATCCTAAGTGGAAGTATAGAATGTGTCCAGTAAAGTGATTATATAGTTCAAGAAAACAATAATATTTAAGGTGGCGCTGTTTCCCAGTGTTTGCAAAATTTTTGGGCCTCAAAATCGGAAAATGAAGAAATGGATTTTTGGTAAAAGGAGGTGCGCACAAAGAGTAAGTGGTGTGCGAAAAAGGAGGGATGTGCACGAAATATTTTATTTGGTGCGAAAAATAGCATGGTGCGTGAAATAGTGGATCGAGGTTTTTCGTGCAAATAGTGTTTCGGAATCAGAACGTCGAAAAAAGGAAAAGGCATGTGATGTGCGAAAAACCTGGAGAAGTGCGCGAAAAATGGTACATGTGCGGAATATTATGTGCCAAATGAGAGGTTTTTCATGCCATTGAGGGTTTTGCGCACAAGGGTCTGAGATGCCTATAAATAAGAGGTGACCCACCTCATTCTGTACGGTTGAAGACTTAGAAAAGATCCAAGGTCTGATTTGCATAAAAGGTTCGCGTAAAGGGGCTTGCGTGAAAAATTCTGAGCAGCGCGAAAAATTCCGAGTAAGTGAAAAATTCCACATTTTGCGAAATATTTTTTTCCACGTGAAAAGGAATTATTACGTGAAATAGTAAGGTCTTGCGTTCAAAGGGTTGGTGTTGGGATCAATTGTTAGTGAAAGTTTTTTGCACGTTCTGGTTATCCGGTTATATGGTTTAGTGTGTACAAGTGTATCATTTCCAAACTTCGATGTAAGTACAGTAATGTGCTAAGTAGAGGCAAAGAAATCAATGCGAATCTATTGAAGAGACCTTCAAGTTTATAAACTGATTGCGACTTCACCAAAGGCAGTGAGCTAGGGGGAGTCAATGGGAGTGACCTGAGGGACGGAGTAGGATATCCCTAAACATTTGTAAAGGCAGTGATCCTGGGATAGAGTGACTATTTCCAAACCTTTTTAATCCACAACTAGTGAAGAATAGTGTAATTTGGTATGACCAAAAACCAATCGGTGTATTCTCCTTGGACATAGCCCATAGTGGTGAACCAAGTAAAAATTGTTGTGTTTTCTCTTTAGATGTGAATGTTTGATTGCTTCTCATATCAATCATATAGGTTAAACAAGTTCCTACCAACTTGGGAACAAGATCCATCAGTTTAAAAGAAAAAGTTGACACCCTAATTCTTCCCTCCCCTCTCAGGGTGTCATGGGGTCCTACATGTGGTATCAGAGGGAGGTTACTGGAGTTTGGTTTGTACTTTGTCATCATGGAGAATGTTTTCAATGCTAGGGGTATCCCTCTTTTCAATGGAAGTAATTTTCAGATTTTGAAAAATAGAATGAGATCTCATTTAGGATCACTAGGAATGGAATTCCCCTTTTCTACTAAGCAATTAATACATGTTAATGGTCCAATAGGTCTTTCTATGACTGACACAGACAGGAACGTTCTTGATACAGATGATAAAGCTCAGAACGCTATCACTGCGGCTCTTTCTGATCAGATCTATCCAAAGGTAAGGAGTTGCAACTCAGAAAATCTTTGTTGGATAAACTTGAAAATATATATGAAGGAGACAACAAAGTGAAGGAGTCAAAACATCAATCCCTAGACAACAAGTTTGACGATCTAAATATGCATCTTGATGAGAATACAGATTCATTCTTCAATCGAATCACTAAAGTAGTTGGATCAATTTGAGGGATTGGAGAGGAAATCAAATACATTGATATTGTAAATAAAATCTTGTGAAGACTTCCTTCTATATACAATGAAAAGGTGTCAGCCCTTGAAGAAAGATATCTATCTAAACTATCTATGGATGATCTTCTAAGTAGTCTAGTGGCATATGAGATAAGAGTCAAACCCGAAGAAGCTACGACTCGTGTTAGCAAGGAAATGGAATTCAAATACATGGAAAAACTAAAAATTTCAGAAGACAGTGGTGGTGAAGATGATGAGGAAACATAAATTCTTTCTCTCATTTCTAAGATGTTGAAGAAGGTAAAATGTAAATTTAAAGGTAAGTTAACTCTAGCATGCTTTCAATGTGGAGGAGTTGGGTACATTTCCTCTCAGTGCCAAAGAATGTTCGATGATGAAGAAAGTGAAGCAGAAGACATTGAGAAGCCTATGAAAAGGTTTTTTCAAAAAGGGAGACTTCAAATATAGAAATAAAGTATAGAAGAAGAGTTTTTTCTGTGAATAGGAAGAGGATGATATTGAATTCTGTAAAGAAGAAGAACCTGAATTTAAAACTGGAAACCATGCTTCCATGATGGCTACCTTTGAAAATTTAGAACCCTTGATCGATAAAGACATAGACAACCATATGACTCGTAATGGTGATCCCAATATGAAAAATAAGGATGCCTTTTCAAATCTTGATAAAAAATTCAGGAGACGTAGTAATTTTAAAGAAAAGGTGAAAGAATCATCAGAATATGTTGATGAGCTTGAAGCTGAAATTAAACGACTAGAAGAACTTGTGAGAGTTAAATCTTCAATCCTTAAAGTCGTAGACGACATTATGGAATTAAATCATAGAATTTAAGAACAATAAAAGGTCATAAATGACCTTACATCCTGACTGGAAGAGAAGTCCAAGACTGTTGAGGGTCTTGAAGAAGAAGTTATTACTCATAGGAGTAAACATGAGTGTCGATCAACCACGGATAAGGGTAAGAAGAAAATTCATTTTGGAAGATTCTCATATGCAGATTTACTGGAAAGAGCCAAGTGTGGTTCATATGGGGTTGGAAAAATCTTGAGTGACCAAAGAACTGCTTTCATGGGAAATAGTGGAATTGGATGTGAAGCTGGGTCATCAACTGCTGGAAGTGAAGAGAGCCAAAAAAAGACAAGATGAAAGTTGGACGTGTTTAAATGTTTCCTGAAGTATTGAAAAATAAACCCTCAATCCAAACTAAAAGAATAACTAAATATTATCCTCAAACATTCATAAATCATAGGTAGTCCAAACATTTTCCCAAGGAAGAAAGAATGAGGATAAATTTAAGTGAGAAGACATTTCCCCTCATGAAGTGTCGGTTTTGTGGCTATTTGGGTCATACCATGCGAAGTGGAAAGTAGCTATTTGAATGGGGAAGATCTGGGAAGTCAACAAAAGAGACTGATTTCATATCCTTCATCTTGAAGAAGAAATAGATTCTATGGTTATTGTTTTTTTGTTGTATATCTGGCCATAAATCAATGTATTGCAGGCAGAGGTACGATAGGAGAAATTCATACAACTCTTAGAGACGGGTCAGTTTTCACCCTCTTGATGGTGTTGTTCTCAAAAACAGTTTTTCTCCTCTGGAAGAATATTATTGGTATGAAGTGTCTAATTATGTGGAGGAAAGTATTATAAGTTCATCAGTATCCTATACTCAATCAAATATCTCATGGAAAGAAAAGAAGAAGATCGAGAAATCCAATCTTTCAGAAGTATCCCTCAATGCTACAAAGAGTTGTAGCACCTGGATTCTTGATAGTGGATCCTCTTCCCATATGATGGTAAATGATGACATTTTGAAGAACATTAAAATTTAGGTTGATGGAATAGTGAGGCTTGGTAATGATGGTTCTTTGAAGATTAAATGCAGTGGGAATACTTCTCTCACCAATGGAGAGCTAATAAAGACTGAAGTTCTTTATGTGGACTGTCTACATCACAATATCCTCATTGTGAGTCAACTCTATGAATCAGGGATCATAGTAAATTTCAATCAAAAATACTACAATATAAAGGAAAAAATAGGGAATTCTCTTATGAAAGGCTGTAGAACCGATGGAAACCTATATCAGGTTGGCTGCAAAGTGAACTCCTGCTATTTGTTTGCTGAAGAAGAAAACAATTTGAGGCATCGAAGGTTGGGGCACATTAACCAACAAGACATGGAAAAGATATCAAATATGAAGAAATTCATGTATATACCCATTCTGAAACGTGAATAGGAAAAGCCTTATGATGCTTGCATTCGTGGGAAGCTGGTCTACAGTTCATATCGGCCTAAGAAGAAAAGGGCATCGCATCTTCTTGATCTCATTCATACAGACGTATGTGGCCCGATAAATGTGGCCAGAACTCATGAAAAAAGGTACTTAGTATTTTTCATATATTATTACAGTAGAATAGAATGTGTAATGGTTATACATAGGAAACGAAAAGTGCTTAACTGCATGAAAATGTATCATCGAATCGCTGAGAATGATACTGGATGAACAAGAACAGTGTTGCGATCAGACAATAGAGAGGAATACACATCCATTGAATTTGAAAACTACCTGTAAAAGCATGAGATACAACATGATGTAGCTGTCGAGAGAACTCCATAGCAAAATGGAGTTGTTGAATGCAGAAATAGATAGGTGAACAACATGTGAACTATGCTGATTGAGAGTCGTATTCCATGGCATTACTAAAAAGAGGTCTTTCAAGCTGTAGTGTGTATTCAAAATTGAATAGAAATTTATATGGGTTAGATGAAAACACCTTATGAATTGGGGCATATAAGGAAGCCCTTGTTGAAATAATTTTGTGTTTTTGGAAGTATGTGCTTCATCAAGAATAAAAAATGAAATCAAGGGAAGTGTGGTGACAATGCATATGAAGTAATTTCCCTTGGATACTCAATGAACATAAATGCCTACAAGTGTTTCAACAAGTAATTACGAAGGATTATGGAAATAAGTGATGTTAGGATCATTTAAGAGAAAACCACAAATGATTCAAGGATTTCATATGCTGATGTGATAGAAAGTGAGGAAGAAAGTGAACGTGGAGAAAATTCAAATACATAAATATAGGAATGTGTACAAAACACTCAGCTGTCACATCATGATGTTAACTCAAAAGAGGAATCTGAAGAGGAAACCTTGGCTAGAGAGAATGCAACTGAACCTCACAAGAGAAATCGAAGAGCTGAGATTGATCCATCTAACAAAATTGGGGATAGGAAGACACCCACACAAACAAGGATGGTGTGGAATAACAAACAATATTCATTTCTATCAGTTTTGGATCCATCCTCATTTGAAAAAGCATCAAAGGATGAATCTTGGGTGAAATCCATGAATTAAGAGTTAGATCATATTGACAAGAATCAAACATGGGATCTTGTCCAGAGACTCGAAGGTCACAATGTTATTGGTACAAAATGGATCTTCAAGAACATGTTTTATAAGCATGTAAGTGTTATTAGAAACAAGGAACAACTAGTATGTAAATGATACTCCTAGATTTAAGGTGTTGATGTTGAAGAAACCTTTGCTCTAGTGGCTATACTAGAGTCAATCAGGCTTTTTCTTTCCATGGCACTCTAAAGAGGATATAAAGTAAATCAAATGGATGTCAGGACAACATTATTGAATGGTGTACTTGAAGGAGAAGTCTACATTGAACAACCAGTGGGTTTTCTTCTTGGTACTGATAAAACAAAGGTTTGAAAACAAAAGAAGGCTCTATAGGGTTTGAAGCAGGATCCACGAGCATGGTATTCCTGGATGGACTCTTATCTAAAGAAGTTGGAATTGCAAAGAGGAGGAGTATATCACAATATATATGAGAAGAATTATACAAAAGATCAGTTCATTGATCTAGTCTACGTTGATGACATTATATTTGGTGGAAGCATGAAGAAATTAGTGGATGAATTTCCCAATCACAAGAAATCAAAATTTGAAATGTCTATGATTGGGGAGCTCATATATTTCTTGGGGCTGCAAGTGACTCAAAAAAATATTACACTTTTGTTTCTCAAGAAAAGTATGTGAGAGAGTTTCTGAAAAAATTTAATATGAATGACTCCAAACTAATTTCAACTCTAATTGCAGTTGGAACCAAACTTGGAAAGCATGAGGATGGGACCTCTGTAGATCCCACCATATGCCGGAGAATCATTGGGAGCCTACTGTACCTGACAGCAACACGACCAGATATTTTCTTTGCAACATGTCTAGCGGCCCGCTTTCTGAGTAATCCAAATGAGGAACATATGGAGGCAGAAAAAATAATCATGAGGTACATTCAAGGTACTCATAACATTGGGTTATACTTCACTGCAGGCAGGGATAGTGAATTATGAGTGTTTTCTCATGCTGACTAGGTTGGAGATGTAGTTGACAGAAAGTCCACCAATGGTAGAGCATTCTATATTGGGAATAAATGTGTTGGATGGTTGAGAAAGAAACAAGAAAGTACTTATTTTAGTACCGATTAAGCTGATTATATATCCACTACAAAGGCATGAACTCAACTATTATGGATGAAGCAACAACTAATATATATTGGTGATGAGGTGAAGAAACCAATGGTAATTTACTGTGATAACAAGAGTGCAATTGATCTTATAAAGAATCGTGTTCTGCATTCTCGTACAAAACATATTGTAATCATGTATCACTTTGTCAAAGAAAAAGTTGAGCAAGGCGTGATTAGAATGGATCATGTGAGAACTGATAAGCAATTGGTTGATATCTTGACCAGGCCACTGTCAGCAGTTGTGTTTGAGAAGCATTAGTTCAACCTCAGTGTTCAGCAACCTCCCAGTTCATAAGGAGGTTACGCAATACCCCTCTCACTAGTTATGTTAACTGCTTTTAATCAGTTTATGGATGTGATGCGGGTTTGTGGGGGAGACACTATCTAGGGGGAGTGTGTTTCGAGCTGAACAATGAAAAATTACCGGTATTTAGGGTTATTGTCAATGGGGTAGAAAGTAATAAATTCAGGAATAAATTCAGGCTTTTCATGGTCATGTAATGCTTCTGTGACACTGTATGAGATTTACATGGGTGTCATTGAGAATTCCAAAACATTGAAACCCAATTCAGGCTTCCTATCTTATTTTCTACACTGACCATTGCTCACGTAGACATAGAGTGTTGGCTTAGATGAATCTTGCATTTTTGGTTTTCATGTGGATGGTAATCTATTGAATTTATTTAGTGATATCCAACAAACCCAAAGGGGGATATTGTTCTAACTATGGATATTCTATGCATAAATTATAGTTTGGTTTGTGTCTATTGTCAATCCTCATTGGAAGTTCAGAATGTGTGATATTAAAGTGATCATATAGTTCAAGCAGACAACAGTATTGAAGGTGGCGTCATTTCCCAGTGTTTGCCAAATTTTTGGGTCTCAAAATCGGAAAATGATGACATGGATTATTGGTAAAATGTGGAGCGCTCAAAGAGAAAGTGGTGCATGAAAAAGGAGGTTTGTGCGTGAAATATTTGAGTTGGGTGTGAAAAACACTGTGGTGCGCGAAATAGTGGATCGAAGTTTCTTGCACAAATAGTGTTTCAGAATCAGAACATTGAAAAATGGAAAAGGCATGGGATGCGTGAAAAACCTTGAGAAGTGCACAAAAAACGGTACATGAACCAAATATTACACACCAAATGAGAGGTTTTTCATACCATAGGGGGTCTTGCACACATGGGTCTAAGATGCCTATAAATAAGAGGTGACCCCTATCATTTTGTATGGTTGAAGACTTAGAGAAGATCCGAGGTCTAATGAGAAAAAAATGTTCGCATAAAGGGGCTTTCATGAAAAATTCTTAGCTGTGAAAATAATTTTGGGTTGCGTGAAAAATTCCACGTTGTGTGAAATATTCTGGTTTGCGTGAAAAATCTGAGTTGTGAAAAAAATTCTAGGCTACACGAAAAAGGCATATCTGCGTGTAAAAATTGAGGTAGTGCATAAAAGATTCAGTTTCACGAAAAGGGTTTTGTTTTGTGGAATATTTTTTCCCACGCGAAAAGGAAGTATTGCGTGAAATAGTAAGGTCTTGCCCGCACAGGGTTGGTGTTGTGCACAATTATTATTGAAACTTGTTTGCACGTTCTAGTTTTCTGGTTCAGTGGTTCAGTGCATACAAGTGCATCATTACTTGACTTCGATGCAAGCAGAGTCTCATACTAAGCAGAGGCAAAGACTTCAATGTGAATCTATTGAAGATACTTTCACATATATAAACTAATTGGGACTTCACCCAAGCCAGTGAGCTAGAAAGAGTCAACAGGAGTGACCTGAGGGATACAGTGGGCTATCCCTGAGTAGTTGTAAAGGAAATGAGCATGGGATAGAGTGACTATTCCCAATCCTTTGTAATCCACAACTAGTGAATAATAGTGGAATTTGGTACGACTGACAACCTTTCGGCGTATGCTCCCTGGACGTAGCCCTTAGTGGTGAACTAAGTAAAAAGTGTTATGTTTTTAATTTTCAAGTGAATGTTTGATTGCTTCTCAAATCTATCTTATAGGTTGAACTAGTTCCTACCAACGTGGTAACAAGATCCATCAGTTTAAAAGAAAAAGATGACACCCTGATTCACTCCTCCCCTCTCAGGGGGTCCCGGGGTCCTACAAATGGTATCAGAGGGCGGTTACTAGTGTTTGATCTGTACATTGTCATCATGGAGAATGTTGTCAATGATAGGGTAATCCCTCTCTTCTATGGAAGTAATTTTCAGATATGGTAGAATAGAATGAGATATCATTTAAGATCTCAAGTAATAGAAGTCATATTTTCTACTTTGCAAGGAATACATGTTACTGATCCAACATGTCTTTCAATGACTAATACAGATTGGAATGTTCTTGATGTAGATTCCAAGGCTCAGAATGATATCACTGTGACTCTTTCTGATCAGATCTATCTAAAGGTTATGAATTTCACCTTATAAAAGCTTATGCGGGATAAACATGAAAATATCTATGAAGGAGAAAACAAATTGAAGGAGGAAAAACTTCAAGTCTTGCACAACAGGTTTGACGATCTAAATATGCATCCAGATGAGAATGTTGATTCATTATTCAATCAAATCACTGACGTAGTAGGAGAAATTAGAGGGTTTGGAGAGAAAATCAAATACATTGATATCATGAAGAAAATATTGTGAATAATTCCTCCAATGTACAATGAAATGGTGTCATCCCTTGAAGAAAGAGATTTATCTAAAATATCTCGGGATGATCTTCTACGTAGTCTTGTGGCATATGAGATGAGAGTCGAACCAGAAGAAGCTATGACTCGTGTTAGCAAGGAAATGGAATTTTAATACATGGAAAAACTATAAATTTCAGAAGATAGTGGTGGTGAAGATGATGAGGAAAAATAAATTCTTTCTCTCATTTCCAAGAAGTTGAATAAGGGAAAAGGTAAATTTAAAGGTAACTTACCTATCAAATGTTTTCGCTACAGAAGATTTGGTACATTGCCTCTCAGTGCCAAAGAAAGTTTGATGATGAACAAAGTGATGCAGAAGACATTGAGAAGCCTCAAAAATGGTTTTTTAAAAAGGGTGACTTCAAATCTGGAAATAACATATAGAAGAAGAGTTTTGTCTTTAAGGAGGAAGAGGATGATATTGAATTCTATGAAGAAGAAGAACCTGAATTCAAAACTGGAAACAATGCTTCCATAATGACTACCATTGAAAAGTTAGAACCCCTAATTGATAAAGACAGAGACAATCATATGACTCATAATGGTGATCCCATGTTGAAAATTAAGGATTCCTTTTCAAAGCATGAGAAAAAATTCAAGAGATGTAGTAAGTGGAAAGAAATAGTTAAATAATCATTTGAATATATTGATGAGATTCAAGCAGAAATTGCATGACTAGAAGAACTAGTGAGAGTTCAATATTAAATCCTTGAAATTCCAGATGACATTGTGGAATTAATGCTTAGAATTTAAGAACAATAAAAGTCCATAAATGACCTTACATTCATACTGGAAGAGAAGTCCAAGACCTTTGAGGTTCCTGAGGAATAAGTTGTTACTTTTAGGAGTAAACTTGAGTGTCTATCAACCACAAATGAGGGTAAGAAGAAAATTCATTTTGGAAGATTCTCATATGCAGAGTTACTGGCAAGAGCCAAGTGTGGTTCAGAGGGGGTTAGAAAAATCTTGAGTGATAAAAGACCTGCTTGCATGGGAACGAGTGGAATTAGCTATGAATTTGTGCCATCAACTACTGGATGTGTAGAGAGCCAAAAGAAAAACAACATGAAAGTTTGACATGTTGAAACGTTGCTTGAAGTGCTGAAAAAGAAACCCACAGTCCAAACTAAAAGAAGAACTATAGATTATCCTCAAACTTTCAGAAATGACACATAATCAAACCAATCCCACAAGGAAGAATGCATGAGGAGAAATTTAATTGAGAAGACATTTCTCCTCATAAAGTGTCAGTTCGGTGGCTATCTGGGTCATACCATGTCATATTGCGAAGAGGAAAGGAGATACATGAATGGGGAAGATCTGGGAAGTCATCAAAGGAGACTGATTTCATATCCTCCATCTTATTTAATAAATATCTTCTGTGGGTACTCTTTTAATTGTTCTAACTTTGTCCATAAAGCTATGTCTTGTAGGCATAGGTACAACAGGATAAATTCGTAAAACTCTCAGAGACGAGTTAGTTTTCACCCTCCTGATGGTGTTCTCACTAACAGTTTTTCTCATCTAGAAAAAGATTGTGGGTATTAAGAATCTGATTATGTGGAGGAAATTATTAGAAGGCCATCAACATCCTATACTCAATCCAATATCTCATGGAAATAAAAGAAGAAAATTGAGAAATCCAATCTTGCAGAAGTGGCCCTCAAAGCTACAAAGAGCATTAACACCTGGATTCTTGATAGTGGATTTTCTTCCCATATGATGGAAAATGATGACCTTTTGAAGAACATTAAAAATAAGTATGATGGAATAGTGAGGTTTGGTAATGATGGTGATTTGAAGATTAAATGCATTGGGAATACTTCTCTTGCCAATCTAGAGCTAAATAATATTGATGTTCTTTATGTGTACGGTCTATGTCACAATATCCTCAGTGTGAGTCAACTCTGTGACTCAGGGCTCATAGTAACTTTCAATCAAAAAGGTTGCACTATAAATGAAAAAACAAGTAATTATCTTATGAAATGATGTAGGATATATGGAAACTTATATCAGTTTGACAGCAAAATGAACTCTTGAAATTTTTTTGCTGAAGAAGAAAAAAATATGTGGCATCGAAGGCTGGGGAACATTAACCAGGAAGACATGGAAACGATATAAAAGTTGAATATAGTCAGGGATATCCCCATTCTAAATTGTGAATGGGAAAAGTCTTGTGATTCTTTCATTTGTGGGAAGTTGGTCGGCAGTTCATATCGGACAAAGAAGAAAAGGGCATCGCATCTTCTTGATCTCATTCATACAGACGTATATGGACCGATAAATGTTGTCGGAACTCATGGAGAAAGGTACTTAGTCCTTTTCATAGATTATTATATTACAATGGCATGTGGAATGGATAAACATAGGAAACAACAAGTGCTTGAATGCATGAAAACGTATCATCTAATCGCCAAGAATGATACTAGACGAACAATCAAAGTTTTACGATCAGACAGTGGAGGGGAATACACATCCATTTAATTTGAAAACTACATAGAGAAGGATGGGATACAATATGAGGTAGTTTTCATGAGAACTCCATAGCAAAATGGAGTTTTTGAAAACAGAAATCGATTGGTGAACAATATATCAAGAACTGTGTTGATTGAGATTTGTATTCCACTGCATTACTGGAAAGGGGTTGTTCAAGCTATAGTGTATATTCAAAATTGAACATGAATTTATTTGGGAGAGATTAAGATGCCTTATGAATTGTGGCATAGAAGGAATCCCTCTTTGAAATACTTTCGTGTTTTTGAAAGTAAGTGATTGATCAGGAATAAAAAAGGAAATCAAGGGAAATATGGTGAAAATTAAGATGAAGGAATTTTCCTTGGATACTCAATGAACAACAAAGCCTACAAGTATTTCAACAAGTGATTATGAAGGATTGTGGAAAGTAGTGATGCTAAGATCATTTAAGATAAAACCATAAATGCTTCAAGGATTCCATATGCTGATGTGATAGAAAGTGAGGAAGAAATTGAACATGGAGAAAATCTAAATACATAAATAGAGGAATGTGTACAAAACACTCAGCCATCACATCATGATGTTCACTCAAAATAAGAATCTAAAGAGGAAACCTTGGCTGGAGAGAATGAAAATGAACCTTACATAAAAAATAAAAGAGCATAGATTGATCTATCTAACATAATTGGGGATAGGAATGCACCCAAAAAATAAGTAGGATGAAGAATAACACACAATATTTATTTCTATCAGTTGTGGAACTTTCCTCATTTGAAGAAGCAGCAAAGGATGAATCTTGGGTGAAATCCATGAATGAAGAGTTAGATCAGATGGACAAGAATCAAACATTGGATCTTTTCCAGAGACCTGAAGGTCACAATGTAATTGGTACTAAATGGATCTTCAAGAAAAAGTTTGATGAGCATGGAACTGTTATTAGAAATAAGGCATGACAGGTATGTAAAGGATACTCCCAGATTTAAGGTGTTGATGTTGAGGAAACCTTTGCTTCAGTGGCTAGACTGGAGTCAATCAGGATTTTTCTTGCCATGGCACTCCAAATAGGATATAATGTATATCAAATGGATGTCAATACACCATTCTTGAATGGTGTACTTGAATAAGAAGTCTACATTGAAAAACCAGTGGGTTTTCTTCTTGGTACTGATGAAACAAAGGTTTAGAAACTAAAGGAGGCTCTATATGGTTTGAAGCAGGCTCCACGAGCATGGTATTCCTAGATGGACTCTTATCTCTAGAAGCTAGAATTCCAAAGAGAAGGAGTAGATCACAATCTATATGTGAATAATTCTACAAAAGATCAGTTCATGGTTCTAGTCTACATTGAAGAAATTATATTTGGTGGCAGTATGTAGAAATCAGTGGATGGATTTTCCAATCACATGAAATCAGAATTTTAAATGTCTATGATTAGGGAGATCACATATTTCTTGGGGCTGCATGTGACTCAGAAGAAAGATTACATGTTTGTTTCTCAAGAAACATATGCAAGAGAGTTGCTGAAGAAATTTAATATGAAAGAATCCAAACCAATTTCAACTCTCATTGAAGTTGGAACCAAACTTAGAAATTATGAGGATGGGACCTCTGTATATCCCACCATGTACAGGAGGGTTACTGGGAGACTACTGTACCTAATAGTGACACGACCGGATATTGTCTTTACAATATATCTAGCAGCCTGCTTTCAGAGTAATCCCAAGGTGGAATATATGGAGGTAGTGTAAAGAATCATGAGGTACGTTCGAGGTACTCATAACTTTGGGTTATAATATTTTGCAGGCAGGGATAGTGAATTATCAGCGTCTTCTGATGCTGATTGGGATGGATATGTAGTTAACAGAAAGTCCACCAGTGGTAGAGAATTCTATATTGGGAATAAATTTGTTGTCCGGTTGAGAACGAAACAAGAAATTACTTCTCTAAGTACTGTTAAAGCTGAGTATATATCTACTACAAAGAAATGCACTCAACTGTTATGGATGAAGCAAAAACTAACAAATATTGGTGATGAGGTGAAGCAACCAATGGTAATTTACTGTGATAACAAGAGCGCAATTGATCTTATGAAGAATCATGTTCATCATTCTCGTACAAAACATAATCAAATCTGGTATCACTTTATCAGAGAAAAATTTGAGCAAGGCGTGATTAGAATGGATCATGTCGGAACTGATAAGCAAGTGGCTGATATCCTGACCAAGCCACTGTCAGTGACTGTGTTTGAGAAGCATCGGTTGAAGCTCGGTGTTTAACCACCTCCCAGTGCAAAATGAGGTTACACAATACCCCTCTCTCTGGTTATGTTAATTTCTTTTAATCTGTTCATTGATGTGATGCAGGTTTGTGGGGGAGACACTATCCAGGGGGAGTGTGTTTTGTGCTGAAAAATGAAAAATTACTAGTCTTTGGGTTTTTTATCAATGGGGGATAAAGGAATAAATTCAGGAATAAATTCAGGCTTTCCATGGTCATGTAATTCTTCGGTGACACTGTATGATATTTACTTGGGCGTCATTGAGAATTACAAAACACGGGAACCCAATTCAAGCTTCCTCTCTTGTTTTCTACACTGATCATTGCTCACGTAGACTTAGAGTGTTGGCTGAGTTGATTATTGCGTTTTTGGTTTTCATGTGGATGGTGATCTATTTAATTTATTTAGTGATTTCCTATAAACATAAAGGGGAATATTTTTGGAACCATGGCTATTCTATGCATAAATTGGAGAATGGTTTGTGTTTGTTGTCAATCCTCAATGGAAGTTCATAATGTGTTCCAGTAAAGTTATCATACAGTTCATGCAGACAACAGTATTGAAGGTGGCACCATTTTCCAGTGTTTTGCAAAATTTTGGGCCTCAAAATCAGAAAATGAAGACATTGATTATTGTTAAAAAAAGGTGTGTTCAAAGAGGAAGTGGTGTGCGAAATAGGAGGGATGTACGCAAAATATTTGAGTTGGGCATGAAAAACAGTGTGGTTTGCGAAATAGTGGATCGAGGTTTTTCGCGCAAATAGTGTTTCGGAATCATAACATTGAAAAATGGAAAAGGCATGCGCTGCGCGAAAAACCTAGAGAAGTGCACATAAAATAGTACATGGATGAAATATTACATGCCAAATGGGTGTTTTTTCACGCCATAGGGTGTTTTGCGCCCGGGGGTCTCTAACGCCTATAAATAAGAGGTTACCACCCTCATTATGTACGAATGAAGACTTAGAGAAGATCTGAGGTCTGATGCATGTAAAAGGTTCACGTAAAGGGGATTACGCGAAAAATTCTGAGTTGGGTGAAAAATTCCAGGTTGCGCGAAAAATTCCACGCTGGGAGAAATATTCTGGTTTGTGCGAAAAACCCGAGTTGCGCGAAAAATCCAGGTTACGTGGAAAAGTCAGAGCTATACATAAAAATTGAGGTGGCACGTAAAATATTCAATTTCACAAAAATGGTGTTGTTGCGTGAAATATTGTTTTTCGTGTGAAAAGAAAACATTGCGCGCAATAGTAAGGTCTTGTGCTCAAAGGGTTGGTGTTGCGCTCAATTGTTAGTGAAACTTGTTTGCACATTCTGGTTATTCGGTTTAGTGGTTCAGTGTGTACAAGTGCATCATTTCCGGACTTCGATGTAATAAGATTCTCATGCTAAGCAGAGGCAAAGACTCCAATGTGAATCTATTGAAGATACCTTCATGTCTATAAACTGATTGGGACTTCACCAAAGGCAATGAGCCAGGGGGAGTGAATGGGAGTGACCCAAGGGACACAGTGAGCTATCCCTGTATAGTTGTAAAGGCAGTGAGCCTGGGAAAGAGTGACTGTTCCAGAACCTTTGTAACCCAAAACTAGTAAAGAATAGTTGAATTTTTTACGACCGACAAACTTTTGGCATATGCTCTTTAGACGTATCCCTTAGTGGTGAACCAAGTAAAAAGTTTTGTGTTTTCTCTTTGCATGTGAATGTTTGATTATTATCATATCCATCATATAGTTTAAACTAGTTCCTACCAACGTGGGAACAAGATCCATTAGTTTAAATGAAAAATATGACACCCTGATTCACCCCTCCCCTCTCAGGGTGTCTCAGGGTCCTACATTACTAAGTCCAATGCATTTATCATATGAAAAAGGGTGAAACATAACATAAAAATTCGTACTAAAACTAGCATAAAAATGTCAATAATTTAACCATAAACCATGAATGGTATAAAAATAACATATCCATAGTCAAACATATAATTACTCATTCAATACAATATGGAAGATTTTATTTTAATAAAATAACCTCAATCAAGAATAATACCCAGTACAGGGTGTTGACATAGTTGAAAATGATCAGTAAAACCCCTTTGACAGATATCCCTTTTCATGAAATCATTTAAAAGTTACATAATTTATAAAGGAATTAATTTATGTGGTATTTTTGAATAAAAGTGTCACATACCACTTTAAAACTTTTTAATGGAATTAACATTCTAAAACAATAATTCCTATATAAATAAATCCTCAAAATCATTTTGAAAACATGGACATTAATTAAATAGATTTAGAAAAATAAATCTTTAATTCATTTAAAATGATGATCTAGTTAAAGGGTACATTCCATATAACCTTAAAATATACATTTTGAAAAAAAAAATTATGAAACATGGACATGGATTATAATTATGTACCAGTAGATACTTACAGATAAACAATCTCGGATAATAATGAGATTGAGTAAATAACCCTAACCTTTTACTTTCCTTTGGTCGAGGGTACGTTAACTTGTTATATAATTACCATATTATGTTATTAAATTATACCATAACCATATTAATATTTATGATATCATACTTGATTCATTTATGGATTTATACTTCTCATTTAATAATAATATCTATGTTAAAATAATATTTCGGGTAATAATCGCTTTCTTTATCGTGCGTGTTTTAACGTGTTATTCTTGATCGTATCAATTATATCATGATTTAATTACTTCCATAATATAAAAAATTGTTTATGTATAATATAAATTCATAATATAAATCTGTATAATAGATAGATATATGAAATGGACACACTGTTTATGGAGATGGTAGGTTGTACGTATGCATAAACATTGTTTCCGTTTTCATATCATATTGAATGGAAGTAAGTGAATGAGATATATGTAAATACATAGTTAAATATATATATATATATATATATATATTTCCAGTAGAATTATTATGTCATAAATTACATGCTTTTTAATAATATATATTTTTATAATCACTTTGGAATGGTGAACATGGAAATGAATCTCATCACATCATGGAGATGGTAAGCCATTCGTATGCACGAGCAATGATATCATTCAATTGATGGTGAAATACTATGTAATTGAATGATATATTATATATAATTAATCATTATCATGTTATATTTATTATTTAAATCAATTATACTCATTATTATACCCATCCAAATAATGAAGGGTTGAATAACAAACTACACCACGGCATAGAGACGGTAAGCGGTACATACGCACATATGGTGACTTTCTCATTCATATGATGGATATAATAATGAATATTGTTTTATAATATTTATAATAAAATATCAGTATTTATATGTTACTAGAGTTATTATTTTGGTACGGAAATAAAAAAAGAGGAAGTGGAAGAAGAAAAGAACTTTGAATGAGGTGATGAAATAATTACCTCTTCTTCAGGTTCTTCCTTTTAATTTGAACAAAAGGGCTCCTTAGGTTGGATTTATAATAAAATTAAGGACTCTGCATTGAAGGGAGGGTAGTTGGGAGCATATTTGAGCAGGTTTTGGCCTAGCCAAATGGATTTGGAGGTGTGAATTTAAGAGAAGGGGAAGTACCCTTTTATAAGAGAGGTCAAGGGTACTTTAGGAAAATCTAGAACTATAAATTTATTCTAAAATAATTTTTTCATTATAATATCTTTAAATGGATTTATTTCGAGGATAAGGTAGATATGGGTCGAAAAAATCTCAACCAATAGGTTTTAGAAAAGTTTAGGTCACCATATTAACCTTATCTTTTAGATTTAACTCTTAGTTAAATAGTTTAACTTTTACCATGTCTTCTTGCATTATTATAATACATGGTTAATAAAGTTTATATAAAATTACAAGAGAACCTCAAGAGGTTAATTATTGACATATATATCATTATATAATTCCTTTGGATGAACCCTATATTTTTAGTACTATTATATATTTTAATAAAATAGTATTTTTTTAAACTCATTTTTGTCAATTTTGACACTATTTAGTATTTGGTTTTTAATGTCATAACAATATGATTTTTTCAAAAAACACATTGAATAAACACTAACATGACATATTAACCTATAAAATTCATGGAATGCATCAAAATACACAATTTACATTTATTTTAATATTTATAATTTCAATTATTTTAATCATTCATTAATAAGGTAATTACTGCATTATCATTGTGTCATAAATAAATTTAATTATTTATTGTTTAAAAATAATAATTAAATTACCATGATGTATGAAATATATTTATATTTCTAATTAATATTTATAATCGGATTTATCTTATGTGTATCCCTATATTAAAAATGGTTTACTTATTAAAATAGGAATATAACAATTTTTACTCTTCTTTAAATAAAATATAATAATTGTCCTAATATAATCCTAGTGGATAAAAAAGAATAATATTTTTATCCTAAGTTTGATTCTCATCCAAACAAAATTATCAAATAGAATTAGGGCATGTGTTAGGGTAATAATAATATCATTTTTACCTTTAATTACACTATTTAAATTTAACAATAGTAAATAAAATTCAAAAGTTACTATTAACCAACTATTATTTTCATCCTATTGTACAACATTTTACTTACTATTGTAAACTATGTCTCTAAAATTTTTTAAATTCAAATCACAGAAGTGGTAAAATTATATTTTATGCAAATTTGCAAATGTGCCTAGAAGGTGGGTAAAAGGCGTTAAAAAGTTCAATAAACATTTATACCTCTAATCATATTATAAAGTGACTCAAATGAATTATATTGGAATAATATATGTATTATGTATCTATTTTTACTTTAAAAAATTAATCAAAAATAATTATTTAAATGAAAAAATCCGTTTTTATGTACTATATAGTGTTTTTCACTATTCATCAAAAATTAAATGTTTTTAGTAAAATACTGAAAATTAACCCACATCTAATTTTGATATTCCAAATTCAAAAATTATGTCTATTTTACCAAATTAAAAACATCTAAATTTAATTAATTAATTTAAAATTAATTCATGTTTTCAAAACTAGAAAGTGGTTTTTAAAAAAGTAAAAACTATCAAATGATTGACACGTGTTTATATCCAATTTTAATGTGAAATTTCATAAAATAGCCTAAATTATATTAAATTATAAAAATATAATCTAATAATACTTTAAAACCACTCAAAATCATAATTTAACACTATAAATAATTTCGATTCAAAAAAGTTTTTTTCAATTAAAATTTATTATTTTTCACTACTAATCAAAATATGAAAGTTATCAAAAAAGTACTGAAAATTTATCCAAACTATATTTTTAGGTCCTAATTCTAAATAATAATTTAATTTCCTTAAATTAAACATATGAAACTGTAAAATAAATTATTTTAAAGGGGTTTTCCATTAAATTGGGGAAAACTGCATTTTTGAAAAATACTTTTTTTATCTACAAATTTGAATTTGTCCATATATTATGACTCAAAAACAAAAAATATGAATGTTAAAATTATATAGGATATATATATATAATTCAAAATGTGGTTATAACTATTCATAACAGCTTTCTAAACGGCTTGTTTAATAGGTCGTGATGTGCTTGAACTCGGTGTTGCGTGTAGTGCAAGATATTGAATTATTATAAAGAGATAACATACTATGAAATATTGGTGTGTTACATTATTCCCTCATTAATGAAATTGAATCCTCACAATTTGAAATAAAATTTGAAAATAAAAGGTTGAAAATAGAAAATACGTTTATGGAAACCCACATCGGAAATAGGGTTACCGAAATTTAGACTTAATAAGAGGGAAATGGAAATGAAAAAGTAACCACAAAATTAGGGTTTCAAATAGGATAAAATTGGTGGAAATTATAGACACAAAATTGAAGGAAAAATATAAATATTTATAGGGAGTTATTATGTTCATCAATCAAAAACAAGTGAATAACAAATGCAAAATTGATGGCCTTGAAGCCATCAATATATGATGATTTAAATTATCGTTGGTTAAATAAAACATATGGTATTAGGATAACACATTTTTTAGATACTTTTTTTAAAGAGGATGGATTAATTTACTATAAATATAAGAACTCAAGAAAACATATTCAATTTCATTACTTTTCATAATCATGTTCTCGTCATTTGGTACTTCTTCGATATATTTTCAGTTCATCACTTATACTAGAAAATGATGGTTCAAAAATGAGTTTTTTACACCTA
This sequence comes from Viscum album, assembly GCA_963277665.1. Taxonomy (NCBI): domain Eukaryota; kingdom Viridiplantae; phylum Streptophyta; class Magnoliopsida; order Santalales; family Viscaceae; genus Viscum; species Viscum album. The sequence goes on along the minus strand of OY728151.1, from coordinate 396,035,932 downwards.
AACCACATTTGATAAATCAAAAGGTCAAAAATTATTCCTTTAAACCATTAAATATTTATTAAAAACCTAAAGGTTAGGTCAAAGTATTCAATAAATAATACTTTAACCTAAAACAAAATATCAAGTGTTCAAATTACTCAATTCCAACCTTTGGACTTATTGAAAATACTTGTGTCTAAACTCACAGTCCAAAAATTTATAAGGAAGGTCAACATATTATAATGAATATCCCTTTTATCACATAAAAACATCTAAATACCTTCATCATGTATTCTATTAAAACATAGAAACAACCTGAATTACCATAAAACTTTATTTTAATAAGTATGTACTTCTTCATTACTTCTATAAAACATAGAATACTGGATATAATACTTAAATCTAAAAATGATATAATCTCCAACAATGATGGAACAAGAAAACTATTAATTAGTTTTAGGGTATTCAATAATATCTAATATAATTTATCCAAGTCAATAATATCTTATTCCAAAATCACTACCTCAGTATCAGAACCATAGTAAGGTTTATCTTTCCTTCAACCTTGTATTTTCCAAAACGTTTAACTTGCAATTGAGTCACTTTTCTTAGAACCATTTAATCTCAAATCCTTAATGAAATAGTACTACAATAAAGTCCTTATTTATTTCCATAATTCATATAACCATTACATCACTGATACAACACTTAAATGACATAATTCATTAATAAAAACATAAAAACAGTAGTCATTCCTCTTCATCTACGGTAGTATCATTACTTGATTACTATCCAATAGAATCATTTGGGGTATGCTTTGGTGATTGGTAAATTGATCAATGTATTTTCCAAACTCCTTACATTTAAAGAATTCTAAATTGGAAACCTTTTTCATACCCTTTCAATCACGTACTTGGTGTCCTTTTTCTCCATACTTATAACAAACACCCATTTCCTCCATGAATTTACCAAGGTGATTCTTTCCACAGTTATCATAAGTGGTAAAATACTTATTTTCATTATTCCCTTTACCCATCTTATTCTCTTCCATCCTCTTCTTCTCTTGCTTCCATTCAAAGACATTAGATTCAGATAATTCTTTACTTATCTTATTAACACGTGATAATTTTTCTTCGTATGATGAGATTACGAGGGAGACTATTTCCCTTCTAAATGTTGCAATAAGACCATGAATGATATGATCCTTCTTACTTATTGGATCATTTCTATTGTTGGAGTTTTTATTCCTTCTATTTGGCACTATTTCTAAATGATGACATACATTAGGTTAAATCATATCATAATGTATAATCCAAACACTAGAAAAATTCTCATAATTGATCGAATATTTTCACACATCAAGTATCATAATTATAAAAATGGTTTATTTTCTGAAATATTTACTCATAAATCCTCCATAATGGTTGGTAAAGAAAATTTGAATTATCCTAATCATATCCCACATGAGTTTCAAACCAGGGGCGCAGTAAGGCCCATTGTCGTGTACCTGGATACCTCGGGTCAAGCCCGAAACTCCTTGTCGAAGTTTTCACTCCTAGGTACATCTGTGCTAGAACCACATCCACTTTTAGTATCTATACAGGGATTTATTACTTGGAAAACCCACAGAATATCTACATTACCAAAATTTTTGGATTTTTTATACTAATCCTCAAAGTCTATCTTAGCGTAATGTTCTATAATCATAGTTTTTATAAATCTAGTTTCTAAGGTTATTTCTAAACATCCAATGATACCAACTATAATTCCCTAACCCTAGAATCCTAGAGCTGGTGAATTATTTTTATACATTGGAATCATTACAATGAATCAAGTCTTGAAGGATCCATCGGTTTAGAAATCTTGGAAAATAGATTGCATACATGAAAGTTACATTACACATTCAAATATAAAACACAAAATAAATAATCCTTTGATAACTCCATTATTACCTTACCTTAACCATACATATCAATCATAATACACTTTTTTGAATCTTGGGAAACAAATCATAAGAAAGGGGTGAGCTCAGACGCTCTGTAAGGGTAAATAATTTAGCAGAAGCTATAAACTTTTAAGGAAAGATGTGTAATAAAAAAACCTTTTAAACATAAACATGAACATAATATAGAAAAAATAAATCAAACATTAGCATATAAATATACAAATGGATATTTTAATAGTAAAATAATCACATTTAATAACAAATTTCCTAACAATGGAATGCATAATGTCAGACATCATAACCAAATAGTCAAAGCCTCATGCCAGGACTACAAATAAAATTTTTATCAAAGCCTTGTTCCAAGAAACTAGTTTGTCTCATGATACCTACCGATGCATCGATGGGCTATAGTGGGTCCCACCCATCACTTATTTTGTCCAATGCATTCCTCTTATGAAAAAGGGTGAAACATAACATAAACATTCATACTAAAACTGTCACACAAAATGTCAATACATTAACCATAAACCATGAATGGTATAAAAATAGCACATCCAAATTCAACAATATCATAAGTCATTCAATAAAATATGGATGATTGTATTTTAATAAAACAACCTCAATCAAGAATAATATTCAGTAAAGGATGTTGACATAGTTAAAAATGATCAATAAAACCCCTTTGAGAGAAATGTCCCTTTTTCATGAAATCATTTCAAAGTTACATAATTTATAAAGGTATTTATTTAAAATAGTTTTCCAAATCCAAGTATCCCATACAACATTGAAACTTTTTAAAGGAATTAAAATTTTAAAACAATCGTGTCCATTTAAATAAATCCTTAAAATCATTTTGAAAACATGGACATTAAATAAATAGATTTAGAAAAATAAATCATTAAAACATTTAAAATAAGGATCTAGATAAAGGGTAACTTCCATAAAACCTTAAAATATTATGTTTGAAAACAGTTTTATGAAACATGGTCGTGGATTATAAATATTTCCTAGTAGATACTTATCGATAAACAATCTCAGATAATAATGAGATAGAGGAAATAACCATTACCATATACATTCCTTTGATCGAGGGTATATTTAACCTCCTGTATAATGAACATAGTATGTTATTAAATTATAACAGAACCATATTCATATTAATTATATCACAATTTATTCATTTATGTAATTATACAACCCATTTAATAATAATTTCTATGTTAAAATAATATTATGGGGAATAATCGCTTTCTTTATTTTATGAGTTTTAACTTGTTATTATTGATTGTATAACTTATAGCATGATTTAATTGCTTCTAGAATATATAACAGTGTTTATGTATCATGTAAATTCAGAATATAAATACGTATAATATATAGATATATGAAATAGAAACACTGTTTATGGAGATGGTAGGTTGTACGTACGCATAAACGTTGTTTCTGTTTTCATATCGTATTGAACAGAAGTAAGTGAATGAGATATATGTAAATACATACATGCATACATACATAAATACATACATACATATATATATATATATCTAGTATAATTATTGTGTCATATATTACATACTTATTAATAATATATATTTTTATAATCATCGTTGAATGGTGAACGTGGAAATGAATCTCATCGCATTGTGGAGACGGTAAACTTTTCATACACACGAGTGCCGATATCATTATATTTATTGTGAAATTGTATGTAATTTGATGGTATATTTTATATAAAGAATCATTAACATGTTATATTTATTATTTACAACAATTAAACTCATTATTATACCCATCCAAATAATGAAGTGTTGAATAACAAACTAAACCACGACGTGGAGACGGTAAGTCGTACGTACGCACGTATGGTGACTTTCTCATTCATAGGATGGATATAATAATGAGTAGGTTTGTACCGTATTTATAATAAAATCTCATTATTTATCAGGTACTGGAGTTATTATTTTGGTATGGAAACAAAAAAAGAAAGAGGAAGTGGAAGAATAAAAGAACTTTGAATGAGGTGATGAAATAATTACCTCCTCCTTGGGTTCTTCCTTTTTATTTGAACAAAATGTCTCCTTAGGTTGAATTTATGATCAAATTAAGGCATCTAGGTTGAATTGGTGGTAGTTTTGAGGAGATTTGAGCATGGTTTGGCCGATCCAAATGGCTTCGGAGGTGTGAATTTAAGGGAAAGGGAAGTACCCTTTTATATAAGAGGTGAGGGGAAATTTAGGAAAAGCTTGAAATATTAATTTATTCTAAAATAATTTTCCCCTTATAATGCATCAAAATGTATTTATTTAGGGTATAAGGTGGGGATGGTTCGATAACTTCTCAACCAATAGGTTTTATACATGTTTATGTCACTATATTAACCTTATCTTTTAGATTAAACTCTTAGTTAAATTGTTTAACTTTTACCATGTCTTCTTGTATTATAATAATACAAGGTTAATAAACATACAATATAATGATAAGATAACCCCAAGTGGTTCATTAATGACATATCTATCATTATATAATTCTTTTGGATGAAAAATATATTTTTATGGATATTATATAATTTAATAAAATAGTATTTGTTTTCAAAACTCATTTATGTCAATTTTGACTCTATTTGTTATTTGGTTTTTGTGAAAGTCAAAAAAATATAATTTCATTGAAAAAATAAATTTAATCAACACTAACATGTAATATTAACCTATAAAATTAGTCTAATGCATAAAAAGTCTCAATTTAAATTTATTTTAACACTTATAATATCAATTAGTTTAATCTTTCACTGATAAGGTAATTACTACATCATTATTGTGTCAAAAATAAATTTAATTATTTAACTATTAGAAAATAAATTAAAATAACATGACAAAATAAATATTTTTAACTTGGTAATGAAAATTTATAGTTCAATTTATCTTATGTGTGACTCTAAATTAGAAATGGTTTAGTTATTAAAATTTGAATTTAACACTTTTAAATATTCTTTAAATAAAATATAATAAATGTCCAAATATAATATCAGTTCCTAGAAAAGGAACATATTTTTATCCGAAGGATGATTATTTTAGATATACACTTATCCAATAGAATTAGTACATGTGTTAGGGTAATTATAATATCATTTTTACCTTTAATTACCTTATTTACTTTTAACAGATGTAAATAAAATTCAAAAGTTACTATCCACCAAAAATTATTCTCATCCTATTGAACTAAATTTTTCATACTGATGTCAACCGTGTCTCTCAGGTTTTTTAAATTCAATTCACAGAAGTATTAAAATTACTTTTTATGCAAATTTTCAAATGTGCCTAGAAGGTGGGTAAAAGGCGTTAAAAGTTCAATAAAATTATATACGTCTAATATTATTATAAAGTGACTCAAATGAATTATATTGGACTAATATATGTATTATTTATTTATTTTTACTTTAATATAAATTTTTAATTAGAAATAATTATTCAAATGAAAAAGTCGGTTTTTATGTACTATGCAGTGTTTTTCACTATTCATCAAAAATTGAATGTTTTCAAGAAAAAAAATCACCCAAATATAATTTTGATATTCCAAATTAAAAAATGATTTTTATTGTTCTAAATTAATAACATAGAAGTTTAATTAATTAATTTAAAATTAATTCTCCTTGTCAAAACCAGAAAGAGATTTTTAAGAAGTAAAAACTATCAAAAGATTGACATGTGTTTAAATCCAATTTAAATGTGAAATTACTTAAAATGACCTAAATTATATTAAATAATAAAAATATAATATAATTATACTTTAAAACGACTCAAATATATAATTTAACACTATAAATTACTTTGATTAAAAAAGTTGTTTTCAATTAAAGTTTAGTATTTTTTATTATTCATCAAAATATGAAAGTTGTCAAAAAAGTACCAAAAATTTTTCCAAAATAAATTTTTATGTCAATATTTGGAAGAAGTGTTTAGTTTCATTAAATATAATATATAAAATTTTCAAATATTGTACTTAAAAAGTGTTTTCCCTTAAAAGGCGGAAAACGGCATTTTTGGAAAATATTTCTTTTATCTGAAAAATTGAATTTATCCTTATATTATGACTAAGAAATAGAAAATATGAATGATAAATTATATATGATATACATAAAATTCAAAATGTGGTTAATAATATTCATAACTTTTTTTTTAAATGGCTAGTTTTATTTGTCGTGATCCGCTTAAACTCAGTGTTGTGTGTAGCGCAAACTATTGAATTACTTTAAAAAGATGATGTAGTATTAAATCTTGGGGTGTTACAGGGTTCTAATTTAAATCATATATGACCAAAATCCAAGGTTGAAATATATATTATGGAGAATGTTTCAGCATACACTGAGTACTGAATTGAATTTCAGCATGACCAATCACCTCAAAACTGATAGCCAATCTAAGAAGACTATTCAGACACTCAAAGACATTATAAAATCTTGCTTAGTGAAATTAAAAGGTGGATGGTTTCAACATCATAAATTGGTTGAGTTGTCATATAACAATATCTTACACTCAAGTATTCAAATGGATCTATATGAATCTCTATATAAGAAGAAATGTAGAACTTCAACTTGTTAGGATGAATATGGAGAATGAAAGCAACTTAGACCTGATCTTCTACAAGAGCTGATAGAGATGGTTCATGCCAACTAGAAACATGTAAAATAAGCTATAATTTAGAAACAAAATATATATATGATAAAAATAATCAAAAGTAATTTTATTTTGATTTTGGAAATAAATTTTTTCTTCAAATAACATCGTGGAATATAGTAATGTAGTTTAAAAAGAAATGGACGTTTTGCCCAAGGTATATTGGCCACTTTGAGATCCTTGATCACATAGGAGTAGTGGCCTATTGGATTTCACTTTCATAAAGTATGTTTAAAGTTCATGAAATATTCCAAGTGTTACTCTTGATGATGTACATACCCAATCCCTCACATGAACTTAATCCAAAAGAGGTGTAACTAGAGAATGACCTCTCATATTTACAGTATCCGGTGAAAATCTTAGAATTTAGAGACAAATTTCTAATCAACAAGACAACTCACCTGGTCAAAGTTTATAGAAGAACCATAAGTATGAAGAGGTGGAATGGGAACAAGATGAAACAATAAAACATAATTACCATAATCTATTATCAATTAATAATCTATGTTGAAATATCAAGGATAATGTTTCTAAAAGGTGGAAGAATGTAATGGCCTAGTGTTTATCAGTAATATTTTCTCCCGGAATAAATGTTTATTGTATTATATTATATAATATTATACACATAAAAAATCTAGAGAAACCAAAAAAAATATTTATTTCATTACTAAATATTATAACATTAATTAGTAATGAAACAAATTACCATTCCAAACATTACAACTAGGGAAAAATATATAATATAAAAGATAAAATAGAAAAATTTGGATCAATCCAATATACTAGAATCATCTCCCCCTCTACAAACACTAGAAAAAAAAATAAAATATTAGAAAACCCATCATCATCATATAAAATGTAATTATATAACCTTGATATGATTTGAGTTGAATACTGATTGAAAGAAAGAAGTGGTGTTTATATGACATAATGTGACCATTGGAATAGTAACCTGACAATTGTGAATAGTAATTTAACGATTTGAATAGTAATTTTACCTAATAATATTAAATTATGTTATAAAAAATATTTATAAATATGAATTTAAGTAAATATAAATATTATAGTTCAAAAAAATATCATTATTAAAAAACTGAAAGAAAATATAAGCACATTTTTAATAAACTAAATTTTTAGGTATTTTGTAGAAATCATTATTTTTATATTAAAAATTAAAATTACCTATTTTAGAGATTTATTTTGATAAAATAAATATCATTTTTGAAATCATAATGTAGAAACTGTCCAATAGGGATTTGTTTGAAATTTTCTAAAATACTTCAATTTTAAAGTGAATAGTAAAAATACAGTTTTCACAAAATCAGTGTATCTTAAATTAAATATTTCAGGATGTTATAATGGAATAATAATTTCTATAACATGATTTTAGTACAAGATATATTTTTATTTCATAAATAATTCATTAAAATATGATAAACATAATTTCAAAATCTAGAAAAAGCATTCAAAAACCTAACGTCAAAAATGATTTCTTATAATAACAATTTTTCATTCTTTCTACTTTCATTTTTAATAAACTAATGAATTAAAAATTTTATTTTATTTTTATTTATTAAACCGATTATATTATATTAATATATGATTAATATTGTATAAATTTCACTATTATATTTTTTACCTCTGATATATTATTTTATTCAATATTTTATTATAAAAATACCCCTTAACTCAAGTATAAATAACATCTCTCTATTCCCATGTAAAACCACTCCTAAAACCCATTAAAAAGTCTAATATCTTCCAAAATCCTCAATATCAAGCCAATTATAATACTTATGGAAATTAAGGATCAAACCATTTCTAATCACCAAGGTATTTATAGTGTTGTACAAGAGGAGAAAGACCAAGGGGGGAGTAAGTATTTATTAACTCTTCCCTCTTTTCTTATTCTCTATATTTTTTTCCCATTCCATTCCAAACCATATTTAATAAAATTAATTATTTAATAATTTGAAATTATATTAATTATTTCAACCTATTGTAATTATAATATTTATGAAAAATATAAATATCACACATCCATTTCCTGCTCTGTTGACAACGACCTGTTAAAGGTCAGTTAACCACCTATAGAGACATTTCCATCTCAACATATATAAAATTTTTAATGTATGGATATTATTTAATAAATATAATATAAAAATAATTAACTAAATTTATTATAATATTATTTATTTAATAAATCTTTTCATTAAAGTACTTTGAAAAAGAATAGAGAAATCAAAATGAAATGGGGAATCTTTAAGAAAAACATGATATTAAAACACTTCAATTTCATTAATAAAAATTAATAAATATAATATAATGATTATAATTGATAAATAGTTTTATAAAATATTATAATTCATATATGGATCAATTTTTCAATAAATCAATGTTTATTATTCAGTATTCGCAAAAGAAATGAAATAAAGTTAGAATTAAGGCAAGAGGATTCTCAAACCCAGTTCCTTTTCTTTGGGTTATCTCTCTTTAAAAAAATCTTTACTATGAATACTCTTCTAAAGTTCCTTAAATATCATTTTAATATTTGTTCATTTTCTTTTCAGGGATATATATTTTTCCTACCTTATTTTATGAAAAATAAAAATGTTTTTGAAAAGAACTATTCTTTTGAAAAACACATATTTTTATCCTCTTAAGTTGTTTCTTATTTTCTCAAGAATAATTATTCTTAAACTAAATAATTTTTCCCTATTTCATTTTGTAACTACAATTTTTTTATAAAATTATTTTTGATTAAGTCCTTAAGAAACCCATTCCTTTACATTGTTTATTTCATGATTATGACTTTTATACGTTATATGTGGAATACATGATTATATAAATAATATGATGTGGCAGGTGGGCCTAGAATTTTATATACCTCCAATGCATTGGGTAATTTGATGTATCTCATGAGATGATGATTATTATATCTTAATACACTTATATTTTTGTTCACAATATGATTTTATGGTTATGAACATATGTTATGTGTTAACTGATTCTATATTTGTCCAAAACTATATGTGGTTTTTGACCACTATAACATGATTATTCATTTTTATGTATTTCCACATTCTATGACATTATAGAATGTTTCCTATATGATATTGTTTATGATCTTACTATTATAATATTATGATAATGATGATTATGCTCATCCTTGTTATATTGATTCATGTCACTTATTCATCCTCTTACTAAAATTTTAGCTCACCCATTTCATTGATGAATATACTCAGGGGATTATATATAGTAAAAATAATGTAAGATTTTTGAATGATAAAGAAGAAATACTTTAAATAAATTTTTATGTTTTATTTTTTACAAGCTGTTTATGAACCTAATTTTTCCAAGGCACTAAACATTTGGATCCTATATTTCTACAACTATTATTATTTTTTCTTTAAAATAATGTGATAGTAAATTAAGGAAAATTAGGGTCACTATACTAATGGTATCACTCTTAACTAATAATACCCAGATCTCAAGTCAATCTTACAGAAAATCTTTGAATCTATCAGTTGGTCGAAGAGATCATTGGTCCGCAGTATGGGAAACCAGTTCTTGACCATCATCTGGTTCAATCACCAATAGTCCACACACAAGGAAAAAATCCCATCACCCATCTTGGAAATATCTTGGGAGAACCCCAAAGTGGCATATTGGGCAGTATGAATCCCTTTATTTCATGATCTTCCAACTAAAATTTATACACATGAAGCTCTATTAGTGTCATCCTATGAGCTGGGATAGTATTGGTTCTTCTCCTGGAACCAAATCAATCATGATCTTGATCTCCTAATTTGGTGGTAATCTATAGAACTTGTCAGAAAAAATTTCCTGAAAATATTCTACCACTAGAGGAAAATATCTTGATGCATTCCACCATAATTTAGAGAAAAAAAATTTATTTATGTCATTAGACAATCCAGTATTCAATGATTTGTTTCAGAATGAAAAGCCTCAATATCCCTCTCAACTTAGTGAAAAAATGTGTCTTCTTATATAGAAATAAAAGGTTACTCTACTCTGGAAATAGTCAGTGTGACCCAGGTATATAAGTAACCAATCCATACCCTAAATCAAATCAAAAACTGTCATTTCTAGAAAAAGTGGTTCCCAAATGAAATAGTAACCACCAATTTCACAATAAAATGATTTGAAACAGTTGATATTTTTTTAATACACTGTCAATGGTGTATCGATATTCAAGACAACATCCATGATTTCCATAACCAAGCCCAAACCATTTTTAAAAATAAAAGATTTTAATGAGTGAAGTTCTCTTGTTTCAAGAAAACAAAAACTAAGGTTTATGGTATAAGAATTATACCTTTGTAAATAGAAGGTCATGATTTTAATCTATTATGTGTGGACTATATAACAAGTAGTTGACTTAACCCTCTACCCAAGGCTTCATTCTGAATACCCTTCTCTACTCTCTCTACTAACCTAGTGGTAAATGTTATAACTATTCTTATTACTGCTAGAATAAGAACTATCATATCACCTTGTTGAAACTAAATTAACAATAGTTTATTCCTCTATTATATTACCCTATATAATGAGATCCTGATTCATCGGATATTCAAAGGATGTCAAGATAAATATATTCACATGTGACCATATATCGTAAAAAATGCCTTCTTGAAAATATATCACCTTGGCTACCTTCAAAGCTCCTATAGATGGAGAAATAATGAGGTTCAGTGAAACAACCAGTATAATCCATCCCTGACATGCCATCTTGTGTCAGGTTCATAAACTCACAATCCTTCTCATCCCTAAATGTTTGAAGATAGATTTGACTAAAAAACTTTTCCTAAAATCCCTTCCATATTTTATTATCGTGATTATCTTCTTTCTCTATAATTTCCCACCAATGATTGGTTGGTCCATTTACCATGTATGTTGAAAGCTTCGCCCTCAAATTTGTGGTGTCACAAAGTTATTAAATTTCATCTCGACTAACTCAATATTAAACTCAACTTCATGGGGACCTCCCTCCCTAGTGAATGTTGGAAGATGTTTTATTTAAAACTATCTCTTTATCTTAGATATTGAAGGTATGATGAGAGAATTATCCCTCTCCATGGAACGCATGAGCCTCAAAAAAATTTCATGAAGCTAATCATCCATCTGATTCTCATGATCTACTAGAAGTTATGTATCAATTATAATAGGAGAAGTCTGATTTCCACTCTTCTGATCTTCTACTTGAACATTATAAGGCTTCATTTTCTCTAAAATACAAACTCATTCCTCAAAATACTATATAAACATCAAGGACAACCTCAATGGGTGGAAATAATAGGGAACAAGTGGAATATGTTCGCTCTAAACATTTCATAAAATTTGAACTGGAATTACACATCAATTATTTCCTTTCATTTATTATATGTAACTATAATATCATTTAAAAATTTATATATGAAAATATATTACATGTAATAAATATATACCTATGATGAACAATGCATATCAATATATATATATATATATATATATATATCCTTATGTGAATATCATGATTCATATGTACTCATCTCATGCCATATCAGGCCATGGTAAAAAATATTGAGAAATAATAAGATCACACAACATGTAAATATTCCATGTTGATATGACATCAAATGTAACAGGTGAACAACACAAACAACAATCTCATCCTTGGGTACTCATTATTTCCCCCACATATGGAAAAGCTACACCCATGAAAAAATCATTTCCAAGTATTAACATGTTCATAGTATTCATTAAACCTTTCCCAAATAGTAAAAAAACCTAAAATAAAATATGAGACCTCTAATACCACTTTGTAATGTTCCCCAAAAAAATACTCTCTCATGTGGCCAAACCGGGTTGGTTACTGGAACTCCAGAACACCTACTTGTATTCTTAAGGATAATGAATATCTGCATGGGTTTATATAAAATTGTGGGGAGACTATACCCCCCCAATATAGAGTTATAATATAGTGTAAATAAATAAATATCAGATTAAAAAAAGAGGAAACAATAAAATATACAGAAGGAAGGACCAACAGTAAATGTAAACTTAACCATCAAAATGTAATAAAATAATGTAATGATAGACTGGAATGTATCTAAATTTCATGCATAAATTCATACAGATAAAAGAATAAAAAGACTCTATAAACTCAAAAGACCTCGGTTCATAACTCCATGTTTGTCCTATCTCTATGATCCAACCCATCTTGTAAGTATTAATCAATAAAAAGGTCCCTTTCCCTTTTCCAAACCTACATCCATGAAATCTGCTTAGTTACCCAATGGAAGACAAGATAGGGTGTGAGTAAAACATAGTAATCTGACACCAATATACCTAAAAAAACAAATTTAATAGAAAACAATGTAATAAAGTGATAATAGTGTATTATTTAATCAATTAAAATATCAAAAAACATATACTATCCAACCCTTGAGTTCTAGGTTGACACTTGGGGGAATAAAAACCTACTTCAACTCTATCCACGATATCTCTACCACACGGTTGATCCTTTTACATCAGGATGGATTGGCTATATCCTATATCCATAACCACAAATGGGATCCATAAGAATTCCCATGTTGGTGTCACTTACATCTTCCTATGGCGTAATACCATGAAAAAGGTAAATTAACAATCTCATACTTGACTCTATGAGAATTCTCATACTAGATTCACTTATGTCTTCCCATGTGCATGTCACAATGGTTGAATCTTAACACAAGAGGTGGGTTATCCTATTCCAAGATGAACCTTCAGTTCCACATTCCATGAGACAGTTTTCCAAGCCCTCATGAATCCTTATAAAAAAAATATACAAACAAACCATGTATATCGTTCACCATCATTCATATCACATTACTAGTTGGTTAATTTATCCCATTTTTTTAACTAAGAATATATTCTTAATTGATAGATTATCTTGTGAAAGGATGAATCATTGTAATAAGACCATGAAAAGTTTCCATTTATATCAATTCATTTACCAATCCGCAACATGTCAAATTTTCAATTCATAATGTTATGCCAAAACCCAATTTTCATAATTATGGTTTCATTGTAAGTTCAAGGGAAGGCTCACCGCACTATGTGACACAATCCTGATATCAATTTCAATGGACCCAATGGGGTCTAAGGGGATTTCAAACAATACAATTTTCATCATACAAATATTTAATTATTTTGGTCACAAACATAGTTTTTTGATGTGATCACAATTATCTCACTTACATGCTAATTAGAAATAGACATTTGGGAAATGTTCAAGGACACCTACCTTAATCTAGAGATCAAATAAATTCTCACAATGGAGAATGGTAATGGTAAAATGAAGATGAATGAGATCAGTAAATAAAATATAGATCATAGAAGAATCTAGATAAAAAAACTGATTTAATGGATGATAATAGATCACACTTCTATAATGGAGGATAGTATAAGAGAGTAGAAAATCAAATAGAATAAAATCACCATAGATCAAATATTATATTTCTTTTTCTGGGAGTGAGGAATTTCCCAAAAATCACCTGAAGTAACCCTATGTCCTAAGATAATATTCTTTATAGCAAATGAAGAGTTACTCGGGAATCACTGTAAAAAACCCACTACAACCAAGGAATTCATGAAATAAATCCTTGATTCACTACTTGAATGTCTCTCATGAAAAATACTTTGAAAAAAGAATAGACGTGGGTTAAAATGACCCCAATAGAAATTTGAAAGAAAAGAATCAGTTTCATAGAATATAAATGATTCATTCTATGAACCATTTTATGATATATGGTTGGAAATAGGTTCAATTTGTATAACCTATTCAAGATCTGAAAGTGTAGAGTAGATATATCATGGCACAGATTCTAGAAAAAAAACAAACCACTTCTATAACATTCCAAACCCAAAAATAACCCACAAAATCTTTAGTCACATTTATACATGGACTCCATTGTTTTAATAAATTATACATCCCCGTAATTTAGTTTATTTCCCGAAAAGGGATATTCATCCCCCAAAGGCTTTACCACCAATTTTTAAGAGAATAAAACACAAAATAAAATACATGTAACCAAAAAATTTAAAGACAGGTGTACCTAGAAAAAATGTGATCTTAAAATAAAGTTGTAACGTGAACTAATTCAATGTTTAGGTTTTTTTTCCCCCTTAGTTGAGGGTTATATTAACATATTCCAGATAAACTATCCATTAAGAAGGGATAATGATCATAAAACATTTCATTATTTATTTTACTGTGGTTTCATGAATAATTTCTTTATAAATATTTTGTATTGGTCAAATAAATTAATGTATAAACAATCATACAAGTTAGATATAAAATAAATTGGATTATATCTAAACATCATCTATATAATTGTTAATGACTTGTGAAAATCCACATAACATTAAAATGATATAATAAAAAACAAAATAAGTAATTTTATCAAAAAAACCCCAATTTTATATATTATCTCAGAAAACAAATTCCAATTAATTTGTTAAAATAAAACCATAGATAAAGGTTTTTTACCAACCAATTTTATGGATATTTCAATTATCGAGCAATTATAACCTTAATTTCGGTTTTATATAGAATAGATTGGATAAAGGGTATATTTCAAAATTAGAACAAGTTGTCACTGAGAGAAAATAGTTATGTAAATCAATATAAGGAATACAAGTTTCTGTATTCCAAAAAATATATCATGGAATTGTGATTTAATAGAGTTGTAAAATGTTTGTTGGCCCAAAACCACTCAAATTACCATTCATAGAAAATTTTGTTTTATGATAAGGGTAATTTTCTTCATTTACACTAGAATATCAACACAAATATATATTTTGAAACCTATGGTGAGGTTTATTTATTTTTTATAAAATATTGTGTCATTAAAAAATTTAATATTTTTTATGTAATTTCATAAATAAGATGATGAACTAAAATTATATAAATATGAATTCAATAAATTAAAAACCACATGAATTCAACCATATGATTGAGGTCCATACTTATGAAGGATAGACTTATCATTATAACTAATGTTCATGGAATGATAAGGAATGTGTTCATCATTCTACACCTGAAAAGAAAATTATATGTCTTAGAATTCACTATTCTTGAAGCTGCTATCTAAGAGGATATGAGGAAGAATATTCTCTCTATATGGAACATTTGGATGATTCCAAAATTATCTAATGATTAATTTTATATTCCATGTCTAATGATGTTCTAATAAAACATGAGGATATGGAAGTGTATGTCATAATGTCTTTCCATGGTTATCTCTAACAACAGATGGAATGAAAAGAGAGATATAAGATATATAAATCATTTTTCATGTAAATTAATACTGAGTGTGAGATATCTTAGCCTCATTTAATCATGTAAATTGGACTCATGGAGATCATAGACTTCTTGGGGATTATATTTTATCTGTATATATACACATATATCATTATATTATCATTTCATAACTCCTTATTATGTTTTAATATTAATTATAATATGAGAAAAAATGAGAGGAATATTTTAGAAAATATTACTCACATTCGCTAAGTTGAAAATTACACAAGATTTCAATAGCCCACATTACTTATATTTATAATGAAAATGATGAAAAAAAAGTTTTCCATGAACAATATTAATTTTATAACTCTCAAACACCATCCTTTTAAGAAGAAAAAGATAAAAATATGGGTGGAAGAAAATGGTTTTGTATATTTTACATTTTGAGTGCTATGTCACTAGAAGAAAAACCACACCCAAAGGAAAGGGGAATCTAAAAATGTTTTCATTAATGAATATAATATTTATATATATACACATTTCTTATTTGGTGATACTTTTGGAAATCACATTTGTATCTAAATATAGAAACCCATTAGATTCTGAAATATTTAAAGAGGAGAGGTGTATCTTCAAAAATAAAATGTAACGTGACTTGTTTCTTTTTCCATAGGATAGTACCACCTTCCATTAACAACATAAAAAATTTTAATTTTATTGAACTATTTTTTTCCAATTGTTAATAAAAATATTATCTCTATTTCATTATTTAAGATGGATGGATTTAATTTCATATTTAGAGATAAAGAATGCCTCATTAACAAATACATGATTTGATATTGTATAACATAATTAAAAAGAAATAAAAATGAATTAATATATTAAATACATGTATTATAAATAGATAAATAATCATGTTTTCAAGGATCATATTATACACCTCTCTTGCATCACTATTGTGTTCTATAAAAAAGAATCATCTAACATAGCTCTGTTAAGAGGGTAATTATGAATCTTATAAAATAATATTTCCTAAATTATTTCCAAGTTGTTTCTAAGGAACAATGATAAAACTTCCATTTGGTGGACTGGGAGAATGATTCATAAAGCCTCTTGGATTTCTAAGAAATAATTTATGTGGACGTTTTTTTACATATTCTAGAGAAGTATATTCTTTCTTCAACAAATATTATGCTAAATTGAGAAAATACAGATATGTATACAAGATTATGTATAAGATGTAGACCTTTATGGAATTCCAATAATTCAAGGATGAAGTATAAAAACAAAATAGAATTAATTTAATGAAAATTACATTTAATTGAGGTCTTTATTATCATTACCGTCATTTTGTTAATGTTTTATGAGAGTTTGGGATTATTTCTCTGCTCTCTTTACCTTATACACCAAACTGAATATGATTTTCTAGGATTAATTTTTCCACGATAGACATGGTAAGTTCAATGATAATTCTTGTAGATCTCCAATTATAATTTTGGGGATATGTATTATAAACAATATCATACACACATAACTGGGTACCAAAAAATGTGGAAGGCATTATTCCCTTTGAGTTATTGAGTATAAAGATAGTTATTTTATCATATAAACTTGTATAGTATTATTAAGTGTTTATCAACACCACTATTTAAAAAAAATAGAACCTTGAGGAATGAAGTTTTTATTTATATGATTTCCCATGGAAACCAAGTGATATTTTCAATATAACCCCACAGAAAAGAATGTGATTATCGTAAGACAGGCCATCCATTATGATATGGAGAGAATCCTTAAAAAGGATAGTTTGAGTGAAATTGACATTGATAATGTTTATGGTATGGATATAAAAATTTTGGTACATGGGCAGGTTCCATAGATCCTCATATAATATGTTTTTCAGGATATAAAATTATATTATATGAGTATAAGAGAGGAATGATAACAATAAAGATATTATTTTCTAGTCACTAAAATGGTAACTAATTATTGATTGACATTTATGAGTGTCACCCTTAAAAGGGGGTAGTAGATATCTTAGAGGATACTCTTTTTAGGAATACAATAATTTATATATGGGTTCCATGTATTAGAACTTTGTTTGGGTTTTGAACAATCTTCATGTTTATTTAACTCATATTGGGTATAAATGGTTTTCAACATAAAACTAGACCTAGAAGATGTTATAAATACCAACCAAGAACTTCTTATATATAATGTGTTTAAAAAATTTCATGTAATTGTCTAAATTGAAACTTTTCTTCTAGTTTCATTTGTAAAATCCATCATAATTAAACATGTTATAGGATCTCTCTATGAATATGAGATTTTGAAGATAGATATCAAAACAACCTTCCATAATAAGAACCTTTAAAAGTATGTCTATATGATAGAACATATAGGATTTTTACTACATGTAATTCCAAAAAGGTTTAAAAGTTATGGAGATGAATATATTGATTGACACATGCATCCAGGTAATGAATCATTTGATTCGATAAAGCTGTATAATAATTTGCTTTCATTAAGAATGGTTTTGAGCCATATATATATAATCTATTTTGGTAATGCAACATCATTATCCTACTATATTTTTTAGACGAAATGTTACTAATTGTAAATGACATGCTAGTCTTATAGTGAGTTATGGATTGTCTGAAAAGTGCTTCTATATAAAAAAACACAGGTGAATCATCCTATATTCTAGATATCAAGATCATTATAGATAGATCTATTAAGACCCTAGTTTTGACCTATAATGCTTTGGAATATTTGTATGAATTTTTTTGGAGCCAAGAGATGGGAAGTTTCTCGATTCCGAGGCTTGGTGTTCCCGGAATTAATTTTATAAAAATAATAAATATATGTTTAATTCTTTGGAATGGGTTTTTAGAGATAATATAATATCTCCTAAAAGGGTGATCGGATCGGAGATCTAAGTCCATAGTGAGGTCCAGAACATGGTGTTTACCCTAGGCGCAACAAAAAAAATAATTCCTCCCAGGGCATTCAGACCCCTCACATGTTGGTAGTACGTTAAATGGATGAATTAAATTATTAATTTATTCATTTAATATCTCAGACACAAATAACTCCTGAATGGGGGCACCGATGAGAAAGATGAGACCCTTGTAGACTTCAGAATGTAGTTTTTACCCTAATAAGGGTATAACCTTTATCAGTGTCATGATTTCTGCTAATGTTCCATCGTGGGTTAATAATTAAATATTTAAATAATTTTTTATTTAATTATTTGATTTTTTACCTAATCAAAAAAGCTCTATAAATGCGTTATTATAGGAATCTGCCTAAGGATAACTCACAATTTCATAATTCTCCAACGATAGAACCCCTTTCCTCTGGAGATTTCATTCAAATAATGATGAACAAAGAAGGACGATCGGACCTTGGATCCAGAAGGATCGAAGTGAGATGAATGTAATGGAGCTCATCAAACATGTTCTTCACAAATTATTGATCCAATCTCTAAGTAGGAATTCTCTTTGGTGTTTTTATTCCTTTTATTAAACATTGAGAATATTGATTTCATTTCCATCAATATGCACCCATTAATAATCCTATAAATTAAAATAAACTGCTTTTATAAGTTTATTAATTATTGCTATTGTTTTCCATTCAATATTCTAACATCGATGAATCAAGGATAACCCGAACAATAGATGAGGTTATTCATAAAAAAATTTAATCGTGCATCTCTTCTCCATTCTCCCTTTATTCATCATAATCATTTATTTTGTTCAGCGATTCAAAAAACACCCAATAATGAATCGATGTGAAACTGATACTTGACACATTGGATTGTTAATTTGGACAGAGATTAGAGATCAATTGAGGTGCGATAGTATTTTACGGGTGTTTGGAAAAGGATCTAATAACGTTTCCATAGTTTCCATACATAGTTTGGTGAGGCGGAGGTGCGACGCTTGGGTGGATTTTCCCAAAAAAGTCAGTTGGTCGAGATCCTTCCATTGGTAAAAAAGCATGCAGTAGTAGATGAGGCTTGAATAGCGGGGTTTCCTCCATGAAGACGGTGAGGCCGAGGGATTCAGTTGGTGCGAGAAGGGTAAGGTGACCAGTGGATGAGTGGGTTACCAACACAGTGGTGCGTAGTATAATTAGGGCAGTCCGAGGCGGAGTGGGTGGATTTTGAGTAGGTGGCTGAGGCGGAAGGTGGCATCTACCGAGGTGAGCGGTGCCTCGGCCAAGGAAAGTGGTTTGGTGGCTGAGATAGCGTGGCCAGATGCGGTGATGCATATAACGGACGTGGATAGGGGGATATCTATTATGGTTCACAGAGAGGCTGTGCACCTCTTGGAGAGGGGTAAGATATAAAGAAAAAATATAAATAAATAGAAAATAAAAATAAAGATAATGACAATAATAATATTATTATTATTAGCTCTTTTTTAAACCCCCGAAACTCCTACCTGGTGAGTCTAATTCATGCTCCGTCTATGGTGGCATGGCCCCATATACGATATCATCATTTTCTGACTTATTCGTAAAATTTTCCCTAACCCATGACTTGGGCCCACAAAACATTTGTGACACATAATATTTAATAATATTATTAAATCTTTGACCTGCCATAACTCAAGCATAAAACTTCCAATTGATGCACCATCATTGGTGACATGAATCTATCTTTAAGATGGTTGATTTGAGACCAATGTTGGATATTGAATTATGGTTTGTGGTTCGGGTCCATGAAACACCCAATAATAATAACATCATTATTATTATGGGATCTTTCATTTGTCATAACTCTTCCATATGACATCGGATTTGTGATCCATCAACGGCGTTGTGGTCCTGAAATTGAGGCGCAAATTTTAAGACCAATATCTGTATTTTAGATTGAGATTGAGTTGTGGGCCCTACAAGCCTCTATTATTTCACAAGGTTGTGAAATGGATCTTTCTCACCGGGTGCTTGATTCAGGAAAATGAATAGTCGATCATGTACACTTTATTTCAAGGATCAAAACGGTGTGATATGTCTACTTATTTGAGGCCTCCTAATTTTATGCTCATTGTGATGTGCAGAGACTTATTTGTGATCTCATTAAATGTGAAAATATGAAAGTAATATCAGTGTAAACACTTAATTTCTCAAGCAACATCCTATGTGGATCAACATTCCATGTTCCGATTACACAAACATGCTTTTCCTACATGAGAAACATCCTATGTGGATCAACATGTTGTGTACCAGAGTACACAAACATGGCCCGATCACCGGATATGTGGGAGATGTCATGTAATCCACCTACACAGCACGTAATCCTACACGAACTAGATTCATGTACCATCTAAAAACACATCCAGATAGGGGAGAAAGACCACACTCTGTATGGTCCCCTTACACGTCATTCTCTTCTTCGGATCTTCTGAGTAATCTTTATACCCCCATATCTTATTAGTTTGGACTCATATATATTTGGTCCCGCAAGATGTGTATCCTGAGTTTTTTCATGTAGAATTTAAGGGAGCCCTTATAAGTGGATTTCATGATATGACATTAATGTTACAATTTGGAAACATAGAGATAACACTCAATGATGTAAGTGATCATACAGGCTTACCAGAATAGTTTTGGGCTAATCCTCAAACTTGGTTGGGTAGTGTAGTCTCCAATGACCTTCTAGGCTGACACTCTAGCTGATATGGGCAGTTTAGTCCTTCGTGATTTTAGGATGACACTCCAAATTGGTTGGTATGTGTATTCCTCAATGGCCTGTTGGGATAACCCTCCGACTGGATTGGTGATCATGTTGTTGAGAACATCAAATTAGTTGTTTAGATTTTACTAGAATTTATGCAGTATAGCAAGAAACCTTGGTCATATCTCAGTGAAACATTGGATAATTAATGAAAACCCGATGGTTTTGATTATTAAAATTAAATGGTAATGGGGTTCTGTAAAATATTATATTTCATGATTAAAAATGAAAATATAAAAAAGGCAAGTAATAAAACAAAGTATAAATGAACAAGATTAATTAAGTGTGATCAACCCGGGGAAATATCATGATGCCCATCCTTCATCGCATCAATAGATAGAGTTATGATATTTTAATGCCTAGTTTATAACACCTATGACTATAATATTACTAATTTTATTCTAGGATACCTCTTACATTTTAGTCAAAATCACAAAATGATTCACTGGTTACCACCGATGATTGATTTATTTGTGTTCGACATAATAACTAAAACTCACTAGGGTAACACACAAAGAACATGATGATATTTCTAGGGTTGTTATTTATTTTTTTGTGTTACCATGACATTAAATTATATAGCGATTTCAGTGTTTATGTGATTTAAATTGACCAATATGACCCAGACAAACACCATAATTGAAAGTAGGAAGAAACGGTGATGAACGGTGTGTGAAACATCACATGAAAGGGTACCTTAAAACATGAGCATATGAGTTGATGATGACATACCAGAACATAAATAAATAAAATAAGAATAAAATATGAGGAAAAGAACATAAAAACCTATAATTAAAAAAACCATTCAAATATTACAAACATGAAGCTTGGTATTTACAACATGTTCCTCCTCAGGTGATCACAAGGAGTTTAGAACTACATGGGAGGGGAAGAAGAAAATTATGATGAAGTATAACCTCTCATGGACTCCAAAACTTCTAGTATTGAGTAGATTACTCTTTTGGGACACCAAAATGGTAGAAAATTTCTTCCTAGTCGAACTCCTAAATAAGAATCTCATGGTGTTCTTTTATAACCAAAATGAGAGGCAGTTTTGGGAACCCTGATTTTGAGAAACCATTTGGGCCATGGTTTTCAGACACTATAAAGTATTATCTCTCTTTAAAAAAACTAATTAATTTTTTAAATTAATATTTTATTTATCCCTATACACTTTGGATTTCATATATAGTATATAATAAGAGATATTTCTAAAATATAGAGAAAAACTGTTGAATCCGTGATGATTCGATTTATTGGATGGATCTATTTGGATGGGCATGTTAATATACTAATTTGTATTGGGTTAATTCATGAATGTTATAGAGAAATGAATTTTAAATTACCAAAAAAATCATCTAAACTGGAAACAATGATTCTTCGAAGTATATGGTAGAGTCCCTAGATGTTCTCGGATTCCTACGCAATTTGGCCCATTTATCATCAACTCCATCTTGGGCCTTCCAAACCACCTCCACCTTTAACAAAATCATAAAAATAAGTGAAATATATCTTTTAATAATTTATAATAATTATATTATTTAACCAAATATGAAGTGAAATTTAATTTTATAGTTTGAATTTTCAAAACAAAACAAGTTTAATACATTAGTATAAGGTTGAAATAAAATAGTGAATTGTGGTAGGATCCCAACCCCAGACCTAAAACATTATACTCATAGGAAAATTCTAATATCCTAATCATGTACCATTCCTAAATAAATTTTCTGAAAAAATACCAGATAATTTTTAAATTAAATTTATCATATCTCATTTATGGAATAAATATTCCTATAATGTTTCTTCCCTCACATTCAAATTTGTTCAACTTTATTTGTTAATCCATGAAACTTGTCTCAACCAACCTCACCTATAAATTTTAACTCTTTCCACATGTAACAAATTAAATTGGATTTATGCTCTATTCCAAAATTTCATGTGATCTTACCATATGCCTTCCAAGATTCTATGTTCTCTACCGATAGAAACTAGTGTTCTATTCAAGAGGACTTCTAATAGGTTGTTTTGAGGATCAAGGGTTAGTAAAATATAATTTTTTAAAATATGATGCAGAAGAGGATTTTTTTAATATCTTAAATATAAAAAATTTCAAAATTCAGCAAGTGTTTACAATGAATGTACACACCAAACCTATCACAAAGTGTATCACCTACAACTCACTATCCTCATTGTCAATTTGTGTGGGTCATAACCAAGTAGTGAGTAATAATGAGTAAATATCCCTTTTTCTATATTTATTTCTTTTGTTCTATTTTTTTGATGTATCGAACAATATTTTAGTTTTATATATTTTTCTAGATAAATAGGGAAACATGTGTAATATAAAGATTCAATATATCATGTGAACCTAGTACCCACAGAAAATGTAGTCACCCTTAATATCAACCCATAACAATTATTCTCTCCTGATAATTTCCATGGAAACACCCAATCCCCCACACTTTTTAAAAATAAAACAATATTATAAACAATTGATGGGTTGGTAGGAAAAAATGAACTTGTAATTTGGCAACCTAAAAGGCATTTCGGCGTCTTTGAGGCTTAATAAGGATAAAAAGTAAAGGTGCACTAAAATATGGGTTAATTGTACAAATATATTTTCAATGAATGACTGCCTATATCATGAATGTAGAATAATTGAATCTTATGGCTTAAAATGAAAGCAATGAAAGTTATATCTTATCTATATGACCCGAGACTCTCAAGAAAGTTATTGAAATAAACAATATGCAATAAAGGGAAGAGAATGTATCTCGGGTAAGAGATAAAAATATTAGTTAGTGCTAATGAGGCATGGGACTAAATAATTCATTAAAAAGATAAGAATTATTTGAAAATAAATATATAGAAAAAGATTCTATCTCAACATTTATTTGAAAAAAAAATTCAAAAGTAATGGAATTTTCCACACAATCAACTCACGCATTAAAAATGATATTGGATATTATTTTTAAGAACAATTTTTATCTAAAAACACAAAATAAAGATAAGTAATTCAAAAATAAAAACACACACATTTTTTGTTATATTTTTTTCTTTAATCCCAACTATAACATGTCACCCTCCTACACACATAAAAAATACATTTTCCACAATTCAAGTATTTTAAATAAATAGAAAAATAAATAAAGTTATAAAGATCGGAGAACCTGCTATGTGGTGTCATATAAAGAATCCATCAGTTGGATTTCCTCCATAATATGCTTTGGAAAATCCTTATAGAAGTGTTTGAGCCTCTTCCCATTGATAGTAAACCTCTTCGTATCTTCTCATGCAAAACATGTATAGAACCATATGGGTAAACATCAGCAATAGTATAAGGACCATGCCATTTGGAATGAAGTTTAACTTGGTGGATCTTTAGCCTTGAATTATACATGGGGACCTTCTCACCAATATGAAACTTCAACTAATAAATCTTCCCATCAAGGATTTCCTTTTTTTATATTTCTAGTTTCGGGAGTTCTCATATGCATCATTTCTAATTTCTTATAACTCTTGAATTTGCAACTTCTTATTCTCACCTGCATCTGAGAGATTCATATTACATTTTTTTGAAGCCTAATATGCACAATGATATGCCTCTACTCAGAGGTGAAAATACTTTAAAAACATGATCTTATATAGTGATAGTATTATAGGGGTTTTAAAAGTTGTATAGTATGGCCAAAGTGCATTATCCATGTGAAAACTCTAAAATTTCTTGTTGGGATGTACCGTTTTTTCAAGATTTTATTAACTTCTATGTTTGAGATTATTTTTTTTATGTTTTTTTGGGGGTGTTATGTAGATGATACTTTATAAACAGCCCCATACATATGGAGAAGGTTTTTCATGTTAATATTGGAAAAATGTGAACCCTGATCGCTAATGATGAATATTGGGAAACCAAACATACTGAAAATCCAGGACCTCACAAAATCAGCAACCACTCGAGATTCATTGCTCTTGGTATACTTTTTTCCCACCCATTTAGAGACATATTCAAATTCCAATAAGATGTAAACAAACCGAAATGAATTTGGAAAATTCCCCATGAATTCAATGTTTTGTGCTTCAATGATCTAACAAAATATCATGGGTTATTGGGGAATTTAATTACTCTTGTAGATATTTCCTATGAATTGACATTATGTACAGGACTTATAAAAATGATGGACATATCTATAAAAAAATTCAAAAATTATCACGTCAAGGACCTTTCAAGTTGTCTATTGAGAGCCAAAGTGGTCCACATAATCCAAAGTGTGGTAAAAGATCAATAAAAGGTGAACTCAGGGTCAGTGATAGACCATAAATCAATAGGTTCACTAAAAATTCTCCACAAGTAAGGGTAATCCCAAATGTACCATCTAGAATCATTTTTATGTATCTGAGATTGTGCGGTGCTAAAATCAGTGGGGACCCTAGATGTTGCCAGAAAATTAACAATGTCTTCAAATCAGGGGTAAGGTACAGAACATCAAAAAGGTTCTCATGAGGGATGAATTCTCTAATGGGGAGTGGTGAGTCAAGATGGTGGTCCAGTTATGGGTAAATACTACTAATGTGGTCAGCTACAACATCTTCCACTCCTCTCTTATCTTGAATCTCAAGGTAAAAATCTTGAAGGAGGAGTGTCCACCGAATGAGGTAGGGATTTACTTAAGGTTTCTTTAGGAGGAAACAAAGGGTAGCATTATTAGAAAAGGAAATTATTTTTTACCCAATAAGATATGAACAAAAAAATTTCAAGGAAAACATAATAGAAAGAAGTTCTTTTTTAGTGGTTGTATTGTTTTTTTGGGTAGGGTCAATGGTAAGTGAGACATACATAATGACATGAGGATCCTTCTCAACCCTTTAGGATGAAACTTCCGCAACTATATTGTTATATGAATCACAAATAATCTTTAAGGTAAAATCTACCTTTGTGGTTGGATGATGGTAGGTTATGTGAGACTCATTTTTAGTGAATTTAGAGTATCCTCACAAATTTTATCAAAAACAAATTCAGAATCCTTTTTCAACAATCGAGATAGAAGAAATGTGATCTTACAAAAGTCTTCAATGAATCTAAAATAAAACCAGCATGAACCAAGAATGATCGCACCACACGAATACATTTTGGATATGCAAGGGATGAAATTAATTCAATTTTTGATTTTTGCACTTGAAATCATTCATTTGAAATAATATTCCAAATAACTATACCTGATCAAAAATAAAATGGAATTTCTTGTAATTTAGTACAAGATATTTTTTTATGAAATGGTGGAGTATAGAACCTATGTGTTCCAAACATTCATCAAAGGAAGTTTCATAAACTGTGAAATATTTCATAAAACATCCTTTCAATTCTCATGTTACTCTGAAAAAATACTCAACAAACATCACTGAAAAGTAACATGAGCATTACATAAACCAAATTCATTATTCTTTATGAAAATGTGCCAAATTGATTGGTAACTATTATATTTTCTTGATCCTCAGGGGATATATGGACATAGAATTAACCCAAATATCCATTAAGGAAACAATAATGGGACTTACCATCCAATCTTTATAACATTTGGTAAATGAATGGTAGAGGAAATTGGTCCTTCTATGTGGCTTAGTTTAGTCTATGATAGTCAATACAGACTCACCAACTATTTTTCAAATGTGTTTGAACCAATTCATTTTGTTCATTTGACACAATTATTATTCCAGTTGTTTTAGACACAATTTTCACTAGGCGAACCCATTTACTATTAAATATAGGATAAATGATCCCAAAATAAAGTAATTCACTGACTTTTAATTTTACCACTTTAAGGGGTGGGGGATTGAACTAATGTTAGGCTTTCCTAATAGGATTAGCCTCATCATCTAAAAGTATATGGTGCATAAAAATTGATAGGATAATCCCAGTAATATCAACCAATGTGCATCCAATTTTCTTTTTTAATTATCTCAAAAGGTTGAGTAGTTTTTATTCCTTTTTTATAGAGAGGTTATTAGAAATAATGACGGGAAATTTTTTAACACCCTCATATAGGAATATTTTAAATTATATTAAATTTGTTTTAATTCCTAAACTGGTGGTTTTTGGATTGAGGGAAGGGATTTAGGGGGAGTGTGGTCCATGAAAATTTCTATCTACTCATGTTTATTCTCTAAGAATAGATAATCTATTGAAATGAGATTTTTAGAATCATCAATGGTCATGGATACCTCATAATGGACACACTCATCGATTAAAGCACATAAGTTACAATTTTTAGGACCCTTAAAATACTCAAAACATACATCAAAATTCAAATTATATAGGGGTGAAGAATAGGAAAATGAATGAGATTATGAGTCGAGGAGAGAATTTTTTGTGTGTGTATAATTTGAGAGCACTTCAATCAAATATATAGGAAGAGTGGGGTGTTTTTCAATGAGGTGTTTTAGTGCCTTAAGAATGTTAAAACATACCTTTTCTCCACTGAACTCCATGGAAAGTGTAATGTTGTGGACATTGATGATCAACTTTTTTGTTTTCAAAAATGGAATTCCATGTATGAGAGGGACAAGTCCTAGGGTTTGGGTATCCTTCATTTCAATAATGTATAATTCGGTGGGTAAAATGAGATTCTTCACATTTATGAGGATGTCCTCGAACAATCTTGATGGGGGTTTTCTGCTCTAGTTGGAAAGATTCACTATGATTCCTATTTATTGAAGCTCTACAACATGCAAAGAAATCTGCATAGATTAATGCATTACATTAATTTAATCACCTAATTCTATCGTAGAATATAAAAAGAATGTATCCCCTATTGTGCAAGGTATCATGAAAGCTATTGGATCCTTATATTTAATTGGAATTCCTAGTTTAGTCAATGGAAAGGAATTCCTCCCTTAGTTTACTCTATAATTCCCCTTCAGTCTCTGTCTATAGGTGAAAATTTCATTAAGAAATTTGGCATATTGAGGGATATTTTTAACTTCAACCAATAAATAAATGTTAACTTTCACCTTTTTAAATGTATCCATTATTTCTTTATCAATTTCATTATCAAAATACTTTTTATATTTAGAGAGTCTTGGGAGAAAAGTAAGAGGAATGGATTGTTCATGGGAATCATCAATGATAATTGGTTTACGCTTTTTGTTTTTTTCTTCATTGGAATTGTTTATGGGTAGTTAAAGAGTGTTTTCAAGAGCGGTACATACAATTTTCATAGAATCATTGGACGAAGAATATTCCTTACCACTAAGAAGTGTGATTGAAAAAATATTACCTATGTCTTTTGGATTGGCAACAGGTTGGGATGGTAATTTTCCAAAACCTTGCATATTAATCTCACCAATGGTGTTTTCCAATTGTCCCACTTGAGTTCGTAGGTGTTGAATTAGTGATTGTGTAATTACTTAGAACTGGAAGTTCTGGGTTTCCATTTTCTTCACTATGTCCTAAAATCTTGTTTTAGATTTCGGAGGAGTATTTTTTTAGATGTTGAGGGATAAGAAGGTTTCATACCTTGGCCTTGATGATACCAATTCTCCATGGGGTTGCTTGGGTTTCCTCCTTGTCTGTATTGTGGTTGTTCTTACCAATCAAGGTTTGGATTTGGCCTAAATAGTTTTTTCATGAAGGGTGGTACTTACTGGAATAGACTTTCAGGGAATACTACTACATAGGACTCAGATGAATCCTGAAGTTATAGGCACTAGTCATAAAAATGAGTGTCATCAGAACAAATACCACAATGTAATGGAATAAGAGGATAGTTTGAATCTCCTTATACTTGTGATATTTTCTTTATTAGGGTTTTCATCTCTACAATTTTATTATCTACCTTTTATTCTAGGTATGATTGTCTTACCTCATGAACTCTTCAAGGTGGTGAAATTTCTCATATACCAAATTGTTGTTCATTTTGAGTGATGTTGGATATTAATTCATACGCATTATAAAACGTTTTAGCAGCATGGGAACCACCAGCTACATCATCTATCATTCCGCAATCCATAGGGATAAGTCTCTCATAGAATTATTTCATTAAAATGTTTTCACTAATCTGGTGGTGGGGGCATCTTGGGCGAAGTCTTTTGATTCTCTCCTAGTATTCATGAAGGGTCTCTCCTTATTATTTCCTAATGCCACAGATTTATTTCCTAATTGATGTATTTTGGGAGGTAGGGAATAAATTATCTAAAAAGAGTCTTTTTAGTTCATTCCACCTACCAATTGTGGTAGGAATATATTATATCCATTATTTGGATACACTGTCAAGGGAGAAAGATAAATCCATAAACATAATTAGTTCCTTAAACACATTTTGGGGTTTTATGGAAGAGCACACTATGTGAAACTCTTTCAGATGTTTGTGAGGGTACTCACTAGGAAGGCCATAGAATTTTGAAAGGAGGTGTATGAGGATTGATATCATCTCAAAGTTGGATACATTCTTGGGATATTAGATGTACACATGTTGCTACTCCACAACCAGGGTGGTTAGTTATTTTGAAGTTCGATTATTTGCAGCCAGGTTTTCCTATGTTTGATTTGGTTCTGTTTTTGACTAATTTAAGACCAATTGAGGTATGATAAGGGGTTACTCATTATTACTTGAATTTCCTACTATAGATGACTTTGTTTTTGAGTAAAGTGGGTTTTCTATTTCCGACTCAAATTCAAGTAGTGTTTCTTATCCAGATCATATTATGAAACAAAGATGTCTAGTTTGATTAATTGACTATTTTTATTGGTTTTTTAGTTTTTTTTTGAATATTAATTAAATAAAAAACTTAATAAATGAAAGGAGTTAAGAGAATAGATTGTTACACTATATAATTATAGAGATAGAGAGAGGAAAAACACACAGAAAACAAATATAAAACAAAAACAAAAAAAGAACTAAAAGGGATGGGGGATAATTAAAATATTACTAATAAAGAAGTAAAAAACAAAAAAAAATTAAGTAAAGAAATATAGAAATGATCTTGGATCCCTATAAATGATGCTAAATTTTTTTCATATTTTCAATCATTTCAAATTAGTTGTTTTGGTTTTTCAAGAATTTGTGCACTATAGCAGGAACCCTAGGTCATCTCTCAACAGAGCCTTGGGTCATTAATTAAAGACATATGGTTTTGATTATTAAAATTATAGGGTAATGGAGTTTTTAAGAAAATTTTATTTGATGATTAAATATGACAATAGATAAAATAAAGAGATAAAACAAAGTATAAATGAACGAGATTAATTTAGAGTTATCAACCCATGGAAATCTCATAAGGATCATCCTTCATCGCTTCAAGAGATATGGTTATGATATTTTAATACCTACCTAGTAGCACCTATAACTATAATATTACTGATTTTATAATAAGTTACCTCATAGTATTCATTCAAAAACACAAAACAATTCACCTGTTACAACCGATGATTGAATGATTTGTGTTTGACTTCATTACTGAAATTTGCCAGGGCAACACATAAAAAACTCGATGTTCTATCCAGGCTTGTATGTTATTTATTTTTTTTAACCTGAAATGAATTTAAATTTAAATTTAAGTTCTTATGTGTGTTCAATTGAGAAATATTAACTACACAAACACCACAATCAAAAGGGGGAAGAAAAGGGATGAACGGTGTCTGAAACATCACATGAAAGGGTACGCCCAAACATGATCATATGAGTTGAGAATGATATAATAGAATATAAAAAAATAAAATAATTGTATAATATTAATAAAAACAGCCTATAACCCATAATTAAAAATAACATTCAAATATTTCAAACATGAAGCTTGGGATTTACAACATGTTCATCCCCGGGTGATCACGATGAGCTTAGAACTCCATGTAAGGAGAGGAAGAAAATGATGATGAAGTAAAACTTCCCATGGCCTCAGAAACATATAATATTGATTAGAAGACTCTTATGAGACTCCAAACTGGAAGAACCTTGCCTCCTGGTCAAACTTTTAAATGAGCTGGCCAAGGTGATCTTTTATAGAAAAAATGGGAGGTGGTTTTGGGCACCCTAATTTCCAAAAACCAATTGCTTCATGGTTTTTGGAAATTAGAAAATATTATCTCTTGTTACAAAAAACTAATAAAATGTTTACAGAAATCATGTATTTCTCCATGATAAATTTGGCATCAACATATGGAATATAATAAGAGATATTATAAAAATACAGAGGAAATATTTTGACTCCATGAAGATTCCTTTTATTAGAAAGATCAGTTCAAATGGGCCTTTTAATGGACTTATTTGGCTTGGTTTCTTTCATAAAAAGTTGTATCCTAATGAATTAGGGATCCCCACACTAAATTTTATCCTAATTGTATGGAAGGATCAATATTAGTATTCTATTTAGCCCAGAGATATTCTTAGATTCCTGCGCGATTTGGCCTATTTTTCATCAACTATATCTTGGGCTTTCCAAATCACCTCCACCTATAAAAAACCTAAAAACAAGTAAAATATATATTTTTAAAAGTGGTAGTAATTAAATTATTGACCCAAAAATGAAGGTAAATCTGTTGTTATACTTATAATTTTCAAAACAAAACCAATTTAATACATTAGTATAAGGGTGAAATAAAACATTGAATCGTTGTACGATCAGCTAGGCATTGTAGTCCCCGAAGATTCTGGGATACCATCCAGATGGGCTGGGAAGTGTATCCCTTAATGGTTCTAGGCTGACCCTCTAGTTGGAATGGGTATTTTAGTCCCTGATGACCTTCTGGGCTAACCCTCTAAATGGGTTGGGAAGTGTAGTCCTCAGTGATTCTGGGTTGACCCTCCAGCTGGGCTTGGCACTGTAGTCCCCGATGACCTTCTGGGATGACCCTATAGTAGGTCTAGGTATTTTAATCTTGGATAACCTTCTATGATGACCCTCTTTTAGGGTTGGGTAGTGTGGTCCTTTATGATTCTGAGTTACCATCTAGTTGGACTTGGTAGGGGCGTTCCTCAAGGACTACCAGAGAAGACCCTTGACTGTGTGGCATAGTGGTGAGGCCTGATTTTACATACCTTTAGACTCATGAGAAAGAGAGTTGATTTACCAACTGATACACATTATATTTATGCAATTTGAAACCATTTTTTTGTGCTAGTTCCATCTAAAGATAATAGTATCGAGGTGTGATGATTTCAGCCCCGTTGATGTGTGCCTCTTGTGCAGATGTACGAGGTGATGGGAATCATAGATGGTTTTACTTAGAACTATTAGATACTCACATTATTGGGATGAGATATGATATTTATATCCCCTTTCTCTCTCATTTTGGTTTTTTTGACTGAGCATATATGTATATCTATCATGTTATAGTACCCACTCTTTGGGTCTTGGTTACTCTGCTGCCAGGAGAGGCAATGATGTGAGGGGTAAACCATGTGATTTTGATGTCTATATTATCATGGTTGGATGAGTCTACTCTCTAGATATAGGCTATGAAGACACTATGATATGTTCATCTCATCCCCATTTTTATCCCCTTATGTTCGGATGAGTCTACTTTCACTATCTTTTTGTGTTGAGTTATTCTCTTTCTATTATCTTGTACCGTACATTGTTCTCTATACTAATTTTATTTTCAATGTATCGATTATTGCTTCCCATTCAACATTTAGTGGTGTAATAGTGGGTAATTATATACTCACTCCTACATGGTATTTTCCCAACACATGTCGTGTCTTTTGCAAACGAGAATATGTCGATCATGATCTCAGAGGTGCTTATGGATATGGGCTACATGGACAGTGTATGGTTGTCAGAGTTGGGATACAGGAGTAGGGATCTCTCAAATGTTACTCTTTTTTAATTTCCTTTAGGTTGGGATAGGTTTCTGGTTTGGGCATGTGTTTTTCACCTTTACTATTTAGTTGACACAACGGTACTCTTGTATCATCTATAGGTTCATTCATGTCCATTTTACTTTATAGAAGTTTTCACTTTTTCTACTTTTCCTCTACACTTTTGCATTGAGTTGGTTTTATGTGTGTATATAGGCTCTTAAGAAAAGGCCTCCCTAAGTTTTTTGTGCCTTCGTCTCTTTTCATCAACCCCCAGACTATGGAGGTGGGCTTGGGGTAGTTGTGATTCGAGCCCCAGTTTGGGTCGGGTTGTGAGAGAGTCGTATTATAGGGGGCTCAACCCTTGGGATATTGTTCGGACCATTCCCTAAAAAGTTCATGGTTAGTTTTAGGGAAACTATGTCAAAATGTCACTAGAGTGGCTCTCAGGATAGGTAGTCATGTGATAGTGTGGGTGGTTGGCGTAGCCATTCTCTAGGACCTAGATTACCTTCTTGTAGACTTGGCATCCTAAGATACTTGTTGTGGGGAATAATGGAACATGCATCATATAGGATTGATTTTTTGACTGTCCTTCTTGATTCATCTCCCCATTTTTATTGATATATATATTCCCATCAAACCAAAGTACTCATTCATAACTTTTATGATGTCTCTGCAATAATAACCAACCAGGATAGTAGCTTCTATTTGTGATGACAACCCTTTGTGTGATGAGGCCCTAGTTCAGGGTCCATCATGTGATTCCTTTCCTCTTGGTTAATGGGTAGTATCACCCCCACCCATCGAGCATAATATATTCCCAATAGATCAAGCCTAGGATGGGCATAGTTTGAGGTCACTTCTTGATTTTCTAGTGACAAAGACCAATGAGGTTCCACTACGAGACAATCCTCATGTATTAGAGGTTTGACGTAAGGTAGTTTTGGGTTTTTTTACTTATGAGGACCTCGGTAGATTAGATGGTTGTATTGAGAAGGTGTTCTTCCCCATAGAAAATTTGATAGCACCAAAAGTACTAACAGATTATACGCCTATTTTGAGTGCAATTCACATGTTTCAGAGGTATAAATCCCCCAGGTTTAATGGGGATATGGACTCCCTCTTCTCGTGTGGTAAAGGATTGGAGTGAGCCTATGGTGTGGATGTCCCGCTTAGATTGCACCCTTCCTAAATGTGGTCCTTTTGGATGACTTTCTATGACTTGTGTGTTCAGGGTGATGTTGATTAGTAGATAGATTCTACTAGAATCATTACAAAGTGGGAGAATTAGACCCTATGATGTTTTCATAGTATGGATTGGTTGTCTACCATTCACACTTAGTTCTAATTTCACCAGTTGGTGTAGGGTTGTTTTCTGTTTTGGGTTTCTCTCCTTTGAGGAGGGGTAAAGACATGCAGGGTATGCCACAGGAATTCTATGCCTACTTTCTCTTGGTTGAATGTGATTTCCATCTTCTCATTAATATAGCTTTGGATTCACAAGGAAAATGAACGATTTCCCCACTGAGACATGTTTTTGTGATGCGCTCAAAACCACATGGGTGAGATAGTGCCACCCAATGAAGACAGTATCGAGGTGTGGTTGATGATTTCCTTATACTTGTGTGTTTAGGGATAGTTGTTGTTTCTAGTTTGGTTACTCTCCTTCCATGAGCAGCAAAGACACACGGGGTATACCACATGATTTATATATCTAGATTATCTGGGTTGGATGAGTCTACCTCCGTGTATTTTTCTTCGGTACCCATATATGTCAACATCAGTCTAGAATTAATGACACTTGAGGAGGCTATAAAAAAGTTCATCCATGGGTTGATGTGAACTGTGGGGTTTCTAGGTGAAAAATATTTATAAAACCAAATTCATCCAAATAAATTTGAGTACAACATCCTTTTCCACATAATGCTTTACATAGAACTATTTGAATACTTAAATATAAGTAATTATTATAGGAAAACTCCACCAAAGGTAAATACTAATCACATATACCCTAAAATGGAATTAAGAACAACCTTAATATGCCATCTGAAGTTTGAATATTCTTTTCTGACTTTCCATATGTTTGATAGTGATGGGAATTGCACAAATTAAGCTCAGTGTCGAGAGACTTATGAAGAATATTATTGAATTTTCATATAAATTATGGGTTCATGATCAGACACAATTAAAATATATACACCATTAAGTTTTATAAATTCATTAATATAGAGTCTTGAAATGAGATTA
Organism: Viscum album; assembly: GCA_963277665.1. NCBI lineage: Eukaryota > Viridiplantae > Streptophyta > Magnoliopsida > Santalales > Viscaceae > Viscum > Viscum album. The sequence continues at coordinate 396,000,264 of OY728151.1, read as the reverse complement.
ATAGGTAAATCTTCTCTTATATGGAGTAAATTAACTGATTTGGTAAGGTGACCAACAATAATCCATATTGAAAATTAGTTTTAGGATAATTTGGAAATACAATGAAAATTTCCCTAGTAATTTCATCTCATTTATATATAAGTATGGGTTGAGGGTGAAATATTCCTATAAGATGATATATCTCATTATTCACCTATAAAAAATAAACATCTTAAAATATAATAAGAAATTTCCTCCTTTATATTATCCCACTAAAATTGTTCATTAAAATATCTATACATCTTGGTAGTAAAGGGGTGTATAGAGAAATTTGAACTATGAGTTTCATTTAATAATTCCATTTTCATATCAATTATAGATGGAATACATAGCTACTTTCCAAATTTCAAAATGTAATCTTCATATGTGAAGTCTTCCAGTTTTTCATCATTCATGACATCAATGTTCTTTGAAATTCCTCCTCATTGGGATGATAATTTTTTATATTTTATAATAAATATAGTTTAGTAATCATTTGAAAAAGTATTTATGTTTCCCATTCCTTAATAATTATAATATCCATATTCCCTAAATACATTAAAATAGGATCCCTATCTATCCTAATTCATTTGAAGAATCTATTACCTTTTTTTCAATGCATCGTCAACCTTATATTCCATCCTAGGGTGGTAGTGTATTAAGAAATAAAAATAATTGAGTATCTCAAGCTATCACCTTTGACTAAAATTGATATTTTTCTCTGAAAACATGTAATATATTATCTTATGTACTGTTAATATTTAATATCCTTCACCATATATATAATTTCTCCATATCATCAAAGAAAATATTATGACTGCCAACTCAAGAACATTAAGAGGGTATATTTTTTCCTGATTATTTAACTACCTTGATTCATAAGTAATAACATTATCTCTAGTAATAAGTACAAAACCAATTATATTCCTTAATAAATATATATATCATAAATCAATCATTTCTTAATGATAGAGTTAAAATCAGATAATTCACCAATCTTATCTACAATTCATCGAAAAATATCACATTCCTTTGACCATCTGAACTTCACTCATTTACACATAGGATTGGTTAAGGAGTTATAAAAGCCATAAAATTTTGAAAAAATCATCGATGGTAACCTTCCAATCCAATGAAACTATGTACCCCAGTTATGTTTATTAGTGTAGTCCATTATTTTACTACCATTGTCTTTATTTGGTCAACTGAGATTCCACCTAAAAAGTAAATATAGCCAAGAAAAAATAAATTTAAAACAAAATTCATAGTTGATAAATTTTAAATATTGCTTCTTTTCTCTAAGAGTATTAAGAATTATCCAAAATTGACTCTCATGATCCTTACATATTTTAGAGTACACTAATATATCATAAATAAATACCAAATAAAATTGAAATTATATTCTAAAAATAGTTTGGTCATTAGGTCCATAAAAACCAAGGGTGAATTAGTCAATCCAAATAGATTTTCTTTAAACTCGTATTTTACATACCATATAAAAAATAATTTCATTAAAATGTATTCCTTATTTACATGGAATTTATTATATATATAATGGAGGAAAATAAATGAAAAATATTGATCTAAAAATGTTTTATTAAACAAGTCTTCATTGTGAGTCAAGTGATACTTGTTCTTGATATTAATAACATTGATATTCTTATAATAAATGAACAATATGATACTTCTATTATTCTTTTTAATGAAACAAACACAGGGTCCCCAAGGTGAAACACTAAGTTGTATAAATCATTTACCACAAAACTCTTGTAGTTATTTATCTAACCCCACTAATTATATAGTGGTCATTATATTTGGAGCCTTCAATATATAACTTGCATGGGGGATTAAATAAATAGAAAACTCAATTTCACATTTTAGTGGATTCCTAGATATGTTCTCATGAAATACATTAATGTATTCTTATAAAATAGGTGTATCCTAAATCTATAGATTTTTTTCCATATATATATTTATTCTTCTCTTATTTCCTATGAATTTAATTTATAAAATCTAATGTTGTTTGATCTAGATATGACTTAGATGATGAAATACTCCCTATAAATGTATGGGATTCTACATCCTCATCACAAATCAAAATTCCATTCTCTTGGAAAAAAATTTATAATTATATTTCAAAATAAAATATATACAATTTATTTTATCATTATCAATTAATGGTTTAATAATAAAGTCTACAAATAGGAAAAATTTACATGTCATAATAATAACTGGTTGACACATCCATGTTGGAGTGAGATTTCCTCTATGAGTTTTGACTGAAATATCTATTATTAAGAAGCTAAGTAAATATCAAATTTTCATGTAAAATATAGAATATTTGAAGGATTTTTAAGATCAAAAATCAAATAAAGAATTAGGTAAATTTGAGCTAATGGTTAAAGTACATACCACCATATCATTAGGAACATTAACCTCGCCTATAATGATTTTAAAAGCATTGTATTCCCCCCTCAACCTCTTCTATGATATGTCCCCTTTACACTTGGTATATTATAGTGAATAATGTCTCATTTATATAATTTTGAAGCACTGAACAATAATTCTATATTTCTTCCCCTTAGATTCATTAAACACGTGAATTATTTCTTTACACTTGCAACTAACTCACATGTCATTACAACTTTATCAAGGTTGATTATTATCAAAAAAAATTCATGATGGAAATTTATTTATTCCTTTATTATTATTTGATTATTTATATTTTTCATGGTTCTTAGCTAACCTATTCTTATCTTGATTTCAGTTGAATTTTTCAGATCTAAAAAATTATTTCTCTGTTTTGATGGAACATAAAACTATATCATTATATGATGAAAATATTTGATAAACCAGTTCCCTTCAGATGTTTTTCCTAATACCTTCAAAGAAATGGTCAATCATTATATATATTACATATATAATCTATATAATACATGGATATTCTTTTAAAGGTATCACCATTATCCATAACACATTCTTCATCCTTTTTCTTTATAATGAAGAACTTTCTCCTCATTTCAATTCATTTATCATGAGGAAAATATTTTTCAAAGAATATTAGTTTAAAATATGGCCATTACATATGTTCTATTTCTTCTAATTCCCTAGTATTCTAGATAAATTTCCACCAATGAAAAACTTCACCTTTAAGAAAATACATGTCCCTTGTAAAAATTTCCCATTCATTGCATCTCAAGTATAGAAATATCTTTTCCAAATACATCTTTCATTACTAAACAACTACTAGATTTGTATTTACACTTGAATATTGTATCTTATATCACATGAAAATATACATTATCGGTGTATCATGATATGGAACATCATGCTTTTCTATATGATTAAGATTAATAGAGACAACCTAGTTCTGATTCCATTATATATCCATGATCTGTTTAGCTCCAACACTAGTTGTATTTTCATTCTCAATAGATCAATCACTATGTTTACTAGAGGAATTTATTCCCTTTAATCCTTTTTTAACCAACAATAAATAATGAAAGATAATATGTTAGCTCATAATCAGCATAAATATGGTAATATAATATAATAAACCTCATAATGGTTACATTTGTCAAATATTCTGAAGGATCTTCAAAATTCCCATGTTAGCTGTGTTCATTTAAAATCTAGTTACTAAGGATTCTTATGAAAGTCCTATAATACCAACTCTAACAAAACCAAATATAGTAACCTAGAGCGAGTTTCAAATTTAGCACATTGTCATAGATATAAGGGATCTAATCATTATGTATCGATCATTTTTGTAGTTTTGGAGAGAAAAAAAATCATGATATCCATTTTATATTTGGAATAAAATATAAAACATAATGAAATAGAATGTGAAACATCCTTTAAAATAATTCAAAGATTTATACTTCATATATTAGGAAAATGTACCAAAATAAGGGTGAACTAAAATTATAGATAGAGGTTGAATAAAATAAAATAAATTATAAGTAAATAATCCATAATCATTATAAAAAAGTATATAACTGGAGAATTTTCCAATTAATCAATAACTTGAGTATGAAATGCATCTATGAATAATATCAATTTATTATTGTCATGTATAAAAAATACTAAATTCTTATTAAAATATAAGCATAATGTTGGAAATCATGATCTTATAAATTATGACATCTCTACCATTAATTCCTTGTGAGAATAAATTTTAAGCTAATGGTAGGTATACACCAAAAATCTATTTAATTTTTTTCAATTCTTTTATCTAATTCTACTTATTTAGGCATCAAGGGGCTATATAATTTTATTCCCCACATTACACTATATGTACAATGCATTTATCATATATTTAATGACTAATTTAATTTATAATAATTTATATTATCATAAAGTATCTTTATTGAGAAAATAATACATACTATAAATATTTCACTAGTTAATAAAATAACATTCAATGTAAAATATTGTATGTACAAATAGTATATGGTTTAATAAATAATCAGATCTCTAGAGAATATAATATGTATATTTATGATAAATTTAATTTCTAATTATCACAATAATGTTTCTATTTTAATATAATTTTAAAAGAAGCAAAATTAGAAATAGATATGATATATCCATCAATTCATTATAAATATATATTTTATAATAAAAAAACTTTTTGAGAAATAAAGAAAATAGCAGAGAAAAATTAAAATATATTTTCATTAGTAGTTTTCTTTATAAAACCATAGACTACTTATCGAATAATATAAATGATGTAAAATGGGTATATTGTTGGGAATGTTTTTTAACATCAGATACTTCAAAAAAACATTCCATTGGAATTTTTTTAAAGAAAGAGAAAATTGAAAATTTTGAAAAAAAAATATAAATATTCCATTAAAACCTTGTAAAATTTTATCGATAACATAAAATATCCTTATTAAATAATTTTAATAAATAAATAGTAATCTTTTAAAACAATTTATAAAATACATAGAATAAAAATATACATGATCAAACATAAAAATAAGATCAACTTTTACTTTAAGAATTTTTTCATGATTGAAGTTACAAAGAGATGAATATTATGAAGAAAATAGGGGAACTCTTTAAATATATATATATATGGTCTGAAAATAGTTAGAGTTTTATAAGAATATATATTAATATTCCTTGAATTAAAATAAGAGCAATCTAAAAAAAATTGTACTATTAATAAATTATAACCTTATTAGACCTTACAAATTATCACCCATTGAAAGATAAAACATAAAATGAAACATTAATCATTTTGATTAATTATATATACATATAAAATACTAAAAGGATTAATATATACACCGTATAAAAATAAACATATTGTAACATCCCAAGACTGGTGGCCACTATATCCAGTGCTCTGAGTCAGTTATCACATGACCGTAGGTGTGCCACCCCTTACGTCAGAGCATATCAACTATAAGAATGGGTATATGAAGAACATTAGGTAGACTATACCCACTTTTTAGAGTAATTTCACAGCCATAATAATATCAACATATATAATAACCAGGAAGAACAAATGAACGGATAATATACAACAATTGCCAAAAAAGTAACCATGTAGCGCATGTTATAACAATATGATGAAGACTATACAAGTCATGAAGTCATGTAAATAGAATATCTAGAAACAAAACCATAAAATATCTTGAACAGGGTCTTGTGTCCCAACCTGGTCTGGACATCCCATTCTCCAACCCAACAACCCATTCATAAACTAAACCCTAGGACCTTATCATAAACCTATAATAGAAACAATTAACTCCAACTTGGGTGCCCAAGTTCCATGGATGCCCAAGAAGGGTGTGTGTACAACTCGATAAGCCACCACCAATGGTATCTAAATCAATAACCAGTCAGCACAACAATGTATAGAAATAGATCAAGTTCAATAAATAGACAAGGAAATAATGAAAATATAAATCTCACTTTTAAGAAATTATCAAATAACCTTTATCTGTTAACTTCCCTAGATTTATCCAACCAACTAAAATATGTATGGATACACTATAAATATAAGTAATATCATAAGGGGTTATATAATTTTAAAAGAAAAGGGTAATTCACTATCCATAATATATCAAATAACCCCGGAGCCTCAGTACAGTATTCAAATCATGTCCACATAATTGGGAAGCATAAAGCCTCAGTCTGACATCCCAACCCATTCCATGACCATACATTGTGAAGCATAGAGCCTTAGTATATCATCACATCTCAATAATACATAACACTAACCTTGGAACCTTGGTCCAGGTAGTCTCATCCTATGCAACCTTTCGGGTCATAGAAACAGTCTATCTCCCTAACCCATGCACTATAGGGGTGGGGTTTAGATCCTCATTCTAACCTAACTCGTGGGTGTAGATCCTCATTTCCAATACCCCACAAAACCATAAATCCATGTGTATATGCATCTTTAACCATTACAAATTTACCGAACACAAAACATAACCATTAACTACATTTTCCATTTACAGACACAACTCATTAGACATATATCACTTACAAGTCATAACCCATCAACACATATACCATTATTCCAAACACCCCTTTATGTTATGTAATAAACTAAGTACATTCCTCATTTAGTTAATTTTATAATTATGTAAACATACCAATTACATTCCCCATTTAGATTATTTTATAGTGATGTTAACATCCCAATTTACTCGTTATGGGTTCTATCTCCCTAACGCACATGTCATTTCAATTATTGGGGTCCCAAAAAACATTTAAAACTACATCGTGGTATAAAACACAATTAAAAATACTCATTTTAAATCATCATGAAGACACCATTTAAAACACGGGTCTTCCTCTTTGAAAATATAAATAATGCACCTAGGATTTCATTTCCATTTACATCCATTCAAAACAATAACTCAGTACTTTCACAAGAAAAGGTACACCCCCCTCCCCCAAATTTCAAATCATCATTTTAAATCCATTAATAAGAACCCCTTTTTAATTAATTTGTGTTCAACACCTCATTTCAAAACATTCTTCACTTTTAAACATCAATAACTTCTTTCAAAACTATAGTCAGGTCAAAACCCAAAACACATTATTTAAAACATTTCAAAAACCCCTTGGGAAAATAAAAAACTAACATAGAAACATATTTATTATCCCATTAACCAAAACCAAATATCCCAAAAACCATTAATAACCCATTAATTTTAATTATTACCCTATCTTAATGTTTACCAGCTCATTTCACCATTTTCAAGGATTTGTCACACCCCAAGGGTAGCCCTAGGTTTGGTATCACATCACTAACAAACCCAACAGGGTCCATGAAGGGTCTCACACCTCAATCTAAAGACCAAATCACTTTCCAAAATCAATGAAATTAAAACTAAATAAGGAATTATATTGTCACATCCACATACATGTATATAACAACGAGACTAGGGGAAAAGGAATTCAGACCACCTACCTCATGCTCATAAAAAATGCTCTCTTAAACCAAGACCTTTATTAAAACACAACAATAATCAAATACCCATCCAATAATATTTTCCAAAAATTGTATTTTAGGGATTCATAATTAGAGGAAATCCCATACAAAGACTCATCCAAAAAATGGATGGAAAAAAATTCTATGACTGACCCGTAATTTCGATTCGCACAAAATGGAACTCCAAATGATCAAGAATCAAAGAAGAATCACACATAGAGGAGGATATGTTTCTAGTTCATCACCCTAGTTTTATGGGGTATAATGGGTAAGAAATTATGGGTATAAGTAAACAAGATCGTGAGGGAAAATGGGAATTCCCCACTTTTTAAGGTTTGTATGGTTTGTCTGCATAGTTGGCCAAACCATGTGACAATCATTCGTCTCCTTCATTATAAGAGGGGATAATCTACATGGTCTCCTAGGATTACCTAAAATATTTGTAAAACCATATGTATCTCATGTGCTATCCTCTTTTTGAGAGTAGGTTTTGTCACATGACTTCCCTTGGCCAGGCACACAGTTAATCCTAAATGTCCACCAACCATGTGTTGAAAACTGTTTGGCATCATTTATTCTTTATTTTGGATCTTGAGCACATTGGGATTCCAAAAAAACTTTCCATACACCCAAGAACCACTTTAAAACTATAAAAATGGGATTTTGGCAAAAATTTAAACAACTACGTACCTCTAAGAAAGATCAAGATCTTACAACCTCCCCTCCTTGTAAGGGCTCTTCCTTGAGATCTACTTCCCATGAATTTAAAAACCTTCAAGACAAAAGGGTCTAGACATGGGGACATCCTATCATATTTCATTTCCCAATATTATTTTTGGACACGTCTATGTCATTACTACACTCAGACCAAGGAAATAGTCCTACCCTAAAAAACCTTCCCCCATTGAAATCCACAACCATGAACTCAATGCTCCTCAATGAGGCATCTACCTCAAGATCGTCATCACTAACATCAAACATGTTAGAAATTTCTATGTAACACCACTAATCCACCACACAAAAGGATACTGAAAAGGCACTGTATTGCCCTGGGAGGGATAATCGTAACACCCTTGGTCTAATCCTCTTTACAATTCATGGCCCAAATCACTTAATTCCTTCTCACACAGTTATATCAAGGCCTTAACAGTAACCCAAGCCTAGATAACCTTAAAGAACATCTAGATTCAAACTAAATTTCTCAACCTAAACTAATCTACAACTTGATTCCCAACAACCTCACACCATATTGAAACACTCATAGAACATCCCAAGTTGTACCATTGCCTCAATGTACTCAACTGGTCAAATCCCAAGATGACGATTATTAACAGAATATAAACACCAAAACAATTCTCATCTAATCCCATCCAACCCATACTACCACTCACATCATAAACCAACCACTTGCCCACTTTGGTTATCCCCACCTTACACTTTAGCTCCTCACCACAATAACTTGATGTTGGGAACCTCCAATAATTCAAAAGAGGCCAAAAGAACATCAAATCAACTTTTAAAACATACTTTAAATGTTTCCCAAATCACCATGCCCAACATCCATGATAAATCCACCAAACTCTATAATTTATCCTCACCGTCAAAACTACACAGATTGGTCACACTTTAGACATCTATATCTCAAATAAAGATAAAATGGTTCTTCCTCAAAATTGATTCTCATTAACAGATTTCAATTATCATCCCAATATTAACCATAGGTGGATAATAGAATACCACATCAGTTCCATTTTTTCCAAACTGATTTAGGACATCCTAAATGACTCACTCCAATGAAACTCAACCATCACAAAATACACTACTCCGCAAACCATTGTGAGGCTCTATAGAACCTACCAACACATCTCTAATGAAATCACTCAGATTACCTCTAAAATCGACCTGATCCAAAATCCACTACTTGGCTCAATCTACCACCACATCCAATGACCACCTAGTCTTCCCCAAGGAACACAAAAATTCAACCTATAGGATTAAAATTAGAATCCCAATGCACCACTTCCACACCATTTCCCTCTCCATACATCCATTACTAACATAAAACTCCCAACCATATGAGTGTAATTCTCACCACTTTCCTCAAGAAATTACAACCACTTCTACCCATGCTTCGATAATAGGTTGAACCTCAATACTTGGACATGGTTATCCTACTTTTCCAAAAAAATCCAACATCAACTATTACATATTCTCGGCTTCCAAGAATGAAACCCATGGAACTCATCGACATCCATCCTATCATGAGGACCTATCTTGTAAACGATCGATGGTTTACTCTCCATAATATATCTCTATATATACCACTCTATGGTTGTATCCTCCAAGAGAATCAGTTTCCAATAAAAAAAACATTTTTTTAGCTATGTGTAAATCTAGAGCTCTCATAGTGTGCCTAGGACATTGTCAATATATTATACATGATCATCACTTTCTAAAATTATGCTAAGAATTCATTGAAAAATGCCAACTATCAATTACCAATGTCACCTCCCACCATGGGTACACCTTAACCTATTGAAATTATCGAGCTTCCCTACCGTCCAACGTCTCATCAACACTCAGTCACCACAACTCGAATGTGATTTCCAACCAAAACTCACTACCACTTCATGACCATATTTCAAGATTTTAGGACCCAACATTCCCTTTGGAACCACTTCCACTACCCCACTCGAGTTCTTTCATAACAACCATAGTAATTTACACGAGAACATATTGACCACAACACCAATGAAAACCCCAACTACCCCTTTTATAACTTGTTCATCCCACTATGATCATACATAATTAGGACATGCACATATCCTGAGCCACATGTTCACACATCCTAAGCAGTATTGTGCCTTTCCAATACATGATCGCATCTAGACCACCTCAAAGACCACAAGGTCTCATGCTTTCCTATGACCACACACTAAACCTAAATCTGTATCACACGAGTCATACATCACCAAATATATGCCCAACATCTTCTCAATCATCTAACCTGACTCCTGGTCCATCATCCACATCGGAATCGAGTCATTCTCAACATTATCACCAAAAAAACTACCATTTGTAAAATTAGGCCCAACTAAGTGACCACCACCACCCTGAGTTTCACTTCCATACCAAAATCATCCATCCACACTTTGGTCTCCCTTTTCTTATTCTCCCAAAATCAACATCAATTCCCACATAAAACATTATCAAGTCTATAGGGAAGGCTCATAATGACCTTTCCTTTTCCCAAAATGGACCTTACAACCAAGAAAAAAAACTCTAGTACCTCCTGAGAAAGAAAATTAGGAATAACCAAGAAATTTTACCACAATCTACCGAACCAACCATGCATTGATTCTAGCTTTAAAGGAACCTCTTATGCTTCACATCCTAAGGCGCCCTCAATACTAGTCAAACATCTCTTTAGGATACTCTCTATTTCCCTAAACATTCAACTCATAACCACCACTCGAGTCACATTTCCAAAACCATTAACCTTCTCACTTATCCATTTAGGATAACCCACACTAGGAAAAACTCTCTTTGTGCCACTACCATAGTCTAAAATGTATGAATGTTTCATATGCACCCAAAATCACTAGAAACCCTAGATTACCTCTCTTACAAGTCATCATCGAAGATCAAATGGTACCAACTCCCTAAACTGGATTCACATTAAGAAAAGGGCATTGGATCTACCATTAATCCACACACATCAAACCTCAAAAAACTCACTGCTCATTGATGAAACCACTGCCCACTTCCAAAACACACCATGTCTAACACTCCCAGGAAACCATTTATTCTAGTGTCCACACTAAGGATACCCACAAACATACGCCAGTACAATGATCCAAAATCACACTATATGGTCCAAAACAAAACTTGAAAAAACAAAATCCACATGGATTACCACACCAATATTAAAAAAAAATTCCATAACCCAAGAGTCATAGTCTTATTGGGGTTTCAATAAGGAACAACCCATTATTCACACAACAAGGCCCAACAAAACTTCATGTCCCACAACTAAGGTTTAAAACTAGGGAACTCCTACTTCCAAAACCACCCATACATATTGTCCGATCACTACACTGGGGGTACCCATTTTTAGGGACCCAACATATTCCATCATTTCCCATTTCCCTTATCACTTAATCTTTACCGTTTAAAACCTATGGTTTCACATTTCAAAACATTAAATTTTCAAAAAATCAAGGATTTACACTTTCAAAAAATATTTGTATTAACCCAACATTTCAAAAATCCAAGATCTATTAAAATTTATTTTCTTCAAAACATATTTCATTAAAAACTATCATCAAGGGAAGATCAATAGGAATAAACTACAAGCTTAAATGTACACTACCAGTACATGAATTTAAATTAACTACCAATCACATGAAATATATGAATGAACTATTATTCGTATGTGCATATAATGATGACTAAACCCGTATATTCACTCTTTCTATACCGGTCCAAGAGATAAAACAATAGAAATCAGTAACATTGAATCATGGTGCAGCACTCGAGGTGAAAATAACAATAAACTATAAAATCAAGAAATTAAACATCATTCCCCACCCATTGACACATGGACTTTACCTCATACGTGGGGTTGTATGATCCCGGGAACAAAATCATCACTAGGCCCCAAAAAGATCCTAGTTTCATGTCTATAATGCCCCAAATAGTAAGATACAAGATACCATCAATACCAATTTGTAATTTCCCTGACCCAGTGGCCACTATATCGGGTGCTCTGATCTAGGTCATCGCATAACCTCATGAAAGCCTCCTTGTACACGAGAGGTTGCTGACTAGAAACACGCATCTATGGAAGAATTTTAGAAAGAATATACATTCTTTTCATAGTAATTCCATACTTAAAATAATATCAATAGATATAATAACAAGTATGAACAAATAAATGGACAACATATGAAAAATTTCAACAAGTAACCAAGTAGAACATGCTATAAAAATATTATGAAGACTCTACTTGTCATGAATTATTGAGAATATAATTTCTAGTACAAACATGTAAAATATATAGAACAAGTTCCCATTTCCTAGCCATGTCCTACCATCCCATGCTCCAACCCAACAACCCATGTATAAACCAAACACCAGACCACTAAAAAAACAACCATTCAGGGAGTGATTACACCCTCAAGGTGTAATAGAAACAAGTATCTTCTCCTTAGGTACCCAGGTTCTATGGAGGCCCGATCAGGGTGTGATTACACCTCAGTGAACACTTCCAATGATTTCTAAAAAACAACCAGTCATTACGACAATTTATGAAGATAAATCAAGTTCAAAAAATAATTAAGGCAAAGAAGAAAAGATAAACATCACATTTAATCAATTATCAAAGATCCATTTTATCAATTAATTTCTCTAGACTCAAACAAACAAATAAACTAAGACTATTTTTAATAAAATCTTAATCCATATCATAAGGGGTTACACACTTTTAAAACACATGGGAGCATTCACTATTAACTATTTATCAACATACCCTGGAGTCGTGCTCCTGTAATCAAGTCATGTCCACATGTTTGGCAACCATAGAGCCTCAATCTGACATCCCGACCCATTCCATGACCATATATTGGGAAGCATAGAGCCACAGTCTAAAATTCCAACTCAACAATACATAACACTAACCTCAGAACCTCGGTCCAGGTATTCTCATCCTATAAAATCATTAAGGGAATAAAGCCTCAATTCAACACCCTAAATTGTGCACTATGAGGGTGGGGTTTAGAGCCCCAGTCTAACCTTACCCATGGGTGTGGATCCTCATTTCCAATACCCCACACTACCTCCATGCCATGTGCACATTTATGTTTAACAATAACACATTTACCAATCACAAACCACAATCATTAAACAAATTTATCATTTACAAACACAATCATTATATATATCTCACTTACAATTCATAACCCATTAAAACAAATACCATTATTAAAAATACTCCCTTATGTTATATCATAAAATAATAACATTCCTAATTTTGTTCATTTCATAACCATGTTAACATGCCAACATACTCGTTATGGTTTCTATCTCATTAAACCACATGAAATTTCAATTACTATGGTCCCAACATAGCTTAAAAATAAATCATGGAATAAAACTCAATTCAAAATAATAATTTGAAATCATATTGAATCCACCCTTCATAACATGGAACTTCCTATTTGAAATGATAAAACTTCCCTTGAGGCATTGATTTCCATTTCTATCTATTCAAAACAATCATTACGTTTTTTCACAATAAAGGGGCCACACCCCCATTTCAAATCATCTTTTGAAATACATTAATAAGAACCCATTTTCAAATAATTTGAGTTCAACACCTCATTTGAAAACATTTCTCACTTTCAAACACCAATTCCTACATTGAAAACCATGGATAGGAAAAAACCCAAAACACATCATTTAAAACATTTCAATAACCCCTTGGAAAATTACAAAACTAACATGGAAATATCCATATTAACCCATTAACCAAACCTAATAATACCCAAACACAATTCACAACCCATTCATTTCCAAAATTCCCATATATCAATGTTTACCAACTCATTTGACCATTTTCATTGGTTTGTCACACCCCAAGGGTATCCCAAAGTTTAGTCTCACATCGTCAACGAACCTAATTGGGGATATGAAGTGTCTCACACCCCAATATAAGGCCCAAATCACTTTCCAGAATCAAGGAAATTAAAAATTAACAAGGAATTATATTGGCACAAATACATAAAAAAATATAATAATGATACAATGGATAAAATATTTAATACCACCTACTTTATTCTCATAGAAAACCGCTCACTTAAACCAAGCCCATGATTTGAACTCAACAATCAGCAAATACCCATCCAAAAATATTCTAGAAAAGGAAGTTTTTAAGGACTAAGCAGTATTGGAAACCAAACACTAATAATATTCCATAAAATGGAAGGAAACAGAGATAAAACTTACCTAGATCTTCGATTCGTATTAAACAACACTCCAAATTCCCAAGAATCGATAGAGAATCACCCATAGATGATGAGGGGGATTCTATTTCATCATTATAGGTGTAGGGGTTAGAATTAGGGAGAAATTATGTGAAGAAATAAATAATATTGGGAGGTAAAATGGTAATTAATCACTTTTTAAGGACCTCACATTTTGGCCAGATAGTTGGCCAAACTATTTTCCAACTATGTGGCTCCCTCAATATAATTGGGGATAGGCTACACGGTCTCCTCGAAGTACCCACATGGTTTGGAAAACTATAAAAATATTGTATTTTAGCATATAACCATGAGGAGGCTTGGCTAATTGTCTTCCCCTAGCCAGGCACATGATTAGTACTAATTGTGTGCCAACCATTCATTGAACACGGTTTGGCCTCTTTCTTCTCATTTTCAGTTTCTAAGGCCTCAGGAAACACCAAAAACATCATATACACCCAAAAGCCACATAAATTTCATAAAAATTGGTGATTTCAAAAATTTATACAAGTACACACCTCCAAGAATTTCCATGAAATTACACAGATGCACAATACTAAATATGTCATAATGGAGTATAAAATGAGGCGAATCACTTAAAAATATCATTTCATCTATGTGAGTATTAATAAATAAAATAAATAAAATTAAAAATATTTAAACACCCAAAAATATGTTTAAATAGATTATAATACAATAATGGTTCATTTCACACATAATCACGGTATAACATTTTCAATTGAATAGATGTATACCCCAATAAATTGAAATTGAGTTGGGAATCCCCTTACCTCAGGCTTCAGCATAGTTGAACATGAATTAACCTCATGTATAATGGTATTAATCATTTTAATGATCAATTTTGTATTATTATTAATATTTTTAATATCATATATGATCATTATATAACATATTATCACCCATTCATTTAAAATATTTCATTGTTATCATTGTTTTGGGTGTTAACTATTTTATATTCTCATGCATGTTTTTTCGAGGATATTATATTCCCCATAATTTTACAGTGGTTCAATAATTTATATAATTTTAATAATGATATAAATATCATATATATAAATTAAATTTACCCTCATACCATTAATGTTAGTCATAAATGAAAAAAGGATCACATCGCTTCCTAAAGGTGGTGGTCCATATGTACGCACGAGCGATGTTATCGTGTTCCAGTGGATTGTAATGTAAGAAGGTATAAATAAAATAATAATTATATAAAAATATTTAATCCATAAATTTCATACATATTATTTTTTTCATATTTATAATCATCCAAGTAATATGGTGATGAAAAATGAATTACACTACTACATGGAGCTGGTAAACCGTATATACACCTGAGAAATCTGTTCACCTTTCATGGGATAAAAAAGAGATGAATAATGGTTGTGAAATAATAATAATAACTTATTATTATATTTATGATACTGTATTTATTATTTTAATATGGTTATAATATATTTATAAGAAGTTTAAGGATAATAATTTGAGGTAGTATGTAAAGATGAGTACCTCTTCTTCGAAAGATCTCTTTATATCTTCTTTTAAGGTACCTGGGGTTGGTAATTTAAGAATAGAAGAACATATAGATGATTTATAATAATTTTAGAATATATTTTTGCTTGTTTTAGTCTAGTTAAGAGGTTCTATGTGGTGTATATAATATTTTGGTGGTGGTGATTTCTATTTTCAATGAAAGAACATACATAGAATTAATAAGAAGAATTAGATAAAATAAAATCATTTTTATTTAAAAGTGGAACAATGTGGATATAATATCAAATATAAGATCCTATATGATATAAATAACATCAAAAAATAAAATTTGGAATTTTTTATATGGAATTTTAAATATTATCTTTTGGTTTAACCCTTTTATTAATCAATTTCAACCTTAATCGTATTAACGACTTTTTCATTCTTAAAGGGTAATAATTTTACATATAAGTTATCAATTTTCTCCAAAATGGAAATATAATAAAATTTTACAACACATATTATACTACATTTCCTTTTATTTATTTTTATAACTTTTAAATAATTTTTTATAATATTATTTTAATCAAATTTGAGTAATGTCATTTTTCCACTATTCAATTAATTTTATTTTAAATATTCCAATTAAAATATGAATTTCAAATATAGACATTTAATGTTTATATATAATTTCATATATATCTATAAAATTATTGATTCACTGTATCTCATCAAAAAAAATATTACTTTAAATGTTTTTAAAAAAATTTATTTTATTTTTTATTAATTGTATTAATATAATGTCAATGTTAGGGTAAACATTTAAGAAAACTATTCTATCACTAAAAAATAAAAATAAATTACCATGAAAAAATATAAATTAATTTTGTTCACAAATAATATTATTTTCATTAATCACATTTTCCTATATTTATTTGAACATATAAAAGAAATTAAAATCAATATAGGGATATTTTATAATTTTATTTAGATAAAATAAGTTAAATATCACTACCAGGGAAAAATGGAACCCAAAAACCATATATTAAAAATTTTAATGTATATGGATGAATTCCTCCAATACGTTGAATTAAATATTTGTTATGTGTTGAATTTTAATTCCTTATAATAATATTTTTATCCTAATTTACCTGATTTTTCCTTTTCTGATGTGATAAATTTTTCCACAGTTACCATTGATAATAGATTAAAAGAAGAGGGTTTATTTACGAAATATGAACCTACTAAATTTAAAAAAATGTATCCATTTTTAAAGATTCAATTTCTAGAGTGTAAGAAACTAATTTAAATAGAAATTCAAAAAATGTAAAGAAAAGGAGTTTTTATAATAATGTATTTTTAACCATAAAAATTATTTTATATAAGAATAATGAATTTTTTAAAAAGAGATTAAAATTATAAATCATAAATAGATATTATAGTCTAATAAAAATAAAAAATATAAATATTCTTTTAAATTGTCTAATTTAATAAAAATAAATTATAGTATTTAAGAAATCTCTATTTTTAAATATTCATTGAAACAAATTCAAAAAAAATATGAAAATTTCACCCTATTTTTAATATGATTATTTCAAAAATAAAGTTAATTTATTAAAATTAAATTAATAAAATCTGAAAATTTATGTTCTAATCACATTCAAGAATAAAACTATTTTTATTGGGCAATTAATTCTTTTCAAAAAAATTATTATTATAATTGAAGCATGAGTGTTACACCATTTATCTTCTGAAAATGTTACTATTTAAATAAATAAAATATTTTGTAATTTAATTCATTCACATAATCATTCATCAATGGTGGTGATGAAAAATTAAATATGTCAATCATTGAGTTAGTAGTCCGTACATAGCATGATAATCGTTTTCATTATCCAGTGAATTTGTGAATGGAATATAATGGTAATTCAATAAAATTAATAAAATTATTTTATACCAATGATAATAATGTATTTATGTGAGTATCATTACATATATTATGTGGATTTAGAATAATAATGAAAGCAATTGAATATGAAAAATAGTAAATTAGAATTTTGACCATAATCATATACATAAATTTTTTGAGCCTTGATAGATTGTTCATTTAGTGTGACCAAAACCTATAAAATGTTAGAATGTGATAATGGGAGGGTTTTTTGAAATATTTTTGTTTGTATAAGATGATTTAAATATGGAGGAAAATGGGGTGGTGAAGGAATAATTTTATAAATGAGAAGGGTGAAATCTTTGAAAGTTTCCCTTATATTATGTTAAAGTTGTGTCCCATTCAATAGAATTTTCCACTAATATGAAAATTATTTAATAGGGTATCCATAAAAATAAAGGATTTTTTTTATTTATTTTAGTTATTTTCCCCTCCATTTATATTTTTACAAATTTTACTTTAACCACAATAAACTAGTTTTTTTACCTTGTTAAATTATTTTAGCACCTATAAATAAATAAGAATATATAATATAGTGTGGATATGATGATTTTTAATATGATATACATATTAAATAATCCAATATATAAGTATGTTAGGAATTATTTGAAAAAAAAATTAACTTAACATATACTTGTTTAAGAAAAATACCATTTTTAACCAAAAAAATAAATCTACACGAATATAATTTACTATATTTATTCCTATTAAATATATTGTTTAATTATAAATATAAAGATATTTTTATTTCAAAATAATGTCTAAATATAAAGGAACCTTGTAAAAAATAAATTAACGTAAGAATTCTAATAATAGTTTTTTATTAGATTTAAATATCTCAATGGTTTCAAAATTTCTATCTTAGGCTTCTAAATTCAACATAATATTTTTAAACACATTATTTTTTTCATTAAATACATATTTGGTAAATCTGATGGTTTTATAAAATTCCATTTCATGTTTATGTCATGAATATTTAATAAAAATTAGGGTATTTTTAAAATTGATATTTTTTTCTACTGAGTAAAAAATAACAATTTTAGAAAAAAAAACCCTAAAATTCACCAAAAAAATTGTTTTTACATGATGTGTCCAAAAATTATGTTTTTTTAGGAAAGTTTATCTCTGAAAAATTATAAATTAAGTCTTTTAATGAAAATACAAAATATATAAAAAACTAATTTTAGAGAAAAATTACCTTTTAAAAATTAAGTCATCATGATCTTATTTCATTTATATTTTTAATTAAATGAATGATAATATTTTTTTGTATTTTTAGACTTATCCTTTTATGTGAATCATCTTTTAGAAGTGATAAATTCATTTATTATGATAAATTATAAATCACATTTAAAAATATTTCTTTTAAAAAATTATAAATTTTTTACATTAAATTATTTTTATCATATCACGTTAATTATTTATGCTTAAGCAACTAAATTCCACCAAATAATTGGTATTAAAATATATTACATCATTATTTTAAAAAATATACCTATGTAATTGTAATATATGTTTTTATAATGAATAATTTTAATATCCATTTGTTTACATAAGGTTTTATTCTTTCCTTAAATTTTTAATGACGTTTCACATGGTATACTTATAATTCATTAATATTTACCATGTATTGTAATAATATATATCACTGTTCATTTCGATTCATTTGTGAGTGGCTAAAAAACTTCTAAACAATACTTATATTAAAATCATTAGCTACTAAGCATTATGTATAACTAAAAAATTATGTTCACTTAGACAATTGGAAGATAAGCATATTATAGAAAGAATTATTGGATTTAGAATATTATTGTGACATTATAGAGGTTAATAATTAGTATATTTTATGAGTTTATAAAGTATTTAATAGAGTTTTTTAGGGAATATTTTATCATTTATAGTGATTCATTTGATTTATTATTTCATTCACATTCTTAGATATTAAAAAATATATAAATGTTTATCTTATAATAAATTTTAAAAAAAATTAAATTCATGGTTTCAAGTGGGACATTCTAGTATATTTATTCTCTAATTATGGTATTCAAATTTACCCTACCAATATTAAGGTGAAATATTCACATCTTATACCATCATAAGTGTAAGATATCATATATTTTCTTATTCATGCCTGTTTTTATCAGTGATTCATTGATATTTTCAAAAGAATTACACTATATCTAGCTCGGTTACATAATAATGTTTTTTTGGTTTTTATGGGATTGTAACATATAATTCCTCGAATTAAAAAATTCACTTTTATCTACATCAATAATCTAATATTTTGATAATTCAATTCTCTTTAAATGGATATGTGATATATATGATATATCTATCATTTTTATTACTGGTAAATGATAAGACACAATTTTATATGATATTAAATATGCCTAAAAATAATGGATAAAACTCAATCTCGTTACTGTATGAGTGAAGAATAAAATTCAGAAATTGTTTTTTATTGATGATATTTAGGACATATTACATATTTTCCAAGATCATCATCTTCACTTACCATTCAATATTTATGTACATAAAATAAATGATTCCCAATTGTGATACTATGGTTTATTTTATCCCTTCATGAATTTGACCACATGGTTTGGGAAAAACTATGAAAATAAAACACTATTTTTTATCACTTGAGTATAATTTATAATAATCCAGGATTTTAATATATATATATATTGAATATATTTTTATGAAAATTCATAACATTACACAAAAACACTCATGAGGGTCATAAAGGTGTATTTCTTTTGGAAACATGGAAACCAAAACAAATGATTCTGAAGTGAATTACATCATATCTCATTAATTTATTCAAAACAAGAACCCTTTATAAACATATCATACATAATATATTTATTCATAACTTAGGGAAAAGAAATATAATATGTGGTGAGCTCATATGCTTAGTAAGTGTAAATAAGAGAGATACGTAAATATAAAATTTGCATACGGGAATGATAATAAGAAAATAACATTTGAAATCTATACCTTACATATCAAAGATCATAATCTTGGGCCATGACATAAATATTTGATGTTTATAAGACATGAATCATAAGTTAATCAAAGAACATGATCCATGAGATCATAAAATGGTGTCATACATTTCATTATGGCATATAAAAATAATATAAAATTATTTCTATAGTAGTTAAGGCTCATTTGAAATTATATCATATATGATTGGGTTCACTCTAAAAACCATCTTAGTAGTCAAGGTTCACCCTCAAGACTATCATGATTTAAAAATTCTTTTACTGAACCGGGTTCACTCCCCATTTTATCCCAATTTATCTCATGTAATTTCAATATTTACCCAATTTATTGGAGGGGGATATAGGTCTCACACGAAACATAATGAATATCTTAAATCACTATTCCACAACATTATAAAACAATAATCATATCAGAACCCATGAAAATAAATGTTTTTAATAAACATTTCATCATAGAATAACTAGTGGAAATAAAACATGTTTCGTAATCATTTCATTATTTAATCACAGTAACCTATGTAAAAATAAGAATATTTTATAGGAATTTTATCATGGTATGACCCATGGAAGAGAAATGTGTTTTATAAACATCATTTCATCATAAGAATAAACCATTTAGAGAAATAATAATAATGGTATCCTTAGATTATATCCTTAGTAAACCATAGGTGACATAAAAGGATGTCACCTTTGAGGGAAAATTATTTTGAAAATAAACTCACTTCGATCATTCATTAATGAAAATAAAAATTAATCTTTGAAAATCATAAATAATTTTAAAAATACATTTCTTTGAAAATAACCTAAGAAACTTATATATAAATATTTAAAAATAATTTAAAACATTTCTTGAGAAAAATATATTTTCCACTTTGAAATATATTTTTAAAAAAACATTTTAAAATTATTTTTCTTTCAAAATAACTATAGAAACTCATAATGGATTATTTAAAAAATTAGTTTTCATGATAGTGGAAAATACCATTTACCCAATAACTACTAATTTTATTCATAACGATTGGATAGAAATCTAGCTATAAATGAGAAAACAAGAGGCATACTCTGATTAAGGGGCTCTAAAAATTAATCGTTAGGACATCATTAATCATTATGTTCACACTGTCATAGGGAAGTGAACACATGCTATATAAGGTGAGTAATGAGTGACTCAGAGTAGTATTGGATGCGAGGTAGTCTACTTCTTGGTTCTCTATGTGTTTTTTGTGAAGGATATCCATATAGTAATTGATGATTCATTTACAGTGATGGGTGTGGTATATGATAGACCAGGGAGTGTGGATCTTCTCCTTGAGATATTCATATAGAATATGGGAATCATTCTCAATTGCATCCAGGGTGATGTTGTTTGATATTCACATAACCCAATCATGAATAATGGAATTAGCTTCCACCTTGAGTGAGTTCCCTAATCGAATAGAAGATAAGAAATCATAAATCATATAACAATGTTTATTCCAAACTAGGCCTCCAACATGCATATCCCTTACACTGTAGGAACCGTTAACATTGAGCATGAGCCCGCTTATAAGAGGCCTCCATCATGCCCTGCAACCTTGTGGGGGATTGGTAGCACTTGAATCCAAGATATTTTTCATAATTAGATGTCTTATAGAAGAATCATGTTCCTTGTGCTTGATAAGAATAGAAATACCTGCTAGATATTTACATCATCTTCACAACTAGGGCCATATTTGATCTCTTGTGGAAGTTAACGTGGGATTTTCATCTAGGAATTCCATAAACACTAGTACCCATAAGTTATGATGATATTCCTTGCCTTAATTTTCTATTATTTATTCTTTGTACCTTGAAGCCATTGATGAATTAAATCATTCCTGATGGAGGTTTCCATAGGCATTCTTGAAAAAACACCTACCAATATCCAAATGTTCGTTACCCAATCACCTATGAAAAATAGGTGGAGGAATTTTTATTATGTTGGGATGGAATAGAATAATCATTTTGAGACCATGATTATTCCCTTGGTATGTATTGTGTCTTTAGTGGGTACGTAATTATTTCATACCCACCATATTAGAAAGTTGTACTTTGTCGGGACCTCCATGCACCAGAGACGGATTCCTTATATATCGATACCATTTCTAGAGTTCATGGTCATTCAGTATGCCTTGGTAGAGAAGACCCCCAATGGTGACCCTGTGAAAATACATATGTCTAATTCATGGTTAAGGTAAATTAGATTAAATTCATGTAGTTGTTCTTCATTGAGAACTACTAGAATAAATCTATGATGAGCACTGGCTTCATGAAAGGTAATGTCAAGAATAAGAAAACCTAGGAAACCGAGTTGGAGCCAACCCAATTAGCATCCCATAAGTTAATATAACCACTTCATATTATTCATTGAGTTCTAATTTGAAAATTCAATATGAGGTTATCAATCATATAACAAAGAAAAAAAGCATTGTCCCTGGGGCTCGGAGAGTGACGACCATATCTAGATGTAGTGAATGTTTCCCAAAGGGATTCTCCATGAATGTGTTACCAGGAAATTCTAGTATATAGGTTTTTCATAACTTCCTTCACACATCTTAGGTTCATGTTTCCTTCATTGTAGGGCCCCACCATTTTCCCCCATGAATCCCTATGACACCACCCCTCTGAGTGGGCCTCCCATATGAATGAGCACATGAGGGATTCAATATCCTTAATAACTATTGTTGGAACCTTAATAAATTAGAGGATATGCATTAGAATTCAGGATAGGACATAATTGACCAATGAAATTATTCCACTAAAAAACAGAAATATATTCTTCCAACTATAATTATGAGACACAATTTTTCAACCACTTTATCAAATTGAAGGATACATAACTGACTTGGTGAGAAGGGAGATCCTAAGTAATCCATGGGTAAATTATTTCATTGAATACCCAATATTGAATCAATTGAATGAATTTGAATCTTACCCCAATTTCATGAAATAAAAATAATGCTTTTGTTGTGATTGATAAATTTTCTACTCCATCTATAATACTCTTCTACAGTTCCATTAATACCTCTAATAGATCTCTTATTATAGTTGAAAAAAATAATCTTGTCATCTGTGAACATGATATGGGAGACCCCTTGAGAACATGACTAACTTTTGTAAGGGTTAATATTTTCTTTCTCCTGGTTTTTATTTAAGAACCTCTAGGGAGTATTATGATCCAAAATAAAGAGACTTGGGGAAAGAGGGTCCCCTTGTCTATGACCCCGGAGAGATTTGAAAAATTCACATCTTCTACCCCTAAGATTGATTGAAAATGAGGTCGAACTAAAACACCTGTAAACGAGTCTATATTCCATGCCGAGAAACCCATACCTGTTAGAACCCTCAAAATAATTCCCCATTCAATTCTATCATGTTCCTTTTCCATGTCTATTTTAATAGAAATATTGTATCCAAGAATTTTTTTATTGATAACAGAAATAATTTCTTGAGTTATACCAATAGCTCCTAGTATAGACCGTTGTTGAAAAAACCCATGCTACTCGCTTGATATTCAGGACAGAAAGTGGGAGGAAAGTATTATATTGAGAACACATGCTAGAACCTTGTAAGAGAAATATCACATGATAATTGGACTATATTGACTCAGAGAAGAGGGATATTTCACATTCAGAATGAGGACTAGGGAGGTAGCACATGATACTCTGAGGGGGTGCACTCTTCTAAAAAAGTCACGGATTATCTCATTGATCTCATCCTTAACTATTTCTTAAGAATCCACATAAAAGGATCTTGGAAAGTTTTTAGGACCTTGAGAGATGTATGGGTTTAGAGAAAATATATACTCCTTAATTTCCTCTCTGGTCGACAAGGAACTAAAAAATGTCATTATCAACGTTAGAGACCAAAAGAGGGATGTAATCAAAAAGGTCTTCATGACCACCTGGATATACATCCATCATGTTGGGGTTAGGTTCCGCAAGAAATGAATGAATTAATTTGTTATCCATAAATCCTACAACCTCAATGTCATTGGTATAGGACCCACTACTCATAAGTATGTTTATCCAACAAGTCCGCTTTTTCTCCTTGATTCATGCAAGGAAGAGGGTCGTGTTTTTATCCCCTTATGTCTACCAAGTATCCTTATATATTTTATATATCAAATGTTATTATTCAAATAGGATCTTGGATAATCCTTTTTTGGGACCATAGACGAGAAAAGGAATTTATTCTAAGAATATTCTAGGAATAACTCCATAAGATTAATCTCGTGTTTTAGGGAGGAAAGATCATTCACATTGGATTGCTGACTCTCCAGCCATTGGAGTAGGCCTCAATTTAAATTTCTAAATTTATTGTGGAAACCTAGATAGTTTTTTTCATACACCGGTTTGTTCCATTATGTTATCACTACCTATGAATAGATTAGAATATTTGTCTAATATTTTGGAAACATGATGTAGCTCATGCGGTCCTTGTGACCAATAAGAGATACCAAGTTCAGATAATGGTCAGATATCACTCTGAAATAATCATTCACCTTTAAAGAGGGTTTGGAAGATATGACATGAATTTTCACTTGGAAATAATCTAGATGAAACCTTATATGGTTTTATCCCTTATGATTATTGAACCATGTGAATTTATCACCTTCACAAGCAAGATAGAGGAGACCACTTTGTGTCATAAAAGAGAAAAAATATTGTCTTTCATTATTGAATAAAAGGTTACCACCTTTCTTTTCTAAGTTATAAAAAGTCACATTGATGTCTCTAGAAACTAGTAAAGATTTTTTTCCTTTAGATTAAAAGACATGAGGTTTTTATAGATCTCCTCTCTCTTGGAAGAATCACAACTGTCATTGATAAACGTAATGAACCAGTAGTTGACACCTTTACTAAACTTTGTTGTGATGTACTGATTTGAAATGTCCACTAAATCAACATTGATGTTTTATTTACAGAATATCCATAAGTTTTAATTTTTTATAAGTCTATGCATGCATTCATGAATTCCTATCCTTAGAAAAAACCCTCCAATATGAGAGAAAAATTTCTTGGGTTCCTGAATAGTAAAAATAGATATGTTTTTATTGAGACATTAATTCACTATAAAATATCTCTTAACCGAAGTGACCAAACCTCTAGAATTTTATACTGTGAAGGAGATAATTGGGAAATAGGGAGCCTGGTATTTTTTCCAGAAAATGTGGGTAGAAGAGGATTAGAAAGAGAAAGATTCTCTCTTTCCTTTTTTA
This sequence comes from Viscum album, assembly GCA_963277665.1. NCBI lineage: Eukaryota > Viridiplantae > Streptophyta > Magnoliopsida > Santalales > Viscaceae > Viscum > Viscum album. The sequence continues at coordinate 395,974,076 of OY728151.1, read as the reverse complement.
GGACCTGTTCTGAACACCTATATCCAAAGGTGGACTAGTAGGAGAGAGCCCCCTAAAATCTAGATCATCTATAAATAGACATTCAATAAGTAAGAATTTATTGGGTATCTGGATGGGATAAACACACTACGGATTGATAGAGGTTAGGAGTAATGGTGTTTCAGGGGTCACAGCTAAAAGAAACTTATTGATGGGGGAATCCTAAAGCCCCTGATAATTCTGCAAGGTAAGAAAGGGAAATAACTGAGGATTGAATAGCACCAAATCTAGCCAAGTCAGGGGAGGTTCTAAAGATGGGGGGAAAGTAGAATCCCAATTCGCTGAGGTCGGGAAGGGATAGGAGCCAAAATGTGAAGAAGAAGACCCTGGAAGAATCTATGGATCTAGAAAATAGGAGCTATATTGAACCAAAGCCGTATAAACGTTAAAACAATGATTCCTTTCATATTTTTGGTAAAAAGTCAACTGATCCATGTTCATAAAATAGTAAGAATATTTATTTTTAAACCATTTTTAAAAAAAATTCAAACATTGGTAAAAAATACATTTAAAAAATATTTGGATAATATAATACACTCTATTTAAAATATTGTTAGAAAACATTGGCATGGAATATAAGGGGTTTTTTTTTAGAGAGAGATATAAATTCAATTTTCTTTAAAATAGTTCTTTTGTAATTTTGAGTACATAATGTGAGGTAAATAGACATAAAATTTTTATTCTTAATAAATAACCCTAGGAAAATAAGATTCAAGATGTTATTGAAAAATATATCATAATATTTTATCATTGGAAACATAATAATAAACAATCCTAATAAATGAAAAGATTGCAACCTAAAATATTTACCACAATGGTATCTTTTGAATAAAATAAACCATTAAATATTAACCTTAGTTGAAACATTAAATATCATTAAAATTTTAATAATTTTTATATAAAGTTTCAAAGGGTATTATATACACATCATAAAATAATATAGATGCATAACATATCTTATGCCCCAATTAAGGAAATTTGAGACAAAAAACCCTTACCTTAGGCCTCAAATTATTTCATACACATTTGGACCTATGGTATAATAAATTATAGTTTATTATAAGTATATTAAATAACCATACTCATTTTTATCATACCATATATGATTTACTTATGACTTTTCATTATCTATTTATCAATAATTCCTTGTTAAAATTATGTTTTGAGTAATAAATATTTTGTCTTTCGTGTATGTTTTTGTTTGGTGTTTTTGTCCTTAAAATTTGATCAAAGTTAAATCAAATCAAGAAATTTAAACATTATATAAATATAATATATATTTATTATGTATTTATGTATTTAAATCCATTTATTATAGATATAAAAATTATTTACACCATTAATGGAGATGGTAAGTCGTACATACACAAGAACAATGTTTCCATTTTCTAAATGGATCAGAAGAAATGAATTTAAATAATATATAACTATAATAGTGTAATTATTATGACATATATATCCTATATATTCATTAAATTTTTCCTTATAACCTTTCATGTAAATCATTAATGAAAAATTAATCTCATCGCTTAATGAAGGGATAGTATGTCGTACACATGACCAATGTTATTGTTTCACTAAGGAAAGTAAATTAAGAAGGAATATATGATATCATGATTACATAAGAATAATAATATATTATATATCATATATAAACAATATATACATTATCATATCCATCCGTTAGAGGTGGTGATGGAAAAAGAATAACATTTGTTCGTGAGGTGGTAGTCTTCCATAAAAATGATCGATGGTTTTGTTTCACATTTGAAGGAAGAGGAGAAATATGTTGTTCATTAAAAAACGTAATAACATCTAGATATATATATAATATAATTAGGTTATTATATTATAATTTTTTTAATAAGAATTTAAAGTGGTGGGTGAATAAAAAAAACAAAAATAGAATTTTAAAAATTTTCCCTTTTCTTCGGATAACCTCATTATGATTTTACACAAATAATTCCTAGAATGGATTAATAATAAGAATAAATCCTATATAATGTTGGGAATCATGTAATGAATATATTTTTTTAGGCCTTGCACGATTCAAAGGATTTTTTATGTGTTGAGATGGGATGATAGGTGGTGTCATTTTATAAATTGGGAGAGGACACATAAGGAATTTATGAAAAGAATAGTGTACACATGTTTTTCACATACCAAAAGGCTCAAAAAAGGATAATTATAAAAAACAATTATAGGTTATATGGTCTAAATATGACCATTAAATGGGGTTTTAACAAGTTTATACGTAATTTTTCTCCTTATCTATTTAGTTTAGCCACCAAGTAAACCTATATTAACCTTAACTATGGTAATTAATTTTTACAATTTTTACTGTTATTTTGGAAAAACATTTTGTGGAATATATTATATAATATAAATTATTTTTATTCCAAGTATTTAATCCATTTATATATATTCATTTCACATAAATTAAAATTTAGAATTTAGAATTAAACCTACAGATGCTACAAAAAAATAATTTTCCAAAGAGACAATTTTCAAAAGTTTAAAAAGTTTTATATTAAAATTTATTATAAAATTGATTATAATTAACAAAATAGGATTAATAAATATATATTTAAATTATTTTTACTTATAAAACCATATTAAAATAAAATTAATCATGTAAATTATTTGAATGAAACGGAATTTTTTAATAAAATATATATTTTTCACTATTCACTAAAAATTTATTCATTTTGAACATTATAAAAATTCCATCCCTGATAATTTGGAAATAAAATTTAAAAAATTAAATTTTTTTTTTCAAATACATTTTTAATTAATTCAAAAATTAATTTTAAGATAAGTGTGAAACATGTGAAGAATCTTCTTGTAAGAAAATTATTGTCTTTAATCATAAAACTTGATTAATTCTTATCTAATGTCAAGAAAACACATAAGATTAATGTTAAAAATTTTATTAGATAAATAAAATATTAATTTAATTAAAATAATTCACCAAAAGTTATTTTTTTTAATTTATTATGGTAAAATGCATTTTTTCACAAAAAAAATAGTTTTTCAGAAAAAGATTTCATTTATTTTAAAATGATTCTTATTTTCCTTTCTAATTAATTGGTTATCATACAATTAATTTTATATACTTTTTTAAAACATATATTTTTATAATTTTTTTAATCATATTCATGCCCATAATTATAAAATCTTGGTGATAAATATGATATTAAATAATAATATTTTAATAGTATATTGTGTTTTGTTAAAGATTGGTATTCTTTGTAGTGCAATCTTTTAAAGAAATTAAATTTATTTGAGAAAATATATTTAATTAAATCTTAGTTTGTTACATTATAAACCCCATAAAATTAATTTCTCCCTCAATATTTTTTACTTTGATATAAACAAATGATGATACTTATGCCTCATCAAATCCTCAATTTCCCACATAGCTTCCTCAAACTGGTGGTTTTTTCAGAAAACATTAACTAGGTGGGTGGTCATGTTTTATAGAGTTTTATCCTTATGATCAAGAATATATACTAGTTTTTTCTCATAATAAGGGTATTTTATATTGGTATGGTCTAGGAGTTTAGTACATGTGATGGGTCAGGTATGTACTTCCTTAGGAGAGATACATGGAACACATCGTGAATTTGAGATGGGTCTGGTTGAAGCACCAAATGATTAGTTACCATCCAGTTATGATCAATAATTTTAAAATGAAAAATATAACTATGGCTTAGTTTTTGATTCTTTCCAAATATCATTACCTTAATCCATGGATAAATTCTTATAAACACCTTTTCAGTGACTAAAAATTCTATATCGAGTTGATGATTACCTACATAACATTTTTGTTGACTTTTTTCCACCCATATGTGATATTGACTAGATCTAACCATATATACTACTTATTTATTAAAATATGAACCCAATAGATTTATTTCACCAACATCATTTGAGTATGTTGGGTTTATATAATTCATTGCATAAAAGGCTTAATATAAGTCCATCTAGATGGTAGAGTGAAATTTATTGTTGTATAAAAACTCAACTAAAGGGAGGTGTTGATTCCAAAAACATTTGAAATCTATTACACAATATCTCAAGATAACATTTAGGTTTTCAATTGATCTCTCATACTGGTCGTCTATCTGTGCATGATATATAGTGATGAAACTAAAATCTATATCATGTTCTTGCTGAATAATTTACGAAAACTTCAAGGTAAACCTAAGATCCTAATCTTATACAAGGGAATGTGGTAATCAATTAAAACCTACCAATTACTTAATTTATATTTTATAAATATGATACAAAGAAAATATTCACTAATATTTTTTATGTCTGTTGGGTTTTTAAGGGGATTTACTACAACCCATCTAGAATTATTACACTTAGAAATTTTGGGAGGTTCGATGAAAAAATCCAACGTGATGTTTTCATATTTCCATTGTGGCATAGATAATGGTTGGATAATACCCTTAAACATTTATCTCTAAGATTTAGATTGCCGACAAACCAAACACCATAATACATACTCAAAAATATCTCCATTTATGTTGTCCCACCATAAGTACAATTTCACATAGGTCAGTGGTGTGAGCTATATCCTTGTTGTCCTTTAGTTTTGGGTACAAGCTCTGTGACCATACTGGATGAAACAGGTTGTCACCTAGCTTTTGGTTTATCCTTTTTATAAAACTATATTAACATACTTCCTATAATGTTCTCAAATTTCAATAACCTATAATAACCTCAATATCAAATATAATTTAAACCTGAAAGGTAACCAATACATGTAATCTTATATCCAAAAAATGTAAAGGTAATCATCCTAAAATATATTTTTCACTAATTTATTAAAAAACAAAACTGTTTTATTTCCATATATTTCTCTCAAAATATCCTTTATATTGTTATAATTTCATCATATAAAACCTAAAAAGGGGTGTCTATGACTATGAACTTATGATCAAACTTAAACTAATAAACCCATGATAGTATCCATAACTCTTAACTTTATCTTACATGATGAAATATATTCCCCCAAAATTAACACAATCCTTCAATGTTTCATGACTCGTCTAAGGAAAAATATCAATGGTAAAAAATACTTTTACAGCATAATTCTTGAATCCCAATACATAAATACTTCAATCATTCCACTTTTTTTGTAAACCATTAACCAATATTCATCATCTTATTCTATAGAACTTATTTTCTTTCATATGTCATTTGTATTATTTTCATCATCACAAATATAACCATTTATAACAAAAAATAATGATTCAATTTAATATATTTCCCCCTAGGGAATATATTTTCATAATTACCATACTTTACACATTTAAAAAAATCAACCAGTAATTTTAGCTTGTGGGAGGATATTATTCTTATCCATTGTCTTAATATAACTTTCCATTTTCCTCAATAATTAAATACTTTGTATACTTCTTGTTCAAACTCAACAAATATTATCGTTCATCTAATACATCCACATTTGTTTTACTTCTCTCATTCTCTCTATATATGAAACTAAATCTTCATTCCTCCATGGTATTCACCAGCCGAACCCTCATAGAACTCTATCATTCTCTTCATTGGTGATTTTTAGAGTTGGTCAAGGTGGAAGAAATTAACAATATATCGTGATAATTAATTAGACCTGATCATAATATCCTTCACTCTAGTCATCATCCCATTTTTTTGATCATCAATACATTCTCTATCACATTATATATTAACCCATTACTTTCTGGTTCCCACCATTGATTAAAACTAAAAATATAGTATGAGAAATAATATTCTAAGTGGAAGAATACTTAATCCTGAAAAATAATTTATAAGATGTCTAAATAATAAAGCCTTCTCTTTAATATATGAAACTTTTGGTTTAAAATAAGTTATTTATGGTTATAATATATTCAAATCCTTCTTGATGGTTCCTAAATAAAATTTTATTTAACCAAATAATATATCTGGGGAGTGTCAAACCAGGTGCCTAAAATTGATCGTTTTTATATATCAGATAATTCTTAAGTCAAGATAAACGTCTTTTTTAAAAATTTATCACCACTAGATACATATTTTGTAGAAAAATTTCCACTTTTAGTATCCAGATAAGGATGAATTTCTAGGTATTCTACATAATCTCATCCCTACCGAAACATTAATATGTTATCCTATACTTAGACTCATCTTCTTGGTTGTTCAAAAAAGTTTTCTCATATGAGTTTTCAAATGTTAACTAAACCAATACATTGATGCTAAATATAACAACCTAGGCTTTTCATTTATAGATATTACAACTTTTTTATTATCATTCATTAGATAAAACAAAAACACGCTTGAGGATCATAAAGTTATAGTGCCTTTGGAAACTTGGAAACATAAAAAACATTCTCATAAGTGAACTAAATAATCTCTCACTTAGTTCTTCATAACTATAATCCTTCTTATACACATCATACATAATAAATTTATTCATAACTAGGGGAAAATAAACATAACAATGGGTGATCTCAAATGCTCAGTAAGGGTAAAAAAGATATATACGTAAACATAACATGAGCATAATGGTATGAGAACATGGGAATAAAATTCTAAAACCATATCCTTCATATAAAATATCATACTCTTGGGTTATATAATAAATATTGGAAGTTCATAATACATGAATCAAAATGTAATTAATGAACATGAGCCATGATATCCTAATAATAGAATAAGACACAAAATTATGGAATACCCAGAAGCATAGAAAATCATTTTCATAGTATTCAAGGATCAATTCCAAGTCTATCACGGTAGAATGGGTTCCCTCACAAAACCATCATAGTAGATAATGTTTACTCCCAAGACTATCATAGTGGAAAATGTTAATTACTGAATTGGGTTCACTCCCCATTATATTCATGTTTATCTCATGAGATTTAATTCTTTACCCAATTCAATAGAGTGACATATTAATCCCACCCATCACATAATGAAAACCATACAGGTTTTTCAAAAAGATTATAAAGAATACATCAGATCAGAACCCATGAAAAAAAATTTGTTTCATAAAAAAAATTTTATAGCATAACCTATGGAAAATAAAAGATTTTTATAATCATTTCATCGTTTCATCATAGCATAAATCATGAAAAGGAATTCAATTTCCTAATAATTTAATTATGGTATAAATCATGAAAAATAAATCAGTTTCAAAAAATCCTTTAATTATAATAATAAACAATTATGAGAATTAATAATATTGGTATCCTTATATCATACCCCCAATAAAGTATAATAAACTTCATTAAATATAATCATTGATGGAAAATTATTTTGAAAATAAAATTAATTAGAACATTTCTTGATGAAAATAACTTTTCAACTTTGAAAAATGGAAAACAATTTCATAATCTATTTCTTTTAAAAAGACCATAGAAAATTATAAAGGAAGCATTAAAATTCATTTTAAACATTTCTTGTGTAAAATATCATTCCCACTTTGAAACCCTTTTTAAAATGTTTTCAAAATCCTTTTCTTTGAAAATTACATTTGAAATCTATAAATGTATCTTTAAAACATTGTGTGTTCATGATACTAGAAAATACCATTCATGTTGTACATGTTAAAATAAAGATTTGTTTCACATTTTTTGTAAAAAGTAAAATGATACTTCTTTATAAAATGACAATAATATTCTTTTTAAAAAAATTAAAAAGTAAAAAATGGGTAAAATGTATTTAATATATATTGGTATTATAGTAAAAACGTTTTTAGAAAACATGGACATGTAATAAAAAAGTGTTTTCAACCGAAGAGATAAATAAATTTGGTGTTTAGTAAAAATGTTGTATTGGAATCCTAAGTACATAAAAAGAGTAAAATAAATGGAAAAAATAAATTATAAATAAATAACCATACAATAAAATATCTATGATTTTATTGAGAAATAAAGCATAATATTTCATCATTAGAAACATAATCCTAAAAAATCCCGATAAACTGGGAGATTGTAACTAAAATCATTATCATTAACGTATCTTTTAAGTTGTAAGCACCATTAAAAATTAACATAAAATAAGACTTTAAATATATCTAAAATAAAGATATTAAATAATTTTAATTTAAAATATAAGTATATAAACATTATAAAATAATATAGGTTCATAATATATCTTTTGTACCAAAGAAGACAATTTGAGACAAAAATCTCTTACCTTAAGTCTCGATTTCCATCATGTGCAATCAAAACTCTAGTATAATAAATATAAATTTATTATAAATATATTAAGGAATCATAATAAAATTTATTATACAATATATTATTTACTTGTGACTTTTTTTACCCCTTTATCAATAATTCATGGTTAAGATCATGTTTCGTGTAATAAAGCTTCATTTTTCGTATATGTTTTGGTTTGGAATTTTTGGTCCTTTAAATTTAATCATAGTTTATTCATAAATAAAATTTTAAAAATGATAATTATATAATATATATTCATTATTTATTTATTTAGAGTAATAAAATTGAGTTAATTATAGTAAATGCGTTACACCGTTCATGGAGATGGTAAGTCGTACATACACATGAACGTTGATTCCATTTTCTCGACGGATTAAAATAAATGAAGGTAAATAATATATCACATTTATAGAGTAATTATAATTTCATATATTTCATATATATTCATTAAATTTATCCTAATAAACCTTCCATTTTAATCATTAGTTAAAAATGAATCACATCGCATTGTGAGGCGGTAGTCCACCGTACACATGAGGAGTGTTATCGTATCCTCATGGAAGGAAAATTTAGAATTAATATATTATATCATGATTATATTAGTATGATAATATGATAAATATAATATAAAATAATAAATCCATCATCATATCCATCCCTAATATTTGGTAATGGAAAATGAATAAAATCTGTTAGTGAGGTGGTAGTTTGTCATACACACAATCGATCGTTTCATTTCCCATTTGAGGGAAGAGGATAAAAATGTTTTCAATTAAATTAAAATAATAATATATCAATATTTATAATATTTTTATTATATTATATTATAATTTTTTTAATAATATTTTAATTGGTTGGACAGATAAATAAATAAATGTTTAATAATTTTACCTCTTCTTTGGATATCTTCTTTTGGTTTATACCAAAATCCTCCATATGAGGGGTTACTAAAAAAATAAGGCATCTATAATATTTGGTTGGAAGTAAGGAATGTATTTTTTTCAGGGATTTTCTAAATTAAAGGATTATGTAAATGTAAATGGGGGAGGAGAGAGGTGGCCTTTTATATGTGGGGGAGATAACACACACATTAAATTTTCAAAAATAATAAAGCGCACTCATGTTCTTAACAAGCCAGAAGCTCAAAAAAAGGGTCTATTTCAAAAATTAATTATTATAAGTTCAAAATATATCCCATAAGTAGGAATTTCACAAGTTTAAAGTCCATTTTACCCATTACCATTTTATTTTAACCTCCTCCCCCCAGAAAACTCATTTTAACTATAACCTTGATAATTAATTTTTACTGTTTTTACAATTAATTTTGAAATAAAATTAAATCGAACTTATTATAAAATATAATTGTTTCTAATTAAAAATATGGTATCCATTTTTCCAAATTAAATTCATATAAGTGGAAAATATTAATTTATAATTAACCCTCATGAATTATTAAAAACGCTTTTTGAAAGAAAAATTTTCAAAAGCTTAAAATCATTATAGAAAATTTTAACATAAAATTTATTTTTACAACCTAAATTTGATTAATAAATATATAAAATAACTTATTTTACATTTATATACAAATTAAAATAATATTCCACTTTTAAATGATTTTAATGAAAAGAAATGTTTTAATAAGAAATATTATTCAATGAAAAAATTATATTTTTTGAAACTTTTTAAAAATAAATTCCAAGAATATTTTAACATTATAATTTAAAAATGAATTTTATTTTTTCAAATAAAATTTATAAAAATTTCAAAAATTAATTTTAATATAAGTTTGAAAAATACGACAAAACTGTTTTTTAGAAAAATGTTGTCTTTAATCATCAAATTGGATTTATTATTATCTCATGTATAGAAAACACATAAAATGAATGTTAAAAAATTTATTGAATATATCATATATAAATTTCTTTAAAATAATTCATCAAAAGTTATGTGTTTAATTTATTGATTTAAAATTAATTTTTGTAAAAAATGATTATTTGTTAAAAATGATTTTTTTTATTTTCATATGGTTCTTATTTTTCTTTAAAATTAATTATTTGTCAAGAAAAAATTAAAATACATGTGTAAAAAATATATTTTCATAATTTGGTTAATATTATTCATACCTATGATTCCAATATCCTTATGATAATTATGATATTAAATAATAATATTTTAATTTTATGATATGATTCATTAAAAATTAGTGTTCTGTGTAGCGCAAACTATCAAAAAAATAATTTTATTTTAAAAATAATATTTTAGTAAATATTGGGGTGTTATATAATTTTTATTTTAACTCATTATAAAAATATTGAACTTAAAATCTACATTAATAAAGGAATATCTCTCACTTCTAATATACCATGGTATTCCAAAAATGTAAATACCTTTCTATTATAGAGTTATTAAGAATAAATCATCACAATAACATAAAAATTTTAAAAAGAGAATTAGAATAATATTTTTTAGATGAAAAAAATTCAGAAAAATATGGATGACCTAGGATTGTGATATATGTTCATTAAATGGACCATTCATCAATATTAGTATTATATCACTCCTTTCATTATGATGGACGCTTTTGATAATAATTTAGCTCCCAAAAGGTCCCTGAATCTAGTTTCACTTGCCCTAAAATATTCAAGGATTCATAAAAGTTTTGTCAAAAATTTCACACATTAAAATAGTTGGGAACCATTTTAAAAAAAATAAGATCCCACATCATCATCATCAACGTTACTTTTTTATTATAATGAAACAAGACATCCAAAATAAGAAACAAAATCCAAGAAGTCTAAGGAGGCCTGAAATGGTGAAGGCTGAGGGCATCCCCTCTAATCAAATTTACCCCAGTGGGTTTCAAAGAGAATATATCATGTAGAAAAATAGGATCATGACCAAGGACTTCCAATGACTCAAGGTAATCTGCCACTTTGTTACCTTCATGCCAAGAATGAAAAACTTTGATGTTGTTGTTGATCATGCCTTTGCACTTTCTAATAATATAGATGATAGACCATGGAGGGGGGAATTATTCAAGGAATAATAGAAATTATTTGAGTCCATTTCAACTTTAAATAAGGTTAGACCCTACTGGTGGAAAAGGTTGATACCCATGAGCATAGCCTTGGCTTCATCCTGAAGAGAGGAACCATATCCCAAGTAAGAGGAAAGGCCAAGAGGACCAAACCCCTTGAGTCTCGGAAAGTCCCACCCCGTTCAAGACTCCCATCGAGCAAGAATTATTAGTGTGGAGTTTAAGGCCCCTTGAAAGAGGATTCTATCGCACCCAAAGGCTGCGGGAGCTACTATAAGGTGCCTTTGCAACATGTGAAGCAGGGATCATCCACCGTAAGGAGGGGGCATCCCTCTATTTGTCAGAGAGCCGAGCCAAAACATGGAGGTTGTTCTTAGTCCTAAAGATGATATAATTTCTAGAAGAATAAACTCCCTCATGTTTAAACATATTTCTGGATTTCCAAATTGACCAGCACCCCACCAGAAGAATCACCGCGCGCACCATCTTTTCTAACCCGCTATAACCAGACCCACGAAACCACCTATCCAAGAACAAAAGCTCCACCAAGTAAATGTCTTGAAGGCCTGTGAACACCCCAATGGCACTCCACACATCACACACCCATACTCCCTGTAAGAAAATATAATGATCACTTTCCTCCTTAAAGTCTTTAAAGCAGAAACACATAGAATATAGGGGGATGCCACAGCATTTAATGTTCTCATCTGTGGGGATTTCCTGATTCCTGATCATCCATAACAAGAAGGTTTATTTGGATAGAACCACCTTGGTCCAAAGGATTACATTTCATTTATCTCTCTCCTCTGTAGATACCTGAGACCATTGATAATCCCAAGTGGAGAAGGCCCCTGATGAAGAGGGAGTGAAGACATAGCATTCAGGATTCTACGTCAAATCGATGAGATAGAAAAAAGCATATTGCTCCTCATCCAGAATAGCCATAATGAAATCCATGTGTAAACTAGCCTTGCTGAAAGAAATAGTTAGATCAGGGCACCTTAGGAAGCCAAACACAGTCCCATCCCAATTGAGGTACCAGAATAAAATATCCCCCCTCCCGATGATCCACTGAGAGTGAAAAAAAATCTCTGAGAACAGGTTAGCAATAGTAGGCTGCAAAGAAGAAACTCAACCCCCCATCAAGGAGTGAATACTTATTAAAGGATGAATAATTTTACCCCATAGCATACTTTGTTCCAACGCTTCCCAAGATAATCGTGCATTAATGCAACTAAGAGTGTCATTCTTGTTGTGGACATTAATGCCTCCCTCCCTAGCCAGCCTCACAACCTTACCCCAAGATGCCCAATTATTCTTCCTTTCCGCAAGATAATCCCATATAAATCCATCCAAGATCTTCTTAATAATATAAATAACACCTTTTAGTGCCTTGAAAGAATAGAGGGTGTGGATTGGAGTTTCTAGTAGAGCACTATTAATGAGAGCAATGCATCCTCCAAAGGACAGAAACCTGTTTTTCTAATTGTGAATGTGGTCTGCAATCTTGCTGAATAGAAAGCTGAAATCCCAAATCTAAAATCTACCAGGTGAGATGGAATCCCTAAGGTGTTTTATGAGATAATACCTCCTTTGAATGGAAAGAGTGAGCTGTAAATCAGAAGTCCTTCTAGGGTATCAACTACTTGCGATGAAGAAGAGGCACTTCTCGTTATTGATAAGCTAGCCAATTAAATGGAAGTAATCCTCCAAAATGTTTTTCAAGCCTCGGATAGATTTTTCCCCCATTTAGAAATACCAGTCTTTCATCTATAAACATTAAGTGATAAATGGTCATAGCCCTCATGCTCCTCCTATAGGGAAAAATCTATCCATCATTTATGCTCCTATGAATGAGCCGGTTGAGCACCTCTTGAGTAATGATGAAAATTCTAGGGGAAAAAGGTTAACTCTATCTTATCCCATGTATGGATTTAAAGAACCTGAATGTCTATCCTAGGAATGAGACCTCCATCCACGGGGAGCTGAAACATCTGAAAACAAGGTCAATATTCCAGGAAGAGAAAACATACATTCCATCACCTTGATGATGAAGCCCCATTCCACCTGATCATAAGATTTATTCATGTCTAGATTGAGAGCCACATTAGAACCTCGGGTTTTTAATTTCATGTCTCTAATCATCTCTTGGGTGAGCCCAATAGCACCTTGGATGGACCTACCCCTCACAAAACCATGCTACTCCATGGACATCCAACATGAAAGTTGTGTAGAAAGCCTAGCATTAATAACACTTGAAATAATTTTATAAAGAATGTTTCACATATACATTGGTCTATAATGCAAGATAGATGATGGATCCATGTTCTTGGGAATGAAAATCATAGTAGTGGTGCATGAAATTCTTGGAAAACTACCACCCTTGAAGAAACCTGAGATGGCTATAATGAGGTCCCCTTTAACCACAACCCATGATGCTCTATAGAAGGATCCTGGGAACCCATACGGTCCCTAATCACTTTCCTGGTGATGATTCATCATCGAATTATAAATATCCATTTCATATAGAAGAGAGATCAATCCTTCATTGTCCTAGTTCGAGACACAATGGGAGATCACCTCGAAAATCCCATTATCATTTCTTGTATAACCAGTGGGAATAAGACTATTGGGACAAGCCAGTAAATCTTGGAAATAGGAGAGATCCATACCTCCTACAATATCCCTATCGTCTGTGTAAGTGACATCTTCTAGAAGAATGTTCGGTGTGATAGGTTTCTTCCTCTCTTCAATACAAGCATGAAAAAATCAGGGGATTCTATCACCCTCACGGAGCCACTTGACTCTCACAGAGTCCCTAGCCAAATGCTCCGGAGCCAAGATCATAACAGCTAGTGCTTCCTTTCTGGTAGAAAGTTTATTAAAAGTATGGTCCTCCCATTCCTCTTCCAGCCGAGATTTGAACCTGTCAACCTCCAACATGGTATCGTTGATCTCACTGTCAACCAGAGGGAGGTATTTCACCCTCCATTAGAGTCTAGACTTAAGGCGACGTAATTTATCATGAATGGAAACCCACAGGATACTCTTTCCAGGAGAATCCCAAATACCAAAAACTATGTCCTTATATCACAGTTTACTGACCCATTATTGGAGGAAATGGAAACGGTCTCGATGATCCATCTCGGGTGAAAAAGAAACCAGCAGTGGGAAGTGATCAGATATGCCACATAAATCATTATTCTTCAATAAAATCATTAAATTTCATGGTTTTTATTATGATGGACCCTTCCATACTTATAGTGGAATCACATAAATCCTTCTTATGTTAAACTACATACACTCATGTGTTGATGCCAATCCCACTAAAATGATTATTCTGATACTATGATATATTTCAATAAAACACACATCTCCTATATACTTTGCACTCTAAATACCTTGGTGAGTGAAATAGGATCCCAATTTTGTAAACAAACTATTGATTATCTTTTGAAAAATCATAGCGTTATACATAAAACATCAATTGCATATTATATTCAAACTAATAGATTATATGAAAATTAAAATATTGTACTAAAAAATATATCTTTAGGGGATTTTTTTTCACACAAAGGAATATTATTTTTAAAAACACATTGACGCACATTGTTATTATCAAACTATTAATGAGACATAGTTTGTGATGACCCAATTTAGGTTTTTTCATTAAGGCATGAAATTTAAATATTTAACTTCAATAGAAAAGATTTTTGTCTATTAAAAATAGTAATCATGACTTTAAATAGATTGTGATGAGAATTTTATATAAGTAAATCAACTAGAGGAACATTTATGAGGTTCCCATGTGAATTAAAAATATCATAGTTAAAAAATTGTGGTACTCCCTGATCAACATATCCTTTTAAAGGAATTTCATGAAGATGATATGGTAATGCTCTATAATTCTCATATTTTAAATTATCTAAATAATCCAAATTATCGATGATAAGATTCATCTATTGTTACTAGTGGTTACCCATTTTTTACAATGCAGATTGAAGATATTTTTACATCATAGATGTTCATAATAAATAGACATTAGTCAATTACCTATAATAAAAGGAAACTTGTATTAGGAAACACCTTGGCTTCACTGTACTCACTTATATAAGCATTTATCCACTACTCATTTTAGAGGTAAACCTACCTATTCTAAAATAGGAAGAACCGCTTTTACATTATATCTTCCCTCTCCATCCCTCCATTTCCCTCCCTCTTCCTCTTTATCTATTTCTCTATATATCATTTTATTCTCTCATTAAATTTATGTCACTTATTTTTTTAATTATTTGTAATTTTTATTCATCAATAACTTCATCTTCTATCATTACATTCTGGGTAATTAAAAATTTTAAAAATCAAAATTACTCAGAATTAAATTCTTATTTATTCTCCATCCAAAATGGTTTAATGAAGAGACAATAGTTTTTATATGATTTTTTTATTTTATTAAAAAACATATAAAATTTATTTACATTCATGTCTTTTAATTTTTGAATGAACAATTTTAATTATAATATCATTTTCCCTTACCCTTGAGGGATAAAATTACCTTTCATGAAAACGTAACATATTACAATTTTTCTTCTTCTATTTTTCTCTGTATTAATTATCAGTTTCACGTTTATTGACCTTTTAGCTAAATTCCATAATTCATTGTTCATTAATAAAATAGTGTAATTTCTTGACTACATGGAAACCATTATTTTTCAATTCCTCCAAATTCTCACATATTTATCCCCATATTAAAAGTCTCTCATAGCCTATAAAAATATAGTTTTGATAGCTATGTTATAATCCTAGGGCCTTATCCCATCAAATATCTTCAATTATTTTCATTTCATGTATTTTTTTAGATTAATTTAATGGTATAATAGTTTTAATTTAAGGATTACGTCCCAATATTCTAAATCTATCATCATATGCTTGAGGAAAAATATACATTTAACTATGTGTCATAGGTTGTCATTTTGAATGGGTTGGGAATAAAATTATATATAAATAATATTTTATAGATGATATTAAAAAGTTCTCAATTAATTAAAAAATTAAAATAAAAGTGGTAATATATAAATAAATATGAAAAAAATAAAATAAAAATAAAAATAAAAAAACTTACATCATGTTTTCATGAGTAATTGTTAAAATATTTTAGTTTTGTAAATGATTTCAAATTTCACCCTCCTTCATTTCAATAACTCTTATGCATATATTCACACATTTATTCTATATAAAAAAAATTATTCCCTCTCATTTCCCATTTATTAAATTTTTCTAGTATTTTTTGATGAATTTGTTTTTAACCCGCATTTCACCTCTTTTCAACACTTTCCTAAAATTCGCATGCTGCCAGAAAACCCATTCAAATGTAATGTATTATAACAAACCCTAATCTAAAAACCTAGATCCAATGTATATTTTATTA
Source organism: Viscum album (assembly GCA_963277665.1). Lineage (NCBI taxonomy): Eukaryota > Viridiplantae > Streptophyta > Magnoliopsida > Santalales > Viscaceae > Viscum > Viscum album. Next base: position 395,957,359 of record OY728151.1, on the reverse strand, counting down.
CATTAGAACAATATATACTTTATCACACCCCAAATGACCAAATATTTTAGTAATATTCGTAAGAAAATATATATACATTCTCCTTATTTCTTATAGAAAATAATATAAAAACCATAGTGAATTTAAATATTATTCACCCTTAAAATTATTCAAAGATTCATTCTTTGTATACTATGGAATGTAAATAGATAAATTGGGAGCTCATATGATCAATAAATATTATTTAGAATTAAATATATTAATTGAAAATAAGTTATAATCGATATGGAAATGTAAATAACAGAAAAACACATTCCATTTAATAAATAACATGAGAAAAAATACATCCATGGATAATATCAATGTAGTAATATCATGGATAATAATAACTATATTATAAATGATGGAAATGATTAATTTTGTGTATAATTTTCTCAAACATAATGACATCTTAACTATTAAGGTGTTGTGATAAGAAAATTTTATTAAAGGGTAGGTATACAGCAAAACCACTTTTAACAAGGATACTTAACTAGCTTCTCTACTAAGACCTATCGATGCATCGATGAGATATATAATTCAGGTCCTCACCTATCACTACATGTATAATTCACTCATTATATATTTAATTATCAATTTAATTCATAAATAATAATCCTTATCAAAAAATATTTGTATTCAGTAATCAATATGGAATATCAAGATTTCCCTGGTTAATTAAATAAATATCATCAGAAAACACTATATATAAAAATGGTTTATGGTTTTGGAAATAATAATATACATTATGTAAATAATATTTATGTTTAAGGTAAATGTAATTTTCAATGAAATATGATCACAAGAAAGTGAATATCACAAGATAAAGTAAATGACCATAAAACTACTAAGAGAAAAAACATGATATTCAATTCATCAAAAAGTATACCATGTAGTAAAATAAATTATTTTATTGAATGTAATAATTTGGAATAAAAACATTTAAAATAGTTTTTAATAAATATATTTATTTTAAAAATCATTCAAATATTTAAGATTAATCAAATGAGTGTAAAATGGTTAGAGAGGTAGAAATGTTTATCAACACTGTATAAGTTAAAAATAAAACATTTTGTTTCACTTTTACAAAGAAATTAAAAACAACTATTTCAAAAAAACAATATAAAATTCCCTTTAAAACCATAAAAAAAAAATTGAATCATGAAATAAAATTTCCCTTTATTAAGTAAATAGGACTCTTCAAAAAAACTAAAAAATATAAAAATTAAATAAAATATATCTAATAAAAAAAAATATTATTTCCATTTATTTTAAAATTTTATTTACATCATTGAAGTACAAAATAGAAGAAAATATAGAACAAAATAAGGAAATTTCATAAATATTATTACTATTAGAAAATACATGGAGTTTATAAAGGATATATTATATTATTTATTCAAAGAAAAAAAGATAAATCTCCAAATAAATAGATGGAAAAATAATTCCTTACCACATTGATTACTATTAAATTGAAAACCATTGAAAGTGTAAAAACGTATTGAAACATTATTCATAATGAATAAATATTTTTCATTCTAAATAAATGAAAGGGAATTTATATACACCACATAGAATTAAATAGGTTCACAGTACCAAATATGTCCCAGTGTAGTGGAAATTGGGAGAAACCCCTTACAAATATCAGAACAATGAAGTAGGAATAAATCAATGAAATTGTTGTTTGTAAAAAAAATTATATATAATTAAAACAATTTTAAATACAACATAATACAAATTATAGATCATTTCACACATAATCATTATATAAAAATTTCAACGAAGAAGTGTTATAACCCAATGAATGGAAATTGAGTTATGAAACCCCTTACCTCATGTTCGAATTGATTCTCAAGTTATTTTGATCTCATATAAAATATATTTTAGTTATTATAAATACATAAAAGAAAAAAAATTAATATCTATAATATCACATACAATCCATTTATAACATTTTATCAACCTTTTATTAACAATATTTTATTATTATCGATATTTTTATTATTAACTGCATTGTTTTTTCTATATATTTTGATTCAGTAGTTTTGATCTCTCAATATTTCCTATGGTTACAAAATATACAATATTTTATTGATGATATAAACATCACATATACTAAATATGTAAAAATATAAAGTTATCCATAAAATAAATGGATAGAAAACTAAATTATACCATTGATGGTGATGTTAGGTCATACATACACATGAACATTGTTTTCACTTTTTTGTGGAAGGAAAAAAATAAATGTAAATAATAATTCACTCTATCAAGATAATTTTTATAACATGTATTTTTATATAGTAATTAATTCTATCCTTATTTCTATCCATGTGAAGTTGATACCAAAGATGAATCACATCACATTATGGAGGTGGTGGTATACACATATGCTCAAGAAATGTTATCATTTTCAACAGATTGGAAGTTAAGAATATAGATAGTTTATAATAATTATAAAAGAATAATTATGTCATAAATATGTTATATATTTATTATATTTTTATTTTTAACTATCCAAGTAAAGTTATGATGAAAAATGAATTACATATTGTAATTTCTCGGACCATCCCAGAACAATACTTTTCCAAAATCTTAGTCTCATCAAATAGTTCCACTACAATAGTGGCACCGTGATGGTGGCACTGGTCACTGTCCCCTGTGATGGTGGAACTAGTCACAGAAGCACCATGACGGTAGAACCGTGGTGGTCTCACCTTCATGTTTGCTCAAAAAAATGGCGTCACCGTGACGGTGGAACCGTGAGGGTGGCACCGTTACGGCGTCTCACCAAACAGTGTTCCTCCTTGTTCTTTTTTTTTCCAGTCTCCTACTTTTTCTGATCCTGCAAAGTATCTTTTGACATAAATGTGTTTTTATACCCATTTCAAAGACATTAAAATCCTATAAATGATATCTAAAATCCCCCAAGATCTGGGCAACCACTGACTTTCCCAAACGTGTGGATTTTTCCTCAGTGCCACACAATTTTCTTGTACTTTTAGTTCCTCATCTGTTACACATTTTACTTTGTTTAAAGGAAACTATTTAACTCATAGTAATTATGGACACCTCTATTATGAGAATTATTAAATAAAAATTAATTTTATCATATGTAACAATCCAACCATGTGGTGAAACAACAATCCACCTTTAAATCCATTCAATATTTCATATCTCATAACTCTAAGATCTTATATTTTATCACATAGGAATTCATACTTCTTCTTCGATAGTCTATTTTTTATTTCCTTGGTGCATTTTGAGTCCCCCTTCCCTTAGCTAGTGGTGCGCCTGTGCTAGAGCCTTTCCTTCTCAGTCTTGGAATTCCTGAAGTTCCTCCAATGCAAGTCATGCATCCACAATTCTCGGTGCGTGGAAAAAAACTTAGATCGTTTATCATCCAAGTAGGGATATTTATTCGTCTCTCTTTACTGTATATCATGCAGGGTGGGTATGATAATGTTCCTACTGGGACAGATGAAACCAAACCTTAACGAAGATAATTAACAAACTTTTAAAGAATGGAGGGGTGTTTGATGATGATATTGTACTATTTTACCCTTGCTTATATGTTTTTAATTGAATGGGATTATGTCCCCTGAAAATCAAGGTTGTTGGTGGTCTTTCCTTGAGCACTAATGGACCCATGTCTCCTATAATGATTTAATGGTTGTAACTTGTAAATTCATTAATCACATTAAGTCAGTTGATTAAATGGATGTACAGGGAACAGGAATCCTTGTGTGATCACCCCGGTTAACAAAACAGAAAGAAGATACATAATGAATGGTGTGTTAGAATCTAGAAAACTCCCTTACTCTCTCTTGGTAACATGTGTGGTTGTTCTGCTTAATGCTTATGGGGTGACTTGGATGGAGATGGGATTTCCTATTATGGTGCAGTTGTTGGTTTGTGGATCCGAGGTAATATGGGAATGTATGTTAGGGCTTGGTTTGGTTCTAGTACTTTGAGGGATCTCATAGATCACTTTGTTATTGTGACTTACAAGAGAACTGGGTGGGAATGCTTAAATTTCTACTTGTTATTTTTCCTTCATTAGCTTATGGTTATTCCTGTTAGTTTTCTGATAGTGAATAATTATTTAAATGGGGTCACTTGAATGTGAAAAACAAGAATGAATTTAATGGATAATTGTTTTCTGGGAATGAGTTGTGACTTGGTTGTGGTTGTGGGTATTCTTATGAATTTATAGTAATGTGGTTGTTTGTTTGTGGGATGGTTTTGGATCCCCTAGGATGGGAAGGGTTCTTGTTTACCTATATGTATAATTTTTTCCTTATGTTTCTTATTTGTGCCCCACCCAAGTTGAGCACTTCTTTCCGAACACCCCCATTTCAGGGAGGAGGGTGTTTTTTCCAACACTCTAATGAGTGGCTAGTTATTAGCTCCTTTTCTACTCCCTTTTCTGAGTATCCCAAGACACTTTGGTTAGGTTGTGATGGCCTGAGTTTCATTATAGCCTTAGATTCTTTTGGCAAGGAACGTTCTGGTGGTTATCCCATGTGTGTGCAGGTAGGTTGTTTCACTAGTGTCTTCGGGATGAGGCCCATGTGTCTTCGGGTGTGGCATTAGTTATTTGGGGCTAGGTGTCTTTGGGTTTGGTGGTATTTGTTATGGACTAGGTTTCTATGGGAATGGTTACATTTTGTTGTGGCCCAGGTGTTTTCGGGAAATATGTGTCATTGTGGTAGCCCAGGTGTGTGCGGGTGGGGTATGACAATGGGACTACGGTGAAAAATGGTGGGCAAGGTCTGACGCATAGGATGTCTTCAATAATCATTGGGAAAGTGGTGTGGGGTACCCAAACATCGATGTGTTATTACTATTACTTGACATGTGTTATTTGGGGAGTGTGCCTTGGTGAGGTTGGGTGGATAGTTTCCTTTATAGGTGCTTTGGTTATCTTATTTTCTCACGAGGCATTAAAATGACTCCCCACTTGTGCATGATAGCTTTTTTTCCATAATGAGTATACTAGTATACTCACCCTATGTATATAAAACTGATTTTAGGTTTCCATGAGGACTTTGAGGACCATACGGGACCATACTAGTTCGAACTTTTTGATAGTTTTTGTGGTTGTTTTTCTTTTCTTTGGTACTTCCCGTTGGAGTTTTCTTGTACTTGTAATACTTATTATTGGAACATACGTATGGAAATGGATTGTCTTTTCTTTCTTTTACTTTGAGTATTGGTTTTGTTTGGTATTTAATATATTATCTCCCGGTCCTACAAAATAAAAAGGGTAATGCCTTCCATATTACGGTGATTTTATACCCTTGGTTCTAGTCGCCACTTCGTGGCCTATTAAAGGAGGGTCTCGAGGGTCATTATCTCTCCTCCAAATTGAGTAAGGAAGGGTTTGGAAATTTTTTGTCCCCTCCCTCATCTTGGTGAAGGAGGGTCATGAAATAATGGTATCAATAGAGATATTGAGGGATAGGATGGAGTCTGGAGTTTGGAACAGTGAGGATTGCATGGGATGGTAGGGAAATAGCTTTATGCAATCATGGTGCATGAAATAGGCTAGGGGAGACTTGCTAGGACATGTGATTTTAGCCCCCCCCCCCCCATGATCTGATGCAAAGACACTAAACCTAATGAACACCCAAGTGAGGCTACACTAATTACATGGTAGAGACCCTAGGAAAGTTCCATGCATCATAATGACTTGTGGTCATGTGTGTCTTGGGTATTTTGTGGATTTTTTTAAATAAATAAAAATTATAAGAAAAAATTAAAATCTTCTACACTAATTGGGCTTAGGAATTCCTTGTTTACCTTATAGCTATGGCACCCGGACGGTGACCACAGTTAGTGTGGGTGATCGAGGACCAAGAGGCTGATTTGGCTGATCAGTAGAGGGGATATTGGGAGGAGTAGGATAACCAGTGGCAGAGGATGCTTTGTGACGTTCAGCGGAATACCCTTGGAAAGTATGAGGACATCGTCTTGGACATGGAGACAGAGAGTTAGATCGAGGAGCTTGTGATATATTTCTCTTGATCCAGGCTCCAAAAGTGTACAAGGTTCCTCTGGCTGTAAGCCAGATAAGGGGGGAAGAGTGTCAGTGGTGGATGATTTATCTTGGGGAGAAGAGGGAGGTTGAGGTTTCATGGACTAACTTCAAGAGGGAGTTCCGGGAGGAATTCCTCTCTTACACAATGAAGGATTAGAAGAGGCATGGGATACTCTCCCTTCAGTAGGGGATTATGTCAGTGAGGGTGTTTGGGATCAAGTTCAAGGATCTTCTTATCTTTGCTCTGGACCTTTTTTCGGATGAAGAGTCTCATAAGAGATGTTTAGAGGAGGCACTTCAACCTTCTATTCCTTATGCTCTTACTCCCTTAACTCTACTGACATACATGGAGGTCTAGAATAAGTATGGAATGGTGGAGAGGATTCACACACTGGGAGGTGTGCCAAGAGAGGGGAGCCAGTTAGGCTCGTCAAAGGGGAAAGCTGTCAGTAGCAGTCCTCCAGTGTCAGGGCCTTCTAGGTTTTGGCCAGTTGGGAGCAGGCCCCAGCAGGTCCAGTTTCGATCTCTCGGTCCTTTCCCTTTATTTTTGGGCCTAGGACTGATATGCTTCATGTGTGGATTTCATGGGCACCTTCAGAATCTGTTCCCGGATAGAGTGAAGTACAGTGGGGGGGGTCCAGTTCATCGCCCACTCATCAGTGGTAGTTTCCAGCTAGGCCCTTTCAACAGCCGCAGTAGGGACAGTGAGCTCCCGCTCTTCTGAGAGTAGACATTGTAGGAGGAGGCCAACCTCAGGGAACTCCTTAGGGACCTCAACTAGGTTATGGTCGGGGAGGCGTCCAATAGACGAGGGGTAGGGGATCTAGGCATATGTAGTTTCACACCATAGAGGTAGCAGTTCCAGTAGGGTTGGAGGTCATCTGAGGTACGATAATCTGGTTTAGTACTCTTGCTTGTACCTTGTTTGATTCAGGAGATTCACACTCCCTTTTTTCACCCATTCTATCCCATTCTTTGAGTCAATACAGATAAATACTTCCCATACCTCTGGTTTTGAGTACGCCAGTCAGAGGTCAAACTAGCTTGTCTCATGTTTTTTGGGGATGTAGACTGATATTGGGACCACATCAGTTTAGTGGGGGACTTCTTTTGCTACAGATGCAGCCGTACGATTCCATTATAGTAATTTACTGGTTATTCTCTGTATTTTCTGTTATCTCCTACTCCTATAGAAGTATTTTGTTCTCATATATGGGCAGCCAGCATGTAGCTTTTTTTGGAGAGAGGGGTTTCCAAGAGGGAAATTGGTGAGTAGAGCCTCTCCTTTCCATGTTAGATAATATATCAGTGGTTTCAGCAGATAAAATGATGGTATAAGTCCTGAGGATTTTCTGTGATTTCGTGGACTTCTTCACTAAGGAGGTGGTGACTCTGCCCCCTCAACGTGATATTGACTTTGGGATAGACTTTCAACCCGATTCTTGTCCAATTTTGATGTCTCCCTATCGATTGGTTCCTTATGAATTGCTAGAGTTATGGATTAATACCGATAATCTGATGAAGAAGGGTTTTGTTCATCCAAACGTGTCACCATGGGGTGCTCTAGTCTTGTTTGTGAAGAAGGAAGATGGTGGCCTTAGGCTATACATAGAATACTGGAGACTAAATCAGGTAACGGTCAAGAACTGTTACCCTCTCTCAAGGATAGATGAACTTTTTGACAGGTGGAAGGGGATAGGGTGGTTCTCCAAGATCGACCTTTTATTAGGATATCACCGGTTGAGGTTAAAGGAGGACGACATCTCGATGACCACCTTCAGGTGTAGATATGGGCACTTTGAGTTTGTGGTCATGTTGTTCAGCATTATGAATGCACCGGTTATGTTCATGGGGCTCAAGAAATCCTTCATCTGGGAATATCTGGACCAGTTCATAGTCATTTTTATTGACAACATCCTAATCTACTCAAGATCATAGTAAGACCACACCAAGAAACTAAGAATGGTTTTAGAGGTCCTCTGACAGCACCATCTCTAAGGGAAGTTATTAAAGTGTATATTCTACAAATGAGAAGTACCCATCCTTGGACACATGGTGTCCGAACAGGGGATAGAAGTGGACCCATCAAGGTCTAGGTGGTTGTTTCTTGGGAGGCACCCAAGAAAATGGTAGAGGTTTGTAGTTTCCTAGGTTTAGTGAGTTACTACCGAAGATTCATTCCCAACTTCTCTTGAGTTTTAGCACCCTTGATATCCTTGAACAAGAAAGACGATGCTTTTATATGGGGTGAAAATTCCAGGAAGACTTCAGTTATCTAAAGGGGTAGTTGGTTAGTGCCCCAGTATATAGGATTCTAGAAGAAGGGGTGATGTTTGAGGTGTTTTGTGATGCTTCGGGCCAAGGTTTGGGGTGAGTGCAGATGCAATAGTAGGGGTTCATCTCTTATGGGTCTAGGAAGTTACATCCCAATGAGCATAAATATGACACCCATGATATGGAACTTGTAGCAATCTTGTTCGCACTAAAGTTTTGGTGGCATTACCTAATCAGGGAGAACTTCGTGGTCTTCACATATCACAAGTGCTTGAGGTATATCTTTTCCCAGTAGGACCTAAACTTGTGGCAGTGGAGGTGGATGGAGTTTCTACAAGACTACGACTACCAAATCTCTTACACTAAAGGTAAGGGGAATGTGGTGGCTGATGCCTTCAGTAGGAAGTCATAGAAGGATGTGGTTCGAGAGTCCCTACATGCTTGGAAGGTGATGAAGGAGTTGGTTTCCCTACACCTAGATTCAATGGTGGAGGATGGTAGAGGTTGTTTGTTCCAAATGATAGTGAATAACTATCGGTTGTGGCTGGTGGAGGAGTCTTAGGGGGAGGACATAGAGGCTGAAGTAATGCATGATCAGGTTAGCCAGGGAAATGCTCTGGAAGGATGGTCGGAAGATGGCCAGAATCAGATGTTTTTTCATGGACAATTGTCCATCCCTATGGGAATGCATGAGAGAGTTCTTGGTGAGTTCCAAAACTCACCCCTAGCGGTACACCCAGGAGTTTCCATGATGTACCAAGGTTTGAGTGGTCAGTTTTGGTGGCCCAGGGTGAAGCATGTTGAGGCGGAGTTTGTGGAAATGTGTCTGGTGTGTCAGTAGGTGAAGGTTGAACACCGCATCCAAGGAGGTTTGTTACATCCTTTAGATGTCCTCGAGTAGAAGTGGGATGACATCTTGATGGATTTAGTCACTGGGATACCCAAGGTTCAAGGAGGTTATGATGCTATCTGGGTAGTGGTAGACCGGCTGACAAAATCAGCTCACTTCCTAAAAATCAAGGAGTCGAACATGGTGGATGCCCTAGCAGGGAGGTACCTGGAAGAAGTGGTGTGGTTTCATGGAGTCTTGAGGTTCATAGTCATTGATTGGGATACCTGATTTACCTTACAAGTCTAGAAAGGTTTGAAACATTCTTTTGGCACCCAGTTATGCCTCAGCCCTGCTTTCCACCCCCAAACAGATGGGCAGACTAAGTGCACCATCCAGACATTGGAGGATATGTTACAGACATGTGTTTTGGACTTTGGTGGATCGTGGCTATGACACTTGGATCTGGTAGTGTTTTTCTACAACAATAGCTATAACTATACCATTATCATGGCTCCACTCGAAGCCTTGTACGAAAGATGGTGTCTCTCACCCATGTGCTGGATAGTGGTCAACGAAGAGGGTGTTCTTGGCCCCAATGTAGTGCAAATCATGAAGGAGAAGTTTCAGCTTATACGGGAGAGGATGAAGGTAGCTTGGGACCGTCATAAGTCATATGTCCATCATAGGAGGAGACCCTTGGAGTTCGATGTTGGGGACCATGGGTTCTTAAAGTTCTCCACTGGGCATGGGCAACGATGTTTCGGTAGAGGGAGTAAGCTTTATCCCATGTTCATTAGACCCTTCGAGGTGTTGCGATGGGTCTATGAAGTGGATTACGAACTAGCGCTACCACTATTGCTACTGAGGATGCACGACTTCTTCCATGTATCTAATCTCCATCAGTATCTACATAATGATTCACATGTCCTCGACTGGGGAAAGCAGGACATGGAGGGTGGCGTCACATTTTTATAGTGACCAGTGATGATCTAAGGTTGTGATGAGAAGGTGCTTTGTGGATGAACCATTCCTTTGGTTTGTGTGTTATGGATGCATGGTGACCTCGAGGAGAGTACCTGGGAATGGGAGGCACAGATGCGCGCTCAGTACCCAGAGATGTTTTGTGTTTTGTTATGTTCTGTTTTGTACTTGTTTGTGATGTAGTTTTTGACCTTGTAAACTATGAAATTGTGTATTTCCCATATTCTTCAGATGTGTGTGAAGAGTCCTGACTATGGGGAGGGGAAGACCTGATCCCTAATCGAGACACATTAACATGGATGTGATTAAACTCATGTGGGCGAGTCAGTTTCACTCAAAGCGGATAGTATCTCAACATGGGGGAAAGGGACTCCCTAATCCATATGTCTTGAAAGTGACACCATTATATGTTTGTGTGGTTACATGAGGGAGATGTCTTCCTAGATGTTTAGGAGGTTTACTCTTGATAGGTATCATTAAAGGTGGTTGTTTGGACCCCTCTCTTTTCTTCAGATTTTTCCTTGAATTCTTGAGGATGAGAATACTTTGAGAGGTATCTAATGTAATGGCCCAGACGATCCTGGTCCAATACTTTTCCAAAATCTCATTCCCATCGAATGGTTCCACTGAAACAGTTGCATCATGACGGTGGAAATGGTCACGGTGGCACCATGATGGTGGCACCATGGCGGTCGCACCGTCAGGGTTGCTCAACGAAATGGTGGCACCGTGACGGTGGCACCATGAGGGTGAAACCGTGACGGTGGCACCGTGATGGTGGCACTGTTATGGTATCTCACCAAATAGTATCCCACCATTGTTCTTTTTTTTCAGTCTCCGACTTTTTCCTCTCCCACAACATATCTTTTGACATAAATGTGTTTTTATACCCATTTTAAATCCATTAAAAGCCCATAAATGATATATAAAATCCTTCAAGAGTTGGGTGACCCTTGACTTACCAAAACGTGTGGCTTTTTCTTCAGTACCACACTATTTTCCCGTACATCCACATTTGCCTCGGTTACACATTTTCCTCTGTTTAAAGGAAACTATTTAACTCACACTCATTATGGCCACCTCTCTAATGAGAATTATTAAATAACAATTAATTACATAATGTGTAACTATCCAACCGCGTGGTGAAACCATAATCTGCCTTTAAATCCATTCAAGATTTCATATCCCCTAACTACAGGCTCATAATTTTTATCACATGGGTATTCTTCCTTCTTCTTGGGAAGTCGATTTTTTCTTTCGTTGGTGCGTTTGGAGTCCCCCTTCTCAAAGATAGTGGTGGGCCTATGCTGGAGCATTTTATTCTCAGTCATGGAATCCCCGAAGTTCTTACCCTGCAAGTCGTGCATCCCTAATTCTTAGCACATGGAGAAAAACTTTTATTGTTAATCATCCATGGAGGGTAATTCCTTTATCTCACTTTACTGTGTATCAAGTGGGGTGGGTATGATAATGTTCCTACAGGGATGGATGAAACAAAACCTTAAAGAATATAATAATCAAACATTTAAATAATGAAGGGGTGTTTGATGATGTTATTGTACTCTTTTACCTTTTCTTATATGTTATGAATTTAATGGGATTATGTCCACTAAAAATCATGATTGTTGGTGGTATTTCCTTACGCATTAATGGACCCATGTCTCCTATGATGATTGAAAAGATGTAACATGTAAATTGGTAAATCATGTAAAGTAGGTGGATTAAATTGAATTCTAGTGAACAAGAATCCTTATGTGATCACCCCGGTTAACCAAATGGAAAGAAGATACTTAATGAATGGTGTGTTAAAATTTGAAAAACACCCTTACTCTGTCTTGGTAACATGTGTGGTTGTTTTTCTTGATTCTTGTGGGGTGACGTAGATGGGGATAGGATCCCTTATTGTGGTGTAGTGGTTGGTTTGTGGATCTGAGGTCATGTGGGTCTATATTATGGGGCTTAGTTTGGTTCTATTACTTTGAGGGATCTCACAGGTCCCTTTTTTGTTGTGATAAACAAGAGAACCGGGTTTGAATGCTTAAATTGCTACTTGGCTTTTTTTTCCTTAGCATGTGGTTATGCCTGTTAGTTTCCCGTAGTGAAGAATTATTTACATGGGGTCACTTGAATGTGAAAACAAGAATGGGTTCAATGGGGAATTATTTTCTGGGAATGAGTTTTGACTTGGTTGTAGCCCTAGTGCTTCTTATGAATGAATAGTAATTATGGTGTTTATGTATGGACTGGTTTTGGAACCCATATGTTGGTAAGAGTTATTGTTTACCCATATGTATAATTTAGTCCTTATTTTCCTTATTCATGCCCTGCCTGATTTGATCACTTCATGCTGAAAACCCCAATTTCATGGGGGAGGGTGTTTTTTCCAACACTCCTATGAGTGGCTGGTTATTAGATCCTTTTTTGATCCATTTCCTGAGTATCACAAGACTCATCGGGCAGGATGTGATAGCCTGAGGTCCATTATAGCCTAAGATTATTTGGGCAGGGAACGTTGTGGTGGTTAGCCTAGTTGTGGGCGGGCAGGTTATTTCCCATGTGTCTTAGGGATGAGGCCCAGGTGTCTTCTGGTGTGGCAGTATTTGTACGGGCCAGGTGTCTTCAGGCATGGTGGTAATTTTTTTGGCCCAGGTGTCTATGGGCATGGTTATGTGTGGTTGTGGCCCAGGTGTTTGTGGGCGGGATGTGTGGTTGTGGTATCCCAGGTGTTTATAGGCAGGGTATGGCAGTGGGACTACTGTGAAAATGGTGGGGAAGGTGTGACGCGTAGGATGTCTTCAATAATCAGTGGGAAAGTGGTGCGGGGTACCCAAACATCGATGTGTTATTACTATTACTTAACGTGTGTTATTTGGGAGTGTTCTTTGGTGAGTTTGGATGGATAGTTTCCTTTTTAGGTGCTTTGGTTATCTTCTTTCACAACTGGAATTTGTGCTATTTGCAATAGGTTATTTGCAACGGGATCCTGTCGTAAATAAGATTTAGAGACGAGGTCCTATTGCAAATAGCTCGTTGCATAAAACGGCGTCGCAAATACCTTTTTTGCGTTGGGCCTATCACGAAAAATGTTTTTTGCGATGGGGATGTTCCTCATTGTAAATAAGTCTCCGATTATAAACATTATATATAAATAAACTTTTTGTGATGGGCCTGTCACAAATAAGTCTCTGATTATATACATTATATATAAATAAACCTTTTGCCATGAGCCCATCACAAATAGTATTAGTGACGGTCCCTTAGTACCATCGCAAATACTATTTAAAAATATATATCTAAACTATTTACAATGGGATATCGTCACAAAAGTTCTCATCGCAAATAATAACCAAAATAAAAAATATATATATTTAATAAAATTTTAATTAATAAAAAAATAATATTAATATTATTAAAATAATAAAAAATTAAAAAATATTAAATTTCTCAAAATTCTCAAAAAAATATAAAATATTCATAAAATATTGTTATTATTATTATTAGTAAAATAAATAAACATTAAAAAAATATAATACAAAAAAAATATTTAATAAAATTATGATTAATGAAAAAATAATATTAATATTATTAAAATAATAAAAAAATATTAAAAATCTCAATATTCATAAAAAAATATAATAAAAATCATAAAATATTATTATTATTATTTGTAAAATAAACAAACATTTATAAATATAATAGTAATAACAAATAATAAAATATTAAAAATAGAAAAAACAATTATGCAATATTCGCACCAATATAAAAGAAAGAAACTAAAAATAGTTCATATTACAACAAATATTGAATTCAAATGTTTTTAACATAAAAAAATCATTGGGGGTCGTATTCTGGAGGAGGTGGAGGAGCTGTAAAAGATGGTGGAGGAAACTCCATCCCTAAACTATGAGTTAGATGACGCATATACTCCATCTACTCGTGATTCTACTGCTGCCATCGACGCATCTCCTCATCGTGGTGCTACTGCTGCTACTGCTGACACATCTCTTCCTACTGCTTCCGCAAACTCTCTATAAGTTAAGCCTGTGTTTTCAACTGCTCTTAATATTGTGAGGAAGAAGAGGATGCCTCTCCACGACCTCCTCTCGAGCTAGACGCTGACATCGTAGTAGTACCATAATAAGTACCAGGAGTCACATGAGAGCTGATACCAACTACCCATCCCTTCTCAAAGCCATACTGAGTCACTTGAATCCATGTCGCCTCATCGAAATGGTGGGCACTGGTCTGATCAATCACCTCATCCTGACTCCCAGCTTATGTCTGAGAGGTCACAGCCTTATATGACTCCTTCAATTCCAATTTGAAATTAAAATTGTGAAAATATTATATATAGTTAATTGTAAAAATAAAAAATAATACTAACCACAATCTGACGTTGGTGATCACCTCTAATCTCTCCAGTGGCTAGATCACTATACATCCTCCAATAAACATCATACTATGTAATATCGGGATGCTTGACTATCGATAAAAATATAAAATAAACTATTTATATTTAATGTTATATAAAATATTTAAAAAAATAATTACCAGATGCTCTCTATGTTTTGTGGATGTACAGCTACCAGCTCAATGCATCACCTCCTGTCTCCCCCAGTTCTGCCAACCCACTGAAGACCTCCTATGAAATATACCACCCAACCAGTGTAAACATAATCCATCCCAAACGTGAGATGAAATGTACTCTGGTCGGTGGGCTCTACATGACTTAGTAAAATCTATCACTCCTGCTTTCTTAATGGTCATCCTTCTCAAATTGTGAAAAAACTGATAGAAATGGTCATGCATAGATGCCTCCCATGTCGTGTGGATAGAGTCATGCATGCTATCATCAATGAGATACCATAAACCCAAAAAATAATTTATAATATCAAGTTATTAATAATATAAATTTAAAAATAAATATTATTTATTTACGTACCAGCCAATGATTGAACATGTCGAGTTGCACATCAATGGGAATCTGTTCCCATGTGATCCATGGATGAGAAATATAGTTGTGCAAGATAGAACTCCCTGTCCAGCAGCTACATGCACAAAACTGTGAAAAAATAATAAATAATAATACAATTAGTATATATATAAATAAATTAATGAAAGATAACTAAAATATACAGGTTACCATAACTCAGTGTGTGTGGATCGAAGCCAAGACGTAGATGTCGCTCGGGGATAGGGTTAGGAATCATCAGTGGTGCAAGAGCACACCCCCTCCACGTACCCTCTGAACCGCCAGTAGGCTGAGCATCAGATGATCCCAAATCCCCCTCATCCATAGGTAGCTCAGCCTCTTGTAACTCATGAAATAGATCAGGGTCTATCTGAAACACAAAATGATTGTTGTTAGCAGATAGTTTGAAATAACTATTATATATAGATATATATTAGTTATGATTATAACTAGCATTTAACTGTGTCAATGTTCATCTTCATCATTATATTTATATCTGACGATGTCAATGTCTTCAAATTCCTCCTCGGCATCATCAATATCTATATGAGTTTTAGTTTCATCATCTCTTGTCATTTCATATTCATTTGTAACATCATTAACATCTTCGTCACCATCGACCCGTAATTGTGGGGTGTCATCATCGATATTCACGTCTCTTTGTGAAAAAGATGGATTTTGAGTAGTCTCATGAAAAATTTCAATTCATTCCACTTCATCAGAACCACATTTAGTCTGAGTAAACTTATTTTCCCAAGATTTCATTTTTATTATTATCCATCAATCACTCAAGTCTCTTGAAGTTGCACAGGACTTTGCGTAATAAATCTGTTGTTCCTGTTAATATAGTAAAAAGGGTTCAATTTCAGCAAGAATACTTTTATATTTAATATCAATGATTCCATGAGTCAAATGAACATGTAAGCCTCTCTCAGTATCAAATCACTGACATTTAAACATTGTTATGTAATTCTTTCCTAGATAACACAGCTGAATAAATTCATCTAGAATACTATAAAAGTCAACTTCAATTTCTATATGATGTGATCCTCTCAAACAAACTCCATTGATCATTGTTTTTTTATTCCCTGTATACACGTGTATGAAATCAAAAACCATTCACCACATATGAATTATAAGATTTAACCATATTAGATTGTGGGTTACTCAATATACATAGTCGCTTATCAATTTTTTCAGTATGTTAATACACCTGAAAATTTGTAAAAAAATTATCAATATAATAAATAGTAAAATGAATTGATATTAAACCATCAATAATTTATGTTAAGAGTTTTTGTAACCATTGAGAAAAAAAAATTTCCTGCGTTCTTCAAGAGCAGCTGCTGTAATTTATAGACGTTGATTCTTGGTATGATTATCATATAAGCTAAAAATAAAATAATTTTACATACTGTAACATAAATTATATAATAAGTGATATAATCACTCATAGTACAAATGATTTCATTTCTTCATAATTGAGCAGAACATATGTGTGAGATCTATGATGTTTATCATCTGAAAGCCATCATTATTGAACTCCACCTAATCCAAGATTTGGCTGATTAAAAACTGATAAATTATTGTCCATTTCTTCATTAACATTTCCCTCATTCCATCCCATGTGTGTGTGTTTTGAGAGTTATTTAGATTCCAAATAGTGAGAGTAGAAAAAAGAAATTTCCTCTTGCAAATAAGCTTCAAAAATTGAGCCTTCAAAGGATGCTTTGATACGTACTTTTTTCTTCAATTTATTCATGCATCGTTCAAATGGGTACATCCATCGAAAATATACCATACCTCCATATTTAGCTTCATGTGGAAAATATCATATCATATGTTCCATTGAGTCAAAGAAATCCAGAATAAATATTTTTTTAAGTTTACAAATAATTACAGCAACATCTTCTTCTATTTTTCTTAGTGCATCATAGTATTTTGTCGCTACGCAAATTCCTCGAAAAAAATATGATATGTCTTTTATTGAATCCCAAATCATAGAATTCAACAAACCTCTGAATCCAATTGGCATAAGTCTTTAATTATAACATGAAAATCATGACTTTTTATTCTGGTAATGTGACCATTCTTAACACATCTGCCCAAATTGGAAGCATTGCCATCTGGAAGTCTCAAATCTGCAATCCACTAACAAAATAATAAGAGACTCTCTTTGGACAGTGTATAAGCCTTTTGTGGCTTCATTAACCTCTGTGATATGACATTTTCAAATAGTTCAAGTTCTGGTCACCTACAAATTTGGGCAAGATCTAATTATGCTTTTACAGTATCTTTGGTCTTATTTGGCGTATCCAAAACTATATAAAATAAATTATCAAAATAGTTCTTCTCAATGTGCATGACATCCAACATGTGGAGGACCAAAAAACCAGACCAATATGTAGGATCCCAAAAAATGATCCATTTGATCCAATTATGTTCTTTCCCAAAGCCATGAATTTTCTGTTGGTTTGTTGTTGGCCCAAATGTGATGGGAGGTAATGAAAATACAACTAATTTTAGCTCTGTACCTGAGATGATTTTTGGAGGTTCATCCCTTTCAATTAAGAATTTTCTGAAATGAGATTTTTTCCTTTGAAAAGGATGATCGGTTGGAAGAAATCAGCGATGATAATAAAAATAGAATGGTTTTTTCCATTGACAAGCATAAATTCTTTATTGTATTTCATATAGTAAGAACATGATTTGGGACTATGTGTACTTCATCTAGATAACATGGAATATTCCAGAAAGTCACTAATCATCCAAATCAATGGAGCTTTTAATATAAAATTTTGTTTCACAGAAATATCATATATACTAAAAACATTACTCCATAATTAATTTAACTCGTCAATCAATGGTTTCAAATAGACATCAATATTATTTTTCAGATACCCTAATATTAATAAGGTCAAAAAGAAATAGGTCTCCTTCATCAACATCCATGGAGAAAAATTGTACAGAGTTATAACGATAGGCGAATATGAATACTGACTACCATAAGAACTAAAAAGACAGAACATGTCATTAGAAAGACCCAATCACACGTTTCAGGATTCTAAAGAAAAATACGGATGCAGACGGTCAAAATGTTTCCATGAATCACCATCAGATGGATGATTCAAGCTTTTATTGTTTGAAATATTGGTTTTGTGCCATGACACCATTGACGTTGTGTTCTGAGATATAAATAAACGTTGCATCCTGGGTGTAAGGGGAAAATATCTCAACTATTTTACAGGAATAGATCCAGACTTCCCTGGTTGAGCTTCTTTATACCTCGATTGTCCACATGTGGGACAACTATCCAATGACTCATTTTCACTAGAATATAAGATTCAATAATTTTCACATGCATGAATCTTCAAATAACTAAGGCCTAGATTACGAACCAACCTCTTACTCTCATAGTAATTTACAGGAAACATATTTATTTCAGGTAACAGTGCATTAACCAAAGAAAATATCTGATCAAAATAGATGTTTTCATTACAATATCTGATTTAATAG
The DNA here is from genome assembly GCA_963277665.1 of Viscum album. NCBI lineage: Eukaryota > Viridiplantae > Streptophyta > Magnoliopsida > Santalales > Viscaceae > Viscum > Viscum album. Next base: position 395,938,723 of record OY728151.1, on the reverse strand, counting down.
CCATAAATTTTGCAACCAATTCTAATTTTATTATCTTGCAACAAAAATATAATGTTTCCTCAGCAAAGCTCAACAACTCATAAAATTTAGACGGTGCCAACTCAGTAGTTAAATCATCATCATCTTGAGTTTCAGTTTGTTTAATAGATGGACCTATAACATCATGTACTAAATTTTGAAACTGTGATGGATCCAGAATAAAGTTATTAGTATCTTATCTAGAACTGTGTTCACCGTGTTGATACCAAAAAACATAATCTGATTGAAAACCAAACCGTAAGAGATGTCCCCCAACCTTATCAAATTTGTTAAACATTCTCAGAGAACATTTTTTACAAGGACACTTAATTGTGCCTTCCGAAACATATTCTAGTTTTGATGATGAAAATGATTATAAAGCTTCAACACCCTCAATATATAAAGGATTTAAACCAGAACCATTTTGATTTCTATATTGATTTATCCAAGCACGATCATCTAATAATGAATGATTATGATTTCCTTGTCCTATATTTTTCTTAAAAATATAAAATCATCAATGTTTTTGAATAATTTGAAATTATAAAAACACTATCTAAAAAAAGAAGATAAATAATTACAACTAATTCTTAATAATTACCACTACTTTTGGGTGATACAATTTCTAGTGGATTGACGGCTACTCTTTTGTCTGACGGCTCATTTACTTGCATCTTTCTCACATTGAAATCACAAGTAATAATCTACTCGGAGTTACGCATATTCATTCCCATGAATACAAGAATGTATAAGTGTACCTCTAAGCACATTATTTATTGTGATTTTAGTGTGAGAAAGATGCAAGTAAATGAGCTGTCGGACAAAAGAGCCCCCTTTTCGTCGATGAATCATCTTCTTGCAACTCTCACTGCCTGAAAACATTATGAAAAATAAGGTTGTACGAATTTATATTCAAAATAATGCATACGATATTGGATATGAATACATAGAAGCATACTCTTCATAATGTTTGGAGTCGGTGAAAGTTGAAAGAAGAAGAGTCATTGAGCAGAAGGAATATCGTCAACCACTGGAAATTGTGCCAAGTTATTACACGTTATTACAATTTATTACAATTGATATTATTATTAATTATTCTTATTTATTACTAATTATTCTTAATTATTACTAATTATTTTTAATTATTCTTATTTATTACTAATTATTCCTATTTATTACTAATTATTCTTATTTATTACTAATTATTCCTATTTATTCCTATTTATTTTTATTTATTCATATTAATTACTAATTATTCCTATTTATTCATATTTATTACAAATTATTACAAATTATTACTAATTATTACTAATTATTTCTAATTATTTCTAATTATTTCCAATTATTACTAATTATTTCAAATTATTATTAATTATTACTATTTATTACTATTTATTACTAATTATTACTAATTATTACTAATTATTACTAATTATTACTTATTATTACTAATTATTACTAATTATTACTTTTTATTAATAAATATTACTAAATGTTACTAAATATTACTAATTATTACTAATTATTATTAATTATTACTGATTAGTAGTAATTATTACTAATTATTACTAATTATTACTAATTATTCCTATTTATTCTTAATTATTCCTAATTATTCCTATTTATTCTTAATTATTCTTAATTATTCCTATTTATTACTATTTATTCCTATTTATTACTAATTATTCCTATATTTTCCTATTTATTACTAATAATTCATATTTATTCATATTTATTCCTAATTATTCATATTTATTCCTAATTATTACTAATTATTGCTAGTTATTTCTAATTATTGCTAATTATTCGTATTAATTCATATTTATTAGTAATTATTATTATTTATTACTATTTATTTCTATTTATAACTATTTATTCCTATTTATTACTAATTATTACTAATTATTACTAATTATTCTTATTTATTACTAATTATTCTTATTTATTTCTAATTATTTCTATTTATTACTAATTATTCCTATTTATTACTATTTATTCCTAATTATTACTAATTATCGCTAATTATACCGAATTATTACTAATTATTACTAATTATTCCTAATTATTCCAAATTATTCCAAATTATTTCTATTTATTCATAATTATTCCTATTTATTACTAATTATTCCTATTTATTACAAGTTATTCCTGTTTATTACTACTTATACCTAATTATTACCACTTATACCTAATTATTCCTATTTATTACTAATTATTCCTATTTATTACTAATTATTCCTTTTTATAACTAATTATTCTTATTTATTACTAATTATTCCTAATTATTCCTTTTTATTTCTAATTATACCTATTTATTTCTAATTATTCCTATTTATTGTTAATTATTCCTATTTATTGCTAATTATTACTATTTATTACTAATTATTCCTATTTGTCTTTATTTATTACTATTTATTACTATTTATTACTATTTATTCTAATTTATTACTAATTATTCATATTTATTACTAATTATTCCTATTTATTACTAATTATTAAAAATTAGTACTAATAATTTCAATTTATTATTACAAATAAATACTGGTAACAAAATAATTTTAATCTAATTTAATTACAACTAACCAAAAATAATTAAAATTAACATAAAAAATGAAATAAATACTAAATTAAATAAAATATAAATACCTTTAAACTTGATCTCATGTTGTTGTAGAAGGCTTCACAACTTTTTCGTGAAAAAACTCACACAAATTTTCACTCGGAAAATAGAGTTCAGAGAGAGCGAGAGTGAGAATTGAGAGGAGGATTTGGAAAAACGGATGGGGTATATATAGGTTGGATTAGTTGCGACGAGACTATTTGCGACGGGACTATTTACGACGGGCTACCCGTCGCAAAAACCTTCACCTACATTAATTACAGTCAGCGGTTAAAGGAGTATTTGTGACGGGAGTCATCGCAAAAGGTACATGCCGACACACTTTTTGCGATGGGACAACATCCCGTCACAAAAACCTATTTACCGCCGCCGGGTATTTGCGACGGTTTCGATCGCAAATACCCTCCGACCAATGCACTATTTACGACAGAGGAATCCTCTCGTCGTAAATAACCTTCTCTCGGTTTGGCGCACAAACTGTGCCATACGTTTTGCGACGGGACCCCAAATCCCGTCGCAAATAACCAATTATTAAAGACGGGCAGAATCCCTCGTCGCAAATAATCTCTGGGAAGGGCTATTTGCGATGAGATTAATTCCCGTCGCAAATTGCCCGTCGCAAAAAGCTATTTTTCCTATAGTGTTTTCTCACAGGGCATTAGAATGCCTCCCCACTTATGCACAAGAGATTTTGGTTTTCCCTACTGAGTATACCAGTATACTCAACCTACAAATATAAAACTGCTTTCAAGTTTTCAGGAGACTTTAAGGACCGTGTGGGACCGTACTAGTTCAGATGTTGGGATAGTTGTTATTGCTGTTTTTCTTTTCTTTGGTACTTCCCCTTGGAGTTTTCTTGTACTTATAGCACTTATTATTGGAACATGTTTATGGGAATGGATTGTTTGGATTTACTTTTACTTTGAGTTTTGGTGTTCTTTTGGATTTACTATCTTATCTCCCGATCCTACAAAATAAAAAGGGTAATGTCTTCCATATTACGTGTGATTCTATACCCTTGGTGCTAGTCGCCACTCCGGGGCCTATTGAAGGTGGATCTCAAGGGTCATTATCTCTTCTTCAAATTGAAGAAGGAAGGGTTTGGAAATTTGTTGTCTCCTCCCTCATCTTGGTGAAGGCGGGTCATGACACACATCCATGTGGGGATGATAAGTCATATGTGGGAACAAGAGACGTTTTACTTTTCATATGATAGAAAAGAGATGTAAAATGGTTGAAACATGATCATAATAACATCACAAAAATATTTATAAAAATTGATTTATTATTTTAGGATGTGTACACCAGATTTAGAGAATATAGATGATGAAATAAATTTGAAAGAGAAGGTAAAGATAATAACAAATTGTTTAGTTGACTTTCGTTAGTTACATTCTAAAGGAGCTTAGGGTTGGTTCTTTAGAAATAAAAACACCACTAAAACATGGATAAGTATTTTTATAAGAGAAATTATTTGGGAATGGTGGACCTAGATTTCACAATGTTGTAACGCCTTGACCATAGAAGCCTAGAGCAGGTGCCTTACTTTATTATATTGGAATGATTACAAGGAATCAAATCCTGAAGTACTGATCAGTTCATTATTTTTAGAAAACCATATTACATTCATAAAAACCATATTAAATTGGGAAATTAGAAACTAAAAGATGATACAAACTAAAGTGAAATAAACTACATCCTGGAAATATTATTCAAATATTTCTTCTTCATAACCGGTTGAAAGGAAACATAAGGTTGATCTTAAATTCTCTACAAGGGTATGTAAAGGGGATGAAATAATGGATCTATAAGAATAACTAAATATGGAATGGTAAAGAACTGATACAACATGTCATTAAAATAACTATATAATTCATAGTTAATATAGAAATGTAAGAAACTAAAACACCTTCCTTTTAATCAATAAACTAAGAATAGAATGAATCCATAGATATGTTAAAGAAAATATATCATGGATAAATAATATATAAGTCTAAATTATGAAAATTATTAATTATTTTATGTCAAGCTCCTTAGGTACATGGTACCTTTTCCATCAAGGTATTTCAAAAAAAGTTTTACCATATCAAGTAGAAACCCATCTAGATTTTCCAACCATGTATTACCATAACAAATAATTCCTCATAAATCAAATCATCAATTCAATTCTTAAAAAATGTTCCTTATCAAATATCTGTATTGAATAAAAGATACGAATCTATCAATAATTCCACAGTTAATTGAATTACTATCAAATTGAACACCATATGTAAAATTGGTACATGTTTTATGAAATAATAATATCCATTACATGCTAACATTTAAAGTTAAGATAAAATTATAATAAGTAAGTGACTGTTTCAGTATAAATTTAACAATCACAAAACAAAATGATACTACAAAGATAACTTTTTCCATTGGATAATTTTAAAGTAAAAACACCTTAGATGATATCATTCAAAATAAAAATTTTAAATACCATGAATATTAAAAATTATTAATGATATAATATTTCAAAAGGGCTAGTAGATAAACCACAAAAAAAATAGCAAGTTGTGAATATGACATTTATCTCACACATGTAAAAAGGTGAGGAGAAAATCCCTTACCTTATCCTTTTTTTTAGTGGTATTTAACCTCCTTTATAGTTGTTTAAATATGTTAATAAATTATACTATAATAATAATAATATTTATGATATCATACATGATCTTTTTATAATATCTTACTATCCATTTGTTAGTACTCTTTCATTATTTTTACTATTTAGGGTTTTAATTGGCTAGTTTATAGAGTATGTTTTGACTTGTTATTTGTTGTTAGTATTACTTAGATAATGATTTAATCATATAATAGATTTAAACTGTGATTTAATTATCATATAGATTTATTATATGTGTATTTATAATGATCTATAATATTTGGTGATAATAAATGAAATGCACTGTTCTTTGAGACAATGGTTAATATGTACGCATGAACGCTAATTTCATTTCTTTTTCATATTAAAATAATAAAAATTAAATGATATATGTGTATATTATAATTAAATTATCATATTTATTTCATATATTTTACATATTTTTTTAAAAACAACCTGTATACATTCCATGTATTGTACGAATGAATCACATCTCTTTGAGGAGGCAGTAGTCCACACTTCCGCAAACTATGTCAACATATTCCCACAAAATGGAAAGAATAAAGGTATCTATTATATAAAAATTACATAATAATAAATAAATAATAAATATCATATATAAAATATCAAAACATCATTTACTTCATAATTCCCACATTGATTGGTGGTAATGAAAAATTCAACAATCATCGTTTCGCGGGGTGGTAATCCGTCATACACACGAACGGTAAGTATGTTACCCGTTAGATGTAAGGGTGTGTAAGTGTAGTTTAAACCCATAGAAAATATAATTATATTAAGGATACTGAGTTTTTATATAATAATGTGATTATAATATTTTAGTGATGTGGAGAAGGAAATAAAATGAAAATGATCGTTGGAGAATGTTACCACGTTTTTGGGTAACTTCTTTTGGTTTATACCAAAATACATACTTGGTTGGATTTATTCCAAGATGAGGATTCTAGGTTTAGGGGAGGTATTTTGGGAGAATATCTTGGTAGTGTTTTGGGGATCCAAATGGCTTGATAGGATTTAATAATGAGGATAGTTGAGTGCCTTTTTGTAGTGGAGGAGAAGTGGCATTCTTGTAAATTTTTGAAAAGGGAATTACAACCACATTTTTTCTATTGAAAGGGGCTCTAATAATGTTAAACATCGGATACAAGGTATTATATTGTTTAAATATGACCATAAAATATATTTTTTACAATTTTATAGTTCATTTTGTCCTTTAAGTTTCAGCTATATTCCCTTATTAAGAAACCTTTCCTCTTAATCATTGTAATTAATTTTAACCACTTTTACTAATATATTTGGTAAAAATACTAAGTTGACATTATTATAAATTATATATTGTTCTAATTAAGAATATGGAATCCAATTTTCCAAATTCCAATCACATAATTTTTAGAAATTAATTTAAAGTTAATCTCATAGATGGGACGGCAATGCGGGTTTTTGAAGATAAAGACGTTCAAAAGTTTGCTAACTTTTTATATCCATTTTCAAAGTAAAATTTATTCTAATGACCTAAATTGGATTAATATATATATTATTGATAAAATTAATATTTAAAACAATTCAAAAAAATAATTTAACTTTATAAATAAAATATATTAAACAATAGTTTTGAATTTAAATTCAATATTTTTCACCATTCATTATAAAATAAAACTTCAAAAAAAGATAAAAAAAATTACCCTAACATAATTTTTACATTTATATTTCAAAAATGTAGTTTATTTTGTCATATTAAATTTATAAAATTTTTAAAATTCATATTTAACATAGATTCTTCATTAAAAGGTGGTAAAATTAGCTTAATAAAAATATGTGTTATTATGCGTAATATTGGGTTAGTTCTTATCTTATGCTTATCAAATATATTGGATGAATGTAAAAAATATTTTATTGAACATAATATATATATATATATATATTAAATTTATATAACTCACTAATTTTAATTAATTTAATTTATTATGATAAAATGACTTTGTGAACATAAAAATAGTTTTTTTATAAAAACATTCCCTTTATATTAAATTAGTTCTTATATTCATTTCTTATTAATTTCTAACCAATGAATTCAAATATATATTTTTATAAGTTTTTTAATCCTATTCATATCTATAAATATAATGGAAAGTTTATACCCTACTATATAAAATAACAATGTTTTTAATAATATATTTTTTCGATAAAACTCTGTCTTTCATGTTACGCATGCCATCGAAAAATTCAATCTTGCATGTAATGCAAGCCAACCTTGATGGTCTATCTAGGTAAAGATATAGAATAGATTTATAAAATATATCATAAAATCTCAGGAGTTTATATTCCATTATATTCATTTTGTTTCGTTCTATAAACACTAATAAATACAATGTCCTTATTTTAGAATTTTAGTGTGTTGCAAATCAGGTATAAAGAAAATAGAATATGTGTATTTTTATAAGTTAGTGGACGGGAAATTTTGAAATTATGTAATTTTTTAAAGTAATATAAATTAATTTTCATTTATAAATCGTTCCAACATGATATAATTTTAATATAATATGAGTATGAGTCTAAATACTATAATATAATAACATTTGGGCAAGTTTGGATAATGTTCCACTCCTAGCCCTTAGTTTTAACCCTCGTTAACCCTTTTTACCATTATCATTATATCAATATTTTTTACAAATTAGGGGACATCAAAGATAATATAAAAGTAAAAATGACACATAAATAGACCATGGATGATATTTTAAACCGTATTCAATTAACTTGTATGAATATAATATTTTTATGAATTTTAAATCATTTAATAAAATATTCTCCATTACAAAATACCACCATTGACATTTTTGGAAATACATGAAATATTATAATATAGTATCTGTATAAATCCTTTAAAACTGTTCCAAAAAGACATGTATCCAAATATTTTGAGGATATGGTATTAACATATTCATCCACTGAAAATTTTATAGGTTTTGATATCATTTTAAACCTTATACTTTTTTTAACCCCTTGGTTAACTAATTTTACCCTTACTTGTTATAATGACTTTTTTAATATTAACGAGTTATATAAATATTCGTAAGATGAATACCGGATCATAAATAATCATGTTATGTAATTTTAGACGATTTATCACCCTACTTTTCTTATTTAATAATTTCTATTATTTTTAAATAATTTATAAAAAAATATTTAACAAAAAATACTATTAATCACATTTTAAGAACTATTTACAAAAGTCGGCTTTGAGAACTTCATAAAACAAATGTAATTATAATAAAAACATTATGAAATACCTAATATATTATATTTATATTTAAAATTTATTGGAAATTTAATATCATTCTAACAAATAATACTTTAAAATTTTTCAATTATTTTTCTTAATTATTCTACTACTTATACTGGAATTTTATCCTTGTTGCTTAAGAACTTAATCTAATTATTTCATAACTAAAAATTAAAAAAATTACCATGATAAAAAAACTATATTTTAAATAAATATTTATAAAAAACATAACTTTTTTTTACCCATGTTACAAAATATTATAGATTTTAAAATCAAGAAAGTGGAATTTATTAGTTTATATTTTGTTTAAATATTATAAAGGTAAAAATTAAATTTAAATGAAAACAAAAATGTAATATTTTATAATTATTTATGATTATGGATGAAATAGATCATCAAATGAAATAACTGAAGGTGTATGAATTAATATTAAGCCTTATCAAATTAGTTTTAACCCTAATTGGTTCATTTACCCTTTAAAAAAGTGATAATTTTTACTAGAGTTACTATTTATAATCCATAAAAATAAAACAGAACTATTTATGAAATTTTATCCTCTTGATTATGAATATGGAATCAATTTTTGGTGAATCAATCTCTAGAAATGGAATATATTAAATTTAAAATCAACACTCAAAACGTTATGAATAATAGATTTCTTGAAAAAAACACAAATATAAAATTCTTTTATACAAAAAAACCATATAAAAATAATTCCAATATTCTTAAATGATTTAATCAAAAAAATAGATTTCAATAAAAACAATATTTTTCACTGTTCATTGAATGATTAAACATTTCATAAAATTCTCAAAAAAAATCTCTATGATACTTTTGAAATTACGATTTCAAAAAAGATATAATTATTATCAAATTTAACTTCTAAATTTTCTTGAAATTAGTTTTAATATTATCACATTAAAATAAATAAAACCAATTATTGAAAAAAAAAATTGAACAATAAAATTACTACTAAAAATTGAGTTCTAATTCATAATAATTTTTTAAAAACATATTTATTGATTATCTCCTTTATATATATTTCAAAATGTAGTTAATAATATTCAAACCTATTAATTTAATGGTTAGGTTATAATAGTCATATTTTAATAATAATATTTCATGATTCATTTAAGCTCGGTGTTGTGTATCTTGTATGCTATTGAGCATACACGTATTTTAAAATATCTAGATAATAAATTCTATCTCATTATAAAAATTTTTCCCTCATAATATTATCTAATTCATCATATTTTCATCCTTTTTTGAAACCCACATGGTATAGATGTATAATAAAACTCCTTCTGAAAAAATAAAGTTGGATGGTTAAGGGTAACCTAAAATAACACATAATCAAGTTCCCAGATATGTAAAACATTTCTAGGAGGTTAAATTATAGATATATAGGATAAAATTAGTATAAAATTACTAATATATTGTTATATAGAACATTTTAATAGGAAATTTAACAACCATAAAACCATAAATTCGTGAGGTATGAAAAGACCCTTAATTCATCAGAAATAGAGGTAAAATGAAAACATAATTATTTCAAAATTATTTTTCTAATATTTAAGGATTTATATATATTAAATATTTATAAAATCAGAAAGTATACATACGTGATTTATTTTTATTTCATATGCCGAATTTTATCATTCGGGTTGGCTTCGATCAATTCCCACATCCTCACTTATTCCAAAAAAATGAATTTTTAGGATGAATTTTTCTTAACTGGAATACTAAAATAAACTTTTTATGGATCATAAGATACATAAAAGAAAAAAAATTATTTCTTCCTACCTCAAAATATTTATAAAAACAGAATTATTAGAATATTTCATCTAATACGAATAAATATATTACAGTATTGTTGAAAACCTCAACAAAAACCCCCAAAGTTCAACTTAGTCCATTCTAAAAATATTTAAAATTAAGACTCCTAAAAAATATAACTAATAAAATTCAAAAACCATAAAAATGAAGGATCTAATGAAAAAAAAATTTAAGATCCACTGTACTATTATCTATAAATAATATCAGTCACTTATAAGTTCATATACCAAAAATGTATATACCCTAATAATATACTCCAAAAATTTCCTAATCAGTTCCATAAATATCATGAATCACCATAATGACACTATAATGTCATATATGATTCCATAAATTAACTCAATATTAATCACTTAAATTATTATTACATTAATCATATAATATTACCAATATAGTGAAATTGTTCAAAAACAAAAACGATCACTGAGTCACCAAATCACATTTCAAAAACTTTTTCATTTATACAATAAATATAATTTCACAAATAGTAATAAATATTTTATTTAGATTAAAAAAATACATCAAAATCAAATATCATATTTACTATAAATTTTGTCAAAACATTTAAACACAAAACCACAAAATATAAAATAATTATTTCTTAAATAACCCTTTTAATAAAACATGTACTAAAAATGGTTGTATTCCCATAAATGTCTCGAAAAATATCATTTATCTTGTTAAACTCTCATCACATAAAACCATAATAAGAGTATATTTTCATTTAAAATTATTATCATCATTAGACATATCAACCCAATATACTATTGGTTTATCCCATATCATTTTGAAATATCATAGGTTTCTATAGTATCTATTCTCTCATTGATTATAATGGTTCATAAAGAAAATGTGAATTAACCAAATCAAATAGGATGGGATTTTTAAACCATGTTCACAATAAACACAAACTCACCCTACCCTATATTGATGGACATTATATATTCAACCATCTTTATTTGGGGTTGTTACCCATAGATTCATATACACCAAAACAACATCCACTTATAGTATGCAGATGGGGATGTTTTTCTTGAAAAACCACATAATCACTACCTTGCACGATCTTTTATGACATTTTTATATTGTTAGACATTTCTTAAAGGTATTTCATATGGTTATCTTCCCTATTCTATGTTTTTATAAATATAATTCCCAAATTTTTTACTAAACTTGCTCTGATACCGACTATAACAATTAGGCTTCCATTAACCCATTGTTGGTGACATTTTTATTACATTAGAACAAGGTATAATTGATCATATCCCAATGTACTGAATATTTTATTATACTTTCTAAACTAGATACATACATTCAATAGTGACCCATATTTTTCATATATAGACATCACATTTTAATAGCTGAATTTTTATTTCATAATATTAGGATCCATGCTAGAATCGTATAGGAATAGTTAATTTGTAAACATGAACTTATGAAAAAATGGTTCATAGAAGATCTTCATCATCACCCATTATATTCTTCATAACCATCACCATTATTTTTAATATCATACTTAGTAGTTTTATTCATATCCTAGGGAAAGAAACATAAGAAATGATAAGATCAGAGGCTCAGTAAGGGTTAAAAAGGGACATATCAATGACACTTTCGAATAAGATGAACATAAGTGTATAACAACATGAGAATAATATTTTAAAATCACACCCATTATATCATAAACTATAATACTAAGTCATTAAATAAATATTGGAAGCTCTTAAGACATGAATCATAAAGAAATTAAAGAACATGATCCATGAGAACATAACATTAGAATAAGACATATATTTTTGGCATACACATAATCCTAGAAATATAATTTACTTATTATTAAAGTATAATTTACAGTACTATGATGGTGTAATGGGTTCACTCCCCAAACTATATTAGTAGTCAACATTCACTCCCAATATTATCATAGTAGATAAATTCCCTTATTGAACTGGTTTCATTACCGATTCAAGTCCTATTTATCTCATGATAATTAAACATTTACTCAATTAATTAGATGTATATATAAGTCACAACCACCACATAATTAAAATTATAAATATTTTTTCAACACAATCATAAGATATTAATCATAACAAAACCCATGAAAACAAATGGGTTGCATAAACATTTAATTATTGAATAACATGTGGAAGAAGAACGAGTTTTGTAAACCATATTAAATCATAAACACAAACCCTTAAAAGAAATAAAAAATATGGTATCCTTATATCATATTCACATTAAATCGTAAGGAACATTAAATATTGTTTTCATGGATTAATCAAAATATCCTTAAAACATTCTTGAAGAAAACAACCATTACATTTTGAAATCACTTCTTACAAATATAAAAATTTATAAAATATAATAGAAATGAATTTATTTGAAGATAAATAAGTGAAATTGAAATGTAATCTTCAAAACATTGATTTTCTATAATGGAGGGAGGTTATTTTCATTCCATATGAGTTTTGAAAAACATTTCTTCCTTATTTTTTTCAGAAAGTAACAAAGTTCTATATTTGAAAAATAACAAGAAGATTCCTTACAACCATTTTTTATAAAATTCAATTATGGGTAGAAATGAATTTAAAAAAAAAACTTATTATAATAGTTATATACTTTTTTAATACATTTTAAGAAAACATGGATATAGGAAAAATTATTTTTTACTAAATAGGGAAATAAAATTGATATTCCTTATAAAAGTTTTTTTGGTATCTTGAGTACAAAATATTATGAAAATGTAACAAAAAATATGAATTTTAAAGAAATAAACTATGTTTAATAATATTAACAAGTATCTTGAGAGGTATATGATATGATTTCATCAACATAACTTAATTTTAAATAATGCTAACAAATAAAGAGACCATAACATAAAACCCCTTTAGCACTTTGGTAACATTTGAATAATAAAATCTATACAAGATTGAACATTATATAGATATTAATATCTTATAGTTTCATGATAAGAATAATAAAATTCATTCATGGGTAGTATATAAAAAACACAAAATAAATGATTGGTAAATATGGCATATGTCACATAGAAATTGAAGTGATATAAAAATCTTTTACCTTAGGTATAACTTTCTTCATACGAGTTATAACATACTATATAATACATATAGGTTTATTTTTAATCTATTATGGAACAACAATAATATATATAATACCATATAATATTTATTTATAACCTTTTATCACCTGTTTATAAACACTTATTTATTAAAATCTATGTTCCGGGTGATATCTGCGTCGTTTTTCATGTATGTTCTAGTTTTATGGTTTTAGTCCATATATTTTTATCATGGTTGAAATATTTTCAAAATTTTAACCTTGATATAAATATAATACAAGTTTATTTTATAAAAATTTAGTTCCATTTATAAATTTTTTGATAGAAATGAATTGCATCATTCATGGAGATGGTATGTCGTGTGTCCACGTGAACACTATTTTAATTTTTCAACAGATAGAATAAAATAATGTTACATATTAATTAACCTTTATTGGTTAATTATTATATCATATATATTATATATATTTATAAAAGTCTTTATAATTACCATCCATGTAAAATATAAATTAAAAACAAATCACATCTCTTCGTGGAGGTGGTAGTTCACACATACACATGAACGTCTTTTTCGTTTCCCAAAGAATTGAATGACAATTTGGTCGATGTGATATTATAATTAAAAAATTATAATTATTTCTTTAATATAATATATAAACAATAAAAACATCATAATAATTATCCATAAATGATGTTCATGAGAAATTAATGTTATCGCTACGTGGAGATGGTAAGTCATACATACGCACGAATGACACATTAAATTCTCATTTGATGGTATAGACAGTGTATAATGGTGTATTCATAATCATAAAAACATTTATTAATATTTATTATTTTGAAGTTATTATTTTATGATAAATAAAATAGAATAATAGAAGCTAAATAGAAGTATAAAATAAAGTGATTGGTTAAGGCCGTTACCTTTTCATTGAAAGGACTCCTTCATATCCCATCTAAAGGGCCATGGGGTTATACTTTTGGGAAGACCAAAACCTCAAGAATTTTAATAGGAAATTTTATAAGATAAATTGTTAAATTTTGGTCAATATATAAGGTTCAATGTGGTGTAATTAATTAATGGATCAGGCGACCTTTTATAATTTAGGTTAGGATAACTTTTGGAATATCTCAAATGATTAAATTATAAAAAATTCATTCTCAAGAAAAATGCCTACAAAGACTAAGGATTCAAATATAATTTATGATATGGTTTCAATCCCATAAACTAATAAAATTAATACATGTTTTCATGTCATTTTAAAACTTATCATTTTGATTAAACACTATTTAATTAATTTCAATTTTAACTATATTAAAAAATTTATAAATAGTAAAGTGTTGTAATTTTTTACTTATAAGGTGAAAATTTTCCAATAAATAAAAATATTATAAAATTTTAGGAAATTAAATATCCATATTGTATTATTTTATGATTTTGATGATTTTTAAATAATTTAATATTATATTATTTTGATAAAACTTCATTATATACGATTTTGAAACTATTCATTTAATTTTATATATGAGATAAAAATAAAAAGTTTGAATTCAAATATAATCTTTTAAAAAACAATAATATTACATATTCATCTATGAAATTCATATAACACTATAATTTACTCAATTTATTTCACTATTAATGTTTTCAATATAATATGTTTAATTTTTACATTAGTTGAATAAATATTGTTTTGGCACTGTGTAAGAAATTAATGTAATTATATAATTCCTAAAAATTATAAATAAATTAACAAAATTATTATAATATAATTATTCAAAAAAATAACATTAATATTTTTACATAACTAGTTTTTCCCCAATATGAACACATACAAGATATTTAAAGCAAAATGGGGGACATTTTATAACTTTCTTTGATTTAAATAATATATAAGTCATTTTCATGTACATGTTTCCATTAAAAAATTCATTATACATCCTAGTGTGATAACGGTAAAATTACCTTCATCTAATAAAAATTATTATAAACAAAAATGTCATTATAAAATAGTTTTAACTAATATTAATCAACTTTACTCTTTATCGAGGTAATAAATTTTACCACGTTTATTATTCATATTGTAAAAAAATAAAAATATAATATGTAAAAAATTTTAACCACATAATTCTAAATATGGAATTGTTATTTTAAAATTATACACATATAAGTGTTAGAAATTAATTCTAAATAAGTGCACAAAAATGCAATAAAAATATTTTTTTTAGAAAAATATAGTTTTTTAACATAAAATCAGATTTATTTTATCCTATGACAATAAAAATGTTATATATATGTTAAAAAAATATTGAGTATTTATTATATAAATTTCATTTATATCATTCACCAATAGTGATAAATTAACTTTATTATGTTGAAAACACATTACGTGTATAAAAATAGTTTTTAAAGAAAAATCATTTTTACTTATAAACATATTTTTATACTAAATTCAATCATAAAATTAATTATAATAGAAAAAAATTTATTATTTAAAATATAATAATAACAATTTTTTTAAACAATTTTTAAAAAAATGGAACTTTTTACTCATAGTTTTCAATAAAATCAACAATTTTTACTATTAAATGGAAAATCAATATTTTCAGAAAATTATCAAAAATTTATCTTAAGATAATATAAATATGATGATTTCAAAAAAAGATTTTCATTTTATAATATAAAATTTATCAAATTTATATAAATTAATCATAATTTTTTTCTATAAAAGTAATAAAAAACTTTTTTAATGTAATCATATTTTCTAATCAAAAAATGACTACTAAAAATTTGGTGTTATTTACTATGAATTTACCAATAAATTTATACTGAGTAAGAAATTTATATATATTTAATAATGTATTTAATATTTTATCATACCCACCAATTTAATTTCTAGGTCATAACTATTATAAATAATAATATTTTAATAGTATGTCATGGTTTTTTAAGACATAGTGTTGCATGTAACTCAAACTATGGAAGGAATATAATTATTTAAAAAGAACTATTTTCTAAAATCATGGGATGTCACATTATCTCCCCCTATAATAAATTTTGTCATCATAATTTGAACTTGTTCTCGGTAATCAAAGGTTTGTCATTTTAAAATTCTTTTCTTGATAACCAACATTTTAAAAAGGGTTAATAAAAATCCCATTAAGAAGAGGTAAAGGGAGGTATTAAGGTCACCAAAAACCTAGGTTTATTAATAGCATAACATAATTGGAATGTTAAAATATAGGCACATAAGAGAAAACTAACAACTTAGGATTATTATATAATTATAGATAACATGGTTATGAGAATGTAAACAATAAAAAAACCATGAATTAGTGAGGGGTTAAAATATCATCAATTAATCATAATTAAAGTTATAGGAAAAAAATTTGGTCTTAATATCCTTTTCATAGAGTTGAGGCATTACTACCATCTAGAATAAGAAAATAAGGAAATATATTTACTTGAAACGTTGAAATTCATATTTTAATCGATTTACACTACAATTGAATATGTTTCTCCAAATAATTAGTATTTGAGGTGATTTGTTTATGCTTCAAGCACTAAAATAAACCTATAAAATTTCAGATAATTATATAAATTTATTCCTAATGTCATTATAAATTCACCAAAAATAAAAATGGTTAGAACAAGGTAATATAATTTTTAAAATGGGTAACTTTAAATAAAAAATTTAAATCCAAAACCAAAAAATTTTCCACATAGATCATTTCATAAATAATATTAAATCAAAAAAAACCGTTAATATACTCATCATTAATGAATGTTTTAACCTCAAATTTGGTCTCATACCTTTAATCTTACATCTCTGAATTTAAATTATATTCCTCCCCAAATTTTTTTCATATTAAATAACATATTAAACTTAAAGGTTACATATATCTCATCCAAATGAAACATCTCTAAAATATAATTAATCATAATAATAAATAACTATATAATCTCATAACATAGTGAACTTAACCAAAATGTCCTAAATAAAATATATATACTAACCTAAAAGGAAATCCTTAACATAACCATAAATATCTACCATATTAATGAATCATTTTTAAACTATCAAGATTATCTATAACCCCCTATATAGTGATCCAAACATATAATCACAACAAATACCGACCCTAAAGGGGATTTAAACACAATATAGTGTCAAAATCTCATCACATAAAAGATTAAGGGGGGCGTTGATTCCTTTGAACTTATGAGCAACCAAAAACATATAAACCCATGATGATACCCATAATATTTAAGTTAACTGCACATAAAAATATATATGCTTCAAAAATTAACACAATATTTATTCCTTAATTAACTTCACAACTATAGAATATATTACATAACAAAAAAAGAAATAAACATCATGAAATATAACCTAAATAACTTATTATTAAATCACTAACCAATTTCAATGTCACCAAAAATATCAATTTCAATCATCTTTTTATCCTAAATAAATATTATTAACTCAAAATAAAACACATTTAAGGTTTTTTTCCCTTAATCATATTTTCTCCATAAATATCACATCACCACCAAATCACTTTTCTTGGTTAATAGTACCATTCAAAATATATTTTCAAATCCTTAAATAAAAAATAATTTGGAGCAATCCTTAGATATTCTATTGTTTTATAATATGGAAATCTATAAAATATATACAATGTGTTTCTTGAATCAAATTACCTAAACACTTCAATTATCCTATGTCCTTATTAAAAGCATTACTAGGATTAACAATCATATTCCCTAATACCTCTTTCCTACAATTTTAAATATGAATCACACCTTAAAATTAATCAACATCAGTTTAGTCAAGATTCATACTTTTAACATAAAAATAAAAATTAAGACATCCTATACCTTTTATATGTTATCTATAGTATCATTATCATCATTGGTAAAACCATTACTCATACAACCTTGTGGATTCTTTTCTCAATCTTTCCCACTAGAACATCAATTTGTATAATTCCAATACATTCATCCTTTAAAAAATTTAACCATCAAGGGTTCCTTAAGGAGAACATTATTCTCATCCATTTCAGAGACACTTGGAAAGGGTCATTGATTCCTCATGGTGTTGATTGGGTTGTTAAATTATTTTACCAAAATACACTCACTACTGTGTCGTAGTAAGTATCAGTCCAAGGTTGAACCCACAGAGACATCTTGTTAAACAAGAAACACAAGAGATAAAAACTTTTGAGGGTTTATTCATGTTTACTATATTTTTTTGGAATTGATAAAATCTAAGTATCTTGGGTATTAAGAAAAATTAAAGGAAGGTTTTATGGACAATATCAGGGTATAGGTAAGGTGAATCCTCAATATAACCAAAGACCAACCTATAGAATAGGTCTTAAAGTGGTGAAAAAGACCCCGATTGATATTTGTCCAACCAATTGGATCAAAATAATCTAGAAAAGACACATTTTTATATAGTAATTTACAACCTAAATATTGGAGTCTTGTCTTTTAGGTAGAAATAATTACTGGCAATTGGTCCAACCCAGATCTTCTGTAACTAGTTCAAAGTCGTTCAACTTGCACCTCCGATGGTTAGGGATAATGATAGATAATGAGATTGAAAAATATTTTAAACATGGTTACTAGTCATAGGGTTACCTGTTTTTTATTTTAAAAATTTGTTCGTTTCAACCACCCAAACTCTATACCCCTCAAACTAAGTAGATTAGTCATGCATGATGGAATTGAATAAAAGAAGGGAAATAGATCGAAATATGATTGGAAGAATAAAATAAATGAAATAAATTCAATAAGTTCGCAATTTAAATAATTAAAAATAAATTTTATATTTACATTGAAGAAAAAACAATGAAGAACAATGTGGAAATCGAATTATTATGGAATATGGGATTGGAAACAGAATTTTGGGACAACAATTATCAACAAACACATCTCGGAATTGAATGTGGCTGTTTCTGATGCTTTCGTCGGGGCGCGCGCGCATCCTTCTGTGGAGGAGGATGTGTTGCGCTGTGTGTTTCCCCGCATTCCCGCTTTCCAAAGGCGGGAGGCATTCGCTCCTTATTTAGGGATGTTTGCTCCTTGATCGAAACCAGGATGATGGGATATCGGTTCTTCCTTCTGTCGATTCCTCCTTAGAACTCGTCACCTAGTCCGGGTCTCCCTTATAGATTTAATACGTTGTTCGTGAAACTCTTCCCAGTACCATGTTTCCATGGACGCCGGTTAATTACACTGCTTCTGTCAGGACATTCCAAAGGGTCTGGTCAGGGAAACAACCTTCAGTTGGGGGAGTCGTCACGTCGAGGCATCAGTATCATGTCTGTATGCTGGGGAACTGGTATATCTATCTTCTGTCCCTTTTCATGGGGCTTCTCGAGGGCATGGAGGCCCGAGTCATCCCACAACGAGCACGGGGAATTATATACCATAGACGTATATCTGCATTTTTCCTCAGCTTCCTATGTTTAACACAGGGTATGCCGCAGGTTTAACGTCCAGCGGAGACGGATTGGCCCGATCAGAGCATTAGCTAGAATGGATCAGATTGAGG
Organism: Viscum album; assembly: GCA_963277665.1. Lineage (NCBI taxonomy): Eukaryota > Viridiplantae > Streptophyta > Magnoliopsida > Santalales > Viscaceae > Viscum > Viscum album. The sequence continues at coordinate 395,918,665 of OY728151.1, read as the reverse complement.
ATTTCCCTTGAAGGGGTGCCGATATTGGGACCAGCCCATGGGTGGCTGCGAAGGGGAGCGGAATGGTATGATCTTACTGGGACATGGCATCCCGGTTGAGAATCAGGATGGGTGATGGAGAGTTGAATGAAGTGGAGGGGGAATGAAATGGGACCATCACGGGGGGGACAGTAAAGTTGGGCTTGAGCCTCGAAGAGACATCCTATGTATCCCTGTGGCAGGGAATCAAAGTCCCCGTAGTTCGGGATGGTGCCGGCGAGCCAACGTGAATGTGGACCTTGGTCCGATGGGCGTACTCAGCGAACCGACGCGAGTGAGGACCTTGGTCCAGATGGTGCAGGGCTTACACACTAGGTTGCCCAGGTGCTGATGACCTGACGTGAATAATGTCAGAGTGACCGACAGGTGGTGGGCTCGAACCTCTGGGAGGCTTCCTACGTACGATGCCTTGACATGGATCAAAGACCTCATAGTTCAAAGGGTTTCATCAGTGATCCGACGTGAGTGTGGACACGAGGGTCCACAAGTGGTGGGATTGAACCTCATGAAGGCTTCCTACGTACCATGCCTTGACATGGATCAAAGTCCTCGTATTTCGGGGTGGTTTCGTCGGTGAATCGACGTGAAAGTAGACCCATGGGTCCACTAGTGGTGGTCTTGAACCTTGTGAAGGCTTCCTACGTACCATGCCTTGACATGGATCAAAGTCATCATAGTTCGGAAGGTGGGTGTCAGCGAACTGATGTGAGGAAGGGACCTTGGTATGATGGGAGATGGGCTTGAACCTCAGGGAGGCTTCCTACGTACCATGCCTTGACATGGATCAAAGTCCTCGTAGTTCGGGTTGGTCACAATGGCTTGCCGTCAGACTGGAATGTAGTTTAATGTTTTGCAGTACAAGGATGAACTCGACATGAATAAATGTTGGGTGGTCTTGAACCTCAGAGAGGCTTCCTATGTACCATGCCTTTACATGGATCAAAGACCTCGTAGTTCAAATGGATGTGCAGTTTAACGTCATGCTGGATGAGGGCATATGGTTTAACGTCATGCTGGACGTGGTTTTTTCATGGCTAATGCTTACTCTAAGCCCACGTGAGTCACGCTCGGTGTGAGAAACAAGGGGCATCAAGGACCTGACGATCACACCGCGAAGGGTGCGTCTGTGAGAAGCGAAGAGGGGCTTACGCGTTGGGCAGCCCATGGTGCTGGGACTTACTCCAGGATGGAGGCCCGAAGTGCGGCAAAGCGCAATGAGAGAGGGACTTGGGACCAATGATGGGAGGTACCTCATTCCCTATCACGCCCTCCACTGACCTTAGTAGTGGGGAAGTACAGAGATGCAGGGGTGCAGCCATCCGCAAGAGGGGCTAGGGGCTTACACCAAGGTGGTTGACCTTCTCCCATGGATATAATCTACCCTGAGAAGGAGGATATCATCCCTTGTGGAGGGGGTGACCCCACCTCTGTGGAGACGGGTGGCGTAAAAAATGTCCAAGCTGGGGGGACCCTACGTGCGAGGCATGGGGCCAGATCATAGTTTAAAGTCATGTGTTGAGGACGAGGTTCTTGGCAGTTTAACGTCCTGCAGCTCGGACGAGGTGGGTTCACTCCGCACCCCTAGGACTTACATGACCGGCACCCTTTTCTCCTTGGGGAAGGGAAGGTACCGGTAAGGTCGTGGTCAAAGGGGGTCATAGAGCGAACCATCTAGGGGTCCACGTTAGCGTGGCTATGCGAAGAAGAAATACCTGTTAGCGTTCCTATGCGAAGAAGCATTAAGAGAAGCAAAGCTAAGAGTGGTGTTGTCTATGGGACTTTGAAATCGCATCATGCAAACCGGGAGGGTCACACGGGAAGAAGAAATTTCCAAGCAGAGGAGTGTGCTTCGCGAAGTGGAGTGCCTTGTCCTTAGCATGGGGAATAGGTGTGGATGGGGGGTGCTTCGCGAAGTGGAATAGTATTCGTGGAGCACTGCCTCGTGAAGCAGAGGTGCCTCGCGAAGAAAGGTGCCGCGAGGAAGTGTGCTTTGAGATATGTAGTGATCCTGCCTTAGCATGGGGATCACTAGTACAGGATGGGTGTTTCACGAAGCATAAACGCTCTGCGGCTGCCCGGGTTCCCTTGGGAATCCCCCACCTTCGCGAATTCCCTTGGGTTTCACGAAGGGCATCCCTCTTGGAAGAGGGGCTCAAAACGAGACAAAGAGAAGGCGTCATGTGAAGTATAAGTACCTCGTGGAGCTCATGATTCTCGGGGCGAAGGGTGCTTCGCGATTCGGGAGAGGAGAAGCTGAAAGGTCGGATTGTCCGTCCTTCTGGGCTCAGGGGGAACCCAGTATTTATAAGCAAGGGGCACCGCGAAGCAGAACTCATGCGGCACGAAGGTCCGGCGGTTGCTTCGCGGTGGGCTCACGAATGTCAGGCCATTCGCGGAGTGGTACCACCTTTAGTGATTTGCGACGGGATTGCGAACGTCACCTCCGTTCGCGGAGTGGTACCGCCTCCGGTGCTTGGCGGCGGTATCGCGAACATCACATTCGTTCACGGAGAGGTACCGCCTCCGGTGCTTTGCGGTGGGATCGCGAATGTCTAATCTGTTCGCAGAGAGGTACCTCCTCTGGTGCTTCGCGGTGGGATCGCGAATGTCAAATCCATTCTCGGAGAGGTACCGCCTCTTGTGCTTCGCGGTACCGCGATGCTCGGGGGTGCTTCGTGTCGGTGCTTCGCGAGGCAGCGTCCGGGGCTTCTTTTTTCTCCTTCCTCCTGTGAAATATTTTGGTGCCAACAAATGACCCCCCTCAAACTTGGAGCCGCATACTGTAGGGTCGAAGTCTGAGGGCCAATCGCCAAATTTTTTGGCGGTTCGTGATGTGACTTCGCGAAGGGGGCCTGCGGTGTTGACTGCGGCGCCAGGATCCGGACGTGCTGCGATGCTCCATGTGGGCGGGGCGCACCGCGAAGCTCTGGGATCGCCGCCTATAAATAGGGGGCCGACCACTTTTTTCTTCACACGAATTTCTTGTCCTTTTGCGCTCTTAATTTCATGAAGCTCCGTGTACTCCGCGTCTGCTCTCTGCGAATCGAGCTTCGCGGCGAACTGTGAGTCTCTGACTCCACGACCGAGCCAAGCGAACTTCTGTTTTGCCGGACAAGGACAGACTCCACGGCTTGGTTTCACGGCCGAACTTCACGAGCGATCTTCGTGAGCAAGCTTCGTGATCGGGCCTGAAAAAATTTTGTTTCTGTGCCGAAACTGAAAATGGCCCACCGAGAAGCTGTGTTGGGGGTGCTTGCTGACGTCGCCCGTCGGGATGAGATGGACAACTGTCCGAGCCTTGGGGAGATGGTCCGAAGCCACTCGGACAACATTTCTTTGATAGAGCTGCTATCGGAGGGTCAGAAGAATTATCTGCAGTGCAAGAAGCTGCCATTGTATGGCTTTGGGTTGAGGGATGACGTCTTCATCCCTAAGGCGAGTAGGGACGAACCAGCTTGCTGGTTTAGGAGCACACCATGTCAGCACCAATGGTTCAGGGCGGCCGATGGTCATGCGCAGGAGGATTTCAAACCCGTCACCGCCGACTGTCTCTACAACCATGTGAACAATATAGACGGGAAGCCTCTGCAACCAGAGACGTCCCCTCCTCTCCACCGTACCATGATGAAGGTGGCTTTGCAGGATTTGAAGAAAGGGTGGTCCGATGAGTGGGACCTTCGCCAGGGCGGCAACTTTACTGATGACTGGGCCTGGGCCTACTGGGTAGGTGCCTCATGCGAGGAGTTTGGGGCCGAGTTGAGGAGAGTGAGTTTATATGAGGCGGCATGGGCCTCCCAATTCCACATTTACCAACCAAAACAACTGATGCCGGAATTGCTGATCAGATGGTCGTCTAGGACCAGTACCTTTCACCTGCACCACAGGGAGGTGGGCATTAGCCTGTGGGATGTCCACCAGATTTCAGGGGTTCCGATGTTGGGGGCCATGTATGATGAGTTCCTCCCTGTCATGAGTGCGTGGGAGGATACAGAGAGAATTCCACAACTAGCGTCGGTGCCGATGGCACTCGTCCATGGAGAGGACAAGGAGGCAGTGAGGGATGTCCACTTTAAGAAGTGGTTCAAGTGCTTCCTGAATTTCCCAGAAAATCTAGAGTTCCCTCCGAGGCCTCGAACTTGTCCGAGGGTGGCCCAACGGGGTATGGAGCACTTGTATTGGTGGGTCTTGGAGGACAGCCAATGGAAGACGTGGGGTTTCAGTGTCAGCACTGAACAACAGTCGATAGTCAGGCTGGCGGCGTTCATTGTGGGTCTCATCTGTGGTTGGATTCTACCAGTGAGGGATACCAGCATGGGGGTGCGGCCCAGCTCGTTTATCAGGGCGTCCATGCTGGCCATGGGGCAGCGGGTCAATCTTGGGATTCCCATGCTCGCCAAGCTGTGCAGAATTCTGCGGCACATTAGCGAGGGAAAGAAGCCGCCAAGGATATGCAGGACCTTCCACCTCTTGTATGGGTGGGTTTCGGCGCACATCAGGGGGATCTATGAATATCCAAACCCTATCTCGCCGCCAGGATCAAGCTTCCGCCCCTCTATCCTGAATGCGGTTGGGAGCTTCCTGTTCAAACTAACTGTGTCGATGGTGCTGAACCGGGTGTGGAGGGCGGATGAGTTTAATTTCCACCCATTCTCATTGCTGACGGGGGTACTCACTGACGACGGGCGGGGAACGGAAGAGCACTGGGCTTACCTCCTGGCCTTTCGAGGCGGAGTTTTGGTGGCACGAGTGGATCGTGAGCTACTCAGTGAGTCGTACACCCCGCATCGGTTTGCGAGGAAGTTCTGGTGCCTCCAACGGCTGACCCCACAGGTCTACTGGGAGGTGTATCACGAGGAGCACCCGTGTGTGATGAGGCAGTTGTGGCTTATGTTCACACATGAAGATGGGAATATGTGAATTTCATTGCCTCCATCCACTTCCTCTTTCGGATTGGTGAGGGATTATGCCATTAGTTGGGAGGCTGCTTACCCAGGGTAGATGATGAAGCATCCAACTATTCGGGTTGGCGACGGTGGACCTCCTCTATCCCGAGGTCGGGGTCGTAGGGCAGCTAGGGCCTCTTGCGGTGGCGGGGCTGCCATGGCGGCGAGACCCGCATCGGCCGAGGGTGTGGAAGCAGCGGCAGATCCGGTGATTCCGGAAGAGCAGGGCCATCCAGAGGGCGGCCACCGAGGGGATTTCGTAGGATATCCACTCAGGCTCTGGGGAAGCAGTTGCGTCATATCGATGTGGCAGAGGATGCCGTCTTCCTGGAGGCCTGGGACATTTGGGATGTCAACCGGCAATTCCTCAGTCCACCCGAGATATGGGCACACTTGAATCGCCTCGGGATGGAGTTACCGGGCATAGGCCCAATCCAGGCTAGTTTCATGGCTTCTCTGGCAGAGGCAGAGAAATATTTGGACGAGCTGGAGGATTACGTTCACTCCAGTGGTGTCCCTCGCCCAATGACAGACCGGGTGAGGGTACTTCTGGATCGAACGGTCCTCCCACAGTTGTCAGCTATCGTTCTGAGGGAGCACTTCCCCATGCCAGAAGAATCAGAGGACTCCTCTCGGGAGGATGAGGCTGGAGGAGGGAGCCTGTTGGAGGAGGGAAAGGTCGAATATCAAGGCTCAGATTCCGACGATTTTGCGGAGGCTCTCGAGGTAGAATTCTGATCTTCCTTCCTTATGGTCCGTTCTTGGGACATTATGGAATTCTCACAGATGTTTGAGCCATGCAGGAGGAACTTGTATGCAGGCATCATTCTCGCCCCTCGGCGGGTGATGATGTGGACCTTCAGAACCCGCGCCTATGGCTGCGTCCATTTCCGCGTCTGGTCGGACCAGAGCACCCAAGGTGGCTCCTCCGGAATCTCCAGACCTTCCAATAGTATATGAAGGGCCTTTCCTTGGGGCCTCATCAGTATCAGATCAAGCGCAGCACTAGGAGGTCGATCTCTGTAAGTTTCCTCTACCGGTTTCCTTGTCGTCATATGTAGACTATGCCAACTAACGTTTATGTCTTTCTCTGTCGTACAGTTCTATGACTGGCATGGGCTGCTGCGGCAAGGCTAGTCAGGATGTCTGGTGGCATCCCTCCTAGGGGAATGCCGGTGATGGTGGAGATAGTCCACCCATATCCTCGGGCTGTTACACGCACTATCACTGGCGGGGCCACCAGCAGGGTCGTGCCTGAGGTTATTGAAGTGGAGTCTGATGAAGAGGATCAACTGACCGGTCCCAGTCTTGCCGCTTCTGCTTCGGCGCCAGATGTCGCGCCAGATTAAACGCCAGATGTAGATCCAGATGAGGACTTCCTGCAGGCGTATCCTGTATACGAGCTTGCCAATCGTGCAGACTGGGATGAAACAGCCTCTGACGAGGAAGACAACAGCATAGTTTGTCGCCAGTTGTGGAAGCTGGTCACATGCTTCATCAAGGACACCCCCCAAATGCTATGGGTGAATGAAATGGGAAGACTTCGCTCGTGGCTGCACGAACTATGCGCTGGGGGAGTGGATGCCCAACGTCCTCATGCGATCATCCGAGATCTTATGGCAGAGAAGATCTGGGAGCATGATCGGGGGCTCAGCGTGGGTTGGCAGCGGAGGAAGGTGACAAACATCAAGAAGCTCGAGGAGGCTGAAAGTGAGGTCCGAAAGCTGGAGGCCCGGGTGGATGAAGACTCAGCCTCTTTTAATGCACAATCTGATCTGATCTCACGGTTGAAGGCCCAGCTAACAGAGGCAGAGGAGCATATGAGGCAGGCTTCTGGAAAGATGGCCGCCATTCAAGCTGGCGTGGAAAGGGCCAGATCCAAGGCTGACGGAATGCACCCCGCCGCTACTGAGGAGGAGTGGGAGTTGAGTCAGCAACAGCAAGTCTTGGATTCCACAAGCCAAAGGGTGGCGGGGATACAACTTTCTTTTGACGGGGTCAACCCGTCCATGGGGGGAGTCGACCCCCGGGTGTTGTAACAAATTACAAACCTTTCAATGGTACGTTCGTGCTTCAATTGTTTTTTTGAATATCGTAGCATGCACGATTTCCACTATTTTCATTGATTCATTACATCCATACAATGTTTGCGGGACGTTCGGCGATAATTCCCCAAGCTCACGCGGGTCAAGCCCGATGTGAGAAACAAGAGATAGTTGCCTTCTCGTCTCACCTAACATAGGAGTGGAGACCAGGCTCCGGGTATCCGGGATTTGGATTACTAGTCTGGATTTCCCAAAGATGGGAGAAGCTTGGTCGGAGAAGGGATTTCTCAAAACAGCCGAATTACCGTTTCTTCAGCGTGCCCTCATGCACGAACGGTGCAATGCCAGGGGCACTGAAATCGGTCCGAACAGACGGAAACAGGATGCGTGAATTACAATGCCCAATATTCTGAACACTTTGGGGATGGTGTGAAAATAAAGGACAGTCGTTAACCATGGAGGAGAAGAGGTATCCTTACTGCGTTAGCCAGAAATGGGGAAAAAATGAGGGTCGATCGTTGACCATGTTCGAAACCCAGGACCATGTCACAAATGTTGTCGGTCAATCTTATGGGACATTGGCCCATGACTGTTGGCGGACCCTGGGTCGAGCATCCATACTGTTAGGGGGTCCCTCCAAACATGACCGGTCTTCCGGAACATTGGCCCAGGACTGTAGGTTAGCCGATGTGGCATGAGACCAAGCCATTAGGGGGTCCCTTCAGACATGAAAGGGGCGAGGGTCCGAATAAGGGGTACGCAAATCATGGAATATGGAGTGATGTTTTGTTCGAACAGAATCTAAAACTCATGTAATTACACCACCATGGTGGGAGTACGCCAGATGGGTGCATTGGTTTGATCATGGATCATTCCTTCTTTGGGACAGGTCCTCTCTAGAGAGGGGTTTTGTCACTTCCCAATGGGATCTTGGGGCATCCTGAACTTGTTCAGGGCAAAATTGCAGCTACATAGTCCCCCCTGAGGGGTCAGGCCAGAGGGCCGAAAATGGGGCGGAACAGGATTTTGCGATTCCTGGGGCTGGACCCTAGGTGAAATGCCTGGGCCTTTCTACGTATCCCATGAGGATGGGAATCAAGCCGTACATAGTTCTGGAAGCACAGTGTAGTCATAGACCAACACTGACAGGTGAAATCCTCTCTGGAAGAGGCTCTGGGGCATCCCATGATTAACATGGGGCATCCTGAACTTGTTTAGGGTAGAACCGCAGTTTAGTGTCATGCGTTGAGGACATACGGACTCATGTGGTTTAATGTCATACGATATGACGTGGAATAAAAGGGAAGATATCAGGGAGCGTGTGGAATGGTAGATATGAAACTAACGTGAATGAGGACATGGAGTCTAAATCACACCACGTACCCCCGGAGGAAACTCTTCAGGTCGAGGGACCAATAGTAAGGATTAGGCTGGGCCCGATGTAGAGTGGTCGGACGTTCCTACGTACCCCATGATGATGGGAATCAAGACATACATAGTTCTGTAAACGTATTTTAACATCATGCGGGACGATGAGAAGCCCGATTGTGTTGGTACACATCCCGCCAAAACCACTAAGCCCATGTGAGTCGTGCTCGGTGTGGGAAACAAGAAGTAGAGATGGTAATTTCCTGACACAGAAAGGGGGAAGGTTAGGGAGAAGGTATTCCCGGTGAATACCGGCATGATGACACAAACACAATCTTGTGGCGCACCTAGATGCGCGAAGAGAAAGAGCCAAGTAAGATGGAATTCCACTTGAACATGAGAAAGTGGAAATGTGTGAATCATGGCGCTCGAGATTCAGATCACGATGATGGTGGCGTGACGATGGAGGATAACTGTTGACCGTGGCGGAAACCCATCATCCATATCGTGTTAGCCTAGAATGGGGAGAAACAAATGAGGGTCGACCGTTGACCATGTTCGAAACACGGGGCCATGTCACAAATGTTGTCAGAGATCCATAGGGACGTTGGCCCGAAACGATTGGAGGGCCCTTAGGTCCAGCATCCACGGAGAGCCCTTAAGCCTAGCATCCATGTCGTCTAAGGGTCCTTTTGGGTGTGGAAGAGGATGAGGATCCAAATAGAGAGCTCACAAAGCTTGGTCATGGAATGAAGGGAATGTCCCTATGAAAATCCCCACACATCAGTCTCTTTGTCGAAACACATCTAAATGTGACAACGAGATGTTTTAGATAGGGGGAGCAGAGTCCTTTCCCATAGGGAGATCATAGTTTAGGGTTATAGAATTTCGACCATGGATGGGAGGAAACATAATAGGCACATGGTGGAGTAACTCAAACACCTGGAATGAATGGGAATAAGGGGTGTGTACAGTGCGGTGAACAACCTGGCGGGAATGGGGACATAATCCCATATCACACCGCACGACCCCCTTGGGAGTGGTTTTAGGTCAAGGGACCAAAAGCGAAAGTTAGTCAGGGCCCGCGGGGAAGTGCCCAGGCGTTCCTATGTATCTCATAAGGATGAGAATCGAGCCTCATGTAGTTCTTGAAAGCATCTTAGTTTAAGGTCTTAGATCTTGGACCATGAATGGGTAAGGGGAGCAAGGGACATATGGCAAGGTGGTTACAAAACCTGACGTGAATGAGGACCTATGCCCTACTTTCCATGTGTTCTCTGGGGAACTGCTCGAGTCGAGGGACCGAACATGAAGGTTGGGATGGGCTTTCGGGGAAGTGCCCGGGAACTCCTACGTATCCTATAAGGATGAGAATCACGCCTCACGTAGTTCTAAAAAGTGGCATGGTAAGGTACCAGTGCCAGGGAAAAGGGTAGTGCGGTCGTGGCCCTTGCACTAAAAGAAGTGGAATTTGATAAATCTTCTTTGTCCTTTAAGGTGAGTGGTTTTTTTTTGTGAAGCGACAAACCCAGGGTAGAAATCCCTGGTGTCGCCACAATAATCAAGTCGTGATAGGTGTTGACCAATGGCATGGCACGTGACCAATACCCAACATGATGTCCTCTACAACGAGGTCATCACAATGGAGTGCCATTTTTCGTCGTTCATCCAGGACGATAATGTCACAGTTTAGGGTCGTATGATAGGACCAAGCATGCATTTTAATGTCATGCAGTGCAGACGCAGCAAAGGCGATGCTAGGCGGGGAATGTGTATCGTGTAGTGCGACATAACCGATGTGGATGAGGACTTGGAGTCCAAATCACACCACACAGTTTCGTAGTCAGGGTCCCAAAGATAGGACACTGAACTCAAGCTGGACCCAAAGACAGGAGGTCTGGGTGTTCCTACGTATCCCATTAAGATGGGAATCAAGCTGAACGTAGTTTTAGATGGATCTTAGTTTATGGTCTTAGAGATCGGACCATGAATGGTGACAACTTCCCGAGTAAGCACAGACGTCAACCGGATCCCTAAGCCCACGTGAGTTAAACTAGGTGTGGGAAACAAGGGGGGAATCCTTATCACAATACTCGGGGCTTCCAACAAAGGGGAGTCGGCAGAGACCCCCGAAGGACACCTTTGACATGGCTTGTTCCCCTAACACGCAGATGTGCATGGAGGAATAGTACCAAGAGTTCCGAGACTCTACTTGGACAAGATGAGAATGGAGAAGGATGTGAATCGTGTAACCAACATTTTGGGCTTAATGGGGTTGGCGTGGCAATAGAGGAAAACTGTTAATCGTGGCGGAAAAACAGTCTCCATATCACGTTATCCTGAGGTGGGAACAACAAACGAGCATCGACTGCTGACCATATTCGCAACGCGGGATTTTATCAATTTGTTGTCTGAAACCCTCAGGGGCGTTGGCCCGTAACGGTAGGAGAGCCCTTGGGAATAGTATCCAGGCCATTTTTGGGGGTCCCTCCGGGTGTGAAAGATGATGGAAGCCCTGATGTAGGGATACACTAAGCCTGGAAAGTGGGTGCGGACATGTCCGAGTAAAGTCTGGCATTCCAGGTAATAAACCGGAGCACCCTTAGGCACATTGGTGAACCACTGAAAAGGGTCAACAGAATAGATCAGGAGGGAGAGCTACATGGCGCGGTCATTACAAAACCGACGTGAATGAGGGAATAATCCCACATCACACCATATAATCCCCTCATGGAGGAAGGGTAGGCCAAGGTGCCAAGATGGGATGGAGATTCCCGAGAGATGGGGATGGACCCAAATCCTAGACATTCAGGTGATCCTACGTATCCCATGAGGATGGGAATCAAGCCGCACGTAGCTCTCTAGATGTATTTTAACGTCATGCGGGACGAGGAGGGGAGTAATATACCCCCAAACAAGGGAGGTGTATGGTACGGTGAATAAACTGACATGAATGAGGACATAATCCCACACCACACCATACACTCTTATAAGAGAGGACCTGGGCCGGAGGGCCCGAAAAGGGCCAAGGGGCCTGATGGTTAGGCATCGGTCAGGAAGGCCTGACCTGCTTGCAGTTTAACGTCTTGTAGAAAGGACGAGGGCCAGGGGCCCAAGGAGGCCAAGGGGCCTGAGGCTGAGCCTCGGTGAGGGAGGCATGAGGCTGGGCCTCGGTCAAGACGGCCTGACTAACTTTTAGTTTAACGTCTTGCAGCAAGTATGGGGAAAGAGATAACTATATATCGTCTGGGGATGTGTACGTCATGTCAAGTAACCTGACGTCAAAGAGGACGTAATCCTACACCACACCATACACTCCTATAAGAGAATCGGGGTCGTGGGCCCGACCGCTGGAACCACCCAGAGGGGAATTTGTCGCTTCAGGACGGGGCAGAATGAGTTACTGCACTCAATGTTTGGGACATCTCGGGGTGGACCTGAGGATCTGGGACACTATTGACCATGTTCGAAACATAGCGTCCCTATGGTGACCCTATATGGGAGCAAAAAATGAGCATCGACCGTTGACCAAATTTGTAACGCGGGACTTGTATCGGCTTGTTGCTCGGAAACCCTCGGGGGCGTTGGCCCGTATCGGTAGAAGATCCCTTGGGCGTAGTATCCAGGCCGTTCTTGGGGGCCCCTCCGGGTGTGAGAAATGATGGAATCCTAGTCAAAGAGTGGGTGAAGCATAGCTGTATCCATCCACGAAAGAGGAAAACATCTCCAGGGGGTGACGTGCAGCCGGGTCGAGGCTTGCTTGATGTGAGTTGGGGAAAAAGTGGGCACCCTGCCATATGTCTTGACTCGAGGGGAATACTTTTGCTTTTGGGTTGGGCCAACGGACGACATGTCCGAGCGTTCCTACGTATCCCATTAGGATGGGAATCAAGCCATACATAGTTCTTGAAGGCCATGCAGTTTAATGTCATGCGGTGAGGACGAGGGAGGATAGAAGAACAGGAGTGGGCACATGGGGAAACCCTTACAATCATTGTATAAGCGGGGCTATATGAGCGGGTCTAAGAAATCCTACTCCTCGCTACGCAAGTACCCTCCAAGGAAACTATTCACAGGGGGGGTAGTGAGAGAGAAAAGCTTGGGGATGGACTCAAGACGAGACGTCTGAGCATTCCTATGTATCCCATTAAGATGGGAATCAAGCCACACGTAGTTCTTGAAGTGTAGTTTAACGTTGTCCTGGATGAGAAATGTGTCTCAACTGGGTATATGTATGGTACGGTGGGTAACCCGACGTGAACAAGGATGTAATCCCACACCACACCGTACAATCCCATAAGAGAGTCAGAGTCAACGAAGGACAAGGGCCCCGAGGATGCGCATGGGTCAGGAAGGCCTGACTGGATTGCAGTTTAATGTCTTGCAGTAAGGACGAGGGGAGATCTTAGTTTAAGGTCATATAGATCGGACCGTTTTTCTGTTTATCGTCCTGCAGGACGGTGGTGCAGTTTAAGGTCGTGTTGAAACATACAGTTTATGGTCGTGCTGGGACTTTTTGTAGTTTATCGTCCTACAGGATGGCGATGCAGTTTAAGGTCGTGTTGGACCATACAGTTTAAGGTCGTGCTGGACCTTTTTGTAGTTTATCATCCTGCAGGACCGCGATGCAGTTTAAGGTCGTGTTGGACCACACAGTTTAAGGTCATACTGGACCTTTTTGTCGTTTATCATCCTACAGGACGGCGATGCAGTTTAAGGTCGTGTTGGACCATACAATTTAAGGTCATGCTGGACCTTTTTGGATCAGGCGAAGTACATCTTGAAGAACCTGGCATTGGTGGGAGGAGTTACGCGCTCACCATCTGTGGTCACCAAGGGGTACGGCCCGTTGGGGTAAACCTTATGGATGACATAAGGCCCTTCCCGTTTGGGTTCTAGCTTGGGCGGTTTCCTACCGGGGATCATTGGCTCTCGAAGGGCCAGCACTAGGTCGCCCTCTAGAAAATAACAGAGGCGAACCTTCTTGTTGAAGGCCCTTGCTATCTTATTCTGATGCCTTTCCAGATTGTGCAGGGCACAAAGCTGATTCTCGTCCAGTGCTTCTAATTCATCTAGACGGATTTTGGCCACCTCATCTGGCACCTACTGGTCATAGACTGCAGTACGTAACGATGGAAGCTGGATCTCAATGGGCAGGACGGCCTCAGCCCCATACACCAGGGAATATGGGGTCACCTGGGTGGAGTTGCGAGTCATCGTCTGATAAGCCCAGAAGGTGTTGGGGATCTTTTCTGGCCAGCTTTTCTTGTTCTGACCAACCATCTTCTACAGAATGTTAGAGAGGGTTTTGTTGAACGCCTCGATCTGTCCGTTTGCCTACACGTGATAGCGGGAGGTATGGTTCGAACGGATGTCGTACTTGGCATACAATTTCTTCAGCTCAGCCGCTCGGAAGTTGGTGCCGTTATCGGTGAGGATGACATGAGGGAATCCAAACCGGTGGATGATATTGGAGCTCACAAATTCGACGATGGAATGGGCCTTGACCTCTCCGAGTGGAACTGCCTCTGCCCACTTGGAAAAGAAATTTGTAGTAGTCAGGATGAACCTACACTGGCGGGCTGTTTCTGGTGGATATGGTCCCACTACATCACGTCCCCATACCGTGAATGGCCAAGAGTACTTGGTAGGGCGGAGGGGCTCCGGTGGCTGATGCAGGAAGTTGGCGTGAACTTGGCACGCATGGAAGCTCTTGGCATACCCGATACAATCATGGATCATAGAGGGCCAGAAGTACCCCAACCCCCGGATTTGATGGGACAGTTTCAGCCCAGCTTGATGGGAACCACAGGAACCGGCGTAAACCTCTTGCATAACTTTAGGAATCTCTACTCCTTGAATGCAACGGAGGAGAACACCATCGAAGCTCCGCTTATAAAGGGTCTTTTCAAGACTGGGGCCGCTCTGGAGGGTAAATTGTAGCGCACGGCATCAGATTCGCTCACGCTTGGCCCGGTCGTCCGGGAGGCGACCATTTTGGAGATACTCGACAAAAGGTGCCCTCTAGTTGGGAGTGGCTTCAACCACTATGTCTGACGAACCCAGGACCCCTGACGTAGAGGGCCTGACGGTGAGATGACTCACCCGTAGGCCATAATTGTCCTCTTGGGTGATGGGGGAAATGACTCTCCAGTGTGCCACATGTATGATCAAATCATTTTGCTTGGGTTCCACGAGTGACGCAGCTAAGCCGGACAAAGTGTCATCTTGACCGTTCTGTGACCGAGGGACATGGGTGACCTCTGGCCGAGAGGGGAACTGGGCCATTATGCGGAGGGTGCACTCCAGAAATTTCACAAGCTCCGGATTCCTAACGACATAATCGCCATTGACCTGCTTGATTACCAGCTCAGAATCTCCTTTCACATGTAGATGGGGCACGTCGATCTCAAGGGCCAACTCGAGGCCGGTGATAAGACCCTGGTACTCTGCCTCGTTGCTGGTACACTCTTCTGACAACAGGAACGAGTATGGTAGGATGTCTTGCACCGGGGTAATGAAGACGATACCCAGGCCCACTCTGTTGAGATTAGGATCGTTGAGCCTCCTACCGGTGGGGCTCCGGGAGGCACCGTCGAAGTGCATTTGCCAACATGGGATGGCATGATCGACTGAGATGATCGCCTCATCAGGAAAATCCAGGTCCAGGGATTGATTCGCGGAGGGTGGATGGGAAGCTAAAAAGTCTGCCAACGTCTATCCCTTAATGGCCTTCTAAGGTAAAAACCTGATATAAAACTACTGGAGAATCACTGCCCATCGTGCTAATCATTCGGTCAACATGGGGCGGTTCAAGATGTACTTCAGTGGGTCTATCTGAGATACCAATTGTACCTCATGGTGCTTCAGGTAATTCTGCAACTTTTGTATGGAAAAGATGAGCGCAAGTCAGCTGTTTTCGATAGGGGAGTATTTGACCTCTATATCGAGAATCGTGCGACTGAGATAGTATAGACTGTTCTCAGTACCCTCGTTATTCTTATGGGCGAGAAGTGCGCTGAGGGACCATTCTAGGGCGTTCACGTAAAGGACCAGCGGCTTTCCGGAAATAGGTGGCATCAAAACCGGAGGTTGTAGCAGATACTACTTTATTTCCTCAAATGCGGTCCGACACTCTTCATCCCATTCATAGGTGGTGCCCTTATTCATGAGCCGGGAAAAGGGCTTACACTTGTTGTCCAGATTCGCGATGAATCGGCGTATATAGGCAAAGTTGCCTTGGAGACCTCGAAGTTCCCAAATATTGATCGGGGGAGGCATTTGGCTGATGGCCTTGATCTTCTCTGGGTCGATTTCAATGCCTCGATATCTAAAAAAAGCCAAGAAACTTCCCAGAGTTGACCCCGAAGGCACACTTCAACGGGTTCATCTTCAGGTGACAGGAACGGAGGAAACCAAACACTTTCTCAAGGTCTCTGAGATGGTCCTGGCACTGGCATGATTTGACCACTAGGTCATCTACGTATCATTCCACTAGCGTCCCGAGAATTGGCTTGAATATGCGATGCATGGCCCTCTGATAAGTGGCACCTGCATTTTTCAATCCGAAGGGCATAACCTGGTAGAAAAAGGTACCTTGGGGGCCCTGAAAGCAGTGGACTCCTCGTCCTCAAGGGCCATCCATATTTGGTTTTACTCAGAATACCCATCCATGAAAGAGAGAGCTTGGAACCCGGCTGTGGAATCAATCAATAACTCAGTCACCGGGAGGGGGAAGTCATCCTTTGGGTAGTGGCGATTGAGGTCGCGGAAGTCAATGCAGACCCTGATCCACCCATTCTTCTTCCTGACTGGCACAATGTTGGAAAGCCACTTGGGGTACTGGACTTCCTTGACGAAGTTGTCTTTGATAAGCTTGTCAACTTCAGCCTCAACCATAGCACCGTGAGAAGGGTGCATCTTTCTGGGAGGCTTCTTAAACCTACGATGGTTTGCCGGGAGGCCTAGACAGTGAACAGCTACATGGGGATCTAGTCCTGGAATCTCGTTGTAACTCCAGGAAAACACGTCACAGTGTTGTTTGAGAAAGTCTACGTACTGCTGCTGCTCCTCGGGGGACATGGCTGCACTGATCAATGTGGGTCTTTGATCTACCTCGCTACCAAGGTTCACTTGTACCAATTCATCAACCATGGTAAAGACTCCTTCCTCAAAGGAGGGGGAGCATCCTCCAGGTCTTCCTCTCCACCCGTGGGGGGATTTCCCGCAATGAGAAATACTTCTGGGCTATCAAAGCCTGAGGGGAAGCTGGTTCCAGCTTGGGAAGCAGTGGTCATCATATCAGAAGGCTCACTTGCCATTGAGACCATAGAAATGAAGGGATTCGACCCTATCCCACATGGTCTTCGGCTTAAGGGGCCACGTTTGATGATATCAAAGCAGTGGTGACGTGTCGGCCTGAGTCGGTTGATTCCAGCCCAGCGGAAGAGACACGTATGACGTACTTCCATTATCATAAGCTTGACATCTCAGTACCGCACAGGGGTAGGAGGCTCCGGGATCACCTGATCCTGGATGGTGTAGGAGTACGAGGTGATTTTCAGCCGTCGTTTGGACATGGGAACATGCCTACCTTTCATACTAGAAATAACAAAACATTGCCCCATGTCGGGGGTCATGGACTCCAATCGGTGAATCAGGAGGATGTAGGCGTCATCCATGCTTGCCCAGGGATCACTTGTGACCGGGGAGGGTTCATCCTCACTTACTAGGATTTTCTTATCCTTACTCTTGTAATAATCAGTATCCAGATAGCGGGCCTCACAAGAGGAGAAAGGAGACGCATCTCCTTGGAGTATGCCTACTCAACCATTGAGGGAGTATTTGAGGCACTGGTGATACGAAGAAAGGACTACTGCGTGCAGATGGATCCATGGCCTACCCATCAACGCATTGTAGGCGGTGTCCTAAGAGACGACCATAAACTCGATGCTAGCAATTAAGCCACCGAACTGAGTCTTCAGGCAGATCTTTCCAACTGGGGTTTTCTCAGTCCTATCGTATCCATGTATTCTGAGGTCAGAAAGAGTTAAATCATCTTCAGACAGACCCATCTTTCGCAGCGTCCGAGTCGGAATTAGGTTGATTCCGAACCCGTGTCACCGAGGAAACGGTGGACTTCCACACCATTGAAGTGGCCAGTGATGTACAACGGGCGAATATTCCCCTGTATAGGAGGGTCCTCATCTTCACCAGAGAATGAGATAATTTCCTGACATTCGGCGTTATCAATTTCCTCAGCATGGAAGGCTTCTGCAGCTGCTACCTCCGTCTCAAACTAGAGGGGGATCCTTAGGGCCTCAGAAAGTGCTTCGTGCATTTCAGACGATAGGAGAAGGGCCTCAAGGATAGAAATCCTTGCTGGAATTCCGACTAGGTGCTTCAGGACATCATACTTTCATGCCAAGCATGAACCTCTGCTTACAAGAGGTCGTTCTGCAGTTGGAGGCATAGCGGGTCCTGCCGGTTGAACCGGCGGTTGGCTAGTGCTGGGTGCATCCTACTGCCTACTAGTTGAAGCCTGGAGAGTGGTTGTCAGACTAGGATCGGATAGCAGAGACTGGCCTGTAGCCGGGAAAGACTGACTATGATACGGACAAGGCAGCTCTTCCTAATCTAGTAGCACAAACTGCAGTGGAGGTAGAGCTGAGGGCGTCAGATGGGGTTGCGCATGCTGAGCTCTGTGCTAAGCCTGCTTTCTGGTCTCAGTAGCATGCATGGCCTGGCTGAGAGTGCCTGCTAACGTGCCTCGACGACCGGCTTGGTTGCGGTTCCACTGACGTTGACGTCAGCTGGAAATGTTAGGGGGGTTCGCCTGGCGTTCCCCCTCGTCGGGGGTCATATAGGGCTTTACCAACTCCACGGTGTTAACCGAAGCGTACCCCTTCCTGTCGCTCGACGATTCATCCACCACTGGGTGGATTCCGGGAGGAATCCCCATTTCAGGGGGCATAAAGTCGCCAAGAGTGCAGGATGACGATGGCACTGGTGGAGCGCGTTGTTTCTCCTTGCGTCGTCGCTGCTTGCCCTTTTGGGAAGAGGTCAACTGTGAAGGTGATGCAGAGGTACTGACTACTCCTTCTGAAGGTTCTGGCTGCTTCAGGTGTGCCCGGATGATACCATGGGCACGGATGACGGTTTTTAGAGCCATCCAGTCGTCATATCTCTGGGACCCACGGCTGGGAACCTGCTGCCACTCTCCCTCGATGTTGCTACCGATCTTTGACCCTGCAAAGACACCTGCTACTTGTGTTGGTGTCAGGACCAACCTGACTATGTTGTTGTTGACCTAGTCTTGAAGCCAGTCTTTAAACACATAGCATTTCTTGAGGGTGTGCCCCAGAATCCGATGATAAGGACAATAGTTGGGGTGATCGGTGAGATTCTCCTCTGTCGGCCTTCTGCACTCGGGCAGGCGCACAATCCCTTGCTCTAGAGCACTTCGGAAGTAGCCAGAGACCTAATTTTCATTAAACTAATAAGTCTGGTGCCTTCTTTCCAGATAGGGGGCCTTGGGGGCCTGGCCCTGACGAGGGGTCGTAGGGGCCTGCCGAGGAGGCGGCGCCTGATTGTCTCGCCTATGTGGAGGTGGCGCATTGCGTGGGAGAACATGTCGATTCTGAGGTGGTCACTACTGGGCAGGATCCTGCGCTTGAGGTGGAGGACCTCTGCGGGGTTGCATGGCTGGTGCCGCTGGCAGTAATTCCAGTTACCTGGGGGCTTCTATTTGGGCCACCGCGGCGGGTTCGGCTCTGACAGTCCTCCAGGCTGGGATCATAGGGGGCAGCGAACGTGCCTGACTAGCCTGTTGCAGAGCCTCCTCAAGGTGCTGAGCCTTATCTGAGAAATCCCGAAACCCTCCAGGGTAGTACTGGGTAATCAGGGAAGGCACCAGCTCCGTTTTAACATTCCCTACACACATCGTCAGTAATTTCTCCTGAGTCAGTGGCATATCGAGGGAGAATGTAAGTCCCTTCCACCGGGCGATGAAATCTACGACTCGCTCATCAGGCCTTTGCTAGCACTTGAAGAGGTCTGAAATGCTGGTCTTCCGTGTGGTGGAGTTGAACTGGTATAGGAACTACCGACAGAGATCCTCCCAACCGGTCAAAGATCCGATAGGGAGCTAGTTGTACCAAACGAATGCGGGACCTTCCAATATCTGCACGAAACATCGGAACTTGGCCGCTTCTTGCTGGGCTGGAGTCCCCAGCATGGGGCCACACCTGGAAGAAAAATGGGCCAAGTGTTGTGGCGGGTCCCATGTCCCGTTGAAGGGTGAGAAAGTGGGGTTCCAAAAACCTGGGGGTGTGGGCATATCATCCACCCACACGGGATACGGTTTACCATCCGGTGTGACTGCCACCTACCGCGTTTTCAACGCTTCGAGGTGGGCTATTAGTGCCGCTATAAGATCATCTAGGTGGGGGTCCCTGTCTTGACGGGGATCCCTAATCACAAGTGCGTTTTCAGGTTCTTCGACATGGTAGATGGATTTGGCGGCTCGTGGAGGGACTGGAGGAATGGCATGTGGGGCGACTGGGGGAACCCGGACTAGATTCTACAGATTTCCCCGTCATTCAGGAGGGTTTGGCGAGACGTATCGCGCCCTCTTGCCATATGTTCTGGGTTCTGCCCGGTCTTCGGAAGTAGCATGATCAGGGTTTCCTAGAGGCATCTCACTGGGGGAAATTATTCCCGCCCCTGCTGCCCCGGATTGGTATTACCATAGTCGGGTCACCGCTCTACAGCACGCTCGGCCAAGAGTTCATCAACTAGCCTCTTCTGCTCAGCAAGCTGCTGGAGTAATGTGGCCTTCTCGGGATCTTCGTCTGTCTTCTGTACAGAGGCGGACGGGTCGGAGTTCTTGACAGTTCTGAAGTTCTCCTTACTCTTATCGGCATTTCGACTAAGTACCAGCGACTCGATGGGTACAGGGAGACCTAGAAGGTTCCTCTGCTGACGGGTAACCCTCCCTGATGGGTCCAGCAGTTGTGGTATGCCCTCGGAGGGTAAGTCTCCATCAAAAATTCAAACTCATATTCCTTGTCCACTACGTCATCCATGTGGACCGCGACCCCTCTCGAGGGCATGTCCTCAATGTCACATAACAAATCGGGCTACCGTCGGATAGGGCTGAAGAGGAGAGCGGAATAGTGTCCCTAGCCATGGACTTGCACATGGGGGTAGCTTCCCTGATGACTCTGCAGAGTACTTTGAAACTCGGAACACATTTCTATTGAAGGGTGCTCTGACGACCTGGTGACTCAGGGTGTTGGGCCACAGGGAGTGCGGCCAAATTGATCAGGCGACATTGCTCACCAATTTCTTCAAAGTGCTCTCGACTTCGAGAGTACATCACCTGCTCGTAACGAAGGCGGAAGTGTGTCTCCCATAGGGTTTGGAAAAATCACCCCACTTCTTCTAGGGTAAGGGACTCTGGCACGTGAAAGTTACGCGCCGCCGTCGGCCAGAACTCCTCCGGGAAGTGATCCTCTGCGAGAATGCTCCAGAAGCTCCTGGGTTCAGACTTGGGATCTGGCCCTGTATTGCTCCACTCGTCAACCGGGGGTGGATGAGGGACTGGTAGCGGTACCGAGGCAGACCGTTGGGACAATAAACTTGGCGGCGAGAATACTGCGAACGAGCTGACTGGCCACCGAATTCTGGGCCATCCTCTGAAAAGTGAGGTGACCTGACCACGATATCACGATACGATGGGCTGATAGCCACAACTTCATACGCAGGATTGGCGTCACCGACGATGGGTTATGTCATTTCTCTACCGTCGTTGGTCCCCAAAAAAGCTCCTCGTGATCTCTGGTAGAGGTAGAGGGAACTTCTGGTGACAACGGTGGGGATTGCACGGTCGGGACCTGAGGATTTTCCACGATTTCTTCCTCCTAGATGTACCGGCGAAGAGAGGTGGGAATCCGGTGGACCTCGCATTCTAAGAGAAATAGGATGACGTGCCTAGTTCCTTCCCCAGTCCTTGATGCGGAGGAACGTTGAGAAGCTTCCATCGCTGAGTCGCATTCTGCTTCAGAATCCGAGAAACGGGCAGGTCTGATCTCCACCCGGGCCTTTCCAAGACTCTTCTTGTGGCGGTGACGACCCGCTCTTCTATCCCAGCGTGGCTCTTCGGGACAGGGTTGATTCCAAATTTGTAGTCTTGGGGCGGCGCTGGCGCCGTGGCGGAGAGGGCTCCCAGTCGAGGTGGTCGGGGTGCGATGGGCACCAGGGCAAATTTCTAAGGGTACATGGGGAGAACCTCCATGGACAGCTCCCATGTGGGCGGAGCCTCTATTGGAATCGGGAGGAGCATGGGGAGGACCTCCATGGTTGATACGGACGGAGCGAGGCTGACCTTCACTC
This sequence comes from Viscum album, assembly GCA_963277665.1. Classification (NCBI taxonomy): domain Eukaryota; kingdom Viridiplantae; phylum Streptophyta; class Magnoliopsida; order Santalales; family Viscaceae; genus Viscum; species Viscum album. Next base: position 395,896,875 of record OY728151.1, on the reverse strand, counting down.
CTCATGTTGTTGGGGCGAGGAGGACCTTCGCCCATTTCAGAGAGGACGTAGGGAGGACCCCCACATTGGAGACGGACCGGATGGACAGTGCCTTCAGAACGGCTGTCGGGGGCAGGAGGAGGGACTCCATACCCTGTATAGTGGGCGCGATAGAGGTTTCTGCACCGAGCGTCACCACCGCGGGGCGGGTATTCCTTCGGGACGGGGGTAGCACGAGGCATAACTCTGTGACAAGATTCAGAGTGGGGAAAGCCCATGCTCTATGGAATGGTGATACGGAGTGGACCTTCGTATGGAGTGACGTTACCGTGGATTGGTTCGCGGCAATCATCGCTCAGGCCTGCGACCCCGAGAGTCAACCCAGCCTGCCCATGGGGCGGCTGAGGCCTCGATCGCGGTCGGGTGAAGGAGTGCCCCTACTTAGTGTATGCAGTAACTCCATGATGTACGTCGGCGATGGCTTGGGCCATAGTAGTTGTTGACGTCGACGTATCTTGGCAAGCGTCCTCATCCCAGGCCCGGCGCTGACGTCGGGTCAAACGACCAGGTGCAGGTGGTGCAGGGGCATAGCCTACCTGCTCTTCCTGCGGAATCGGACGATGGCGTTGATGCGGCCTAATGGGATCCCTTTCCTGGAGCCCTTGGATTGGGACTCTGAGCGGGTCGAACCGGATGTCACCCGTCTCATCAGCATAAGGCGAGGAGTCGTCGAGGCATTCCGGGGACGGGCTCCTGAAACGATTGAACGTTGGGGTGGGGAGTAGGGGCTCCCTGTGCAGCCTGTTAGGGCAGCATTGATGGTGGGTCCTGGATGCCTCCAGGTCCAGGAGGTCCATATCCCGAGTTGGGATGACCCCTTCCTCCTCGTACCTGCATACAAGGTTGTTGATCACCCTTCGCTGGATGATCTCTGACAGGAAGAGGGGACGTGGGTGCCCTACATTCACAGATGTAGAGGTCGTCATGGCGGCAGTGGAGCCACGTGGGGCGGCTGTGCCGGTATTGCCCCTGCCCTTGTGTAGGCGAGCGGGCGGTGATCCCGTCTCCATAGCAGCGACCTGGTTCCTGGGAAACAGAGAGATCAACTCATCTGCACTGCGAGGAAAAGGGTTGACAACCAGTGCCCCATTGTCATTCCATTCTCCATGTCTGTAAGAAGGATCCATGCCAACACGTTATAGAATGGAATGCCCCACGTTCTACTTCCCCAACATTCGGTGAGTTTCATGCCAGGCCCGCTATTTGCTTAGCGGGACCCGGTGCCGGATATCTGGATCCGGTGACACGTCAATCTACTGGTGTCTCGAACTCTACTAATCTCCACATTGAGTAGAATAATTTCACGTCTGGTTCACTATTTTTGTTTCTGACGCTTTCACCGGGGCGCGCACGCATCCGTCTACGGAGGAGGACGCGCTACGTTGTGTGTTTCCCCGCATTCCCTCTTTCCAAAGGCGGGCGGCATTCGCTCCTTATTCAGGGATGTCTGCTCCTTGATCGAAACTGGGATGATGGGATGTCGGTTCTTCCTTCTGTGGATTCCTCCTCAGAACTCGTCACCTAGTCCGGGTCTCCCTTATAGATTTAATACGTTGTTCATGAAACTCTTCCCAGTACCATGTTTCCATGGACGCCGGTTAATTACACTGCTTCTGTCAGGACATTCCAAAGGGTCCAGTCAAGGCAGCAACCTTTAGTTGGGGGAGTAGTCACATAGAGGCATCAGTAGCGTGTCTGTATATTGGAGAACTAGTATGTCTATCTTCTGTCCCTTGTCATGGGGCTTCTCGAGGGCGTGGAGGCCTGAGGTATCCCACATCGAGCGTGGGGAATTATGTACCATAGACGTATATCTGAGGTTTTCCTCAGCTTCCTGTGTTTAACATAGGGTATGCCGCAGGTTTAACGTCCAGCGGAGACGGATCGGCCCGACCAGAGCATTAGCTAGAATGGATCAGATTGAGGAATTTCCCTTGAAGGGGTGCCGATATTGGGACCAGCCCATGGGCGGCTGTGAAGGGAAGAAGAATGGTATGATCCTGCCAGGACTTGGCAGTCTGGGTGAGAATTAGGATGGGTGATGGAGAGTTGAATGAAGTGGAGGGGGAATGAAATGGGACCATCGTGGGGGCGACAGTAAAGTTGGGCTTGAGCCTCGAAGAGACCTCCTACATATCCCCATGGTAGGGAATCAAAGTCTGTGTAGTTCGGGATGGTGCTGGCGAGCCGAAGTGAATGTGGACCTTGGTCCGATGGGTGTCGTCAGCGATTTGACGCGAGTGAGGACCTTGGTCCAGATGGTGCGGGGCTTACACACTAGGCTGCCTAGGTGCTGATGACCTGACGTGAAGAAGGTCGAAGTGACCGATAGGTGGTGGGCTCAAACCTCTGGGAGGCTTCCTACATACCATGCCTTGACATGGATCAAAGACCTTGTAGTTCAAAGGGTTTGATCGGTGATCCGACGTGAATGTGGACCCGGGGGTCCACAAGTGGTGGGCTTGAACCTCATGAAGGATTCCTACGTACCATTCCTTGACATGGATCAGAGTCCTCATAGTTCGGGTTGGTTTCGTCGGCGAACCGACGTGAAAGTAGACCCATGGTTCCACTAGTGGTGGCCTTGAACCTCATGAAGGCTTCCTACGTACCATGCCTTGACATGGATCAAAGACCTTGTAGTTCGGAAGGTGGGTGTCAGCGAACCGATGTGAGGAAGGGACCTTGATCTGATGGGAGATGGGCTTGAACCTCATGGAGGCTTCCTATGTACCATGCCTTGACATGGATCAAAGTCCTCGTAGTTCGGGTTGGTCACAATAGCTTTCCGTCAGACTGGAATGTAGTTTAACATCTTGCGGGACAGGAATGAACTCGACGTGAATAAATGATGGGTGGGATTGAACCTCAGGGAGGCTTCCTACGTACCATTCCTTTACATGGATCAAATACCTCTTAGTTCAAATGGATGTGTAGTTTAACGTCATGCTGGATGAGGTCATACAGTTTAACGTCATGTTGGACGTGGTGTTGTCATGGCCAATGCTTACTCTAAGCCCACGTGTGTCACACTCGGTGTGAGAAACAAGAGGCAGCAAGGACCTGACAATCACGTCGTGAAGGGTGCGTCCGTGAGAAGCAAAGAGGGGCTTACGCGTTGGGAGGCCCATGGTGCTGGGACTTACTCCAGCATGGAGGCCCGAAGTTCGGCAAAGCGCGACGAGAGAGGGATTTGGGACCAATGATGGGAGGTACCTCGTTCCCTATCACGCCCTCCACTGACCTTGGTAGTGGGGAAGTACAGAGATGCAGGGGTGCAGCCTTCCGCAAGAGGGGCTAGGGCCTTACACCAATGTGGTTTCCGTTATCCCATGGACATACGCTACCCTGAGAAGGAGGATATCATCCCATGTGGAGGGGTTGACCCCGCTTCTTTGGAGATGGGTGGCGTAAAAAATTTCTGAGCTGGGGGGACCCTACGTGCGAGGCACGGGGCCGGATCACAGTTTAACGTCATGTGTTGAGGAAGAGGTGCTTGGCAGTTTAACGTCCTACAGCTCGGACGAGGTGGGTTCACTCCACACCCCTAGGACTTAAATGACCGGCACCCTTTGCTCCTTGGGGAATGGAAGGTACCGGTAAGGCCATGGTCAAAGAGGGTCATAGAGCGAACCATCGAGGGGTCCACGTTAGTGTGGCTATGCGAAGAAGCAATAGCCGTTAGCGTGCCTATGAGAAGAAGCATTAGGCGAAGCAATGCTACGAGTGGTGTTGTCCATGGGACTTTGAAATAACATCGTGTAAACCTGGAGGGTCGCACGGGAAGAGGAATTGCCTAGCAGAGGAGTGTGCTTCGCGAAGTGGAGTGCCTTGGCCTTAGTATGGGTAAGAGGTGTGGATGGGGGGTGCTTCGCGAAGTGGAATAGTATTCGTGGGGCACTGCCTCGCGAAGCAGAGGTGCCTCGCGAAGCAAGGTTCCGCGAGGCAGTTTGCTTCGCGATATGTAGCGATCCTGCCTTAGCATGGGGATCACTTGTACATGATTGTTGTTTTGCGAAGCATAAACGCTCCACAGCTGCCTAGGTTCCCTTGGGAATCCCCCTCCTTCGCGAATTCCCTTGGGCTTCGTGAAGGGAATCCCTCTCGGAAGAGGGGCTCAAATGAGACAAAGCGAAGGTGTCACATGAGGTAGAAGTACCTCATGGAGCTCATGATTCCCGGGGCGAAGGGTGCTTCGCGATTCGGGAGAGGAGAAGCCGAAAGGTCGGATGGTCCATCCTTCTGGGCTCAGGGGGAACCCAGTATTTATAGGCAAGGGGCGCAGCAAAGCAGAACTCACGCGGCGTGAAGGGGCGGCAGTTGCTTCGCGGCGGGCTCGCGAACGTCAGGCCATTCGCGGAGAGGTACCGCCTCCGGTGCTTCACGGTGGGATCGTGAACATCACCTCCATTCGCGAAGAGGTACTGCCTCCGGTGCTTTGCGGCAGGATCGCGAACGTCACATCCATTCGCGGAGAGGTACCGCCTCCGGTGCTTCGCAATGGGATCGCAAACGTCAAATCCATTCGTGGAGAGGTACCGCCTCTGGTGCTTCGCGGCGGGATCGCGAACGTCAAATCCATTCGCGGAGAGGTACCACCTCTGGTGCTTCGCGGGACCGCGATGCTCGGTGGTGCTTCGCGTCGGTGCTTCGCGAAGCAGCGTCCGAGGCTTCTTTTTTCTCCTTCCTCCCGTGCAATATTTTGGCACCAACAGTGGCATCAATAGAATTTGTAGAATAATAAATGAAATTAATAGAGATAAATAGAATTAAAAACATAAAAAATAGAAAATAATTAAAAAAATTAATAAAATAAGCTCTTGGGTCTAAGCGCCTCTACACATCGAGGGTTCTGAACTATTTATAGAGAAAAAAGTACATGACATGTAAACGGTTCATGTCATGTAATGATTTAAGAGGCTTCTACTTTGACACCTACACAATTTGTAACTTCTTTTAATGTCATTAACTTTAGATCCACCAATTCCTATGAATATTTTTTTATCTTTACATATTTTTTAGCTTGAATATTCAGCATCAACTAGGTTTGAACTTTCTCTAATCATGTAATGAGTTCATGCCTTGTAATCTTTAGATTTAGACTTTGAATCATTCATGAAGTATATTAAGGATACACATCATGTACTTTCTTCATTCCGTATATTTTTTATTCATTTTTTGTAATTTAGATGGAATATTGTATGTTCAAGGAGTAAAAATCATTTACTTTAGATTCATGATGTGTGAGGATGATTTCTACCATTTTTTCAGTGTTCCTCCCTTGAGCCTTAAATTCCTAATTTCTGCAAAAATGCATAAAAACCTATTATATTATCAAATAAATTATTATTAAACATTAATGAAATGTATCTAGACTATATATATAAATTCTCCTTATCGAATTTCCCCACCTTTGAACAATTTCGTGTCCTTCAGAAAAAACCATCTCAACAAGGATTCAAAATCAAACAATCATTAAACGAGAAACATTCATTACAACCAAGAAAATAAAAAATAAGTGCAAAAAGAAAAATTAAGGCCTCCAGAATTGATTCTATGGAGAAAATTGGTCATTCCTCATAGTAAATTTATTTATTCATATTATTTCTTCCTTAAATTACAATTTCAAAAATGTTCCTCATAAGATATACCTATTTTTTATTTACCTCATAATGAACTTTCTCTCATCACCCAATGAAAATATAACAAGAGTTCTGCTCATACCCTGAATACATGTTCCTTACCATAGGATTAAATTGGTTCTAAAATCAAAACTTTCTAAAAAAAATATACAAAATTAATCATGATGGATTCAGTAATAGGGTAAAAATGACCCCGAGGATGAGGATAGGTGGGAAAGTGATAAAAATCAGGATCAAAGAGTAGAGTAATATCTAAAGTAAAATTCATTGTAATCCTAAATAGTTAAATGAAGTAACATCTCTTAGAAGAAATGTGTGCATTCTTAAAATGGCTCAAATTGGGTCCATTTATATGGTATGTAAGTATCAAAAATGTACCATGTTCCTTTATTTTTTCTTTTTATTTATTTTTTGAAAATCATGTTCTATCTAGATATCACATTCATCACTAAACTACATATGATCCATCATAGAATTCATCAGCCTGGTAATGGTGATTTTTAACTTTCCTAATACACAACCAAATACTTTATTTTATTCTTATTTTTCAAAGGAATGAGGTAGTCATAGAAAATTCCAAAGGTAATCATAGACCACATCATAAAAATATAGTGAAAGTGAAAAAAAAGTGTATCCTCGTTATCACATCTCATATCCATCAGAAGTGAAAAATACCCCACGATTAATAATAATAAAATCATGAATCTCACCAAGAGAAATGTAGGATGGTAAAATAGGCTTCGAATGGATCTATCCTAATAAGGCCATTCATGGATTCTATGGGAAAAAGTAGAAAAGTTTTGCAGGTGGGTTTCAGAAAAACTGGATCAACAAAGATTACCTCAATAATTTTAATAATATATTTGTTCAATAATATCCTCAATAAGACCTCAATAAAGTTTATGATAAGTTTAAATGTCCCATTTCTCTATCATGAAATATGGTCAGAAAAAAAATATGATAGTGTATGTCAATAATCCTCTTGGGAATGTGAGTAAAAAATAATTTTCAATTACTCAGTGAATAATATCCATTTATAATTCAATCCAAATAAATTGCAAGATTCAACAATTATAATTAAAATACACAACTCAACAATCATTCTAAAAATATAAATATGAATAGAAAAAAGATCCCCCAAATAAATATCATAAATGTGTGTTTTATTTAAATTCATGTATTTAGATTTAAAGTTTAAAGCATGTTTTCAATTAAAAATGTCTCATAAATTATTGAAAATAGTAATTAATATTACTATATTGATAATAAATCTCAAAAAATACTTCCCCACACTTAAAATGAGATAGTGTCTACACTGTTATTGAAATCATCATGGGAGATAAAGAATGCATATCATAGAGACAATTGAAATAGAATTTTAATAATTAAAAATAGGTAATTGAGAGAACCCTATAATGAAATTCATCGCATTGAGAAACTTATTGGATGTTTATTAGAAATTATGATACCTATAAAAATTGTTTAAATCAAAATACCTAAACTAGATAAACCATTAGTTTATAGGGGTTAATAAATTTGGAAGCTGAAAAATAATAAAGTACATGCAGTCAAAATTAGTAGAAGACAAGTTTGATAAATTTTGTAAGGGAGTACAATGAAGTTTTGGGTGAATGAAAGATATATGATGCAAGAAAAATGAAAAATGAAGTACCTAATAATGTAACTAGAAATAAATAAAACAAAATAAATATGGGGTTACTCCCAAAAAGTGCTAATGATGACATCAACTTCCAGATAGATGGATAAAGGATTCAGTCAATTTCATCCAGATTCCTAAAGGTTCGCTTCCTCCTACAATTATTGGTGGAAGTGTCATTGAGATCAAGGGGGGAATTGGTGGGATTAATAACCTCATGAATGCATCGAGTATGAATATCATGTGGTAGGAAGATCATCTAGGAACATCATGGAGGGGACCTCTGATGAGAAAGGATCTCAAGTTGGAGATCATCAACCTTTCTATATAGGTCAACCATATTCTTATAGATATCTAATGGGATGCTAGAGGATGGTCTTATAGGCTCATCAGTGATCAGAAAAGAGGTAGTAGAGATAGAAATAGTTAAAAAAGGAAGCTGTAAAATGAAAATGAGCTAACAAGTAGTCAGGAAAAAAATTGTATCCTATCCATATGTATAAGAAATGATACATTTGTGTAAAATGGAATACAAGAAAATATAAAAAATGAAACCCAAAAATAGTGTACAAAAGGGGAGGGGACTAGTACATAACTAGACAGTAAGATCAATGTCACTGATATTCATATCAGAAGTCCCCTCCTAAACAGTGGGTGCCTATAGCTGGCCCTCCCTATCGATTTTATCTATAGATGATGGGGATGGTGGATTGACCATCATATCATGTGTTGTGGTGATATTAGTAGGCTAGACAAAGGTATGAGGATTAAAAGTGTCAATTTATATGGTGGTTGTGTGTCTGACAATTGGATAAATCAGTTGAAACTCTGATGAAGATGTTTGGGTGGGACACTTTCCCCATCCGGTCAGCGATACAAGATACATCTACTGGACAGCAGGGTCTGTGAGATCAAGAGGAAGGTCGAAAATGGTGGTGTGTGGGGTGAGAAAGGATGAGGAAGAGGGGCATGTAGTAGGTTGTGGATGGTAAGTAGTAGGGGATGCTGGTGGGGAAGGGTGGGTGAAGTGATTTTATTTAATGAATGGAACACATAAATAGGGAAATGTTATCACTGGTTCTCTAGGATAGACTAAAGAAATAGAAATTAGTCAATGGGAAGTGGTGCAGTGGGTGGAGATGCAGAATGGGTAGTGGATGCAGGGGGTGGATAAATGGTGGTAATAGTATAGGTAGAGGTAGGGGTGGGGGTATAGGGAGTTAAAGGATCAGTAAGGGTAGGGAGGTCTTGGGTTGGTAATGTTCTAGTCCAAGGTCATCCACATAATATAGGGTCCACATATATGTTCCATCAAACCTCCTCAAGAGCCCCTTATTATGGATCATGAATAGGTTAATAGGAATCATCCTTCCAATCCAAGAGAGAGGTTGAGTTCTATCAAGGTTTCCAAAATGGTGTGCTAGGTGGCTGATGAAACTTCCCCCAATAGAGTACCTTTGTCTCACCATACCTGAGTCTAATAGTAAATATTAAACCGATGGTCCATGTCAATGACTGGGATGCCCATGGCTGAGGTGAGAATACAAACTTCTATCTATTTGATGTCTCCATGAGCATCTCCTCTAACCAACTAGACATGTTCCAAATAATGATGAAGAATCTAAAAGGTAGCACTTTGAAGGTGTGTTATATTCATCGTGTAAGGATTGTAGAAGCTCTATAGGTATCATGAAATCACTTCCAAATGCCCAGCCACATTCTCCTTGGAAAGGTCTAGTCACATAGATGAATATGATTATGAGGAGACATAATCCTCAGTGTAGATGTCAAGTCCAATGTCAAAGATGCCAAGGGTAATCTCCCAAGGTCAGCCACCCAACTGAAAGGTGGTGTTGGCCACATCGACCTCCATAGTAGAAAAGAACTCAAGAAAGGGCTCTTGGAATGTCTCCATTCGTACCTATGTAATGATGGAAAGGTGAATCCAATCCATCATCCCTAGGAACAACTTGTGCGCGTGAATGTGCTCGATCATGGCCAAGTACAAGGTCTTGTTAGACCTCATCGGCTTGGCCTAGAAGTGGAAAACTGAATCTGATGTTGTAAGTGGAAAAAATGAAGACATTGATGTAGGGTGGGCATGGGGAAGCACCCTATACAGACTAAAAATTATATTATATTTTTTTTTCATAAAATCTTCTTTGTGGTAGAAGTAACCAACACCGACATCTAGGATTCTAAACACACACTACGCTATATTTCAAAATTTAAAACAATGTAATAAAGGAACACCGAACCTGAGGAGGCCTTGATCCAAGTGACTCCTGCATTAACCAAAATCACATCACATTACCTTCTTCTTGGGAACATAGTTTTCATTGTCATCATCATCATCGTCTCCCTATAACTACCAAAGCTGGTGAATGAAATAAAGGAAATTCATAATATCGTAGTCGTCAATGAACCATCATTGTCTTAAAAATCCAACAACATTAACCAGCATGGACATAAATAGTGTCATCACCATCAAACCCCAAAGCTAGAAAGTCTTATTCAGAACCACCATAAACCAGCCCAGCAAAACTAAAAACCATGCCAAAAACATTCTGTAGCAAATCGATACGAACAAAACCATTAAAACAAATAAACATCCAAACAAAAATTGAAACCCAAATCAAGGAAGAAATTAAAATATAGCATAATTACTAAACCAGAATCCCTAAAACCAGAGAAACTGAAGAACCCAATCCATCACTCCTCCATAACATTCCCAAGACACCATAGAACCATTGAGTATGACAAGGATGGTTAAAAGAAATATGGTAACAGTAGAAAGAGTAGCGGAGGAGGATGGACGAGCCTCAAAATCCGAACACCATACTAGAAGGAAATCAAAACACAAAGGAACCACAGGGAAAAGAAACAAGAGTGGTATGATTCACAAAAAGGTGAGGGGATGTCGAAGCATCAGAAAATGGATAGGGGTGATAGAAAGCAGTGAAATGGGAGTAAGGGGAAAAAAGATGAAACCCAAAATGTCGAGGAAGAGAAAGGATCCATTAATGGATGAACCTTTTGAGGTAAACAGAGATCAAATGAAATCCTAAAGGAAACAGGGTTTATGAGAGAAAAAATGATGAACTTTAAGAAATGAGTCTGACCAAAAAATGAATTTGGAAGAAACCAAAACTGAATCCATCACCGAAGTGAGAAAGGAAACTCTGCCAGGGAGAGGAGGAGGATGAAACCAGAAGACCACTAAGCAAGATGAATGAAGGGCCTCCATAATAATGGCTAGAAAAGAAACCCTGGATCCCAAAAGAGAAACTGTCAGGAGAGGGGAGAGATCAAGAGAGAATGGTGACATCCCTAGGAAGCACCCTGGGATGAGCCAGATGTGGACTAGTACACCTCTAAATCATGTGGGTTGGTAGAAGCATGTGTGGAGGATAAGGGTGATGAATCTTTTGGTGTTAGTGGTGGTGTTGGAAGTGTAACGTCCTAGCACTTGGGTGGCGGAGGATAGTCACCTTAATATGTGCTTTTAATTCATGCCATTGTGGAAAGAAGTGGGAATGAGGGAAGAAAAAAATACCATAAGGTTTGGTGGATGAATGGGGGATAATGGGATGTATTTCATAGGTCGTTGGAGGGGGAGTGGTGTTTGGGAGAGGAAAGACGGAACTAAGCTGGGGTCAAATATTAACTTAGGGTTCATGGGTTTTTAAATTCGTCTCGTGTATTTCATGTTGTTTATATATTACAATATGTGTAAATCATGGGGTTTTTATATTTCAAACTCGACACATTCACAACATTTTTTTGGTTACATGATGTGCATTTTTTTGATCAATTTTAAAAAAATCAAAATTTAAATTTAACAAACTTTTGAAAAGCACCCTCAAAACCAAATAAAACTTTATTTAATTTCACTAAAACTCTAACATATCATAATTTACCATCCTTTCATCACTTTATATATTTTCTAGAGTTAGAAATTATTTTATTCAGATGATTTCAACAATAACATTGAACTTCTCTTGGAATGGGACTTAGAAAAAGAGGGTATAAATGGTTGTACAAAATTCCTTGTAAGAGGTGTAGTGAAATTATTATTCTTGAGGGGACTAGATACCTTATAAATCGGATGTATTTTGTTATTTATATCATTATTGGTCACATGATCATCTTTCTTATCATTAAGATATATAAACTAAAAATTAAATGGGTCGTCACTTTTATTAGAAGCCTTCACCAAATCAAACACAACATGTTCTTCTCCAACCTTGAATATATATCTACCTTGGTTAACATAAATTAGTGATTTCCCTATGGTAAGAAATGGTCTTACTAAAATAATGGAAAAATCTACCTTTTCATCCATGTCCAGGATGAGGAAATCAACAGGAAAAATGAATTTTCAATCTTTTACTAAGATTTCCTCAAGTAATCCTTGAGGATTCTTGACTGAGTGGTTAGAAAGTTGATGTTCCATCCAGGTTGGTTTCAGTTATCTGATCCCCAACTATTTTAAGACACTCATAGGCTTTATATTTATACTTGTTCTAGATTGTACTTGAATTTTTCAAAATTTCATGTCCTTATAGTTCAAGGAATTGATAAACATCTAGGGTCTCGTGTTTTTCGAGGTAGCTTCTATCAAAAATCCTTAGAGAATTCATAATTTAGGGAGATGAATCCTAAGTCCTCCATATTTATTTTACTTTAGAGAAAATCTTTAAATAATCTTACATAATAAGGTGCAATAGAAATTTCCTCAAAAAATGGAATGTTAATGTGCAGTTTCATAAACATTTTAGGAAATTTTTTATATTCTCAATATTTCGCCACTTTATTCATCCTTCTAAGAAATGGGGAGGTGGATTGTATGGTGGTGGGGCACATATACTTTTTATTTTTAGGAACACCCTATATGGAATCTTTTTCAGTGGATTCTATCTCCTAAGTTCTCTCATATAGATCTTTATAATATTCTTATAAATGATTTTTCTCATTTATTCATTTCCATTTAATGTATAGAATCTTTCAACTTATAATGAATATATCTTTATACTCCTCCCTCTAATGATCTTATGTATTATTGGAAAAACTACCTGGTAGTTAATTAGATAAATTATTATTGATCTATCTTACTTGATGATCCATGTTGTGTAGGGAATCCTTGTGTTTTTTCATTTCACTATATTAGGTTGTGATTATTTTGTATTCTTTCTGCATGAAGGTCATGATTAGGTTTTCATGATTTTATTGGTGATGTTGTACTTCTTGTGGTGTTATTAGTATGGATTGTTTGAATTAATGTTGTTAAGATGGTGGAAATTGTAAATCTATAGGAAAAGGTTGTTGTAATTTTTATCATGGTTAAGGAGCTAGAAATATTTATGGGTACCCAGGTGGTCCATGATTCCTTGGTGGCACACGTGCACTCTTTTTTTGATAATAACATTGGTTATGTTGTTTTGGTTGTTGATATGGTCTCTGAGGAATTTTTTTTTATTGATATTTTTGGGTATGTTGGTACTACTGATTTTATTGATAATAATTTATATAATTACAATCTTGGTATTAGGGTTCCTCTATACCAAACCTATAGTCTTGGTATGGGTGTGGGCCTTCACACATGTCATAGGATTGTATCTCCATAACAGGAGTAGGGGTGGTGGTGTCGAAGTAGGCAACTGAAATGAATTGAGATTCTTGGTTAGGGAATTAACATGGACATCCAGGTAGGTTTTTTCCTCTATCAGATGTATTTCATACTAGGGAGGTCCTCTATCACTTTTTCATATGATGGAATTTTTTGAAATATCACCGAGAATGGATCTTCCAACTTTAGGCCTCTTTAGAATGAGCATGCCTTCAGTTGAGACATCTACAACAGTATGATCAGTAGGCTGGGGTCCCTTTAATTTTTTTTTAAATTTAAGCCACACATCTAGTTCATGATGTGGGAACTTGCGAGTTTTCTCCTTGAATCTATCCCAGACTTCCCAACATGATCATTCATCTACCTCGTTGAAGTTTTCATTTTGATTTCTTAACATCCATGTTCAAATCAAAGGGAAGTATTAATCAATGAATTTCATGGCTATACTATCCTAATTCATGATGGACTCAAGATCATGAATTTTTATCCAATACTTGTATCTTTCACTCAAAGGGAATAATAAAAAAACATAGTCTTATTGCATCATAAGAAATTTTGTGGTTGTGAAGGGTATTATGAATCTCTAAGAAATTTAAAATGTGTGCATGTGGGTCATCTATTTGATTCCCACTAAATTTCCCCGTATTCTGGATCATATGAATGATTCTATGTTTCATCAAAAATGTGTACACCTAAATATGTGGGAAAAAAATGATTGGCATAGCATTGCTAATGGAAGAAAAGCTATTGTCCATTACGGTGCACTCCTTCAACACAAGTCTCTTATCTTTAAATTCAAGAGGCATATATTGGGGGTTTCTGAAGGTGTAGTGGTGAAATATTTTTTATATTATCCATTGTGAAACATTAGCATTCAACTAAGTTTATATCAATCTCAAGATCGAAAAGAATTATTTTTATTGTGTCCAGGCTGCTTGGGCGAGTTATGGAACTCTAGTGTGTGCACTAATCCAAAAGGAATCGAATGAAGGTTCTATTCTATAAGCATAAAATTGTAAAAATATGAATGGGAAAGGAAAAAAGAAGAAAAGTGGGAAAGGGTGAGGTAATTTTAGGTTCGTTCCCTAGGTTATTGTGCTTAATAATAGCAGTCCCCTAGAGCAGTGCCAAAAAGTTTATGTGTCTGGATGAAATCATTGATTCCTCTAGGTGTTGATCATATTATTAAATTATTTTGAAAAACTAAACACATATATTATGGTATAGTAAGTGTAATTCCAGGGTTGAACCCACAGAGATGGCTTGTTAGATAAGAACCCCAATTGATAGACCCTTTTTAGGCATTCCTCATATTTAGTCTCTTTGGATTCGATTAACTAAAATTAAGTATCTTGGTTCTAAATATGGATTAAAGGAAGAGATTGGAGACAATTTCAAGGTATATTCAAGGGGTATATTCAAGGGGTAATTCTCAATATAACTTGATATTGACCTATGGAATAGGCTGAAAAGTGGTGAAAAAGTCACCCATTGATCTTGGTCCAACCAATTGGATCAACCAATTTGGGAAAATAATCCTTAATCTAGAGAAATGGATAACCTAAGCAAAGGAATCATAGATTCTTTGAAGAAATAATTATAGGCTATTCGACCTAACATAATATTCTCCAACTTGGTCATAGTCATTCAACTTGAACCACTGATGGTAAGGGATAATTAAAAATAACGAGATTATAAATTTCTAAAAACCTATTTATTATCTATAGGGTTAACTGGGTTTGATTTTAGATATTCATTAGGTTTAACCACCCCAACTCTCGACCTCTAAACCTAATTGAATATGTTTTGCATGATATAATTGAATGAAATGGGGAAATATATCACAACATGATTAGTATAAAAAATAAATGACAAAAAGCAGATCATTTCATAATTAAAATCATGAAAATTTTATTAATTACTAACTTGGAAGAAGAAACAATGAAAAACAAAAAGGAAATATAAGTATTACGGAAAATGGGATTGGAAATAGAATATTGAAACCACAATGATCAACAAACGCATCTCAAAATTGAAATCGGAAACAACATAATGTGTAGAATAATAATAGAAAAAAATAGATATATATGAGATTGACAATGAAAAAAAATGGAGAATAACAAAATAAATAAAGAAAATATATTCCCAGTTCCAAGATCCTCTACATGTCTAGGGCGCTGAAATATTTATTGAGAAAAAAATGTACACAATGTGTTAATGGTTCAAGTCATGTACTAACTTAAGTAGACTATTCTTCACCACTTACATGAAATTTAACTAATTTTCTGTTTTTTACTTTATATCTTCAGAATCCTCCAAAAAATTTGCATCTTTGTGGATTTTTCATCTTGAATATTCAGCAACAATAAGTTTTGAACTTTCCCATAGTGTGTAATGAGTTCATTCTATGAAATCATTAGATTTGGACATGTAATATTTTCTTACTTTTAATCAATATAAATGTTGTGTACGTGTTTCATTCTTTGTATTTGGGATTCATGGATTTTAATTTGGCTGGAAGATGATCCTTCCTAGGATTAATCATCGTGTACTTCAAATTCATGATGTGTAAAGTCGATTTCTACAATTTTTCTAGTATACCTCCATTGATCCGTGAATTCTTAATTCTTGAAAAAAACACATCAAAACCTAGTGTATTATCAAGTGAATCATGATTAAACATTAATAAAACATATCAAAATATATATATATAAATTAATCTTATCAATTGTGTTAACCAATATTTTCATTTTACCTTGGTAATTACTTTCTTGGTGTACATATTTTTCACACTCAAAACATCTTATCATTCATTTGAGACATTCATTTGTTTTATTATTCCCACATTATGGAAATTTTATAAGATTAATCTTTTTTCCTCTATAGTCTTTTTAAAATTACATCTTTCCCTTATTATGTGTGTTAATAAACTCACAAATTTTTAGATTTTTAATCATGTGATGAGATAATTGATTAGGCATGATCACAAATTTTCTCATTCCAACTCCTTTTTCATTTGGTTTCTTTATTGATTCAATATGGTTTTCCTTATGACGTTTCAATTCCTTCATGCTTGGGGGATATTGTAGAGTCAATAAGGTTTTCTTATGACTTTACGAATCATTCTTATTTTGAAAATAATAAACACCTTATCTCAAGACAAATCTCATTTTACCCTGTGTTTTGCTTCTATAAGGAAAATTTTCCTTCCCCAAGGAAATTTATTCTTACCATGTTTTTCATTGTTCATTATCTTGACTAAGTATAAAATTTTGTTTCATATCTAAAACCTCATAATCATATAATACTTAGATAAAGAGCATTCTATTTTTAGGATCTGAATTCAGGTTCTGAGTTCTCTGAATACAGACTCTGAACTCTTATAAGTTCTGACTCTGAGTTCTTCGAATTCAGACTCCGAACTCTTCTGAGTTCGAAATCCAAGTTCTATGAATTTTGACTCTGAACTCTTCGGAGTTCTGACTCCGAGTTCTCTAAATACAGACTCTGAACTCTTCTGAGTTCTAACTCCGAGTTCTCTGAATTCAGACTCTGAACTCTTCTGAGTTCTGACTCTGAATTCTCATGAACTCTGACTCCGAACATTGTAAAGTTCTGACTCCAAACTTTGTAAATACAGATTCCAAATTTCCTTCAAATTCTGACTCCAAAAATCTATAGAGTTCAGGTTCCGAATTCCTTAGAAAATAGAATCCTAATATCCTAGTATTATAGACACCGAATCTGTTTTTGGTTAGAGTATGAACTTCTATTTTCTTACAATCCGAATAACTGTTTTTTGATATGTAAAAATATTTTTTCTTACACTTGTTTTTTTTATAAAAAGATGTCCCACTTTCAGTTACTAACAAACCATTGTTTGAGTGACAAGTGTACAGGTCCCTCCAAAATTCAAGGAAAAATATGACCATTGGAGGAGGGAGACGACCGTTGGAGCTATGCCTATAAATAAGAGCTCATTTGAACAAGCTCAAAAAACTAAAACTTTTGACAACTGTGCTTACATGCTGTTGAAGTGATTTCTATAGAGAGGCTCTTATAAACTCTCAAGTTTTATGCATAAAGTTTTAACGGCTTGTTCAAACTTTTTTTCGTGCAGATTTAATTTGTGTAAAGGTGTGATTTCCTTGAAATCAGAGACTTTGGGTTGTGAAGTCATAGGTGCCGATTTCCTTACAAATCGAGGGCTTGCAAGGATAAAAATAAAAATATCAATCTTCGGATTAAGGGATTAACTAAGATTGGGTAAGACTGAATTTCATGAAATTATAAATCAAGGGACCTTTATCCAGGATTGTTGGATACCCATTTCTTTGGGTTAAAAGAGTTACTACTTATTACTTGTAGTGTTTCAGTTTTGTTTTCTACTGTAATTTTGGTTGTTAAGGAAAGTATAACTTTCTTAAACTTCCTTAAACTTTTACACTGATTATATAGGATTCTATTTGCTTTAAGTTAGAATCTTAATTGTTGTAAACTTTTTTTAAGTTTCATTTCTGGAATCGCTTTTCTGGAATCAAGCAAGTTATTAGAATTTATAGGTGTTGTGAATTTTGTTTATACAAAATTTCCTTAAGATTTTTTAAAGTATAAAATTCACCCCCCCCCCCCCCCCTCTTGTATTTGAGTATCTTCATCATAATTTGATACTACAATCAGTATCATATCTATCGTACTATTTATCCTACATTTTATTGATAAAAATCATATAATTTCCTGTCATTTTAAACATGAATACTCCTAGTTCCATCCATTAACAAAAACAAAACATCATAGTGTGAGCAATAATAGTAATATTGAAGAATCATGAAAAATCATTTATAGTATTTCTAAATAATGACACCTCATTTTAAATCTATGAAACCTTAATTTTAACAAAGTTCAACCATGATCATTTCCAAAACATTAGGATGTTATCCTATACTTATTAAAATCTCAATAGTTCTCATTATGTCTTTTAATCCTAGTTTCTAAAGGTTAACTAAACCTTTCTTTGATACCAATAATAGAAAACCATAATTTTCATATATAGATATCACATCTTAATTGATGAATATTTATTTCATAACACAATGATCCACACCATAATCATATAGTTCCAATTTCATTAGAAACTTGTTCATATAAACAATTTGTTCCTAAAATATCTATATTATCTTCCACAAAATTCTTCAAAAACAGTACCCTTATTAGACATATCATACTTAGTAATTTTATTCATAATATGGAGAAATGAAACATAATAAATGGTGAGCTCATATTCAAAGTAAGGGAAATCAAGGGATAATTCAATGATCACTTGATAATGACATGAACCTAAGTGTGTGAGAACATTATCATGATATTTTATAATCATACCTTGTATATGAAAAATTATAATAATGAGTCCTTGAATAAATATTAGTAGTTCATAATTCAGGAATCATAAAGTAATTAAATAATATGATCCATGAAATAATAATAATATCATAATACATATGTTTGTGTCATACATATAAACATATAAAATCATTTCATTAGTAGTCAAGTCTCATTTCCAAGACTATCATAGTGGAATTGGCTCACTCTAAAAACCACCATAGTAGTCAAGAATCACTCACAATCCTATCATAGTGGAAAAAGTTTCATATTGAACTAGGTTAACTCTTTATTCATGACTTTTTTATCTCATTTGATATCAATCTTTACCCAATGCATTAGATGGAAATATAGTTCCCACCCATCACATAATGAAAATAATACATATTTATTCCACAAGATCATAAAACATTCATCATATTAGAACATATGATAATAAATTTTTTTCAAAAAAAATCATTGTAGAATAACATGTTGAAAAGGAATAGGTTTCATAAACATCATTCCATCATTAACATAAACTATCTAGAGAAAGAATAATGATGGTATCCTTGGATCAAATTCTTAGTAAATAATAAAAAACATTGAATTTTTTTCACTAATGAATTAAAAGATCACTAAAAAATTCCTGAAGAAAACAAGATTTCCATTTTATAAATTAATTTAATAAATAAATAGAGAATAAGAAAAATCATTACTATCTTTAGAGTTATATCAAAATATTTCATTATTAAAACATAATTAAAAACAATCCCAACAGATAAATACATTATAACAAAAAACCCTTTACAACTTTTGTAACATTTGAATTGTAAGACCTATGATATAAATAACATAATATAGATATTTATATCCCATAACATCCTCATAATAATCATAAAATACATCCATGGGTAGTATATACACTACAAAAAATAAATATGTGGTGAATATGACATGTTTCCCATTGAAATAAAAGTGATACAAAAATCACTTACCTAAGGTGTGACTTCCTTCATATGATTTGGAACCTCCTATTACAAAAATATACATATATTATACCTATAATATTGAACCATACTCATATATATCATACCATATATTATTTACTTATAACACTTTATCACCTTTTTCACTTATTTATTGGAATAATTGTTTCATGTGATATAAGCTTTTCTTTTCATGTATGTTTTGGTTTTGTAGTTTGGGTCCTGGTATATTTATCACAGTTGAATCATATTAATAAATTTAATCATGATATATATATAATATTTATTTATTTTATACATATTTAGAGTCATTCATAAAATTATTGATTGTAAAATGAATTGCATCATTAATGAAGAGGGTAAGTGATACGTACGCATGAATGTTGTTTTAATTTTTTTAGCAGATGAAGAGAAAGAATGGTAAATATTACATCAACTTTATAGGATAATTATTGTAAAATATATAACATATATATTCATTAAATCATTCCTTATTTCTAGCCAAGTAAAATATAAATGAAAAACTAATCATATCTCTTCGTGGAGGAGGTAGTCCACACGTATGTAAAAAATGATGTTTTTATAAGGATTTAATGGTAAGTAGGTAGATGTGATATTATAATTAAATAATTATAATTTTGTCATAAATATCATATATATACATTAAACCCATCATAATACCAATCCATGAATTATAGTGATGAAAAATTAATTGTATCACTACGTGGAGACGACAAGTCATATGTACACAAGAGGATTACATTCACTTCAATTTTGATAGGAAAGAGGGGGTATAATGGTTTTTTCATTATAATAATAAAATTTCAGCATATTTTGGGTACTTAATTTATTATTTTATGATAAATACCATTGAAGATGAGGTAATTAATAGTATAAAATAATGTGATCAGTTAAGACGATTACCTCTTCTTTAAAATGACCCCTTTAGATCTCTACTAAAGAAACATAAGGACAGTTTTGGGGAAGAACAAAACCTATAGGATGTGTATAGAGAATTTTATAAGTGAAATATTCTATGGTTTTTTCAAATTTAAGCATCAAAGTGGTGTAAATAAGCTAGGGAAGAATTTTTATTTTATAATTGACGTGGGGCACTTTTAGAATTTTAGAAAATATTATTTTATGATAAATTATTTCCCAGGAAAAATGAATCCAAATGATTAAGTATTCAATAATAAGTTAGTGTAGGGTTGTAATCCCATCATAAAATATAATTTATACATGTTTTGGTATCATTTTAAACCCTTCTATTTTGATTTAGCCTTAGTTAATCAATTTCAATTTTAACTATGGTGAAAAAAATTTCCATATTAAACGGTTAAAATTTTTACATATAAGGTGAAAATTGGACAAAAAACAGAAAATTTTATGACATTATATACCATAACCTATGCATATTGAATTTTTCAAGATTTTTACTATTTTTAAATAATTTAATAAATTATTATTCTGATAATTATTGTTGATTTTGACATTATTCAATTATTTTGAATTAAATGATATAAATGAAAAGTTTGAATTAGAATATAATCTTTTAACACAACACTAATATTCCATACCCACTATAAATTTTTTATAACACTTTAACTTGCTCAAATTATATCATTTTAATATTTTCAAAATCATTTATTTTATTTTTATGTTAATTAAATAAATATTGTTTTGGCGTTGTGTAAAAATGTAAGGTAATGAAATAATACCTAAAAATTAGATATAAATCACCATCATGAATATAATTTCATTATCCAAAAAATTAATGTTAATGTAAATTTGTATCCATTTTTTTTCTATGTGAACAAATAATGGATATTTAAAAGAGTGAAATTTTGAATCTTTCATTGATTAAAATAACTTATAATCCATTTTCAAAGAAAATTCCCATTAAAAAAAATCAATTTATAGAATATGATGATAAGGGTAGAATTAATTTCATCCAATATTAATTAGAATGTAGAACATATCCCTTATTTCTAACTCAGATTAATCTGATTTATTATTTATTGAGGTCATAAAAATTACCATTGTTACTATTCATATTGACAAAAAAGGGCCTATTTCTCAAATATGAATATCAAAATTCCAAATATGGAATCCATTTTACCAAATTCAACACTTATAAGTGGAAAAAATTATTGTAAAATATGAGCGCAAAATGAGATGAAAATTTCATTTTTAAAAATATTATTTTTAATCATAAAACAAGATTTATTCTTATCTCATGACTTAGAAAAATGTTAGATCAAGGTTAAAAAATTTGGAAAAAAAGGACATAATTTTATTATCTGAAATATTGGGAAAATAATTTTACTTTGAAAACATAAAACATAAAATTGATTCTAATGGAAATAATTTGATTATCTAAAATATAATAAAGCTAATTTTACTTTGTAATCATTTTAAAAAAATGGAACTTTGTCTGTACAGTTTTCAATAACATAAACATTTTTTACTATTCACTAGAAAATCGATATTTTCATAAAATTATCAAAAATTTATCCTGAGATAATATTAATATTTTAATTTCAAAAATAATTTTAATTTAATAAAATGAAATTTATAAAAGTTATAAAAATTAATCATAATATTTTTCCACCAAAATCATTAATTTTTTTCTTTCAAGTAATTATATTTTTTGAGAATAAATTGACATTACTAAAAATTGAATGATTATTTATTAAAAATTTATCAATACATTTATATTGATTATAAAATTTCTATATAATTAAAATAATATCTTATCCTATTTGAACTTACCAAATTAAGGATGATGTTATAATGGTTATAAAAAATAATATTTTAGTAGTATATCATGGTTTATTTAAACATGGAGTTTGTTGTAACACAAGATATTAAAGAAATAAAATTATTTAAAGAGAAATATCTTCTAAAATATCATTTTGTTACACATTATTCCCATTTCACATTGGAAATAAAATATAAACCCTAGTGAAAGTAAATATTATTTATCCTTGGACTCATTCAATGATCCCCTTATCATATCTGTCACGACCCGTCCTCGGGGCCCGTGCCGTGACTACCCCAAGCCCGCCTTCCATAGGCCAGGGGCTGGCGACTAGCACCAAGGCGTAAATCCCAGTAAAAAGGGGAAGGCATTGCCTTTGTAAAGTAAATAAGCACCACAGCATAAGCAAGCGGAAAAGTAAACACTAAGTAAAAACAGAGTACAACTGAAGTGCGGAAAAGTAAAAGGGCCAGTATACAAACCCAAACTGAAAGTAAAGTAAAACTCGAAAGGGAAAACAGAAACTGTAAAGTAAAAGCCGCTACACCGATCTGTCCACTGGAAATCCCACCTGAAGGGTGGGTACAGATAGCTCCACTGCTCCTCGGGTCCCGCCATCCGCTCTGAGCACGTCCCGCCCAGTGGTCCACCTCCAGGTACCGTCCTGCTCTGCAAGCCTCAACCACGATCAATGATGTCTGTCGTCTGCAACCAACACAACGTATTGCGGGCATAGCCCGTGCAGGGGTGAGTATAACGATACTCAGTAGGGACCCCGAGACCCTCAAGGTATCACTAAAACCAACAAGGATAACCAAAAGAAGATCTCAACAGATAACCTCTACTTAGATATATGCTCATACATATACCTAAGTTATCAAGTAACCCATCTCAATCATGAGGCAAACACAAGGTCAAAAGTCTCAGCTCAAACCAGGATTTTCATCATCGAAACCGTAACTGCTGAAGAGCTCCGTCTCTGGAGTGTACAGTGGTCCTGTCACGACTCCGAGGTACTGCTCACTAACCTAAGACTACTGTAGAACTCCACCTATCGAGTATTGCAGGCCAGCTGCTACAACCAAGCGCTCCCATGTGCCGCTACAACCAAGCGCACCACTGTCGTGGGTCTGCCGCTACAACCAAGCGCTCCCATGTGCCGCTACAACCAAGCGCACCTCTGTCGTGGGTCTGCTGCTACAACCAAGCGCTCCCATGTGCCGCTACAACCAACCGCACCTCTGTCGTGGGTCTGCCGCTATAACCAAGCGCTCCCATGTGCCTCTACAACCAAGCGCACCTCTGCCGTGGGTCTGTCTCTACAACCAAGCGCTCCCCTGTGCCGCTACAACCAAGCGCACCTCTGTCGTGGGTCTGCCGCTACAACCAAGCGCTCTCATGTGCCGCTACAACCAAGCGCACCTCTGTCGTGGGTCTGCCGCTACAACCAAGCGCTCCCATGTGCCGCTAAAACCAAGCGCACCTCTTTCGTGGGTCTGCCGCTACAACCAAGCGCTCCCCTGTAACACACCGGGTCGTCCGATCAGCAGTCGTCGGGACTCAGTCAGCTACACGGTCTCCGTACTCTGCACGCTCGTCTCAGGGAGGGTCCGCTCCACGAGCTACTAGTGGATACTCCAAGTATCACAAAGTCCCGCAAGGAAGTATCTCAAAAGACCATCTCGTCGTAGGGGTCTCAATGCAACAGACGGCGCGTCAATCGGACGCCCGGTCTGTGAGTTACTAGCCTTTTCATCCCACGGGCCCGGTTGGTTTCGTGTGCGAACCAATCCGGCCGTAACTCAACTATACCCCGAACACTCATAGGGTATACTCATAGGGACCGTTTCTCAACGAGATCACCAACGACGCTGACGGTTCGTCAAACGGATGTTCTGTCCGAAAGGTATCATCTTTTCTGTTCCAGGGGCCCGGTTGGATTTCGGTGCGATCCAACCCGGCCACTATCCAACTGTAACCAAAACTCGTGCGGAGGATGCCAAAAGTTCCGTCTCATCAAGAGGAAATCAACGAGACAGACGGCGCATCAGTCGGACGCCCGGTCTGTGAGTTATTGGCTTTTTCGTTCCATGGGCCCGGTTGGTTTTGTGAGCGAACCAACCCGAACGCACTCCGACGGCATCCAAACCTCGAGCGGAGTAATCCAAAAGATCTGTCTCACTTAGAGGAATTCAACAAAGCTGACGGCACGTCAATCGTACGTCTGTAGCTCAAGATATGAGTGTTTCCGCTCCGAGGGCCCGGTTGGTTTCGTGTACGAACCAACCCGGCCGAACCCAAAGTAATCCGAAACCTTGAGTGCGATATACCGAAACGACCTTCTGGATCCAAGGATCGTTTTGCCGCTGACGGCGCGTCGTTCGGAGGCCCGTAGCTCAAGTTACGGCTATTTGAATGAAAATCGTCCGAAGACGGGGGGTCCGGGCCCGGGCCGACCCGGCCCGACCCCCCATGGGTCAGCCGGACCCGGTCCGACCCGGTCGGACCGGTCTGGCTCGACCAGCCCGGCCCGGCTCGGCCGACCGGCCGACGCGGGGGGAGCTGCCGCCCCGCGTGACACCCCCGCGGCACCCGCGGGGTGTCGGCCAGACAGCCGGACGCGGCTGAAGCCGCGTCCTGAGTGACGCGGGGGGGAGCCGCCGCCCCCGCGTGACACCCCCACGACACCCGCGGGGTGTCTCCCGGGTGACCAGACGCGGCTGCAGCCGTGTCCCACGCGCGCCGGACCCGGGCGGCCGCGGGTCCGCGTGCGCCGCCGCCACGGCTGGTGTCGCGGCGGTCTCGTCCGACGGCGCGCCGAGCGCTGCCGCCGGCATCCGCGGGCCGCCGGAGTCGCTCCGGTGGCCCGATTTTCTTCTCGTCTGCATCGTTGCTCCTCCTGGGTTCTGTTCTTTACTGCGGGATCAAGAAACTGCCTTTGTGTCACGTTCCGTCGTCGCCCGTCAAATCCGCACAAAAACGAAGAGCGGTGGAGGGTCGTCAGGCCGTGTTCGTTTGGCCCGCACCCTCCGCGTTAGAGACAAACAACGGGAGGAATAAAGTTCAACACATGAACGCATATCCGAAAACAATTTTAATGAAATAAAAATTGTTTTATAAATCGGGTTCTTCATTTTGAACGGAAACAACATGGGAAAAAGAGGCATTTCCAAAAATAAAAATCCCTACCTCGTAGTCATCGCGCGTGAGCGTTCTTCGTGGAATTGTTCGTCGCAGAAGAAGGGGATTGTCGCGTTGTCGCGGAAGGGCGTCGCGTCGTCGCGGAAACCGGCGTTGAGTCGGCGAACTCAAGAAGTTGATCGAAGTTCTGTTGCGGAGGAAGAGACGTTGCAGAAGAACGTTGCAGGAAGGGGAACGTCGGCGTCGCGGAACACGGCGTCGCATCGTCGATTTCCAGGTTCGGCGTTCTTCGTCGGAGGCCGGCGTTCTTCACGTTCTTCACGTTCTTCGCATTCTTCGCGAAGAAGGATAAAGGCACGAGGACTCTGTCAAACCTCCCAACCAATAATCCTCCAAAAAGACTGGTTGGTTTTATTTTATTATTATGCCAACCAACGAAAAAGGGTAAGTAACGACCCATCAATTCGTTGAATTAATTCAACGAAAGAAACAGCTCATTTAATTTACGAAATAAACCGCCCAATTAAATGGTCTGTTAAGAATTTAAGAAAACGCGTCAGTTGACTTTCATAATGACGGGTTTTCGCGGGTGCGTTACTTAGCGGAAAGAAACGGCGGGGCTCGTGCAGGCCCCACCTCATAAATATCCTACCGAGAGGGTAGGATATTTCTGGATAGTCCCCTATCTGTTTCAACTCAGTTTAAGTGGCTTCCAAGTGGATTCAAGTGGCTTAAGTGAAATAAAATAAAGTTGTCGTAAAAATAATTTTATTTCTTAACCTTAAGCCCGAAAATTAAAAACCACACCCGAGCAAACGCAACTCCAAAAGAGGCGTTTCTAAGCAAATACTGGCGCTACGATTTCATCGGTGCCCTCAGAATTCGATTCCGGGCACCGGTTCAAAGGTTAGAAAATCTCGCTCTTCCGTTCACTGAACGTACCCGAGCCAAACTTCGGAAAATGATTCCAGGCACACCGGGCCTCGGAATCAGGTGCCGTCAGAAACTACGCTCTTGTAAAATTCCAAAGAAAATTAAAAAAAAAATTCCTTGAAATTTACGGGTCTTTACATTACTCCGACCATAGGGATTTATGTCCCCATAAAGCTTCACTACAACTTAGGGATACAAAGGTGGTACTGAGCACGCATCTGAGCCTTCCGCTCCCAAGTGCTCTCCTGGAGGCTCTCGAGATGTCATCTGAAGAGAACTAGAGGAATCGATCGTCCACGTAGGACCCACTCCTATCGATCCTCGATCTCTACCGGGGCCTCCGCAAAAGTCACCCCATTATCAAAGACCAGCTCCCCATGGTCAAAGATGTGCGCTGGGTTGTGCACGTATCTCCTAAGCTGAGATACGTGGAAGACGTCGTGCAACTTGTGCAACTGAGGTGGTAGATCCAGGCGATAAGCCACCTCGCCAATCCTACTGAGGACCTGGAAAGGCCCGATGAAGCGTGGATACAACTTGCTTCCTCGGCCAAATCTCCGCAAACCACATCGAGGTGAGACCCGCAAGAAGACGTGGTCGCCATCCTCGAACTCTAGTGGCCTCCGCCTCCTGTTAGCATAAGAATTCTGTCAGCCCTGAGCTGTCTTCATCCGCTCCTGGATGACCTGGACCTTCTCTATCGTGGCCTAGACCACCTCTGGTCCCATAAGAGCTGCTATGATTTCTTCCTTGCCGATAAGAGAAATCTGGTCTCATCCCCTAGATGAACCATGTTCTTTGCCAAATACTATCAATCCCGACATGGATGATACTAACCCATACCAAGGATGACGTCGTAAGGCATCGACGCTACTACAAAGAGATCCAACCGTTACTCTCGCCTCCAAGGGTTGAGTCACACTGTCGGCCTCAGTGTGTAGTAATTGGGTCTCCTCCAGTAGGTACCTCTCAAGTGAGGGTCAAGTCAACGGTCTAAACCAGAACCTTTTAGTAAGAACACAAGAGAGGACAGGGAAGTAAATGACACAAGAAAAGGTGTCTTTTATTACTGCAGCTCAAGTACAAAGACACAAAGCATCTAAAAACATACATCAACAAAACTAGAAGCAACATGAACAAAAGTCTCCAGGTCTGGACCCGCTCCTGTCCATCTGCTCCCGGAGCCCCATGATCGTAGGCCTCAGCTGCCTGAAGCTGAGCTCTCCCATGTCCTCCTGTCCCCTGCGGTCGGGGTGGACCTCCTGGTGGTGGTGGTGGCAACACCCCGAAGCGTCTTCCACCTCCAGCCGCACGGCCAGCTCCCCTGCCATGGCCGCCTGCTCCTTGCGGCCCGCCCTGATCGAACCTCTGCCTCTTCCTGGGAGGTCTTTTGTTCGTCTGCTGGTCATTCGTATGGTAGGTCGGACAGTCACGAGCCATGTGACCAACCCCGCCGCAGGAGTAACACTGCCCTCTCATGGCAAGTTGTTGCCCACCCCGAGTGCCTCGCGAAAACGATCCAGATTCATGTTGTCGACCACCTGTAGGTCCAGTCCTCTTGGACCCCTGCGTCATCCGTCTACTGCCCGCTGCAGAAGACTCTGTCGCATACCGGTAAGTGGTGGGTCCTGCTGCTGGAGACTGCTCAGCAAGGAAACTCTCCACTAAGAGGGCTCGCTCCAACACCCCTGCCTGAGTCGGGATGTTGAGGGAGATCATCGAAGCCCTGATCTCATGCCTCAGTCCCTGCTCGAAGGTCCAGGCCCGGAAGAACGGGTCCCGTACCATATCGGTGGAGTAGCGCGAGAGATCAGTAAATCTCGCCGAGTATTGGGCCACTGACATGCTGCCCTGCCGTAGCTGTAGTAGCTCCTGGATGCGCACCGCTCGGAGGGTGGTTGGGACGAACTCGGAGCGAAAGATGCTCTCAAAGTCCATCCAGAGGAGAGACGCCTCGTCGTGCACCTGGAGCATCAAGCTCCACCATCTGCCGGCTGCCGCGTGCAGGAGACTTGCTGCGAGGATCACCATGAGGTCTGCTGGTGTCCTCACTAATCTGAAAACCCGAACAACTGCCTCCAGCCAGTCCTCGGCGGCCTGAGGGTCTGTCTCCCCGCGGAACCTGGGCGGTCGCTGGCGCTGGAACTCATGCAGTGCACTAAGGCGACGTGCATCGTCAGCGGCTGGGGTTGGTAGCATCGGTGCCTCGGCGGGTATAGGTACCACCAGTGCCTCAGCTGTCAAAGGGCCCTATACCGATTCCTCGACGCTCGGTGGGCTCTCACCACGCACATCGCTCGAAATCCTAGCTGGTTGTCATCGTGGGGCCATCCTAAAAAGGAAACATGTGTGCCACGTTCAGGACAGTATACCTGGTGAGCTGACACAAGTACTAACAAAGAAAACATGAAACACACATGCAATCAATGTTTTCGTGCATTAAGTCGGAAATCAGAATTCAGGGTCCTGGTGTACGGATACGTCGGCCGCCGCACCAACACTGGACTCCCTGGACTGATAACCACACCCAATACGCTAAACATTATTGCCTCACATAGAAGAAAGATCAGAGTCTGCGGTAGAACCGACCACCTCTGATACCAATTTGTCACGACCCGTCCTCGGGGCCCGTGTCGTGACTACCCCAAGCCCGCCTTCCAAAGGCCAGGGGCTGGCGACTAGCACCAAGGCGTAAATCCCGGTAAAAAGGGGAAGACATTTCCTTTGTAAAGTAAACAAGCACCACAGCGTAAGCAAGCGGAAAAGTAAACACTAAGTAAAAACAGAGTACAACTGAAGTGCGGAAAAGTAAAAGGGCCAGTATACAAACCCAAACTGAAAGTAAAGTACAACTCGAAAGGGAAAACAAAAACTGTAAAGTAAAAGTCGCAACACCGATCTGTCCACTGGAAATCCCACCTGAAGGGTGGGTACAGATAGCTCCACTGCTCCTCGGGTCCCGCCGTCCGCTCTGAGCACGTCCCGTCCAGTGGTCCACCTCCAGGTACCGTCCTTCTCTGCAAGCCTCAACCACGATCAACGCTGTCCGTCGTCTGCAACCAACACAACGTATTGCGGGCATAGCCCGTGCAGGGGTGAGTATAACGATACTCAGTAGGGACCCCGAGACCCTCAAGGTCTCACTAAAACCAATAAGGATAACCACAAGAAGATCTCAACAGATAACCTCTACTTAGATATATGCCCATACATATACCTAAGTTATCAAGTAACCCATCTCAATCATGAGGCAAACACAAGGTCAAAAGTCTCAGCTCAAACTAGGATTTTCATCATCGAAACCGTAACTG
Organism: Viscum album; assembly: GCA_963277665.1. Lineage (NCBI taxonomy): Eukaryota > Viridiplantae > Streptophyta > Magnoliopsida > Santalales > Viscaceae > Viscum > Viscum album. The sequence continues at coordinate 395,867,412 of OY728151.1, read as the reverse complement.
CTGAAGAGCTCTGTCTCTGGAGTGTACAGTGGTCCTATCACGACTCCGAGGTACTGCTCACTAACCTAAGACTGTTGTATTACTCCACCTATCGAGTATTGCGGGTCAGATACTACAACCAAGCGCTCCCATGTGCCGCTACAACTAAGCGCACCACTGTTGTGGGTCTGCCGCTACAACCAAGCGCTCCCATGTGCCGCTACAACCAAGCGCACCTCTGTCGTGGGTCTGCCGCTACAACCAAGCGCTCCCATGTGCCGCTACAACCAAGCGCACCTCTGTCGTGGGTCTGCCGCTACAACCAAGCACTCCCATGTGCCGCTACAACCAAGCGCACCTCTGTCGTGGGTCTGCCGCTACAACCAAACGCTCCCCTGTTCCGCTACAACCAAGCGCACTTCTGTCGTGGGTCTGCCGCTACAACCAAGCGCTCTCATGTGCCGCTACAACCAAGCGCACCTCTGTCTTGGGTCTGCCGCTACAACCAAGTGCTCCCATGTGCCGCTACAACCAAGCGTACCTCTGTCGTGGGTCTTCCGCTACAACCAAGCGCTCCCCTTTAACACACCGGGTCGTCCGATCAGCAGTCGTCGGGACTCAGTCAGCTACACGGTCTCCGTACTCTGCACGCTCGTCTCCGGGAGGGTCCGCTCCACGAGCTACTGGTGGATACTCCAAGTATCACAAAGTCCCTCAAGGAAGTATCTCAAAAGACCACCTCGTCGTAGGGGTCTCAATGCAACAGACGACACGTCAATCGGACGCCCGGTCTGTGAGTTACTAGCCTTTTCGTCCCAGGGGCCCGGTTGGTTTCGTGTGCGAACCAATCCGTCCGTAACTCAAATATACCCCGAACACTCATAGGGTATACTCATAGGGACCGTTTCTCAACTAGATCACCAACGTCGCTGACGGTTCGTCAAACGGACGTTCTGTCCGAAAGGTATCAGCTTTTCCGTTCCAGGGGCCCGGTTGGATTTCGGTGCGATCCAACCCGGCCACTATCCAACTGTAACCAAAACTCGGGCGTAGGATGCCAAAAGTTCCGTCTCATCAAGAGGAAAGCAACGAGACAGACGGCGCGTCAGTCGGACGCCCGGTCTATGAGTTATTGGCTTTTTCGTTCCAGGGGCCCGGTTGGTTTCGTGAGCGAACCAACCCGACCGCACTCCGACGGCATCCAAATCTTGAGTGGAGTAATCCAAAAGATCCGTCTCACTTAGAGGAATTCAACAAAGCTGACGGCACGTCAATCGGACGTCTGTAGCTCAAGATATGAGTGTTTCCGCTCCGAGGGCCCGGTTGGTTTCGTGTACGAACCAACCCGGCCAAACTCAAAGTAATCTGAAACCTTGAGTGCGATATATCGAAACGACCGCCTCGATCCAAGGATCGTGTTGCCGCAGACGGCGCGTCATTCGGAGGCCCGTAGCTCAAGTTAACGTCATTTGAATGAAAATCGTCCGAAGACGGGGGGTTCGGGCCCGGGCCGACCCGGCCCGACCCCCCCATGGGTCGGCAGGACCCATTCCGACCTGGTCCGACCGGTCTGGCTCGGCCAGCCCGGCCCGGCTCGACCGAGCGGCTGACGCGGGGGGAGTTGCCGCCCCGCGTGACACCCCCGCGGCACCCGCGGGGTGTCGGCCAGACAGCCGGACGTGACTGAAGCCGCGTCCCGAGTGACGCGGGGGGGAGCCGCCGCCCCCGCGTGACACCCCCGCGACACCCGCGTGGTGTCTCCCTGGCGACCGAACGCGGCTTCAGCCGCGTCCCACACGCGCCGGACCCGCGCGGCCGCGGGTCCGCGAGCACCGCCGCCGCGGCCGGTGGCGCGGCGGTCTCGTCCGGCAGCGCGCCGGGCGCCGCCGCCTCCGGGGGCCGCCGCCTCCGGGCGCCGGCGCCGCCGTGCCGGCGACCCGCGCCGCCGGCGGCTTCCGCGGGCCACCGGAGTCGCTCTGGTGGCCTGATTTTCTTCCCGTCTGCGCCGTTGCTCCTCCCGGGTTCCGTTCTTCACTGTGGGATCAAGAAACTGCCCTTGCGTCACGTTCCGTCGTCTCCCGTCAAATCCGCACAAAAACGAAGAGCGACGGAGGGTCATCGGGCCGTGTTCGTTTGGCCCGCACCCTCCGCGTTAGAGATAAACAACGGGAGGAATAAAGTTCAACACATGAACGCATATCCGAAAACAATTTTAATGAAATAAAAATTGTTTTATAAATCGGGTTCCTCATTTTGAACGGGAACAACATGGGAAAAAGAGGCATTTCCAAAAATAAAAATCCCTACCCCGTAGTCGTCGCGCGTGAGCGTTCTTCGCGGAATTGTTCGTCGCAGAAGAAGGGGATCGTCGCGTCATCGCGGAAGGGCGTCGCGTCGTCGCGGAAACCGTCGTTGAGTCGGCGAACTCAAGCAGTTGATCGAAGATCCGTTGCGGAGGAAGAGACATCGCAGAAGAACGTTGCAGGAAGGGGAACATCGGCGTCGCGGAACACGGCGTCGCGTAGTCGATTTCCGGGTTCGACGTTCTTCGTCTGAGGCCGGCGTTCTTCGTGTTTTTCGAGTTCTTTGCATTCTTCGTGAAGAATGATAAAGGCACGAGGACTCTGTCAAACCTCCCAACCAATAATCCTCCAAAAAGACTGGTTGGTCTTATTTTATTATTATGCCAACCAACGAAAAAGGGTAAGTAACGACCCATCAATTCGTTGAATTGATTCAACGAAAGAAACATCTCATTTAATTTACGAAATAAATCTCCCAATTAAATGGTCTGTTAAGAATTTAAGAAAACGTGTCAGTTGACTTTCATAATGACGGGTTTTCGCGGGTGCGTTACTTAGCGGAAAGAAACTGCGGGGCTCATGCGGGCCCCACCTCACAAATATCCTACCGAGAGGGTAGGATATTTCTGGATAGTCCCCTATCTATTTCAACTCAGTTTAAGTGGCTTCCAAGTGGCTTCAAGTGGCTTAAGTGAAATAAAATAAAGTTGTCGTAAAAATTATTTTATTTCTTAACCTTAAGCCCGAAAATTAAAAACCACACCCGAGAAAACACAACTCCGGAAGAGGCGTTTCTAAGCAAATACCGGTGCTGCGATTTCATCGGTGCCCTCAGAATTCGATTCCGGGCACCGGTTCAAAAGTTATAAAATCTCGCTCGTCCGTTCACTGAACGTACCCGAGCCAAACTTTGGAAAATGATTCCGGGAGCACCGAGCCTCGGAATCAGGTGCCGTCAGAAACTGCACTCTTGTAAAATTCCAAAGAAAATTAAGAAAAAAAATTTCCTTGAAATTTACGGGTCTTTACAATATCATGGTGAGAGGAAGAAAATAATGGGTGTGATCAAAATCTTAGTTAGGGATACAAATAATAAAATCCATTATGATTAAACAAGTAATGGTCAGAATGGAAAAGTAAATAACTAAAAACCCCATTTAATCAATAAAATTAGAAAAAAAAAATGAATCCATTCATAATATCAATGTCGTAATCTCCTAGAAAATAATAACTGAATTCTCAATTATGAAAATTATTAAAGTCTAATTTCCTGATCTCAAACATCATGATATCTTTACCATCAAATCCTTGTACCAGAAAAATTTAGTTAATTAGTAAGTATACACTAAAAATTCATTTAATAAGGCTAGGTAACTAGTTTTCCTCATAAGATCTGTCACGGCATCCAGTGGCTCTATAATTTTGGGCCCAACCCATTACTGAATATCCAATAAATTCCTCATATATTGAATGATAAATTTAATTCATAAATAGTAAATCATATTGTTGACCCCTCCTAGTTTTAATAATCACAAATCATACTTAATTATGTTTTTAATGAGTTTATTTTGTTATGTTAGCTTTTTTGCATTATAAGGCAGACCGAAAGAATGCTCTTAGTATAATTCATTATTCCTGACTCACCATTCCTGACTCACCACTCCTTACTCACCACTCCTTACTCACCGCTCCTTACTCACCACTATGTCTAAGTCATCGCTTCAAAGAGTCACAACTCTAAAGGGTCACTTCTCCAAATAAATTTTCAGCCTAACGTCTCGAAGAATAAGTCACTTTCATCCATGATTCATTGTTGAATCAACCTACCTCCAAAGATCCACCACTCAAAAAGAATCACTTCTACCTTTCCTTTATCATTTTGAATTCAATATTTCTAATAATCATATTTATGGAATTTAATCCCAGTGATTGAATTAATGATGATTTTTCATACAACATTAAAATCAACGTCAAACTGAAGTACGAGGTAATAAGTATCAAAATACGATCAAAAACATGTTATATGTTTTCCATAGAGTATAAAGAAAAAACCTAATCTCAAAGGAAGAGAGAGAAACCTGATGATAGACTAGAACAAGCATGACTCAGTAAGTGTGATGAACTGAAAAGATCCATTTTTTCATGTGTGTAGATTCTACTTCCAGTATTAAAAGAACACATGAAGAAGAATATTTTTTTACACCTGGATCACTCATAAAACACAAGATAGGAAATTATATGATACTTTATTTTATAGAAACTTTTTGAAAAACAAATTGATCCTCATTTCAAGATACTTCCAAGGAGTCACAAAACTGCAACACATATCACACAGAGCAACACTATCCCTTCTACTCTTTTATCTACTCTATTTCTGTACTTTATTTACATTACTGGTAGTGATTGATTATCTATATTTTATGAAAAAGAACTGAATCTTTTTAATGACTAGAACATAGAAAAATATATTTACAACTTATCTTTTTACACCTTATATTCCAACGGATAATAATAGAAGAGGTCCCAACATGGCCTGTCACTTTTTGCACTCCTAGGAAAACTGTGGAAGAGGTCTTTGTGACCTTGAAAATATTTTTTGTTTTATTGTATAACTAGATCCAAGTTTTGGATAAAATTTATGTTTATATAAACTTATCAATAGAAGGTGTTCACCAAGTTGATAGTACTAAGTCTCATATTGAAACTAAACCTCTTGTTATTATTTCATATGTGCCTTTTAAATTTTTGTTTTCACTTCTTTATATATTTAAATCTAAAAACTTTTTTTATTTGATAGTTAATATTAGGTAGTTTTTATATTATAATTGTACTTAGTAAATTTATTTCAAAAGTTCAAATAGTATTTCATATTATTTCAACTAAGTACTAATAACTCTTTAGTAAATATTTTAATAGATCAAAACTTTTATAAATATTATACTTTGGTTAATTATGATATATTTAATTCGAATTTTATAGATTTTTTTCAATCAATATTAAACATAAATTTTAATTAGTAACTCAATTCACCCCCCCCCCCCCCTTCCCCCTCTTAAGTCTCATACTTCGACCAAAATTTACAATCAAATGAGTTAAAATCATTTCAAATACTTTTTAAATGTGATTATAGTTGTGCACTAAAGATCTTAAAATTTCTCTTAATTCTAAATTTTTAGTTTTTTATATTTATTTTTTAGTCTTTTAATATTGATAATAGACTGAAAGGTGTTTCTAATAAAATACCTTCATATTTCAATGGGATAAATTATGTCCAATGGAAAATAAAAATGAAAATTCATATAGAAAGTATGGTTTTTAAATTTGGTCTTCCACTATTGATGAGTATAAAATTAATACTACTTCTAGAAATACTTGTGATGATCCAACTAATGATACTTATCATAATAATTGAAAATACATTAATTATTTATACTATTCCTTAGTATATGAATAGTTTAATATAATTTCTACATGTAAAATTGCATGTGTGATATGGGTACTCTAGATGTCTCACATGAAGGAACTAAAAATATTAAATTAATGAGGCTTAACAATTAATCTATAAAATATGATAATTTTAAGATGAATTCTGATGATCCTATCTCCAAAATGTATCTCCGGTTCACTGAGATCTTGATACAATGAACTCATTGGGAAAGAAAATCACTATAAAAGAATAGATCCTGCAACTCTTGAGATGTCTCTAGAAAGATGGAGTGGGACATCATTGTTAATTAGAGAATCATATGACATCAATAAACTGCCTATAATGGAGCTGATAAGAAAATTGATGATGTATGGGGAAGCATTAATGTTAATCGATAAGAATATGATGAACCTAATAGAAAATATATTGCTTTTAAAGCCATTTCAACTAAGAAAAAATAAAAGGAGAACATTGAATTTAAAGCTGAAATTTCAAGTGATGAAGATTCATTAGTTGATAGTGATGAGTAAACAACTCATCTAGTGAAAATATTCAGAAAAATTTATAGAAATAATAAATTCTTTAGAAAATATGACTATAAAGTAAAATATGACAATCATGGGAAGTGGAAAAAGGTTTGGAATAAATATTATCATTCAAATAACATCATATGTTACAAATTCAAGAGAAAAGGACATGTGAAGGCTGACTATCAAAAAATAAAGTACAATAAGAAATATGAAAATAAGGATAAAAAATAAAAACAGTTAATCAAGATACCTTAAGTGCTTTTAAGGATTCCTCTAATGGCTCGGATTCATCTAATTATGAGAAAAATGTGCTTTATGACATATCTATCTGTGGTAGCTTCTATATCTCCTTGAAATAACTCTCATTACACTAGAGAATAATATGAGAATGTTTTTTATCAGAAAAAGACTAAATAACAACTATTTTAATATTGAAACATGCTTGATGATAATTTTAATAAGCTAAAGGTTAAATATAGGACACTTAAAAAATATCAGGCTCTTACAAATTATTTAAATCTAAAGTTGTTTTACAAAAGAATAAAAATGATCAGTTTCTTAATGAAAATACTAAAATCAATCTATCTAAAAAAAAGTTAATAAACTATCAAGAAAAAATAACTAATGGGTTAAATATATTAACACAAATGATTGGAGAACAAATTACTCTAAACTACACTATAGGTAAAGGATACCAACCTGAACATATTAGAATAATTAAAAAAACTTTTATTCTTAAATCTAGAAAATATTCTACTAGTTCTAGTTCTGAAAATTTTTCTACAACATCCAATTTTAAAAATCATTCTATAAACTATTTTACTAAAGAAACTAATAGAGTTTATTTCACTACATATTTAAAAACTATTTACTGGAAAACCATTAAGCATGTATGGGTTCCTAAAGCTTTGATTACTAACATTTTTTGATCCATGAAAATATGGGTACCAAAATAATTTCTAGTCTAATCTATTTTTCAGAAAAATATGCTTGAAAAGTTCATGTAAGAACTAATGGTACTTAGAAAATGGGTGTTCAATTAATATGATTGGATACTATGCAAAATTAAAGAATAAAGGTTGATGGCAGACATGTCACCTTTTGTGACAATGCTAAAAGAAATATCATCGGTCTTAGAGAAATTGGTAACACCAATTATTTTTTAATTTCTAGAGTACTTTTTTGTTGATGCTTTAATGTCTAATATACTTAGTATTTCACAATTATGTGAAGATGGTTTTCATGTAAAATTTGAAAACAACACGTGTAATGGTTTTTACTCTAAAAATTATTTTTTTTTACTTCCTAAATAAATAAAAATATTTATGATGTTAATCTGTATTCTCTACTTTCATTAAATTTTTCTTCCTTAAGTTATATTAATAGAGAATCTTGGATTTGGAATAGGTGACTAGGCCATTGTAACATTCATTAACTTTGAAATCTTACTAGAAAAGGTTAAGTCAAGGATCTACCCAAACTTGAGTTTCCAAAAAATAAATTTTGTAATCTTGGTCAAAATGGAAACCATCACAATATATCCTTTAAACTAAAGAAATAAGTTTCAACTTCTCAACCTCTCGATTTGGATCAAATGGACTTTTTTGGACCATCTATATTTTCAAGTTTAAATTGAAATGACTATGTTTATGTACTTGTAGATGACTTTTTTAGGTATAATTGGGTTTTCTTTTTAGCTCAAAAAAGTGAATCTAGATCCTATTTTACCAAGTATCCTAGATTGATATAAAATCTAAGTGGACTTAAAATTAAGAATTTAAGAAGTGACCACAGATGTAGAAAGAAGAAACAGAACCCTTCAAGATATTTCTAGGACTAGGCTTAATGAATATTACTTGCCTATATATTTCTTGGAAGAGACTATAAATAAATCTTTCTATATAATCAAAAGAGTCTTAGTTACACCTATCTTAAAGAAAACCCCTTATGAACTCTAAAATAATAGGAATCCCAAGGTTAACTAATTTAGACTTTTTTGGCTACAAATCCATTATTCTTAATATTAAGGACAATCTTGACAAATTTTCCTCAAAAAGTTATGAAGGAATTTTCCTAAGATATTCAATTTTTAGAAAATATTATAGAGTCTTTAATAAGAGAACCATATGTGTGTAAGAATTTATACATGTCAAATTTGATGAAATGGATCCACATGAGCCCAAAATATCTCTAGAAAATCTTGAGGATCAGCTATCAAAATTGGACTACAATTCCTAACCTTATGACTCTAATATCAAACAAGCAAAAAAATCATCTAGTTCTATAAAATTTCCATAAGATGAACCTATAGAAGCCAAATCTATATAAGATCCAGAGGAAACTAGTCCAAATTTTTCTAGAGGCATTAAGACTCTTAAAAATCACCCTTTAGATGTTATAGTTAGATAATTATACAAACATACATAAACTAGAGATTCTCTAAGAAATTAGGTTGAACATAAATACTTTTTGTCATATATTGAACCTAAGAATATCAATGAGTAAATTAGTTATGATTTCTAGGTAATGGATATACAAGAAGAGATAAAACATTTTAGAAGAAATAAACTATAGAAATTTGTTTATAAACCCATATATACCTTGACTATAGGAACTAAATGGGTGTATAGAATCAATTTTGATGAATTTGGAAATATAGTAATGAATAAGGCTAGATTAGTTTCACAAGGTTATATTTAAGAAGAATTCATAGAATATGAAGAGGCCTTTTCACTTGTAGCCTGACTTGAATCCATTAGAATCTTGATATCTTTTCAGATCTTCTATATTTCAATCATTATCAAATAGATGTCTAAATTTCATTCTTAAATGGTTATATATTTGAGGATTTTTTTTGAACAGCCCCCCGATTTTCAAAAATATGAATTTTACAAACCATGTTTTCAAATGAAAAAAACATTTATATGGGTTAAAACAAGATCCTAGGGCTTGTAATGATAGTATCCCCTCTTTTCTTATTTCAAATGGTTTTACAAAAGGTATATTTAACCCTACCCTTTTTATCAAAATAATTTCAAAAGATGTATTAGTTATTAAAATATATCTAGATGATATTATTTTGGGATCTTATAAAAAATTACTACATTATGATTTTTCAAAAATGATACAATGTGAATTTGAAATGAGTTTAATGGGTGAACTTATATTCTTTCTGGGATTTAAAATTTTTCAAAAAAAACGAAGGAATTATTTTAAATCAAAGTAAATATAATAAATATATTATAAATTTTTTTGATCTAGATAACACTAAAAGTAATGATACTCCCATGAGTACCACATGTAAGCAAGATCTTTATGTGGCTAGGAAACTAGTGGATCAAACAAATTATAGATATATGATTTCAAATCTTCAATACTAAACTTCTAGCCAACCTAACATTATGTTTATTGTGTGTATGTGTTCTCACTTTCAAGAAAACCTAAAAGAGTCACACTTAATTTATATTAAATTAAGTTTCAAATACCTCAAATATACTACAAATTTAGAATTTTTTTATCCTAGAGGAAAATCATTTGAATTAGTTAGTTATTATAATGATGATTTTGGTGGATGCAAGTTAGATAGAAAAAGAACCTATGAAACATGTCATTTTTTGGGTAAGTCACTATTATCATGGTGACATATGAAACCAAATTTTTATTGCATTATCTACTACTAAAGATTAATACATAGTTGTTTGTAGTTTTTGTGCTCAAATTTTCTTGATGAAATATACATTTTTAGATTATGGATATCAATTCTGACATATCAAAATAAATTTTGACAATAAAACTGCTATTAACATTCCAAATAATCCATAATATCATTATAGAAAAAATATTGATGTAATACACTACTTTTTTAGAGTTCAATGTCAAATAGGTGACATAACTCTTGAATATAGTTTCACAAAACATAAGCTTGCTGATATTTTTACGAAGCCTTTGAATTATGAGGGAATGAGTTATATCAAACATGAGTAAAGAATATTTAATTTTAGTTAAGTAAAACTTTTTTTATGTCTCACCATTGATGAAACGCTTTTGATGACACACCATTAATGTCTCACAGTTGATGTCTCATAATTGACGTCTCACTATTGATATCTCACTGTTGATGTCTCACTGTTTATGTCTCGTCGTTGAGTGTCTCACCATTAGTTTACCTCACCGTTTTTTTTTTATTTTGAAAAATTTATCTCACTAAGATGTCTATTATTATTATCATTCAATTTATTTCATATATTCAGTTTAAGAATCCCGAAACTAGTATAATTTTATTGGGCCTCTCAAAATTTATACTCTATTTTAAAACACTTTATCTACCATTTTTCCTTTTCTCTAATACCTTTGAAATTCACAGATGTTCATAATGGCTAGAATGAAGAAACCTTATGAATAAACTCTAGAAAAAATATGGCCATCAAAGAAGAGGAAAATTGTTTCGAGCTAATAGAATAAGGAACCATTGAATCAAAAACTCACAAACTGAGTTGTTATATTGTAAAATGAGATCTCTGCATAATGGATTCTCTTAAGTAAGTCTCTTGTTTTAAGATTATTACAAGAGCAGAGTTGGATGTAATGGTTTTTGAATAATAAGAGGCCCCTATATCTATATTAGTATTTTAGTTTTATCAAAATTTTGAGTTTTCTTTGACTAAAGGAGAAGATTTCATGATAACAAGAGGAATGAATGGAAATAGATGTTTCTTCTCCTAAAGTCTATGGGAAACATGGTTAAGATTACCTCATGATGGTATCCTTGAAGATCAATAGGAAATTTCCCCCTCTACGAGTGAAATTTTCTTTTTTGAAGAGTCTTTAATAGCTCTAACTATAGATGGAAATCCCAGAATACCTATTTCTTACATGTTAGATGGTGAAACCATACAATTATTTATATTTATCTAACATCTTTTATGCCCAAGAAAATTTTACTTTTCCACCTTGAAGTATCATGATGGGAATTTGTTGTCTCTCATGAGGAAAGAATATAAAATAAACCGGTGAAAATAAGTTATTCTTTATATTTGTGATATTATTAGGCCCACTTTAAGATCAACTTCATTGTTTTATTCAAATTTTAATTTAGATATTCTGAAATAAAAATGATTAGTAGGAGAAAATTAAGATTCCATTGTAGACTATGGTGGTATTTTCATTACAAATGTTATATACAATATGATGAAAATAAGTTGGAATCCATTGAAAAAACAATGGGAAAAGTAAAATGAAAATATTTATGAAAATCTAAACCTTGTTGACCATCCTATAAAACCAAAATATATTTTTTATCTTGGTTTGGAACTAGATAAAGTAATGGAATACTCAGATGAAGATATAGAGGTTGTTGTCTCTAGAGTGGAAGAAGATAATCTATATAATGAAGATGGAGTTGGTCCTAATATTCATATAGAGCTTGAAGAACCTACACATGAATCTTCAAGAACTTTACAAGATCTCCCCTCTAGAGAAACTCTTCTGAGGGATGATAATTATGATGATATTGAGGAAGAAATCATTGTATATAAAATTAGATTTGAAACCCTATAAACTATTATTGAGAAATATAATGATGAAAAGGAAAGTGAAGGTGGAAGTGATGAAGATGTAGAAGAAAATTATTATGATGATAAACAATAGGATCATTAAATTAATAAAGGAAAAATAAATTGATAAATATAGAGAAGAATAATTTGAAAAAAATGAAGTAGATAAGGAAAAAAGGAAAGTGGTGATGATAGCTCATATCATTTTGGTCATGATGGAGATGATGTAATAGATACTACACTATCTGCTGGAGATAGAGATAAATAGGTTTAATAGTCAAATAAATATTTTTTTGTAATTGATGAACCTATAAATATAGTAGAATAAGTGGATAGAGATGATTATATTCAATTGATTGAATCAGTTGATAATAAAAAGGGAGTATCTTTTTAGGGGGAGAAAAACCCAAGTTTGGTAAGAGTTGATGTACCCAAACCTTTTGATACAACTTCTATGCATGAATGGTATAAATATCTTATTAATTTTAGTTTCTTTTGTGCTATCCATCTTCTAACAAACCTCAGGGGTCCTTATTTAAGGAAATGGACTTATCAAAATAATTTCAACTCAATGCAGTGTCTATTAAGGAATTTTCCCCTAAAACTGCTCAAAATATATGAAATTTGAAGCAAAATATTTATAATAAGTTTTGATAAATATTTTTCTTTGAAAAGTAATTAAAATATTGTATATTAAACTAAAGTGTGTAAAATTATTATTACGGAAGGAACCTCCATTAACATCTTATAAGTTAAAAAGATAACATTAATTTTGAAATTAATAAATAAGGTAAAAAATTGAAAAACAGTATAATGATTCCTTTAAAACCTTTTAAAAATAAAGGATAACTTAATGTTTACTTCAAGTAAATAAATTGGATTATTGAAAAACAATTTTTAATAATATTTACATGGAATTAAAATAATATCTGATCAAAAGAGATATAATATTAGATTTTATTTTAAACAATTATTTTTTAATTTAATTGAAAAATATAGGAAATATTTTAAAAATATGGAAAATAATTATATATTTGAGAGGATAAGAAAATAAATCGAGTTTATGGTGGATAAATAAAAATATTTCATCAATAAAAATAAGAGCAGTACAAAAAAATGAGATTGTGAAATAAATCTACACCACTTTAGTAACCTTTAAAATAGAACCACGTGAAAGTTTTAACATTAATTGCGACATTAATAATTAAGAATAAATATATATTCATGTGAAACACATAAAATCGGAAGAATATAAACTACATAAAAGTAAATAGGTTCATAATCCAAATATTTATTAATAGAGTTGAAATTGAGACGAAATCTAAAAAAATGTTTGTAACATTGAAGTGAAAATTAATCAATGAAATTATTTTTTAAAAAATAATTAAATTCAAATAAATAAAGTGTAAATACAAAATAAAAAAATTATAGATCAATTCACACATAATAATGGTACAAAATGTCATTGAATATGTTTTATAACCCCAAAATTGGAAATTGAGATAAGAAACCCCTTACCTCAAGTTCAATATTTCTTGTAAGTTCTTTTAACCTTATGCATAATAAATTTAGATTTTTTACAAATACATTCAAGAAAAATATACATATTTATAATATCATATATGATCCATTAATTTCATTCTATTACTTTTTAATTAATAATATTTCTTTATTATCCTTATTTCATGTGTGAACTACTTCAATTTTCATTTATGTTTTGATTTGTTAGTTCATGTTATTTCATCCTATTAATTTTTTAATGATATAAAAAATTTATTCCGGATATAAATATAATATATATTACATATATTTTTATTTTTATTCATCCATAAAATATAGAGGGATAAAATTGAATTTCATCTTTTATAGAGAAAGTATGTCATACTGCACATGAAGGTTGTTTTCACTTTATGCTGGATGGAACAAAAGAAAGGTAAATAAAAATTTACTTTTTAGGACCATTTTTTATCATATAATTGTTATATATTCATTAATTGTATACTTATAACATTCCATATAAAGAGTAAATTAATGAGAAACCACATCTCTTTGTGGATTTGGTAGTCTATATGTACATGCGAGCGACGTTATCATATTCCAATGGATTGGAATGTAAGAAGGTAGATTTGATATTATATTTAAAAAAAGAAGAATTTTATAATGAATATAATTTATATTCATTAGTTACATATTAAAAATCACCCATGTAATTTTGTGATGATAAATGGATTACATCGTTTCATAGAGAAGGTAATCCATACGTACAAACATGTGATGCTTTTTCTTTTCATAAAATAGAAAAGACAAATAAAGTGGTTTTACCATAATCATAATCACATATCAGTATATTTATGATACTGGATTTATTATTTTAGTATGGTTACAATATATTTATATAAATTATAAGAAGAAATAAATTTGAAAAGGTCGATAAAGATGGTTACCCCTTCTTTGGTAGAGTAACTTTAGATACCTTCTTATAGAACATAGGGTTAGTCCTATGAAAATATTAGGTCCTTGTAAACATGTATGAAGAATTTTTATATGATAAATTTATAGGTTTTGGTAAATATGTTTTAGGAAATGAGTTTTAAAGAAAATATATAAGAGGTGGCCTTTTAAAAGTGAGGGGAGGGGCACATTTATAATTACATAAAGTAATATAAATTATTTTTTATGTAAAAATACCTATAAAATTTGAATAACTCAATTATGAGATGAGGATGAATATAAATACTCTAATAATGCAAAATTATAATAGGTTTTGGTTATAATTTTACTCTTATCTATTAGTTTTAACTCCCCATTAACACATTTTATAATTACCATGATATCAATGTTTTTTATAATTTATTTGTCAAAATATTTACTATAAACAAAAAAATGACAAAAAATAGACCATGTATGATATTTTAAACCGTATACCATTCACCTGGATGAATATATTTTTTTTATGAATTTTAACTGATTTAATAAATATTTTTTATTATAAAATTTGTTAATTCAATTTTTTGAAATACATGAAATATTATTGAATGATTTTTGTTTAACTCATGTAAAATGGTTCTAAAATGACATATATTCATAGATAATGAAGATATGGTCTTAATATAATAATAAAATTTAATTTTTATTGGTTTATATTCCATTTTAAATATTATATTTATTTTAACCCCTTAGTTAACCGGTTTTTACTTTAACCGTGATAATGACTTTTTAAATAAAAAAGTGTTATAATATTAATTATAAGGATACAATTGGATAATAAATAAAAATGGGATGAAATTTTAGACTATTTTATCACCCTAATATTCCTATTTAATGATTTTAATATTTTTAAATAATCTAATAAAATTTATTTACCATAAAATTATATTAATTTAATTTTAAGAACTATTCACATTATATGACTTTGAAAACAAAATGACATCAGTGAAAATATATTAAAAATAAGTTACACATATTTTATATGTTATATATATTATAAAAACTCTTGGGAAATTTAAAATAATTGAGAAAATATTACTTTTAGAGTTTTTAAAATAATTTACTTAATTTTTATACAGATTACACAAGAACTATGTAAGTTTTGAATAAAAATTTAGGATAATTATTTCGTCAATAATAAATAAAAATATATTACCGTGAAACAAATATTTAATTTTAAAATAACTAATTATAAAATATATTTACCAATAACTAATTTTTTGGTGAGTTAGTAATCCAGATATAGATTATCATCCTTTTGAAATAATAATTTTATATATAAGTCTTTCTAAAGGTAAAATATGTGTGTGAATTTGCTGTGCCGAATTGGAGGATTTCTCACTGACAACATTTGCCTAGAAATACCTTTACATCCTCATTATGCAAGGGTTTATCACATTACCACTCATGGAAGAGGAACTAACATGAAAATTAATTGGTCATTATCATGAAATGACCCACTGGGGCCCACTTGGACGGTGGAAGGCTGAGCTGCAACTACCGCAAGCCCACCTCCATAGGCCTGGGACTGGCGATAAGAGATGAAAGTAATAACTAAAAAGGGATTCCTTTTCCAAAAAGTACATGTAATCATGCACCCAACTATTTATATATAGAAGTGAATATGCATAATAATAAAAATAAAAGGTTGTTACATATAGAGAAAAAACATGCATGTAAAAAGATCTTGGGGATAAAAAAGACTATAATAGCATAATCTGAAAAGTAAAGAGTAAAAATACATGTCCAACTAGAAAATATGTCCCAACCTAACCAAAACAAGAAAAGAAATAAATCTTAGTGTTTGGATCCTAATCTCAAATCCTTGATCATCGTATGTGGTCAAATGCACCCAAGTATCCCTAAACTCCACTAATGGAACCACAATTAAATCTATAATCTGTATAAGACATTACACATACGGGAAAACCCATGTAGGTGTGATTATATACATACCATGTATGAAGACTTGAAAGATGAATAGGTGAAATAAAATACATGCTATAAGTAGTCATATCAACCCAACGAAGGCGTGTTAAATCAAAATATGAGACAAAACCGTAACAAAAAACCCTAATATTCTTAACAAGAAGCCCAAATGAGAGAGAAATGGGATCTCCATCCCCATAACCTAGCTAATAACAATGAGTTTTCCAATAGTTTCAAGATTCTATCATTAATGAAAAGTATCTTGTGTGTCTTTTTGAAGAACTATGTAAAGACACACCACTTCATTGAGCCGAAAATTCGAGGGGACATAATCTCCAATTAGAGACCTCACATATTAGTATTTCAGGGTGATACCACTAAGTAGATAGAGGACCCATTCTATATTGTGTCAAGGGGGGTACAAATCCATAGATAAAGAACACATTTCCTAGTGCATCATGGGGTTCCACTTAGTAGAACGAGGACCCACACCCTATTACATCAGGGGGTACCACTTAGTAGATAGAATAACCATGCCCAAGTGTTTCAAGAGGATACCACTCAGTATATAGGGGACCCATCACTAGTTTTTCAAGGGTACCACTTGGTAGATAAAGTAACTTCCCCCTAGTGCATCAGGGGGTACCACTCAGTAGATAGAGGATCTACTCCCTAGTGTATCAGAGGCATATCACTCAGTAGCTAGAGGACCCATGCCCTAGTACATCATAGGGGTACCATTTAGAAGATAAATGACTTTTCCCCTAGTATTTTAGGGGGTACAACTTAGTATATAGAGGACTCTCTCCCTAGTGCATCGAGGGGTACAACTTAGAAGATAGAGGACCCATACCCTATTATGTCATGGGGATACCACTCAGTAGATAGAGAAATCGCACCCTATTCTTTAGGGGGTATCACTCAGTAGAGAGAGGACTCAAGCCCAAGTCCTTCTAGGGATACCACTCAGTAGATAGAGGACCTACACCCTAGTTTTTTAAATGGTCACCACTCAATAAGTATCAGTAGAGGACCCACACCCTAGTGCATCAAGGAGAACCACTCTGGACTCTCTCTGATTATCTTGTGCAATCAATTTCATCATCAAGCACCACATAAAGAAGAATAACACTCAAAACATATTTCATCATATATCGAAATGGACTATGAATACCATCGTCACATTCTACAAAGGAAAAAACTCCTGATAGGTTACTTGTGGTCCATTATCCGAGACAAAATAAAGGAGATATGAGAGGTAGAAGATTCCCAAGAAGTACATAGAGTGTAAGGGGTCTATATGGTGTTTTCTCCATATCATCTTCTTGTTCATTTCCTCTCTATAACACATCTTTTCATAAAATTATTACTATATATAGTGTAAGGGTACTATATGATGTGTCTCAACCAAAATATCGAGGAACACATGAGGCTCTTCATCAGTCTGACGTACTAAAACATCAAACCACCAATATTTCATTTCAAAAAACCATAAATGGACAAAAAAAATAAAACTGTCACGATACTTGTTGAAAAACACTTAGGATAGGATATTCACTTCCCAAATTGTACACCTGGTGAAATAATTCATTTCACTGCATTACGATCGAATGTAGTTTCATGGGATCAAGCCATGATTCTGAATTAAATACTAGATATTGGTATTGAAATGTCTACCTCAATATCAAGGTCATGATGCCTCATTTCATTTGTAATTCTAACACTATATGTAAAATATACATCAGATACTAGATTCCATAATAATAATAATCATAATATTATTATTATTATTATTATTTGGCACTTTATAGACATGATACATGAGATTGAAAAAGGTATCCAACATTGGTCTTGAATTTCCCACCTCAATACCACGATTGTGATGTCATGGAAAGTTCATCAATTCGATGTATCGGTTAAATGATATATCTAAAACAAGAAATTGATAATAATAACACTACTATTAATATAATATTTTATATTTTATTTATGAAAAGGGGGTCTGCATGACCTCTCCATTTCCCCTCCGACATGTTTCACCTCTCCCACAAGTTGGTATATTTTGTTTTGATATTATTTTTATTATTATTATTATTAATTTATATAATAATAACAATAATATTCAGAGGTAATGTAACTCCCCCCACCATTTACACCAAGGTGATCGTGCACAAGGATCCAAGGTGGTAACCCACATCATTTCTTTTCCATTTTTATATATTCATTTGTAATAAATATTACAACTAATTTTATTATTATTATTATCAATAATAATATTATGCTGTATCTTCCCATTCACCATGCCTAATAAGGCTCCCAATCATGGATCATTTCCGTTATTAAATTAAATTCATTTAATTTTATTAATCACAAAAATTTCTTAATGTTATTATTATTGTTAAAAATAATAATAACACATGTTGTGTTGACCACATCCAACCACCTCTTTGAAGATAAAAATTTGGTCACCATCAAATCCAAGACAAGAATCCTTCATCATGAGACCCCATTCATGGAATCCGCTCAGAACAGATCATATTTCATTGGAATTCATTGTCGTGCATCAACTGGGAAAATGAGGACCCCTAATCTGATTCCAAAAAATATCTAATCAACTGCCTTCTTTATTACACCTTGATCACAAACCTGAACCCACAATGCCGATCTGATCTATTCAAAAAAACACCATCTTGGTCATTCATCAATATATCCAAAAACAATTGATTTTTGTGTTATCCATGCCACAAAAATGAATCTAGGGGTTTGATCATGCTCGAACCTTACTGAACATTTTTGAATTGTGGCTCTATTGGACAATGGTTAAGAATGTGGTGAATGAAGATGGGAAAGAACAAGAAAAAATTTATCCATCATTGGACAAGTTCCCTTGTACAATGATTGTATAAAAAGGGTCATTACATGTTCAATAATGGTATAATTATACCATATCAATATAATAAATAAATTTTTGGGCTCATGTGAATAACAGTTATTGCAGATCCAAATCAAATAAAAATTCATTCTGAATATATTGATCACAATGTTGAAAACCACAAATAGAGAGCCTTACCTCAAGATTGGATTAATCATTAGTGAAGAACACATCCACTAAAATTGAAGTTGATGATCCCACTCTGTATTTTTTGTGGTATTTCTAATATTGATACCCCTATAGTGGGGGTGTGGTTGGATATGATGTAGTCTTCTTCTTAGAGGATGGGTTCTAAAGAATTTTGGTGTACCTTTAACTATTTTTATCTTCCTATAAAATAAGATATAATCCCTGGAGTGTACAATTTTTCTCAGAAACAACTTTGAACATGCATGCGATGACATTGCCTCTTCTCTAGCCCCATAGTTTTATGCTTTGACAGCACCTCTGTGTCATGGTTTAGGGTGTTATTCTATGGTATTCAAAATACCAGTCTACCTATAAATAACCATAACCCCCTCTAAAACATGTTTTCTCTAAACTGACTCTCTCAATACCTAGGTTCCTATAAGATATTTTCGAAGGCCTTTGAATCCCGTTTCGATCATATTCTTACCCATCCTTCTATAGAATGAACCATGGTCATATGAGGTGAGTTCTTTCTCTTTTACTGAATTTTCTTAATAGATCATTCTTGCTCACACCCATTCATTATTTTCATGCTATGATGGTTGATCTAAACTATTCTTATGGACATATTTTGATGTTTTTTCAGATTTTTTGGGTTGCGACATCCTTGGACGGAAGTAGTCTTCTTGCAAGAGAGGTAAACATAGATCCACATTATTTTTACATTCTCATTCAAATAATGTTGAATCCTTGAGGTGGAGGGTTCTTTTATTTTTCTTTATTTTTATATGAAATATTAAATAAATCTTACTTTAACCCATTTTTTGATGGCAGAATTAACTTTAATAATAAATAAACTGAATTATTGATAAAATGGTTTATAGTTGTAGTGAGCACATGTTTTCCACTATAATAACGATTTGAATCTTTTTTTACTAGATAGTGTGATATTTTTTTTATACATTGTTATGAATATTTTTTATTCTTGGTTTTATCATTTTAATTTGATTAAAAATATTAATGAGTGTAAAGCTAGTAATTTTTGGTTGGATAATGAATTAAAGAGGCAGTATTTTATAAATTGTTTTTATAATTTGATAGAAATAAAATTCAGCTAAATGAATGTTGACTTAAATTGTTCTCCCAAATGTTAATTTAAATTGATAATGAACATAGAGATAGAATTATTTTCATTGAAAATAATAAATATACACGTTAATGTGAATGTTCTCCCGTAATTTTTGTTAAAATTGGAAGTTATTCTTGATAGTATATATAAATAATTTATAGATTTTAATAGATGATGCCTTAGGTTACCCTTATTTTCAACATATGAAAAATAAATTTGTTAATCCAAGAAAGTGATAAAAATTGTTTTTTATAAAGATAAATATGTGAGACAGAGAGCGTTAGTTTATATGTATAGGTCATATTGCTTGTTTTGGGGGAATATATTTCATGATGACTCAATTTTTTTATTCCTTCTTCATTTTCTATGAAATTGATACTTGTTATGTGATGATATGTGAGCCAAGTATAACTATTGGTTGATAAGATATGGGTGGGGAGGCCTGGGTATGTTGAAACTATTTATGCCTATGATAGTGAGATGCATAGTGATATGCATGTTGGTGTTGGGGATAGAACAATGATTTATGGAATGGGTTAAAGCTGGTCCTACCTATTTTTATGTTGGAATCTAGGAAGCGTCCATATTAATGATCTTCTTAAGGGTCCTGATTTCCAAGTTTCTTATTCCTATATTTGATTCCCCGCTACTTGAGGCAACTAGTTATGCTTGGTTATGAATTTAATTTATGATATATTTTAATTTATTTTAAATTACCTTGAATTATTGAATGATAATGTTTAATAAATGATTTAAACTCATTGGTATTGTGTTTTTTGGAATGATGCAAATATGTTAATAATCATGAGAAACAGCTATTTCGGTTAGTTTTTTCATGGAGGGCTCTATATTTACCATATGGTTAATAAAATGTGAATGGGATAATGTTAATTAGTTGTTAAATAGTTAATTAATATAATGTTTAATCTTTAATGGAGAGAAATTGATTAATGAAATTGTTATTATGTTGTTTTTTTGTGGGATATATAGTTCTTAACAGTTGTAATTAGGTGTCCGAGAGATGATTTCAGTACTTGAGCTTGAGACATGGTAGATACCCATAGTTTTGTTATGAGCTATATTATATCTAGTATGTTTTATTATTTCATATGATACACCACCCATGTCAGTAGGGTGGCTAACACCCAGTGGACTCTAGGAGGGTGTTTTCTCTAACATCTAGGTTGGCGTGGGATGTATGATTGACTCCCCACTCTAGCCTCTCTCTAATATCCAGGTAGTATTATGTATTGGTATAAATGGTCGTTATCATTCCCATATATGAGTGTCGGGGGATGAAATGGATTTTGGTTATTTTACATGCATATATCTCTAAATATAGTATCAAAATCATTATTATAGGTATATAGTATATTGGATTTTATGGTTTGAGTTACAATACTCGATGTATGAGTTGTGATGGATTGATTTTTAATACTTGATGCATAATGAAAAACTTATGGGTTGTGTTTGTACCCAAAAACTACCCAGTTAAAATATGTAGAAGTGGTATGGGATTATGAGATTATGGGATGCACTATATTCATGCTATGATAATTTATCAAATGTGTCTTCATGCAAGATTCTTTTAGAGATATATGGCTCAGGGGGTGCAATGTTGTGGCAGAGAGGAAAACTTGTAGGGAAGTTTTAATGGGGTACATTCTTTTGATATTACATTATATGAACTTTTATATGAATAACATGGTGAGAGATAAATATGGTGATCCTGGGAACTTAGTATACCTTTTTAGTTGATGTATTAATTTCACTTGTTGTTCACTGGGTATTGGTATGCTTTCTTTATCTTATGCATGAGAGGATCTAGGGAGGATCTTATAAATTATACCTATTATTCTCACCCTACATATATAAAAACTATTTTTTCAAAAAAAAATAGGACATGGATAGATATCAGGATGTATATTTTTTTTTTTTTTGTAATTTTGGAGCTATTTTGGAGTCTTGGTCATAGTTTATCTAATATTTTTCTAATTTTAGTTTCATTTCTAGCTATATTAGTATTATATGAGATTACATGAATGTACATGAGATATTTCATATACCATATCTTAACTAAGCGTTGGTATTTTTTATTATATTATCTTTCATTACTCATATTCTCACAGACGTTAATGCATCCCATTTTTAATTTTGATACACCCATGGGTATTTTCACAAACCAATGTCCTATTGGAGGTAGGATTAAGGAGGCATTATTTACCTACTCTCTTTTTCATCCTGGGTGGGGTACGATTGGGCGGAGGGGGTCATGACATTTTATCTATACATTCTAACCAAATTCTTCACTAAATATATTTAACCATGTTTATAAGAGTTTGAAATTTCCAAAATTCCTTTCACTGAGATTGTTTAAGACTTAATCTGAATGAGGCGATTCCAATATCAAGGTAAGGATTTCTATGCCTCATTTATTTTTCTAAATTATGAATTATTCTAGAAAAAATCGATAAACCTCAACTTATTATTTTTATATGATTTCAATCATATGGTATGTGAGTCATTTTTATTTTTAACTTTTTAGTGATCATTCATTACTTATCAGTTTACTTTTTTCATAACCCGATGCAATGTCATAATACATATTCCTCTAAAATGGTATTTTTGTTTCAATTATTCTATACCCTTTTAGCAACAAGGGTAATATTTATTATTTATCTAAAAACATTATATTATTTAAAATATATTTCTAAAATATTTATTTTTTCTTCACATATTTTGAACACTTTTAAAAATATCATTCACCATGGTGGGTTTACACCACCTATATGAACAATGATGTTTTCATAAAAATATTTCATTAATTGGTATTCATAAAATTTTATTTTATAATCGAGTATAATATTAATATTCAAGTAATTTTATGATTAGTATACTATAGTTTTAATGTATCTCTTGTAGAAATGAAATTAAATGTAACTGATCATAGTCACTTTTATTCATAAAAAACTAGCTTGACAAGGATATTTTATGGGATTGTAACTATTTTATATCCTATTGAACATCAATATTTATTTAATTGTTTTGATGCTAAGACTTGATACAATAATAAACTATAGAACTACATGTTTATGAACACAAACCATTAAAATTATAAAATAGGGGTCTTGGATATTATGAACCAAACAACCTCAAAACAACTAACATAAACGATAACAATTTAATAAATTAATGAAATAAGATATTCAATGAATCAGTAATAATAATTTTAATTTGATGAAATTGAAAAGGTTTCAGAATAATGTATATAATTAAAGTATATTGATTGTCCAATAATTAATATGTAATGTCCAGAGATTTTGGAATATATTTTCTCTTAAATAAACATTTTATTAATAGCATGTTTCATAAGAAACACCAAGCTAAAAATGAACTATGATATTTTAATATAATAATTGATCATTTTAATATATCCATTAAATTATTGGGTATATAATTAAGTAACTATATTATGAAATCTAAGAGGGAAGAAAATGGAATTGAGTATTAGAATTCTCCCTTAGTAAGATCATTTAACCATGCTTGGGAAGGTGGTATATTTACTAGGTCTTTTTCTAGACAAATCCCAAAAAAAACTCTAATAATTATGGTATCATATAAATATTATTCAAGATAAATTCAAGTTCATAGAAATTTCCATGTGATAAATGCAAGCAGAATCACTACCCTCAACTTCCAGCATAGTGTACCTTATTCCTATATCATAAGAAATGATATTTAAGGGATATATAATAATAAATTTGGATAATATAAACATTTAACTTTGAATTTAATAAGTTATTTATACAACATATATATGAATTTTACTTTTTGACTTCTAATTAAAAAATATTAATTTTTTTATAAAAATTATTATTCAATATATTTCATATTTAAAAAGTAAATAAATATATTTTGAATCTAAATTGATAAAACTAATTTCGATTTTGAATTTTTAATTTCAAAATTATCCTAATATGATAGTTTGGGATTTTTCTAAATTAATTGGATTTTAGGAGAATAGTAAAAAAATGCATCTTTTTAGTAATAGCAAAGCATTTATGACTATATCAAGAAGTATAACATAAAAATATATGAAACAAAATTCATGATCAAAGGCATACTTCTGGGATAAAATTAACCATTTAAATTTACCATTATAAATTTATAAAACATATGATTAAAAACATAAATAATAGTTTCCAATAATGATGGTTTTGGTTTTTCCATTAATTAAATTTTATTTTAGTAAAATATTGTTTTGAATTTATTTTAATTGTTGATAAGATTTATTTGATATATAATGAACTAGTTTTTATAATCAAAACACAATGAAATGATATTTTATTCTATATATAGTTTTTATGATTAAAAATATAGATTTTTAAAATTGGGGGTTTTAGGCATTATATATGCTAATGATAAAATTAACTTATCTTCCAGATTGAGATATTATTTGATAAATGAATTTCATATTTTCAATAATTGTCTCTAAATTATTGAATTTTTAACATTCTAAATTTTGGAACAAAAGATAAGTTACCTTAGGTAAAAACTATTCACCACTGTAAAAGTTAAAAAAGTAAATGTAAAAATATATAATGGAAATGAGTTCAAAACATATTTAAAAAAATTAGTGAAATTTTTTGTTGAGTCATAGATCAAAATTATCCCATACTCTCTCCATTATTTCTCAATTTTGGAGCCACTATCCTTAATATTTAATTACCATTTTTAATAAATTTATAGTATTTAAAAAAATATCACCCTTTTCACTTATAAAAGGGATCTCCTCTCCTCGCTTCCCCAAAATCCAAAAAACCCTTAGTTCTTCCAAAACCTCTACTCTAATTATCATGATACCCCTACCCCAAAAAATACCCCTCATAATATAGTAATTAATAGATAGGGATAATGACACCAGAGTCCCACCTCTTGTAGACCCTAGGTTGGAGAGTGGAAAGAGAGTATGGAGAATGTCATGTATATGGGAGGCATTACCCAGAAGAGAAGAAAGTAAGATCAAGATATAGGTATAAACCCCCTAAGATACTTCATAACATAAATAAAAAGTTAAAATTCAAAAAATATCCTCAAATTCATGTAATTTCATAAAAATATAAGTAAAATATCTAAAAAGAATACCAAAAGTCAATCCCATAGTAGTAACTCAAAAACTGCACTAATTCCCAAAATATTAGTATCTAGCTCACACTCCAACTCCCCCATGATAACATGAGAAATATTTTATATATATATAGTTATTATAACATGTACACTTAGTAGAATCATAAATAAGGAAACTGATGAAAAAGTGAGAAGAGTATACTAATTCCCTAATGAATAAACATCAAAATCAATAAAAACATATCGGCCATCTAGTTCTTGCACTCACCAACGCTAATTCACCATATAATACTTCCATGTATAAATATATAATAATAATTATATTGATATAAGTATAGCGACCCACAATTTCTCTACATAGATATTACATTTTATTATATTAATATTCGTTACATAATCTAATGATCCCCGCCAAAATCATATAGGTCCATTGCATTTGGAAACATGGAAACATAAACAATGAGTTCACAAAATATATAAATCATCTCTTACTATGTTATTAATAACTATTAAAATCATCATACATATCATACTTAATAACTTTCTTTATTACATAGGGAAAATAAACATAAGAAAAGGTGAGATCAGATGCTCAGTAAGGGTAAAAAAGTGAGATATCAATTATATATTATTAAAAAAATTAACATAAGGGTATGAAAACATGAGAATAACATTTTAAAATAATACCCTTCATGTCACAGATCACAATGTAGATTCATGGTATATAATATGTAATTTCATAAGATATGAATCATAAAAGAATCAAATAACATGACCCATGAGATAATACCATTATCATAAGTCATTATTTTTTGTAATACATATAAACAAAGAAAATCAATTCTATAATTTTCAAGGATAATTTATTTTACTATAATAATGGAATTATTTCACTAAGCAAACCATTATAGTAATCAAGGATCATTTCCAATACTATCATAGTGGAATGTTTTTACTCTACAAAAAAATCTTGTTTATAAAGATTCATTAACAAGTCTATCATAGCGAACAAAGTCCCTTAATTAAATGAGTTAAATCCCTATTCCATTCTTGTTTTTTTCATGAGGTATCAATCATTACCTAATGAAATTTATGGATATATAGGTCGTACCAATCTATGTTTACAACATAGACACCTTCCTTAGATATAACATAACCATGATCATTGGTTATAATTTAACCACAATATTTGATTATAAGTTAACCACCATCACGTAATGAAAAACATAAATATGTGTGTATTAAGATCATAAAACATTCATCATATCAACACAACATAATACATGGAAATAAAATGGGTTTTATAGACATTTCATCAATTTAATATTGCATAACCCATGGAAAATAATTTGGTTTCATAAAAATTTCATCAAAATTAACTTTAAAAATACAATGAAATAATAATAAGGAAAAAAATGTATCATATACCTATGAAAAAATAATAAAAATCATATGTTATTATCATATATAAAAATTCCATTAAAATGTCACTAAAATATTTCTTAAAGAAAATAACCATTTCATTTTGAAAATAACTTTTAAAACACAAATATTTTAAAAATAATATGCAAATAATTTTCTTTTAAAATTAACTTCAAAACTTTTAAATGAATATCCAAAATATTTAGTGCTCATGATTGTGATAAATTCTATTCATGTCTTATAAGTTAAAAGAAAACATTTCTTTAACATTTGGGTAAAAAAAGGTAAAAAATAACTTATTCAAAAAATGATAAGAAGATTAATTTAAATCCATTTTATAAATAATAAAACATTGGTAAAAATGTATTTAATTAATAATATTATAATCTTAAATATGTTCTTAATTTTTTTTAGAAAACACGAATATGGTAAAAATGGGTTTTTTGACCGAAGAGAGAAATAAATTTGATTTTACTTAAAAAATGCTTTAAGTATCTAGAGATATTAAGATTAAAGAGATTTATTTTAATGAAATAACCATTGGATAATAAATTTCATAATTTTCTTGAGAGTTTTATTATTAAAGTTTATCATCGTACACTGATTCATAAAAAATCCCAACAAATAGTGAGATTATTTCATAAAACCACTACAAATTTGGTATCTTTTGAATAATAATCCCCATGAAAGAAATATTCATATATTAATATTTAAATACCCATAATTTTAATATTATTCATCATAAAATAAATTTATGTCTAGTATATAAACCACAAAAAATAAAAAACTGGTGTATAAGGCATGTTTCCCTTAGAAATACAAGTGAGATGAAAATCCCTTACCTTAGGTCTGAATTTCTTCATATGTGTAGGTTCCTCCTATATAATAAATATAAAATTATTATACATCTAATATAGAACTGTAAATATATATATCATACCATATATAATTTTATTATAAACATTTATCACTCGCTTGTTAAAACTTCATTATTAAAATCAACTATTTTGGGTGATATCTTCTTCATTTTTCAAGTATGTTCTGGTTTGGTACTTTTGTTCCATGAATTTTGATCATGGTTAAATCATATTGAGAATTTTTATCATGACATAAATATCATATATATTAATTTTATACAATTTTAGATTCATTAATGAATGTTAAATATAGAAAAATTAATTACACTATCCATGGAGACGGTAGACCATATGTACACATTAACGCTATTTCCATTTTTCTCGAGATAGAAATACATAAAGGTAAATTATAACTAAAACTTAAATAATAAAAATTATATCATATATATCATAACTATTCATTAATTCCATCATTGTTACCATTTATGTAAAAAAATGAAAAACTATTTGTATCGCTTTGTGGAAGTGGTTGTCCACACTTATGCATGATCGGCATTATCGTTTTCGAATGGTTTATAAGGTAAGAAGGTAGATATGGTATTATTATTCTAGAAGCGTAATTATATACCAATTATTATATTTAATCATTAAATAAATCATAATACCCATCCATAAAATATAGTGATGAAAAATGAATTGTATTGTTGCATGGAGATGGTAAGTCATGTGTATGCACGAGCTATATTTTCACATTACATTTGATGGATAAAGGGTTAATAAAGTTGGTTTCATGTTCATAATAACATTTAGGTATATTTAGGATACTAAATTTATTATTTAATGATGAATATAACATATTTATATTAGGTTAAAGAGTGATTGAAATGAAAGTGATCAGTTAAAGAAATTACCTTTCTTGAAAAAAATCCTTTAGATCTCTTATTAAGGGTTCTAAGGTTGATATTTTTGGTAGACCATAACCTTTATAATGTTTATGTGGGATTTTTGAATATAAAACATAAAAAATCAATTTATAAGGCTCAATGCGGTCTGAAGAATAGAAATTAGGGGTGCCCTTATAAAATTCAGTGGAGTGGCTCTCTTGGAATTTCTTATAAGAATAAAATGTATTAAAGTCATTATAGAGAGAAAAAAAATTAAATGGACTTTAAATTAGTATTATATGAAACTTTAGGCCATATATTATCTCTATTATACTCTTTTAACATTTTTATTTTAAATTAATTTAATAAAATACTATTTTCATAGTATTACATTATATTTGGTAAAGACACTATTTAATTAATTTGAATTAAAAGACATAAATTCAAGGTTAAGATTCAAATATATTTATTTAACAAGAATCTAATGTGTTATATTCATATTAAAAAAATTTAACACAGTAACTCGCTCAACTTATTTTACTTCTAATTTTTTTAAAATAATTTTATATATATTTGTGTTAATTAGAGAAATGATGTATCAGTGTTGCATAAATATTTAAATTATTTATATAATTTATAAAAATTAAAAATAAATTTATATAATGAAAATAAATTCATTATTATTAATATAGACACTTATAATCATTCATGTATTACTTATTTCTCCATGTAGACATGTAATATATATTTTAAACTTAAAGAGTGATGTTTTATAACTTTCATTGATTTAAATATTATATAGGTCATTTTCATGGAAACATTTCCATTAAAAAACTCATTTCAGATACTAATATGATAAGGGTCATATTAAATTCATCCAATAAGAATTTGTATTAATAATAGTGTTATAGCGTTTTTTATCCTTCATTAACCTGATTTTTTCTTTACTAAGGGGATAAATTTTACCACAGATATTGTTTATATTATTTAAAGAGAAAATGGGATATTTAAAAAAAATTAAAATACAAATTGAAAATTTTGAATCAATTTTATCAAATTTAAATCATATATGTGGAATAAATTAATTTTAAAATAAGAATGTAAAACATAATGGAAACTTATTTTTAGAAAAATGCATTTTCTAGCTTAGAATTTTCTTATTATTATCCCATGATTAAAAAAATATTAAATGAATGTTAAAAAATTAGTTTTAATATATAATATATGAATTTAATTAAAATAATTCACTACTATTGATTAATTTAATTTATTAATATAAAGATATACGGCGTGCACAAACATGATGTTTCAAAAAAATGTCTTTTTTATGTATAAAATTTTTTTATACCAAATTCAAACCTAAAAATAGTTAAAATGAACATAATTTGATTACATAAAATAAAAGAGAACTAATTTTAAATTTAAATAATTTTAAAACAAAATTGAACTTTGTACAAGCTTGAAACAAAAAATACAGTTTTCAAAAAAATCAATATTTTCACTTTTCACTGGAAACTAAATCTTTTTAGAAGAATCCAATAAATTCACCCAAATCTAATTTTTATATGACGATTTAAAAAATTTTATTTTTCTGTAATATAATTTTTAAAACTTTCAAAATTTAAATATAATATCTTCTTTAAAAGACAATAAAAATCATTTTGACGGAAATCTATTTTTTAAGCCTAATATAACTTTTATAAAAATTGAATTATTATTTCCTAACAATTAATCAATCCATTTATATTGATTATAATATTTTTATAAATATCATAAATTATTTAATCCATCAATACTTACCAATTTTACTTTTAGGTTATAAATATCATTTAATAATTTTTTAGAAATATATCTTTGTCCATTTAAACTTTTTCTTGCATGTAATGAAGGCTATCAAAAAAATTAAATCCATTTGAAAAAAATACATATATCTTAAAATCTATGGGTGTTACATTATACTCGAATTAAAAATAATTTTCTCGTAAACATTAATCACTCAAATATAAAAAATATTGTATATTTATTTCATTACCTTTTCAGGTTCCCTTGTAGCTTCTTTAAATTTATGATTTTTTCAGGGTACTTTCAGCAGGCAAGTAGTCTTGTTCCGTAGAAATTTATCTCTATGATCCAAGATATCTACTGGTTGTTTCATATAATAAATTTCATGCCATAATGGTATGAATTATAAGTTTATTACATGTGATAGATCATGTGTATACTTCCTTATGAGAGATACATGGAACACATCGTGAAGTTGGGAGAGTTTCAGTGGAAGAGTGAAGTGATACACTTATGTACCTACTAAATCAAGAATCATAAAAGGTAAATATACATTGGGATTAGATTTTTCATTTTTTTGAAGACAATAAACATATTGTATGGATAAATTCATACAAAAACCTTATCACCAACTTTAAATTCTATATTACATGAATTATTTTTAGCATAACATTTCTATGAAATCTGATCTTCCTTGATGAGTTGTTGAATTGATCTAATTTTCTCTATCATTTATCATCTATATCAGATCCCAATATCTTTAATTATATAATATCAACCATTTTTATTATTTTATGAATTTACACCATTTATCTTACTCCATGAAGTGGATATTAAATATTAATTTCATTTATTCAAGAAGAACTAAAATTAACATTTAACAACTCATAAGATCCATAAGTCATTCCTTTTGTATCTAGATATTTACCAAAAAAATCACCAGAACAAGTTATCCAATAACTTCCAAGGTTCATGTAAATCAATTAATTAAATATTTTTCCTTTAGTATCTTTCAAAATATGACTTAAAAATTTTGAATCCCAAAGATTAGAATGATTTTATATCATTTCCCTCTATGATCAACTTTTTAATTATCTTGAAATAATGTTAAACACTCATAAAGTCACATATTAAAATTAAAATACCCTATTCATTTCCCAAAATGAAGTCACAATAAAATCATATATTCTTCCAAAGTATAATTGTCATTTTATTCCTCAAATAATCTCATTTCATAACCAAATACATTTACACTAGAGGTATAGGTTCATCATTGTAACAATAGATGATGATAAGTTGATTCAAAATATCAAATGTGATTTATTTATTCTAGAGTCTATATTGGGATATCTAATCAATTCTAATCATAAAATCAATTTTCACTAAAGGATAAACTATAAGATTTTTATATGGAAAATTCATACAAACTTCAATACGAAATCCCCAACCATGGAGTGGAGGATAAATATACTCTAATTATAATGATTCACTTTAACACTTTTTATCTCATAATATTTCCCATTTACCTTGGACATTAAATGTTATTTTATCTTATTATCCTCATTATCCCTTGGATTTGGTAATTTATTTTAATAATTCCCATTTTCCTTGAATTCAAAAAAACAGAGTACAGGAGGTGAATTCTCTAGAGATTTCCATTTATTTGTGCCATTAGTTGACTTCTTCCCATAATTTTTGTTTTCCATTTCTTGTTGACCTTCTATTCAACACATTACACAATTATTAATTCCCTTAATAAAATTTCTTTAATGTTTTTTTCCACACTTTGAGAATAAAATAAGGATCATCTTCTTATCCCCATTGTTTTTATTATTTACATTAAATTTATTATTTCTATTATTTTAAAAACCATGATATTAATGGGTAAATATAATATAAATATCCACCTTTATGGAACATTGAATGATTTATTCAAATCTTTCAAAGTACCTTGTGGCTAATTCGCTTTAGAGAAATGGTTTTAAGGCACTAACTATTTGATCCACCTTACATTCATGTTAGGTGATAAAACCAGAAGTATACCTTGAAAGACTTTTAAAATTTTCCTCATACATACCAATATATTATTCAATCCTCTAATTTATCTCAAGGAATTCATTCTCAATTGTTTTATAAAGAATGTGAGGAATGTACTTATTGAAAAATGGTCTCTTCAACTCATCTCACTTCATCGAGTCAATTTATCCATGTTTCCTTGTATTATTGATAATATTAAAACATTTATACCTTTATCCTTCATATATATAGATTGAAAAAAAATTAATTTTTCATGTTATGAATACTGGAGAGTAGAAAATATCTTTTCCATCGTATAATCCATTGACCGTCCAAAATTGTATCAGCAAAACTAATAAAATAATATGGATGTATCCTCACGAAGGAATCAATGGAATGTTCTTCCTTACATTTATCATTTATAATTTCATCATGCTTAATATCTTGAGAATGTTTTTTGATCAAATAAATTGGATTTTTCATCACAAGTTCCATAATATTTGGCTTCTTAGGGTGGAAATCATTACATTTTCCATTTCATTCAGTATTAACACAATTCCTTTGATTTCCATCCATTAACTAGAACCCAAAGGCATAATTTGAGAAATAATAATCATATTAAAAAACCATATAACCATTAATAATAACTTTTAGGATGTCTAAATCATGAAACATTCTACTATGACACTATAGGTTTAACCTAGTTCATTCATGATAATTACTAAAACATTAATATTTTATACAACACATAGACTTATACCCAGGGTTATCACTGATGTTTTATTATCCTAGTTTCTAATGTTTAACTAAACCTTTCTCTAATAATAAATATAGAGACCAAAACATCTCATACATAGATATCACATCATAGTAAATGAATATTCATTATATAACATAATGATCCATCCTAAAATCATGTTGGTCTAGTGCCTTAAAAAAATGGACACAAAAACAATTGGTTCAAAAAAGATCTATATAATCTCCCACTAAGTTATTAATAAGTAGAACTCTTCATAGACATATAATACTTAATACCTTTCTTTATAACTAAGGGAAATGAAACATAAGAAAAGGGGATTTTAGATGCTATGTAACAGTAAATAAAGGAGATATCAATGGTAACATGAGCATAACATGAACATAAGGGCATGATAATGTTAACATAATATTTGAAAATAATTCCCTTTATATCATAGATCATAGTATAGATTCATGTTATAATATTTAGAAGTTAATAGGACATGAATATTAAAGAAATAAAAGAACATGATCCATAAGAGTATAACATAGAAATAATTCATTAGTTTCTGTCATGCACATAATAATTTAAAATAATTTTCTTAGTATCAAAGAATCATAACCAAGACTCTATCATCCTAACCCTCCTCATTGTCTTAAAGAGTTATAGGGAAGCTACTAGGCATTAGGTGACATCCCTAAGTCACCAAAGTGTGGAAATAAATTCCAAGGGCCTTAGGAACATTTGGGGGAGGAATTTTCCTTTGAATAATAAAACATCCAAAAAATATAAACAATAACCAACAAAAAATCTATAGGATGAATGAGTATAAAATAAAACTCCAAAATAACGTAACCAATAATCCAAATTAGAAAATAAGAAAAAAACCAATATACATACACAATGTGGACCAAAAAACCACCAAACTTAAAACTCCAAAGTGACATCAACCAGAAACACCCAACCCACTCCAAGAATCCGCTCCACTTTCCAAGCCCATGGTATCAAGAAGAATCACTAAAGATAGGAGATACCATTCCTTCACCTATGTCTTGATAGATGAAATATACAAACATACAATAATACTCAAGTAGGGGTTTAGTCAAAACTTATTATTCTTTCCCAATGACTTCTCAACTCACTCAACTAAAACAAAACCTGTAATCACTTTTTATAAAATATTTTTAAGAAGAAAAAAACATTTAATATCAAATCCATAAACCAGTTTTCCATGGAATGTATCAACAAATAATTTAAACCACGTATCATTTAATTTTGGAATATTATTTTCCATGTACACACACAAGAACATGAAAATACAAGCTTGGTGTCAGCATTGAGAGTGGAATATCACATTCATACTCCATCCCATTTGATGGTGGTATATCTGGACCATTATTTATCCCATTTAACTCATGTCCAAACTTTTATGCCAAAAAAAATCCATTTCATTTCAATAAAAACATTTATTTATTTAAATCATTTCAATAAATACTTTTCATTCAATAAACTAAACAAATATTTAAAATAATAATTTTAAAATTATGAACAATGGGGTTTTCCAAAAACCAATTAACTTTTCAAAATTTCCAAGCCAATACCAAAAAAATATTTTCATTAATAATCCTATAATTATTTCACAACAATTTCAAGAAAATTATTTAATTAAGCCAAATACTTTATGATATAAATCATGTGGAGTCAAGGTAGAATTCACATGCCTCTTAATAGTTGGTGAAAATAAAGAATTTCATAACCAAATATCAAAATATTATCACAACCCACATTACCTTCAATAGATCCAGAAATATTTAATTATAAAATCATTCATAACATATTGATCTACCCATAATAGACTAGATCTAGAGTTTCAAGAGAGTTCAAAACCTTGAATATATGAATAATAAGGGAGAATAGTCACTTATGGATGAATCTAGACCTCCAACGTACATTGATTTTCCTAAGTATCACTCTCATATTGATGTGGATCATCCCTCACTCATTTGGAGAAAAGGAATTCAAGTTATGGGAGGATTACGAGAAAACCAGGATCAAAAGGAAAAATATAGATTATAATCCACAATTTATGATGGTCTAACTATATGGTTCATAGTTAGGCTACATGGTTTGACTAACCATTTTCTAACAATGAGGTGATACTATCTTGAGGCCTCACCTTACACAGTTGGCTAGCACAGTTAGAAAAACCATGCACCAACTTTTCTTTCCCTTGTATTCCATCTTTCATAGTTTCTCCTCTACATTCACATGGTTTGTTCAAACTATGTTCCAAGAGTTCACCTTCCTAGTGCCCACTTTATTTCATTTCATAATTTCTTAGAGATACTAAATGGTTTTTAATAACCATTCAAAAACTATGCACCTAAATAAAATCCTATAAAACATGAAAACCCCCTTAGAACCTCCTGAAACCAAAACTAAAAATTATATATGCTCAAAATACATGAATAAAGGGTCATATAGAAAATAATAGGGGTGATACATTATCCCCACCATTAGCATTTTTATCCTTAGAAAGTATAAAACCCTTTTTTTGAGATAGTTTGGGCCATTGCTCCACCATTTCCTTCTCATGCTCCTATGTTTCTTCCTGAATCTAACCATGCTTCCCTAAAACCCACACTAGAATAATTTTTTTTCATACAAAATATTCTCTTGGATATCCACAATCCATACAAACACATGGATAAACATAGAATCAAACTCTAGTGCAGCGTGATCCCTTTGAATTATATGGTGAAGATTAAGTTCATGCTTCTTCAACTGAGATACATGAAACATTGTGTGAACTAAACTAAACCTTGGTAGGAAATCCAATTGATATTACTCCTCACCAACTCATTCAAGTATCTCAAAAGGGAATATTTATTGAGGATATAACTTTTCCTTCTTACCAAAACATCAATTTCCAAGCCTTTGATAGATTCTCAAGAACACATGTTCACTCACCTCAAATGAAAAAGGTCATCGATGATGATTGGCATATTATTTTTGATGACTTTGAGTCTTCTCCATCTTATTTATGGTCAACTGCATCTGATCCATTATCTCTAACACAATGTTGGGTCTAATTAATGAATTCTATCCTATTTCTATCAAACAAAGTAGAGATCTAGAATGACTCTTATACAATTCTTCAAAAAGAGCCACATGTATCAATGCCTACTAATTTTTATTGTATGATAACCCAATAATGGTAAATTACCCTCCCTTTATCCACCAAAATCCATTAGAAATCCTAATCATATCCTCTAACATTTGGATTGTCCATTTAGACTATCCATCCATTTGATGATTAGAATCTATACTCATAGTCAACTATGTTCCAAGGGATTTCTGTAATGATTTCCAAAAATGATACATAAACCTGAGGTCTCGATCCAACAAAATCAAGACTATAATGACATACAGCTTAACAATTTCATTAATGTTGATTTTGGTAAATTTATCCACCAAATTATTTTCATGAATAGGGATGAATTGAGATGACTTTGTGAGTTAAATCACAATCACCCATATAGAATTTTGTTTCATAACCATCCTTGGTAGAACTATTACAAAATACCTTTCTATCTACTCCCATTTCGATATGTAAATTAGTAAAGGCTGCAAAATACCAACTGGTCCTCGATTATCTCCCTTAAACTACTGATAGGTAAAAAAATTGAAATATGATCCACTACCACTATTTTAATCTCAACCCACCAAAAATATTCTTTCAGCACTTTGTATAACTTATAAATCCAAGGGTGAATAGCCTAAAATTAATGGTGGTAGGCACTAAGAATTTGTTCCTGAAAATTCAAAGGTATAAAAATATGAACTCTAAACTCCAACACTGAACATTCCTTCAGCTTCCATCCCTCAATGGTCTACCTACCATTGAGTTTTAACCTCATAGAAACATATTATAGATTGAATTTCTAAGACCTTCTCACTTAATCAATCAAATAAAGAATAATAGAAACTAGAAAGAAAGACACCACATAACCTTGGTCTGAGAAATCTAGATGAATATATAAAATAACTAACATTAGTTACCACTGGTCTAAAGCCTATTTATCCAACCAAAAATATGTCCTCATGCTCAATTCACCTTCCATAGAGATCCATTTACCCCGTGTATAAATCAAGTTGAAGTGAAACATCTCCACATAGTCAATCCATCTACACTACATTAAATTAAAATATCTTTGTGTAAAAATGTGTTTCGAACTCTTTTGATCCATAAAAACTATGAATTTATCATCAAAGAGGTAATGATTCAAATTCTTTAAATCATGGAACACCATAGCTAATTACAAGTTTTTTGTTCAGTAGTTATTCTCATGAAACCATAACTTTTATAAACAATAAGCAACTACATGATGTCCCTACATGGGAACATATCCCAACCCAAATCTTGATGCATCATAGTGGACCACATATCCCTATCTAGACTTTGGAAACATGAGGTTACGATCTGAGGTATGTTTAACCTTATGTTTTTTCGAAGTATTTCTCACATTTATTATTCAATTAGAAAGGAATTTATTTCCACATAAAATACTTCATTGGTGATTCAAAACATGAAAACTTTTATAAAAACATCCATAATATCCCATCAAACCATGGAAACTATGTATCTCAAAGATATAATTAAGTGGTTTCCA
This sequence comes from Viscum album, assembly GCA_963277665.1. Lineage (NCBI taxonomy): Eukaryota > Viridiplantae > Streptophyta > Magnoliopsida > Santalales > Viscaceae > Viscum > Viscum album. The sequence continues at coordinate 395,829,515 of OY728151.1, read as the reverse complement.
AGAGATAATAGATTCTATCTTTTGAGGATCCATTGAAACAAATTTTTCAGAAATTACATGACCAAGTAAATGTACCTCTTTTATCCATAAATCAGACACTGATAACTTGTCATACAGACGACATTCCCACAAGATAGCCAACACTATAGGCAATTGTTTCACATGATCAACATTTTTTCGAGAATACATCAGTATATCATCAAAAAACACCACCACAAACAAAATAAAAATATCTATAAAATATTCTATTCATTAGTTTCATAAATAAAACTAGTGAATTTGTAAGACAAAAAGTCATAATGACATATTTATAATGTCTATATCTTCTTCTGAAATATATCTTCGAAATATCATCGTTATGAACTCAAAAATGGCAATACCCTGAATGTAATTAAATTTTATTAAACCAATATTATCATCTCAATTGATCAAAAAGGACATCAATGAATGGAAGAGGATACTGATTCTTTATTGTAACTTTATAAATCTTATTATAATACACAAAAACATTAAGAGTTCTATCCTCATTCTTCACAGTCCAAACTAGTTTTTCCAATAGAAATTTTTTTTTTGAATAAATACTTTACATTGCAAACCTTCCAAATAAACATTCAACTCTCTCAAATATTTTGGGCTCATCCTATCAGAGATATTTGAGATTGGACTAGTCCCCAGTAAGAGATCAATCCTGAATTCCACATCCCTTTTTGGTGGAAACCATAATACATTTTCAAGGAAAACATCTAGAAACTGGTCAATAGTAGTTGGAATATCTCTACTCCCAATCTCATCCCTAGATTCCAACATCAGTGTCGTAGACTAATATGAGATAATTCTAACCACTAGTACCAATATTAATTTTCCATTATCCTTTACATCCCAAACTCTTCTAAAGGGATGCTCTAGTCCATTCATATATGTGAAACTAACCTTTCAAACATAACAGTCGATCTGGCCCTTGAAATTTTTTCAACCAATCCATACCCAAAATAAAGACATAGACATTCATCTCAAGAATAGATAATTCCCAAAGTAACTCATCCCCATAAATAGTTATATAACATTTTTTTACTCATAATTGATCAACAATCTCTTTTTCTAAGATTTTGATGTTTAAAAACATAATGAATCATCTCAACATGAAAACACATATTATCAACAACATGAGAAGCAATAAATGAGTGGGAAGTTCCTGTATCAAACAAGGATTTCATAAGGGTAGAATTTAATAGAATCATTCCTATCTCTATCTAAAAACTATATTTATCTCCTATTATCATTTTCTCAGATATATATAATTTCTTACTCATTACACTTTACTCTTTGTTACCCTATTGATATTATATTGGTTGAGTAGTCATGGTATTTCTAGAATATCTTTGGATCTCTCTATTATAATAACAAGATTTATTTTATTATAATTATCCCATCAAAGAAAAATATTCCTAATAAACTTTAAATGTTTCTCTAACACCTGAAATTGGAGCACTATGAAAATAGCGCTAAAGATTTCCCATATTACTAAAATTGTAACATGCTCTAGGTGTTGTTATACAATCTCACTTGATATGTTTAAATTAACCACACTAAAAACAACCCATCTTACTTTTGTGTTGAGGAATTATATTTACTAATCCCATGGTCTGATTCTAAGATGTACCTCCACTCTAGTAGTAGGTGTACCTCTTCTACTTATTCCTAGCATTAGAGTTCCAAAATTTTTCTGTAGAAATAAAATTACTACCTATAACTTTATTTCCTCAGATATCCCTTTCTACCACTATATATCTATTGATCAACTCTGTATAATCCATTTACCATGTAGAAAAATACTTTAATGAATATCCAGTCATAATCCTGACTAAAAGATGTTTCCCTTCAAGGACATACTTACAAATAATCCCATAGAAAAGTTGAAAAAGAATATAAATTTATCCATATACTCTATCACTGTATGGTTTTCTTCTGAAAACTAATGAAGTATGTTTTTTTTCAATCTTAAAGGTGTGATGATAGAATTATTTTTAAAAAAAATACTCAAAGTCCTCCCATGTAATTCTTTAGTCTAATTTATACTAAACTACTAATTCTCACCATTAGCATTCTAAATTCATTAGAATATATGTTTCCAACTTAACTTTTTGTTATGGTAGTATCCCAATGAAATTGAAGACTTGATTCATCCTATTCAACTAGACTTCTTATTTTTCTAGCTTAGAATTTATCTGAAAGATGGGTGCATTATTCTTTTAGAACTAAATTTAATAGTACACCGTTAGTTCATCATTCCTATTACCCATAACCATGTCTTGAAAATCCTATTAAATGATTTGGACCAAATGTTGGTTCACCTATAGCTCAAGTGCAGCAACTTTCTCAGAATCCTCTTCTGGTTGATTTCTATAATGGCCACATAGTTCCATTCTCTATAACTAGAAAAAAATATGTTTAATATTACTCATTAGAAAATTAAGTATTAATAATTTTAATTTACCACATAATATATATTAAAACATATATTTACACAATTCCACCATCATCATCATTACAACCACTTTTGAAAATATCATAACCATGCTTTTTAAAATAACCATTTTCACTATTTTTAAAAATTAACACCTTTTCCCATTTATAACCCATAACTAATAATGAACAATAAAACCCTATTGGGAAGTCTAAATTTCAACGCATGTCATGAAACTCTCATTGGCTAACCCCATGATGATGAGGTGAAAACTCACCTAGAAGGGGTCTTAAAACTCTCATGTAATCAAAAACGCAGGTAACATGGAGTTCATAATAAAGAGGTTAAATATGAATTTCTATGCTCAATATTTCAGGTTATAAAAATTTTATCTCGTTGCTACCATCCCAAGATAAATATTGATACTATTTATAACTCTAATTCCAAACAATATTTTAAGGACTGAAAAATCTGATAACATTTGTCCCAAAATGAATAATAGATCAACTAAGACTGATACCATTTGTAACATATTTCCCCTACTTATTGACTTGAGGGGTTACAGGGTAGATACTAGGAATTAGGTGACATACCCAAGACACAAAATGATGGAAATAAATTCTACGGGAGTCAAGAACATTTGGGGGATAATTTTTCCTTTGAAAGATAAAACATTCAGACAACATAAACAGTAACCATCCAAACCTCTACATAATGCAGGAGTATGAAATACAACTCCAACATAAGCCAAACACTAAACCAAATTAGTGTAAAAGAGGGAAATAAAGATATACACAAAGAGGACCAAAAGACCACCAAACTCAAATCACCAGAGTGACATCAACCAACAACACCCAACACGCTCAAAGCTCCAGCTGCACATTCCAAGAAAATGGTTTCAAAAAGCATCACTAAAGAACTAAGAAGCCTTGAAATTTCCTCTATCTCGATAGATGACATATGAACATGCATAACAGTTCCCTAGAAGGTATTGAGTCTAAAATCAGTAGTATTTCCCTAATTACTTCCCAAATCACACCACTAGGACAAAACTTGTTATCATATTTTATAAAATAGTTTTAACTAGTAAAACATTTCCTATCAAAACTATAAAAAAAATTATAAGGAGAGATTCGATAAATCCATTAAAACACTTCTCATTTGATTTGGGATACTCTATTCCATTTCCACACACACTACCACATACTCACACAATCTTGGTGGCAGCATTGATGGTTAAACATCACATCCATACACCGTCCTATTTCATGGTGGTTCTTCATGGACATTATTTATCCCATTCAACTAATTCCCAACCATTTATTCAAAAAACATGCCAAGTAATTTCAATAAAAAAATTTCTTTATTTAACAAATTTCAATTAATACTTTTCATGCATAAAACTAAACAATAATTTAAAATCATAATTATAAAAATATCAACAAAGTGGTTTTCCAAAAACTAATCAATATACCACAATTTCTAAAAAATACCAAAAAGATATTTTCATCAAGAATCCTAAAATGATTTCACAACCATTCAAAAAAAATAATTAATTAAATATTTTTCTTCAAGTTCTAAATCTAGTAGAGTTGAGAGAGAATCTACCTACCTCTCAATATTTGGTGAAAATAAATAACGACAAAAGAAAACATCAAAATATAAACAAAATCCACATACATATCACTAGATCCAAAATTATTTCCTATTAAAATAATTTATAACACACATGTATATATATATATATATATCCATAAATTAATAGATCTATGGTTCCAAGAGAGAGATAGAGAGAGACCATTAATCTAAGAGGAACAAGGAATAACGAGCACATAAAAATGAATTAGAGCATCCATCACACTTTGATTTTCCTAAAGATTACTCTAGAATTGAATGGGGTCGTCTCTAACACCATAGGAGAAAAAAGAATTCAAGTTATGGAAGTTTTAGGGGAAAATGGGGGTAAAAATTACAAATTCATATTAGATCCACAATTTTATGTATACCAACTATACATCGCATGGTTAGGCCGTACAGATTGGAGAACCATACACCAACTATGAGGTGATACTATCTTGAGGCCACACCTCACATGATTGGTTCATATGAGTATAAAAATCATGTGGAAATAGTTCTTTTCTCTTTGTTTGAAGTTGAATGGTTTCTCCTAAGAATTCGCATGGTTTTTCCAAACCATGAACCAACTGTGCACCTACCCAGTTCCCACTATCTTCCCTTACACGATTTTATAAATATGTTTTGTAGTTTTTACTAACCATGAAAAACAGCGTGCCTCTATAAAATACTCTAAAACATTATAAACCCCTCAAAAAATCAAAAAAACATAACCTAGATATTTTATAGACACAAACTTCATGAATAATGTATCAATTAACTGAAATAGGGGGTTCTATAAAGACTATCATAATGTAATGGGTTCACTCTCTAAATCATCAGAGTAGTCAAGGATTATTTTCAATATTATAATAGTGGAATAAATTCACTCCACATACCATTGTATTAATCACTGTTCACACCCAAGACTATCATTGGTTATAATGTTACCATAAAATGTTGTAATCATGTATGAAAACTCCATTAAAAGATCGTAGAAATATTTATTTAGGAAAATAACCATTCTATTTTGTAAATAACTTTTAAAGTAGAAATATTTCTAATATATTATAGAAAATATTTTTATTTTAAAATAAACTTTTAAACATATAAATTATGCTTTAAAAAATTGAGTTTTCATGATGGTGGAAAATTATATTCATGGCACATATGTTAAAGGAAAAAAAATCCCTTTCACATTTTTATTAAAAAGTTAAAAAGTGCATTATTTCAAAAATGACAAGAAGAATAATTTTAAACCATTTTATAAAAATTGATACATTGGTAAAAATAACTTTAAAAAATCATTGTATAATACCCTTCTTTAAAACATTTCATGAAAACATGGATATGGAAGAAAAGGGTTTTTAGACCAAAGAGAGAAATAAAGTGGATTTTTATGAAAAGATATTTTCAGTCTCATGGGAATTTAATGTGAGGAAAATGTATTTTCAAGAAATAAACAAATTATAAGAAAATTAATAAATTTATTGATAGGTAGATCATAATATTTTATCATTGGAAACTTATTCATAAAAAAAGACAATAATTAATGAGATTGTAACATAAAACCCTTACCACTTTCACAAAATTTGAATCATAAGTCGCCTGAAAGAAATATAATTGGATATATATGTGAATACAAAAAAATTATAAGAATAATTATAAAATTCATTCACGGGTAGTGTATATAGTATAAAAAATAAATAAGTGGTGTATAAGGAATGTTTCCCACATCAATAAATTTGAGAAAAAAATCTATTACCTTATGTATGACTTCATTTTTATGTGATGGTACCTCATGTATATTAAATATATATTTATTATAAATATATTTCATAACCATACCCATATATATCATCCCATATATGATTTATTTTTATCATTTTCTCAGCTTTTGTTAACAATTATTTATTAAAATATCAGTTCTGGGTGATATATGCTTCTTCTTTATTATATGTTCTTATTTGGTAGCTTTGGTCTATGTATTGTGTTAATGTTTAAATAATATATATAATTTTAATCATGATATAAATATCATTTATATTCATTATATACATGTTTGGATTCATTGATAAAAGATAGATATAGGAAAACGAATTACACTATTTATAGTGATTATATGTCACACATAGCAAGAACTTTGTTTCTATTTTTCGGAATAAGGAATGAAAGAAAGGTAAATAATAAATAACCTTTATAGAATCATTAATATAACATATATTTCAAATATATTTATTAAATCCATCTTTATTACCATCCAAGTAAAACCTAAATGAAAATGAATATCAACACTTTGTGGAGGTTATAGTCCACATGTACGCATGGTTGACGATATCGTTTTCCACCAGTTTGGAAGGTAAGAAGGTATATATGATATTACAATTATATAATTATAATTATTTCATAATTATCATATATAAATATTAAATCTATCATAACACCCATAAATAAATTGTGGTGATGAGAAATTAATTATATCACTATGTAGAGACAGTAAGTCGTACGTACGCACGAATGATATTTTGACATCCCATTTGATGGAAATAGAGTGAATACAGGTTTTTTAAGAATAATAAAAACATTTATTTATTTTTAGGATAATTAATTTATTATTTTATGAAGAATATTACAGATTTATATGAGGGTAAATTAGAAATTAAAATAAAATTCATCGATTATAGTGATTGCCTCTTCATTGAAATAACTCTTTTAGATGTCTTCTTAAGGGATCTAGGGTTGGTCTTTTGGGAAGATAAGAACCTATAGAATGTTTTTAAAAGTGATTATAAGATAATTAATTAGATATTGGTATATCAATAAGTCTCAATGTGGTGTTAAGAATAGAAACGAGGGGTGCCCTTTTATAATTAAGGGGAGTGGCATTGTTTGAATTTCTTAAAAGATTAAAATATATTAAAGTCATTAAAAAGAAAGATCGTTAAAAATTTCCTATAAAATGGTAGGGGTGAAATTTTAGACCATATATTATCACAATTATCCTATTTTAACATTTTTATGTTTTTAAATTATTCTAATATAATATTATCTTCATAAAATATCCTTTTTTAAATTTAGCCACTATTTAATTGATTTGATATAAATGACATAAATGAAAGTTTGGAATAAGAATATTATTATTTAAAAAGTCACTAGTATGTATTATTCATCTTAAAATTTCATGTAACAAATCAAATCACCCATATTATTTTTATTTTAATATTTTTTAAATGATTTTATATTTTTTATTAACTAAACAAATATGGCATCGATGTTGCATAAGAATTTATGGTAATTATATAATTTATAAAAATTAGAAATAAATTTATATACTGATAATAAATTTATTAAGCTAAAATAAAAACTTTTATTAGTAAATATATTGATTTTTTCTCTATGTGGACACATAAGATATATTTAAAACCAAGAAAGTGACATTTTGTGACATTACTTAATTTAAAAATTATATATGCCATTTTCATGGACTTGTACAGATTAAACCAATTAATTATAAACCTAAGTTGATAAGGGTAAATATCCATTTATATAATAATAATAATAATTAAAAATTATGGCCTTGTCGCTTAGTTTTAACCTAGATTAACCTGATTTACCCTTTACCGATGTAATACATTTTATCATGATTACTATTCAAACTCATCAAAAATAAACTCGGCACATTTACCAAATTTCAAATTATTGATTTCAAATATGGAATAAATTCTATAAAATTAAATACATATAATTGGTAGAAATTAATTTTAAAATTATCATGCAATACATGATGAAAACCTCTTTTTAAAAAAAATACATTTTAAGAATAAAACTTTGTTGTTTCTTATCTCATGCGTAAAAAATATAAATGAATTTTAAAAATTTTGTTTCAATATATAATATAAAAATTTCATTAAAATAATACAAAAAATATATATTAATTTAATTTATTATTATAGAAATACAATGTGTTCACAAAATAAGTTTTGAATAAATACATGTTTATGTATAAAAAAATTTTCATACCAAAATAAAAAATGACATTGATTATAATGAAAATAATTATTTTTTTTAATATAAGAGAACTAATTTTATTTTGAAACTATTTAAAAAAAATTGAACTTTTTACATTCTTGAATCAAGAATTAATCTTTTAAAAAATCAGCATCGTTATTATTCACTAGATAATCACACTTTTCAAAAAAAACTACATAAATTCACCCCCTATGATATTTTTATTATGACGATTTAAAATATATAATTATTTTTATGAAATAATGTTTTTTAAGTTTCAAAAATTAAATATAATATTTTCTCACAAAAATGAATAAAAATTATTTTCCAAGAAATCTATTTTTTAAGAAAAATATAACTTTGCTAAAAATTGAATTCTTATTTACTAAGAATTAAAAAATATATTTATATTAAGTATGGTCTTTTTATTTATCTCATAATATAGTTAATCATATTCATACTCTCCAATTTCGTTTCTAGGTTATAAAGGTCATATAATAATATTTTAATAATATAGCATGGTTACTTTAAACTCAATATCATGTGTAATGCGAGATTTCAAATAAATTTAATATATTTAGAAAAAAAACCTTAAATATCTAGGAGTTAAAATTGGGGTACCCCACACCACTACCCAAATTCTTTTCCACTCTCACACACCTACATGGTATATCATTGTGCTCTCATCACTTCTGTATTCATTAGCTTCAAACCATCACATACTTTACTATATCAAGTAAGACCCATCTCTCAATATTTTCTTGTCACAAAATCTCATCCTCATCGTAAATTGAAAGCCCTATATCTCACCCCGTTACATAATTGTCACATCCTCACCATCCCGTAACCATTTCCATGAACTGGTATTGTAGGGTATAGTGAACAAGAAGTACATCACCCTCATTTCCCTCGTCCTACCATGCAATACCTACACTATAAACCACATAATCCCATCATCAATCATCAACCTTGGTTCTCAATGAAAAAAAATCATTATATCACTTTTTTAATAACCTCTCTTAGAAAATAGATCATAAAAGATGGTGGAGCCAACTATAAATCCTTTCTACCCAAGTAGTTTTGGGAAAACACCAAGAACCCAAATCCATTGGGTGTCAGTGTAAAAATATGACTCAGGTGGGGTGAATATATAAATCACAATGAAAATACAATATATAGTTTTTACACACAATCTTAATATATAATTCCAAAAATCCAAATCACCCCACTACTACCACCTCTGCATCACCACAATCATATTACAACATTGACACTATAATACTATCCACTCATCTAGTCCCATTACCAAGAACACAACCATATATAAATTTCATAGTTCCAAATTACCATAATAATTACCAACCATATAAATTTTCATTTATCATCAGTTAGTATTAAAATTAAGCATATTTATTCCATTTAAAATTCCATTTTTATTTATTACTATCCCAAATCCAATTAGTCCAGCCCAATTTCATATAATTAGAACATAACATTTTCAAGTATTTTGTAACTACTAGTAAAATACCATGATAGCACACAATTCCATGAACCATTGCAATTACAACTCATTACCACTGTACTACACATTATACAAAACATCAGTTGATATCCCATCTTATTTCTACCAAACATGGATTTTCTTTCTAACACATTTCCCCTCAATTCTAATTACCATCACCACTGGTAAAATCCCCACAAGGTCCATACTCATCACACCATGTGACATAGCTATGATAGAAATTAAATTGTATATAAACCATATTTACCAACACCATATTTCATATTTAGAAAAATAGGCTTTCAAAATTTTGTTTAAATATTTTAATTGGGATTTCTCACACAATTCATGATTTTATGTAGGAAAATAATTCATTATCCATTTATAGGTTCTTATTCATTTATTATGGGTGAAATTTAAAAATAAACATAACAATGGTTTATAATAATAAAAAATAGAGTATAAATAATTCACCCATCAGTCATGTTTTTTATCAACATTAGCAAACAAGCATAACTCCATCATAAATTTCATGAAAATATGTAAAAATATGAGAGTAAACCACTTCCCATTAAATTAATTATGTCCAAATAATTATCTTACTTATGAAAAGTATTACCATATACACAAAGGAAATAAAAATAATGATAATATTATATAAGAACAAAAGAACAAAAAATTTATATTTGTTACTCTGATTGGATCATTGAAGAGAGCAGCGGTTATTGCGGGCAGACTAAGTGATAAAATCAACCAATATAAATGGGGAAGACCATACAAACCTATGAAAAATATCCAATCCCAAAACAATTCTCATAACCAAGCCAAAAATATTTGGTTCACCATAATGAACATAAAAAATAGGAAGAATCAAAGAGAGAATGAAAGGATAAAGTACATTGAATCAAGGTCACTCATTTCTCCATAGTTCATCTTGTTAGAGTCCTCAAAATTAAAAATCAAAGGGAACCCAAGGGGTATGATGTTAGACAATTCATGAAGAATGAGGATAGATATTATAGTAAGTAAGGGAAGACTCTCAATTTGTAGTGGAAAACTAGAATATCCCTACTATAACATAGAGATAGCCCACTACATCATGGTCTGTCTTTTTCAATGGAGATCTAAATATCATAATTTAATTTAATACTTTTTAAAATGTTTTAAAAACCTAATTTGACCATCAATATTACCTTAGAAAATGCGTAACACAAGATATGTTTTCTCCTCCAAAGCCCACAATGATCATTGACTATAATTTAGCATAACTATCTTGGAATTTCTCTCATGAACACATAGAGAACAATGGTGTAGTGAGATATAACTTCTCCTTTAACATAGGCAATCCCCTAATACACCATGCTCAGTTCCACACACTTCATTGGAGGGTTTTTGAGATAACCAATTTATATAGAGTAATGAATAAAATTCCACATTGAACAGCATGTCCAGCCTATCCATTTCACCCTTAATGGATCACCCTAGTAACACACATGAACCCTCCAAGAACCTAACGCCAAAATGGTCAACACCACACCTAACACCATGGAGTGGTCACCCATTAAATGGCCTGAACATTTCCCTATTTTTTGAAACACCTATAAACACCCACTTGACAACACCAAACACTAAAAAACATAATGGTAGGGTTCATAGTAATTTGTACCATACATCAGATATATCTCAAATGATTCTTGTCATCTGAAATAAAAAAACTCATAATGAAATAGGATAAAGATGAGGTTCTTGAAAATTATACCAAAAGATACCTCTAAAGTATATCATTACAAATTTAACACTGTCATTATAAAATCACATCATTCCAAGTAAAAACATTATCGTATCATCACATAACACTACTTTAGAAACACAAATCAAGGAACCCAACCTCCATATCCTGATATTTTCATATTTTAGTTGAATTGACTAACCTGTATATTTTTTAAATGTTTCAAAATATATTACATCTTGATTGGGAGTTTTTTCCACATATTAATATTATTAAATCCATAACACATGTCAGAACAAAGAGAAAATGACACATTACATAAATAAGCATGTTTCATGTGTTACATCACCCATGGAAAGTAAGAAATTATATAACTCAAAATAATTGGGATACTAAGAACACATCTATGTATCATATTACCATGTACTCTCCTCCAAGACACCATGCTTACAAATCACAAAATCCAATGGGATTACACATCCATGAAACACCTTTCATTGATAGTCTTGAGCCAAAATTAATTTCTCCAAAAACATTATGTCGTCCTCAATATCAAAATCTTCCTATTTAAGGACATATGAGTCATAATGAATATATAGAGAGAGTATATATATGTGTAATATATAATTTATCTTATGTGACAAACCAATATTCCACAATATACTTCCTTTTAAATAATTCAATTTCTTATGCAGCACGCAATATCGAGTTCGAGCACACTGTGACATTTCAAACTAGTTGTTTAGAAAGTATTTATGAATAATATTAACCAAATTATGAAATTTATAAATTTTACTTTTCAAAACCGAATTCATTTTTTAAATAAGAATATTATAAATAGATTCGGGTGAAATTTTGGTAATTTTCTGAAAGTTTTTAATTTTTGATGAACAGTGAAAAATACCACATTATTGTTTAAAAAACGACTTTTTCATTTAAATTATTACATTACTTTAAATTTATTTTAATTTCACAATAGATACACTATAAATATATTATTATAATTTAGTTTATTATATTCATTTTTATAATAGATTTATATATAAAAATTTATTAAACTTGTGAACGTCTCTTTTAGCCACTTTCTAGCCACATCTACAGGATTTACATTAAATGTAATTTACCGCTTCTATGAATTGAATTTCAAAAAATAGAAATACATGATTATAATCAACATGAAAAATTTGGTCTAATAAGATCAAAATAATTTTTTTATAATAGTAACTATTAGATTTTATTACCACGATTAATGGTATACAAGCTAATTAAAGGTAAGATTAATACTATAATAATATAATATTACACTAAAACTTGTCCAAATTTAATTTTATAAGTGAATTTTAACAAAAATAAACCTTATTTATAAATTATGATCTTTTTCAAGACACCTTTCTTAGACAATGAAATTTATTATATTTTATTTAAAGAAGAGTTAAAAATATCATTTTTAAATTCTAATAACTTACCATTTTTAATATAGGGTTATAAATAATATAAATTCCAGTATAAATATTATTTATAAATATAAAAGGATTATATACATAATGGTATTTTTTTTATAATTTTAGGAAATAAAAAATTAAATTAAATGGTTACACAATAATGATGCAGTAATTGACTTATTAAAGGAAGAATTGATTAAATGATATTTAAAATATTAGAATAAATATAATTTTACTTAATTAATGACATAAAATTATTTTATTGATAAAAAATACATGTTAGTGACATATTAGAAGTATTTTTTTGAAGTTATCATGTTGGTTTGATATTTTAAAAATACAAATTTTGAATAGTATCAAAATTGACATAAATGATAATTTAAAATAAATAATATTTAATAAAATGATAAATATATCAGGTTCATAAAAATAACTAGGATAGTGTTATATATGTCATAAATGATCCAATTGGTGTTCTTTTGGTATAATATAGTAACTTTATTAACCCTATAGTGTAAAAATACAAGAAGACACGGTAAGAGTTAAACTATTTAACTTCAAGTTAATCACAAAATATAAGGTTAATTTCATGATCTAAACTTGTTTAAAAACGTTTTATGAGAGTATGTATACCCATACTAATATTATACTATAAATAAATCACTTCGGAGCTATTTTAAAGAGAAAATAAATTTATAATAAATTAATATTTTAAGATCTTCAAAAAGTTCCCCTCCCCTCTCTTATAAAATGAAACTTCTCCTTATCCTTAATTCACACCGCAAAATCCATTTGGTTTGACCAAAACCTACCCAATTATTCTCCCAAACTCCCTCACTTTATCTTAGAGGCCACACTTTGGGAATAAATCCATCCTAATGAATCCTTTTATGCAGACCAAAAGGAGACACCTGAAAAGTGGTAATTGTTTTATCACCACTTTCAAAGTTCTTTTCTTATTCTACTTACTCTTTATATGTGGTTTCCATATAAAAATAATAAATACAGTATAATAAATATACATAGATGTTATTATAATCATGGTACAACTATATTACTCATTTTATCTATCATACGAATAATAATGTCACCATAAGTGCGTATGTACGGTTTACCATCTCCATGCCATGGTGTAATTTATTATTCAACACTACTTTTTTTGGATGTGTACAATGACAAGTATAATGCATATAAATAACTAATATAACATGATAATTATTCTTAATAAGTAATATTCCATCTAATTCCATATCATTTAACCATTAAAGGAACGATATCGTCGCTTATGCATATGTATGGCATACCGTCTCCATAACGTGATGAGATTCATTATTTATGTTAACCATTAAATAATGATTATAAAATTTATATGATGAGTAAAAATAATTATTAAGAATTTAATTTCATTCTATATATGAATAAAATATATCATATTCATAAAAAACATGTCGTACATGACAAAACAGGAATGGGAAAATGAAGCAGTTAACGCCCAAAACAACAGTAATACTGAAATATTATTACCAAAATGATATAAGATGGTAATATATGATTTAATAAATGTGAATATGGTCCAGATATAATTTAATAACATGTTTTTACCATTATAATGTAGTCTAAATCACCCTCTATTAAAGTAAATTATAAGGTAAGGGTTAATTTTACAATCTCTTTATTATCCGAAATTGCTTATATGTAAGTATCTACGGGGACATCCTTATCATCCATGTCCATGTTTCTTAAAATGAATTTCAAAAATATTATAAACAATTTATTATGGTAATTTTTACCCATGTTTTACTTTGTACAAAATGTTTTCAAAGTAATCATTCCATCATTTTCAAAATGAGGTACTTTATAACCTTTTCGACATATTTAAGGAAAGAATGTTTTTTAGCTTATATGTAACAAGTGGCTCTTTCCTGTCTTTATGATGCCTTTAAATTTTGAATCTCTTTTTAAAATATTATAATTCTATTTTCAAAAGAAATTTTATATTTTATATTTGTGCAGCTTCTAAATGATTTCAAGTTTAAAAAGAGATATTTCCCTCAAAGAGTTTTAATGAATTCATTAAAGTAATTTCATTTATATCAACATCCTTTGTTGGATTTTCTACTTATTCGATGTTGAATTATTATGATACAATATTACATATTGTATTAAAGGGTTTATGATATATTTTAATGTGTATGTTCTATGTTTATACCATTCATGGTTTATAGTTAAATTATTAATATTTCATCTGTCATTTTTATTATGAATCTTTATGTTATGTTTCACCCTTTTCATAAGAGGAATGCATTGGACTTAGTAAATGATGGGTGAGGCCATCACTGATAAGTATAACTGAGGAACATAGTTTTATTGGTTTAGCATGTTACTATCAATATTTTATCCAGAATTTTGCCCGTTTGAAAAAATCGTTAACCAAGCTCATAGGGGGTTAAATTAATTTGGAAAAAAGAGTGTAAATAAAATTTTAAATAATTAAAGAGAAGATTATTCAATGCACCTATCTTGCCTCTACCATATGTGAATGATGGGTTTTTTTATTTATAGTGATGCATCAAGGAAAGTACTTGTATGTGTTAGTATGCATAATGATATATTTATTTCTTGTACATCAAGGTAATTAAAAATTCATGAAAAAAACTACTCAACTCATGATCTGGAGTTAGCAGCAGTAATCTTTTCTTTAAAGATATAAAGACACTATCTCTATGGTGAAATATGTGAGATATATACTGATCATAAGAGTTTTAAATATATTTTATCATAGAAGTAACTCAACATGAGACAAAGGATATGGTTTGCGCTACTCAAGGATTATGATTTCACAATACACTACCACCGAGGAAAGGAAAATAAGGGGGTATATGCTTTAAGTAGAAAAGACCATGGAGTTATAAAAAAATGATAGTTGAAAGGGATCCTAGGTTTATGGATCTAGTAAAGATATATATGGGAATTATCAAGGAATGTGAAAAATCACTACTTTTTCAAATGGTTTCTGAACATTCTTTACTAGAAAGGGTAAAAATTTATCAGTCTAATGATGATGAGATTCAAAAGAAAATTAAATTTGTGAATTATGGGAGATTGATTAGTTCATATTTAAAGATGGGGTTTTGAAATTTTGGAAGAGTCTTTGTGTTCCAACTATACCTATGATAAAAATCGAATTTTTGGATAATGCTTATAGCTCTAATTTTTCTATACACCCTGGTGGCACTAAGATGTACAGAGATTTGAAGGAACATTTTTGGCGGGACAACATGAATATGGTGATTGTTGATTTTGTTTCGAGGTGTTTGGTTTGTCAATAGGTGAAGGCTATAAAAAACATCATATAAAATTCATTAAACTTATTCCTATACCTATATGGAAATGGGATGATATTATGATGGACTTTGTCATGGGGCTACCAAAGACTTCCAAATGAAATGATGCGATATGGGTTATTTTTTATTGTCTTACTAAATCAACACATTTTATTACTATAAGAGAATATTTACCACTTGAACGTTTAGTAAGACTACATATGAATGATTTTTTAATACTTCATGGTGTACCCATATCGATTGTTTTTTACCATGATCTCTGTTTTACATCACAATTTAAGAAGATTTTTTAGAATTCCCTAGATACTAATCATCATTTGAGCACTACCTACCACCCTCAGACTGATGGAAAATCAGAAAGGACTATTAAAACCATAAAATACATTTTGGGATCTTTTTCTATTCACTTTCAAGGTATGTGGGATTAGTATTTACCTCTGGTATAATTTTTCTATAACAATAGCTTCCATTCAAGTATACAGATGGCACCATATGAAGCGTTATATGGAAAAAGATGTCATACACCAACTTGTTGTGATGATGTTGGTGAAATAAAACTTGTAGGCCCGGAAATGGTTAAAAAATGAGGAAAAAGTTAAAAATTATTCATACCCATATCAAAATAGGTCAATGTAGGAAAAAGATCTATGCTGATAACAAAAGGAAGGATCTAGAATTTCCTGTGTAAGATAAATTATTCATGAAAATATCTTCATGGAAGGGGGTTGTAAGATTTAATAAGAAAGTTAAATTATGTCCTAGGTACATCATACCTTTTGAAATTATATAATTAATTAGAGTTTTATCTTTGCAATGTTGCCAAGTCTCTCTAAAGTTCATGATGTGTTCTATATATCAATGTTAAGTAAATACATGTCAGACCCAACACATGTACTCACCTATGAAGAAATTGAAATAAAACCCTATATACCTTATTGTGAAGAGCCTATCAATATTCTTGATACCATAAAACAAGTTTTGGGAAATTTTACAACTCGTATGGTAAATTTTCCTTGGAGAAACCATAAAATAGGAGAGGCGACATGGGAACCTAAATAAGCTTTGATGAAGAACCACCTAAATCTTTTTATGAATTGATATTCAAGAAATTTTGAGGATGAAACTATTTGAAGTAGGGAATAAAGTAACACTACAATCTTCCATAGTAGGCTTACTTTTAATTAATTCAATAGATTGTGTTGCACGCAATATCGAGTTCGAGCGCACCATGACATTTCAATCTAGCCATTTGAAAAGTAGTTATGGATAGTATTAATAAAATTATAAATTTCATAAATTTTATTTTTTAAAATAAACTTCATTTTTTAAATCAGAATACCAAAATTATCTTAGGGTGATATTTTGGTAATTTTTTGAAAAGTTTTAATTTTTTATGAATAGTGAAAAATATTGCATTGATGTTTAAAAACCAACTTTTTCATTTAAATAATTATTTTACTTTAATTTTTTTTAATGTCACAATAGTTGAATTATAAATATTTTATTCCAATTAAGTTCATTGAAATAATTTTTAAAATATAATTAGATATAAAAAATTATTAAACTTTTGAACATCTCTTTTTCCCACCTTTAGCCACATCTACGAGATTTGCATTAAATGTAATTCTACCACTTCTGTGAGTTGAATTTATAAAAAACGTCATACATGGTTGTGATTAGTATGAAAAATTTTTTCTAATAAGATCAAAATAATATTTGGTAAATAGTAACTTTTGGATTTTATTTAATACAATTAAAGGTAAATAGGGTAATTAAATGTAAGATTAATTTTATAATAATATAACATTACTCAAACACTTTTCCTAAATTCATTGGATACTTTTTTTCAACCAAAATAAACCTTATGTCAAAATTATGATATTTCATAAGCCACTTTTGTATTATTAGTACATTTATTATATTTTATTTCAAGAAGAGTTAAAAATTTTATTTTCAAATTTTAATAACTAACCCATTTTAAATATAGGGATATAAATAAGATAAATTAGACTATAAATATTTTTTATAAATATAAAAGGATTATATATATAATGATATTTTTTTATAATTTCATAAAATAAAAAATTAAATTAAATATTGACACAATAATGATTCAATAATTGACTTATTAAAGGAATAAATAATTAAATGATATTTAAAATATTAAAATAAACATAATTAGACTAAATTAATGACATAAAATAAATTCATATATAACAGATACATGCTTTTGATATATTATAAGTATTTCTTGATGTTATAATGTTGTTTTGACATTTTTAAAAATGAATTGAATAGTATCAAAATTGACATAAATGATACTTTAAAATAAATAATATTTAATTAAATGTTATAAAATTCATAAAAATAAAATATTTGGAAAAAGAACCAGTATAGTGATAAATATTTCATAAATGGTCTAATTGGGGTTATTTTTTCATTTTATTGTAATTATATTAACCCTATAGTGTAAAAAAATAAGAAGACACGATAAGAGTTAAACTATTTAACTAAGGGTTAATCTCAAAAGATAAGGGTAATTTCATGACCTAAACTTGTCTAAAAAACATTTACTGAGCGTATTTTTACCCATAATCATCTTATCCTCTAGATAAATCACTTTTGAGCTATTTGAAACCGAAAATAAATTTATAATAAATTAATATTTTAAGATCTTCCAAAATTGCCCCTCACCTCTCTTATAAAATAGAACTTCTCCTTATCTTTAATTAATACCTCAAAAAATGATTAATCCAACCAAACCTACCCACTTATTCTTAAAACTTACCTCAATTAATCCTAGAGTCCACACTTTCGGCATAAAGACATTTTAGGGAGTCTTTTTGTGCAAACCAGAATGAGACACCCAAAACAAAGGTAATTGTTTTATCACCTCTTTCAAATTTCATTTCTTCTTATACTTCCTATTTCTATATTTTTTCGTTATAAAAATAATAAATACAGTATAATACATATAATTATATGTTATTATAATCATTTTACAACCATATTATTCATTTTATCCATCATACGAATTATAATGTCACCATGTGTGCGTACGTACGGCTTACCGTCTCCACGTCGTGGTGTAATTTATAATTGAACACTACTTTATTTGTATGGGTATAATGATGATTATAATTCATATAAATAATTAATATAACATAAAAATTATTATATATAATTAATATACCATTCAATTCTATACCATTTAATTATTAAGGAAACAATATCGTCGCTTGTGCGTACGTACAGTCTACCGTCTCCAGGACGCGATAAGATTCATTCTCTACGATATCCATTCTATAATGATTATAAAATTTATATGATGAGTAAAAATATTCATTATGAACTTAATTTCATTCTGCATATGAATAAAATATATCTTATTCCTAATAAAACATGACTTGCATGACAAAACAGGAATTGTAAAACGAAGTAGTTAACACCCGAAAAAATGATAATACTGAAATATTATTAGCAAAATGATATAAGAGGATAATATATGATATCATAAATATGAATATGGTCCTAGTATAATTTAATAACATGTTTTAACCATTATACAAGAGGATAAATCACCCTCAACTAAAGTAAAGTATAAGGTAAGGGTTAATTTCAAAGTCTTTTTATTATCTGAGATTTCTTATTTGTAAGTATCTACTGGGACGTCCTTATCATCCATGTCCATGTTTCTTAAAATAAAATTCAAAATATTATAGAAAATTTTTTAAAGCCATTTTTCCCATGTTTTAAAAAAAATTAAATTGATATTTCCATTATTTTCCAAATGAGGTACTTTATAACCTTTTCAAAAAAATATGGAAAGAGTGTTTTTTTAACTTATATAGCACAAGTGGCTATTTTCCAACGTTAGTAAGCCTTAACATTTTGAATATTTCATTACAAGATATTAAGGTTATTTTCAAAAGAAATGTTTTATTTTATAATTGTGCGACTTCTAAATGATTTCAATGTAAAAAAGGGATATTTCCCTCAAAGTGTTTTAATGGATTTATTAAATTATTTTCATCTATGTCAACATCCTTTGTTAGATTGTATGATTATCAGAGGTTGAATTATTATGATATAATACTCCATTTTGTATCTAAGGTTTTATGATATATTTGAGTAGAGATGTGCTATGTTTATATCATTCATGGTTTATGGTTGTATTAACATTTCGTATGCTATTTTTAATACGAATGTTTATATTATGTTTCTCCCTTTTCATAAGAGGAATGAATTAGACTTAGTAAGTTACGGTAGGGGCCCTCTATAGCCCCTCGATGCATTGATAGGTCTCATGATACAAACTAGTGTCTTGGAATAAAGCCTTGATGATATGATAATGGTCCTTTCAATAGGCCTTGATGGTATATTTATGATGTTTGGCATTATGCATTTCCTCATTATGAGATTAGTTATTGATATTGGATGTGATTATTAGACTAGTAGAATATCCATGTGAATGTTTAAATGGAATTATTTAATTTATTATTTCCATATTGTGCTGAAGATTATGTTTAAAGGGATTGTGTTTTAGTCTTATACCTTTCCTTAGATGTTTATATTTATGATAGATCCCTCTATATTGTTTATCGTTACTCAACATTTGAGCTCACCCCTTTATTATGTTTCATGTTTCCTCAGGATGTGAATAAGTATATTATGATTGAATTGCGTGGATAGTTTGAGGAATATGAGAGTTTTCAAAGGGTATAATATGTTTTTTTTATTTTAAGTTGTAATGTAAAACTTATATTTGTATTTAGTATTTTTGAGGCCACTAAACTGATCAGTATTTTAGGATTTAATTTTTTTATGATCATGTCAATGTAATAAAATAATGCATTGACTATGGGCAACTAGGGTTGGGGCATTACATCTTATCCATCTATAGATAAATTGAGAACCGGTTATCCACCTCACTAATATTCTCCACAACCTAAAATGTACTAAAAACTAGGGTGAAAACACACTTCTAGGACCAATAATAAAATTCCAATTATTAGGGTAAACCCTTAGAAACACATGTCCTTTAACTGAAAAAACCAAGGGAATCCTCCTCTAATTTCCATAATACTTCTGATGGTCATGTGCCACATTCATCCCCTCGTGAACCATCTGATCCTTTTAGTTGTAATTTACACCACCTTCAGACTGAGAATGGTTTTTTCTCCAACTTAAACCTAGAATGGTAGAGAGTTACATGTCATATTATACAAATCCTCAAATAGATCCATGAAGATGTATTTATAGTACATATGGATATAAGATAACTCATCCAAAGGTAGGTGCTTCACCAATAATATACCAAAATCCATAATGCATGCCATAAACATGTCCTCCAATTACTGGATAGTCTACACTATTATTCATTTTCTATAATAGTGGAAAGTAATACCATGTTGTAGTTGAGTGACAATAGTATGATACAATCCCCTCCAGAATAATGATGTAAAATGAGCATCATGTTCTGAGAAGATAGACCTTGGATCACCATGTAGTTAAAAAAATCATCCATAAAACTCCTCACTAATTAAACCCCAACAATCAACTCCCTGATGGTTAATAATTGAGCTAGCATCATCATCCCAACCCCGGTCACATGAATAACATATTATCCTCCATGAGCCCGGGGTAATATTATAAACAATTCCATCAGTATGTCTTCTCAATTCCACTTAGATATATCAAAAGGCTACAATGGATGACCAGGAACATGATCCTATAGCTTCACTTATTGGAAAATTAGACACTATTCTACAGACTCTACTATTGTTTGATTTATCCAGATCCAATATAACTACATGCTCAATATATGGTACATTTAGTAAATAATCCTAGGTGAACCACCCAAGGTGAGTTTAGAAACTCACATTGGACTCTATCATGCATTTACTCTAAGAAAAACAACCTCCAATCAAATGTATAGCAATTTTTTGCTGCGGTTTGTCTCCTAGGATCAACTTTTGGTACATAGATTTCATGTATATTTGATTTATTGAATATTAATAATACTTATTATTACATATTGTTTGTTGTTCGGCATTAATTTAATGTAATAATGTCCAAGATTATATGTCACATTGATAAGGTCATAGTAGTTCCCAGGTATAATGAAAACCTTCATGTGTTATGATGATATTCTCAAATAATGTTTCGCGATTGGATAATGTGATATGATGAGACACATAGTACATAGATTGTTGGGTGATATTACTCATAAGTATATGATGCTTCTTCTCCTACTGTTTTCACTTGGTAATCTCTAAGATAGTAGATTATGATAACAGACCCACCAGTAGGAATTCTGCATGTTTTGGTGTCCTCGGATATTTCTATCTATGAGCATGTGTGATGGTACTTATAATTTAAAATTATTATTAATTCAAGTTAAAAATCACATAATTAGATGTATTTCATAAACCATGATAACAAAAATTGTCATGACCCATCCCCTGGGGCCTGTGTCATCCCTACCCCAAGCTCGCCTTCCATAGGCCAGGGGCTGGCGACTAGCACCAAAGGCGTATATCCCTAAACAGGGAAGGCATTGCCTTTATAAATATAAAAAAACACATCAGAGTACACAAGTGGAAGTAAAACACTGAGTAAAATTTGTATAAAAAAAGTGTGCTGGAAAGTAAAAGGGGCTGGAAATACAAGCCCAACTGTAAAGTACAAGTACAACTGAAAAAGGGACAAACAGCTGAAAGGTAAAGAGCATCTCCTGGATCGTCCCCTGGGGTTCCTACTTGAAGGGTAGTTACAGATGGACACCTCAGCACTCCACGTCCTTCAAACTCCACTGTGTACCGACTCGTCACAAGGTCCACCTCTGGGTACCGTCTAGTCCTGGTTCTCTCGGCCTCCGCCAGCGATGTCCGTCGTCTGCATCCAACACAACGAGGTGTGGGATAACCCATGTAGGGGTGGGTATAACGATACTCAATAGGGACCCTGAGACCCTCAAGGTCTCACAAAATTCAACAAGGATAAATCCAAAAGTACGAAAACAACTGATAAACATTACTTAGGTATATTCACATACATATACCTAAGTTATCTAGTAACTCATCTCAGTCATGAGGAAAACACAAAAGTCAAATACTCAACTCAAACCATGATTTTTATCATCGAAACCATGGTTGGTGGCGTACTCCTCCTCTATCGAGTACATTGGGCCTTCCATGTCACACAGAGGTGCTTCCCACTATCCTCGGACTGCTAAGGCACTCCTCCTATCGAGTGACATGGGTCTGCTGCGTCACACAGAGCTGCTCCCCACCGTGGGTATGCCGTGTCACACAGAGGTGCTCCCCCTAATAGCCTACAGAGGTAATCCTCTTGTCGAGTACCGCGGGTATTCTGCACTCACACAGAGGCGCTCCTCCACCATGGGTTTGTTGTGTCACCAAGAGGCGCTCCCCATTGGGCTAGTCGAGTCACTCCGAGTCAAATAGGTGAAGAAGTTGTAAGGTCTCAGGCAGATACTAGATCTTCGTACTATGTCTTCTCATCACCAGAAGGATCCACTCCATGATAAACTGGTCGATACTCCAAGCGTCACGAAGTCTCACGTAGAATTATCTCAAAGGACCACCACGTCGTAGGGGGATCAACGTAACAAACAGCATGTCAATCAGATGCTCGGTCTTTGAGTTATAAGCCTTTCAGTCCCGGGGGCCCAGTTGGATTCGTGTACGAACCAACCTGACTGTATCTCAACTATACCCTGAAATCCAGTGGGGTATACTCAAAGGGACCATCTCATCGAGATTACCAGTGCCGCTGACGGCTCGTCAAACGGACGTCTAGTGCCACGGATATGGCAAAAGTAAGCAAATGGGTCGGTAGTGGGCCCGGGTCCAGTCTGACCCGATCGGACCAACTCGGGCCAACCCAGTCTGGGCCGACCTGATCTGGGTCAACCCAGACAGACCCGATGGGTCTGACCTAGCCCATGGGGTGTGTTAGCCCGCTAAGTTAGGCCTGGTCCGCTGGGCCGGGCCCAGCGGACAGCGAGGGCGGTTCGGCCCAGATACCGCCACGCAGGCGACTCGGCTGGAAGACCGGGGCCGGTTCAGCCAACATTTCAAGGGACATGACTCAGTAGGTTAGTGGCAGGGAGGCCAGCAGGCAAGCCACGCGGGGTGCGGGCAGGCCGGCTGGATGCCAGGCAGGCCACGGGTGCGCCAGGCAGGGCGCCGGTGGAGAAGGGCAGTGCGTGGGGGCGCCGGGCAGGGCGTTGGGGTGCCGGTCAAGCCTCCAATAGGTCCAGGCAAGCCGCGGTGGCACTTGGACAGCATTCGGGGATGCTAGGCAGGGCGCCGGCGGAGCCGGGCAATGCGCGGGGCGCACGGGCAGGCAGGGCGGAGCGCGGCGACATGTGGGCAGGCGGCGCGCGGGCGCGGTGGCACACGGGCAGGCGGCACGGGGCACGAATGTGCGTGGGCAGGCAGCGAGGGGCACGGCAGTGCGCGGGTAGGCAACGCGGGGTGCGGCGCTATGCAGTCAGGCGACGCGGTGCTCGGCGGCAGGCGTTTAGGTGGCGCGGGGTGCGGTGGAGCGCGGGCACGCAGAGTATGGCGCTACGGCGCACGGGCAGGCGATGCGGGGTGTGGCGGCACGTGGGAAGACCGTGGGGTAGGCTGGAGCACGCGGGTCAGCACACGGGTAAGCAGTGGTTTGTGTGGCAGGGCGCGACGGTGTTCGGCTGGAAGTCTTGGTGTGCCCGCAAGGGCGGTGTGATTCACGGAGGTCATGGGTAGCGCGGCCTTCGTCATTAACGCCTTCGTTGTCATCGCCTCATCGTCATGCCAAAGAATCATTACGAAAGAATGGTAGAGGGAGTCGGGCCATGTTAGTTTTTTCTGCACCCTCCGCATTTAGAGATGATATCATTTGGCTCATCAGAGTGAAGCTCAACAATTAATTATGACACTTTGTGTCAATTTTTCATTCGATGATGAGAGGAAGAAAATGGAAGCATCAACATGCAATAACCCCCTACCTTATTATTTGTCGTTCGTCTTTCATTGACGTTTCAAGTCACAGGAAGATGACGAAAGAATTCCTTGTTCGTCGGGTCCACCACACCCTCCGAATCCCGAGTTGGGTCATCCATGGATGGTGCTCCACGTCGTTAGGATTTGAGGAAAGAAGTCGAATAAGATATTCAGCATTCTTCGTGTTCTTCGTTAGGTGGAGCATTCTTTGTTGGGAGCACTTTTCTCCCAAGCTCATCTCAATTCCACCAAAAGAGAAATGCCAAAGAAATAATATTATATTAGTCATCTAATATTACGTGGGCACACCAATTCAAAAAGAAGAATTAAAAACCCGGATCCACCAAATTAAATGCACTCATTAATTTGGAGGATTCCAAGAAGCTCTCCTCAACAAAACACATGTGTTGGCGCAATTAATTGCGCAAGGAGGTCAAGAGGCTATCCCTCATTAATGAGGGAGAGTGGGTAGGTTTCATCCTCCACCATCAATAGAGGTCGGGTGGTCCCCACCCCTATCATTAATAGGGAGGTTATGCGGCTCAGGTGGTCCCCACCTTAATTATCCTCCCACTAAAGGTTATTCATGGGTGGTCCCCACTACTATAACCTCTCATGGGAGGTTATGGTGTGGTGGTCCCACCACCAACTCCAAAGGCGAGGTTTTAACTAACACACTGAAAACATGGCAGCTTAAAAATAAAATAAAGTGTTGTACTTTATTTTATTATTTTTTTGTAAAAATCCAAAAACTAACTTTTATTCTTGATCATTTGTTTTCGAGGTGAAAGTATTCATAAGCGAATACTGGCGCTATGAGTTCAACAGTGCCATCAGATTTCATTTCCAAGCACTGGCTCAAAAGTTCTAAAATCCCGCTCGTACGTTTACTGAACATACCCCAACAAAACTTCAGAAATTGATTCTGGGAACACCGGGCCTCATAATCAAGCACCATAAATTTTAGCAGACTCGTAAAAATATGATGTATTTCAAAAAAAATCCATATAATTTTCGGGTCTTTACATTCTCCCCACCTTAGGGATTTACGTCCCCATAAGCTAAAACTCGCACTAAGGGAACAAATGGGGATACTGAGCATGCATCTAAGCCTCCAACTCCCATGTGCTCCCCTGAAGGTTCCCGTGCTACCAACGAACGTGCACCAGAGGTATCGACCATCCACGTAGGACCCGCTCCTGTAGATCCACAATCTTCACTAGAACCTCCGTGAAATTCGCCCCATCGTCGATGTCCAGCTCCCCATGGTCGATGATGTGAGAAGGGTCATGCATGTATCTCCTCAACTGAGATACGTGGAAGACGTCATGCACCTGGTGCAACTGAGGTGTAAGATCTAGGTGGTAAGCCACCTCACCTACTCTACTGAGGACATGGAAAGGTCCGATGAACCTCAGAGATAACTTGCAGCCTTGGCCAAATCTCTGAAGACCTCGTTGAGGTGAGACCCATAGGAAAACATGGTCACCATCCTCGAACTCTAGAGGTCTCCGTCTCCTCTCAGCATACGACTTTTTTCTTCTCTGTGCAGTCTTCATCCGCTCCTGGATGATCTTCACCTTCTCCGTGGTAGCCCATACCATCTTCGGTCCAAGTAGTGCTGACTCCCCAGGGTCTGTCTATTACAGGGGTGATCTGCAAGGTCACGTGTACAATTCCTCGAATGGTTTCATCCCTATGGTGGAGTGATAGCTGTTGTTGTAGGAAAACTCCACCAACGGTAATTGATCCTCCCAACTATGACCAAAGTCGAGGACGCATGCACGTAGCATGTCCTTGAGGGTCTAAATGGTCCTCTCAGTCTGACCATCTGTCTGAGGATGGAAGGTTGTGCTCAGATGTATCTGCATCCTGAAATCCTCCTACAACCCCTTCCATAGCCAGGAAGTAAACCCTATGTCACGGTTGGAGACTATAGAAGTATGTACTCCATGAAAATGAAAAATCTCCCGTAGATAGAGGCGTCCTAAGCTCTCTACTGAGCCCTGCACTCTGATCGGTAGGAAGTGGGCCGACTTGATGATTCAGTTGACGATCACCCAAATCAAATTGTGACTCCTGGATGTACGTGGAAGACCGATCATGAAGTCCATGGATATCCCATACCACTTTCACTCTGGGACCTCTAAGGGCTGAACCAAGCCTGCTGGTTCCTAGTGCTTCACCTTCACTTGCTGACAAGTGAGGCATCGTGAGACAATCTCAGCTAATACCTTCTTCATACCTAGACACCAGTGCTATTGTCGGAGGTCTTGATACATCTTCGCCACACATGGATGTACCTATAGATTAGATGTGTGTAAATCCCTCAACACTTCCTCCTAAATTGCTACCGGTACCATAGTACGTCCTCTGAAGGGGATGACGTGCTCCCCACCTTCAGAAAATCCATGAGGTGCCTGCCCTGTGGATATCTGAGCACGTCGTGTCTCACAGTCAGTGTCCCCATGTTGTGCCTCCCTGACTCGCTGAAGAAGTGGGGGTGTGACTGTAAGATACTGTAGGAAAGCTACCCCATCTCAGTCCACATAAGAAATCTGTAAAGTAGCTAGCTTCTCTGTCGCCTCTCCTAGCAGTTGTATACTAGATACCCTACTGAGAGTATCTGCTACAACGTTCCCCTTCCCAAGAGTATAGACTATCCTATAGTCATAGTCCTATAGGAACTCAAGCCATCGTTGCTGTCTCAGGTTCAGGTCCTTCTGAGAGAAGATATACCTGAGACTCTTGTGATCAGAGTACACAGTAAAACATTCTCTAATCAGATAGTGTCGCCACATGTTCAAGGAGAAGACCACTGCTGCTAACTCCAGATCATGGGTAGCATAGTTCTTCTCATGTTGCATCAGTTGTCAAGAATCATATGTAATCACCACTCTCTCCTGCATTAGGACACACCTGAGTCCGTTCCCTGATGCATCGCAGTAGACTACCTACCCTACGCCTTCCTCTGTAAGTCTCAAGATAGGGGCACTAGTCAGCCTCTGCCTCATCTCCTGAAAGCTCTGATGGAATCTCTCCAACCACATGAAGGATTTACCCTTCTTCTTTAATGCTGATAGTGTCACTGTAACTCTAGAAAAGTCTGGAATGAATTTATGGTAGTATCCAAGCAATCCCAGGAAACTTTGTACCTCGGTCACACTCTTGGGTGGCTCCCAAGAAAGTACCACTTTAATCTTCATTAGATCCACTCCAACTCCAGACTCTGAGATGACGTATCCCAAGAATTGAACCTCTCAAATTCAGAACATCCACTATGATATCTTATAGTAAAGCTGGTGCTCTATGAGTGTGTCCAGTACTACTTGCAAATGGTAGGCATGCTGCTCCTCAGTAGTCGAGTAGATAAAAATTTCGTCGATGAAGACTATGACAAAGTGATCAAGGTATGGCTGGAAGATCATGTTAATGAGACTCATGAACACTGTTGGAGCATTGGTTACACCTAAGGTCATAACCAAGAACTCGTAGTGGCCGTAACGACACCTAAAGGTCATCTTCTGCACATCCTCATCTCGAACTCTAAGCTGGTGATAGCCGAATCTGAGGTCTATCTTCAAGAACCACTAATCTCCCTTTAGCTGATCAAATAGGTCTTCAATCCTATTGATTGGGTACTTTTTCTTCACAGTCACCTGGTTCGGGTGATGGTAGTCGACATAGAGCCTCAAGCTCTCATCCGCCTTCTTGGAGAATAGATTCGGGGCTGCTCAGGGAGAAACACTGGGCCAGATGAATACTTTTCCCTGCAATTCCTCTAGCTATAACCACAGCTCGTGAAGCTCCGCGGAAGCCATCCGATACGCTGGAGTAGATATCGGTGTCGTCCTAGGGTATAGGTCAATGTAGATGTCCACCTCTCTACAAGGAGGTAGTCCTGGAACATCATCAGGGAAAACATCCACGTACCAGTCCACCACTACTGGATAAGTCAAACTCTCCACATCTACTACTCTGAGGGTAAGGCAAGCCAACTAGTGAGTGATCGGCTTCACCCTCCTCCGAGTAAGTCTGTCTTGTGCTGCAACAATTCCCTTCTCGCCGGTGAAGGTAAACCTGGTCCCATCCATGTGGACACACTTCACTTTTCACCTAATATAGTTAATATGAGCATGGACTGTAGATAACCATTTCATACCCAAGATGACGTCGTAAGGCCTCGACAGCACTACTAGAAGATCCCATCCGAAGCTCTTGCCACCTAGAGTAATCTCACACTCCCGGAACCAGTGCGTAATCATGGAGCCTTCCCCCGTAGAAGTCTCTAGCCGTAAGGATTGAGCCAACGGCTCCGTCAGAGTCTCTGATCTATGAACGAGGGCAGTGGCAATGAAAGAGTGACTATCACCTATGTCCATAAGAACTACAGCTAAGGTGGATTAGACACAAATCATACCTCAAATCATCTCCAGAGTTACATGGTCATATACTTCAGCTACCTGAAGCTGAGCTCTCACTTTTCCACCTACTCCTTGCGGTCGGGGTGGAACTCCTGGTGGTGGTGGCGGTAAAACCTCATAACATTATCCACCGCCAACTGCTTGACCAGCTCCTCTGCCACTTCTGCCTGAGCCCTACGGACTTCCTCGATCGAATCTCTACCTCTTCATGAGAGGTCCCTCAACTATCTGCTGATCATCAGAGTGGTGGGTCTGACAGTCACGAGCCATGTGACCAAGCCCTCCACATGAGTAACACTGCCTACTACTGACATGTGTGTCTCTACTTTGTGTACCCCACACAACCATTCCTAAGTCGTGCGGTCGTTCACCTATAGGTCTGATCCTCTTGGACCTTTATGACATCTTTCTACTTCCAGCTGTAGAAGACTCCGCTGTATGTCGGCTAGTCGTGGGTTTCACTGCTGGTGACTGCTCAACAAGAAAACTATCTACTAGGAGGGCTCTCTCTAATACCCCTGCCTGATTCGGTATTCTAAGTGATATCACCGAAGCTTTGATCTCCCTCATAAGTACCTACTCGAAGGTCCAGGCCCTAAAGAACGGGTCTCGTACCATATTAGTGGAGTAGCACGAGAGGTCAGTGAACCACGCTGAGTATTGTGCCACCGTCATGCTACCCTTCCGTAGATGCAGTAGATCTTGTATTCGCACCGCTCGAAGGGTGGCTAGGACAAAATCCGCTCAGAACAGGCTCTCGAAGTCAGCCCAAAGAAGTGTCGCCTCGTTGTGAACCTAGAGCATCAGGATCCACCATCTGCCTGCTACTACCTGAAGGAGGTTGGCAGCAAGGATCACCATAAAGTCTTCTGGTGTCCCTACTAGCCGGAAGAATCTCCCCACAGCCTCTAGCCAATCCTCAATCGCCTGTGGGTCCGTCTCACCCCTGAACCTGGGTGGCCTCTGGTGCTAGAACTCATGCAATGTGCTCAAGTGGCATGTAATCTCTGCTACTAGGGCTAGTGTCATCAGTGGCCCAATTGGGAGTGGTACCACTGGTGCCCCCACTGCTGCCTCAATTGGATTCGACCCCTGCACCAAGGCCTCGTCGCTCGGTGGACTGTCAGTACGTACGACTCTGGGGGATCTAACTGGTCATCTGTGGGGAGGCATCCTGAAAGAAACAGATGCGACACGGTCAAAAGACTATACCAGGTAAGCTGACCTGGTTGAGCTGACTTAAGAAAACTTTTTAGAAAACACACATGCAATCATTGTTTTCATGTACTGAGTAGGAAATCATAGATCAGGGTCCCGGTGTATGGATATGTCGGCCGCCCAGACCAACACTGGACTCCCTGAACTAAAAACCATATTTAGTACCCTTAACACTATTGCTTCACAGAAAAGAAATATCAGAGTCCTAAGTTTTGTGGTAGAACTGACTCCTCTGATACCAATTTTTCACGACCCGTCCCTAGGGGCCCATGTCATAACTACCCCAAGACCGTCTTCCATAGGCCAAGGGATGGCGACTAGCACCAAAGGCGTATATCCCTAAAATGGGAAGGAATTTCCTTTATAACTATAAACAAACACATCAGAGTACACAACTAGAAGTAAAACACTAAGTAAAAAATTGTATACCAAAAGTGTGCTGGAAAGTAAAAGGGGCCGAAAATACAAGCCCAACTGTAAATTACATGTACAACTAAAAAAAGTACAAATAGCTGAAAGGTAAAGAGCATCTCCTGGATCGTCCTCCAAGGTTCCTACCTAAAGGGTATGTACAGATGGCAACCTCATCACTCCACGTCCATCAGACTCCTCTGTGTACTGATTCCTCGTAAGGTCCACCTCCAGGTACTGTCTAGTCCTGGCGCTCTTGGCCTCCTTCAGTGTTTTCCATCGTCTGCATCCAATACAATGAGGTGTGGGCATAGCCTGTGTAGGGGTGAGTATAACGATATTCAGTAGGGACCCCGAGACCCTCAAGGTCTCACAAAATCTAAAAAGGATAAAACACAAATTACGAAAACAACGGATAACCATTATTTAGGTATATTCCCATACATATACATAAGTTTTCTAGTAAACCATCTCAATCATGAGAAAAACACAAAATTCAAAGACTCGCTCAAACCAGGATTTTTATTATCGAAACCATGGATGGTGGCGTACTCCTCCTCTATCAAGTACAGTGGGTCTGCTGCATCACACAGAGGCACTTCCCACTATCCTTGGACTGCTGAGGCACTCCTCCTATCGAGTGTCGTGGTTCTGCTGCATCACATAGAGGCGCTCCGCATTGTGGGTCTACCGTGTCACACAGAGGCACTCCCCCTAATAGCCTATAGAGGTACTCCTCTTGTCAAGTACCATGGGTCTACCATGCTCACATAGAGGCGCTCCACCACCATGGGTCTATCGTGTCACATAGAGGTGCTCCCAACTGGGCTAGTCGAGTCACTCCGAGTCGAATCAGTCAAGCAGTGGTCGGGTCTCAGCCAGCTACTAGGTCTCCATACTCTGCCGGCTTGTCACTGGATGGATCTGCTCCATGAGAAACTGGTCGATACTCCAAGTGTCATGAAGCCTCACGTAGAAGTATCTCAAAGGACCTCCACATCATAGGGGTCTCAATGTAACACACATCGTGTTAATCAGACGCTTGGGCTATGAGTTATTAGCCTTTTAGTCCGAGGGGCCTGGTTGGATTCGTGTATGAACCAATCCGAACATATCTCAACTATACCTCGAACTCTAGTGTGGTATACTCAAAAATACCGTCTCTCATTGAGATTATCATCACCGTTGACGGCTCGTCAAATGGACGCCTGGTGCCATGAATATGGCCAATGTAAGCAAAGAGTCAGTAGTGGGCCTGGGCCCGGTCTGACCCGGTTGGACCAACTCGACCAAACCTAGTCTCGGCTGACCTGGTCTAGGTCAACCTGGATAGACCCGATGGGTCTGACCCAGCCCGTTGGGCGGGTTAGCCCGCTAAGTTAGGTCTGGTCCACTACGCCCGGCCTAGCAGACTGCGAGGGAAGTTCAGCATGGATGCTGCCACGCAGGCGACTCAGCCTGAAGGTCGGGGCTGGTTTGGTCAGCGCCGCAAGGGGAGTGGCTCGAAAGTTTGGTGGTCGGGATTCCAGTGGGCAGTATTTTCAGGGTGCAGGCAGGCCGACTGCACACCAGGAAGGTCGCGGGTGCACCGAGCAGGGAGCCGGCGGAGCCGAGCAGCGGGTGGGGGTGCCGGGCAGGGCATAGGGCGCCGGGCAGGCCACTGGTAGAGCTGGGTAGGCTGCGGTGGCGCGCGGGCAGCGTACGAGGGTGCCTGGCAGAGCGCAGGCGGATCCGGGTAGCGCGCGGGCCGCACAGGCATGCGGGGCAGGGAGCAGCGGTGCGCGAGTAGGCGGCGCATGGCGCGATGGCGCGCAGGCAGGTTGCACGGGGTGTGGTGGCGCGCAAGCAGGCGGCGCGCGGGGGCAGTGTGTGGGTAAGCGTCATGGGGGCTAGCGGCGTGGGGCGTGACGGTGCGTGGGCAGACCGCGGGGCAGGCCGGAGCGCGCGGGGCAGCACACGGGTAAGCCACGGTTCGTGCATTGGGGCGCGGTGATATTTGGCCGGAAGTATAGGTGCGCTGTGGGGGAGATGTGATTCATGAATGTTGCAGGTAGTGCGGCCTTCTTCGTTGTCGCCTTCATTGTCGTTGCCTCATCGTCATGACGAAAAATCATTACAAAAGAACGTTGGAGGGATTCGTGCCATGTTAGTTTGGCTCGTACCCTCCGCGTTTAGAGATGATATCATTTGGATCATTATAATAAAGCTCAACAATTAATTACAACACTTTGTATAAATTTTTCATTCGATGATGAGAGGAAGAAAAGGGAAGCATAAACATGCAATAACCCCCTACCTTATTATTTGTCGTTCATCATTCGTTGACGCTTAAATTCATTGGGAGAAGACAAAAGAATTCGTCTTTTGTCGCATCCGCTATGCTCTCCAAATCTTGAGTTTAGTTGGCCGCGGAAGGCACTCCACGTCGGTAGGATTCGAGGAAAGAAGTCGAAGAAGAAATCTGGTGTTCTTCACGTTCTTCGTCAGGAGGATCGTTTGTCGTTGGGAGCACTTTTCTCTCAAGCTCCTCTCAATTCCACCAAAATAGAAATGTCAACAAAATAATATTATATTAGTATTATAATATTACGTTGGCACACCAATTCAAAAAGGAGAATTAAAAACCCAACTCCACCAAATTAAATGCACTCATTAATTTAGAGGATTTCAAGAGGCTCTCCTTAATAAAACACATGTGTTGGTAAAATTAATTGTGCAAATAGGTCAAGAGGATCTCCCTCATTAATGAGGGAGAGTGGGGAGGTTTCATCCTCCACCATCTATAGGGGTCAGGTGGTCCCCACCCTTATCATTAATAGGGAGGTTATGCGGCTCGGGTGGTCCCCACCTCAATTATCCTCCCATGGGAGGTTATGCTCGGGTGGGCCCCACCACCATAACCTCTCATGGAAGGTTAGGGTGTGGTGCTCCCCCCACCAACTCCCAAGGGGAAGTTTTAACCAACACACTCAACACATGGCATCCTAAAAATAAAATAAAGTGTTTTACTTTATTTTATTATTTTTTTATAAAAATTCAAAAACTAACTTTTATTCTCAATCATCTGTCGTCGATGTGAAAGTCTTCTTAAGAGAATATCGGCGTAGTGATTTCAATGGTGCCCTAAGATTTCAGTTCTGAGCACCAGCTCAAAAGTTATAAAAACATGCTCGTACGTTTATTGAACATACCCGAACAAAACTTCATAAATTGATATCGGGCACACCGGGCCTCAGAATCAAGCACTGTAAATTTTCGCGGACTTATAAAAATCTCATGTATTTAAGAAAAAAAATTTCCACAGAATTTCTGGGTCTTTACAAAAATTCATACAGAATTTGGATTTTTTGGGTGTGTCATTAGTGACATTTCATTAATGAATAATTAGAGGAAATATTTTTCCCTTCTATATTTATGGAAGTTGATATCTTGGCCCTTTATTGGAATAGAAATGTCAAATTAAATTTCATGGCCATAGTGTAACAACATTTTTATTTCAAAGAGTCAAAGAGATGCATATCAAGCATATAGGTTGGTATAACAAATGTGAAACCTGCTTGATGAGATATTGTGACAAAGGGATTATATTACACATTGAATGTTTGTGTGTGGTTGTCAATATTTGGAGATTAATTTATTTCTATTGGGTGCCTTAACCCATTACTAGATAGTAATATTGGAATTTAGGAAAGCTTTCCTAATTCCAACAAGAAACAATCTTAGAGGGTCACACACTGGGTATTTCTGTTGGTCTCAATTAAATTATATTTTAGTTTAATTAATTGAATAAATATTATTCTCAAGTTAGAGCAATAAATTTTTTCAAGTTATATTGATAACATAAATTAAATAAATATTTTTTCTCCATCTTTTGAAAAAAATGGTTTATTTTATTTATTTAATATTTTAATAAATATCTATTCACTAGATTGTGAATAAAATATGTATTTATAAATAAAATATTTATTTGGTTGTTCAATAAATTCTAGAGGAGTTCTAATGGACCAAGAACAAGTCTGGTGACAAATATTAATTAACAAAACCTTTCTATAATATTTTTTATTGTGCAATTTGTCACACGCCACAATGTAAGGCATTCAACTCCCTGACTAGCACCCGGAGATTTAGTGGTGTTTCTAAGAGATCATAAGAGCATGTGTGGATCACCGCTAGAGTGATTTTATTCTTGAATCCTCAGAGTACAATTAATGTAATCTGAAAGGGTATTTTTGGATCATCAATATTCACCAATAAATAAAGTTCATGAGCCTATGTATTTATTTTCCCAAATATTAAATAAATTAATTATAAATTTTACATGAAAAATATCCACACTTGGTTTTGGGAAATGATTATTAAAATAAATTTTCATATATTGACAATACATTTACACTTATCTAGTTCCCATTACTATCATGTTTTTCATCCTATAACCACCCATTAGGGGCATCACACTAAACAAATCAACCTTGAATTATTTCCACATATAAGTCTCTACATTGAGAATCCTCAACATATTACACCAGGGAAGATTTCACTATCATCTAGAACAAGTAACTTTTATCATAAACCACCCTTGAATCGGGATGAAAAGATTATAAATCCACTATCACCCTCTACATATCCTATTATTCCCAAAAAAACATACTTTCATAACTTTTTACTCAGTGCATCATCCATGAAATTTCCATTTTCTAATGTGTACGAGATCATAATGTAATAGTACTAAAGAAACTCTATCCAACTCCATTATAACATATTCACATCACGCTGATAAAAAACACACCTCAAACACATGAAATCAGTGAATACCACAAAACACCATCCAATTTGGTAATGACAATATAGATTCTAGGACAATGCCACAGATTCAAATTCCAGATCATGTGTGTCATAGTTACACCCATGGGGATGAAACTATCTTGAACTATAAAAGATCAATACCTAATATATCATAAATAGAAAACCCAATCAAAAATGGGAATCATCACATTACACCATAAATATTTATACCCTAGAAACCGGAGGTATAATATCTTGAAAAACTACCCTTTGTAGAAAAAAATGGTTTAACACTGATCAGTTTAAAAAAAACACGATCTTTCTTGGTCGGATCTCTCAATAGAGATACGATTAGACCAATATTGGATAAATAACTACTATAGTAGAATTTATTCCCAAATATTATATAAAAATATACCAATTTATTGGGTTCCACCCAAGAGAAAACTACTTTAACAATTGATGTATATGTTGTTATATCTTATTGGGACACCGTATATCTAAGGAAATTAACCCCCCACCTACAAAAATTGCACATGGAAAATTTTACATAGTGTTGGTGATTCCAGATAGTTTGTAAAACAATATTTAGATGCTTGACATGATCCTCCTAAAACATTGAGTATATAAAAATTTATTCAATGAACATAACCATGAATTAGTATATTATCTCATGAAACTTAGTGTTTATGAATCCCATATACTCTTACAGTGTGTTTGTAACATTGAATAGAATAACTTAAAATTTGAACTCTCTATATCTACACTAGTTCATATAATTTAGGATATATTCCTCCTTGAACCTCAGTTAATAATATACAAAACACATATTAGTCTTATAATACAATCTATCCCCTCTCAAATGGTCAAAAATCATTAATCAAAAAAATAGTGTCACAATTCTTAATTGTCACCTGGTTTAACCTTCAGTAGTCTATACAAAGCCTCATAATACTATTTTTATTATTTGAAAAAAAACACTAGGGAAACACATACTGACTCACAGCACTGGATGAAACCCTTCTACATAAGAACATCATTTTTGAATCAATATATCTATAAAATAGAATTTTTCATCTGATAAAGAGCCATTGAAATTAAAGAGTCACTAAATGTAACTTTATCTGAAACATAATGTCACGTTGAATGGGTAGTGTAATAACCTCCATGGAAAAAACATCAAGATAATTATTGATTACTCTAGGAGAATCAACAATCTTATTTCTCACTAATGTCATTAACAAATCTGCTATCACAAAAAGAAGGGTCTCCACATGCCTATTACCAATTTTCTAAACCCTATCACTGATGAAAATTACATGATGACCATCCACATTAGAGAACACAAATCTCATATTTAAGAATTAGATAATTTAATACAAATATTATAACCAATCTATATCAAAAATAATATCTTATGGTTGTATCTAATCCAAGAACAATTCTCCACATGACTGATATTTTCCCATCACAAGTCTACACTCCCCACGCACATCAAACAAGTACGTATGGACAATGATTGGCATAGTCAATACTAGGGGAACAATAGGACTCTCTACATACATACACAAATAATATACTAATTTTGGTGAAATAAAAGTGTTGATAAACTCCAAAATCAAACAATATAGATATAGGAATAGAAAATAAGGTATTCAAACCTCTGATGATCTTAGTCCCCTCTAGTGTTGGAATCCCCATGGCATGTAAGTTTCCACACCCATCTCATATACCACACTACATTCAACCACCTTGAATTCCATATTTATTTATGGGTCCCTAAATATGGGGTGCATCTTGATGTCATCCGCTTTCTACCTCATCCCCCTTCAATAGTGCATAATGCTACTACCACTACTGCTAATAGGACATCACTATAAATTGTTACTAAAGATTATTAACTTGAATACCCAAACCTTGATATGATCCAATGATTAATTTTTACTAATACTAGTGATTACCATAAATAAAAAAATGAAAAATGATCCATAACACTAAGGAAAATCACCACAGCCACTGGCCCCATAATAATCGAAAAGGACCTATTGATGTTGACTCCCTACTGGTCAAAACCTTGAATGACCTAGAATCTAAAATCGGTATCCAATAAACCTAATACAAGAATAAACTTGTTATATCCCTTCTCATTAAAACCCTTCTATTTAGTAAATTCACTCAATCACTACTTCCGTCTTCTATACCTCCAAATACATTAGCAATGTAAACAGAGTTACCATATACCAGATAGATAGATAGAGATATTCCTTAGGACACTATTCACAATACTCCCCATTGGGAACAAAATCATGGGTGAATTGTAAATGATACTAAAACCTAATCACATACTCTCATACTGACATTATTCATGAATAAAGAGAAATTATCTCTTTATTCTTTTCTTCTTTCATCATCGATGACCGAAATTCAACCAAGAACTTTTTAAAATCGCCCATAAAACATTTGTCTCCTCTTGGAGATACAACATTAACAACTAATGTAATACACTCATCATTTAATTAACTTACATGGGAAACCAGTACTCAACCTACTCCTTATCCAACTATAAGAGATATCAAGATCCTACACACATACACACACCTTTCAGTATAAATCACTAGTGAATTATGAGGGAATATATATATAAATATATTAAAAATATATATAAGGTTTTTATATGTGTGTGTGTGTCGGTTTGTGTCTGTGTTTATATATATTTGATAAGTATATTTTTTAAAAAACATATAAGAAAATATTTAATTAATAAATTTTGTAATATATATACATATATATATATATAATTGAATGTTCATAAATATACATTTAAAAAAACTTGTAAGGTTTTTTATATATATAAGTATATATGTATTATAGTTGTATATATGTATGTATGTATCTATATTTGATATGTATGTTTGTCTAAAAAACATGTAAAAATAAATTTGATGCAAATATATTTGATTAAGAAGGTATGTAATATATATATACACATATATAATATATGAAATAAATAGGAAATTGTTGTTTTATAAAAATGACAGGAAATTTATTTAAAGAAAATATTTTAACAAAATATTATTTATAAGAATTTTTATATAAAAAATTTTATAAAATTTGTTTTAGATAAAAAATAATAATAAAAATTAGAAATAAGTAACATTTATTAAAAATGTGGTTATAATAATTAGTAATATTTTTTGTAATACCTTTTAAAAAATATAACAAATACTAACCATTATTAAAAAATGTCAAATTTGATAATTATTAAAAATGTAATGATAATTTAAATAATTGGTAAAAAAATATTATATAATTTATAATATTTAATATATAATTAGTCAATAATATTAATAAATAGTAAATTTTTGTGTTAATTATAAAATATTATTAGGAATTTGTAAAAAAATATAAAAAATAAAAACTTCTATTAGATATTCACAATAATTTGTATAAATGTTTTATTAATTAAAATAATTATTATTGATAATTTTTATAAATGTTGTAATATATATATATATATATATATAATATTAATAAAATTTAAAAATCTTACCCTCACGTGTGATGTTACTAAACACCCGATACCGAAAAATGTTATGTCGCACCTATGGTAAACCTTAAAACCCCAACCTTGAAATAGTCTCATATTTTTGATATGATACACCATTATGATATAATTTAATTTTTAATAAAAAATTATAATAAAAATATTTAATGAATTACCATCGCGTGTGATGTTACCAAACTATTGACGAGCACAAATGTTGTGTTGCATCTATGGTAAATATGTAGAGACCCAAATCATTACGTACATAGACATTACATTACTTTTGTGGAATACTTAATACATAACAAAAACAGACGCCCAAAGACCGTATTAGTTTAGTGTCTTTGGAAACTTGGAACAAAATCTTCTAATCATGGTGAAAGATCTTCAACATATCCCATAAAAATATTTCCCTTTTTTTCTTACCTAAAAATTTTATTTATATCCTGGGGAAAATAAAACATAAAAAGGGTGAGATAAAATGCTCAGTAAGGGTAAACATGGAGAACATAAAACAACCCATAAAAATTTGAACGTAAAAACATGAACATAAAACATCAAAATCATGAGTAATGACATAAATCTTGGAAGTTCATAAGGAATAGATCATAAAGGAACATTAATAATGATAAAATATAATGGTAATAAAACATGTAATTGTGTAAAAACATTAATCACATGATATTATTTCCATAGTAGCCAAGCAATTGTTTCTAAGACCATCATAGTGGACATAGTTCATTACTGAATCGGGTTAACTTGTCGTTCCAGCCCTGTAATACTGAACCAGATTTACTTTCCGTTCCATCCATGTCTATATCATGAGATATAAATAATTAACTAATGAATTTGAAGGTGATATAGGTCCCATTCATATCATAATTAAACCACTCTTATGTGTGCCACAAAATCATAAATCATACATCATAGCATAACCCATGTAATAAAATGGGATTCTTAAACATCATTCCATCATAAGATAAAAGCAATTCATAAAAATAATTCCATCATAACATAATAAAATCAATGTAATCATAGGGATAAAATCATAACCCTATATCATCTTAGATTTAAAATAATTATGATAAAACACTTGAACTTAGTTCTTGAGGAAAATATCCTTTCTTCATCAAAAACATTTTCTTTTCTCAACATGTCACGCAATTCTAAATTAAAAGAAATTAATTGAAAATAAACTTGAAAATTTTTAAAGGAATATTACATGGAAACAATTTCCTATGAAAGCATAAAAATTTACTTATTCTGTATAAGTTAAAAAAACATTCTTCTCGTACTTTGGCTGGAAAAGTCAAAAAGTATCTTGTACTGAAAATAGCAAAAGATTATTTTCATTTATTTTACTAAAAACTCATCAATAGATAAAATTGGATTTAAATAATTGTAGAAGGATAAAATTAATATTAAATATTGAGTAAACATGGATATGGATGATAAATATTCCCTAGTAAATACTGAAGTATAAACAATCTCGGATAAAAAATGATATTGTGAGATTTTCTCTTACCTTAGGTCTGATATGCTTTGTACGTATCCAAACCTCCTGTATAATGATTTAAATAATGTCATTGACTTATTACAGAATAATAGTTATTGTTATTATATCATATATGGTCATATTATTATCTTTTTATTAGTAACATTTCCTTGTTACCCATTATTCAGGTGTTAACTGCTTTATATTCTTATGCATGTTTTGTCAAATAAATTCTTATTCCTATTTGTATGTTATAGATATATCATTTACAGAATGGTATTAGTATAATAGATATCATATTTATTCATTAAATTCATTTATATAATCATTCTTCAATGAATATCATAAAGAACGAATCGCATCACATCGTGGAAACGGTAGGTTGTACGTACGCACGAGCGATGATATCATTCCCATGTTTGTGGAATTGTATTGAAGTGTATGATGTATAATATTTCAGAATCAATATAACTTTAAATTAATCATATATATTAATTTCTTCCATCATTATAACCATCCAAGTATGTTGGTGATGAAAAAAAAGATTACACCACGGCGTGGAGACGGTATTCCATACGTACGCACGCACGGTGATTTCATTTTTCGTAGGATGGATAGAAGGTGAAATGGGGTTGTTTCATATTTATAATAAAATATCAGTACATTATTGATACTTATGATTTTACTTTATAATGAAACAACTGAATAAGAGTAACTATAAGAAGAAATAAATTTGAAAGAATCTGTAGAAGACATTACCTCTTCCTCGAAGTGCCTCCTTTAAACATCCTCTTAGGGCACTAGAGTTGGTCTTTTGAGAAGACCAGATCCACTATAATGTAAATAAAAAGATATAGAATATTAATTTTTATGGTTTGTAAGAACTTGAAGGCACAAAATTGAGTTAATAGAAGATTGAATGGGGTTCCCTTTTATAAGATAGGAGAGGGGCACTTTTGTAAACCTCAAAAATATTAATTTATAATAAAAACCACCCCACATAAAAACCTCCAAAATGACTCAAATTATAATATGAGATGATATAGCATCGTAATATCATCAACCAATAAAATTTAGACATGTTTTTATTTTATTTTAAACTTTATCATTTTGATTTATCCTTATTTAATCAATTTAATTTTATTTGTGGTAATAATGTTATAAAGTTTAAATGGTTTTAAATACTTACTTATGTATTTTTAATTATCTATAATTGGATATTTTATGACATGATCGACCATATAAATTTTAATTTGTAATTTTTAAATATTTTTATGTTTTTTAAACAATTTAATAATATGTTATTTTCATAAAATATCAATAGAGTCAATTTTGACACAATTAATTTATTTGAATTTAAATAAAATTCACGCAGAAGATATTTTTGAAATAAAATATTTAATAGATTCCTAACAAGTCATATTCATCTATTAAATTAGTGGATAACATTAATTATATCATATAATAATTATTTTAATATTTTTAAAACTATTTATTTGATATTCCTCTTGATAAAATAATTACTACAACATTTTTCTATAATTATTTTATCTACATATTTTTTGCATAAAAATTAAAAATAAAATACTTAGGTAAAGATAAATATAATATATTTAATATTAATACTTTTATACTATTTTATCTTCTAAAAAAACTTTTAAAATGTTATATTTATTAAATTATGAAGGTGACAATTTTGACATTATTTAAAATAAAACATATAACTGTCATAATCACTTTTATAAGCCTTCAAATGGTCCACAAGTAGACCCTTTGATTCTTATGGATTATATATAATCGACCAATACTTTTTGTTCAAGTGTTTGGTCCTTTTAATGGGTATTATTATTTTAATAAAAATTATATTATTGATTTTTCACTAAACAAATAATTTCTGCATCATTAATGTATAAGCTATTAAGATAATTATATATTTCAAAAAAATTACAAATAAATTACCCTAATAAAGAAAAAAAATTTCATTTAAATGAGTATTTATAATCAAATTTATATTATGTATAACCATATATTAAAAATAATTTAATTATTAATGTTTGTGTGAGACATATTTCACTTTCCATTAAATAAAATTAATTAATTATCTCAATCTCATCCAAGTGTGTTCCAATAGATACCGTTTTGACCTAATTATGTTTTTGGATGAAATATAATCATCAAATTAAAATAAGTCAATGGTTAGGGTAATTTTATAGTATTGTTTTTACCCTTAATTACCTGATTTACCTTTAACTGTGGTAAATAAAATTTAACGTAGTTACTATTCATAATGCCCAAAAATAAAAGTAGCCTATTAAAATAATTTGTACCTACTAATTCTAAATATGGAATCTATTTTTCCAAATTCAAGACACAGAAGTTTCTGAAATTTAATTTAAAATTAATCCCGTTGTCGAAAAAACGGGTTTTTGTTTAAAACATTGCAAAAGATTG
Source organism: Viscum album (assembly GCA_963277665.1). Lineage (NCBI taxonomy): Eukaryota > Viridiplantae > Streptophyta > Magnoliopsida > Santalales > Viscaceae > Viscum > Viscum album. Next base: position 395,786,074 of record OY728151.1, on the reverse strand, counting down.
AAATGATTTTACCTATGAATTCATAGTAAAATTAATTATAATGACATAAATTATATTAAATATTAAAAATGTATTCTATTTATATTTTTAAATTATTCAATATTATAATTTAACCGTATAAATTATCTCAATGAAAAAAAAAATTCATTAAAATTTAGCGTATTTTTACTATTCATCAAATTATGAAGCATTTCAGAAAAATATCAGAATTTTAACCAAAGTAAATTTTTATATCCTGATTCTAAAGAAAAGGATTACATTGTAATATTAAAATTATTAATGTTCCTAAATCTTAAATTAAAAAGGGTTTTCCATTAAAAGTCATAAAAACATTCTTTTAATATCTATTTGATGAATATCAAAAATATCATTTTAATTATGTAAAATACATATATTATTAATATAATTCACTCAAATAACTAATATGACATATAATTGATTTAAATTTTTCATAGATTTTTTAAATTTAGTTATATTTATTTCCGTAAACATAACGACTAGGTTATAACAGAAATTTTATATTAAGGGCATCTCACTGTTTGTTTAAACTAACGATTGCATGAAAAAAAAATCAACTGAAGAATAAAAATTATTTAAAAATTTCATAAAACACATGGTTGTTACATTCTATCCCCCTTAAATTGAATTTCTTTCTCGAAATTCATGGGGGTTATAAATAATTTACTACTTGAAAGTTTCTTTCATAGAAAGCCACATAGTAAAAAGGAATACTAAAACAAAATTTTAAAAATGAAAGTTAGAAACATAATGGTCACCCAAGGTAACTCAGCACTAGGTTTCCACATAAGATAATATAGGTGAAAATATGAATATGGAAGAGAAATCTAACCATTATGTTCTAATGAAGAATGGTAGAGAACATGGATATGAAAAAGCCAACAACCACAAATCTATAAATTTGTGATGATCTAAGGTATCATCTGATTCATCATATATGAGGGTACTAGGAAAACATTTTTTGTTTTCAAGATCATTTCCCTAAAGTTGATTAATTTTTTCATAAGGATAAATACTTACATGATTTCAGTGTAATATCATCGTTAGTCATTCCATGAACAATTTCCACTTCATATCTTATTTAATGAAATGAATTTTAATTTTTCATTCTTGAAGTATTAGTAGATCATGTGATATAATGATAGGTCATTTCATCTGTCTCTATCATAAAAAAAGGTTAGTATAAGATATTAAACATACATAATTCTATATATGGTGAGGTTAATAGTATATGGTTCCAAAAATGGACTTATACTTCATCTATCATACCTTTTAATAAAATAAAACTAATTTATACAAACAAGGGACTTCCTATAGGCCAGTGGTAGGTGATAAAGTCCTGTCAGACTTCGTTTGTGGGTTCGATTCCTACTACATTTTTCGACACGACGGGTTGTTTCTTGTCCTGCGGGTTGTCCTTTTTCTAACACTATACTATTATAAAATTCTAGAAATAATATAAAAAAGTTCTAGACATAAACAATACTATATGATGTATAACTTAATATATTCCAATCTTTAGGCTTATCCAAAATACTTATGTCCAATATCATAGTATAAAGATAAAGATTATTAGAGAGTTTATCTACCAAGCATGTGAATACCATCATTTATCCCCCATATATTATAAGATATATCATGTTGGTCACATTCCAAACATGTGAATACTTTAATGATGTATTCTCTTGAAACATGAATTACCATAGAACCTTAATGAAAACATGAATACTATCAAAAGTTAACTCTTTCCACATACCAAAATCCCAAAATTTCTATATACTCAAACCATGATATGACTTTATCCTTATATCAGTCATGAGCTCATTAATACTAACAAACATATTATTTTCTTCTTATCCCTTCATTATGTGCATGTCATCTGCTATCTAGAAATATTTCAATCACTTTTCATTGTTATCGGTACCATACAATTATTGAAAATCATTACATAGATATTCCAATATTTCATGATACTATAAATGAGATTACACAACACTATTTTGTAATCTCGTTACATAAACATTTAATCATTCCACCACTTCATTGTCATATTCAACATCACCAATAGTGATCGCATGTGACTTCCCTCTGTCCTTTTCCTTAATAAGTTTTTGATGTCGATCATCATTAACCCTTGGATTAGGGCATTGGTTAGCATAATTCCTCATTTCCTTGTACTTTTAGCATTGAAGTATTGGTGGTGCATTCTCTGTAGTATTTTCTCTATTCACATCATGAGCTACCTTTTCCCATTCCTCCAACACTCAGCTACTCGATGACCTTATTTTCCACACTTAAAACATTTTCTAGTCCCTTTAAGACAATCTCCACTATGCTTATTTCCACACTTTGAGCATAACTAAACATTCGTATTCTTTTCACCATTGTTTTGAGATTTTTCCTTGAACTCCTTCGTTCATTTCTTGTCAAAACCATGAGATGGATAATAACACCAACTTTTATTTCTACCTTGATAGAAAAATGAACAATTTCTTCATAGCTACTGAAGTCTCTTATAGCTAATGCCCTTCAAAGAATTGGTTTTAATCCAATGAAGAATTGATCAACTTTAATTTCAGGTTGGATGATAAAGCCAGATTCATACCTTGTAAGCCTTGTAAAATTCACCTTGTATATACCAATAGATTCATCATCCTTTTTCTTAAACTCAAGGAACTCCTTTTCTATCTTTTTTCGAAGAATACAAGGGAAGTACTTATTGAAAACAAGTTCTTGAACTCATCCCATTCCATGGATTCAATTTCATCTTGGGGCCTTATATTCTTAATTAGAGTCCACCGCTAGTCTACATCACCTTCTAAATGGTAAAAATCCAAAATAAATTTTTTATGTTTTGAACAGCGAAGTATGGAAAATATCTTTCCAATGATACTGATCCATTGTTCAGCAATAAGTGGATTAGAAAACCCATTCAAAGAATGTGGGTGTTTCCTCGTGAAGGACTCAATAGAATATTGTTCCCTTCTATGCTCATTTAGAAGTCCAGAATGATTCATAGCTTGTGTAAGAATAGAAATAATATTTTTCACTCCATCTCCCATAACATTGGTTTTATTAGGAGTAAAATCATTGCATTGTCCATTACATTTATCAACACGGTTCCTTCGGGTTCCAGCCATCGACTAAAACCCAAAAATAATAGTATGAGAGGAAAAAATCATGCTAGGAAAACAACATAATAAAGGGGGTGTACCTTTAATATCTAACATCTTAGGTTTAATTCTAAGATGGTTACCATAATTCTAGGACTATAACCTATACTTATACTTAACCTTAGGTACATCCCTAGACAAACCATATAAATATATCTAGGGATCTCACTGAATTTTTCACATCCTATTTTCCAAAGGTTATATAAACCTTCACTCTGATACCAAATGTAGAGACCCAAAGATTTACATACACAGACATTACATTACTTTTTCAGAATACTTAATACATAACAAAAATAGACACCCAAATACTGTATTAGTTTAGTGTCTTTGGAAACCTGAAAAAAAAAATCTTCTAATCATGGTGAAAGATCGTCAACATCTCCCATAAAGATCTTCCCCTTTTGTGTTCATACCTAAAATCTTTCTTTATATCCTGGGGAAAAGAAAACATAAAAAGGTGAGCTCAAATTCTCTGTAAGGGTAAACATGGAGAACATAAAACAACCCATAAACATTTTAACGTAAAAACATGAACATAAAATATCAAAATCATGAATAATAACATAAATCTTGGAAATACATAAGGAATATATCATAAAAGAACATTAATAATGATAAAATAGCATGGTAATAAAACATTTAATTGTGGAAAACTATTAATCACATGATATGATTTCCCTAGTATCCAAGGCATTGCTTCCAAGACCATCATAGTGGATAAAGTCCATTACTAAACCGGGTTTACTTGTCGTTCCAAACCTGTAGTACTGAACCAGATTTACTTTTTGTTCCAACCATGTCTATCTCATGATATATAAATCTTTACCCAATGAATTGGAGGGATATATAGGTCCAACCCATCTCATAATGAAACCATTCTTATGTGTGCCACAAAATAAAAAATCATACATCATAACATAACCCATGTAATAAAATGGGATTCTTAAACATCATGCCATAATAAGATAAAAGGACTTTATAAAAATAATTACATCAAAACATAATAAAATTAATGTAATAATAGGGATAGAAACATAATCCTGTATCATCTTAGATGGAAAATAATTTTGATAAAACACTTGAACTTGGTTCTTGAGTAAAATATCCTTTCTTCATCAAAAACATTTTCTTTTCTCAACATGTAACACAATTTTAAATTAAAAGAATTTAATTGAAGATAAACTTGAAAAATTTTAAAGGAATATTACATGTAAATAATTTCCTATGAAATCATAAAAATCCTCTCATTCTGTATATGTTAAAAAAACATTCTTCTCGTACTTTGGATGGAAAAGTCAAAAAGTATCTCGTACGAAAAACGACAAAAGATTCATTTCATTTCATTTTGTAAAAACTAATCAATAGGTAAAATTAGATTTAAACAATTATTGGAGGATAAGAATAATATTAAATATTGGGGAAACATGGATGTGGATGATAAATATTCCCCAGAAAATACTGAAGTATAAACAATCTCGGATAAAAAAATGAGATTGTGAGATTTTCTCTTACCTTAGGTCTGATACGTTTTGTACATATCTAAACCTCCTGTATAATGATTTAAAAAAATTCATTTAATTATTCCAGAATCATAGTCATTATTATGATATCATATATGGTCATATTCTTATATGTTTATGAGTAACATTTCATTGTTACTTGTTATTCGGGTGTCAACTACTTTATATTCATATGCATGTTTTGTCAAATAAATTCTTATTCCTTATTTTAAGTTATAACTATATCATTTAGAGAATGGTATAAGTATAATATATGTCATATTTATTCATTAAATTCATTTATATAATCATTCTTCAATGAAGATCATGTAGAACTAATCGCATCACATCGTGGAGACGGTAGGTCGTATGTACGCACGAGCGATGATATCATTCTCATGATTGTGGAATTGTATTGAAGTTTATGGTGTATAATATTTTAGAATAAATATATCTTTAAAATAATTATATATATTAATTTCTTCCATCATTATACCCATACAAGTATGTTGGTGATGAAAAAAAAGATTACACCACGACGTGGAGACGGTATTCCGTACGTACGCATGCACGGTGATTTTGTTTTTAGTAGGATGGATAGAAGGTGAAATAGAGTTGTTTCATATTTATAATAACATATCAGTATATTATTGATACTTATTTTATTACTTTATAATTAAACAACTAAATAAGAGGAAGTATAAGAAGAAATAAATTTGAAAGAATCGGTAGAAGATATTACCTCTTCCTCGAAGTGCCTCCTTTAAACTTCCTCTTAGGGCACTAGAGCTGGTCTTTCGAGAAGACCAGCACCTCTATAATGTAACTAGAGATGTTTAGAAGAGGAATTTTTATGGGTTTTTTGATCTTTAATGCTGAAAATTGAGTGAAGAGGAGAGGGAAGGGGTGCCCTTTTATAAGAGAGGAGAGGGGCACTTTTGGGAACCTCAAAAAATATTAATTTATAATAAAAACCACCCCACATAAAAACCTCCAAAATGACTCAACTTCGAAGATGGGATGATATAGGGTTTTAATATCATCAAAAAGTAAAATTTAGACATGTTTTTATTTTATTTTAAACCTTATCATTTTGATTTATCCTTATTTAATCTATTTAATTTTATTTCTCATAATATGTTATAAATTTTAAATGGTTATAAATACTTACTTATGTGTTGTTATTTGTACATAATTGGATACATTATAACATGGTCGACCATATAAATTTTAATTTGTAATTTTTTTATATTTTTTTGATTTTTAAACAATTTAATAATATGTTATTTTCATAAAATATCAATAGTGTCAATTTTGACAAAATTGATTTATTTGAATTTAAATAAAATCCACAAAGAAGATATTTTCGAAAAAAAAATATTTAATAGATTTGAAAAAATCCATATTCATCAAGAAATTTTTTTCAGAACATTAATTATATCATATTATATTTATTTTAATATTTTTAAAACTGTTTATTTGATATTTCTCTTGATAAAATAATTACTACAACATTTTTGTATAATTATTTAATCTAATTATTTGTTACATAAAAATTAAAACTGAAATATTAAGATAGAGATAAATCTAATATATTTCATAATAATACTTTTATTATATTTTATCTTCTAAAATACAAATATTTACAATTTTATATTTATTAAAATATGAAGGTGACAATTTTGACATCATCTAAAATAAAAAAAATATAAGTGTCATAATAACTTTTATAAGGCTCCAAATGGTCCACAAGTTTACCCTTGAATGATTATGGTTTAGATATACTTTACCAATAAGGTTTTTTCAAGTGTTTGTTCCTTTTAATGGGTATTATTATTTTAATAAAAACTATATTATTGATTTTTCACTAAATAAATATTTTCTATATCATTAATGTATAAGCTATTAAAGTAATTATATATTTTATAAATATTAAATATAAATTAGCATGATAAATAAAAACATTTTATATTTAAAATTAGTATTTATAATCAAATAAAAATTATGTATAACCTTATATTAAAAATATTTTAATTATTAAAGTTTGAGTGAGACATGTTGTACTTTCCATTAAATACAATAAATTAATTATCTCAAACTCATCCAAGTGGGTTCCAATAGATACCATTTAAACCCAATTATGTTTTTGGATGAAATATAATCATCCCATTATATTAATACTAGTGTTAGGGAAATTTTATAGTATTATTTTTACCCTTAATTAACCGATTTACCTTTAACTGTGGTAAATAAAATTTACCGTAGTTACTATTCATAATGCCCAAAAATAAAGGTAGTCTATTAACATAATTTTTACCTACTGATTCCAAATATGGAATCCATTTTTATAAATTCATTACACACAATTTTCATAAATTTAATTTAAAATTAATCTCGTTATCAAAAAAAAGGGTTTTTTGTTTAAAACGCTACAAAAGATTGAAATGATTTTACCTATGAATTCATTGTAAAATTAATGATAATGAGATACATTATATTAAATAGTAAAAATATATTATATTTATACTTTAAAACCATTCAATATTATAATTTTACCATAAAAATTATCTCGATGAAAAAAATTGTTTTTAATTAAAATTTAGCGTATTTTTACTATTCATCAAATTATGAAGTTTATTAGAAAAATATCAGAATTTTAACCAAAGTAAATTTTTATATCCCACTTCAAAAGAAAATGTTTACATTGTAATATTAAAATTATTATTGTTCCTAAATCATAAATTAAAAATCTTTTTCCATTAAAAGGCAGAAAAACATTCTTTTAATATCTATTTGATAAATATCAAAAATATCATTTTAATTATATAACATACATATATTATTAATTTCATTCACTAAAATAACTAATATGACATATAATTGATTTAAATTTAAGATATATTTTTAAAAGTTAGTTATTTTTATTCCCGCTAACATAACGACTTGGTTATAATGGAAATTTTATATTAAGGGCATCTCACAGTTTGTTTAAACTAATGATTGCATGAAAAACAAGCTACTGAAGAATAAAAATTATTTAAAAATTTCATAAAACACATGGGTGTTACAAAATCTCACATCCCAGACCAAATAGTGCTATTTTATTTTTCATACAATACACAGTTCTTGAGTTATGTAATTTTTTTATAAGAAATTATAATAAAAATGTTAAATGAATTACCCTCACATGCAATGTAATCAAACACCAAACATGCACAAATTTTATGTCACACATAGGGAAAACCCCATATCTCGAACCTAATAATGATCTGATATTTCTAATATAAGATACCATTGAGTAAATATTTCATTATTTTCAGAAAATATTGTGTGTATGATATAATATTTTTAATATTTTTATTTTGTCTACACCAAGCTTCGATGGGCCCTGGAATCTAGTTCAAACTTAGTGCCTCACTCCAATAATTTTCCATAGAATGTTATAAGGTATTATAATATATTTATAATTTATAATTGGTCGTAATGAGTAATAATTATTCTTATTTTTTTTATTTTTTAGATAACTAGAGATTCAAGAAGTAAACATCGGTTTCTATTATGCAATAGTGATTGGATAAAACACCGAAAAAATCCCAACAGATCTGGTATAAATCTATTTAACATTGAAGGCGTTGAAATATTTTTATCATTTTCATTATTGAAATTAGTATTTTTTTTCTGAAGGAATAATTAATTTCCTATATAAGAAATGTGATCTTAAGATATTGGAAAAGTTGGACAATTTTGGACTTCATCTACTATATTTTGGTTTTTGGAAAGATTATATTTTTTCCATCAACATAGTGAACAAAATTTTGAAAACAATAAAAAAATTTGGTTCCAGATCCATTATTTTATAATTTAGTACATGAGACAAGTAACCCATCTATTCTAGAAACAAAAACTCATAATGATATTAAAAAACCTGAATCAAAACCTTCTCAATTTTATAATTTGATAAAATATGCTGAGGAGGCCTTATATCTTGGATTCCTGATGAGAAAACATGAAGTTTCTAAAAATTTTATGGCTATTAAATCAAATTTTCGAATGTTAAATAGTTTGTTTGATCATATTTTGTCTCCATTTCAATATTTTTTTCCTAGTAGAAATATATTAATTATAAGATTCTATAAAGGTAAGAGGTTGGTCTATAATTTAGGTCTTAGTTATTAGAAGATTCATGTGTGTTCCAATAATTTCATCTTATATTATAGTGATTATGAGTCATTATTTAATTTTCCAACATTTGTAGAATCGAGGTATAAAGAGACACAATTAGGAAAGTTTGGATTTCCTGTGAAATAGTTGAGGTCTTTTCCAATTACACCCTCTTTACAAAATTTATTTATGTATCACAACATATATGAATTGATGATATGGAATAAATAAAATGTTTACATCAATAAAATATTAAATCATCTATGTGATGGTGATTTATGGAAACACTTTTATCATATGAATCCTATTTTTTCTTCAGAACCTCATAACATATGATTGGGTCTTTCTACTAATTGTTTTGGTCCATTTGGTGCTTATGACAATAAATATTCCTATTTTCCTATTTTCATAACTTCGTACAACTTAGCTCCTAGGGTGTTTATGAATTAACCATATATATATTTTATTCCATTAATTCTAGGACATTTGAAGAAGAATATCAATGTTTATTTGAAGCTACTAATTGATGAGTTATTTTCATTATGAAACAATAGTGTGATGACATTTTATATAGGTGAATATTAGAATTATACATTTAAGGATACATTAATTTGAATGATCAGTGAATTTTTGGCATATAGTATGATATCTGGATATAGTAAAAATGGTCTAAAATCATGTATTTACTATATGGTTGAGATTAATGAATTTATTCTTGTAAATGGAAGAAAGAATCGTTATTTTGATTGTTATTGGAGATTTTTTTCTATGGATCACCCTTTTAAAAGAAATAGAAATAATTTTAAAAAATGTAAAATAGAAAGAGATGAAACTCTAGAAGTGCTCTCATGTATTCGTATAAAATCTATTATCTCTTAATTTCCTCTTGTTACTTTTGGACCAACCATAAATGAACAAAAAATAATTGTTATTGTGAGATATCCTAATTTGATAAAGTGGAGTATTTTTTGAGACCTTTTATATGGGTTATATTTTTGGGTTCATCACATGTTATATGCAATTTATATTGAGAATAATTTTTTGATAACATGTTATATATTATGTTAGACACACTAATTAATACCATGTATAATGTAAATGAACAGTTATATCTTTCCCATATTAATAGATGTTATGAACTTGAATTATTTTAATAAGAAAGATCACACAATTTAATGAATCCAAATGCAGCTTATGCACATTCTAAAGAAATACATTTATTTTTCCATCAATGGATTATAGATTTGAGATTATCATATATTTGTGTTTCTAATTTATCTCATTGCATCATAATTGGGCATATTATGAGGTTAAAATGTCATGATTGACATGTAATAATGGATATATTATTATCTTTTGTTCTTATAGGGATATTTAATTATTCAATTTTGGACATTTTGATCTTAATATCATATTTATTTTGAGATATTTGTGTAAAAATATTGGATTATGATAAATTTAGTATACTGTTAAAAGTTTCTATTTTAATTTCATGTAAATTGGATAAAATATTCCAACCGGCCTTCCTTAACTCAATGAAAATTTTAATATTTCATTTTCCTTATGTAGTTAAATTTGGGGGTCATTATAATTCTAATGGATGTATCAATTTAAGATATGTATACAAAAAATAAAGAAGAAAGTATCTAATAATGCTTCAGTTCAAGGGTCGATGGTAGAAGTGTACTTGTAGCAGCAAATTTCAAACTTCTTCTTTTATTATTTTCAATATTAATATCCATGAAAAAATAATTGAATGGATCTAAATGAGGTAAATTTTGATGATTTCATATACCATAATTTATCAGTATTTAATAAACCTGATCTTGGTATTAGTGGTTTTTGTAAAATATGGATTTCAGATAAAGAACTACACCGAGTTAATACAAATGTTCTGATGGATTGTGAAGAAATGACAAGATCTGTGAAATAACTAATAATTTTTATTATTTTTTAAAAGTTTTATAATATATAAATTTATTTATAAAACTTTTTTTGTAGACTATATGTTGATCATATCAAAAAACAATTTATACAAATTAAATCTATATATTTTAAAGAATATTTTCAATGAAATTTTGCATATTAGTTTCAAATTGTGGTAAGTTAAGTTTTTTTTATGGAACATTAAATCAATTTTTTAATGATATCTATTATTAATAAGTTTCTTTTTACAGGCAACACAACATAAAATTAAAATTGATAGTCAATTATGTGTGCTAAAAACCCTCCATTAAAATTGGTGAAATATAAAAATGGACATGTGATTAATGGATTTCAATTCTATACATGCATATATGGTGAATAAAATAAATCAATTAATAGTGGTGTTTATTTAAAAGGTTTTCGTCATAAATAAAGTAAAGTTGAGTTTTATGGTATGCTTGATGAAATAATTGGGTTATGTTATCTAGGACCAAATTATGTAAGAATGTTTAAATGTTATTGGTCTGATAATGATCTATGGTTGTGAGTTCATCCATGGCATGGAGTCATTGACAATAAATTTAATAGTATTATTTCATAAAATGAACCATTTTTATTATAACATCATGATTATTATGAAAATTACTATGATGTTTTGAGAGATTTGAATGACTTGTGGAGTGTAATAAAAATGAAATCTCATGAAAATAAATTTCTTGAAAATGAAAATGGTTTTGTGGAAGTAAAACATATTAAAGTTTCCCAAGAAAAATCCCCAGATATATCTCTTACCTGATGAGATATAAATATCAATGATGAAACCCCCCAGTTAAGGACCCATGACATTGATAATTTTGATGAAGTAATAAGGAATGATGAAATTGAAATTCATACGGAAATCAATGATGCTTAAAATGAAGATAAAGACATTATCCTCAAGGAAGACGAGGAAGAAGATGAAAAATGATGTATTATATTCAGGTTTTTATTAGTTTTTTATATTTTTTATTTGTATTAAAAATTATTTATAGGAAAGATAGTTTGTTTAAGATGGGAGGACAGGAAGATCCATTTTGTTCTTTCACTAATTCCAGTAATTATTAGTTGTTTATATTTGATATCTACATTAAAAATTATTAACAGGTAAGAATATAATATTCTATATGATATTAATTTTTTTTTTATTTGATATCTATATTAACAAATATTTTAGGGTATATTATTTTTTTCTTGTATTTATTAACATGTAATTATTATATTATATGATTTATTATTATATTTAGGTTTGATATTTTTATTAAAAATCTCTTATAGATAAAACTATTATACTCAGGAACTTATTTGTTTATATATTTAATATATATATTAAAAAATTATTATAAGTAATATTATTTGTTTCAGATGTCTAGAGATGCTCCTAATGATCTATTCTCTTCTCTCACTGATGTCAAACTTCCTACTAATGATCCCAATTCATCCGATCTACGAGATATTGTTCCTATTAGTATAGGGTGCGGTATTTCCTGATTGATGATTCCAGACCCTATTCTAGAGAGATGTATATCTCTTTATTTTGATCCTTATTTATATAGGTATGTTTAATTTTTTAATATATTTATTTTATATTATGTTTTTTCTATTAATTTTAGTAATAATTTTATAATTATTTATAATTATTTGCACAGTTTTTAAAATTTCGTTGTTGCTTAGGCTGGTGCAATTCTAGGAAATTATTTTTCTGATTTATGGGTGTCATGTGATCATATTCATAACATTGTTCATTAAGCGATGTTCGAACATAAGATTTTAATTTATTAAATAATATTTTTTTTAAACAAAATTATTTAATTACTGGCATGTTGTTTTTAATTTTCTTATAGAATTTATGGTCTTTGATTGCTGATATCCCGATATCTATTATCCGAGAGGCGTGGGAGATTTGTACGTGGGAAAGTTTTTGTGATTTTTTGCACAACCTCAGAAATCCAGCTATAGATAGAGCTTTTGATACTATTTTATACCAGTCTTGCATATCTTATCAACCTGAATATATCTCAGCTTAGGTATGTGATGTATTGTGATCCTACATTCTAGGAGAGACTTTTTTGAGTAGGTCATCATCTTTACATTATATCTGGGGGAGGTAGGAGGTCACACATAGGACCTAAAGTCGTAAATTTTTCATAGGTCGATGACATATGTTAAGTAATGTTATTTATTAATGTATATATAATATAAATTTATAAAAAAATTATATTATTCATACCTATACTAACCCCTCTATTATGGATTTTGAATTTTATAATAATATATACACTGAACTCTATACAGGACAACTTGTAGGAGACTAACAACGCCATATAGTGGTTATTAATATTTTTAAAATTTTCACTAATATTAATTTTATTGTTACTCTAATTTATAATTAAATTTGAATAAATTTATGAAATTTCTCCCTCTTATTAATGATAGATTCAAGCCAAAATTGAAGAATATTTCACTGGTGAGCCCATTTTTGAGGAGGGGTCTTGGATACAGGATATTTTGTAAGGTGTTAAGGAAGGTTGAGAGATATGTATTGGTTCCCAATTGACCCCTATGAGTTATTATGGTACTTATAGGAAGTCATCAATGAGATCAAAGGGAGATCATGGAGATTGATCTTCATCATCTGCTTCATAGTATGAGGAGAGGTTGAGAGGTAATGATGAGATGAAATAGTGGATGCAGAGAGGGGGGAGGAGGAAAGTGGGCAGTAGCATCAGAGAGATGAGAAGATGTTGGAGTATATTTGATGGCTTGTGTGTGGAGTTGGTATAGATTTTCCTCCAACTGATCCATTGAGTGATCCTCCTCCACCTGATACAAGTTTGTGTTGTATGTTTTTTTATGATTATTCTGTATTTTTTTATGATCAACATAATATGTGTTATATAATGTATTGATGTTATGTTTATTTTTATTTTTTAAATTATTTTAAATATTTTTAAATTTTATTATTTTAATTATTTATTTTCATTTTTTATTTATTTTTGAAATAATTATTAATTTTAAGGGATAAAGATATATATCACAATTGGGTATTTACGACGAACTTGCCATAATTGCTTATTTATCAAACTTGCCGGAATAATTTTTGATTAATCTATCCACCATTGAAAATAATAATTATTTGTGGTCTTAATCATAAATAAATTTAATTATAATGTCATTACCAATGAACTCCTATCACAAATGAATTTTTTATGAGGAAAGTCTGACCATAATGATCTATCAGAAGAACTCCAAACTCTGGTAGGACAACCTTCCCTTTTATACCACTCTATCATTAACCACTCCACCAAAACGACCACTCCTAGGATGGTAATGAATGTATAGGGATAAAAACCTTAATTTCCACCTCTAGTAGGAACCAATATAGAAGTTATTATCAAGGGTATAAATAAAGTCACATATATCAAATGTAATACACTCAAGCAAATAATATTTTATATAGATATTGAATATCAACCCAAAAAAACTCCATACGTGAATGAAAAAAAACAATAACATAAATATCCTACAATACAGGTAGTTTCTTATGGATACAAGTAAAAGTATCCAAAAATAATACTAACAGATAATACAACAACTGCAACTCAACAACTCCTCCAAGACCCAATCTAGTTAACATCTTTGTTACCCACCTTCTAGCCACATCAACAAGATTTTCATTAAATGTAATTCTATCACTTTTATGAATTGAATTTTAAAAAGCGTATACACATGGTTGTAATCAATATGAAAAATATGGTCTAATTAGATCAAAATAATTTTGGTGAATAGTAACTTTTGGATTTTATTTACCACGGTTAAAGTTAAATAGGGTAATTAAAGGTAATACTAATATTATAATAATATAATATTACCCTAACACTTGTCCTAATTTCATTGGATAAGTTTTTTTCGACCAAAATCAACCTGAGATCGAAATTATGATTATTTTTAATCCACTTGTGTCGGATTAAGACATTTATTATATTTCACTTAAAGAAGAGTTAAAAATATCATTTTCAAATATTAATAACTAAACCATTTATAATATAGGGATATAAAAAAGATAAATTAGATTATAAATATTATTTAGAAAGATAAAATTATTATCTACATAATTTTATTTTTCTATAATTTTAGAAATAAATAATTAAATAAAATTGGGAGACAATAATGATGCAATAATTGACTTATTAAAGAAAAAAATCCATTAAATAATATTTAAAATATTAAAATAAATATAATTTGACTTAATTAATGACATAAACTAATTTTATAGATAAAATACACATTTTAGTGACATATTAGAATTATTGTATTGAATTTATCATGTTGGTTTGATATTTTTAAAAATAAAAATTTTGAATAGTATCAAAATTGACATAAAAGATACTTTGAAATAAATAATATTTAATTAAATGTTATAAAATTTATAAAAAAAATCAGGTTCATAAAAATAATAATGATAGTATTACATATGTAATATATGATCCAATTGGGGTTCTTTTGGCATTTTATAGTAACAATATTGACCCTATAGTGTAAAAATACTAGAAGATAAGGTAAGAGTTAAACTATTTAACTAAGGGTTAATCCAAAAATATAAGGTTAATTTCATTACCTAAAATTGTCTAAAAATCATTGTATGAGAGTATTTAGATCCATAATTATCATATCCTATAAATAAATTACTTTTTATCTATTTGAAAATGAAAATAAATTTATAATAAATTATTATTTTAAGATCTTCCAAAAGTTCCCCTCACCTCTCTTATAAAAAGAAATTTCTCCTTATCTTTAATTAACACCTCCAAATACATTTGGCTCAAAAATCATTTAACCAATTATTCCCCCAACTTCCCTCACTTAATCCTAGAGGCCACACTTTGGGAATAAAGCCGTCCTAAGGAGTCCTTTTGTGAAAACTAAAAGGAGACACCTGAAAAAGAGGTGATTGTTTTATCACATCTTTGAAAGTTATTTTTTTATTCTACTTAATCATTCTATATTGTATCCATATAAACATAATAACTCCAATATCATAAATATACTAAGATGTTATTATAAACATGGTACAACCATATTACTCATTTTATCCATACTATGAATAACAATGTAACCATGCGTGCATACGTACGGCTTACCATCTCCACGCTGTGGTGTCATTTATTATTCAACACTAATTTATTTAGATGGGTATAATAATGAGTATAATGCATATAAATAATTAATATAACATTTTAATTATTATTTATAATTAATATATCATCTCATTACATAACATTTAACCATTAAGGGAATGATATCACCACGCGTGCATACGTACGGCCTACCGTCTCCACGACGCGATGAGATTAATTCTAAATGTTAACCATTCAAGAATGATTATAAAATTTATACGATGAGTAAAAATAATAATTATGAACTAAAGTTCATTATAGATATGAATAAAATATATCCTATGTATAAAAAATATAACTTATATGACAAAACCAGAATGGGAAAACGAAGTAGTTAACACCCAAAACAACAGTAATACTGAAATATTACTACCAAAATGATATAAGAAGAGAATATATGATATCATAAAAATGAATATGGTCCTGTTATAATTTAATAACATATTTTAACCCTTATAATAAAGGCTAACTAACTCTCAGATAAAGTAAATTATAAGGTAAGGGTTAATTTCAAAATCTCTTTATTATCTGAGATTGCTTATATGTAAGTATCTACTGGGACATCCTTATCATCCATGTCCATATTTCTTAAAATGAAATTCAAAATATTATCATCAATTATTTAAATTAATTTTTACCCATGTTTTACTTTTTTCAGAATGTTTTGAAATAAATCTTTCCATCATTTCCCAAATAAGGTACTCTACGACCTTTTCGACAAATTTAAGGGAAGAATATTTTTTTAACTTATATGACGCAAGTGGCTATTTTTCACCATTATGACACCTTAAAATTTTGAATCTCTCTTTACAATCATATAATGTTATTTTAAAATAATTTTTTCTTTTATAATTGTGCATCTTTAAAATGATTTCAAAGTAAAAAAAGGGATATTTTCCTCAAAGTGTTTTAATGAATTTATTAAATTATTTTCATCTATGTAAACATCCTCTGTTGGATTTTATGCTAATTTGAGGTTCAATTATTATAATAAAATGTTTCATATTGTATTAAAGGGATTAAGATCTATTTGATTATGGATGTTCTATGTTTATACCATTCATGGTTTATGGTTAAATTATTAACATTTCGTATGCTAGTTTTAATACGAATGTTTATGTTATGTTTCACCCTTTTCATAAAATTAATGAATTGGACTTAGTAAGTGATGGTCGGGGACCAATATATCCCCTTAAATCATTGGTATGTATCATGAGACAAACTAGTGTCTTGGAACAATGCCTTGACGGTGAGGTAATGGTCTTAGCCTGAGGCCTTGATGGTATCGTTATGATGTCCAACATTTTTCATTTCCTCGTTATGAGATTAGTTGTGGATATTGCAGGTGATTATTATACTAGTAGAATATCCATGTGAATTTTTAAATGGAATTATTTAATTTATTCTTTCAATATTGTGTTGAATATTTTGTTTAAAAGGATTTTGTTTTAGTCTTTTACATTTCCTTAAAAGTTTACGCTTATTTATGATAGCTTTAACTATATTGTTTATCCTTACTTAGCATCTGAGTTCACTCCTTTATTATGTTTCATTTTTCCACAATATGTGAAGAAGTATATTATTATTTACCTATAAGTATAGTCTGAGGGATATGAGAGTTTTCAAAGGGTATAATATATTATTTTTCAATTCAAGTTATATTGTAAAACATATGTTTGTATATACTATTTCCAGGGATATTAAACTAATCAATCCTTCAGTATTTGATTTTCTTGTGATCATGAAAATGTAATAAAATAATGTACCGACTCTGGTCATATTGGGTCAAGGAATTATAGTTGGTATCAAAAGGAGGTTAGTACAAACCTTGGAAACTAGATTTAGAAAACAACCTTGATTAGGGAACATTACCCAAAGATAGACTTTGAGGACAAGCATAAAAGAACATCCTAGAATTTTAATGATATAGAGATAATGTAGGTATTCCTAAAAAATACATCCCTATATGGATACTATAAGTGGACGTGGTTCTTGAATTGATGTACCTAGGGGTGAAAACTCTGATAAGGTGTTCTGAGATTGACTTGAGGTAACCTGGTACATGACAATGGGCCTTACTGTCAACCTGGTTTGACACTCCTGAGAGATATGTTTAGGATTATTATTATTTTCCTTACAAACCATTATGAAGAATTTATGATTAACTATTCCCTAAAAGAAACATGTTCATTATTATGGATTGAATATGCATAAATTTTTCAATTTATGTTAAGTATTTTACTAGTTTGTAATTATGCTTATGATTAATAACCTAATATAATGTATTCCGTTGTTTAGAAATCACGCCTAGTGTAAGAAATGAAAATCGAATCAACACACATAATAAATGTTAGGATTACCATCCTATACAAGATAATGATAGGGGAGCTAGTGTTGAATAGCTTATAACCATAGTGGGATAGCTGACTCAGGTTATGAATAATAACCTTACCTGTATTGGTCACCCTGATCCATAACACCGATGAACAATGTTAGTCTGATTCATGAGACAACAACCCCCAACATTCAATGGGATTGTAAATCCATTTTTAAATGAGTAATGTATAAGTTACTTAGAGAAAATACTTCTTGTTTTGGGGAGTAATGAAAGGTAAAAGGTTGTCATGGAATTTTATCATCTCTCAGGATATGCGTATCAATGGTGGTCATAAATATAAAACATGAAGGAGGGTGAAGAAAGAGAAAATATGGAATTGAGAGAGATTAAAGAAATTTTCCATGAAAAATAATTTCCTTGTGAATAGTGATCTGATATGGGAAAGAAATTTTTGAGCCTAAGGTAAAAATAGGATGAGAATATTGAAAATTATGAGGCTAACTTCACAAGGATAGCAAGGAATGTTGTAGACTACATATGTAACCCAATAAGTAATATTGATCGATTCTCTGATGGGTTAAAACCATTCCTCTAATGGGAAATGGTATTACAATATTTCTAATAAAATGAAGATATATTCTCATGTTCTATCAAGATAAAAACGGATTTATCTAATTCTTATGAATTTAAAGGGAATCAAGAGAAGAAGAGTGCTTAAGAACTATATGGTAAAAGAAAATAAGGGGAAGAAGGGAAAATCTGACTTTCCACCCAATAGTAATTGTGGGAAGAAACACCCTGGTACTTGCCTAAAAAGGATGGGAGTTTTTTATAATTGTGGATAAAAAGGCCACCAATATCATGATTTCAAGGGGAAGAAATAATCTGTCAATGTTCAATGATAAAACTATAAATAAATTATACATTAAACAAATGATTTTCCTAAGTGTCAAAGAAACATACCTTGGAAAAGGCTAAGGGATAAAGGCCAAGCTTTTATGATCACAATGGCTGAGGTTGAAAAAACTAATAATTTTGTGGTAGGTACTATAAGCATCTCCTAAAATTTAGGCTAATATTTATTTGATTCTAGATCCTCACATTCCTTTATATCTTCCCAGTTTTCTTTAAAAATTAGATATTTCAAATTCGTTTTAACAAGGGAGTTATTAGTCAAAACCCCTATGGGAAGTCTCATTGCAACAAAGATGTGTCAGGAAGTTCAAATTATGGCATATAAACATGAATTTTCTACTGAATTTATTATTATACCAATGGACGAATTTTATATAATCCTCGATATGGATTGGATATAAAAAAATTATATGAAATTTTATTGTGATAAGAAGGAAGTTATGATTTATGAAGACGATGTAAATCCATTATCTTTAGAGGAGAAAATTTATCACTTGATTCTTATCTAAATCCACCCCCAGTAGATTTACTAAATGAGATTCTTGGGGCGGAAGAGGAAATAACATCTAGAGATGCAGAAATAAATATTCAAATTGGGGATGTACCTATTGTAAAAGAATACATTGATGTTTTTCCTAAAGATTTACTTGGAACCCCCTGGAGAGTAAAGTTGAGTTTTATATTGATTTAATCCCTGATACAAGACCAATATCAAAGT
The DNA here is from genome assembly GCA_963277665.1 of Viscum album. Classification (NCBI taxonomy): domain Eukaryota; kingdom Viridiplantae; phylum Streptophyta; class Magnoliopsida; order Santalales; family Viscaceae; genus Viscum; species Viscum album. The sequence goes on along the minus strand of OY728151.1, from coordinate 395,766,110 downwards.
ATCCTTATAGAATGGAAATTGTGGAATTAGTATAGTTGAAGAAACAACTAGAGGATTTGAGTAATAAGGGATTTTTTCTCCCTTGCGTTTCTCCATGACGATCCCCATTTCTTTTTGTAAAGAAGAAATATGGATCAATGAGGCTTTGAATTGAATATAGATAAATAAATTCTATTACAATAAAGAACAAGAATCCCTTACCGCACATTAATAAATTATTTGATCAACTTTGTAGAGATCAATATTTTTAGAAAATTGACCTTCATTCTATATTTCATCAATTCTGTGTAAAAAGGGAAGAAATTACAAATACATCATTTCAAATGAGGTACGGTTATTACGAATTTACAGTAATTCCATTTAGATTTACTAATGCACACACTATTTTCATTGATCTAATGAACAGAGTGTTCAATGAATATCTTGAATATTTTTTCCTCATATTTATTGATGATATATTTCTATAATCTAAAATCTATGATGAGTATAATAACCACTTGTGGATTGTTCTGAAGAATATTAGAATAAATAAAATATATGGGAAGTTTAAGAAGTGTGAATTCTAGCTCCAATAAATTTCTTTTCGTGTTCATATTTTCTATAAGGATGTAATCTTTGTTGATCATATAAAGAAAAATGCAATTTAATAATGTCAATCACCGATAAGTATAATCGAGGTACATAGTTTTATTTGTTTGGCAGGTTACTATCGACATATCATCCAAAAAATTTTCTTGTTTGGAAAACCCATTTACTAAGATCACAGATAAATGGGTTAAATTTTTTTGGACAAAAGAGTGTGAAGAATATTTTGAAGAATTAAAGAGAAGATTAGTCAATGCGCCTATCTTGACTCTACCATCCAGGAATGATGGGTTTGTGATGTATAGTGATGCATCAAGGAAAGGACTAGGATGTGTCCTTATATAGAATGATAGTCTTATTGATTATGTTTTAAGGTAATTAAAAATTCATGAACAAAACTACCCAACTCATGGTCGGGAGTTAGCAGTAGTAATATTTCCTTTGCAGATATGGAGTCACTATCTCTACAGTGAAATATGTGAGATAGATACTGATTATAAGAGTTTGAAATATATTTTCTCACAAAAAGAACTCAACATGAGACAAATTATATGGATTGAGATACTCAAGGATTATTATTTCAAAATACATTACCACCCAGGGAAGGAAAATAAGGTGGAAGATTCTTTGATTAGAAAATACCATGGAGTTCTAAACAAAATTAGAGTTGAAAGGGATCATATGTTTATGGATCTAGTAAAGACAGATATGGTAATTATCATAGAGGTAGAAACATCACTACTTTTTCAAATGTTTGTTGAACCTTCTTTACTAAAAAGGATAAAAAATTCTCAGTCTGATGATGATGAGTTTCAAAAGAAAATTAAAGTTATAAATTATGGTAGATTGATTGAATTAATATTTAAAGATGGTGTTTTGAATTTTGGGAACAGGGTTTGTGTTCCTACTATGCCTAAGCTAAAAATGAGATTATTGGATGATGCGCAAAGCTCCAATTTCTCTATACACCTTGGTGTCACTAAGATGTATAGATATTTCAATGAAATTTTTTTTGGGACAACATGAAGAGGGAGATTTCTGATTATGTGTCGAGATGTTTTGTTTGTCAACAAGTGAAGCCTGTAAGACAACATCCTATATGATTCATGAAACATATTCCTATACCTTTGTGGAAATGGGATGATATTATTATGGGATTTGTCATGGGGATTCCAAAGACTCCCAAAAGAAATGATGTGATAAGGGTTATTTTTTATCATCTTACCAAATTAACACATTTTCATGTTATAAGAGAATATTTACCAATTGAACGTTTAGCAATAATATATATTAATGAAGTTTTAATACTTTATGGTTTACCACTATTGATTGTTTCTAATCATGATCCCCATTTTACATCATAATTCTAGAAAATTCTTCAGAAGGCCATAGATACTGAGCTTTGTTTGAGTACTGTTTTCCACCCTCAGAATGATAAACAATTAGAAAAGACTATTAAAACCTTAAAAGACATGTTGATATCTTTATCTATTGACTTTGAACATATGTGGGATCAATATTTACCTCTGGTATAGTTTTTATGTAACAATATCTTCCATTAAATTATAAAAATGGCACCATATAAGCATTATATGGAAAGATATGTCATATACTTACTTGTTGGGATGATGTTGGTGAAAGAAAACTTATAGGCCCAAAAATTGTTGAGAAAACAATAAAAAAGGTAAAAAATGTTCATAACCATATCAAAATAGCTTAAAGTAGGAAAAATAGCTATACTGGTAACCAAAGGAAGGATCTAGAATTTCAAGTGGGAGATCAAGTCTTCTTGAAGGTATCTCTATGGAAGGGTGTTATACGATTCGGTAAGAAGGGAAAATTGTGTCCCAAGTACATCGAACCTTTTGAAATTATAGAATGAATTGGAGTTGCATCTTACCATTTGACAATGCTGTCAAGTCTCTCCAAATTTCATGATGAGTTTCACGTATCAATGTTAAGGAAATACATGCCAGACTCAACGCATGTACTCACCTACAAAGAAATATAACTGGAACCTGGTATATATTATTGTGAAGATCCTATAAAGATTATTTATACCAGAAAACAAGTGTTGAGAAATCAGACAACTCTCCTGATAAAGGTTCTTTAGAAAACAATAAAATCGAAGTAGCGGTGTGGGAACCTAAAGAACATATGATGAAGAACCACCCGAAAATTTTTATCAAGTGATATTCTATAAATTTAGAGGATGAAATTATTATAAGGAGGGAAGAATGTAACACCCCAATATTAAATGGTTCACTTCATTTTAAATAATTCAATATCTTGTGTTTCACACAATATCATGACCTTTCAAACTAGGCATTTAAAAAGTAGTTTTGAATTGTATTAATCAAATTCTGAAATTTATAATTTTTATTTTTCTAAATAGGCTTTATTTTTTAAATTAGAATATCAAAAATAGCTAAGGGTGAAATTTTGGTAATTTTCTAGAAAATTTTTATTTTTTGATGAATAGTGAAAAATACTGCACTATTGTTTAAAACCCAACTTTTTCATTTAAATAATTATTTAAATTTAAATTTATTTTAATCTTACAATAGATGAATTATACATATATTATTTCAATTTATTTCATTGGAATCATTTTTATAACTGAATTGGATATAAATTTTTATTAAACTTTTGAACGTCTCTTTTACCTACCTTCTAGCCACATCTATGGGATTTTCCTTAAACGTAATTTTACCCCTTCTATGAATTAAATTTTAAAAAATGTACATACATAGTTTTAAGAAGTATGAAAAATTTGGTCTAATAAGTTCAAAATAATTTTTGTTGAATAGAAGCTTTTGAATTTCATTTATAATGGTTAATTGTGAATAAGGTAATAAAATGTTAGATTAATATTATAATAATATAATAATAACCTAAAACATTTCCTAATTTTATTTGATATTTTTTTTAAACCAAAATAAACCTTATTCTGAAATTATGATCTTTTTAAGCCACTTTTTTATGATTGGGACATTTATTATATTTTATTTGAAGAAGAGTTAAAAATGTAATTTTCAAATTTTAATAACTATACCATTTTTAATATAGGGATATAAATAATATAAATTAGAATATAAATAATATTTATAAATATAAGATTATTAAATACATAATTGTATTTTTTTTATAATTTTAGTAAATAAGAAATTAAATTAATTGGTGACACTATAATGATGCGGTAATTGACTTATTAAAGGAAGAATCAGTTAAATGATATTTAAAATATTAAAATAAATATAATTTAACTAAATTAATGACATAAACTGATTTTATAGATACAATATACATTTTAGTGACATATTATAATTATTTTATTGAAGTTATAATGTTGTTTTTTATTTTTTAAAATGAAAATTTTGAATATTATTAAAATCGACATAAAAGACACTTTAAAATAAATAATATTTAATTAAATGTTATAAAATTCATAAAAAAAATATGGATTGTAAAAATAAATATTATAGTGTTAAATATATCATAAATTATCCAATTGATGTTTTTTTGGTATTTTATAGTAACTATATTAACCCTATAGTGTAAAAATACAAGAAGACACTGTAAGAGTTGAACTATTTAACTAAAGGTTAATCCCAAAAGATAAGGGTGATTTAATGACATAAACTTTTCTAAAATTCATTTTCTGAGATTATTTCGACCCATCCCCATCTTATCCTCTAGATAAATCACTTTGAAGCTATTTCAAACCGAAAATCAATTTATAATAAATTAATATTTTAAGATCTTTCAAAAGTTCTCCCCACCTCTCTTATAAAAGGGAACTTCTCCTTCTCTTTAATTCACACCTCCAAAGTCATTTGTCTCAGAAAAACCCTTCCCACTTCTTCTCTAAACTTCCTTCACTTTATCATATAGGTTACACTTATGGAATAAATCCATCTTAAGGAGTCCTTTTGTGCTAATCAAAAGGAGACACCCAAAAAAGAGGTAATTGTTTTATCACCGATTTCAAAGTTATGTTCTTCTTATATTTCCTATTTATATATTGTTTCCATATAAAATAATAAATACAGTATCATACATATACTTATGTGTCATTATAATCATTTTAAAACCATATTACTCATTTTATCCATCATACAAATAGTAATGTCACCATGTGTGTGTACGTATGGCTTTCTATCTCCACATAGTGGTGTAATTTATTATTCAACAATACTTTATTTGGATGGGTATAATGATGAGTATAATGCATATAGATAATTAATATAACATTATAATGATACTTTATAATTAATATATCATCCAATTATATACCATTTAACCATTAAGAGAATGATATCGTCACTCATGCGTACGTACAGCCAACTGTCTCCACGACGCGATGAGATTCATTATCTTCGTTAACCATTCAAGAATGATTATAAAATTTATATGATGAGTAAAAATATTAATTATAAACTTATTTTCATTATCTATATGAATAAAATATATCCTATTCATAACAAACATGACTTACATGACAAAACATGAATGGGAAAATGAAGTAGTTAACACCTGGAACAACGGTAATACAGAAATATTATTACCAAAATGATATAAGAGGATAATATATGATATCATAAATATAAATATGATCATTATATAATTTAATAACATATTTTAACCATTATATAAGAGGCTAACTCACCCTATACTAAAGGAAAGTATAAGTTAATGGTTAATTTCATAGTCTCTTTATTATCCGACATTGCTTATATGTAAGTATCTACTAGGACATCCTTATCATCCATGTCCATGTTTCTTAAAATGAAATTCAAAATATTATTGAAAATTGTTTAAAATCATTTTTACCCATGTTTGAATTTTTAAAAATGTTTTGAATGGAATATTTCTGTCGTTTTCCAAATGAGTTACTTTATAACCTTTTCAACAAATTTAAGGAAAGAATGTTTTTTAACTTATACAATGCAAGTGGATATTTTACACTATTATAGAACCTTAACATTCTGAATCTTTCCTTACAATATTATAAGGATATTTTCAAAAGAAATGTTTTCTTTTATAATTTTGTGGCATTTAAATTATTTCAAAGTAAAAAAGGGATATTTCCCTAAAAGGGTTTAATGAATTTATTAAATTATTTTCATCTATATCAACATCCTTTGTTAGATTTTATGATTATTTAATGTTGAATTATTATGATACAATAATCCATTTTCTGTTGAAGGGTTTATGATAAATTTGACTGTGGATGTGATATATTTATATCATTCATGGTGTATGGTTAAAGTATTAACATTTCATAGGCTAGTTATAATATGAATGTTTATATTATATTTCACCCTTTTCATAAGAGGAATGCATTCGACTTAGTAAGTGATGGGCAAGGGATTCTATAGCCCCTAGATGCATCGGTAGGCCTCATGATACAAAATAATATATTAGCATGAGGCCTTGATGTTATGGTAATGGTCTTATCATAATGCCTTTCTGGTATGGTTATGATGTTTGCCATTATAGATTTTCTCGTTATGAGATTAGTTATTGATATTGAATGTGATTATTCAACGAGTAGAATATTCAAGTGAAAGTTTAAATGGAATTATTTGATTTATTATTGCCATATTATTATGAATATTGTGTTTAAAAGGCTTTTGTTTCAGTCTTATACCTTGCCTTAAAAGTTTATACTTATTTATGATATATTCCTCTATATTGTTTATCCTTACTGAGCATATGAGCTCACTCCTATCTTATGTTTCATTTTTTCCTAGGATGTGAAGGATTATATTGTAACGGACCTATAGGGATAGACTAAGGGATATGAGAGTTTTCAAAGGGGATAATATGTTGTTTTTTCTTTCAATATGTAATGTAAAACTTATATTTATATCTAGTACTTCCAAGGCTACTAAACTAATCAGTCCTTTAGTATTTGATTTTCTAATGATCATGCCAATGTAATAAAATAATGCACCGAATATGGACAATAAGGGTTGGGGCCTTACATCTTATCCATCTACATAGGAATTGAAAACTAGTTACCTACCTCATTAATATGCTTCTAGACCTAGAATTTATTAAAAAATGAGTGACAACATACTTCTATAACCAAAAATACAATTCCATTTATTAGGGTAAACCTTTAGAAACACATGTCCTTAAACCACAAAATCTATGGGAATCCTCCTCTAATATCCATAAAACTTCTAATGGTTGTGTGATTATTTCTTCCTCTCATAAACAATCTCATCCTTATCAGTTATAGTTTACGCCACCTTGGGACTGAGAATGGTTTTTAATCCAACTTCAACCTAGCACGGTAGAGAGTGACATGGCCTCTTATACAGATCTTTAAATATATCATTGAAGATGGATTAATGGTACATATTGATATAGTAGAACTCATCCAAAGGTTGGTGTTTCACCAATAATCCACCAAAATACATGTTTCATGCAAGAAACATGTCCTCTAATGACTAGATAGTCTACTTCATAACCCATTTTCCATGATAGTAGAAAGAAATACTACGTTGTAGTTGAGTGCCAATTGTATGATACAATCCACTCCAAAATAATGATATAAAATGAGAATCATGTTCTGATAAGATAGATCTTGGAGAAACCTATAGTTATAAAAAATCATCTACATAACTCCTCACTAATTAAACCCCAATGATCAACTCTCTGATGATTAATAAGTGAGATAACATCATCATCCCATTCACAATCACATAGATAACTTCTTATCCTCCTTGATCCAGGGGTAATCCTATAAAAAATTCCATCAATTTTTTTCTCAATTCCACTTATATATATCAAAAGGAAAAAATGGATGACCAAGAACATGATCCTCTACCTTCACCAATAGGAAAATTAGAAAATGTTCTACAAGCTCTAACATTTTCTGATTTATCCTGAGCTAATATAACTACATGTTCAATACATGGTACATTTAGTATATAATTTTAGGTTAACCACTCAAGGTGGGTTTTGAAACTCACATTGGACTCCATCATGTATTTCCTCTAGGATAAATAACCTATAATGAAATGTATACCATTTTTTTGTTGTGGATTGTGTCCTAGGATCAACTTTTTGTACATTTATTTCATGTCTATATGATTTATTAAATATTAATAAAACTTATTATTAAATATTTTTTTTTCTACATGACTCTAATGTAATAATGTTCTAGAGTGTAAGTCACATTGATAAGGTCATAGAAGTTCCTAGGTATGATGAGAACCTTGATGTGCTATGAAGATATTCTCAAATAATGTTCTGGGATTAGATAATGTACTATAATGAGACACATAGTACATATAATGTTAGTTGAGATTACTCATAAGTAGATGAAGCTTCTTATCATGAATTTTCAATTGGTAATCTCCAAGATAGTAGATTATGATAATAGACTCACTAGTTCGAATTATGCATGTTTTCATCTCATTGGATATTCCTATCTACGACTATGTGTGATGGAACTTACAATTTAATATTATAATTAATTCATGTTAAAAATTGTGTAATTAGATATATTTTATAAAGCATGATGATAAAAATTCATTGAGAAGATGGATATATTGGGTGTTTCATGAGTGACAAGTCATTAATGAATAAGTAGAGGAAGTATTTGTCCCTTATATCTTTATATAAGTTGATATCTTGGCCCTTTTATTGCAATATAACCATTAAATTAAATTCCATTTCCATGGTATAACAACATTTTTATTTCAAATAGTCAAATAAACACATATCGATCATATTGGTTGGTGACACAGATCTGCAACCTGCTTGATGAGATATTGTGACAAAGGGATTATATTACACAATGAACATTCGTATGTGGTTGTCGATGTTGTGAAATTAAGTTATTTAAATTGGGTTCCTTGACCCATTACTAGATAGTAATATTGCACTCTAGGAAAGCTTTCATATTACCAACAAGAAAGAATCCTAGAGGGTCACACTAAGTGTTAATATTGGACTCAATTAAATTTTATTTGAGTTTAATTAATGGAATAAATATCATTCTCAAGTTCAAGGAATAATTTTATTTATGTTATATTAATCATATAAATTTAATAAATATTTATTCATCGTCTTTTGAATAAAATGTTTATTTAATTTATTGAATATTTTAAAAAATATCATTTCACTATATTGTGGATAAAAAATGTATTTATGAATAAAATATTTATTTAGTTGTTCAATAAATTCTATAGAAGTTTTAATGGACAAAGATAGAGTCTAGTGACAAATATTAGTTAAAAACCCTTTATATGATATTTTTTTTGAGAATGTTTCCATACGCCATAGTACAATACATTCAAATCACTGAATAGAACCCGGAGATTGAGTGGTGTTTCTTAGAGATCATAAGAGCATGCGTGGATCATCAATAGAGGAATTCTATCCTTGAATCCTCATAGTGTAATAAAGGTAGTCTGAAAGGGTATTTTTGGATGATCAACATTCACCAAAAAATAAAGTTCCTAAGCTTGGGTATTTATTTCCATAAATATTAAATACATTAATTATAAATTATATGTGAAAAAAATTCACTCTTGGTTTTGAGAAATGATTATTAAAAGAGATTTTCATATATCACCAACCTCTTCACACTTCTCCAGCACCCAGAACCATCATTTTTTTCACTCTATAACCACCCTTTTGGGGAATACCCCTAAACAAATCAACCTTGCATTACTTCTACATATAGTTCTCTATCCTAATAATCCCCAACCTACTGCACTAGGGAAGATTTCACTATCATCTAAAACAAATAAATTTTTTCATAAACCACCCTTGAATCATGATGAATGGATTCCAAATCCACTATCACCCTCTATATATCATATGATTTTTGAAAAAAAAATCCTTTATAATAACTTTCTACTCAATGCATCATCCATGACATATCCATTTCCTAATGTGTATAAGATCATAATTTCATAGTACTAGAGAAACTATATCCACCTCCATTATGAAATATTCACATCACGCTGATAGAAAACACACCTCAAACACATGTTATCAGTGAAGACCACAAAACACCATCCAGTGTGGTAATGTCAAAATAGCTTCTGGGAAAACACCACAGATTCTAATTCCAGATCATGGGTGGCATATTTACACCCATGGGGATGCAACTATCTCAACATATAAGAGATCACTACCTAATATTACATAAATAGAAAAACCAATCCAAAATGGGAAGCATCACATTACACCATAAACATTTCTCCCTCCCCTAGAATCTAGAGAAATAATGTCTTGACCAACAACCTTTTATGTAGTAAAAATTGGTTTAACACTGATCAGTCTAAAAAAAACCTAGTCCTTCTAAGTCGGATCTCTCAATGGAGATATGATTAGACCAATATTGTATAAATACCTTATATATTAGAATTTATTCCTAAAAATTCTATGAACATGTACCAAGTTATTGGGTTTCACCCAAGAGACAACTATTTCAACATTTGATGGAGTTTTTTCTACTTATTTTTGGGACACCACATATCTAAGGAAATGAACCTCCCACATACAAAAATTGCACATGGAGAATTTCAAATAGTGTTGGTGGTGTCAGATAGTCTGTAAAATTATCCTTGGATTCCCAACGTGATCCTCCTCATACATTGAGTATATAAACTTTCTTCAATGAACTTGACCATGAATTGGTATATTATATCATGAAACTTAGTGTTCATAAATACCATAAACTCTTACAATGTGTTTTTAACATTGAATGGAATAACTACAAATTTGAACTGTCTATATCTACACCAGTTCGTAGAATTTAGGATAGCTTCCTCCTTGGACCCCATATGATAATATATAGAACACATATTAATCTTAGAATACCATCTAGCACCTCTCAAATGATCAAAAAATCATTAATCAAAAAAATAGTGTAATGATTCTTAATTATCACGTGGTTTAATCTTTGATAGTATATACATATCCTTATAACACTATCCTTATTCTTTGAAAAAGAACAATGGAAACTCATAGTGACTCAAAACACTAGATGAAACCCTTATACATAGGAAAAAAAATTTTGAATCTATATATCCTGTAAAACATAATTTTTCATCTGATAAGGATCTATTGAAATTGGAGATTCACTAAATGTAACTCTATATAAAACATTATGTCATATAAAAGGGGTATTGTAATAAAATCCTTGTAAAAAAATCAAGAAACTCATTGAATACTCTAGGATACACCATTATCTTAGTTCCCACTAACTTTATTAATAAATCTGTTATCACAAAAAGAAGGTTCTCTATATACCTACTACCAATTTTCTAAACCCGCTCACTTATAAAAACTACATGATGACCATCCACATTATAGAACACAACTCTCATGTTTAAGAAGTATATAAATTAATGTATATATTATAACCAATATATATTAAAAATTATATCTTATTGTTGTATCTATTTCAAGAATAATTCTCCACATGATTGATGTTTCCCGATTACTAGTTTACACTCCCAGCACACATCAAACAAGTAGATATAGACTCTAATTGGCATAGTCAATACTCATGTAACATTAGGACTTTCTATATACATCCCCAAATAATATACTAAGGTGGGTAAAATAAAATTGTTGATAATCTCCAAAATTAAACAATATAGATATTGGAATAGAAAATAAGGTATTCATGCGTCTGACGATCTTAGGCCCCACTAGTGATGTAATCTCCATGGAATGTAATTTTCCAAACCCATCTCCTCTACCCCCACTAAATTAAACCACCTTTAATTCCATATTTATTTATGGGTCTTTAAAGATGGGGTACATCTTGATAACATCCATTTTCTACCCCATCCCCCTTCAACAATGCATAATCCTACTACCCATGCTACAAATAGGACATCACAAGAAATTGTTACTAAATATGATGAACTTTAATGCCCAAACCTTTATATGATCCAACGATTACTTGTAAATAATTCTAGTGATGACCATGACTTAAAAAACAATGAAAAATGATCCATAACCTCAAGTTAAAGCACCATAGACACTGACCCCATAAAACTAGGAAGGGATATGTTGAGGTTAACCCCCTGCTTGTCGAAACCTTGAATGACCTAGAATCTAAAATCAATATCTAATAAACCTAATCCAAGAGTAAACTTAATATATCCCCTCTCATTAAAACCCTCATAATGGTTGAATTCACTCAATCACCACTTCCTTCTACTATACCTCCAAATACATTAGCAATGTAAACAGAGTTACCACATACCAGATAGATAGGTAGAGAGATTCCTCAAGATGCTATTCACAATACTCCCCATTGGGAAAAATCATGGGTGAATTTCAAATGAACCTAAAACCTAATCCCATAATCTCATACTAATATGATCCTTGACCAAAGAGAAATGATCTCTTTCTTCTTTTCTTCCTTCATCATCGATTACTGAAATTCCACCTAGAACTCTTTAAAATAGCCCATAAAACATCTGTCTCTTTCTCATTAAGATAAAACATGAACCAATGATGCAATACACTCATCATCTAATTAACTTATAGGGGAAACCAATATTCAACCATGTCTTTATCTAACTATAAGAGATATCAAGCTCCTCTAACTAGTTCCCCATCTCAAATAAATGAATATTCCTACATAATTTACTAGATATTTCTAATGAAATGTATGAAATAACTTTTGAAACTATTTATCCATCCCCCACCAACTAAATCAACCTTTGAGTGTTCAACCAGGTCATACTATAAAGCCTCACCAGCCTGAAATATTGGAGGAAATAATCCGGTGTCAATAAATGAAATAAAAACAAGTATTTTCTAAGTCTTATTGTAATAAATATTAAGTTCATTTAATTTAGATCATTTTATGTTCTTGAATCCACTCATTAAATAGAATTATCAAAGAATAATAATACATGTACCTTTTCTAGGTCATATCTACATAAAAAAATCACATCACCTAGAATTTTTTCCTAATATTGAATTCATTTCTTTAGATATTTGGTTTCTATAAAATAGTGTTTTATAGTATGTCTCTCTTACATTAAAAACAAGGTTTGTTGACACTATTTCCCAAAAAAAATCCATTTTATCCTCAAAATTGTGTAACCCTAAATAATTTTATATCTTCAATATTAACACTACAATAAAAATGGGTATTTTTTACGGTTTAATTTTGATAGCTCAATTACGCATCGCAAATAGTCCTAAAAAAGAGGTATTTGTGATGGTATATTATTTCTGTTACATATACAAATTATTTACGATGGGAGAATAATTTCCATCACAAATAAATACATTTTATAACACTATGAACCATCCCATGGGAAATTTATTGTGATGGTTATACACAATGGATATAAAATTCCATCACAAAAAAGTGTTGATGATATTTTTTTTGATGGAATAAAATATTTTGCTAGTAACCCATCACAGTAAATATTAAATTAAAATCACATGTCCTTATTTACTCCCCACTTATCTTGATCATGTTTTCTCTCGTACCAAACATAACATCGTTGATGGATGAATACCCTCTTTATTCTTCTATTCCACTCATTTTTTAAAGATCTGGGTTTGAAACATCTTGGTATGTAGTCCTACTACCTTCTATTTTGTTGTTTTTATTTTTTTTCATTTTGTATGACATGATTTAGTTTGGTAAAACCCTAATTTCATAATTTTACCCAATTTTTATGATTTATTTATTATTTAGGTTTACTGTAGATTTATTATTCCTTATTTTGGTGTTTATCGGGGACACAAGTTATTCCAACTAATTTGAGGTATTATCCTCATTGTTTATTTATTAGATTTAATAGATTTATCTCTTTGGAATTTTAGGTTACTATAAGTATATAATTTTATGTTATTATTATAAATATGTTTATTATAGAAATTATTTATGGATAACATATATTGAAATAATTTATATAAATCTATTTAATTGGTCAATTATATTACATGATTATGATGATATGATTTTTGATGAATTATGATAATACTTTAATTATGGTAGTGAATCTAAACCATATTTGATTGTTCTATTATGACTGGTTTTCATTTTTTAAAATTCAGATAATATAGTCTTGTAAACATTTTGATATGTGTGTGTGTGTGTATTAACATGTGAATATACATACATGTGTATGTATGTTTGTATGTATGTGTGTGTGTGTGTGTGAGTGTGTGTGTGTGTGTGTCTGTATGTATGTATGTATGTATGTATGTATGTATGTATGTATGTATGTATGTATGTATGTATGTATGTATGTATGTATGTATGTATGTATGTATGTATGTATGTATGTATGTATGTATGTATGTATGTATGTATGTATGTATGTATGTATGTATGTATGTATGTATGTATGTATGTATGTATGTATGTATGTATGTATGTATGTATGTAGGTAGGTACGTACGTACGTACGTACGTACGTATGTATGTATGTATGTATGTATGTATGTATGTATGTATGTATGTATGTATGTATGTATGTATGTATGTATGTATGTATGTATGTTTGTTTGTATGTATGTATGTATGTATGTATGTATGTATGTATGTATGTATGTATGTATGTATGTATGTATGTATGTATGTATGTATGTATGTATGTATGTATGTATGTATGTATGTATGTATGTATGTATGTATGTATGTATGTATGTATGTATGTATGTATGTATGTATGTATGTATGTATGTATGTATGTATGTATGTATGTATGTATGTATGTATGTATGTATGTATGTATGTATGTATGTATGTATGTATGTATGTATGTATGTATGTATGTATGTATGTATGTATGTATGTATGTATGTATGTATGTATGTATGTATGTATGTATGTATGTATGTATGTATGTATGTATGTATGTATGTATGTCTGTAGGTAGGTACGTACGTACGTACGTACGTACGTATGTATGTATGTATGTATGTATGTATGTATGTATGTATGTATGTATGTATGTATGTATGTATGTATGTATGTATGTATGTATGTTTGTTTGTATGTATGTATGTATGTATGTATGTATGTATGTATGTATGTATGTATGTATGTATGTATGTATGTATGTATGTATGTATGTATGTATGTATGTATGTATGTATGTATGTATGTATGTATGTATGTATGTATGTATGTATGTATGTATGTATGTATGTATGTATGTATGTATGTATGTATGTATGTATGTATGTATGTATGTATGTATGTATGTATGTATGTATGTATGTATGTATGTATGTATGTATGTATGTATGTATGTATGTATGTATGTATGTATGTATGTATGTATGTATGTATGTATGTATGTATGTATGTATGTATGTATGTATGTATGTATGTATGTATGTATGTATGTATGTATGTCTGTATGTGTGTGTGTGTGTGTGTGTGTGTGTGGGTGTGTGGGTGTGTGGGTGTGTGTGTGTCTCTGTGTGTGTGTGTTTGTCTGTCTGTCTGTCTGTCTGTCTCTATGTGTGTGTGGGTGCGTGCGTGTGTGTGTGTGTGTGTCTGTCTGTAGGTATGTATGATTGTATGTTTGTATGTTTGTATGTATGATTGTATGTATGTATGTATGTATGTATGTATATTTGTTTAAAAAAAGTGTCAGAATATATTTGATGTATATATACTAATTAAAAAACATGTAATATATATATATATATATATATATATATATTACCTTGTGAATATACATAATAAACATTTTCAAAAAACATGAAAGGTTTTAAATATATATATATATACATATATTAAAAAACATGTATGGTTTTTAATATATATGTGTGTGTGTGTGTGTGTGTTACATATGAATATACATATATGAACATTTTAAAAAAATGTGTAAGGTTTATGATATATACATATAAGTATGTGTGTATGTATGTATATTAACATGTGAATATATATATATATATATATAAATGTTTTAAAAAACATATATGGTTTTTGATGTGTGTGTGTGTGTGTTTGTGTGTCTGTTTATATAGATTTGATAGGTTTATTTTTTTAAACGTATAAGAATATATTTAATTAAAAAAAATTGTAATATATGTATAATTGAATATTCATATATGTACATTTAAAAAAACATGTAAGGTTTTTGATATATATAAGTAAATATGTATTTATGTATGTATATATGTATATATGTATGTATGTTTGATATGTATGTTTGTTTAAAAAAACATGTAAAAATAAATTTGATGTAAATAAATTTGATTAAAAAAGTAGGTAATATATATATATACATATATATAACTTATTAAATAAATTGTAAATGGGTGTTTTATAAACATGATAAGAAAATTTATTTAGAGAAAACATTTTAACAAAATGTTATTTATGAGAATTTTTTTTATAAAAAACGTTATAAAATTTTTTTTACATAAAAAAATTAAAATTAAGTAATATTTATTAAAAACATGGCTAATAATAATTTGTAATATTTTTTTAATACCTTTAAAAAATATAAAAAATACTAATCGTTATTAAAATATTAAATAAAATTATTAATTATTAAAAATGTAATAATAATTTAAATAATTGGTAAAAGGAATTATATAATTTATAATATTTAATAATTAATTATTCAATAATATTAATAAATAGTAAATATTAGTGTTAATTACAAAATATTATTAGTAATTTGTAAAAAAATATAAAAAATAAAAATAACTATTAGAAATTCATAATAATTTGTATAAATGTTATATTAATTAAAATAATTAGTATTAATAATTTGTATAAATACTGTAATATATATATATATATAATATTAAAAAAATATTAAAAAACTTACCCTCATGTGTGATGTTACTAAACACCCAATAACCACAAATGTTATATCGCACCTATGGTAAACACCACATCCCCAACCTAGGAGTGGTCTCAGATTTTTTATATAATACACTATTACAAGATACTTTAATTTTTAATAGAAACTTATAATAAAAATATTTAATGAATTACCATCACGTGTGATGTTACCAAACTACAGACGATAACAAATGTTGTGTTGCATCTAGGGTAAACCTCACATCCCAGACCTAATGGGGGTCCTTGATTTTTCATACAATACACAGTTCAGGAGTTGCTTATATTTTTTATAAAAAATTATAATAAAAATATTAAATGAACTACCCTCACGTGAAATGTAACCAAACACCCAACACGCACAAAATTTATTTCATGCCTTGGGAAAAACCCATATCTCAGACCTAACAGTGGTCTCATATATCTGGTATGAGATACCATTCAATAAATATTTCATTATTTTTAGAAAATATTGTTTGTATGATATAATATATTTAATATTTTTATTTTATCTACACCAAGCCACTATGAGCTAAATAATCCAGTTCGAACATAGTTCCTCACTCAAATCATATTCTATAGAATATTATAAGGTATTAAAATATAATTATAATTTATAATTAGTCACAATGGGTAATAATTATTCTTATTTTTGCTATTTTTTAAACAAATATGGACTCATGAAGAAGATAATGGTTTTTATTATGTAATAATGATGGGATAAAACATCAAAAAAAATCCCAACAGATTTGGTATAAATCCGTTCAGCATTAAGGGTGTTGAAATATTTATATCATTTGAATAATTGAATTTAGAAATGGTTTTTGAATGAATAATTAATTCCCCATATTAGAAATGTGATCTTAATAGATTGGAAATGTTGGACAATGTTGGACTTCATCTACTGCATTTTGGTTTTTGGAAAGATTTTATTTTTTCTATCAACATGGTGAACAAAATTTAGCATACAATAAAAAATTATGGTCCATTATTTTATCATTTAGTACATGAGACATGTAACTCATCTGTTCAGGAAACAACAACTCATAATGATTTTAAAAAATCCCAAATCCAAACCTTCTCAATTTTAAAATTTGTTAAAATCTTCTAAGGAGGACTTATATCCAGAATTCATAATGAGAAAACTTGAAGTTGTTAAAAAATTTATTGCTATTAAATCATATTTTTGAATGTTAAATAGTTGTTTTGATCATATTTTATCTCTAGTTAAATCTTTGTTTCCTCATAGAGATACATTAATTATAAGTTTCTATGAAATTAAAAGGTTAGTTCATAATTTTGTTCTTAGTTATTAGAAGATTCATGTGTGTTCAAATGATTTCATCTTATATTATAGTGATTATGAGTCATTATTTAATTTTCCAACATTTGGAGAATTGAGGTGTAAAGCTACACAATAAGGAATGTTTGGATTTCCTATGAAATAGTTGAGGTATTTTCCAAATAAACCATGTTTATAGCATTTATTTATGTATCACAACACAGCTACGTTGATGACATGACATAAATAAAATATTTCCATTGGTAAAATATTAAATCATCTATGTGATGGTGATTAATGGAAACAATTTTATCATATGGATCCTTTTTTGATTCAAAACCTCATAACATACAGTTGGGTCTTGCTACTGCTTGTTTTTGTCCATTTGGTGATTATAAAAGTCAATATTCCTATTGACCTATTTTCATAACTCTGTACAAATTAACTCCTTGGGTGTTTATGAATGAACAATATAAATATTTGATGATATTATTTCTAGGAAATTCAAAGAAGAATATCAATGTTTATTTGAAGTTGCTAATTGATGGGTTGTTTTTATTATGAAACAATAGTGTGACTACATTTGATATAGTTGCAGATCTAAATTATACATTGAAGGATACATTAATTTGTATGATCAGTGAATTTTCGACATATGGTATGATATCTTGATGGAGTAAACATGGTCTAAAATCATGTATTTACTGTAAGGTTGAGAATAAAGCATTTATTCTTAGAAGTGGAATAAATACTAGTTATTTTGACTGTTATAGAGGATTTTTTCTTGTAGATCACCCTTTACAAAGGAATAGAAATAATTTTACAAAAGGTAAAATAGAAACATATGAACCTATAGCAGTGGTCTCAGGTATTCAGTTAAAATCTATCATCTATTCATTACCTCATGTTACTTTTGGACCAACCATAAATGAACAAAAAAATAAATGGTATTGGGAGAGATCATAATTTGATAAAGTGGAGTATTTTTTGAGACCTTCCATATGAGTTATATTTTTGGGTTCATCACATGTTATATGTAATTCATATTGACAAGAATTTTTTTGATAACATATTATATACTACATTAGACACACTCAGCAATACCAAAGACAACGTAAAAGAACAGTTAGATCTTGCCCATATTTATAGATGATATGAAATTGAATTATTTGAAGATGAAAGATCACACAATTTAATGAATACAAAATAATCTTATGAACTTTATAAATAAATCCCTTTATTATTCCATCAATGGATTATTGATTTGAGATTATCATATATTTACAATTCTAATTTATCTCATTGTATCAGAAATGGGCATATTATCAGGCTAAAAAGTCATGATTGACATGTAATAATGGAAAAATTATTATATGTTGTTCTTAGAGGGATATTTAATTATTAAATTTGGGAAATTTTGATCTCAATATCATATTTATTCTAAGATATTTGTTTGGAAACATTGGATTATGATGCATTGAGTATGATGTAAAAAATTTCTATATTAATTTCTTGTAAATTAGATAAAATATTCCAACCGGCCTTCTTTAACTCAATGGAAATTTTAATATTTCATTTTCCTTATGAAGTTAAATGTGGGGGTAATTATAATTCTTATAGATGTATCTATTTGAGATATGTATAAAAAAAATAAAGAAGAAAGTATTTAATAAAGATTCAGTTGAAGGTTCGATGGCAGAAGAGTACTTGCAGTAGGAAATTTCAAACTTCTTATCTTATTATTTTCAACAGGAATATCCTTCAAAACATAACTAAATGGATCACAATAAGGAAAATTTTTCTAATGTAATATATCATTATTTGTCAGTTTTTAATAAACCCAATTTTTGTTTAAGTGGTTATCATTAACGATGGATTTCAGTTGAAGAACTGCACAGAGTTAATACATATGTTCTGCTGAATTATAAAGAAATGACACGATTTTTGAAATAATTAATCATTTTTATTATTTTTTAAAAGTTTTATAATATATAAATTTATTTACAATATTTTTTTGTATATTATATGATGATATTATCAAAATAAATTATACAAATTAAATGTATATCTTTTAAAGAATACTTTCAATGAAATTTTGCATATTAGTTTCAAATAATGGTAAGTTACGTTTTTTTTATGGAACATTAAATCAAATTTTTTAACGATATCTATTATTAATATTTTTTATTATTTTCAGGCAACAAAAACTGAAATTAAAATTGATAGTCAATTTTTTGTGCTAAAAAACCCTCCATTAAAATTGGTGAAATATTGAAATAGCTATGTGATTATTGGATTTCAATTCTATACATGAATATATGGTAACTAAAATAAATTAGTGAATATTGGTGTTTATTTGAAAGGATGTCATCATATAGAAAGTGAAGTTGAGTTTTATGGTATACTAGATAAAATATTTGGGTTATGTTATCTAGGACCAAATTATGTAAGAATGTTTAAATTATATAGGTATGATAATGATCTAGGGTTTTGAGTTCATCCATGACATTAAATTTAATAGTATTATTTCATCGAATGAGCCATTTTTTTTGGAACATAATTATTATTATGAAAATTACTGTTATGTTTCAAGAGATTTTAATTACTGGTGGAGTGTAATAAAAATGAAATCTCATGAAAATAAACTTCTTGAAAATGAAAATGGTTTGGGGGAAGTAAAAAATATTAGAATTTCTCAAGAAAAAATCCCGAATATATCTCTTACCTGACGAGATATAAATATCAATGATGAAACCCCCAGTTAATGACTGATGACATTGATAATGTTGATAAAGTAATAAGCAATGATGAAATTGAAAGTTGTATAGAAATTGATGATGTTTAAAATAAAGAAAAAGACATTGTTCTTAATGAGGATTAGGAAAAAGATGAAACATGGTGTATTATATTCAGGTGTTTATTAGTTTTTTATATTTTTTATTTGTATTAGAAATTATTTATAGGTAATATTGTTTGTTTTAGATGGTTGGACATGATGATCCATTTTTTCCTTTAATGATGCCAATAATTATTAGTTGTTTATATTTGATATCTAAATTAACAATTATTGAAAGGTAAGAATATAATATTCTCTATGAAATTTCATTGTTTTTTATATTTTATATCTATATTGAAAAATATTTCAGGTTATATTATATTGTTATGGTATTTATTAACATGTAATTATTATATTGTAGTATTTTTTTTATTTGATATTTTTATTAAAAATTTCTTACTAATAAAATTATTATATTTTGTTATTTTTTTTATATTTAATATATATATTAAAAATTTATTACATGTAAGATTATTTGTTTTGGATGTCTAGAGATGCTTCTAATGATCTATTTTGTTCTCTCACTTAAGTTAGACTTCCTACTGATGATCCCAATTCATCTGATCTAAAGGATATTTTTCTTATTAGTATAGTGTGCATTATTTTGTGATGGATGATTCCAGACCCTATTCTTGAGAGATGTTTATCTATTGATTTTGATCCTTGTTTATGGAGGTAAGTTTAATTTTTTAATTTATTTATTTTATATTACATTTTTTATTAATTTGGTAATAATATTATACTTATTTACAATTATTTTCATAGTTTTTCAAATTTAGTTCTTGCTAAGTCTGGTTAAATTATAGGAAATTATTTTTCAGAACCATGGGTGTCATGTGATCATGTTCCCAACATTGTCTGTCAACAGATGTTCGAACACTATAAGTTACTTTTTTAAATAATATTTTTTTTAAACAAAAGTATTTAATTACTAACATATTGTTTTTAATTTTCTTATAGAATGTCTGGTCTTCTATTTATGATATCATAATATCTTATATCTGTAAGGCATGGGAGATTCGTACATGGGAAATCTTTTGTGAAATTTTACACAACCTCAGAAATCTAGCTATTGATAGAGATTTTTTCTACTATTTTTTACCAGTCTTTCATCTCTCATCAACTGGACTATATCTCAACTCAGGTATGTGATGGATTGTGATCCTATATTCTAGGAGATACTTTTTGTAGTAGGTCATCATTTTTACATTAGATCTGGGGGACGTAGGAGGTCACACATGGAACCAAAAGTCATACATTTTTCATACATCGATGACATATGTTAAGTAATATTATTTATTAATGTATATATAATTTAAATGTAAATTTTTTTTTATATTATATAGACCTATACTAACCCCAATATTATGGATTTTGAAGTTTATAAGAAGATGTACATTGATCTCCATACCAGACAACTTGTAGGTGACCGACAATGCCATATAGTGGTTAGTAATATTTTTTAAAAAATATATAATATTAATTTTATTACTACTCTAATTTATAATTATATTTGAAAGAAATTTATGAGGTTTTTTCCTCTTATTAATGATATATTCAAGAAAATAGTGAATCAAATTCCACTGGTTAGTCAATTTTTGAGGAGGGGTTTTAGATACTGGTGATTTTTCATAGTGTCAAGGAAGGCTGAGTGATCAGTATTTGTTTCCGAATGACCCATATGAGTTATTTTGGTACTTACATGAAGTCATCAATGAGATCAAATGGAGATCATTAAGATTCGTCATCATCATCCACTACACAGTGTGAGGAGAGGTTGAGAGATCATGATGAGATGATATAGTAGATGTAGAGAGGGGGGAGGAGGAGTGTGAGTAGCAGCGTCAAAGAGATGAACAGATGATGGAGTATTTGTAACAGCTTGCATGTGGAGTTGGTATAGAGTTTCCTCCACCTGATCCATTGGGTGATCCTCCAACACCTAATAGTTATTTATGTTGTATGTTTTTTTATGATTGTTCTGTATTTTTGGATGATCAACATATTATGTGTGATATAATGTGTTAATGTTATGTTTGTTTTTAATTTTTTTAATTATTTTAAATATTTTTAAAATTTGTTATTTTAATTATTATTTTTCATTTTTTTATTTATTTTTAAAAGAATTATTTATTTCAATGGATAAAGATATGTGTCACAATTGGGTATTTACAACGAACTCGCCACACTTTCTTATTTAAAAAACTTTTCTTGAATTATTTGTGATGGATCTACCCACCATTGACAATAATAATTATTTGTGTTGTTCATCATAAATAAATGTAATTATGATTTAATTTTCAATGATGGATCATTATCAATTAACTCCTTTCACAAATGAATTTTTTTGCGATGATAGTTTGTCCCTAATAATATATCATTAAAAAATCCAAACTCTGGTAGGTTAACCTACCCTTTTATACCACTCTATCATTACCCTCTCCACCAATATGACCCCTCCTAGGATGGTAATGAATTTATATGGATAAAAACCCCCAAGTCCCACCTCTAGTAGGCCCCAAGCTAGGAATTAGCATCAAGGGAATAAAGAGAGTTGCATATATCAAAGGAAATTCACTCAAGCTAATAATTTTTTATATCGAGATAGGATATCAACCCAAAAAACTCCATAAGTGAATAAAAAAGGAAAAACTAACATAAATATCAAACAATATAGGTAATTTATTATGAATACATGAAAAGGTATCAAAACATAATACTAACATACAGTACAATAACTGAAACTCAACCACTACTCCAAGACCCAAGCTAGTATTGTCTAGCTTGGAGTAAAACTTTGTCATGATAACCTGAAAAGTAGTTTATATATATATATATATAGGTTTATAATAATAATTAGACTCTGTATCATAATATACAAGGACTCTCATAAAAATTAGATAAATTAGTACTAATTCCCTAAGGAAAGAACCAAAAAACGTATAAGCTCATATTGGTCCACTTTTTCCCAGCCTCACCAAGGCTCACTTAATAAATAGTACATCCATATAAAATAGTATAAGAATGATAATATTTATATAAGGGTACCCCACACCACTTCCCCAATTATTTTTCCACTCTCATGACCTTGCATCATTTGTAATGGCTCTCTTATCACTTTTATATCCATCAGCCTTATACCATCACAAGACATATCACAATGGCTATACCCCAACACTCAAGTTGTTCCAATCATTATGTCTCTATCACCTCATAACCACTTCCATAAACAAGGATAGTAGGGTATCATGAACCTTAAGGACATTAAACTCATTCCCTTATCATATGATTCCTGACCCCACTATAAAACACATCATCTACTCTTTAATCATAACACTTCTCATACTATAACAAAAATACATCATATCCCATGAGTAATATCCTTGGTTGGGAAAGTGAGCTGGGAAGAGGGGGTGTCTAGTCATCCTTCCTCTCTAACCTGGATGTTTAGGGAAAACACATTCAGCCCAAAACCATTGGTCATTAATGTAAATGAACAACTATAAAGGGGTGTGTAAATAAATCACAAGGAAAATAACATAGGTAAGGTTTACACACAAGATAATATTATAATTTCACACAACCAAACCACCCAAATATTATGACCTCTGCATCATCATGATCATATGAAAAAAATCTCTATAATACTATCCTCTAATATAGTACTTTTACGAAGCATACAATCATACATAAATTTCACACTACCACATTAATCACATTAATTACCAACCATGTACCTTTTCATTTATCATCATTCCGTACTCAAATTATGAATTTGTAATCTATTTACCATTCCATAATCATTTTTTACAACCAAAAAAAAATTAGTGAATCACATGTTCATTTAATTAGGATATACAATTTTAAAGTATTCCATAACTACTTGGAAATAACAAGTACATCACCAAAATATATAAATAATTCCCATACCAACTATATTCTCCCACACAGTACATCAACGCACATCACATCTCATGTAAACAAAGCATGGTTTCACATCCCAACATGTTTTGCCTCAAACCAGGTTAGTATGACCGTAGGTAAAATCCCCATATGGTCCACACACATCATTCCATGTAACAAAAACAATCATCAATTACATAGCATAAAAATCAAATTTCCCAACACCACTTTCTAGATTTAACAAAAAGGACTTCCATCACAATATTTTAATATTTATCATGGGTATTCTTACACAATTCTATATTTTCCATAGGTAAAAAAATAATTATCCATTTATAATTTATTATACTTTTATTCAGGGTGAGATTAAAAAATCAAAAAAAAAATTATTTCATAATCATAAAAATTAAAATACATAAAAGGTTACAAAAAAATCCATGATTTTAAGAAATATTTGTAAAAACTAATATCTCAATTTAAAATAACATCAAAATTAGTAATCTCATATCAATAACCTTATTATAATTCATGTCATTATTTATTATTAATTATCTTTATTAGGGTAACTCTTACCATCCACCCATAGGGAAACTGAAGCATGATAATATGATAGAATTAAAAAATAAGAGAGGGATCATACCCCTTACCATGATTAGAGATTTGAAAAGAACCATGTTTATGAATGAAGAAGAAAGGGATCAAAATTTTCCATTATCTATGTAAAAAAACACTAAAAACTAACCACAACATCTCATATCCATATAGCACTGAGAACCTATCGCAAAATAGGGGTTCTCTATAATAAACATCTGAACAAAAAGGGGATAATGAAGATATAAAAGGAGGGAAAGGTAACTTGATTCAAGGGAACTTTATTCTCTATAAAAAAGGATATTTTTTTAAAAATAACTTCCAAAGGGAGATATGGTGGATGGAATTATGATAAGGAATAAAGGAGGAGGAAGGAAATTAAGGCAATGGAGGTTGGTCCAACTTTTAAAAGTGGAAATACTAATTGCACCCAATATAACATAGAGACAATATACTACACCATATTGTCTCTTAGTAAAAGGTGATTTGAAACACACACATTTTTTCCTCCTTTTATGATTGTTTTAAAAACATGATTTTACCGTCTCTATGGCCTCATCCATGACAAAATCCAAGTTATTTTGGATCCCCCAATTCCAACCATAATCTAGTTCTATGGAATAGCACAACTTGATTGGTCATTTTCTCTAAACCATTCCTAGTGTTTCACCCTTCATCATCCATTTCCATGTTTCTATATTTACACAGAGTGACACAACAAGTTCCACACCCATCACCATGACCATCAAGACAAGAAGTAGGATAATGAATGAAGGAGGATGTATGAAATTTAGGCAAGGGAGGTTGGTACATCTTTTAATAGTGTAAATACTGATTAGACCCAACATGACATACAAACAAAATACTACACCATATTGTCTCTTAGTAAAAGGTGATTTGAAACTCACACATTTGTTTCCTCCTTTTATAAATGTTTTAAAAACTTGATTTTACCATCCCCATGTCCTCATCCATGGCATAATTAAAGTAATTTTGGATCCTCCAATACCAGCCACAATCATTTTCCAAGGAATTGTAGAACTAGATTTATCATTTTCTCTAAACCATTATTAGTGTTTCAACCTTAATTGGACATTTCCAAATTTCTAGTTTTATATAGAGTGACTCACTGAGTGCCACACCCATCACCATGACCATCGAGGCCATTTCACTGATTATGGGAAATCCTATCACCTCATGCTTATCCCCATGAATAAAATACAAGAACATAACTCTATAATGGTCAAAACCACACGCAATTCCATGGTGTTGTCACACTTTGAATGTTATAACACTTCCCTTGCCTCTAAACCACCTTCATACTCACTATAAGCACCATCGAGCCCTAGAAAAATGTAAATGTAGGATTCCTAAGAATTTATTTCCTTACACCACATTCCTATCCACCTTTAATAGGTTATGGTATTCTAAAAATATTATCCCTTAATGGGTTGACCCCACTAAAAGGAGATAATATAGGTTATGAGGTACAAATTTCTAACTTCTCCTACTTTATTTCATTTTCATGATGCACACTTGTTATTCCATGCATTCCATTATACCATCTTAAAGTGATTTAAATTGTATAATTAGGAATATTTTAATTTATTATAATTATGGTATAATCATTAACCATCTTTCCAACTTAAATTATGTGAAACGAAAACATGAATCATGTGTACATGAGGACTACTTCCTCCGTGAAGTAAAGTATTAATTTTCTTTCACCATCTTTCATGGATGTATTTATGAATGGGATTCAAGTATAAATTTTTTTTATGTAATAGTTAATTTTTTGGTAAAACAAATTTAATAACCTATTAATGACATAAATAATAAATAATATTTATAAATTAACTATTATAAAACAAGAACACTAATTAGAAAATGATCATTTTACTCTATGTAATGATATTATATAAAATATATTCTCCTAAAAAATATTAGAAAAATTATATGTCACACTTATTAAAATAATGTATGATTAGTGTAATTTTGTTAAAATGATATTACAATATAACCACTACATAACCATATTGTAAATTATGGTATGTTTTTATTTAGGTTAGTTTAACACCCACTTATACAATAATATAAAATAATTTGATGGATGAATATGAAAAATTGAATACATAATAATATATGGTAAAAATGAATAAATAATATCTTGATTTTGGATCTAGATTAGTATCACTGATATTAAAATAATTAATCGTGATATTCTAATTCATTTGTTAAAAATCCTAGAAAATTTTTAATCTCTAATTTCATCTTCTAGGATCATAGTACAAACAGCCATACAATTTCATTATAAATATAGAAATAATTATAAATAATCAATTATAGTACCGTAAATTTTATAGGAATGTTGAAACCTGGGATTAAAAAAATAATGATATTGCTATTATAAAACATTTTCAAATGATCTAGATTACTCAAAGATGATATTAAAAATAGTTGAAAACTAAATAATATATATATATATATAATAAATTTAAATGAGAGTTAAAAATGGTAATATTTATGAATAAGGTTCCATAACAAGTTACTAAGATAGTTTTGTTTTTTATATAGATTATTAGACTATGATCAAGGAATTCGTGATAATAGGTAACAGTTTTTTGTCTTAATTTTTACCTGTGAGACATATTTCTTATGATACACCTTATTTTATTTTGAATGATGTCTCTAGTTACCATTAATATTTATGTAACATGATATTATTATAAATTATGATATTAAATTTTATATTCAATATTAATTCTCTCATAGGGTTTTTGTCTAAAATATTTTAAAATCTAGAAGGGTTTTTCTTCACTAAACTTATTTATTTAGTCTTAAGGTTTATTTTATTTACTATGGTTTGGAAAGATTGATTTATTCAAATACATGATGATACTATAATGCCTCCCTCTTTGAAAATTGAAAATTTTGGTTTAAATATGTACCTAAAAGAAAATATTTCTCAAATTAATTTCATTGTTGAGAATAATTTTCATTCTCTTTAATGAAAAATTCCCCCCTTTTTCAATAGTTTCCCTTTATTCCATTATTATCCTTTTTAATTTGATACTTAATTTTTTATTATCTCTTGTTAATATCATATTGTCATTTTTATAATTTAAAATGAATACTTTATTATAATTTTTATGATATATTATTTCAACAATGGTGTTTCTAAAACATAAATAGAACCCTTTAATTTCGTATTTGATGATAAGTTAAATGTAACACCCTGATATTTTATGTTTTATTTATCTTTAATAAATTTGAATTCTTCAATATATTGATTTACAAGAAATGATAAACTTATGTGGAAAGTATCTATAAATTATAATATGAATAATATTATTTAATATTTAAATTTAATATTAATATTAAAAATAATTTTTAATTCACTAAGGAAGTTCAGTTAGTCATATAGAATACTTTTGAGATATTTTTTTATGACCATTTCTTTATTAGGTATGTTTTATTTGATGGAAATTAAATTTTATTTAAAAAATAATTCATATGATTAAATATATAAAGAAATATTTTTTACCCATTTATAATATGAATCCATTTATTATTAATTGGTTTGAAATGAAAATAAATGCATTAGAAGGTAAAAAAAATATGTTTTTTTGGAAAACATCTTTAATGTGTGGAATATGTTTTTATCATAAAGAATTAAATTAATCACTATTTATGAAAATTATTAATTTCATTTATAGACTATATGTTTAATTAAATTGTTTAGAATTCATCTAATGGTTTTTACTTGCCTTAAAAAAGAATATATATAGTTTTAAGTTTAAAAGCACATTTTTCTAAAAAAGGATATGGTTGCATTTTTCATTCTTATTTTGAAATTATTTTCTTTCACATTTATGAATTAAACCTGAAAAAATGGGTTCCATATATCATATATTAATTTCAAAATCTTTTAATAAATCCAATTTTATTTTTTTTAATTATTAAAATTAAAAATAGTAAAAAATGATACCATGGTTACTTTTTAGATGAGTTTACTGTGGGGGTTAAAGTAAGAGATAACAATTAAAATTCCATATAAACATGTATAAATATTATTTATTAAAGCTTTATTTACTTATATTACTATACCATTGAATTTTTATCCATTTTCTACGTCACAAACTTACCCATGTCGGGGCTTGAGTCGAAACTACCCCAAGCTTGACTCCTTAGGATAGGGGGTGGCGACTAGCACCGAAGGAACAGAAAACTCAGGGAGTACTTTTCCAAAGTACTTGTACACACATGCATCCAACTCCATGAAAAGTTTATAGGGATAAAAGTAAAAGATGCAACCTGCTATAAAAATAAAATATACATGCATGTACCACTAAACAGTATGGATAGAGTAAAAAATTTGAAA
This sequence comes from Viscum album, assembly GCA_963277665.1. Classification (NCBI taxonomy): domain Eukaryota; kingdom Viridiplantae; phylum Streptophyta; class Magnoliopsida; order Santalales; family Viscaceae; genus Viscum; species Viscum album. The sequence continues at coordinate 395,736,703 of OY728151.1, read as the reverse complement.
GGAAAAAAGGGAAAAAATACACGCCCAACTAAAAATTGTCCCAAACTGATAGAAAACTAAAATTAAATCTACTAAAGAATCCCTGGTCCTAAAACCCATCTATGACCACCGTGCGTGGTCCAAGCTCTCATACCCCTGAGCACCTCCGGGATTGCGGTCAAACCTTTGTGTCATCTACATAAGGCACAATACGTGCAGGCAAAGCCCATGCAGGGGTTTGTATAAACATAGTCAGTAGGATTTCATGAAAAGAAGGAGGAGCATTAAGAGATACAACGGAAAAAGAAATACCGTATATTTAACAAAGTACAGTAAATGAGTGCAGCTCAAACCAACGAGAGAGTGAAGTAATCTCATCCAAACACAATAATATAGAAATGTTGAGTAGGTAAACTTCTCATCAATTCTTCGCTACCTATAGTAAGAAAGTATACTCATACAAGCATGATATTCTAGACACAAAAAGAACATGTAATACCCAGTGCATCTTCACCTCTTTTTGAAAGAGAGTTACTAGAACCCAAGGAGTTGGTACTGTAATAGGGAGTATATATATATTTATATTTATATTTATATATGCTCAGTAAAAGAAACCCAAATGAGAGAGTAATGGGATATCTCTCTCCCAACTCATCTTAGTAAAAGAGTCTCCAACAGTCCTAAAAGTAACCACCATTGATACCTGGAATTCAAAACATCTTCCCTGGATAGTAAGTGAAAGGGGCTCAAACACCACACCTTGATATTTTCCACTTTGGGTGAGTCTGTCTCACCCACACGGTTGTCAGGATGCATCACAAGGATGTGTCTCGGTGAGGAAAGCACCCATATTACTCATGATCCCAAGTTAACTTCAAATAACATATCAGCACTGATATATAAACCTGTATGATACAAAATCAAAGTAAAGGAATCACACCCTGGTATGTTAGGGGGTTCAACTCTAAAAGTCATTGAGGACCCACTCCTTTGTCTTTTAGGGGGATTCCACTTGGAAGTAGCTGGTAGAGGACCCACACCCATGCCGATGGGGGATTTCACTTAGATATTCTTTGTAGAGGACCCACACCATAGTGTGTTAGAGGGATTCTACTCTTGTGCATCGAGGACCCACACCCTAGTGTGTTAGGGGGATTCCACTCTAGAGTAGCTAATAGAGGACCCACACCCATGTCAATGGGGGGTTCCACTCTTCAAACACATTAATAGAATATTATACCGATATTCCTTTAATTCCGCTACATATAATTAGATCACGAATAAGGCTTCTCACATCCAAATGGGTCATACCATTGTGATCCGTATTAAAAAACACATGAGGTAGAATTTTAATTTGTCCCAATCAAAAATCTGATGGAAGAGTTTTATAACATCGTACTATGATCAAGATAAATCTAATGGGTCCCACACCTCAGGTCCAAAAATAATTATAAAGATAACACCATTTTGATCCTCTTGTAAAAACAAATGGAATCGGCTACTCGATCATCCAAAACGAATAATCAGTGAAAAAGTTGTGTTTCACCGCATAGCGTGCGAACCAGACTATGTGGGGCCTGCACCTCAACTTTTAGTTTAAACACTCAAAAGATTTCTTGAAAATTTCTCCCAAGGACCAGGGTCATGCCCCCACTAACGGTGCATTAATCATCAATCCCATTTAGAAGATACGTCCAAAGTAAAATTTTGGAGTAATAATAATAATAATAAATTCAAGCATTTAGTGGCACTGAGCCAAGAAACCGAGTTTTAAAATTCTAAAACTAGTCTAATAAGATCCATATCTAAGATAGGGATTTTTTCTGCATAATACGTGTCAAATGGATATGTGGATTAAAAGATAAGGATTTTTTTAAAGCTTTAGGGTCCAAAACAGATCGATCTGGCCCATTGTGGTCGGACCCACCTGCTAGGGCTGGCCCACTCTGGCTGGCCTAGTCCTGTTGCGCTAGCCCATGGCCCTCTAATGTTGGACTGGCCCACACTCTACTAGCCTGGACCACCTACTGCGGCTCGTCCAGCCTCCTGCTGACCCATCTCGGCACCCCCGGTCCCCACCCGGTCCCCTCGTCAACACACGATCCGCGACCCTGCTCCGCCTCCATCTTGGCCACAGTGGCCCTCCAACATGCCAATGCCGCTAGATGACCCTACTCTTCATTCCATTATACCCCTCCAATATTGACTCATCACCCTGTCAGTACACTTATTATTGCCTTAATGCCCCGGAACCTCTATCCTGCTCCGTTCTGCGGACAACCGTGCCGCCAGCCACCTTAGTGCCCTGCCACCACGCTCCACCAGCCACCGCCCTTTCTGGATTTGCACTGCCATATGATCTTTTAGGTCACCAATATCAATTTGGTGGTCGGTAAAAATAAAGGAGAGATGTTTTTGGATCCTCTAGTTGAGGGATTCATAGCACTAGCCTCCGCTCGGTGATTCAACAATGTTTCGATGTAGTGATGATTTAAGGCGAAGAATGTGAAAAATTGGGGGTTCAAAATAGGGATAGAGCGATGGTCATGTTAATTTGGTGATCACCTATATTCTAAAAACAAGTAAATATAATACGAAATCAAGAATAAATAAGAAAGGATTTGGGGTGCAGAAATTGAATAAGAAACCTACCAGAAATAGGATCAATTTGGCGTTGATGATCATCCTTGGATTGATCCCGTTGCGGTCTTTTGAAGATTCATCACAAAAATGTCAATGGATTGAGATGATATTATTCTTCTTCGGAGAATAAATTAGGGGATAACCCTAATTTAATTCCCATAACCATGTATTTATATAAATACATATGGTTTTAGGGTTTTAACTAAAATTGACCTGCTAACAGGCATGAAATCCGAATATCCTGCACCCCCTTATTTTATGTCACACCTGGGTAAAACACCACATTCCAAACTCAACGGTGGTCTTGGATTTCAAATATGAATCCTTGTTCGAATGTTATTTTCTTCAGAATTTGGGGTAAAATTATTAAGTTTAATTATTTTAATGAAAATTTTACCCCAAGGTGGATTTTTCCACAGAATTCTTGTGATGATGAATGTTAAGCCCTGCCTAAGGTAAACATTGTTGGAAACACTACTGGAAACTACCCATTTCCCAACACTTCTTTACCAATGGTTTAAACAAATTTTTGGTAAAGAATCCATTTCCCAACGGTTCTATTGAACCATTGGGAAAGGGGTACCCCTTTACCAACGGTTCAAGAGAACCGTTGGTAAAGGGGTGTCCAAGACATAATTTCCCAACGGTTCTACAAGAACCATTGGGAAATGGTCACCCTTTACCAACGGTTTGTTTAAACTGTTGGTAAAGGGTCTCTTGGACACCCCTTTCCCAATGGTTTTTAAAAAATGTTGGGAAAGATTTTCCCCAAATACAGATTCGGCCACTCTCTCCCTCATTCACGACAGAACCATAATCTGTCCACAACTCTGCTACTCTCGCGACTTCCCCCATCTGAACCTATCAAACTACATCCAAATCGTCTCAAATCAGGTATTCTATTCTTCATACACAAAAAATATTTAAGTGCTACCTTGTTTTTATTATTATTCATCTCATATTTTAGTTTTATGTTTTGATTTTGATGTGTATATCATTTTTTTGTGTTTTGATTTAATTTAGACTTTATCCATTCCAATCCATTTAATTAATTAAATCTTTAACCCTCCATCGAAGAAGAAGCATCTCAAATTCATTGCTGTTGGATTCTAGATTTTATAAGTATGTGTTTTTATTCTTTTTTCCATCTTGTAATTAATTGTTACTTGGAAATTTATTTATATGTGTTTAATAATTTTTAGCAATGTTTTTATGAATGTTTTCCTTAAAATTCCTTGAGGAAAGTGTTTTATTAAAATGAATTTTTTTAATAAGGCTTGTGTAATGTAATTTGTTATAGTACACTATGTGACTATGTTTGGTATTTAGTAACACATGAGATAACTGGTGTGTGAGAATGTGTTGTGAAAGAGATTCCATGGTTGGTTCAAGATTATATTTACGTTTAGAGCCTATTAATGAGTTGTTTTAAAGATATTTTGAGATATTTACCTTATGTTTATTGGTGAAAACTGGGATTTGTAGAGGTGGTTCATGATTAAGACATATAATTACTTCTAAACATGTGGATAAACCTTGCATAGTAGTGAATTCTTGAAATTTTTGATGTTTTTAGTCCTTTTTATTTGGATTTTCTTTTTATGGTGATGTTTCTTATTGTTACCTATGATGGGAATTTATTTTAGTTTCTAAATCGGCTGAGACTCCCCCACCATGCACAATGTATGCAACCTCTACCCTTATTTAATCATTATGTTTACACAGTATATGCAACCTCTACCCTCATTTAATCAGTGAACTCAAGTCATTAATTTAAGCCTTCATTCTCACTATCATGTAAGAAATTGAATGATGTAAACCCATCCTCACATGATTTATTACCTTAGATAGTGTCCAACATATGGAATACGAGCTTTTGAATTCATCAGTTAACCAGGATCATATATTCCATTTCCCCCAAGATGACTGTACTAATATAACTTTAGGGTCAACTAAATATGGTTCTCATTGTACGTTGTATATTATGTGTCCTTCTTGGAAAATACTAACTTTTATGAGGGTGGGGTGCTTTTTACTACCCATTTTGGCATGTGTAGATAGCCATAAAAATGTTAGATAAGTCACAAATTTAATTCAGTAATGTTGTTATCATTGACATACTTTATTAAGAATTTCAAATTAAAAAAACTGTTTTTGTCTATACTTAATGAAATTAAATCTTTTTACAAGCCATGAACAACCCATTAGTGTAGAAGCCTAAAATTTATTCACCCATGGGGTGCGCTTGACTTGGGGAAGTAATTGGGTAATGAAAGTTATGGCCATAGAGGTGTCAATAATGAGTTATTGAACATGAGTGAATAATTTGAGATGCCTATAACACATGATGGGACCTGAGGCATGTGCCTCTTATAGACCTAATCAAAATGAATATAAATAAATTTTAATTTAATTTATGAGTACTTGTTCTTTACATTATTTTAATAGTTCACTACATCGACTAGAAACTTCTTCCTTTATCGTTTACTTAAATGTATCTTCTATTAAAGTTCAATCCTATTGAATTGTTTATGACAAAATGACTTATATAAATTCTTTTTACAGAATGGACAGAAGTTGGATGTATGAAACCGATCAGATCTCAAGTGATTTTCAAAACAATTTGGAGATCTTTATAGATTTTTCATTTCATAATGCTTCAGATAGTGGTCGCATACACTGCCCATGTTCCAATTGTGTTGGTAGACCTTGGTTGGGCCTTTAAGAAGTCAGCTACCACATAACCAAAAATAGTTTTCAAGAAAACTACGTTGTGTGGTATCACAATGGGGAGAAAATGAAATCTCAAATTGTTGATGATCAAAATGAAAGGATTGGAATGGAGAATTTGTTAGATGATCGGTTTCCATTTATTCGTCATCATGAAAAAGAAAGGATTTCGACTTAAGAAGACTTCGATATGAGCACAGCTGATGAATCTATTGAAAATGATGATATTGATAGGGTGAAAAAATTCAATGATGCTGCCACGACTCCAGTATATCGACAATGCGATAAAATGAAAAATCTGGAATTTTTAATCCGATTGTTTCATGGGAAAACTATGTATGGGATTTCTAATACAACAATCGATTACATTCTTACCCTCTTGAAGGATTTAATTCCAGATGATGCAGATATTCCCTCAAACCACTATATGGCATGGAAGTTAGTTGAGGAAATTTAATTTTCATGAAACAAAATTCATGCTTGTCCAAAAGATTGCAGTTTATTCTGGGAGGAAACCGCTGAACGAAATGATTGTATAAAATGTGGCACATCCCACTGGAAGTCAAAATCTAATGGAACACCGTCCCACATTCCACAGAAAGTAGTTTGTAACTTTCCATTGATCCCCAGACTCTAGAATCTTTTTATGTCTGATGACATATCAATAAAAATGAGATGGCATGATACCGAGATAAAGAAGACTAATGATGAGTTGGTTCATCCAGCAGATGGATTTTCATGGTAGATATTTGATGCTCGACATCCTGATTTTTCATCTGACGTGTGTAATGTGAGGTTGGATCTTTCATGCGACGGTTTTAATCCGTTTGGGAAGATGCTTACTTTGCACAGTACATGGCCAGTTTTTATACACATTTATAATCTTCCCCCATGGTTTTGTATGAAAAAACCTTTCACTTTCATGAGTATACTCATATCTGGTCCTTCTGATCCCGAAATTGATATTGATGTATACATGCAACCTTTAATAAAAGAGTTGAAACTTCTTTGGGATGTGGATGTGCGCACATACGATGCATGTTTGAAAGACATATTTCAGATGTGTGTTGCGCTTATGTGGACGATCAATGACTTTTCGTCTTATGCAATGATGTATGGATGGAGCACGAAGGGAAAACTATCATGTCCAGTTTTTATGAAGAATACACGATCAAGAAGACTGAAACATCGATGTAGTTTCAGTTTTATGGGACATCGACGATTCTCTCCAAAGGATCATCCATATATAATGAATCGTCAAAGATTTGATAATACCATAGAGACCGATGATCCACCTCAGCGTATGTCTGGAACTAACGTGCTTAATGAATTGAATGATTTTAGTTTTTCGTTCGGGAAGGGTCAAATGAAATCTAGAAAGAGAAAGAATGTTTCCACTAAAATCTGTTACAATTGGAGGAAGAGGAGTATCTTTTTTTATTTTCCTTATTGGTCAACCAATTTTATATGTAATTGCTTAGACGTAATTCATATTGAAAAGAATATATGCGAAATTTTTCTTTTGGTTCTTCTAAATGTCAAGGGGGAGACAAAAGATGATTTACGATCTCGGCGTGACTTGGTGTATTGGGGCATCAGACTAGAATTGCATCCTATACGTATCAGTGAAAATAAATGGCAACTTCCATGTGCTTCTTATGTGATGACACCTACGGAAAAAAACAATTTCTAGAAGTATTAGAGACTGTTAGAGTTCCTGATGGCTATTCAAGCAAGATATCTAAACGGTTCAACAGAAGAGAGTTGAACCTAAAATCTTTGAAGACTCATGATTATCACGTTCTACTGCATGAGTTGCTTCCAATAGTAATCTGTCATCTTCTTTCCAATAATTTAAGGGTGGTTTTTATTTGGTTGTTCCATTTGTTTAGAGGTCTTTGTGCTAAGAATTTGTCCAAGTCTTTCTTGTAAAAAATGTTGACAGATGCCCCATTAATTTTGGGTGAGTTGGAGAAAATATTTCCTCCATCATTTTTCACATGCATACTGCATCTGACTGTCCATATTCCCACTAAAATACTTCTCGTAGGACCTGTTTCTTTTCATTGGATGTATTCAACTGAAATAAATATGTTCACATTAAAGTCTTATGTCCGAAACAGAAAGCATCCCAAAGGTTCTATCGTGAACGGTTACCTGGATCAAGAATGTAAGGATTTCTGCTCTATATATTTGTCTGATCTTAGTAAAAGATTGAACAGACCAATGAGAAATGAAGAAGAACAGTATGATAAAATTGAACCCATTTTTCCATCACTTCCTCAAACAGGAGGAATTCCTGGATCATATACATTGAATATATTAAACCATGAATAGTGGGAGATGGCACATCGCACAGTTTTGTTCAACTATGATTTGTTTGATGACTATATCAGGTAAATAAATTGATTATCTATATCTTACATATATATCTATTAAACTATTCATATTTTTTATCTACAGGGAACATAAAACAATGATAAATAGGAAGCATTGTTCTTTATCTTTGAGAAGGAGAGAGACTTTGCATAGCAAAGATTTTTCTGCTTGGTTAAAATTGAAGGTAAAAATATTAATGTTTAAAATAAATATATCAATATTTAATTAAGTTTAATAGACATTTATATTGCAGGTATTGAGTATGTCTGATGACTCTATCTCTGAGGAAATAATAGCTTTGGCTTTTGGTCCTAATACCGTGGTTCATGACTGTAAATCAATTTTTATCAATGGGTACAAATTTATTGTCACTAAACGAGCAAATAACATGAGAACACAACATGATGGTGTTATGGTTACTGCCACAACAGATTGTTATGCCAGTGCATCAGATAGTAGACCGCTATTTGAAAATATGGGTTATTATGGAGTTGTTGAGAAAATAATAATATTGTATTATTACTCTCATGGATGAGTCACAATGATGAAATTTCATTGGTTTGATTCTATGATGAGACATGGCACATTTATTGATGATTGTGGATTTTGAGTAATTAATATGACTCACACTCTTACTACCAAAGAACCATATGTGTTGGCATCAATGGCTAAACAAGTTTTTTATGTCAAAGACCAACTTCGACTAGAATTTGGTTTCATAGTTGAAGTAATTCCAAGACATATTTTTGATGATGGTGATGAAGGAATTGACACTATCCCTAGTTCCATTAGAACCAATCCATTTATTTCTTTTGATGACTCCAATAGCTCAATTGTTAGAGTTGATTCTGAACCTAAATTTGTGGTTGAAAATATATAGAATCATTCATCCATGTTCTCAATTATTTTGGTTTACCTCAATTTGGGTTGTTAAGGTTGGTAATATTCAAATTGATTTAGCATTGATCATAAATTTGTTTTAGCTGACTTGACTGTAATGTGAATTTTCAATGTTTATTGGTTGCAGTTTTATTTGAATTTCATTTTCTAATTTGGAATTGAACTGTATTCAAACATAGTCAAACAATATTTCTAACTTGGTGAACATTACAACTTGTATGATTTATTAAATCCATTCAAGCTCTTCTAAAACAATTGATAGCTGACTTGGCCGTTATGTGAATTTTCAATGTTTATTGGTTGCAGTTTTATTTGAATTTCATTTTCTAATTTGGAATTCAACTGTATTCAAACATAGTCAAACAATATTTCTAACTTGGTGAACATTACAACTTGTATGATTTATTAAATCCATTCAATCTCTTCTAAAACAATTGAAAGCTGACTTGACCATTATGTGAATTTTCAATGTTTATTGGTTGCAGTTTTATTTTAACTTCATTTTCTAATTTGGAATTGAACTGTATTCAAACATAGTCAAACAATATTTCTAACATGGTAAACATTACAACTTGTATGATTTATTAAATCCATTCAAGCTCTTCTAAAACAATTGATAGCTAAATTACCAATGAATCCCCCTATTCCCTCATATATTTAGTTTTTTGGGTTACACATTAGTTTCCTTTTTCTAATTAAATACATATTTGTTTTCAAAAAGTAGGAAATGAATCCAATTGAATAGAGATGTAGGAAAAAACTTATGGAGAACAATCGTCGAATGACAGAGTTGGGAATTCCATAATTAGTGCCTGTAGTGAGTACTTTATTTCAAATTGATATATTTAAAGAATATATAATGTCATGTGATTAATTTTTTTGTAAACATTTTTATAGGATCCACCTATACGTCGACAGTTATTCGACGAGGAGCCTAGTACTGGTCCTAGTACTCAGGCCAGTGGTATGAGGAGGGTTTGTACCAGAGGTGGAAGAGCAACTACGCGTACCCGAATAGACTCTGCCCCTCCCACTGACATGTCATCCTTCACACATTTTGATCCTGATGTGTTGTTAGGGACACACGGGATATTTAGGCCTCCCATGTTTTCGCTACCTTCTGCATCTTCTGGCCCATCATTTTCACATCCCATGATGATTCCCACTCCCCAGTCAGCATCTGGTCATACAACTGTCCCATCTTATTTTCCTTCTACTTCTGTCTCTCCGAGCTTCTACATTCCATCGTCTTAAACTCTTGTTCCACCATAGGGTGTTCCATCAGTTTCTGTGGATCCAGCGGTGCTCAGCGATCATACCGGCACAGGTATATTTATAGAACCCGAACAAATTTTTATAGAAATATTTATTTTCATTATAAAATTTTTTGATAAAATATTTGTTTTTATTTCATGATAGATACATCTACTGACCGGAGGTGTGGGCGGGGGCGTACACGCATGCACTCGGTGTGGAACTGGAATATAAAGGTTATGATGGATTATAATGAAGACAACCAAATGGTTGAGAAAACAGGGCAGCAATGTCGGAGTTTTTTGGCGACGCTCGCCAAATACTACGATATCATTCATGTCAGCCCACTATCATTGAGACATTTGCCACATGAGGTCAAGGATAGATCTTGGGCGGAGATATGGGTAAAAAAATCTATTCTATTTAATTCCATGAATTATTTTTGTATTTATATGAATTAATATTTTGATTTCAACTTTGATTTAATTTTCCCGATGGCGAGGGTGCATGACCAGAACGTCTAAAGGATTTAGGTGAGCTTTTGAGAGCCTACAAGCATGAGTTGTATATTGGCTGGGTTGCTAGAGTTGGCATAGAGTTAGAGGCGGTACCAGTGGTGGATGATTGTCCTATAGAGAAGTATCATCAGATGATTATTCATTGGATAAGTACCCAGTTTAAGGTATTAATAACATTTGAGGTATTTAAATAATAACTTTCATGTTTTGAATTAATACTATCTATTGAATTTTCGAATTTTATTTAGTAATCATCTGGAAAAAATAAAAAGAACATTGATGCAAAAAAATACCTCCACACACTGGGATGCACTACGATGCATGATCATGAGAGGAAGCAGGTATGATAATTGTTTATAAGTTTTCTTTACGACTTACAATTTCTTTTGTTTCCTCAATTATTTAATAGTTTGATAAATTTTCCATATAACTTTAGTTTTCAATGTCATTGTAGAGGCAAATACAGAATATTTAAGGACATGTTCCTCGAGAAAAACTGTTTTGCTCGAGTAGACGGAAAAAGGATGGAAGTGCCGTCAACGAAGCGACTCAACAGCAGATTGTAAGTTTTAATCTGTTGAATTTATATTTTAATATATATTTTGTAACTTAATGATATATTTATATTTGTAACAGGCTACTTTAGAGTCCCTTGATTCCCAAGAACCAGACAATTTTGGGCCAACAGATCCCTTACATCGGGTGTTGGGAGAGGAGCATTCTGGCAGAGTACGCTGCCGACCTAGGATAGCCCCGATGAGGTATTGCCCCTCCTCAGGTACGAGCTATAGTGCCACCGAGCTGTAGCAAGTTAGGGAACAGGCAGAACAGGCTGAGAAAATGGCCACGGAGACGGTAGAACAGTCTGCTAGGGCAAACAGTGCGTTTATGAAATTTATTGAAGTTCTACGTCCAACACTTCCAGTAGAGGCCAGCCCAGCTTTTGAGGAATATATGTCGTCGATACGTTCTATATATGGTTCATTGGGTGTCAGTTCTAGTGGTGTTCAGGATGATGTCCAGCTTGACGATGATGATGGCGAGGAGTTTGATGCGGAATAGGAGGGCGAGGAGGAGGGTGAGGGGGAGGAGGAGGGTGCTGAGGAGGGCGAGGATGATGATGGGGATGAGGACGAGGGAGATGATGATGGTGATGATGGTGATGGTGATGTGGGACAAATTGATCCATTACATTTTTTACTAATATTACTGATATTTTATATTTAATATATTCTAGTTGTTGGTTTTATCTAGACTCGTAGTATAGTATTGGAGTTTATTTATTTTTATATATTATCTGTTTTTATGGATGTTGTTGTCTTTAGTGGTTGTGTGTTTGGGAACCCCCCCCCCCCTCCTTCATGGACCCTGGAAAACCCCCCACCATCCTCCTTGGACCCCGGACACCCCCCCGGACAGCCCCCCGGACAGCCCCCCCACCCTCCTCCCTGGACCCCAGACAGCCCCCCGGACAGCCCCCAAGACAGCCCCCCGGACAGCCCCCCCCCCCCCCCCACCCTCTTCCTTAGACCCCAGACAACCCCCCGAACACCCCCCGGACAGCCCCCTCAACATCCCCTTAGATAGCCCCCCCCCCATCCTCCTCCCTGGACCCCGGACAACCCCCCGAACACCCCCCGGACAGCCCCCGGATAGCCCCCCGAACAGCCCTCGAACAGCCACCCCACCCTCCTCCCTGGACCCCGGACAGCCCCCCGGACAGCCCCCCAGACAACCCACCAGAAATCCCCCCCAACCTCCTCCTTGTACCCCGGACAACCCCCCGAACACCCCCCGGACAGCCCCCCGCACAGCCCCCCACCCTCCTCCTTGGTCCCCGGACAGCCCCCCGAACACCCATCGGACAACCCCTCGGACAGCCTCGCTGGACAGCCCCCCCACCCTCCTTGATTTCATTTAATACTATAAAATCTATAATATATATTTTATTTATTTTCATAATGATAATCAATGTAAATCACATTTACACATCTAATCAATATCATAGATTCTTAGTATGTTATAAAAGAGATGTATTCATTGGGCATGACATTGTTAGCTCCGAAATGTTTCATAGCATGATAAACTAAAATCTAATCCATACTAAGAATGATATAAAAATATTTTATATGAATTTCCACAAGATTTTAAGTAAATACCATTCCACTAATAGACACATGAGGATTCTCATAAAATGGACAACATTTTAAGTACATGCGGAAACCGACCAAACGCATTCGGTTTCCATTTAAACTTTAGGAGAATGATCCATGGGTCATATGTGACGTGTAAGAATCAACCTCGCCTCAATCTGAGATGTGGTGTGGTCGACACCACTCAAATTGTATGTCTTCTATTTCAAAAGGATGTTATTTTAATTGAAAAACATCAACTGGCATACGGAAAACCGACCAAACGCATTCAGTTTCCTTTGAAACTTTAGGAGAACGATTCATGAGTCATATGTGACGTGTACGAGTCAACCCCGCCTCAATCTGAGACGCGGTGTGGCTGGAACCACTCAAAGTGTCTGTCTTTTGTTTCAAAAGGATGTCATTTTAAGTGAAAAACATCAACTGGCATACGGAAAACCAACCAAACGCATTCTTATTGTGTCGATACTTTAACACAATGATCCATGGGTCATATGTGACATGTACGAGTCAACCCCGCCTTAATCTGAGGCATGGTGTGGCCGCCACCACTCAAAGTGTTTGTATTTTGTTTAAAATGGACAACATTTTAAGTACATATGGAAAATCGACCAAACGCATTAGGTTTCCATTGAAACTTTAGGAGAACGATTCATGGGTCATATGTGACATGTACAAATCAACCCGCCTCAATCTAAGACACGGTGTGGCCAGAACCACTCAAAGTGTCTGCCTTTTGTTTCAAAAGAACGTCATTTTAATTGAAAAATATCAACTAGCATATAGAAAACCGAACAAACGCAATCAGATTGTGTCGATACTTTAGCACAACGATCCATTGGTCATATTTGACGTGTATGAGTCAAACCTGCCTTAAACTGAGGTGCGGTGGGTCCTCTACCACTCAAAGTGTCTGTCTTTTGTTTAAAATGGATAACATTTTAAGTACATACAGAAAACCGACCAAAAGCATTTGGTTTCCATTGAAACATTAGTAGAAAGATTCATGGTCCATATGTGATGTGTACGAGACAACCCCGCCTCAATCCGAGGCGCGGTGTGGCCTCCACCACTCAAAGTGTCTGCCTTTTGTTTCAAAAGATTTTAATTGAAAAACATCGACTGGCATACGGAAAACCGACCAAACGCATTCGGATTGTGTCAATACTTTAGCACAATGATCCATGGGTCATATGTGACGTGTACGAGTCAAACCCGCCTCAATCTGAGGCATGGTGTGGTCTCCCCCACTCAAAGTGTCTGTCTTTTGTTTCAAAAGGACGTCATTTTAAGTAAAAAACAACAACTGGCATAAAGAAAACTGACCAAACACATTTGGATTGTTTCGATACTTTAGCACAACGATCCATGGGTCATATGTGATGTGTACTAGTCAACCCCGCCTCAATCCGAGGTGCGGTGTGGCCGCCACCACTCAAAGTGTCTGTCATTTGTTTCAAAAGGACGTCATTTTAAGTAAAAAACATCAACTGGCATACGGAAAATCGACCAAACGCATACAGATTGTGTCGATACTTTAGAAGAACGATACATGGGTCATATGTGACATGTACGAGTCAACTTCGCCTTAATTTGAGGCACGATGTGGCCAGAATCACTCTAAGTGGCTCTCTTTTGTTTAAAATGGACAACATTTTAAGTACATATGGAAAACTGACCAAACGCATTCGGTTTCCATTGAAACTTTAGTAGAACGATTAATGGGTCATATGTGATGTGTAAAAATCAACCCCGCCTCAATCTGAGACACGATGTGTCCGGAACCACTCAAATGTCTGCCTTTTGTTTCAAAAGGACATCATTTTAATTGAAAAACATAAACTGGCATACGGAAAACCGACCAAATGCATTCGGATTGTGTCTATACTTTAGCAAAACGATCCATGTGTCATATGTGACGTGTAAAAGTCAACCCCACCTCAATACGAGGCACGGTGTGGCTTCCACCACTCAAAGTGTCTGTCTTTTGTTTCAAAAGGATGTCATTTTAAGTGAAAAACATCAACTGATATACAAAAAACTGACCAAACACATTCGGATTGTGTCGATACTTTAGCACAACGATCTATGGGTCATATGTGATGTGTACGAGTCAACCCTGCCTTAATCTGAGGCATGGTGTGGCCAGAATCACTCTAAGTGGCTCTCTTTTGTTTAAAATGGACAACATTTTAAGTACATACGGAAAACCGACCAAACGCATTCAATTTCTGTTGAAACTTTAGGAGAACGATCCATGAGTCATATGTGATGTGTACGAATCAACCCTGCCTCAATTCGAGATGTGGTGTGGCTGGAACCACTCAAAGTGTCTACCTTTTGTTTCAAAAGGATGTCATTTTAATTGAAAAACATCAAGTGGCATATGAAAAACTAACCAAACACATTCAGATTGTGTCGATACTTTAGTACAATGATCCATGGGTCATATGTGACATGTACGAGTCAACCTCGCCTTAATATGAGGCGCGGTGTGGCCACCACCACTCAAAGTGTCTGCCTTTTCTTTCAAAAGGACGTCATTTTAATTGAAAAACATCGACTGGCATACGGAAAACTGACCAAACACATTCGGATTGTGTCGATACATTAGCACAAAAATATATGGGTCTTATGTGAAGTTTACAAGTCAACCCCATCTTAATCCGATGTGCGGTGTGGCCTCCACCACTCAAAGTGTCTGTCTTTTGTTTCAAAAGGACGTCATTTAAATTGAAAAACATCAAATGGAATACGGAAAACCAACCAACTGCATTCATATTGTTTCAATACTTTAGAACAACGTTCCATGGGTCATATGTGACGTGTATGAGTCAACTATGCCTTAATATAGGGCACGGTGTAGCTAGAATCACTCTAAGTGGCTCTCTTTTTTTTAAATGGACAACATTTTAAGTACATACGGAAAACCAACCAAACGCATTTGGTTTCCATTGAAACATTAGGAGAAAAATTTATGGGTCATATGTGACATGTAAACATCAACCTCGCCTCAATATGAGATGCGTTGTGGCCAGAACCACTCAAAGTGTCTGCCTTTTGTTTCAAAAGGATGCCATTTTAATTGAAAAACATCAACTGACATACGGAAAACCGACAAAACACATTCGGATTATGTCGATAATTTAGAAAAACGATCCATGGGTCATATGTGATGTGTACGAGTCAACCCCACCTCAATATGAGGTGTGGTGTGACTACCACCACTCAAAGTGTCTATCTTTTGTTTCAAAAGGACATCATTTTAAGTGAAAAACATCAACTGGAATACGAAAAACCGACCAAACACATTCGGATTGTATCGATACTTTAGCAAAATGATTAATTGGTCATATGTGATGTTTACGAGTCAACCCCACCTTAATATGAGGCACGGTGTGGCCAGAATCACTCTATGTGGCTCTCTTTTGTTTAAAATGGACAACATTTTAAGTACATACGGAAAACCGACCAAACGCATTCAGATTGGGTCGATACTTTAGAACAACGATCCATGGGTCATATTTAACGTGTACGAGTCAACCCCGCCTTAATCCGAGGTGCGGTGTGGCCTCCACCACTCAAATTGTATGCCTTTTGTTTCAAAAGGACGCCATTTTAATTGAAAAACATCAACGGGCATATGGAAAACCGACCAAACGCATTTGGATTGTGTCGATATTTTGTAAAAATGATCCATGGGTCATATGTGATGCTTACTATTCAACCACGCCTCAATATGAGGAACGGTGTGGCCACCACCACTCAAAGTGTCTGTCTTTTGTTTCAAAAGGACGTCATTTTAAGTGAAAAACGTCAACTGGCATACGGAAAACCGACCAAACGCATTCGTATTGTGTCGATACTTTAGTACAATGATCCATGGGTTATATGTGACGTGTACGAGTCAACCCCACCTTAATCTGAGGCACGGTGTGGCCGAAATCACTCTAAGTGTCTCTTGTTTGTTTAAAATGGACAACATTTTAAGTACATATGTAAAACTGACCAAACGCATTCGGTTTCCGTTGAAACATTAGGAGAACGATCCATGGGTCATATGTGATGTGTACAAATCAACCACTCCTCAATCTGAGACATGGTATGGCTGGCACCACTCAAAGTTACTTCCTATTGTTTCCAAAAGACGTCATTTTAATTGAAAAACATCAACTGGCATACGGAAAACTGACCAAACGCATTCAGATTGTGTCGATACTTTAACACAACAATACATGGGTCATATGTGACATGTACGAGTCAACCCCACCTCAATCTGATGCGTGGTGTGGCCGGTATCACTTCAGGTGTATGTATTTTATTTAAAATGGACATCATTTCAGGTAAAAATATATGGTATACAAAAAACCGATCAAATTATGAATTGACTTCCAAATTCCACATATAATTGTAATCTAAATTTTAAATTGAATTGTAAATGAATTATGTATGTTTATAATTACGTTATGAATTCTAATTTAATTATGGATGTGTATAGTTCCAGGATGCATTATATGTTAAATGTGTATGAATTTGTTCTCTATATGTATGTGTTAGTTGGTTATTTCAGGTATAATAATTGTATATTTATGTGTTAGTTTATTGCAGGTATAATAATTGGATTGAAAATGGGAGGGCACAAAATGAGTCCTGCTGTGCAAATTGCAGACCTGCTGTGCAAATTGCAGGCTGATGTTCAATTTGCACAGCATAGGCTATGCCAACAGTTCAAAACCATTGGCATAGCATCTTGGATCCTTTTTTTACCAAAGGTTCATTGAACTGTTGGTAAAAATCCTTTCCCAATGGTTCAATGAATCATTGGGAAAGAGGTGAAACCTTGGGATTTCCCAATGGTTTGGCACAACCGTTGGTATAGGTTTGGCTTTCCCCACCCTATCCCAACGGTTCACAGTAAACCGTTGGGAAAACCTTTCCCAAAGGCTTACTTCTCTAAGGTTTGGAGAATCGTTGTTATAACATATACCAATGGTTCTGCAGCCTTTCCCAAGGGTTCTGAACCATTGGGAAAGGCTGTATTTCCAGTAGTGGAAAAAATCCCTCAAGGTGACATTGTAGCATTTTTGGGTTGATTGTGTTTGTTGAAAAAGCAGGTTTCCATGGTGAATTGTCAAGTTTTATAGATATTGTTAGAAATCAATGTTGACAAAGAACCATGACAAAGGAATAGACACTATGGAGGCGGTATAAAAGATAAGTACAAGGTGGCACCGTTTTCCAATGTTTGCCAAATTTTTTGGGTCCAAAATTCAGAGGTTGGTGAGCATCGTGAAAAGTAGATATCCTTGAAGATCTCATTTTAATATGGAAAAGGCATGAGTTTCGCAAAGATAGTATTCATGGATTGAATTTCGTGAAGACAAGAAGAATTTTGACGGTGTTCTTCACGATTAAGTCAAGCTTCACGAACGGCAGAGGTTGAAGAGCTTCGTGGCAGTGAAGGAATTTGTGAGGGAGATTAGCGGCGAAGGCACGAAATAATTTTTATGGTGGTGCTCCTCAATTATGTCAAGCTCCGTGATTGGAAAATTTTCGTGGTGCTTCGCGAGATTGAGAGAATTTCGTCAAAAACTTTGGAGCTTCATGATATGAGATGACGTGGTGTTGAATTCACGTGGAAAGTTCAAGGGTCATTAGAAACTCTTATAAATAGAGGTTGACCCCCTTGAGAGAAGTAGAGAGAATTTTCAGAGAAAATATTTTTCTCTTGGTTTGTGAAGGTGATTTTCGAAGGTATTGTTCTTCATGAAAGAGAGGATCCTCGCGGCGGCTAATCTATCTCCACGAATGAAGTGCGCTTCGCAAGGCCACGTTCTCTAAAATAGTGTTCTTCGCGAAGAGGCATGAGCTTCGCGATGGCCTAAGATTTGCAAAGGTTGATCTTCACAAAAAGGCAGAAGCTTCGTGAAGGCTTGTTTGAGCTTCGCGAAATTGGGAGCCTCGCGAAGTAGGGTGCTTTTTGAAGGTATTTCTAAAAAAAATTGCTCAGTGTTAAGGGGAAAAGGGGTATTCATTTGTGGATGAATGTTAGACTTCAACAGAGCATCTATCAATAGTTGAGGATGCATGTATTCATGAAAATGAAGAGACCTACAGGTCTATAAACTGTGAGTGGATCCTTTTCAAAAGCAGTGAGCAAAGGAAGAGGAAGAAGGTGATCCTCTCCACCAACAGTGACCCAGAGAGAGAGAAACGGGGAGTGACCCTTGGGAAAGTAGTGAGCTGGCCCTAAACTTTGTAAAGGCAGTGAGCTAAGGCATAGAAGTGATCTAGCCCAAACATTATTAGAAGTGAGCCTTAGTGGATTTGGTATAGCAGCACGTCATCATTGTATGCTCCTTGGACGTAGCCTAGTGTGGGTGAACCAAGTAAAAATCTATGTGTCTGCCTGGTTGCTTCCCTGCATTGCATCAAAAGCATAACCATGAGATAAAGATAAAAATAAGTGATCAAAATTAACACATAAGATCAAAAAAAGTGACCCTTATAATATAGAGGTCAAGATCCTGTGGGGAAAGAATAATTTTGAAATAGAATACCCATACCCTGATTCACCCCCCCCCCCCCCCCCTCTCAGGGTATCTAGGCCCCTATTGGTCTTAACAATTGGTATCAGAGTGATAGGTTTATTTTATCAGATTTGTTTTCTATGACTTGGTTCAGTCGATCTTTGTGGTTAAAGACTCGGTCTACTATTATCTTAGTGTGCCATGGAAAAAGGTAGAATGTCAAAGAATATACAGAAGTCAGGTGGTATACCTCAGTGCAGAAGTGTCTATGGAAACAGTGTGATTCAGTTAAAGGAATCTATTAGTGAACCAATTTTTGATTTGGATAAATTATACAGTGAAATTCATACTCATTCAATGATGCTGAAGTAATGAGTGAAGAACCTTACATGCCATGTTATATTGGAACTATTGATGATGAAGAAACTCCTAGAAGTCGAAAAGTGGAAGTTGTCCACATAGAGAAGGAATTGGATCAGAAATTCACTGGGGAAATTAAATTTAAAGATATTCAGATCCAAGCACTAAAAACTGAGATCAACAAGCTAATAGGTTTGAAACAAAGTCTTATTGACGTAGCCACTGATCTAAGTGAGAAGAATGATTCTCAAGATGAAGAACTACAAAAGCGATCTACAAAGTCAGAAAAATCAAAAACTGATGTAAATGGAAATAATCTGAACTCAGATGAGATTCAAATTTTGAAATCCAGAAATGATGATCTTTTTACATAGCTATCTAAACTAGTTCAGGAGAATCGAAGGTTACAATAAGAGAATGCATGTTGTTCTGATTCTATTAAAGAAGAAAAATTGAAAGTGAAGGAGAAAAGTGGCATGGTGGAAAATCTCACACGAGAACTGGAAGATAAGTTGAGTAGCGGGAAGAATATCAGAAAATAACTCAATGATCAACTTGAATCAATAGATAAAAAGATTAAAAATTTGGAGGAAGAGATAGAAAAATCCAAGAAATAAATGGAGATATCAAAAGAAAAAGGAAAACCTAAGTTGAAGGATGCACTGCACTTACTATTCGATTGTCCTTCGGAAGGTGATGATAAAATGAAAAGAAAGTATGAGATTTATGAGGAGAAAAAACAATATATTTTCTCTTCTCAAATACCATATAGTTTGGGAAAAAATGGCATTGGATTTGATGAATCCCCTCCCGTACATGATAGAATGAGAGTTGTGAACACTTCCAGGAGTGGAGAAAAACCTGTAGGTGCTGGAGATAAACCTAAGAGGATAGTTACAAAAAGAAGTGACGACGTGTTCTATTTTTGCGGGATTCATGTCCATACATCAAGCTTCTGTTCGGAGGCTCTGGAATACATTTCAGGCTGTGAAAATAGAAACTTTGACAAATCTGACAATAAGAAGAAGCGTCATGAGAAATCAAAGAGAAGAGTCTCTCAGAGGAAAGCATTCATTAGATGTTGTTACTATGGAAGAATGGGACACACCATGAATATGTGTCAGGAAGCTCAGGAGATCAATGTCATTGGAAGAACTCAAGCTGCATGAATATCTCGGCTGAGAGATGACAAAATGAGGTATGCCTTTAATGTAAGATGCTTCATATGTTCTAATCATGGGCATTTGGCAAGATATTGCAGCAAGAAGAATGCGAGAAAGGAAAAGGAGCCCAGAAAGTGATTCTTGAATTTAGTGATGTATAAAGAGAAATCTTACATTAGGAGACAAAGTGGTAAGTTGGAGAATAGGATTAGAGCCTCAGGGGAATCACATGAAGCTGACCAAAAGTTGTATCAGTCACACTCACAACCGCCCTCTAATAAAGAACATGAACAAGTCTGGAAGAAAAAGGGAGGAAATGCTACAGCTGTGATTAAGAAGAATGTATGTTCTGTGGAGGACCTACCACCACCGAAAAATAGTGAGGTGACTCAGAAATATGATAAAAGAAAAATAAATAATGAATACCTTGAAAAAATTGAAAGTTGTGTGCCACAACAAGATGTAGAGGAAAGAGGAAGATCCCTATAATGGAGGAATGATCCAGGGAAGATGACAGGAAGAGATATTCCTGATCAAAGAAGGAATAAAGGGAAATGGAATTTTGGTGGAATATCAAAGACGGAAATGTGTACTGGTGGGTTTAAACCCCAAATGGTGAGAAAGGCCAGGCCTGCAGAATCTTCATATCAGAAAAAGACTCAGCGTGCAGGTGATGAATGCTTAGTCATATGTCCAGAGTAGTTGAAGTTGTCTAGGAAGCTAGAAGAATCCAGGAAGGAGTGTGATGCTCTACAAGAATGAATCAAAGGGTTGAGCCATCAGGATCAACCAAAATCATCATCATGAGGATTTTATAAGGGACGCCTCTCTCCCAATGTGTATAAATTCTGTTCACTAATGATTCAAATGTTTCTAGTTTTAGGGATATACGATCCAAGAGTAAGTTTCATCTAAAGATGAAAAGTGTAGAAGTGATATGATTTAGAGTTTTAATTGACTCAAATCAGGTACCAAAGTTGATGAAGAAAGGGAAAAACAGAGCATAATAAGTAGTGATTGTATTATTAACTTTGTCTCTTGTTTCTTACACTGAGTTCTAACTCAGTAGGCTTAGATATTTTGTTAATGGATCAATGTTGAGTGTAAGATTGGTATAATTGTTGCAGTAGAATAAGAATGTTTATGGTCCTAACACTAAGAAGTGTTGCATAACAGAGTAGGATCATTCAATAACAAAATCAGATACAAGATCTATCAAAGCAATAATTCGATGACTCAGCTTAAATGTTGCCTATCGGGGGAAGAAATATTGCGGGAGAAGCAGCAATAATCATGCTTCTCATGATGATTTATTTTTCTCTAACAATGTGGTATTAGCTGAATGTTTTCCGGATACCATGAATTTGTGAGAGAGTATCAACAATGTTTCAACAAAAATATCAGAAAAGTAGTTGAAAGAAATGATGCCACTGAACAATGACACAGTGACGAGTTTTCTGTTGAAAGTGAGGAAGTGGTAAGAGCCTCAGGGGGGGGGGAATAAGTGGATAATACTGATTCAGAAAATAATTAGACATGGGAGATTGTTTCAAGGCCAGTAGATAAATAATTTCATTGGGACTAAATGGGTCCTTCATAACATGTTGAATGAATATGGAATAGTGATTCAAAACATAGCATGATTAGTGTGTAAAGTATACTCCCAGATAGAGGGAATTGATGTCGATGATACATTTTCACTGGTTGCAAGGATGGAGAGAATCATATTATTCTTAGACATTGTAGTGCAACGGAAGTTCATGGTGTTCCAGATTGATGTCAAATCTGCATTCTTGAATGGGATTCTGGAGGAAGAAGTATATATTGAGTAGACAAATGGTTTTTTCATTCATGAGTATGAGAACAAGGTTTGCATACTGAAGAAGTCATTATATGGGCTGAAACAAGCACCAAGAGCATGGTACGCAAGGCTCGATCTGTACTTGAAGAAACATGGTTTCCAATGTGGGGGAGTTGATTACAATTTATATTTCAAAAACAACATTAATCAAAGGATGATGGTGCTGGTTTATGTCGATGACATAATATTTGGAGGATCGGATGAAGATCAGTGCAGACAGTTCTTCTAATTCATGAAAAGTGAGTTCGAAATGTCAATTATTGGAGAACTAACGTTTTTCCTTGGTTTACAGGTGACACAAGGAAGGAATGGAACATTCATTTCTAAATCCAAATATGCCAAGGAGGTTCTGAGAATGTTTGGAATGGATAATTCCAAGGAAATTAAGACTTCAGTTGCTACCTAGATGAAATTATCAAAAGATGAGCATGGCAAGGCAGTTAATATCACAGAATACAGGCAAATTATTAGAAGTTTGTTGTACTTGACCACAACAAGGCCTGACATTGTATTCCCCACATGCCAAGCAATGAGATATTAGAGTAATCCCAAGGAAATCTATATGATTTTAGTGAAAATAGTACTTCGGCATATCAAAGGCACCATGGATTTCGATCTGATGTATAATGAAAAATCTCAATCAGTGTTATTGGGTTACACAGATGTAGATTGGGCCGGTTCAGCGGATGATAGAAAATCAACATCAGGTGGTGCATTCTATCTTGTTGGACTGTGTATTTCTTGGCTAAGCAAGAAGAAATATTTCATTTCATTGAGCACGGAAGAAGCTGAGTATATTTCGGCCACTCATGCATGCACATAGTTATTCTGGATGAAGTAGCAGCTTGAAGATATGGGAGTTGAAGTGACGTCTCCGATCGGAATCCAGTGTGATAACTCAAGTGTTGTAAATCTTATCAAAAATCCCATACATAATTCAAGGACAAACAAAATTGAGATAAAGTATCATTTTATCAAGGAGAAAGTTGATAAAGGGCTTGTGAAGTTGGAGTATGTGCCTACAAAACTACAGGTTGCAAATATTCTGAAAATGTCCTTACCCAAGGAAGCTTTTGAGAGGCATCAACTGGCTCTGGGAGTTCAATCGACTCCCCGCACTTGAAAATGTGTGGATGTGAGACCCCCCATCTCCCCAAGGTATGGTGTGTTTTCCCTAATGTATTATTATGTGTTTTTACCCGGTTACAGACTTCAAAGGAGTGCCCTTTGGGATCGTTGAAAAAGGGGGAGAAAATAGTGATTGTTCAAGGGGGAGACGGTGTGGCTATTTGATATATCATCATTGATATGGGGAGAATCTGATAGGTAGAGGCAGCGAGATAGGGGGAGTAATGAGATAGGGGGAGTAATAGTTTTAAATCTAACGATGATAGTTTTGATTGATCAAATAATAGATATCATGACAGCTGGGGATCGTGATAAAAGAAGGAGAGTGATGTTGGAATGGTGAGAGAAGGTTTCTAGCTATCACTAATTGGTATCAGCGTGGTTCAACAATTAGTATCAATTTAGTAATTGGTATCAGTTTGGAATCGACAATTGTTGTCTGAAATGAAGTGATTCATTGATGAACTTTTAATACTACTCTTGTTTCTCATGCCAAGAATTGCTCATGTGGGCTTAGAGTATGTGTTAAGTGAATCCTTGAATGCTATCTGAATCGCAAGAGGCGAATGGTGGTGGATGTTGGAAGGAGACTCAGTGAGGTATCAAAGTGCAGAAAATAATTCTGAGAAGAGTTGTGAAGAGTTTTCAACAAACCTAAATGGGGAGATTGTTGGGAAAAAATCCCTCAAGGTAACATTGCATCATTTTTGGGTTGATTGTGTTTGTAGACAAAGTAGGTTTCCATGGTGAATTGTCAAGTTCCAGAGATATTGTATACAATCTATGTTTACAAAGAACCATGACAAAGGAATGGACGCTATTGAGGAGGTACAGAAGAGAAGTACAAGGTGGCACCGTTTTCCAGTGTTTTCCAAATTTTTGGGGTCCAAAATTTGGAGGTTGGTGAGCATCACGAAAAGTGGATATCCTTGAAGATCTCATTTTAATATGGAAAAAGAACAATTTTTTCAAAGATATGATCCATGGATTGGATTTTGTGAAGGAAAGAAAAATTTTGACAGTTTTCTTAGTGATTACGTCAAGCTTCACGAACGGTATAGGTTGAAAAGCATCATGGCGGTGAAGGGATTTGTGAGGGAGATTCGCGAAGAAGGCGTAAAATAATGTTTATGGTGATGCTTTACGATTATGTAAAGATCCGTGATCGGAAAATTGATGTGGTGCTTCGCGAGATTGAAAGAATTTCGGAAAAAACTTCAGAGCTTCACGATTTGAGGTGATGTGGCATTGACTTCATGCGGAAAGTTTGAGGGTCGGTGGAAACACCTATAAATAAAGGTCGACCCTCTTGAGAGAAGTAGAGATAATTTTAAGAGAAAATATTTTTCTCTCGGTTCACGAAGGTGATTCGCGAAGGTAGTGTTCTTCACGAAAGAGAGGAGCCTCACGGCGGCTAATCTAGCTCCGCGAAGGAAGTGCGCTTTGCAAGGCTGCATTCCCTAAAGGAGTGGGCTTCACGATGAGGCAGGAGCTTTGCGATGGCCTAAGCTTTGCAAAGGTTTGAGATTCGTGAAAAGGCAGGAGATTCATGAAGGCTTGTTTGAGCTTCATGAAATTGGGAGCCTCGCGAAGTAGGGTGCTTTGCGAATGTATTTCCAAATAAATTGCTCAGTGTTAAGGGGAAAATGGGTATTCATCTATGGATAAAAGTTGGACTTCAACAGATCATCTATCAATAGTTGAGGATGTATGTATTCAATAAAATGAAGAGACCTACAGGTCTGTAAACTGTGAGTGGATCCTTTTCAAAAGTAGTGAGAAAAAAAAGAGGAAGAAGGTGATCCTCTCCATCAGCAGTGAGCCAGAGAGAGAGAAACAGGGAGTGGCCCTTGGGAAAGCAGTGAATTGACCCTAAACTTTGTAAAGGAAGTGAGCCTGGGAATAGAAGTGATCTAGCCTGAACATTATTGGTAGTGATCCTTAGTGGATTTGGTACAGCGGCACATCGTCGTTGTATACTCCTTAGACGTATCCCAGTGAGGCTGAACCAAGTAAAAATCTATGTGTCTTCTTGGTTGCTTCCCTGCATTGCATCTAAATCATAACCATCAAATAAATATAAAAAGAAGTGATCAACATTAACACATAAGAGAAAACAAATTGACCCTTATAATACAGAGGTCATGATCCTATGGGGCAAGAAGAATTTTGAAATAGAATATCCATACCCTGATTCACCCCCCCCCCCCTCTCAGGGTATCTAGGCCCCTATTGGTCTTAAAAAACATCATATTCCAGACTTAATTGTGGCCTCATATTTCTGATCCGAGTTTTCGTTTAATATTTATCTTGTCTCCTTTGCGCGTATAGTAGAAAATAGACTTAATATTTTTGTAAAAATTAATTACAGGCACATCGGGCCTCAGAATTTCACGTCGTCTCAACACCCAACTCTGAAATCACATGTAGAAATATTACAAAGTATTACAAGGTGAAAACAAGGTTTCTAAATTATTCCCTCCTTAAATATTTTTGTCCCTAATAATTAAAAACTAGGAAAACAACTCAGGATACTGAGCCCGCATCTGGCTCTCCCATTCTCAATAACTCTCATGTACATTTTCATGATTCGACAGGCGAACCAAGGGGGTGGCCCATCAATTTAATGTTTTATCATGATGATCCTTGACAACCATTGGCTGCTCTGCAAAAGTGGATCCATCTTGAACGTTCAGATCTCCCTAGTCGATGATGTGCGTAGGATCATGCACGTATCACCTTAGCTACAAAACATGAAAGACATAGTGCACCCGCTCTAGCTGTGGGGGTAGGGAAAGGTGGTAGGAAACCTCACCAACCCTTCACACGATCTCGAATATCCCGATGATACTCAATGATAGCTTGCCTCCCTGGGTGAACCTATGCATTCCGTGTCATGTGGAGACTCTCAACAAGACATGGTCTCCTTGATTGAACCCCAAGGGCCTATGATGACAGTATGCATATGATTTATATCTTCTCTAGGCCATCTTCCTCCACTCACAGATGACTTGTACCTTCTCTATCGCCACCTACACCTACTCTAAGCCCATAAAGGATAACTCCCCAATCTCCATCCAGCACAAAGGTGACCTGAAGGGTCTTCTATAGAGGTCCAAAAAATGTTTCATTCAGATGTTAGATTGGTATCTATTATTATACACAAACTCCACCAAAGGAAGGTGCTCTTCCTAGATTCGGATGAAATCTAACACGCAAGACCTAAGCATATCCTCCAACACCTGAATAGTGTGCTTAGTCTGCCCATTGTTCTGGGGGTGAAAAGTTTTAATCATACGCAACTGGGTCTTGAATACCTCTTACAAGCCTCTCCACAACCATGACATAAATCACACATCACGGTTAGAGAAAATCATCAAGGTTGCCCCATGAATGTGGACAATATCCCAAACGTATAGCTGCCCCAGACTCTCCACTGAACTCTTCTCCCTGATAGAAATGGAGTGAACCGACTTAGTAAGTTTGTCCAATATCACCTGAATTGATTCATGGCCATTTGATGTGTGTAGAAACCCTATAATTAAGTCCATGGATATGTCATCCCACTTCTACTCCATGATTTCAATAGGCTACAACAATCCCATCGGAACCTGATGCTCATTGTTCACCTGTTGATAGGTGAGGCATCGTGAGATGAACTCAGCCACACTCCCTCTCATGTCAGACAAGAAAAACTTCTTTGGAAGATCCATGTACATATTCCCCACACTGGGATGTATAGAGAAGGGAGAAGTTTTGAACTCCCGTATATTTATTAGTACCAGTGCTCTCCCCTAGAACAAGATATCATGATTCCTTCCTTATGAATACCCATCAGGTGGGTCGCCTGTGGATATCTGGTCATGCAAAACTTTGCAATCGATGTATCCCTGTTGGGAATCTATCATATAATCAAGGAGTGTAGAAGTTAATACCATAAATTGTAGGTAATTTTTATCCTCCTTCTCCACTAGGTTCAGCTATAGGGAAGCCAACTGCTCTGAAGCTTCCTACATTAGGCGAGCCTAGGACTTCCTGCTAAGGTCATCTACTACAATTTTATCATTCATTAGAGTGTAAACTATCTTTAATTCATAGTCTTATAGGAACTCCAACTAGCATAGTTGCCTCAGGTTCATATCCCTTTGAGTTAAGATGTACGTGAGGCTCTGGTGGTTTGAGTAGACCACAAAATGCTCACCGAGAAGGTAGTGTCTCCATATCCTCAAATCAAAGACCACCACTTCCAACTCTAATTCATGGGTTTAATAGTTTCAATCATGGGGTCTCAACTACCTCATTTGATATTTTATGACTTCCCATTATTGCATCAACACGCAATCGAGCCCAACTCATGAGGCATCGCAAGACACCACAAACTAAACACCCTCCTATGAGCCTCAAAATTGGAGTTCTTGTTAGTTTGCTTCAACTCTTTCAAGACCCCTGGCACTCCTTAGACCAGTTAAATAGTTGTCCCTTCAACATCATAGTGGTCAAAGGAGAAATGATCTGGATAAAGTCTACCAAAAACCTCTTATAGTATCCTACCAACCTAAGGAAGCTTCTCACCTCTGTCACACTCTTGGGTGGATCCCAATCAAGAATTTCCTCCATCTGGATCCAAAGAAAAACCTTATTTAGAGATGACATGCCCCATAAATTGAACCTCGTGTATCAAAAATTAACACTTGGATATATTTCCATAATGTTGGTTCTCTCGGATTAAATCAATGACCATCCTCAAGTGCTATGCGTGATCCTCCTCTGATTCAGAGTAAATGAGTATGTCATTGATGAAGACAACAATAAACTGGTATAGGTAAGGCTGGAATATCTAGTTCCTCAGATATATGAAAATGGTGGGGGAATTTTTCATTCCAAATTGAATCACTATAAACTCATATTTTTTGTAGTGACATCGGAAGGACAACTTTGTAATATCATCCCTGCTAACCCATAGATGGTGGTATCCAGATCTCAGATCGATCTTGGAGAACCACCTCGCACCTCGCAACTAGTTGAAGAGGTCATCGATCATCTGTAAGGGGTACTTATTATTTATTGTGTCCTAATTAAGGTGACAATAATCCACACAAAGCTTGAAAATCCAATTTTCCTTATTCACAAACATAATAGGAGATACCTAGGGGGACACACTAGGCCTGATGAAACCTATCACGTGAAGGTCCTCCAACTACAAACATAGCTCCCAGAGCATGGTGGGTGCCATCTAATATGTCATAGAATATATTGGGGCAGTCCTTGGTTTCAAATTGATGAAAAACTCCATCTATCACCTCATAGGTAGTCCTGGTACATCTTCAGGGAAGATATCCAGGTAATCCTCCACCACTAAAAGAACCCAAGTGCATGAAGAGTCTATTGAACCAAGGGGCATGCTTTCTAACTGATTGTAAAAAGGTTTTAGTCTCTTTCTCATAGCACATGATTTCCCAACTATGAGGCATCGTTCACCAAGAAAGGTGAACCTCGTTCCATCAGTGCACAAACACCTGACTAGCTTGCGGAGATAGTTAATCTAGGCCCACCCATGGAAAGGCAATCCATGCCTAGGATGTCGTCATAATGTTATTTCATGATGACAAGTAGGTACCATGTGAAAATTTTCCCTCCAAACGAAATCTCTCACTACTGATAGATAAAAGATATTGAAGAGGTACTTCCCATAGGAACCTCAAGTAAAAGATATTGTGATAGTGCCTCTACTGGGATCTCCAACACCCATACCATGAGTAACGAGATAAAAGAGTGATTGGATCCTTTTTATACCAATACTAAATAAATTGTAGAATAAAAATAGAGTGTACCTCAAATAAACTCATGTGCTATAGGATCACGAAAATCCATGGCCTACAGCTACCTGCAGCCCCATTCACCTGCTCCCTAATCCTGACGTGGGCCGCCCAGTGGTGGTGGTGGGAGGATCTCATAGTGTCTCCCCCCACCCACCTTAGTCCTCCTTCTCCTCCTACTCCTCTACCAGCACCGCCTCTTTGGGGACCACCCTGATCACAGTGCTGCCTCTCCCATGGTAGTCCACCTGCTTCCTTCCCGAGATGCTCACCTCGCCTAATTAGGCAGTGTCATGCCTTGTGACCTCACCCATCATAAGTGTAGTGTCGGCCCTCTCCAGAATGACCCATAGCCCTGTACAGACCAAGTACCATCTGATCACATTCCTGATCCGGATCATAAGGATTCCTTCTGTGTAGTGGACCTGCTACCTGACGTCTTCCGACT
The DNA here is from genome assembly GCA_963277665.1 of Viscum album. Classification (NCBI taxonomy): domain Eukaryota; kingdom Viridiplantae; phylum Streptophyta; class Magnoliopsida; order Santalales; family Viscaceae; genus Viscum; species Viscum album. Next base: position 395,706,841 of record OY728151.1, on the reverse strand, counting down.
ATCATGAACATCTCCACTTTGAAGCGTCCACTGCTAGGACCAGCTAAGTAGCGCCCCTATGATAGGAAACTCTCCATAAAAATTTACCACTCCAACACCCTAGCTTAAGTAGCGATGTACAGGGGAACTACCCTGGAACAAATCTATCAGCAGAGACCCTACTCTAACTTTAGTGCTTGTAAGTAACCGTCAAGAATCATATCCAATGAGTATTGTGTAAGGTCAGTAAACCTAACCACGTATGTAGCCACTATTATGGCTCCCTGCTTCATCTTTAAAAGATTCTGAATCATGATAGAGAGCAAGAATTATGGAAATTACTCCTCATGAAACAATAGTTTAAATTCTTCTCATGACAAAGTCATCTCAATATGCATATAGGTAACTAAACCCCACCAGTGCCCAGCCGACCCAGAAAAAGACTAGCTTCGAAATCCACCATCTGGCCTACCGATGTCCACACCATCCTAAAAAAGTTAGAACACTCACTCCATCCTATCCTCTTCCACCTGAGGGCTTGGATCACCACGAAACCTCAATGGCCTCTGGTGTAAGAACTCATGAAGCACGCTCAGCATGTGCTTGACCTTGGCCTTTGTTGTCGGTACTACCTACTGCTCCACAGGTGGAGGTGCCTCCGTTGGCCCACCCAAAGGAATGGGATTGCATGATGAGACATGTATTGAGGCCTCATCACTCTCAATATCATCATCATGAACTGGAGTGGGTATCCTGGTTGGCTACTATCGCAAAGGAATCCTCAAAGTTATCAAGGAGTACCATAATCAGATGAGCATATATATATATATATAAAGAACAATAGAAAAGGGGAACTGAATCAACAAACATATTTGAAGACTCAATACTATATGATGCACATACCATTTATCCCTTCAACAAATGTCTAAGCATGTCGAGTCGACAAGAGGGTAATAAAGCTCCTAGTGAATGGATATGTCGGTCGTTGCACCATCACTGGACTCCCTGGCCTGAGAGACACTCTCGAGAAATGTTGACACTATTTCCCTAAAACCAACCAATACATATTTAGGGAAACTTACAAACAACGTCCCAAGGGTCGAAATACCTATGATACTACTTTTTCATGACCAGACCTAAGTCGCAGTTTGATCTGCAACTACCTCAAGCCTGCCTCTTTAGGTCATGGGGTGAAAACTGGTGTTGAAGACACAAAAGACTCGAGGAGGCCTTTGCATAAGTACATATACACACACACACAACCAACTCAATGAAAAGGGGAAAAATACAGTAAACCATACATGTAGTAAAGAAAGCATACAGTAAAAAAATGGGGAAAAAAGGGACCACTAAATAAACCATACATGCATGGACCACTAAATAGTATGGATACAGTAAAGAAAGATGAAATGAAAAAAGGGGAAAAATGCATGCCCAAATGAAAACTACCCCAACATAATAGAAAAATAAAAGTAAAGCTACTGAAAAATCCCTACTCCTGAAACCTAGATGTGAAAACCGCGTGCGGCCCAGGATCTTAAACCCCTAAACTCCTCCAAAGTCACGATCAAACCTGTTCATCGTCTACATAAGGCACAATATGTGTGGGAAAAGCCCATGCAGGGTTGTGTGTAAACATACTTAGTAGGACACCCTAAAATGAAGGGGGATTAGTAATAGATACAAGATGAAAAGAAATACATAAGATAGAATAAAGTATAGTAAACGAGTGCATCTTAAACCAATGAGAGAGTGAAGTAAGCTCATCCAAACACTAAAATCTAGAAATGGTGAGAAGGTGAACATCATGTCGAGTCTTCACTACCTATATTAGAATAGTATACTCATCCAACAATGATATTCTAGACACAGAAAGCACATGGAATACCCCACAAATCTTCGCCTCTCCAAGAAAGAGAGTAACCAGATCCTAAGAAGTGGGTACTGCAATAGGGTGTAAATATATATATATATATGCTCAGTCAAAGAAACCCAAATGAGAGAGTAAGGGGATTTCCATCTCCCAGATCATTCCAGTAAAAGAGTCTCTAACATTCCCAAAAGTAACCATCATCAATAATCGGAATTCCTCACGTCTTCCATGGACTGTAACTGAAAGGGGCTCAAACACCATACCTTTATATTTTCTACTTAGGTCGGGTGTATCTCGCCCGCACAGTTTTTAGGCCGCATTAAAAGAATTCATCTCAGTGGGGAAAGCACCCCTCTTACTCATGATCTCAAGGTAGCATCAAATCACATCTCTCCATTGATCTATAGATCTAGATGATGCAAACTCAATGTATAGGAACCACACCACAGTATGTCAGGGGGTTTCACTCTAAAAGTCATCAAGTACCCACTCCCTTGTGTGTTAGGGGGATTCCACTCAGAAGTCGGTGGTAGAGGACCCACACCCATGATGATGGGGGATTCCATTATAATATTCATCTTAGAGGACTCACACCCTAATTTTTCTGGTGGATTCCACTCTTGTTCATCAAGGACTAATTCCCTAGTGCGTCAGGAGGATTCCACTTAGGAGTAGCTGATAGAGGACCCACGCCCATTCTGATGGGGGATTCCACTCTTCAAAAACATTAAAAGAATATTCCATAGATATTTCTTTCATGATTCCACATTTAATGATATTATTAACAAGGCTCCACACATCCAAAAAAAATCACACTATTTTGATCCTTGAGAAAAAAACATGTGAGGTAGACAATTCATTTTCCCCAATCATACATCTGATGGAAAAGTTGTGTAACACCACACTAAACTTGAATGTAATCTCATGGGTCCCACGTCTCAGGTCCAAAAATAATTATATAGATCATACCATTTCTATTCTCTTGAAAAAACACACGGTATCAACTACTCTATCATCCAAAACAAATAACCGGTGAAAATGTTGTGTTTTACCACATAGCGTGCAAACCAGACTCTATGGGGATTGCACTTTGACTTTTATTTTAAACACATAAAATTAATCTTGAAAAGTTATCCCATGGACCAGGGTTATTCTGCCGCTGACGGCGTGTTAATCAGACATCCTATTTAGAAGATAGGTCTGAAACAAGTTTTCTGAATAATAATAATAATAATAACAATAATAAATTCAAGCACTTAGTTGAACTGATCCACAAAACCCAGTCTTAAAATTCTCTAATTGTTCTAAGAATATTTGTCTCAAAGATAGGGATCCATGGTCGTAGACAATGCATCAAACAGATGTGCATATTAAAAGATATGGAATTTTTAATGCCTTAGGGTCTAAAACAGACCAGTCCGGCCAATTCTGGCCAGACCCGTCCACCTGGGCTAGCCCACTCTGGCCGGCCCGGTACTATTGAACCAGTCCATGGTCCTCCTAATGATAGAATGACCTGCCTCCTTTCAATGAATCTCATCACCCCCAGTCTCCCCACACTCCCTTTGTCAACGTGCGACCCGTCTCATGTGGGTAGCTACCCCCTAGGGTAACGAGTCACGACCCCGCTCTACCTCTAGCCTAGCCTCAATGGCTCTCCTCTATAATGATGCCACCAGACGACCCCACTTTCCCTCATAATATACCCCACTGATATCACTTTAGTTCCTTGCCAGTCCGCATGATACCGCCTCAATTCCCTACTGCCTCTAACCTACTCTATTTGCTGGAAAACCGCACCGCCAGTCACCCCAATGCCCCATCGTCGCGCTCTACTGGCCGCTGCCCATGTTAGAGTTGCACTACCTTCAACTTATGTAGGTCAAAAAAATCACTTTGTAGGTCTAAAAAAATAAAGGATAGAAGTTTCAAGATCCTCGAGGTGAGGTCTTCACAGTGTCAGGCTCTGCTCGGCAATTTGACAATATTTAGACGTAGCGCCAATTTAAGGAGAAGAACAGAGAAGAATGTGACAAATCAGGGGTTCAAAAAAGGATCAGGTGATGAACATGTTCATTTTTCCATCACCTCGATGCTCAAAACAAGTAAAGATGATGATGAAATCAGGAATAAATAAGAAGTGAATTGGGGTGAAGAAATTTAACATGAAACCTACCTGAGAAATGACCAATTTGGCATTGATGATCGTACTTCGATTTATCTCATTTCACTATTTCAATTATTCTTCTCAAAAAATAAAAGATAGGGAGATGATATTCTTATTAATTGGATAAGAAATTAGGGGCTAACCATAATTGAATTCCCTTACCCATTTATTCATTGAAATATATATGGTTTTGGAGTTTTAACTAAAATTGACCCGCCAATGGGTGTGGAATCTGAATGTCCCATGCCCCCTTATTTTATGTCCCGCCTAGGTAAAACACCTCATTCTAAACTCAACGGTGGTCTCGGATTTCAAATCCAAGTCCCTTTTTGAATGTTATTTTCTTCAGTGTGTGGGGTAAAATAATTAAATTTAATTATTTTAATGATGACTTTACCCCTTGGTGGATTTTTTCACAGAAGTCCCAAGGTGAAGAAAGTTATGACCTTCTTAGGGTAAACATTGCATTCTAGACTCGACCATGGCCTTATATTTCTGATCTAAGTTATCATTTAAGAGTTATCTCATCTCTCTTGCATGCATAGTAGAAAATATACTTAATATTTTTATAAAAATTAATTATGGGCACATTGGGCCTCGGAATTGCACATTGTCTCAACACCCAACTTTGAAATCACAAGTAGAAATATTTCTATGTATTACCGAAAGAAAACCAAGTTTCTACATACTACTAATTTCACTTTAATGTGACCTTATATTATTTAAATCCTTTATATTATTACACATATTTCCCTCACCTAACTTATAAAAGGGTACATCTTTTACTCTATTTTTTCCAAAATGTGATCCATATATATCATCCATGATCTAACCAAAAACCTTATTATCTTACATTAATTCATTTATGAGATTGAATTATTACCCTATAACATCATCATAAGGCTTAATATGTGTGCCAAAGGTGGTCTATTAATGAAGAGGTAATCATCTTACCCAGACCTTTCAATGTTTATTTCTTCATATAAATACAAAAAATATATTTTATTGACTATAAAATGATGAATAAAATATGATAATATAATCAGATGTTATTATTTATAAATAAAAACCATTTTTTGTCTCCTTTCAATCAAATAAGAAATGAATGTGTCTCTCATGCGTACCTTTGGGATACTACCTCCATGTAACAATATGAATCATTTTACATACTCATCATTCATGAAAGGTTATTATGATGAATTTAATGTTTATATATAATATTTATGACATAATTAAGCTTTAATATTTATAATATATTTTCTAATTTATCACCTTTCTATCATTGGAAAATGATAATTTCACTCATTCATACACGTGGACTGCCACCTCAACGAAGCGATGTGATTCACTTTCCATTTTTCCATTACATAAATGGTAATAAAGATAAATTTAATTAAAATATAGGATGTATATTATGTAATAATTATTTTAGAATATTTTATTATTATATACCTTTATTTTGTTAAATCTATCAAAATTTTGAAACATTATCAGTCCGTAAGTATGGTCCACCGTCTCCACAAAGTGATGTAACTCATTTTCATTACCAATTTTTATAAAAGTTTATAAAAGTATATATAATAAATAAATATTATAATTATTTAAATATTAGTATTATTTTTATTATGAAACCATTACCATGCTTCATTTACCAAAACCATAGAACTGAAATATTCATGAGAAACAGACCAGTTTTCACCTGAATGTTCATTTTAACAAAGAAATTATTAACAAAAGGATAATAAGATACCATAAAAGAATGATATATAGTAATTTATACATGAATATTTTTATATAATATACTTATAATTAAATAATATTTATTATATAGATTTTTTTAATGCATACAAATCAATATGAGACATTAATTTAAGGTTTATGTTATAATCACATCTCTTTTTGGGATAGTGTACGATAAATTTCCATTACGGTTAAATTATATTGATCATACACTATAAACCACATATATTTTATTTTGATCTAGTTATTAATAATATTTTAATTTTTTATTACATTTTCCTCGTAATGGTATTTAAAATTAAATAGGATTTTTTTAAATAATAATTGTGCTTATTGCATCTTTGGTCAAGGAAATTATTCTTACATGCCAATACTCTTTAAAATTGTTTTAAGAATATTTTTACCATTACATGAAATGTATAAAAATAAATTTTTTACTACCAATTAATTTATTTTAAAATTATTTAATGGAATATTTTTTTTAAAAAAATCTGATCAATTCATTTTTGAGTTTTTATGAATGAGTGAAATTAATTTCCTCTCATAATATACACATAATGAATAGATTTTACCACCATCATGACCATTAATTTCTTTGAATGTTTCTTTATAATTTTCCTTGAATTTATTCAAATAAAATAATTCTATCAATATTAAAGTATTTTTTTGAAATTTTATGAAAAAGGAAATAATATTTTTATATGGTTTTCAAAGAAAGGTTTGAATGATATTTTAAAATTATTTTTCATCTATATCAATATAATTTATAGATTTTTATGATTCACTAAGGATGTGATATTAGGATACCATCAGCCTTTATTCCCTAAATTTATTTTGATAATTTAATCATGATTCTATAAAACCCATTTCTTTTAGATGGGTTAATTAAGTAATGATGATATTTTTATGAAAATAATTTCTTTTACACAACCTATTATATGATGAAATGGTGGAATGTTTATAAACCCCATTTATTTTCGATGGGTTATTATATGATTATTTGATAACTATTGTTTATACTCTTATGGAATTCATATATGTGGTTTTATTTAAGTTATGGGTGGTACTGGAATTATATATCCCTTACATTGGGTACAAAATCATATATCATGAGATAATAAGGATTGTAATGGAATGTGAACCAAAATTAGTATGATAATTTTTACACAATGATAGTTTTGGGAGTGATCTATGACTAACAAAAACCTAGAATGAGGCGTAATCATAACGAACTATGATAGTTTTGACTATGATCCTTAAATAATAAAATAATTTTCTATTCTTATGTTTTTGACACAAATATTTGTCTTATGATTTTGATATTTCCTCATGGATCATGATTGATTAATGATGATTTCACACCCTTATGTATTTTTATATTATAAATCCTTATTCCATGATTTATAATTAATGATCATGGAATTGTTGAATATGAGTTTCTTAATTTATGATCAATTTATCATGCACTTCTTATTATCTTATTCTCATTTATGATAATTGATTGAAATTTATTATTTTTACCCTTAATAATCCTATAAGATAACAAATTTTTTAGGTTTTACTTCCCCAAGTTATGGAGAATAGTTTTGAGTAGGGTATGAATAAGATGTGTACTATGTGTGAAGAACATGATGGGAGATATTGATGACCATTCATGCAATAATTTGGTTATGTATCTAGTCTCAAAACATGCTAAACCATTTTGGATCTATAAAATTTATGGTTATGAGATATATTTAATATTCTTTTTAAATGATGAAATATTTATACAAAAAATTCTAGGGTCACCATAGTTTGTGTTAGATATTTGTTTAGTTATTTTTTATTATTGGTATTAGAGAAATTTTTTGAATAACAGGGAGATAATTCTTGGTATATGATAAAATTCTGAAGTTGTGGTAAGGTATATATTATGTGGTTTTCTTAGAAAATGTATCCATGTCTGGATAGGTTTTTTCGTAGATACACCTATTAGTAATAACCCTGAATAGTAAATATTGGATATTAAATTGATCATAAACCATTGAAATATGAGTGGGCCTAATATTTCACATACGAATAGACACTCCTTAGGGGATATTCTTAAGTTAATTGAAATTTTAATTATTTATAATTATGATGAATTTGAATAGATAATGAAGATGTATGACCTAGGGAAAACCTGAAGTTTCATAGATTGAAAAGAATGTTCCATTATTTAGAAATCCTATGAATGATTTTTCATGATTATATGATAAATTGCTATGATTACTGATTCTGACATAATGGACTTTGATTTTAGTCAATGGAATTAAATAAGAGGAACTATAATATTTTTTAATGTGATGAACAATTAAATTATTATCCTCATGTGAAACTAAATGAAATGGTTTATGGAATGTAAAACCTTATCATTATTCCAAAAAAGTTATATCTATACATAATTAACGACATCAACTTAGGAGAGTCTCTAAACATACCAAATAAGAAAAAAATATAGTTTCATGGGGGAAAATTGATGGATACCATTTAGGAAAGATGATTCATCTTCAAATATATCGATAATGTGGGATAAATCACCTAGAAAAAATATTAATGGAGTAGAAAATGATTTATGTGTGGAAAAGAGAGAATAACCCAACTAATTATTGGGTAAAAATTAGTAGTTCAATAAATAGAAATTAATTTCATCATAAGGTGCTACTAATTATAATTTCATGATTGTGGGGAACTTGGGCATTGTATTAGTCAATTCCCTATTCCAAGGAAAAAATCCTAGACCAAGTACTTTCCATCATATATAAATCATTAAATTTGATCATGATGGTTAATTAAAATTTATCCTCCACTCTATAGTTATAAATGTCAAGTTGAGGTTTATATGAATGTTCCCTTTGAAAATATTATTAATCAAATTTTAGTGGAATTCAATATGATTTTGAGCATTAATTATCTCTCTCTACATATGTACCTTATAAAATTATATTATAAGGACATCTCATTTAATATATAAAATCAACCAATGAAAATATACTGGTGAAAGAATGAATATGAGTTTTCAATGGAGATTACATCCATTATAGCAGTGTTACTAAATATTTACAAATGATATTTTCTCAAATGATTAAGAATGAACAAAAAAATTGAAGATAAGATTATTGTTCTAGATTTTTTTGATGTATATCCTGAATAATTTATTAGACTAACCTTAAATTGTGATATTTATTTATTAATAGAACCCATAAATGGTTTAAAACCTATCTCAAATAATCTATATTTAATAGACCCAATTGAGTTATAGAAGTTCAATGATTCAACTCCATGGGAATCTTAATATGAGATTCATATACCCTAGTGCATCACCATTGGGTGAACCTATTATTTTTATTAAGAATAAATATGGGTTAATGTTATTTCTCATTGATGATTAAGAACATAAAAATATCACTATCAATAAAATATATCATTTAACCCATATTGATGAAATTTTTAATCAACTGTGAAGGGCTCAATAATTTTCCATGATTTTCCATCATTATAGATATCATCAAATATATGTGAAAATAGAGGATATAATGGAGACAACATTTTATCCAAGGTATGTTCATTATGAATTTATATTAATTTAATTTGGATGTAACAATTCCCATACTATCTTTATGTATTTAATGAATAGAGTATTGAGATATTACCTAAATCAATTTTTGGTGGTATTTATAGATAATATTCTTATATATTATAGGTCCAATAAAGATCATGAAGATCATTTTAGGATTATATTGAATAAATTGATAAAGGAAATGTTTTGTGCCAAATTTAACATGTGTGAATTCTAGATACATAAAGTTTCATTCCTAGGTCATATAATCTAAAGTGAGGTTATATCGATGGATCCTTCAATGAATGATGTTTTTGACCAATAGACAAAACCAACCATAGTGATGGATATCCTTAGTTTTCATGGGTATGATGGATATTATTGATTCCTTGTGACATATTTGTTATCTTTATATAATCTAACAACCATGTTAAAATGTAAGGGATCCATGTTCCACTGGATAGATGATTGTGATGAATATGTCAAGGAACTGTAGAGATTGTGGGTCATAGAAATTTTCCTCACACTACCCTAAAGTATAAAAGGGTATGTAATCTATATTGATTCCTTGAAAAAACTATTAGGATATTTATACATGAAAAATTATTTGGTTCTATATTATGCTATATTCCAATTGAAAGTTCATGAGAAATTTTACCCAACTTCTGATGTGCAGTTGGAAGATGTAATTTTTTCATTGAAAATATAGATTCATTACCTATATGTTGTAATATGTGATATATATAATAATAATAAAATATGAAATTTTATATTCACACAAAAATAGTTGAATTTGAATTAATAGAGAAGGTTATATTTGATTAAATATTATTACATCTCAATACACAACAACCCTAGTAAGGAAAAACTGGTGGATGATTCTCGAAGTCAGAAGGTCCATCCTATTTAGTTCATGATGAGTAATGAAAGAGATCCAGTTTTATGGATTATTAGAATATTGTTCTTAAAATAATTATTAATATAAAATATTAATCTTTCTTAGATTATTCTGAACCATTAATACATTTGATGGGAAAATATACCTAAAAAATATTTGGAACTATAGAAGAAGTTGAGGAATGTTTCTGAGTTCATCCAGGGCTATAATGGATTGATAGAGTTTATGAAAAGAGTATGTATCCCATTAATACCATATATAATAAAGGATTCATTTTATTATTCTCATGTTCATAAATATATATTCATCCTAGTTGTATGAATATGTATAGAGATATAAGATAATATTTATGTTCGGACATCATGAAAAGTGTTATTAAAGATTATATATCTTGATGCCTCATATATTGGTAATTTAATAATGATAGATATAATACTAAGGGGATGTTACTACCATTACCCATACTATAATTTAAATTAGAAAATTCCACAATGGATTTCATCACCAGATTTCCCAAAACATCTAAAGTCCATAATATTATTTGGGTTGTAGACAATTTTACCTGAATTCTATACATTTAATTATAATAAGAGAATATTTTTCTCTTGATCAAATTTCCAAGATATACATTATGTAAGTGTTATAGTTTCATGTAGTGCCAAAATATATTCTATCGAATAAAAATCTAAGGTTTTACTTGATGTTCTAGAGAAGGATTCATAATACTTTGAATATAAAATATAACATTAGCACTATACTTCATCCTTAGACTGATGGTTAATCTGAGAGGACCACTAAAACCCTAGAAAATATGGTGTGATAATGTTCTATATATTTAAAAAATGGGATCAATGCATTTCTCTAGTCACTTTTTTCTATATAAATCTCTTTAACATTAGAATTTGGGTGGCTACATATGAATACCTTTATGTCATGAAGTACATAACCCTATTGTACTATGATGAAAATGGGTAAAAAAGATGTTAGGACCTGAGATAGCAAAGGAAATAGAAAAGAAATTTAGATCAATCCAAAAGCACATCAAAGATGCTAAGAGATGACAAAGAATTTATGACGAAAATCATCAGTGAGATATAGACTTAAATATTGGTGACAAGGTATTCCTATAAATATTTCCTTAGATGAAGTTTATGATATTTTTTAATAATTGTTTGTTGAGCCCAATATGTATCATTTTCTTTAAAAAATCGATCATATCAAATGGATTCTTATCAATCAGTGCTTCCACTAAATATCTCTTAGTGTTAGGATGTGTTTCATGTGTATATCTAAAGGAAGAAAATACATGATCTTTTATATGTATTGAACTCAAATGTCACACCACTAGAGAATGATATCTCTAATGAGGAACAATCTATAGAGATTATAAATCGATGATACAAATTATTGTGGAACAAGACCACTCACCTGGTAAATGTTTTTTGGAAAAGAATATAAATTTTATGAAGATATATAGGAACCTAATGATGTGGTGAGGAATTATTATCCTAATTTTTTTATATCTGAGTGATCAAATTTCGAAGGATAAATTCTTATATAGGGGGTAGAATATAACACCTTGATATTTAATAATTTATTTATCTTTAATAAATTTTAAGTTTTTCAGGGAATTAATTACATGAAATACTAAAATTATGTGAATAATATTTATATATTATAATTTAAACTATATAATATTTTATTTAAATGAAAAATAATTTTCATGAATGATTTCTAATTCTACTAGGAAATGCAATTGGTCCGAAAGAATTTTTTTGAAATATTTTGTTTATGAACATTGTTTTATCATGGATGTTTTATTATAATGGTGTTTTATTTTCTATAAAAATTAATAAAAAATATTAATTTTTTAATTTTTTTCACATTAATAAAATGAAATAATTTCTTATTAAATAGTAATAAATATAAATAAAACCATTCAAATGTAAAAAGATATTTTTTCCTAAAAATAGTTTTTATATATGCAATATGTTTTTATCTTAAATAAATTAATCCATAATTATGAATGTTCTTAATAAATTTATATGTTGTATATTGAATAAAATGTTTTAACATTCTCTAATGGTTTTTACATAGAATTGAATATTAATTAATCTATTTTTATTCATATATACACACTTTTATAAAAATGTTTTTCGTTGTGTATTACATACTTATTTTAAAATGAAATTATTCAAATTAGAGGAATGAAATTTTATAAACTAGATTCCATATATGGAATTAAAATTTCAATGTTAGGTAATGATGGAACTATCATTTTAGTCATAATGAATAGTTGAAATAGTTAATTTTTTTACCAAGGATAGGGTTAAAATGAAGTTATTGGGGGTATCCTATGAGATAAGGGTAAAAATGAAACATAAAACTATCTAAATATTATTGGATGAATATATTTTTTCCTTTTATTTTCCCACCTTCAAAATCGTTTCCATTTACTTCCACTTTAATATCAAAGTAACTTTATATTATTTCAATATTTGATGAAATTCCTTGTGTGTCTCACCCCTCACTTATAAAATGATACCTCTCCTCCTCCCTTATTCAAAAAATATGATTTATCTATAATTTTCAATCCTTTAAAAAAATATTATTCTACATACCATAGTTATTTGTAAAATTTTGATATTTTTAAAAGAACAAAATAATTGTGGTAGTGTATACAAAATGAAATACCGAGCTTAAATGACCTAAAAAATATATCAAAGTTGTAACCTATTAGTTAAATTTATGGGTAAAAATAGTATTAAATAAATTATGAAAGATAAATATATAAATTTTCAAATAAATATAAAAATATTGATAAATTCTTTTCAAATAATCACTCATTTTTTAGTTAAATAATTTTATTAATCAAAAATATACTTTCTTCAAAAATGATTTTAATTGGTTTAAGTGATAAAATATTATAATTAATTCCTAGAAATTTTTTAAAATTTATTTGATAAAATTAAATTCATTTTTGAAATAATCATATCAAAGTTAAATTAGGGTGAAATTTTTGGATACTTCAAAAAATATAGATTTTTTGGTAAAAAGTGAAGAATAACAATTTTTGTAAAAAGGTCATTTATTTCCAATAAATTGAGTAATTTATATGTTCCAAGATTCATTAAATTTAATTAATTGTAACATAAGTATTAATTTTTTATATTTAATCCAATTAATTACATTTTAATCAAATTTATATTTTATTTTAGTATAAGTTTATTTTTTAGTTTAAAACTGATTTGTTTCGTAAAACTTTTTTAAAGTGCATAATGTTTCTCCATTTTAATTTTTTTAAACCCCTAATTATGAATAATTTAAATAAAATTTATACATTATATATCTATAAATATAAATTTAATTTTATATAATTAATATTACTAGTCTTTGAGCTAATATAAAATCATATTTTTCTTCAAAAAAAATTTTCTTGAAAAACCCTATTTTTTGTCGCATCTGTGGGTTTAATTATAAATTAAATTATTACAATTATATAAATTGAATAATTTAAAATATATTAAATATTTTGAATTAGAATAATTTATATTATATAATAATTTAAACTTAATTTTTTGTTATAATGAATAGTGAAAACAGTAATAATATTTTACCACAGTTAAGGAAAAAATAGGTTTATCAGGGGTTAAACAAAAAATATAATAGTTAAAATGACCTAAAATTTATAAAAAATATATATTTAATGGACATATTTTTAACATTTTCACATATAATTCTTAATAATTATCCATTTTATATATTTTTTTCATGTGAAAAATATGGGTACACCATTTTCTTTTCAAAAATTCCAAGTATGCCCTCTTCCCCACTTATAAAAGGTCACCCACACTCCACTCCTCATCACACCATAAAATTAATTTTTCTTGGAAAAGACCTACCAAAATAAATTATTTAACTCCCTAACCATGAACTATATCCCATGTTTTGATCATAAAACTATCCTAATAAGTATTTTGGTGTTAACCTAAGGTGGTTGTCTAAAAAAGAGGTATCCTGCTTAACTAAGAGTTTTTATTTTATTTTTTCTTCCACCTACATAAATTATAATTAAATTATGATTATATAATAAAAAATTATCTCTCATTTACTAAGATTTTATTAAATTAATTTCTTAACCAAAATCAATTTCATATTCCATCAAATGGGAAACAAAACCATTTTTCATGTGTATGGCATACTACCGCCTCGCAAACTGATGTAAATAGTTTTCCATCATCGCCTATCATGGATTATTATAATAATGGATTTAAATTATATATATTATATTTTTAACGTAATTATACTTATGGAATTTTGATATCACATATACCTTATTTAATTTCATTCTGTGTGGGATACGATGATGTTGCTCGTGAGTACGGCCTCGCGAAGCGATGTGATTCATTTTTCAGTAATTATTTACATGGAAGGTAATAATGATAATTTAAATGAATATATGTGGTATATATGATTTCATTATGATATTAATTACATATTTATAATTCTTAAATTAAAATATATCAATTTATTTCTTATATTTCCCATCAATGAAAAATTATAGAATCATTCGGAAGTACATGTGGACAACTACCTCCACTAAGCGATGTGATTACTTTATAATCACCACATAACATGGATGATACATATAATTATTTTTTAAAAAAAAATAATGTATTTATTATGTTATGATCATTCCTTAAAGATAAAATAATGCATACCTTTTTTCCATAGTGATCATTGAAAAATGTAAACATTACTCATACGTATGTACATTCTACAATATCCTTGCATGTAACATAGTAAATATTTCCTAAAAAACATTAATTATTGGTTTTAAAAGTATAATTTATGCATAAAAATTTTAATTACATAATTATTATTATTCTATATATGTTTAAATAATGTAATCTTTTACCATAGTCAACACACTAAATCCATTTTGAAACAATGGACCAAACATCCTCAAAACACCTGACACAGACTTAAATGTTTAAGTATTTAATTATGTAATTAAAATAAAAAATAATAATTTAATAATAATTTATTATACTATAAAATTATCTTAATAAATCAAATAATTTATATACATTCATTATACAGGAGATAATGTACATACATTGAAATTCTGGACTCAAGGTAAGGGACTTTGACAGACCAAAATTATGTGCATATTTTTATTCAAATTATGATTATTTATTCATAATTTTCAATGATAAAACCCATTTATTTTGATATTTTATTAAAATAATGGGTAATTTGAACTATATAATTAAAATGAGCTAAAATATAAAAATTTCTTAATTCTAGAATTTTGACATATTTTAATGACTTTGGTATTTAAATTATAACTTTTAAATTATAGATCCAATTTATGTGATTATATTTTTAGTATTTATTGATTTTTGGGATACAAAATTTTCATCAGAACCAATATTTGATTCAAAAATCTATAGTCCTAAAAAAATCAATAAAGTTGAGAAATTGTTAGGGAGGACATAGTGGACCCTGCTCCAGAAAAAAGGTACAAATTGTGATAAATGTCTCCAATTGAGGTGATTCTAGATGGATTAGAAATAGAACTCATAGAATCATTTAAAAATTAAATTTTAAGGAGTTATTCACACATTAATGTAGTTATTGGATGCTCAACATTAAAGGATGGTTTAGGATGAATTTATCCAGAATAAAAACCTAGAGCAAATTATTTATAACTTCTTCTAAACATGGCTGATTAAGCTGAAATCTAGAGGAAAAATGAAAAATACATTTTAGAAAAACCTTTTTTAAGGAACCATTTATAAATTAGGTAACACCCCGACCCTAGTTACCCAGATTTGGTGCATTATTTCATAACATTAGCATGATCACAAAATATCAAGTCTCGAAAGACCGATTAGTTTAGTAGCCTTGGATATACTAGATACATTTATAAGTTTTACATTACATTATAAAACGAAAAACTACAACAACATAGTCTCTATAGGCCACACTCATATCCCTTAGACTATCCATGCAGTTCAGTCATAATATACTTCTTCACATCTTGGGAAAAATAAAACATAGAAAGGGGTCAGCTCAGATGCTCGGTAAGGATAACAATATAGTACAAACTTTCATAAATAAGCATAAAAATTTAAGGCAATATAAGACTAGAAAAAAATCCTTTTAAACTTGAACTTCAGAATAATATGTAAATGATAAAATCAAATAATTTCATTTACTTATTCACATGGATATTCTACTAGTCGAATAATCACATGCAATATCAATAGCCACTTTCATAATGATGGATTGCATAATGCCAGACTTCATAACCACATAGTCAAGGCCTTGTGCCAAGACTACAAATAAGATTTTTTCAATCCATTGTGCTAATACACTAGTTTGTCTCATGATACCTACCGATGCATCTAGGAGATATATCGGGATCCACCCATCACTTACTAAGTCCAATTCATTCCTTATATGAAAAGGTTCAAACATAACATAAACATTTGTATTAAAACTAGCATACGAAATGTCAATACTTTCTCCATAAACTATGAATGGTGTGAAAATAACACATCCATGGTTAAACATATCACAAAACCTTCGATACAATATGGAAGTTTTGTATCATAATAAATCAACTTCAATTAAGCTTCAAATTCATCAAAGAATGCTGACATAGATGAAATCAAAACATTTTTTAGAGAAATAAATCTTTCTATTTTGAAATAATTTAAAGGTCATATAATTATAAAGAAAACATTTATTTTGAAAATATTCTTATAATTTTTTAAGGGAAGCTTTGACATTTTTATAATGTCATAAATAGTCACACCTTCCGTATAAGTTAAAAAAACATTCTTACCTTAATTTTGTCGAAAAGGTCATAAAGTACCTTGTTTGGAAAAAGACAGAAATATTCCTTTCAAACCATTTTATAAAAAGTAAAACAAGGGTATAAATTAATTTAACCCATAGTCTAGTAAATAGTAAAAATGTTTTGGAATACATTTTTAGGAAACATGGATGTGGATGATAAAGTGGTCCCAATAGATACATTACGCAAAAACAATCTCAGATAATAAAGAGATTATAAAATTAACCATTACCCTGTACTTTTCCTTGGTCGAGGGTATGTTAACCTCCTGAATAATAGTTAAATAATTGTTATTAAATTACACAATAACTATATACATAAATATGATATCATATGTGATCTTCTAATATTGATTTGTTAATGATATTTCAGTAGTATCATCATTTCGGGTGTTAATTGATTCGTTTTCCTTTATATTTTTTTTATGTAAGTAATATTTATTATGGATAGGGTGTATCTTATTAATATTTATAATTATATTTAGTCTTTAAACATTATTTTTAATCATAAAATAAAAATTATTCTTGAATGGATACGATGGGGAATGAATCTCATCGTGTTCCTGGAGACGGTAATCTGTACGTACGCACGAGCGAAAATATCATTATTTTGATAGTAAAATAATATATAAGTGGATGTTATATCATATATACAGAATAATTATCATATTATATTTATTATTTACATCATTTATACTCATTATTATACCCATCCAAATGATGAATTTTTTGAATAACAAACTACACCACGACGTGGAGACGGTAATCCATATGTACACACGTATGGTGACTTTGTCATTTATAGGATGGATAGAATAACGAATATTGTTGTACCATTTTTATAATAATGTCAAATTATATAAAATATACTGGTTTTATTATTTTATAATGGAAACAATAAAGAAATAGGAAGTGGAATAAGAAAAGTACTTGAAAGAGGTGATGAAATATTTACCTCTTCTTCGGATTCTTCCTTTTGATTTGATCAAAAGGGCTCCTTAGGTTGGCTCTCTGACTAATGGAAGGCCTATAAGATGAAGGTAGGACACTTTGGAGGATATTTGGGCAGGGTTTGTCTGAGCCAAATGGCTTTGAAGGTGTGAATTTGAGAGAAGGGGAAGTTCTCATTTATAAGAGGGGTGAGGGGAACCTTAGGAAAAGATTGAAATGTTATTTTATAATAAAATCATTTTCGGTTTATAATAGATCCAAAATATATTATTTAAAGGATAAGGTGGGGATGGGTCGAAAAACTCTCAACCAATAGGTTTTAGACAGGTTTGGGTCACTATATTAACCTTATCTTATAGATTTTACTATTAGTTAAATAGATTGACATTCACCATGTCTCTTTGTATCTTTATATTTTATGGTTAATAAAATTACACTAAACTAACAAGAGATGCCAAAGTGGTTCATTAATGATAAACCTATAATTATATAAGTCTTTTGGCTGAACCTTTTATTTTTAGGATTATTATATCAACCAATAATATTGTATTGGTTTTAAAAACTCATTTATGTCAATTTTGAAATTATTTAATAATTGATTTTTTTTAAGTCCTAAAAACTTTATGAATTCGAAGTAAATACATTTAATCAATTATAAAATGTAATATTAACCGAGAAATTTTTTTTAATTCATTAAAAGTCTCAAATTAGATTTATTTGGATATTTATAATATCTATTATTTTAATCTTTCATTAATATGGTAATTACTGCATCATCATTGTGTCATAAATGAATTTAAATATTTAATGTCTAAAAATTATAAATAAAATATAATTATGTATGAAATATTTTTATCTTCCTAATGAATAATTATAGTCGAATTTTTATTTTTTTTAACCCTATATTAAAAATGGTTTAGTTATTAAACTTTGAATTTAACTCTTTTAACTCTTCTTTAAATAAAATAATAATAAATGTCTTAATCTAATCCAAGTGGACCAAAGAGGTTCATATTTTATTCCTAAGGTTGTTTTTGGTTGAAATATAATTATAAAATACAATTAGGACATGTGTTAGGGTAATAATAATATCATTTTTACCCTTAATTACCTTATTTACTTTTAACTGTGGTAAATAAAAGTAAAAAGTTACTATTCACCAAATATTATTCTCATCTTATTGAACCAAATTTTACTTACTGATATCAACTGTGTCACTCGGGTTTTTTAAATTCAAAAAACAGAAATGGTAAAATTAAATTTTATACAAATTTGGAAATTCTCCTAGGAGGTGGGTAAAAGATGATAAAAAGTTCAATAAAATTTTTATGTATCTAAAATCATTATAAACTAACTCCAATGAATTACATTGAACTTATATAGGTATTATGTATCTATTTTAACCTAAAATAAATTTAAATAAAATAAATAATTATTTAAATAAAAAGTTGGTTTTGAACAATAACTCAGTGTTTTTCACTATTCATCAAAATTTTGAAATTTTCCAGAAAAATACCAAAAATTCACCCTAAGCCAATTTCGATATTCCAAATCCAAAAATGAAGTCCATTTTGAAATATAAAATTTATAAAATTTTAAAAAGTGGGTATTACTATTCATAATGGCTAGTTTGATTGGCCTCAGTGTGTTAGAATCTCGAAGTTGCGTACAATGCAAGCTATTGCATTATTCAAAGGGAAAGATATCGTGGAAGAATGGGGTGTTACATTCTTCCCTCCTTCAAATAATTTCATCCTCAAAATTTCTATAATATTACTACATAAAAAGATTCGAGTGGTTATTCTTCATAAGTTCCTCGGGTTCCCACGTTGCCTCTTCCATCTTATGGTTTTTCTATAGTACTTTTACCAGATGAGTCATCCGGTTTCTCAGCACTTGTTCTCTGGTATCATGAATTTTGATAGCCTCATCACAATAAGATAGATCAGGTTCCAGCTCAATTTCCTCATAGTTGAGTACATGCATTGGGTCAGGCATGTATTTTATCAACAGTGATACGTGGAACACAACGTGAACTTTGGAGAGACTTGGAGGCATTTTCAACCGGTAAGCTACAGCCCCAATTCGTTCTAGATTTTCGAAAGGTTTGATATACCTAGGACTTAGATTACTTTACTTACTAAATCGTATAACTTCCATCCATGTACATACCTTCAATAAAACATGATCTCCTACCTGAAATTCCAATTCCTTCCTCCGGTTATCATCATAGCTATTCTACCTACTTTGTGTTGTTCTGATGTGGGTTTGGATAACCTTCACCTTTTCCATAATTTCCTTAACAAGTTCTAGGCCTACGAGTTTTATTTCACCAACATCATCCCAACAAGTTGGTGTGCGACATCTCCTGCCATATAACGCTTCATATGGTGCCATCTAAATACTTGAATGGAAGCTGTTGTTATAAGAAAATTATACCAGAGGTAAATATTTATCCCACATACCTTGAAAGTCAAGTGATAAAGATATCAACATGTCTTCTAAGGTTTTAATAGTCCGTTCTGATTGTCCATCAGTTTAAGGGTGGTAGGCAGTTCTCAAACGAAGTTTAGTATCCAGGGATTTCTGAAGATTTTTCTAGAATCTTGATGTAAAATGGGGATAAATATTAGAAAAAATTCGATAGTGGAACACCATGGAGTCTTAAAAATTCATTAATATATAGTCTTTTTAAACGTTCAAGTGGTAAATCTTCTATTATAGCAAGAAAATGTGCTGACTTGGTAAGATGGTCAACAATGACCCATATTGCATCATTCCTTCTAGGTGTCTTTGGTAGCCCTATAACAAAGTTCATCATAATATTATCCAATTTCCACTCAGGTATGGGAAGAGGTTGCATGACTCCTCCAGGCTACTGCCTTCCAGCTTTCACTTGTTGACAAACCATACATCGTGACACAAAATCAGCAATCTCCCTCTTCATGTTGTCTCACCAAAAATGTTCCTTCAAATCTCTATACATCTTAGTGATACCAGGGTGTATAGAGAAATTGGAGTTATGAGCATCATCCAACAATTCCCTTTTTAGATCAGGTATGTAAGGAACTCAAAGTCTCTTCCCAAATTCAAAATTTCATCTTCATATATGATGTCACTCAATCTCCCATCATTCACAACATTAATTTTCTATTGAAACTCCTCATCATCAGTCTAAGAACTTTTTATCCTTTCTAGTAAATATGGTTTGGAAACCATTTGAAAAAGTATTGATGTTTCAACTTTCATGATTATTCCCATATCTATTTTCACTAGATCTATAAAAATTGGATCCCTTTCAACTCTCATCTTGTTCAAAAGTCCATGATCCTTTCTACTCAAAGCATCTGCCAACTTATTTTCCTTCCCTGGGTGGTAGTGTATTGTGCAATCATAATCCTTGAGTAGTTCAAGCCATCTTCTTTTCCTCATGTTGAGTTATTTCTATGAGAAAATATACTTCAAACTCTTGTGATCGGTATATATCTCACATTTTTCACCATAGAGATAATGTCTCCATATCTTCAAAGAAAATATTGCAGCTACTAACTCAAGATCATGAGTAGGATAGTTTTTCTCATGAATTTTGTTCTGTCATGATGCATAGGCAATAACTCTATCATTCTGCATAAGGACACAACCATGTCCTTTCTTTGAAGCATCACTATAAATAAAGAACCCATCATTCCCTGATGGTAGAGTCAAGATAGTAGTATTGAATAATCTTCTCTTAATTTCTTCAAAACATTCTTCACACTATTTTGTCCAAAAAAATTTAACCCCTTTACGTGTGAGCTTTGTTAATGGGTTATCCAACTGGGCAAAATTCTGGATGAAATGTCAATAATAACCTACTAAACCAATAAAATTGCATACCTCGGTTATAATCATCGGTACTATCCATTCCTGGATTGCCTTGGTCTTTTAAGGATCAACAGAGATTCCATCCTTAGAGACAATATGTCCAAGAAACAAAATCTCCTGAAGCCATAATTCACACTTGCTAAATTTCCCATATATTTCATTTCTTCTAAGAGTCTTTAGAATAACGTGCAAGTGATTTTCATGATCTTAGTATCTTTTGGAGTATACTAATATATCACCAATAAATAACACTACAAAGTCATCAAGATATTCCTTGAAAACTATATTTATTAGATCCATGAAGACAGAGGGTGAATTAGTCAATCTAAAAGGCATTACTGTAAACTTGTAATGCTCGTACCTGGTTCGAAATGTTGTTTTCATA
Source organism: Viscum album (assembly GCA_963277665.1). Lineage (NCBI taxonomy): Eukaryota > Viridiplantae > Streptophyta > Magnoliopsida > Santalales > Viscaceae > Viscum > Viscum album. The sequence goes on along the minus strand of OY728151.1, from coordinate 395,684,540 downwards.
ATGTCTTCCTTTTTTACACACAATTTATGATATCTAGACTGAAGGTCAATCTTTGAAAAATATTGAGCTCCATGAAGTTGGTCAAATAAATCATCAATGCGAGTTAGGGGATACTTGTTCTTTATTTTTATAGCATTGATCTCACTGTTGTCAATGCATAACCTTCAAGATCCATCTTTATTCTTAACAAAAAGAACAGGGGCTCCCCATGGAGAAACACTAGGGTGAATAAATCTCTTATTACTCAATTCCTATAATTTTCTCTTTAGTTCCACTAATTCCACAGTGGACATTATATGAGGGGTCTTCGATATGGGACTTGAACCAGGAATTAAATCAATGGAAAACTCAATTTTTCATTCTGGAGGACGTCCAGGTAAATCTTCTAGAAACACATCAACATATTATTGCACAATAGATACATCCTCTATTTGAAAATTCTTTTCCTCGCCCATAATTATTTCATTATCTTCCTCCCTAATAATTGAATTTATTAGAGATATTGGGGGTGGATCTAGATAAGAATCAGGTGGTGACATTTCTACTCAAAAGATAAGGTACTCCTTATCATCATCAAAAATTGTAACCTCCATCTTCTTAGAATAAATTTTTGCATCATGGTCCAAAATCCAATCCATACCAAGGATTATATCAAATTAAATCATTGGTATGATGATGAGATCAGAAGATAAAGAACATTTATAAGACCTAATGGGAACTGATTCACAAAACATTGTTACAATGATACTTCCCTTAGCTGTTTTGACTGACAACTCCCTTGTTAAGTCAAATTGAAGATATCTAATTTTCTTAGCAAACTGGGAAGATATGAAACAATTTGATGATCCACAATCAAATAAATCATTATCTATACTTGAAGAAACCATTAAATTACCTACCACCACATATTTCAAAGCTTCAACCTCAGCAGTAGTGATCTCATAAGTTTGGCCTTGCTCCCTTGTACTTTTCTGAGGTAATATTCCTTGGTGCTTAGGACATTAATTTTCATAATTCCCCCTTTATCTATAATTTTAGCATTTAACATTGACAACCTCTTTCTTCCCCTTGCAATCACGCGCTTGGTGGCCTTTTTCACCACACTTGTAACAGACTCTCATTCCCTTCATGAAAGTACTAGGGTGTTTCTTCCCATATTTACTATAGGATGGATATTCAAAATTTCCCTTCTTCCCCTTATTTTCATTTCCAAAGTGTTCAGCAGATCTCTTCTTCTCTTTCTTTGATTTAAATTTGTAAGACTTAGAGAATTCCTTTTTTGTCTTAATAGAACATGAGACAATATCTTCGTATGACAAGAAGGATTTTGAGACTAATGGTCACCGGAGAAATGGTTTTAACCCATTAAATAATTGATAAATATTACTCCTTGGGTTACATATATAATCTCTTGTATACCTTGCTAACCTTGTAAATTTAGCCTCATACTTTGCGACATTATCATCCTCCTTTTGCCTCAGACTCAGAAATTGCTTTTCCATATCCGCTCGATGGTCATGAGAAAAGTATTTTTCTAGGAAAATATCTTTAAACTCCCTCCATTCCATATTTTATACTTCATCATATTCCTTTTTGTTTTGAATCAATGACCACCATTGATCTGCATCTCTCGTGAGGCGATAAAATGCCATGATAACTTTTTCCCTTTCGCTACTCCCTAAAACGTGAAATATTTTCTCTAAGGAATTTATCCATTGCTCAACTACTAATGGATTTGTACTCCCATTAAATTTTGGTGGTTTTTTCCTAATGAATCGGTCTAACATTGATCCTCCACGTTGTGGATCAGGGTGCTTCATACAGGTAAGGTTATTATTCATAACCTGACTGGGTTGTCCCAGTATGGTGATAAGCTGATCAGAACCAGTTGTTTCACCAGCTCCACTATAATTATATTGAGTAGGAGGAAAATCTCTACATGGATAACATGCATTGATATGGTTTCCATTCCTTACACTAGGCACCATTTCTAAACAATGGAATACACTAGATTAGTTTATGAATTGCAATACATAATTCCAAAATTGAAAAACAATTAACAAAAATTGAATAGTTTTTGTATATAATCCATACTCATAAAAATGTTTTCTTTGAGGAAGTATATACTCATAAACCCTACATAATGGTTTGTAAAGAAAATGATGTGTATCCTAAGCATATTCTCTGGGAGTGTCGTAACCAAGAGTGAAGCAAGTCCCGTTTTCGTGCACTAGTTCTCGTTTGAGTCTAACTCAAAGCGGTGTTTTCAGGTTTTACCCCCAGGTTCATTTGTGCCAGAGCCACCTCTACCTACTTGTATTAAGACAGGGATGTATTTCTTGGAAAACTCTCAAAATCTCTACAATACCAAAGTTCTAGAAAGTTCTTTTATACTAATCCTCAAAGTCTATCTTAGGATAATGTGCTCTAATTAGAGTTTTTCTAAATCTAGCTTCCAAGGTTTTTACTAAACTTCCTCTAATACAAATTGTAATTCCCTGAACCTAGTTTCCCAGAGTTGGTGCATTATTACATAAAATTTGTATGATCACAAAATATTATGTATCGAATGACATATTAGTTTAGTAGCCTTGTAAATACTAGATATATTCATAAGTTTTACATTAAATTATAAAATAAAAAACTACAACAACATAGTCTCTATAGGCCACACTCATATCCCTTAGACTATCCCTATAGCTCAGTCATAATATACTTCTTCACATCATAGGAAAAATAAAACATAGAAAGGGGTGAGCTCAAATTCTCAGTAAGGATAACAATTTAGCAAAAAATTTCATAAATAAGCATAAACATTTAAGGCAATGTAAGACTAGAACAAAATCCTTTTAAAATTGAAATTAAGAATAATATGGAAAAGATAAATTCAAATAATTCCATTTACTTATTCACATGGATATTCTACTAGTCGAATAATCACATGCAATAATAATATTCACTTTAATAATGATGGAATGCATAATGCCAGACTTCATAACCACATGGTCAAGGTCTTGTGGCAAGACTAAAAATAATATTTTTTCAAGACCTTGTGCCAAGACACTAGTTTGTCTCATGAGACCTACCGATGCATCGAGGATCTATAGCGGGCTCCACCCGTCACTTACTAAGTACAATGTATTCCTCATATGAAAAGGTTCAAACATAACATAAACATTCGTATTAGAACTAGCATATGAAATGTCAATACTTTCTCCATAAACCATGAATGATGTGAAAATAACACATCCACAGTCCAAAATATCCCAAAACCTTTAATAAAATATGGATGCTTTCTATCATAATAAATCAACTTCAATTAAGCTTAAAATCCATCAAAGGATGTTGACATAGATGAAATCAAAACATTTTTTAGAGAAATATCTATTTCTATTTTAAAAACTTTTAAGAGTCACATAATTATAAATAAATAAAGTATTCTGAAAATATTCTTATAAGCTTGTAAGGGAAGATTCGATGATGTTATAATGGCAAAAATATCCTCACCTGCCGTATAAGTTAAAAACATTCTTACCTTAATTTTGTCAAAAATGTCATAAGGTACCTTGTTTGGAAAATGATGGAAATATTACTTTCAAACCATTTTATAAAAATTCAAACAAGGGTATAAATGACTTTAACCCATATTCTAGTAAATAGTAAAAAAAATTGTAATACATTTTTAAGAAACATGGATGTGGATTATAAAGAGGTCCTAGTAGATACTTAATATAAAAACAATCTTGGATAATAAAGAGATTGTGAAATTAACCATTACCTTGTACTTTTCCTTGGTTGAGGGTAAGTTAACCTTCTGTATAATAGTTAAATCATTGTTATTAAATTATAAAAGAACTATATACATAAATATGATATCATATATGATCTTCTAATATTGCTTTGTTAATGATATTTCAGTAGTATCATTATTTCGGGTGTTAACAGATTCGTTTTCCTTTATATGTTTTGTTACGTAAGTAATGTTTTTTATGGATAGTGTGTATAGTATTAATATTCATAATGATATTAAGTATTTAAAAATTATTTTTAATCATCAAATGAAAATTATTCTTAAATGTATACGATGGGGAATGAATCTCATCGCGTTCGTGGAGACGGTAATCTGTACATACGCACGAGAGATAATATCATTATTTTGATATTAAAATCATATATAATTGGATGTTATATCATATATACCGAATCATTATCATATTATATTTATTATTTAAATCATTTTTACTCATTTTTATACCCATCCAAATGATTAAGTGTTTATATAACAAACTACACCACGACGTGGAGATGGTAATCCGTACGTACGCATGTATGGTGACTTTGTAATTTATAAGATGGATAGAATAATGAATATGGTTATAGAATTTTTATAATAAAATCACATTATATATAAGATACTTTTTTTATTATTTTAGATTGGAAACAACAAAGAAATAGAAAGTGGGAGAAGAAAATATCTTGAAAGAGGTGATGAAATATTTACCTCTTCTTCGGGTTCTTCCTTTTGATTTGATCAAAAGGGATCCTTAGGTTGGATTTATGACTAAATGAAGGCCTATAGGATTAAGGTAGGATAGTTGGGAGGATATTTGGGTAGGGTTTGGCCAAAGAAAATGGATTTTAAGGGGTGAATTTGAGAGAAGGTGACGTGCCCTTTTATAAGAGGGGTGAGGGGCACCTTAGGAAAAGATTGAAATATTATTTTATAATAAAATAATTTTCGGTTTATAATGGCTCAAAAATTAATTATTTAAATTATATGGTTGTGATGGATTTAAAACCACTCAACCAATAGGTTTTAGATAGGTTTGGGTCACTATATTAACCTTATATTTTAGATTTAACTCTTAGTTAAATAGATTGACATTTACTATGTCTCTTTGTATTTTTATATTATATGGTTAATAAACTTACTATAAACTTTAAAGATAATCCCAAGTGGTTCATTAATGATACACCTATCATTATATAAGTATTTTTTCTGAATATTAGATTTTTAGGATTATTATATCAATCAATAATATTGCATTTGTTTTAAAAACACATTTATGTCAATTTTGACATTATTTAATAATTGATTTTTGTTAAAGTCCTAAAAACTTTATTACTTATAACTAAATAAAATTAATCAATACTAACATGTCATGTTAATATATAAAATTAGTGTAATTCATTAACAGTCTCAAATTATATTTATTTGTATATTTATAATATCAATTATTTTAACTTTTTGTTAATATGGTAATTACTGCATCACCATTGTTTCATAAATAAATTTAATTATATAATGTATAAAAATTATAAATAATGTACCATTATTTAGGAAATATTTTCATACTTATAATGAATATTTATAGTCGAATTTATATTGTGTTTAACCCCATATTAAAAAAGGTTTAGTTAGTAAACTTTGAATTTAACTCTTTTAACTCTTCTTTAAATAAAATAATAATAAATGTCCTAATCTAATCTAGTTGGACCAAAGAGGTTAATATTTTATTACTAATGTTGTTTTTGGTCGAATTATACTTATACAATAGAATTAGGACATGTTTTAGGGTAATAATAATATCATTTTTACCATTAATTACACTGTTTACTTTTAACCGTGGTAAATAAAAGTAAAAAGTTACTATTCACCAAAAATTATTTTCATCTTATTAAACCAAATTTTACTTACTCATATCAACCATTTCTCTTGGATTTTTGAAATTCAACTCACAGAAGTGGTAAAATTATGTTTTATACAAATTTGGAAATGCTCCTAGGAGGTGGGTAAAAGACGGTAAAAAGTTCAATAAAATTTTTATATATCTAAAATTATTATAAACTGACTCCAATGAATTACATTAAACTTATATAGGTATTATATATCTATTTTGACCTAAAATAAATATAAATAATATAATTAATTATTTAAATAAAAAGTCGATTTTGAACAATAACTCAGTATTTTTCACTATTCATCAAAAATTGAAAGTTTTCAGAAAAATACCAAAAATTCACCCTAAACTAATTTCGATATTCGAAATCCAAAAATGAAGCCCATTTTGGAAAATAAAATTTATAAAATTTAAAACATTGGTATTACTATTCATAACAGCTAGTTTGATTGGTCGCGGTGTGTTAGAATCTCGAAGTTGCATACAATGCAAGCTATTGCATTATTCAAAGGGAAACGTACCGTAGAAGCTTGGGGTTTTACAAATTAAGCCATTTAATTGGTAAAACATGCAAAAAAATTAGAGGAAGAATTCGGAAGCCAAAAAATTTCCCTCCTCACCTATAAAAGGAGGTGAACCCCTCCATTCCAAATCATCCCAAAATAAGCACCAAGGATAATTATAGAGAAGAATAAATCCAATACCCACTTCCAAGAAGAATAGGCCTTTCTCCTCCTTGATTCTTTTAGTATTTATTTTTATTCTCCCATGTCTGCTTATTTTTCATATTCTATAACCCTATCTTGCATGAAGGTGTATAGTCCTTCGTAATTATGTGAAGGGAAGGGGGATCTCATTTTGTGATGTTTTGAGTTTCTAAAAGTTTTAAATTAAGATAATTGTTTTCATTTAAATGAATAATTTCCAATTTAATTTATTTTTTAATTTAAATTAAATATGATTGAAATTTAATTTGTTCTTAAATATTAAATTTTATTCATTTAAATATTATTCCACCTTTACTTGATTTATTTATTTTTTACACCATTTGGTTAATATTTAAATAAAATCAAGGGAGTGTTTTAGTTATTACTAAAACACATAAATAAATTAAGATATACTAATTTAGTTATTTAGGGAAAATAAATACCATATTTGGTTTTCCCTGAGTGATTAAAAGTTAGTCTAATAAAATTTCTACACGTTGATAAATAATAAAATAAAAGGTTAATCAAAGAAAAAAAATTTATTCAATTCATTTAATTATTTTTTCTAAAACCACAGGATTCATTTTTTCTCAACAACTATGATGAAATAATAAAAAGGAAAACCCAACCTGAATCCAACCACTTCTCTCTCATTTAAAATTCACCAAAATATCTTGTTTTCTTAAATCTTTCAATCTTGATATTTTTTTGAAGCAACACCTAGATTAAAACATTACTCTTTGAAAGAAAAAATTTTTATTTACCAATAATATTGCACCCTTAAGGGGGGTTTATTTCTTTTTCCATGCCCCACAATATGCGTTATAATATTTTTTGGTTTTTGATTACTTTTCTAATGACATGAATAATGAGAAGTTTAACTAACATGAAAACTAGATAGAATGAGTTTAGATGAAATAACGTGGTTTTGGGGTAGAAATTATGGAATATCATTGAATTCCTAAGCACTCTCAATTACACCTCCTCCTTTAATAAATGTTTTTGACACTCCTTGGTCTAGGAGGTGTAATCTTCTAGGACCCAGCTCAATTGATTTTGTTTCATCCATTGATTAGCTCAAATATTATTGTATGAAGAGTTGACCAATGGAGTGAGGGAAAATGGTTTAAATAAAATAATAGAAGTAAATTGAGTTGCATTTAGTTAGTGGGAAGTCATCTAATCAGAGACATTCACCTCACCATGCATGATATTAAAAAAAGAATATAAATTTAATAGATTATTAAGAAAAAATAACAATGAAATAAATTGAATAAAATTAATAAATCTTGAAAAAAAATAATGAATTTAGATTTAATTGATTAATAATATTTGATAAAAAAATTAATGCAATTTTTTATTAAAATATTAATGATTTATTCATGATTTTAAATAATAAAACACATGGATTTTAATGTTTTATTAAAATAATGGGTAATTTGAATTATAGAATCAAAATGGGCTAAAATATGAAAATTTCTTTTTTTTTGTATTTTTGATAGATTTCCCCACATACAGAAATAAGGTATAAATTGTGATACACACATCTAATTGAGGTGATTCTAGATGAAGGTTAATTAGGACTCATAGGATCATTTTACCATTAAATTTGAAGCATTTATTCACCCTTTAATGGGGTCATTTAGCACTCAACATTAAAGGATGATTCAGGATGTATTCTCTCAATATAAAATTCTCATAGTAAAATGTCCATAACTCTCTCTAAATATGGAATATGAAGATAAAATTTTTAGTGGAAAAGAAAAAAAGTATTTATGAACAACTTTTAAGGGAACACAATTTCCAAATTCATCAATTTAATGGGTCAAACAAGTGTAAAATTTCATAGAACAGATTCTGGAACCAAACAATTTCCCTCCTCACCTATAAAAAGAGGTGAAACATTCCTTTAAAAATCATTTGAGGCACCAATGAGAAGATATCCACCAAGGTAGGTTGGATATTTCAACCTTCTCCCCCCTTATCCTTCTTTATTTTATTTTTTTATTTTATTTATTTTTGTTTTAGTTTACATTTTCATTTTAAATTTTAATTAAAATTTTATTTTAAATTAAATTAATTCTTGTATGCAAGTTTTAAATTTTTTTCCACACATTCTCCATCTTATCTTATTCTTCCTATTAATTTTATTATTATTATTATTATTATCATTATCATTATAATTATTATTAACAATATAATTATTACTATTAATATAATTATTATTAATTATTTTTTAACATTTTTATTTTATTTTCTTACATTCCTATTATCTTCTTATCTTAATAATAATAATAGTAATTTATTATTATTATATTCTTTATAAATAATATAATTTCATATTTTTTATTTTCTTCTTTTCTTTTCTTATTTTCTCTTATCTCTCTTTCTCATCCCAGTTATATTTTACTTCAATATATTATTTTCTCATCACCATTCTTTTTTAATTTTCTTTCTTTTATTCTATTTCTTCCTCTTCTCTTCCACCAACTCCACCAAGTAATCTATTACACTAGAAAATGAAAGGTTGGACCCAAGGATTGTCCCAGGGGGAGGTGAAGGTGTTCTTGAATTTTATTTAAAGTTTAATTTTAAGTTTGTAGATAGAATTGAGTAGCATGCATGGGTGAGGAAAATGTCTCTGATCTGGTGACTTCCTATAATTACATGAAAATCAATATATCTATATTCTTTAATTTAATCAATTTTCCCTCTCTCTATTGGTTATTTCTTCACACAGTTTAGTTTATATAATCAATGGTTTAAATGGTATTAATAGATCTGGGTCCTTGAAAATGGCACCTCCTAGACCAATGAGTGTCATCAACCTTGATTAAAGGAGGAGGTGGAATTAAGAGTGCTTGACATTCAATGATATTACCCAATTTCTAAATAATTAATTGTATTTTAAACATGATTTTTCATATTTCTATGATCAAAATAAAATCAAACATATAAAAGGGAATAATAATTGAACCTTAAACAGAGCCCAAAAAAAGTTATTTCTTATTAACTCATTCTGTTTAGATTTGTATATTAGTTTAAATTTCCATATTTAATGTCATTAGAAAAGTAATAAAAAACCCAAAAACATTGTCATTATTTTCATTTAAAACTTAAAACAAAAAAAAAGATACAAGATAGGTGATTTAGATAAATTAGGTGAAAAAACTAAAAGGATCCCCAAGTGAGACAACTCTGGTCAGCCAATGTGCTGCACTACAAAAATAATATTGCTTTTTTCCATTCCTCGTGATAGGTGTGCATCAAACTAGCACTGGTTTTCGGGAGTTAATTTTCAGTTTACTTATTTTTTCTATTTTCAAATTTTAGAAAGAGTATCTTTGTTTTTCTTTAAAAAACCATAAAAAATTTCTCTCTGTGTGATATATTCAAATTCATATTATTATACATCAGTAGAATACTAGCATGTTGAAAAACAATAGAAACAAAAATAAAAACTATAATAAGATGAATATTATAATAGATCTCAGGTGAAAAAACTTAGAGAAATCATATAACAACTGACAATAAAATATGAATGAGAATTTGAATATGTTCATGCACTAATGGAGCAACCTAACCCTGATCCAGAGAAAGAACCTAAGCTAGTGGTGGAAGAAATTTCACCACTCATCTTTGAAATTAATGAAACTGAGGAGGTAAAGTTGGAGGTAACAAAAGATTCATTCCACCTTGTTCATCCATTGTTGGTCGATATATATGAAAGATCATTTTCTATTGATATACATGAGGGAGATCATGTGAATTTGGATAAAATTTGTAGAAATTAGGTGTAAATTGAAATGAAAAATGATCTCCTCATTCCCTAAAAAGTAGAATAATTTCCACCACTGCACCTCTATCTATCCTTGGAAGAATAAGAAACCACCCATGTGGTGGAATTTGAAGAAATAATGGAATATCTTGACTACTTGCCTCCATCAATTTAAGATCAACTAAAAGTTGAACTTTCAATTGAAGCAGATATTAAAGTTGAACCAATTCAGGGAGTTGATACTTTAATGAAATATTTATCTTACAGTTTCATTGAAATTTAATTGAGTATCACTCCCTACTATTATGATTATACATATTTAGCTGGATCATATTTTTCTAAGGATGAAGATGATAAAAATTTACCTGTTTAGGAACACATAGAGATCCCTAAACATATCAAACATCTACTGGGTGAAGGACAAAGATTAATGGAGAAAAAAAAGGTTTTAGATGTCACAAACAAAGAGGAGGAGTTTTATTCTACATCCAAGCCCTTCCATGAAAGTTATGCTACATTTCAAAGGGGGAATATCTAGTGTACTCTATCCATGGAATCCTCCACAATAGAGAAGAATATGTCCAAGATGGAAGAAACAAAATGTGGTTTTTCAAATCTAAGAAAATTAACCCACTGAAATATTATGGATAGTAGCTGGTAATGTTGTTCTAGAGGTAGTAAAAATTCAGGGCCTGCATAAGGATCATACCAAGATTTATCTTTACATGATTTTCTAGGAATTTTGATTTAAATTTCCTTTCTTATGAATAAATTCAGCATGCATATCACTCCCTTCTATATTTTTGAGATTTAATGACATGATCCTTGTCTTTAATTGGGTAGTTCTCATTTATAGGTTCATGATTGAAGAAGGCAGGCTTAGACAGTGAATGGTAAGGACCAAGATTCATGGGAAATGGATTTCACTTTTTATTATCTTATAAAATCCCTATATTTCTTTTCCAAATAATCTTTTGAGATTTAAAGAGAAAATTACATGCCCACACTTGAATTATTATTTACTTTACTTGTCTATGAGACATGAGTTTTTTAGGAATCCTATGATTTTGTGTTTTAGATTTCAAATGTTAATGAAATTTAATGATTAAAATTGAAAATTATATGATTAAAGTGAATCATGAATATTAAAATGAGGAATCGTTATTTAAGAGGATTTATTGATTCGTGTTGATGATATTTTCTAAACATTTTTCATTATTTAAATTTTTGAAATTTATATAAATTTATATGTTATTATCAATCATGCATGGAGTGATTATCCAATATCATATGTCCATTACCAAGAGGATTTGTAGACCAAGTACTTATTATTTTATTTTAAGAATATTTCATGAGTGATATTGGGACATGTCACCTTCTAGAACTTGAATTTGAAGTTTTCAAAGCTATGGATATTCAAAAACTCATTTAAAATTATTGAGGCATATTTTGACAACCACCTATCCTAGAAAGAACACCTTTATATTAATCCTTCTTTATCCCATAGAGACTATGAATGAACTTTTTAGTAATGAGCCATTTTTAAGGCCATTATTATCCATTACTACCCTCATCTTAGTATTTTCATGATATTTTCAAGTTTAATTGTGGAGGTGAAGGTAATCATGTTAAATGGTATGATTTACATTGTAAGGAAGAAGTGTTGGGTTATTATTGTGTGAACTTTAAAAGGTTTTGGAATCAATCATTGTACACTATTTTTTTCACTCTTTAATATAAAAATTCGAAAATAAAAAAAAAGAACCAAAAAAATAAGAAAATGGGTTGCAATTTGGTAAACCAAAAATCACTATTACTAGACCTATGATTTTTATCATACATGGTTAGGTGGTAGATGTGAGTTCTATTCTAATCATAACTTTAAAAAAATAAAAAATAATGGAAAGGTTCTTTGAAAAGGAAAAAAATATATTAAAATAAAAAAAAAATATTCAAGAGAGGACACAAATCATTCATTATTCTTAAACTAATCATAATATTTACTTTTTACTTTTGGTTAAGTTGGTATTTGATATAAATTGAAGTGGATAATGTCAATAAACTTTTACTTTGAATATAATGATTTATGCTTTAAGAGATAAACATCCTCTTTGAGCTTTAATTTTTAATATCAATTCCTACCAACCTTAAGCCTCAGATACATTTAAACCTTGATTACAAGCCCTCATGATTTTATGTGATTTTTGTATATGTTAGAACAATTAGTTTAAATATCCTAAAAGGTGGTGAATTAGGGTTTGATATATTAAAATAACTACCCCTTTGGATCTTGTTTCATCGTTAAAAAAACTATCCTCTCTCTTATTCCCATAGCAATATATGAACAGAAATTAAATCATGTATGAGACACTACTATTTTAACCTAGTTCATCCTCATTAGGCTACATCCAAGTAGCATAGAATGATGTTGTTATAATATACCAAATACACTAAGGATCACTACCTAATTACAATGGTTGGGCTAGATCACTTATATGGCTAGGATCACTTCCTTTAAAAGGTTTAGGCTCTGCTCACTATATTTTCAAGGGTCAATCCCTATGTCTCTTTCTCTGACTTGCTGCTAGTGGGAAGGATCATTGTCTTCCTCTTCCTTTTCTTACTGCTCTTGGAAGGGATCCACTAACTGTTTATAGACTTGAAGGTTCCTCCATTTTTACAAAAACACAAATTCTCAACTATTGATAGATGCTCTATTGAAGTTCTTTTTTCACTCATAGATGAAATCCACTTTTACATGTACAATTAGTTAACAGAAATTACTTTTGTGAACTGTTCAATTCCCTTGGTGAACAACCTACTTCCTCCATGAACTAATTTTCACCACATAGAACATATGATTCGCAAACCACTTCTTTAGTGTACCACCTCCATGTATTGTCTCTATGTACCACCTCTATAAACCGCTTCCATACACCACCACTGAAAACTACCTCTATGAACCACCTCTGAATACCACCTCCACTTATGTGTAATTCCTTCTTCCATGGATCCTTCTTCCTCTATAGGATAATGTGACCCACAAAAACCCTTTCACGGAATTTCTTTTATAAACTACTTCACATTTTGTGTAATCCTCCTTGCAAAACTATTTCAGAATTAGTCAAATTTCTTCCGAGAGAAAATATCTTCTCTAATGAAATTCACTCTGAGTAATGATGGGATTAGAGGTCATTATATAGAAAAATAGATATGTAAAATCCCCTAATCCATTTTTTGCAAGTCTTTGATGTTGTATATCCTTAACTACATACATAACTTCCCACAAACTGTTTCTCTATGTGGTCTGTATACCACCACTCTTCCTTCGTGGAGGCTGATCTCTTCTATGAACAACACGCTTTATAGATCCATAAAACATCAACTCATTTCTGTGAACAAAAAGACTTCTTGCATAATACGAGCCTTCCAAAAACCATTTTCCTCATGTAAACTACAAGCCTTCCCATGAACCATTTTCCTACCCAATTTGTATACCATTCCACAATCCACATATTATCCTTCACGGTCTGTATGTCATCTGTCACGGTCTGCATAGTGTTTCTGTTTGTAAACTATGACTTTGATAATTGTCCTTTTCCATTCCAAAAACTCTTTTATGGAAATACATTCATTTTATAAAAGAAAAACTTCTGAAAACACCAACCATACTCATTTGAAGTCATCTGGCTTTTTCAACAAACACAATCTCACCCAAAAACACCAATAGGACACCTTGAGTTATTTTTTCCTAACACTTTACAAAGTGGAGAAAGTAGTTCCTTTACAAGATTATGTATAAGGAGTATGTTTTCATGATATGAGCATAACTCTATTTCAATTTTATCATGATTGATGAGAGAAAATAATAAAAAGTGAGTTAAATCATAAGTTTTCATGTTTGATAATAATTAATCAAGGATCTTGAATGAATTAAAAGATAATCTCCCTCATTTTAAAAATAAGAAAAGTAAAATACATGGATTGGTTTTTTCTTTGGAAAATGAAAATTTGAATTGATATTTTATGTGGAATTTGAAATTTTCATTTAAAATTTACAATTTTTTGATTTTATTGCATTAAAATTTGAATATTGATAACATTGGTGCCCTCTTTAACTCTTTGTTGATATTTTATGCTTGAGGACAATCATAGTTTATGTGTGGGGGTATTTGACAGAAAAAAAATAAAGTGAAATTTTTTATTCAAATTATAATGATTTATTCATTATTTAAAATGATAAAAATTATAGATTTCAATGTTTTATTAAAATAATATAAAATTTTAATTATATAATGAAAATGAGCTAAAATATGAAAATTGTTTCACTCTAGAATTTTGACAGATTACCTCACCTCCATAAATAAGGCATAAATAATGCAACACAACTTCAATTGAAGTGATTCAAGATTGAGGTGAAATAAGACTCATATATTCATTTCGCTATTAAATTTTAAGGATTTATTCACCAATTAAGGGGGCCATTTAGCATTCAACGTTGAAGGATGATTCGGGATGAATTCAGATAGAATAAAATTCTCAGATTAAAATGGACATAACTCTCTCTAAAAATTGTGGATAAAGCTACAATTTGGAGGGAAAATGAAAAATACATTTATTAAAAAAATTATGAAGAAATTGTTTCGTAATTATTCCATTTAATGGTATAATCACTTGAATACTTTTGGATGACGGATTCTAGAACCAAAAATCACCCTCCTCGCCTATAGGCAAATTACTATAGGTTATTATTCTAGAAAAATGAATCATGAATCATAATTCAATGTTGATTTTCTAATGGACACCTTAATGAGTGAATAACTCCATCCAATTTAATGGGTAAATGGCCCTATGAGTTCTATTTCTAATCCATCTGGAATCACCTCAATTGGAGGCAGGTAGCAATATTTATGCCTCTTTTATGGACTGAGGTCCACTCTGTCTACATTAAAAAATTCTCACCTTGATTGATTTTTTTGGGAATATAGATTTTAAAATAACATCTTGGTCGAGTAGAAAAATGTATATCCCAAAAATCTAGAATCCTAAAAAATCACATTAATAGTATTGATAATCTAAAAGTTATGATCAAAATATAAAATTGAATAAAATCTTCCAAAATTCCAGAAATAAGAAATTTTAATATTTTATCTCATTTTAGTTATATAATTCAAATTTCCCATTATTTTAATAAAACATTGAAATAAATGGGTTTTATCATTTAAAATAATTAATAAATTATTATAATTTTAATAAAAATGTAAACTTGATTTTGTTTTGTCAAATACCCCCACACTTAAACCATGTTTTTCCTCAAGAATAAAATCTCAATAAGGAGTTAATGAGTGAATAAATGTTATCAATATTCAAATTTCAATGAAATAAAATCAAAAAATTGTCAATATCAAATCAAATTTTAAAATTTCACATAAAATATCAATTCAATTTCTCATTTTTCAAAAAAACAATCAATCCATGTATTTTACTTTTCCACTTTGAAAATTTATGGATCTTCTCCTTTAATTAATTCAATATCATAGATTCATTACTATAAAACATTCCATGTTATTATTTACCTCACTGTTGATTATTTTCTCTCTTCACTCATGATACAATTTAAGTAGAGTTATTCTTATATCATGCAAGCAAGATCCTTATCTATAGGCTTGTAAATGAACTACTTTCTCTAATTTGTAAAGACAAAAATCATATAAAATCATGAGGTCTTATAATAAAGGTTAAAATGTCTCTAAGGATTAAGGTTGGTAGGACTTTATGTAAAAAATTAAAGCTCAAGGAGGAGGTTTATCTCTTAAATCATAAAAGCGTGATATTCAAATAAAAAGTTTAATGAAATTATCCCATTCAATTTAAATGAACTCCCAACTTTCCCAAACTCCAATGTAATAATTATGATCAGTTTAAGAATAATGAATGATTTGTGCCCTATATTGAATATATATATATATATATATTATACTTTTTTTTCAAAAAATCTTCCCATTTTTTCTTCTTTTTTTATAAATTTGTGATTTAAATAGACCTCACATCCACCACCTAACCTCATATGATAAAAAAAATAGGTCTAGTAATGGTTATTTTTTGTTTACCCAAATCATTTATCTTTTTTCTCTTTTTTTTTCTTTTTGTCGTTTTCATTTTTTTATATTCAATAGGGTAAAACAATAGAGTACAATGAATGATTTCACAACCTTTTAAAATTACAATAATAAGCACCCCCATACTTATTCCTTATAATTTAAATCATCCCATTTACCATGATTACCTTCACCCCCATACTTCTACATTAAAATATCATGTAAATACAAAGAGGAGGGTAGAAATGGATAAAAATATCTTGAAACATGGATCATTCTTCTAAATGTCATTCATAGACTCTATAAGCTAAATAAAAATTAATGTAAAGGTGGTATTTTAAGGATATGTATCTTTTAAAATTATGCCTCAATAATTTTAAATGTGTTCCTTCACATTCATAGCTTTGATAAGTTTAAATTCAAGTTCTAGTAGGTGGAATGTCCCAAGATCACTTAAGAAATATTCTCAAGATAAAATAGGAAGTACATGGTCTAGAAATCCTCTTGGGAATGGAAATATGATTTGGTACAATCACTCAAGGCATGAATAATAATAATAAATAAATTCACATGAATTTAAGAAATTCAAATCATAAATAATGGTTAGGAAATTACATTTACTTGAATCAATCAATTTTCTTAAATATTGTCTCCTCATTTTAATATTCATGATTCACTTTAATCATTTAATTTTCCATTTTACTCATTCAATTTCATTAACATTAAAATATAAAACATGGAATCAAAATATTCCTAAGAAATTAATGTCTCGTAGACAAGTAAATTTAAGAATAATTCAAGTGTTTTAATACAATTTTCTCTTTAAATCTAAAAACATGATTTTGGAAAAAATGTAGGTATTTTATAACATAATAAAAATTAAAATCCATTTACCATGAAGGTTGTCCATCCCCTTCACAGTTTAAGGTTTTCTTCTTCCATCTTGAACCTATAAAACATAACTACATAATTAAGAACAAGGATCATTTAATTTATACTCAAAAATATAGAAGGGGTGGGCTGCATGCTGGACTAATTGTAATAATTAAAATGAAATATAAATTTCTAGAAAGCATGTAGAGACAAATCTTGGTATGATCCCCCAAGTGGGACCTGAATTTTTACTACCTATAGAATGCAGTACTAGTTTTTATCTAAAGTCTGATGGTTGTTTGGGGTTCTTTAACTTGAACCACCACATGTATATTTTTCTAACATCCCCTTATTTGTTCTTATTGATGAGAATTCCATGTATATATTACACTAGATCTTCCCCCTTCACAATGTAGGAGAACTTTCATGGTGAGGGCAGGATGAAGTATTGAACCTAATCCTCATTCATTTCTACTTGTGCAATGTCTTCTTCTCCTTACAGTGGTTTCTACGGATGTGTTGTATTAAAATAATATTCAAAGGGAGAGTTATAATTTAATTTTATTTTGAAAAAGTTATAATTTTAAAATTCGAAAACATATTATCCCTATTTTATAAAATCATCATGTGTCTCTGGTTCTTTAGTCAGAGCCATTAGTATCTCTTCATGGGATTCCTATAATAGATGTTTAATATGTTCAAGGATCTCCATGTGTTCCTCAACAGGTGAATTTTTTTCATCATCTTCCTCCATGGAAAAATTTGATTCATTAAAATCTATAAAATCAAAATAGATGGGTGTGATACTTAATTCAGTTTCAATGAAATTGGAAGAAAATGTGTTCATAAAAGGGTCAACTCCTTGAATGTCTTCATCATGAATCTCCTCTTTAATTTAAAGTGCATCTTGGAGTCAATATTTTCTGGATGGAGGAAGGTAGTTAGACTCCTCCATCTTTTCTTCAAATTCCTCCACTTAAGTGTCTTTTTATTCTTACAATGATAGATATACATGCAATGGTGGTTTTTATTCTACTTTTAAAGTAGTTATGAGATCATATTAAATTTTTATTTCTACCTATTTACTCCCAAATTTATCAAAATTCACATGATCTCCCTCTTATAAATCAGCATAAAATAATCATTCATCTATCTCCTCTAGTAATGGTTGAGCGAGGTGGAAGGAATCTTCATGTGCCTCCACCATTACCTCCTCAGGTTCTTTAATTTTGAAGATGAGTGGTGAAATTTCTTCCACCACTTCCCCAGGTTCTTGCTTCATATCAGGGTCAGGTTTCTCCATTAATGCATGAACATATTCAAACATTACATCATCTTTTTTCTATGCTTTCTCCAAGTTCTTACACCTGATCTCTATTATAATACTCTTCTCCTTCTTATTGTTTCTACCGTTACACATGTGAGTAATCTACCTAAGCATAATAATATGAATTTTAATACATAATGGAAGTGGGATTTTTATATTTTTTTTAAATAAAAACAAATATGATCTGTCTACAATGTGAAAAATAGAAAAAATAAGTAAACTACTAACTATACCCTAGAAACTGTGCTAGTTTTGATGCATACCTATCATGTGTTATGAAAAAAAGAAATATTATTTTCCTATTGTATCCCAGTGGATAACCAGGTTCATCTCACTTGAGGAGTCTTTCAGTTTGTTTACTCACTTATTCTAAATCACATAAACTATTTCTTTTTTTTGTTTTATAAATTTTATGAAAACCATGATAACATGTTTTGATTTTTTATTATTTAAGACAATGACATGTAAACTAATAATTCAAAATTTATACTAAGATGAAAATATAAACAGAATGAGTTAATGAAGAAAGTTTTTGTTCTTGGTTTTGGTTTTGGATTAAATAATTTTTTTCGTTTATATAATCTATTTCAATTTGATAATCCAAACATGAAATCTCATGTTTGAACTACTATTATTTATTTATAAATTGTGTAATATCAGCTAATGCTTAAACACCCTCAGTTATAGCTCCTCCTTTAATCAAGGTTGATAACACTCCTTGGTCTTGGATGTGCCATCATCCAAGACACAGATCTATCGATGTTTTTTCATCCATTGATTCACTCAACTTTAATGTGTGAAGAACTAAACAATTCAAAGAGGGAAAAGTGATTAAATAAAATACTAGAGATAGATTGAGATGTACCTCATTAGGTCCAATCACCACATTGGTGACATTCACTTTACCCATGCATTCTATTAAATTCTATCTACAAACTTAAAATTGAACTTTAAATAAAATTCATAAACACCTTGACCTACCCCCAGTCCAAACCTCGGGGCCACCCTCTCATTTCCGAGAGTAAGATATCATAATGGTGGAGTGTATGGGAGGAGAATAGAAAGAGGGAGAATAAAATAAAATAGAAATAATGGTAGATGAATAAAATAAAAATAGAATCATGGGGATGAGAAGATAGGGGGAGAATATAAATAAAATATAATATAATATAATTTATATAATTTATAAATAGAGTTAAAATAATAATATTATTATTATTATTGATTATTATTATGATTATTAAGATAATTTTAATTTAATAAGAAGAACATAATGAAGAAAATAAGGAAAATAATTTTAAAATAAGAATGTTAAAATGATATTTTTAATAATATTTTTAATTTAATAAAAATATTGACATTAATAATAATATTAATATTACTATCAATATCAATATTACTAATAATAATAATAATAATATTTCAAAGAATAAAATAAAAATAAGAAGAGATAAGATGGATTTATGGATGAAAAAATTAATAAAAATGCATGAATTTATTTTATTAATACTAAAATTAAATTTATATTATAATTGAAAATAAAAATTAAAACAAAAATAAATAAAACAAAAAAAATTAAGATGAATAAGAAATGGGGGAGGAAGAAGATAGTGCAGCATGGATCCTTGGTGGAAATCTACTCCTCAGTGGTCTATTAATTTGGAAAGGAAGCGTTCACCTCCTTTTATAGGTCATATAGGGGATTTTTTGGCTGCATAATTCTTTTTTAGAATGTTTTAATGTTTTTGACCCATTAAATGCCTGAATTAGGACATAGTGTCTTCATAAAAGTTGTTCCCAATTGCATTGTGTGTTTTTACTCTAAATTTCAACTTAATAAGTCACGTGTAGAATAATTTTTAGGCAAATTACTCCAAATTTGTATTCTAGATGAATATAGCCGAAATTATCCTTTAATGTTGAGCAACCAATGGCCACCTTAATGAATGAATAAATCCTTAAAATTTAATTTTTAAACATTAATATGATTCCTATTTATAATAAATCTATAATAAATTCAATTGGAGGTGTGCAGCATGATTCATACCTCTTTTGCAGAGTGGGGTCCACACTCTCTGTCTGAAAAAATTCTCAATTTGATTGATTTTTTCTGGCCTATCTATGTTCGAATAATATCTTGGTTCAGAAGAAAAAAATTTCTCTTATGAATCTATAAATCTTAAAAAAATATAACATCAATTGGACTGATAATTAAAAAGTTATGATCGCAAATATAAAAGTAAATAAAATGTGCCAAAATTCCAGAAATAATCAATTTTCATATTTTAAACCATTTTCATTCTATAATTCAAATTACCCATTATTTTAATAAAACATTGAAATATATGAATTTTATCCTTTAAATTCATGAATAAATATTTACAATTAGAATAAAAATTTGAACTTATTTTTTTTTTTAATAAAGTTTTGACACACGGCTATCGTGGGGTGTGGAAAAAGAAATTAAATCCCCCTAAGTGTGTTTTATGAGTGGTAACCAGAAATTAGTTCTTCCAAAGAGTGTTTTTTTAATCTAGTTGTCACTTAAAAAATATCAAGATGTAAATAATTTGAAAAACAAGATATTTTAATGAATTTTAAACGAGAGAAAAGTGATTGGATTTAGGTTGGGTTTTCCCTTTTATGATGTCATCACAGTTTTTGGGAAAATATGAATCTTTTGGTTTTATAAAAAAATAATTAAATGAATTAAATAGAAATTGTTTATTCAGTTAAACGTTGATTTAATTATATATCAAATTGTATTAATTTTAATGGACTAACTTTTAGTCACTCTAGAAATACCAAATATGGTATTGATTTTCCCTAAATAACTAAATTATTCTATCTTAATTTATTTACTTGTTTTAGTATTTACTAAAACACTCCCTTACTTTATTTTATTTAAATATTAACCAATTAGTGTAAAAATAAATAAATCAGGAAAGGTTATAATAATATTTAAGTCAAAGAAATTTAATAATTGAGAATAAATTAAAATACAATTGAATTTAATTTAAATTCAAAAATAAATTAAATTAGAAACCATTCATTTAAAAGAAACAAATTATATTGATTGAAAACTTTTATAAATTAAAAACATCACAAAATGTGATCCCCCTTTCCTTCATCCAATCACTAAGGATTATACACCTTCATGCAAGAAGGGTTTATTAAATATGAAAAAGAAGGAGACATGGGAGAATAAAAATAAAGAGAAAAAGATCAAGGTGGCAGAATGCCTCATATTCTTCAAAGTGTTTGGTGGATTTATTCTTCTCTAGAATGATCCTTGGAAAAAAAATTGAGATGATTTGGAATGGAGGGGTTTACCTCATTTTATAGGTGAGGAAGAATATTTTTGGCTCTAGAATTATTCCTCCCATAGTTTATTCATATTTAACCCATTAAATGGATGAATTGGGACATGGTGTCTTCATAAAAGTTGTTCAAAATTGTATTATTATTTTTTCTTCCAAATTTCAGATTAATAATCTATGTTTATAAGAATTTATAGGTAAATTTCTCCATTTTTTTATTCTAGATGAATGAATCACGAATCATTTTTTAATGTTGATCATCCAATGTCCACCTTAATGAGTGAATAACTCCTTAAAATTTAATTGGAAATGAGCCTATGGGTCATATTTCTAATCCATTAAAAATAACCTCAATTGGAGTCATGTAACAAGATTTATTCCTCTTTTATGGAGTGTTGTCCACTCTGTCTGCCCGAATAATTTCTCAACTTTATTGATTTTTTTAGGCCTATAAATGTTATAATCACATATTGGTCTAGAAAAAAAAGTAATATAACAAAAATAAATTAATCCTAACAAAATAACCACATAAATTATATCAATAATTTAAAAGTCATGATCAAAATAACAAATTGATAAAAATCTCTCAGAATTCTATAATTATAAAATTTTCATATTTTAGCATGTTTTCATTCTATAATTAAAATTACCCATTATTTTAATAAATAATTAAAATACATGGGTTTTATCATTTAAATCATAAATAAATCATCATAATTTCAATAAAAATATGCACACAATTTTGTTCTGTCAAATTCCCCCACACTTAAACCATGCTTTCCTTCAAGCATAAAATCACAATAAGGAGTTAAAGAGGGAACCGATGTTATCGATATTAAAATTTCAATGCAAAAAAATAAAATAATTGTCAATGTGAAATCCAAATTTTAAATTCCACATAAAATATCAATTGAATTTATCATTTTCCAAAGAAAAAACCAATCCATATATTTTACATTTTCCCTTTTAAAAATGATGGAGCATCTCCTTTCAATAATTCAAGCTCTTCAACTTCATTATTATCAAACATTCCATGTCATAATTTACCTCACTTTTTATTCTTTTCTATCAACACTCTTCATACAAATCAAGTAGAGTTTTTCTCATATCATAAGAACATGCGCCTTATCCATGGGCTTGTAAAGGAATTACTTTCTCCACTTTTTAATGAAAAAAGTCACATAAAATCATGAGGTCTTTCATTAAAGGTTCAAATGAATATGAGGCATAAGTTTGGTAGGAATTGATATTTTAAAATTAAGGCTCAATGAGGAGACTTATCTCAAAAGTAAAATTCATGATATAAAAAATGTGTGATTAAATTATCCTCTTCAAAGTAGAAACTCTCATTTCCCTAAAACTCAAAGCAAAGGTCATGAATAATGAAAGCATAATTAATGATGTTCACCTTCCAGAATTTTTCTATACTTTTATATGTTTCTTTCTTTTTTTAAATTATATTTTTTTAATTTTTTTCTTTTTCGGATTTTATACTTAGAATAAACCTCACATCCACCACCTTACCACATATGATAAAAATCATTGGTCCCATGATGGTAATTTTTTATTCTTTTAAGTCACAACTCATTCCTCTTTTTTCAAAAAAAAATCAATAAGGTTAAACAATTAAGTTCATTGAATGAATAAAAAACATTTCTTTATTCCCTTAATAATCAACCCCACACTTCTTTCGTATAATGAATTTTATCCTATCCATCATGATTCTTTTCACCCCCACATTTCAACTTTAAAATATCATGAAAATTCCAAGAGTAGGGTAAGAATGGATAAAAATGGTTTGAAACATGGATAATCCCTATAAAGGTAATTCATGGTCTCTATGGGATAAATAAGGATTGATGTAAAGGTGGTATTTTCAGAAAAATTGGTTTATCAAAATATGTATCAATCATTTTAAATGTGTTTTTTCACATTCATAGTTTTGATAAGTTTAAATGAATGTTCTGGTCGGTGACATGTCCCAAGATCACTCAAAAAATATTCTCAAGAATGAATATGAAGTACTTGGTCTATAAATCCAATCGGGAATGGACATATGATTCGGGAAAATCACTCAAGGAAATTTTAACAATAATAAATAAATTTGCATAAATTTCATAAATTTAAAGCCTGAAAAATGGTTGGGAAATTTCATTAATTTGAATCAATTAATTTCCATAAATCATGAGTCCTATTTTTTAAAATCCATGTTTCATTTTAAAATTTTAATTCTCCATTTTACTCATTCAATATTATTAACATTGAAATCTAAAACATGGAATCACATGATTCCTATGAAATTCATGTAATATATTAGAAATTCCATGTAATTTGTTCATTTATATGGAATTATTCTGAGACCGCGCGCTCTGAATGCACATGATTCTGAGGCTCGGAGAGCCCAGAATGGAATTTTGAACTTTTTTTAAGGAACATTCTATAAATTCATGAGTGGGTTTTTTTAACTTTTTAACTGATGCTCGGATCGAAAATCCAAGGACACCATTTAATTCATAATACTAGGATTTTCCTATAATGAACATAACTTTAGCTAGCAAGGGCTGAATAGAAAATTCTATTTTCGGAATTTTCGAGAAAAATAATAAAATAACTTAAAAAAGTTATTTTATATTCTTTATCATCTGTGGATCGGTGGACGGTGACGCTATAGTGTGGTGATGAGGCGGCGACGAGGCTCATTAATGAGGCTCATTAATGGATCATATCACGCATCATAATTATGCAATAAAGGAATCATAACAGCGATGTCGTTTCATAAATTAAATAGTGTAATGACGTGATGTCATAGCATAACTAAAACGTTATGACATGATTTCCTTTTTATTGTCAAATGTGTTGGTGGATGGAGAATTAAAACTTAGAGGATTCTCGATTGAAACTCCATTGAATCTCCTCTCCAATGAAGAATGAAGAATACTAGAGGATCTTCATATACTTCGGCGAACCTCGAAGAACGGAGTCATAAGTGACGGCGTCGATGCCTTGAACACTCAAGGATAAACGTTTCGGCATCGAACATCAAAGAGATAGGGGTTTTATTTTTATTTCAAAGTTCTTCCCCACACTTTTTTTTCTAGAAATGATGAACATTTATCATCCTACAAACAGGTTGATCCACGATTCGTGCATTTATGTGGGAGGGTAACTTTTCATGGGGATTTATTATTCGGGATTCAAACCTTGCATGAAATGGTTAAACTTAAAACCCTGAACCTCCCCCTTGATTTAAACTTCTAACATAGAGGGCTTGGGCTGACACAAACATGTTCAGAGTTCCTTCGCTCGTGCGTTCTTGGTGGCCGCATTCTCGAAGTGGCGGTAATTCAATTCTGGGGCCTGAGCAGGGATGCCGGAAACCTGAGAGTCATGTATTCATAGATGGATCAGAAAACGGACCAATGGAGCAACTCTTGTGGCCCGCAGAAGGTGTCGCTAGTGTGGCGGCGACCGCATGAAGGGGGCGGCACCAGTATCAGTGGAGGCGTTCGACCATTACCGGCCGAGTTGGAGGGTGGAGGCGTGCTCGTTGAAGTGCAGTGGTGTCAGGAGGCAGCGACCAACCGGCCGCAGCATCGGGAGTCACAGTGCCAAGCATGTGCCGCGTGGAGGGGGTGGCCCGTGTTCGGGTCACCCTGGCGGCGACGTGCAGTGGTCTGTCGACCGCGTCTAGAAGGGCCCCACGTCTGCGGGTCTAGTTGGAGCTAGATGCGGCATGGCTGTCGCATCCCAGATGGGAAACACATTGTCGGTCTCCCCCCCTAGAAAATCGGGCTATGGCTGGAAGGCCGCACCCCCAGCCCAGTGGGTCGCGCCCCTAGCACAGTGGGCCATACCCGCACTGACAGGTCGGACCTGCACCGGTGGGCCTGTCCCACGGCCTAACAAGTTGGACCCATGGCCTAGAAGTCTGGACCCAAGACAGTAGGCCAGACCTATGCTGGATGGCCGGACCCACGCCCTTTGGGCCAGGTTGGACTAGACTAGGTCGTCAGGCGACCCGGCAGGCTGGACCCTTACCCAAACCGGGTCGGGTCCAGCGAGGCCTATTGGGCCTGGACCACTTTCCAGGATAGACCAGACTGACCCCGACCCAAACTAGGTCAGTTCAAGTCCATCTAAATGAATTGGTTTATGTGGTACCTCCAGGCCGGGATGGTTGGGTCGATCTGACCGAGTTGAACTGGGTCTTGTCGCAACTGGTCCCATGTTTACTAAAACGTCAGTATCTTGCAAATCGTGCATCCAATTAATGAGATGTTTGCGGCGTTGGGAGCCTCTTGATGAGGAGTATCTTTTTAAATTCTTTGTGGTGAATTTAATGGAATTAAAGATCTGTTGAATGACTTGAGGGTCGGTTCTCCAAAGCGTGCTACGTACGGAGCTCTGTGGTTGGCTGAGACCTGAAAAATGTTTACGACGGCCCAGTGGAAAGTGGCTCTTTGTGACCCAGTAAGCCCATGATGGGGAGTGGATTTGTGTGACCTGGATGACCCACAGTACATGATAGGAGGAGTACCTTAGTTCGGCCAAGGTGGGAAGAGGCTCTGTGTGACCCAGAAGGCCCACGGTGGGGAGCAGCTCTATGTGACCCAGCATACCCACAGTACTCATCAGGGATGTAACGACCTGAATTCGGAGCCACTCAACTGGTGCCCCATACCCAGTTTGTAAAATGACCTCAAGCTCATTTCCCCAAATTCCAAAGGCTTCCAACTAGAAGCAAGGGCCTTGGTGAGTCATTGGGGAAACTATGCCCTCATTTGGTAAGATATACAAGAGAAATGAAATAACAATCAATAGCGGAAGCAGTCAACATAATACAATAACTAAAACTAATAGCAGAAACAATTAATATATATTAATGATGATAATGATGCAGCGGGTACAACTATCTAAGGAAAACATCAAAACACAACAATGTGCTGAAATACAACTAAGAAACAGAGTACTAAAAGTAAATGAAAACTCCAACAGCACCTCAAGCCTAAGCTCAGTCCTATGCTCTCCAGCTCTAACCAGAAATCATGTACCTAAAGTAGAGGGAACATAGTCCCTATCCACACCTGCAACCATATAACCTGTTTGGGCCGAGAAGCAGGACCCAAATAGGGTGTGAGACTAATCCTAATAGGCAACCACCACAAGATTTGTGCCCTACTGTCAGTGAGTAATATAGAAAAAGTAAAGGAAATAAATGCAGTAGAGAAACAGGAGTACACTAACGTAAACAATACTACAAATCTCCATTCACATTTATTTATTAACTCAGTGTAATCATTTAGTTATCAAACAATGAATATAGCAAACAGATCTATAATCCCAAAGCATATCAAGTAACACAATAGGTATCTCAACAGACTACCTAAACAACAAGTAGTACAAAACCCAAGCTTGTTCTTTGGCTTGGTGGACTCGTCACAACCAACCAAAAAATATTCACACTGACTCTCTGGGTGGCTCATACTGGCAGACCCCTCTATTAAAAATAATCACATAAAGGCACAGACACTCTGGGAAGCTCTCACCGTCAATTCCCCTATGGTCTTGAAAAGATAGCTAAAGACTCTCTAAGGAAGAACTTACGTCTAATTCCCCCTGTAGTCCTGATACATAACTAAGGACACCCTATGGAAGCACAAAGTCCAATTCCCTTGGGTCCTGCAAACAATACTAAATTTATAACTGACTTTCTAGGGAAGCCCTTAATCGTCAATTGCCTCTTTAGTCTACCGCGCCAGGTTCACACAGCCCTGAGCAGTCTAGTCATGTGTAAACGACTATTAGCAGCCCTAATTAAGTTCATAAAACTACATGGATAATAGCTAAAATTCATCAAGAGCGTATAAACAATAGGAAATACATGCAATCAACTATATCAAGGTAGGAAATCAATGCAACAAGGTCTTCCTCACAGACAACCTAAGCCAAACGGCGATAAACAGCCAAAACAAGGGAAATACCCATGGAGTGATCCTCAAACATGCTAACAAGAAATCATTATTCATATAATAACCTCAAGCATACAACCAGTCAAAGGAGGATAATAAAGTATGTTCAAAATCCTAACCCGATATACCCGATACATGGGAATCCGGTAATTTTGCCCAAAAACTCAAAGACATTCAACGTAAGGCAACAAACCTCCTACCTCTATCCTAGGAGATCGATATACTTGAACTTCGGCATGTGAATCGTCTTAGAATGGAGTAGATCTGCAAAAATTCCTAAAACGTTTAACCTCAAATAACTCACATAAGAGAAAGAATCGGGAAACGTGGCCAAAAAAGAGCCAAGAACTCACCATTATGATTCTATTGAAACTGAGTGTGTTCGATTCAGATAACTGGTGACAGATCAGTGGCTCAGATAAGATATGCAGTTGTACCCTCTCTCTCGGTCGAAGAAGGTAGAGAAGAAGTTGTTTTTGGGGTTAAGACACAACCTCGGTCCATTTAACGAAAAAAAATAAAGTACACGGCGTATACTTTTGGAGTACACGGCGTATACTAGGCTTTTCTGTACTCTGAATAAAGAAGCCTCCACATAACCCCTACATGTCCATGTGTGTGGCCATGACACGGCCAACACATGGCCTCGAGCGGTAGTAAATTACACGGTGTGTACTTATAAAGTACACAGTGTGTACTTAGAAAATTTCCAGATTCTCCACTTTTTCCCAAAAATGACCAGAAAAGTAAAAACATACCTAAAAAGAAGGTTCGGGTTCTTACAAACTTCCACCCTTAAAGAAATCCATCCCGGAATTTCCCTAGCGTGGTGTAGAAGAAGAAACCCTAAACAACTCTGTCCACTGTGATCGCATATCGGCCTCCCTCTCCCAAGTCTCGTCCTATACACAGTCGTGCTTCCATAGCACCCGTACCAGAGGAACAGACCGGCCACGGAGTACCTTTGCACTACGATCAATAATCCTAATAGGATGCTCCTCAAATGATGCATCCTGCTCCAGATCAACCTCCTCGGGTTGAAAAAAATGAGACGGGTCTGAGAAATAGCATCGAAGCTGAGAAAAAAGGAAGACGTCGTGCATAGCCTGGTACCTCTGAGGTAACTGCAACCTACAAGAAACTATCCCAACTCTTTCCAGAACCTCAAATGTCCTGACGTATCTCGGTGAAAGCTTTCCATGTCTCCTGATCCTCTTGTGTCCCAACCTCAGAATAACACATAGGTAAACTTGATCTCCGACCTTGAACTCCAAAGTTCATCTCCACTGATCAGTATAAGATTTCTGCAGAGACTGTGCAGTAGCCATCCTTTTCCGAATCAACTCCACTTGTTCTGTGGTTTCCTGAACAAGACGAGGTCCCAACATAGCTTCCTCTTTTACCTCCAGCCAACACAAGGGTGATCGGAACGGCCTAACGTATAAATCTTCGTATGGTGCCATCTGAATAGTTGCTTGAAAACTATTATTGTAGGAAAACTCTACCATATGTATATGTCTCTCCCAAGAACCTCCAAAATCAAGGACGCGTGCTCGTAGCATGTCCTCTAGCACTTGAATCGTGCACTCTGATTGTTCATCTATCTGGGGATGATAGGTTGTACTCAGAAGTACCTATGTACTCAAATCCTTCTGTAGCCCTTGCCAAAAATGCGATGTAAATCGGGAGTCCCTATCTAAAATAATAGTACTCGGAACCCCATGCAAGCGTACAATCTCTTGGATGTACAACCGTCCAAGATCATCAACATCGAAGGTCTCTTTAATCAGCAAGAAGTGAGAAACCTTCGTGAGTTTGTCAATAACAACCCATACTACATCATTCCCTCGAGGCGATCTTGGTAAACCTGTCACAAAGTCCATCGCGACATCATTCAACTTCCACTCGGGAATGGGTAGCTGCTGTAAAAACCTTATTGGCCACTGGTGCTCCGCCTTCACCTACTGACAAGTGGAACACCTCATGAAAAAACTAGCAACATCTCTCTTCACACCTGGCCACCAATACTGGAGGTGTAGATTACGATACATCTTGGTGATGCTAGGATGAACTGCCCAAACTGAGGAATGAAATTCTCATATCAGATCCTCGCATATATCTGTTGGCACCCATACACGTCCCTGGAAATGCAAGATTTCACCCTCACCTACGGTCCATCCAGGAAGAGGGTTATCTCCTGACACTCTTTCTCGTATGACTGGGCCTTCATAATATGATAGCTACCTCATACGAACTCGATCAAGAATGTTAGAGGTAACAGCAACAGAAGAAAGAAAAATTCTAACCCTGCCTGTCGTGCACCTCCAAATGCATTTCGGAGAACAGATCCATAAGATGCCACTCGATGGTGGCCTCCTGAACTGCCTATATTTGTGTCCTCCTGCTCAATGCTTCTGCCACAGCATTGACTTTCCCAGGCGTATAAGCAAGCTCAAAATCGAAGGACTTTTGGTACTCAACCCACCTCCGCTATCTCAAATTCAAGTCACACTATGTGAAGATGTACTTGAGAATCTTGTGGTCAGTATATACCACAAAATTCTTGCCCAGAAGATAATGTATCCAACAACACAAAGAATGAACAACTACAACCAACTCCAGGTCGTGCGTAGGATAGTTCCTCTCATGTGGCCTCAACTGCCAAGATCCATATGCAACGACACAATCCTCATACATAAGCACTTATTAAATCCTGATGCTAGATGCATCACAGAAAACTGTATAACTCTTGCCCGGCTCCGGCAAAACTAGAATCGGTGTTGAAGTCAATCTCCCCTTCGGCTCATGAAAGGCTGAATCGTAGGCTTCTGACCAAACATACTTCTCCCCCTTCTTAGTCAATCCTGTCAATGGCGCTGCTAAGCATGAGAACTCCTATATAAACCGCCTATAGTAACTAGCCAGCCCTAAGAAATGTCGTATCTTGAAGGCATTCTTAGGCTGCTCCCAGGTAACTACTGCTCTCACATTCTCCGGGTCTTCTAATACTCCTATCTCTAAGATGACATGGCCCAGGAAATGGATCTCATCCATCTAAAAGTGTCACTTTGAGAGCTTAGCATATAACTGATGATCCCTTAGTGTACTCAAAACAATCTCAAGATGGGTAGCATGGTCGTGTCGAGTGTGATAGTACACCAAGATATCATCCACTAAAACCACCACGAAATAATCCAAGTAAATATGGAAAACTCTATTCATCAGTGCCATGAAAATTTTTGGCACGTTCTTGAGACCAAACGGCATAACCAAATACTCATACAGATCATACCTGATCCAGAAGGTTGTAATAGGTTTGTCAGATGACCTGACACGCAACTGATGATAGCCGGATCTCAAGTCGATCTTCGAGAACACTCTGGATCCTCAAAGTTGATCAAAGATATCATCTATTAGTGAAAATGGATATCAGTTCTTGACCGTCAACTGGTTCAGCTTCCGATAATCCACACAAAGCCTAAGGGTGTCGTTTGCCTTCTTTGCAAACAGGAAAAGCGAACCCCAAGGAGAAGTACTGGTTTATATGAAACCTTTTGCCTGTAACTACTACAACTTCTTCTTGATCTCCTACAACTCAGGTGTATCCATCCTATAAGGAGGAATGGACACCGGTGCCTCTACTGGAAGAAGATCAATAGAAAATTCTACCTCACACTCTAGAGGAAAACCTGAAAAGTCTTTAGGAAATACATCTTGAAATAGATCAACCACTAGAGGAAAATATAGCTGAGAAGTCCACTGGTCATCCAAATACAGACTGGAAATCTGAGCTGTAACTCTGCCTAGCCCCTGATTCTCTGGTCCTGCTCTACTTTCCTAGACATCCCACTCGCCCTTATGAAGAAAAGATTCACCCTCTGGTTATTTAAAACTCACCCTACGGTGATAACAGTCAACGACTTCCCGAAAGGGAATGACCCAGTACATTCTGAGAATGACATCATAGCCTATCATCTCTAGGACATAGAGGTCCCATAAAAAGTGATACTCAGCCACCTCTAGAGGACGCTCCTTGCACTGACATACACTAGCTGTTATAATCCCCAACGATGTTTCTAGTGTCAACATACCCTTAGAAGTATAAATAGTAAGTCTAAGGCTTTCCATAGTGTGCACAAAAATAAAGTTATGAGAAGATCTTGTATCAAAAAGTGTTGAGGATAAAACTAAGGCTACTAAAATCGTACCTTGAACTTTAGAAGGTCTAGGATCCTGGTCCTAATGAATCTTATCTACCGCAAAAGTCTGGTCTACACCGTGGCCCTGTGTAGAAGCCTGAGATCCCTGAGTTGACCCTCCCTGAGCCTGACCACTGCGTCCATAGCCTCTACCCTGGCCTGAACAACCTTAAGAACTCCATCCCCCAGTCTTCTGTGGAACTGGTAATCCTTCTCCTGTACGCGGAGTCGAAACTGATCCTCATTCACTAGACACTAGAAGCATAACCCTACAGAAACGTTGCAGATGACCCATCTTTCCATAATATCAGCACTCCACTGGGTCTCTCGGGCACTGAGGCTTCTTGTGCCCATTTTTTCAACACTGATAGCACACCACTTGGTTGCCAGAAGGAAGATCCCGTCTACCAGAAGGAATACCTCGCTTCCTCAGGTCACCTCGTGTAGACTCTCAGTGGCGCTTCCTACTATCTATCTGAAACGAATCAGCCCTGGGTGATGAACCGCCCTAGTCCACAACTCCAGTATCCCTCAGATTTCTCTCCGTGATAAGCGCCTGGTTGACTATCAGAGTAATATAAGTCAACTTAAATATGTTCACCTGTGATATGATGTCTGGTCTAAGGCCTTCCTCAAACTTCCTTGATAAAAACAGCTCGTCATTCCCCAAAACGGGAGTGAAACACCATAACTCTGTGAAGTGAGAGGAATACTCCATAATTGTGAGAGTACCCTGTTGTAGGTTCATGAACTCTTTGGATCTGTCATCCCTCAGCGTCGCCGGGTAGAAGTAGTTGTAGAACGTACGCTAAAACTCATCCCAAGCCATAACCTGTTGGTGCCCTACCTATGAAACCACATCCCACAATCTATTGGCAGTGTCTCACAGAATATAAGTTGTGAGCTTCACTCTCCTCTCTGGAGGCATCTCCAGATGCTCGAATATGGACAGCATGGATTCTATCCATGACTCCGCAGCCTGCGGTCCTCCATCCCCTATGAACGTGGGAGGATGCTGCTGCTGAAAAACCTGCGTCGGCTCTGCCATTGAAGGTGCAGGATGCTGAGCTCCCTGGAAGGTCTGCATGAATCTCATTAAACCTTATCTTAACTAAGCGTCAGCACCAATGTCTGGAATCACTGCAGGTTCCATGTCCGGAATGATACGCATAACTAAATGTAGTCCATGATCTATTATATCAGGCATACGGTCATTACCTGATTCCTGACATGCAATGGGAGGATGTCTTGGTTCCATGACTCTGCAAGGTCAAGAGAACACTTTAGATCACATTACCAAGAACTGAAAACTAGGAGCGCAAGAAGGGAACAGGGGAAATAAGAATTCAAAAGAAAACAAAACATGACTACACGGAGTGTATAAAAACTACACAGTCTGTTCCCTTAAGCCATTTACATGGGCGTGTAATCCTACCTAACTGGTCATGTAACACCCCAGATACACAGCGTGTTGTCCCAACACACGGCGTGTACTTGAATTACCTTCCCTACCCGAGTCCTTCTACACGGTTAAGACACACAGCTCTCCTAGGGCAATACTACACGGTGTGTTCAAGGAAGACATGGCATGTTTTAGACAAGCCTTACCTGGCCCGTGTTGTTAGTGGCACAGCCTGTGCCCAAGTCACACTACAGGGAATGTTCCAGAAAGACACGGTGTGTACGAAGAAGTCCTAATAGACCGTGTTGGTTAGCCACACGACCGACCACATGGCTGACACTACACAACATGTTTCAGAAGCACACGGTGTGTAAGATAAAGGATAACACTGACCCGTGTTGTTCATGACACGGCCAGGCACCTAATTCAAATGACACAACATGTACAATTCAGACACGGTGTGTATCTGAAAAGACAACACAACCCGTGTTATTCGTGACATGGTCAGGGTACCTATTTCATACTACATGGCGTGTTCCTACATGAACTGTCACAACCCCGTGTCCCTGCCTACCCAGTCAGCGACACAGCTAAAAACTACACAGCATGTATTCATAAAGTACACACCATGTATTCTGGGTTTTTCTGGATAGTAGCCTCATAACTACACCGGAGCCCAGAAAACACAGAAAGACTAGCTTTAAGGTGCCAAAATCCGATATGTGGGGGCCCATACTCCCCGCGAATCAAAGATTGGCATAATAACAATGCACATAACAATTAAACAGTATACTAAACTCACAATCCACCAAATTCTGATCCTAGAGGGCCCATAACACCTCTAAGACCGAATGTTGGCATACATGATAAAGAATCTCTAAACAAACGATACCCTATCAACATAGCAGGTATTCTATCACAACAGATATCACAACAGCATGCATAGTCTATCACAAATTCTATCACAATAGCCTGCAATTTCTAATTCAATTTATATGGCATGGAAAAATGCATGACATGTGATTTTTCTAACAAGTGTCTATATAATTCATGAGATGGAATACCCTTATCTCATCGTGTTGCAACAAAATAGAACCAAAATCATATAAACAGAAATAGCACAAAACAAGTGCACCACCCAATGGTGAAATCAATTAAACTGTAACATTTAAAAAACTTGAAAATTTCAATATTCAAGGTAACCTAGATTTTTACCTGTACACGGGTTCTAGAACTCTCGAGCACAACTATTTACCATTTACCAATTTCATCTTATCCCTGTCTAACGTTACTAAACAGTAAGTCAATAGAAAAGAAAAGGAACCTGCTCTGATACCACTTTGTAACAACCCGAATTCGGAGCCACTCAACTGGTGCCCCATACCCAGTTCTCCACATGACCTCAGGCACATTTTTCCAAATTCTAGAGGCTATCGACTAGTAGCGAGGGCCTTGGTGAGTCATTGGGAAAACTATGCTCTCATTTGGTAAGGTATACAAGAGAAAGGAAATAACAGTCAATATCGGAAGTAGTCAACATTATACAATAACTAAAAATAACAGTGGAAACAATGAATATATAGTAATGATGATAATGAGGCAGCAGGTACAAGTATCTAAGGAAAATAGAAAAACACAACAATGTGTTGAAATACAACTAAGAAACAAAGTACTAAAAGTAAACAGTAACTCCAGCAGCAACGTAAGCCTAAGCTCGGTCCTATGCTCTCCATCTCCAACCAACAATCATGTACCTGAAGTAGAGGGGCCACAGTCCCTATCCACACCTACAACCATATAACCTGTTTGGGCTGAAAATAAGGACCCAAATAGGGTGTGAGACAAATCCCAGTAGGAAACCACCACAAGATATGTGCCCTACTGTCAGTGAGAAATATATAAAAAGTAAAGGAAATAAATGCAGCAGAGAAACAGGAGTACACTAAAGTAAACAATCCTAAAAATATATATTCACATTTATTTATTAACTCAATTTAACCATTTATTTATCAACCAAGTAATCTATAAAACAGCTCTATAATCCCAAAGCATAGCAAGTAACACAACAGGTATCTCAGCAGACTACCTAAACAACAAGCAGTACAAAACCCAAGCTTGTTCTTTGGATTGGTGGACTCATCAAAACCAACCAAAAAATATTCACACTGACTCTCTCGGTGGCTCATACTGAAATACCCCTCTAGTAAAAATAATCACACAAAGGCATAGACACTCTATGAATTTTTCACCATCAATTCCCCTACAGTCTTGCAACGATAGTTAAGGACTCTATGAGGAAGAACATACATCTAATTACTCATGTAGTATTGATACATAACTAAAGAAACCCTGAGGAAGCACAAAGTCCAATTCTTGTGGGTCTTGCGAACGATACTAAATTTATAACTGACTTTCTAGGGAAGCCCTTAATCATCAATTCCCTCTTTAGTCTACCGCACCAGGTTCACACAGCCTTGAGTATTTTAGTCGTGCATAAACGACTGCTAAAATCCCTAAGTAAGTTCAAAAAAACTACTTGGATAATATCTACAATGGATCAAGATCATATAAACAGTATGAAATACATGAAATCAACTATATCAAGGCAGGAAATCAATACAACAAGGTCTGCCTCACAGGCAACCTAAGCCAAACAGTGATAAACAGCAAAAACAAGGGAAACACCCATGGGGTAATCCTAAAAAATGCTAACAAGAAATAATTATTCATCTAATAACCTCAAGCATACAGGCATTCTAAGGCAGATAATAAAGTAGGCTCAAAACCCTAACTCGAGATACCCGATACATGGGAATCTGGTACTTCTGCACAAAAACTCAAAGACATTCAACGTAAGGAAAAAAACCACATACCTCGATCCTAGGAGATCGATATAATTGAACCTCGGCCCATGAATTGTCCTAGAATGGAGTAGATCTTCAAAAACACCTAAAACGTTCTACCTCAGATAACTCACATAAGAGAAAGAATCAGGAAACTTGGCCAAAGAAGAGCCAAGAACTCACCGATGCGATTCTATTACAGCCGAGGGTGTTCGATTTGGATAACCGATGACGGATCGATGACTCGGAGAAGATCCATGTTCGTACCCTTGCTCTCGATCGAAGAAGCTAGAGAAGAAGGTGTTTTAGGGTTAAAACGCTACCCCAGCCCGTTTAACAGAAAAAAGTACACCGCGTGTACTTTTGGAGTACACGATGTGTACTAGGCTTTTCTGTACTCTGAATTAAGAGGCCTATACATCACCCCTACATGTCCATTTGTGTGGCCATGACATGACTATCACACGGCCTCGATCGGCAGCAAAGTACACGGTGTGTACTTAGAAAATTTTCAGATTCTCCACTTTTTCCCAAAAATAACCATAAAAGTAAAAACATACCTGAAAAGAAGTTTCGGGTTATTATAAGGTATGAATACAAAATTAGTCCATGTATAGTGGGAATCATCTTATGTGTGACCCATCTATCCCATTTTATTTGATAGAGGAGTAGTTCCCCAACAGCCAAGGAGTTCAATGATGTGACTGACGATGCTACTATCACTACCCTAGAATATACCTAGTGTGAACATCCTTGTGCTATGTGTTTTTGCTTTGTGCTATTCTTTGAGGATTTTTGTGTGGTGTTTCCTTTTTTGGGGGGTTCCCTACTAAGTTTCAGGTTACTCACCCCTACATGGGCCCCACCCATGCGTTTCATGTCCCGTGCAGATGATCAACGCTTTGATAGATACCTTGGTGGACCAGGACCTGGGGGAGCCCAATAAGATAGGACTGATCGACACTTCGACGGTGGGCTTGGTGGACTAGGACCAGATGGGGAAAAGTATGAATAGGAATATTGGACATACTACTTCAGATTTCAGTAGCCTCACTACTCTTATGATTAGGTGGGGTTTTCCGTAGATGGATATCAGAGATCCTTTTTATACCTTGTTGTCTCAGTTCCTTTTTGTTGGGTTTGGATTTTGGACCACTTTCTTTCAACTATACTTTGAACTCAGTCTGGTTTTAATATACTTTTTTCCTTTTAGTGTGTTGGGATGTGGTTGGGCATGTGTGTGCATACGGGTAATCAGGAAAATGCCTCCCACTTGCAGGTTGATGCCTTCAGTGCTAGTCTCCAGCCCCTGGCCTTCAGGAGGTGGGTTTAGGGTAGTCACGACATGGGCCCCAGTAGAAGGGTCATGAAAAAGTGGTATCAGAGTGAGGTACGTCCTGACATAAAGACCGGGAGTCTATGTTTTTTTTTGGGAAACAGTGGTAGGTGTTGCGAGTCTGACTTTCATGTTCGGGGAGTCTAGTGTTGGTGTTGTGGATGACGTATCCATACATCCAGAACTTGAATTCTACTTTTTGGCTCAATAAATTAAAACATTGGTTGCATAAGTGTATCCTTATGTTATTTTGAATAAAATTCAGGTCACTATGTATCACCTTCTAACCATGGTACATCTTAATATATATGAGGATGTCTCTATGAGGACGACTAGCCAAGATCCCGATACGAGGTTGTGAGGATAGCCCCCTAGCGAAAAGGCATCTGTTCATGGACCAGTTCTAGATATGGCCCACCAAGTGGTGCACCATTACTACCACCACCTGATGGTTAGCATCTGATATCGGCGGTTCTAGAAAATGATGTTTGTAGGCTCAGTTCTCTACATGAGTTTCAGAGACAGAGACCTCACAGGTTCATGGGAGAGACGGATCCTCAGGTCAATGAGGACTGGGTGGAGGCTATGATGTGGGTCTTCCTCTTAGTGAGGACACCGCCTGATGATATGGGGATCTTTGTAGCGATCCTTTTGTAGGGCTCAGCAGGGAGATTATGGAGCTTGACCACCTAGACACACGATGAGGTGACCCTCACCTAGTCATACTTTGAGTGGCTTTTCTAGGAGGAGTTGTTTTCCATTTCCTTGCACTTTGTGCACATTCAGGAGCCACTTCACCTTCATCAGGGCAGCATGATAGTAGTTGATTACTCAGCATGGTTCACCGAGCTATCTCACTACTCCACAAACATGGTGTGAGACCCTTTCTTCAGGGCTCGAGCCTTTGAGCAAGGACTCAAATGGGAGATCAGGGTATCATTATTGTCTCGCAGCATCCTTACCGAGGCCGGGGTGCTAGAGAGATCCCTTCTTGTGGAGAGATTCTTGGCGGAGTAGGAACTGATACCTAGAGAATCCATCTGACCCCAGGCGGCAGAGGCTTCAGTAGGTAGTAAATAGTAGACACGTGGGCCCAAGCAGGCCAGGTCTTTCAAAGGCCGACCCCAGGACTCATGGTCGGTAGTGTGGGTCTCCCAGTCCAGGGGGGGCTAGGAGGGAGCCATACAGTGCTTCGAGTGTGGTGAGTAGGGACACATGCCACATGACTGCCCATCCTACCATACAGATGACCAGTAGATAGTCGAGGGGTTGCTGAGGCAGTGGTAGTAGTTCGTGTGAGGAGGTTTGTAGGGCGGCAGACATGGAAGGGGAGCTAGTTGAGTGGCAGGCGGTGGGTGACGATTTTAGGTGTTACTACCACCACACCCAGGTGGTCCACCCCGACCTCAGGGAGTAGGTGGATAGGGGAGAGCTCAGCTCCAAGAAGCATAGGATTACGACCACGACACTCTAGAGATGGTCCAAGGTACGATCTGTGTCTTATAAAACCTAGCAATCATACTTATAGACACAAGTGTTATACACTTCTTCCTTTCCACATCTCTCGTTCAGATATCGAAGATGCCAATGGAGCCGTTGGCTCGATCATTACAGCTAGAGACTCTTATGGGAGATGACTCGATGATTACACACTAGAGCCGGTAGTGTGATCTCTCTCTAGGAGGTGAGAGCTTCGATTGGGATCTCCTAGTAGCAGTGTCTATTACTTACGATGTAATCTTGGTTATGGACTGGTTATCCACAATCCATGCTCAGATCAACTATTTTAGGAATACAACGTGGCGTTTCTACAGAGATGGTATTAGGTTTTCCTTCACCGGTGAGAAGTAAAGCCTTATAGTGTAGGATGGACTTTCTTGGAGGAGGATACAACCGATCAATCACTATTTATCTAGCCTCACCCTCAGTGCAATGGATGAGAGGAGTCTAAGCTTCCATGTAGTGGGGGATGAGTATGAGGATGTTTTTATTGAGGATGTTCTGGGACTATCTCTTTGTAGAGAGTTAGAATTTTGCATTGAACTATACCCCGGGACGACACCGATATCCACACTATAATATCAGATGACTCCCGAAGAGCTTCGTGATCTAAGGTTACAGCTAGAGGACTTGCAGAAGAATGGGTTTGTAAGGACCAGTGTTTCACCATGGGCATCCCCAGTGCTTTTTTCCAAGAAGGCGGGTGGGAGTTTGAGGTTGTGCATGGACTTCTGATGCCTGAACCAGGTGTCTGTGAAGAACAAGTATCCACTAATGCGAATTGAGGAACTCTTCAACCAGTTGAAGTGAGCGAAGTGGTTCTCAACGATAGATCTCAGATCAGGATATCACTAGCTTAGGTTACGGGGTGTGGATGTACCAAAGACATCCTTCAGGTGCTGGTACAGCCACTATGAGTTCCTAGTGACGCCTTTCGGTGTGACCAATGTCCCAGTAGTATTCATGGGCCTCATGAACAGGATCTTCCAGCCTAACCATGGCTGGTTATTCATGGTATTCATTGATTAAATCTTGGTGTACTCAGTGTCAGAGGAGGAGCATGCTACACACCTGCGGATAGTCTTGGATACACTCCGAGAGCACCATCTTTTGGTAATCTCTCAAAGTTCCAATTCTGAATTTGGGAGGTCCACTTTATAGGACACATCATCTCAAAGGATGGACTTCTGGTAGACACAGCAAAGATAGAGGCAGTGCTTTCTTAGGATCTACCCAAAAGAGTGAATGAGGTGTAGAGCTTCTTAGGGTTGGCTGGTTACTATATGAGTTTTTTACCTGACTTCTCCAGAGTAGAATCAACCTTATCAGCTTTGACATGGAAGGGACAAACCTTCGTGTGGACATAGAAATGTCAGCATAGTTTTCAGGATCTGAGGTAGATACTAACTAGTGCCTCCATCTTGAGACTACCAGATGAGGGTGTTGGGTATTTAGTCTACTGTGATGTATCAGGGACCGGACTGGGTTGTGTCCTGATGCAAGAGAAATAAGTGATTTCCTACGAATCACACCAGTTAAGGAAGCATGAGAAGAACTATGAGACCCATGACCTAGATTTAACAACATTTGTCTTTTCCTTGAATATGTGGCAGCACTACTTGATGGGTGAGCAGTTTACAGTTTACTCCAATCACAGGAGTCTCAGGTATATCTTCTCTCAGAAGGACTTGAACCTGAGATAGCAGTGATGGCTAGAGTTTCACCAAGAATATGACTTTGAGACAGTTTATACTCCTGGGAAGGGGAACTTGGTGGAAGATTCACTCAGCAAGATGACCAGTTTACAGATGCTGAGTGATGTGACGGATTAGTTAGCCATGATACAGATGTCCTTTGTAGATGATGATGGAATAGCTTACATCTGGTTGATGACTATTACTCCCCCACTCATACAGCAAGTTAGGGAGGCACATCTGGTGGATGTTGACTACGAGGACAGATGTTCTCAGTTATCCTCAGGACGAGCTCTTGATGGATTTTCTATAGGTGGGGAGCATTCCATCCTTTTCATAGGGTGAACCATAGTACTAGTGAAATTGTAAGGGGGTTTTTTGAGGGATTTCCATATGTCCCCTTTGGAGGTACATCTTGGAGTGGAGAAAATGTATCAGGACCTCCAACGTTAGTACTAGTGGCCAAGAATGAAGAAAGTGGTGGCTGAGTTCATTTTATGATGTCTCACTTGTCAGTATGTGAAGGAAGAGCATCAGGTTTCAGCAGGATTGGCCTAGTCACTTGAGGTACCGAAGTGAAAGTGGGATGGTATCATGATAGACTTCGTAACGGGGTTACCATGCATGTCTAGAGGCCATGATTCTATTTGGATGATCGTTGACCGACTCACCAAGTCGGCTCACTTACTACCCATTGGGGAGTAGGGATCAGTATAGGGCTTGGGATTACTCTATGTCTAAGAGATAGTGCAGCTTCATGGGTGCCTTTTACGATCATCTCAGATCATGAATCAAACATTACATTCCAGTTCTGGAAGGGATTACAGGAGGCATTTGGGATGCAGCTGCATTTGTGCACACCTTTTTATCCCTGGAAGGATAGTTAGACAGAGCGAACCATACAGACCCTGGAGGATATGCTTCGTGCTTATGTACTTGACTTTGGTCATAGTTGAGAGGACCACCTTCAACTGTTGGAGTTTGCGTATAACAAAAACTACCACTACACCATTGGCATGGCACTATTCGAGTCCTTGTACGGGAAGCCATGCAGATCACCCTTGTATTGGATAGACCCAGGGGAGTCAGCACTCATGGGTTCAGAGTTGGTATGGGCTACCACCGAGAAGGTGCAGATCATATAGAAGCATATAGGGACTACACAGAGTAGGAATAAGTCTTATGTCGATAGGAGACGGAGACCCTTGGAGTTTGAGAAGGGAGACCATGTGTTCCTTCAGGTCTCACCCTAACGAGGGTTATAGAGATTTCGCTAGGGAGAAAATCTATTTCCAAGGTTCATCAGACCCTTTCAGATCCTGAGAAGATTTAGAGAGGTGTCATACTACCTAGCCCTTCCCCCACAGATGCATCAGGTGCATGATGTTTTCCATGTGTCGCAGCTGAGGAGGTACCTACATGACCCATCACACGTCATCAATGGGGTAGTGTTTTACATTGACAATGGGGATACGTTAGCGGAGTTCCCAGTAGACATAGAGGATCAATAAGAGTGGTTCTTATGTGGGTGTTCAATTCCTCTAGTGTGAGTTCGGTGGCAGCACAGGAATCTCCAAGAGAGAACATGGGAGAAGCAGGCCCATATTCATTATTAGTACCCCCATATGTTTGTTTAGTTTTTGTTTTAGATTTCAAGGACATAAATCTCTAAGGTGGGGATAATGTAATGTCTCAAAAATTTGGTGTAATTTTATTTATTTATATGGAATTATTCTGAGACTTTGCGATCTAACAGCATGTGATTATGAGGCCCAGAGAGCCCAATGTAGAATTTTGAACTTTTTCTAAGGTACATTCAGTAAATGTGCGAGCGGGTTTTTCTAACTTTTTAACCGGTGCTCAAATCGAAAATATGAAGATATAACTAAATTTAAAATTCCTTGAAACATCGTGATGTGATTTCATTTTTACTGTCTAATGCCTTGGTGAACGAAGAATTAAAACTTGTAGGATTCTCTTACTAAACTCTGGAGAATCTCCTCTCTAATGAAGAATGACGAACACCGTCGGATCTTCACTGAATTCGATGAACATAGAAGAAAAAATCCATAAGTGATGACATCGATTCCTTGAACTCTAGAGGATGAATGTTTCGGCACCGAATGTCAAAGAGGTAGGGGTTTGATTTTTATTTCAAATTTCTTCCCCACTCTTCTTTTTCTAGAAATGATGAACACTGATCAACCCAAGAATGGG
Source organism: Viscum album (assembly GCA_963277665.1). NCBI lineage: Eukaryota > Viridiplantae > Streptophyta > Magnoliopsida > Santalales > Viscaceae > Viscum > Viscum album. The sequence continues at coordinate 395,641,596 of OY728151.1, read as the reverse complement.
TTGATCCATGATTCATAAATTTATGCATGAGGGTGAATTTTCTTGGGGATTTATTATCTAGGATTAAAACCTTGAATGAAATGGTTGAACTTCAATCCCCGAACCTCCCCATTGATTTAAACCTCTAACGTGGAGGACCCGGGCTAACACGAACAAGGCTCGAGCACCTCCTCTCCTACGTTATTTGTGGCAGCATTCTCAAAGTGGAGGTAATTCAATTCTGGGGCCTGAGCAGGGATGAAAATGACCCGAGAGGCCCATAGGCATAGACAGATCAAAAAACAGACCACTGGAGAAACTCTGGTGGCCCGTAGAAGGTGTCGTCAATGCAGCACCACCGGCATAGCAGCGATGGAAACCTGCCGGATTAAGGGGGTGGTGCCAACTGGTGCTGCGAAAATAGTGGAGGAGACCGTCCCTCACCGTCTGAGCTGGAGGACGGCGGCATGCCCATCAGCACGTCACGGTAGTAGGAGGCTGCGGCCAACCGGTCATGGCAGCGGGAGTCGCAGAGCTAGTCGGGCGCCTGGTGGAGGGGGTGGCCTATGTCTGGACCACCCATCTGGAAACATGTCGGTGTTTGGAGGGGACCCACACCCACAAGGCTGTCTAGATCCAGACGCGACTCAGCTACCACATCTCGGTTGGGCGGCACCCCGCCTGGCGGACTGGGCTAAGGCTAGCGGGATGTGCCCTAGCCCAGTGGGTTGCACCTCGGGCCGAGCGCGCCAGACCCGCATCGGTGGTATGGACCCATGTTAGCCGGATGAACTCGCTCTCTTCAGGTCTGGCTCGACTAGACTGGGTCACCGGGTGACCCTATGGGCTGGACCCTTAGCCAAACAGGGACGGGTCCAGTGAGGCCTATTGGGCCTGGCCCACTAGCCAAGCCGGACCAGACCAACCCTGACCGAAACCCGGCCAGGTCAAGTCCTTCTAAATTAATTGGGGTATATGGGACCCCAGTGCCAGGTTGGTCAGTTCGGTCCCACCGGGTCCCGTCGCAACTAACCCCCTGTTTACTAAAACACTCGTATCTTGCAAACTGCGTGTCCGATTGATGGGCTGTTTGCGACATTGGGACCCCCTTTATGAGTCGGATCTTTTGGAATGATTTGTGGTTACTTTCATAGACTTATATATGCGATTAATTTCTTAAAGATAAGTTCTCCCAAGCGTGCTATATATGGAACCTTGCGGTTGGCTGAGACCTGAAAACAGCTCGACGACGGCCTAGTGGGAAGAGGCTCTATGTGACCCGGTAGGCCCACGATGGGGAGCATCTCTATGTGACCCAGCATACCCATGGTACTAAATAGGTGGAGTACTTCAGTTTGGCCAAGGTTGAAAGCAGCTCTGTGTGAACTAGCAGAACCATGGTGGGGAGTGGCTCTGTGTGACCCAGCATACCCACGGTACTCATCAGGGATGAGTACCACAACAGTCGATGGTTACTAGAAAGCATATTCTGTGTAACCTGGTAGGCCCACTATACACGATAAAGGATTAGTTCTCCAGTAGCTGGGGAGTTCGATGATGTGACTGACGATTCAAATATCACTACCCTAGAATATACTTGGTGTGAGCTACCTTGTGCTATGTGATTTTTCTTCGGGCTATGATTTGAGTATTTCTATATGGTATTTCCTTTTTGGGGGGTTCCGTACTATGTTTCGTGTTACTCACCCATAAACTGGCCCTTCCCATGCGTGTCGTGTCCCGTTCATATGATTGATGCTTCGATAGAGACCTTGGTGGATCGGGACATGGTGGAGCCCTGTGAGTCAGGACTGATCGATGCTTTGATGATGAACTTAGTGTCCTAGGACCAGGTGGGGCCTAGTAGGACCAGGCAGACAAGAGATACAACTTAGTCTTCCAGTATCATCACTACTCTTACGATCAAGTGGGGTTTTCTGCAGATCACTATCAGAGCTCCTTTTTTTACCTTGTTATTTCAGTTCTTTTTGTAGGGTTTGGATTCTTGGACCACTTTCTTTCAGTTGTACTATGTACTCAATCTAGTTTTAGTATTCTTGTTTTTCCCATTTCAGTGTGTTGGTACATGGTTGAGCGTGTGTGTGTGTACTGGTACTCAGAAAAATGCCTCCCACTTGCAGGTTGACACCTTCGGTGGTAGTCGCCAGCACCTGGCCTTCGGTAGGTGTGCTTGGGGTAGTCACGACACGGGCCTCAGGGGATGGGACATGGTAATTCATGTCTCCTAGATTATTCAAGTAAAGAATAATTCAATAATGGGCATGAAATTTTTTACTTTAGATCTCAAAATATGATAAGAAAAAAATGTATAGAGTTTATAAGATAATAAAAAGTAAAATCCATTTCTCATGAAGCTTGGTCATTCCCCTTCACTGTCTAAGGATTCCTTCTTCCATTATAAACTTATAAAATAGAACTATCCAATTAAGCACAAGGATCAGGTCATTAAAACTCAAAAAGATAGTATGGAGTGGGTTTTATGTTGAACTGCTTTCTAATAAATGAAATTAAAATATAAATTACTTGAAAGAATGTAAAGATAAATCTTGGTATGATCCCCCAAGTGGGTCCTAAATTTTAAATGCCTCCAGAGGGAAGTACTATCTATTATCCAAAGTTTGATGGTGGTTGGGTATTCTTTTACTTGAACCACCACATGTGGATTTTCCCATCATCCACTTATTTGTTCTTATTGAGGATAATTCCATGTATAGAGTACACTATATATGACCCCTTATAAATGTGGTACATCTTACATGAAGGAGGTGGTATGAAGTATAGAACTTAATCCTCCTTCATTGCTACTTGTGAAACATATTATTCTACTTATATTGGTTTCTCCAAGTGTGATGAACTAAAATAATTGTCAAAGGGAGAGTTAGAAGCTAGTTTAATTTTGACAAATTATAATTTGAAAATTTATTATAAAATTATCCCCCTTTTATAAAAGTAGCGTGTGTCTCTGGTTCTTCAGGTAGATCCATAGGTATTTATTCATGGGATTCATCTAGTACATGTTCAATATATTCAGTTAGCTTCATGTTTTCTTCAATAGGTACATTTTTTTCATCAAATTCCTCCATGGAAAAATATGAGCCAGCCAAATATGTAAAATAAAAATATCAGGGAGTGATACTCAATTTAGCTTCCATGAAATCGGAAGATAAAGAGTTCATGATATGGTCAACTCCCTGAATTGGTTTGGCTTGAATCTCATCTTCAATTGAAAGTTCCACTTTGAATCGATCTTTACTGGATGGAGGTAGGTAGTCAGGCTCCTCCATTATTTCTACAAATTCCACCACTTTTTAGGATTATTATTCTTCCAAGGATAGATATATATGAAATGATGGTTTCTCTTCTACTTTGTAAGCAATTAGGATATCAGGTTATATATTTATTTCTTCTCATTTTCTCCAAAATTTTTCCAAATTCACATGATATCCCTCTTGTAAATCAGAAGTAAATGATCTTTCATCTATCTCCTACAACAATAGTTGATCAAGGTGGAATTAATCTTTAGGTACCTCCACCATTACCTCCTCTGGTTCTTCAATTTCAAATATGATTGGTGAAATTTTTTCCACCACTTCCTCAAGTTCTTTCTCTGACTCCGGGTTGGGTTCCACCATTAATGCATGAACATATTCAAATACTCTATAATATTTTCTTATAATTTGTTCTATGATTTCTCTAAATTATTACACCTGATATCTATTATAATATTCTTATTATTTTCATTTTTGTTGTTGTTTTTGTTTCACCTGTGAGTAATCTAGCCATGCATAATAATCTGAATTTGAATACATCATGGAAAAATAATTTTTTATGGTTTTTTAAATAAAAAAATAAAAATCTATCTAAAATTTCAAATTTGAAAAAATAAGTAAACTATTAATTAGATCCCAAATAATGGTACCAGTTTTGACACATGCCTATCATGGGGCATGTTCAAAAGCAATATTATTTTTCCTTGTGTAGTACAGTGGTTGATCAAGGTCATCTCACTTGAGGATTTTTTCAGTTTGGTTCACTCACTTAATCTATTTCACCTAATATATCTATTTATGTTGTTTTTATTATTTTAAGAAAAAAAATACAATCTTTTTTGGTTTTTTATTAATTTTATAATGACATGAAAAATGAGAATTTAATCTAACATGAAAACTAAATACAATGAGTTTAGAATAAATCACTTGGTTTTGGGGTTCAGTTTTGGGTTCAATCATTATTTTCCTTCATGGTTTTTATTTCAGTTTGATAATCCAAGCCAGAATATAATGTTTGGACTAGTACTCTTTATTTATAAATTTTTAAATGTCATTTAATGCCTAATAACTCTTAATTACACAACATTCTTGAGCAAGTATTTCCATCAACCTTGATTAAATGAGGAGGTGGAATTAAGAGTTCTTAGGAACTCAATGATATTCCATAATTTATAAATAAATAAAAATAGTCCCAATAAGAGATTTCATTATTGGATTATCAAACTAAAATCAAACACATTAAAGAGAATAATGATTTAACACAAAACTAAACCCTAAAACCAAGTGATTTCTTCTAAAATCATTCTGTCTAGTTTAAATGTTAGTTTAAATTCTCATTTTTCATGACATTAGAAAAGTAATAAAAACCCAAAAAAATATTGTAATTTTTTTCTTAAATTAATAAAAATAACATTAAGATATAGCTTAATTGAAATATATTAAGTGAGTGAATCAAAATGAAAGGATCCTAAAGTGATATGAACCTAGTTAGCCACCATGCTACACTAGAAAAAATAATATCGCTTTCAACCACGCACCATGATAAGCGTGTATCAGATATCATCTAAATATCCCTTCACTAAGAAATATTTTAATATTACACACATAATTTCTTTTTATATGGTTTATATATTGTCTTGTTTAAAAGTTATATCCTGATTCATCGGTACTTCATGGTATTTTATGATTTAATTTGTATTATTTAATCCAAGGGGATTTTAATTGAAAGTTACCAAGTGGTAAAATGTTTCTTAACTCAATTTCCTTTCATTGGGTTATAACTATAATAACCCATAAACTGCACTCCCAGATCCAGTGCTAAAATCATAAAATTTACATTTATGGATTCGATTATAATAATTATGACCCAATTTTTTTCATTTAAAACTTATAACTTCAAAAGGAATAATTGGTTCACTTATATTCTCAAGGACCTTTTAGCTTTAGAGTTTTAGATAATTCGGAAAAAAATATACAAAAAATACCCATTTCATCAAATTATCATTTTTCCCACTAAGCCCAACTTTTCTTATTTTAGAGTAAGTCATTTTCATCATCTATATGTAATCCTTTCTAGTCATAATTTGTTAAAAATAATTCTTTAAAACTTGGGGAATAAAAAACATAATAAGGGAGAGATCAAATTCTTAGTAAGGATAAACATAATCATTAACAATTGAAGCTCGTAAATTAGCATAATAATTTTATAAGATTATAATGACGTAATCAGAGTGCATGAGCGAATCATAAAATAACTCATACCCATCAATATCTGATCATTAAATATGAAATCACAAAAAAGGAAAGGTTTATTAGAATCAATAATCATGAGCCATGTAATATCAATCATGGTCATAATAAACATTATAAACCCATAATAAGCATCACAAAAAAAATGGCAACATGGAACATTTTTCTCCCCAACCCATGTTAAAACTGGGTCAGAAATAACTGCATCCTAGTTAGATCCATAGGAGAAAACCTTAGGTTACTCCCTCCTTCTTTCCTCTCAAGATAAGGTATATTATTCAATTAATTAGATTAATATCTAGGATGCCCCATTGAATAATATATAACAGGATCACCCGAGGTTATCTGGTCCTCCCATCGTATAATATATAATAGGCTCACCTAGTGCTATCTGGGCCACCCCATCATATAAGTTGTAATGAGCTCACCCAGTGATATATGGTCCACCCCATCATATAATATATCCAATAACCAGAAAAATAATAAGGTATATAGATCTTTCATCATAAAACTCATTTCAAAATCATTATTATTTTAGAACTTGATTAACAAATGGAAAATAAATGGGTTTATTGTCAATCTATTTTAAAATATGATTGACCCATGGAAAAAAATTGGTCATATAATAATATCATTGAAATATGATTAAACCATAGAAAATAAATGGGTTCTATAAAAATATCTTTGAAACATGATTGACCTATTAAAAATAAATGGGTTTCATAAAAATCTCTTTGAAACACTATTAATCAATGAAAAAGAAATGGGTTTCCTAAAAATCTCTTTGAAACATGATTAATTCATGGAAAAGAAATGGGTTCCATGAAAATCTATTTGAAACAATTATAATCTATTGATACAAAATAATGGGGATAGTATCATTACAAAATTTTCCTAATGGATAACTAGTAACAAAAAAGTTTTTAACATTGAAAAAATAAAATACCATTAAAATATCATTAAAAAAATTCTTGAGGAAAACATCCTTTTTATTTTTAAAGTCAATTTTTAAAATATACAACTTTTTCAAATCCTTTTCTTTGAAAACCACTTTTAAAAACTAAAAATTGTGAGAATATTATGAAAAAAAATTCTTTGAAAATAATTTTATAAACTTTCAAAGTAATCTTAAGAAAATTATAATCATATCAGTGGATAATTTCATACATTCTTTAAAGAACATTCCTTTCACAAGATAAAAAGGCTAGAAAAGTACCTTGTTCAGAAAGAGATAAAAAAATTCCTTTGAAAATATTTTTTTAAGAAAAAATTGGTAAAAAATTAATTAATAAATCATTTTTAAAAGTCTAAAAACATTTTTAAAAAAAATTATAAAACATGGTTTTGAAAGAAAAGAGTCTTTCAACCGAAGAGAGAAATGAATTCAGATTTTATTAAAGAAACTCAAATATTTTCAGTAACAAAGAGTTTAGAATGGTACTATTAAATGAAAATATAATTAGTAACCATATGAGAATAAAATTCATGATTTTCTTTAGATATGGATCATAATATCTCATCATTGGAATCATAATCATAAAAAATCCCAATAAATGCTGAGATTGTAACATAAGACTATTACAACTTTAGTAACATTGAATCGTAATCCCCATTAAATAATATAATAAAATTAAAATTAAAATATCATAAAAATAAGAATATTCATGATATAACATTTTAAGGTATCATTATATAAAACTCATAAAATAATATAGGTGTATAACATAACATATATCTCAAGGGAGGTAAATTGAGACAAAAATATCTTACCACTTTGGTAACATTGAAACCATAAACCCCATGAAAAATAGATTATAAAATTGATATGTAAGTCACCATAAATTTAAGTATAATTATAATAAAATGAATTCATGTGTATCATATACACCAAAAAACAAAAATAAGTGGTGAATATGGCATATATCTCACAGAAAAAAAAAGTGAGATAAGAAAACTATTACCTTGAGACTCATTAATCTTGATTGTTCTTTATCTACCTAAATAATAAAATTAAGATAATTATTTAATTTCCTAAGAAAATTTTTCATGTTTATTATTACTTTTATTTTACTTATTACAATGTTTTATACAATTACTTAATCAATTAATTTTACATTATATTTTTTAACCATATTTGGATTATGTGTCAAAATAGACTTTTGTAGGTTAACTATGGTCAATGAGGTTATTATTCAAACATAAATAGAATATGATAATTAAATCATTGTCATATTTATACATCAATTATAATTTTAAAACCATTAATATAATATGGTTATAAAAAATGAACTAACATTACAATCACGTAGACGGTAGGTCATACGTATGTGTGAGTAACATTTACATTTTTCAATGATCATTATAGAAATAAGGTAAGTAATATTTTATCTTTCCAGAATTATCAAAATATCATAAATAAAATAAAATTTATATATATTATTCTTGTGATTCGGTGATGAAAAAATGAATCACAAGGTTCGAGAAGGGGGTAGTAGTCCACACGTCCACGAACGACATTATCGTTTTTTTCAGTGAGTGAAACGGTAAAAATAAAATGAGATATTATATTTAAATATTGATAAATATTTCTTTAATATCATAAATATTTCATTTATATCATATATATTTATTATAATTACCCTTATTTACTTCCATGTAATGCGTTAGTGAAAAATGAATCACTTCGCTTCTTGAGGCGGTAGTCCGCCACACACACGAGCAACGTTATCGTATCCCTTATGGAAAGAAACTTAAAAGTTTATAAATGATATAATGAATAAATAGGTATAATTTTGTATTAAATATCTTATATAAACTTTATATCCATCATCATACCCAACCATTCTAGGTGGTAATGGAAAAATGAATTACATTTTCACGAGGCGGTAGTCCGTCATACACATGAATAATGATTTTATACCCCATTTAATGAAAGTCTGTGTGGATGTAGGTTGTAACATTAACATAAAATAAATATAATATGGAATATAATTATCTTATTATATAAAAATTTTATAATAATAATTTAATGGTGTTTTTAAAGAAATAAAACAAAAATGATCATTGGAGAACGTTACCTCTTCTTCAGGTAACTCCTTTTGGTTTTCATCAAAGGCCTTCCTTGGTTCAATTTATGAAAAAACTAAGGATTATAGTATTAAATTAAATAATTCGAGAAATTATTTGTTCAGTTATTTTCTAAGATAATTATTTTTTTAATTTGTAAGTAGAGGGAGATAGGTGGTGGCCTTTTATAAGTTAGGTGAGCGGCACACTTGTAATTTTCTTGAAGGAATGAATTCCATCCATGTTTGTTTCATGTCTCTAGGCCCCAATAATGGTCCATTATCAATAATAAAAAGAATAATGTTGTAATATGACTATTAAATTGGTATTTTATAATTTTCTTGGTCATTTTCCCCTTAAGTTTAAATTTTAATCCCTTGGTAAACTCATTTTTACCTTAATCGCTGTGATTAATTTTAACTGTTTTCACTAATCACTATGGAAGAAAATTAAGTTATAATTATTAGACAATATAAATTATTCTGACTAAAAATATGGAATCCATTTTTATATATTTCATTCACATAATTATAAAAAATAAATTTAATATTAATCTCACAGACACGGCGAGACAGCGGATTTTTTAAGAGTGTTTTTTTCTAAAAAGATGATTCTATATGAACTCTATGAATAATAATAATAATTTTATTAAAATAAATTAATATATATTTATATATATTTATACATTTAATTTAAATGATTCCTCAATATATATTATTTTAATTAATTAAAATGGAGAAATATTATACATCTTAAAACACATTTTAGATAAACACATTTTTAAACCCAAAAACAAACTTATAAAAAAAGGAAATATAAAGTTGACTTCAAAGTAATTAAGTGAATTAAATATAAATAAATACTAATTAGGTTAATTTAAAACATATTCATACTTTTAAATTACTTATTTTATTGAAAATAAAATATTTTTTACAAAAATCAGTATTTTTTCACTATTCACAAAAAAAATAATATTTTCCAAAAAGTTACAAAATTTCACCCAAAGTAAATTTTGATATTAAAATTACCAAAATTACGTTCATTTTATTGAATACATTTTATAAAATTTCTGAAATTTTATTATAAAATTTTTTTCATGAAAATCTATAAAAATCATTTTTGAAGAAAACATATTTTTGAAGAATAAAATCACTTTTTCAAAAATTGAATGATTATTTAGAAAACATTTATAAATAGTTTATTTTGATTTGGAAATTTATATATATATATATATATATATATATCTTATATTATTTAATGTTATTCATACCCACCAATTTAACAGATATGTTATAACGATAATATATATCACGGGTCATTTAAGTTCAGTGTTGCGTGTTGAATACTCTACCAAACATTAAAATCTCAAGGTTACATGAAACGCAATCCAAATTGAGTGTTACATTTAATGAAATATAAACTTAGTTTTATGTGTCATTTATTCTATCAAATATAATTTTGTTCTTTTATAATCTCAAGGTGTTGCATCCTCCCCCTTTAATAAATTGTATCCTCGTAATTTGAAATTTATATCGGTAATCAAAGGTTGTACATTTTAAGATACTTTTATTGTAAAATCGCATCATAAAAATGTTAAATAAAAATATAATTTTAATAATAGATAAAGTTACGTACAAAGGTCATATGGGATAACACATAACTAGGTTTCCAAATATGATAACATAGGTGGGAATATGAGAAAAGCATAAATAATTATATAGAGTGATTGAGGTAATTTATAACAAGAAATTGAATGATCAATGTAAAGTAAGACCCTAAATACCATAAATATATGATGATCAAAAAGGCAGTTGGTTCATTAGATATGAATGTACTAGGATAAAAAAATTATTAAAGATTCTTTTATTATATTTGAGAAATTATCTTACCATATAGACTAAGAGAATATGAACATATAATTACTTGATGATTATAATTTTATCCTTTAATAAATTTCCACCATAATATCATCTTTTCCTCCAATGATGTCTATTCAGGAAGAATTTTTAATTCTTGAAGTACTAAAATAAACTTTTAAATACCACATAACCATAAAAGGGATAATAAGATATTCCTCTTATCTTTATACATTAATCAAAACCAAAATGGTTAGAACATGATAATATAATTTTAAAAAGGAATAAACCTTCATCCATTAATATCCAAATTTCAATAGTAGTACCCAAAGTTAAAACCAAATCATTATATAAATAAATATCCTTAAAATTATTCAAACATTTAATGACTAAGTTTGAAGCCCAAAGATTAGAATGATTTGATCATAAATTATTCCACCATAAATCAAATATTATTCCTTAAATAAAATCCTATATATTTATAAAAAAACTTAATATTTACCTGTAAAAATTCTATACTAACCAGGACATCATGTAGGTCAGTGGTATGATGAAACCCTTATCATTCTTCAGTCATGGGTTCAAGCCCCACCACCTTGCCCAATGTGATGGGTTGTCACCTAACCTTTGGGTTATCATTTTTTTATTTAGAAAAATTCCTCCCTAAATAACACTTCATGTTGATCTAAGGGGTTACAAATACACCAACCTAATAAAACATCTCCCAAAATGTCACTAATAACCTCAAGAATTTTACCACTTAAACCCTCATATGGGGTATCTAAGACATTTAACTTATGATCATCCTTAATCTTATAGACCTATAATGGTATCCATAACTCTTAATATAACCTCACCTAAAAAAATACTAATCTCCAAAGTTATACAAACTAACCTTTGATACCAACTATAAGAGCCTAAAATCCACACTCCCAGATCTGGTGTTTAAATCATAAACTTTACATTTATGGATTTTATGCTGATAATTATGACCTGAATTTTTTCATCTAAACCTTATAGTATCAAAAGTAACAACTTGATATATTATATTATCCAGGACCTATAAGGTTTATAGTTTTAGATAATTAAGACAAACTCTGACAAAAACAATACCCATATCATCAAATGATCATTTCTCCCAAATAACCCATATTTTCTTATTTCACATTAATTCTTCATCAACATCTATATGAAATTATTTCTAGTCATAATCCATTCAATATAATTCTTTATAACCTAGGGAAAATTAAACATAATAAGAGTGAGATTAATTTTTCATCAAGGGTAAACATAATTAATAACAATTGAATATCATCAATGATCATAATAAATTCATAAGGGTATAATGACATAATAAGAGTGCATGGTAGAATCATAAAATAACTCATACCCATCAATACATGGGTCATCAAATATGAAAACGTGGAAAAGGAAAGGGTTATCAGAATCAATAATCATGATCTATTTAATATCAATATTAATCATAAGAAACATTATAAACTCATAACAAGCATCACAAAAATGTTGTGGTATCTAGGAATATTTTTCTTCATAACCTATGTTAAACCTGTGTCAGAAATAACTAGAGCTCAGTTAGATCCATAGAAGAAAGACTCAGGTAACTCCCTCTTTCTTCTCTCTCAAGACAAGGTACATTTCCCAATTCATCAAAGCACTATTTTGGCTACCCCATCATAAAATTTGTAACGGGATCAAATGACTCTATCGGGCTCACCCCATTATATAAGTTCTAACAAGCTCACTTGGCGCTATCTATTCCACCCATTGTATATGCAGTAATGGGATCACCTGGAACTATTTGGGACACCCCATCATATAAGATGTCTAATAACAACAACATTAATAAGGTATATAGATATATCACCATAAAACTCACAGAAAAAATCATTATTATTTTATAACTTGGTTAACTCATTGAAAAGAAATGGGTTTCATGTCAATATCTTTGAAACATGACTAAATTATGGAAAATAAATGGGTTCCATAATAATCTATTTGGAACATGATTAACATATAGAAAAGAAATGTCTTCCATTAAAATATATTTGAAACGTGATTAATCCATGTAAAATAAATGGAATTTATAACAATCTCATTGAAACATGATTAACACATGTAAAAGATATGGGTTTCATAAAAATAATTTTGAAACATGATTAACTTGTGGAAAATAAAACGGCTCCATAATAATCTATTTGAAATAATATTAATCCATCTAGAGAAATAATGAAGATGGTATCATTATAAAATATCCCCAATAGATCGTAATTAATAGAAATAATTATTGCTGTTGATGAATGGAAATACCAATAATATATCATTAAAAATATTCTTGGTAAAAATATCATTTTCATTTTGAAAATTAATTTTTAAAACATAAAACATTTTGAAAATTATTTTCTTTGAAAACCACTTTTAAAAACTATGAATTTATAGATTATTAAGAAAAAAATTATTTAAAAATAATCTTTTAAAATTTAAAATTAATCTTCAAAAAAAATGAAGGACATGTCGATGGGTAATTTAGTACATTTCATAAAGAACAGTCCTTTTATACAATAAAAATGATAGAAATGTTTCTTATTCAAAAAGAAATAATAAGATCTATTTGAAAAAAAATAGAAAAACTTGTTAAAAATTTATTTAATAAATCTATTTGAAAATGTGAAAAAATATTTTTCAAAACATTTTTAGAAAACAAGGGTTTGGAAGAAAATATATTTTTGACCAAAGAGATAAATGAAGTCATATTTTCTTAAAATGGTTATCAATTATTTAAAGTAGAAAATAGTTTCATATGGTACTATTACATTAAAATATAATTAATAACCATATGATAAGAAAATTTATTATTTTTTTGAGAGATGGATCATAATATCTTATCAGTGGAAGCATAATCATAGATAGTCTCGGTGAATAATGAGATCGTAACATAAGGCTCTTACCACTTTGGTATGTTGAATTTTAATCCCCGTGAAATAATAACATTAAAGGAAAAATAGAATATAATTGAAATATATATATTCATGGTATAACATGTCAAAGGATAATTATATACACATCATAAAATAAGATAGGTATATAACATAACATACGTCTTAAAGAAGTAAAATTGAGTCAAAAACCCTTAAAGCTTTGCTAAATTTGAAATTGTAAACCCCATGAAAAAGATATACTAAAATGGATATATAAATCCCAATAAATATAATGATAATTATCATAAAATATATTTATGGTCATAATATACACCACATGATAAAAATAAGTGGTGAATATGGCATATATCTCACAGAAATAAAAGTAAGACGAGAAAACTCTTAGCTTGAGTCCAATTCATCACACCTATTATTTATCAACCTAAATAATATGCTTATTTTTATTAATTACTTAATTTATAAAATATTTAAAGTTTATTCAAAATTTTATTTCACTTATTACAATGTTTTATACAATTACTTAATCAATTAAGTTTATGTCTGCTATTTTGACCGTATTTGGATTATGAGTCAAAATCGACTTTGGTAGGTTGAATATGGTCAAAGAGGTCATTATTTAAAAATATCCAGAATAATAATCATACATAATTATCATATTTATAAATAAATTATACTTTTAAAACCAATAATTAAATATGGTTATAAAAAATGAACTAATGTTATTATCATGGAGACGATGGGTCGTACGTACGCATGAGTAATGTTTCTGTTTTTTCAAAGATCGTTATGAAAAGAAGGTAAGTAATATTTTAACTTTATAGAATTATCATAACATAACAAATACCATATTATTTATATATATTATTATTGTGATTTGGTGGTGAACAAAGTTATCACATCGCTTCGACGAGGTGGTAGTCCACACATCCACGAACGACGTTATCATTTTTTTCAGTGAGTGAAAAGGTAAAAATAAAATGATATATTATATTTATAGAATAATAAATCTGTAATAAATATAATAAATATTTCATTTATATCACATATATTTATTATATTTACCCTTATTAACTTCCATGTAATGCGTTAGTGAAAAAAGAATCACATCACTTTGTGAGGCTGTAGTTCATCGTACACATGAGCGATTTTATTGTATCCCTTATAGAATGGAAATTAAAAGGATATATATGATATAATCACTCAATAGGTATAATTATTCTGTAAATATAATATATAAACTATTATAAATCATTATACCCAACTTTGATAGGTGGTAATGGAAAAATGAATGACATCCTTTCGTGAGGCAATAGTCTGTCATACACACGAATGATTGTTTTATAGCCCATATGATAGAAGTGTGTGTGGTTTTAGGTAATACCCTTAACATAAAAAATATAAGAATATTTAATATACTAATATAATTATATCATCAAGTTATAATAATAATTTAATGTGGTGTATAAATAAATAAAATAAAAATGTTTGTTGGAGAATGTTAGCTCTTCTTTGGGTAACCCATTTTGGTTTGCACCAAAGGCCTTCCTTGGTTGGATTTATGAAAAAATTAAGTATTATAATATGAGAGTATAGAAGTTTAGAATTTATTTTGGCAGGTATTTTTAGAAAAAAAATTTAAGGTGTGAAGAGTGGGGAAGAGGTGTTGGCCTTTTATAAGTGAGGTGAGTGGCAGGCATATAATTTTTTTAAAAGAGTGAATTCCAGCCATGATATTTTCTTATCACCGGGTCCTAATAATGGTAAATTCTCAAATCTATAAGTTATAAGGTTGAAATATGGACAAAAATTTGTGTTTTATAAGTTTAGAGTTCATTTTTTTCCTTAAGTTTAATGTTCAATCCCTCGGTAAACTAATTTTACCTTAATCGTTGTGATTAATTTTAATTGTTTTCACTAATCATTATAGTAAAAAATAAATTTATAAATACTAAACATTATAAATTATAATTATTACAAATATTTAATACATTTTTATAAATTCTATTCATATAAGTTACAAAAATTAATTTAATTTTAATCCCACAAACACAGTAAGACAACGAGTTTTTAGGAAGAGTATTTTTTTAGAAAAATATGAATCTATATTAACTCTTTGTCTAAAAATTATCATTATATGAAAATAAACTAATATTTAATGATATATATTCTATAAATTTAATTTAAAAAATTACCTGCTAGGTAATATTTTAATTAATTAAAATGGAGAAACATTAGGCATTTTAAAATAGATTTTAGAAAAACACATTTTTAAACCCAAAAACAAACTTATAATAAAAACTAATATAAAGTTGATTTCAATGTAATTAATTGGATTAAATATAAATAAATAATAATTAGGTTACTTGAAAACAAATTTAAAATATATTGGTACTTTAAAACTATTTAATTTATTGAAAAGAATAGATTTTTTATAAAAATCATCATTTTTCACTATCCATTGAAGAATAAATATTTTCCAAAAAAAGTACCAAAATTTCAGCCAAATAAAATTTTTATATTACAATTCCAAAAATTACTTCTATTTTATCGTATAAATTTTATAAAATTTCCCAAAAAAAAATTATAAAATGTTTTACATGAAAATAAATAAAAATCATTTTTAAGAAAACATATTTTTAAATAATAAAATCACTTTACTAAAAATTGATATATTATTTACTAATAATTTATCAATATTTTATATTGATTAATATATATATATATATATATCATAAGTATTTAATGTTATTTATGCCTTTCAATTTAACCTCTATGTTATAATAGTAATATATATTATGGGTCATTTAAGTTTGGTGTTGTGTGTTGAATATGTTATCAAACATAAAAATCTCAGGGTTATGTGTAACACAAGATAAACTGAGTTTTTCGTGTAACATAATATGAACTCACTGTTTCATGTCCTTTAAACTATCGAATATAATTTTCTTCTTTTAAAATTTCAATGTGATACAATAACTCTTCTTTATTAACTTTGTTATCAAATAATTATGTGTGAACTGATATTTAAATTATTTTACTCTTTATTCCCACTTTTTTTTTATTTAAATTTTTACAAATAATATCTCAATTTATTAACTCTCAATTTAATGATATGATCTTTGTAAGAGTTATTCATCTCAAATTATCTTTCTTTGGGACATATATTTAATCATATGCATCTATATTCTTTATGAGGTGTATATACAACCCCTTAAACATATTTTGTAATAAATATCTTTATGGTCATGATATTTAAAGTTTTATTTTATGTAATTCATTCATGGGTCTTATGAAATTCTTTATGTTAAAATCTTCTTTCTTTTTGGGATTGTTTGTGTTCAAAGTTCCTTTAGTATAAATTTTGTGTTCTTATTTTCTTAAACCACATATATTTATTCCCATATGTTTCCTCATGAAATTTTCAAGTAATTATACCATTTTCCTCTCTTTGGTACTTAAAATATTTTAGAATTTTTTTAAGAAAATCTGACTTTATTTCTCTCTTCAATATAAAATATTTTTTTCTTCCAAATCCATTATTTAAAAACAAAATTCAAGAATTTTTTAATATTATCATATGATTTTTTAATGAAACTTTTACCTATGATTGGGTTTTTTACAAAATGGTATAAAAAGGAATCTTCTTATAATTTTCCAAATGAGTAACTTATTGACTTTTTTACCAAAAATGTGAAAGGAATCAGTGTTTCATTGTACATAACATTAACAAAAAATTCCACTAACATGACCATTATATGTTATAAATCATAAGTTTTATGTTTAAAAGGTTTATTTCAAATAAAAAAATTTTTTATATTTTTGACAAACAATTAGATTTTGAATAAGTTTTTTCAAAATGGGATGAATATTTTCCTCATGATATATTCCAAGTGATATTTCAAAATCCTTTTTCCATATAAGATGACATCCTTTAATTTTACTCAAATTTAAAGGGTTAATTACCTAAATAATGCTTTTAATGATATTTTAACAGTATTTTCATTCATTAACATCAATAACCCTTTATGTAACCTATGCTCTATTATGGATATTTTTTAAAATAGAATACTTATACTTTCTATATATGGATTATGATTTTTCAAAGATATTTTCATAGAACCCATTTCTTTTTAATTTGTTAATGAATTTATGAAAGAAATAATATTTTTTATATAATTTTTATGAAAAAATGTGATCTCTATTTACTTTATTTATGTTATGGTTCTTGTACATTTTTTATAAAGGGTTAATCCTCATTATAGCTCATGGTAGAGCCTGATATATCCTATAAGATGGTTTGAGACCCATTATAAATCATAAAAATGGGCGAGCCTGATATAGCTTAGATGAAGGGTTGAGCCCCATTATAGCTCATGAAAAATGGGTGAGCCAGATATTTCCTATACAAAGGTTTAGCCCTATTATAACTCTCTAATACATTGGGTAATTATTATTTTCTCTACATAATTATATTATAAGTTATCCATATGTTTATTCCAATTTTTAAGGATTGTATGAAGATAATGTCCCAAGATAATCACACATTTTATTTATGATTTCTATGGGTTTTTAATGATTCCTTTAATTAATAATCAAGTCACGTGGCTCGTGATAATTGATTTTTATGACTCTTTCCTTTGATAAATATTTTACCATGTTTTATGCTTGATGATCTAGGTATTGATGGGTGTAAACATTATAATGTTATTCTCTTGAACTTTTATTATGTGATCATTATAAGGAATCAGCCTTAATCATTACATAATCTTGAATTTAAGTCAATTATTTTACTTTATTTCATATTGAGGATCTTTTCAGGTTTAGATTTTTAGAGAATTATTCTATAAATCATACATAACAAAACCAAAAAATACAAAGTGGACACTTCCAATCTGTATCCATTTTTCTAATAATATAAAAATTTTAAAATAAATCATGATTTATTATCATGTAAAATATCCATGACTTTAAAATTGACTTCTTACTTTACCTTACACATCCTTAAACCCTGCGAAAATATTTCAAAAACATTATAGGAGCACAAAATCTCATTAAGGTATATAAAAATAAAGCAATATGTTAGTTCATTAAAAACATAAAAACCCATGAAATATTTACCTTTACTGCAAGTTTCTTTATGGAAAATAATTAAAACATTTTTAAAAGAAAACAAAAACATGTTATTCTCAATGAAATCCTTCAAAATCCATAGTGAGCAATTAAAACTCTTTTTAGGTGACTTAGAGCATCATATTCATAAAACCCTTTCAAAAAACTTTTATTTGGAATAAAAATTCATTTTACTTACAAAATAAACATTATAAAATACATTGTAGAGTCATAATGGGGCTCACAATTCATATAATCTATATCAGGCTCACTCGTGGGCTATAATGGGTCTCAACCCTTTGTATTAGCTATATTGGGCTCACATGTTCCTATTGAGTTATAATGGGGCTCAACCCTTCATATAAACTATATTAGGATCACCTATGAGCTATAATTCACAATTACAATATCATAGATAAAACACACCCATCATAAAACCCTTCAAAAAATCCTTCAAACCATATGAAAAAAACTTTCGAATAAAAATATAATTTTATTTTAAAAACTTATTTTCAATTCCAAAACACCCTTTTCATTTAAAAAACATTTTCAATACCAAAACACATAAAAAGTTAAAATATTTTTCATTGAATAAAACATTAAATCTTTCAAATGAATCTATAAATCAAATAACGGTCATAGTGAAGGAAAAAGTCATTTCCACTATATATGTTAAGAACTCCTCTTGTTGTTTATCAAAATGTTCCATATAAAACACATAAAAAGATTCCTTTTGAAAACCTTTGAAAATAAATTATAAAATATAATTTATAATTATTTTAGGTCTATTAAAAAACCTTCATAAAATAATTATAAATATATGGACATAGAAAAGGTAGAGTTGGAATGAAAACAATAAAAGATAATTTTTCTTTAGAGAAAATTCCTCTATCACATTGGAAATATTTAAACCATAATCCCTAAAAAGAATAAAAATAGACAAAACTTTAAATACCATAAGAATATATAAATTAATTATATAAAATTTTAATGGGGTTGTATCTACACCTTATAAAATAATAAAGGTGTATAATATCAAGATATGCCTCAATTTAAGGAGATTGAGATGAAGTCCCTTACCTTGACTGTCATTTGTCATGTGTGTCTTTATTTTCTTAAATAATAAACTTATGTTAATTATTTATTTTCTTTTTAATCTTTTTAAAGTTTATTATTACTCTTATTTTTCTTATTAACAAGTTAAATATAATTAATTTATCAATTAAGTTCAAGTTATATATTTTGACCATATTTAACTAATGTGTCAAAATGACTTTGGTACGTTTACTATGGGCAAAGAGGTCATTATTTAAATATATAAATAAAAATAATCATGAAATAATCATAATATTTATACGTCATATATTCTTTTAAAAATAATCATGGAATATGGTTATGAAAAAAGAACCCGCATTACAATCATGGAGACGGTAGGTTGTACGTACACACAAGTAACATTTCCATTTTTCAATGATCATTATGGAATGAATAAAAGAAGAATTTATATCTATAGAATGATAATTATATCATAAATATCATAAAATCTAATTATATATACTTATATATATCATTATTTTGATGTGGTGATGAAAAAAAGAAGAATCACATCACTTTGAGGAGGCGGTAGTCCACACATCCACAAACGACGTGATCACTTTTTCTGTGTGTGAAAAAGTAAGAAAGAAAGTGATATATTATATTTCCAGAAAGATAATTATATAATTAATATCATATATATTTCATTTATATAAAATATTTTTATTAAAACCATCCTTAATACATTCCATGTAAATCATGAATGAATTGCATCGCTTTGACAAGGCGGTAGTCCACATGTCCCCAAACGATGTTATCATATTTCCAAAAAAGGGAAAGCATGAAGATACATGTTATATAATAATTAAATGAGAATAAATACATCATAAATATTATTCATATCATATAAAAACATTATGCTCATTATTATTTCTAACCTTGAGTGGTGGTATTGGAAGAACAAACGATATCGGTTCGCGAGGAGATAGTCTGTCCCACAAAAAAATGATGATTGTGTCTCCCATTTAATGGAAGTGTTTGAAATTGTAGGTATTAAACTTAACATAACAAAATATCATAATATTTAAGATACTTAGGTTATTATATAATAATGATATAAAAATAAATTAATGGGTTTGAGAAAAAAAAGAAAACAAAAGTGCTCGTTGATGAACGTTGCCTCTTATTAGGGCCTCCTTTTGGTTTGCACCAAAGTACTTCCTTGGATGGATTTATGACCAATATAAGGATTCTAGGATGAGCAGATAGAATTTTTGAAGATATTTGGATAGTTATTGGCTAAGATAAATGGATTTATAGGTATGAATAGTTGAGGGTAGGTGGTGGCCTTTTATTAGTGGAGGAATGTATACACATGACATTTTTTAAACGAAGTTAGGTGAACCCATAATTTTTCCTAAAAAGAGGATTTCATAACACAAAAAATTATATAATATAAGTTTAATGTTTGAAATAAGTTCTATAATGGTATTTTTAGAAAAAATGGGTCATTTTTACACCATATATTGTAATTGTAACCCCTAAGCAAACACGTTTTTCTCTTAATCACTATAATTTATTTAAATTTATTTAACTAAACCTTTTGGTCAAAAACTAAGTTGAACTTATGATAAATTATAAATATTATGATTCTAAATATGGAATCAATTTTTTCAAATTCAATTCATTGAATTTTGTATAGACCCTATTTTTTCCTTATAATACTTTAAAATATTTCCATATATATTTATAGATATAGGCGCTAAGATGACATGCAATTTTGAGGCATGGTGTGCCAAAAATTTATTTTATAAAAATATTAAATATATTTTATATTTTGTGGACATTTATTCTTAAAGAAAATGGTATAAATCTTCAAAATTTGATCATATCAGAAATCTAAGACCACAGTTGATTATGTATCATAGTTTTTACCCTAGGCAAGATATAAAATGATTCAGCACAAGACGTTCGGACCCCTCGCTCATTAGTAGAATGTTAAGTGAATTTATTTAATTATTTAATTAATTAATTTAACCTACAGCAAAATAGTTTTAAATATATCTTTATAGTGAATTTTCTAGGGTTGGCCTCACAATCCTATGATCACCAGCAAAGCTCTATCCCTCCTCTATTGACAAATCATTTGATGAACAACGATGAGGTGTTAGATTAGAATGGATCAGGACACGGTGAATGAAACTACTTCTCCCAATCATTGATAAACACATTCTTCACCAACGAATGATCCAAAATCTAGTTAGAAATCATAAATTGGTGTTTTTATTCCCCTTTAATTAAATGGTTGAGTAATCCATCCTATTTCATGGATTTACAACAAATAAAAAACTTGCATGTGCTTGAGTATTGATATGATGATTAATTTCATTTATTTTCTAACCTCAGATCCTTGTTCTTGTTCATTGAAAAATAATTATTGGCCAACGACATTTAAAAAATTGGTTTATGGTGATTTTCTCCCTCAATTATTTTGGTTCTTTTCCGGTTGGATCCCCACGGTCCCTCCTCAACTTTTCTAGGAGGTACCAAGCTTGATCAGACCCCTAGATTCACGGAAAATTGATGAAACGACAACTATTTGGTAAGATAAGTATAGATATGGAATTTTTGTGGTATAAGGATGATCAATTTGATGATTTGATGCCATATCTTCAATAATTTTAGGTACGGTGTCATGCGAAATGACCGATGAAACCCTCACGGCGAGCAGAGGCCGATTCGCGGCAAGAAATGGTCGGATTCCATGATACACGGACAGATCCACCTTTTTCGGCATTAAATGGTGCCAGATCTAAAGAAGCATTGACATATTCAAGCTACGAATATTATATCTGAAATTATAGAGAAAACCCCAACTACATGCCATGTTCAATGAAGAACACATGGGGTGTAGCCCCTCCTACGGTGGTGGCTAGGGTTTGGGAGATTGTAAGGAGGAAACACTGTGTAGTCCCCCAAACACACCGTGCACCCCTTCCCTGGTTGAAAAACCCATGTGATGGTTCCCAAGGATGGAAATAAATGTTGAAGTGCATTACCTTGAGCATGTCGTGTACTAAATTACATGGAAATGGGGTCTGGTACATGGACACATCCAACAGACAGGGACTCTACCTCAGTTAGACTGAACACGCCATGTATTCTACCTACACAGTGTTTACTACTACATGGTATGAAATAATGTGTTTTCCAGGTACATGGGAAGGCTATAAAGTAGGACCACACACCGTGTGGGTCCCCTCACATGTTTTTTACCCCTTGATATCATTTTAGGAGATTTCAAATGTCTATATCTCCTTTTGTTGAACTCAGATTTTGGCCGAAGAGTAGCCTATCCTAATTGTTTTCATGTATAATGTGATGGTTCCATAAATGGAAGCCTTTGATATATGATTTGAAATTTTCTAGGCTTGGTATGCACTGAGGCGACACTCGATGATGGTAGTGATCATGCAGTATCCCAAGAGCTTTCCAGGCATTACCCTTTAGTAGTTTTGGTCAGTGGAGTTTCTCGACGGCTAATTATGGGTGTTACTCTCTAGTAGGGTTGGGTAGTGGAGTTCACAAATGTATTATTTTGGGTGTTACCCTCCAGAAGGGTTAATAATTGGATTTCCCTAAGGACCTTTTCAGGAATTACCCTTCAGTAGGGCTTGGAAGTGGAGTTCCCCAATGACATTTCCTAATTTTTACCATCCAGTGAGGCTAGGTAGTGGAGTTCCTCAGTGACTATTAGAGTAATACCCTCATGTTGTATCAGGTCAATGGTTACTTACCTGAAGTTTTTTCCCCCTTGACTATGTGGTATAGTAATGAGACATCGTTTTATGTAGATTTAGAATCACCGGGAAGAGGGACACTTACCCCAATGAAACGCGTTCCTGTGACACAACCTAAAATCATGCGAGTGATTCAATGTCACCCAAAGCGGATAGTATCATGGTGTAGTGATTGAGTTCCTTAGTCTTTTGTTTTTTGGTTAGACACATGGGATGTTGAGCATCATTGATTGACTTTTGGAACTGTTGTCTACTCTTCTTCTTGGGTTGAGCTATGAGATGGAGATCCCCTACTCTCTCACCAGGGTTTCTCTAACTGAGAATATATATACATATAATTATTAGATACCCACTCCTTGGTTTAGTATATTCTCATTTTAGGATTGGAAAAGATGTTTGGGGTATTCCACATGCTTTTTGTGTCTAAGTACTCATGGTTGGATGAGTCTTCTCTCCAACTATAGGTGGTGAAGGCCCGATGGGTAGTTCACCTACTCCCCATCTTTATACCCTTGTTCTTGAATGAGATTACTTTCACTCTCATTGAATTTATATATACTATTTCATTATACCTAGTGCATCTACTATATTTCTCTTATATTGTATCTCTTACTATTTCCCCTTTAACTTTTGGGGTGTCCTACTAGGTATTTTTATACTCACCACTGCATGGTCTTTAATCACACTTGTTGTGTCTTATGTAGATGACATATAGGATGAATGTTACTATAGAGGAGGTTAGGGATACTGGGTTCTTAAACCATGTATGGTGGTCATAGATTTGGATTCAGAAGTTGGTCTCTCTCATCTATTTTAATTTACTAGTTTTTTATCTAGTTTGGACTCATTTTTGGTTGTGTGTGTATTTTTTTCCTTTACTTTTCAGCTTACACTACCATACTTCTGTATTTTCTAGAGGTTCATTCATGCTTGGTTTATTTTTATAGCAATATTGCATCTTTAATTCTTTCCCTCTATACTTTTTCATTGATTTGGTTGTGTGAGTGTGTATAGGTACTTAGGAAAAGACCTTACTTAGTTAGTTATGTCTTCAAATCTTGTCACCACCCCCTATCCTATGGAGGTGGGATTGGGGTAGTTACGGCTCGAGCCCTAGCATGGGTCGGGTCATGAGACATTGGTACTAGAGGTGGTTTGATCCTTGGTACATTGTTCGGACATTACCTAAAAAGGATTTGGATGGGTTTTAATAAAATAGTATCAAAGTTTCATGAGTGTGGATCTTAAGATAGTGAGTTCAGTGATGGTATGGAGGTCAACGTATCCATTCACCATGACCCTGACTACCTTCTTTTCGACTCTGTATGTTGAGACATTTGTTGCAAGGATTAATGGTACATACATCATATAGGATTGAGTTTTTTACTATACTTCTTTATTCAACTCTCCATTATTATAGATATATATATATATATATATATATATATATTCTCATCTAACCATGATACTTATTGATAACATTGAAGATTCCTCTGTGATGATAGTCATCTAGGATACCATCTCTAGTTCATGATGACAACCCCCTGAGCGATGAGGCATTAGTTTAGGGTTCATATCATGATCCCCTTCCTCTAGGTGTGTAGGTAGAATCACCTCTACCTATCGAGCAGAAAATCATCCTGGTAGAGAAAGTTGAGGACATGTTCACACTTAGCACACTCTGTGAGTTCCAGCATTAGAGACAACTAAGGTTCCACAATGTGTTAGATCCACATGTTGTAAAGGATTGGATAGAGTCAGTGGTATATATCTTTATGCTTGTTCATAACCTGATGGGTCAGGTGGTGGAGCTGGAAGCCATCCTTTTCCATGGAGCAGTTGGGTGTTGGTGGATCTTGGTTATGTAGATGACCAATGAGTCGACACTCTCGTCAGATGACTTCCAACAGCTGTTCTATTAAGAGTACTACCCCTCCTGCTTACTCTTAGTCCAAATCCATGAGCTTTTGGAGATGTAGCAGGGAGGGATGAAGGTGGATGAGTATGTGATGAGGTTCACAGACCTTACACGTTACACCATTAACATGATCTAGGATGGATACTTCTAAGCATGGAATTTTGAGTAAGGACATCATAAAGAGATTTGAACTAGTGTTATACCCATGTGAATCCCCACATATGTTGGGGTGATGGAGTGAGAACTTGTGATGGAGATCTTTCTGTCAGATGGATGCCAAGAATTTGGAGCTGGTAGTTGGTATCCCAAAGCTGAGTCATCTGCGACAACTAGTAGGTGCCAGTCGATAGGATCTCGTAACAGGATACCCTTTCATGAGTAGGCTCAGTCACGTAGTCATATGGGGACGATGAAGCGCATAGAGTCAGGTATGATCGTAGAGGGGAATTGTTTTAACTCTGATGGGTGAGTTCACATGGAATGAGACTGCCCCACAAGGTGTGCCAATCAGTACAGGTAGATAGCTGATAGACCGCCACAGTAGAGGAAGCACCATGATTAGAGATCTTCCATGTGGGTACAGGGTGGTCCCTAGGGAGTTAGATCTAAAAGAGGATTAGTTTGAGCTACAGGTGGGGTGATTCTATGAGATCCTTCCACCACCACCCCCATACGACGCTCAGGGAGCTAGCAGTTAGGGCCACAGATAGCTATATGATTTGGATTTCTATGATCAAGTAGTGAAAAAGATGATAAGAGGTACAATATGTGTGTTTTATACTCCTAACTAAGTACTAGTAGACATGGGTTCTAGTCATTACTTTATATATTTACCCCTAGTGTGATAGTTATAGCTCTAATTGGGATGCTAGTGCATCAGCTTCGTATTGAGGTTCATACAGAGAATTCTTCTTCTATATCTTTCATCTACCTCCAGGGTGAGTTATCACTTAGAGAATAGAGGTTCACATGGGACCTTTTGGTCATCATAATGGAAAATTATTATGTAATCTTGGGTAGATATTGGTTTTACATGATCTGATTCCCAATTAATTGTCACTACAGACAAGTCAGATACCTACACACTGATGAGATGAAGTTTTCCTTTTTTGGTGAGAGATACATCATGGAAATATGGGTGGTTGCCTAAAGTAGGAGGTTGCAGTATATCACTCATAAATTGAAAAGTGTAGCCCTTAGTGCAGCAGGATCTTCAGTTATCTGGTTCCCTTCAGTTTTGGATGATTATATAGATGTTTTATTGAAGATGTTCTGGGAATATCACTAAGGCAGGAGATGAATTTTTTCATTGAATTACAACCTGGGACTACCTCGACGTATTCTATGGAGTATCAGATAGAACCTACTTAGCTCTGGGAGCTACGGTTGTAGTCAAAGGACCTTTGTGATAAAGGTTTCATCAGACCCAGTGTGTCCCTCTAGGTATATCCAGTCCTATTCCTGAAAAAAGTGAATGGGATTTTATATGTTTTCATGGATTATCATTTCTTGAATCAGGACATGATAAATAACAAGGACCCCTTTCTGAGGATTGATGAAATCTTTGACCAGTTTCAAGGTGTGAGATGGTTCTTAAAGATTGATCTCGGGTCCAACTATCATTAGCTGGGGATTTGTGAGGCTAATATTCCAAATTTGTAATTTAGATGTCTCTATGGAAACTTTGAGTTCTTAGTGATTCCCTATGGTATGAAGAATGTCCCTATCATGTTTATAGATTTGATGAACCTAGTCTTACAACCGTACTTGGATCAGTTTGTTTTTTTCTTCATCAAAGACATACTCTTCCACTCTAGAACAGAGGAGAATCATGCAGACCACTTGAGAATGGTCCTTTATTTTATTTGAGAGAACCATCTTTATGGAAATCTCTCAAAGTGTCAGTTCTGGATACATGAGGTTTACTTTCTAGGGAATTCCATTTATAAACAATTTTTAGACATGGATCCAATGAATATTGAATTAGTTCTCTCTTGGGATCCACCCAAGAACATGTAAGAGGTGTGTAGATTCCTTGTCTTGGTGGGGTACTATAGAAGGTTTGTTGTGGACTTCTCTAGGATCATATCCCCTTTGGCTGACCTAACGCAGAAAGGGAAGCTGCTTACCTAGTCTGACCAGTGATAGAGGTCCTTTAAAGAGTTGAGATAGTGGATGACGAGTGCTTTGGTGTTGAGACTAACAAAGTAAGGCATTGAGTTCATAGTGTATTGTGATGCCTTAGGAGTTGGGTTTAGTTTTCTATTGATGCAATAGCAGACAGTTATCACATATGGTTTGAAGAAGCTGAGACCCCATGAGAAAAACTATAGGACTCATGACCTAGATCTAGAAACGATATAATTTGTCCTAAGGATTTGGAATCACTACTTTCTGGTAGAGCACTTTGTGTTTTACTTAGACCACCAGAGTATCAGGTACACCTTCACGTAGAGAGACTTAAACCTAAGGCAGTGACACTAGTTATAGTTCCTGTAGGTTTACAACTTCAAGATAGTATATACTCTCGGAAAGAGAAACATTGTAGAAGATTCCCTTAGAAAGAAGTCACTGGATCACCAAGTGTAAGAAGATTTGGAGCAGTTATTTTCCCAATTTTTAGCCCTGGTGGAGCAGGAGGGTATAATTTTTTCAGTCAATAGTGTTGAATCCTTCACTTTTTGAGCATGTGAGAGAGTCCTAACTGGGAGACATCAACTGTGAGGTATTACATGATCATATATCAAAAGGTGACTCACCATATGGATATTATAAAGGAGATAATCATGACATCTTATTCTAGGGGCGAACAGTGGTTTCTGTCACGTTACGGGAGGAGGTGATATGGGAGTTCCACAATTATCCACTAGTTGTACATCCCAGTGTGGGTAAAATGTACAGAGACCTTTAGTAGTAGTTTTAGTAGTCCGACATGAGATGAAGTGTAGATGTTTCCATATCATGGTGCCTCACCTATTAGTAGGTGAAAGATAAGCACCAGGTTTTGGAAGGTTTGTTGCAGCCTCTTAATATCCCAGAGTAGAAAAGGGATGGAATATCCATGGACTTTGTCATGGGGCCTATGCACACAATGAAGATATATGATGCCATCTGGGTGATATTTGAATGACTCATGAAGTTGGCGCACTTATTTTACATTAGGGATCATATTTTAGTGGAGATTATGGGGCAGTTATACATACAGAATATTATTCTCTTTCATAGTGTACCCTCGACAATTGTCTCCAAATGTGACTTGTGGTTTATGTCACGATTATAGAGAGGCATGCAGGAGGCGTTCAGGACCTAATTAAGGATGAGTACATCTTTTCACCCCTTAAAATAATGGATAGACCAAATGAACTATCCAAGTGTCAGAGGATATGTTGAGGGATTACATGTTAGACTTCGGTCAGAGCTAGGAGAATCATCTGCCATTGGTAGAGTATGCATACAACAACAGTTACCACTCTACCATCGGTATTTTGCCTTTTTAGGCCTTTTACAGGAGACCCTACAGGTCACCCTTGTGTAGGATATATATTAGTGAGTCATATCTTATGGGCCCAGAGTTGGTGTAGGTGATAATAGAGAAAGTGTTGATCATACATGATTGGATGAAGATGGACCAAAATAGACATAAATCTTATGTATATCACCATTTTAGACCTTTAGAGTTTGAAAAAGAAGACCATATTTTCTTAAAAGTCTCCCTATGAAGAGGATTTTGGAGGTTTTTCTAGAGAGTAAAGTTATTTCCGAGTTTCATTGGGTTGTTCGAGATCGTGCATAGAGTTGGTGAGGTTTCCTACCACCTCTCAATAGCCCCACATCTGGAGTGGGTACACAACATCTTCCATGTGTCGTAGTTGAGAAATATTTTCATGACCCCACACACATCATTAACTGGGGTGAAATACACATCAAGGATGGATCCACCTTTGTAGAGCACCTGGTGGTGATCGAGTATGGGGGGAGTGGACCCTGTATGGATGGACCATCCCTTTTGTTTGTGTACTGGGATAGCATGAAAATGTGCAAGAGAGTTCCTAGGAGTGGTAGAGCCAAGTGCGGGCTCAGTATCACGAGTTGTTTTCCTAGTTTTTTTTTTGGGAAGAAAATATTGGAGGGAATGATATAGTGACTGGTTTTTTCCTTGTAATACTTTGAAATATTTCTATATATATTTCCAAAGCTAGGAACTACGATGGATTGTGATTCTGAGGTCCAGTTTGCTTGGAATAAATTTAATAAAATTTTTAAATATATTATATATTGTGTGCACACATATTATTAAAAAAAATGGTATGAATTTTAAATGGTTGATCATATTAGAAATTTGAGACCTTGTTTGAGTCCTTAACATGGTGTTTACCATAGGCACGACATAAAATGATTTGGTGCGGGATGTTCAGACCCATCCATATTTAGAAAAACATTAAGTGAATTTATTAATTATTTCATTAATTAAATTAATTAATTTAATATAAATATAAAAATTTATAAATATATTGTCATAGATAATTTTCTAGGATTGAGATCACAATATTTTGATCACTGAAGAATCTCTCTCCCTCCTCTATTGTTGAATCCTTTGATGAACAATGATAAGACACCAGATCAGAATGGATCAGGATTTGGTGAATGCAACTGCTTATCCTGATCATTTTTGAATGCATTATTCACCAAAAAACTATCTGAAATTAAGGTAGGAATCATTAATTAGTGTTTTCATTACCTCTTGATTAAAAGGTTGAGCAGATAAATCCACCTTCATGGATATGTGACAAATAAAGAACTTGCATGTGCCCAAGTATTGACATATTGATTTATTTCAATTTTTTCTAACCTTGGATTCATGTTCTTGGTTATTGGACAAGAAATACTAGTCAAAGACTTTTAAAACTTTGGTTTATTACGATTTACTCCCTCTATTTTTTGTGTTCTTTAATGGTTAGATCCCCTCAGTCCCGTCTTGACTTTTCCAGGAGGTACTGAGCACTATCGGACCCTCAGATTCATGGTAAATCGATGAAATGAAAACTGTTTTGAGAGAGAAGTATAAATCTAGAATTTTTAAAGTATAGGAATGATCAATTAGATAATTTGAGGATGAATATTCAAGCTTTGGAGGTATGGTGGCGTACAGAATGACCAGAGAAACCCTCATAGTGAGAAGAGACTGATTCGTGGTGAGAAATGGCCGAATTCTGCAATATATAGATATATCCACCTTTTTTAGTATTAAATGGCACTGAATCTGAAATAGAATTCATATATTCAATCCATGAAGATTGGATCTGAAAGTCTGGTAAAAAACCTGGCTGCAAACTATGTTCAATGAAGAATACGTGAAGTGTAGCCCCTCCAATAGTGGTGGCTAGGGTTTGTGATATGGTAAGGAGTATATGGAATGTATTCCTCATAACATGTCGTGCACCCCTTCCTCGGTTGGAAAACCCATGTGACGGGTCATGCGAATGGGAATCCATGTGGAATTACATGGCCTAGAGCACATTGTGTACTAAAGTACACTAACACGGGGTCCAGTACACAGACATGGCCAGTAGACACGGACTCGATCCTGATTAGACTGGACACACCATTTATCCATCTATATGGTGTGTAATAATAAATGGTATAGATCTATATATTGTACAGGGAAATGGAAAGGTTGTGAAGTAGGACCACACACCATGTGGTTCCCCTCACATTTCGTATACCCCTTGATCACCTTTAAAGATATGATATTTTGAATGTTCGTATCTCCTTCATTTGAACTCAGATTTTAGCTTATGAGTAAGATATCCTAAGTTTTTTCCATGTATAACGTGATGGTTCCATCGGTGGAAGCCTTTGAGATATGATGTGAAATTATTTGGTCTTGTAATGAACTAAGGAAAAACCTGATGATAGTAGTGATCATGTAGGATCACCATAACATTCTGGTCATTACCCTCCAATAGGGTTGGGTAGTGGAGTTCCCTGATAGATTCTTCCAAGATTTACCCTCTAGCAGGGCTTGGTAGTGGAGTTCCTAGATGACTTATTTTAGGAGTTTCCCTCAAGAAAGGTTGGGAAGTGGAGTTCTCTGATGTATTCTTCTGGGTGTTACCCTCTAGTAGGGCTGGAAAGTGGAGTTCCCCAAGGACCTTTTTAGGAGTTACCCTCAATCAAGGTTGGGTAGTGGAGTTTCCCGATGACATTTCCTTAGTGTTACCCCCCAGTGAGGATAGGAAGTGGAGTTCCTCAGTGACTAGAATAGTAGGACCTTCCTTTCATGCAAGTGAATAGGATCTTTACCTAGATTTTGATCTCCCTTGACTATGTGACCTAGTAATGAGATGTGGTTTTATGTATTTTTGGACTCACCAAGAAGAGGGATGCTTTCCACCACTGAGACACATTCTTATGATGTGACCTAAAACCATACAGGAGAGTTAGTACCGCCCAAAGTAGATAGTATCAAGATGTACTGATTGAGTTCCTTAGACTTGTGTGTTCAGGGTAGACATGTGGGGTGTTGAGCATCATTGATGAACTTTTGGAAATATTGGCTACTCTTTTCTTGGGATTCACTATGATATCAAGGTCTCCTAATATCTCATCTAGGTTTATTTGACTAAGAATATATATATATATATATATATATCCTTATTTTTTACCCACTCCATGGGTTTAGTTATTATCCTTCTAGGAGAGGAAAATATGCATGGGGTTTGTAATGTGCTTTCCATGTCTAGCTTCTTCTATTTGGATGAGTATTCTCTCCAACTATAAGTGGTGAAGGCCTGACAAGAAATTCACCTACTCATTGTGTTTATCATCTTATTCTTGGGGGATCTTATTTTAACTCTTGTTGGTTTGATCTGTACTCTTTTATTGTACCAAGTGAATCTTCTAAATTTCTCTTTTATTATATCTCTTCCTGCTCCCCCTTCTCCTTTCAGGGTGTCCTACGATGTATGTTTATACTCACACCTACATGATATTTTCCCACACATGTTGTGTCTTATGAAAATGATAGATAGGTTGACCATGACTAAAAAGGAGCTTAGGGATACTGGGTTCTTGGACCATATACAGTGTTAATAGCTTGGGATTCAAGAGCTGGGCTCTCTCATCTATTTTACTTTTCCTATTTTCTATTGGGTTGGGACACATTTTGGGTTGGCAATGTATTTATCACCTTTAATTTTCATCTTAAACTACCATAATTTTGTCATGTCTATAGGTTCATGCATTTTTGGTTTATTTTTATAGTAGTATTGAATCTTTTATTCTTTCCCTTGGTATTTTTTCATTGAGTTGGTTGTGTGCATGTGTACAGGTACTTAGGCAAAGTCCTTCCTGAGTTAGTTTTGCCTTCAGCGATTGTTGCCACCCCCTGGCCTATGGAGACGAAATTGGGGTAGTTTTGGATCAATCACCGGCATGGGTTGGGTCTTGAAAATTGGGATAATATAATTTAAAATTAACCTCACAGATAGAATGAGAAAGTAGGTTTTTAAATTGAAATGTTTAAAAGTTTACTGAGTTTTTATATCCAAATTCAATATAAAAATGTATAAAATGGAATAAATTAGATAAATATATGTCTAATTTATATAATTTAACTTTAAAACTAATTAAAAATAAAATTTATTATTATAAATATTTTAGAAGAAAAGTCATTTTTCAATTAAAATTCAGTATTTTTCACTATTCATTAAAATTGAAAATTCTTAGAAAAATACCAAATAATCACAATAAACTATTTTTTACATTAAAATTTTAAAAATGAATTATATTATTTCAAATAAAATTTATAAAAGTATAAAATTTTAGTTTTAAAAATTTTCTGCCATTAAAAGTAAGAAAAACTGTCTTTTAGAAAAATATAGTTTTTCATGATTAAAATTGGATTTTCTATTATTTTATGCATATAAAACATATTGGATGAGTATAAAAACATTTTTGTTGAATATATAATAAATAAATTTCATTAATATATTTTAATAATAGTGATTGATTTTATTTAGTAAGATAAAAAAAATTATGGTCATAAAAATAGATTTTTTGTAAAAACATTTCCTTTATATTCAATTGGTTTTTATTTTTATTTCTAATTAATTAGTAACTAATGAATTAATTATATATGCATTTTTAAACCATATTTTCAAAATTTATTTAATCCAATTCATTTCTTATATTCCAATGGATAGGTGATAACTATCATATTAAATAATGGTATATTGTTTTTTGGTAAGACTCGACCTTGCATGTAATGAAATTTATAGTAGAAACTCGAAGTTATGTGAAATGAAATATAATCATGGTGTTGCGTATAATGAAAGATGAACTATTCATTGTGTGTAACTCAAGATATCAAATAATTTAAATTAATTAGAAATAATATATTTCATAAAATATTAGAATGTTCATCCTGCCCCCCTTAAAATGAATTTCGCCCTAAAATTCATATCACTTATCAAAGGTTAAGTATCTAGAGAATTACTTCATAGAAACCCACATCATAAAAAGGTCAATAAATCATAAACTTTATAATAAAGAAAATGATGTATGAAGGTTATCGAGAATAAAACAATCCATATTTCTAAATATAATAACATGGGTGTGAAATTAAGATTTAGACATAGAGGAAAATCATAAATATTTATGGAGAGTGATTGAGGTCATTGTTCACAAAAAAAAAGTGAATGATCCATAGAAAGTTAATGGCCTAAAAATCATAAATATATGATGATCAAAAATATTATAGATTCATCATAAGTGAAGGTACTAGGATAACATTTTTGTTTCAAGATCATTTTATTAGAGTTGTGGAATTATTTTACTGTCTAAGAATATAAGGAAATATAATTACTTGATATATTTCTATTTCATAATCATAATTTCATCCTCATAAAATTCCAATAAATATAATGAATGTCCCTAAAAATAAAATTAATCATCAAATATCATATAAATTCTAAAGTTTATCAATACCTTAAAACACATGTCCAAATATTAAAGGCATACTTCTCATTAAAGTAATCCTTACATAATCATAAACCCAAAAAAACATCTCCCAAAAAGTCCTTAATAACTTTATGATCATGTCAATTAAAATATTATAAGGAGTGTCTAAAACCTTTAAATTATGGTTAACCATTAACAATTACCAAACTCCTTGGATCTTTAACCACTTCACAAGATGGACCAACATTAGCTTCATAGGTAGCAATTGATTTTACCACTCCTTTTTTCTTCTAATCATGATGATTTCCACCCTGAGTAGGTAACTATGGAATCACATTAGAATAATTTCCAAACTAATTCCAACTAACACATATAACGGTTGACTAGTTTTTTGTCATCTCATTATTGGATTGTTCAGGACTATTTTCTTTACAGCCACAAAACTTGTGACCAAACTTAACACACCAAAAAACACTTTCCAAATCCTAACATAGATTCATATAAATTTATTTTAACAAACATGGAATAAGTTTTGGGATTAACTCCAGAAATATTAGTTGTTTTCTTTACTATTTCTTACCACCTTGACCATTTCTTACTCTTGTCATCTCATGGAACATAAGTGTCGACAAACTCCATCTCAAATTTTATAGCACAATAAACAAATTTCTTATAAATTCTAAATTATCGAGAGGCCAAATCTCTTTGTAGACTTGGATTCAATACTGAGTAAAATATATTAATTTTACCATTAATGTCTAAAATAAAATCTGTAACATACCTGGAAAAAATTATTAAGTTTGATTCATATTTGGAAACTAAATCATCATCCTTTTTCTTTAATTCCAATAATTATTTCTCCATCCTAATCTGGACAACCATCAGGGAAATATTTTACAAGGAAAATATTCTTAAACATGTCACATTCCATAGAATCAGGATCATATTTCTCTTTAGTATTCTTAAAAAATGACCACCATTGATCAGACTCACATTCAAAATGATATATATAAAGAGTTTCCTTTTTATGTTCTAAAAAACCCATGACTTCACATATCTTCTCTAGGGAACTTATCCATTCTTCGGCTAGAACTAGGTAAGATGATCCATTGAATTATGGGGGATGTTGTCTCATGAAATGATCCATTACTGACATGTTCCTCTATAGTAGATTGGGTTCCTCTCTATAATGAATACCACCACCATTTATATCTTGTTTCAATTGATTCATCACTGCAACAAACTATTTTATTCCAATTCCAACTATCTGACGATGGTGATTTGTAAGGATGTTTTCCTCTAGGTGCCTTCCCATTAAATATTTCATATTTCCTCAGTGGAAAACCATTCTGAATATACATATATTAGATAAAGAAACTTGAAAATATTAAAATTCTATATTATTTCAACTTCACCATAAAGTAAAATCTTCTAAGGGCATGCTATTAAGACTATCCTAACCTATAAAGTTGTCTAAGTCATCCTTTGATACCAACTATAAGGCTTGGGCCTTAATCATTACATAATATTGAGTATAATTTAAGGATTTTACTTTATTTTACATTTGTTATCTTTTAAGGTTTAGAGTTTTAGAGAATTAGGATATAACTCATACATAAAAAACCAAAAAAGACAAAGTGGACACTTCCGATTAGAATCCATTTTTCCTATGATATAAAACTTTTAAAAAAGAATGATTTATTTTCATGGAAAATTTCCATGACTTTAAACTTGACTTATTAATTTATCTTACCCATTATTTAACTATGTAAAAACATTTTAGAAACTTTGGATGAGCACAAAATCTCAATGATGGATATAAAAAAGAAAGGGAACCGTTAGTTTAGTAAAAAACTAAAAACCCATAAAATATTTACCTTTAATTTAATGTAATTTGAGAAAAATAAATAAAACATTATCACAACAAAACACACACGTTTTTCTCAAATAAATTCTTTAAACCCTATAAAAATCAATTAAAACGCTTTTTAGGTGACTTAGAGAGTCATATTCATAAAACCCTTTCAGAATATTTTTAATTAGAATAACTATATGGACGACTTCCAATATAATCATTATCCAATGTATTAGAGAGATATAATTGGTCTCACCCTTCATATAAGAAATATCAGGATCACCCATGAGCAATAATGGGGCTCAACCCTTCATATAAGATATATCGGTATCACTCATTCGTCATAAACTATAATGGGGATCAACCCATCATGTAACCTGTATCAGGCTCACCCGTGAGCTATAATGGCACTCAACACTTCATATAAGATGTATCAAGATCATCTGTGAGCTATAATACACAAGTACTATATCATTAATAAAACTCTTTCATCATAAAACCCTATTAAAAACTCTTTTAAACCCATATGAAAATAACTTTCGGATAAAAATATTATTTTCTATTAAAAATAATTTTTTAATAATAAAGCACACTTTTCATTGGAAACCCAATTTTCAATATAAAACCACCCAAAAAGGGAAAATAATTTTATTTGAATAAAATATGATTTCTTTCAAAGTAATCTATAAATCAAATAATGGTCATGGAAGTATAAAAATTCATTTCCACCATGTATATAAATAATTCCTTTTGTTGTTTATCAAAATGTTCCATATAAAACACATAAAGAGATTAATTTTGAAAAAAAAATTGAAATAATTTATAAATATTTTAGGTCCATGTAAAAAAAATTCAAAAAATAATTTTAAAGCCATGGACATAGAAAAGTAATAGTTGGAAAGAAAATAATAGAAGATAGTTTTTCTTTAGAGAAAAGTCCCCTATCACATTAGAAATATTTAAACCATAAGCCATGTGAAGGATAAAACTAAAAAAACATTAAATACCATAAAATTATATAAATTTGTGATATAACATGTGAAAGGGTTTGTATATACACCTTATAAAATAATAAAGGTGCAAAACACCAAGATATTCCTTAATGAAAGGTGATTGAGATGAAGTCTTTTATCTTGAGTCTGATTCATCACGTGTGTCTTTATTTTATTGAATAATAAAATTATGTTAGTTATTTAATTGATTTAAAACCTTTTTCATGTTTATTATTAATTTTATTTCATTTATTGAAAAGTTATATACAATTTATTAATAAATTAAGTTTAAATCGGATGTTTTGACCATATTCGGCTTATGTGTCAAAATGAATTTGAAAGGTTTACTATGGTAAATGAGGTCATTATTTAAACATATATAAATAATAATCAGGAAATAATAATCATATTTTAAAATAAATTATTATTTTAAAATTAATAATGAAATATGTTTATGAAAATTGAACAAATTTTATAATCATGGAGATGGTAGGTCGTACATATACTTGAGTAACACTCCCATTTTTAAATGATCATTATGGAAAGAAGGAAAGTAACAGTTATTTTTATTGAATCATAATTATATAATAAATACAATAATATTTAATTATATATACTTATATATATATATATATCATTCATGTGATGTGTTGATGAAAAAAAGAAGAATCAAATCACTTTGAGGTGGTGGTGGTGGTCCACACTTCCAAAAACAACATTATCACATTTTCAGTGTGTGAAAAGGTAAGTGATAATTTGAAATATTATATTTCCATAAATGTAATTATTTAATAAATATAATATTTTTTTATGTCATTTATTTTTATTAAAAATAATATTAGTATATTCCATTTAAAGCGTGAACGAATCACATCGCTTTTAGGAAGCGATAATCAACACATGATGTTATTGTATTCTCATAAAATAGAAAGCATACAGTTATGTGTTATATAATAATTATATGAGAATAAATAAATGATAAATATCATATATATATATATAATATAAAAATATTATTTACATAGTTATTTTTAACATTGAGAGGTGTTAATGGAATAATGAATGACATCAATTCACGAGGCGATAGTCCACCGCACACATAAATGATGATTGTGTATCCCATTTGATAAAAGTGTGTGAATTTTTAGGTATTAAACTTAAAATAACAGAATATAAGTATATTTAAGATACTTAGGTTATTATATAATCTTGATATAAAATTAAATGAAGGTATTTGAGAAATAAATAAAACAAAAGTGTTCGTTGATGAACATTACCTCTTTTTCAGGTAACTCCTTTTAGTTTGCACCAAATAACTTCCTTGGGTGGGTTTATACCTAGTTTAAGGCATATAGTATGAGGGTATTAAAGTTTTTAAGTAATTTTTACTGGTATTTTTGGATCCAAAGGGCTTGATAGGTGTTAATAGAGTAGGATAGATAATGACCATTCAAAAGTGGGGGAAAGAACACACTTGGAATTTTTGAAAAGAAGTTAGGTGAACCCATTTTTTACCGAATAATAAGCTTCTATAACACACCAAATTAGATCATATAGGTTTCATAGTCATAATATGGCCATGAAATGGAATTTTTAAAAGTTTTGTTTCATTTTTAGACCATATATTCTAAGTTTAACCACTAAGTAAACTCATTTTTCTCTTAATTATTATAATTAGGTTTAATTTATTTCACTAATATTTTTGGTAAAAACCCAATTTGACCTTAATATAAATTATAAATTTTTATAATTCTGATAATTAAATCTATTTTTTCAAATTCAATTCACATAATTGTAAAAATTTATTTAAAATTAATCCCACCAATGAAACGAAAAAACTGGTTTTTAAAGTAAAAATGTTCAAAAGTTTACTAAGTTTTTATAACCAAATCCAATATAAAAATGATTAAAATGAACTAAATTGGATTAATATATATATATATATATAATTAATTTAATTTAACTTTAAAACTAATTCAAAATATAATTTAGCATTATAAATTATTTTGACGAAAAGTCATTTTTCAATTAAAATTCACTATTTTTCAATATTCATCAAAAAATAAAACTTCTCAGAAAAATTAAAAAAAATAACCATAATATAATTCTAACATTAATATTTAAAAAATGAAGTTTATTTTTTCAAACAAAATTTATAAGTGTCAAAATCGGTTTTAAAATAATTTCTCTATTAAAAGGCAGCAAAACTGCCCTTTAGAAAAATATACATTTTCATGCTTAAAATTGGATTTTTTTTATTTTATTTTATGCCTATAAAACTTATTGGATAAATTTAAAAACATTTGGTTTAATATATAATATATAAATTTAATTAATATATCTCACTAATAGTTATTAATTTAATTTATTAAGATAAAATTCCTTTATGGGCATAAAAATAATTTTTTTTGTAAAAACATTTCATTTATATTCAGTTTGTTTTTATTCTCATTTCTAATTAATTAGTAACCAATGAATTAATTATATATACATTTTTAAGATATATTTTCACATTTAATCCAATATTATTCATTCCTTCTATTCTAATGGCTATGTTATAACTATCATGTTAAATAAGAATATTAATAGTATATTATTGTCTGGTAAGACTTGGCCTTGTGTGTAATGCAAGTTATAGAAGAAACGTTATATTCTGTGTAATGAAAGATAAACTTTTTGATGTGTATAATGAAAGATAAACTATGAATTGCATTTAACTAAAGCTATCAAATAATTTAAATTAATTTTAAAGAATATATTTCATAAAATCTTAGGATGTGACAATCATTCCCTTATAATATTCTTATGATCACTAATGACATTCAATTGTTAATGCTTATTTTTACCCTTATTGAGCATTTGAACTCACTCATTTTATGTTTTATATTCCCTTGGTTAAGAATAATGATTATTAAATTATTTTTTTATATAAATGGTTCTAATGTGTTTATTTTTTTGGGAGATGTTAAAGACTTAATGTGGAATATAAAAAGCTAGGTATAGTTGGGAAATAATCCCTTAAATTCAAAGGTATTGTTTTTTAAGTGTTTTTTTAAATTATATAAAACTATAAACCTGAAAAGACCTTATTTATGTAAGTGTTCCAATAT
Organism: Viscum album; assembly: GCA_963277665.1. Taxonomy (NCBI): domain Eukaryota; kingdom Viridiplantae; phylum Streptophyta; class Magnoliopsida; order Santalales; family Viscaceae; genus Viscum; species Viscum album. The sequence continues at coordinate 395,601,418 of OY728151.1, read as the reverse complement.
TTAAATTTTATTTTTTATGTTTTGAATGGTTAAATTGGGTCACTTTTATCACTATCAAAGTTATAAATTTAATATTTATGATTTTAGCACCAAATCTTGGAGTGTAGGTTCAGACCTATTATAGTTTTTATCATAGTAGGGTTTAGATAAATTTTGATATTAGGATGATTTCATGAGATTATTTATTAAGAGATATAGATTTCATCATGAGTTTATGAAATTAAGGTTGACCATAATTTCCAAGTCTTAAACACGTGTTTTGAGGTTTCATGTGATGATATCTTAAACCAACTAATGACATTTTGGGAGATGTTTTATTAGGTGGATGTATATGAAGATATTTGGTTTAACTTGAAGTTTGTAATTTCATTATTTGGATAAAATATTTAATTAATTTATAACCTTTATATATTATATGATCTTTCATTTTGAGTTAATTAAGGGAACACATGTTTTATCATAAAGATACCCATGATATTGAAAATTGAGTTTGTGACTAAGTGATTAATGTTATCTTAGAAGAAGATCGCTATATTTTTGGACAAATAGCTAAAAGGTATGAGACAACCTTTGAGGTTAAATCAATATTTAATTTTTTAGGTTATTTAGATTATTTTGGATATATAGTTATGTATTTATTAGTGATTTTGTTTGAACTTTGGGTTTTACTATTGAATTTTAAAGATTAATGTATTATTTCATTATATAAATCTTTACTCATTTTGGGAATTATCTTACCATGTGATAACCACTTTTTTGGTTAATTTCTAAATAATAATAGCTTGATTATAGATTTTATGGTTATTTAATCCTTTAAAAGTTGATTTTATTTCTTCAAGCATGAAAAAATCATCTTGAATACTCATTGTTTCAAGAAAAAGATGATATTGTGGTCGAAATTGATTAAAGGGTGAAATTAAACATATCAATTAAATATATTTTCATATTTTATTATTTTCTTAGTCTAGAGTTTAATTAATTCCTTAAATAAAGTAAAATTACTTTTAAAAATAAAATTTTATCTTATTATGTTCATTTTTAATGAATTAATTATTTTTTCACACCTATTTGGTTTATGGTTTTGTGGTTGTTGACTTTCTCATAACCATTCACTTTCTTATGATCAATGATCATTATCACTCTCCATTATTATTTGGGAATTGAATTTTTCATCCATTTCCATATCTTCACTTTCCAAAAAATTAATACTACTTGGAAACCTAATTATTCACTATTTCATATGACCATCATACTTCCCTCTCTAACTTTTCAAGTGGAATTTTTATTATTACTTTTTATGATGTGGGATTTTAGCATGAGTCTTTTGAAATTTCAAATCATTATTCATTGAGTTCAAGTTCAAATTATGAGGATGAAATTTATTAAAATGGGGAGGGATAATGTAATAACTTGATATTTTTAATAGAATAACATTAAGTTTGACAACGTATATGACATGCAACAACGAGCTTAATCGACCTGTGAAATATTTGACCGTTATAACCTAGCTATTAAATTGGTGGGTATAAATAGTATTAACTACTTTATGATATATATATATATCCAACTCAATATAAATTTATATATAAATTCTTATCAAATAATTACTCAATTTTTAGTGAAGTAATTTTATTCATCAAAAATATGTTTTCTTAAAAAATGATTCTTTTTTCTTTATGTGAGAAAATATTATAATTAATTCCTAGAAAATTTAGAAATTTTATTTGATAAAATTATATTATTTTTTTGAATAATAATATCAAATTTTACTTGTTGTGAAATTTTGGTATTTTTTAGAAAATTTTGGTATTTTTCAAAAAAATTTGATTTTTCGAGGAATAGTTAAAAATACTGATTTTTGTAAAAAAATCTATTTATTTTAAATAAATAAAGTAATTTAAAAGACCATTTTTTTCTTAAAATTTGATTTAAAGTAAAAAAATTATTAATTATTTACATTTAAATCAATTAATTACATTTTAATCAACTTTATACTATGTTTTTGTATAACTTTTTTTGTTTAAAAAACAATTTTTTTCAAAAAAAAAATTGTTTTAAAGAGCATAAGGTTTATCCTTTTAGTTAATTAAAACAACCACTATTGGGGATTTATTTAAATTATATTTATAAATAATATATATTAATATATATATATTAATTTAAATTCATATAATGACTATTACAAGTCATAATGTTAATATAAAATCATCTTGTTCTTGAAATATACACTTCGTGAAAAACCATTTTTCCATCACATTTGTCGGTTTAATTTTAAATTAAATTATTACACTTATGTGAATTGAATTTTTTATAAATAATAAATAATTTTAATTAGATTAATTTTTATTATATAATAATTTCATATTATTTTTTCATAATGAATAATAAAAATAGTAAAAAAAGTCTCACAGTTAAGGTAAAAACAGGTTTACTGTGGGGTTAAACTAAAAATAAAAAGATTAAAATGAAAAAAAAACTTTTATAAAATATATTGGATGGTCATATTATGACCTCATATCATATAATTCTTGAAACTCTTCCATGTTAGAGTCTTTTGGAAAGTGAAAAACATTGTTACATCTTTTTATTTTCAAAAATTCCAAGTGTGTCCTCTCTCTACTAATAAAAGGACACACCCTATCCTCACCATTTCACAAATTCAAATAAATTTAGATCAGAAAATACCTTCCAAATACCTTCCTTACTTCTATAACCATAACATATATCCCATTTTATTACCAGTAATCTATCTTATTAAGGCTTTTAGTGATAACCTAAGGAGATTGTTTGAAGAAGAGGTATCAGGCTTAACCGAGCATTTTTATTTTATTTATTATTCTATTTCCTTAAAATTTTCTTCAGTTATTATATTATTAAAACACCATTATATAACATATATAGATATTTTTATATTAATTTAATAACCTTAATCCATCTCTACTTCTATCAAATGGGAAATGAAACCATAAATCATGTGTACAGCGGACTACTACCTCGCAAATCAATGTAATTTTTTTTCACCATCGGCTTTCACAGACAGTTACAATGATAGATTTAAAGAATGTATATCATATTTATAAAATTATTATACTTATTTTATTATGATATCACTAATATAACTTCTTAATTTTCATTCTGTGGGGGACATGGTAACTTCTCTCATGTGTACGGTGGACTACATTTTCGTGAAGTGATATGATTCGGTTTTTACTAACCCTTTTCATGGAAAGTAATAAGAATAAATTTAATTAATATATGTGATATATATGAAATAATTATGATATTAAGGAAATATTTATCATTCTAAAAATATATTACATCAATTTTGTTCTTACCATACCTCTCACTAAAAAATGATAACATCTTTCGTGCATATTGTGGACTACCACCACCATGAAGTGATGTGATTAATCTTTACCGCCACATCACATGGATGACATATATAACTATATTTAAAGATATAATATGTTATTTAGGATGTTATGATAATTTTTTAAATATAAAACAATACTTACCTTCTTTCCATAACGATCATTGAAATTTTGAAATGTTATTCATGTGTGCCCATGACCTACCGTCTCCATGATTGTAACATAGTTCATTTTTTGTTTCCAACATTTATTATAGGTTTTAAAAGTATAATTTATGTATAAAAATAATAAATATTTCATAATTATTATTTTTTAAATTTTTAAATAATTACCTCTTTGACCGCATTCAATACACTGAAGCTGTTTTGAAACAATGAACCAAACGTCCTCAAAACACCCAACATTGACTTAACTAATTAAGTATTCAATTATGTCATTAAGAAAATAAATTATTTATGTATAAGTTATTAAAACATGAATATTTTCTTAAAAAATAAAATATTTAATGTAATATTATTATATAATAGTCAAATTACATACATTGAAATTTTTTACTCAAGGAAAGGGGCTTCATCTCAATCTCCCTTTACTAAGACATATTTTAATATTCTATGCCTAATTTATTTTATATGGTCTATATACTACCCCTTTTACATGTAATATCAGGAATAATTTATAATTCATGGTATTTTAAGTTCCAATTTATTTTATTTCATTCATGGGGATTTAAATTGAATGTTACCAAGTGGTAAAGGGTTTCTTAACTAAATTACCTTTCATTGGGTTATAACTCATCTTCATTGACTCTATTATGAAATTATTATGTGTTAATTGATATCTAAATTTTTTTATTAAGTATTTAAATTTTTTTATGAATTTAAATTTCTTACAAATGATATATATATTTATTAAATCTCAATTTAATGACATGATCTTTGTAAGGGTTATTAATCTCAAATTCACTATCTTTGGGACATAAATTTAATGATATGAATTTATATTCTTTATGAGATTTATATACTGGCCCTTTGATATTTTATATCATTAATATACTTTTTATAATGATATTTAAAGTTTAATTTTATGTTATTATTTCATGAGGCTTTTTATTGAAAAATTACCAAAGTACCAAAAGCTTTATGTTACAATCTTCTTTCTTTTTGGGATTGTTTATGTTGAAGGTTCCCTTGGTGAAAATCTTACGATATTGTTTTATTTAAAAACATCTATTTTCTTATCCTAAGATAATTCATGAAATTTTCATGTAATATTATCATTTTCCTATGTTTGGTACTTATAATGGTTGAGAAAATATTTTTAAAAAAATTTGACTTTATTTCTCTCTCCTATTAAAAATCCTTTTTCTTCCAAATCTATGTTTTCAAAAAAAATGTTTTCAAGAATTTTTTTAATATTATCATATAATTTTTCTAAAGTTATTTTTACCTATGATTTTATTTTTTACATCATTTTTTAAGAATTAATCTTTTTATTATTTTCTAAATAAGGAACATTTTGACTTTTTACTGAAAATTTGAAAGGAGTCTTTGATTTATCATACTCAGAATGAATGGAACATCCTAATTTCATGAACACTAAAAGATTTAAATAATCATTTTATATGTTTCAAAGTTAATTTTCAAGAAAATTATATCGTTATTTTTTTAGAAATTTTTAAATTTTCAATAATTGTTTTCAAAATTGAATGTATATTTTCCTAAAGAATTGTTCTAAGTGATCTTTCTAAATAATATTCCATATAATATGACATCCTATTATGATATTGAAAATTAAATATTATTTTACTCAATAATTTTTTTAATAATCATTTAATGGTATTTACATTCATCAAAATCAACAACCCTTGATGTTACTTATGCTATATTGAGGATATTTTTTAATGATACCATATTCATACTTTCTCTAGATGGATTGTGATTGTTTCATTGATATTATAAGGAACCCATTTCTTTTCAATAGAAAAATGATGTTATGAAAGGAATAATTATTTTTTCTATGAGTTTTATGATTAAATTCAAGCACTATGTACTTTATTTATGTTGTGATTCTTGGACATTGTTTGTAAAGGGTTGACCTCCATTATAGATTATAAGTGAGCCCGATATACCTTATATGAAGGGTTGATCCCCATTATTGCTCAAGAGAAATGGGTGATATCGATAAAGAATATATGAAGTATTGAGATCCAATATATATCATGAAAAATATGTGGGACTGATATAGCTTATATGAAGGGTGATCCGCATTATATCTCTCCAATGCATTGGGTAGTGATTTTTTTCTCCAGAAAATTATATCGGATGTCATTTATATAGTTATTATAATTTTTAAGGGTTTTAAGAAGATAATTTATAATGATACCAACATGTTTTAATTATTATTTCTATGGGTTTTTAATGATTACTTTGATTAATATTGAAATCACACGGCTCATTATTATTGCTTCTTATGACACTTTTATTTGATAAATCTTTATGCCAAGTTTCATGATTGATGATATAGGTATTGATGGGTATGAAAATTATTATTTTATGATCATTCACTTTTATTATTTCATCATATCCTTATACTCTTTTGACTAAATGACTGAAAATTAAATTTTTATTGAAATATAGATCAACCAAACAGGCCCACTCCAAATCATGGAGGATGGAAATGATAGAGACTGTAGGTATCCCCAGTTACAAAAAATTTGAAATCCTTGAGAAGGAAACCTATGCAATAATATAAAGTAATTCTTACTCCTGTAGATACTTTGTTATCAATATAATCCATAGAGAAGTTCCCTTCCCTATATGTATTCTTGACAAGAATACCCTGGTTGATGTAGCCTTTGCAATTTCTAATGAAGTAAGAAAGCTCCCAATGGGGCCCGAATTAACCCCAGACCAATCTGACTAGAAAGGATGATTCAAATTTGACTTCATAAATATGTAATTTCAAGCTTCTACACAACATAAAATCATTATACATAGCCCTTGTCTCTACTCCCAAAGAGGTACTAGTACCATAGAATGCACTAAATCCCATAAGGACAGATCCCTAGTAGTCTCTTACTAGACCACCACCCATCATCACCCCAGAATAGAAAGATCCATAAATTTTAAGCTTAAAACTAGTGGCTAGAGGAATCCATTTGACCCACAACCCCTAACTAATTCTACTCATGTTCCTGGTGCATACAATCCTTGGGAGCAATCTTCAAAGGGAGAGCGCTGACACCCCTCCTTTCAGCAACGCTGGCACCCCTCCTTTCACTATATTTCATGGATGGTTATGATGATTGATTTAATGTTTATATATGATATTAATGACATAATTATTCTTTTTTAATTATAATATATTATCTTTCTTCTTTCCTGACCATCTGTTGTAAAAAGATATTTTTTCTTATAACATAAGCGATGTGATTATTTTTCATTTTATCTTTATATGGATGGTAATATAGATATATTTAATTAATATGTGTATCATAATAATTATATAATATGTTTTTATGAACATGAATCATTATTTAACTTTCTTTTGATCTATCCATCAAAACGTAGATAAGTCAGGTGTGCATACTTACGGTCCACCATCTCTATGAAGTGATGTAATTCATTTTTCATCACCGCATTATATTAATGGTTATAAAGGTTTAAATAATTAATAAATATGATACATATATCATGATAAAGATTATATATATTATTAAGAAATAACCAAAGTGGAAGTACATAAACCATAGACCAAAACATGCATGGAAAATTGACCAGTTTTCACATAAATATTCATTTTAATAAAGAAATATTCATAAAGGGATAACATTAAATTATAAATAAATGGTACATAGTATGAAATATATAAATATAGTTCCATAATATAACTATAATAAGTACATATTTATTATATTGTAGGTTTTAATGAATTTGAAATAAGATGGAACTTAAGGTAAGGGTAAATGTTACAATACCATTTCTTTTCAGTATTGTATTTTATAAATTTCAAACAAGGGAAATTATATAGATCTTATCATTTAAAAAAAATATTTTCTTATCCTATTGTAATTATATTAATTTTAATTAAATTTTATCTTTTCCTATCCTTGGTACTTATCAAGGAAATATTCTCAAATAAAAGACAACATTTTCCCTCTTCGATTGATAAACTATTTAATCCATGTGTATGTTTCTCATATTTATTTTATAGAAGTTTCTACCTATAAATGAAAATTTTTAAAAAGTTACTTTTCACTAAATTTTTATTTATTTAAAAATATTTTAATGGATTATTTTTAAAAAATATTTGATGAACAAGTTTTTTTATATTTTAAAAATGTGTAAAAATAATGTTCTCTTTTAATGTATATGACATGAATAGATTTTCCCACCATCATGAGCATTATTTTTATTAAGGATTATATTATATTTTTTCTTGGTTATTTTAAAATAAAAAAATTCTCAATAATCCTATATTTTTTTAATATGTTATCAATAGAAAAATGATATTTTTAGCATGCTTTCAAACAAAGGTTCAAATGATATTTTAATGGAATTTTTTGTCTATATCAATATACTTTAAGGGTTTTTATGCTTCACTGGAGATATTATTTTAAGATACCAACATCTTTAATTGTATATATAATAACTCAGCCTTAAACATTACATAATCATGAGTTTTGATCCAATAATTCATTTTATTACATTTAAATATCTTTTTAGGTTTATAGTTTTAGATAATTAGTCCATAATTTTCACATAACAAAACCATGAAATACATAGTGGGCACTTTCGATTATTATCCATTTTTTCTATAATATAAAACTTTTAAAATAAAGGATGATTTTTTTTTCATGGAAAATATTTAAGAATTTTAAGTTGAATTATTCCTTTCCCTTACCCATACTTAAACTCTGTGAATAATATTTTAAAAACTTGGTATGATCAAAAAATCTTAATAAGGGATATAAAAATAAATAAAAATATTAGTTTATTAAAAACATGAAAACCCATGAAATATTTACCTTGAAATAAATGTTCCTTGAGAAAAATAAATAAAACATTTTCATAAGAAAACACACACAAATATTTCACAAGTAAATCCTTTAAAACCCATAGAAAGTAATTAAAAGTTCTTTTCGGTGACTTAGATCATTATATTCCTAAAACCCTTTAAAATTTTATTTTGATTGGAACAACCATATGTCCAACTGAAAATATAATAATTACCCAATTCATTAGAGATATATAATGGTAATAATCCTTCATATAATATATATTGGGATCACCAATTTCTCATGAGTTATAATGGGTCTCAACCCTTCTTATAAGCTGTATCAGGATCACCCGTGAGCTATAATTTCTCTCAACACTTCATATAAGTTGTATCGGACTCACCCATTTCATATAATTCTCAAGTAACATATCATTAATAAAACACTTTAATCATAAAACCCTTTGAAAAACTCTATTAAACTCTTATTAAAAACAATTTCGGATAAAAATAATCTTTTCGTTTAAAACCCCATTTTCAATACCAAAATACACTTTTATTTTAAAAACCATTTCCAATACCAAAATAACTAAAAAAGGAAAAGGGTTTATCTTTTAAGAAAACATTAAATATTTTAAAGTAATCTTGAAATCTAATAATGGGCACAGTAGTGAAAAAAAGTATTCTATCCATGTATGTTAAGAATAGAACTTTCCAAAACATTCCATATAAAACATGTAAAAAAGATTCATTATAAAAAATTTTGAAAATAAAGTAAAAAAATATAAATAATTTGTAATTTATAAATATTATGTGTCCATATAAAAACTTTTATAAAATAATTATAAAACCTGTACATGGAAGTGAAAGAACTAGAAGGAAAACATTAAAAGATGATTTTTTTAAAGAATATTCCCTTATCACTTAGGAAACACTTGAATAGTAATCCCCATAAAAGATTAACACTAAACAAAACTTTAAATATAATTATAATATTTAAATTCCTAATATAAAATTTTAAATTAAATGTATATACACCTTATAAAATAATAAAGGTCCATAACATCAAAATATGCCTCAACAAAAGGAAACTGAGATGAAGTCACTTACCTTGAGTCCGATTCATCATGTGTGTATTTATCTTCCTGAATAATAAATTTATGAAAATTATTTTCTTATTTTATAAAATTTTTTAGTTTTATTACTAATTATATTTCACTTATTAATATATTATATACAATTACTTAATCAATTAACTTTAAGCCATAAATTTTGACCATAATCAGTTTAGGTGTCAGAAATGAATTCGGTGGGTTGACTTTGGTCAAAGTGGTCATTATTGAAACATATAAATAATAATAATCATTAAATTTTTATCATATTTATAAATAAATTATACTTTTAAAACCAATCATGAAATATGGTAATGAAAAATGAAATAATGTTACGATCATGGAGATAGTAGGTCATACGTACGCATGAGTAACATTTCCTTTTTCAATGATCATTATAGAAAGAGGGTGAGTAAAATTTATATTTATATAATGATAATAATATCATAAATTTCATAATATTTAATTATATATACTTATATATATAATTCATTTGATTTGGATATAAAAAAAGCAATCGCATCTCTTAGAAGAGGCAGTAGCCAACACGTCCATGAACGACGTTATCATTTTTTTAGTAAGTGAAAGGGTAAAAATAAAATGATATATTATATTTACATAATGATAAATATGTAACTAATATAATAAATATTTCATGAATATAACATATATTTATTATAGTTAACCTTATTACCTTCCATGTAACCAGATAGTGAAAAACGAATCACATCGCTTCACGAGGCAATAGTCTACCATACACACGAGAAATGTTATCAGACCCCTTACAGAATGGAATATAAAAAGGGTATATATGATATAATAAATAAATGGGTATAATTATGTTATAAATATCATATATAAAATTATATCCATCATCATACCCAACCGTGAGAGGTGGTAATGGAAAAACGAATGACATCATTTCATAAGTTGGCAGTCTACTAAACACATGAATGATGATTTCAAAACCCATTTGATTGATGTGTGTACATTTTTAGGACGTAACATTAAAATAATAACATCTAAATATATTGATCATAATTATTTTATTATATCATCATTTTATAATTATAATTTAATGGTTGGAGAAATAAATAAAACAAAAATGCTCGTTGAAGTATATTACCTCTTCTTAGGATATCCTCCTTTGGTTTTCACTAAAACCTTCCTTGGTTGAATTTATGACCAAATTAATGCTTATAGTATAAGGGGATCGAATTTTTAGAGTGATTTTAGCAGGTTTTGTATGATCCAAATGGATTTAAATTTGTTAATAAGTTAGGGGAGTGGGTGCCATTTTATAGTTGAAGAGCAGTGGCATTCTTGTAAATACTCAAAAGTATTCACTATTGGGAGTTCAATATTACCTATTGTGGATCCAAATTTGATAATTAATGGTGTGTAGGGATTATAATGTCAATAAAAACCTCTAAAACATAATGAAACAAATTTTATAAACATTTTGTTTCTTAACTTCAAAGTTTCTTTATTTTTACCATTTTGGTTTTTCACTACGGTAACTTGTTTTTTAATTTAGGTAATTTATCATTTAAGAATAAATTAAAGTGAGCCTTATTAGATAATTTATAAAAAAATTATTATAAATATTAAATCAAATTTATCAAATTAATATCTTATGTGTGTTGAAAATATATTTTCACCCTAGTGAATGATCGTATAAAAAATATTGTTTTAACCTCAACTGCGTTAAAGCAGTTTTTATTATTTAGAGGTCATTATAGTCATTATAAAATAACAATTGTTCCATGAATTAAAAGAGTTAATATTTATTGTCATATAAATATCACTAAGCATAATATATATTTTTTTGTAAGTTTAAATCGTTTAATTAAATATAAATTATCATAAAATAACATTAATGTCATTTTTGACATTATTTATTTAAATTGAATTTAAAAATATCAATATAATGATTGGATTATAATATATTATGGTCACACCTATGTAACATGATATATTCATCTAAAAAATAATTTAACATAATAACTCATTCAATTTTATTAACTTTTATTATTTTTAGTGTCATTTATTTAATTTTTTAATAATTAAATAATTATCGTGTTAGCGTTTTTTAAGTATTTTATGTAACTAATTCATATATAAAAATTAAAGATAAATTATTATAATAAAAATAATAATTTATATTTCAAAATAACATGTATAACCAAACCAATTTTGTTTTTGTACTTACCCCAAAGTATTATAGATATTAAAAGGAAGAAAATTATTTTTTTGTGTTTTTCTTTACTTAACTTATTATATGGGCCATATCTAAAATAAATTGTCAAGTAATATCCATATTTAAAATAATTTTATGTAAAAGGTATAAATAAATTAATTAAATAAAATTAAGATGATATTTCATGTCATTTTCACTCTTATCATTCTCGTTTAACCCTATAGTAAACTTAGTTGTACTTTAATAATGGTAATTAATTTTTACTACCTATTAATTTTGGTCAAAAATTAAGTTTGGATTATTAGACATTATAAATTATTATGATTCAAAATATTGAATAAATTATACCAAATTCAATTTGAGTGAGTGTAAAATTTTAATTTAATATTAATCTCATAGACGCGGCGAGAGAACGGGTTTTTTTAAGAAAAGTATTTTATTAGAAAAAGATGATATTAACTCTAGGACTAATAGTATTCACTATATGAAAATATATTTATCTTTAATTACATATATTTCATATATTTAATTTAAAATATTCCTTATTGGTTATTATTTTAATTAATTAAAAAGGAGAAACATTATGCATTTTAAAAAGTTTTTAAAAAAAATTGTTTTTAAACCCAAAAACAAACTTATACTAAAGACCAATATAAATTAGATTAAATATTAATTAATTGAATAAAATATAACTAAATAATACATATTTTAATTTAAAAAATATTCAAAAATATATTGTTACTTTTAAATTACTTAATTTATTGAAAAGAAAATACTTCTTACAAAAATTGGTATTCTTCACTATTCACTAAAAATCAATATTTTCCAAAAAAGTACCAAAATCTCACCCAATGTAAAAAAATTTAATATTAATCCAAAAATAAATTAAATTTTATCAAATAAATTTTTTAAAATATCAAAAAAATTGTTAAAATATTTTTTTCAATAAAAGAAATAAAAATATTTTTGGAAGAATAAATATTTTTGAAGAATAAAATCACTTTACTAAGAATTAATGATTATTTACTAAAAATTTATCAATAATTTATTTTAAGTAAGAAATTTATATATATACATTTATATATTATATAAATTAGTTAATTTTATTTATACATGCCAATTTTACGGCTAGGATATAACAGTAATATATATCATGGGTCGTTTAAATTTGGTGTTGAGTGTTGAATATGCTATCAAACATAATTTTATTCTTTTAAAATCTTGGGGTGTTAAAATATATATGTATTATGATAATTTAAGTATGGTTATATGAAAATAATTTCATTCATATGTGTTAATTAATTTAGGATGAAATTTTTATTAATCCATTTTCTTTTCAATGGTTTATGCTACGATGAAATAATTGAATGTTTATGAATCCAATTTATCTTACAAGGGATTTGATATGATGAAATGAATTAATTTTTACAAAACCCATTTATTTTTCATGGGTTATATTGTAATTCTATGATGAATACTTCAGGATCTTGTTTCACACATATGTAAGGTTTTCATTATTTGATGGGTGGTCTTGGAATTATATATCCCTCCAATGCATTAGGTAAATAATGATATATAATGAGATAATAATGAATTTAATGGGGAGTGAACCTAATTGAGTAAGGGACTTTTTCCACTATGATATTCTTCAGAGTGTAACTTGATTATAAAAATTATAGAATGGGGAGTGAACCCAATCCACCATGATAGTATTAGAAGTGATACTTGACTAATTAAATGATTTTCTATGCTTATGTACATGAAACAAACATATAAATTATACTTATGATATTTTATCATGGATCGTAATTGATTTTTTATGATTCTTCACTCTTATGACTTATTTCTTTTGTTGTAATAAATACTTATTCCATGATTCGTAATTAAGGATCTTTGAATTATTGACTATGAATTTTTTATATTATGATCAAGTTATAATACCATTATTCTTATATTATACTAATTTATGATCATTGATTGATACCTTATATCATTATCCTTACTGATAATCTAAGAACACCATTTTTTATGTTTCATTTCCCTTGGTTATGAAGAAAGGTTTTATGTAGGTTATTTCTAATAAATGTACTATGTTAGAATAACTTTATAGAATATGTTGAAGATATGTTATGAAATATAATGATTATTTATCTATTATCCAAAAACATTAAACCATTTTCATTATGGAGTATTTATTTTATTGAGATGTACTTAATATTGATATAAAATGATTTATTATTTATATATTAAATTCCTAAGTCATATCATACCATATCCTTAAAAAAATTTACAAGGAATATATTTTGAAAACCCACATTATTTTATAGAAAACATGTCTGAGTACAAATCTTTTCTAAAGGGTTATTATAAGCCATTTTCACACTTAAAATATTTTATTCTCATTTTGAAAATAATACCTTATACATTTCATTTTTATTCTAACATATACTTGATACTTTTAATAAATTTAACAACATTGGGACTCAATGTTAAAGAACTAGTTTTCTTTACTAAAATATGAACATCAAAAAATATTTAATTCATTTTTCTATTTTGAATCCTTATGATATAAAATCCAGTTATGCTTTCAGGGAAGATTATGAAACCCCCTGCATCCTCATGGGTTTTAACATGATTTTACTTTATATATAGATTTGTATACTAATGTGGAAAAGGTATTTATGTATATAATATGATTTTAATTATGTGACTGGTGACCCTAAAATTATATAGCCCTCTAATTCATTGGGTAATGCTTTAATATCATGAGATACCATATATAGTATAGGGTGTTTATCCTAATCATGTTATATTGGGTGATGGGTGGGCCTAAAATTATATTAATTTTCAATATATTGGGTAAGTCTTATATCTAATAATATTATATATATGAGATTAGGGTGTGAACCTAATATATTATGGGAATTTTTTTACTATGTAATGATAGTCTTGTGAGTTAACATCGATGTATGATTATGATTCCAAGCTTCATGTTGATTCCATATATTTATGATTCTTTAAACTAATGATATATTTTCTTTATGTCATGTATCCATGATTAGATCACACTATTATCTCATGGTACACATTTGTTCATTTTATATTAAATCTCCTTCATTTATGATTCATGGATAAATCTTATTGTCCCATGTTATTTTTAATAAAAAAAATATCCTTGTTCATGTTTCTTATATTCTTATAACCTAACCCTAGATGACTTGTTGATATTTTTTTTACCTTATTGGTCATTTGATATCATCCATTTATTATGATTCCCCTCCCCAGGTTATGAAGATAAGTATAAATTTTAAGAAGTCAAGAAGGGTGTCTTGGGTATTCAGACAATGGATTAGTGTTCACAAGTTTTTGAATCTAATGTGGTTTTTTCAAAGAGAAATACATTTCAAGGTTGCATTTTTATGTGATAATTTTTTATAACTCTATTATTATAATAATTATTCATCACTCACATTAACCTATTTTTATATTATTAATGGTTTAATCTCAATGGAAACAAGATAACAATGGATTCAATAGACAATACATAGATTTTATGAAAAATAAACATAATGAGATAATAGATTGAGAAAGAACTAAAATGATTATGCCAAATGAGTAATCAAGAATTATGATTAACAATATGAACATAGTTTAAATACCAATAAAACCAATGAATATATGGTTGGAGTGGAATAGAAGATTTGATTACACATATGATGAAGGAAATAATGTTCAATTTAATTCATGTAAAAAATATATGAAGAGGCCCCAAGGGGAATATCTTAAAGAAAATGGAAGGTGTTTTATCTATGGTAAAGTTGGGAATTAGGAAACTAGTTTTTTAAGGATAAATTATGATATCAGTGAATACAGAAAATGTAAAAATTGTTCACCATGAGGTAACACTAATAGTTTAATATATTAATAAGGGTAACTTGGTTATTATCCAAGAAAATTCCATAATCCAAGGGATAACATGAATGATATCCACAATTCCCATGGCCAATGGAAAAAAAATAATATAGAACCACAACTAATTAAGTATGTTTCAAAAATGGTGTGGAGTGAGGAACATTGATCATCAACTTAATAAATCATGGGTGTTGTAGTCACATCTTAATTTAACCAACTTCTTTGTACCTAGAAATTTGTTAAGGAAGAAAAATTGTAATCGAAATTACCAGATAATTATTTAATAGTTACCATGATAATTTCCATGATATAAAAGACATATTTTAAATACAAAATCAACCCATGATCACCTATTTGTATAAGGATTATTATACACTCCCTATGAAAAATTAATCCATTTATATTGGGTTATTTGGAACAAATGTTTTGGGAGAAACTCAATGTTAGTTATATTATGGTTATATGGGTAAGGATTATTTCACTAGTAAAAAATAATATTATAAGATTAAAACCTTACTAGATATAAAATGTTGAGTCATCTTTATCTTTTAGATAACCCATGATTTTTTTCATTATTAAGTAGTAATTAAAATTGTGAGGATTCAATTTATTTTAGGGGGAATGAGACACCATGATATTTGAAAATATATTTTACTTTATATAAATATTCTAAAGATATTTTTTCAGACACAAAACCAATCTAAAATTAATTTTTATAAGTTAAAAAATTAATTCAACATTATAATATTTTAATTAAATTAGTGTATATAAAAGGCAGAAACTATATTATGAAATTTATGAATAAACAAATGGAATTGAAATACAGAAGTATCCCTTATGAAACTCATTTATAAAATATTAGTACGGTGATAGATTCACTAGGATATTTTCAACACCAATTCCAAGAAAAAAGCAAATAATTACAGTGATAAAGAAATAGTATGTGATAGAAATTCAAGCTTGTAGAAATCCCCATGAGATTTGTTATAGCAGAATCACCACCCATGATAACCACAAGATCATAACGTATTCTTAGATATTATGTAGAGATATTAAGGAGATATATAACTAGAAATTAGTGTGATATAAACTTTTATATATTAATTCAATATGTTATTTATCACATGTATTTTAAGAATTTCACATTTTGAGCTCTTTATATTTCATATTAATTTTTTAAAACAAATATTTGAATATAAATTAGATATAATTAATTTACTTTCTTTATTTATAAGTAAAAAAATATATTATATGGTTTTTTTATTTTTCTAAAAAAATGTTTTACGTGAATAGTGGAAAATTTAGTTTTTTATAAAATCATAGCATTTATGACTATATTAAGAATAAGTATAAATTAAAATGTAAAAAAATCATGGTCAATGATGTATTTATGGTGTAAAAAAGTACATTTAAAGGAACTATTATGAATACATAAAAACATAAGATTAAAAACCTATGTATTATTTTCAAATAAAAACTTTGGTTGGTCTTTTCATTTAATGTGATATTATTTTAATAATATTCAATTTTTTATTTTTTAGAAATAAAATTAAAATCTATTTGATTTATAAAAAACAATATGTATTAATAAAATAAAATTTATTTATAATTTTGTTTTATATATAAATTTAAACCTTAAAAACACACTTTCTAAAAATTGGTTTTTACACATTACATGTACCACTGTAAAAAATAATTTTTTATTCACATGAAAATATTATTTGATAAAATTAATTTTATATTTTAAATTAATAGTTCCAAATTATATAATAATACTCGTTTTATTTTTGTTTATAAAGGGCGAGTTACCTTATATGAAAACTTATGAACGTGGTAAAAGAAAAAATGGTAAAAATGGAAATATCTAATGTTAATGAATTAAAAAATATTTAAAACATGTGTGGGAGTGGGTGGTTATAGAAAATATATACCTTTTATCATATAATATCCATTATTTCTAAATTTTTGATCCATATTCCTTAATATTTACTTCCCATTGTTAAATTTTTTAGGTATTTACAAAATATTTATCCCTTTCACTTAAAAATGGGGATCTCCCCTCTTAATTTCCCCTCACACAATAACCCCTTAATTTATTCCAAAATACTACCAAAACTCTCCTTAAATTTTTTAACCATCATAAATAGTTCCTTTGATTCTTAAAAGGTCATCACTTAAGTTTTAACCAATTTTTAAAGGGGATAAACTAGGAAGTTAGGTATAAATTTCTTACCACTCTTTTATTTCTATTTCATTATGTCCGCTTCTTCTTCATAAAATTACATTACACCATCATAAATATATAAATTAAATATAATTAGTATAATTTTATATTATTATAATTATTTTACAATCATTAACCACCTTTTAATTTACTATTAAGAAAAATAAATACATTAATCGTGTGTAAGTACGGACTACCACCTCCATAATGCAATGTGTTCATTATACCTAACCACATTTCCAAGATTTATTTTTGAATGGGTTTAAAGGATAAATATTATTTTTCTATAATTATTAATGTTTTATTAAGAAAAATATAATATATTATTATTGATATTAATAATAAATAAATGTTATAAAATTAACTATCTAAAAATAAGTATACTAAGAGGAAAATGATTTTTTATTCTAAGTAATGAATTTATATAAATTATTTTATCCTTATATTTATTTAATATTTTGATATATCATACATATAAAAAATATTTAATATCACTATGCTTATGATATTGTGATATTTTATCTTAACCACTCTATAACCATCTATTAATTTATGGGATGTTTTTGTTTTGGTCGGTTTGACCACCCACATAAATAATACTATAAATTAATGTCAGTGATTACTATGAGAAAAATAATATGAATAATATAAGATAAAATGGATAAATAATTACATTATTTAAATTCTTTAATGATAACATTTATATTAAAATCATTAATTAAGATATCATTGTTCATTTGTTAAAAATCACTAAAACATTATCATAATCGATTTCACCTTCAACGATGGTATCTAAAATGCCATTATAATTAAATTAAATATTTATGAATCAAAAATTAAAATACCTTTAATGGGGTATTATATGTAAAAAAATTTGAATAATAATTAATGACTTGGTTATTATAAATCTAGTTCAAAACGATCAATATTACTGACACCTAATATTGGAAATAGGTAAAAACTATCTATTATACATGTTGAAAATAAATATAAATGTGTGGTATAAATTTTAATAGTTATAAATAATTTTTTTAAATATTTAATTAAGATATTTAGGGTTTTTATGCATGTGTTTATATTGTGACTAAGGAAGTCAAGAAAAAAGGTAATGGTTTTTAGTCTCAAAATTCACCCATTGATATATATTTCTTATTATAGGTCATGTTTTATTGGGAAAGTATTATCTACTAAATAATAACATTTTAGAGTCTTTATAATTTTATATTTCAGGATATTCAATGTTTTATTTAATTTTTTCTCTATCATAGGGTTTTTGACACAAATATTTCAAAAATATTAATGGTTATTCTTGACTCAACTTCATTATTTAGTCATAATGATTATTTTTTAATATGGTTTTACATGATGGATTTATTCTAATAAATTATGATTCTATAATTAATATACATAGTAAAACTATAATTTTCAATTCAAATCATTATCTGTATCAATTCCATTCTAAAAAAGGTTTAACATTGTTGAAAATAATTCCTATTATCTTTAATGACGGTTTTCCCTCATCGAAAATTTCAATTCGCACATATTTTTTATTTTTTATTCTAAACATAATAAATTTTTATCTCATTTTACATTCATATTTAACTTATCCTCATTTTAATAAAATATTTTATTGTCCTTTTTATGATTTTGGATTTCAATAATGATTTTTCCAAACATAAAAAAGGGAACTTTCAGATTTCATATTAAATGACAAGTTCCGCCTCCATAAAATTTTTAGCACCATAGATAGTTTTTAAAAACCATAATATTTTTGTGAAAATAATCTTATTTCAATTATGTTTTGATTCTAAATAATAATATATTTACTTCTTTAAAATATTTTATGTTTATTTTGAAAATAAAAAATTGTCCGGTTTATTGTCGTTATCAATTGTCCTTGATCCTTCATATGAATTTTCATAAATTGCAACTCAATGTTAAAGACCGATGATTATTTTATAAAATAATTACATCTAATATGATTTCATTCCTTATTTTGGGAATCCATATGATAAGGCCTTAAATAATATTGTAAGGAGATATTATGAAACTCAGTCATCCCAGATGAGCTTTATCATGCTTATGATTCATCTATGGTTTATTTAACTCATAAGGAACATATATAGATATACATAATATTATTTTTATTATATAATGGGATTTAATAGTATTATATATCCATCCAATGAATTGTACAATATTTTCATCTCATGAGATACCATGTATGGTGCATGAGAGGTTAGCCTAAGAACACTATGTTATATAATGAATGGGAATGAGATTATATGTACCTCCAATGCATTCATTAATGATTTAATATCATTAAAAATTATGCATGATATAAGGTAGTAAAACTAATCCACTATGAAACTTTTTCCTAAATAATGATGGTTTTTAGAGTCTAACATGACCTATGATTATGATTCCATTCTTTTTGTTGATTCCATGTGTTTATGATTCCTTGAACATATGATATTATTTACTTATTACATGCTTCTATAATTATCCCACACTATTATTTCATCATATATGTTGTTTTATATGAGATTATATATCCTTATTTAATGATTTATCAATAAATATTATTATCCCATATTTCTTTTAATTAGTAATTTTCACCTCCTTGTGTTTCTTATATGCTTATGAACTAACCCTTGATGACATGATATTTTATTACCTTATAAAGAAATTGATATCACCCCTTTCTTCTGTTTACCATACCTAATTTATAAATATAAAAATAACTTATGAGAAGTCAATAATGGGGTCAGGAAGGGTTCTATTATGGATAAGTGTTCAAAAAAATAAGTTTCTGAAGTTAGTTATTCTCAAAGACACTAAAACTTCCGTTATTAGGATTTTAAGATTATTTTTTTCTAATATAATATTTAACATTTGAAAATGATTTAAAGTAAATATATTCATATCATGGTTCACTATATTATACAATATAAAAAGTAGGCTAAGACCAAAGGTAAGGGTTCTTTTCCATGTCTCCATTCTTTTCAAGTATTTCTCTTCCTTTTGAAATTTTCCCTTTATTGACATTATTATAAATTAATTAATAGTTACATTACAATATTACCTTCATTTTCAGTGAATTAATTTTCTACATTCCTCCATTAGGGATTTATTATTCCTAAAAAACTTTATTTTTAAGGTTTTTTATACCATGTCTCCATTATTCTCAAGTATTGTTCTTTTATTTTATATTTTTTCTTTTATGAATCAAATTCAAGTACTTAGATATTCACCTTTCTATATTACTTTTATTTTTGATGAATTTATTTTATCATTTACTCCTTTAGGAATGTATAGTTCATGACTAACTTTTTTTGTAAGGGGATTGATAAATAAATTTCCTTCCATTGAGTTATATCTTATCTCCTCTAACATATTTTTTCTATAATTGTTAATAAATCATACAATATTAATTAATTTTGGAATATAAATTATACCCATTACCCTATATTGTATGAATATAAAATATTTTATAATCTATATTGTGAAGTATTTACCAAGAAATTTATTCCACTTATTAACTAGGGAATTATTTAAAATATTTATAAATATTTTTAGAACCCTTACTTTAATGATAAAAAAATTATGTTTATTATGATATTAATGAGTTTTAAGTTTTATAATAGAATTTTATAATATAATGTAGATAGGAAAAAATTGGCAAATTATGTAAAGACTCACCGTTGAAGATGAGTCACTACTAGACAGACTCACCATTAGAATAGAAAATTGACAAAGTGTTAGAAACACTCACCACCATACATGACTCGCTATTGATGATGTTGCTAAAATGAAAATTTGGATAATTATTAGAATCACCCATCATCAGCTATGTCTCACTACTAGAATAGATTTTTGAAGAAGTATAGAAAAGACTCATTGTTAGAGGATGACTTGCTACTGGTCCAGGAATTTGGATAAGTATGGGAAACATCAATCATTGGATATGACCTATGGAAATTTGACCAAGTGTCAAAAATACTTACTACCATACCTAAGTCGCCATTGAAGATAACCCACTGTCAAATTGGAATTTTGGAAAAGTATTGGAATAACCTACTGTTGAGATGAGTCCCCAGTGAGCCTTAGTCACCATCAGTCTATGTCACTGCCAGTGTTTTCTTACCATTAAAAAGAGTCACCACCATTATTATTTTTATTTTTAATTAAATATTTTCAATGGATATATTATCAAATTTAATTTCATAAATCATTTTTATTATTTTTATTAATTTTTTTTAGAGATGTATTAAAGAATGTGTCATCCATGAGTAAGAGGATATGGGATATCTAGATGATTATTCTACACACAGGCACTCCTGAATGATACTATTAAAATAATTATCAGACTCCCTCATGTACAGAAATAAGAAAAGAGACACTTTATATAGAGAGATATAGGTATACATGTGAAGTGAGATGAAATCATATTTCAACAACCAGAAGAGATCCACTTTTCGAGAAGCTTACACACAGCATCCTTCGCTTCAACTGACTAAGAAAGAGTGGATCCTATAGAATGTATAGTTCCTTTATATAGTCAAAACAAAGAAGTTCATGACACTATGTTCTACATCAATTTTTAGAAACTTGAATTGAGCTTTATTTCCAACCACATTCAAGGAGTCACAATATATATAGCATATCAGATAGAGTAACAAAATCCTTCTACATACTTTTATTTTCTCTTTATGTATATTTTTTACATTATGAGCAGTGTGTGTATACTTTGTATTACTAACACACACACTATATACTATTATATAACTCTAAGATATTAAATATCTTCTCAAAATCTCTTTACTCCTATTTTTTCACGTGTTGTGGAAGAGTTCCTTGTGTAGCCTATGTTTGTTTTATTCCCACGGGTATTGTGGAAGAGGTCCATGTGTGGCCTAGAGATATTTTTTATTATACCCGTAATCCCGGTTGTGGATCATAGATTATTTTATATAATCTTATTAGAAGCAGGTGATTTCCAAGTGGAGAGTACTATGTCTCATCTTGAGACTGAACCACTTGTTTTTATTTTGTTGTGTGTCTTGTTTCTATTTGATTTATTTTTATAATTAAAATTGAATATATTTTAAACTAAAAACAAAATTACTACTTTGATAGTTAGTCTTAATTATTTTTTATATTTTTTTTATTGATTAAATTTATTTCAAAAGTTAAATTAGTTTTCATGATTATTTTAAATGATACTTAATCAATCTTTGAGAAATCTTTTAAAAGACTAAAGCTTATATCAATTTTCTATTTTGATTAACTAGGTTGTTTTTATTTAAACTGGGGGATTTTATTCAAACCTATTTTAGAAAGAAATTTTATTAGGTACTTAATTCACCCCTCTCTTAAGATACTCACTCTAACCAACATTTGGTATCATAGGATTTAAAAAAATTAACTGTGATTTTTGTTATGTTTTAAATATCTTAAATTTTTTCAATTCTAAATTTAATTCTTTAAATGGATAATAGACAAGAAATATCTATTACTAAAATAACTCTCTTATTTAATGTAAATAACTATTCTCATTGTAAAATAAAGATAAAAATGCATATATAAAGTATGGGTTTTGAAATTTGGTATACTATAAAGGATAACTAAAAGTTACCTAAGACTGCTAAGAATAATTGGAATGATGCTACTAAACTTTCTTATAAGAATAATTTCTAATGAATTAATTCCATTTAATATTAATTAGGATATGAATAATTCAATATAATATCTTCTAGTAAAACTGCTTATGAAAGTTTGGAAACTTTAGTTATTTCACATGAAGGAACTACTAATGTTAAAGAAATGAGATTGAATACATGTATAATTAAATATGATACATTAAAGATGAAAACTGATGAGTTGATTTCTCATATGTATATCAGTTTGAATGAGATGTTAAATAAAATTATCTCCTTGGAGAATCTAGTTTCATACAAAGAACAAATCATGAGACTTTTGAGATATCTTCCAGAGAGATAGTGAGGGACATCTATGTTAATAAGGTAATCTTATGAAATAAGTAAACTACCTATCAAGTAATTGATTGGGAAGTTAATGATGCATGAATAAGAGCTCAAATTAAATCATGAAGAGGATGATGATCCTAATAGAAAATCTGTAGCTTTCAAGTATACTACATCCAAACATAAAGACAAAGAAAAATTTCAAGTTGAAAGTTCCAGTGATGAGGAATCACCACCGAATAGTGATGAGGAAATGGATCATATGGTCATAAGGTCCAAGAAGTTATATAGGAATAATAAATTCTTCAATAATCCAAGTTACAAAGGAATGTATGAAAATATAGGATCTTAGAAAAAGTACTAGAAAAATAGATGACAACTAGGGTGATATTATCTGTTATGAATGTAAACTAAAAGGACACGTTAAGAATGATTATCCAAAGTTGAAATATAAGAAGTATGAGTACTAGGACATAAAATATATTAAATACACGAAATCCACATGGAGTTCCTATGAGGATATCACTAGTGACTCCAACTAAAGTCATGAAGATAATTCTGACAGAGAAAATATGCGCTTCATGACAAATGTTTCTTAAGTACAACTATATCTCCTGTACTTATTTCCAATCACTCTGAAAATGAAAAATATGAATATGGAATTTCAAGAGAAGATATGTTTTAATACTCCAACATTATTTAAGATAATTTTAATTAACTCATATACAAATATAAATTTTTAAAGGAACAACATATTTTATCTACTAATATTAAATCTGATATCACTTTAGTAAAAGAAAATAATTCTCAATTATTGAAATAAAATATTAAATTAAAATTTTCCAATGATAAAATTAAGAAAGATTTATAAATATTTAAAAATATAAGAGAAATTATAACTCAAATATTAGAAAAAAAATGACTCCTAAATACATTACCAGTATAGGTTATCTAGCTGAACAATGAAGATTATTTAGGAGTACATTGGTTCCTAAATCCAATTCTGAAAATTATACTACTAGTTATTTTTTAAATTGACTTAATAAATTTTTTATTTCAAAAATATTGAAATATTATTATATGAAATCTATAAAGATAATATGTGTTCCTAAGGCCCTAATCACAAACATATATATACCCAAGAAAATATAATTACCAAAATCATTTCTGGTATAAACTATTTTTGAAGTGATTATTTTTAAAGAGTTCCTATAGTAATCTATAGTACTTGGATAGTGGTTGTTCTAAAAATATAATAGGAGACTAATCAAGCTTTAATAATCTGATAAATTTTGATGGTGTTCATGTCACCTTTGGTGACAATACTAAAGGAAATATCATTGGCCTTAGCCAAATTGGTAACACTAATTCAGTTTTAATTTCTAGATTACTTTTTGTTGATGTTTTAAAATATAACTTTCTTATAATATCCTAATTATGTGATGATGGTTTTCATGTGAAGTTTGAAAAGAATTACTGTAATATTTTTTATTCCAAAAATTATTTATTATTTAATACTTTAAGAAATGATAATTTTTAAGATGTTAATATTGATTACTTGATTTATCAAAATGTTTCTTTATTGAATTCCTTTTATAGGGAATCTTAGATTCGGGGTAGGATATTATTCCAATGTAACATTAACTCACCTAGAAAGCTTACTGGTAAAATTTTAGTCATGGATCTACCCAAATGAAAATGTTTGTAACCCCTATCAAAAGGGGAAAAACACAAGATTTATTTTAAATTAAATAAATAAGTTTCAATTTCTTATCATCTTGAGTTGGTTCACATGGACTTGTTTGGACTATACAGAGTTTCTAGTTCAAATGTTAAGCACTATGTATATGTACTTGTAGATGACTTTTCTAGGTATACTTGAGTTTTTTAGCTCAAAAAAGTGAATCTTCTTCTTAGGACCTTAAGAAGTGACCATAGCTATGAATTTTAAAAAAATACTTTGAATCTTTTTTCTCACAAAATGTTTATAGTAATAACTTCTCTTCTTCTAGGACCCCTCGGTAAAATGGAGTTGTAGAAATAATAAATATAACACTTCGAGAGATATCCTGAACTATGATTAATGAATATGAATTTCTTGTCCACTTTTGGGAAAAGGCTGTGAATACAGCCTACAATATAATCAATAGAGCTTCAATTAGACCTATCTTGAAGAAACCCCCTTATGAAATTTAGAATAGTATAAATACTAAGGTCAATTACTTTGGAGTTTTTTCCTAAAAAGTGTTTATTATTAACACTAAGGATAATCTTGACAATTTTGCCTCTAAAAGTGATAAAGAAATTTTCCTAGGATATTTAACTTATAGTAAATATTATAGAGTTTTTAATAAAATAACCAAAACTATGGAAGAGTATTTCTATATCAAGTTTAATGAGAAATATATACATAAACCTAATTACCCTTTATAAAACCTTTAGGATGATTTATCCACTTTGAAATTAAATTCCAAATCTTCTGATTCTACTATAAAACAAGCATAAAAATCATCCAGTTCTGAGGAACATCAAGGACATGAACCTAAACCTATAAAGGACTATTAAGTAACTGGACCTTATTTTTATATAGCTATTAGGTATCTTAAATACCATCATTTAGATGGTTTTTTATAGACTTGGATATAGGTATAGAAACTTGATCTTCTCTAAGAAACCAGGTTGAACATCAAGAATTATTGTCATTGCTTGAACCAAATAACATAAATTATTCAATCAATGATGAATTATGTATAATTTCTATGCAAGAATAACTAAATCAATTTAAAAGAAATAATGTTTGGGAACTTTTTGATAGACCCAAATACACCTTGAATATAGGAACTAAATGGGTGTTTAGAAATAAGTTTGATGATTCTGTCACTATAGTAAGGAATAAGGGTAGACTAGTTTCATAAGGGTATAATCAAGAAGAGGGTATATAATATGAATATACCTTTGCAAAAGTATCTAGACATGAATCCATTAGAATGTTTCTTTTCTATACAAAATGTCTAGATTTAAAACCATATAAAATATATGTGAAAAGTGAATTCTTGAATGGGTATATAGTTGAGGTTGTTTTTGTTGAACAACCCCCTAGATTTAAAAATCCCCATTTTCCAAATCAAATTTTCAAGTTAAAAAAGAATTGTATGGTTTAAAAAATCTCTTAGAGCTTGGTATGCTAGGTTCAAATCTTTTCTTACTTCAAAAGGATTTTCAAAAGGTATATCTCATCCTACCCTATTTATAAAAATAATTACAAAAGTTATTTTAGTTGTTTGAATTTATATAGATGATATTATTTTTGGATCTTCTAAAAATTCTTTATGTACTAATTTTTAAAAAAATGATGCAAAATGAATTTGAAATGAGTTTAATGGGTGAACTTAAATTCTTTATTGGTTTTCAAATTTTTTTAAAATAAAGTTGGAATTATTTTAAATCAAAGTAAATAAACTAAAGACCTTTTAAAAAGTTTTAATTCAAATAACACTAAGAGTAGTGATACTCCTATGAGTACTACCTGTAAATTGGATCTTGATAAAGCTAGAAAATCAGTGGATAAAACCATTTATAGATGTATGATTGGAAGTATTATCTACATAACTATTAGCCAAACTAAAATTATGTTTAGTGTGTTTATGTGTGATCATTCTCAAGAAAACCAAAATAATTCACACTTAGTTATTGTAAAAATAATTTTTAAATACATCAAATATACTACCAATTTACGATTGTTCCACCCTAGAGGACAAGAATTTGATCTACTTAGTTATTTAGATGCAGATTTTCATAGTTGTAAGATATATAGAAAAAGAACCTCTGTAACATGTCACCTTTTGGGAAAGTCACTTTTTTATTTGTGTAGTAAGAAAAAAATTAATTTCATTGTCTACTATTAATGCTGAATACATAGATTTAGGTAGGTGTGATCATATTTTGTTGATGAAACACATGTTATTAGACTATGGGTATCAATTATGAAATGTACCAATAAATTGTGACAACAGAAGTGCTATAAACATTTCTAAGAACCCTTTTTATCACTGTAGAAAAAAAAACATGTTTATTTAAGACATCACTTTTTTAGAGATTATTTCCAAATAGGTGATATCACTCTTGAAAACATTGGTACAGAACAACAGGTTGCTAATATATTCACTAACCCTTTGAATTCTGAAAGAATGAACTATATTAAACATGAATTAATCATGATTATTTTTGTTTAATATAAAATTTCTGGGACTCGCTTTTGAGTTTTACCCACCATTGAGTTGTACTCACTATTGAGTTTTACCCATCATTTAGTTTTACCCACCATTGAGTTTTACCCACCGTTGAGTTTTACCCACTATTGAGTTTTACCCATCTGAATATCCACTGAATATCAGATGTCATTGTCACATAAAGGTCTCAATTGTAACTTTATCTTTCTTAGGGTGATATTGGTTTTCCACATGATTCAATTTTTTTTATCAAAACATGATATCATTGGGAATTTTAGTATCATGAATTTCCCAACTCTTGATCCTATCAGGTTAGGAATCTCATTTGTTCAGGCATCACATTACCTCTTAAATTGTTTTTTGTCTCAGTTTCTCCTATTTCAAAACATTGGATAAAATAAATGGAATATGAGGTATAATAATATGAAAAAAATTAAACACATAAATGCTAATTCAAGTAAATTAATGGAATAACTTATAAATAACATATATTCCTTAACCCATGAATTTCTATGTTTCAAAATAAGTTATACATGATATATTTCTTAACATAAAATCTTATGGGTATTTTTTTCCCTTAATAATGGATCATAAGGAGCTTGTGAATTTACCAAATTATATCCCCCATGATTCTCAAACTAGGTGTATAGTAATTCCTATTTGGAATGCATCAAGTGATGGTCAATTCAAAACCAATGTTCCCTTTTTGGGACTATTACCCTTATGTACAACTATGATAGAGCAACATCTACTTGTAGTATCCAGACATGGATGTATTTTATTGAAAACCAGTTAGTCTATACAGTACCAAAATTTAGGAATATTATCCTTTATTTATTCCTATCCTTAAGTATTTCATTTGGGTTTTATAATTCTAACCCCAAAATAACTAAACATTCCCCTAATACCATCTTTGACAACACATATCCTAAATACACATTAATTCATGATTTATTGCATAAATGTGCACATAATACAGTCCAAAAATATCATGAGGCCTAGTGTATTGGGGAAATTAGGTAAATGCTAAAATAACTTAAAACATGGGTACTGTAAAATTATTTAAAAACTCCACAACATGTCCTTAAAATTCTTTTGCTCTTCTGAAACTACATGGGATTACCTAGGGACATACAAAATAAAGTGGTGAGATATAAATCCTATAAAGGTAAAATTCAAAGAATATAATAAGTTAAATCAGTACATGTGATTCAAAAGGCCTATCAAGGTGACATAAAAGGGTAAATAATTATAAACATGAATAACGAATAATAATGTAAAATGATAACATCAAGGAAACATAAGAATGTGGAAAAACATAAAATATGACATCATATGCATAAATCAAGGCTAACCACTGATACATTATACCATAGTTTCCTTAGGATAACCTCTCATTAATCATACATGTAATATCATAAGATAAAAACATTACCCATTTCATTGGTGGGATATATAATTCTAGGCCTACCCGTTGCATTTATATCTTGTATATGATTTTTTGTTCCACATAGATCATATAATATAAGAATTATATAGATTAAATTTAATCCCATGATTAAGGGGTGTGGGTTATATATAAAAAATTCCCCAACAAATGATGTATAGGTATTTCTAGGTGAATAACCCTGAGTGGAAATGGGGATGGGTATTCACTACACAAATGTTTTGAATGGAAAATTACAAGATAATTTTGACAACATAACGAGGGTACAAAAGGATTAATGGAACACATTTAGAGGGTTATATATAGGAGAAAAAGAGGATCACTTACCTTGAGAGGGTGCTTCTAGAATATTGGGAGCAGCTTCTTAGAGCATGGGAATGCATTTAAAGAATTATATAGAGGTAAAGTAAGAGAAAATTTTTTATCAAAGGGTTTTGAGTGAAGATTAATTGATGGTTGGGTGGGTTTTTATAGAAAAAGAGAGGGGAATTTATTATTAATTTCTAAACATAGGTTTTAGACTCTATATGAAAGAAATAATCATAAAAAAAACATTTACATGGTTTTTTTCCATCATTTCTACCAAAAAGGATTGGTTTTAAATATTTTATAAGGTTAAGAACTGAACTAATTAAAATAATATCCCTGGTGATGTGGAAGTGAGTCATGTTCATAAAGAATTAATTTTAAAACCATATAATAGAATATAGGTGTTCGAGGATTAATCAAGGGTTTATAAAATCAATAAAATTGCTTAGATAACACATTATATTAAATTTGAGACATAATTTTGGTCATGTAGACTATATAAATTATTACCTCATTTTGGGGCTATTATGATGTAATAATATATATCGCATTTTTATATTATATATAATTTGTATAGAAAAAATTTATCATCCTGAAAAATTATGAAAAATTCAGCACTGGCTAATTTTAACTTGATTATTTAAAAAATAATAATATTTCTACCAAATAATTATAAATATTTTAATATTTTCATTTTAAAATCACAAATCCCCATTTATTGAAAAATATAGGTTTCTACGAGGATAATGGTTTTTGAAAATTATAAAAATTACATTTAAATTCATAAAATTATATTATCATTTATATGTAAATAAATATTATTTAATAAGAATATTTTTAAAATTAAATTTATTTCAAATTTTATATAATTCATCAAAAATTATGCTTTAATTGAAACTACGTATTTACCAAAAATATAATTTTTGTTTCATCGTATCAAAATATAATTTTTATCAGAATACTTACATAATCAAATATAAATTAATAATAAAAAATTATAATTATTATAATTATTTTATAAAAATAAAAAATATATAAATTTATATTTTTATGGTCTAGATACGCAACCCCTTATTACACTAGTGTATACTATAAGGGTAAGGTATGAAATGGTGACACTTTCTTAGGGTGGTTCAGAAAACACGGTTTCTGTCGTTATATAGATAGTCTTGAACTTATCTATTAAATAGTTTTTATTATGTTTTTGGAATATTATATTGGATTAGTCAAGGGAAAAGCCCAGTGATTCCATCTACCTCATAATCTTTGATAAATGTGCTTCATAGTTTATGATCCTACTGGTCCAGACAATCGATTATTCTATTTTTGTCAATTGGACTTTATCATGACCCTTAATATATACTTATCATAATGGAAACTGTATAATAGCTATGTTATCAATGATAAGGATTCTTAATAATTGTTTAAATAAATGAGGTTATAACTATAAAAAATAACCAAAGTATAGCAGGCTTTTTCTATAACTACATTACTTGATAATGAATTTATTCATTTAAAAAGTGAATTTCATTTATAAAAGTTTGAGTCATCACACTAGGTTTCTCAATGTGGTGTAAGGAAAAGAAATAATGTGTGAACTTTTATAAGTGAGGGGAGGGGCACTTTTGGAATTACATAAAATATTAAAGTGATATAAATTAATTTTCATAGGAAAATGTCTCCAAATAGATATAATTTGAATATGAGATGAGTACGAGTCCAAATACTACAATATATCAAATGTTTTACAAATTTTGGTCATATTTTTACCCTTATCTCTTAGTTTTATCCCCCTTTTATCCCTTTTTACAATTACTGTGATATCAATGTTTTTTACACATTATGGGTGAAGAAAGATTCTATAAAAGAAAAAGTGACACATAAATGGACTATGTATGAAATTTAAAACCATATATAATTAACTTGGATTAATATAATATTTTTATGAATTTTATTTCATTTAATAAGGTATTATTTAATATTAAATATCATTAATGTCATTTTTTTTAAATATAAGAAATACTATAATATAATATATTTATAACATATTTAAAATGGTTCAAAAATGAAATGTATTCAAAAATAAGGAGGATATTATCTTAATATAATCATTCAATAAAATTTTTACAGGTTTAGATATAATTTTAAAAATTATCTTTTGGTTTAACCCCTTGGTTAACCAATTTTAATCTTAAATATGATAAAACCTTTTATAATATTAAAGAGTTATAATTTTTCTTATATTGTGAAAATTTTCTCATAATTAAACAAAGGATTAAATTTTATAAAATTTATAATCCTAATTCTTCTATTAAAATATTTTTATTATTTTAAAATAATTTAATAAAATAAATTTAACAAAAAATACTATTAATATCATTTTAAGAAATATTCAGATAATTTGATGTTAAAATTACATAACTAAAATGGAATTAAAATATAAACCTTTGAAAAATATCTAATATGTTATATTTATTTTAAAAATTCATGGGAAATTTTAACTCACCTAGAAATATTAAATTTATAATTTTTAAGATAATTTACCTAATTTTTTTATTACTTGCACAAGCACAGTGTCAGCATTGCGTCAGAATGTAAGCTAATTATTTCATCATTAAAAAATATAAATAAATTAATATGATAAAAGAATTAATTTATCATTCATATAACCCTTTAGAACCAAAAATATGTTGTTTATCCCTATCACAAACTATTATAGACATTAAAAGCAAAAAAAAGACATCTTTTACTTTATCTATTACTTAAATATTATAAAGGTCAAAATGAATTTCAAATGGAAACAAAATGAAATATTTTTTATTTTTTATTATTATAGAGAAAATAAACTCGTATTATTAAATAAAATAAATTTTTTTAATTAATTTTAAGATTTATGACATTATTCTTAACCCTAATTAACTCATTTACCCTTTACCAACATGATAAATTTTACCATGATTGTTATTCATAATCCCTAAAAATTAAAGGGTTTGATTTACCAAATTTTAACATCATGATTCCATATATGTAATACATTTTCCATGATAATATTTCTATAATTGTTTGAAATTAATTTTAAAATAAATATGAAAAATTTGATGAAAAACACTTTTATAGAAAAAAAATATTTTCTTAAATATAAAATGTTTGTATAGGAAAATCCCTATAAAATTAATTAAAATAAAATTAATTGGATTATTAATTATAAGAAAAAATAATTTTCTTATAAACTAATTTTAATACATAATGGTACTTTTTAAATGATTGAAACAAAAAATACAGTTTTTAATAAACATCTGTAATTTTCATTATTCATTATAAAATCAAAATTTTCTAAAAAATATCAAAAATTAGCTATAAGATAATTTTTATGGGATTATTTAAAAAATTATATCCTTTTTATCAAATATAATTTATTAATTTTCCATAAATTAATTAGAATACTCTCTCAACAAATTAAATAAAACCTATTATTGAAGAAAACATGTT
Organism: Viscum album; assembly: GCA_963277665.1. Lineage (NCBI taxonomy): Eukaryota > Viridiplantae > Streptophyta > Magnoliopsida > Santalales > Viscaceae > Viscum > Viscum album. The sequence continues at coordinate 395,568,143 of OY728151.1, read as the reverse complement.
TTTGAAGAATAAAATGACTTTTAAAAATTGAGTTCTTATTTCATATGCATTAATCAATATATTTTTATCAATTAGGGACAATATATATATATATCATATCATATTGTATTTAATATTATTTATACCTTCCAATTCAATTACTATGTTATAACTGACATATTTTAGTAATAAAATTTCATTATTTATTTTAGATGAGTGTTGCATATCATGTACACTATCAAACATAATATTTTATTAAAATATTTGGATATTATATTACAAACCATTAAATAATTTTTTCCCTCCAAATTTTATCTCAATCATAAATGTTTCAACCTTTTTAAAATCCACATCATAACAAGGGATAACAAAACATATTTTGAAAAGGGAATATGGTAATGGTAACGGCTGCTTAAAATAATACAAAATCAGGTTCCCATATAAGGATAATGTTATAGGGAAGTTAAATTATATACATGGGGGAGAAAACTAAAATATAATGAATGATATATAGTGATAGAAAACATGGCCAAGAGAATTTTAACGACCACATAACCATAAATCCATGTGGGGTGAAAAGACTATCTATTCATCGAAAATAAAGGTTAAAGGATAATATTTTTATTTCAAGTTACTTTTTCTAATGTTTATATATTCATTTACTTCAAAGATAGATATCATTGTAAAATTTACTTACATGATTTATTTCCATTTCATAAGAACAATTTCATCCTTTGGTCATGCTTCGATGAATTTTTATTTCATCTCTTATTCTAGGAAATGAATATAAAAGGATATTTTTTTCATACCTAAAGCACTAAAATTAACTTTCTATAGATCATAATAACCACAAAAAAAATTCAATCCCCCTATCTCTGTATATTTACCAAAACCAAATTATTATCATAGGTTATCCAATAGAGATAAATATTATAAATTAATCTCTAAAACATCAACAATAACCCCCAATGTTAAACATAATCCATTATATAAATAGTTAATCATAAGACTCCTCCAAAATATGTCATACCAAATTCAAAACCTAAAAATATGAAGGATTTGGTCACATTTTTTAATAATAACCTAAATATTATCTCTAAAAAATATAAATCACTCATATGGTCATAGAACAAAAATTTATAAACCATAATCATATACTCCCACAAATATTCTAGTTATTTCTATAAATATCCTGAATCACTATACTTTTACAATAAAATCATATATGCTTTAATAAATTAACTTAATCATAATTCCTTAAAAATTTACCTTAGTCATATAATATTCTAGGCAAAGTGATCTTCTTTAAAAATAACAATAATCACTTAGTCCCCAAATAATATTTCAATCCCATGATTATCTATATAATAAAAATATGTTCCCAAATAGAATAACTATTTTATCCCAATTAACTAAAATTACCTCAACCTCAATGATCATATTAACACTAATGGTTATCAATAAATTTAAACTCAAGACTAAAAAATATAAAATCATTATTCCACAAATTAACTTTTCAATAAAACATATACAAATCCATGGGGTTGTATTCCCAAAATGTCTATGAAATTACCCTTAATCTTCTAAAAATTATATCACATAAAATCTCAAAAGGAGTATCTATGCCTTTAAAGGCTTTATCAACCGTAGACTTATTATCCCAAGATAATTTAGTTTAACCTCATTTTACTATGGAATATCATAGGTTTCCATCGAATATATTCTCTTATTCATCATAATGGTTTATAAATAAAATGTGAATTAACCCATGAATATACCATAGGAGTGTCTAACCAGGTTAATAGTAAGGGAAAACTTAGTGTGAACTGTAATGATGGCTATGATATATTTCTCCATAACTTTTTGAGGTCATTAACCCTAGATGAATCTAGAAAAAAATTATATTCACTTGTAGTATCTAGATAGGGATGTATTGCGTGTAATAACACATAATATCTAACTTATCAAAAAATTTAAAATATTTTCATATAATTAGAAATATCCTTAATGTATTTAATATGGTTATGTACCATAATCTATGTTTTACTAAATCTCATTGTCAAGGTTTCTACTAAACTTAAACTACAACCTGAACTCTAATAACCTAGAGCTATAGTCTTGTTTATTATAATGGAACTAGATACAAGTAATCGCATCCTAAAGGAACTTATAGTTTTGTAGTCTTGGAAAATTGGATAACTACATTCTTCCCATTTCATGTTTGAAATAAAATATAAACCATATTGAAATAAAATATTATATATCCTTAAACTCATTCAAATATTGATTCTTAAAATCTTGGGGAATGGAAAAAATAAAGGGTTATCTCGGTTCCTCAATAAGGGTTACCTATAATATAATATATCATGATTAAATAAAACATAATTAATATGGAAAGAAAAGTAGATAAATAACTAAATAAAACATGTCATTTAATTAATAACTTGAGAATAAAAATGGTTTCATTAATAATATCTATTTAGTAGTCTCGTTAATAATAATAACTAAATTCTCAATGAAGGAAGTGCTTAAAGTTGGACATTGTGGTACTTTTACCATCAAGGCCTTTCTCTAATATAGTTCAATTGATGGGTAGGTATACACTAAAAATTCATTTAAGATGGATACCTAATATATTTATCTCATGATGTCGGTCGATGCATCTAGAAGATATATAATTTTTGGCACCACCATTAAATGAATGTCTAGTGAATTATATATATATATTTAATGATCAATTAAATTCATAAACAGTATTCCTTATCAACAAGTTTCAAGCTTGAGTAAAGGATTCATAAGATCAATATTTCCATAGTCAATCAAATAACACTCAAATTAAAACACCATATAAAGAAATGGTATATAATCCAAGAAATAATCATATACATGAAACAAATAATACTGATATTTGAGATAAATGTAATGTGTAATGATCATAAGAAAGTAAATATTTCAAGAGAAATTTATTGACTAAAAAACAGTAAGAGGTAAAATAAGACCATCAATTCACCAAAAAATTATATCTTGTAGTAAAATAATGTATTTTATTTAGTAATAGAAATTATAATAAAACATTTAAATTAAGTTTTCATAAAGTTTTTTCATCATAAAATCACTGAAATCATATAGAATAAGCTAAATATCATAAAAATATTATGGCAGTGGGAAAGTCCATTAACACCATATAAGTTAAAAATAAAACATTTCATTTGACTTTAATAAATAATGTCAAAAATGAACTATTCAAAAAACATTATAAAGATTCTTTTATAACCTTTTAAAAAGTCAAGGACAACATAAAATTTTCTTTTAGTGTATAAAAAAGACTTCTACAAAAAAAACTTTTACAAATATGAACATGAAAGAAAAAATATACCCAATCAAAAGATAAATAAGATCATATTTTATTTTAAAAAACTATTTTCTTGATTCAAGTTCTAATGATAGGAAAATTTTGAATAAAACATAAAGACTCCATAAATATTTATAGATTAAGAAAATAGATGAGGTTTATAATGCATATATTATAAAATTCCTTCAATGAAAATAAAGGCATTCCCAGAAATGAGATTGTTAAAATAAATCCTTACCTCTTTGTAACATTTAAATTTAATCCTCGTGAATTTATAAAATTGAAATGAAAAATTAATCATCATGAATAAATATATATTCATGTTAAATAAATTAATGGTGTATTATGTATGCCACATGAAATTAAATATGTGTATAATACCAACTATGTATCAAAGGAGTATAAATTAAGTTAAAATGCCTTACAAAGTTCATAATATTTTATCCTTTAACATTTATTTTATTTTATTTTAAATTAGATAAAGTAAATAAGTACACAAGCATCAATGGGGACTATAGAAGTAGAGACCAAGAGCATCACTAATGAAAATATTGGTACACCCAAGACTAAGATAGCCTATGTTATCAAATACCCTAATGGGGACCTCATGGACTACATTGGATGCCATAAAATCAGCCATATGGTTCCCTTCAAGCCATGTATGTGAAAGAACAATTCCATTTGAAAGGATGGATTTTCATTTTTGAATCAAGTATCTGATATCCCAAGAGGTAGAGGAAAGACCTTTTAGAGAGCTCCAAATAACCTTTGAGTCCATCTTTATATAAGCCAAAGAAATATTATTAGACTGTAAAAAATCAATACTATTGAGAATGGCCTCTGCTTCTGCCCAGAGTGAGTCGCCAGCCCCATAGAATGAGCTAAATGTGAGTAGTACTAAACCCCTTGAGTTGTGAACCACGCCTCCTCCACGCATAAATCCTTTTCAAGATCCATCAGTATTCAATTTGAGACCATGGGGAGAGGGATTCCATTTAACATAGCATCCCACAAGTTGAGGTCTAATCAAAGTAGGGGGGTTCCTTCTACCCATTAAGCACCAGAGAAAGGGGGTATTTTCCCACTGGTTCAGAAGACCTGAAAGATCCACTTCTAAACATCTTGTCCTCACTATTAAATATGATTCATATGGGGTAGTCTTATATCTCAACTGGTTCATTTCCTTCCATAAACTTCAACAACTCACTGCAAAAATAAGAGAATGGGCCCTCTCCTCCTATTTATTATTATTGGTGCCACTAAACCATTGTTATAAGAATTCTTCCAAGGATGATACCATAGAATTGAAGCCCATAAATTCACCTAGAAAACTCAATATTTTTTGGGCCCACTTGCTTTGAAGTAAGAGATGGGTCATGGACCCCTCCTTATGGATTTTACAACAGGAGCATCTAGAGGCAATGTGAATTCCTTTCCATTTAACCGTTGTGTCCATTGGAATTGCATTATTCTATATCCTCCAAACTATTAAGTTAAATTTCCATGGGAAGTTCTTGCACCAAGTAACATCCCCCCACTGATAAATAACCTACTGTATAATTTGCACCTTCCTATAAGCCTTGGTAGAGAAGTTTCTGGAAGCAGTGCTCATGAAGAAGCATGCATAAGGTGTATCCTCCGGATAAATTCCATCATAATTATTTTTTAAGAAGGGATAAAGAATCATGTTAATGAAATTAGGAAATCCACTAGCCTATTTGAACATCAATTCAAGTATAGGACACCCTGAAAAACTAAGGATCTCACCAACCCAATTGCAGTCCCAAAATCTGATGTCTCCCTGACCTAGAATCCATTGGGAGTGGCATTGAAGCATTGGAAAGTGTCCTTGAATGGTCTTCCATAATGGTGAATAATTCCCTATAATTACTCTTAGATCAGTTCCCTACATTCCTTTAATGAATATTATCCATATTGAACAACCCCCAATTATCTCTCATGCTAATTTTCTTTGAAAAAAATGAATTGTCTCCCTTTCATTCCTCAGACTAATTCTCCCATAATCCATCGGTCTTGCAAGATTTTTTTAGGAAGCCCAGTGACACCTCCCCTCACCTTGGGCATCTCATATGAAATCATTTAAGATTCTTTCAATCTCCTTCAGCACTGACTTTGGTACCTTGATCATCGATAGGATTTGCATGGGTATGGATATTAACACATAGTTAACTAGGGTGATTATGTCACTAAAGGATAGAAACTAGGTTTTCTGGTTTGTAATTATATTTTTTATCTTATTAACTATTCCTTAAAAGTACCTGATTCGAATTCTAATTGGAGTACTAGGTTCTCCTAGATACTCTATTGGGAAGGCCTTCTTATGAATTCATAGCAATGATTCAATGCATCTCCTCCATCTTTATAAACATAATGTTGGTAGAAAAATATGTATTTTCTCATTATTTATGATTTTTCTTCTCCACTTGGTATAGTATTCCATAGTTTTATTAAATCGTATTATTGATTCATTTCATACATTTAAGAAAAAGATCATTTCATCAGTGAAGAATAAGTGACACACCCCTAGGAAGTGAGCTCCATATATGTATGGCTTGATAATGCCACGCTGAATTCTAGAGTTGGCAAGTTTGTTAAGGGAATATTGATCCATAATGAAGATTATAGGTGATATAGTGTCACCTTATCTTAGCTCCTATTTTGTTTTAGGAATCCACATTTCCTCCCCATGAAAGTAATGTTAAACTAAGGTGAGTTATAGCATCGAAATAGAAAATCAACTACCCATTCAGAAAACCTCATGTTTCTCATGACCCGGAGGATGAAATTCTATTTCAATCGGTCATAGACCTTATCTGTATCCATCATAATTTCTATATTATAGCCCTACACCTTCCTGTTAATTCCACCAACCATATCCTATGCAATACCCATTTCTCCTTTTATAGACCGAGGATGAATCTATTTTGTTCCTCTGAAACCCAGGAATGAATGAACTGTGAAGTCCTTTATTGATAATGGTGTATAGAACCTTATAATTGATTTTGCGCATCCAGATGGGTCTATATTGAGAGATGGATTATGGATCTTTCACCTTTGGGATATAGACCATGGTAGTGACACATGCAACCCAGGGAAGAGGATCTCCACAGAAGAAATATTGGATTGCCTTAATGAGATCCTTCTTGATAATACCCCAGGAGCTCATGTAGAAGGACCCCAAGAAGCTATCTAGATGAGGAGCACTTTCCTGATTAAGGGATTTTATGAAGGCCATACCTCCTCCTCCTTTGGACTTCTCCCCAGGCATCCATTGGTGTGGGAGGAGATAGTGCATGGGATTGATCTAAAAAGATATGCCAAGCCACTTGGGTATCTGTTATACATTCAGGTGTTAGGATAGTATAATAATGATTTGAAATTAGAAGCTACCATACCACCAATCACTACTAGGTCCTAAGTGAAAGTTCCATTATTTATCTGGATGTTTGGAGTAATATAATGTCGCTTTTCTTTTAAGAATTCATGGAATAAACCTAAGTTCTAATCACCTTCTTTTAGTCATGTAGTACAGGACCTTTCACGAAGTTATCTCTCATGTTCCAGTAAAATATCATTAAATTGTTGCTTCTTAAATCCAAGGGAAGTGAACTGATTATCATCTTAGGATTATTCTAGGCTCAATTCATCTTGCTCTATCTCCCTTTTGATCAAGTCCAAATTGTGGTGGGCCTAGGGCATGGAATTAGTCCAGTTCATAAGATCATTCCGCGGGTATGCATCTTAATATGAAATTCTCTCCAACATCTTCCTTGAATCGATTTTTCCCATGAATCACAAACCTTTTCTAGGAAGGTATAATGTTATGTCCATCGAGTGGAGAAAACAAAACACCTACCTCGTGTATGACATGATTTAAGTTGAACAAGGAGAGGAGAGTGATATGGTAGTGTACGAACTAGGTGAGTGATCTTTGTGTTGGGAAAGGCTGAAATAGCTTAAAGATTACTAAAGTAGTGATCCAATCAACATCATGTTCAACTGATGCCCCTTATATTATTTCACCAAGTAAATCTATCATCCAAAAATCCCAGGTCCACAAGCCCCTCTTGATCCGTGAAGGAATAAAACACAATCCTGTATTTGCGAGAAGATAATACCCCACCTTTTTTCTCAAAGTCATCCATAATAGAGATTAAATCACCTCCCACAATCCACACCGCATCCATAGGATTGAATGCTTTAAGATCATTCCATAATATATCACATAACCTTGCATCGTATTTGGTGTAGATGAACAAGAATACCCGAGCCTCCTCACTAGAAACCACCCTGACTGACATGTGTTGGTCTGAGGCCTCCAACTTCTTTGTACTCACTAAAGAATTCTATAAAACCCATATATGTTTATTTGATGCTTCTCTATGAATAAAATAACACATCCCAACTCTTTTTATGGTTCTCCATAGAAAAATCGTATATGTTGATTTGATTTGATGGTTCTCCATATATATTGATTTTATGCGTGATGCAAGTCATGCTTTCTGCAGACTTCCAATGAGTTTTCATGGAGGTGACAGTTCAAGAAGTAGTAGGGAAACACAGGATAAGAAACGATTTGCCTCTATTCCACGGATTCATCAACCTAGAGCAGAAGTTGGGATGGCTGTGGAGAAGAAAGGTCTATAGCAATGTAAATGTGGGCCAAATAAATATCTTCAAGCTTTAGATTTTGAACATCCGTGTAGAGGAACTCACCAAGTAATTCCTCTATCTTCTCTAACAAACTAAGGCTCAGAAACAAAATCTGTAATCTTAGTAACTTAATCCACACAGCCTCTATAGGGGACTCTTGACCAAGGTGAACCTCTATTGACCAGTGGGATAGGTGAAACCTCCACCAGTCCAGAAATCTAGGTCATTGGGACCAAGCCTTAATAAAATCTGCACAAGATACCAAGCCGATGGAGGCCCAATGGAGGTTTATCAGCCCCTAAGTGAGCCACCAAGGTCCAAATATTGTCTATACATGACAAGAAAATATAATAGGAATAAAATTAGAAAACAAACTTCACAAGGCTTTCAAGATTTTATATTGCACACACTATTCACGGATTACATATACCCATATTTATAGGTTATGAAACTACACAAAAATGGACAGGCCATACATTTAATGAAAGGAACAAAAAACAAAGAAATATTAATTGCTTGCATTGGAATTGAATGGAATCTTTGGGAAAGAGAAAAAATCTCAAAGTGAATAGGAGCTACATGGGAAATATTCTACATGGTGAAGAGGCACACAGCTTGGGAAAAACCAACTGGTGGGTTTTAGTTTTCATTTTCAACACTCCCCTTCAAACCAAAACCGGCTTCATTTCGACCATTGTTCTTAGTCGTTTGAATGAATCTGTCGGTAAGGCCTTTGTGAAAATATCTGACACTTGTTTTTTAGTATGATAATATTCTAATCTTATTGTTTTCTATTTCACATGATCCTTGAGAAAATGAAAATGAGTATCAATTTGTTGGCTTCTCCCATGCTGCACCAGATTTTTGGCTAGTTCAATAGCCAATTTTTTATCCACATATATCACTGTGGATCCATCTAGTGGATTATTCATCTCCTTCATCAAATTTATCAACCAAATTCCATCACAAAAAGTAGAGGATGTTGCCACGTACTCTGATTCACATGTTGATAGAGCGACCACACTATGATTCCTTGAATTCCATGTAAAAGAAGTTGATCCAAGGAAAAATACATACCCAGTGGTGCTTTTCATTTAATCTTGGTCACCTCCCCAATCATTATTTGAGTATCCATATAGATTTTCTTCTTCATTATACAGATAAAAGAGACCAAAATCCAACGTTCCTTTAACGTACTTGAGGATACGTTTTTTCACTAGCCAGTGTGACTCTTTCGTAGCTTTCATATACCATCTTAGAATCCCAATACTATAGAAAATATCAGTCCTTGTGATTGTAAGATACCTCAGGCTTCCAATCAGACTCTTGAACAAAGTTTATTTAATGCTTCTTCCTTCTCTATCTTTTGTAAGCTTTAAGCTCGTTGTTATAGGTGTGTTTACAGCATTGCAATTGACCATCTTGAATTTTTCAAGAAACTCCCTTGAATACCTCTTAAAAGATATATAGATGCCACCATGTTTTTGCTTTACTTATATGCCTAAAAAGAAGGATATGAGACCTCCATCAGTCATCTTGAACTCCTTGAACATGGCCCCCTTGAAATCATCAAAAATCGGTCAATTTTTTCCTATGAATAGAAAATTATAAATATAAAATCATACAATAAGTATATCCCCATGATAATTCTTCTTGATGTAAATTGCATGCTCATATAGACATTGGGTGAAGCCATTCTCTCAAAGATAGTTTTCGATGCATGCATTCCAAGCATGAGGAGCCTGCTTCAAACCATAAAGAGCTTTCTTCAGACGATGCACCTTCTTTTTTTACCCTTTCATAACAAATCCTTTAGGCTGGTCAACATAGACCTCTTCTTCCAAAATTCCATTCATGAACACAGACTTCACATCTAATTGGTAGATCATCCAACTATGATGAAAATCAAGGGTGATAATCATCCTTACAGTATCAAGGTGAGAAATAGAAGAAAATACATCTTCATATTCCACCTTGTGCTTTTGTTTATACCCCTTTTCTACGAGCCTTGCTTTGTATCGATTGATCTTTCCATCAGCATTTCACTTGATCTTGTACACCCATTTGACGCAAATTCTCTTCTGGATTTTTGGGAGTGTACTCAACTCCTACGTGTAATTTCTCTCTATGGCACAAATTTCTTCTTCTATAGCCATTCTCCAGCATTATTCCCTCATGGATTTCTAAAACATCAGATGTTCATGATCTGCATACAATCAGAAAAGATTTACCTCTTCGGTCTTCTCATAGATATCACACAAATTTTTCATCTTCATAGGAGCCATAGGCGAGGATGATATGGTCAAATTTTGATTTGCTGGAGTTATTTCAAGAGTGATAAAATGTACTCTTAGACTTATTCCAACTGATGATGCGTCCAAGGAAGGTGTTGTGGGTGTTTGCTCTAGATAATCATGCCTTTCTTCAGGAACTTCTTTCTTTACTAGAACATCTTTGTTAGATTCTTCATCATTCCATTTCTATGATTCTTTCTCACTAAAGACCACATCCCTACTCGCCACTAATTTATTAGTTAGTGGATTGTAGATCTTTAGGCTTTAGAGTCTTTACAATAGCCGATGAAGATTTAATTTTCACCATGATCATCAAGTTTCCTTCTTCTCACTTCTGGAACTTGAGCATATGCGACACACCCAAAGATTCTTAGGTGTGCCACACTCGTTTTATAGTCGCATCATGCCTCTTGTGGTGTTAAGTTCCTGAATCTCTTCATTGGACACCGATTGAGAAAGTAGGTAGTACATGTCACTACCTCTGCCCAAAAAATCTTTGGCAGCCCATTCTCCTTTAGCATGGTCCTCATCACGTCAAGGATAGTGCAGTTATTTCTTTCTATAATTCCATTATGTTGTGGAATGTAGGATTCAGTGTATTGTTGTTTGATTCTATGTTCCCTGCAAAAAAACTTAAAATTCATTTGAGGCGTATTCTCTACCTCTATCAGATCCGAGTACTTTGATTCTCTGGTCACTTTCAGTTTCAACACGAGCTTTGAAAGTTTTAAAGACAGTGAAATAAGAATATTTTTACTTGATGCAATACACCCACAACTTTCAACTGAAATCATCAATGAGGGTAATAAAATACCTATTAACTCTAAGTGAGGGTGATTCATGTGGTCCTCGGATATCAGTGTGAACCAACTAAAGTGGTTTCATTTCTCTTCTGGACACTCCATTGGGGAAGGAGTTTCTTTATTGCTTACTAAGTGTACACGCCTCACACACATGATTTAGAACTTCAATCATCAGAAATCCACGCACCATGCTTGATGGGGATAGAAGTTTAAGCCTGCTAAAATACAGATGCCCAAATCACAGATGTCATCTCCATGAATCATTCTTCATGAGCCCAAAGAGACACTCCTTGGACTTTGTGTTGATATGCAGTAGAAACATGCAATTCTTATCCATTTTTACTTGAGTGAAAAGTCTTATGTGAGAATCTCTTATAAACAAAGAAGAATTTTCCAAGTGTATAACATACCCCTTCTCAAGGAGTTGGTTGAGACTGATGATATTATTTTTTATAATTTCTACGTAATACACATTATATATGTAATTTGACTCTCCAATCTTCAAATAGATTTTGATTTTACCTTTTCCAATCATGGGTACCTTCGATGAGTCACCAAAACTCACATCTCCAAGAACTTCTTCGGTGAGTTCTTCAAACAGCTCTTTGTTACCACTCATGTGGTTGCTTGCACCCGTGTCTAGATACCATACATTGGGGAATTCACATGCCTTTTCTTCTGCTAGGAGGAGTGTGGTACCTTCTTCTTCATGATGAGATGCTTCATAATAGTTGGATCATTCATCATGATCCACTTTTCTCCAACAATCATAGGCATAATGGCCGAATTTCTTATAGTTGTGGCATTGAAAATTCTATGTGTTTCCACGACCACATGTGAATCAGCCTCCACCATGTCCTCTTCCACAGAAGCTAGTGAAATTTTGTTGATTTTGTTGATATCTTGGATGGTATCCACACCCTCTACCTCTTTCATGATAACCACCTCGTTGTGATTGTCCATTCTTTTATTCTTGTAGAGTCAACATGGACTCTAACTCATGCTCTATTATTGAACTTTCATTCTTTTGCATTCACTACTCATGTACTTTCAACGATCCCATCAATTCTTCAATGGAAAATTTTTCCAAATCTTTTGATTCTTCGATTTCCACAATAACATGATCAAATTTGGTTATGAGAGATCAAAGTACTTTCTCAATGAAATGAATGTCCTCCATTTTTTCACCATTTCTTTTTAAATTGTTAACAATGAGAATTAGGCATGAAAAGTAATCATCAATACTCTCATTTCCTTTCATGTGTTCTGCTTTGAACTCCACTCTTAGTGTTTGAAGACAAACCAACTTCACTCGATCAACACCTTTGAAGATGGTAGCAAGGGTTTCCCAACTTTGTTTCTCGATGTTGCTTCAGTAATTTTTTCGAACATCGATCAATTCATCCAACCCTTGATAGAGGAGGAACAACACCTTGTTGTCTTTCTTCCTTTGATTTTTTATGGCCATCTTTTCTCCATTCGTGAAGGTGACTTATTCCTGTGTAGAGGGTACAATATACCTATCGGTGAAGATCTACCATAATTCTTGTGACCTGAACAATGCCTTTATTTGGCTGCACCACCTTTCGTAGTTGTCCTTAGACAGCTTCAAAACATGCAGATGAATTGTGGTGGCCATATTAAAAAAAATTGAGGATATTTTGAACCGCCTTTAATACCAGTTTGTTGGATATACAAGCTGAGAAAAATATAATAGGAATAAAATTAGACAACAAACACCACAAGGATTTCAAGCTTTCATATTGAACATAGTATTCAGGGATTACATATACCCATATTTATAGGTTATGAAACTACACCAAAATGGACATACCATACATTTAATGAAAGGAACAAAAAACACAGAAATATTAATTACTTGCATTGGAATTGAACAGACTCTATGGGAAAGAGAAAAAATATCATAGTAAAGAGGCACTACATTGGGAATATGCCACAGGGGGAAGAGGCGCACTGTATGGGAAAAACCAACTGGTGGGTTTTATTTTTCATTTCCAACACCAAAGCCTCCCTGAAAACAACTACAGGGACCCAGAGCATAGGAGTCCCATCGATCATTCCAGATCTGAAACAGTGCACTTGAACCACTGTAAAATGAGAAGTTCGGTGAGGATGGCCCTGGGGGATACCGAGGAGAACATATTTCATCGACAACCCCAGAGGAGGACCATGGGATTCATGATTAGATTATTCAAGCTAGGAGACAGAATACACTACACCATAGCCATCAAGGACCAGGGAGGAGAGACACTTAGACATTTTCCAAACCTCTAACAGAGTTCGAGCCTCCGTAATGGGCGAAAGGCATTGGGAAAGAGGAGGTGTGTGGGGTGCACTCTACTAAAATTAAAAATTTGAATTCATCTATTCAAAATGTAAAACCATATAAAATAAGTGGAAATATAGAATAAAAAAATTTGAGATCAATTCACACATAATCATGGCATTATAAATTTAATGAATAAGTGTTATAACCCAATAAAATGAAATTGAGTTATGAAACCCATTACCTATTGTTTGATTTGCCTTGTATGTGATTTTACCCTCCTTTATAATTAATTTAGATTTATTATAATTATATAATTGAACCATATAAATATATATAATATCATATATGGTCTATTTATAACATTTTATCACATTTTTGTTAATAATATTTTATTATTATCATTATTTATGGTGTAAACTGCTTCATTTTTCATGTATGTTTTTATTCGGTAGTTTTGGTCCTCAAATCATTCTCACGGTTACATCATATACAAATTTTTATTAATTATATAGATATCATATATATTCAATATATATATTAATCTATAAAAAACAAAAATAGAAAAATGAATTATACTGTTTATAGAGTCAGTAGGCCATACATAATCATGAATATTGTTTTCACTTTTCAACGGATGAAATGAAAGAAAGGTAAATAATAATTCACCATTTCACTATCATTATTCTATCATATATATCTTATATATTCATTAATTATATCATTATTACCATCTATGTAAAGTAGAAATGAAAGATGAATCACATCACTTTATGGATGTAGTTTTCCACACGTACGCGTGAACAACGTTATCATTTTCCAACTAATTATAAGGATAGAAGGTAGGTATGATATTATAATTATAGAAGCATAATAATTTCATAAATTTAATATGTATTTATAATTTTCATCTTAATATCCATCTAAGTAAGATGGTGATGGAAAATGAATTAAACTGTTACGTGGAGACTATAGAAACCCACACTTTTCAGACATAGATATCACATCTTAATATATGAATATTCATTACGTAACATAATGATCCATGCCAGAATTTTATAGGTCTCCATCCTTTAGAAACATGGAAACATAAACAATCAGTTAATAGTTAAACTACATATTCTCCAACTAAGTTCATCATATCTATCACCCTTCTTAGACTTATCATGCATAAAACCTTTCTCCATAACCTAGGGTAGAAAACATAATAGAATGTGTGATTAGATGCTCAGTAAGGGTAAATAAGGAAGATATCAATGATCAAATAAAAATTTCATGAGTGTATGAGTATGATAACATGATCTTAACATTTTAAAACCATACCCTGCATATCATAGATCATAAATTTGAGTCATGGTATAAATCTTGGTAGTTTATAAGACATGAATCATAAAAGAACAAAATTTCTTAATCCATGAGAGAATAACATTGGCATAAGACATATATTTTGGTTATATACATAATATTATAACATTTTTAACATGTATAAATAGAAACCAGTTTATTCATTTCATTAAGGACTTGGAATTAGGCCCTCCCATAATCCTATGGACATGAAATCCATTCCACGCATAAACATGTTAACATGAAATTAGGATCACACATAACCTATCATTTCCAATGCACTGGATAGAGATATAGGTCTCACCCATCCTTAGTTATAATTGGACCACCATCCTTGGTTATGGCATAAGAACCATATATGGTTATAACATCACCACCATCCTTGGTTATAACATAAACACCCTCTTTATTTATACCGTAACCACCATCACACAATGAAAACTATACACATGTATGTCAAAATATTATAAAATATTTTTGAAATCATTCAGGGAGGCTTTGGTTTTGGAAATGCAAACTAAAACATTCATTGTATTGCTTGAAACATTTATTGAGGAAAATAAACTTTCATTAAAAATCAATTTTTAAAACTAAAAATTCATAAAGTATTTTAGAAATAATTTTCTATGAAAATAATATTTAAAAATTATTAAGGAATCTTTAAAATATTGATTTTTCTTGATGATGAAAAATTATGTTCATGTTCTATATCTTAAAACAAATATTCCTTTCACGTTTTTTATAAAATCCAAAAGGGCCATATTTGAAAAATGACATGAAGATTCTTCTCAAAAAAATTGAAAATAAAAACATGGGTAAAAATGGATTTAAAAAATCATTCAAGAATAGTAAAACTTTCTTTAAATAATTTTTAGAAAACATTTTCATGGAAGAAAAAATAGTTTTTGATCAAAGAGATAAATAAATTCAGTTTGATTTAAAAACATTCTTTTGGAATATTTAGTCTATAAAGAGATGAGAATGAAGGTAAAACATTTATTCTAAATAAACAACCAGAGTATAAGAAAATTCAGGAATTTTTTAGAACTATATCATAATATTTCATAATTGAAACCATAATAATAAATAGTTCTAACAAATTGTGAGATTGTAATATCAAACCCTTACCACTTTAGTAACTTTTGAATTTTAATCCCTATTAAATAATAACATAAAAATTAATATTAAATATCATGAATAGAAAGATATTTATAACATATGACACAAACCAGTTGTGTGGTGTGGTAAAAAACTAATTATTTTCCCCTAAGGGTGTAGTAGTAGTGGTGACCAAATTAATCTCCCAAGATTAGTGTTTTGAATCATGATGTCATGAATGTAAAAGTAAATTAAATAACAAGAACTAAATGACTAGGAAGTAAGAAATTGGTTTTTGAAAATCAAATTATAAAATAGTGATTGGTTTTAGTCTTGGATTCCCATCTTTAATTCTATCATGGTTCTTTTTAAATTGAATCTTTTGTTTTTATTAATTGATTTAAGGGATTGATTAACAATCATGTATCCTCTTCCACCATTGATTAAGATTGATTGATAGACAAAATAATCTATCCAATTTCCTTGGTTGGACTATTCTTATTCCTAAGTATGAAAGGCATAGTATAACTCCTTTAGATCACCTAGGAAATTCCAAATCAAGAATTGAGTATCCCAAGTGCCCAAATCAGTCTACTATATCTTCCCCCCATGTTTAATGGTCACTAAACACTTCTCTACCTATCCCTAGATCACCCAATCAGTGTGATCCAAAATAAAGAGGAGGGGGAATAATTTTATTAATAAAAAAACTTGGAATTTTTAAATTTTAAATAAAAATAAAATCATATCACATTAAAATTATAAAATCATGAATCTAAAAGCATTTAATAAATAAAAAGAGACGTAGGAATTTTATAGAAACTAGGACTCTATAATTACAGAAGGACACCTCCTCTTTTCCCAACCACAAAAAGAGTCTACCCTTCCATTAAAAGGGAAACAATGGATGTAGATGAGATAGAGGACATAATAAAAGTGAAAGGAAATAAAAATAGTAGAAGCATAGTATCTAATAGCAGCAGAAGGTGTTCTCTCCTTGATCCTATGATTCCCTTATCTAGCATAGCCTCTTTATATTTATAGAGGGAGTTAACCTCTTAATATATCTTATTTTAATATTTCAAAATATTTAGGGGACATTGAATATATCTTTAAAAATATATTCAGTGTTGAATATTCTGAATTCTATGGTATTTCCAAATTCCAGTACTGAGATAAAATTTCTTAGTGATGGTAACATCATCCACCATTGGCATCCACCGTTGGCCCAATGGTAGATCATGTTATACCATTGACTCAATAGTGGAATTTTCTTCTATTTTCCCGATGGTGGCATGTACTACCATTGATGATGAACTACATACATTTATTTTTTAATTCATTCAAGCTTCTTCTTTCTCATTCAACTGGCTCGGTCAGTGGTTTTATTCATGGACTCGACCTCCTCATTTTAAGATAACACTTGAACTAGTAATTTCTCCTTGTATGGTTTTTTATGAAATATTGTAAACCACCTTTACTCCTCCTTAGATGAATTCATGATAAAACAACTACTTCCCACAAAATGATATTAATAATGGTGGAATGGGAGCTCAGGCAGTGGTGCATGACCATAGAAGTAGAGAGTATGGGTAGTGGTGGTATCATTCATCTTTATCATAGGGAATACATAGTGATGAAAATCTCAAGTAGAGCCTATAAGAGTGGAGATGGTGATCTTCTATGTTATGGTGGCAATTAGCAGTGGTGAGTGGCGAGCGGCATCAGTAGTGGTGACTTCTTACTGACCCACCACTGTCCCAATGGTAGCTCATGAGATGTCATTGGGTCAATAATATAATGTGCTACCATTTTCTCAAAGGTGTCTTGCACAGAGGTGATTCATGGTACATGGGTGTCATGGTAGTAGTTTTCATGCTTGGAAGGCGGTGAGGGAAGTTCAGTAATGGCGAGGTGGATATGGAATCATGGATCTTCTTAGACAGAGGGCTCCTAGAGTGTGAAAAAGATTGAGTGGAGGGATTTAGGTGGAAAATAGTGGTTCACCTAATCCTCAAAATTAATATTTTCATGAGCTTGAGTTCTTTAGGGGTGGCAATGGCAGTTTTTGGTGGCAATAACAGTGGCTGATGTCCAATGATGGAAGATAGATGCAACCATTGGTTCAATAGTATCTTGTGATATTGTTGGCTTAATGATGGAGAATACACTATGCGTAGTTGTTGGTTCCAATAGAGGAATGTGCTACCGTTCATACCAATAGTGTCATGTGCTTCCATTTATACCAACAGTAGCATGCGCTACCATTGGTGACAATAGTTTGGAATTGGTGGCTCCACATGGCTTCAGTCATGCATGGGAGTGCATGGTAGTTCGGGGTCTTGATAGTGTGTAGTGGATTCAATGGTTTTCTTCATCGATCCCTCAAGTTATCTGTAACTCCCCGACCCCAGTTACCCAGAGTCGGTTCACTATTACATAACATTGGCATGATCACAAGAAAGATAAAATCTCGAAAGACCGATTAGTTTAGTAGCCTTGGAAACACTAGATATATTCATAAAGTTTACATTACATCAATAAGTGAAAAAATACAGAAACATATTGTCTTCATATCCCCTCATAATATCCCTACAGGTCATTCATAAAATACTTCTTCACATCCTGGGAAAAATAAAACATTGAAAGGGGGGATCTCAGATGCTCAGTAAGGATAACAATATAGCGGAAACTTTCATAAATAAACATAAAAATTTAAGGCAATGTATAACTAAAACAAAAGCCTTTTAAACTTGAACTTCAACATAATATGTCAAGGATAAAATAAAATAATGCCATTTAATTATTCATATGGATATTCTACTAGTAGAATAATCACATGAAAATATTAATAACCACTTTCATAATGACGGAATTCATAATGTCAGACTATCATAACCACATAGCCAAGGCCTCGTGCCAAGACTACAAATAAGATTTTGACAAGGCCTTGTGCCAAGACACTAGTTTGTCTCATGAGACCTACCGATGCATCGAGGAGCTATAGCGGGCTCCACCCGTCACATATTAAGTCCAATGCATTCCCATATGAAAAGGTTTAAACATAACATAAACATTCGTATTAAAACTAGCATACGAAATGTAAATACTTCATCCATAAACAATGAATGGTATAAAAATAACACATCCACAATCAAACATATCAAAAAACCTTCAATACAATATAGAAGTTTTGCATCATAATAAATCAACTTCAAATAAGTGTAAAATCAATCAAAGGATGTTGACATAGATGAAATCAAAACTCTTTTTAGAGAAATATCTCTTTCTATTTTGAAATCATTTAAGAGTAATATATTTATAAAATAAAACATTTTCTTTTAAAATATTCTAATAAGATTGTAAGGGAAGCTTAGATGATTTTATAACGGCGGAAAATAGCCGCACATGTCGTATAAGTTAAAAAAACATTCTTACCTTAATTCTGTCGAAAAGGTTAAAAAGGACCTTGTTTGGAAAATGACGGAAAGATTCCTTTATAAAAAACTTATAAAAGTAAACAAGGTTATAAATGACTTTAAACCATATTCTAGTAAATAGTAAAAAAAATTGAAATACATTTTTAAGAAACATGGATGTGTATGATAAAGAAGTCCCAGTAGATTATTACGTATAAACAACCTCGGATAATGAAGAGATTGCGAAATAAACCCATACCTTGTACTTTTCCTTGGTTGGGGGTAGGTTAAACTCCTTTATAATGGTGAAATAATTGTTATTAAATTATACAAGAATCATATACATTATTATGTTATCATATATGATCTTTTAACATTGCTTTGTTAATAATATCTTAGTATTATCGTTGTTTTGGGTGTTAACTTACTCATTTTATTTTATATGTATTGTTACATAAGTCGTGTTTGTCATGGATAGGTTGTATCTTATTCATATCCAAAATGATATCAAGTCCTTAAACATTATTTTTAAATCATCAAATGATAATTATACTTGAATGGATATGATGGAGAATGAATCTCATCGCGTTCGTGGAGACGGTAGTCCGTACGTACGCACGAGCGACAATATCATTCTTTTGATATTAAAATAATATATAATTGGATGGTATATCATATATACAGAATAATTATCAAGTTATATTTATTATTTACATTAATTAAAAATCATTATTATACTCATCCAAATAATAATATATTGAATAACAATTACACCACGACGTGGAGACGGTAAGCCGTACGTACACACGTATGGTGACATGTCATTCAAAGGATGGATAGAATACTGAATATGGTTGTACCATATTGATAATAATATTACATTATATAGGAGATACTGGATTCATTATTTTATAATGTGAATAACAAATAAATAAGAAGTTGAAGAAGAAATGAATTTGAAAAAGGTTGGTGAAAACATTACCTCTTCTTCGGGTTATTCCTTTTGATTTGATCAAAAGGGATCCTTAGGTTGGATTTCTGATCAAAATAATGCCTCTAGGTTGTATTTAGGGATGTTGAGAGAGTATTTGGGCAGGGGTTGGCCGAACCAAAAGGCTTTGAAGGTGTAAATTAATGAGAAGGGGGAGTGCCCTTTTATAAGAGGGGTGAGGGGAACCTTTGGAAAAGCTTGAAATATTATTTTATAATAAATTCATATTCAGTTTCTAATGGCTCAAAAGTATATTATTTAAAGTTTAAGGTGTGGATGGGTCGAAAACCACTCAACCAATAGAATTTATACAGGTTTGGGCCATTATATTAACCTTATCTTTTAGTTTTAACTCTTAGTTAATTAGTTTGACACTTACCATGTCACTTTGTATTTTTATATTATATAGTTAATAAACTTACTATATACCTCCAAGAGACCCCCAAGTGGTCCATTAATGATACACATATCATGATATAAGTCTCTTGGCCGAACCTTAGATTTTTAGGAATTTAATATAAATTAATAATATAATATTTATTTTAAAAACTCTTTTATGTCAATTTTGACACTATTGGGTATTTTGTTTTTGATAAATTCATAACAGCATTATTACTTAGAACCAAATTTATATAATAAATCCTAATATTTCATATTAACCTATAAAATTAGTTTAATTCATAAAAAGTCTCAAATTCAATTTATTTGGGTATTTATAATATCAATTATTTTAATTTTTTACTATTATGGTAATTACTACATCATCATTGTGTCATAAATAAATTAAATTATTTAATGTCTAAAAAATATAAATAAAATATAATTATGTATAAAATATTTTTATCTTTCTAATGAATAATTACAATCGAATTTACCTTATGTATAACCCTATATTAAAAATGTTTTAGTAAATAAACTTTGATTTTAACTCTTTTAACTCTTCTTTGAATTAAATAATAATAAATGTCCGAATCTAATCCAAATGGACCTAAATGATAATATTTTATCCCTAAGGTTGTTTTTGGTCGAGATACACTTGTCCAATAGAATTAGGACATGTGTTAGGGTAATATTAATATCATTTTTCCCTTAATTACCCTATTTACTTTTAACCGTGGTAAATAAAAGTAAAAAGTTACTATTCACCAAAAATTATTTTCATCTCATTGAACCACATTTTACTCCTTGATATTAACCGTGTCTCTCGGATTTTTGAAATTCCAATCACAGAAGTGGGAAAATTAAGTTTTATGAAAAATTCAGTTTTTTAACTACCACTTAGTGGTTTCACTATTCATCAAAAAATGAAGTTTTTCAGAAAAAAAAAATCAAAAATTCACCCTAGGCTAATTTCGATATTATGAATCCAAAAATGAAGTCCATTTTGAAAAATAAAATTTATAAATTTCAAAAGGTGGGTATTACTATTCATTACAGCTAGTTTGATTGGTTGTGGTGTGTTAGAACTCGATGTTGCGTACAACACACGCTATTGCATTATTCAAAGAGAAGCGTATCGTAGAAGTGTGGGGTGTTACATTATCCCCTCCTTCAAATAATTTCATCCTCGAAATTTCTAGAATGATACCGCATGAAAAGACTTGGGTGGTTCTTCATCATAAGTTCCTCGAGTTCTCACGTTGCCTCTTCCATCTTATGGTTTCTCCACAAGACTTTTACCAGACGAGTCGTCCGGTTTCTCAGTACTTGTTCTCTCATATCAAGAATCTTGACATGCTCTTCACAATAAGACAGATCGGGTTCCAGTTCTAATTCTTCATAGGTGAGTACATGCGTTGGGTCAGGCATGTATTTCCTCAATAGTGATACATGGAACACATCATGAAC
Organism: Viscum album; assembly: GCA_963277665.1. NCBI lineage: Eukaryota > Viridiplantae > Streptophyta > Magnoliopsida > Santalales > Viscaceae > Viscum > Viscum album. The sequence continues at coordinate 395,546,054 of OY728151.1, read as the reverse complement.
TTTGGAGAGATTTGGTGGCATTGCCAAATGGTAAGCTACAGCCCCAATTCGTTCTAGAATTTCGAAAGTTCTGATGTACCTGGGACTCAATTTACCTTTCTTACCAAAATGTATGACTCCCTTCCATGGAAATACCTTCAGGAAAACATGATCACCGACTTGAAATTCAAAATCCTTTCTTCTATTATCGGCATAGCTCTTCTTCCTACTTTGAGTTGCTTTGATATGGTTTTGGATTACCTTCACATTTTCCATCGTTTCCTCCACCAGTTCTGGGCCTACAAGTTTTCTTTCACCAACTTCATCCCAAAAGGTTGGTGTGCGACATCTCTTTTCGTATAACGCTTCATATGGTGCCATATGAATACTCAAATGGAAGCTATTATTATAGGAAAATTCTACCAGAGGTAAATATTGATCCCACATACCCTGAAAGTCAAGTGAGTAGGATCTCAAAATGTCTTTTAAGGTTTTAATAGTTCATTCTGATTGTCCATCTGTTTGAGGGTGGTAGGCAGTGCTCAAATGAATTTCATTATCCAAGGCTTTCTGAAGACTTTTCCAGAATCTTGAAGTAAAACGGGGATCACGATCAGAAACAATCGATAGGGGTACTCCATGAAGTCTCACCACTTCATCAACATATATTCTTGCTAGACGTTTCAGTGGTAGATATTCTCTTATAGCAAGAAAATGTGCTGAATTGGTAAGACGATCAACAATAAACCATATTGCATCATTCCTTCTAGGATTCTTTGGCAGCCCCATCACAAAGTCCATCGTAATATTGTCCCATTTCCACTCCAGTATGGGAAGAGGTTGCATGACTCCTCCAGGCTGTTGCCTTCCAGCTTTCACTTGTTGAAAAACCATACATCTTGACACAAAATCAGTAATCTCCCACTTCATGTTGTCCCACCAAAAATGTTCCTTCAAATATCTATACATTTTTGTGCTCCCAGGGTGTATAGAGAAATCGGAACTATGAGAATCATCCAGAAATTTCCTTTTTAGATCAGGTATATCGAGAACACAAAGCCTCTTCCCAAATTTTAAAATTTCATCTTCATACACAAAGTCTCTCAATATCCCATCATTAACAGCTTTAATCTTCTTTTGAAATTCTTCATCAATTGTCTGAGAACTCTTAATCCTTTCTAGTAAAGATGGTTTGGCAACCATTTGAAAAAGAATTGATGTTTCACCTTCCATGGTCATTCCCATGTCCATCTTCACTAGATCCATGAAAATTGGATCCCTTTCAAATCTCATATTGTTCAAAACCCCATGATCTTTTCTGCTCAAAGCATCTGCCACCTTGTTTGCTTTCCTTGGGTGGTAGTGTATCGTACAATCATAATCCTTGAGTAATTTAAGCCATCTTCTTTGCCTCATGTTGAGTTCTTTTTGTGAGAAAATATACTTCAAACTCTTGTGATCAGTATAAATCTCACATTTTTCACCATAGAGGTAGTGCCTCCATATCTTCAATGCAAAGATCACAGCTGCTAACTCGAGATCATGAGTAGGATAGTTTTTCTCATGAATTTTCAACTGTCGTGATGCATAGGCAATAACCCTATCATTCTGCATAAGGACACAACCAAGTCCTTTCTTCGATGCATCACTATAAATAACTAACCCATCAAAGAAACGATCAATCTTACTTCTTGGGTTATGTATATAATCTCCAGCATACCTTACTAACCCTGTAAAGTTAGCCTCATACTTTGTGACATTCTCATCCTCCTTTTGTCTTAGACTCAGAAATTGTCTTTCCATATTTGCTCGATGGTCACGAGGAAAGTATTTTTCTAAAAACAGATCTTTGAACTCTCTCCATTCAATATTTGATACTTCATCATCTTCCTTTGAGTTTTGAATCAATGACCACCATTTATCAGCATCTCCAGTGAGGCGATAAACTATCATGACAACTTTTTCCCTTTCACTACTCCCCAAAGCCTGAAATATTTTCTCTAGGGAATTTATTCATTGCTCAACTACTAAGGTATTTGTACTCCCATTGAACATTGGTGGTTGTTGCCTCATTAAGTGATCTAACATTGATCCTCCACGCTGCGGATCAGGGTGATCCATACGGGTAAGGTTATTATTCATAACCTAAGTGAGTTGTCCCAGTATGGTGATTAGTTGATCAGCACCAGTTGCATCACCAGGTCCACTATAATTATCTTGAGTAGGAGGGCAATCCCTACATGGAGTACGTGCATTGATACGGTTTCCATTTCTTCCACTAGGCGCCATTTCTAAACAATGGCATAAACTAGATCAGTTTATGAATCAAAATACATAATTTCATACTTATAAAACACTTAACATAAATTGAACTATTTATGTATATAATCCATAATCATAAAAATGTGTCCTTTGAGGAAGTATATACTCATAAACCCTTCATAATGATTTGTAAAGAAAATGAGAGTTATCCTAAGAATATCCCCCGAGAGTGTCGTAACCAAGAGTGCAGCAAGGCCCGTTGTCGTGCACCAGTTCCCGTTTGAGTCCAACTCAAAGCGGTGTTTTCGGGTTTTACCCCTAGGTACATCTGTGTTAGAACCACCTCTACCTGCTCATATCCAGACAGAGATGTATTGCTCAGAAAACTCAGAAAATCTCTAAAATACCAAAATTCTAGGAAGTTCTTTTATATTAATCCTCAAAGTCCATCTTATGTCTATGCGCTCTAATCAGAGTTTATCTAAATATATCTTCCAAGGTTTGTACTAAACTTCCTCTGATACCAACTGTAACGCCCCGACCCCATTTACCTAGATTCGGTGCATTATTACATAACATTGGCATGATCACAAGAAAGATCAAATCTCGAAAGACCGATTAGTTTAGTAGCCTTGGAAACACTAGATATATTCATAAATTTTACATTACATAAATAAGTGAAAAACTAAAACAACATATTGTCTTAATATCACCTCATACTATCCCTATAGATCATTCATAAAATACTTCTTCACATCCTGGGAAAAATAAAACATTGAAAGGGGTGAGCTCAGATGCTCAGTAAGGATAACAATATAGCGGAAACTTTCATAAATAAACATAAAAATTTAAGGCAATGTATAACTAAAACAAAATCCTTTTAAACTTGTACTTCAACATAATATGGAAAGGATAAAATTAAATAATTCAATTTACTTATTCACATGTATATTCTACTAGTCGAATAATCACATGAAAATATTAATAACCACTTTCATAATGACGGAATGCATAATTCCAGACTATCATAACCACATAGCCAAAGCCTCATGCCAAGACTAGAAATAAGATTTTGACAAGACCTTATTCTAAGACACTAGTTTGTCTCATGAGACCTACCGATACATCGAGAAGCTATAGCGGGATCCACCCGTCACATATTAAGTCCAATGCATTCCCATATGAAAAGGTTTAAACATAACATAAATATTCGTATTAAAAATAGAATACGAAATGTAAATAATTCATCCATAAACCATGAATGGTATAAAAATAACACATCCACAGTCAAACATATCAAAAAACCTTCAATACAATATAGAATTTTTGTATCATAATAAATCAACTTCAAATAAGCGTAAAATCTATCAAAGGATGTTGACATAGATGAAATCAAAACTCTTTTTAGAGAAATATATCTTTCTGTTTTGAAATCATTTAAGAGTAATATATTTATAAAATAAAACATTTTCTTTGAAAATATTCTTATAATACTTTAAGGGAAGCTTCGATGATTTTATAATGGCGGAAAATAGCTGCACCTGCCATATAAGTTAAAAAACATTCTTACCTTAATTCTGTCGAAAAGGTTAAAAAGGACCTTGTTTGGAAAATGACGAAAATATTCCTTTATAAACCACTTATAAAATTCAACAAGGGTATAAATGACTTTAAACCATATTCTAGTAAATAGTAAAAATGTTTTGAAATACATTTTTAAGAAACATGGATGTGGATGATAAAGAAGTCCCAGTAGATTATTACGTATAAACAACCTCGGATAATGAAGAGATTGCAAAATAAACCCATACCTTGTAATTTTGCTTGGTTGGGGGTAGGTTAAACTCCTTTATAATGTTGAAATAATTGTTATTAAATTATACAAGAATCATATACATTATTATGTTATCATATATGATCTTTTAACATTGCTTTGTTAATAATATCTTAGTATTATCGTTGTTTTGGGTGTTAACTTACTCATTTTCTTTTATATGTATTGTTACATAAGCCGTGTTTGTCATGGATAGGTTGTATCTTATTCATATCCAGAATGATATCAAGTCCTTAAACATTATTTTTAAATCATCAAATGATAATTATACTTGAATGGATATGATGGATAATGAATCTCATCGCGTTCGTGGAGACGGTAGTCCGTACGTACGCACGAGCGACAATATCATTCTTTTGATATTAAAATAATATATAATTGGATGGTATATCATATATACAGAATAATTATCATGTTATATTTATTATTTACATTAATTAAAAATCATTATTATACTCATCCAAATAATAATATATTGAATAACAATTACACCACGACGTGGAGACGGTAAGCCGTACGTACACACGTATGGTGACATGTCATTCAAAGGATGGATATAATACTGAATATGGTTGTACCATATTGATAATAATATTAAATTATATAGGAGATACTGGATTAATTATTTTAGAATGGGAATAATGAAGAAAGAATAAGTTGAAGAAAAAATGAATTTGAAAAAGGGTGGTGAAAACATTACCTCTTCTTCGGGTTCTTTCTTTTGATTTGATCAAAAAGGCTCCTTAGGTTGGCTTTATGATCAAACTAAGGCCTCTAGGTTGTAGTGAGGGAAGTTGATAGAGTATTTGGGCAGTGTTTGGCCAAACAAAAATGCTTTTAAGGTGTGAATTAATGAGAAGGGGGAGTGCCCTTTTATAAGAGGGGTGAGGGGAACCTTTGGAAAAGCTAGAAATATTATTTTATAATAAATTCATATTCGGTTTATAATGGCTCAAAAGTGGATTATGTAAATGTTAAGGTGGGGATGGGTCGAAAAAAACTCAACAAATAGAATTTTGACAGGTTTGGGTCATTATATTAACCTTATCTTTTAGTTTTAACTCTTAGTTAATTAGTTTGACACTTACCATGTCACTTTGTATTTTTATATTATATAGTTAATAAACTTACTATATACCTTCAAGTGACCCCCAAGTGGTCCATTAATGATACACCTATCATGATATAAGTCTCTTGTACTAACCTAATATTTTTAGGAATTTAATATAAATTAATAATATAATATATTTTTTTAAAACTCTTTTATGTCAATTTTGACACTATTTGGTATTTTGTTTTTGATAAATTTATAACAGAATTATTACTTCGAACCAAATTTACATAATAAATCCTAATATGTAATAGTAACCTATAAAATTAGTGTAATTTATAAAAAGTCTCAAATTATATTTATTTGGGTATTTTCAATATCAATTATTTTAATTTTTCACTATTATGGTAATTACTGCATCATCATTGTGTCATAAATAAATTAAATTATTTAATGTCTAAAAATTATAAATAAAATATCATTTTGTAGGAAATCGTTTTATCTTTCTAATTAATATTTACAATAGAATTTATCTTATGTATAACCCTATATTAAAAATGTTTTATTAAATAAACTTTGATTTTAACTCTTTTAACTCTTCTTTGAATTAAATAATAATAAATGTCCTAATCTAATCCAAGTGGACCTAAATGATAATATTTTATCCCAAAGGTTGTTTTTGGTCGAGATACACTTGCCCAATAGAATTAGGACATGTGTTAGGGTAATATTAATATCATTTTTACCCTTAATTACACTATTTACTTTTAACCGTGGTAAATAAAAGTAAAAAGTTACTATTCAACAAAAATTATTTTCATCTCATTGAACCACATTTTACTCCTTAATATTAACCGTGTCTCTCGGATTTTTGAAATTCCACTCACAGAAGCGGTAAAATTAAGTTTTATGAAAAATTCAGTTTTTTAACTACCACTTAGTGGTTTCACTATTCATCAAAAATGAAGTTTTTCATAAATAAACCAAAAATTCACCCTAGGCTAATTTTGATATTCCGAATCCAAAAATGAAGTCCATTTTGAAAAATAAAATTTATAAATTCCAAAAAGTGGGTATTACTATTCATAATGGCTGGTTTGATTGGTTGTGGTGTGTTAGAACTCGATGTTGCGTACAACACACGCTATTGCATTATTCAAAGAGAATAGTACCGTAGAAGCTTGGGGTGTTATATTATCAGGCCCTCTAAGTGGTCGGATGACACCTTCATGGTGGTCAGAACAGGCCCTAGGAATGATCCCAAGTGGTGGAAGGTCTTGGAAATGGAAGTTGATCATGATATTGAGCTCTCTTGTAGAATCCATGTTGACTCCGATGATTTTTCAAATGGAAGAGGTGGCATCAAGCAGCAGATGGAAGAGAAGAGTGGTGATGCGGGGTCTATCTGAGCATGGGAAAGAGTAAACAAGGTGGGATGGCTTTGTTTTTTTAATTTATGAACATTAGTTGCTAATGTTTTTTCCCACATTAGAAAAGAAAATAACTTTTCGAATGCTTAAATATCAAGGCATGGTGGTAACCAGTCATAGAAACTGTACTGGAGATGGAAGACTCCTACCACCACCATGGAATTCATCACCATGTGAGATACCCCACCTGTGGCCATGTGAGCTTAACCACCATGCGTCTGTGCACCTAGGCTTCAGGCTAGATATGAATTCCCACATATTTATCCCCCAAGAACCAGGTATGGGCCTAATCACCTCTGTAATCCTGACAAGATGAGTAGGCCCTCCTAGCGCTGGCATGTTAGGCCACCCCTTGTGGGCTGGCTATGTCACAAACTAGCTCGGGCACCATGGTAACCTGATAACCGACCTGACCCTGACATATACCAAAGGGTGTTCCCAATCCCTATGGGTTAGTAACTAGCACCTGGAATCATAAAACATTCAATTGGGAATCATTTTTCCACTAACAAAGTAGAAATAAATAAGAAAATACAAAATACAGTATGCATAACAAAAGAAAACTCCACTGGTAGTAATGTACTAGAATACAACAAGGAAAAACAATCCCAAAGTACTACAACCCAAGTACTAAGAAAGGGAAAACAATCCAAGGTCCTGAGGAACACAACTCACCAATCCCAATGCTCAATAGTTGGATCCACCTCCAAGAGATTCTTTCCCCTTACTCAAACATGGAAGGATAAAATCTACAAAAACTCGAAGGAAAATATATGGTGTGAGGTAAAAATCACAGTAGGTTCTCACCATGGATTCCATAACAGATGCCAAAAATTGATTAACTAAAGGAATACATTCAATTTTTAAAGATAAACAGGTTTTAAATTTTAAATCATAATTAAACAAATCATGTTATACAGTTCAAATAATGGAAAAATACATTAAGAAAAGGCTTTAAAAATGATAGAATATTTCTAAAACAATGGCATAAATAAAAATTGTTACATAAAATAGTTTATGTAAATTCAAAAGTCATGTAAATCAGTTCAAAATAATTGGCATACATTTATATCTCATATATAAATAAACAAGAGAGCAACATGGTCATCTGCCAAATAGGTACGATAGTATTTCCGACTATAGGATTCCACACTCTCCAAGTGATCTCAAAAAAAATGTGTACATATACGTCCTCTGGAAACTGGTCAGAGAGGACTCATCACCATCTTCTAAGGGATGTGACCTACTTCATGTATGATTTAGAACATTCTAATAGCGTAAAGTGTGTCCAAATAACTCACCAACTACCTAAGGCTTTTATGTTCTCTTACACAATAAATGGTGGGAAATTTTTTAAGACTGCTTAAAATAAAATTAAGACTCATTCTTCAATTTTAATGCCAATTTCCTATTTTAAAATCATAATGGGTTTTAATTAAAAACATACCTCTTTAATAAGATAAAACCACTAGGTTTCTATCAAAAAAATTTAATCCATTTTCACTAGTTTGAAATCAATTCAAAACCAATTCAATCATTTCACAATTCATTTTCACCATTAAATTCAACAATTTAATTGAAATCATTTCCATCAAATATTCAATTTAAATTAAACAATTTAAATTAACTAATTTCCATAAACACACCCCAATTTAATGGAATTTGGGGTTTTCCAAATCTCATGCCAAAACCATTTCAAATTTCTCAATTCATTGGAATCGAATTTTACAACCTCAATTGAAATTGAGTTTAAGAAACTGAATTTCAATCAACTATTAAAATAAATCAAGAAATACATGGTTAATCAATTTGGCTAATTGGGACGGAACCACCTACCTCAAGGTCGTCAATGTATGCGACAATGATAATCCACTCAGTGTGGTTCAATACACCTCCTCAAAATATTATTATCGTAAGCATCGACACACCAATGCTCGACGTTCGTCAAGGGTTATTAGAACCCAAACATCTATTTTTTTCTTAAGGATGTAAAATATTACACATGATTACATTTTCTCTATCCTGGATAATCTATGGATTATAATTTTACGTTAACGCATGAAATTGCAAGAAATATCCATAAGAATAATTATAAACCTCTTTCGATAATTATATCCATCAATTTTATTTCTCAAGGAAATAAAATATTACATGCGATAATACTTTATCTCTCATGGATAATTTCAAATTATCGATTAAAATATTAAACGTGATAATATTATATCTCTCATATATAATTCTAAATTATAGATTAAAATATTACATGAAAAAATATGATAAACAACATTTGATAATTTTATTTAAAATTGTCATTTGATAATCTAAGGGGATTATAATTGATAATTCTATGATATTATCAGTTGAAAATTAGGATAATTATTCTTTTATAAAACATGTAATTATCCCACAATAATTTTGATAATCTATGTCACGTGATAATTACATTATAATTATCTATTAATAATTTTAATTATTATATTCTAATAATTATTCCTTTACAAATTATCATTTTGCAATTATATTATGTTAATTGGTTTCCACAATTACCCTTTGATAATTTAGTTCAATTATCCTTTAATAATTCTTAACAACTATCTCTCATAATTCACGTAATAATATTTTGAAAATTTTGATAATATTTTTCATGTGACAATTCTCTTATAATTGTCCTTGGATAATTGTACACTTATTTTATAATAATTTCTTTTACAATTTATCCAACTATAATTAATTTATGATAATTTTTCACAAATTATCGATTTATAATTTAGAATTGATCCTTTGATAATTTATTTTTAAATATCCATTAAAAAAAGAAAAATCAGGTTGAGGAATACCTTGGTGCCTTCGAAACAAAAATATTATTTTGTTTCTGCTCATCGAGATGAATTCAATGGTACTGATGGAACGTAATTATGATCAATAACACAGTATTTATTTAATTTAGAATATTTAAAGAGTACTAATAATATTTAATTAATTAATTAAATGAAACAAAAACAAAACAAAGAAAAACAACCTGGTGTTGCGCATGGCCAAAAGAGGAGGACGAGTGTTTGTGATTCAATAAGGAACCTGATCGAAGAACTCTAAAACATTCATGGTGAGTTCACTAAAGGCAAACAAGGGAGTTATGGGTTGGGTTATATTCGACTATCTCCACCAAAAATCAGGTGTCAAATGGGTATAAATTACCAAACTGTGAATTTCATTGGTCAAATTCCAAAACCCCAAATTTAATCCATCGTTTCAACAAAAATTGATGGTGGAGGGTATTATTTCACTCTATTAATGCTTTTAAAATTTATTTAGGTTGAAACGGTTGAAAACTGAAGGTTTTGAATCAATTCATCTGTCAAAAATGGTGTTTGGAATTAAATGGGAGGAGATGAATGGTAATTCCATTTTTAATCAATTAGTTTAATAATTAAATTATTAAACAAAATAATTTAAAAATAATACAGCCCAAACGTTCGTTGCTCATGAAAGTTATATCATGTCTAGGATAAAAACCTCATTTCGGACGCAACAGTTGTCTTAGATTTCTCAAATGATTAAATGTTTGATAGATGTGAATGATTTATTAATTAAAAACTAGAATAAATAATTAATTAAAATAAAAAGTGTTATTTTTTCGAGCAAGACGTCTAAATGCTCAGCACATACAAATGTTATACTCTGTCTAGGGTAAAATCCTCATTCCAGACCCATTGGTGGTATTTAATTTACCATAATACATTCCATTTAGAAGATATTTTATTGTTTTTAATAAAATAATATATTTAATATTATTTAATAACTTTATCTCACAAGCATAGAAATCAAATGTCTGGAGCCTTTGAATGTTATACCCCTCTTAGGGTAAACGCCATATTTCAGAAATAATAGTGGTCTCAGATTTCTTATATAATGCTATGTTTTGGATTTATTCAATTATTTTGAATAAAAAGTGTGTTCTTAATATGATATAATTAATATTTTTATTTAGTCTTTTTCAAGGCTTTGCAGGCCTTGGAATATCACACTAACTCAGTGTCGAACTCCAAAAATATTTAATTGAACATTCCAAGATATTAACTAAAATTTAAGGACCTTAACACATTTATAGAAATATCACTGATAAAACATTATTTTCACTTAAGATATTAATAATTTTACACAAGAGGATTTAGGAATACCTAAAATAGTAACGGGATGTTACAACATCCCCACCATAGGAACTTTCTGTCCCCAAAAAGCCTATGAAGAAGCCTCCACATCAAAAAGATGAGACCACTGCTCTAGCATCAGTGCCTCCATCTCCCGCATCTCATGATAATTTGAACCATCATGTCATAAAACATGGAATAGAGGTATCATACTCCCATAAAGTACCTTGGTCTCAGAATTAACAACCCTAACTAGTTATTCAATCACAGATAAAACAGGTCCAATCTCAATATCACTTCAGCTCAAAACGTGAGACGAATCATAGAGATACTTTCATAGTTTTGATGTATGGAAACACATTATGTATTGAAGTCATCTATGGTGGTTGTGATTAATGGTAAGAAACTTTCCCCACTTGATAAATAATCTCAAAAGATCCCACAAAATGAGGAGTAAACTTCCCTTACCTCGCAAGCCGTCAAAGACCCAACCAGATGAAACTTTTAAGAACACATAATTACCAACCGAGAACTCCAAAGGTATATGGTGATAATCAACACATGAATTATATAGAATCTGGGCCGTTAACATTCACTAAAGAAACAAATGAATCTGAGTTATTGTCTCTTGGACCAAACTCGGTCCAACCAAGGAACTTTCACCAACCTCCGACCAACAAATGGAGATTTACAAGGGCGGCCATACAAGGCCTCAAAAGGAGTCATTCTAATCATGGACAGGTAATTGTTGTTATAAGAAAACTCAAGTATCCCCAAATAATTATCCCAATCTTTACCAAATTCAAGAACACAAGATTGAATCATATCCCCATGAAAAACATCCAACTGGGACTTTAAATATTTCAGTTTAGTTGGAGTCATGTGGTAAGATAGAATTGAAATTGGTTGAGTACTAGGTGTTATGTCAATATAAAACTCAACCTCTCTTACCGGTAGAAAACCATATAAGTCAGAAGGAAACTCATTGGAAAACTCACCGATGACTTGAGGAAGATCACCACTCATTGAATCTCACTCTAGATCAAAATTAAACACTGATATCACTTTCCCCAACTCCAGATAAGAAGGTTCAGCTATGCTCGACCTTGGGTCACATTCTTTTTGAAGGAAAAGAGGCACACCAATGGGTGTAGTAATGTAGACCCATCAAAGATAACAATAAATTTGGGCTTTATTGGTAATGATCCAATCCATCCTAAATATGACGTCAATAAATTTCATGTCGAGTACCAGAAAACTCCAAGAAATTTTGACATCTAATAGAGAGAATACACAAGTAGGTCTATAGAGACCCTTCTCTCTCATCACATCAATGGGTGTAGTGATATTCATTGCACAAGATAAAAGCTCCATAAGAAGAGTAATAATATTAACGGTATGGGTTGAAAATAATGAGTGAGATGCACCAGTATCAAAAAGAGTAGCCACTAATTATAAAGTTATAGTAATGGTACCTCTCACGGTCAATGGGCTCATGTGAGCTTCCTCTGAAGACTCTTCCACTGTGTGAAGATGCTTCATTCCAAATGCCTATGTATGGAACTCATTTTTACAGGAAGCATTTGATTTCCCCGCAGTTTTTGGAGGTATTGATGGTCTCACTCCACTGTGTGGATTGGAAAGGTTGTGGAAAAACTTCTGCAAGTTCCTTAAACTTCTACAAGACACTAACACAAAACAGAATTTTATTAGTACTAAAAAGGCCTTTATTCGCACTAAAAAAATGTTGTTAATCGAGCCTCTATTAAAGGGTGGTCTCATTTATCAGCACTCAGAAAAGCATTGATAAATTCTCCCCTTTATCAGCGCTATGAAAAGCACTAATAAAGTCCCCATTTTTTAGTGCTTCAATTAGCACTAGTAGAGACTTCCCTATTTGAGCATGTTGTTTATATAATAGCACAAATCAGCAAAACCTGAAAAATAACCACATAATGTTTGTTAAACCACTCATAGTATATAGTCTCTAAACAAATCATCCCAACATAGTATATAAAAAAACCACATACATGATGCAAATGATGAAAAAACAAGAAGTTCACACAAAAGTTTTGGAAACAATTCTATTTACATTTAATTGACATCATGAATAAAAAAATATTAATGATCACATTGTCAAGTGAATCAAATTAGTTGTTTAGTGTTTACTAGAATTTATGCAGTATAGTAGCAACCCTAATTCGTCTCGCGACGGAGCCTTAGATTATCAATTGAAAAAGAGGGTTTTGATTATGAAAATAGAAGGGGAATGGGATGTAATAAAACTTGGGGTCTAATGATTAAAGATTACAATAGAAAAATGGAAGCAATAAAACTAAGTAGAAATGAACAAGATTAATTAAACATGATCAACCCAGGGAAATATCATGATGCTCATCCTTCATCGCTTCAAGATATAGGGTTATGATATTTTAATCCCTAGTTTGTAAAACCTATAACTAGGATTTTACTGATTTTATACTAGGATACCTCTTGTGGTTTAGTCAAAAACACACAATGATTCACCAGATACCACCGATGATTGGGTGATTTGTGTTCGAATTTATAACAAAAACTCACCAAGGAAACACATGAAGAACTTGATGTGTTGTCTAGGTTTGTATGCTATTTCAATTTTTTACCATAAATTTAAATTACATAGACATGATAGTGTTTATGTGATTTCAATTGAATAATATTAACTACACAAACACTACAATTGAAAGGGGGAAGAAGAAGTGGTGAACGGTGTGTGAAACATCACATGAATGGCTACCCCAAAACATGATCATATGAGTTGATCATGACATACCAGTATATAACTCAATAAAAAAAGAATATAAAATGATGAAAAACAACATAAAACCTGTAATTAAAAAGATAATTCATATATTACAAACATAATGCTTGGGATTTACGTCACATTCCTCCCTGGGTGATCACAATGAGTTTATAATTCCATGGGAGGGGAGGAAGAAGAAGATATTGAAGTTGAACTTCCCAAAGACTCTGTAATGTCTAGGTATTATGGGAAGACTCTTTTGGGACTCCAAAATGGCAGTACCTTGCCTCCTGGTTGAACTCTCAAATGGATAGCCTAAGGTGTCATTTTATAGGAAAATTGGAAGGTGGTTTTGGGCACACAGATTTCTTCAAACCACTTATACCACATGTTTCGGCCACTAGACAATAGAATCTCTCTTTTTACAAAACTGGAAAGTTGTATCCCCACTTACATACTATCTCCATAGAAATTTTGACATCAATTGGACAAGTGGATCCGGAGATATGGATAGATTACAGAACGTCACTTTTGACTTCTCACAAATTTAGTGTTCTCGACATATCAGGATGTTGGGAACCCTTTATGGAAGAATTAGGCTTTGGTTCCTTCATAAGAGTTGTATCCCATTAAATTTTGGACCAGAATAAAAAATATTAGCCCATTTGGATGCACGGAATTTTCTAAACCGGCACAACAGTGGACAGGTCTTCATGGATCCATGCAATTTTGGCCCATTTTTCTTCCACTTCATCATGGGCCCTCCAAATCATCTCCTCCTACATTGAAATCATCAAAACAAGTAACATTTCCCATTTTAATAGTGATAAAAACAAAATAATGGTATCAAACATGAAGTTAAATTTGTTATTATTTTTATAATTTTCAATACAAAACAAGTTTAGCACAGTGGTGTAAGGGTGAAAATGAAACAGTGAATCACGGTATGATCAATTCACTCATGGTATATATTGGTCAGAGTGGATACTCAAGAGGGGGGGTGAATTGAGTTCCAATTAAAAATTTCTGTTAAAATATTTTCTATTAAAATCCCCCAATTTATAAAACAAGTTAAACTATAGTGAATTTATATAGATTGTAAATGTTCACTTAGCTTCTCAAAGATTGATTAGGTCTCAGTTAATTCTACCGCAAGATTAAGCTAACTTTTGAAACTAACCTACTTATTTACAATAAGTGTAAACACTTGATAATTTAACTATCAAAGTAACTTTAAAATGGTTTTTTATTTCAAAGTAACATCAGCGGAATATGAAAGATATATGTAGTATACTTTAAACTTAAAATAAAAATGCACAGTAGATATAACAAGAGGTTCAGTCTCAATCCGAGACTTAGTCCTCTCAAATTTATATAAATTTGATCCACACCCTGGATCAGGGTTAACAACAGTTTACAAAACTTTCCAGGCCACGCAGGGACCTCTACCACAGTTCTTTGTGGGAAACAAAACAAAGACCAGGCCACACAAGGACCTATTTCACAGTTGTCATGGGTAAACAAGAGTTAAGAGTTTTGGGAGTGAGGATTTTGATATCCTCCAGTTCAGTGCAGGAGACAGTGTGTGTGTAAGATATACAAAGTACACCACACTTCTCGAAATTAAATAAACATATCACTTAGAGAGAATAGATAAGAGTTTAGAAAGCTCTAGTGATTAGCAATGCAACTCTGGACTTGTTGAATTCAGCAGAAATGCTTCTGAGTCCTTCTCTGGTTTTTTTGTTGAAAAAATAGAGTGTCGTAGTTCAGCTTGTGTTCTATAGGAGTGAAGATGTTCTCTTGACTTCAGTTCCTCTAGTAGTGTAGGATTGCATGTGTTGGAACTTCTTTGAGGATTGTTCAATGTCTTCTTCACAGTTGTGCTCAGGATTGTTCTTTGGTTCAGTACAGAGCACTTCGCGTGTGTTGTAGAATGTATGTTGAGGCGACTTATTCTTTTTACTGCAGCTGAGACTTCTTTTTATTCCATTAGCACCGGTAATAGGAATGAATCCCTTTCCATAAGTATGAGTTAAGGTTTCCTGACATGCCAATAACTATCATTAAATAACATTAATGTCATTAAAAACATCAAATATGATTGTTAGAAATATTTAAATAATATTGACAAAAAGGTTAAGAAACGGTGTCACAGTTTGTTGTGTAAACGGTGTCTCCTTCACGGTATGTGATTCATAGTATGTGGCTCACGGTATATCCTTCACGGTTTCTAGGTCACAGTGTGTCCTTCACGGTGTCTGGGTCACGGTGTGTCCTTCACGGTGTCTGCTTTAGTGTTTCTGTTCACGGTGTCTGTTTGACTGTGACTGTGTTTTGCACACAGTCTGTCTTACTGTGTCAAACATCACGGTGTCTTGATACATAAGCAAATATCTGTATTTAGACATAAATAGTAATTCGTAGAATATGAATTAACCTTAACCATTAGAAAGTAAGATAATTTGAAACATAAATACAAAGGTTTGATAAGATAAGTGAGATTTGTGATCATGCATAAGATTTTTAAATAATAGTGATATTAATTAACAACAATAGGATTTTCTCTCATTAAAACATGATGTGTAATTATTATTGAGATTTTTTATCATTAAAACATGATTAATACATGAATAGTCCAAAAATCTCCCCCTTTTTGATGATCACAAATCATGTATAGGTAAAATATAAATGAAATGAAAAGTTAGAGAAAATAACATATATAATAACAGATTTAGAGAATAATAGATTCTACAGTAACATATCTCTTTAGAATACTAATACTTGTACTCTTTCTCCCCCTTTTTGTATTATCAAAAAGTGAAACAATGCATTTGTCATTAAAAACGTCCAGAATACATGATACAGTAGAAATACAAAAAACATCCCCATCAAAAAGAAAGTAGTCACTTGACTCTTCAGGGATCAGCCTTTGACTTGCCTTTATCAGCAGCAGGAGCTAATGCTGATGTAGAAGAAGGAATAGATGTGGCAGACAAAGATGGTAAGGGTAGACCTTCCAAAATAGAGGGAGCCAAAGTAGGAGCTGTAGAAGATCTAGTCTGTGGTTGGTCAAGAATGACTGGCTGGATCTGAGATAGAGCTTGGTTGACTGACATGACAGTTGAGGCTAAGGCAGGTAGACCAGGTCTGAGGGGTGTAGTAGCTCGAGCAATGATATCAGTACTCTGCACATGAAGATACGGCTTTAAAAGATTTATAAAATCAGTAATGATTTCTCCACCATATTGCATAGCCTTCTCGAAATCTTACTTATTCTCCAAGAATTTTTCCAACAATTTGGTAAACTCTGTTATCTTTTGAACTTGAGCTTTAAAAGCTTGAGTCACTGGAGGGATTTTCAGGTTCTCCACAAGATATCTAAAGTGCTCTATCATGTCACTTTTAGAGAAAATTTTGTTGATATAGACATCAATCTTCTTGGTGATATCTTGTTGAGCATCATTGGAAATATTTGAATGAATTCTAACCAAGTCCAATGCTTGCTCACTATTCTTAACCACTAATGACAAAGAAGACAGATCCAAGCCACTGAAGGCATTCTGAAGTTCTTCCTTGATTATGAATCTCAGCAGAGAATCATCCAAAGGAGGAACAGAAGGTTGACCAGAAGTAGGAGAAGCTTTTACAGCTATGGATAGAACTTTGAGTTGTTTCAAAACTTTTTGCAGGCACCCAGTGTACTCATCTGTGAGCTTATTTAGATTTTCCACAATCTCTCTCATGTGTTGTAGCATCTTGGTGTGTCTTGTTCCAATCTTCTCATCAAAATATAGCAGATAAGGATGCACTTGAGACACAATATCTCTAGAAAGGGTAGAATTAGTTGGTTCAAGAGAAGCAGCAACAGGTGCAGGGGCAGAAACAAGAGCAGGCTCTGATCTCAAAGACAAATCATTTTGCAAGTCTGCTACCATACTTTTCAAGTTTGCAACTTCAGAACTCAGCAGCTTATTTTCAGCTCTAACTTCTTGAATTTCTCGAATCATCCTTGGTTGAATATGCAGAATAATATTTTCCAAGAGAATCGATGCATCTTCTTGACTCAGTAGAGTCACTGGACGAGTTTAAGAGGATATAATCTTCTCAACTCCAGCTAAAAGGGTCTATCCAAATACTTTTAGATCATCTTTAGTTACAAAAGATTGTTGATCAGGTAAGGGAATAGGAAGAGGTACAGGTTCTGGTTGTGATCTTGGTTGAGTTTCAGGTTGGGGCTCTGGTTCTGGTTCAGGTTCTGGGTGAGCTACTGACTTCAGTTGAAACACAGAAGAGAGATCCATTCCAGTTTTATTCACTTGTTGTGACTCATTCACATTATAAAAGCTTGGGAAGCATATCGAGTGTACACAGAGTATGACTCATCACCAGGTTCAGATTCAGATTCAGATTCAGCTGGACTAGTCTCAAGATTTTGAGGTTCCTCCCCCTCAAATTGTGCTTCCATTTCAGTGACTATAGGCTCAGCAACATGATCAAGATCCACAGGATTAGTTATGATCTCTTCAACCATTTCTTGCCTTTCCAACTGGAAGGAAAGTTCCATCCTCTCTTCAGCGGTGGGAATTATCTCAGGAACTGACTGTTCCACAGGTAGTGCTTCCAGATTGGCTTGCTTTTCAACAGGGAGTTCTTATACACCAGTAGACTCTTCTATGTATTTTTGCTCTGATTTTGTTATTATAGAATCTCTTACATTCTCAGATTAGATATCCATAATAACAACTTCTCTAGAAGTAGGAGCTTCTTCCTCACTAAGAACAACTGAAGGATCTACAGCCCTTTCTTTTTCAACAGGATCTACTTCCATTGGAGGTATTTCAGCTTCTTCTCTAAGTGGTACATCAGCTACCACTTCCTCTTCTTCTTCAGTATCTGAGTATTCATCCACTTCATTTGGTTCCAAACCAGGATCAGTAACATTCTTTGGCCTTCTTGGATAATCAACAGGATTATACATCTTATACAATTGATCATTATCCTCAACCCATTGCTTCTTCCAGGGGTTCCATTTAATTTTCATCCTTCTGATGATAGGCTTGGATAGGCAGAACTCAAAATCATCTATCCTTTCTTCATTCAGTCCAACAAATCCTTTTGCAACTAGCATGGCTGTAATCATCCTTGAGTAAAACAATGAGGTGGATTTGGAAGTGACTTTAATCTGCTCACATATATGGTTAATGACATACTTTCAAAGATTGATCTTATGGTCATTCTTCAACAGGTGAATCAGGAACACATCCTGATACTTCATCACAGAAAAATCTCATTTTATTGGACTAATCAAATTCTGAACAAATTTGAATAGTAGTTTAGTTTCTCCATTTAGCTCTGTATCTATAGCCCTTCGCTTGGTTCCATTACCAGTGAAGGTTTCCAAGGCATTTTTCAGATTGAAGATGTCAGATGATGGAGGAGGGTCTCTCTGGTAGTCATCACAAATTCCTTCATGAGGAATCCTTAGGCATGCAGCCCACAGCCTTGAAGAGAATGAACACTTTTGTCCATTTATCCATCTTGTTACCATATAGCTTTCTCCAGCATCAAAAGAAAACTTTACATATTGGTAAAATTGAGATACCAACCTTGGATAAATCGGTCTATCTTTTCTAGAGAACCATTCGAACCATCCTTGTTCTCTTAAGATTTTTAGGACCAAAGACTTACTAGACAGTAGCCACTCAGGGAAAACATCTTTTTTAGGTACAACAGTATGTCTTACAAGATTAGGATTTAGAGGTCCTTCGAGAGATATCCTTGGAGCTATCTTCTTCTTCTTGGAATTTTGCTTCTCAGGGGTAGATGAAGACGGACGCTTCATCCTTGGCATCCACTGAAGGTTTGGGCGAGAGAGAAGAAGAGGTTCGCAAGGTAAAGAGGGTTCAAGAGAGAGTTTGGGTGATATATCGGGTGAAAGATCGAGTGAAACCTTTATGTTTTATCATTTGGGAACGTCAAACGTCATAAAAACAAAAACGCGGGAAATCAAATAGCAGTAAAATAAAAATTACCGTGATACAGGTTAAAAATAAATGTATAAATAATCTTCACTGTGAGACCATGAGTAGGTGTTACGGTGTAATGAAAAACATTCATCACGGTGAGACAGTGACCATTCTGTGCAGTCACGGTGAGACAGTGAGTGAACTGTTCCGTCACGGTGAGACAGTTAAGTGACATACCGTGAACACAAGGTGTTAACGGTGAGACCGTAATCATGAAACAGTAACTGTAAAATAGTTAACATGAAACCATAAAGTAAAATATAGTAAAGTATTAAACATTAAGATTAGTAAGATATCTATTTATGATTAATCATACCAAGATCATGTATGATGTATTCTAATCTCTCTGAATTTAATGGTTTAGTGAATATATCAGCAAGTCGATATTTAGTACCAATGAATTCTAAAGTGATATCACCTTTTTGGTAATGATCCCTCAAAAATTGATGTCTTACATCAATATGTTTTGTCCTAGAATGTGAAACAGGATTCTTTGAAATGTTGATAGCACTTGTGTTATCACAATTTATTGGGACATGTCGGAATTGATATCCATAGTCTAGTAATGTGTGCTTCATCCACAAAATGTGTGCACAACAACTTCCAGCATCTATGTATTCAGCTTCTGTAGTAGATAATGCAACATAATTTTGTTTCTTACTACACCATGATACTAGTGACTTGCCTAAAAGGTGACATGTTCCAGAGGTGCTTTTTCTATCTAACTTACATCCAGCAAAATCAACATCAGAATAACTAACTAATTCAAATGATTGTCCTTTGGGATAAAACAGTCCTAAATTGGGAGTATGCTTGAGGTATTTGAAAATTCTCTTTACAGCATTTAAATGTGACTCTTTAGGGTTTTCAGGACAACAAGAACACATACACACACTAAACATAATATCAGGACGACTAGCAGTCAAGTAGAGTAGACTTCCAATCATTCCTCTAAAAGTGTTTTGATCAACAGATTTATCATCCTCATCAAGATCCAACTTACAGGTGGTACTCATAGGAGTGTCACTACTTTTAGTGCTATCCAATCCAAAACGTTTTAAAATATCTCTAGTATATTTACTTTGAGTTAAAATAATTCCATCTTCATTTTGAAAGATTTGAAATCCAAGAAAGAATTTAAGTTCACCCATTAAACTCATTTCAAATTCGTTTTGCATCATTTTAGAAAAATCAGTACATAGGGAATTTATTGAAGATCCAAAAATAATTTCATCTACATAAATTTTTACAACTAAAACATCAATAGAAATACGTTTTATAAAAAGAGTAGGATCAGCTATACCTTTTGTAAAACCTTTGGAAATTAGAAAAGTACTTAATCTATCATACCAAGCTCTTGGAGCTTGTTTTAAACCATATAAAGCTTTTGATAATTTGAAAATATGATTTAGAAAATGAGGGTTTGAAAATCCAGGTGGTTGTTCAACAAAAACATCCTCAGCAATATATCCATTTAAGAATGCACTCTTGACATCCATTTGATATAGTTTGAAATTTAGATGTGCAGCATAAGCAAGTAAAATCCTAATGGCTTCTAATTTGGATATTGTAGTAAAAATCTCCTCATATTCAATTCCTTCTTCTTGATTATAGCCTTGTGCAACTAATATATCCTTGTTTCTAACTATATTTCCAGATTCATCTACTTTATTTCTAAACACCCATTTAGTGCCTATGGTGAAAGTGTCCTTAGGTCTTTCTACTAGTTTCCAAAGTTTATTTCTTTCAAAATGATTGAGTTCTTCTTGCATAGAAATTACCCAAAATTCATTATTAATAGCATCATCAATGTTTTTAGGTTCAAGCTGTGATGAGAAGGCTTGATGTTCAACCTGATTTCTAAGAGAAGCTCTAGTCTGTGTCCCTCTATCAAGATTACCAACAACAGTATCTAAAGGATGATTCTTTATAATTCTAGTTGATCTAGTAAAGGTAGGACAAGAAATTTCAAGTTCATCTATAGGTTCGGGTTCATTAGGAGTAGATTCTAAAATATTTCCAGAACTGGTTGTCTTTACAGCAGGTTCATTGATTTTATCATTAAGGTTCAGAACAGATAAATCTTCTTCAAGATTTTCAAGAGATGACTTGGGCTAATATGGATCAGTTTCATCAAATTTTATGTGAACATATTCTTTCACACATTTGGTTCTTTTATTAAAGACTCTATAGGCTTTTCTAGTTAAAGAATAACCATGAAAAATTCCTTCATCACTCTTAGAAGCAAACTTGTCAAGATTATCCTTTGTATTAAGAATAAAAACATTGCAGCCAAAGACTCTAAAGTAACTAACTTTGGGTTTTCTATTATTCCATAACTCATATGGGGTCTTCTTGAGAATAGGTCTTATCAAGACTCTATTAATAATATAACAATTTGTATTCACAACCTTAGCCCAAAAATAAATAGGCAGGTCATATTCATTAATCATGGTTCTAGCAATTTCTTGAAGGGTTCTATTTCTTCTTTCTACTACACCATTCTGTTGAGGTGTCCTAGGGGCAGAAAAGTTGTAACTATATCCATTGTGTGAGAAATAAGATTCAAAATCTTGATTTTCAAACTCATGGCCATGATCACTTCTCAGGGTCTTAATCTTAATTCCACTAAGGTTTTCTACAAACTTGGAGTATTTAATAAAGTAAGTGCAAGCTTCACTTTTGTGAGCTAAGAAGTATACCCAAGTATGTCTAGAAAATTCATCTAATAAGACATAGACATAGTGCTTCCCATTTAAACCAGAAACTCTATAAGGTCCAAACAAGTCCATGTGAACTAACTCGAGAGGTTGAGAAGTTAACACTTCTCTCTTTGGTTTGAAAGAGATTTTGTGTTGCTTTCCCTTTTGACAAGGATTACAAACTTTTTCATTTGGAAACTCAAGTTTGGGTAAGTCTCTAACTATGTTCTTCCTGGTTATTTTTCTAAGTGAGTGTATATTGCAGTGTCCTAATCTCCTATTCCATAACCAAGACTCTTTATAAAAATAATTTAAACAAGTAATATTTTGTTTAGCTAAAGAATTCAGATCAACGACATAAATATTCTCATTTCTCAAAGCAGAAAATACTAAAACATTTTTAGAATTAAAAACATTACAAGAATCATTTTAAAACTTGAAATTAAAACCTTCATCACACAATTTTGAATTACTTAACAGATTATATTTAAGTCCATCAACAAATAAAACTTTAGAAATTAAAACTGAGTTAGTGTTACCAATTTGGTCAAGGCCGATGATCTTTCCTTTAGAATTATCACCAAAGGTGACATAGCCTCCATCAAAATTTATTAGAATTTTAAAGCATGAGTAATCTCCAAACATATGCCTTGAACATCCACTGTCCAAGTACCATATCTTCTTATGGGAACTCTTCAAGCAGGTTTCCTACAAAACAGATTTAGATAGGAAATGATTTTGGTACCCATATCTTCTTTGGTCCAGACATGTTAGTAATCAATGATTTTGGTACCCGAATTCATCTTATGGGTCTCATATAATTTGAGTCAAAAGATTTTTAAAGATAAACTCTATTTGATCTATAACTATGTGAGTAAATAGTTGAAGAAAATGAATTTCCAAAACTTGAACTAGCAGAATTTTGTCCAGATTTGGGAGTAAATTTAGTTTTAGTAAATTTTCTTTTTCCAGGTTGATAACCTATTCCAGTAGCATATTTTGGTGCCACTTTCTTTCCTAGAATTTGAGTTAGATTTTATTTTCTATTTTTGAATTTCTCTAATTCCCTTCTAAGTTTCTCATTTTACATTTTCAGTTCAGTGTTTTCCTTTAATAGTTGAGCATTTTTCTCTTTTTCAATAGTAAGTTCAGTTTTAATAGTTGTAGTGAGAGCATGTTGTTTCTTCAATGATTTGTATTTATCCTTAATTTCGTTGCATGTATCTTCCAGCATATTATGGTATTCAAATACTTCCTCACTAGTCATGTTTTCAGAATCCGAATCAGATTCAGTTCCAGAATAATAGGAATTTAAAGCAGGAGTATCTAAGGTTACCTCAGATGTGTTTTTCATGAAACACATGTTGGCACGATTCTTTTCAGAATCAGACATTTTAGATTCACTTGTGCTGTCTTCAGAAGCACTCCAGGTAGCCTTCATAGCTTTCTTGTACTTATTGTCCTTGTAATCATATTTCTTCTTGAATTTTAGCTTTGGGAAGTCTGCTTTAATGTGTCCTTTTCTTTTGCACTCATAGCAAATAACTTCATCACATTTATATTGCTTTTTCCAGTCCTTCTTCCAATGTCCCTTATTGTCATACTTTCCCTTGTAATTTGATTTTCTAAAAAATTTCTTCTTCTTATAAAATTTCTTAAACCTTATGGTTATCTGAGCCATTTCAGCATCACTATCAAAGTCTGAACTTTCACTTGTTGAACTTTAATTTTGTATTTGAGCTTTTTCTTTGTCCTTGTTCTTTGAAGCAGTAGTATTGAAAGCCACTGATTTCCTTTTTGGTTCATCATATTCCTATTTATTTACCTTGAGTTCTTCCTCATACATCATAAGCTTACCAATGAGTTCTTTGATAGGTAGAGCAGCAATGTCACATGACTCTCGTATTGAAATAGATGTGCCTCTCCATCGATCTGGAAAACATCTCAGTATCCTCATAATTTGTTCCTTTTCTGGAACAGCCTTTCCAAGTGAATTCATTGTATTGACTATCTCATTGAACCTGAGATACATATCAGAAATAGGTTCATCAGTCTTAATTTTAAAATTGTCATATTTAATAGTATATGTATTCAATCTCATTTCTTTAACATTGGTTGTTCCCTCTTGAGAAACACCCAAAGTATCCCAAATTTCATAAGAAGTTTTGCAAGCAGAAATTCTGTTAAACTCTTCATCACCTAAAGCACAATACAAGGCATTCATAGCTTTACAATTATTATTGTAAGCAGGCTTTATAGGTTCATCCCAAGTTGTTCTATCATTTTTTGGAATTTTATATTGAGATTCTATAGCAGTCCAGATATCAAAACCCATTCTTTCCAAATGTATTTTCATTTTAAGTTTCCACTGGGCATAGTTTGTACCATTAAAGAAAGGTGTCTGGTTAGTGGCAGCACCCTCTAGTATATTGTCCATATCTAGATTTTAGAATGTAAAATTAAAGAGATAAAATTTAGAACTAACAGAGATTTAAGATCTTTAAAGATGCAACTAAAATCATAGTTGAAAAATAGAGTGTTTTGAAAACTTGTATAAATAAAAACAACCTCTGATGCCAAATTTTGGCCGGAGTGGATACTCAAGAGGGGGTGAATTGAGTTCCAATTAAAAATTTTTGTTAAAATATTTTCTATTAAAATCCCCCAATTTATAAAACAAGTTAAATTGTAGTGAATTTATACAGATTGTAAATGTTCACTTAGCTTCTCAAAGATTGATTAGGTCTCAGTTAATTTAACCACAAGATTAAACTAACTTTTGAAAATAACCTACTTATTTACAATAAGTGTAAACACTTTCTAATTTAACTATCAAAGTAAATTTAAAATGGTTTTGTACTTCAAAGTAACAGCAGTGGAATATAAAATATATATGTAGTATACTTTAAACTTAAACTAAAAATGAACAGTAGATATAACAAGAGGTTCAGTCTCAAGCTGAGACTTAGTCCTCTAAAATTTATATAAATTTGATCCACACCCTGGATCAGGGTTAACAATAGTTTACAAAACTTTCCAGGCCGCGTAGGGACCTCTACCACAGTTCTTCATGGGAAACAAAACAAAGACCAGGCCACACAAGGACCTCTTCCACAGTTGTCATGGGTAAACAAGAGTTAAGAGTTTTGGGAGTGAGGATTTTGATATCCTCCAGTTCAGTGCAGGAGACAGTGTGTGTGTGTAAGATATACAGAGTACACCACACTTCTCGAAAGTAAATAAACAAATCACTTAGAGATAACAGATAAGAGTTTAGAAAGCTCTAGTGATTAGAAATGCACCTCTAGACTCGTTGAATTTAGCATAAATGATTCTGAGTCCTTCTCTAGTTTTTCTGTTGAAAAACAGAGTGCCATAGTTCAGCTTGTGTTCTACAGGAGTGAAGATGTTCTCTTGACTTCAGTTCCTCCAGTAGTGTAGGATTTCATGTGTTGGAACTTCTTTAAGGATTGTTCAATGTCTTCTTCACAGTTGTGCTCAAGATTGTTCTTTGGTTCAGTACAGAGCACTTCGCGTGTGTTGTAGAATGTATGTCGAAGCGACTTCTTCTTTTTATTACAGTTGAGACTTCTTTTTATTCCATGAGCACCGGCAATAGGAACGAATCCCTTTCCATAATTACGAGATATGATTTCTTAACATGCCAACAACTATCATTAAATAACATTAATTGCATTAAAAACATCAAATATAACCGTTATTAATATTTAAATAATATTGAAAAAAAGGTTAAGAAACGGTGTCATAGTTTGTTGTGTAAACGGTGTCTCCTTCACGGTATGTGATTCATGGTATGTGGATCACGGTATGTGGCTCACGGTATGTCCTTCACGGTGTCTGGGTCACTGTGTGTCCTTCACGGTGTCTGGGTCATGGTGTGTCCTTCACGGTGTCTGGGTCACGGTGTGTCCTTCACGGTGTCTACTTCAGTGTTTCTGTTCATGTTGTCTGTTTGACTGTGACTGTGTTTTGCACATAGTATATCTTACTGTGTCAAATATCATGGTGTCATGATACTTAGGCAAATATCTATATTTAGACTTAAACAGTAATTCACAGAATATGAATTAAGCTTAACCATTAGAAAGTAAGATAATTTGAAACATAAATACAAAGGTTGGATAAGATAAGTGAGATTTGTGATCATGCATAATATTTGTAAATAATAGTGAGATTAATTAACAACAATAGGATTTTCTATCATTAAAACATGATGTGTAATTATTATTGAGATTTTTGATCATTAAAACATGAGTAATACATGAGGAGTCCAACAATATATACTATAAAAACACTTCTATATACATTTTGAACAATGATTTATAAAATTAAATTTACAAATATCCAACAAACGGTTAAAAATATTAATGTTTTATCTTTTGACCTCAGTGTTCCCCTCTAAAAAAATGTCCTCTGATGGTAATAGTTATTGAAAAAATCATCCCAACTTGAGAAAAAGGTTTCACCTATATAATAAAACAAATATTATGTTAGTAATACTATACAGAAATAAATTAAAAATTAATATGAAGAAGACATTAAAAAATTTCAATTTTTAATAAAAATGACACATTTGAAGTTATATTGGTTACACTATGCGTCGTATTGAGGTGGGTTTGATTATTACAAATAAAAAATGACTAATGGATCATTGTCCTAAATTATAAAAACAATCATAATTTATTTCCTCAGTTTGCAGTATGTCAATTGTGTTTTTTTACTAAAATGTCATTTCAAACCAAAAACATGAAATCTTATTCATACTGGTTGCATCATGCGTCAGTTTGAAATGAGACTACTTCATACACGTCACAAAAGACTTAAAAATTTCTATCCTTAATTTGGAAGACAATCAGGGTGTGTTTTCTTGGTTTTTCAGTGAGTGATGTGTTTTGATTTAAAATGTAAATTATATACTGATAGCAGACACTTTTAGTCATACTAGTCACACTGTTCGTCGGATTGAGGTGGGGTTGATTTTTACACATCAAAACTGACTCATATATAGTTTTCCTAAAATATCAAAACAATATGAATGCATTTTCTTGGTTTTTAGTATGTTAGTTGTGTTTTTTTACTTGAATTAATGGCAATTTTAAATAGCAAGACACATTTGAAGTCATAACAGTGACATTGTGTGTCATATTGAGGTGTCGTTTATTCCTACACCTCAAAAATTAATGATAGATCATTGTACTAAAGTATCAAAAAAATCAGAATGCATTTCCTCAATTTTCAGTATATCAGTTGTGTTTTTTACTAAAATTTCATTTCAAACTGAAAACATGAAATTTGAGTCATACTAGTCGCATTCTGCGTCAGTTTGATGTGAGACTACTTGATACACATCACAAAGGACTTATGAATCACTTTCCTTAATTTTTAAGACAATAGGAGTGTGTTTTCTTTGTTTTTAGTGAGTGACTTGTTTTAAACTAAAATAAAAATTTTAAACTTGTAATAGAAACTTTTTAATCATACCGGTCACACGATTCATCATATTGAGGTGGGGTTGACTCTTACATATCACAAATGACTCATGAATTGTTTTCCTAAAGTATTAAAATAATAAGAATGCATTTTCTCAGTTTTCAGTATGTTAGTTGTGTTTTTTTACTTGAATTAATATCAATTTTAAATAACAAGACACATTTGGAGTCATACCGGTGACATCGTGCATCGGATTGAGGTTTGTTTTATTTATACACATCAAAAATGACTGATATATCGTTGTCCTAAAGTATCAAAATAATCAGAATGCATTTCCTCGGTTTTTAGTATGTCAGTTGTGTTTTTTAATTAAAATGTCATTTCAAATCAAAAACATGAAATTTGAGTCATAATGGTCGCATCATGCGTAGGTTTGATGTGTGACTACTTGATACACATCAAAAAGTACTTGTAAATCACTATACTTAATTTGGAAGACAATCGGAGCGTGTTTTATTTGTTTTCAGTGAGTGATATGTTTTGAACTAAAATGTCAATTTTAAACTTGTAACAAACACTTTTTAGTCATACCGGTCACATGGTGCATCATATTGAGGTGAGGTTGATTCCTACACATAAAAACTAACTCATGGATCATTTTACTAAAGTATCAAAACAATCTGAATACGTTTTCTCAGTTTTTAGCATGTCAATTGTGTTTTTTTACTTAAATTAATGTTAATTTTAAATAACATGAAACATTTAGAGTCATACCGGTGACACCGTGCATCATATTGAGGTGTGGTTGATTCCTACACATCAAAAATGAATGATATATCATTTTCCTAAAGTATCAAAACAATCAAAATGCATTTCCTTAGTCTTCAGTATGTTAGATGTGTTTTTTTACTAAAATGTCATTTCAAATTGAAAACATGAAATTTGAGTCATACCAGTCGTATTGTGCATATGTTTGACATGAGACTTATTAATACATGTCACAAAGGACTTACGAATCACTATCCTTAATTTGGAAGAAAATTGGAGTGTGTTTTCTTTGTTTTTAGTGAGTGACATGTTTTGAACTAAAATATTAATTTTAAACTCGTAACTGACACTTTTTAGTCATACTGGCCACATGGTTCATCAAATTGAGGTGGGAATGATTCCTACACATCACAACTGACTCATAGATCATCGTACTAAAGTATCAAAATAATCCAAATGTGTTTGCTTGGTTTTCAGTATATCAGTTGTGTTTTTTTACTTGAATTAATGTCAATTTTAAATAACAAGACACATTTGGAGTCATACTGGTGACACCATGCATTGGATTGAGGTTCAGTTGATTCTTACACATCAAAAATGATTGATAGATCGTTTTCCTAAAGTATCAAAACAATTAGAATGCATTTCCTCAGTTTTCAGTATGCCAGTTGTATTTTTTTACTAAAATTTCATTTCAAACCAAAAACATGAAATTTGAGTCATACTAGTCACATTGTGCATTGGTCTGATGTGAGAATACTTGATACACGTCACAAAGGACTTACAAATCACTGTACATGATTTGGAATACAATCGTAGTGCATTTTCTTTGTTTTTAGTGAGTGATATGTTTTGAACTAAATGTCAATTTTAAACTCATAACGAAAACTTTTTTGTCATAGTAGTCGCACAGTGAATCGGATTGAGGTGGGGTTAATTAATACATGTCAAAACGAACTCATGGATCATTTTTCTAAAGTATCAAAACAATCCAAATGTGTTTTCTCAGTTTTCAGTATGTCAGTTGTGTTTTCTTACTTGAATTAAGGTCAAATTTAAATAACAAGACATGTTTGGAGTCATATAGGTGACACCATGAATCAGATTTAGGTTTGTTTGATTACTACATGTCAAAAATTACTGATAGATCATTTTCCTAAAGTGTAAAAACAATCAGAATTCATTTACTCAGCTTTCAGTATGTCAGTTTTGTTTTTTTCTAAAATGTCATTCAAATCGAAAACATACAATTTAAGCCATATCGGTCGCATCATGCATCGATTTGACATGTGACTGCTTGATACACATCACAAAGGACCTATGATATTTTGAACTTAATTTTGAATACAATTTGAGCACGTTTGATTTGTTTTTAGTGAGTGATGTGTTTTGAACTAAAATATCAATTTTAAACTCATAACGGACACTTTTTAGTCATACCAGTCACACAGTGTGTAAGATTGAGGTGGGGTTGATTTCTACATGTCAAAAATGACTCATGGATCATTTTCCTAAAGTATAAAAACAATTTGAATTCATTTTCTCAGTTTTTAGTATGTCAGTTGTGTTTTTTTACTTGAATTAATGTCGATTTTAAATAACAAGACACATATGGAGTCTTATCAGTGACACCATGCATCGGATTATGGTCTAGTTGATTCCTGAACATCACAAATGACTGATATATTATTTTCCTACAGTATCAAAATAATCAGAATTCATTTACTTGGTTTTCAGTATGTCGGTTGTATTTTTTATTAAAATGTCATTTCAGACTGAAAACATGAAATTTGAGTCATACCTGTCGCATCATGCGTCAGTTTGATGTGAGACTGCATGATACATGTCACAAAGGACTTACAAATCATTTTCATTAATTTGGAAGACAATAAAAGTGTGTTTTCTTTTTTTTAGTGAGTGACATGTTTTGAACTAAAATGCCCATTTTAAACTCATAACAGACACTTTTTAGTCATACCGATCACATAGTGCATCGGATTGAGGGGGGGTTGATTCCTACACATCACAACTAACTCATGGATCATTTTCCTAAAGTATAAAAATAATAATAATGCATTTTCCCAATTTTTAGTATGTCAGTTGTGTTTTTTTACTTGAATTAATGTCAATTTTAAAAAACAAGACACATTTGGAGTCATACCAGTGACATTGTGCATCGTATTGATGTACAGTTGATTCCTAAATGTTAAAAATGACTAATAGATCATTTTTCTAAAGTATCAAAATAATCAGAATGAATTTCCTCAGTTTTTAGTATGTCAGTTGTGTTTTTTTAGTAAAATTTCATTTCAAACCAAAAATATTCAATTTGAGTCATACTGGTCGCATCATGCATTGGTTTGACATGAGACTGCTTCATACACATTAAAAATGACTTACAAATAATTTTCCTTAATTTGGAATACAATTAGAGTGTGTTTTATTTGTTTTCAGTGAGTGACATGTTTTGAACTAAAATGTCAATTTTAAACTCGTAACGAGCACTTTTTAGTCATACCGGTCACACAGTGCGTCAGATTGAGGTGGGGTTGATTCCTAAATATCAAAACTGACTCATGGATCATTTTAATAAATTATAAAACCAATATGAATGTGTTTACTCAGTTTTCAGTATGTCGGTTGTGTTTTTTTACTTGAATTAATGTCAATTTTAAATAGCAAGCCACATTTGGAGTCATACTGGTGACACCGTGCATCGGATTGAGGTTTAGTCGATTCCTACACATCACAAATTATTGATAAATCATTTTCCTAAAGTATAAAAACAATTAGAATGAATTTCCTCAATTTTTATTATGTTAGTTGTGTTTTTTTATTTGAATTAATGTCAATTTTAAATATAGATGCATTTTGGAGTCATACCGATGACATTGTGCATTGAATTGATGTGTGTTTGATTCCTACATGTCACAAATGACTCATAGATTATTATCCTAAAGTATAAGAACAAATTTTAAGTACATTTTTCTTCCAAAAAATCAATGCACTCGTGCCTCTAAAACCTAAAAAAGAGACTTGACCTACTCAATATGCTCAATCTACCCAGTTTATAAGGATTATGGAAAAATATTTGATCTATGTATGGTTATCACAGAATAACATCCTCCTTATAAAACATAGCTTTAGTCACCCCAATGAAGAACCAACTGTCATATATTCAGGACCTCCGAATGAATATATGATAATTGGTTCTTCACTAGGTCGTCTAAAGAGAGGAACTTCCAATGTTGCATATTGAATCAATGTTTTTTGGAGGAAAACCCTTCTTATTGTTGAAAACGAGAAGAGTGGAGTAAGATGATGTGCCTGTTATGTCTCAAGATGTCACAAAAAAATCAAGGGATGGGGAAACCCCTTCTAGATACTCATTATCTTTTGTGGTCTATCAACAACACACATAACCTATAAATAGGGACCACTGATTTCTTTTAAAAAACTAATCAACATTCAATTAATTTAGTGTGCAAATAAGGACCACCAATGACCATGATTTTCAGTGGGGTGTTTAGACCGTACAAATAACAACATTACCCTTAAAAAAAGAGAAAGATAAGGCAGAAAATATTATTAAAGTCTAAATTATTTGAGAATTTTACCATCTTCATTGTATATTTGTAAATTCTTCCATCAGGTATACTACCCATTCATTTCTAAGCATATCTATATTGTCTTTTGAATATGACTATTTTCGACAGACATGGTAGTACTGAAAAAATATAAATACACAAAGGATTAATAAATATTTTAAATTAAATAGAAATTATTTTCGAAAATACCTCTTCAAGGATTCTGGTTTGTTCATGGAATATGATCTCTTTCATAAATTTACAAGCATAATAACCACAATCTTTATCATCTTTTTGTTTAGAGCACTACAGAAACATTGAAAAAAATAAGTAATTTTTATATATGTTTGGATAGTGAAATAATATTATATATACCATGATACTTATCTATTCATAGTACTTGTTAGGTTTCTTGTCCTTTTCCTCAGGCCTCATTCCATGATGTAGACAATATTCATGCACCACCCTATTATAATAAAATCCTCCTTAAAAGATAATATAAATTATATAACTGGATTTTTAGTTCTAAAATGTTGGATGTAGTGTATTAAAAATTGGAAAATGCCATAATTTGTGGTCAGTTTGTTGGATATCCATGCATTGAATCTAGAAAATAAATATTTGGAGTATCCAAATTGACTGCAATAAGCATCTCATGCTGCCTAAGAACACAAAAAAGAATAAGTAATGAAATAAATTAAAATATATTTGATATGATTAAATTTTAGAGTTTTACCCCTGTATCATTGGTATTAAGAAGAGTCTATCATCTGTAATTTTATTGTTAAATGATTTGAGCAGTCCTGCAACTATTTCACTATGTTTATTGGAAGTTATGTCTTTTTGTTCTATAGAGGTGACATGAGGACTAACGAGTCTAAATTTTTTTTCATGGGGAAATAAATTCAAATTTTTTTCATATATATGGTTATGAAAAATATGAAATGTATTTAGTTATAATTATCATAGTATATCATATTTTGTAAAATCAAATCATGAAAACATACCTCATGTAAACATTTACAACTAAGTCGCTTAACCAATCATAGTAGAGGATTTCAATTGAACTCTCAACACCAATTAATTCTAGATATTCTTCTCTATATATATTTGCTTCAAAATTAATTATGTGATTACTACTATCTTTCAACTTCGTATCCACATGAGCCTTCAATAATAATAAATGTGGATATAGAACGGGAGGGGTTATGGTGCTTTGGGTAGATCATTTTGATCAGTTGGTTGATCCTTGAGATATTTTTGAAATGGTCTTTCATTTCACCCCTTACCTTTGTCTGTTTATAATAACATGCTTCGGTTCAAATGTTTTTTCATTAAATGTTAAATTTTTAGCTTGAAAATTAAATTGTAAATGAATACCTCATTGTCGACATGATTTTTATAGGATGTGGTGGCCATGCGATGAATGTTCCTAGATCTTGTTCGACTGTATGAATATTTGCATCATCAATTGGAACAGGTAACTCAGTTCTCAGATCTAGGGCAACAGTTATTGACACTCTGACATGATCTATCGGAAGTGGTCTATTGTGCAGCATGTCGTTCTGGATATTGAACATTGTATCCCTCGCTACACGGCTATGGGTGTGTGTTGATAGATATAAATCACATTCATTTTCACCCTATAGAATATAAATACAGGAAGGGTATTTGTACCTAGTGTCTATCTAATTCACATTTCACAGAAACAATTATTATAAAATTGACTACCTCAGTTAAGAATTTTTTTTAAGGGGAATGGATCACCTCAAAATGGGTGGGGGTGGGGGTGGATCTTCACACGTGGTTTGTTCTTGTGTTGTTTCTTCTCTTTGCCTCCCCCCCCCATAAAACTTTCTATCATCCCTCTCTAGTATTGTAATTATTTTTTAAATATAGATAATGTTTCTCTCATCTTTTTTATTTCCTCAGTTTGATCCTCTGCTTGTTTTTTATTCTCAAAATATGTTCGGGGTGTCACCCCAAAACTCACACCTCTAACGCGGCCATACTTTTCTAGATACTTCAAGTCCACTCAAAGTATGTCTAAATCTGGTGTGGGTGTTATGGATTCTTGTGACTATGTCATATAGAAAATATAGTAAAATAAGTAATCATTTTTATGTAATAAATATTTAAAGAAAAACAAATTTTTATTATGTTATACTTACACATGCTTCCCACACTTTTTGTGTGTTTTCATCTATTAGTTTGTCATCTTTAGTTACATGTGCCTCCTTCCATATCACATGGTGTGGGATGGAAGTGGCTGTGGATTTGGTCTCTTTAAGATTCATATAAAAAAAGAACATAGTTATTGTGTTGGTTTATGTCACATAAAAGTATTATGGTATATTTAAAATAAATACCAAATTTTTTCATGTGATGTGTACCCCATACTTGCTTTACGGTAGGGGTATGCTAGTTTTGATGAATGTTGTTTATTTTCAGCACTCAGTTGTTGTTTCATAAATAAAACACTATCAATAAAAGTGATGAATACACATACTATCAAACAACGTACTACCAGGAACAGTGTACCTAAAAAGACTGCTTTCCACGATGACCAGTAAAAGAATCCCGTGATTCTTGGGTTATCAAATGTGCATAAATAAGAGGTGGTGCGGTTTTATTTTCCCTTCAGCATATTTAAGATGATATTTCATTAAAAGTGTGTGAAAACCCCTGTGAATCCTTTCAGAAACCCATAATACATAGTATTTGTGTGATCCATCTACTATAAATTCACTTTCCAAGATATGATGAAGTGTAATTCAATGTTTCATTATTTAATTTTTATTAAATTTAAAATTGATATCATAATGTTTTCATAATATCTCCCCACATTAGTGTCTTAATATTATCCACAACATGGTCCCATGAAGTTACATCAATCTCCACACATTGCTAAGTGAAGATTCCAATGTAACTACTGAACATGGCCTTGTTGGTCTTAACATGTTGGCCCCGCTTATTCCATTCAATCTCGTATTTGATGCCTTTATCTTTAGCCTTAATGATTTTTTCTAGTACCATCAAACTACGGCGCTCATATTTTTTATACATCACTGGTGTTTTGATACCTTTCATTTCCTTGGATCCACCATCATCAATATGATCCTTCGGATCCAAAGGGATAGCATCTGCATGTGTATATGGTGGTTTTACCTCTGCATTGGGAGCAGCAACGGGTTAAGAAACATGTTGTTCATTTTCACTACGAGCAGCAAAAGGTTGAGAAACCTGTTGTTCCTGGGGATTGGGAGAATCATCACATACAGAATTCATTATCTTCAAAAGTGGTTTAACATTTAATTTAGATAACATAAAATCAACAGCTAACAGATATTAACATAAGGCAACAGGTTGAGAAACATGTTGTTCGTCTGCACTGCGAGCAGCAGTAGGTTGAGAAACTTGTTGTGCCTAGGGATTGGGAGCATTTAAGAAGTCATTATCTAAAAAATTGGTTTAAAATTTAATTTAGATAACATAAAAGTAGCAAAGAATATGTATTAACATAAGGCAATAGGTTGAGAAACTTGTTGTTCATCTGCAATGTGAGTAGCAATAGTTTGAGAAACATATTGTGCTTGGGGATTGGGAGCATCATCACATGCAGAATTCATTATCTAAAAAAGTGGTTTAACATTTAATTTAGATAAAATAAAAGTAGTAGTGAATAGATATTAACATAAATTAACATGATGTATGTTAGAAAAAATATATATCTTGGTTATTGAACTCTTTTTTTTAAAGGTTGAAGGGATTTGACCCCTATATCAACTATCCAAATCTCTTCATTGTGGTCTCCTATGACATAAAAAACATCATATATATTGGGATTTCTAAGAAATGATTGAAAATTCCCAATTAAATGGTCATCCTCCATTTAATTTTCATCTGAATCTTTAGTGGTTTTGGTCGATAACAAAACAATTGGTCTGTTTTGGTTTGCGGGATCTGGAACATAAAATACTTGTACTGCCTTTAATGACATTATAAATGGTTCTTTTGTGTACCCTTTCTTACTGAAATCAACTTTCAAAAATCCCAACTCATATATTTTCACAAGACTTCTATTATCAACCCACTTTCTTTGAAAAATCGGCACTCGGAATATCATATAATCCAACTCCCATATTTTTTTGATGATACCAAAATATGAAATATTCGCATAAATTGGATTTTTTTCCTTAGTACCAAAAACATGCATTGATTCAGTCAAAATTATAACTCCACTATTTTGTATAGTACTTTCTTCATCATGTTCGTTAGTATAGAATTTATAACCATTCATTACATAATCATTGTAAGATAATATGTCTATACCTGGTCCTCCGTCTAGCCATCGAAGTTGTTCTAAATTTGAGTATGGATTTTCATTTGACTCCTTAAAAATATGATCATAAAACCATCCTATAAAATTTTTATTATGTTTATTTGATATCCATTTTTTATCCCTTGATGGATTCGAATGCCTAATAATTTCTTTGTGGGTTTCAACATATGGGCCAGCATCCAAACTATTACGAAAAACATAAAGGTGGGCCTGCTCCTGACCTGTAATATTGATTGTGATGACCTCCTTTCTTGAAATTCCTTCACCCTCAAGTTACCAAGTGTGATGAAATTTTTTTAGACCAATGCTTTGCACACCAGATAGGTATTCGGTATAGAATTCAACGACTTCTTCAACAATATATCATTCCGCAATACAACCCTCTGGATGACTTTGATTTTTGACATACCCTTTGAAAATCTTTATATACCATTCAATGGGGTAAATTCATCTATATTTCATGTAATTCCCTGAACCCAAAAGCCTAGATCATATGGATTATTTTAATATATTGTCATGATTACAAGGAATCAAGTCCTGAAGGACTGATCAGTGTAGTAGTCTTGGAAAATAGATTACATACATGAACGTTACATTACACATTCAAACATAAAACACAACATAAATAATATATTGAGAATTCCATTATCCCCCTAGATTAACCCTTCATATCAAACATAATACACTTCTTGAAATCTTGGGAAAACAATGGGGTGATCTTAGATGCTCAGTAAGGGTAAATAATTTAGCGGAAGCTATAAACTTTTAAGGCAAGATGTATAATAAAAACAATATCCTTTTAAACATAAAATTGAACATAATATAAAGAAAATAAATCAAACATTACTAGATAAGCATGCACATGGATATTCTACTAGTCTAATAATCACATGTAATAATTAATTTCATAATGATGGAATGTCTAATGCCAGACATCATTACCATATAGTAAAGGCCTCGTGCCAAGACTACAAATAGAATTTTTGTCGAGGCCTTATGCCAAGGCACTAGTTTGTCTCATGAGACCTACTGATGCATCGACGGGCTATGGAGGGCCCCACCTGTCACTTACTAAGTCCACTGAATTCCTCATATGAAAATTTCGAAACATAACATAAACATTCATATTAAAACTATCATATGAAATGTCATTACTTCAACCATACACCATGAAGGGTATAAAAATAGCACATCCACAGTCAAACATATCATAACTCATTCGATACAATATAGAAGATTTTATTATAATAAATCAAACTTAATCAAGAATAATATTCAGTAAATAATGTTGACATGGTTGAAAATGATCATTAAAACTTTTTGAGAGAAATACCCCTTTTATGAAATCATTTAAAAGTCACACATTTATAAAGTAAGTCATTTAAAATATATTTTTGAATCAAAGTGTCCCATAACACTTTGAAACTTTTTAAAGAATTAACATTTTAAAATAATCATGTCCATATAAATAAATCCTTAAAACCATATTGAAAACATAGACATTAATGAGAAAGATTTAGAAGAATAAATATTTAAAACATTTAAAATGATGATTTAGTTAAACAGTACCTTAAAAGAATCATTTTGAAATTTATTTTAAGAAACATATACTTGGATAATAAATATGTCCCAGAAAATACTTATACATAAATAATCGTAGATAATAATGAGATTGAGGAATTAACCCTTACCTTGCACTTTCCTTTGATTGAGGGTACGTTTAACCACCTATACAATGACCATAGTATGTTATTAAATTATACCAGAACCACATTTATATTTATTATATCATAAATGATTCATTTATGACTTTATACTATCCATTTAATAATGATTTCCATATTAAATTAACATTTTGGTTAATAATCACTTTCTTTATCGTACGTGTTTTAACGTGTTATTCTTGATCGTATCATTTAGATATTGATTTAAATACTTCCAGAATATAAAACATGATTTATATATAATATATATTTAGAATATAAATGTGTATAATAGATAGATATATGAAATGGAAAACACCATTTATGGAGACGGTAGGTTGTACGTACGCATAAACGATGTTTCTGTTTTCATATCGTATTGAATGGAAGTAAGTGAATAAGATATATGTAAGTACATAAATATATATATATATAGTAGAATTATTATTTAATATTTTACATAATTATTAATAATATATATTTTTATAATCATCGTTGAATAGTGAACCTAGAAACGAATATCATCGCGTCGTTGAGACGGTAATCCGTATGTACACACGAACGATGATATCATTTCCTTAATGATTAAAAGGTGTGAAATTGGATGGTATATTAATTGTACAAAGAAATTAGCATGTTATTTTCAATATTTATATACATATTACTCGTCATTATATACATCCAAATAACATATTGTTGAATAACAAATTACACCAGGGCGTGGAGACGGTAATCCGTTCGTACGCACGCATGGTGACATTATCATTCATAGGATGAATATAATAATGAGTATGGTTGTACCATATTTATAATAACATCATAGTATATAGAATTTACTAGAGTTATTATTTTGTTATGGAAATAACAAAGAAATAGAAAGTGGAAGAAGAAAATAATTTTGAAAGAGGTGATAAAATAATTACCTCTTCTTTGGGTGTTTCCTTTTAATTTGAACAAAAGGGATCCTTAGGTTGGCTTTCTACTCAAGGTTAGGGGTGTCCAAACCTGACCCAACCCGACCGACCCGACCCGACCCGACTGGGTTGGGTCAGGTTGGGTCGGGTTACACAGGAATATTGACGGGTCGGGTCAGTTTGGGTCGGGTTGACATTGGGTTGGGTCGGGTCATAGTTTAGAAAAATAATGACCCAACCCGACCCGATTGACCCGGCCTTCAATTTTTTTTGGCTACCAGCGCTTCTGTTGGTTCGGAATTCGCTCGACCTGCTTCCCTCTTCCCCTTTCTATCTCTCTTCCTACAATCCACCTTGCGATGACCGTAGCCCCCCGATGTCGACTCCTTTCTTGTGGCGATCTTCTCTCAGCCCTCGTCGCCTGGTTCCTTCCTCCATCTTGAAGAGCGATCCCCCCGTCATCGATAGATATCACCTCTCTCTCTCACACCACAATCCCCACCCCCTCCGCAGCAGGACTGTAGCGCCGCCTCTCCCGCAATCCCACCTCCATTCATCGCCCTCTTTCCCATCCCAGATGGCCATCTCCCTTCCTCTCATCTTATTCATCATTTCCCTCCCTTCCCTCTGTATCGAAATCAAGAAAGAAGCAGACAAGACCCATGGCACTAACCTAGAAGGAAGATGATAATCGCGGGAGAGGTCATCGTGTCGGGAGCGAGTGAGGAACGATGTTGGTTTGGTTTAATTATTAACCAGTGATGAAATTTTTTTAGGTTTCTTTCTACCCTAGTTAATTAGTTTTGCGTTGCTTTCTAATGGAACTAGCTGTCATGGAAGATGATGAGAGTATAGGTTGTTACATTGGGTGTTAGCATCGTTGAGTGAGGAGATGAGCAGTGAAGATATTTTTTTCGTGGTGGTTGTTTCCCTAATTGATTCGGTGTTTCTTCCTGGTAGCATGGTTCTGGCGTGGAAGATGATGCCTACGGGAGGATAGGGCGTCACGTCGAGATCCAGGAGATGGTTTTGTTTACAAAGGAGAGATTAAATTTTTTTTCCCCATAACCCAATGGACCCGACCCGACCCAACCCGATCCAAGACGGGTTGGGTCGGGTCGGGTCCGAACCAGAATTTAACTATGACCCGACCCAACCCGACTCGTCATTTTTTGCTTGGGTCGGGTCCCAAAACACCTCCAACCCAACCCAACCTGACCCATGGACACCCCTACTCAAGGGAAGGCCTCTAGGTTGAAGTGAGGAAAGTTGGGAGGAGATTTGGGCAGGGGTTGGCCGAGTCAAATGGCTTTGGAGGTATGATTTTGAAAGAAGGGGAAGTACCATTTTATAAGAGAGGTGAGGGTCACTTTAGGAAAAGTTTGAAATATTATTTTATTATAAAATAAGTTTTGGTTTCTAATGGCTCCAAATTTATTTATTTTAAAGATAAGGTGTGTATGGGTCGAAATCCTCTGAACCAATAGGTTTTAGACAAGTTTATGTCTCCATATTAACCCTATCTTTTAGATTTAACTCTTAGTTAAATAATTTAACTATTACCATATCCTCTTGTATTATTATAATAAAGGGTTAATAAACTTACTATAAAAATCCAAGTAAATCCCAAGTGGTTCATTATTAATATATCTAACCTTATCTAAGTCCTTTTTCCAAACCTTAGATTTTTAGAAATATTATCTTAATTAATAATATAGTATTTTTTTTAAAAACTCATTTATGTCAATTTTGACACTATTTGGTATTTTGTTTTTGTTAAAGTCATAACAACTTTATCACTTCAAACAAAATTTATTTAATCAACCCTAACATGTCCTATTAACCTAGAAAATTATTGGATGGCAACAAAAGCCTCAATTTACATTTAAAATTACCCTAACATACGTCCTAATTCTATTGAATAAGTGTATTTTGAACAGAACCAACCTTAAGAATAAAATGTGATCCTTTTGGTCCACTTGGATTATATTAGGACATTTATTATTATTTTATTTAAAGAAGAGTTAAAAGTGTTAAATTCAAAGTTTAATAACTAAACCATTTTTATATAGGGTTATACATAAGATAAATTTGACTATAAATATTCATTATAAAGATAAAAATATTTCCTACATAATTATATTTTATTTATAATTTTTAGATATTAAATAATTAAATTTATTTATGGCACAGTGATGATGCGGTAATTACTTTATCAATGAATTATTAAAATAATTGATATTATAAATATAAAAATAAATTTAAATTGAGGATTTTGATGACATATAAGAATTTTCTAGGTTAATATTACATGTTAGGTTTGATTAAATAAATTTTTTTTGAAGTGATAAAGTTGTTATGACTTTAAAAAAACAAAATACCAAATAGTGTCAAAATTGACATAAATGAGTTTTTTAAAAAAAAAATACTATATTATTAATTGATATAATATTTCTAAAAATCTAAGGTTCTACCAAAAAACTTATATAAGGTTAGATATATCAAAAATAAACCACTTGGGATTCTCTTTTATTTTTATAGTAAGTTTATTAACCATTTATTATAATAATTCAAGAGGACATGGTAAAAGTTAAACTATTTAACTAAGAGTTAAATCTAAAAGATAAGGTTAATATGGTGACCTAAACTTGTCTAAAACAAATTGGTTGAGAGTATTTCGACCCATCCCCACCTTATCTTAGAAATAAATTAATTTGGAGTTATTAGAAACCAAAAATGATTTTATAATAAAATAATATTTCAAACTTTTCC
Source organism: Viscum album (assembly GCA_963277665.1). Classification (NCBI taxonomy): domain Eukaryota; kingdom Viridiplantae; phylum Streptophyta; class Magnoliopsida; order Santalales; family Viscaceae; genus Viscum; species Viscum album. The sequence goes on along the minus strand of OY728151.1, from coordinate 395,504,300 downwards.
TAAAGTGACCCTCACCTCTCTTATAAAAGGGTATTTTCCATTCTCTCAAAATCACACCTCCAAAGCCATTTTACTCAGAAAAACCCTACCCAAATCTCCTCCCAAATTCCATTACTTAAACCTAGATTCATTCCTTTGAGCATAAATCTAACTTAAGGATCCCTTTTTTCAAATCAAAAGGAAACACCCAAAGAAGAGGTAATTATTTTATCACCTCTTTCAAAGTTCTTTTCTTCTTCCACTTTCTATTTCTTTGTTATTTTCATACCAAAATAATAACTCTAGTACCTTCTACATACTATGATATTATTATAAATATTTTACAACCATACTCATTATTCTATCCATCCTATGAATGATAATGTCACCATGCGTGCATATGTACGGCTTACCGTCTCCACGTCATGGTGTAATTTTTTATTCAACACTATGTTATTTGGATGGATATAATGATGATTAATATGTATATAAATAATGAAAATAACATGATAATTTCTCTTTACAATTAATATACCATCCAATTCCACATCTTTTAATCATTAAGGAAATGATATCATCGCTCGTATGTACGTACGGCTTACCATCTCCACGACACGATGAGATTCATTTCCAGGTTTGTCATTCAAAAATGATTATAAAAATATATATTATTAATAAGTATGTAACATATGAAATAATAATTATACTAGATATATATATATATATTTATGTACTTACATATATCTTATTCACTTACTTCCATTCAATACGATATGAAAACAGAAACAGCGTTTATGCGTACGTACGGCCTACCGTCTCCATAAACGGTGTTTTCTATTTCATATATCTATCTATTAAACATATTTATATTATAAATATATATTATATATAAATAATGTTTTATATTATGGAAGTATTTAAATCATTATCTAAATGATACGATCAATAATAACAAGTTAAAACACATACAATAAAGAAAGTGATTATTAACTGAAATGTTAATTTAACATGGAAATCATTATTAAATGGATAGTATAAAGTCATAAATTAATAATTTATTATATAATAAATATTAATATGGTTCTATTATAATTTAATAACATACTATGGTCATTATACCAGAAGTTAAATGTACCCTCGACCAAAGGAAGGTGCAAGGTGAGGGTTACTTCCTCAATCTCATTATTATCCAAGATTGTTTATGTGTAAGTATTTTCTAGGACATATTTATTATCCATGTCCATATTTCATAAAAGACATTTCAAAATGATTCTTTTAAGGTACTCTTTAACTAAAACATCATTTTAAATGTTTTAAATAGTTATTCTCCTAAATCTTTCTCATTAATGTCCATGTTTTCAAAATGGTTTTAAGGATTTATTTATTTGAACATGATTGTTTTAAAATGTTAATTCCTTTCAAAAGTTTCAAAGTGTTATGGGACACTTTTATTAAAAAATATATTTTAAATGACTTCCTTTATAAATGTGTTAATTTTAAATGATTTCATAAAAAGGGATATTTCACTCAAAAAGTTTTACTGATCATTTTCAACTATGTCAACATTCTTTACTGGATATTATTCTTGATTAAGGTTGATTTTTTATAATACAATATTCCATATTATATAGTATGATTTATGATATGTTTGAATGTAGATGTGATATTTTTATACCCACCATGGTTTATGGTTTAAGTATTGACATTTTTTATGCTAGTTTTAATATGAATGTTTATGTTATGTTTCAACATTTTTATATGAGGAATACAGTGGAATTAATAAGTGACGGGTGGGGACCACTATATCCCCTCAATTCATCGGTAGGTCTCATGAGACAAACTAGTGTCTTGGAACAAGGCCTTAACAAAAAATTTATTTTTAGTCTTGGTATGAGGCCTTGACTATGTGGTAATGACGTCCGGTGTTAGGAATTCCCTCATTATGAAATTAATTATTACATGTGATTATTCGACTAGTAGAATATCTATGTGCATGTTTATATGGTAATGTTTTATTTATTTTCTCCATATTATGTTCAATTTTATGTTTAAAAGGTTGTTGTTTTTATTATACATCTTTACATAAAATTTTATAGCTTTCGCTAAATTATTTACCCTTACTGAGCATCTAATCTCATCCCTTTCTTATGTTTTGTTTTCCCAAGATTCCAAGAATTGTATTATGTTTGATATGAAGGGTTCAGCTAGGGGAATAATGGTGTTCTCAATGGATTATTTATGTTGTGTTTTATGTTTGAATATGTAATGTAACATTCATGTATACAATCTATTTTCCAAGACTACTAAATTGATCAGTCCTGATGACTTGATTCCTTGTAATCATGCCGATGTATTAAAATAATTCACTGTCTTTGGGCTTTTGGGATCGGGGCATTACAGTGCATAAGATCACATAACTAAATCTCTCTCACCAAGTGAACCATCAAATGAACCATCATATCAAATAATGTTGGTGAGAAAAACATTTCCAATACACATAATATGACAAAAAATTCTCTTTCCATAATTAGAAATTTTTTCAAGTCTATAACTTTGCTACATATAGCTTTGAAGAAAAAATAGAGCTTCATTAATGTATGACAGAAATTCTTGGGCAAAATGCAACGTAAATCTATGGGAATTAGATCTTGTATCAAAATATGGTAGTAATGTGATTTAAGGCCTTTTTACTTTAAATCGTGCATTGACATGATGTTCTTGATATTCTATGAATACCCCCTCTAGAACCTTTACGTAATTTAATAAATTTCAAAATTGATATCTCTCTTTCCTGGAAAGAGTGTAAGCAGCAGGAGGAAGAAATGTTTGTTTTTTCACCCTTCATTGGTGACAACTCTTCTCATATTCTCATGTCTACCATGTCCAACCTAGACTTAATTCTATCCTTTGTTTTTCCAGGTACATTTAGCAACATTCCAATGACATTATCACATACATTTTTTTCAACATGAATAACATAAAAAAATGTCTGACATACAGAAAATTCCAGTATTGTAATTCAAAAAAATGATTTCTTTTTCCAACTTGTTTTTATAAGGTTTTTTTGAAAATGGTTTACCAAAAGTAGTGTTAAAATATTTAACTTTCTAAAATAGTTGATCGCCTATTAGTGGAGATGGTGGTGTATGTTCTTCTGAACTTTCATCAAATGACGTCGTCCAAGGTCAGTACTTATGTCATCGAGGTATAAATTTATAATGTCTTAAAAACACAGTTTTCAATGAATGTTTCAACCTAATTTATTGTGTACCTTGTTCGCAGACGGGACACCCAAGAGTTCCTTTAATGCTATATCCTAAAAAAATTTCATAAGAAGGAAATTCATTTATCATTCACTACAATATGGATCTCAACGTGAAATCTTCATTTCTGTAATCATCATACATCGTAACACCTTAATCCCATAATAATTTCAAATCCTCGATCAATGGAGCCAAATAAAAATCAATATCATTACCCAGTAGTTTTGGTCCTGATATAAGCATAGATAACATGATGTGTTTTCATTTCATGCATAAACATGGTGGCAAGTTATAATTTACTAACATAATCGTCTATGTATTATGAGTTTTACTTTGAAAACCAAAAGGATTCACTCCATATATAGATAATGCAAGACAAAGGTTTCTCGGATCATTTATAAAGTCAGGATACTCATTATCAATTATTTTACACTGAGGAGATTCTATCAGATATCGTAGTTTTCTATCTTTATTTATTCTGTATATGTGCCACATCAATTTCCATACATTCTCCTCACTTCCATATAGGCACCTAAACCTTGGAATGATTGGAAAGTACCATGAAACTTATGTAGGACCGAATTCATATTTCTGGTATTGGAAAGCACCACACTTTGGGAATTATCTAAGTGATTTGTGCTTCTTGAGAAATAGTATACAGTCATTTGGGTAGGTGTGTATTCTTTCAGAGATCATACCCATCGAGCGTAGCATTCATTTGGCATCGTATGTTTGGCTTGGGAGCTCATTATATTTTGGGAGCATGTCATTCAAGAGAGAATTTAATTCCATAAAATTGTAATCACTCCATATATTTCCTTCTTTCAAATTATATTGCTTTAGTACAGCTAACAATGCTATATATTTAGTGCAACCATTATACAATGGCGTCTATGCACAAGTCTTTAACTGCTCAAATGATTTTGGGCAATCACGAAATTCATCTTCAACTATCCTTGTCATTTCTTTAATATTATATTCATCATTATACACATCCGTAATCACATCCTTGATATGTTATTCTTCATTTTCTATGCTTGTAATCATATAAAATGATCCATAAAATGTAGTGTTATCCTAGTCACTAGCTATATTCGTTTTTTCCCCGTGTATACTCCAATATTTATAACTTTGATCTATTTTGTGATAGATCAAGTGTTCTTACAACTCCTCTAGAATAACTTGTCTTGAATAACAACAGTATAAACACAGACAAAGGATTTTAGAAGGATCATATGCATGATCTTTTTCAAACTTGATGAACTCTTTCACTCTATCTTCATACTCTTTTGTCAAACGGTTGGCATCCATCAATTATTTAATCATATCCATCCTATTTGATTCAGTGATATTAATATTTAACAAAATAAATACACAAAACATTGATATAAAAATTAAAAAAGGCTAAAAAAGTTATAGACTTTAAATCTCCTTTGAAAACTATAAAATCACAGTTGAAATCCCATTAAAAAACTAAACATTTTCCCAAATTCCTCTTTAAAATAACAAACCCTTTTTAAAATAAACCAATTAGTTCCAAAAATCCTTTCTCAAAACCCCATTTCTTTTTAAACAATTTAAAACCAAAAAATGGTATGTTGACCACATATAATTTTTTAAGAAACATTTCAAAAAACTTGAATAATTTTAAAATTAAACCCCTAACAAAGTCAGTAGATGTCATTTTCACTTCCCTCTATCTAACAAATTCAAATAATTAATGGTTGCATGCCTTATATGTATCATGTCACTCCCTATCTTTCTCTGATCACTAGTTTTCAGTGTTCCTCCCATCAACCTTATGAACTATCCAACCCATCACTGGTGGGTGAACTCCTTTTTCGATGTTCTGACCCCCCCCCCCATTGGCTACTCAAAACCATATTCACATTTAAATTTATTATTATATATTAACACCATCACACTCACCCATGAACATAGAAACTTCCTAACTTATTCACATGTATTATTATGAGTAGATCTTAACGCAATCACACTCATCCTTTTTGAACCTATATACTTACTAACCTATTAAAATAACATTTATATATCATGATATATAATCTTTTACCCAATGAATTTGTGGGAAATATAGGTACTACTCGTCTCATAATACATAAATTTGTTTTCCACTTGAAAATCAAATATTCATTATCTCATGAAGAACCCATATCAACTGAAGAAAATAAATTCACAATGAAGAAGGGAACCATGTGATCAAGGAACAATATAATAGTAAAGAAAATAAATATTAATAGTTACACTAATAAAACAAGCATAAGGGGGTGTAATCAATATAATAATTTAATCCTCTGTATAGAACTACTGATCAAGGAACAAAATGTTATGGGATATACCCTAGGTACTAGTGTGAGACGATCCAAAACGGCACTATAACTACATGGACCAATATCTGATATATTTTTCATCCAATAATAACACAATACACCCAATCAAACCATACTTAACTCATCATAATGGAACCATCTCGCTAGCCTTGTCTTAAACACAACTAGGGGGACCATAGAAGTGTGTGTACCAACTAGGGTAGCATGAATCAAGACCTCCCACCTAGATACCCAAGTTACTATAAACAAACAACTATGTAGGTGAGAAATAAATCAAGATAATTATCAACAAAAATGTATCGCACCTCACCTCCAACACCATCACATATAACATCCCCTTTTCACATCATACATCTATCATATAAATAATCAATAACCCATAACTGGTGAAAAATTATAGGGGAAATCATTGAGGGTCACATGAGAAATAAACCATTTACTTTTTAAAGTTAAATATGGATCTTCACATGAAAACCATCTTAGTATGTAGTGTCTCACTCCCCTTCTTTAAAGTCTCGTCATTTTAATGATTTTGGAAGTACTTGAAAATTCTCCAAGCACATAGAAAATTCCTTTAAAAAACCGAAAAAGTTATAAGACCTAAATTTACTATAAAAAACATTTCAATGACCCTATAAACCTTTTCAAATATGGTTCTCATGAGAATTAATCTAATTTAAAAATAGTACATGAAATTCTTATGAAAAACCCCTTATTCCAAGCCTAGAATTTAAAAAATAAATTTATAATTTCACCTAAGAACCCATACATTACTATAATTTAATTTAAAATAAATTTATAAGGTATACACATTTCATTAATTATAAAATAAAGGAAGAGAAAAGAAACACCTACTTTAAACTGAATGATAACCAATACACAACATGCCACCTTCCATAGAAAACACTCAAAAAACCTAAAGCCCTAAATCCTTGTGAAAAATGAATTTTGGTTTTTGGGAGAAGGAGAAACCTATGGGAAATAGAGAAGAGAATAGAAATGGGGGAGATAAAGGAGAAAGAGTGGTAAGATTGCATGAATTGGAAAAATGATTGTTTTCTTAAATAATTCAAAAAAAATCACACAACACATACTTAAGAAATCATAGAATATTATAATTCTCATTTTCCAAAATAAATCATATCAAATAACATATAAATTTTTACTAAATTATCACTACATGGAAAAAAATCGTAATATGATAAATATAAGTGAAAATACAAAACTTTTCACAATGATTTTTTAAAACATTGAAGTGAAAATTATATTTATTTTTTTTAAGGGAAATAGATTAATATTGAAAACATTATTATAAATAGTTCCTAATAAAAAGTTATTAAATATACACAATGGTTTTAAAAATTATCAGTAAAAAAACTTTTAAAATGTTTACTTTTAATTGAATCCTTGATAATTCAATCTTGAAAAAGACATAATGTATTCATGGGTAAAAGACTATGTAATGTGGTAAATAAGAGACCCCTAATTCATAGTGTTGTAGGTGTGTGAGACAATCAGTTCATTTGGGGAATGATCTATGACCTATCAAGGGATGAGTAGTGTGGTGATGAAATCCAAGTTTAGAAATTCATTGTGGGTGTTAGCTCATCATAATATTTTGTAATTTGAGTAATGATTAGTTGTGATTCATGAAAATATTATAAATATTTTGGTCTCTAACAAGCCCATGTGAGGATGTGGAGGGTCAAACTGTAAGAGTTGTGTCTGGGTAAGTGGATGGGTCCTTGAGTTATTTCATTGGGTTCAGTGATGTGAGAATTTATAAGATTTTTTGGAAATGATTGTGATTGTCAATATTCAGTTGACAATGAGATATGGCCATGCTTATTTTTTGGTAGTGATGTAATTTCTTAGTGCACATTGGGAGTGGTGTATAGGTGAACCTAACTTGTAGGTAGAGGTGATTGGTTTTGTGTGTGCGCATAAGTGGATGAGTTGCACTGGTAGATGATAGATAATCATGTAATGGTATCAATTATAGAAGATAAATAATGAATCAATGATGTCAACCTATATACCAGGGCTTGGATTATTAGGGGAACTTGGTTATGGGAGCTAGTATGGTTTGTCACTTAGTTTATGGGTTGAATCATGTGACAAATCATAATGAAGTTTCATTTAGACATCTATACTTGGGAAGTAAGAAAACTTGGTATTATTTAGAAATCATTTGTTAAACATATACTATGAATTATTGATTGGATTGAAAAGGTATTGAGAAGAAAGATGGTGGATAACATTTGAGTTTTTTGAATCATGGGCCTATTCAAGAAGATTATTAGAATTGGGAGTCTGATGCATAGGCTCAGTGGCCTAAGATGGTCAAGTAAGACCTCTAGAGATAATTTTCCTAGATTTATCATGATTTACTACCCATTTCAAAAAAACCAAATAAAACACTCATCATCAAGGAAAAATATAGAGTATTTGATAAATCTAGGAAGGGAACTTCTGAGACCCCAATTTTGAGGAAAAAGGTATATCACTAGATTCAAATGGAACTAAAATATCTACCTTATCAGTACCATATGAACCACTGATGTTATCTTAAATAATTTTTTGTATGGTATCAAAAGTTAAAGTGCCCACATTAGAAATACTAATTGACCTCAGTACTAAGGAATAAAGGGTTCAATGTCCTGAATGTAATATTCCAACAAATCAAGCCACTCCATGTAATAAATTATTTTAGGTTTAGATATACCACCATACCTAGTGAAAATGATTTCCTTCCCCCAAAGGAAGATGAAAATCCTATCAATAGGCATATAATTCATCCATGTTTCCCAATCCCTCCAATTCATGGAATGTTTAGCCTCTGAGGGTATAGACACTCGGGAAGATGGATGAGTAGCTTGTTTCATGAGGGTGAAACTAGTATTTTGATGGGATAAACCCCAGATCTCCAACCAATTCTTATGTATTTTATAAAAGATGTTCTTCCATGGTGTAATCCCATTTTCCAACCTAAAGGAATGTTTTGAACTCCCCTAAAACTCTCTAGACTCAGCTATTGAAGGACCCTTAACAATGGATACTGTTTTTTCTAATTGGCCATTTGGGTATGAGCAGATCCAAGCATCATCATAGAACTTCTCAATACTAGGAGTGTTACCTATTATAAAATGATAAATCTAAGATCCTGTGTCTTCCCATATGAATATAAAGAAAATTTTATGCGTTTCAATTTGATTCTTTTCTAAATAAGCACTATTAATCAACATTGGGTGTGTATTTTGGATTCAATAGAACTAACATGAAAATATACAAGCTGAATACCCTTCACAGATAAGCTCTCCATCAATTCTAGAAACCAAAACACCCTCCCCCAAGGAAATGAGTTAAACCCATCTATTTTTATTTAAATATACATAATTTTCTAGGGTATCATTATGAGAGTAATAAGGGGTGTATAAAAATAGTCATGGTAATTGATATGTTCCATCACATCCTATGCTCCTAAGGCCAACAAGTTCACCCCACTTATACATTGTAACTATGTATGAAATTGAGCGCTTGATATTCATTGGTTGTTGATGAACTCATACCCCCTACATGGGATTCTATCCAACCCAAAATAATATAAAATGGGCCCATGAACCGATAGGGTCAATTACCCAGCTTATACATACTAGAAAATAAAATTTCATCACTAGTATAGAGGTTGTAAGATTAATGTACCTCCTAATAGAGAGGCATGGTGGAGGAGAGCCACTGGTGGAGGAGTCAGCAGAAAATATTGGTTAGTGGTGGAGGAGATCCATGCAGCGAAGCTCAGTTCGTAGCGGTGGAGGAGTCAGCGGCCGAGGAGGAGGAGGAGGCAGGGGAGGAGTGAGGGGAGGAGGTGGTGGTGGCAGCGGCAGCGGAAGCGGCGGCGGCAGGGATTGGCTTCTGTGAGAGCTTGAGGGGTGTGAGGAAGGAGGAGAAAGTTAGGGTTTATTTATAAAACCTGGTGACACTTTTATCAGTGCTAGATAAAAATAGCTGATAAAAGTATGTTTTATCAGTGTTAAAATTGAAAGTGCTGATAAAACATGTCTTTATCAGCGCTACAATTGAAAGCACTGATAAAACATACCATTTATTAATAATTATAAAATTATAACCAATATATTTATTACATTTATAATTTTATAAATATATATAATTAATATATTTATATAATTTAATAATTTAAATTATAATTAAATATATAAATATATATATGTGTGTGTGTGTGTGTGTTTTTGTTTGTGTATAAATTATAATTAAATATATATATATATATATAATTTTAAATTATAATTAAATATATATATAAATATAAATTGATATATGAATTTAAATTTAAATTTCATAAGTATTTAAATATATATATATATATGTCTGGGTTTGTATATATATTCATTAAAGACATATATTTATAAATAAATATATTCAAAAGGTGTTCATAAATATATATTTATCATTTTAAAAAATATTTTGTAATTTTATAATTATTTAAACATATTTATATTTAATTATCTATATATAATTATAATTATATATAATATATTTAAAAGGTAAATAATTATATATAAATAAATATTTATATTTTAAAATATAATAAATATATTTATTGTTTATTTAAATATATTTATCATGATTTTAAGTATTTATGAGAAGATAAAGCATCATATATATAGGAAATGAATGAATACACCAAGTATATATAGTACTATAGTATATATAGCCAATATTAGGGTGAATAATGAACATATATTCATGAGAAGAATGTACACATCAATTGACACATTTATTTGGAAATATAAATTTATTTAAATATATATATATATTTAATAAGTATTTTTATATATATATATATATTAAAAATTATTTATATATAATAGTATAAACATATAGTATAATAAATATATAATAAAGATATAACTAAAACTAATAAACATAATAAAAATTAATAAAACATAAACATAATAAACATGTGTTTTTTATTTAATGTATACATATAAACATTGTTTTTGAATATAATTAAAATATTTTTATATAAATTAATAATATTTTCTATTAAAAACTTTTATCAACGCTATTATTAGAACTGAAAAAGGGTAGATTTATAAGTGCTTTTTTCTAACTCTAATAAAAGTCCCACTTTTATCAGCACTTTTTAATTAGCGCTGATAAAACCCGAGCACTTACCTTGCCCGCATTTGTGGTAGTGAGAGCTACAGTTCTTGGGTGCCTCAGTGCAAACCCTCTTGGAATTTCCCAGTTTTCCACACTGATAAAAAATCAAAGAACTTCCACCTGGAACTATAGGAGGTCTAGAGTGACTCTTCCATCGAGAACTATCATAAGAATTATCACAGTTCCATTTTATTTTGAAGGAACCAACGCCAACACTGGGAGAAAAATAAACTCGCGATAACCCTAACTTACCAGCCAGGTCTATCTCAACCATTATCACCCTATCCAACACATCATCATAAGTAGGTAGATTTAAAAATAAAATCTAAGAATTAATAGCTAATCAAAATCCCAAATCTAAATTTTGAGCCTTCATTATCTCATTAGATACTATCTTAGGAGAAAACTGGACCAACTCAGCAAATAGATTTGAATACTCAGTCACGGTTCTTTTAGATAGCTCAAGCTTGAAAAAATCAATAGCCTTGGATAACACCATTTAATATAGATAGAAATGGTTGGTGAAAAGAACTTTTAAGTCATTACACTCTAATCCCTTATGTTTCTCGGATATCACCATCATGTCTCACTATCTCTTACTCGGTCCTTCTAGCATAAAGGTGGCACACTTCACCTTGATCATGTCTAGTGTTTTTAAGAACCCAAATAGACATTCTATCTTTATCAACCATTACTTATAATGTTGAGGGTCATTGGAGTCTTTGAAAACTGGTGGATTCTGGAAAAGGAACTCTTGGGAATGATTTTCAAGGACGTCTCCCTGAGGATCCACAGTTGGAGCCTGAGCGGGAACCAGTAGTAGTGTTTTTCCTAGAGCTTGTAAAGTACGCATGATCACCTCAACTAGACTTGGATAAATAGTAGAATATTCTTGCTAAAGTTCAATAAAAACCCCTTACTGGATCCGATTCACATGTCTTCTCAGAGGCATAATGCTACACAACATCAACAAATAAAGAAATACATTATAAAAACACTCAAACTGAGTAATTGGGAAAAATATTCCCAATAGAAGGAATAAACAAGATTTAGATTCCACTATATCCAAATCAAAATAAGGAAAAGACTATAAATAATCCATAAGACGTCTTTCCCTAACCACCCATGCTGAGTTAATGTTCATTACGATGAGAGTTGGTCAGGCACTCAATCGCAACTACCTCCAAAGTCCTGACAAGATTTCACAAAATCATATTATCTTCAAGACAAAGGCTTAACCTCCCTCTGATACCGTTTTGTCACAAACCAGCCCAGGTACCTTGGTAACTCAATAACTGAGCTGACTCTAACATATCCTGAAGGGCGTTCCTGATCCCCACGGGTTGGAAACTAGCACCTAGCATCATACAACATGAAAGTGGGAACGATTTTTCCACTAACAAAGTGGAAATAAATAAGAAAATACAAAAGACAGTATTCATAACAAAAGAAAACTCCATTGGGAGTAATGTACAAGAATACAACAAGGCATAGAAAGCCAAAAGTACTACAACCCAAGTACCAAAAAAGGGAAAACAACTCGAGGTCCTGAAGAACACAACTCACCAAGCACAATTATCAATAGCTAGATCCACCTCTAATAGATCATTTCCCCTTTCTCTAACCTGGAAGGAGAAAGTCTACAAACACCTAAAGGAAAAATTAGGGTGTGAGATAAAAATCCCAGTAAGGTCTCGCCATAGATTTCATAACACATGAAAACAATTGATTAACCAAAGGAATTATTTCAATTTTTAAAGATAAATAGGTTTGACATTTTAAATCATAATTAAAAAAATCATGTTATACAACTAAAATAATGGAAAAATACTTTAAGAAAAGGCTTTACAAATGATGGAATATTTCTAAGAAAATGGATTAAATAAAAACAGTTACATAACACAGTTCATGTAAATTCAGCAGGCATGTAAATCAGTTCAAAATCATTGGCATACATTTATATCTCATATATAAATAAATAAGTGAGCAACATGGTCATCTTCCAAATAGGTAAAATAGTATTTCTGGATATAGTATTCCTCACTCTCTAAGTGATCTCAGAAAAATGTGTACACATACGTCCTCTGGACATTGGTCAGAGAGAACTCATCACCATCACCTAAGATATTTGACCTACTGCATATATGTATTAGAACATTGTAATAGCATAGAGTGTGTCTAAATAACTCACCAACTACCTAAGTATTTCATGTGATCTTACACAATAAATGATGGGAAATTTATTTTTAGACTAATTAAAATACAATTAAGTCACATTCTTCCATTTCAATTCCAATTTTCTATTTTAAAACCATAATGGGTTTTAATTAAAAACATGTCTCTTTAACAAGATAAAACCATTGAGTTTCTATCAAAACATTTTAATCCATTTTCACCAGTTTGAAATCCATTAAAAACCAATTCCATTATTTACACAATTAAATTCCACAATTTAATTTAAATCATTTCCATCAAATCCACAATTTAAATTAAACAATTTAAATTAACCAATTTCCATAAATACACTCCAATTCAATGGAATTGGGGGTTTTCCAAATCTCATTCCAAAACTATTTCAAATTTACCAATTCACTTGAATTGGATTTTATTACATCAATTGAAAGGGAGTTTGAGCAATTGAATTTAAATCAACTATTAAAATAAATCAAGCAATACATGGTTAATCAATTTGGCTAATCAGGACGGAACCACCTACCTCAAGGTCATTGAGGTTTGCGGCAACTACAATCCACCCAGTGTGGTTCAATATACCTCCTCATGATATTATTATTGTAAGCGTTGATACACCAATGTTCAACATTAGTCAAGGGTTCATAGAATCAAAACATCTATTTTATTTCAAAAGTAAAATATTATATGCAATTCCATTTTATCTCTTCTGGATAATCTCTAAATTGTTGTTTTATGTTAACGCATGAAATCTCAATAAATATCTATAAGAATAATTATAAACCTCTTTCGATAATTATATCCCTCTATTTTATTTCTCAAGAAAATAAAATATTACATGCGAAAATATTTTATCTCTCGTGAATAATTTCAATTTATTGATTAAAATATTCGACTTGATAATATTTTATCTCTCATGGATAATTTTTAATTATCGATTAAAATATAACATATGATAATATGATAAAAAACATTTTATAATTTTATTTAAAATTATCATTTGATAACCGATTTGTAATATAATTGATAATTCTATGAAATTATTAGTTGAAAATTATGATAATCATCCTTTTATAAAACACATAATTATCCCATGATAATTTCTATAATCTACGTCACCTGATAATTACATTATAATTATCCATTAATAATTTGTATTATTATATTCTAATAATTATTCCTTTACAAATAATCATTTTGAAATTATCTTATTTTAATTGGTTTCCACAATTACCCTTTCAAGATTTAGTGCAATTATCCTTTAATAATTCTTAACAACTATCTCTGATAATTTTTGTAATAATCTTTTGACATTTTTTATAATATTTTTCATGTGACAATTTTTTTATAATTATCCTTGGATAATTGTACACTTATTTTATAATAATTTATTTTACAATTTATCCAACTATAATTAATTTATGATAATTTTTCAAAAATTATCCATTTATAATTTACAATTGATCCTTTGATAATTTATTTTAAAATATCCATTAAAAATGAAAAATCGGGTGGAGGAATACTTCACTGCCTTCGAAACAAAAATATTATTTTGTTTCTTCTCATCAAGACGAATTCAATGGTTCCAACGGTACATAATTTTGATCAATAACACAAAAATTATTGAATTTAAAAGATTTGAAGAGTATTAAAAATATATAATTAATTAATTAAATGAAACAAAAATAAAACAAAGAAAAACAACCTGGTATTGCGCATTGCCAAAAGAGGAGGATGAGCATCCACGATGCAATCAGGAACCCGATCAAAGAACACTAAAATATTCATGGGAAGTTCAATGAGGGTGCACAAGGGAGATAAGGGTTGGGTCAGATTCAACTATATCCACCAAAAATCGGGTGTCAAATGGGTATAAATTACCAAACCATGTGTTTCATCAATCAAATTCTGAAACCCAAAATTTAATCCATCGTTTCAACAAAAATTGATGGCGGGGGGTTTTAATTCACTCCATTAATGCTTTAAAATTTTATTCAGGTTAAAGTAGTTGAAAATTGAAGGTTTTAAATCAATTCATCTGTCAAAAATGGTGTTTGGTGTTAAATGGGAGAAGTTAATAGTAATTCTATTTTTAATCAATTAATTTAATAATTAAATTATTTAATAACATAATTTAAAAATTATACAGGCCAAACGCACGTTGCACATGAAATTTATACCCTATCTAGGATAAACACCACATTCCAGACACAACGGTGGTCTCATATTTCTCAAACGATGAACCGTTTGAGAGATATTAAGGATTTATTAATTAAAAACTAGAATAAATAATTAATTAAAATAAAAAGAGTTATTTTTGCGAGCGAGGTGTCTAAACGCCCAATGTTATACTTCATCTAGGGTAAACGCCTCATTCCGGACCCATCAATGGTATCAGATTTACCATATAATGCACCGTTTAGGAGATATTTAATAATTTTTAATAAAATGATATTTTAAATATTATTTAATAACTTTACCTCATGAGCGAGACATCTAAATTCCTGGAACCTTCGAATGTTATGCCCCTCCTAGGGTAAACACCATATTTAGGACATAATAGTGCTCTCATATTTCTCATATGATACACCATTTTTGAGTTATTCAATTATTTTTAATAAAAAAATGTGTGCTTAATATGATATAATTAATATTTTAATTCAGTCTTCATCAAGGCTTTGTGGGCCTCGAAATATCACACTAACTCAGTGTTGAACTCCAAAAATATTTAATAGAACATTCTAAGATATTAACTTACATTTAATACCCCTAAAAGATTTATCAAAATATCGCTGATAAAACATTTTCTTCCACTTAAGATATTAATACTTTTACACAAGAGGTTTTAGGAATACCTGAAACAGTAATGGGATGTTACAGGCTAAGTAGAGGGCTGACACTGGTTGATGTGATAGCTTGAGGATTGGCCCATTTTTTTAAGTAAAACTTGAAAAAATATGAAAACATTATAAGTAATGATTCAACCCAAAATTCCATAAAATTATCTTCAATAAAATACGCCTCTAAAAACCATCATTCAAATTTATTTTAAAAACTTTATTTCAAATTCCCCATTATTTTTTAAAACATTGAAAAACATGGATTGATTTATTGAAAAAAATTAAAATTAAATGGAATTGGTTAACAAAAAATTCATGAAATATCAGTGTTTCAACATAAAATGTAAAAGGAAAAAATATATGCATTTAATAAAAGAAGATAGGTGCATAACACAACATATGTCTCAAAGAAGGTAAATTGAGATGAAAATCCCTCACCTTAAGTATCGAATACCTTCATACACATTTGGACCTCCTATATAATAAATATAGGTTTATTATAATTCTATTACATAACCATACATATATATTTCATAACATATATTATTTAACTATGACCTTTTATTAACCATTTATTAAAAATTTCTTGTTAAAAAAATGTTTCAAGTAATAACTAATTCATTTTTTATGTATGTTTTTGATTTAGTATTTTTAGTATTTTTACTCGAATCATGGTTACATCATATTTATAATTTTAACCATGGAAAAATATCATATATATTTATTATATATGTATTTATATTAATCCATACAAGTTAGATATATAAAATGAAATGCATCAGTCATTGAGACGGTAGGTCATATGTGTGCATGAATGTCGTTTCCATTTTCTCGATGGATAAAAATAAAGAAAGGTAAATAATATATTAAATTTTAAAAATAATTTTTATGTCATATATATCACATATATTCATTAAATTTATTCTTATTACCTTCCATTAAAATCATTTTTGAAAAAATGAATCACATCGCTCCGCGAGGCGGTAGTTTGTGGTACACACGAATGACGTTATCGTATCCCCCACAAAATGGAAATTAAAAAGGTATATGTGATATAATAATTAGATAAGTATAATTATGTTATAAATAACATATATATTCATTTAATCCATAATTATTACCATCTGAGTAAAATATAAATAAAAAGCATCATCACATCTATTTATGAGGTGGTAATTCACGGTACACAGGAGTGACATTACTGTTTTCCAATAGGTTGGGAGGTAAGAAGGTAAATGTAGTGTTATAATTAAAGAGTTATATTAATACCATAAATATAATTTATATACATTAAATACATAATTATATTTATCTGTGAGGGGTGCTGATGGAAAATGAATAACATCGGTTCGAGAAGCGGTAGTCTGCCACACACATGATCGACAGTTTCGTCTCCCATTTGATGGAATAAGAGATGAATATAGATTATTACATTAACATGATAAACTATAATTATATTTTAGATAATATTTTTTATATATAATCATATTTAAACAAGTTTTTAAGGATGTAGAGGAATAAATAAAATAAAATGCAAGGTTAAGAATTTAACCTCTTCTTTAGAGAACCTTCATAGGTTTATGCTTAAATTCTTCTTAAGAGGGTTAAAGTATAAAAAAGGCCTATATATGTTGTATTTGTAAGTAGGTAATATATTTGGTTAGGTATTTTTTAATACAATTGGTTTTTGAAGTTTCAATAGGAGAGGAGAGTGGGTGGCCTTTTATGAGTTGAGAAGATGATACACATGGAATTTTTTAAAAGAATAAAGTGTAACCATGTTTGTTAAATGAAAAAAGTATTCAAAATGAGTAATTTATGAACATAATATGTGATAAGGTCTAAATATTGACATAAAATGGGTTTTAGATAAGTTTATAGGTCATCTAACCCCTTATCTTCTTAGTTTAACCCGCTAGTAAACCTGTTTTAACCTTAACCACAAAAAATAATTTTTACTATTTTTACTATTCATTATGTTCAAAACTTTAGCTGAACTTATTAGATAATATTAATTATTCTGATTCCAAATATGGAATACATTTTTCCATGTTCCATTCACATAAGTAGAAATTTTTAATTTAAAATTAATCTCACAGACGTGATGAAAAAGTGATTTTCCAAAGAGAAAAATTTTAAAATCAGAAAAAGTTTTTAAATAAAAAATAAATATTAAATAGATTTTGATGAACTATATTGGATTAATAATAATAATATTGATCTAATTTTACTATTTAATCAAATTTAAATCAAATTTATCATTATAAATTCTTTAAATGAAAAGGAGGTTTCCAATAAAAACCAGTATTTTTTCACTATTCATCAAAAAATTAAACTTTTCATAAAAACCCCAAAAAAACACCCTAAGATAATTTTGATATGTTTATTCTAAAATTGAAGTTTATTTTTTCAAATAAATCTTCTAAAATTGTAAAAAAAAATATTTTTTGTTCACAAAAATCTATACAAATCATTTTTTCAAAAATAAGTAATTTTGGAAGAATATAAAGGCATTACTAAAAATGTATACTTTTTTATCAATATTATTTATTTATATAAAACCATTATAGTTAATTTTTAAAATTTAGTTATTACTGTTAATAATTTCAAGTTTAACAGTTAAGTAATAATTGTCGTGTTTAAATAATAATATTAACAGTGTGTCATAGTTTGTTAAAACTCGATGTTGTGTGTAACATAATCTATCAAAGAAATTAAATTATTTGAAGAAAAATATTTCATAAAAACTCATGATACTACAAATGTGGTCAGTTTTACGTACACATGAAATATGTTTTCTCTTTTCTTATAAAATAAAAGAGATATAAAATGGTTATCCCATAATCATAATAACATCTTAGTATATTTATTATACCAAAGTTATTATTTTAGTATGGGTTACATATATTTAGAGGAATTAGAAGAAGAATAAAATTTGAAAGAGTTGGTAAACATGATTATGAATTCTTTAGTATACTTCCATTAGATGCATACTTAAGGAAATAAGGGTTCTTTATTTAGAAATATCTGATCCTCTAGAACATGGATAAGGATGTTAAGAAGATAAATGGGTAGGGTTTGTTCAAGATATATTACTCAATGAGGTGTAAATAAAAGAGAGAAGGCATGTCCTTTTATATTTGAGTATAGGGGAACTTTTGGAATTACTTAAAAGTATTAAATTAATATAAATTAATTTTCCTGAAAAAATAGATCCAAAATGATATAATTATAATATAAGATGAATATGAGTTTAATCCACTCTTATAATAAATTTTATCTAATTTGTAGTTATGTTTCATCCCTTATAGCATAGTTTTAACCCCCCCCCCCTGTTAACCCTTTTTTACAATTATCATGATATCAATGTTTTTTAATCACTATAGGTCAAAAAAGTTACTATAAATGGACAAGTGACACATAAATAGACCATGGATGGTATTTTAAACCATATAACATTCACTTTGTATAATATAATATTTTCATGAAGTTTAAATCATTAAATAAAATATTGTTTATTATAAAATGACATTAATTAAATTTTTGAAAATATATGAAATATTATAATATAATATGCATCTCACTCATGTAAAATGATTAAAAAATAACATGTATTAAATTACAATGAGTATATGGTACTAATATAATCATACAATAAAATTTTGTTAGGTTTAGATATCACATTAAACATTATCTTTTAGTTTAACCCTTTGGCTAACTAGTTTTAACCATATATACTTGTGATGATGAATTTTTTAATCTAAATGGGTTATAATTTTACATATGTGGTGAAAATTGTTTTATAAATAAACATGGGATTAAATTTTTGACCATTTCTCATTCTAATTGACTTTGAAAACAACATGAACACAAGAGAATTAAAATATAAACCCTTAAAACTTCCCTAATATGTTATATTTATGTTAAAAATTCAGAGGACACTTTTAATCACCATAAAAATATTACTTTTAGTGTTTTAAATTTATTTACTTACTTTTTCTTCTACTTGTGCAAGAACTGTGTTAGCATTGTGTAAAAATTTAAGATAATTATTTTATAAATAAAAATTAAAAATTGAGTACCATGATAAGGAAGAATATATTTATCTTTAAAATAACCATTTATAACCAAAAATGAGTTTTTTTATCTATTCCATAAAATATTATATATATTAAAAGAAAGAAAGTGACATTTTTACTTTATCTTTTACTAAAATATTATAAAGGTAAAATTCAATTTTAAGCAGAAACAAAGGTATTTTCTTGGATTTTTTTTATTATGAATGAAATAGACTCATCCAATTAAATAAAGGAAAGTTTTTTAATTAATTGGAACCCTTATCACATTATTTTTAACCTAAATAACTCATTTATCCTTTACCAAGGTGATAACTTTTAACACGGTTACGATTCATAATTCTAAAAAATAAAAGGGGTCTATTTAAAACAAATTAATTTCATGATTCCAAATATTTAATCTATTTTTCAAGATTAAATATCTATAATTGATAGATATTCATGTGAAAATAAACCTGCAAAGGGAGAAGAAATTTTTTTTCCAAAAAATTAGAATCTTAAGTATAAAATGTTTTTATAGAAAAATACTTATAAAATTAATTCCAATAACGTTAATAGGATTATTTATAATATAAATGAACAAATTTTACTTTTAAACCCATTTTAAAATAAAATGGAACCTTTCATATTCTTGAAACAAAAATATAGTTTTCAATAAAAATATTTATTTTTTACTATCCATTGAAAAATCAAAATTTTCAGAAAATTATCAAAAACTCACTCTAAGATAATTTTGACAAGATTATTTAAAAATTGATATCATATTATAAAATATATTTTAAAAAATTTCCTGTAATTAATTATAATATTCACTCATAAAATTCAATACAAACCATTTTTGAAGAAAACGTATTTTTAAAAAATAAATTGACTAATAAAATTTAGTGCTCATTTTCTTAAAAATTAATCAATAAATTTGTATTGAGTATGAATTATATATATATATATATATATTTCATAATTTGGATAATCGTATTAATACCTACCAATTAAATGGATAGGTTATAATGGTCATATTAAAATAATAATATGCCATGGTTCGTTTAAGCTCGGTGTTGTGTATCTTGTACGCAATCTAATATAGTATTATTTTAAAATATCAATATATTACATATATATCCTTTAAAAAGTAAATATTGAAATAAAAGGTAAAAATAGATGTCATAGTGACCCATGCATTTCATACATGGATATCACATCTTAATAGATGAATAATCTTTACATAACATAACAATCTATGATATAATCCTATAGGTATATTGCCTTTGGAAAGATGGACACATAAACAACTAGTTCATAAAAGATCTATATTATATCCCACCAAATTATTCATAACTAGAACCCTTCTCATACATATCATACTCTGTACTTTTTTTCATAACTTGGGGAAAGGAAACATAAGGAAGGGTGATCTTAGATTCCCCATAAGGATAAAAAATGGGATATATAATGATCATATGATCATAACATGAGCATAATGGTGTGAGAACATGAGCATAAAATTTGAAAATAATACCCCACATATCATAAATCCTAATCTTGAGTCATCGCATAAGTTATGATAGTTTATAATACATGAATCATAAAGTAATGAAAGAACATAATCCATGGAATCATAACATTGGCATAAGACATGGAATTATGGTATAAAAATAAGTATAGAATATCATTTCTTTAGTAGTCAAGGCTCATTGCCAATACTATCATAATGGATCGAGTTCACTCCCCAAACCATCATAGTATTCATGGTTCACTCCCATAATTATCATAATGGACATAGTCCCTTACTAAACCGGCTTCACTCCCCATTCTATTCCTATTTATCTCATTAGATATCAATATTTACACAATGAATTGTAAGGAGATATAGGTCTCACCTATCACATAATGAAAATCATACATATGTGCACCAAATGATCATAAACATTCATCATATAAGAATCCTTGAAAATAAATGGGTTTCATAAACATTCCATCATTTCATCATAGCATAACCCATGGAAAAGAAATGGATTTCATACACATATTTTTAACATAAACGTAAACCATCAAGAGAAAGAATAAGTATGGTATCCTTAGATCATATCCCTAGTAAATCATAAGTGAAACAAAGGGTTGTTGTCTTTGATGAATAGATATAACCTTCAAATATCATTAAAAATTCTTGAGGAAAATATACTTTCCATTTTGAAATAACTTCTTTAAAATATAATTTTTTTGAAAATATTATAGAAAACATTTTCATTGAAAAAAACCATGGAAAATTTTAATGTAAGCTTCAAATCATTAATCGGTCATGGTGGTGGGACATTTTGTTCATGTCATATTAGTTAAAATATATTCTTTTCATACTTTTTTAAAATGTCAAAAACATACCTCATTCAGAAAATGACAAAAATATTCCTTTTAAAACAGTTATTAAAAATTCAAACATGGGTAAAAAGAACTTTGAAAAGTAATTGTAGAATAGAAAAAATATTCTTGGAATTTTTTTTTGAAAACATGGACATTTAAGAGAAAGTATTTTTGACCAAAGAGATAAATGAAGTCGGTATTCCTTAAAAAATATGTTAAGTCTCTTGAGTAAATAAGTTAAAGAAAATGAAACAAAAATAGGTATTTTCAATAAATAACCAGAGAAGAATAAAATTCGTGAGTTTATTGAGAGGTAGATCATAATATTTCCCCATCAAAAACAAAATCATAAACAATCCCACTAAACAATAAGATTGTAATTTAAAACACTTACCTCTTTGGTAACATTTGAAACTTAAGACACAGGAAATAAATAAACTAAAATGGATATTTAAATCCCTATAAAATTCCTTTGAAACATCATAAAATACATTCAAGGTTAGTATATCACTACGGGAAAAACGGATTTTTACAACGGGTTATTTGTGATAGGAATAAATTTCATCGCAAATAGTCCGTCAAAGAGGTTATTTGTGATGGGAGAATCAACTCGTCGCAAATAAGTAGTTATTTACGACGAGACTTGGGGTCCCATCGCAAAAATCAGGAGGCGGTGAATACTATTTGTGAAAGGGGAATTTCCGGTCGTAAATAGTGTGTCCGTCGTAGGGTATTTATAACGAGAACCGTCGCAAATACCCGGCGACAGTATATACTATTTGCGACGGGATATTGTCCTATCGCAAATAGTGTGTCGGCAGGTCACTTTTTGTGATGGAACCCGTTGCAAATACTCTTTTAACCACCAACAGTAATTAATGTGGCCGAAGGTATTTGCGACGGGACCCGTCACAAAAAGTACTATTTGCGACGAGTATCCCGTTGAAAATATTCTCACCGTAACTAATCTAACCTATATATACCCCCCATCTGTTTTATCCTTCCTCTCAATCCATACTTTCTCTATCTCTCTAAACTCTAATTTTAGAGTGAAAATTTTTCTAAGTTAGTTTTTTATTACAAAAAAGTTGTGAAGCCGTCTACAATTATAAGATATCAAGTTTAAAGGTATTTATGTTTTATTTAATTTAGTATTTATTTCATTTTTTATATTAATTTTAATTATTGTTGATTAGTTGTAATTAAATTAGATTTAAATTGTTTTGTCATCAGTATTTATTTGTAATAATAAATTGAAATTGTTAGTACTGATTCTTAGTAATTAGTAATAATTAATAATTATTAACGATAATTAGTAATGTATATAAATAATTTGCAGTAATTAGTAATTAGTAGCTGTAATTTGTCGTAATTAATAGTAATTAACGCTAATAAGTAATAATTAGGAATAAATAGTAATAAATAGGAAAAAATAGTAATAAATATTTACAATTAGTAATAAATACTAATAATTATTAATAGATACTAATAATTAGTAATAAATACTAATAATTAGTAATAAATAGTAATAAATAGTACTAAATAGTAATAAATAGTAATAATTAGTAATAATTAGTAATAAACAGTAATAATTAGCAATAATTAGTAATAATTAGTAATAAATAGTAATAAATAGTATTAAATAGTAATAATTAGCAATAATTAGTAATAAATAGTATTAAATAGTACAAAATAGTAATAAATAATAATAAATAGTAATAATTAGTAATAAATAGTAATAATTAGTAATAAATAGTAATAATTAGTAATAATTAGTAATAATCAGTAATAATTGGTAATAATTAGTAATAAATAGTAGTAATCAGTAGTAAGTGGTAGTAAATAGTTGTAAATAGTACTAAATGGTCATAAATAGTAGTAAATAGTAGTAAATCGTACTAAATAGTAGTAATTAGTAGTAAATAGTAGTAAATAGTAGTAATTAGTAGTAATTGGTAATAATTAGTAGTAAATAGTAGTAATTAGTAGTAATTAGTAGTAAATAGTAGTAATTAGTAGTAATTAGTGGTAATTAGTAGTAATTAGTAGTAATTAGTAGTAAATGGTACTAAGCAGTAATTATTAGTATTAATTAGTATTAATTAGTAATTAGTACTAATTAGTAATAATTAGTAATAATTAGTAATAAATAATAATAATTAGTAATAATTAGTAATAATTAGTAATAATTAGTAATAATTAGTAATAATTAGTAATAATTAGTAATAATTAGTAATAATTAGTAATAATTAGTAATAAATAGTAATAAATATTAATAAATAGTAATAAATAGTAATAATTTGTAATAATTTGTAATAATTAGTAATAAATAGTAATAATTAGTAATAATTAGTAATAAATAGTAATAATTAGTAATAATTAGTAATAATTAGTAATAATTGGTAATAATTGGTAATAATTAGTAATAAATAGTAATAATTAGTAATAATTAGTAATAATTAGTAATAATTAGTAATAAATAGTAATAAATATGAAGAAATATGAATAATTAGTAATAAATAGGAACAATTAGTAATAATTAGTTAGAAATAGGAATAATTGGTAATAATTGGTAATAATTAGTAATAATTAGTAATAATTAGTAATAATTAGTAATAATTAGGAATAATTAGGAATAATTAGGAATAATTAAGAATAATTAAAAATAATTAGGAATAATTAGTAATAATTATGAATAATTAGGAATAATTAGAAATAATTAAGAATAATTAGGAATAATTAAGAATAAAATCAATTGTAATAAATTATAATAACATGGAATAATTTCCAAGGGATTGGCAGCACTCCTTTTGCTCGATGACTCTTCTCCTTTCAACTCTCACTAACTCAAAACATTATGAAAAATATGCTTCTACGTATGCATATCCAATCTCATATGCAGGAGTTTGGATATGCATTCATAGGACCAAATTTTTCATAATGTTTTCAAGTGGTGACAATTATTAGAAGATGATGCATCGATGAAAAGGGGGCTCTTTTGTCTGAAGGCTCATTTATTTGCATCTTTCTCGCACTGAAATCACAGTGAAGAATCTGCTCGGAGGTACGCATATCCATTCTCATATACACGAGAATGGATATGCGTAACTCCGAGTAGATTTTTCATTGTGATTTTAGTGTGAGAAAGTTGAAAGTAAATGAGCCGTCGGACAAAAGAGCAGCTGTCAATCCACGGGAAATTATGTCGCCCATAATTAATGGTAATTATTAATAAGTAGTTGTAATTATTTATCTTTTTTTCTTGGATAGTTTTTTTCTAATTTCAAATTATTCAAAAATAGTAATGATTTTATATTTTGTAGAAACATATGGAATGAGGAAGTCGACAACATACATTTTTAGATGATCACGCTTGGATAAATCAGCATAGAAATCCAAACGGTTCTTATTTAAATCCTGTATATATTGAGGGTGTTGAATTTTTCTTATCATTTGCATCATCAAAATCAGAATCTATTTTAGAAGGCACAATTAAGTGTCCTTGTAAAAAATGTGCTCTTAGAATGTTTGACACATTTGAAAAGGTTGGGGGACATCTCTTTCATTTTGGTTTTCAACTAGATTATGTTTTTTGGTATCAACATGGTGAACGCAGTTCCATAGAAGATACTAATAACTTGATTTTGGATCCATCACAGTTTCAAATTTTGGTACATGATGTTATAGGTCCATATGTTCAAAAAACTGAAACTCGGGATGATATCGATTTAACTCTTGAGTTAGAACCATCTGAATTTTATGAGTTGTTGAGGTCTTCTGATGATACATTATATCCTGGTTGTAAGATAAGAAAATTAGAAGTGGTTGCAAAATTAATGGATATTAAATCAGATAAAGCAATGTCAAACAACTGTTTTGATCAGATATTTTCTTTGGTTAAAACACTATTACCTGAAGGAAATGTGTTGCCTAAAAATTACTATGAGAGCAAGAGGTTGGTTCATAATCTGGGCCTTAATTATCGAAATATTCATGCATGTAAAAATGATTGCATCTTATATTTTGGTGAAAATGATTCATTGGATAGTTTTCCTACATATAGACAATAAAGGTATAAAGAAGCTCAACCAGGGAAGTTTGGATTGATTCATGTAAAAAGTTGAGATATTTCCCGCTTATACCCAGGTTGTAGCATTTATTTATGTCTCAGAACACAACATCAATGATGTCATGGCACAAAACCAAAATTTCAACCAGTAAAATCTTGAATCATCCATATGATGGTGATTCATGGAAACATTTTGACTGAATGCATCCATCTTTTTCTTTAGAAGCCAAGAATGTGCGACTGGGTCTTTCTACTGATGGTTTCTATCCATTTGGTTTTTATGGTAGTCAGTATTCATGTTGTCTTGTCTTTATAACTCCATACAATTTACCTATATGGATGTTGATGATGGAGCCCCATATATTTTTGACATTATTAATCCTAGGACATCCAAAAAAATATTGATGTTTATTTGAAACCATTGATTGATGATTTAAATTCATTTTGGAGTAATGGTGTTAGTACATATGATGTTGTTGCGAAACAAAATTTCATATTAAAATCTGCATTGATGTAGAAAATTAGTGACTTCTCGGCATATGGCATATTATCTAGCTGGAGTACACATGGTCTGAAATCATGTCCTTAATGTATGAAATACAACAAACCATTTATGCTTTTCAATGGAAAAAAAACTTTCTATTTTTACTTCCATCACAGAATTCTTCCAACCGATCATCCTTTTCAGAGGAACAAATATCATTTTAGAAAAGACACAATTGAAAGGGATGAACCTCAAAAAATGATCTCAGGTACAGAGTTAAAATCGGTTTTATTTTCATTACCTACCATTACATTTGGTCCAAAATTAAAGCAACAGAAAATTCATGGCTTTGGGAAAGAACACAATTGGATAAAATGGAGCATTTTTTGGGATCTGCCATATTGGTCTGATTTGTTGGTCCGACACATGTTGGATGTCATGCATATTGAGAATAACTATTTTGATAATTTATTTCATAAAGTTTTGGATACACCAGGTAAGACCAAAGATAATGTTAAGGCATGATTAGATCTTTCCCAAATTTGCAGGCGACCAGAACTTAAACTGTTTCAAAATGTCAGATCACAGAGTTTAATGAAGCCAAAAGCATCTTATATACTGTCCAAAGAGATTTTCTTATTATTTTGTCAGTGGATTGCATATTTGAGACTTCCAAATGGATATGATTTCAATTTGGTCATAAGTGTTAAGAATGGTCATATTACTGGATTAAAAAGACATGATTTTCATGTTATAATGGAAAGACTTATGATGATTGGATTCAGAGGTTTGTTGAATTATATGATTTGGGATTTGATAATAGACATATCATATATTTTTTGAGACATTTGTGTGACGAAAACAAACTACGATTCACTAAGAAAACTGGAAGAAGATGTTGTTGTAATAATATGTAAACTGGAAAAAATCTTCCCACCGGCTTTCCTTAACTCAATAGAACATCTGATATTACATTTTCTACATGAAGATAAATGTGGTGGTCTAGTATAGTTTTGATGGATATACCCATTCAAGAGATTCATATAGAAATTGAAGAAAAAAGTATGTAACAAAGAATCAATTGAAGACCTCATCACTAGGTGGGTGGTGGTAGCACTGGTAGTAGATACTGACCATCGGGTGGTGGTAGCACTGGTGCATCACCCGGTGGGGCCATCTCTAGAACTGGTCCCTGAACGAACACCTCATCACTAGGCGGCTTGTCCTCATGACCTCATATCAGGATCCTAGATGGTCATCCATGTAGAGGCATCCTGAGATAGATCAAGATGTACCACGGTAAGAAGGTTATACCTGTTGAGCTAACTCTTATTCAAAAATAAGGATACACTTATGCAACCAGTTTTTTCATGTATTGAGCCAAAAATAGAATTAAAGGTCCTGGTGTATGGATACGTCGGTCATCGCACCAACACGGGACTCCCCAAATCTAAAAGTCAAACTCACAACACTTAACAATGCTACCCCAAAACAAAACATCAAACTCCAAATCTTTAAGGGGGAACCGACCTTCCTCTGATACCACTTTGTCACGACCCGTCCCCAGGGCCCATGTCGTGACTACCCCAAGCTTGCCTCCCGAAGGCCAGGGGCTGGTGACTAGAGTTGAAGGCATCAACCTAAAAGTGGTAGGCATTTTTCTAAGTACTTGTACGAACACACACACACCCAACCACATCCCAACACACTAAAAAGGGAAAATAAGTACCACTAAAACAAATCTGAGTGCAAGTACAACTGAAAGTAAGTTAGATAGAATAAAAACCCAACAAGGAACTAAAAACAGAAAGTAAAAAAAGGAAACTATGATGGCCATCTGCAGTAAACCCCACCTGATCACAAGAGTAGTGAAGCTACTGGAAGCTGAAGTAGTATTTACTATCTTCCTGGTCCTATTGGGCCTCGCCTAGTCCTAGGCCACCAAGTCCATCATCGAATCATCTATCAGTCCCATCTCCCTGAGCACCCCTATCAAAACATCGGTCATTTTCACCAGACACAACACATGTGGGCGAAGCCTGTATAGGGGTGAGTAACACGGTACTCATTAGGGACCCCAAAACAAAAAAGGAAATACCACATAGCAATTACTCAAAGTAAAACACGAAACACAAGACAACTCACACAAGGTATATTTTAGGGTAGTAACAGTAGCATCGTCAGTCACAAATGTCAAACTCCTCGGCTGTTGGAGAACTCCTCCTTTATCGAGTAAAATGGGCCTACTAGGTCATATAGAGCCACTTCGTACTAACCTTTGACTGTTGTGGTACTTATCCCATATTAGTATTATGGGTATGTTGGGTCACACAGAGTCTCTCCCCACTGTGGGCCTGTTGGGTCACACAGAGCCACTTCCCACCTTGGCTGAACTAAGGTATTCCTCTTGTCAATTACCATGGGTCTGTCGGGTCACACGGAGCCGCTCCCCACCATGGGCCTATTGGGCCACACAGAGCCTCTTCCCAGCAGGCCATCGTCAATCAATCTTCAGGTCTCAGCCAATCGTAGGGTTCCGTAAGTAGCGCACTTGGTAGAACTGCTCCTCAAGCCATTTTTCACCTACCTAAATCCATAAAAGTCACCACAAAGCATTCCAAAATATCTTCCACCTCGAGAGGGTCCCAACACCACAAACGTCCCATCAATTGGACATGCTATTTGTAAGATATGAGCATTTTAGTAACCAGGGGACCAGTTACAATGGGGCCTGGTCTGACCTAGTCAGAACGATCCGACCAACCTGGCTCGGGGGTTCCACATATCATGGTTCATTTAGGCAGACTCAACCTAACCTGGTATGGGTCGAGGCCTGTCTGGTTCGGCCTAGGCAGTGGGCCAGGCCCAATAGGCCTTGATGGACCCGGTCTGATTTAGTTGAGGGTCCAGCCCGTCGGGTCACCCAGCGACCCAGTCTAGTTCAACTCAGCCCAAAGGAGTGTGGGTCCGGCCTTCTGGTGCGGGCCCGGCCCACTGGGCATGGGTTCGGCCTGGGCCGCTGGGGGCGCGGCTCGCTAGTCTAAATACTGGCCGCGTTAGCAGCTGGTGGGGTGCGCCTGGAATACAACATTCCGTAGCGTCCCTCCCTGTCCGAGCACAGCCCGAAGGAGCGGGCCGCTCCTTTACATGCCTACAGCCGGTGAAAACCTTCTTCCCTCTACTTCACTTATGGACTTAGTCCGTAGGTTGACCCCGGTCAATGTGGCTCCATGTTGGTGTCGCGGGTCTCTAGTACCGCAGCCTGAACGGTCGCGGGTTACATCGCACCGTTGCACCGCTGGGTTATGCTGATCCACCTGGCCGTCGGCACGGCCGGTGACCTGCTCCTTCTATTCATCACATGGTTGGCATGTGTCGTTGCCACCACCGTGTGTTGCCACTGTCGGCACCGGTACGCTGGAAAATCCTTTAGTGGACCACCGGATGCACTCTGGTGGTTCGTTCTTCGTGTCGTTTGCGCCCACGTCCTCTGGGGAGCATCCTCTTTACCGCTAAGCCTTCAAAGCCGCATTATCATCACTTTAGACAAATAATTCACCAAGTGTATACAAACGGAGGGGTTTGGGACATTGTTTGTGTTGTCCCACACCCTCAGTGTTAGAAGGTTTAAATATGGGGGAGGTTTGGGGAGTCTCCGTTCAATCGTTACATGACAATATTTGAATCCTGAAAATAAATCCCTGAGAATGAAACACCCTCTTGCGTAAATGCACGAATCACGGGTCAACTTGTTTTTGGGTTGACCCATGTTCGTTATTTATAGAAAAGGATGGGGAAGAAAAACAATTCAAAAACCCCTACCTCTTTGAAGTTCATTACCGCACATTCGTCCACGAGGGGTGAAGATGTCGGTGTCGCTTCTTGGCTCTGATTCTAGAAAGGCGTGACAAATAAGATGTAGTTTTGTCGGCGTTCTTCGTTCTTCACTAGGGTGGAAGTCCATCAGAGATTTTCCAGAGAATCCTCCAAATTTTTTATCCCTATTTTCCCCATTGTGTTGAACTATAAATAGGAGCACGTCGCAGTGTTCCCATTATGATGCAACATCGCGCCGTTACGTTGTTTTATTTAAGAAATAGTGTCGTTGTTACACATCATTAAAGCGTCATTATACTGTGAGTTTAACAAGCCATTAATGAACCTCATTGGTGCACATCGTCACCGCCCTATCATTTCCCAACAACGTATCCATCTTCCACACAAAAGTGAGAAAGAAAATAAAATAATTCTTTAAATTATTTTATTATTTTTCTCGAAAAAGTCTGAAAAATATCTTTTCTGCTCGGCCCTTTCCAGCCGAAGATAAGTCACTTCTAGGAGAATCTCGGCATTCTAAATTCAATGGTGCCCTCAGATTTTTGATCCAAGCAATGGATTAAATGATAGAAAATCTCGCTTTCACATTTACTGAACGTTCCTTTAAAATTTTTAAAATTTTGTTCCAGGCTCTCAAGACCTCGGAATCACATGCCGTCAAATTTCGCAGTCTTGAAATAATTCCATATAAATAAAAAAAATTACACAGAAATTATGAGACGTTACATTCATAATCATAATGAAATTTAAGTATATTTAGAATAATAAATTTAGTATTCTTTGAGTAATATAAATAATTTAGAGGATTTAAAATAATAATTAAAAATAAAGTGATCAGTTAAGGCGATTACATCTTATTTGAAATAACTCCTTTTGCTCTCCTCTTAAGGGCTCTAGGGTTTATCTTTTGGGAAGGATAAAACCTCTAGAATGTGTATATTGAATTGGATAAGAGTAATTGGTGGATTTTTTTATCTAGAAGGGTTAAATTTATGCGAAGAATAGAAAGAAGGAGTGCTCTTTTATAATTGATGGGAGGGGCACCCTTAAAATTTCTTAAAATAATAAAATATATTAAAGTCATTCTCAAGGAAAATGGTTCCAAATGGCTTATAAATGGTAATAGGACGACATTTTAGACCATATTTTATACCCATTTCCCTATTTTATTATTTTTATTATTCCTAAGTAATTTAGTAAAATATTACTTTCATAAAATATCATTATTTCCAATTTATACATTATTCATTTAATTTGAATTTAAAAAAAATTATAATAAAAAGTTTTTAATTCAAATATAATTATTTAAAATAAAATTAATATGTAATATTAATCTAAAAATTTATTGTAAGAAATTAACTCACTCAAATTATATTACTTTTAATATTTTTAAAAACATTTTATATTTTTTTATTAATTATAGAAATAATGCATCGGTGTTGCATAAGCATTTAATGTCATTATATAATTAATAAAAAATTAAAAATAAATTTCTATCATGAAAATAAATTTCTTAATATAAAAATAGATACTTATATTCATTGATAACATTCTATTTTCCCTGTGTGGACACATAAGAGATATTAAAAACTATGAGAGTATCATTTTGTAACTTTCTAAGCTTTAAATATTATATCGTTCATTTTCTTGGATAAGTTTCCATTAAACAACTCAATTTCAATCCTAGGGTGAAAAAGGTGTAATTAATTTCATCTAATAAGAACAATGGTGAAAAATTAGTCTTATCACTTATTTTTAACAAAAATTACCCTAATTTACCCATTAATGAGGTGATATATTTTACCACATTTATTATTTATATTAACCATGAATAAAATGGATCTATTTACCAAATTTTAACATCATGATTAAAAATATGAAATAAATTTTATTAAATTAAATTTCTATATGTGGTAGAAATTAATTTTAAAATAAGCACGCAACACGTAAGGAAAATCACTTTTTAAGAAAATAAATTTTTAAGCTTAAATCATGGTTTATTATTTTCCCTTGCCTAGAAAAAATATTAAATAAAAGATAAAACACTTTATTTAATATATAATATATAATTTTCAATTAAATAATTCAAAAATAGTGATTATATTTTATTATGATAAATATAAATTGTGTGCATAAAAACAATTTTTCAAAAAAAATAT
This sequence comes from Viscum album, assembly GCA_963277665.1. Lineage (NCBI taxonomy): Eukaryota > Viridiplantae > Streptophyta > Magnoliopsida > Santalales > Viscaceae > Viscum > Viscum album. Next base: position 395,471,516 of record OY728151.1, on the reverse strand, counting down.
CTCTTTTACATTCAAATGATTTTTATTTTTATTTCTAATTAATTTATACCCAAAGAGTTTCTTTATACTTATGTAACCATAAATTTTTCATAATTTAGTTAGTCATATTCATAGTTTTTAGTCCAACAGTAAGGTGATAACTAGAGTTTAATTGTATATAGATGTTCGTTTAAACTTGGTGTTGCGTGAAACACAAGATATCAAAGAAATTGAATTTATTTTAAAAATATATATCATAAATTATAGGGGTGTTACATTCTACCCTTCATTAAATGAATTTATTCCTATAAATTCATCACTTTTATAAAAATAAATGATGATATATTTGTTTTATTTCATTCTTAGGTTCTCATATAGGTTCTTCGAATTTGTGATTTCTCTAGAGAACTTTCACTAAGTGAGTAGTCTTGTTCCATTGTAACGACCCGATCTTTTTGAGTAGTATATTAACTTAATCTTAATGATTTAATAAGATGTTAATGGTTAATTCAGAAAGAGGAGTCGATGGATTCATCCAATAGACTCGAACCTTATGAAGCCCACTTATCAGAGCTCGGGAAGGAGGTAGCATCTGTGGGCTTCGCTTTGGACCAAGCCCAAGCCGAACTCCAGCGTGTCAAGCTTCAACGGAAACGCCTGCGGGAGAAGTTCAAGTTAGTATAGATTACTACTAGGGCAATGTTATCTGAGCCTCCCTCAGATTCTCTCACCATAGCACACCTTACACTTAGGTCATATGCCGGTGTTATAAGGGGTTATGTGATGAGAACCTAGCCTCTTTGTGTAATCCTTTGGGATGAATGAATTGAGATTTCTTCCTTTAGTGATGTTTGTGAAATTTCAAATATCCGGATAATTTTAGGATGTATTTTATTGATGAATTTTGAAAAAAGGATATTTTAAAATATTTATGTAAACCCTAAATAATTAATGATGTGTAATGATTTTCAAAAAATGGTCTTCTACAAAAGTGTTTAGTAAGGAATTTGGAGTCTAATAAGATCAACTTAATTTTTGATGAATAGTAAATTATGAATAGTGATTTTACGCTTAGGATTAGTAATGTGACCAAATGGATTAGTAATTTCACTCAAAGAAAGTTTTAATATAATTTAGACACCTAGATTAAGTAATGTGATTCAATAAAAAGGGTAAATAATGGTTTCATAAATTATTAGCCAAGTATTAGTTTTTTCGGGTGAATAGTGTTTTTTAATTAAAAATTTAATTAAAAATAATTAGAAAATTATTTTTATAAAAAGGACTTTATTTTTGAACTCATATCATCGATATTATGTTATGGTAATTTTTGGGGATTTTTCTGGAAAAAATGAATTCTCGATGAATAGTGATTTTATTTAAAGATTAAATTAAAAATATTTAGAAAATTATTTTTATAAAATGGAGTTCATAAATGTAATTAGAGCATCGATTTTTGGTTAAGGTGAAATTTTGGGACTTTTCTGAGTAAGATGAATTTTTCAGTGAATAGTAAAAATGCAGTTTTAGGGTTTCGGTATGTTTAATGACATCATAACTGTGTCATGATGATGTCATGAAATATTTTAAGGGTTGTCCGGCCAAGGGTGATGAATTATTGTTTTGTGGGCCCCATGTGGCATAACTCTATGGTAAATGATAAGGGAGAGCACATAGTTTTGAGAAAAGCACTTGTGAGGTGTCCCTTGGCCATTAATGCCTTGTCCCCTCACTTTCCCTATAAATACCCACCCTTTACTCCTTTAGTTTTCACTCCCAACTCTCCCCCAACGAAGTTATGGTCTCCTTACCTTCCAAGGAGTCCTCCCAAGGTGCCCCCAAGCCCTCAAGGTCCAAAACTTTGAGTTTTAAGAGTTACGTTTTAAGGTAAGGGATCTGACCTCTCTCTTTCTTTTCATGTAATCTCTTTTATGTCATTCCTTTTATGCTCCATGTTCTTATGTGAGAGGATGTTATTTTATATTCCTCTTAATTCCCTTTTCATGTTTATATGATGAGAGATCCCCTCTTACTCTCATCATTTCGTTTTATGAAAGTTTAAGTGACGCCGTTAGGCTGCCGAATTTTTAAGGGATTCTTTCACCCTTCTCATTTTTCAAGTTCGATTTTCATGTCAAGTCTTTCAAGTTCCTTTTTATTATGTTGGGGTATGATCTCTATATCTATCATAATGATCTCTTATGATCATATGATGAGAGACCCTATTTGATCTTGTCAAATCATTTTTATTGAAGTTTAAGTGACGTCGTTAGGCTGCCGAATTTTCATAAGAGAAATCTTATTTTTGTCTCACTTCCATGTTTTTCATTTCATATGGTATATCATTCAAATTTCATTACCATGTTCTTAAATCCCTTATATTCTGTCCCCTACTGTTTTATGGATCATTTATGAGTGGGTGACCCATGTCCCCTCTCTTTTCAATGTTTTCTAAAACCTTGTAACATAGCCGTTATGCTGCAGAATTTTCGTCTCAAAATGCCTCTCTCTTTTCTCAAAATTATTTTATGTTATAAAGTGAATAATCAAAGCTATTATTTCTACAAGGTTATTCACATATATATCAAAATGTTCTATTTTAAATTCTGGGATTTACATACATGAGACCCGCTTTCCCTTTACGTGGGTTTAAAGTGACATTAAGATCATGTCTTTAAAGCAGTTTTTAGAACGTTATTATTATGAAATGAAACCCATTTATTTTGTGCTATATGGGTTCTTTATGAAATGTTTGATGATGATATATTTGGATCACATGATAATAAAGGCAAATTTAAGGGTGCGCCCTGATAGCGCTCCAATGCATTGGGTAATGATGTAACTACTAGAGATTACAATTTTCACCATACCTTGGTGAATAACCTTGGTAATTTTCAAATGACACCTTGGGGATGGACCTTGGTGATATGTTCATGATTGTCTATGTTAAATGATGTAGCCACATCTTCAAGTTATGAAAAATGTTATTTTTATTATGAAATGACTCATGATTTCTTTCTCATGCCTTAAAGTTCTTTTCATGTCCTTATTGAAGTATCTCAAGTTCACATGTAAAATGTTCATCTTGTTTCCCTTACTGGGCCTTCTGCTCACCCTTTATTTTGATGTATGTCCCCAGGTTATGAGATACAGTAATGAACCTAGGATGAACTTAAGGAGAAGCCTTTCAAGTGTTTAAGAAGAATTCTTTATGTTGTTTGCATGTATTATGTTCCTAGTTTCCAAGACACTAGACCTTAAAGATCCTCAGTTTTGTGTAATGTAATGAAAGTTTATGTTATAAAAAGGCGGGATGCTATAGTTGGTATCAAAGGATGGTTTAGTTATTTGTGGAAATTAGTATATAAAAACTTTAGGAAGAACCCTATAGAAAAGTTTAAATATAGGAAAATTTCCTGGTATTTTGGTAAGTATTGAGTAAGTGGTTTATCAAACAAATACATCCTTGTCTGGATACGAGCAGGTAGAGGCGGCTCTGGCACAGATGTACATAAGGGTAAAACCCAAAAACACCGCTTTGAGCTAGACTCGAACGGGAACTGGTGCACGATAACGGGCCTTACTTCACTCTTGGTTACGACACTCCCGGGGGATATGTTTGGTTAATCACAAGCTTTTTATGAATCACTATGAAGGAATTATAGAGAAGTGTAATTGTCTAAGCATGAAGTCTTAGTTAAAAGATTCATAAATGAAATAAGTTTCTCACTAAGGTTTTATTCTTTTAGAAAATGGCGGGCAATAGGAGGAACCGTGCAGATGGTGACCGCAATGCACCATGTGCTGACGGCCCTCCGATGGAAGCTGGAATGGAAACATTCATGTGAATGATGGACCAACTGACTCAAGTTATGAGTAATAACTTGAATCAAGCTGAGAGTCCGATCTCACCACGAAGGGAACAACTTTCTGTTGATTCCTTTATGCGTCAATGACCACCAACATTCAGTGGATCTACTAACCCATTGGTTGCGGAACAATGGATAAGCTCCATTGAAAAGATCTTTTCTGTACTTCATTGTTCAGAACAAGAAAAAGTCACCCTTACTGTTTACGACCTAGAGGGAGAAGCTGATCGGTGGTGGTCACTGATCAAAAACATGAAGCCACGAGGAGAGATGGAAGCTATGGAGTGGGAAGAGTTTCGGGGAATATTCTTTAATAAGTATTTCCCTCGTTCGATGAGAACGAGAATGGAGAAAGAATTTCTCGAGCTGAAGTAGAAGGAGAGTGAATCAGTTGGAACTTAAGAGATGAACTTCACAAGGCTTTCCCGTTATACCTCAAGCTTTGTCATGGACCCTAATGGGAAGGTTGATAGATTCTTTGGCGGACTACGACCTCATCTGCGGAAGAATCTAGCCAACAGGGACTACGATAGCTATGAAGAAATAGTTCGAAGTGCTATGAAAGTTGAACTAGAGTTTAGGGAGACACAGTGGTCTCACAAATCTAATGAGAAGAAGAGAACTCTAGAACCAAGCCTGGGAAGAATTTTTGATCAGGAAAGAGGTGGAAAGCATATGCAACATGCCACATGTAATAAATGTGGGAAGAAGCATTCGGGGAACTGCTTGATCGGAAGTGGTAAGTGCTATAGGTGTGGAAAAGAAGGCCATATTTCTCGGAATTGTTGTAGTGATGTTAAGCCTCAACTTCCCAACACTAACGACAGAGGAAAGATGGTTCTGGCCCTACCCGAAGTCACATGCTTCAAGTGTGGAAAGCTTGGGCACTTTGCTAATCAATGTCCAAATCCGAGGGCGGTAGAGGGGAATCACCATCAACTCAGCAGAGGCCAAGGGAGCAAGGTCATGATTTCGCTATCACAATAGCTGAAGTTGAAGTCCCGAACGATGTGGTAGCAGGTAATCTTGTCGTCCTCTCAAAACTAGAAAGTACTTTATTTGATTCTGGTTCTACACATTCCTTTATTTCCTCCAAGTTTGCAAGGAATATAGAATCAATCCCTGAACTGCTAGAGGTAGAGTTGTCAGTCAAGACTCCAAGTGGGATTATCCTTGCATCAAAAGTATTTAGAGACTCTAGTGTTTACTTTGGTGAGCACAATCTTATCGCAAATCTAGTAGTCATTCCCATGATGGAATTCGACATTATACTAGGGATGGACTGGATCTCAAAGTATAATGCTGAGATCAAATGCAGAAGTAAGGAAATCTCAGTAGTCTTGAATGAACAACCTACAGTTATCTTCCAAGGAGAGATATCCCGAACGGATCCCTATCTAGAAGCACCTCCTATAGCTTTCTTTATGGAGTTAATTGGTGATGAGGAAGAAGGAAAAGGGAGCATACTAGTAGAATATGTTCCAATTGTTCAAGAATACATGGATGTATTTCCTGAGGAGTTACCTGGACCTCCCCCCGAAAGAGAGGTAGAGTTCTCCATTGAACTCGTACCTGGGTCTCAAACGATATCAAAGACTCCGTATAGAATGGAAAATGTGGAGCTAGAAGAGTTAAAGAAACAACTCCAAGACTTGTTGGAGAAGGGGTTTATCCGACCGAGTGTGTCTCCTTGGGGAGCACCAGTTCTCTTTGTGAAGAAGAAGGATGGATCAATGAGGCTATGCATTGATTATAGAGAACTGAACGGGATCATAGTGAAGAACAGATACCCTCTTCCAAGAATTGATGATTTATTTGACTAACTTCGCGGGGCTCAATTCTTATCCAAGATTGACCTTCGATCTGGTTATCATCAATTGAGGGTGAAGAAGGAAGATATTCCAAAGACTGCCTTCTGATCAAGATATGGGCATTATGAGTTTACTGTTATGCCCTTCGTCTTGACTAATGCTCCTGATATTTTCATGGATTTGATGAATAGAGTCTTTAAGGACTACCTTGATAACTTTGTGGTAGTTTTTATTGATGATATTTTAATATATTCAAAAAGTTGTGAGGAGCATGAAGATCAAATGAGGGTTATTTTAAAAACTCTGCAGAAGGAGAGGCTCTTTGGAAAGTTTAGCAAGTGTGATTTTTGGTTACAACAAGTGGCTTTCTTGGGGCACATCGTAACCAATGAAGGAATCTCGGTTGACCCTGCAAAGACAATGGTTGTGGAGGAGTGGCCTCAACCCACAACAGTAACTGAGATTCGTAGTTTCCTTGGTTTAGCGGGATAATATAGGAGGTTTGTGAAAAACTTTTCACGACTTTCTAATCCACTAACCAAGTTGACTCGAAAAGGGGTTAAGTTCATCTGGACAAAGGAATGCGAGGAAAGTTTCCAAGAGCTGAAGAAGAGATTGGTTACTGCACCTGTGTTAACACTACCCTCTATCGGAGAAGGATTCGTTATTTTTAGCGATGCATCTCTGAAAGGTCTTGGGTGCGTCCTCATGCAAAATGACAAGGTAATTGCTTATGCATCTCGACAGTTGAAGATTCATAAGCAAAATTATCCTACGCATGATCTAGAGCTAGCGGCAGTTGTTTTTTCTCTAAAGATATGGAGGCACTATCTTTATGGGGAGAAATGTGATATATACACCGACCACCAAAGTTTAAAGTATATTTTCACGCAGAAAGAATTGAACATGAGACAAAGGAGATGGTTGGAGCTTATTAAAGACTATGATTGTTCAATTCATTATCACCCTGGAAGATCAAATAAAGTCGTGGATGCGTTAAGCAGGAAAGATCCTGTTGTTCTGGAAACAATGAGGATCCTAGGAGATCCCTTGATTAAAGATCTAGTAAAATTGGACATGGGAATTATAAGGAACAGGACATCATCAAACCTATCCCAAATGATTTCTCAACCTTCATTACTAGAGAAGATCAAGAAGGCTAAAAAAGAAGATCCTTTACTGCAGGAGAAGTTTGAGGCTGTAAAGGATGGGAAGTTCCCTGATTTCAATATTGATCAAGAAAGTGTATTGAAATTTCGTACAAGACTATGTGTTCCATATATTCCGGAGATAAAGAAAGAACTGATGGATGAAGCTCATAGCTCTACTTTCTCTATACACCCGGGAAGCACTAAGATTTATAGAGACCTTTGTGATCATTATTGGTGGGATAACATGAAGAGGGAGATTGTTGATTACACTACAAGGTTCCTGGTGTGTCAGCAAGTAAAAACTGAATGACAACTTCCTAAGGGGGTATTACAACCGCTACCCATACCAGTATGGAAGTGGGATAATATCACTATGTACTTTGTAACTGGTCTCCCGAAAACATCCATAGGAAACAATGCGATATGGGTTATTGTGGACCGTCTCACCAAGACCGCCCATTTTATCTCTATTCGGGAAGATTTATCTCTAGATCAACTTGCCAAGATATACGTGAAGTAAGTGGTAAGGCTGCATGGGGTACCACTATCCATCGTGTCTGATCGTGATCCAAGATTCACATCAAAATTCTGGAGAAGTCTCCAGCATGCTCTAAATACTGAATTGAATTTTAGTACGGCCTATCATCCTCAAACCGATGGCCAATCTGAGAGGACTATTTAGAAACTCGAAGACATGCTGAGATTATGCTCAATGGAATTTAAAGGTGGATGGGATCAACACCTCCCATTAGTTGAGTTCTCCTATAACAACAGCTTCCATTCAAGTATTCAGATGGCACCCTATGAAGCTCTGTATGGAAAGCGATGTAGAACTCCTACTTGTTGGGATGAAACTGGTGAGAGAAAGCTTCTTGGGCCTGATCTTGTGCAAGAGATGACAGAACAGGTTCATGCCATCCAACAACACATAAAGGCTGCTCAGAGTCGGCAGAAGAGCTATGCTGACAACCGTCGAAGGGACTTGGAGTTTGGTTTTGGCGACAAAGTCTTCCTTCGAATTTCTCCATGGAAAAGAGTCATGCGGTTTGGGAAGAAAGGGAAGCACAGCCCTAGGTACATTGGCCCCTATGAAATCCTTGATCACATAGGAGCAGTGGCCTATCGTCTAGCACTTCCACCGAACCTAGCTCAAGTTCACGATGTCTTCCATGTATCTCTCTTGAGGAAGTACATACCCGACCCTTCGCATGTACTGAACCCAGAGGTGGTACAACTGGAACATGACCTCTCTTATGAGGAGCAGCCAGTGGAGATCTTAGACCGTAGAGACAAGGTTCTACGAAACAAGACTACCCACCTTGTGAAAGTGTTGTGGAGGAATCATAAATATGAAGAAGCGACTTGGGAGCCTGAGGAAACAATGAAGCAAAAGTACCCTCACCTTTTCGACTAGGCCTCAAGTATAAATTTCGGGGACGAAATTTCTTAAGGGGGGAAGAATGTAAAGACCCAATCTTTTTGAGTAGTATATTAACTTACTCTTAATGATTTAATAAGATGTTAATGGTTAATGCAGAAAGAGGAGTCGATGGCTTCATCCAGTAGACTCGAACCTTATGAAGCTCACTTATCAGAGCTTGGGAAGGAGGTAGCATCTGTGGGCTTCGCTTTGGACCAAGCCCAAGCCGAACTCCAGCGTGTCAAGCTTGAACGGAAACGCCTGCGGGGGAAGTTCAAGTTAGTAGAGATTACTACTAGGGCATTGTTATCTGAGCCTCCCTCAGATTCTCTCACCATAGCACACCTTACACTTAGGTCATATGCCGGTGTTATAAGGGGTTATGTGATGAGACCCTAGCCTCTTTGTGTAATCCTTTGGGATGAATGAATTGAGATTTCTTCCTTTATTGATGTTTGTGAAATTTCAAATATCCGGATAATTTTAGGATGTATTTTATTGATGAATTTTGAAAAAAGAATATTTTAAAATATTTATGTAAACCCTAAATAATTAATGATGTGTAATGATTTTCAAAAAATGGTCTTCTACAAAAGTGTTCAGTAAGGAATTTGGAGTCTAATAAGATCAACTTAATTTTTGATGAATAGTAAATTATGAATAGTGATTTTACGCTTAGGATTAGTAATGTGACCAAATGGATTAGTAATTTCACTCAAAGAAAGTTTTAATATAATTTAGACACCTAGATTAAGTAATGTGATTCAATAAAAAGGGTAAATAATGGTTTCATAAATTATTAGCCAAGTATTAGTTTTTTTGGGTGAATAGTGTTTTTTAATTAAAAATTTAATTAAAAATAATTAGAAAATTATTTTTATAAAAAGGACTTTATTTTTGAACTCAGATCATCGATATTATGTTATGGTAATTTTTGGGGATTTTTCTGGAAAAAATGAATTCTCGATGAATAGTGATTTTATTTAAAGATTAAATTAAAAATATTTAGAAAATTATTTTTATAAAATGGATTTCATAAATGTAATTAGATCATCGATTTTTGGTTAAGGTGAAATTTTGGGATTTTTCTGAGTAAGATGAATTTTTCAGTGAATAGTAAAAATGCAGTTTTAGGGTTTCGGTATGTTTAATGACATCATAACTGTGTCATGATTATGTCATGAAATATTTTAAGGGTTGGACGGCCAAGGGTGATGAATTATTGTTTTGTAGGCCCCATGTGTCCTAACTCCATTGTAAATGCCAAGGGAGAGCACATGGTTTTGAGAAAAGCACTTGTGAGGTGTCCCTTGGCCATTAATGCCTTGTCCCCTCACTTTCCCTATAAATACCCACCCTTTCCTCTTTTAGTTTTCACTCCCAACTCTCCCCAAACGAATTTCTGGTCTCCTTACCTTCCAAGGAGTCCTCCCAAGGTGCCCCCAATCCCTCAAGGTCCAAACCTTTGAGTTTTAAGAGTTACGTTTTAAGGTAAGGGATCCGACCTCTCTCTTTCTTTTCATGTAATCTCTTTTATGTCATTCCTTTTATGCTCCATGTTCTTATGTGAGATGATGTTATTTTATATTCCTCTTACTGCCCTTTTCATGTTTATATGATGAGAGATCCCCTCTTACTCTCATCATTTCGTTTTATGAAAGTTTAAGTGATGCCGTTAGGCTGCCGAATTTTTAAGGGATTCTTTCGCCCTTCTCATTTTTCAAGTTCGATTTTCATGTCAAGTCTTTCAAGTTCCTTTTTATTATTTTGGGGTATGATCTCTATATCTATCATACTTATCTCTTATGATCATATGATTAGAGACCCTATTTGATCTTTTCAAATCATTTTTATTGAATTTTAAGTGACGTCGTTAGGCTGCCGAATTTTCATAAGAGAAATCTTATTTTTGTCTCACTTCCATGTTTTTCATTTCATATGGTATATCTTTCAAATTTCATTACCATGTTCTTAAATCCCTTATATTCTGTCCCCCTACTTTTTTATGGATCATTTATGAGTGGGTGACCCATGTCCCCTCTCTTTTCAATGTTTTCTAAAACCTTGTAACATAGCTGTTATGCTGCAGAATTTTCGTCTCAAAATGCCTCTCTCTTTTCTCAAAATTATTTTATGTTATAAAGTGAATACTCAAAGATATTATTTCTACAAGGTTATTCACATATATATCAAAATGTTATATTTTAAATTCTGGGATTTACATACATGAGACCCGCTTTCCCTTTCCGTGGGTTTAAAGTGACATTAAGATCATGTCTTTAAAGCAGTTTTTAGAACGTTATGATTATGAAATGAAACCCATTTATTTTGTGCTATATGGGTTCTTTATGAAATGTTTGATGATGATATATGTGGCTCACATGATAATAAAGGCAAATTTAAGGGTTCTCCCAGATAGCGCTCCAATGCATTGGGTAATGATGTAACCACTAGAGATTACAATTTTCACGATACCTTGGTGAATAACCTTGGTAATTTTCAAATGACACCTTGGGGATGGACCTTGGTGATATGTTCATGATTGTCTATGTTAAATGATGTAGCCACATCGTCAAGTTATGAAAAATGTTATTTTTATTATGAAATGCCTCGTGATTTCTTTCTCATGCCTTAAAGTTCTTTTCATGTCCTTACTGAAGTATCTCAAGTTCACATGTAAAATGTTCATCTTGTTTCCCTTACAGGGCCTTCTGCTCACCCTTTCTTTTGATGTATGTCCTCAGGTTGTGAGATGTAGTAATGAACCTAGGATGAACTTAAGGAGAAGCCTTTAAAGTGTTTAAGAATAATTCTTTATGTTGTTTCCATATATTATGTTCCTGGTTTCCAAGACACTAGACCTTAAAGATCCTCAGTTTTGTGTAATGTAATGAAAGTTTATGTTATAAAAAGGCGGGATTCTATATCCATAGTACATTATCTCTATGATACAAGATTTCTACCATTTTTTACTCATAAGAAATATCATGTTACAATGGTAAAACATTTAATTTTAGTACATGTGATGGTTTGGGTATGTACTACCTCAAGCGAGATACATGCAACACATCGTGAACATAAGAGATATTCAGTGGAAGTGCTAAGTGATAAGATAACATATCTACTCAATAAAGAATGTTGAAAGGAAAAATATACCTAGGGATTAAATTTCACTTCTTTCCAAATTTCATAACTTTATTCCATGTATAAATTCTTAGAAAAACCTTATCACTAATATCAAATTCCAGGTCATGTTAATGATTGACTGCCAAACTTTTTTGTTCACTTTGAGCTGGCTTGCTATGCTTCTGAATGGCTCTAACTTTCACTATCATTTCCTCTAATATCTAAGGTATTAATAGATTTATTTCTCCAATATCATCCTAGAATGTTGTATTTCTATGCTTCTTTCCATAGAGAGCTTCATAAGGAGCCATCTGAATGCTCGGGTGAAATTTATTATTGTAAGAAAACTCAATTAGAGAAAGGTGTTGATCCCAAACACATTTGAAATCCATAGAACAAGATCTCAGTGTATCCTCTAGAGTTTGAATTTTTCATTCATACTGACCATCTATCTGAGGATGATACCTTGTATTGAAACTCAACTCTTTATCTAGATCTCACTGAATACTTCTCTAGAAATTCGATGTAAAACTTGGTTATTAATATGGTAATACATGAAACCTTGCCACTTCATTAATATAATTCTAGAAAAATGATCTAAAGAGAAATATTCTCTAATGGAAATGAATTATGCTATATTTTTAATGTGATTATCTACAACCCATATAACATTGTTTCCTTTCGATATTTTGGGGAGTCCAATGACAAAACCCATGGTGATATTTTACTATTTACATTCTGTTATGGGTAATAGTTGTAACATCCCCTTACACTTTTGTCACTCAAACATAACATGCTGACATACCAAGAACTGAGATACATAATAAATAATATATCTCTTCATACCATCCCACTAGAAATATTCTTTAAAATCTCTATACATATTTTTACTTCTATGATGAATAGCGAATTGTGAAATTTGAGCTTCATAAAAAATATTCTTCTTCACATCTAGTATGGATGGGAAACATACATAATTCCTAATCCATATTATCCCATAAAAATTAAGGTTAAACTCAAGAAAGTTTGTCATCTTATTTTTTAGTTCCATGTATTCTTTCTGTGCTTCTTTAATCTTCACTTAGATAGATGGTTGAACACTCATTTTAGAAAGATAAAATTTCTCCCCTTACATCATGATTTCATGATCCATCATTTAAAAATCCATAAATAATGGTTCTTTTGTGATCTCTATCATAGATAATCAATCATGATTCTCTCTTCTTAGTGCATCTACCACCTTATTCACTTTCCTAGGGTGGTAATGTATTGATCATTTATAATTTTTAATAACCTCAAACCATCTTCTCAAACACATATTCAACTATTTATTTGTTAAAATATTGATTAAAATTTTATAATCAGTATATATATCACACATTTATATATTAAAATAATGATTCTATATTGTTAATGTAAAAATTACCGCAGTTAACTCCAAATAATGTTTTGGGTAATTTCTCTCGTGAACCTTCAATAAAAGTAATGCATAAACTATCACTATATTAGTCTGTATAAAAATACATCCTAATCCTTTATTTAATGAAACATTATAGATTACAAACCCTTCTCCACTATATGGTAAAGATTACATGTTCACTTACTAACCTTCTCTTCAATTCCTTGAACTATTATTCACATTCATCTATCTAAAGGAACTAATCTCCCTTCCAAGTTAAAATGGTGAGTGGATTAGAAATTCATGAGAAATTATCCACAAAGCACTGATAATATCTATCCAAACCCAAAAAAAATATGGATCTCAGTCACTATGGCTGGTCTAGTCCAGCGTTCAATAACTTCTTTCTTTGAATGATCTACTAATATACCCTCACTTGATATTAGTTGAACCAAAAATGATACTTTTTGAAGCCATCATTAAGATTTGGTAAATTTTTCATAAATATTATCCTTCCCTGGGGTCTTCAATAAAATTCTCAATTTATCTTTATGCTCTTCATTTATCTTTGAATTCTTAAGAATATCATCTATAAGGATGACCACAAACTAATCAAGGTAATCACTAAAGACTTTATTCATTAAATCCATGAATATGGAGGGGGAATTAGTAAGACCAAATTGCATCACTATAAATTCACAGTGTCTATAACTATAATAAAATGTATTATTAGGTATATCATATTTCATAACCCTCAATTGATAATATTCATACTGAAGATAAATATTAGATAAGTATTGATATTTGCGTAGTTTATCAAATAAGTCATCAATATGGAGTATAAGATACTTGTTCTTGATAGTGATCTTGTTATGTTCTTGATAATAAATGTATCATCTCATTGATCCATATATCTTCTTAAAAAAAGAACAGGCACATGCCATGGTTACACACATGGACAAATTAATCCCTTATCAATATTCTCTTAGAGTTTCTTCTTCAATTCCTAGAACTCAATCGAGGCCATTCTATGTGGATTCATTCAAATGGGTATAGAACTAGGTATGAGTTCTATCGAGAACTCAACTTCATGATTTGGTGAAAGACTGGAAAATTCTTTTAAAAATACATCAACAAACTCCTACACAATAGGTTTATATTTTATATTGAGTTTCTCCCCAACCATATGAGATAAATAGTCCTTTTGAATATGAATCAAGACCCATACAATGGATGTGATATCTATCAGGAGTTCATATTTATCATCAAATAGATAGATGATAATAGGTTTGTTTTGAATATCAAACATGACTTACCTTCCTATACAATTTATGTGGATTTTTTTAAAGAAATCTAATCCATGACTAGAATAACATCAAACTCAATCAAAGTGAGAATAACAATATTTACAAGAATCACATTCCCACAAACTTCAATCAGAGAAGAATCATAGACTTATGATGTGATCATCATACCATTAAGAGTTTATACTTCTCTATCAACATCTAATAATTGAGGTTTTATAGTGATACCCTTAACAAATTATTTTAATATAAAATAGTGGGTTAATCCAGAATCAAATAAAACATTAGCAGTTATAGAGTAGATGGTAAGTATACTTTTCACCATGTTGTTATTGTACCCCTTATAAGAAATATTGATTGCATGATATCTCCCTTTGTCTCCAGGATTAAGAGGTTATTGACATAAATCATCATCATTAAACTGTAGATTTGGGAACTAGTTGGAATAATGCCAATACTCCTTGCATTTAAAACACTGGATTTTTGGTGGTGTATTTTGAAAAGTTTCCCTCTATTCACATCATTATCTAACTTCTTCTCATCACATTGGTATTCAATTTCCTGATGACCTTACTTTCCACACTTGTAACATTTACCAGTTCCCTTAAGTAAATTTCCTCCATGATTATATAAACACTTTGAGTATAAAGTAAATTTCATCTTCTTCCATCAATGTTTTTTAGAGTTTCCTTTGAAGTCCATCTTTATTTTCTTATCAAATCCTTAATATTTATGGGTAACTCCAATATCTATCTCACCTTGATGGCACATAGAATTATTTATTCATAGATATTGAATTCCCTTATGTCTAATACCCTTTTGAGACTTGGTTTTAATCCACTAAATAATTGGTTGACCTTAATTTAAGGTTAGATGATAATACTAGAAGTGTATGTCGTATGTGTTATAAAATTTAACTCATATGTACCAACGGATTCATCATCCTTCTATTTTAGATTAAGTAATTCCTTCTCCATTTTTGTGTAATGAATAAGAGGAAAATACTTATTTAAAAATAAGCACTTAAACTCATCCCACTCTATGGATTCAATTTCTTATGGTTACCTTATGTTCTTGATAAGAGTCCATCATTGATCTTCTTCACCTTCCAAATGATAAATAGCTAGAATAACACTCTCATGATCCAAATGCTGGATAACATAAAATATATTTTCAATGGTAATAATCCATTGCTTGGTGACTAGTAGATCAATAAACCCACTATAAGAAGTTGGGAGTTTTCTCATGATGGACTCAATAGAAAATTGTGCCCTCATTTTCTCATTTAGAAGCTTAGTGTGATTCATAGCTTGAGAAAGTAATGTAAGAATATCAATGATATTTTTCATTCTATATCATATAACATTTGGTTTCTTAGAGGGGAAATCATTGCATTGTCCATCACATTAAACATTAACACAATTCATTTAGGTTCCATCCAATGACTAAAACTAAAAAAGCCCAGTGTGAGCAACATTGATCATAGTGGAAAAGCACATAATCATGAAAATCATTTATAAGATGTATAAATTTTGAAGCCTACTTCTATAAAACCTTAGGTTTAACCTAGTTCATTCATGATTGTTATAAAAAATTTAGGTTTTTTATCCTATAACTTATATATATCTCAGGGTTATCACTAAAGTTTTATCATCCTAGTTTCTAAAGGTTAACTAAACCTTAATTTGATACCAACTACAATGACCCATACTTTTTATACATAGATATCACATATTAATAGATGAATATTAATTTAATAACACAATAATCCATGTAAGAATAATATAAGTATAGTGACTTTAGAAACTAGGACACATAAAAAACTAGTTTAGAACGGATCTAAATCATCCCCCACTAAGTTTTTCATAACTAGAACCCTTATTTATCATATGATACTTAGTAACTTTCTTCATAACATGGGGAAAGGAAACATAATAAATCATGAGATCATATTCTTAGTAAGGGTAAAAAAGGGATATATCAATGATCACTTTAAAATAACATAGAGATAAGGGTATGAGAACATGATAATGACATTTTAAATTCATATCCTATCTATCATAAATCATAATATTGATTCATGGAATAAATCTTGGAAATTCATAGGGAATGAATCAGAAAGGAATCAAAGAAAAAATCCATTGAATCATAACATTGGAATAGGATATAGAATGGTGTCAAACACATAAGTATAGAAAATCACTTCCATAATAGTCAGGTATCATTTCCATGACTATAAAAATTGATTGGGTTTACTCCCCAAACCATCATAGTAGTCATGGTTCACTCCCATGACTATCATAGTGGAAAATGTTTCTTACTGAATACGTTTGACTCCCCATTTCAGTCCTATTTATCTCATCAGATATCAATATTTACCCAATGAATTGGAGGGAGATATAGGTCTCACCCATCACATAATTAAAATCATATATATGTGTTCCATATGATCTTAAATCATTCAAATTGGTTTTATAAACATATCATCATAGTATAACCCATGTAAAAGAAATGAGATTCGTAAACATCTAATTATTTCATCATAGAATAACTAATAGAAAAGAAATGAATTTCATACCCATATTTTAATAATAAACATAAAACATCTATAGAAAGAATAATTATGGTGTCCTTAGATCATATCTCCAGTAATGATTAAGTAAAATCAAGGGTTGTTGTCTTTGATGAACAAAAATAAAATTAAAATATCATCAAAAATTCTTGAGTAAAATATCCTTTCCATTTTGAAATAACTTCTTCAAAATATAATTATTTTTAAAATATTATGGAAATCATTTTATTTTAAAATTACTATGGTCACTTTTTAAGTAATCCTCAAATAATTTAGTGGTTATGATGGTAGGAAATTATTTTCATGCCATATAAATTAAAAAAAATTATTTCATGCTTTTGTAAATAGTCAAAAAAAGTACATTGTTCAGAAAATGAAAAGAATATTACTTTTAAAACATTCAGTAAAAAAACAAAAATTGGTAAAAATTTCATTTAATAATCATTTTATAATAGTAAAAACATTCTTTAAAATATTTTTATAAAACATGGACTTGGAAGAGAAAGGATTTTTGACCGAAGAGAGAAATGATATTGGTTTTTCTTAAAAAATATTTTTAGTTTACTGATCTTATTAAGTAAGGAAAATGAAATTAAAAAATTTATTTTCAAGAAATACTTAGAGGAAAATAAATTTCATGAGTTTATTGAGAGGAATATCATAAGAAAACAATCATGATAAACAATGAGATTGTAACATAAAACTCTTACCACTTTGGTATCATTTAAATCAAAAGTCACATGAAATAATGAACATAAAATGGAATTTAAATCCATATAAAATCCATATGTAATATCATAAAATACATTCATGGGAATTATATTCACCACATAAAAGAAACAAGTGGAAAATACGGCATGTGTCTCAGAAAAATAAAAGTGAGTTGAAAATATCTTAACTTTGGTCTGATTTCATTCATATGCATTGGAAAATCCTATATAATAAATATATATTTATTATAAATCTATTAAATAACCATAATAATATATATCATACCATATATTATTTACTTAAAACATTTTATCACCATTTTCTTAACACTTCTTTATTAAAATCATTGTTCCGGGTGATATCTGTTTCATTTTCATGTATGTTTAGATTCAAAAGTTTGAGACCTTATATTTTGGTAATGACTAAATATTTTAAAAAAAATATTAATAATTATATAAATATCATATATATTCATTATTTTCATTTTTAGATTCATTCATATAAATAGAGATAGAAAATTGAATTATACTGTTCATTGAGACGGTAGGTCATATGTATGCATGAACGTTGTTTTACTTTTTTCAAAGAATGAAAAAAACAAAGATAAATATTAAATATCTATTAAAAAATTATTATATCATATATTTAATATATATTTATTAAATCCATTCTTATTACCATTTAGTAAAACATAAATGAAAAACGAATCACATCACATTGTGGAGGTGGTAGTCCGCACATACATAGGATCGACGTTATCATTTTCCAATGGTTTAGAAGTTAAAAATTTAGATATGATATTATAATTATAGAATAATAATTATTTATTAAGTATCATATATAAAAATTAAACCCATAATAATACTCATTCATGAAAATGGTGATGAGAAATGAATTTTATCACTATGTACATACTATAAGCCCTATGTATGCAAGATCGATATTTTCACTTCCCATTTTATGGAAAGAGGGTGAATAAAGATGATTTAATAATCATAGAAACAATTTATTATATTGAGGATAATTAAGTTATTATTTTATGTATAATATAATATATATATATATGAGGTAAAATAATAATTAAAAATAAAGGGATCGATTATGGTGATTACCTCTTCTTTGATATAACTTCTTTAGATCTCTTCTTAAGGGCTCTAGGGTTGGATGTCTGTAATATTATCACATATAGAATGTGGATAGGGAAGTGTAAAATAGAAATTGTTAGAGTTTTTTTGTGCTATACGGCTCAATGTGGTGTTAATAAGAGAAAGGAGGGACACCCCATTATAATTAAGGGGAGGGGTACCCTTGTAATTTCTTAAAAGATTAAAACATATTAAACTCATTCTCAAGAAACATTATTCCAAATGGGAAAAATGGTAAAAAGAATAAATTTTAAATCATATATTATACCCCTTTTACTATGTTAATATTTTTATAATTTTCATGTAATTTAATAAAATATTATTTTCATAAAATATCAATATTTCCAATTTAGACATTATTCATTTAATTTGACTTAAAAGATTTAAAGTCAAGGTTTGAATTTGAATATAATTATTTAACATAATAATAATATGTCATGTTCATATTAAAATTTCATGTTACACATTAACTCACTCAAATTATATTACTTTTAATATTTTTAAAATCATTTTATATATTTTTTTAATTGGAGAAATATCGCATCGATGTTGAATAAGAATTTAAGGTCATTATATAATTACTAAAAATATTAAATAAAATTATATCATTAAAATAATTTCATTAATATAAAAATAGACACTTAGATTCATTCATAACATTATTTTATCCCTGTGTGAACGCGTAAGAGATATTTAAAACTAAGAACATGACATTTTGTAGCTTTCTATTCTTTAAATATTATATAGGCCATTTTCATTGAAAAGTGTCCATTAAAAAATCAATTTAAAACCTAAGGTGATAAGGATCTAATTATATTATTAAAATAATAATTATTATGAAATATTAAGTCCTTATCACTTATTTTTAACCTAAATTAACCTGATTTAGCCTTTATCGAGGTGATAAATTTTAATATGGTTACTATTGATATTGATAAAAAATAAAAGGGTTTTATTTTCTAAATTTTAACTTCCTGATTAAAAATATAAAATATATTTTATCAAATTTTATTTTTATAAGTGGTAAAAAATAATTTTCAAATAAGATTGCAACTCGTGACGAAAACCTCTTTCTAGGAAAATACATTTTTTGCACAAAATTTTGATTATTCTTATCACATGTCTAGAAAAAATATTAAATAAATGCTAATTTTTTTATCTATTATATAATATATAAATTTTATTAAAATCATTCACCAATAGTGATTAATTTAATTTATTAAAATAAAAATACATTATGCACATAAAAATAGTTTTTCAGAAAAATATCACTTTTACTTTGAAATGATTTTTATTTTTTTATAATTAATTGATACCCAAAGAATTCATTTATAATTATGTAACCATATATTTTTCATAATTTTTTAAGTCCTATTTAGACCATAAAATCTAACAACTTGGTGATAACTATAATTTAATAGTATATTATAGATCGTTTAAACCCGGTGTTACGTGAACACAAGATATCGAAGAAATTAAATTTATTTAAAAAAATATTTCATAAAATATTAGGGTGTTACAGATGTAAACTTAATATCAAATATATTAATAATCAAAAATAAATCTTGTTATCAATGCCAATACGTTGATAAATTAAATCAGTGTAGCTAAATAACCAATAAGACTAATTTATTATCTAACATAACCTTTCATAAAATTGGATTTTCATGGATTTTTTAGGAATATAAATATTTTATGGATAAGATATGTTATTTATATTATTAATATATTAGAACTAAATTTATTATTAATTAATTGGAAATAAGAATAAGACTAATTTATATTTTTTAAAATGTTATATTCTCTTAAAAATAGTTTTCTTTATATTTTTATGTTATTTTTTGAAAGATAAATTTTAAAATTTTAGAATTAAAATATTTAAAATTAAATTTCATATTAAGATTTATCATCAAAATATTAACTAATGATGAAATTTTGTGATCTTTCTGAAATATTTTATTTTTATGTGAATTCTGAAAAATACCAATATTGGTAAATCCATCACTTTATGATATTATCATAATGAAATAATGAATTTAAATTTTTTAAGACCCTTTTTATATAAAATTTTATATTTATAAAGTAAAATAAGTCATTTAATAATACTATTTTGAGTTCATTAAACCTATGTTTAACATTTTGGAAACTTAAGTAATATTTTACTTTAAAAATTATTTCATTCCTTTGTATTAAAAAATACATTTCATCACTTATATAAATAAAATATATAAAAAATTAATTTCATATTTTAGATCAATATAATGAAATTATGTAATATGGTTAATTTCATAAATGGGAATAATAGTATGATTACTAAGATTAAATTTAATGAGCATAATAATGATAAAAATGTTATTTTCAAATATTATTTTCATTAATATTGTGCACTTTTTATCTAGTCAATTAAATTAATATAATCTCAAAAAGGTAATTAATATAATTTTTATATGTTCATATATATATTATCAGTCCCTCGACTGGGAATCAATACCAAATAAGATAAAAAACACTTAAGGGGAAAAATAATATTTTTCTGCACAATAAGTTTTCTATATATTTAATGTTTTAATATAAAATATAATTTTCATTAATTTATAAATAAAATTGGAATGAATAGTGTATAAATTTAGTTTTATAACACCCAATTTTGTAATTAAGGGTTGATTTTTATCTTTAATAAAATATATAATACCTGTGTAAAAACTAATTACAAAGATAAAAATGGGTGGTGGAGGATTTACCATACTATTAACACCCTACACTATTATTTCTCACTTTTCGAGCCTTTTACCCTTGAATGGTGCAATTCCATTGATAAAATATAATCGGTGTTTACAAAAGTTCATTGTACTTTACTTATTAAAGGGGAACAGTTCTACCCCTTCATGACACACTCATTCCATTAAATTCATTTTAAAATCTATCATTTTTCTCCCCCTAAAAAAATATTTCATTTTAATTATCCTATATTATTAATTGCTTTTTATATACCAAACATAACCATAAAGTCTTTCAAGATAAAGTTCAAGATCCCAAAATTAGTATTACTTCATCATGATATTCTTCTTCTTATTCATTCCCTTACAAACATATCATAAACATATTTATATAATGAATTAAATATCATTATTATACTAATGTTTTATTATATTAAATAAAAAACCAATATTTATTCCTTTCCATCCACATATAAAAACAAAAGAACGTTAATCGTGTGTTGTACGGACGACCACCATAACGGTGTAAAATTTTTCCTTTTTTCATCATTAATTTCATTCATTATAAATAAAACATAAAATTTTATTCACCAACATAAAATCATCTAAAAAATATTAATATTCCTATATTACAATGATATTATAAAAATCTTTAACCATACTCACCCATCGATATATAAGATGTTAATGCTTGGGTTGGTTTCACCACCTACTTGAATAATGCTATAAAACTCTATCATGGATGATTATGGAAACATAAATAATATTGTTATTATAAGCTAAAAATAATTATTATTGGTTTTTTATTCTATAATGGTATTTAAATTATTATTAAATTATCATCTTTGATCACTAAAATTACTAAAACAAGCT
The DNA here is from genome assembly GCA_963277665.1 of Viscum album. Classification (NCBI taxonomy): domain Eukaryota; kingdom Viridiplantae; phylum Streptophyta; class Magnoliopsida; order Santalales; family Viscaceae; genus Viscum; species Viscum album. Next base: position 395,449,439 of record OY728151.1, on the reverse strand, counting down.
AACTCTGATTCAATTTTCACACAAACATAATTATCAACTATATAATAAATAAATTCAATATGATAATAAATGTTCTGTATTAAATGAAATATAAATTAATAAGTCTCCTAATGAGGTATATAATAAACTAAATTTTATTTTTTAGGAAGTTATGTGCATGAATATAATGAATCAGGAACAAGGTAAGGGTTTGTGCTAACTCAATTTTCTTTCATTGTGTTAAAAAAATTATTGAACTATTTTATACTAAGTTTGATTTATTCTAACAAATGAATGTATTAAATGGTATTTAATCTTTATTTCCAAGGGTTCTACTATTCTTACTTATAATCTCATTATAAAATGCATCTTACCTCAAATATAATGTTTCTCGTAAGGATTTATTCTCTATATTTTTTACTCTTTGATACATACTTTTCATAATACACCGTGTTTTCATTGGGATGGTGTATCCACTACCCTATTAATATTTTTTATCATGATTTTTTATTATATTTTATATTTTATGATTCATTTGAAATCATATACTTCAATAGGTATTCATTCAAAAAAAATTAATTTTGTAAGGTTTTTCTTGGTCTCAATTCTAATTCTTTGAGACATTTTTGAATCCTATTTTCATTATATGAGTTATATATTACCCATTGATTTATTTTTATCATAAATTCTAAATTTCATGGGATATAATTTTCCAAATAATATAATGTTTCATCAAATTTCTATTGATTCAGTTGTTACCCCATTGGTAAGGATTTTTTGTAACTCGACTTTTATTCCCTAATTTATGATCATCCTCTTGACTTATTTCATAGATTAGACCCTTGTTTATAGTGATCAGCTTCTAATATATAGTTTGTTATATCTTAGGTCATATATTGATTTAGAATTAATTAATATTTGTGTATGATGGGTTGGGGGAATTACACATTACAATAATATGTTTGTCATTATTCAGGAAAGAAATATACTCTCTAACATCCTCCCAAGTTATTGTATGGAACAAAAGAGATAAAATGATAGTTGTTGGGAAAAAATACCTCAAGGTAACATTGCAGTATTTTTGGGTTGATTGTGTTTGTTGAAAAAGCAGGTTTCCATGGAGAATTGTCGAGTTCCTGAGAATTTGTTGACAATCCTTGTTGACAAAGAACGATGACAAAGGAAAGGATGATCTGGAGGCGGTACAAAAGAGCAGTACAAGGTGGCACCGTTTCCCAGTGTTTTCCAAATTTTTGGGGTCCAAAATTTGGAAGTTTTGTGAGCATCGCAAAAATTGGATATCCATGAAGATCATATTTTTATATAGCAAAGGCATGAATTTCACGAAGAGAGGATGCATGGATTGGATTTCGCGAAGACCAGAAAAACGGAGGCGGTGATGCTTCATGATTACGTCAAAGCTTCGCGAATGGAAGAGTTGAAGCGCATCGCGGCGGTGAAGGGCTTTGCAAGGGAGCTTCGCGGCGAAGGTGTGAAATAATGTTGACGGTGATGCTCCGCGATTATGACGAGCTCTGCGATCCAAAAATTGCCGAGGTGCTTCGCGATTTGGACAGAATTACGGCGGAAACTTCAGAGCTTCGCGATTGGCGATGACGTGGTGTTGACTTCGCGCGGAAGGGTCGAGGGTCGGTGGAATCGCCTATAAATAGAGGCTGACTCCCTCGAGAGAAGGAGAGAGAATTTTTAGAGAAGATCATTTGCTCTCGTTTTACAAAGGTGGTTCGCAGAGCCAGTGTGCTTCGCGAAAGAGGAGCTTCGCGGTGGCTATTGTAGCTCCGTGAAACCTATGAGCTCCGCGTTGGCTTAGTAAGCTTCGCGAGGGAATTTACTTTGCGACTGCTTGAGCTTCGCGAAAGTGCTTTGCGAAAGTGATTCTCGAAAAGACAGGAGCTTCACGAATGCTTGTTTGAGCTTCGCGAAATTGGGAGCCTCGCGAAGTAGGGTGTTTTGCGAAGGTGTTTCCAAAGTGAATTGCCCAGTAGTTAAGAGGCAAAGTGGTATTAATCAGTGGATGAAAGTTGGACTTTAATAGAGCATCTATCAACAGTTTAGGATGCATTCATTAGTGATAATGAAGAGACATACAAGTCTATAAACTGTGAGTGGATCCCTTCCAAGTGCAGTGAGCATAGGAAGAGGTAAAAGGTGATCCTCTCCACTGGCAGTGAGCTAGAGAGAGAGAAACAGGGAGTGACCCTTGGGAAAGCAGTGAGCTGACCCTAAACTTTGTAAAGGCAGTGAGCCTGGGCATAGAAGTGATCTAGCTCGAACTTTGTATCCACATCTAATGAAGAATAGTGGAATTTGGTACGACCGGCAACTTGTCAGCGTATGCTCCTTGGACGTATCCCAGTGATGGTGAACCAAGTAAAAATCTATGTGTCTGTTTGTTTGCTTCCCTGCATTGCATTCAAAGCATCGTCATTAGATAAATAAGTAAATAAGTTATCATAGTTTACACACAAGAGCAAACAAAGTGACCCTTGTAATAAAGAGGTCAAGATCTAGCGGGGCAGGAAGAATTCTGAAAAAGAATATCCATACCCTAATTCACCCCCCCCCCCTCTCAGGGTATATAGGCCCCTATTGGTCCTAACAATAGTAAATAGAAAAACTTATCATTTATATACAATCTTTTATATTTTCTTTAAATTTTTAATTCAATTTTAAATATATCTTGATAATGAATTTTCTTGAAAGAAAACAAGGCTTCAGCATATGGTAAATACTTCATTTTATAATCAATAATGTGATCAATTTTCTAATTTGATAGTGTTTGTTGTGTTGGGTCATTTCTAGATTTCTTTTATGACGTCCAACATTCACCAGTAAAAAAATCAGAAATATCCATGGACCAGGAATGTGTCTATAGCCCCTATGATCATGGATATAGGTTACGGCCATAGCCACAATGCTTGTGAATGCTATTGGTGTTGCCATAGCCTCTTAGGCTATGTCCACAAGTGGGACCATGGTTATATCCTATGGATATAGCCTCATGGATACAAGCTTACATAGGGACCCACTTATAGACTCGGTCTTTTGAATGTGGCTATATGATGATAAAAAAATCTCTATGGAATTTGAACCCAAAAACACAATTATAAAATCCAAAGAAATTTACAACTTTTCCAGCACTTCTACTATGTATATATGTGTAAAAATTATATATAAAATTATATTTATATAAAATTATATATATTATGAAATTAATACTTCTTTATAATATTAATTCTCATCACCCTATAGCCACAAGTTACCCTGATCATGGCCATTGGCATTCCTCAAGACCTTATTGCCATGGTTGAGTCCATGATCATAGTTATAGGGATTCCCTAACACCCTATCGACATGGTCAGGGACCCGAATGTGTCCATAGGGGTTTTCCCACACCCTTCCCATAGGAAATATTTTTCCCACACTTTCATGGGAAATTCTATAGAAAAGTCAGGTTTGACCATGATTATAAAATACCTATGGCCACAAACTTTCCCCACCATGACTATAGGGGCATGTTCATAGGACAAATTTACACTATTGGTTTATTATTTAAAAATTGGTTTTCCCCTAAATATATAAAACAATCAAATACATCTTGAAATTCTATAAGCTCTAAATTTGAAATTTTATTCTTTGTCATAAAATTGGTACCATAACTTTAAATTAAATGTAGGTACTTTCATATGTATTGTGAATACCTACATTATTGTAAAATAAAGTTGGTTAGGAGGAAAGGTAGGATTGAAAACTATGATAGAATCATGATTATCCAGTATTTTATTTTTCAGTGTTTATAATAAGTGCTGAGAAAGGTCACCCTTAGTGCTTATAAAAAAGTACTGATAAATACACCCTTTCTTAGTTCTACTTTCACCTTTTCTCAATGTTAAAAAAGTACTAAGAAATGAATATTTTCTCAAAGTTTTTTAGCTATGAGAAAATTTATCCTTTATTATCACTAAGAGAAGGTACCATGAACATTGGAACTATCCCACATCGAAATTGAGTATAATTAAAAGATAGGTTTATAATCCTTCATGATTCGCTCCTTTATTCAAAGACATCATCACATGGTTATCTATTTGAATCACCAGCATCCACCTGATAGTGTATTATTCTACCAATTTTATACCATTATAAATTATGAATCTTAAATATGGTTTGGTCGGGATGTTTCATCCACCAAATTTCATTTTTAATAGCCCACATCCTTTTTCAGTGCTAAGAAAAATAATGAGAAATTCAATCTTTATCAGTACTAAAAAACAGTTAGAGTGGGGGGTCATTCTCATCATTTTTTATAGCATTGAAAAATCCCCCCCCCCTCACCCACCCTTTTCTCAAATCCAAACTAAAAAAAATGATAAAACCCTTTTTGATAACTAATAATGATTGATTCTATGATAGTGTGGATTTGAGGAGATCAAAAAACTCAAAGTAAAGGATTAAGTATGAATTGATCTAATAGCCACTGGTGTTGGGAAAGGTGGTGAGTGATGAATGCATAAATGAATGAAAATCGTGAACACACAACGGATCAAAATTATTTACCATTGAAAAAAACTAAAAAAAATTAATGAGATGTACAACGAAACAAAAATATATATAAAAAAATTAAAATTTGACACTAGAGATTTTAACATAGAAAACCCAAAAAGGGAAAAACCATAGGGAATAGTATAGAAAGAAGATCCACCAATAATCAAAGATTACATGATGGAGAATCCCAAAAATTGAATGTTATCACAAAATTAATACTCTGATAAAATAATATCAACTATAGAAAATTGATCTTACCAATATCTATATGAAAGCGAAGAATACAATCTAGGAAAGAAATCTAAATAAAATATTCATCCATGTAGATTTCATGTTCGTAGTCAAAATTAAATGGGGTAGAAAAAATCACCAAGATCAAAATAAAGGCAATCAATAATCGAAGCTAATCAGGCAAAAATAAATTCATATCTATTACAGATACAAAAAATGGGATAAACCCTAACTACCAAGAATGAGAATCAAAAAAGATTCGCTACACCTAAAATCTTCCATAGCATAACATAACCCCTCAAAAAATTGTAACCCCTCTTTTATCATTTTTTGTTTGCTTTATTTTTTTAAAATCATGTAAGGTCCCTATGTGTGGAGGACCCCCAAAAAAACTCCCCCTCCAACTCAACTAGGGATCACCATCATCCCTACAATCAGTTGGAAAGTCTCAAATTTACATTTTAGTAAAATATTGTTCAACATATCTAACCGATTATCATCTGTGTGAATATTATTAATATCCAACTATCTAGAATTATGGAATATATTTATCTGGTGATAGCACACATATATATGATTTGATATGCTAAGAAAAGTGTCATTATTTCCCAAAAAATTGGCACTCTAATTGTCAAAAAATAAAACATACCTGACCTAATTAAAATTGATCTCATGGATAAAATTATTCATCAACAAAAATTTCTTTCATTCCTCTATAACTACAATAAAATTAGACTTTTCAGAAAATAAAGCAACACATCTCTACAATATATACTATCAAGATACATCTCCCCCTGCAAAAGTTATCAAATAGCTTGATATTGACTTCTTAAAATCTATATCTCCAACCATATTTGAATCTATAAATCCATAAATCATTGGTTTCCCAATGCCAAAACATAATCTCATATCAAAATTATAATGAAGATATTAGAAAATATACTTCAATGTTATCTATTGTTCTATACCTTTATTTGATAGAAAATGACTATCCATGCCAACTATATGAGCTATATCAGGTCTAGTGTATACCATCACATACATTAAACATCCAAAAATAGATAAATAAGGTATGTGTTTCACATCCTCTTTCTCCTCATCGGTAGATAGTGACTGATTTGAATTGATCTTAAAATTTGAAGTAATAAGAGTACTAACCACTTTGTCTTTGTCTATAGAAGACCTCTAAAGTTCTTTATTAATGTATCACTCATGAGACAACCATAATTTCTTGTCCTTTCTATCATGGGAGATAATAATGCATAGAATATGATGCACTGGAACCAAATATTTAATCAAAAAAAGAAATTAATAAAGATCCTTCTTTAATTTGTCAACTCTAGAAGAATCGTGGACACCAATAATCATATCATAAACATTAATAAACAATATAATAAAATAATAATCAACAAATATATAAAAAACAATTATAATAAGTGGTCTTCCTGAACCCCTAATAAAAAATAACAAACTCAAACTTTTTATAACACTACCTCAGATCTTTATATAGACTATATAAGCTCTTATTTAACCTGCAAACATAATCCTCTTTACCTATTTCAAAAAAAACTTATGACTACTCCATATAAATCTCCTCTTTTAAATCACTATGGAGGAAAATTGTCTTCACATCCAACTGATAAATTTGTGGATCTAAACTAGAAACCAAACCATATACAACTTGAATGGAATAAATTCTGACAATAGGTGAGAAACTTTATTCAAAATAAATACCTTTCTTATGAATGAATCCTTTAACAACTAACCTTTCCTTATATCATGGAATATAACTAAAATATTTATTTTTAATCCAATTAATCCATTGAGTTTTCAAATCTCTCTTACCCATAGGCGACTTAACCTAATTAATAGTTTTTTTTATGCAATGACATTAATTTATTACCCATTACTGTAAACCATTTATCCTTTGGGTCACTTTTAATTACCACATCAAAATATTCTAGTTCTCCCCCTTCAGTAAGAAATATATAATCATCAGTTGAATACCAGTTAGAAGTGATACTTCACTGATATTATCACTTTAATGGAACTACAAGTTCACTAATAACCTCAGGAACTGCATCATCTTAAATAATAGGTGAATTAGAAACATCAATTCCAACATGTTCACCCTGAACGTCATTCTTCACATCAACATGATCATAAAAATCAACAACGTGAGGTAAAAGTGAATAATAAACTGAATCAACACTAACAAAACCATAGGGATATAGAGAAGTGTATTTTTCTCCTATATCAATGCCTCTAATAGTTTGATCTTACATAAACACTGCATCATTAATTCTAACAAGTTTTTTCAAAATTGGATTATAAAACTTGTACACAAACTCATCATGTATATAACCAATAAAAATGCATTAACATGTCATACCATCCAACTTAGATCTCTTATCTCTTAAAACATGAATAAAGGCCTTATAACCAAAAACACGCAGGTGATCATATTTGATCTCTTTTCCATACCAAAACCTATCAGGAGAGTTTTCTTACTAAATAATTTTGGATTATGAATTGATAATATATGAATTAGTAAATCAAGAATCACCCCAAACATGTCCAAATTTTTTTTTTTAGAAATTAAACACCAAAATATTTCCATCAAAGTCCCATTCATTCACTCAACTACACCATTTAGATAAGGTGTATTAGGAGGTATCTTCTGATGTCAAACACTTTATTATCTACACTACTCATCAAAATAACCATAGTAATCACCCTTGTTGTTAGCGAGAACATATTTTAGCTTCTTACTAGTTTATCTCTAAACTAAAACCAAAAAATGCTTAAAATCATTGAGCACCTGACTTTTGGAATTTAAATCAGAAACCCAAATCATGAATGATTAGTCATTAGTAAAATTCACAAATTTAAATTCACCACTAAAATTCTTAGACTTAAAAAGACTACAAACATTAGAATATACCAACATAAGTACCTATGACTTTTTGTGTGAAGGATGACTATTGAAACTAACCCTAATCTATTTTCTATCCATATAGTGGTCACACATGTCCAATATAAAACCCTTCATATAACGAACAATTCCTTAATCAACTCATAATTATGAGTTTAATATAAAGGATTGAATTTTATTATATTCCCATGATATTTTATGTTTAGAGTTTTATAAAATTAGGAAAAAAAATTATATATAAAACCCTTACAAAATAAAGAGGACACTTCCACTCAAAATATTTTTTTCTGTAAAAATAGGATTCTTAAATTTAAACTCGTATTTCATTCAAAACTAATTCTCTTCTTTAAATATGCTTCCTCGTAGAAGAAATATAGACCTTTCTATAGTATATACTCATCCTTAGGCCTTATGAAAAACATTTGAAAACTTAGGATGAGAAAAAAAATATTATTAATGGATACAAAAAAGAAACTCGTTAGTCCATTTTGAAAATCATGAAATCCCATAAGAATTTTTTTCCCTTTTACATATTAAACCTTTAGCTTGAATATTCATTGTCTTACTCATGAAATAATCTTTGTTGCCTAAATATTTTCATAAAACATTTCATAATTAATCTTAAGGTTAAAACCATAATCATGAGAGTTTCTTGTAAAATATGGGTACTCATGAAAATATTCCCTTGGAAAACATACTTTTAAGCCTTAAAAGGGGCATAAACTTTCCTTTAAACATAAAATCATTAGTTTACCTTATGAAATCAAAATAATTATATGAAAAACTTATTTAAAATCATAAAATAGTCATGTAGGTACCTTGTGACATCATCTTCATATCACTCCTACATTCACTCTTACAAGTACTCTTATAAATGGAATAACCTATTTGGTTAATTCCAACATATGTTCCCTCGAGAGAAAAAATCATTACCTAACACATTGGAGATATATATCAAGATCTCCCGTTATCATGAATAATGTAAAAGAACCATAACATACATAAAACAAATCAAATATTTTATTTACATCATAAAATCTCATAAATTATTTCATTAAACAAATATACAGAAGAACTTTTGAGCTTTATATAAAAATAAGGACAATAATCCTTTTTCTTTGAAAACTCATTAAATAAAAATTATCAAAATAATAAGAAATAGAATATTCTTATAAAAAACCATTAAAACGTATAGATGAAGCTTCTTAGATAATAATGGTCACAATGGAGGGAAATTATTCTCATGTTGTGTATGTTAAAAAAATATTCCTTTGACACTTTTATAAAAATTTCAAAAATAACCTGTTTGGAAGACGTTTAAAGTATTCTTTTAAAACCTTCATAAAAAAAGTCAAACATGGTTTAAAATTAATTTGAAAATACATTTTATTGTATTAATAAAATACCTAAATTTTTTTAAATAACATAGATATGGAGAAAAAAGAGAATAAATATTTTTAAAACTTTTAAAATAAGGTTTTATAGAAAAATCCCTTACCTCGAGTCTGAATCAGCACGTACACACTTTAAATCCTATATAATAAAATTATATTAATTATTTACTTGATTAATATCCTTTTTAGGTTTATTATCTTATTTTTATTCATTTTATTTCGTTTATTTCTTTTTCTTATATAGTTACTAAATCAATTAAGTTCATGTTGGATGTTTTGAGGATGTTCAATTTATAATCTCAAACCAACTTTAGTAGGTAACCATGGTCAAATGGGTCATTATTTAATAATATAAATAATTTTAATCATGAAATAATTATCATATATTAGATACAATTTTATATTATTCATGAAAGGTTGGAAAGAAAAAAGAATCACATCACTTTGTGGAGGTGGTAGTCTACATGTACACATGAGTGACATTATCATTTCCCAACAGATGAAAGGATAAGAAGGTATATAATATATTATATTTGAATAATAATAATTATTTCATTAATAACATATATATTATTTAAATTCATCATAATAACTAGACTTTGTGGTGGTGATGAAAAACGAAACACGTCGCTTCGTGGAGGTGGTAATACCCACGTACACACGAGCGGTGTTTTCATTTCCCATAAGATGGAAAAGAAGATGAAAATGGGCTGTGAAATAAACATAATTAAATTTTAGTATACGTAAGATACTTATTTTAACATATTATCATGGTTATATTATATTTTATGTAGTTGTAAGAGGAAATAAACATGAAACACTCGATTAATAATTTTACTTATTCTTTGGAAAACCTCCTTTTTCTTACACCTTAAGCCATATAGGTTGGTATTTTGATGAAACCAGAACCTATATGAAAATGGTATGGATTTTTGGAAGGTATTTGGGAAGGTATTTTTCAATCTAAATTACTCAAATTATGTGAATAAGAGAGGAGATGTGGTTCCCTCTTATAATTGAGGGGAGTAGCACTCTAATAAGTTTTCAAAGTTTTAAAATAATATAAATTCTTATTCATGAGAAAGTGCCCCTAAATATCTATCATTTAGAATTTAATATGATAATGGTCAAAATAATATCATCCAATATGATTCAATATGAGATTTTGTGACATTATCACTTAGTTTTAACCTTAATTAACTTGTTTTCCCTTTACCATGGTGACAAAGTTTTACCATGATTACTATTCATTATGACCAAACATGAAATTAACCACATTAATAAATTTAAAAATCATGATTCCAAATAAAAAATCCATTTTTTAAAATTTAATTTTTATAAGTGTAAGAAATTACTTTTAATATTAGTTCGTAAAACACAATGAAAACCTTTTTGTAAATGCGTTTTAAGCCTAAAAATGAAATTATACCAAAAGAAATCATAATTTTGATTCATATAGAATTAATTAAATTATTTTTAGTAAAATGGGAATAATTTTACTATAAAACCAATCCAAAATAGAATTTATCTTTTTAAGTACTTTAAAATAAATGACTTTTTTATAAAAATCGATATTTTCACTATTCATCCAAAAAACAATATTTTTAGAAAAATACAAAAAATTCAATATTATATAAATTTGATATGATGATATAAAAAATGAGGTCCATTTTATCTAATTAAATTTCTAAAATTTATAAATTTAACTTTTAAATAAAACCATATAATACATGGAAAACACTTTAGTTAGAATAAAACTCTTTCCTTTTCAATTTAAAAAAACATATAAATTTATTATAATGAATGCGAATCCATAAAATATGATCAAAAATATTTCTAAGATATTAAATTGATTTATTATTAACATTACTTGGGTTTTCACCCTTCCGAACTCGAAGAAAATTTCTCTTTTTCAAATAACCAAGTCCCTTTTTAGTGATGTGGTTGAGCCTCTTGTGCCTTAATTTGGAAGAAATTCTACACTTAACAGCACAATTAGCATCAAAAGAGATAAAATATATAGTCCAATAAAAACCTAAATGATTATCTCATCAATCCACTATCAAGAAACCCTTTAAAATCTTTCGATTCCCATCTAAAAAAGTATGGAAAAAAACCATCATCATCAAGAACAATGGTAAAAATGAGATTCATAAGAACCTTAGGATCATGTCAAAAATTCTTTAAAATAAACTTAATTTCAATGCTAGGCTCCAAAAAAATAGTCCACATGCCTACAATATCAGCATGACCATCATTACCCATCTTTAAATCCCAAAATTACATGGGCTATAAAATATAAAGAACTCCTTCCTTGATGTCACGTGAAAGAAGGAACAACCATAAAAAACCCAATAAGAATCATCATAAGTAATATTAATAGAATAATAAAAAATAATCAGATCACCCCTGGTAGTAGTGGTGTTTCAATCATCACCATCACTATTTTTTTGTTTATTTTCATTTATTTTAGTTTCTATTTTCAATTGATAACAACTTTTCTTGATATACCCTTTATTACCACAATTAAAACACTCAAAATCCTTATTTTTTAGTCAAGGTTTTCTTTTTCCCTTAATTTTACCTCGAATACTCTGTCCCTGATTGTTTTTCTAGCTTCTCCCTTTGTTATTTTTAACCAAAATCTCTAAATAAGATCTTTCTTGAGTACATCTCTGAACTTCATTAAAAATAGAAAAGTTGAAAAAAATAAATGTCACAACACCATTAGGAGAATGACTAGTCAAATTAATTCATAAATTATCCCATGAATTAGTAAAATTAAGTAACTAAAGAGTTAAAACCTCGTCATCAAAAATATTACCCATTTTAGCTATCTGATCAAAATATCCCTAAAACTCACTTAAATAATAATAAATGGATTTTACTTCTTTATACCTAAATTTCATCACTTTTTTTAGAATAAATAATTTTTTTTATTTTAGAGGTATAAGTTTTCTTGATATTCTCCCAAAAAGTCGTGGCGTGAGAGATGATGACAATATGGTTTGCCACATTGTATTCAAGCCACTCATGAATTAAACCACAAACCATCTCATGCTCAAACTCATATTTTTTTATCAAACTTTCCTTCTGGATTCAAGGTACCAAACACTCATAGATGAATTCTCCTAAAAAAATGGAGATCCTTCATTTTTAATCCCTACATGTGATAATTGGTGTCATTTTTTGGGTAAAATACCACTTTTATATCCTTTTTTTGAAAATCAAAATACTTTTTATATGAATTTGATCTAACTTGAAATGTTTTGTTTAATTTTTCGATATGCAAGTTTAATGACTGTTATTTTAAATACCATAGAACTTTTCTTATATTCTTATGATATGGTGTGCTAAAAAGTTGTAGTAAAGTACATTCAATAGACATTAGAGCATTGTGATGTCATTAAACTCATCAAAAGATATATTTTTAAGCTATATCCATCAGACAATGGTGAGTTGCATCTAATGTTGTTATAACTGAACCTGAAGATATAAAAATTCATCCATTAGATTTTACTACAAAAAAAATATATAAATTGAACATGACACTTCATGTAATGAAATCGTTTCTAAGAGGATTTACTAAGTGAATTTTTTGTTGTTATAAAGTTTGCATCATCTCGATGTTTAAGATCTTATGTTTGTAGTTTTACTTTTAGTGAAATTTTTCTAAGAGGTTCATTTAGTGAGGTTTTCATTGTAAAAAACTTAGAATTTACTATTGTGATTGTTCTTTGTTTGATCCCTAATGATTGACAATTTTTAAGGACTAGAAGCTATATTTTCTGATTCATAGAGATCTAAGAGCTTCTATGTGTAATGTTGTATCTTTCTACAGTCTTATCAATGAAGTCCAGTTGTGGAATTTATGTTTATCGGTTGATTAAAGAGGTTCTTGAGGCTAGAGATACCTGTGTATGACACTCTTATCCAAGATATTTTTTGTGTGGAGTCTATTGCCTCCGAAAATCTTATATTCTAAGAATTTATGGGCATGGAATTTGATACCTTCCTATATGTATATGATCAAAGAAGTTATATATATTGGAACTATGATACATAGGAACAAGTTTATAGATCCCCCCACTTCTTTGGGTAAAAGTGAAGGATTCCTATAAATTGAAGTAAATTGGTAATAATATCCTTTATGGGTTTCTGAATTGTTATCTGGAACCCCATGCATTGTTTTTTACATTGCCTTTTCATTTCAATTTCTACTGAGCTAATACTTTTATCAGATGGTGTTTACTTTTAGATAGTTTAATTTTTTGCTTCGTTTTACTTTATTAAACTCTAATTTAATGAGATATTATATTATCCGATCAATCTAAACTTTGGGTGGGATAAATATTTCTATTCACATTTTAGACTATAATTCACCACTCCCCCTACCTCTTATAGTTCCATATCTTACCTTATTTAGGACTAACACTTGATATCTGAGAACACCTCTTTATTTTGTCTAATACTCTTGGTACCAGAACCTAATTCTACTTAGATTGAGATCTTTTTTTGATGTATGATGTGTCATACATTGAAATTTTTATATTGTTTTTTTATTGGAAATTTTAACAGTTTCCTTACACTAATGTGTATAAGAGGAAAGATATTTTGTTTTGATATATTAGGAATACCGGTTGGTTCTATCAGCGATCCCAATTTGAATTAGCCTTCAATTTTTTTGGAGGAGACAATGAATATTAGAGATACCATATATAGACTTTCATGATAAATATTGGTGTTCAGAACTTTATCGTGCTTATCAAAAATTATAAATTCTTAAGAATAAATTTTCAACATTTAGTTGAGATGAAATAATGGAATTCCAAATTAAAATTTGAGTCAGTAATAATTTATTATGTTCCATTTATAGGAATATATATATATAATCAAGTTTCATCTTTTTGGGCAATGTGTGGAATATGGAAAAAGATTGAATTCACTCACTTTGAGACATCCAAATTTCTTAAATCCAAGAGATATATTACATGATGATTATGAGGTATTTTATTTTATTCTAGAAGAATCTGTCCATCAAATTCATCAAATACTAATAACAATAGTTTAAAGCCTTCGGTCACTTGGAAAGGAGTTATCAAATGGTCAACTTGTTGAAAAATTTATTGATAGTTTTTCTAAATAATTGGAATTTGAGAGGATAGTGATAGATGATACTAAACATCTTATAAATTTTAGCCTTGATGATTTGATTGTTAGTATGATATAATATGAAATCCATTTAAAAAGATATGAAGAAAAAGAGAGAAGAAAAAATGGAGTTGCATTCACGCCAACGTGTGGAGCTCAAACATGAATACTTAGTACATATAAAGGTAGAAATTGTATAGATCTTAAAGAAGAAGAAATCACATAATTTACTAGAAGAATGAATAGGTATATGGGAAGAAATAATTTTTGGAGTGATAAATGGAAAGACAAAATAAAAAGGTGTTAAAAGAAAGATTCAACAAACACTATCTATTATGAATGTAAGAAACAAGGACATATTAGACCCGATTGTCCAAGGTTAAAGAAGGAAAATAAGGATGAAAATTTTATAAAATGAAAATAGATAAAAGACTTGAGAGAAAGTAATGATATGTGTAGTGCTAGCAAAGACCCATCTTCTTTCGATGATAGTAGACATCCAGATAGTGACAACAGCTGAAAAAATATTAGTTTTTATGCTAGAGTTTCACAGAATATTTTCTATTTTATGGTTAAGGTAACTGCCAATATTATTTCATAGTTATCTCTCGATCCCAATTTTTCACTTACATTGGATGATGAGAATATAACTTCATTAGATGATGAAGATGATGCTCATTCACTTAATGAAATGGTTAAATATTTTATTATCATAGAGAAGAGAAGTGAGATATTGAAGAAAGATTTTAATCAATCCCAGGAAGATCTTACTAAGGTTGATATCTCTTATAAAAAACTCACTAAGAAATATTCAAAACTTAAAAATAAATTTGATGAGAAGGAATATGACATTTCTAAGTCAATTGATGAGTTATCCAATGTGGTTAATGAGAATGTTAAACTTGTGTTAGAGTAAAATAAATTGAAAAGAAAAGTGTTAACGTCAAATTTTGATAAGAAATAGAGGTTGGTATATTTTTTGAAAGATAATAGTGATGTGGTGAAACTTAAATCAGAAGTTGAAATCTTGAATAAATTGTTAACCAAATTAATCATTGGAAGGAAATCCATTGAAAATTGTATATGCATTTGAGACCCAACTATTCTCTTACAAAGGGTTGCTCCATATGGGGTTCAGAGCATTGATTTTTCTTCGGTTCATTATTATTCAGATTTTGATGTTTGAGAGGGTATGGATTTTCCATCGGTACCAGGCCCATGCATTCATGCATGGGACAGCTAGCCGAGCAGCGATTTGTTGAATAAAACTGTTCTTAATGTTTTTGATGCTGGGTAGGGGATCTTCTGTGTAGGATTGAATGTTTTGTTTGGTCTTGAACTATTGTATCATGGTGGTTTGGTTGTTTTAAGTCATTGATGTCATGTCGGGTTCCCCTTCATCCCTTAAAATGGGGTTTATGTTTTAATAAAAAATTAATTTTTAGTCAGGCATTTGAGACCCAAAAGGACCACTTCCAGACTCAAATGCAAATTCACCAGAAGTGGACATTACAATACTAACTACTTTGTGCTAAGTAGTTATCCTTTCTATTCAAAAGTCCAAAGAGGCAGACATTGGAGGAATTAATGTTCTTTGAACAAGTTGAATCCTTTAGATAACATAGAGAATCTATTTAAAAGGAAATTTCCACTAATGAACATTAAAGAACTCAAAAGATTTGGGTACTGAAAGTACTATTTTCAAATATTTCTAGAAATAAGTAGGTCTCAATTCCTTGAAAATAATTTCTAATCAAGATAACTCATTGTGTACCAACAACTGAATTTTAATATACGGTACCTGGTAATTATTTGTTTTATATATTGGACATTACACTCTTACACTTTAATTTTTATTCTGTTATTTTTTAATTTTACTCTTGTATAAGGTTTATAATTTTATGTGAATTTTTATACTTAGGAAAGTTTTTATTTAAATTTATATTCCCTTTTGGGGGGGCTGTTTCGTTTGGATAACTTTATTACAGAGTTATTTATTATCTATCATTATAATCAACATAAGATATGGATTTGGCTTTTGAATAAATTATGAAACCATATTACATGAATTAATATCATGTTATGGTGATAGAAGATAGGTTCTGGAAGAATCGATATTTCTATCTTTATCTTAGGAAATTTTTAATAAACTGGTTGTCTATTGAACTTTGTATAAATTTATAAACTGTGGTAAATATATCTTTCACTTTTTGAATTTATTTCATCGGAAATTAAATAATTATATTTTAGAAATTATAAATACATTATTTAAAAAACGTTTTGGTGTAATCTCTTTTTGAATGAAGTGTTATGGACCATCAGATGAGATTATATCAGCAGCGGTCATGAATTCCTATATAAAGGATTATGGAACCATAGTTTATTGTAAAAAATTACTACAAAGTGCTACCATTATAAGAACTTATTTCCCAGAATTCTATTTTCTGATTAGTATGTCATCATCCGTAGATGTTGCTTCAAGAGAAATTATCACTAAAAGATTCATCAAATGAGAATAGTATTTGAAGCATGGATCATTATTAAAGCAAGAAATTTTATTTCAAGGTTGGGAGTCTATAATATTACCCTCATAAGAGAAATAATTATTCTATCCAGAACTTGTATAATGGTTCTATAGATCGGTTATCTCTGATAACTCAGACGGTATGAAGAAGATGAATTTCAAGTTTCATTAGAATTTTTTTATGGTGCTTAAAGACTTTGTGGATGGTGTAAAATTTCTCTTTAAAGAAGAGATCTTGTTCGTATAGTATAAGATTCCAAATATTTTTGGAAATTTCAATATAAGTAAGGCCATAAAGAGACTTTTCTGAGTGAACAAGAAAATTTATATGATGAATCATTTATATCTAGAAATTAGATTTATGTTTTAATGGGTTCAAAGGTTTATTATACCAAGTAAATAAGAAAAATATTTGGTTAAGATTCAAGACCTTTATGTGCTTGAATTTCTCATTAGAATGAAGAAGTTTAACATTATGAATTCTTTATAGGAGTAAATTAATGTGGTTTTCACCAAGATGGTTAAATTGAAAACGTGTTCATATACCCAAACTGCATGCTTGTAAAAATCATGATGAAGGAATAAGTTAAATATTTTGGTTTTGCTGAAAGATGGAAAGAGTCCCCTTTAAATTCCAAGAATATCTCCTAGATGAAGCTTTTATATCATCCTGATGAAAATAGGTTTAGTGAAAGGGAAAAATAATTTACCCCTTCAGTAGAGACCCAACCGCAATAGGAGAATCATGAGAAGAATGTTGTGGAGAAGAGTATGAATACATAAAAGGAGAATAGAAAAGTGTTAGAAGGTATTTTGGTTGATAAATCATCTACTCAGAATAAGAAGAATAAGAAGAAGAAAGCATGGAAAGATTCACAATCAGAAGCTCGGTAGTAAGAAAATCATGAGAAGGCTTCTCAAAATTTAAGATCAAATGAAGATTTTGGAAAGCTTGTTGAGAAATATAGTGTTGTTTGGTAAAATAAGGTATATGAAATTAGGGAAAATAAAGAGTAAAAGGAATATGAAAATCCATCCTTTGGCTTGTCAAAAGAAGAATTTAAAACCTTGATAGAAAAAGAAGTTAAACAGATTGAGGCTTAAAAGAAGAATAAGTATTATTTAAAGGTTAAGGATCTTATGGATTCTCCTCCTCTGGTAACCACCAGATAATCTATTAGAGAAGTTCAAAAGATGCCAAAAAGGAGGGTGAACTCTTGGATGATGAATCCAGGAAGGGGGAGAATATTTTAAGAGAAGCTAGAGAAGATATGTCTTCTCACATTGGATCACCCCCAACACCTAACTAAGAGACTATCAATGCTTCAAAAGAAGTTGAAGTGATAATATAAGTGACTCCACCTCCAACACTTCCATATGCCAATTTTTCAACATCTAGTATGAGTTCTTCACCATCTTCCAATGCCACTAAGGCTGATAATTTAATGGAGGAAGAAGAGTCAAGGAAGAAATCTACTTCTGATGATGTTGAGGAATAAAAGAGAACTTATTTGGAAGATGTTTTTGGTCAGAAAGGATCAATAGAATCTCCGATAGTAGAGAAGGATAAAACACCAGAAGATACCAGTTGAAATGGAATAGATGTTTATAGATTTTAAGAAGGGAAATCTTCATGCCACATCAACATCATGAATATCTTAGCTGAAGAGAAAGAGAAACCAAACAGTATGCCTAAGCTAAAGGGGTTGTAGCTGAATCTGAAGAAAGTTCATCAGAGGATAAATCTTTTGAATATGGTTCAAGAAGTGGAGAAATGGAGAAGATGCAAGGGCAGATGGCAGAACAACTAATCTGGATTTCTAACATTATGTTAGTTCTACCACATATGGATTTGAAGCTGAATCGTCTTCAAGACTTGTCAGTTGATGCCCAGGTTTCACAAACGTTAAATCATATCATTAATCACACACACAAAGATGAAATTTGGTGCTACAATATTTAATGAAGTTTGTGAAATTCATTTTTGGAACATTAAAAAAATGGAGAAATATGAAAAAGTTTGGGACAAAGAAATCTATCATTTGTTGAACATGATTTTTTGCTCTGAGTAATGGATCCGGATCATGCCCTCATTTGAGATGGTCATTGGGATCAGATGTTAACGGTTCAAGATCGAAAGATAGAGGATCAGGTTTAGAAGCTTAAGAAGAATGAGCATATTTTTATCGAATGGGAACAAGATTCAACTGATTTGATGAAATAATTGGAGGATTTAAAGTTTTCACCAAAAGGACTCAAGAAGAGGATAAGGAAGATGGAAAAGATGGTGGTCAAAACTCTTAAGATGAATGGATTCCTAATCGCATCTTCTCATTCTCTCTGATGACTGTATAAACTCATTTTGAATTTTATGATTAATAGTTTAATTTTTGATATAGGAAAATGAGTTTCTCTATGACTGGGTATTTTCAAATTATGTTACATATTTTTAGAAGTTTTGATTTCGATTGAATTTTTAAGACATTGGTAAAATTCCCAGACACTACTAAATCCATGCCTTTATAGAAAATGCTACTCTTATTTATTCTCTTATTGAAAATCATGAAGGGAGACTTGTCTGAGGGGGGATTATTGGAAAATTAATGGGAGTTCACTAATGGAAAATCCACATATACCCATGGTTTTCAAAACTGTGACCTGTTAAGGCGTCGGTATAGCTCTAAGCTATACCCACGATTTGAAAAATGTTATACTCACGGTTATGAACCATGGGAATAGGTGTATGCCACAGTGTCATTAACCCTATATCCACGATTTCAAAACCTTGGGTATATGATTTAAAAAATTGTATGTCACGGGTTTCGATCCTTGGATCGCTTTTATACGATTCACACGCCTAACCACTACACCACATTGGATTATAGGTATATATATATATATATATAGTTATGTATATTTATCTAAACCGTGGCTATAGGTGGAAAACTGTGGCAATATGTGTTCTCGTGAAAAAAAAAAATCCCGCGGGAAAAAAAATCTCACCTTAACGCGGGAAAGTTATACCCACGGTTTTGCCAAAACTGTGGGTACAGGTCTTGAAAAAAAACCCTATACCCATGGTTTTCCAAAACTGTGGGTATAGGTTCCCATCCAATCCCTATACCCATGATTTTTGGAAAATCGTGGGTATAAGGTCATTTTCCAGTAGTGGTTCTTCCATTTCTATTCTACGTTATGCTTTATTGTTTTTAATTTCCTTTTTGATTAATTCATTCTTGAAAATCATTAAAGGAGAGAGATTGAATAAAGGGGGGGCATCTTATAAAATTTATCAAGAAACTAAGGGAAGAAATCAAAATATTAAGGGGGGAAGGTTTGAGAAGTTTGAAAATATTAAGTTGATTTCATTAGACATTAATTTTTTTTCTCTATTCTACCTTGAACTCAATGATTTTCCCTTTATTATGGCTATCTTTTTAAAAATAACAAAGGGGGGACATTATAAGACAATAAGTTTTCCTTGTTTAAGAGGGATTTTTTGTGTGTTGATCACATATTATTGAGTTGAATCTCAAATGGGGAGAAATGTAATCTCAAAGAGTTTTCTTTTAAAAAAACAATCAAACATACCTAATTCCTTGCGTGTCATTTGATTGTCAAAAAAGGGAGATTGTCTGGTCAAATACCACTTTTGTGTCATTTGTTTTGAAAATCACAATACACTTTATATGAGTTTGATCTAACTTGAAATGTTTTATTTAAATTTTTGATGTGTAGGTTTAATGTTTGTTATTTTAACTACTTGTGAACTTATTAGATCTACCTATGTTTCAGTATGCTAAAAAGTTGTAGTAAAGTACATTCAACGAATATCAAAGCATTGTGATGGCATTGAACTTATCACAAGATGGAGTTTGAAGCTATATCAATCAGATGATGGTGAATTGTGCCTAGTGTTGTCGCAACTGAACCTGAAGAACTCAGAATCTGATTGTTGGAGTTTGTTACAACGAATATTTATAAATTAAACTCGAGGTATTGAGAAACGAAAGCTTTTCTAAGAGGATTTGCTAAGTTGATTTGCATTCATATTGAAGTGTGCACCATCTCGACGATTGAGAGCTTTCGATTGTAATTTTGGTTTTAGTGAGATTTTATTAAGGGCTTCGTTTGGTAAGAATTTCATTGTAAAGCCCTTAGTTTTTCCTGTCGTAATAGTTCTTTGTCTGATCCCTCGTGATTGGTGAGATCATGAGACTGGAATCTGGATTGTCTGATTCATCAAGATGGAGGAGCTTTCATGTGTGAAGTTGTATCTTCCAACAGTCTTATCGACAGTCCATGAGGAGACTTGCTGTTCAGTTGATCAAAGAGGTGCTCGAGGCTAGAGAGACCTGTATCTAACACTTTTGTTGAATAGATTCTTGGTGCGAATTTGTTGTGGTGATGAGCTTAAAGTCGAAGAAATTTTGGGATTGGAACATGATACATTCCGACCGGTCTACAGTTGAGGAAGTTTCGTGGGTTGGAACTGAAATACTTGAGATTAGATTTACAGATCCTTCTGCCGCTTTGGATAAAAATGAATGTTTATTGTGAATTGGATGTAGATTGGTAATAATATCCTTTACGAGTTTCTGGATTGTTATTTGGGACTTCATGCATAAAAACGAATGTTTATTGTGAATTGGATGTAGATGGGTAATAATATCCTTTATGAGTTTCTGGATTGTTATTTGGAACTTCATACATTATTTTTTGCATTGTCTTGCAAATTTCATTTCTGACGTGCTAATACTTTTATCAGACGGTGTTTATATTCTGATAGTTTAATTTTCACATCATTTTACTTTATTAAACTTTGATTTGATCGGAAATCATATTGTCCGATCAATTTGCACACTGAGTGGGACAAAATTTGAGTCATGTTTTATACATCTTGTAATGTCACATCTAACCTTATTTGGGATGAGCACCATTCAAATAAATCATCCCAAAGTAATTTACATCCATGATTTATAAGAACAAAACCATTACTCTAATGCTAAATGTTGGAAAAAGCGGCAACGGAATGAAAAATACAAACAAAGCGGAGCAAAATTATTACCCCTTGAACAAACTTGAAAAAATTAATTAGATGCGTAACGAATCAAAAATATATGCAAGATATTAAATGTTGACAACAAACTCAAAAAATGAAAAACCACAAGACCTATTCTAGCAATAAGATCGACTAATAATTGACTGCACAATACATACTCTCAAAATTGAATGAGGTCTCTAATGTAGTACTTCAATAAAATAGGATCAACTACAAAAAATAATAATAGTAATAATAATAAGATGTGATCAAAAGGCGTCTGAAATCCAAAAATTCAAATAAAAGATCAGATCATACAGATTGGAAGTTCATCGATGTTTTTTATATTTCATTTTTTTATTTTTCGTTTTTAGTTAATTGCCCATCGGTATTTTAAGTGACAAATCTGATCGTCAAGAAGAGTCCCTCCGAGTAACCCGGAGGCAGACGTGGCGTCTTTCGGGCGTCAGGTTTGTGGCTCCTCTTATCGATCCTCCATCCGTTCAGCCCCCCGGCGACCCAAAGAATGGAGGAGGAAACAACCGCCATCGTCGTCGGCGCCGGGACGTCCGGCATCGCCGCCGCGGCGTGCTTGAATCGCCTTTCCATCCCCAACATAGTGGTGGAGCGGGAGGACTGCTTCGCTCCGCTCTGGCAGAAAAAGGCATACGACCGCCTCCACCTCCACCTCTCCAAGCGCGTCTGCCAGCTCCCCCACTTCCCCTTCCCCGCCTCCTACCCAAACTACGTCCCCCGCACCCAGTTCGTGTGCTACCTCTCCGACTACGTCTCCCACTTCGCCGTCCGCCCCCTGTACCGCCGCACCGTCACCTCCGCCAGCTACCACCGCCCCTCCGGCCGTTGGCGCGTCCGGGCGACAAACGCGACGACCGGCGCGGAGGAGAGCTTCGCCGGACGGTTCTTGGTGTTGGCAACGGGGGAGTCGTGCGATGCGTTCGTGCCGGAGGTGGAGGGTCTGGGCGGCTTCCCAGGGGAGTCGATCCACTCGACGGAGTTCAGGTCAGGGGAAGCGTACCGGGGCAAGCGCGTGCTGGTGGTGGGGTCGGGGAACTCCGGCATGGAGATCGCCTTCGACCTCGCCGACCACGGTGCCAAAACCTCCCTGGTCGTTCGAAGCCCGGTAAGCATGATGATCACAAACCCTCAATCGATCCATCGATCGATCGAATTTATACACTGATTGAACCACTGTCCGTAGATGCATATACTGTCGAGGGAGATGATGGACTGGACCGGGTTCCTGCTGAGGTATCTGTCCGTGGACAAGGTGGAGTGGTTGATGGTGGTACTGAGCAGGGTATGGTACGGCGACCTCGCCAAGTACGGCATACGGCGGCCGGAGGAGGGTCCCTTCTTCTTGAAGAGGAAATACAACAAGTACCCCATCATTGACGTCGGCACCTGCCGGAAAATCAGGTCCGGCGAGATACAGGTCTCTCTCTCTATTCCCCTCAACTAATGTCGTGATTTCTGCATCAACTTTCATTGATCTATCTCATCTAGGTTAATTTGTTTCAATTTTTATCATCTTTTAATTCAATAGTTAAATGTAAATCTTAAAAAAAAAAGGTATTGTTATACCCTAATCCTCTCCATGAAGTATGATGGTGCCTATATTGGCTTCCCTCCGGTACATGTGTTACCTCCGCATTCTTCCACATCATCCTCCCCCAAAATTTCTTCCATTCGCTACCAGTCCCACCCACGACTTTCGTTGCCTCCATCTAAGGTTCCCGCTGCATCGCCGTCTCTGCCCCGATCCCCCACCTCCACCCCCGCTCCCCACCTCCCTCCCTTCCCGACTCCCTCCCCGACTGGCCTCTCTTCCCATCCTCCAGTATCTCTCCGAGGAATGTTATCCGCCTCCTATGATTAGGGTTTTGATTGCCAATATTGTCTCCTTCCATTCATCGATTAACTCTGATTTTCACCATTCCGATTAACTCTAACTTTCATGGAGGCGAGCGCTCATCCACACCGCTCTCACTTATTTCACATTGGGTTTCATCGCACCCCAAACCCTATTCGTCTTCAGGCAATCATTGATGACCAGTCACTCCTCCTCAGGTATCTCCTGGATTGAACATTATCCAAAAGTGTTGATTATAATTAATTTTTTATGTATAACTATGATGTTGTTTCGGTTGCAATTCTTTTGAAATTGACCCTTACGATCCCATATCTTCAATCGAATCCTGTTTGCAAAGATTGAAGTGTTGTGCTCGAATAATCTTGCATGCTTTTTTGTATGTTCACCATATTTTGTATCTTTAAACTGGTATTTTCTAAAGTTTTATGTGTTCATTTTTCCTCCTGAAGCTCATTCATGGATATATTTGATGTTGTCCACATTAATGATGTTCTGAAAAATGCCATATCTATTATTAAAGAACTTGCTTGTGAATTTTCCTAAAGTACAAGGGAATACATTTCAATTGATATTCGACTCACCACCTATTCATGCTTCAATACACAAGTATCTGGAAAATATATCTCTTCTGTAACAAAATTTACTTTTGCACACTACTCTTTAAATAATTCATATTACATATTGTTTGTTTCCAGACATTTTTATTTTCAATTTTCCTTTTACTCAAGTCTGATATAATGAAATTTATACTATACTTCCAACCATAAATATTATAATGATCACAATTTGAATCATCCATTTGAATCATATTTTCATTAATGTAATTAAATTATTCATCATGAATGTCCAATATAAATTTTTATTCCTTAATAATTCTACTATATGTTTTCTACTATATTTATGACGTCTCGACATTTTCTTGTATTCCATTATTATGTACCGCCTATTTGTGATTTAAATATGCTCAATATTAATATGGATTATTGAGTTTGCAAAATAGGATTCTTTTATTGAACATAAGTATTGATTTATAGCGCCGTCCGCACGGGCGAAGTACTAGTTTAAATAGAAGTTAGGATTAGTCTTGAATGTATCTTGGGTAATCCATTTTGAAAATTTATCTTGATAATTTCCCACTCAGCTCATCTGTTAATTTTCAACAAATCATAACTGTGTACCACCTGTTTAAATTGTCCAGTCATCATCCTGACTTGAATTAAAATTGTTTGGATCATTATGAATTGGAATTGTTGTCACAACTAGAGATTGTGACTTGGATTTGTTGTCAATTAATGGTGGATTTGATGAACATAATGGAAGGCTATAAATGATGGAGAAGTTGACAATCATATTTGATTAGGAGTTTGTGTGTAGGAATGCAAAGAAAGACAATGGTGACGTGTGAAACAGAATCCAAAAGGGGAGTTAAGAAACAACCCAAGGATGATATGACAAAAAGTAGAGAATGTTTAAATCGTGAAATATTTGGTGAAAGATGCTTGATATTGACATACATGACATTGAAGTATGAGGATGGCATAGAAAATCAAGAGTGACAGCACCGAAGTCGTCATATATAGTGATTACATGGAGGCAATTGTGAAGAAAGGTGGAGGAATATCTTGATATATCTACATGTCAAGGCTATAGAATGAGGACTTCAATCAATCTCGCTTGGAAAGACATTAAACTTGGTAATCATTGTTTGTTCTGGTATGTTACATCATTGGAAGAAGTATGAGCATACAAAGATTCATTTGGAGTCACTATCACAAAAAAGGGTTTTCGCAACGCCACTCTTTAACAGTGTTAAAAAAAAGCACTGATAAAGGGGTACTTTTACCAGCGCTAAAAAAAACGCTGTTAAAAGTACCTCTTTATCAGCACTTTTTTTAGCGCTGATAAAGGTACCCTCTTTATCAGCGTTTTTTTAGCAATGCTGATAAATGAGGTCTTTATCAAAGTTTTTTTACTAGCGCTGATAAATGGTATATTTAAAAAAAAATCAAAAAAAATCATATATTAATATATAAATATATAAATATATTTATATTGATATAAATACAATATATATTTTTTAAATATGTTTTAAATAAGTATAAATTGACATTTACACTTATTATATAAGATATTTAGTGAAAATGACTTATTAAATATTTTAAAAAATATTATTAATTAATAATTTGCTAATTATTATCAAGTAATAATCATTTAATAACAATTTGAAGACACAAAAAATCAATAAAATATCTATAATAAGTTGAAAACGTAACTCAAACTTCAAACGGACATAACTTTTGATCCGAGTGTCCGATTGAGCTCTACCACATATCAAATCGAAGTCTGCGACGAGCTTTACGCCCTCAGTGACATAGGTGAACCTCTATCACGTTTTTCAAAGCCAAAAAGGCTCAGAAGTCCTCCAAAACTGAGTATTTAGTCAGGGTACTCCAATTTTTTAACATTTGATGGATTTTTAGTCTCGTTTAAGGGGGTTTTTTTTGCCCTTTTTCAGTGGGGACTGAATTTATTTTCAGATCTTACATTCATATTGATATTATGGGTTTGAAATTTTATCGTTTTTCACAATGTACTGTTATTTATAATTATAGTAATGGTAAGAGAGGTGGACCGAATACCCAAGATGCCTCTCGAAGGGAGGTCTTGAGGTTATTTTATAATGAATAATAAAGACCACATAAGAGCAAAAGTTAGACGTGGGACGCATACTCCAACTCTTTCCCTCAAGCTAGGTATACCTAGCTTGAACACATAATTAAAGAAAACAAACCAAAGAAAACAAAGCAAATACAAAATACTGCATACACTCACCCTCAAGCAGGACATACCCAACTTGATTACAAAATAAAACGAGACAAAAAAGAAATCATTCCCGATCGCATCTCCCCCTCAAGATGAAAATGATAGATGATGGAAGATATCGCTGAAATAGCCAGATTACATGAGTGGCGCGATAAGTTGTCGAGGTGCATCAGAGGAACTGCACATGTGGGGCTAGTCTACGGGACGCCGGGAAAGCGACACAAGCAGGGCCGGTCAACGGGACGTTGGGAAAGCCGCACAAGCGGTGCTGGTCGTCGGGGTGCTGGGAAAGCGGCACAGGCGGTGCTGGTCGTCGGGGTGCTGGGAAAGCCGCACAGGCGGACCTTTCGATGAGGCGCCGGGAAAGCCGCACTGGCGGGGCCAATCGTCGGAAGGTGGGGATTCCGCAGGAGGCGCTGACCAAAGAAAGCGAATGACGTCGGTGGATGGAGGGCCAATGACAGGGTGAGGGAGTTGTTGCGGGATCTGGCGGCGCTGCAGATGGATGGAAGAGGCGTTTGCTGTGCAGGGGAAGACGTGCCTAACGGAGCTGTCGCACAGAGAGGGCCATTGGGAGGGAGAAGCCACAATGGGTCGTCGCGCGCGGGAAGGTTGGGCCTCGGGAGGGCCGTCGCATGGGGATGCCGGAGGGAGAAGCCGTTGCGGGCCGTTGCAGGAGGCGTCGTCGAGCGCAACGCGCAAGGGAGGGTTTCATTCAGAGGGAGCCGCCGGATGGGATCTGCCGGGAAGAACTGCGCTGGAGGGCCGCAGGCATAGCGTAGTGGATGGAAGGCGCCAACAACGGGAGGCTGCCTTGGAGGAGCAGCGGAGGGGGGCAGCCAACTCATTCGGCTGGGAGCCGCCGCCCCCAATGGGGGAATACGGAGGAGTCCTCCGAGAAAAAAAACGGGAGGGTGGTTTAAGGTTGAATAACCTCCTCTGATACTATATAGTAATAGTAAGAGAGGTGGGCCGAATACCCAAGATGCTCTCAAAGGGAGGCCTTGAGGTTATTTTATAATGAATAATAAAGACCACATAAGAGCACAAGTCCGATACGGGACTCATACTTCAACAATAATCAAATGTATTAGAATATATGCATATTTTTTTATATATTCACATATAAAAATTTAATTTTATAAATGAATAATTAAACATATTTATATATAAAATATATTTCTCAATATATAATCCTTATCTAAAAAAACTAATTTTCATTTTATTTAAAATACAATTATATGAATATTTATATGCCTATATAATGTGTGTGTGTATTAGTGTGTGTATAAACTGATATATATTATCTATATATTCTAACATATAAATATACATATTAATATATAATATATGTACATATATATAATATATGTAAATATATATAAAAAAAACATATTTTATAAATATTAGGTTCAAAAGGGGCCTAGATACCGTGAGAGGGGGGTGAATTAAGGTATGAATATTCTTTTTAAACTTCTTCCTGCCCCACTGGATCTTGACCTCTTTATTACAAGGGTCACCTCTTATGCTCTTTAATGTCAATGTTGGTCGTGTCCTTTCCAATTTTATCTGATGGCAATGCACTGAAATTAAAGCAATAAAGCAAACATAAGTACACAAAGATTTTTACTTGGTTCACCCTCACTGGGCTACATCTAAGGAGCATACAACGGTAATGTGTCGATTGTACCAAATATACTAAGGCTCACTGCCAAATTATAATGTTCAGGCTAAATCTTTTATGCCTAGGCTCACTGTCTTTACAAGGTTTAGGGTCTGCTCATTGCATTTTCAAGGGTTATTCCCTACGTCTCTTCCTCTGGCTCACTGTCAGTGGGAAGGATCACCGTCTTCCTCTTTCTTCGCTCGCTGCTCTTGAAAGGGATTCAAACACAATCTATGGATTTATAGGTCCCTTCATTTTCATGAAAACACGCATCCTCAACTATAGATAGATGCTCTGTTGAAGTTTTTTTTTCACCCGTAGATGAATTCCACTTTTCCGCGTACTATTAGATTAGCGGAAATTGCTTTCGCAAACTGTTTTAGTGCGCTTTAAAACTTCCTTGAGTCCTCCGTGAACTTCCTTGCTTCCTCTGCGTACTGTGTAGCAAGTATGCTTCGCGGATCACCTCTTCGTGGATTGCTTCCGCTTCCGCGAACCGTCTTCCTTTGCGAACCGCTTCTCCTCTACTTTCATGTACCGCCTCCGCGTACTGTCCCAGCTTCCGCGCACCGTCTTTGTTTCCGTGTACCGCCGGTGGAGTTCGTTCTTCCGCAACCGCTTCTTCCTTTGTGGGCTTCA
The DNA here is from genome assembly GCA_963277665.1 of Viscum album. NCBI lineage: Eukaryota > Viridiplantae > Streptophyta > Magnoliopsida > Santalales > Viscaceae > Viscum > Viscum album. Next base: position 395,420,602 of record OY728151.1, on the reverse strand, counting down.
GTGCCTCACAAAATCCTTTCATGGAATTGCTTCCGCGAACCACTTCACCCTTCACGGAATCACTTCCCCGCGAACCACTTCACTTCGTGAAATCCTCCTCGTGAACCAATTCTTCTTAGCGGACTTGTTTCCCGCAAACCACTTCGGACTTAGCCGAATTCCCGGAGCAAAGATGTTTTCTTATGAAAATCGATCTCTCTTAATGAGGGGATTAACGCTCCTTATATAGGCAAATACAAAATCCGTTAATCCGTGATTTACCAAGTCTTTAATGTGGTACAACCTTCACCGCATACTACTTCACCTGCGAACCGTTCTTCCCTACGCGGTCCGCGTACTCTCTTTCCTCTCTCTCGGCGACCCAAATCACTGTCATGTTTTCGCGAACAATGCCCTTCGCGACTTCTTAAATCACTGCCTCGTTTTCGTGAACGACAAGTCATCCCGCGTACCGCAAACCTTTCGCGTACTGCAAGTCTTCACCACGAACTACAAGCCTTCGTCGCAAACCATTTTCGTTCCGCACGAACCGTTCTCGTACGCGGTTTGCGTCTCGCGCTTCGTTGTTCCCTTTGCCGAATTCCTTCGAAGTTCCGCGTACCACCATTCCCGGTTTGCGAACTGTCCTTCGCGGTCCGCGTACTGTTTACTCCTACGAGGAAATCCTTCCTTTGCCAAAATTAAACTCTCGATTTGGAGGCTTAAAAATTGGCAAACACTGGGAAACTGCGTCACCTTAAACACCTGCTTCGACAAACACCATTCATACTCATTTGCGGTCAGCTGACATTGTCATCATACACAATCACACCCAAAACATACCGAGAAGACACCTTGGAAGATTTTTTCCCAACAATAAATGTATTTAAAACTAATCATATAAATATATATTAATATACGAATAAATATACATATAAAAAAATATAACTAAATAAATATATAAATAAATATATATTAGTGTGTATTAACAAACTGATATATATTATATATACATTCTAACATATAAATATACATATTAATATATAATATATGTATATATATATAAATATATATAAAGATGTATAATTATACTTACAGATACACATGTATATAATATATATATATATATATATGTATGTATGTATGTATGTATGTATGTTGTATATATGTATTTATTTATTTATACACACAAAAAAAACATATTTTATAAATATATTTAAAACTAATGTTATAAATAGATATATCATTAAATGGAAAACAAAACAAGATGGACAAGTGGTAAAGGTGCAGACGCGTAAGGGAGAGGTCTCGGATTCGAATCCAAGTGGAGGCAGGGGTGCGCAGACAGGTGCAGGGGGGCTAACGCTATTAAAGGGTGGGGGGTGGGTGCCTAACGCTGTTAAAGGGGTGGCGGGCGTGTGCGCAAGCGGGTCTTTCTAGCGCTGTTGAAAGGGGGTGAAGCCCTGTTAAAGTGGGTCTTCCTAGCGCTGTTGAAGGGGGAGGGTGAACCCCTGTTAAAAGGGGGTCCCTTCGATTTACAATTTTTTTAATTTTTTTTTTTACTTTTATCAGTGCTTTTTTTTAAGGCTGATAAAAGAGACCCTTTTTTAATAGTGCCTCGATTATCAGCGCTTTTTTAGCGCCGATAAAGGTTTTTTTATCGCTGATAAAACCTTATTTTGTAGTAGTGAGTTAGCGCCGATAAAGGTTTTTTTATCGCTGATAAAACCTTATTTTGTAGTAGTGAGTTGGCTAGAGGAAATTTGGTAGGGGATGCCACCACGCGGTGGTTGTGACTTGGTCACGCCATAGGTAGTGGAAAACGAAGAACACATCGTTGCTGAATTCGTTTTGGATCTCGTGGTGTGAAGCAAAATTTGGGGTAATCCCTCATGGAAATGAGATGGAGCACCACACCATAGTGGTATTCCTTGTGGAGAGAAAAAAACACGGAGTTAGCTCTAGTTTTCATGGTGGTCTAAGATCGTGGAGCGGAAATAGGATGTTCAAGTGCAACACGCCAGAGTGCTAATAGGTTCAACCCATAGTTTTTGCAAAGAGGAAATAAAATCAGAACTAATATCCCACAAATATTATTTGATTTTTTAAAATATTATCATTATATCTTGTTTGAATATTTGAAAAGATGTTGTGCACATGATTTTTTAGGGAATCCTTCGCTTGTAAAGGGCGCGACAAGTGTGTACTGCCTTGGTTGGTGATACGTGGACGACGATTTTTGGGCGTGGGCAACAACGTGCAGTGGGTACCAACGAACAACGACAAACCGGGTTATGCAATGACTTATTTGAGGTGCAGCAATGACACCTTTTGTTTGATTTTGATTTTTGGGGGGTGACATTTTGTCACAAGGTGATTATCAGAGAAAAAACAGAGTCGTATCAGGGTGTGGTTTTCACACAGATTTTCTACGCTCTCATCAATCCTCTGTACACATGATTCTACAATGATCATGTCATCAACACACATGAGCAAGATAATATATTCATCACCAAAGGATTTTATGTAGCAACATTGATATATGTCACACCGTTTGTATGCATTTGTAGTCATGAACGAATCAAACTATTTGTTCCACTGCCTGAGTACCTGCTTTAACCCATATAAGCTCTTCTGGAGTTTGTATACCAGGTCGTCCTTCCTTGAATCAATGTATCCCTCTGGCTGCATATAGATGTCCTCCAGATCTCCATGAAGGAAAACAATTTTGACATCAAGCTACTCAAGGTATAAATCTTCTGATGCAACAATACTAAAAACCACTCAGATGGTGGTAAGCTTCACTATAGGTGAGAAAATTTCAGTGAAAGTCCACATCTTCTTTCTGTTGAAAGCCTTTCACCACTAGTCTTTCCTTGTACCTTTTATTTCCATCATGTTCTTTCTTGACCCGATATACCTATTTTGTACTGCATTGCTTTTTTTTCTTGTGGTAGAGGTGTTTACTCCCAAGTATTGTTGCTATCTAGTGAAGAAAGCTCCTCCTTCATGTCCCACTCCCACTTGCTCGACTCCTTCAACTATATTGTCTCTTCAAAACATTTTGGTTCTCCACCGCCAGTCAATAACAAATGGTGTAATGATGGTGAATACCTCTGAATAGGTATTCTTACCCTTTTTGATCTCCTCAACTCCACTGGAGGAGTAGACTCTATCCGTTCTTATGTCTCATGCTCTGGTACACCTTCAAGCTCCATGCTCTCTTTACATTTTGATTTTTCTTTCCATTTTCATCTTCAGTTGCATGACGATCCTTGTACGCAACACCTTCATTAAATAGCACGTTCTGGCTTCTGATGATCATCTTGTTGTGATCATCCCAAAAACGATAACCAAACTCCTTAGCACTGTAGCCAATAAAGAAACATGGTTTGGACCTAGCATCAAGTTTGTCCCTTGCATCAACATCTACATGTATATATTCTAAATAATCAAGGACTCGTAAATGTGTGAGTCTTACCTCCTTTTCAGACCAGATCTCCTTAGACAGACATTCTTTCATTGGTACAGATGGACCCCTGTTGATGAAATTGCTACCATATTCACTGACTGCCCAGAAGGTTTCGTGTAACCCCAAGTGCAATCTCATACTTTTGGCACGTTCATTCAATGTCTTATTCATCCTCTCGGCCACACCATTTTGTTGTGGTGTACCTGGAATAGTCTTCTCCCACCGAATTCCATTTTTAGCACAGAAATCTTTGAACTCCTGATTGCCATACTCTCCTCTATTGTCAGACCTCAAGCATTTCAGCCCTGATCCTGACTCATTCTCCACCATGGTTTTCCACTTTTGGAACATATTAAACACGCCAGATGTTATTTTCAGAAAATAAACTCATACCTTGTTGAGTCATTAATAAATGTCACAAAATATTGAGAACCTCCGCGAGAATAACAGGTGTAGGCCCCCAAACATCTGTGAGCACCAGGTCCAGCTTCTCCGCCTTCGGTGTTTTGCCTCGTTTTTCAAATGATACCTTCTTTTCTTTCCAAGGAGACATTCTTCATATAAACCAACTTCCACCGACTTCAGCTCAGGTAGCATTCCTTTTGTCGCCAGCTCCAATATCCTCTTCTCACTCATGCGGCCTAACCTGTAGTTCCATAGTTGTAAATCCCCAACAGAGTTTATTGATGTAAGCATGTTCATGCTAGTTTTTGTCATGTTGTACAGAGTACCATTCTTTGCTCTTGAGCTATGACCATAGCTCATTTGGTAATCTTTCAGGCATCACTAGTAAACACGGTACTGAAGCCTGCATCCCCAAGCTGCCCGACAGAAATAAGATTTGTTCTTAAACCAAAAATATACATTTTCTAGAATCAACAAACTCTCACTGTTGGTTTTGATCTGTGTATCACCATTCTCCACGATTTGTAAGGGTTCATCATCAACAAGATGTACTTTGCCAAAATTTTCAAAAACAAATTTGTTCAGGAAACCTTCTCCAATGTGGAATGGAAAGACGCCCCTGAGTCTAAAATCCAAGACTCTATCGAGCTGTCCACGCTCAGCAGCAGCACATCATTCGTTCCTTCAACCGCTGTGTTTGTTCCATTGGTTTCAGGTGCCTTTCATTTCTCTATGCACTCTTTCTTGACGTGTCCTTTCTTCCTGCAAAATCCAGCTGGTAGGACTGACCCCTTAAGCCTTCTCTCAGTCTTTCCTCTTGATTTTGATCTTCCTCCGCCATTATCTAATTGTGCATATTTTCCTCTTTTCTTTTATGTTTAAAGCAGAACCAGAGAATCTGCCTGATTCTCTTCTTCGAATATCCTCGCCGAGGGTCAGGTCCCGCACATCCTTCAGAACCAGCTTTGTATTCCCCAAAAAACTGCTCACGGTTGTTACAGTTGTTTCTCAACTATCAGGTAAAAAAGACAGTAAAACCAGTGTATATACCTCGTCGTCAAGCGCAATTCCCACCGATGTCACCTGACTTGTGATAGTGTTGAATTCGTTAACGTGATCTGCAACAATCCTCCCTTAAAACATTTTCAGATTGAATATTCGTCGCATCAGTTACACCTTGTTCGATGTAGAAGGCTTCTCGTACATATTTGGGAGAGCCTTCATCAGCCCAGCTGTCATCTTCTATTCTTTGATGTTGAATGCCACGTTTTTTTGGCAAACGTAAGGTGCAAAACACCCAGAACCTGTCGATCCAGCAGCTCCCACTCCGTCTGCTCCATAGTTGTTGGTTTTACATCCAAAAGCGGCAAGTGTAGCTTCTTCTGTCAAAGATAGTCCTCAATCTACATCCTCCAATAATTGAAGTCAGTTTCATCGAAGCGATCGATATTCACCTTGGCTTCTTCCACGACTATCCTTCAATTCGGCAAATTCGAACTCACGTTCTGATACTAGTTGTGGAAAACGATGGGAGAAACGAAGTGACAAATGATCTATAGAAGATTAAAAAGGAAAAAATAAAAGAATGAGAAGATCTTGGGACACATAGATTTACGCGGTTCAAGAAATGATCCCTACGTCCATAGAGGTAGAATTTCACTAGTTTCAGGAGCACAAAATACAGGGAGATCTCAAAGTTTCACACACAGGAACCCTACCTCGAAATGGGGTAATAAGGAAGACGAAATAATGTACCACCAACCACATAGAAAGTCTGCACTGCTACAGTGAATGGTGGCTGGAAGTCCACATCGTTACAGTGTCGTGACCACCCAAATTCGAGCTATTATAGTGGCCAACAGATGGAAGTCCGTGGAGCTACAGTACCACTGTCTCCAAAGTCCGCACTACTACAGTGCCTTGTCGATGTCGTCCGGTCACCTCCGCTACTGTCAGTTAGGGTTGCTACAGTACCTCAAAATTTGGGTCGTGAACCTTCAACTCTCGAACCCCCAAAGCAGGGGTGCGTTGCCCTCTGCAACCCACAACGAGCTCACCGCAAAGCTCGACCCGTATAGGACGCAAGCATTTGAGCCAACATCATCCAAAACAGATCGGGGCTATACACCAATCCAACAAAACCTTTAGAATTTGAACCTTCCAAAAACTGATCTTCCGATCACTAGAAATCTATTGTAATCTCCCTTTCCATATGCAAAACCATGTAGGACATGGGCACCAGCCAAAACTCATCGACTTGAATTGACAACTGATGACTTTATCTGAATTTTCCTTCTAAGAACCCGAATCATCTTCTATCCGACTCTAACATCTGAAATACTCTCGTGCTTGCTGTGGTGGCCTCCAGTTTGCTTCCTTCTTCCGACTGACTCACAATCCAATGGAATTACAAACCCTCCAATAGCAGCAACACCAACATTCTCCAGGACCTGCAACCTCGACCATCAAAACATCATGCTGGTGCCTAGCTCATTGCAACACCTCCTTTAGGGACAAAACTCCCACTGAATTCGAACAACGTACAAGCTACATCGGAATTTCTGGTAGTCTTCCACCAAACTCTAGATTGCCACTCAATGAACGGAACATGCTACAAGACACCTGTGGCCAAAAGGACTTTCGATATCCCAACATCCCGTCGGTACCACCGCCATCTTCCAGTGACATACCTCTGCTAACCTGATAAACCACCTGACCTGAGGAACCTTACAGTCTTCTATCCAAACTCGAACAATCGCCTCATCAACAAAACACATATAAAGACTCCTTTCGATAAAGAAGATTTTCGATATCTAGAAACCCACTAGTACTGCTGCTTCTGTGTGACTTCCCTCCGAGACTTTGATAAAATGCTCACCAGAAAACTCTGCTACTGTGATATTCCATTGGACACTATAACCAAACCCTGATACCAATTGTTGGTATCAAACATCAAAATAAAAACCTCATTTAATACCACTTGATGGGGAAATAAACTGTAGAGCATCCTTTCGATTAATCCATTGGAAGCAGCACCACCTTTCAGAAACATCAAACGCGGAACAATGTTCTGGAATATCCCCCACGACATCAGCTTAAGGAACTATAAAGTCCATGCACTCCAGCCACCACATCGTGTCGACCCTTTCGAATCCGGTTATGTTTTTCCTTCTAATCCTCCTTTTGAGCAACGAACAATCACATGACAACCGCAAAAACATGAAAGTACAAACACAAGCACAATGCACACTAGAGATTAATGTGGTTTAGATATTTTGTCCCACATCCATGAGAGAACGACAACACTTCTTTCATTCATGGAGAAGTTCGAGTTTCAAGGAAACTCACACCTTCCAATCACCTTTCTCAAACAGTTAGAAGAAGTCTCACCAATGCTTGCACCCATTTCTTCTTTTGATACTCTCCTTCTGGTCACCATCCTTTCAGATCTCTACCTCCGCCTTTGGCTCTGGTGCCTCGGGCACTTGTGTGCACCCAGGTTGAGTTCCCCAAAAGGGGAGCCACCTCAACCTTTTTTAGGCCTTGGAGCACTCATCAGTCTCATACCCAACACAGGTAGACCAATTACCTTCTTATAGAGGGCCCTGATCTGTCTTCCAGTCTGCACCACCATCCGAATAAGCTCAGAGGAAAGCGGTCTTGTTTCGAAGGAATGTAGTGAAGTAACAAGAAGGGGTCCATCCTTATGAAATTCCCAACACTTTACCCAAAAAACAATTCTCACACCAAATCCAACGGTAACAAAGTTGATTTCCAAGTACAATTATAGATCATACTCTTAACCACTGATGCATAGAGAATTGACTACATTATCTTTCATTCAAAATCATTAATAGGACATTGCATTTCTTTAAATTTTTACCATTTTTAAATTAATGCTACCCATGTAAAGTACTTTTTTATCATAAATTTGTCCCATACATTATTGATATAATCAATTTGAGACAATCCTAATATTATTTGTGAACTACCATGAAATATTTATATTATTATTATATAAGATAAACAATCCATATCTTTCATTTAAATAGCATTTATTCTCTTTATGGATTTGATTCTCATTAACTTTTATCAGTACTTTATTCATTTTCCACTTTATTGCTAGGCTTGGTTTTTTTTCCAATAGTTTCTGATGGGTTTTATAGGGGATAAATTTTTTCTAAACACAACCGAAAACATCAATCAAAACCTATTTTTCCATAGGATCATTTCATATGTTTGGACTGAATAAAATAAATAAAGAATGACATAACTTTTCTTTATTGATATGAATCTTTCCAAGTTCTTGCACATGAGATTGATAGCGATTACCGGGAAACAGTTAACGCCTTCCTCCAGTGGTATCCACGGGTAGTGAGAATATCTTAACACATGGGATGGATGCTCTCTTCTTCACAATTTGCTAGAATCTTGGAGTTTAAGAGAAAGAGAGTGATAGCTTTGACGAGTTTTGGTGATTGAATCATAGTGTCACACACTCCACCCAAGGATTGAACTGTTTATATAGCCATCCCAAAACCCTCCTTGGAACCCAAACATTCAGCTATATTGATGAATCGTTTCTAAGGCCTTCAAACATTGCGCAATCGTTTCTTAGGCCTTCAAACATTGCGCATCTCTTTACAACATGTGATTCAATTCTCATTATGATCATTTAACATTTAAACAATCATTATGGATGGTCAAACTCCTCAAATTGATGATCAAACCAAGTATGATAGCTTAAAATAGGGGAGAGGTTGTATCATTCCTTATCGCATAACACGTCTATTTCCATGCATGGAACCATGATGTGGTGACATTTACCGTGATATGGTTTATTGTAGCCAAACCACGACGTGGTCTAAACCACCACATCATGGTCTTGCCTTTAGTATATATTTCCAACAATCTCTCACTTTTACCGAAGCCTCATAGACTTTACACGCTTGTTCTTTATGTCACATTATATGTAATGACTTGTGAAACCATATTCAATTTTTTTGTGGATATATTCAAAAAATACTTTTGGAAAAGCTATCATTTATTTTCACCACATGCTACATCATATGTAACAACTTGTTAAAATCAATTTTCTATACAAACGCTTTGTAAAAAAACTTAATCCTCATTTATACAACCAAAAAGTGCAACCCCACATACCTTTTTTAGAATTGACAACAATCATGAATTCTTTAATTCATAAATGTAAGCAAAAAGAAACCTCTAGCAAAGCGTCATTGCTAGTCAAGCTATAATGGAATCTAGCGCGATCTCTATCAATCACATGTATCCTCTTTCCTATGTCCACCACATATATCATATAAAAGTATGCATAATCATATAATCCCTTTGTCTAAGACATCGATTGACCATGAGACACAGAGCATGTCGGTCTCATATAGCCTATTCATATGTTCTTGATTCTCCAACAATAGACTATCCAGATGAATGAACACATCTCATGGAATTCACTCAAGCAGATGAGCACACCACATGTATTTTATCTAGGCATGACCACACACTTCCTGAAGATATCTAAATCGCGGGATCAGATGTAATACTCATCATACAAGAGAACAAATTTCATCTTGGTTAAACCCCAATAAATGACATTATCAACAAGATATCCAACCACACCCTGATTAGCTCAGCCTCAAGGCTGAGATAAGAAAGGTATATGAATGTTCTTATGCTAGACATCTTTCCAATTGCAGGTACAAAGATTCAATTTCAAATATGCACCCTTAGCATACCAAAAACATAATGTATGACACTCCATGTGGTATACATAGTGGGTCATCCATCACACAAAACTCTTATGTCAAATGATGATATTTTGTATCTCTATACGGAATCCTACCCATGTTAATCTTAACATTTCATCATAATCTATAATATTTCGTGATGACCACCGGTTAGGGTAACCCAAAGTCTTACTTTAAGATATCAATTATCATTTCACATCATGAATAACCAACATTGATTAATGATAAAGTGGAGACTACCTTTTATATGATATGACACATTTTATATTTTTAAACTCTTAAGAATACCAACAAAACCATAAATTAGCGTTAGTCAAATCAGATCTCATATGATAGACCGCATAGAGGCCTTATGTTTGCTACACATTTAAGGTTCTGTTAACTCATTACATCTTTATGTTATGCATGTCATATCTCTTTGTGATCATCTGATAAAACCCTCCCACTAAACTCCTTTAATGGGTAACATCTATGAAGTAAGAATGTTTGAATAATTGTGTGTTAGAAATCATATTTCTAATATTTAACTCTTTGAATATAGTATTCAAATTTCTTTACTTCACTAATCTAATGTTACGATGTTTATAACTTATGTTGTTACTTAGAACCCATTCCAAGTTCATCATCATCATCATGGAACATTTTCATTAAAAATTCTCCTTGAGATCACTTGGTTAAGTAAATGTAACTCTTTTTATTAATATCATTCTTTACCAACACACATCTTAAACTCTTAGGATAAAAATGACTTTCACTTTAAGTTTGATCGATTTAATCTTCCATGTGTTGTACTTTGAACTTTTCTAAATCTAAACATACTCTCACTATCCTCATAGAAACTATGTTTTCTCTAAAATATCTTGCTAAGATATACACACTTTTTTTGTTTTAGGAAATAATATTTTTTCCTAAAATGAGAATATTTAACAAACTATTAATAACAATATCTTATATAGCATTCTATGTGTTTAGAACAACATTCTAAAAATAGATTTTATTCTTTAAAATAGGCCAGTGTTAGGTGGTGAAAACTATTTTCCTTATATTTAAACAAATATCCTGTATAAAACTCTGTTATCCTAGATAAATCATTTTTATCCTTAAATTCTCTTTCAAACATGTTATAGAATTGGATGAATCATAAACCATGTGTATCAAAACATCATCTCATTTATTGATAACATCTCTTAGTTTACAATAATTCCTCTTATCATGTAAGATAGAATGATAAAAATACATAATCTTTATTCTGATTCACTAAATATTTAAAGTAATCCACTGCATCCAACTTTTCGATGTAGCAACCTGTAACGACCCGGACCCGAACAGCCACCCAAACAGTGCTAAACGGGTCAGGTGCTACTACCTTAGGCGCACCTCCTCGAACGCCAAAGGTTGCCGACTAGCAGCGAGAGTATTATAGGTATAGTGGGGAGGCTATACCCTCTTGGAGGATAATAATAATGGTACTGGTTTGAGTAGAACAATAAAGATGCAGCGGAATAAATGACTCAACAGACTCGAACCAGACCCGCAAAGCGGAAACACATTTAATATCAATAAACGGAAGCAATAAATGTAAACAACAGCAACGGAAAAAAACACAACAACATGTTAATCACTTGTAACTACTATTGAACAATAAAACATGCATCCAAAGCAGGTCATACATATCTGAATATAAAAAGAGCGCCAATAGCTAACCAACTGTAGCTACCAAACAAGTAACCATGCTGATACAGGAAATAAGAAAAACATGGTAACTCCAGCTAGGCAGAACCTCAAGGTCCATACCATCTCCATGCAACAACTAATACAGCCCAGCTCCTGAAGCTGACCTCTTTCTTGTACGTAAATCCATAAAGTCTGCATGCGTCCCGAAGGGCCCGTGCAGGGTGTGAGACGAAGCTCAGTAGGATACCAACCAACGGTGCGTACCTAATATATGTGTTTAAGCAGACATGCATTTATAAGGAAAGTAGTAAGCAGAGCGATGCACAAATAAACAAAACTCCACTGGTGCTCCGCAGCCACCATAGAGGGTCACCTGCTTCGGCCAACGCTGGAATCTTTGTCATGTAACCTGGCACCATGTGCCCCCTGACACCGCGTGTCTCAAGTACCGACGTCCTGAAGGCACGCCCGGGAAACAATAACCCGGAGGAACAACGATGTCTGTCCTCAAATAAGTACACGAGGGACAACGATGTTTGCCCTCAAATAACGTAACCGGAGGGACAACGATGTCTGCCCTCAAATAAATACCGGAGGGACAACAATGTCTGCCCTCAAATAAAGTACCCGGAGGGACAATGATGTCTGCCCTCAAATAAAGTACCCGGAGGGACAACAATGTTTGCCCTCAAATAAAGTACCCGGAGGGACAACGATGTCTGCCCTCAAATAACGGCGAGCCTCTGCCCCCAACCCGATAGCCTCAATGCTATCCCCTGAAGGCTCATCACCTTCAACGTGGCTTCCTACGACAAGCACCCTCAAACCAATAGTACCTAAACTGCAACTAACGGGGGCCTCTACCCACACGAGTGGTCAAAATCACCTCATCACAGTGTCTCTCTGTGTGCACACTACTCAAAGTTTCCGGGTGAGCGGTAATCACCAAAATAGTACCCAAGCCACAACACCTCTGACACCTCGTGTCCCTGCGACCATGCCGCTCAAGTCTGATGACCTTGCCATCCCAGTCTCCCGGGCCATGCCCAACCTGACAGTCAACCTGCTTCAAACCGACGCCCACGACGTCCAATTCCGTGGTCAGAACCACCCAACGTAACCCGGACCAAGCCCAACCTGTGATCAGCATCACTCAAGAATATCCGGGCCATGCCCAACACAACCCAAAGGGTCCAACATATGCAACTTAACAATTACATATATAACATATTTAAACAGAACACATAAACAGACAAAACAATCTAAACAGTTGAATTGCACTAAGCAAGCGCTGTCCCATACCAGCACAGAGGTCTTTAAGGTCTCTAACAATTTATATCAAGGTTTAATACTTAAACTCAACAGTTAAAAATAATACAATTCAAATATAACCATTTTGGCATCCCTCGGCCAAAATGCCCCGATGAGCAAGGACCCCTCGCCTGACCCCGCTCAAGCAAAACTGGTAACATGGCATACCCAAAGGCATCCCATAGGTCAAACAATCAATTCAATATGTAATAGCAGATAAAACGGGTCTCGCTCGAAATACCTGAAAACGCGCCGAAGGCCGCGTCACTCAAATGACCACGAAAACACAAAAAGAGGTATGCACCATCTACCTGAGACTCGTACGATGCTGCTACTCCTTCGATAACAGCCTCCAATTAGGTTTAAAACGCAGTAGATCTATAAAAGAATCAAAATCACTCAAACCCCTATAACTCGTTTTAGAACAGAAATCAAACAAAACGGCTCAAGAGGAATCAAGGCCTTACCGAGGGGGTTCACGGATCAATCGGTGTTTGAAACGGAGTTCGGACGAAGATTCGGGAGGGTTTTGAAGTCCCGGACGGCTTGGTTCGCGAAACCTGGCGACACAAATGAGGCTCCGCCTAAAAAATGAGGCTACTGCCCGTTTTAGTGAAAAAAAGAAAGTACACGGCATGTACTTCATGACTACACGCCGTGTATATCATTTAACTGTTCATATGGTGGCTGGAATTCCGCCGACTTACTTTCCAGAACCTGCCGACATGAGTACACGGTGTGTACTTAGTTTTCCTTCTCTTCCTCGCCGACTTACCCACACACCATGTATATCTCTCATACACGGACAGACTGCACGGCGTGTCCAAGAAGGACACAACGTGTACTTGGTTTCAACAATTCTACCCGGCCAACAGGCCTACACGTCATGTATGGCCTCCACACGGTCACGGGTACACGGCGTGTCGATAACTGCATGCCGTGTAGTAAGAAATTTCTACACGGTCATCACACGACATGTACTTGGCGAGCACACGGCCGGTCACTCGCTTAATATATACACGGCGTGTAGTCTGGAAATTTCCAGAAACTGCCCAATTTCTCTAGTTTTCTCAGGGACAAGTCAAAAATTCAAACAAGGTCGGGATTTTGACCTCTTCTAAAAACCCGGGTTCTTACACAACCCCTCACTCCACTTGAATGCATATTTTAAGCTCTATCCATTAATCTTTCTTTAGTTTCAAACTCGTATACATATTTACAACAATTTTATGCCCCATGGGGTTTGGTCGAGTGGTTTTGTCCCTCGAGCCTCAATGGTGGTGGGGGGAGGTTTCAGGTTTGAACCTCTCCTGGTGCATGCAGGTGTAGATTTTCACTGTATTTGTTCCCTCTCCCCGGACCTATGTAATATTTACAACACTCTTATAATGTAAGTTGGTATCATATATTCTTCAAAATAGAATAACAAATTATTATACATTAACACATGATGTGGACTCTCCATGGTGCTTCTTTCACCCTTCAGGTATTCTGCTCTTCCTTGGAAGTTCCTTTCTTCGGTTAAGAAGTTGGTGTGGACTCTCCATGATCTTTCTTCTTCCCTTTCATGCCAAAACTTTTATCGTTTCCTTTCTGTACCATCATCATGGAACTTGAGTTTGGACCTCTCATGTTTTGTTCAACAATCCTCAACATATTGAGGAGATTAGGTAAACTTTTGTTGAACTAATTTGTGTTGTTATTCATAATAAACTGTCGGATTCATTCCGATAATGATCGCAAAATGAAGTCCGTTGTTAAATCAAGCCTGAGTGGTGACCCCGGTTTCTCCAAGCCATTTACATATCCAGTCAAATTGAGTACATGAATTGAGGTGAATGTACCCTTTGCTATCTTAGAAATATAGAAAGGATGCGTGTAAATCTAATTAGTTTTCAATCGAATCCCCAAGAAAGAGATATGTTGGCTGTTGCACCCTTTTTCAATTCAAGGGTCAGCCGCTGCCTCCTAAATTGTAAAGGGGGTGGGTGAGCGGGTCAGTGGATTTGGTGGCCAAACTCCAACTAACCGAAGAGCTCCTTTAAGAAGGGTCTCTCTCCTTGCCCAAAATATCAAACAACACAACTTAAAGTTCTCTCATTTCTAGTTTCATCCCATTAAAGTGTCTGCGCCCCCTTTTTTTCACAATGAGATTATTCTATTTTGACAGTGGTTTTTTATCCCAGAACTATTTGAGGTGTGTTAGATCCTTACAGGTGCTGACTAACACTGAGTTAAAAATAAAATACAGTTGAAAAAATAAAGTTACAGAAACAATTACAGGTGCTGCCTGCGGTGAAAAAAATCCAGGGCGATGAGGTCGTATTCCAGGATGGCCGGTCTCATCCATTTGAAGCGATCGTTTTCGCCACAGGTTTCAAGAGATCCACCAAGAAGTGGCTTCAGGGAGATGGTGGCCTTCTAAACGACGACGGATTAGCGAACCCGGTGGACCCCAATCACTGGAAGGGCGAAAACGGGCTCTACTGCGTGGGGCTGGCCACCAGAGGGTTCTATGGAGCCGCCGCGGAAGCCGAGAGTGTCGCCCAGGATATCAAAAAGCTGCTGTGACACGATCACGTTATTTTACAAATTATCTACTTTAATTCAGAAATATAAAAAGGACGGCCATGGTGCATTGGCCTTTCCAATTTTTCATTTTTTTTCCTGAAATTACTTTTTGTTTTATATTTTAATAAGTACTGAAAACGTGGTCCCAAAAAAAGAGAATTAGCCATTAAATTCTAATATGCAAAGTTTTATATCCCGAGATTCAAATTCTATGGTTTTTTGAATCGATTAAAAACGAGTGATAAAATCCATTTTTGTCTATCCCGTCCTGAGAAGACTTAATGGTCTGGTGTATCCTACACATGAAGAATAGTATTGTTGCAAAGTGAAATCTATTTTGGTTCACCGGATGTTATCCGTTGGGATTATGTTTATTGAAATTTCATGCATAAGATGATGAGTTGAGTGGGAGATGCAAACAACACGATCGGGACTTCTCCATCGACAGGAGGACAATCAGAAGTTCGCATCTACTGATAATTTTACGATGAAGCACCAGATGTCTGAAAGTTTAGCAAGGATGAAGTGTGACCAGGTTTGTAATCAAGTTCAGACGGTCAGGCTTAATGATTTGAGATTTTAGAGGAGCAAGTGTAACTGATTTGACCAGCTAACACTTAGTATATAAGTGAGTGAGACCTTCAATGCTAAGTGAGTTGAAACAACGCATTAAATTGAAGAGTTGTGAAGTGAGGATGACTTGTTTTTTTTTTGCAATCTATTTATAATCATCGGTGCCTTCCAATTATGTTTAAACCAACCGGCAGTAGTGTTTCTCCGATGCACATAGGACAACTTGTTTGAAACACATTAATCTCCTGTGTCATTTCCCCCCTGTATTTCCATTGAATGTATTTCCGGTGCCTTAAATGTTTGTAAGTCTGCTTCGGTGTGTGGGCAAGGACAACTTTATGCAATGAGTAGAGTTCAAGGTCCACCTACTTCTGGTACACTTAGTTGGTGGGAACTTTCAGAGGCTTGGCTTTTCCACTACACTAATGCGTGCAAGTTTCCAGTGGATCGAAGTGCAAAGTTTCAGTAAGTTTATCGGAAGCACAAAGGAAGTTTATTAGAAACACGAAGGATCAAAGTTTTCTTTCCCAACAATTGGTATTAGAGCACTGGTTCAATCTTTGAGGATAACACACTGGTTGCAACACATGTATGGCGTCAAATGAAGGGATGATCTGGATTGATGAATTTGATTGAACATATTTTGGCTTCTAGAGGATGCATATATAAGATTATCTCATCCTAAAAGATCTAGAAATACCATTAAAAGGTGTTAAGCCTGACACAATGGAGAAGTCATAATGAGAAGAACTAGATAAAAAGACTTTTGTGTCACGGATCGATCTGGATAACCCACCTGGACGGTACCCAAATCAATCATAACACGGTCCGAAGGGCATTCCCGATCCCCCGGGCTGGTGACTGGCACCCGAACATCAAAACAATCAAGAGGAAATGATTTCACCACAAAGATAACACATCAAGGCAAAGCAGTAGATATAAAACAATAAATGGTCGGTATGCTAAACACTTCCCAAGAGAGAAAGTACCCCAAGTAGATGAATACAAGTCTTAAAACAATATGTGAACTAAAGTCAACAGATAAGACCATCAAAACATCATCCCAGAAACCCCATGCAACAAGTGGATCACACGTTCCACCGGTCCTCGCTAACTCCTAATGTCCCACTAATCAAGTACACCCCCACCTCTGAGTGGTACTTTCCCTTTTCCTGGACCAGACATAAGAAAATATACAAACACCTGAAGGCAAATACAGGGTGTGAGCAACAAAGCCCAGTAGGACCTCACCAAGCATTTCATAAGCAATCTGTAACAAATAAACCAACATTGCTTAATTTTAAATAAAACATGGCATGAAAATATCTTCTCAGTCTGAAACAAAACATGTTCCTCAAAACATTTCAATGGCTAAAATAAAACAAGTACAAAAGTGCATTTTCATCGATTCGAGCCGATAAAAACATCTTTATCAAATAGGGCATGGATAATCATTTCTATCAAAACAGACATGAGCAAATCATTTCAATCAATCGTTGGCATGTATAATCATTTTCAATCATAACACTATGGTTAAGAGATCTGAGGTTAGATTAGTACACGGATTCTCACACATCTCAGTGAAGTGTGGCTCTAGGTGTGCACACGTCCCTAGACTCAGGCTTTAGGGAGAATAGGAGAACATACCCCAAACATGCCCCAAGTTTAAGCTTAAAAAACATGCCTTTCTTTTCAAAAACCAAGCATCTATTGGTTATTATAAAAAACTCACGCTTTTCATGTCAAATCATCTCATTTCAAATCATAAAACATTTCATGTATTTTCAACTTATCAAAATCATGCTTCAAATCATTCATTACAAATCAAGACCATTTTCCGAAAATCAACACTTAATTTTCAAAAGCCATTGTTAAGGGATTTCATCACACACACACCATGCCATTTCGAATCATTTATCAAGAGACTCAATTCAAGCTTTAGAAGTCAATTAGAAAACCAATTTAAATTAAACAAGCATCAAATGTTTCAATTGATAGAGATTTTCTTACGAAACCACCTACCTTAGTACAAGATCAACGATAACCCAATTTGGGATCCACCAATGAAGAGTTGATGGCTAAAATAATCAAGGAAGATTCATAGAACCCTGATTAATCAAGTCAATATCTAGATCCATCAATGACACGAGGATGCACCGCTCTCGAAGAGGGAGAGAGAGGAGGAAAGAAGACCACAATCAAATTGAGATTACACATACCAAAAGAGATTTAACGCATTTATTGACACTTTTATTTGTGAAGAATCAAAGTTGGGAGAGCCTCCAAGGACCAAAGGATTGAGTTAGGTATGAATGGGGAAAGTTTGGAGTTAAAACAGGGGGTCTCAGAAATTAAATTAAGAAAATTGGAGAATTAAATTCCTGTCGCACGATTTGGCTGCATGATTTGTCAAACCGTGTGCCAAATGTGAACCTCTTTATGGGCTACTGGAAGAGCTACACGGTTTGACCACACAATTTGGGGGGTAGTCCACACGGTTAGTACTAAGCGTGCACCCTCCACTAAAACTCAAACACAAGACGTACAATTTCCTAGGATGACGCGCACAGTTTTCTCTAACCATGCGCCAACCATACACAGGCCTAGAATGTAACGTCCTCGACCTGAGAGCCACTAAACCGGTACTCGAGCCGGGTAGTTACATAACCTTAAGCACGCCTCCCCGTACGCCAAAGGCTGCCGACTAGCAGTGAGAGTCTATGTGGTCAAGTGGGGAGACTATACCCCCTTTTTATCAGAGTAAGTCACAACAGAAATAAACCAATAGCAGGAACAATAATCAATAAACAAGGAACATGTATAACAACCATTTCCAACAATAAATATGTCATGTCATACTACAAGTGCAAGAGTGAACAAAAGCCCAAAATAAAGACAACGGTCAAAATCCCCAAAATGGTCCTGACTCCAAGTCCGGATCCTCCACCAGGTGCTACCCATGTCCACTCAACTATCTAGCAAAGACCCTTGCCCTTCTCATGACCTGCAACCATGAAGTCTGCTCGGGTACCCAATGGCGGCCCGAGCAAGGTGTGAGTACAACTCAGTAGGCCACCACCAACGGTGTCTACAAAATATCTAGTATAAACAGGTAGTGCATGCAAAAGGAACATGAATGATAATTGCCAAGTAATTACTTTAAGGTTCCATTAACCCGTTCAGAGCCAAAGCCACTGCCACTTCCATTACCATTCATTTCACACCAATTATCATCACTTACCATTTCACCACATTTCCATGGGTTAATCACATACATTATGTTGCAAAGGTCTAAGGCCAACAATCACATGCAAGAGGGTATACACATGGTTATCCTATCTCACTAGGACTAACCCCCTCATAGCAACCATACCTCACCTCGAAGCCTCAGTCCGGGTGGATAACCATACCCTCACCTCGAAGCATCAGTCCGGGTGGATAACTATACCCTCACCTCGAAGCATTAGTTCGGGTGGATGCAACTGTTAGGAGAATAGATCATCAGTCCTCATTCCTAACCCGTGCATTTAGGGTGGAGTTCGGAGCATCAGTCTTCACTCGACCCGTGGGCGTAGATCCTCAGTCATACCCCACTCTACCAATCCACATGCACATGCTTATATATATAAGTAACCATCAACCAACCACACCATTTCCCCTTGGACAAACCATTCACAACAAACCACACGAGAATTCACATTATGCCTTAACCCATTAACACATTACCATTTCACATCATTTAACCATTCACCCAATTCCCATGTGTTATGCCTATATCACTAAGCATTCAACACTAGACCCATAATCTATCCCATTATGGTCTTTAATCAGTTTACACATTAACCCAGTTAACCCGTTCATCATTTCCATGAATCAACCATTCAACCCATTTGAAATAACCCTTAGGTTATTGCCAAGTCTAGGTGTATCACTTAACTTCTATTCCAAGTTCAACCAATCATGCCAACATATTCGTCAAGGGTTCTACCATTTATTACAACAAGGTCACTTGTTTAATAACAATCCCTAAACCTGGGAAAAGCCGACACATCCCATGGATGACCCCAATTAGGTCAAGTCAATCTCAACGCATCCCACGGGGATCGTGAGGGATTCCCATTTGCCATTTTAAACACCATTATTACCAAACATGCCAAGGTTACTCAAAACATAACCAAGGGGAAACAAGAACACAACCAAACATGCACAAATACCCAAATAACCACGAGATATTACTTGTAGACCACCTACCTTGAAACCGCGGTTGAACACACTCTCAATCGAGTCCTTAGACCTCGATCCGACCAACCTTTGGAGCTTCAACCCAGAGCTTCGATCTGCATCCAACGACACCAAAAACGCCTTAAAAACGAGGGAGATCGATCTCTTGGAGCTCTTGGGCGATTTGGTTCGTTCCTAGGGTGAAGAGGGAGGAAATGAGAGGAAAACCCGAGTGGGTTCTTAAAATCCCGGGGTGGCAATTTTTTAATTTTTCACAACTTTAAGAGGTCGCACGATTTGTCCGCACGGTTTGAAAAACCGTGTGAAAACCGTGCGCATGCTACTGTCTTGGGGAAGAGGGTTGCATGGTTTACCTGGGCAGGCCGCACGTATAAGGCCCCAGCCTTAAACCTCTCTTAATATTGAATTAAATGAATAATTCACATTGAGGATCTTTTCAGGTTTAGAGTTTTAGAGAATTAGGACCTAACTATTACATCTCAAAAGATTACAAAGTAGACACTTCTACTATGTTTCCATAAGATAAAAAAAAACTCTTAAAAAGAAACATGTCTAGTTCCAAGTTTTATATAGCATGACTTTCCCTTGATCCCATCCTTTTCCCTATTCCACATTAGGTCCTGTGAAAAACATTTCAAAAAAACTTGGGGTGAGCATAAAAAGCTCAGTAAGGGATACACAAAGAATGAAAACTGTTAGTTTATCAAAACAACAAGTAAACCATGTATACTTTATCAAAGTAATTCTTTTCACAATTATGAAGTAGTAAAAACTCTTCACTGAATAAAAGATCATTACTTACCCTTTTGTAACCAAAAGATTACCATAAAACCCATATAAAGATCACATAACATATAAAGGTAACTTGAGACATAAACATACTTAAATGGAATAACCATACAGTCGACTTCCACACATATCACTTAATGGAATAGCCATACGGCCAACTTCCATACATACTTAATGGAATAGCCATATGACCGACTTCCATACCCAATGCATTGGAGGTTATAACGTAACCACCCGTCCTGGTATTCACGGCACCACCCGTCATATGGTTTATCACGCAACCACCCGTCAAATGTCCAAGTACCAATATAAAATCATAAAACATAAAACTAATATAAAGGAATGATAACATTTCCACATCTCAATCACAATATATAATTTAAATATATTGACATAATAGAATCCTTTATCAAAACCATTTTCAATACCAAAATACATAAAAGAGTATATGGTATTTATTTTATTTTAAAAACATTACGGCTTGTTGAGGAAGCCAAATACCAAATAATACTCGCGGCGGTGGAAAAGGTCGTTGTCACCACATACGTTAAAAAAAACATTCCTTTTTGTCGTTTAGTAAAACGTTTCGTAGAAAAAGATTCCCTTTTGTATAAAAGTAAAAGTCAAAGGGGTTTATACACCGTATAAAAGAAAGTTGTGTATAAAACTAAATATGCCTCAATGAAAGGAGATTGAGACGAAGTCCCTTACCTCGGGTCCGACTTGACTCGATCGTTCTTTAACGTCCTGAATAATAAACTTGAGTTAATTTCTACTTGATTAAGAACCTTTTTAAAGTTCATTATTCCTTTTATATCACTTATTTTCCATGTTATAAACATTATGCAACCATTTAAGTTAATAATGTTTGTTTTGTTGATATTTGGTTCTTAAGTCGAAAGTGGACTTCTTACAATTACATGTTGTTCGTGTGGTCAAAGGTTCTTTATATCCAGAATGACATTCCTGATTTGGATAGCATATATATCATATATATCCAGCATATACATGTATTTATAATATTACATAATCATTTAGGGGTAAGAAATGAAATGCACTGTTCATGGAGACGGTAAGCCGTACGTACTCATGAACGCTACTTTCATTTCTTTGTCATATTAATGGAATTAAAATTAAATGAGAGGTATGTATATTTTAATTCCAGAATTATATTCATCATTTAGATGTATCATTCATTATATATATCCATTATATACATGTACTTTTAATAGTACATTACATTTGGGGATAAGAAATGAAATGCACCGTTCATGGAGACGGTAAGCCGTACGTACGCATGAACGTTACTTTCATCTCTATCTCATACTTTAATGGAAATAAATAATAATGATATAGAGGTATATTATAATTCCAGTATAACATCATATATAATAACTTTAAATCCATCCTTTATACGTCCCACATATGGCATTAACGAATCACATCACTTTGAGGTGGCGGTAGTCCGCACTTCCTTAAATGAAGATATCGCGTTTACCGATAATGGAAACCATAAAGGTATGCCCAAAATAAAAAATACAGAAGCTTAAGGGAAACATAAACATATTATATATCATATATAAATATAGTGTCATCTTAATGGCCACCTTTGAAGGTGTTAAAAGAATGTTGAACAATCATCGTTTCGGGAGGCATAAATTCACCATCCACGGAAACAGTATGTCCTTTAACCATTAGATGTAGGTGTGTGTAAGTGTAGCTCGAATCCTTCTTATAACAACATCCTAGTATATTGAATATACTGGAGTTGTTACAAAAGAAAAGAATAAAAAGAGTTTAGGGGGTTGGAGAAGCAAAATAAAACAAAAGGACTCAAAAGAAGACATTACCTTAAAATCGGGTAACTCTCTTAGATTTGAGCTCAAAGGATTCCTTGGGAATACTTCTGCCCAAAGTGAGGCTTCAAGGAGTAAGAGAGGGATGTGGAGAGCCAAAATGGGCAGGGGTTGGCCGAGCCAAAGGCTTTGGGAGTGTGGGTAAGGAGGTAGAGGTGGGGGCCTTTTATAAGAGGAGAGGAGGGGCACTCTTGGAAGGTAAAGAAAAGTCACTTTATTTCAAAATGGTATTCGGATTTAAGAGGTCCCACATTGATGTGTTTCGAGGATAAGGTGATAAGGGTTCTAAATCCACCCATACAATAGGTTTTGGCCATGCATAGGTCTTAGATTTTACATTATCTTTCCATTTTATTTAAATTGTTAAATAATGAGGTAATCGCTGCATCATCATGATGTCATAAATAATTTAATGTATTTAATGTCTAAAAATTATAAAAAAGTACTATGATGTAGGAAATCTTTTTATCTTTCTAATGAATATTTATAATCAAAAATCCGACTTGTATAACCCCATGTAAAAATTGTTTTAGTAAAACACCTCATGTGTGTGTCATTTTTACTTTAACATTAAATAAAAAGTTATTTATGTCATTTCCCAACCAAAGTGGCTCCATGGGGTCCCCAAGTTGACTCATGACTTTTCTTGGTCGGCCATGACACATCCAATAAGGGTAGGACATGTGTCAAGGTATTTTCATTTTATTATAATATCATTTTTGCCTTAAATTGCACTAATTACCTCTAATCACGATTAAGAACTTAAAAGTTACTATTCACCAAAAAAATATTTTAATCTCATTGAACCATATTTTACTTCTTAATAACAACCATGTATGTCGGATTTTTGAAATTCAAAACACAGAAGTGGTAAAATTTCATTTAAACGAAAAATCAGTTTTTATAAGTACCACTTAGTGGTTTCACTATTCATCAAAAATTGAAGTTTTTCAGAAAAATACCAAAACTTCACCCTAAGCTATATTTGATATTCCGAATTCAAAAATGAAGTCCATTTTACAAAATTCACAACATATAAGTTGCATTAATTAATTTAATAATTAATTCCCACTGTCAGAGCAAATAGCGTGTTTTTATGAAACAATAAGTATCAAAAGATTGACACTAGTTTAAGTCCGATTTCAAAGTGAAATTAATTCCAACAACCACTATTGGATTTAATGGTAAAAATATATTCTAATTTCACTTTAAAACCAATTCAAAAGATAATCTAATCATCTTAAAAAATTAGATTAAAAAGAGGTTTTGAATTAAAATACAACATTTTACACTATTCATTAAAAAAATGAACTTTATCAGAAAGATACCAAAAATTTACACAAAGTAAATTTTGATGTACCAACTCTAAATAAGAGTTATATTTGGTCCAATAGAATTTATAAGATCGATCAAAACTATATTTAATGACGGTTCGCCGTCAAAAGGTGATAAGTGGACCTTTCATGAAAATTAGAGTATATAAGCCTAAAATTGAATTCTTTTCGTATTTTAAGCCTTTATCATTTATTAGATAAATGTAAAAACATTTAACAAACATATATAATCATATTTTAGTTATTTCTATCCATTCCCGCCAGTACAACGGCTACGTGTTAACTAACATTTAAAATAATATTATTTTATTACTAGTGTGCAATGTACGATTTCAAAGAAACTCTTTGTTGTGTATCGGGTACGCTATCGAACATAGCAACCCCTTTAAAGTAAAATTAATAAATATTAAAATGTATTATTCTTTATTTACCTGGGATGTTACATCCTTCCCCCCTTTTGGGAATTGCGTCCTCACAATTTTATTCACTTATCAAAATAAGTGGGGGTATTTATCCCTCATAGCATTTTCAGATTCCCACGTTGCCTCTTCAACCATATGGGTTTTCCACAAAACCTTTACTTGGTGAATTACCTTATTTCGCAATACTTTCTCTCTTCGGTCAAGAATCTGGACTGGTTGTTCTTCATAAGAGAGATTTTCTTCCAGCTGAACTACCTCTGGACTCAAAACATGAGATGGATCTGGCATATACTTTCTCAGCATCGAAACATGAAAAACATTGTGTACCTGAGATAAACTCGGAGGTAATGCCACTCTGTATGCAACTGATCCAACTCTCTCCAGAATTTTATATGGTCCAATGAACCTTGGACTCAACTTTCCTTTCTTACCAAATCTCATCACACTTTTCCATGGAGAAACCTTGAGAAAAACATGATCACCTACCTTGAAAGATAGATCCTTCCTCCGGTTATCCGCATAACTCTTCTGCCTGCTTTGAGCTGTTCTCATGTGTTTCTGAATCAACTGAAATTTTTCTGCCATCTCTTCTACCAATTCTGGTCCCATCAGCTTCCTTTCACCCACTTCATCCCAAAATGCTGGAGTTTGACACTGCTTCCCATATAATGCCTCAAATGGTGCCATCTGTATACTGGAATGAAAACTGTTATTATATGAAAATTCAACCAACGAAAGATGTTGGTCCCAACTTCCTTGATAATCCATCGAACAAGCTCATAGCATATCCTCCAAGGTCTGAATTGTTCGTTCTGACTGCCCATCTGATTGAGGATGAAAAGCTGTACTAAAATTTAATTCAGTACCCAACGACTTTTGAAAGCCTTTCCAAAAGTTAGAAGTAAACCTGAGATCACGATCGGACACAATGGAGAGAGGAACTCCATGTAACCTGACTATCTCTTTAAGATAAAAACGAGAAAGTTGATCTAGGGAAAAAGTATATCGTATAGCAAGGAAATGAGCAGATTTAGTCAAGCGATCAACAATAACCCAGATTGCATTATTACCTCGAGATGTCCTCGGTAATCCCACAAAAAAGTCCATGGATATGTTTTCCCATTTCCACTCTGGCACTGGTAAAGGCTGAAGCATCCTTTTCGGTAATTGCCGCTCTGCTTTAACCTGCTGACAAGTCAGACACTTCACAGTAAAATCAGCAATATCCCTTTTCATTCCATCCCACCAGTAATACTCCCACAGATCTCTGTACATCTTAGTACTGCTAGGATGAACTAAAAACGGGGAACTATGAGCCTCACATAACAACTCATTCTTCAACTGTGAATCACAAGGCACACATAATCTCTTCCCAAATCTCAAAACGCAATCATTATCAATGTTGAATTCAGGCAACTTACCTTTCTGAACCAGCTCTACCTTTTTCTACAACTCACTATCTTGCTTCTGTGCTTGCTTGATTCTGTCTGATAGAGAAGATCTCACTGATACCTGAAACAAAACAGAAGGACATCCTACACCAACAACTTCTATGCCAAAGTTCATCAAATCCTTAACCAAAGGATCAAGTTCCAAATGCAACATCGTTAATGAAGCATTACTTTTTCGACTCAAAGCATTAGCCACTTTATTTGCTTTTCCTGGATGGTAGTGAATTGTACAATCATAATCCTTGATTAATTCCAGCCATCTCCTCTGTCTCATGTTCAATTCTTTCTGAGTGAATATATACTTTAAAATTTTGTGATCAGTATATATTTCACACTTTACTCCATACAAATGATGCCTCCAAATTTTTAAAGCAAAAACAACGGCAGCTAATTCCAAATCATGTGTAGGGTAATTTACCTCATGAGTTTTCAACTGACGTGGAGCATAAGTAATTACCTGATCATTCTGCATAAGGACACAACCAAGTCCCTTCAACGAAGCATCACTGTATATAACAAACTCACCATTCCTGGAAGGAAGTTCCAAAACTGGATCATTCACCAATATTCTTTTCAACTCCTGAAAACAATCATCACATTCTTTTGTCCAGATAAACTTAACACCCTTCCGAGTTAGCTTAGTCATTGGACTAGATAACCGTGAAAAATTTTCAACAAACCTTCGGTAGTAACCTGCCAAACCAGGAAAACTACGGATCTCGGTTACATTTGTGGGTCTTGGTCATTCTTCAACAACTTTTGTTTTAGCAGGATCAAGAGTTATGCCTTTTTTTGAAACAATGCGACCAAGGAAAGAAATTTGTTGTAACCAAAACTCACACTTGCTGAATTTACCATAAAATTTCTTTTCTTTGAAGGTTTGCAAAATAACCCTTAAATGTATTTCATTCTCCTCTTTAATTTAAGAAAACACCAAAATATCGTCAGTAAACACAACCACGATTTATCACCTGAGTCTACTGAGCCATCACTGCAACAAACTATTTAGTTCTGATTCTGACCATCTCAGGATACTGATTTGAAAGGTCATTTCTCTCTGTATGCCTTCCCAGAAAAGCTGTTCTGTTTCCTCTATGAAAAACCATTCTTAACAAACATGTCTCAGATGAAGCAACATAGTAATCTTCAAATACTATATCATTTCAATCATACCATAAATTAACTTATAATTTAACAATTTTCTAACTCCTAAAGTTGTCTAAACCGACCTCTGATACCAACTATAAGGCCCTGGCCTTAAACCTCTCTTAATATTGAATTAAATGAATAATTCACATTGAGGATCTTTTCAGGTTTAGAGTTTTAGAGAATTAGGACATAACTATTAAATCTCAAAAGATTACAAAGTAGACACTTCTATTATGTTTCCATAAGATAAAAAAAAAATTCTTAAAAAGAAACATGTCTAGTTCCAAGTTTTATATAGCATAACTTTCCCTTGATCCCATCCTTGACCCTATTCCACATTAGGTCCTGTGAAAAACATTTCAAAAAAACTTGGGGTGAGCATAAAAATCTCAGTAAGGGATACACAAAGAATGAAAACTGTTAGTTTATCAAAACAACAAGTAAACCATGTATACTTTATCAAAGTAATTATTTTCACAATTATGAAGTAGTAAAAACTCTTCACTGAATAAAAGATCATTACTTACCCTTTTGTAACCAAAAGATTACCATAAAACCCATATAAAGATCACATAACATATAAAGGTAACTTGAGACATAAACATACTTAAATGGAATAACCATACGGTCGACTTCCACACATATCACTTAATGGAATAGCCATACGGCCAACTTCCATACATACTTAATGGAATAGCCATACGGCCGACTTCCATACCCAATGCATTGGAGGTTATAACGTAACTACCCGTCCTGTTATTCACGGCACCACCCGTCATATGGTTTATCACGTAACCACCCGTCAAATGTCCAAGTACCAATATAAAATAATAAAACATAAAACCAATATAAAGGAATGATAACATTTACACATCTCAATCACAATATATAATTTAAATATATTGACATAATAGAATCCTTTATCAAAACCATTTTCAATACCAAAATACATAAAAGAGTATATGACATTTATTTTATTTTAAAAACATTACGGCTTGTTGAGGAAGCCAAAGACCAAATAATACTCGCGGCGGCAGAAAAGGTCGTTGTCACCGCATACGTTAAAAAAACATTCCTTTTTGTCGTTTAGTAAAACACTTTGTAGAAAAAGATTCCCTTTTGTATAAAAGAAAAAGTCAAAGGGGTTTATACATAGTATAAAAGAAAGTTGTGTATAAAACTAAATATGCCTCAATGAAAGGAGATTGAGACGAAGTCCCTTACCTCGGGTCCGACTTGACTCGATCGTTCTTTAACGTCCTGAATAATAAACTTGAGTTAATTTCTAATTGATTAAGAACCTTTTTAAAGTTCATTATTCCTTTTATATCACTTATTTTCCATGTTATAAACATTATGTAACCATTTAAGTTAATAATGTTTGTTTTGTCGATATTTGGTTCTTAAGTCGAAAGTGGACTTCTTACAATTACATGTTGTTCGTGTGGTCAAAGGTTCTTTATATCCAAAATGACATTCCTGATTTGGATAACATATATATCATATATATCCAGCATATACATGTATTTATAATATTACATAATCATTTAGGGGTAAGAAATGAAATGCACCGTTCATGGAGACGGTAAGCCGTACGTATGCATGAACGCTAATTTCATTTCTTTGTCATATTAATGGAATTAAAATTAAATGAGAGGTATGTATATTTTAATTCCAGAATTATATTCATCATTTAGATGTATCATTCATTATATATATCCATTATATACATGTACTTTTAATAGTACATTACATTTGGGGATAAGAAATGAAATGCACCGTTCATGGAGACGGTAAGCCGTACGTACGCATGAACGTTACTTTCATTTCTATCTCATAATTTAATAATGGAAATAAATAATAATGATATAGAGGTATATTATAATTCCAGTATAACATCATATATAATAACTTTAAATCCATCCTTTATACGTCCCACATATGACATTAACGAATCACATCACTTTGAGGGGGCGGTAGTCTACACTTCCTTAAATGAAGATATCGCGTTTACCGATAATGGAAACCATAAAGGTATGCCCAAAATGAAAAATACAGAAGCTTAAGGGAAACATAAACATATTATATATCATATATAAATATAGTGTCATCTTAATGGCCACCTTTGAAGGTGTTAAAAGAATGTTGAACAATCATCGTTTCGGGAGGCATAAATTCACCATCCACAGAAACAGTATGTCCTTTAACCATTAGATGTAGGTGTGTGTAAGTGTAGCTCGAATCCTTCTTATAACAACATCCTAGTATATTGAAGATACTGGAGTTTTTACAAAATAAAATAATAAAAAGAGTTTAGGGGGTTGGAGAAGCAAAATAAAACAAAAGGACTCAAAAGAAGACATTACCTTAAAATCGGGTAACTCTCTTAGATTTGAGCTCAAAGGCTTCCTTGGGAAGACTTCTACCCAAAGTGAGGCTTTAAGGAGTAAGAGAGGGATGTGGAGATCCAAAATGGGTAGGGGTTGGCCGAGCCAAAGGCTTTGGGAGTGTGGGTAAGGAGGTAGAGGTGTGGGCCTTTTATAAGAGGAGAGGAGGGGCACTCTTGGAAGGTAAAGAAAAGTCACTTTATTTCAAAATGGTATTCGGATTTAAGAAGTCCCACATTGATGTGTTTCGAGGATAAGGTGATAAGGGTTCTAAATCCACCCATCCAATAGGTTTTGGCCATGTGTAGGTCTTAGATTTTACATTATCTTTCCATTTTATTTAAATCGTTAAATAATGAGGTCATCGCTGCATCATCATGATGTCATAAATAATTTAATTTATTTAATGTCTAAAAATTATAAAAAAAATACTATGATGTAGGAAATATTTTTAGCTTTCTAATGAATATTTATAGTCAAAAATATGACTTGTATAACCCCATGTAAAAATTGTTTTAGTAAAACACCTCATGTGTGTGTCATTTTTTACTTTAACATTAAATAAAAAGTTATTTATGTCATTTCCCAACCAAAGTGGCTCCATGGGGTCCCCAAGTTGACCCATGGTTTGTCTTGGTCAGCCATGACACATCCAATAATGGTAGGACATGTGTCAAGGTATTTTCATTTTATTATAATATCATTTTTGCCTTAAATTGCACTAATTACCTCTAATCGCGATTAAGAACTTAAAAGTTACTATTCGCCAAAAAAATATTTTAATCTAATTGAACCACATTTTACTTCTTAATAACAACCATGTATGTCGGATTTTTGAAATTCAAAACACAGAAGTGGTAAAATTTCATTTAAACGAAAAATCAGTTT
The DNA here is from genome assembly GCA_963277665.1 of Viscum album. Taxonomy (NCBI): domain Eukaryota; kingdom Viridiplantae; phylum Streptophyta; class Magnoliopsida; order Santalales; family Viscaceae; genus Viscum; species Viscum album. The sequence goes on along the minus strand of OY728151.1, from coordinate 395,390,331 downwards.
TTATAAGTACCACTTAGTGGTTTCACTATTCATCAAAAATTGAAGTTTTTCAGAAAAATACCAAAACTTCACCCTAAGATATATTTGATATTCCGAATTCAAAAATGAAGTCCATTTTACAAAATTCACAACATATAAGTTGCATTAATTAATTTAATAATTAATTCCCACTGTCAGAGCAAATAGCGTGTTTTTATGAAACAATAAGTATCAAAAGATTGACACTAGTTTAAGTCCGATTTCAAAGTGAAATTAATTCCAACGACCACTATTGGATTTAATGGTAAAAATATATTCTAATTTCACTTTAAAACCAATTCAAAAGATAATATAATCATCTTAAAAAAGTAGATTATAAAGTGGTTTTGAATTAAAATACAACATTTTACACTATTCATTAAAAAAATGAACTTTATCGGAAAGATACCAAAAATTTACATAAAGTAAATTTTGATGTCCCGATTATAAAGAAGAGTTATATTTGGTCCAATAGAATTTATAAGATCGATCAAAACTATATTTAATGACGGTTCGCCGTCAAAAGGTGATAAGTGGACCTTTCGTGAAAATTAGAGTATATAAGCCTAAAATTGAATTCTTTTCGTATTTTAAGCCTTTATCCTTTATTGGATAAATGTAAAAACATTTAACAAACATATATAATCATATTTTAGTTATTTCTATCCATTCCCGCCAGTACAACGACTATGTGTTAACTAACATTTAAAATAATATTATTTTATTACTAGTGTGCAACGTACGATTTCAAAGAAGATCTTTGTTTCGTATCAGGTACGCTATCGAACATAGAAACCCCTTTAAAGTAAAATTAATAAATATGAAAATGTATTATTCTTTATTTACCTGGGATGTTACAGCACAGTTTGCCTTGGCCGTGCGCAGGCTGTGCGCCCAGGCTTGCCTTGCCCAGTTTTCATTTCTTTCGTGCCCCGAGCCCTCGGAACACCCCCAAGGCCTCTCATACTTTCAGAAGACATCCCTTGAAGCCCGAAACGAGGGATTCAACCAAAACATAACGAAAAGTTACCTTTCCAAAAATCGGGATCTTACATAGAAACCTCTAAAAATTTCCAAAAGTCACCTCAATAAACCTGAAAACAGATCCAAACAAGATCTAATCATAATAAAGGGATAAAAGCACCCGAAAGTGGGTGTCAAGTTATAATTTTCCTCAACATAAAGGCTTTCTACTCCCAGAAAGCATGTCGAGAAGACTAGTTCGGGAAGAGGTAAGACCACTACTCTCTCATCAAAGTGTAACACTCCCATATCTCATAAGAATCAGAATCATGCTGTCATAACACCCGAGTCAAGGGTATGGACTTTTCATGAAGGAACTTTATCTGAGAATCAACAATTCGAACCGGTTTTTTGGTCACATATAAATTAGGTTCCACATCAAGGTCCTCCCAACTCAAGACATGAGATGGGTCAGAGACATACCTCCAAAGCTATGACACATGGAACATGTTATATATCAACGCCATCTGTGGTGGAAAGGCTAGATGGTATGCCAGCTTTCCAATCCTCTCAATAACCTCAAATGGTCTCACGTATCTAGGTTCTAAATTCCCTTGCTCACCTAGCCATCAATGACCTAACCAAGGCAGAACTATCAAAAATACCATGTTACCAATCGAGAACTCCAAAGGGCGTCGAAAACGATCATCACAAGACTTATAAAATGACATTTCATTGTTGGCATTCTATGACGAATCAATTGAATCTTCATCATCGTCTCTTAGATCAAATTGGGTCTAACTAGGGAAGCTTCACCAATCTCCTACCAATATAGCGATGACTCACAGCCGGCCATACAAGGCCTCAAAAGGTGACATCTTGATGGATTATTAGTAGTTATTGTTATAAGAAAACTCAACCAGACCCAAGTGGAAATCCCAAGATCCTCCAAAGTCAAGGACACAAGCATGAATCATGTCTTCAAGAATCTATATAGCCCATTATATCTGACCACCTGTCCAAGGATGGTACGCTGTGCTCAACTTTACCTGGGATCTCATCGCCTCTTGAAAGCCTCTCCAAAAACAAGAAGTGAACCCAAGATCCGTATGAGAAACTATAGCAGACGGAATGCCATACCGTTTCAATGTGGGATCACTTTAAGCACATTACTGTAGCTCCATTTTATAAAACGTAGACAGAACCGTAACCGTTCGATCAGGTCAATCCAAGATGTCCATTCAATGATGCACATCTTCTTCTCCACTGAGCTCATCTGAGAACTTCTGTTCATCAGTTCTTCTACAAGCCACATCTCCATTTGATCAAGTCGAGATTTTCAACCTCCATTTGATCATTATGACAATATGAATATGATAGATATAACATGAAACTGTGTTTTCATGAAAAATTGAAGATTAAAAAGAAGAAATACAGTGAAGTTAAATGTTTCTTTTGTGACAGTGATATCTTGCAAATAAAAACTTGAGGTAGTTAGCTAATGAAATGTGTGGCTTTCCATGAATATCGGAGCACTGAGTCGGTGGAATGATTGCCTATAAATACAATTCGAGTGGCTCATTTATAGTGAGAGTTTTTATCGCACTTCCAAGAGAATCTTGAGAGAGAAACAAAGCAGGCGAAGCACTCTGTATTTTCAAAGGAAGATTCCATGCACTCGAGCCATTCTTATTACAACCTACACGTTCGCATGATGATTCTGCAAACTAGTTATGCGGTTTAACTATGTTATGTGATTGAGATATAATAACCCGTGAATAAATTTACACAAAGAAGGTAGAAGTCCCGAATGTATGTTTTGAGGAAGAGCAACATCACATGAATGAAAGTTTTTGAGATATTGTGAAGGAGTATTGCATGAAGAAACAGTGTGACACACTGTCAAATGATCTTATTGTGTAAAGAGAATCAGTATTTGAGGTGTTATGTGAAGCTTGTTCATGTGAAGAGAAGGATCCACGCTCGCCTGCTGCGCGACGAGAATAAAGACTTTGATATCATTGTGAAGTTTGTTCACATGAAGAGTACGCAAAGGAGAAAGCTGAATTGTACCGCGTGTACTATCACACGAAGAAGAAATAACAACAAAGGCAGTGACGTCGCATATACTGTTTACGTGAGACATGCATTGAAAAATCACAGTGGCATTATGAATGTAGTTTGAAGGAACAAAAAGTGGTATCACACGATTGCAAAAAGAAAACAGAGGGTACTCGTGCTGTGTTTTTTTAAGCATAAAGGATATACTGAGGGCATATAGTGAGATGCATGCATAAAATAGAAGATACACGCATTCTTTTTAGATCATGCATGATACATATGATGATATGTATGCATGGACAAAGTAAAGTGTGAAAGAAAGTGATATAGTGTGTGTAGGTGGTGACTTTGTAAAATTTTCTTAAAAAATGAAGATTGCACTCACATCCATTTAGGTTTGTGGAAATACAGACCAAAGGTACTCACGTAGAAGGCCGCACTATATATACATTGTGTGTGCATGGTAGCATTGTGTACTTGAACAAATAGGATCAAAAGAATACACTGTGTTGTGAATTTGTTATTGCACAAATAAGACACAAAAATAATGTAAAAAATTACATGCATTAAATATTTTCATGTGATGTTGAGAACTATATGCATGAAGAGCACACGATGTTGATGTGTGTAATAATTGAGTTGAGCTAAAGGAATTTTTTCAGTAAAGCATGGAAGAAGACAACTGGTAGCTTGTTGATAAATATTCAGTTGTTCATTCTATTACTACAATGAGCTGTAGAGGAAGTAATATCTTACACTCATTTAGAAGAGTATACTGAAGCGACTTGAATGCAGTGTTATTGATTAAATTTAGTGGAAGTTAAATATTTCAAGTTAAAGTGAGAAAGCGGGGAATCTGTTTATTTTAGTAGCTCGAAGAGGAAGATCAATTTTTTGTTGCTGTGAAAACTTGAAGTTCTTGTGATATTTCTCATTGTGTTAAGTGTTGTGTATATGAAACACTAGTGGGATTCTAGTATAAAGAACACTAGTGGGATGCCAGTATATTTTGGGAAAAGGTCCATACCTACCCACCATGGTTTCAGGGTGACACCTGACCAATCCACCTGTAATTTTTGATTGATTTCTAGTGGAGAATCTAGGTCTCGGATCATACCAAACATAACAAGGATGTAGTTATCCACATCGGGGGAGAACCTTGTAAAAATACCACTTCTTGTGCTTAAATTTACTTTCTATCTTTCATGTGGTATAATTTTTCTTGTAAACATGGAAGATCCATTCACCCTGATAAGTGTAGATGTTCATATTTGAAAAGGGGTAAAAGTGAATAAAATAAAATCGGTAAAACTTTTGAACTCTGATTCACCCCCTCTCAGTGTACCTATATGATCCATTGGATACTTCAATTAGTATCAGAACAAAGGTTATACCTTTGATTGGATCTACCTTATTATCCCAGTCATTTTTATCAGACATATATGAAGTGAATTTTTGATTTCGAAGAATTAATAGAGTTATCTCAGATGGAAAGTTCAGTTTCTATCTCTATCAGTGCCAAAAAGGAGGTTTCAACAAAAGCCTTGAAGAACAGATGGAAGAAAGAGGTACGAAAGTTGAGAAAGTATTTGAAGAAGAAAGCGGGTGCACCACAAACTGAATGTAGTCAAATTGGTTGTCTATCAATATTATCTTCCAAATCAGCCGATAAAGATCCTTTTGATGATTCTGGTTCAAGAAGTGATGGAGAAGAATTTATTGAACCACTCAGTGATTTTTATTTAGAAATCAAATATTATATGAAGAATGTTCCTACCAAGGTTTTCACTTATATATTTTCTTTTATCAAGGGACTATATGATGAAAAATCACAGCTTTAAAGGGAAGCTGAGGATATAAAGCAAGCCTTGGCAAAGAAGTTTTAAAATTTTAACTTCTCACATGAATTATTGAAGCCAAAGAATAAATTTTATCACTTTACAATGAACATTTCTCCTATGTTGAAGAAGAATTGCAAAGAAATGTGTATGAGAAAGAAGTAACCAAGAAGGACCTTAATGAGATGATTCACACACTCGAATAATATCATAAAGCTACCATGAGTATTAAGGACTCTCAGTTGGAAATCAAAGACAAGGATGAGACATTCATCATAACTGAAGAATCAAAAGAATAGTCTATATTGCACTGCAATGAATGATTCACTTTGATTGAAGATGAATTACAAAGGATTGTTTGTGAGAAGGATGTGACTGAGATAGTTCATACAAAAGTGATCTGCGCATTGGAGAAACTACACAGAACCTCTATGAATGCTAACGAATCCCAAATAGAGGTTAAGAAAAAGATAATTAAAGAGTTGAATAATTCTCTAATAATGGAAACTCAAATGCATGATGATCAAGTTCGGAAAATGAAGAGTCAATGGGAAGACAAACTGAAAGTTGTTGAGGATGAGAAAAATTTCCTTAACATGAAGTGTCTTGAAATGGAAGTTAATTTGAAAAATCTGAAGGAAACATAATTAAAGACTTCCCAAAAAGAGTGTGAAGATATGGTGAAATCAATTGAAGACCAGAAGAACTCTTTAAATATGAAATGACTTGAGTTGAAGGTAAAGTTTAGAAATACGGAGAACACCCAAGCTAAATCTTCACAAAATGATGTGATCATAAAGGTTACCAAGAGTAATTATGAAAAGAGTCTTACTTATGACAAGACTCATTCAAATGGAAAAAAGATCTTGAAGATAAATCTGTTTCATGATCATTTAAACAGGAAACCCTTGTTCCAAAAGTTTCTATTTGTACTAATACAGTTTCATCTATAAGTACAAGTTCCAAAAAGAATTTTAGTCAAACATGGGTGAAGAATACTGATGATAAATCCACCATATCATCAAAGATGGATATGAATAATAGTGTGAATTCTTATTACCTACAAAGAGATCAGATGAAAAATCATGCTATCCAAAAGCAACAAGATGTCAAAATTAGCCAAGTTGTACCACAGAAGATGAAATCAAGATTTTTTGGCTATTGTTAGTGATGTTGGAAATTTGGGCATTAGGACATTGATCGTTGACATAAAGGCCAGTATTAAGGGGGAGTAGATCTGATGTGAATAAAAATTCTGTAGAATTGAAGCATAATTAATAAATGGAGAAGAATCTTTCTATCTAGAAAATATTTGAGTGTCTTGAAGACTTCTGCGATTATTGCAATAGATATGGTCACAATTATGATGAGTGATGGAGTTGGTCTCCTTGTTTTAATGATCACAAAATCATATTTATTACGATATTAATGATCTTTATGTTTTCTGTTAGCATTTTATATTATAAATCTGATTAGAGAAAATATGGTTAAGTCTGGAAAAACTCACCATTGAGGTTGGCTCACCGCCATGGAAGTTTCACCACCAAAGAAGTCTCACCGCTAAGGATGAGTCACCACTAAGGATGACTCATCGCTGGGATCCAAAATCAGCTAGGTATGGAAAACACTCACCACCAGTTTTGAGTCACCATCAGAATGAAAATTTAGCAAAGTGTTGAAATTTCTCAACGCCATCCTGAGTCACTATTAGCACGACTCACCATCAGACTCAGACACCACCAAAAAGTGTCACCATTCCAAAGACTCACCACCAGATCGATTCACTACTAGACTCAATCACCGTTAGCATATCTCACTGCCAGACTCAGTCACTGCCAAATTAAGTCACCGCTAGATCAAGACACCGCCAGTGTGTCTCACCTCTAGAATCAGACACCGCCAGAGAGTCACCGTTTCAAAGACTCACCACCACTATTCTTCTACTTATCATTTTGAATTAAATATTTCTAACGGTTAGTTTATTGAATTTAATGGTCAAACTTATTTTAATGACTGTTCCTTAATTTCTTGATAGATATGCATTAAAGATTACATCATCCCTGATTATGTGGTAGAAGGATATTCATATTGCTTCTCACATGGATGTTGCTACTGCTGTAGTTAAAAAGAGGAAGCAACCTCCCTCATGAAAGAAGATGATGAACAACTCTGAATACTTAGAAATACACAGATAGCTATACACGTGAATGTGAGATGAACTATATTGCAATAACTAGAAGAGTGACTACATGTTGCATATTTCTTATACACAATTGAAATAGTGAAGCACATCGAATATTCAGATTCTATAATCAAAACAAAGAGTTTACGACACTCTGTTCTACAATAGATTTTAGAAGACAACTCGAGCTACATTTCAAACTATATTCAAGGAGTCACATGCTATAGAGTTTATTAGAAAAATCAACACTATTATTTCTCACACCTTACTTGCTCTGTTTGTTTATTTTCATTACATTACGAGCAGTGTGTGTATAATTTTTTTATAACATGCACATTGTCTCCTTAAAACTGGAAGATGCTAGCACTAGTGCATAAAATTCATTTTCATGTTGGGTTTTCATGCTTTTTAACATCAGTTATTATGCTCCGTTATTAAAGGAGATGTTGTAAATATATCTTTATCATTTCTTAAAATATTTGACATTGTAAATGAATTATCGAATTGGTTTATCACGTCAATTATTGGATAACTGACATGATAAACCCATTTAGTATGGTTTTCCACATTAGTTATTTGATAACTGATGCGATAAAGGGTTTATCACGTCAGTTATGAGATAACCGATGTGAAAAACCATTTTCTTTTCGGTTATTTCACATCAGTTATCTAAGAACTGATGTGGAAAACCAACGAGAGATGGGTTTATCATTTAGTTATTTAATAACCGACGTGATAAACCATTACTAAGAATTTTTCATGTCCACTATTAAATATCTGACATGAAAAAGTTTATTTTAAAGAAAACATTTAAAAACATCCTCTCCGCAATCGAACATAACAAAAAAAATGTATAAAATAGACAGAAGCAGCATCAAAACAAATAGTAACACACATTTACAATTACAACATTCAAAATTACAATATATAGTACACAAAAATTAAAATCCATCCAAACATGTAAAATGATTTTCCAATTCAACTTGTAAGTGTTTGAGCTCTGTTGCACTATAAGGTTGAGGGTCATAAAAAACTACAAATTAAAAGAAAAAAATTTAACATGTAGTATGAATAAAATAGATGAAATATGAGATGAATGTTTATAAAGAATTCTAACCTGCTGGAACTTCATAACTATCCAAGTTGTAATTATTTCATACATAAATCTAAATACATAATATCCACATTCTTGTATGCCTTCTTATTTATGAAAATGCTATTTAAATGAGTTTTTCAATTCAAAATAACATTATTAGGTAATATATTTAAAATTTACTAATTACAAATTAAAATTCACCTTTGCTTTTACATATTTGATCTTGACGTGCTTTTTCTTTGTGCTCTCTCGAAATAAATTCCATCCCCTGTTAGAAACTAATATGAATGAAATAAATTTAAAATTCATTATAATATGAAAAAGTATTAAGAAATTCAAACTTAAATTTCCAATACATCCTTAAAAGGTTGTTTCACTTCACCATGGATAGAGCATAACCAGTAAAGTGCCTTCTCCCTTGGACAAAAAAAAATCTTAACATCAAATGGCCACTGATATAAAAGAAAATTTAATGTTAGTGTTTATTATGTTAAAATATATATAACACTTTGTGAGATATATGTTTCATACTATTGAAGATAAGGAAACATCCAACACTGAATAATTACATCCTTTTGAAATCTTTCAACAATATAAACCGTTCTTTTTTGCTTTAGTCATTGTCCTTACTGTAGGTGGAATGAACTGTGGGTTCATAAATCCATATACATCTGTCTTGTCATGCTCCTTACACATTGTATAAAGATACCTAATAAAAAACAAATATAAGTAAAAATTTTCAATAAATTAAATGCATGGAAAGATTTATGTTAATACTTACAAGGAAAAAAAATTCATCGTGTTGATTACCAACTAATCTACAGTTACAAGCTCCATGATATCATTTTTCAAAAGCGCCATAGTCATTTCACACCCACAAACATCATCTTTCATTGAAATCTCATAAACACTTGACAAAAAAATTTGAATATCTTGACAATCTATCCAGACTACGGGAATCTGTATATGAAGTCATAGCTCTTTGTATTTGTTATTATCTATACAATATTTCTTTACCTTTAAATTATTCCTGTAAAAAAATAGATAAATATATAAACTTTAAAATGTTAAAAAAAATTAATACAAAAATTAAATAAAAGATAAAATATACACATACCTTTATGGTAATATGTCACATAAGTCTAGATAGCCAAACTAAAAAGTGGCTGATACTTTTCCCAGCTATACTCACCTCATATGTAGGCAACGGTACTCTAGATGATATATCTATAATATCCTATATAGTGACCCTATGATGCTCTATCTCTAACTATTAATGATGAATGATATCTCTAATATAAAATGTCATCCCATATGAAATAGTATGATATTTCAGATCGTCAACATATAACTCACAATAATGGGGAAGCTGTGGAGGAGGGGGTGTAGGAGTAGGATAAGGAGTGGGGTCTGCAGGCGGAGGTGGAGGAGTGGGATCTAATAGAGGAAATGGATGGGGGTGTAAGAGTAGGATAAGGAGTGGGGTTTGCAGGCAGAGGTGGAGGAGTGGGAGCAACTGGTGGAGGTAGAGGGGTGAGAGTTGCTGGCGGAGGTGGAGGAGTGGGAACTACAGCCTGAAACTATCTTTGGATGTCTATAAACATTGACTGCACCGAAGCTCTGATCCTATCCTCCATTGTCACATGAATATCTTGAACTTGAGCCCCAAAAAATTCTATTTTTTTTATAAACACCCTCCATTGCAGAATCTGAAGAATGTGGAAACACTTTTTTCACCGATACACCCGTCGAGTATTCCCGTACACAACCCAGGTGTTTGGGCTTTCCCAATACTATAGCTAAAATTTTCATCCAATAAGCACTTAAAAACCCCCTTGTGTGCTCTGCACCTCAAGAGAATCCTGTATGAATTATTTGAAAAATTCTATGATGAATCAAAATATATAAACAATTGAATTAACTTAAATAAATAAATTAAGTAAACATTTTACAATCCTCTTAGCTATAACCCTAGACTCTTTCATAAGATATTGACCTTTTTTTCTCATTTGAGTCCTCTTCCATTTTTCATGTCTAGCTGAGGGGGTGGAGGGGAAACCTTTGCAGAGCTTGAAGACTCAGCTCTCTATTTTTGAAAATTTCCAGCCATCATTTCTTCTTCCAATAATGTATACACTCCACGAGATAAAGTATGAGGGTATATGTTTCAAGACTGAATCTCACGATGAGATCTCCTCGATTGTTGTAAATTAAGAATAAAGAAATCATTAATAATAACATTAATATAAAAAAACTGATAAAAGGTAACATTCCACTTACCAAAAATGATTCTCATCTTCTACTTTCAGCAAATTGATTCCTTGTATCTTCATCTATAAAGGGTTATATATCACATGGATTATGATGTTGTCTATTCCCAAAAATTAAATATGATGTGAGGGTTGATTTGAAATCCCTCCATCTCCTAGCAGCCAATGATAAAAATTTCCTCCTGACCCCTCCAGTGTTAATTATATCATATGTAATTTGATAAGAAGTTGGAAAACATATATTACTATAAACATTTCAAGATAAGTAAAATAATAATAAATGATCTTACCAGAACGGTCTCCCACAATTGAGATATTGTCAATTTGTCGACACTTCTCCAATCATCAGTCAAAATAATGACTTTTCTTTTAGCCTGAACTGATATAAAACTCTTGATTTTTTTTGAATTAGGACCCCTTGGAATATAATTATCATAAAAGTATACCATTATCCTCTAGTCCTGGCTACGAGCAACTGATAATTTTGGTAAACATGTGCTGCCACATTTACTAACCCTCAAACTCTTCTTTGGCCCTATGGGAGTAGATGCCTCTTATAAAGAAGGATGGGTCTCATCAAGAGGATCATGTGCATGTTCCTCCCCAAAGGTATGATTCTCACCATCTCCAGAAGTATGTGGTGGATCAGCTGATTGATATGTAATTATCGTGCAAATTAAATCAACAAACAGTTAATATACAAATATACAAATTCAACTATTACAATACAAATTTAAATAAAAAATGAAAAATTATCAAACAAAAAAGTAAACTAAATTAATCTTAACATATTTTTATTCATATTTGTTATAGTTAACTAAAATGATAACAACAATAATGAGATATGAAATGTCATGTAAACGAATGAAAACAAATCCAAAAATAGTGTGCGAATAATTAAAATGCTCCAACCTAATAAATCATTATTTACACAAAAAAAGAATATTTTTTCAATATACTCTTATAAAATATTTTTTGTTTTTATTTAACATATTAAATTTAAAATAAATATATTTCAAGAAAATCAATTATTAGATAAGTTACATAAGGGTAAACATGGTAAACTAAACAAAACTAAACAAATATATACAAACAATTAAACTTATTTGTTATAGCATGTGTTTTAAGAAATAAATTAAAATTAAAATATCTAATATTTTATGAAATTTTAAAAATTAAACAAGAAATAAACATATGTTACGACCTGTAATATTAGGAATGTAATAAAGGATTGTTTTTCCAAATTCCTCCATCATGATCATTTCATATGGCACAAACCATGTCTACCACGTGGTCATCAATATTATCTGTTAATATTTCCATGGAAGTAGGGATCTCACATAAATCAACATCTTCATCAAGTTTATCATCACAAACATACTATTTTTTTCTTGTAAAAAATAGACCACTGACTATCGGATTGATCAAGAACATAGAAAATTTGTTTTTCATGTGTTTTTATTATAAAAGGATTAGTTGTGTATTCCAATCCATTCGGATTAACAAGTGTTATTCCAAATTCATCATGTTTGACACTGTTGTTATCGATAAACCATTTACAGTTAAACACTAGAACTTGAAATTTAATGTAATCAACCTACCATATTTCTTCAATAATTCCATAATATGCACTTGATGTAGAAATTGGGTTTTTGTCATTATCACTAGAAAAATGCATTGCTTCTACGAACACCAATACACTACTATTCTAAACTACACTTCCGTCCACCTGATCTTTCATATGAAATGTATATCCAATAATTTCATACCCAGGCCATGTTATCAAATTTAAACTTGGACCTCCCACTAACCATTTCAATGTTTCTGATACATCTGATCTACCAAGCATGATCTCTTTAAACCATGGAAAAAATGTTTTGTTATACTCATTAAAAATCCACATATCTTTTTGTCTTTGGATAACATTATTTCAATACATTAATATGCAATTTTATATATGGTTGAACATTATCTATGTTATTCAAGATGTATAAATGCACCTTCTTTATCTTTTCACCTATCAGAGATTTGACTTTCAAGCCACAGATCCCCTTCCCCCCATAATTATATTGTTCATGGACATATGGATGCAATCTAATGCACACTACTACAAACAAGTATCTTGTAAAAAACCCTGTAACCTCCTTAGAAATATATTTCTCAACAATTGAGGTTTCAGGTCAATATGGATTCTTAACACACCCCTTCAAAAAATTCATATACATTTCAAAAGGATACATCCAACGTAGATATAAAAGTCTGAAAATCTTAATTTATCACACCAAATGAACAATTAAATGACCCATGATATAAAAAAAATAGAGGAAAATACATTTCCAATTGACAAAGTATTGAAATTAATTCATTTTCCAAATTGTTCAAAGCATTCATATCAATCACCTTATTAAAAATTGAATTGAAAAAACAATAGACCATTATTATAGTCTTAATGACATAGATAAGCAATATTACATGCAATGAAACTGGTAGGAGTTGTTGCATCATGACGTAACAATCATGAAATTTTATACCTGCCAACTTCAAATCCTTTAAAGACACAACATTTTTTACATTTGGAGAATAAACCTGTGATACTTTATCATGAAGATACTGAAGAAAGCTAATTTTCTCCCTCTTGGATAATGTATGACAAGCCAGGGGTAGGAATGTTCGCCTTCCATCAGGAGTGAGAGCTAACTCCAAACATATTCCCATTGAGAGTAAGTCCAATCTTTCATTTAACCCATCTTTAGTCTTTCCTTTAATATCTAACAATGTTCCAATAAACTTTTCATAGATATTCTTCTCCATGTGCATGATACCAATGTTATGTTTGACCCCATGATATCTCCAATATGGTAGCTCAAAAAATATTGACCGTTTCTTCCAAATATTTCTATCATTACCAGATTTATGTGTCTTTTTGAATGTCTCATAAAGATTTTTCACCCTATCAAAATACTGATCAGTTGATAAAGGTTTTGGAGAAATATTAACTTCTTGTGATCCGTTGAATGCCTTTTTAATCTTTTATAAGAGTAATCCATATACAAAAACTTTCGATGACCCATGTATACTATTTTTTCTCCCATGATGCAGTTGATAACATGAAGTCTTTTGTTCACAAATTGGACATGCTTTAGGCCCCTTAACACTATATCCAGATAAATTTCTACATATTGGAAAGTCATTTATAGTGAACATAATCATTGCATGTAGTAAAAAATATTCCATTTTATAAGAATCAACCACCCTAATACCATCCCCCCATAAGAGTTTAAAATCATCAATTAATGGTGATAAGAAAACATCAATATCATTTCTAGGCTATTTTGGTCCAGAGATCATTAAACTCAACATGACATATTTGTATTTCATACAAAATTTAGGAGATAAGTTTTAAATAACCAATAAAGTAGTCCATGAACTATGTGTGCTACTAAAGATTCAATACATATTCATTCCATTGGTGCATAGTCCAAGTTTGATATTTCTAACTTTATTCCTGAATATTGGAAACTGGTGATCAAATTTCTTCCACTGTGGACAATCAATTGGATGCCTTAATTTTCCATCACTTATCTGCTCATGTACATGCCATCTTAACATTTTTTTCATCATGTGAATTTATAAATAAACATTTCAAATGAGGAATTATAGGAAGATACCAAAATTTATTGGAAGGGGTCTCTGTAACTACTAAATCATCATATAATTTTTCTTTCAACTTATAACGTAACATTCCACATTTAGGACACTTTGACAGAAATTCACTTCTTTTCCTATATATTACACAGTCATTCAGGTAGACATGTATTTTTTTGTAACCTAATTGCATTGAGCATAATATTTTCTTTGTTTTATATTGTGAATTGGTAAGATCATTGTCTTTAGGAATAATATCTTTAAAAATTTGTAGCAAATCAGTAAAACTCTTATCACTCCAACCATGTTTCGCCTTCAAGTTAATCAATCTTAACACCGATGATAAAACTGTAAATTCCATTCAACCTAGATACAATAGTTTTTTAGCATCACCATATATACTCTCAATTATTAGTTCTTTCTCAATTTCCTCTGATTCAGTATCACAAATCATTTATTCAATTTCATCAGAGTTATCATCTTACAAAGCATCATCACCATTAGATCTGATATTCTGTCCAATTTCACCATGCCAAATCCAAGGTCTATAACTCAAATTAAAACCATGAAAAATTAAATGATCTTTGATCTGCATACTTTTCAACTTCTTTATATTTAAACATTTAAAGCATGGACAAAAAACATGTCATTGTTTGGAATATTTTGTTTAGAAAATTCCAAATAAGCATCAACACCATCTTCACATTTATCACTTATTCAAAGTGTTGTAATCCAAATTCGACTCATTATTATCTATAACAAATATCAAAAATAAACATATTGTAAAAAGAATATTGTGGTGATAAAAGTGAGAATAAATAATTCAAGTCAATATGGGTTTAAATTTATATCAAAGATGTCATACTTTGAAAGTAACATAACTTTGAATTTTTAAAAAAAATATTTATGTGTATTTGAAAAGTATAATTATAAATTCTATACAATAATCAAATATGAGTTAAAATATAATTGATAAATAGGATGTAAACCACTAATCAAAACATAGAAAAATATCAGAGTGACTCTAATTAATTATATAACATATAATAATTTTTAGGAGAATTATGATTACTTTATGAGTTTTTATTTATTAAATAATGGACATTCATATATAATAGTAATTATACAAAAGGAATTTAGATAAACTAATTTTCCACTAAATATATGATGTATGATTAGTCACTAACATTTTCTACCAAGTGGTTCTATGTTGTCTGTTACTCCACAAGTAAGATGATTAATGGGACACATCTATCATTATATAATACACCATCAATCCTTACATTTCTATGATACTATGTTGAGGAAAACCATTCAGTCTATATATAACATATAAATAAAAATAAATACACCAGTACATCTACAACCATGTTAGACATGGATATATGAGGCAACCTATAAAATGGATTTGTAATATTTCTTAACAATACACATTCAAGGTGAAAATTAATATAATTAGCTAAGGGATTTAAAAGAATTTACATTACACTAAACCCAAAACAAGATTTTCTATATGAAAGTGTTATTTAATAATATATCATAGTTCAATAAACATCCATAAAAAAATACAGTGCAAACGCTCTTCCATATATTAGAAACACCAGAACATTAAGATATAATTCCTAAAATTATGATATAATATATAAAATTAAAATTTAATGAAATCCATACCTTTTCACTCTAATCAATGGATAAATAAGGTATATGAAATAGTAATCTGAGATTTGTGACGAGCAGATCTATATATGAACATGCAATGATGAGGCCGATGAAACCTAAGAGTATATAAAGATGGTAATACGACATGTGAGTAAATGTAATAAAAAAATGAGAGTTAGGGCATCTGTGAATTTGAATGACTGAAAGCGATAATTGATGTGTGAGACTTATTTGAGAGTCGAGAGACAAGCAGATCAAATGAAAATAATGAGCCAATGAAACGTGAGGATGTATAATGATAGAAAACTGAGATTGTAGGCCACTGGATCGAAGAAACAAGGTTAGAGCTTCTATGCACGAGAGAGATGAGTTTTCTTTCACGAGACTGAATAACACCGAAATGAATCAAAGTAGAAATTCATAAAATTTCAAATGGTTTATAACCTCAGTTATATAATAACCGTCGTTTTAAAGTAATTTTTATTGTTTTTTCACATCAGTTATATAATAACTAATGTGAAAAATTAGCTTTAAAACATCGGTTATTTTATAACCGATTTTATAAAGCAATGAGATTTTCTTTATAATGTTGGTTATAAAATAACCAATATGAATCAATCTCTTTATCATATCAGTTATATAATAACCAGCATGATAAAGTGTGCTACATATTTTTTCACGCCGGTTAAATAATAACCGATGTGATAAAGTGCGCTACTAGTTTTTTCACATCAATTATCTAATAATAGACGTGATAAAGCAATATAGATAGCTTTTTCACAGTGGTTACAAATAATCTACATGAAAAAGGTGATGTGAAAAATACATTTTGTACTAGTGTAGATATCTTCTCAACACCTTTTCACCCGTTTTCTTAAATGTTATGAAAGTGGTCTGATTGTGGACTGTTTTATCTGTACTCCCATGATTACTGTGGAAGAGGTCCCTGTGTGGCTTGTACAGTTGCTATACTGTCGTAATACCTGATCCAGGTTTTGGATCAAAAGTTTATTTTATATAAACTACTTGGTAGCGAGCGATTTCCAAGTGAATAGGACTAAGTCTTAGTTTGAGACTGAACCTCTTGTATTTAATTCTGCTGTGTGTTTTGTTTGTTTTATTTTATGTAATTTAAAAACAAATTTGTTTTAAACTACAAATGAAAACCACTACTTTGATAATTAGTTTTAATTAGTGTTTATATAAGGTTTTGATTGAGTAAATTGATTTTAAAAGTTAAAATAGTTTTCATAATTGTTTTAACCAAGACCTAATCAATATTTGAGAAATATTTTAAAATATTGAAACTTATATCGATATAAAATTTTAATTAATTGTTCCATATTTAAATTAATTGGGTAATTTATTTTTAATCTATTTTTAATGGAAATTTTTATTGGGTACTCAATTCATCCCTGTCACGAACCAGCCCAAGTCGACCCTGAACCGGTCACCCAGGCCAGCCCGCTACAAGTCCCGAGAGGCATTCCCGATCCTCCCGGGATGGTGACAAGCACCAAGGGCATAAATAGAGTACACAAGGTAATGGTTTCACCCATATATAAACAATCAAACAAACAACGGAAATAAACGGACAACCCAAAATGAATTCATATAAAAATTGAACTAAATATTATTTGTACAAGAAACTAAAAGTAGAACAAAACCAAAAACTCAACTGAACAATCCCAATGACCACCTAAATCCATGTGACACTTCTGGTCACTCTCCAACACAATGATCAAACATCGTACAAGGTGATCAAACTCAAGATGAAACCTGGACAAGGGCTAAAAAACGAAGAAGACTATAAGTGTGAGTATTAAAACTCAGTAGGTTAGCCCGATATTCTATTCCCAATGCACATTACTTTAAAATAAAAGAAACATAAATTTATAGTTTCAAATTCAAGATATGAAAGTATGGTTTTCAAATGAGGCACCATGCTATAATAATTATCAGAAAAAAACATGCATGTTTAATAAACAAAAATGCAAGTAACAATTTTTTTCAAAGAGGTGCAACTTCAAAATGAAAATAGTTTTCAAGAGGGATGATTTAAAGAATTTTAACTTTTAAATAAATAACACATACTACTTAATTTACCAACCAAACACACCGTATGCCGACGGTGAGTACAAAATAGCCAATGAGCACTAGTCACGGGAACACCCCTAGGTACTAGTTAGTTGTGAGCCCCAGGTACCTCGTATCTCGGTGAAAGTAACCAAAATAAATATATGTTCTCATGCACACGAGCCACTAGTAGGGAGCACACCCATAATCTAGTGGTCCCCCAACAACATCATCATCATAATTTAGTTAGTGTTGTCATCGTCAAACTTGCTACGTGAAACAGGGGCCAAACCCCACAGAATCACTAGCATACTAGTACACATCCGCCCACCTAGATACCCGAGATTCCCTTCAGTGCTCAATAAATTTACACACATTATCAAATAAACATTTCAAATCCAAATTCCATTCCCAAACCATAAAAACACAAACACCCCCACAAACTTTCTTCACATTTATTTCACGAATCAATAAACCACTAAAAAGTTTCGTAAAATAATCTCAAGGACTATAACAAGGCCTTGCACATAAAATCCATTCAAAATGATTTTTAAGGACACAAACCCATAAATAACATATCAAACCAGATTTTGAATCCCCAAAACCAATTAATAAATCAATTTCATGGACCATAAAATGGACCCAAAAGATAGAACATAAAATACAATGGAAACCATTTTTTTTGAAAAAAATGCCAAACGGGCCTTTAAAGCTTTCTCAAAACTAACATTTGAAAAAGGTATGAATTTTAATTTTATTAAGTATGTGTATAAACACCATTTATATCAGAAAACCACATTCATAAATCTCTTATAATACTCAGGTTACATATTCAAAACACAACCATTTTCATAAAGATGTGAAACAGTCCATTTTTGGGCAATTAGGGCCAAAATATGTTGTTAACCAAAACCCACTTGTTTGTAAAACCAAATCCAAATTGGAAATCCATATAAGGACCCAAAAATACCATTTATAATTCTTACAATTCATTTATAAATACAAACAAATAACTTTTAAATCACACATCACACATATAATCCAACCGGGCAATTTACCAAACACATGACCTGCCCTTTTTAAACAAAACAATTTATTTTAAGTATGTGAAAAGGAATAAAACACCAATTGAATGCCATATTTTCATTCAATATACTGTAACATTTTAAAAATACCATAAACCAGATTATAAACCTCACAAAATATTTTCAAAAGATAATGAAACATTTAAACAAACACTTGTTGAGCACTTTCATGAAAAAACAACACTACCTTTCACAAAACAATGATTAAACAACCACTTTGCACACCAAGAAAATTATCCAAAGGATTAAAAACAATAATAAACATTTATATAATTTGAGTAAAATATTAAAATGATGAAACTTGAATGATAAAGGCATGTGAAAGGGATATCCTACCTCAACTCCTTGGCGTAATTGAAACGCACACCCGAAATCACCCGTCGTGGGTTTATTATCCCTAAAACTATAAAGACCAGACCTAAACAAACAGAAACCCCATAAAAAAACATGGTATAACAAAACCCTGGGTCTATCAATACTAAGGGACAATATAAATCCAATAAATAATGAAAGGAGGGGGAAGAGGTAGGAGAAAGGAGAAGGAATCTCACCTTTCACCCTAGAAAACTCTTCGTCTTCCATTAGATCTGCAACCCTAGAGAGAAGGGAATGGATTGAAACTTCTTGGAGAGAATCCTAAGGTCTATAATAACTGGGGAAAGAATATTGGTGGCCAAAATAGTACTAATTTATTGATTTATGAATGATACAATTTACCTTGTCAATTCTGGACGATTTGAGGTATCCTGAGAATTGTCACCCTAATCTGCGACCCATATGAGCTCCAAAGAGGGTAAATCGATTATGAGGGTGAGTATAGGGTTATTGGATTCGAGGGGGAGGTTTAATCACCAAAAAAGATTAAAAAATGAAAAATATATAAAAGCAATGAATTATTTTTTTAAAACAGGAAATGGGCCCATGGGTTGGACCAATACCTAAATAAGTAACCCAAATTCACCATGCTTATAAATTTATATGGGGTCCAAAAGGATAAAGAAGTTTTAATATATCAGTATAGGACAAGTGGGAAGTTTAATGGGTGAAAAAGTATGAAGAAAAATAGTTATAAAAGAAACAAATTTGGTTTTTAAAACTAGAAATGGGCTCACGTTTGGCCCAAATCATGAAGTAACTACCCTTTCTTCAAAAACTCCTAAACAAGCAATGGGGATCCCAAATTAGGGTGGTTAGACATATATGAAACTTAAAAACTCAATATTCATCTCACCAAATACCCATGAAAAGGATTGGGATTTCCAATGGACTGGATCAATACAAAGACAAAAAAAACTCGGGTGTGACAATTCTCCCCACCATTAAAGCTTTCCGCCCCCGGAAAGCCATAACACTTTACGACTGAAAAATCACCACCTAAGGATTACCTATCAACATGATCCAGACTCTCAATAAATTGAAATATCATCAACAATCAATGGATGTTAATCCTATAGCTCAAAAAAAAAACACTTCTCAGAACCACTTCCAGAAAATCATTGGAAAAATCAAGCCACCACCTCTACAACCAAGCCAAGAACCCGATTGTTGGGCCTTCTCCCAATGAACCCAACCATCACCCAAACCAAAGATAACTCAAAAAAACCAAATATTCCAGGGGATTCCAGAATGGAATCCCCACCATTAAGAAACAAATAGCACTAGAAAAGTTCTTAGGATGAAAATCCATGAGACCCATGGTGGGTCTCCCCACCATTAGAAACCAACTAGCAACGGACAGACAAGAATTCAACATGAGATAGAATTGGACCTCACTCACACAAGCCCAAAAAAAAATCTCCTAGAAAAACCTAAAATACCAAGTTAATAGTGTTACAACATGGACATCTAAACCACCCACTCCCGAATGGAGGGCACAAGAATTGGGCCTAGACTTTCAGCATGGATCTGGATCCCCACCACTCGGGGAGGGGAGGGAAGGGGACCCAATAATTAGGCCATTGAAACTAAAAAAGAAACAAAGTAACTACCCAACACTCTCCACCTATGAATAGGTAACACCAAGACCGCACCCGATTTTCATAGGAGGTCCACACATGGACATTGATTGAAAACCCACATCCCTGAAGGCATAACCATAGACACTGTGTGAGGGGTAAGTCCACCACGCTTGTTGCGACAAAGGGAAATTCACATAAATGAGGAACCAAAACATTGACATAGAAACCAACTTACAAAAACAGAGGATGAAGGATCCTAATTGAGCACTCCACACCTCTGTCGATTTACTGACTGCGTGAAAAGCTTCACTCCGAGGCCTATGGCTGGAGCCCTGATTCTTGAAGCATTTTCTGTACCGTCAAATGATAAGGATCACACCACTCAAAAAACCTCACTTGATCACCAAACAAAAACCTTCATCTAAATAGTAACTCATAAATACATATCAAAATTCTGTCTCACTCCGAACAAGGGGCAGACTGGACAAGGAATACGGAAAAACACATCAACATCACCGAACACAACTGCTATGTCCAAAAGAATTATCATGACCTAGAAGCACTTTTAATCGGTCCCAAATAGCTCTCTATTCCAACAAACAGGTTGAGTCATCATCAAAAGAGGTGTATTTAACATTTGAAATGAATCCTTAGGTTGATCATCAAGAAATATTTCCAACGGAGAACTATCCATGGCCACATCACAACATCAAACACATCTTTAGAAACCCAATGAAAATTACTCCAAAACCGAGCCACCAACAAGATCTCATCTCAAGATACAACAAGAGTATGAATTCTAGATCACAAGGAAGCTAAAAAAATAAAAAAATCTTCTAAGACATAGAAAAATCAAGCCACATAACCATTGGTTTTAAAAAAGGCCACAATTTTTCAGCTCAAAACAATTTTGAAAAAAAACAAACTAACTTGGTGGGTTTCCACATTCACCAATGATGTTTCATCAAGTCTCACCCAAATGCACATTTCCATGCCACCCCAGGCACCCAAAAACTATACTATATAGGCCATCCTTCCAGATATAAATAAAACCATGCATGTGAGCACCCATGAAAACACCAAAGGCTAAAAAAAACAACATCATTCCAAAAAAAAAATTACCTTCAAAAGGAACAACAACCACCAAGTCAAAAAACCTTTTCATATTTCACAAAAAAAACCACAATTAATTAAGAACCATTTTCTTAAAAACCTACCCCTTTTCATTTTTAAAAACTTTTTAAATAACCAAGCCACTCCAAATAACCCCTTCCCATTTTTTTAAAAAAAAATTCATCAAGGTATATTTTCATAATCTGAGGTCCATTGAGACCAATACCCTTTCTAGTAAAACACCAACCGATCAAAACCAATTTCCAAAACTAATTTATCCGATTCAAAAACTTTTTAACATCCCAAAATACCCCATATAAAACAAAGATCCAGAATCAACTTAAAATGATTCACAATTTCAAAACATTTTATTTCAACAAACCACAAGTTTAGATTATGGATAATCCAATCCCTTTAAATCATTTCCACTTCCCACCATTTTTTCCACAAAAACACAACCTTCCAAAACCATTCTATATTTAATTATTTAAAACCCCCCTTTTCACTTTTCAAAATCTAATCCTTACTTTAAAACCCATTTCCACAATTCTCACACTAGGATTTAAAAAAAAAATCAGAATTCAAGAAAGGTTCAAGAGACCCAAAAAAAAAGAGAACTAGTGTCAGTGGGTGACTTGACCATATGGTTGGCGGCCATATGTAAAACACAAAACCAACACAGAGAGACTTATTAGGACCATTCCCCAGCTCCACATGGCTTGCCAGGCCCTGCGAGCTCCAGGGGTCCATTAGTTAGAATCCCCTTTTCATATCCCAACACCAAACAATCAACAAGAACAAAGGACACTAATAAAACCGGACTTCCCATGGAAACCTGAGGATTAGAATAAGAAAGAGTTCACGATGCTCTTATTGCACTTACCCCTCAAGTCCCAACAATACTACTCCATCTACCTTGAAATCCCCAAAATAACAAGGGCGCTCTAAAAAGAAAGGTCTGCTAAGAGCCGACCTCCTTTGATACCATTTTGTCATGAACCAGCCTGAGTCGACCCTGAACCAGTCACCCAGGCCAGCCCACGACAAGTCCCAAGAGGCGTTCCCGATCCTCCCAGGATAGTGACAAGCACCAAGGGCATCAATAGAGTACACAAGGGAATGATTTCTCCCATATATAAACAATCAAACAAACTGCTAAAATAAATGGACAACCCAAAATGAATTCATATAAAAATTGAACTAAATATTATTTGTACAAGAAACTAAAAGTAGAACAAAACCAACAACTCAACTGAACAACCCCGATGACCAAATAACTCCATGTGACAGTTATGGTCACTCTCCAACACAATGATCAAACATATCCCAAGGTGATTGAACTTAAGATGAAACCTGCAAAAGGGCTAAAAAAGAGGAAGACTATAGGTGTGAGTATTAAAACTCAGTAGGTTAGCCCGATATTCTATTCCCAATGCACATTATTTTAAAATAAAAGAAACATAAATTTATAGTTTTAAATTCAAGACATGAAATTATGGTTTTCAAATGAGTTTCCATCCTATAATAATTATCAGACAAAAACATGCATGTTTAATAAACAAAAATGCAAGTAACAATTTTTTTCAAAGAGGTGCAACTTCAAAATGAAAATAGTTTTGAAGAGGGATTATTTAAAGAATTTTAACTTTTAAATAAATAACACATACTAATGAATTTACCAATCAAACACACCATATGCCGATGGTGAGTACAAAATAGCCAATGAGAACTAGTCACGGGAAGACCCCTAGGTACTAGTTAGTTGTGAGCCCCAAGTACCTCGTATCTCAGTGAAAGTAACCATAATAAATATCTATTCTCGTGCACACGAGCCACTAGTAGGGAGAATAACCATAACATAGTGGCCCCCCAACAACATCATCATCATAGTTTAGTTAGTGTTGTCATCATCAAACTTACTACGTGAAACATGGGCCAAACCCCACAGAATCACTAGCATATTAGTATACGTCCGCCCACCTAGATACCCGGGATTCCCTTCAGTGCTCAATCAAGTTACACACCTTATAAAATACACATTTCACATCCAAATTCTATTCCCAAACCATAAAAACACAAACAGACCACAAAATTTCTTCACATTTCTTTCATGAATCAATAAACCACTAAAAAGTTTTGTAAAACAATCTCAAGGAGTATAACGAGGCCTTGCACATAAAATCCATTCAAAAATTCTTTTTAAGGATACAAACCCATCAATAACATATCAAACCATATTTGGAAGCCCCAAAACCAATTAATAAATCAATTTCATGGACCATACAGTGGCCCCAAAAGATAGAACATAAAATACACATGGAAACCATTTTTTTTGAAAAAAATGCCAAACGGGCCTTTAATGCTTTCTCAAAACTAACATTTGACAAAGTTATTCATTTTAATTTTATTAAGGATGTGTATAAACACCATTTACAGCATAAAAAACATTCATAAATCTCTTATAATACTCAGGTTACATATTCAAAACACAACCATTTTCATAAAGATGTGAAACAGTCCATTTTTGGGCAACTCGGGCCAAAATATGTTGTAAACCAAAACCCACTTGTTTGTAAAACCAAATCCAAATTGTAAATCCATATAAGGAACCAAAAATAACATTTATCATTCTTCAAATTAATTTATAAATCCAAACAAATAACTTTTAAATCACACATCACACATAAAAGCCAATCGGGCAATTTACCGAACACATGACATGCCCTTTTTAAACAAAACAATTTATTTTAAGTACGTGAAAAGGAATAAAACACCAATTGAATGACATATTTTCATTAAAGATAATGTAACATGTTAAAAATACCATAAAACAGATTATAAACCTCACAAGATATTTGAAAAAGATAACGGAACATTTAAACAAACACTTGTTGAGCACTTTCATGACAAAACAACACTACCTTTCACAAAACAATGATTAAACAACCACTTTGCACACCAAGAAAATTATCCAAAGGCTTAAAAACAATAATAAAAATTTATATCAGTTGAGGAAAATATTAAAATGATGAAAATTGAATGATAAAGGCATGTTCAAAAGATATCCTACCTCAAATCCTTGGCGTAATTGAAACGCACACCCGAAATCACCCGCCGCGGGTTTATAAACCCTAAAACTATAAAGATCAGAACTAAACAAACAGAAACCCCATAAAAAAACATGGTATAAAAAAACCCTAGGTATATCAATACTAGGGGACAATATAAATCCAAGAAATAATGAAAGGAGGGGGACGAGGAAGGAGAAATGAGAAGGAATCTCACCTTTCACTCTAGAAAACTCTTCGTCTTCCATTAGATATGCAACCCTAGAGAAAAGGTAATAGCTTGAAACTTCTTGGAGAGACTAATAAGGTCTTTAATAACCAGGGAAAGAATATTGGTGGCCAAAAGAGTACTAATTTATTGATTTATGAATGATACAATTTACCTTGTCAATTCTGTACGATTTGAGGTATCCTGATAATTTTTGCCCCAATATGCGACCCATATGAGCTCCAAAGAGGGTAAATAGATTATTAGGGTTAGTATAGGGTTATGTTCTTCTAGGGGGAGGTGGAATAACCGAAAAATATTAAAAAATGAAAAATATATAAAAGAAACAAATTATTTTTTTAAAACAGAAAATGGGACCATGGGCTGGCCCAATACCTAAATAAGTAACCCAAATTCACCATGCTTATGAATTTATATGGGGTCAAAAAGGATAAATAAGTTTTAATATATCAGTATAGGACAAGTGGGAAGTTTAATGGGTGAAAAAGGATGAAAAAAAAGAGTTATAAAAGAAACAAATTTGGTTTTTAAAACTAGAAATGGGCTCACATTTGGCCCAAATCATGAAGTAACCACCCTTTCTTCAAAAAATCCTAAAAAAGAAATGGGGATCCCAAATTAGGGTTTTTAGACATATAAAAAACTTAAAAACTAAAGATTAATCTCACCAAATACCCATGAAAAGTATCAGGATTTCCAATGGACCGGATCAATACAAAGACAAAAAAAACCGGGTGTGACAATCCCCCTCTTGAGATACTCACTCCGACCAACATTTGGTATCAGGGGAGAATAAGCTTTGGTATCAAAGTTTTTCAAATCCTTTTTTAACTGTGGTTTTAGTTTTACTTTAAAGATCTTAAATTTATATTAGTTCTAAATTTAATTATTTAAATAGATAATAGACAAGAAGGGTCTACTACTAACGAACCTCCTTTTTTCAATGGAAATAATTATGTTTAGTGGAAGATCAAAATGAAAATGCATATAGAAAGTATGAGTTTTGAGATTTGGTCTGATATTGAAGATAAGTATGAGTTACCTAAAACTTCTAGGAGTACTTGGGATGATGCTACTAAGCTATCCTATAATAAAAATTGAAAATCAATGAATTCCCTTTATTTTTATTTAGTTAATGAGGAATTCAATAGAATTTATGCTAGGAAAACTGTCTTTGAGATTTGGGACACATTAGCTGTTTCTCATAAAGGAATAAACAATGTTAAAAAAATGATATTGAATAAATATACTATTAAGTATAATAATTTAAAGATGAAACATGATGAATTTATTTCTGATATTTATCTCAGGTTCAATGAAATTGTGAACACCATGAGATCACTAGGAAATCTAGTGTATGAAAAGGATTAGATTATGAGACTACTCAGATTCCTTCTTGAAATATGGAGAGGGACATTACCATCAATCAGAGAATCCTACAATATTATAAAACTACCAATTAATGAATTAATTGGAAAACTGATGATATATGAAGAAGAACGGAAGGTCAATAGAGAAGAAGATGATGAGACAAAAAGAAAGTCAGTAGCTTTCAAGTCTATTGCATACAAGAAAAAGGAAAAGGAAAAGGAAAAGATACAATCTGAAAGTTCCGGTGACAGTGAGTCACCACCTGATAGTGATGAGGAAATGGCCCATCTGGCCAAAAGATTCAAGAAGTTCTATAGAAAGAATAAATTTTTCAAAAAGACTAGTTACAAGGGAAAATATGAAAATAAAGGAACATGGAAGAAAGACTAGAAAAAGGATGATAATACAAATGAGATAACCTACTATGAATACAAGCATAAAGGAAATGTAAAATAATACTATATAAAATTTAAATGCAAAAATAAATATGAGGAAAAATATTTTTTTTAAGAAATCCATGAAAGAAACTAGGAGTGCCTCTGAGGACTGCTCCAGTGACTCAAACTCTAATCCTAAAGAAAAGTCTGACCTGGCCAACCTGTAATTCATGACAAAAGTCTCTGAGGTACCTACTATATCTACTGTCATACATGTGCTTAATGATTATAACTCTGAAAATGAAAAAACTGATGAAGATATGACTCAAAAAGAAATGTTTGAATATTGAATAATTCTAGAGGAAACTTTTAATGAACTTAAAGATAAATATAAAGTCATGAAAAATTAACATGTTCCGTCTGCAAGTATTAAAACTGATCTAACTGTTGAGAAAGAGAAAAATTATCAATTGTTAAAATAAAATACTGAACTTAAATTGTCCAATGAACAACTGAATAAGGATTTATAAAAGTTCACTAATGGTAGAGAAACTCTTACTCATATTTTATGAAAAAAAGTTTCTCCAAAATATGTTACATGTAGAGGATACCAACCTGGACAAAGAAGAATAGTTAAGTGAACATTTGTACCTAAGTCTAAATTTGAAAGTTCTACTGCTAGTTATCTTTCTAGAGGACCAAACAAAGTGTTTATTTCAAAAATATTATAGTATGTTTATAAGAGACCTATTAAAAAATGTGGGTTCTTAAAGCCCTAATTACTGACACATCTAGACCCAAACAAATCTGGGTACCAAAATCATTCCTTGTATAATTTTTTTGTAGTAAAGTTGCTTGGATACTTCCTATAAAAGTATATGGTACTTGGACAATAGATATTCAAGTCATATGATAGGATAATATTATAGATTTAAGAACCTAATAAAGTTTGATAGTGGCCATGTCACCTTTGGGGACAATGCTAAAGGAAAAATCATTGGTCTTGGAAAATTGGTAACATCAATTCTGTTTTAATTTCCAAAGTACTATTTGTTGATGTTTTGAAGTATAATCTGCTCAGTATCTCAAAATTATGTGGTGGTGGTTTTTATGTTAAAGTTGATAATAATGAATGTAATGTTTTTGATTATAATGATTCTTTAGTTTTTACATCTTTAAGAAATGAAAATGTTTATGCTATTGATCTTAATTATTTAATTTCTCAAAATGTTTCCTACTTGAGTGTCTTTCATAAAGAATTGTGGCTTAAGAATAGGAGACTAAGACACTGTAATATTCACTCACTTAGAAATATTACTAGGAAAGGTTTAGTCAAGGATATACCAAAACTTGAGTTCCCAAATGATAAATTCTATAACCCCTATCAAAAAGTGAAACATCACAAGATTTATTTTAAATCAAAGAAAGAAGTTTCAACTTCTAAACCTCTTGAGTTGGTTTATATGGATTTATTTGAACCATCTAGAGTTTCTAATCTAAATGGGAAGCACTATGTTTATGTACTAGTAGATGACTTTTCTTGGTATACTTTTTAACAACCCTGGATTCTATCAATAGAAATTCCCTTCTTATAATTATGTAATATAGTATAATCACATAAAATCACATTAATAACATAATAAAAACTTTATAAATGAAGAATTAATGAAATAAAATTCTTTTTTAGAAGTTAAGAAACATCTACCAAGGAATAGTAACTTGACCTTTGGAATAGTAACATGACCCTTATAAATATTAAACCGGACAATTTAATAGCAGCCTCACCAATGAAAGTATAAATAAAATTTATCCATCTTATAAGTGAAAATATGATATAATTATATCATAGTATAAGTAAATAAATATTTTAAAAAATTATTAATTAAGTGCTGGTATTTTTATACGTCATAAATATTTAATAACAAATTTATGATTAATTTAATAATTTAAAAGAAAATTTATTTTCATAAAATGTATTCATAAGTTAAAATTTTTATGTCTTATTATTATAAGATAATTTTATGAGACCTTAGTTAATTTTTCAAAGTGTTATAAAACCAGTTATAATTTTAAAATATGTATTTTTCGAGTAAATTATGATTTTAATAAAAAAATTAAATTTCTCATATTTATAAAATTATTTTCATAAAATGGAGTTCATTTTTTAATTCTAAATGTTGAAAAAATGGTTTGGGTGAATTTTTGAGAATTTTTTAAATTACTTGATTTTTTTGTGAATAGTGAAATACGGTTATTTACGGTATTTATAAATTATAAGTTAAATACACTATTCATCGATTCATCATTGATATAAGAACAAAAATTTATAACTCCCCTTAGTTATTTTAATATTTTTGACTATAATTATCAAACTATTCATAGTCTTGACCCAAAATAATAAACTAATGATTAAAATGATGAGAAAACACCCTTCTCCTCCACTATAAATACCACCCCTCACCACTTCTTCTCCTCACACCTCTAAAGTATTGAGTCTTTTCCAAATTCTACTAAAATATCCTCCCAATCCCCTCCCCCACGTCCAGGATATTTTGGTCTTAATAAAAGTCCGAAACTAATCCCCTAAGGGGGTTCTTAAGAAGAAGGAATCAAGAGACAAAATCCTATTTATTTTCTTTTAATTTCTTTTCATGTTCCTTTATTTTCTTTTTTTCTCCTCACCTCCCTTCATTCAAATAGTATGATAACTACAATACCTTACATACACTAGAATTTTATTATTCTAATGAAATAATTCATCATCATCTCTCTTTCCCTTACTTTTATACAAAAAATGAAAACATTATCTGTGTTGTGTTAATTTATCGCATTTAAGGACGAAGAAGTTTTCAATTTACAATACCATATTCAAGGATATTCATGAAACCATTTTTATGGTTGGAACATATTTTAATATAAGTATTATATCTTATGTAATGTTCTAAAATAATTTTATACACATGATATTAATTTTTAAAACAAAATGAGTTCGTTGTGAAAACCGCCAAAATAAACCCAAATGGTTATCATTAACTATTTATCTAATGATTCATCCTAATTATAAAAAACCAAATGATATATAAGATAAATTTAAACTATGGAAGATCATTAATAACATATAAGTTCAATTCTGGATTATTACCCTCACTTTACATGACCTTTTGTACATGTATACAGGTAAACCGATCATGAAAACCAAGGAAACGAACACTCCCAAACGATGAAATAGTATCTCTCAACCCATAAAAAAGGTCATAAATGAACTTAATAAAGTTATAATAAATAAAATAAATGTAGAAAGGGTTCTATAATTATTAATTAATGAATATAATTTGATCATCTAGGACATTAAGATCAAGTGAAGAACACATTCTGACTTGAGGTAAGGGATCCTTTCCAAACCTATATTTTTTCCTTCAGATTACTATTTCTCTCTCTTTACCCCAATGTAATTCTTATTTATTTTTATATAATTCTACTAAATTATATTTATATGTTCCAAAATATTTTATCCATGTTTTATCATCTTTCTTTGATGGGGAAATACATGTTTTAAAAAGGTTTCATTCTCAATTCTTCCCGATAAACAAGCCCGATCAAAGGGAACTTCCCGAATTCGTACCCATTTTCAAGTGTGATCCATAATATATTTTAAGACAACATTTTTTTATAAAATCACTCATTTTATTATGAAATTTTTTTTGGTTCACTTCTGGTTTTATATAAAATATTATTCCCTTTTCTATTTTAAATATTCTTTAATATTTTCCTTAAACTGTACTAAAATGTTTCTAAAGTTTCTTAAACACCATTTTTACATATATTCACTTCAGTTTGACATCACTTATCATGATATATTTCTATTTTACCTTATTAATGTCCATGTATGATTTAAATCCTTTCTTTCATGTACACCATTATGATATTCCCTTATGTTATGTCTTTTGAAAAGATTATGATACCTAATTCTTACCTTGGGTAACCCTTATGTTTATGTTTGACCCCTTATGTATGATTATTTATGTGAAACAAATATTCACGAACATGTTATGATGGGTGTGACCATATATCTCTACAATGAATTGGGTAATGTTTAGTCTCATGAGATGTCATGTGAAATGGTCTTGCTGGTTATCCTTGACTCGTGCTCTATGTGCAATAGTCTTGGTGGTTAAACTCTACTCATTATCCTTCACATGTAATGAGCATTGAATCATTATTATGTCATGTTGTATGTTGTTTCCACAACTCCCATAATACCATGATTACATATTTTATGATTCCTTACGTATATCCATGCCTTTTATGTCATCTTATTATGCTTTCTAACCCATGTGCTATGCTTTATTCTTATGTTTATTCCCTTACTGGGATTTTTAGCTCATCCCTTTGTTCATATTATCCCTAGGTTATCCTATAAAGATGCAAGATCTCAAAAGAAGTTAGGATCTCATAATGGATGATTAATAAATAAATGTTTTATTCAGTCCCAATTTTTCATTTTTATGTACATAGTCTTCCAAAAAACTAGACTTTATGATCATTGGATTATAATTTTTTAGTTAATTATGTTTGAAATCATGTAATAATATGTGAAAAAGGCTAGGGTTTTTATAGTTGGTATCAGAAGAAGGTCTATTTATTTTTAGAGATTAAGAATGGAGAACTTTAGTATGAACCTTAGGGATAAGACTAATTCTAAGAAAACATCCCTAAATTTTTGTATATATAGATTAAGTGGATTATCAAGAAAATATATCTTTGTCTGGATACTACAAGTGGACATGGTTTTGGAATAGATGTACCTAGGAGTAACAAATTCTACAAGGTGTTCTGGACCTGATTCGAGGTGACATGATACTTGACAACATGCCTTACTGTGCACCTGGTTTGATACTCCCGGGGGATATGCTTCAATATATATGTAATCTCACTACGAACCATTATTAAGGAAACAAAAAAAATCCCATAAGTGTATATTTTTGGAAATAAATCTTGGATAACCTAGTTTGAAACATAGTAATCACAAGTTATGATATCCTTTTCCTTTAAAAGTTTATCCTTTTTATGTTTAATGTTTCTTTTTACAAGCTTATTAGCTAAATATTCAAGCTCACTTATTGCACTTTATTTTCTTAGTTAATGGAAGTAAATAGAATAATACATTCCAATAATAAATGTGATAGACAATGTGATGATTTACCTAATGATATGCCAAATATGATGGGAATGGGTGCTCAAAACTTCATGAAAATACTTTCCCAACTGGATCAAGTTATGGATAATAACTTGAATAATATGGAACACCCTTTTTCTCTAAAAAATAGAAAGTTTTTTTTGAATACTTCATGTGAAAAAGGCATCCCATGTTTAGTGGATCTTCCGATCCCCTCCTCATGGAATAGTGAATTAACTCTATTGAAAAGATATTCTCTGTCTTCCATTTCCCAGAAGAAAAGAAAGTTGTGCTTGAGGTCTATTATTTTGACAGGGAAGCTGATTAGTGGTAGACACTGATAAAAAATATGAAGTCCAAGAAGGAAATTGATTCCATGGATTGAGAGGAATTCAAGAAAATATTTTTCAATAAATATTTTCCCCGAACCCTCCATCTCAAAATGGAAAGAGAGTTCCTCAAACTTAAGCAGAAGGAAGATGAGTCTATCAAGGAGTATGAATAAAAATTTACAAGGCTTGAAAGATATGCCTCCATATTTTTCATGAACATTGAAAGCAAGGTGGATTGATTCTTTAGTAGACTAAATCTGAGTCTACAAAAAGCATTGGTGATTCTAGAATTTGATAATTATGAGGAGATTGTCTGTTGTGCTCTCAAGGTTGAAATAGAGATCAAAGATTCTCAATGGTCTTGTGGGCCTAGTAAAAAAAGCAGAAAATAAAGTCTAATATGGGTGGATCAGCAAATAATACTCATGATGGAAAGAAGGATGAATATCCCACGTGTCAAAATTGTGGGAAGAAGCATCATGGGAACTATCTAAAGGGAACTAGGAAATGATTAAAATTTGGAATAATAGGGAATTTGGCTAATAACTATCAAAGGTATATGAAGAATTACACTAATGTGGAATAGGAAAGAAAGGTTTAGATCAATACTCATCCAGTAGTGTAGCGTTTCAACTACAAGGAACATGGGAATTTTTCAAACCAATTCCCTAAGCCTAGGGTTTTTAGAGTCAATCAACAATAATATCCAAGGGAATAAGGAAGGGAATATGATATCAATATTTATGAGGTGGATCCGGAAAATGATGTGGTGATAGGTATGCTGGTTATTCTTTCAAAATTAGCAAACTTACTATTTGATTCTAGTTCCATGCATTCTTTCATATATTGAAAGTTTAGTAGAACTATTAAAACACCACAAAAAATTGAGGTTGAGTTATCTATGAGAATAGAAAATGGGAAAATTATTGCATACAAAGTATATAACTCCTCCCCAGTTAATTTTTGTGGACTTAATCTCCTAGAAAATCTCATCATACTTAATTTGGTGGAGTTTGATGCTATATTGGGCATGCATTGGATATATTTATACAAAGCTCACATCAACTTTCGGGAAAGAGAGATCACTCTTTACATCCCAAAGCATCCTCCAATTCTATACCAGTGTAAGGAGGAGAATGAATCACCTTTATAATAATTGTATAAAGTGGGGATATTACCTCCTTATGAGCAAGAATATCTAGCTCAAATGATTGAGACAAAGTAGAGAATCATTCTCGAAGACATTCCCGTTGTAAGTGACTGTACTGATGTGTTCCCTGAAGAGTTTCCTAGTATTTCTCCCGACTGAGAGGTTGAGTTCTCAATTAAATTTATTCCTAGATCTATACCTATATCAAAGAAACCTTATATAATGACCACCATAGAGAAGGAAGAGCTGAAGAAGTAGTTATAGGATAATCTGGACAAGGGTTTTATATGCCCAAGTGCTTCAGCATGGGGTGCACCGATATTCTTCATTAAGAATAAGGATGGATCAATGATCCTCAACATTGATTATCATGAGCTAAATAAAATCACAATAAAGGACAAGTATCCCCTGCCTCAGATAGATGACTTGTTTGATCAGCTACGTGGGGACAATTATTTCTCTAAGGTGGACCTTCAGTTGGGATATCATCAATTAAATGTGAGGAATAAATATATTCCCAAGATAGCATTTTGAACAAGGAATGGGCACTATGAGTTCATAGTGATGCCCTTTAGACTCACTAATACTCTAACAATATTCACAGACTTAATGAATAAAGTATTTAGATATTACCTTGATGATTTTTTGGTAGTCATTATCAATGATATTCTGATATACTCCAAGAGCAAGGAGGAACACAAGGGGCATTTGAATACTGTATTGAATACTTTGATAAAGGAGAAAATTTATGCAAAGTATAGTAAATGTGATTTATGGATGGAAGAAGTATCATTCTTGGGGCATCTTATCACCAAAAAAGGAGTCTCTTTGGACCCTTCCAAGATAAAGGCAATCAAAGAGTGGCCCATGACAATATCTGTAATGGAGATCTACAATTTCCCTAGCCTAGCTGGGTATTACCAATGATTAGTGAATAACTTATCATGATTTTCAAATCCAATAACCAAGATTACATATAATGGAGTAAAGTTTTTCTAGACTCAAGAATGTAAAGAAATCTTTAAAGATATCAAAAATAGGATTATCACTGCACCCGTACTCACACTCCCAACAAGTGGAGAACTCTTTGTGGTATAAAATGATGATTCAAAGAAAGGATTAGGTTGTGTACTAATGAAAAATGATAAAGTGATAGCCTACACCTCAATGCAGTTGAAAATTCATGATCAAAAATATCCTAAGCATGATCTACAGTTAGCATCTGTGATATTAGCATTGAAAATCTGGTGGTATATTATCTTTATGGGGATAAGTGTGAGATATATATTGATCATAAGAGTCTCAAATATATATTCACACAGAAGGAGATTAATATACGCACTTGAAGATGGTTGGATCTGATCAAAGATTACAAATTCTCAATACACTACCATCCCGGTAAAGCAAATAAGGTGGCATATGCTCTAAGTAGAAAGGATCATGCATCTTTATCAATGATGAGAATTGAGAAGGATCCAATATACTTATACTTAAAAAGGATGGACATGGGAATCATTAAGGGAGGAACATCATTAATCCTTTCTCAAATGATTTCTCAACCATCCCTCTTGGAGAGAATAAAGGATTCTCAAAGAAATGATGTGGAAATTCAGAAAATGGTAAAAGCTATAAAAAATGGGAAATCCTCTGAGTTCAAGATTGATAATGAAGTATTCATAAGATTTATATCATGATCATGTGTACCATCCAATCCATAGTTAAAGAATGATATTTTTAATGATGCACATAACTTGACTTTCTCTATTCACCCAGGGAGTACAAAGATGTATCGAGATCTCTAAGAGAACTATTAGTGGGATAATATAAAGAAGGATATTTCTGAATATACATCAAAGTTCTTGATATGTTATCAAGTGAAGTATGAAAGTAAAAAGTCTAAAGGGTTGATGAAACCATTACCCATACTGACATGGAAATGGGAAAACATCACCATGGACTTTGTCACTGGACTTCCAAATACATCTAGAGGGAACACTGCTATATGGGTTATTATGGATCATCTTACAAAGACATCTCACTTTATTGCAATTCAATAGGACTTCTCATTGGATCAACTAGCACAGATATATGTCAAAGAGGTGGTAAGGCTGCATGGAGTACCACTGTCGATTGTATTTGATTGAGATCTGAGATTCACCTCGAAGTTCTGGAATAGTCTCCAACATGCTCTAAGCATTGAGCTGAACTTTAGTACGACCTATCATCCTCAAACTAATGACCAATATGAGTGAACTATTAAGACAATAGAATATACATTGAAAGCATGTTATATGGATTTCAAAGAAGGATGAGACCAACATATAACTTTAGTCGAGTTCTCTTACAACAATAGTTTCCACTCGAGCATCTGAATGGCTCCATATGAATCCCTTTATGGGAAAAGGTGTAAAACACTAACATGCTGGGATGAAGTCAATGATTGTAAGATGTTAGGACCTAAAATGGTTGAATAAATGGTTGAAAAGGTAAAAACCATTCAACTGCACATCAAGGCAGCCCAAAGTTGATAAAAGAGTTATGCCGAAAATCGCTGTTATAACCTTGAGTTTAAAGTTAGATATAAGGTATTCCTCAGAATATCTCCATGGAAGAAGGTCATGATATTTGGGGATAAAGGAAATCTAAGTCTTAGGTACATCGACCCATTCAAGATTCTTGATCACGTCGGAGTTGTGACCTATCAAATAGCCCTTCCACCTACCATGTCTAAAGTAAATAATGTATTCCATGTATCCCTCTTAAGGAAGTACATATTGGATCCTTCACATGTACTGACTTCATAGGTGGTACAATTCGAGAATGATCTTTCTTATGAGGAGCATCTAGTGAAGATCTTGGATTATAGAGATAAAGTTATATACAACAAGACTACTCAACTGATCAATGTACTATGGCAGAACCATAAGTATAAAGAGGCAACATGGGAACCAGAGGAAGTGATGAAAGAAAATTACCCACACCTATTTTCAACTTAGAATGTAAAATGAAATTTTGATGGTGAAATTTCATAAGGGAGGAAGAATGTAATGACCTTGAATTTTATCCATGGAAATTCCCTTCTTATAAATATAGTATAATCACATAAAATCACATTAATAATACGATACTAACTTTATATATGAATAATTAATGAAATAAAAGGTTTTTTTCTAGAAGTTAAGGAACATATACCAAGGAATAGTAACTTGACATTTGGAATAGTAACATGAATCTTATGAATAATAAACCAGACAATTGAATAATAACCTCACAAATGAAAGTAAAAATAAAATTTATCCATCTTATAAGTGACAATATGATATAATTATATCATAGTATAAATAAATAAATATTTTAAAAAACTATTAATTAAGTGTTGGTATTTTTATAAGTCGTAAATATTTAATAACATTTTTTTGATTAATTTAATAATTTAAAAGAAAATTTATTTACATAAAATGTATACATAAATTAATATTTTGATTTCTTATGATTATAATACAATTTTATGAGACCTTAGTTAATTTTTCAAAGTGTTATAAAACCAGTTATAATTTTAAAATCTATATTTTTTAAGAAAATTATGATTTTAATAAAAAATTAAATTTATCATATTTAGAAAATTATTTTCATAAAATGGAGTTTATTTTTTAATTATACACATTAAAAAATGGTTAGGATGTATTTTTGATATTTTTCTAAAATACTTGAATTTTTGGTGAGTAGTGAAATAGGTAATTTACGGTATTTATACATTATAAGTTAAATACACTATTCCTCGAGTAATTGCTGATATAAGAACCATAATCTAAAACTAACCTTAATTATTTAATGTTTTTGATGATAATGATCAAACTATTCATATTCTTGATTCAAAATAATAAACTAATGATTAAAATAATGAGAAAACACCCCTCTCCTCCACTATAAATATCACCCTCACCACCTCTTCTCCTCACACCTATAAAGCCTTGAGACTTGTCCAAATTATGCTCAAATATCCTCCCAAGACCATTCTCAATGTACAAGATCTTATTTTCTTAACAAAATACCAAAACCAATCCTCTAATGAGGTTCACAAGAAGAAGGAATCAAGAGGTAAAATCCTCTTTCTTTTCTTTTAATTTCTTTTCAAGTCCTTTATTTTTTTCTCTCCTCACCTCCCCTAATATAAATGGTATGATAACTCTAGTAACTTAAATATACTGTAATTTTATTATGCTAATGGAATAATTCATCATCATCTCTCTTTCCCCCTTCTTTCATACTAAAAATGAAAACATCATCAGTGATGTGTTAATTTATCGCATTCAAGGACAACAAAGTTTTTAATTTCCATTACTGTATTCAAGGTTGGTCATGAAACTATTTTTATTATTGAACCAGATTATAATATAAATATTATATCTTATTTAATGTTATAGAATAATTTTATGCACATGATATTAATTTATAAAACAAAAGGAGTTCGCTGTGATCGAAAACCGCCAAAATAAACCTAAATGATTATCATTAACTATTTATCTAATGATTCATACAAATTCCCTAAAAAATTGATATATTATACCAATTTAACCTCTATAAGCTCATTAATAACATATAAGTTCAATTATGGATAATTACGCCCACTTTACAAGACCTTTTATACATGTATACAAGTAAAATGATCATGAAAACCAAGGAAACCAACGCTCCCAAATGATGAAATTGAATCTCTTAACCCATCAAAAAGGCCATAAATGAACTTAATAAAGTTATAATAAATAAAATAAATATATAAAGGGTTATGGAATTATTAATTAATGAATATAATTTGATTATTCAGGACATTAAGATCAAGTGAAGAACACATTCAGACATGGGATAAGGGATCCCTTACGAACCTCTATTTTTTCCTTCAAGTTACTCTTTATCTCTCTTTACCCAAATGTAATTCCTCTTTATTTTTATGTACTTCTAATAAATTATATTTATATGTTCAAAAATCTTGTATCCATGTCGTATCATCCTTCTTTTATGGATAAATACATGTTTTAAAATGGTTTC
Source organism: Viscum album (assembly GCA_963277665.1). Classification (NCBI taxonomy): domain Eukaryota; kingdom Viridiplantae; phylum Streptophyta; class Magnoliopsida; order Santalales; family Viscaceae; genus Viscum; species Viscum album. Next base: position 395,351,618 of record OY728151.1, on the reverse strand, counting down.
ATTCTCAATTATTCCTGATAAACAAGCCCGGTCAAAGGGAACTTCCCAAATTCTTAACCATTTTCAAGTGTATTCCATAATCTGTTTTAATCCACCATTGTTTTTCAAAAATAACTCATTTTATTATGAAAAAATTATTGATTCACTTATAATTTTATATAAAACATTATACCCCTTTCTACTTTAAATTCTCTTTAATATCTTCTTTAAGCCACACTAAAATATTTCTAAAGTTTATTAAATACCATTTTTACATGTATTCACTTTAGTTTGAAATAAAATATCATGATATATGCTTATTTTCCCTTATGAATTTCCATGTATAATTTAATTAATTTCTTTCATGGACACCATTGTGATGTTCCTTTATGTTATTACTTTTGATAAGATTATGATATCTAATTATTACTTTGGGTAACCCTTATGTTTATGTTTGATTATTTATATACGATTCTTCATGTGGCACATATATTCATGAAAAAGTTATGATGGGTGAGCCCAGATATCTATCCAATACATTGGGTAATTTTTAATCTCATGAGATGTCATGTGAAACGATCTTGGTGGTTGGCATTGACTCATGCTCCATGTGAAATGGTCTTGGTGGTTAACCTTGAATATTGCTAATTTATGTGCAATGAGAATTGAATCATGCTTATGTCATTTTGTATGTTTTTTACACATATCCTATGATACCATGATTGTATATTTTATGCTTCCTTATGCATATCCATGCCTTTTATGTCATCTTATTATGCATTATAACCCATCTTCTATGCTTTATTCATATATTTATTCCCTTACTATGATTTTTAGATTATCCCTTTTTTCATGTTATCCCTAGTTTATCCTATAAAAATGTTAGGGCTCAAAGTAAGTTAGGATATCATAATCGATTATTAATAAATAAATGTTTTATTTAGTCCCATGTTTTCAGTTTTATGTACCTAATCTTCTAAAAACATTAGACTTTACGATCCTTAGATTGTAATTTGATAGTTAATTATGTTTGAAATTATGTAATAATATATGAAAAAGGATAGGGTTGCTATATAATTGGGTGTTCTTCCTAGATCACAAAAGTGAAACTTGTTCCTATTTTACCAAGTATTCTAGATTAGTAGAAAAATTAAGTGGACTTAGGATTAAGACTATAAGAAGTGACGAAGTCCGTGAGTTTGAAAACCAATACTTTGAATCTTTTTTCTCACAAAATGGATATAGTCAAAACTTCTCTGCTCCTAGGACTCCTCAGTAGAATGGAGTTATAGAAAGAAGGAATATAACACTTCAAGAGATATCCTGGACTATACTAAATGAATATGAATTACCTGTCTACTTTTGGGAAGAGGCTATGAATACAACCTATTATATTATTAACAGAGTGTTAATTAGACCTATCTTAAAGAACAACCCTTATGAGCATTAGAATAGTAGAAATCCTATGGTTAAATACTATAGATTTTTTGGATGAATTTTTTATTCTTAACACTAAGGATAATATTTAAAAGTTTTCCTCCAAAAGTGATGAAGGAATTTTCCTGGGTTATTCAACCTCCAATAAATATTATAGAGTCTTTAATAAAATGACCAAGACCATAGAAGAATCTGTTCATGTAAAATTTGATGAAATAGATCCACATGAGGCTAAAACTTATTTAGAAAATTTTGAGTATGATTTATCTTCTTTTAACTTAAATTCCAAACCTACTAATTCTTCTGTGAAGCAATAAAAAAAAAATCCATCTCTGATGACCTTCTAAAACTTGAACCTAAACATGTAGAGAGTCCTGAGGCAACCATCCCATCTTTTCCTAGAGATGTTAGAACCCTTAAGTTACATCCTTTAGAAGTTGTAGTTGGAGACCTAGATATAGGTACACAAACTAGAGATTCTCTAAGAAATTAGGTTGAATATCAAGCATTATTGTCACAGCTTGAGCCTAAGAACATCAATGATTCAATTAATGATGAGTTATGGGTAATGTCTATGCAATAAGAATTAAATAAATTTGAAAGAAATAAAGTATGTTAACTTTTGGATAGAACCAAATACACCTTGACTATAGACACTAAATAGGTATTTAGAAACAAGGTAGATGAATCAAGAATGATATTAAGAAGAAAGTCTAGACTATTCACACAAGGATATAGTCAATAAGAAGTAATAGAATATGAGGAGACCTTTTCACTAGTACCGAGACTTGAATCCATTAGAATATTTCTTGCCTATGCAGATCATCTAGATTTTAAACTTTGCCAAATTGATGTCAAGAGTTCATTATTAAATGGGTATATAATTGAGGATGTTTTTATTGAAAAAACCCATGGTTTTCAAAATAGCAATTTTCCAAATCATATTTTTAAATTAACAAAGTATTTATATGGTTTGAAACAAGCACCTAGAGCTTGGTATGATTGGATAAACTATTTTCTTATTTTAAAATGTTTTCAAAAGGAATAGATAATCCTAACCTTTTTATAAAATTAATTTAAAAATATGTTTTAGTTGTTCAAATTTATATAAATGATATTATTTTTGTATCTTCAATAAATTCTTTATGTACTGATTTTTTCAAGAACGATGAAAAATGAATTTGAAATGAGTTTAATGAGTGAACTCAAATTCCTACTTGATTTTCAGAATTTTCAAAATAAATAGGGAATTATTTTGAACCAAAGTAAATATACTAATGATCTTTTAAAATGTTTTAACTTGGTCAAAAATAAGAGTAGTGGTACTCTAATTGTCACGAACCAGGCCGGGTCGTCATCCGACCCGGCACCCGACCCGGTCCGCGACATGGCCCGAAGGGCGTTCCCGATCCCCACGGGCTGGCAACTAGTGCCGGGCATCAAAACAAACCAGTTGGGAACGGTTTGGCCCATGACAAAGACAAGCAAATATAAATTGAACAAGCAGATAACTAAAGGAAAATAAACTGAACAATGCGGCAGCGGATAAATGAATAAACAAAGAAACGTGACATACCTCAGGTGACCCTGTGGATCACCACGGTACGACAACCCCGCTCGCTCCCAAAAGTGATCCAAGACTAAAACCTGCAACTGAAAATTAATGTAGGCGTGAGCACCGAGATGCTCAGTAGGAAGCCGAAATCAACCACATCCTATGCCTCTGCCTTTAATAAGAAATCCAACCAATGCCAGTTTGGAAAATAAGATATACTAAAATAGTATTTTCCTTCTTTTCAAATTCAAGTAACAAGTTTGCATTTTCAGGGAAAGCCTTTTACTCCCACTACATTTTCAAAATAGGTTTCAAGCATGCATTAACATTTCAAAATGAAAAGAAACCAGTTTGGGTTAAAATATGGTTTTCACAAACAAGACATCAAGTATGAAACAACTGAAAAGAAAGTTATATCGTTAGCAGCATGACAAAAAGTGAGCACCATGGGTAATCCCTATAGGCAGCTAGAACAAGTGGGAACCTAAAGACCTCGTACCTCAGTGAAACGTGGCTTAGAAGGCCACGACCCTCAGAAAACGTGGCTTAGAAGGCCACGACCCTCAGAAAACGTGGCTTAGAAGGCCACGACCCTCAGAAGTTCATATGTTTAGTTAGTGTTGTCGCGTCAATCCTGCTAGACAAACCGGGACGAACCCCTGCCGTGTCATCTAGCGTACTAGTCCTGGTCACCCACCTAGATACTCGGGCTTCCCATTGTGCTCTATTTCAAATGGTGGCGAGTTTTCTTTATCAAACAATCAAACAAGTACATTACACTTTCTTTATCCAAAATTCATTCTACCCTTCACCACCACACTCCCTACTTAAGTGCATTCCCCTCTCTTTATATCCCACATTCACGCACAAGCTTTTACACTAGGCACATATATCACAAACTGCTCATAAACACTTGCATCACATTTTATTTTTTTCAAATTTAGGGGAATGACTCAAAGGGGTTTTCCATTTTCGCAAACCAAATCTTAAAGTGCCAAACGGGCCTTTCATAAAACATTCTTAAGATGCCAAACATGCTTAATTACATAAAGGGAACACCTTTTTAAAAAAAAAAAAATCAATCAACCAAAATGCCAAACACCTTTGGAAATACACATTACTAATTCAGAACCACTTAAGAAATCAATTTTTCAATAAAAGGTCACTTAAGACCGATAGCATTAAGAATACATTTAAATTTCCAAATCAAAGGCGTAATCATTTCTAGCAACTGTAACCTGATTTCATAGCATGTGGATATAGCGTAAATGTAAAACATATTTTTAATACAAGCAAGCAATTATGAATCTCAAATTAAAGGCATAGGCATAGAGGAACTACCTCAAACATGTCGTTATTTGTCGATGGCCACTCGAACCGACACTTAGCGCACACATGCACATGCATTTATACATATATATATATATACACCCCTAGATGCATTGCACATATTCCCCGCACCATGCGGGAATATGTGCAAAGAGGGCATATATATGTACATGCCTTACCCTATGCATGTACATGTAGGATTCTCAAAACCAGCAGCCCAAAACCATCGAAGCAAGGACCAGCGCACTACATAAATAATTTAATAAAATAATTAAACACTGAACAATCTATAAAACATTTCAAAATAACACAACAAAGGTTTGCACCAATAACACACTCAATTTTAAGTAGGAAAAGCCACTTTAAAACCAAAAGTACATTAAAGCGACATTAAAACATACTTTCAATCTTTTAAAAGAATTTACAATAGATATTGAGAAATGCACAATAAGGCTAACATGCTCAAAGTGGTACATTTCCCATCAAAAATCCTTTTTAAACACACACGCACCTCAAGTACCTACAAAAACACATTTCACACTATTCAAACAATTACTTGAACCCTTCCAAAGATCGTCACAACAATATCCGCACACATATACCCTTATATGTATGCTCAAACCCACTTTTGAAAACACTCACACCAAAAAGAAAATACAAACATGTTTCACACACTTTACAAGATTTTATAAACCACTTAAAAATTTTATAAAACCACCCCAAGTGGTATTACAAGACATTGAACACCAACGCCTACCCCAAAACCTCTTATAAGGCAAAACGCACATCACTCACTTGTCAAGACATGAAACTCAGCCCGTGCAAAACATAATAAACTAACTGCAAAATAAAAAAAAACTCTTAAAACTCAAAAAGACTATTAAGAAAATTTATTAAAAAGTTTCAAACCATTTCGCTTAACTTTGAATACCAAAAGTTCACCCAAAATCTCATTTACAATAAAATGCAATTTAACGTCACATAAAAACACAAACCGCATCTTGCAAATAAATAAATAAACTAACTAAATTAATTAAACTCCCAAATTAATGCATCAATTAAGGGGTATACGCAGTATCACATACCTAACATGGAGGAATTTCAAATATCAGTGCGAAACTTCAATCGCACGATGTTTGCACCACAAGGAACTCAGAGCAAACCCTAATTCAAGAAATCGAACACAAAAAAAACAAAGAACTCAAACTCCAGAATAAAATGAACTCAAAACCTAGATAAGAGGGGGGAAAAGTACCGAAGGGGTAGGAACGAGTCCGAGAGTGAGGGAGGTGGTGGTTGCGGGAGGCGGCAGGGGACTGGAGACGGCAGGGGGGGGGGGGGGGGGTTGCGTGTCTCGGCGAGCGCGGAGGCGGAACGGCGGCCGGAGGTTCGGCGTGGCCGGACCGGGAGGACGGAACGGCGGTGAGGGCGGTGCAGCCGGAGCGGAAGGAGGCGCGGCAAGGGCAGTGGCCGGAGAGGGCGGGTGGCGCGGTGAGCAGAGGGGCACCGGCGGGGCTGTATCGCCGAACTGGGGGGGCTAGGGTTTCGGCGTTGGGGAGGGGAGAGCAGCGCGAAGAGGAAAAAAAAAGGGAGAGGAAGAGAGAGGGAAAGAAAGAAAAAGAAAGAGAGAAAAAAAAAGAAAGAAAAAAAAGAATTAAAATGAAATAAAAATAAATAAATAAAAATGAAATAAAAGAAAAGATAAATAAAATGAAATAAAAATAAATAAATAAAGTGAAGTAAAAATAAATAGATAAAAATGAATAAAATGAAATAAAATAAATAAATGAAATTTGAAAGAATAAACAAATTCCTAATTGATAATAACAAAATAATATTATATTATTTGTAAATGTTAGACACAACACATGGTCACGTACGCGGTCGCGCGTCCGGTCACGTGCACGGTCACACGCCCGGTCACTAGAGCAATGCGCGCTCGGTTGCGTGCGCGGCCGCACGCCTGGTTGCGCGACCATGTAAAAATAAATTTAATAAAATAGAACAGTCTCTTATTAAGAATGAGAACCGACCATAGTCGCGGGCAGGGTCACGCACCCCAATAATGACACATTTAATACTAAAAAAAATATTTAAATGTGATTGGGCGCTACATACGGTCGCGCGTACAGGAGCACACCCATATAAAATCCCAAATCCATTTTAAAATAGAACTGATTCAAACCGCAACTCAAAATAAAGACCCAAAATAGTTAAGTTAAAATAATGCATTGGTCGGGGTGTGACAATTCTCCCCACCACAAAAACTTTCTGCCCCCAGAAAGTCACCAAGCCAAACGAGGAAACAAACTCAAGTTAGAAACAGGACTAGCCCCACAAAAGACGAACTCGGTGTGACTTTTCACTCCACCAGTCACACCCGACCAACTCTGAGGGAAACTAAAAAGAGAAGAACCATCAGGAAACGAGGAGGGTTCTCCCCACCACAAGAACCCGACTAGCACAACCGACATTGAGACCCTGAGCATGAACTCACTCTGGAACTGCGAACTTGATCCACGAGGGAACCGCTACACCGACCAAACCTCGAAAAAGGTACAACAAGATTCATGGTGAGTCTCCCCTCCATTTAAAAACTGACTAGCTTAAACCAACCAGTATAAACCGACATGAGAACTTCCAACCCAAACCAGAAACAACTGCGACATGAGAAAACCCATGGAAGAGTTCTACCAAATAACGAACTTAACCATGACTCATCATTTCCACAAGAGATGAGCATCTCCAAAACGAGCATGTACTAAAACAAAACGAGTCACACTTGAGGAGGCGCAACTACTGGAATTACAAAAAGACGAGATCACCATGCCTTCTTACAACCACAGCGGGGTGATCAAAGAACAAAGACTACAACGAGGAAAAGAGACATTTACGCCTCTTACAGAAATATAGAACCTTCAAAGATGGGAGATATGCAACAGGGAAATTCAGACCGTCCCCATTTAATCATTGGAGACAAAAAAAAATTAGACCAAGGTACCCCACACCCGACGATTCCTGACTGCGTGAAAAGCTTCACTCCGAGACCTGTGGCTGGAGCTATGATGTCTTGAAGCATCTACTGCCCCGCAGTCAGGAGCTGACAATCTCCTGTCGAGACTCCTCCTGATAAAGCCGCTAGCTGAACTTCTCTATGTTTCCCAAGCAGCCACACCGACGGCAAATCTTCGATGGATGATGATGACAAGGCGGCTTAAAGTACCCAAACTGAGCACACTAGAAGCAAGCAAGGGGGTGGTCCAACTAATAGGAGATGGAATTGACAAGAAGACTTGTCTGAGACAGGTTCCTTTGATTCGCTCTCACAGAATGGGGAACCATCCCAAACACCAAAGGAAACCAGTCCTTGAACAATAGACGAAAACCCCACACAAGAGAAACTTTAACTGATTCTGCGACGCGACCCCTGGAGAAAATAGAATCAACCCCTTGGCATGTCCCACGTAGGCCTTCACATCTTGTTGGCCTTATTTGACACCCACTAGTTCTGCCACTTTCATTTCCTTTACTTCCTCGGGTATAAACCATCGGACGAGCGTCGCCTTAAACGCCTTCCAAGACGCACCATCATGCAACGACGCTGGGATTATTTCCTCCACCAATCCAAAGATACACCTTTAGACGGACCCGAACCAACACGGACTCTCATAGCTTTGGGGGTTCCCAATAACCTGAAAACATCCACGACTTCACCCTGCCGGTTTGTTACCTTCAATAGATCACGATCACTATAAAAGATGGACATCAACCGAAAAGAATTCAATTCCACCACTCTGCTAAGAGTCTAGGTAGAACCAACAACTAGAAGTGACTCACGAGAACCTTCTGGGACTTTTCTGGGTGGCATACTCAAAAACAAGGGGCACAAATCCGAATAAAAACTCATCATAAATCAAAATTTCACACCTCAATCACAACGAAAGCTCAAACTCAAATCACTATTCTAACCACAATTCAGTACATCAAAACCAAGAACTCACGAAAAGGAATACCCAACACGAAAAGAGAACGCTAAACAATTTCTCACTAACTTTTCTAAACATTTGGAAAACCCTTTTTGAAAACCACTTTTCAGCAACCAAAACCACTTAAATATCCACCATTGAAATCCCATGAAGTCTCACACATACATATCCCCGTGCTATCTCAAGCACCCATCCACTCACTTCACCAATTTCCCCACTTACCACATGCGCACCTCAATGTATGTGATCACTCATAGGAATACCAAGGGTCAATTCAAGAAACTTATCATTTCCAAAACAAACCATTAAGCACACATCACAAATTCCCAACAAATTTGAAAAAGTAACTTATCATTAAGGCAATACATTTCCAATTTCCAAAAACATTTCCAATTCACATTCCAAAAAGTGTTACTGAGATTTTAAAACAACTTCCAAAACACCTCTCATTTTCCCTTTTGAAACCACACATTTGTTAAAAGAGAACAATTTCCATTTCAAAACCACTTTTCCACTCTAACACCACATTCCCATTTTTAAACCACCTTCACACAAACCCATTTTCATTTTCAAGATCTACTCACATCAACCAAAATGAAGGTCAAACATAACTCACATCAAAATTTCCAAAAATAAGGGACTAGTGGCGACACCAACCCGGTAACATGGCTTAGCAGACCATGCTCCGAGCAGGCATCCACCACAGGAAGCATCTTGAACCGTGCACTCGGGTCGTACATGGGTCGCTACTCCATGCAAGTCCGCCGCGTAACACTGGCTCACTTCCTTGGTCATCCCTCATCCACACATACCAATCCAAAGAAGAAAATTCAAATCCTGGACTACCCCTGGAAACTCGAGTCTCGGGACGGGCAAGGGTTCATGACGTCCTTCCCGCACCTACCTCTCGAGTCCCGACACACCTAATCACCAAGCTACTTGACACCCCAAATAACAAGGGCACCTCTGATACCATTTTGTCACGAACCAGGCCGGGTCATCATCCGACCCGGCACCCGACCCGGTCCGCGACATGGCCCGAAGGGCGTTCCCGATCCCCACGGGCTGGCAACTAGTGCCGGGCATCAAAACAAACCAGTTGGGAACGGTTTGGCCCATGACAAAGACAAGCAAATATAAATTGAACAAGCAGATAACTAAAGGAAAATAAACTGAACAATGCGGCAGCGGATAAATGAATAAACAAAGAAATGTGACATACCTCAGTTGACCCTGTGGATCACCACGGTACGACAACCCCGCTCGCTCCCAAAAGTGATCCAAGACTAAAACCTGCAACTGAAAATTAATGTAGGCGTGAGCACCGAGATGCTCAGTAGGAAGCCGAAATCAACCACATCCTATGCCTCTGCCTTTAATAAGAAATCCAACCAATGCCAGTTTGGAAAATAAGATATACTAAAATAGTATTTTCCTTCTTTTCAAATTCAAGTAACAAGTTTGCATTTTCAGGGAAAGCCTTTTACTCCCACTACATTTTCAAAATAGGTTTCAAGCATGCATTAACATTTCAAAATGAAAAGAAACCAGTTTGGGTTAAAATATGGTTTTCACAAACAAGACATCAAGTATGAAACAACTGAAAAGAAAGTTATATCGTTAGCAGCATGACAAAAAGTGAGCACCATGGGTAATCCCTATAGGCAGCTAGAACAAGTGGGAACCTAAAGACCTCGTACCTCAGTGAAACGTGGCTTAGAAGGCCACGACCCTCAGAAAACGTGGCTTAGAAGGACACGACCCTCAGAAAACGTGGCTTAGAAGGCCACGACCCTCAGAAGTTCATATGTTTAGTTAGTGTTGTCGCGTCAATCCTGCTAGACAAACCGGGACGAACCCCTGCCGTGTCATCTAGCATACTAGTCCTGGTCACCCACCTGGATACCCGGGCTTCCCATTGTGCTCTATTTCAAATGGTGGTGAGTTTTCTTTATCAAACAATCAAACAAGTACATTACACTTTCTTTATCCAAAATTCATTCTACCCTTCACCACCGCACTCCCTACTTAAGTGCATTCCCCTCTCTTTATATCCCACATTCACGCACAAGCTTTTACACCAGGCACATATATCACAAACTGCTCATAAACACTTGCATCACATTTTATTTTTTTCAAATTTAGGGGAATGACTCAAAGGGGTTTTCCATTTTCGCAAACCAAATCTTAAAGTGCCAAACGGGCCTTTCATAAAACATTCTTAAGATGCCAAACATGCTTAATTACATAAAGGGAACACCTTTTTTTTAAAAAAAAAATCAATCAACCAAAATGCCAAACACCTTTGGAAATACACATTACTAATTCAGAACCACTTAAGAAATCAATTTTTCAATAAAAGGTCACTTAAGACCGATAGCATTAAGAATACATTTAAATTTCCAAATCAAAGGCGTAATCATTTCTAGCAACTGTAACCTGATTTCATAGCATGTGGATATAGCGTAAATGTAAAACATATTTTTAATACAAGCAAGCAATTATGAATCTCAAATTAAAGGCATAGGCATAGAGGAACTACCTCAAACATGTCGTTATTTGTCGATGGCCACTCGAACCGACACTTAGCGCACACATGCACATGCATTTATACATATATATATATATACACCCCTAGATGCATTGCACATATTCCCCGCACCATGCGGGAATATGTGCAAAGAGGGCATATATATGTACATGCCTTACCCTATGCATGTACATGTAGGATTCTCAAAACCAGCAGCCCAAAACCATCGAAGCAAGGACCAGCGCACTACATAAATAATTTAATAAAATAATTAAACACTGAACAATCTATAAAACATTTCAAAATAACACAACAAAGGTTTGCACCAATAACACACTCAATTTTAAGTAGGAAAAGCCACTTTAAAACCAAAAGTACATTAAAGCGACATTAAAACATACTTTCAATCTTTTAAAAGAATTTACAATAGATATTGAGAAATGCACAACAAGGTTAACATGCTCAAAGTGGTACATTTCCCATCAAAAATCCTTTTTAAACACACACGCACCTCAAGTACCTACAAAAACACATTTCACACTATTCAAACAATTACTTGAACCCTTCCAAAGATCGTCACAACAATATCCGCACACATATACCCTTATATGTATGCTCAAACCCACTTTTGAAAACACTCACACCAAAAAGAAAATACAAACATGTTTCACACACTTTACAAGATTTTATAAACCACTTAAAAATTTTATAAAACCACCCCAAGTGGTATTACAGGACATTGAACACCAACGCCTACCCCAAAACCTCTTATAAGGAAAAACGCACATCACTCACTTGTCAAGACATGAAACTCAGCCCGTGCAAAACATAATAAACTAACTGCAAAAAAAAAAAAAAACTCTTAAAACTCAAAAAGACTATTAAGAAAATTTATTAAAAAGTTTCAAACCATTTCGCTTAACTTTGAATACCAAAAGTTCACCCAAAATCTCATTTACAATAAAATGCAATTTAACGTCACATAAAAACACAAACCGCATCTTGCAAATAAATAAATAAACTAACTAAATTAATTAAACTCCCAAATTAATGCATCAATTAAGGGGTATACGCAGTATCACATACCTAACATGGATGAATTTCAAATATCAGTGCGAAACTTCAATCGCACGATGTTTGCACCACAAGGAACTCAGAGCAAACCCTAATTCAAGAAATCGAACACAAAAAAAACAAAGAACTCAAACTCCAGAATAAAATGAACTCAAAACCTAGATAAGAGGGGGGGGGGGGGGGGAAGTACCGAAGGTGTAGGAACGAGTCCGAGAGTGAGGGAGGTGGTGGTTGCGGGAGGCGGCAGGGGACTGGAGACGGCAGGGGGGGGTTGCGGGTCTCGGCGAGCGCGGAGGCGGAACGGCGGCCGGAGGTTCGGCGTGGCCGGACCGGGAGGACGGGACGGCGGTGAGGGCGGTGCGGCCGGAGCGGAAGGAGGCGCGGCGAGGGCAGTGGCCGGAGAGGGCGGGTGGCGCGGCGAGCAGAGGGGCACCGGCGGGGCTGTATCGCCGAACTGGGGGGGCTAGGGTTTCGGCGTTGGGGAGGGGAGAGCAGCGCGAAGAGGAAAAAAAAAGGGAGAGGAAGAGAGAGGGAAAGAAAGAAAAAGAAAGAGAGAAAAAAAAAGAAAGAAAAAAAAGAATTAAAATGAAATAAAAATAAATAAATAAAAATGAAATAAAAGAAAAGATAAATAAAATGAAATAAAAATAAATAAATAAAGTGAAGTAAAAATAAATAGATAAAAATGAATAAAATGAAATAAAATAAATAAATGAAATTTGAAAGAATAAACAAATTCCTAATTGATAATAACAAAATAATATTATATTATTTGTAAATGTTAGACACAACACATGGTCACGTACGCGGTCGCGCGTCCGGTCACGTGCACGGTCACACGCCCGGTCACTAGAGCAATGCGCGCTCGGTTGCGTGCGCGGCCGCACGCCTGGTTGCGCGACCATGTAAAAATAAATTTAATAAAATAGAACAGTCTCTTATTAAGAATGAGAACCGACCATAGTCGCGGGCAGGGTCACGCACCCCAATAATGACACATTTAATACTAAAAAAAATGTTTAAATGTGATTGGGCGCTACATACGGTCGCGCGTACAGGAGCACACCCATATAAAATCCCAAATCCATTTTAAAATAGAACTGATTCAAACCGCAACTCAAAATAAAGACCCAAAATAATTAAGTTAAAATAATGCATTGGTCGGGGTGTGACACTAATGATAACTACCTATAAATTGGGTCTTGATGAAGCTATTAAAAAATTGGATCAAACTAGTTATTAAGGTATGATCGGAAGTTTTCTCTACCTTACTACTAGTTTACCAGATATAATGTGTAGTGTGCGTATGTGTGCTCATTTTCAAGAAAATCGAAAAGAATCACACTTGTTTGATTTGAAAATAATTTTCAAATACCTCAAATATACTACTAATTTAGGACTATTCTATCCAAGAGAACAAAATTTTACTTATTTATTCAGATGCTGATTTTCGTGGATGTAAGTTAGATAAAAAAGAACTTATGGAATAGGTCACCTTTTAGGAAATTCTCTAGTTTCCTGGTGTAATAAGAAACAAAATTCTATTTTACAGCTACAAGTAGCTGTTGTGCACAAATTTTTTGGATGAAACACACATTACTAGACTATGGATATCAATTTTGATATATATCTATAAACTATAAAAAAACAAGTGCTATAAATATTTCCGAGAATCTCATGAAACATTCTAGAAAAAAACATATTGATGTAAGACATTAATTTTTGAGAGATCATTTTCAAAAGGGTGATATCACTTTTGAATACATTGGTGTAGAACATAATCTTGTTGATATATTTACCAAGTCTTCAAATTATGAGAGAATGAATTACATAAAATACGAGTTAGGTATGATTAATTTTGATTGAGCTTAATTTTTGAGACACACCATTGTGACTTCTCACCATTGAAGATTTCTCACTATTGTGATTTTTCACCATTGAAGATTTCTCACCGTTGAAGATTTCTCACCGTTGAAGATTTCTCACTGTTGTGAAATGTCTCACCATTGGAACATCACACTGTTGTTTTGTCTCACCATTGGAATGTTTTATGCCTTTTTCATTTTTTTGTTTCACTTTTAAGTTTTAAACCACTAGTTTTATTTTTTTTCTTTAGAGTTTATTTAATTTATGATTCAATTCAAATGTTTTCCATGTTTTTATTTTTAAGTATTATTTAGATTTCTATTTTTAGAATCACTAAATCCCAAATGATATAAATTAGATATTTTCTAATTTCAACATTCACTTCTTCCTTGCACCTTTTCCCTCAAAACCTGTTGTGACTATTTATCTCCCGACCTTTAAACCTTCCTTTCACCTTCGACTAAGCCAACCAAGTCAACCTCTTTAGAAAAAGTGAAGCATACTTATGAATCTTATCTAGAAAATTCACATCCTTCAAAGAAGAAAAAAGGCAAACCGATTCATCCTACTATAGTTGAACCGGTGAACCCTGACCATGCCTATCATATAGTTGTTCTTGAAAGGAAAGTATAGGTTGAGTGGCTAATTTTGAGTAAGTAGTTAGTGCTAAAATTTATAAAGAAACAAGGATGGATGGAATGGTTTTATAACAATTAGAGTATTTTTTATCCTAGGTTGGTATATCAGTTTTATCAGTATGTGGAGTTTAGTTTTGAATAATAAGAAGAATATTGGGTGTGAAGCTGGGTTAATGGTCATCGAATTGTCTTTTCTTCAAGGTAGTGATCTAGTTGTTTAAAAGTTCCACATGAAGGTGATTTTAAGGATTATCAAGGAACCATTCCTGATGATATTGACTTCTATGTTTATGGATATTCCCTAGCTGAGTTAACAGGAGATAGAATTTTGAGGAGACCAGTTTCCTCTAAGTTATATGGAGAATAAAGGTTGGTTTTTAAGTTCATTCATCATATTCTATGTCCAAGGAAGGGTTATTTTTTTTTAATTTAAGGTATCAAAATATCTATTTGTTATTTAGTATCAAAAGAGTACAGAAAATAAACCTTTTTAGATACCTTATGCTTCACATGATGGAAATTTGTAAGTCTACTTTGAGGTTTAATTATTTAATATATCCTAGTTGATTTCTTATATGTTAAAATCCAAAGGTCTTGTTGATAAATATTAAGAGTCTATTATATATTTTGGTGGTTTTTTTTCACAAGAATAATTTTTAGAAGGATAAAAATTAGTTGGAACCCATGGAAAAAGCTATATATAGGTGACAATGAAAAGTTATATGATGAGTTAAATTTGGTTGACCACTCATCTAGATCAAGAGATCTTGTTGATCCTGGTTTGGAACCTGATGAAGTGGTGGAATACTATGATGAGGAAGAAGTGGATGATTCATATAGAGAGGAAGAGAATAAAAAATTCTCTGTGGATGAAGGAAGTGACCCTGACCTTCCTCTTAACCCTCCTACTATCACATATGGAGCTCCTAGACCTCCTAGGATACTCCTTAAGAGAGAGAAGATGTTAAAAAAAGTAAGTGAAGAAAATAAAACAAAAGTATCTGGAGAATAACAGTTCAAGAGTAGTTCTAAATCTGATGATGATGCTAATGAAGAAGATGAAGAGGAAAATGAGGAGAGAAATGAGGATGGAAATGGAGATGATAATAGTGATGTAAGTGATGATGATGGGGGATCATAACCTGATGGTCCCAATGTAAGAATTATAAAGAAGGATATAGAAATTCCAACTATCTTATTGCCTCTCCACATACATCTGGTTCTAAATCTTAAGAAATTCAAAGTCTTGTGGACAAATTTTTTAGAGAAGAAAAAGAAGAATCTTTTGAGGGGGAGAAATCCACAAGTTTGAAGAGTCACTAAGTTGTTGTTGTTACTTTTGATGGAGGCAGTGTGACTGCTGTTGATGATCAGATAGTTTCAGATTAGGTTGTTATTGAGTAGATGAAAGTTATTGTTGTTGTTGAGGAGTCTATGGCTGAGTAGATGGATGCTGAGAAAATTGTTGATGAATAGAGAACTATTGAGGCTCCTCCTATTGTTGTTCCTATTTCAGTTGTGTCTACATCTATAAAGACTTTAGTAGTTAATTTCTTTGGTAAACCTTTATATAGTTGGATGAACCCTATGTATAATAATAAGAAAAGTTTTCTAGTAAAATTGGGAGTCCACCAGAGAATGGTGGATGTGATATTCAAGGAGAAAGGAATCCTGAGAGATCATTGATCGATCAAATTGATGCTACTACTGAGTTTTAGATGTTTGATTCAGTTCCATCTTCAAATTTTCCTATACCTATTTTCTCTAATGTTCTATTTTATGTGGCCACCAAGGGTGACTTAGATTATTTATATGAAAAACTTTTATAAGAGTTTGATGTGAAGTTGAAAAATAAAATTCCTCGGGTCACTAGGTTAAGTGAACATGATGCAATATTTTTTTGAACTAGCGATACATCATATTCAACTGAATATGATGCATCACATTTAGGAAGTGGATATTTAGAATAGAATACTTTCCAGTAAACTAGAGTCTATGAAGTCTATGCTTAAAGGGATGCAGTCAACCTTTATAGCCAGTATGGATGCCTTACTTGATAAAGTGGAGAATCTCACTTTAGTTTCTTACACCTATACTACTCCACCTCCTTATCTTCATTAGATTTGATCAGATATATTGTACAAGAAGAGATCAATGGTCTTTCAAGTGTTCTTTCAAGTTCCACACCTTCCATACCTGAGGAAACTTTAAGGAAGTTTGAACATGTCTGTGATCATGCTCACAGGATGATTAGGGAATACATGAAAGACATGAGAGGTGATAGAGAAACTATAACCAAATAAATCAAGTATTATCTATCAAGGATTTATACCAAGCATGAGATGAATTCTCATTTCAAGTATTTGGTATAAAATTTGAGAATTCCTCCAGTGACCCAAGCTTTTAAGGAGAAAGTCAATAAGTTAAAGGTGAAGAATCCTTTGTTGAATATATTTATTTAAGAGAATAAAGACTTGTTTAGTGTAATGGAAAGCAATGGAAATATCATATTGAAAATTTTCAATTTGATGAAACCATTTCTACATGTGCATGGAACTGTAGTATTAGTTCACAAGGCCATAACAGTTATTACACATATGACACCTCAAAGTACTAATCTAGAGTTATTTAGACTAGGAGTGACTAGAGATCCTCTTGCACCCTTTCTAACCAGATTATAGCTTTTTTCTCTCTCTCTCTTAGTGAGGCAGTTCAAAACCTCTAGATAATCATCATCAGAGAGACTCCTACTCTGACTGGTGTTCCTACAACCGTCCCTCAAGCTCCCTCAGATCCTATTGCACCTTCTACTTCAGATAAGGGGAAGGGAAAAGCACATCCTGATCCCTCATATCATCCTAATAAGCATTGATCATGGGACTATTTTTCTTTGATGGGAATGTTTTTTGTGTACCTTTTGGCAGTGGTTGTATTTAACTTTCTTAATGATAGTTCTATTGTTGTTCTTATTTGGGTTCTCTTGTATTTCCTATTTTATTCATATTCTATTACTTTTTCTATTTTATTGTGAACTTTTTGATAATCCCAAAAGGGGATGATCTATATTATGAAATTTATTTATGAGTGATATTTCTTTGCTTCCATATATGTCTCTATGTTCCTTTGATACTATGTGATATATTTATTTTCCTTTGATACCTTAATGATATGTGTAACCATTTTCCTTTGATACTATGTGTTTAAATTTCTTTATTTGTTACCATCTACTTACTATATTTGATACTCTATGTCCTTTCTTTATCCTCGATACCTTATGTCTCAAATATCATGATTTACCTTTGATGTCAAGTATATGAAATCCCATGATTTGTGATCATCAAAAAGGGGGATATTGTTGGACTCCTTGTTTTAATGACCAAAAAATAATATTTATTATGATATTAATGAGATTTATGTTTTCTGTTAGCATTTTACATTATAATGTAGATTGAAAAAAATATGGTTAATTCTGGAAAGACTCACCATTGAGGTTGAGTCACTGCCAAGGAAGTCTCACCACCAAAGAAGTCTCACCGCCAAGGATGAGTCACCACCAAGGATGAATCGCCATTAGGATCCAAAATTGCCTAAGTATGGGAAAAACTTACCATCGGCTTTGAGTCACCATATGAATAGAAATTTGGAAAAATGTTGGAATTTATCACCACTAGCCTAGCATGACTCACCACTAGACTCAGGCACCGCTAGAAATTTTCACTATTCCGAAGACTCACTGCCAGATTGAGTCACCAACAGAATCAGTCACCATTAGCATGTCTCACTGTCAGACTCAGTAATTACTATATTGTGTTACCTCCAGATCAAGACACCGCCAGTGTGTCTCATCACCAGACTTAGACACCGCCATAGAGTCACCGTTCAAAAGACTCACCACCACTATTCTTCTACTTATCATTTTGAATTAAATATTTCTAATGACTAGTTTATTGAATTTAATGTTCAAACACATTTTAATGATTGTTCATTAATTTCATGAGAGAGATGAATTAAAGATCGTGTCATCCCGGAGTACGAGGTAGCATGATATCTGGATTTCTTCTCATGTGGATGACGCTTCTACTATTAAAAAGAGGAAGTAGACTCCTTTGTGAAAGAAGGTGATAAATAATTCTAAATAAGTAGATATACATAAAGATCTGTATGTGTAAAATAGAGAAGAACTATATTACAGGAACCAGGAGAGCGCCTACATGCTACATCTTTCTTATACACAATTGAAAGAGTGAAGCACATCGAAAATTTAGATTCTATAATCAAAACAAAGAGTTTATGAAAATCTGTTCTCCAAAAGATTTCAGAAAGGGGACTTGATCTACATTTTAAACTACATTAAAGGAGTGCCAAGATACATAGTTTATTAGATATATAAAAAATATTATTTATTACACCTTACTTTATCTATTTGTTTATTTTCATTAAATTATCAGAAATGTGTGTATACTCTACTTATAACATGCACATTGTCTCCTTCTTTAAAACAGAAGACACTAGATATATTCTCAACATTTTATTTACCTATTTTCCCATGTTTTATGGTAGAGGTACGGTTGTGGCCTGTTTTATCTTTACTCCCACGATTACCATGGAAAAGGTCCCTGTGTGGCCTAGATACTTGCTATACTGTTGTAATACCCAATCCATGTTGTGGATAAAAAGTTATTTTATATAAAATTATTGGAAGTGATTGATTTCCAAGTGAAGAGGACTAAGTCTTAGCTTTAGACTGAACCTATTGTAGTCAATTTTTCCGTGTGTTTTGTTTGTTTTATTGTATGTACTTTAAAACTGAATTTGTTTTAAAATGTAAATGAAAAACACTAATTTGATAGTTAGTTTTAATTAGTTTTTATATAAGGTTTAAATTGATTAAATTGATTTAAAAAGTTAAAAATATTTTTCATAATTGTTTTAACTGAGACCTAATCAATATTTGAGAAATATTTTAAAATATTGAAACTTATATTGATCTTCTGTTTTAATTAACTGGACTATATTTAAATTAATTGGGGGATTTATTTTTAATCTATTTGTAACATAATTTTTTATTGGGTACTCAATTCAACCCCTCTTGAGATACTTCGATCAATAGATGATATGTACCAACTATGAACTATTCATATGCTGATTTGAAGATAATATCCCAAAAAATTAAGAGGCAAAGAAAAAAGAAAAAAAAGTATTCCTTGGGGTATAAAAAGTAGAAGAAAGTTAAGAAAAATGTAAATATATCTACACCCAAGAATTATGATGAAATGAATGTCAAACCAAATAAAAGGTGCTTCTACTATAGAAGAAGAGGTCATATCATGGACCTTTGCAAAAAATTCATAAAAACCATTGCTAATGGAAGAAAGCTAGAGCCAATAAAGAAATCAATCTTAGAAACAAATAACTGGGTTGATTTGGTGCATGAAAATCAAGATGAAAAATTAAAATTTTATGAGAGGTTGTATAAAAATAATAACCCTAAGATCACTGAAGATTTGTGTGTAAGGTGCACTGGGCATATTGCTGAAAAATTCATGACATGGTTTTGAACAAAAATAATTACTGAAGAACAAAAGAAAAGAACTAGTGGGTTCTTATATTAAAAATGATACTATGAAAAAGGAGTCTACACACAAGAAAAAGTCTGAGCATGTACCAAAAGAGTGCTTAATCATATGGCAAGAGCATCTAGAATTGGATAAAAAGTTAGAGAAAGAATAAAAGAATGAAAGTTCACTACTTGATAATGTGAATAAGTCTATTCCATCTAAGATGAAATCTAAGGAAATCAAGAATTCCATGCTTCCCTTAAATGATAAACTTAGGAAATTCAAAAAGGGAACATGCATGATATGTTTTCATAAATCTAGAGCAGAATTGAAAGGAGTTTCTGGGTTGAGAAATAAATCTCATCTCTGTTGCTCTAACTGAAAAATCATTAAAGAACCACCTTATTCTCATATATATTTTGTGTTCGTTACTTTTATGCAGGGAATTGAAGGTGAGGCATTTATTTATGGGGAGTCCTAAAGATATGATTACTTTGGGAATATTATACAGTATTTAAGAAGTTATCCATCATGGTAGTTATTTATTTCAATTGGTATTAAAATTTTTCTTGGAATTCATTCTTGAAGAAAGCCAATCATGATGAAGAAGATGGATGAATCTCACCCCTCTCAGGGGAGAAAAGCTGAAAAACTACTAGAGTTGAATATCTCAACTGGTATCAAATGAATATTTGAATTTCTGGTAAGGTATTTATCTGATGATTTCAAATTTTGGAAATTGAATCTTTTCATTAAAGAGGTATGTTCTCCTATCTCCATATGAATATAAATTCTAAATCAAAAGAAGAGAAACTAATAATTTGATGAAAAAATTTAAATGGATTGATAAAGGGGAAGTAAATTCTTATAGATGAATGTTTTTAATATATTTTTTGAGATAAATGCAGAATATTAGTTGAATATCTTTTAAAAAACCCCTAAAAGAAGGTTTTAGTGTTGGCATCATATTCCAAAAAATTGAAAGCTTTGTTTTCTTGATTGATCACTCTTATTTTTCTACACCAGTTTAGACCTTGTAGACTTGAAGTTGATTAATTGATGACTCATTGATTTAAGAAAGGTGATGCTTTCCTTCACTCAAGCAGATCAATTTGAATTTCTCTTAAGTGGCATATCTTATGAAATGAGGAGACTGAAGGAGAGAAGAATAAAAAATTCAGTTGTTACAGAATGAGATAATTTGAATTCTTTCCCATAATAATATATTTTGTTTTATTTTCAAGTAAGGGGGAGATGAAAACATTGACTTTGAAAGTGAAATGGGTATTGAAAACAGATACAAAGGGTGAGGTTGAAGAAATATTTGTATTGTAATTATTGTCAATATACTTGTTTGATGAAAAGTCAATGTTACAATGATTGAAGTATGGTGTTTCTGTCATTGAATCGGTCTTGAGAATTATTAAGCAAGGTTGTTTTGATTTGAAGAATTTCTTTAGATGAAGCAAGATTAATTGTGATGATTGTTGAGTTGGACTTAAGTGTGAAGAAATGTGAAGGATTGTATCAAGACACATTTTTTATACCATTTGAGTTTTGTAGTTGTGATTTGGAAGGATATTTTTGATTGGGATAACACTTCATATTGGGATGATACAAAAAAAATAAGACCTACTGCCAGCCAACTAGACAAGGGATCTAGGTTCACCATTACTAGAGTGGACACTAGGATCAACCATGGATCCAGCCAAAGCACATCGCAAAAGCGTGTGAGGTGACACAGTGGAAGTCAGCCCTGGCTTCTAAGGGAAGTTCCTTGTAATATAAAGGAGAGAGTAACAATGTACTGCTTCGATGTGGGATCAATTTGAGTGCATTTATATAGATCTATAATAAAAAAATCAAACAAAACCATAACCGTTCGATTAGGTCAATCTCGTCCATCCATTCACTGATGCATGTCGTCTTCTCCACCGAGATCATCCAAGAACTTCTGTTCATCAATTCTTCTATAGGACACATCTCCGTTTGATCAATCCAAGCTTTCCGGGATCTATTTCATCATTCTTAAAATCCAAATATGATATATATAATATGAAATTTGGTTTTCATGAAAAAATAAAGATAAAAAAGAATAAATACAAAGTGAAGTTAAATATTTTTTCAATGATGGTGATATCTTGTGAAGAAAAACTTGAGGTGGTGAGATGATGAAATGTGTGCCTCTCCATGAATATCAGATAACTGAGTTGGTGGAATGATTGCCTATAAATACCATCCAAGTGTCTCATTTGTAGTGAATGTTTTATCACACTTCCAAGATAATCTTAAGAGAGAAATAGAGCAAGCAAAGTGCTATGTATTTTCAAAGGAAGGTTCCATGTGTTCAAGACGTTCTTGTTACAATATACATGTTCACATGATGATTCTGTAAATCAGTTATGTGGTTTAAATGTGTTACGCGATTGAGATATAAGAACCCGAGAATACATTTACATGAATAAGGCAGGAGTCCCGTGTGCATGTTTTGAGGAAGTGAAACATCATGCGAATGAAATTTTTTGAGATCTTGTGAAGGATTATTCCATGAAGAAACAGCGTGACACACTGTCGTATGATCTTCTTGTGAAAATAGAAGAAATATTTGAGGTGTTATGCGAAGCTTGTTCATGGGAAGAGAAGGATCCACGCTAGCTTGTTACGTGATGAGAAGAAAGACAATGATATCATCACGAAGTTTGTTCACGCAGAGTACGCAAAGGATAAAGATGAACTATCCAGCTTATATCGTTACTTGAAGAATAAATAACAATAAAATTAGTGACATCGCATATACTGTTTATGCGATACATGCATTTCAAAATTACAGTGGATTACACATGTAGTTTTAAGGAACAACAAAGTGGTATCACATGATTTCAAAAGGAAAACAGAGGGTACGCGTGATGTTTTTTGCATGCATGAAGGATATAATGAAGGAATACAGTGATATTCATGCATAAAATAGAATATACATGCATTCTTTGTAAACCATGATTGCTATATATGATGATACGTATGCATGGAAAAAGTAAAGTGTGAAATCAAGTGAGATAGTGTGTGTACGTGGTTACCTTGTAAGATTTTCTCAAAAAAGGAAGATTTCACTCACACCCATTCGGGTTTGTTCAAATACAGACCAAAGGTACTCATGTAGAAGGCCAAACTATATATATAGTGTGTGTGCATGGTAGCATTGTGTACCTGCACAAATATGATCAAAAGAATACACAGTGTTGTGCATTTTTTATTCCACAAAGAAGACACAAAAATAGCACGGAGAATTACATACATTAAATATTTTCATTTGATGTTGAGAAGTATATGCATGAAGAGAAAACAATGTTGATGTGTGTAATAATTGAGTTGAGTTGAAGGAATATTTTTCAGTAAAGCGTGGAAGAATAAAACTTGCAACTTGTTGATTTCTATTATCAAGTGAGCTGTAGAGGAAGTAATATCTTTCACTCATTCAAAAGAGTATACTGAACTGACATGCATGCGGTTTTATTGATTACATTTAGTGGCATTTAGAGATTTTTAGTTAAAGTGTTCATGTTCAGAATCAATTTATTTCAGTGGCTCGAAGAGGAAGACTAGTTTTGTGTTACAGTGATAGATTGAAGTTCTTATGATCTTTCTCATTGTGTTAAAATGTTTTGTTTGTGAGACACTGGAGGGATTCTAGTACAAAGAACACCAGTGGGATACCAGTATAATTTTGGAAAAGGTTCATACATACCCACCATGGTTTTAGGGTGACACCTGACCAACCCACTTGTAATTGTTGATTGTTTTCTAGTGGAGGATCTATGTCTCAAATCATCCCAAACACAACAAGGAAATAGTCACCCATATTGGGGGAGAACCCTATAAAAATATTGTGTGTTGTGATTCAATTTTTTTTTCTTGTCTTTCATGTGGTATAATTGTGCTTACAAACAGGGAAGATCCATTCACTTTAACAAGTTGAGAGATTCAAATTAGAAAATCGTTAAAAGTAAATAAAATAAAATTGGTAACACTTGTGTTCACTAATTCAACCTTCCTCTTAGTGTACCTGCATGATCCAATGGGAACTTTATGGTTAATTAGGGAAATCCCCAATTGGGTATTGTTATTCCCTAACAATCAATAGTTTGTGCCACAATTTTTCACATGTGATGACAATTGCCAAAAACTCACCAACCAACCCTAATATGTTCCATTGTATACAAATCAAAACTGGGTGGAGGGATATTTGGATCATCAACCAAGACAATTAACTTAAACAGGTTTAAAAACCCTGCATAATCGCATGAGGTAATTAATATTGTAAGGAATTGAAACCAGAATGAATAAAAGAGAAAAGATTTTTATTCAATATAAGCATAAAACTCAAGAAAAGATCAAAGGTCTAGCCTCCCCCTTTCCCAATCATTCACAAAAACTACCCCTCCATTGATAGGGAAGTCAAGTTGATTTGAGAGAGGGGAGACATCACATGAATAGAAATAAAATAAAGAAAGAAAATAAAATAGGAAAAGTAACACAATAACAGTCCATTATCTAGATCTTCTTTCACCCATACCCCAATTCCATACCCCCAATCCCTCTATTTATAGAGATGAAGGGTAGCCCTAGGGCATCATAATTGACTAAATTAATGGGTAAAAGTCTTCCTGAGTCTTCAATGGGTGGTTACAAAATCCTTCGCTATTAATTCCATCAGATCTGATTGTTTTTGGTTCCATCTGAGGGTTTCAAATCATGAATGATATTCATGACATGTAATGTGCAAGACCATACCTCTAATTTCCAAATGATTTAATTTCATGAATAGTGGATTCATGATGTGAAATAGGGATTTCCAGCAGAATACACACATTTTAAGCCTAGTTCTTTAGTTGTGAGCTTTAGGCTTGGGCCTCGACTTATACTTGACTCTTTTGCATCTTAAATCATGCTTCAAAAACCTGTGTCACATTACATCATGAAGTGGTGTGAGGTGAAGTGTTTTTGGAACACTTTTTTGTCACTTTTTGTTCATTTTTTTATCAAACTCGGTATCCTACCACAAAACATAAAAAAATCAAATTTTGACAGAATTAATCAATTAAATTGCATAAACATTGTGTTTTATTATAAAATAAACATGAAAAATATGACCCCATCACATACAAATTTTCCAAGTTCTCAACTCTGGTCATATCATGAATGAGAAAAAAGTGATCCGATTTGGTTAATCAGTCAATCACCACCCAAATCACATTTTTTCTTTAAGGTGTACATGACAACTCAACTACAAATTCCATCAACATCTCATCCGACTTACAAGTCAACATAGAAAGTGGGTGTAGTAGACTTAAAGGTTTATGATGCTCAAACTTAATCAGTTGACACATATAACAATGAGAAACAAAATCAACAACATCTCATTTTTTTAATGACCCGAACATTTATGAATAAAATTCCTTTTATTTTGACTTAATTAAATGTCTTATGGTTATAGAAAACACATGAAATTATTTTATTATATCTAATTGGATTTAAATGAATGTTAAGTATCATTACCATTGATAATATCACTAGTACAAATATGACTTTTAGCGGCCGCCAAAAGCCGTCACTAAAGGTCTATAGCGGCCGCCTAGCGCCCGCCAAACGGTGGCCACCTAGCGCCCGCCAAACGGTGGCCGCTTTTGGTCCGTCGCTGTTGCTATCAGCGACCACCATTTGGCGGCCGCTGAAGGCCAGTAGGTATGACCAAAAGCGGCCTCCATTTGGCGGCCACTGTAGGGCTGACCGACAGCGGCCGCCGTTTGGCGGCTGCTATAGCTGACCCGAACACAGGCTACAGCGGCCTCCAAATGGCGGTCGCTTTAACTTTTAATTTTTTTTAAAAAAAATATAAAAAATACTTTGAATACCACATAAATCTCATTGTCATCTTCCATGCTCTGCAACCCTCATCAAATATAACTACATATCAAAATTTAATAATAAAATTAGTACCAAATAAAGCCTATAAACATATAATTGAAACAAATTAACATATTTCAATTCAAACTTACTATAACAGATCGAAAGTATACGATTTTCAAAATATATTCATAATTTCGATTGTCGTTTTAAGAATATAAAATCGATAATTCTATGGTTCTAATTACAGTGTTCCCCCTCTGATTTCAGGTCAATCTGATGTCGTATGCTCTGAATTTGACAGTTTGAGGCCCTTATTGGCCGTTTATGGCACCAGAAATGCGTTCTCAGTCACCGCGGGCACATGACACCACCGATTGGAGTACCGTCTACCCGACCACTTCACAATTCACTCACCCATTGTTGTCGTCCGATTTCAGGCCAATCCGACGTCGTTCGACCAGTTTGGACCACCCCACGTGCGTTTCGGAAGCGCACCCAACACTTAAACAACGCATATTGAGCCGTTGCGTGCAAAATGCACGTCCGATTGACGTGCCGTATCCTATTACACATCAAGAATAATAATTAAAGTGTTCCCCCTCTAATTTCAGGTCAGTCCGATGTCGTACGCTCTGAATTTGACACTTTGAGGTCTGTTTTGGCCGTTTATGGCACTATAAGTGCGTTCTCGGTCACCGCGGGCACACATCACCTCCGATTGGTGTGCCGTCTGCCTGACCACTTCACAATTCACTCACCCATATTTTTCGTTTGATTTCAGGCCATTCCGACTTCGTTCGGCCCATTTGAACCCCCCTCACGCACGTTTATGAAGCGCGCGCATCACTTAAAACACGCATATTGAGCCGTACCGCGCAAACCGCACGTTCGATTGATGTGTCGTCTATGTGTATACGTCACGAATAATAATTAGAATGTTCAACGGTGGTTTCGGGTCAATCTAAGGTCGTCCACTATGAATTTGACCGTTTGACGCCCGTTTTGGCCGTTTATGACACCAGAACTGCGTTCTCGGTCACCGCGGGCACACGACACGTTTGATTGATGTGAATTATATTCAACCACTTCAAAAATCACTCACCCATATTTTTCGTCTGATTTCAGGCCATTCCGACTTCGTTCGGCCCATTTGGACCCCCCTCACGCGCGTTTATGAAGCACGCCCATCACTTAAAACACGCATATTGAGCCATACCGCGCAAACCGCATGTCCGATCGACGTTCCATCTATGCGTACACGTCACGAATAATAATTAGAATGTTGAACAGTGGTTTCAGGTCAATCTGAGGTCGTCCGCTATGAATTTGACCGTTTGACGCCCGTTTTGGCCGTTTATGACACCAGAACTGTGTTCTCGGTCACCGCGGGCACACGGCACGTCCGATTGACATGCCGTCTACTCAACAACTTCCCAAATCACTCACCCATATTTTTCGTGTGATTTCAGGCCATTCTGACTTCGTTCGGCTCGTTTGGACCCCCCTCACGCGCGTTTATGAAGCGCGCACATCACTTAAAACACGCATATTGAGCCGTACAGCGCAAAC
Source organism: Viscum album (assembly GCA_963277665.1). Lineage (NCBI taxonomy): Eukaryota > Viridiplantae > Streptophyta > Magnoliopsida > Santalales > Viscaceae > Viscum > Viscum album. Next base: position 395,324,193 of record OY728151.1, on the reverse strand, counting down.
CGCACGTCCGATTGACGTGCCGTCTGCGCGTACATGTCACGAATAATAATTAGAATGTTGCACGGTGGTTTCAGGTCAATATGAGGTCGTACGCTATGAATTTGACCGTTTGACGCCCGTTTTGGCCGTTTATGACACCAGAACTGCGTTCTCGGTCACCGCGGGCACACGGCACGTCTGATTGACGTGCCGTCTGCTCGAACACTTCAAAAATCAGTCACCCGTATTTTTTGTCTGATTTCACGCCATTCCGACTTCATTCGGAATGTTTAGACCCCCCTCACGCGCGTTTATGAAGCACGCACATCACTTAAAACACGCATATTGAGCCGTACCGTGCACAAAACACGTCCGATTGATGCGCTGTCTGCGCGTACACGTCACGAATAATAATTAGAATGTTTCACGGTGGTTTCAGGTCAATCCGATGTGGTACGCTCTGAATTTCATAGTTTGACGCCCGTTTTGGCCGTTTATGACACCAGAACTGCGTTCTCGGTCACCGCGGGCACACAACACGTCCGATTTGCGTGACGTTTGCCCAAACACTTCACAATTCACTCACCCGTATTTTTAGTCTGATTTCAGGCCATTCCGACTTTGTTCGGACCGTTTGGACCCCCCTCACGCGCGTTTATGAAGCGCACACATCACTTAAAACACGCATATTGAGCCGTACCGCGCAAACCGCACGTCCGATTGACGTGCCGTCTACACGTACACGTCACGAATAATAATTAGAATGTTGCACGATGGTTTCGGGTCAATCTGAGGTCATCCTTTATGAATTTGACCGTTTGACGCCCGTTTTGGCCGTTTATGACACCAGAACTGCGTTCTCGTTCACCGCGGGCACACGGAACGTCCGATTGACGTGCCGTCTGCTCGACCACTTCAAAAATCACTCACCCGTATTTTTCGTCTGATTTCAGGCCATTCTGACTTCATTCGGCCCGTTTGGACCCCCCTCACGCACGTTTATTAAGCGCACACATCACTTAAAACACGCATATTAAGCCGTACCGCGCAAACCGCATGTCCGATTGACGTTCCGTCTATGTGTACATGACAAGAATAATAATTATAATGTTTCACGGTGGTTTTAGGTCAATCTGAGGTCGTCCTCTATGAATTTGACCGTTTGACGCCCGTTTTGGCCGTTTAGGACACCAGAACTGCGTTCTCGGTCACCACGGGCACACGACACGTCCGATTGACGTTCTGTCTACTCGACCACTTCACAAATCACTCACGCGTATTTTTCGTCTGATTTCAGGCCATTCCGACTTCGTTCGGACCGTTTGGACCCCCCTCACGCGCGTTTATGAAGCGCACGCATCACTTAAAACACACATATTGAGCCGTACCGCGCAAACCGCACGTCCGATTGACGTTCCGTCCATGCGTACACATCACGAATAATAATTAGAATGTTTCATGGTGGTTTCAGGTAAATATGAGGTCCTCCGCTATGAATTTGACCGTTTGACGCCCGTTTTGGCCGTTTATGACACCAGAACTGCGTTCTCGGTCACCGCGGGCACACGGCACGTACGATTGACGTGCCGTCTAATCGACCACTTCAAAAATCACTCACCTGTATTTTTCATCTGATTTCAGGCCATTCCGACTCGTTCGGCCCGTTTGGACCCCCCTCACGTGCGTTTATGAAGCACGCACATCACTTAAAACATGCATATTGAGACATACCGCGCAAACCGCATGTCCGATTGACGTTACATCTATGGGTACACGTCACGGATAATAATTAGAATGTTGAACGGTGGTTTCAGGTCAATCTGAGGTCGTCCGCTATGAATATGACCGTTTGACGCCCGTTTTGGCCGTTTATGACACCAGAACTGCGTTCTCGGTCACCGCGGGCACACGGCGCGTACGATTGACATGCCGTCTACTCAACCACTTCCCAAATCACTCACCCGTATTTTTATTCTGATTTCAGGCCATTCCGACTTCGTTTGGCCCGTTTGGACCCCCCTCACGCGCGTTTATGAAGCGCGCACATCACTTAAAATACGCATATTGAGCCGTACCGTGCAAACCGCACATCCGATTGACGTGCCGTCTGCGCGTACACGTCAAGAATAATAATTAGAATGTTGAACGGTGGTTTCAGGTAAATCGGAGGTCGTCTGCTATGAATTTGACCGTTTGACACCCGTTTTGGCCGTTTATGACACCAGAACTGCGTTCTCGGTCACCGCGGGCACACGACACGTCCGATTGACGTGCCGTCTGCTCGAACACTTCAAAAATCACTCAACCATATTTTTTCGTCTGATTTCAGGCCATTCTGACTTCGTTAAGACCATTTGGACCCCCCTCACGCGCGTTTATGAAGCGCACACATCACTTAAAACACGCATATTGAGCCGTACCGCGCAAACCGCATGTCCGATTGACGTGCTGTATGCGCGTACACGTCAAGAATAATAGTTAGAATGTTTCACGGTGGTTTCAGATCAATCAGAGGTCGTTCTCTATGAATTTGACTGTTTGACGCCCGTTTTGGCCGTTTATGACACCAGAACTGCGTTCTCCGTCACCGCGGGAACACGGCACGTCCGATTGACGTGCCTTCTGCTCGACCACTTCAAAAATCACTCACCCATATTTTTTGTCTAATTTTAGGCCATTCCGACTTCATTCGGCCCATTTGGACCCCCCTCACGCGCGGTTATGAAGCACGCACATCACTTAAAACACGCATATTGTGCCATACCGTGCAAACCGCACGTCTGATTGACGTTTCGTCTGCGCGTACATGTCATGAATAATAATTAGAATGTTTCACAGTGGTTTCAGGTCAATATGAGGTCGTACGCTATGAATTTGACCGTTTGACGCCCGTTTTGGCCGTTTATGACACCAGAACTGCGTTCTCGGTCACCGCGGGCACACGGCACGTCTGATTGACGCGTCGTCTGCTCGACCACTTCACAAATCACTCACCCGTATTTTTTGTATGATTTCAGGCCATTTCGACTTCGTTCGTCCCGTTTGGACCCCCCCACACGCGTTTATGAAGTGCGCGCATCACTTAAAACACGCATATTGAGTCGTACCGCGCAAACCGCACGTCCGATTGACGTGCCGTCTTCGTGTACACGTCAGGAATAATAATTAGAATGTTTCACGGTGGTTTTAGGTCAAAAATACTAAAAAAACTAATCTAGGTTAAAAAGGAAAATTATATTCACCAAGGATATAAAAACTTCAAGAGAATTCATCAACACAAATGAAATTACCTCATGCATGGGGTTCATTCTCATCTGGATCACCAATATCACTGTGATGTCCACTAGTTGTATTCAGAGCCTACAATATATATCAATATTAAGTATCTTAAACATATCAATAAAAGTCAATCTGAGTATGGTTTGTTTTATTGTTTACCTGTGGTGCCACTTGTTGCGTCGTCATATCATCGATATGTGATGACATCTGTGACAAACTCTCCTCATACTCTGCACGTAACTGCTGAAACTGTGCATCAAAATTGCGCTGCATATCCTGCATGGAAGCATCTATCTCAGCCTGTGTGTGCATCCATGACTCTCTACATGAACCCATCACATCTGCTCTAACAACTGCACGTCATGGGACACCATCGCCATAAGTCAAAGAATAACCATGACCATCACGCCCCACGACACGGTGAAATATTTCATCTCTACGCACAGTACTACGCCGTTGCTCCTCTGGAAACTCTGCTAACTGAGCGTCAAACTGACCCTGTAGCATATAATGAATCAATGAACAAATATTAATAATTTATATAAAATAAAAATACATTTATTAGTAAATAATTTTCTTACTATAACACCAGCAACATCGGGATCACCCGCCCTACGAGTCCTCATCCATATAGACATTCGATTGATTGGCTCGCCGCGTTGGTGTAACTATAATAAAGGGGTTCACCATGTTATACTACAATATTTTTAAAACATGAAGGAAATAGTGAATTCTAAACTTACATCATGTCTGAGCTGTGACACATGTTGAGTGCCAAGTCTGGAAGGCGTGCCCTGCATCACCCGATTATGTGAATGACGAGCATACTCGGTCTACATTCAACGTATTTAATTAGTAGAAATTTGAAAAATTAGTCATTTATAGATTAAAAGTAATAAATCTTACCATCGCTGCCTCACTCGACCAAAACGCAACCAAATCCTGCCACTGCGTAGGAAGAATGCCCAGAGGGACTCGCTGTAGAATGTCTGACACACCCGAAAATGGTGTCCAGTGATCTCTCTTCACCCTTGACTTGTAATCCTTCCATAATTTTTGGCATTTGGATATACATAACGCCCGAAACTCATTTGGATAGGATGTAAAATTATCCTCTTTAAAAAAATAGCCAGTAGATGGGACAATAATAATAACAATATATCATGAAAAATTAAACATTGAATTTACCTGAACCTCCCTCCATAATCTGTCCATCGTATCCTGGGGGAAAGAACTCCAGTCATGAGTCGTCAGAGGGAATCTGTGTGAGTCTCGTATCATATGCCCAAACTGACAACTCAATGCAGTAGCACCATCTCCAACTGGATGAAATGTGTCGTCAAATAACACATCCAATCGGGCTCCAGAGTTCCAGGATCGAACCCCTCTACCAGGACCCCTACGTCTACTGGAAGAAGCACTAGATCCTGATAAACATAAATTAATAATTCAATTACAATATAAATTAATGATTAGAAACAGTTAGGGAAATATACACAGAAAATTACAATCAATTAATTTAGAAAAATGAAAACATACATACCGAAAACATCAGGTGAACCACTGTGACCACCCTGTGACATACCTACATTAAAAGAAATTATAGTTAAATCAAGCAATTTTTATACATATACAACTTATAAATATTTTTACAAACAATAACTGGGGATATAATTACCTGCAGAGGAATCGACCGCGGGTAACGGGGTGTGACTCGATTGTGGATTCATGACAGCGCAGCGACTTGACAACAAGGGTTCGACGGTCGGAATCGAAAGCGTAGGAACCACTGGACGAAGCGTGGGAGGGTTCTACACGATGGGGCATGACGAACCAGAAGGGTCCGACAGAGGCAGGACGTGAGGACTCGCCGGAGGGATGCAGCGGGGCCGAGAGGGGACGAATGGGGAAGGACTGTCCGAAGGTGCAGTGCATGCTGTCAGGGTCGCGGGTGGCGTAGCGCGGGGTTGGGGCAGGACTATCCGAAGGTGTAGTGTAGGCTATCGGGGTCGCGGGTGGCACAACGCGGGGTTGCGGGTGGCGCAGTGCGGGGTTGCGGGTGGCGCAGGGGGTCGCCGGGGTTGCGGGTGGCACAACGCGGGGTCGGGGTCGTCGGGGGTCGCTGGGGGTTGGGGTCGTCGGGGGTCAGGTCACCGGGGTAGCCATGGGTCGCCAGGGATTGCAGGGGATCGCCGGGAGTCGGGGTCGCAGGGGTCACCGAGGGTCGGGGTGGCCGGGGGCGGGGTCACCGGGGGCGGGGTTGCGGGGGGCGGGGTCGCCGAGGTCGGGGATGGTCGCCGGGGTCGGGGTCGCGGGGTCAGGGAGGGGTCATCGGGGCCGGGGTCGCAGGGGTCGGGGTCGCGAGGTCGTGTGCGGGGTCGGGGAGGGTCGGGGTGCGGGGTCGGGGAGTGTAATTAGGGGGGGGGTTGGGAAATAGGGTAAAATTAGGTATTATGTGCAGCGGCCGCCATTTGGCGGTCGCTGTTGATAGCATTAGCGGCCGCCAAATGGCGGCCACTATAGGTCTCCCACCTCCAAAAGTAAAAATTCTATAACTGTTGAATAGTGATCACGCGACTAGTATAAATATAGGGTTTTAACAAATCCTTTTGGCACAAAAAAAGGAAGTGATGACCTCAACTAGTAGGATCATACCTTATGAAGCCCATTTATTGAATCTTCTAAGGGAGATAGAATTTATGGGATTTTCCCTAGACCATGTCCAAGCTGATATCCAATAACTTAAGCATGAGTGGTACCACTTACGGGAGAAGTTCAAGCTCATCGAGATCACGACCCAAACCATGTTCACTGAACGGACCCATGACAGAACCACCATCACACACCTTACTCTTAGGGTGTATGCTGGTGTAATAAATGGATATGTATCAATACCCCAGCATTAGAAAAATATACATTATTTTTTATAAAATAATGATTATATTTTTATCCTATTATGGTAAATAATTTTTAAAGCACAAATAGTATTTTTGGTTAATTAAGAAATCTATTTTGAGAAATTCATGAATTTTTGAAATAAATAATATTTTAATAAAATATTATTATTAAATAATTATTTTTAAATGATCATATAATTTTTATGAAGTCAAATATGATTTTTATTAAGGCTTGAAAACTGTTTTTTTTAAAACCCGTCAATTTTCAATAATTATTGGTTTTTTATTTTAAAAGTAAAAATACACATATTTAGAAAATTATTTAGATAAAATGAATATTATTTTTTGAATCAGGATGTCTAAATTATCCAATGGTGATTTTTTCATAATTTTTTGAGACAGGCGAATTTTTAGGTAAAAATTAAATACCGTATAAATACACAGTGTGTTTTATGACATCATAATGACCCAATAATTATGTAATAAATACTATAAAAGGTATATTCATCAAAATAAATGTTTTATTTTCAAAATAACATGGTTTTAAGTTTATTTTATTTATTTTTTAAACCCATTATGAATCGTCCAAGACATATAATATATTTTAAGATTTTAAAATCATTTCTTTGAAAGTGTGACTCACCTCCACATAATAAAGGGAAATATTTTAATATATTCATCCCTTTATCTTATAAAATAATGAAAAACACTCCTCTTTTCTAGAAACCATGGGCAAAAAACATGGTATGGTTTGTGGTTTTGAATATTTTATTATGTAGTGTCCAAAACCAAAATAATAAAGAAATCCCCCTCCTTTTCTATATAAACCCACCCTTCCTCTCATTCCTCTTCACTCAAAACTCCTAAAATCTCATAAAAACTATGATATATACTCCCTAGATTCATCCCAGGGTTCCCCCTACCTCCCAAGAATCATCTTCTAAGCCTTTGGAGTCACACATCCAAGTAAGGGATCTTCCACTCTCCTCTTTTATCAAGCACTCCTTTTAAGATATATCTTTTAATTTCAATTTGAATATGTTGGGATTTGTTCATACATAATCCCATTAATTTACATTTGATTTATAAATAATGATAGCTTACTTTCCAATCTCATTAATCCATCCGTGATCCTTTATATACACTCGTTACTATGCCGAAATTTTGTATGGGATCCTCACCTTCCTCTCCTCTTTTCAATTCAAGAACCTTGCTTGAAATTAGTCTTTTTAGTTTCAATTGGTTATATTTTAATCATTTTATAATAAATTCCCTACTTTAAATTTTATTTTATTTCAATGAGGGATCATTTATCCCCCCCCATTTATACCCTTACCTAAGCCTTTACTATACCGAAATTCTGTAAGGGATTTCTCTCTGCTCTTTTTATCAAGCACCTCATTTATGATATTCCCTTTAATTTCCAATTACATAAGTTTGGATACATTATTAAATATCCCAATTATTTTTCATTTTATGTATAAATAATGAGATACCCATTTCTATCTCATAAAACAATTTTATGAATTTCTATTTGATGCCGTTATGCTACCTAAATTGCACTACGATTTTCCATCATATGGTGAATACCATACCAATTTCTCTATCAAGGGTATTCAACTTTATACTCATATACTTATTGATTGAGTACTTACATGTATATATTCCACATTCCTTGATTTTGGAATAACTTATGATATTTAATGAATCCATGTTATATGATTTATGCGGAACACTTAAACATGAGATTTGAAATTTTTATGAAGGGTGCGCCCTGATAGTGATCCAATGCATTGGGTGATGTTAAGTATCATGATAAATCATGTGAAATGAGTTTTTAATCACGTTAATTCATGTTCAATGAGGGTTTAATCATGATAATTCATGTTCAATGAGGGTTTACTCATGCTAATCCATGTGAAATGTGTCAGGAAAGATGACAAAGCGACGAATGCACAAACAACCGAAAAGAGAACATGCAACAGAAAATAAAATATTTCCCTCCAAATAAAAGCCTTCAGAACTAAAGTGGATGCGCAAAGACCAAAAGTAAATGTGAAGAATGTAAAAGGTTGAAACTGGAAATTTTTACGTGTAAAACCCAAAAAGGGAAAAACCACAGGACCTAGTCTAGAAAGAGGAATCCACTAAAATTAATAAGTACACGGTAGAGAATCCACAAAAATAAAAGGGATCTCAAAAGTAATACTCTCTGATACATAGGAAAAATGATCTTCAATGAAAGGAAATAACCAAATTGGTTATGTTCTTGACATTGTGGATGTCCTGTAAAAGCCTTGTTGTTGCCTCCTTTTATAGAAAAACAATCCACGTGAAGATGTGTCGCCACGTCAAAAACACATCTCCCCGTGAATTAATTCACATGGTCTTGACCCACATTAAAAACATCTCATTAATAGGAAAACCGCATGGGCACTATTTGAGGAGGAACCCAACAAACTCCCCCTCTGACTCAAGTGGGGATCATTGCCAACCTTTTTTCATTTCTGATAAAAAATACATTAGCCTCCCCTGTAAAAATAAATCCAAAAACGAACTATGTACACCATTTTTCCTCTACACCAGAGAGTATTACTTTTGATATCCCTTCTATTTTTGGGAAGTATCTACCATGTACTTATTCATTTTAGTGGATTCCTATTTCTGGACTAGGTCCTGTGGTTTTTCCCTTTTTGGGTTTTCCATGTAATTTTTTTTGATGTCAACCTTTTATATTATACACATTTACTTTTGGTCGTTGCACATCCACTTTAGTTCTGTAGGATTTTATTTGGAGGGAAAGATTTTATTTTCTGCTACACGTTCTCTTTTCAGTTGTTTGCGTGTTTGTTGCTTTTCTATATTTCCAAACATCTGGTATCAAATGGATTGATTTAAGTCCTCAGTTGCAGAATGCGGTGATAGAAATATGGTGGAGCATTTTTTTTTCAAGAACTCTAAGAACGTTATCAGAAGAAAATAGTGGTACCAGAGGTGTTTCTGGGATATCGAAATTCTGATTTACTAGTAGGAGTCATGAGGTTTGTTCATTTGTTGATAATAATCATAGTTCATTTTTGGATTTGTTTTTGCAGGGGAGGCTGGTATTTTTTTATCAGAATTGAAAAAATGTTGGAAATGATTCCCACTTGTGTCGGAGGGGGAGTTTGTTGGGTGCCTCCTCAAATGGTTCCCACACGGTTTCTCTATTAATGAGGTGTTTTTAATGCAGGTCAAGACCGCGTGAATTAATTCATGGGGAGATGTGTTTTTGATGTGGCGACACATCTTCACACGGATTGTTTTTCTATAAAAGGAGGCAACAACAAGGCTTTTACAGGACATCCACAATGTCAAGTGTGGAGCCAATTTGGTGATCTCCTTTCATTGATGATCATTTTTCCTCTGCATCAGAGAGTATTACTTTTGAGATCCCTTCTATTTTTGGGGAGTTTCTACCGTGTACTTCTTTATTTTAGTGGATTCTTATTTCTAGACTAGGTCCCGTGGTTTTTCTCTTTTTGGGTTTTCCGCGTAAAAATTTCCGGCGTCAACCTTTTACATTCTGCACATTTACTTTTGGTCGTTGCGCATCCACTTTAGTTCTGTAGTTTTTTTATTTGAAGGGAAAGATTTTATTTTCTCCTACGTGTTCTCTTTTCGGTTGTTTGTGCATTCATCGCTATGCCATATTTCCCAACATCTAGTATCAGAGGGATTGGTTGAAGTCCTTGGTTGCAGAACGCGGTGGCATAAATCTAGTGGAATAGTTTTTCAAGGGCTTGAAGGATGTTATTGGAAGACATCAGCGGTACCAGAGGTGTTTCTGGGATATCAAAAGTTTGATTGACTAGAAGGAGTCATGAGGCGTGTTCTGATGTTGATGACAACCATAGTTTGGTTTTGGATTTATTTTTGCAGGGGAGGATGATATTTTTTTTATCATAAGTGAAAAAAGGTTGGCAATGATCCCCACTTGAGTTGGAGGGGGAGTTTATTGGGCCCTCCTCAAATGGCTCCCACACGGTTTCTCTATTAATGAGGTGTTTTTAATGCGGGTCAAGACTGCGTGAATTAATTCACGAGGAGACGCATTTTTGATGTGGAAACACATCTTCATGTGGATTGTTTTTCTATAAAAGGTGGCAATAAAAAGGCTTTACAGGACATCCACAATGTCAAGAGCAGAGCCAATTTGGTGATTTCCTTTCATTGATGATAATTTTTCCTCTGCATCAGAGAGTATTACTTTTGAGATCCCTTCTATTTTTGGGGAGTCTCTACTATGTAATTCTTCATTTTAGTGAATTCCTCTTTTTGTACTAGGTCCCATGGTTTTTCCCTTTTTGGGTTTTCCACGTAAAATTTCCGGTGTCAAATTTTTACTTTCTGCACTTAATTTTTTCGCTGCGCATTTGCTTTTATTTTTAGGGAAAGATTTTATTTCCATTGCGTGTTCAACTTTTTCTATTGTTTGCGCATTCATTTCTTTCCCATCTTTCCCAACAAAATGATCCTTGAATCATGCTAATATCATGTAGTATATTGTTTCCAAATTTCCATGTTATGATTATCACACTATATCATGAATTTATATTCATGTTTCTTTTATGCTCCATTGATATTACTATTGACTAACATGTATTGTCTTCATCATGTTATGCCATGTTTATTCCCTTATTGGGCTTTATAGATCATTATTTTCTTATGTATGTCCTCAGGTTATCCCATGTAGTGTTAAGTACGAAGGAATATTGTGGTCATGTAAAAAAATATTTCAATAAAGATGTTGTATTTCATGTTTTAAGTTGTTATGTAATATTACTAAGCCTAAAATACACTATACCTATTGATATTATGAGTTTTATTAAGTGCAATTTATGTAATTAATCATGTTTAAATGTGAAATAATGAGAAGGGTTGTTATAAATTTCATATTTGGCCACCATAATTGATGCATCATATCATAAAACATTTTCATTGTGCTAGGGTGTACCATCCTCTGGGAATTTTGAAAATCCCCCATCACAACCTTCCTCATAGGTAACATAACAACATACCAATTCCTGAAGTAAAGGATGACATCAAAATATAGATACCATTTTCTGATGGTCTCTCCACCATATAAAGAATCCATAATACCTCAAAACTCATTATCAGGTTCCTATTATCTGAGAATCAACTTGAGAAGTGAGGATGTAAATTGAACACTTGAAAAAATAACCTCAGTCTCATCCTCCCAAACCCCAAAATGCATATTAGTAAAGAGAGACATCAAATTATACTCCACAAATGATTCTTTCATGGCCAATGATGGGAGTTTCCTTCTCAAAGCATCAATAACAGCATTACCATTACCAGGGGTGTATGAAATGTCAAAGTCAAAAGACTACAAGTACACCACTAATTACCTATGCCAAAGGTTCATATCTTTTTGTGAGAAGATATAACTCAATATTTTATAATCAGAGTAAACAGTAAAACTTCTATGAAAAGTTAATACCGCTAATCATTCAGAGCATGAATCACTGCTACATGTTTGATACCATATGTGGGATATTTCTTCTCACGAGGTTAAATTTGTTAAGAACAATAAGACACAAAGTGATCACCTTGTATAAGAACACAACCCAACCTAGAACTTAATGCATCATAGAAGACCAAATAGCCATGCTCAGTCTCCAAAAGAGTCAATAATTGAACTGAATTCAAACAATGATTAAAATCATCAAAGGAAACCTAAAATTTTGAATCCCAAACTTAATTTACTCCCTTACAAGTGAGAGCGGTCAACAAAGAATTCATCTTTGAGAAATCCTTCACAAAATGACGATAATAACCCACCAATCCTAAGAAGCTCTAAATCTCAAAGGAATTCCATGGTTCTTTATAGGTCATAAAAACTTTCACCTTATTAGGATAAAAAATACCATGTTTAAAAACCACAGTTCCTAATAAATTTACCTCATGAATCTATAAATTACATTTAGAAAGTTTGGAATAAAGTATGTGATTTCCCAAGATATCCAGAACTACTCCCAAGTGATGCACATGATTCTTCTCAGTCTTGGAATAAACAAATATTCCATCCATAAACAACATAATGAATAAATCAAGGTACTCATGGAAAATATTATTCATCAATTCCATTAGCACAATAAGGGCATTGGTCAAAACAAAAGGCATAACAAGGCACTCATAATGTCCATACCTACTCTTGAAAGTGGTCTTAAGGATATTAGAATCCCTGATTCTAAGCTAATGGTAACCAAATTGAAGATCTATTTTTGAGAACCACTTAAGCCCTTTTAGTTGGTCAAATAAATCATCAATATGAGGAAATAGATACTTTTTCTTAACCATTAAAAAATTGAGATTTCAGTAGTCAACACAGAGGTAAAGGGTTCCATCGACCTTCTTAGAAAAAAGAACTAGTATTTCCCAAGACGACACACTGGGGAGAATTAATCCCTTGGATATAAATTCATCCAAAAAAGTCTTTAAATCCTTTAGTTCAACTAGTGCCATTTGGTAAGAGGGAATATAAATAGGCTAGGTACTTGGTACCAAGTCAATAGAAAACAACACCCCCTCACCAATGTTAAACTAGAATAGTTAGACAAAAACACATTAGGAGACTCATACACCACTCAAGGAATATCACTAATCAAAGGTTTATACTCCAATTTGAAGGAAAATATAGATATAAACCTACCCACTCTAGAAAATAGGTTCTACTTGACTCGACCTTTGGTCACATTCTCCCTGAAAAACATAGAAAACCCCATCGAGGGCAATAAAAGTGACATGTTAACAACCGATATGAGCTTTATGGGAACTCAACTAGTACATCTTGAGAATGAAATCAAATGGATTCATATCTAGAACCAAAAATTCCAAATAAAGCTTGATTTTTGATAAATTGAAAGTACAATAAGGGGATCAGAGACCCTGCTATCCATTCATCTTGAGAGGCGTAGAAATCTGCATAACATATAGCATGAGCTCCACATGAAGATCCAAAAATTCAAAAATATGAGTAGATATGAAGGAATGGGAGGTACCATTATCAAATAAAGTAGTAAATAAAGATGAATCAATGGTAAGGGAACCTATCATGGTCACAGGACCCACATCAGCTTCCCCTAGAAACTCATCTAGTGAATGGAGAAGGTTTATTCCTGATGTCTAGGTCTATAACCCAATTGTTCTTGAAGCATCTGACTGCACCACAGATCTTCCTAGTACCATCGATCTCATATCACTACATGAAGTGGTAAATACATGTAAAAATATCTGCAAGCGACTTGAGTGTCTACAAGAGCTATAGATATTTAGTGCATTCATGCAAGCTCACTTTGAGTGCCCATATTTTCCACATTTGAAATAAGTTAGTGGTACTTTACCAAACACCAAAGAAGATTTATAATAATTTTTCTATAAAGATCCTCCACTATGGTTTCCAACATGAGACCCATCCAAATTATTCTTTCCTTTAAAGGTAACACTCAAGCTACCACTGTGAGTAGGAGGAAGTCCCGTCAACCCTATATTTCCAGTGAAGTCAAGTTTTCCATCAAAGGTGTATCCATAACATCAACATAAAAGGTGATATTTAGTAGGAAAACCTGAGATTAGATATCTTCCTAAAGACCCATATCAAACCTATGAGATTTTAGCTTCACATTCGATACCTATTGTGAAAATATTGGGAGAAACAAGTGACAAATGATTCATAGAAGAAGAGGAAAAAAAGAACAAGAAAAATATCACAGGACACAATGATTTATATTTTTTGGGAAATGATACCTACCTCTACAAAGAGGCATAAATTTCACTATGACCAGGAGCAGAATTATAGAGAAATTTCAGAGTTTCAAACATACACATAAACCCCAACTCAAATGAGATAATAAAGAATATAATGCAACTTTTCCACCAACCACACAATATTTCCATTATTTAACATCCCAATATTTCATAGTAAGTTATTTTCTTTAATTCAAGAGCTTGCACTACACGCAACACCGAGTTCAAGTGCACCAAGACTTACCAAACTAGCCGTTCAAAAGCAGTTATGAATAGTATTAAATGAATTTTGAATTTTATATGCTCAATATAATTTTATAATACATATTATGTGTTTCTTAGACATAATATAAGAACAAATTCATTTTTTTCAGATAAATGAAGTATTTTTCAAAATATGCAATTTTACCACCTTTTAATGGAAAACCCCTTTTAAAACCAATATTTGACACTTTTTTATATTCAATTTAATGAAATTAAATTCTTCTTTAGAATTGGTACATAAAAATTTATTTTTGATAAATCTTTGGTACTTTTCTAATAACTTTTATATTTTGATGAATACTGAAAAATACTAAATTTTAGTTGAAAACAACTTTTTTAATCGAAATAATTTATAGTGTTAAATTATGTATTTGAATGGTTTGGAAGTATAATTAGATTATATTTTTATCATTTAATACAATGTAGGTGATTATAAGTAATTTCACATTAAAATTTAACGTAAACACATGCCAATCTTTTGATAGTTTTTACTTTTTAAAAACCCGCTTGTCGGTTTTGACAACGGGAATTAATTTTAAATTAATTAATTAAAATTCTATATTTTAAATTTGGTAAAATAGAATTAATTTTTGAATTTGGAATATCAAAATTATCTTAGGGTAAATTTTTGGTATTTTTATGAAAACATTCAATTTTTGATGAATAGTGAAAAATACTGCGTTATAGTTTAAAACCGACTTTTATTTAAATAATTATTTATTTTATTTAAATTTATTTTAAGTAAAAATAGATATATAATACCTATATAAGTTCAATATAATTCATTTAATTCATTTTATAATAAAATTAGATGTATAAAATTTTATTGAACTTTTTACCGTCTTTTACCCACCTCCTAGGAGCATTTACAAATTTACATAAAACTTAATTTTACCGCTTCTATGATTTGAATTTCAAAAATCCGAGAAACACGGTTGATATTAGTAAGTAAAATTTGGTTCAATAAGATAAAAATAATGTTTTGTGAATAGTAACTTTTTTACTTTTATTTACCATGGTTAAAAGTAAATAGGGTAATTAAGGGTAAAAATGATATTATTATTACCCTAAAACATGTCCTAATTCTATTGGATAAGTGTAATTCGACCAAAAACAACCTTAGGAATAAAATATGATCCTTTAGGTTCACTTGGATTAGATTATGACATTTATTATTATTTAATTCAAAGAAGAGTTAAAAGTGTTAAATTCAAAGTTTAATAACTAAACCATTTTTAATATAAAGTTACACATAAGATAAATTATAATATAAATATTAATTAGAAAGATAAAAATATTTCCTACATAATGGTATTTTATTTATATTTTTTATATATTAAATAATTTAATTTATTTATGACACAATGATGATGCAGTAATTACCTAATTAATGAAATATTAAAATAATTGATATTATAAATATCCAAATAAATGTAATTTGAGACCTTTTATGAATTCCACTAATTTTATAGGTTAATATGTCATGTTAGGGTTGGTTAGATTAATTTTTTTCGAAGTAATAATGCTGTTATAAATTTAGTAAAAAAAAATACCAAATAGTGTCAAAATTGACATAAAGGAGTTTTTAAAACTGTTGGTCGGAGTGGACACTCAAGAGGGGGGTGAATTGAGTTCCAATTAAAATTTCTGTTAAAAACAATTTCTATTAAAATCCCCCAATTTCAAAAACAGATTAAACTGTAGTGAATTTATACAGATTATAAAGGTTCAATTAGTTTCTCAAAGATTGATTAGTTATCAGTTAACTTAATCTTATGATTAATTTAACTTTTGAAACTAACTTACTGGTTTACAATAAATATAAACACTTGCGAGTTTAACTATCAAAGTAGCTTTGAAAATAAATTATATTTCAAAGTAATAGCAGTGGAATATGAAATAAATATGTACTTTATGGATATAAACTTTAACTAAAAACACAGAGGAGTTAACCAAGAGGTTCAATCTCAAGCCGAGACTTAGTCCTCTCAAAAGTTTTTATAAAGATGATCCACACCCTGGATCGGGGTTCAACAGTTTACAACTGTCCAGGTCCAAGACCTCTACCACTGTTATTCATGGGACACAGAACAACAGAAACCAGCTGTTCAGGTCACACACAAACTCTACCACTATCCACAGTGGGAAAATGAATGAAAA
Organism: Viscum album; assembly: GCA_963277665.1. NCBI lineage: Eukaryota > Viridiplantae > Streptophyta > Magnoliopsida > Santalales > Viscaceae > Viscum > Viscum album. Next base: position 395,307,805 of record OY728151.1, on the reverse strand, counting down.
GATAGTGAGTGAGGATTTACAAATCCTCCAGTTAAGGTTCAGGAGACAGTGTGTGTGTAAAATACAACAGATAATACACACTACTCGTAATGTAAAAAGTAAATCACAGAGATAAATATTTAGAGTTTAGAAATGGATCTAGTGATCTTCGTGCAGCTCTTGACTCCTTTTGTTAATTAGAATTCGTTCTGAGTCTTCTTCTGGTTTTTGTCTGGAAAACAGAGTATCATCTGTTTCCTTGACTTCCAGGTTCAGCTTGCTTATCGTCTCAAATAATGAAGAGTTTTGTGTAGTTCTTCTTTAGCATAGATTGCACGATGTATGCTCTATGTTCTGGAGGCTGGTAGTAGTAGTCTCGTGAGTGCAAGTTCTCCAGTTGTTCTTGGCACGTTTTGAGCTTGATCGCAAGTGTGTTCTGTGTGCTCGATCTCTTCAAGTCTATTGTCTCTCCCTTGTTTTTGATACATACATGATGTCCTTTTTATGCCTTTTTTTTGTTTTTTTTGAGAAGAAGGAATGATTATGCTTTTTGATCGTACTTGGTACGGTTTCCTGAAATGGCAACATTAATCATTTAATAACATTAAATGCATTAAAAGTAACAAATGTAACCGTTAGTATAATAAACAAATAGTGTCGAGGATATAGGATTTGACTCTGCAGTTCATTATAGGTAGCCGTTTGTTTGTAGATGAGTACGGTTGACTCGGTGTAGGATCTTCCATCGGTAGCTCTTCAAACTCTTATCGGTGGCTCTTATCGGTAGCTCTTATCGGTAGCTCTTATCGGTAGCTCTTATCGGTAGCTATTATCAGTATCTCTGTGCATCGGTAGCTCTGTGCATCGGTAGCTCTCTGTGCATCGGTAGCTCTCTGTCCATCGGTAGCTCTGTGCATCGGTAGATCTCTGTGCATCGGTAGCTCTCTGTCCATCGGTAGCTCTGTGCATCGGTAGCTCTCTGTCCATCGGTAGCTCTGTGTCCATCGGTAGCTCTGTGCATCGATAGCTCTCTGTCCATCGGTAGCTATGTGTCCATCGGTAGCTCTGGCGATCAGTATCTCTGGCGATCGGTAGCTCTGGCTATCGGTGGCTCTGGCTATCGGTAGCTCTGGCTATCGGTAGCTCTGGATATCGGTAGCTCTGGCTATCGGTGGCTCTGTGTCTTATGAAAACCACATCTAATTGACTTAGAATTGTTTCAAAGCTTGTATAAACAAGGATAATCGAGATTAACATAAATCAGATATTATTTAAAAATTATTATTAACTTGATCACTGATTTCAAAGAATTAACATGTAGATCAACAGTAATTGAGAATAGCATAATATATGAACACATAATTGGGATTATCAAAACAGGTGAGGTCAACAATCTCCCCCTTTTTGATAATCACAACTTATGATATGACCAAAAATAGTGAGAATATAGTATAAGAGAATATAACATTTATATTCGAATTTCTCAAAGAAAGCAATATCAGAGGAAATAGAGGAAATAGTAATAGAATGAGATAGATCAAAAATTATCATAGTTAGTATTAAATACAATAGTATCAGAGATAAGATTTGAAATAATTGGTACCAAAGAAGGAAATGTAAGAATAGTATCAAAGGCTCAAATTTCTCCCCTTTGATATTTCTCCTCCTCTTTATAGCATATTTCTCCCCCTCTCTTTATATTTTCTCCCCCTTTATATTTTTCTCCCCCTTTGTGATAATCAAAAAATGGGAAAGCAGACATAGAAAATTGATAAACATAGACAGTGGAAAGAAAAGCATTTGTAGTAGACCAGACAAAACTTACATAAACAGAAGAGAAAAGAAAAAAAAATTCCTATCAAACAGCCTGGCCACTTTAGCAATCCTGATCTTCAACATGAGATCTTCCTTGTGGACCAGAAGAGGATGCAGGAGGTGAGGATGTGGGTGAGGGCTTTGGAATTCTAGAAATGATCACAGGAGGCTGAGCCACTGATACAGTGCCTGGCCTGTATGGGGAAGTTCGTTGAGTGATCATAGGTGTGAGGCTTCTAATGGCCTGAGCAGAAGTCATCTGAACGGGAGACTCAGTAGAGGCAGAGGTAGGCAAGGCAGGAGGGACAATAACTGGTCTGGAATCAACATGCAAAAAGGGCAGCAACAGATTTCTGAAATCCATAATGATTCCTCCTCCTCTTTCCATAGCAGATATAAAATCATCTTTGTTCTCCATGAATTTTTCTAAGGCAGGAGTCATCTGCCTTAGCTTGCTCACTTGTTCTCGGAAGGCTTGAGTTACAGGGGGTAACTTCATGTTTTCCAACATCAGCTTGAAATGATGGTTGAGTTGTTTCTTGGTAAAAATCCTTTGGAAATAATAATCCACCTTGTTCTTGATTTCCTCCTAAGAGGTAGAGGCCTCTTTCATATGGTCGTGGACGATTTTCACTATTTCCCTGACTGAATCTCTTGTAGAGATCACTACTCGTCTTAGATCTGATGAGTCCACAGAGCCACTGGTTGAAATAGAACCAAGCTCCTCCTTCATCATAGCTCGTAATTGATTCAAATAAAATGCAGGTTTTGAAGCTAGAGGACCAACTAAGAAAGATACAGTTTCTTTGAAACTTTTGGTCAAACCACTAATCAGAGTTTGCAGTTGAGAGTCCTGATTTTTAACATGATCCTTTATAGAAGATTTGAAATCTTCAAATACTGAGACCATTTGGCTTACAACACTTTTCACATAGGCTAAATCCTTATCATCTTGAGGCTTTGAGCTCATGTAAGAATCTAAATCAGTAACAGACTTCTTTAAGGCTTCAAGATCTGCTTCTATTCTAGAAGATTGGGTTTGGCACTCTTTGACTGCTTCCATTAGCTCACCCATAAAAGTTGACAGATTGAAACCAAGGGAAAGCTCAAGAGATTGTTCTAACAACTTCATTTCTTCACTAAAACAGTGCTTCATCTCAGCAACTGAGGCACTGAAGGATTCTTTCAACTCATGCTTTAGGGATTCGAGATCAGACATTGTAACAAAATTAGTAGGAGCAACTGTAGTAGATACTCTTGCAGAAGCTAAACTGACTACAGAATCATTCATGACTGATTGAATCGAGGATACTAAAAAAGATTCCATTGTTTTTACTTGTTCTACAAAACTGACTTTGAGATTTTATTTCAGCACATCTAAATCATGTACTCGGACCACATCATCAGGTAATAACTCAGAATTGATGTCATAGCTGATCTTTGGTCTATTCAAAGATACTTCATTATCCGAATCAGGATAATCCAAACTACAGACTATAAAACCTGGGTCTTCTACCCAGTCTTCAGCCTCAACAGCCACTGTAACATTTCCAAGATTGGAATGATGCTCCCCCTAAATGGGTGCATTCTTATGTACAACAACTACATTCTCTGATGGTCTTTCTTCATCAGAATCTTCCACAACAACTTCCATCTCAGTAGCAGTAAGTAGATTTTCTGGAAAAGGTACAACTTCTTCTCTTTCTTTTTCTACTTCATCAGTAGGCACAATTGAGTTTCCAATCAATTGACTCAGACTCAACCTAGCAGAATCAGACGATTCAGATACATTCTCTTTTTCTCCTTCTTGCTGAGGAACTGGCTGGTCTTCCTCATGAATAGATAACACTTCCTCTACTTTTCCTTTTCTTGAGTATAAAAACTCAGTAACAGGACTTGGGGGAAAGTCTGGATCTCCTCTAATATCCATAGGAGTTTCTTCCTCTTCTTCTTCTTCTTCTGACTCATCACTGTACTCGGGTTCCTCTTCATCAGGTCCTAAACCTGGATCTCTTTTATCCTTTGACCTTGAAGGATAATCCACAGGATTAAATTTATCATACACCTTCTGGTCATCACTGACCCATTCTCCTTTCCACGGGTTCCAATTGATTTTCATGTACTTACAAACTGTAGTAGTGATACAGAAGTTATTCTTAACTACAACTGTATCATCTTGAGACTCAACTATCCCTTTCACTTTTATCATCACAGAGATCATTTTGGCAAAGAATAAAGCATTAGTCTTTGATTTCGGCCTAATCATGTATTCCATTTGACTCAACAGCAGTCTGCACAGATTAACTTTCACAAGATGTCTTAACAGATGTAGAAGATAAATATCTTGATATCTCAGATTAGAAAAATCTCCTCTCCTCAGTATCAAAACATGTTGAACAAATTTGAAAAGCAATCTGTTCTCTCTATCCAATTCAGTAGCAACCACTTGCCTTTGACTTCCATTACCCGTTAGTTCTTTTAAAGCGGTCTCATAGTCAAAGATGTTACTGGTAGGTGGAATTGCTCTTGAGACATACCCGGATACACCTTCATGTGGGACTTTTAAACATTCAGCCCACTCTACTGAAGAAAACGACATTTCTTTTCCATTTAAAAAATAACTTACCCGATTCTCATTCTCAGACTTCTCGAAGCTTACGAATTCGTAGAAATGTTTCACTAACTTCAGGTAGTAGGGACCATTGTTATTTGAAAAACAATCTACCCATCTCTGATCTTCCAGAATTTCAAGCACCAACGACTTTCTTGGTAGCATCCAATCTACACATAGCTCCTTTTCAATCACAATATCTCTATTCTGCAAATGAGGGTTTACTGGTCGCTTTCTCGACCTAGTTCTGACATTACTTCTACTAGCTTCTTACTGCACTTTCTGCTTCTTTGTTTTAGGCTCTACACTGTCATCTCTACTGGAAGGAATCTTGGTTTTTGCCATCACGGATTTAGGGTTCTCAGTCGATTAGGGAGATAAGATTCGAAGGTGAAAGGTTTTGGGTCCGGTGGAGTGAGAAGCGGCTTAGGCTTAGTTTTATCATGTAGGAATCATAAATAAATTAATAAAGTAAAATAAAATAAAAATAAAATGATTCATATTCTTGGTGGCATACAGAAGTTTTAAAACATTTCATCGGTGAGAATTGATCATCGGTGATAATTTCAACATCGGTGAGAATTTCAACATCGGTGAGAATTTCAACATCGGTGAGAATTACAACATCGGTGAGAATTAAACATCGGTGAGAATTTCAACATCGGTGAGAATTTCAACATCGGTGAGAATTTCAACATCGGTGAGAATTTCAACATCGGTGAGAATTTCAACATCGGTGAGAATTACAACATCGGTGAGAATTAAACATCGGTGAGAATTTCAACATCGGTGAGAATTTCAACATCGGTGAGAATTAAACATCCCCAGCTCGTGCCTAATGTAACTTAACCTATCAGAACTTAAAGTTTTAGTGAAAATATCGGCCAATTGATGTTCAGTGCTAATAAATTCAAGAGTAATATCACCTTTTTGATAATGATCTCTCAGAAAATGATGTCTTACATCTATGTGTTTGGTTCTAGAGTGAGATACATGGTTCTTAGATATGTTTATTGCACTAGTGTTGTCACAGTTAATTGAAACATGTTTAAACTCAAATCCATAGTCCAATAAAGTGTGTTTCATCCACAGAATTTGTGCATAGCCACTACCAGCAGCTATATACTCTACTTCGGAAGTAGACAATGCAACTGAGTTCTGTTTCTTACTACACCATGACACTAGGGATCTTCCAAGTAAATGACATGTTCCAGATGTGCTCTTCCTTTCTAACTTACATCTAGCAAAGTCAGCATCTGAATAGCTAGTTAGGTCAAATGATTGTCCTTTTGGATAAAACAAACCTAAATTTACAGTATGCTTAAGATATTTAAAAATCCTTTTACTAGCCAGTAAGTGTGATTCTTTAGGATTAGCTTGAAATCTAGCGCACATACATACACTGAACATAATGTCTGGTCGACTAGCAGTAAGATAAAGTAAGCTCCCAATCATACCTCTATAATTGGTTTGATCCACTGGTTTCCCAGCTTCATCTGTATCCAACTTACAGGTAGTACTCATAGGTGTATCATTTTCCTTAATACTATCCAATCCAAAACGTTTTAAAAGATATTTTTTATATTTACTTTGATTTAAAATAATTCCATCTCTAGTTTGAAAAATTTGAAAACCAATAAAATACTTAAGCTCTCCCATTAAGCTCATTTCAAATTCATTTTGCATACTTTTTGAAAAATCAGTACATAAAGAGTGTTTAGAAGATCCAAATATAATATCATCAACATAGATTTGTATAACTAAAACATCTTTAGAAATTCTTTTAATAAAAAGAGTTGGATCAGCAATCCCTTTAGTAAAACCTTTTGAAATAAGAAAATTGATGAGTCTATCATACCAAGATCTTGGAGCTTGTTTTAAACCATATAAAGCTTTAGAAAGTTTAAAAACTTGATTTGGAAAATGAGGGTTTGTAAATCCAGGTGGTTGTTCCACAAAAACATCTTCAATTATAAAACCATTTAGAAATGCACTTTTGACATCCATTTGATATAACTTGAAATTCAGATGTGATGCATATGCAAGTAAGATCCTAATAGCTTCCAGTCGAGCTACAGGTGCAAAAGTTTCTCCATAGTCGATACCCTCTTCTTGACTATATCCCTGTGCAACTAGTCTAGCTTTGTTTCTAACTATGTTTCCTGATTCATCAACTTTATTTCTAAAAACCCATTTTGTGCCTATTGTCAAGGTGTCCTTGGGTCTGTCAACTAATTACCAGACTTTGTTTCTTTCAAATTGATTTAACTCTTCTTGCATGGCTATTACCCAGAATTCATCATTGATAGCATCATTGATATTTTTGGGTTCTAGCTGTGACAGAAAAGCTTAATGTTCAACCTGGTTCCTTAGAGAAGCTCTAGTTTGTGTTCCTCTATCAAGATTACCAACAACAGCATCTAAAGGATGATTCTTTAGAATCTTAGTCGATTTGGTAAAGGTTGGACTAGAAACTTCAGGTTCATCTATAGGTTCGGGTTCAACAGAAGCAGATTCTGGAAAAAGTCCAGAACTGGATGTTTTTATAACAGGTTATTTAGATTTATCATTAAGGTCCAGAATAGAAAAATCTTCTTCAAGATTCTCAAGAGAGGTTTTAGGCTCATGTGGATCAGTTTCATCGAATTTGATGTGAACAGATTCTTCCACACATTTGGTTCTCTTATTGAAAACTCTATAAGCTTTACTTGAAATAGAGTAGCCCAGAAAAATTCCTTCATCACTCTTGGATGCAAATTTGTCAAGATTGTCTTTGATATTGAGAATAAAGACTTTACAGCCAAAAACTCTGAAGTAGTTAACCTTAGGTTTCCTATGGTTCCACAACTCATAAGGAGTGCTCTTAAGAACAGGTCTGATCAAGACTCTATTGATAACATAACAAGCTGTATTAACAGCTTCAGCCCAAAAGTAAATAGGCAGTTTATATTCATTGAGCACGGTTCTAGCTATTTCTTGAAGGGTTCGGTTTCTTCTTTCTACTACACCATTTTGTTGGGGTGTCCTAGGGGCAGAGAAATTGTGACTATAGCCATTGTGTGAGCAGTAAGATTCAAACTCACGACCATGATCACTTCTTAGGGTTTTAATCTTAAGTCCACTAAGGTTCTCTACAGACTTGGAATATTTAACAAAGTAAGGACAAGCTTCACTTTTGTGAGCTAGAAAGCATACCCAAGTATATCTAGAAAAGTCATCTACAAGGACATAGACATAATTCTTCCCATTTAAACTAGAAACTCTTTATGGTCCAAACAAATCCATGTGAACCAACTGAAGTGGTAGAGAAGTTGAGACTTCTTTCTTTGATTTAAAAGAAACTTTGTGTTGTTTTCCCTTTTGACAGGGATTACACACTTTGTCATTTGGGAATTCTAATTTAGGTAAGTCTCTAACTAAGTTTTTCCTAGCCAGTTTTCTGAGTGAGTGAATGTTGCAGTGTCCTAATCTTCTGTTCCATAGACAATATTCTTTATGAAAAGCATTCAAACAAGAAATATTTTGTTTGGCTAAAGAATTTAAATCAACAGCATAAACATTTTCATTCCTTAGAGCAGAAAATACTAAAGAATTTTTGGAGTTAAAAACATCACACGAATCATTTTCAAACTTGACATTGAAACCATCATCACATAATTGAGATATACTAAGCAAGTTATATTTAAGTCCATCAATGAATAAAACTTTAGAAATTAATACTGAGTCAGTGTTACCAATCTGGCCTAGGCCGATGATTTTTCCTTTAGAGTTGTCACCAAAGGTGACATGACCTCCATCAACCTTTATTAAGCTCTTGAAGCAAGAATAATCTCCAGTCATGTGTCTTGAGCACCCACTGTCTAAATACCATATCTTCTTGTGATAGCTCTTCAAGCAGGTCTCCTATAAAACAGATTTAAACAGGAAATGACTTTGGTACCCATATTTTCTTGGGTTCAGATAGGTTAGCAATTAGGGCTTTAGGTACCCAGATTTGTTTTATTGGTTTTATACAATTAACAGAAGTAACATATTTTGAAAGATAGACTTTATTTGGTCTATAACCATATGAATATCCTGTTGAAGCATATGAATTTCCAAAACTGGAACTAGCAATATTTTTTTTCAGACTTAGGAATAAATCGGGTTCTGGTGAACTGTCTCTGTCCTGGTTGGTATCCTAAACCAGTAGCATATCTAGGTGCAACTTTCTTTCCTAGCATTTGAGTTAGAGCATCCTTTCCATTTTTGAATTTTTCTAAATCCTTTCTAAGTTTCTCATTTGACAGTTTCAGTTCTATATTTTCCTTTAGTAGTTGAGCATTCTTTTCCTTTTCTATATCAAGATCAGATTTATGCTTAACACTTAAAGCATACTGTTTCTTTAAACCTTTGTATTTGTCTTTAAGCTCATTACAAGTTTCTTCCAACATATCACAGTACTCAAATAGTTCAGATTTTGACATGTTTTCCGAATCATAATCATCTCCAGAATAATATGAATTTAAAACCGGAGTGTCAGATGTTACCTTAGAAGTATTTTTCATGAAACACATGTTGGCTCGATTCCTTTCAGAGTCCGAAGATTCGGCTTCACTAGTGCTGTCTTATGAAGCACTCCAGGTAGCCTTCATGGATTTCTTGTACTTATTGTCTTTGTAATCATATTTCTTTTTGAATTTTAACTTTGGACAGTCTGATTTAATATGTCCTTTTCGCTTGCATTCGTAGCAGACAACTTCATCAGTCCTGTCAGCCTTCTTCCAATCCTTTTTTCCATTTGCCTTGTTGATCATACTTTCCTTTTTAATTTGTTTTCCTAAAGAATTTCTTTTTTCTATAAAACTTCTTGAATCTCTTGGCTATTTGAGCCATCTCGGCATCACTGTCAGATTCTGAATTTTCACTCGTTGAACTCTCAGTCTCCATTTGTAGTTCATCCTTGTCTTTACTCTTAAAGACAGTAGTTTTAAACGCTACAGATTTTCTTTTGGGTTCCTCATCTTCTTCTTTATTTACTTTAAGCTCTTCTTCATATATCATCAGCTTACCAATTAACTCCTTGATATGTAGTTCTCCAATGTCATAGGATTCTCTAATTGAAATGGATGTACCTCTCCATCTATCTGGCAAACATCTCAGTATTCTCATAATTTGTTCTTTTGCAGGAACAATCTTTCCGAGTGAGCTCATTGTGTTTACTATCTCATTGAACCTGAGATACATGTAAAAAATAGGTTCATCAGGCTTCATTTTGAAATTATCATATTTAATAATATAAGTGTTTAATCTCATTTCTTTAACATTAGTTGTTCCTTCGTGAGAAACAGCCAAGGTATCCCAAATTTCAAAAGCAGTTTTGCATGCAGAAATTCTGTTGAATTCTTCATCTCCTAGAGAACAGTACAAAGTATTCATAGATTTACAATTATTATTGTAAGCAGTCTTTGTAGGTTCATCCCAAGTAGATATATCAGTAGTGGGAATTTTGTATTCAGATTCAATAGTAGTCCAAATATCAAAACTCATGCTTTCTAGATGAATTTTCATTTTATGTTTCCACTGAGCATAGTTATTTCCATTAAAGAAAGGTGGACGGTTAGTAGCAACACCCTCAAGTCTATTATCCATTATAAACAAAATTTAAAGAGATAAAAATTTAGAAATAACAGAAATTTTAAGAACTTTAAAATACAACTAAAATCACAATTGAAAACAGAGTAATTTAGAATATATTAACCACCCTATGATACCAAATGTTGGTCGGAGTGGACACTCAAGAGGGGGGTGAATTGAGTTCCAATTAAAATTTCTGTTAAAAACAATTTCTATTAAAATCCCCCAATTTCAAAAACAGATTAAACTGTAGTGAATTTATACAGATTATAAAGGTTCAATTAGTTTCTCAAAGATTGATTAGTTCTCAGTTAACTTAATCTTATGATTAATTTAGCTTTTGAAACTAACTTACTGGTTTACAATAAATATAAACACTTGCGAGTTTAACTATCAAAGTAGCTTTGAAAATAAATTATATTTCAAAGTAATAACAGCGGATTATGAAATAAATATGTACTGTATGGATATAAAATTTAACTAAAAACACAGAGGAGTTAACCAAGAGGTTTAGTCTCAAGCCGAGACTTAGTCCTCTCAAAAGTTTATATAAAGATGATCCACACCCTGGATCGGGGTTCAATAGTTTACAACTGTCCAGGTCCAAGACCTCTACCACTGTTATTCGTGGGACACAGAACAACAACAACCAGCTGTTCAGGTCACACACGACCTCTACCACTATCCACAGTGGGAAAATGAATGAAAAGATAGTGAGTGAGGATTTACAAATCCTCCAGTTAAGGTTCAGGAGACAGTGTGTGTGTAAAATACAACAGATAGTACACACTACTCGTAATGTAAAAAGTAAATCACAGAGATAAAGATTTAGAGTTTAGAAATGGCTCTAGTGATCTTCGTTAAGCTCTTGACTCCTTTTTTTGATTAGAATTCGTTCTGAGTCTTCTTCTGGTTTTTGTCTGGAAAACAGAGTATCATCTGTTTCCTTGACTTCCAGGTTCAGCTTGATTATCGGCTTAAAGAATGAAGAGTTTTTTGTAGTTATTCTTTAGCATAGATTGCTAGATGTATGCTCTATGTTCTGGAGGCTGGTAGTAGTAGTCTCGTGAGTGCAAGTTCTCCAGTTGTTCTTGGCACGTTTTGAGCTTGATCGCAAGTGTGTTCTGTGTGCTCGATCTCTTCAAGTCTATTGTCTCTCCCTTGTTTTTGATACATAAACGATGTCCTTTTTATGCCTTTTTTTTGTTTTTTTTGAGAATAAGGAATGATTATGCTTTTTGATCGTACTTGGTACGGTTTCCTGAAATGGAAACATAAATCATTTAATAACATTAAATGCATTAAAAGTAACAAATGTAACCGTTAGTATAATAAAAAAATAGTGTCGAGGATATAGGATTTGACTCCGCAGTTCATTATATGTAGCCGTTTGTTTGTAGACGAGTACGGTTGACTCAGTGTAGGATCTTCCATCGGTAGCTCTTCAAACTCTTATTGGTGGCTCTTTTCGGTAGATCTTATCGGTAGCTATTATCGGTAGCTCTTATCGGTAGCTATTATCGGTAGCTCTGTGCATCGGTAGCTCTGTGCATCGGTAGTTCTCTGTGCATCGGTAGCTCTCTGTGCATCGGTAGCTCTGTGCATCGGTAGCTCTCTGTGCATCGGTAGCTCTCTGTCCATCGGTAGCTCTGTGCATCGGTAGCTCTCTGTCCATCGGTAGTTCTGTGTCCATCGGTAGCTCTGTGCATTGGTAGCTCTCTGTCCATCGGTAGCTCTGTGTCCATCGGTAGCTCTGGCTATCGGTAGATCTGGCTATCGGTAGCTCTGGCTATCGGTGACTCTGGCTATCGGTAGCTCTGGCTATTGGTAGCTCTGGCTATCGGTAGCTCTGGCTATCGGTGGCTCTGTGTCTTATGCAAACCACATCTAATTGACTTAGAATTGTTTCAAAGCTTGTATAAACAAGGATAATCTATATTAACATGAATCAGAGATTATTTAAACATTATTATTAGCTTGATCACTGATTTGAAAGAATTAACATGTAGATCAACAGTAATTGAGAATAGCATAATATATGAACACATAATTGGGATTATCAAAACAGGTGAGGTCAACAAAAACAAATATTATATAATTAATTGATATTATATTCCTAAAAATATAAGGTTCAGCCAAAATACTTATATAATGTTAGTTGTATCATTAATAAACCACTTGGGGTTCGATTGGAAGTATATAGTAAGTTTATTAACCATATAATATAAAAATACAAAGAGACATGGTAAATGTAAAACTATTTAACTAAGAGTTAAATCTAAAAGATAAGGTTAATATAGTGAACCAAACCTGTATAAAACCTATTGGTTGAGTGGTTTTCAACCCATACCAACCTTAAAATTTAAATAATTCATTTTGGAGCCATTAGAAACCGAAAATGGGTTTATTATAAAATAATATTTCTAGCTTTTCCTAAGGTGCCCCTCACCCCTTTTATAAAAGGGCACTCCCCCTTCTCTCTAATTCACACCTTCAAAGCCATTAGTCTCGGCCAAAACCTACCAAAATATCCTCCCAAATATCCTCCATTCATCTTAGAGGTCTTAATTTAGTCATAAATCCAACCTAAGGATCCATTTTGATCAAATCAAAAGGAAGAACCCGAAGAAGAGGTAAATATTTCATCACCTCTTTCAAGTTCCTTTCTTCTTACACTTCATCTTTCTTTGTTGTTTACATTATAAAATAATAACTCCAGTATCTTCTATATACTATGATTTTATTATAAATATGGTACAACCATATTCATTATTCTATCCATCCTTTGAATGACATGTCACCATACGTGCGTACGTACGACTTACCGTCTCCACATCGTGGTGTATTTGTTATTCAATACATTATTATTTGGATGGTTATAATAATGATGTATAATTGGTGTAAATAATAATTATAACATGATAATTATTCTGTATATATGATATACCATCCAATTATATATGATTTTAATATCAAAAGAATGATATTGTCGCTCGTGCATATGTACGGATTACCGTCTCCACGAACGCGATGAGATTCATTCCCCATCACATCCATTAAAGAATAATTTTCATTTGATGATTAAAAATAATGTTTAAAGACTTAATATCATTCTGAATATTAATAAGATACATCCCATTCATAACAAACATGACTTACATAAACAATCATATAAAGGAGAACGAATCAGTTAACACCCGAAACGACGATAATACTAAAATATCAATATTAAAAGATCATATAAGATATCATATTATTGTATATGGTTATTGTATAATTTAATAACAATTATTTCACCATCATATAGAAGATTAATGTACCCTCGACCAAGGAAAAGTACAAGGTAAGGTGTTTCTTATCTCACTTTTGATTCCGTGATATTTCCATTGTTCGCCACTTATTTATTGCATGTGGTGTATTGTGTACTTTCATTTGATATATATTATCATAATTATCTTTATATTCATGGTATTCTATTATTCATTTGATGGTTATTAACTTTTGGTCATATGAATCGATTAACTACAACGTAGTAAGGAGTTTTCATCTCACTTCGTATTTCCATGAGATTCATGCTATATTGGACACTATTTCCTTTTGTTTGGTGTATGTACTTCCCATGATTGTATTCTTGGTATAATATAATTTAATTTATGGTTATTTACATCTTCATTGTATGATCCTTCTTTCATGGGTTGTATGCTTCATAAGTTACCAAATCGGTAAGGTAATTTCAAATTTCAATTTCCACTCATTAGGCTTTACGCATACTTCATTGATTATTTTACTCCAAGATTATGTGTGGAATCAATATTTATTATTTATGTAGTAATTTCCACTCACCTTTATATGTATATACTTTTTATACACATAATCACTCCATTGATAAATTCTAAAGTCATCGATATGAACCTGATAAGAGTAATTTTAAATCAATTTCCATTCATTGAGTTAAACATCCAATTCATTGGTGTTGTTTTTACAAGAATATGTGTGAATGTTCTCTGATTGATTTACACTGAATATACAATCATATTGAGTGTATTTATATTTTTCACACATAATTATGTCATTGATTTATTCTTAACCTAAGGATACAATCTTTATAATGGATTTCATCTGAACTTACATTCCATTGAGTCTTATTTGTTGTTATGTTCCAATTAACTTTTATTTGGTGTATATATTGTACTTTGACATAGTATATCATGAATACCTTTATTCTCATTATATTATAAAGTTTTTATTGCATAAATTATTTTTATTCAAGTTTCTTTTATTTGGTTAGGAACTCTAATTAAAATATCATTTTAAATTTTTTAAAGATTTATTCTTCTAAATCTATCTCATTAATATCCATGTTTTAAAAATGGTTTTAAGGATTTATTTATATGGAAATTAATGTTTTCAAATTAAAATTCCTTTTAAATGTTTCACAGTGGTATGAGACACTTTTATTCAAAAATCTATTTTAAATGACTTCTTGATAACTAGTGATACTTTTAAATGTTTTCAAGAAAAGGGGGATATTTCTCTCAAATAGTTTTGATGATTTTTTTTCATCTATGTCAATATCCTTCATTATTCTCGATTGAGGTTAATCTATTATAATAAAATCTTCCATATTGTATTGAATGAGTTATGTTTGACTGTGGATGTGTTATTTTTATACCATTCATGCTTTATAGATAAAGTATTGACATTTCGTATGCTAGTTTTAATACAAATGTTTATGTTATATTTAAAACTTTTCACATGAGAAATGAATTGGACTTAGTAAGTGACGGGTGAAGCCCGCTATAGCTCTTCGATGCATCGGTAGGTCTCATGAGACAAACTAGTGTCTTGGCACAAGGCTTTGACAAAATCTTATTTGTAGTCTTGGCATAAGGCCTTGACTATGTGGTTATGAAGTCTGGCATTATGCATTCCATCATTATGAAAGTGGATATTTATATTTCATGTGATTATTTTACTAGTAGAATATTCATGTGATTAAGTAAACGAAATAATTTGATTTTATCTTTGCCATATTATGCTGAAGTTCAAGTTTAAAAGGCTTTTGTTTTAGTCTTATACATTGCCTTAAATGTTTATGCTTATTTATGAAAGTTTCCTCTTTATTGTTATCCTTACTAAGCATCTGAGCTCACCCTTTCTATGTTTTATTTTTCCCAGGATGCGAAGAAGTATATTATGACTGACCTGCAGGGATAATCTATGGGATCTCAGTGTTGTCTATGGAAACAATTTTGTTGTAGTTTTCCATTTTACGATGTAATGTAATCCTTATGAATGAATCTAGTACTTCCAAGTCTACTAAACTAATCAGTCTTTCGAGACTTGATCTTTTGTGATCATTCCAATGATACGTAATAATGCACCGACTCTGGGATTCTGGGGTCAAGGTGTTATAGTTGGTATCAAATGAAGTTTAGTACAAACCTTGGAATCTAGATTTAGATAAACTCTGATTAGAGCACATTACCTTAAGATAGACTTTGAGTATTAGTATAGAAGAAATTCCTAGAATTTTGGTATTGTAGAGATTATGTGGGTTTTCTAAACAATATATCTCTGTCTAGATACGAGCAGGTAGATGCGGCTCTGGCACAGATGTACCTAGGAGTGAAAACTCCGACAAGGAGTTTGGGGCTTAACCTGGGGTATCTTGGTATATGACAACGGGCCTTGCTGCACTCTTGGTTACGACATGCCTGAGGGATATGCTTAAGATAATTCACATTTTCTTTACAAACCAATATGAAGGATTTTAATATAAGATGAGAATAAATAACCTTCATTAATCTTAAGGTGTTTTAGATTGAAAATATGGTGTTATGATATTCTCTAAATGATTTTATGACTCACACTATGATTTCTTGTGTTAGTCAATGGCTGGATTCCAAGGAAGTCATAGTAACATTAAACAGGATGTACAACATGGGAACGACGGAGGAAATGAGCAACTGAATGGAATGTTGATAGGTGTAAAAGATATCATGTTCATTCCGAATCAGTTTTCCAAAAATATGATCAACAACATATATATTAACCAACTCCCAGACTCAATAAAGAAGATAAAGGCGGTGAATGATAATAGCTCCAGCAGTAGAGACCATGGAGAAAAGAAAGTTTAATTTCCATCATACAGGAAATGTGGAAGGAGACACCTAGGGAAGTTTCTTAATGGAACAAAGAAATTCTTTATGTGTGGGAAAGAAGGACATAAAGTAAATAATTGCTGAAGAAAAATGAAGATCACTATGGAAGAAAATAAAAAAGATCCCAAGAATCCATTTACAATAATTTTCCATAAATGTAGGGGACCTAGGAATTACCCGAGTGAATGCCCTATTCTATAGGATAACCCCTTGGTTAAGGAAGAACCTATGTGGAAATAAATGGATCGTCAAATGTTTAAAAGTATTAGTGCTCTTTGTTGATGGGATTACTTTGGAATACTTTTATCTTATATGTAACCCTGCAGTTTATTATGTGAAAATTCTATTTTAGGAAGAATTGTGTTTTCTATTGCTGATATAGTTATAAATAACCATTTGGGTTTATATGATCCTTTAATTTGAGGTAATTACATGTTATTAAATTTTGGGATGAAAATGCGAGGTATGAGATAACATTTGTGGTGAAATTATGTTATAGTTATTTTGAGGAATTTATCTCATTTTGGGAACGTTATAAAATATAGTTTTTTTGAAAAAGGATAACATGAAGACCATGTGACAACCTATCGCATCAGACAAAGCTGCAGGAATCGAACCCACAACCATAGTGCGATTGAGATTTATCGCCTACCACTGGACTACGTGAAGTACCTGGTTAGTGTGACTAATTTTTTTTAGTTAAATTATTTTATTGAATAATAATAAGTTGATTTGGGATCTTATGTATTATCAAATGTATATCCTTAGTATAGGAAAATGATTTGGGGATTAAGTGATAAATGTTATTTTGGAAGACATTCGCTCTGTTGGGAATACTATATGCCTAAGGAAAATAGAATACTATGGGATTTCATTTGAGGAGTAATGGTGAATTTTTATCTATGTTTTTATTGTGGATTTATAAAAATTTGGGTTATTTATGGAAATGATTAACCTATCATAGAGAATATGTGATTAGGTTAATTACTTTTAAGTATGTGACTTTAAGAGTAGTCAATGTTTTTTAGAAATACAATTTAACATGGAAGACTACGTAATCAAATTCTTATATGTTTTGGGTTTCAATATTAGTTTGTATTATATTGATGGGTTTTAAGGACAATTTTTTATTGAATGGTATTTATTGAACTTCAGGTATTGTTGGTTTAATTTTAGAAATTAAGATAAGTATTTCTTTCTCTAAAGGATTATCCTTTTTGGGGATCATCTGGTCTTGTACTAACCATTTTGGTTTTGTTTAATCTCTAAAGACAAGGTAAATATATATAGTTTATCCTTTGTGGATTATGTGATTCTCTAGAAGTTGATTCGAGCACTTCAGGTGTGACCATGTCATCTTGAATACTCATCATTTGAAAAAAAAGATGAGTTAGTGGTAGAAATTTATTAAAGGATAAAACTCTACTTAAAAAGTAATTATATCACTTTATGTTCTTAGTCAATCTCATAAATAAATTCCTCAACTTTATGAAATGGAACTTAGAACAAAAAACATTATCTGTTTACTTTTGATACTAGGAAACTAATGAACGTTTATCTCATCACAAGTTTGTGGTTTTCTTGTTGTTAAATTTCTTCTAATCATGTTTTCTATCACTCTCCACTAGAACTTGACACTTATTTTATCTTCCATATCCATGTTTTCCTACATGGAATCCTAGTGTGGGTTATCTCGGGTGACCTTTTTACTTATCTTTCTTTCTTTTAAAGAGATAGTTATATTGATTCTTTTTACGATGTGGGACTTTCAATGAAGTTCCCAATCCCAATTTTAAAATTGTGAGGACACAATTTCCAAAAGGGGGGAATAGTGTAACACCCCAATATTTCATAGTAAGTTAGTTTCTTTAATTCAACAGCTTGCGCTACACGCAACACCGAGTTTGAGCGCACCACGACTTACCAAACTAGCCGTTCAAAAGAAGTTATGAATAGTATTAATTTAATTTTGAATTTTATATGATCTATATAATTTTAGAATCCATATTATGTGTTTCTTAGACATAATATATGAACAAATTCATTTTTTTTAGATAAAAGAATTATTTTTCAAAAAAATGCAATTTTACCACCTTTTAATGGAAAATCCTTTTTAAAACCAATATTTGACACTTTTATATATTCAATTTAATGAAATTAAATTCTTCTTTAGAATTGTGACATAAAAATTTATTTTTGATAAATCTTTGGTACTTTTCTAATAACTTTTATATTTTGATGAATACTGATAAATACTAAATTTTAGTTGAAAATAAAATTTTTAATCAAAATAATTTATAGTATTAAATTATGTATTTGAATGGTTTGGAAGTATAATTAGATTATATTTTTATCATTTAATACAATTTAGGTTATTATAAGTAATTTCATATTAAAATTTGACATAAACACATGTCAATCTTTTGATAATTTTTACTTTTAAAAAACCTGCTTGTCGGTTTTGACAACATGAATTAATTTTAAATTAATTAATACAACTTCTATGTTTTGAATTTGGTAAAATAGAATTTATTTTTTAATTTGGAATATCAAAATTATCTTAGGGTAAATTTTTGGTATTTTTCTGAAAACATTCAATTTTTGATAAATAGTAAAAAACACTGCGTTATAGTTTAAAACCAAATTTTATTTAAATATTTATTTATTTTATTTAAATTTATTTTAAGTAAAAATAGTTATATAATACCTATATAAGTTCAATATAATTTATTGGAGTCATTTTATGATAAAATTAGATGTATAAAAATTTAATTGAACTTTTTACCGTCTTTTACCCACCTCCTAGGAGCATTTTCAAATTTATATAAAAATTAATTTTACCAATTCTGTGAGTTGAATTTAAAAAATCCGAGAGACACGGTTGATATCAGTAAGTAAAATATGGTTCAATAAGATGAAAATAATTTATGGTGAATAGTAATTTTTTACATTTATTTACCACGGTTAAAAGTAAATAGAGTAATTAAGGGTAAAAATGATATTATTATTACCCTAACACATGTCCTAATTCTATTGGATAAGTTTAATTCGACCAAAAACAACCTTAGGAAAAAAATATGATCCTTTAGGTCCACTTGGATTAGATTAGGACATTTATTATTATTTAATTCAAAGAAGAGTTAAAAGTGTTAAATTCAAATTTTAATAAATAAACCATTTTTAATATAGGGTTACACATAAGATAAATTAGACTATAAACATTTATTAGAAAGATAAAAATATTTCCTACATAATGGTATTTTATTTATATTTTTTAGACATAATTTAATTTATTTATGACACAATGATGATGCAGTAATTACCTAATTAATGAAATATTGAAATAATTGATATTATAAATATCCAAATAAATGTAATTTGAGACTTTTTATGAATTAAACTAATTTTCTAGGTTAATATGACATGTTAGGGTTGGTTAGATGATTTTTTTTGAAGTAATAATGTTGTTATGAATTTAGAAAAAACAAAATACCAAATAGTTTCAAAATTGACATAAAAGAGTTTTTAAAACAAATATTATATTATTAATTGATATTCTATTTCTAAAAATCTAAGGTTCATCCAAAAGACTTATATAATGTTAGGTGTATCATTAATGAACCAATTTGGGTTTTATTGGAAGTATATATTAAGTTTATTAACCATATAATATAAAAATACAAAGAGACATGGTAAATGTCAAACTGTTTAACTAAGAGTTAAATCTAAAAGATAAGGTTAATATAGTGATCCAAACCTGTCTAAAACCTATTGTTTGAATGTTTTTAGACCCATACCCACCTTATCCTTTAAATAATTCATTTTTGATCCATTAGAAACGGAAAATGATTTTATTATAAAATAATATTTCTAGATTTTCCTAAGGTGACCCTCACCCCTCTTATAAAAGGGCACTCTCCATTCTCTCTAAATAACACTTTCAAAGCCATTAGTCTCAGAAAAACCCTACCCAAATATCCTTCCAACTCTCCTACCTTCATCCTAGAGGCCTTAATTTAGTCATAAATCCAACCTATAGATCCCTTTTGATCAAATCAAAAGGAATAACCCGAAGAAGAGGTAAATATTTCATCACCACTTTCAAGTTCCTTTTTCTTCCACTTACTCTTTATTTTTTTTCCATTATAAAATAATAACTCTATTATATTTTATATATTTTTATGTTATTATAGATATGGTACAACCATATTTATTATTCTATCCATCCTTTGAATGACATGTCACCATACGTCCGTACGTACGGCTTACCGTCTCCACGTCGTGGTGTAGTTGTTATTCAATACATTATTATTCGGATGGGTATAATAATGATGTATAATTGGTGTAAATAATAAATATAAAATTATAATTATTTTTTATATATGATATACCATCCAATTATATATGATTTTAATATCAAAATGATGATATTGTCGCTCGTGCGTACGTACGGATTACCGTCTCCACGAACGCGATGAGATTCATTCCCCATCGTATCCATTTAAGAATAATTATCATTTGATGATTAAAAATAATGTTTAAAGACTTAATATAATTATGAATATTAATAATATACATCCCATCTATAACAAACATGGCTTATATAACCAAGCATATAAAGGAGAACAAATCAGTTAACACCCGAAACAACGATAATACTAAAATATCAATATTAGAAGATCATATATGACATCATATTAATGTATATGGTTATTTTATAATTTAATAAAAATTATTTCACCATTATACAAGAGATTAATTTACCCTCAACCAAGGAAAAGTATAAGGTAAGGGGTTTCTTATCTCAATTTTAATTCCATGAGATTTCCATTGTTCGCCACTTATTTATTGCATGTGGTGTGTTGTGTACTTCCATTTGATATATATTATCATGATTATATTTATATTCATGTTATTATGTGATTCATTTTATGTTTATTAACTTTTTTTTTCATATGACTTGATTAACTACAACGTGGTAAGGAGTTTTCATCTCACTTCTTAGTTCCGTGAAATTCATGCTATATTGGCCACTATTTCCTTTTGTGTGGTGTATGTACTGCCCATGATTTTATTCTTGGTATAATATACTTTAATTTATGTGTATTTACATCTTCATTTTATGATCCTTCTTTCATGGGGTGTATGTTTCATAAGTTACCAAATCGATAAGGGAATTTCAAATTTCAATTTCCACTCATTGGGCTTTACGCATACTTCATTGATTATTTTACTCCAAGATTATGTGTGGAATAAATATTTATTATTTATGTAGTAATTTACACTAAAATTTCTATGGATATACATTTTATACACATAATAAATCCATTTATAAATTCTCAAGTCATTGATATGAACCTGATAAGTGTAATTTTAACTCAATCTTCATTCATTGAGTTAAACATCCAATTCATTGGTGTTGGTTTTACAAGAATATGTGTGAATGTTCTATGATTTATTTACACTTAATATCCAATCATATTGAGTGTATTTATATTTTTCACACATAATTATGTCATTGATTTATCCTTAACCTAAGGATACAATCTTTATAAGGGATTTCATCTCAACTTACATTCCATTGAGTCTTCTTTGTTGTTATGCACCAATTCACTTTTATTTGGTGTATAAACTGTACTTTGACATTGTATATCATGAATCCCTTTATTCTCATGATATTATAAAGTTTTGATTACCTCACTTATTTTTATTAAAGTGTCTCTCATTTGGATAGTAACTCTAACTAAAATATCATTTTAAATGTTTTAAACATTTATTCTTCTAAATATTTCTCATTAATGTCCATGTTTTAAAAATGGTTTTAAGGATTTATTTATATGGAAATTAATGTTTTAAAATTAGAATTCCTTTTAAAAGTTTCAAAGTGGTATGGGACACTTTTATTCAAAAATCTATTTTAAATGACTTCTTGATAAATAATGATACTTTTAAATGTTTTTAAGAAAAAGGGGGATATTTCTCTCAAATAGTTTTGATGATTTTTTCATCTATGTAAATATCCTTCATTATTCTTGATTGAGGTTAATATATTATAATAAAATATTTCATATTGTATTTAATGAGTTATGTTTGACTGTGGATGTGTTATTTTTATACCATTCATGGTTTATGGATAAAGTATTGACATTTTGTATTCTAGTTTTTATACGAATTTTTATGTTATGTTTAAACCTTTTCATATGAGGAATGCATTGGACTTAGTAAGTGATGGGTGGAGCCCTCTATAGCTCCTTGATGCATTGGTAGGTCTCATGAGACAAAATAGTGTCTTGGCACATGTCCTTGACAAAATCTTATTTGTTGTCTTGGCACAAGGCCTTGACTTTGTGGTTATGAAGCCTGAAATTATGCATTCCATCATTATGAAAGTGTCTATTAATGTTGCATGTGATTATTAGACTAGTAGAATATCCATGTGATTAAGTAAATGGAATTATTTGATTTTATCTTTTCCATATTATGCTTAAGTTCAAGTTTAAAAGGCTTTTGTTTTAGTCTTATACATTTCCTTAAATGTTTATGCTTATTTATGAAAGTTTCCGCTTTATTGTTATCCTTACTGAGCATCTGAGATCACCCCTTTCTATGTTTTATTTTTCCCAGGATGCGAAGAATTATTTTATGAATGACCTATAGGGATAGTCTATGGTATCTCAGTGTTGTCTATGGGAACAATGTTGTTGCAGTTTTCCATTTTATGATGTAATGTAAACCTTATGAATGTATCTCCTACTTCCAAGGCTACTAAAATAATCGGTCCTTCAAGACTTGATCTTTTGTGATCATGAAAATGATACGTAATAATGCACCGACTTTGGGCTTCTGGGGGTGGGGTGTTACACATTATGCTATAGAGACTAGTGGTTGAAAGTATACAGAGCTACAATACTAATGTATCAAAAGTCTGAGATGATATAGTAACCATGTCAAATTCTTCACTACTATAGTTCCATGTCAGTGTTTTCTATTCATCTTTGCTATAGTGAGCTAGAGTTTATCTAGTTTTCAATATTGGTTGGTAGGTGTTGGCTCTTGGACCCCTGAGTATGGGAAAACTTCCCCTGAAACCTCCAACGAACTCACCCCAGTGGTCGAACAAAAAGAGTTGAGGTATATTTTTCTGTCCGGGCTAATGAAAATTTACCCAAATTTATCTAAAATGATCTAGAAAAACCATTCAAACAATACCACCTCAAGTGAGAAATGAACTAGCATGAAAAATGATTGGTATACTGGGTCACTATCCAATCATCTTACTAATGTTTAAAGAACTCCACCGACTTAGAAAACACCATCGATTACAGATATAATTACTCAGTAAAAAGATACCAAAAGTCTTTCCACTCCAAGACCACATTATTCCCAGTCATAACTACTGAATCCCAACACCTTCTATTAATCCCTTCAAGTTTGAAGATTTCACATTTTACATTAACTGAATATAGAATCTCCAAGAACTCAAATAGTTTATCAACCTTTTTTCAGTCAATCATCTACCTCATGAGGATCATTGGTAACCTAGAAAGCTGGTGGCTTTATACGAAGGAACTTCTGGGCACGATATCTACTATCATCCCTCTAGGGCACAACCTCTACATCCTGAATGAAAATAGGTGTGACTACCTAGCCTAGATCTTGGACCGACCACACAACAATCTCCACAATGTTATGATCAACAGGATGGTTTACTTTCCTTGATTCATCAACATCTACCTTCATAGGTCTACTCAAATGTCTTCTTGGGGGCATGGTAATATACAACATCAATAGATAATAAGAGAAACGTTAGTCAAGATACATGAGTATTGGATTTAGTTCTATAAAACCAACTTGTTTAGTACTTGATTATATATTTTCATTATTAATTAAGTTTTTTATCACTTTATTATTGTTCCTTTTTATGAAATTTTTATGTGAAAATGTCCTAATAATATATGTTTGACTGAAAGGTCATAACAGTTTTCTGCTATGATGAGAGCCTAGAGGTGACACAACATTATTCTTTAATAACTATTCTATGGCTAGATGGTATTGTCTATTAGGGAAAAAAATACAAGCCACCAATGGTAAGAGGATCATAAGACATTGAGACACATTCTCATGGTGTTCGCCTATGATAATCTCTAAGATGGGTGGTGATGAGAACAAACCCATAAATAGGAAATCTACATTTCCATGTATCACTGGATTT
Organism: Viscum album; assembly: GCA_963277665.1. Lineage (NCBI taxonomy): Eukaryota > Viridiplantae > Streptophyta > Magnoliopsida > Santalales > Viscaceae > Viscum > Viscum album. Next base: position 395,283,408 of record OY728151.1, on the reverse strand, counting down.
TTTTATATTCAGATGTGTATATTGATCCTTAGACTTTAATATTATCATTAATGGATATCATGAATTTCATAATTTTATGTATTGATGAAAATCATGAAAACATATACACGCAGTGATGGAGGATACGTTGCGTGCGTCATGAGTGATATTGCATTAATGGATAACCAGAGAAAGGATTTATCCCTTCTATCAATTAATGGAAGTTGATATCTTAGGCCCTTTGATGGGAATAAAAATTCCTGCATAAGTCCATAACCATGATGTTCTGTGGGAGAGTTCTTTTCTAAAAAGTTAAATAACGAGACATTGAAAATATAGGTTGATGGCACTAACATGAAACCTGCTTGATTCGAGATATCATAATAAAGGTATTATATTTCATAGTAAGCGTTTGTAGGAGGTAAGATATTGTTGCAACATTAAATTATTTATATATGAGAGACTTGGTGTGTTGCTAGATTCTAACCTTGGACTTTAGGTAGTTATGCCTAATGTCATTGAGAAAGATTCCTAGAGGGTCACACACTTGGTGTATCTGCATCTTAGTTAAATTCAAGTAATGAATTTAATAAGTTATAATAAATGAGATTTATTTGGTTTGGATGATCACTATAATTTAATCACAAGTTATTCGAAAGAATCAATGAGTTAAATAATAAAAATAAATATTCATTTTCATGTTTTTTGTATATAATATTTATTATATTTATCATTTAATAAAACAATGACATTTATTTATTAAATAGTCATTATTTGAGGTTCAGTAAATATTGAAAAGGGAAATAGGTTTGATCTTAATGGTCCATTTGGAAATGGTATAAGTGATATTTATTTATATTATTAATACGTTTCACATGTCAAGCGATTAATAATAATAATATTATTATTAATGGATATAGGGTCAACTAATAATATTAAATATGGTTAAGGTCTTGTGTGAAATTTGAAAAACCTAAACCAACCATAATAAATGTCTAATTATATCACTTTCCATAACTAACATTTGGCTTGCACAATGAATAGAGAGTGATCTAGAGATTTAGAATGAGCTCTCTCTTCCTCCTCTCTCAAGAATTTGAGAGAGCACCATGAGTTCTTCCTCCTTTGAGAATAATAATACTACGATCAACCTCAAACAATGCAAGTGATCTAGATTAGTTGTGCTAAAACCCGATGATTATATGATGACGTTTAAAGAGTTTGGTGAATGTGTGGATCACCGCTAATGGGATTATGCACTTGGACCCTATAACACAATGATGGTGTGATGAGATCTATCCCACCAGATAATCAACAAAAACTAAATTGTAAGTTGAGGTAATTATATATTTTCTCATAAATTAATTATAAATTACATGTGAATATCCTACTATTCTATTTTTGGTGTTTTAATATAGTCAAGTAATCTATATTTTTTTTTAGACATGAAATTTTAATCATGTGTGGAAATGGTTACACATAAATTAAGGCTAAAATCTGAGTTTTTCATACCATCACAGGATGCTTCCGCTGTTCTAGGAACCTACAGGTGGTATATGAGCAGTCACATGTTTAATTTATAATGATTTATTATTCATTGATTGATTTCATGTGTTTGTGTTTTATTTTACTTATATCAATTAATTTTAATATTCTTCATCATTATCTCTTATCTCTATTAATTCTCAATAACATAACTAGTAATCAGTTAATGATTTAAAATGAAGAAACATTTGAAGAATTCCATCTCGAGGTTCCAAAGGATCTTCCTAGACAAAACCATAATACACGACATGTACTTCCCACATACACTTCATGTAATTTTGTTTTGGAATCCATATCTCATGATAAAGTCAGATAGATCCGAAAAAAGTGGATAAGCATGTAGATATGGATATATTGACACATGACATGAAGAACTGCACACTATGTAACCACTCTACATGATGTGTTGTCCCTGTTTTATCACTTTTGAGAACACGGGGTGTCCTAGTGAACTATGTATCAGTTACACGACACAAGGATGAATGAGATATGAAACTCTGAGGCCAAACACCATGTATTACTAGTACACTCCATGTACCTTATCCATTATAGGAAACACAGCCAAACCAAGACATGAGCTATAGACATAGATAAAATACAACACATGTCATGTACTATAGTACATGCCATGTCGTCTTCTGCAGATGATTCACATGTGATTTGTGTGTCATTGTTTTTAAAACGTACACACCATGTAATATGATTGATAATTATATATTAAATATATTCTGTTTTAAAATTTTGGATAAGATCACAAAGTTCCCTCCAAGTACACTTGTGTACTTAATTAATTTTAAATGAAATTAATTTTGTTTTAAATTATAGACTATAGTGAGTTATTGATTCTTAGATGAAATTATGATAAATTGAATTAAATGGATTAATTCATGGTGAATTATCTTAATTAAATAAGTAATTGATGTAATTGATAACTATATTGAAAATTTATGATCGTTTCTAGATGTGTGGATAACCATGACATTAGACTAGCTCTTTATATGTGATAGTTTACTTTTAATTTACTATTATTAAATTAAAATTGATGGTCTATGAGTCATCCCCTCCTTCTTATTATGTAAGGGCTTATGTGCTTGTATTTTATTTTATGTAAACTCCATTAGACCCCCTTACCTACATGTGAGTAAAAGATTAAGTAAGTATGGAGCTCTAAGGAGAGTGGATGCGGTCCAAGTCTAAGAGATGAGGCAAAACCAATCAAAGTGATACATATTAGCCAAAGGTGTAATGCTGCAACCAGAACCAAGCTATGGTTCAAGGTGTTTTCCCCTAGGGTTGAGGGTTATTTTATCATATTCTTGATAAACTAACCATTAGAGAATCTCATTATCATGCCACTTATATTTTTTTTTGTTTTTTGCATGGTTAATTATTTATATATGTTGATACAACATGATCACCTAATAAATGAATTAATAAGAATGCAATATGGAATAAACTATAACTAGATTATGTGTAAATGTTTTATCAAACATGTTAAATCACTTAAGTAAAATCCACTTAATATTAATTAGGCATGTGAAAAGATAAAATGGTATTTACAAATAAAAAACCTATAAAATAAAATATTAATTCAATATGAACTTCCACTACTTAAGTTAGAAATGACCTCATAGTTCATAGAACTTGAACAACCCAAGTTGGGGTATTTTTAATTATTGTGGAACTTATAGCTTGATGTTTTGGGTTGAATTAACTTGGTTTACATCAAGGGTTGGCTACCCAAAAAGTACTAGGTGTAACTAAGAGGCAAAGGTTAAGGAAATAAAAAATGGTATTTTAGGACTGGGGAGTCCACTCAAAGGATCATTGAACTGTGAGTTAATGCAGTTGGAAAGTTATGCCTACCTAAAACCCTTCAAATAGATTGTCAGACCCAAGTAAGGGTTATGAGAAGGGGAATATGGATCCTTACCACTAGAATATCTAAGAGAAAAGATATTTTAAAATTTATGGTGGGATATTGGGTTTTAAAAAATAGTGGGAGATTAATGGAATTTAATTAATTTTAAATTTATTAATATGTTTTTTAATCAAAACAAGTACTAATAATATTCTATTAATTTATAGAAATGTTAAATAAAATGAATTTGATAATATCACTGTGATCCATACTATATAAGGATAACCTTCTCTTAGGTGTGAATTTCCAGGAATGTTATAGGTGCTTGTGCATTATACTATGCCACAAATAGAAATTATACATGCTAGAAACCCCAATTCATGAGTTTATTTCCAAAGAGGCTAATGAGGAAGAAGTATCTCTCAATTTGAAGCATGTAGATGATGATATGAACATCCAATGTTTTATGATATTTTATATATATAATTATATTTGAAAAAAATATAAGGATATAGACACACATAACACAATTTATCACCTTAAGGATCTCTATCAAGAGAAGGTGAGATTAAGGAGATATGAGATCTCTAATGCATTTTTTATGTGAAATCTTGGAGAGTTGGTGTGTTATACCACGAGATTTTATGAAAAATATTCTTTTAATTTCATTAATGTCTTGTGTTGTATGCTACACCAAGATTACCTTGCACTATACGCAACACCGTATTAGCTTGCAGTATACGCAACACTATTCTTGGATCGTGTTACACACAATTTTGATAATAGTTATTCTACGCAACATTGAGTATATATATATATATATATATATTCAATGTATAAATGAAATATGGTTGGATTCTGTTATACGAAACAATGAAGTATTATTTCACAACACGCAACCCTGACTTGGCTTGCATTACACGCAACCGCGACCTTCCTCGATAGCGTGTGTTGTACGTAATACCAGGTTTTACTAAACAACGATATATTATTATAATATTATTATGAACTAGCCGTTATGAATAGTATTAAGTAAATTTTTAATTTTATAACATTATTATTCATCTTACACATTTTCTAGAACATGGTATAAGAACAAAATAAATTTTTCAGGTAAAATAAGTATTTTTCAAAAAATGCTGTTTTGCCGCCTTTTGATGGCGCACCCAATTTAAATCTAGTTTTTGACATGTTTATAAGTTCAATTTGACAAAATAAAATTCTTCTTTGGAATCAAGAAATAAAAATTTACTTTGGATAAATTTTTCGTATTATTCTGGTAACTTTCATATTTTGATGAATAGTAAAAACACGCTATATTTTAATGAAAAACAACTTTTTTCATCGTAATAATTTATATGGTTAAATTATAATATTTAATGGTTTTAAAGTATAAATATAATATATTTTTACCATTTAATATAATTTATGTCATTAGCATTGATTTTACATTAAATTCGTAGGTTAAATCAATTCAATCTTTTACAATGTTTTAAACAAAAGCTGTTTTAATTCGACAACGGGATTAATTTTAATATAATTTCTGCAACTTCTGTGTATTTAATTTGAAAAAATGGATTCTATATTTGGAATCATTGGGTCCAAATTATGTTAATAGGATACTTTTTATTTTTGGGAATTATGAATAGTAACTACGGTAAATTTTATTTACCATAGTTAAAGGTAAATCGGGTAATTAAGGGTAAATATAATATTATAAAATTACCCTAACACATGCCAAAATTCTATTGGATGGCTAAAAGTAAACCCATATCAACTAAGTGTCGGATTATATTCATTTTATGGACTTTTGACCATGAAAATAATTTAATTATTATTAAAACCAAAGAAAGTGACAACATGTCACTCTCTTAAATCTTATAAGTATAATAATTTTAATTTAGTGATAAACATAATAAACCTTTGAACATGAATAGTCTCCAGAAATCTAATAAAATTATCTACATCATGATAATTTATTTATAATTTTTAGGGATTAAATAATTTTCATTAATGGTGATACATTAATGATACAGAAATTATTTATTAGGTGGAAAATAAGTAATATAGTTTTTATTGAAATAATAATACCCATTAAAGGCCCAAAAACCTGAAAAAAACTTATTGGTAGTGTATATATACACCTTAATCATCCAATTACCTCATATATAACAGTTTGGATCCTTATAAAAGTGATTATGACACTTATATTATATTTTTTTAAATGATGCCAAAGTTTTCACCTTCATAATTTAATAAATATAACAATTTAAATATTGTGATTTTAAGATGATAAATTCAAGTAAAAGTATTATTTTTAAATTTAATATATTTATCTTCATCATAGAATTTTATTTTAAATTTTTATGCAACAAATCAGTATATTAAATAATTATACAAAAATGTTGTAGTAATTATTTTATTAAGAGATGAACCAAATAAATGGTTTTAAAAATAATAAAATAAATATTATATTAACTATTTAATGTGATCCACTAATTTTATATATACATATGACCTTTTATGAATCTATTAAATCTTTTATTTCTAACACATCTTCTGTATATATTTTATTTAAATTCAAATAAATGAATAGTGTCAAAATTGACACTATTGTTATTTTATAAAAATAACATATTATAAAATTGTTTAAAAATCACAAAAATATTTAAAAATTATAAATTTAAATTTATATGGTCTATAATGTTATAAAGGAAAAAATTATGGAAAATTCACAATAAATAAGTAATTATTTGTTATAATTAAAAATTTAGAATTTTATTACCACAAATAAACTTAAATAGATTAAATAAGGATAAATCAAAATGATAAGGTTTAAAATAAGATCCAAACATGTCTAAATTTGATTGGTTGATTATATTACAACCATATCTCATCTAATATTAGAATATGAGTCATTTTTGGAGGTTTTTAAGTGGGGTTATATTTATTATAAATTAATATTTTTAAGAATTCCAAAGGTGCCCCTCTCCTCCCTTATAAAAGGGCACCTCCTCCCTCTCCTCCTCACACCAATTTGAGACTTCAAGCTCAGAAAAACCCTGCCAAATTATCTTCTCCACTTCCCTAGAAACATCCTAGAGGTTATGGTCTACTTTAAAGACCAATCTTAGTGCCCTAAGAGGAGGTTTCAAAGAGGCGTATCGAAGAAGAGATAATTTCTTCTCCCGATTATTTCAAGCTTCTTTCTTCTTCAACATCTTCTTCTTTAAGTTGTTTCATTATAAAGTAATAAAATTAGTATCACTAATATACTGATTTGTTATTATAAATATGAAACAACCCCATTTCACCTTCTATCCATCCTACGAAAAACAAAATCACCGCGCGTGCGTACGTACGGAATACCGTCTCCACGCCGTGGTGTAATCTTTTTTTCCACCAACACCTTACATGGATGGGTATAATGGTGTAAAGAATAACTATAAATAGTTATTATAACATCATAATGATTCTGATATGTTGTATCATCCACTCCAATTCAATTCAATAATTATGGAAACGATATCATCGCTCGTGCGTACGTACGGACTACCGTCTCCACGACGCGATGAGATTCATTATCCATGTTAACCATTTAAGAATGATTATAAAGTATATATAAGAAATAATAATGAAATATATGACATTATAAATCTACTGGATTTATTTATATATGTATTTCATCTACTTAATTCCATTCAACTCAATAAGGAAACGAAAACAGCGTTCATGCGTACGTACGACCCACCGTCTCCATGAACGGTGTATTTCATTCCATTTATCGATCTATTATATATATGTATATTCTGAATATATATTATATATAAATCATGTTTTATATTCTGGAATTATGTAATTGTGATCTAAGTAATCATATGAATAATTACAAGTCAAAGCACGGACGACAAATGAAACGATTTTACCCAAAACACTCTTTAACATGGAATTTACAAAAGAACGGGTAATATAAAGTCATAAGTGAATCATATATGATATCATAACAATGAATATGATTCTGTAATAAGTCAATGACATTATTTAAATCATTATACAGGAGGTTCGGATACATACGAAGCATATCAGACATAAGGTAAGGGATAATTTTTCAAATTTCATTTTTATCCGAGATTGCTTATTTGTAAGTATTTACTGGGGTTATTGTTATCATCCACGTCCATGTTTTATAAAAGTGTTTTTATGTATTTTTAATGTACTTTTTACCCATTTTGAATTTTACTACATGGTATGTAGGGAATCTTTCTTTTGTTTACGTATGAGGCACTTTTTGACTTTTCCGACAAAAGTACGAGGAGAATGTTTTTTTAACTTATACGGCATGAAAGGATATTTACGGTTTTATAAAGCCTTATTTTCATGAATCTTCCTCCAAAATATTTCATGACTATTTTCAACAAAATCCTTTTCTTTTAAAATTTCATTACATTTTGTTAAAAGAGAATGATTTTTAAGAAGAAATGATATTTTCCTCAAGAATTCATTTCAAGTGTTTTATCAAAACCATTTTTCATCTAAGATGACATTATTTCATATGTGTATGTTTCAAGTATCATGTCTCTATTATTTACAAGGTTTCACTTTTCTTATTATGAAATGATATCCATTTCTTTTATATGGATTTTGTGATGATGGGATGATGTTTATGAAACCCATTTTATTCTTTGGGTTATGATGAATGTTTTAAGTTTATTTTGTGGCACAAGTAAGAATGATTTCATTATGATATGGGTGGGACCTATATCTCCCTCCAAAACATTGGGTAAAGATTTTATATCTCATGAGATAGACATGGCTGGAACGGTAAGTTAATCCGGTTCAGTGTTATAGGACTGAAATGAGGAGTGAACTCGATTCAGAATGGGACTTTGTCCACTAAGATGGTCTTGGCAGCAATGCCTTGGCTACTATGGAAATCATTACATGTGCTTAATGGATGCTACAATTACATGTTTTATTCCCATGCTATGTTATCATTATTTATGTTCCATTATGATCTATGCCTTATGTACTTCCATGTTTTATGTCGTTGCTCAAGATTTTAATGTTTAAACTTTATGTTCATGTTTTTAAGTTCCAATGTATATGGTATGTTTTATTTTATCCATGCTTACCCTTACTAAGAATTTGAGCTCACCCTTTTTATGTTTTATTTTCCCCTAGGATCAAAAGAAAGTTTTTAGGTCAGGAAACAAAAATTGGAATATCTTTATGGGAGATGTTTAAAATCTTTCACCACGATTAGAAGATTACATTCCATGTTTCCAAAGACACTAAACTATTACGGTCCTTGTGTGTCTGTTTTTGTTATGTATTAAGTATTCCACAAAAGTAATGTAATGTCCATGTACGTCAAGCTTAGGGTCTCTACAGTTGGTATCAAAGGAAAGGTTTAGTCAACCTTTAGAAACTAGGATGTAAAAACGTTAGTGAGATTCCTAGAGATATTTCTAAGGTATGTCTAGGGATGCACCTAAGGATAAGAATACGTATAAGATATAGTCCTAGAACTACGGTAATGATCTTTTAATTTATCCTAAGATGTTAGATATTGAGGGTGATCCCCCTTTACTATGTTGTTTTCCCTAGCATGATTTTTGCCTCTCACACTATTCTTTTTGGGTTTTAGAAAATGGCTGGAAATAGGAAGATTCATGATAATGGAGGATATGACGGACAATGGAATGATTTTCTTCATGATAAACCAAATGAAATGGGATCTGGAATTCGAAACATCATTATTATTCCTAATCAGAAATCTCATAATATGATCAACAATCTCAACTTTGGTAAGCTTCCCGACTCAGATAATAAGAGAAAGATGGAGTTTCATGATGATCATAGAAGAAATAAAGTTCAATTTCCCTCATGTAAATCGTGTGGGAAGAGGCATCAGGGAGATTGTTTCAAAGGAACTGGAAGATACTTTGGGTGTGGAAAAGAAGGACACAAAGCCAGTAAGTGCAAAGGAAAAGGTTCAGTTAACACCATAGACAAGGATAATGGTATTGCTACGACATCAACAATGATTAGATGTTTTAAATGTGGAATGTACGAGCATTATACAAAACAATTCTCTAATGGAAAATCTCATGAAGAGAATTGGCATGGTCATATGGGTAGTATTTATGTGGATGATGATGAGGAGACTACAAATGATATATGAGCTGAAAGAAGTGTTGAAGCTCAGTCGGTTGTTTTAGAAGGTAGTGGAATGATTGTATGTTTATCGAGAGTTATGTTGTATAGTTAATGGTACTATGGGATAAAGAATCATCTAAGGATTGTTACACTTTTGTTTTCCTAAAATTATTTTAAAGTATATGTTGAATGGTACCAGTAACCATGGAATGTTATTCCGATATTTTTGTAAAGTAGATGATATGCGCATAATGAAGGAATAAGAAGATAATGAGATGTTTGATTGTATTCATGATCTCATGATTGATATAAGGACTAAGTGATATCATGGTTTGAGTATATAGAATTTTTAGGATTTTGGTATGAGGAAAGAGTTAACTTTTGACAGCATTCATGTTTTCACTAAGGTTTAATGGGTATTCATTTTTCAAGAGAATACATGATTAAGGTATTCACAGGATTGGAATGTGACCAACAAGATATATGGGGGATAAATGATGGTATTCACATGCTTGGTTGATGACATTTCAAGTAATCGTTTTCTTTATACTATGAGCTTGGACCGAAGTATTTTAGATAAGCCTAAGGATTGGAATGGATTATGTTGGACATAAGATAGTATTGTTTAAAGATATAACTTTTTTCGATATTATTAATGAGATGTTATAGTAAAGTAGTTTTAGAAAAAGGAAAACCTGCAGGACGGGCGACAACCCATCGCGTCGGACAAGGCTGTGGGAATCGAACCCACAACTGAAGTGCGACTGACCTTTATCGCCTACCACTGGCCTACAGGAAGTCCCTGGTTAGTAGAAACTAGTTTTATTTTATCAAGCGGTATGATATATGAAGTATAAGTTCATTTTTGGAACCATATACGATTAATCTAACCATAAGATGGACTTATAACTTTTTCTAACATTTTTTTTGAAAGAGATGGAATGAACCATCATTCTATCACATGATCTTCTAACACATCACGAATAACAAATTCAACTTCATTTCTTTAAGGGATGAAGTGTAAATTGTTCAATTCACGAACAACAGTGAGATTGTACCAAAATCATTCAAGTATTTCTTTTAATTCATCAACTTTAGGGAAATGATCTTGAAAACCAAAAATATTGTCCTAGTTCCCTTATATCCGATGAATCGGATGGTACCTTAGATCATCACAAATAAATAACTTTGTGATTGTTGTCTTTTTCATAGCCATGTTCTCTACCACTCTCCATCAGAACTTGATGGTTAGATTTTTCTTCCATATCCATATTTTCACCTATGTTCTCCTACATGGAAACCCAGTGATGAGTTAATTTGGGTAACCGTTACATTTCATACTTTAGTTTTTAAATCCATGTTTTGGTATTCCTTTTTACGATGTGGGTTTCTATTAAACAAAATTTTGAGTAGTAAACCATTTATAGCCCCGACGAATTTCGAGGGAGAAATTCATTTTAAGGGGGGTAGAATGTAACACCCCGAGATTTTATGAAAAATATTCTTTTAATTTCATTAATGTCTTGTGTTTTATGCTACACCAAGATTACCTTGCGCTATACGCAACACCGTATTAGCTTTCAGTATACGCAACACTATTCTTGGATCGTGTTACACACAATTTTGATAATAGTTATTCTACGCAACATTGAGTATATATATATATATATATTAAATTTATAAATGAAATATGGTTGGATTATGTTATACAAAACAATGAAGGATTCTTTCACAACACACAACCCTGACTTGGCTTGCATTACACGCAATCACGACCTTCCTCGATAGCGTGTGTTGTACGCAATACCGGGTTTTACTAAACAATGATATATTATTATAATATTATTATGAACTAGCCATTATGAATAGTATTAAGTAAATTTTGAATTTTATAACATTATTATTCATCTTACACATTTTCTAGAACATGGTATAAGAACAAAATAAAATTTTCAGGTAAAATAAGTATTTTTCAAAAAATGCTGTTTTGCCGCCTTTTGATGGCGCACCCACTTTAAATCTAGTTTTTGACATGTTTATAAGTTAAATTTGACAAAATAAAATTCTTCTTTGGAATTAATAAATAAAAATTTACTTTGGATAAATTTTTCGTATTATTCTGGTAACTTTCATATTTTGATGAATAGTAAAAACACGCTATATTTTAATGAAAAACAACTTTTTTCATCGTAATAATTTATATGGTTAAATTATAATATTGAATGGTTTTAAAGTATAAATAGAATATATTTTTACCATTTAATATAATGTATGTCATTAGCATTGATTTTACATTAAATTCGTAGGTTAAATCAATTCAATCTTTTGCAATGTTTTAAACAAAAACCTGTTTTCATTCGACAACGAGATTAATTTTAATATAATTTCTGAAACTTCTGTGTATTGAATTTGAAAAATTGGATTCCATATTTGGAATCATTGGGTCCAAATTATGTTAATAGGATACTTTTTATTTTTGGGAATTATGAATAGTAACTACAGTAAATTTTATTTACCATAGTTAAAGGTAAATCGGGTAATTAAGGGTAAATATAATATTATAAAATTACCCTAACACATGCCAAAATTCTATTGGATGGCTAAAAGTAAACCCATATCAACTAAGGTTCAGATTAGATTCATTTTATGGACTTTTGACCATGAAAATAATTTAATTATTATTAAAACCAAAGAAAGTGACAACATGTCACTCTCTTAAATCTTATAAGTATAATAATTTTAATTTAGTGATAAACATCATAAAACTTATAAAATGAATAGTCTACAGAAATATAATAAAATTATCTACATCATTATAATTTATTTATAATTTTTAGGGATTAAATAATTGTCATTAACGGTGATACATTAATGATACCGAAATTATTTATTAAGTGGAAAATAAGTAATATAGTTTTTATTGAAATAATAATACCCATTAAAAGGCACACAAACCTGACCAAAACTTATTGTTAGTGTATATATACACCTTAATCATCCAATGACCTCATATATAACCGTTTGGATCCTTATAAAAGTGATTATGGCACTTATATTACTTTATTTTAAATGATGCCAAAGTTGTCACCTTCATAATTTAATAAATATAACAATTTAAATATTGTGATTTTAAGATGATAAATTCAAGTAAAAGTATTATTGTGAAATTTAATAGATTTATCTTCATCATAGAATTTTATTTTAAATTTTTATGCAACAAATCAGTATATTAAATATTTATACAAAAATATTGTAGTAATTATTTTATTAAGAGATAAACCAAATAAATGGTTTTAAAAATAATAAAATAAATATTATATGAACTATTTAATGTGATCCAATAGTTTTATAGATACATATGACCTTTTATTAATCTATTAAAGCTTTTATTTCGAAAATATCTTCTGTATATATTTTATTTAAATTCAAATAAATGAATAGTCTCAAAATTGACACTATTGTTATTTTATAAAAATAACATATTATAAAATTGTTTAAAAATCACAAAAATATTTAAAAATTATAAATTTAAATTTATATGGTCTATAATGTTATAAAGTAAACAATTATGGAAAATTCACAACAAATAAGTAATTATTTGTTATAATTTAAAATTTATAATTTTATTACCACAAATAAACTTAAATAGATTAAATAAGGATAAATCAAAATGATAAGGTTTAAAATAAGATCCAAACATGTCTAAATTTGATTGGTTGATGATATTACAACCCTATATCATCTATTCTTCGAATATGAGTCATTTTTGGAGGTTTTTAAGTGGGGTTAGATTTATTATAAATTAATATTTTTAAGAATTCCAAAGGTGTCCCTCTCCTCCCTTATAAAAGGGAACCTCCTCCCTCTCCTCCTCACACCAATTTGAGCATTCAAGCTCGGCCAACCCCTGAAAAATTATCTTCTCCACTTCCCTAGAAACATCCTAGAGGTTCTTTTCTACTTTAAATACCAATCTTAGTGCCCTAAGAGGAGGTTTCAAAGAGGCGTATCGAAGAAGAGGTAATTTCTTCTCCCGATTCTTTCAAGCTTCTTTCTTCTTCAACATCTTCTTATTTAAGTTGTTTCATTATAATGTAATAAAATCAGTATCAATATTATACTGATTTGTTATTATAAATATGAAACAACCCCATTTCACCTTCTATCCATCCTACGGAAAACAAAATCACCGCGCGTGCGTATGTACGGAATACCGTCTCCACGCCGTGGTGTAATCTGTTTTTCCACCAACACCTTACATGGATGGATATAATGGTGTAAAGAATAACTATACATAGTTATTATAACATCATACTGATTCTGATATATTGTATCATCCACTCCAATTCAATTCAATAATTATGGAAACGATATCATCGCTCGTGCGTACGTACGGACTACCGTCTCCACGACACGATGAGATTCATTCTCCATGTTAACCATTTAAGAATGATTATAAAGTATATATAAGAAATAATAATGAAATATATGACATTATAAAGCTACTTGATTTATGTATATATGTATGTCATCTACTTAATTCTATTCAACTCAATAAGGAAACGAAAACAGCGTTCATGCGTACGTACGACCCACTGTCTCCATGAACGGTGTATTTCATTCCATTTATCGATCTATTATATATATGTATATTCTGAATATATATTATATATAAATCATGTTTTATATTCTGTAATTATTAAATCATGATCTAAGTAATCATATGAATAATTACAAGTCAAAACACGGACGACAAATGAAACGATTTTACCTAAAACACTCTTTAACATGGAATTTACAAAAGAACGGGTAATATAAAGTCATAAGTGAACCATATATGATATCATAACAATTAATATGATTCTGTAATAAGTCAATGACATTATTTAAATCATTATACAGGAGTTTCGGATACATACGAAGCATATCGGACATAAGGTAAGGGATAATTTTGCAAATCTCATTTTTATCCGAGATTGCTTATTCGTAAGTATTTACTGGGGTTATTGTTATCATCCATGTCCATGTTTTCTAAAAGTGTTTTTATGTATTTTTAATTTCCTTTTTACCCATTTTTAATTTTACTACATGGTATGTAGGGAATCTTTCTTTTGTTTACGTATAAGGCACTTTTTGACTTTTCCGACAAAAGTACGAGGAGAATGTTTTTTTTAAATTATACGGCATGAAAGGATATTTACAGTTTTATAAAGCCTTATTTTAATGAAGCTTCCTCCAAAATATTTCATGACTATTTTCAACAAAATACTTTTCTTTTAAAATTTCATGACATTTTGTGAAAAGAGAATGATTTTAAAGAATAAATGATATTTTCCTCAAGAATTCATTTCAAGTGTTTTATCAAAACCATTTTTCATCTAAGATGACATTATTTCATATGTGTATGTTTCAAGTATCATGTCTCTATTATTTACAAGGTTTCACTTTTCTTATTATGAAATGATATCCATTTCTTTTATATGGATTTTGTGATGATGGGATGATGTTTATGAAACCCATTTTATTCTTTGGGTTATGATGAATGTTTTAATTTTATTTTGTGGCACAAGTAAGAATGATTTCATTATGAGATGGGTGGGACCTATATCTCCCTCCAATGCATTGGGTAAAGATTTTATATCTCATGATATAGACATGGATGGAACGATAAGTTAATCCGGTTCAGTGTTACAGGACTGAAAAGAGGAGTGAACTCGATTCAGAATGGGACTTTGTCCACTAAGATGGTCTTGGCAGCAATGCCTTGGCTACTATGGAAATCATTACATGTTCTTAATGGATGCTAAAATTACATGTTTTATTCCCATGCTATGTTATCATTATTTATGTTCCATTATGATCTATGCCTTATTTACTTCCATGTTTTATGTCGTTGCTCAAGATTTTAATGTTTAAACTTTATGTTCATGTTTTTAAGTTCCAATGTATATGGTATGTTTTATTTTATCCATGCTTAACCTTACTGAGCATTTGAGCTCACCCTTTTTATGTTTTATTTTCCCCCAGGATCAAAAGAAAGTTTTTAGGTTAGGAAAAAAAATTGGAAGATCTTTATGGGAGATGTTGAAAATCTTTCACCACGATTAGAAGATTACGTTCCAAGTTTCCAAAGACACTAAACTATTACGGTCCTTGTGTGTCTATTTTTGTTATTTATTAAGTATTCCGCAAAAGTAATGTAATGTCCATGTACGTCAAGCTTAGGGTCTCTACATGGTGATAGCTGAAAAAATGTAGTCAAGATGATTGGATACATTGAGTGCATGGACATCTTGGGTTTTAAGATCCTTGATGATATGCACATAGATCTCATTCTGTCATCACTACCTAAAAACTTCTTTAGTTTTATTGTGAATTATAATATGAGTAATAGTGAGAAGACACTTTTGGAAATTCTTACATAAATTCTCCAAGTTTATAAAGACATGGTGCATAAAAAACCCACTATACTTATGGTGAATAAGAAAAGGAAGAACAATAAAAATGAGATGAAGACTCATTCTAAGTTTAAGGCTTTAGAGCAGCATCCTTCTAAGAAGAAGAAAATACAAAGGAAAGTAAAATAATAGGATGCAATATGTTTTGCATATGGTAAGTAGGACCACTGGAAGAGGAATTGAATCTATCCAAAGAAGCAAGGGGAAGATTTAGGTGCATTCATTATTGAGTGTAATATTTCCATATCTACTAGTTGGGTATTAGATATAGCATGTGGTGCTCACATTTGTATTGAAATATAGGAACCAAGTATATTTCATAAGATTACCAAAGATGAGGTGGATCTATGGGCTGCTAGTGGAATGAGGCTAGCTACTCTTACCATTGGATACTTACATATCACATTTTTTACAACATTGATTTTGGTTTTAAAGATTTTTTATTATGTTCCTAGTGTTACCAAAGACATTATTTCTGCTTCTTGTTTAGATATGGATGGATTTATTTTTAGATTTGGAAATAAGGGTTACTAATTTTATAAAGATAACATATTTTTTGGTATGAAACATTTGAATAATGGTCTTTTTGTTTTTAATTTGTGAAAACCAAGTATTGAAAATTTATAATGAAACAAACACACACAACTCATATAACACCTAGTTGTGGTTCCACCATTTAGTCATGTAAATGAGAAGTGTTTGAAAAACCTCAATCAAGATGGTTAGTTAGAATATTTTGAGCATAAACCACCTGAAAGATGTCACACATGTTTATAATAAAATATAACAAAACCACCATTCATAGTTTAAGGTGAAAGGGCCATGAAAATTCAAGATTTGGTACACACCAATGTGTGTGGATCTTTTCAAGTAGAGGCTAGAGGTATATTTTCATACTTTATTTCTTTTTTTCTGATGACTTGAGAAAGTATGGTTATATCTACTTAATGAGTTATAAGTATGAATCATTTTAGAAGTTTAAAGAGTACTGGAATGAGGTTGAGAATCAATTTAATAAGAAGATAAATAAACTTCGATCGGATTGAGGTGGTGAATATCATAAATAATACTCTATTGAATTTATATGGGAGTATAATATTTTATCTCAACTCACTCCACCTTATACAATACAGTGGAATGATGTTAGTGAAATGAGTAACCATAACTTATTGAACATCGTAAGGTTGATGATGAGTCATTCAATCCATCCATTATCTTTTTGGGTATATACATTATAGAAAACATCATACATACTAAAATTAGTTCCAACTAAAGTGGAAAACGAAATTCCCTTTGAATTATAGAGTAGGAAGAAACATATTTTGTCACATGTTTGTGCATGGGGTTATGAGGAGTTTGTTAAGGCTAGATCAAGTAATGAACTAGTGCTCTGAGACATGAAGTGTATATTTATAGGGCATCCTAATGAAAATAAGGGATAATACCTATACAACTATTCAAACAAGAAAGTTACTATTGTAAGACATGCCATCTTTCTTGAGAGGGAGCACATACTCAAGGAGGATAGTGGGAGAAAGATTTACTTCGATGAAGTTGATGCTCAAGATATACAAGAGTTGGTATAGGAGTAGATTCTACTGGTCCCCATGGAAGATGTTGTTCTTGAAACACTAGTGTTGCATAAGAGAACTAGAGAGATTTGGTTTTCTAGTCACTTATGATAGTGACTCATTATTAGTTTACAATAATTATTCTCTATCCTAAAAGGAGATAATATAGAGCTCATAAGATGAAAGGTGTCAAGAAACCATGAATTCTGAGATGGATTCCATGTATCAAAACTAAGTTTGAGTTCTGATCGATCCACCAGTTGATGTAAATCATGTTGCGTGTAAATGTATATTCAAGAGAAATATGGACATGAAAGGTAAATTTAATACCTATAAATCATTATTATAGGATAAAGGGTTTATAAAACATCAATGTATTGACTATGAAGAAATTTTTTCTCTAGTTTACATATTTAAATCCATCAGAATTTTGTTTCCCATAGCATATTACCATGACTATGATATTTGGAAAATAGATTTTAAAAATGAATTCCTTAACATAAACCTTCAAAAGGATGTGTATATGACACAACCATAAGGATTTTTGACTTTGGGAAATTATAAAAAAGTTATAAAAGTTTTTGATATTCATTTATGGATTAAAGAAATCATCCAAGGCATAGATAATTAGATTCTATTAAATCATAACATAATTTGGTTTCATTAGGAATGAATGTGATCCATGTGTTTACCAGAGGTTTAGTTAGAGTATAGTTGTTTTCATAGTAGTATATTTTGATGAAATATTACTAATTATAAATGATATACTAGACTTACAAGAGTTTAAGGCTATTGGATTAGTGTAGGGTGATATATCTTGGATGATGTTGGCTCAAATTCTTGCGGCCCATACTACGCACCATGATGCAACTCTCACGAGTCGTGCTGACTAGACGAAACTAATATGGCGATGTAGCAGTGCAGAATTGGGAGACAACAACACTATAGCCCCATATAATTTTAGCCACCAAACACTATATAATCTTGGGATTGGGTGGCCATGAAACTATAGCGATGCAGACATCTAGCCACCATTCACTATAGTAGTGAAATTTTTATTTGCGGTTGGTGGCACAATACTTAATATAAGGCCCCAACCTTAAAAATTACTTAATCTTGAGATAATTCATTAATTTGAATTTAATTCACATCGAGGATGTTTTTAGGTTTAGATATTTATAGAATTAGGTCATAACTCATACATAAAAACTTAAATATTAGAAGTAGACACTTCTACACAATATCCATTTTTTCATAAAACAAAAACTCTTTAAAAAGAAACATGGTATCGTTTCAAATTTTAACAACATAAATTTTCCTTGATCCCATCCTTGACTCTATTCTTAATTAATACCTAGGAAAAACATTTCAAAACTTGGGATGAGCTTAAAAAGCCCAGTAAGGGATACAAAAAGAAAGAAAAACTGTTAGTCTTGGGAAAACATGAAAACCATAAACACTTTATAATAAAGTAATGATTTTAAACTTTAATAAGTAGTAAGTATACTTCATTGAATATAAGATCATTTCTTACCCTTTTTTTAACCAAAATATTACCATAAAGCCCATAGAAAGCAACATATTACATATATAGGTAACTTCAGACATAAACATACCTAAATAGAATAACCATACAGTCAATTTCAACACATACCACTAAATGGAATAACCATACTACCAAATTACATACCCAATGCATTGGAGGTTATAACATAACCACCCATACTTGTTTTATCATGGAACCACCTGTCTTTGGTTTATCATATAACCACCCATCATTGGTTTATCATATAACCACCCCTCAAATGACCAAGTACTATTATATAATCATAACACATAAAATGTTTCAAATATCAAAATTTCACAAATAACATTTCATTTGCAATCACAAGAAATCATTTCAAGATATTTAAATATTCAATCCATTACAAAAACCATTTTCAATACCAAAACACCCAAAAATGGAATAATGGATTTCTTTTCCTTTAAAAACATTAACTCTTATAGAGGAAGCCATATAATAGTTAATGGTTACAGCGGAAGAGGAGTCATTTTCACCTCATACGTTAAATATTAATAGATATGAAAAAGTATTATTCTATAAATACCTAAGATACTAACTTAATATTCTTTATTAGACCATTTCAGTCTTGGGTTTTTGTGTGGGAAACTTTGAGATCTCTTTGTATTTTTATTCTTTTAAAACTAGTGAAATTATGCCTCACAATGTATGTAGGTATCATTTCCCAAACCACATAAATATATGTGTCCCAATATCTTCTTATAAATCTTTTATTTTCCCATTTTACTTTTCTATGAATCATATTCCACTTCATTACTACCATTGTTTTTTGCAAGAACTACATGATTGAGAAATTTCATCTCTAAGAAGGACTTAGGTGAATAATCCTACATTATAGGGATCAATATCATTTATGATAGATCCATGAGGATTCTTAGACTAAGTCAAGGTACATACATTGATTGGATACTGAAGAGGTTCAGTATGGAATAATACAAGAGTGGATTGGTTCCAATGTCACACAGTATACATCTTTCTAAGAAAATGTGTCCTTAGACACAAGATGAAAGAGATTGAATGAGTAAGATTCCATAGTCCTATGAAATATAATTCATCATGTGCACCATGTTATTTATGAAGATTTATTTTTCCCATCATTTATGCATGATAGGAAGATATCAAGAAGATCCAAGTGAACAACATTTGACTTATTTTAAGACTATCCTTAAGTATTTGAGGTGAACTAAGGATATATTCTTGGTGTATGGAGGATATGAAGATATATTTATTAGGGGTTACATAGAATATAGATTTTATAAAATAAAAATGAACTAAATCCATGGTCTAGATATATATTTTATCTAAAAGGAGGACCCATGAGAGGGAAGTGTTTAAATCTGCTAGTTATTACTGATTCTACAGCAAAATCTGAGTGAATTGTAGCTTCCGATGCACCCAAGGAAGCAGTTTGGATTTTCAACTTTGTCCAAGAGCTTAATGTGGTGCCTAGAAGTAAAGACTCTATCATATTTTACTATGATAACACTATAACGATGGATCTCTCTAAGGATCCATGATCACACCCAAGGACAAAGCACATACTTCAGAAGTTTCATTTCTTGAGAGATTTTTCTCAATGAGGTGAAGTTGCAGTGAGTAGAGTATATCCCAAGGGAAAAATGGTATACCCATTGAACAAGGATTTATCTCATTATATACATTATTATCATGTGATAGATATAGGAACGAAATTTATTATTAGTTGGATCTAGTGAAAGTGGGAGTATGTTGGAGTTGGTTCCCTAGAACCAACTTTTTTAGTACCTGGTTACATTTTTTCATTATTAATGAAGATTTATTATCACATTACTGTTGTACCACTACATAAAATTGGTATATGATAATGTTCTACAAATATATGTCATGATAAAAGTTCATAGAAGTTCCCTTCTATAGTGATAACCTAGAGGTTCCATTACATCATTCTTGAATAGATGTTCTATGACCAGATGATATTGTATGATAGGGCATAGAAAATATAGTCTATCAGATATAGGAGGATCATAAGAAATTGAGACACCTTATCATGGTGTTCTACTTTGGTAATCTTCAAGATAGGAGTGTATGAAAACATACCTTTTAATAGGAAATCCACATTTCCATGTGTATTTTGATTTTCCTATATACGAATGTGTGTATTGATCATTAGAATTTAATATTATCATTAATGGATATCACGACTCTCGTAATTTCATATATTTATGAAACCTGTGATGACATATGATCACGATGAGGTAGGATAAATTGGGTACATCATAAGTGATATTGCATTAATGGATAATGTGAGGAAGGATTTATCCCTTTTATCCCTTGACAGAAGTTGATATCTCAAGCCCTTTGATTGGAATGAAACTCCTGATATAAATATGAGTCCATGGTGTTCAGTGGTAGAGTCTTTTACATAAATTCAAAGAAAGATACATCAAGAATATAAGTTGATGACACCTACATGCAACCTGTTTGATTTGAGATATCATGATAAATAGATTATATTTCATGGTAAGCATTTGAAGAAGGTTAGTTTTCATTGAAACATTAAATTCTTTCTCTATGGTATCCATGACATGTTGATATATGATAACCTTATACTTTATGTGGTTATGCTTAATGCCATTGATAAAGAGGTCTATAGGGTCACACACTTAGTTTGTTCATAATCTCAGTTAAATTCAAGTAATGAATTTAAATAGTTATAATAAATGAGATTTATTCAGTTTGGTTGATCATCATAATTTAATCACATGTTATTTGAAAGAATACATGAGATAAATAATAATAATAAATATTTATTTGAAAGTTTGATGTATATACTATTTTTTATATTTATCATAGAATATTTCAACGACATTTATTTATTAAATATTGATAAGAGAACACAGGTTGAGCTTAATGGTATGATTGGAAATGGTATAAGTGATATTTATTTATATTTTTAATACATTTCACATGTCAATAAATTAATAATAATAATAATATTATTAATGTAATTAGGGACAACTAAGATTATTAAATATGGTTAAGGGATTGCGTGTGATTTTCCAACCCTAAACCTTCCATAATAAATATCTAATTATATCACTTTTCATAACTAAATTTTGGTGTGAAAAATTGATAGAGAAAAATATAGATATCTAGAATGAGCTCCATCTTCCTCCTCTCCCAAGACTTTGAGAGAGCACCAAGAGTTATTCCTCCTTCGAGAAGAATACAACTACAGTCAACCACATACAACACAAGTGGTTAGGATCGATCAAGCTATCACCTGATGATTCTATAGATACACTTAGAGACTGCAGTACATAGGTGGATCATTAATAGATAGATTATTCACTTGGATCCTATATGTAGCATCCCTCCCTAAGTGCCACCGAATTGTGCCCTAATACGGTGGGCTATAAGAACTCAAGCGCATCTCCCTGAACACCATAGGCTGCCAACTAACAACGAGGGCCTTGGGTGTTTCCATGGTAAGACTATGCCCTCATAGAATAGCATATGCACAACGTTAAATGATAATAATAAATGGTGGAAGTATATATCATAAATAGAAGAAGAAACATAACCATAATGAATACTATGTAAGAGGAGTAAAAAAGTAGTAGAAAATGAATAATAATGGTAGATATAATTAATGATGATGGTAAGTTAAATTTCTATACAAAACATGAGTATGGGGAGATGGGGATACAAGCATATACTACATTATAGAAAAATATAAAAAAGGAATTTTTTTTACTATAAGCATCTTGAGAATTGGATCGGTCCTCTTCCCTGTGATCCATCCCTATGCTATAAATCAATCAAGCATCATAATCCAAATGCTTACCTTTATCCATACATGCGATCATAAAATCTTCTTGGGTGCTAAGGATGACCCAATTAGGGTGTGAGGTATAATCTTAGTAGGTAGGCACCCACGGTGTCTAGGAAATTCCATTTTGTTCAAAAAATAAATGAAAATGTTCCATAATAGTAAAATCAGGGAAATAAACAAATAAATAATAAACACCTTGGTCGAGGTTCCAAAAAGGACACCCGACCAATATCACCTACTTTGGCATGAGCTGGATGTCTGAAAAAAGTACCTGTAAAAGTCATAATATGTATTCAAGGTCCATTTTAAACCAAGAAACTAATGAATTCCTACCCCCAATATTTTTATTTGGCTTGGGGTCTCATTTTCATGTCATCATCAATCTTGCTCCAATATAAACATGAAACAACATATATTACATAAGTAATTAATCTGTCAAATCCATGGGTGGAGTCCCGAGACCATATATAGAAATCTAATAGAATCCTAAGGGTCTATACAGGTATCTCCAATAGAATCAATTCCATTGAGTTCATCCAAGGAAACCCATATAGGTGTTCTTTATATCACTCATGGCATGGTGACTCTGAGTCTATACCAATTATCTCACATAGGGGACCAATTATCACTTAGGGAATGGCGTAGCCATCTTTCCCATGATTCCATCCTCAGTTTTTCCCCTAGGGAACTAGTGTCACTCACGAGTACAAGTAAACCACCTAAAGAGCTCGTACCTGATAAGCCAAAGTATCAATCCTGATGCCTCAAGTAGAAACCAACCAAGCACGGTGAGTCCATCCATGGCATCCTTAAATTGGGACCCATGTTCTCTCCCATCCCATAGAAAGTGAGTCATGGTTACCAAGTACACATCACAAGGCATAACATTTATAATCACATTCCATCAATAAAATATCTCTCTATAACACACTTACAAATTAAATAAACTAAGCAATTACTTCTAAACAACAAGACACAATTTATATGGTAAAGGCTCAAGGAATTAAATGTGAGAAAGGCATGGAATGAGGCATAAAAAACAAGACCTAGATTATTTATAATCACATGTCATCAATGAAATTTCAAAATCCCAAGCTAGCAAGCTTGACTAATCATAACATTTAATACAAACCCCACAATTATGGCATAAGTAATGAGTTCAAGGTATGAAGTACATATCATGACATAATTGGAAAGCAATGTCTTATAGTATGAAACAAGGGTAGTTAACCAAATTTTATAAGCAATTAAATGTATAAAGTATTGAATTCAATGTGAATCATCAAGCATAATCATTTAAATAGAGGGTGTGAGGCATGAATCTCAAGGGCCAATATCATGGCCAACCATTTATCTTAATTCAAATTATAATTTAAGGAATTTAATCAACTCACAACTCAAACATAGGAATTTAACCATTTAAGGCATGGTAAATAGGTCATTAAGGTGTTCACACCCAAAATGGTGGCCAAAGACAAGGAAAAAACCCCACATATGGGTTTCTTTGTATGATAAGGTCATAATGGACATGGAAAACCATTTTAATTAATTTATTATATAAGAAAAAAGCATCTTCAGAAGGGTATGGAGAGTGGAACAACAATGCATCATTATAAATGTGACTAAATTATAGGGAAATACCTAGACCACCTACTAAGATGTCGTAACACTCTACTCATCCATTTTCAAGCCTTTATTTGACTTATAATGAAAGAAATCGAAGGATTTTTCAAAATCCCCCAAAATAGTACAAAATCCATCACACCATAATAGAGAAATGGATAGAGGAGTAACATTGAAATAGATTATATATAAAGATGGAACTTATCAAGACAGATCCAATTTTTCTAATGAGTATTGATTTGGACACTAGATAAAGGAGGTGGATCAAAACCTATGAAGGAGGGGAAGAAAGAGCACCATGCATGGGAATGGAGGAGAAATACGATTGAAAGAAGAGGGGAGTAAATAAAATAAGGTTTAAACATTCATTAAGTAAAAATTGGGTATTTTACCCACATAAGATGGGTCACATTGTTTGGTTTCATGGGTATCCAAACCCTGCTCCAACCATGCAACATGTTCTGTTTCAATAGGGAACACCACATGGTTAGGCACATAGTTTATCTAACCATGAGAAACCTCACTATATAAAACCTATAGGTGGTCACACATTAATTTTATCTGGGTCACATTTTTTTAAACAAACCATGTATCCCTTTGAACCCCATTGTCTACAACCACATGATTTAGAGAAACTGTATAGCATGGGCAGCACGGTTTCCTCTAATCATTCATCCTAGTCTGCCTCTTCCCATTTTGGGACTTTGGTCTTCGATCGAGCCTCAAATGCACCCAATACCTCCTTTAACCTTTTAGGAATCATTAATAGAAATGTTTAAATTAATTTAAACCAAAAATTAATGGTATTTACCATTTGAGAAAAGCTAGGACCGTGATGTAAATAGGGACAATCGATTTGAAACAATAAGATGAGGTACACCATGAAGTAAAACTATCTCATGGATGTAAATACTTCCTAACTCTTCTACATATAATGTTTTTCAAATCAGAAGAAAGTGCACAACCTTTCTCATCATATCAATGATCACCCATACTGCATCGCTACCTCATGGGGATCTTGGAAAACCTATCATGAATCCCATGATGACATCGTTCCATTTCGTCTCAGGGATAGAGAGAGGGAGTAAAAGTCCTACATGCCACTGGTCATATGACTTGACCTAATGAAAGGTGGATAAACACATGATAAAATCTGTTACCTTCTTCTTCATACCTAGTCACCAATATTGATGAGGTATATCTCGTTACATCTCAGTAAGATCAGGATGAACTGACTATATAAAGGCATGTTATTCCCTCATCAACTCTTACTGTATATCTAAAGGCACCCATACGTGACCAGAAAAGAGTAGATTCTCACTACCATCAACAACCCTACCAGGAGGTGGGTTATCTCCCGTGACACTCTCCCTCAAAACGGGGCCCTCATAATCCAATAACATCCACATTTTAACCCATTCCAGAAGGAAGGATGTCACTGCTATAACTATTAGAACTTTTTTCCTATGCGGTTGCTGAACCTATAGGTACATCTTAAAAAACAAATCCATCAGCTACCACTCACTACTAGACACCTTTAAGGCTTGTGTATGAGTCTTCCAACTCAAGGCATCAGCTAAAACATTTCCCTTTCCTAGTGTGTAAGCAAGATCAAAGTTGAAGGACTGTTGGTATTCCACCCACCCACATTGCCTCATATTCAAGTCTTTTTGTGTGTAGATATATTTGAGACTTTCATGATCTATGTAAACAACAAATATCTCACCTAACAGGTAGTGCCTCCAACAATGTAGAGGATGAACCATGACTACTATCTTGAGGTCATGAGTTGGGTAATTACACTCATGTGGCCTTAGCTTGCAAGACCCATATTCCATGACTCAATCAATATGAATCAAAACTACACCAATCTTAATTACTAAAGCATCACAATAGAATATATAACTTCTACCCACTCTAGTAAAATCAGGATCAGTGTTGAGGTGAGTCTTACCTTTAACTCTTGAAAAGATTTCTCCCAAGCTCTATACCATAGGAATTGCACATACTTCTTAGTTAGGGTCGTATGAGGTTCTACTGGGTATAAAAAATCCCAAATGAACCACTTGTAATAGCTATAAAACCCTAATAAGATACATATATCAAGCACATTATTAGGATTCTACCAAGAAATTACAACACTCACCTTCTTTGGGTCCACCGATATACTTGCCTCATAAATGATATGACCTAAGAAGTGAACCTTACTGATCTAAAATAGGAATTTACTGAGCTTTATATATAGATGGTCCTCTCTTAGTGTAATCGGAATGATCTCAAGATGATTAAAATGGTCGTGTCTAGTGCGCAAGTACACTAAGATATCATCTATAAAGACTACCACAAATGAATCAAGATACGGGTGGAAAACACAATTCATCATAGCCATAAAGACTATTAGTGCATTCATCAGAAAAAACAATATAACCAAATACTCATAAAAGTTGTACCTGCTCGGAAAATCGTACGTGATATATCTGATGGTCTCACATGAACCTGGTGGTAGCCTAACCTCAAATCAATCTTAGAGAAAACAATTTCTCCTTAGAGCTGGTAGAAGATGTCATCTATATGAGGAATTGGATACCTATTCTTTACCATTAGTTGGTTCAATTGGTTGTAATCCATGAAAAATATGAGACTACCATCCAACTTCTTAGAAAAAAGGACTGGTGAATCCCATACCGATGTGTTGGGTTTGATAAAACCTTTAGCCTCTAGATCTAAATCCACCTCTTGAGTTTATGGAGCTATGTAGGTACCCTCCTATATAGAGGAATGGACATTGGTGCCACACCTAGAACTAGATCTATGGTGAACTCAACTTCTCTCTTAGGAGGTAATCCAGACAAATATTCAGGGAAGACATCCCTAAAATGATCCACAATAGGAGGGAACTCTACAAACTATATTCCCCAACTGATCATAAAGAGACTCTCCAACTGAGCTATCACTCTTCCAAGACCAGCTCGCTTAGGTCCAGCACGATCTTCATAGATATACCATTCCACCTTATGTGTATACATGATTCTCTTAGGTGATGTGAAGGGCACTCAACAACAATAACAATATACTTGGGCATGATAGGGAACACGACATTCCATACTAAGAATGTCATCGAATCTAGTCATCTCGAGGATAAAGAAACTCTAGAAGAAACGACACCCACCAATTTCAAGGGGGAAGTCTTGGAATTGGCATATTATCTCTATTAGAACCCCTAATGGAATTCTTAGAGACACGAATCCACAAAAGTAATCTATTGAAAGACCAATAATTCCCACCCACACAACATATATGAAAGAGTGTGATGCACCTATATAAAAAGGGAAGAAACTAAAGTAGAGGTATTCATAATAGTACGTCTAACCGTAGATGGACCTGGACTTTTCTCCTTGGGTGTAGGCTGCACTGCTTAAATATTTCTTGAACTGCAGCCCTGAGATGCTACCTGACTAGCCTGAGCAGGTCCACTCTACTGATGCTAATGTTCTTGAGCCTAACTTCCACAACCATGAACACTACCACCTCAACCTGATCAGCTGGTAAAAGACCAACTCTCATCCATATATAGTGTCATAGATCCCATACATGATAGGGGTGCCGGTATAGATACCCTCTCAATGGATGTTGGAAGAAAAGAATAGAATAAGTACTGAAGGTGGCCCATCTCACCGCAAGCTTGACACTCAATTGGGTTCCTCACACAATGGGGCTTCTTATGTCCTAGCTTGACACACTAGTGAAATACTAAATAATCAGTTCATTTCACCTTACCGGAACCACCCCCACATGCACCCTCAAAATAGATCATTTGACTGCTAGAAGAACCTTCACCCTACCTCGAAACTAAACTTCCCTGGATCATATTGCTAGCTTCCCTGAGATTCCATTATATAATCAGGTCATAGTTTACTATCTCTGTAATGGTAGTCAACTGAAAGATGTTCACTTGTGAGAGGAAAATATAACTAAGGCCAACCTCAAAATGCCCCAGAGTCATCAAATTTTCACCATCTAGAGAAGGAGAAAAAAACTGAATCATGGTGAAGTGAATAGAATATTATAGAACAATCATAGTTCCCTATTAAAGATTTATGAACTCCTAGGAATGATCCACTCTCAAAGTCAGTAGTAAGAAGTGATCATAGAAGGCCGTCTAAAAGTCTATTCAGACCATACCCCGATGATGCTTAGATTGAGATATGATTTCCCACCAGAGCTTTTCATAGTCACGCAGCATGTAGGTAGTGAGCTTGACCCTTCACCCTGGTGGCATCTCAATATGGTCAAAGACATACACTATAGTATTTAACCATGATTCAACAACATGAGTCCTACCATACCCTGAGGAGGTGGGAGGATTCTACTAGTGAAAGTCTCAAGTCAGATCTTCCATAGAGGGGGTAGGCTAGGGATCACCCTGAATAGTCTTCATAAACCTAAGAAACTCTCATGGAACAGAGAATCAGTACCCAGTGGAAGATCAATAGGAGGTATATCAGGTGGCACTAGAGGAGGTACCATGGGTGGATCTGGTCCCACCACCTCCAGAGTGTGCTCATCTCCACTCTCTTAGTGTACATCATGAGGAAGTCATGGTGGCATAGCCCTACAGTTTCTAAATTCATGCCTCAGACAAAATTAAAATAGACAGGGAAAGCAGAAAAGGAAGGATAGGTACAAGCTTTCCTATAAGCACAACACAACCGACAGTCTTCTCCCAGAGCCAGTTTTAGATGATAGGATGAAATAGAAGGATCACTAAAAACATGAGAATCATAGACTACTTCCCATTTCTATAATTAGGTCAAGGTCTCTCAATTATCATGTATAAGGTCCATTTAATTATAGATATGGTTTTCACTTTAATTACATTATATATTTAAACCAATTTTTTAATTTCATTGAATTAAGTGGATTAACAACCCAATTTATAAGGGCCCATACACCTTATAAATTGAAATTGGGAATCCAATTAATGAAAACCACATCATGCTCCTACAATTAAAATTGGAACATTTCAATGTTTATTTGTAACAAAAAAGCACTAAAAGGATGAATAGAATAAGGCACAACAACAATCACATGTAAACTTGCACTTCATACTGAAATTAGATATGGCATGAAATAATTCATGTAATTTTAATCCTATGGTTCCTAGTAGGATACATATGCAGCGCCCTCATTTCATTGGGATAAAATAATAAAAATCACCATTTCAATAATACCAATATCAATAAAATCATAAATAAGGTGTTCCACCCAATAGTGAAGTCATATAAATTATAAATGGCCTAATCAATAATCACAATTTTTCATCCCAGGAAATTTGGGTTTTCCCTATACACGGGCTAGCAACGTCCAAGTATAGGGTAAGTTCCAAATACAAATATACTAGTCTCCTATCTAAACCCAAATAGTAAAACAAAAGCAAAATATCTCTAATACCACTTTGTATCATCCTACCCCGAGTTCCACTGAACCGCACCCTAAGAAAGTGGGCTGTAAGACCTCAAACACATCTCCATGAATTCCAGAGTCTTTCGACTAGTAGTGATGGCCTTTGGTGTGTACATGGTGAGACTATTACCTCATATATCAGAGTATGTACAATGGTAAAGGATAGAAATAAATGGTGGAATCATATATCAAAAACAACATAATTAACATAACCATAATGAAAACTACACTAGAGAAGTAAACAACTGGTGGAATATGAATAACAATGGTAGATATAATTGATAACAATGGTAAGTCAAATGTCTATTCAAAATATGAGTTCGAGAAGCTGGGGATATAGGCATATACTACATGTTGAAAAAATATAAAAAAAGGAAAAAACATCTACTTCAAGCATATCAAGCATAGGCTTGGTCCTCCACCCCATTATCCATCCCTACGATGTAAATCAATCAAGAATTGGAAGACACATGCTTCCCTTTATCTATAACTATAATCATAAAATATTTTTGGGTGACAAGGGAAGCCCAAGTAGGGTGTGATATATAATACCAGTAGACCAACACCCATGATGTCTAGGCCATCCCATCTCATGCAATAAATAAATGATAGTGTTCCATAATAGTAAAAGTAGAGAAATAAACAAATAAATAATAAACACCTTGGTCTGGGTTCTAAAAAGGACACTCGACCAATACCACCTACTTCAACCTAAGCTGTATGTATGAAAGAAGTACATGTACAAGTCATAATATGTATATGAGGGCCATTTTAAACCAAGAAATTAAAGAAGGCAAACCCCCAAGCTTGTGCTTTGGATTGGGGTCTCATTTTCATGTAATCATAAAACATGATATAATATAAACATGAAACAACACATATTGCACAAGTAATCAATCCCTCAAATCTAGGGGAGGAGTCCCAAGCCCATCCAAGGCTATCTAACAAAATCCTAAGGGTCACTATAGGTATCTCTGATAGAACCAATTCCATCAAGTCTATCCAAGGCAACCCATATAGGCTTTCCTTGTATCACTCATGGCATGGTGACTCCATGTATATAGAAAGTATCTCATATAGGGGACTGGGTATCACTCGGGGAATGGTGTATCCATCTTTCCCACAAGTCCTTACTCAATTTCTCCCCTAGGGAACCAATGTCACTCACAAGCATAAGTAAACTGCATGGAGATCCCACACCTAGCAATAAAAAGTATCTCTCTCGATGTGTCAAGTAGAAACCAACTGAGCATGGTGAGTCTATCTACAGAATCCTTAAATTTGGACCCATGTTCTCTCCCAGCCTGTAGAAATTGAGCCATGATAACCAATTACATATCAAAATTCATAACATTTATAATCACATGCCATCAATGAAACATATAACTATCACACACTTATAAATTAACCAAAATAAGAAATTAAATCCAAATAATAAGGCATAATTTATATAGTAAAGGCTCAAGTCATTAAATGTGAGCAAGGCATGGCATGGGGCAGAAGCAACAAGGCCTAGAATATTTATAATCACATTTCATCAATGAAATTTCAAAAACCCAATATAAAAAGCTTGAATAAGAATAATATTTAATCTAAACCACCCAATTATGGAATAATCAATGAGTTCAAGGTATTAAGTACATAACATGAACTAAATGGAAAGTAATGTCTTATAGTATAAAATTTGGGTACTCAAACAACTTGTATAAGAAATTAAATATAGGACATATGGAATTCAATGTGTGTTGGGAAAAAATCCCTTAAGGTGTCCTCTCTATGTTTTTGGGTGTGATTG
Source organism: Viscum album (assembly GCA_963277665.1). NCBI lineage: Eukaryota > Viridiplantae > Streptophyta > Magnoliopsida > Santalales > Viscaceae > Viscum > Viscum album. Next base: position 395,251,558 of record OY728151.1, on the reverse strand, counting down.
TGTTTGTTAACAAAGCTAGATGACCGCAAATGTGTACGATTGATATTTTTCTAAGCAGGTGTTTAAGGTGGTGTAGTTTCCCAATATTTGCCAAATTTTTGGGCCCCAAAATCAGGATTTTGGTTTTTAGAAAAGGAATATTTTTCCACAAAAGAGTTCACGAAATGGTAAAGGAACATTGAAAGAGTCATGGTTTCTACATAACAATGCTATACAGACTGTGAAGGACAATACACATACCATGTAGGGAAAAAGGTTCATGGGGATCCTTGTGGTTTGCAGGAGTCAAACATTTCATGGAATACTTAATGGTTCATGGGCATGCTCATCATTAATGAAATGGAGGTGGTAATTTGTGGAGTTGAAAAGAGTTTCATTCATATAATATATCATCCACCTCATAGGATAAAAATGATATGCAGACCGTGTTGGAGAAAATGGTTTGTGGGAGAAGTAGTAAACATTGAAGGCTGAACCACATCGAAGATTCGGGGAGATCAAATTAGAAAAATTTTCAGAAAATTTTTCCTATATAAGGAGTGATAATACCATCATTAATTAGATCATTTTTCATTAGAAAACATCTTTTTTCTGGGAAGAAATTTGGCTAAGTCCAAAATAGTTCACGTGGAGTCTGTGAAGGAGAAAAGGTTTGCGAAGAGGATTTCATGAAAGGAGAAGGAGTTAGTGGGGATGGTTCATGAAGGGGTTTTATAGGAAAAAATATCCTAAAAAGGAAGAAGGATTCACATAAGAAGAAATTCCATCGAAGATGAGGTAGTATGTGGATGTGGTAGATAGAGGTGGCACGCGGACGCGGTACGCAGAGGTGATTTGTGAAAGAGGTACATAGAGGTGGTTTTTGGAAGTGGTATGTGGAGGAAGTTCAAAGATAAGTTCATGGAGGTGGTATGTAGAGGATGTTTTTGGAGGTAGTCCATGGAATATGTGTTTCACAAACCATATTTGCTACGCGGTGCTACACAGTTTGTGGAGAAGTAGGTGGTTTCTGAAGGGACTTAAACAGTTCACAAAAGCAATTTCTTCTAAATAACAGTACACTAAAAAGTGGATTTCATTTATGGTTGAAAAAAGGAACTTCAATAGAGGATCTAACTATAGTTATGGATGCATGATTTCATGAAAATAACAGAACAAACAAGTCTATAAACTATGAGTGGATCTCTTCTAAGAGCAGTGAGAAAAGGAAGAGGAAGATGGTGATCCTTTCCATCGGCAGTGAGACAAAGAAAGAGACGTAAGGAGTGAACCTTGGTAATGCAGTGGGAAAACCCTAAATCTTGTAAAGGAAGTGATCATAGGCATAACAGTGATCTATCTCAAACCTTGTGATTTGGTAGTGAGTCTTAGTGGATTTGGTACATCGGTGCAACACCGTTGTATGTTCCTTGGACGTAGCCCAATGAGGGAGAACCAAGTAAAAATCACTATCTCATTCATGATTTCATTTATATTCATATATTGATATAGAAATAAGAGAGAAGATATTTTTTTTAATAACGAAACAAGATATGAAGGGGAAGTTGTTTTAATCTATCATACCTTGATTCACCCCCTCCCAGGGTATTTAACCTAACTAGGCTAACAATTAGTATTAGAGAGAAAGGTTGAAAGTAATTGGTTCTCTCTCAGTATAAGAAATGGAGGTTATCAATCACAAAATGATTCCTATATTCATTAGAAACAATTTTAAATTATGGAAGAATAATATGAATCACTACTTCTAATCACTAGGAATGTATGTCTTTACATCAACTATGCATTGAATATCAGCCAACATCGATAGTGGTGATTTATCAGAAGCTGATAGAAGGTAATTGGATACTGATGCTAAAGGGATTAATGTTTTACGGGGAGGCCTATCCAATGTAATCCATATAAAGGTTATGTCATGTAAAACATCACATGCTATGTGGAAAAATCTATTGAACATTTATAAGGGTGACTCAAAAGTTAGAGAAGAAAAGCAGTAGGTTATATGGAATAAATATTAGGATCTTAAAATGCACTATAATGAGTCTGCTAAAACTTTATTTGATCAGGTGAATGTTGTTGTGGAATACATGTGCGATTTTGGATAAATTATTAAACCTATAAATATTTTCAAGCATATATTGATAAAACTTCCACCTTGGTTTAATCCAAATGTTTTTTATTGGAAGATAAAGATCTGAAGGAGGTGACATTAGATAACTTTCACAATACTATTGTTTCATATTAAATGATAAATGATGATTACGATGACGTGGGAAAGGGGAAGTCTAAAGAAGTAGAATTCAAGGACATGAATAAGATCTTTGTTGAATATAGTCAGGAGGAAGACAATTTGGATGATGTCATGTCATTTATCTCTTCAAATATGAAAATAGGAAGAGGAAAGTTTAAAGGTAAAATTCCACTTGCATGCTTCTGATGCAGACAGATTGGAAATTTTACAGCAAAATGTCTTAAGAATATTGAATATGACAATAAAGAAAATGATGAAACTCCCCATAAGAAGTATTCATCCAATGTGAATGGATGGATAAGCGAAAAGTAAATCTTCTTCAAAAATAAGAATATGCATTGAAAAGAAGATTAATGTAAATAAGAATTTTAGGTAGAAGGGTTTGAGGACTGTAAGGATCATAAAATAGATGCTATGGTAGTAGTTGTGGGAAATTACCAAACAAAGGAATAAAGTGATAGTGATGAGGGAGAAATAGAAGAAAGAATTGAACTTCAGGATGAATTAGAAGATTCTCATGAAGAGATAGATGCTTGGAGAGAAAAAAAATAAATCCAACAATTTGGTTCATGATGAGAAACACTATATGTATCAGCAGGAATAGGAGAAGTATGATCCAAATGAAGAAATTGAAAACTAAATTCTTCAATTCTAGAGAGATCAGAAAAGGACCTTGAGTACAAACTCAAAATTGAAGAACACAAATGAGAGATCAATAGTCTGACTAATATTAGAAAAGATCAGATCAAACATATCAAAAACCTTGAAGAGGAAGTTTCCATTATGTGAAGAAAAGTTAAAGATCAGGAGAAACTATTGAATTTAGAAAATCCGGACACACATGAAATAGAAAAAGGAAAAGTAGATTTCAATGTTCCAATGAAGCATACAAAGGAATTTTATGAAAGGAAAATGATTGATCATAATGATATATCTAGTATGGGGATAAATTACAAAAAAAGCAGTAATGGTTGAAGTTAGACCATAAGACCCCACTCTGAGATTGAATATTGATTTGGGAATGAATCAGAATCAGAAAATTTAATGACCCCAAGGGAGAAAAAGTGGTACAATATTTCCACACAAGAATAAAACCCATATGAGATGTTATTATTGGGGAAAGATGGGGCACTCACAAAATGAATGTTTCATATCCATTAGGTATCGAAGGGAATAAGATCAATAAAGACAACTATATAGAACTCAATTTTCTAAAAGATCATTTGATGGCCACTATTTCAAGTGTCAAGGATTCAGGCACACAGTAAGATATTGCTCATAAATAATGCAGAGAAATGTGTTGAAACAGAATGAATATGGTTATAAGAAGTAATTAAATGGTTCATCAAATGAGATGAAAATGAAAAATCATTTTCCAGTATTACAAGATGAAGCCATCCTATCATACATCGAGGAATATCAAGTTTATCAATCAGGGAAAGTGTACGAAAGAAAATATCTACCTTGTGAGTGGAGAAGAATATGTGTTTTTTCTGTCCAAGAAAGAAGAAAATAAGATATGAAATAAACATCTTGGAAACTTGAGACAAACTTCCTTGTAAGATCTGGTGAAATATTATGTTTCTCAATATCTCCCTAGAATATCACACAACCATAGCTTTATATGCGATTCCTTCCAACAAGGGTAGATTATTTAAAAGAAATATAAGGCAAAAAGAGAAAAGGTTGAAAATATTTCTTGAGTTGGTTCATATTGATGTGTGCAGACCAATTTTTCCAAGATCTATTGATGGGAGGAGATAGTATGTTCAATTCATTGATGACTTTAGTAGAATGGCATAGTTATCAATTATCACCCACAAGTCTGAGGTGTTCAATTTCATTACAAGATATCAACAGGAAGTTGAAAAGATGTTAGTTTAGGAAATCTAGAAGATCAAAACAGATAATAGAATTGAGTTCATGAATAACCAAGTGGTGTATTATCTCAAGAAACATGGGATAAGGCATTAAGTTTTAGCAATGAGAAATCCACAACAAAATAGAGTTGTTGAAATAAGAAATATAATTATCAACAACATGTCTAGAACAATTCTCATTGAGAATTTCCTACCATAGAAGTTTTTGAAATAGGTAGTGATGAAATCAGTTTACACTTCAAATAGAGCTTTGTTATTTCCAAAAAAAGAGAAGAGTCCATATGAGTTATGGTATGGAAAGAATCCAATGTTAAATTACATTCTATTCTTTGGAAGTACGTGTTTCATTCTCAATAATAAGAAACACATGACATTTGAATCCCGTGGAGATGAAAGGATATTTTTTGGCTACTCAAAGAAAATCAAAGCATATAAATTCTTCAATAAGTGGTGGGGAAAGGTTATTGAAAGACATGATGTAACTATAATAGATAATGATCAAAATCTTCAGCAAATACATAATCGGTCTTGGGAGGATAATGATGAATAGATAAGAAGATCAGGAGATGATCTAGTTCTAGAGGATGATTCAAAATAAGATTCAAATGATGAAAAGGATGTGCATAATTTAGTATTTTTACAAAGATATAAGAGAAGAGCCAAAATTGATATACATAACAGAATTGGTGACTAGAAATCTCCAGTGTAGACAAGGAGGATAAAAAATCTACAAAAAGTATCATACATATCACAGGTAGAGCCTAAATATTTTAATGAAGCAGTTGAAGATAAGAATTGGGTTTAGGCTATTAATGAAGATCTTGACCAAATTGAGAAGAATCATACAAGGGATATTGTTTCAAGGCCAACAAATAAGAATGTCATTTAGACTAAATGGGTCTTTCATAACTAGATGAATGGAGATAGTTTAGTGATTTAAAACAAAGAACGACTAGTGCGAAAAGGGTACTTATAGATAGACGGTATCAATGTTGATGAAAATTTTTCACCTATTGCAAAGATAGAGACAATCAGATTATTCTTGGCCATTTCAGTGCAATGAAAGTTCAAGGATTTTTAAATGGATTTCAATTCATCATTTCTGAATGGGGTTTTGGAAGAAGAATTTACATTGATCATCTAGATGGTTTTATCATTCATGAAGATGATAATTGTGTTTTTCAGTTAAATAATGATTTATATAGTTTAAAGTAATCACCAAGAGCATGGTATTCAAGGCTAGATTAGTTTTCGAATAAGCTTGGTTTCCAGTATGGTGGAGTTGATTACAATATATATGTTAACAATGAAAGTGATCAAAGGATTATGGTGTTGGTATATGTCGATGACATAATCTTCAGTGGATCAAATGAATCACAATGCATAAAATTTTCTAAATTCATGAAAATTATGATTGAAATTTCAATGATTGGTGAACTAACATTCTTTCTTGGTTTACAAGTGACATAAGGAAATAATGGCACATTATTTTCTCAATACAAATATGCTAAAGAGGTTCTGAGAATATTTTAATGGATAATTCCAAGGAGATGAAAACTCTAGTGGCTACCTGAATGAAACTTTCATAGGATGATGAAGCAATGTAGTCAATATCACATAATATAGGAAAATCATTGGTAGTCTATTGTACTTGATAGTGAAAAGAACTGATTTTTTTTACCACATTCCAAGAAGAAATTTATCAAATAAATCCTAAGGAAACCTACTTGTTTTCAGTGAAAAGAATACTTCAAAATATGAAGGGAAAATGGAATTCAGTTTGATGTATAATAACAAATCTCATCAAGAGTTATTGGGATATACATATGTAGATTAGGCTAGCTCAATAGATGATAGAAAATAGACATCAGGCCGTGAATTATAACTTGGAGGATTGTGTATTTTTTAGACAATAAAGAAACATGATTGAATTTCATTGAGCACCATAGAAGAAGAATATATTGTGACTACTCAAGCATACACACAATTATTGTAGATGAAGCAAAAACTTGAGGATATTGGAATTGAAGTGAAGACTCCAATCAGAACACATTGTGATAATTCATGTGCTATAAATCTTAGAATAAATCCAATCCATCACTCAAAGACAAAACACATTTAAATAAAGTATCATTTTATCAAGGAGACAGTGGAGAAAGGGATTGTGAAGTTGGAGTACGTGCCTATAGAACTACAGGTTGTAGAATTTATGACAAATTACTTACCCAAAGAATCATTTGAAAGACATCTACTAACTTTGGGAGTTTAGTCAATTCCCTTCACTTGAACAAGTGTGGATGTGGGGCCCCCTCTTCCCGAGGTATGTTTTGTTTTTCCCTAATGTACTGATGTGTGTTTTTTACTCTATTTCATATAACAATGAAGTGACCTTTGAGTTTGTGGACAAAGGGGGAGAGATTATGGATATTAAAAGGGAGAAAATGTCTTAGTCAAGACATGGGGAGAAGATGACAGGTGAAGTAGCGAGATAGGGGTAGTTTAAGCTATTAGGGGGAGAAGTGATGTAGGGGGAGTATTAAATATGATTATTCCAGATGTGATCAATCAAAGGATATATATCATGATATCTAAGGTTCATGGTGAAAGAAGAAGAGTGATTTTATAATGGAATGAAGTTATTCATTGATGAAATTTTCATTACACTCTTGTTTCTCATGCTGAGAATTTCTCATGTGGGATTAGAGTATTTGTTTAGTAAATCCTTGATCACTATCTTAATCACAAGAGGTGAATGTTGGTAGAAGAAAGAAGAAGATTCAATGATATATCAAATTAACAAAGATTTTTCAACAAACCCAAAGGGGGAGAGTGTTGTAAAAAATATATCAAGGTATCCTCTCAGTGTTTTTGGGTGTGATTATGTTTTTTGACAAATCTATATGACCACAAATGTGTATGGTTGTTTTTTACTGAAGCAGATGTTTAAGGTGGCGCAGTTTACCACTATTTTCCAAATTTTTGGGACTCAAAATTGGGAGTTTGGTTTTTGGAAAAAGAATGTTTTTCCACAAAAGAGTTCATAGAATGGAAAAAGAAAATTGAAAAAGTCAGGGTTTTCGTATAGTAATGCTATGTGGACCACAAAGGGTGGTGCGTAGACTGCGTAGGGAAAATGGTTCGTAGGGAGGCTTGCGGTTAATGGTAGGTAAGTAGTTCATGGAAGGATTGGTGGTTCGTGGGTAGGATCATCATTCACGATATGGAGGCAGTGATTTGTGGAGCCATGAAGGGTTTCTATTGTGGAAGAGATCGATCATCGCAAAGGATCAAAATGGTATGTAGACCGCATCGGAGAAAATGGTTCGTGGGAGAAGTGGTATTCAGTGAAGGCTGTACCACATCAAAGATTTGGGGAGATCAGATTAGAGAAATTTTCATATCTATTTTCCTATATAAGGAGAGTTAATCACATCATTACTTAGATAATTTTTCCTTAGAAAAAATATTTGCTCCGAAAAGAAATTTGGATATGTTTGAAACAATTCATGGGGAGTCTGTGAAGAAGAAATGGTTCCCGAGGAGGATTCTACAAAAGGAGAAGAAGTTCACAAGGATGATTCATGAAGGTGTTTTATAAGGCATAATACTCTACAAATGAATAAGGACCTATAGAATAAGGAATTCTGTAGAAGCAAAGGCAGTATGCAGGCATGGTACACGAAGCTGGTATGCAGATGTGGTATGTGGTGGAGGTTCTTGGAAGCAATACTCAGAGTCATTTTGTGAAAGTGGTACACAAAGGCGGTTCGTGGAGGTGGTACACCGAGGTAGTTTGTAGAGGAATTCTTGGAAGAGGTGGTTTGTGAAGCATACACACTATGAGGTATAACATAGTTCGTGGAGGAAGTAGGTGGTTTGTGAAGGGACTTAAATAGTTAATGAATGAAATTTCCTCTGAATAACAGTATGCAGAAAAGTGGATTTCATCTATGAGTGAAAAAGTAACTTCAATATAGAATCTACCTATAGTTAAGGATGTGTGATTTCATACAAGTGAAGGGACCAACAAGTCTATAAACCATGTCTAGATCCCTTCCAAGAGTAGTGAGTGAAGGAATAGGAATACGACGATCCTTTACACCGACAGTGAACCATATAATGTGACATAGGGAGTGAACCTTGGGAATATAGTGAGTAGACCCTAAATCTTTCAAAGGTAGTGATCCTGTGTATAGAAGTGATCTAGCCCGAACCTTGTAATATTGTAGTGATCGTTAAGTGGATTTTTTAAATTGGCACAATGCCATTGTATACTCCTTGATCATAGCCCAATGAGGGTGAACGATGTAAAAATAATTGTGTCTCATGCATGATTTCATTTCTATGCATATATTTCTATGGGATTAAGAGAGAAGAGAGTTTTATTTAATAATGAAACTAAATATGAAGGGGAAGTTGTTTTAATATGTCATACCCTGATTCATCCCCCTCTCAGGGTATTTAACCTAATTGAGATAACAATGTGAAACATCAAGCATAATAATTTTAATTGAACATGTGAGGTATGAAGCTTAAGGTCCAATCTCACGACCAACCATTTATCTAAATTAAAATTATTATTTAATGTATTTAATCAAGATGAAACTCACACATAGAAATGTAACCATTTAAGGAATGAGAAATCGACCATTATGGTGGGAACACCCATAGGTGTGCCCAACTATAAGGAGAACACCCCATGGATGGGTTTCTAAATATGGTAGTGTCACAACAGACATGAAAACCCATTTTAATTAATTTATTAAACAATAAAAAAGCATCACCGGAAGAGTTTGGAAAGCAGAACGATGGAGCGTGATTCAAAATGAAACAAAATGAGAAGGAAATACCTAGAAAACTTACCTCAATGTCATAAAGCTCCACCCATCCATTTTCAATCCATGATTCAGCCTAGAACAGAAGAAATCGATGGATTTTTCCAATTCCTTGAAAATGGGGAAAAATTCATCACATCAAAATAACACAACAAATAGTGGATTAACCTTGAAATAGATTAGAGAGGAAGATGGAGCTTATCAAGAAATATCCAAATCTTTAGATGACGAGTGATTCATAAACTGGATGAAAGAGGTGGATTAAACCCTATGAAGGAGGGGAAGAAGAATCTTCATGCATGGAAATGGAGGATAAATCAACTAGAAAGAAGAGGAGATGAAAGAAAAGAATGTTTATAAATTCATTAAGGGAAAATGGGTATTTTACCCACATAAGAGGGGTTTCACAGTTTGGCCACATGGTTGGAAAAATCATGGACCAACCTTGTGACAGTTTCTTATTTAAGGGGGAAAACTGCATGGTTAAGCACACAATTTATCTAATAGGGCACAAACTATATAGAACCTCATTGTACAAATCCTATAGGTGGTCACATGATAATGAACCCTGGATCGCATGGTTGCAGAAAAACCGTGCGGGCTAGGCAACATGGTTTCCTCTAACCGTGTGGCCCAGTTTGCCTCTTCCCATTTTGGGGATCTGGGCTTTGAAAAAGCCCCATATACAACTGGTACCTTCCTTAACATTTTATACATCATTAATAGGGTTGTTTAAATGAATTTAAACTAAAAATTTATGGTCCGTACCTTCGAGAAAATCCAGGATGTTACAATGCAGTGTAATGAAAATGAGATGAGATCTATTCCACTGGATCATCAATGGAAGTTGAATTACAAGTTGAGGTAATTATATATCTACTCATAAATTAATTATAAATTACATGTGAAGACTATTCTTGTCTGGTTCCTTAATTTTACTCTAGTTAAGTAATTTGCAATTTTCATTAGTCACGGTGTTTTAAATATGTGTGGAAAATTAAGACTAAAATCCGAGTTGAATATATCATCACATGATGATTCTACTATGCCTAGAACCTACAATTATATCATTAACCCTATCAATCCAAATTCAATTGGTAAATACTAAACTCAGATCAAATATTTGGAAAAATATCTAGATTTAGACCAAAAATCTCATCAAAGACACTTTTTCCCAACAACCCATGGTAACATAAGGCTCATTACGATGAGATCCGATTATAAAATCACTCATAATTTACCCCATAATTCCCCAAAATCCTTTTTCTTGTCTACTAAGACACCCCAAACAACATTACAACATCAAAAAAGAGATAAGACAACTTTTTATACAAATTTATCAAAAAACAACATAGATTTCCCACCTAAATGGTACTCAAATCAATCCTGACATGGATCAAAGGGCATTTCCAATCCCCAGAGGCTGGAGACTATCAACTTGACATAAAAAAAATCAAGAGGGAATTATTTCACCACAAAGATAAAAAATCAAGGCAAAGTAGTTGATATAAAACAATAAATGGTCGGTATGCTAAAAAATCCTTGAGATAAAAGGTACCATAAGTAGATAGATACAAGTCTCAAAAAGGTATGTCAACCAAATTCAATATATAAGACCATTAAGACAACATCCTAGAAAATCCATGCAATAAGTGGATCACACGTTACACCAGTCACCACAAACTCCCAAGGTCCTACTAATCAAGTACACCCACCACCTACATGTGATTATTTCCCTTTTCCTGGACTTGGAATAAAAAAATCTACGAATAATAAAAGTAAAATTTTGGTTGGGAGAAACATATCCTGGTAGGATATCACTAAGAATTTTATAAGAAATCTATAATAAATAAACCAATTTTTCTTAATTTTGAATAAAACATGGAATGGGAATATTTTATCAGTTCGAAATATAACATGCTTCTCAAAACATTTCAATGGATATAATAAAACAAGTAAAAAATTGAATTTCTATAAAATTTGGCAGATATAAACATCTTTATCAAACAAGGCATGAATAATCATTTCTATCATAATAGACATGAGTAAATAATTTCAATCAATCATAAACATGTATAATCATTTTCAATCATAGGATCATGGTTAAGATATTTATGGTTATATTAGTATAGGTATTATCACATATCTCATTGAAGTATGACTCTAGGTGTGCACACATCCCAAAATCTCATGCCTAGGATGAATAAGATAACACCCCAAATAATGAAATCCCTACCCTCATCAATGTTTAGTTAGTGTTTTCTTCACCAATCCATTTCCTGGTAGATCTAATACATGAATAACATGTGTTCTTCCCACATAACTACCAAGGATTCCATGTTCTTAAAGGAAAATCAACAATTTATGGGTCTATTGTTCAATTCAATCAACCTCAATCATTTTAAATAATCATATTAATTAGCCCCAAGTTCAAACTTCAAAAACATTCCTCTATTTTCAAAAACCAGACATCAATTGGTTTTCATAAAAAACTCTCACCTTTTGTTTAAAATCATATCATTTAAAATCATAAAACATTTCATGCCTTTACATCTCATCAAAATCATGCTTCAAACCATTCATTTCAAATCCAGTCCATTTTCCCAAAATCAACACTTAATTTTATAAAACAATTGTCAAGGGATTTCATCACACATACACCATTCCATTTCAAATCATTTATCAAGTGACTCTATTCCTGATTTATAAGTCAATTAGACTACCAATTTAAATTAAACAAGCATCAAATGTTTTAATTGACATTAATTTCCTTACAAAATGACCTGCCTCAGCACATGGTCAATGATCACCCAATCTGGGATCCACCAATGGAGACTCGATGGGTAAAATAATCAAGGAACAATTCTAAAACTGTGATTCATCAATTCAAGATCTATATCCATAAATGACATGAGGATCCACCACTCTTTAATAGGGATATATAGAGAGAAGAGTAAAATAGAAACCATAATCAAATTGAAATTACACTTACCAAAAGAGATCCAACACATCAATTGAAACTTTTATTCATGAAGAATTAAGGTTGTGGGAGACCAATTCACCTCTAGAGTGCCTCCAATAACCAAAAGATGAAGTTAAGTTCAAATTATAGTATTTTGGAGTTAAATGTGTGTGTGTGGGGGGGGGGGTCTTTGAAATAAAATTAATAAAATTAGAGAATTAAATTCCCATCACATGGTTTGGCTGCATGGTTTATCAAACAATGCACCAACCATGTTCCTCTTTTTGGGATATTGGAAGATATTTACAATTTTAATGCATTGTTTGATAAACCATGAACTAACTATTCATACCCCTACTGTCTCAAGAATCATAGGTTGAGGGTTCGAACATATTTTTAATACTAAATATGTTCCTAGTCGTACACCCTCTACTAGAACACAAACACAAGGTGCACATTTTCTTGGGATGACTCACATTGTTTTATCTAACCATGCACCAACCATGAACAGACACAAAAACATTCATAAATTTCTAATAGTCACCCAAATCTACTCTATAAAATATCCAAACAAGAGACGATAAAAAAAGGGATAAAAGTACCTAAAAGAGGGTGTTGGGATGTTATAATTTGGTGCTGGTAAGAATGACTTTGACATGTAATGTTTCCTTCAACATTTGGGAGAATAAAAATACAATATATATTATGAAGAATTTAGTTTATATATATAAAAATCCAATGACCCTTAATTTTTTTTCATGTTATGATGATTCTGCAATTTAAGGTTAGTGGAAGGAAAACCAATGACTAATCATGTGAATGATCTTAACATGATCCACAAGAAGCTTGAATAAATAAAGGTAACATTTATTGATAATGTATAGGAATTACTTATATTATATTTTATTCTATAAAGATTGGATTTAATGGTTAACATGATTAATAATTATATTATAAAAATAGTTTTGTTTTTTGATTATATATGTTATTAGGTCTTGAATGAAGAGCTCAAATATAGGAAAGTGTAAACACCATTTGGTAGTGCCCTTAATACTGAAGGAAGGGGACGATCAACCCATCAAAAACAAAAAATAAAAAGAAATGGAAGATAAGTCTCAAGAAAATTGTTTAAATAAGATGGCTGACCTAGGGACTACATGTTAGAGTTTTGGGAAGAAGGGGTATATGAAGAACCTAAAAATTTTCAAGGAGAACATTTAAAATATATCAATGTTTGGTAATTAAAATTCTGCTAGTCTACCAAAAGGGAGTAAGAATTTATTTATGATTTTTAATAATTCAGTAGAAGCATGAGTGATTGAATATGAAGAATATTTCAATTCAACTAGGGATCAAAGATTCATAATCAATTATGTATCTAAAATTTTTATCCAAGTACATTTGGTGGATGATGAATCCTTATATGTTATTGAAATAATATAGGCCAACATAAAAATGAATAATTATGGATTCTTGAAACTAAAAGAAGTTTTACACCACTATGGATTATAGAAAAAACTTATATCCATTGGGAAACTCAATAAAGAAAGATATGAGATTTGTTTTGAAAATGGGGCATGGAAAGTCACCCGAGGGTCCATGATAGTTACCTAAGGATTTAAAGACGAGACTCTTTACTTGACTAGAAATTCATATGGCATTGCAGTTTCCTGAAATATAAATTTTGAAGATCAAAAAGTTTAGCACTATAGGTCTGGTAAACATAGTGGAAAGAACATGAAATTTATAAAGGATTATGGATAAAAATAATGATCACATGGAAATAGGAAAATGTGAAAGTTGTGTTTTGGGAAAGCAGATAGGAGTATCCTTCAACATAGATGGATGAAATCCTATGAACCATATATGGTAACTTTCTCACACATATATTTTGGGACCTACCTATATTTAGTCCTATGATGGTTGTATCTAATTTGAAACTTTCATTGATGATTCTACAATAAAATTGTGGATTTAATTTTTAAATAATGTGTCTGATGTATTTTAGGTGTTTATTCAATGGAAAGCTCCAACGAAAAGGGAATGTGACTAAAATTGTAAGTGTATTCGAATGTATTGATGGTACCAAGGATCATAGAAAAGAAGATGGAATGGGGATTTAAAATTTTCATCACTAAATAAATGTAAATTTGTAATCTCTAGTGATCCAAGGCCTGGTAAAGGTATGAATATCTCACATGAATTTATTTAAGCATAAAAATAAAATTAATTATTACTTCATTCGGGTTGATGGTGTGTTTGACAAAACTTAATAACAGTGACCATTACTTGAAGTATCCGAGGTTTAATCCTTCTAGATCGTTTAAAAACACTTAAAGTGTCTATGGGAACTCCAATCATTAAAATACGTGTACTATCACAGAGGTACAACAAAGCCTTTGATGTCCCAACGATCACCACTACTCCTATATTTTGATCTGCAAATGTGTTTTTGAATCGATTTCTTAGAAAGTTAGTTTCTCTCTCTCAGATGTAGGAATGAGAAGAGAGGATATCTCAAATTAGAGTGTATAAATTTTAACTCAGAAAAGAGCTCCCTCTTGCTTATGTAGTAGAGGTTAAACACTCGGAATGGGTTCCCCGACCCCCATATAAATAACAACCACTAAATAATCCACAAATGAAACATTATAACCAACTAAATATTTCATAAAAGTCATTTATATTTTTATAAATTTCTTGTAATATGATAAATATATTATGTGATAAAAGTGATCCATTAACTCGACTCAAAACTCCCCCAAATATTAAAATAATCTTGAATATTAAAAATAATATTTGTTTGTATAATATTTTTCCATGTATTCACTTAATACCTTGTGAATACTTTTAATAAATAAATTCAACTCTAATTATTCTATACATGAATAATAAGAAATTTATTTATTCATTAGAAATCAATTATTCTCAGACATCTCTATGACCTCAAGGTGGCCCACCATGTTCTATACTTCTTTTTATCAGAATAGGGTAGAATTTTGAATATGCTAAGTGTGTGAATATGTAGTCCCTTACTCGATTGCAGTGAATAATATTCATAGAAAAATATTAGATTCTATAAAACCATCAATGATCCTAAAGAGATAATTAAAAAAATAACAACAAAAACCTTTACTATGAACACATGTCTTGTAATATAATCTCTTTGTCGTAGGATATCTCATAAAGTGGGATACACACCTTGAATCATCATCATCTCTCTTTATTATTCATTGAAATTACTAGAAAGGAAACCTTCTTCTACTACGATCATGAATTTATTGAAGGTACTACCATATTAATCAACAAGGCCTAAAATGTCACTTCCTTTTAGAAGAAACAAATTATATCTTGATTATTCAATCAATGTCATACCACTAATGACACACCCAATGAAAGCTACCTTTCTAGGACATCAATACCATAGTTTTTGTCTTGGATAAAAGTATATAATAAAATGGAGTACATTGATAATAATCTCAAGTCAGGATACCATTACACGTGTTTCTAGATATAAACTACCAATGACACTTGAAACATGTGGCGTTTCTATTAGATGGTCAGTCTACATGATCACATCTACTCAAGATCCCAAAGTTAAAACATCATAAGAAGAAGTATCAATGATTATGAATCTCCAACACCTGATGGTCACACATCATTTGTGTCCAATAAATATGATCTTTCTGGACCATAGGACATAAGTTTAGGATTACTATCAATGCATCTCTAGGTTCTCATTATATCCTAGGAACTACTATAACCTTTTGATATGACATGTAATCTAAGGAAATTACCATAAATATAGTGGATAAAAAAGTATCAATACTATTATAGAAAGATAAACATGTATATATATATATCAAATTTTATACATTTAATGATAATAAAAGTGCATACATGAGTTGGGTATAGGGAACCCACTTACAACACTCTCACTCGCACTATATCCAAGTACTAAGAAGTTTTAACTCACTAGTTCTCATATGAGAATCATGATTCTATTAAGATATGAATTTAGTTAGGGGGTCCTCAATGTTATCCTTTATGGATACTATTTTAATTACAACTTCACCTATATGAGTAAAATCCCTCAAGAGATGAAACTTTAGATGTATATTCTTTTTCCTCTGGTGTGACTTGGGATCTTTTTCAAGCACAAATGCTATAGTATTATCAAAAAAAAATAGTACATAATCTTCACTACTAGGATTAACACCAATATCTGAGAGAAATTTTCATATCCATACCACCTTGTTAGTTGTATCAGAAGCCTCTATATACTCATATTTTTCTATAGATTAAAAGACCATAGGTTTATTTTAGTTTTTCCTGATCATTGCACCACCATTTAAGAAAAATATATAGCCTGAATGTGATTTTATATCATCATGATCTGACTAGAAACTGGAATTAGTGTATCCCCTCACTACTAGTTCCTCCTATCCTCCATACACCAGGAACATATCCTTTGCATGTCTCAATTACATCAGGATAGTTTTTACAGTTTCTCAATGTATCTCTCCTGTATTAGCTTGATATCTTCCCACCATGATTAAAGAAAATACAAAATAAAACCTTGTACATAGAATGACATATATGATAGATCCCACTGCTGAAGCATAAGGGATTCTACTCATTCTTTCAATCTTCAATGTGTTAGTGGACACATTTTCTTAGAGAGATCAATACCATGTGACATTGGCGATAACCCTCTATTGGATTGTTCCATATTATACCTTTTGAGTACCTTGTCAATATATGTACTTTGACTTGGTCCAATCATCATTTGAGATCTATCTTAATAGATCTTAATTCTTAGGATATAGGATACTTTGCGCAATTCTTTCATGGATAACCATTCAGTTAACCAAGTATTAACTGAACATAAAACTTGTACTTTGTTTCCCATAATTTATAAGTAATCAACATACAATATAAGGAAAATTATGGAATTCTAAATAACCTTATTATAGAAACATGTATCATTTTAATTCTTAATGAAACCAAATTCTCTTATGGCCTCATCAAAATGAACATTCTATGATCATGATGCCTGCTTTAACATATAAATTGATCTCTAAAACTTCATAGTTTATTGACACTCTTTGACTTAAAAACCCTTCAATTTAAGTATTATAGACATATTCAACCAACTTTACATATATAAAAGTATTTTTGACATCTATTTTCTAAATTTCATAATCATAGAATTCTACTGTTGCAAGTAATATTCTAATGGAATTAATCATCACTACTGGTGAGAAGGTTTCATCATAGTCTATTCCTTGACATTACCTTAAACCCTTTACATATAATAATTATTTATAGGTATTTAATTTATTATCCATGTACAACTTTTTATTGAATAAACATTTTCACCCCATGGGTTTTATATCAGCAGGAGGGTCTACCAAAATCCAAACAGGGCTTTAGTACATAGACTCTATTTCAGAATGCATGACATATTTACATTTTGCATCATCCTAGAATTTTAATAGTTCCTTATAGGTTATAGTTTCATCATTCTCTAAGAGTAATGTGTCACCTAACTCAATGAAAATAAAACCATATATCAATAGTTATCTAACCTCTCATGTAGTCCTACGTAGTACTTATGTCCAAGAAATATATTCATCTCCCACTATCTCTTTTGGAGATTGTTCCCATACCAACTCTTGTGCATCTAGATCATCAAATTCATCGAAGTCATTTTTTATCCCTATAACACCTCTAGATTTTATTAATTATTATTTTTCAAATAAATTCTTTGATGGATTGCATTACACGCTACAAAAATTTATGATTTCTTTATTTGTAAAACCAAGTTAAACTTATGTAATATACAGCACTGAGTTAGGATTGTGCTACATGAAATACTAAGTTTATATTGCATTACACACAACACCAAGCTTAGATTATGTTACACACAACACTAATTTTAAATGTAACATGACATATTATTAAAATATTAGTATAGTTATCACCTTGCCATTATAATGAAGGGTATGAAAAGGATTAACCAAATTATGAAAATATGTTTTATGAATGTTTACAAAATTAGTTATTTTTAACCTATTAATTATAAAAAAAAGTAATACGTATTTGAAAATAATGAAATTCCTTTAAAAAAATATTTTTCTATACAAAAACATGTTTTATCTCAATAAATTAAACATAACACTTGTGATGAATGATTTTAATGAAGTATATATATATATATAATATTCAATAAACAATTCAATGTTTATCTTATGTGTTTTATAGACAAGAAATAAGAATAAATTCAATTTTATGCATAAAAAGATATGTTTTTATAAAAGGAAATTTTACAACATTTTAATCTTTTATAATTGTTATAAAACAACTTAATTCATTTTTTCTATTTTCTAGGAATATGATAACATTGTTTGTTTGTACGACAGACTACTGCATCACCAAGAAACATGATTCATTCATGATTTACATGAAATGTATTAAGGATGGGTTTAATAAAAATATGTGATATATATGACATAAAAATTATATTAGAATGATAATATATATATATATCATTTATTTTTTCATTCTTTCAGTACTATAAGAAAACAGAAACAATGTTTATGTGTACGTACGACCTACCGTCTCCATGAATGATGTATTTTATTTGATATTTATATATTTTATAGATTATTATAAATACATATATAATTAATATATATGATATTTATATAATTTTTTACATAATTTAAATGTTGAAATCAAGATCTAAGTAAGAGGAAAAAAAATAACAAGTCAAAACATATATGGAAAACTAAATGGTTATTACCCGAAACATAACATTAACATGGAATTATTAATAAATGAGTAATATAAAGTCATAATTAAATCATATATGGTATTATATATATAAATATGGTTCTGTGATAAATTTATAATAAAATTATATTTATTATATAGGAAGTTTTAACAAGTACGATGAGCGTCAATACTTAAGGTAAGAGGATTTCTAGTCTCACTTTTATTTATGTGAGAATTATGCCATATTCATCACACATTCATTTTATGTGGTGTATATACTGACCTATGTCATGTTATATCATAAATTTAATTTATTTCATGATATTAAAAGTTTTAATTGATTTTATTCTTTCATGAATCACATGATTCAAAGGCTACTCAAGTAGTAAGGGATTTTCACCTCACTTTTTACTTTTACGAGACACATGCTATATTCACCACCTCTTTCTTATATATGGTGTATATAATTCCCTTGAATATAATTTATGATTATTCTAAGTAAATTTTTTTGTATTTACACATCCATTTTAGGATCTATCTTTTATGGGGTTTATGGTTCATAGTTACCAAATTGGTAATGGAATTTTATCTCAATTTTCCTTTGAGAAACATAATATGTTATGCACCTATATTATTTTACAAGGTGTATATACTATCCATTTTACATGTTATATCATGAATCTACTTATATTAATGATATTTAAATATTCTTATAATTTTATCCTTTCATGGGGATTTTTCAATGTTACCAAAGTGGTAAGAGTTTTATGTTACAATCTCACCGTTTATCAGGATTGTTTGTAATCAAGTCTCAAATGCTAAAATATCATGATATAAATCTCAATAATTCTCAATAAGTTTCTCATAATTTGGTTATTAATGATATATTAAAGTAATTTTACTATTTTCCCACTCTTTGGTACTTAATATAATTAATATTTTTTTTTATTAAAATCTGACTTTATTTGTCTCTCTGGTCGGAAATCTATTTTCTTTAAAAAACCATATTTTAGAAAGATGTTTTCAAAATTTTTTTTAAATGATATTTTAATATAATTTTTATGGAAAATTATTTTAAAGATGTTTTATGATTTAAAGTGTTTAAAATTCTTTTCAAATATTCTTTTATTAGTTTTTAAGGTTATTTTCAAACAAAAATGTTTTCAAAAGGTTTTACATTTTAAAAAGTGTTTTTTTCAAAAGAAAAGAATATTTTACTCAAGAAATATTTTGAATGAATTTTTAAATATTTATTTATAATTTTCCAATGTTATTTTAAAAGAAAATTATTTTTAAAATGTTTTATGAAAGTTAGTTTTAGAGAAAGGTTATTTTTTGTAAGACATGTTCCAAGTGATCTTTCAAAAACCTTCTCTATATAAGACGAAATCATTTTATAAATTATTTTTTACTGGGGATATGATCCAAGGATACCATTAATATTATTTTCTTGAATGGACTATACTTTGATTGAATGATTTTTATGAAACCCATTTCTTTTCCATGGGTCAATCATGTACCAAAGTGATTGTTATGAAACTCATTTCTTTTCCATGGGTTATTAATGTTTCAATGAGATTGACATAAAAACCATTTCTTATACATGGGTTAATCAGGTTATGAAAGAATAATTGTTTTTATGATTTTTATGATGATATACAAGCTCTTTGTACATTATTCATATTTTGGTTCATGAACATTGCTTATACGATGGTGTGGACCAGATAACATTAGGTAAGTCCATTATAACTTATATAAAGGGGTGGCCTAGATAGAACTAGGTAAGATCATTATATATTATATGATGGGGGTGGAACAGATATCACCGGGTAAGCTTGTTATAGCTTATATGATGGGCTAGCATAAATAGTACTGGGTATGCCCATTATAGATTATACAATGGGGTGGCCCATATAGCGTCAGGTGATGCCGTTATAGCTTACATGATGGGTGAATCTAGATAGTGCCCCAATTCATTGGGTAAAGATTTATATATATTGATATAGTAATTTATGGATTGGGGACTAAACTCGGTTCAATAATACAAGGATAGAGGAATAATTGAACTCAGTTTCGTAATATAGGGCTGAAATAGGATGTGAACCCGGTTAAGTAAAATACTTTTTATGCTATAATGGTATTGGTAGTGAGCCTTGACTAATATGGAAATGATTTTCTATGATTATGTGTATGAAATGAATTCTATGTCTTATTCCTATGTTATGATATCATGGATTATGTTCCTTATTCCCTTATGATCCATGTCTTATGATATTCCATCTTTATACCACAACTCATGGGTATGATCTTTGATATATAGGGTATGGTCTTCAAAAATATTATGCTCAAGTTCTTATACCATTATGTTTATTCTATGCTTATGTATCTCCTTTATTTACCCTTACTGAGCATCTATGCTCACCCTTTATTATGTTTCATTTCCCGAGGTTATAAAAAAAGGTTTTAAGTAGGAGTATGAAATGGGAAGATCTTTATTGGAAACATTTAATATCTTTCACCAAGTTAGAAGATTTTTTTTCCAGGTTTCCAAATACACTAAAATATTATGGTCCTTGGGAATGTATTTTTTTAATGTTCTAAATATTCATCTAAAATGTTGTAATATCCATGTATGAGAATCCCAAGTTTCTATAGTTGGTATGAAAGGAAAGTTTTAGTAAACCATTGGAAACTAGGATGAGAAAACTTTAGTGAGATCCCTAGGGATATTTATAAGGATATGTATAGGTATGTCTCTAAAGATAAGTCTAAGAATGAGTTAATGTATAGGAAAATGTCATGGAATTTTGGTAAAGGATAGAGCGAGTGGTATCCAAGAAACAAATTCCTTACAAGATACTACAAGTGGATGTGGATCTAGAACAAATGTACCTAGGGTTAATAACCTCTAAAGCACTGTATTGAGTTAGACTCAATAAATAACTGGTTCACAACAACGGGCCTTGCTTCACACCTGGTTTGACACTCCCAGGGCATATTATTTGGAAATTCACAAACTCTTTATGAACCATCACGACTAATTTAAATAGACAATGACAATGAATAACCCAGGATGAACCTAAGGTGTCATATATTAAAAAGGAGGTGTCATTATTTAAACATCCTATGAGTTATTTTTATGATTATGTGGTTTTACACTATGATTAGTGTTTCTCACACTAGGATTTATAGTTTTAGTCAATGGAGGGAACCGGAAATAAATTATTTAACATTGAATGTGATAAACTATTTACTGATGAGAAACTAAATGGGATGATGGATAAAGTAAAGGAAGTCATGATTATGCCTAATCTATTTTCATAAAACATGATTAACAATTTGTACCTTAACTAAATCTTAGACTCATTGAAGAAGAGAATGATAGACTTCAGTGAGATTTCAGGTAATGGAGACCATAGAGGAAAGAGGATTTAGTTTACTTCATGTAAATAATATGGGAAGAAACACCTAAGTAGATGTCTTAGAGGAACATGAAGATGTTTTGATTGTGGAAAATAAGGACAAAAAGTAAGTAGCTGTAAAGGTAAAATGAAAATTTTAGTTAACACAATATATGGAGATATTTTCCTCCCTAAGATATCATTGACCATTGAATACTTTAAATTAGAAAATTATGGGAATTATGTAAATAAATTTCCTAAAGGAAAATATTGTGAAGAGAATCAGAAAGGAGGTATGTGTAATGATTATATTTACAATGATAAAGAGACTACAAATGACATGTGAAAGGAAATAAGTTTTAATAAATAAGATAAAAAATATTAGGTTATTATTTTGGAATGAAGTGGGATAAATGGAGTATTTATGTATTTTAATTCAAGGATTGTACTATCTAATTTTTGAAATATATAAGGATTTTTTAGTATAATTTTTTTGTTAAGGATTTATAAGAATTTGTTGAATGGTATGATGACTTATAAAAGTGATTTAATGGAAAGTTTATATTTTTTGGAAAAACAAATGATTAAGGGAAAGTAACCATTAATATGTTCCTAATGTTGAGAAAATTGTGTTTAGTTTGGATAAAATTGGATAGTATTGATGACCTCATAACTGATAAAGTATTCCGTGAAAAAGTGTTTTATTGAATCATGGATGGTGTTTACAACATTTTTGGATTTGAGGAGTATATCCAATAATCTATGTTCTATGTAAGGAATGATAAATAATGTATATTTTCAATATGTTTTTATGGTAATTGACATTATTATCATGTTTCAAGAGAATACATGATGAAGGTATTCACATGTTTGGTATGTGATAACTAAGAGATAATTTATGATATATGGGAGATCAATGTTAATATTATTTTGAGAAATTTAGTGAACTTATTTATAAATTTTTGGATTTTCCTATTTCTAAAGGAAAAAAGGTTAACCATTTATGAAATTGTTTATATAAAATTTTCAATGTGGTTTTATAGATTAATGTATTATATTTCCATATAAAGATATATGCATATTAGAAAACCTGTGCTAACCATTTTTCTTTGATGGTAAATAAATATAGACTAAATGAATTATTATTCAACCTATGGATATCATGATCTGTTAGGGCTTCAGGAATGAAAAACTCACCTTTATTTATTTGATAATGAGATAAAGAGAAAATTCAACAAGTCCTAACCAAAGGGTGATATTGTTCATATAAAATGGAATGAAATCAATTTTGTATATATCCTTGTTAAAATTCTTCAACTTTAGGAAAAATATCTTAAAAAAAATATTATCATAGTACCTTTATTTTAAAGTAATCAAATGGTTCTTTAGATCATCAAAGGTTTATGGTTTTTTTATAGTTAAATTTATTTGGATTATCCACTTTCTTGTGATCAGTGATCTCAATCAATATCAATAATTATTTATGCTTTTCTTCCATGTCTAAATATTCACTTCCCACCTATTCTATCTAATGTGGAAACTTAGTTATGAGTTAATTTGGGTAACTATTATGTTTCCAACTTTCCCTTTTTTAAACGAAGTTTTATTATTCATTTTTATATTGTGGGTTTCTATGAAAGTAACTTTAAAGTATTAAAACATTCATGAAATGGATTAATTTTGAGGTGAAATTCATTTTTTGAGGGTAGACTGTAACACCATGAGTTTTTATTAATTATTATTATTTTTAAATAAATTCATTAATGGATTGCGTTACACACTACACCAAGTTAAGATTGATTTATACGCAACACCAAGTTAATATTCCTTTTCCAAATGTCTATTTTTCCTACCATAAAACATAAAACATGTCAAAAAGTACAATAATCATAAATATTCATCAATTATTTACAAAAATAAATGTATTAAAATTCCATAAAATACAAGAATAAAATACACATATTACACTCCAATACCAATTATTGGTACTGAGAAACATAGGGGAAGTAGATGGGATAGAGATTTAAAATTTTTATCATTGAATCAATGTAACTTTTTTATATCTGGTGATCTTATCCCTAGTTAAATCTTAAGGATCTCACAAGAATTTATTTAAGTACAAAAATAAAATTAATGATTACCTCATTTAGATTGATGGTGAATTTGATAACATCTCATCACCAATGACCATTACTCAAAGGATATGAGGTTGAATCCCTCTAGATAGTGCACACATACTTCAAGAGTCCATATAAATTCCTATTGTCAAAATTCAGGTGCTAACATGGAGGTTTGATGAGGCTTTCAACATATTGACAATCACCCCTTCTACT
Organism: Viscum album; assembly: GCA_963277665.1. Lineage (NCBI taxonomy): Eukaryota > Viridiplantae > Streptophyta > Magnoliopsida > Santalales > Viscaceae > Viscum > Viscum album. The sequence goes on along the minus strand of OY728151.1, from coordinate 395,227,119 downwards.
TTATTTCAATCCATGAAGGTGTTCTTGGATCGATTTCTTAGAAGGACCGTTTCTCTATTTAGGATTTGGTAAAGAGGAGATATAAGTTCTCAAATTAGAGTAGATGAATAGTCACTCATAAAAGAGTTCCCTCTTGCTTATATAGTAGAGTTTAAACACCCTCAATGGGTTCCCCATCCCCCATATAAATAACTCCCACTGAATAAGCCATAAACGAAAAGTTATTACCAACAAAATACATCATAAACATCATTTATATTTTTATCATTTCTTATAATATAATAAGTATACTACATGATAAAATTGATCCATTAACACGACTCATAATTCCTACAAATATTAAATGAAAATGGAATATTAAAAATAATATTCATTCATATAATATTTTTCCATGTATTTATATAGTACCTTGTGAATAATTTTAACAAATAAATTCAACTACAATTATTCTATACTTGAATAATAATGAATTTATTTATTCATTTTTTGACTGTTTATTCTTGGACATCTATTAAACCACATTATGGGGCCCACCATGTCCTATACTTTTATTCACCAGAATAGGGAAATCTTTTGAATATGATAATTGTGTGACCTTCTAGGTCCTTATCTCAATAGTTGTGAATAATATTCATAAACCAAGAGAAGAGTCTTGAAACCCATTAAGTCCCCTAAAGAGATAAGAAAAATTCATAGAAATGAAAGCATTTATTATGAACATGATGTGTAATATAATTTCTTTATCATAGGATATCTCATAAAGTAGGATGCATACCTTGTTTCATCATATTATCTTGATTTACTATTCATTGACCACATTGGAAAACTTACCTTCTTCTACTATGACCATGGATTTAGTGAAGGTATTACCATCCTAATCAACAAGGGCTAAGATATCAATTCTTTTTAGAATAAAAAAAATCTATCTTGATTTTTAAATCAATTCCATACTACCAATGAAGTATCCAAAACAAGATAACTTTCCATGACATCAATTACATAGCTTTCATCTTTCATTAAAGTACATAATCAAATAGTACACACTAATAATAATCTCAAATCAAAAGACCATTACACATATTTGAAGATAGGAAATACCAATGACACCTGAAACATGTGGTGTTATTATTGGAAGTCCCGTCATAATGATCTTATCTACCCAAGATCATCAAGTGTGAACTTCATGAGAAGAAGTCTTAATGCTTATGAGCCCCCAACACCTGATGATCACACATCATTTGTGTACTATCAGTATGATGTATATGGAACATATGATATTTTTTTAAGATTACTACAATGGTGTCTCTAGGTTATCATTATAGTATGGGAACTTCTATAAACTTTTGATATGATATTTAATATAAGGTAATCACCATATATATTGTGGATGAAAAAGTATAAACACTATTTTGGGAAGATAAACACATGTATATATATCAAACTGTATACATGTAATATTGATAAAAATACATACATGAGTTGGGTCTAGGGAACCTTCTTACAACACATACAATGATGGTGTGTATAATAGATACCACTTCTGTAACTTCTGTAAAAATAAGGGAATAATTCATGATAGGATGGTTCCTGAAACTCCATAATAGAAGGAATAAATGAATGAATAAATAGAACCTTGATGAAGAAAGATTAGTGTATGTGGTTGGACTTGGGATTTCCTAAGGTGATTTGGGAAGATTCACTCAACAAATCGATATATCTCATAAAAAATAGTCCAACATCAATAGTTGGCTAGGAAATTCTAGAGAAATTATGGTCTGTTGAATGGCTGTATGTTCAACATATTATAATTTTCAATAGTTCAACATATATATATGAAAATTATGAGGATAGATATAAGTTTGATGAAAAATCCAAATGTGTTTTTTCATAGGATATGGTGATGAATAGTTTTCATATCAATTTTGGGGTGGTGAAATATGATATATCATCAGGAGAAAATATGATATCTTTAATGAAAAAATTCTATAGAAAGAGAAGAACCTAATGAAGAAATAAGTTGAGGGAAAATCAAATATCAAATTCCAGGATGATCAGAGTAAGGTTACTAGAAGTTAAAAACTTCTTGAGAACTTGGATGTGAGTGTTTAAAGAACCAAAAGTCCATGAGAAAGGATATATGAATATAAAATATAAATTTCAATAGAAACTGGATCTTAAGTGGGATCATCAGAAGTACAAGCTCTAGAAGTTAGAGCACCAGAAGTTCACACATCGATAGATAGATCTGAGCTAAGAAATTCAGAGCAGTCGATCCAGTTAAGAAGATCAACTAGAATCAAGAGACCAATATAATGGTTTGGGCTAATTTAAATTATCTAATTTTAACATACATAGAAGAATATAAAATCCCTAAATAAGTGACAACATTCAATGAATCGAAACAATGAGAGTCGACCATGAATAATAGATGGACTCATTGATGTTCCATAGAACTTCGGTGATGGATGAAATTAGGAAGGGAAAAGATCACTAGAAAATAAATGGGTTTACTATATCAAGGAAGCGGATGATAGAAAAATTAAGACACAAAGCCTGAATGATAGTGAATGGTTTTAAATAAAATAAAGGAGTTTATTTTTCAAAAATATTCTCATTGGTAGTTAAAAATACCACCATTCTTACAATTATATGTATAGTGGTGTCCAAATATATTTACTTAGAGCAGATACATGTCAATAAAACATTATTTTATGGTGATTTAGAGGAATAAATTTACATGAAAAACCAATTGGTGAACTAGAAGTTGGGAACTAGAATTTGGTATATAAATTGAAGGAAAGTTTGTATAGATTAAATGAAGTACCATGATAGTGGAATAAAAAATTTAATGGTTTTATGTGAGAGAAATTATTAAAGAGATGTAACACTAATCACTAATGTTACAAAAAATAATGGGATGATGAGACTTTAATTATATTTTATTTTTATATTGATGAAACATTGCTTGTTAGACCTGATGTTAAGAAGATTCAGAGATTAAAAAATTATTTTTTTGGAAGCTTTGAGATAAAAGATCTTAGGGAAGCCAAGAAAATATTGGAGATAAGGATAAAAATACATAGTAATATAGAAAATTTGGTTCTATCTAAAAAAGATTATATCCAGATGATCATCAAAAGTTTTTCCATGACTGGATGCAAGCAAGTTTCTACCCTCTTACTGGAAACTTCAAATTGTCCAAAGAACAAGCTCTAAGAATGGAAGAAGAGTGTCAATACATAGAGAAATCACTATATACTTAAATTATTGGAAGTTTAATGTATGCTATGATTTTTACTCACTTGTATATTACTTTTTCAATGGGATTTTTAAGTATATTTGTGTCGAATACAAGAAAGTAACATTGAGAATCTGTTAAGTGGATCCTTCGATATTTTAAAGGAATTGTTGATATATATCTTTGTTTTGGGGAGGAATATATGTTATAAATATTGTTTATGTATAATTAACTAATGATTTAGATACATAGAAAATAAAAACTAGATTCATGTTTACTTATTAAGGAAGAAGAATCAGTTGGATGCCACACATGAAAAAATTATTACATTAAGTACATCAGAAGTAGAGTATATTGTAGAAATGAAATTTGGGAAGGAACTGATTTAGTTAAATAAAATACTAAAGGAACTCAGTAGAAGTCAAAAGGGATGAATTTTATTCTATAAAAATTATATTGAAATTAATTTGTCTAGAAATATAGTATTTCATGCTTGGAAAAATCACATATAAATAAAGTACCATTTCATTTGAAATAGGCTGGAGGAGAAAATGTTCAATATTAAAAAGATAACTAGGAGATAAATTCTGATAGATATTTTCACCAAGGTGTTAGTTCAAGAAATAATTAGGTGACATCATGCCTCATTGGGACTTTAGTGAAAGAATGAAGGAGATGGGGAACGTTAGTGGATGCTAAATATGGAGATTCACTAAGGTTTACTAAAAAAATTCATCAAATGAGAGATAATTAATAGGTAAAGTCTATTTTAGTTCACCTGATATTCATATGTAATAATTACATTCACTATAATTTTGTGCATTATATGATGGGTTAGAGAAGAGGTGAAAACAACAACAATATGAATTCTCTATCGATAACATGACCATTAGAAATTCTCATCTACCGATGGTTCTATGGTGAAGCAGTATAAATAAAAAAGTTAAGTAAGGTTAAAGGGTCACCATGTTTGTAATCAAGCTCAATTATTCATGATTAATGATTTGGGATTTCAGGGGAGTGAGTTTTATTAGTTTTTATAGATAATAATTAGTATTTAAGTGAGTGGGACCTTCAATGCTAAGTGAATTGAAACATATCACTAAATTAAAGAGATGTGAAGTTGTTGAGAATTACTTATCTTTTGTAATATATTTTTAATAACATGTATCTTCTAGTTATATTTAAATCAAGAAAAAGTAGTGTTTATCTTTTGCATATATGACATCTTTTTCAAATCATGCTAATATCTAATGTCATTTCCCATATATATTTTCATTGAATATATTTATGATACCTTGATTTTTTATAAGTCTACTTGTGAGTTAAATAAAGGATGGATTTGTGTGGTGAGTAGGTTGAAAAGTCTACCTACTTTGTTACACTTAGTCAGAGTTAACTTCTAGATGTACTATTTTTCTACTGGGCTGCTATGTATGAGCATTTGGTGGATCAAAGTGAGATGTTTTGGTGGGTTTATTGAAAACACAAATGATTTGAATTTTATTCCCAACAATTATGAAATAAACATTAGTTTTTAACTCTAATTTTTATTAGTTTTTTTTTGAGTTGCCTCATGATTTTTAATTATTTATATTAGAGATTTTTTTCATGTTATATTTCCACATTTGTAATTTGTTGGTTTGAAAATTATTGTGTGTGTGTGTGGGGGGGGATTATTCTCATAGTATTAACTCTACATTAAATAGTCTATAATCTCACCGTGTATTATGTTGGTTCTAAATTTGAAATATAAAACAACAACGAAACTCCTAATGAATGAAAAAACACATAGAATAAATGGATACATGTATGCACACTCTCTCAAATAAGTTTAAAGTAAATTAAAACTATTTTTTGACATGTTTCGGTCCCTATTGAACCTAGAGTAGTTAATGGGGTGGGTTAGGCCAGCCCATAGGGTGAACTATATAGGAAAATAATTTAATAGAGTGATCCAATCCAAATTATGTTGAATGTTAGCTTCTATAATGGCCCTAACCCTACCTACATGGGACCCATGGACTTGAAGACTATCCCTTGTAACTTATAAAATTATATTCAATTTTTTTTGTAATAGTATCATAAAAAATCACTAACTAAAACTAAATCACATAATAAAATTTAACTAGAAAATATATATTTAGAAAATTTAAAAATAAAATAAAAATATTTTCAAAAATGTTAAAATATATATTTAGGGCTTGAAACATCATGGAATGGTGGTACTAAGATTATAGAACATGTTTCTTATTGGGCTAGGGTTGAGTGAAAATTTTATGATTATTTTGAAAAAATTAAAACGCGAATGTCTTGTGAAACATAAAACTACATTGTGAGGGCGAGAGTTAATTTTACACAACAGAAAATTTGGACTATGGCCACAAATATATAACTACGGGTGAGTGTGGCACGTGGATATATGGTAGTTATAGTCACAACCATTTAGGATTGTGGATATAGGTTCCTATAACCATAGTTAGAGTTGATCATGACCATATGTATCAATTATAATTATAATAATTATAAGATATATTTATAAATTATTTTAATTATATATATATGTATATATATGTATATAAATGTTATAAATATAAATAAAATCAATTTGGTAGTGGATTGGTAAATAATGATCATTCACAGAACTAAGATACATGTATGAACCTCATGATAAGTAGTTTTTATCCTATTACCAAAGGCCATTCCCATGGAAATAGTTAGGTCCATGTGAACCAATCTCTATGGGTGTAATTCCTATGGAAATAGGGTCTGGATATAACTATGAGCATTGCTTGTGATAATAGAACCTTTCACCCATGGCTATTTCCCTAAAGCTATTATTATGACAATAACCTCTATGGGATGCCTAACTATGGATATAACCTATATCCATGGATGGATGGGATATAGTCATGATCATGTCCCATGACTATAGCTTAATTTTCCACTAGTGTCAATTTTTCATGTGAGTGTATTGGAACTTTAAATATATATATATTTTAAATATTCCATGGACATGATTTATTATTATTTTATTTGGTATAACTCACTTTTAATTATTATGATGGGCCTAATGAGACCCACATGAACCCTATAAGATTATTATTTTGAGTTTTGGGCTTCAAATACTAAATCATGTTCAATTCACACTTATATAGGCATAAATATTTAAGACCATAACCTAAAAAAATCTACAGGATAACAAATTGACTAATGGGTTTGTGGGTTTTTTGACAGCTCTAGTTGGACCTATGTGCATGGTAAAAACACTAGAGTTGATATTTATTTATTTTAAAAAAGAAACCAAATTCCAATACAAAAAGTAATCATTAATATAAAATTATAATACAAGAGAAACAGTTCAAAAAATAGTTCTTGTTAAACTAACATACAACGATCAATCTTTCTTAAAGGAAATAATGAATACTATCATGTTTTGTGAACTCATGTAATCCAAAAAGAGAATAGTCCAACCATTACAAAAAAAGTATCTAGCATAATCATTAAAAAGATATGGAATAATCACATAAACAGATGAAAACAGAACCTTAGAGAAGTCCAAGGAAACAAATTGAGCTGTAAAACTCAATGAATCATCTTTATAATTGTGTCTCCTTGAACACAATATCATATTTATTACATTAATATTTTTTAGAACTGATAAGAATATATTTATTTATTCCAAAGTAAAGTAAGTATTCAAGGTTGATAATCTATTATTTTCTTCTATTCTCTCTATAGAGAGTCTCAATGAACCATCAAAGAAATGAGATGATCACCACTCAAGGAATGAAGTATATTCTATTGAAAACCATAGTTCTAGTGAGTAATAATGAAAAAAAGTGGCATGTAAAGTGTACCACTCAATGAATAGTGGTTATATCCGACTTTGGTAGACACAATATTCACAATGTAATTGAATGTCTATGGTCAATTAGAAGGATCATAAATAAATCTAAGGATCTATTTGGGATGGACACATGATGTTGTGATTTACTGATCACAAAGAAATTTAATGTAAGGTAAAATGAAATAAAAATGGAGCTTTATTTCTCAAGAATAATGGTTATATAATCCCCACACACCACCCTTTATTTCTCTCATATAGAGATCTCATAACTCTCTTTAATACCATCATCTCTCCTGGCTTGAAATGACCATATTGAAAAACTCCCATAGCCTCATTTTATAGTCATGGTGGGAGGATTATATGTTTGACACAACTCCCAACTAAACCCAACAACACCCACATAATTTCCCATGGATTACAATGGAACAAGTGTGGAAAATGTAAAATGTACAGAGACCATGATGGATATATTGGATTAATGAGGTTGGTGAATCATCCTCCTACCAAGGAAAGTGAAAAAAACATCCTTTAGTTATCCCTCTCAAGTTTTAATCCACTATAATATTTTCAATGGTCCAAATTCTCTTGAGATACCACTTTTTTTCAGTATATATTACATGTTCTAGTTTATGTGATTTTTTGAAAGTTGTAAAAACTATTGATCCTTATCCTCACATATACAATGATAAAAATATTGATATGGTTCTTGATATCCATTTGGATCCCCCTAATCAGTTAACAATAGGTACTTTGATTTTGGATATCTTTTGGATGAATTCCTTCATGTAAATCTTTGAACCTATGAAATTATAGGTTCTAAAGTCACAACATCACATAGATCCTGTGATGGTTTTATAACTTCTGGTGGATAGGATTGAGTATCCTCTTACTCAATATCCTCCTCCAATGAATCATGTCTAGTTTTTGATGAGTATTCTTAAACCTCCTCCACTTTAGTGTAAAGTGGTGTTGGTATAGGTGTTGGATAAATAATTGATTACTCGACACTCTCTATTTGAGACATTCTTGGATTTTTAATGTCCTCAATATTATGGTTCTCATGGAACATGAAATCTCTACTTCTGAACACCTTCTTCTCCTTCAAGTCCAAAAGTGGGTATCTAAACTCCTTATCTCCATTTTTGATGAAGATGCATAGGGGAACTCTCATCTATATTTCCCCTAAGAACTTTGGGTGCATGTACAAATGCCAAACATATAAATACTTGTAAATGTGAGTAATATATATGTTTACTAAACCAAATATTTTGTGGAATCTTGAAATTCAAAAGGAACTAATAGTGATCTATTGATGAGGTAGATTAGAACTTTAACAACTTCTACCTAGAATGGATTAAACAACTTAGCCAAACTCATCATTCTTCTAACATTATCTTTTATGGTTTGGTTCATCCTTTCCGCAACTCCTTTATATTGAGTGGTGAATGGGTCTGTACTCCCATGAAAAATTCCTTGACTCCTGTAATATGAATCAAACTCCTTTTATGTGTACTCTAATCCATTTTCTAAATAAATACACTTTATCTTCCTTCCAATTTTAATCTCCAAAATTTTTAAGACAAAAATTTTACATGCTATGAAATTCATAAAAAATTTGAATTTTTGGTCAAAAATTCTTCTAAGGAGAAAACATGTAATTTTACTTTTTAAATGATTCTAAAAATATTTTATGATGATTTCATTGATCTTGGTATGTGGTTTTTATCATAATGATGGAATTTTGTGAGATTTTTAGCCTGGATTTTTTTGGAATATATTAATATTTATTAAATAAATATTAGTTATTTATGCACATGTGAACATTGATAACTTTTAAATGGAGACATTGATTAGAATTTTGACTCCACAACTGAGTCCACAATTAGTGGTTTTACCTAGGTGAGGTATAAACTTGGCCCATGTTCTAGGACTGAGGACGAGTTATATAAATAGATGTTTAAATTAAATTAAAATAATTTCAATGAAACTTTTATTTTATTCCTTTCCCCTCTTATTTCTATCCTTCATTTCGTATAAAGGGTAGAAGAGGCTTCCCCTATAAGTCATTAAAGCTGAGAGAGGGAAGGAATGAGAGAGGAGATAATAAGGGCCCTGCCTTAAACATTACATATTCTACAGTTTTTAAACTATAATTCACTTTTTTTAAATTTTGTGGATATTTTTGGTTTGTATTTTTTGAGAATTAGGATAACCTCTTACATTTTAAACCCATACATTACAAGTGGACATGTATAATTAGTACCTATTTTCCCACCAAACAAATTTTTTAAAATAAAACATAGTTTCTTTTTGATGATAAATATTCACAATATTCTTCTTGACCTCATCCACATCCTTAATATCCCTTAATACCTATTAAAAACATTTTAAAAACACGAGAACAAAAAACTTAGTATGGTATATAAATATAATAAATCCATTAGTCTGGTGAAAAACATGAAAACCCATGTAATGTTTACCTTAATCATTAAAGTTCTTTGAGAGTATGAGGTAAAAAAATTTCTACATGAAAATGATACACACAATTTTTAATCAAATAAAAAATCATTACCTAATGAATCAGAGAGATATAATGAGGATCAATCTTTATATAATACATGTTAGGAACACCCATTTTTAATGAGCTATAATGAGGCTCAACTATTCATATAAGCTATATCAGGCACACCCGTGAGTTATAATGGGTCTCAACCGATCGTATAAGCTGCATTAAGGTCAACCAACTTTCATATAATTCTCAAGTACCATATAATGAATAAAACATTTTATTATTGAAAATTTTCATCATAAAACCATTTTAAAACTCTTTTAAACCCAAAAATAGCACATTTGGATATCAAAATACCCTTTTATTTTAAAAATCACTTTTAAAATTAAACTACTATGCACATCATAAAGAATCCATTTTCATTAAAAATAACTATGGAAACTTATAAGATAAACATAAAATAATTAAGGTGTCAAGATGGTAGAAAAATACTATCATTCCGTATAAGTTAAAAAAACCACTCCTTACATATTTTTTTATAATCGTCACAAAATACCTCATTTGTAAAATGAAAAGAAGACTCCTTTCAAATGGTTTTGTAAAAATAAAACATAGTAAAAATGACATTAAACAATTATAAGAGAGTAGTAATTTTTTTTTGATTTTTTTAGAAAACATTGAAATGGAATAAAAAGTGATTTTAAGGGAAATTTTAGAAAGATAATTTTTAAAATAAAGTCCATTACCTTGAGTTTGACTTATCTCGTACGTTCTTTATCTTCCTCTTCTTTAGAAAGCCATATTTTCTTAACATCTTAAGACCTCTAAGATTAGCATTATGTATAATAAAATACCTATATAATGATAGGAGGGATCGTATAAATGGATTTTAGTAGTTATTGGATGATCCAAAATGGTTTTGAAGTGTGAAGGATTAAGAAGAAGAGGTTCCCTTTTATAAGAGAGGGGAGGGACTCTTTTAGAATTTCTCAAAATATTAAATTAATATAAATTAATTTTCAATTCCAAATAGATCAAAAGTGAGTTATTTATAATATAATATGAGGATAGTTTAAAATACCTATATCAAATAAAAATATACAAGTTTTACTATATTTCTATTCTTATCCTTTGGATTTAATCCCTATTTAACCCTTTTAACTCTTACCACAACAACATGATTTTTTACTGTTTAAGGGTTAATATAGTTACTATAAAATTAAAAATGACCAATAAATGGACCATGTTTTATATTTTCAATGTTATAATAATTAATTTCCCTAATTTTAGTTTTTTAGTAATTTTATATCATTTAATAATATATTATTTACTATAAATATCCACAATGTCAATTTTTATAACTATTCATTACATTGACTTTAATATTATTAAGACAACATCTAAAATTAAAACCCAATATTTTATTATATCCCAAAAATGTCATGGTATTATAGAATATCCATTTATTTCATTATTTATCTCAAATTATATTTATTTAAATATTTCTAATATCTTTTAATTGATTTTCCATTGCATCATCATTGTGTGAGCATTTAAGTTAATTATTTTTTCAGTAAAAATTAAAAATAAATCACCATTATGAATATAAATCATTTATATTTTAAAATATTATTTATATTAGAAATATCCTTTGGATAACATCATATTAAAAATATTACACTTATTAAAAATAAGAGTGTGACATGTTTGATATTTATTTTAATAAAATAATATAAAGGTCATAGTCTAATTCAAGTGGCCCCAAAATGTTATAAATTAAACCATTAGATTATTATGTTCGATTTATACTCATCCAATAATATTCAGGTATGGTTTTGAGTTATTAATAGTTCTTATCATTTTATTTTTAAGAAAAATTATGCGATTTACCTCTACCATGGTAATAAAAAAATCAATAAGAATATAATTCATATTTTCCAAATATAGAAGGGAAATATTTACTAAATTTTTACCCACTGATTCCAAATATGAAATCCATTTTTCAAAATTCAAAACACAAAAGTTTTAGAATTTACTTTAAAATTAAACTGATAAAACACAACAGAAAACAATTTTTCAGAAAAATTACCTTTTAAAATATAAAATGTTTTTATACTAAATGAAATTATAAAATTCAATTCAAAAACCATAATTGGATTATTTTAAATCAAAATTAATGAATGAAATTTTAAAACCAATCCAAAACATAATTTTACCTTGTAAATAATTTAAAATAAAATATAGATTTTAATAAAAATCTGTATTATTCACTATTCATTGAAAAATAAATATATTCAGAAAATTATAAAAAATTCATCCTAAGATAATTTTTAACATGATGAATTTAAAAATGAAATTATTTTTTTCAAATTGAAATTCTATAATTTTAAAATTAAAATTCTAAATAAAATCTTATAAGAAATGAGTTTAATAAAACCATTTCCTTTTTGATTTTTAGAATTACTATATATGAATATAACTAAAAAATTCCGAAATACTAATAAACATTAAAATTATTTATTCTATCATTATTTTTGTTGTTACATTCTCCCCCCTTTTGAAAATTTCTTTCTAAAATTTTTTAACTTGGGCTTGGTAATCAGGGTTTGGCTTTTCAAAATATACTTTTTGAAAAACCATGTAATAAAAAGGATGATAAAAACTTACACTTAATAAAAGAGAAAAGGGAAGTACAAGGTCATATAGAGTAATACGTACTAGGTTTCAAAGTAGAAGAACATAAGTGGGAAATAAAAACATGGATATGGAAGAGAAAAATAATCACCAATGATAGATGGAGAGTGATATAGAATATGGTTATGATAAAGTTAACCATAAAAAAACTATAAATCTATGATGGGTTAAAAGACCATTGATTTATCAATAAAAATAGTAAATGGATAAACTTTTTATTTTAAGATCACTTTCCTAGAGTTGAGTCATTCCTTTAACATATGGAATAGGAACATAAAGAAATATACTTACTTGATATGTATAATTTTTTCCTTTAATGAATTTCTACCACAATCTCATCTTTTTCTTCAAACAACGAGTATTCAAGATGGATTATTCATAAATGAAGTAGTATAGTCAACTTATAAGGATAAAAAAAATCCATAAAAGAATAAAAATATATTCCTTCTATCTTTATTCATTAACCAAAACCAAAATGGTTAGTAAAAGATATGATAATTATAAAAAATGAATAAAAGTTTAAATAGAAAAACTATCTTAATCTCTAAAATTCAATAGTAATACCCAAATCTCAAATTAGATTATTCAATAAATAAATATTCTAAAAATTAATCAAAAATACTATAGTCCAATATTAAAACCCAAAAAACAAAAGGATCTGATCACATAGTCTTACATGATAAATTTAATTATTTCCTAAAATAACATCAATCACTATTAATGTCTTATACAAAAAATGTAATTTCCATAATAACATAATTTCTAAGATATGATAATCATTTCCATAAATCATCAGAATCAACATTAATAAACAATAAAATCATATATTCTTTCAAAATATGATATAAACTTTACTCCTAAAATAAAACCCCATAATATTCTATTTACCATAATCCTACAGTGTTCCCTAAAATTATAGTGGTCTTATTTCGATATAACATTAATCACTTAATCACCAAATCAATTTCAATTACCATGGTTATATATATGATTAACCATATGTTTCTAAAATGAAATTAACCATTATCCATAATATTGTTTAAATAAAGGAAAATAATTTCATACTTACCAGGGAATCAAGTAGGCTATGGTAGGTAATGAACCATTGCCACCCTTCAGGCGTGGGTTCAAACCTCATGACCTTACTAGATGCAACGAGTTTTCATTCTTCATTTTTCCTTTTTATAAAAAAATAATTCTTATAAAATTATTATAAATGTGAGAATAATCCTAAAAAAAAAACCATAATATATTCAATATCAAATAAATGTTTTAACCTCAAAGGTTATATCATACCTTTATTTATTCATCCAAAAATGTAATAACTCATAATTAACTCCAAAATAAATGTCTCTAAAAATATCATTAGTCACCATAAAATTTCATAACTTAAATCCTAAAAATGGGTTTCTAAGTCATTGAACTTATGATAAACCTTTAAATTATAATCCTATGATGGTAGCCGTCACTCTTAAGATAACATCTCATGAAAACATCATAATCTACAAAGTTTTCTAAACCCTTATTTGATACCAAATACAAGGACCTGGCCATAAAAATTATATATTCTAGTGATTTTAAACTAGAATTTACTTTTTTAAAATTTTGATGATATTTTTGGTTTAGAGTTTTTTAGAATTGGGAAAAACTCTTACATAGTAAACCAATATATTTCAAGTGGACACTTATACTCAGTATCATTTTTTCCCACCCAAAAAAATTTTTAAATAAAATATTATTTTTTTTCATGATAAATATTCACAATTTTCTTCTTGACCTCATCCTTGTACATACACTCTATTAAACCCCATGAAAAATATTTTAAAATTATGGAATGAACCAAAAAATCTTACTAAAGGATATAAAAATTAGAAATTTGTTAGTCTAATGAAAAACATGAAAACCCATGTAATGTTTACCTTTATCTTCAAAGTTATTTGGGAGTATGAAATAAAACATTTCCACATGAAAATAATAAACAATTTTTTCTAAAATAAAACCTATAAAACCCATATTAATCAAATAATTTTTTTGGAAATATAGAGCATAACATCAATAAAACCCTTTCAAAACCCTTGCAATTAGAATAACTATATGATTGACTTCCAATAAAATAATATGGAGAATATAATCATTACCCAATGAATTGGAGAACTATAATGGGGCTCAAATTTTGTTTAATATATATCAGGATAATCCATTTTTCATGAGCTATAGTGGTGATATACCATTTTTATAAGCTATATTGGGCATACCCGTGAGCTATAATGGGGATTAACCCGTCATATTTGCTGTATCAGGATCACCTATTTTTCATATAACGCTCAAGAACCAAATAAATAATAAAAAATTTATTATTGACCCTTTCATCATAAAATTTTTTTAAAACTCTTTTAAACACAAATAAAAATACATTTGGATATAAAAATAACATTTTCTTTTAAAAATGACTTTTTAAAATTGAAAAACTATGCACATCATAAAGAATCAGTTTTCATTAAAAACAACCCTAGAAACTTATAAAGGAAAATTAAAATAATTAAGGATTCATGATGGATGGAAAATAATATCATTAAATATAAGTTAAAAAAACATTCCTTCCATATTTTTGTTGGAATGATCACAAAGTATCTCATTTTGAAAATGATAAAAATATTCCTTTCAAACCATTTTGTAAAAAGTCAAACATAGTAAAAATTTATTTAAACAATAAAAAGAGAATAGTAAAAACATTTTTGATAACATTTTTATAAGAAATGGTCATGGAAGAAAAAATTAGTTTTAAGGGAAACATTAAAAATATTATTTTTAAAATAGATCCCCTTATCTTGATTCTAACGTGTCACGTATGTTCTTTATCTTCATATTCCTTGTAAAAACTACTTTTCTTAACACTTTAAGACATCTAAGATTGGTATTGTGACTATAACAAGACCAATAGAATAATATTATGAATTCTAGGAATGTATCTAGGTAGGTATTGGATGAACCAAAATGGTTTTTAAGTGTAAAGGATAGAGAAGAATATTTTCCCTTTTTAAGAGAGGGGAGGGTTACTCTTGGAATTTCTCAAAATATTTAATTAATATAAATTAATATTCAATTAAAAATAGATCAAAAGTGATTTATTTAAAATATAAGATAATTATGGATCAAAATACCCTAATATAATAAAAATTAGACAAGTTTTGACTATATTTATTCCCTTATCTTTTGGTTTTAACCCCTATTTAACCCCTTTAACTGTTACCATGACAACATAGTTTTTTACACTTTATGGGTTAATATAATTACTATAAAATGAAAAAAAGACCAATAAATGGAACATTATTGATATTTTAAACCTTTTTATAATTAATTGTATGAATTTAATATTTTTAAAAATTTTATATCATTTAATAAAACATTCTTTACTATAGAATATCCATAATGTCAATTTTTATAACTATTCATTACATTGGCTGTAATAATATCAAGACAAAATATAAAATTAAAATAAAATATTTTACAACATCAATAACATGTAATTTTAATAATTAATATCCTTTTATCACATTATTTATCTCAAATTATATTTATTTTAATATTTTTAACATATTTTATTTGTTTTTTCCAATAATTAATTAATTACTAGACCAGTGTTGTGTAAGAATTTAAGGTAATTATTTTTTCAGTAAAAATTAAAAATAAATTTCTATGATGAATATAAGTTATTTATATTTAAAATACTATTTATAGTTGAAATATCCTCTAGATGACACTATATTAAAAATATTACACTTATTAAAAATGAGAGTGTGACATGTTGACATTTCTTAAAATAAAATACTATAAATGTCATAATCTAATCCATGTGTCCCCAAAAGGTCTTAGATTACACCCTTGAATAATTATGGTCTATATATAATCATAATTTAACATTTACATAAGTGTTTGTGTCATTTAATATTTCTTTTTATTTTATTTTTAACATAAATTACCCAATTTCCCCTTTACTTTGGTAATAAAAAATTACTATGGTTACTATTCATATTATCTAAAAATAAAAGGATCATATTTAATAAATTTGGACCCAATGATTACAAATATTGAATAAAATTTTCAAAATTCAAAACATAGAATTTGTAGAATTAAATTAAAAATTAAACAGGCCAAATGCAAAGAAAAACAGTTTTTCAGAAAATTTGTCTTTTAAAATATAAAATGTTTTTATACTAAATTTAAGTTTAAATTCTATTTAAAAAACCATAATTGGATTATTTTACATCAAAATTAACTAATTTAAATTTAAAACTAATGAAAAATATAATTTTACCTTATAAATACTTTAAAATATAATATAGTTTTCAATAAAAATTAGTATTTTTCACTATTCATTAAAAATCAATATTTTCAGAAAATTATCAAAAAATAATCCTAAGATAATTTTAGACATGATAAATTTAAAAATAAAATTAACTTTTCCAAATTAAAATTTTATAATTTTAAAATTAAACTTTTAAGTAAAACTTATAAGAAATGAGTTTAATAAAACCATTTCCTTTTTGATTTTAAGAATTAATTAATATGAATATAACCAAATAATTAAGATATAATAATAATATTTAATATGATTTATTCTATCATTACCTAGTTTTTTATAGGTAGTATCTTCACTGAGAGTTTGGTTAGAGCTGGATCTAGGTGCGTCGGACATGGATCATGGATCTGAGCTTAAAGGTTCGATGGTTCATCATGAGGTAGACAAGATATTTAGATTATTTCTATTTCCTAATTTGAATCATAATTATAAATTTTTATTATTTTTTATTTGATTAAAATAGTGATTTATAGGTGAATCGATGGTAGATTCCATGAGTTTCAATTGTTATTGGTGTTTTGAAAGGAATTTACAATTTTTTAAAGAAGGGTTTGTTGTGATCTATAAGTAAGAAGAAGAGATATATATATATATATATATATATATATCTATGTGTGTGTGTGTCTATTGAAGAGAAGGTTTTTATTTAGGCTGCAGGTTAAACTTATGTAGTGGGCCTTGTAAGTGTAAATTTCTATTTTCACTTACGCAATAGGATGCGTAAGGGTAAGACCCTACTTACCATTATACAATAGGCTGTGTAAGGATCCAAATTACCCTTATTCTGGGGGAATTTCATGAGGGTTTTTGAACCCCCAATATTTTTTCATGATCACAATCACTTAAACATTTTTGAAATTTTGCGTTTTAGTGTTTCTTGGTTATAGTTTTTGAACTTTTTCTGAAAGAATAATCACACCAAGTGAAGTCTTCAAGATATGATTGGAGGAACATTTCCAAGGTCCTTGCTGATAGGTTAAACCGACTACCTGAAATTAGGACACAAACAATAGTGATGAATCAAACCACCACACTTCTAGGAGTACTACTGGCTACCTGGTAGAATAAAACTGACTGACCAGTGGAGAACACTGGATACCTGGACGAGTCTGCAGTAACCCATGAAGCTACAACAATGGAACTAGCTACCTAATGGAATTATAATATCTACCTGATGGATTTAATCTAGATCTTTCAATAAGATATAAATGATGGGTTTAAAGCATTTAATTGAATCATTAAAGCCTTGTCTCAACCCAAAGGACCCCCAATTACTATAAAGGCTATAAATAAATGTCAAGGAAGGATTAGATCTCAACCACAAACATCTATGAAAACTGCATGCCTCCAAATGTTTCTTGATAGATCTATGATGTGATTTTATAAGATATATCCAAGTAAATTCTAATTATCATAAGAAAAATTGGGTTTCAACATCTATAATCCATTTTTTACATATCTTCTTACTATTTTTTATTGATCCTTTGTTGTAATTTATTAAAGGCAGTTCCTATTCCACCTTATCTCTCTCTATTCATATATCATTTTCTTTTAAATATTCTCATAGATATTTTAGATCTTTGTAAAGTGTTTTTAAAAATAAACATGTATCCCCCTCTTCTTCTTTAGGTTCTCATTACTATTAAATTAAGGGTTCTTGGTTATTGGTTTCCATTAAAAACAAGGGCCTTCATTTTGGTTCTTAGTTTTTGTTAAAACCAAGGAATTTTTTACATTATTCTTTGCTTATTGATTTCTATTAAAAACAATAGAGAAATATAACCCTCTCAATCCTTCTTGAGGGGAGGATACATAAGGTATTATTCTTAAGCTATTTCCTAACCCCTTTATCAAATAATTCCTTTTTAATTTATGTAACTTATTTTCCACCATGATTAAAGTTTTAATTTTTTCTATGCTTGGTTTACTTTGATTATTTTATTCTCAAATATCATGAATTCATGATAACTATTTTTATTTTATATCATCATTTTAGTTTTTTAATGTAAATTCACCCCTTTTTCCGTCTTCTCTCTGACCAAAATTTGGTATTAAAGAGAGGTTCTTTGCTTTGTTCTCAGAATATACCTCTTTTAAAAAATTTGTTTTAATTTTAAATAACTTAACCAATTTCAAAGTTTGATCTGTTTATGATAGAATCTTTTTCAAACACCAATGGTGGTCCCAAAGGATACACTATAGGTCATGCACCTTTTTTTAATGGTTCAAAATATAGTTATTGGAAAACTTTCATGTCCACTTTTCTTAGTAGTATAGGATATCCTATAAAAAAATTATGCCAATATTTACTCCTAAAGAATCATCGAAAAAATGGACTCCTGATGACATATCCACTTTTTAACTTAATAAAAAAATCTATAAATGATTTACATTATGATTTAGATTATAATGAGTTTAATCTCATTATTTACTTGAAAAATCACTCAGAAATCTAGAAATTTCTAGAAGTAACTCACAAAGGAACTAATAAAGTTAAATATATTAGGATTTAAATGTTTATATAATATATTTAAAGATTTATTATGCATCAAAATTAATATATTGTCAATATATTTACTTGTTTTACTGAAATTTGAAATGTTTGAAAGTCTCTTGGTGATGAATTTTCTACTGAAACTTTACTGAAAAATATTCTATGAGTTTTTCATAGATCTTGTGAACCCAGGGTAACAAAAATACAAGAAGTGAATGATATAAAGAAAATACCAATCAAGGAGATGATTATATCTCTCATGACTTATGATATCACAATGAAGAGACAATATGAAAAGAAAGCCAAAGAAGTCAAGTATAAAAAGAAAACCACCTTTAAGATAATTAATGATGAATCTTATGATATTAATGGATTATCTATCCAATAAGATGAATATATTACTTAAAATATAGAAATCCTATAAACATTCCAAATAGGAGGATGAAAAAAGTGAAAAATAAGTGACATGTTTTGAATGAAAAAAGAGTGACACATAAGGCATGAATTCGCCTTGATCGAAAAAAAGAAAAAGTATAAGAAGAATATAAGTAATAAATCCTTCACATTTCCAATATAGAGTGCTAGATATTATTCCTCTCCTCAAGTGAGTAAAGTGATGAAAGTTCCTAGTGACTCTTTCCTGAAGTTGAGGTTAGTAACAAAGTAAACTCAAACTCCTTTTCTCCCTCCTTCTCAAATTACATTTCTTCCTCTACTTCTTCTTCCAATCACCTAAGATATGAAGATATAAAATATGATGATTATAAAATTTAATAAGGTTTTTATAAATCTAATTCAATATACAAAGAGATTAAAAAAGTACAATCAAGCACTTAAAGATGAAGAACAACTGTTAATAAAAAAAGTTGGTTTATCAAAAAAATTGAATGATCAACTAAATGTTCATGAGTTATAATCAACCTTAAATGATATAAAAAAATATCTTGTGAAATTAAACCAAGTTTAAGAAACACTAAATAAAATTATTGGATCTCAACAAGATGTAAAAAGTCATTTTGTTTTTTCTTTTTTGAATAATTCTAGTTCTTCTAAAAAGTTGACTCGAAAAAAAGTTTTGTAATTATTATCATAAAACTAGGAATTTAATTAATGAATTTAATTATAAAAATTACTGATATGATATCCCAAAAAGTATCCATCTTTCACCCCATATCTCATATCAAAAATTATATTCAAATAAAATTTTTGTACCAAATTATCTCTTATCTAACATCTGTGGACCCAGAATTCGGGTACCAAAAACTTAATTTCATAATTTTATATGTAACAAATATAAAGTAAAAACCCCAAAATAAAATTTGGAATAAGTAAAAAGGATTATTTTGACATATTTTTGATAACCCGTATGAATTTAATCAACTTAAAAAACTCTATAGAGGAAACATAACGTTCTATGACAATTGAATAAGTAAAACTACTAGTATAGGTACAATCGGTTTACTCAATTTGAAACTTATAAAAGATGTATTATTCATTCATTATTTAAAACATAATTTTCTAATAATTATAAAATTGTGGTATAATGGTTTTAAAATCTCTTTTAAAAATGATTCTTGAAAAGTTTTTAACTCCAAAGTAAAATATTTGTTTTCCACCTTTCACTTTCAAAATTTTTATATTATTGATTTAAAATATATTTCTTCTCAAAATATTAAATTTTTAAGTGTTCTAGATAGTGATTATTGACTTTGTTATAGATTCCTTGGTCACTAAATCACATAAAAACACACACACACACTCATTAAGATCAACTGAAAGTAGCTAGTATAATATTTTCCAAAATTACATTTAAAAGATAATGTTGTTTGTGAAACTTGCTAACTTGGTAAGAAACACAAAACTTATTTTAAACCTAAAAAAGAAGAATCGACCTAAAAATTCATTTATCTTGTTCACATTTATCTGTTTGGACCAACTCAAGTCAAAATTATCAAAGGAAAACCATACTCTTTTATGATTATCAATGATTATACAAGATTCAATCAGGTGTTTTTATTATAGCACAAAATAAGGATTATGAAGTCTTCATAAGATTCACTAAGAAGGTTGAAAATTAAAAAGGGGAAAAAACATTTCCATTCATATTGATCATGGGGAGAGTTTTATAATAAATATTTTGATGATATTTGTGATTTATAAGGTTATAATCATACTTTTTTGATCCTAGAACACTTAAAAAATGGGGTTGTTGAAAGACAAAAATCAAAATATTTAAGAAATCTCAAGATACCTATTGAATGATTTCAAAATACCATATTATTTTTTGGCTAAGGCAATCAATAAAATTTTTTATATCATAAATTATGTTCTCATAAGAACATTCCTAAAAAATAACCCTTATGAACTTTGGAAAAATAAATTTAAGAAATTTGGATTTTTCAAACTCTTTAGATGTAAATGTTATATTATTAGAACTAAAGAAAACCTAGGGAAATTTGATCTAATAATACAATTAAATAATCTTTATTGGGTACTCTAACTCAATGAAATCCTATTGATTCTTTAATAAAATGACCAAAATCCTTGAAAAAATATATCCATATAAAATTTGATGAAAATATTCCTAAATATTATTTCTAATTTGAATATATGGATAACCGTGTGTTTTAAAAGTGAGCACCCTAGACCCAACTTGAATATTAATTTTTGATTACCATATCATGTATACAGTGAGTTATCCATGATGTATTATTACCATAATAATGTTTATATTTAAACATCCACTATTTATATGGTAATTTACTTTGATTACTTATCATATAAAAGGGTTATAGAAATTCCCAGGATATAATGAGAACCTCAAGATACTATGAAATTAATCTTAAACATATTTATTATGGTATAGATACATTATACTGACTAGTAACAGATGGAATCTGACCATCAGGTGCTAGGGGATCATAAGTATTGAGACTTCTTTGTAGGAAGTTCACACTTGGTGATATCGAGTAGATGAGATCATGAGGAGAGTCCCACTAATAGGTACACTACATGTTTTCATTTTCATTGGTAGTTAATATTTTCAAACATGTGTAATGGTCTCTTTACTTGAGATTATTATCAATTTATACTATTTGATCACATACTTTTATGCAAGGAAAAAATATGGTATTGATTTCCTAGCAAGGTTTCTTGTGTTGGGTGTCATTCGTTATACAGAATTGATTGAATGATCAAGGTACAATTTTTCATTTCAAAAAGGAAGATATTTCTTAGGCCTAGTTGATTAGGATGGTAGTACCCTCACTAAATCTATGGCCATGGTAGAAGAATATAATTTCCTCCAATAAATTCAATTAACGATAAAGTAAGAAAATATGATGAAACAAAGTATACATCCTACATTATGAGATATAAAAAGACAAATAGATTATATTACATTGTGTGTGTTCATAGGAAATGTTTTCATTACTGTGAATTTTATTTATTTCTTTAGGGGCATTGATGAATTGTTATACTTAGCTTCTAGTATATGAATAGTATTCACTACTATCGAGATAATGTCCTAGAAGGTTGTAAACTTAGTGTATTCAAAAGTTTTCCCTATTCTAGTGAATAAGAGTATAAGACTCAGCCGTCCCCTTTACAAGGTCTGAGTGATGTCTGAGAATAAATGATCACCAAGTAATAAATAAATTCATTATTATTCGAGTATGGAATAATTGGAGTAAAATTTATTTATTTAATGTATTTAGATGTATTAATGTAAATAAAAGTATTAAATTAAATACTCGGGTCACCCGGTGTCTCACCAGGTGGGAAGAATGGGCACACTTCACCTGGCTAACAGATTGTTGTATCGAACCATCGTTGATCGAGGTGTTACCTCATGGGACGTTCTGCCATCTTGGATGGAAATATCTCTTTTCCGGTTGGGGCATTATGACCTCTTTGTGTGGGGGGGGGGGGGGGTGGTGGTTCCTTGGATTGGAGGGTTCTAGAAGGACATTCCCGAGGATTCCTATTATTAAAAGAATAAGTATTAAAGTAAATACTTGGAAAAATATTATACGAACAAATATTATTTTAACATTTAGGATTATTTAATATTTGTGGGAATAAAATTCAAGTTAATGGATCACTTTTTTAACATAATATATTTTATTGTATTATAATTAATTAATAAAAATATAAATGATATTTATGACTCATCATGTCAGTTATAAGAAGTCATTTATACCTTATTTAGCGGGAAATACATTTCCAGGGGTCAAAGATCCATTTATAGACATTTAGCACCACACTATATAAGGGAGAAGAGTCTATCATGTAGGGTAAATTCACTAGATGATTTTGAGAGATCCTATCTCTTATATCCCTCATCCTAGAGATATATGATCTCAATCCAAGTGTTTGACTAGAGTTCTTTTTCTTAGATCAAAGGATCGACACAACGGTGATCATCAGGACATCGAAGGCTTCATCGATTCTCCATGCTAACACCCAGAATTTGATGAATGATATTCCATGGGACTTTTGATGTGTGTGTGGAAAATATAGAGGGATATGGATTTGGTTCCTTTAAGCAACAGTCATCAAAGATGAATGAATATTGGTCATGTCTTCAAATCTAACTAGGTATTTTTTTGATTTATTTTTTTGTGATTAAAGTTCTTCTTGTGAGATCCTCGATAATAATACGATGTTGCATATCGCCAAAGATGATGTAGTTTCATTAGTAGACAATGTCATTTTTTTAATTACATGACCCATCTAGTTCCACTATGTGCCTTAGTTCCTTCAATTGACATCAGTGTGATCATGTGAAAATTTTAGTCCAATAAAAATTTTATTTGTAATAAATCACAGTAGAGGGCATCATAATGGTCCCAACTATGTAGATGAAAACTCAATATGACATTGGAAGATGATGTTATGATAATCAAAAGTTTTAAAATCAAATCATCAAAATTTTTGTGGGTTTAAAAAAATCCAGGGGTGACTGCCGACAAGAAGAAATTTCAACAAGGGGGTCGTGCTAGTTTTTGAAAAAAACTCAAAATAATATTATTAAAAAAAGGTATTTTGGGGGATTGTTGAAACATGCTAATAAAAAAAATTTAGAGTGGTAGGACCAACACCCCCCATCATTATCTGGCCTCCCCCACAGCACACTGACCCTAGTGGTGAAACCACTATCATTTGACCTCTGGTCCATGCACTATCCCCACTAGAAAAAAGCCACACTGGCATGACACCCCTTCCTCATCTAGCCTTGTAGAGCACCAACCTCCTGACCAAGCCATACCCAGTGAAACTCCCTTAACCATTCGATGCCACACACCCCTCCTCCAACTGAACATACCCCTTCCCATCAGTATGCACACCAACCAACTCCACCCACCAACCTCCCCACTTTGGTTGGCCTACCCATATGTTGGCCCTCCAATTGTGATACCACTACCCACCCCACCTAAACCCAAGCGGCCACCCCTCCCACTGCTTGGGCCTCCCTTAATCCACATGTGTGGAAAGTGGTGCACCTATAACTATCCAACCCATGACCAAGAGCAATCATCCTGACCCAATATGGGCTGGGTCAAGCCTTGCTTGACTCACTCGACCCATCAGTGCTACACGAAGTTATGGAACAATTTTTATAACAATAATAAAATTAAAAAAATTAAGTTATAATTTTTTGGAATATATTTAGGTACAGAGAGAAATTTAGAATAAAATTAAAATAAAAATAAAAATGAATTATTTCAATTCATTTCAATTTCTCTTGATATAAATTTATCATGGATTTAATTTTCATTACGCATTGAAATTTTTGCGTTGAATAATCATGAGTGGTTACAGGACAATGTATGTATGTATTTTTTTATTTAATTAATTATTGAAAATATATGCAGTATGTAATAATTAATTTTAATAGACAGTGTGCACATCATCTTTCATCATGATAATATGTGTAAGGGTTTGCGTGTCCATAAGATCATTATTTCATGTGTATTACCCATTCTTGAGAATCACTCTCCTACATGCGATTATTTATATATTATGAAGAATAATAGTGAATACATGGACCATTATTAGATGAGGTGATATTCCAAAAAAGATGTGGATATATTAGACTATGGTGAAATCTACGATACATGCCAAATACGACTCAGGTATCATACCCCTAGGGCCACGTTTGATCCATTAAGCATAAATGGATAAACCAATACTAGATTATCATGATCATTTATGAATTTTATTAAATTTATTAAATTTTTATTATTGATTTTTGAATTTTAATGTTAATGTAATCACATAAAATAAAAAACCAATAATTCATATATTAAAACTAATTAAAACAAGATGAATGTTTTATATTTACCGCATGATCAAGTTGTGAGTGTGAACACATTGTATGTATGTATCTAATAGAAAATGACTTCATTCATCATTATATATTAACAAATATAAAATAAATATTAATTCATAACACCTTTCTTCATTTTAATTTGAACAAAACCGGGTGTACAGGGTGCTCTTCAGCCATAGTTGAGGGTGCCTCATACTACTGAGGAGTTCTTATGTGATCGATGAGTTGAATTAACTAAATATGTAAAAAAATAAGTATCCATATATATATTATTTTCACTTTAGAGGAAAATAATTTAGTAAATCAATTTTATTATTTTGAGAAGCTATGACTTTACTCAATAGTTCAAGGAGTTGCAAGTTAATTTGGTTAGACAATCAAATTCTTACCTTGAAACTCTCTGACAAGTGGCATAACCATAGTTTAGAATATATGGATAGGTTTCAAGGATCCGTTACACTATAATACTCAAGTGAATGGGTGTTATGAATATAGTAGTGTGGATTACTAGGGTTCTATAAAATTGTGGGATACATATAATGATTTAATTAATCAATAATATCTAATCAGTAGTCAAGATAAAAGTATTGTTTAAATTGTGTTTAATTTTATAGAAATTGGAAAGCAATACCAAATATATATTTTGATTATTATTGGAAACAAACATTTCCCATCTAGAAAAAATTACCAAGTGTGGAACATGCACTTTAGTAATTTACTATAATATGAAAGGAAATTCTAAGTATTGGAGTCCCCACTACCTATTAACCCACCTCAGGAAGATAGGGTGAGAAATATTATTACAAGAGACTCAGGTATATAATATTTTATGTTTACATAATAATTATATCACCAATGTATAATGAGTTGTGGATAAATCATTAGGAAATGGATAATATCACATGTTATCTCATATGTGAGGAACTTGTGAGGATAAAGTGAAGAGGGATATGAGTGGGATGATGATTACACAGAATACTTGTAAATAGAATGATTTATCATGATCTTTCAATAAATACATTTAAAATTTCTTTATCACCCATTTATTATAGTTTGATTTAATATTACAAAATGAATAGTATAGAGAAAAATTCTTCATTACCTTTTGTGTAAGGTTCTCTAAGTATATAAGAACTTAAAAAAAGATTAACCTTTTATTCTTATAATGAAAAAGTTGGAATAAAAGGTGAAAATTCCAATATAAAGTGTAATTCCAAAGTAAGTTTCACAACATACATAAAATATAAGTGGTTGATCATCATATAGAATACTATTTTCTTTTCATGTCATGAGATAAATTTATGGAATATTAAATGAAATGAATTGAAGTAGAAGCAAGCAGAGGCTTCCACTTCGTGTATATTCATCATTGTATGTGATGTTTATGTAATAATTATTGGGTATTAAATATAATATTCCTATCACATATCTATATTTAAATACAATAATCAAGTAAGAAAATAAACATTAAAATAAGTAAGGTGAATTCTCCATGCGACTAAGAAAGGTTGATTCCTAAGTCAGTAGCGATAAGTACACAACTTATAATTTCCATGTTTAATGATTCTAGTTGATTTTTTTCAAATATCACCAAAATATCTATCTAACATGTAATTTAGAAATAATAATAAATTATTCCAGTTTTGGAATTAATTTTTTTTGTGGTGTCTAATACTTAATCATAGTTTATTAATGCTCGAATAATTAGAAATACTTGATGAATATAAAAATGAGAGACTTAGTTGTACCTAGTTGTGGAAAGATAAGTCTTTTTATAGTAAAAATAAGTAGTTTTCAAGGATGTACCCAATATGATTTTAGAATATTTGGATTTAAATACATTAGATACTATCTACACATCTACCTACTTTGTTTTTAAAAAAATAAACTTTTATAAATAAATGTATTTCACAATGCTTTCGAAATTAGTTCAACTAGAGGGCATGGAATACTAAAAGATTAAGATAGAGATAAATATAATAAATAAGACCTATTTAAGTTTTTTTAAGGAATGTAAAAGTGAATTATGAAATATTCATGGTCATAATAGTGATTATATTTGGGATTGTAAGCCCAAGAATATCTTTACCAGGAATTCATTGATCATTATAATGTAGCTTGGAGTAACTCTTAAATGCATATTTCCTTATACACATCAAATATATGATACTGGTAAGAAGGATTGATGATGAGTCTTACATGCATAATTTAATCATTAAAATGTATCCCGGTGTAATTACTAAATGCAAATTTCCTTATATACATTATAGTCATGATGTAAGTAAAAGGAGAAACAATGTTAGGATTCATTTTCATTGTAGATACTTCCATTATTTTTTGAGACATGATTCAAAAAATATAGGTGTTATCCTATAACAATATGCCAACTATAATGAAAATTTGATGTCATATGAGTTGTATTATGATATAAATCTATCATGTCATAATTACATGGTTTTATATGTAAATATTTTGTTAGGATATATACAAATTTGTATTAAAAAAACACAAAGTGTATCGCTATTAGTATCCTAAAGTTCATATAGGATATTATATAAATCCATATGATATAAAATTTATAATCAAGTGATAAATTATATTTATATAAGAGGGTGAAAATATTTATTTGAGATAGTGGGTTAAATATTGACTTGGATTTAGTTAATACTAAAGATGCACAAATGGTCGGGGTATGAACAAATTCAAAATGATCTTATAGAAAAGAAATGTTTCAGAGACACATAATGTATCAGAAGGATAAAACCATGGTAATGGTTTTACATTCACCATGGACAATGATAAATTATTCATTGATAATAATGAATCCTATAAGTAATAAGTATATGGAAATTATCTAAGATTGATAAGCTCAGTTAAAATTCAATAATGTATTCCATGCGTCAAAGTACATTTTCTTAGTATTTTGAATGTTTCAAATCTTGATACTATGGTTTACATGGGTGGTACAAGAATGGTATCTATAAGGCTTGATAGGTTATACCAGGTCATCATGCCTAAATCCATTATAATTTTCTACTTTTCATAGCTACTTTATATGATCAATTATTTGGAATTGGATATTAAGACCACCTTTCTTGGAAAGTATCTATACAATACAACCAGAAGTATTTGATGACACCATAGAGTGATAATAAGGGGTGATACTCACTAAAATCTAGTTTTGGATTGAAGTAAGAAACAAGATAATAGAATATTCATTTTCATTTTTTTCCATGTGCCTATTAGTGGTTAGTGGGAGTGCCACTGTTTTCCAAGGAAAAATATATTTGATAACATATAGAAATAAACTATCAATCTTATAATTAGTTAATACCATAGTGGAAAAAAATATATAAATATTAACTTAAAGTAGAAACCTAAGTTACCATGGTAGATCTAATGAGTTTCTTATACTAAGTCAAAAGTACATATACAAATAAGGTATTGAAAAATAAAAGTTAGAACAATTCGAGAGAGAATATTTACGACTGCCACATGACATAAATATATATAAGAAGACATGTATGGGATATAGGAGGATATTAATGTGGTAAGTTGAATTCTATAAGCTCCATCAATGGATCTATCACTCATGCATAGTATGTATTAGATATGATATTGCCAATATATACTATATTTTAGGAAAATATTCATATAATCTAGGAGAACTACATGGGAAGTAGTCAAAACAATCTAATTGTACTTGAGAGAGTATAAGGAATATGTTCTTGGTGCATGGAGGGGAAAAGACACTAGTTTTTAAGGGGACACAAATTAGTTTTACTTTAGATCAATTTGATCTAATATCAAAGTCATACTAGGGTAAGGATCAATAGAATCTCAATCAAGAACGTGGTATCCATATCTACAAACATCGAGTGCATTTCAACTTCTGATGCAGCTGAAGAAGTAGTCTAAAATATGAATTTTTTTCTAGTTCTTGGAATCTCACCTAGTAGGTAAAATATTAATCATCATATAAATTTTTATAATACTACTACTAATACTATCCAATATTTCAAGTTTTTATAGTAGAAAAAAGGAATATAATTGGGGATATCATCTATTGAGGAGTCTTTCTCAAGGAGGTGAAGCCGCAGATGAAATAGTATCCATGCATTAGAGATGTGGTAGGCCCAATGAAAAAAATTAAAAACTTAGTATAAGGATGATCCTATAATGTGAATACTAACAAGGATAGTTATAAAGTTGGCTCTTGTGTACATGGGAGTTTTGTAAAAGTGGGCTCCCTATACCTAACTTGAATAATACTCTTTGATTACCATATCATATATAAAGTGAGTTATGCATGATGTATTCTTACCATAATAGTGTTGATATTTCTATTTCCACTTTTTATAGGGTAATTTCCATAGATTACTTGTCATATCATATGTTTATAGTAGTTCCTAGGCTATAATGTGATCCTTGAGATGCTATGACATTAATTATAAACATATGTCCTATGATCTAGATACATCATAATGTCTCGACACAAATAGTGTCTAACCATCATTTTTTGGGGGATCATAATCATTCAGACTTATTATGAAATTTTCACTTGATATTATTATTAGTGTATAATATTTGATCACCCACTCTGATGAATGGAAAAAATATGGAATTTATGTTGTAGATAGGTAGCTTGAGTTGGGTGCATCATTGGTGGTAGAAAATTGATTGAATGATCAAGATATAATTTATCACTTACGAAAGGAAGTTACATGTCAGAAAAAGTTGATCAAGATGGTAGTACCATCACTAAATCCATGGCCATGGTATAAGAAGGTAAGTCTATCCATTAAGGTCAATGAATGATAAAGAAATAAATAATTATGACATGAAGTGTGCATCCTACTTTATGAGATATCACAAGACAAATATATTATATTACACAATGTGTGTTTGTAAGAAAGGTTTTCATTGATATGAATCTTCTTTATCTCTTTAGGGGCCTTAATGAGTTGCTAGAATTTTATCATGATTTTTTAATAATATTCCCAACTATCGAGATAAGGTTCTAGTGGGTCACACACTTAGTGCATTTAAAAGTCTGGCCTATTATAATGAATAGACATATAGAACATAGTGAGACCCACCATGGGGTCCAAGTGATGTCTGGGAATTTCAAATTTCCAAGTAATAAATAAATTCATTTTTATTCTATCATAGAATAATTAGGGTGGAATTTATTTATTTAATATATTTACAAGTATTAAAGTAAATACTTAAGAAAATATTATACGAACGAATATTATTTTAATATTCAAGGTTCGTTTAATATTTGAGGGAATGAAGAGTTGAGTTAATGAATCTCTTTTCTCCTCTCTCCAGTATCCTAGAGAGTGAATATCTTGATCTAAGTTTTTGATATGAGTTCTCATTCTCAGATAAAAGGATCGACATAGTGGTGATCATTGGGATGTTGAAGGCTTCATAAAATCTCCAAGCTAGCACTCAGAATTTAACGAACAACATTCCCACAGACTTTAAAAGCTCTTGTGGATTATCTAGAGGGATCTGACTTTGGTTACTTTAATAAATAGTCTTTGATGACAAATATATGTCAATCACATATTAAAATCAAACCATGTTTTTATTTTATTTTTCATTCTTAACATTATTCACATGAGATCCTTGAAATTTGTACTGGGTTGCACATCACTAAAGATGACGTAGTTATGTCGCTTGATGATGAAAAAAATTAATTCTCTTACCGATATGATTCCTCTACATTCCCCATTAACTTTAACTTGAACCTTAACCTTTGAATAATCCATTTTCTCCAAAAAATATTATAGGCTATTTTAAAGATGATACTTGTACTGAAAGTTCTATCTTAAATAAAGTAGAGAACCATTATTTTATTTATTTTCTAGAAACTAAAATCCTTAATGATTATTTCAATGATAAGAATTTGGTTTTTTTATATTATATAAGAGATAAATAAGTTCTAACAGAATAACATTTGGGATCTTGTTAAATCTATTAACGATCATCTTATTATTGGTACAAAATGAGTTTTTATAAATAAATTAGATTGTCAAGGTAACATCACACAAAACAATTATAGGCTCATATTAAAATGATATAATCAATAATAAGACATTTATTATAGTGAAAACTTCACACTTGTCACCCAGATAGAATCCATTATAATCTTATTGTAATTTTCCTCACATTTAAATTTAAATCATTTTCAAATGGATATTAAAAGTACCCTTTTAAATGGTTTTATTTTTGATTTTTTTTGTGGAATGACCATTTAGTTTTGAAAATCCAAAATATCCAAATTCTATTTTATATTTATACAAGGATTTATATGGTTTGAAATATGACCATTGGGTTTAGTGTGAAAGGTCAACCAATTTTCATTTATCAAATGGGTTTAAAATAGGAAAATAAAATTCAATATTATTTCTAAAAAAAGTTTCAAATGATATTTTAATCATTCAAATCTACGTCAATAATGCAATTTTGGATCAATAAATGGATATATTTGTATTTAATTTTAAAATATTATGAGAAAAAATTTGAAATGAGTTTTATGGGAAATTAAAAATTCTTTTTAAATTTTCAAATCTCTTAAAATGAAGATGTAACTTTTCTAATCCAAAGAAAATACACTAATGAACTTTTAAGGCATTTTGGAATGGATCATTCTAAGGAAATTATCACACTTATGAGTACTTCTTATAAGATAATTTTGGATTAAGCTGGTAAACTAGTTGACAAAAAGATTTATAAAAGTATGATTGGGAGTATTCTTTACTATAATGAAACCTGACATGAAATCATGCTTAGTGTTTGTCTTTGTGATCATTTACAAGTAAACACTAAATAATCACATTTAAAATCTCTAAAAAGTATTTTGAAAATTTTTAAAGGTTTCAAAAATCATGGTGTATTTTATCCTAAATAAACCTATTTCAATCATTCAATATTTTATGATATTTATTTTAGTGGATGTTAACTTGATAGGAAATTTAAAAGTGGGACTTTTAAATTTCTTGGACATTCCTTAATCTCTTAGAGTAATAAGAAACAAAATTCAGTTTCTCTTTCTATAGTCGAAGCCGAATATATATCCACAGGGATTTTTTGCACCTAAATTATATGGATGAAACAATATTATATTTTATGGTAACGTTTATTCAAGTTAATATTAAATTTTTAGAGTTCTAGTTTCATAAGAATCTTTAGAAATTCTGTTCAACATGCACACACTATACACATTGAAATTAAACATCAATTTTTGAGATACCATTTTCAAAAATGAGTTATTGTGTTATAATAAATTAACTTGTATCATAAATTAAATGATATCATTACAAAACCCTTTATTTATAACACATTAATTTTATTAAATTATATTTAAGAATTACATGCTTATAATTTTTTATCTTATGTTGATTATTTTTTAAAACCATTTTATTATTTTTAAACATCTTGTTAATATTTACAAAATCATGTTTTTATGTTCACTTTGATTATAATATGCATATTTTTTTATATCTTATCTATCAAATTAATTTTCAATATTTTTTTTTCTAATCACAAATGGTTATAATGTTTTAGATAATTATTTGGTGAGAAAAATGTTTATGAGGGATAAAAGTTTAATGTTAATGGGTAGAAAAGTATAAAAGTTTATAAAAGGGGGAATATATCTAAGGGAATGATTTTGTTTCTAGGGAGAGACTTATGACTTTACAAAAAGGGTATTTTAAAATCTTTTATCCTTTCTATATTCTTCTTTACCTCATTCTTATATATTATCTTTTATTTTAATCTTAAATGGGTGTTTGTGACAACTAATAAAGGGGGATATTATTGAAACATTAATGTGTTTTTATGGTTACAATCACTTAAAGTGTTTCTAAAATTTGTGTTTGTGTGTTTCTTGGTTATAGTTTCTAAACTTTTTCCTAAGGAATAATTATACCAAGTAAATTATTCAAGAGGAACTTGTAGGTCTATTTCCAAGTACTCCCTACTAGGGTGCACTGGCTACCAGATAGGTGGAAACCTATGATGGTGATGAAAAGAACCAATATAAATCTTGTATACCATCATATACCCAGTGGAATGACATTAGATACTCTATGGAATTTTATAGAAGCATTTTTCTTCCAAGTGGCTCACTGGTTACCAAATAAATCGCACTGAATACCTGGTGGAGCACACTGACTACTCGGTGGAGTCCATAATAGCCCAGGAATCTACAATTATGGTATCATCTACCTGGTGGTATCGTATCAGAAACATGGTGGATTGGATTGAGATCTAGAAACAAGCATTAAATGTAATCTTTAAAGCATTGACTCGACTAATTCAAGCCTTGGATTGACCCAAGGGATCCTTATATCCTATGAAGGCTATAAAAATACATCAATGGAGGCTGGAATGTCAACACCAAATATCTAGAACAACTACTTTCCATCGAATATTTCTTGATAAATCCATGATATGATTTTTCAAGAGATCTCTAAGAACCTTCTAATTCTCATAAGGAAAATTAGACTTCAATGACTATAATCCATTTTCATTTTTCCTCTCTTATTAAGTTTTTTTCTTTCTCCCTTGTAAATTTTAAAGGATTTTTCTCTTCTACATCATCTCTCTCTCTCTCTATTCCCCCTCTCTCTTTCATTTTCATCTAAATCCTATAAGAGGGATTTAAGTGTTTTTTAAAGAGATTTTTTAAAAAAACCTTAATCCTCCATATCTTCTTATTTAGGTGATCACTACCATTAAAGTGATGGTTCTTGGTTATTTGTTTTTATTAAAACCAATGGTCTTATTTTTGGTTCTTATTTTCCATTAAAACCAAGGTATCCTTTCCTTTCTTATTTGGTTCTTGGTTTCTATTGGTACCAAGGGATAAATATAACCAACTCAAATATTCATGAGGGGAGGAGACATATGGGATCATTCTTGAGCTAATTATGAATTAATTTTTCAAAGTGTTCCTTTTTAATTTGGATAATTTATTTTCCATTATGCTTAATGTTTTAATTTTCTCTATTTTTGCTTTAATTTAATTATTTTGTTCGTAAATAATATGCTTGAATGATTTTTTTATTTTATAGAACCATTTTAAAATAATTTTTAAATGAAATTCCCCCATATTTACATCTTCTCTCACACCAACAAGGTCAAGGGCCTTCTTACCCTTATGTGGGGTGGGTGGGGGTGGGGGCTGTGTAAGGGTAGTTTTTTAAAAAAAAAATGAGAATCTTAAAAGTTTATTAGGGGATTATTTTATGGTATAAATGAGGGTTTTTGAGGAGAATAATTAATTATTTATTTGGTACAATTTATTTACATAATTAATTATAAAATCAATTGGGAAATTATTTTATAATTAATCAACATATTATAAAAATAATTAGGGAATAATATTGATGAGTAAAGGTCCTTTGGACTTGGAATTGATTCAATATGTATGTAAAAGATTCACTTATAAAGGAAATGAATCTATCTAAGGTTGGATATCCTTCAAAAATACCCTATTTTTTTGTAAATGAATTTTATTTATATGGATTGTGGCATGTGGTATTTCCGCAATGATGGTCAA
Organism: Viscum album; assembly: GCA_963277665.1. Taxonomy (NCBI): domain Eukaryota; kingdom Viridiplantae; phylum Streptophyta; class Magnoliopsida; order Santalales; family Viscaceae; genus Viscum; species Viscum album. Next base: position 395,192,060 of record OY728151.1, on the reverse strand, counting down.
CCTATTTAAATTAAATAGATCGTTTAAATAAAATTTAATGCTGATAAAAAGAATAAACAAAGTTCTAAGAACCATGATGGAACCTTATGCATTGGATTCATTCCCCAACCACAAATGACTGAGGCCTTGATTTTGACTATGTGCCTTATGACACTTGGACCGTGAGGGGTGATATTTAAATGAACTTTGTGATTATGGAAAACTGAAATGGGTTCCTTTGGACCCCTTGAGTGAGTATATGTGAAAGGATGATAATGAATATCCCTATAATTCCTTATTAGACCCTTCAAATTCCTTTACGTTATTGGTAAAATTGGGATGAGAGCAAGGGGGAGTGTTCCCCCTCTTGTTAATTGAGGATCTGGTGGATATTCCTAAGGTAATTTGATGATAGGTTTCATGATTGGACTGACAAAGATTGAATTTAGAAGTGAGATGATCTTTATTCCTTTTTTATAGAATGATTTTGATATAGATTTTCCTTAGAGGATAGTGAGGCCTTGAGATTATCATGATGCTGGTAAGGGATTTTATTCGCTCTGTGTAATGGGTGTTGACACGAAGTTGAAGTTGTAAATGAGGACCCCAAACAGGAGGTCTATGATATGAAGTGACCTTAGGGACCCTAGTGGGTTCCCCAATTTTATGTTTATCCTAAAAAGGGTTAGTGTGGGAATGTGTAGTGATGATTACGAGAGTCAACTTAGAGATCAAATTGATGATTATCCTATTATGGATGTGACAATGATAGGTTGTGCACTTGAGAGAATGATCTCTATTATGTGGGATAGGTTTAAGAAAATGACTGACCTCATTATGATGCACTATAAGAGAGTATTCAAGTGGGATGAACTACCCAAAAATATATATATAGATACATGATATGACTTGCATGTTCTCCTTGGATCATGCATTTTTGCATGCTACAATGTGACTTGATTCCCCGATAGAGTGAAAATACACCCCTAAGTTTTCAGATGAATTTCTTCCCTAATAGGGTGTGAACATTCCCCTATAATTCTATATTAATTTCTTCCTAGAAATATTGTATATACTCCCATGTGTTTCCATATGAATTACTTTCTTTATATGGTACATATACACCCCTGGGTTATGGAAGACTTGGTTCCCCAAAAGGGGTTGGATGCACCCCTGAGTTTCTAGATCACTACTTCCTCAATATGGTGTGGATACACCCCTAAGTTTATAATGATATTTTTTATTAGGTAGGGAGAATTTTCTATTGGGTTCTAGATGCTGGTACATGCCCAAAGACACTCCGATACTGGTTGACACAATTATAGTTGGTCCCAAGTGTCACATTAGAACACTTGGATCGATAATAGTCATTTTATTTATGCATCCAAAATTATTTTATTATTAAAAGAATATCACTTATGGACATTCATAATATTTAATTTTTATACACAAGAACATGTTAGTGGTGCACTAATGAGCTATAGTTACACCAAGATTGGGAAATCATGAAACTTTAGTACCCGAGAATCCTTCACTGTTCATAGGTTTAGGTTGGGTAGAGGCCCCGAGTAGCTTGATCAAGAAGTATAACTAAGAAAATATTTATATAATAGAAGTGATGATATTCAGTGTTGGTAGTGGGGACTTATATATATTTTATTTTCCTTTTTATTCATTTGGTATATGTGTTCAGACTGATAGATGATAAATTTATATTTACTTTCATGACATTGAGTTTGCATGACTATGTTCTTTCTGGAAGGACCAATATGATCACTAAGAGTGGGATGGGGAAAATCGGTGATCTATTTTTCTTTTATGTTTTATTTATTATAAAACAACCTTATACTCTTGTTAAAGAGTTATAACTTCACTAAAAAGAAAATCACAAGCACCACTATAAGAAAAAAAGTATTTAAAAGGTTCATTATGCAATAAGAGTAGTTAGTCCTTGGAATGGTTTTAAAAAAATCCAATACCCCACAATTCACTAGAAAAAAATAATTTTTTATGTGGTTAAAAAAAGTAGTTAGTATCCTTACACATTCATTTCACTATGATCAAAACAACAATTCATGTGTTCACCACATTGATAAATATGTAAGAAAGTTTTTTATAACAACTTTATAAAACTTCACTAAAAGGATCAGTATGTTGTCATTATGCTACTTGTACAAACTTCGATTTTTCTCTTCTTGAAAGAAATTATTCTTCACATTCTTACCCAGAATTTGGTAAAAACTTATTTAGTTAGTTGGTTTTCTATCTGATATATTTGTTCAATAAGTTCATTTGGTGTTTTTTGAAAATCACTTCAACTTCCTTATGTCTGGTTTATCTGATTCCTTCTTTTTCTTCTTCAACCAAGATATTCCTTGGTTTAAAACTTCCCTACTCAAAATTTTTTCTTTTAGATATTCTAGTAAGTTAATCCTATGGGTTCACTAGGAACTATTTATGCAGCGCTTCAGCCTTTTCACATGTGAACTGTACCTATAACTGTGTTCATACTTACACCCTTTATATAGAAACATTTGATTAAGCACATTATGAAATTTTATTTTGATTTAACTCTTAATAAAAACATTAAATTAAAAACACCCACTCAAAAAATTCATCAAATTCTTCTCAAAAATTCTATAAAAATATTGAACGTATATAATAACCTTCAACAACTTATCCCATATTCTAATTTATTTAAAAATTGGTGAGTATCTTGAATTTAATCCATGATATTTGGAACATTAAAAGACCATATTAGAATCTTCACATTTTATATCTTTAAAAAAAACTTCTTAAATAACTTCCACCATTAAAAACTTCATTCCACTCAAAACTTCAAACCACATGTTCATCTGGTTGAACTTTATGCCTCTTCTTCCATCTGATGCACCTCTATCTGATGAATTTCATTATAATATTTTAAACCTTGAATTAGTATTACTTACTCTAAATGATGATATTTATACCAAAAATTTCATATGATAATCTTTTAGAAACTTCAACTTTACAACTTCATAACTTCATAATTTTATACATGTTTGTCTAATAGAAATTTATACAAAATGGTTCATCTGATGGAATTTATCTGATTAAATTTTTTCGAACTTAGACTCTATTTGATGAAATTATTTGTAACATTTTGTGCCTTATCACTCCATTAATTTGTCAGTTTTGGATGTTGGAGGTGTTTTCGGAGTGCCTTGAGGAGGTTTCATTGTTGTTGGAGGTGAATCAGACCTACTGCAGGATATTCACATCGAGAATGTGTTACACATCATGAATTAGTGATTCGTGGATTGTGAATATGTATAATTCATGGATTTTTTTGGCTGAGGTGTGTAGTGTGAATTGTATTCACATAATGAAAGTTTAATTTACAATTTTTAATTAATTTTATTTGAGGCAACATGAATTTTGGTGGAAGTTATAAAAATGGGAATTCACATCATGAATGTGTTTCACGATGTGAAAGTGTTGGTGTCTAGGTTATTTTATAACCCTTTAGATCATTTTTTATTTCATTTATCCATACCTCTCACTACCTTTTTCTAGATGAACCACAATAAACTAGAGAATATCTTCTAGACATCTTTTCCCTTGATTTAATCCTTGGGTTTTGGTGGATTCCCATTAGCAATCTATGATGAGTTATCCTCTCTTTCTCATGGGTTTCCTTATATTTTTATTATAAGATCCACTAAAGTGGTGTGATTTTAGTTTGGGGTGTGTATGGGTTGATTTTTTTATAACCCTTAAATGTAGTGTAGGTTGATCAGTGATCTTGTGGTGGGGTTGTGGTTGTAGGAAGTTTCTTCTTCTCTCTGAAGTGAATATTAAGATCAAAAGGATTTCTTAAGGTAGGGGATACTCTTTCTCACCCATTTTCATGATATGTGTGAGATCTTCATGCTTTTTATTACTTTTGGGGGAATATAAAAGGTCATTTTAATGAGATAATTAATTTTCACATCTAAAATTGATGGGTATGGGGAGTTATCGCATGATTTATGATTTTGATACATGTTGTTGATGTTATTATGAATGATTATTTCCAATTATAAAAATAATGGCTGTTGAGAGCCTTGTTTTTCCTATAGTTTTTATGTTTTAAAAACCCTTACTATGTTTTTGTGTGATTGAACCTTGAATAAAAGTTTAAATAATGTATATTTGGATAATAATTGGTTTCCCATGGACATCTATTTTATGTGATAATACCGATACTAATTAAATAAGTAATATGATAAAATACATTTAATAATTATAGAATATTTTTATGTTGTTGTTGTTTGTTTGTGCTTGTTTTTTCCCTACAAGGTTTGGGATATCGTGCGGTGATGTTAGTTGCTGGCTAGGATGTGTATTATGTAGGGAAGTGACGTGATGGTTAGTTAGAATGGACGTGATGTTGGTAATTGTGAAATGTGGTGAAGAGGTTGTGGGGAAGAGGTTGTGGCATGGTGGTTGTGGAACAATGGTTCTAGCATAGTGGTTGTGGTGTAGTGGTTGTGCCTTAGTGGTTATGATGCAGTGGTTGTGGCACAGTGGTTGTGGCGCAGTGGTTGTGGCGTAGTGGTTGTGGCATAGTGGTTATGATATAGTGGTTGTGATGTAGTGGTGGTGGATCAATGGTTTTTTTGTAGTCTGTGGTGATAAAATTATATATAAGTTGTTTTATGTGGTGGCTAAGTCAATGTGACATGATGATGATGGTGGATGTGCAGTTTTGAGGTAGTGGTTATGTGATTTGGGCCAGTTATAGCATGGTGTGGTTGAGATAGTTTACCATTTTCCCATGGGATTAACTATGATGATAAATTAAACAAAATAGGATGGTAAATAAACAAGCTGTACTGGAAATATTTATGTGATAAATGGATTAAACTGAATTGAATGAATGAATGAGTTATGTAATGAAAACTGAAATGGATAACACATAAATGTGGTGAACTGGTAATTGAAAGTGGGAAATTTTTGAGTGGCTTTGTGTTGTGGTTGTGTAGTGTTCTTCATATAATAGTGGATACATTTATGAAAGATTATGTGGTTTGAGTTAGTGCATTTGATGTGAACCCATAGGTTGAGTATTGTGTGATATCTATATATCATGTATTTTTATGTCATTTTATACATGCAATACCTGATTTGGATAACCTTACCAACTATTATAAGTTTTGAGTTCCTAGAGTATTACCCAACATCTAATTTGGTGGTGATATAGATGGATTACTACCCCCTATCCCCCTCTTCCTTCAACAATGGTGATATTGTATGGTGTTAGAGATCACCTAGTAGTGATGTGATGACCCAGGTGTCTTCGGGCGGGATGCAATGTGTTGGCCTAGATGTCAACAAGTGATATGTAATATGGAATGATGTGATATGTGGTGGGGGTAATGCATGGTAGGAGCAGGGAACAAGGTTGATGTTCTTCACATTCATGATACCCTACTGCTCTGGTTATGGTTGTGATGTGATGTTTGGTTGAGGTGTTTGTGGGAAGTATGTGATGTGATGTGATGTGTGGTCCATGTGTATGCAGGCAGGGTGTGATGTGATGTGATGTGTGGCCCAGGTGTTTATGGGTGTGATGTGATGTGTGGACCAAGTTTTGGTGGGCGGTATGTGATGTGATGTGATGTGTGTCCCAGGTGTCTATGAGCAGAATGTGATATGATGTGACATGTGGCCTACGTTTCTATAGGTGAGATGTGATGTGATGTGATGTGATGTGACTTATGTGAAAGGGATGAGAGCATAGGACGTTTGACTTTGGGGAAAGAGAGTGGGAAATCAATGGGAAAGTGGCAACAAGAGCCTTTCTTTGTTATGATCTTGATGAAATATTGTTATATTGGATGAATGATTTGGTGAGTGATTATGGTGAGGTTGGGGTTGGTTAGATGACCTATGTAGGTTCTTGTTGGTTCTGCTAAATGTTCACTGGTGCATTAGCAATATATTTTCACATGTTCACCTGATCCCTTGGTTATGTAACTGGTAACTATACCTATTATGTTCACCGTACATATGTAAACTATTTTTTAGGTTTATAGGAGGATTTTTGGGATTCAGATGGACATTAATAGCTGGGTTGAAGCTTTCATTGAGTCATTGCTGTAGACATTTATTTTTGGCATTTAATTTTGAGAATTTTATATGTATCATTTTTACTTTATTAATGTATTGTGGTATGGTTTTTGGTTTACCTTTATATTGTATATTGGAGTTTTTTTGTGGTTGTTTATCCTATCTCCCAATCTTGTTTCATTTATAGAGGGTAATTCCACCCATACTATGATATTTTTATACCCTATGTGCTAGTCACCAATCCGGGGCCTACAAGAGGCATGAATCATGGGTCATCGTCCCTCTCTTCTCATTGCAGTATTATTAGTGGGAGGGGGTCATGAAAGAGTGGTATCAAAGGATGATGGTTAAGAGATATGTTGAAGTTTAGAGTTAGGCACAATGAGTTTTTCATGGGTTGGTATGGATGCAATGCATGTTGGCCTTGGTGCGTGACATAGGCCAATGAGACTAGCTAGGATATGGGATTTCCCCCCTGTGATCCAGTGCATGAAATATGAGCTTATTGAATGAAAAAACTAATTGGATCTATTTTTAGAGTAGATACCTTAGAGAGGTACATGCATCCTAATGAATTGTGCTCATGTTTGAATTGGTCTATTGTAGGAAAATAAAATGAATCAAATAAATAATGTTTGATAAAATTCCATGCTACTGAGCTTTAGATGTTATCCTTGTTTTCAGAAATTGTTTCTATTTCTCATCCATGAGTTACTTAGGCAGTTGAGGTTCAACAGGATGATCCAGTTTATCCTCAGAGGGTTGACTTGATAGAGGAGGATGAGGCATGGTAGCAGGCTTCACATGCCTTTCAGTGGAAAATTTTGGTTAAGTATGAGGGGAGTGTCTCTGATCTAAAGATAGAGCACTGGATAGATGATCTCAAGATAATTTTTGGTTTGATCCAAGCGCAAGATGAGTTTTGGGTGCCACAAGAAGTTACTCAGATATAAGGAGTTTTCTGTCAGTGGTGGATGTTGTTTCTTGGTGACTGCATGGAGACATATGTGTTGTGGCTGGACTTTCAGAGTGAGTTTTAGGTAGCGTTTTTGTCATCGATGATGAGGGTATCCAAGAGGTAGGATGTTCTCTCCCTTAATCAGGGGAGCTAGAGTGGTAGGGATCTTGGGATCTGGTTTAAGGACATCCTTCACATTTCTCTAGATGTTTTTCCAAATGAGGATTCTAGAGCATGGCATTTTGAGGAGGCTCTATGCTCTATGATCAGGTATGCGGTCACTCCATTTACACTCTAGATATATATAGAGGTGATAAAAAAGGATTTGGTTATTGGTATATTAATTCATTGAGAGTTTATGTAAAAACCAGTAAATTTCAAGGAAAATTTTTTCTTAAAATTCTTTGTAATTTTATGAGTACGCAGTTTCTGATGGCACCTGATTCCGAGGCTCGGTGTGCCCGAAATAATTTTCTGAAGTTTAGCTTGGGTAAGTTCAGTGAACGAACGAACAAGTTTTTCTATATTTTGAACCGGTGCTCGAAATTGAAATCTAAGGGCACCTATGAACTCGCAATGCTGGTAATTGCTTAAGTGGACCTTTACCGCAATTGCGTTTGCACGGGAGGAGAAGTTTAAATTTGCGGTTTAAATAAGAAGTGAATAAAAATTGTGGAACAATTTTTATTCTATATCTAAAGTGGTTATATCCTATATGGGGGAGTTGGGATGGGAGCACCTAACTACCCATGTGAGGATATTTGTGAGGTGGGGCCCACACGAGCCCCAACCTTTCACATTCCCTAAACCCCTTAAACCCCCCATTAAACTCCTTTGTTTAATGTTGACAACCTCTTGATTTTAAATGTGTAACCTTACCACTTTCTCTCTCTCTCTCTCCCTCTTTAATTCTTTCCAACACAAACCTTAATTAATTTATTGAACCGCTACAATTAATTAATTAAGTGTTTGAAATTTAAATTTTGAATTCTTTTCAAGATTAAATAAAATAAAGATAAGCCTTATTTTATTTGGGGGTTGGAAATTGTGGTGTTGGGGAGAAATTGGGAGAGCTCTTGGGTTTCGAAGAACGATTCTTCTCCTTTGTTGAAGAATGCCAACTCTCTGATGAAGATCATCGACTCGACGACCCTGGTTTCTCCATCCTCTTCTTCCTCCGCGACAAGGGAGGAGACACCGATGCGGGAACTTTCCAATGATGACTCACCTTTTTATTCTTCTCTCCATGAAAAAAGGGGAGATGTCGCTTCCTCCTCGGGCGCACTTCGACGTCTATGAATCCTCACCTCATGAAGCCGACGTTCGTCATCAATTATTTAGGTAGGGTGAATTGTTCAAATTTTATTTGAATAAAATTGTTCGTTGTGCTTCGTGAAGCCCTGTTCATCGTCGGCCAATTGTTACCACCTAAAGCGAAGGGCGTGGTCTGAACAAACATGGACCGATGACCCTCCGACATTTCTTGATCTTTTTGGAATTGGAAACTGGAGGTGGGGAAAGAACGGCGCCGTCGCGCCGTGCCAGAAATGTGGCAAAGGAAACCGGTGCCGTCGCGCCGGTTGTGCAGGAGGAACCGCGGCCCGCTTCATGGGTCTCTTAGGCGGAAGAACCGGCCGACCGGGTGGAGGCAAACCGTGGCGCCAAGAGGGCGCCGCGCTGAGGAACCGGCCAGCCCATTGGCCGGTCAGGCAGAGCTGGACCGCGGTGCCAGGAGGGCGCCGCGCTGGAAGACTGGTGACCCACCCGTGCGGGCCGTGTGCGCCAAAAGGCCGACCAGTTTGGGGAATGGCGGCGCCGTTTTGCACCGCCGGTGTGGACAGCCGGGGGGCCGCGCCCCCCGGACCACTCGGCCTTCGGGCCGAGCCGCTCGTACAACCGGCCGAGCCAGCCGGGCCGCGCCCCGCTGGGCCGGGCCGCGCCACTTGGGGCCGGGCCTCGCCACTTCGGGCCAGCCGCACCCCTTCAGACTGAGCTACGTTTTCCTACAGACCGGTCCGATAGCCCTACCCGGTTGGACCCGTCAAACTGGGTTAACCCGACCCATCGACCCACTAGGCTAAACAGACCGGGCCCGTTATTCACTTAAACGTGAATAACTTAAGGACCGCGCATCCGATCGATGCGCCGTCAGCGGCACTGAGACTCTTTCTACGATACACTACTTTTGCGATACTCTAAGTGAGTTTATGATGAATTTGGATATCTTCCGAGTTAGAAACAAGCATATTTCCAACCAGGCCCCTGGAACAGAAAAGCCAATATCTCTCAGACCGGGCGTCCGATTGACGCGCCGTCTGTCATGTTGAGTTCCTTTTGATGAGATGAAACTTTGGGATACATAAACTTTGGAATTAATGATGGTTGATGTATCGACCCCTTGGCTCGTGGAGCGGACCCTCCCGGAATCGAGCGTGATGTGTGCAGGAACCCTAGAGTTGGCTGCGACTGCAACGGCGATGACGACTGTACTTGGATCCTACGTGGGTTAGGCAGCGAGGAAGACTGTACTTGGATCCTCCGTGGATTCGGTAGCGATGACAACTGTACTTGGATCCTACGTGGGTTCGATAGTGATGGTTACTGTACTTGGATCCAACGTGGGTTCAGTAGCGACGACTTCTGTACTTGGATCCTACATGGGTTCGGCAGAGGAGATGATTCAGAGGCTACATCTAATCATCTCCACCCCTCTTCGTGAGTAGTATACCTGTGGGAGCTGAGTCTTTACTTTCAATCATTATCATTGGTATGATTGACTTGTTTCCTGTGTGGACTGGTTGTTCTTGGGCTTGGAAGTTAGAGCCGTACTGAGATTGATGACTTAGGTATATGTATGGGCATATACCTAAGAAGAGTTGGTTGATACTTCGTGTTTGTATCTTTCCTTTGTGGGTTATCCTTTGTGGATTCTGGGAGACCTTCGGGGGTCTCGGGGTCCCTACTGAGTATCGTATACTCACCCCTGCACGGGCATTGCCCGCACTATGTTGTGCTGGTTACAGACGATGGACAACACTGATCGTGGTCGAGGCTTGTGGAGCTGGACGGTATCTAGAGGTGGACCACCTAGAAGGACGTACATGGAGCAAACGGACGGACCCGAGGTACCGACGAGACTATCTATACCCACCCTTCAAGTGGGATTCCCGGAGGACGACTCGGTGGTTACTGCTTTACTTTTCAGCTGTTGTACTTTCTTTCTCAGTTGTATTGTACTTTCAGTTGGGTTTGTATACTGGCCCATTTACTTTCCAGCACATACTTTTTTACTCAGTTTACTTTTTGTTTACTCCAGCTTGCGTACTCTGTTGTGTTTGTTTACTTATATAAAGGCAATGCCTTCCCTTTTTAACGGGATTTACGCCTTTGGTGCTAGTCACCAGCCCCTGGCCTATGGAAGACGGAATTGGGGTAATCACAACACGAGCCCCGAGGATGGTTCGTGACAGTTGATCCTCAATAGGGTGGCTAATAGGGTGTTTTGAGGATCAATTCTTCAAGTAGTGGGCCCTAGGGGTTCAGTAAGTGAGGGTTCCATTCAACAGGGAACCTTACGTGGTAGTTTCTTCCCCATTCTCTAGGGACATGTGATTTTTGAGCACCTTCCAAAGGTTTTATATTTTCATTCCATATCTTCAACAGATATGGGCACTTCCCAACTTAGTGTCTGAATTCTTAGGGAATTCAGTTTCAGATAGGGATTCATACCCTTTTTTAGTAATAACAGTTACCTCTGAGGTAGTTTTTGTGGTAGGGACCACATGTTATTGTTAATAAGTATATAATAGGTTGAGTTATTATGTGTAATCCCCATGATGATCTCCATACATAGGGACCTAGGATAGAGTGAAATTGTGGAGACCTAAAACAATGTGGTAGAGGATCTTGGAATGATCATATGCACGTTTTAGAGGCTAAGTTCTAGAAGAACCAGGAGTTGTTCAAGGTATGATTAGTTGATTGTATACCATAATGTGTGATTTTTTTACTTAGATTCTTCACACTATTTTGTTTCTCCTTATTTGGTCCAAACATTTGGACTGGATGTGGAGAGGCTTCTAGTTCCCCTAGAGTTATCTACACCAGTTTTAGGTCAAGCTTCTTTGTATGATGTGTACCGAGGATGTAGATTGGTGATGGGGAAGCAATATCTAGTGGGGGGAATTCTTATTATTATAGATACAACAATATGATAATATCTTTAGTATGGATTTCATGTATTATGTGTGTGTAGTTATTGAATTTTTATGGATAAGATTTTTATTTTCTGATGTGGAGGGCTAGTGAGTGGCGTTCGTTGGTGAGAGAGTTTATTATTTGGGTGGTATGAAAATAGATACCTTTTTTATTATAGTTGGAAGAGTTTTTAATAGAACATCAGGTTGGGGATGTTCCTAAGATCATGGAAGTGTTCATCAATGTTTTCCCATAGTAGGTTATGACACTACCTCCTCGACACAATGTTAAGTTTGGAATAGAGTTGCAGTGAGATGAATTTCTGATTTCGATGGATCCCTATCAGATGGTACCCATGGAGTTGTGTGAGTTGAGGCTGTAGGTGGATGATCTAATGAAAAACAGTTTCATCTAACCCAGTGTGTCACTGTGGGGTGATCCAGTGTTGTTCACCAAGAAGGAATATGGTAGTTTGAGGTTGTGTATAGACTACCAGAGGTTGAATCAGGAAATATAAAAGCACCATTACCCGCTTCCTTGGACCCATGATATATTTTACCAGTTTAGAGGAGATATCTAGTTCTCTAATATTGATATATGGTCTAGATATCACTAGTTGAGGGTGAAAAATGAGGATGTTCAGAATATTTTCATTAGATGCAGATCTGGAAACTTTGAGTTTTTATTCATTCCATTTGGGTTATGAACAAACCATCCATGTTCATGGTTCTTATAAAAATTATGTTTTGTGAGTTCTTAGACCATTTCCTCATTTTATTAATTGATGATATTTTTTTCTAATCGAAGTCATAGGAAGACCATGTCGAGAATCTTAGAGTTTTTTATAGGTCCTTAGACCCCACCAGCTTTATGGTAAATTGTCCAAGTGTGAGTTTTTGAGGTGAGAGGTGTGTTTACATGGATTTTTCGTATCTTATAAGGGTTTGGTATTGCACTTGTTGAAAGTTCAAGGCAATTGTTTCTTGGGAAACACCTAAGAATATCTCATAGGTTTGCAATTTTCTTTGTCTTTCGGGATATTTTAGAGGTTTGTAGTCAAGTTGTCCCAATTTTTATCACCACTAATAGTGTTTAATAGGAAGGATTCAGATTTTCTTTTGGGTAGATCAGTGCTATGAAACCTTGATTTTTCTTAAGGAGAAGTTAGTTATCACTCTATTGCTTCATTTTTCTAAAGAGTGTGTGTTGTTTAAGGTTTTATATGACATGTACTATATAGGATTAGGATACATGTTGATATATAATAGATAAGTCATCTCTTATGGGTTTAGGAAATTATGTCATCATTAGTATAACTATTCCACCCATAATCTGGAGTTGTAAAAAATTGTTTTTTTTCTAAATTTGTGGATGCATTACCTCATTAGTGAGTAGTTTTTGGTTTTCAAGGACCACAAGAGACTGATATATGTTTTCTCTCAATGGGATATGAATCTACACTAGTTGAGGTGGATGGAGTATCTTAAGGATTAAGATTTTTTGATCTATTACACCTTAGGTAAGGGTAATGTAGTTGCTGATTCATTGAGTTGGAAGTCCCAAGATGATGTGGCTCAAGAGTTTTTGGATGTTTGGAAAGGAAAGGAGGAGATTTAAGTAATGCATATTGACATTGAGGAGAATATTCATCAAGGTTTTACTTATTAGATGATTGTGAATTCATCTTTGTGCAGTAGGTGGAGGAGTCTCAATGGGTAGAATTAGAGGCATAGGTGATGTGAGATCATGTTGGCCATGATAAATCTTATGAGGGATGGTCAGAGGAAGATCAGAATTGGGTGTTATTCATGGGGAGGTTTTTTATCCTATAGGTGATGTGTTAGGGAGTTCTCTATGAGTTTCATATCTCACCTTAATCAGTACATCCTAGTGTAAAAAATATGTATCAAGGCTTGAGGAGACATCTTTGGTGGGTAGGGATGAAATTGATAGTATTAGATTTTGTAGAAAAATGTCTAGTTTATTAGAAGGTGAAATAAGAGCACCATGTTATGACAGGATTGTTGAAATCCATAGATTTATTGAGTTTAAATGGGAAGAAATATAAATGTATTTCATCATAGGGTTACCTCAATCTCATGGAGGATACAATGAATTTTGGGTGGTAGTGGACCAAATGATGAATTGAGTCACTTTCTACTGATCCATGAGTTGAGCACTGTGGATGTTTTAGAAAGGCAGTTATAGATGACGTGGTTAGGCTTCATAAGGAATCAAGGACCATTATCTCTGATTAGTATACTTATTTTACCTTGTGTGTATAGAGGGGATTATAGAATGATTTTGGCTCCCAATTATGGCTTAACAATACTTTCCACCCTTAGACAGATGGGAAGACAGAGTAGACCATACCAACAATTAAGGATATGTTTTGGGAATGAATCTTGGATATTGGTGGATCTTGAGTACAACACCTGCCTTTGGTCAAGTTTGTGTACAATAATATATATCACTCTTCCATCAATATGGACCAGTTTGAGTAATTTTATGGGTTCGCATGTCATTTTCCATTATGCTATATAGAGGTTATAGAGTGTGTAGTTCTTGGTCCTGATGTGGTGCCGAGTATGACTAAGAATATTCAGTTGGTTTTTGAGAGGATGTGGGAGAAACAAGACCATAATAAGGCCAATGTTGATCATAGATGAAGACCCCTGGAGTTCATGGTTGGATACCATGTGTTCCTGAGAGTCACTCCTCGACATGGGAAGTGGAGATTTGATAGGGGAGTAAGATTTATCCTAGGTTTTTTTGATCCCATTGAAGTGTTGGGGAATGTTGGTGAGGTGGAGTATTAGTTGGAATTGCCACCATAGCTAGATAGGATCCACAACATAGTCCATGGGTATCAGATTCATTAGAATATTCATGATGACTACCACATTATTGACTAGGGAGAGTTGGATATCATAGATGACTCTAAGTTAATAGAGTGGTTAGTAGAGATTTAGGATATTTGAGAGAAGGTGATGCATGTACAGACTGTTCCTGTGGTTCACGTGTTGTGGAGGAGTAGTGTCCTAGAGGACAGTACTTAGAAGTGAGATACAAAGATTCATTCCTAGTACCCAGAGCTATTTTGAGTTTTTATTTGCTCTGTTTCAATTGTGAATAGATGTTTGGATCTTTCTATCTTATGAGATTTGATGTTTCCCTTGATTGGTGATATTTAATGAAACCATCAACATTTGAAAATGGGAGGGCCTGAATCCTAATCGATGTGAAATATACTATAATTCAACAAAACCCATGTGGGTGAGTTGATGTTATCCATATTAAATAATATCATGTCCAATAGGATGTAATTCCCCGATATATGTGATTGTGTGGTTTTTTATGCTGGTTGTGGTAGTGGTTGTTTTGGGTTGTGTGGAGTTTGGTGTGGTTATATGGAAATGTGGTGACTATGGATAATACTAGATAAAGTAGTGTTACACTTGGAGAGAGGTGGTGATGTGGTTGTACATTGTGTTTTTTGGGTGTCTTAGTTGGCATGTTTGGTTGGTGGAAGTATATATGAGTAATGATATACTTGAGAGGTATCTCACGGGGTGTTTGTTCAGATCCCTTTTTATGGGATTGGTTTCTGATTCTATGGGATTAGAATCATTTGAGAGGTATCTAATGTAATGGTTTGTGCCTTCCTGGATTATTACTTTTCTATTTTTGGGTGTTGGAGGTGTTTTAGGGGAGGATTGAAGAGGTTTCATGGTGCTTCGAGGTATAAAAGAACTGCTACAGGATATTCACATCATGAATGTGTTACATGAGATGAATTGGTTGTTCAAGGTCTGTAAAGACATTGAATTCAAAACTTGTTTTTTTATAAGGTGTGAAACATGAAATGGATTCACATTATGAAAGGTTAATTTATGATGTGTAATTAATTTGATCCAGGGTGATGTGAATTTAATAAAAATTTGAAAAAATGGGAATTCACATCGTGAATGTGTACACAACTTAAAAGTGTCATGTTCAAGGTTATTTTATAATCCTTTCATCCATTTTTTCTTTAATTTGACCATATATTTCTCTCTCTCTTATTTTGAACAAACCATAGGCACCCCAAGGATATCCTCTATCCCTCTTATCCCTTACTTCGATTCTTGGGTTTCAATGGATGCCTGTTGGCGATCCATGGTAAGTTCTCCTATCTTTCCCAAGGGTTTCCTTCCATTATTCTTTGTATATACACTAATGTGGGGTCGTTTTGGTTTGGGGGTGTTTATGGGTTGTGTTTTTGATAATCCTTCAGTGAGGTGTAGGTTGATCCCTGATCTCATGATGTAGTTATGGTTTCAAGATGTTTCTTATTCACCCTGCGGTGCTCAGTGATACTGAAAAGATTCCTTGAGGTTGGAGATCCTCATTCTCACCCTTTTTCATGGAATGTGTGAGATATGTATGCTCTTTATTACATTTTGGGGAAAATTAAGGGTCATCATAATGAGATAATTAATTATCATGCCTAAGATTGATGGATATGGGTAGTTATCATATGATTTAATATTTTGATACATGTTATTGATGTTATTATGCATTCTTATTACCAGTTCTAAAAATAACGTCAATTGGGATCCTTTTTTTCACTATAGTTTTTATGTTATAATGACTCTTATTGTGTTTTTTTGTGATCACACCTTGAATAAAAGGTTAAAGAATGCATATTTGGATAATAACTGGTTTCCCCTAGACATCTGGTTTGTGTGGTAATACCCATGATAATTAAAGAAGTAATGTGATAAAAGCTCCTGAATAATTATGAAAGCTAGTTTGTGTTGTTGTGTGTTTTTTATTGTTGTGTTTTACTTAGGTTCTTTGGGATATTTTTCAGTGATGTCAGTGACCGGTTGAGTTGTGTAGCCTGATTACATAGTGATTCACTATTCATTTCCACCCTTACACTGTTGTTTTAAACTAGTTTTGTAATAAATATTTCAAATATAATAATAAATTTACCTTCATGTTTGATTCAATTAATTACTTTTTATCATCGTTTAATAGTGAAATTGTACTTGTTTCAGTGTTTACATTGTAGGATGAGGTGATTTGGAGAGCCTGTGATGGAATTCAAACAAAATGGGCCAAACTGCGCGAGAGCCCAAGAATGCATGTGGAAATTAATATGTACTGTAGATAATACGTGGATTCAATTGGGTAAAAAATGGGTGTATGAATGAAAAAAATTTGGGATACATTTCTCTAGAAGATCATGGAGCCCGATTCATCCATTGGAAGGCCCAAAATAGGCCCACAATGTGAAGGAATTTTGGGGAGGCCATATTGGACCACCCTTATGTATTTGGACTATAAATCAGGCCTCATAGATCTAATTGGGTTTATTTCACCTCCCTTGGACATCTAACTCGATGTTTCACCTCTCAACAAAATTTCATGACAATCCAACACGTTTTGGTCAGTCAACCAGATGGATAAAAAATGATTAAAAAGTTTTCCATTAATAGTGACCTAGTTCCTTAGGCACATGACTTATTTGGTAGAAAGTGTGATGTTTTTGTCTGTAAAATCACTCTCCACCCTCATTATCTCATTTTTCACGACTAGGGGTAAAGGTTAGTCTAATTTTAGATCTCTCTTCATCCATTTTAGTTCTCTTCTCCCTCATGTACTTCTAAGCCTCTTAGTGATCAATTTGGGGGGGGGGTGTTTCTTGTTGTAATCCTGAGCTCCACACTTGTAATCTTTGTAAGGTAATTGATTTACATGTTTTTTTTCAATTGTTATTCATTTATACCTTATAAATTTGTGTTTATTCTGGTATTATAAAATACAAATAAATGTAACAAGAATCCCCATGCTTCCTTGCATAACCCAGATTGTGATGATTTGAGTGTGGTTACATATTTTCTCACCCCATCCCTTTCATGAGTGTGAAAATGGTTTTTTTCGATTGATAAAATTTAGGATCTTGAACCTATGAATATTCATTTTATTTTCTTGTTTAATATTTTATCATTGACACAAATATGGTCATCTTATCACATTATTGGTGTGATGCCTTGATTGAGTTTTGTTTTTAAATCGATTCATGTTTGTTGATTTTGAGCGGTCACTGATAATAAATATTGTTGATCAATAAAATCCTAGGTGGTAACCTAGTCAGAACTCACATACCATTACTGGTTTTAGTATGTATAAAATCAAGGAATCAATGATTCATCCCTTTCCCTTGAGATCGATGATATATTGAGCATGAAGGGACACTTACCTGGGTTGATCATGATTTCTCCAACTGGTTTATCTCAGTAGTAATATAATTTCAATTTAGATTTTTAATAAAACAAAAAACAAGTTTTATAAAACCAAATTACCCTTTTAGTTTATTAATCAAAACCTTCCTTTTGAATTAATGATCTAAGGATCTGTTGAGAGATGACCTAAGGATACTAAACTACTGCATAAATTCTTGTAAAACTAAATATATAATATGACACGCTCGACAACATGATCAAATTCTAGAACCATTTTCGGGGATCCAAGATAATTTTTTCCTTTTATTTATTTATTTTAGTTATTAATTAGTACTCTATTCAATATCCCACCCCTCATTTGATTGTTTTTATTTTTATTTGTTTTTGTGTGTTCTTTATCTCTCTCTCTCTCTTCTTCTTCTTTTTTTCTTTCTTCTCTTTATCTCTCTAATTTTTTAGTATAACATTCTATTTTAATTTATCTTTTAATTTATTAAGTGTTTTTATTTCATTCATCTTCCATAAATAAATTAAAAAAAACAAAAAACAATAAATCAATCATATTGGACATCATTGTTTCATGATAAGATTAGGAAAAGAAACACTACTTGAATTTGACCATGAAATTGAAAAGTCATTTCACTCAAAAATCAGGTCATCTAGAGTAGGAAAATCAAGTAACACTGAGGAAACCCTTTTGGAACCTCAAATTGGTCCTAATATAATAAAAAATTGAACCAAACCAAACCCTATAAATCATGGATACAAATAAGTGAACATTAAAATAATTGACCACCTCAGATGTGGAGTACCAACATGCGTACAACCAATATCCCAAGGAAGCATCAAACTTTGAGCTCAAATTTGGACTCATCCACCTACTTCCCAAATTTCATGGTCTTCCTAGTGAGGACCCTCACAAACATCTCAAAGTGTTTCACATAGTCTGCTAAACCATGAAACCCAAAAATGTGTCTAAGGACCTAATTATGTTTAAGGCCTTCCCTTTATCCCATGATGGTGTAGCTAATGACTGGCTATACTATATGCCTACCACAATTGGGTGCTAGAATGACCTGAAAAGAATCTTTTTAGAGAATTTATTCTCTATCTCCCAAGCTACATCAATTAAGAAAGAAATTTGTGGCATTAGGCAATCACAAGGAGAGACCTTTCATGAATACTAAGAGATATTAAAAAGGCTTTGCTAAATATTCCCCCACCACCAAATTAGTGAAAAAATTTTAATCCAATAATTCTATGAGGGACTTATCCCCATGGATCGTGGAATGATTGATGCTGCAGCTGGTGCTGCCCTAGTTGATAAAACTCCTTTCAACGCTCGTGACTTAATATCTAACATGGCTCAAAATGCACAACAATTTGGTATAAGAGCTATTGAACCAACATGAGGAGTTCATGAGGTAAGTCATTCATACCTAGAACAAAAGGTAGATAATAAACTTGATGAGATGCATACCCTTCTAAGGTAATTATCTCAAGAACAAGGTAACTCACACTCTTCTTCAATTCAATTACATTGTGGTATTTGTTCTGAAAATACTCATTTTTCTGACCAGTGTCCACAACTTCAATATTCACCTGAGTCTTGTGCAGCCGTGTTCCTAGGGCGTCTATTCCAATAAGAACCTACCTTCAAGAAAGAATAATTTAGGCCAAATCCAAACCCTAGGTGGGAAGCACATCCTCAGTACTAACAAGGAGGAAACTCAACATACCTCAAGCAGAATTGGTATCAACAAGGAAAAGGTATGAAACCTTATTATAATTTAACTTCTTGAAATAATACTCCTCCCAAATCTGAACCAATCCTCAATGACATGGTGAAGAAAATAGAAACCAAGAACCTCCAGTTTCAATAGACTACACAATCATCTATTCAAGACCTATGAACTCAAGTGGGACAACTGGAAAACACCATCGGTGAGATAAAGATGCAAGGTTCTATAAAACTACCATCCTAACCTATTTCTAATCCAAAGGACAAAGGTAATGTTTATTCAATCACACTTCATAGTGGTAAGGAAGTTTCTTTGACCAATTATTCTATGAAATAGGTATGTCCCCCTCTTGAAAACACTCTTTCTCCACCCATAAAAGATTACAGTGAAGAAAAAATAAAATAAAAAGGGTATCAAGTTATAATTTATGATTCAAATGTACAATCCATTACTCTTCATTTTCCCTAAAGACTCTCTAAATCTAAGAATAATTTTGATAATGATATTGATAAATAAATAATAGATACATTTAAAAAGGTTCAAGTTAACATTACTTTATTTAATGCAATTAAAAAAATCCCTCAATATGCCAAATTTCTTAAAGAGCTTTGCACCCATAGAAGGAAGCTAAAGGGGAATGAGAGAGTCAAATTGGGAAGGAATGTATCTTCCTTGATTTAACCAACAATTCCAACCGAATGAAAGGATTTGGCCACATTCAAGATACTGTGTACCATAGTGGAGACCTTCTTTCTTGATTCTATGATAGATTTAGGTGCTTACATTAATGTAATGCCTCACTCAGTGTATAATTATCTGCAGGTTGGAGTGATTCAACCAACATGCATTGTCGCACAAATTTACAACCAGAGTATCATGCATCCTACATAAGTGATTGAGGATGTACTTATAAGAGTGAAGAATATCATCTTCCTCACTTATTTCTAAATTATTGAGATAAAAGATACCCAAACCCAAGGACATGATCCTCTCATACATGGGAGGCCATTACTTAAAAAAACAAATATCAATGTTCACAATGGTACACTATCCATAGAGTTCAGTAGAGAAAAGGTAGGTTTTAACATCCTTGATGTAATGAAAAACCCCATTGAAGAGCCATCTGGTCTTCCTATATATTGAATATAAGTTCTCTCAAACAACACACACACATAAAAAAGTATCTCCTCAACCCATACTCTGACTCATTTTCCTCTTATTCTCACTTGGATGATTTGGGTTTTGATTCATGTTTTGATTGTTTTGTGTGTTTTGAAAAATGTAAATTTTGTTCTTTAATTGATGACTGTGTCAATTCTGAGGTACCCATGACTGTTGATGATTCTAAAAATCTCATTTCTATAGATTCTATTTCCTTAGATAATAAACATGATTAGATAAGTAGTTTCCTGGACCTCACTCTTCTAAACCCCTCCCTTAATACAAAAACCACCAGTTTTAGAACTTAAAAAACTTCTTTCTAATTTTAAATATGCATATCTTGAGGGTATTGACCAATTTCCTATAATTATTTCCAATAAACTCTCTCCAAAATAGGAATCGAAACTACTCAACCTTTTGAGAGTGTAAAAAGGAGATAATATGTACATTGGTTGATATTCCAAGGATTACCCCATCTATTTGTATGCACCATATAATTTTGTATGATGAGGCTAAGCCTATAAGACAATCTAAATGTTGGTTGAATCCCACTCTCTTTGAAGTGGTAAAATTGGAAGTCAGTAAATTACTTACTACTGGGACCATTTATCCTATATCTGATAGAAAATGGGTTAGCCCAATTAAAATTGTGTCTAAAAAACATGAATAACAGTTTTGTCAAATGAAAGGAATGAATTGGTACCAACAAATGTTCAAAATAGTTGGCAAGTCTGTATTGACTACCGTCAACTGAATCAAGCCACGTGGAAGGACCACATTCATCTACCTTTCATTGAACAAATGTTAGAATGATTGGATGGTAAGTTCCATTATTGTTCCCTTGATGGTTATTAGGGTTATTTCCAAATTCATATAACCCCTAAGGAACAAGAAAAGACAACATTTACCTATTCATTCAGCACATTTGCATACAGAAGAATGCCTTTTGGTATATGAAATGCTCATGGTACTTTTTCAGCGATGTATGTCAAGTAATTTTTTGTGTAACTTAAGAGTTTTATAGAAGTATTTATGTATGATTTCACAGTTTATGGTTCTTCTTTTGATGATTGTTTGGAACACCTATGTTCTTTCCTCTTCCACTGCATTGAAAAATATCTTTTTTTAAATTACGAGTAATTTCATTTCATGGTTGAGTGGGAAATAGTTATTGGGAATATCATTGTAAATAAGGCAATTAATGTTGATAAATCTAAAACTGAATTAATTTCATCCATTCCATATCCAAAATGTGTTTGTGAGGTGTAATATTTCTTGGGTCATGCTGGTTTTTACCACTGATTCTTTAATGACTTTAGTAAGATCACACTTCTATTGTCCTGGTCATTATAAAAAGATTCTGAGTTTTTTTGATAAAAATTTTGAAGAATCATTCAATTCACTAAAAATGAGGCTCACATCACCTCCCATAATCCAACCACCAAGGTGGGATCTCCCCTTATAGCTTATGTGTAATGCCTCTAACTTTGTAGTTGGGACAGTTTTATCATAAAGGGTTGAGAAGGCTCCTCATGTCATTGCATATGCCTTGAATACCCTTGACCCTACCCAGGTAAACTACACAACCACTGAAAAATAACTCCTTTCTATTGTGTTTTCCTTGGAAAAATTTCATTTATATCTTCTTGGATCAAATGTCATTGTGTTTTCTGACCATACTGCCCTTTAATTTCTCGTAAAGAAACCTGAAGCTAAGCCTCACCTCATGTGACAGATGCTCCTCCTCCAGGATTTTGACCTTGATATTAGAGATATGCAGGGAGTGAAAAATGTTGCAGCTAACCACATTAGTATGATTTCTCCACCATTGGACCACCATGTTGACTCATCCCTCCCCATTGGAGAATTCTTAACTCATGAGAATCTTTGTGATGTTGTGGACCTTACCCCCTGGTATGATGACATTGTGAATTTTCAAGCAACATCTAGGGTCCCCACTGATTTCATCACTTCACAATTCTAGATACTTAAGCATGATTCTCAGTGGTAAATTTGGGATGAACCATATTTTTGGAGAATTTTTAGTGACCGAGTAGTTCATCGTTGTGTCCCTAAACACAAGTTAACCCCTATTTTGACCTTCTTCCACATTTTGACTTATAGGGGCCACTTTGGATCTCAATGTACAAATAAAAAGGTCCTTGAATTAGGAATTTACTGGAAAATATTTTATAGGGATGCCCATAAGTTTTTCAATTCATGTAGTCATTGTCAATTCACAGAGAATATCTCAAAGAGGAATGAAATTCCTCAACATCGCATTTTATTCTCTGAAATCTTTGATGAATGGGGAATTGAATTCATGGGGAATTTTAAAAATTCATTTGTATTCACATAAATCTTGTTATATATTGACTACATGTATAAATGTGTGGAATAAAAGTCTACTAGGACTGATGAATCTCGAGTTGCTGTTGATTTTGTAAGGTCCAATATTTTCAGTAGGTTTGGTTTTCCAAGATTAATCATTAGTGATCAGGGTTCTCATTTTTGCAATCAAAAAATAAAAAATTTTCTTTATAAGTATGGGTTTGATCATAAAGACTCCACTTTATATCACCCCCAAACTAACAAAAAAGAATAAATCTCAAATAGGGATGTTAAGAGAATCTTGGAAAAAACGGTACAACCCAAGAGGAAAGATTGGAGTTTGTGCTTGGATGATGAATTTTGGGTGTACCGTACAACTTTTAAAACCCCAATCAGAATATCACTATAAAGAATTGTGTCTGGAAAGGATTTTCACCTACCGGCAGAGGTAGAACACCATGCATATTGGGATGTTAAACAATGTAATATGAATATTTCAAATGTAGGTGAGTATAAGAAGCTGCAGATTCAAGAGTTGGAAGAAATTCTTTATGATGTATATGAGAACTCCCAGATCTATAAAGAGAAGAAAAAGGATATCACTGATAGCATGATTCATCTATGGATGTTCCATATTGGTGAGTAGGTCCTCATGTACAATTACAGGATAAATCTTCACCTAGGTATGCTTCATTCCCAATGGCTCAGACCTTATACTATTAATAATGTTTACCCTTTTTTCACAATATAGATTTTGTATGATCAGAGTGGACGAAGTCTTACCATCAATGGGAAATGAATTAAACACTTCTATAAGGAGTTTACAAAGAATCCGATGGAGGAAATACACCTTTTATAAGCAACATAATAGTGAAACACATTATTTTTTATCCTTCCTTATCACATTCTCAATTATTATAGTGAGGAAACTACATATTCTAGGTGTGTGTGTGGGGGGGATAAATTCCTGGGTTCATTAGTATTTTCATCATCATTCTTATTTATTATATATTTTTCCTTCTTTGTGGTATTTTCTCTTTTCCACATATTATTGGGTTCATTAGTATTTTCACTGTCTTTCTTCTTTCTTCTCCTTTTCTCCTTCTTTATGTTATTTTCAATTTTCCCCGTCTTGTTGGGTTCATTAAGAATTTTATCATCTTTCTTCATTATTCTCTTTTTCATATTCTTTTTTGTATTTTCACTTTTTCCCATCTTGTTGAGTTCATTAATATTTTCATTTTATTTCTTATTTCTTATATTTTTTTCCTTATTTATGGTATTTTTACCCAACCCCCCTTACGGTTACAAAATCATGGAACTTACTGAAAATGCATGTTGAAAATATTTATTCCATGTTGTTTTAACATTTGATGAAAACCTATCTCTATTATGGAATGAATATTTGAATGAATTTAACATTAGGGAGTGATTTTTAGTGAATTTGTTTTCTCTCAATGATATAAATGGTTGTATCTTCATGAAACCTTTGTGATTATTGATTCCCCTTGTGTGAGTAGTTTTTTAGAAAATTGTGTCACTAATATCTCCAAAATTGTTTTCACCAAACCATTAACTGTGAATATTTATTACTCAATAGATGGTAAATATATGTTAGGTTAATATTTTTTAGATTAAAATGATATTTCCATACGTTAATTCCTTATCCGATCTGTTTTATTACTATACCTAATTGATCTATGCATGTGTACCTGATATCCGACTGTTGTACTCCCTAAAAAAACACAAAAAAAAAAACAAAAAAAAAACTGGGTTGTGTCTTGGGTAGATCAAAAACCACTCCTCCTTAACCTTTTATATTATTATAACTAATACAATTAGTTTCCTGAGGAGATCAAAAAAGGGTTGAGATTTGAGTTTGAGATTTGTTCCAAATGCAACTTCTAGAAAAATAATAAACGAGGGGAGTGATGAAATGGAAAAAATATGGGGATATATAGGTAAAGAGATTATGGTTTGACTTTCGGGAATTCTTAAGTCAGTGGGTCTTGAAATATGATTGCAAAGGATATAGGCTAGGTTCAGTGGAAAAAATCATTTAAGCTAAAAACTGTTAAAATAACCTATATTTATTGGATACAATGTGGAAAGAATAGTATGAAATGGTTTACACACACACACATGGAGAGTTAGTGGAATGGTTGAATTTTGAATTCCTTTTTCAATTTGGTATTATGATTCTCTTTGAATTTCATTGTGATATGATTTATGAGACATCTTTTTCCATTTTCTCTAGGAAGAACTCCTTGGTGTGGTTTGTAAATTGATCACATTACTTTAATGAATTAAAATTTCCTCAAATGTTAAATCTTTATAATTTTGGGAATATATAAATGCTTTATTTTTTTTTGATATGTGAATTTTCCCAGGTGTGAAAATGTTTAGGTGTGGGGGTGTGATCACATAGCGATTGATTATTCAATTCTACCCTTACACCACTATTTTAAACTGGTTTTGTAATAAATATTAAAAATATAATAATAAATTTAAAATAATATTTTATTCAATGAATTAATGTTTATCACTATTTATTTGTGAAATTTTACTTGTTTTAGTGTTTACATTGTAGGAGGAGGTGATTTGGAGAGCCCGTGATGGAATTCAAGAAAAATGCGCCAAACTGTACGAGAGCCCAAGCATGCATGTGGAAATTAATATGTCTTGTGGATAATACATGCATCTAATTGGGACAAAAATGGGTTTAGGAATTAAGAAAAATGTTTTATACTTTTCTCTAGAAGATAATGGAGCCCAATTCATCCATTTGGAGGCCCAAAATAGGCCCATAATGTGAAGAAATTCTAGGCGGGCCAAATTGGACCACTCTTCTTTATTTGGGACATAACTCAGGCCTATGAGATCCAATTGAGGTGATTCTACCTCACCTGGACAAATAACCCAAAGTATCACATATACACATAATTTCATGACAATCGAACGTGTTTTGTTCAATAAATCATCCAAATAAAGGAGTATTAAAAAGTCTTCCATGAATAGTGACCTAGTCCCTTAGGCACTTGAATTATTTTGTGGAAAGTGTGATGTTTTTTACATAAAATCACTCCTATAACTAATTATCTCATGTTTCATGACCAGGAGTTATTTTTAGTCGAATTGTAGAGCTTTATTCATCCATTTTAGTTATCTTATCCCTCATTTATTTCAAAGCCTCTTAGTGATCAATTTAGGGGGTGTCCCTTGTTGTAATCCTGAGCTCCACGCTTGTAATCTTTGTAAGGTAATTTATTTCTAGGTTTTTTGTAAATTTTTATTCATTTATACATTATAAATTTGTGTTTATTTGGATACGATCAAATACAAATCAAATTAATAGGAATCCCCATGCTTCTATGCATAACTCGGATATTGTGATGATTTGAGTGTTGTTGCCTCTTTTCTCACCCCTTCCCTTTCATGAGTGTGCAAATGGATTGCATCGGTTGAACAAATCCAGGAGCTTAAACCTATGAATATTCATGTTCTTATCCTGTGGGATATATTATCATTGACATAAATCTAGTCATCTCATCACGTTGTTGATGTGATGCCTTGATTGAGTTCCATTTTTACATCGATTAATGTTTGATGATTTTGAGTGGTCGCTGATAATAAATATCATTGATTGACCAAATACTAGGTGGTAACATTGTAATAAATCACATACCATTACTGGTTTCAGTATGCATAAAATAATGGAACTAATGATCTATCCTTTTCCCTTAAGAGTGATGGCGGATTGAGCCTGAAGGGACACTTAATTGGGTTGATCACGATTTCTCCAACTGGTTTCTCTCAGTAGTAATATAATTTCAATTTATATTTTTAAAGAAAAAAACCCAAGTTTTATAATACCCCATTACCCTTTTAGTTTTTTAATCAAAACCTTATTTTTTAATTAATTATCTAAGGCTCCGTCGAGAGACGAGCTAGGGTTACTGCTATACTACATAAATTCTATTAAAACTAAATATCTAATTTGATGTGCTCGACAATACGATCATAGAATATGAGAAAGTTACATGGGGATTGGTTAGCATGGATGTTATGTGGGTAGTTATATTATGTGGCATATAGGTTATGTCATAGTGGTTGTGGCATAGGGGTTGTGGCATAGTGGTTGTGGAATAGTGGCTCTGGTGCTGTGGTTGTGGCACAATGGTTGTGGTATAATGGATTTTTTGTTGTATATGGTGATAGAATTATTTAATGGTTGTGATGTGAGATTTCTTAAATGATGCGACACAACAATGATGGGGGATATTTGGTTCTTTGGTAGTGGTTTTGTGAGTTGGGATAGTTGTATCATAACATGTTTTTGATAGTTTCCCAGTTATCCATGAGATGAATTATGATAATAAAAAAATAGGATAGTAAATATACAAGGTTGACCAAAAATATATATGTGATAAATTGATTAAACTAAATTGAATGAATGAATTATTTATGTAATGTGAAATGAAATGGATAACACATAGATGTGGTGAAATGGTAATTGAATGTGGGAAATTATTGTATGGATTTGTGTTGTGGTTGTGTGGTGTGTTGAATATAGTGGTGGTGGAAGTTGTGACAATTGATGTGGCGTGTTATAGTGAAGTTGATGTGAACCCCTAGGTTGGGTATTGCATGAAATCTATATATCATGTATGTTAATGTTATTTTATACACACCCCAACCAAGTTGGATAACCTTTCCAATTCTTAGAGGTGTTGAGTTTTAGGTATATTCCCCAACATCTTGGTTAGTGGGGATACAAATTCCTAAATACCCCCTCTCCCCACTATTCCTTCAGTAGTAGTGATACAGGTTGGTGTTGGAGATTACTCAGTATATGTGATGGCCCTGATATCTTTGGGTAAGATGTGATGTGTTGGACTAGGTGTTTACAAGAAATATTTAATGTGGTTTGATTTGATATGTGGTGGGGGTTATATGTGGTAGGAGGATATGTGGTTGATTTCCTTCACATTCATGATACCCTATTGTTCTAGTTCTGGTTGTGATGTGATGTGTGGACCAGGTGTTTTTGTATGGGATGTTATGTGTTATGATGTGTGGACTAGGTGTCTATAGGTGGGATGTGATGTGATGTTATGTGTAGACTAGGTGTATGCAGAGGGGATGTGGTGTGATGTGATGTCTGGCCCAGGTATTTGTGGGAAGGATGTGATGTGTGGCTTAGGTGTTGCAGGTGGGATGTGATGTGATGTTATGTGTGACCCAGGTGTCTATGAAAAACATATGATGTGATATGATGTGGTATGTTTAGGATTCATAGGAGCATAGGTTTTTTTACATTAGGTCGTGAGAGCATAAAATCAGTGGGCAAGTGGCACTAGGGTGCCTTGCTTTATTATGATCTCAATGTTACATTATTATATCGGATGTGTGATTTGGTGAGTGAGCCATAGTGAGACTATGTTTGGTTAGATGACCTATATAGGTGATTGTTGGTTTTGATTTTTATTTACTAGTGCATTAGCATGCTCTTTTCAAATGTGCCTTTGAGGCCTTGGTTATATCCCTACTGAGTATACCTGTTATGCTCACCCAACATATATAAACTATTTTTTAGGGTTCCAAGAGGATTTTGGGGACTATTATGGACATTACTAGTTGGGTTAGAGCTATCGTTGAGTCACTATTATAGACTTTTCTTTTCAGTATTTACTTTAGAAACTTTTATATGTATTAGTTTTACTTTATCCATGCATTGTGGGATGGTTTTTGGTTTACATATATATTTTCTGATGGATTTTTTGGTAGTTTTTTATCCCATCTCCTTAAACCCATTTCATTTATAGAGGGTAATGCCTCCCATACTCTGAGTTTTTTAAACCCACGATTATAGTCGACAACCCAAGGCCTACTAGAGGTGGGAATTGGGGGTCATCATCTCTCACTCCTCATTATAGTATCTTTGGAAGGAGGGGGTCATGAAATTATTCAACATCCCCCCTTTAATCTTTATCAACTTCTCTTAGTTTTCCAAACTTTACAAAGTAGTTTTCTAATCAAAACCTTATACTAACACATCTTCCATAATTCTTAAACATAAAATTAAAAACTTCTTAGTAAGTAATATTTTTTCCATTATGAATTATACTAGAAGCCCTTTCATAGTGATTCAAAAAATCTATAAACAAAAATTTGTCCCATCCAAAACTTTGTCTGATTTTGTTTGTTTGATGAACTCCACATAACTTCATAGAAAAAACTTTGTAGACTTGAAAAAATTTCTCCCACTTTGTACAAAATTCTTGGATAATGAGATCTTTCATAACTCATGATTTTGGAAAAATTTATAATAGAAAAGCATCACCATATTTTGTTATAAAAAATTCCATCTAATAGAACTTTGGAAAATTTATAAGATAATCATTCATCATAAAACTTCATTCAATGTGATTAATCATAAAAAAGTCCATCTGATGGACTCAGGTAATAAAACCTTTGTATGATCCTCTCTGTTTTATTTCCTTTGTTATAAAACATTACAAAGTGATGTGATTTTTGTTAAGATAATAAAATAAAACCATTTACATCAAACCTTATTTTTAAAAAATAATTCAACCAAACTTCTTCATAACAAATTTTAGTAACCTCTAAAAGTACTTCAGAAAAATTGGTCTTAAAAATCCACCCCTTTGAATTTTTTTGTCAACAAAAAAACATAAATCAGTGAAACTCTGTAACTGAAGCTATGGATTACTTATCCCACAATTCTAAGCATATATGAGAGAACTCAATACAGGAAAAAGAATAAATGAACAAAAAAACCATGTTGTATATAAGTAGTGGCATAATAAAATTATTTTGAATCTTTCATTACACACACAAAATCATCCTATATGAATAATTGTTTCTTGCATCCTCTTCAAAAAACAGTTAGAATAGTTCACACATGTTGAAATCATAACTTATCATTTTTAAGAAATCCCCCTAAATACATGCCTTACTTAAAAGGTTTATCACATACCAATGGATATAATTATGTATAGATTTATGTTATAAAATTTCACCCCCTTGACAACAATATCCAAAGACAAGTTGAGAGAGGGGATGAAAATCACACACCTTAGCCTTAAATATAAAGATATTGTACTCCCATGTTCAACCTCATCTTATGAAATGTTTCCTTCAGCAACGGATTAATGAATATATCAACAAGTTGTTCCATTATAGGAACTTATTTTAGATTTAGTTCATTATTCTACACATTCTCTTTGATGAAGTGATATTTTATATTAATGTGTTTTGAACAAGAATGTTGCACTGTATTTTTTTTTGAGATTTATATCACATTTATTATCACACCCAAGAGAATGGGTAACTTTACTTCTACTAAAAAAATATTCCAACTGAGTCTTCATCCACATAATATGTGTCACAACTTGAGTGGTGGACACATACTCTACTTCATCCGTACTGAGAGTTATAGAATTTAGTTTCTTTATATGCCAATTGAGATGGATTTCCACCAGAAATAATACACCACCATATTTGGATCTTATATCATCAAAACATCCTTTCCAATATACATTTACATAACCAAACAAATCAATATTTTTTGAGATATAATATTTTAAACTAAAATCAATTGTGACTTTGATATATCTAAGAATAATTTTTACTACCTTAAGATGAGATTATTTTGGAGCATTTTGATACTTGAAACATAAATTAATAGCACAAACAAGGTCGGGTCTTGAAGGTGTTAGATATAAAAAACTTCCAACCAACTTTATAAAATCCTTGGGATCCACATCCTTTCTTACACCATATTTATAAGAGTTTGTTCCCACTAAAATTGGTGTGTAATATTGGTTTTAATATTCAATTAAATACTTCCTAAGAAGTTCCTTAGTATTCTTCTCTTGAGATAGGAATATATATATTTTTTTGAGATTTATAATCCAAAAAATATTTTATCTCTCTAAGAATGTAAATTTCAAAAAACTTCTTCTTCTCCTAGAAAAACTTTTCACAAGTTTCTTCATCATTACTAAAAAATATAATATCATCAACATAAATAATCACAAGTGGTAAACCTCTTTATTTTATTTGATGTAGAGATTACTATAAACTCTTTCTTTCTTAGAGTTTAAATTCCTTAAGCAAGTTTCAAATTTGGAATAATAATATCTCAGATCTTACTTTAAAACATACAAATCCTTTTTAGGTCAAAAATATAACTTTCAACTTTCCCAATGATGAATCCATATAGTTTTTCAGTATAAATTTCTTCATCAAGTTCTCTATTAAGAAAATATGACTTTACATCCATCTGAAAATTTTTGTATCATTACTGTATGATGATAAAAAAAATATTATGATAGTTTCTAATCTTTCCACTTGAGAAAATGTATCATCAAAATAGATGCCTTTAATTTTTGAGTAAAATTTCCAAAATAGTCATTCTTTTTTTCATATAACTTCACCAACTTCATTTAACTTGTTTCTGAAAACTCATTTTGTACCAATGAAATTCTTATTGCTTTCTTTGTGTACAAGTTACCATGTATCATCATTATCAGTTTGATATAACTATTCATTCATAGCATTGATCCACTATTGGTACACAAAATCTTCATTAATATCTTTTGGATTAACTTTTTAGTATAAGGAAGTATGTGAAACTGACCTTGATGTTCTTCTAGATTGAATATATTATCATTGATCACCAATAAAATTTTAAACTTACACCCAATTTCTCAGCCTATAATGAGATGTACTAAGTTTTACTCATCAATTGAGATAGTTAATTTTGAATCCTCATTTTTTACAACATCAACATTGTTACAATCATAAAGAAAATTTTCATGTTACTCAACTGCAACCACATAATCTTCCACATATGGATCGATTTGTGATACTTTCTTATTAGATTTATCAATAAATTTTTCATCTAAAAATAAAATATATATATTTTTTATTTATTAAAAAATATGTATCCTATACCATTAAAAGTTCGTCCAAGAAAGATTCCATCAATACATATCTGATCAATTTTCCCATGACATTCACCCTTGAATTTTATAATTCAAGGACTACCGAACATCATTAGGTGCCTCAAACATGGGGTTTCATTGTATTTTTTTGTAATAAGTCATATAAGACTTCAGTCTATAGAAATATCAATTATAAATATAAACTGATATATTGATAGCCTACCTCAAAAAATAATGAGAAGTATCATGTTCGATCAACATTGTTTGTACTATCTCTACCAAACATTCATTTATTCTTTTAGAAGCACTGTTTTTTATATGATGTTTATGGTGTAGTAAACTTATGAATAATTCCATATTTTTCAATATAATATTTGAAATCTTAAATTTTATATTATCTACCCTTATCAAATTGTAACTTCTTCACATAATATGCACATTATTTTTTTCTCTTCTCTTAAAACTCTTAAATTTTTTTGATCCTTTGATTTATGTTTTGAGAGAATAATACATGTAATGTGAGTAAAATAATCAATGAAAGAGATAAAATACATATCTATTTATGTTGGTTGTTTAATCATTAAAACGCATATATCAGAGTGAATCATCTCCAAGGGATGCGTTTAACGTATCTCAACTTTCTGATTAACTGAGTTTTTTACCTTACCTTTCTAGAAAATAAAACATCACCAATATATTCTTATTTTCATATATGTAATATCTCATATACTATCTCCATTTTTTATCCAGATTATATTCTTTCAAAACATCCTCCCTAGCCTATTTTTTGATAACTATTTTATTCTATCTTGTTAAGATTACATAATATATCTATACAACCAACTTGAAACAAATATCCCTTGGTTCGTTGGTCTTTCGTAACAAATTTCACATCTTTTATTCCTTAAAAAAACATATTTTCTGAAAAAAAATTATTACCTTAATAAAAAATTTGTGAAACACTTAGTAAGTTGTTTTTTATCCCATTAACAAACAAGAAACTTTTGGATTTCAAATTTTCTTCCCCAATAATGGCTGATCCAATGTCTTTGATTCTAAGTGACTGATCATTTATAAAATTCACTATTTATTCTTTGAAATATTCCATATTAGTTAAAAACTTAAATTATACTATCATATGTGAAGATCACCCACTATCCAAAATCCAGGGTCATTATCCTTTTGCAGCTTTGAGAATAGTTTCAACAACAAGAGATTTTTCCTTTTATTTTTTATTTCTTTACATATTGATTTTTGAGATTTTCTATAAAAACATTTTTTTCTGGTAACATCACCAGACATCCTTTTTCAAGATGTCCCATCCATTTACATATTTCAAAAATATTTTCAAACAGTTGTAATCTATTTTAAATCTTTATAGTAACTTTATTATAATTTTTTACTTTGAGTGGGTTGACCCCCCTCAAAATATACTTCCATTTTTTATTAATATAATATTAATGTTGATGATTAAACCAATACATATTCACCATATGGCTAAATCCAGCACAATACTAGAAGTAACCATTGAAGTAATATTCTCCTACGAAACTTCTATACTATATAGAGGTGTGTATCTACTTTCCATCAAATTTCTTACCTTTAACATTGGAACTTTTTTTTACCCAAAAGTCTGTTATCTTCTAAGATTTTATTACTTATCTTATACTTCTTTTTAGATTTCACCAAATCACCTATAATAGTTTTTTCGTTTAGAATTTGAAATTTTAGATGCTTAATTTTTTAAAACTCAGTTATTTTTAGCTATATACATGGTTTTATCAACTTTCATATTCATTTGAATAGATACATCTTCCTTATCAACATTTTAGCATAATTGTTGTCGATATTTTTAGTGTTGAAACTCTTTATAACTTTTTCCAACTTTAGTGACCGAGTTTTCAAAGATTTTAATTCCATACCCATATTTAGATTTTTTGAATAAGTTCTAAATATTTTTCCTTCAATTTTAACACATATTAAAGCTTGAAATTTAGGATCTTATTTTTATTAATAAT
Source organism: Viscum album (assembly GCA_963277665.1). NCBI lineage: Eukaryota > Viridiplantae > Streptophyta > Magnoliopsida > Santalales > Viscaceae > Viscum > Viscum album. The sequence goes on along the minus strand of OY728151.1, from coordinate 395,158,376 downwards.
TTTTTTAGATCATCAATCTCTTTCAAAAATATAATTTTTTTATTTAAGAAATTTTCTTGTTTTTTTTAGTAAGATTATATTTATTCATATTCTTGTTCTTCATTTCAAGTCTTACAATATTTTGAATAAATTATTTTAGATTTATTTTCATAATAAACTCCATCTAAGTATCTTATTCTTTAGAACTAATGATTTAATCACTAGTTAAAATTTCAACATTCACTTTTTCAATAAAAGTATCTTTATAAACATTGTCACTAAGGTTTTATTATTCTTCTTCTTCAATATTTTCATCTTCTCCATATTTAGAAAAAACCTTGTCCTTTTTCATTTAGATAATTTTTTTATCCTTTACCTTAAATTTTTTTACTTTATTCTTCTTAAATTATTTTCTTATTTTTCTGTCATCATTATAAATTTATTCATCTTTCTTTCTTTGAGTGTAATTTGTTACAACGTTCCCAATAGTTCTTCAACCAAATCATTTCAGCGGTAACTTTCCTATGCAATTTCCTATGTACCTTTTCACATTTTTAAAAAACAAGGACATAAATGCATCAAGATTTTTTCTAACCACATATTTGGTGTTCTAGTGACCAACTTATTCATCTTCTATAACTTTCTTATATTTTTATTTCTCAAAAAAATTGAATTAAATTTATCGACCATCCTTTTATTTACTCTTCATAAATTTTTCTAGTTTCATTTTATATTTTATGAGAGTTCTATAAACACAATCTATAGATAGAGTTTCCGGATCTCTATCTTTTTACTATGAAACTTCGGTATCAAAATTACCTTGAAGAATTTAAAATATTTTTCAAAAAAGATTGAATCTTCCAGATTCTAACTATGACATCATATTGTTTCAAATTTAATTCACCATTGAAAAAAAATTCACTAACAAATTCATAATCATGAATATTAAAATATTTTTGACTTCAGTGTCACAAACCATCCTGGATACCCTGGCACCTTGATACCTAAGCTGAATCAGACATGGACTGAAGGTAATTCTCAGTCCCCATGGGTTGGAGACTAGCACCTAGCACTACAAAAGATATGGTGGGAATAATTTTTCCATTTAAACAACAAAATAAATAGCTACAAGTTGGTATGATCAGAAGAAAAATCCACAGGGATAATGGTACCAGAATTAAAATAGGTACATAACCCAAAGTTTTACCACAAAGTACCAAAAAAACTAAAAGATAAATAACATAAGTACCAACGGACATGAAAAATCCAAGAATAGAGAGTCAACAAAAACTAGTACCTCCAAGTGACACTTTCTCCTTGCTTGAACCTAGAAGAAGGAAATCTATAAACACCTAAAGGCACAGGTAGGTTGTGAGCTAAAATCCTTGTAGTGTGTCACGAAGGATTCCATAATAACACTACTACAAAACAGGCTATTTGCAACGGGATCCCATCGTAAATAGCCTTTAGAGATGGGGTCCCATCACAAATATCCCGTTGTAGAAAACGGCTTCGCAAAAACTATTTTTTACGACGGGCCCGTCACAAAAAATAGTATTTGCGATGGGGCATTTCTCCGTCACAAATAATTCTCTAGTTATATACATTATATATACATAAAACTTTTTAAATGTAACCATCACAAATAAGCCTCCGATAATATTATATATATAAAACCTTTTGCGACGGGCCCGTCGCAAATACTTTTTTTAAAAAGAAATTATATTTAAACTATTTGTGATGGGAGCTTGTCGCCAAAGGTCCCGTCACAAATAATAAACAAAATATTAAGAAAATATATTTCATAAAATTTTGATTAATGAAAAAATTATATTAATATTATTAAAAAAATAAAAAATAAAAAATATTAAAATTATCAATATTCTCAAAAAAATATAAAAATTCATCAAATATTATTATTGTTATTAGTAAAATAAACAAACATTAGAAAAATTTATAATAAACAAATATATTTAATAAAATTATGATTAATGAAAAATTAATATTAATATTATTCTAATAATAAAAAAATAAAAAACTATAAAAAATTCTCAATATTTAAAAAAATATAAAAAAATCATAAAATGTTATTATTATTATTATTATAATTAGTAAAATAAAAAAATATTAACAAATATAATACTAATAATAAATAATAAATTGTTAAAAATAAAAAAATTAAATTATGCAATATTTTCACCAATATAAAAGATATAAACTGTAAATAGTTCATATTATAGAAAATCCTGAATTCAAATATTTGTAACATAAAAAAATCACTGGAGGGGGTCGTCTTGTGGAGGAGGTGGAGGAGCCGCAGGAGATGGTGGAGGAAAATCCATCCCTAAACTATGAGTCAGACGACGCATATACTCCATCTACTCATGATGCTGCTGCTTTCATTGACGCATCTCCTCCTCATGTTGGTACTGTTGCTGCCGCTAACACATCTCTTCATACTGCTTCTGCAAACTCTCTATAAGATCATTCTGAATTCGCAACTGCTCCTAATACCGTGAGGTAGAAGATGATTCCTCTCTATGAGCTCCTCTCGAGCTAGACGCTGACATCACAGCAGTTCCATAATAAGTATCAGGAGTAAAATGTGAGCCGATACAAACTACTCAGCCCTTCTCAAAGCCATATTGAGTCTCCTGCATAAATGCCGCCTCATCGAAATGGTGGGAACTGGTCTGATCAGTTGTTTCATCCTGACTCTCATCCTGTGTCTGAGAGGACGTAGCCTCATATGACTCCTTCAATTCCAATTTGAAATTAAAATTGTGAAAATTTTATATTTAGTTAATTGGAAAACTGAAAAAAAATAATACTAACCACAATCTGACACTGGTGATCACCTCTAATATCTCTAGTGGCTGGATCATTGTACATACTCTGATAAACATCATACTCCGTAATATCGGGATGCTCGACTGCCTATAGAAATATAAAATAAACTGTTTATATTTAAAGTTATATAAAATATTTAAAAAATAAACTTACCAGATGCTCTCTATGTGTACTGAATGTATGACTACCAGCTCGATGCGTATCTTACTGTCTCCCCTGGTTCTGCTGACCCACTGAAGATCTCCTCTGAAATCCACCACCCAACCAGTGTAAAAATAATCCATCCCAAACATGAGATGAAATGTACTCTGGTCAGTGGGCTCTATAAAACTCATCAAATTCTGTCACTCCTGTTTTCTTAATGGTCATTATTCTCAAATTGTATAAAAGCTGACGGAAACAGTCACACATAGACACCTGCCATGCTGCATGGATAATGTCATGCATGCTATTATTGATGGGATATCATAAACCCTACAAATAATTTATAATATCAAGTTATTAATAAAATAAATTTCAGAATAAATATTATTTATTTGCGTACCAGCCAATGATTGAACATGTCAGGCCGCACATCAATGAAAATCTGCTCCCATGTGATCCATGCCTAAGAAAAATAATTGTGCAAGATAGCACTATCCTATCCAACAGCTACATGCGCAAAACTGTGAAAAAGGAATAAATAATCAAACAATTAGTATATATATAAATAAATTAATGAAAGTTAAATAAAATATATAGGTTAGCATACCTCCTTGTGCGTGGATCGAAGCCTAAACGTGGATGTCGCTTGGGGATAGGGTCAATAATCATCAGTCATGGAAGACCGCGCCCCCTCCGCGTACCCCCTGAACCACCAGTAGGCTGAGGGAAAGATGATCCAAAATCCCCCTCATCCAAAGGTAGCTCAGCCTCCTGCAACTCACAAAATAGATTAGGATCCATCTGAAACACAAAATTATTATTGTTAGTAGATAGTTGAAAATAACTATTATATATAGATATATATTAGTTATGATTATAACCAGTATTTAACTATGTCAATGTCCATCTTCATCCTCATCTCTATAACTGTAAATGTCAATGTCTTCATCTTCCTTCTCAGTATCATCAATATCCATATGAGTTTCAATTCTATAATCTATTGTCATTTCAAATTCATTTGTAACATCATTAACATCTTCACCATCATTGATCCTTAATTGTGGGGTGTCATCATCGATATTCACGTCTCTTTGTGAAAAAGATGGATTTTGAGTAGTCTCTTGAAAAATTTCAATTCCTTTCACTTCATCGGAACCACATTCAGTTTGAGTAAACTGATTTTCCTAAGATTTCATTTTTATTATGCTCCACCAATTACTCAAGTGTCTTGAAGTAGCACAATACTTTGCATAATAAATTTTATGTGTTTTTTGCGCCAGTAAAAATGGCTCATTTACTACAAGAATACTTTTATATTTAATATTGATGATTCCATGAGTTAGATGAACACGGAAGCCTCTATCAATATCCAACCACCGACATTTAAACATCATTATGTAACTCTATACTAGATAACATAACTCAATAATTTAATCCAGAATGCCATAAAAGTCAACTTCAGTTTCTCTGTGATGTGATCCTCTCAAGAAAACTCCACTGTTCATTGTTTTTTTATTCCCCATATGCATGTGTATGAAATCAAAAACCATTCACCACATATGCATTATAAGATTTAACTATTTTGGATGGTGGGTTACTTAATATACATAGTTAGTTATCAATTTTATCCACATGTTGATACACCTGAAAATTTGTAAAAAAATTATCAATATAATAAATAATAAACGAAATTGATATTAAACCATCAATAATTTATGTTACCAGTTTTTGAAACCATTGATAATTTTTTTCTGCGTTCTTTAAGAGCAGCTGCTGTAATTTGGGGAAGTTGTTTCTTGATATGATTATAATATAACCTAAAAATAAAATAAGTTTACATACTATAACATAAATTATAGAATAAGTGATAGAAGCACTCATAGTACAAATGATTTCATTTCTTCACAGTTGAGCAGAATATATGTATAAGCTCTGTAATGTTCATCATATGAAAGCCATCATTCGTGAACTCCACCGAAGCCAAGATTAGGATGATTAAAAACTGATAATTGATTGTCCATTTCATCATTAAAATTTCCCTCATTTCATCACATGCAATTGTGTTTTGAGGGATATTCAGATTCAAAATAATGAGAGCAGAAAAAAGCAATTTCCTCTTGCAAATAAGCTTCAACAATTGTGCCTTTAACTGATGATTTGTTACGTACTTTTTTCTTCAATTTCTGCATGCATCTCTCAAATGGGTACATCCATCGAAACTGTACTAGACCTCCACATTTAGCTTAATGTAGAAAATGTAATATAAAATGTTCCATTGGGTCAAATAAATCTGATAGAAAGATTTTCTTAGTTTATATATAATTACAACAACATCTTCTTCCTGTTTTCTTAGCGCATTGTAGTATGTTGTCACTGCACAAATGTCTCAAAAAAATGATATATCTATTATCAAATCCCAAATAATAGAATTCAACAAACCTCTAAATCCAATCGGCATAATTATTTCTATTATAACATGAAAATCATGACTTTTTAATCTGGTAATATAACCATTCTTAACACATCTTCCCAAATTGGAAGCATAGCCATCTGTATGTCTCAAATCTATAATCCACTGAAATAATAATAAGAGGCTCTATTTGGACAGTGTATAAGATACTTTTGGCTTCATTAACTGCTGTGATCTGACATTTTCATATAGTTTAAGTTCTAGTCACCTGTAAATTTGGGCAAGATCTTATCATTCCATTATATTATCTTTGGTCTTACCTAGTGTATCAAAAACTATATGAAATAAATTATCAAAACAATTCTTCTCAATATGCATGATATCCAACATGTGGTGGACCAACAAATCAGACCAATATGGAAGATCCTAAAAAATGATTCATTTTATCCAATTATATTCTTTCCCAAATCCATGAATTTTCTGTTGGTTTACTATTGGCTCAAATGTGATTAAAGGTAATGAAAATACAATTGATTTTAACTTTGTACCTGAGATAATTTTTGGAGGTTCATCCTTTTCAATTGTAACTTTTCTGAAATGAGATTTGTTCCTCCGAAAAGAGTGATCAGTTGGAAGAAATCTGCGATGACAGTCAAAATAGTAAGGTTTTTTTCCATTGACGAGTATAAAGGATTTGTTGTCTTTAATATAGTAAGGACATGATTTCAGACCATGTGTACTCCAGCCAGATAACATTCCATATGCCGGAAAGTCACTAATCATCCAAATCAATGCATATTTTAAAATGAAATTTTATTTTGCAGCAACATCATATGTACTAACACCATCACTCCACAATACATTTAACTCATCAATCAATTGTTTCAAATAAACATCAATATTATTTTTTGGATGTCCTGGGATTAATAAGGTCAAAAAGTTATATAGATACTTTATCAACATCCATGGAGGAAAATTGTACGGAGTTATAAAGACATGCCAATATGAATACTAACTACCATAAGAACCAAACAGACATAAACCATCAGTTGAAAGACCTAATCGCACGTTTTGGGCTTCAAAAGAAAAAGACGGATGCAGATGGTCAAAATGTTTCCATGAATCACCTTCATATGGATGATTCAAGCTTTTATCAGTTTAAATCTTGGTTTTGTGCCATAAAATCATTCACGCTGTGTTCTGAGACATAAATAAATGCTGTAACTTGGGTGTAAAGGAGAAATATCTCAATTGTTTTACTGGAATCGATCCAAACTCCCCAAGCTGAGCTTCTTTATACCTCGATTGTCCACATGTGGGACAACTATCCAACGAATCATTTTTACCAGAATATAAGATTCAATCATTTAGACATGCTTGAATCTTCTGATAACTAAGGCCCAGATTACGAACCAACCTCTTGCTCTTATAGTAATTTGCAGGCAACACATTTCCTTTAGGTAACAGTGTTTTAACCAAAAAAAGTATCTGTTCAAAATAGTTGTTTGACATTGAATTATCTGATTTAATAGCTACAAATTTTTCAACTTCTTCTATTTTGATTATCTTTCAACTAGGATATAATGCATCCTCAGCAGACCTCAACAACTCAAAAAATTCCGATTGTGCCAACTCAGGAGTTAAATCAACATCATCTTGAGTTTCAGTTTGTTGAACATATAGACCTACAACATCATGTACTAAATTTTGAAACCATGAAGGATCTATAATCAAGTTATTAGTATCTTATTTGGAACTACTTTCACCATGTTGATACCAAAAAACATAATCTGGTTGAAAACCAAACCACAAGAGATGTCCCCCAACCTTGTCAAATGTGTCAAACGTTCTCATAGCACATTTTTTACAAGGACACTTTATTGTGCCCTCTGAAACATATTCTGGTTTTGATGATGCAGATTATAAGAAAGCTTCAACACCCTCAATATATACAAGATTTAAACCAGAACCGTTTGGATTTCTACGCTGATTTATCCAAGCGCGATCAACTAATAATGACTATTTTCGACTTCCTTGTTCCATATTTTTCTACAAAATATAAAATCATTACTATTTTTGAATAATTTAAAATTATAAAAACACTATCTAAAAAAGGATAAATAATTACAACTTCTTATTAATAATTGCCATTATTTACGGGTGACAGAATTTCCAGTGGATTGATGACTACTGTTTTTTCCAAAGGCTCATTTACTTGAAAATTTCTCACAGAGAAATTACAATAAAGAATATTCTCAGAGGTACGCATATTCATTCTCGTGCATATGAGAATGAGTATGTGTACCTCCGAGAAGATTCTTCATTGTGATTTCTGTGTGAGAAAGTTGAAAGTTAATGAGCCGTCGAGCAAAAGAGCCCCACTTTTGTTGATGAATCATCCTCTTGCAACTATCACCGTCTGAACACATTATGATAAATGTGGTCCTATGAATGCATATTCAAACTTGTGCATACGAGATTGAATATGCATACATAGAATCATACTTTTCATAATGTTTTGAGTCGGTGAAAGTTGAAAGGAGAAGATTCATCGAGCAAAAGGAGTACCGTCAATCCACTGGAAATTGTGCCAAGTTATTAGAAGTTATTACAATTTATTATAATTGATTTTCTACCTAATTTTTGCCAATTTTTCCTAATTGTTTCTATTTTTTCCTAATTATTGATAATTGTTCCTAATTGTTTCTAATTATTGCTAATTGTTCCTATTTATTCCTAATTATTCCTAATTATTCCTAATTATTCCTAATTATTCTTAATTATTCATATTTATTCATATTTATTCCTATTTATTACTAATTATTTCTAATTACTCTTAATTATTCCTAATTATTCCTAATTATTCTTAATTATTCCTAATTATTCATAATTATTTCAAATTATTTCTAATTATTCATAATTATTCCTAATTATTCCTAATTATTCCTAATTATTCCTAATTATTGGTAATTATTCCTAATTATTCCTAATTATTTATATTTATTCCTATTTATTACTAATTATTACTAATTATTAATAATTTATACTATTTATTACTATTTATTACTAATTATTACTAATTATTACTAATTATTACTAATTATTACTAATTATTCCTAATTATTCCTAATTATTCCTAATTATTCCTAATTATTTCTATTTATTCCTATTTATTCCTATTTATTCTTATTTATTCCTATTTATTCCTAATTATTCTTAATTATTCCTAATTATTACTAATTATTCCTAATTATTCCTAATTATTCCTATTTAATGCTATTTAATTCCATTTATTCCGAATTATTCTTACTTAATGCTATTTAATTCTATTTATTCCTAATTATTCCGAATTATTCTTATTTATTACTAATTATTACTAATTATTCCTATTTATTACTAATTATTCCTATTTATTACTAATTATTACTAATTATTACTAATTATTACAAATTATTACTAATTAATCCTAATTATTCCTAATATTCCTAATTATTACTAATTATTACTAATTATTCCTATTTATTACAAATTATTCATAATTATGCCTATTTATTCCTATTTATTACTAATTATTCCTATTTATTACTAATTAGCGTTACTTGGTATTAATAACCACAATTTATAACTACTAATTACAAGTAATTATTTATATACACAACCACAACTACTAATTACTAATTACAAGTAACAACAATAATTAAAATTATCATAAAAAATGAAATAAATAATAAATTAAATAAAATATAAATACCTTTAAACTTGATCTCCTATTGATGTAAACGACTTCACAACTTCCCCGTAAAAAAAACTAACTCAGAGAAATTTCCACTCAAAAAATAGAGTTTAGAGAGAGAGAGAGGAAATAATAATTGAGGGAATGAGAAAGAAAAACAGAGGGGGGTATATATAGGTTAGATTAGTTGCGATGGGATACCTGTCGCAAATAGTTCTTTTTGCGATGGGTCTCGTCACAAATACCTTTTCCTGCATTAATTGATGTCGGGGGTTAAAAATGTATTTGCGATGGGTCCAGTCGCAAAAAGTGTCATGCCGACACACTTTTTGCGACGAACGAAGATCCCGTCGCAAAAAACCATTTACCGCCGATGGTATTTGTGATGGGACCCATCGTAAAAAGTATAATGCCGTCACACCTTTTACAACTAGCCAAGATCCCGTTGCAAAAAACCATTTATCACCACCAGTATTTGCGACAGGGAGATTTTCCCGTCGCAAATAACCTTTGGCATGGTTTGCCGTGCATCCCGCACCAAACCACGCATTACCTTTTGTGATGGGACCCTAAATCTCCTCGAAAATAACAAGTTATTTGCGACGGGTCAAACCCCCCATCGCAAATAACCTTCGTGAAGGACTTTTTGTGATGGGATTTATTCCTATTGCAAAAATCCCGTCGCAAAAAACCGTTTTTCTAGTTGTATAAGATGCTACATTAATTAACCAAATAATGCTTTCAATTTTAAATAAAAAACATGGAATTACAACAATATAATTAAAAAAAATCATGCTTTACATTTCAAATAATGGAATCATTTAAAAAATGGATTAATAAACATTTTATATAATTTTTTTATATAATTTCCCAAGTCATGTGTAAAATAGTTTACAAACAATGGCGTATACCAAAATAATCACAAATGAGTAGCATAGTCATCTTCTAAGAGGAATGATAGTTCCAAGTTATGGTATCCTCACACACTTTAATATGTGATCACAAAAATATGTGTACATATGTCCCTTAGACACTGGTCAAAAAGGATTCTTCACCATTCCATCAGGGATGAGACCCACAGAACTATGTTTTTTTTAGATTTTTAATGTGTCAATGGAGTGTTGTCCCAAATAACTCACTAAATGCCTATGATTTCATGTGCTCAAACAACAATCAATAAAGGTAAATTTATCTCAAAACCATTCAAAATACAATTAACCAATTTCAATATGCCAATTTCTATTTAAAAACCAAAATGCGGTTTTAATCAATTAAAGCATTTTCCAGGACAAAACCAACTGGGGTTATTATGAGAAAAATTTAATTCATTTGTCTCTAATAAAAATTTGAAATCAATTTCACATATCAATTTCACAATTTAATTCCAAAATTTAATTTCACAATTTCTATACAATTTCCACAATCACACCTTAATTCAATGGAATTGGGGGCATTCTCAAAATTTTAAGCTAAGGAAAATTCAAATCCTAATTCGATTTGAATTTGGTTTTTTATAATACAATTGAAATAAATTTAATTTAAATCAATAAATTTAGGGTTAAATAAATTGGACAATCTTAAATAGAACCACCTATTGAAACAAATTTATCACATCTCACAAAGACCATAATAGGAAACTCTAAAGAAGAATGTCAGTAATGGGGATATGAGATTCTAATATAGGTTCAAGATCTAAAAAATGGGGATTAGATCCTCCAACAAAAAGAAGATATATCAAACCTTAAGGATGAGAGGGGAAAAGAGAGGGAGATAAAGAAAAGGAGAATAACTCTTATCGGGGAGAGATCAAATGATGATCGCCTAGCTTTGATCCACCCTAGAGAGTGTTTGGAGGTGAAAAAATGGGTTATTGGGAGACATCCTAACCTAAGAAATCAAGATATCACAATTTATGGTTGAGTAGGGGTTTAAATGGGAGTTCATATATTTTTTAATAATATTTAGAATTAAAAAAGTCAATGTGCATGACATCCTAGAGGGGGACACATGGTTTTTCAAGCCATACCCCATAACCATGAAACCCTCTAAAGGGGTTCATGGTTTCTATTAGGTGGGTGGAAGTTTTTTTTTTCAAACCATACACCGACCATGAAAACCCTCACTACTTTTGTTTGCATAGTTTTCAATAGCCGGGAGTACAGTTTAGGAAAACCATGTTCCAATTGTGTATAGACTAAGAGACTTCCAATTTTATTATAATTTCACCCAAAGAACCCCTAAATGAGACCCAACCAATGTATGATGAAAATAAGTATTGAGGAGTACTTGAAAACAGAAACTGGATGTTAAAAACTCCCCACCATAGAAACGTTTTGTCCCTAGAAAGATGATTAAGAAGTTTCACATAAAAAAGATGAGGCCACTATTCTCTCATCAGTGCCTCTATCTCTCTTAAGTATCATGAGTTTTAGAATCGTGCTGCTGTAACACTAAAACCAAAGGTATAATCCTCCCATTAAGTACCTTAGTTTTATAATCAACTATCCTAAATGGATTCTCAGTCACAAATAAATCTAACTTGATGTCAAGATTACTCCTGATCAGAACATGATATGGATCAGAAAGATACTTTCACAGATTTGATACAAGAAACAAGTTATGTAATTCTGTCTACTATGGAAGAAGTGCTAAATGGTAAGAAACTTTCCCCACTTTTACAACAACCTCAAAATTTCCCACAAAATGTCCCACAAAATGAGGAGAATTTTTCCCTTACCTAACAAGATGTCGATGACCCAAATGAGGTGAAACTTTCTAGAACACCTGATCCCAAACTGACAATTCCAAAGGTAAATGATGATGATCATAATAAGACTTATTCCAGATTTTTTCCATCAATATTCAATGATAAATCAAATGAATCTTTACTATCATCCCTTGAACCAAGCTCAGTCCAACTAAGTAATTTTCATCGATCTCTAACCAACATAATGAATATTTTCAAGGCCAACCATACAAGGACTCAAAAAGAGCCATTATGATAGCATACTTGTAACTCTTGTAATAAGAAAACTCAACCATCCAAAAAATTTCAAACTAAGACCTACAAAAGTCAAGAACATAGGTGTGAAGCATATCCTGAAGAATCTATATAGATTTTTCTACCTAGATATCCAACCATGGATGAAATGTTTTACTCAAACAAACTTGAGATCCTAGTTCCTCCAAAAGGCCTATCTAAAACCAATAAGTAAAATGAGGATCTATATCAGAGACTATAATAGATGGAACTTCATTCAAACAAAAGATATCTCTCACATAGAGATTTCCCAACTCCTTCACATTGATTGAATCATGAATGGGTATAAAGTGAGATGATTTAGTTATCTGATCAATAATAAACTATATCACATTCTTCTTTCTTTGGGTATGTGGAAACCCAATTGTGAAGTCCATAGAGATCTCACCCCACTTCTAAGTCATCACTAGAAGTGTTTTAAGAAAACTCAAAGGTCTCTAGTTCTTTTCCTTGAACTATTTTCCCATATAACAATGATAGAAAAAATCAGCAACTCTCCATCCTATATCTAGCCACCAGAATCATTGCCACATGTCATATAACATCTTCATGGTTTCTTGGGTGCATTGACCACTGGATATTTGGAAATCCACCATAAATACTTTCCTCATAGGAAGAGGTAGAACATACTAGTTCTGAAAACATAGAATACCCTCCACGGAGTAAGACCACTCAATAACAATCCCCCAACAATAAAGAGAGTCCCTAATGTTTCATAATTCATCATCAAGATATTTTTTCAAAAGAATAATCTCGATAAGGGAAGAGGTCAACTGAACAATATCCAAGGAAATATCAGCCCTAGATTTTTGGACTTCCATATGCAACTATGTTAAAAGATCCATCCGGTTCCACTCATCCAATGATTCTTTCACAACCTAGTTTAGAATATTCCTGCTCAAATAATCTAAGATGAAATTCCCTATCCTTGAGGTATAAGTTATTTAAAAGTTGAAATATTATAGGTATTCCACCCAACACATCTGGAGGAGACACAAATATTTTTGAGAGATGATATAACTCAATATATTGTTGTCAGAATACATGGTAAACCTTTCTCTGAAAAGGTAATTCCACCAACTCTTAATAGAATACATCACATATATGAGTTCAAGGTCAAGGGTTGGAAAATTCTTCTCATGTGTCCTAATATTTCAAGATTCATAGGCAATAACATGATCACCCCACATAATAATGCAACCCAAACCTAAACCTGATGCATCACAAAAGACCACACAACCTTGCCCAACATTTGGGAGAGTCAACACTGGAAAATTTTTAAAAAGATGTTTTATCTCAATAAAATAACTCTAAAATTTATCATCCTAAAGATACTTTACTCATTTTATGTTACAATAGTCATTATAGATTCCAACTTTTAGAAATCATTTATAAACTAATGATAATATCTAGATCAACCAAAGAGGCTCTGAATCTTGAAAATTTTTCTTAGTTTATCCCATGTCATAACATATTTCAACTTCTCAAGATCAATTGAGATAGCATGTTCCATCACCATGTGTCCTAAGAAATATACTTCCTGGATCCATAAATCACATTTCGATAGCTTGGAATAAAGTTGGTGATTTCTAGATAATTCCAAAATTGCTCTTAGATGATGCACATGTTTCTCCTTGGATTTAGAGAAAACAAATATTTCTTCTGAAAATACTACTATAAAGGTATCAAGATACTAGTGGAAAATAATATTTCTTAAATCCATAAAGACTATAGGATAATTGGTTAGATAGAAAAGGCATGAAAAAGTACTCATAATTCCTAGAACTACTCCGAATGGAATTTATATGAATGTAAGATTCTTTTATTCTTAACTGATGATAACTAGGTCAAAGATAAATCTTCAAAAACCACTTCACCCCTTTTAACTAATCAAACAAATCATCAATACGTGGAAAAAGATATTTGTTCTTTACCACAACTCTATTGAGTTTTCAGTAATCAAAACGAAAGTGAAGCGACCCATCAACTTTCTTATAAAAGGGAACTAGTGCCTCCCAAGGTGACATGCTCGGGCGTATAAATCCTTTATCTAACTGATCATCCATATGAGTCTTAAAATATTTCATTTTAGTTGGTTCTATGTGATAATAAGGAAGAGATACCATATGAGTACTAGTCACTAAATCCATAAAAAACTCTACCTCCCTTACCAGTGGAAAACTAGAGAAGTCTGAATGAAAATTATTGAGAAACTCGATGAAAAATATTCTCTCCAGATTAAAAGTGAACACAAATATCACTTTACCCAAATCTGGATAAGAATTTATGACTTTACTCGATCATGGGTCCCATTCTCCCTAAAAGATATGAAACACCCCATCAGGCACTGTAAATGAGCCCCGTTGATAATAAAAATCAATTCAGGATTTATTATTAATAAGACAATCCATCCTGAATATGACGTCAAGAGGTTTCATGTTGAGAACCAGAAAATCTCAAGCAAGATCAATCTATGATAAAGATAAAAACCAAGCAGGATAACAGAGACCATGCTTTATCTTTTTTCTAAGGGGTGTAGTAATATCCATTAAATAAGATAAAATATCTACAAGAAGATTAATAAGATTAAAAATATGGGTTGAAATTATCGAATGATATGCATCAATATCAAATAAATTAGTCACTAATGATGAAGCTATAGTACTTGTACAACTCACAGTCACTGGACCGGTATCTTCTTCCTCTGGAGACTCTTACGCTATATGAAGAAGCTTTGTTCTGGATGCCAGTGGTTAGAACCCCCTAGCCCTTGAGTAATCCGATTGAACCATAGTAATTTTTGGTGTAGATGATCCCATGTGACTACATGGAGAAGAATATACATGACATAACTTCTTCAAGTGACCTGATCCTTCATAGGAACTACATAACTTGGGAGCCTCAGTGTAAACTCATTTTGAGTGCCCAGGCTTTCTACACTGGTTGAAAATCAAAGGGCCTATTCTAGGAACAATAGGATGTCGGGAAGAACCATTCTATCGAGAACCACCATGAGAATCATCATAAATCATATTCCATTTATGGGAACTCACAGAACTACCAATAGAATACTAAGGAACTCTTGACAACCATGACATACCACCCAGGTCCATCTCAACCATATATTCTCTATCCAAAACATCATTATAAGAAGGGAGATTCAGCAAGAAAACTGAGAATAAATATCATATCGAAGTCCCATATAGAATCATTTAGTCTTAATATTCTCATTCGATAAAATATAAAGTGATAACTTCACAAGCTTAGAAAATCAATTTTCATATTTTTTCATGGTCCTATCAGCCTGATCGAGTTTGAAAAACTCTATATCCTTGGAAAACATAATCGAATCTTGATAGAAATCATTAGTGAAAATTGGTTTAAATTCCTCCCAATCTAAGACCTCATTCTTATTTTACATCACCATAGTGTCCCACAATATAATACTAGGTCCCTCTATCTTGAAGGTGGCACATTTCACCTTGATAGAACCAGGAATCTCTAAGAACTCTAATAAAAGTTAAACCCTTCTCAACCAATACACAACCTCTCAAGGATTGTTTGATCCTTGTATTCTAGTGGTTTTGGATAAGGACTTACTAATACTGATTCCTTAATTCATACCTCTGAGGTTTTACAACAGGATCCTAAATGGTAATGAGTGCAAGTTCCTTTCATATATCTTAGAAAAAATAAACAACAACCTCAACTAGATTCTAGTCCATGAGATTATTTTCTTGCTGATATTAATCAGCAGCTTCCTCATAGATTTGACTGAAACGTCTTCTCAGTGGAATGATTCTACAAAACATTAGTAGAAAACATTAAAGACATATGAAAGGTTACTCTGGTGAAAAATCAAACAAGAGTAACATGGAAATTAATCCCATTAGATAAGAAAAGAAGATATGGATTTCAATTACCCAAATCAAAAATAGGGAAAAGACTAGAACTAATCCTCAAGATGTATTTCCCAAAAACAATCCTTAGTGACTTAAGTCTCATTACAATGAGATCTGGATAATAACTCACTCATAACTACCTCCTAAGTCTTGAAAATATTTCAAATTGCATATTGACATCAAGGAAAGATGCTCAACTTGCACCTTTGATAACACTTTGTCTTGAACTAGCCCAGATACCCGGTACCCTGATACCTGAGATAGTTCTAACATAGCCCAAAGGGTGTTCCCAATCCCCATGGGTTAGAGACTAGCACCTGGAATCATACAAGAAAAGGTGGGAATGGTTTTTCCATATAAATAGTGGAAAAAGCAATTACAAGTAAGTATGCTCAAAAGAAAACCCCATGGGGAGAACAGTACCAGAAGTCAAATAGGTATATAACCCAAAGTAAACCACAACATACCAAAAAATGAATGATAAAAAACTCAAGTCCTAGAAAAAATAAAACTCCAAGACTTGAGAGTCAATAACAACTACCACCTCCTTGTGGCGCTTTCCCCTTGATCAAACCTAGAATAAGGAAATCTATAAATACCTGAAGGTGCAGGTAGGGTGTGATATAAAATACCATTAGGGTCTCACCAAAGATTCCCTAATAAGATGAAACATTAATTAACTAATAAATATTTCAGTTTTAAATAAACATGCATGGTAGTATAGTAAAATATTTAAAAAAAATAATAATTTACATTTTAATTTAGTGAAACATTTAAAATAATGAATTAATAAACATTTTATTTATAACAGTTTATATAAATTCACAAGGAATGTGTAAAATAGTTTTCAAATAATGGAATATATCTAAATAATTACAAATGACGAAAATGGTAATCTTCCAATAAGTATAATAGTTCCAAGTTATGGGATTCTCACACAATCAAATAGGTGATAATGATAATATGTGTACACACATTCCTTAAAAACAAGTCAAAGATGACTTATCACCATCTCATCGGGGATGTAACCTACTGCACTACATTTTTTTATATTTTAATGTTTCAATAGAGTGTTTTTCTAAATAAATCACTAAATACATAATCTTTAATGTGATCAAACAATAATCAATAATGGAAAAATTATTTCAAAACTGTTCAAAATACAAATAACCCATTTCAAAATGTTAATTTTCATTTAAAAAAAATGCGTTTTTAATCAATTCATGCCTTTTCTAGGATAAAACCAACCAAGGCTCTTATAAAAACAATTTAATCCATTTTTCTTATATACAAATTTTTAATCAATTTCATATATCAATTTCATAATTTAATTCCACAATAGAATTTCACAATTTCCATCCATTTTCCACAATCACGCCCCAATTCAATGGAATTGGGGGCTTTCCCCAAATTTTATTATAAGGAAAGTTCAAATCCTAATTCAATGTGAATTAGGTTTTCCATAATTCAATTGAAATAAATTTAATTTAAATCAATCAATTTAGGGTGAAATCAATTGACCAATATTAAACAGAACCATATACCAAAATAAAGAGATCACATCTCACAAAGTCTGTAATGGGAAAATCCAACAAAGAATGTCGAAAATGGAGATCCAATAATAAAACCTAGATTAAAGATCTAAAAAAATAAAGATTATATCCTCCAACAACAAGGAGATCTATCAAACCCTAATGAGGAGAGATGAATAGAGAAAGAGATAAAGAATGAGAGAATAAATATTACCTGGGAGGGATTGAACAATGATCACATAGCTTTAAACAAACTTGGAGAGGGTTTGGTGGAGCCAAAATGGGTTCTTGGGAGCCCTCCCAACCAAAGAAATCATGATATCCTAAGTTAGATTCTAGAAGGGTTCTAAATGATGGTTCAATAATTATTTTTAAGAATTTTAGGAATTTAAAAAGTCTGAACACACGGTTTTCTTGATGGGGATACATGATTTTTCAAATAGTGCACCCAAACCATGCACCCATTTAAAGGGTATCACAATTTCTACTTGGTGATGAATTTTTTTTAAACTGTGTGCCATCTGTGAAAACCCTCACTGGCTAGGTTTGCAATATTTTCCCTAGCATGGCATGTAGTTTGGGAAAACTATATGCCAACCATGAATAGACCAACATCCACCCAAAATTTTAAAAATTCCACCCAAAGAACCCATAAACCAGACCTAACCAAGTAATGATCAAAATAGGGGTTGAAGAGTACCTAAAATGGTAATAGGATGTTACAGTTAGCCTCTATATTTTTAAATTTTATATCTTAACTTTTATATTTTATCCATTGATGTTTGTTAAATTTTCCCAGATACCTATCAGTTATAAATCCTTTAATTATGTGAAACTCACTTTCAGAGAGTGAGGGGAGAAATTTTTTTTGGCTCACCCATTATTCTCTAAATTATTCTTATCAATAGCTATTAGGGGGACTCCCTCAACACTTAGTGATAAAAAATCAATATAAAATTTAATACCATCATAAACAAGAGGCATAATACATAGAAACATTATATCCTTCAAGACATGATTGTTTTTCCATAAAAAATAGGACTCCCCTTACTATTCTCAGAATCCATAACATCCATTTCAAGTTTATATTTTCTTCCAACTTAAACAATGAGTCAATAAAGTTAACCTCACTTTGATAATAATTAAAAGGACCAATATGATCACTGAGAAGGGGAGTGGTTGAATTATTGATCATTTTTTATGTTTTCTTTCTTATAAAACAAAATTTTCCTCCTATTAAATATTTGAAACTTTTCTGAAAACAAACTCATAAGAACCACCATAGGAACACAAGTTTTTAGAAGGTTAACTACTTAACAAGAGTATCTAGTACATGTATGGGTTTGGAAATAATAAAATACCACACAATCCATTATAAAACAATAGTTTTCACATGGTTAAAGAAAAAATGGAGTATCCTTACACTTTCATTTCACTATGATCAAAATAATAGTGCATGTTCTCTCTACACCAATGAAGATGAAACAAATATTCTCATAAAAAATTTAGAAACCTTCAACAAAAGGCTTAGTATATTTTCACTGTGCTGATTGTAAAAACATGTCTTTTTATCTTATTTTTAAAAAAATTTCTTCAATTTCTTATCTTGCAGCAGGTAATAAATTCTTCAGTCAGTTGGATGTCTGTATGATTTTTTTTCTGGAATGTTTATCCAGTAATTTCATTTAAAATGTTCATCTGCTGTATTATAAAAAACACTTAAAATTACTTATGGAAAGTTTTTCTAATTCATTCTTCTTCTTCAACCAATATATTTAGTGGTTTATACCTTAGATGGTCAAACTTTTGGATTTCAGATCTTTTTTAAGTAAGTTGTCTTATAGGTTCATCTCAAGATACTTTTATAGCACATTATATTTTTTACATGTTAACAAAACCTATAACCATAAATTTACTCGAATGATTTATATAAAAAAAATTTAGGAGGAACATTCTAAAATTCTATTTTGATTTCATACTCAATAAAAAATTGAAATTCAAAACTCCATATAAAAAAATACATAAAAAAATTCTTAATAATTATAGAAAAAACATTAACATCATATGATAACCTTCAATGAATTAACCCTTCTTAAAATTTCCTTAAAACCCAGCAAGTATCATGATTTTTTCTATGATATTTGGTTCATTAAAAGACCATATGAACATTTTTACATTTTATATTTTTATGAAATATTCATAAATAACTTGAAACCATTAATAACTTTATACCACTAAAAACTTCATACCACATGTTCATTTAGTAGAAATTTATGACTATTCTTCCATCCTATATGCCTCCACTTGATGACTTGCATCAGAATATTTTCAAACATTACCTTTATATTATTTCATGTAATTGATGATCCTTATACCAGAAGTTTCATCCAATAATCATGTATAAAATTCTAATTCAAAACTTTATAATATCAAAATTTCATTCATGTGAGTACGAAATACATTTTTTACAAAAAGGTTCATTTGATGTAATTTTTTTGAAGGCTTTGTTTTATTGAACTTTGAATGACTTGGACTTTGTCTGATGAAATTATTCAACATCTTCCCTTTAACATTTATAAAATTTTATCATATTTCCAAACATCAATGATTAGTTTCCTAATAAAAAATTTGTACTTATGAATATTCCAAACTTATTAAACTTTGAATTAAAATAATCATATCAAACAATATTTTTTCTTTATGAATTATGCCACCAAACCATTCACAGCCCTTCAAAAAGTATATAAACACAAATTTTTCTTAGACAATACTTTTTCTGATAAACTATATATAAATTCATAGAAGAAACTTTGTATGATTGAAAAAATTTCTCCCCCTTTGTACATGATTATTGGATAATGAGATATTTCATAACTCATGTTGTTGCAGAATTTTAGAAATAAAATCATCATAATATTTTGTTATCAAACATTATATCCAATGGAACATTGGATTTTTTTTAAGATAATCATTCAGAACAAATCTTCATTTGATATATATAATCATAAAAAGTTCATCCAATGGACTCAGGTTAGGAAACCTTCATCTGATCCTCTCTTTCTAACTCCCTATGTTAGAAAACTTTACAAAGTGATGTGATTTTAGTTATGAAAACAAAAGACAAAAATTTATAGTAAAAGTTATTTTTCAAAAACAAGCCAACCAAAATTATTCATAACAACTTCCAACAACCTCAAAAACTTATTCATCCAACTGGGTCCTAACACTTTCATATTACATTTTGATATAAAGTTCTTCTATTTTATTAATTTATAGTAATATATTCTTTTTTTGGATTCTTTTTGGTTATTATTTATTATTATGCACTATGATAATGGGGTACAATCTCCCCATGATTACACCCTAGACCCCTGCTACAAGTAGAAAGCCTCTAGCATACAGGGAGGTGTACCTGAGGTCATGTAGAGGCTACCAGTCTAGGAATTGGGGTGGTGAGATATTACAAAGTGTTGTAATATAATTTATTTAATATATATCATAGAGTGTATTAGAGTTTTTTTTGTATTACTATTTGAGGAGATGGTATACAAACAATATTGGAATGTGTTGGAGGTTGTGATGGATATCGAGCTGGTGCACTGTGAACACCACTTATAATAAGAATTATAGGTTGCCAATGATATGGGATTGTTATTCTTTGTTTTTGATTTATAGTTATATGTATCCAACTAGAATGATGGAAATGATTTTTGGGTTTATGAATTATTGTGTTTTATCCATTGGCCCGTTGGCATGAGGTCTGTTTATATGCATCATTTTTGAAATATAGGATTCAAAAAATGTATGTGTTCTGGTATGTGATTGATATCAATAATAATGAGGGTTATACTATTTAAAGAATAAATAAAAACTTATATGGTGTTTTACTACATAACTTTTTGGTGTAATTATACTCAACTGAACCACAATATAATTCTTCTGAGGAAAGGTTATTTACATTATATAGATGGATTATCCATGATGATTAATATAAAATCCTTCTTTAAAGGTATGTATAATGGACCTTATTAGGTAGTTATATATATGTAATTACTTAGTTATAAACCCCTTGAGGATAATTCTGATACTAGATTTGGACCCAAGAGAAAATAGGGTTTTATTTTTTAAAGTGTCAACAACAACCTATATGGTGTTTTTCCATTTTAATTCTTGGTGGTATTATAATTAAATAAATAATTTTAATATGGTATACTCAACATGGATCGTCATAGGTTTATGGTGTTATACATATGTATATAGATGAAATAGTGATCCTCTGGGGGGTCTCTTGTAGGCGGAGTCCTGGTGAGTATTTTCATGATATCATGATTCTAGAGGGGTTAGTCTCATATAAATGTTCATGGTGAGAATTTGTGCCCTAGTATTATGATGACATGGCATGTAATTTCTGAGAAATCAATAAATATAAGAACCCTAAAGTGGGTTTCAGATGTGATATTCCTAGTGGTATTTATGATTAAAGTGTAGGATAGCTATGGGATATGATGTATGTGAGAATTAAGTTATGATATAAGTGGGAGGAATTAGTGGCCTAGATATGTGACTCAAGATACTAGTAAGTTGATAGTTGAGATACCTATTGGTAACTAGAGAGAGACGTTAATATGGTTTTGTGAGTACCTTTAGAGATATGAAGCATGATTAGATTATTCAAGTTATTAGTTTGGTGCATGTGTGGTGATATTAGATATATATTATTTACATGGTAATTCCTTTTTTTTATAAATAATCCCCTTGATTTCTAGTTATTATACATCAGGATCTATTTTTAGAGAGCAGGACTAGTCGCATACCTGAACCTAATATTTTGGATGCACTTTTGGGATCATGATGAGAGTGTGGGGTAAAAATTCTAGTGAATAATTATTACATTTAATTAGTGGTTGTGTGTTAGAACATGTAATATGTAAAATTATTGATTTTGAATAGGAACACTGAGGGTGCTCCTGTTAGATGAGATTGACATGCATCAGGTGCATGGTCAGTGATTTAGGAAGACACGTCTTGGATTATTAAGACACGACTTCATCTATTCCGAGTAGAAGGACATGGTAGGGTTGTACTGATATTTACACCTACTTGGATATGCATTTTTTTGGTAAGAAGGGTTGTTGTGAACCGTTATTAATGATTACTCAAATGGTGGAATGAAATGAAAACAAATGGTTTTATAAGTTTGTTTCACTTGAAATAGCTTATGGAGTTGGTGTATTTGAGACCATTTGTTCCAATAATAACTATTCAAGGATTTAATGAGTGATAAATTCCCTTATGGTGTGGTATATATTTGGATTAGTACTAGAGTGTGGTGGCATAAATGATCTTGGATTAATCCTAGATAGGTTCTATATGGGATGAGATGAGCATGGATCTGGAGGAGCGAAATGTATAAGATGACCGAACCTATTGAGGATATGTTTGTGTAGTAGTAAAAGTATATAAATGTATTGGGGAGTGAATTTTTTTCCATTGGAGTGTGTAACCATCTTTATATATGTAGATTCAACTGATATAGATTATGACATTTTTGGTGAGTCGAGAATGGATAACATTGATGTTTCATATTAGCACTCAGGTATAAGTGGAATGACTACATCTATTCATTACATGAATCATTATATGGATTTTGAGATATAGAGTAATTACCCTCATGTTAAAATGGCCCTTAATGTATGATAAGACTGATCATTATTAGGTTGATATGGAACCAAGGTGTTGGTTCATGGTAAGATATGCTAATATTTGGTTCCTTAGGGAATACTGGAATCAAAATAAAGATGTGGTATTAGACCAAGACTGTGCCTTGGAACAAAAATCAAGGTGGATTTTATGCAACCTAATAATGAGTCAAATTAGTGATGTGATAATGCTTGGGGTAAGATCCTGACAGTTGGTGTGGATGATCTTGAGATGCCTTCGAAAGTAGAGGTGTTGGGATCAGATGATGTGATAACACATCATAAGCTACTACCAAGAACTTTATATAATAGTAATATATAGGAAGAAAAACATGATTTTTCATTTATTATTGGGTTTAGTGAGACTAAAACTACGCCAATACTATCATTGAACAACTGGAAATGTATTTTGATACAGAATTTAGATGGTGGGGGATAACTAGGGCTTAAAATCCGTTCACATGAGTTGAGTCATATAGTAGGGAGCGTTATAAGCCTTGAAATGAATTTATTTATGAAATTATGGTTTATTGAGATAGAAAAGTGTTGTGGAGTATTATTTAGGTGTTTATATTATGGATATGAGCAATGAATCATTTTCTAAAATGGAACGCACCTCATGTTTGGAGTTGTGTAGTGAAAACAAATCCATCTTTTTAGAGAGGGATGCAACAAGGTGATTTTGAATTAATGACCATGATATGTTGAGATTTATTATTAAATGACCATTTGGGCTCCTTAACAAGGAGAATTTTTATGGTGGGTACATTTTAATGACTCATACTTTTATGGGCTATGAAATTCAGTGAAAATTTTATTTTTTTGTCCTAAAGTCTTGTAAGGTGAGAAATGGTAATTTATATTTGAAAATGATCCCATAAATATTTTCAAACAATTTCACTTATCTTAGGATGAGGTTTTTACCCTCGGGTGGAAATTTTTGTGAGATTCAAAGTTAGGAATATTTTATAGAATATATTACCATTTATTAAATAGATATTAATTATTCTTGCATGTGAGAACATTTATAACTTTTAAATGTATCCTTTGATTTGAATTCCAACTCCTCAGTTGATTCTATAATGAGATTTTTTTACAAACTTGAGGTATAAACTCAACCTGAGTTTCATGATCGGGGTTGGGATATCAAAATTAATGTTTAAATTAAATTAAAATAAATTAAAATAAATTAAAATAAATTAAAATAAATTAAAATAAATTAAAATAAATTAAAATAAATATTTATTTTATTCCTTCACCACCCCATTTTTCTTCCTCATTTAATAAAAATGCGAGAAGTAAAATCCCATGGAAGCCACTCAAAGTGAGATATATAAGGATGAAGATAGGACATGATCTTCACATAGAGTTCGAACGATGCTAGATTTAAGTGTGTTGGGTTTGGAGCATAGGTTTAAGAATAATTAATTGGAAAATTTCCATGAGGTATAATAAATATTTTTATTATCTCCAATTCCACCTTTTAATCATTATTTTAATTTTTTATTATGATTTATGTGATTAGGGAAGTGATTTATAGATGAATCAATGATATATTTCCTAAGTTTCAATTGTTGTTTGGGTTTTTGAAAGGAATTTTCAAAAATTTTGAAGAATGGATTATTGTATTTTATGAGGAAAAAGGATAATATATATATATATATATATAATATAGGGTTTTTATTTTGGATATATGTTACCCTTATGAAATGGGATGGGTAAGGTTAAGGCCCTACTTACCCTTATATAGGGGGACATCTATAAGGGTAGGGGCCTATGCACCCATGTACAGGGGGATCTATGTAAGGGTAACAACCTCGTTACCCTTACACAATGGAACATTCATCATGGTAACTAGTGTAACCCTTTTATAGGTACCCCTCACATAAGTGTGTTTTTTTAAGGACCATTTTTTTTTGAAAAAATGAGATTCTTCAACTTTTTTGGGGGGATTATTTTATTATATAAAATGGTTTTTGAGTAGAATAATTAATTAATTATATTGTATTATTTTCTTATAGAATTAATTATAAAATAATTTTGGAAATTATTATATAATCAATTAACTTATTATAAATTATATATGGGTCTCATAATGATGGATGCAGGTTGTTTAGACTTGGATTAGCGTCAATGATGATTATTGGGATTCACTTATAAAGTTCATGAATTTGTGTGAGGCAGGTGGTCCCTCAGACATACTATTTTTTTGTAAATGAATTTTATTTATATGAAATGTGATATGAGGTCTCCCCAATGTGGAAATAGACCTGGTTAAATTAAATAAATTGTTTAAATAAAATTTAATACCTCTAAATAGAATAAAAATGTTCCAAGGGACATTATGGACCATTGTGCACTATCTTGATATCTTGATGACTAATAACTGATCCCTAAATTATGACCATGTTACATGTGACACTAGAACCATGAGGGGTGAGATTATAATGAAATTAGTTACTGTGGATAGTCTAGATGGGTTCTCTAAAACCCCTTGAGTAGGGATATGTGATGGAATGATAATTAATGGACTAACTAGTACTTAGTGGACCCTTGAGATGCATTAGAAATGTTGGGATAGTTGATACAAGATCCGGGGTGAGTTTTCCTCTTCCCCTTGGTAATTGAGCATTGAGTTGATATTACCTTAGCATTTTTATGATAGTTTTGGTGAATTGACTGACCTAGGATAAAATTATAAGTAAGAAAAGATTTATGTCTTTTCTCTTCAGTGATTCCAATATGGATTTCCTTATAAGCAAGTGATTCTTTGATATGATTAAAACGATGCCAAGGAATGCTATTCTTACTGAGTGAGAGGTGTTCAAATAGAATAAAAGTTGAGAGTGGGGACCCTAGACATGGTGTTTGTGATATAAAGAGACCTGGGGGACCCTATATAATAGCCCAGAATCTGTACTCTCAGATCTTGTGATGAAATCACAAACTTTAAATTTCATGATTTAATGCAGATAATTGTGAACTAATTTGTTTTCTTCTAAAAATTACAACATCAAAGGAAAATTAGACCACTTATTATCTCATGGAAGTTTTAGGCTTATAGTTTTATATAATTAGGACAAAATCCTATATAAATAATTCACCTGACTTTAAAGGATAATTTCTCCAACTTAAACCAGATTTTCTTGTTTCACATTATGTTATCAATATTATAATTATAAAATAATTTATAGACATTAATTTTTCAACCTCATTATTTATAACCAAGGTAAAATGAATCATAAGATTGGTGAACACAAATTATCATTAAGGGTAAACATAAAAAAATTGAAAGTCAACAATTAGTATAAGAGTGAATAAGGGTATGATGACATAATCAAAGTTCATGAGAAAATTATAAAATAATTTATTCCCATCAATACATGGATCATAAAATATTATAAAATATAAAAGTAAAGATTCATTAGAATCAATAATCACGAGCCATGTGATATCAATATCGATCATGAGAATCATTATAAACTCATATCAAGTGTAAAGAATCCTTTTATATAACTTGGATTTTTTTTACATCACTCTTACAATTACTCTTACAAATTGAATAACCATATGGAAAACATCCATACCCAATTCATTAGAGGCCTATGATAGATCCACCCATCCTTTGTTTATCATGAAACCAGCCATCATTGATTTATCATAGAACCACTCGTCATTGGTTTATAATGTAACCACCCATAAAATTTCCAAGTAACATTTCATAATCATAACACATAAAAGCTTTTATTTCATTAAAAAATCATAGGAAAAACATCACACCTTTCATAACTTGATTAACTTGTTAAAAATAAATGAGTTATATAAAAATAACTTTAACACATGGTTAACCCATGGAAAAGAAATGGGTTTTATAACAATCTATTTGAAACATGGTTAACCCGTAGAAAAGAAATGAGTTCCATAGAAATTGATTTGAAAAAATATTAATACATATATAAATTAATAAGGATGGTATCAATACAAAATATCCCCAGTTGAGGATAAGTAATAACAAGGGTATTTGAAATAGATAAATGGAAGTACCATTAAAATATCATTAAAAAAATTCATGAGGAAAATATATTTTTTTAAAAACACTTTTTAAAAATAAAAAACTTTTAAAATTATTTTCTTTGAAAAAAAACATGGAAGAATATAAAGAAATTTTCAAAAATAATTTAAATCATTTCTCGAAGACAACATCCTTTTGATATTTAAATACACATTTTGAAGCATAAAACATATTTAATGTACTTTTTATTTAAAAATAACCATGAAATATAATAAAGAAATATTTTAAAATACATTAAAAACATTTCATGAGGAAAATATCCCTTTTTATTTGAAAAAATATTAAAACATTTTTGATTTTTTAGAAATCATTATTTTGTAAGAAATCTGATTTCTGACCGAAGAGAGAAACAAAGTTATATTTTGTTAAATACATTTTCCCAATTATTATGAGATTAAAATTGTGGAAAATATTGTACCATTACATAAAAATATAACAAATAACCATATGATAATATAATTCATAATAATTATAATATTTCAACATCAGAGACTTAATCATACACAATCCTAATAAATAATGAGATTATATCAAAAGAATATTACCACATTGGTAACTTGAATAATAATACCCATAAAGGAATTAAATTAAATTAAAATTATAATATCATTAAAATAAGTACATAAATTATATAATTTGTAAATGCAGTAGAATATACACATCATAAAATAATATAGGTGCATAACATGACATAAGTCTCAAAGAAGGAAAATTGTGATCCAAATCCATTATCACTTTGGTAACTATAAAATCATAAACCCCAAGAAAGCGAGATAATAAAATGGATATGTAAATCCCCATAAATTAAATAATAATAATTATAAAATACATTTATGCGTAGTACATTCACTACATAAAAAAGTGGTAAATATGTCATATATCTCATAGAAATAAATGTGAGATGAGAAAAAACCTTAGTACTTGAGTATCTTTTGAATCATGATATATGTGAAATAATAACATAAATTGAAAATTTTAATATAATTCAATAAATTAAATTCATGAAATAACATTTCATAGGTAAGTATATACAACACACAAAATAAATGAGTAGTGAATATGACATAAGTCTTGCAGAAATATAAGTGTGAGTAGAAATCCTCTTACCTTGAGTCTGATTCAACATGCTTATCCATTATATTCACAAATAATAAAATTATGATAATTATTTAATTTATTTATAAATTTTTAAAATTTTATTATTAATTTTATTTCACTTATAAAAAATTTATATATAATTACTTAGACAATTTATTTTTCATCGGATGTTTTGGCCATATTTGGCTTATGTGTCAAAAACTGCTTAGGTAGGTTGACTATGGTCTAAAAGATAATTATTTAAAAATATTAAGAATAATAATAATAAAATAATTGTCATATTTATCGAGAAATTATAGTTTTAAAACCAATTATGAAATAAGGTTATGATAAATGAACCAACATTACGATCATGGAGACGGTAGGCCGTACGTACGCATGAGTAACATTTTCATTTTTTAATGATCATTATGGAAAGATGGTAAGTAATATTTTATACTTAAAAATTATAAATATATCATAAATACCATTATAGTTAATTATATATACTTACATATATCATTCTTGTTTATTTGGTGATGAAAAAAGAAGAATCACACTACTTTGAGGAGACAGTAGTCCACATATCCACAAAAGACGTTATCACTTTTTCAGTGCCTGAAAAAGGTAAGAAATAAAGTAATATATTATAATTACATGAATATAATTATTCCATTAATATAATATATATTTAATTTATATCATATATTTTTATTAAAACCATCTTTAATACATTACATGTAAATCATGTACAATTCACATCATTTTGAGGAGGCGGTAGTCCACATGTCCACAAATGATGTTATCATATTCCCAAAAAATGGAAAGCATGAATGTATGTGTTTTATAATAATTTAATAAGAATAAATAAATCATAAATACCATATATATCATAGAAAAATAGTATTTATATCATTATTCCCAACCTTGAGAGGTGGTAATGCCATCAGTTCGTGAGGCAGTAGTCCACCGTACACACGAACGATGATTTTATATCTCATTTTATGGAATCTTGTGAGGTATTAGGTATCACCATTCAAATAAAAAAATATCAATATATTAAATATTGTTATTTTATTATATAATCATGATAAAAAAAGAATTTAAGGGGTAGAGAAAGAAATAAAACAAAAGTGCTCATTAAAAAGCGTTATCTCTTCTTTGGATAAAACCAAATGACTTACTTGGTTTGATTTATGACCAAATTGATGCTTATATTATGAGAGGATGGTTTTTTGGATTTTATTTGGTCAGTTTTTTGAAGATAAAAAATTATTTAGGGGTGTGAATAAGTGGAAAGAGTGAGTACCGTTATATAGTAGAGGAGGAGTGACATTCTTGTAAATACCAAACAGAAAAATATATTAGGAGGCCTTACTTAC
Organism: Viscum album; assembly: GCA_963277665.1. Taxonomy (NCBI): domain Eukaryota; kingdom Viridiplantae; phylum Streptophyta; class Magnoliopsida; order Santalales; family Viscaceae; genus Viscum; species Viscum album. The sequence continues at coordinate 395,128,556 of OY728151.1, read as the reverse complement.
ATCATGTGGCTAAAATAATTAAAAAAATTATAAAAAATAGGGTATATAGTAAAAATATGGACATTAAATGGGTTTTTTACAAGTTTCGATGTCATTTTCCCCTTAATATTATTGTTTAACAACTTAGTAAACTCGTTTTTACCTTTATTATTGTGATTAATTTTAATCGATTTCACTAATATTTTTGGTCAAAAAATAAGTTAAAATTACTATAAATTATAAATTAATAATCTTAAAAATATTGAATATATTTTAAAAAATTTGATCCAGATAATTGGTAGAAATTAATTTAAAATTAATCCCACAGATAGGACAAAATATTGAGTTTTTAAAGCAAACATGCTCAAAGGTTTGAAATGTTTTTATAACCAATTTCAATGTAAAATTGATTAAAATGAAATAAATTTGATTTATTGATTTATAATTGAACTAATTATACTTTAAAACAAATTTAAAATATAATTTAACTATATAAATAAATTATATGAAAATGCAATTTTCAATTAAAATTTAGTGTTTTTTAATATTCGTCAAAAAATGAAACTTCTCAGAAAAATACTAAAAATTCAACGTAAGGTAATTTTGACATTAAAATTTAAAAAATTAAGTTTATTTTATCAAATATAATTTATAATATTCTTAAAATTTAGTTTTAAAATAAGTGAACCATTAAAAATCGGCAAAACTGTCTTCAGAAAAATACAGCTTTTTATGTGTAAAATTGGATTTATTTTTATATCATGTCTAAAAAAAATAGGATGAATGTTAAAAATTAAATTTAATATTATATATATATATATTTTATTAATATCATTTAATAATAGTAATGAATTAAATTTATTAAATAAAACACCTTTGGGTGCATAAAAATAGTTTTTTTACAAATACATTTCCTTCACAATAAATTGGTTTTTTATATTCATTTATAATCAATTAGTAACCAATTAATTCATTATATAAAATTTTTTTAACCATAGTTTTATAATTTAGTTAATATTATTCATTCCCTCTATTTGAATGGATAAGTGATAACTATCATAATATTAGTAGTGTATTGTTTTTTGGTAAGACTCAGACTTGAGTGTAACACAAGTTATGAAAGAAACTCAATGTTACATGCAACAAAAGATAAACTTGGTGTTGCATATAATTCTAAAAAAACTATTCATTACATATAATTTAAGATATCAAAGAATTTAAATTAACTTGGAAGAATATATTTCATAAAATCTCATGATGTTACATCCTACCGCCCTTAAAATTAATTTCACCTTTGATATTCATATTGGTTATCAAAGTATTAACATTTGTAGAATTTATTTATTAAAACCCAAATCATAAAAATGAAATAGAGAAAAATACCATAAAAAGGGAATGTGTTAAACATAAATGTCACTTGAAGATATTCATAACTAGGATTCCACATAGAGAGAACATTGGTGGGAAATTAAAAGATGGATCTGGAAGGGAAAACTAATTCCCATGGACTAATATAGTGTTACAGAGAATTTAGTCAATAATAATTCAATTAATAAAAAAATAAAAACCAAATAAGTTTGGAAAAGTTCATTGATATCATTAAAAAAATGGTAATAGGTTAAAAGTTTATTTCAAGATCCTTTTCCTAAATATTAAGGATTCTTTCACCATCTAGACTGGAAACATGAAGCAATATACTTAATCGACAAGTAAATTTCATCATTTAACCAATTTACCCCAAATTATCATCTTTTTGATAGACTATGAGTATTAAAGATGAATTTTATTATGCCTGAAGCACAAAATCAACTTTTAAAGACCAAAAAACCATACAAGGGATAGTCAAGTAATTCCACCTGTATTATGGGAATAACCAAAACCAAAATGGTTAGAACACAGTATAATAATTCCAATTTTTTTTAAACATTCATAGGATGTATTAAACTTAAAATGTAATAACCAAAGTGTAAATGAAATTATTCCATTAATAACTATCCTTAAAATTATTCAATTATTTCTTAACTAAGTTTGAAAACCAAAGATTTAGAAGGATTTGAGAATATATTATTCCAAAATAGATAACAATTTATTACTTAAATAAAATATCATATGTTTCTAAAATAAAATTAATCTTTACCAATAAAAAAAATTCACACTAACTAGGATATCGTGTATTCCGGTGGTAGGTGTAAAAAACCTTACCATATTTCAATCATTTGTTTAATCCCCACTTCCTCACTGAATGCGATGGGTTTTCACTAAGTATATGAGTTCCCCACTTTTAATAATAAAAAACAATTCCTCCCAAAAAACAATTCTTATTGATGCTAGGGGTTATAAATAAACCAACCCAATAAAAGGTCTCTATAATTTTCATTAATCACTTTAAGATTTCATCCCTTAAAACTGCAATGGGGTGTCTCAGACTTTGAATTTTTTTTCATCCTTAATCTTATATAACTATTACAGTATCTATAAATCTAGAGATAACCTCACATGAAAACATATTAATCTTCAAAATTATCTAAACTGACCTTTGGTACCAACTATAATATCCCGAAACCCACACTCCCAGATCTTTTGTTGAAATCATGAAGTTTACATTTCCAATATTAATGTAGATAATTGTGACCCATTTTCATCAAAACCTTACAACATAAAAGGAAAATTGGATCACTTACAACCTCAAGAAACATTTAGTTTTATAGTTTTATAGAATTAGGAAAACCACTTACATAAAAAATTCACTTTAATTTAAATGATCATTTCCCTAACTTAACACATATTTTCTTATTCACATTAGGTCATCAACATCATCCTTGTGAAATAATTTATAAAATTATATCGTAGGAATCATATGGTTTATTTATATACCCAATTCATTGTATGTATATCATGAACCCACCCGAACTTGGTTTATCATGGAAGCACCTTACATTGATTTATCATGAAACCAACCATCATTGGTTTATAACATTACCACCCCTAAAAAAAGTACCATTATATAATAACAACACATAAAATATTTAATTTCATTATAAAATCATAGGAAAACCATTATACCTTTCATAAATTTTTTTACTTGTGGAAAACAAACTAAAACTATAATAACCTCTTTGAAATATGGTTATCCTTGGGAAAATAAATGGGTTCTATAACAATATTTTTGAAACATGAATAACCTGTAGAAAGAAAACATGTTCCATAAAAATATATTTGAAACAATATTAATCCATTCATAAAATAATGAGGATGATATAAATATAAAACATCCCAATTTAAGGAAAATTAATAATAAGGGTTGTTGATGTTGATGAATGTAAATACCATTAAAAGACAATTTAAAACATTTTTTATGAAAATATACTTTTTATCTTAATTTTTTTAAAAACATAAAACACAATGAAAAATATTTTATTTTATAAAAACCTTGTAAACATATAAAGGATATTTTAAAAATAATTTAAATCATTTCTTGAGAAAAATTTTCTTTTCAGTTTTAAAAAACACTTTTTAAAACATAAAACATTTTGAAATAATTTTTATTTAAAAATAACATTGAAATATTATAAAAAAATATTTTAAAAAACATTGAAAACATTTATTTAGGAAAATATTCTTGTGTATTTTAAAAACATTTAAAAAAAATGACTTTTTTAGAAAACATTGTTTTGTATGAAAACAGATTTCTGACCAAAGAGAGAAACAAAGTCTGATTTTCTTAAAAAAATTACCAACTATTATAATTACCAAATAATGGAAGAAATGGTACTATTACATGAAAATAAAATTAATAACCATATTATAATAAAATTAATATGAATTATTATATTTAAACATTAGAGACGTAATCATACACAATCCCGATATATGATGAGACTCTAACAGAAGACTCTTACCACATTTATAACTTGAATTGTAATCCCCATGAAAGGAAAAAACTAAATTAAACTTATAATTTCATGAAAATAATTATATACATGATATAACATGTAAATGAGGTATTATATACACCACATAAAAGAATATAGGTGCATAAGATGACACAAGTCTCAAAGAAGGAAAATTGTTACAAAAATCTATTACCGCTTTGGTAGCTATGAAATAATAAATCCCAAGAAATAGAATCCTAAAATATATATTTAAATAAATATATATTAAATTATAATAATCATAAAATATATTCATGGGAAATATATACACCACACATAAAAAATAAGTAGTGAAAAAGTCATATATCTCATAGAAATAAAAGTGAGATGAGAAAAAACCAAACTACTTGAGTATATTTTGAATCATGAGACCCATGGAAGAATAAAATCAATTTAAACTTTTATTAAAATTAAATAAATTAAATTGATGATATAAAAAGTCATAGGGAAGTATATACAAAAAAAAAAGAGTGTTCAATATGGTATATGTCTCGCAAAAATAAATGTGAGACTAGAAATCCCCTTACATTGAGTCTGATTCAACACGACTGCCCTATATATTTCTTAATAATATAATTATGATAATTATTTAATTTATTTATAAAATGTTAAAAGTTTATAATTAATTTTATTTCACTTATAAAATTTTTTTGTATATTTACTTAATCAATTAATTTTACATCGGATGTTTTGACCATATTTTGTGTATGCATCAAAAACTATTTAGGTAGGTTGACTATGGTAAAAAATGTAATTATTTAAACATATAAAGAATAATAATAATGAAGTAATTATTATATTCATACATAAATTTTACTTTTAAAACCAATCATGAAAGAAAATTATGAAAACTGAACCAACGTTACGATCATGGGAACGGTTGGTCATACTTACGCACGAGTAACATTTTCATTTTTAAATGATAATTATGGAAAGAATTTAAGTAATATTTATCTTAACATAATGATAATTATATCAAAAATAAAATTATATTTAATTATGTATACTTAAATATATAATTCCTATTGAGGTGGAGATTAAAAAAAGGAGAATCACATCACTTTTGGGGAGGCGGTAGTCTACACATCCACAAACGACGTTATCACTTTTTCAGTGTGTGAAAAAGGTAAGAATGGAAATTATATATTATATTTGAAAAAATATAATTATTTCATGAATATAATATATATTTTATTTATATAAAATATTTTCATTAAACCCATCCTTAATACATTCTATATAAAGCATGAATGAATCACATCGCTTTGAGGAGGTGGTAGTCCATATGTCCAAAAATGATGTTATCCTATTTCCACAAAATAGAAAGCATGAAGTCATGTGTTATATGATAATTAAAGAATCATAAAGACATAATAAATACAATATATATCATATAAAACTAGTATTTTCAACATTATTCCCAAACTTGAGAGGTGGTAATGGTTGAATGAAGGATATCAGTTTGTGAGATGGTAGTCCACCATACACATGATTGATGTTTTCTTATCCCATTTGATAGAAGTTTGAATTTTTAGGTCATAAAATTAAGATATAAAAATATAATTATATTAAAGATAATGATTTTATTATATAATAATTATATAAAAATAATTTAAGGTATGAAGAAAAAAATAAAATAAATGTGCTCGTTTGAGAACACTACCTCTTCTTTTGGTAACTTCTTTTAGTTTGCACCAAATGACTTATTTGGGTTGATTTATGCCCAAATTTAGTCTTATATTATAATATTATTTATTTTATTATTTTATTTGGGAATATTTTGGATGATCCAAAAGGCTTTATAGGTGTGAAGAAGTGGGTAGAGTGAGTGCCTTTATATAATGGAGCAGGTCTGACATTCTTGTATATACCAAAAAGAAAATACTTTTGGGAGGTATATCATACATAATTTTCCTCCAATAATGAATAAAATTATATAAAATAGGGTATATAATCGATATATTTCCATGAAATGGGTTTTGGAAAAGTTTTTAGGCCATTTTCACCTTAAGATTAAAGGTTAACCACTAAGTAAACTCATTTCTACCTTAATCGATGTAATTAATTTTAATTTAATTCACTAATATTTTTGGAAAAAAATTCATTAGACCTTAATATAAATTATTATTATTTGAAACATTTAATCCAATTAGAAAAATTCAATTCAAATAAATTTCCAGAAATTAATTTAAAATTAATCCCATAGATGAGATGAAATAATAAGTTTTTAAAGTAAAAATGTTCAAAAGTTCAAAATATTTTTATATACAATTTCAATGTAAAATTGATTCCAACAACCTAAATTAGATTTATTGATTTATAATTGAAATAAATATAATTTATAACCAATATAAAATATAATTTAAATATATATATAAATTAGATAAAAATACAGTTTTAATTAAAATGGAGTGTTTTCACTATTCATTAAAAAATAAAACATCTCAGAAAGATACCAAGAATTCACCCTAAGATAATTATAAAATTAAAAATTAAAAATTAAAGTTTTTTTAGATATAATTTTTAAAATATTAAAATTTATTTTTAAAATAAGTACACCACCAAAAGGCTACAAAACCGCCATTAGAAAAATAGAAATTTTTATGCATAAAATTGTATTTATTTTTATATAATATCTAAAAAAACTCATCGGATAAACATTAAAAATTAGATTTAATATTATATATATGTATACATTTCATTAATATCATTCAATAATACTAATTAATTTAATTTATTAAGATAAAAAACCTTTGGGACCATAAAAATTGTTTTTTCATAAAAACATTTCATTTATATTCAATTGGTTCTTTATTTTCATTTATAGTTAATTGGTAACCTAATAATTAATTATGTAAATATGTGTAAACCATATTTTCATAATTTAGTTAATATTATTAATTACCTTCATTCCAATGGATAGATGATAACTATCATAATATTAATAGTATATTATTATTCAGTAAGACTCGACCTTGAATGTAACATAAGTTATTGAAGAAACTAGATGTCACATTCAACACAAGATACAATTCATGTTTCGTATAACACAATATGAACTATTAATTATTTATAATGAAATATACCAAATAATTTAAATTAAATTTAAATAATATATTTCATAAAATCCCAGGATGTTACATTTTGGTTGGTGCCCTTGTGTTGTGTTTATCCCTGAGAGAGTTTGTATGAGAATGAGTATTGATGATTGTGGGTGTTACCTTAGAAACCAAATCATTAATGATCCTATTATGGATGTGAAAAAAATGTCATGAACTTGAGAGACTATCCTCTATTATTTGGGATGGGTTCAATCATATGGATTTCCCTATCAAGACATGTTATAAGAGAGGATTTGGGTGGGATTCAATACACATCGATATGTATATAGATACTTGGGATTACTTTTATGATCTTATTTTATTTGGAATTTATGCCTACTACTATGTGAATTTATTCCCTTATAGGGTTTATATACAAACCTGAGTTTTCAGATGACTTTTTTCTCGATAGTGTGTGGATATACCCTTGAGTTTATAGATGAATTGATTCCCCAGTAGGTAATAGATACAACCTTGAGTTTCCATATGACTTACTTACCTGATATCATGTGGATATGACCTTGAGTTATGGTTTTCTAGCTTACCTAGAAGTACATGAATACACTCCTGAGTTTCCAGATGTCCCCTTCCTCAATAGGGTGAAAATACACCCTTGATTTTTTAGATCATATAAGGAGAATCTTTATGTGGGTTCTAGATGAAGGTACATTATCAGAGACTTCAATAGTTATTGGAGTTGGTATAATTAATATTGATTTTCATGTTAAAACCAATGTATCAATGATAATCATTTTATTTATGCTTCTGTAATTTTTTTATTATTCTAAGAATATATCCTAAACATATACACAAAATTAATGGTTATGTAAGAGTCATCGTTGGTGGTTCCCTATTGGGTAGTACTCATACCTTGATTAGGTGGCCATGTAACATTGGTAACTCAGTATTATTTTCTGTTCATAGTTTTGGTTGAGAAGATGCCAAAAGTAGCTTGATTAAGTTAGATAACTCAAATGGGATTTGGAAACCAGATGTGTTGAGGCTCAAGGTCGATATTAGATCTCTATGTATTTTTTGTTTTTTTTCATTTGGTATACAATATTGGCTTGGTGGGTGATCAATTTCTCTATACTATAATGACCATGAGTATTTATTTCTATATTATTTCACATTACATTTTGTTATAACATTATTCTATTTTCCTGATTTTGAAAACTCTAATAATTTGTTTTAGATTATGATAATTGGGTATAGTCTCCCTATATTTACACCCTAGACCTCACTACAAGTCATCAAACTCTAAAACTTTGGGATGATAACATAATCCCATGAAGCGAATGTCATTCTGAGAACTATCGAGTGGTCTAAGGAAGAGATAAATTAAAAGCATGACATGGAACATATTGAATTAGTCCAAAACATGGCCCTTTATTTGCATGAGAACACCCACAATTTTTTAGATACATCATCAATTAATGTTAGAAAATATTTTTTTACCTCATAGTATATAAAATTCAATGGGAATATAAACATCATAGAACATAATATCTAATAACTCTAATATCCTTAAAGAAGTACTGATTAATGAGGCTCTATGATAATTCCCATACAAGTAGTTTTTGTAAGAATCAAGTTATTAATCCTTTTTAACACTGATATAATTATTCTTTTCTAGGGATTATATCTATCTTTCACTCATGTGGCTAAGTATCCTATTCCATCTATTAGATGACACCACTCCTCCATTATATTGCATCTTTCTACACATGTATTCTTATTTTTTTTAAAACTTACCACATATGTGTTTTTAGGAGATGATGACGGATACTTTAATCATCTTCTATGAACCATTTCTGAATATTTTTTCATAGGATTTCCTCTCAAAGGACATTCATGATAAAAGGTTGATATAAAGGCTTGGAACATGTCCCACATCCTTCAGGATGATTGTGTATCCATCATTTATCTTAAATTTGATATCACCCATGCCAACATTATTTTTCAAACTGGTATTATAAATATTAAATGCACCAAATTCATTATGTTGATAAGTTAATAAATACTAATGATGTGAAGTGATGTTTTATGATGCTTTGGTATTGGACCCATATTCTATATCTTCTTCTATTGTGTGAATTCAATTCTCTTCATCATCTTTGGAGGGAAAAAAACTTCTATAGTGACAGACACATGTGAATATCCCCTTTTTATTTATTTTTATTTTAATTAACCATTATCTTATAGTAAATTTTGATAGTTCTACTTCATGTGTCCCACCATGCCACAATGGTAGCATTTTTACATTTTCCTCTTTTTATCTGTGGAATTACATTTTCTCTTACTTCAAAATCTGATTCTTTCCCTTGAATCACCTACTTTTAATCTCCCTTGCATCTTCAGGATGGATTTTATCATCAAGTTATAACCCATTATCTTCCTTTGGGCATTATCATTAAAAATTTAATCCATTACCATCAGTATGGTAAGATTTCCTTTGGGCACCGAGTTCATGAGGGAGACCAAAAATGTATCCCAAATATCAAAAATTGTGTAAAGTAGGTGGTTCACCTGATATTATTAAGTTAGAGTCTCAAATATATCCACTATATTATTCATTAGGATCTGAAACTGACTGGTTTTTTTAGATATATTATGTCAACTTTGTGGTTTAAGATTCATCAACCTGATCACACTGCGATTCAATGTTTCATTTTCACCCTTATACCAATGTGTTAAACTAATATTTTATTAAAAATTATAAAATTAATAACATATTGCACTTAATATTTGATTAATTTTTTTTGATCACTATTAAAAAGGGAAATGTTACATGTTTTGATAATTAAATTATAAGTGGAGATGATTTGGAGGGCCCATTACGAAGTTTAAGAGGAATGGGCCAAACTGTATAGGTTCCAAGCACACCATTGGACTCAACCCCTCACATACAATAATACATTCATCCAATTGGGATGAAATTTTTTTGGGATGATCCAAATATTTTGGTATACCACTATTTGGAAGGAACCCAAGCCTAATTGTCCACATAGAGGCCCATTCGAACTGATTTATCTAGGTACTCGAATCTGAACAAAGTCAAAAGTGGTGTTCTATATTCTGTAGATATCTCAAACAATAATTTTCTAAATGGTGAAATTTTTTGGGTGGAGATAGTAAATATGTGAGGATAAAACATTTTCAATTTTTGAAAAAGTGATATAATACTAAATGGAGGTCCCAAACCATGGTCTAAGTGGTTTCTAGAAATATGAGGGCTCTAAAACACCTTCCAATTTGCCTATAAAATGATACCTTCAGAACCACATTTGGAGGTTGAATCCAAGAGAAGATATATACTATTTGGGAGAACCAAATAAGTCCTATCCTAATACAATAAGTTATAGAGGCCCCTATTTTCATAGGAGGATCAAGGATAAAGGTGAAGATCCACCCAGACCTCCTCCTCCTCTCAGTGGAGATCTAAATGGTGGACAATTATTTCAAGGGATATACAAACACATGGGAGGGAGTTCTGACATTTTTTATGCTACTGGTTTTGTGTAATTTTTGTGTGGAACATTTCATTTATGTTTTATATTAACATACTTCTTCTTTGAATTCTTTTTTTATTTAATCAAGTGAAACACTTTTTATCTCAGCACCGGCTGTGTTGAGATTTCAAGTAGGGATCTTATGTTGATCCTATTGGACAACAAAAGCATAATTTTTCATATTCACATGCATGATATTTCATTATTATTTGGTATCCCTTGTTATATTATTTATTTCCAAATCTTGACAATATGATTTTTATGTCAAGGGTTGGTTCCTTGTGCATCGTTTTAAGAGGCAAGAGGGGAATCAAGATCTTGAAAAACCTCAACCAATGAATTTCATATAACCATGAAATTTTTTCATAATATTGAACCATCCAAGTTTTGTAGTAAAATTGAAATTACCTCATTCTCTCATAATTATTAAAACACCACTTTTATTTATCATCTATTAAACACTTTAAATTAAGTTATTTTCTTAAAACTATTTTCAAAACCACCCCCTCTTTTATTACTTTTTATTAGAAATACACTCTCTAAAACTATAAAAACTCCTTAAGAGATGACCTAGGGTCTTCCATAAACTATAAAATAATCTTTAAATGATAATCACTTTTACATGTCATGAAAACGTGTCCAAATTTTGGCACCTTTGTTAGGGAACACTTTTATTTTGTGTGTGTGTTTTTGATAAGATATTTATAATTTTTTTGAAATTTATTTGTTTCATATTCTATATTATAAAATAATTTAGTGTTATAATTTATTTATTTTATAGGTTATGTTCATGATGGATTATACTCTAAGAAAATTTAACTCTTTTCGAAATTGAACCAGAGAGGATCTTATGTCAGCGACAATGAGATGCACAAGACAATCCTTTGAAGGAGGAAAAATCACAACTTGAGACATTTATAATGCCATACTCTTTTGAAAAAAATAGAAACTAAAATTAACATGTATAAAATGGATGAAAATAATCAAACTCTAAAATAATTAACCTTTCTTGATGTTGATTTCCAACCCAATTATATTCAAATGCAAGGACAAGAACATAAATTTGAACTAAAATCAAATCTAATTCACTTATTGCTAATATTTCATTGACTTGCTGGAGAAGATCCACATAAACACATAAAATAATTTCACACTATGTGTTCAACATTAAAACCTGTTAATGTGGATGAAGAATAAGTAAATATTAGGGAATTACCTTTTTCATTAGAAGACACTGAAAAAGATTGGCTTTATTATGTTAATTCACCAATTAGAGGCTAGGTGGACATAAACCACCTTTTTATTGAAAAATAATTCCAAGACTCAAGAACCACAATAATAAGGATAGAAATTCGTGGTATAATGAAATCTCAATGGGAAACAATTTATGAATACTAGGAAAGATTTAAAATTATTTGTTCTAGTTTCCCACATCACCAAATAATCGATCAACTTTTAATTCATTATTTTTATGAATGTTTTATTACCACTGATCAAAATATGATTCATACCACTGTAGGTGGTTCAATAGTTGATAAGACCAAAATTTATGCAATAACCCTAATGAGAACATGTCTCTTAACACACAAAAATTTGGTTCAAGATCAAATGTTCCCATTCAAGGTGTCCATGAGGTACAAAGAATTGAATTTGAGAAGAAGGTGGACATAAAGTTTGAAGAGGTATGTACCCTTCTTAGACAAATTTATCTTTCCCATAGAAAATCCCAATATCCTCCTTCTATCCATTGTGGTATTTGTTATTTCAACACCCAATATTTTGACCAATTCTCTCAATTGATAGAAACATATGAGAGTTTTGAGATAATATTTCTAGGTCAGACCTATAACCAACCCTTTAGGAAATAACCTTACTATCCATCTCGGCCTAGGTGTAAAGACAACTAAGCCTATATGCAAGGGGGTATTCAAACCAACCTCATCAACCATGGAACCAACAAGGGAATATTAGTCATCCCCCCCACCACCTAGAAATACCCAACCACCAAAAAATCATTTCTAACCACCTCTATAAATGATCCTAGCATAAAATACATGATGAAACAAATGGATACCAATATCCTCCAATTCCAACACACCACTGAAGAATCCATACAAGACTTAAAAACTCAATTAGTCCAACTTTCCAACTTAGTGGGGGAAATTAAAAGCCATGGGTTGGGTAAACTACCATCTCAACCACTAGTTAACCATAGGGATAAGGGAATTGTTAGTGCCATTACCCATCAGAGTTTAAAACAAATTAAAATCCAAATTAACCCTCTGTTAGAGTCATCCCTTCTTAAGGAAACTTCCATTCCAATATTCTCAAATGATCCAAATAAGAAAAATCATTTTCCTAAGAAAAATCCCTCTAAAGGAAAGAGTGTGTCTCTTGATGAGTCGATGAGCGTAATAATTCCTCTTAAATTTCCCTAAAGGTAAACCCATCCAAGAAAACAAAAATAAAAAATTCTTGAGAAATAAATCTTGGAAAATTTTAAAAAAATTCCAGTTAATATAACCTTGATTGATTCCATGAAGAAAATTCCATGATACGCCAAGTTTTTAATGGAGATATGTACACACTAAAGGAGACTTCAAAGTGATTAGAAGGTGATCTTGGAGAGGAGCATGTCGGCATTGATAGATCCATCAATCCCTACCAAATTCAAAGATTCTAGAATATTCTCGATTTTGTGCACCATAGAGTAGTATTCTTTTTCCAATGATATGATTTATTTAGGTGCTTATAGAATTTATATTACTTACTACATTTACACTTAATTGCTGGTTGTATGAATAAATACTACAAGGATTGTTGTTTAACTCGAAAACTAGAGTACAACACACCCCACTGGTGTGTTAGTGGATGTTCTTATGAGGGTAAACAATTTAATTTTTCCTACTGATTTTTATATGCTAAAAATGGAAGATGATAGGGTGAATGGACATTCCACTATTATATTAGGGAAGCCTTTATTGAAATCCTATAAAACCGTAATCAATTTCCACAATAGTACATTTTCTATGGAGTTTTTTGGTGACATTTTCCACTTAAAAATAATTAATTCCATAAAGAAACCCTCAAAAGAACATTCCTCTCTCTCTATTAATTTAATTGATGCACTCCCTTCCTAAATAGAAACTTATTTTCTTTCCCATGACCCCCTTTCTGATTTTCATAATTAATTAAAATTCTAGAAAAAGAATAATGCATAGAATGTTGTACCAATCTAGTTAAAATATGTTTCATGTTTGTTAATTGATAATTTTGTGAACACTGAGGATCCTATGACCATCGATGATACTTATAATCTTGTAAAATATCATCCCTCATTTGAGGATGTCACTGTTGATCATCTAGATGAGATCAATGAACTCTCATTTTCACAATGAATCCCATAAATCCAAAATCCTTATGAATTATAATTTAAACAAATACCTTATGATTTAAAATATTTATATCTTGAGAATGGGAAGAATCTTCCTATTACCATTTCTAGTTCACTCTATCTAGAGAAATAATTGTGACTTCTTTAACTTTTTAGGGAGTATAAACAAGATTTGGGATGGAAACATTCTGAAATTCCTCATATTATCCCATAAATTCTCACACATCATATATTGTTAAATAATGAGGCTAAAACGGTGAGGGAGGAACAATGTCGACTGAATCCAAAACATCTGGATGTTTTTTAAAAAGGTGGTAACAAAATTATTGGTTATTGGAATAAATTAACCCATCTATTATAGAATATGGTACTGTCTCGTTCAAGTAGTTAAAAAACTAGTCAAACGGTAATTAGAAATGAAAACAAATAACTGGTTCCAACCCATTTGCAGAATAGTTGGAAGGTATATATAGACTATCGCTGACTAAATCAACACATTAGGAAGGACTATTTCTCATTACCATTAATTGACCAAATTATAGAGAGGATAACAAGGAAGTCCCATTACAATTTTCTTGATGGGTATTCTAGATACTTTCAGATTTATATTTCCCTTGAGGATCAGGAAAAGAAAACCTTTACTTTCCCCTTTGGATCATTTTCATATATAAGGATTACATTTGGTCCATTAAATTCTCTGGGTACTTTACAGTGATGCATGGTTAGTATTTTTTCGGATTACTAGGAAAATTTCATAGAAGTATTCATCGATGATTTCACTATGTATGGATCATATTTTAAGGAATTTTTGAGTAGTTTTGGTTCTTTCCTACATCACTATATTGAAAATATTCTTGTATTAAATTATGATAAATGTTATTTCATGGTGAGACAAGGTATAATACATATCCATGTCATTTCTGACGATGACATCCAAGTTGATAAATCAAAAGTGTATGTTATTTATTCCCTACCACAAGCCAAAATGTGTGGTCTTTCTTAGGTCATGATAAATTTTACCATCATTTTATTTATGAATTAAGTAAGATTACACTCCCCTATCCCACTTACACAAAAAATAATTTTTTTTTGAAAAAGAATGTGAGGAATCTTTTAATAAATTGAAATGGAGTCTCACATCACCCCTAGTAATCTAACCACCTTAGTGGGATTTACCATTTGAGTTCATGTGAAACAACTCTAAATATGAAGTTGGGGTAGCCTTTTCATAATGGGTCAATTGAGATCCATATGTCATTGCCTAGTACTCACATAATTTAGACCCTACCCAAGAAAACTACACCCAACTGAAAAATAATAACTTCCCATTGTGTTTTACTTGGATAAATTCAGGTCATACCTTTTAGGTTCCAAAGTCATTATGTTATTAGATCATGCATCCCTTTAGTATCACATTATGAAACTAGATGCCAAACCACATCCCATTCGATTGATACTCCTACTTTAGGAATTCAATATAAGAATTAGATACAAAAAAGAAGCCGAGAATTTGGTGGCTGACCATATCAATAGGATCCAACCATTCTCATACATTGACTCATCCCCTTATATTCCCATAAATTACATGTTTATAGATGAGAAATTAAACCGATTTAAATATTTTATTCCTTAGTATTCCGAAATTGTAAATTATTTTGTAGCATCTTGAATTCATGCTAATTTCAACAAAAACTAAGATGACCATCTAAAACATGTGTCTCATTGGTAAATTTGGGATGACCCCTACCTTTTGTGATCATGTAATGATCAAGTATTTAGGTGTTGTCTTCCTAATAGCAAGTTTCATTCTATCGTTTGGTTTTTCCACATTATTTCTTATAGGGTCCACTTTGGTCCCCAATGGATTGCTCGCAAGATCCTTGATTCTGATCTCTTTTGGGAAAAACTTTTTTCAGGATGACCATGGTTTCTTTAAATCTTATTATCGCTATTAGATATTGGGGAATGTATCTAAAATAAATGAACTTCCACAAAAAACCTTGCTCTTTTTAGACATTTTTTATGTTTGGGGAATTGACTTTCTGGGGACATTTACCAATTCCTTTGATAACTTGTACATTCTTCTGGAAATTTATTACATGTAAAAATGGGTAGAGGAACAAGCCACAAGGATAGATGATTCAAAGACTATTTTGGAATCTTTGAGAATCCAAATTTCTTTTAGGCTTGGATTACATAGGTTCATCATTATAAAACAGGGTTTTCATTTATATAACCAAACAATGAAATCAGTTTTGTGTCGATATGATGTTGGGCATCGAGTGTTTATTGTAAATCACCCATAAACTAATAGTCAAACTGAGGTGTCTAATATAGAGGTAAAACAAATTCTTGAAAAATGATTCAACCTAATAGAAAATATTTGAGTCTTATAATCAATAATTCATTATAAGCCTATCATGTTACTTTCAAAACTCCCATTGTAATGTCACCCTATTGGCGTGTTTTTTGAAAGACTTGTCACCACCATTTTGAGATACAGAACCAGTTCTACTGGTCTATTAAATAATGAAATTATAGTCTTTCTTGTGTAGGTTCTCAAAGGTAGTTATAGATTCAATATCTAGAGTAAATGTGAAGAGATTCACATAAGAAATACATAATATATAAGGAGGGAAACATTGTTTACCATGACCGTCTCATCCTTCATCATCAATTCCATATTGGGTAGAAGGTCCTCCTTTACAATTCAAGGCTGAAGTTGCATCTAGGTATGATTTTTTCCTGTTAGTTTCACCCATACACTATTACTAATGTTTATCCATTTTGTGTTTAGGTGCAAAATGACGAAACAAAGAAAACCTTCATTATCAATGGGAAGTGACTTAAGAACTTTCATAAACCCCTTATGTATTCCCCAATAGAGGAACTCCAAGTTTAAGAAGCAAATTAAAAATGACACCCATCTAGTTTTATCCTTCCTTCACACATTCTCTTTTATTACAGTGAGGACACTGCATACTCTAGGTGTGGGGGATGGGTATATTCCTAGGTTAGTTAGGAATTTTAATCATCTTTCCTATTTTTATCTTTTTTTATTGGATAATATTGTTACCTTTCCCTCCTTCCCACCTCACTTTTGTGTCAGAATTTAAATTTTTAATGACCAATTCATCATGGAAAATGATTACATCTTATTCATGAATGTTATTGAAAATGCATAAGGAATTTCCTTATTTCATGTTGTTTTAACATTTAAAAAAGAATCACTAATGAAATGTGTGTTTTAGCATGAATTTAATATTGAGGTGTTATTTTTTATTTAAAATTGATTGTTTTTTGATGATATAAATGGTTGTATCATTTTTGAAACATCTGAGAAGAATGATACCCTTTGTGTGAGTATTTTAAGGGAAAATTGTGTCTCATAATTTCTCCACACATATTTTCACACAACTATGAACTATGAAATTTTCTTACTTAATAGAAGGTGAATATAAGTTAGGTTAATTTTTATCTTCTTACAAAATGGATTTTTCTATACATTCATTCCTTATTAGATTTGTTTCATTACTATACCAGATTGACCTATGAATGTGTACCTATTATCTGACTGTTGTATGCCCTAAAAATATCAAAAAAATGTGTTTTATATTGTGAAGGTCAATAAACACCCTTACTATAATTTTTATCTTGTTGTAAATATTAAAATTAGTGTCATGAGGATATCAAAAAATGGTATAAGGAAGAGTGTGTGGTTTGTTACAAGGGAAACTTTTAAAGAAAAAAATAAATAGTAATAATAAATGAGGGTAGTGATGAAATGTACAACATATGGGGAAATATAGGTCAATAGCTTATGGTTTGAATTCCATGAATGATTATGTGAGCATGGTTTTAAATTTTATTGAAAAGGATTTAGGGAATGTTTGGTG
Source organism: Viscum album (assembly GCA_963277665.1). NCBI lineage: Eukaryota > Viridiplantae > Streptophyta > Magnoliopsida > Santalales > Viscaceae > Viscum > Viscum album. The sequence continues at coordinate 395,110,742 of OY728151.1, read as the reverse complement.
GACAAAATCATTTAAGAATTTTTTTTAAATAACCTATATTTACTAGATAAGAAGTGGAAGAATAACATGAAATGGTTGTCACACACACAGATGGAGAATTAGTGACATAGTTAAATTGTGAATTATTTTCTTAAATTGTTATCATTCATCTCCTTTAATTTCATTCTGATACAATTTATGAGACACCTTTTCCATGATAACTGAGAATAACTCTTTTGTGTGATTTTTATTTGATAAAATTTATATCACGAATCAAACATTCATATAATGTTAAATAATCATGGATTTGGAAATATATACATGCATCATTTTGGAAATGTTACTTTTCTAAGGAGTGAAAATTTTTAGGTGTGGGGGTGTGATCCCAACACAATTCACTATTTAATTTTCACCCTTACACCACTGTGTTAAAATAGTATTGTATTGAAAATTATAAAAATAATAACAAATTACACTTAAGGATTTATTCAATTATTTTTTATCACTATTAAAAAGGGAAATGTTACTTGGTCTGATAATTTCATTGTAGGTGGAGATGATTTGGAGGGCCCATTACAAAGTTCAAGAGGAATAAACCAAACAACGCAGGATCCAGGAACACTTGTAGACTCAATTGTTTATTTTTAATAATCTATTAATCTAATTGGTCTGATCTAAAATTTTTTGTTATACAACTCTTATGAAGGAACCCAATCCTAATTCATTAAATAAGAGGCCCATACAAACCGATCTTTTTAGGGAATCAAATCTTCACAAAGTCAAAAGAAGGGTTCTATATTATATCGATATATCAAACTGTAGTTGTCCAAATGGTGAAGAATATTTAGTGGAGATAGTAAAGATGTGGGGATAAAACTTCCAAAGTGAGATATGACTTTATAGAGGTCTAAAACCCTCGGCCAATAGGTTTATCAAAATATGGGGGCTTAAAACCACCTTCCAATTTTCCTATAAAATGATACCTTGGGAACCCCATTTATATGTTCAAACTTGGAGAAAATATATACCATTTTCAAGATAAAAAGGAGTCCTCTCATCATTCAACATGTTTTAGAGGCCCCTATCCTCATATAGGGATCACAGATGAATGTGAAGGTCCCCTAAGCCTCCTCCTCCTCTCAATGGTGAGATAAATGATGGACGATTATTTCGAGAGAGATACACACACTTGGGAGGGATTTCTGACACTTTTTATGCTACTGATTTTGTGTATTTTTTGTGTGAAACATTTCATATATGTTTTTATATTTACATGATTCTTATTTGAGTGCATTATTTTGATTTAATCAAGGGAAACACTTTTTCATGTCAGCACCAATTATGTTGAGATTTCAAGTGGGAATTTTGGGTTGTTCTGATTGGACAATACAAGAATCATTTTTTCACATTCACATGAAATATATTTCAATATTATTTGTTATCCCATATTCTATTCTTGAGGTCAAAAACTTTTCAACATGATTTTTGTGTCAAGGGTTGGTTTCTTGTGCATATTTATAAGACGCGTGAAGTGAATAAAGATCTTGAAAACCCTCAACCAAAGAATTTTATTAAAACATGAGAACTTTTCAGAACAATGAACTATCCAAGTTGTGTAGTGAAATTGAAATGACATCCTTCTCTCATAATTTTTTAAACACCACTTTTATTTATCAGATATTAAACTCTTTAAATTATGTTATTTTCTTAAAACTATTTTCAAAACCACACCATTTTTAGTACTTTTTACTAAAAATACACACTCCAAACCTATCAATTCTCTTTGAGAGGTGACATAGGGTCTGTTATAGACCATAAAATCATCGTTAAATCATAATAAATTTGATATTTCATGAAAATGTGGTCACATCCACTTTAAAAATATGATCTTATTGCAAGTGTACTTTTACTAGTATGTATTCTCTAACTTTGACCATAGTTTGTATATACCAGTTTTCAGTTTCCTCTACTTGACTTCCATAGAGGCATTGTTATTGACTCCATTTTTTTCAATGGGGTTATAGAGAATAATAAAATTAATGAGATATTCCATTAAAGACTTCCAAATTGAATATTTTTATGAAGTAAACATGTTCATCACTCCCATAGAGGGTCACTCTATTGAATTTCAATTTAGTTAAAATTTGAGCATAATTTGGAAAACTGAAGTGTACCTTTGCATCTAGAATGATAAAAAATTATGGAATCAACACCCGGATCTTTGAAAATGGAATCCCATTGATCAATATATGATTAAAATGGTATCAATGGTCAAGATTTACTGATGAAATGATGACGATGTGACATTAACATGCACACCAAAGCACCTGCTTGAAATCTCACCAAAACTTTCACTAGCATTGGGACAATATCATATTCCTTGTTAAGGGGTAACTATTGTTACTAAATTTGAATTGAACTTTTAATGCCTATAGGGATATTATTTCGGCTTCTTTTGAAATGTTTTTTTGCATCATTAGAATTATATTGACATGAAATTTTAGAATCTTCCTTAAAAAAATAATTTAGATAACTTGAACTTTTATAGTTACTAGAAATATCCCTTGGTCGTTACTATTTTGGTATCACTAGATTTGATACCACTTGTTTTGATTAACTGGTCAAAAAAGAAATTAAAGGGAAAAAATAGAAGAAAAATGGATCTTTATTTCTCAATAACAAAGGTTAAAAAATTCCCCCTCTCACTCCACCCTTTCTTTCTCTCATATAGAGCTCTATAGATTTTTTAATACAATGAGTTCTATTGGATTTAATTTATAATCTTTGAAAAAACCCATAGACTCCTTTTATAGGCATGGTAGGAGGAGTCCATGTTTGACTCAACTCCTAGATAAACCCAACAACACCATCTTAATTTCCCATCGAATCCAAAGGAATAGGTGTTTCACATATAGAATGTACAACAACCATGTCGGAAGTATTAAGGGTAACAACCCATAATTTTATAAATGGAATTTCCCTTTTTAAAATTATTTCATATTTATTAATGTAGAATAATGTTCATAAAACATATGATGAAAACGACTACATTTCATTATAATAATTTGAATATTAAATTTAGAGAATAAAAGTGTCCATGAGAATTGAAAATATTTCAAGGAGATAAAAAAGAGAAAATAATATAACTAAAATATGAAAATTTAGATATTCTCAATCCTCCAGAATAACCACACACACAAATAAAGCTTTAGAAATGAAGCATAATATCAGTAACACAATATTCATCTTGAAAATAAATATATATATATAAACTTTATAGAAAAAATAACTTAATTAAGAATTAATAGAATATGTGGTATTTATAGAAATTAGGGAACCCATATGACTGCGACAAATTTGACTGTTGGAATAGTAATATAACTATTGAAATAGTAACATGACCATTGGAATAATAATATGGTTGTTATTAGGAATATTAATCAAAATGTTATAATATTTCCATAAACTATGTAAGTGTAAAATAATATTCAATTATCTTATAAAATGTAAATATTACATATTTATATCATGATATAGGTAAATAAATTTTTAAAAAATGATTTAACATGTGTTTGTATTTTTGTAAAACATAAATGTTTTAATTGCACTTTTATAGTAAATATAATTATTTAAAATAAATATTATTTCCATAAAAAGGATTTATAAATTAACATTAATTATTATTATAATTATAAGATCATTTTATGAGATCATAAGTAATTTTTCAAAGGGTTAACAAATTTATTATAATATTAAAATTGGTATTTTTTAAATAAATAATTATTTTATTTAAAATTTTAATTTCTCATATTTAGAAAATTATTTTTAGAAAATTTATTTCATTTTTTGAATCTTTTTGTTGAAAAATGGTTCGGATAAATTTTAAGTATTTTTCTAAAATAGTTGAATTTTGGTGAATAATGAAATACAATATTTAAAATTATAAGACAAATACATGAATTTTTTAGTAATGACTGATGTAAAAACCCACTAGTTAGAAATAAAATACACAATTTAATATATAAAATCATAAGAATCAATACTATTGACAATCTTGATCCAAAATAATAAACTTATTAATATTATCTTAAAAAACATTCCTGTCACTCCCTTATAAATACCACCCCTCACTACCCTTATCCTCACACATTCTATTCCTTGGAGAATGCAGTTTTTTTACCCAATTACCTTCCTGAACCTATCTCCCATGTCCTAGTGCTGCTGGTCCCACCAAAAAAATAATTACAAGTTCCCTAAGTAGTATTTCAAGGAGGTGACAATTAAGAGGTAATATTCTCAATTTAGCTCTTCTAAATTCATTTATTCTTATACATTATATTCGAATCTCTCATCCAACATGAAATAATAAATCTAGTATAATTTATATAATGTAATTTTATATTGATAATGAAATATATAACAGCCACCCCTTTCTCATCTCCTTTTATTCTAAAAAAATGGAACTATTGTCTATATTATGTCAGTTCACCACCTTCGCAGACAATGAGTTTTCGTTATCCACTACCACCTTAATGGAAAGTTTAGATTGAATTATAATGGTTTAAAAATACATAATTATGTATAAAATATATTTTTTAATTTCTTAATGAACATATGACCATAATATTAAATAAAACGAAACTAGTTCTTAATGGTCTGCAAATCCATCTAAATTAACTAACTGTATAATGCTAACATTTTTACTAAACGAATTATCCCTATTCCATAAAACCTATGGGTATTTGGGACCATTTTAATTTTTTTATGTAAATTAATAACATTTAATTTTACTTATGGATTTTCATCCCCATTTTATAAGAACATCCATAATTATACAAAAGTGATCCAATCATAGAACCAAAAAATGAATACCCTCAGAAAAGTGAAATCACATCATATATCATTGAAATGATTATAAATGACTATAATAAAATTATTATAAATAAATATATATGGAAAAGGTTATAAATAAATAAATTAATTAATCTAATTCTATTTTTTAGGATGTTAAGGGAAAGTTCATAATGATTTTTGAACATAAGGTATGTTTCTCTCTGAACAACCCTATTTTTTGGGTTACACATTCTACAAAGTTTCCTCAATTTATATATTTATTCTTACTATATAATTATTATATATTATGTATATATTTCCCATACACATATACCAAGTTTATTTATACATTCCTTAATGGGTATATACATGTTTTAATGGTTCCCTTCTCAGTTACTTTTAAAAAGTCAATTAAAGGGAACTTCTCTATTTTCTTTAACTCATTTAAATTACCACTCAATGAGAAGTTTTAAAAAATAAATAGTTTATAAAAAATAATTTTTATATTTAAAATTATATTAGTTCACTTTTTTTTATAGAAATTATTATTCTTATACCCCCTTTACAGACTATTTATTATTTACCCCAAAACCATCCTTAAGTAGAACATTACCAAAATCACCTAACCAATATTTTTAATGTATCCAATTCAGTTAGACATCATTTATCATGATATATTATTCATTTTATTTAATTAAGGTCATGGAATTTTTTAATCCCTTATTTCCTGGAAACCATTATGATATGCACTTTTTTTCACATATCCACTTCAATTGGACATCATTTATCATAATATATTCTTATTCTTATTTTATTAAGGTCAAAAAATTATTTAATACCCTATTTCATAGAAACCATTATGTTATGTTCATTGGTTATGCCTTATTATATGATTTTGAAACCCATTTATTTCCATGAATAACCATTATATTTATGCCTTATGTGTGATTTTTGTTTATATACAACATATATGCATATACATGTTATAAAGGGTGTACCCAAATTGCACTCTAATTCATTGGGTAATGTTTTATTATCATGAAGTGATATGTATGAGATCAGAGAGTTAACCTAATCCATGATGGGACTTGGTCCCCCATGTGATTTTTTCTTGGTGGTTATCTTTGAATTATGCTTATTCCATGTTTTATGGTTCTAACACATTCCTATATTTCTATGATATTATAATTTAATTCTCTTTATGTTATGACTCCATATGATTATTTATGATCCATTCATTTTATGTTATAATATCATGACTTATGAATCATATTCTATGCTTCATTTCCATGTTTATCCACTTACTGGTCTTTATAGCTCACCCATTTGTTTATATATTTCCCCAGGTTATCCTATTTATATTTTAGAGATCAAATGGATTTAAGATTTAATTAATGAGATTAAAATAAATAAGTTTTATTTTAGTTTCATGTTGTATACTTACGAACCTACTCTTCAAAATACACTAAGCTTTTTGATCCTTGGTATGTATTTAATGGATATTTTTTGTTAAAAATAATGTAATAAGACATGAAAAAGTCTTGGGTATCTATATTGGGTTGGTGAGATTGGTTAGCCATCCACCTATCAAGGCATTTAGAAAAAATATAATTCACAATAATATCTCAAATTGGTCAACAAAGAAGTAGCGTGGGACTGGTCTGATTAGCCTGAGTGAAGAATCACCCGAAAGTTACACGCTAAATAGTCATACTATCTATAGGATAAAAATAATTTATGATAATAATTGATGAAGGAGTTAGACTAATAAATAATATCCCAAAAATCAAAAATAAACAAGAAAAACACAAACCTGAGGGAAAAAGACAAAAAATAAGAAGCATATACGAAATAATAATGGGCTAGTGAACAAAAGACCCCATGTAACTCATAAAATAAATGCATAATAATGAAATTTTAATTAAAATTTCATACATGTAATTTTTTAAAATAAAAAATAGAGTATATAAATAAGTAACAATTTATTTTTAAATAAATTGAATAACCAATTTAAAAAAAATCACCTTTAAAAATAAATATTTTCACAAATTAATAGTGTTTTTTCTCCCGTGTCATTGAACTAGACACATATTCAAAATATATAACAATGTTTTTGTTTTAAAAATGGAATTAATTTAATCAAAATATCTACTAAATTTTCATCCATGTGTAAGTTTTTGACAAAAAATATACAAAATTCAATGAATTATCTAACAAATTGAAATCTTAAATCAATGTTTCATTACCTACAATGAAATAAATAATTATTAAATAATTATAGAGTAGACTAACTATTACATAATACATTAATATTATAAAATTATAATGAAATTTCATTAAATAAACCTTTTGGTCATATAACTTCCTTAATGGGATATTTCAGTGTAATGTATTCCACTTCAATATTGAAAAATGTAATAAAAAAAATACATGTTACATTTCTTAGATATGTGCCCACCAAAAGAAGTTAATACATAACCATTTATAGACACATAAGTATATATATTATCAATATAACTAGTGTCATCATAACAAATAAATTCTTTTTTAAATTAAAAATTCTTACCACAGAAAAATGAATGATATATGGATTTAGATAAGTACCCAACTAACAACATCATTGTATTCTAATGAAGTTTCCTTAGTTTATTCTTAAACCAATTAGGCGTATAAAGAAAGAACCATTCTGACTCAAACATATCAGGACACACATAATGATTCCAATAATATTAGTATAAGGAATACTCTATGTCTCACCTCGTACTAGGGTATTGGTTTAAAAACAATTTAAAATGATATATAAAATTTATTCCAATAGTTTTTAAATTTTCAAACATATAATGCTTCACGATGTTTATGATATAAGAATGATTTTATAAATAAAGAAACTTATTTTTTCAATCCCTAATTATTTCCATGCCTAACATCAACTTTGTATTTCCATGATCATTTATTTCAAAAAATTAATTTAATTCATTCTTAACATGAATTATAAGCCTCATGTTTTTACATATGACAATCTTATCACCAACATATATCAATAAGTATAACATTCCATGCTTAATTGTTTTTAATAAAGACATGCATCAAATTTTATTACGTTGAATCAATTTTATAATATAAAAGAATTATATTTATTATACCACTATCAAGATGACTTCTTTAAGATATAAAATGATTTTTTAAATTAAAAACATCATTTTATTTAAATTTATTCAAAAAAATATCAGGTCATTTCATATAAATCGTTTTTTATAAATTTCCATTTATGTAAGTTATTTTCACATCCAATTACTCAATATGGAAATCATAATAGGTCTCAAATAAAAGAAGTAAAAAAATTTAATAATGTTTAAAAAAAGGGGGAAATATCACTATAATGAATATATTAATATTAAGAAAAAATATTTGAAAAAACCTTTTATTTGAATTTAGATTTTCTAGTTTTATATTTTTATTCTTCTTGAAAATACACTTACAACTTCTTAATTTAGCCTCACTAAGTCTATTCATAATAGTCCAAGTGTTTTTTTTATTTAAAGAATAAATTTAATCATTAATCATAACTTTAAATATAATATAATTTGTAATATTCACATCTTGATTTTTTTCTAGGTATTATCATTATATAATCCCTCAAAAATATTAAAACCACATCCAACCACACCGTCAAGGACAAATCGAGAAGGGGGTTATATGATTATTCTAACTTTGAATTAGGTAAATTGATACTATTTAGCGTGAAAAAATAGGTAATTATAGAAATAAATAAATATTATTATTTACATGTTTTTTTATTGATTTATAATCTTCATAGTTTTATAAATAATTATATAAAAGTTTTCAGATGAAAATTGAATAGTTTTATTTAACTAATTTTTTTCCATGAACTACTTGATTTTATTTAAAGATATATTTTTAAATTTTAGAAATTGAATTTGATAAAAAGTAATTAAATTTTTATATCATCAGATCAAATTTTTATTAAGATGATTTTTTGATATTTGTCTAAAAAAGTTGATTTTTGGGAGAATAGTGAAAATACTGATTTTTCAAAATACTGTCCTTTTTATGACATTATTACAATTTAAGCATAAATTAATAAATTTTAAAACATTAATAACAACTATATATATGTTTAATGAGTTATATAATATCATTTAACACATTATTTTGAATTTGAGATCCCAATTTTAAATTTTTTGAACATATGATTTATTTTATTCAAATTTAAAACTATTTTTTAGTTTTTTCATTTAATGGTATGGTTGTAAAGTTATATTCAATTTTATTTTAATAAAAAAGTAAAAAAACTTATTTTTTATTAAATAACTAATATTTTTTTAAATAAACTTTTAATTTATTTCAATGTAAAATTATTTTTACACTTATATGAGGAATTTTCCTAAAAAATGTTTTCATGCATTTTGAGTTATTATTTTAAAAGTAAATTTAAATACTTATAGAATATTATTATGATAAAATTGATTCAATATTTGGAATAATAATGTGTGAAATTTTTTATAATTACCTTTTTTTAGTTATATTAATAAGTTATCATGGTAAAAATTCAAGTTAGCATAGTTATAGTTAAATTGGGTTTAAAGGGATTTAACTAAGAGACAAGGCTTAAAATATACCCAAATATTGACTAAATGTGATTTGTTGAGTGTTTTTAGACCTGATAACTTCTTATATTTTAATTTTTTGTGCATTTTTCCCACATATCGAAGAGATATAAATTTCATATTTTAAAACATTGAATAATTATAAGAGTTCCATTCACCTCATTTATAAAAGGGCACTATTTCTTATCTCTGTTTCACAACTCTTTACCCACTTATCTCATTCAATACCTATCCAAATCCATTCCCAAACTCCCTCCCTAAAATCTAGAATATTTTTTCTCATAAAATACTAACCTATAAGGATTATGGTGTAAGTTAAAGGTGGTTTTCCAAAGAAGAGGTATAATTATTAACCGAGTATTTTCATTTAATTTGTTCTTATAACTACATAAAATATTATGTAAACTTGTTCATATAATAAAACATGTATCTTCCATTTGTTAAAATTTTATTATTATGGAGGTAAAACATTTTTTCATCTCTTTTTTTCCATGCTATGGGAAATGAAAACAAAATTTGTGTGTACATGTGGATTACCACCTACACAAAGAATTATTTTCATCTCCAGATCATATAGATGGTTAAAATGATAGATAAAATCAATATATATTATATTTTTTACTTAATTTTTATTTTTAAATAAAATTTTATACTTTCATTTTTACCCTTTCTATCCATTGGAAATTAATAACGTCACTCGTGCATATGCATGGAATACGACCTCCACAAAGTGATTTGATTAAATTTTCATTACCACCTCACATGGATGGTAATAAAGATGGATATAATGAATAATTATGAATTTTATAATATATTTTTAATATAAAAATTAAAATATTATATAATTTATTCCTTTCACACTTGATAGATAAATTAAAATAATTTTCATGCATACAAGGGAACTACCTCCTCAATAAAGCAACATGGTTCATTTTTCATGAAATCTTTACATGGTTGGATTTAAAAGTGAATATATTGTATAAATATTAAAATTATATTATGTTTAATATTATAGAGTTATTTTAACTATAACCCCTTTGACCATGGTCAATGCATCATTGTTATTTTGTGGTTATAAACCAAATGACCAAAAAACGTCCAATATAGACTTAACCATTTTAGAAACTAAATAAAAAAAGGAAAAAATGAAATAAATAGAATACAAAAAATGGAATAGAAATGAAATCTTTTCTTAATAATGTAAAAAACTAAAATAATTTTATTTTTCCAGAGTTAGTGAATGTATGAATCTTGATGGGACTTAAGGTAAGGTATTTTCCAATAAAATGTTGTTATAAATGTTTTAAACTATTTCTCCTCCATATCCATGTTATTTTAAATATATCAATAATTATCTTATTTATACATAAATTTTTGATAAATTTCATTTTATACTATATTTTAATTTATTTATAATGTTTTAAAAAGGAATATTTTCAGGTTTTTACATATGGGTTATCTCTATCTTTTTTTAAAAAAGTAAAAAAATTATGTTTTTAATGTATATGGATTTTCTACCTTTTCCTGCCATCATAGCCTTTTTTTATAAATATTAATCTAAATTTTGCATGGCTATTTTCAAAGAAAATAATTTTCTAAATAAACTAGTTTTTTTGTTTAAAAATTATTTATAGGGAAATTAAAACTTTTTATCATCTTTATGCGATAACTAAAAGTGTTTTTCTTCAAGTTTCAAATGACTATTTCAAGTGTTTTACGATGAAAAAGTACAAGATTACACATTTTTTATTCACGAGATGTTACTTTAGAATTATATATGATGATTTTTGAGCCCAATATAGCTCATAACTATGGGTGAGCCAGATATATCTCTCCAATACATTGGATAATGAACTATTTTTGAAGGTAAAAATGAGGGAGGTAACTGGGAATAATACTCCTTTAAAATTAATTAGGATTCAGTTATTCTGAAATGGGTTAAAAATGAGTTAACATGGGTTATAAATATGATGCTCCATGATACTTATATTATGAGTTCATGAAAAGGGTTTTATAGAAATATTTTGATTTTATGAGGTAAGGAAAGCTTAAAGGTGAAAGGTTTGTTTTTAAAAGGATTTTTTCACGAGTTCTCATTTGAATAAGGATCATTTCATGATTTTTAACATGTTTTTTATAGTTTTAAAATGTTTTCTTTTAGAAATATTTTTTTTCATATGTATAAATCTTTTATTTACATTTTTTTAAAAGGTTGGGGCCGAAGCCTCAATTTATTATTTGAAAGCAAAGACCTCTTTAGACTGGGTAGATGGAGACCCATTACATATCCCGAAGGCCCAAGGCCAAGTGGCCTGAATACAAGGCTTGAAAGCCCATTTTTTTTGTCCCAAAGGACCCCTCGGTGAATAGTACTGCTACAGTACCCGCGCTGCTACAGTACCTGCTACAGTACCGCCACTGCTACAGTCTCTACTACAGTCCCTCTGCCGCTACAGTGCTGCCGCTGCTACAGTGCCGCTGCTGCTACAGTACTTCTACAGTACCTGGGAAATTCACCCCTGCCCGGATTTGATCCTGGGTCTTTTGGATGCCAAGCAGGAGCCTGTACCACTAGGGTATAGGCTCGTTGGCACATTTTAAACATTTTATTCTGAAAAAGATAAATGTAATCATAGATTTTCATATTTTTTACTAGACAAATGAGATTAAATTAATTTTATATCCCCAAATGAGCATTGATTTTATCACCAAAATATTTCAAAAAAATTTAATATGATCTAGGGATAATTAAAAATTTTAACAAGGCCATGATTCGCACTATGACGACTATTTTTAAATGAAGCTAAAGTGTCTTGAATAAAAAATGTGTATAAAATTAATTACCTATTTTTTGTGTGGAAATAAGTGAATTGTGTGAAAGTTTCCACTTTTTTGTAATTTTTTCTTAATTACATAAAAATATAATCATAAAAGATCACAGGAATGTATAAAAGTGAAATAATTACTATTAAAATCATATTTATGGGTTGTTAAAGTCCTTGGTTGTTATATTTGGTATTAGAGAAAGGTTTAGATACCCTTAGAGATTAAGATACTGTTTAAAGTAACATTAAAGAGACAATAATTTATGGTTATATTATAATGATATATAATTTGATGATTTACAAATTTCTTCATCTAATCCATGCTTATTCAGAATGGTTTTCCACATAGAAAACATGATTGCTAAATTAAAAATAAATCAAGAGGATAATAACCTTATAAATAAAAAACTTGGAATAGTTTGAATAGTGTAGTTTTTAGTAGTTTTGATTCTATTAGAATATGCTTTAAATTATGGAATCCATGAAACTGAGAAACCAAATTCACCATATAGAAACATGTATATAGTGGATAATTTAATGAAATGGAACCCTCTAATATTCAATGGATATTCAGACCCAGTGAAAGATGAAATATGGATAAATAATCTAGAGAATATTTTTTTATTTTTTGAGATATATAGTATATCAAAAGTCATATCTTTCAATTTATTATTTTAAAGGTGAATCTTATTGATGGTTATCTTTGATTACAAATAATAAGGTAAAATATGATATTGATTTCATAGAGTGGACATAATTTAATGATATTTTTCATGAGAAGTATTTTATTTTATTATATGTTTTATAATAGAAATAATTTTTTGGAGTTGAATAAAAATAAAGAAGACTCAGTGGCCACTTGTGATGAAAATTTTACTGGATTTTCTAGGTATTCACCAAATTTCATTATAGACCCTGAGATTATAATCAATATATTTTACATAGCTCTAGAACCAATTTTATGAATTGTGTTTGCCTCTCATTAATATAAAATTAATATGTAACTTATTGATTTTTCTAATAAAGTTAAGATGGATTTTTCAGATACTTAAATACTTTCTGGTAACAAGAGTAATAAGCAATCACAATGGAAATAAATATTGAAATAGTCATCCAAGAAATCAGATGGTAAGCCCCCAAAATGTTCAAAATGTGGTAAAATAAAATTCAAAGAATATTTTATATGATTAGGAATGTTTTAATGATGTAGTAATATTGTTCATTTGTCTCATGAATTCATGTAAAATAACTTTTATTAGGATAGTAATTGTAAAATATCTAGTCAATAACTGGTGATATGTTTTATTAAAATTAGTTGGATCATTATGCTAATTCATACAAACAGTTAGTTACTCAAAGTGAGAATCATCAAGACCAAAAGAATAAAGGGATGTAAAATTATTTTTCTACTACCATAGTAGATGTTAATCCATAAAATGAAGTGGTTTTATGTATATTACTTTTTTATTTAGATTATTCCAATGTGTTGTTTGATTTAGAACCTTTGCATTATTTTATTTCTAGTAAAATTTCAAGTAAAATGAAAATACCATCACAATAAATGAGGTTCGAATTTTTTTTAACAACTACTAGAGGTATTATAAAGGACAAAATAATTTATAGAAATCTTCTTATTATCATCTGTGGAAATGTTTTTCCTACAAACCTTATTATCTTTCCCATTATAGAGTTTGATGTTATTATAGGTATGAAATTTCTATCAGTTTAGGATGCTAATATATATTTCATATCTAAAGAAGTCATATTCATTTTTAGAGTGAGATTAAATTAATATATAATAATTATTTCATACCATTTATAACATATCAAGAAGTTGAGAAACTGATAAAAGATTGAAGTGAATGTTATGTTTTTCATATTGTTGAAAGGAAATAAACTATTAAAATTAGTGATATGAAAGTGTAAAATGAATATTTGTATGTATTTCTAAATGATTTACCTAATTTTATTCATGATCATAAGGTTGAACTAACTATTGATTTAGCACCTTATCCAAATCCAATTTAAAAACCCGATTATCGAATAGATTTATTTGTGTTGTTTTAATTGAAAATGTAGTCATAGGAGTTGACTGATAAAAGTTTTATTCACCCTAAAACTTATACTTGGAATGATACTATTCTTAAAAAATGAATGATGGTTCCCTGATAATTTTTATTAATTATAGATCACTCAATAATTTCACTACTAATAACATGTATCCATTACCTCATATTGATTATTTATTTGATTACCTCTAGGGATGTCATTATTTTTCAAAGGTTGACCTCATGGTCGATTATTATTAGATGAAGGTTGAGGGGGAGGGTATTCTGAAGAATTTTTTTGAACTATATATTTTCATTAAACGTTTGTGGTTATTACTTTTGGATTATAAAACAAACCTGTTGTATTTATGGATCTAATAAATAAATTGTGTAAGATCTGAGATTTTTCTTAAGGTATGTTTTTGTTTATGTTTTAGTTTAAGTCCATTATTTTAGTATATTAAATGTTTTCCAAAGTTCATGAGAAGGATCAGGGGTGTTTCGGGGGTTCAAGGCACGAATGAGGAGGAAGAAAAATTATGGGCATGTTTCACGATCTGCACATTATTAGTGAAAACCACGTGGAGCATCCTAGATAAATGTGAAACCTTGGATAGAGGCATGCACATGGTTACCTCATGGTTAATATAATCTGGAATAATTCCCAATAAACTGTGAAAAGGGGTGATTTTGGGACAGTGTTTCACACACAGTTTGCACACAGTTTGGAAAATCGTATGGGTAAACCGTGTGGCCCAGTAAAATCAAGAAATTTATAAAATTATTATTATGGGATTTTAACCCCATATCAAGATTTCCACTTTTCTTCCTCCTTTGAACTATAGTGTCAAACCAAATCTCTCAAGAACACTAAAGGGTGTTTCTATTTCATCTTTAGGTTGCTTGGAGTGCCTTTAGTTGCAGATTAAAGATCTGGGTAAGGTTAATCCCTCACTTACATCTCTCTTTGGTTTAGGGATACCACTTTTATCTTATCTTTATCCAAAGCTCTAAAAACCTTTTTTCTACTGAGATCGAGGTTAAAGCTTCAAAGGGGGTTTATATCAAGATCTAAGGCCTCAATTAAGGGTGTATTAGCCAATGGATTTGTGGTAGGTCGTATATAAATTGTATCCCATAGTTTTTATTTATATTTCTGTATGTAGGGTTTTATTCTTGGTCCCATTTTGATGCGTTCTTAATTCCATTAGAAAGATGTGGTATTTTAGGTGTATAAATAACCAAATGAACCCTCATGATCCTTGTGGGATGCATGGAGGGTGACTCGACTTAATTTAGGGCCACCCATGTGGTGTGATGACCCTCCCGAATGGAGAGAACTGAATGGTAACAAATAAGGGATTGTTTGGTTGGTATGTAAATGGTATTAATGGAAATATGATATGGAATTATGTTTAAAATTGAATATGATCAGTGATATAGGCTTGGGAAAATTGGAATTGGGTTTGAATGGATATGTGATATAAATGATGAATGTGTTAATGGATTGTGTCATAACATTATTTTCCCATTTATTGATATTATGGTGATGTTTCTAATGGTATTGGGTTTGCTTGGTTGTAATGTGGTTAATTATAGAGAATGATAAATAAGCATGTTCACATGGATTGGTAGAGTGGGGTATAAAAATGAGGTTCTATTCACATGGTTCGAGTTGGACTGAGGCTCTAAGATCCACCCTCTAAATGCAAAGGTTAGGGAAGGGGACATAGTTCTATTCACCTAACAGTTGAATTCCACCCGTATTGAGGCTTCGAGGCGAGGGTAATGAGATTGTTGTTATGTGATTCCCTAGTTAGATAATACTTGATTTATTCCTTTATGCATTGAGGACATTGATCATGCCTAATCCATTGAACAATTTAAAAGGGATAATTAAACCATGGGATGCTTAAGTAGTAAACATAGGTTAATGGTAGTATGACATAGAGGAACATAATTTAGAATGGATTCTTGAGCTATTTTTTACATTCCATTATTTATCACTTTCATGCACTATCTATTAGACTTGATAGTTTATAGACATAGTTGGTGGTGGCATATTTATTTTTACTCACACCCTGCTCAGGCCATCATTGGGTGCCTGAGAAGATTTCATGCTTGTAGGTTAGGATAAGGGAAAGGTCCCTATTCTAGGGAGTTGATCTAGACATGGGACATGCATGGATGAGGTTCCAGACTTGGAGTTGGGACCATTTTTTGGTTCATGATGTTTTTCTTTATTTTGGGTTTTTTTCGCTTGGCATTGTAACAAGACATCACATTTTTACTATTGATTGTGGTTTGTACCCCGTTAGGGAGATTTTTGACTATGCATGTTATTGGCTGTTTTCTACCGGTTCCTCTAATTATATTCTGTTTTTTTTGTTTCTTACTCTGGTAAAGAGGGAATAGTCTCCCCACATGACCTATTATACTCTCATTGCTATATGGAAACCTATGGTGTATAGGGAGGTGCGCTTGAGTTCATGTGATAACCCGGATCAGGGAACTGATTTAGTGGTACTCTGGTTGGGGATGTTAAAAAGTGGTATCATAGGTGTTATTTTCTCTTTATTACTATTTCAGGATGGTAGAAGGAGATTAAGATAGTGTCTACCCTCAGTAATAAGCTCATGACTTGGAGTATCTAACCCAAGTACAGGGGAAAACCCAAATTACCCTAGGTGGGAATTGTTGTTCTTGTTGTGTGTTGTTACATTTGATGATATTTCACCACTGGGTGATATACATGTGGTGTGATGTAATAGTTTTATGATATTTTTCTCATGGTTGGAATGGCATAGGTTGTGCATTCATGAATTGTTCTAGGAACCTATGTATATAACTGATATGCATCATAGTAGACACACACACATGGGATAAGTGTGTGGGACATAGAGGGTAGAATGCATTTGAATTTCTTAAAAGTGGTGAAAATTATGTCTAATGAAACAATACAAACAATTTGAAAGGGTAGGAAAATGTTAAACAATAATTATGTAATTATACTTGATAAAGGGTGTTATGTGAAATGAGATGTTATTTGAGTAAGTTGTGATGTGATAATAGTTTTTAAAAGGTGTAGAAGGTAATTCTTGTAGTCGTTTGAGTAAGTTACCTCGTATTGTCTATGACTAGGGTAGTGATGGTTGATGTCAGTGTTCCAGTTATGATCAAATATGGTTGTGTAGTGTATGTGAAGTGGTTTTTTAGTGGATATTAAAGAGTCTTCTTTAATGTTTGTGAAATATTTATACTCTATTTTCTAAAGCTCGTGTTTGGAATTATAGAGAAATGCCTCCCTAAAGACATGTTTCGATAGAAAGACATGAGGAAGTTGATGATAATGATCCCCCAGTAGTGGAGAAATATGATCGGGTGGTTCAAGATAATAGGTAAGAGAAGTTCCATGAGAATCTTTCTTGTTTTATGTAGATAATGGAACAAGACCTAGAGTGGGTTATGCCAAGATGTTTGAGATAACTAGGGAGTTTCAGCTACAATACCCTATGACCTTCATAGGAGAGGGTGGGCCAGGGGAAATAAAGTTTTGGATAGAGTCTATATATACTATTCTTGACCATCTATATACTCCTATCGATAATTGAGTCAGGTTGGAAGCTTATATGATAAAAGTTAAAGAAAAGTGTTGGTGGGACATCATGGTCCAAATAGAGCAGACTAAAGAGATGATGTGGAAGGATTTTCAAGAAAAGTTTCTCCAACACTTTTACCCAGAAACCTTAATGTAGGAGAAGGTTGGAAATTTTATGAGGTTGAACCAAGGGGCAATGTCAGTAATTGACTATTCTAGTAATTTCACCGATTTACGACGTTTCGTTTCGACATTGTCTAGAGATGAAGAAGCTGTGGAAAAGAATTTATAGGATAGGATGAGGCATGATATCAATTCTCAGGTGAATATTTTACATCTAAAAAGGTTTGATGAAGTTGGGGAATAATCCCTCATTTAAAAAGATAACCTGAAGGGAGCTTCGAGTAGTGAACTTGTTGTTCCATATGGGCAGGAAAGTGTTACAACATCTGAGATTAGGAAGAACCATTTTGGAAATATCCATCAAGGTGGAAGTTCATAGAGTAGACGGAAGAGGGGACCAAACCTTAGAGTGGGGACCAAATATTCTGTTATCAGTGTGGTAGGCCTAGGCATATGCATGGGAAGTGTCCCTTACCACTAGTCAAGTGCTGACCATATGACATACTAGGATATGTGCATAGGTTCTATAGGAACTTGAAGAAGTCAGGAAATGATGGGATTCAGAGGCAGATGATGAGTGTAGTTAGGGGGTTAGTTAACCCATCCCAGGAAGGTAGTTGGAGATCCGCTAGTTGGACCGGTAAGGGTGGTGAACATGGAAATCCGGGGCGAGATCATTTGTACCAACAAGGCAGTGTAGTGTAGGGTACCCAAGATGGAGCCCAGGGCAGAAGGGAATGTATTAAACCTGCAGTTCAAACTATACCTAAGGGAAGTGATACAGAACGGTCTACTGTTCGAGGTAGGATTCTTGTACCTTCCACGCTTTCTATTGCTCTATTTGATATAGGTGTTACACATTCATTTTTTATGATCAGTTAGTAGTTGTTTTGGGACTAAATGTGGAGAGTGCGTGTGGTGTAATGTCACTTGATACTCCATTGAGGGTGTGAGTTGAGATCATTAGGTTGTGTAAGTGTTATGCTTTGGATTTTAGTGGATATCTCGTTTTGTGGAATATGTTTTTTCTGGAGATGTCATGTTTTGACCAAATCCCAGGTATGGATTTTTTGGTTTTGTATCAATCCCATATAGATTGTTACAAACATAAGGTAATGTTTACATATATCGATGGAGATACTTATTTCCTTCTTGGTGAGTGATATATTTGATAAGGCCACACAAGGATGCTTTGCCGACAGTTGAGGGAACTCACAGCTTGGGTAACTTGTCTTGTGTCAGAAGGAGTAAGGGAATAAAAAATATTTCCTCCTGCAGTAGATCAATTTCAGAATGTGTTTCCTGAGGAATTCTTGGGGCTACCATCTAAGAGAGATGTTGAGTTTATGATTGAGTTGTTATCAGGTGCGGAGCCAATTTATATTCCACCATATCGAATGGAACCAGTAGAACTCCAATAACTTAAGGTTCATCTAGAGAAGTTAGAGCATAAGGGGTTTATCCTTCCTAGTACGTTTCCATGGGGATCACCTATACTATTTTCTAAGAATGCCAACAGAATGTTAAAGATATGTATTGACTATAGGATGTTGAATTAGATGACAATTAAGAATCGATACCCTCTTCTTAGAATCAATGACCTGTTTGACCAGATTAGAGGTGCCTCAGTGTTTTATAAGATTAATTTAAGACCAGGATATCATCAGTTGAGGGTGATACATTATGACATTCCCCAAATAGCTTTCCGGCATAGGTACGGGTTGTATGGGTTTTTGGTGATATCATTCGGTTTGACCAATACACCATTTTTGTTCATGGATTTGATGAACCAAATATTCCACCCATATCTAGATTAGTTTGTAGTTGTATTTTTTGATGACATATTAGTGTACTCAAGAACTCATGATGATCATGCCAAATATATTGACATCATCTTGAGTACAATTAGATATCATAATATTTATTCCAAGATAACAAAATTTCAATTATGGATTGGTGATGTTCACTTCTTGGGACATATCATTTTCTAGTTAGGGGTGTCGGTGGATCGAGAAAACGTGTAGGTTGTGGTGTCTTGGGAGAAACCCAAGAACCTTTCTGATGTTTATAGTTTCTAGGGTTTGTATGGTTATTACAAAATGTTTATTAGGTACTTCTACCATTTGGTATAACCACTCTATGGCTTAACAAAGAAGGGGGTTAAGTTTAAGTGGTCATAGGAATGTGAAATGCTTTTCAAAAGCTGAAGAAGCAGCTGAACACCACACTAATTTTGACCTTACCTGGACCAGGTATTGGGTACATCTTGTTTTGTGATGCGTCTTGTGTTAGGCATGGAGAATTTCTAATGTTGGATGACCGGGTTGTGGATTTTGGGTCATGACAGTTGAGACCACATGAAAGAAATTATCCTACTCATGACATCGATCTAGCTGTTGTGGATTATTTCTTGAAGTGTTGGAGGCGTTACTTGTTGGGAGAACATTTCATGGTGTATACGAATCCTAAAATTCCTATGTACATATTCTCTTAGTGGTATTTTAATCTTAGATAGTGAATGTGGGTCAAGTACCTGCAGTGCTTCAATTTTGGGTTGGTCTACACACCAAGAAAAGGGAATAGTGTTGTAGATGCTCTAAGGTAGAAGACTCAGAATCAGGTGGTTCAAGAATCCAATTTAGAGTGGAATATGATGACATTGTTTGGTGAAATTCACCTAGAGGTATAGGTTGGGAAAAAGTGGATGACTCTCTCTTCTATTGCAGTTGAATCCATGCTTTTGAGCTAGGTCAAGGAGAGTCAGTTGGTAGATTATGAGTGTTTGAATATAAAGGAAAGTATTAAAGGTGAGTAGTACATCCTGGCTTGGCTAAAATGTATCTTGATATTTTTCGGCAGTATTGGTGACCAGAAATGATGAAAGAGGTTGTGGGTTTTGTAGGGAAATGCATTACCTATCTACAGGTGAAGTCCGAGAATCAACATCTTGGTGGGTTACTAAAGTCATTGCCCATTCTATAGTGAAAGTGGGATAATGTAATAATGTAATTTTTAGTGGGTCTTTGGAGGAACCCTTGAAATAATGATGTAATTTAGGTTGTTTTGGTCCAGTTGAATAAATTGAATCATTTATTATCGATATAGAAAACTTGTACAGTTTATTAGTTGGGTGAGTTTTATATTTGAGTAATAGTGCAATTTATTTATGTGCTGAGAACCATAGTTTCGGATCATGATCCGTGTTTCACCTCATGCTTCTGGGAGGGATTAGAGAAGGTGCTTGGTACCCTGGTATTGTTGAGTATGACTTATCACCCACAGACAGATGGGAAGTTAGAGCATACAATTTAGTTATTGGAGGGCATGCTGAGAGCATGTGTTCTAGATTTCAATGGTTCTTGGGAAAAGCACTTCCAGCATGTTGAATTTTCTTATAACAACAATTTCCAAGACACAATTTAGATTTTTATTTTTGAGGCACTCTATGGGAGGCCATGTAGATCTCCATTGTGTAGGTTAAAAGCCGGAAAGTTTGATCTGTTGGGGGAGAGTATCGTGTAAGAGAAATATAAGAAGGATCGATTGATTTAGAAGCGAATGAAAATAACTCAGAGTAGGATGAAGTTTTATGAAAATCAACATTGTAGACCTCTTGAGTTCATGGTGGGGGACATTGTGTTTCTTCAGGTGTTTCCAAGGTTGGGTCACCATTGAATTCAGAAGTAAGGCAAGTTGGCACCCAAGTATGTGGGGCCATTTGAGATTATGGAGAGGATTGAACTAGTGGCTTATCGATAGGCTTTTCTAAAATGGTATAATGGGATGCACAATGTTTTTCATGTTTATAAACTCTAATAGTATCAACCAGATCCATCTCATGTGATAAACACTGATGATGTTGAGCTTGATCCTGATGCATTCTTTGAGGAGCATCCGGTTCGTATCATGGATCATAGTGACAAGGTCTTGCGGGGTAAGGTCGTGCCTTTTGTTTGTGTTATATGGAAGCATGGAAATGTTCAGGATGAAACTTGGGAGTGAGAATTAGAAATATAGACCCAATGGCCTGATCTCTTTGCTTTGGAGTTTCAATGATTCTTGGGAATAGTGGGTTTAGGAAGATCTATCCTAAGGTGGGGAGGTTGTAAGATCCGGGATTTTTCTTATGGTTTTTTTGTTTTGTTTTTGTTTCTGTTTATGTAGTTTATTTCAGTCAAATAAGTGTTTCCCAAAGTTCAAAATATGGATCAAGGGTGTTCTGAGGGTTTGGGGCATTAATGTGGAGGAAAAATAAAATTATGGGCATGTTGTACGGTCTGTGCACAGTTAGTGAAAACCATGCGGAGTATCCCAGGTAACCATGAAGCCTTGGATTGAGGCTTGTGCATAGTTACTTCACGGTTAAGCTAATCATGTGTAATTCCCATGAAACCGTGAAAAGGGGTGATTTTGGGATAGTGGATCACACACGAGTTGTGAAAAATTTGAAAAAACATCCGGGAAAACCATGCAGCCTAGTAAAATTGATAAATTTACAAAACTTTTATTACAAGATTTTAACCCCAACTGAAAATTTTCTCTTTTCTTCCTCCTTTGAACCCTAGTGAGAAACCAAAGCTCCCAAGAGATATCAATGATGTTTCTACTTCATCCCTAGGTCATTTAGAGTGCCTTCAGTTGGAGATTGAATATTTGAGTAAGGCTATTCTCTCTCTTACTTCTCTTTTTGGTTTAGGGTTTACACTTTTCTATTATCTCCATCCAAAACTCGAAAACCCTTCTTTTTTGGTGATATCTATGTTGAATATTATAAGGGGGTTTAGATCAGGATATAATGCCTCGATTGAGGGTGAATTCTCCAATGGATTTGTGTTAGGTGGTCTAAAAATTATATCCCATAGTTTTTATTTAGTGTTTTGTATGAAGGGTTTTATTCTTTGTCTTGCTTTGATGAGTTATTGATTTCATTGGAAAGTTGTAATATTTTGGGTGTCTAAATAACAAAATTAACACTCAAAATCTCCATAATATGCATGTAGAATGATGTGAATTAATTTAGGTCCACCTAGGTGGTGCACCGACCCTCCCGAATAGAGAGAAAAAAATGGTAATGGATAAGGGATTTTTTGGTTATTAGGTAAATGAGATTAATGTAAATATGATAAGGAATTATGTTTACACTTGAATATGATTATTTATACAGGAACAGGAAAATGGTAATTGGGTTTAAATGGATATGTTATATAAATTATGAATGTATTAATGTATTGTGGAATAACATTATTTTCCCATTTATTGATATTATGGTGATGTTGCTAATGGTAGTAGCTATGCTTGGTTTTAATGTTATTAATTATGGATAATAATAAACAAGCATGTGTATATGGATTGGTAGATTTGGGTATATACATGATCTTTTACACCCACAGGTCTAGTTGGATTGAGGCTCTAAGCTCCATCCTCTAAATGCACAGGTTAGGTAAGGGGATGAAGTTCGATTCCCCTAATGGCTGCATTCCACCCAGACTAAGGATTCGAGGTGATGCTAATGATATTTTTGTGATGTGATTCCCTAGTGATATAGGACTTGATTGATTACCATTTTCATTGAGAACATTGATCATTCCTAATCCATTGAATACTTTAAAAGGATGAATTAAACCATGGGGTTATTAAGTAGTAAACATGGGTTAATGGTAGTAAAACTTAGTGGAAAATAATTTTGAATGGATTCTTGAACTATTTATTTACATACCATTATTTATCACTTCCATGAACTATCTATTTGATTATATATTTTGTAGATACCGTTGGTGGTTTCCAACTGAGTTTTACTCACACCCTACATAGCCCTCCATTGGGTGCCCGAGCAGATTTCATGCTTGTAGGTCAGGATGAGGGCAAGGTACCTATGATAGGAAGTTGAGTTGGACATGAGACATTCATGGATGAGGTTCTATACTAGGAGTGAAGACTATTTTTGGGTTTCAACTATTTTTCTGTATTTTGGGTTTTGTTCACTTGACATTGTAGCATGACATGACATTTTTAATATTGCTTGTGGTTTGTACCCCGTTAGGGAGATGTTTGACTATGATGTTATTGGTTGTTTCCTATTGTTTGGGATATTTATGTTGTGTTGTTACATGTATTAATTTGTTAAAGAGGATATAGTCTCCCCATGGGACCTATTAGACCCTTACTTCTAGTCGGAAATCTCTGGCGTACGAGGAGGCATGCTTGAGGTCCTATAACGACCCGACTCGAGGAACAGATTTAGTGGTACCTCGGTCGGTGAATTTACAGAGTGTTCCATGAGTATTTGGATTATTTCTTAGCTGGGTTTATCAAAAATATTCTATTATACATAAAAATATATTAATATCATGAGAAACATAAAAGGATTATTTTGTATAATTTTAAAAAATATTAATATGGAAAATTGAGAAAATATAAAATTTTATTACAAAATATTTCATTCCTTTAGAATATTGTCTCCTGATATAGAATAAATTTGGATCCTATTAAAATTAATTTGTAGAAAGTATGTATATGTCCATAAAATGTCATTTAAATTCAAATTTTTATTATATTGGTGAGTTACTACCAATGGTTTGTTAAAAAAAATTGATTGATTTTTTAGACCACCAACTAAGTTAACTAAAAGTGTTAAATTCATTTAGAGAAAGTAATGGGATGAATATTTATATAAATTAAAAAAATATTAGTTAATTCTCTAGTTTTATCCTTGAGAACAATAAGCGGTGAATTTTTTATTTACAATGTTTATTCTTTGAAGGGAATTGGTTGTGTCTTAATCTAAGATGATTATATAAGTTCATATTATTTACATTAATTGAAACTCCATGAGAATATTTACCATACACATGATCTTGATCTTCCAATGGAGGTTTTTACTTTAAAAATTTGGAGGTATCTTTTATATGGGATAAAATGTGAAATATATACTGACAATAAAAATTTAAAGTATATATTCACTCTAAAATAGTTGAACATGAGGTAGAGAAGATGGGTAGACCAAATTAAAGATTATGATTAAGAAATTCACTATCATCTAGGTAATGAAAATAAGGTAGATGATTCCTTGTGTAAAAAAGATAACACATAATAAACTATTTTATATATGGAACATGATCCTTTAGTTAATTATTTAATAAATGTTTTCCTAGAAACTGTGTATATAGAAACTTCTTCTATTTTGAATCAGGTGTTAGTATAATCATATTTTTCAGAAATAATTAAGAGGGATTAGATGGAGGATCATGTTTTAAAAGAAATAGTATAATTGATCAAGAAGGGTAAGTTACTTGATTTTAATGCTGATAAAGAAGGTGTTATTAGATTTAGGAAGAGGTTATGTTTTTTTAAATGTTTCCTAGTTTAAGAATGAAATATTGAGTGGTTCCCACAACTTTATATTTTTTTTAATCTTGGAAGAACTAATATGTATATATATATTCAAGAATATTATTGGGGGGAAGTTATGAAGAAAGATATTTTTGATTTTACCATGACATGTTTGAATTGTCAATAGGTTAAAAATGAGAGACAACTACCAAAGTTGATTCTTCATCCTTTTTTAGTGCCTAAATGGAAATAAGAGAATATATATATAGATTTTTTGGTGTGATTTCCAAATTAATCTTGAGTTAATAATGTGATTTGAGATATTACTGATCATTTGATTAAATCAATGAATTTTATTCTTATTCGAGAAATATTTCATTGGATTGACTTTCTAGATATATAATTCTACTATGAGGGGTATATCTCTTTATTTTATCTTATTTTGGTCCTAGATTTACCTTAAATTTTTTGGAAGGACTTAAAACCTCATTGGGTACTGAACTAAATTTTATTACAACATTTTATCCTCAATCTAATAGATATTTGGGGTGAAAAATTAGGACTTTGGAATATATGATTTTAGATTTATAATTGCATTGTTAGGGATATTAGGGTCAAAATATTTCATTGGTGAAATTTTATTATAATAATAGTTTTCATTACAATATACAGATGATACCTTTTGAGGAATTAAATGGAAATTAGTTTCAAATTATGATATATTGTGATGAAGTTAATGAAACAAAGTTACTAGGACCAGAATTGGTGGAATAAATGGTTGGGTAGGTAAAAATGATTTAAAACCATATTAGGTAATCTAAAATTAGACAATATAGTTATGTATATAATAGTATTAGATATATTTCAATTAAGGTAAGAGATCATGTTTTCATTAAAGTACCTCCTTAGAAAAGTGTTATATGTTTTGGTAAAAAAGGAATACTAATTATTGGTTCATTGAATCCTATGAAATTCTAGAGAAAGTGGGGTAAGTTTCTTATAAGTTATCCTTAATTCCAAGAATATGTCATGTACATGATGTGATTTATGTTTCTTTATAAGGGAAGTATATACCTGATGCATATCATTATTTGAGCCTTGAGGTGGTATAGTTGTAAGGGAATATTTCCATTGAAGAAAATCTATTTCAAATTTTGGATCATATAAAATCATTACTATGAAATAAGTTGATTCACTATGTAAATGTTTTATAGAAGAATCACATGATTGAGGAAGAAACATGAGAATTGAAAAATTTTATGATAAAAAAATACCCTCACTTGTTTTAGTAATGAATAAAATTATGAGGACATAATTTATTAAGGAGGAATAATATGAAAACATAGGTAATTATATAAATAAACAATTCTTTTGATTTATATGTATTCATAATAATTATATTTTTATAAAAAATTATATAAAAACATTTAGGTGAAAAAGGAATAGTTTTATTCCACTAAATTATTTTTCCATGATCTAAATTGTTTTATTTTAAAGATTAATTTATAATTTTTAGAAATATAATTTGAAAAAATTTAATTAACTTTTAAATCATCATATAAAATTTTACTCAAGGTTAGTTTTTTATATTTTTCTAAAACAATGGATATTTATGGAGAATAGTGAAAATATGGATATTTCAAAATATTGCCACTTTTATAACATTATCAGGATATAAGAAAGAATTAATAAATTT
Organism: Viscum album; assembly: GCA_963277665.1. Lineage (NCBI taxonomy): Eukaryota > Viridiplantae > Streptophyta > Magnoliopsida > Santalales > Viscaceae > Viscum > Viscum album. The sequence continues at coordinate 395,083,683 of OY728151.1, read as the reverse complement.
TAAAATCTATTTCATGAAAAAATATTCATTTAAGGAGATAAATAATTTATTTTAAAACATTATTTTACATTTGGAAACACAATATTGACTTTGGTGAACATAAGATACATTTTATTCAAATTAAAAACTATTTGGGGGTCTTTACATTTAATGGTATGGTTAGAAGGCTCCATTAATTTTTTTTCATGATAAAAATATCTAAAATAGTTCCTTTTTTTATCAAATGACCAAAATAATTCATGTAAATCATCTTTTTTTACTTGATTTCAATGTAAAATGTTTTTTACTCATGAATGAGGTGTCTTTTTAAAAACGTTTTTCATAAATTTTGTGTTCTTATATTAAAAGTAATTTATTACACCTATAGAATTTTAATATGATAAAATGAATTCCATATTTTTAATCATAATTTACCAATTTGGTTAGAATTACCATTTTTTTCTGGTTATATAAGCAATTTATCATGGTAAAAATTTAATTTATAATGGTTATGGTTAAATAGGGCTTAAAGGGGTTTAAATAGGAGATAAGGCTTAAAATATCTCCAAAAATAGTATAAATGTTATTATTTGAGTGTTTTTTGACCTTATAAAATATTATATATGAATTTTGGGGTTTTTTTCCACTTTACCATGAATGAAACCTTTTAATATTTTAAAACATTTAATAATTAGAAGAGTATCACTCCCTTCACTTATAAAAAGGCACCACTTATCCCCTCTTGTTCACACCTCTTGAGCCACTTAGATTGAACAATAACAAACCAAATAAAACACAAAAATACATAACCATGACTTAGATACTCTTATATTATAAAAATACCAACCTAGAATTCTTTTGGTGTAAGAAAAATGTGGTATTATAAAGAAGATGTATAAATCTTAACTACGAGTTTCATTTTATTTCTTCTTCTACATCCTTCAAATATTCTATAAATGTGACCATATAATAAATTTATTATCTTAAATATATTTAAATGTTATTATTATAGATTAAAAACTCCTTTTTATATCCTTTTCCATCATATGATAAATAAAATCATTGTTCGTGCATAGGTGTAGACTACCACCTCCCTAAAGAGATGCGTTTTGTTTTTCATCATGAGATCATATGGATGGTTCAAATGATGGATAAAATAATTTTATATGATATATATGAAATTATTATTATTATTTAAATATACCATATTACTTACCCTATTACCCTTTATATCCATTTGAATTTGATAATGTCGCTCATGTGTACGTGTGGAATACCACCTCCATGAAGAGATGCGACTCATTTTTTATTACCGCCTCACATGGATGGTCATAAGGATGGAAGTAATGAATAAATATTAATTTTATAATGTATTTTTTATTTCGAAAAATTAAAATATTATATTATTTATTCCTTTTCCGCCATTATAAAAATTAAAATGTCATTCATGCGTACGTACGGAATAACGTCTCCATGAAACAACGTGGTTCATTTTTCGTAACTTCCTTTCATGGATGGTTTTAAGAGTAAATATAATGTATAAATATTATAATTATAAATTTTTTAAGATTATATAGTTATTAAAACTATAACCTCCTTGACTAATATAAACACACCGATGTTATTTTATGGTTATAAAACAAACGGCAAAAAATATCCAATTTGAACTTAACTATTTTACTAACTAAATAAAACAGGGTAAAAAATAAAATAAAGAGAATAATGATAATTTAATGAAATTTAAAAAGGATATTAGGTAGGTATAAATCTAATATAATATTATTATTCAGTATTTAGGGAACTTACAATGCTATACATGACTTAAGGTAAGATATTTTCCTGTAAAAATGTTGTTTTAAAATTTTTAGACTCTTTCCCCAGAATATACCTATTATTTTGAATTTATTAATAATTTTAAAATTTATGATTCAATTGTTGATAAATTTAATTTTATAATATATTTAATTTTTTTTCAAAATTTTAAAAAGAAATTTTTTAGTGTTTTCAATATGGGTTATTTTTGTCTTTTTTTTACAAAAAATACAAAAAATCATTTTTAACATCTATGGATTAACTATATTTTCCCACTTTCATAGATATTATTTTTTATAAATATTCATATAAATGTTTACATGTTTATTTTTAAATAAAATATTTTCTCAATATTCTGGAATTTTTTAGTTTTATAAAGTTTTTATAGGGGAGCAAAAACCTTTTCTCATCATTATGAGATAACTAAATTGTTTTGATTATGGGTTATAATGAGTTTTTCATGGGTTTATGAAGTAAAAGTGAAATATTAATTTTTTTTATTCATGATATAGTATTTAATAATTATATTTGATTATAGATTGGCTAGATATATCCTATAATTATGAGTATTCCTGATATTACTCTCCAATTCAATGGGTAATGAATTGTCTATGAAGGAAAGAAATCAGAGAAATAATCTGTTAGGTTACTCCTATGGAATTAACTGGGCTTTAATTATTCCGAAACTTGTTAAAAATAAATTTACATAGTTAATAAATATGATTCTCCAAGATAACTATAGTATTCTTTCATTAAAATGGTTTTTATGGAAATATTTTGATTATACGGGGTAAGAAAAGATTATAGGTGAAAGGTTTTCTTCAAAGGAATATTTTAATGAGTTTTTACATTCCACAAGATACATTCATATTTTTAATATGTTTTATAATGGATTTAAAATGTTTTATTTAATCCAATATTGGTTTTGAAATTTGAAAATGTTCTATTTATGTTCTCAAAGTTTTATTTAAAATTTTTTAAATATATTTATATATATTTTTTCACATGACTTATGATATGCCGCAATTTTTATATCCCTTATTGGGATTTGTTTTTATTATCCCATTTTTTTAAAAAAAATTCATTGGATCTTAATATGGGTATAAATTTTATAAATTTCAATATTTTTTTCTAAGGACACTCATAATATAGGAATCTAAAGTGTTTTTAATGAAAAATGTTTATAAACATAATTTATTGTTTTTCTGGAAAAAAGTTACACTGTGTTAAAGTTTCCAATTTGTTATGTAATTGTTTTTCTAATTCCCTAAAACTATAAAACTAAAATATCATGGGAATCTAAAAATGTGAAATCCTTGATATTAAACTCATATTTATTGGTAATTAATTCAACGAGTTGTTATAGTTAGTTTCATTAGTAGAATCACTATCCAAATAAAAACCAGATCTATACTCATGTTATGTCATAGTTTTCGGTCTAGAGTGGATAGTCTATCTTGGAAAATCATGTTGGTTTTTGAGTTTAAGTTTTTCACCGTCATATTGGGGAATATGTATAATGTCATTATATGTTGGTTTAGGACTTGATGTATTAGACTCAAAGAAAAAAACATAATGAATTATAATATATTTCTAATATATTTTTTATCCATAAAGAATTTATATACTTTCACTCTTTTAGGGTAACCAATAAATATATGTTTAGGAGATATTGGTTCTAAATTTTTAGTTTTATTATGAGCACAATTAGTGTATCTAAAAACTATTAAATGATTCTATAAGGGATTCCCACTGGTTTATATTTCCTCTATTTTTAAAAAACCAATTTTTATAGGAGGGAATTGATTAACTAGGTAAACTGTTGCGTTAATTACTTCATCTCAAATGGACTTGGGTATTCCAGAGTGCAATTGTATACTACTATTTCACTCAAGGATGGTTTTGTTCATACAATTATCCAAACCATTTTACCGAGGTGTTTCCTTGATTTTTCAACACCTAAAATTACTATCAAAGTTACAAAATAATATAAATTTAGTTGATAAACACTCCATTATATTGTTAGTCCTTAAAGACTTAAGTTTCCTACTTCTTTTATTTTCAAAAACTTATTTCCAAGTTTCAAAAACTCCAAAAACCTAAGATTTATTATTAAAAATAAGGATCTAAAATTTCAATGAAAATTAATCAATGGAGGTGAAAAAATAAAATCCCCAACCATGAGATAAAATTTAAGAATAACCCCACAAGTCAGAGTGTATATATTGACTGAAAATTAAATTTTTATTTCAAAAACACTTTTGAGGAGAAAGTGAGAAACCAAAGTGACATCAAAGAAATAAATAACAACCATGCCTCCATGACCAATATCATCAAGACCAAATAAAATCCACTTAAAAAGAAAGGAAAAGCTTCAACCAAGCAATAAAAACAATATGATCAGCATCCACCTTCCCATCACTGCTCGGCTAGTTGTCATGTGAAAAAATACACAAGCCCGGTACAAATGGAAAAAGCCATACCCTCTCAAAACTTCCAAATCTGGATAGCGATAAAAATAAGGACCCTCTCTGCTATGAACATCTTCTGAAACAATCCCTTGAAAATAAATTGGATGCAATTTCTCCTGAACCAAGGCCGCAGTGCCACAAGAAAACACACAAAATGAAAACCACAAAAACCTCATCAAAGAAACATAGACCAAATCCAACATATTCACCCAAAACTGTAATCCTCTAAAACCAAACTGAAAATCCTCCCAAATCATGAGATTCACTGATCATACCTGCCACCGCCAAAGCACCAGGGCCAGTCTGAAGCATGCCGAAAACCCTCACTAGAACTTCAAAATTGAAAAACTGAGAAAGACAGATTCTAACTAAAAATGACCCACCAGTAGGCTTCAAAGCTCTAGAACGCCGGAAAGCAGAACCACCATCGTGAAGTCAAGGAGATCCTCGGAGCAGATTCATCCACAGTATATCAACATAAAAACCAAAAACCGGGAGAACATGCGAGAAAAAACAAAAAAAATCCAAACACAAACCAGAACATAGATCCCGTCACTGTCTTCAAAAACTCAAATACCATGGCGGACCACCCAGCGAACACACCGACGATGAGGTTGCAACCCTCAATCGTGGCAACTGGAAACTGACCACGAAGCCAACATCGTGCTGCCTAAAGAAGCCCTATTCAGTGAAGGGGAGTGAGGCAGGAGGAAAGCCAACATCGATGAGGAAAGCTGATGAAGATGGTTCCACGAGGTCGCACGACATCACCGCAAGAGAGAGATAGAGACGCCGCAAGCCCACCGATCATCACCGAGGTGGTGAGCCGAGCCGATCTGAGGTGTGGGGCAGCGACGATAGAGAGAGAGACCTAGGGTTAGCACCCCTTACGAGCTCACCGAACTATCATAGTGTATATACTCCAGTGGATGATTAAATATAAAATTAGATCTTTTAAAATCTATTCTCAAAGATTTACTATGGATTAAATACTCATAAAATTATATTATTCAATTTAATTGGATTTAATAAACCTTATTGATTTATTTCCTTAAACCATTTAGCATTAATGTTACCGAGGAAGTGATTTCAAAGAATGGTGTTATCATTTTGGTAAAATAAGTTCTTTTGAACCATCTAGCATGCATTTTTAGATTAATAACATGCAACCCATTCATCAAGGAACTCCTTAAAATTGTTTGAGAACCATTAATGATCTTAAGGAATATAAAGTCAAATTTATAATAAAAACCTTTTGATTAAGAAGTTATAATGATATGAGGTTTCTGTGAAGTTCAAGTACCCACCTCGCATTAAAAAAGGTGACAAACATATTATCATGTAGTTCTAATAAGATGAAACCTCTTCCCATGAATATACACCTTTTTTTATTTTCTAACATAACATCACCTTCCTCATACTCAGTTATTTAAAAAAAAGTTCTTCATTAGGGAACATATGAAAATAAAAATGAAATCCAACACATATTTTTAATAGGTTGAGGGTGAATACCACTTATTTATCATAAAAAATAAAACACCATTTGAAAACATTGAAAAGAGGGAACCCATTACATGTAATAGGAAAGAATGCCTTAAATAAACATGAACCAAAATCCTTAACATGGGCATGAATGTTAAAAAGAAAAAAACATTAGTACAAGCATAAAAAATTCTTATCACCCCCTTCCAGAAAAATTTAATAGTGGGACCAGTTGAAGAAGATAAATCTACCTATTTCCCAGAAGTTGTATCATGATGGTCCAACACAATGTGGAAGATCACACTTCCATCCCACACTAGTATGTGGAAGGAGGACCAAAAGATAGGTTTCAGTACACTTATCTCTCTTTCACTCCACCCAAACGAAAATGATTATGAAAAACTCACAGCACTTCGAACCTGATCCAATAAAAAGACAAGATGAAAACACTATGAAAAAGGAAAAGTAAGGGTTCCCATCCACCCATTAAGAAATCACATATGGTTGAATGATGGGTGACACTACACCCATACCTCTTTTGAGGTATCCAACTAAATTTCAATTGCAATGTACATCAACAAATTTTAAATACAATAAGATAGAATCCAATGATTGTAAATAATTTAACAACCAATCAAGAAAACATATCCAAAAAAATAGAAATAGATGTCCTTCATAACATTAGATATCACGACTCGTCCTTGGGGCCCGTGCCGTGACTACCCCAAGCCCGCCTTCCATAGGCCAGGGGCTGGCGACTAGCACCAAAGGCATAATATCCCAGAAAAAGGGAAGGCATTGCCTTTATAAAAGTAAACGAACACAACAAAGTACGTAAGCTAAAGTAAACACTAAGTAAACTGAGTACAAAAGTAAGTGATGAAAAGTAAATGGGCCAGTATAAAAACCCAACTTAAAGTACAGTACAACTGAAAAGAAAGTACAACAATAGTAAAGTAAAATAGCAACACCGAGTCGTCCTCCAGAAATCCCACTTGAATGGTGGGTATAGATTGTCTCCTCGGCTCCTCGGGTCCGGCCGTCCGCTCCGTGTACGTCCCTCCAAGTGATCCACCTCCGGGAACCGTCCAGCTCCACAACCTTCCACCTCGATCAGTGCTATCCGTCGTCTGCATCAAATACAATGTAGTGCGAGAATAGCCCATGCAGGGGTGAGTATACGATAGTTAGTAAGGACCCCGAGACCCCTGAAGGTGTCCCAGAATCCACAAAGGATAAACCAAAAAGGAAAGATACAAACACAAAGTATCAACCAACTCTACTTAGGTATATGCCCATACATATACCTAAGTCATCAATTCCAGTTCGACTCCAACTCACGAGCCTAAGTACAACCCAGTCCACACAGGAATACACAACCCAGTCCACACAAGAAAGTAAGTCAATCACATCGATGATAATGACTGAAAGTCAAGACTCAGCTCACACAGGTATACTACTCAAGAAGAGGGGTGGAGATGATTAGATGTAGCCTCTGAATCATCACCTCTGTCGAACCCACGTCAGATCCAAGTACAGAAATCGTCGCTACCGAACCCATGTAGGATCTAAGTACAGTAACCATTGCTGCCGAACCCACGTAGGATCCAAGTACAGTCGTCATCACTGTCGAACCCACATAGGATCCAAGTATAGTCGTCATCACTGCCAAACCCACATAGGATCCAAGTACATTCTTCTTCATAGTCGAACCCACAGAGGATCCCGACATAGTAGTCGTCGTAGTCGCAGCCAGCTCTAGGGTTTCCACACACAACACGCTCGATTCCGGGAGGGTACGCTCCATGAGCCAAGGGGGTCGATACATCAACTGTCACGAAGACTAGAGTTGATGTATCTCTAAGGTCTGCCACGACATAGGGGGCTAAACCAAATGAACGTTTCCAAGACATTGAGAGCAAGACAACCAAGCCATTTTCCAAAAGTACACGGCGTGTAGGTAAGCGATACACGCCGTGTCATCAGACACCAGGTACTACCCATGTGAAATGGCTCATGTCGCAGGGATGGTCGTGTAGATAAATAAGTACACGGCGTGTGGTATGCTTACACGCTATGTCTAAACCTCTAGGGTCGGTTCCATGTGCGCTGGCCATACCTGACCATGTGGTGGAGTACAGGCTCATGTACTTCACCCCATGTCCATGTATTCCCAAAATACACGCCGAGTCATCCCAAAGCCGCTTCTGTCATGGTGGAGGTAGTACACACTATGTTACTTGTCCGTGTGGTTCTGCCCGTGCCCGTGTATCTCCCAGATTACACGCCGAGCCTTGTGAAGCCGCTTCTGCCTTTCTATGAAGTGAATATACACCGTGTTACTTGGTCGTGTATTGGTATCCGTGTCCGTGTATTTCCCCAGAATACACGCCATGTCCATTGAAGCCTCATATGACAAACAGTGTGGAGAGTACACACTGTGTGTCTAGAGTCACATGTCGTGTGTTACTTTTCTAACATCTACAATGGAAGCCACAGTACGCTTGTACTACACGGCGTGTGATTCTGGTGTACACGCCGTGTATTTTGGAATTTTCCAGAAATTATGACTCTGGGTAGCACTCCTCCCGAGGCGTCCATTATTCATTCCGATGATCTGATTTCTACAAAACTTCCGCTTCTAGGTCTCCCCGATGCTCTGAGGCCGTTTACGATGTTTTCGGGCCTCCGATAGGTTCCGAAAACATAACTTGATTCACCAATCAAGAACGCTTGAAGAACTCCACATATTGACAAGAACGGTGGAAGAATCGGTCCGTGTTAGTTTGGTCCGGTCCCTTCCGCATTAGTCTGATAACAAGTGGTTTAAGAGGAACAACAACATGGAAGGAAAACCAATCATTACCCAATCCAAACACACCCTTACCTCAACAAAAGATGAAGAGCATTGGCATCACGGGATGAGGATCTATAGACGTCGTCGGAGTGCGTTCGAGGGGGAAGCGGCGTCTCATCACTTGTCGTGGAGAAAAGAATGGAAAGAAACTTCGTCGCTCCTTGTGATGACAACGTTCTTCGTCAAAGAGATGACTTTATTCATGGGAGGATGATGCTCTTTGAAAGAGAAACTTCCTTCTCCTTTTTTCACAAGTGCTCCCACCAATTTCTCCCAACCCAACATTTGCTAAAGTAAAATAATAGACTAATGCAATTATTTTATTAACACAAGTAATTTCAATTTCAAAATTCAAAACACTTAATGAAATTAATTAAAGTGGTTTAATTCATTAAATTAATGGGTTGGAAAGTGTTAAAGAGAGAGAGAGGAGGAGGTGAGTGGTCTCACATTTAAGGGGAGTTAACAAAATAAAGAGGGGGTTTATGAGAGTTATGGAAATGTGAAGGGTTGGGGCTCGTGTGGGCCCCACCTCACATTTATCCTCACATGGGTAGTTAGGATGTTAGTAGGTCCCACCCTAACTTCCCCATGTAGGTTATAACCACTTATGATAAAAATAAAATTGTTCCACAATTTTATTCACCTCTCAATTAATCCAAAAAAAATTAACTTCTTCTCCCATGAAAACACATCTTCAGTAAAGGTCCTCTTAAGAAATTACCGGCACTGCGAGTTCATCGGTGCCCTTAGATTTCAATTCTATGCACCAGTTAAAAAGATAGAAAAACACGCTCGTTCGTTCACTGAACGTACCCGAGATAAACTTTGGAAATTGATTCCGGGCACACCGGGCCTCAGAATTAGGTGCAGTCAGAAACTGCATACTCGTAAAATCCCAAAGAATTTAAGAAAAAAAAATTTCTTTGAAATTTACGGGCCTTTACATTACTCCCACCTTAGGGATTTAAGTCCCCGTAAAGCTACATCATAAACTAGGGAAATAAATGTGGGTACTGTGCATGCATTTGAGCCTTCCGCTCCCATGTGCTCTCCTGTAGGTTCCCATGCTGCCACCTGATGCACACAAGAGGAATAAACCATCCATGTAGGACCTGCTCCAGTCGATCCTCAATCTCCACTGGGACCTCCACAAATGTCGCCCCGCCATCGATGTCCAACTCTCCGTGGTCGATGATATGCATCGGGTCATGCATGTATCTTATTAGCTGAGATAAATGAAAGACGTCGTGCACCCGGTGCAACTGAGGTGGAAGATCTAGGCAATAATCCACCTCGCTTATCCTGCTGAGAACCTGGAATGGTCCGATGAAGCACAAAGATAACTTGCCTCCCGACCAAATCTCCGTAATCCATGTCGAGGTGAGACCCGTAAGAAAACATGATCGCCATCCTCAAATTCTAGTGGTCTCTGCCTCCTATCAGCATAGGACTTCTATTGGCTCTGAGCAGTCCGCATCCACTCCTGGATGATCTGCACCTTCTCTGTCATAGATTGAACCGTCTCTGGTCCTACGAGTGCTGACTCCCCAGGGTTAGTCCAACACATAGGTGATCTGTAAGGTCGGCCGTACAATGCCTCGTATGGTGCCATCCCGATGCTAAAGTGGTAGATATTGTTCTACGCAAACTCCACCAAGGGTAGGTGATCCTACCAGCTACGACCAAAGTCAAGGAAACATGCACAGAGCATGTCCTCAAGTGACTGAATAGTCCTCTCCGTCTGGCCAACCGTCTGAGGGTAAAAGGTAGTGATCAGACGTAGCTGCGTCCCAAATGCCTCCTGCAACCCCTTCCAAAGTCGGGAAGTAAAGCGAGCATCTCGATCAGAGATTTTAGATGATGGAACACCATGAAGCCGTATGATATCCTGAATGTAGAGGCATCCCAAGCTCTCCACTGATCCCTACTCTCTAATATATAAGAAGTGGGTCGGCATGGTGAGTCGGTCCACAATCAAACAGATGGAGTCGTTTCCCCTAGATGTACGTGGAATCCCTATCACAAAATCTATAGATATCCCATACCACCTCCACTCCGGGACCTCTAAGGGTTGTACCAAGCCTGCTGGTACCTAGTGCTCCGCCTTCACCTGCTGGCAGGTGAGGCACCGTGAAACGAACTCTACCACAACCTTCTTCATACCTGGCCACCAGTGCTGTCGTCTAAGATCCTGTTACATCTTCGCTACTCCTGGATGTACCGCCAATGGGGAAGTGTGAAACTCTCTTAGAACCTCCTCCTGTAATGCAACTGGTACCATGGTACGTCCTCTGAAAAGGATGTCGTGCTATCCTCCTACAGAAAATCCATCAGGTGCATGTCCTGTGGATATCTGTGCACATCACGTCTCACAGTCAACGTCCCCACGCTGTGCCTCCTGGACCCACTGAAGTAGTGGAGGAGTGACTGTGAGCAACTGTAGAAAGGCTACCCCATCTCTATCCACGAAGGATATCTGCAAAGCGGATAACTGCTCTGTCACCTCTCCAAGTAGTTGAATGCCCGACCTCCTACTGAGAGAATCAGCTACTACATTCCCCTTCCCAGGAGTATAGACTATCTCAAAGTCATAGTACTGGAGGAACTCGAGCCATCACCATGTCTCAGGTTCAGTTCCTTCTACGAGAAAATGTACCTGAGACTCTTGTGGTCAGATTAGACTGTAAAGCGCTCACCCATCAGATAGCGCCACCACATCTTCAAGGAAAATACCACTACTACTAACTCCAGGTCATGAGTAGCGTAGTTCTGCTCATGCTTCCTCAACTATCATGAACCATAGGCGATCACTGCTTGCTCATGCATCAGGATACACCTGAGTCCAATCCCTGATGCATCGTAGTAAACTACGTACCCTACGCCCTCCTCCAGTAGCCTCAATATGGGTGCACTGGTCAAGCTCTGTCTCAGCTCCTGAAAGCTCTGCTAACATCTATCTGACCACATGAAGGGTTTCCCCTTCTTCGTCCAAGATGTAAGCGGTAGTGAAACTCTAGATAAGTCTGTCACAAATCTCCGATAGTACCCAGCCAGACCTAGGAAACTCCGCACCTCTGTCATGCTCCTGGGTGGCTCCCAAGAAAGTACTGCCTCGATCTTCACAGGATCCACAGCAAATCCCGCCTCCGAGATGACGTGCCCCAAGAAGTGAACCTCTCAAATTCAGAACTAGCACTTCGAGAGCTTACCATAGAGCCGGTGCTCTCGGAGTGTATCCAGGACAACCTGCAAGTGGTAGGCATGTTCCTCCTTAGTAGTCGAGTAAATCAATATGTCTTCAATGAAGACTATGAAAAAAAAATTGAGGTAAGGCTGGAAGATCCTATTAATGAGACTCAGGAACACTGCTGGGGCATTGGTTATGCCGAAAGTCATAACCAAGAACTCATAGTGGACATACTGACACCTGGAGGTCGTCTTCTGCACATCCTCGTCTCGAACTCTGAGCTGATGATAGCCTGACCTGAGGTCTATATTCGAGAACCATCGTGCTCCCTTGAGCTGATCAAAGAGGTCGTCAATCCTCGGGAGTGGATATTTTTTCTTTACGGTCACCTGATTCAGGCGACGATAGTCGACACATAGTCCTAAGCTCCCATCCACCTTCTTGTCAAATAAAATCGGAGAAGCCCAGGGTGAAACACTCGGTCAGATGAATCCCTTTCCCTGCAAGTCCACCGGCTGTACCTACAGTTCTCAAAGCTCAGTGGGAGCCATCCGATATGATAGAGTAGATATCGGGACTGTCCTAGGGTACAAGTCAATGTAAAAGTCTACCTCTCTGCGAGGAGGTAGTCATGTAACGTCGTCAGGGAAAACATCTGCTTATTGATCCACCACAACAAGAAAACCCGGACTCTGCACATCAACCGCTCTGAGGATGAGACTAGCCAAATGATGTGTGATCAGTTGCCTCCTCCTCTATGTAAGTCCATCCTGTGCTGCAAAGGATTCCTTATCACCGGTGAAGGTAAACCTAGTCCCTTCCGTGCAGATACACCGCACTTCGCGCCTAATGCAGTCGATCTGAGCATGGACTGCAGCTAATCAGTCCATACCAAAGACGACGTCATAAGGCCTCGACGCTGCTATAAGAAGATCCCAGCCGAAGCTCTCACCTCCTAGAGTAACCTTACACTGCCGACACCAGTTTTTAATCATCGAGTATGCTCCCGTAGGAGTCTCTAGCCATAAGGATCGAGCAAACGGCTCTGTCGGAATCTCTGAGCTCCGAAAAAGGGCAGCAGAAATGAAAGAATGACTCGTTCTTATGTCTATAAGAACTTAAACAAGTGTGGAGTAGAAACAGATAGTACCTCGAATAATCTCAGGTGTGACATGGTCATAAACCTCCATTGCCTGAAGCTGAGCCTGCCTCTGTCCGCATGCACCCTATGGTTGGGGTGGACCTCTTGGCGGTGGTGGTGGTAGAACCTCGAAGCGTCATCCACCACCTGCTGCTCGGCCAACTCCTCTACCTCATCCGCCTACTCCATGAGGACCGCCATGGTCGAACCTCTGCCTATGCCTGGGGGGTCCCTCAACAGTCTGCTTCTCCTCTGCATGGTGGGTCGGGCAGTCATGAGCCATGTGGCCCATGCCCGCCGCATGCATAGCACTGTATACCTCTCGTATGACTAGCTCTGCTGCGTGTTCCCCACACATCTGAACTAGTATCCTGAGGTTAGCCAACTGAGGGCCTGGTCCGCTTGGACCTCTGCGACATCTGTCAACTGCCGGCTGTAGAAGACTATATTATGTGTCGCCCTGCGATAGACCTTGCTGCTGGTGTAGGATCACCAAGGAAGCTCTCCACAAGAAGGGCTCGCTCTAGTACTCCTGCCTGTGTCAGAATGCTGAGGGAGATCATCGAAGCCCTGATCTCATGCCTCATTCCCTGCTCAAAGGTCCGAACCCAGAAGAATGGGTCTTGTGCCATGTCTGTGGAATAGCGCGAGTTGTCGGTAAATCTCTCCGAGTATTGGGTTACTGTCATGTTGCCCTGCCGCAGATGTAGTAACTCCTGGATGCTCACTGCATGGAGGGTGGCTAGAACAAACTCCAAGCAGAAGAGGCTCTCAAAGTCCTTCCACAGTAGAGATGCCTCATCATTAACTTGGAGCATCAGGCTCCACCATCTACCTACTGCTGCGTGCAGGAGACTCGCAGAAAGGATCACCATAAGATCTGCTGGTGTCCCTACCTATCTAAAGACTCAGAAAACAGCCTCCATCCAATCCTCAGCTACCTGAGGGTCCATCTCTCCATGGAACCTGGGCGGACTCTGTCACTGGAACTCGTGCAGCGCACTCAGGAAACGTGCACTCTCCGCTATTGGGGCTGGTGGTATCGGTGGCCCAGCAGGTAGAGGTACCGCTGGTGCCTCCGCTGTAATGGGGCCCTGCATCGAGGCCTCGTCGCTCGGTGTGATGCCATCCTGCACGTAACTGGGAACCCTAGCTGGCTGTCTTCGTGGGACCATCCTGAAAAGAAACAGGTGCTCCACGGTTAATACAATATACCTGGTGAGCTGACACAAAGCAATCACAAAGGAAACTTTTGAAACACACATGCAATCAGTGTTTTCGAACACTAAGTCAGAAATCAGAAGTCAGGGTCCTGGTGTATGGATACATCGGCCGCCACACCAACACTGGACTCCATGGACTGATATCCACACTCAATACTCTAAATATCATTACTTCATAGAGAATAAATTACTAGAGTCCAGAGTTCTGCGTTAGAACCTCCCTTTGATACCAATTTTTCACGACCCGTCCTCGGGGCCCATTCCATTACTACCCCAAGCCCTCCTTCCATAGGTGAGGGGATGGTGACTAGAACCAAAGGCGTAATATCCTGGAAAAAGGGAAGGAATTTCCTTTATAAAAGTAGACAAACACAAAAGAGTATACAAGCTGAAGTAAACACTAAGTAAACTGAGTACAAAAGTAAGTGCTGAAAAGTAAATGGGCCAGTATACAAACCCAACTGAAAGGACAATACAACTGAAAATAAAGTACATCAACAGTAAAGTAAAACAGAAACACCGAGTCATCCTCCGAAAATCGCACCTGAAGGGTGGGAACAAATAGTCTCCTCGGCTCCTCAGGTCTGGCCGTCCGCTCCGTGTATGTCCCGCCAAGCGATCCACCTCCGAGTACCGTCCAGCTCCACAAGACTCCACCTCGATTAGTGCTGTCCATCGTCTGTATCCAACACAACGTAGTGCATGCATGACCCGTGTAGGGGTGATTATATGATACTCTGTAGGGACCCCGAGACCCCCGAAGGTCTCCCAGAATCCACAAAGGATACAAACACGAAGTATCAACCAACTTTACTTAGGTATATTACCATACATATACATAAGTCATCAATTCCAGTTAGGCTTCAAATCACGAGCCTAAGTATAACCCAGTCCACACAAGAAATCACAACCCATTCCACACAGGAATGTAAGTCAATCACATCAATGATAATGACTGAAAGTCAAGACTCAGCTCACATAGGTATACTACTCACAAAGAGGGGTGGTGATGATTACATGTAGCCTTTAAATCATCTCCTCTGCCAAACCCACATAGGATCCAACTACAAAAGTCGTCATTACCAAACCCACGTAGTATCCAAGTACAGTAACCATCACTACCGAACCCACGTAGGATCCAAGTACAGTCGTCATCGCTGCCAAACCCATGGAGGATCCAAGTATAGTCGTCATCGCTGCCGAACCCACGTAGGATCCAAGTACAGTCATCTTCATCGTCGAACCCACAGAGGATCCCGACACAGAAGTCATCGCAGTCGCAGCCAGCTCTAGGGTTTCTGCACACAACACGCTCTATTCCGGGAGGGTCCGCTCCATGATCCAAGGGGGTCGATACATCAACTATGACGAAGACCAGAGTTGATGTATCCCGAAGGTCTACGACGTCATAAGGGGATAAACCAAATGAACGTGTCCAAGACACTGAGAGAAAGACAACCAATCCATTTTCCTAAAGTATACGGCGTGTAGGTAAGTGATACACGCCGTGTCATCAGACACTGGGTACTTCCCTTGTGAAACGGCCCGTGTCACAGGGCTGGTCATGTAGATAAATAAGTACATGGCGTGTGGTATGCTTACACGCCATGTCCAAACCTCTAGGGTCGGTTCCATGTGCGCTGGCCATGCTTGGCCGTGTGGTGAAGTACATGCCCATGTACTTCACCCCGTGTCCGTGTATTCTCGAAATACATGCCGAGTCATCCCAAAGCCGCTTCTGTCATGGTGGAGGTAGTACAGGCAGTGTTACTTGGCCGTGTGGTTCTGCCCGTGCCCATGTATCTCCCAGATTACACACCGAGCCTCGCGAAGCCGCTTCTGCCTTTATTTAAAGTGAATATACACCATGTTACTTGGCTGTGTATTGCTGTCCATGTCCGTGTATTTCCCCTGAATACACAACATGTCCATCGAAGCCTCCTCTGAAAAAAAGTGTGGAGAGTACATGTCGTGTGTCTAGAGTCACACGCCGTGTGTTACTTTTCTAACGTCCAAAATAGAATCCACAGTATGCTTGTACTACACATCATGTGCTTCTAGTGTACATGTCGTGTATTATGGAATTTTCCAGAAATGATGTCTCTGGCCAGCATGCCTCCCGAGGTGTCCGTTCTTCGTTCCGATGATCCGATTTCTACAAAACTTCTACTTCTAGGTCGCCCCGATGCTCCGAGGTTGTTTACTATGTTTTTGGGAATCCGATCGGTTCCAAAAATATAACTTGATTCACCGATCAAGAATGCTTGAAGAACTCCACATATTCACAAGAACAAAGGAGGAATCAGTCCGTGTTAGTTTGGTCCGGTCCCTTCCACATTAGTCCGATAACAAGTGGTTTAAGAGGAACAACAAAATGGAAGGAAAACCAATCATTACCCAATCCAAACACACCCCTACCTCAAAAAAAGATTATGAGCGTTGGCGTCGTGGGATGAGGATCTATAGACGTCGTCAGAGTGCATCTGAGGTGGAAGCAATGTCTCCTCACTTGTCACGGAGAAAATAATGGAAATGCACGTTGTCTCTCCTTGTGATGAAAGCGTTCTTCTCCAAAGAGATGACATTCTTCGCGGGAGGATGATGCTATTAGAAAGAGAAACTTCCTTCTCCTTTTTACACAAGTTCTCCCACCAATTTCTCCCAACCCAACATGCGCTAAATTAAAATAATAGACTAATGCTATTATTTTATTAACACAAGTAATTTCAATTTCAAAATTCAAAACACTTAATCAAATTAATTAAAGTGGTTGAATTCATTAAATTAATGGGTTGGAAAGTGTTAAAGAGGGAGAGAGGAGGAGGTGAGTGGTCTCACAATTAAGGGGAGTTAACAAAATAAAGAAGGGGGTTTATGAGAGTTATGGAAATGTGAAGGGTTGGGGCTCATGTGGTCCCCACCTCACATTTATCCTCACATGGGTAGTTAGGATGTTAGTAGGTCCCACCCTAACTTCCCCATTTAGGTTATAACCAGTTAAGATAAAAATAAAATTGTTCCACAATTTTATTCACCTCTCAATTAATCCACAAAAAAATAACTTCTTCTCCCGTGAAAACGGATCTTCAGTAAAGGTCCTCTTAAGAAATTACCAGTGCTGTGAGTTCATCGATGCCCTCAGATTTCAATTCCGAGCACCGGTTCAAAAGATAGAAAAACCCACTCATTCGTTCACTGAACGTAACCGAGATAAACTTCGGAATTTGATTCCGGGCACACCGGGCCTCGGAATCAGGTGCTGCCAGAAACTGCATACTCGTAAAATCCCGAAGAATTTAAGAAAAATAATTACCTTGAAATTTACGGGTCTTTACATTATCACTGCAATAAAACAAATCTATATAAACAACTAATATCAAAGACACCCAAATACCACCGAAACGCCACCATTGTTGTCTTCCAAATCAAAACTAGATCCACACCAATTCACCCCTTCAGAACTCGCTAAATTAAAATAAGAGCTCACCTAAAATAGTTGATCCAAGGAAATCAGCATACCCATCTCCCACATGAAATAAAGTCGATATCATCCATAATGAATATATCACTAAATCTATTTTATATTAGATTTAAAACTATTTAATCCATATTGTTTAAAGTATCTATTATTTCTTCTCTATTTTATCCCACCCCTTATGTCTAAATCTTCAACATCCACTATAATGACACATGCATTAGAATGTTAGTGAACCTATATCCATGATTATTTGTCACTAATATAATAGTCGGGGGATTTCAAGAATAAGTCACGAATTGGATATTTTGTATGATTTTAAAAAGTTAAAATAGATGTTTTGGAATTCAAACATATGGAAATTTAATATATGTAATTCATTGAGATTGGGAGAACCCAGAGCTCAGTAGGTGGTTAAAAGCAACACTAAACAACTGTTTTTATCCTAACATAATTTTGGATAGTTAGGAAGTATCATTGGTCCACTTCTCATACAAACTAAGGATTCATAGTATACCACCAAGACTCTAGTGGCCCCACCAGGAGTCCAATTAGTTCATCAAACTTTTAGTGGACCATTGTCATATTTTTTTTAAATAGGGTTAAAATGATATTTTACCCCATTATTAATGTGAATCCCACTCATGGGTCATTTATCTTGTAATCCACATGAAGGAGGATTTTGGAAATCCCATCGATATCTTCTTCATCCTCCTCCCCTTTGATCTGGGGTATTTTGGAGTTATTTCATTCTATCGATCATATGTAAGAACTTATTCTTCCTCACCCCTTACCAGTTTTCATATTCATCCTCGAATTTTGGTCAGACCCAACTAGGTTTTGGAAGTGTGATTTAATATAATCATGATGGGTCACATTAAAAACACGGTAAATACTTATGTAGGGCCTATAGAAACCCCGTGAAAGTTGGATTATTAATATTTCACACCATTTATCTTGAGATTTTTAGTTATTTTGTGTATATATTTTTATGAATTTGGATAAAATTTATTTCACAAAATAGTGTCACTTTCAAGTTATTATGACCTTTTTTTACAAAATTTTTTTCCTATATTTTCTAAATTCATTTTAGGTAGTTTTTGGTGTTTTTGTGAGTGTTTAAGAAGGTGAACGATTGACACATAGTTAGTAGAAATGATTTCTCTTTCCGAGGAAATAAAGTGATATGTTGATATTTCTAGAAGGGGGTGAATAAGTAGAAAAGGGTTTGGGAAAACTGTATAGTCTTCTACAAATAAGAATATATATTGAGATTGTGTTATTTTCCATAATCGACACATAGTTAATCTAACCATTTAACCAAACCATGCAGGTCTCTAGAGGGATATTAATCCTTGCACAATTAGTGTATGGTTCATCTACCCTTGAGGCCAAACAATGTTGATGGGTTTTAATAATAAAAATATAAAATTTGTTATCTGAATTTACATAAAAAACACTCATTATTTATTACGTTTAATGGTGTCTCAAACCTAAGTATCTCCCTTGATGACATTGTTGATTTCTTCATCTCTAGAGAACTATTCAATTAATTCTAAGAGAATTAGATCCTAGAAATTAAATTTATGTGTTCATTCTCAACCCATTATTCTTTATGCATCCAATCCACCTGATCTTTATGAAAGGAATGATATATACAAACTTTGATGCCCTAATACATGGTTTTTGGAATGATCTAATGGAAATTATTATAGGATAGTTGAAGGATAGGGAGAGATAATTCAGGTTTTCCTAGATCAAGTGTGTTTTCTTCAAAAACATGATTATTGAGGTAGGTGTTTTAATAAGTTGTATTTTATAGCAATCCATACTTTTAATAAAAAATATTATATCTTAATAGATTAATACTCATGACATAACATTTCGATCAATTCCAGAATCGTTTAGGTCTAGTATCTTTATAAACTTAGAAACATAAAAACTGGTTCATAAAATATCTACATCATCTCCCACTTATTTCTTCATAAGTATAACCCTTATTAGACATATCATACTCAAAACCTTTATTTATAACCTATGATAAGGAAACATAATAAAAGTGTGATATCAGATTCCTAGTAATGGGAAATAAGGGAGATATCAGTGATCATATAAGAATAACATGAGCATAAGGGTATATAAACATGATCTTAACATTTGAAAACCACACACTATATATATGAGATTGTAATATTATGGCATGGAATAAATCATGACATTTCATAATACATGAATCATAAAGGAATAAAAAAACCTAAACTATGAGATCATAATATAGTCACAGGACATGTAATTTTGGCAAACACATAAGAATAGAAAATCATTTCCTTAGTAGTCAAGGAACATTTCCAAGGATATCATATTAGAATGGGTTCACTCCCAAAACCATCATAGTAGTCAAGGTTCACTCCAAATACGATCATAGTGGATATATTTCCTTACTAAATTGGGTTCACTCCCCATTCTAGTCCTTTTATTTCATGAGATATCAATCTTTACCCAATACATTTTGGGGGAGATATATGTACCAACAATCACATAATGAAAATTATATATATGTGTGACACAAGATCCTAATTGAATTCATTATATCAGAACCCATAAATATTTAATCATATCATAACATATGTAAAAGAAATAAATTTCATAAACATTTGATCATAACATAATCTATGGAAAATAAATGGGTTTCATAAAAATTTCATATTTTCATCATAAACATAAGCCATCCAGAGAATGAATAAATATGGTAATGTAGGATCATATTCCCAAAAATCATAAGTAACATCAAATAATGTCACCTTATATGGAAAATTATTTAGAAAGTTCACTTGGAATAATTGTTAAGTAAAATAACCTTTCCATTTTGAAATCATTTCTTTTTAAAAAGACGCTCAATTATAAACAAAAAAATATCATTGAAAATTACCTTGTAAAATTATAAAGGAAGATTCAAATAAAAATTTAGTCATTACTACAGGAAAATATGTTCACTATGTACCAGTTAAATAAAACATTCCTTCCATGTTTTTGTCAAAAAAGTCACAAACTACCTCATTTGGAAAATGAAAAAAATATTCCTTTCAAACCATTTTGTAAAAATTAAAACATGGGTAAAAATTAATTTAAAATAAAATAAGATAATGATAAAAAAATTATATATTTTTTTGAAATCTTGGACATGGATGAGAAATATTCCCCAATGGAGACTTAATCATAAACAATCATGAATATTGATGAGGTTATGAAATAAAAACTTACTTAGAGTTTTAATTACTTTGAAATCACTCTAAACTTCTATATAATAAATTTATATTTATTATAATTATATAATAGTAATTTTCATACTTATAACATCTTATATGATTCCTTTATAACATTTTAAATCCCCCTTTTTTCAATAATTATTTATTAAAATTTTTATTTCTAGGTGTTAACTGTTTCATTTATCATGAGTATATGAGTTCATTAGTTCCAATACTTGTACACTTATCTTGGTTTCATCATATCTAGAAAATTTATCACGATATAAATATAATATATATTAATTATTGAAGTTACAAAGGATTGAATAACAACTAAGAAGTGTGTGTGTGGGGGGGGGGGTGAATTAGTTGTTCACTTTTTATGAGTTTCAAAACTTTTAGAAACTTAACACCTACAAACTAGATTTATTTCCTTATAAAATTTTAGTAAATACTCATGCAAGAAAAATTTGGAAAGAAAGTAAAGCACAAAATATTTACATGGTTCTTCCTCAGTGTGAGAACCTACATCCTTACCATAGACACTCCTATGGGTCTATGGAAATCCACTATTATGAAGCAGTGAATATAGCTTGTGACAACTCTCATTAGACACCTTTTATCTCTCTATTGGAATGATTATACTGAATCCTATCAGTTTACACTGTTTTATTATAAAAAATATATCTAAAACAAATAATAAAGACTTTGTTGAAACTACTCCACAAATTTTCTGTCTAAATCCTTAGTCCAATTTGGTAGGTTCTAATTTTCTCAATCTGATGAGTTTGGATATGATTCTCTCAATATGATGAATCTAGATTTGATTCTCTCAATACAATGAGGCTGGATTAAATTTTTTCAATATGATGGACCCATTATCAATCTTCATTACTCAAACTATGATCAAATTCTTAATACAATATTTCTTAGTCTGATCGAAGAAATACAATCTTTTAAATAGGACCTTGCTCAATTTGCTAAAAAAACATTCAGCTGCCCAATCCTCCTCATGAGATCTCTAGCCGACAATTAATTTCACTTGACTTATTCAGCACTCCACCTTTTCCACTTTCATGAAAATTCCATAATGATTGAATTATCTGATAAAGTGTTTATAGGTAACATAAAAAAAACCAGGAAACATGAAAAATTTCCCCGCTTCCTTAAAATTCAAAATCTCTAAAATTCTATTGCATTTAAAATTCAATGTTGACTTCTTCAATCCTCATAATATTTCTCTAATATTTTCACAAAATTTAATTTCATGTTTTAAATCTTCAACTCTACACATAACCTTTGGAATTTTATTTTTGATTATTCATCATAATCAACTCATTATGAATCTATTTCTTTCTCAGCTCATAACGAATTCTATTTTCTTCTCAGCTCATTACATTTTTTGTTTTTCTTTCTCATCTCATTAAGATCTACCTTTATATTTAGCCGAATGGAAGCCTAAAAATGTTGGAATCCTCATTATGAGGGATTTTACCATTATGATGAAATTCCCATTCTGATGGATATCCCATTATGATGAAATTTCCATTACGATGGAATCTCCATACGTCAACTTTGAAATTCTTCAAACTTCATTGGCTTCACAAATTCTGACTTATGCTTCTGATCTTTAGAAACATTCTAAATTTTATAGATTTATTCATAATTATGGTATCCCCATTATGATGAAATTCTAATTTTTATTAAATTTCTCATTACTATGGAATTCTTCACTCTACAATTTTGAATTTCTTCAAACCTGTCCACCATTTATTCAAAATATTTTATCATGAATGTTTTTAGGATTTGTGATAACTTCTTTATAAAAAACACATCATCTTATTTATATTATAAAGCATGAAAATTTTCTAATTCTTTTCTTCATAATCATCTTTTAGAACTCTTCAAGAATAATATGAATTCTTAAAACTACAACATCTGACTTTCTTATAAACATCATTATTTCTCTAATTGTAGCAAAGTTAAATCTCAATCAATAAAAAAGTTCTTCCTACAATCATTTTGGATATAATTATCTAAAAACAATAGAGATTAATATGATACTCTGAGTCTGATGAATCATAATTATGATGGATATGGGTCTGATTCTTGAATAAAAAAACATTATTTTACAAAGAGGTTAGTTGTCAATAAATACAAAAACTTTGTTAAGACAATTTATCATAAAGGTTCTTCAATCAGACTCTTCGGATTTTTTGACAACCCTTATCTAAAAATTTTCCAAATCTCATAATTTTTTCATAAATAAACTTTTGTAAACAACTAAAGTTTTTTGAATTTTATAAAAATATAGCCTTTCTAAAAAAATATTGTCCTGACACCACAATACAATACTAGATAAAGTAATATTTTAAAAGGAATTACATCCCTCTGTGACAAGAAAATTTTGTGTCCATGTAAAGATAAATTCCCCTCACTTTTCATTTTTTATCACTTTTCCTTTTCTCTCCCCCATTTTATGATAACCATACCATCAGATTAATTTAAAAAAGATAAGTAAAAGCTTCTTACAAAGTACAAAGTTATTGATTTGTCTTACCATTTTTCAAAATAATCCAAATTATGAAGGGGTTATTTTTTATGATGTTTAAGAAGACTTGGGAGGAGCCATAACATGAAGTTTCAACCTCAATTCCACAAAACATTATTTCAGAATTTATTTTATAAAGATATCGGCATTTTGATATTTTTTAAAATTTATTCCAGAAAAAACATCTTCAGAATTGAATTTATATTTTATAAATTGAAAATTTATATCAATGTGTTTTGATATTTAATATTGGACAAGGTTCTTAGAAATTTTAATTGCACCATGATTATCACAAAGTATATTTAGTGTTTTAGAAACATTTGCTTTCAAATGTTTCAGCTAAAATTTCATCCATAACATTTGAGTACACGAATAAGTTGCTGTAAAATATTTTTATTCAACTATGCTCAATGTTAGTGAACTATGTTTCTTACTATGCCAAGTCACACAATATTCTCCCAAGAAAAATGTTCCTCTTGAGGTTGATTATCTATAATTACAATCTTTAACCCAATCGACATCAGTGTAACCATGAAACTTCATCTCACTATTTATTTTATATTACAACCTATATGAATTTATTCTTTTCAAATATCATAGAATCCTTATTACAACCAACATATTTGATTCTTTCATATTAATTTGATATATAGCACATAAATTAATAATATAAAAAATATCAGGCCTTGGGGCTATAAGTTAAATAAGACTTCTTATTAGATTCAGAAAGTATTTCCGATTCTTAGTTATTTGAGATTCATCTTTACTCAACTTTATTCTCACTAAAATAGGATTAGAAACTTATTTGGACTGAACCATCCCAAACTTATTTAACAATTCCCTAGAATAATTTTATTGAGAAAAGAAAATGTATTTTTTTGTTGAACTATTAAGATAAGGAATAAAGTTAATTCTACCAACATTGAAATTTCATAATTATTCTTCATTTCTTCAGAAAAATCATTAAAATCATTTTTTTTCATCCCAATAAAAAATTATATCATCCACATAAACAATTATAATTAGAGTTTCGAAGTCAACTTAATTCACATAGAAGTTTCTATCAACTTTTACATTTGAAATGTTCAACATTCTTAAACAATTTTAAAACTTATAATACCATGAACATGGAGATTATTTCATCCCATACAAATATTTCTTAAATTTACAATCTTTATTTTCATCCTCATCAATTAGAAACCCACAAGGTTGTTCAATGTAAACTTCATCATCAATTTCACCATTTAACAAAGTTGAATTGACATCCATTTGATAAAAATTGTAATTATGATATGAGATTACTAAAAGAAGCATTATAATAGTTTCTAATCATGAAACTAGGGAAAAAGTGTTTACAAAATCCACACCTTCCACCTATGCATATACTTTACAAATAATCTTGGTTTTGTTTCTTGAAACTTATCTATGTTAATTTAACTTGTTTCTATAATCCCACTTGGTTATAATACCATTTTTAGTTGTTGGTTGTGAAACAATTTCCCATGCTTATTACTTCTCAATCCGATCTAACTCTTCATTCATTGAATACACCAAATTTTTGTGTTCAATAGATTTTGAAAATAATTATGGTTCAACTCTTTAGATAAGTGATATTTGATTATGTTATCTCAACTTTATTCTAGTATGAATTGGAGCCTTCTAATTCACAACAATGTTTAGGATTAAACATGTTTTTTATGGTAAGAAATTTTAAAATTTATTTTTTATTTAAAATTTCCTCACAAAATGATTATTCTAAATCTTGATAAGGATGTTTTTAATTACTTTCACTATTGTTAGAAATATCCATTTTATCCTCCACATTATTCTTAAATTTTTTTTAAGTAAATTTGATTTTGAATTACCTTCACATCATATGAGTCCAACAAATTTTGTAAATGTTTGTTCTATCTTTTGTCACTTCTTCCATTTGGTGAATAACATATAAAAGTTCCTTACAAATATTTCTCATCAAATTTTCCCAAATCCAAATTTTTGTTTTTGAGAAAACATGGAATTCTAATGTCTTTGAATTATTTGAATAAAGGTTTTTTTGTTATATCAAATTTCCTAAGGAGTCATGTTAGTTTCTGGTATTAACAAGAATATATTTTGAACATGTACAATAGTACTAACAGCTTCTATCCAATTGAATTTTGAAAGTTTGTATTCTATTAATATACTTATTCCCATTCCCACCAAACTTTGATTATTTCTTTCTACTACTCTATTTTTTTGTGGGGTATAGTGAGAAATATACTAATGTTTGATACTATGCTTAATCAGATATGTTTCAAAAGTATTGTTTCTGAATTGAGTACAATTATCTATTCTCAAATTTTTTTTATGGAAAGCCCTATTTCTTTCTCAACATATTTTATAAAGAATTGGAACATTTCAATAGCCTCTGACTTATGATTTATAAACATGATGTTTTTCATCTGAGTGAAATCATTAATAAAAGTGATAAAGTATAAATATACTTTTATTAATTGTTTTATAATTTTCCCACATAAATCATAATGAACAAGCTCATGTGGTTTGATAGATTGAATCTCAATTCTATTATGACTTTTTTCAGTCATCTTTCCTTTCTGAAAAGTAATACAAGCATCTTTATATCTTATTTTCAATTATGATAAATTCTAGATAGCATCAACTTTAGAATGTTTATTCATGTTTTTTCGTAAGATGGCCAAGTCTTAAGTGCCATAATTTGTTTTCATCCTCAGCACTCAAGTAATATGAGTTGAATTATCCTATTTGAAATAGATTCCTACTGGTTATTTCTCATTTTGTAATAAATTTTCCATATTTGACACTTGTAATGATGCAAGAAATATTTTATAAAAACAATTTATTTTTCATCATCACAATGTATACTTTCACTAAGTACATTATTTTTAGCCTATTAATAAATAAAACTTCATTAGATATCAACCTTTTCAGTTTCAATCTCATCCATTACAATTCCTATGATTTTAAAGGAACAATCATTACCAAAGGTAACTACTCCTCTATCCTGACTTTCAACTTGTTTCAAGATTTTTGTATCACATATCATATGTGAAGAACAACCACTATAAATTATCCATGGTTTTTTACTTTTACTTTCTTTCAAATCTATCTCAACAACAAAGGCTCTTTCCTCAACTTTCTTATTTTTAACTTTATTTTCTTTTCTATCTTAAGAAAATTTTTCTGGAAGGAGTATCATACATATTTCATCATGATTGAAAGCCTAATCAAATACTCCAAAAAATTCTTCTAAACATTCAAATTTATTTTCTGTTGGAAATTTTCTAACATCTTGAGAATTCACTTTTTCAGCTTTCTGTAAGCTAGGAAAGTTACTCATTCTATGTCTACTATTTCTTGCATATTACTCAAATATTCTTCTAGGTAGAGATATATTGTTACAAAAAATTATATTACTTATTCTCATAGATTCAAAAACACCAGAAATAGCCACCAATTATTGATTTTCTATTTAATAAATATCTTTATTTATAGAAACCATGTTGAGGTTGGTAACTTATTTCATCCCTAACATACTCAGGATGTGGACCATTTTTCTTTTGAGTGAGTTTTCTAATTTTACAAATTTAATAGGTTTCTAACATCCTTTCTCCATAGAAGTTTTCCCATTACTTTTTCTTGAACTTTAAAGTTTAAAATAATCAGACGGAACATTATTTTTGGTAAGAGAAGATTCCACCTAATTCTCACATTGAGCCTTCTCAACAATATTAGAAGTCTTAGATTTTACTTCCGAAGATTTATTGATGTTTGAATTCATCTTACAAAAGGTACTTTTATACTCAAGAATTTTTTATTGAAACCTTTTAATTTATTTTTTGTCATCTTCCAACTTCTTAATAAGATCTTCAATCATATTTCACTGTTGAGAAATTCTATGTTTGCAACTTAAAATATTCTAGATGTATTATTCCTCCTGCTGGATGACATCTTTTCTTCCGTCAACAACTTCTTCACAATCTTTATTCACAACTATAATATCTTTCTTGAGAGTTTTGTTTTTCTCAGGACATGCAAAAATTACTATTCTATGTTGACACTCTCTATAAGATTCTTCACTACCTTCTTCACTATCTGATGAATATTTTTGTTTTATCAACTTTTTCAATGAAGGTTCTGAATTTTTTAGAAGTTTCATATTCATAAGAATTGTTTTTATTTTAGTCTAATTCAACTTTCTGACTCAACCGACTTTTTTTAGTAAAATTCATGTATTTGTTGGAAAAGTTTTATTCTTTATCATTTTGATTCACTTATTCCATCAATATTTTTCATCAGAATCATATCGATATTACCTAACTTTATTATTGAGGAAATTCATAGGAAAGTGTATAATTCCACCACACTCAAAAAATTTGAGAGGAAGTTTACCTTCATAATTTCCTCTACCTCTTCGATAGTTTTTGGACATAAGAGATGTTAGGGCCAATATGGGCCTATATACCCTGAGAGGGGGGGTGAATTAGGGTATGGATATTCTTTTTCAAAGTCCTTCCTACCCCACTGGATCTTGACCTCTTTATTACAAGGGTCGCTTTGTTTGCTCTTGTGTGTAAACTGTGATCACTTCTTTACTTCTTTATCTAATGATGATGCTTTGAATGCAATGTAGGGAAGCAAACAGATAGATACAAAGATTTTTACTTGGTTCACCCTCACTGGGCTACGTCCAAGGAGCATACGCCGACAAGTTGCCGGTCGTACCAAATTCCACTAATCTTCACTAGCTGTGGATACAATGTTCGGGCTAGATCACTTCTATGCCCAGGCTCACTGCCTTTACAATGTTTAGGGTCAGATCACTGCTTTTCCAAGGGTCACTCTCTGTTTCTCTCTCTCTGGCTCACTGCCGGTGGAGAGGATCACCTTCTTCCTCTTCCGAAGCTCACTACTCTGGAAGGGAATCCACTCACAGTTTATAGACCTGTAGGTCTCCTCATTTGCATGAATGAATGCATCTTCCTCTGTGTCTAGATGCTCTGTTGAAGTACAAATTTCACCCATAGATGAATATCTCTTTGCACCGAAGGTATCGGGCAATGTACTAGCTTCCACGCAGTCCGAGAAGCACCGCTGGAACAAAACCTTACTTGGCGCGCAAGTCAATCTCGGCGCGCAAGTATCGGCGCGCAGGTCACAACGTGCGCGCAAGTCCTCCTCAGACACTTGCGCGACTCATGATTCCTCAACTCCAAACTTGCGCGACTCTCTTCCTTTTACTCACAAACCAATATTGGCGCGCAACTGCCAACCGGCGCACAACTTCTAACACCGGCGCACAACTTCAACTACTGGCGCGCAAATTCACCTACGCGACACACACTCACCACTTGCGCGACCACCACACCTGCGCGACGGGAGCTCTGATTTATCAAAGTCTTGAACTCCATTAAAGTATGAGGAGGGGTTGTCCTGTATTTATAGGCAATCTGACCACCCTACGTGACGGCGCGCAAGTCACCTGCGCGACCCAGTTTCGGCGCGCAAGTCCCCTGTCATTTTAGACACTTGTGCGACCAACTCTCAAACTTGTGCGAACCTCTTTACTTTTCCATATTTTGATCTTTTGATCTTGAAAAAAATATGGTGCGCAAGTTTCCTATACTCCAAGTCCTCGGCGCGCAAGTCCTTTTTCCAAAAACACTTTTCTTCATTTTACGATTTTCAGGCCCTAAAATTTGGCAAACACTGGAAAACGGCGCCACCTTGTATCTGTTCTTTTGTACCGCCTCCAGATCATCCATTCCTTTTATCCATGTTCTTGAATCAAACATGGATCGTTGACCTCAACTCTTGAACTCAACATTCCACCATGAAATCCTCTTTGTCAACAAATTTGTATGTCATTGTTTTGCTTTGTCAACAACCACTACTCAGATGTCCACTTTGTCGACAAACACAATCACCTCAAAAATGCTTCAATGATACCTTGAGGGATTTTTCCCAACAAGAGACATGATTTTTTAATTCGAATCATTATCCTATTTATCTTTGGACTCAAAAGGATCAGCTTCATGAACTTATTTTATTTTAATCTTTCCCATTTCTTCAAAAGACATTTCATATTTCATTTTATTTTTAAACGTTGGAGATTTCTTCATTTCATAAACAATAATAAAGTTATACAATTAATTAAGAGATAAATCATCCTTATATTATAAAGAATAAATTTTCTAATAAAACATATCCACAAAGTTTCTCATAAGTTTCTTCACAATTGTAGATTCTTCCAACACATCTCAAAATCCTATGATGTTTCAAACAATTTAATTTACAATGGTGAAATATTCTTCAATCTGTTCTTCAACTTTTATTATAATGACTTCAAACTTACTACACCAAATTTTTCACTCTGCTTCTTTAACATTAGTATTCCCTTAAATAACACATTCTAACCTGTTCTACTTACTTTTTTAAGTATTGAGACCCATAACCTTCTGATAAAAATTCTATGATAAAGACATAAGGATCACATTTCTTGCTTTTCAATCAACTTATATATTTATCTTATCATTATAAGTCATAGGAGAATCATTCTTAATAGGTGGAAAAATAATAGTAGCATCATGAAAAACTTCATTTCCAAGAGATAGAAGATAAGGAATCATCTTATTTTTCCATCCATAATAATTTTTCCATCAAATATAGGAATTCTTATATTATTCACAGAATTGATATTATCTATGATAGATATTCAAAAAGGGAACCTCCCTATGATACCAATTGAAGTTCTAAAGGACCAAATAACAACTGATAAGGGGGAGGGGGTTGAATCAGTTGTTCACTTTTTATGAGTTTTAAAACTTTTAAGAACTTAACCCTAGAAACCTATTAATAATTATATCCTTATAAACGTTTAGTAAATAATTATGCATGAAAATTAGGAAACAAAGTAAAGAACACAAGATTTACAAGGTTCATACTTTGTGTGAGAACCTACATCCCTACCATAGCCACTCCCATATGTATATGGAAATCCAATATTATGAATAAGTGGATACAACTTGTACCAACTCTTGTTAGACACATTCTATCTCTATATATGAATGATTATAAAGACTCCAACTAGTTTATAATGTTTGATTATAAAAAAATTGATACAAAAAAAGAATAATGACTTTTTTTTAAAACTTCTCCACAAATTCTTAGTCTGCAACCTTATTCTAATTTGGATGGATCATATTTTATCAATATGATGAATCTAGATCTGATTATCTTAATATGATGAGTCTGGATCTGATTATATAAATAAAATGATGCTAGATTGAATTTTAAAAATAATATGGTCCTATTATCAATATGCATTACTCAAACTATACTCAAGTTCTTATTACAATTTTTCTAAATCTGATTGACTCAATATGATCTTCTCAATACGATCTTTCTTAATCCAGTAAATAAAAATTCTGTTGTCTGATCCTCTTCATAAGATCTCAGGCAGATAATTAATTTCACTATATTTCTTTACTGCTCTGCCTTTTCCACTTGTGTGAAAAGTCCACAATGAATGAACGATCTAATCAAATATTTATAGGTGATTTAGAAAATAGAAACATAAAACATGAAAACATTACCTACTTCCTCAAATTTAAAATTCTCTGAAATTATATTTTATTTAAACTTCAACAATATTATATATATTTATCTGCGATTTTTGCAAAATTGAATTTCATGTTTGGCCACTTCAACTCTTCAAAAAAAATTATGGATTTTTCTTTTTTGATTCTTCTTTATAATCAACTCATTACGAATCAATTTCCTTATCAACTCATTATGAATTATGTTTCCTTTTTTGATAATTACAATATACCTTTAGCTTCAACTAGGTGGGATCCTCAAAATGATTTAATTATCATTAGGATGTATTTAAAAATTATGATGAAATTATGATTCTGTTAGAAATCCCATTATGATGAAATTTCCAATATGATGGAATCTTCATAATTTAAATTTGAAATTCTTCAAACTTCGTCAGCTTCACACATTTTGACTTCTAGATCCAATCTTATGAAACATTATTCCTTTTATGGATTTCTTCATAATGAAATAATCCCCATTATGATGAAATTATCATTATAATATAATTTCTCATTTTGATGGAATTCATTACTTTTAAAATTTTAATTTCTTCAAAAATTTCCACCATTTCTTCAAAATATTTTATCATGAAAGTTTTCAAGATTTATGAGAACTTCTTGATCATTAGAGTATCATCTATTTTAGTTTAGAAAGTATGAAAAATTTCTAACTCCAAACTTCAAGATCTTATTTTAGAACTCCTCTATAACAATATGCCTTATGCGAACAACAACATCCGACTATTAACAAATTACTTTCTTTATCCGATTATGGAAAATATAAATTTCTAGAAATACAAAATTTCTTCCTTTGATTATTTTATATCTGATTATCTTAAATCAATACAGATGAATAAATGCACTGAGTCTGATGAATATTCATTATGATGGAAAAGAGTATGATTTTTGAATTAAAAAAAAAATTATTTTACCAATAGGTTAGTTGCCAAAAAATAAAAAATCTTTTTAAAAAAAATTTATCATAAAGGATATTCAATTATATATATATTTAGAGTCATCCATAAAATTTAGAGATATAAAAATGAATTGCATTGTTCATGGAGATGGTAGGAAATATGTACTCATGAATATTGTTTTCATTTTTAAACAGATCGAATGAAATAAAGGTAAATATTAATTCACCTTTAAGATATAATTATTATATCAAATATATCTTATATATTAATCAAATTCAACCTCATTAATATCCAATTAATATATAATAAAAAAATCACATCACTTTGTGGAGGTGGTAGTCCACGCATACACATGAGCGACATTATAATTTCTAAAAGGATTAGATGGTAAGAAGGTTTAGATAATATTGTTATTAAAGAAGTATAATTGTTTAATTAATAAAATATATAAACATTAAACCCATCACAATATCCATCCATAAAACATGGTGATGAAAAATGAATTGTATCATCATGCAGAGAAAGTAAGATGTACATATGTATGAGTGATACTTTCACTTCCCATTTGATGGAAAAGAAGGTGTATAATGATGTTTTAATAATAATAATATTTTTCTGAATATATAAGATATTTATGTTATAATTTTATGATATATAAAATATATTCAGATGAGGTAAAGAAGAGTAGAAAATAAAGTGATTGGGTAAGGAGATTACCTCTTATTTGAAATGACACATTTAGATATCCTCTAAAGGATTCTAGGTTTGTCTTATGGGAAGATCAGTACCTATAAAATGTGAATAAGAAAATTTATACTAGAAATTAGAAGATTTTGGTCAAGATAGAATGCTAAAAAATGGTGTGAATAAGTGAGGTATGACATTTAGTTTTATAATTATGAAGAGGGGAACTTTTAGAAATTATCAAAATATTAAATTATAATAAATTAATTATCCAAACAAATATCACAAAACTGAAATGGATTTTAAGATAAGGTATCATTAGGTTTTAATCACATAAAAAAATATAATTTATACAATTTTTGATGTAATTTTAAACCTTATCTTTTTGATTAACCCTTAGTTAACCAAATTTAATTTCAAATATGATAACACATTTTTTAATATTAAAGGGTTGTAATTTTTTATGTATAAGGTGAAAATTGGACAATAAATGGTCAATTAATGAAAATTTTACCATATAATAACCACCTCATCTTATTTAAATATTTTTTTGATTTTTAATTAATTTAATAAAATATTATTTTGATAGAATATCATTATTTTCAATTTTGACACTATTTAATTAATTTAATTTTAAATACATCAAGACAAATGGGGAATTAAAATATAATACTTTAAAACATCAATAATATATCTTATAGATTTTCAAAATTCATGGTTCCCATTAACTCGTTGAAATTATATATTTTTTTATTATTTTTAAAATCATTTATTATATTTTTTTATTAAATTGAGACACACTCCATCAATGCAATATAAGAAATTAAGGTCATTATATAATTACTAAAAATTAAAAATAAATATATATCATGAAAATAATTTTATTAATGTCAAAATAAATACTCATATTCATTCATAAGATTCTTTTTTCCCTATGTGGATACATAAATGATATTAAAAATAGAGTGACAATTTGTAACTATCTTTAATTTAAATAATACATAAGTCTTTTTCATGGAAAAGTGTCCATTAAATAACTAAATGTTGTGACTAAGGTGTTACATTAAATATTAATTTCATTAAATAATTATTCTGATGAATAATTATATCCTTATCACTTATTTTTAATATATATCAACCCAATTTACCCTTTACCGAGGTGATCAATTTTACTAAAGTTACTAAATATTTTGACCAAAAATAAAAGGGAACTATTTACAATATTAAAACCTAATAATTATTAATATTTAGTTCATTTTATCTAATTCAATACTTATAAATGGTATAATTTTTTTTTAAATTAAGTTCACAAAATGTGACAAAAATGTTTTTTAGAAAAAAATATTTTTAAGCATAAAACTAAATTTATTATTATCATATTCAAAGAAAAATAATTTTTGATTTGTTTAAATAATTTTATCAAGTAAATAATATATAATTTTTATCAAAACCATTCAAAAAAACTATTAATTTAATTTATTATGATAACAATATATTACACGCATAAAAACTATTTTCCAGAAAAATATTTGCTTTTCTTTCAAATGATTTTTATCTTCATTTATAATCATTCGATAACTAATGATTAAATTTTATAAATATGTAACCATAAATTTTTCATAATTTATTTTTTCTAATTAATACCCTCCAATACAACAACTAGGTGACAAATATCATTTTAAATAATAATATTTTAATAGTATTTTGAGGTTTTTTATGCTCAGTGTTGCATGTAACACTAGATATTGAATAAATAAAACTATTTAAAGAGAAATATTTCATAAAAATCTTAATGATTTACATATTTACTCTATAAAATTCTAATAATTGATCATGTTTTAATGGGTTTTTTGAAATATTTTTTGAAGCATGTCATGGTTTCTTGAAATTGGGTTTGAATGTTAAAAATATTTTATGAAAGTTTCCATGACAATGGTTTTAAATTTAAATGGAAATTCATGTGAAAAACTAGATCAGGGATGCCCTTCAAGACTTGTTGCAAGCCAGTTTGGATTCCTAGTTTAATGGTGGATCCATGGTGGTTTGTAAAAATATATGATCAATTTGGTATTTTAATTTAGGAATTTTTTATTTCATAGGCTTGGGTGTGCATATATAGTAGACCCCACCACATTGCTTGGAGTTTCACTGTTATTGCATCACTCAATGAGTTTTATCTACTTTTAGATAATTTTTTAAATTTGTTATAAACTCTTTAGTGATCTATTTTTGGGTATTTATAGATGATATAAGAAATCATTGGCTTAAAAAATATTTAGTTGATCTTGGATTAAATAAATGTTTCATTGATTGAGGTATGTGGCCTTTACATATTAATAATGGTGATTTTTTAGTTTTTTGTCTTGATTCTTGATATAATATGTTCATATTATTATTATTATTTTTGAAATTATAGTGTTATAATGAATTATTTTATAAATGACATGGGATCACATTAACTTAATAATCTCTATAAGGTTCATATCATACTACACATTCATTTGGTACCTCCATGGTTTAATGAGTACTAATTACCCATTTTATGGATTCTTTGGATGGGTTCATTCTTTTGTAATGAAAATAGATCATTAATTTTAAAATGTGCATTAAAAAAGGTTTTGATAAAAATTTGGATTTGAAGGAAAATGGTTTTACCAATAAATTTTTATTTAAAGTAATTATATTATAAAATGGATTTATCATGGAAATGAATGATTTTAAATAATGGTTTTGAATTAGATTCCAAAGGTACATGTTGGTTTTTACAAAGAAGTTATTCTATGATATTTATTCAATGGAATTGGTGTTAGTAAATTTAATATATCATACCATTTAAAATGATTTTTGAAAGTTTTTTTGATTTTTATTTTCAAGGAAAGTATATATTCCTTATTTTAATAAATAATTTGGTCTGATTGAACATGTTTGAGTTATTCCTTATCTTCCAAAGATTGTATATATGTGTGAGATTCATTATTTATAGTTTGTTTCACTATTTTATCACATGAAATGATAAACTAGGAACTATAGGAAGATCCTTCTCTCAAGTGATGGGTTGGTTTCGTTGGGTTGAGATACTAAGTAGGTTTCCTTTTGACATAAGTTTATTTGAACCTGAGGACACCCTTTAGAATAGCTTTGAGCCTAGGAACTTTGAGTGACTGTAAAATCTTTAAGTGATTTATGGGGTTCGATGAGACTTTGACTGATTGGACATATATAGGATATTATCTGATGATAGTATAACCTTGGGATAATATGGAATAACTAGTTTTTTTTATAAAGTGATGGGTGTGTTTTCACCACTACGCTTTGGTCATTTTTTGGTGTTTTGACCATTGTTTAGAATCCTTAGTTCCTTCAGGGAGTTATCTATTAATAATATCTCATTGGTATAGGTGAGAGATATTATTTTTGTAGTTTTTATTGATAAATAAGTTTGATTTTCTGAGAATTAGTCCAAGTGTTATGATGATCCTCAGTATTCTTATAGAGATTCGATTAAGTGATGAGTGCATTCCTCATTCAAATTATTGATACGAGGAGTTTTGGTTTCTTTTTGAGTGGTGTTTACTTATAATAATATGATTCAGAGTGGCTGGTTAAGTTGCATGTGAGGCAATGCGACTTACATGATAAACCTATTGATCGAGATAAAACACCTATGGGAGGTAACATCTAAAATGACATCAAGGATTAATATTTTAATGTAGGAGCATTATAATTTTTATTTGGGAGGTTGTATGAACTATTATATTTTCCTAATTGAGATTTAAAATTACCTAGTTTTGTTTTTCAACTTCAAAATCTAGTTGCATAATGATGATTAACTTGATACTAGGAGATATGGTGGAGAGAACCCTCAATATATAGAGAACCATGAGATGTTACTTCTTTAAGGATATACCTGAGGTATTACCATGAAATTGGAACATAAATTTTATAATTATGACATTTATGTGAGACTCAAGGGATTAATGTTGGTAGGATAACTCAAGAGGAGATAAACACATTTAATGGGGGATTTTTTTTAATATTTTTATTCCAAATCCCAATTTCTCTCTTTCTTATTAACCCTTCATTACTGAATATGATAGCTTGAATCAAGATCATGAAATAAATAAATATATTTAAATCTATGATGAATAGAACATGCATTATCATGTTTAAATCCTATAAGAATCTTACAAAACATCTTTATTTTCCAAAATTCCACTAACTCGAAGATACTATCATAAAAATAAATGACACTTTTGTTTTCACTAAATAACTCTTATGTTATCACTTTAATTCTAAAACGTTTTCAAATATTCAATAGTCTATATTTATTTAATATTATATTTGAATATTGTTTCTTACAAAATTTCCATGAAAATGTGAATTTAATCCTGTACATTCTAAATAATTGTTACAAGTTCTCTATGAGTTCATTAAATTTCGAAATTTTTAGATGCTCCATGAATCTTAATGATAATTTTTATAAAACCCCAATATTTTAGAATATATTATTTTTAATAAATTTTATATATTTGGTATCTTGTGATGCATAAAACACCAAACATCAGTAAATAATTTTTTAATAAAAATATAAAATAAAATACAGTAATACGTAGTTAAATGATAAGGAATTCTAATTTTTAAATTCTTGGGTAAAAGGAAGTGTTTAATTTATAAACATTGTTTTTATTATATTTATTTTATTTAAAAGTTATTTTATTTTATTTTGTGTATTAAAAATAATGAAATATATATTTTTATAGATATATAAAAAATTGATCATTTATACATTTACTATCAGATGGTTTTAAACAAAGATCAAATCATTTGAAGGTAAAAAATAGATTTTCTAGAAAACTATTTGTATACACACAATTTATTTTTATGTTAATAAATTAAATAAATCACTATTGATGAATGATATTAATTAAATTTTTATATAATAAAATAAATTTCATCTAATGATTCATACTAATAAAAAAATGATAACATTATTAATTTTAATCATAATAATAATTATTTCTCTAAAAAATATTTTTACATACCTTGTGCGTAGATATTAGAATTAATTACTAAAAAATATAGAAATTGAATCATAAAAAATGGATTATATATATATAAATTTAAATTTAAATATTATTTAATATGGTCAACTTAATTTTTATTCATAATTAATAGTTACCATGATAACAATCTTGTCACCACAGTAAGGGTTAAAAGGGTTAATAAGTGGTTAAACTAAGTGATAAGGCTTTAATTATCACTAAAACTTGTATAAATATAACAGGATGAGTATATTTATACCTTAAATTATTCTATATTTTATTATTTTTCCATTTTTATTCACTTTACTTAGATAATGATTTTATAATATTTTTAAACTTTAGATATTTATAACGGTTCCAGTCCCCTCACTTATAAGAGGGAACCTCCTATCCTCAATTATTCATACTTTGAGAAATATATATTATCAAATTCCAATAAAAATATACTTTAAACTTTAATCCTCATGTTTTAGTGGCTCTGATATCCCCAAAATACTATCTTAATAAGGATAAATGTGTATGATAATGGAAGATACTCAAAGTAGAGGTGACTGTCTTTACTAATCTATTTCAAGTTTCATTCTTCATTAAAACTCATAAATATATTACATAATAATATTAGTATAATTAAATCAATATCCTTAATATAATAAAATTATTTATGTTATTTATTCAACCACTTTCTATCTCCTTTCCATGCTATTGAAAATTAAATCACTGACTATGCATACAGATGGACTACCGTCTCAATGAAGAAGTGTATTTAATTTTTCTTAACTGACACACATGGATGGCTATGTTGAAAAATTTAATAAATATATATTATTTTTATGATATTTTTTATGATTATTTAATGATAAATTTTTATTTACCTTCCTTTTTTTCCATCCATTGATAGTGAAAATGTCACCCATGGAAATATACAGACTACTATCTCTATGAAGTGATATACTACATTTTCATCACCACCTTACATGAATTTTTATAAAAGTCTATATAATAAATAAATATTATATTTAAAACATGATTAAGATTTTAGAGATTATTAAACCCTGATGAAGATGAATGTACTAAAATATCTAAACTGAAACATGTATGAAAAACGAAATAGCTAACACTTAGAATATTGATTTTAGTGGAGGATTATTAATAAATGGGTGATTGAAAGTTATGAATAAATCATACTTGGTAAGATATGTATGAATATTATTCATATATATATTTATAATAAATGTAAATTTATTATACATAAGGTTAGATCGTGTACTAGTAAAGTTGGGACTTAAGATAAGGGTTTATGTTGTAATCACATATTTATCAAGATTATTTATGTTTCAATTTCTATTGTGGATTTTTTTATTCTCTTTTATTTAAATATAAAATATTTTCTACCAATTTTTTTTAATTATTAGTACAATTTTACCTCTCTTTGGTACTCAAAAATATTAAAATAATAGTTTTAAGAAAAACTGACCTTATTTCTCCTATTAAGTCAAGAATATTTCTTACTATATGTCTATGTTCTTAAAATTTTTTTATATAAGTTTTTTCTTTTAATAAAAGGTTTGATAAAGGTCTTTTATACTAAATTAAATTAATCTACAAATTAATAAAAGGAATATTTAAAATGTTTTCTATACAGCTCACTTTTTCATTTTTACAAGTGTGAAAATAATGTTTTATTTTTAAAATATATGACATGAATGATTTTTCTCAAAATAATGTCCTTTATTTATGATGAATATTCCCTTACATGTTTCCTTAGTTTCCAAAGAAAATTTTATTCCCATGGTTCTGTGAAATTTTAGTTTTCAAAAGTTACCAAATTAAAATGATATTTTTATTTTATTTTTCAAATGACTTTATAAAAGTATTTATCTTTAATGAAGAAAATATTTATAGAATATTATGATTCATTATGGATATAATCTAATGATTATATCCAACTTCTTACTCTTGATGGCTTGTGGTGAAGCATTTTAAAAGTTCTCATGAAACTTGTTTCTTTACACAGGTTAATTAAGTGATGATGGAATCATGAATGCTATGTTCTTAATACACACATATGTATGGATTATAATTATATGACTCATGGGTTTATTATAACCATAAAATGAATTCTATGATGGTGTTATATCTCATGAGATTATTAATGGATGCTGTAATAATTCCCAATCCAATATACTAAGGGATACTGGTAATAATGAAATATTCAATAAGTAATTGATGCTAGTAATAATTATTTATCTAATATACTGAGTGATATTGGTAATAATGTACTTTCTATTTTACAATTGGATTCTGGTGATGCTACCTAGTCCATTTTGATATGGGATACTGGTGATGATTCCAGAACCATTATGTTATGAGATTCTGGTAGTGATGCTTGATCCACAATGTTTTGATTTCCAATTCTTATGATTATGCCACATTATTCTGTCATCCTATATGATTATGTTATGTTTTTATTGGGTAATGATAATGTTTTAGTTTCAATAATCATGATTCATGTTATGAATAAGTTTATTACATGAACCTCAGGGCGTGAGATATATTATCCTAGGCATGATTATATTATGTTAATAACTTGATTACATTATCATACCCTTATTCCCATATTATAATCACTTATGATCTTTTAGTGACATATTCCTTATTTAACCTTACAAAGAATCCAAGCTCACCCTTCCTTATGTTCTCATTTCTCAGGTTATAAAGGGTGTTTTTAAGTAGTAAATTTCTAAGAAAGGTATTTTTTGAAATAAAATTTATGGGATATATTGAATATATTTTTTTACATAGGTAGATTATGTATATAGTATCTAATTTAATTAAACATATACAATTTTTGGGAATTTATATTTATTATATGTACTAAACATTCAAATAAAATGATGTGATATTTATTTATTTAATGATTAGGTTACCTTAGTTTGTATTAGAGTGGGGTTTAATTATTTTTGGATACTATGTTCTTAAGAATATAAGGATATAAACTATAATTTTAAACCAAAAATTATATAGTATGAACCTAAAGTGTTATATGTTGAAGTGTAGGTGTTATAATTTAGGAAAATTTATGATCAATTTTCTTATTACATGGATACTCTCTATAAATATTGTTTCTCAAGTAATTATGTTAACCATTTTTGTTCCAGACAATGGATGCAATTAGAAGGAATCATGTTATAAATGAATGTGAAGGGAAATGAAATGATGTACCTCATGAGTAAACAGATTATATGGTAACTATAATGGAAAACCCTATCTAAATACTTTCTTGAATCTCAAGTAATGAATAATAACATGTACCATGTTGATCTTCTGAACACACAAAGAAGAAACATTCCATAAATTCCATTATACAGTAATATTCACTTTATTTTTATAGGTCCCCAATCCACTAATTAAGGAATAATAGATTAATGTAATGGAAAATATATTTTCCATTAACTAGTGCTCCGAGATTGAAAATGTTTTTTAGTTAACTATTTCTTGGATAGTTAGGTTGATCAATGATGGTCTATCACCAAGAACACAAGGCATGAAGAAGAAATCAATTATATGGAATGGGGGGAGTATAATGTGGTATTTATCGATATGTATTTTCTTTGAAATCCTTATACTAAAATGGAGAGGGTTTTTCTAGAGCTGAAGTAGAATGATGATGGATACATCAGTACCAATGAAGCAAACTTTACAAGACATTCAAGGAACTCTACTAGTTTTTTTATCAATCTTGAAAGAAAAATAGATAAGTTATTTAGTGGATTTAAACAAAGTCTCTAAAATGTTTTATCTATTAGTGA
Source organism: Viscum album (assembly GCA_963277665.1). Taxonomy (NCBI): domain Eukaryota; kingdom Viridiplantae; phylum Streptophyta; class Magnoliopsida; order Santalales; family Viscaceae; genus Viscum; species Viscum album. The sequence goes on along the minus strand of OY728151.1, from coordinate 395,042,189 downwards.
ATTTAGTGGATATGAAGAAATTGTTTTATGTGATCTTAAGGTGGAAATTAAAGCCATAAAAACTCAATATTTTCTTGATTTTGGTGATAAAAAAATTAATATGGAGTTTTAAGGGAACTCAAACATTGGATAAAATTAAGGAAAGAAAATTATACTACCTAAATGAAAAAATTTGGGAAATAATCACTTTTGGAAATGTATAAAAGGGGAAGGAAGAAGTATTAGATGTGGGAGATCCAACCATCAAGAATGCGGTTGTTGAAGAAATATGAAATGGCAAAAAAAAGTTATAGAGTAAAGTTACAAATAATTTAATATAATATTTCAGATATAAGGATTTTGGGAATTATGTGAATCAATGACCTTATTTAAGAGATAATGAAGATAATAAGCTTTAGAAACCTGCTATGTCAAAAGAAAAACAGGAAAGCCTATAAAATCACATATGATAAATTTAGTCAAGTAAATTACACCGTAAAAGGTACACATTTAATCCACTCTATAACTATAAATATCTTATTTTATTCTTATTATACCCATTAATTTATAACTATATAATTTTCTAAAGGTATTACGTCACCACCACAATGGTTAGATATTGATTTATTGTTGAAAAATCCAAAAATTATGATGATTTCCTCTCAAATATATAATTTATGTCTAATGTATGTTTGTGGGAATGTTCCTACTAAAAATATTTTTTATTCACTTTATTGTTGAATTTTATGTGATTTTGGGAATGGAATAGTTCTCTCAATATTAAGCCCATATCAATTTCCAAGGAAGGGAAGTGAAATTTGATATTTTGAATCAACCCGTGATCTTATATCAAAGTGAGGATTTTCATGAACTTATAATATAAATTAATTATATTATATGGGTATTTCTACCTATACATGAGGTATATTTAACTAAAATAGTTAAAAATAAAATAAACATTGAATATATGCCCATTGTCCAATAATATTCTAATGTATTTCTTAAAATATTTTATAGTCTTCCTTCAAATCATGAAGTTATGTTTTTTATAAATATCATATTCAGTGATACACCCATTTCAAATAAACCTTCTATAATTTTCGCTATTTCATTATATGAATTAAATAAGAAACTCAATGAGTATTTTGTTAAGGGATTCATTCTTCCAAGTGCTACGCTATGTGGTGCACCTATTATTTTTATTAATAATAATGATAGGTTAATGTGTCTCTACAATGGTTATCATGAAATTAATGTGATCATTATTTGAATAAGTATCCTTAACCTTATATTGATATTTTGTTCGATCAAATATGATAAGCTCAATACTGTTCAAAGATTTAACTTCAATCTAGTTATCATCAGTTAAGGGTAAAAAGATAGTAAATACACATGACAGCCTTCCATACAAGGTATGGACCTTATCAATTTATAGTGATTACATTTGGAGATACCATTTTCCCTTCCATATTCATCTATCTAATGAATATGGTCTTTAGATATTACCTTGATCGGCTTGAGTAAGTATTTATTGATGTTATTCTTATATATTCCAAGAGCAAGGAAGACAATGAATATTATTTAAGGATTTTTTGATGACCATGGGAAAGGATATATTGAATTAAAAATTTATCATGTGTGAATGTGGGATATAGAAATAATCATTCTTAGCTCTTATAATTATAAGTGATGTTATATTAGTGGATCTTTCAAATATGGAAGTTGTTGAACATTTCCTTGATTAACCATGGTAACTAAGATACATTGTTTTCTTGGATTGGTTGAATACTATTTATACATTATTTTAAATTTATCATAATTAAAAAATCCACTAACTAATTTTTAATGGGAAGGTTCCAATTCAATTTATTCTGATGAATGTAAATATAATTTCAAGGAACTGATGAGATGGTTGGTCGGTGCACTTTTTCTCACACTACCCTGTAGTGGATAAGGGGTTCTGATTTAAAGTAATGTGTCTAAGAAGGGTTTGGGATTTGTTCTCCTGAAAATAATATAGTGGTAGTGTATTCCTCATACCAATTTAACAATCCTATGAAAAATTACTCAACTCATGATTTAGATGTGTAAGGAGTAATTTTTTATTCAAAGATACGGAAGCATTATATTTATGGTGAAATGTTTCATATATAATAATCAATCATAAAAACTTGAAGTATATATTAAAATATAAATATTGGAATATTATCCAATGGAGATGGTTGAAATTGATAAAATATAATGATTTCTCAAAACATTACCACCCTAGGATGGAAGACTAGTCGGTTGATGTTTTGAGTCAGAAGAACTACGGTAGCTTGTACTTAATAAGGATTAAAATAGATCCAATTTTTATTTATTTAAAGATTATTGATCTTGAAATCATTATGGGATGGAATAAATCCTATATTACTTGAATTAATGTTCAACCATCCATTTATTTGAATATTAAAGAGGTAAAGAAGGAGGAGTTGGAGCTACAAAATAAGGAAATCAACATTGCTAAATTCTACTATTATAGTGATAGAGTGATCAGGTTTAGGAACCAAGTATGTATCCTACCAATACTAGAATTGAAGAAGGATATAATGGATATAGAATATATCTCATAATTATCAATCCATCTTAGGAGTACACAGATGTATATAGATCTCAAAGATACTTTTTCGTGGGATATCACAATGAGGGATATTGTGAAGTATATATCTTAATACCTGGTATGTATTCAAGTTATGTATCAATGTTATTTGTATATAGGGATAATAAAAACATTGCCCATACATGTATATAAACGGGAAAACATCACTATGGATTTTAACCTAAGACACCCAAATACTTCTAAAGGCAGTAAAACTATTTAGGTTGTGGTTGCACACCTTAAAATGTTAACACATTTTATTTCAAATAGGGAAGATTTATCTCCAGACCAAATTTCTAGGATATACATTAAGGAAGTGGTAAGATTTTATGGAGTACAATTCTCAACCATATCTAATCAATATTTGAGGTTTAACTCATTGTTTTGGATAATTATTCAATAATAATTGAATATAAAGCACAAATTCAGCACTGTATACCATCCTTAGAAAAATGGTTAGTATGATAGAAAAATTGAAACACTAGAAGATATATTGAGAGCTTAATATTCTAATTTTAAAGGAGTTTGATATCCACAAATTCCTCTAGTTGAATATTATTATAACAATAGCTTTAACTTGATCATTAAGATGGATCCTTATAAGTACTTTATATAAAGAAGGGTAGAGATCCAATATACTAGGTAGAAGGTTGAGAAAAAAATATATTTGGACCTGAGATATCTTATGAAATATTATAAAATGTTAGAGCTATTAAACAACACATCATGGCAGCTAAGAGTCAATAAAAGAGTTATGCAGATAACAATCAATGTGATATAAAGATTGAATTTAGTGACTTGGTATTCTTATGAATATCTTATTTGATGAAGTTTGTGATATTTGGAAGTAAGGGGATGTTGATCCCCATATAAATTTATCCCTTTGATATTTTTAATTGATTAGGGATGATATCTTATCACTTGTAAATTCCACCAAACCTCTCCTAAGTTCACAATGTATTACATTTATCACTTTTGAGGAGGCATATACTTGATCATTCACATATACATAAATCCGAGGTTATACCATTAGAGTGTGATATTTTTTATGAGGAAAAAACTATAGAAATATTTTATTATAGAGATAAAGTACTATGGAACAACACTACTCATATAGATAAAGTTATGTGAAGAAATCATAAATTTGAGGATGATGTGTGGGAACCGAAGAAGGTAATGAGGTAGAGTTATTCTAATTTTTCCTTCAAATTAATGGAATCTAGAGGACTAAATTCTTTTAGAGGGTACAATATAACACCATGATAATTTAGAATATATTTATCTATAAAAAACCAGACTTGTTTGATTGCTTGCGATGCATGCAATACCAAACTTAAGTGAATAATTCCATATTAAAAATATAAAATTAAACAAATTAATATATTTTTAAATAAAATAGATAAATTTTATGTTATAAAATCAAGTAACAATATTAATGAAATATTTTAGAAATGATAAATAATAATAGTATAGTAATTATTGGCTAAACAAAAATTTTTTATTTAAAACATTGTTTTCATTATATTTGTTTCGTTTAAAAATTATTTTATTTTATCTTTAGTATTAAACTTATGGAAAATTATTTTTTAAAAATATATGAAAATGAATGATAATTCATTTATTTATTAGAAATTGGTTAGAAATAAATATAAAATCATTTAAAGATGAAAAAACAGATTTTTCAGAAAATTGATTTTTATACAGGCAATATGTTTTATGGTAATAAATTTAATTAATCACTATTTATTAATAATTTTAATTAAATGAATAGAAAATAAATTAAATTTCATCGAATGGTTTTTACTAGGAAATAAATGTGAATAAAATATTTTTATGCTTAAAAATATTTTTTTTATTCTAAAAATATTTTTTATTTGTTTTATGCATGCGAATTAGAATTAATTTTTGGCACCTCTATGAATTTAATCTTAAAATATGGATTTAATATTTTTAATAATCATAATAAATATTATTTAATAGTTTAAAATTTATTTTTTTATAAGGACTAATTACCATTATAAAAATCTTATTACCATGGTAAGGGTTCAAAAATATAAATGCGGGGGTTAAATTAAGATATATGTATTCAATTATAACTAAAACTTGTATAAAACTAATTTCTTGATTATATTTAGTCCTTAAATTATCAAATATTAATTTTTTTTTCATTTTTGTCCAATTTACTAAGATAATTACTTTATATTGTTTTAAAGATTTGGATATTTAGAAGGGTGCCACCCCGTACACTTATAAAAGGGAACCTCGTTTCCTCAATTATTGACATACTTTGAGAAATATATATTAGATAAACCGTACTAAAATATTTTCATATATTTCCTCCCCACATCCTAGAGGTCTTGTTATTTCAAAAATACCATCCTAATAAGGCTTATGGTTTAAGTTAATGGAAGAGACTCAAAGGAGAGGTAATTATATTTACCAATTTATTTCAATATTGTTTTTCTTTTAAAATAAAAATAAATATTATAAAATAATATTAATATAAGGGATTAATTATATTTATTACACTGAAATGTTTTTTTGTTAATGATACGACCATTTTCAATCTCATTTTCATCCAATAAAAAAATAAAGTGTTGCACATGTATATGTATGGGCTATCGTCTCCACGAAGTGACATGTTTAATTTTTTTCACTGACTCACATAGATGGTTATGTTGATGGATTTAATAAATATATATTATATTTATAATATAATTATTATTATATAAATATATATTATTTTTTACCTTCATTTTTTCCTGCCATTAAAAAATAGAATCATCACTTATGCGTGTGTACGAATTACCATATCCATGAAGTTATATAATCTATTTTTTTCACCAAATCATGTACATTTTTATAAAAGTATATATAATAAATATAATAAATATAAGTTATATTTATGACATTATTATGATTATATAGATAATTAAACTATGACTAAATTTTAAGGACCAAAATCATCAAACTAAAACATGCATGAAAAGTGAAACACTTAATACCTGAAATATTGATTTTAGTGAAAAATTATTAATAATTGGGTGATTAGAAATTATGATTAAATTATATAAGGTAATAAAAAAATTAATATGGTTCTTATAAATATTTTTAATAATAAAAATTTATTATACCAGTGGTAAGAGTTTGTACGAAGTAAGTTTGAACATAAGGTAAGGTGTTATGTTACGATCTCATTTTTATTAGGATTTTTCACGTTTCAATTTCAATTGTGTGATATTTTTGATTAATTATATATTGAAACTAAAATATTTTCTTATACTATATTCATTTATGGGGTTTTTAATTATGGGTATAATTTTCCCTCTCTTTGGTAATAAAAAACACCAAATAGCGTTTTTTGTGAAAAACTGACCTTGTTTCTCCTTTTAGATCAGAGTTTTTTCCCTACATATCCATGTTCTTAAAAAAATATTATATAATTTTTCACCAATAGTTAAAGGTTTTATTAAGTTATTTTATACTCCATTTTAATTAATTTTCAAATTATTAAATGTATTTTTTTAAATGTTTTCTAAATGACTCACTTGGGTCTTCTTGAAAAAGTGTAAAAAGAATGTTTTATTTTAAATGTTTACAACTTGAATGAATTTTGTTTCCATAATTTAATTTATCCATAAAAATTATTTATTTATAATATTCCTTGTTTATTTAAATAAAATTCTATTCCTATTGTTTTGAGAATTTTTAGTTTTGAAAAGTTACCAAAAGAAAAGGATATTTTCCCTTGTTTTTCAAAGCATTTTTCAAATGATTTTATGAAACAATTTATCATCTATGTCAACATAATTTAAGGATTGTTATACTTCATTGAGGATATGTCCTAATAATATCACCCACTTTATTAATCTAGACGAACTGTGATGAAGCATTATGATATTTCTCATGAAACCCATTTTTTTACATGGGTTAATTAATTGATGATTGGATCATGAATGCTATATTATTGTGCCAAACATATTTATGGTTTATCATTATATGAAGGGTGGGTTCATTATATCAATCAAATGAATAGGGTAAATGTGTTATATATAATTATATTACTAAGGGACGATTGTAATAATGCATGATCTAATATACCAAGGTATGCTGTTAATAATTCGTGATCCAATATACTATGGGATGCTAGTAATAATCTTTGATCCAATTTATTAATAGATACTTGTAATAATTATTGATCCATTATAATATGTAATTCTTGTGATTCCACTTTTTCAATTATTATATTGTATATTGGTGATGATTATTAATCTATTATGTTAAGGGATTCTAGAAGTGATTCCTGATGCATAATGTTATGACTTATTATGCTTATTTTTTTTCCACATTGTATGTTATTAGACATTTTTATGTAATGTTTTTCATGTCCCATGATAATGGTTTTATGTTGACACCCATGATTCCTATAATGAATAATTTTATTCCATGAACCTTATGTTGTGATCCATGTTCTCTTAGGTATGATTCTCTTATGTTAAGTACTTGATTATATTATCATACCCTTATACTCATATTATGTTCATTTATGATATTTTAGTGATATCTTCCATGTTTACCTATACTATGAATATGAGGTATCCCTTTCTTATAATTCTATTTAATTATGTTAATAATAAATGTTTTAAGTAATAATTTTCTGAAAGTGGTATTTTGGGAGATGAAATTTTGGTCATCTTTTGAACATATTTAATGAAATATGCTAATTATGTATCTAGTCTTCAAAAAAACTAAACTTTTATGAGTATAGGGTTTGTGTATTTATGATATGTAATGATTAATCATCTAAAATGATGTAATATTTATGTATATAATTCTTGAGCCTCCTCATATTGGAGGACTCAAACATTTCTTAGTGTGCTTAAAGAATTATCCAACCTTAGCTTCACTCATTCTATAATAAAATATTATAAATTGAACCATTGAAATTTAAAAATCACTATGGTACTCATACTTTTCTAATATTATGATTTTTACTGAAGGTGAATTATATAAATCAATATAAATGATTTTATGGTCAAAATAATTATCCAAATTTCTTTAATATTTTTCAATTTCTATAAAACTTTCAAATAACCTTAGATCTTCTTCCAACCTATTTAAGGCTTATCTATCCATTTCAAAACTTCATAAAACAACTTATATGACTTTGAAAAATATTATAACATTTAAAATATTCTTAAAACTTATTTCCAAAGACTTTTTCCTCATATAATAATTATTTTTTAAATATTTAAATTATCTTCAATTCCTTATTAAATCAACCTTTAAACTCAGACTATTGATTTTCTCTATATATTTCATCATCCAAAATTATAGATAAATTAGGTATAGTTCCCCAAATTTTAATCTAGAATTTACTCTTTAATCACCCTTCAATCATCAATTCTTCACCATTGTAGATATAACTTCTACCTTCCATAAAAACAATTCATTGATTAATTACATAAAAAACTCAATAATAATCCAATGTTAAAGATACTTCCTTGAATTTGTTCATCCAGGGATTCAAAGTAGTATAAAAATATTCTCATTATTAGGGGAATATTCTTCCAGAACCCAAGATCCTCAAAAATTAACTTAAACTACATTCAAATGTATTGAAAATAAATACAAAATCAACCTAAAATGAGTAAAACAATATCCCCATTTAATTTTTTTATTAATACCACACATTTCGATTTTAATAATCTACCCCCTCAATCATTGAAAAGTGACTGAAATATTAAACCTCCTTTCTCCTAGTAATTGAAAATAAATACAAAGGGAATTTATGTAGAGTTTAGTGTCTACTTATTTAAATAATTGATCCATGAACCAATCAAACCTAAGTCCTCTTGAGATATATCAGGGTTAAAAAATAGTGATTAATTGAGAAATAAAATTTACCTATGATATGTTTAACAAATAATACTAACTTAGAAACTTTAGTTTGGAAATTAGAAACTGTCTTTATTTAACACCTTATAACACTCACCCAACAAACATATTAAAAAATTACAATAAAAATAAGGCTTCTCTCCCTTATGGGTTACTTCTCCCATTTTGTAGAAATTTAAGAACAATTTTAAGAGGAGAGGGAACTAAAGTTAAAACATAACTATATGTTGAGAAGTGGGATACACTCCAACTTGTAACCTTAGTTTCTCAAAATATTTAATTAAAAGGTGATTTTATGGATATTAGAAATTTTCTTCATTGATGGAACAGATTATAGATTAATAATTCCTTTAATCACCTTTTCGTTCAAATAATGATACTCAATATTAATTTGATTTGATATTGAATATTTTACTAGATTCTTAGATAGATTTTTACCACTTTAATTAGGAAAACAAACAACCAATATATATATATCTGTGACATTTATATATTTAAGTTTTGACTTCATCTAGATCATCTATTTATTTACCTATGATTCAACCTTATATTAATATTTTTTAGAGTTCAATATTACTAATTATTTCTTCTTGGAGTTCTAGGATATAATTATTTTAACAAAAAAACATGCTCAATTTGATGATGACTTTTTATCATAAACATCACCTACCCAGTATATATCTACAAAACCATTAAAATCTTGATCACATTCATTATTATACAATAATCCATTGAAAGTGTTTGAGGTATATCTCAAAATTCTCTTGGCTGTTGGAAGATTCGATTATTTGGGATTATATTGATATGTGGAACTAAGAGTAACTACCTAGACAATGCCTGACCGGGATGTAGTCAAGTATTAGAGACTCTCAATTAACTTTCTGAATTCATTTTCATTAACAAGTTTCCCTTCGCCATCCTTGATCAATTTTATTAAAAATTGAATTGGTTTAGAAACTCCTCTTTATTCCTCTATTCCATAACTATTTAACAATTATTTTCCATAATTTTATTGAGAGATAAAAATATGTCTAACTACTTGGGTGATTTTCAATTTCTAGATGGATTTTAATCTCCCCAACCATATACATTTAAAACTTTTCTTTAATGAGTGTGTAAAATTATTCAAATATATTTTTTTCATCACTATTAAAGATTATATCATAAATATACATAATAATAATGAGTGATGTGGTTCTCATCCATATTGAAATACTAATATCTTATATCCTATTTCAATCTATAAATATCCTTATTATTAATACACACTTGACTACCATATATATCAAGAATAAAAACCCTAGGTTTCTCTATATACACTTCTTTATTTATCTCAACATTCATAAATATATATTTCAAATCCATTTGGAATAATTTGATGCTTCTTTATGATTTAATATCAAGGAAAATTAAGATTCATTCAAGGATAGTATTAGGAATAATTGTTTCATCAAAATCAATTCCCTCAATATATGAGTACCCCTAATATACAATTATTTATTTATTTCTAAAAACCTCATAATTATCTTTTAATTTATTCATAAAATCCAAATTTGTACCAATAATGTTCTTCTCCTTTTGTCTAGGCATAAGATCCCATGTTTCATTCTTTTCTATTTGATCAACTCATCAGTCATGACTTGAATCCATTTTGTTCCCTCACATGTTTCACTAACCATTTGGGGTTTAACTTTTGACAACATACTAGTGTGACTAGTTTATATGATTTATTTTCTTGTTTTTACCCCTCAATTATTATTTCCTATGATATTTTTAATTTTAATATGAATTTTATATCTTGTGTTTGTCCCTATGGGTTTTAAGTTCAGACCATTATCACTTGAATATGCTAAATCTACACCATCATATATATTTTTTAAAACTAGTTTAGTAGATTCATTGGTGAAAAAACAATTCTTATCAACATTTATAATTGATTTCCTAAGATCTTATTCATTCTCAAGAACTATCACATGATCACACTCTAAAACCATTTAATATATTTTTTATTATGACATGTGTATGAACTTATATTTTTTGTATAACCAATAAAAATTCCAGCATCAACTATTTTATAAAAAATAACACCACTTCTACCCTCATTCTTGATCAAAAGAGGACCCTAATAAATATTATAGTGTTTCAGATTCATATTATTGAGATATATTTCATATCGAGACATATCTGTTTTTTTCTCAATAAACACCTATTTTGAATAATTTCAACATTTTTAATGCAACACACCAAAATTGTTTTAAGGTTTCATGATATGTTAGCATGGTTTTATCCATATAAATAAGGTTAATATTCTTCTTTTTATACACTCCATTTTACCAAGGAGTGTCCGGTGTACTAAACTCATGTATAATACCATGTTTATCAAGATATTAGGAAAATTTTATTGCGGAATATTAGCTACCATTATCTAATAACATGATTTTCAAAACCAAACCTGTTTTCATTTTTATCTATCCTTGTAAAACATTTAAACATTTCTAATGAATTATATTTATGAGACATAAACATGATACATGTCAATATAGTGACTTAGTCAATAAAAATTATGAAATATCTATAGGTACTTGTTTTCTTTTTAGTCATAGGTCCACATACATCAAAATTTAGTATATATAATAGTCTTTGAGTTTGGATTCCAACACCATTCTGGATTCTACTCACCATATTTCCCTTTTTACTTGTTTTTCAATTTGTGATTCTATATTCTTTTAGAAATTTTATATTTCTGATAAAATATTCCATGATTGATTTATTCATGTTCTTTTTCCCAAGATGACCAAGTCTTCCATGTAAAATATTATTTACATCTTAAAAGATCACGTAGAAATATATCCTGAATTATTAAAATTGAAACAAGTTAACTTCAGTTCTCAACCATTTTATTATCATTGATCCATATTGTAACCAATTCACTAAAAACCATTATTTTGAAATATTAATTCATTACCATCATTATAATGTTATAATATACTCAACATATAACTTTTAAGCCTGTTAATAAATAAAAAATTATTGTAACTAATATGATTTCCCCCAATATTGGCCACTGTAACTCCTTTTATTTTAATTAGTTTTCATTACTTAAGGTAAAAAATGAACCCCTGTATCTTTCAATATTCAATATATTTCATAAATCACCTATCAAGTGAGATGATCAAACACTATCTCTAATATGAGGTTTCTTTAATTTTACTAATTTAAAAAAACATCAACTATATTAGCATATTATTTGAACTAGATTGTATCTTGAACATCGTTAAATTTTGAATGATAATATAATTGAGCTATAATTAATTTTATATATTCAATTAAGATTATCCCTTAATGATCACACCTGTCACATATTTCTTTAAAATTTTAAAAACTATTTTTCACTTCAATATTTTTATTAGGATTTTGGTGCTTTTGAGTATTAATTATTTTCTTATGATATCTCCCCCTTGATTCATGCTACATTATTAGTCTTGGAAAAGACATGTTCTACTATAAATTGTAATATTTATTACCAAATGCACCATAATAGAAATAATAATCTAGAAACCTCCTCCTTTTAGATAAATTCTTATACTACAAGGACTATTATCTGTCTCTATTCTCTGACTTCTACTTGATTAATTAAACCAAAACATTATTTGATTTGATTTTTTGATGTTTTTGGGATGGTATATATAGTTTTCATGAATTTTTATCCTTCCAGATATAAGGAATTTTTTTCATTTCTTTTGGTATTTTTGTTAATTTAGAGTGTAGTTTAACACTAGATTCTTCTATAAGCATGAATTTATTTAGATGTATGAATCCAGTAAACTTCCCTTATATCAATCTAATATATTTCACATCAGAGGACCATGATTATTTTTTTAACACTCACATTCTATTGTAGTTACTCTAATGTAGTCAAATATGAATTTCCTTTTTTTATTTTTAGTTTAAAAAATAATCATTTTTATTCACCCAATTTCCTTGTCCCTATTAATGATTATAAATTTCATATCATCAATACTTTTTTCTCATGATTATAAAGATTAAACATTTATATTTAATTGATAAACCCTTCCTTGTAAATCTAGAATTGATCATTCTTATTCATTTTTTTGAGTTGTGAAATTTTTATATATTAAACTTATAGTATCCATAAAAAATATATTAATCTCTATTATCATGGGTTAGTACTTGGTTTATTCCCATTATTCAACAATAATCTCACCATCAATCGGCGAGCCATCATTTTATGAGTCAATATATTGTTTTTCATATGCCATGAGAACCTTATAAGAGTATTATGAAGTTACCTCACAATTTCAACGCTCATCACTATCTCAAATCCATTATTCAACTAATAAATAATTTGTTCTAAAGAATTTGGATGTTATTTACCTCTTTCCTTTTGATATATATTGATTTCTCCTTAAAGATTATTTTTTTTCAAGAAAATGACTTTACTATTTCATCAACATAATATTCATTTTTGATCTTCATAGAAGACTTTTTAGAGAAGTGACCAATATTTTCATAGTTGAAACATTTAAGGTAATTTTCCCTTGATATTTTATTCCCCCTTATTGAATATTCTTGACATAAAAAATCTTCTATATTGTCTTCATAAATTGAATCAATGTTCTCATATTTTTTCTTTAAGTTCATTATGACTTTAAAAACTATCTATTTCTCTTTATTTCACTTAATTTTGAGATTATCACCTCTTATATTTTCATAATTGCCGAGAAAACCATCTAGTTAATCAGTAGGGAAATCATCATGGTATTTTTCATCAAGATCTAGAATCATGGAATCATACTTCTCTTGTAAGATTCTCTTAACCATATTATAATATTTGAAAGTTTCTAAAACCCTATAATAGAGATGGGAATCACATTAACTATGGTAAAGTATTCATAAAATGATTCTTCTTCATGCATTCTATCATCTTTAAATTTATTTTCCATGACACTACCCACTAAGGTCCACCTAGTTAGTGATAATATAATTGTGAATTCCTTAAACCTACCTCCAAAAGGCTAGGGGTTGGAAACCAGTATTGAGTAGGCATAAAACTCACCCAAGATCCCTTGTACTAAGGTACACACACACACACATATCCCCATGCCTATATGATCCTAAAATGTAAAATATAAATGATAAAAAATTCATGCATACATCTAAATCCCACAATTAGAGTACAATAAATAATATTGAAAAGCATAAAAAAATAGCATCCCACAAAAATCTATAAAGAAGTCCAACCTACTAGAAAGTGGGGAAAATATTCAAATGTGACTCTTGGTATGAACCATGGTTTTTCTAGCCTAATTTTCTTTTGGTTCATTGATAACTCTATTGAATAGTAGGTCATCTTCATAAGACATGACTCATATGAGAATTTCCCATGCTTGGGTGATTATAACAATACCCAGTAGGATACCCTAAAATCACTAAGCTTAAAGAATCAAGATAATATTCATCTCATCATAGGTATATTCCAATTAGAATATGAAACATACAAAATAACATCCAAATATTATCATGGTAGATTCTAAGTCTCATGGTAAGGTCAAAACCCCATTTCCATCCTAAGGTTCCACTTGAGATTCTGTAACAACACTCATATATGATAACACACTCCATGAGTTTGATATATCTAATGGATTCCATCTGATATGTCATGATCATTGAGTCTCTCCATAAGGAAGTAAAATTTGGAATTCATAAGATATTTAAACAAAGATAGGGGATCATACATAGGGCCATGAGGTATACCAACAACCCAATCTAGATTAACCCACTATGTAGGGGATTCCCACTCATTTATAGTGGGTCATAATGAATTTGAGAACCCCACCTAAGGAAAAAAATGATAGTGGATCCCACCCAGGGACATGGGGGGACCCCGAGAACTCAATCCAAGAAAATCCATTATAGAGGATCACAATATTACAACAAGGTTGTAATTCAAAACGATATGCTCATAGGGATGGATCAAGGGAACACACCATATGGAAATTGATTTATTCTAAAGATAAAGACAGTGGGGAAATCAAATGGGAAATTAAATTATGTGAAATAGTAGTACACAACATGTATTGTCGGTCCAAGGTCTACCCATGTCCTCCATCCCATTCCTGTGTACCCCAGGTCATTCCCGTGTACTTGTTTGTGTCTATGTGTTGATGGCCATCTATATGTACATGGTTGTATTCTAGTACTAGGACATACCCGTATACTATAACCATGCCCATTTACTTGTCCATTCCTATACCTATGTATCCTCCATGATACATGATGAGATACTGAGGTATGGTCACATGGAATGTGGTCTTTAATTTTCATGTGGAACCCTAGTGCCACAACTAGGTCCCCACACAAACATGTGTTCTCCGGTTATATGTCGTGTAGTGTATAAATTTCCAAAATTTTATTGTCTTCATGTAAAATCCTATTATTACATTTATTCTGATGATTATCACCAGAAATATCACCAGGAATCATAGATCTTATCTATTAGTCTCTCCCTATCACTGAAGATCCAATTATACCAATCTAATTCGATCAGGAAACACCACCACTACTCATGTCATCATCGTGTGTCAAACTAGGAAATGAGGTACCTTCAATTTGGTATGATCCACCTCTTTTCATCCTCTACAATCATTGATCCATGATTATATCCTATATCTTAATACTTACCCATGGTATCAATCCATTTCAAAAAAAAAATCATGTAATGATAAAATAGTGGGTATTCATTGAACCATAGGTCAAAAAAATTTCCAGGGGTGAACGTGTGAAGAAACAAAGAAGAAATCCATAAAAAATCAAATAGTAATGAACATCATCCATTTTTGGGTTGTAATAGACCTATTTCCATTATAATTATTAATTAATAAGCTAAATAATAATCAACAATGTCAAATATTTGAATCCCTAAAAATAAACTCATACCCACAAAATGACCGACCCACAAATCAATCTATTGGTTGATTGATTTTCTTTCATCATGGGATAATAAAATCGGGATAATTACAAATAAATAAAATTTCCTACCTTGATATAGGATCAATATTTTATGAAGAATGATTTTGGGCCTTTATTTTTAATGTGATCCACATATTCCATTGGCACACCGATTGCCTAAGCACAATCCATCGATGACCATCCATGAAGCTCCTCCAACAGTTTCTCTTTCGAATTCCAAGATTATGTTTCCAAACCTAAAATATGGTTATAAACGGGTTTATATAGAGTTCCATTTGTTCACCACATCATTACCTAATAAGTAAATTAATTCAATTAATTAATTTATTATTTTCACCTGCAACAAATTTTCAACAAACGCCTGACGCTGAAAAAGATTTTGTTTTTCCTAGGATAAATATCACATTCAAAACTCAATGATGGTATAATATTTCCAATACAATACTCTATTCAAGATTTATTCCACCTTTTTAGGATAAATTCATGAGCATGACATTAATATAATTAATATTTTTTAAATATAATTTTGGAGCTCATCAGGCCCCATAATCTCACATTATATTAGTTCCTAGATTAAAAAATATTACTAGACATATTTAAAATATTTACATGAAAAAATAGAGATAATAAAACTACATTAGGTATATTTTATATGAAAATAAAAAATGACTACTCTAAAAGGTCTGGGTATTGAGCCGACATCTGAGTCTCCCATTCCCAAGTTCTCTTCTGAAGATTCTCATACTACCATTGTATACATACCAAAGGAATTACTCATACATGGAGGATATTATCCTGTTGATCCTCAATCTCTACTAAGTAATCCACAAAATTTTCTCAATCCTTAATATCCAACTCTCCGTATTATATAACATATAATGACTTGTAAACATATCTCCTCAGCAATGACAAGTGAAATACATCATGTACCCAGTCTAACCATAGTGCCAGAGACAAGTTGTATTCCACCTCACAAACTCTACACAGTATCTAAAAAGGCCCAGTTAATCAAGGTGATATCTTTATACCCCAAAAAATATCCACAATCTATATCGAGTTGATACTTTTAGGAACATGTTTTCTCCCTCCTAGAACTCTAATTTTATCTATTTTCATTCTGAATAATACTTTTGATGTCTCTAGGAAGCTTTATTCACACCCGAATGATTTGAACCTTCTCTATCGTAGCTCACATCAACTCTAGACCCATGAGACCAGACTCACCTATGTTAGTCCAATATACTAGTGACTTGTTGGGTCACCGATAAAAATATTTGAATGGCACCATACTAATGGTGAAATGGTAGATATTTTAGTATGAAAACACCACCATGGGTAGGCAATCCTACCAACTATGGATGAATTCCTACATGTAAGCTCACAAAATATCCTCCAATACATGAATAGTCCACTATATTTGGACATCAATATAGGGTTTTAATTCCATTATCAGACATAATTGAATCCAAAAGTCTTTCTGGAATCCTCTCTATAATCGTGATGTGAAGAAAACATCACGATGTAAAATTATTGTCAAGGGAACTCTATGAAGCCTAACTATATCATGCATGTAGAGACATCCCAATCTCTCTACCAAACTTTACTCTTGCATATATTGAAATTGGGACAACTTGGTGACTTGGTCTACAATCACCCATATAGAATCATTTCCTATGTTCATATATGGTAACCCCATCACGAATTACATATATATACAATATCACTTCCACTTTAGCACCTCATGTTTTTGAGGTAAACCCACTGGAACTTGGTTCTCAAACATCACCTACTGAAAAGTGAGGCATAAAGAGATAAACTTTTCTACAATATTCTTCATAAATGACCACTTGAACTAATAGTAGTGGCCCGAGTATATCTTTTACACACCTGGATGTACTACCAAAGGTGATATATGAGACTCCATCATCACCTCCTCCAAAAAAATCATTGTCACCATATTTCATCCTCTAAAAAGGATAATGCTCTTCACCCCTTTTGAAAATCTATTAGGGAAACATACAATGAATATTAGAGTATGCATGGTCTCAAAATTAGTATCTCTATGCTGGGATCCCCTAACACGTTGTTCAAGAGATGGTGTAACAACCATCGATTTTAGATAAGATGTATCGTCCTCATTCAAGAAGGATAACTGAAAAAAGGATAACTACTCTAAATCCTCAGTCAAAAAATGAGAACAAGATCTTCTTCTGAGATAATATACCACTATGTTTCCCTTTATAGGAGTATAGAATATGTTGATGTCATAATCTTAGAAGAACTATTTCCATACACTATATATCAAGTTAATATACTTCTAAGAGAAGATGTATTTGAGACTATAATGGTCAGAATTGATGATAAATTTCCCACCTATAAGGTTGTGTCACCACATCTTCAGTTCGAAGACTACCACTACCAACTCATGATCATGTTCCATGTAGTTCTACTCAGATGGTCTCAACTACCTAGACCCATAGGTAATCACCACCTTTATATGCATCAGAACACAACCAAGTTTGGACCCTGTAGCATTATATTACACTACATAGTAAACAATCTCCTCTGAAAACCTCAAGATGGGGGTGTTTATCAATCTCTTCCTCAACTCATGAAAATATTTTTGGTACCCTTTTTTCCACAGAAAAGGCTATCAATTTTTGGTCAATTCCCTCAATGGTGATGATATCCTAGATAAATAAGGCACAAATATCCTATAATAGTTGGCCAACCCAAGAAAGATCTAAATCGCCATCACAACCTTGGGTGGATCCTAATCTAACATTAACTCAACCTTTGCTGGATCTAGTACTACACCATTTGTTGAGATGACATGTCCTGGAAAGTAAACCTCCTGAATCTAGAACTGACACTTTGTGAGCTTCCCATAAGGATGGTTCTCTCAGACTATGTTCAAGACCATCCTCAAGGGTCTTTCATGATCCTCATCAGACATTTAATACAATAGTATATCATTTCTAAATACTAATAAAAATTAGTCTAAGAAAGGATAAAAGATCCAGTTCATGAGTCCCACGAACACTACTGGGGAGTTTTTCATACCACAGGGAATCACCAAGTAATCATAGTGATCATAATGACATACAAATTACATATTTGGTATATCATCATCTTGTACTCATAGATGGTGATATCAGGATCCTTGGTCAATCTTGGAGAACCAATATTTCATTATCAAAAAATTGAATAGGCCATCAATCCTTGTTAGTGGTTACTTATTATTCATTATCACCTGGTTTAGGAACTAATAATTCATGCACAAACTCAATTCCCCATCCACCTTCTTGGTGAAAACACTAGGTCCGCCCAAAGTGGAACACTAGGTCTAAAATATCCCTTCCTCTACAAGTCCTCTAACTACACACTCATCAAATGAAGTTCTATGGTATCCATATGATATGATTTTATAGATATTAGAGAAATTTTTGGGTTTAAGTCAATGAATAAGTCTATCTCTTTGTAGGGAGATAAACCTAACATGTCCTTAGGAAATACATCACCATACTCAGCCATGAAAAGAGGAGACTAACAGCCCATAACATCCACTACACCAAGATTCATTCTTTCCAAATGGTGATTAATCGATTGCACACACCTATTTATGATCTCATCTTGATTCTCACAAGTCTCCTTATTTTCTATGAAGGAGAAACATGTTTAATCTACAAGGAAACACCACATACTCTACCTAAAATAGTCAATATATACATAAAATGTGTATATCTAGTCCATTCCTAAGATAGAGTCGTAAGGACTCATCTCGGCCACAAATAAATCCCATTAAAAAATCTATCTGTCAAGTGTTTGTTCACTCTATTGAAAAACGTTTGTGATCTCTAAGGAATCTCTGGTTGAAGTATCCAAGTGTTAGGGTTGAGCCAAAGGATCCATCAGAACCTATAGGCCTCAAACTAGTTATATAGAATAAATAGATTGTCTCATGATTGTGTATATAAAAATTATAGATAATGTAGAAAATAAACATATCATACCACTAATCATCTCAGGATCCTTAGATCAAAGGTATCAATGGTATGTAGCTTCCCTCACCCCTATATACCAACTTCCTGAGCCTGGTGGGGACCACCTGGTGGTTGTGGTGGAACAAGTTAAACTATAATCCACCTATATCTTCTCTACATACTCCTATAACACATATGACTTTCTAAAGAGATGCATGATCCAATAGTATTTTATCCCTTAGCGACACATCCACTATCTCCCTATAAACTATATGTTGGGTCGGAAAATCCCCTACAAGATGTCCTCGAACATCCAAAGAGTATCACCAACCCTCTCTAGGATGTATAAAACCATCCTAATATTATTAAAAAGCATAAACTTTTTCCTGATATCTACCCCTAAAATTTATCGCATGTATGGATCCCTGTGTCTGCCATTTTTTACCTATTACCAAAGTCTATGCCTCTCTATGTCCACCACTAGAACCCACTGTTGGTGTCTACTCGACCAAAAAGATCTCTATCACCAAATCATGCTCCAAAACTCCAGCATAAAAAGGAATGAATATATATATCACAATAAATTAGATATACCTATATAAACCTGACTCAAATTTCTATTCATCAAATAATGGATCCTAAACCATATCTATTAAGTATAGTGAGAGGTTGGTAAATTTTGACGAATACTTATCCATAATCATGCTTCCCTTCCATAGCTATAAAATATCAGGGATGTGAACCACACACATTGTAACTGGAGAGTACTCCTCTTTGATGAGGTTCTAAAAATATATCCATAAAAGAGTCACCTCATCGTATGACCGAACCACGAGGCTCCACAAAAACCCTATAGAACCATGAAGAAGGCTCATCACCCAAACCACCATTTGGTTTGCATGTGTACTGAAGAGATGGATGACACTTTTAACAACCTAGATCCAATCATAAATTTATTATGGGTATGAATTTACCTTAATCTTTAGGGTTCACTAACACTGAAAATCATGAAGCATGCTCAACCGACACACCGCATTCGTTGGTACTGCTGGTACTATGTACTGCTTGATAAGTGAAGGTATGTATAGAAAACCAACCCTACCTACTGAATAAGTCATTGTATTGAAGAATATTTAGTAAGGAGATCATACTCATGATCATAATGTTGAATCCTAGAGGGAAATAAATATAGAGGCATCTTGAAATAGACAAGATGTAGCAAGGATAATGAGTATATCTGGGGTGCTAACTCAATAAGTACATGAAATACAACCCATTATTATATGATGCATGTACTAATTTTTTTTTTCTAAAACCAATTTATACCTATAATGAGTTGAAATAAAGGTAATAAGAGTCTTGGTGTGTTGATACATTGACTGCCACAACAACACTAGAGTCCCTACCCTGAAAGAAAAACTCGTAACACTTAACACTATTTCCATAAAACCCAAATCAATCTCATATCTAGATAACAATACAAAGTCTATTCCTATTATGAAAACTGGATCTGATACCACTCTATCATGAACCAAGCCACCGTGGACCACCTGGACAGTGATAAGCTGAGTGTGACTACTCCAAGACCACCTCTAGTAGGCTAGGGGTTGGCAAACAACACTGAGTAGGGGTAAAACTCACATGGGAGGCCTTATCATAAGATACATACATATACATAGAAATCTGAAAGAACATGTGATCTAGAAATAAAAAATAAAACTAAAACTAAATGCATGCATATATATAAATCCAGTAGTCATAGTTTGATGAATGATAATGGAAGGCATAAATTCCAAAATACACGCCCACCAAAACTTTAAATAATTCCATCATACTAGAAATAAGGGAAAATAGTGAAATGTGACTCTTGGTATGAACCATGGTTAGTCTATCCCATTCCAAGCCTTGTATTCTACTGGTCCATTGAGAACCCCATTAAATAGATGGCCATCTACATAAGACACAACATGTGAGCCAAGATCCCATGAAGGGGTGAGTATAACAATACCCAGTAGGACACCCCAAAATCACTAATAATAATGAATCAAGATAATAGGCAGCTCATCATAGGGATATATAAATTATAATATGATACATATAATAAAAAATCCTGATATAATCATGGTAGACACTAAGTGTCAAGGTAAGGTTACAACCACATTTTTGGCTTAAGATTATGCTCGAGATTCTGTAACAATACTCAACTGAGAGAAAACACTCCATAGACCTGATAACACTAATGAAATCCATTCAAGATTTCATTCTCATCAGGTATTTCCATAAGGAAGTATGTTCTAGAAGTCATAGAAGATTGATAAATATATAGGGGATCAAACCTAGGTCTATGGGGTGTTCCAATCCCAATCTATATTAAAACTCTATGTAGGAAATTCATGCCAGTGTACAGTTGTTCACACTGATTCTAAGAACCCCAACTAGGAGAAAATATGATAGAGTATCCCACCCAAGACCATGGGGGTACACTGAGAACTCTATCCGAGAAAAATCCCTTAGTAAGGATCATAATCATTCACCCAAGAAATAATGAAAAAATATACTGTCATAGGGATGGATCAAGGGAACACACTATAAGGAAACTGATCTACACTGAAGAGAATAAGGGCCTCAGACCTCCCAAGAAAAATTATATGGTGTGTACTAGTAGTACATGGAGTGCCATTCCAATCATGGGTCTACCTATTTGATACAAACCATGCCTATGTACCCAAGGCCATGCCCATGTACCTTGGGTTGTGCTAGTGTACTTGGTCGTGTCCATGTGATGCTGGATGGGTCTGTGTACGTGGCAATGTCTGAGTACCATGTTATTCCCTTGTACTGTACCCATTCCTATATACTTGGTCGTGCCCATGTCTATGTATCCTCCATGATACATGATGAACTTCTAGGGTAGGGCCAGACGACATGTGACACATGTCACATGGTGTGTGATATTTAAATTTGATGTGGAACCCTAGTGCCATAGCCAGTGTCCCACACAAGGAGTGTGTTATTTTGTTACATGCTATGTTGTATAAAAATATCAAGAACCTTAGGGTATTGACATGAATTCCTCCTACATTGATGCTGCCCATTATTCCCCCCCCCCAATATCACCAGGGATCACGTAACACATCCAAATAAGTCTCATCATGATCATAGATTTAATTATGTTATTCCAATTTGATTAGGAAACACTACCTTTTCTCGTGTTATTTTCATGCACCAAACTGGGAAATGAGGGACCTATAATGTGGTCTGATATAACTTAGTTCATCCTATACTATCATCAATCCTTGATCACATCCTTGATAACAAGTCATACCTATAGTATTGTTCTGTTATGCTAAAGAACAAAGAATGAAACAATCAAATACTGGGTATTCATCAGACTACGGGCCAAAGAAATTGCTCATGATGAGCATGTAGAGAAACGAGGGAGAAATCCCAAAAAAAATAAAATTAGAACGAACCTTGGCCATTTTTTTTCTTGGCCTCAATACATTTACATTAGAAGGACCAAATAATATCCAAATAATAATCAATAATGTCAAATCTCTAAATACACGAAAATAAACTCATACCCGCAAAATGAATAACCCACAAATAAATATGTTAGTTGATTTATTTACGTTCATTGTGGGATAATAAAAAAGTACAAATAAATATAAATCAAACATACTAATTCAATATTGGATTGATTTTTGATGAATAACAATTCTGTATCGTTGTCGTTGATCTGATCTACATGTTCCATTGGCACACAGATCTTCGAAGCACGATCCGTCAATGATCGTCCATGAACCTCCACCACCATCTCCTTAATCAATTTACAAGATTATATTACCAAACATGAAATTTTGTTATAACCAGGTTTATATAGATTTCCATTAGGTTATTGCGTCATCACCAAATAAATAAATTAATTCAATTAATTAATTTATTATTTGTGCTCATGAATAATTTTTAAAAAACACCAGACACCGAAAAATATTATGTCTCACTAAGGGTAAATCTTATATTCCAGACTTAATGGTGGTCTACTATGGAAAACCCATCATTTGGGAAGTGTTGTTTGTGATGAGGATGAGTCCCATCGCAAATAGCTAACTATTTGCGACAAGAATAGGTATCCCATCGCAAATGGTTGGGTTCACATTGCATGCCAAACCGTTGGAAGGTTATTTGCGACGGGGGATTTTCACCCATCCGAAAAAACCGTCAAAGGGTTTTAGTATTTGCGATGTGACCTATCACAAAAACCCTTCGATGGTTGTAGCACTTACAATGGTACCCGTCACACATACCCTTTTTAACCACTGTCCCGTAATTAATAGGGGTTTAGCATTTGTGGCGTGATTTATGCCCCGTCGCAAATGCTATGAAGAAAGGTAGGTATTTGCAATGGGATCCGTCATAAATACCTATTCAACTACTTCCTCTAATTAATAGGGGGTTAGTATTTGTGAGAGGAATCCCATCACAAATAATCTAACCTATATATACCCCCATCTGTTTTTTTATTTCACACCCCTCTCAACTCCTCTCTCTCTCTCTGAACTCCCATATTTCTCTCTGAAAATTTTCCAATGTTTAAAATTTCACATCAGAGCGATTTTCAAGCCTTTCAATGTACAAAGGATTATGTTTTTAGGTATTTATCAATTTATTTTATTTTCTACTCAATTTATTTAATTTTATGTCAGTTACAATTATTGTTAGTTAGCGATAATTAAATTAAATTAGATTTAGATAGTTTTAATCTGTATTATTTATTTTTAGATTTATCTTGTTTCATTAATAATAAATACTAATAAATTGTAATAGTTAGTGCTAATTAGAAATAATTTATGGTAATTAGTAATAATTAGCATGAGTTAGTAATAAGAAGTTATAAATAGTAATAATTAGTAGTTAAAAGTAATAATTATGAATAACTAAAAATAATTATTAATAATTAAGAATAAATATTGATAATTAATAATAATTAGAAAATAATTAGTAATAATTTACAAATAATTAAAAATAAGAATAAATAGTAATAAATAAGAATAATTAGTAATAATTAAGAAAAAATATTAATAATTTGGAATAATTAGTAATAATTAGTAATAATTATATATATGAATAATTTGGAATAATTAGGAATAATTTATAATAATTATGAATAATTAGTAATAATTAGGAATAATTAGTACTAAATTGGAATAAATAAGAATAAATAGTAATAAATAGGAACAAATAGAATAAATAGGAGTAAATAGGAATAAATACTTATAAATAGTAATAATAAGTAATAAATAAGAATAATTAGTAATAATTAGAAATAATTAGTAATAAATAAGAACAATTAGTAATAAACATGAATAATTTGTAATAAATATGAATAATTAGTAATAAATAGCAATAAATAGAAATAAATAGGAATAATTAGTAATAAATAGTAATAAATTTGAATAATTAGTTATAAATAGGAATAAACAGGAATAATGAGTAATAATTAGTAATAAATATGAATAATTAGTAATAATTAGTAATAAATAGTAATAATTAGTAATAAATAGTAATAAATAGTAATAAATAGTAATAAATAGTAATAAATAGAAACAATTAGGGATAATTAGTTATAATTAGTAATAAATATGAATAATTAGAAATATTTTTTAATAAATATGAATAATTAGTAATAATTAGTAATAAATATGAAGAATTAGTAATAATTAGTAATAATGAGTAATAATTAGTAACAAATATGAATAATTATTAATAATTATTAATAATTAGTAATAAATATGAATAATTTGTAATAATTAGTAATAAATATGAATAATTTGTAATAATTAGTAATAATTAGTAATAAATATGAATAATTAGTAATAATTAGTAATAAATATGAATAATTAGTAATAATTATTAATAATTAGGTATAATTTGTAAAAAATAAGAATAATAATTATTAATAATTAGTAATAATTAGCAACAATTAGTAACAATTAGTAATAAATAGTAATAATTAGTAATAAATATGAATAAATATGAATAATTAGTAGTAATTAGTAATAAACATGGATACTTAGAAATAATTAGTAATAATTAGTAATAATTAGTAATAATTAGGTATAGTTAAGTATAAGTAATAATAATTACCAATAATCAGGTATAATTAGTTATAATTATTTATAATTAGTAACAAATATGAATAATTAGAAATAAATTTGAATAATTAATAATAAATATTAATACTTAGTAATAATTATTAGTACTTAGTAATAATTAGTAATAATTAGGGGTAATATATAACAATTAGTAATAATGATGATATCAGTGACAAAATTACATAACGATGTTTAAATGTCTGTGGGTGGATATTAAGAGAGCCTCGCGGGTTCATCAAAGTCATGCAATATTTATATTAAATATAAAATCCTTCATACAATAAATGAACCATTTTTATTGGATCAACAGGAACATATAATTTTTTAGGAAAATTAATATGATACTTCAAGAGATTTTGGTGATTGGTGGAGAAAAATAAAAATGAAATATTAGGAAATTAAGTTTATTGAAAATGAATGTGGTTCCAATGAAGTGTAAGGAATTGATAATTTTCAAGAGATTACTCAAAATCTATATTTTCTACAAAGAGTGATGAATATCAATGTAACACCCCACAATTAAGGGTCGATAATGATGATGATGTTATTGACGTAAGAAATGAATTTGAAATGACAAGAGATGATGAAAAAAAAATTCTTATCGATATTTATGATACTTAGGAAGGATATGAAGATATTGACACCATCATATATGAATATGAAAATAGAGATGAACATATACACATTTAAATGCTGGTTATAATCATATATAATATATATCTATATATAATAGTAATTTTCATCTATTTTCTAATAGTGGTTATTTAATGTTTCAGATAGAATAAAGTTTGTTTCATGAGTTATAGGGTGATGATATAATTTATGATGAGAAGAATATTGGATCATCTGACCCTCAGACTACTAGAGGTGCAACGAGGACTTGGAGGGGATGTGGTTTTGCGAGATTGATGATTCTTGAACCTATCCTCGAGTGATGTCCACATCTTGGCATCAATACATGCATGCAGAGGTATGCTAACTTATGTATTTTAGATTATTTTCATTAATTATCATTAATTTATTTATATAATAACTTATTTGATTATTATTTTATTTTTTCATAGATTTTCACATATAGATGTTAGATGGGGAAGTGATATATTGAAAAATTATTTTTCTGGACCATGGGTTACATGGGACCAGATTCCCAAAGATGTTCTACACTATATGTTCAATACTTGGCTAGTACGTAAATAAATAAAATTTATTTTGAAATTTATTTAATTAATAACTTGATATTATTAATTTTTTTAGGGTTTATGGTATCCCATCGATGAGAACATGCGTGACTCAATCCCGAAGGCATGGGAGGGCCGTATGTGTTAGTGTTGCCATTAGTTTTTTGCATAATTTAAGGAGGAAATAAATAAGTAAAGAATGATTCATAGAGTTTGATTAGTCTTTTTGCACCCACTGACCTGATTTCAGAGGAAATCATCAGTAGGTCGACAACACTGAGGGAGGCAGGAGGTGACACATCTAGTAGGCAGTCCTACATTAAATATGCATATGGAACATATAGTAAGTACATTTTTTAATTGATTTATATAAATTTAAATGTAAACTATTTATTTTTTATTCATATAGGTAGTCAAGTAGCCTAATATTATGGATTTCAATATTTATAGGAGGATTTACAATGATCTTGTTATTGTAGAGATTAGAGGTGATCAACATCGTTAGATTATTGTTAGTATAATTTCTTTTTGAGTATTAAAATTAAATGAAAATAATATTTAAACTGTTTTAATTTTAAATTGAAATTGAAGGAGTCATATGAGTCCAAAACATCTCACATGTAGACTGAGAGTCAGACCGAGACCAATGATCAGACTAGTGTAGTAATATTTGATGAGGCAACATAGATGCATGTGACCAAGTATTCCTTCAATAAAGGATGAGTTTTTGGTATGAGATCTCTATTGACGCATGTGAGTTATTATGTCACTGCTGTGATGTCTCCGTGCACCTTGAGAGGAGCTTGTGGAGAGTCATCATCACCTGCTGCACAGTATCAAGAGCACCACTGAGCTTAGTGTGAGCTTATAGAGAGTATGCATAGGGAGAAGGAAGAGATCTGTCGACAATAGCAATAGCTATAGTGTAGGACCCTGAGACACCATGAGAGGGGAGGGCTGAATCTGGGTGTCAACTTTTTCTTTTAAAATAAGGATATTGATATGACGTTGGTCGAAACTCATTAAACATGTAAGACTAATGAGAACAGAAAAACAAAAAATCACAAGCATAGAGACAACACATCACTTTTACTTGGTTCTCCACTAAGGGCTACATCCAATGAGCATACACCAATAGTGTGTCGGTCGTACCAAAATCCACTAAACTTCACTTCTTGTGGAATAAAAATGTTCGGTCATAGTCACTGTGTGCCAGGAACACTGTCTTCACAATGGTTTAGGGATAGCTCACTACTTCCCTTAGAACACTTCCATCGAATCCTCCTAGCTCACTGCTTTGAGAGAATTCCGAATCAGTTTATCGACATGAAGGTTGCTTCAATGATTTGGTATTAAAGAATTTGTCTATAACATAGCACGAGACTTGGCATGCACCATAGACAAGAGTTTATGCTCTTATAATTCCCTGTTCACTAAAAAAAAAAAATCCAAAATGCTCTGTGTGAATCCTCTTTTTGAGACACACTTTGTAACGACCCAAAGTTTCATTAATGGAAAATCCCTCTTGATCCAGTTAAATGTTTCTTTATGAAAAATGTTTTTATAAGATGTCAACTTCTTTAAGTTTTACGTTAAGATTTGTGACCGTTACTTTTATAGCCGTTGAACAGTGATCATCTGGGTAGTTTAAATATAAGGCTTTAACGAACCAATTTTCTACTCAGACAAAGGAAGCGATGGCCTCATCCAGTAGAATTGCCCCTTACGAAGCCCATTTGTCGGAGCTCGGAAAGGAGGTGGCGTCTTTGGGCTTTGCCCTTGACCAAGCCCAAGCTGAGCTTCATCAAGTCAAGCTCGAACGTGATCGTCTACGGGAAAAGTGGAAGTTGATTGAAATTACCACTCGAGCGATGTTATCCGAGCAAACCCAAGAGTCTGTCACCATCGCACACCTTACCCTTAGGTCTTATGCGGCTATTTTAAGGGGTTATGTAACAAATAAGTAGAACCATGTTCATGTACATTATTTTTTTTTATATATAATAATGAATATAATTTCTAGTCATTTTTGATGCATTGTAATTAGTTTTTAAAGTACAAATGATGTTTTTAGTTATTATTTAATTAAGAATTATATTTTATTAAATTAAAGGATTTTTGAATTAAATAATATTTTAATAAAATATTATTATTAATAATTTTTATTAAATATAAATGATCTTATAATTTTATGAATGCAATTAAAATTTTTATTAAGGTTTGAAAGCCATTTCTGTCAAAACCCGTGATTTTTTTTATAAATGTCGGTTTTTATTTTAAAAGTGAAAATTCACATATCTAGAAAATTATTTAGATAAAATAAATATTATTTTTGGAATCAGGACGTCGAAATTATCCAACGGTGAATTTTTCATAATTTTCTGAGACAGTCAAATTTTTGGGTAAAAATTAAATACCATTTAAATATATAATGTGTTTTATGACATCATAATGACCCAATGGTGATGTAATAAAATACCATAATCCTTATGTTCGGCCAATATGTGTTTTATCAATAAAATAATGAGGTTTTGGGTTTGTTTGACTCACTTTTCAAAGCATTAATGGAGCCCTCAAGACTTATTCAACACTTTGCCTTTTTAAATTAATTTCCTTGGGAGTGTGACTCACCTCCACATAAGCAACCCTAATTTTTTAATAAGTTCGGACCTTGGCCTTGTAAAATATTGTTTTCCTCTTCCCTTTTCCAGAAACCATGGGCAAATACCATGGGATGGTTTGTGGTTTGGATTATTTTAATATAAGGGGTCCCAAACCTAAATAATAAAGAATTCTCTCACCTTTCCTATATAAACCCACCCAAGCTCCCACTTCCTCCTCACCCAAAGCCCTTGAAGTTCGTCCAAACTCTGCCCTACTCTCTCTAGAATCCTCTCAAGGTGCCCCAAGCTCCCAAGAAGCCTCTCACAAGCCTCTCTCTAGCCTTTGGAAGCACACTTCCAAGTAAGGGTTTTTCTTCCTTTCTCATTTTTGTCAATTTTCTTTAAGTTGTATTGCCCTTTTAATTTCATTTATGAATGTTGGGGTATGGTTTCGCACATCTCCCATACTGCCCTCTTATTGTTTGAATGATGGGAGAACCCTTTCTCTCTCATTAAATGCCTCCCATGTACACCCGTTACTATGCCGAAATTCCGAAAGGAACTTCTCTCTCTTCTTTTACATTCAAGCAATACTTTTGTATCATGAATCTAAATTCCATTTCTATTGTTGGGACATGTATATATATGATATCCTTACTGTCCATTACATGTAAATATGATGAGGAACCCCTTTCTCTCTCATCAACCTTTTTTATGAATTCTTATGTCACGTCGTTACGCTGCCGAAATCACACCGATTTTCTAAGCCAATATCATTGTGTAGTGAATACCATGCCCATTACTCCATCAAGGGTATTCACCTTTATGCACATTTACTTATTGATTTTAAAGTTTCATGTATGAATTCCACATTCCTTTATCGTGGAATAAATGATTATGTTTTATGAATCCATGTTTTATGATCCATGTGGCACACTTATGCATGAAATGAAATGTTTAAGAAGGGTGCGCCCTGATAGCGCTCCAATGCATTGGGTAAAGTATAGTATCATGATACGTCATGTGCAATGAGTGTTGACTCATGCTAATTCAAGTGCAACGAGGGTTTACTCGTGCTTCAAGTGCAATGAGGGTTTACTCATGCTCCATGTGAAATGAGCCTTGGCTCATGCTAATTCAATGTTAAGTGTTGTTGCCACATTTCCATGTTATGATTATCATGCTTTATCATGCCTTTATGTTCATGTTTCTCTTATGCTCTATTGATATGCCTATTGCCTAACATGTATTGTACTCCTCATGTTATTCATTGTGTACTCCCTTACTGGGCTTTATAGCTCACCCTTTTCTTATGCATGCCCTCAGGTTATCCCATGCAATGCTAAGTACGAAGGAATGTAGTGGTCATGTAAAGGAAGTTTTCAATAAGGATGTTGTATTTCATGTTTAAAGTTTTTATGTAATGATCCTAAGCCCCAAAGACACTAAACCTCTCGATCTTCTTTGTTGTATCAAGTGAAGTTTTATGTAATAAAGCATGTTTAAGTTGTAATAAAAAGCAGGGTTGCCATAGTTGGTATCAGAGGATAGGTTTAGTTATTTTTGGGATTAGGAAACCCTAGTAAAGCCTTAGCTACAAGACTAAGCATAATAAAAACATCCCTAAGTTTTGGTAAATACTAAGTAAGTGGTTTATCAAACAAATACATCCCTGTCTGGATACGAGCAGGTAGAGGCGGCTCTGGCACAGATGTATCCTAGGGGTAAAACCCGAAAACCCCGCTTTGAGCTAGACTCGAACGGGAACTGGTGCACGACAACGGGCCTTGCTGCACTCTTGGTTACGACACTCCCAGGGGATATGTTTTGATAAATTCACAATCTTAGTATGAACCCTTATTAAGGGAAAAATGCCCCTAAGAATATATGTTAGAAGGAAGATCATGAAAAGCCTGGATTGAATCCTATAGACTCATGAGTTAAAGAGATTAAAGTTTATTTATAAGTTGTCAACTTTTGTCTTTGGATTACCCTTTATGTGTTACCCCTAACTTTCCTTTTATTCCAGCCAATGGCCGGTAATAGGAGAACTCGGGCTAACAACCGTTGTGAAGATCAGTGTGATGATTGTACCAATGAGATGCCCAATCCAATGGGAGCGGGAATCGCGAACTTTGTCACGCTTCTCTCTCAGTTAACTCAAGTTTTGAATAGAAACACTGGTCAAGAGGAACGTTCAACCCCCCCTAAGAAAGAACAAGTCACTATTGAAAGCTTCATGAGACAAAGGCCTCCTACTTTTAGTGGATCATCCGATCCCACGATTGCTGAACAATGGATCAACTCCATTGAAAAGATATTCTCCATCCTCCAATGCTCTGAAAAAGAGAAGGTTCTCCTGGCGGCTTATCGTATGGAGGGTGAAGCTGATCAATGGTGGACGTTGATCAAAAATACGAAGCCTGAGGAGGAGATCGAGGCTTTGGAATGGAAGGTTTTCCGGAAGATTTTTTTCGATAAATATTTTCCACGCACCCTCCGTCTTAAGATGGAAAGGGACTTCCTTTCCCTCAAGCAGAAATATGAGGAATCTGTGGGAGCGTATGAGGCAAACTTCACAAGGCTTGCACGATACACTTCTGGCTTTGTCGTTACCCCCGAATGCAAGGTTGACCGCTTCTTTGGTGGGCTGAAGCCTAGCTTGCGGAAAGCATTAGCGATCCGTGACTTTGACAGCTATGAGGAAATTGTCCGATGTGCCCTCAAGGTTGAAATGGAGATCGGAGAATCACAGGGGTATCATGGGGACAAGAAGCGGAAGGTGGACTTCAATGCTGGTGGTCCGATGGATAAATCCAATGGCGCTAAGAAATTCTAGCACCCCACTTGCCAAAAGTGTGGAAAGAAGCACCCTGGAAATTGCCTTAGGGGGACAAGAAAATGCTTCAAGTGTGGAAGAGAAGGGCACCTAGCTGTTAACTGTCAGCAAGAAGGACCCGCGGCTGCGACGGAGGGGAGGAACGCTCCGTTCGAACCTCAACGCGTTGTTCAATGCTTCAAATGCAAAGAACCAGGTCATTTTGCGAATCAGTGCCCTAATCCAAGGGTTATCGGAGGCAATCAACAACCTCCAAGACAGCAAGGAAGAGCTTTTGCCATCACTTCTGCCGAAGTGAACCCCGACAACGAAGTGGTGACAGGTACGCTAGTTATTCATTCAAGAATAGCGAACGTACTTTTTGATTCAGGTTCTACGCATTCTTTTATATCTCAAAAGTTTAGTAGAACAATCCCTGCACCACCACAAATCATGGAAGTAAAGATGTCGGTGAGTACGACAAATGGGGCAATCATTGCATCCCATGAGTATAAGTCCTTCCCTGTTATAATCTGTGGATTGAATTTCCCGGCGAAACTCGTCATACTCCCTTTGGTGGAATTTGATGCAATTCTTGGCATGGATTGGCTTTCCTTATATAGAGCCAACATAAATTGTCGGGAGAGGGAAATCACACTCCATATGGAGAATCGACCCCCGATTCTTTACAAGTGTCAGGAGGAAGATGAATCTCCTTTAGCTCCATCATCTCAAGCATGGATATTACTGCCTTATGAGCACGCATATCTGGCTCAGATGATTGAGTCCAAGGAAGAAACCACCCTTGAAGAAATGCCTATTGTGAGGGAATTCGCTGAAGTATTTCCCGAGGAACTTCCTGGTCTTCCTCCAAGAAGAGATGTTGAGTTCTCAATTGAACTTATACCTGGGGCGCTACCAATATCCAAGACTCCATATAGAATGGCTGTGGTTGAGCTTGAAGAACTGAAGAAACAACTACAGGAGAATCTGGATAAAGGGTTTATACGCCCAAGTGCATCACCATGGGGTGCACCAGTCCTCTTCGTCAAGAAGAAGGATGGGTCAATGCGGCTTTGCATCGATTATCGTGAACTTAACAAAATCACGATAAAGAACAAGTATCCTCTCCCAAGAATCGATGACTTGTTTGATCAGCTGCGTGGAGCTCAATACTTCTCCAAGGTCGACTTGCGGTCGGGATATTATCAAGTAAGGGTGAAGAAGGAAGATATCCCCAAGACTGCTTTTCGTACAAGGTACGGGCACTATGAATTCATAGTAATGCCTTTTGGACTCACCAATGCTCCAGCAATATTCATGGACTTGATGAATAGAGTCTTTAGAGATTACCTAGATAAATTTGTGGTAGTCTTTATAGATGATATTCTAATATACTCCAAAACCAAGGAGGACCATGAGGAGCATTTAAGAACTGTACTGGAGACTTTGCGCAAGGAGAAGCTCTATGCCAAGTACAGCAAGTGTGAGTTCTGGTTGAAGGAGGTCTCATTCTTGGGCCATATCATCACAAGCAATGGGATATCTGTGGACCCCTCCAAAACAGATGCAATTGAGGGATGGCCGAGGCCAACATCGGTAACTGATATCCGTAGCTTCTTGGGGTTAGCTGGATATTATCGACGATTTGTGAGAAACTTCTCACGATTGTCCAACCCTCTTACCAAGCTAACTTGAAAGGGAGTAAAGTTTGCTTGGAGTGATGAATGCGAAGAAAGCTTCAAGGAGTTGAAAAGGAGGCTTATCACTGCACCTGTGCTCACTTTACCCACAAGTGGGGATCTTTTTGTGGTATTCAGTGATGCTTCGAAGAAGGGCTTAGGATGTGTGCTGATGCA
This sequence comes from Viscum album, assembly GCA_963277665.1. Classification (NCBI taxonomy): domain Eukaryota; kingdom Viridiplantae; phylum Streptophyta; class Magnoliopsida; order Santalales; family Viscaceae; genus Viscum; species Viscum album. The sequence goes on along the minus strand of OY728151.1, from coordinate 395,008,088 downwards.
GAATGATAAAGTGATATCCTATGCCTCAAGACAGTTGAAAATCCATGAGCGGAACTATCCAACGCATGATCTGGAGTTGGCGGCGGTGATCTTTGCCTTGAAAATCTGGCGGCATTATCTCTATGGAGAGAAATGTGAGATATATACTGACCACAAGAGTCTTAAATATATATTCACACAGAAAGAGCTTAATATGCGCCAGAGAAGATGGATAGAGCTCATAAAGGATTATGACTGTTCAATACATTACCACCCTGGGAAGGCGAACAAGGTGGCAGATGCCCTAAGTAGAAAGGATCCAGCAATTCTATCAATGATGAGAATTGAGAAGGATCCAATCTTCTTAGACTTGATGAAGATGGACGTGGGAATCATAAAGAAGGGAACATCATCAATCCTTTCACAAATGATTGCTCAACCATCTCTTTTGGAAAGGTTAAAGGATGCTCAAAAGGATGATGCGAGAATCCAAGAAAAAGTGGAAGCTATCAAAAAGGGAAAATCCTCAGAGTTTAATGTTAATGAAGAAGGAATTGTGCGGTTTGGGAAAAGACTATGTGTCCCATCAAGTTCAGAGCTGAAGAAGGAACTTTTGGATGATGCACATAGTTCAAATTTCTCTATTCACCCAGGGAGCACAAAGATGTATCGAGATCTCCGAGAAAACTTTTGGTGGGATAATATGAAGAAGGAGATCGCCGAATATACATCAAAGTGCCTTGTGTGTCAGCAAGTGAAGGCAGAAAGGCAGAAGTCTAAGGGGATGATGCAACCATTGCCCATACCAGAATGGAAATGGGAGAACATCACCATGGACTTCGTCACTGGACTTCCAAGGACATCCAAAAGCAACAATGCAATCTGGGTTATTGTGGATCGTCTTACAAAGACTGCACACTTCATTGCTATTCGAGAGGATTTCTCTTTGGATCAACTGGCACAGATATATATCAGGGAAGTGGTACGGTTGCATGGAGTACCACTATCTATTGTGTCTGACCGAGATCCAAGATTTACCTCTAAGTTTTGGAAGAGTCTTCAACATGCTCTGAATACTGAACTGAACTTCAGTACGGCCTATCATCCTCAAACTGATGGCCAATCCGAGCGGACTATCCAAACACTTGAGGATATGTTGAGAGCGTGCTCAATGGACTTTAAAGGAGGATGGGATCAACATCTTCCTCTGGTTGAGTTCTCTTATAATAATAGTTTCCACTCAAGCATCCAAATGGCACCATATGAAGCCCTGTATGGGAAAAGGTGTAGAACACCGACATGTTGGGATGAGGTCGGTGAACGTAAGCTGCTTGGACCAGAAATGGTCGAAGAAATGGTGGAGAAGGTGAAAACCATTCAGCAGCATATCAAGGCAGCCCAAAGTCGACAGAAGAGTTATGCAGATAATCGTCGACGAGACCTTGAGTTTAAAGTCGGAGACATGGTGTTTTTACGCATATCTCCGTGGAAGAAGGTCATGAGGTTTGGAAAGAAAGGGAAGTTAAGTCCAAGGTACATTGGCCCCTTCGAGATTCTTGATCGTGTTGGGGCTGTGGCCTATCGACTAGCACTTCCACCTACTATGGCCAAGGTGCATGATGTCTTCCATGTATCCCTCTTAAGGAAGTACATACCAGACCCTTCACATGTACTCTCTTCTGAGGTGGTACAATTAGAAGACGATCTATCTTATGAGGAGCAACCAGTAAAGATCTTAGATCATAGAGAAAAAGTTCTACGAAATAAGACAATGCCCCTCGTCAAGGTGTTGTGGAGAAACCACAAGTTTGAAGAAGCAACTTGGGAGTCAGAGGATATGATGAAGCTAAGTTACCCACATTTGTTTTAGTGTGGGAAAAGGAAAATTTCGAGGGCGAAATTTCTTAAGGGGGGAATGTTGTAACGACCCAAAGTTTCATTAATGGAAAATCCCTCTTGATCCAGTTAAATGTTTCTTTATGAAAAATGTTTTTATAAGATGTCAACTTCTTTAAGTTTTACGTTAAGATTTGTGACCGTTACTTTTATAGCCGTTGAACAGTGATCATCTGGGTAGTTTAAATATAAGGCTTTAACGAACCAATTTTCTACTCAGACAAAGGAAGCGATGGCCTCATCCAGTAGAATTGCCCCTTACGAAGCCCATTTGTCGGAGCTCGGAAAGGAGGTGGCGTCTTTGGGCTTTGCCCTTGACCAAGCCCAAGCTGAGCTTCATCAAGTCAAGCTCGAACGTGATCGTCTACGGGAAAAGTGGAAGTTGATTGAAATTACCACTCGAGCGATGTTATCCGAGCAACCCCAAGAGTCTGTCACCATCGCACACCTTACCCTTAGGTCTTATGCGGCTATTTTAAGGGGTTATGTAACAAATAAGTAGAACCATGTTCATGTACATTATTTTTTTATATATATAATAATGAATATAATTTCTAGTCATTTTTGATGCATTGTAATTAGTTTTTAAAGTACAAATGATGTTTTTAGTTATTATTTAATTAAGAATTATATTTTATTAAATTAAAGGATTTTTGAATTAAATAATATTTTAATAAAATATTATTATTAATAATTTTTATTAAATATAAATGATCTTATAATTTTATGAATGCAATTAAAATTTTTATTAAGGTTTGAAAGCCATTTCTGTCAAAACCCGTGATTTTTTTTATAAATTTCGGTTTTTATTTTAAAAGTGAAAATTCACATATTTAGAAAATTATTTAGATAAAATAAATATTATTTTTGGAATCAGGACGTCGAAATTATCCAACGGTGAATTTTTCATAATTTTTTGAGACAGTCAAATTTTTGGGTAAATATTATTGTTAAAGTGATGATTTCAGACCAATGGATTGAAACCAAATATATTTATGAGTGGATGATGATAAACTGGGTTCCAATATGAAGAACCTAAGCTCACACTTCAATGATGAAATATCAAAATCTACCAAAAGAGTATGAATATTTATGTGTGAAGTTATATTCTTGAATTTTATGAAACAAAGTCAAAATTTTAAAAATATGTGGCAACTACAGTAAGTGGGGTACTTGTATATAAAAATATATGTAACATGTGAATGATCTCACTATTTAACCTCGATGAAGAATTATAAAGTAGTTTAGTCCATGAAAATATACATGGAGCTTGATAGAAGGAAATAAAACACTGAGAAAAATGAAAAAAATGAACCAGCATGACTTGAGATCCAATGTTTGAAGTTGTCGAACCAAATTGTTGATGGATAACCATTATGTAAGAAGAAAAACTAGAGGCTCAACAAGGTGAATAAAATAACTCAAGTTCATCTATTTAATGTAGTGAAGCTTCTGTTTCTAAACTGATGAAACGAGTTTAATTCTAAGGAATTCGAAAAACTTGTACATATTTGGAAGCTTGTGTATAATTGATCTAAAGGAGAATCAATTTCAGTGTGATTATTTTTTAGAAACAAGATAAAGATGAGTTAGAGAAGGGTTATTTTCCCAAAACTTTATTATATTGTATTTATTATTATGGTTGGGCTCATTGATCTCAATTTTTCTTCTTGTGTCATTGGAGAAGAGCGTACAATTTTTTTTGATATTGGGTCTATGAGACATTAAAAAGGAATAACTGAGGTTGATGAGTATGTATCATTTAAGTTCTACCGATATTACAAAGACCAGGTGTTGAGGGGACAATGTCTTTCTAATGAATAAGATAAGGATAGTATATTTCAATCATGTCTTCATGTGATACTTTTGGACCCAATAGAAACATAAATATATTAAGAGATTCTGGAACTAAAAACAAAGATATTGAATTCCATTGGTGATGATGATGACCCTGGTGCCACCTTGTTTATAGGATATAAAATATTGAGGATTGGAATCCCTAAGTAAGATAATTTAAATATGGATTTTGGGAAATTCATAATTTTTATTGTTCATATCTATGTACTAAAGATTGAATGTGATGATGGATGTGGATGTAACACCAACAGTCCACTAGTGCTTGATGAAACCATTGAACATGATCACAATGAAGTATCTAGAACATATGTGAACGATATCAACCCAAACTATAGTTTCATAAAGGATAAATTCTTGATGGGATACTGTTATCCATCGATGAAGAATCATGAAACCATATTCTTCACAATAAAGATGTGAATTCATGAGATAATTGTAAATTATTAGATTTCATTTTGGGTTTTTAGGTTTGATGTGATGATAATGGTGTCCTTATTCATTACCATTTATAGAACTATATATACATATAAATTTTAACACAAATTCATTGATAAAATGAATCAACAAAGCTATGAACAATTTTGATGTATTTTTAATATAATTTTGATTTGATCCATTGAGGGACGAGGCTGATGTTAAGGTTGGATGGGGATTTGATATCGATGTTCCAAGGTGAGATTCATTAACATTTGACAAAAAATATAATTGATTAATGTGAGATCATTTAAAATACCTAGTTAAATTGTGTAACCTATCAAATATGGAATTAAATGGAATTATAATGAACATATTTTTATCAAGGATAGTCGAGTTGTTTTTGAAAATGGAAAGATATTATGCCCACAGTTTCTGATTATGTCAAGGTAACCTGTGCTTCACCCAATTCATGTAAAAGTAAATCAAAGTCAATATAGTTTCATCATGGTCATCAAAACATGTTAATTGAGCTGTGAAAAGATAATTTAAAATATAAATATGTGTAATAATGTAAACTAAAATACATGATAAACTAAAATACTAGTTGGAAATTCAAATTATAAAGGGTTAAAGCTCAATGAAGTGAGTGAATATGCTAGGAAAATTATAAAGAAATATAGAAGTTTAGAAGAAGAAATTTTATAGAGGTAGGTATTTGAGCTCAAGGATTTCATTTCTTATTGATAGGAAAGATGATATCTTGGGAGGCATTCAATTAGAGGAATTTCATTTTATTTATGTGAGGAAGGTGGCCAATAGTGACATGAACAACACATGGAGGCCACTCATGCAAGAAAAAAGTTGATGTATGTGAGATAGATGTGATTCTAGGATTTGGGGGGAAATTTAAGGGGTAGGATTGCAGTTACCTGGTGTAGAAATGGGGACTTTAAGGGTGAATATGGGGGTTATCCGTATCAGCATTCACCATCACCATCCCAACCCCTGATTATTGATCATCAATTAGACACATGACTAAGTGGAGAAATACCTGAGGGTGTATCACACTTGTTGAATGAGATTAGAGGTGATCAGATTAAGAAGAAGATACAAATCTCATTAGAGGATTTTCTTCTCTGTTTTCTAATTTATAATTTTCCAGTTAATATTGTTTTTATATTTCTTTGAAAATTATATTCTCCACTAGTTAGGATGTTATGATTATTATTGAAACACACTAAAGAACAAACCAATATAATGAAACATAAAAAATTTATAATGTTTACCTTTCAATAAGAAAAGGCTAGTCCTTGGTGTGATACAGATTCCTTTAGGATCACACTTCCCACTAGAATCATAATGTGAGTACAACGAGCAGAATATAACATTTTAAATCATGTTTGATGAAACTAATTATTTCATATATATTATTTTGTAATTCAATTTTTAAATCCCACTAGTTTCTTACTTTATGTTTAATTATCACAATTTTTGGTTTTATTAAAAATTTGATCTTAATTATGAAAATGTCTAAATTTTTGAATTTTAATATTTTTAAAAAAGATTGGTACTTTGTAAATAACATCTTATAAAAAAATTGTAATTGTTAAATTACATTTTTAGGACTCCATATATGTTGGGATTCATTCCTTTGAACAGGAAAAAAATCCTGATACAACATTTTTCGGCCAAAATAAAGATCACAAGTCAAGCCTCAAAATCTAAGAACATAATGGATCACATTTAAAGATAGAGTCATATCTCACTAAGTAACATCCCAAATGAGATAAAAAATTTCACGAGGATATCCAAAAACCTGAGTAAAACTTTTAATAATTATACACACACATGATTATACCTCTTTCAATGGAATAAATAGAAAGAAACTCAGTGTAGGAAAATTCAAATAGTCATAAGAGATGAAATAAGTAAAATTGTTATAACATTCTCTCCATGTGTCGTAATAGGATTAATATTTTCTCTTTAACATGAAATATAATGAGAAAACAATTTCATGAAGAATTCATTCTCAAATTATTATATTTATTTAGGATACTTGGAATGAACCTCTGATTGACATATTTTGGAGAACAAATGAGCACCCTTCTCCAAATAAATATGTACCACCTCTCCCATTCCAAGTGATATCCATTTGCATAGGTCTAATAGGAAGTATATATACTTTAATAGTTATTTATATTTTAAATATATATTATTTTAGTACTCTTCATATTCCTTTTTTTTCTTTTATTTTTTTCAATTTTTTTTGTTTCCCCCACCGTTCTTCTAATCTCCATGAAAATAGAAAACAAACCCTTTTTGTTGTTGGAAGGGGGTATCTATTCTTGAGTTTTTTATTATTAAATTATTTATCATTATTATATTTTGATAATTATAGTAGTGGTGAAGCCTATTTTGGTGTAGGGTTCACCCTGCTTTCACTACTATTTTATTCTTCTTCCCATTCATTTTTATTCCTCTCTTTCATCATTATAATCTTTCATAAAGGGTGGAGCGAAATTGTTGTTTTTATATAGAGTATTTTCGTACATATAGAGGGGTAGTGTGGGATAATAATAATTCATTGGGAATTTGTTGAGCGATTGAGATGATCTCAATATTGAGAGAATATTGGGTATTAATATTTTAAAGAATAATTACAGTATCACCATGATCTCTTAAGAATAATAATGCTTCTTCACTAACTTAATTGTGTTTGGATTTCTTCTTTTTATTTTTTTTGTATTAATATATATATATATTAATATCATTCATTTCATAAACCCCACACAATATTAGTATATCATTAGTATTATATTAGTTAGTTTATAAACATTAATAATTGGAAAATGGTGTATCTGAGATTATTCCTTGAGAGGTCAAACCTAACATGCACACTTTATAGAATTTATAGGTATTAAAACTTTATTAGTGTGGGATCCAAAAAAAATCACTCTCATTAGCATTTTCACATCTCCCAACTATGATATGGTACATCCTGCACACAAGTTCATCCCACAATTTACAATGATAAAAGTTTGGGTAACAACAAAAAATATCCAACTAAATAGACTTCCTCTAAGTTGTTGAGTGTGATAAAGTCTTCCACCTTTAATCTACATAGACTGAAATGAAAAAAATAAATTATTATTCCAACTTTCATAATAAAAGTTATCTTCTTCACTTATTATACACAATAAATGCACACAATAACTTCAATAATCTTATTATTCCTCTTATTTTATTATACTTTGGTTAAGCATAGAATATTCAATGTATAACATATATCAACAACTTCTGCTTCTTCCTCTCTGTTTTTTTATTTTCTTCTTTTCATTTTTTACACTGTACAAAATCTGTACAACAAACTCTATTCAATAGAAAAAAAAATTAATTTCAAATTAAATTCCCCTTATTGAATCAAAATCCTTAAATCAAATCCTATATTAATCTTGATCATTAAATTTGAATTGGCGATCACAATTAGATGGAATATCTACCTAAATTTGAATGTGAAGATAGTTCATCCCTCCTGGTTGAACAACCTATATTTTCACATAATACTACTCTTATGGTGCAACCTCAACCATCATGAAATGAGGTTATGCTTAAAACTAGTTATTTTTTAATAGATCAAACAATTTGAAAAATAGATTAACTACTATGGTGTTGAAGTATTGAATTATCTAGAAACAAAAAATTCTAATCAAGACTCCTCTATGGATTGATTTGTGAAATGTAGTGTGGTCTTCCACATTTTCTATTGATTGAGATATAGAATATTAGCTATAACATAGAGGTATCAAATTCTCAAGATCCTTTAAATTTAATATTGATTTTCATTGTGATGTGGACCTTAATTGTGGTGTGGAGGTCTTTGATTTTTTAGAGCCATTGAAAATTGACCCAATATCCTCTACATCATAGTCCTTCACTATGGCATGGAGAACTCTTGATGTGTCTCCTATACAATGTGGACACTTACACTTGGGTGTAAAGTCATATAGATCATTCTACACTATACTATGAATTTCAGAATACCTATGGTGTGGAAACATCTACTACAATGTATACCAACTTGATGTAAGTTGGACATGTCATGGATACTAATTACAGCACATGACTTCTTCCATAAGAAACTTATACATTTTAATCCAATGATTTTGGTTATGGAATTGCTTTAAATAAATGTTAAAACTTTTCATATGAGGAACTTCTTCCATGATGAATAAAAATATTAAAAAAATCAATCATCATCTGAATTAGACTCCAAAATACTTCACCTCACAAAAAAATGTGAGTTTTAACACAATTAATGTATTTACAAAAAAATATATCACAATGTATCATATCCACTTCAATCTCTTTCCCCAAATTCTCAAAAAATCATCTCAGCACCTCTTGGTCTCAATAATATCCCCTTTGGATTTTTTTTTCAAAAATGAGACATAAATCACTAAAAAACTATAAAATTTTATCAATGGATCACTAAATAAAAACCTATCATGAGGTATGAAAAAATATAATATATATATTCTTCTAAGTTCAGTACAATAGATAACGAGGGCCGTCTCACTTCAGAAGCTTCACATTAATTAACTCACTAATTTCATTTCACATAAACTACTTCTTTTTGTGTTTTTATTATTTTTTAAAATAATAAAATTTATAGACTAAAATTAAATAAAAATGAGTTTATAAAATAAATTACTTGACCCTAAGATTGGTTTGGACTTCCATCGTTATTCATGTTGGTTTTTGAAATTTAGTTTGATAGTTTAATTGTGAAATATCATGTATGGAGTACTGTTATTTTAATAATTGGTTATGAAATCTTTAATTATAGTGAATATTCTTTGAAAAAAACTCCACCTCAACCTAAAATTAATGTTTATTACACGCCTCAATCGAGAGTGTGGAATCTTCCAGAACCCAGATCAATTTTACAATGTTTTATCCATTGAACAATAAAAATCCATCGTGTGAAGAAATATAATTCAATGTAAGGGAGGGAAAAGATATAAATAATGAAATAGAAGTGGTTTGGATATTTATATCACGATGGATGATTTAAAAACCCTTAATTTTACCCTTATTCACCACAAACACGAATTTTTTTAAGAATTTAAAGTTTAGAATTCAAAAGAACACCAGATCCTCCCCCTAGGCCTAGCCTCGGGCCAATCAATTATTTTAGAGTGTAAGAGTTCATGGTGGAATAATGAGAAATAAAGATGAAAGATAAAAAGAGAAATAATGAGAAAATTCAGAATAAATATATGTAACACTTTATTAAAAATAGAATGCATTAATTACATATGAAACTAAAATAAAAATTACTATAGTATAAAATTAATAAAATAGTGTAGAAACACATGGATTTTGATCCTTCAATCATTTGATAAACATAATGACTCAATATTTATAGATGGAGTAATATCTCATATCTTCCTTATTCAAATAATTAGTATGTCTTAGTCAAATTTTGAATCTATATTTATTTTAAATACTCTGTTGAATCTTTTAAAATATTAGGTTTTCCAAATTTTTGCATATACTCATACTATGACATAGATATAAATATCATGGTATAGAAAAATTATTTTTTCATGGATCCAAAGGAGTTTTGGTAGAGCTCAATCCTTCACATTTCATCTTAATTTTACCCATATTTCCTTCAAAACCCGCACAACCTTTTTGACACCCTCTATGAATCAACATAATTCACTACACTGCACCCTCCTGATGGTCAGTTTCCTATTAAATCAATATGGAGAAAATACATAATCCAAAACATGACCATCTATCCTTACTGAAATACATTCTACTACATAAAATGAAATCTCCATGGATCCATCAATGGTGTACCCTCATAGTAGGTAGTTTTCCATAGAAATTCAATACTTATATATTAAATTTCTCCATGGTGAAACTCCAACACCACTAAAGTAAACTTATTCCCTTCTGCATTGATTATTTATGGCTAAGACACAATGGGTTATCCACAACAAAAACCTTTATTTCATCCCGTTTCCAAGATTCTTCCATTTTTTGAGTTTCCACACCACAACTAATTTTCCATGGCACAACTAATTACTCTATGGAGATCCCATAGTATAGTGATGGCAGTAATGATATAGTCTTTTATGAAAAGAGGTCTTACTTTTATATTGGTTGGATTAATAAATTCTTACATACAAGGAAACATTATTCTTTGAAGTGGGAAAAAATGAGGTCACCATAGATCTGAGAGGTGATCAATGGTGAACCTAAACATTAGCGGTGCTTCATTGCTCAATACCAAACTTTCAAGGTGGTGTATATGGTGATATATGATGAGAATTCATGTTCTTTTCATGATGTCAAGAATGTAAGGTGGTGATGAGGTGTGTTCAATCATGATAGAATTGAAACACATTAGAATGAAGATATTTTTTTTTAGTTAGGAATAATACCCATGTCTCCTTGTCCCACATAACAAATGAGCGAATTCAAGCACTCAAATATAAGATATCAAATTGTAACCATGGATTATAACATCAAGGAAGTGGGGTATCAACACCCATATACACTCACACACACCATATGGTTTGTTTCAATATGCACGACCCAAGCGAGCCTTTTCCCACATGCTACACAAGATCCTTATTGTGTGGCTTGATCTCTCCCTATAAGTTAACATGATATCCATTGGGGATTGCTTAAATGGCCAACCCTATTGTGCTAGATATGTGGCTGGAAGGTCCTATTGGTTGAGGGCTTTCAAATTGGTCTCATTTTTTATACATATATATAAATCCATTACATAGAAAAATTAAACCATGAAATTCATAAATAATTTCCAAACATCCATTTTCAACATTTTTATCAATTTTAATTTATTTTATGTCTTTAATTTTAAATTTCCACATTTTTAATAAATAATTAATTATATGTGTATATTGTTAAAAATAAATTTAATCCCATTAAAAATTGTTTTAAAATTTTCATGAAAAATGAGTGCACCAAATACCCCCACACTTAAACTATGCTTTCCCCCAAGAATTAAATCTCAACATTGAATTAAAGATAAATACCATGTTTATAATATTTAAATCTAAAATAAATTAAGTAAAATTATTATCAATGTTAAATTAAACATTCATGTTTCATAAAAAACATCAAATCAACTTCACATTTTTCAAAAGATAAATTACTCTAATTATTTTACTAGCCATATTTTGAAAATGGAGGAACTTATCCTTTTATTAATTCAACATTTTCGATTCATTATTATTAAATATACCAAGTGATGATATACCTCAATTGAATATATTTCTATCATTACTTAAGGTACAAATTGGTGTAGAGTTATGTTCATACCTTTAATTCACGAACCTTCCTATAATCTAAAAAATTAATTAATTTCTATACTTTTTAAAGAAAAATGTCACATAAAATAAAAATGGAGTTGAAATTACAGTTCTAATGAATCCAAGGATTAAGGTTGGTAGGAATTTATGTTAAAAACATTAAGGTCAAAAGTTTAGTTTTTTCTCTAAAATCATAATGCATGATATCAAAAGTAAATTTTGTTATATTGGGTGCCCTAGACCCAACTTGAATAGTACTTTTGATTACCATTACATGTAAACAATTTGATATATGAATGTGTTTATTCTTACCATAACAATATTGATATTTCTTCATCCAGTTTTTACAAGGTAATTTCCTTAGATTATGTGTTTTATCAAAAGGTTATAACATCTCCTTGCTATAATGATATCCTTGAGATACTATGATAATAATATTAAATATTTATATCTTATGGTCTAGATACATCATACTAGCATGACACATATGATGTTTTACTATTAGGTTAATTGTGATCATAAGCATTGAGACATCTTCTCATGAAGTTCACACTTGGTGATATCGAGCAGACGAGATCACGAGGACAGACCTGCCAATAAAAACACCACATGCTTCAGGTGTTATTGGATACTCCTATCAACGAACACATGTATTGGTCTCTTGAATTGATATTATTATCAATGCGTTTCATTTGATCTTGTACTTTGTTATAAGGTAAAAAACCATGATAATGAAATCATGGGGAGGTATCTTGTGTTGGGTTTGTTATTGATGGAATGACATTGGTTGAATGACCAAGATAGAATTTTTCACCTCTGATTTGAGGAAGAGATATATCAAGGGACTAGGATCACCAAGATAGTAGTACCTTTAATAAATCCATGACCATGGTAAAATAAGGTAATTCCATATAGTAAGGTCACAAAATATATTACACAAAAATTGATGATGACACAAGTGTGCATCCATATTTATATGATATCATGAGTAAAAGAGATTATATTACATAGAATGTGTTAATATGAGGTAGTCATAGCTATGACATTACTTATCACCTTAGGTGACATGATGGGCTTCTAGACTCCACTCTTGGTCAGTGGTTTGGAATTATTTCTATCAATATAATGACCTAGCGGGTCATACACTAAGTGTATTCACAATTGACACCATTTCTAATGAATAAGAGTTTAGGATGAAATGGGAACCACATGCGGGGGCTAGTGAACATTTGAGTATGACCAATCAAAAGTAAAAATAATTCAATTATATTATTAATATTTAGAATAATGATTATTGAACTTCTTTCCAAAGGTATTCACAAGTTGTTTTATTATTAAAGTGAATACGAGAAAATATAACTTTTCAAATGAACATTGGATGTTCAAGGTTTTTGAAATTATTTTTGGAGATTATGGGCTGAGTTAATGGTTATTATTTAATCACGTAACATTTTATAGATTAAAATTTGATTGATAAAATATAAGTTGCATTTATGAAAAGTTTATTAAGTTATGCATGTGCATAAAGGTCCAAAATGAAGGTTATGACTTTCCAAGGATGTGAAATTTTGGAAAGTATAACCTAAGTATAAATGATAATTTTAGCCTATTTAATGGAAATATACTCCATTTTCATAAAATTAGTTAGATAATCTATCTTATCCTCTCTTATCTAGTTATTAGAGAGATATTCTGAAGGAATAACTAGGTCAGATCAATCCCGATTTCTTGATCCTGTCCACAATCTTCAGGTGATCGGAGGGAAATTATAAATATCATGGATTTACCAAACCAGAACAATGAAAATGTAGACTGATGAACTAGGTATTGTGGAGCACATGTGGATGATCTAGAGGACATTGATTTTGGTGTCTTTTAGGAATAAAAAACATATGGTGAGATAACCAAACTGGAGACTTCAATCAAACAAGGTATCATTTATTCTTTTTTTCAATTTTATTTTTCATAATTAAATTGAATTACATTATATAATTTTATAAATAAAGTAATGGGTTTTAGTGGATTTAGTGTTTTTAAAATGAATCCAAACACAAAATTTTAAATTGCATGTTTTTACAGTTTTAATGCACCCTAGGTACCTTCAATTGGTATCAAAGTGAACATTTATTTATTTAATTCAAAAAATTTAAAATTTCAATTAAATTTTCTATGACAAAGAAAGATGGGTTTCATATGGTCCCAACAAAACTAACTAAGAATCGATATGAGTTCTTATTACTAAGATATGGTTGATTAAAGATCGATGAGTTTTGTGTAAAGGGAGATATGAAAATTAAAGTATTATTTTTTTATTCAATTTAATGGCTAATGGTGAAACATATTTTTAACCAGAGAATGATGTGAGTACATTTCATATTATTTCGATATATAAGAAGATGATCAAGATATTCTATTGGAAATAAAATCTTTTCAGGGAAGTGTTTTCAATTAAATGGATAAATATTCCCGTGGAAGCTAATTTAAAGCTTCCCATGTGTAAGGCCCTAGCCTTAAACATTACATAATCTGGAATTAAGTTATTAATTCAAATTTTAGATCATTATAGGTTTAAATCTTTAGAAAATTAGGTCATAACTTATACATAACAACTTGTATAATACATGTTGAAACTTCTACTCACTATCCATTTTTTTCATAAAACAAAAACTCTAAAAAAAGAAACATGTTTTGTTACATGTTTTATACAACATGAATTTTACATGATCCCATCATTGACCATATTCATATTTAGGTCCTATGAAAAACGTTTCAAAACATTAGATGAGTATAAAAAAGCTCTGTAAGAGACATATAAAAAAGGAAAAATGTTCGTTTTCAAAACAACATGTAAACCATGAATACTTTATCATAAAGTAATACTTTTCAACTTAAAGAAGTATAAAAAACAATTCACTGAATATAAGATCATTGGTTAACATTTTTTGGAACCAAAAGATTACTATAAATCCCATAGAAAGCAACATATAGCATATAAGGTAACTTGGGACATAAAAATACTTAAATGGAATAACCATATGATCGACTTCCACACATATCACTAAATGGAATAGCCATACAACCGACTTTCAAAGCCAATGCATTAGAGGTTATAACATAACCACCCATCCTTGGTTTATCATGAAACCAAAATTCATTTAGTTTATCATGTAACCACCCATCATTGGTTTATCACGTAACCACCCATCAAATGTCCAAGTACCATTATATAATCATAACACATAAAATATTGTAAATATCAACATTTCACTAATAACATTTAATTTTAAATCACAACAAATCCAATTCAAGATATTGATATACACAATACTTTAAAAACCATTTTCAATATGAAAAAAACCCTAAAATGAAATAAGGTATTTCTTTTCCTTTTGAAAACATTAAGTCTTATAAAGGAAGCGGAATATCAAATAACGATTACGGCGACAAAGAGGTCATTATCGCCACATACGTTAAAAACATTCCCTTTTTCATTTAGTAAAATTTTTCATAGATAAAATATTCCCTTTGAATGAATGTAAAAGTAAAAGGTGTTTATTTTACACTGAGTAAAATAAGGAGGTGTATATTATCAAAACATGCCTTAATGAAAGGATATTAAGACGAAGTCCTTTACCTCGTGTCCGACTTGACTCGTTTGTTATTTAATTTACTGAATGATAAACTTAAGTTAATTTATACATTATTCAGAACCTTTTTAAATTTTATTATTCCTTTTATATAACTTATTTTCATGTTATAAAAATTACATAATTATTTAAGTTGATATTAGTAATTTTTTTGATATTGGGTACTTGAGTTGAAGATGATCTTGTTATAATTAAAATTTTTCTATGTGGTCAAAAGTTCATTATCTCCAGAATATTATACATACATACATACATACATACATACATACATACATACATACATACATACATACATACATACATACATACATACATACATACATACATACATACATACATACATACATACATACATACATACATACATACATACATACATACATACATACATACATACATACATACATACATACATACATACATACATACATACATACATACATACATACATACATACATACATACATACATACATACATACATACATACATACATACATACATACATACATACATACATACATACATACATACATACATACATACATACATACATACATACATACATACATACATACATACATACATACATACATACATACATACATACATACATACATACATACATACATACATACATACATACATACATACATACATACATACATACATACATACATACATACATACATACATACATACATACATACATACATACATACATACATACATACATACATACATACATACATACATACATACATACATACATACATACATACATACATACATACGTACGTACGCACGTACGCATGAACGCTACTTTCATTTCTATTTCATATTTAAAAGAATGAAAACATAATGATATATAGGTATATTATAATTCAAGTATAATATCATATTTTATACATGTTACATAATTTTGTTAACTCCATCCTCTATATGTTCAATATATGGCATGAATGAGTCATATCACTTTGAGGGGGCAGTAGTCCGCACTTCCTCAAATAAAATTATCTTGTTTACACATCATAAAAAACATAATGGTATGTTTTAAATTAAAATTATAGAAGCATATAGAAAATATAAAAATAATATATATCATATATAAATAAAGTTTCATCATAATGGCCTCCATTAGAGGTGGTAGTAGATAATTAAACAATCATTGTTTTGTGAGGCAGTAGTTCACCATCCACAGAAACAACATGTTCTAAATCAATTAGATGAAGGTGTGTGTGAGTGTAGGTCTAATAATTATAATAAAAACATCCTATTATATTTAAGATACTGGTTTTGGTATAAAATAATTGAATAAAGTGTGTTTAGGGTGTTAGAGAATGGAAATAAAAGAAAGAAGTTTGAGAGAAGACATTACCTCAAATCGGGCAACTGCTTTTTATTTAAGCTAAAAGGATTTCTTGAATTTCCTTCTGCCAAATTTATGGATTATAGAAGGAATATAGGGATGTTGGGATCTTATTGAAGTATATGTTGGAATTTACAAAGGGCTTTAGAGGTGTGATTAAGGGGTTATAGGTGGTGGCATTTTATAAGAGGGAGGAGGGGTACTTTAGGAATGTCTTGAAAGATTATTTTATTATAAATTTAATTTCGATTTAAAAAGGTCCAAAACTAATTTAATTTGAATATAAGATTATTATTGTTCTAAATACTCTCAACTAATTGGTTTTAGAGAAGTTTTGGTTTCACATTTAACCTTATCATTTAACATTAACCCTTAGTTAACTAATTTAACTCTTACCATGTATTCTTGTGTATTCATACTATATGATTAATATATTTACCATAAAATAAAAATAGAACTAAAAGTGGTTAATTAATGAAATTTAAAACATTATATAAGTTTTTTTCATAATATTAGATCTTTAAGACTATTATATCATTTAATAAAATAATATTCTTTTAAAAACTCATTTATGTCGATTTTTATACTATTCATATCATTACTTTTTAAAAATATATAAAAACTTTATTCATTAGAAAAAACTTAATTAATTAAAATATAACAAGTAATAATCATCCATAGAAATCGTGGATATCATAAAAAGGTTCAAAATAAATTTATTTTAATATTTATAATCTTATTTATTTAAATGATTCATTAATAATGCAATCACTACATCACCATTGTGTTATAAATATATTTATTTATTAGACGTCTGAAAATAATAAATAAAATAACACGATGTAGGAAATATTTAATTATTTATAATGAATATTTATAGTCAAAATGATCACTTATTTAACCCCATATAAAAATTGTTTTACTAAATGATACATATTTTTTTTACATTTTTTTATACTTTAAATTAATTCTTATAAAATGTCAATTTCACATCGAAGTGGATACATGGGGTCCCAAAACCGACCCAATGATTCCCATGGTCAGAAATATATAATATAATAGGATTATGACTTGTTTTAGGGTAATTTTATATTATTATAATATTAGTTTTTACTCTTATTTACCAGATTTACCTTTTAATCATGATAAATAAAATAATTACTGAAGTTACTATTCATAATGTCTAAAAATAAAAGGTACCTATTTACACAATTTGGAACTCTTTATTAAAAATATGGAATCCATTTTTCCAAATTCGAAACACAGAAGTGGAAAAAAGTAATTTAAAATTAATTCCCATTGTGAAAACAAAAAAGTGGGTTTTTAGGAAGTAAAAACTATCAGAAGATTGAAAAGTGTTTATGTCCAATTAAAAAGTGAAATTACATCCAATGAAAAAAATGGATTAAATGATAAAAAAATAATCTAATTAAAATTTAAAACCAATTAAACATATAATCTAACCATATAAATAAATCATATGAAAAGACAATATTGACTGAAAATGCAGTATTTTCACTATTCATTAAAAAATGAACTTTATCAGAAAAATACCAAAAATTTACCCAAAGTAAATTTTAATATCCTGATTCTAAAGAAGATGTATATTTTTTTAAATGGAACATATAAAAGTGATAAAAAATATATTTAAAAAGGGTTCTCCATCAAAAGGTGGTAAAACTACCTTTTAAAAATATTAGAGTATTTCTGCTTAAAATTGGATTCATTATCATTTTAAGCCTCTAAATTTTATTGGATAAATGTAAAAACATTTAAGAAACATGTTTAATCATAATATGGTTAGTTCTTTTCATTTTTTCCAATACAAAATCTATGTGTTAACTACAATATAAAATACTAATAATATTATATTATTTTTCGTTATAACTCAACGTTGTATGCAGCATAAGATTTCAGAGAAACCCATTGTTGCATGTCGAGTATGCCATCAAAAATAGAATCCCCTTTAAAGTAAAATTAATATTTAATTCATAAATATTAATAAATATGAAAATTTTATATTCTTTATTTACTCGAGGTGTTACATCCTTCACTTCTTTTGGAAATTGCATCCTCACAATTTTATTTACTTATCAAATAAATTTGGGTATTTATCCCTCATAGAATTTTCAGATTCACATGTTTCCTCTTCAACTATATGGTTTTTACAAAAATCCTTTACCTGATGAATTACCTTATTCTACAACCCTTGCCCTCTTCAGTCAAGAATCTGGACGGGTTCTTCCTCATAAGAGAGATTCTCTTCCAAATGAACTGACTCTGGACTCAAAACATGAGATGGATTTGTAATATAATTCCTCAACATTTAAAAAGGAAAAAAAAAATTGTACGTGGGATAAAATTGGGGGTAAAGACACTCTGTAGGCTACTGGTCCAACTTTCTCCATGATTTTATAGGGTCCAATGAACCTCAGACTCAAATTTCCATTCTTACCAAAATGCATGACACTTTTCCATGGAGAAACTTTGAGAAAGACATGATCACCTACCTCAAAAGAAAGATCCTTCCTTCAGTTATCCACATAACTATCCTGCCAACTATGAGTTGTTCTCATGTGCTTCTAAAACAACTGTACTTTTTATACCATATCTTCTCCCAATTCTGGTCCCATCAACATTCTTTCACCTACATCATCCCAAAAAGCTATAGTTTGACACCGATTTTCGTATAATGCATCAAATAGAGCCATCTGTATACTAGAATGAAAAATGTTATTATATAAAAACTCAATAAAAGAAAGATTTTGGTCCCAACCCCTCTGGGAATCTATTGAACAAGGACGTAGAATATATTCCAATGTCTGAATTGTTCGTTTTGACTACCCATCTGATTAAGGGTGAAAAGCTGTAATGAAAATTAATTCAGTAACCAATGACTTCTAAAGGCCGTTCCAAAAGTTAGAAGTGAACCTGGGACCATGATAAGATGCAATGGAGAGGGGAACTCCATGTAACCTAAATATCTCTTTAACATACAATTGATAAAGTTGATCTAGAGAAAAAGTATCTCTAATAGGAAGGAAATGAGAAGATTTAATTAATTGACCAACAATAACCCATATCACATTATTACCTTGAGATGTCTTTAGTAATCCCACATCAAAGTCCATGAATATATTTTACCATTCCCACTCTTGAACTGGTAAAGGCTGAAGCATCCCTTTCGGTAACCGTCACTCTGCTTTAACTTATTGACAAGTCAAACACTTCCTAGTAAATTTATCAATATATTTTTTCATTATATCCCACCAGTAATACTCTTGAAGATCTCTATAAATCTTAGTGCTACCCAGATGAATTTAAAATACAAAACTATGATCTTTATATAACAACTCTACATTCAATAGTGAATCACAAGGCACACATAATCTTATTCCAAATATAAAAACACAATCTTTATCAATGTTAAATTCAGGTAACTTACCCTTTTGAACCAATTCTACCTTTTTCTGCAACTCACTATCTTCCTTCCACACTTTCTTAATTCTGTCTACTAAAGATGATTTCACTGACACTTGAAACAAAACAGAGGGATCTCATGTACCAACAAATTATATAACAAAGTTCATCAAAGCGTTAATCAAATGATCTTGTTACAAAAATAACATTTATAATGTAGGAGTACATTTTCTACTCAAAGAATTGTCCACTTTATTTGATTTTTGTGAATGGTAATGAATTGTGCAATAATAATCCTTGATTAATTCTAGCCATCTCCTCTGTCTCATGTTCAATTCTTTCTAAGTGAATATATACTTCAATATTTTATGATCAGTATATATTTCACACATTACACCATACAAATGATGCCTCAAAATTTTTAAAGCAAAAACAACAGTAGATAATTCTAAATAATGTGTAGGGTAATTTAAATCAAGAGTTTTCAACTGACATGAAGCATAAGCAATTACCTGATCATTTTACATTAGAGAAAAACCAAGTCCATTCAATGAAGCATAATTGTAGATAATAAACTCACTATTTCTGAAAGGTAATTTCAATACTGGATAATTCATCAATATTCTTTTCAATTCCTGAAAACAATCATCACTTTCTTTTTTCTAGATAAATTTAACACCTTTTAGAGTTAACTTAGTCAGTGGGCTAGAAAACCATGGAAAATTTTCAACAAACCTTTAGTAATAGCCTGTCAAACCAAGAAAATTATGGATCTCTGTGATATTGGCAGGTTTTGGACACTCTTATACAACTTTTTTTATAAGGGTCAATAGTTATTCCATATTTTGAAACAGTACAACCAAGGAATGAAATTTTCATGAAAAAAAAACTCACACTTTCTGAATTTCCCATACAATTTATTTTTCTTTAAGTTTTTCAAGACAACCCTTAAATAACTTTTATGCTTCTCTTTACTTTTGGAATATACCAAAATTTCATCAATAAAAACAACCAAAAACTTAACCAAGAACTCACCAAAAAACCTATTCAAATGATCCATAAATACATTAGGTGCATTGGTTAACCCAAAATACATAAAAAAAATTCATAATTGTCATATCTAGTGTGAAATGAAGTCTTCAGAATTCTGCTTCCTTCACTTTTAACAAATGGTACCCCGACCTCAAGTTAATCTTCGAAAAATACAAAATACCATGGAGCTGATGAAACAAATCATAAATATGAGGGAAAGTATAAATATTATTAAAATTTATGTTATTAAAGGCTCTATAATCAATGAAAATTCTCATTGAACCATCTTTCTTTTTAATAAACAAGACAGGGGAACCCCATGGTGATTTTCTAGGTTGAATGAAACCTTTATCTAATAACTCCTACAATTGATTATCTAACACTAAAAGTTCAATTTGATATATTCAATAAGAGTGTTTTGAAATTATATTATCATAAGGAACTAATTCAACTATAAATTCAACTTCCTGGTTAGGTATTATACCAGGAAACTCATCAGGAAAAACATAAAGATACTTAATTACTACTCGATCATCAGTAATCTGAACAGTTCCTTTATTTTTTGCAACATGTTCAAGGTAAGATTCATTTCCATCTATCACTAGTTTCTCAGCTTGTTGATATGTTATCAAATTTAAGGGTTCATTCTTGTACACAAATTAAAAGTCTTTTAGAAAATAAACCTCTTTAGATCTACAATCAATCTTAGTATGATAAAAATAATTCCAATCCATTCCCAAAATAACATCAAACTCCACTAGAGGAAAAAAACAAGGTTTCTAGGTATATTCTTTCCACATATAAGGATAATACGATTCTTATAATATCTTTTTTCCTCCATATTCCCCACATGTGTTTTTACCATAATTTCTGGATTCATTTCTTGAGGTGGAATTCCAAATTTACCCAAAAATTTCTCAGAAGTGAAAGAACGTGTAGATCCTAAATCAAACAACACATTGGAAAAATATGAAAAAACAAAAAAAATTACTTGATACCACTTTATTTGATGGTCCCACATCAAACGTAATAGTAGAAAAAGATTTCAACACACCCTTTTTCTTTTGATCTATCTAGTTTCCATCCAAGGTGGTCAACATTGGACAAACATTGGCATAATGCCCAAACTCATTGCAACTAAAACATCTTACCACTAGCTTTTAATTTCTTGCTTTATCATCTTCCTTATAGTTATGAATAGTAAAACCAGTCTTACCACATGAGAAGCACTTTCAATATATTGAGAGACATTCTCCAGGATGCGTTTTACCACACTTCTCACAAGATGGAAATTTAATTTTCTTAACTCCAAACTTATTTGATAGATACTTCATTTTTTCATTCCAATTGGATCTCTTCTTTTGATTGCTATCATGGAACACCTGATCATCAGAAAACTCCATTTCTACTTTCATAGCACATATTATAATATTCTCATAGATTTTTAATTCATGAGAGACTAAAACATTTCAATATGATGACTTCAATCATGAGTAAAACTGATTTATCTTACTATCTAGATTTGAGAAGAAATTTGGATCATAACATTCCTATCGAGTGAGATTTTCTTCATAAGCAGCCACTAAGTCATCCTCCTTCCTCAATTCCTTGTATTGTTTTTCCATCCTAAGTAGAACCTCCTTAGGAAAATATTTCTCAAGAAACATAACTTTGAATTATTCCCAAAAAGAGAAATCAATCTCCTCACTATCCTTGATATTTTTAACCATCGACCACCACTGATCGACTTCTCCTTCAGAAAATTAAATAACATGACTAACCATTTGATTTTTTGTACACCCCATGACATCAATTTTTTTTTGTGCTTTGATACACTCTTAAACTTGAACAAGGTCAGACGATCATCTGAATGATGGTGGATGTTTCCACATGAAATGCTCCACTATATACATGTTCTTCTCTGGTTGATCTGGTTGATCTCAATCATGGAAAAAACCACCATTTATCACTAGAGTCAACTGATTCATCACTGTAAAAAATTGTTCATTTCCTATTCCGTCCATCTAAGGATGCTGATTTGGAAGGTTATTCTCCTCTGTATGCCTTCCCAAAATATCTTCCCTGTTTCCTCTGCGGAAAACCTTTTTGAACAAACATATCTTAGATGAATCAACATGGTCATATTCAAATTCTATATCATTTAAATTTGAACATAATGTAGAAATCATTTATCGATATTCCATTAACAAAATTCAAACTCCTAAAGTTATCTAAACCGGCCTTTGATACTAACTATAAGTCCCCAACCTTAAACATTAACTAATCTATAATTAAGATAATAATTCACTTTGAGGATCCTTTCAGGAATAGATATTTAGAGAATTAGGTCATAACTTATACATAACAACTTAAATATTACATAAAGAAACTTCTACTCACTGTTCATTTTTTTTATAAAACAAAAAACTCTAGAAAAAGAAACCTGTTTAGTTCCATGTTTTATACAACATGACTTTTCCTTGATCCTATCTTTGACCCTATTCCTCTTTAAGTCCTATGATTTATTTTTTCAAAACATGGGATGATCATAAAAATCTCAGTAATGGATACAGAAAGAATAAAAAATGTTAGTTTTCAAAACAACATGTAAACCATGAATACTTTATCATAAAGTAATACTTTTCACCTTAAAGAGGTAGCAAAAACACTTCACTGAATATAATCTCAATGATTACCCATTATTGTAACATAAAGATTACCATAAATACCATATAAATAAACATATAGAATATAAGTTATCTTGAGACATAAACATAATGAAATGGAATAACCATACGGTCGACTTCCACACACATCACTAAATTGAATAACTATACGGCCGACTTCCATACCCATTGAATTAGAGGTTATAACGTAACCAACCATCCTTGGTTTATCACAGAACCACCCATCATTTGGTTTCTCATGTGACCTCCCATCATTGTTTTTTCCCATAACCACCCATCAAATGTCCAAGTACCATTATATAATCATGACACATAAAATATTGAAAATATCAACATTTAACTAATAGAATTTAATTTGAAATCACAAGAAATCATTTCAAGATATCAAAATGCGTAATACTTTAAAAAAACATTTTCAATATGAAAACACCCAAAAAGGGAATAATGGATTTATTTTCCTTTTGAAAACATTAAGGCTTATAGAGGAAGCCAAATATTAAATAATGATTACGACAGCGGAGAGGTCATTGTCACCACATATGTTAAACACATTCATTTTTTTATTTAGGAAAATGCTTCTATAGATAAAATATTCCCTTTGAATGAAAGTAAAATTCAAAGGGGTTTATTATACACTGAGTAAAATAAGGAGATGTATATTATTAAAACATGCCTCAAAGAAAGGATATTAAGATAAAATATCTTACCTTGTGTCTGGCTTGACTCGTTCATTCTTTAATTTCCTAAATGATAAACATAAGTCAATTTATACTTGATTCAGATCCTTTTTCAAGTTTATTATTCTTTTTATATCACTTATTACAATGTTATAAAAATTACATAATTATTTAAGGTAATATTGGTTGTTTTGTCGATATTGGGTACTTGAGTCGAAATTGATCTTATTTTAATTAAAAATTGTCCACGTGGTCAAAAGTAAATTATCTCAATAATATTATTCATATATATATTTATTATATATGTATTTATAAGATTCTATAACATTTGGAGATAATAAATGAAATGCACCGTTCATGGAGATGGAAAGTCATACGTACGCATAAATGATACTTTCATTTATATTTCATATTTAAAGGAATGAAAACTTAATGATACATAGGTATATTATAATTCCATTATAATATATAATTTTATATATTTTATATAAGTTCATTAACTCCATCCTTTATACATTCCATGTATGGCATGAATGAGTCATATCACTTTGAGGGGGCGGTAGTCCGCACTTCCTCAAATGAAATTATCGCGTTTACGCATCATAAAAAGCATAAAGGTATGTTGTAAAAAAAATTACAAAAGCATATAGACAATAAAAACATAATATATATCATATATAAATACAGTTCCATCATAATGTCCACCATTAGAGGTGGTAAAATATAATTTAACATTCATCATTTCGTGAGGCAGCAGTTCGTCGTCCGTAGAAACAATATATTCTAAATCAATTAAATGGATGTGTGTGTGCCTATAGGTATAATAAACAGAATAAAAACATCCTATTATATTTAATATAATGGCGTTGTTATAAAATAATTTAATAAAGATCATTTATGGGGTTGGGGAAGGGAAATAAATGAAAGAATCTTGAGAGAAGACATTACCTCAAATCGGGTAACTCCTTTGGGTTTAAGCTAAATGTCTTTCTGGAATTACCTTCTGTCCATGGTAAGGATTTTGGGAGGAATATAGGGTTGTTGGGAGATTATTTTAGTAGATTTTGGATGAGCCAAGGGGATTTAGAGGTGTGAGTAATGGGTTATAGGTGGTGACCTTTTATAAGAGGGAGGTGGGGTACTTTTAGAATGTCTTGAAAGACTATTTTATTATAAACTGAATTTAGATTTAAAAAGGTCAAAAACTCATTTAATTCGAATATAATATTAGTATTGTTAAAAATCCTATCAAACAATAGGTTGTATACAAGTTTTGTTTTCAAATTTAACCTTATCATTTTTCTTTAACCCTTAGTTACCTAATTCAACTCTTACCATGTCTTCTTGTGTATTCATAATATATGGTTAATATAGTTACCATAAACTGAAAATCTAACCAAAAGTGGTTCATTAATGAAATTTTAAACATTATATAAGTCATTTGGTGTAATCTTATATTTTTAGGGCTGTTATATCATTTAATAGAATAATATTTTATTAAAACTTATTTATGTAAATTTTTATACAATTCATATCACGACTACTTAAAAATCCATAAAAACTTGATTATTACAAAAAATTTCACTAATTTAAAGATAAAAACTCATAATAATCCACAATTCTTGTATGAAATCAAAAAAATTCAAAATAAATTTAATTTAATATTTATAATCTCATTTATTTAAAACATTCATTAATAAGGCAATCACCGCATCATCATTGTGTCATAAATATATTTATTTATTTGATGTATAAAAATTATAAATAAAATACCATGATGTATGAAATATTTTTATATTTATAATTAATATTTATAGTCAAAAATATCACCTATATAACCCCATAAAAATTATTTTACTAAAATATTTATGTTTATTTTACATTTTTCTTGACTTTAAATTAATTCTTATAAAATGTCATTGTCAAATCAAAGTGGCTTCATGGTGTCCCAAAATTGACCCAAGGATGCCCATGGTCGGAAATATATCATCCAATAGGATTAGGATACATTTTAAGGAAGTTTTTTGTTATTATATTATTATTTTTACTCTTATTTACCTTATTTACCCTTTAACCATGGTAAATAAAATAATTACTGAAGTTAGTATTCGTAATATCTAAAAATAAAAGGTAGCTATTTACAAAATTTGGACCTTCTGATTCCAAATATGGAATCCATTTTTCCAAATTAAAACCACAGAAGTCATAGAAATTAATTTAAAATTAATTCCCGTTATAAAAACAAAAAAGAAGGTTTTTAAGAAGTAATAACTCTCCAATGATTGACATGTGTTTATGTCTAATTAAAAAGTAAAATTACTCCAAATTACCAAATTTGGATTAAATTATAAAAAATAATCTAATTACCCTTTAAAACCAATTAAAAAGATAATCTAACCATATAAATAAATCAGTTGAAAAGATAGTTTTGACTTAAAATGCAGTATTTTTCACTATTCATTAAAAAAATGAAATTTAACTAAAAAATACAAAAAATTGTCCCAAAGTAAATTTTTATGTCCGAATTCTAAAGAAGAAATGTATTTTGTTAAATGGAACATATAAAAGTGACAAAAACTATATTTAAAAAGGGTTCATCATCAAAAGTCCGTAAAACTACTTTTTAAAAATATTTGAGTATTTATGCCTAAAATTGGATTCATTCTCATTTGAAGCCTCTAAATTTTATTGGATAAATGTAAAAAAATTTAAAAAACATGTCTAATCATAATATAGTTAGTTATATTCATTCTCGCCTATACAAATACTATTCGTTAATTACTATTTGAAATAATAATATCATTGTATTATTTTTCGGTATAACTCAATGTTGTGTGCAACATAAGATTTCAAAGAAACATATTGTTTCATGTCGAGTACGACATATAACATAGAATCCCATTTAAAGTAAAATTAATATTTAATTCACAAATACTAATAAACATATAAAAGTCATATTCTTTATTTACCTGGGATGTTACACCGTGGAAGCTAATTTAATGCTTCCCATTTAATCTAATTTAAAGATTCTCATGGAATCTTGCTCAATTAAATGGATAAATATTCTTTTTGAATATTGTTTAAAGGATAACATCAAATCTTGTTTAATTAAAAGGATAAATATTTCCATGTAAGATAGTTTAAATCTTCTCTTCAAAGCTTGTTTAATTAAAAGGACATAGATTCCCTTAGAAGCTTATTCAAATATTCCCATGGAATCTTGTTATATATATATATATAGGGAAAATGGGTCTATTAGAATATTTTTATAAATATATATATATTTATATATATATATATATATCATTTTAATGGATACCCCATCTCAGGTTGGGCCAATTCAGTCTAGGGAGGATTGACCTAACCCAATTAACCCATCAGTAGTCCTAAATTAATTTATAGGGATCTGATTTATATCCAAATAGACCCAAAAAATTATGAAAAATTTTAGAAATTAAATTTATTTTTATATGATTCAAAAAAATTATCTTGGGTGTTTTTGGATGTATTGATCATTAATTTAAATTATTTTAATTCAAGTAAAATCATTTAAATACCCCTCTTTTGAAACAAATTTAATTTTTTATTGTGTATATAATTTCATGTTGACTTATCCTGTGTTATGACCAACTTGTGCATGTCTGTTTTATTATTTATTTAATTTAATAATTGTATATAAGTGTTTTAAAATCTAATAATTATTTTATTTTGATGATATTTGTATCATCCCTCTATATTTAATTTTTATAAAAGCCTATATATCCACATTTAAGTGATGAAATGTATTTTTACAACCCAAATTCCCATCATATGTGTGTGATTAAACATTTTAAATATTGAAGGAGTTCATAGCAACACATTTTTGTTGAGATCCAAAATTAACCAAACAAGTGAAGTTTATGAATGTTTCCATCACTCCAATTAAAGTATGGTATTTAATTAAGCAGTTATTCTAGAATCTCAGTTAATCAATTATTAACTAGATGGATTAACCAATAGTTAATGGCTCACTATCACATCATTATTTATTTATTTTATCCTGTGTATGATATATTATTTTGTGAATGATTATTTTCATGAGTGATTATATATTATAATAATAAAAAATCATGAAAAGATAAAATAAACTTGTGTGGTGAATGATTTATTTTGATAAGCATGGTTTTGTTTTGAAAATAATCACATAGAATTTCTTTAAATATAAGATGATTCCATTTACTAATAATAAATTACTAAATTTCTCAAAGAAAATATTAAGTCCTCAAATTTCTTCCATCACTCTAATTTGAGAAAAATTGGGTGATCAGGATGCTCATCAGACAAAGTTGAGGGTCCCTCTTACTACTAAGAAGTTATTATGAGAATGGTGGGTAAATATAAATGATGTTTGTAGAAAATAAGTATCCAAATATAACATATTAAAACATTATAGACAAAGTTTTAATTAATGAAAATTAATTTTTTTCGGGAGATGAGACTACACTCAACAGATCAAGGAGTTGGAAGTTAATGTGGTTGTCCAGATTAGTGCCTACCTTGTAATATTTGAGTTGTGGCATAGAAAAATATTTTAGAATATAATAATGGGTTTCAAGGATCATTGAAACTAGAATACTCAAATGACTAGGTATTCTAAATCTAGTAGTTGAGGGATACTAGGATTTGAAAAAATAGTGGGAGAAATTTAAAATTAATAATATGAAAATGTCGACTAGTAATCAAGATAAGAGTAATAATCTAGTAGATTTTATTTTTTTAGAAAATTAAAAGTAATACAAAAAGTATTCCATGATAATATTGTTCAAAGATAAGGTCCAAACATGCACAATTTTTCATAGAGTAGTATATGTTCTTGTGAAAATTACTACGTGATCATAAATTCAAGGTGTTGGCATCCCCAATACATGTTAATCCACATGATGAAGTGAGGGTGTAAAAATGATCATAGGAGAATCATGTATGATTAATATGATGGTAAAGTCATAATTATATCAAAAACATTCGATGTGAGTTGTGGAAAAAACATTAGGACATGGATAATTTTACATGTTGTGCCATCTTCAAAAAGATTGTGTAGAGAAAGTAAAGAGAGATATAAATAGATGATTTTTACACTGAAAAATGGCCATGATATTTCACTTGATCCATTTCTCATATCATTTTTACTAATATGTTCTAGTTTCATTTAAGAGTACCCAATGAATATTAAATGGATAAAACACATCACAAACTATTGGGTAAGGTTTACTAAGTAAATAAAAACTTAAAAAAGGTTTAAAAATTAAATATTATGGAGAACAAGAATAAAGAAAAGTCAAAAATTATAATGGATGGTGTCACACCAACGAAAAATTATGAACATACTTCAATGAAAAGAGGTAATAAATATGTGGTTATTTTATTTTCTTATTGTGACATAATTCTATTAAAGATAAATTTAATTTTATGAATTGAAGAAGAAATAAGTATCTTCTTATTTAGGTATTGTAACACCATGAGATTTTATGAAAAATGTTCTTTTAATTCCATTGATGTCTTTTGTTTTATGCTACACCAAAAATAGCTTGCACTACATGCATCCCTGACTTGTCTTGCATTACATGCAATCACGACCTTCCAAGATAGCATGTGTTGTACGCAATACCGAGTTTCACTAAACAATGATATGTTATTAAAATATTATATAAAATAGCAATTATGAATAGTAATACCCACTTTTTGAAATTTTATTTTTCAAAATGGACTTCATTTTTGGATTCCGCATATCTAAATTAGCATAGGGTGATTTTTTGGTATTTTTCTGAAAACTTTCAATTTTTGATGAATAGTTAAAACACTAGGTTACTATTTTAAAACTGACTTATTATATAAATAATTATTTATTTTATTTAAATATATTTTAGGTCAAAATTGATACATAATACCTATATAAGTTCAATGTAATTCATTGGAGTCATTTTGTAATAATTTTAGACATATAAAAACTTTATTGAACTTTTCATCGTCTTTTACCCACCTGTTAGGAGAGTTTGAAAATTTACATAAAACTTAATTTTACCACTTCTGTGAGTGGAATTTCGAAAATCTGAGAGACACGGTTAATATCAAGGAGTAAAATGTGGTTCAATAAGATAAAAATAATTTTTGGTGAACAATAACCTTTTACTTTTATTTACCACGGTTAAAAGTAAATAGGGTAATTAAGGGTAAAAATGATATTATTATTACCCTAACACATGTCATAATTATATTGGATAAGTGTAATTCGACCAAAAACAACTTTAGGAATAAAATATTACCCTTTAGGTTCACTTGGATTAGATTAGGACATTTATTATTATTTTATTTAAAAAAGAATTAAAATAGTGAAAATCAAAGTTTAATAACTAAAACATTTTTAATATAGGGTTATACATAAGATAAATTAGACTATTAATATTCATTATAAATATAAAACGATTTCATATAGAATGGAATTTTATTTATAATTTTTAGACATTAAATAATTTAATTTATTTATGACACAATTATGATGCAATAATTACCTTATTAATGAAATATTAACATAATGGATGTTATAAATACCCAAATAAATGTAATTATAGACTTTTTATTAATTGAACTAATTTTATAGGTTAATATGACATGTTATTAGTAATTTAATTTACTTTATTTTAACTAATCATGCTGTTATGATTTTCACAAAAATCAAGTACCAAATAGTGTCATAATTGACATAAAATAGTTTTTTAAAAAATATTATATTATTTTTTGTTATTTTATTCCTAAAAATATAAGGTTCGAACAAATGAATTAGATATGGTTATATATATTAATAATGAACCACTTGGGGTTCGTTTGGCTTGTTATATTAAGTTTATTAACCATATAGTGTAAGAAAACAAAAAGACACGGTAAAATTTAAATTATTTAACATAGAGTTAAATCTAAATGATAAGGATAAAATAGTAACCTAAACTTTTCTAAAACCTATTGGTTGAGAGGATTTCGACCAATAACCACTTTATCTTCAAAATAAATCAATCTGGAGCTATTATAAACCGAATATGACTTTATTATAAAATAATATTTTAAGTTTTTCCTAAAGTGCCCCTCTCCTCCCTTATAAAAAGGGCACCCCTTCCCTCTTCTCTTCACACCCTTTTGAGCCATCAAGCTCGGCCAAACCCTGCAAAATACTCTTATAAACATCTATAGTTACATAATAGAGGTTATGGTATTCTCAAAAGACCAACTCTAGTTCCCTAAGAAGAAGTTTAAAGGAGGTGCGTCGAAGAAGAGGTAATCTTTTCTAACGATTCTTTCAAGTTTCTTTCTTCTTCAACTTCTTCTTCTTTAGTTATTTCATTATAAAGTAATAACATAAGTATTAATTATATAATTATATTTTATTATAAATATGAAACAACCCCATTTCACCTTCTATCCATCCTACGGAAAACGAAATCACCACGGGTGCGTACGTACTGAATACCGTCTCCACGCCGTCGTGTAATCTGTTTTTCCACCACCACCTTACTTGGATGGGTATAATGGTGTAAATAATAAATATATATGATTATTATAATATCATACTGATTTTATGATATTATATTATCCAATCCAATTCCATTCAATAAATATGGGAACGATATCATCGCTCGTGCGTACATACGGATTACCGTCTCCACGACGCGATGAGATTCATTTTCCATGTTAACAATTAAAGAATGATTATAAAGTATATATAATAAGTAATAATGAAATATATTACATAATAATGCTATTGTATTTATGTATAAATATATGTATGTCATATACTTAATTCCATTCAAGTCAATAAGGAAAGGAAAACAACGTTCATGCGTACGTAAGACCTACCGTCTCCATAAATGGTGTATTTAATTTCATTTCCCTATCTATTATATATATATATATACTGAATATATATGATATATAAATCATGATTTAAATTCTGTAATTAATTAAATCATGATATAAGTAATAATAATATCAAGAACTACAATTCCAAACAAGTAGGATAAATAAAACGATTTTACCCAAAACGCTGCTTTAACATGGAATTTACAAAAGAATGGGTAATATAAAGTCATAAGTGAACCATATATGATATAATTACAATGAATATAATTCTTTAATAAGTAAATGACATTATTTAAATTATTATAAAGGAAATTCGGATATGTACGAAGCATATTATACCTAAGTTAAGGGAAAATCTCGCAATCTCATTTTTATCCGAGATTATTTATACTTCAGAATTTACTGGGGAATATTTATCATCCAAATCCTTGTTTCCTCAATATGTAATATTATTTCTATCCTCCTAAAATTGTTTAAATATAAATTTACCCATTGGTAAGTTTTTAGTAAAATATATTAAAGGATTTTTATTTTTATTTTTAGTATGAGGTACTTTTTTGACTTTTTCGGCCAAAGTACGAGAAGAATGTTTTTCTTTAACTTATACGACATGAATGGTTTTTCAAACATTATTTACATGAATATTCCTTTACAATTTTTCAAGTTTATTTTTAATGAACTTCTTTTAGTTGAAAATTGTATGACATCTTAAGAAAGGAAAAATGTTTTTGATGTAGAAAGGATATTTTCTTCAAGAATGGAGTTCAAGTGTTTTATCAAAATTATTTTCCATATAAGATAATATGGGGTTTTTTTCTATACCTATTTTTACATTGATTTTATTATATTATTATGGAATTATTTTTTATGATGTCCTTTTAACTTATATGGATTATGTTATGATGGCATGATGTTTAAGATTTCGATTTTTATTACATGGGTTATGCTATGATGTATGATTTATGATTTTGTGGCACACATAAGAATGGTTTCCTTATGAGATGGGTGGGACCTATATCTATAAGGCCCCAGACTTAAACCTTACTTAATCTTGAGTTATTACAAGATTACACATTGAGGATATTTTCAGGTTTAGAGTTTTAGAGAATTAGATCATGAAACTTGCATTACATTCCACATTTAAACAAAGTGGTTACATAAAAGACAGTATTCATTCATCCCATCAACGGAAACATATTTAAATTAAAACATGGATTCTTTCTTGACACATCCTTGACACTGTCATCACATCATGTACCCTTCCCTTGACCTGTGAAAAACATTTCAAAAACTTGGGATGAGCATAAAAAGCTCAGTAAGGGATATAAAAATATGGAAAGGAATCATGAGTACATGTATACATAAGAATGAAATCATACTTTACCCATAAAACATAGGCACTTTAACATACCTAATAAAATCATAGAAATCATATGACATAAAGGTAACTTGAGGCATTCATAACATTCTTACGTAGGGAGTAACCCTCTTCGTTACGTTTGGAATACCCATCACAGTATATTCCCTAAAATCTCTTCGGAGAAACCTTAACGTTTCACTCCTTCGCATTACCCAATGCATTGGAGAGCTATATCGGGATCACCCGCCCTTAGTTTATCACGGAACCACCCGTTTTCATAACAATTCCCAAGAACCATAACATAAATGTATCACATAAAACATGCATAAAGGAAACATAAAATTTCCACATTTCAATCACAATATAACATTTTAGTATATTGAAATAATGAATCCATTCAAAAAGAAACCATTTACAAAACCATTTAAAACATTTAATAAAGAGATTTTTGAATCAAAGTGTCCCATAACACCTTGAAGCTTTTAAAATTTTAAACCATTAATATCCATATAAACAAATACTTAAAACCATTTTGAAACATGGATATTAATAAGAATAAATATTTAAAACATTTAAAGCGATATTTTGGTAAAAGGGGTTTTACCAAAATTAGAGACACTTGAATACAATAATTGAGGAATAACATTTAGTCAGAACTTTATAATATCATGAGAATAAATGGATTCATGATATAATACTCCAAAGGATAGTATATACACCATATAAGAGCGAATTGGTGCATAACAACAATGAACTCTCAATAGAAATGTCAAATGTGATGAAATCCCTTATAAAGAAGGTATCCTTAACTTAAGGACAAATAAATCTCAAAAATATGTGTGAAAAATATAAATACACCCAATATAAGTGGATATTAAGTTTAAAACAATAAAAGGTCATTCACACATATTCAATGGATGACATATTCAGTGACTACATGTTGAACCCAAAGAAATCAAAATTGGGTTAAAAAGTTCCCTTGACAGCCTAACGACATCACATCAAAATGAATTGATGAGAGATAAAAAGTGTATCTCATCACTTGGACATAAAATTTACATCAATAAGGATATATGAGAACATATCCCAACATAACAATATGTAAATTAAAAGACCCAACAAAAGAAGTCTTTTAAAAAAGAGGAGGGTGAAAGGTTCCCTTACCGACTTGGGTATCTTTCAAAACATACACCCCATGAAAGAAGGACAATAGATCATTGATGTAAATACTCATAAATGAAAGTATATTACACAAATAGTAGAATAATGGGCAGTACATACACCACTCAATGGAATTTGTGGCAAATGTAGCATAAATCTCACAGGAATAAAAGTGAGATGAAAAATCCCTTACGAAAACTCGGCAGCCTAACGACGCCACATAAAACTTCCGAATATGGATTGATGAGATAAAATAGGGTATCTCATCACATTACAATAAAATGTACAGAAAGAGTAATATAACAGAACATCCCCCAACATTACAAATATGAGCTTAAAAGAAGTGACATAAAGGAGAGTTCTTAAAAATAAAGAGAGAGGTTAGATCTCTTACGAAAGTTCAACAGCCTAACAGTACCACTCAAAACTTCCAAAATGGATTGATGAGAGAGAATAGGGTCTCTCATCACATGAACATAAAAATTACAGTAAGTGTAATATAAAATATCATCCCAATAACAAGAAATATGAGCTTTAAAAGGAATGACATAAAAGTGTGTACTTAAAAATAAAGAGAGGAGTAGGATCCCTTACCTCGGGTCCGACTTGACTCGATCATTCTTTAATCTCCTGAATAATAAACTTGAGTTAATTTCTACTTCCTTAAGAACCTCTTTAAAGTTAATTATTCCTTTTATATCACTTATTACCGTGTCATAAACATTATGTAATCATTTAAGTTAATAATATTTGTTTTGCCGATATTTGGTTCTTAAGTCGAAAGTGGACTTCTTACAATTACTTGTTGTTTGTGTGGTCAAAGGTTCATTATATCAAGAATTGTATTCATGATGTATATATCATATATATCATATATATCCAGTATATTCATGAATTTATAATATTACATAACATTTAGAGTTAAGAAATGAAATGCACCGTTCATGGAGACGGTAAGCCGTACGTACGCATGAACGCTACTTCCATTTTTATTTCATATTTAATGGAATTAAAACATAATGATACATAATAGTATTTTAATTCCAGTATGGTATCATATATAATATAATTAAATATATTCTTTATACGTACCACATATGGTATTAACGAATCAAATCACTTTGAGGGGGCGGTAGTCCGCACTTCCTTAAATGAAGATATCGTGTTTACCCATAATGGAAACCATAAAGGTATGCCATAAATGAAAAATACAGAAGCTTAAGTAAAACATAAACATATTAGATATCATATATAAATATAGTGTCATCTTAATGTCCACCTTTGAAGGTGTTAGAAGAATGTTGAACAATCATCGTTTCTGGAGGCAGAAATTCACCATCCACGGAAACCGTATGTTATTTAACCATTAGATGTAGGTGTGTGTAAGTCTAGCTCTAATAATTCTTATAAAAACATCCTAGTATATTTAAGATACTGGATTTGTTACAAAATAAATGAATAAAAAGAGTTTAGGGGGTTGGAGAAGCAAAATAAAACAAAAGGACTCAAGTGAAGACATTACCTTAAAATCGGGTAACTCCCTTTGGTTTGAGCTCAAAGGCTTCCTTGGAAAGACTTATGCCCAAAGTGAGGCTTCAAGGAGTAATATAGGGATGTGGAGATCCAAAATGGTCAGGGGTTGGCCGATCCAAAGGCTTTGGGAGTGTGGGTAAGGAGGTTGAGGTGGGGGCCTTTTATAAGAGGAGAGGAGGGGTACTCTTGGAAAGTGAAGAAAAGTCACTTTATTTCAAAATGGTATTCAGATTTAAGAGGTCCCACATTGATTTATTTCGATGATAAGGTGATAAGGGTTCTAAATCCACTCATCCAATATGTTTTGGACATGTTTAGGTCATAGATATTACATTATCTTTCCATTTTATTTAAATCGTTAAATAATGAGGTCATCGCTGCATCATCATGATGTCATAAATAATTTAATTTATTTAACGTCTAAAAATTATAAAAAAAATACTATGATGTAGGAAATCGTTTTATCTTTACAATGAATATTTATAGTCAAAAATCGGATTTGTATAACCCCATGTTAAAATTTTTTTAGTAAAACATTTCATGTTTGTCTCATTTTTACTTTAACTTTAAATAAAAAGATATTAATGTCATTTTCCAACCAAAGTGGCTTCATGGGGTCCCCAAGTTGACCCATGGGTTGTATTGGTCGGCCATGACACATCCAATGAGGTTAGGACATGTGTCAAGTTCATTTCATATTATTAAAACATTATTTTTACCTTAAACTACACTAATTACCTCTAATCGCGATTAAAAACTTAATAATTTACTATTCAGCAAAAAAATTATTTTTATCCCATTGAACCACATTTTACTTCTTAATGACAACCATGTATGTCGGATTTTCAAAATTCAACACACATTAGTGGTAAACTTTCATTTAACTGAAAAATCAGTTTGCTTGATTACCACTTAGTGGTTTCACTATTCATCAAAAATTGGAGTTTTTCAGAAAATTATCAAAACGTCACCCTAAGCTATATTTGATATTCAGAATTCAAAAATTAAGTCTATTTTATAAAATTAAAAACATATAAGTCACATTAATTAATTTAATAATTAATTCTTGATGTCAGAGCAAATAACGTGTTTTTATGAAACAATAAGTATCAAAAGATTGACACTAGTTTAAGTCTGATTTTAAAGTGAAATTAATTCCAACGACCACTATTGGATTTAATGGTAAAAATATATTCTAATTTCACTTTAAAACCAATTAAAAATATAATCTAATCATATAAATAAATTAGATTAAAAATAGGTTTTGAATTAAAATACAACATTTTACACTATTCATTAAAAAAATGAACTTTATCGGAAAGATACCAAAAATTTACATAAAGTAAATTTTGATGTCCCAATTCTTAAGAAGAGTTCTATTTGGTCCAAAAGGACGTATAAGAGTGAACAAAACTATATTTAATGATGGTTCAACATCAAAAGGTGATAAGTGAACCTTTAGTAAAAACTAGGGCATTTACACCTAAAATTGAATTCTTTCCGTATTTTAAGCCTCTATCCTTTATTGGATAAATGAAAAAACATTTAAAAACATATATAATAATATTTTAGTTATTTATATCCATTCCCTCCATTACAACGGCTACATGTTAACTACCATTTAAAATAATATTATTTTATTATTAGAGTGCAACGTAAGATTCCCAAGAAACTCGTTGTTGCGTGTTGGGTATACCATCAAGCATAGCGTCCCCTTTAAAGTCATATCAATATTTTATTCACAAATATGGATAAATATGAAAATGTCATATTCTTTATTTACCTGGGGTGTTACATCCTTCCCCCCTTTTGGGAATTGCATCCCCGCAATTTTTAAAATTGAGCTTGGAAACATCCTTGAAAGTCCCACATCGGAACAAGAGTCAGTAAAACAACCACTTTAAAATAAATAAAGATAAGTACAAAGGTCACCCGAGTTAACCCATAATAGGATTCCATGTAGAGAAATATGGACATGGAGGAGAAAACATAGGGTCATGTTCTGATGGAGAGTGATAGAAAACATGTTTAGGAGAAAGTTAACAATAAGAAAATCACAAACTTGTGATGGGTTAAACGGTGTTGGGTTCCCCAGTAGGAAAAGTTAATAGACAACATTTTTGTTTTAAGTTACTTTTTATTGAGGAATTTATTCATAAGGAAACATAATCACTTATCATGTTGACTTTCAACTTTTACTAGATTCCTTAATCAAACTCATATTTTTTTTCCAAAATACGAGTATTTAGGGAGACTTGTTCGCATTAAGAGTACTATAATCAACTTCTAGAGAATCAACTAATCCACCAAAGAGAACTATATACATCCCATATCTTTATACCTTAACCAAAACCAAAAAAAAATGTTAGTACAAGGTCAGATAATCCAGAAAAGGATAACCCTTTAAAAAGAAAATCTATGCTTAATCTAAAAAATTTGTCCAACAAAACCCAAATTCCAACAAGGACCATCCGATAAACAATTTTTCCACAAAATTCTTCAAAGTAAACCAATCTAAGATTGAAACCCAAATATTTGAAGGATTTAGTCACATAGTCTTCCAAGTTAAATCGTAACATTTATCTCCAAACAACATCAGTTGCTCTTAAAGTCTCGTATTGAAAAGTACTTAACCTAATCACATATCCTCCATGATAGGTTAATCATTTTCATAAATAACCCAAAATCAACTTATTATTAATTCATAAAATCATATAACTGAAAAGAATCAGTCATACTAACCAGGGACTTCACGTAGTCCAATGGTAGGCGATAAATACCAGTCGCACTTTGGTTGTGGGTTCGATTCCCGCAGCTTTGTCCGACGCGACGGGTAGTCACACAGTCTACGTGTTGTCATTTTTCCAAAACTATATAATTCTCAAATCATTCCCCAAAAAGGGATAAAATCACCAAAAATAACCATAACATAATTTAACCTCAATTTTATCTCATGCCTTTCACTTCAATCATAAAATATAGTAACCCATAATTACCTCAAAAGTAAGGATCATATAAACCCAAATGGTTCTTTATAACTATGTCCACAAAGGAAAAGATAACTATTACTTGAATAAAATTTGCCTATATTAAACATCAGGGTTACACATAATATAAAAAGTCTTCTAATGTAACCCCATCATCAAAAGAGACTTAATACTCTTAAGAATTTCACCATAACTCTTGAAGCCCTTATATGTTGACATCTTACTCATTCAACATTCATCATGATCCATTATCCATTCCTTTCCAACTTATTCCGAAATACCTCTTTCCTACAAACAAAATCATGAATCATATCCTAAGATTCCAAAATAGGAAAACAATAGTCATGAAATAATACATACCTTTGATTGGTCATTGTCAGTTTCTTCATCCTCAATAGGAATGGAATTAGGTATTGGTAAATGAATATTGGTACGCTCTTGGTGACCCCAATCACGAAACTTCTTCATAGGACATGTGTTTGCATAATGACCATGCACACCACATTTAAAACATTCAATTGATCCCTCAGAAAGAACTTCTTTCCCTTTCCTCGAGTCAACTGGATGCTGCCTTTTTCCATGGCATGTTCTTGCTTTATGACCTTCATTTCCACATCTATAGCATATTTCTGTCCCTTTGAAAAATTTTCCTAGGTGTTTCTTTCCACATCTTTGACACATAGGTTTTTGAACACACTTACCTTTATGATTATTACCTGTACTTCCATAGGGATTTGTTTCTCGCATATATGATGCCTTAGAGAAATCACCAAGGTTTAGGTGGTCAATCATGACTCCAGATAGTTGGTTGAGGATAATCACAAGAGTTCTCATTGCAGCTCCCATATCATTCAGTTTCTTGATCAAAAAAACTATCACAGTTTCCTTCACATCGACTGTTACTTTGGTGCCTGCTAGATCCAGCCATTTACTAAAACCAAAAAGGTCAGTGTGAGTATATCAACAAAAACATAATGTACTAATGAGTAAGATAAACACTAAGATATACTTAGTCATTCACTTTATCTAAAACTAGGACTCTTTCTGAAATCCTAACCATTATGGTAATGTCACTTATGCTTAAAGAATACCCTAACCTCTAAAGTTATCTAAACCGACCTTTGATACCAACTATAAGGCCCCAGCCTTAAACCTTACTTAATCTTGAGTTATTACAAGATTACACATTGAGGATCTTTTCAGGTTTAGAGTTTTAGAGAATTAGATCATGAAACTTGCATTACATTCCACATTTAAACAAAGTGGTAACATAAAAGACAGTATTCATTCTTCCCATCAACGGAAACATATTTAAATTAAACCATGGATTCTTTCTTGACACATCCTTGACACTGTCATCACATCATGTACCCTTCCCTTGACCTGTGAAAAACATTTCAAAAACTTGGTATGATCATAAAAAGCTCAGTAAGGGATATAAAAATATGGAAAGGAATCATGAGTACATGTATACATAAGAATGAAATCATACTTTACCCATAAAACATAGGCACTTTAACATACCTCATAAAATCATAGAAATCATATGACATAAAGGTAACTTGAGGCATTCATAACATTCTTACGTAGGGAGTAACCCTCTTGGTTACGTTTGAAATACCCATCACAGTATATTCCCTAAAATCTCTTCGGAGAAACCTTAACGTTTCACTCCTTTGCGTTACCCAATGCATTGGAGAGCTATATCGGGCTCACCTGCCCTTAGTTTATCACGAAACCACCCATTTTCATAACAATGCCCAAGAACCATAACATAAATATATCACATAAAACATGCATAAAGGAAACATAACATTTCCACATTTCAATCACAATATAACATTTTAGTATATTGAAATAATGAATCCATTCAAAAAGAAACCATTTACAAAACCATTTAAAACATTTAATAAAGAGAGTTTTGAATCAAAGTGTCCCATACCACCTTGAAGCTTTTAAAATTTTAAACCATTAATATCCATATAAACAAATCCTTAAAACCATTTTGAAACATGTATATTAATAAGAATAAATATTTAAAACATTTAAAGCGATATTTTGGTAAAAGGGGTTTTACCAAAATTAGAGACACTTGAATACAATAATTGAGGAATAACATTTAGTCATAACTTTATAATATCATGAGAATAAAAGGATTCATGATATAATACTCCAAAGGACAGTATATACACCATATAAGAGTGAATTGGTGCATAACAACAATGAACTCTCAATAGAAATGTCAAATGTGATGAAATCCCTTATAAAGAAGGTATCCTTAAATTAAGGACAAATCAATCGAAAAAATATGTGTGAAAAATATAAATACACCCAATATAAGTGGATATTAAGTGTAAGACAATAAAAGGTCATTCACACATATTCAATGGATGACATATTCAATGACTACATGTTGAACCCAAAGAAATCAAAATTGGGTTAAAAAGTTCCCTTGACAGCCTAATGACATCACATCAAAATGAGTTGATGAGAGATAAAAAGTGTATCTCATCACTTGGACATAAAATTTACATCAATAAGGATATATGAGAACATATCCCAACATAACAATATGTAAATTAAAAGACCCAACAAAAGAAGTCTTTTAAAAAAGAGGAGGGTGAAAGGTTCCCTTACCGACTTGGGTATCTTTCAAAACATACACCCCATGAAAGAAGGACAATAGATCATTGATGTAAATACTCATAAACGAAAGTATATTACACAAAGAGTAGAATAATGGGTAGTACATACACCACTAAATGGAATTTGTGGAAAATGTAGCATAAATCTCACGGGAATAAAAGTGAGATGAAAAATCCCTTACGAAAACTCGGCAGCCTAACGACGCCACATAAAACTTCCGAATATTGATTGATGAGATCAAATAGGGTATATCATCACATTACAATAAAATTTACAGCAAGAGTAATATAACAGAACATCCCCCAACATTACAAATAAGAGCTTAAAAGAAGTGACATAAAGGAGAGTTCTTAAAAATAAAGAGAGAGGTTAGATCTCTTACGAAAGTTCAGCAGCCTAACGGCACCACTCAAAACTTCCAAAATGGATTGATGAGAGAGAATAGGGTCTCTCATCACATGAACATAAAAATTACAGTAAGTATAATAGAAAATATCATCCCAATAACAAGAAAGATGAGCTTTAAAAGGAATGGCATAAAAGTGTGTACTTAAAAAGAAAGAGAGGAGTAGGATCCCTTACCTCGGGTCCGACTTGACTCGATCGTTCTTTAATCTCCTGAATAATAAACTTGAGTTAATTTATAATTCCTTAAAAACCTCTTTCAAGTTAATTATTCCTTTTATATCACTTATTACTATGTCATAAACATTATGTAATCATTTAAGTTAATAATATTTGTTTTGCCGATATTTGGTTCTTAAGTCGAAAGTGGACTTCTTACAATTACATGTTATTTGTGTGGTCAAAGGTTCATTATATCCAGAATTGTATTCATGATGTATATATCATATATATCATATATATCCAGTATATTCATGCATTTATAATATTACATAACATTTAGAGTTAAGAAATGAAATGCACCGTTCATGGAGACGGTAAGCCGTACGTATGCATGAACGCTACTTCCATTTTTATTTCATATTTAATGGAATTAAACCATAATGATACATAATAGTATTTTAATTCCAGTATGGTATCATATATAATATAATTAAATATATCCTTTATACGTACCACATATGGTATTAACGAATCAAATCACTTTGAGGGGGCGGTAGTCCGCACTTCCTTAAATGAAGATATCGCGTTTACCCATAATGGAAACCATAAAGGTATTCCATAAATGAAAAATACAGAAGCTTAAGTAAAACAAAAACATATTAGATATCATATATAAATATATTGTCATCTTAATGTCCACCTTTGAAGGTGTTAGAAGAATTTTGAACAATCATCGTTTCGGGAGGCAGAAATTCGCCATCCTAGGAAACAGTATGTTCTTTAACCATTAGATGTAGGTGTGTGTAAGTGTAGATCTAATCCTTCTTATAAAAACATACTAGTATATTGAAGATACTGGAGTTGTTACAAAATAAATGAATAAAAAGAGTTTAGG
The DNA here is from genome assembly GCA_963277665.1 of Viscum album. Lineage (NCBI taxonomy): Eukaryota > Viridiplantae > Streptophyta > Magnoliopsida > Santalales > Viscaceae > Viscum > Viscum album. The sequence goes on along the minus strand of OY728151.1, from coordinate 394,964,723 downwards.
GGGTTGGAGAAGCAAAATAAAACAAAAGGACTCAAGTGAAGACATTACCTTAAAATCGGGTAACTCCCTTTGGTTTGAGGTCAAAGGCTTCCTTGGGAAGACTTCTGCCCAAAGTGAGGCTTCAAGGAGTAATAGAGGGATGTGGATAGCCAAAATGGTCAGGGGTTGGCCAATACAAAGGCTTTGGGAGTGTGGGTAAGGAGGTTGAGGTGGGGGCCTTTTATAAGAGGAGAGGAGGGGCACTCTTGGAAAGTGAAGCAAAATCACTTTATTTCAAAATGGTATTCGGATTTAAGAGGTCCCAAATTGGTTTATTTCGAGGATAAGGTGATAAGGGTTCTAAATCCACTCATCCAATAGGTTTTGGACATGTGTAGGTCATAGATATTACATTATCTTTCCATTTTATTTAAATCGTTAAATAATGAGGTCATCGCTGCATCATCATGATGTCATACATAATTAAATTTATTTAACGTCTAAAAATTATAAAAAAATACTATGATGTAGGAAATAGTTTTAGCTTTCCAGTGAATATTTATAGTCAAAAATATGATTTGTATAAACCCATGTTAAAATTGTTTTAGAAAAACATTTCATGTTTGTCTCATTTTTACTTTAACTTTAAATAAAAAGATATTAATGTCATTTTCCAACCAAAGTGGCTTCATGAGGTCCCCAAGTTGACCCATGGGTTGTCTTGGTCGGCCATGACACATCAAATGAGGTTAGGACATGTGTCAAGTTCATTTCATATTATTAAAACATTATTTTTACCTTAAACTACACTAATTACCTCTAATCGCGATTAAAAACTAAATAATTTACTATTCACCAAAAAAATTATTTTTATCCCATTGAACCACATTTTACTTCTTAATTACAACCATGTATGTTGTATTTTCAAAATTAAATACACATTAGTGGTAAACTTTCATTTAACTGAAAAATCAGTTTGCTTGATTACCACTTAGTGGTTTCACTATTCATCAAAAATTGGAGTTTTTCAGAAAATTACCAAAACTTCACCCTAAGCTATATTTGATATTCTGAATTAAAAAATGAAGTCTATTTTACAAAATTCAAAACATATAAGTCACATTAATTAATTTAATAATTAATTCCCGCTGTCAGAGAAAATATCGTGTTTTTATGAAACAATAAGTATCAAAAGATTGACACTAGTTTAAGTCTGATTTTAAAGTGAAATTAATTCCAACGACCACTATTGGATTTAATGGTAAAAATATATTCTAATTTCACTTTAAAACCAATTCAAAAGATAATCTAATCATATAAATAAATTAGATTAAAAAGAGGTTTTGAATTAAAATACAACATTTTACACTATTCATTTAAAAAATGAACTTTATCAGAAAGATACCAAAAATTTACACAAAGTAAATTTTGATGTCCCAATTCTTAAGAAGAATTTTATTTGGTCCAAAAGGATGTATAAGAGTGAACAAAACTATATTTAATGATGGTTCAACATCAAAAGGTGATAAGTGAACCTTTAGTGAAAACTAGGGCATTTACGCCTAAAATTGAATTCTTTCCGTATTTTAAGCCTTTATCCTTTATTGGATAAATGTAAAAACATTTAAAAACATATATAATCATATTTTAGTTATTTCTATCCATTACCGCCATTACAACGGCTACATGTTAACTACCATTTAAAATAATATTATTTTATTATTAGAGTGCAACGTAAGATTCCCAAGAAACTCGTTGTTGCGTGTTGGGTACGCCATCGAGCCTAGCGTCCCCTTTAAAGTCATATCAATATTTTATTCACAAATATGGATAAATATGAAAATGTCATATTCTTTATTTACCTGGGGTGTTACAATATCTCCCCCAAATGCATTGGGTAAATATTTATATCTCATGAGATAGACATGTATGGAACAGTAAGTTAATCTGGTTCAGTGATACAGGACTGGAACGAGGAGTGAACTCGATTTAAAAGGGACTTTGTCCACTAAGATTGTCTTGGAAGAAATTCCTTGGCTACTATGAAAATCATAACATGTGCTTAATGGTTTCCAAAATTACATGTTTTATTCTCATACTGTTTTATCAGGATTAATGCTTCTTTATGATCTATTCCTTACGTACTACCATGTTTTATGTCATTGCTCAAGATTTTGATGTTTAAACATTATGTTCATGTATTTAAGTTCAAATGTATATGATTTGTTTTATTTTCTCCATGATTACCCTTACTTAGCATTTGAGCTCACCCTTTTATATGTTTTCTTTTCCCCAGGATTTAAAGAAAGGTTTTAGGTAAGAAAACAAAAAGGGGAAGATCTTTATGGGAGATGTTGAATTTCTTTCACCACGATTAGAAGATTATGTTCCGAGTTTCCAAAGACACTAAACTATTACGGTCCTTCGGTGTTTGTTTTTGTTATGTATTAAGTATTTCACAAAAGTAATGTAATGTCCATGTACGTCAAGCTTTGGGTCGCTACAGTTGGTATCAGAGGAAAGGTTTAGTTAACCTTTGGAAAATAGGATGTGAAAACTTTAGTGAAATCACTAGTGATAGTTCTAAGGTATGTCTAGGGATGTCTCTAAGGTTATGTATAAGAATAGGTTATAGTCCTAGAATTACGGTAATGATATTAGAATTAAACATAAGATGTTAGATATCAAAGGTACTCCCCCTTTATTATGTTGTTTTCCCTAGCTTGATTTTCGCCTCTCACACTATTCTTTTTGGGTTTTAGACGATGGCTGGAACCCGAAGGAACCATGTTGATAAATGTAATGGACAATGCAATGATTTTCTTCCTGAACAACTAAATGTGATGAGAGATGTAGTGAAAAATATTATTGCTATACTTACACAAGCTATGAATCATTCTGGATTTCCAAATGATCAGAGAAGGGAACAATATTCTATTGAGTCCTTCATGAGGCAACGTCCAACTTCTTTCAATGGGTCTTCTGATCCACTTGTTGATGAACAATGGATCAATACCATTGAAAAGATATTTTCCACACTTCCCCGTTTGGAACATGATAAATTCATTCTAGCTGTTTACTGTTTAGAAGGTGAAACATACTAGTGGTAGAATCTAATTAAGAATACAAGGCCCCAAGATGAAATTGAATCCATGGAATGGGATGAGTTCACGAACTTGTTTTTTCAATAAGTACTTCCCTTTTATAATTAGAACAAAGATGGAAAAGGAGTTCCTTGAGCTTAAAAAGAAGGATGATGAATCTTTTGGTATATATGAAGTGAATTTTACAAGACTTGTAAGGTATGAATCTGGTTTTATCATCCAACCTAAAAGTAAAGTTGATCGATTCTTCAGTGGCTTAAAACCAAGTCTTTAAAGGGAATTAGCTATAAGAGACTTCAGTAGCTATGAAGAAATTGTGAATTGTGTTATCAAGGTAGAAATGTAAGTTGGTGTTACATATCCATCTCATTGTTTTTACAAGAAACGAAAGATGGAGTTCAAGGAGAAATACCAGAATAATGGTGAAAAGAAGATGAATGTTTCTTTATTCTAAAAGTGTGGAAAGAAGCATGGTGGAGATTTTATTAAAGGGACTAGAAAATGTTTTAAGTGTGGAAAAGAAGGTCATCGAGCAGCTGAGTGTCAAAGTAATGGAAAAGGGTTGCTAATGATGTGAATAAAGAAAAGACTGTAGAGAATGCACCACCAATACTTCAATGCTTCAAGTGTAAGGAAATGGGGCATTATGATAATCAATGCCCTAATCCAAGGGTTAATGATCATTAACGTGAGAAACCTATTAAGGAAAAGGATAAAGGGAAGTCACATGCGATCACTATTTGTGATTTTGAGTATGAAAATGATGTTGTGTAATGATTAAGTGTTTATGTAATGAGATTTAAAAATAGTGTCATGGAATCTCATTTATGGCATCAAGGAATTTTAGAATATCGATGTACTGGTTTTCAATAATTATATGGTACCGATAACCATGAAAAGTGATTCAAATATTTTGAAAAGAAGATGATATGAGCATAATGAATGGATAAGGAGAAAATAATATGTTTGATAGTATTCATGAGCTCATGATTGAAATAAGGAAAAAGTGATATCATGGTTTGATTATATAGAATTTTTGGGATTTTGGTATGTGGAAAGAGTTAACTTTTGACAACATTAATGTTTTAATGAGGTTCAATGGGTATTCATTTTTCAAGAGAATACATGATTAAGGCATTCAAGTATTTGGAATATGAACAATAAAGACATGTTGTAAGATATATGGGGGATAAATGATGGTATTCACATGATCGGTAGATGCCATTTCTAGTAATTTTTTTCTTTATACTATGATATTGGACAAAAGTATTTTAGATAAGCCTAAAGATTGGAATGAATTATGTTGGACATAAGTTAGTATTATTTAAGGCTCAAACTTTTTTTGATATTATCGATGGATTGTTATAATAGTGCAGGTTTAGAAAAGGGACAACATGCAGAACGAGCGACAACCCGTCGCGTCGGACAAGGTTGCGGGAATTGAACCCAAAACCGAAGTGCGACAGGCCTTTATCGCCTACCACTAGACTACAGGAAGTTCCTGGTTAGTATAAACTAGTTTTATTATATTAAGTAGTATGATAGATGAAGTATAAGTCCATTTTTGGAATCATATACGATTAACCTCACCATAGATAGACTTATGTATATTTTATAAATTTTTCTAACCTTTTGTTTGAGACATATGGAATGACTTATCATTCTATCACATGATCTTATAACACCTCACGAATGAAAAATTCAACTTCATTTCTTTAAGAGATGATGAGGAAAATGTTCAAGGCACAAACAATAGTAAGATTGTACCAAAATCAAGTAAGTATTTCTTTTAATTCAACAATTCTTCAACTTTAGGGAAATGATCTTGAATAAATTTTTTTTTCCTAGTGTCCTTATATCCAATGAATCAGATGGTACCTTACATAATAAAAAATTTATGGCTTTGTGATTGTTGGATTTTTCATAGTAATGTTTTCTACGACTCTCCATCTGAACATGATGTTTATATTTCTCTTCCATATCCATATTTTCATCTATGTTCTCCTATGTGGAAACCCAGTGACTAGTTAATTTGGGCAACCATTATGTTTCATACATTAGTTTTTAACGATAAGTTTTGGTATTCATTTTTACGATGTGGGTTTCTATTAAAGAAACTTTCGAGTAGTAAACCATTTATAACCCCGACGAATTTCGAGGGAGAAATTCATTTTAAGGGGGGTAGAATGTAACACCCTGAGATTTTATGAAAAATATTCTTTTAATTTGATTGATTTATTGTGTTGTACACTACACCAAAAAGAGATTGCACTACACGCATCCCTGACTTGTCTTACATTACACGCAATCGCGACCTTCCACGATAGCGTGTGTTGTACGCAATACCGAGCTTCGCTAAACAACGATATGTTATTAAAATATTATATAAACTAACCGTTATGAATAGTAATACCCACTTTTTGAAATTTTATTTTTCAAAATGGACTTCATTATTGGATTTGGCATATCTAAATTAGCATAGGGTGAATTTTTGGTATTTTTCTGAAAACTTTTAATTTTTGATGAATAGTGAAAACACTAGGTTACTATTTAAAAACCGAATTTTTATATAAATAATTATTTATTTTATTTAAATTTATTTTAGGTCAAAATTGATACATAATTCCGATACAAGTTCAATGTAATTCATTGGAGTCATTTTATAATAATTTTAGACATATAAAGATTTTATTGAACTTTTCACCGTCTTTTACCCACCTACTTGGAGAGTTTGAAAATTTACAAAAAACTTAATTTTACCGCTTCTGTGAGTGGAATTTAGAAAATCCAAGAGACATGGTTAATATAAAGGAGTAAAATGTGGTTCAATAAGATAAAAATATTTTTTGGTGAATAGTAACTTTTTTACTTTTATTTACCACGGTTAAAAGTAAATAGGGTTATTAAGGGTAAAAATGATATTATTATTACCATAACACATGTCCTAATTCTATTGAATAAGTGTAATTCAACCAAAAACAACCTTAGGAATAAAATATTACCCTTTAGGTCCACTTGGATTAGATTAGGACATTTATTATTATTTTATTTAAAGAAGAATTAAAATATTTAAAATCAAAGTTTAATAACTAATTTTTTTAATATAGGGTTATACATAAGATATATTCGACTATAAATATTAATTATAAAGATAAAAATATTTCTTATATAATGGTATTTTATTTATAATTTTTAGAAATTAAATAATTTAATTTATTTATGAAATAATGATGATGCAATAATTACCTTATTAATGAAATATTAACATAATTGATGTTATAAATACCAAAATAAATGTAATTGTTGACTTTTTATTAATTACAGTAAATTTATAGGTTAATATGACATTTTAGTATTAATTTAATTATCTTTTTTCGAACTAATCATGCTGTTATGATTTTCACAAAAATCAATTACCAAATAGTGTCAAAATTGACATAAAATAGTTTTTAAAACAAATATTATATTATTAATTGTTATTTTATTCATAAAAATATAAGGTTCAGGAAAATGAATTATATAAGGTTATATATATTAATAATGAACCACTTGGGGTTCTTTTGTCTTTTTATAGTAAGTTTATTAACCATATAGTGTAAGAAAACAAAAAGACACGGTAAAAGTTACATTATTTAACATAGAGTTAAATCTAAATGATAATGATAAAATAGTAACCTAAACTTGTATAAAAACTATTGGTAGAGAGGATTTCGACCCATACCCACATTATCTTATAAATAAATCAATTTGGAGCTATTATATACCGAATATGACTTTATTATAAAATAATATTTTAAGTTTTTCCTAAAGTGACCCTCTCCTCCCTTATAAAAAGGGCACCGCTTCCCTCTTCTCTTCACACCCTTTTGAGACATGAATCTCATCCAACCCCTGAAAATTAATCTTCTAAAACTATCTATTTAAATCATAGAGGTTCTTGTCTTCTCAAAAGACCAACTCTAGTGCCCCAATAAGAAGTTCAAAGGAGATGCGTCGAAGAAGAGGTAATCTCTTCTAACGATTCTTTCAAGTTTCTTTCTTCTTCAACGTCCTCTTATTTAGTTGTTTCATTATAAAGTAATAAAATCAGAATTACTTATATACTTATATGTTATTATAAATATTAAATAACCACATTTCACCTTTTATCCATCCTGCGGAAAACGAAATCACCGCGCGTGCGTACGTACAGAATACCGTCTCTACGCCGTAGTGTAATCTATTTTTCCACCACCACCTTACTTGGATGGGTATAATGGTGTAAAGAATTACTATATATGATTATTATAACATCATACTGATTCTGTGATATTATATCATCCACTCCAATTCCATTCAATAAACATGGGAATGATATCATCGCTCGTGCGTACGTACGAATTACTGTCTCCACGACGTGATGAGATTCATTTTCCATGTTAACAATTCAAGAATGATTATAAAGATATATAATAAGTAATAATGAAATATATGACATAATAATTCTACTATATTTGTGTATATATATATTTATGTCATCTACTTAATTCCATTCAAATCAATAAGGAAATGTTAATAGCGTTCATGCATACGTACGACCTACCGTCTCCATGAACGGTGTATTTCATTTCATTTACCTATCTATTATATATATATATATATATACTGAATATATATGATATATAAAACATGATTTAAATTCTGGAAGTAATTAAATCATGATATAAGTAACAATAATATCAAGAACAACAAGTCCAAACAAGTATGATAAATAAAACGAGTTTACCCAAAATGCTGCTTTAACATGGAATTTACAAAAGAACGGGTAATATAAAGTCATAAGTGAACCATATATGATATAATTAAAATTAATACGACTCTTTAATAAGTAAATGACATTATTTAAATCATTATACAGGAGGTTCAGATACATACGAAGCATATTGGACCTAAGTTAAGGGAAAATCTCGCAATCTCATTTTTATCTGAGATTGTGTATACTTCAGAATTTACTGGGGAATATTTATCATCCAAATCCATGTTTCCTCAATATGTAATTTTATTTATATCCTCATAAAATTGTTTAAATACAATTTTACCCATTGGTATGTTTTTAGTAAAATATATGAAAGGAATCTTTTGTCATTTTTAGTACGAGGTACTTTTTTGACTTTTTCAGAAAATGTACGAGAAGAATGTTTTTCTTTAACATATACAACATGAATGGATTTTTCAAACATTATTTCCATGAAGATTCCTTTAAAAGTTTTCAAGTTTATTTTTAATCAACTTCTTTTAGTTTAAAATTGTATGACATGTTAAGAAAGGAAAAAAAATTTTGATGTAGAAAGGATATTTTCCTCAAGAATGGAGTTGAAGTGTTTTATCAAAATTATTTTCCATCAAAGATAACATAGGGTTCTGTTTCTATAACTATTTTTACATTGATTTAATTATGTTATGATGAAATTATTTTTTTATGATGTCCTTTTATCTTATATGGATTATGTTATGATGGCATGATGTTTAAGATTCCCATTTTTATTACATGGGTTATGCTATGATATATGATTTATGATTTTGTGTCACACATAAGAATGGTTTCATTATGAGATGGGTGGGACCTATATCTCCCTTTAATGCATTGGGTAAAGATTTATATCTCATGAGATAGACATGGATGGAACGATAAGTTAATCTGGTTCAGTGATACAGGACTGGATCGAGGAGTGAACTCGATTCAGAAAGGGACTTTGTCCACTATGATGGTCTTGGAAGAAATACCTTGGCTACTGTGGAAATAATAACATGTGCTTAATAGTTTCCACAATTACATGTTTTATTCTCATGCTATTTTATCAGGATTAATGTTTATTTATAATCGATGCCTTACGTACTACCATGTTTTATGTCATTGCTCAAGATTTTGATGTTTAAACATTATGTTCATGTATTTAAGTTCAAATGTATATGATTTGTTTTATTTTCTCCATGCTTACCCTTACTGAGAATTTTAGATCACCCTTTTATATGTTTTCTTTTCCTCAGTATTTAAAGAAAGGTTTTAGGTAAGAAAACAAAAAGGGGAAGATCTTTATGGGAGATGTTGAAGATCTTTCACCATGATTAGAAGATTATGTTCCGAGTTTCCAAAGACACTAAACTATTACGGTCCTTTGGTGTTTGTTTTTGTTATATATTAAGTATTCTGCAAAAGTAATGTAATGTCCATGTACGTCAGGCTTTGTGTCTCTACAAGTATATTCATCAATATGATTTATTTTTATTGATTATTTCTTGGGTATTTAATACAATATTTATATCACATATGTGTATTGAAATAAAATAACCATGTAAGTAAATAAACATTACTATAAGTAAGGTGTGTTCTTTAAGAAACTGAGACAAGGTGGTTTGTCAGTCAGCAGTGAGAAGTTCACAACTACTAATTTACATGTAAATTATTCTAGTTGATTTTTTACCCAAACATTTATCTCATATGCCCTTTTAACACATGGATACATTATTCAAATTTTGGAATGAATGTTGTTTGTGTTGTTTAAAACTCAAATAATAGTTCTGTAATGTTAGAATCATTGGAAATATGTGATGAATATAAATTTAAGGCTTATATACAGAGTTGTGGAAATATAATACTTTGTCAAGAAAATATAAATATATTTCAAGGATATACCAAGTATGGTTTTAGAAACGTTATATTTAAAGACCTTAGGTAATATCAACACACTTATGTATTTATTTTGGGACAAATAACCCCTTAGAAATAATGGTAATCCATAAATCTTTTGGAATTAGTTCAACTAGAGAATGTGTACAATTTCAAGGGTAGGCTAGTTGTAAGGATAATTTATAAGATTAATTTATGTTTCTATGAAATTTGAAATTATATTATGGTATATGTATGGTATGAATATATAAGATACTTCAAGATGGTGTGCCAAAACATATATTGACCAAGCCTTTATTGATCAATATAATATAGTGTGAAGTAATTCCAAAATGCACATTACCTTATACACATCAAATCTATGATGTTAATTATATGTTTTCATGAAGATTATTATATGTTAAAATCTATTAATAAAATATATCTTATAGAAATTCCTAAATTCGTATTTTCATATAAATATCATAGTCATGATGTGTGTAAAAGGAGCATCAATGTGAAAAATCATGCATTGCAGATACTTCAATTTTTTAAGAAATTATTTGAAAATAAAGACATTATACCCTAACCATATTCCTACTATAATTATAAATAGATATCATATTAGTTTTATTAAGATATAAATCAATTTTAACAAGAACATGTGTTTAAATGCAATGAATTTGTTAGGATATAACAAAACATTCATCAAGAAAAACACAATGTGCATCTATAGTAATGATCCTAATAGATTATAAAGATATTATAGATATTACTATGATAGAAAATATATAATCAAGTTATAGAATATAATTATTTAAAAGGGTGAATATATCTATTTGAGATAGTGGGGGAAAGATTGACTTGATTTTAGTCAATGCTTGAGATGCACAAACAATTGACGTAGGAACAAGTTCCACTAGAGATTTTGGAAAAGGAATATTCTGGAGACACATAGTATGTAGGAAGGACAAACCAATGGTGATGGTCATATATTCATTGTGTCCAGTGATTCATTATTCATTGAGAATAATAATTCATACAATTAAGTAGTATATGGAAATTATCTAAGATTGAAAAGATCAATTAAAATACAGTAATGTATTCCTTCTATCAATGTACATGAGGATTATTAATTTTAATACTATGATGGGTATTCAAGTGAGACAATACATAGATGGTACGAGTGTGACACCAATAAGGATTGATTGATAATACAAATTTTTTATGACCAAATCCAATAGAATTTTATTTGTAATAACTACATTATATGATCATCAAATTGAACATTGGATTTTAGGACCACTAATCATAGAAGATGTATATAAGGCAATACCAAAAATGTATAATGACTTAAAAGAATGCCAATATGTATGTAGGTTACTAAAATATAGTTTAGGGTTGAAGTAATCAAACTTGATCATAGAATATTCATTTAGAATTAGTCTTCCCATGTGTCTACTAGAGGGTAGTGGGATCCCCATTGTTTTCCATGTAAAATATTGTTGATAAGATATAGAAAATAGCTATTGGTATTATAGTTAGTTAAAAATAAGATGATAGTAACTCTCTATATATTGAATTAAAGTAGAAACCAAAGTTCCTGGGAATGAGATATACCGAGGTAGGTCTAATGGTTTCTTATACCGAGTTAATAGTATATATACTGACAAAGTATTGAAAAAAATACAATTAGGGACTATTCAAGAGAGAATTGTTTCCAGGGTCATATGGAATAAATCTCTCCAAGAAGACATGCATATGCATAGTATGATATTAATGCAGTGATTTGAATTCCATACACTTATATTATGAATCAATCACATAGTACATGATGTGTACTAGAAATGATATTTCCAATATAACCCATATGGTAGGAAAATATCAGTTATATCTAAGAGAACTGCAATGGAAGCAGTCAGAATTATCCAATTTTAACTAGAGATTGTATATAGGATATGTACTTGATATGTTGAGAGGAAGGGGTACTAGTTAAAAGGGGACAAAAACTAGAATTCCTATAAGGTCAACATGATCTCATAAAATAGTTAGGTTATGGTAATGAGAAAAAAAGATTATTCAATCTAGTGGTAGCCATATCCAAAAATACTGAGTTCATTGTAGCTTCTAAGGTAGCTAAAGAAACATTATAAAATACGAATTGATTTGTTCCAATTCTTGGGATCAAACTTATTAAGTAAAGTTTTATCATCATGATAATTCTATTACTAGTACTATATGAGATGTAATGTTTTGATTGTGAAAAAATGGATATAATCAGGGATACTATCACTTGTGAAGTCTTATTAAAAGAGATAAAGTAACTGATAGAATAATAGCCATGTAGTGGAAACTTGGACCTGACTAAATTAATATCTTAGCAGAAACATGATCTTATCTTATGAGAGATGATAAGTATAGTTAGAAAAGTGGATCTAGTGTAAGAGGGATTGTTATAAAAGTGTGTTACCTAGACCCAACTTAAACAATAATTTTGATTATTGCTACATGTATATAGTTTGATATATACAGGTGTGTATTCATACCATAATAGTGTTGATATTTTTGAATCTTCTATTTACATGGTAATGTCTTTAGATTACAAGTAGTATAAAAAGGTTATAGCCATTCCTAGCTATAACGAGATCCTCAAGATACCATGACAGTAATCATAAATATACATGTCCCATGGTCTAAATATATAATACTAACATGAAATATATGATATTTTACTTTCAAGTGTTGGGGGATCATAATAATTGAGACTTCTTCTTATGAAGTTCACACTTGGTGATATAGATTAGAGGAGATCATGAGGATAGACCCTACAATAGGAACACTACATATTTCAAGTTTCATTGGATGTTCTTATCTATGGAAACATTTATTCCTATCTTGAATTGAGACCATTATCAATGTGTTCCATTTGATCATGCACTTCTATACAAGGGAAAAACTATGATAATGAAATTGGCATGAGGTATCTTGTTTTTGGGGTGTCATTAGTGTTATAGAATCGTTTGAATGATCAATATATAATTTTTTTCCTCTGAGTTGAGGAAGATATATCTCAAGGGCTTAGGTTTCCCAAGATGGTAGTACCTTAAATAATTACATGTCCATGGTATAAGAAGGTAATTTCATCCAGTAAGGTCACAAAATATATAATGCAAAAAATAAGTATGATGACACAATTTTACATCCTGCTTTATGATATATCATGGGGAAAAGATATTACATTACATAGAATGTGTTCATAGGAGGTTGTCATAGCTATGAAATTCCTTATCTCCTTAGGGTCCATGGTGGGGTTCTAAACTCCAATCTTGGTTTGTGGTCCACACTTACTTCTATTGAGATAAGGAACTATAGGGTCACACAAAAAGTGTATCCACATGTTCCACATATTCTAATGAATAAGAGTTTATAATGAAGGGTGCCCCATGTTCGGGGGCTAATGAACTTATGATTTTGAAAGATAAAAAATAATTCTAATTCAATTATAATATTCAAGTTTAGAATAGTGATTAATGAATTTATTTCTCAATCTATTCACAATTTGTTTTATTATAAAGGTGAATATGAGAAAATATAATTTTTTAACAAAAATAATATGTTTTAGATTCATAAATTATTTAGAGAGATTATGGGCTTAGTTAATGGTTCATATTTTATCACATAATATTTTATAGTGTTACAAGTGAGTTATAAAATATTATTTACATTTATGAAATGATTATTAAGTCATACATGTGTTAAATGGTCTAAAATGAAGGTTATTATTTTCCAGGGACCAAAGTGAAAGTTTGGAAAGTATAACCTAAGAATAAAATCTAAGTTTAACCTTTTTAATAGAAAGATCCACCATTTTTGTGAATTTATTGAGAGAATATCTCTTCTCCTATCCTATCAAGTTCTTATAGAGAGATTCTGAAGGAAGAATAAGGTTTGATTCATCCTGATTTATCGATGGAGTCTTTGTTCTTTAGGAGATCAAAGGGACATTTTAAATATCTTTTATTTCCCACACTAGACACTAGAAAATGTAGATCAACAATATAGTAATTGTGGAGCATGTGTAGATGATCTAGAGGATGCCTAGTTTTTTCCTTTACACCGCAATAAATAAATGGTATGTGAATCCAACCAAAAAATTCAATCGAACAAGGTACCATTTATGCTTTTGTTTAATTTTATTTTTCATTCTAAAATATAAATACACTTGATCCTTTTAGAAATCTGGGAAATTGGTTTAGTGGATTCAGGGGTTTTAACCTGAATCCAAACTCAAACTTTTAAATTGAATTTTTTTCAAGTTTCCTCATTTCCCCATTTTCCTTTAGCAAAAACTCAATGTAAATATCCCCTTAAATATGACAACACCCTCTTACCAAAACTCATATTAATATTTATGATCAATGTAAGCATAAAAAATTAATTGCAACTTCTTGATTTTTCTCTACTTTTTTTGATATTTTTTCCCTTTTTAAAAATACATTTTCATTTTTTTTTCAATTTTCTTATAAAATAATGCTTAAAAGAAATTTCACACCCACCATTAGACTAAATATAGTAAAAAACATAGGTCTAATAATGGGGATTTTTTATTTTCCCAAATAAAAACCCATTTTTTTATTTTTTTTAATTCTAGAAAAGAAAACAATGAAGGTAAAATGTATCTAAAACCTTTATTAATTAAAAAGTAGAACCCCACGCATTTTCCTTAAATTTTTTTTCATCCTTCCATTATGACTTACCTCATATACACAATCTAACAAATAAATATCATGTAAAATACTAATAGGAGGGAAAGAATGGATATAAATGGATAGAAATGTGGCTCATTCCTAAAAAGGCCATTCATGGTCTGTATGGGATAAACAAGGATAAATGTAAAAGGTGGTATCAAGGATAAAGGATTATCAATAAAAATTACTCAATCATTTTAAATGTGTTTTTCATAGTCATAGTTTTGAAAATTTTCAATTAATGTTATAGTAGGTGACATTCCCCATGATCACTCAGGAAATATACTCAAGGTAATATAGAGAGAACTGGGTGTAGAAATCCTCTTAATTATAGACATTTGTTTGAGATAATCACTAATTTAATTTCTAAAAATAATAAATCTATTGACATAAATTTTAAAAATTCAAAGTATGAAAAATGGTAGGGATATTTCATTTACAAGAATCAACCAATTCCTTCGAATTATGATTCATTAAATTAATATGAATTCTTCAACATAATTACTAAATTATACACTTTACTCATTAAATTTCATTATTATTGAGATATGAAACCTGGAATTAGTGGGTTTCTAATAAACCCATGTCTCCTCGATAAATAAAGTAAGTCAATAAAGGTCAAGTATGAGCATACAATTTCTATTTTTAAGCTCAATTTTTTTTCAAAAAATAATGCAATGAGTTTAAAAGGTAATCATAAAGGTTAACTATATTTTCTCATAAATATTTATTCTTACTCATTGTTTATTTGGGGGATGCCTTATTCCATCAAAAACTTATATTAGAATAAATCAATTTAGTACAATGACTATGTTATTAATGCTTAAAAATAAAAAGGGATTGGGATGCATCCTAAACTAATTTATAAGAATGAAATTGAAATTCCTAGAATTTAATTAAAAAATATAGGTCTAGTTTTATTCCCAAAAGTTGGCCCAAGTATTTTACTACCTCTAGATGGAAAATAAAACCTATTATTTATAATCCATTAGTGGGTGGATTTTTTTGGATTTGGACAACCACATGTTTCATTTCCCATTTTACATTTAATCTTTTTTAGATAAGAGTCTATGAATAGAGTATACTAAATCCACAACCTTCTTAATAATATACTACTTGCATGGAGGGGGTAAGATTAAGTATGGATCATACTCTTTCCTAGTTTATGATTGTTAAAACTCTTCTCTACTGTATAGTGATTTCTCCATGTGGGTTTCATAAATTAAATAGTCAATGGGAGAGTTAGAATGTAAGTTAACTTGAACTAAATTCAAACATGAATAATCAATATGAAAATTATTCTTTTTAATTTAAGTAATTTATGTATTATTTTCCTCTGGAAAGCCCACTTGGCTTTCATCATGGCCTTCCTTTAATTCTTGTTTAAAATGATCAGGGAGATCCATGTGTTCCTCAGTAAGAGTATGTTATCTTCTTCATCATCTTCTAACAAAAAACAAGGAATAGATGAATATGAAAATTCAAAATAGTGGTAATTAATTATTAATTTAGATTGAATAAATTTAGATGAGATAGAGTAAAATAAAAGATTGTATCCCTTACTTGGCTCAAATTATATATTGTCTTTAGTGGTAAGTTCCTCTTGTAGTTTTTCCCACTTGAAAGAGGCAGGTAGTTGAGATCTGCTATCTTTTATTCAAACACCTCCACTTGGGTGGTTTCTTCCTCTTCTGAATATGGATACAAATAGAGTGCTATGGTGATTATTCTTTAAAAATATGGAGACCGTTTTTTATATATTTATTTTTATAATCACTCCAAAATTGACCATGAGCTTATTGATCTCTCATATGCACATCAGTATGAGAGTTTTCATTATCACTATCTTGATCTTCATGGTATATCTCGATCTAATCTTTGAGATGATTGATTTTTTGATGATCCTAAATCAAGTTTTCAACCTCTTGGATCTCATTATAAAATTTGGCCAGATCCAATGGTACCCCTTTCTTAGCCATTGGTGTTTGAATGTCAGTTTGGATTTGATTGGCCATGTACATAATTTATTGAAACTTTAATGCCATAGAATAAAATTAATCATTTGTTTGACCAAAATAATGACTTCATAATCCCTTCATAATAGTTCCTCCTCATCATTAGATACCATTGGTATTTTTATCTATGAGTAACTATTCCATGCATAAAAATAAATATTTGAAAATATCATGGTAAGGATTTTTTTTGGTTTTTTAGAAGAAACAAAAAAAATACGTACAAAGTCAAATGAAAAAGTAAATAGAAAAATTACTAGATCCATATAAATAGTGACGTTTTCTGAATTTACACATATCATGGAGTTTGGAAAAAGCTACAATTTATATTTTTTCTAGTACAACATAATGGCTGAACAGAGTCATCTCATTTGAGGAGCTTCAAAATTATTCACTCACAAATTACTACTCACCAAAACTACTTTTTTTTGTTTTTTATTATTTTATGAATACAATGCAATTTATAAACTAAAATTCAATTAAAATTAGTTATAAAATAAATCACTTAGACATATGTTTGGTTTCAGGTAGCTTCATTATCCATATTGTTTGTTTAAATTTAGTTGGATTGTTCTATTTTGAAATTTCTTACATGAAATACTATTAATTTATTTATTAGTTATTAAATATTGAATTCTTAGGAATATATTTTAGCTAATGAATCTTCAAATACTCTTATTTAAAGGTTAATGGAAGACCTCAATTGAGAGTGTGACATCTTCCAAGACCCTAATCAATCGTATGATGTTTCATCCATTAAACAAATTAGATTCATCATGTGAAGAGATATTGTTCAAATTAAGTGAGGGAAAATATATAAATAAAGGAATAGAATTGGATTTGAGATTAATGTAATGGTGGATGATTTACACACATATACATTTCACTCTTATTCACCATAAATACTATCAAATTATTTATGAATTTAATTGTCCTAATTTAGGAACACCATATCCTCAACTGAGGCCAAGCCTTGTTTCATTCACTCATTATTGAGTGTAAGAGTTAATGGTAGAATAATTAGAAAGATAGAAAAATTGGAAAAAATGTATGAGAAAAATTGGAAAAAATAGATGGAACCCTTTATAAAAAATTTAATGTATTAATTATTGATGAAACTAAAATAAAAAACTGTAGAATTAGAAAATTAGAAAAACAGAGTAGAAGCAGATCAACTTTCAATCCTATGATCCTTTCCATGAAAATAGGTTACTATATTTTTAGAGGGAGTAATATATACTATCTTTCTAGTTCAAATCTTTTGTATCACTGATTTTACGTTTGAATATATATTTATTTTAAACCCTATATTGAATCTTCAAAGATATTATGGGCTTCCAGATTTTAGTGTAGTCTCATACTAAGGAATAGAGAGAAATATTATAGTGTAGCCAAATTATTTTTTCATGGATATTCATGGTCTATGGTACATATTACTCCTCCACAACATAGATTACAACTATCCATATTTCCATAAAAAAACCACCACTGCTTATATAACACCCTCTATAGTGCCCTGAAAGTCATAAAACGGCATCTAGATTTTGTTTGGTTTCATCTTCTCTTATCATGGTGTAGTGACATAATCCATGGTGTATCCTTTTACCCTTGCTCAAATACAATATAGTGGATAAAATTGAATCTCTGAGATACATGCTTCCTTCCAAGAAACAACCTCTATATAGGTAGGTTTATTTATAAATATGGTACTTCTATATTTAACCTATCCATAGTGAAAATCTAACACCATGGAACTAAAATTACTTTCTTTTAGAAGGATTATTCATGGCTGCAACACAATGGGTGATCCATGGAAGAAAAAGTTATTTTATCTCATTTCCACACATATACTATTTTTGGAATCTCCACATAATATCTCATATTCTATGACATAGCTGATTACTCTATGGTGATCCCACAATATAATGATGGTGGAAATTGTTTAGGCCTCTCCTCAATCCAGCCTTCATAGTGGCCAAATTGATCACATATTTTATACAGGAAAAAAATATTCTTTTATGTGTGAATCATAGAGGTTTCCAAAGATCTCATAAGTGATCCATGGTGATATCGAGACATGAAGGTGATTTATGGCTCAAACCCAAGCATCCTAGGCAGAATCCATGATGGTATATGATGAGTAGGAATAACTATCCAACAATGTCAAGCACAAAAAGTGATGACATGGTGTGTATGAGTGAAAGGGAATGAAATCAAATAAGAACAATAATGTTTTTTCTAGTTAATAATATTAACCACATCACCTTGTCCCACATAATAAATGAGAAAATTTTAACACTCAAATCCAAGATATCCCATTCCAAAAGTGGCTCAAAACACCAAGGAAACAAGGGATCAGTAGCCACATACACTAACACACACCATATAGGTCATGCCGACATGCACGACCCATATGGTCCTTGGACCACATGTTGTGTAAAATACTCCATGAACAACTTAATATCTCTCTATTTCTTAGTAGGATACCCATTGAGGCTTGATTTTCCATGACCCCTTCCCTCAAAAGGTACCACAATGATCGGAGAGAGATAATGTCTCCCCTGAGTCAAACCTCCAATAAGCCTTGAGTTGGATACTTGCAACGGGGGTATAAAAATCTCTAGAAATGGGATGCATTAACCCATAAAATAGTATAGGATCCTGAGATAAGATGGAGAATACCCAAAAACTCCATGAATTAATATAAAAAGAAACCAAAACCATCCCATAATGCATGTATAAATAAAACAGATATAGATAACATTATATAAAAGTGAATACCCAAAAGAAAATATAAAGTAGAAACACAATAACTATCATGAGGTCCGAGCTAGTAATGCCTAGAACGGTCCACCCAATCCTCATGGAAACCTAAAAATTAGTTTATATACATTGTTTGAGAATACAGGTATAGTCAATAGAAAAAACAATGTCTATCGTGGTCATGTGAAATAAGAATACCAATTCAACCATGAGATAATAGTATAACCAACAACAACTAAAAAGGTTAACTATGCATCCCATCATCACTGAGTCATGATCACAAAATAATGCGAGCCAAGTATAATAACATAATAATTAGCATGTTGATAAAGGGTACCCTTCACCAATTTCCCACTAATTTTACACTCTCATTCCCTGATTTAATATTTCGCATATCTCTTATCTCTTTTAAACAACATACACCACCACCCCACAACACGGTCAAATAAAATCTTTCCCATAGACACCTGGGTTACCTCCCCATAATACATTCACACCACATCTTTCCCAAAAACACTTGGAGAATAACCTTACAAGCATTACCAGAGTAGTAAGGTAACATGAACTTGAAGGATATTAAACTCATTCCCTCATCTTACCATGAATTAACAGCACCATAAGTTTTCCCACAACATGGTTATATCACATCTTACCCGAAAAAACCTAGGACACCTCCCTAAAAAATGATCATATCACATCTCCCATGAAAACACCTAGTCCATCACCTAGTCCACTAACATAAATTCATCCATAACATATTATGCATATATAATCATCTAAAAGAGAGAGTGGGGAAGAGAAGGTAGCTTGACATCCATACTCATCATCAAGATGTTGGGAAACCCCCTATGTGAAAGTAATGGTGTCAACACATAGTGTTCGACATTGGTGGGGTGAATATAGAAATCACAAGGAATATACAAGTATATACATATATCCACATAAAATATCAATATATGGGTTCATAAAAAAGACTAACCAACTCACAATATCCACATTTTTCTTCCACCTATAAATTCATAACACCACATACACCACAAGGCCCAACACACTACTAACCAATTACATTATCCAACCCATTAATTTCATTATTATGCATCATTCACACTTAACCACACAAAACAATAATTATTTGTTCATTAATAATTTAAATCCCACTAAATTATACAAAATAATCTATTTCAATCATTATTAAGTAATTATTCTATTACTACCCAGGATTCTAGACAATGAAACCACACATCACAGCCAAGTCATCATCCCAATCATACCATCACCTCATTAACACATACGAAATGAAAAGTAAACCACCACCTCACCACCCTAAAATCACAGAAAAAAACCACCACCTAGATACCCTAGATGCACGACCAAACAACCACCACCTTACCACCCAAAAGAACAGCCAAACAACAGCCACCCAACTGCCCCAAAAGCATCAAAAAACAACAACACCGCACTTCCCCAAAATCATGGCCAAACAACCACAAACTTTCCTCCCCAAAATCGTGGCCACATCTCACCCATCATTGCCACATCACATTTCAATTAGACATCCCCACCTTAAAAGTAGTCCAACAAATACCAACATATCATAGACCATTTTATAGATTCATCAATGTGTCTTTTAACACATTTATCTTTATTTTAGGGGTGTCATCAGCCAAGACATAATATTGGGGAATTCAATAGCTAAATACATCTAGCTAGTAAATTTCCATTTTATAGTGATGTAAAAACAATAAAAATAGACACAACAGTCACAAAACATATCATTTAGTGCAAGATAATCCCCCAATGACCATAATTGTTTCCTGGAATCAAGATCATATGATCCACCACATCACAATAGTATCGAAGCTATAAAAGCATTAAAAATTGCTCCCCTTTCCAACTTCAATTTCAATTAACCAATTATTTATCATTAATTAATCTATAAAAACAATCTTCCAAAGATAAAAAAGACTAAAACCCTCTCTAACGATACATAATAAAGAGAAACTATGGATTCCCCACATCAAATAATCTTTTGAGAATCACTACTCTTCATAGAGAGAAGAAGAAATGCCCACAAACCAAAACCACTTGAAAAACCTACATATATAACCACAACACACCAAAGTAACATCAAAACACAAACCAAATCACTATAAAAACCAAAAAACACCATCATTGTGAATCCATAAGAGACTAACAAGAGGAAATTAAACAAGAATAAGGAAGGGCCTACCACCTATCGCCAACAAGAATCCACCATATCCAAAAAATAAATGATGGAGGAACGGGTCTAGAAGATCCTATCAGGGTACCAAGGGTTCATATATAATGAGATGGTATGAAGACATTGATAAATGAAGAGAATAATCTAAGAAAATTACTTTAAATCTTGTATACAATCATTTTCATGGCATGTAAACTTTACAAGGTGTGTAATTCACAGGTTTTCAATTATTTGTAACATTAACTGAAAATCACATCACCTTGAATTTATTTAATTAAACATCATGAATTTCATTTTAATGATGTGAATTTCTTTCATTTCTCCTCTTTTCTAATTTACAATCCATTAACTAGTCTTTTTCACATGTTGTGAATCACATTAACATGATGTGTAAACAATGCATGATGTGAACATCCTGCAGGAGCTCTGCTAAAACTCTAGCCTCCACCAAAATCTCTCAGAACCTCCCCTGAATACCTCCAACCACTAAAACTAGAAACTTAACATGCCAAGAAGGAATGAGACATTACATCAGATACCTCTAAAACTATTCTCAACCTCAATAATCCAAAACCAATCCCAAAAGTAAAGGGTTCTGAGCAACCACACTGCAAGATAACTCTCAAGGATCTCGTCATTCCTCAAATGCTACCACCATCCAAACATAAAAAAACAGGTAAATATAAAACATATCACAGAACTTCATCACCATACAACCACAGAACCCCAACTATACAACCTTTATAAAGCCCAAACCAATGATATTTTCAACCAAAACACTTCAATAACATGACAATATTGATTAGAAAATTACATCCTCTAAGTCAAGATACTATCCACTCTAGGTGGAACTAAATAACCCACACATGTTTAATTAAATCATAGTATAATTCATATATTTTAGGAATTAGTTCCTCCCCTTTTCATATGTATGAACATTATCAAACATCATACATCAATGAAAAAATTAAATATGTTAAAATAGAGGGATACAAACATCATATCATAAAGGAAAATAGAGTAAATAAAAACTCAAAAAACCCCTAGAAAAAGGCCCATATATGTATATCTCGCTCCCATGTGCTCTCCTCTAGGATATCATGCCTCCAAAATACATGAACCAAATAAATGTCCCATCTTTGAAGTGCCTTCTTTTGGATATCATGGATCTCTAATGGTTACTCCATGAACATCACATCATCCTTAATATCCAACTCTCCCAAGTCAATGACATGTGATTCATTATGAAGACACCGATGAATCTAAGAGTTGTGGAAGATATTGTGGATCCTCTCTATACGTGGTGGAAATTAAAATTGTTATTCCACCTTTACAACTCACCTTAGAACCTAGAAGGACCCAAAAAACCTTGGGTAATGTTTACTCCCCATCCCAAAACTCTTCTACCCACGTTGAGGTGAAACATTAAAGAACACATGGTCCCAAATCTCAAACTCCAATCACATCCTACAATGATTGGAATAATAATTATGCCTGTCCTACATTAATTTCATCTTCTTTTGAAATAACTGAACCTTTTCTAAATTCTCTACACTACATCAGGACCATGAACTACTACCTCCTCAACCTCCATCCAACATAATATAGAACAACAGTATCACCTATACAAAACCTCAAATGGGGCCTTGAATATGGATGAGTGGAAACTATTATTAAGTTAAAATTAAACCAAGGTAAAGGGTTGTACCCAAGATCCATCAATGTCCAAGATTCATGCTCACTACATATCCTTAAATGTTTTCATAGTCAGCACCATCTACCCATCCATTATGATGAGGCATAATTTCATTCCAAAATTATACTGAAATACCCTCTTGACTCTTGAGATAAAATGGGCATCTTGATCCAAGATAGTGGACCTGATAACTCTATACATCTACACCACCTCATCCACATACCTCTCAGCCAAAGCATCTACTATACCCAACTCCTTGATCACTAACACGTGGTATGATTTTGTTAAATGATCCATGATCACCTAGATAACATCACAACCTCCATGAAATTAGGGTAAAAATATAAAAAATATATATTAATATTCTAGTTGATAACATCCAATGGATGTAACAAACCACTATAAACTTGATGCTCGACCTTTACCTAATAAAAAATGAAGCACTTTTCCACAAACTCTATCACCTTCTATTTCATCCTAACCCACCAAAACTGAATCCACAAGGCATAGTACATATTGGATACTCTTGGGTATACTGCCAAAGATAATTTATGAAAACCATGAAGTAATCACTCATGCATCACCACTTGAAAAAATAGCATCCCATGAAACAAAATTTGGGTCTAACCATCCTACGACCATACCTCTAGAGAATCATCATAGACAACATGGTCACACATGACCTCTAATTATGAGTATCCCATATAATACTCCTAAACCTATCACATAATATAATAATGAACTATCTTATGAAACAAACGACCTCTACCACAAACCATTATCACATCCAAGTGCAAGGCTGGAAACTCCTAAATTGATCTCCAAGAATTCCTGGATTCCTAAAAAAAATCCTTAAACAACATTCTTATATATGTATTGACCAATTTACCTAAGGTGTAAGATATATAAAAATCATAATCTTGATGAAACTCCATCCACCTGTGATAATAGAAATTTAGATCATGATGACAATAGGAAAAACCTCAAACTCTTATGATCTATAAAGACCACAAAGTGCTCCCCAATGAGATAATTCCTCCACAAGTTGATAAAAAACACCACCACTACTAACATATGATCATGGGTGGAATATTTTTTATCATGGGGAAAAAATGACAAGACCCATAATAAATAAATTCCTCCAATTTAATAAACATATATCCCAAGCCTAGATGGGCTATGTCAGAAAACATTTCAAACATCACACCCACTATAGGAAACCGAAGTAGTAGATCACTGAGAAACTTTCCATTTAATGAATTATTCGTGAAACTAATTATCCTAAACAAAATCCCAGTCCTTCTTGGTCCATTATATCAATGGAGATAAAACTTGAGTTAAATCATGTACAAAACTCTGAAAATAGACTGAAGGAGTAAGAAAACTGTGAAACTCTACCAGATTTTTAGGTTTAAAACATTAAACAACACCTCGAAATTTTATGGGTATACTACCAAACCCTGTTGATACACCAAATTAAGAATTAAATTCAACACTTGTATCTAATAGTTACACAAATACAACTTTCCATAGAGATGGTGGTGTTGATGAACCTGAAAGAAAACTCTGAGATGATTCACATGCTCTACCTATGAATTTGAGTAGATCAAGATATAATTAATGAATACAATGATGAAATGGTCTAGGAATTCATGTAACATGGAGTTTATAATCCCTATTAACACAATTGGTGTGTTTGTAACATTGAATAATGTGACTAATTCTTGAAGTTCGAATACCTACATCTAAAAGCATTCTTTGGAATATATCCCTATTTCACACTCAACTGGTGATATCCAAAAAAAAAATTGATGATAGAAAACCAACTCACCACGCTCAACTAATCGAAAATATCATTTTTCCTCAGAATAGGTTAATGTTTGTTGAATTCCACATAATTTAAACTCTATTAGTCTATACAAAACTCATAATACTATATGTATACTTGGAAAATAACGTTGGAGCACCCCTAGTGACAAATTGGAATGAATAAAAACCGTCTAAATTAGATAAAAATATGAATCCAAAAATCTTGTAATTCATAAGGTTCCATCAGATAATGATCCATTGAAATTTGAGAAGCACCAGGTTGAAATTATATCCCAAACTCAACATCATGTCGAGAGGTTAGTATCAGAACATCATATTGGAAAACATATAGGAACTAAAACACAACCCTGGGAACCTCTAATATCCCAGAATCTACTAATTCCACTGAAAACCCATCTATCAAATAAATAAGGATCTCTATATGCTGACTAACCACCCAACAACCTCTCTCACCCATGAAAACAACTCACTGACCATCCATATCCATAAAGACAAATATTCATTGGAAGTAGTTGAAAACAACATGTAATTTATATAAATAGTCAATTATGAGGATAAAATAATATGGATGCATCTATAGTAAGAAAATTTCCCCATGGGACTGATGTGGAACCATCATCAGTATACACCTTCAACACACATCAAACAAGCTAGTCTAGTCTTTGACGAGAAAAGACTACACTAGGTGCATTTGAAGCCTCTCTATGTCAAGTCCTAGAGCATGAAATAGAGTGCGTGAAATAATGGATTGTGAAGATATAGAATAAAAAAAGTAACAAACAAGATTACTAAAAAAACCAATTGTAACTCTGATGATCTCCGGCCCCTCTTATGCTATTGCCTCCACTGTGTGCAACTGACCATGTACAGCTACTATACATCTCCACTAATGTCCACCTGCATGACCAAACACTGTTATAGGTCCCTAAAAATGAGGAACATTATATGTTCAACCTCTACCATATAAATCTATACTTGAGA
Source organism: Viscum album (assembly GCA_963277665.1). Lineage (NCBI taxonomy): Eukaryota > Viridiplantae > Streptophyta > Magnoliopsida > Santalales > Viscaceae > Viscum > Viscum album. The sequence continues at coordinate 394,938,743 of OY728151.1, read as the reverse complement.
GAGAAGAAGATTGCTTCCCCTACTATCAAAACGGTCTCCCTGGAAACTGCTACTAAGGATGGAATTGAACCTATCCCCCTCCACTGAATTGAGTTTGGGGAACCTCTGGGAACTAGATTTGGTGATACGAATGAACCCCAAAACCAAAAAACACTAGACTTATATTTATAAGAAAATCATGGAAACCATTGTGCCTAGAAAGATGAAAGGGAAACTACTGAGGTTGACTCTCCACTGGTTGAAACCTCGAAGGTCCATGTGCATGATACCCACCATTGATAACTTTACTCTATAAGGAACCCTACTACTTCCCCACTCATGGTAAACCTGCTTGAGAGTGCATCCTCTCAATCACCTCCACCTTCTGAAACTCCAGGTACATTGGAAATGTAAAAGGAGTAACTGCACATTGGATAGAAGGATGGAGTGCCTCTTAAAAACACCTCACACGAGAATACTCATCTTCAAAAATATATGGATAAAAGTAAAAAAGTATCTTGAACTTTATTCCCAACTCTTGAACTGACATAATATCATAAGGAAGATAAGGAATATTCTACCTCTTCACTGCCTTCATGATAGATGAATGGAACTCTTCTCAGAATTCTTTATAAAATTCAACCCATGAAAAATATGCCTCCATCAACTCTCTTAGATACAACATCCACAACTAAATCACAACTCCCTGCATCTGAATGACTGGAAACGGGACTTAGTATCCTACTAGGGATCTAATCAATCTAAAATTGATATTGATATCATCTAGCTAGCTCTCTGTCCCTATATATGAAACACTACCATATTACTTCCAGAAAGCATTCCATTAGAAAGTGCATAACATCCTCTTCCACTAGTCATTCTCCTCAACCAGATAAACCCTTCAATGTTCAACCAGATCAACCAATGAAACCTCGAATGATTTATCCACACACAAATAATGAACATGATCCGTAGTTGGAGAGAAATCATGAATTTCCTAAGTTCAGTAGTATGAAATTTTTTAGACTATCTTTAATTCATTTTTTTTCATTTTAACCTTCCCAAAACATACCAAATCAAATAAGAAAATTATTCATTAAGATTCATGTATATCTCCTAGGTCTCTACCCTGCAAATAGGTCCTCCTCACTTGTTTGTTCAATAATCATAGAGTCCATGCACTAGATCCCGGGGGGCACTAAAATCCCATATCCTAACCAGTCTCCCTGGACTATGTCATGAACCAAGGTCAATTGGAACTAATTTCATACCAAAACATGAAATACTCACTATTCTTAACTCCAAACATCATCTTATCTCTCAACCATCACCTCTGATTCCACTATATCATGACCCAATCCATCCAAGGATAGATAATGACCCCGACTACCTCCTCTTGTAGGCCCCAAATTGGTTAATAGAACCAAGGGTATAAAAATATCATGAAATTTGAGGAATTTACATCTATAATAATATAGGGTAAAGAGATAAGATGGATCATCCATAAAAGACTTCATAACAAAATATAAAAAGAAACTGAAACCATCCCACAATGCATGTATAAATAAAACTAATAAATATAAAAATATTTAAAAGTAAATACCCAAAAGAAAAGTTAATGTAGAAATACATCAACTGTCCTAAGTTCTGAGCTAGTAATTTCCTACATGGTATATATAATCCTCATTGAAACTTGAAAATCAGTTTATATACATAGGGTTAGCATACAAGTATACTCAATAGAAAAACCAGAGTCTCTCATGCACATGTGAAATAAAAATACTAATGCACTCATGAGAAAATAGTAAGACCAACATAAACTAAATAGGTAAACTATCCATTCAAACCTAACGAAGGCACACTCAACAAATAAAACATGCAAAGTATAATAACATAATAAACAGCATGACAATAAAGGAAACCCATAACCACTTTCCCACTGATTTTATTCTTTTATGCCCCAATGTTGTACATCCTAGTGCTCCAATATCTTCTGAATAACATATACCACCACCCCACAACATGATCACTATAAATCTCAACCACATACACTTGTACCACCACCCTATAGCACGGTCACACCAAATACCACCCAAAAACACCAGCGATATCACATCAGAAGCATAACCAGAGTAGTAGGGTATCATGAACATGAATGAAGTCAACATAATCCCCTCCTCCTACCATGCACGACCCCCACCATTTGCTTCCCCTCAATACTGTCATGTCATATATTGGTCAAAAAAATATGGGCCATTGTGCCCCAACACTTCCACATAAAATCTCTCCAAAAAACACATGGTTCATCACCTAGAGCACTAAAAAACCTCCAACCATCACAATAATTTCATATCTACTCACATGAAAGAGAGAGCAGGGAAGAGATGGTATCCAGCCAACCATTCTCATCATAAGGATGTTTGTAAAAACACCCCCATGTGAAAGTACAAGTGTCAACATATAGTTCTCGATGTGGGTGGGGTGCATATAGAAAGGAAAAGGAATATAAAAAGTATATACATATACCCACAAAAAATCCCAACCTATGGGTTCATAATAAAACAATAAACAACTCACAAAATCCCCATTTTTGATTCCACCTCCAAATGTATAACAACAGACATACCACAATCCACAACACACTACCAACCAATTCCATTATCCAACCCATTCATTTCCTTACTATGAACTATTCAAATCCAACCACATATACCATCATTTATTTTTTCATTAATAATTTCGATCTCATTAACCAAAATAAACCCCAACCAATATAATCATTATTAAAAAATAAATCCATTGATAACTGGACTTTTGGTGAAGCTCAACCACACATCAAAAGAAACTCATCATCCCCAACATACCATTTCATTACGACCCCATAAGCACAATGAAACAAACCACCACTTAACCGCCCCAAAATCACTACCAAATAACCACCTCCTCACCATCCCAGAAGCGTTACCAAAAAAACCACCAACTCACTACCACAAAAGCATGGAAAAAATACCACCCTTGACCAAAAAAAGAATAATCGCTAAATAACCACAACCACACCTCCCAAAAAGCACGACCAAACAACCACTACCTCATTATACCAAAAGCATAACCACATCTCACCCATAAAACCCACATCAAATCACAATCACACATCATCTCCCCATAAGTATGAACACATTACAAAACACATAAAAGTCTATTTTATAGATTTATAAAAGGGGATTTTATAAAATTTTACTTTACTTTATGGGTGACATCTCACAAACAATAATCCCGGGGAAACCATTTAATTAGTCAAATATAAGTGGTTAGGATAATTATGATTTTAGGGTGATATCAAAATAATTACAAAAGTCACCTCAGTCACCACACATATCATCCAGTGCAAACAAATACCTTAATGAACACAATTTTCAGCATGGGATCAAGATACTAGTATCCATCATATAATAATAATATCAAAGCTCTAAAAGCATTAAAATCATTCCCCATTTCCTCCCTTAAATTTCAATTAGTCAATAATATATCTTTAATTAATATAGTGAAACAATATACCATAGATAAAAAATATTAAACCCCTCCCACATGATAGAAAATAAAGAGACAATATATTCCCCACCTCAAAGAATCTTTTTTAACTCACTTCGCACCACATGGTGAAGAATAAATGTCTATAAACAACAACTGAATGAAAAAAGCATATATAAAAATACATTGTACTAAAGAATCATCAATAAAAATCCCAAATCACACCCCAAACAAAAAAATTCTGCAGTTAATCCCAAAGATAAGAACAATACGAAAATAACTAAGAATAAATAATGACTTACCACCGATCACCATCAGGAATCCACCTGATCCAATGAATAAAAGCAGGTGGATGGGGGATAAAAGATCCTCTTGAGGAACTATGCTTCATCTAGAATGAGATGTTAATAAACCATAACTGAATGGATATAATAAATAGAGAAAAGTACTTAAAACCTTGGATCCTTCCATTTTCATCACCTATAAACTTTACACGGAATGCAATTAAGTGTTTTTCAATAAATTTCAACTTCCACTAAAAATTTTATCACCATAGCTATATCTAATCAAACATTGTAAATTTGATTTTCACAATGTGAATTTGTTTCATATCCCCCTTAGATAATTTACATGTTGTGAACAAATCAGCTTCACAACCCATGAATCACCTACAGGCCGTGTAAACATTACATGACATGATATTCCTACAACATCTTTGTTGTAGCTCTAGAATCCAATGAAAACTCTAAAAAACTCTCCCTAGACACGTCCAACCACCAAAACTGGAATAGTAATGGTTTTGGAAAGCATTGTCTATTACATGCTTGGTTGACCAACCCTCTTGGGCTGGATATGTGGCTGGTAGGCCCTGTTGGTTGAGGGCTATCCAATTGGACTCATTTTTTATACATACATATAATTAATTTACTTAGTTAAATTCAACCATGAAATTCATAAATAATTTCCAAACTTTTAATTGGAACATTTTTTTTATCCATTTTAATTTATTTTCGTTATTCAATTGTAATTTCACACATTTTGAATTGTAAAATAATTATATTGGTATATTGTTTAAAATATATTTAAATTAATTAATTTTTATTAAAAAGTTTGATAAAAAATCAGAAAATCAATAACCATTCAATAATTCTAAGCTTATGTGAGAAAACATGGTGTAAAAGACAAAGACATTGTATAAATAATGCCATTATACATATAACATATCAGTGATTAAGAATTGACTTCATTCAAACCTAATCAAATCAATTGATGATGAAATTATTCCACCTACATGTACCTCATCATCAAAACCTACATGTACCTTAATAAACTATTATAATAGTTCACACATGTTTCCAAATTTTGAAATCACAATTTCCACCCTTTAAGAAATATCTCAAGAGATATGATTCCCCTTTTAAAAGAACCATATAGTAATAAATACTCCCAATAAATATTATCCCACTTTAAAAATACTTTAATGGAGTGAGAAATAATGAAATATTTATGTTTTCTTTTTTCTCCCACTTTGATAGAAGTATCCAAAGAGAAGATCAGAGAAGGAACAAAACAATAATAACTTAGCCTTGAGAAGGATGAGGTTTAGTTCCCAACCTCAACCTCAGATTATGAAATGCTTCCTTTAGAAATGGTTTGTTGAACACATAATGTTTTTTTTACTTTATGGGAACAAATTACACTTGTAACTTTTTTATCACCACAAGTACCTTGATAAATAAATATCTGATATTGATGGTATTTCTACATGAATTATTAATTGGATTATTTGATAATTTAATTGCACTTTTAGTTTTACATCCCAAGATAAGTGGTAGTTTCACTTGAACTTTCATATATTCCAAAAATTTCTTCATCCATATTAACTAATTCATGTCATGAGTTATAGCCACATATTCTTTTTCAGTCATGATTAAATTCATAGAAATTTTCTTATTACTATGAAACTCTTCCAGATGTTGACCTTATATCATCAACGCATCCTTACCAATCTTCATATAAATAACCAAAAAGATAAATCTATAATTTTCTATTATATTTAAAACCATAATCTATTATTCCTTTCATATATCTGAGAGTACTATTTCTAGTACTAAAATAGAAATCTTTCATCACACTATGATATTGAGAATAAAGTGTAACAACATACACAATATTTTGTATTAAAGTATTTATATATAATAGACTACCAATAAGTATTTAGAAATACCTTGTGTCCACATAATTTCCTTTTTCATATAAGGAAAATTTACTCCCAACTAAAATTGGTGTAGAAACCGGCTTTAAATATTCCATACTGAACCTTTTTAAAAGTTCCTTGGCATATTTTAATTGAGAAATAAAACTAAAATCTTGATTTTTAGAAAACTATAAACCAAGAAAATACCTCATTTACCCATTAATATATATCCATAATAAATGTTTCATCTATTTAAAAAACTTCTCGGAATTTTTTTTATCACTCATAGAAAATAATATGTCATCTATATAAACAATAACAATAAGAGATGATTTGTTTTCATTTTTTTGTAGATATTGATATCTAATCATTTTATTTGAAATTAAAACCCTTTAAGAATATTAAAACTTATAATACCTTACTAATGGGGATTTTTTAATCCCATATAAATCCTTTTTCAACCTATAAACATTATTCTTATTTCTCCAAGTAAGAATCCACAAGGTTTCTCAATAAAAACTACATCTTCTAATTAAGCATTGAGGATGTATGACATAACATCCATATGAATAATCTAGTATTTTCTTTTTTCTATAATAGGAAGAAATATTATTATGTTGTGAAGACTTTTAACAAGTAAAAAAATCTTATCAAAATAAACTCCTTCAATATGTGAATAACCATTTCAAAACAATCTTTCTTTATTTCTTACAACTTCAAATTTCTCATTCAATTTTCTCTAGAAAACCCACTTTATCATAATTATATTTTTTTCTATAGGCTTTAGTACAACTCCCAATTATAATTATTATCTATCGGACCAAGTTCTTCTTTTATCTCACCAATCCATTATTGATTCTTCTTAGATTATTCATCATCTCTAAATTTAACTTTAGAATATAAAGATGTATAAGTTTTTGTCCTTATATTCCTCATAGTTTGAACTTGTTACCCATGATCCAAGATAAGGTTTTGAACCTGAAATTTCCTTCTCATTCTTGCATGAGGTCAATGGATGTGTTTCTCATCTAATGAAAATGGATAAATCTTCTTTTAAAACCTAAAAATCGTCAACACTTTTTTTATTTAATTTCTTCAAACGTTTTAGTAGGAACAAAATCAACGTCACTTCTAGAACGTGATTCATCATGGGAAATTTATTTCTTTGATTATTCTAGTAATATAGGATTATTAACATCACTAAATTTTTTTTTAATTTATTTGTTAAAATAGAGATAAAATCTTCAATTTAATGGATATAAAAGAAATATCCCATATACTCCTTGATTCCCAAAACCTTTCAAGATTCCCATGTTTTACCAAGATAAAAAATACCTACTAAACACTTGAAGATATTTCAAACTTAAATTTTTTCATAATAAATATCATATAGGTACAAATTTCAGTATATTATATGAAATAACTAATTAATGATATTAACAACTTCACTAATATATTTTCTCTATAAATAATGATAAATATTAGCTTGACAAGAATTTTCTGAGCCATCTCCACCAAACACTTGTTCTTCCATTCTGCCACACCATTATTTTATGGTGTGTATGGTGTACTGAATTGATTTATAATATCATTCTTCTCAAAATAATATTTACACTTACCATATTTATACCCAATTTTATTATTTTTACAGATCTTTTTGAGGTCAAAATCACACTCAAGCTTTCCACTTCTAAAAAAAATTCAATTTTTATTAGGCCTCTGATTTGTTTTTCATAATAATAAAAAAGTAAAATGAGATCATTAATTAATGAAAGTAATAAAATAATTATCTCCATTCATTAATTTATTCCTTATGGGACCACACACATAAAAACTAATAATCTCCAATAGTTGAGTATATTAAATTTACATCTTCTTATATGTAGAGTTAATGATCTTACACTTTTTTCATATTGATCACATCCAATCCATTTATCTTTTTTGAAAAGGAAGATCACAAAAATTATCTCTTTGAGTGATCCAAATTATATTCCTTTATCCATTATTTATAAGCCTTTGATACCAGAATTCATTTTTTTTCTTCCATACTAAGTTTACATGAGTTTCTAGAATAATCCACTTGCAATAAGGTTCCTTTATTCCATTGAACTTTTATCACATTTTTTCTATCTTCAATATTATTAAAAACTAATCTATCATTTTTAAAGAATAATTAACTTCCTATACCATGAAGATGTGAAACACTTATGAGATTTTGTTTCAACCAATCAACAAAATATTTGTTTTTAGATTTAAGATTTTATTTTCCAAAACCTGCTAAGCCAAATCCATTTATCATGAGAGATCCATTATTAAAAAATATCACAAAGATATCTTAAATATTTTTCACAACATTAAATATTTTTTAATGCCTCATAATTAGAGGTGAGTATCCACTATCCATGATCTATGGAATTTCCTTTTTAGATGGTTTAAGTGATACTTCCACAATTAAGGCCTTATCCTTTAATTTTTTTCTTCTTTTTTCAAAGGCTTTTTTGTAATAAAATTGATATTATATTTGGATGTTAAAATTATAATTCAATAATTACCTGATGAACATATTGATCATACCTTCCATATAATTCTTTAAGAATAAACGTGTTCTATGATTTCTATCCAGAGCTCTAAAATAGTTTCGGAACATCCTTCTATTGAGAGGACTAAATCCATATAAATCCTTTCCAATCATACCTTCAAATATTATTATGATGTTAATGATTGTACCAACACATCATTTTCACATACCAAAATCTCTCACTATACCAACATTAACCATATAAAGAATATTTATCACTGAAATTAATATATTTTCAATATTTTTTTGACTGTATTTATCCCTTATCAGATTCACTAATTTTAAATAAATTTTGTAGTTTTTTTAGGATCCACTAAATTAGGTATGTTCATATCAATCATTTTTTTATCTCTTTAAAATTCCCCAATATTTACTATATTTCTCACTCATGTTGGTGTTCCCAAAGTTTCTACATTTTAGAACATCACTTAATTTAGCCACTACCTAGTTCTTTATGAATTGTTTTAATGATTTTTAACAAAATCTTAAACATTATTTTATATTTAATAAATTATTTCTATTTTTTATTTATTTTCACACTTCTTTAAACATTATATAACATCTGAAATAGAATTCTGAATATTGGTTCTTCACTTCTTTAAATCCTCTTCTGCTCTGATCAAGTTTTGTTGTTAATGATCAAACAAATCTTCTTTAATATTCAATATTTGTTCCAAATTGATTTTAATAATTTTTTCATCATCAAGAAACTTCTTAAATCCTTTTAATCACAGAAATTATATTTTTTTTAAAAAGACAGATTCATTGTAGTTAAAATATTTTTCATCTATCTTCAATTTTCTGATATCCTTCTTTTATTTGAAAAAATTTGAGAGACATTATTTAAATTATGTCTTTTTCATGAACTCAACCTCATTATATAATTTTTTAAATTCACCAATGTATAGTTTTTTAGAATCATCACCACCAGAGGAAATATCCTCATCATATTCATTTTTTATGACTATAAATTATTTATAAAATAATTTTATCCTATTAAATTTAGATAAATTATTACTCTTATCATTATAATAAACATTTGACTTATTATATTTACACTTTGAAATCTTCTGGTCATATCATTTTCCTCCTCACTGTCATCATTTGATTTGGATTTTGGACTATTTTAAACATAATTTTCAATAAATCCACACCTAAAACAGTTTAGGTATTCTTTCCCTTGTACTTTACATTCCCTCCTCCCATGTTTCTTGAGATAATATCCATTGATTCATCAAATTTCTCCTCTAAATCTTCATACAAATTTAAACAACAAGATTCTTATTCATAACAAAATTATTTTTCTTCAACTTCTTTTACATTATGGATTTAAAATAAATTTATTTTTTAGTCATCACGTTATTCTTGATACCTATATAATTCATCATTTTATAGGATATTAAGATATTATAAAAATCATCAAGATAAATATCATTTTAATTTTTTCTTCCTAATTAATGAATTTAGAATGAAAAATATCTAGTAAGATACATATGACCTCTTCAACAATATCAGCATCTTCTAACATCTCACTATGAAATTTGATAGTCCTCAAAAAATAATTCACCACGGATAAGAAACTATTAATAGTTAAATTATCATGTATCCAAATCTAATAATATTTAAGTATCCAAAACTGAAAATATATTTCTTCAATTTTATCTTTTCTTCATAGATATTCTGAAGTTTATCCCAGATAGCTTTAGAGGTTTTCAGTCCTTTGGTATTAAAAATATTACATTATGAGAGTGATAATAGATTAACATCCTTTTCACAACTATAATTCTCTAAATTCATAAAATCTATTGTTTTCACAGAAACACCTTCATCTTGAAGAAAAAACCCATCAATTGTGACTTCTAATACATTATAATTAATTGATAGTAAATAAAACATCATCAAAAGATTCCATATGATATATATTTTATCATAAAATAATTTAATACCATTTTCATTAACTGAATTTTAATTATCAATTATAGATAATATGAATTGTCGACATCTTCTTTAGGAGAGAAAAATATCAAACAAAGAATCACAATAAAATGGAACCTATCCCTTTGATACTAATTTTAGATCCAATTAAAGATTAAAGTGATATGAAAGGGTTGAATCAGTGATCAATAATATTTTTATATTTATTTTGAAAGAGAATTTTCAACATGAAATGATGTAGTGACGATTTTTTCAACACACCAAAACACAAACAAATATTAGGGAACACATAATATTTATAAGGTTCACCTCTCAATGTAATAAGGCTATTTCATGTTGTGATATATATTCCTTCAAGATAACACTACCCACTAGAATCATCATTTGAGTAAAATGGGCAGGGTATAACCTTGAAACTCACATTTGAACATATCTTGACTATAATTTAGTGAATCATGTACACAATCACATCTCAAACATTACAATGATAAATTTTCAGGTAACAATAAAAATAACTTTAACCAAATATAATTTCTATTAGTTGTTTAGTGTTTTAAAATATTCCACCTATATTAAAATTTCATAATAATGAAAAAGGAAAAAAAATTCTTCAAACATTCATAGTAATATGTTTCTTCTTCACTTTGTATACATAAAACATTGATACAAATACTTCAATTTTATTATTCCACTTCCTTTCTTCTACTTTGGATAATAAAAAAAATTCATTGTATAAAACATATCAAGAACTTAATATTCCTCCCTTTTTTCTCTTTTCTTCATCTGAATTTTCACCTCCATAAAAAATATTTATAAAATCCCCTATTAAGTAGAAAATTAAATTTTAATTTGAATTTAAAATTCAAATTATTTTCTTGAATCACAACCTATTGAATATATCCCTTCTTAATCTTCATCATTAAATTCAAATTGGTTGTTAAAATATCTTAGAATAACTACAAAATTTGAATATTATGACATTTAATCAATCATGGTTGAACTAACTAGGGTTTAATAAAACAACTCTTTTACATCATTGCCTCGACCATTTTACAATGAGGTGGTGGTTCAAACTAGTTATTTCTTTAACTTTTTGAACACATTAAGGCATATCTTACCTCCTACTACATAGAGGTATCAAATTCTCTATAAACATAAAATTTAAATATAACTTTCTTTGTGACATGATCCATGAACTACAAGTTGGTATTATACATTTTATCATAACTATGGTGTGTAATACATGATATAACACGAGGGTCACAAATTTTCCAAACCCATTTACTTACAATTTTTCATTCATTGTGATGTAGACCATTTTTTATGGTGTGGAGGTCTCATACTTTCCAGAGCCACTAAAAATTGATTTAGCTTCCTCCATAGAATATTACTTCACCACATTATGGAGAAATCTAACTGAGTCTCCTATTTTACATTTAAACTTATACATTTTCGTGTTTTACTATAGAATGTTTTCCACCCTAACATTTTATATATTGTTGACCACACCAAATTATATTTTTTTAAAGAATTTTTTCATTATAGAAGGAACCATAGGTCTTCTTTTGATGGAAAATTATATAAATAATTTAATATTAAGGTTTGGATTATGAGAAATGGTAATGAGATTTTAGAAAACATGGGGTTTGTTGATTTAAGAAGCCAATAGAAAAACGTATGTAATAAAACAAAATAGAAATTAAAATATTTGATTAAGCATGATCAACTCGGGAAAATATCATGATGGTAATCCTTCATCAATTCAAGAGAATGGTTATAGTTATATTAATTCTATGTTTTTAACACATATAAATATAATTTTACTTATTTTATACTAGGAAACCTCCTTGGGTTTGGTCAGAAAAAAATTGATTCATCAGTTACCGCTGATGATATAGTGATTTGTGTCCGACTTTATAACCAAAACTCACCGAGGAAACCCAAAAAGAACTAAAAATGTTTTCCAGGTTTGTATTTTATTTGATTATGATACCATGAAATAAATATAAATTTCCATTACCATGTTTATGTAAATTAAATTTACCTATATAAACCACACAAACCCTGTAATTGATAGGGGCAGAAGAAGTGGTGAGTTATGTGTGAAACATCACATGAATAGATACCCAAAACATGACCATATGTGTTTGAGAATGAAATAACATTACATAAATAATTAAATAAGAATATAAGATGATGAAAAACCATATACAAACATATAATTTAAAATATCATTCAAAACAATACAAACATGGAGCTTGGGATTTTCATCACGTTCCTCCCCGGGAAACCACAAGGAGTTTAGAACTCTATGTAAAGGATGAAAGCCATATATATTTAATAATAACGTCCCATAAACTCAAATCCTACCCGCGGGATTATATACCTCATACAATAAGGGTTTTGGGGTGATTTTATGGGAAAATACTTCAAAATTTCCCCAAAATAAGTCAACTGCCTAAGGGATTAGATGACTATTCATGAAAGAAATTTTCCTCCTTTATCTGGATGTTTGACTAACAAAAATGCATGAAATTGTCTTATAATTAGGTGGGTAGGTGTGAAATTGAGGTATTTATCCAATGGAGGTGTAATCAGCCCAATTAGATGTATGAGGAATGAGTTATGGCCGAAATACAAAAGGATGGTCTAATCTTGCCCACCCAAAATTTCTTCACATTATGGGAGTATTTTGTGCCTTAAAAAGGATGAATTGATATCCACGGTCTTCCAGAGAAACATATCCATTTTTATTTACATTTTCAGCCAAGTTTCCTCCCAATTTATGGCCCAAAGTGTCCAAAATTAATATTTATATCAACATGTATGCTTGGGTTTTTGCGTAGTTTGAGCCCGTTTTGCTTGAATTCCCTCGTGGGTTCTCCAAATCACCTCCTCCTAAAATGAAATCATAAAAAAAGTGAAATTTCCATTTTTTAAAGTGATAAAAATTAAATTATTTAATGAAACATGAAGTGAAATTTGTTATTATATTTCTAATTATCAATAAAAAACCAGTTTTGTACAGTGTTGTAAGGGTAGAAATGAATAGTGAATTGCTACACAATCACACCCTCAAACATAAAACTTTTCACTCTTGAGAAAATTTACATTAAAAAAAAGATCCATTTTTATATTTAAAACTTCAAGATTATTTATTATTCAATTAAATTTTAATTCATTATAGAAATTTGATCAATGAAAATACCAAACCAAGGAGTTATTAATAGTAGTCATGGAAAATGATGTCTCATAAATTGTCTCAGAAACAAATTTAAGGAGATGTAAGATATCAGTATGAGAAAATAATTCCAAACTAGACCATCCCATTAACTATCCAAAAGTTTTGTGAAAACCATTTAATCCCATTTCTTCCACTTTCTATCGAGTAAATATAGGTTATTTTAATTTTTTTCTTACCTATTTACTTCCACTGAAACTACTCTACATCCTTTATAATAAAATTTCAAGACCCACTCACCTAATAATTCCTTGAAGAAAAACCTTAATCCCATAAACTAGATATCCCCATACGTTGTACATTTCATCACTCCCCTCATTATTTATTTATATTGTTATTAATTTTTTGTTTTTTTAGGGAATACAAAATTTGGATAACTGGTACATAAGCATAGGTCAATATATTTCAGTAATGAAATAGATCAAATAATAAACGAACATATGGAAAAATTATTTTATAAATATGATAAATATTAACTTAACTTATATTTACCTTCTATTAAGTAATAAATTTTCACACTTCATTGTTGGGTGAAAAGATGTGTGGATATATTAAGTGACAAAATTTTTCTATAATCTTCTCAAACAAAGGGAATCATTCATCTCAAATATTTCATAGAGATATAAACATTTATATCATTGAAAAATAACCAATTTACTAAAAAATACACCCCAATGTTAAATTCATGCTAAAATTTTTATTTCATAATTGAGAAATTTTTTATTAAAAATATAAAAAAATAGAGAATCTAGATTTTTGACATGATTTTTTAGTAATTTCCATGATTATGTGGGAATATGAGGGTGGGGGAGGTAAAAATACCATACAGTAATAAAAAAGAAATGAAAGAATAATAATGATGAAAATACTAATGAACTCAACATTGAGATGAAAATTAATAATACTATGCAGTAAGTGAAAAATATAAAAATGAATAATGATGATTAAATTTCTAAAAAAACCCAGGAAGGTACCCAACCCCACACCTAGAGTGTGTAGTTTCCTCACTATAATAAAAGATAACGTGGGAAGGAAGGATAAAACCTAGTGGGTTTCACCGATATGTTACTTCTTAAAGGTTGATATACTCCACCATATTATTTGTAAAATCCTCATAAATGTGTTTAAGTTTATACCCATTAATGGTAATACTTTTTCCACTCTGATCATGAAAACCCAATATTTCACCAAAAGGGTAAACATTAGTAATAGTGCAAGGACTGAGAAATCAGGAATGAAGTTTTCCTGGGTGGAGATTTAACATGGAATTATAAATGAGGACCTTCTCACTAATATGAAAATTCATATGATGAATCATCTCATCATGGATAGACTTTTCCTTCTCTGTATAGATTCATGTGTTCTCATATGAATCATGCCAAATATCTTCTAACTCCTAAATCTGCTACTTCCTATGATCACTTTCATTTAAAAGATTCATATTACATTGTATAATATCCCAATATGAATAGTTATCTACCACTACTAGGAGGTGATAAGACTTTCAAAACACAATCCTATATGTTGAGTTTCTGATAGGGGTTTTAAAAGCTATATGGTATGCCCAAAGTGCATCACCCAAGCATAAACTTCAATGTTTCCTATTGGGTTGCCCCATTTTTTCTAAGATTATATTAACTTCTCGATTTGAGATTTATGATCGTATGTTAATTTGGTTGTGATATATAGTGGATAATTTATGAACAAACCCATACTTTTGGAGTATTTTATTGATTATGTGATTGAAAAAATGTGAACTCTGATCATTAATGTTGAATCTTGTCAAACCAATCCTACTAAAAATTTGGGACCTCAAAAAATCCACAACCACTAGAGAGTAATTGGTCCTGGTACCCTATTCTTCCACCCATTTAAAGGCATATTAAAAAAATAGTTATATGTACACAAACAAAAATTACATGAAAATTCCCCATGATGTCAACTCCCCATGAATCCAAGATTTTAAAAATTTATAAGGGGATTTGGGGAATTTCATTCCTTTTAGAGATATTCCTAATGAATTGACATCATGTGAATTACATACAAAACCAATGAGAATCTCTATAAAATTTTGGAAAATAAATTCCCAAGTTGATGACCTTTCATGACATATATTGGGAACCAATGTGTCCCCCACAAGCCAATGTGTGGCAGAAACTCAAAAAAATTGGTGAAATCATGGTCTAGAAAACACCAATGAGAAACTTGGTCACTACAAATTCTCCACATGTATGGTTCATCCTAAACTTTCCATCACGAATCCTGAATACGTATCTAGTATTTTGAGTTTCTAAAAGATGTGGGGACCTAAATGTAGATATAAAATTCCCAATGTCCATCTAACATGGGGTAAGGTCCACAAAATCACAAAGGCTATCACGAGGGAATAATTCTCCAATGGGGAAGGGGTGTGTTAAAATGATGATCCAATGGTGGGTAAATCCTACTAATGTGGACAAATACCAAATATTTTACTCCTATATTATCTCAAATCTCATGGTTAAAATAAAAGAGTAGTAGCATCCACTGAATGAGGCAAGTCATAGCTTTAAGTTTCTTGAGGAGAAAATGAAGAGTAAAATGATCAGGAATCACAATAATTTTTTAACGAAGAAGATATAAAAAATTCCAAGGAAAACACAATAGAAACGAATTACTTTTAATGATTTTATAGTTTTCTTGGGTAGGGTCATGGGTATTCAAGGAATTAAAAATGACATGAGTAGACTTCTTAACCATTTTTGATAAAACTACCCAAACTACAAAGTTAGAGGCATGACACATACAATTGAAAATGAGATTCACCTTGGTGGTTGGATTATGGGTGGTGATATGTGAATCATTTTATTTAATTAAATACATCCTCATAATTTTAATAATTTATTTTTGAATCATTTTTTAATAATAGAGATAAAGAAAGTGTGATCTTACTAAAGTCTTTAATGAATCATATTTAAAAACCAGCATGAAATAAGAAATATTCCACCTCAAGAACACATTATGGATATTAAAGGAATGAAATTAATTCATTTTTTGATTTATCCATTTGAATTACATCATTTTAAATAACATACCCAAGAACTATCCCCTACACAACCATGAAATTAAATTTATCAGAACTTAATACATGAAATTTTGAAATTAAACGGTGGTGGAAAGAACCTAGGTGTTACAAATATTCAATAAACTAATAGAAATAATCTATGAAATCATCTATAAAAACATTCATTCAATTCTCAAGGTACTCAGAAAATAAACTCAACCTACATCACTGAAAAGTAACAGGATAATTACAGAGGCCAAAAGTAATCCTACTATATTAAAATGCACTGAATATGAAATTTTTTTCTTTTATTGATACTCAAGTGCTATATGAATTTAAAAATTACTTGAATAGCCATCAAGGAAACAATAATGGGACTTTATATACAATATTTCTTGCATTTTGTGAATAAAAGGTAGAGGAATGTTTTACTCTCTCATGGAATGATTCAGTCAATGGTAGTCAATATAGACCCCCAAATGTTTTTTACATGTATTTGAACCAATTAATTCCTTTCATTTGACACTACTGTCATTATAGTATTTCTAGGAAAAGTTTTCACTGGGTGAATCCCTTTACTATTAGATATGAGATACATTCTCCCAATAATATGAAATTTAAAAACATCCAATTTTACAACTTGAAGGAGGGTGTGATTCAACCAAATTGAGCTATCCTTATGAGTTTATCCTCATCATATAATTGTATATGGTAAATGAAATTATATGGGCTAATCCTAGGAATATCTCCCAATTTCCATCATATCGTATTTTTACACTCTCTCAAAATGTATAACAATTTTAAATTTTTCTATGTAGATAGGTTGTTGGAAATAATGATTGAAAATTGGATAATACCATTAAGATAAGAATATTTTAAATTAGTTGTAAGGGGTTTTAATTCTAACAATAGTGGTTTTTGGATCAAGGAATGGGATTTAGGGGGAGTGAGGTCCATGAAACTATCTATGTGATCATATTTATTCTATATGAAAATAGAAAAATTGGAAATATAATATATTCAATCATATATGGTCATGGGTATCTTATAATGAAAACAATAATCAATTAAAGCACAAATTTACACTATTCAAAACCCACAAAACATGAAAAACTTGAATTACAACTCAAATAACGCAATAGTGAAGATGAGGAACATGAATAAGAGTATGGATGGAGGAGGGAATGTTGTGTGTGGGTGTGTGTTGTTAGAGAGTAATTTCATAGAATAGACATGAAGAGTGGAGTTCTCTTCAACAAGGTGTTTCATAGAAACAAAGATATTAAAACTTAGATTTTCTATACTAAAATACATGAAAAACATACCATTGTGAACGTTTATGATTGTATTTTTGGTTTTAAGGAATGGAATTCCAAGTATGAGAAGAGCATGTCCTTTGGTTCGGGTATCTTCCATCTCAAAAATGTAGATTTCTGCAAAGAAGATGAGATTATTTACTTTTATGATGACATCCTTGATCACTCAAGATGGGTGTATTTTTCTCTAATTGGAAAATTTCATGATGATTCTTGTTGGTTGCAGCTATCCAACCTACAAATAAGTATACATGGAGCGAGGCATTAAATTAATTGAATCAATTGAATCAAGCATTTCATTAAAAAATAAATTCTCCCATATGGTGAAAGGTATCATAAAAGTTCTTAGATGCTTT
Organism: Viscum album; assembly: GCA_963277665.1. Taxonomy (NCBI): domain Eukaryota; kingdom Viridiplantae; phylum Streptophyta; class Magnoliopsida; order Santalales; family Viscaceae; genus Viscum; species Viscum album. Next base: position 394,920,570 of record OY728151.1, on the reverse strand, counting down.
AATTTTTTTCATCACAATTTGTATCAAGGATGATACATTCATTTCAAGGAGGTATCTATCATTCCCCTTCAATTGTTGTTTATGGGTTCAAAGATCTTTATGAAATTTGGATTAGCATGGAATTTGTTTAACAATATCAAAAAGAGGAATATTTGTAACACCCTGAAATTTTGAATAAATCTTGTTTCCTAATTTTATGTGTTATTTTATTTTTATACTCAACAAAACTTTTTCATTTGATAACATGGGTATAATTAAAATGAGACTGTTGGGTTTTGACTGTTATATGACCATTGGTCAATATGACCGCTGGAAACTAAACGTTTTGATTGTTGTATCTAAATACAAGTAATCTTGGTTAATTATTATAGAAAGAAGATTCGATGTCCTCACCCAGTATTCTTGGACCGATCGAAGCCCATCTAACAGAACTTGGGAAGGAGGTAACACCACTGGGCTTTTCTCTAGACCAAACCCAAGCCGAACTTCATCGTGTGAAGCTAGAATGGAATCGCCTTCGTGAGAAGTTCAAACTAATAGAAATTACTACTCGTGCGATATTGGCCGAGCCTCCCTCAGATTCTCTCATCTTAGCACACCTTACACTTAAGTCATATGATGGTGTGATAAGGGTCTATGTAAGGAGACCGTAACTGCCTTGTGTAATCTTTTGTTTTAAATAAAAATTGGGATTTCTTCCTATGATGATGTTTATGGCTTTTCAAATGTCCGGGTAAATATAGTATGCATATTTTTGGTGAATTTTAGAGAAATGATATTTTAAAAAAATGTTTATGTAAACCTTAAATAAATAAAAATGTGTAATGATTTTCGATAAATGGTCTTCTACAATTATGTTCAGTAATAAATTTAGAGTCTAATAAGATCAACTTAATTTTTGATGAATACTAAATTATGAATAGTGATTTTATGATTAGGATTAGTAATGTGCCCAAATGGATTAGTAATCTCACTTAAAGAAAGTTTTAATATAATTTAGACACATTGATTAAGTAATGAGATTAAATAAAATGGGTAAATAACGGTTTCATAAATTATTAGTCAAGTATTAGTTTTTTTCGGATGAATAGTGTTTTTTTAATTAAAAATTTAATTAAAAATAATTAGAAACTTATTATTAAAAAATGGACTTTAGTTTTGAACTCATAGCATCGATATTATGTTATGGTAAATTTTGGGGATTTATCTGAAAAAAATGAATTTTCGGTGAATAGTATATTTATTTAAAAATAAAATTAAAAATATTTAGAAAATTATTTTTATAAAATGGAGTTCATTTTTGAAATCATAGCATTGATATTTGGTTAATGTGAAATTTTGGGATTTTTCTGAGAAAGTTGAATTTTCAATGAATAGTAAAAATACAGTTTTAGGGTTTCAGTATGTTTAATGACATCATAACTGTGTCATGATGATGTCATGAGATATTTTAAGGTATGTTCGACTAAAGAGAATGAATTATTGTGTGGTGGTCCCCATGTGTCCTAACTCCATGGGAAGTACCATGGGAGGGCCCATGCTTTTGAGAAAACCACTTTTGAGGTGTCCCTTGGCCATTAATGCCTTGTCCCCTCACTTTCCCTATAAATACTCACCCTTTACTCCTTTATTTTTCACCCCCAACTCTCCCCCAAAGAGGTTCTAGTCTACTTACCTCCCAAGGAGTCCTCCCAAGGTTCCCCCAAGCCCTCAAGGTCCCAACCTTTGAGTTTTAAGAGTTACGTTTTAAGGTAAGGGATCTGACCCCCTCTCTTTCTTTTCAAGTGACATCTTTTATGTCATTTCTTTTATGCCCCATGTTCTTATGTTGGAGGATGATATTTTATATTCATTATACATTCCTTTTTATGTTCATATGATGAGATACCCCCTCTTACTCTCATCATTTCATTTTATGAAAGTTTAAGTGGCGCCGTTAGGCTGCCAAAAGTTTTGTAATGGATTCTTCCACCCTTCTCATTTTCATGTTCTGTTTTCATGTCAAGTATTTCAAGTTCCTTTTTATTATGTTGGGGTATGATCTCTATATCTATCATACTGAACCCTTATGTTCATATTATGATAGACCATATGTTGATCTTGTCAATTCATTTTTGGTTGAAGTTTAAGTGACGCCGTTAGGCTGCCGAATTTTTAAGGGATTCTTTCACCCTTCTCGTTTTCAAGATCTATTTTCATGTCACGTCTTTCAAGTTCCTTTTTATTATGTTGTGGTATGATCTCTATATCTATCATACTGAACCCTTATATTCATATGATGAGGGACCCTATTTTGATCTTGTAAATTCATTTTTGGTTGAAGTTTAAGTGACGCCGTTAGGCTGCCGAATTTTTAAGGGATTCATTCGCCTTTCTCATTTTTAAAAGATCTACTTTCATGTAAAGTATTTCAAGTTCCTTTTGTATTATGTTGGGGTATGATATCTATATCTATCATACTGATTTTTTTCTTCATATTATTAGATACCCTATTTGATCTCGTCAATTCATTTTTGTTGAAGTTTAAGTGACGTCGTTGGGCTGCCGAATTTTCATAAGAGAAATCTTATTTTTGTGTTCCTTTCATGTTCTTCATTTCATATGGTATGTTTTCAAATATCATTACCATGTTATTAAATCCCTTATATTCTGTCCCTATACTATTTTATGGGTCATTTATGAATGTTTGACCCATGCCCCCTCTCTTTTCAGCGTTTTCTAAGACCCTGTAACGTAGCCGTTGTGCTGCAGAATTTTCGTCTCAAAATGCCTCTCTCTTTTTCTGAAAATTATTTTATGTTATTAAGTGAATACTCAAAGATATTATTTTTACAGGGGTATTCACATATATATCAAAAAAAAATTATTTTAAATTCTGGAATTTACATACATGATACCCACTTTCCCTTTCTGTGGGTTTAAAGTGATGTAAAGATCATGTATTTAAAGCAGTTTTTAAAACGTTATGATTATGAAATGAAACCCATTTCTTTTATGCTATATGGGTTGTTTATGATATTATTTATGATGATATATTTCGCTCACATTATAATAATGGGAAATTTAAGGGTGCACTCTGATAGCGCTCCAATGCATTGGGTAATGATGTAACCACTAGAGATTACAATTTTCATGATATCTTGGTGAATAAGCTTGGTAATTTTCAAATGACACCTTGGGGATGGACCTTGGTGATATTCTCATGATTGTCTATGTTAAATGATGTAGCCACATCTTAAAGTTATGAAAAATGTTATTTTTATTATGATATGCCACATGATTTCTTTATCACGCCTTAATGTTTTTTTTCATGACCTTATTGAAGTATCTCAAGTTCACATGTAAAATGTTTCTCTTGTTTCCCTTATTGGGCCTTCTTCTCACCCTTTCTTTTGATGTATGTCCCCAGGTTATGAGATGCAGTAATAAACCTAAGATGAACATAAGGATAAGCCTTTCAAGTGTTTATGAAGAATGTTTTTTTTGTTTCATGTATTAAGTTCCTGGTTTCCAAGACACTAAACCTTAAAGATCCTCAATTTTGCAAAATGTAATTAAAGTTTATGTGATAAAAAGGAGGGATTCTATAGTTGGTATCAAAGGATGGTTTAGTTATTTGTGGAAATTAGGATATGAAAACTTTAGGAAGAAGCCTATAGAAATGTTTATATATAGGAAATATTCCTGGTATTTTGGTGAGTATTGAGTAAGGGGTTTCCAAGAAAATACATCCCTATCTGGATATGAGCAGGTAGAGGTGGCTCTGGCATAGATGTACATAGGGGTAAATCCCAAAAACACCGCTTTGAGCTAGACTTGAACGGAAACTGGTACACGACAACGGGCCTTGCTGCACTCTTGGTTATGACACTCCCGGGGGATATGCTTTGGTAAATTCATAAGCTTATTATGAACCATTATTAATGGAACAAAGATAAAATAAAATAAAGATTCAAATAAGGATATATGATCATGGATAACCTAGTTTGAGACCTAGGGGATCACAAGTTAGGGTATAATTTTCTTCTACAAGTTATCCTTATATGATTTAAGTTCCTTTTCATGATTATTGGCTAAGTGTTTAAGCCCCTAATTATACTTCCTCTTCTTAGTTAATGGTGGGAAATAGAAGAACATGTCCCAAAAACCAATGTGATAGAAAATGTGATGATTGTTGTATTAACATGACGGAGATGATTAGGGGATTAAAAGATGATTATTATTTTGGAAGACGTTCACTACTTTGGGAACCCTATTTGATTCAGGTAAATAGATTACTACGGTATTTTCTTTGAGGAGTAAAGGTTGAATTATATTTTGAAGAATCAACGAATTTAAGGTGAACTTATGGTATTATAGGTTACTTATGGAAATGATTGACCTATCTGGGGATAAAATGTTTAGGTTAGTTACTTTGGTTATAAGTTGTTAGGAGTGGTTGATGTTGTTTGGAGATGAACGATAAAGTTTATCTTGGAAGACTATGTTATAAAGTCCTTCTTGTTTTTGGGTTTCAATCTTAGTTTGGGTTATTTTGAGGAATTTTAAAGACAATTACTTACGGAATGGTCTATGATGAACTCTGGGTAATACCGTGGAACTTTGAAGATTTAAAAGTAGTTTCCCTTCCTATGGGAATCTTTCTTTTGGAAGAGTTGTTGTATCTTACCCTTTCTATTATTGGGATAAATGTTTAAAGATAGATAGTTTTTCTTTTGTGGAATACGTGATTCTCTAGAAGTTTATTATTGTGTTTTGACGAGACCAAGTAGTTTTGAATGCTCATCATTTGGAGAAAAGATTAGTTTTGGTATAAACTTATTAAAGGATGATACTCTACATGAAGGTAGGTATATTTCCTTATATTTTTGTTCTATGTAGTAAATGAATTCCTCAAAATTATGAAAAGAAACATAAAACAAAAACGTTGTTGGTTTACGTTTCCTACTAGGTAATCAAAGACCGTTTACACACATCATACGTTTGGGATTTTGTTATGGTTAACTTTCTCCTAATCATATTTTCTATCACTCTCCCTCAGAACTTGACCCTTTGTTTTCTCCTCCATGTCCATGTTTTCCTACATGGAATCCTAGTGAGGGTTAACTCGGGTGACCTTTGTACTTCCCTTTCTTTATTTTAAAGTAATAGTTTTACTGACACCTTTTCCGATGTGGGACATTCAATGAAATTTCAAAACCCAATTTTTAAAAATTGCGAGGATGCAATTTCTTAAGGGGGGAAGATTGTAACAACCCAAAATTTTGAATAAATCTTGTTTCCTAATTTTATGTGTTATTTTATTTTTATACTCAAAAAAACTTTTTCATTTGATAACATGGGTATAATTAAAATGAGACCATTGGGTTTTGACTTTTATATGACCATTGGTCAATATGACCGCTGGAAACTAAACATTTTAATTATTGTCTCTAAATACAAGTAATCTTGGTTAATTATTATAGAAAGAAGATTTGATTTCCTCACCCAGTAGTCTTGGACCGATCGAAGCCCATCTAACAGAACTTGGGAAGGAGGTAGCACCACTGGGCTTTGCTCTGGACCAAACCCAAGCCGAACTTCATCGTGTGAAGCTAGAACGGAATCTCCTTCGCGAGAAGTTCAAACTGATAGAAATTACTACTCGTGCGATGTTGGCCGAGCCTCCCTCGGATTCTCTCACCTTAGCACTCCTTACACTTAGGTCCTATACTGGTGTGATAAGGGGCTATGTAAGGAGACTGTAACTGCATTGTGTAATCTTTTATTTTAAATAAAAATTGGGATTTCTTCTTCTGATGATGTTTATGACTTTTCAAATGTCCAGATAAATATAGTATGCATATTTTTGGTGAATTTTAGAGAAAAGATATTTTAAAAAAATGTTTATGTAAACCTTAATTAATTTAAAATGTGTAATGATTTTCAAAAAATAGTCTTCTACAATTATGTTCAGTAAGAAATTTAGAGTCTAATAAGATCAACTTGATTTTTTATGAATAGTAAATTATGAATAGTGATTTTATGATTAGGATTAGTAATATTTCCAAATGGATTAGTAATCTCACTTAAATAAAGTTTTAATATAATTTAGACACCTTGATTAAGTAATGAGATTCAATAAAATGGGTAAATAACGGTTTCATAAATTATTAGTCAAGTATTAGTTTTTTCAGATGAATAGTGTTTTTTATTTAAAAATTTAATTAAAAATAATTAGAAAATTATTTTTATAAAATGGAATTTATTTTTGAACTCATAGCATCGATATTATGTTATAGTAAATTTTGGGGATTTTTCTGAAAAAAATGAATTTTCAGTGAATAGTGTATTTATTTAAAAAAAAAATTAACAATATTTAGAAAATTATTCTTAAAAATGGAGTTCATTTCTGAAATCAGAGCATTGATATTTGGTTAATGTGAAATTTTGGGATTTTTCTGAGAAAGTTGAATTTTCAATGAATAGTAAAAATACAGTTTTAGGGTTTCAGTATGTTTAATGGCATCATAACTGTGTCATGATGATTTCATGAGATATTTTAAGGGATGCTCGACTAAAGAGGATGAATTATTGTGTGGGGGTCCCCATGTGGCCTAACTCCATGCGATGTACCATGGGAGGGCCCATGCTTTTGAGAAAACCACTTTTGAGGTGTCCTTGGGCCATTAATACCTTGTCCCCTCACTTTCCCTATAAATAACAACCCTTTCCTCCTTTAGGTTTCACTCCCAACTCTCCCCCAACAAAGTTCTGGTCTCCTTACCTCCCAAGGAGTCCTCCCAAGGTGCCCCCAAGCCCTCAAGGTCCCAACCTTTGAGTTTTAAGAGTTACATTTTATGGTAAGGGATCCGACCCCCTCTCTTTCTTTTCAAGTGATATCTTTTGTGTCATTTATTTCATGGACCATGTTATTTTGTTGGAGGATGGTCTTTTATATTAATTATACTGTCCTTTTTATGTTAATATGACGAGAGACCCCCTCTTACCCTCATCATTTCATTTTATGAAAGTTTAAGTGGGGCCGTTAGGCTGCCGAAATTTTTGTAACGGATTCTTCCACCCTTCTCATTTTCAAGTTCTATTTTCATGTCTAGTCTTTCAAGTTCCTTTTTATTATGTTGGGGTATGATCTCTATATATATCATACTGAACCCTTATGTTCATATGATGATAGAACCTATGTTGATCTTGTCAATTAATTTTTGGTTGAAGTTTAAGTGACGCCGTTAGGCTGCCAAATTTTTAAGGGATTCTTTCACCCTTCTCATTTTCAAGATCTATTTTCATGTCAAGTCTTTCATGTTACATTTTATTATGTTGGGGTATGATCTCTATATCTATCATACTGAACCCTTATGTTCATATGATGAGAGACCCTATTTTATCTTGTCAATTCATTTTTGGTTAAAGTTTAAGTGATGCCGTTAGGCTGCCGAATTTTTAAGGGATTCGTTCGCCTTTCTCATTTTTCAAAGATCTACTTTCATGTCAAGTATTTCAAGTTCCTTTTGTATTATGTTGGGGTATGATATCTATATCTATCATACTGATCTTTTGTGTTCATATGATGAGATACTCTATTTGATCTCGTCAATTCATTTTTGTTGAAGTTTAAGTGACGTCGTTGGGCTGCCGAATTTTCATAAGAGAAATCTTATTTTTGTCTTCCTTTCATGTTCTTCATTTTATATGGTATATTTTCAAATATCATTACCATGTTCTTAAATCACTTATATTCTGTCCCTCTACTGTTTTATGGGTCATTTATGAATGTTTGACCCATGTCCCCTCTCTTTTCAGCATTTTCTAAGACCCTGTAACGTAGCCGTTGTGCTGCAGAATTTTCGTCTCAAAATGCCTCTCTCTTTTTCTCAAAATTATTTTATGTCATTAATTGAATACTCAAAGATCTTATTTATACAGGGGTATTCACATATATATCAAAAAAAATTATTTTAAATTCTGGGATTTACATACATGATACCCGCTTTCCCTTTCCGTGGGTTTAAAGTGATGTAAAGATCATGTCTTTAAAGAAGTTTTTAAAAAGTTATGATTATGAAATGAAACCCATTTCTTTTATGCTATATGGGTTGTTTATGAAATTATTTATGATGATATATGTGGCTCACATTATAATAAAGGAAAATTTAAGGGTTCACCCTGATAGCACTCCAATGCATTGGGTAATGATGTAACCACTAGAGATTACAATTTTCACGATATCTTGGTGAATAACCTTGGTAATTTTCAAATGACACCTTGGGGATGGACCTTGGTGATATGCTCATGATTGTCTATGTTAAATGATGTAGCCACATCTTAAAGTTATGAAAAAGTTTATTTTTATTATTATATGCCACATGATTTCTTTGTCATGCCTTAAGGTTTTTTTTCATGACCTTATTGAAGTATCTCAAGTTCACATGTAAAATGTTTCTCTTGTTTCCCTTACTGGTCCTTCTGCTCACCCTTTCTTTTGATGTATGTCCCTAGGTTATGAGATGCAGTAATGAACCTAAGATGAACATAAGGAGAAGCCTTTCAAGTGTTTAAGAATAATTTTTTTTGTTTCATGTATTAAGTTCCGGGTTTCCAAGACACTAAACCTTAAAGATCCTTAGTTTTGAAAAATGTAATGAAAGTTTATGTGATAAAAAAGGCGGGATGCTATAATATTAACTTTTATCTTTTTAAAGATATCCATTATTTGTTTATAAATATCATTAGAAAAGTTTTATTATACTTAGAGAGTATTCGAGGGAAACAAAGAGGAATGTATTGTATAGAAGAATACTCAATGGAAACTTGTTGACCCTTTTTTTTATTTTTCTTCACTAGAATATCTAGAGGGTACACAAAGAGAGTTTTCATGAGGAGAACATACCTTTTTAATTGAATATTTGGAAGAAGAAAATTCTTTACCAATATGAAGTGTGATTTCACATATGTTACCTTTGTACTTAAGATTGGAAATAGGTTGGAATGTTAGTTATCCAGAACCCTACATCTTTATCTCACTGATGGTGTTTTCCAATTGTCCCACTTGAGTTCGCAGGTCTTGAATAGTTGATTGCATGGTATGTTAGAACTGGATGTTATGGGATTCCATTTTATTCACCATTTCCTTGAGGATTGCTGAAATTTATAAGGAAGAGGATTGTTTTGATATGGTGAAGGATAATAAGGTTTCATACCTTGTACTTTTTGATACCAATTCTATTAAGATCTTCTCAAGTTTCCCCCTTATCAGTACAATGGTTGTGATTTACACCTAGGGTTTTTATTTATCTTGAATAGTTATTGATTATTGTGTGGTTCTTGTTGAAATGAATGTCAATGAAATACTACTACACAAGACTCAGATGAATCCTGATGTTACAGGAACTATTCATAAAATGAGTTTTAACAAAGAAAATACCACAATCAAATAGAACAAGTGGATAGTGTGAATTTCCATGAGATTTAGATAAGTTTCTTATAAGGGTATTAATCTAATAATTTATATTGTCTACCTTTTATTCTCAGGATGAATGGCTTAAATATTGAACTCCTTGAGTTAGTGCAATTTATTATATAACAAATTGTTGTGTATTTTAAGCCATGATGGATATTAAGTCAATAGTAGAAAAGGAATTTTATCCATTAGGGAAAACAAATTTATAGCATATATCATGCCACAATCCATGGGGGAATTTACCTCATAAAATTATTTTATTAGATTTTTTTTTCACTAATTTAGTTTTTGGGGAAACTTGAACAATGTATTTTTATTCTCTCCCAATACTCATGAAGGGTATCTCCTTGTCATTTCATAATACCACATATTTGTTTTCTAATTGATGTTGTTTGGGAGACAGGTAAGAAATTATTTATAAAGAGTAATTTAGGGTAATTTTATGGTAATTCTAGCCCCTAATTATAATAGGAATATTTTATAGCCAGTATTTTGATACACTATCAAAGGAGAAAAGGAAAACCCTAAACTTAGTGAGGCCCCCAGTACCATTTTGGGACTTCATGGTGGAGAAAACTATGTGAAAGTACATGAGATGTTTGTAAGATTCCTAAGCATGAAGAACATGGAATTTTGGAATGAGGTAAATGAGGCTTGATATCAGCTCAAAATTGGTTTCTTCTTTAGGGTATTGGATGTATGTAGGTTTGTACTGCACATCTGGGGTGGTTAGTTTTTTATGAATCAGTTATTTGCAACCAATTTTCTAAGAATTTGATTTGGTTAAATTTTATATTATTTTAGGGATACTTGTGGATCCACATGGGGTTACTCAATGTTAATTTATAACACCCCCAGCTTCTATTACATTTTTTACTTTGAATAATGCGGTAGCTTGGGTTGTATGCAAATCGGAGTTTTTACACACCATGACCAATCAAACTAGACATTATGAATAGTAATACCCACTTTTTAAAATTTTATAAATTTTATTTTTCAAAATTATCTTCATTTTTGAATTCGGAATATCAAAATCATCTTAGAGTGAATTTTTGGTATTTTTCTGAAGAGTTTCAATTTATGATGAATAATGAAAAAAATTGCGTTATTATTTAAAACCGACTTTTTATTTAAGAGATTAGTTATTTTATTATAATTTATTTTAGGTTTAAATATATACATAATACCAATATATGTTCAATTTAATTAATTAGAGTCATTTTATAATAAGTTTATATATATATAATTTTATTGAACTTTTTATAGTCTTTTACCCACCGTCTCAGAGCATTTGCAAATTTGTATGAAACTTAATTTTAGCACTTCTGTGAGTTGAATTTAAAAAATACAAGAGACACGGTTGACATTAGTAAGTAAAATGTGGTTCAATAAGATGAAAATAATTTTTAGTGAATAGTAACTTTTTTGACTTTTATTTACCACGGTTAGAAGTAAATAGGGTAAATAAGGGTAAAAATGATATTATAATTAATCTAAAAAATGTCATAATTCTATTGGATAAGTTAAATTATAACAAAAAAACCTTATTAATAAAATATTATCCTCTTTGGTCCACTTGGATTAGATTAGGGGATTTATTATTATTTTATTTAAGGAAGAGTTAAAAGAGTTAAATTCAAGGTTTAATAACTATACCATTTTTAATATAGGGTTAAAAAAATATAAATTTGACTATAAATATTAATTAGAAATATAAAAAGTGTTACTAAATAATGGTACTTTATTTATAATTTTTAGACATTAAATAATTTAATTTATTTGTGACACAATGATGATGCAGTAATTACCATAATAATGGAATATTAAAATAATCCTTATTATAAATATCCAAATAAATGTAAATTGAGACTTCTGATAAATTACACTAATTCAATAGGTTAATATGACATTTTAGGGTTTATTAAATAAAATTTATTTGAAGTGATAATGTTTTTATGGCTTTCAAAAAAAATCAAATATGAAATAGTGTCTAAATTGACCCAATTGAATTTTAAAAAAAATATTATATTATTAATTGATATAATATTCTTAAAAATATAAGGTTTGGAAAAAAGACTTATATAAGGTTATATATTTTCATAATGAACCACAAAGGGTTCTATTGGCCTATTATAGTAAGTTTATAAACCATATAATATAAAAATACATAGAGACATGGTAAATGTCAAACTATTTAACTAAGAGTTAAATCTAAAAGATAAGGTTAATACGGTGACCTAAACCTATATAAAACCTGTTGGTTGAAATGATTTAGATCCATAACCACCTTATCCTCAAAATAAATAATTTTTGAGCCATTATAAATAGAAAATTATTTTATTATAAAACATTATTTCAAGATTTTCCAAAAGTGACCCACACCTTTCTTATAAAAGGGTACTTCCCCTTCTCCTAATTTTACACCTCCAAAGCCATTTGGCTCGGATAAAACCTTCCGTAATATCCACTTAACTATCCTAAATTCAAACTAGAGGTCTTAATTTGATCATAAATCAAACCTATGGAGCCCTTTTGATCAACTCAAAAGGAAATACTCGAAGAAGAAGTAATAATTTCACCACCATCTTTCAAGTTCTTTTATTCTTCCACTTCCTCTTTCTTTGTTGTTTCCATACCAAAAATAATAACTAAATTAACTTATACATACTTTTATGTTATTATAAAAATGGTACAACCATATTCATTATTCTATCGATCCTAAAAATGACAAAGTCACCATACGTGCCTACATACGGTTTACCGTCTCCACGTCGTTGTGTAGTTTGTTATTCAAACACTTCATTATTTGGATGGGTATAATAATGTGTATAAATAATGTAAATAATAAATATGACATGTTAATTATTCTTTATATATGATATACCATACAATTACATACAATTTCACCATAAATATAATGATATTTCTGCTTGTGCGTACGTACGGATTACCGTCTCCACGAAGGCGATGGGATTCATTCCCCATCGTAATCATTCAAGAATAATTTTCATTTTATGATTAAAAATAATATTTATGAACAAAATATCATTCTTTTAATGAATCAAATAAATCATATCCATAACAAACATGGCTTACATAACCAAGAATATAAAGGAAAATGAATTAGTTAACACCTGAAACGATGATACTACTAAAATATTATTAACAAATCAATATTACAAGATCATAAATGATATAGTATTTATGTATATTATTCTATTATAATTTATTGAAAATAATTTAAATATTATACAGGAGGTTAATGTACCATCGACTAAAGAAAAGTACACGGTAAGGGTTAATTCAATAATCTCTTTACTTATCTGTGGTTGTTAATACGTAAGTATCTAATGAGACCTCTTTATCATCAATATCCATGTTTTCTTAAAAATGTAATTAATTTTTTTTAATATTTAATAGATTAAGGGTTAAAGTCATTTATTACCTTATTTTACCACATATTTTTTCAAAGGATTCTTTCCGTCTTTTTCGAAACAAGGTACTTTATGACCTTCTCAACAAAATTAAGGCAAAAATGTTTTTTAACTTATACGGCGGGTGTAGCTATTTTTTTCCATTATAACATTATTGAATCTACCCATAAAAGATTATAAGAATATTTTTAAAATAAATGTTTTATTTTATAATTATATTACTTTTAAATTATTTCAAAATTGAAAGAGATATTTCTCTACAAAATGTTTTGATTTCATCTATGTCAACATCCTTTGATGGGTTTTAAGTTTTTTTGAAGTTGATTATTATGATACAAATATTCCATACTGTATTGAAGTTTTTGTGATATGTTTGACTATGGATTTGTTATTTTTACGCCATTCATAGTTTATGGATAAAGTATTGACCTTTCGTATGCTAGTTTTAATACGTATGTTTATGTTATGTTTAAATATTTTCATATAAGGAATACAATGGACATAGTAAGTGATTAGTGGAGCCTGCTATAGATCCTCGATGCATCAGTAGGTATCATGAGACAAAATAGTGTCTTGGCACAAGGCCTTGACAAAATCTTATTTTTAGTCTTGGCACAAGGCCTTGACTATGTGGTTATAAAGTCTGGAATTATGGATTCCAACATTATGAAATTGGCTATCGATATTACATGTGATTATTCAACAAGTAGAATATCCATGTGAATAAGTAAATAAAATTATTTGATTTACCTTTTCCATATTATGATGAAGTTTAAGTTTAAAAGGATTGTGTTTTATTCTTATACATTTCCTTCAATGTTTATGCTTATTCTTGAATGTTTCCGCTATATTGTCTTCCTTACTGAGCATCTGAGATCACCCATTTCTATGTTTTATTTTTCCCAGGATGTGAAGAATTATATTATGATGGACCTGTAGGGATAGTCCAGTGGATGAATGTGGTCAATGGAGACAATGTTGTTGTTTTTTTCATTTTATAATGTAATGTAAAACTTAAAAATGTATCTATTACTTACAAGGATACGAAATTGATCAGCCTTTTGGGATTTTGATCCCTTGTGATCATGCCAATGTTATGTAATAATGCACCGACTCTAGGGAAATGGGTTTGGGGAATTACACATAACGTCACATAACACACTAATTCTAATTTTTGAAAACACTTTCAATGGACCATCCTTTCTCAGTCCTAAAACAAAACATTTCAAAGATACATACATAATATTATTTTCTTGAATAGGAAATAACCCTTCTAATCACATGTCATTAATATATCCTTGAAAGTTTCTAAAACAATTTAAGGATAATCCCAAGTATGAAATAACTATCGTTATTTTAAATTAAAAAATAAAATGGATAATGAAATAAATACACACTTAACATAAAAATGCATGTGATGATTGATGTACATAACTAATTATTAATGGCATACCAAGGGTGAATATATAATTTCTCAAATGAAATGATATATTTTTTAGGATTGGAATGTATAATGATAACTGTTATCATTTAAAAACTACTATTACATATAAACATAAACCAAAAATTGATAGATTATTAATAAATTATAACTTCATATTCAGATTTGGAATTATAATATTAACACTTTTTAATAAATAAATTGATATACATATATGTATATACATATATATTTATAAATATTATTATACATTATGCATAAAATGGTTTTTTAAAATACAATAAAACCTTTGGATAAATGATTTATCTTACAACATATTTGCGTAGAGATAAAAATTAAAAGAAAACCTCAATTTAATAAAATCTGAAAGACAGATATATATATATATATATCATTATAATGAACATTATTTGACAAAATAAAAAATCAATCCCATGAAAAACATATGCTTAGAATCAAAATATAAATCAAAACCCTTATCTTATAATTATGAAAATAGATAATCATATAGGTGTCTGTATATATATATCTTTGTTAAATGTAATTAACTTAATAAAACCAATAATCTTTTAAAAACCATAGGATTTAGAAAGGATGTTTTAAAAAATAACCCTTAGCTCATTAATACTGAAAATAAATAGTTATATATGTGTATATATGCATATATAAATATATATATATATATATATATATAACCCTTTGTAAAACAAATATAATTTGATAAACCATTATTTGTTTTTGTTTAAAAAGAGGGATGCGAGCTTCTTGACACCAAGAGAGGGTTTGGGTAGAGTGAGGTCCAGGTATTCCTAGATGAGAGAAAGGGGATTTATAAACAGAAAAAAAAACATATATTATTTTAATCAATTCATGGATAGAAACTATAGAAGAATGGAAAACAAAATCAGTTGATTTGTATAATATTTATATTTATATCGATGGATTGTAGAGGAATCCCATACACAGATATGGATTAAAATTAAAACCATCACTGTACTTTTTGGAAAAAGAAACTAAAAAGGGGCCATGGCTAGAAGGCAGCTTCGATGGAGGGAAGGGCTTGGGAGGAAGGTTCTACTGGTGTGAGAAATAATAAATGAAGAATGTGAGATATTTTTAATCATTTTATTTTAATATTTTATTTATTAATTTTTTTCTTTTTTTTTTCATGTCTCATATTACCCACCTTTCACTTTTATTTTTTTGTCTTTTTTTATAACGTTTCAACTATCAAGGACATCATTTCAATTTTTTTTATTCTACCTCATGTTTACAATAGTCTTTTGTATTATCATTTTTTAAAAAACTGTTTACAATTCCAATAACATTTTAATATATAAATGAATTTTTTTTAGTAATAAAATTATATATATTTTAAACAAAACGTGTATCTATTTTTTTATAAGTGTAGATTAATTTTTATATATATTTTATTTTAGTTATTTTAAAGATATATATGTATATATAATTAGATTCTTTATATTATATATTTATCATTTATAATATAAAAAAATTCTTATATTTGTATTTTATAAAACATGTTTCTCAAACATGGACAATTAAAAAGTACTTAATTAAAACCACGATAAAATTTTAAAAACAATAATTAAAGTAGTTTCATTTAAAAAAATTTGAAATTTTAATATTAAAACTTAAAATACCTAAAAATAATAATTTATTTGAGGTAATAAAATTTTGATAAAATAATCAACATATGATTTCAATAATCCCAAAATAAATAATTTAATTTAGGATAATATTAAATACATTCATTATAAATATTTTGGTAAATAACATTTTGATAAAATAAATTTTATCATTAAAATAATTTTATAAATTTTTTTATGAAAATACTCTATTATATATATCCATATTAAAATAATATTCTACATAAAGTAATACTATAAAACTGTATTTATTTTTTAATATAATTTTTAATTAATTTTAAATATGATTATTTAAAAGTATTATATTGAATTTAAAACATTATTTTAAATTATTATATCTTTATGAATTATTAAACAAATTATCAGGGTGTTAAAATATTCCCAATTTATAGAATTTTGCCCTCAAAATTCATTTATTAGAGTTTAGAAAATTCTGAATTTTTATATCAAAATTAGGGGATACTAGAATATCTAGAAACTTGTAATCTACCTCTTAGAAGACAATATCTAATTTCCAATGTTATCCAGACTATTTATCTAATTCCAATTTTTTCTCTCTGCGCTCTTGATTCCATATTCGGTGCTAAAATATGCTATGTAATTTTTTTATAAAAAGAAACTATATAATTACACAATATATCACACAAACGAGGAACTTTTATGATCTAGGTTCTGGAAAATTAGATACAAACATTATATTTTTGAAAAAAATAAAAAATTACATTAAATAAGAAAAAAATCTTCAGTGTGCTACCTACACATAGAAAAATACATAATTGATAAATCTACTAAACTTGTCAAAATTAGTTTTAGACGTATGGCGCACATTTTAAATGAACATTAATGGGTTTTAAAATTATTAATAAATTCTTTTACTACATTAATTTATAATAAATATAAAAACATAAAAGTATATTTTCATAAAATTAGATTACTAAATAAATAAATTTAGAAAACCATTATTTTCACAAAATAATTATAATTGAAAAGATCTTTTTGAATTCTCTATTTAAAATATAAATTTCTAGTGGGTCATTTATGATACATGGAAGACAATAATAAAAACCATAAGGCTGCTAGTCCTAGCGCATAAATAAGAAATATACCTTAATACTTATGATTTCCCTTAATATACCACCACATTACATACTAGTTATAATTTTTTAAAACACTTTCAATGGACCTACCTTTCTCCATTTTAACTAAAAACATTTCAAAAATACATACATAATATTAATTCCTTTAAAAGAAAATAACAGTTCATATCACATGTAATCAGCATATTCTTTAGTGTTTCTAATTTTTTAGGAGAATCCCATGTACGAAATAATTATCTTTATTTGAAATTCATAACTAAAATGGATTATGAAATAAGCAGACACTTAATCTAAAAATTTGGGGAATGTCACTTATAATTTAGATGATGTCCATGCCTAATTATGCATGACATGCCAAAGATACAATTTCTAACATAAAATGATAGTTTTTTTTATGAATTTCACATAATATGATAACTATTATCATTTAAAAACTAAGGTTACACATAAAAATAAACCATAAATTGATAGATTAAAAATAAATTCTAACTTAGTATACACCTTTGGAAATGAAGGAATAACCCTTTTTAATAAATATATTGATATATATATATATATGTATATACATATGTATATATACATATATATCATTATACCTTAATCATAAAATGATGTTTTGAAAATACAAGTAATCCCTTTGATAAATAATTTATCTTATAACATATTATATTTGAGATAAAAATTAAAACAAAACCTCTATTTAATAAAGTTTGAAAGATAGATATATATATACATGCACATATATATATATATAACATATATATATATATATACACAAATACACACACACACACACACATATATATATATAAATACATAAATAAATATATGTATGTATATTTTTATAATCAACATAATTTTACTTAATAATAAAATTAAACCCATGAAAACCATGGGCTTATAATCAAAATTTAAAATCAAACCCCATATATTAAATTTCTAAAAATAGATAATAATATAAGTATATATATACACACAAATACACACACACACACATGTATGTATATCTTTGAAAAATGTAATTAACCTGATAAAACAAATAAACACTTAACAACAATATGTTTTTGAAATAATGTTTAAAACAAAAACACTTAACTAATATATACTAAAAATAAATAGATATATTTGTGAATATATGTATATATATACAAATATATATAACCCTTTAAAAAATAATAATAATTTTATAAACCCTTAACTGTTTTTGATTCAATTGAGGGATGGGAGCTTCTAGACACTAAGACAGGGTTTAGGCAGAGTGAGATTCAGGTATTCTTGGATGTCTAAAAGGGAATTTATAAACTGAAAATAATAACATATATTATTTTAATCAATTAATAGATAGAAATTGTAGATTATTGGGAAAAAATTTATTGATTGGTATAATATTTATATTCACATTAATGAATTCCAGAGGAAGATTGGACTTAGATAATGATTTTTTAATTAAAACCGTCAGTGTAATTTCTGGAAAAAGAAACCGAAATGGGGTAATGGGTCTAAGGAAAATTTGATTGAGGGGAGGGACCATGCGGTCAGATCTACTTGTTTGATAAAGAAGAAAATAATAAGATGACCCGTTTTTATTCATTTCATTTTAATATTTTATTTATTCATTTTTTTCTTTTGTTTTGGGTTTTCACATTTCCCATTACCCACCATTAACTTTTTTTTTCTTATTTGTGTCTCGTTTCAACTATCAAGGCCATCATTTTAATATATTTTTTTATTATACCACACATTTCCACTTCCTTTTTTATCATTTTTTAATAAAGAAATTTACAATTCAAAAAACATTTTTATATATAAATGAATTCATTTTTTATTAATAAAATTATATATATTTTTTAAAAAATGAGTATCTTTTTTATACGTAATATATCAATTTTATATATATTTCATTTTAGAATTTTTAAATAAACATTAACATTATTTTTTTTTTATATTATACATATTTAGAAATTAAAAAATATCATAATTCTTATATTTAAATTTTATAAATCATGTAACTGTAATATAAAAATTTAAAAAAATGTGAATTCAAATCACCCTAAAATTTTAATACCCTTAATTAAAATAGTGTCACATAAAAAAACATTTTAAAATTTAATATTACAACTTGTAATTCTTGCAAATAATAATTTATTTAATGTAATCAAATTATAATAAAATAATCAAATTATTATTTCTATCATCACAAAATAAATAATTTGATCAAGGATAAAGTTCAATACATTTATGGAAAATATTTTATTAAATAACCTTTTGATAAAATAAATTTTTTTATTCAATTCATTTTATAATTATTTGTATCAAAATAATAAAATACATATATCCATAATAAAATATATTTTTATAAAATATAATACTATATAATTTTATTATTTTTAGAACATTAATTTAAAAATAATTTGAAATATAATTATTTATAAGTCTTATTATTAATTAAATAACGTTTTAAAAATTATTATAAAATTATGTATTATTACACAAATTACTGGGGTATTAAAATTAAAAAAAATTATCAATAAGTGAATTATTACAATTTTTACCACAATTTATTAATTAAAATTATTTTATTATATTTATTAATTTAATTTTCTAAAGGGAAGACATTGTGATATCATGTTTTCCTTAAAAATTTCTCATTTTTTATTGATTTTTCTATTTTGTTCAATGTAATTTATACATTAGTATATTTAATTATATAATCTAAAATAGATATATTTATACATTCATATATCATAAATAATTTATTATAACCATCTATAGGGTTAGGGATAATAAAATAATTGACAATGTTCTCATTGTTGGTTAACAGACTGTTAACAAGATATTGTCAAAAGAGTGGGAATATGAGGTATTACAGTTTAATATGTTATAAATAAAATAATTCTAGAAGGTTAAATTCATTAATATAATTATTATATATTAATTAATAATCCTTATAAAATTTGGGTTTGATAGGGTGGATAAAAAGTGAAAGAGAAGAGGATATTGGAGGGAATAATTGATGAGAACATACCCTCTTCTTAATATTGCTTCTTCCCTATAACACTAAAATCCTTTGATGATTGGAGTTGTATGGATCTAGAATGGCCATATGTATACTAATAGATTCAAGAGAGATTATTTTGGTCTATATTATTCTTTGTAATGTAATGGAGGAGTGGTTTTCCTCGGGGAGGGTGAGGGGTAATTTATACTTTAAGAGATAGGTATTTTTAGAATAAAATGCTTAGTTCAATACTATATCTAAGGAAAAACTTGTAATAGGTAATTTTTGTCAATATAAATCATAGATAAATATAGAATAATGGTTTTAATACTTTAAACCATTTTATAATAAAAAGTAAATTTTTTATTAAAAAAGAAAGTGAAAAAATGATATATTGTTATTTTAAGAGAACAATTTTAACATTAGACTTTGGAGAATTAGTTTTAGGATTGGAAGCTAATTTTTTTATTTAAATGAATCATTTTAGAAATTAAATAAATTTTAGATGAAACTCATGTTATAGAAATAATTATTTCATTATTACAAAATCAATGAAATAATTTGTGATACACCAATTATACAAAAAACTGTGTTTTTACTATTCACTTGAAAATTGATGAATTTTAGAAAAAAAATAACCCATGTAAAATTTCAACATTATAATTTAAAAGATTATATTAATTATATAAAAATAAATTTCAAACATAGGAACTTTTAATTTTTAATATAAAAATTATAATTTTACGAAATCCTTTAAAATATGATTTATATAAAATAATCTTATATTATATTTGAGTTTTTTAATCTCGATATTTATATTTTTTTATTATTATGTTTATATTTACATAAATTAGTCATTATAAATATTATTTATATCATAATTTATTATTTTGAGGTTAAATTACTATTCCAAGGGTCATATAACTATTCCCAATAGTCAGGTTACTATTCCCAACAATCATATTACTACTCCAACATTCATATTACATCCTATAGATACCTCTATGTTACTTACTTCATTATTAAACTCAATTTCCCTCAAGGTTATACATTTGTTTTCGATAATTTTGATTGGTTTACAAATATTTTGTTTCTTTTTATAGTGTTGTTCATAGGAGGGATGCATCTAGGACATTGGGGTGATCCATATTTTACCATAGTAGTTTTTCTATTTTTTAATTGTTATCCCCATTTAATATTTATGTAATTTTAATGGGGTTTGTATTTCATTAATTTAATGTTTTTAATTAATGAAATAATGTGTTGTTGTATTCTCTATATGTTTTATATGTATAATATAATATATTTCACAATTATTTAATGAATAAAAATATAATTTATATACTGATGGTTGTTATATTATTCCACAATTTAGAAATTATATCAATTAAATTTCAACTCATATTCTTGGTAAAGAATAAGTGAGGGTACTTCTGTTTCATTGTTTCCCCTGGTTCCTATGTCATCACATTATACATCTACTTGTTCCACAACACTTTGACAAGATGAGTTGTCTTGTTGTACATAACACTGTATCTATGGCCTAATATCTTCACTAGTAACTCTTCATATGAGAGTTCATTCTCTGGTTTTACCACCTTGTAATTCATTAAATATGATAGATTGGATATGTACTTCTTCAAGAGTGATATATGGAACACATCATGAACATGAGAAATATTTTTTAGAAGTGAAAACTAGTAGACCCCTTATTATATCAAATCAATGATCTAAAAGGGTTCAATGTACCTAGGGAAAAGATTCCATTTATTTGTAAACCATGTGAATCTTTTCTATGGTGATATAGGAATGGAAAATTTATCACCAACTTAAAACCCCAAGTACATTCGACAGTTTCCATAATTTATCTTCGACTGACTCTAAGTGGATTTTATTTGTTGTCGGATGGATTGAACCTTCTCTATAATTTCCTAAAAAAGATAATTTCCATGTATATTTTGTCCTCCAAACTCATCCCAAAAAGTTATAGTTTTACATCACATCCCATACAAAGCTTCATAAGGATGCATTTAAATAATTGAGTGGAATATATTATTTCCTGAGAACTCAACTAACAAGGTTTGTTTATCCTATATTCCAATTAAATTCAATAGATAATACACTCAATATATCCTTGAGTGTCTGAAAAGTTATTTCAGATTAGACATCATTTTTTGGGTGATAGTTCATACTGAAATTTAATCCAGTATTCAAACCATATTGAAGAATTGTTGAGAATTTAGATACAGAGCTTAGATCCTGGCCATAGATGATTAATAGTGGAACCCCATACAACCTTACCATTTATATATATATATATCTGGATATTTTTTCCAAGTAATAAGTCCTCCTTAATAGAAATTAAGTGGGAAATATTTGTGTGTCGATCCACTACTACCCATATCACATTGTTTTCTATTGAGGTCTTTGGGAAAATAATTACGAATTCCATAGTGAGATTATGCCATTATACCATTGGAATATGAAATGGTTTCATCATCCCTTTGGATTTTAATCATCTTTCTTTAACTCGCTTACATGAAATTCACTTTTTGGTATACTCAGTGATATCCATGATCATGTTCTCCCACTAGAAGTTCTCTCGAACATCGAGATACATCTTTGTACTTCCAGGATGGATGGAGAAAGATTATCTATGTGAATTATCCAATAGCTAATTATTTATATTATTTGTTTTAGGAAAACAAATTCAAGATCCAAATCAAATGAAACCATCCTAATTGATGTGGAAGTAATGTAGCTTACCATATTTTACAATTTTAACCATATTTTTCATCACAATATCATCAATTTATGCCTCCTTTATCGTATTTGGGATAGATAGTTGGGTGATAATTTGTTCAAGGTAAGATTTATTCCCTACTGTTATGATTTAAAGTGATTTCCTTTTCATATCCATGAAGATACAATCTTTCTCAATATACATCATGGATAGAGTAGCAGGTTCTTTTCTGCTAAGAGTATTAAATACCATTTTTTCATTCCTGAATGGTAGTGAATAGAGAAATCCTTGTCCTTGATCATATTTAACCATCTTATTTGACTCATTTATGCTCTTCATAGGTGAAATTATACGTTGGTAAATTTTGATCCGTATATATGCAACAATTATCCCTATAGAGATAGTGCCACCAAATCATCAAGGTTAAGATCAAAGCTATTAACTCCAGATCACGAAACATGTAGTTTTGATCAGGGATCTTAAATTATCGTTAGGTATAGGATGTCACTATGGTGTTCTGCATGAGTAAATAACCCATGACATTATTTTATGCATCCTAATATATCACAAAAACGTTCTCCACTTATTGGTAGTAGGAGTAAAAACAATGTTATTAGACTCTAATTTATCTCTTTAAATATTTCCTTACACTATTCTATCCAAACATTCTTTACCAATTTCTATGTTCACTCTATTAAAGAGCTAGAAAATTGTGAGAAATTTCTCAAAAAACTATTGTAATACCATATTATGCTAATAAAAATACTTATTTCTATGACACTAGTGGGTGTAGGCCATTCCTAAATTTATTATGTCTCTAAATAATCCCTATAAATTCCCTCACTTGTGATCACATTATCCAATAATGTGACTTTATGCATCCAAATGTTGCACATGTTAAATATAACATTCATATTCTCATTACGTAATATCACCATAACGATCCTTATATTCTCTTCATGTGCCTCGTTCTCTTGAAGTAAATGAGAATATCTTCGATAAACACTACCATAATTTTTTAAGGTAGTATCTAAATACTCTATTCATTAAATCAATAAAAATTTCATTGAAATTAATAATTCTTAAGGTCATCACTAGGAAATCATAATGAAAATACCTTATATGAATATAATTCTTGTGAATATCATCCTTCTTTATCTGTAGTTGATGATATCATGAATGAAGATCCACCTTCGAGAAGTACTGTGTTCCTCATAGTTGACTGAACAAGTCATCCATCTATTCCAGGGGATACATTTTATTTATGTTGATCCTATTCAGCTACTAATAATTGATAAAAATAAAAATTCATCCATCTTTTTTAATTACAAAGTACACAAGAACACCCCAAGGTGATGCACTAGGGAATATAAATCCTTTGTCCAAATGCTCTTATAGAAGCTTCCTTAACTCCTCTCATTCAATAGGGGTTATACGGTAGATTAATTTTGATCTAGTATTGCCTTTGAGTATAATCTCAATTGATAAATCTACCTAATAATATGGGGGGAAGTATAGGTACCTCTTACGGACACACAATAAGTTACTCCTCACAATGGCCATTTCCTCAAGTTAATACCATCCATTAACTCCAATATTTGGGAATGTTATGTTGCTTCATAGGGTATTACCATCCAATAATTGGGTTGAAATTATCCCACCACTAGGTTTTTTATAGATATATATACATCATGGTGTAAGAACACCTGTCTTTACGGATTGTAGTTTTGAGCATAAATTTGAATTTTTTGCTGTTGGATGCTCATAAGGGAAAAAATGGTCATTTTACCCTATCATATGACTTCAAATAATTTTTACAACAACTCTGTTGCTCTTGGAATAGGGTGTGTAGCCTATGACATGTGTTTATTAGAATGTAATCCATTTGAATTTTGGAAAAATATTTAATATTTAATATTTAATAAATTAAATATTAAATTTTCACGCAAGTTCGTTCACCCATATCTTTTAAATAGAGTATTGGATTTATATTCCATATTCTCTCTTGAGTCGAGAATGGGGAGTTTAGACTAGGAAAGGCATAAACATGAGTTCGGTTACAGGGTCGTCCGGGGCCCCTTTTTTCATTTATTTTTGTTCTTTTCTTTATTTCCCTTTTCTATTCTATTCTTCCTCCTTCCTTCTCGCGCACACCCCTCCTGTGGTATCCCCCTTCACGGGATCTATGTGATAAATAGAGAGATGAAGAAATAGAGAGAGAGGGAATGTAATATAAGTACTATCGTGGATCCCTTGACGTGGTGGTTCGATGTGCGGAATCTATAGACCATCAAATCTACCCAATCTTCGGCAGTTTCTGCCCGAAAGTTGGAACATATATGTTTTTCCATAGATCCTATTTAAATTGGTTGTTTCATGCTTTTAAATCCATATATATCTTTCTGGTGTCCTATTTATGCCTGATCGGTAGTTTTTGAGAGTTTAAACCGATGATTTGGGGGATCCAAGCGTCTCCTAATCGGGGAAACCAGGTCACACGGTGTGTAGTATGGGGTGACTTGCTGTGTGTTCTTACCATTTGGGGAAGATAAATTTTGATAGAGTACACATCATGTATGAGGTATACATGTCGGGCACTGTTACTTGGTCATGTGGCCGAGTACCTGGGCATGGCTACCTGTGTAGGGGTACACGACCGCATGGAGTGCATGGCTAGACCCCATGTATGTTAGCATGCTCTATAAAAGTACACAACCTGGTCATGTATCTATCCTAACCAGTTTAGGGTCATGGGCATGTACCCCATGTAGGGAACATGTTGTGTACCTATTTCACACGTCGTTTGCCTTGGTTTTTGTTACGCATAAATCCCTTATGGTGCCATTGAAACATTTTTGAGGTTATTGTGCTTATTGACAAAGAGGGACTCCATGATGTGGTTGTGGACAAAGAAGACCATGATGTACTATTTTTTTTTTTTGAAAAAGGAGGTTTACATGGTGATTTTTCAGGTTCAAGGAATGTTGTCAACAATCAATGATTGATTGAAGAACCTCAAAAAAAGAATGGATGATCTGGAGGTGATACAAAAATAACAGATACAATGTGGTGCCGTTTTCCAGTGATTACCAAATTTTTGGGCCTGAAAATTAGAAAATAGAGAGATGTTTTTTGAGAAAAGAGAGTTGCATGCAAAATTAGAGCGGTGAATGAAAAAGAAAGAAGTGTGTGATATATTGGCATGGTGCGCAAAATAGAGGAATGAAGTTTTTCACGCAAGAGGTATTTCAAGATCACAAGCTCAAAAATTGGAAAAGGCATGAGGTGCATGAAAAATTAGATCATTGTGAAAAATATGGTATTGCATAGAAGATGTGTTTTTGCACTCAAAGAGGATTACGTGCGGAAGGAGGGTTTTTCGTGTAGGGGTCGATTTTGCCTATAAATATGAAGTGACCCCCTCATTTGTAGAAGCTCAATACATAGATAGTATCTGAGCTCTGGCACACAAAATTGGAATATGCAAGGGAGTTTCATGAAAACATCAAGTTTGCACGTAAATTCTGGTGTTTGCGCATAATGAAAAGGATGCACATAAGAAATGGTCGGCTGTAAATATTAGGCTGCGCATTAAAAGGTTGTTGCATGTAAAGAAAAAGGTTCGAATAAAAGAAGGTTGTTGCGCGTAAAATAATTGGTTTCATGTAAAATAGTTGTTGCACAAAAAAGTGTATTTTGCAAAAAAGTAGGGACTTGCGCGCAAGGACCAGTGATGGCTGCGCGTAAAAATTTGAGTTTCCTGGTACACCCGGTGAAAAGAGAGATTCATTTGCAGGTGAAAGTTGGATGTCAACAGAGCATCTATCAATAGTTAAGGATTCATATTTCATTAAAGATAATGAAGAGAACTGCATGTATATAAACTGTGAGTGGATCCTTTCCAGAGCAGTGAGAAAAGGAAGAGGAAGAATGTGCTCCTTTCTATGGCAGTGAGCCAGTGAGAGAGAAATAAAGAGTGAGCCCTGGGAAAGTTTGGAGCTAACCCTAAACTTTTTAAATGCAGTGAGCCTGGGTATAGAAGTGATCTATCCCGAAAATTTTAAATTGGTAGTGAGTTTTAGTGGATTGGGTACAGTGGCACATCTCCATTGTATGCTCCTTGGACATAGCCCAGTAAGGGTGAACCAATTTAAAATATCTATGTCTGCCTGCCTACTTCCCCGCATTGCATCCAAAGAGTCATTATCAGATAAATAAGGAAAGAACAAGATAAAAATTAACAACATAAGATTAAACAATGTGACCCTTATAATAAATAGGTCAAGATCCATTGGTGTAGGAAGAATTTTAAAATAGAATATTCATACCCTGATGCACCCCCTCTTAGTGTATCTAGGCCCCTTCTGGTACTAACAATTAGTATCATAGGGAAGGTTTATTTTATAAGAATTTTTTTCTTTGACTTGGGTTAGTAGATTTGTGTGGTTAAATATTCGGTCTGCACTTATCTTTGTTTGCCATGGAAAATAACATAACTTCAATGAAGAAGCAGATGTCTTGTGAAATTCCCCAGTGTGGAAGTGTCAATGGAAAGAGTGTGATTTAGTTAAATAAATCATGTAGTGAATATAATAATGGTTTGGATGAATCTTGTAGTGATAATACTTCCTCATTCAATGATTCTGAAGGAATGAGTGAAGAACCTGATATTCCAAGTGATGTTGGAACCACTAAGAATAAAGAAACTACAAGAAATATAAAAGTGGAATTTGTCCACAAGGCAAAGGAATTGGATCAAAAATTGGATGTAGAGATGAAATCTAAAGAAATCTAGATCCAAGTAATGAAAATTGAGGTTAACAAGTTAATAGGATTAAATCAAAGGCGTATTGTTGTTGTCATTGATCTGACAGAGAAGATTTATTCTCAAGCTAAAGAACTGCACAAGATATCTTCAAACAGAGAAAAACACAATGATGACGACAAGGGAGAGAATCAGAAGTCAGATGAAATTCAGAATCTGAAATCCAAAAATGATGATCTTGCTCCACAAATATCTAAAGTCATTCAAGAGAATCAAAGGCCACAATAAGATAATGCATGTTGTTATGATTCTGTTTCTCAGAAAAAAATTGAATGTAAATGAGCAAAGTGACATGGTGGATAAAATGAAATGAGAATTGGAAGATGAGATGAGTATAGGGATGATTCTCAATAGAGAATATAATACACAACTTGAATCAAGGGATATAAAGATTTAAAATTTGTAAGAAGAAATAGAATCAGTCAAGAATGAAAAGAAGAAATCAAATTCCAAATACAATCCTAAGTTGAAGGATTCCTTGCATTTAATATTTCATTATTCTTCATCAGGTGATGATGAAATGAAAGCCAAGTGTGATACATTATAGGAGAAGCATTAACGGATTGTATCATCCCAAAGGATATCCATTTTGGGAAAATCTAGAATTAGATATGATGATACCAATCCAATGTGTGATAGAAAAAGAGAATTAAAAATCTCCAGAGATACGAAAAGCCTTGTAGGTGCTGAAGATAGATCTAAAAAGGATTTTACAAGGAGCAATGATAGAATGTGAAATTTTTGTGGGATTCATTTTCATACATCAAGCTTATGTTTATAGGCTTAGGAATACATTTCAAGTTGTGAAAATAGAAATATTACTAAATATGATAAATCAGATAGAAGAGACTCTTTGAGTGTAGAATTCATTAGATGCTATTACTGTGGAATAATTGGATGCACCATGAGTATGTGTCAGGATGCTCAGGAGCTCAATGTCAGAGGAATAACTCAAGATGAAACTACATCTCAACATAGAAATTATTAAATGAGGCATTCCATTGATGTAAAATGTTTTATATGTTCTAATTATGGGCATTTGGAATGACATTTCTACAATAAGAAATCAGGAAATAAAAAGGAACTCGAAAAGAGATTCTCTATAACAGTGGTGTATAATGAGAAATACTACCCTGGGAGACAAAGTGTTAAGTTGAATAATAGGATTAGATACTCAAGGGAATCACAAGGAGATGGATGAAAAGTGTATCAATCACTTTCTCTATCACACTCAGAATAGCTCTCATGGAGAGATTGTCAACAAACCTAGAAGATTAAGGGGAGATATACATTAGCTGTGAGTATAAAGAAAGAAAATTTAGTGGAGGACTCACCGCCAATGAAAAAAAGCGTGGGGACTTAGATATCTAATAAAAGAAATATGATCAATGAATGTTTTAAAAATTCGCATGTCATATACAACATAGAGAATTAGAGGAAAGATGAAGATTTCTATAATGGTGGAAGAAGAAAGGGAATATGACAAGCAGAGAGAATCATACTCAGAGAAGGAATCAAGAGAAATGGATTTTTTGTGGAACATCAAATAAGTAAATATTTACTAGTGGGTTTAAACCCCGAATGGTGAGAATGGATAGACCTATAGAATATACATATCAATAAAATTCTCAGCATGTGGTTAATGAATGCTTAGTCATACGGCCAGAGTAGTTGAAGTTGTCTAGGAAGCTAGAAGAAGCAATGAAGGAGTGTGATGCTCTATAAGAATGAATCAAAGGGTTGACCCATCAAGATCAACCACAATACTCATCTTGAAGATTCCAAAAATTCCATTCTCTCTATGAATATAAAATCAATTAACTGATGATTTTTTTCAGGTTTTAAGGAGATATGATCCAAGGGGAAGTGAAATCTAAAGATGTAAACTAGAGAGGTGATATGATTTAGAATTTCAACTAATTCAAATAATTTACCAGAGTTAAATAAGGAATCTGGATGAATTCAAAGAATGGAGTTGATGTTATATGGATGCGGGAGACAGGTTGAAGCAATTGAGCATAATAGGAAGTGATTATGTTGTTAACTTTATCTTTCATTTCCTACATCGAGTTCCAACTTAGTGCGCTTAGAGATATTGTTGATGGATCAATGCCATGTTCCAGATTAGAATAAATGATGCATGAGGAGAAGAATTTTTATGGGTTTAAATAATGGGTCTAACTATTGGATGTTCTGCATAACATAGGGGGAGCATTCAATAGCATAATCAGATGCAAGATCCATCAAAGAAATAATTGGAGAAACTATATCAGGTGTTGTCTGTTGAGAGAAGAAATATTATACGAGTAGTAGAAACATTCATGTATTTCATAATTATCTATTTCATTCTAACATTATGGTATCAGCTCACTATTTTTAGGATTCCAAGAATCTATGAGAAAATATTAACGGTGTTTCAAAAATAAGCTGAGAGAAGTAGTTAAAAAAATAACGTCATTGAACAGGGACACAGTGAAAAGTTTTCTTCTTAAAGTGATGAAGTGGTAAGAGACTTTGGGGAAGTAGAAGTGGAAATTTCTAATTCAGAATTAGACACTAATAATGATCATGAGGAAGTAAAATCCATATCAGTATGAAAGTTAATGATCTAAGTTGAAATTGACTTGAAATATATAATTCGTAATCAGATAGTGTCAGTGCAGACATGTAATATGAGGACTCTACAAAAAGAATCATACATATCACAGGTAGAGCCTAATGTTTTTAGTGAAGTAGTTTAATATGAGATTTGGGCTCAATCTATGTATACAGAGCTTGACCAAATTGAGAAAAATTTGATGTGGGATATTTTTTTGAGGCTAATAGATAAAAATGCCATCAGGACTTAATGAGTCTTTCACAAAAAGATGAATGAATATAGCATAATGATTTGAAACAAATCACGACTAGTGTGTAAAGAATACTCTAAGATAGATAATATCTAGGTCGATGAGATATTGTTACCCGTGACATGGCAGGAGACAATCAACTTATTCTTGGCCATTGTAGTGCTGCTAAAGTTCAGAGTGTTCCAGATTCATATTAAGTCTACATTTTTGAATTGGGTTTTGGAAGAAGAGTTATATATTGAGTAGCCAGAAGAGCATGGTATTAAATGTTGGATCAGTTTTTTAAGAAGCTAAATTTTTTACATGGAATAATTGATTGCAACTTGTATGTCAACAACGATTATATTCAAAGGATGATAGTGCTAGTATATGTCAAATACATAATCATTGATGGATATGATGAAGAATAGTGAAAGCGGTTTTCTGAACTGTGAAAAGAAGATATGGAGAAGGTTTTGGAAATGGATAATTCAAAGGATATGAAGACTCTAGTAGCCATCTAGATGAAACCTTCAAAAGATGATGAAGGAAATGTTGTTAATATCATAGAATATAGGAAAATTATTGGATGTTCTTGATAGTGACAAGGCATGGAATTGTTTTTTCCACATGCAAAGTAGCGAGATCTCAAAGTAATACCAAGAAAATCCACATGATTTTAGTGAAAAGAATAATTAGGTATATCAAGGGAACAATGGATTTTGGCATGATATATAATGACAAATATCAATCAGAGTTATAAGGATATACTGATGCATATTGGTCCGGTTCAGCGGATGATCGGAAATCAACATCAAGAGGTGAATTTTATCTTGTTGGATTATGTATTGCTTGGATAAGAAAGAAATAAGATTTAATTTCATTCAGTACCATGGAAGATGAGTATATTACATCCACTCAAGCCTGCACATAGTTATTTTGGATAAAGCAATAACTTGATGATTTGGGAGTTGAGGTGAAATCTCCAATTAGAATCCAGTGTGATAACTTAAGTTATATAAATCTCAAAAAAGATCCCGTTTATCTCTCAAAGATGAATCAAATTGAGGTAAAGTATCATTTTATCAAGTGGAAGGCTGAACAGGTAATATTGAAGTTGGAGTATGTGACTATAGAGCTAAAGTTAGCATACATTCTGACAAAGTCATTACCCAAGGAATCTTTTGAGAGGCATCGACTGGATCTTTGAGTTTAGTCAAATCTACGCACATGAAAAAGTGTTGATGTGGGGTCAACCCCCCCTCTCCCAGAGGTATGGTGTGTTTTCATTATTGCACTAATATGTGATTTCTACTCTGTTAAAGACCCCAAAAGAGTGACCTTTACGTTCATTGACAAAGGGGGAGAAAGAGTGACTCTAAAAAGGGGAGAAAATGTGGATAATGAAGGGAGATAATGAATTTTTAAAAGACAAGGAGAGAAGATGATAGGTGGAGCATCGAGATAGGGGGAATTTATCAAGATAAATGGAGAAGCTGATACAGGGAGCACCATGATGAGTGTATGTGGTGTTTGAAGTGATCATCCAGATGTGAAGAAGGATGATATTTAAATATGTTAATGTTAGAAGTGGTCGATCAAAGAGTATATATCACGACCACTAAGGATCATTATAAAACCAGAAGAGTTGTGTTGGAATGGTGTCAGAAGGTTTACAGCTATCACCAATTGGTATCAGTGTGGTATCAACAACTGGTATCACTTTAGAAATTGGTATCAGTTTGGTGTCAAAATTTGGTGTCTGCAATTAAGTGATTCATTGATGATATTTTCTTTTAATCTTGCATCTCATGATGATTAGTGTTCATGTGGGATTAGAGTATGTGTTGAGTGAATCTTTTATTGCTATCTGAATCGTAATAGGTGAATGGTGGTAGCAGTTGGAAGAAGATTTAATGAAGTATCAAAGTGTAGAGAATTTTTATGAGAAGAGTAGACAATAAACCCATAGAGGGAGATTATTGGAAAAAAATACCTCAAGGTGTCATTAAAGAATTTTTGTGGTGATTTTGTTTGTTGAAAAAGCGGTCCTCCATGTTTTGGTTGTTGACATAGAAGACCATGATGTGATAATTTGTTGAGAATGGGGGTTTACATGGAGAGTTGTTGGGTTCAAGGGATGTTTTCAATAATCCATGATTGATTGAAGAACCTTGAAAAAGGAATGGATGATCTTGATGTGGTATAAAAAGAGCAGATACTGGGTGGCACTGTGTTCTAGTGTTTGCCCAATTTTTGGGCCTAAAAATCAAAAAATAGAGAGATGTGTTTTGGGAAAAGGGGGGGTGTGAAAAATATTAGAGTGGTGCATGAAAAATAATATGGTGCACGAAATATTGGAGTGGTGTGCAAAATAGAGGAATGTAGTTTTTCGTTAAAGAGGTATTTCAATATCAAAAGTTCAAAAATTCAAAACGGCATGAGGTGGGCCAATAATTGGAGCATGTTATGAAATATGGTGTTGTGCATAAGATGTGTTTTTCGTGCTCAAAGAGGATTATGCGTGGATGGAGGGTTTTTCACACAGGGGTTTATTTTGCCTATAAATATGAAGTTTCCTCCCTCATTCGTAGAAGATCAAGACTTAGAGAGTATCCGAGCTCTGGTCTATGAAATTGTAATACACAATGGAGTTGCATGAAAACATCAAGTTTATGTGTAATGTCATGTGTTTGTGCGTAAAGAAAAGGTTGTGCGTAAAAAAAGGTTGCAAGTAAATCTCAGGCTATACGTATAAAGGTTGTTGCGTGTAATGAAAAAGGTGCGTGTAAAAAAGGATGTTGCAATTAAAATAATTGGTTGCGTGTAAAATATGTGTTGCATGAAAAGTGTATTTCATGAAAAATCATGGAATTGCATGCAAGGAATACTAACGGTTGCGCATAAAAATTGGAGTTTCCCAGTACCCCTGGTGCAAAGAGGGATTCACCTACGGGTGAAAGTTGGACATCAACAAAGAATATACCCTTTTCTAAAGATATAGATTTCATTAAAGAAAATGAAGAGACCTAGAAGTCTATAAACTGTGATTGGATCATTTTCAGAGCAGTGAGTAAAGGATTAGGAAGAAGGTGATCCTTTCAATAGTAGTGAGCTAGTGAGAGGGAAATAATGAGCAACCCTTGGGAAAGTTGTGAGCTAAACCTAAACTTTTTAAAGGCAGTGAGTCTGGGTTTAGAAGTTATCTATCCCAAACATTGTAAATTGGAAATAAGCTTTAGTGGATTTCGTACAGTGGCACATCGTCATTGTATGCACCATTTATATATCCCATTGAGGGTGAACCATGTATAAATCTTCGAGTCTACATGATTGCTTCCCTGCATTGCATCCAAAACATCATTATAAGATAAATAAGAAAAGAACAAGATAAACGTTAACAACATAAGAGAAAACAAAGTGACCCTTATAAAATAGAGGTAAAAATCCAGTGGGGTGGAAGAAATTTTAAATAGAATATCCATACTCTGATTCACCCCCCTCTCAGGGTATCTAGGCCCCTCTTGGTCCTAACAAAATTTCACATGTCGTGGCAGGAAAAAGTATACAACCATGTGGAAGGTTAAGGGTACATGTTGTGTTTGGTGTCTACATGCCATGTACTCTTCTCTTGGTACCCTTTGAAAATATTTTCCTATTTCATACCTCTATGTCATATTTGGACATGTGATTAGTCAATTCTGAGATGTTTTTTCCTAGATCATGATGGTGAAACCTGTGGATCATTCTTAGGACACCAAATGGGTGTTTTGGGACTTCTATCTAAATGGAGAGGTTCCAACTACAGTTATCAAATCCAGTTGTCTCCCAAAATAGATACTTGAACATTATTGGTTGGTTGGGTGTTTGAACCAACCTATATGATAATCATTATCCGAGATGAGCTATGATATATCTCTCATAACCTTTGCTTTTGAGGAAGTTCCCCTTAAGAGATGTTCCCTTTTGGACTATGAGGCCATGAGACCTGTTTCTTCTACGAATCCCCTGAGGGATGACTTTGCTAACATTATGATATAGGGAGTCCCTTGTTGGATCCCTATATATTTGTATCCTTCAAAGGATCCCTTGTTTTATGCCTTTGTTTTTACCATTTTAGGATCCAGTGTAGAATTCCTCCTTTACCATTACAACTACAGATACCGAGTAGGATGCCTTCATTTGTGATTTACCCTGAAGATCCTAATTAGGATTCCTCTTAGTGCCTAGATTGAGGGACCCAATGAGTGCCTGTTATTTGACTGAACATAAGATGTTGCATCGTGTTTGGGTACAGATGTTGTTTAGGTGGAAACTAGAACCCATGCTGAAATGGTAATCCTGTGGGGATGTGGTTGGAGTTTTGGGTTGGGAATTCTCCCTCCCTCACTCATTTGTTTAAATCCTGACATGGTTATTACTAATTCGATGATGGTTACCCGAGGTATATGGTGGTTAGTATAAATTTATCTAGATGCAAGGAGACTTTCTTTCTTTTGATATTCCTAGATGTTCTCTATAGGATCTGTATTGTTTATTTGGATACTCAGATGTGCTTTCCTGGGATCCAGATTTTGAGCCATTTTATTTCTAATATTTTTTGTATAACCATAGGTATTACAAGGAAGTTTTATATTGTTGTTGATTATCTATATTGTGATATAAATATTTATTTTGGGATTTATATAGGTGTTTCCTGACATCTGGTAGTTGAGCCTTATGTGTTTCTTCACCCAGAGTGATACATGGATTCCAACTATAGGAATTACTTGGATGAGCTCAGTAGGATGTTTATTTATAACCCTGAGTGGGATGATAATGAAACCTTTACTGACACCTAGATCCAATTGAGGGATGATAGGGATAGACTCAATTGTTGGATATGTTACTGTGAGTGGGACAGGAATCAGATTGACAGATGCCTTGAACGAGCTCAGTGGGATAGTGTTTCCACCATGAGTGATACTTAGATCTAGTTGATGGATGTATTGGACATAATCAGTGTCAGTTAAATTAATACTTGAGTGAATCATGGATCTTGTTGAGGGATTCCATGATGGGATCAGTGGAATAATGATTTGTATACCTTGAGTGACACCCAGTCTAGTTGAGGGATTCATGGGACAGACTCAATTGTTGTTTGTACTTAATACTTGAGCAATACTTGGATAAAATTGAGGTATGTCTTGGATGAGATCATATGATAATTATATTTATACCTTGAGTGATACTCAGATCTAGTTGGGGGATACCTTTGATGGACTCATAGGATGGATGTTCTATGATCGTAATGATGATGTTCTTCTTGATAAGTTACATGGATTGAGGGGTACCATTGTGTCTCTTTGGATGTCCAAACACTTTTTCTAAAAAAATTTATCTATAGGATTGTCTGTCGGTATATGGTATAATTTTTTTGTTGAATAGAGGATAGTATGTGAGAACCTATGGTATGCCGTGTTTCCTCATGTGGTTACATACCTTTATCATATACTTTTCTAGTGTTGGTGAAAGCAAGTGTACACTACTGGAAAAATGACATATACCCACGGTTCAAAACCCTGGGTATAGCCCCAAAAACTGTGGGTATAGACTATACCCACGGTTTTGGGAACCGTGGGCTGGAAATGCGTCGGTATAGGTGTCTTGACCTATACCCACGGTTTTTGGAGAACCGTGGGTATAGGGGTGTGAGATGTGGTACAACGCTATTACAGCATGGCACACAACTGTCCCCACGGTTTTCAACCCGTGGGGAAATTAAATCCAAAAAATTCAAAGCTGGGAGGAATTGAACCTAGTCCTCACGCTATGCCAATCAGGCACCACCCAACAATTGACCAACCAAGCTGTGATTCTATTTTATTATAGTACTATATATCAGCCTATATATATTCATATAATGCAGCGCGATATTTAAATTTCAAAAAGCACTGCCCGAGAGAATTGCACCCGCGCTTCATGGAAAACTTCACTGCCGCGCCGCACAAACCAACCAACCCATCTACGTAATTTAGTTGCTATATATGCATATATCTTTGTATATATATTAATATAATCCGGTGTAGTATTTAAATTCAAAAATCGTTGCCGGAGGGATTTGAAACCGCGACATACTGAACCCAAATAGAAAGCTTTACCAACTGAACTAAAGATTTTTGAGTTAATATATCTATATTATTGTAAATATATTAATTTTAACCGTGAAAAATGTTTTCCCCGCTAATTTTTTTCATGTCCCGCCTTGTTTTCTTTTCCCACCATAATGCGAGAAATCTATACCCACGGTTCTTCAGAACCGTGGGTATTGGTCCTAAAAAAAATCTCCCAATACCTACGGTTTTGAAGAACCGTCGGTATAGGTCTTCGTAAAATACCCTATACCCACGGTTTGGTGAAACCGTGGGTATAGGGTTTGAAAAAAAAACACATTTACCCACGGTTTTTCAAAACCATGGGTGTAGGTGTTCAAAATAAACCTATACCCACGGTTTGAAGCAAAACCGTGGGTATATGAGACCTATACCCACGGTTTTGGCAAATCGTGGGCATAGGGGTACTCTATACCCACAGTTTTTTTGTAAAACCGTGGGTATAGACCCATTTTCTAGTAGTGATATGTTGATTGGGATTACGGACCCTGGGATCAACTTAATGATACATGTCTTGAGTGGAATCAAATCTAGCTCAATGCCCTTGCACAGGATGTCCAGTTGACTTGGATTATGGACTTGATGTTAAACTACTACTGGGGTATCATGTTATTGATTCACATACCAATGAATATTAATATCTATGTTCTTATGTATAGGTATGGGACTATATATGTGTACATATGTAGTTTTGGACATCCATGGTGGCACTTTCCCTATTGACAGGGGTTATGAACCCTGGGTTTAATAGTGGTTTCACAATAGGATTACTTACTTTTTTAGTGTCTCAATGAGATTGAGGACTCTTCTTTTGCATACACTTATATCAACACATTTATAGGTTTCTTGTCAGGATGGCCTACTGGGATTCTTTCTCACACCTACATGTAAAACTCAGTGTATGTGTAGACCTTATATCTGCTTTTCAGGTTGAGCACGAGTTGTATGGTTGATAGGGATAAGGCCCATTGTTTCTTGTTCAAGAAAAGGTGGTCATGTGGTTCTATTTATCGGGCTATTATAGTTTGACAGTGTTTTGAGATTGGGTACATGGGTTGTCATGGAGTTAGTAGAAGAGACCTATACTTTTACATTCAATTTCTCTTGTACATTTATCTACATGGTTGGCCCACTAAGTGACCAATTTTGTATTGTATAACATATTTGTTTGGGATTTTGAAACATTTCATTTATTATTACAACATGTTCTATTTCAGTTGTTTACTTCTTCCTCACTCTGTTTACTTTCTTATAGGTACGATTCATAGATATTTTTCCACTGTTGATCACTCTAATATGAGTGCATAGTCTCCCAACTATCACTCCCTAGGCCCTCACTGCTAGTCTCCAACCTCCAGTGTACTTGGAGACATGTTTGAGGCCTAACAACCCACCAGATTAGAGTACCATTTAGTGGAATCTAGGTTGGTATGTTACAATGCTCTATCAGAGGTGTTTTCTTTTCATTGTCATTACTATTTGGGATATAGTAGACAAGATTATTTGGAATGTGTTAGAACCAATGATGGATACCAGACTGGTGCATCAAGAACACCTATAATGGTAGGATTTCTTGGTTTCTAGGGTTTGGGATTATTGTTCTAATTTTCAATGTTATTGTGGTATATAATATCACGTTGATTGACACACATGTTGTGTGGATGTTATGTTTTATTGTGTATCTCCATATCATGGCCATTGGAAAGAGAATATGGATGGATTTTGAATATTGGACAAGGAAGGAAAGAGGAATCTCATGTATCATAATAGAAACATAGGATTCACATCATATATTCATGCTTGTGGGTGATTTTAGTAACAACTGAGTCCTTTTGGGCCTACTCACACAAATATTTCACTTTGATGGTAGGTTATGTGGATCTACGTTGAGGTTTTTTTGTGAGGATGATGAATCAGTCCTAATGCACAATAGGTGAAATGACAAGAGTAGGTTGGTATGAAACATGATGACCTTCTTTTGTGACCATGTTTGGGTGTTGATTCTAAGGTATGTGGTTATCTAATCTAATCGCTGAGTACGATGTCGATATATACCAAGACTATTCTTGTAAAATGGACCTCCATGGGTATTTCCATATACAGATTCCCTATAAGGGTTAGTTCTGATTGACCTTTGTATAGGTTATGACCCCCAGTAAGCAGTTCCTTCTAAGGATTCTCGGAGAGGATCAAGGCCATTGTAGGCCATGTTTTCAGTTTTGACCCAGTTTGGACATTATGATCTTTACCTAAACTTTAGAGGTTGGATCTGTTGGTCTAAGTGGTTGGAACTTTTTATCCAGTTGTTAGATTTTTTTTGGGGCTAGGTGGTTAGACCAATAGACCCTTGGTTTAGACTTGGACCCTTGGTGGTTGAAGTTTGTTTTGTTCTATGTTAATCTATTTGGGAGATGTTGGATAGTGTTTTCCAATTCCTTTTTGGCAGTGAGATTTTATTTATGATTGTTTTATGTTTAGGGTGTGGTAGGTTCTTGTGTTTTGTGTTATAGGAATGTTGATGCCTTTATATTTTGATGGATCACCTTGGGTGATTGTTTTTCAGGACTAGTTTTAATAGGATGGATTGTTCATGTTCATGGCCTGTTCAACCAATGTTTCTGATTTTTCAAATGTTTTTATATATTGAGTTGATTCCCATGAATATAATGATGTGGGGTGATGAGAATTCATGAAATAAATACTGTCACATGAATAGTGCGTTATTTTGAAGAGAAGTTCAAAGGGATCTCATGGCTTATGAAACTGATGTTCCCTATAGCATGATCATCTTTTCCTTGTGGTGGATGAATCGATGAGGTATGTGATGGGTGATAAGATACATCGGTTTCATGTGGTATCATTTGAATCTAAATCTGTGAGTGGCCGGGTGCGAGACAAGGACCGTTGTTTGAAGATATTATGTGGGCATGGACCCCAGAAGTTATGATTGAATGTCCCTTCGTGGTATAGGTGACATTATGAAAAGTTTGGTTCCATGATACTATTTTCTTGTGGCTAAATCATGGTCCGGTTTTGATAGGATTTGAGTGTGTCTTGAAAAGAGATGTATAATACTTGTTGAAATATTAATGTATTTCTGTTAGAGATGATCATGTACTACCTTGATTGTTCATGGGTATGTTGAGAGTTTTTTGGACCTATACTGAGCTTCTTTTTCTTTCTAAATGTTCTTCCCTATTGAAGAAGGGAACCTGTTGAGGTTGTGCTTGAGGAGCGGTGTAAGGTCAACCATATGTTGGGGAGTACACCATTGGTTGTTTGAGGGTGGTGACCCTATTTTCTAGTTGAAACTTTTGATTTTTTTGTGATCTATTTTCTTGATGTTTTCTCCTAAGATGATGATAAGGGTATTCATATTGTGGGGAGTATCAGACCAGTCGCAGTTAAATGTATTCTTCATAGGATCCAATGGTTAGGACTATGAGACATTTCATTAGAATGTCTAGATAGATTTTTTTGTGAAGATTCTCAGGTTGAGATCATGGATGATGGTCCTTTCACAAGGCTTCTTGGTGAAAATAAGGTTTTTGGTGCAGAGTTTGTAAGAAACTATGTCTTTCTGGATAACAGTTTTGAGACAAAATTTGAATTTTTTTCTTTCAAATTCTCATATGGGATAAAATGGTGTTTCACCCTATCATATG
Source organism: Viscum album (assembly GCA_963277665.1). Lineage (NCBI taxonomy): Eukaryota > Viridiplantae > Streptophyta > Magnoliopsida > Santalales > Viscaceae > Viscum > Viscum album. Next base: position 394,880,260 of record OY728151.1, on the reverse strand, counting down.
ACATCAAATAAATTTATGACCAATCCATTGGTCCCACAATATGGCGCTTACCTTAGGACATGAGTTTAGTAGAGTCTAAGAAGTTAGAATTTTGGTGAAATAATTAATAATTAATATTTAATAAATTAAATATTAAATTGTTCCCATAGGTTCATTTAGAAATATATTTTAAACAGAGCATCAGATTGAGATTCTGTCTTTTTCGTTTAGTGAAGAAAGTTTATTTTACCCTAGGAGAGGCATAATCATTAGTAGGGAACTAGGGCCAGCATGGTCCCCCTTTTCTTTTCCTTTTCATTTTCCCCTTTTCAATATTTTCCTTTCATTTTATCTTCATCCTCCTTCCTTATCAGACATTCCCCTCCTGTAGTAGCCCCTATCACATGACCTAATAGAAAATGTGGGAGAAAGAGAAATATATGGGGAGGGATGGTAATATAGTTACTGTCATGAATCCATTGATGTTTTGGTTTGATGTGCGACATATGTGGACTATCAAATCGACCCAAGCTTCAATAGTTTTTTCTCGAAGGTAGGACCATAGATGTTTTCACCATATAACCCTTTTAAATTGGGGTTTTTACATTTTTAAATCGATAGATTGATTTTCAGAAACCTCTTGAGGCCCAATATATAGTTTTAGTGGTTTAAACAGGCAATTTGATGATCTGAGGGTTTCCCATTCAGGGAAACTAGGTCACAATGTGTGTAGTCTAGGGTGACATGCCAGGTGTTCTTCTCGTTTGGGTAATATGACGTCTAAAGGAGAACACATTGTGTATTGGATATTTATACCATGTATTGGTACTTGGTTGTGTGGAAAAGTACCCAGGCATGGCTACCCGTGTAAGGGTTCATAGATGTAGGGAGTACACGACCAAACCCCATGTAGGGTAAGAGGTCTTGTATAATTACACGACCTATCCAAGTATCTGGCCAGGCCAGTTGCGGGAGAAAGGCATGTACCCCATGTCGGGTATACGTAGTGTACCGATTTTACAAGACATGTACCTAGGGTTTTTACACACACAATATTGGGGAAGTAGACTCCCATGTGGGTGCTAGAGGTTACACAGCGTGTATGGTCTCTACATGTCATGTACTATTTTTTTGGTACCCTTTGAGGGCCTTTTCGTGTTTCATGCCTAGGTGTCAGATTTGGAACTATGAGTAGTACCATTGGAGTTGTTTTCAACATAGATCATGATGGTGAAGCCTCTGGAGCATTCTATGGACCCCTAATGGGTGTTTTAAATCTTCTATCTAAACATAGAGGTTCTTCCTCTAATTACTGAATCAAGTTATCTCTTAAAAGAAATACTTGAATGTGAATGACAGGTTGGGTGTTCGGTCCAACCTAGTTGAGAAACATGATCTGATATGATCTATGAGATATCTCTCACAACCTTTTATTTTAAGGATATTTCCCTTACGAGACGTTCCCTTCTGGAATTTGAGTCAATGAGACTGGTGGCTTCTAAGGATCCCATAATGGGTTTCCTTTCATACATGATAATCTAGGGAGTCCCTCATAGGATCTCTGTACTTGTTTACTGTTAGGAGGATCCCTTTTAGTATTACTTCATTGTTATAATTTTAGGATCCCTTCACCATTGTATTTAAGGATCCCGAGTAGCATGCCTTCATTTGTGACTTTTCCCTTAAGGATCTCAATTTAGATACCTATTAGTTCCTGGATTGGGGGACACAATGGGTGCCCTGTATCTGAGAAACCCTAAACTGTTATGTCTATTTTGGGTATAGATGGTGTTCATGTGTCACCTAGAACCCGTACCTAACTGGTAACCCTGCGAGGTTGTGGATGGAGTGTTGGGTTCAGTATTCGACCACCCATACTCATTTTTTTATATCATAACATTGTTATTGTGTATGCAACTATGGTTACTAGAGGTGCTTCCAGATTGGTGGTTGTTGAGACTTACGCAAGGAATCTTTCATTATTTTGGGATACCCAAATTTTATCCTTGGGATATGTATTTCTTATTAGGATACTCATACATTCTTTCCTTGAATCTAGATTTTGATCAATGTTATTTATTATATTAGTTGTATACCCCTTGGTATTACCTGAGAGTTGGCTGTTGAGCCTGATTATATATATTGTGATACACATATTGTTTTGGGATTTCTAGAGGTTATTCCTAGCATTTGGATGTTGTTCCTTACATGTTGATTCACCCTGAGAAATATTTGGATTCACACTGTAGGAAATCCTTGGACATACTTAGTATGGTGTTGATTTATATCCCTAATTGGGTTGATAATTAAACCATAACTATCACCTAGATCCATTTGAGGGATGATAGGGATGAACTTAATGGTGGGATATGTTACCCTAAGGGAAACTTGAATATGGTTGATAGATTCCTTGAATGTGCTTAGTGTGTCAGTGTTTCCACTCTGTCCGATACTCAGATCTGCTTGACAGATGTCTTGGACATACTTAGTGGTGTTTTGACTAATCCTTGAGTTACTCGTGGATCTTGGTGTGGTATTCTATGAAGGGATCAGTGGATTGATGACCTATATACTTTAGTGACACTTGGATCCAATTGAGGGATGCAAGGGAAAGACACAACGATGGTTTGTGCTTAATCATTGAGTGATACTTGGATCCAATTGAGGTATGCCTTGGATGGGATCACTAATGGATTATAATTATACCTTGAGTGATACGTGGATCGAGTTGTGGGATTCATTGGATGGACTCACAACCTGGATGTTCTATGATTAGAAAAATGATGCTCTTTTAGTTCTGTTTTATGATTCGAGGGGTATCATAGCAACTCCCAGGATGTTTGGATGGTTTTTCAAAAAATCATTCTTTAAAGGATTTATCGTCAGTATTTGGTATCCTTGTTTTTCAGAATGGAGTTGAGTATGTGAGAACCCAGTGTAATACATGCATCCTATTGTGGTTTCTTACCTTGATCATAGAATTTTCAATTATTTCATTAATATGGTATTTGTAGATTGGGATTACAGACACAAGGATCGACTTAATGATACACTGATTGAGTGGCAAGATGTATGACTTAATTCCCTTGCACCATATGTTTATTTAACAAGGATAAAGGAAATGAGGTTCGACTGCTATTTTGATTTCATGTTTTCAATTCACATACCAATGAATAATGTTATCTATGTATATATGCATATGTATGGGACTATACATGTTTATGTATATAGTTATGGAAATCCATGGTGGAATTTCCCATTTGATTGGGATTAAAGACCTTAGGATAGATGGTGGTTTCATGTTTGGTTTACATCCTCTTTTAGTGTCTCAGTAAGGGTAAACACCTTAATTTTTCATAAACTTATAGTATCACATTTATATGTTTCTTATTGGGTGGCCTACTGAGATTTGTTCTCCCCCTTGCACATACACCTCTGTGTACGTGTAGACCTTATGTTTACTTTTTTAGGTTGAGCATTATTTTCATCGTGGATAAGGATGCGGCTCAGTGTTTCTAGTTCAATCAGAGATGCTTATGTTGTTATACTAATTAGGATAGTATAGTTTGAAAGTGTTTAGAGATGGATTACATGGGCTGGATTAAAGTTATTAGAAGATCCCTATACTTTTACTTTCAATTTATCTTATACTTGTATATATATGGTCACCCTAGTGGGTGAAAAGTGTTTTATTATATGACCTAGCTATTTGGGATTTTGAAATATTTCATTTATTATTATAGCACATTCTATTTCAGTTGTTTTCTTTTTTCCTCACTCTTTTTACTTTCCATTGTGTATGACACTTCTCTATTTTTAATCTATTTCAAATCCCAATATGAGGGCATAGTCTCCCCACAATCACACCCAAGTCCCTTGTTGCTAGTCAGCTTTATCTGAAATACGTGGAGGTGTGATTGATGCCATTAAACCACTATCTCGGAGCACTAGTTAGTGGCATCTGAGTTGGTATGTTACAAAATGTATTTGGTCTTCGATTCAATAGTTCATGAAAACTAATAGGATATAATGAAATTCATAGAATGAGAATCAAATAAAAAAATTTCCATTATTGAGTGAATTGTAAGTGTACCATGTATGAATTTATTTTCACTCTCCACTTCAACTATAGTGACGACATGAGACTTCTCTTTTTCTATTGGATATCATGGCCACTAACATTTGTTACACTCAAGGACCCATTTTTTAGTGCATTAGATCTCATAGTGCCCTTTATCTCTATAGTTTATGCATTAAACCATAGGTGATTCATTAGAGGGTTCCTTACTTTCATCTATCACATTGGTTATCTTCTTCATGCTTCTTCAACATTCATGATCATGGTGAAATTCTATCCCACACTTGAAACATGTCATCATTCATTTGACACAATTTCCATGATGTTTCTTCCCGCATATTTTACATGTGTGTGGTTGGATCTTCTTTCATGATTTTTCATTTGGTCTACCAAATTGAAACTCCATTATTCTCTTATTATCTCCAAAACCATGGGAACATTATCTAAAATCGATATCTCCATTGAGATGACATTGAACCACTACTTCATAAATCCCAAAGTATAGGATAGCTAGATCCTTTAAAATTTTTGGCTTTTAACCATTAATGAATCTATCTATTTTTATATCATTGTTGTTAATAAATCTTGATAAATATCTTTCAATACATGTGAATTTTTCCTAGAAATTCATGATATATTATACTTTCTTTTCATTCATCTCTATTAATTCTCTCTCTCAATATTTGTTCATATAGTTTGAGTGAAAAACTTGTTAATATATATTTTCAAGATGTATTTTTTACTATATCAATTCCATTTAATCATTTAGCTTAGTGTTCTTTATCAAATCCCAATTCTGATCCGCCTCTCCATATAAAATATAGATTTTTTGAGTCACCTACTCCTACTCAGAACAATGTAATATAGAAAAGATATTCTACATTGATTTAACCCACTATTATGTGTTAGGTAGATCATAAGTTTCACTAAATATAGGATCTCATTTCCTAATAAGGGACTCAATATCCAGTTGTTCCTTATTGGGTGACAGTGGACATTCCATGTAGTTTGTTTTATTATTCATATCCCAAGATAGATTGGTAAGACCTATCATTTTGTTTTGATCTCCACTTCCCATGACATTGGAGCTTTCTTTTGTAAAATCATGTCATTATCCCTCACATTGGGTGTTTTCATAGTTTATCCTAGTTCCCACCATATTCTGAAATAGATTATTTTAGAACAAAACATATGTCAACAAATCATGAAAAACGAATTTATTTTTATCTGAAAATAATTTATAAAATCATTTCTTATGGGATCCCATTATTTAAACTTCATCTAAAACAAAGATTCAAGGATTCTTACCTATACATATACTTACACTGTAACACCCCAAGCTTCTATGGTACGCTTCTCTTTGAATAATGTGATAGCGTGTGTTGTACGCAACACCGAGTTCTAACACACCACAACTAATTAAACTAGCCGTTGTGAATAGTAATACCTACTTTTTGAAATCATATATATTTTATATTTCAAAATGGACTTCATTTTTGGATTCGGAATATCGAAATTATCCTAGGGTGAAATTTTGGTACTTTTCGGATAACTTTTATATTTTGATGAATAGTGAAAATTACTAAATTTTAATTAAAAACAACTTTTTTAATCAAAATAAGTAATAGTGATAAATTATGAATTTGAGTGGTTTTAAAGTATATTTAGAATATATTTTTACCATTTAATATAATTTTGGTCATTGGACATAATTTTACAATTAAACCGAACATAAACAAGTGTCAATCTTTTTATAGTTATTATCTCTTAAAAACACGCTTTTTGTTTTGACAGCGGGAATTAATTTTAAATTAATTTCTGCCACTTCTGTGTTTTGAATTTAGAAAAATGGATTCCATATTTGGAATCAGGATGTCCAAATTGTGTAAATAGGTAACTTTTATTTTTAGACATTTTGAATAGTTACTGTGGTAAATATTTTATTTACCATGGTTAAAGGGTAAATCCGGTAAATAAGGGTTAAAAAAAATAATATTATAATAATACAAAATTACCCTAAAACGTGTCCTAACCTTATTGGTGGAAACATACCCGACCATGGGCATCCTTGGGTCAATTTGGGGACCCCTTGGAGCCACTTGTATGTGGTAGGGACACTTTATATTAATAAAGTTAAAATAAAAATAAAAATGGCATAAGCTTACATCTTTTAGAAGAACAATTTTTACATAGGGTAATACATGTTGGATTTTCAATTATAAATATTCATTAGAAAGCTAAACAGATTTCCTACATAATGATATTTTACTTATAATTTTTAGACATTAAATAATTTATTTTATTTATGACACAATGATGATGCAGTAATTACTATAATAGTGAAAAATTAAAATAAGTGATATTATAAATACCCAAATAAATATAATATGAAACTTTTAATGGATTAAACTAATTTTATAGGATAATATGATATAGTAGGATTGATTTAATTGACTTTTTTCGAATTAATAAATCTGTTATGAGTTTCAAAAAAATCAACTAATGAATAGTGTCAAAATTGACATAAAAGAATTCTTAAAACAAATATTATATTATTAATTGATATTAAATTCCTAAAAATCTAAGGTTCAGCCAAGAGACTTATATCAGGATAGGTTAATCATTAATGGACCACTTGGGGGTCTCTTGGATGTATATAGTAAGTTTATTAACCATAATATATAAAATACAAAGAGACATTGTAAAAGTGAAACTAATTAACTTAGAGTTAATACTTAAAGATAAGGTTAATATAAGTACCCAAACCTGTCTAAATTCTATTGGATGAGTTGCTTTCGACCTATCCCCACCTCATCATTTGAATAGTCAACTTTGGAGCCTTTAGAAACCGAATATGAATTTATTATAAATTAATATTTCTAGCTTTTCCAAAGGTGCCCCTCACCCCTCTTATAAAAGGGCACTCCTCCTTCTCATTTCTTCACACCTTCAAAGCCTTTTGGTTCGGCCAAACTCTGCCCAAATACTCTCCCAACATCCCTCAATACAACCTAGAGGCCTTAGTTTGATCAGAAAGCCAACCTAAGGAGCCCTTTTGATCAAATCAAAAGGAAGAACCCGAAGAAGAGGTAATGATTTCACCACCCTTTTCTAAGTTCATTTCTTCTTCCACTTCTTCTTCCTTTGTTCTTACCATTCTGAAATAATAACTCCAGTATCTCACATATAATGTGATTTTATTATAAATATGGTACAATCATATTCAGTATTCTATCCACCCTTTGAATAACATGTCACCATACGTGCGTACGTACGGCTTACCGTCTCCACGTCGTGGTGTAATTGTTATTCAATATAATATTATTTGGATGGGTATAATAATGATGTGTAACTCATGTAAATAATAAATATAACATGTTAATGATTCTGTATATATGATATACCATCCATTTATATATTATTTTAATATCAAAAGAATGATATTGTCGCTCGTGCGTACGTACGGACTACCGTCTCCACGAACGCGATGAGATTCATTCTCCATCGTAACCATTAAAGCGTAATTATCATTTTATGATTTAAAAATGATGTTTAAGGACTTGATATCATTCTGGATATGAATAATATACAACCTATCCTTTACAAACATGTCTTACGTAACAAAACATATGAAAGAAAACAAGTAAGTTAACACCCGAAACAACGATAATACTAAGATATTATTATCAAATCAATATTAAAAGATCATATATGATATCATATTAATGTATATGATTCTTGTATAATTTAATAACAATTATTTCACCATTATACAGGAGGTTAACCTACCACAACCAAGGAAAAGTACAAGGTAAGGGTTATTTCACAATCTCTTCATTATCCGAGGTTGTATTATACGTAATAATCTACTGGGATCTCTTTATCATCCACATCCATGTTTCTTCAAAATGTATTTCAAAACATTTTTACTATTTACAAGAATATGGGTTAAAGTCATTTATACCCTTGTTTGACTTTTTATAAGAGGTTTATAAAGGAATCTTTCCGTCGTTTTCAAAACAAGGTCCTTTTTTAACCTTTTCGACAGAATTGAGGTAAGAATGTTTTTTTTAACTTATACGGCGGGTGCGGTTATTTTCCGCCGTTATAAAATCGTCGAAGCTTCCCATAAAAGCTTATAAGAATATTTTCAAAGAAAATGTTTTATTTTATATGGATCTTAAATGATTTCAAAATAAAAGGAGATATTTCTTTAAAAAGAATTTTGATTTCATCTATGTCAACATCCTTTGATGGATTTTAAGATTATTTGAAGTTGATTTATTATGATACAAAACTTCTATATTGTATTGAAGGTTTTGTGATATGTTTGACTGTGGATGTTCTATTTTTATACCATTCATAGTTTATTGTGAAAGTATTGACATTTCGTATGCTAGTTTTAATACGAATGTTTATGTTATGTTTAAACCTTTTCATATGGGAATGCATTGGACTTAATAAGTGACGGGTGGAGCCCGCTATAGCTCCTCGATGCATCGGTAGGTCTCATGAGACAAACTAGTGTCTTGGCACAAGGCCTTGACAAAATCTTATTTGTAGTCTTGGCACGAGGCCTTGGCTAAGTGGTTATGATAGTCTGGCATTATGCATTCCAACATTATGAAAGTGGTTATTGATTTTTGCATGTGATTATTCGATTAGTAGAATATCCATGTGAATAAGTAAATGGCATTATTTCATTTTACTTTTGCCATACCATGTTGAAGTTCAATTTTAAAAGGCTTTTGTTTTAGTAATGCATTGCCTTAAATGTTTATTCTTATTTATGAAAGTTTCCGCTATATTGTTATCCTTACTGGGCATTTGAGCTCACCCCTTTTCTATGTTTTATTTTTCCCCAGGATGTGAAGAAGTAAATTATGAATGACCTGCAGGGATATTATGAGGGGATAGTAGTGTGGATTATGGAGACATTATGTTGTTGTAGTAGTTTTTCATTTTATGATGTAATGTAAAACTTATGAATATATCTAGTGTTTCCAAGGCTACTAAACCAATCGGTCTTTCGAGATTTGATCTTTCTTGTGATCATGCCAATGTTATGTAATAATGCACCGACTCTGGGTAGCTGGGGTCGGGGCGTTACAGTTGGTATCAGAGGAAGTTTAGTACAAACCTTGGAAGCTAGATTTAGATAAACTCTGATTAGAGCACGTAGACCTAAGATGAACTTTGAGGATTAGTATAGAAGAACTTCCTAGAATTTTGGTATTGTAGAGATTTTGTGAGTTTTCGGAGCAATACATCCCTGTCTGGATACGAGCAGGTAGAGGCGGCTCTGGCACAGATGTACCTAGGGGTAAAACCCGAAAACACCGCTTTGAGCTAGACTCGAACGGGAACTGGTGCACGACAACGGGCCTTGCTGCACTCTTGGTTACGACACTCCCGGGGGATATGCTTAGGATAACTCTCATTATCTTTACAAATCATTATGAAGGGTTTATGAGTATATACTTCCTCAAAGAAAAACATTTTCATGATTATGGATTATATCCATAAATAGTTCAATTTATGTTAAGTGTTTTATAAGTATGGGATTATGTATTTTGATTCATAAACTGATCTAGTTTATGCCATTGTTTAGAAATGGTGCCTAGTGGAAGAAATGGAAACCGTATCAATGCGCGCGCTCCATGTAGGGATTTCCCTCCTGCTCAAGATAATTATAGTGGGGCTGGTGATGCAACTGGTGCCGATCAGCTAATCACCATACTGGGACAACTTACTCAGGTTATGAATAATAACCTTACCCGTATGAAGCACCCTGATCCGCAGCGTGGAGGATCAATGTTAGATCGATTCATGAGACAACAACCACCAACGTTCAATGGGAGTACAAATCCCTTAGTAGCTGAGCAATGGATATTTTCCCTAGAGAAAATATTTCAGGCTTTGGGGAGTAGTGAAAGGGAAAAAGTTACCATGGCAGTTTACCGCCTCACTGGAGATGCTGATCAATGGTGGTCATTGATTCAAAACATGAAGGAAGATGATGAAGTATCAAACATGGAATGGAGGGAGTTCAAAGATCTGTTTTTAGAAAAATACTTTCCTCGCGACCATCGAGCAGATATGGAAAGGCAATTTCTGAGTCTGAGACAAAAGGAGGATGATAATGTCACAAAGTATGAGGCTAACTTTACAAGGTTAGCGAGGTACGCTGGTGATTATATTCGTAACCCAAGAAGTAAGATTGATCATTTCTTTGATGGGTTAAAACCATTTCTCCGTCAAGCATTAGTCTCACAATCCTTTTCATCGTACGAAGACATTGTCTCATGTGCTATCAAGACCGAAAAGGAATTCTCTAAGTCTTATGACTTTAAAGCAAAGCAAGAGAAGAAGAGACCTGCTGATCAATCTGGGAATGGAAATAAGGGGAAGAAGGGAAAGGTTGAATATCCATCTTGTGGTAAGTGCGGGAAGAAACACCCCGGTGCTTGCCTGAAGGGAATGGGAGTCTGTTACAAGTGTGGTGAAAAAGGCCACCAAGCTCATGATTGCAAGGGGAAGAAGGAAGCTACCAATGTTCAGTGCTACAATTGCAGGGAGATGGGGCATTATGCAAATGCATGTCCTAAGCGTCAGGAGAACTTACCTCAGAAAAGGCCAAGGGATCAAGGCCAGGCTTATGCTATCACTACTGCTGAGGTAGAAACTCCGAAAGACGTGGTGGCAGGTAATTTAATGGTTTCCTCAAGTTTAGCAAATGCATTATTTGATTCTGGATCATCGCATTGTTTCATATCTTCCCAGTTTTCTAAGAAAATTAGATATTTCCAATTTGATTTAATAAGGGAGTTGTCAGTTAAAACTCCTAAGGGAAGTATCGTTGCAACAAAGTTTTGTGAATCAGTCCCCATTAGAGCACATAAATTTTCTTTATCTGCTGATTTCATCGTCATACCTATGATTGAGTTTGATATAATCCTCGGTATGGACTGGCTTTCGGACTATGATGCGAAGATTTATTGTAAGAAGAAAGAGGTTACGATTCATGATGATAATGATAAGGAGCACCTTATTTTTAGAGCAGAATCGTCACCACCTAATTCTTATTTAGACCCACCCCCAGTAGCTCAACTTAATTCAATTATTGGGGAGGAAGAGAATGAAGTAACTATCGGTGAGGAAAGGAATGTTCAAATAGAGGATGTACCTGTTGTGAAAGAATTTGTAGATGTATTTCCGGAAGATTTACCTGGACATCCTCCAGAACGAGAAGTTGAGTTTTCTATTGATTTGATTCCTGGATCAAGACCTATATCGAAGACCCCTTATAGAATGGCCACTGTAGAGTTAGTCGAACTAAAGAAACAACTAGAGGAATTGAGTAATAAGGGATTTATTCGCCCTAGTGTTTCTCCATGGGGAGCCCCTGTTCTTTTTGTTAAAAAGAAAGATGGATCTATGAGGTTATGTATTGACTACAGGGAGATCAATGCTATAACGATAAAGAACAAGTATCCCCTACCTCGTATTGATGATTTATTTGACCAACTGCATGGAGCTCAATACTTTTCAAAGATTGACCTTCGATCTGGATACCATCAGTTGTGTGTGAAGAAGGAAGACATTCCGAAAACAGCATTTCGAACCAGGTACGGGCATTACGAGTTTACTGTAATGCCGTTTGGATTGACCAATGCACCCTCTGTATTCATGGATCTGATGAATAGAGTTTTCAAGGAGTATCTCGATGAATTTGTGGTAGTATTTATTGATGATATATTGGTATACTCCAAAACCTATGAAGATCATGAAAATCACTTGCGCATTATCTTGAAGACTCTGAGGAGGCATGAATTATATGGAAAGTTTAGCAAGTGTGAATTCTGGCTTCAGGAGATTTCTTTTCTTGGCCATATTGTCTCTAAAGATGGAATCTCTGTTGATCCTTCTAAGACCAAGGCAATACAAGAATGGCCAGCACCTACGAGTATAACTGAGGTACGTAGTTTTATTGGCTTGGCAGGTTATTATCGACGTTTCGTCCAGAATTTTGCCCGATTGGCTAACCCATTAACGAAGCTCAAACGTAAAGGGGTTAAATTTGTTTGGACAAAAGAGTGTGAAGAATGTTTCGAAGAACTGAAGAGAAGATTAGTCAATTCTCCTATATTGACTCTACCATCGGGGAATGATGGGTTCGTTATTTATAGTGATGCGTCAAAGAAAGGACTTGGTTGTGTCCTTATGCAGAATGATAGAGTTATTGCCTATGCATCACGACAGTTGAAAATTCATGAACAAAACTATCCTACTCATGATCTTGAGTTAGCAGCTGTGATCTTTGCTTTGAAGATATGGAGGCACTACCTCTATGGTGAAAAATGTGAGATTTATACTGATCACAAGAGTTTGAAGTATATTTTCTCACAAAAAGAACTCAACATGAGGCAAATGAGATGGCTTGAATTACTCAAGGATTATGATTGCACGATACACTACCACCCGGGGAAAGCAAACAAAGTAGCAGATGCTTTGAGCAGAAAAGACCATGGAGTTCTGAACATGATGAGAATTGAAAGGGATCCAATTTTCATGGATCTAGAGAAGATGGACATGGGAATTACCAGGGAAGGTGAAACATCAATGCTTTTTCAAATGGTTGCCAAACCATCTTTACTAGAAAGGATTAAGAGTTCTCAGACCGATGATGAAGAATTTCAGAAGAAGATTAAAGCTGTGAATGATGGGAGATTGAGAGACTTTGTGTATAAAGATGGAACTTTGAAATTTGGAAAGAGACTTTGTGTTCCCGATTTACCTGATCTGAAAAGGGAATTACTGGATGATGCTCATAGTTCCAATTTCTCTATACACCCTGGGAGCACCAAAATGTATAGAGATTTGAAGGAACATTTTTGGTGGGACAACATGAAGAGGGAGATTGCTGATTTTGTATCAAGATGTATGGTTTGTCAACAAGTGAAAGCTGGAAGGCAACAGCCTGGAGGAGTCATGCAACCTCTTCCCATACCGGAGTGGAAATGGGACAATATTACGATGGACTTTGTCATGGGGCTACCAAAGACTCCTAGAAGGAACGATGCAATATGGGTTATTGTTGATCGTCTTACCAAGTCAGCACATTTTCTTGCTATAAGAGAAGATCTACCCCTGGAACGTCTAGCAAGACTATACATTAATGAAGTTGTGAGTCTTCATGGAGTTCCCCTATCGATTGTTTCTGATCGTGATCCCCGTTTTACTTCAAGATTTTGGAAAAGTCTTCAGAAATCCCTGGATACTGAACTTCATTTGAGCACTGCTTACCACCCTCAGACAGACGGACAATCAGAACGGACTATTCATACCTTAGAAGACATGTTGAGATCTTGCTCACTTGATTTTCAGGGTATGTGGGATCAATATTTACCTCTGGTAGAATTTTCCTATAACAATAGCTTCCATTCGAGTATAAAAATGGCACCATATGAAGCGTTATACGGAAAGAGATGTCGTACACCAACCTGTTGGGATGACGTTGGTGAAAGAAAACTTGTAGGCCCAGAACTGGTGGAGGAAACGGTGGAAAAGGTGAAGGTAATCCAAAATCACATCAAAGCAGCTCAAAGTAGGCAGAAGAGCTATGCCGATAATCGAAGGAAGGATTTGGAATTTCAAGTCGGTGATCATGTTTTCCTGAAGGTATCTCCGTGGAAGGGAGTCATACGTTTTGGTAAGAAAGGTAAATTGAGTCCCAGGTACATCGGACCTTTCGAAATTCTAGAACGAATTGGGGCTGTAGCTTACGGATTGGCAATGCCGCCAAGTCTCTCCAAAGTTCACGATGTGTTCCACGTATCTCTGTTGAGGAAATACATGCCTGACCCAACGCATGTACTCACCTATGAGGAATTAGAACTGGAACCTGATCTTTCCTATTGCGAAGAGCCCATCAAGATTCTTGATACGAGAGAACAAGTGCTGAGAAACCGGACGACGCGTCTGGTAAAAGTTTTGTGGAGGAATCATAAGATGGAAGAGGCAACGTGGGAACCCGAGGAACTTATGATGAAGAACCACCCGAGTATTTTTATGCAGTAATACCCTAGAAATTGCGAGGACACAATTATTTGAAGGAGGGGAGAATGTAACACCCCAAGCTTCTATGGTACGCTTCTCTTTGAATAATGTGATAGCGTGTGTTGTACGCAACACCGAGTTCTAACACACCACAACTAATTAAACTAGCCGTTGTGAATAGTAATACCTACTTTTTGAAATCATATATATTTTATATTTCAAAATGGACTTCATTTTTGGATTCGGAATATCGAAATTATCCTAGGGTGAAATTTTGGTACTTTTCGGATAACTTTTATATTTTGATGAATAGTGAAAATTACTAAATTTTAATTAAAAACAAATTTTTTAATCAAAATAAGTAATAGTGATAAATTATGAATTTGAGTGGTTTTAAAGTATATTTAGAATATATTTTTACCATTTAATATAATGTTGGTCATTGGACATAATTTTACAATTAAACCGAACATAAACAAGTGTCAATCTTTTTATAGTTATTATCTCTTAAAAACACCCTTTTTGTTTTGACAGCGGGAATTAATTTTAAATTAATTTCTGCCACTTCTGTGTTTTGAATTTAGAAAAATGGATTCCATATTTGGAATCAGGATGTCCAAATTGTGTAAATAGGTAACTTTTATTTTTAGACATTTTGAATAGTTACTGTGGTAAATATTTTATTTACCATGGTTAAAGGGTAAATCCGGTAAATAAGGGTTAAAAAAAATAATATTATAATAATACAAAATTACCCTAAAACGTGTCCTAACCTTATTGGTGGACACATACCCGACCATGGGCATCCTTGGGTCAATTTGGGGACCCCTTGGAGCCACTTGTATGTGGTAGGGACACTTTATATTAATAAAGTTAAAATAAAAATAAAAATGGCATAAGCTTACATCTTTTAGAAGAACAATTTTTACATAGGGTTATACATGTTGGAGTTTCGATTATAAATATTCATTAGAAAGATAAAAAGATTTCCTACATAATGATATTTTACTTATAATTTTTAGACATTAAATAATTTATTTTATTTATGACACAATGATGATGCAGTAATTACTATAATAGTGAAACATTAAAATAAGTGATATTATAAATACCCAAATAAATATAATATGAACCTTTTAATGAATTAAACTAATTTTCTAGGATAATATGATATATTAGGATTGATTTAATTGACTTTGTTCGAAGTAATAAATCTGTTATGAGTTTCACAAAAATCAACTAATGAATAGTGTCAAAATTGACATAAAAGAATTCTTAAAACAAATATTATATTATTAATTGATATTAAATTCCTAAAAATCTAAGGTTCGGCCAAGAGACTTATATCATGATAGGTTAATCATTAATGGACCACTTGGGGGTCTCTTGGATGTATATAGTAAGTTTATTAACCATAATATATAAAATAAAAAGAGACATTGTAAAAGTGAAACTAATTAACTTAGAGTTAATACTTAAAGATAAGGTTAATATAAGTACCCAAACCTGTCTAAATTCTATTGGATTAGTTGCTTTCGACCTATCCCCACCTCATCATTTGAATAGTCAACTTTGGAGCCTTTAGAAACCGAATATGAATTTATTATAAATTAATATTTCTAGCTTTTCCAAAGGTGCCCCTCACCCCTCTTATAAAAGGGCACTCCTCCTTCTCATTTCTTCACACCTTCAAAGCCTTTTGGTTCGGCCAAACTCTGACCAAATACTCTCCCAACATCCCTAAATACAACCTAGAGGCCTTAGTTTGATCAGAAAGCCAACCTAAGGAGCCCTTTTGATCAAATCAAAAGGAAGAACCCGAAGAAGAGGTAATGATTTCACCACCCTTTTCTAAGTTCATTTCTTCTTCCACTTCTTCTTCCTTTGTTCTTACCATTCTGAAATAATAACTCCAGTATCTCACATATAATATGATGTTATTATAAATATGGTACAATCATATTCAGTATTCTATCCACCCTTTGAATAACATGTCACCATACGTGCGTACGTACGGCTTACCGTCTCCACGTCGTGGTGTAATTGTTATTCAATATAATATTATTTGGATGGGTATAATAATGATGTGTAACTCATGTAAATAATAAATATAACATGTTAATGATTCTGTATATATGATATACCATCCATTTATATATTATTTTAATATCAAAAGAATGATATTGTCGCTCGTGCGTACGTACGGACTACCGTCTCCACGAACGCGATGAGATTCATTCTCCATCGTAACCATTAAAGCGTAATTATCATTTTATGATTTAAAAATGATGTTTAAGGACTTGATATCATTCTGGATATGAATAATATACAACCTATCCTTTACAAACATGTCTTACGTAACAAAACATATGAAAGAAAACAAGTAAGTTAACACCCGAAACAACGATAATACTAAGATATTATTATCAAATCAATATTAAAAGATCATATATGATATCATATTAATGTATATGATTCTTGTATAATTTAATAACAATTATTTCACCATTATACAGGAGGTTAACCTAACACAACCAAGGAAAAGTACAAGGTAAGGGTTATTTCACAATCTCTTCATTATCCGAGGTTGTATTATACGTAATAATCTACTGGGATCTCTTTATCATCCACATCCATGTTTCTTCGAAATGTATTTCAAAACATTTTTACTATTTACAAGAATATGGGTTAAAGTCATTTATACCCTTGTTTGACTTTTTATAAGAGGTTTATAAAGGAATCTTTCCGTCGTTTTCAAAACAAGGTCCTTTTTTAACCTTTTCGACAGAATTGAGGTAAGAATGTTTTTTTTAACTTATACGGCGGGTGCGGTTATTTTCCGCCGTTATAAAATCGTCGAAGCTTCCCATACAAGCTTATAAGAATATTTTCAAAGAAAATGTTTTATTTTATATGGATCTTAAATGATTTCAAAATAAAAGGAGATATTTCTTTAAAAAGAATTTTGATTTCATCTATGTCAACATCCTTTGATGGATTTTAAGATTATTTGAAGTTGATTTATTATGATACAAAACTTCTATATTGTATTGAAGGTTTTGTGATATGTTTGACTGTGGATGTGCTATTTTTATACCATTCATAGTTTATTGTGAAAGTATTGACATTTCGTATGCTAGTTTTAATACGAATGTTTATGTTATGTTTAAACCTTTTCATATGGGAATGCATTGGACTTAATAAGTGACGGGTGGAGCCCGCTATAGCTCCTCGATGCATCGGTAGGTCTCATGAGACAAACTAGTGTCTTGGCACAAGGCCTTGACAAAATCTTATTTGTAGTCTTGGCACGAGGCCTTGGCTATGTGGTTATGATAGTCTGGCATTATGCATTCCAACATTATGAAAGTGGTTATTGATTTTTGCATGTGATTATTCGATTAGTAGAATATCCATGTGAATAAGTAAATGGCATTATTTCATTTTACTTTTGCCATACCATGTTGAAGTTCAATTTTAAAAGGCTTTTGTTTTAGTAATGCATTGCCTTAAATGTTTATTCTTATTTATGAAAGTTTCCGCTATATTGTTATCCTTACTGGGCATTTGAGCTCACCCCTTTTCTATGTTTTATTTTTCCCCAGGATGTGAAGAAGTAAATTATGAATGACCTGCAGGGATATTATGAGGGGATAGTAGTGTGGATTATGGAGACATTATGTTGTTGTAGTAGTTTTTCATTTTATGATGTAATGTAAAACTTATGAATATATCTAGTGTTTCCAAGGATACTAAACCAATCGGTCTTTCGAGATTTGATCTTTCTTGTGATCATGCCAATGTTATGTAATAATGAACCGACTCTGGGTAACTGGGGTCGGGGCGTTACATACACTTATGAATTTCAATTAATTTTGTTAATCCTAATTCCAAAATTAAAAAATCCTAACCATTGATACTAACTATAGTGAACCAACATTTTCTTACACGACTTTTACATCATTTCGGAGGAAAACAACATAATAGTTATACATTCAAGGATTGAAAGGTTTTGTATCTTTGAAAATTTAGGATCATATATCACTTATACATAATAAATAATAAATATTATTACAATTCCTCTTCATTATCCACTTAAAACAATTCACTTTCTCATTAGAACATGTAGTCACATGAAGATATACATCAAAGAAAGGGGTGAGCTACAAGCTCAGTAAGTGGGGGAATATGGGACATAAATTAATATTAGATGGGTGATCATAATAAACATAACCATATCAGAAACATAGGATCATAATTAACATCATGGGGGAAGAATTTGATAATGTAATGGAATATGAAAATTTATACAAATGTAACATCATGTCATAATGGTCATATTCCACACAGAGTTGTGAACAACCCTAGCATCATGTCAACACATAACATATGTGAATAAATCACAACATCATCCTTATGAAAAATATAGAATCCTGTTCAAAAATAATAAACGTAATATCATGAGATACATCATATTAACCAATATAATAGAGGGATATCTAACTCTCGACCCACCTATCACATAATAATATTCCAATAACCATGCATACCACATAGAATATATAATAATCAAATTAATGAAATAACTGATGGAAAGGAAGGAATTTCATAAGTATTTAATCTAGAATCATTCATGAAAAAACATTTGTTCCGAGATGAATAAGGGAAAAAATATATGTAATAAATATCACCATTCTTTAGTGAACAAGAAACAACTCAATATGAGTTTATGGTGTATTTTTGAAAGAAAATCCATTTTGGGAAATCATTGTATTTTGATTATAAATCTAGATGGTTACATACATATACCCAAAATAGAATGTAAGAATAGTGAAATGATATTTAAGAATAATTATAATAATATCTATACTAAAATTGATGTGAAAGGGATATAACCCAAGGAAATGGAGTTTGATTTCAGAATCCCATTACCTTAAACCCCTATCTATTTCATCACTTTTCTGCTTCCTGAATAAAAAAATAGTTTTATTAAAACATTGATCCATAAGTGAGTTATTGTAATTTTTACAACTATTAATCAATTATTGTCATTTTATTATATTTCTTAATTTCCTTGGTTAATGGGAAGACACTTAGATATCACAGTTTCCATTAAAATTTCATTCTTCTCTTTGATTAAACTATTTTGTTCAATATAATTTATACATTAGTATAATTTATTATAAAACATTAAAATAAATACATTTAAACATATATATCATAAATAATTTATTATCACCATCCATAGGGTTGGTGAAAAGATAAGAATCAGAAACATCCCCATTGACGTTTAACCGACCATTAACAGGACACTGTCAAAAGAGTGGGAATGTGAAGTATGAAAATGTAATATTCTATAAATATAATAATTATTATAGTTTAATATAAATAATATAATTTTGTCATATTAATTATTTATCATAAAAATATATATATTTTGAATTGTATGGAGAAAAAATAAAACAGGAGAGGAGAATGAGAGGAATAATTGATGAGAACATACCCACTACTCAATGTTTCTTCTTCTCTAAGGCACTGAAATCATTTAATGGATGGAGTTAGTTGGCTCTAGAAAGTCTCTATATATTATAAAATCATTAAAATAGAGGATATGGGTAGATATTTATCTATTTAATGTGATGGAGTAGTTGTTTTCCAAGAGAAAGGAAGGGGTTTATTATACATGTGAAGGGTGTTATTTTTAGAATAACATATTGTATCTAAGGTAAAACTGAAATTAGTGATTTTTAATACAAAGAAATATAAATATTATATAATTTTATGAGAATTTAAACCACTATAAAATTATAATTCATTTGTTTATTGAAAATGCATGTGGAAGAAATATAAATTATTATTTTATAGGAACATTTTTCATTTTGGAATTTGGAAAATGATTTTAAGGTATAAAAATTATTTTTATTTTATTTTAGTGTCAAATTAATGAAGCTAAATATATTTTTTCTAAACCAGAAGTTATTTAAATAATTATTTCTTTATTAAATAATCAATAATGAAATTTACGATACATCAGTTACCAGAAAAACTATATTTTTACTATTCACATAAAAACTAAAGTATTTAAGAAAATTACCAAAAACAAAAACATGGAAAATTTTTACTTGATAATTTTAAAAATATTATTCATTTTATAAAAGGTATAATCCTCTCATTAAGTACCTTAGTTTTAGAATAAACTATCCTAAATGGATTCTCAGTCACAAATGAATCTAACTTGATGTCAAGATCACTCCTCATCAGAACATGAGATGGATCAGAAAGATTCTTTCATAGATTTTATACATTAAACAAGTTATGTAATTCGATCTACTATGGAAGAAGTGATAAATGGTAAGACACTTTCCCCACTTTTCCAACAACCTCAAAATGTCCCACAAATTAACGAGAATGTTTCCTTTACCTACCAAGCCACCGATGACCCAAATGAGGTGAAACTTTCAAGAACACCTGATCCCCAACTAATAATTCCAAATGTCTATGGTGATGATTAGAATAAGACTTATACCAGATTTGTTCCATCAATATTCAATGATGAATCAACTGAATCTCTACTATAATATTTTGAACCAAGCTCGGTCCAACCAAGTAATCTTCACCGATCTCCAACCCACACAATGAAGATTTTCAAGGCCAACCATACAAGGACTCAAAAGGAGCCATTCTAATAGAATACTTATAACTCTTGTTATAAGAAAACACAACCATCCAAAAATTTCCATACTAATACCTACTAAATTCAAGAACATAGGTGTGAAGCATATTCTCAAGAATATATATAGATTTTTATACTTGGCTATCCAACTATGGATGGAATGTTTTACCCAAACAAACTTGAGATCCTAGTTCCTCCTAAAGTCCTATAAAAAAACAAGAAGTAAAATGAGGATCTATATCAGAGACTATAACAGATCAAACTTCATTCAAACTAAAAATATCTCTCACATAAGGATTTTCCAACTTCTTAACTTAGATTGAATCATTAGTGGGTATAAAGATAGCTGATTTAGTCATCTGATCAATAATAAACTATATCACATTCTACTTTATTTGGGTATGTGAAAATTCATCTGTGAATTCCGTAGAGATCTCACCCCACTTCATAGTCATCACTAGAAGTGTTTGAAGAAAACTCAAAGGTCTCTGTTGCTTGGATTTGAACTATTGTCCCGTATAACAACGATAGAAAAAATCAGCAACTCTCCATCCTATACCCGACCACCAGAATTATTTCCGCATGTCATATAAAATCATCATGGTTTCTTGGGTGCATTTACCACTTGGGATTTTGGAAATCCCACATAACAACTTTCCTCCTAGGAAGAGGTAAAAAATACTATTTCTAAAAATAGAGAATACCCTCCATGGAGTAAGAACTCTCAATAACGATCTCCCAACAATAAATAGAGTCCCTAATGTTGCATAATTCATTATCAAGATATTGTTTAGAACAATCATCTCGATAAGAGAAGAGGTTAACTAAACACTATCCAAGGAAAACATAGCCCTATATTTTTGGACTTCCATATGAAAATATGTTAAAAGATCCATCCGGTTCTACTCATCCAATGATTGTTTCAGAAACTAGGCTAGAAATATCCCACTCAAAGAATCTAAGATGACATTCCCTTTCTTTGGGGTATAAGTGATTTCAAAGTGGAAATATTGTTGGTATTCCACCCGACACCTCTTGAGGAAACAAAAATATTTTTGAGATATGATATAACTCAATATATTATGGTCAGAATACATGGTAAACCTTTCTCTGAAAAGGTAATTCCATGAACTCTTAATAGAATAAATCACATATATGAGTTCTAGGTCAAGGGTTAGATAATTATTCTCATGTTTCCTAATATTTCAAGATCCATAGTCAGTAACATGATCACCCCACATAAGAACGCAACCCAAACCTGAACCTGATGCATCATAAAAGACCACACAGCCTTGCCCAGCCTTTGGAAGTGTCAACACTAGCACAATTTTCAAAATATGTTTTATATAAATAAAATAACTATAAGATTTCTCATCCTAGAGTGAATTTACAAATTTACAAGTTACAATAGTCATTGTTGATTCCATCTTTGAGAATTACTTTATAAACTATTGATAATATCTACATAAACCCAAGAAGCTCTGAATCTTGATAACATTTATTAGTTTATCCCATGTGATAACATATTTCAACTTCTCAAGATCAATTGATATACCATGTTCCAACACCATGTGTCCCAATAAATTTACTTCCTGGATCTATAATTCACATTTTGATAGCTTGGAATAAAGTTGGTGATTTCTAGAAAATTCCTAAACTGCTCTTAGATGATGAAAATGTTTCTCTATAGACTTAGAGAAAACAAATATGTCATATGAAAATAATACTATGAAGGTATGAAGATACTAGTGGAAAATAATGTTCATTAAATCCATAAAGACTACATGCTAATTGGTTACATAGAAAATGCATGAAATAGTACTCATAATGGTCAGAACTACTCTGAAAGGAAGTTATATGAATTTCATATTCTTTTATTCTCAACTGATGATAACCAGGTCAAAGATAAATCTTCAAAAACCACTTCACCCCTTTTAGCTAATCAAATAGTTCATAAATACATGGAAAAAAATATTTGTTCTTTATCACGCCTCTATTGAGTTTTCAGTAATCAAAACAAAAGTGAAGCGACCCATCAAAATTTTTAGAAAAGAGAACTAGTACCTCCCAAGGTGACATGATCGGGCATATAAATCCATTCTGTAATAGATCATCCATATAAGTCTGAAAATATTTCATTTTAGTAGGTTCTATGTGATAAAAATAAACATATACCATATAATTACTAGTCACTAAATCCATAGAAAACTCTACCTACCTTACCGGTAAAAAACTAGAGAATTCTAAATGAAAAATGTCGAGAAACTAAACAAAAATAGGAGGGAGATCACTACAAAAATATTCCCTCTCGAGATTAAAAGTGAACACAAATATCACGTTCCCCAAATCTGGATTAGAAGTTTTGACTCTACTCGATCATGGGTCCCATTCTCCCTAAAAGATAAGAAACACCCCATTAGGCACTATAAAGGGGACCCGTTGATAATAAAAATCAATTCCAGATTTATTATAAATAAAACAATACATTTTGAATATGATGTCAAGAGGTTTCATGTCAATAACTATAAAATCACAAGAAAGACCAATCTATGATAAAGATAAAAATAAAGAAGAAAAATAGAGACCATGCTTTATCTTTGTTCTAAGGGGCGTAGTAATATCCATTACATAAGATAAAGGATCTAGAAGAAGATTATGAGGATTCCCAATATGGGATGAAATAAATGAATAAGATGCATCAGTATCAGATAAATTAGTTGATAATGTTGAATCTATAGTACTGGTACAACTCACAGTCACTAGACCAGTATCTTCTTCCTCTGGAGACTCTAACACTATATGATGAAGCTTTGTTCTGGATGCCAGTGGCTGGAACCCCCTAGACATTGAATAATATGATTGAACCATAATACTTTTTGGTATATATAATCCCATGTGACTATGGGGAGAAGAATATACATGACATAAATTCTTCAAGTGACTTGATCCTCCACAGGAACAACACACCTTGGGAGCCTCAGTGTAAACTTGTTTCGAGTGCCGAGGCTTTCTACACTGGTAGAAAATCAAAGGGCCTAGTCTGGGCATTATAGGAATTCTAGAAGAACCGTTATATCGAGAAACACCATGAGAATCATCATGACTCCTATTTAATTTATGTCAACTCATAGAAATACCAATAGGAGTAAAAGGAACTCCTGACAACCCTCACATACTAGCTAGGTCAATCTCAACCATATATTCTCTATCCAACACATCATTATTAGAAGGGAGATTCATCAAGAAAAACTAAGAATAAATATCATATCGAAGTCCTATATCAAATAATTGAGTCTTCATATTCTCATTCGATAAAATATAAAGTGATAACTGTACAAGATTAGCAAATATATTTTCATATTTTTTCATGGTCTTATCAGCCCGATCGAGTTTGGAAAACTCTATAGACTCTGAATACACCATCGACTCTAGATAGAAATAGTTTGTGAAAATATATTTAAATTCTTTTCACTCTAAGGCCTAATTATTCTTTTACATCACCATATTGTCCCACCATATCCTACTAGGTCCCTCTAGCTTGAAGGTGGCACATATCACCTTGATAGAACAAGAAATCACTAAGAACTCTAATAGAAGATAAGCCATTCTTAACCAACACTCAAACTCTTAAGGAGTGTATGATCCTTGGATTCTAGTGGATTTTGGATAAGGAGTTCCTAAGATTGATTCCTAAATTCATACCTATGAGGTTTTAAAACTAAATCCTGAATGGGAATTAGCACTAGTTCCTTTCATAGAGCTTGGGCCACACAAACAACAACCTCAACGAGATTATGGTCCTTGAGAGGATTTTCTTGATGAGAATAATCAGCTGCTTCCTTATAGATTCGATTGAAAAGTATTCTCAGTGGAACAATGCTACACAAAATCATTAGAAAACACTAAATACATATGAAAGGTTACTTAGGTGGAAAATCAAACTAGAGTAACAAGGAAATTAATCCCATCAGATAAGAAAAGATGATTTGGAATTCAACTACAAAAATAAAAAATATCGAAAAGACTAGAACTAGTCCTAAAGATGTATTTCGTAAAAACCATACCTAGTTACTTAAGGATTAGTACTATGAGATCTGGAAAATAACTCACTCACAACTACCTCCTAATTCTTGAAAAGATTTAAAATTTCATACTCACATCAAGGAATGATGCTCAACTTTCACCTTTGATACCACTTTGTCTTGAACTAGCCTAGATACCCCGGAACCCTGATACGTGATATGGTTCTAACATGGCCTAGAGGGTCTTCCCAATCCCCATGGGTTAGAGACTAGCACCTAGAATCATACAAGAAAAGGTGGGAATGGTTTTTCCAAATAAATAGTGGAAGAAACAATTACAAATCAGTATGCTCTAAAGAAAACCCCATGGGGAGAACAGTACCGGAAGTCAAATAGGTATATAACCCAAAGTACAACCACAAAATACCAAAAAATAAATAATAGAAAACTAAAGTCCCAAAAAAAAACTCCAAGACCTGAGAGTCAACAATAACTACCACCTCCATGTGGCAATTTTCCCTTGATCAAACCTAGAATAAAAAAATATACACATACCAGAAGGAATAGGTACGGTGGGAGATAAAATCCCATAAGGGTCTCACCATGTATTCAATAATAAGATAAAACATTAATTAACTAATAAATATTTCAGTTTTAAATAAACATGCATGTTAACACAATAACATATTTAAAAATAATCATACTTTACATTTTAATTGAGTGAAACATTTAAAATAATGGATTAATAAACATTTTATTTATCACAGTTTATATAAATTCATAAGGCATGTGTAAAATAGTTTACAAATAATGGAATATATCTAAATAATTACAAATGAGGAACATGGTCATCTTCCAATAAGTTTGATAGTTTCAAGTTATGTGATCCTCACTCACTGAAATAGGTGATCATGACAATATGTGTAGACACATCCCTCAAAAACTAGTCAAAGTGGAATTACCACTATCTCAGCAGGGATGTAACCTACTGTACTATGTGTTTTTATATTTTAATTTTTCAATAGAGTATTTTACTAAATAAATCACTAAATACCTAGTCTTTAATGTGATCAAACAATAATCAATAATGGAAAATTTATTTCAAAACTGTTCAAAATATAAATAACCCATTTCAATATATTAATTTCCATTTAAAAACCAAAATGGGTTTTTAATCAATTCAAACATTTTCTAGGATAAAACCAACCAAGGTTCTTATAAAAATAACTTAATCCATTTTTCTCATATACAAAATTTTAATCAATTTCACATATCAATTTCATAATTTAATTCCACAATTTAATTTCACAATTTTCATCAATTTTCCACAATCACTCCCCAATTCAATAGAATTGGGGACTTCCCCTAAATATTATTCTAAGGAATGTTAAAATCCAAATTCAATGTGAATTAGGTTTTCAATAATTCAAATTTAGAAAAATTTAATTTAAATCAATCAATTTAGGGTGAAATCAATTAACCAATCTTAAACAGAACCACATACTGAAATAAAGAGATCATATCTCACAACGTCTGTAATGGGAAACTGCAACAATGAATTTAGAAAATGGAGATCCAATAATCAAACCTAGATTAAAGATCTAAAACAATAAATATTATATCCTCAAAGAACATAGATATCTATCAAACCCTAATGAGGAGAGATGAATAGAGGAGGAGATGAAGAACGGGAGAAGAAATATTACCTGGGAGAGATTGAACGATGATCACATAGCATTGAACAACCTTAGAGAGGGTTTAGATGAGCCAAAGTGGATTCTTGAGAGCCCTCCAATCCTAGGAAATCCTGATATTCTGAGTTAGATTCCAGAAGGGGTCCAAATGATGGTTCAATAATTATTTTTAAGAATTAAATGAATTTAAAAAGTCTGCCTGCACGGTTTCATTGATGGGGCCACATGATTTTTCAAATAGTGAACCCTAACCATGCACCCATTTAAATGGGATCATAATTTATATTAGGTGAGTGAAAAATTTGTTAAACTATATGCCATCTATGCAAATCCTCACTTCCTAGGTTTGCCTGATTTTCACTAGCAGGTCATGTAGTTTGGGAAAACTATATGCCAACCGTGAATAAACCAACATCCACAAAAAATTTTTAAAATTCCACAAAAGAACCCTCAAACAAGATCCAACCAAGTAATGATCAAAATAGGGGTTGATGAATACCTGAAATTAGTAATAGGATGTCACATTTAGCCTCTATTATTTTAAATTTTATATCTTAACTTTTATATTTATCCATAGATGTTTTTTAAATTTTTTGAGATACTTATCAGTTCTAAATTCTTTATTTATGCGAAACTCACTTTTAGAGAGCGAGGGGAGAATAAATTTTTTATATCACCCATTATTTTATAAATTATTTTTATCAATAGATATTAGGGGGACTACCTCAGCACTTAGTGATAAAAAATCAATATAAAATTTAAGAAATTCATAAAATAGAGGCATACGATATGGAAACATTCTATCCTTCAAGACATGATTGTTTTTCCATCAAAAATAAGAATCCACTTACTATTCTCAGAATTCAGAACATCCATTTCAACTTTCTCTTTTCTTCAAACTTCATCAATGAGTCAATAAAGGTAACCTTACTTTGATACTAATTAAAAGGACTAATATGATCATTGATATGGGAGGTGTTGAATTATTGATCCTTTTTTATGTTTTTGTTCATATTAAACAAAATTTTCCTCCTATTAAATAGTTGAGACTTTTCTAAAAACAAACACACAAGAACCACCATAGGAAAACAATTATTTACAAGGATCACTACGTAAAAAGAGTATCTAGTACTTGTAAGGGTTTGGAAATAATAAAATACCACACAAACCATTATAAAACAATTGTTTTTACATGGTTAAAGTAAAAAATGGAGTATCCTTGCACTTTTATTTCACTATGATCAAAACATTAGTGCATGTTCTCTCTATAGCAATGAAGATGAAACAAATATTTTCATAAAAAATTTATAAACCACCAAAAAAAGTCTTAGTTTATTGTCACTATTCTGATTGTAAAAACATCAGTATTTTTTCTTATTTTAAAAAATTCTTCTTCAATTTCTTATCTTGCAGCAGGTAATAAATTCTTCAGTCAGTTGGATGTCTGTACGATATGTTTTTCTGGTATGTTTATCTAGTAATTTCATTAGGAATGTTCATATAGAACATTTTAAAAAACACTTAAACATACTTATGGATAGTTTTTCTAATTCCTTTTTCTTCTTCAACCAATAGATTCAGTGGTTGATACCTTATATGGTCAAAATTTTGGATTTCATATATTTGTTCAGAAAGTTGTCTTATAGGTTAATCTCAAGCTACTTTTTTAGAGCTTTATATTTTTTACATGTCAATAGAACCAATAACCATAATTTTAATTGAACCCTTTATATAAAAACATTTTAGGAGGAACATTCTGAAATTCTATTTTGATTTAATACTCAACATAAACTTGAAATTAAAAACTCTATATAAAAAATTCATCAAAAAATTCTCAATAATTCTTGAAAAATCTTAAAATCATAGGAGAACGTTTAGTGAATTAACCCTTATTTAAATTTCCTTAAAACTCAGTAAGTATCATGATTTTGTTCTATGATATTTGGTTCATTAAAAGACCATATGATCATTTTTACATTTTATATTTTTATGAAATATTCATAAAGAACTTCAAACCAATAATAACTTCATACCACTGAAAACATCAAACCACATGTTCATATAGTAGAAATTTATGCCTCTTTTCCATCCTACACGCTTCAATTTGATGAATTGCATAAGATCATTTTCAAACATTACCTTTATATGATTTTATCTGATTGATTATCCTTATACTAGAAGTTTCATCCAATAATTTAGTAGAAAATTCAAATCACAACTTTATAACTTCAAAATTTCATTCATGTCTGTCCAATAGACATTTTTTTACCAAAAGGTTCATTTGATGTAATTTTTGTGAGTTCTTTGTTTTATTGAACTTTGTATGACTTGGACTATATCTGATGAAATTATTCAAATTCTTCCCTTTAACATTTATAAAACATTATCATATTTCCAAACATCAAAAATTAGTTTCCTAGTAAAAATTGTGTACTTCAAAATCATCAATAATTCATAAACTTTGAATAAAATGAATAATATTAAATACTATTTTTTCTGTATAAATTATGACACCAACCCATTCACAATACTTTAAAAAATCTATAAGCAAAATATTCTCTTAGATAAATTTTTTTTGGTAAACTCTATATAAATTTATAGAAGAAACTTTGTATACTAGAAAAAATTTCCTCCCCTTTGTACATGATTCTTGGATAATGAGATATTTCATAACTCATGTTGTTGGAGAAATTTAAAAAAAAGTCATCATAATATTTTGTTATCAAACATTATATCCAATGGAACTTTTGAATTTTTAATGTTAATCTTTCAACAAAAAACTTCATCTGATATCTATAATCATAATAATTTCATCCAATGGAATCAGGTTAGAAAACCTTCATATGATCCTCTATGTCTAATTCCCTTTGTTAGAAAACTTTACAAAGTGATGTGATTTTTTACAACATTTTATAGTAAAAGTTATTTTTAAAAAAGAAGCCAACCAAAATTCTTCATAACCATTCCAAAAACCTCAAAAACTTATTCATCCAACTTGGTCCTAACACTTTCATATTACATTTTGATATAGATTTCTTCTATTTTATTAATTTATAGTAATATATTTTTTATGGATTATTTTTGTTATTATCTATTATTATGCACTCTAATAATGGGGTATAGTCTCGCCATGATTACACCATAGATCCCTACTACAAGTCGGAATCCTCTAGCATACGGGGAGGCGTACCTGAGGTCATGTAGGGACTACCGGTATGAGAATTGGGTAGGTGAGATATTAAAAAGTGGTGTCATATAATATATTTTATAGATATCATAGAGTGTATTAGAGTTTTTTTGTCTTAATATTTGAGGAGATGATATAATGGTAATATAGGAATGTGTTGGAGGTTTGGATGGATATCGAGTTAGTGCACTATGAACACCATTTCTAATAAGAAGTATAGGTTACCAGAGATATGGGATTGTTATTCTTGGATTCTGATTTTATCGTTATATGATTAAAACTAGAATGATGCACAAGATTTTTGGGTTTATGAATTATTGGGTTTTATCTATTGGCTCGTTGGTATGAGGTCTGTTTATACGAATCATATTTGGAATGTAGGATTAAAAAAATGTATGTGTTCTGGTATGTGATTGATATCACTAATAATGAGGGTTCTACTATTTAAAGTCCAAATAACCTCTTATATGGTGTTTTACTACATAACTTGTTGGTGGAATTCTACTCAACTGAACTATAATATAATTATTATGAGGAAAGGTTATATATATTTTATAGACGAATTCTCCATGATGATTAATATAAAAATTTTTTTGTAAGGAATTTATAATGGAACTTATTAGGTAGGTATATATATGTAATTACTTAGTTATAAACTCCTTGAGGATAATTATGATACTAGTTTTGGGACCAAGAGAAAATATGTTTTTGTTTTTTAAAGTGTCAACAAAAACCAATATGGTGTTTTCCCATTTTACTTATTGGTGGTATTATAATTAATTAAACCATTTTAATATGGTATACTAAACAGGGATCATTATAGGTTGATGGTGTTATACATATGTATATAGATGAAATAGTGATCCTATGGGGGGGGGTCTTTTTTAGGCGGAGTCTTGGTGAGGATTTTCATGATATCATTATTATATAGGGGTTAGTCTCTTATAAATATTCATGGTGAGAATTTGGGACCTAGTAGGATGATGACATGGCATGTAATGCCTGAGAAATCAATAAATATGGGAACCCTAAAGTGGGTTTCAGAAGTGATATTCCGAGTGGTATCTATGATGGAAGTGTAGGATAGTTGCGGGATATGACGTATGTGAGAATAAAGTTATGAGATAGGGGGAGGAATTAGTGTCCTAGATATGTGACTCAAGATACTAGTAAGTTGACAGTTGAGATACCTATGGGTAACCAGAGAGAGATGTTAAGCTAGTTTTTTGAGTACCTATATAGATATGAAACATGAGCAGATTATTCAATTTATTAGTTCGGTTCATTTTTGGTGATATTAGATATATATTATTTACATTGTAATGCATTTGTTTTTTATAAATAAGAACCTTTATTTCTAGTGATTATACATCAAGATCTAGTTTTAGATAGCAGGACCGGTTGCATACTATTCTGGATGCACTTTCAAGATCATGATGAGAGTGTGGGGTAAAACTTCTAGTGAATAATTATTCCATTTAATTAGTGGTTGTTTATTTGATCATGGAATATGTAAAATGATTGATTTTGATTAGTAAGACTAAGGGTTCTCCTGTTAGATGATAATGACATGCATGTGGTGCATGGTCCGTGATTTAGGAACATGAGTCTTGTTTTATTGAGATGTGACTTCATATGTCCCGAGTCAAAGGACATGGTAGGGTTTCAATGACATTTACAACTACATGGATATGAATTTTTTTGGTAAGAGGGGTTGTTGAGAACCATTATTAATGATTACTCATATAGTGTAATGAGAAACAAACAAATGGTTTTCTAAGTTTGTTTCACTTGAAAAATCTTATGGAGTTAGTCTATTTGAGAGCATTTGTTCCAATAATAACTATTCAAGTATTTGATAAGTGATAAATTTACATATGGTGTGGTATATATTTGGAGTAGGACTAGAGTGTGGTGGCACAAAGGATCTTGGATTAATCCTAGATAGGTGCTATATGGGATGAGATGAGCATGGATCAGGAGGAGCGAAATGTGTTAGATGACATAACCTATTGAGGGTATTTTTTGGAGTAGTAAAAGTATATAAATGTAGTAGGGATTGAATTTTTTCTCTTGGAGTGTATAACCATTGTTATTGATGTAGATTCAATTGATATTGGGTATGTAATTTTTGCTTAGTCGAGAATGGCTTACATTGATGTTTCATATTGGTGGTCAAGTACAAGTGGAATGACTACATCTGTTCATTACATGCATCAATATATGGATTATGAGCTATAGAGTAATAACCCTCATGTTGGAATGGCCCTTAATGTGTGATTAGACTGATTATCATTAGGTCGATATGGAACCAAGGTGTTGGTTCATGGTAAGATCTGCTAATATTTGGTTCCTTAGGGAATACTAGAATCAAAATAAAGATGTGGTATTAGAAAAAGACAATGCATCAGAACAAAAATCGAGGTAGATTTTATGTGACCTAATAATGAGTCAAATTACTGATGTGATAATGCTTGGGGTATGATCCTGATAGTTGGTGTGGATGATCTTGAGATGCCTTCAAAAGTAGAGGTGCTGGGATTAGATTATGTGATAACACATTATAAGTTACAACCAAAAACTTTATAGAATAGTAATCTATAAGAATAAAAACATGTGTTTTCTTTTATTATTGGTTGTAGTGAGACTAAAACTTCTCCAATCATGTCATTGGACAACTGGAAATGTGTTTTGATGTGAAATTTAGATGGTGGGGAGAACTAGGGCTTAGAATCCGTTCACATGAGTTGAGTTATATAATGGGGAGCGTTATAAGCCTTGAAATGAATTTATCGATGAAATTATGGTGTATCGAGATAGATAAATCATTATGGAGTATTAATTAGGTTTTTCTATTATGGAGATGAGTGATGAATCAATTTATAAAATGGAATTCACCTCTTGTTTGGAGTTGTGTAGTGAAAACTAATTCATCTTTCTAGAGTGGGATGCGACAAGTTGATTTTGAATTAATGACCATGATATGCTGAGATTTATTATTAAATTACCATTGAGGCTTATTAACATGGAGAATTTCTATGGTGGGGATATTTTAATGACTCATATGGTATATTAAATTTAGTGAAAATTTTATTTTTTTGTCCCAAAGTCATGTAGGGTGAGAAATGGTAATTTATATTTGAAAATGATCCCATAAATATTTTCAAACAATTTCACTGATCTCGGGATCAGGTGTTTACCCTAGGGTGGAAATTTTGTACGATTCAATGCTATGCATATTTTTCAAAATATATTACTATTTATTAAATATATATTAATTATTCTTGCATGTGAGAAAATTTATAACTTTTAAATGTATCCTTTTATTTGGATTCCAACTCCTCAGTTGATTCTATAATGAGGTATTTTTACTAACTTGAGGTATAAACTCATCCTGAGATTCATGATTAGGGTTCAGATATCAGAATTAATATTTAAATTATATTAAATATAATTAAAATAAATTAAAATAAATTAGAATAAATTAGAATAAATTAAAATAAACATTTATTTTATTCCTTCACCACCCCATTTTTCTGCTTCTTTTTATGAAAATGGGAGAAGTTAAATCCCATGGAAGCCGCTCAAGGTGAGATATAGAAGTATGGAGATATGATAAGATCATCACATAGAGTTCGAACGAAGCTAGATTTAAGTGTGTTGGCCATGTAACATAAGTTTAAGAATGATTAATTGTAGATTATCCATGAGGTATAATAAATATTTCGATTAAATCTATTTCCACCTTTGAATCGTTATTTTAATTTTTTTATTATGATTTATGTGATTAGGGAAGTGATTTATAGATGAATCAATGATATATTTCATGAGTTTCAATTTTTGTTGGGGTTTGGAAAGGAATTTTACAAAATTTTAAAGAAGGGATTGTTGTATTTTGTGTGTAAGAAAGAAAATATATATATATATATATGTATATATAATATAAGGTTTTTATTTTAGATATATGTTACCCTTATGAAATGGGATGTGTAAGGTTAAGGCCATACTTACCCTTATATAGGGGACATTTATAAGGGTTGGGGCCTATGAACCCATGTACAGAGGGATCTATGTAATGGTAACAACCTCGTAAACCTTACATAATGGAACACTCATACTGGTAACTAGTCTAACCCTTGTACAAGTACCCCTCACATAAGGGTATTTTTTAAGGAATTTTTTTTTGAAAAAATGTGATTCTTCAACTTTTTGGGGGATTATTTTATTATATAAAAGGGGTTTTGAGTAGAATAATTAATTAATTATTTGGTATTATTTTCTAATAGAATTAATTATAAAACAATTTGGGAAATTATTATATAATCAATTAACTTATTATAAATGAGATATGGGTCTCATAATGATGGATGAAAGTTGTTTAGACTTGGATGAGAGTCATTGATGATTATTAGGATTCATTTATAAGGGGCATAACTTTGTGTGAGGCAGGTGGTCCCTCAGACATACTGTTTGTTAGTAAATGAATTTTATTTATATGAAATAGGATATGTGGTCTCCCTAATGTGAAAATAGGACTGTTTAAATTAAATATTTTTTTAAATAAAATTTAACACTCTTGAATGGAATAAAAATGTTCCAAGGGACATTTTTTACCATTGTGCACTGACATGATATATTGATGACTACTAACTGAGGCCTAAATTATGACCATGTGACTTGTGACACTTAAACCATGAGGGGTGAGATTAAAATGAAATTAGTGATTGTGGATAACCTAGAAGGGTTCTCTAAAACACCTTGAGTAGGGATATGTGATGGGATGATAACTAATAGACCACGTAGTACTTAGTAGACCCTTTAGATTCATTAGAAATGTTGGGATAGTTGAGACAAGATCAGGGATGAGTTCTCCTACTTCCCTTGGTAATTGAGTACTGTGTTGATATTCCCTTAGAATTTTTATGATATATTTGGTGAATTGACTAACCTAGGCTAACATTAGAAGCGAGAAAAGATTTATGTCTTTTCTCTTGAGTGATTATAGTAAGGATTTTCCTTAGAAGCTACTGATTCCTTGATATGATTAAAACGATGCCAAGGAATGATATTCCTACTGAGGGAGAGGTGTTGAACTAGAATAAAAGTTTAGAGTGGGGACCCTAGACATAGTGTTTGTGATATGAAGAGACATGGGGGACCCTATATAATATCCCATAATCTGCACTCTTGGATCCTGTGATGAAATCACAAACTTTAAATTTCTAGATTTAATGTCGATAATTGTGAAGTAATTTTTTTTCATCTAAAAATTACAACATCAATTGAAAATTATACCACTTTTTACCTCAAGGAATTTTTAGGCTTAGTGTTTTATATAATTAGGAAAAACTCCTATATAAATAATTCACATGACTTTAAAGGAGAATTTCTCCAACTTGAACAAGATTTTCCTGTTTCAAATTTTGTTATCAATATTATCATTATAAAATAATTTATATACATAAATTGTTCATCCTCATTCATTATGACCTATGTAAAAGGAATCATATGATTTGGGAGATCAAATTATCATTAAAGGTAAACATAATAATTAAAAAGTGAATGTCAACAATGAGTATAATAGTGAATAAGGGTATGATGACATAATCAAAGTTCATGAGAAAATTATAAAATAATTCATTCCCATCAATACCTAGATCATCAAATATTATAAAATAGAAAATTAAATATTCATCATAATCAATAATTATGAGCCATGTGATATCAATATCGATCATGAGAATCATTATAAACTCATATCAAGTGTGAAGAAGACTTTTATATAACTTGGGAAAACATTTTTACCTCACTCTTACAATCACTATTACAAATGGAATAACTATATGGCCAACTTCTATACCCAATTCAATGGAGGCCTATCATATATCCACCCATCGTTGGTTTATCATAAAACCAACCAGCATTGGTTTATCATATAACCACTCTCTATTGGTTTATAATGTAACCACCCAAAAAATTCCCAAGTACCATTACATAATAATAAAAAAAAAAATCTTTCATTTCATTATAATCTCTTAGGAAAAATATTACCCCTTTTATAACTTGATTAACTCATGGAAACAAAATGATTTCTATAAAAATAACTTGGACACTTGGTTAACCCATTGAAAAGAAATTGGTTCTATAATATTCACTTTGAAACATGGTTAACCCATGTAAAGGAAATGGGTTCCATGGAAATCACTTTAAAATAATTGTAAGACATATATAAAATAAAGAGGATGATATCAATACAAAATATCCCTAGAGGAGGATAAGTAACAACAAGCTTATTTGAAACCGATAAATGGAAATACCATTAAAATATCCTTAAAAAAATTCTTGAGGAAAATATTTTTTTTAAAAACACTTTTAAAACATGACTAATTTTGAAAATTATTTTCTTTGAAACAAAACTTGGAAGAATATAAATTAATTTTCAAAAATCATTTAAATCATTTCTTGAGGGAAATATCCTTTTGATTTTGAAATACACATTTTGAAGCAAAAAAGATTTTTAATGCAATTTTTAATTAAAAATAACCTCAAAATATTATAATAAAACATTTTAAAATACATTAAAAACTTTTTATGAGGAAAATATCCTTTTTTATTTGAAAAAAAATTAAAACATTTTTTATTTTTTTAGAAATAATTATTTTTTATGAAATCTGATTTCCGACCGAAGAGAGAAACACAGTTATATTTTTTAAAAAACATTTTCCCAATTATCATGAGATTAAAATAGTGGAAAATATGGTACTATTAAATTAAAATATCATGAATAACCATAAGATAATATAATTCCTAATAATAATAATATTTCAGTATTAGAGACTTAATCATACACAATCCTAATAAACAATGAGATTATAACAAAAAAATCTTACCTCATTGGTAACTTAAATAATAATACCCATGAAGAAATTAAATTAAAATAAAATTATAATATCATTAAAATAATTAGATACATTATATAATTTGTAAATGGGGTAGTATATACACATCATAAAATAATATATGTGTATAACAAGACATATGTCTCAAAGAAGGAAAATTGTGATCCAAATCCATTATCACATTGGTGACTATGAAATCAATAACCCAAAGAAAGTAATATAATAATATAGATATGTAAATCCCAATAAATTATATTATAATAATTATTAAATACATTTATGGGTAGTATATTCACAACATAAAAAAGTTGTAAATATGTCATATATCTCATAGAAATAAATGTGAGATTAGAAAAAACCTTAGTACTTGAGTATCTTTTGAATCATGATATATGTGAAATAATAACATAAATTGAAACTGTTAATATTATGACATAAATTAAATTCAGAAAATAACATTTCATAGGTAAGTATATACATCAAAGAAAATAAATGAGTGGTGGATATGACATAAGTCTCGCAGAAATAAAAGTGTGAGTAGAAATCCTCTTACCTTGAGACTGATTCAACATTATTCTCCATTATATTCATGAATAATAAAATTATGAAAATAATTTAATTTATTTATAACCTTTTCAAAATGTATTATTAATTTTATTTCACTTATAAATAATTTATATATAATTACTTAGACAATTAATTTTTCATTAGATGTTTTGGCCATATTTGGCTTATGGGTCAAAAAATACATAGGTAGGTTGACTATACTCAAAAAGGTCATTATTTAAAAATATTAAGAATAATAATAATTAAATAATTATCAAAATTATAAATAAATTAGTGTTTTAAAACTAATAGTTATATATTGTTATGATAAAGGAACCAACATTACGATCATGGAGACGGTAGGTCGTACGTACACATGAGTAACATTTTCATTTTTTAGTAATCATTATGGAAAGATGGTAAGTAATATTTTATCCTTAGAAATGATAAATATATCATAAATACCATTATAGTAAATTATATATACTTAAATATATCATTCTTGTTTATTTTATGATGAAAAAAGAAGAATCACATTGATTTGAGGGGACAATAGTCTGCACATCCAGAAAAGACGTTATCACTTTTTCAGTGTGTGAAAAAGGTAAAAAATAAAGTGAAATATTATACTTACATGAATATAATTGTTCCATGAATATAATATATATTTCATCTATATCATATATTTTTATTAAAACCATCCTTAATACATTACATGTAAATCATTAACTATTCACATTGTTTTGAGGAGCTGGTAGTCTACACGTCCACAAATGATGTTATCGTATTCCCAAAAAATAAAATGCAGGATTGTATGAGTTTTATAATAATTTAATATGATTAAATAAATCATTAATAACATATATATCATAGAAAAATAGTATTTATATCATTATTCCCAACCTTGAGAGGTGGTAATGCCATCAGTTTATGAGACGGTAGTACACTGTACACACCAACGATGATTACGTATCCCATTTGACAGAAGATTTTGGGGTATTAGGTCTCACCATTCAAATAAAAATAGTAAAATATATTAAATATAATTATTTTATTATAGAATCATGATAAAAAATGAATTTAAGGGGTGGATAAAGAAATAAAACCAAAAGTGCTCATTATAGAGCGTTATCTCTTCTTCATATAAAACCAAAGGAATTAATTGTTTTGATTTATGACCCAATTGATGATTATATCATGAGAGGGGGGATTTTTGGATTTTTTTGGGTAGTATTTTTATGATAAAAAATGATTTATGGGTGTGAATAAGTTGAAATAGTGGGTACCTTTGTATAGTGGAGGAGGAGTGACGTTCATGTAAATACCAAAAAGAAAACAATATTAGGAGGGATTTCTTAAATAATGTGCCTAAAATAATTAAAATAATTATATAAAATAGGGTATATAGTAGAAATATGGACATTAAATGGGGTTTTTATAAGTTTCTATGTCATTTTCCCTTAATATTAATGTTTAACAACTAAGTAAACTCATTTTTACCTTTATTATTGTGATTAATTTTTATCGATTTCACAAATATTTTTGGTCAAAAACTAAGTTGAAATCACTATAAATTATAAATTAATAATATTAATAATATGTAATATATTTTGAAAAATTATATCCAGATAAGTGGTACAAATTAATTTAAAATTAATCGCACAGACAAGACGAAATAATGAGTTTTTAAAGTAAACATTCTCATTGGTTTAAACTGTTTTTATATCCAATTTCAATGTGAAATTGATTAAAATAAAATATATTTGATTTATTGATTTATAATTGAACAAATTATACTTTAAAACAAAATTAAAATATAATTTAACTATATAAATAAATTATATGAAAATGTAATTTTCAATTAAAATTTAGTGTCTTTCAACATTCATCAAAAAATGAAACTTCTCAGAAAGATAATAAAAATTCAATGTAAGGTAATTTTGAGATTAAAATTTAAAAAATTAAGTTTATTTTATTGAATATAATTTATAATACTCTTAAAATTTAGTTTTAAAACAAATGCGCCATTAAAAACTGGCAAAACCATCATTAAAAAATACAGCTTTTTTATGTGTAAAATTGGATTTATTTTTATATCTTTTCTAAAATAACACATAGGATGAATGATAAAAATTAAATTTTAATGTTATATATTTATATTTAATTATTATCATTCAATAATAGTAATAAATTTAATTTATTAAATAAAACACCTTTTGGTGCATAAAAATACTTTTTCTACAAATATATTTCCTTCACATTCAATTGGTTTTTTATATTCATTTATAATTAATTGGTAAAAAAATAATTCATTATACAAAAATTTTTGAACCATATTTTCATAATTTACTTAATATTATTCATTCCCTCCATTTCAATGTATAAGTGATAACTACCATAATATTAGTAGTATATTATTGTCTGGTAAGACTCAGCCTTGAGTGTAACACATGTTTTGA
Organism: Viscum album; assembly: GCA_963277665.1. Taxonomy (NCBI): domain Eukaryota; kingdom Viridiplantae; phylum Streptophyta; class Magnoliopsida; order Santalales; family Viscaceae; genus Viscum; species Viscum album. The sequence goes on along the minus strand of OY728151.1, from coordinate 394,840,664 downwards.
AAGAAACTCAATGTTACATGCAACAAAAGATAAAATTTCTGTTGAATATAATTCTGAACAAACTATTAATTACATGTACTGTAAGATATCAAAGAATTTAAATTAATTTGGAAGAAGATATTTCATAAAATCTCATGATGTTACATCCTACCCCCCTAAAAATTAATTTCACCCTTGATATTCATATTGGTTATCAAAGGATGGACATTGTTAGAATTCCATTATTAAAACCCACATCATAAAAATGAAATAGAGAAAAATCCCATAAAAAGGGAAAGTGTTAAACATAAATGTCACTTGAAGATATGTATAAATAGGATTCCACAAAGGGATAACATTAGTGGGAAATTAAAAGATAGATTTGGGAGGGAAAACTAATTCCCATGGACTAATATTGAGTTATAGAGAATGTGGTCAATAAGAATTAAATTATTAAAAAACCAAAAAACCAAATAAGTTTGGAAATGGTCATTGATATATTTAGAAAAAATGGTAATAGGATAAAATTTTATTTCAAGATCCTTTTCCTAAAGATTAAGGATTTTTTCACCATCTAGACTGGAAAAATGAAGAAATATTCTTAATTGACAAGTAAATTTCATCCTATAACAAATTTCCCCCAAATTATCATATTTTTAGATAGACTATGAGTATTCAAGATGAAATTTTTTATGCATGAAGAAAAAAAATCAACTTTTAAAGACAAAAAAACCATATAGGGGATAGTCAAGTAATTCCACCTATCTTATGAGAATAACAAAAAAAAATGGTTAGAACATGGTATGATAAATAAAAAAATGTGTAAAACTTCATAGGATGTATTAAACGTAAAATGTAATAACCAATGTTATAATGAAATTATTCTATAAATAATTATCCTTAAAATTATTCAATTATTTGCTAACTAAGTTCGAAAACCAAAGATTTAGAAGGATTTGAGCATATATTTTTCCAAAATAAATAAAAAGTTATTACTTAAATAAAATAACACATGTTTTTGAAATAAAATTAATCTTTACCTATAAAAAAATTTCACACTAACTAGGACATCATGTATTCCAGTGGTAGGTGCGAAAACCCTTACCGTCTTTCAGCCATTGGCTTAATCCCCACTTCCTCAACGAATGTGATGGGTTTTCATTGAGTATATGGGTTCCCCCTTTTTTAATCATAAAAAATAATTCCTCTAAAGAAACGCTTCATGTTGATGCTAGGGGTTATAAATAAACCAACCCAATAAAAGGTCTCTTGAATTTTCATTAATCACTTTAAGATCTAATCTCTTAAAACCACAATGGGGTGTCCAAGACATTGAAATTTTGTTCAACCTTAAACTTATAGAACTATTAGAGTATCTATAACTCTTGAGATAACCTCACATGAAAAGATATCAATCTTAAAAGTTATATAAACTAAAATTTGGTACCAACTATAATATACCAGAACCCACACTCCCATATCTTGTGTTGAAATCACGAACTTTACATTTCCAGAATTAATGCTGTTAATTGTGACCCATTTTCATCTAAACCTTACAAAATCAAAATAAAATTGGATCACTTATAACCACAAGGAAATTTTAGTTTTATAGTTTTATATAATTAAGTAACCACTTATATAAAAAATACACATTAATTTAAATGATCATTTCCCTAACTTAATCCATATTTTCTTATTCACATTATGTCATCAAAATCATCCTTGTGAAATTCTTTATAAACATAAATCATAGGAACCATATGGTTTATTTCTATACCCAATTCATTGGATGGATATCATGAACCCAACCGTACTTGGTTTATCATGGAACCACCAAACATGGATTTATCACGAAACCAACCATCAAAGGTTTATAACATAACCACCCATCAAGCATACAAGTACCATTATATAATAATAACATATAAAAGATTTCATTTCATCATAAAATCATTGGAAAAAAATACCTTTTATAAAATTATTAAATTGTGGAAAATAAACTAAAACTATAAGAATATTTTTGAAATATGGTTATCCTATGGAAACTAAATGGGTTCCATAACAATATTTTTGAAACATGACTAACCTGTGGAAAGAAAAAATGTTCCATAAAAATAAATTTGAAATAATATTAATCAATTTATAAAATAACGAGGATTATATAAATATAAAATATCCCAATTGGAGGAAAATTAAAAACTAGGGTTGTTGATGCTGATGAATGTATATACCATTAAAAGACAATTTAAAACATTTTTGAGGAAATATACTTTTTATCTTAATTTTTTTTAAAACATAAAACACATTTAAAATTATTATCTTTGAAAACAACCATGGAAACATATAAAGGATGTTTTAAAAATAATTTAAATCATTTCTTGAGAGAAATATCGTTTCAGTTTTGAAAAACACTTTTTAAAACACATTACATTTGGAAAGTAAATTTTATTTAAAAATAACAGTCAAATACTATAAAATATGATTTTAAAAAACATTCAAAACATTTATTTAGGAAAATAAACTTTTGTATTTTAAAAACCCTTTTTATAAAAAATTGATTTTTTTTGAAAACATTGTTTTGTATGAAAACAGATTTCCGACCAAAGATAGAAACAAAGTTATGTTTCCTTAAAAAAAATTACCAACTATTCTAATTACCAAAGAATGGAAGAAATGGTACTATTACATGAAAATAAAATTAATAACCATATTATAAAAAAATTAATATGAATTATTATATTTCAATATTAGAGACTTAATCTTATTCAATCTAGATATATTATGAGACTATAAAAAAATACTCTTACCACATTTATAACTTTAATTGTAATCCCCACGAAGGGAAAAACTTAAATTAAACATATAATTTCATGAAAATAATGATATCCATGATATAACATGTAGTGAACCAAAGTTTTTTAATGGAAATTCCCTTCTTATAATTATATCATAAAATAACATGAAAACACAACATAATGAACTACTAAGTCATAAGTGACCTTTAAACATAAGTTCTTCACTAATGTGTTTGAAATTTTGAAAATATGACATACACGGTTGTGTTCAAGATGATTTTTGGAGTATAATAAAGCAAAAATAATTTTTAGTGAATAGTAACCTACCCTTATGAATAGTAACATACGCTTATGAATAGTAATATAACCCTTATGAATAATAAATCATCCAACATAAGAGTAAACTTACCCATGAATAATTAAATAAAATTTAGACATCTTAGAAAGTGTCAATTTGACCTTAGTAAACGTTTTGGTATTTTGTAAGTCATAAATAATTAATTATAATTAATTAATTAATTTAAAAGAAAACTTATTTGCTTAAATTGTGTTCATTAATTATCAAATCAATGTCTTATATTTTTTAGATAAGTTTATAAGACCCTACGTAATTTTTGAAAGCACTATAAAATCAGTTTTAATTTTAAAAATTGTTTTTTAAGTAAATTATGATTTTAATTAAATATTAAATTAATAATTTATAGAAAATTATTTTTGAAAAATGGACTTAATTTTTGGATTCTAATATTCAAAAAATGGTAGGGGTAAATGTTTTGGATTTTTTATGAGATACTTGAATTTTTAACGAATAGTGAAATTCCGTAATTTACAAAAAAAAGCTAAATAAGCCAATTATAGAGTCATGTGTGATGTTCTACTGATGTAATCCACTTGGTTCGGTAAGAAATGATAAAATTAATATTCTTGATCATTCGAGACTCACTATTCCTTGCCTTAGGGGAAATTAATAAACTAATGAATTTTATATTAAGGAAACCCCTCTCCCCTCCACTAAAAACACCACCCTTCACACCCCCATTTCCCCACACCTCTCATGCTCCAAGACTTCTCTAAACTCTGCCCAAATATCTTCCATATCCCCTCTCCCACATCCAATAGCTGTCGGTATCATCAAAAGACCAATCCTAGCTTCCTTAAGGAGAATCTCAACAGGAGGATTTAAGAGGTAATTTCTCTCCCTCTTCTCCTTTAATTTCATTTCAAGTTCAAGTTCATTTCTTGATCTCTACCCACATATCTTCATCCAAATGGTATTGTAACTCCATTATTATACATATAATGTAATTTTATGATGTTAATAGGATATTATATCATCCAAACCCCTTTCCATCTTCCATTTATTTTATTAAAGAGAATGTTGTTCGTGAGGTGTTAATTTATCACCTTCAAGAACGACATGCGTCCTTATTCCATTTCTACCTTCAGATCTGATCATGAAACCATTTTTATGGTTGAAACAGAATTTTATATTTCTGTTATTTCCTATTTAATGTTCTGGAAATAACTTATGGCCATATTACTAAGAGATAAATTAAAACAAGTTTGTTGTGGTCGAAAAACCACCCAAATTAACCCAAATAATCACCATTTAATTCTTATCTAATGATTCACCCCCAGTATATAATATGATTCATTATAAGATAATTAAAACTTTGGTAATATCATTAATAACATGTAATATCAGTTCTGGATGTTTAGCCATGTTCTACCCGAACATCAATTTAAGAATAAAAGTGAACCACTCAAGAAACCCATAAAAACAAACATTCCCAAACAATGTTCTTTAAACTCCATAACTCGTCCAAAGGCACATAAAATCACTTAATAAAACCATAATGAACCATATTAATTTACAAAAGGTTATGGATTTCTAATTAATCAATATAATGTCATTATACAGGACATTAAAGAGAAGGAAGCATTCAGATACAAGGAAAGGGGAAATTCTCGAACCCAACATTCATCCTTCAGGTTCTCCCTCTTTCACTATCTTTTTGATATGGTTACTCCTTAAGGATAATTTTTTCATAATTTTCTTTCCTTTTATAGGATACACATGTCTATCACTGGTTTCTTTGTCAAACAAATTCTTTCCAAAAGAACTCTTATTTTAAGAACACACCTCATACTTCTCTCTCAAAGCGGACGGTTCTTGTAACATGTATATTATTCCATCTTTCTTTTATGAACCCAAAGATTATGAATGGGTTATTATGAGATGTAACCCATTCCCTTGAATGGGTTAGTTATGATATATATTCTATGCGGAAAGCATGATAATGAAAATCTTATTAGGTGATGGGTGCGCCCAGAATTATTTAGCACAATATGAATGTTAAATGTGACGGGTGTGCCCAAAATTATACAGCGCTCCAATGCATTGGGAAAAGTGATTAATCTCATGAGTAAATGTGAAATGATGTGTGGAAAAGATGGTATCTTGGTTCAAAATTATGTGTTTTAGTTAACCACTAATACATTATGTTTCATTTTTATGCATTGCCACATTTCAAGTCTTTTATTTATGCTCATCTCATATTGATGATCTTTTTACCATGTTATGATTATGCTCACACTATGCTATTTTGTTATTATCTATCATCTTTCTAGGGTTTTATCTCACCCCTTTTTATTTATATCCTCAAGTGGATACATGTACTATGGAGTAGACAAGTGCCAATAATAATCTAGAGAAGAAGAAAATAAATAAATGTTTATGCTTGATGTTTTAATTGTTATGTACGGTCCTAGTTTTCCCAATACACTAATCCTTTGGATCCTTTATGAGTAATACTATTATGTTTTTTATCTTTAAAATTATTTAATAGTAATGTAAGGAAAGGTCATGATTCTACAATTGGTATCTGAGGAAAGGTTAAGTTAATTTGTGAATTTGGATTAGTGAACCCTAGAGAAAACCACTAGCATGAGACTAAGTAAAAATATGCACACAAGAATATTTATATGGGGATACCATATGTTATGTTTTTGGTATAATTTTTTTAAATTAATAAGTTATTCATGACTTGTTTACTTATGTTTTGTTCTAACCTTTTCTATTTTAGAAAATGGTGGGAACCGGGAGAAATCAGGCCAACAACTCATTTGAGGGCCAATACAACGATTTCCCAAATGACATCCCCAATGATTTGGGAGGTGGACTTCAAAAATTCATGGAAATGATTACCAAATTATCTCAGGTTATGAAAAATAACCATAATAATGGGAATGTCCTCCTTCACCAAAGAGGGAGAAACTGGATATCAAATGTTTTATGTAGCAACAACCACCGACGTTTAGTGGATCTTCCAATCCACTAGTTGAGGAACAGTGGGTCAACTCCATAGAGAAGATCTTTTCGGTTATTCACTGTTCTGAGAGGGAGAAGGTGACCCTAGCCGTTTATTGTCTAGATGGAGAAGCCGATCAATGATGGTCTTTAATTAAGAACACCAAGCCGAGGGAGGAAATTGAAGAGATGGAATGGGAAGACATTAAGATAATGTTTCTTAATAAGTATTTCCCACAAACTCCTCATATGAAGATGGAGAGGGAATTCATATAGCTCAAACAAAAAAAGGAGATTCTTTCACAAGCTATGAAGTGAATTTCAAAAGGCTTTCATGGTACACTTCGGGTTTTTTTATCAACAATGATAGAAAAATTGATAGATTATTAGTGGATTAAAACCACACCTTCAAAAGGATCATTCAATTCAAGACTTTGGGAGTTATGAAGAAGTTATTCGATGTGCCCTCAAAGTGGAGATGGAGTTTAGAGAATGGTCCCATGGTTATGGGGATAAGAAACGAAAGATGGAGTTTCAAGATAGAGGATCTAATGAAAAAAGTGGGAAGAAAACTCAATGACCCACATGCCAAAAATATGGGAAGCTGCGCCATGGTAATTGAATCAAAGGGACGAGGAAGTGTTTCAAGTTTGGGAAAGAAGAAGACCATGCTCAAGAGTGTCTAAAAGACATAAAAAGGAAGGATAATGTGGCAGAATAAAGGAGAGAACCACTCATGGTTTAATGCTACAACTGTATTTAGCTAGGGAACTATTCAAGTCAGTGCACTAAACCTCAAGTTCTCATGGGTAATCAATGTCAGCAACCACTAAATCCAAAGGAACTAGGTAAGGCTTATGCAATCACTACTACGGAAGTGGAGCAAGATAATGAATTCGTACAAGGTACACTTCCTATTCACTCAAGAATGGAAAAAGTCTTATTTGATTCTGGTTCTACACATTCCTTTATATCTTGCATGTTTGCTAGAACTATATAATTGAAGCCCCAAAACCTTGAAGTGGAGATATCTGTAAAAACACCAAGTGGTGCAATCGTTTCATACCAAGTGTTTGAATCTTCTCATATTGGCGTATGAGTGAATATTATTCCGGAAAATCTCATAATACTTACCTTGGTGGAATTCAACGCTATAATGGGAATGGATTGTCTCTTGTTATAAATAGAACATATCAACTATCAGGAAAATAAAATATGTCTTCATATTCCAAATCATCCCATGCATCTCAACAAATTCAAGGAAGATCATGAATCTCCTTTAAAAAATCCTTCAATGGTGTGGATGTTGATTCCCTACAAAGAAGCATACCTCACCCAAATGGTTGAGTCAAAGGAAAGTGCCAACCTTGAGGAAATTCCCATCATGAGGGAATACAAAGATATATTTCTTGAAGAGTTACCCGGAATTGCTTCGGATCATGAGGTAGAGTTCTCAATTGAACTCATACCTGGAGCTACTCCTATATCAAAGTGTCCCTATAGGATTGATCCTATCGAAATGGAGGAGTTAATGAAGCAGGTGCAAGAGCATCTGGAAAAAGGGTTCATACGCCCTAGTGCAGCAGCTTGGGGTGCACCAGTGCTCTTTCTAAAGAAGAAGGATGGAACAATGAAGCTGTGTGTCGATTACCGGGAACTCAACAAGATCACCATAAAGAACAAGTATCCTCTCAAAAGGATTGATGACTTGTTCGACCAGTTAATAGGAGCTCAATACTTCTCAAAGGTGGATCTTCCTTCTGGATATCATCAGGTAAAGGTGAAGAATGAAGATATTCAGAAGACTGCCTTCCGTACAAGGAATGGGAACTATGTGTTTTTGGTGATGCCATTCGGACTTACTAATTCCCATTAAATCTTCATGGATTTTATGAATAGGGTCTTTAGAAATTACCTTGAAAAATTTGGGTTAGTGTTTATTGATGATATTCGCATTTACTCCAAGAGCAATGAGGAACATGAAAAACACTTAAGACTTGTTTTGGAAACATTAAGAAAGGATAAGTTGTACTCCATGTTCATCAAGTGTGACTTTTGGATGAAAAAAGTCACATTATTGGGACATGTGATCACAAGTGAGGGAATTTCTGTGGATCCTTCAAAGACAAAGGTGATTGAGGAATGGCCTAGGCCCTCTAGTGTCACAGAAATCCGTAGTTTTCATTGATTAACTGGGTACTACCGACATTTTGTGAGAGAATTGTCACGATTATCAAGCCTGCTAACTCAGTTAACAAGGAAAGGGGTAAATTATGTCGGGACGAAAGAATGTGAGGGAAGCGTCATGGAGTTAAAGAGAAGGCTGGTCACTGCACCTATACTCACACTACCAAAAAGTGGAAAAAGTTTTGTGATATACAATGATGCTTTAAATAAAGGCTTGGATTGCGTACTCATGAAAAATGATAATGTTATAGCCTACGACTCACGACAGTTGAAGATCCATGAGCAGAACTACTCGAAGCATAATTTAGAGCTGGCAGCCGTGATTTTTTCCTTGAAAATCTGGCAGCACTACCTTTATGGTGAGAAGTGTGACATATACACAGACCACAAGAGCCTAAAGTATATATTCAAAAAAATGATCTCAACATGCATCAAAGGAGATGGTTAGAGCTAATCAAAGATTATGATTACTCTATTCACTATCATTTTGGAAAGGCAAACAAGGTAGCTGATTCTCAAAGTAGAAAAGAACCTACTACTCTATCCATGCTGCGAATTGAGAAAGTCCCTATCTTCTTGGATATGCAAATAATGGATTTGGAAATCATGAGGGAAGGGGATACATACTACCTTTCCCAAATGATAGCACAATCATCCATCCAGGAGAAGATTAAGGAAGAAAAAGGGATGATATGGAGATACAAAATAGGGTGAATATAGTAAAGGAAGAGAAGCTACAAGAGTTATATATCGATGATGATGGTGTGATTCGGTTTGGAATGCAGCTTTGTGTGCCTTCATCACCTGGGATAAAGAAGGATCTATTGGACAATGCACATAACTCCACTTTCTCTATCCATCCTGGGAGTTCCAAGATGTATTGTGATGTCTGAGAACACTTCTGGTGGGATAACATAAAGAAAGATATTGTAGAATATATATCAAGGTGCTTGGTTTGTTAGCAAGTTAAAGTTGAGCGTCAAACGTCCAAAGGTATGATGAAAACATTTCCTAAACCCTTGTGGAAATGGGAAAATGTTACGATGGACATTGTCACGAGACTCTTAAAGATGTCAAAGGGAAATAATGTGATATGGGTTGTGGTTGAACAACTCACCGATACTTCCCATTTTATCGCTATTCAGGAAGATCTCTTGCTTGAACAACATGCAAAGATATATATGAAGAAATTGGTGAGACTGCATGGTGTTCCACTCTCAATTGTCTATGACCATGATCCAAGGTTCACATCTATATTTTGGAGGGGCCTTCAACATGCTTTGAGTACTGAATTAAATTTTAGCATGACCTATCACCCCCAAACTGATGGCCTGTCTGAAAGAACTATTCAAATGATTGAAGATATGATAAGAGCCTACTCTCTATAATTCAAAGGTGGATGGGATCAGAATCTCCTATTGGTTGAGTTCTCATACAATAATAGCTTCCACATGAGTATTCAGATGGCTCCATATGAAGCTCTGTATAGAAAGCGATGTAGAACTCCAACCTATTGGGATGAAGTTGGAGAAAGAAAGCTACTTGGACCCGATCTTGTTCAAGAGACGACATAGAAGGTTAAAGTCATCCAGAAACACATCAAATTTTCTCAAAGTTGGCAAAAGAGCTATGCTAACAACTTTTTAAGGGACTTGGAGTTCGACGTTGGATATAAAATATTCCTTCGAATATCTCCATGGAAGAGAGTCATGAGATTTGGGAAGAAAGGGAAGCTAAGACCAAGGTACATTGGCCCCTTTGAGATCCTTGACCACATAGGATCCATGGCCTATCGACTTTCACTTACACCGAATATGGCTAAAGTTCATGTTGTGTTTCACATATCACTTCTGAGGAAGTATATACCAGACCCCTCACATGTACTAAACTCAGAGGTGGTACAACTGGAAGATGATCTTTTCTATGAGGAGAAGCCGGTAGAGATTTTGGACCAAAGAGATAAGGTTATACACAACAAGAAAACCCATCTTGTCAATGTATTGTGGAGGAACCATAAGTTTGAGGAGGCAACTTGGGAACTAGAAGAGGAAATGAAGGAGAAAAACCCTCACCTGTTTGTGTAAAGTGAAATTTCAGGGGCGAAATTTCTTAAGGGGGGAAGAATGTAACAACCCAACGTTTTTAAATGGAAATTAACTTCTTATAATTATATCATAAAATAACATGAAAACACAAAATAATGAACTACTGTGTGATAGGTGACATTTAAACATACGTTTGTCAATTCTGTGTTTGGAATTTTGAAAATCTGACATACATGGTCTTGTTCAAGATGATTTTTGGAGTCTAATAAAAAAATAATTTTTGGTGAATATTAACCTACATTTATGAATAGTAACATACCCTTATGAATAGTAATATGACCCTTATGAATAGTAAATCATCCAACATAAGAGTAACATTACCAATGAATAATTATATAAAATTTAGACTTCTTAGAAAGTGACAATTTGACCTTAGTAAATGTTTTGGTATTTTGTAAGTCATAAATAATTAATTATAATTAATTAATTAATTTAAAATAGAGAGTATTTTCTTTAAATGTGTTCATTAATTATCAAATCAATGTCTTATAGTTTTTAGATAATTTTATAATACCCTACGTAATTTTTGAAAGCACTATAAAATCAGTTTTAATTTTAAAAATTGTTTTTAAAGTAAATTAAGATTTTAATTAAATATTAAAATAATAATATTTAGAAAATTAGTTTTTAAAAATGTACTTCAATTTTGTATTTTACACATCAAAAAATGGTAGGGGAAAATTTTTGGGATTTTTTCTGAGATACTTGAATTTTTGATGAATAGTGAAATACTGTAATTTAGAAAAATAAGCTAAATAAGCTAATTATAGAGTCATTTGTGATGTTCTGCTGATGTAAGCCCACTTGGTTCGGGATCACATGATAAAATTACTATTCTTGGTCATTCAAGACTCACTATTCCTTGAATTAGGGTAAATTAAAAAACTAATGAATTTTATATTAAGGAAACCTCTCTCCCCTCCACTATAAAAATCACCCTTCACACCCTCATTTCCTCACATATCTCGAGCTCCAATCCTTCTCTAAAATTTTCCCAAAAATCTTCCGTATCCCCTCTCCCACTTCGAAGAGATGACGGTCTCATAAAAAGACCAAGCCTAGCTTCCTTAAGGAGAATCTCAAGAGGAGGATTTAAGAGGTAATTTCTCTCCCTCTTCCCATTTAATTTCCTTTCAAGTTCATGTTCATTTTTAATCTCTACCCAAATATCTTCATCCAAATGTTATTGTAACTCTAGTATTATACATATAATGGAATTTTATAATGCTAATGTGATATTATATCATCCAACCCTCTTTCCATCTTCCTTTAGTTTCATTAAAGAGAACGTTGTTCAGGAGGTGTTAATTTATCACCTTCAAGAACGACATGCATTTTTATTCCATTTCTACCTTCAGATCTGGTCATAAAACCATTTTTATCATTGAACCGGAATGTTTTATATGTATTATTTTCTCTTTAAAGTTCTGGAAATAACTTATGGCCATATTACCAAGAGATAAATTAAAACAAGTTTGTAGTGATTGAAAAACCGCCCAAATAAACCCAAATAATCATGATTTAATTCTTATCTAAGGATTCACCCACAAGGATCTAATATGATTAATTATAAGATCATTAAAAATCCTGTAATAGCATTAATAACATGTAATATCAGTTCTGGATTTTTACCGATTTTCTACCCGAACATCAATTTAAGAATACAAGTGAACCACTCAAGAAAACCATAAAAACAAACATTCCCAAACAATGTTTTTTAAACTCCATAACTCATCCAAAGGAACATAAAATCACTTAATAAAACCATAATTAACCATATTAATATACAAAATTTTATGGATTTCTAATTAATGAAAATAATGTCATTATACAGGACATTAAAAAGAAGGAAGCATTCAGATACAAGGTAAGGGGAAATTCTCGAACCCAACTTTCATCCTTCGAGTTCTCCCACTTTCACTCTCTTTTTGATACGGTTACTCCTTAAAGATTAGTTGTTCATAATTATATTTACTTTTCTATGATATATAATTTTGTCACTGGTTTTTATTTCAAACAAATTCTTTCCAAAATAACTATTCTTTTAAGAACACACCTTTTACTTCTCTCTCAAAGTGGACGGTTCTTGTAACATGTATGTTATTCCCTCTTTATTTTGGGAACCCAAAGTTTATGAATGTGTTATTATGATATTTAACACATTATCTTACATGGGTTAGTTATGATATATGTTCTATGTGGAAATAATGATAACTATAATGTTATAAGGTGACGGGTGTGCCCGGAATTATATAGCGCAATATGAATGTTCCAATGTGACGGGTGCGCCCAGAATTATACAGCGCTCCAATGCATTGGGTAAAGTAATGAATCTCATGAGTAAATGTGAAATGATATGTGAAAACGATTCTAACTTGGTTCACAAGTATTAGTGGTAGTTAACCACTAAGACATGATGTTTCATTTTTATGCATTACCACATTTCAAGTCTTTTATTTTTTCTCCTCTCATGTTCATGATCTTTTTCCCATGTAATGATTATGATCACCCATGCTATATTGTTATTATCTATCCTTTTACTGGGATTTTATCTCACCCCTTTTTATGTATATCCTCAGGTGGATACATGTACTAAGGAGAGGACAAGTTCCAATAAGAAGCTATATAATAAGAAATTAAATAATTATTAATGCTTGATGTTGTAATTGTTTTGTACGGTCCTAGTTTTCCCAAGACACTAAACCTTTGGATATTCTTTGTGTAATAATATTATGTTTTTTATCTTTAAAATGATTTAATAGTAATATAAGAAAAGTCTGGGATGCTATATAACATGTTAATGAGGTATTATATACACAATAAAAAATAATATATGTGCATAACATGACATAAGTCTCAAAGAAGGAAAATTGTTACAAAAATCTTTTACCACTTTAGTAATTATGAAATAATAAATCACAAGAAATAGAATCATATAATAGATATGAAAATAACCACATATTAAATTATTATAATCATAAAATACATTCATGGGAACTATATACACTGCACATCAAAAATAAGTATTGAAAAAGTCATATATATCACAGAAATAAAAGTGAGATGGGAAAAAACCAAACTAATTGAGTATATTTTGAATCATGAGACCCATGGAAGAATAAAATCAATTGAAACTTTTAATAACATTAAATATATTAAATTTATGAAAAAAAAGTCAGGGGGAAGTATATACACTACACAAAAGAAATGAGGGTTGAATATGGTTTATGTCTTGGAAAAATAAAAGTGAGACTAGAAATCCCCTTATATTGAGTCTGATTCGTCATCACTGTCCTATATATTCTTGAATAACAGACTTATGATAATTACTTAATTTCCATATAAAATTTTACACGTTTATTATTAATTTTATTTTACTTATAAAAAATTAATATATAATAACTTAATCAATAAATTTTAAATCGGATGTTTTGACCATATTTTGTGTATACATCAAAAACTACTTAGATAGGTAGACTATGGTAAAAATGTAATTATTTAAACATATAAAGAAAACTAATAATGAAATAATTATTATATTTATACATAAATTTTAATTTTAAAACCCATCATGGAAGATTGTTATGAAAATTGAACCAACGTTACAATCATGGGAATAGTTGGTTGTACTTACGCATGAGAAACGTTTTCATTTATAAATGATAATTATAGAAAGAAGGTTAGTAATATTTATCTTTCTATAATGATAATTATATCACAAATACAATTATATTTAATTATATATACTAAATATATAATTCTTATTGTCATGGTGATGAAAAAAAGGAGAATCACATCGTTTTGAGGAGGCAGTAGTTTACACATCGACAAATGATGTTATCACTTTTCCAGTGTGTGAAAAAGGTAATAATGAAAGTTATATATTATATTTAAATAAATATAATTATTTCATTAATATCATATATATTTCATTTATATAAAATATTTTTATTAAATCTATCTTTAATACATTCTATATAAAGTGTGAATGAATCACATCACTTTGAGGAGGTGGTAGTCCATATGTCCAAAAATGATGTTATCATATTTTCAAAAAATGGAAAGAATGAATTAATGTGTGATATAATAATTACAGAAGCATAAATACATAATAAATAACATATATATCTTATAAAACTGGTATTTACATCATTATTACCAACCATGAGTGGTGGTAATGGATGAATGAAGGACATTAGTTTGTGAGATGGTAGTCCACCGTACACATGATTAATGTTTTTTATCCCATTTGATGTAAGTGTGTGAAGATTTAGGTCATAATGTTAAGATATAAAAATATAATTATTTTTAATATAATGAGTTTATTATATAATAATTATATAAAAATAAATTTTGTGATGAAGAAATAAATAAAATAAATGTGCTCGTTGAAGAACACTAACTCTTCTTTTGGTAACTTATTTTAGTTTGAAAAAATGGCTTCCTTGGGCTGATTTATGCCCAAATTTAAGCTTATATTATTATATTATATATGTTGTTTTTTATTTGGGAATATTTTGGATGATCTAAAAGGTTTGATAGGTGTGAAGAAGTGGGTAAAGAGAGTGCCTTTATATAATGGAGGAGGGGTGACATTCTTGTAAATACCAAAAAGAAAATAATATTGGGAGGTATCTATTACATAATTTTCTTCTAATAATGAATAAAATTAGATAAAATAGGGTATATCATCGATATATGTCCATGAAATGGGTTTTAGAAAAGTTTTTAGGTCATTTTTTCCAAACAATTTAAGGTAAACTACTAAGTAAACTCATTTTTACCTTAATCGCTATAATTAATTTTAATTTATTTCACTAATATTTTTGGTAAAACTCTAATTAGACCATCATAAAAATTATTATAATTCAAAATAATTAATTCTATTAGAAAAATTTAATTCAAATAATGTTGAATAAATTAATTTAAAATTAATCCCACATATGAGACGAAATAATAGGTTTCTAATGTAAAAATGTTCAAAAGTTTAAAATATTTTTATACAAAATTTCAATTTAAAATTTATTCCAACAACCTAAATTAGTTTAATTGATGTATAACTGAAATAAGTATAATTTATAACCAATATAAAATATAATTTAACTATATAAATAAATTAGATAAAAATAAAGTTTCAATTAAAATGCAGTGTTTTTCTCTATTTATCAAAAAATAAAACATCTTAGAAAGATACTAAGAATTCACCGTAAAATAATTATGAAATTAAAATTTAAAATTTAATTTTTTTTAAAATTTAATTTATAAAATGTTAAAATTTATTTTGAAAATAAGTACACCATCAAAAGGTGGCAAAATAACCTTTATAAAAATATAGTTTTTATGCATAAAACTGTATTTATTTTTATATCATATCTAAAAAACACATAGTATAACCATTAAATATTAGATTTAATTTTAAATATATTTATATATTTCATTAATATCATTCAATAATCCTAATTAATTTAATGTATTAAGATAAAAAACATTCAGTCCCATAAATATTTTTTTTTTCATAAAAACAATTCCTTTATATTCAATTGGTTGTTTATTTTCATTTATAGTTAATTGGTAAATAAATAATTAATTATGTAAATATGTACAAAAAATATTTTCGTAATTTAAAAAATATTATTAATTCCCTCCATTCCAATGGATAGATGATAACTATCATAATATTAATAGTATATTATTGTTCAGTAAAACTCAGCCTTGAATGTAACACAAGTTATCGATGAAACTCAATGTTACATTCAACAAAAGATAAAAGTTGTGTTACTTATAGCAAAATATAAACTATTAATTATTTCTATTGAAATATCCCAAAGGATTTAAATTAAATTTAAAGAAAATATTTCATAAAATCTCACGATGTTACACCTTGGTCGGTGCCCTAGTGTTTCATTTATCCCTTAGAGAGTTTGTGTGGGAATTATTATTGATTATTGTGAGTGTTACCTTAGAAACCAAATCATTAATGATCCTCCTGTGGATGTGAATTTTTTTCATGAACTTGAGAGACTATCCTCTATTATTTGGGAATGGTTCAAGCTTATGTATTTCCCTATCGAGAAAAGTTATAAGAGAGGAATTGGGTGGGATTCACTACACATTGAAATGCTTATAGATACATGGGATTCTTTATATGATATACTTTTATTTGGACTTCATGCCTAATACTATGTGAATTTCTTCACCTATAGGGTTCATATAAAACCCTGAGTTTTCAGAAGACTTTTTCTCGATAGTGTGTGGATATACCGTTGAGTTTCAAGATGAATTGATTCCCCAGTAGGTTATAGATACACCCTTGAGTTTCCATACGAATTACATACCCGATAGGGTGTGGATATGACCTTGAGTTATGGATGTATGGCTTTTCTGGAAGTTGTTGAATACACTCATGAGTTTCTAGATTCCCCTTCTTCAATAGGTTGAAAATACACCCTTTATTTTTTACATTATATATGGAGAATTTTTATCTGGGTTCTAGATGAAGGTACATTATTAGAGACTTCAATAGTGGTTGGAGTTGGTACAATCAATCTTTTTTTCATGTTAAAACCAAATTATCAATGATAATAATTTTATTTATGGTTCTGTAATTATTTTATTAATATGAGAATATATCTTACACATATACAAAACATTAATGGTTATGTAAGAGACATCGTTGTAGGTTCTTTATTGGGTAGTACTCATACCTTGATTAGGGGGCCATATAACATTGGTACCTAAGTATCATTTTCTGTTCATATTTTTGGTTGAGAAGATTCCAAAAGTAGCTGTATTAAGTTAGATAACTCAAATGGGATTTGGAAACCAGATGTGTTGAGGCTCTAGGTCGGTATTAGATCCCTATTTCTATTATTTATGTTTTTTTCATTTGGTATATAGGATTGGCCTGGTGGGTGATCAATTTCTCTATACTAGAATAACCATGATTATTTATTACTATATTCTTTCACATTACATTTTGTTATAACATTATTAAATTTTAATGATTTTGAAAACTCTAATCATTTGTTTTAGATTAAAATAATTGGGTATAGTCTCCCCATAGTTACACCCTAGACCCTCACTAAAAGTCATCAACCTCTGAAATAGGGGGAGGAGCTCATAAGCCCATACATCGAATGTCATTCTGAGAACTATCGAGTGGTATAGGGAAGTGAGAGATTAAAGCCATGACATGAAACATATTGAATTATTCCAAAACGTGACCATTTATCTACATTAAAACACCCAAAATATTTTTAGATACATCATCAATTATTGTTAGAAAATATTTTTTACCTCATAGTAAATACAACTCTATGGGAATATTAACATCAGAACACATAATATATAATAACTCTAATATCCTAGATGAAGTAGTGATGAATGAGGCTCTATGCTATTCCCATAAAAGTAGTTTTTGTAAGAATCAAGTTATGAATCCTTTTTAACATTGATATACTTATTCCTTTCTAGGGTTTATATCTCTCTTTCACTCATGTGGCTAAGTATCCTATTATATATATTAGATGACACCAATTTTTATATTATGTTGCAGCTTTCTACACATGTATTGACATATTTTTTTAAACATATCACATATGTGGCCTTAGGAGATGATGATGGATACTTTCATCATCTTCTATGCACCATTTCTAAATATATAGTTACATGATTTCCTCTCAAAGGATATTCATGATAAGAGGTTGACCCAAAGGTTTGGAACATGTCCCACATCCTTTAGGATGATTGTTTATCCATCATTCATCTTAAATTTGATATCACCCTTGCCAACATTATTTTTTAAATGGGTATTATACATAGTAAATGAACCAAAGTCACTAGCTCGATAAGTGATGAAATACTCATGATGTGAAGTGATGTGGTATGATGCTTTGGTATTGGACCTATATTCTATATCTTCTTCTACTTTGTGAATTCAATTCTCTTCATCATCATTGGAGAAAAAAACTTCTATAGTGATAGATACATGCGGATATCCATTTATTTATTTATTTTTATATTAATTAAACATTGACTTATATTAAATTTTGATAGTTCTTCTTCATGTGTACCTCCATGCCACAATGGTAGCATTTTTACATTTTCCTCTTTTTATCTATGGAATTTCATTTTCCCTTACTTCAAAATCTGATTCTTTCCCTTGAATGTACTACTTTACATCTCCCTTGCATCTAAAGTATGTAAGTTATCATCCATTTATAACCCATTCCCTTATACTGGTCCTCCTCATTAAAAATTGAATCCATTACCATCAATATAGTATGATTTCCTTCGAGCACTGAGTTCTTGAGGGATACCACAATTGTATCCTAAATATCAAAAATTGTGCAGTGTATGTGTTTCACCTGATATTCTTAATCTAGAGTCTCAAATACATCCACTATATTATTCACTAGGATTGGAAACTGACTGGTTTGTTAATATATAGAGTGTCAACATTATGGTTGAAGATTCATCATCCTGACCACAATGTGATTCACTGTTTCATTTTCACCCTTATACCAATGTGTTAAACTAATATTGTATTGAAAATTATAAAATTAAGAAAAAATTTAACTTCATATTTGATTCAATTATTTTTGGTTTTATCACTGTTGAAAAGGGAAATGTTACTTGTTCTGATAATTACAATATAGGTGGAGATGGTTTGGAGGGCCCATTACAAAGTTCCAGAGGAATGGGCCAAACTGTATGGGTTCCAAGCACACTAGTGGACTCAACCCCTCACATATAATAATCCATTTATCCAATTGGGATGAAATTTTGTGGGATGATCCAAATTATTTGGTATACCACTCTTTGGAAGGAACCCAATCCTAATTCGTCCACATAGAGGCCCATACGAACCAGTCTATCAAGGGAATCAAATCTGCAGATTGCGAAATGTGTTTTTCTATATTCTATAGATATCTCAAAAAATAATTTTCTAAATGTTGAAATTTTTTGGTGGAGGTAGTAAAGATGTGAGGATAAAATTTTTCAATTTTTGAAAAAGTGAGATAATACTAAATGGAGGTCCAAAACCATGGTCCAAGTGGTTTCTAGAAATATGGCGGCTCTAAAACACCTTCCAATTTTCCTATTAAATGAAACCTTGGGAACCCCATTTGGAGGTTCGATCCAAGAGAAGATATATACTATTTTGGATACCCAAATAAGTCCTCTCCTTATACTAGAAGTTCTGGAGGCCCCTATCTTCATAAGAGGACCAAGGATGAAGGTGGAGATCCACCCGAGCCTCCTCCTCCCCTCGATGGAGAGCTAAATGGGGGAAATTTATTTCGAGGGAGCTACAAACACTTGGGAGGGAGTTATAACATTTTTTATGCTACTAGATTTTTGTAATTTTTGTTTGAAATATTTCATTTAAGTTTTATCTTAACATGCTTCTTCTTTGATTGCTTTGTTTTTATTTAATCATGTAAAACACTTTTTATCTCAATACTGACTGTGTTGAGATTTCAAGTGGGGATATTTTGTTGATCCTATTGGAAAACAAAACAATCATTTTTCATATTTACATTCATGATATTTAATTATGATTTGGAATCCCTTGTTCTATTCTTGAGGTCCAAACATAGACAACATGTTTTTTATGTCAAGGGTTAGTTCCTTGTTCATCGTTCTATGAGGCAAGAGGGGAATCAAGATCTTAAAAACCCTCAACCAATGAATTTCATTTAACCAGAGAAATTTTCAGAATAGTGAACTATCCATGTTTTGTAGTAAAATTTAAATTACCTCATTCTCTCATAATTCTTAAAACACCACTTTAATTTATCAGCTATCAAACTCTTTAAATTAAGTTATTTTTTTAAAACTATTTTCAAAACCACCCCTTTTAGTACTTTTTATTAAAAATACACTCTCTAAATATATAAATCCTCATTAATAGATGACCTAGGGTCTTCCATAGACTATAAAATCATCTTTAAATGATAATTTAATTTACATGTTATGAAAATGTGACAAAATTTTGGCACCTTTTATAGGGAGCGCTTTTATTTTTTGTGTGTGTTTTTTATAAGATATTTTTAAATTTTGTGAATATTTATTTGTTTTACCTTCAATATTTTAAAATATTTTTGTGTTCTAATTTTTTATTGTGTAGGTTCTGTGCATGAAAGATTCTACTCTATGAAAATTTAACTCCTTTAGAACTTTAACTAGAGAGGATCTTATGTTAGAGACACTGAGATGTACAAGACATACCTTTGAAGGAGGAAAAACCACAACTTGAGACATTTATAAGCCTATCCTCTTTAGGAACAAAATTAGAAACTAAAATTATCATGTATAACATGGATTAGAATAATAAAACACTAAAATAATTAACCCCTCTTGATGTTGATACTCAATCCAATTATATTTAAATTCAAGGAGAAGAACATAACATTGAACTAAAATATGATCTAATTCACTTATTGCTAAGATTTCATAGAATTGCTGGAGAAGATCCACATAAGAATATAAAATAATTTCACATTGTGTGTTCAATATTAAAACCTGTAAAGGTGGCTAAATAATAAGTAAATATTTGGGAATTCCCTTTTGCATTATAAGGCACTAAAAAAGATTGGATTTACTACGTTAATTCAATAATTAGAGGCTAGGTGGACATGAAACAAGTTTTTATTGAAAAATAATTCAAAGACTCAAGAACCACAATAATAAGGAGAGAAATTTTTGGTATAATGAAATCTCAAGGGGAAAAACTTCTTGAATACTATGAAATATTTAAAATTCTTTGTTCAAGTTTCCCACACCACCAAATAATCGATCAACTTTTAATTCAATATTTTTATGAATATTTAAAAACCATTGATAAAAATATGATTGATACCACTGTAGGTGGTTTACTAGTTGATAAGACCCCAATAGCTACAATAACCCTAATTGAAAACATATCTCAGAGCACTAAATAATTCGGTTCAAGATCAAATGTTCCAATTCAAGGTGTCCATGAGGTACAACGAATTGAATTTGAGAAGAAGGTGGACATAATGTTTGAAGAGGTACGTACCCTTCTTAGACAACTTTATCTTCCCCATGGGAAATCCCAACATCCGCCTCCTATCCATTGTGGTGTTTTTTATTTCAACACCTACTATTTTGAAAAATTCTCTCAATTGATAGAAACATATGAGAGTTTTGAGACAATATTTCTAGGTCATACCTATAACCAACCCTTTAGGAAACAACCTTACTATCCATCCCAACCTAGGTGTAAAGGTAACCTAGCCTAAAAGAAAGGGGGTATTCATTCGAACCTCATCAACCATGTAACAAAAAAGGGTAGATTAGTCATTCCCCACCACCACTAACAAATAACCAACCACCAAAAAATCATTTCTAACCACCTCTATAATATGATCCTAGCATAAAATACATGATGAAACAAATGGCTACCAATATCCTCCAATTCCAACACAACACTCAAGAATCCATACAAGTCCTAAAAACCCACTTATTCCAACTTTCCAACTCAGTGGGGGGAAATTAAAAGTCATGGGTTGGGTAAACTACCCTCTCAACCACTATTCAACCATAAGGATAAGATAATTGTTAGTGCCATAACCCTTCATAGTTTAAAACTACTTAAAATCAAAATTAACCCTCCGTTAGAGTCATCACATCCTAATGAAACTTCTATTCCAATCTTCTCAAATGATCCAAATAAGAAAAAACATTTTCCTATGAAAAATCCCTCTAAAAGAAAGAGTGTGTCTCTTGATGAGTCGACGGGCACAATAATTTTTCTTAAATTTTCCCAAATGTAATCCCAACCAAGAAAAAAAAACAAATCTTAAGAAATAAATATTGGAAATATTAAAAAAAATTCTGGTTAACATACCCTTGATTGATGCCATGAAGAAAATTCCTTGATATGCTAAGTTTTTAATGGATCTGTGTACACACTAAAGGATACATCAATGTGATTAGAAGGTGAGCTTTGGGAGGATCATGTCCGCATTGATAGAGCCATCAATCCCTACCAAATTTAATGAATCTGGAACATTGTTAATTCTATGAAACATAGTGTAGAATTCCTTTTCCAATGATAGGTTTGATTTGGGTGCTTATATAAATTATATGCCCCACTACATTTACAATTTATTGCTGGTTGGAGGACTAAATACCACAAGAATTGTTGTTTAAAACGAAAATAAGAGTACAACACACCTCACTGGTGTGTTTGTGGATGTTCTTGTGAGGATACAATATTTAATTTTTCATAATTATTTTTATATGATAAAAATGGAAGATTATTGGGTGAATGGACATACCACTATTATATTAGGGATTCCTTTCTTGAAATCTTCTAAAACCATAATTAATGTCCACAATAGTACATTATCTATGGTGTTTTTTGGTGATATTTTCCTGTTCAAAATATTTAATGCCATGAAGCAACCCTAAAAATAGGATTCCCCTCTCTCTATTAATTTAATTGACGTACTCCCTTCCCCAATAGAAACTTATTTTCTATCCCATGATTACCTTTTTGATTTTTCATCATTAATTTAAATTCTAGGAAATGAATCATGCATAGAATAATGTACCAATCTAGAAAAATTTCATGCAGGTTTGTTAATTGATAATTTATTGAACACTGAGGATCCTATGACCATCGATGATACTTCTAATCTTGTTAAATCTCATTCCACATTTGAGGATGTCACTGTTAAGAAGCTAGATGAGATCAATAAACTCCCAATTTCACAATCAATCCCACAAATCCAAAATCTACCTGAATTAGAACTTAAACAAATACCTTATGATTTAAAATATTCATATAATTAGAATATAAAGAATATTCCTATAATCATTTATAGTTCACTCCATATAGAGCATGAATTGTGACTTGTATATATTTTTAGGGAGTATAAACAAGATTTGGGATGGAAACATTCTGAAATTTTAGGTATTATCCCATCAATTTTCATATATCATATATTGTTAAATAATGCAGCTAAACCAGTGAGGGAGGAACAATGTCGACTAAATCCAAAACTTCTAGATATTTATAAAAAGGTGGTAACAAAATTATTAGTTGTTGGAATAAATTGCCCAATCTATTATAGAAAATGGTCCCGTCTAGTTCAAGTAGTTAAAAAATCTTGTCTAACGGTAATTAGAAATGAAAACAAAGAATTGGTTCCAACCCATTTGTAGAATAGTTGGCATCTCTGAATAGACTATCAATAACTAAACCAACACATTAAGAAGAACTATTTACCATTACCATTAATTGACCTAATTCTAGAGAGTCTAGCAAGGAAGTCCCATTACTATTTTCATGAGGGGTATTCTAGATACTTTTAGATCCATATTTCCCCTAAGGATCAGGAAAATAAGACCATTACTTACCCTTTGTCACATATTCATATATAAGGATTACAGTCGGTTCGTTAAATGCTCTGGGTACCTTCCAGTGATGCATGGTTTGTATTTTTTTTAGATTACTTGAAGAATTGCATGGACGTATTCATCGATGATTTTACTATATATGGATCATATTTCTGAGGAATTTTTGAGTAGTTTTGGTTCTTTCCTACATCGCTATATTGAAAATATTATTGTATTAAATTATGATAAATTTCATTTCATGGTGAGATAAGGTATAATACATAGTCATGTCATTTCTGGGGATGGTATCCAAGTTGATAAATCAAAAGTGGATGTTATTTATTATATAGAATATGCCAAAATGTATGGGATTTCTTATATTATTCTAGATTTTACCATTGTTTTATTCACGAATTTAGTAAGATTACACACCCCTCTCCCTCTTACTCTAAAAATAAAAGGTTTTTTTTGAAAAAGAATGTGAGGAAGATTTTAATAAATTTAAATGGTGTCTCACCTCACCCCTAGTAATCCAACCAACTCAGTGGGATATACCATTTGATCTCATGTGTAACGATTCTAACAATGATTTTGGGGCATCCTTACCACAATTGGTCAATCGAGCTCCACATGTCATTGACAATTATTCTCATACTTTAGACCCTACACAAGAAAACTACACCCCAACTGAAAAATAATTACTTTCTATTGTGTTTTCCTTGGATAAATTCCAGTCATACCTTCTAGGTTCCAAAGTCATTGTGTTCTCAAACCATGCATCGATTTTGTATCACCTTAAGAAACTAGAATCCAAACCACATCTCCTTTGATGTATGCTCTTACATTAGGAATTCAATATAGAAATTAGATATAAAAAAGAGTTAAGAATGTGGTGGATAACCATATAAATAGGATCCACCCATCCACATACATTGACTCATCCCCCTATATTATCATAAATTACATGTTTATAGATGAGAAATTATACTGAGTGAAAGATTTTATTCCTTAGTATACCGAAATTGTAAATTATTTAGTAGTATATTGCATTCATGTTAATCTCAACAAAAACCAAGATGACCATCTGAAACACGAGTCCTGTTTGTAAATTTGGGCTGACCCCTACCTTTTTTGCACATGTAATGATCAAGTCTTTAGGTGTTACATTCCCAATAGCAAGTTTCATTCTATCTGTAGGTTTTTCCACATTATTTCTTATAGGGGCCACATTGGTACCCAGTGGACTTCTCGCAAAGATCCTTGATTCTGATATCTTTTGGGAAAAACATTTTTAGGATGACCATGGTTTCTATAAGTCTTATTATTGCTATTTGAGTTTGGAGAATGTCTCTAAAATAAATGAAATTCCACAAAAACCCTTTCTCTTTCTTGACATTTTTTATGTTTGTGGAATCGACTTTATGGGGACATTTCCCAATTCCTTTGATATATTGTACATTATTATATAAATTTATTACATGTTAAAATGGGTAGAGTCACAAGCCACAAGGATAGATGATTGATAGACGGTTTTTGAATTTTTGAGAATCCAGATTTCTTTTTGGTTTGGATTAACTAGGTTCATCATCATTGACCAGGGTTCTCATTTATGTAACCAAACAATGAAATCACTTAAGTGTCGATATGGTGTTGGGCATCGAGTGTCTATTTTAAATCACCTATAAACTAATAGTAAAGCTAAAAAGTCAAATATAGAGGTAAAAAAATTCTTGAAAAAATGATTCAGCCTAATAGAAAATATTAGAGTCTTCGAATCAATGATTCATTATAGGCCTATCATGATTATTTTGAAACTCCCATTGGAATGTCACCCTATTGGCTTGTTTTTTGAAAGACTTTTCACCTCCCTTTTGAGATAGAGAACCAATTATTTTGGTCCATTAAATAATGAAATTATAGTCTTTCTTGTGTAGGTTCTCAAAGGAATTTATAGATTAAATATCTAGATTAAATGAGAAGAGATTCATATAAGATATATGTAATTTATAAGGAGCGAACCATGGTTTACCACCACCGTCTCATCCTTCATCGTCAATTTCACATTGGGTTGAAGGACCTCTTTTACAATTAAAAGCTGATTTAGCATCTACGTACACTTTGTTCCTGTTGGTTTCACCCATACACTGTTACTAATGTTTATCCATTTTGTGTTTAGGTACAAAATGTTGAAATAATGAAAACCTAAACTGTCAATGGGAAGTGACTTAAGAATTTTCATAAACCCCTTCTAAAGTCCCCAATATAGGAGATCTATTTTTAAGAAGCAACTTACAATTGACACCTATCTGGTTTTATCCTTCCTTCCCACATTCTCTTTTATTATAGTGAGGACACTGCATACTCTTGGTGTGGGGGATGTGTATATTCCTGGGTTAGTTAGGAATTTTAATCATCTTTATTCTTTTTATATTTTTTTTCTTATTGGATAATATTGTTACCTTTCCCCCCTTCCCCCCTCACTTTTGTGTTAGAATTTTAATTTTTGATGCCCACATCCCCATGGAAAATGATTACATCTTATTCATGAATGTTATTAAAAATTCATAAGGAATTTATTTACTTCATTTTGTTTTAACATTTAAAAATAATCACTGATGAAATGTGTGTTTTAGCATGAATTTAATATTAAGGTGTAAGTTTTTAATTAAAATTTATTTTTTTGATGATATAAATGGTTGTATCATTTTTGAAACATCTCAGAATAATGGTAGCCTTTGTGCGAGTATTTTAATGGAAAATCGTTTCACATAATTTCTCCACACATATTTGCATACAACCATGAACAATGAAAGATTATTACTCAGTAAAAGGTGAATATAAGTTTGGGTAATATTTATCTTCTTACCAAATTTATTTTTCCATATGTTCATTCCTTATTCGATTTGTTTCATTACTGTTCCAGATTAAACTATGTGTGTGTACCTATTATCTGATTGTTTTATGCCGTAAAAAATCACAAAAATGTGTTTTATCTTGGGAAGGTCAATAAACACCCTTACTATAATTTTTATCTTGTTATAACTATAAAACTTAGTGTCATGAGGAGATCGAAAAAGGGTATATAGAAGAGTGTGTGGTTTGATCCAAGTGAAAATTTTAAAGAAAAACAAATAAATTGTAATAATAAATGAGGGGAGTGATGAAATGTACAACAAATAGGAATATATAGGTTGATAGCTTAAGGTTTGACTTACAAGAATTATTAAGTGATTGGGGTTTTAAATTTTATTGAAAATGATGCTGGGAATGTTTGGTGGACAAAATCATTTAAGCATAAAATTTTAAAATAACCTATATTTAATGGATAAGAAGTGGAAATAATAGCATGAAATGGTTGTCACAAACACACATGGAGAATTAGTGACATGGTTAACTTTTGAATTATTTTCGGAAATTGTTATCACTCATCTCCTTGAATTTCATTTTGATACAATTTATGAGACACCTTTTTCCGTGATAACAGATAATAACACCTTTGTGTGATTTTTTATTTGAAATTTTTTTTATCAGGAATCAAATATTTATTTAATGTTAAATATTCATGAATTTGGGAATATCTACATGCATCATTTTGGAATTGTTACCTTTCCCAGGAGTGAAAATATTTAGGTTTGGTGGTGTGATCACAACATAATTCGCAGTTTAATTTTCACCCTTACACCATTGTGTTAAATTAATATTGTATTGAAAATTATAAAAATAATAAAAAATTACACTTAAGCATTTATTCAATTATTTTGTTTTTATCACTATTAAAAAGGGAAATGTAACTTGGTCTGATAATTTCATTGTAGGTGGAGATGATTTGGAGGGCCCATTACGATGTTCAAGAGGAATGTGCCAAACAACGCTGGATCCAGAAACACAAGTAGACTCAATCATTCACTTATACTAATATATGAATCTAATTGGTGTGATCTAAAATTTTGTGTTATACAAATCTTATGAAGGAACTCAATCATAATTCATTAAATGAGAGGTCCATACAAACTGATATTTTTAAGGAATCAAATATATACAGAGTCAAAAGTAGTGTTTTATATTATATCGATATATCAAACTGTAGTTTTCCAAATGGTGAAAAATATTCGGTGGATATAGTAAAGATGTGGGACTAAAACATCAAACGTTAGATATGACATTATGGAGGCCTAAAACCCTAGGCCATGTGGTTTCTAAAAATATGGGGGCTTACAACCTCTTTACAATTTTCCTATAAAATGATACCTTGGGAACCCGATTTATAGGTTCAATCCAAGATAAAATATCTTCCATTTTCAATGTATAAAAGATTCCTCTCAACATTCATGATGTTTTGGAGGCCTCTATCCTCATATGGGGATCATAAATGAATGTGAACGTCCCCAAAACCTCCTCCTCCTCTTGATGGTGAGATAAACAATGGCCGATTATTTCAAGGGAGATAAACACACTTGGGAGGGATTTTTGACACTTTTTTATGCCACTGGTTTTGTGAAATTTTTGTGTGAAACATTTCATATGTTTTTTATATTAATATGCTTCTTTTTTGAGTGCTTTATTTTGATTTAATCAAGGGAAACACTTTTTTATCCCAACACCGATTAAGTTAAGACTTCAAGTGGAAATTTTGGGTTGTTCTGATTGGAAAACACAAGAATTATTTTTCACATTCACATACATGATATTTAATTATTCTTTGGTATCACTTAATCTATTCTTGTGGTCAAAACCTTGTCAACATGATTTTTGTTTCAAGGGTTGGTTTCTTGTGCATATTTTTAAGAGGCAAGAGGGGAATCAAGATCTTGAAAACCCTCAACCAAATAATTTCATCAAAACTTTGGAAATTTTCATAACAATGAACTATCCAAGTTGTGTAGTTAAATTGAAATGACATCCTTATCTCATAATTTTTAAAACACAAAGTTTATTTATTAGATATTAACCTCTTTAAATTAAGTTATTTTATTAAAAATATTTTCAAAACCACACCATTTTTAGTAATTTTTATTAAAAAGTCAAACCCTAAACCTGTCAAAGATCTTTGAGAGATGACATAGGTTCTGTTATAGACCATAAAATCATCATTAAATCATAAAAAATTTGATGTATCATGATGAAAAAATCACAAACTCTTTAAAAATATGATCTTATTTCAAGTGTACTTTTACTAATATGTATTCTCTAACTTCGACCATAGTTTGTATGTTCTAGTTTTCAGTTTCCTCCACTTGAATTTTATAGAGACATTGGGATTGACTACATTTTTTCAATGGGGTTAAAGAGAACCATAAAATTAAAGAGATATTCAATTCAAGACTTCCAAATTGAATTGTTTTTTGATGTAAACATGTTCATCACTCCCATAGATGGTCCCTATATTGAATTTCAATTCAGTTAAAATTTGAGAATAATTTGGAAAACTAGAGTGTACCTTTGCATCTTGAATGATAAAAAATTATAGAGTCAACCCTCAGATCTATAAAAATGGAATCCTATTGATCAATATATGATCAAAATGGTATCAGTGGTCAAGATTGATTGATGAAATGATGCCGACATGACATTAACATGCACAACAGAGCACTTGCTTGAAATCTCACCAAATATTTGACTAGCATGGGGACAATATCGTATTATTTGTTAAGGGGTAACTATAGTTCCTAAATTTGAATTGAACTTTTAATTCCTATAAGGATATTGTTTTGTCTTCATTTGTAATGATTTATCTTGCATCATTAGAATTATCTGTACATGAAATTTTAGAATCTTCCTTAAAAAAAGAATTCAGATAACTTGAATTTTTATGGTTACTAGAAAATATCTGTTGATAATTACTATTTTGATATCATTGGATTTGATTCCACTTTTTTTGATTCACTGATAAAAAAAAGAATTAATGGAAAAAAATGGAAGAAAATTGAGATTTATTTTTCAATAATAAAGGTTAAAAAATTCCACCTCTCACTCCACCGTTTCATTCTCTCATATAGAGGTCTATTGATTTTTTAATACAATGATCTCTATTGGATTTAATTTATAATCTTGGAAAAATACCATAGAATCTTTTTATAGGCATGGTAGGAGGAGTCCATGTTTGACACAACTCCCAACTAAACCCAACAACACCCTCTTACTTTTCTATCGATTCCGAAGGAATAGGTGCTGCACATATAGAATGTGAAACAACCATGTTGGATGTATTGGGGGTAACAACCAATAATTTTATAAATGAAATTCATCTTTTTAAAACTGTTTCATATTTATTAATAAAGGATAATTTTCATACATTATATAATGAAAACAACTACATTTCATTATAATAATTTGAATATTAAACTTAGAGAATAAAAGTGTCCATGATAATTGAAAATATTTCAAGGAGATAAAAAAGAGAAAATAATATAACTAAAATATGAAAATTTAGATATGATCAATCCTCCAGAATAACCACAACCACAAATTAAGATTTAGAAATGAATCATAATATCAGTAACACAATATTCATCTTGAAAATAAATATATATATAACCTTTATAGAAAATATAAATTAATTAATAATGAATGGAATATGTGGTATATATAGAAATTAGGGAACCCATATGAATGATACAAATTCGACTGTTGGAATAGTAATATAACTATATGAATAGTAACATGACCGTTGGAATAATAATATGATTATTATTAGGAATATTAATAATAATTTTATAATATTTCCATCAACTTTGTAAGTGTAAATTAATATTCAATTATCTTATAAAATGAAAATATGACATATTTATATAATGATAGAGGTAAATAAATATTTTAAAAATAATTTAGCAGGTATTTGTATTTTTGTAAAATAGAAATGTTTTAATTGAACTTTTATAATAAATACAATTATTTAAATTAAAATTTATTTCCATAAAAATTATTTATAAATTAATATTAAATTTTATTATAATTATAAGATCACTTTATTAGACCATAAGTAATTTTTGAAGGGGTTAAAAAATTGATTATAATATTACAATTGGTATTTTTCAAATAAAAAAGTTTTTTATTTAAAAATTTATTTTATCATATTTAGAATATTTTTTATAAAATTGATTTTATTTTTTTAATCATCATGTTGAAAAATGGTTAGGATAAAATTTTAGTATTTTTCTAAAACAGTTGAGTTTTGGTTAATAATTAAATACAATATTTTAAATTATAAGAATTATACATGAATTTTTTAGTCATGACTAATATAAAAACCCATTAGTTAGAAATCAAATAAAAAATTTAATAAATAAATTCATTAGAATAAATACTACTGACAATCTCTATCCAAAATAATAAACTTATTAATATTATTTTAAAAAACATTCATGTTACCCCCTTATAAATACTACCCCTCACTACCCTTATCCTCACACATTATATTCCTTGGAGAATGCAATATTTTTTACCCAATTACCTTACTAAACCTATATCCCATGTCCTAGAGCTAATGGTCCCACCAGAAGAACATTTACAAGTTCCCTTGGAATTATTTCAAGGAGGTGACAGTTAAAATGTAATATTCTAAATTTACATCTTCTAAATTCATTTGTTCTTATAACTTATATGCGAATCACTCATCCAACATGAAATAATAAATCTATTATAATGTATATAATTTAATTTTATATTGATATTGGAATATATACCATCCATACCTTTCTCATCTCCTCTTATTCTAAAAAATAGAACCATTGTCTATATTATGTCAGTTCACCACATTCGCAGACAATGAGTTTCCGTTATTCAATACAACATTTATGGAAAGATTAGATTAAATTATAATGGTTTTAAATTACATAATTATGTATATTATATTTTTTTTTATTTTTTAATGAAAAAATGACCATAATATTAAATAAAATGACACTAGTTCTTGATGGTCGGTAAATCCGTCTAAATGAACTAACTGTATAATGATAACATTTTTACTAAAAGAATCATCCCCATGCCAGAACAACAATGGGTATTTGGGGCCATTTTAATTTTTTTTATTTAAATGAATAAAATTTAATTTTACTTAGGGATTTGGATCCCCATTTTACAAGAACATCCATAATTATACAAAAGTGATCCAACTATAAAACCAAAAAATGAACACCCTCAGAAAAGTAAAATTTAACATTATATATCATTGAAATGATTATATATGACTATAATTAAATTATTATAAATAAATATACTTGGAAACAGTTATTAATTAATTAATTAATTAATATAATTTCATTTTCTAGGATGTTAAGGGAAAGTTCATAATGATTTTGGAACATATGGCATGTGATCTCTATGAACCACCCTATTTTATTTGAGTTACACTTTTAATAAAATTTCCTCAATTTATATATTTATTCTTACTATATAATTCGTATATATTATGTATATATTTCTCATACACATATACCATGTTTATTTATACATTCCTTAATGGGTATATAAATGTTTTAAAGGTTCCTTCTCAATTTCTTTTGAAAATCCTATTAAAGGGAACTTCTCTGTTTTATTTAAATCGTTTAAATTACCACTAAATGAAATTTTTTAAAAAATAAAGAGTTTATAAAAAATAATTATTATATTTAAAATTATCTTAATTCACTTTTGTTTTTATGAAAATTATTATGCTCCTACCCCCTTTACAAACTATTTATTATTTCCCCCAAAACCTTGCTTAAGTGGAACATTGCCAAAATTACATAACCAATATTTTTCACATATCAAATTTATTTGGAAATCATTTATCATGATATTTTTTTATTTTATTAAGTTAAAGGAATTATTTAATCCCTTATTTCATGGACATCATTATTTAATCACTTATTTTTTTTGATATGAAATCTTTTTCACATATCCACTTTAATTGGAAATCATTTATCATAATATATTCTTATTCTTATTTTATTAAGGTCCAAGAATTATTTAATCCCCTATTTCATGGAAGCCATTACGATATGTTCATTGGTTATGCCTTATTATAAGATTATGAAACCCATTTCATTCCATGAATAATCATTATATTTAAGCCTTATGTGTGATTTTTATTTATATGAAACATATATGCATGTACATGTTATGAAGGGTGAACCCAAAAAGAACTCTAATGCTTTAGGTAATGTTTTATTCTCATGAAGTGATATGTATGATATTAGGGAGTGAACCTAATCCATGATGGGACTTTGTAAACCATGTGATGTTGTCTTAGAGGTTATCTTTGACTTATGCTTATGCCATATTTTATGGTGATGACACATTTCTATGTTTCTATGATATTATGATTTAATGTTCTGTATGTTATGACTCCATATGATTATTTATGATCCATTCATTTTATGTTATTTTGTCATGACTTTTGACTCATATTCCATGCTTCATTTCCATGTTTATTAACTTACTAGTCTTAATAGCACACCCCTTTGTTTATATATTTCCCCTGGTTATCCTATGTAGATTAAAGAGATCAAATGGATTTAATATTTCATTAATGAGATAAAATAAATAAGTTTTATTTTAGTTTCTTGTTGTCTACTAATGAACCTACTCTTCCAAATACACTAGGATTTTTTATCCTTGGTACGTATTTAATGTATATTTATTTAAAAAATAATGTAATAATACATGAAAAAGGATTGGGTATCTATATTGTGTTGGTGAGACTGGTTAACCATCCATCTATCAAGGCATCTATAAAAAATATAATTCACAATAATAGCTCAAATTGGTTAACCAAGAAGTAGCGTGGGTTTGGTCTGGTTATCCTCAGTGAAGAATCACCATAAAGTGACACTCTAAATAGTCATCCGATCTATTGGATAAAAATAATTGACAAGAATCATTGATGAAGAAGTTATAATCACAAATATTATCTGAAAAATCAAAAAATGAATAAGAAAAACACAAACATGAGGAAAATAGACAAAAAATAAGAATCCCATATGTAATAACAATGGGATAGTGAACAAAAGACCCCAGGTAACTCATAAAATAAATGAATAATAATGAAATTTTAAAAAATTGCATATATAGAATTTTTTAAATTAGAAAATAGAGTATATAAAAATGTAAAAATTTATTTTTAAATAAATTTAATAACCAATTTAAAATAATTCACCTCTAAAAATAAATATTTTTACAATTTAATAGTGTTTTTTCTCCCATGTCATTGAACGAGACACATATTCAAAATATATAACAATGTTTTTATTTTAAAAATGGAATGCGTTTAATCAAAACATCTACTAAATTTTCATCCATGTTTAACTTTTTCACACAAAATATCAAAAATTCAATGAATTATCTAACAAATTGAAATCTTAAATCAATGTGTCATAACCTACCATGACATACATAATTTCTAAATAATTATAGAGTATACTATATATTACATAATACATTAATATTATGAAATGATAATGAAATTTCATTAAATAAACCTTTTGATCATATAACTTCCTTAATGGATTATTTTAGAGTAATTTATTCCACTTAAATATTGGACAATGTAATAAAAAAATACATGTTACATATCTCATATATGTGTCCACAAATATAAGTTAATACATAACCATTTATAGACACATAATTATATCAATATAACTAGTGTCATCATAACAAATAAATTCTTGTTTAAATTAAAAATTCTTACCACATAAAAAGGAATGATCTATGGATATAGATAAGTACCCAACAAAAAACTTTATTTTATACTAATGAAGTTCCCTTAGAATATTCTTAAACCAATTAGGAATATAAAGAAAGAAACATTTTGACTCAAACATATCAGGGCATACATAATGATTCCAATAATATTAGTATAATGAATAATCTGTTTTTGACTTAATACAAGTGTATTGGTTTAGAAACAATTTAAAATGATCTATAAAATTTATTCCAATAGTTTTTAAATTTTCAAACATATAATGGTTCAAGATTTTGATGATATAAGCATCATTTTATAAATAAAGAAACTTATTTTTCTGATCCCTAATTATTTCCATGCCTAACATATACTTTGTATTTCCCTAATAATTTATTACAAAAATTTAATTTAATTTTTTCTTAACATGATTTATAAGCTTAATGTTTTTACATATGAAAATCTTATCATCAAAATATATCAGTAAGTATAACATTTCATGCTTAAAAATTATATAATGAAGAAATGAATCCAGTTTTATTACATTGAATCCATTTTATAATATAAAATAATTATATTTATTATACCACTGTCAAGTTGACTTCTTTCAGATATAAAATGTTTTTATTTAAATTGAAAAAATTATTTTATTTAAATTTATTTTAAAAACCATCCGGTCATTTCATATAAATTGTTTTTTATAAATTTCTATTTATGTAAGCGATTTTCACATCCAATCACACAATATGGAAATCAGAATATGTAGAAAATAAAAGAAGTAAATGAATTGATGAATGTTTAAAAAAGGGGGAAAATATCACTATAATCAATACATTAATATTAAGAAAAAATATTTGAAAAAAAACTTTTATTTGAATTTAGATTTTCTTGTTTTTTATTTTTATTCTTCTTGAAAATACACTTACACCCTATTAATTTACCCTAACTAAGTCTATTCATAATAGTCCAAGTGTTGATTTTATTTAAAAAATAAATATAATCATTCATCGTAAAATTAAAAATAATAGAATCTGTAATCTTCACAAATTTATTGTTTGTCTAGGTGTTATCATCTAATATGTCCTAAAAAAATATTAAAACCACATCCAACCACATCGTCATGGAAAAATCGAGATGGTGGTTGTATGATTATTCTATCATTGAATTAGGGAAATTTATATTATTTTGTGTGAAAAACTTGTTAATTATAGAAATAAATAAATATTTTTATTTATATGTTCTTGTTTTATTGATTCATAACCATCTTAGTTTTACAAATAATTTAATAAATGTTTTCAGATGAAAATTGAATAATTTTATATAACTAAATTTTTTTCCATGAAATACTTGATTTTATTTAAAGATAAATTTATAAATTTTAGAAATTGAATTTTATAAAATTTAATTCATTTTTATATCATCTTATCTGATTTTTATTAAGGTGAATTTATGATATTTTTCTAAAAAAGTTGATTTTTCAAAGAGTAGTGAAAATGGTGATTTATCATAATACTTTCATTTTTTATGAAATTATTATGATGTAAAAATGAATTAATAAATTTTAAAATATTAATAACAAAAATAGATATGTTTAATGAGTTAAATAATATCTTTTAAGGCATTATTTTGAATTTGAAAACCCGATTTTAACTTTTTTGAACATATGATATATTTTATTCAAATTCAAAACTATTTTTCAGTTTTTTCATTTAATGGTATGGTTGTAAAGTTAAATTCAATTTTATTTTAATAAAAAGAAAGAAAACTTATTTTTTTATTCAATAAAAAATATTTTTTAAAATAATTTTTTTTATTTCAATGTAAAATCATTTGTACACTTATATCATGAATTTTCTAAAAATTGTTTCGTGCATTTTTTGTTCTTATTTTAAAAGTAAACTTCAATACTTATAGAATTTTATTATGATAAAATGGATTCAATATTTGTAATTATAGTGTGTGAAACTTTTTATAATTACCCTTTACTTTTTGTTATATTAATATGTTATCATGGTAAAAATCAATGTTAGCATAGTTATAGTTAAATTGGGTTTAAAGGAATTTAACTCAGAGATAAGGATTAAAATGTACCAAAATATTATTTAAATGTGATTGGTTGAGTGTTTTTATACCCAATAACTTCTTATATTTGTATTTTTTTTCCTTTTTCCACATATCGAAGAGATATAATTTTCATATTTTAAAACATCGAATAATTATAAGAGTTCAATTCCCCTCATTTATAAAAGGGCTCCATTTATTATCCCTGTTTCACAACTCTTGATAAAATTATATCATCCAATACCTGATCAAATCCATTCCCAAAATTCCTCCCCACAAACTAGAGGATCTTTTCTCATAAAATATAACATATAAGGATTAAGGTGTAAGTTAAAGGTGGTTTTCCAATGAAGAGGTATAATTATTAACCGATTATTTTGATTTAATTTATTCTTCAAAACTACATAAAATATTATGTAAAATTGTTAATATAATAAAATAAGTATCTTCTATATGTTAAAATGTTATTATTATGTATGTAAAACATTTTTCCATCACTTTTTTCCATCCTATGGGAAATAAAAACAAAATTTGTGTGTACATGTGGATTACGACCTACACAAAACGATATCTTATTTTCTTCTCCAGATCATATGGATGGTTAAAATGATGGATAAAATAAATATATATTATATTTTTGACTTAATTATGATTTTTAAATAAATTTTTTCAATTTCATTTTTACCCTTTCTATCCATTGGAAATTAATAATGTCACTCGTGCGTATGCATAAAATATGACCTCTACAAAGTGATTCGATTAAATTATCATTACCAACTCACATGGATGGTAATAAAGATGGATCTAATGAATAACTATAAATTTTATAATATATTTTTATTTTTAAATATTATATAATTTATTCCTTTCACACATGGTAGATAAATGAAAATAATTTTCATGCGTACAAGGGGACTACCTTCTCAATAAAGAAACACGGTTCATTTTTCATGAATTATTTACATGGTTGGATTTAAAAGTGAATATATTGTATACATATTAAAATTATAATATTTTTAATATTATAGAGTTATTTTAACTATAACCCCTTTGACCATGGTCAATGCATCATTGTTATTTTGAGGATATAAACTAAACAACCAAAAAACATTTTATATAGACTTAACCATTTTAGGAAATAAATAAAAAAGGTTAAAAATGAAATAAATAGAATAATGAAAATGGAATGGAAGTGAAAAATTTTCTTAAGAAATTAAAAAACCAAAATGAATTTATTTTTCCAGAGTTAGAGAACATATGAATCTTGATGTGACCTAAGGTAAGGTATTTTCCTATAAAATGCTGTTTTAAATGTTTTAAACTATTTATCCTCTATATCCACGTTCTTTTAAATATATCAAGAATTATATTATTTATACATAAATTTTTGATAAATTTCATATTTAAATATATTTTAATTTATTCACAATTTTTTAAAAATGAATATTTTCAAAATTTTACATATAGGTTATTTCAATCTTTTTTTAAAAAAGTAAAAAAATTATGTTTTTAATGTATATGGATTTTCTACCTTTTCCTGTCATCATAGAAGTTTTTTATAAATATTAATCTAAATTTTCCATGGTTATTTTCAAAGAAAATAATTTTCTCAATAAACTATATTTTTTAGTTTTAAAATATTTTTATAGGGAAATTGAAACTTCATCTCATCTTTATATGATAAATAAAAGTGTTTTCCTTCTATGTTAATATGACTATTTCAAGTGTTTTATGATGAAAAGGTACAAGATTACAAATTTTTTATTCATAATATTTTACTTTAGATTTATATATGATGATGTTTGAGCCCAATATAGATCACAACTATAGGTGATCCAGATATCTCTTTCCAATACATTGGATAATGAACTATTTTTAAAGGTGAAAATGAGGGAGATAACTGGGCAAGATACTCCTGTAAAATTTATTGGGATTCAGTTATTCTAAAATGCGTTAAAAATGAGTTAACATGGGTTATAAATATGATGCACCAAGATAATTATATTATTATTTCATGAAAAAGGCTTTACAGAAATATTTTGATTTTATGAACTAAGGAAAGCATAAAGGTGAGAGGTTTGTTTTGAAAAGGAATTTTTTCATGTGTTATCATTTGAATATTTATAATTTCATTATTTTTAACATGGTTTTTATAGGTTTAAAATGTTTTCTTTAACAAATATTGGTTTTCAAATGTATTAATCTTTTATTTACATGCTAAATTTTTTATTGTGAAAAAGAAAAAATGTTTTCATGGATTTTCATATTTTTTACCAGAAAAATGAGATTAAATTAATTTTATATCTCCAAATGAGATGTTATTTTATCACCAAAATATTTCAAATTTTTTTAATATGATCTAGGTATAAGTGAAAATTTTAACTAGGCCATGATTCACACTACAATTACTTTTATTAAATGAAGTTAATGTGTCTTGAATAAAAAATGTGTATAAACTTAATTACATATTTTTTTATTAAAACAATTGAGTTTTGTGTATGTTTCCAATTTTTAGGTAATTTTTTTAATTACATAAAAATATAATCATAAAAGATCCCAATAATTTAGAAAAGTTAAATACTTACTGTTGAACTCATATTTATGGGTTGTTAAAGTCCTGAGTTGTTATATTTGGTATCAGAGAAAGGTTTAGATACCCTTAGAGGTTAAGATACTATTAAAAGGAACTTTAAAGAGACAATAATTTATGGTTATATTATATTGAGATATAATTTGAAAATTTACAAATTGCTTTGTTTAATCCATGCCTATTAAGAATGGCTTTCCACAGAATAAACAAGATAGCTAAAATAAAAAGGAATCAAGAGGATAATAAACTTACGGATAAAAAACTTGTAATTGTTTCAATAGATTAGTTTCTAGTAGTTTTTATTCTATTAGAATTGGATTTAAATTATGGAATCTATGAAACTGGGCAACCAAATTCCCCCTAGAGGAACATGTATATAGTGGATCATTTCATGAAATGGAACCCTCTAATATTCAATGGATCCTAGGACCCGGTGAAAGATGAAGGATGGATAAATAATATAGAGAATATATTTTATTTTTTGGGATATATAGGATATCAAAGGTCATAACTTTTGATTTATTGTTTTGAAGGTGAATCTTATTGATGGTTGTCTTTGATTACAAATACTAAGGAAAATATGATATTGATTCCATAGAGTGGACATAATTTAATGATACTTTTCATGAGAATTATATTAATATATTATATGTTTTATAAAAGAAATAATTATTTTGGAGTTGAATAAAAAGAAAGAAGGCTTAGTGGCCACTTGTGATGAAAATTTTACCAGATTTTCTAGGTATGCACCAAATTTCATTATAGATCCGGAGATTATAATCGATAGATTTTTCATAGGTCTAGAACCAATTTTATGAATTGTGGTTTCCTCTCAATAATTTAAAATTAATATTTAATTTATTCATTGTTCTATGAAAGTTAATATGGATTATTCAGATACTTAAATACTTTTTTGGTAACAAGAGTAACAAGCAGTCACAATGGAAATAAATAGAGAAATAGTCAACCAAGAAATCTGGTGGTAAGTCCCCAAAAGGTTCAAAATTTGGTAAAATAAAATTCAATGAATATTTGATAGGATTAATAAAGTTTTAATGTTGTATTAAGATTGGTAATTTGTCTCATGACTGCATTAAAATATCTTTTATTAGGATAGTAATGGTAAAACAGCTAGTCAATAACTGGTGAGATGTTTTGTTGAAATGAGTTTTATCAATATTCTAATTCATACAAACAGTTAATTATTGAAAGTGAGAATCATCAAGTCCAAAAGAAAAAAGGTATGCAAAATTATTTTTCTACTACCATTGTAGATGTTAATCCAAAAAATGATGTGGTTTCAGGTATATTAATTGTTTATTTAGATTATTCCAATCGGTTGTTTGATTTAGGATCTATGCATTATTTTATTTCTATTAAATATTCATGTAAAATTGGAATTACATCTCAATAAATGAGGTTAGAATTATTTTTAACAACTAATAGGGGTATTATAAAGGAAAAAATAATTTATTGAAATCTTCTTGTTATCATCTAAGGAATGGGTTTTTCCATAAACCTTATTCTAATTCCCATTATAGAGTTTGATGTTATTATAGGTATGAAATGGCTATCAGTTTAGGATGCTAATATATATTCCATGTCTAAAGAAGTCATATTCATTTTTAGAGTGAGATTCAATTCTTATGTAATAATGATTTCATACCATTTATAACATATCAGGAAGTTGAGAAACTGATAAAATATGGAAGATAAATTTATCTTTTACAAATTGTTGAAAAGAAAATAAACTATTAAAATCAGTGATATGCAAGTGGAAAATAAATATTTTTATATATTTCTAGATGATTTACCTAATTTTATTCATGATCACAAGGTTGAACTTACTATTGATTTAGAGCCTTATCCTAATCCACTTTCAATACCACATTATCAAATGGATTTATTTGTGTTATTATAATTGAATAGGTAGTCACATGAGTTACCTGATAAACGTTTTATTCACCCTAAAACTTATACATGGAATGACACCATTCTTAAAAAATGAATGATGGTTCCCTGATAATTTTTTTAATTATATATCACTCAATAATTTCACTACTAATAAAATTTATCCATTAACTCATATTGATTATTTATTTGATCAGCTCTAGGGATGCCATTATTTTTCAAAGGTTGACCTCAGGACCAATTATCATTAGCTGAAGGTTAAGGGGGAGGATATTCTGAAGAAAACTTTTTGTACTATATATTTTCATTAAAAGTTTGTGGTTATTAATATTGGATTATAAAACACCCCTGTGGTATTTATGGATATAATCAGAAAAGTGTGTAAGATCTGAGATTTTTCATAAAGTATGTTTTTGTTTATTTTTCAGTTTAATATCTTTATTTTAGTCAAATAAGTTTTTTCCACAGTTCATGATAAGGATCTTGGGTGTTCTGGGGTTTTAGGGCATGAATGAGGAGGAAACAAATTATGGGCATGTTGCACGGTCTGCGCATTATTAGTGGAAACTAGGTCGAGCTTCCCCGATTAACATGTAACCTTGGAAAAAGGCATGCACATGGTTACATAATGGTTAATATAATCATGAATAATTCCCAGGAAACTGTGCAAAGAAGGGATTTTGGGACAGTGTCTCACACACAATTTTCACATATTTTGGAAAACCGTGGGGGTAAAGCATGTGGCCCAGTAAAATCATGAAATTTACAAAATTGATGTTATGGGATTTTAACCCCAACTCATGATTTCCTCTTTTCTTACTCCTTTGAACTATAATGACAAACCAAAGATCCCAATATCTCTAAAGGGTGTTTCTACTTCATCCCTAGGTCGTTTGGAGTGCCTTCAGATGCAGATTGAAGATCCGGGTAAGGCCAATCCCTCTCTTACATCTCTTTTTGGTTTAGGGATCCCACATTTTCCAAAACATTATCCAAATATCTAAAAACCAATTTTTGGTGATATTTTTGTTGAAGCATAAAAGGTGGGTTTATATCATGATCTAAAGTCTCAATTAAGGGTCTATTAACCATTTGATTTGAGGTAGGGGGTCTATAAATTTTATCCCATAGTTTGTATTTAGATTTGTGTATGTAGGGTTTTATTCTTGGACATGTTCTGATGAGTTCTTAATTATATTAGAAAGATGTGGTATTTTGGGTGTTCAAATAACCAAATGAACCCTGTTGATCCTCTTGGGATGCATGGAGGATGACTTGAATTAATTTAGGGCCACCCATGTGGTGTAGTGACCCTACCAAATGGAGAGAAAAGAATGGTAACAACTAAGGGATTGTTTGGTTAGTATGTTAATGGGATTAATGGAAATATGATAAGGAATTATGTTTAAACGTGAATATGATTAGTGAGATTGAAATGGGAAAATGGGAATTTGGTTTAAATGGATATGTGATATAAATGATGAATATGTTAATGGATTGTGGCATATCATTATTTTCCAATTTATTGATATTGTGGTGATATTGCTAATGGTATTGGCTATGCTTGGTTATAATGTTGTTAATTATAGAGAATGATAAATAAGCATGAACACATGGCTTGATAGAGCGGTTTATATAAATGAGGTTCTACACCCATGGTTTGAGTTGGACTGAGGCTCTAAGATCCACCCTCTAAATGCAAAGGTTAGGGAAGGGGATATAGTTCTATTCCCTTAACGGTTTCATTCTATCTGAATTGTGGCTTCGAGGTGAGAGTAGTTAGATTTTTGTGATGTGATTCTCTTGTTAGATAGGACATTATCTATTTATTCATGCATTGAAGACATTGATCATGCCTAATCCGTTTAACACTTTAAAAGGGAGAATAAAACCATGGGATATCTACTTGACTTGATATTTTGTAGAAAACGTTATTGGTGGCCTATTTATTTTTACTTACTCCCTGCTAGGGCCGTCGTTGGGTGCCTGAGAAGATTTCTTGCAGGTTTGGACAAGGGAAAGGTCCCTATTCTAGGAACTTGAGTTAGACATGGGACATGCATGGATGGGGTTCCAAACGTGAATTTGGGACCATTTTTGGGTTTGTGGTTTTTTTCTTTATTTTGGGTTTTGTTCTCTTAGCATTGTAGCATGACATGCCATTTTTACTATTGACCGTGGTTTGTACCCCATTAGGGAGATGTTTGACTATGCATGTTATTGGCTGTTGCCTACTGGTTCCTATAATTATATTGTGTTTTGTTATTTCATACTCTGGTAAAGAGGGTATATTCTCCCCCTGTAACCTATTATACTCTCACTGCTATATGGAAACCTATGGTGTATAGGGAGGCACGCTTGAGGTCATGTGATAACCCAGCCCAAGGAACTGATTTAGTGGCACTCAGGTTGGGGATGTTAAAATGTGGTATCAGAGGCGATATTTTAAATTTATTAGTATTTGGGGATGGTAGAAGGATATTAGGACAGTGTCGAGACTTAGTAATAAGCTCATGACTTAGAGTATCTAACCCAAGTATGGGGGAAAACCCAAGTTACCCTGGGTGGGAATTGTTGTTCTTGTTGTGTGTTGTTACATTTGACGATATTTCACCATTGGGTGATACACTTGTGGTGTGATTTAATTGTTTTATGATATTTTTCTCATGGTTAGAATGCCATAGGTTGTGCATTCATGCATAGTTCGAGGAACCT
This sequence comes from Viscum album, assembly GCA_963277665.1. NCBI lineage: Eukaryota > Viridiplantae > Streptophyta > Magnoliopsida > Santalales > Viscaceae > Viscum > Viscum album. Next base: position 394,796,980 of record OY728151.1, on the reverse strand, counting down.
ATGTATATAAGTGACATGAATCTTAGTAGACACACACACATGGGACAGGTGTGTGAGACATAGAGGGTAGAATGCATTTGACTTTCTTAAGAGTGGTGAAAATTATGTTCAATGAAACAATACAAACATGTTGAAATGGTAGAAATATGTTAAAAAATAATTAAGTAATTAAACATCATAAAGGGTGGTATGTGAAATGAGATGTTATTTGAGTAATTTGTGATGTGATAATAGTATTTAAATGGTGTTGATGGTAATTATTGTAGTCGTGTGAGTAAGTTACCTCATATTGTCCATGACCAGGGTAGGGATGGTTGAGGGTACTATGTTGGTTATGATCAAACCTAGTTGGGAAGTGTATGTGAAGTGGTTTGTTGGGGGATATTAAAGAGTCTTGCTTAATGTTTGTGAAATCTTTATACACAGCTTTATAAAGCTCGTGTTTGGAATTATATAGAAATTCCTCCATGAAGATGTGTTCTGGAAGGGAGACATGAGGACGTCGATGAGAATGATCCCCCAGTAGTGGAGCAGGAGGATCTACTGGTTCAAGATAATAGGGAAAATATGTTCCATGAGAATATATATTGTTTTATGTAGATAATGGAACAGGACCAAGGGTGGGTTATACCAAGACATTTGAGATAACCACGGAGTTTCAACTACAATACCATATGACCATCACAGGAGAGGGTGGGCTAGGGGAAACAATGTTTTGGATAGAGTCTATATAGACTATTTTGACTATCTAGAGACTCCTATCGAGATGTGATTCAAGTTGGCGGCTTATATGCTGAGAGTTTAAGAAAAGTTTTGGTGGGACATCATAGTTCAAATAGAGCATATTGAAGAGATGATGTGGAAGGATTTTCAGGAATGGTTTCTCGAGCAATTTTACCTAGAAACCTTGATGCATGAGAAGGCTGAATATTTCATGAGGTTGACCCGGGGGGAAATTTCAGTAATAGAATATTCTAGTAATTTCATCGATTTATGATGTTTTGTTCTAAAATTGTCTAAAGATGAGGATGTTGTGGAAAGCATTTCTAGGATATGATGAGTCATGATATCAATTTTTAGGTGAATATTTTACATCTGAAAAGGTTTGCTGAAGTTAGGGATTAATCCCTCATTTAAAAAGATAACCTGAAGGGAGATTTGAGTAGTGAACTTTTTGTTCCATCTGGGAAGGAAAGTGGTGCAACATCTGAGAGTAGGAAGCACCATTTTGGAAACATCCATCAGGGTGTAAGTTCACAAAGAAAATAGAAGAGGGGACCAAAACATAGAGTGGTGACCTGATATACTGTTATCAGTGTGGTAGGACTAGGCATATGCATGGATAGTGTCCCCTATAACAAGTCGAGTGCCGAGCATATGAAAAACTAGGATATGTGCACTGGTTCTGTAGGAACCTGAAGAAGTCAGGAAATGATGGGAGTCAGAGGTAAATTCTGAGTGCTGGTAGGGGGTCAGTTAACCAATACTAGGAAGGTAGTTGGAGATCCACCAGTTGGATAGGTAAGGGTAGGGAACATGGAACTCTGGGGAGAGATCATTCGTACCAACAAGGCAGTGAAGTGTAGGGTACCCAAGATGGAGCCCAGGGTAGAGGAAAATGTCTTCAACATGCAGTTCAAACTACATCTGAGGGAAGTGATATCGAATCATCTACTGTTTGAGGTAGGATTATTGAAACTTGCATGCTTTCTATTGCTTTATTTGATATAGGTGTTACACATTCCTTTATTTCTGCTCAGTTCATATTTATTTTGGGACTAAATGTAGAGAGTGCCTATGGAGTAATGTCACTTGATACTCCATTGAGGGTGTGAGTTGAGATCACTAGGTAGTGTAAGAGTTATGGTTTAGAGTTTTATGGATATCTATTTTTATGGAATATGTTTATTCTGGAGATGTTAGGTTTGACTAAATCCTAGTTATGGATTTGTGGGTGTTGTATCAATACCATATCAATTGTTACAAACATATGGAAATGTTCACATCTATTGATGGGGACACTTGTTTCCTTCTTGGTGAGTGAGATATTCGATAAGGACGTATATGACTGATTTGCCAATAGTTGAGGGAACTCACAGCTTATGTGGCTTGTCTTGCGTTAGAAGAAGGATTAATGGAACAAAAAATATTTCCTCCTGTAGTAGATCAATTTTAGGATGTTTTTCTTGAGGAATTCTTGGGGCTACAACCTAAGAGAGATTTCGAGTTTGTTATTGAGTTTCTATCAGGATCAGAGCCAGTTTCCATTCCACCATATCGAATGACACTAACAGAACTCCAATAACTTAAGGTTCATCTAGAGGAGTTATAGCATAAGGGGTTTATCCTTCATAGTACATTTCTATGGGGATCAACTATACTATTTTCCAAGACTTCTGATTGAATGTTAAGGTTATGTATTGAATATATGATGTTCAATCAGATGAAAATATAGAACTGATACCCTCTTCTTAGAATCAATGACTTGTTTGACCATATTAGAGATGCCTTAATGTTTTCTAAGATCGATTTAAGATTAGGATACCATTAGTTGAGGGTGAGACATTATGAAATGCCACAAATAGATTTCTGGTGTAGGTACGGGTTGTATTGATTTTTGGTGATACCATTCGGGTTGACCAATACACCATTTTTGTTCATGGATTTGATGAACCAAATATTCCACCCATAGCTAGATCAGTTTGTAGTTGTATTTTTGATCCCATATTAGTGTACTCAAGAACTCAGGATGATCATGCCAATCATATTGACATCATCTTGAGTGAAATAAGAGATCATAGGCATTATTCCAAGATAAAATCATGACAGTTATGGATTGTTAAGGTTCACTTATTTGGACACATCATTTTCTAGTTAGGTTTGTTGGTGGATTGAGAAAAAGTGTAGGTTGTGGTGTCTTTGGAGAAACCCAAGAACGTTTTTGATGTTCATAGATTCATGGGGTTGGCTGGTTATTACCAAAGGTCTATTAGGGACTTCTCCCATTTAGTAGAACCACTCTCTATCTTAACAAATAAGGGGTTTAAGTTTGAGTGGTCCGATGAATGTGAAATGATTTTCAAAAGCTAAAGAATCGGCTAGCCACCACACCGATTCTGACCTTACTTGGATCGGGTAATGAGTACATCTTGTTTTGTGATGCATCCAATGTTAGTCTTGTTTAAGTCCTAATATAGGATGACTGGGTTGTGGATTTTGGGTCAGGACAATTGAGACCACATGAAAGAAATTATCTTACTCATTACATTGATCATGCTATTGTGGTTTATTACTTGAAGTGTTGGAGGTGTTACTTATTGAGGGAACATTTCACGGTGTATACCAATAAGAAAAGTCCCAAGTACATACTCTCTTAGTGGTATTTGAATATTTGATAGTTAAGGTGGGTCAAGTATCTGTATTCCTTCAATTTTGGGTTGGTCTACACACCAAGAAAAGGGAATAGTGTTATAGATGCTCTGAGGCAGAAGACTCAAAATCAGGTGGTTCAAGAATCCAATTTAGTTTGGAAGAGGATGAAATTGTTTGTTGAGATTCACCGAGAGGTATAAGATGGGAATAGGTGGATGGATCTCACTTTTATTGCAGTTGAATTCAAGCTTTGGATCCAGGTCAAGGATAGTCAGTTGGTGAATCAAGAGTGTTTGGATATAAATGAATGTCTTAAAGGTTTGGAGTCACATTTTAGTTATACTGTTGGTGATGATGGAGTTATCTATGTTCCGGGCTATGTTGTGTTATCCATGGGCATGCACGAAGAGTTGATCAATGAGTTACATTCATTAAAGTGGACAGTGCATCCGGGCTTGGCTAAAATGTGTCATGATCTTTGTTGGTAGTATTGGTGACCGGGAATGAAGAAAGAGCTTGTGGGTTTTATAGTGCAATGCATTACCTGTCAACAGGTGAATTCTGAGCATCATCATCACAGTGGGTTATTAAAGTCATTGCCTATTTTAGAGTTGAAGTGGGATAACGTAATAATGGAATTTTTAGTGGGTCCTTGGAGGATGCCTTGAAAGAATGATGTAATATGGGTTGTTATGTGTCAGTTGAATAAATTGGATCATTTCTTATCTATCTAGAAAAATCATGTAGTTTATCAGCTGGGTGAGTTTTATATTCAAGTATTAGTGAAATTTCATGGTGTGCTGAGAACCATAGTTTCAGATCATGATCAGTGTTTCACATCGTTATTATAGGAGGGATTACAAAAGGTGTTTGGTACCTTGGTGTTGTTGAGTATGGATTATCACCCACAAACAGATGGTAAATTAGAGTGTACAATTCAGGTATTGGAGGACATGTTGAGAGCTTGTGTTCTGGATTTTAGTGGTTATTGGAAAAAACACTTACTTCTTATTGAGTTTTCTTATAAATTTTTTTTCCAAGATACAATTCAGATTTTTCGTTTTGAGGAACTCTATGGGAGTCCATGTAGATCTCCATTGTGTTGGTTAAAAGATGGGGAGTCTAATCTATTGGGGCTGAGTCTCGTGTAAGAGATATCTGAGAAGGAACGATTGATTTAGAAGCGGATGAAAATAGCTCAGAGTAGGCACAAGTTGTATTCATATCGATGTTTTAGACCTCTCTAGATCATGGTGGGTGAGAGTGTGTTTCTTCAGGTGTTTCCAAGGTTGGGTCATCATCAAATTCAGACGTAGGGAAAGTTGGCGCCCACGTATGTGGGGCCATTTGAGATTATGGAGAGGATCAGACTCATGGATTACCGATTATCTGTTCTAAAATGGTACAATTGGATGCACAATGTTATTCATGTTTCTAAACTTTGATAGTATCAACCTGATCCATCTCATGTGATAAACACTGATGATGTTGAGCTAAAACCTGATGCATCCTTTGAGGAGAATTCGTATCGTATCATAGATCATAGTGATAAGGTCTTTCGGGGTAAGGTCATGACTTTGGTTAGTGTTATATAGAAGCATGGAAATGTTCAGGAAGAATCATGGGAGTGAGATTAGAAATACAGATCCAGTGGCCCAATCTCTTTGCTTTGGAGACTCAATGATGCTTTGGAAGATTGGGTGGAGGATGATCCATCCTAAGGTGGAGAGGTTGTTAGAATCAGGTTTTTTCTTAAGGTATTTTTGTTTTGTTTATGTTTCTGTTTATGTAGTTTATTTTCGTCAAATAAGTGTTTCCCAACGTTCATGAGGAAGCTAAAGGGGGTTCTGAGGGTTTGGGGAACGAATGAGGAGGAAGGAAAATTATGGGCATGTTGTACAATCTATGAATGGTTAGTAAAAACCATGCAGAGTATCCCTGGTAACCATGAAACCTTGGAAAGAGGCCTGTGCCTAGTTACTTCATAGTTAAGCTAACTGTGTGGAGTTTCTAGGAAACCGTGCAAAGGGGTGATTTTAGGATAGTGTATCACGCACAATTTTCACACAGTTTGGAAAATAATGCGGGAAAACCGTGCATCCCAGTAAAATTGATAAATTTACAAAAATTCCATTATGGGATTTTCACTCCAACTCAAAAGTTCCTCTTTTCTTCCTAATTTGAACCCTAGTGAAAAACCAATGATTATAAGAGCTCTCAAGAGTGTTTCTACTTCATCCCTAGGTCATTTGTAGTTTCGTCAGTTATAGATAGAAGATTTGAGTAAGGTTAATCTCTCTCTTACTTCTCTTTTTGCTTTTGGGTTTCCACTTTCCTATTATCTCTATAAAAAACTCAAAAACCCTTCTTTTCTAGTGTGATCTATGTTGAATATTTTAAGGGGGATGAGATCAGGATCTAAGGCCTCGATTAAGGGTGCATTCTCCAATGGATTTGATTTATGAGGTCTAAAAATTATATCCCTTAGTTTTTATTTAGAGTTTTGTATGTAGGGTTTCATTCTTTGTCTTTTTTTTGATGAGTTCTTGATTTTATTGGTAAGATGAGATATTTTGGGTGCCTAAATAACCAAATTAACACTCATAATCCCCAGAGGATGCATGGACGATGATTTGAATTAATTTAGGGACACCCATGTGGTGCACCGACCCTCCTGAACGGAGAGAACAAAATGGTAATGGATAAGGGATTTTTTTATTATCAGGTAAATGTTATTAATGGAAATATGATAAGGAATAATGTTTATGCTTGAATATGATTAGTCATACAGGAATGGGAAAATGGTAATTGGGTTTAAATAGATATGTGATATAAATGATGAATGTATTAATGGATTATGGCATAACATTATTTTCCCATTTATTGATATTGTAGTGACGTTGCTAATGGTATTGGCTATTCTTGGTTGTAATTTGGGTAATTATGGATAATAATAAACAATCATGTGTATATGGATTGGTAGAGTGGTGTATAGACATGAGGTTCTACACCCACAGGTCTAGTTGGAATGAGGCTCTAAGCTCCATCCTCTAAATGCACAGGTTAGGGAAGGGGATGGAGTTTGATTCCCCAAATGGTTAAATTCCACATAGACTAAGGATTTGAGGTTATTATAATGATATTGTTATGATGTTATTACCTAGTGAGATTGGATTTGATTGATTCCCATATGCATTGAGAACATTGATCATTCATAATAAATTTAATTCTTGAAAAGGGGGAATTAAACCATGGGGTTCTTATGTAGTAATCACGGGTTAATGGTAGTACAACTTGGAGGAAAATAATTTTGAATGGATGCTTGAACTGTTTTTTACATTAAATTATTTATCACTTGCATGAACTATATATTTGATTATATATTTTGTAGACAACATTGGTGGTTTCCTACTAAGTTTTACTCAAACCCTACTCGGCCCACCGTTGAGTTCCTGAGTAGATTTCATACATGCAGATCAAGATGAGGGAAAGGGACCTATGATAGGAAGTTGAGTTGGACATGGTACATGCGTGGATGAGGTTCTATAATTAGAGTCGAGACTATTTTTGGGTTTCCACTACTTTTTTGTATTTTGGGTTTTGTTCACTTGACATTGTATCATGACATGACATTTTTACTGTTTCTTGTTGTTTGTACCCCATTAGAGAGATGTTTGAATATGATGTTACTGGTTGTTTCCTATTGTTTAAGATATTTATATTTTGTTTTCCCATGGATTAATTTGTTAAATAAGATATAGATTCGTCACGGGATCTATTAGACCCTCACTACTAGTCAGAAACCTCTAGTATATGGGGAGGAATGCTTGAGGTCTTGTAACAACCCAACTCGAGGAACTGATTTAGTGGAACCTGGGTCGAAGATGTTACAGAGTGTACCATGAGTATTTGGAAAATTTTTTGTATGGGTTTATCAAATATTATATTATACATAAACATATATTATAATAATTTGAAACATATAAGGATTATTCTACAAAATTTTATAAATTATTTATATGGAAAATTTAGTAAATTTGAATTTTGATTACAAAATATTTCATTCCTTTAGAATATTGTCTCCTAATATAGAATAACTTTTGATCCTATTAAAAATAATGTGGTGAAAGTATGTATATATCCATAAAATTTCATTGAGATTCAAATTTTTATTATATTTATGAGTTATAACCAATGGTTCGTTAAATGTTTTTTATTTTTTTTATAGGCCACCAACTAAGTTAACTAAAAAAAGTGTTAAAGTCATTTATAGAAAGTAATGGGTTGAATGTTTCTATAAATTTAAAAAATATTGGTTAACTCTATAGTGTTATCCTTGAGAAAAATAAGTAGAGAAGTTTTTATTTACAGTGTTTCTTCTATAAAGGGAATTGGTTGTATCTTAATATAAGATGATTAGATAAGTTCATATTATTTACATTAAATGCTACTCCATGAGAATATTTAGCCTACACATGATATTGATCTTCAAATGGTGGTTTTTTACTTTAAAAATTTGCAGGTATCTCTTATATGGGATAAAATATAAAATATATACTAACAATAAAAATTTAAAGTATATATTCACTCAAAAATAGTTGAACATGATGTAGATAATATGGGTAGAACAAATTAAAGATTATGATTACAAAATTCACTATCATCTAGGTAAAGTAGATAAGGTAGATGATTCTTTGTGTAAAAAAGATAACACATCATAAACTATGTTATATATGGAACATGATCCTTTAGTTAATTATTTAATGAATGTTTTCGTAGAAATTTTGTATGCAGAAACTTCTTATGTTTTGAATCAGGTGTTAGTATAATCATAATTTTCAGAAATAATTAAGAATGCTTAGATGAAAGATCATGTTTTTAAAGAAATTGTATAATTGATAAAGAATGGTTAGTTACTTGATTTTAATGTTGACAAAGAAGGTGTTATTATATTTAGGAATATGTTATTTTTTTTAAATGTTTCCTAGTTGAAGAATGAAATGTGGAGTGGTTCCCATAACTTTACATTTTTTGTTAATCTTGAAAGAACTAATATGTATATAGATCTTCAAGAATATTATTGGGGGGAAGTTATGAATAAATATATTTTTTATTTTACCATGACATGTTTGAATTTTCAATAGGTTAAAAATGAGTGACAACTACCAAAGTATATCCTTCATCCTTTATCAATGCCTGAATGGAAATGAGAGAATATATTTACAGATTTTTTGGTGGGATTTCTAAATCAATATTTAGTTAATAACGTGATTTGGGATATTACTGATCATTTGATTAATTAAATGAATTTTATTCTTATTCGAGAAATATTTCTTTGGATTGACATTCTAGATAGATTATTCGACTATGAGCAGTATATCTCTATATTGCATCTTATTACGGTCCTAGATTTAACTCAAATTTTTTGGAAGGACTTAAAACATTATTGTGTACTGAACTAAATTTTAGGACAAAATTTTATCCTAAATCTAATAGCTATTTGGAGTGAAAAAATCACACATTTTAATATATGATTTTGGATTTCTCAATGAATTTTTGGGGATATTAGGGTAAACATATTTCAGTGGGGAAATTTTATTATAATAATATTTTTCATTTCTTTATACAGATGATACCTTCTGAGGAATTAAATGGAAATCAATTTTAAATTATGGTATATTGCGATGAAGTTAATGAAATAAAGTTACTAGGACCAGAATTTGTGGAAGAAATGTTTGGGTATGTTAAGATAATTTAGAACCATATTAAGGAATCTAAAATTAGACAATATAGTTATGTAAATAATAGGATTATATACCTTTTAATTATGGTAAGAGATAATTTTTTCATTAATGTACCTCCTTAGAAAAGTGTTATATGTTTTGGTAAAAAAAGGAAAATTAATTCATGTTTCATTAAAACCTATTAAATTCTAGAGAAAGTGGGATTAGTTTCTTACTAATTATCCTTAATCCCATGATTATGTCATGTATATGATGTGTTTTATGTTTCTTTACAAGGGAAGTATGTACCTGATGCATGTAATGATTTGATCCATGAGGTTGTATAGTTGGAAGAGAATCATTCCATTGAAGAAAATATGCATCAAATTTTAGATCATATAGAATAGTTACTATAAAATAAGTTGATTCACTGTGTAAAGGTTTTATAGAAGAATCACATGATTGAGGAAGAAACTAGAGAATTAAAAAAATTATGATAGAAATATACCCTCACTTGTTTTAGAAATGAACAAAATTGTGAGGACATAATTTATTAAGGAGGAATAATATAAAAACATAGGTAATTAAAGAAATAAATAAGTCTTACGATTAATATGTATTAATAATAATTATATTTTTATAAATAATTTTATAAAAAAAATTTAGGTAAAAAAAGAGTAGTTTTATTCAACTAAATTATTTTTCCATGAGCTAAATTGTTTTATTTTAAAAATAAATTTATAATTTTTAGATATTTAATTTGATAAAATTTAATTAAATTTTGAATAATCATATAAAATTTTACTTAAGGTTATTTTTGGAGATTTTACTACAACCATGGATTTATAGGGAGAATAGTGAAAATATGGATATTTCAAAATACTACCACTTTTATGACATTATTATTATATAAGCATGAACTAATAAATTTTAAAATCTATTTCATGAAAAAATATTCATTTAATGAGATAAATAATTTATTTTAAAACAGTATTTTACATTTGGGAACACAATCTTGACTTCGGTGAACATAAGATACATTTTATTCATATTAAAAACTAATTTGGGGTCTTTCCATTTAATTGTATGGTTGGAAGGTTCCATTAAATTTTTTTCACGATAAAAATATCTAAAGTATTTATTTTTTGTTATGAAATAACCAAAATAATTCATTTAAATCATCTTTTTTTACTTGATTTCAATGTAAAATATATTTTTACACCTGAATGAGGTATTTTCCTAAAAGCGTTTTTCATACATTTTGTGTTCTTATATTAAAAGAAATTTATGCGACCTATATAATTTTAATACGATACAACAGATTCCATATTTTTAATCATAATTTCCAAATTTGGTTAGAATTACCATTTTATTCTGGTTATGTAAGCAATTTATCAGGAAAAAAATTTAATTTATAATGGTTAAGGTTAAATAGGGCTTAAAGGGGTTTAAATAGAAGATAATGATTAATATGTCTCCAAAAAAAGTATAAATGTTATTATTTGAGTGTTGTTTGACCCTATAAAATATTATATATATGAATTTTGGTGTTTTTGGTGCCACTTTCCGTGAATGAAAACTTTTAATATTTTAAAATATTTAATAATTAAAAGAGTTTCACTCCCATCACTTATAAAAAATCACCACTTATCCTCTCTTGTTCACACCTCTTGAGCCACTTAGATTGACCAATACCTAACCAAATACAACAAAAAAATACATAACCATGAATTAGATACTCTTATATTATAACAATACCAACCTAGAATTCTTATGGTGTAAGACAAATGTTGTATTCTAAAGACGATGTATAACTCTTAACTAATTGTTTCATTTTATTTCTTCTTCTACATCGTTAAAATATTCTATAAATGTTATCATATAATAAAATTATTATCTTAAAAATATTTAAATATTATTATTATATATTTAAAACCCCTTTTTATATCCTTTTCTATAATATGATAAATAAAAGCATCGTTTGTGCATAGGTGTGGACTACCACCTCCCCGAAGTGATGTGTTTTTTTCATCATAAGATCATATGGATGGTTCAAATGATGGATAAAATAATTATATATGATTTATATGAATTAGTTATTATTATTTAAATATACTATATTACTTACCTTATTACCCTTTATATCCATTTGAATTTGATAATGCCACTTGTGTGTACGTGTGGAATACCACCTCCATGAAGAGATATGACTCATTTTTTCTTACCGCCTCACATGGATGGTCATAAGGACGGAAATAATGAATAAATATTAATTTTATATTGTATTTTTTATTATATAAAATTAAAATATTATATTATTTATTCGTTTTCTATCCATTCTAAAAATTAAAACGTCATTCTTGTGTATGTATGGACTAAAATCTCCATGAAACAACATCGTTTATTTTTCATAACTTCCTTACATGGATGGTTTTTGAAGTAAATATAATTTATAAATATGATAACTATAAATTTTTAAGATTATATTGTTATTAAAACTATAAACTCTTGGACCACTATCAACACACCAGTGTTACTTTGTGGTTATAAAACAAACGACCAAAAGCATCCAATTATAACTTAACTATTTTAGTAACTAAATAAAACATGGTAAAAAATAAAATAAAGAGAATAATGATAATTTAATGAAAATTAAAAAGGTTATAAGGTAGATATAAAACTAATATAATATTATTATTCAGGATTTAGGTAATGTACAATGCTATACATGACTTAAGGTAACAGATTTTTCTGTAAAAATGTTGTTTTAAAATTTTTAGACTCTTTTCCCAGGATATACCTATTACTTTAAATTTATCAACAATTTTATAATTTTTTATTAAATGGTTGATAAAGTTCATTTTTGAATATATTTAAATTTGGTTCAATTTTTTAGAAGGAACTTTTTCACTGTTTTCCATATGGGTTATTTTTTACTATTATTTACAAAAATGGAAAAAATGGTTTTTTAAAATCTATGGATTGACCATATTTTCCCACTTTAATAGTTATTATTTGTTATAAATATTCATATACATGTTTCCACGTTTATTTTTAAATCATATATTTTTCTCAATATTCTGGAATTTTTTAGTTCTAAAATGTTTTTATAGGGGAACAAAAAATTTTTCTCATCATTATGAGATTACAAAATTATTTTGATTATGGGTTATAATTATTATTTCGCGGTTTTATGAAATAAAACTGAAATATTAATTTTTTTAATCGTGATATAGTTTTTAATATTTATATATGATTATAAATTAGCTATATATTGCTTATCATGATGAGTATTCCGGATATTACTCTCCAATTCAATGGGAATTGAATTGTATTTGAAGGAATGAAATCAGGGAAATAATATGTTAGGATACTCCTATGGAACTAAATGAGATTTAGTTATTCCGAAACTTGTTAAAACTAAATTTACATAGTCTATAAATATTATTCTCTAAGATACCTATATTATTCTTTCATTAAAATGTGTTTTTTGGAAATATTTTTATTTTATGTGGTAAGAAAAGCTTACAGGTGAAATATTTTCTTCAAAGGAATATTTTCATGAGTTTCCACATTCCACAAGATAAATTAATGTTTTTAATATAGTTTATAATGTATTTAAAATGTATTATTTAATGCAATATTGGTTTTGAAATGTAGAAATTTTCTATTTATGTGCTCAATGTTTTATTTTGAAGAAGTTAAATATATTAATATACGTTTTTTTCACATGACTAATGATTTGTCTTAATTTTTATATCCCTTATTGGGATTTGTTTTTATCATCCCATTTCTTTTTAAAAAATGTCATAGGATTTAAGGATGAGTATAAATTTTATAAAGCTAAATATTTTTTCTAGGGAAACTCATAATAGACGAATCGAAAGTGTTTGTAATGAAAAAAGTGTATAAACTTAATTTATTGTTTTTACGGAAAAAATGTACAATGTGTTAAAGTTTATACTTTTTATGTAATTTTTTTTCTAAGTTTCTAAAACTATAAATCTAAAATATCATGGGAATCTAAAAATGTGAAATACTTGATATTAAAATCATATTTATTGGTTATTAATTCAATGAGTTGTTATAGTTAGGTTCATTAGTAGAATCACTATACAAATAAAAATTGGATCTATAATAATTTTAAGACATAGTTTCTGGTCCAGAGTGGATAGTCTATCTTGGAAACTCTAGTTGGGTTTTGAGTTTAATTTTATCACCCTCAGATTGGGAAATATATATAAAGTCATTATAAGTAGGTTTAAGCCTTGATGTATTAGACTCAAAGAACAAAACATCATGAATGATAATACATTTCTAATATATTTTATTTATCCAAAAAAAATTTATATACATTCGCTCCCTTAGGGTAACCAATGAATATTTGTTTAGGAGATCTTTGTTCCATTTTTTTTGTTTTAGAATTATCATAATTAGTGTATCTAAAAACTCCTAAATTATTCTATAAGGGATTCCCACTAGTATATATTTCCTCATTTTTTTGAAACCAATTTTCATGGGAGGAAGTTGATTAATTAGGTAAACTATTGGGTTAATTACTTCATCCCAAATGGACTTGGGTATTCCTGAGTAAAATTATATACAACTATTTCACTCAACGATGGTTTTTTTCATACAATTATCGAATCTATTTTACCAAGGTGTTTCCTTGATTTTTCAACAGCTAAAATTACTATCAAAGTTACAAAATAATATAAATTTAGTTGATAGACACTCTATTATATTATTAGTCCTTAAAGACTTAAGTTTCCTACTTATTTTATTTTCAAAAACATATTTCCAAGTTTCACAAACTCCAAACACCTAACATGGTGTTATCATTTTGGTAAAATAAGTTTTTTTGAACCATCTAGCATGCATTTTTAGATTAAGAAAATATAACCCATTCATTAAGGAACTCATTTAAATTGTTTGAGAACCATTAGTGATCTTAAGGAATATAAAGTCTAATTTAAAATAAAAAAGCTTTTGATTAAGAAATCATAATGATTTTAGGTTTCCTTGATGTTTAAGTACCTACCTCACATTAAAAAAGTTGAAAAACATATTATCATGTAGTTCCAATAAGATGAAACCTCTTCCCATGAATATACATCCTTTTTTATTTTCTAACATAGAATCACCTTCCTCACACATAGTTACTTATAAAAGGTTCTTAATTTGGGAATATATGAAAATAAAATTGAAATCCAACACATATTTCTTTAACAGGTTGAGGGTCAATACCACTTATTGATCCTATAAAATAAAACACCATTTGTAAACATTGAAAATAGGGAACCCATTACATGTAATAGGCAAAGATTCCTTAAATAAACATGAACCAAAATCCCTAACATGTACATGAATGTTCAAATGAAAAAAAATCAATACAAGCATAAAAAAATTCTTATCACCCCCTTCCGGACAAATGTAAAAGTGAAACTAGTTGAAGAATATGAATTACACTCTTTCCAAGAATTTGTATCATGATGGTCCAACACAATGTGGATAATCACCCCTCTAGCCCACACTAGTGTGTGGAAGGAGGACCAAAAGAGAGGTTTCATCACAACTATCTATCTTTCACGCCACCACACCTAAAATTATTAGGAAAACCTCATAGTATTATGAACCTGATCCAATAGAAATACAAGCTGAAAACACTGTAAAAAATTTATAGTCAGGGTTCCCATCCACCCATCAAGAAATCACATATAGATGAATGATGGATGTTACTACACCCATACCTCTTTTGAGTTATCCCACTTAGTGTCAATTTCAATGTAAATCAACAAATTCTAAATGCAATAAGATATAATTGAATGATTGTAAAGAATTCAACAACCAATCATGAAAATAGATCCAAAAAATAGAAATGGTTTTCCTTCTGAACATTATCACTGTAATAAAACAACTCTATATAAACAACTAAGTTCAGAAACACCCAAAGACCTCCCAAACACCATCGTTTCTATCTTCCAAATCAAAACCATATCCACACCAATTCACCCCGTGAGCACTCTCTAAATTCTAATAAGAGCTCACCTAAAATAGTTGATCCAAGGAAATCAACATACCCATCTCCCACATGAAATAAAACTGACATCATCCATAAGGAATCCTATTCCCCAAAGCTAACAATAATGATAAGGCAATAAAGTTCTCTGGATCTAGAAAAAACCAAATATGAGGAGTTAGAGAATTTTCTACCTTAATCCAATGCCACAAAAATAGCATGATTGACATCATCATCCCAAAATTGCAGAATCAATGTCCAATACAGAGAAAATAGTGAGGGATAAGAACCACAATACCAAAAAGTGAGAAAATATGAACTTATGTATGATCTAGAAGATTTAAAAGAAAATATCCAAGATCTTATGATGAAACATCTTCTAGAATACCACTGATGAAGACCAAACTATAAACGCTAAATAAATTATAGGGGAAATAAGATATCACAATCCTCCATGATGAAAAAGGATGAAACCCTATATGAGAGGGTTCACCTAGACGAGAGGATATCCCAAAACCATTAATTACCAATAGCATTCCTTGATATAGTTATAACTAATGAACTTTCATCACAATTTTTTATAAATAAATATTTATCTGGACTATCAATAAAATTACTATAGGATTTCTTATTAGGAAATTTTCTCTTAAAATGTATAAGTTTATTAAAATTATATAACTAAATCTATTTTATATTGGATCTGAAACAATTTTATCCATGTTGTTTAAAGTGTCTATTATTTCATCTCTATTTTATCCCACCCCTTACGTCTAAATCTTCAACATCCACTATAATAAAACATGCATTATAATTTCAGTGAACCAAAATCCATGAGGACTTGTAACTAATCTAATTTTCAAGGGATTTAAAAAATAAGTCAAGAAATGGATCTTTTGGATGATTTTAAAAAGTTAAAATTGATGTTTTGTCATTAAAACACAGGGGAATTCAATGTAAGTAATTCATTGTGAGTGAGAGAACCTAGAGCTTAGTAGGTGGTTGAAAACAACACCTAACTTATAGTTTTATCCTAAAATAATTTTGGATAGTTAGGAAGTTTCATTGGCCCACTTTTCATGCCAACTGAGGATTCATAGTATACCACCAATATTCTCGTAGTATCACCAAGAGTTCAATGAGGTCATCACTCTTTTGGTAGACCATTGTTATTTTTTTTAAATAGGGTTAAAATGGTATTTTACCTCCTTATTAATGTGAATACCACTCATGGTTTATTTATCTAGTAAGCCACATGAAGGAGTATTATAGAACTCCTATCCATATCTTCTTCATCCTCCTCCCTTTTGATCTGTGGTATTTGGGAGTTATTTCATTCTTTCGATCATATGTAAGAACTTATTTTTCCTCACCCCTTAACTGTTTTCATATTATTCCTAGAATTTTGGTCAGACAAAACAAGGTTTTAGAAGTGTGATTCAATATAAGCAAGATGAGTCACATTAAAAACATGGTAAATACATGTGCAGTGCCTACAGAAACCCCGTGAAAGTTAGATTATTAATATTTCACACAAGTTGTCTTGAGTTTTTTAGTTATTTTGTGTATATATTTTTATTAATTTGGATAAAATTAATTTCAAAACATAGATTCACTTTCAAATTATTATAAACTTTATTTTTTATACATTTTGATCCCAGATTTTCTTAAGTCATTTTCAATAGTTTTTGGTGTTTTTGGGAGTATTTAAAAAGGTGAAATATTGACACATAGTTATTATAAACCATGTATATTTCTTAAGAAATAAAGTGATAGGTTGTGGTTTCAAATAGGGGGTGAATGAGTAAAAAGTGTTTGGGAAAACTGTAAGGACTTTTACAGAAAAGAATATATCTGGAGATTGTGGAATTTTCCCCAATCGGCACATAGTTAATATAACCATGTAACTAAACAATTTAGGTCTATAGAGGGATAATAATCCTTTCACAATTAGTGCCTTTTTTGTCTAACAATGAGGCCAAAAAATGTGGATGGGTTTTAATAATCCAAACATAAGATTTTTTATCTGAATTTACACAAAAATACATTCAATATTTATTATGTTTAATGGTGTTTCAAACCTAAGTATCTCCCTCGATGACATTTTATATTTCTTCATATCTAGAGAATTATTCCATTAATTATAAGATAATTGAATCTTATAAATTAATGTTATGTGTTCATTCTCCACCCATTATTATTTATGCATCCAATAACCCCTTATATTTTTTAAAGGAATGATATATATAAACTTTTATGACCTGATATATTGTTTTTGGAATGATATAATGGAAATTATTATAGGCTAGTTGATGGATAGGCAGAGATAATTCAGGTTTTCCTAGATCGGGTGTGTTTTCTTCAGAATCATGATTATTGAGGTAGGTGTTTTCATATGTTTTGTTTTATAAAAATCCATACTTTTCATACATAAATATTTTATCATAAAAGATTAATACTCATGACATAACATTTTTATCCATTCCATAATCGTTTAGGTCTAGTATCTTTATAAACATAGAAACATAAAAACTTGATCATAAAATATCTACATCATCTCCCACTTGTTTCATCATAACTAGACCCCTTCTTAGACATATCATACATAAAACCTTTCTTCATAACCTGGGAAAAGGAAACATAATAAAAGGGTGAGCTCAGATTCCTAGTTAGGGGAAATAAGGGAGATATGATTGATTATATAAGAATAACATGAGCGTAAGGGTATATAAACAAGATACTAACATTTGAAAACCACACACTACATATATGAGATTGTAATCATATGTCATGGAATAAATAATTGAATTTCATAATACCTGAATCATGAAGGAATAAAAAAACATGAACTATGAGATCATAATATAGTCATAAGACATGAAATTTTGGCATACACATAATAATAGAAAATAATTTCCTTAGTAGTCATGGAACATTTCCAAGGAGATCGTATTATAATGGGTTCACTCCCAAAACCATCATTATAGTCAAGGATGACTCCAAATACTATCATAGTGGATAGATTCCCTTACTAAATTGTGTTAAATCTATATTCTAGTCCTTTTAATTTTATGTGATATCAATCTTTACCCAGTACATTTGGGTGAGATATAGGTACCACAAATCCCATAATGAAAATCATATATATGTGTGAGAAAAGATCATAATGAATTCATTATATTAGAACCTATAAAAAATGAGTTTCATAAAAATTTAATCACATCATAACCCAAGTAAAATAAATGAATTTCATAAACATTTGATCATAAAATAATCCATGGAAAAGAAATGGGTTTCATAAACATTCCATATTTTCATCATAAACATAAGCCATCTAGAGAATGAATAAATATGGTATCCTAGGATCATATTCCCCAAAAATCATACGTAACATCAAATATTGTCACCTTATATGGAAAATTATTTTAAAATTTCACTTGGAATAATTTTTAAGTAAAATAACCTTTCCATTTTGAAATCATTTCTTTTTTAAAAACCGTTCAATTATAAATGAAAATATTTCTTTTAAAATTACCTTGTAAAATTATAAAGGAATATTCAAATAACAATTTGGTCATTACTACAAGAAAATATGTTCATTCTGTACAAGTTAATTATAACATTCCTTCCATGTTTTTGTCAAAAAAATCACAAAGAACCTCATTTGAAAATGAAAAAATATTCCTTTCAAACCACTTTGTAAAAAGTAAAACATAGGTAAAAAGTAATTTTAAAAGTAATAGGATAATGATAAAAAATTATTATTTTTTGAAATCATGGACGTGGATGAGAAGTATTCCCCAATGGAGACTTAATCATAAACAATCTTGAATATTGATCAGATTATGAAATAAAACCTTACATATAGTTTTACTTACATCAAAAGAACTCCAACCTCCTGTATAATAAATTTATATTTTTTATAATTCTATACCCGTCATGTTCATACTTATAATATCTTATATTATTCCTTTATAACATTTTAAAACTCCCTTTTTCAATAATTATTTATAATTTTTTTTTATTTCTAGGTGTTAACTGTTTCATTTATCATGAGTATATCAGTTCATTAGTTCGATTACTTGTACACTTATAATAATTACATCATATCTAGAAAATTTATCATGATATAAAAATAATGTATATTAATTATTAATGTTACAAAGGATTTAATATCAACTGAGAAGGGGGTGGGGGGTTAATTAGTTGTTCACTAATTATGAGTTTTAAAACTATTAGAAACTTAACCCCAACAAACTAGATTTATTTCCTTATAAAATTTTAGTAAATACAAAAGCATGAAAAATTTGTAAAGAAATTAAAAAACACAATATTTACAAGGTTTTTCCTCAGTTTAAGAACCTATATCCTTACCATAGACACTTCTATGGGTCTATGGAAATCCACTATTATGAAGTAGTGAATACGACTTATAAAAAATCCCATCAGAAAACTTTTATCTCTTGATAGAAAGGATTATACTAACTCCTATCAGTTTACAGTGTTTTCTTATAAAAACTATATCTAAACCAAATAATAAATACTTTTTTGAAACTGCTCTACAATTTCTGAGTTTGAATCCTTAATCCAATTTGGTAGGTTCCAATTTTTCTATCCGATGAGTTTGGATCTGATTCTCTCAATACGATGCAACTAGATATAATTCTATCAATACAATGAGGCTAGATACGATTTTTCCAATATAATGGTCCCATTTTAAATCTTCATTACTCAAACTATGATGAAATTCTTAACACACTCTTTCTCAATCCGATCGAAGAAATATAATCTTCTCAATAGGATATTGCTCAATTTGGTTAAAAAACATTCAGTTGCCCAATCCTCCTCATGATATCTCTAGCCGACAATTAATTTCACTTGATTTATTCATCACTCTACCTTTTAACCTTTCTTGAAAATTCCACAATGAATGAATTATCTAATAATGTATTTATAGTTAACATAGAAAACAAAATCAGAAAACTTAAAAACATTTCCCGCTTTATTAAATTTTAAAATCTCCAAAATTCTATTAGATTTCAAATTCAACGTTGAATTCTTCAATCATTTTAATATTTATCTAATATTTTCACAAAATTTAATTTCAGGATTAAAATCATCAACTCTACACAAATATTTTGGAATTTTATTTTTGATTATTCTTCATAATCAACTCATTATGAATATATTTCCTTCTCATCTCATTACAAATTCCATTTTCTTCTCAACTCATTATGATTTCTGTTTTTCTTTCTCATCATATTAAGATATACCTTTATCTTTAGCCGAATAGAATCATAAAATTGACAGAATCCTCATAATGATGGATTTTACCATTATGATGTAATTCCCATTCTTATGGAAATACCTTTACGATAAAATTTCCATTATGATGGAATCTCCATACATCAACTTTGAAATTCTTCAAAATTAATTACATCTATAAATTCTGACTTATGGTTGTGATCTTCATAATCGTTCTACCCTTGATGGATCTATTCATAATGATGGAATCCCCATTATGATGAAATTATAATTATGATTGAATTTCTCAATACGATGGAATTCTTGACTCTACAATTTCGAATTTCTTCAATCTTCTCCACCATTTATTCAAAAGATTTTATCATGAATGTTTTTAGGATTTGTGATAACTTCGTGATAAACAACACATCATCTGATATAGTTTAGAAAGAATGAAAATTTTTTAATTCTTGATTTCAAAATCTTTTTTTAGAACTATTCAAGAAAAATATGAATCCTTTAAACTGCAACATCTGTCTTTATAATAAACTTTATTCTTTATCGGATTGTAGAAAAGTAAAATTTCAAGCAATAAAAATATTATTCCTCTAATCCTTTTGTAAATGATTATCTGAAACCATTGCAGATGAATATGATACTCTGAGTCTGATGAATCATAATTATGATCAATATGGGTCCGATTCCTGAATAACGAAAACGTTCTTTTACAAAGAGGTCAGTTTTCAATAAATACAAAAACATTGTTAAGACAATTTATCATAAAGGCTCTTCAATCACTTCATTTTTATTTGTTGAAAACCTTTGTCCAAAACTTTTTCAACTCTCACAATTTTTTTATAGGTAAACTTTTGTAAACAACTCATGTTTTTTGACGTTTATAAAAACATAACCTTCCTAAAAATTATGTGTCTTGACACCACAATACCTGATAAAGAAATATTTTAGAAGGAATTCTATCCCTCAGAAATGAGAAAATTTTATTTCTATGTAAATATAAATGCCCCTCATTTTTCATTTTCTATCACTTCTCATTTTCTCTACCACATTTTATGACAACAATAGAATCAGATTAATTTAAAAAAGATAGGTAAAAACTACTTACAGAGTACAAAGTTATTAATTTATCTTCCCATTTCTCAAAATCATCTAAATCATGAAGTGGGTTTTTTCTTATGAGGTTTAAGAATACATGAGAGTATCCATAACCGGATGTTGCAGCCTCAATTCCATAAACCTTTATTTCTACATTTCTTTAATAAAGATATCAATTTTTTTTATTCTTTAAAATGTATTCTAACAAAACATCTCCAGCAATGAATTTCAATATTATAAAGTGAAAATTTATATCATTGTTTTTTGATATTTAATGTTGGAAAATATTCATAGAAATATTAATTACACCATGATTATCACAATGTATATTCAATGGTTTAGAAACATATACGTTAAAAAATTCCAGCTTAGCATTCATCCATAACATTTGAGTACAAGACTGAGTAACTAAAAAAATATTTTTATTCAACTGTGCTCAAAGTTAGTGAAATTTGTTTCTTACTATGCCAACCCATACTACATTCACCCAAGAAAAATGTTCATCTTGAGGTTGATTTTCTATCATTACAATCTCCAACCCAATCGACATTAGGCTAACCATGAAACTTCATTTCACAGTTTCTTTTATATTACAACCTATGTGAAGTTGTTCCTTTTAAATATCATATAATAATTATTACTAACAACATATTTTTTTCTTTCATATTACTTTGATATGTGGCACACAAATTCATAACATAAACAATATCAGTCCTTAAGGATATATGGTAAAGAATACTTCTTATCATCTTTAGAAAATATTTCTAATTCCTAGTTATTTGGGATTCATATTTACTCAACTTTATGCTCACTAAAATAGGATTAGAATATTATTTGGATTGATCCATCCGAAACTTCTTTAAAAATTCCCTGGAATAATTTTCTTGAGATAAGAAAAATTATTTTTGTTTTTGTTGAACTTGTAATATAAAGAATAAATTTAATTCTCCCTACGTTGAAATTTTATAATTATTCTCCATTTCTACAAAAAAACTTTTAAAAATAATTTTCTTTATCCTAATAAAAAATTATATCATCCACATAAACAACTATAATTAATGTTTTTGAGTCAACATAATTTACATAGAATTTTCTATCAACTTTTACATTAGAAAAGATCAACATTATTAAATAATTTTAAAACTTAGAATACCCTGCATGTGGAGATGATTTCATCCCATACAAATATTTCCTAAATTTACAATCTTTATTTTTATCTTCATCAAGTAGAAAACCACAAGGTTGTTTATTGTAAACTTCATCATCCATTCTGCCATTTAAGAAAACTGAATTGATATCTATTTGATAAAAATTGTAATTATGATGTGAGATTACTAAAATAAGCATTACAGTAGATTCTAATCGTGAAACTAGGGAAAAAGTGTTTTAAAAATCCAAACCTTACACTTGTATATATCATTTATAAAAAATCTTGGTTTGGTTTCTTGAAATTTATCATTGTTCATTTAACTTTTTTCTATAATCCCACTTGGTTATGATACCATTTTTATTTGTTGGTTGTGAAATAATTTCCCAGGTTTATTACTTCTCAATATGATTCAACTATTAATTCATAGAATCCACCAAATATTTGTGTTCAATAGCTTTTGAAAATAATCCTGGTTCAACTTTATAGATATGTGATTTTTGATTATGTAATCTCAACTTTATTCTAGTATGAAATGGAGCCTTCTAATTCACAATAATGTTTAGGATTAAACATGTTTTTTATGGTAAGAAAATTTAAATTTTATTTTTTCGTTAAGATTTCTTCACAAAACGATTATTCTAAATCATGATAAGTATGTTTTGAATTACTTTAACTATTATTAGAAATATCCAGTTTATCCTCCACAATATTCTCAACAAATTTTGTTAAGGAACTTTGATTTTGAATTACCTTCACATCATATGAGTCCAAAAACTTTTGTAATTGTTTGTTCCAACTTTTGTGACTTCTTAAATTTGGTGAATAACCTATAAAATTTCATTCCAATTCTTTCTCATCAAACATTCCAAAATGAAGATTTTTTATTTTTAGAAAACATGGGCATCTAAATTAATTTAAGTATTTGAATAAAGGTTTTTTATTATAACAAATTTCATAAGGAGTAATTTTAGTTTCTAATATTAAAAAGAATCTATTTTGAACATGAACAATAGTAGTAACAACTTCTCTCCAATTAAATTTTGGAATTTTGTATTCTATTAACATACTTCTTCTCATTCCCACCAAACTCCTATTATTTCCTTCTGCTACTCTATTTTGTTGTGGGGCATAGGGAGAACTAAAATGATGTTTGATACTATGATTTCTCAGATATGTTTCAAAATTATTTTTTGTGAATTCAGTACCATTATCTATTAACAACTTATTTATGGAATTCCCTATTTCATTCTCAACATCTTTTATGAAGAATTTGAACTTTTCAATAGCCTATGACTTATACTTTATAAACATGATGTTTTTCATCTGAGTGAAATAATTAATAAAAGTTACAAAGTACATATATAATTTTATTATTTTTTATTTAATTTTCCCACAAAAATTATAATAAAAAAGCTCATGTGCTCTGGTAGATTGAATCTTAATTCCCTTTTGACTTTTGTTAGTCATCTATCCTTTTTGGAATGTAATACAAACATATTTATCTCTTTTTTTCAATTATGATAAATTCTAGATATCATAAACCTTAGAGTGTTTATTTTGGTTTTTTTCACAAGGTGGACAAGTCTTCGGTGGATCAATTTGTTTTAATCTTTATCACCCATGTAACATGAGTTGTTGAATTAATCTATTCGAAATAGATTCCCACTGGCTCTTTGTCCTTTTGTAAAAACATTTCCATATTTGACACTTGTAATGATGCCAATTTTTTTTTCTAAAAACTACTTATTTTTCATCATCACAAAGTATACTTTCACTAAGTACGTCATGACTTAGCCTATTAACAAATAAAACGTTATTAGATATCAACTTTTGAATTTTAATCTCAGCACTTCCAATTCCTAAGATTTTTAAGGAACGGTTATAACCAAAGGTAACTAATCCTCTATCAATACTTTAAACATTTTTCAAGATTTTTTTATCTCCTTTCATATGTGAAGAACAACCACAATAAATTATCCATGGTTTTTTCATTTTACTTGCTTTCAAATCTGTCTGAACAATAAAGGCTCTATCCTCAACATTCTTCATTTTAACTTTCTTTTCTTTTCTATCCTAAGAAACTTGTTCTGGAATGAGTATCATACATATTTCATCATGATGGAATGCCTGATCAAATATTCCAAAAAATTCGTCTAAACATTTAAATTTATTTTCTATTGGAAATTTTATAACATCTTGAGAATTCACTTTTTCATCTTTCTATAATCTAGGAAAGTTACTCATTCTACACCTACTATTTCTTGCACTTTACTCAAATATTCTTCCATGTAGAGATGTATTGTTAAAAAAATTATATTACCTAATCTCATAGATTACAAAACACCAGAAATAGCCATAAATTCTTGATTTTCTATTTAAGAAGTATCTTTATTTCTAGAAACCATGTAGAAGTTGGTAACTTCTTTCAACCCTAACATACTCAGGATGCGTACCATATTTTCATTTGAGTGATTTTCTACTTTTTCAGATC
The DNA here is from genome assembly GCA_963277665.1 of Viscum album. NCBI lineage: Eukaryota > Viridiplantae > Streptophyta > Magnoliopsida > Santalales > Viscaceae > Viscum > Viscum album. The sequence continues at coordinate 394,771,871 of OY728151.1, read as the reverse complement.
TAATAGGTTTATCAAATCCTTTCTCCACACATGTTTTCCCATTAATTTTTATAGACCATGAAATATTAAAATAATGCATTGAAACATTATTGTTGTAAGAGAATATTTCACCTAATTCTCACATTGAGCCTTCTCAGCAACTTTAGAAGTCTCAGATTTTACTTTTGATGCTTTTTTGATGTTTGAATTCATCTTCCTAAAGGTACTTATAGACTCAAGAATTTTTTTATTGAAACTTCTTAATTTTTTCTTTCATAGATTCTAACTTCTTACTAAGATCTTCAATCATCTTTATCTGTTGAGAAATTCTATTTTTGTAACTTAAAATAATCTTGATGTATTCTTCCTCCTACTTGATGACATATTTTCTTCCATCAATAACTTCTCCACAATATTTCTTCACAACTCTAATTTCTCTCTTTAGAGTTTTGTTTTTCTCAAGACATGAAAAAAGTATTATTCAAGGTTGATACTATCTATAAGATTCTTCACCACCTTCTTCAATATCTATGGAATATTTTGTTTTCTCTAATTTTTTAATAAAATTTCTAAATTTCTTCAAAGTTTTATATTCATAAGAATTTTTTTCAGTTTATTATGATTTAACTTTCTTACTAAATATACTTCTTTTTTTAGTAAACTTCATGTATTTTTTGGATGAATTTTATTCTTTATCATTTCGATTCACTTATTCCATCATGGTTATTTATCAGAATCATATCGATATTCCCTAACTTTATTCTTGAGAAAATTCATAGAAAAGTGTCTTATTCCACCACACTCAAAAAAATTTAGAGGAATTTTACCTCTAGAATTTCCATTACCTCTTCGATAGTTCTTGGATATAAGAGACATGATTTTTTTCATTCAAATCATCATCATATTTATCTTTGGACACAAAAGGATCATCTTCATGATCATCTTTTATTATAATCTTTCTCATTACATCAGAAAACATTTCATATTTCATTTTATTTCTAAACATTGGAAATTTACACATTTCATAAACAATAATAAAGTTATACAATTCATCAATAGATAAATTATACTTATCTTCTAAATAAGAAATTTTCTAATAAAATATATCCACAAAGTTTCTCATAAGTTTCTTCAAAATTGTAGAATATTCCAACACATCTTGGAATCCTATGATATTTCAAAAAATTTGATTTACAATGGTGAAATATTCCTCAATTTTTTCTTCATATCTTATTATAATGTCATCAAATTTACTATGCCATATTTTTCTCTTTTCTTCCTAAACATCAGTATTCCCTTCAAAAAAACACTCCATATTTTTCTATATACTTTTTGAAGTATCGAGACCTATAACCATCAGATAATGACTCTATGATAAAGGCATAATGATGTCATTTATAGCCTTTTAATCAACATCTATATTTATTTTATCATCATACGTCCTAGGTGAATCATTCTTAATAGGCGGAAAAATAATATTAGCAGCATCAAAAACATCATTTCCAAGAGATATAAGATAAAGAGTCATCATATTTTTCCATCCATAATAATTTTTTCCATCTAATATTGGAATTAATATACTATTCACAGAATATATATTATCCATGATAGGGGTTCAACAAGGGAACCTCCCTATGATACCAATTGAAGTTCTAATAGATCGAATAAAAATTGAGAAGGGGGAGGGAGTTTAATTAGTTTTTCAAATTTTATGAGTTTTAAAACATTTAGGAACTTAACTACTAAAAACTATTAATAATTATATCCTTAGAAAATTTTAGTAAATAATCATGCTTGAAAATTAGGAAATAAAGTAAAGAACACACAATTTATAAGGTTCAGACTTAGTGTGAGAACCCACATACCTACCATAGCCACTCCCACAGGTATATAGAAATCCGATATTATGAATAAGTGGATACAAATTGTGCCAACACTTGTTAGACACATTCATTATATATATATGAATGATTATACAGACTCCCACTAGTTTATAATGTTTTATTATAAAAAAATTGATAAAAAAATGAATAAAGACGTGTTTTGAAACTTCTCCACAACCTCTCAGTCTGAAACCTCAGAACTATTTGGCCGGATCCGATTTTATCAATCTGATGAGTCTGGATCTGATTCTCTAAATGCGATGAGTCTATATCTAATTATCTAAATACAATGAGGCTAGATAAAATTATATAAATAATATGGTCCAATTATCAATATGAATTACTCAAATTCTACTGAAATTATTATTAGGATCTTTCTAAATCTGATTGACTCAATAGGATCTTCTCAATACGATCTTGCTCAATCTAGTAACAAAAATTTAGTTGTCTAATCTTCCTCACAAGATCTCTAGTCGATAATTAATTTCACTATATTTATTTAGTTATTTTCTTTTTCTACTTGTGTGAAAAGTCCAAAATGAATGAATGTTTTGATCAAGTATTCATAGGTGATTCAAAAAATGGAAACAAGAAACATGAAAACATTCCCTAGTTCCTCAAATTTCAAAATCTCTGAAATTATATTGTATTTAAACTTAAAAAATCTTCCATATATTTATCTAATATTTGTGAAAAATTTAATCTCATGTTTTTCCTCTTCAACTCTTCAAAAAATTATGGAATATTCATTTTTTTTATTCTTCTTTATAATCAACTCATTACGAATCTATTTCCTTCACAGCTCATTACGAATTGTGTTTCCTTCTTAGATAATTACAATTTATATTTTCCTTTCATAGATAATTACAATCTACCTGTAGCTTCAACCCAACAGAATCCTCAAAATGATTTAATTTTAATTAGGATGGATTTAAAAATTATGACAAAATTTTTATTTTGATGGAAATCCGATTATGATGCCCTTTCCATTATGATGGAATCATTAGACTTCAACTTTGAAATTCTATAAACTTCATCAGCTTCACACATTTTGACTTCTGAATCTAATATTATGAAACATTATTTATTTTATGGACGTTTTCATAATGAAATAATCCCCATTAAGATGTAATTCTCATTATAATATAATTTCTCATTATGATGGAATTCCTCACTCTACAATTTTGAATTTCTTCAAACCTCTCCACCATTTCATCAAAATCTTTTATCCTGAAAGTTTTTATGATTTGTGATAAATACATGATTAGTAGAGTATATTCTATTTTAGTTTATAAAGTATGAAAACTTTATAATTCATAAAATCAAGATCTTATTTCATAACTCTTCTGCCACAATATGACTTTTACGAACAACAACATCTGAATATTAACAAACTACTTTCTTTAGCTGATTACATAAAATTTAAATTTATAGGAATACACAATTTCTACCTTTGATTTTTTAGATACGATTATCTTAAATCAATACATATGGATAAAATGCACAGAGTCTGATGAATATTCATTATAATGGATATGGGTCTGATTTCTGAATAACCAAAAAATTATTTTACCAATAGGTTAATTTCCAAAAAATAAAAAAACTTTGTTAAAAAAATTTATCTTAAAGGTTATTCAATTATTTACATATTTAGAGTCATCTATAAAATTTAGAGTTATCGAAATGAATTACATTGTTCATGGAGATGGTAGTCAATATGTACTCATGAGAGTTGTTTTCATTTTTCAATAGATTGAATAAAATAATGGTAAATATTAATTCACCGTTAAGATATAATTATTATATCAAATATATCATATATATTCATCAACTTAAACCTCATTACTCTCCAATTAATATATAAAAAAAATCACATCACTTGTGGAGGTGGTAGTCTACACATACACATAAGGGACATTATAATTCCTAAAATGATTAGATTCTAAGAAGGTTGAGATAATATTTTTATTAAAGTATAATTGTTTCATTAATAACATATATACACATTAAACCAATCACAATATCCATCCATAAAATATGGTGATGAAAAATGAATTGCATTACAATACAGAGACGGTAAGATATACATATGTATGAGCGATACTTTCACTTCTCATTTGATGGAAAAGAAGGTGTATAATGATGTTTTCATAATGATAATAAAATTATAGAATATCTAGGATATTTATGTTTTAATTTTATGATATATAAAATATATTTAGATGAGGTCAAGAAGAGTAGAAAATAAAGTGATCGGGTAAGGAGATTACCTCTTCTATGAAATGACACATTTATATATCCTCTAATGGAATCAAGGTTTGTATTATGAGAAGATCAGTACCTCTATAATTTGAATAAGAAAGTTTATAGTGGAAATTGGAAGATTTTGGTCAAGATATATTGCTAAAAAATGGTGTGAATAAGTGAGGGGGGAAGTTTTGTTTTATAATTAAGGAGAGGGGCACTTTTAGAAATTCTCAAAAGACTAAATTATAATAAATTAATTATCAAAAAATTACCACAAAATTGAAATATATTTTCATATAAGGTATAATGGGGTTTTAACCAGATCAACCAATATAATTTATACAATTTTTTGTGTAATTTTAAACCATATCTTTTTTATTAACCCTTAGTGGACCAATTTTAATTTTAACTATGATAACACATATTTCAATATTAAAGGGTTGTAATTTTTTATGTATAAGGTGGAAATAGGATAATAAATGGTCTATTTATGAAATTTTTACAATATAATAACCACAATGTCTTATTTAAATATTTTTATGATTTTTAATTAATTTAATAAAATATTATTTTGATAGAATGTCATTATTTTCAATTTTGAAACTATTAATTTAATTTAATTTTAAATACATCAAGACAAATGGGGAATTTGAATATAATACTTTAAAACCTCACTAATATATCAAATAGATCGGTAAAATTCATGGTCTCATTAACTCATTGAAATTATATATTTTTTATTATTTTTAAAATCATTTATTATATTTTTAATTAAATTGAAACACACTCCATCAGTGTAAAATAAGAAATTAAGGTCATTATATAATTACTAAAAATTGAAAATAAACTTATATCCTAGAAATAATTTTATTAATATTAAAATAAATACTTATATTCATTCATAACATTCTTTTTTTCCTATATGGATACATAAATGATATTAAAAATAGAGTGAAAATTTGTAACATTCTTTAATTTAAATAATACATAAGTCATTTTCATGGAAAAGTGTACATTAAATAACTAAATTTTGTGACTAAGGTGATGCATTAAATATTAATTTCATTAAATAAAGATTCAAATGAATAATTATATCCTTATCACTTTTTTTAATATAGATTAACCCAATTTACCCTTTAATAAGGTGATCAATTTTACTAAAGTTACTAAAAATTTTGACCAAAAAGAAATGGGAAATATTTATGAAATTATAACCCCATAATTATAAATATTTAATTCATTTTATCTAATTAAATACTTATAAATGGTAAAAACAAATATTAAATTGAGTTCACAACATGTGGAAAAATCGCTTTGTTTTTTTTAAAAAACTTTTAAGCATAAAAATAAATTTATTATTATCCTATTCAGAGAAAAATTATTTTTGATTTCTTTAAAACATTTTATAAAGTAAATAATACATAAATTTTAACAAAATAATTCACCATAAAGTTTTAAATTAATTTTTTAAGATAAAAATATATTACGCACATAAAAAATATTTTCTAGAAAAATATTTTTTTTTCTTTCAAATGATTTTTATTTTCATTTTTAATCATTTGATAACCAATGATTTAATTTTATAAGTATATAACCATGATTTTTTCATAATTTATTTAGTCCAATTAATACCCTCCAATCCAACAACTAGGCAATAACAATCATTTTAAATAACAATATTTTAATAGTATATTGAGGTTTTTTAAGCTTGGTGTTGCATGGAACACTAGATATTGAATAAATAAAACTATTTAAAGAGAAATATTTCATAAAAATATCCGATATTTACATATTTACTCTATAAAATTTTGATACTTATGAATGTTTTAATGGATTATTTTAAAATAGTTTTGGAATCAAGTCATGGTTTATTAAAAATGGTTTTCAATGATAAAAATATTTCTTGAAAGTTTCTATGATAATGGTTTTAAATTTAAATGGAAATTCATGTGAGAAATAGTTTGGGGGCTATTGTTTTAATATTTTTTAATTGTTTTTGTTTTTTGAAATGACCCTAAACTATACCAAGAATAATTTCTTTGATACAATGAAGTTATGATTGGGGATATTGTTTTATGATTCTTTGATATATGTTTCCTTGAATGATATGAAAATGGTTATTTCTGCATGCCTTATATGAAACTATACCAAGCATAATTTCTTTGTATTCATTTCATAAAAATGATAAAGGTTGGTTTATTTGTTATATCCTAGTTATAAAAACCATTGTGGGGTCCTACTGAGCTTGTGGCTCTCCCACCCTATATATAGCATTGGGTATATACAGAACATGATTTGTTAGGTCTAGGTAAAGAAAAAGCACCATTTTTGTGTTAGTGGGTATGTTGGATAGAGTTTTTGGGGGTGTGAGAGATCATGTGGTGGGATGGACACCCTTACATCACACTGAGTTGGGATTTTGTTTTTTAGTTGGGATCTTCATTAGAGCAGCTTATGCTTCATCTCTTACCACAAAAAGGGCATGTTGTTTTTGAGTACCTATATATAATTTATTATTTTTTATATTTTATGTTACATTTATTATTTAAATATATTGTATTTTATATTAAAAATCAATCCCAAATTTGTTCATAAATTCCCCAACACTAGTTTCCAACTCATGGCAATCAAGGATGCCCTTCAGTACTTGTTGAAAGCCAGTGTGGAATCCATGTTTTCTGGTGGATCAATGTTGTTCTGTAAATTTTTTTGATCAATTGGGTGTTTTAATTTATGTATTTTTTATTTCATAGGCTTGGGTGTGCATATCTAGTGGACCACACCACATTTCTTGGAGTTTCACTATTATTGCATCACACAATGAGTTTTTTCTGATTTTGGATAATTTTTTAAATTTGTTATCAACTGTTTAGTGATCTATTTTTTGGGTCTTTATAGATGATATAAGATCTATTTGGATTAAAAAATATTTATTTGATCTTAGATTAAATAAATTATTCATTTATTGAGGTATGTGGACTTTATGTATTATTAATGGTGATTTATTAGTTGTTTGTCATTATTGCCGATATAATATATCCATCTTATTATTATTATTTTTGAAATGATTTTGTTATAAGGAATTATTTGATAAATGACATGGGATCACATTGAATTAATAATATCTAAAGGATTCATAGTATACTACACATTCATTTTGTACCTCCGTGGTTGAATGAGCACCCAATTTAGAGATTCTTTGGTTGTTTGCCTTTTTTTGTAAAGAAAATGAATCATTAATTTTAAAATGTGGATTAAAAAAGGTATTTATAATAAATGGGGATTGAAGGAAAATGGTTATACCTATAAATAATGATTTAAGTGAGTTATATTATGAAATGGATTTATCAAGGAAATGACTGATTTTAAATAATAGTTTTCATTTAGATTATAAAGGGACATGTTGGTTTATACAAAGAGGTTCTTCTATGATATTTAGTCAATGGACTTGGTGTTAGTAAATGTAGTATATCATACCTTTTAATATTTTTTTTGAATGTTTTTTTTGTTTTTTATTTTTGAGGAAATTAAATATGCCTTATTTTAATAAACAACTTGGTCTGATTGAGAAAGTGTGGGTTATGCCTTATCTTCCAAAGATTGTATTTATGTGTTATATTAATTATTTATCATTTCTTTTACTATTTTATCACATGAAATGATAAAATAGGATCTATAGGCAGATCCTTCACTCAAGTTATGGGTTTGTTTTATTGGGTTTAGATACCGAGTAGGTTTCATTTTGAGATATGTTTATTTGAACATGAGAACACCTTTTATGAAATCTTTTAGCCCAAGACATTTGAGTAACCCTGAAATATTGAAGTGAGTCTTGGGGTTCAATGATAGTTTTACAGATTGATCATATATAGGATATTATCTGATGATAGTATAACCTTGGAATAGTATGGAATAACTTGTTTTTTTGATAAAGTGATGGGTGAGTTTTCACTACTATGATTTGGTCATTTTTTGGTGTTTTTAACCAATATTTGGCATACTTAGTTTCTTTAACGAGTTCCCTATTAATAAGATCTTATTGGTATATGTGAGAGATTTTATTTATGTAGTTTTTATTGACAAATAATATTGATTTCCTGAGAATTAGTTCCAATGTTATAATGATCCTCAGTATTCTTATTGAGATGTGATAAAGTGACGTGGGAATTCTTCATTCATATTATTTATAGGAGGAGTTTGGGTTTCATTTTGGGTGATGTTTCCTTGTAATAATATTATTCAGAGTGACAGGATATGTTGCGTGTGAGGTAATGAGACTTAAATGATAGACCTCTTGATCAAGATAAAACACCCATGAGAGGTAACATCTAAAATGACGTCAATGATTAATATTTGAATATAAGAGCATGCTAATTTTTATTTGTAGGGTTGTGTGAAATATTAAATTTTCCTACATGCGATTTAAAATTACTTTGTTTCGTTTTTCAAGTTCAAAATCTAGTTGCATAATGATTATTAACTAGACACTAGAATATATAGTGGAGGGAACCCTCAATATATGGAGAACCATGAGATGTTACTTCTTTAAGGATCTACCTGACGTAAGACTATGAACTTGGAATAGATATTTTATAATTATGACATTGATGTGAGACTCAAGGTATGAATGTTGATAGGATAACTCAAGATGAGACAAACACATGGAAGGGGGAAACAATTTTTTATATTTTTTTCCAAATCCCAATTGTTCTCTGTCTTATTAACTCTTTATTAATAAATATGATATCATGAATAAATATCATAACATAAATAAATATATTTAAATCTATGATGAATAGAACATGCATTTTCAGGTTTAAATCCTACAAGAATCTTATGAAACATCTTCATTTTCTAAAATTCCACTAACTAGAAGATCATATCATAAAAATAAATAACACTTTTGTTTTCACTAGATAACACTTATGTTCTCACTTGACTTCGAGAAAAATTTCAAATATTCATCTGTCTACATATATTTACTCTTACATTTGAATATTTTTACTTACAAATTTTCCATGCCATTGTGAATTTAATCCTACACATTCTAAATGACTATTACTAGTTCTCTATGAGTTCATTACATTTCTAAATTTTTAACTAATCCATGAATCTTACTAATAATTTTTATAAAACCCCAATATTTGAGAATATATTCTTTTTAATAAATTTTATCTATTTGATAGCTTGTGATGTATACAACACCAAGCATAAGTGAATTATTCCTTATTAAAAATATTAAATAAAATACATTATTCTATAGTTAAATGAAATTGACATTATTTAATTAATAAAATCACGTAATTTCTTCCATGAAATAGTTTAAAAATAATTAGTAATGTTAGTCTTTAAATTATTAGGTAAAAGAAAGTGTCTTATTTATAAACATTGTTTTTTTATATTAATGTTATTTAAAAGTTATTTTTTTGAGTATTAAAATTATTGAAATAAATATATTTTTATTGATATATAAAAATAAGTGATCATTTATACATTTATTATCCTATGGTAATAAATATAGATCATATCATTTGAGGGTAAAAAATAGGTTTTCTAGAAAACTATTTGTATGCACACATTTTTTTATGTTAATAAATTAAATCAATTACTATTAATGATTGATATTAATGAAATGTTTATATAATAAAATATATTTCATCTAATGATTAATAATAACAATGGAATGAGAACATAATTAATCTTAATCATAAGAATATTTCTTTTTCTAAAAAATATTTTTACATGATTTGTGCGTAGATATTAGAATTAATTACTAGAAAATATAGGAATTCAATCCTGAAAAATGTATTCCATATATGGAATTTTAAATATAAATATTATTTAACACGGTCAACTTAATTTTTATTCATAATTCATAGGTACCCTGATAACAATCTTGTTACCACGGTATGGGTTAAAAGGGTTAATAAGTGGTTAAAGTAAGAGATAATGCTTTAATTATCACTAAAACTTGTCTAAATATAATGGGATGAGTAGATTTATACCTTAAATTATTCCATATTTGAATATTTTTCCTTTTTAATTAACTTTCCAAAGATAATGATTTTATAATATTTTCAAACTTTAGATATTTATAAGGGTGCCACTCTTCTCACTTATAAGAGGGAGCCTTTTATCCTCACTTATTCATACTTTGAGAAATATATATTATCAAATACCTATAAAAGTATACTTTAAACTTTAATCCCTATGATTTAGTGGTCCATATTTCCCCAAAATACCATCTTAATAAGTATCAAGGTGTAATATAATGAAGGATACTCAAAGTAGAGGTGGTTGTCTTTACTAATCTATTTCACGTTTCATTAATAATTAAACCTCCAAAATATATTCCATAATAATATTAGTATAATGAAATACATATCCTAAGTATAATAAAATTCTTTATGTTAGTTATACAACCACTTACTATTTTCTTTCCATCCATTATAAAATGAAAGCATTGACTATTCATATGGATGGACTACCGTCTCAATGTATTAGTGTATTTAATTTTACATAACTGAAACACATGGATGATTATGTTGAAAAAGTTAATAAATATTTATTATTTTTATGATAATTTTATAATTATTTAATAATTAGTTTTTATTTAACTTCCTTTTTTTCGTCCATTGAAAATGAAAATGTCACCCATGGAAACATACAAACTACCATCTCCATGATGGGATATACTACATTTTCATTGCCACCTTACATGGATTTTTATAAAAGTATGTATATTAAAAAAAATTTATATTTACAACATGATTAATATTGTAGAGATTATTATACCATGACCAAGGTGAATGGACTAAAATATCTAAACTGAAACATGTATGAAAAACGAAATATCTTACACTTAGAATATTGATTTTAGTGGAGGATTATAAATAAATGGGTGATTGAAAATTAAAAATAAATCATATTTGGTAAGATAAGAATGAATACTATTCTTATATATATTTATAATAAATATAAATTTATTATACTTGATGTTAGATCATGGACTAGTAAAGTTGGGACTTAAGATAAGGTTTTATGTTATAATCACATATTTATCAAGATTGTTTATGTTTCGATTTCCATTGTGGGAAATTTTTTATTCTATTTCAGTTAAAAATAAACCATTTTATTCCTATATGGTTATTTTTTAACTATTAGTACAATTTTACCTCTCTTTGGTACTCAATAATATTGAAATAATAGTTTTAAGAAAAACTGACTTTATTTCTCTTATTAAGTCGAGAATATTTTTTTACTATATTTCAATGTTCTTAAAAATATTTTATATAAGTTTTTTCAATTACTAAAAGTTTTTGTAAATGTATTTTATACTACCTTTTATTTTATCTACAAATTAATAAAAATAATATTTAAAATGTTTTCTATATAGGTCACTTTTTCATTTTTACAAGTGTGAAAATAATGTTTTATTTTTAAAATATATGACATGATTGAATTTTCTCACAATAATGTCATTTCATTATGATTAATATTCCCCTACATGATTCCTTAGTTTCTAAAGAAAATTTAATTCCCATGGTTCGGTGAATTTTTAGTTTTCAAAAGTTACCAAATTAAAATTATATTTTTATTTTATTTTTCAAATGCCTTTATAAAAGTATTTGTCTTTTATGTCAACATTATTTATGGAATATTATGCTTCATTATGGATGTACTCAAATCATTCTCTCCAAATTCATCCTCTTGGTGGCATCTGATGAAGAATTATAAAAGTTCTCATGAGACTTGTTTCGTTACATAGGTTAATTAAGTGATGATGGAATCTTGAATGTTATGTTCTTAATATAAACATATTTATGGATTATCATTCTATGACTCATGGGTTTATTATAACCCTAAAATGAATTCAATGATGGTGTTATATTTCATGAGAATATTAAGGGATGTTGTAATAATGCCCAAACCAATATACTAAGGGATGCTGGTAATAATGAAAGATTCAATAAGTAATTGATGCTAGTAATAATTCTTTATCTAATATACTGAGTGATATTGGTAATAATGTCCAATCTATTTCACTATTGGATTATGATGATGCTGCCTGATCCATTATGATATGGGATGCTGGTGATGATTCTAGAACCATTATATTATGAGATTCTGGTAGTGATGCTAAATCCACAATGTGATGATTTTCTATTCTTATAATTATTCAACATTATTATGTCATCCCAAATGATTGTTTTATGTTTTTATTGGGTAATGATAATATTTTAGTTTCAAAAATCATGATTCATGTTATGAATAAGTTTATTATATGAACCTCAGGATTTGAGCTATATTATCCTAGGCATGATTCTATTATGTTAAGCACTTCATTACATTATCATACCCTTGTTCCCATATTATAATCACTTATGATCATTGAGTGATATCTTCCTTATTTAACCTTAATAAGAATCCAAGATCACCCTTCCTTATGTTTTTATTTCTCAGGTTATAAAGGTTGTTTTTAAGTAGTAAATTTCTAAGAAGGGTATTTGAAACTAAATTTATGTGATATATTTAATATATTTTGTCAAATAGGTTGATTATGTATATAATTTAGAATTAAAATAAACATTTAAAATTTTTGGGCATGTATATTTATTATATATATTTAACATTCAAATAAAATGATGTGATATTTATATATTTAATGATTAGGTTACCTTAGTTTGTTTCAGAGTAGGGTTTAATTATTTTTGGATACTCTGTTCTAAAGAATATGAGGATATAACCTATAATGTTAAAACAAAAATGATATAGTATGAAACTAAAGTGTTATATGTTGAAGTGAAGTTGTTATAATTTAGGATAACTTATGATCAATTTTCTTATTACATGGATACTCAATATAATTATTGTTTCTCAATTAATTACGTTAACCATTTTTATTTTAGACAATGGATGGAATCAAAAAGAATCATGTTAGAAATGAATGTGAAGGGAAATGAAATGACGTACTTCATGAGAAACTGGATTAGATGGTATCAATTATTGAAAACCCTATTGAAATACTTTCTCGACTCTCTCAAGTAATGAATAATAACATGTACCATGTTGATCTTCCGAACACACGAAGAAGAAACATTACATCAATTCCTTTATGAAGTAATGTTTACTTTCTTTTTATATGTCCCAAATCCACTAATTATGGAACAATGAATTAATGTAATGGAAAATATTTTTTTCATTAACTAGTGCTCAGAGATTGAATAGGTTGTTTTAGTAAACTATTTCTTAGAAGGTTAGGTTGATCAATGATGGTTTATCACTAAGAACACAGTACATGAGGAAGAAATCAAATATATATAATGGGGGGAGTATAATATTATATTTATCAATATGTATTTTACTTGAAATACTTATACTAAAATGGAGAAGTATTTTCTACAGCTAAAGTAGAAGGATGATGGATACATCAGTACCAATGAAGAAAAAATTACAAGACATTCGAGGAACAATTTTAGTTTTTTATCAATCTTGAAAGAAAAATATACCAGTTTTTTAGTGGATTAAAACAAAGTCTCCAAAATGTTTTATCTATTAGTGAATTTAGTAGATATGATGATATTTTTTTATTTGATCTTAAGGTAAAAATTGAAGCCAAAGAACTCAATATTTTCTTGATTTTGGTGATAAAAAAATGAAGATGGAGATTTAAGGGAACTCAAACAATGGATAACATGAAGGAAAGAAAATTCTACTACCTGTATGAATAAATTTTGGAAGGAATCACTTTTGGGAATGTATCAAAGGTGAAGCAAGAAGTATTACATGTGGGAGATCCAACCATCAAGAATGTGGTTGTTGAAGAAATATAAAAAGGCCAGAAAAATTTAAGAAGAGTAAGGATACAAATAATTAAATATAATGTTTCAGATGTAAAATTCTTGGGTATTATGTGAATTAATGACCTTATCTAAGGGTTAATGACGATAATAATATTTAACAACCTCATATGTCAGAGGAAAAACAAGAAATCCTATAAAATCACATCTGATAAAGTTATTCATGTAAATTACACCATAAAAGGTACACATTTCATCCACTCTATAACTATACATATCTTATTTAATTATATTTATACCCATTAATTTATAACTATTGAATTTTTATGGGTATTACGTCACCACTACAATAGTTGGATGTTGATTTATTGTTGAAAAATCCAAAAATTATGATGATTTCCACTCAAATATAAAACTTTTGTCTAATGTATGTTTGTGGGAATTTTCCTACTAAAAATATTTTTTATTCTCTTTATTGTTGAATTTTATGTAATTTTTGGAATGGAATGGTTCTCTCTATATTAAACACATATCAATTTCTAAGTAAGGGATGTGAAATTTGATATTTTCAATGAACCCATGATCTTATATCCACGTGAGGATGTGTAGTAACTTATAATATAAATTAATTATATTATATGGGTATTTATACATATACATGAGGTATATTTGTCTAATATAGTTAGATAGAAAATAAACAATGAATATATGACTATTTTCCAAGAATATTTTTAATGTATTTTTTAAAATATTTTAGTCATCCTTTGAATCATGAAGTTATGTTTTTTATAAATATCATACTAAGTGATACACCTATTTCATAGCAACCTTATATAATTTTCTCAATTTCATTATAAAAATTAAATAAGAAACTCAATGAGTATTTGGTTAAGAGATTCATTTAGCTAAGTGGCATTCTATGTGGTGCACCTATTCTTTTTGTTAATAAGAATTATAGGTTAATGTGTCTATACAATGGTTATCTTGAAATTAATGTGATCATTATCTAGAATAAGTATCCTCAACCTTATATTGATATTTTTCTTGATCAAATAGTATAAGATCAAAAATTTTCCAAGATTGAACTTCGATCTAGATATCATCAGTTATGGGTAAAAAGAGAATAAATACAAATGACAGCCTTCCACACAAGGTATGGGCCTTATGAATTTATAGTGATTCAATTTGATCATAACATTTTCCCTACCACATTCATCCATATAATGAATATGGTCTTTAGATATTACCTTGATCAGCTTGATTAAGTCTTTATTGATGATATTCTTATATATTCCAAGAGTAAGAAAGATAATTAATATCATTTAAGGATATTTTTTGAAGACCATGGGAAAGGATATAATGAATTTAAAATTTATCATGTGTGAATGTGGGATATAGAAATAATCATTATTAGCTCTTATAATTAAAAGTGATGGAATATTAGTGGATCCTTCAAATATAGAAGTTGTTGAACATTTCCTTGATTAACCATGGTAACTGAGATACATTGTTTTCTTGGACTGGTTGAATATAAATAACACTTTATTATAAATTAATCATAGTTATAAAATCCAATAACTATTTTTAAATGGGATGGTTTCAAGTTCATTTATAATGATGAATGTAAATAGAATTTTAAGTAACTAATGAGATGGTTTGTCGGTTTACTTGTTCTCACACTACCATGTAGTGGATAAGGGGTTTTGATTTAAATTAATGTGTCAAAGAAGGGTTTGGAATTTGTTCTCATGAAAAATAACACAGTTTTAGTGTATTCCTCATACCAATTTAAGGATCTTGAGAAAAATTACTCAACTCATGATATGGAGATGGAAGGTGAACTTTTTTCT
This sequence comes from Viscum album, assembly GCA_963277665.1. Lineage (NCBI taxonomy): Eukaryota > Viridiplantae > Streptophyta > Magnoliopsida > Santalales > Viscaceae > Viscum > Viscum album. The sequence continues at coordinate 394,756,112 of OY728151.1, read as the reverse complement.
TTAAAGATATGGAGGCATTATATTTATGGTGAAATGTGTTATATATATATATCGACCATAAAACCTTGATGTTTGTATTAAAATATAAATATTGGAATATGATCCAATGGAGATGGTTGAAATTGATTAAATATTATGATTTCTCAAAACATTACCACCGATGGATAGAAGACAAGTTGACAGATGTTTGGAGTCAGTAGGACTACACTATCTTGTACTTAATAAGGATTAAAATAGATCCAATAAGTTTTTATTTAAATAGTATTGATCTTGAAATCCGGATGTGATGGAATAAATTCTATATTACTTGAATTAATGTTCAATAATCCATTTATGTGAAGATTAAAGAGGTAAAGAAGGAGGATTTGGAGCTACAAAAGAAGGAAATAAACATTGCTAAATTCTACAATTATAGTGACAGAGTGATTAGGTTTAGGAACCAAGTATTTAACCTAACAATATTATAATTGAAGATTGATATAATATATACATAATATATCTCATAATTCTCTATCCATCTTAGGAGTACACTGATGTATATAAATCTCAATGATATTTTTTGGTGGGATATCACAATAAGGGATACTGTGAAGTATGCATCTCAATACTTATTATGTATTCAAGTTATGTATCAATGTTATATGTATATGGGAATAATAAAAACATTACCCATACATGTATGGAAATGAGAAAACATCACTATGGATTTCAACCTAAGACTCTTAAATACTTCTAAAGGCGGAAAAACTATTTATGTTGTGGTTGCTCAACTTAAAAAGTTAACACATTTTATTTCTAATAGAGAAGATTTATATATAGAATAAATTACATGGATATACATTAACGAATTTGTAAGATTTAATGGAGTACAATTCTATACAAAATCTGATCAACATTTGTGGTTTAAATCATTGTTTTGTAGAATTATTCAATAATAATTGAATATGAATCTCAAATTTAGCATTGTATACCATCCTAAGACAAATGGTTAGTATTATATAAATCATGAAACCCTAGAAAATATTTTTAGAGCTTATTCTTGTAATTTATAAGAAGTTTGATATCCAAAAAATTGTCTAGTTGAATATTATTATAAAAATAGATTTTACTCAATCATTAAGATGGATCCTTATAAGTCCTTTACAGAAAGAAGGTTAGAGATCCAATATACTGAGTTAAAGGTTGAGAAGAAAATATATTTGGACCTAGGGTATCTTATGTAATACTATAAAATGTTAGAGCCATTAAACAACACATCGTGGTATCTAAGAGTCAACAAAGTGTTACGCAGGTAACCATCAATGAGATATAAACGTTGAATTTAGAGACTAGGTATTCTTATGAATATATAATTTACAGGTTATGATATTTTGAAGCATGGGGATGTTGATCCCCATATAAATTTACCTTTTTGAGATTTTTAATTGAGTAGGGATGATATGTTATCACTTGGATCTTCCACCAAACCTCTCCTAAGTTCACGATGTTTTCCAGGTATCTCTTTTGAGGAGGCATATACTTGATCATTCACATATACATAACTTATAGCTTATACCATTAGAGTGTGATATTGTTTTATGAGGAAAAACTAATAGAAATATTTTATTATAGAGATAACATACTATGGAACAACACTACTAACATAGATAAGGTTATCTAGAGAAATTCTAAATTTGAAGAAGATGTGTGGGAACCTAAGAAGTTAATGAGGTATATTTATTCTCATTTTACCTTTAAATTAATGGAACATATAGGACTAAATTATTTTAGGGGGTATAATATAACAACATTATATTGTATAATATATTTCCCTATAAAAAACCAGACTTGTTTGATTGCTTGCGATGCATGAAACACCAAACTTAAGTGAATATTTCCATATTAAAAATATAAAAAGAAACAAATTAATAGATATTTAAATGAAATAGAAAAATTTATGTTATAAAATCAAGTAATAGTATTAATGAAATATTTTAGAAATGATAAATAATAACACTCTAGTAATTATTGGATAAACAAAAAATGTTTTATTTACAAACATTGTTTTCATTATATTTGTTTTGTTTAAAAATTATTTTATTTTATATTATAGCATTGAACTGATGGAATTTTTTTTGCACATATATGAAAATTAATGATCATTCATTGATTTATTATATTTTTTTAGAAATAAATATAAAATCATTTAACGATGAAAGGATAGATTTTTCAGAAAATTGGTTTTTATATAGGCAATTTCTTTTATGGTAATAAATTAAATTAATCACTATTTATTAATTATTTTATGGAAATGAATAAAAAATAAATTAAATTTCATATAATGATTTTTAATACGAAATAAATGTGAATAAAATATTTTTATGATTAGATTTTTTTTATTCTAAAAATAGTTTTTATATATTTTTTGTACGTGAGTTAGAATTAATTTCTGGCACCTCTATGAATTTAATCTTAAAAGATGGATTTTATATTTTTAATAATCATAATAAATATTATTTAATAATTTAAACTTTATTTTTTTATACGGACTAATTACTATTATAAAAATGTTGTTACTATGGTAAGGGTTAAAAAGATTAACATGGGGGTTAAACAATGATATAAGTATTCAATTATAACTAAAACCTATCTAAAAATAATTTTTTGAATATATTTTGTCCTTAAATTATCAAATATTGATTTTTTCCCATTTTTGGCCAATTGAAAATAATAATTACTTTATATTGTTTTAAGGATTTGGATATTTAGAATGGTGCCACTCCATACACTTATAAAAGGGAACCTCATATCCTCAATTATTGACATACTTTTAGCACTCTATATTAGATAAACCCTACTAAAATATTTTCATATCATTCCTCCCCACATCCTAGAGGTCCTTTTCTTGCAAAAATACTATCCCAATAAGGATTATGTTTTATGTTAATGGAAGATACTCAAAAGAGGTAAATATATTTACCAATATATTTCAATATTGTTTTTCTTATAAAATACAATAAATATTCTACAATAATATTAATATAAGGGATTAATTATATTTATGATAATGAAATGTTTTTTTTGTAAATGATACAATGATTTTAAATTTAATTTTCATACAATAAAGAAATAAAGTGTTGCACATGTATATATATGGGCTAACGTCTCTATGAAGTGACATGTTTCCTTTTTTATCACTAAATCACGTAGATGGTTATGTAAATAGATTTAATAAATAGATGTTATATTTATAATATAATTATAATTATATTAAGATATATTATTTTTTACCTTCATTTTTTCCATCCATTAAAAAATGGAATCATCACCCATGCATGTGTAAGAATTACCATATCTATAAAGTTATGTAATCCATTTTTTGTCACCAAATCATGTGTATTTTTATAAAATTATATATCATAAATATATGTTATATTTATTAAATTATTATTATTATATAGATAATTAAACATTGACCAAATTTTAAGGACCAAAATCATCAAACTAAAACATGCATTAAAATTGATACACTTAACAGTTGAAATATTGATTTTAGTGAAAATTTATTAATAAGTGGGTGATTAGAAATTATGATTAAATTTTATAAGGTAATAAAATAATTAATATAGTTCTTATAAATATTTTTAATAAATAAAAATTTATTAAATCAGTTTGTAGATTTTGTATGAAGTAAGTCAGGACAGAAGGTAAGGTTTTATGTTACAATCTCATTTTTATTAGGCTTTTTCACAATTCTATTTCAATTGGGTGATATTTTTCATTAATTATCTATTGAAACTAAAATATTTCCTTAAAATATATTTATTTATGGGGTTTTTATGTATGGTTAAAATATTCCCTCTCTTTGGTAATAATTTTTTTTGAAAAGTGTTTTTTTTAAAACTGGCCTTGTTTCTCTTTTTAGATGAGTGCTTTTTCCTTAATATCCCCGTTCTTAAAAAAAAATTATAAATTTTTACCTCTAATTAAAGGTTTTATTAATTTATTTTATACTACATTTGAATTAATTTTCAAATTATTAAATGGGTTTTTTAAATGTTCTCTAAATGACTCAGTTGGTTTTTCTTAAAAAAGTGTAAAAAGAATGTTTTATTTTAAATGTTTACAACTTGAATGAATTTTATTTCTATAATGTAATTTCTCCATAAAAAATATTACATTATAATATTATTTGTTTATTTAAATAAAATTATATTCCTATTGTTTTGAGAATTTTTATTTTTGAAATTTTTCCAAAAGAAAATGATATTTCCCTTGTTTTTCAAAGCATTTTTCAAATGATTTTATTAAAACATTTATCATATGCTTCAACATACTTTAAGGATTTTTAGACTTCACTAAGGATATGTCCTAGTAATATCACCCACTTTATTAATCTAGATGGACTATGATGATGCATTATGATATTTCTCAAGAAACCCATTTCTTTTCATGTGTTAATTAATTGATTATTGAAGAATGAATATTATATTATTTTGCCACACATATGTCTGGTTTATCATTATATGAAGGGTGGGTCCACTATATGCCTAAAATTAATTGGGTAAAGGTGTTATATATAATTATATTACTATGGGATGCTTGTAATAATGCAAGATCTAATATACCAAGGTATGCTGGTAATAATTCTTGATCCAATATACTAAGGGATACTGGTAATAATCTTTGATCCAATATATTAAGGGTTACTGGTAATAATTATTAATCCATTATAATATTTGATTTTGGTGATTCCACTTTACCCATTATTATATGGTATATTAGTGATGATTAATAATATAATATGTTCAGGGATTCTTGAAGTGATTCATGATGCATTATGTCATGAATTATTATGCTTATTTTTATGCCACATTCTTATGTTGTTAGACATTGTTATGTAATGATTTGTCAGGTCTCCTGATAACAATTTAATTTTAATTCCCATGATTCCTATAATGAATATTTTTATTCCATGAACCTCATGTTCTGATCCATGTTCTCTTGGGTATGATTCTCTTATGTTAAGTACTTGATTATATTATCATACCCTTATACTCTAATTATGTTCATTTATGATATTTTAGTGACATCTTACATGTTTACATATACTATGAATATTAGGTATCCCTTTCTTATGTTTTATTAATTAGGTTAGTAATAAAGGTTTAAGTAAGAATTAAAGGAATGTGGTATTTTTTGAGATGGAATTTTTGTGATCTTTAGAACATATTTAATGAAATATGTTAATTATGTATCTATTCTCCAAAAAAACTAAACTTTTATGATTTTAGGGTTTTTTATTTATGATACGTAATTATTATTAATCTAAAATGATGAAATATTTATGTATATAATTCTTGAGCCTCCACATGTTGGAGGAGTCATCCATTTCTCAGTGTGCTTAAAGAAATATCCAAACTTAACTTCACTCATTCCATAAGAAAATATTATAAATTGAACCATTGAAATTTAAAAATCACTATTTTACTCATACTTTTCAAAAATTATTATTTTTACTTAAGGTACATTTTTTAAATCAAAAGAAATGATTTTACAGTCAAAATAATTATCCTAATTTTTTTAATATTTTTCAATTTATAGAAAACTTTCAAATAACCACAGATATTATTCCAACCTATTTAAGGCTTATTAATCCATTCCAAAACATCATAAAACAACTTAAATGACATTGAAAAATATCATAACATTTAAAAAATTCTTAAATATTATTTCTAAATCCTTTTTCCTTATATAATAATTCTTTTTTCAATCTTGAAATTATCTCCAATACCTAATTAAATCCACCTTTAAAATATGCCTATTGATATTCTCTATATATTTCATCATCCAAAATTATTGATAATCGAGGGATGGTTTGTCACATTTTAATCTAGAATTTAATCTTTAATCACTCATCAATATTAAATTCTTCAAGATTTCCAGTACAAACATATTTATCAACTTCATAAAACCATTGTAGATATAACTTCAACCTTCCATAAAAACCATTCAATGATTAATTACATAAAAAACTCAAAAATAATTCAATGTAAAAGAAAATTCCTTGAATTTTTTCATATATGAATTCTAAGTAGTATAAAACCATGCTCATTTTAGGGGAATATTATTCCAGCACCCAGGATCATCACAAATTAACTTAAACTGCATTCCAATGTATTGAGAATAAATACAAAATCAACCTTAAATGAGTAAAAAAATATCCAAATTTAATTTTTTTAATACAACACATTTCAATTTTAATAATCTACACCCTCAATCTATGAAATGTGAGTGAAATATTAAACCTTCTTTCTCCTAGAAATTGATAATAAATACAAAGGGACAATATGTAGAGTGTGGTATAGACTTCCTTAAAGAAGTGATCCATGAACCAATCAACCCTAAGTCCACTTGAGATATATTAGTGTTAAAAAATAGTGATTAATTGAGAAATAAAACTTATCCATGATAATCTTAACAAATAATACTAACTTATAAACATTAGTTTGTAAATTAGAAATAGTCTTTATTAACACCTCATAGCACTCACCCAACAAAGATATTAAAAAATTACAATAAAAATAAGGACTCCCCCCTTATGGGTTACTTCTCCAATTTTCTTGAAATTTAAGAACAATTTTAAGAGGGTAGAGAAAGTAAAGTTAAAACATAACTCTATGTTGAGAAGTGGGATACACTCCCATATGCAACCTTAGTTTCTCAAAATATTTAATTAAAATGAGATTTTATAGATATTAGCTATTTTTTTTCATTGATGGAACACATTATAGATTCATAATTCCTTTAATCACATTTTAATTCAAATAATGATAATAAATTTTAATTTGATTTGATATAGAATATTTTACTAGATTCTTGGATAGATTTTGAGCACTTTAATTATCAAAATCAACAACCAATAGAAATATATATGTGAAATTCATATATTTATGTTGAGAATTCATCTAGATAATCTATTTAGAAACATATGATTAAACCTTATATTCAAATTTTTTGGAGTTTAATATTACTAATAATTTCTTCTTGGAGTTCTAGGCTATACTTATATTAACAAAAAACATAGTCAAATTGATGTTGACTTTTTATCATCAACATCACCTACCCAGTCATTATCTGTAAAACCATTAAAATCTAGATCACATTCCTTATTATTCAATAATCCATAATTGAAAGTGTTTGAGTAATATCTCAAAATTCTCTTGGCTATTTGAAGATGTGATTTATGGGGATTATATTGATATGTGGAACTAAGAGTAACTGCATAGACAATGCTTGACCGAGATGTCGTCAAGTATTAGAGACTCTCAATTAACATTCTTAATTCCTTCTCATTAACATGTTTCACTTCACCATCCTTGATCAATTTTATTCTAACATGAATTGGTTTAGAAAGTCATCTTTATTCCTCAATTCTAAAACTATTTAACAATTATTTTCCATAATTTTCTTGAGAGATAAAAATATGTATAACTACTTGGGTGATTTTGAATTTCTAGAGGAATTTCATCTCCCCAACCATATACATTTAAAAATAGTCTTTCATGAGTGTTTAAAATTATTCAAATAGATTTTTATCACTATTAAAGATTATATCATAAATATACATAATAATAATGAGTGATGTAGTTGTCTTCCATATTTAAATACTATTATCTTAAATCTTGTTTCAATCTATAAATAACCATATTATTAATATACAGTTGACTACCATCTATATCAAGAATAAAAACCCTAGGTTTATCTATATATACTTGTTCATTTATCAAAGCAGTCATAAATGAAGATTTCAAATCCATTTGGAATAATTTGATGCTTCTTAATGATTTAATATCAAGGAAAACTTTGATTCTTTCAAGGATAGTAGTAGGAATAATTATTTCATCAAAATAAATTCCCTCAATCTATGAGTACCCCTAATATAAATTTTTTCCTTTATTTCTTGAAGCCTCATCATTGTCTTTTAATTTATTCCTAAAATCCAAATTTGTATCAATAATGTTCTTATCCTTACGTTTAGGCATAAGATCCCTTGTTTCATTCTTTTTGATTTGATCAACTCATCATTCATGACTTGAATCCATTTTTTCCCTCACATGCTTCACCAACCATTTGGGGTTTAACTTTTGACAACATAACATTGTGATTAGTTTCTATGATTTATTTTCATGTTTTTACACCTCAATATTTATTTCATATGATGTTTTTAGTGTCAATATGAATTTTATATCTTGTGTTTTCCCATATGGTTTTTATGTTCAGACCATTATCACTTGAATATACTCAATCTACACAATCATATTTTTTTAGAACCAGTTAAGTAGATTGATTGGTGAAATCACCATCCTTGTCAACATTTATAATTGATTTTATAAGATCTTATTCATTCTAAAAAACTATCACATCATCACAGTCTAAAACCATTTTATATTTTTTATTATGACATGTTTATGAACATCTATTTTTTTGTATAACCAATAAAAATTCCATCATTAACTATTTAATAAAAAATACCACCACTTATACCCTCATTCTTAATCAAATGAGGAACCTAATAAAAATTAAAGTGTTTCAGATTCATCTTATTGAGATATATTCCAGATCGAGACATATCAGTTTTTTTCTCAATATACACCTATTTTGAATAATTTCAACATTTTTAATGCAACAAACCAAAATTATTTATAGGTTTCATGCCATGTTATCTTGGTTATATCCATATAAACAAGGTTCTTATTATTCTTTTTATACACTCTATTTTACTCAGGTGTGTCAGGTGTACTAAACTCATGTATAATACCATGTTTATCAAGATATGAAGATTTTTTTGTGGAATATTTTCTACCATTGTCTAATAACATGATTTTCCAAACAAAACCTATTTTCTATTTTATCTATCCTTGTAAAACATTTAAACATTCTTAATGAGATATATTTATTAGACATAAACATGATACATGTAAATATAGTGACATCACCAATAAAAGTGATGAAATATCTATTGGTACTTGTTGTCTTTTTAGTCATAGGTCCACATACATTGAAATATACCAAATAAAATAGTCTATGAGTTTGGATGCCAACACCCCAGTAGATTCTACTCACCATCTTTCCCTTTTCAAATTTTTTTCAAGTTGTGATTCTATATTCTTGTAGAAATTGTATATTTCCTTGAAAATATTCCCTTATTGATTTATTCACATTCTTTTTACCACTATAACCAAATCGTCCAAGCCAAATATTATTTACATCTTAAAAGATCACGTAGAAATATATATTAGATTCTTAATATTTAAACAAGTTACCTGGAGTTCTCAACCATTTTACTATCATTTATCCATATCCCAACCTATTCACTAAAAACCATTTTTTCTTAAGATTAATTCATTACAACCATTATAAAGTTATGATATGGACAACATATAACTATTAAGCCTTTTAATAAATAAAACCTTATCGGAACTACTTTTATTTCCCCAAATATTGACCATTTTAACTCATTTTATTTTAATTAGTTTTTATTAATAAATGTTAAAAATTATCCCTTCTATCTTTCAATATTCATTATATTTCATAAATCACATGTCAAGTGAGATGACCAAACATTATCCCTAATATGAGGTTTCTTTAATTTTCCTAATTTAAAAAAACTTCAACTATATTAGTATATTATTTTAACTAGATTGTATTTTGAACATAATTAAATTTACAATGATAATATATTTTAGCTATAATTAATTTTAGATATTCATTTAAGATTATCCCTTCTAGATCACACCTCGCACAGACTTCATTGAAATTTTAACACTATTTTTTACTTCAATATTTTTATTAGGATCTTGGTGCTTTTGAGTGTAAATTATTTTCTTATGATATCTCCCCCTTTATTCATGCTACCTTATTAGAGTTTTAAAATAAATGTTCAACTATAAATTGTAATATATATTACCAAATTCACCCCAATAGAAATAATAATATGGAAAACTCCTCTTTTATGATAAATTCTTATACTGCAAGGACTATTATCTATCTCCATTATCTGACTTATACTTGATTAATTCGACTAAAAAATTCTTTGAATCTATTTTTTGATGTTTTTGGGTTGGTATATATAGTTTTCATGAATTTTTATACTACCAGATATAAATAAATGTTTTCATTTCTTTAGGTATTTTTGTTAATTTAAAGTGTAGTTTAACACTAGATTATTCTATAAGCATGAATTTATTTAGAGGTATGAATCCAGTAAACTTACCTTATATAAATCGTACATCTTTAAAATTAGAGGACCATGATTATTTTTTTATTTGAACACTCCCATGATATTGATGTTACTATACTTTAGTCAAATATGAATTTCATTTTTTTATTTTTAGTTTCAAAAATCATCATTTTTATTCACCCAATTTCCTTATCCCTATTAATGATTATAAATGTCATATCATCAATACTTTTTTCTATAGATTATCAAGATTTAACCTTTATATTTAATTGATCATCATTTCCTTATAAATCTAGAATTGACCATTCTTATTCATTTTTTGAGTTGTGAAATTTTTATATATTTGACATCAAGTATCAATAAAAAATATATTAATCTCTATAATCATGGTTTAATACTTGGTTTGTTCCCATTATTTAACAATAATTTCACCATCAGTCGGTGAGCCATCATTTTATGAGTCAATATATTCTCTTTATTTTTCCATGAGAACCTTCTAGGATTATTATGTAGTTAAATCTCCATTAAAACTCTCATCATTATCTCAAATCCATTATTCAACTAATAAATAATTAAGTATAAAGAATTTGGATGTTATTTACCCATTTCCTATTGATATAGATTAATTTCTCTTTAAAATTATTTTTTTCAAGAAAATGACTTGACTATTTCATCAACGTAATTTTCATTTTTATCTTCATAGAATAATTTTCAGAGAAGTGACCAATATTTTCATAGCTTAAACATTTAAGGGAATTTTCCCTTGATATGTTATTTCCCCTTATTGAATATTTTTGACATAAAAAATCTTCCATATTTTCTTCATCAACCGAATCAATGTTCTCATATTTTATCTTTATATTTATGATGACTTTAAAAATAATATATTTCTCTTTATTTCCCATAATTTTGAGTTTATCAACTTTTAAATTTTCATAATTTATGAGAGAACCATCTAGTTCAACATTAGGGAAATCATCATGGGTTGTTTCTTCAAGATCTAGAATCATGGAATCCAACATATCTTCTAAGATTATCTTAACCATAGTATAATATTTGAATGTTTCTATAAAACCTCTAATAGAGATGAGAATCACATTAACTATGGTAAAATATTTATAAAGTTATTCTTGTTCATGCATTCTAACATCATTAAAATTATTTTTCACGACACTACCCACCAAGGTCCACCTAGTTAGTGATAAGATAATTGATAATTCCCTTAACCTGCCTCCAAAAGGCTAGGGTTTGGAAACCAGTATCGAGAAGGTATAAAACTCACCCAATATCCCTTGGCCTAAGGCACACACACCCACACATCTCAATGCCTATATGATCCTAAAATGTAAAATATAGATGATAAAAAATTCATGCATACATCTAAATCCGACAATTAGAATACAATAAATAATATTGAAATGCATAAAAGGAAAAATACCATCCCACCAAAAATTATAAATTAGTCCAACTTACTAGAAAGTGGGGAAAACTTTCAAATGTGACTCTTGGTATCAACCATGGTTTATCTTGTGTAATTTTTTATTGGTTCATTGAAAACTCTATTGAATAGTTGGTCATCTGCATAAGACATGAATCATATGGGAAGTTCCCATGCTAGGGCGAGTATAAAAATACCTAGTAGGATACCCCAAAATCACCAAGATTAAAGAATAAAGATAATATTCATCCCATCGTAGGTATATTCAAATCAGAATATGAAACATACAAAAAAATCAAAATATTATCATGGTAGATTCTAGTCTCATAGTAAGGTCACAACCACATTTCCATCCTATGATTCTTCTTGACAGTCTGTAGAAACACTCACATAAGATAACTCACTCCATGAGTTTGATATCTGTAATGGTTTCCATTTAATATTTCATTATTGTCGAGTCTCTCCATAAGGATGTGCAATTTGGAATTCATAAGATATTGAAAATATCATAGGGGATTATACATACGGCCATGAGGTATACCAATAACCCAATCAAGATTTATGCACAAAGTAGGGGATTCCCACACATGTATAGTTGGTCACAATGATTTTGAGAACCCCACCTAAGGAAACATTTGATGGTTGATCCCACCCAGGAACATTGGGGGACACCAAGAACTCAATCCAAGACAAATACATTATAGAAGATCACAATCTTACACCAAGGGTGTAATTACAAATTATACACTCATAGGGATGGATCAAGGGAACACACCCTATAGAAACTGATTCATTCTAAAGAAAAAAAGGCTTGAAAATCAAATGAGAAAGTAAATTGTGTGAAATTATAGTACACAACAAGTATTATCAGTCCCATGTCTACCCATGTCCTCCATACCATTCTTATGTACCCCAGGTTGTTCCCATGTACTTGTTTGTGTCTATGTGTTGTTGGCTATCTATATGTACATGGTTGTGTTCTAGTACTGGGATATACCCGTATACTATAACCATGCCCATGTACATGTCCATTCCTATAACTATGTATCCTTTATGATACATTTTGAGATAACAATGTAGGGTAACATGGAATTTGATATTTAATTTTCATGTGGATCCCTAGTTCCACAACTAGGCCCCCACACAAACCTGTGTTCTCTGGTAACATGTCGTGTAGTGATGAAATTTACAAAATTATCTTGTCTTAATTTAAAATCCTCTTATTCCATTAATTCATATGATTATCCCTAGAAATATCACCTAGAATCATAGATCTTATCTGTCAGACTCTCCCCATCACTGGATATCAAATTCTGGAAATCGGATTCGATCAAGAAACACCACCGTGAATCATGTCATCATCATATTCCAAACCTGGAAACGAGGTACCATCAATTTGGTATGATCCACCTTTGTTCATATTACACTATCATAGATTCCTGATCATATCCTATATTATAATACATACCCATGGCATTGATCCGTTTCACCAAAAAACAATCATGCAATGATAAAATACTGGGTATTCATCAAACCGAAGGTCAAAAAAAATTCCTAGGATGAATGTGTGAAGAAACAGGGAAAAAATCCACAAAAAAGTCCAATAGGAATGAAACAAATATATTTTTGGGTTGTAACAGAACTGTATCCATTATAATTATTACTGAATAAGAGAAATAATAATGAAAAATTTCAGATATCTAAATCCCTAAAAATAGACTCATACCCACAAAGTGACTGACCCACGAATCAATCTATCAGTTGATTGATTCTCATTCATTATGGGATAATAAAATGGGTATAATTAAAAATAAATAAATATTAATACCTTGATATTGGATCAATATTGGATGAATAATGATGATGGGACTTTATTGGTAATGTGATCCACTGATTCCATTGGCACACTGATTGCCAATGCATAATCCGTCGATGACCATCCATGAAGCTCCTCCAATAGTTCCTCTCTCAAATTCCTAGATTATGATTCCAAACAAAAAAATATGGTTATAAATGGTTTTATATAGAGTTACCTTAGTTCAATACATCTTTTCCTAATAAGTAAATAAATTCAATTAATTAATTTATTATTTTCACTTGCAAAAAATTCTTAACAAACGCCTGACGCTGAAAAAGACTATGTCATGACTAGGGTAAATCTCACAATCCAGGCTCAATGATGGTCTCATATTTCCAATCCAATACTCTATTCAAGAGTTATTCCACCTTTTAAGGATAAATTCATGAGCACGATATTAATATAAATAATATTTTGCAAATATCATTTTTGAGATCATCAGGCCCCATAATAGCTCATTATATTAGTTCTTATATTTAAAAACAGTACTAGACATGTTTAAAATATTTTCATGAAAAAATAGAGATAATAAATTATAACCACATTAGGTATATTCTATATGAAAATAAAAAATTAATACTCTAAGAGGTATGGTTATTAAGCCTACATCTGAGTCCCCCACTCCCAAGTTCTCTCTTGAAGATTCTCATACTACCAAGGGATACATACCAAAGGAATTACTCATCCACAGAGGACATTCTCTTATTGATCCTCAATATCTAATAGGTACTCAACAATTGATTTTCAATCCTTAATATCCAACTCACCCTATTTGATAACATATAATGAGTTTTGAACATATCTCCTCAGCAACGACACATGAAATACATGATGTACCCAGTCTAACCATAGTGCCAGGGCCAAGTTGTATTCAACCTCAGAAACTCTACACAGTATCTGGAAAGGCTCAGTTAATCAAGGTTATATATTTTTACCCCCAAAAATATCCATATTCAATATCCTATTGATACTTTTAGGAACATGTTTTCTCCCTCATATAACTCTAATTTTCATTATTTTCATTCAGTATAATACTTTTGATGTCTCTTGGAAGCTTTATTCACACCTGGATGATTTGAACCTTCTTTAACATAGCTCACATCAACTCTAAACCCATGAGACCAGACTCGCCTTGGTTAATGCAATATACTGGTGACCTTTAAGGTCACTGATAATAATCCTTGAATGGAGACATAATGATGGTGTAATGGAAGATATTGTATATTAAAACACCACAAAAGGTATACAATCCTATAAAGAATGGTTGAATTACAACATGTAGGCTCAAAAAATGTCCTCTAATACTTGAATGGGACACTCTATTTGGACATCAATCTGGTTTTTTAATGCTATGATCAGACACAATTGAATGCAAAATTCTTTCTGGAATCCCCTCTATAATCATGATGTGAAGAAAACATCACAATGTGAAATTATTGTAAAGGGAACTCTATGAATCCTAACTATATCCTGCACGTAGAGACATCCCAATCTCTCTACCAATCATTACTCTTTTATATCTCGAAATTGGAAAAAATTGGTGAGTTGGTCTACGATCACCCATATAAAATCGTTTTATAGGTACATATATAGTAACCCCATCACGAATTCTATATATATACCATACCACTTCAACTATGGAACCTCATGTTTTTGAGCTAAACCCACTAAAACATGGTTCTCAAACTTCCACTACTAACAAGTGAGGCATCGAGAGACAAAATTTTATACTGTATTCTTCATACCTGACCACTAGAAATAATAGTAGAGGTCCTAGTATATCTTTTCCACGCTCGGATGTACTACCAATAGTGATATACGAGACTCCATCATCACCTCCTCCAATAACATCACTGGTACCATATTTCATCATCTGAAAAAGATAACACACTACACAACTTTAGGAAATCTATTAGGACAGTGTCCAATGAATATAAGAATATACATGGTCTCACAATCAGTATCTCTATTCTAGAATCCCCTAACACATTGTCCATGCAATGGTGTAACAACCATCGATTGTAGATAAATGCATTGTCCACATTCATGAAGGATTACTGAAACAAGGCCAACTACTCTGAATCCTCAGTCAAAAAATGAGAACAAGACCTCCTTATAAGATAATCTAAAACTATGTTTCCCTTATAGGATTATAGAATATGTTGATGTCGTAATCCTAGAAGAACTATATCCATACCCTCTATATAAAGTTAAGATACTTCTAAGAGAAGATTTTTTTTGAGACTCTAATCATCACAATTGATGATAAATTTCCCACCTATAATGGAGTGTCACCAAATCTTCAGTTTGAAGACTACCACTACCATATCATGATCATATTACACATATTTCTAATTAGATGGTCTCAACAACCTAGACCCATAGGTAATCACCACCTTCATCTGCATCTGAACACAACCAAGTCTGGACCCTGAAGCATTGTAATACACTACATAGTAAACAATCGCCTCTAAAAACCTCAAGATGGTGGTGTTCATTAATCTATTCCTCAACTAATGAAAATATTTTTGGTACGTTTTTATCCACACATAAGGTTGTCCATTTTGGGTCAATTCCCTCAATGGTGATGATATCCTAGAGAAATTAGGCATAAATATCCTATAATAGTTGGCCAACCCAAGAAAGCTCCAAACCTCCATCACACCCTTGGGTGGATCCTAAGATAACATTACCTCAACCTTTGATAGATCCACTACCACACCATCTTTTGAGATGACATGTTCTAGAGAGAGGACCTCCTGAATCTAGAAATGGCACTTTGTGATATTCCCATAAGGATGGTTCTCTCAGACCATATTCAGGACCATCCTCAAGTGTCTTTCATGCTTCTCATCAGACATTGATTATAGTAGCATATCATCAATGAATACTAATAAATAATAGTTAAGAAAAGATATAATATCCAGTTCATGAGTCCCATGAACACTGCTGGAGAGTTTTTCATACCACATAGAATCACCAAATACTCATAGTGATCATATTGTCATATGAATTCTATATTTGGAATATCATCATATTGCACTCATAGCTAGTGATATCCAGATCCTTGGTCAATCTTGGGGAACCAATATCCCCTCATCAACTAATTCAATGGGTCATAAATACTTTTTAATGGATACTTATTATTCATTATCACCTAGTTTAGGAACTAATATTCCATGAAAAACCTCAATCCCCCATCCACTTTCTTGGTGAAAAACACTAGGGCTGCCCAAGGTGAAACAATAGGTCTAAAATATCCCTTCCTCTACAAGTCCTCTAAATACACACTCATATCATGAAGCCCTGTGGTATCCATTTGATATGCTAGTATAGATATTAAGGAAATTTTTGGGTTTAAGTCAATTTATAAGTCTATATCTTTGTTGGGAGATAACCATAACATGTCCTCAGGAAATACATCATCATAATCATCCATGATTAGAGGAGAATCATAGCCCATAACATCCACTGCATCAAGATTCATTCTTTCCAAATGGTGCGTAATCAGTTGAATGCACCTATATATAATCCCATCTTGATTCTCCTGAGTCTATTTATTTCCTAAGAAGGAGAAACATGTTTAATCTACAAGGACACACCACATCCTCTACCTAAAATAGTAAGTCAATACATAAATTGTGTATATATAGTTCATTCCTAATATGCAGTCATAAGGACTCATCTCTGCCAAAAATAAATCCCATAAAAAACTCTCTCTCTTAAGTGTTAGTTCACTATATTGAAAAACATTTTTGATCTCCAAAGAATCTCTAGTAAGAGTATCCAGGCATTAGGGTTTAGCCAAAGGATCAATCGAAACCCATTGGCCTCAAACTAGGTATATATAATAAATATATTGTATCATGATTGTGTTTATAAAAAAAATATATAATGTAGAAAAGAAACATTTCACACCACTAATCATCTCAGGATCCTTAGATCATAGGTCTCAATGGTATTTAGATTACCTTTCCCCTATATACCAACAACCTGAGCCTAGTGGGGACCACCTGGTGGTGGTGGAGGAACAAGTTAAACTATAATCCACCTATATCTTCTCTCCCTACTCTTATAACATATATTCATTCCTACAGAGATACATGATCCAATAGTATCATCTCCCTTAGCGGTACATCCACTATCTCCCTATCAAATATATGTTGGGTCAGACAATCCCCTACAAGATGACCCCAACCATCAAAATAGTATCATCACCTCTCCCTAGGATGTATAAAATCATCCAAAGATCATTAAACTGCATAAAATTTGTCCTGATATCTCCCCCTAAAATGTATCGCATGTATGAACCCCTATGTCTGCCATTTTTTTACTATTTCCGAAGTCTATGCCCCTTTATGTACACCACTAGAACCCACTATTGCCGAAGGCCTCTTCATGAAATAATGGATCCTAAACCATATTTATCACGTATCATGAGAGGTTGATAAATTTTGATGAATACTTATCCATAATCATGTTTTCTTTTAATAGCTATAAGATATCACGGATGTGAACCACACACATTGTAACTGGAGAGTACACCTCTTTGATGAGGTTCTAAAAATATATCCATAAAAGAGTCACCTCATCGTATAACAGAACCACGAGGCTCCACCAACACCCTACATAACCATGAAGAAGGATCATCACCAAAACCACCATTTGGTCTGCATGTGTACTGAAGAGATGGATGAAAAATTTAACAACCTAGATCCAATCCCCACATTATTATGGGTATGAATTTCCATTATTCTTGAGGGTTCACTAAAACTAAAAATCATGAAGCATGCTCAACCTACACACTTCATTCGCTGGTACAGTTGGTACCATCATCTTCTTGAGAAGTGGAGGTATGTATAGAATACCACCCAAAGGAACTACCTACAGAATATGTCACTATATTGAAGAATCATTAGTAAGGAGATAATACTCATGATCAAAGTGCTGAATCCTAGAGGGAAATCATTATGGAGGCCTCCTGAAATAGACAAGATGTACCATGATCAATGAGTATATCTGGGGTGCTAACTCAAAAAGTACATGGAATACAACCCATTCCTATATGATTCATGTAATAATTTTTTTCCTACAACCAATTTATACCTATACTGAGTCAAAATGAAGGTAATAAGAGTCATAATTTGTTGATACATCGACTTCCACAACAACACAAGAGTCCCTAACCTGAAAGAAAAACTCGTAACACTTAACACTATTTCCATAAAACCCTAATCAATCTCACATCTATACGACAATCCAAACTCAATTCCAAAGATGAAAATTGGATCTGATACCACTATAACATTGAACAACCCACCGAGGACCACCTGTATAGTGATAAGCCGAGTGTGACTACTCCAAGCCCACCTCTAATAGGATAGGGGTAGGCGACCAACACTAAGTAGGCGTAAAACTCACATGGGAGGCCTTATCATATGATGCATATATGCACACACACATATCAAAGAAAATATGATCCATAAATGTAAAATAAAACTAAAACCAAATGCTTGCATATCTCTAAATCCAGGAGTCATAGTTTTATGAATTATAATGGAAGGCATAAATTTCCAAATACAAGCCCTCCAAAACTATAAATAATTACAACCTACTAGAAAGAGGGGAAAATAATGAAATGTGTATCTTGGTTTGAACCATGGTTACTCTATCCTATTCTAAGCACTATATTATACTGGTCCACTAAGAACCCCATTGAATAGCTGGTCATCTACATAAGACACAACATGTGATGCTAGATCCCATGAAGGAGTGAGTATAACAATACCCAGTATGACACCCCAATATCACTAATAATAATGAATCAAGATAATAGGAAGCTCATAATAGGTATATATAATTTGTAATATGATACATATAATAAAAAAAATATAATCATTGTAGACACTAAGTGTTAAGGTAAGGCTAAAACCGCATTTTTGGCCTAAGATTCTACTCGAGATTTCGTAACAACCCTCACCTAAGAGAAAATGCTACACAGTCCTGATAAAATTGATGGCATCTATCCAAGTTGTTGTTCTCATCATTTATTTCTATAAGGAAGTATGTGTTGGAAGTCCTAGGAGATCTATAAATTGATAGGTGATCAAACCTAGGTCCATGGGGTGTTTCAATCCTAATCTAGATTGAAACTATATATAAGAAATTAATTCCCGTGTATAGTTGGTCACACTATTTCTATGAAACCCACCTAGGAGAAAATATGATATAGGATCCCACCTAAGACCATGGGGGTACACTGAGAACTCTATCCTATAAATATCCCTTAGTGAGGATCATAATCCTTCACCCAAGATATAATGAAAAAATATATTGTCATAGGGATTGATCAAGGGAACACACTATAAGGAAACTGATCTACACTGAAGAGAACAGGGGCCGCGGACCACCCAAGGAAAAGTAGATGGTGTGTTCTAGTAGTACATGGAGTGTCATTCCAATCATGGGTCTACCTATTTTCTACAACCCATGGCTATGTACCCCATGCCATTCCCATGTACCTTGGGTTGTTCTCATGTACTTGGTCGTGTCCGTGTGCTGCTGGTTGTGTCTGGGTACGTGGCAATGTCTAAGTACCAATATATGACTTTGTAATGTACCCATTCCCATATAATCGATCGTGCCCATGCCTATGTATCCTCTAAGATACATAATGATCTTCTAGGGTAGGGTCAGACGACATGTGACACATTTTACATGGTGTGTGATATTTAAATTTCATGTGGAACCCTTGTTCCATAGCCAGGGTCCCACACAAGGATTGTGTTATTTTGTTACAAGCAATGTAGTATATAAATATCATGAATCTTAATGTCTTCACATGGATTCCTCATACATTGATGTTACCCATTGTCCCCCAGCCCAAATATCACCAGGGATCACGTAACTCATCCAACTAAGTCTCATCATCATCGTAGATCTAATAATGTCATTCTGATTTGACTAAGAAACAACACATTTTCTCATGGTATTGTCATGCACCAAACAGGGAAATAAGGGACCTCTAATGTTGTCCCATATACCTTCGTTCATCCTATACTATCATAAATCATCAATCACATCCTTGATCAGAAGACGTACTTATAGTATTGTTCCGTTATGCTGAAGAACGACCATGAAACAATAAAATATTGGGTATTCATCAAACTACAAGCCAAAAAATTGCTCGTGATGATCATGCAAAGAAATGAGGGAGAAATCCAGAAAAAATAAAACTGGAACAAACCTTGACCATTGTTTTTATTGGCCTCAATACAATTCCATTAGAATGAAAAATGAATATCCAAATAATAATCAATAATGTCAAATATCTAAATACACAAAAATAAACTCGTACATGCAAGATGAATGACCCACAAATCAATATGTTGATTGATTTATTTTTGTTCATGGAATGATAGTAAAAAAGTATAAATCAATATAAATAAAACATCCAACTTCGATATTGTATTTATTCTTGATGAATAATGAATCCGTACCATTGTCATTGACATGATCTACAGGTTCCATTGGCACACAGATCTCAAAAGCATGATCCATCAATGATCGTCCATGAAGTTCCTCCATTAACTCCTTAATGAATTTCCAAGATTAAATTACTACCCATGAAATTTTGTTATAATCAGGTTTATATAGAGTTCCATTAGGTCGTTGCATCATCAGTTAATAAATAAATAAATTTTATTTATTTATTTATTATTTATGCTCATGCAGACTTTTTAAAAAATTCCAGACACCGACAAATATTATGTCATACCTAGGGTGAATTCTATATTCCAGACTTAATGGTGGTCCACTACGGCAAAACACGTAATTTGGGAAGGGTTATTTGCGATAAGGACAAGTCCTGTCGCTAATATCTAACTATTTGTGATCAGAATAGGTATCCCATCGCAAATGGTTGGGTGTGCATTGTGTGCCAAACCATGGGAACGTTATATGTGATGGGTGGTTTTCTCCATTCCCAAAAAACTGTCGAAGGGTTTTAGTATTTGCAATGGGACCTATAGTAGTAACCCTTCGCTGGTTGTAGCATTTGCAATGGTACCCAGCATAAATACCCTATTTAACCACAATCCCATAATTAATAGGGGTTTATCCTTTGCGGAAGAATTGATGCCCCGTCACAAATTCTATGATGACAGATAGGTTTTTCCAATGAGACCCATCATAAATACCTTTTAAAGTACCACCCCTAATTAATAGGGGGTTAGTATTTGTGATGGGAATCCCATCGCGAAAAATCTGACCTATATGTACCCCATCCTTTTTTATTTCACACCTCTCTCAACTCCCCCTCTCTCTCTGAACTCTCATATTTCTCTCTGAAATTTTTCCAATGTTTAAAATTTCACATCAGAGCAATTTTTAAGCCTTTCAATATATAAAGGATTATGTTTTTAGGTATTTTCCAATTTCATTTATTTTTAGTCAATTCATTTAATTTTATGTCAGTTACAATTATTGTTAATTAGTGAGAAGTAATTTAATTAGAATTAGATAGTTTTATTTTGTATTATTTAATTTTACAAATATGTTGTTTCATTAATAATAAATACTAATATATTGTAACTGTTAGTGCTAATTAGAAATAATTTATGGTAATTAGTAATAATTAGCGTGAGTTAGAAATAAGAAGTTAGAAATAAGAATAATTAGTAGTTAAAAGGAGTAATTATGAATAAATAAAAACAATTAGAAATAATTAGGAATAAATATTGATAATTAATAATAATTAGAAAATAATTAGTAACAATTAGAAAATAATTAGGAATAAATAACAATAAAGATGAATAAATAGTAATAAATATGAATAAATAGTAATAAATAGTAATAAATAGAAATAAATAAGAATAATTAGGAATAATTAGTAATAATTAAAAATAATTAGTAATAATTAGAAATAATTAGAAATAATTAGTAATAATTAGTAATAATTAGGAATAATTATTTATAATTTGCAATAGTTAGCAATAATTTGTAATAATTTGTAATAAATATAAATAAATATGAATACTTAGTAATAATTAGGAATAATTAGTAACAATTAAGAATAATTAGTAATAATTTGAAATAATTAGTAATAATTAGGAATAATTAGTAATAAATTGGATTAAATTGGAATAAATAGAAATAAATCGTAATAAATTGGAACAAATAGAATAAATAGGAGTAAATAGGAATAAATAGTTCTAAATAGAAATAATAACTAATAAATAAGAATAATTAGTAATAATTAGAAATAGTTAGTAATAAATAGGACCAATTAGTAATAAATATAAACAATTTGTAATAAATTTGAATAATTAATAATAAATGGAAATAAATAGTAGAAATAGGAATAATTTGTAATAAATAATAATAAATATAAATAATTATTAATAAATAAGAATAAAATGTATAATTAGTAATAATTAGTAATTAATATGAATAATTAGTAATAAATAGTAATAAATAGTAATAAATGGTAATAAATAGTAATAAAGAGTAACATTTAGTGATAATTACAAACAATTAGTAATAAATATGAATAATTAGTAACAAATATGAATAATTAGTAATAGTTATTAATAAATATGAATATTTAGTAATAATTAGTAATAAATATGAATAATTAGTAATAATTAGTAATAAATACGAACAATTTGTAATAATTAGTAATAAATATGTATAATTAGTAATAATTAGTAATTATTAGAAATAAATATGAATAACTAGTAATAATTAGTAATAATTAGGTATAATTTGTAAAAAATAAGAATAATAATTTGTAATAATTAGTAATAAGTAGTAATAATTAGAAACAATTTGTAATAATTAGTAATAAATATTAAAGATTATGAATAATTAGTTGTAATTAGTAATAAATATGAATACATAGAGATAATTAGTAATAATTAGAAATAATCAGGTATAATTAGTAATAATTATTTATAATTAGTAATAAATATGAATAATTAGAAATAAATTTGAATAATTATTAATAATTAGTAATAATTACGAGTAATATATAATAATTAGTAATAATGATGAAATATGTGAAAAAATTACATAACGTTGTTTAAATATAAGTGGTTGGATACTAAGAGAGCCTTGCATGTTCATCAAAGTCATGGAATTATTGATATTAAATATAAAATCCTTCTTACAGTAAATGAACCATTTTTATTGGATCATCAGACCCATATAATGTTTTAGAAAAATTAATATGATACTTCAAGAGATTTTAGTTATTAATGGAGGAAAATAAAAATAAAATATTAGGAAAATCAGTTTATTCAAAATGAATGTGGTTCCACTGATGTGAATGGAATGGAGAATTTTTAAGAGATTACTCCAAATCCATATTTTCTATGAAGAGAGTAGAATATCAATGATAACACCCAATAGTTAAGGGTCGATGGTGATGATGATGTTATTGACATAACAAATGAATTTGAAATGAAAAGAGATGATGAAACAGAAATTCCTATGGAAATTTATGATACTTAGTAGGGATATGAAGATATCGACACTATCATATACAAAGATGATAATAGAGATGAATATTTTCGCATTGGGCACAGGTTACTATAACATCACTATAGCACTACTGTAGCAGCCGAGATACTGTTGCAACGGCGGCACTGTAGCGGAGACAGGGGTACTGGAGCGGCGGCATGGGAACTGTAGCAGCGGCGGGTACTGTAGCAGTGTGGGTACTATAGTAGTACTAGTCACAGAATGGGCCTTGGGCAAAAACTTTTGGCCTATGTGATATGTAATGGGCTTAATGCCCACGAGGCCTTCGGGCTATGTAATGGGTCTCCCTCTACCCAGTTAAAGAGGTCTTTGCTTTGTTTCAATAATAAAAAATGAGGCTTCGACCCCAAACTTTTAAGAAAATATAAATGTTATTTTTAATTATTTTATAAAAGAAATCATTGAATGTTTCAGATAGAATAAGATTTGTTTCAGGATTTATAGGGTGTTGATCTACTTGATGATGAGAAGAATGTTGGATCATATGACCCTCAGACTACTAGAGGAGCAATGGGGACGTAGAGGGGCCGTGTTCTGGTGAGATTGATGATTCCTGGCCCTATCCCCAAGCAACGTCCACGTCTTGGATTTAATCCACTCATGCAGAGGTATTATAATTTATGTATTTTAATTTATTTTCATTAATTTTCATTAATTTTTTAATATAATATTTTTTTGATTATTTTTTTCTTTTTTCAACATATTTTCACATACATATGTCAGATGGGAATGTGATATATTGTGAAATTATTTTTCTGGACCATGGGTTACACAAGATCAGATTCCCATAGATGTTCAACACCATAAGATCGATTATTGGCTACTTCATAAATAAATAAAATTAATTTTTAAATTTATTTAATTAACAACTTGATATTTTTTTGTAGAGTTTATGGTATCCCATCAATGAGATCATGCATGAATCTATCTGAAAGGCATGGGAGGGATGCATGTGTTAGTTTTTTCATCAGTTTTTTGCATAATATAAGGAGGACATCAATAAGTAAAGCATGAGTCAGAGAGTTGGTCTGTTTTGTTTCACCCACAGACCTGATTTCATTTCATATCATGTTTGAGATGGATTGTTTTTACAATCGATGGGTAGTCATTTTCATCAGACAACATCAGTAGGTCGAAAAAATTGGGGGAGACAAGAGGTGGCATTTCTAGAAGGTAGTCTTACATTCAATATGCATGTGGGACATATAGTAAGTACCTTTTTAATTGATTTATATAAATTTAAATGCAAACTCTTTATTTTTTATTCATATAGGTAGTCAAGTAGCCTAATATTATGTTTATAGTAGGATGTACAACAATCCTGTAACTGGAGAGATTAAAGGTGATCACCATTATAAGATTATAGTCAATATAATTTCTTTTAGAGTTTTAAATTTAATTTAAAATAAAATTTTAACTATTTTAATTTTAAATTGAAATTGAAGGAGTCATATGAGTCCACAATGTCTCAAATGTAGATTGAGAGTCAGAACAAGACCAATGACCAGACCAGTGTAGAATGATTTGATGAGGCAACATTGATGCATGTGACTGAGTATGAATTTGAGAAAGGATAAGTTGTTGGAACAAGATCTCTATTGACACATGTGAGTTACTATGGAACTACTGCGATGTCTCCATGCAACTTGAGTGGAGCTCATGGAGATTCATCATCACCTGCTGCATAGTATCAGGAGCAGCAGTGAGCTTAGTGTGAGATTATATAGATTATACATAGGGATGAGGAAGATATCTGTCGACTATAGAAATCGCTATAGTGTAGGTCCCTGAGACACCATGAAAGGGAAGGGGTGAATCTAGGTGTCAACTTTATCTTTAAAAAAGGGATCTTGATCCCACATTGGTAGGAACTCATTAAAAATGTAAGAGTAATGAGAACAAAAAACAAACAATCAGATACATAGAGACAACACATCACTTTTACTTGGTTCACTACTAAGGGCTTCATCCACGGAGAATACACCATTGGTGTGTCGGTCATACAAAAATCAACTAAACTCCACTTCTTATGGAATAAAAAGGTTCTATCATAGTCACTGTGTTCCATGTACACTATCTTTACAATGGTTTTGGGTTATCTCACTACTTCCCTCAGAACACTTCCATTGACTTCTCCAAGATGACTGCTATGAGAGAAGTCTAAATAAGTTTATAGACATGAAGGTCACCTCAATGATTTGCTATTAAAGAATTTGTCCCTAACATAACATGAGGCTCTTCATGCACCATAGACTAGAGTTGATGCTCTTTGAATTCCCAGTCCCCTAAAAAATATTCAAACCTACTCTTTGTGAAACCTATTTGAGAGACACACTTCATGACGAAGCACCCCTGCCTCCACAAAATAAAATTCCTTTGGGAAGCACCCCTTCCTTCATGGAATAAATTATCTTCGAGAGGCACCCCTGCCTTCTCCGAGAAAACTATCTTCATGATTCTTCCTTGCCTTCATGAAAAAACATTCACTAAACTCACCGAGTCAACGTAGAATACCTAATTTTCACGAAGTACACTTTTTCCAAAAGCATGGGCATCAGTTAAGACTTACAGTCTCTTCGTGATGCACCATCTCACTTATAAATCCCTTTTCACGATGCTCTTAATGAACTCAAAGTGTCTCTTGATTTTCCCTCAAAACTATAATCCAATTGAAGAGGGGTATCATCATATTTATATGATTTTCCATTCTCAAGGCTCCACTGCCTCTTTGTAGATTTTCTGGATCATCAAAAACGTCTTCACGATGCTCCCCCCTTTATAGAGAACCATGTAAATTATATGGTCAAAAATCTCATTTTCATCATGATGTATTCCATCAATTCCCTTCACAGTGCCCTAAAATTCTCAATGCATTCAATCAATGACTGTAGAGACCAAAACTCATAATTGTGAAGAACTTCCTCTTCGATCCTAAAGCCCATCATAATCACGAAGCATAAAGTCAGAAAACTTTTTGTCTTCGGAAAACACAATTTGAAAATCCCATATTCACAAAACACATGCCTTTTACATATTTTCATAAGGCCTCTTTGAAAAACCACTTTTCACATTGAATGAAACATCTAGAATTTGGACCCCAAAATTTTGGAAAACATTGAGTAATAAGGACACCTTCAATACTGCTTTCGACTTGAACTGTGTGATACCTTTCCTTGCTATCTCCCGGATTATTCATTTATGTATTGACAACAAACAAAACCAAAATCATATTTTCTGCAAAAAACAGCCCTAGTTCCAACACGTAGGAGGAGACGTGTCGATGGAAGCAGAAACAACAACAGCATAAGTAGAAGATGAAGTACATGCAGCGTCTGACTCATGAATTAGGGATGGAGTTCCCTCCACCCTCTCCTCCAGCTCCAGCTCCTCCAAACGCCCCCCCTCAGTGATGTATTTACTTTTTATGATAAATCATTTGAATGTAATTTATTTTTTGTAATATTATATAGTTATATTTCTATATAACACATTTTTTATTGTTTTGAATATTGAAATTTTATTATTTTATTATTTATTTAATTTTTTATTAGTTTGTTTATTTATCTATAAATATTTTATTTATTAGTATATAATTATTATTTAATTTAAATTTATTATTTATTATTATACTTATTATTATTATTATTATATTTGTGCAAGTATTGATGTTTTTTATTATTTTATAATTATTTATAATTTTATTATTATCATTTATTTAATTACCAGTAGTTATTATTATTATAATTATAATTTTGTAATATTATTTCAGTAATACTTTTTCATTATTATTATTTATATTTTATTCAATTTTTTAATATTAAATTTTTATTTATTTTTTAAGTTATTTGAGATGGGCCAATCAAAATAGGTTTTTTTAAAAACTTAGAGAAATTATTTGAAAACCATTTTATTCAATGGGGTATTTTCAACGGGACCCCATTGCAAAAATATTTTTGCAATGCGGTCCCATAACAAGTACTCTGTCACCAATAGTCTGATTTTTTTATAGTGGTTTCAAATTTCCAACTTGAGACACGTATTTTACCTTTCTAGGATAACTATGCATGTGTGAGATTAATATATTTAATGTTTTTCAAATATCAGTTCCGGGATCACTAGATCTCAGAATATCATGCCATCTCAGTGCAAGGATATTAAAATATTACTATATCTATTTCAAATATATACATATAAAAATCAAGATATTACATGTTTTATATAAGTTTATAGCATAGCTTTATTCACCTTTTCATTCCTATTTAAATGATACAAGGTTTTTCTCAAATGAAATTTTTAGTTTTTCAACCTATGTATTTTTTTAGTTCTTTATCAAATATAAAGTTCAATGATGGATTTATAGAACTTAAATTAATTTCAATACTATTTTTATCAAAAATTAACCATGTATAAGTATCACTCAGTACTATGATCCCTTATTGAAAAAATAAAGCACATCTAGTCCAAGAGAGATAATAAAAGGTACTATTATCTCCTTCCTAATATTAAAACCATTTCCATAGAATGATGGAATACCCTTTCTATTGGACAATTTTTGTTGATCCATAACATTCATCAAGAGATACCACTAATTGGAAACCCATGCACTAAAAACAATTGATAGGATCACTCAGGATGAGATAAACACCTGGGGAGGGGGTGAATCCATTTATTAATTTTATTCAAAATCCCAAACCCTATATTTCTTACTCAACATGTATCCCTTTAACTAAAAATGTTGTAATAATAATAATGGAAATATATCAAGATTACAAATGAGGATTTCCTCAATGATGGATGACTACATCCCCGGTGCATGGTGGTTTTTATCCCATCCACACATTGTTACCATTTTATTTTCAAGAAATAACTCGAACAAGGGTATGACCTTGAAATAATACAAATACTAGTACCAATTATACTATCATCAAAGCACCAAATCACTGTAACAATCATAATAAGATCAAATTCTTTGAAAAATGATCACCAGTTCTATAGAGAGTCATATATGGACTTCACTGGTCCTGATATTCTTCATTATTTCCTCTTACAACAATATTCGATAGTCATGTACACATTCTTCTTTAAAACCTATGTTATGATTTAGAAAAAAAATATATTATATTTTCAAATAAAAAACTAATATTTCTATTATCCTTCAATTTTTTATATTAATAATTACAAGAGAATACTTCTATATTAGAATTATAGAAATATCACTTGATAGGTGGACGTACGATTTTCTCATTGATTCTTATTAAATTCTAGTAAAATATTTTATTTAAAATGATATTAAATCTCCATTTTATTTGAGATAATTCTTCTTCAAATATTCTACAAAAACCATGATTAATTTATACATATGCAAGACTTTTTCCTGTTAATGTTATCTGTAGAACACATCCTTCATGAAGTGGTAAATAATTCATCCTTCTTAACCCTTAGTCATAAAATAACATATCATTAGCCATGGTCATAACACAAATCATGATATTTTAACCAATGAGGTATAAGACACATATTTCTATGTTTAACTCCTATAAGAATCTTTCTGTGTATCTTCATTTCCAAAAAATTTTCTAACTGAAATATCCTATTATAGTAGTGGAAAACTCTCATATTTTTTCCATATTAATATTACATTATTATCCATATTATAGAAATTTTCAATTATTAATAGTCTATATAGAGTTACTAATAAATTTCAATAGATTTAATCATACAAGTTTCATACCTTTGTGAATTTTAGTTTATACATTCTGAATGAATATTATAAGTTTTATATGAGTTCATTCCCTTACCAAATATTCAGATGATCAACAAATCTTAAGTATATGTTGGAGAACCCATAAATTTCATAGTGCACTTTAGATCTTTTATGATCTCTACATCACTCATTATGGAATGAACTCCTATGAATTGAATAATAGATATTTACAAATCACAGTGGCATCCCAATATTTTTCAATATTCTAATGTCTACTAAGGGGTGGGGGGGGGGGGGTTATAAATCACCAAAATGACTATTATGATCAGAATAGTTATCCAATTTTCTTAAATATTCTATAATTTCTAAAACACATTTAGATCAACTCATATATTCTTCAAACCTCCTTATAACTTATCCAAAATATACAAAACATATAAAAACAACATAAATAATATTTAAATTTATTATAGCATTTACAAATATCATTATCTTTATTATAAATGTTGAACCCAAGGTATGTTTTAGTTGTATTAGTTTTCAATAATTTATATATGTTTTAAGTTGAGAAAAGAAGATGTTTCGAGTTTCCAGACTAAAGAAATCGAATTTAGGAATCGAGATAATCCCATCAACATGAGTCATTGAATATGAATAATTGTATTGGGATTTTTTCGTAAAGATACAAGAAACCATATCGAGTCTGGAATGAATGTGTCAATTGTAATGACAATTAGATTAGAGTCTACTTGAACCAAATGTTCGATGTGATGATGATTTTCTATTTTTTAATTAAAAAAGTCATAAGTTGTTTGAGAAACTTATGATGAAACCATGATGAAATAAATGATGATAAAAATTGGTGACAATTGTATTTATCAAAAAATTAGGAGAAAAGGATCTTCCAATCATATTTATCTAGGAATATTATTTATTTGGGAATCATATTTAGCTAGGAATTGTATTCATCTAGGAATCATTCTGTGATTTATTGAATCAGAATAGAGGTGGTTCAAAATTGACTCAATCATATTATGACAGAGTTATATTTTTGTATTGAGTAAACCAGACTTAGGAAACACACTGAAGAAAATCACACTAGAGAATCTTAGTGAAGAAATAATAATGAGAATATTTTTCTTTCAATTGATGTGGAGCAATATAATAATGAATCAGTCATTTCACAATAGTCTTCATTTTAAATAATACCAATCATAATTAGTATCAGAATAAAGTTTGTTAATAAGTCAAAGAATTGAAAAGGTCAAAGGAAGATCTAAAAATCAAGGATATTTGAAGAATTGAAAAGGAATTGAACGAGTCAAAGAGGGATCCTAAAATAAAGGATATTTTATGATTTAAAAAAATAATTGAATGAATCAAAAAGAGATCCAAGATTTAAAGAGAATTCAAAGATTTGGGAAATTTGTTCATGTGAGAATGGTTTAAACAACCCCACCTAAAACACATTTTAAATCTCTATAAAAGGAGAGACGAGTTCATTTGTAAAGTGCTCTGAAAATTACTCATGTTCTTGAGCTCCTAAATTTGTGGAATATGTATTGAGTACCAAACCAAAATTTGTGTTTTAGTTTGAATCTTAGTAAGATCATCGTATTAATGTTCAATATGATCATCTATAAATATCCATCTGATGAAGTTCCTTCAGAACAAGTCTATTGGGGTGAGGCCATCAATGTGACATCCATCATATCTAGGTTCATTAGAATAGGTTCAATTAGATTCATAATTGTGTGTTATTGATTTAATTAATACTCAATTGAATAAATAATAGAAGAAGGATAATTAGACTGAAATTACCATCAGATAGGGACTACAATATTATGGTTTTCGAACTGGGAATATTGGAATGACACTACTGAAGAAGATTCCCGAACTGAGGTTTTAGAATAAGTATCCTGACTAAAACATTCCTTAGAGAATTTTTGAAGTTCATGATGTTTGTATGTAGGTAATGTTTTATTTATCTTACATCTGAATGAAGTGGAGAATTTCTAAATAGGATCAGAAAATAAGAATAAAAGTGAAGCTTGTAATTTTGGATACTTATCAGTTGCTAAAAATTCGTTTTTATGGGATGTGGATACTGGAAATGATAGTTGGGGGATATAATCAAATATAGAAAGAAATTTTCTACTAGGATTGAAGAATTGTTCTTCTCTTATGACTATGTATTTCATAATTAAGATAGTAAAATAATCCATGTTGGTGTGTCTATCCATCATGTCAAAGACTAGGTATTTGTATTTAACCTTGTAAATATCACATGATTCATACTCTTTATATTTTTTGAATTTGAGAGGTGAGGTTTTAAGTTATATTTTATTGTATCATAACTCTAAAAATTATTAGATGTTGAGAATGTTTTTGTTAAGAAGTTAATAAAAATTCTAATAAAATAAAAAGGAACCACTAATTCACCCCCTCTCAGTGGTCTCGATTCTACTTGTGAATCAAAATTTGTATTAGAGGGATCATTTCCTATAAAAGATCCATCTCAGGAATGGAGAATTTCAATTCCATGAACTAAAAGGGGAATCCGGTTTTCAATGGAAAAAATATCATGTTTGGAAATAAAAAATGCTTCCATATCTTATGTCCCTTGGTTATTTTGTTTTGTAAGATACTACTAAAGGATTTCCTAATCATATTGAGAATAATCCACTTACATCTACTGATTTGAGAAATCATTATAATTTCCGAAGAGAAAAAATTATTTACTCTCATCACTTACTAAAGGTGCGTTTCTTAGAGTAAAAGGAGTTGGAACTAGCAAAGGTATTTGAGATTAGTTGAAAAGAATTTATGAAGGAAATATAAATATGAAGAAGGATAAGTTACAAATTTGGAGGTTGATGTATAAATATTAGAAAAAGGCTAAGAATGTATATGTTAGAGAATCATTCACAAGGGTAAATGATATTGTTAGAACCATAATATATCTCGGTGATAAATTAGTAGACTCAATTATAATTGAAAATATCTTGAAAATTATTACTAATAAGTTTGATGGAAAAGTTTAATCTTTGGAATATAGAGATCCTAAAACCATATCCTTGGATAATCTACATAATATTCTTGTTATTTATGAAATGATAAGAGAAAATGTTATAGAAAATACAGAAATGGTTGATCATGAAATTTCCTTCAAATATTTAATAACAGGAAAGAAATATAAGAAAATCATAGAAGAATCTAGTGATTCAGAAACAGAGTAATAATCTAAGAATTTAAATTTAATTATTTCCCTCTTTTAAAAAAGATTTAATAAGAAAAAATAGAAAACTAAAACACCTAAATATTTGAATTTTTAAGGGATAGGACATTGTGCTTTGAATTTTCCAAGGATGAAAATTTATGAATATGAGTTCAAAGATGATGATGAGAAATCTCTGAAACAAAATTGGAAGAAACATAAGAAAATATTTCCTTATAAAAAAAGAAGAAAAGTTATCTAAGAAGAAAAAATAATAATGATTCCTCATATGACGAAGAGTTCAATCATCAAATCAACTTTATTGTTCATAGTAGAAATAGAAGTGATTCTTCAGGAAGTGATGATAATGATGAAGAGATAAAGAAAATGGAATGGATTATTAAAAATAATTTAGAGAGTTCATGATAAAAAAATACTCTACTCATGAAAGAAATAAAGAATATGAAGAAAGATGTTGAAGGAATAACTTCTGAGAATAGGGAGCATAAAATAAAAATAAAATGTTACGAAGAAAATTTAGTTAGAAATTATAATCTCAACAAGATAGAATCTACACTTTTTTAAGAAAGTAAACAAAATAAGTTGAATGTAGATTAATCTGAAAAAATCCTATATGTTCTAAAAATTATGTTGGTTGAGAAAGAATAATATTTGTTAGAAAAAAAATTAATTCTTATTATAACACAATGTGAGAGAAGAAATATGAGAGAAAAATTCTCTATGTAACTTGATATAAGAGGTGAAACTTATAAATATGGTGAAAAGAAAGATTTGCAAAAGACGGTTTTTGAGAAATCATATTTCATCAAGAAAGATAAGTTTTCCTTTTGAAATTATCTTCCTGAGAATAGTGGTCCATGATTTATAAAGAAACAACAACAAAAAAATAACTACTTTTTTTACTATCATTATAGAAAATAAAGATTTAAAGGACACTATTGGTGTTGTGTATTTTTTGGACAAAGAGCTTAATAATACTGGTATAAATTTTCTCTACCATGAAATATGTTTGAATCAAGGGGGATATATGATGAGGAAAGAAAATAAAGTGGTTCTAAGAATATTTTGAAAACCAAAAAGGAAATTCAAAAGATACATAAAGTTTAGTATGATAAGAAATATGAGTACATTGAGAAAGTTGAGAAAAGTAATAATAATGAATACAAAAAGATGGAGTGATCAGTTATTTGGTTAGAGAAATTAAAATGGAGAAGAAGTTAGAATAAAAAAAATCTAAAGAAAAGGGAAAGAAAAGGTTTCTAAATATGTGAAAAAGTTAATAAAAAGATATCTAAAAATTGTGGTCTGAAAATTCAGAAAAGATGCAAGAGATGTGAGAAAGAAGGAAATGTTACTAAAAGTTGTTTGACTATCCTGTTCGAACAAGGGGAAGGCTTGAAACATTTGCTACAAACTCACTATAAAAAAAGGTTCCAAAAAGGGAAAAGAAGTTTACATCCTTATCAGAAGGGTCTACAGATGAAGATAGACTTGTTACAAAATCTGATAAGTATGAACGGAAGGAAGAAAATACATCCAATGAAAAATCGAAGAAGAAGAAGAAAAAGTCATGATTGAGAGAAGACACTTAGTCTAAACTTTTCTTTTGATAATCTATGAGGTTCCTATTTATTCCTAAAACATTTTTGTATTTTTACTTACTTTTAGGTAATTGAAGGAGTTCATGCAAGGATGTTGATGATGAGTCTCTTAATATTCATGGAAAATAAAGTAAAAAGGTTAAAAAATATAAGATTTTGAATGTTTTGTTTTTACACATAAACTTTTTGATTTGTTTTTAAGATGGTTTCAAGTTAGTTCTATGTTAAATAGATTTCTTTTAAGAATCTCCCAATTCATTATAATGTTGAAAGAAACATGAAAATGTATTATATTTAAGTTGTAGAATGGGAAGAATTGATAACCTTGATTCTACACACTTGTTTTATACACCAGGTTTACCCTTGTAGATTTAGAGTTGTTTTATTAAAGGCTCATTGTTATGAAACTAATGCGATACTTATGTTATTCTTTAAAATAGTTTCAATTTTTTGAGATAAAAAGTTCCAACCTTTTGAAATGGGAAAATTTGTCTATAGGGGAGGAAAATTTTCATGATGACCCCTTTGAATTTAATTATCAATATGGGGAGGGAATATATTAATGGGTGAGAAAAGAAACTAGGGAGAGATAAGGAATAGTGGGAGAAATAAAATAAGATATGGATAATAAAAGTGAGAAAAGAAAATAACATCACTTATTGTTATGAAGTGGTTAAATGTAGGTATTTAAGTGGCTATTGAAAAAAACACAAAGGGGGAGAATGTTGGACCCAAGGTGTGTCTTGGTTGTATTTTTTGTCAATAGTTGATACATTTTTAATGTTGAGAAAAGGATAATTTTTTATTTTCTAGAACCGAGAAATCATATTGTTGAATTAGGCTCATCCCATCAATGTGAGTCATTTGATATGATTTATGGTATTTTTATTTCTACTAAAAGCTTATGAAAATCGTATTGAGAATGGAATGGATGTTTTATTCATAATAGACCTAATTAGAGTATACCTAATATGGATGTTAAATTTAATGATGTTGTACTGTTTTTTAATTCACAAAATACATAAGTTGTCTGAGAAACTTGTGATGTAATCTTGATGAAATAAATGGGGTGAAAAATTGCTGAAACTTTTATTGAGCATAAGATTGGGAGAAAAGGATTTGTCAGTCATATTCAAATAGGAATCATATTTAGATGGAAATTTTATTCAGCTAGAAATTGTGTTAGGATTTCTAAACTCAGAATAGAGGTGGTTAAGAATTTTCTCAAACATATTCTGAGAGAGTTATATTGTTGTATTAAGAAAATCAAACTTAAGAACCATACTAAAGAAAATCAAACTAGAGAATCATAATGAAGAAATTGGATTGAGAATATTTGTCTTTCAATTGACACAGATATACTTAATGAAGAAATCTAGTTTTTCAAAATAGACCTCATTGTAATGAGGTAGATCGTAATCATTATCAGACTAAAGTCTGCTTAGAAGTCTAAATAATTAAAAAGTTCAAAGGAAGATCATAAAATCAAGGATACTTTAAGATTTAAAAATTAATTGAAAGAGCCAACGAGGGATTTTAAAATCAAGTAGATTTAAATATTCAAAAAGGAATCGAATGAGTCAAAAAGAGATCCATGATTTAAGGAGAATTCAAACATTCAATAAATTTTTTCACATGAGAAATGTTTTAAGAACCCCACACAATCCACTTTTTAAGTCTCTATAAAAGGATAGATGAGTTTAGTTATAAATTTCTATTAAAAACATTCAAGTGATCAAGATTTTTAATTTATGGAATAGGTATTGATTACCCATCGAAAATTTGTGTTTCTGGTTGATGTTGAGGAAGATAATCAGATTGATGTTCAATATGATCATCTGAGGAAGATCCATCTAATGAATTTCCATCAGGATAAGTCCATCAGAGTGATTCCATCAAAGAGACATCCATTGCATCTAGGTTCATCAAACCAAGTTCTCTCCAAATCATAATTGTGAACTGCCAATTGGGTTCTAACACAATTTAAGAAGGTAGATTAGAAAGAGAATTAGACCAGAATGACCATCAGAAAGAGACCATCATATTGATGTTTTTGGACCAGGAAAGTCATACAGAAACTACTGAGGAATATTTCCAGACTGAGATTCCGGAAGAAGTTTCAATACCAAAAAGTTACATAGAAAATTTCTGAAGTTATTGAAGGTTTTACATAAGTAAAGATTGATTTACCTTACTTATAGAGGAAGTGAATACTTTTTAAAGTGGATTATAAAATAAGAAGAAAAGTGAATCCTGTTACTGTGGGTACTTACCAGTTTCTGAAAAGGATTGTTTGGGGGAAGTGGATACTAGAAAAGATAGTTGGGGGTGTGGTATAACTAAATATAGAAAAAAAGTTTTTACCGGGATGTTATAATTGTTCTTTTCTTGTACCTTTGTATTTTAGAAAGAAGATAGTAAGGGAATCCATGTTGGCGGGACTATCCAACATGGTATGGAGTTGGTCTTTGTACAAAACATTGTAAATATCTTGTGATTCCTTATATTTATATTTGTTGCATACAAAAGATAAGTTTGTGAGTTATATTTGAGTGTATCTTAACTCTAAGAAGATTTATTGGTTGAGAAATTTACTTTTATGGAGTTTAGAAACTTTTTTATAAATGAATAGGAAAACATAGATTCACCCCCTCTCAGTGGTCTTGATCCTACTTTAGAATAACAATAAATATTTTTGAATCATATAAAAATTATTCTTGAAGTCATAAATGTATATTTACTACCTTATTTAATAGAACATAAAATGTGACATGTAGTAACTCTATATATATTTCATCATCCAAATTATTTGACTATATTGGGATGGTTTCTCACATTTCCATCCAGCCTTCACTCTTACATCATAACTCAATCACAACTCCATAAATCTATACAATATATCATTCATTATCAACTTCATAAAATTGTAATAATAATTTCTTTTACCTTATATAAACACTTTTCACTAATTCACTAGTTGGCCAATTCAATAATCATTATATGTAAATAATGCTTACTTAAATATATTTATCCAAGGCTTCTAATAAATAAATAACCAAGTCCATTTCAAGGGGAAACATCTTCCACCTCCTAGTATAAAAAAAATCAACTTAAATTCGTTTCAAATAATTGATATCAAATAAAACATCATAAATCACCACTACTTTTTCTGATGGAGTGCATATTCTCTACCACCTAAATAGTGGTATAAATCACTTATTCTACATTAATTCATTGAACTAACTTATTCTTATTTAGTGATAATTTGTTAACATAGATTAACTAAGTAGAAAATTCCAACATCATACTGTAAGGTTATATGTTTTTCTCTTCTTAATGTATATGGACTACCCACTTGGTAACATCCAAATTTATTCTTATCAACATGATTGGGAACTCTAAACCACTTTTTTTTTCTATACTTTAGAATACATATTGACATTATGCATACTGCCTTCATCTTCATTTAGAACATATACAACAAACACTATATTGGTTTAAAAAATGTGTATATTTAGGGCTATATGATCATGTAGAGGGTATCCAATTGATTTGAAATTTTTGATATGGGTTAAAGATGAATGTTTTCTATGGAATTAGAGTAGATAACATCGGTGAACACTGGGTATTTGAGTTGATTAAAGGAATTCTAGTTTTTATTGTAATTTATAGTGATCAGGTCCATTATTTAATTTTCCTATTTTTTATCATAGAATTACAGTTTGATGTGGCCTATATTTGAGTACACCATTCTGCATCAAAATTAGGGATTTATTGAGTTTTTAGTGAAAAAATATGATTTCAATGAATACTCCCTTAACATTACATAAATTATTACGTAAATAAAATTATTTTAATATTTTAATCAAAATATTGTTTATAGAGGATGAAAATAATTAATTATCCTTGATTTTAATTTTTAATTTAATTTAAATAATTATCATTTTCTTTTTATTTTTCATGGAAAATATGAATTTTATTTTTTGATGATTTTTGATTATCTTGATTTAAAAATCTTTCATATACCATTTGTTATCATCAATTGTAGAATTTAATTTTTGGGGAAATTTATTGAATAAGGTTTTACTAAAATCATTTCATTATTTCACTATGTATGATTTATAGGTCCTCTAACTATCCAAGTGTGACCATGGAATGAATGATCATACCCTTTGAATGTGTATGTGTGACCATGCATATTGCGACTATGTAACTTAATACTTTTTCATCAGCCAAAATATGTGTTATGCGACTATCCCTATTTCCATGATGGTTTGACCATTCATGATCTATAAATATTCCTACTGAAACTTTAATAGAGGGGTCTATGAACATGCCCCATCTACAACCATGATACACCTTAACTTTTGTGTGAAACTCTTCTGACCATACCACCCTATAACCTTGTTGTGCTACTATTTGACTAAGTGGACCTGTGACTGTGTTATCCTTTCTAGAGTGTTATACCATTCCCCTTTTCCAATCATACCTAAAATTCCCCAGGATTGACAATTAAAGGAAATATCAAACCATATTATGTTGAAAGTGAAACTGACCATAGAAGAATGACAATGTTGAGACTAAATATTATTGTGAAACTAATGATTTCAGACTAGTGGATTCAAACCAAACCACTTTATGAGTGGATGGTGACAAACTAGGTGCCTATATAAAGATCCTAAGATTACAATTCAAAGATTACATATCAAACTCTACCAAAAGAGTATGAATATTTATGGGTGAAGCTAAATTCTTGATTTTTAAGAAATCAAATCAAATTATTAAAAATATATGGATACTACATTATGTGGGGTACTTGAATAGAAAAATATGAGTAGCATGTGAATGAGCTCACTAGTGATCCTCAATGATGAATTTTAAAGTAGTTGAATCCATGAAAATATATATGGAGCTTGATAGAAGGAAATAAACCATTAAGAAGAATGAGAAAAATGAACCAGCATGACTTGAGATCCAATATTTAAAGATGCCGAACCAAAATTTTGATGGATAACCATTATGTAAGAAGAAAAACGTATGGCTCAAAAAGGTGAATAAAATAACTCATGTTCATCTATGTAATGTAGTGAAGCTTCTATTTCTAAACCGATGAAACAAATTTGATTCTATGGAAATCAGAAAACCTGCACATATTTGGAAGCTAGTGTATAATTGATTGAAAGGAGAATCAATTTTATTGAAATTATTTTTGAGAAACAAGATAATGTTGAGTTAGAGAAGATTCATTTTCCCTGATCATTATTATATTGTACTTATGATTACGGTTGGGGCTCATTGATCTCAATTTATTTTCTTTTGTCATTGGTGAAGCATGTACAATTTTTTTTTGAGGTTGGGTCAATGAGACATTGAAAAGTAATTACTGAGGTTGATTAGTATGTATGATTTAGGTTCTACCAATCACAAAAAGACCAGGTGTTGAGGGGATCATTTTTTTCTAACGAATATAATAAGGCTAGTAGATTTCAATCACTGCTTTATGTGATACTTTTGGACCCAGTAGAAACATAAATATATTAAGACATCCCAGAAGTAAAAACAAATCTATTTCATTCCATTTGTGATGATGATGACCTCGGTACCACCTTATTTATATGATACAAAATATTGATGATTTAAATCACTAAGGAAAAAGGGTTAAACATGGATTTAGGGAAATTCATAATTTTGATAGTTCATATTTCTGTACTAAAGATAGAATGTGATGATGGAAGTTTATGTAACACTTACAGTCTACTAGTGCTTGATGAAACTGTCAAACATTATCACAATGAAGTATCTAGAGAATATGTGAACGATATCAACCAAATATAGAGTTTCAAAAATGAGCAATTCTTGATGGGAGACTGTGATCTATGAATGAAGAAGCGCGAAACCATATTCTTTAGAAAAAATATGTGAATTAATGAGATGATAGTAAATTATTGGATTTAATTTGAGGTTTTTAGGTTTTATGTGATGATAATGAGTTCCTTTTTATCCTTATTGATATAACTATGTATACATATAAAGTTTCACACAAATTCATTGATAAAATGAATCAACAAAGTAATGAACAATGTTGATGGATTTTTAATATAATTTTCATTTGGTTCATTAAGGGACGAGACTGATGTTAAGGTTGGATGGGGATTTGATATTTATGTTCAAAGGTGAGATTCATTCACATTTGACAAAAATATAATTGATTAATGTGAGATCATATACAATACCTGGTTGAATTGTGTTACCTATCATATATGGAATTAAATGAAATTAAAATGCATCTATTTTTATCAAGGATATTCAAGTTGTTTTTGAAAATGTAAATATATGATTTCCATAGTTTATGATTATGTTAAGGTAACCCATGATTCACCCAATTCAAGTAAAAGTAAATCAAAGTGAATAGAGTTTCATCATGGTCATCAAGACTTGTTAATTGAGTTGTGAGAAGTTAATTTAAAATATAAATATGTGAAAGAATTTCAATTAAAATACATGATAACCTAAAATACCCATTGGAAATTCAAATTATAAAGGTTGGAAGCTCAATGAAGTAAGAGAAGAAGCTAGTACTATTCTGAAGAAATATAGAAGTACAGAAGAGGGAATTTTATAGAGGTAGGTATTTGAGCTCAAGGATGTCATTTCTTATTGATAGGAAAGGCGACATATTGAGTGGAATTCAATTTGAGGAATTTCATTTTATTCATGTGAGGAAGGTGGACCATAGTCATAGGCAGAAAATGTGGAGGCCACTCATGAAAGACTGGAATTGATTTCTCTGAGATGGATATGATGCTCAGATTTGTGGGGAAAATTAAGGGGGAAGATTATAGTTACCTGGTGTAGAAATGGGGACTTTTGGGGTGAATTGGGGGTTATCTGTAACACCATTCACCATCACCATCCCAACCCCTAATTATCGATCATCCAATCGAAACATGACTAAGAGGAGAAATATCCGAGGTTGAAGCACACATAGTGAATGAGATTAAAGGATATCACATCAGGAAGAAACTATAGATCTCATTAGAGGATTTTCTTCTCTGTTTTCTAATTTATTATTTTCTTGTTAATATTGTTTTTATATTTATTTTAAAATAATATTATTGACCAGTTAGGATGTTATGATTATTATTGAAACACACTATAGAACAAACCAATATAATAAAACATAACAAATTTATAAGGTTTACCTTTCAATAGAAAAAGGCTAGTCCTTGGTGGGATACAGATTCCTTTAGGATCACACTTCCCACTAAAATCATAATGTGAGTACAATGAGCAGAATATAACATTGTAAATAATGTTTTATGAAACTCATAATTTCACATATATTAATTTTTAATTCAATTTTTAAATCCCACTAGTTACTTTAAGTGTAATTAGCACAATTTTAGGTTTTATTAATAACTTGATCTTAATTATGAAAATGCCCAAATTTTGGAATTTTAATATTTTTATAGTTGATTGTTAATTTGGAAATAACATGTAATAAAATTATTTGAATTGTTAAATTACTTTTTTAGGACTCCATATATGTCAGGATTCATTCCTTTGAACTGGGAAAAAAGTTTGATACAAAATTTTCAGCCAAAATCAAGATCACAAGTCAAGGATCAAAAATCAATGAACATAATGGATCACATTTAAAGATATAGTCATATCTCAATATGTAACATCCCAAATGAGATAAAAATTCTCACGAGGATATCAAAAAACCAAAGTAGAATTTTTCAAAATTATACACACAAGTGATTATACCCATTTCAATGCAATAAATGGAAAGGAACTCAGGGTAGAAAAATTTAAATAGTCACAAGAGAAGAAGTAATTTTTTAGTATAATTATTATAAAATTATTTCCATGTGTCCAAATAAGATGAATAATTTCTCTTTAACATGAAATAAAATGAGAGAAATCATTCTTGTATAACTCATTCTCAAATTATTCCATTTATTTAGGATACTAGTAATCAACCTCAGACTGACATATTTTGGAGAAAAAATGAGCACCCTTCTCCCAATAAATATGTACCACCTCTCCCATTACAAGTGATATCCATTTATATAGGGCTAAGGAGGATTATAGATACTTTAATAGTTATTTATATTTTAAATATATATTATTTTAGAACTCCTCATCTTCTTTTTTTTTATTTTAGTTTTTCAATTTTTTTTGTTTCCCCCACCGTTCTTCAAATATCCATGAAAATAGAAAACAAACCCTTTTTTATGTTCAAAGGTAGGGGGAGTGTCTATTATTGAGTTTTTTATTTTTAAATTATTTATCATTATTATATTTTGATAAATTTAGTAGTAGTGAAACCTATTTTGGTGTAGGTTTCACCCCAATTTCACTGGTATTTTATTCTTATTGCCATTCATTTTTATTCCTCTATTTCATCATCATAGTGTTGCATAAAGGGTAGAGAATAATTGCTCTTTTGATATGAATGAGTATTTTCCTACATATATAGGGGATATGTTGGATAATAATAATTCATTGGGAATATGTTGAGTGATTGAGATGATCTCAATATTGAGAGAATATTGAGAATTAATATTTTAAAGAACAATTACAGTATCACCATGACCTCCTAAGAATAAAAACTCTTCTTCTCAAACTTCTTTGTGTTTTGATTTCTTCATTTTTTTCATTCATATATATATATTAATATCATTCATTTCATAAACCCCACACTATATTATTATATCATTAGTATTATATTAGTTAGTTTATAAACATTAATAATTAAAAAATGGTGTATGTGAGATTATTCCTTGAGAGGTCAAACCTAACATGGGCACTCTATTGAATTTATAAGTAATAAAAATCTATTAGTGTGGGATCCACAAAAAATCACTCTCCTTAGCATTTTCACATCTCCCAACTATGATATGGTGCATTCTGCACACTAGTTCATCCCACAATTTACAATGATAAAAGTGTGGGTAAAAATAGAACAATATTCAACTAAATATACTTCCTCAAAGTTATTGAATGTGATAAAGTATTACAGATTTAATCTACATCGACTAAAATGAACAAAAATAAATTATTATTCAAACTTTCATAAAAAAATTTCTTCTTCAATTGTTATACACAAAAAATGCACATAATAAATTTAATAATAATATTATTCCACTTATTTTATTATAATTTGGATAATCCTAGAATCTTCACCATATAGAATATATCCACAACTTCTTCTTATTCCTATCTTTTTTTCTTTTCTTATTTTCAATTTTTTACACTATACAAAATTTGCAAAACAAACTCTATTCAATAGGAAAAAATAAATTTGAATTTCAAATTAAACTCCCCATGTTGAATCAAAATACCTGGATCACATCATATATTAATAATGATCATTAAATTAAAATTGTATTTCACAAGAGGATGTAGTATCTACCAAAATTTTAATGTGAATATGGTTCATCCCTCATGGTTGAACAACATATATTTCCTCGTAAGACCACTCTTACGGTGCATCCTCAACCATTATGGCTTGGGGTTATGCTTAAAACTAGTTATTTTTTAAAATATCAAAGGCATTTTA
Organism: Viscum album; assembly: GCA_963277665.1. Classification (NCBI taxonomy): domain Eukaryota; kingdom Viridiplantae; phylum Streptophyta; class Magnoliopsida; order Santalales; family Viscaceae; genus Viscum; species Viscum album. The sequence goes on along the minus strand of OY728151.1, from coordinate 394,711,941 downwards.
ACATAGCATAACTAATATGGTTTTGAAGTATTTAATTATCTAGAAACACAAAATTCCAATCAAGATACCTCTATGGATCGATCTATGAAATGTAGTGTGGTCTTCCACATTTTCTCTTGATTGACATATAGAATATTAGCTATAACATAGAGGTATCAAATTCTCATGATCTACTAAATTTAAGATTGATTTTCATTGCGATGTAGACCTTAATTGTGGTGTGGATGTCTTTAATTTTCTAGATCCATTAAAAATTTACCCAATATCATCTACATCATAGTCCTTAACTATGGAATGGAGAAATCTTAGAGTGTCTCCTATAAAATGTGCACACACACACTTGGGTGTAAAGTCATATAGACCAATTTACACCATACTATGAATTTAAACATACCTATGGTGTGGAAACTTCTATTACAATGTATACCAACTTGATGTATGTTGGACGTGTCATGGATACTAATTACAGAACATGAATTCTTACATAAGAAACTTCTATGTTGTAATTTCATGACTTTGGTAGTGGAATTCCTTCAAATAAACATTAAAACCTCTCATATTAGATACTCCTTCCATGATGCATAAAAACATTAAAAATAATAATCATTATCTGAATTAGCCTCCAAAATACTTTACATCACATAAAATGTGAGTTTGAACACAATTGATGTATTTACAACAAAATCCATCATAATGTATCATATTCACTTCAATCTCTTTCCCGAAATTATAAAAAAAAATCATCTTAACACCTCTTGGTCTTAATAATATCCCCCTTTGGATTTGGTTTTCAACCATGATACATAAATCACTAAAACAATATAACATTTTATCAATGTATCACTAAATAAAAACCTATCACGTGCTGTGAAAAAATATAATATAAATATTCTACCTAGTTTAGTACAATAGATAACGAGGGCCGCCTTACTTGGGAAGCTTCAAATTAATTCACTCACTAATTTCAATTCACATAAACTACTTCTTTTTATGTTTTTATTCATTTATGAAAATAATGAAATTTATAAACTAACATGAAATTAAAATGATGTTATAAAATAAATTACTTGAACCTAGGATTGGTTTTGACAACCATTATCTTTAATTTTGGGTTTTTAAATTTAGTTTGATAGCTCAATTGTGAAATCTCATGCATGTAGTACTATTATTTTAATTAGTGGTTATGAAATCTTCAATTCCAATGATTATTATTTGAAAAAAAACTCCACCCCAACCTATAATTAATGTTCATGACATGCCTAGATTGAGATTGTGTAATATTTTAGAAATTGGATCAATTATATAGTGTTTCATCCATTGAACAACTAAACTCCATCGTGTGAAGAAATCTCATTCAATGGAAGGGAGGGAAAAGATATAAGAAATTAAATAGAAGTGGTTTGGATATTCTTGTCAAGGTGGATGATTTACAAACCCTTAATTTCACCCTTATTCACCACAAATAGGATCAAACATTTAAGAATTTAATGTTTAGAATTCAAAATAACACCAGATCCCTTCTCGAGGCCTTGCCTCAAGACAATCAATTATTTTTGAGTGTAAGTGTTCACGGTGGAAGAATGAGAAATAAAGACGGAAGATAAAGGGAGAAATAATGAGAAAATTAAGAAGAAATAGATTTCACACTTTATTAAAAATAGAATACCTTAATTACATGTAAAATTAAAATAAAAAAAATACAATAGTATAAAATTAATAAAATAGTGTAGAAACACTTGGATTTTGATACTTCAATTGTTTGTGCAACATAAAGACCCAATATTTATAGAGGGATAAATATCTCATATTTTCCTAGTTTAAATATTTAGTATGTATTGGTCAAATTTTGAATCTATATGTATTTTAAATCCACTTTTGAATCTTTTAAGATATCGGGGTTTCAAAATTTTTGCGTAGACTCATACCGCGACATAGAGATAAATATCATGGTATAGACACATTATTTTTGCATCTATCCAAATAAATTTTTGTGGAGCTCAATCCTTTATATTTTATCTTAATTTTACCCATATTTCTTTAAAAAACTAGCACTACCTATTTGAAACCCACTATAAATCAACATAATTCACTACACCACAGCCTCATGATGGTCAGTTTTATATTCTTTCAATATGGTACAAAGACATAATTTACAACATGAACTTTTATGCTTACTAATATAAATGCTACAACATAAAATAAAATTTCCATGGATCCATCCTTAGTGTATCCTCATGGTCGGTAGTTTTACTTAGAAATTCAATACTTTCATATTAAATTTCTCTATGGTGAAAATCTAACACCACTAAATGAAACTTCTTCCCTTCTGCATAAATTATTTATGGCTACAACACAATGGGATATCCATAACAACAACCTTTATTTTATCCCATTTCCATGATTCTTACATTTTTGGAATGTCCACACCACTACTCAATTTTCATGGCACAACTAATTCATATATAGAGATCCCATAGCATAGTGATGGTGGAAATGATATAGTCTTCTATGAAAAGAGGTATTACTTTTATATTGGTTGTATCAATCACTTCTTACATACAAGAAAACATTATTCTTTTATATGGAAAAATATTAGGTCACCATAGATCTCAGAGGTGATCGTTGGTGATCCTAAACTATAGAGGTGCTTCAATGCTCAATATCAAGCTTTCAAGTTGGTGGATATGGAGATCTATGATGAGTATTCATGTCCTTCTGATGAGGTAAATAATGTTACATGGTGATGAGGTGTGTCCAAGAATGAGATAATTGAAATGAACAAGATTTAAGATGTTTTTGTTAGTTAGGAATAATACCCATTTATCCTTGTCCCACATAAAAAATAAGTGAATTCAAGAAATCAAATATAAGATATAAAATTGTAACCATGGATTAGAACAAAAAGGAAGTGGGGGATCAACATGAATATACACTCACACACACCATATGATTTGTTCCAATGTGCATGACCTAGGTGAGCCTTACCCCACATGCTGCACAGGATCCTTATTGCGTGGCTTGATCTCTCCCTACAAGTTAACAGGATCTCCCTTGGGGATTGCTTATATAGATAACCCTCTTGTGCCATATATGTGGATGGTAGGTCCTGTTGGTTGAGGGCTATCTATTTAGCCTCATTTTGTTATACATGCATGAAAAATCCATTACTTATAGAAATTAAACCATGGAATTCATAAATAATTTCTAGACATCCATTTTCAACATTTTATCCAATTTAATTTATTTTATTTCATTAATTTTAAATTTATACATTTTTATTAAATAATTAATTATATGTGTGAATTGATTAAAATAAATTTAAACTCATTAAAAATTGTTTAAATTTTTCATGAAAAATGAGTTCATCGAATACCCCCACAACTAAGTTGTGCCTCCCCCAAGAATTAAATATCAAAATTGAATTAAAGAGAAATACCATTTTTGTAATATTTAAATCTAAAATAATTTTAGTTAAATTATTATTAATTTTATATTAAACATTCATGTTCCATAAAAAAATCAAACCATATTCACATTTTTCAAAAGATAAATTAATCCAATTATTTTACTCTCCATATTTTGAAAATAGAAGAACTTCTCCTTTTATTAATTCAAGATTTTCAATTAATTATTATTAAATATACCAATTTATTATCTACCTCACTTGAATATATTTCTATCATTACTCAAGGAACAAGTTGAAGTAGAGTTACGTTCATACCTTGAATTCACAAACCTTCCTATAATCTCTAAAAGGAATTAAAAGCTATACTTTGTAAAGAAAAATGTCACATAAAATCATGAGGGATTTAAATTTACAGTTCTAATGAATCCAAGGCTTAAGGTTGGTAGGAATTTATGTTAAAAACCATAAGGTCAAAATATGAGGTCTATCTTTAAAATCATAATGCATGATATCAAAAGTAAATGTTGTAATAGTGGGTGAACTAGACCCAACATGAAGAGTACTTTTGATTACCATTACATGTATACAATTAGATATATGAATGTGTTAATTCTTACTATAATAGTTTTGATATTTCTTCATCCACTGTTTATAATGTAACTTCCTTAGATTATGTGTTTTATCAAAAGGTTAAAGCATCTTCTTGCTATAACGATAACCTTGAGATACTATGATAATAATATTGAATATTTATATCTTATGGTCTCGATAAAACATACTAAAAGGACACATAGGATGTTTTACTATTAGGTTATTTGGGATCATAATAATTGATACATCTTTTCATAAAGTTCACACATAGTGATCTTGAGTAGAGGAGATCACGATGACAGACCTGCCAATAAAAAACCACATGTTTCAGGTGTTATTGGAAGTTCCTATCTACGAACCCATGTATTGGTCTCTTGAATTGAGATCATTATCAATGTGTTTAATTTAATCATATACATTGATATAAGGGAAAAAACCATGATAATGAAATCATGGTGAGGTATCTTGTGTTGGGTCTGTCATTGGTGGAATGACATTGGTTGAATGAAGAAGATAGAAATTTTCACCTCTGATTTGAGGAAGAGGTATCTCAAAGGACCAGGATCACCAGGATAGTAGTACCTTCAATAAATCCATGACCATGGTAAAATAAGGTATGTCCATATAGTATGGTCATAGAATATATAACACAAAAATTTGATGATGAAACAAGTGTGAAACCCGATTTATAGGATATCAGGAGGTTAAGAGATTATATTACATAGAATGTGTTCATATGAGGTAGTCATAGCTATGAAAATACTTATCACCTTAGGTGACAAGATGGGCTTCTAGAATCTACTCCTAGTCAGTGGTTTGGAATCATTTTTATCAATATAAGGAACTAGAGGGATATACACTAAGTGTATTTACAAGTTACACCTTTTTTAATGAATAAGAGTTTTGGATGAAATTGGAACCACATGCGGGGGCTAGTGAAGATTTGAGTATGACCCATCAAAAGTAAAAATAATTCCATTATATTATTCATGTTTAGAATAATGATTATATAACTTATTTCCCAAGGTATTCATAAGTTATTTTATCATTAAAGTGAATATGAAAATATATAACTTTTCAAATGAACATTGGATGTTCAAGGTTTTTGAAATTATTTTGGGGGATTATTGGACGATTTAATGGTTATTATTTTATCATGTAACATTTTATAGTGTTACATGTTATTGATAAAATATATGTCAAATTTATGACATCTTTATTAAGTTATGCATGTGCATAATGGTCCAAAATGATGGTTATGAATTTCCAATGATGTGATATTTTAGAAAGTATAACCTCTGAATAAATGATAATTATAGCCTATTTAATGGAAATGTACTCCATTTTCATAAATTTTGTGAGAGAATCTATCTTATCCTCTCTTATCATGTTATTAGAGAGATATTCTGAAGGAATAACAAGGTCAGATCAATCCCGCTTTCTTGATCATGTCTGCATTCTTTAGCTGATTAGAGGGAAATTACAAATATATTCGATTCCCCACACCAGAACATGGAATATTTAGATCGATGAAATATGAATTTTGGAGAACATGTGGATAATCTTTAGGACGTAGAGTTTCGTGCCTTTTAGGCATAGAAAATCTATGGTGAGATAACCAAACTGAAGAATTCAATCAGAAAAGGTATCATTTTCTCTTTTGTTCAATTTTATTTTTCAAACTTAAATTTAATTACATGCTATAATTTTATAAATACAGGAAATCATTTTAGTGTATTTAGTTTTTTTAAAATGAATCGAAACACAAAAGTTTAAATTTCTTTTTATTTATGGTTCTGTTGCACCCGAAGTACCTTCAATTGGTATCAAAGTGAACTTGTATTTATTTAATTCCAAAAATTTAAAATTTCAATTAAATTTTATATGGATAAGAATGAATGGTTTCATATGGTCCCAAAAAAACTATCTAAGAATTTATATGATTTCTTATCATAAAGATATGGTCGATTGAAGATCGTTGAGTTTTGTGTAAAAGGAGATGTGAAAATTAAAGTTTTATTTTTTTATTCAATTTAATGGCTACCGGTGAGGCGTATTTTTAACGAGAGCATGATGTGAGTACATTTCATTTTATTTGGATATATAATAAGATGATTAGGGTATTCTGTTGAAAATACAGGCTTCTCATGGATGTTTTTTTAATTAAATGGATAAAGCTTCCCATGGAAGCTAATTTAAAGTTTCCCATATGTAAGGCCACAACCTTAAAAATTACATATTCTTGAATTAAGTTAAAAATTCAAATTTTGGATCTTTTTAGGTTTAAAGAATTAGAGAATTAGGTCATACATTATACATAACAACTTTAATAATACATGTATACACTTCTACTCACTATCAATTCTTTTTCAAAAAAAAAAACTCTCAAAAAAGAAACATGGTTAGTTTCATGTTTTAGACAACATGAATTTTACATGATCCCATCATTGAACTTATTCCTTTTTATGTCCCGTAAATTTTTTTTAAAAAATGGTATGAGCATAAAAAGCTCAGTAAGAGATATATGAAGAAGGAAAACTGTTAGTTTTAAAAATAACATGTAAACCATGAATACTTTATCATAAAGTAATAATTTTCTACTTAAAGAAGTAGCAAAAAAATCCATTGAATATAAGATCATTGGTTATCATTTTCTGGAATCAAAAGATTACCATAAATCCAATAGAAATCATAATATATCCTAAAAGGTAACTCGGGACATAAACATACTTAAATGGAATACCATACTATCAACTACCACACATATCACTAAATGGAATAGCCATACATTCGACTTCCACACCCAATGAATTAGAGGTTATAACATAAACACCCATCCTTGGTTTATCATGGAACCACACTTTATTTGTATTATCACGTAACCACCCACCATTGGTTTATCATGTAACCACCCATCAAATGTCCAAGTACCATTACTTAATCATAACATACAAAATATTGAAAATATAAACATTTAACAAATAAAATTTCATTTGAAATCACAAGAAATAAAATTTAAGATATTGAAATACTCAATCCTTTTCAAAAAACCATTTTCAATAAAAAAACACCAAAAAATGGAATAAGGTATTTCTTTTCCTTTTTGAAACAATAATCCTTATAAAGGAAGTGAAATATCAAATAACAATTACGGTAGCAGAGAGGTCATTGTCTCCACATACGTTAAAAACAATCATTTTGACATTTATTAAAATTATTCATAGATAAAATATTCCCTTTGAATTAATGTAAAATTAAATGGGTTTTATTTTAGACTGAGTAAAATAAGGAGGTGTATATTATCAAAACATGCCTCAATGAAAGGATATTGAGACGAAGTCCTTTACCTCATGTCCAACTTGACTCGTTCATTATTTAATTTCCAGAATGATAAAAATAAGTTATTTTAAACTTTATTCAGAAATGTTTTCAATTTTATTATTCCTTTTATAACAATTATTACCACGTTATAAAAATTATATAATTATTTAAGTTGATATCAATCAGTTTGTCGATATTGGGTACGTGAGTCGAAAATGATCTTGTTATAATTAAATTTTTCCCATGTGGTCAAAAGACCATTAACTACAAAATATTATTCATATATATATATATATATATCCATTATATAGTTATTTATAATATTTCATAACTTTTGGAGGTAAGAAATGAGATGCACCGTTCATAGAGACGGTAAACCGTTTTACGCATGAACTCTAATTTCATTTCTATTTCATATTTAATAGAATGAAAACATAATTATATATAGGTATATTATAATTATAGTATAATATCATATTCTATACTTGTTACATAATTTTATTAACTCCATCCTTTATATGTTCTATGTATGGGATGAAAGAGTCATATCACTTTGAGGGGGCAGTAGTGTGCACTTCCTCAAATACAATTATCATGTTTACACATCATTAAAAACATAATGGTATTTTATAATAAACTTTTTAGAAGAATATAGAAAATATAAACATAATATATATCATATATAAATACAATTACATCATAATGGCCTCTATTAGAGGTGGTAAGAGATAATTGAATAGTCATCATTTCATGAGGCGGTAGTTCGTCGTCCATAGAAATAGTACGTTCTAAATCCATTACATGATGGTGTGTGTGAGTTTCAGTAGAATAATTTGAATAAAAACATCCTAGTATATTTATGATCTTAGTTTTGTTATAAAATAATTGAATAAATTGAGTAAATGGTGTTGGAGAATGTAAATAAATGAAAGAAGTTTGAGAGAAGACAATACCTCAAATAGGGTAACGACTTTTGCTTTAAGCGAAAAGGATTTATTGAATTTCATTATACCAAAGGTAAGGATTATAGAAATAATATTGGGATGTTGGGAGATTATTCGATCAGATGTTGGATGTACCAGATGGCTTGAGAGTTTTTAGTAAGGGGTTAGAGGTGGAGGCCTTTTATAAGATGGAGGAGGGGTACTTTAGGAATATCTTAAGAGATTATTTTTTTATAAATTAAATTTAGATTTAAAAAGGTCCAAAACTCATTTAATTATAAAATAATATTATAATTGTTCAAAATACTCTCAACCAATAGGTTTTAGACAAGTTTTGGATTCACATTTGACCTTATCATTTAGCATTAACCCTTAGTTGACTAATTTAACTCTTACCATGTCTTCTTGTGTATTCATACTATATGATTAATACAGGTACCAAAAAATGAAAATACAAACCAAAATTATTCATTAATGAAATTCTAAACATTATCTAATTCATTTTTACTAATTTTTGATTTTTAGGTCTCTTATATTATTTAATAAATTAGTTTTTTTAAGAACTCATTTATGTCAATTTTTATACTATTCATAACATTACATTTTAAAAATCCATAAAGACATTATTATTTAAGAAAAAATTTATTAATTAAAATATAACAATACATAATCATCCCTAAAATTCTTGGATGGAAAAAATAATTCAATATAAATTTATTTTAATATTTATAATCATATTTATTTAAATAATTCATTAATAAGGCAATCACTACATTATCATTGTGTTATAAATATATTTATTTATTAGATGTATAAATATAATAAATAAAATAACATGATGTAGGAAATATTTTTATATTTATAATGAATATTTATAGTCTAAAATATCACTTATATAGCCCCATATAAATTTTTTTTACTAAAAGATACATGTTTATTTTAAATTTTTCTTTACTTTAAATCAATTCTTATAAAATGAAATTTCCACATAGAAGTGGCTATATGAGGTCCCAAAATCAACCCAACGATTCAAATAGTCAGAAATATATCATCCAATAGGATTAAGATACATTTTAGGGTAGTTTTATGTTATTATATTATTATTTTTCTCTCTTATTTACCAGATTTACCCTTTAATCATGGTAAATAAAATAACTACCGAAGTCAGTATTCATAATGTCTAAAAAAAGGTACATATTTACACAATTTTGACCTCCTGATTAAAAATATAAAATCCATTTTTCCAAATTCAAAACACAAAAGTGGCTTAAATTAAATTAAAATTAATTCTCATTGTCGAAACCAAAAAAGTGGGTTTTGAAGATGTAATAACTATCAAAAGATAGACTAGTGTTTATGTCTAATTAAAAAGATAAAATACATCCAATGATAGAAATTGGATTAAATGATTAAAAAAATAATCTAATTAAAATTTAAAACAAATTAATATGATAATTTAAGAAATATAAATAAATCAGATGAAAATATAGTTTTGACTTAAAATGCAGTATTTTTCAATATATATTAAAAAAATGAACTTTATCAGAAAAATACCAAAAATTTACCCAAAATAAATTTTAATATACCACTTCTAAAGAAGATGTTTTTTTATCCAAATGGAACATATAAAAGTGATAAAAACTATATTTTAAAGGGGCTCTCCATCAAAAGGTGGTAAAAATACTTTTTAAAAATACTAGAGTATTTATCCTTAAAATTGGATTCATTCTCATTATAAGACTATAAATTTTATTGGATAAATGTAAAAACATTTAACAAACATGTTTAATCATAATATGGTTAGTTCTATTCATTCCCGTGAATAAAAAATCTATGAGTTAACTACAATTTAAAATAATAATAATAATATATTATTTTTCGGTATAACTCAACGTTGTATGCAACTTAAGATTTCACAAGAACCCATTGTTGCGTGTTGAGTATGCTATCAACCATAGAATCCCATTTAAAGTAAAATTAATTTTTAATTAAAAAATATTAATAAATATGAAAAATTTATATTCTTTATTTACCCGAGATGTTACATCCTTCCCTTCTTTTGGAAATTGCATCCTCCAAATTTTATTTACTTATAAAAAATAGGGGTATTTATCTCTCATAGAATTTGCAGATTCCCATGTTTCCTCTTCAACTTTATGGTTTTTCAACAAAACCTTTACCTGATGAATTTACTTATTCATCAACACTTTCTCTCCTTGTTAAAGAATCTAGACAGGTTGTTCCTCATAAGAGAGATTCTATTCCAACTGAAATACCTATAGACTCAAAACCTGAGATGGATTTGTAATATATTTCCTCCACATGAAACATGAAAAAAATTGTACCTAGGATAAAATTTGGGGTAAAGACACTTTGTAGGAAACTGGTCCAACTTTTTCCATGATTTCATAGGTTCTAATGAACCTCAGACTCAACTTTCCCTTATTACCAAAACGCTTCACACTTTTCCATGGAGAAACTTTTAGAAAGATATGATCACCTACTTCGAATGAAAGATCCTTCCTTCATTTATCCGCATAACTATTCTACCTACTCCGAGCTTTTCTCATGTGCTTCTAAAACAGCTGGAAGTTTTCTTCCGTATCTTCTACCAATTATGGTCCCATCAAGTTTGTTTCACCTACATCATCCCAAAAAGATGGAGTTCAACACTGATATTCATATAATGCCTCTAATGGAGCCGTATGTATACTATAATGAAAACTATTATTATATAAAAACTCATCAAAAGAAATATTTCGGTCCCAACTCTTCTGGTAATCTATTCAACAAGATCCTAGATTATATTCCAATGTCTGAATTGTTCGTTTTGACTTCCCATCTGATTAAGGATGAAAAGATGTACTGAAATTTAATTCAGTAACCGCCGACTTATAAAGGCCTTTACAAAAGTTATAAATGAACCTGCGACAATTATAAGATACAATGGCGAGGGGAACTCCATGTAACCAGAATATCTCTTTAACATACAATCAATAATGTTGATCTAGAGACAAACTATATCTAATAGGAAGTAAATGACATTATTTAGTTAATCAATCAATAATAACCCATTTCGCATTATTACCTTTATATGTCTTTAGTAATCCCACAATGAAGTCCATGGATATATTTTACCATTTCCACTCTGGCATCAGAAAAGGCTGAAGCATCCCTTTCAGTAACTATTTCTCTACATTAACCTATTGACAAGTGAAACACATCCCAGTAATATTAGCAATATTTCTTTTCATTCCATCCCACCAGTAATACTCTCAAAGATCTCTGTACATCTTAGTACAACCAGGATAAATTGTAAATTGAGAACTATGAGCTTCATATAACAACTCTTTCTTCAATGGTGAATCCCAGGGCACACATAATCTCATCCCAAATCTCAGAACACAATCTTTATCAATGTAAAATTTAGGAAACATACCCTTATGAACCAATTCTACATTTTTCTACAACTCACTATCTTCCTTCTACGCTTTCTTAATTCTTTCTGATAGAGATGATTTTACTGACACCTAAAATAAATTAGAGGGTTATCTTGTACTAAAAAATTCGATGACAAAGTTCACCAAATCGTTAATAAAATTATCATGTTCCAAACATAACATGGTTAATGTAGTAGTACATTTTCTACTCAAATCATTGACCACATTATATGATTTTTCTGGATAGTAATGAATTGTGCAATCATAATCCTTGATTAATTCTAGCAATCTCTTGTTTCTCATATTAAATTCTTTCTGAGTGAATAAATACTTAAAAAATTTGTGACCAGTATATATTTCACACATTACAACATACAAATGATGCCTCTAGATTTTGAAGTAAAAAACAACAATATCTAAATCCAAATCTTGTGTAGGATAATTTAACTCATGATTTTCAACTGACGTGAAGCATAAGCAATTACCTGATCATTCTGCATTAAGACACAACCTAGTTCATGAAACGGAGAATCACTATAGATAACAAGCTCACTATTTTTGGAAGGTAAAGACAATACTGGAGAATTAACCAAAATTCTTTTCAATTCTTGAAAACAACCATCATATTTGTTTTTCAGATAAATTTAACACCGTTTAGAGTTAACTAAGTCAGTGGGATAGAAAACCATGGAAAATTTTCAACAAACCTTTAGTAATAGCCTGCAAAACCAAGAAAGCTGTGGATCTCTAAGATATTGGTAGGTCTTTTCCATTGTTCTAAAAATTTTGTTTTAGAAGAGTCAACAGTTATTCCATCATTAGAAATAATACAACCAAGGAATGAAATTTTCAGGAACAAAAACTCACACTTTCTGAATCTCCCATACAATTTCTTTTCCTTTATGGATTTTATGACAACCCTTAAATGACATTCATGGTTCTCTTTACTTTTGGAATATACCAAAATGTCATCAATAAACACAACCAAAAACTTAACCATGAAATAAAAAAAAAACCTATTCATATAATCCATAAATACATTAGGTGCATTGGTTAAACCAAAAGGCATAACAAAAAATTTATAATGTTCATATCTAGTATGAAATGCGGTCTTTGGAATGTCTGCTTTATTTACTTTTAAAGGTAGTACCCTGACTTAAAGTCAATCTTTGAAAAATAATGAGATCCCTGGAGCTGATGAAAAAATAATCAATATCAAGGAAATGATAATTGTTCTTAAAATTTATGTTATTGAAGGCTCTATAATCAATGAAAAATCTCATTGAACCATCATTATTTTTAACAAACAAGACAGGGGAACCCCATGGAGATGTGCTAGGTCGAAATAATCCTTTATCTAATAACCCCTGCAATTGATTCACTAACACTAAAAGTTCAATTTGATCCATTTTATAAGGGAGTTTTGAAATTAGATTAGAACCAGGAACTAATTAAACTATAAATTTAACTTCTCGATCAGGTATTATACCTGGTAACTCGTCAAAAAAAACATCAAGATACTCATTTACTACTGGAACATCATTAATTGGAATAGTTACTTTGATTTTAGAAATATTTTCAAGGTAAAATTCATTTCCATCTTTCACTAGTTTCTCAGCTTCCTAATATGTTATCAAATTTAAGTGTTCATTCTGGTACACAAATTGAATGTATTTCAAAAAATAAACTTCTATAGCTCTACAGTCAATCTTAGTATGATAAAAATAAAGCTAATCCATTCTCAAAATAACATCAAACTCCACTAGAGAAAAAAAATGGATTATAGGTAAGTTCTTTCCAAATATAATGATAATAAGATTCTTATAATATTTTTCCTCCACATTCCACCCATGTGTTTTTACCATAAGTTCTGGATTCATTTCTTGGGGTTGAATTCCAAATTTACCCAGGAATTTCTTAGAAGTGAAAGAATGTGTAGATCCTAAATCAAACAACACATTGGAAAAATCATAAAAAATAAAAAATTACTTAATACAACTTCATTTGATGGTCCTACATCAAACATAGTAGTAGGAAAAAATTTCAACACACCGTTCTGTTTTTGATTTTTCTAGTTTCCACCTTAGGTAATCAACATTGGACACACATAAGCATAATTACAAAACACACTACAACTAAAACATCTTACCACTGGCATTTCATTTATTGCTTGACCATCTTCGTTACAGTTACGAGTAGTATGATCTGTCTTACCACATGAGAATCACTTTCTAGATTTTGAGAGACATTCTATAGGATGCATTTTACCACAGTTATCACAAGATGGAAATTTAATTTTCTTACCTCCAGAATTCTTTGATGGATACATTCCTTTTTTTCTTTCAATTGGACCTCTTCTTTTGATTGATATCATGGAACACCTGATCATCAGAAAACTCCATTTTTACTTTCATAGCACATATGATAAGATTCTCATATATTTTGAATTCTTGAGATACTAATACACGTCGATACGACGACTTCAATCCTGAGTAAAACCGATTTACCTTACTATCTAGATCTGAGATGAAACTTGGAGCATACCTTTCCTATCGAGTGAACTTTGCCTCATAAACAGCCACTAAGTCATCCTCCTAACTCAATTCCAAGAATTTGTTTCCATCCTAAGTCGAAACTCCTCAGGGAAACCATTATCAAAAAAATACCTTTCAATTCTTCCCCACAGAGAGCATCAATATCATCACTTTCCTTGATATTTTTAACCATCTACCACCGCTGATCAACTTCTCCTTCAAAACAGTGAACAAATGACTAACCTTTTTATTTTTTGTACACCCCATGAGATCGAAAATCTTTTCCAGTGCTTTGATAAACTCTTCATCTTGAACAAGGTCATATGATCCACTAAAATGATGGTGGATGTTTCCACATGAAATGCTCCACTAAAGACATGTTACTCTCTAGATGATCTGGTTGTTGTCGTACATGGACACCACCACCATTTATCACCTCATTCAACTAATTTATCACTGCAACAAATAGTTCAATTCTAATTCCAACCATCTCAGGATGCTGATTTGGAAGGTTATTCTCCTATGTATGCCTTCCCAACATAGCTTCCATTTTTCCTCTACGGAAAACCATTCTGATCAAATATATCTTAGATGAAGCAACATGGTCATATTTAAATTCTATATCATTTAGATTTGAAAATAATGTAGAAATCATTTATGTATATTCCATTATAAAAAATAAATCTTCTAAAGTTATCTAAACTGACATTTGATACTAACTTTAAGGCCCCATCCTTAAACATTAACTAATCAAGAATTATGTTAATAATTCACATTGAGGATCTTTTTAGGTCAGATATTTAGATAATTAAGTCATAAATTATTCATAACAATTAGAATATTACATAAAGAAACTTTAAAAAACTCTTCATTTTTTTCATAAAACAAAAAATATAAAAAAAGGAACCTATTTAGTTCCATGTTTCAGACAACATGACTTTTACTTGATCCCATCTCTGACCCTATTCCACTTTAAGTACTGTGATTTTTTCTTCAAAACATTGGATGAGAATAAAAATCACAATAAGGGATACAGAAAGAAGGAAAATGTTAGTTTTAAAAAAAACAAGTATACCATGAATACTTTATCATAAAGTAATACTTTTCACCTTAAAGAGGCAAATAAACACTTCACTTAATATAATCTCATTGATTACCCATTATTGTAACACAATGATTACTATACATCCCATAGAAAGTAACATATAGAATATAAGGTATCATGGGAAATAAACATACTTAAATGGAATAACCATACGGTCGACTTCCACACATATAACTAAATGGAATATCCATACGGTCGACTTACATACACAATGAATTGGAGGTTATAACTTAACCACACTTCCTTGGTTTATCATAGAAGCATCCATCATTTGGTTTATCATGTAACCTCCTTCCATTAGTTTATCACATAACCACCCGTCAAATGTCTAAGTACCATTATAAAATCATAACACATAAAATATTTCAAATATAAAAATTTCACTAATAAAATTTAATTTAAAATCACAAGAATTAATTATAAGATATTGAAATACACAATAATTATACAAAAACCCATTTCAATACGAAAAAACCCAAAAATGGAATAATGGTTTTCATTTCCTTTTGAAAACATTAAGGCTAATAGAGGTAGCCAAATATCAAATAACGATTTTGGTAGCAGAGAGGTCATTGTCACTGAATACATTAAACACATTCCTTTTTTCATTTAAAAAATCTTTGTTGGTAAAATATTCACTTTGAATGAAAGTTAAAGTCAAAGGAATTTATTATACGCTGAGTAAAATAAGGAGGTGTATATTATCAAAACATGCCTCAATGTAAGGATATTAAGACGAAGTACCTTACCTCATGTCCTACTTGACTCATTCATTCATTAATTTCCTAATTGATAAACATAAGTCAATTTAAACTTTCTTTAGAAGATTTTTCAAGTTTATTATTCCTTTTTATCACTTATTACCACGTTATAAAAACTTAAATAATTATTTAGGGTAATATCAGTTGTTTTTTTGATATTAGGTACTTGAGGTGAAAATGATATTGTTATAATTACAATTTTTACATGTGGTCAAAAGTACATTATATCCATAATATTATTCATATATATATTTATTATATATGTATTTATAATATTTTATAACATTTGGAGATAAGAAATGAAATGCACCATTCATGGAGATGGAAAGTCATACATACCCATGAATGATACATTCATTTCTATTTCATATTTAAAAGAATGAAAAATTATGATAAATAGTTATATTATAATTCATGTATAATATTAATTTATATATATGGTACATAATTTCATTAAATCCATCCTTTATACATTCCATGTATGGCATGAACGAGTCATTTAACTTTGAGGAGGCTGTAGTCCGCATTTCCTCAAATGAAATTATCGTATTTACACATCATAAAAAGCATAATGGTATATTGTAAATAAAAATTATATAAGAATAGAGACAATATAAACATAATATATATCATATATAAATACATTTCTATCATAGTGGCCACCATGATAGGTGGAAATAGATAATTGAACAATCATCATTTCGTGAGGCAGTAGTTCGTCGTTCGTAGAAACAATATGTTCTAAATCAATTTGATGGATGTGTGTTCTAGTATAGATCTAATATATCTAATAAAAACATCTTATTATATTTAAGATAATGTTATTGTTATAAAATAATTTAATAAATAGCTCTTATGGTGTTGGAGATGGGAAATAAATGGAAGAATCTTTATAGAATACATTACCTAAAATCGAGTAACTCATTTGGATTTAACATAAATGTCCATCCAGAATATCCTTCTTTACATTGTAAGGATTATAGGTGGAATATAGGGATGTTGGGAGCTTATTGAATTTTTTTTGGATGATCCAAGGGGCTTTAGAGTTGTGAGTAAGGGGCTAGATGTGTTGTCCTTTTATAAGATGGAGGAGGGGTACTATTAGAATGTCTTGAAAGATTATTTTATTATAAGATGAATTTAGATTTTAAAAGGACCAAATCTAATTTTATTCAAATATAATATTATTATTTTTCTAAATCCTCTCAAAAAATAAGTTTTATAAATGTTTTGGTTTCAAATTTAACCATACCATTTAGCTTTAACCATTAGTTAACTAATCTAACTCTTACCATGTCTTCGTGTGTATTCATACTATATGGTTAATATAGTTACCATAAACAGAAAATCAAAAAAAAAAAATAATTAATGACATGTTAAATATTATCTAATTCATTTGTCCTAATCTTAAATTTTTATAACTATTATATTTTTTAATGAAATTATATTTTATTTAAAACTTATTTGTGTCAATTTTTATACTATTCATACCATGACTATTTAAAAATCCATAAAAATGATTATTTTGAAAATAAATAATTAATTAAAAGATAAAAACTCATAATAATCCATAAATTCTTGTACGACATCCAATGTTTCAAAATAAATATATTTTAATTTTTATAATCTCATTTATTTAAATCATTCATTAATAAAGAAAATCATCGCATCGACATTTTTTCATAAATATATATATTTAATTGATGTATTGAATTAATAAATAAAATACTATGATGTAGAAAATATTTTTATATTTCTAATTAATATTTATAGTTGAAAATTTAACTTATAAAACCCCATATAAAAATCATTTTACTAAAATGTTCATGTTTATTTTACATTTTTCTTCACTTTAAATTAATTCTTATAAAACGCCATGGCCACATCAAAGTAGCTCCATGGGGTCCCAAAATCTACCCATGGATGACCATGGTCAGAAATATATCATCAAATAGGAGTATGAAACATTTTAGGAAAGTGTTATATTATAATATTATTATTTTTCACTCTTATGTAAAATATTTACTCTTTAACCATGGTAAATAAAATAATTAATGAAGTTAGTATTCATAATATAAAAAAATAGAAGGTAAATATTTACAAAATTTGGACCTCTTGATTCCAAATATGGAATCCATTTTTCCAAATTCAAAACACAGAAGTCCTAGAAATTAATTTAAAATCAATTCCTGTTCTCAAAACCAAAAAGCTGGTTTTTAAGAAGTAATAACTGTCCAAAGATTGACATGTGTTTATCGCTAATTAAAAAGCGAGATTAATTACAAGGACCCAAATTTAATTAAATGATAAAAAAATATAATTACCCTTAAAAACCAATTAAAAATATAAAATAAATGTATAAATAAATCCAATGAAAAGATAGTTATGACATAAAATGTAGTGTTTTTCATTATTCATTAACAAATGAACATTATCAGAAAAATACCAAAAATTTACCCACTGTAAATTTAGATGTCCCACTTCTAAAGAATAAGTTTATTTTGATAAATGGAACATATAAAATTGACAGAAAATATATTTAAAAAGTGTTCTCCAACAAAAGGTGGTAAAGCTACCTTTTAAAAATATTAGAGTATTTTTCCTAAAATTGGATTCATTCACATTTTAAGCCTCCAAAATTGATTGGATAAATGTAAAAAAATTTAAAAAACATGTTTAATCATAATATGTTTAGTTATGTTCATTCCCGCCTATACAATGACTGTTGGTTAACAACCATTTAAAATAATAATATTATTATATTATTTTTCGGTATAACATAATGTTGTGGGCAACATAAGATTTCAGAGAAACCCATTGTTTCATGTCGAGTACGCCATCGAACATAGTAACCCATTTAAAGAGAAATTAATATTTAATTCACAAATATTAATAAATATGGAAATTTCATATTCATTATTTACCTGGGATGATACACAATGGAAGCTAATTTAATGCTTCCCATGGAAGCTAATTTAACGATTCCCATGGGATCTTGTTTAATTAAATGGATAAATATTCATATTAAATATTTTTTAAAGCATATCATGAAATCTAGTTTAATTAAAAGGATAAAGCTTCCAATGGATATAGTTTAAATCTTCTCTTCAAAACTTGTTAAATTAAAAGGATATAGATTCCCTTGGAATCTTATTCAAATATTCCCGTGGAATCCTGTTTAATATATATATATATATATAAAGAAAATGGTCTATTGGAATATTTTTATCATTAAATATATATATATATCATTTAAATGGATACCCCATCTCAGGATGGACCAATTCGGTCCAGGTCTAATTGACCTAACCCAATTAACCCATGAGTAGTCCTAAATTAATTTATGGGGATCTGATTTATATTCAAATAGACCCAAATAATTAAGAAAAATTGGAGAGATTAAATTTATTTTTATATGATTCAAAAAAATTATCTTGGGTGTTGTGGGATATGTCGATAATTAATTTAATTTAATTTAATTCATGTAAAATTATTAAAATACCCCTGTGTTGAATTTTAACAATTTTTTTTATTATGTATAGAACTTCATGTTTACTGATCATTTGTTAAGACCAACCCATGCATGTTTGTTTTATTATTTATTTAATTTAATAATTTTATTTAAGTGTTTTAAAATCTACCAGTTATTTTATTTGGATGATCTTTGTATCATGCCTCTATATTTAATTTTCATAAAGGCCATCATATCAACATTTAAGTGATAAAATGTATTTTTACACCCCAAATTCCCATTAAATGTGTGTGATTATACATTTTAAATATTTAAGGATTTCATAGCAGCAAAGTTAGGGATTAGAGAAAAAATAAACCAAACTAGTTAAGTGCATGAGAGTTTCCAGCACTCCAATTCAAGTCTGATATTTTCTTAAGTAGTTCCCCTAGGGTCTCAGTTAATCAATTATTAAATAGATGGATTAATAAATAGTTAATAGCTCAATATCAAATCATTATTTATTTATTTTATTCGGTGAATGTTTTATTACTTTGTGAATGTGTATTTTTATGAGTGATTACAAATTATAATAATAAACAAGCCTGAAAAGATAAAATGAACCTGTGTAGGGAATGTTTTCTTTCTATAAGAATGGTTATGTTTTGGGAATGATCACATTGAAAAAAATTATTAAAATACGATGATTGCATTAACTAATATTAAATTACTAAATTTCTCACAGAAAATATTAAGTCATTAAATTTCTTCCATCACTCTAATTTGAGAAACATTTTGTGATCGGGATGCTAATAAGCCAAAGTTGAGGGTCTATATTACTACTGGAAAATTATTATAAGAATAGTGGGTAAATTTATGTGATGTTTTCAAAAAATAAGTATTCAAATCTAAGTTATTGAAACATTAAATACCAAGTGTTTATTAATGTAAAGTAATTCTCTGCGGGAGATGAGATTCCACTCAACAAATCAAGGAGTTACAAGTTAATGTGGTTGTATAGATTAGTGCCTACCTTGGAATCTTTGAGTAGTGGAATATAAAAATCTTTTAGACTATAATAAGGGGTTTCAAGGATCATTTACACTAGAATACTCAAATGACTAGGTATTCTAAATCTAGTAGTTGGGGGCTACTAGGATTTGAAAAAATATTGGGAGACATTTAAAATTAAAAATCTGAAGATGTCAACAAGTAATCAAGATAAGAGTATTAATCAACTAGATTTTATTTTTTATAAATTTAAATGTAATACCAAAAGCATTCCATGATAATATTGTACAAAGGTACGTTCCAAACTGGCACATGTTTTCCAAGAGTAGTACATGTGCTTGTGAAAAGTACTACGTCATCATAAATTCATGCTATTGGCGTCCCCAATACATGATAATCCACCTGATAAAGTGATGGTGTAAAAATTATCATATGATACTCATGTATTTTTAATATGAATTTAATGTCATAATTATATCAAAAACATTCATTGTGAGTTGTGGAGAAAACATCAAGACATGGATAATTTTACATGTTGTCTCATCTTCGAGAAGTTTGTGTAGAGAAAGTAAAGAGAGACATGCATAGATGATGATTACACTAAAAAATGGACAAGGTATTTCAATGGATCCATTTCTCATATAATTTTTACTAATATATTCTTGTTTTATTTAAGAGTACCCAATGAATAGAAAATGGAGAAAACACTTCACAAACTATTGGGTAAGGATTAACAAGTAAATAAAAACATAACGGAGGTTTAAACATTAATTGTTACGGAGAACAAGATGAAAGAAATGTCAAAAATTATAATGTATGGTGTCACACAAAATAAAACATAGAAACATCCTTTAATGAAAACAGGTAATAAACATAAGGTTATTTTATTTTATTATCATGACATAATTATATGTAATATAAATGCAATTTTTTGAATTGAAGAAGCAATATGCATCTTCTTCTTTAGGTATATTCATCAATATTATTGATTTTTATTGAATATTTTTTTGGTATTTAATACAATATTGTTGTCACATATTTTTATTAAATTAGAATAACCATGTAAGTAAATAAACATTACTAGATATAATGTGTGTTCTCAAAGATACTAAGACATGGTGGTTTGTAAGTCAGCGGTGAGAAGTGCACAACTACTAATTTCCATGTAAATTAATCTAGTTGATTTTTTTTAACAAAAAAATTATCTCAGATGTACTTTTAACATATGTATACATTATTCTAATTTTGGAATGAATGTTGTTTGTGGTGTTTAAGACTCAAAAAATTGTTCTATACAGGTAAAATCATTGGGAATATGTGATGAATAAAAAATATAAGGCTTATATACCCAGTAGTGGAAATATAATACTTTTTCAAGAAAATATAAATATATTTCATGGATATACCAAGTATGGTTTTATAAACTTTATATTTAAAGAACTTTGGTAATATTGACACACTTATGTAATTATTTTTGGACAAGAAACCCTTTAGAAATAATGGTAAGCCAAAAATCTTTTGGAATTAGTTCAACTATAGAATGTGTACTATTCCAAGGGTAAGCTAGTTGTAAGTATAATTTATAAGATTAATTAATGTTTCTATGGAATGTGAAATTATATTATAGTATATCTATGGTCTGAATATATAAGATGCTCCAGGCTGGTGTGCCAAAAAAATATATTGACCAAGCCTTCAACGATTAATATAATATAGTGTGAAGTAATTTCAAAATTCACATTACATTATACAAATCAAATATATGAGGTTAATAATGAGGTTTTATGATTATTATTATATTTTAAAATCTATTAATAAAATATATCATAGAAAAATTCCTAAATTCATATTTTCATGTACATATCATAGACATGATGTGAGTAAAAGGAGCATCAATGTAAAAACACATGCTTTGCAGATACTTCAATTTTTTATGAAATTATTTGAAAATAAAAACATTATACCCTAACCATAATCCTACTATAATTATAAATAGATATAATTTTAGTTTTATTATGATATAAATCCATTTTAACAAGAACATGTGTTTAGATGAAAAGATTTTGTTAGGATATAACAAAAACATTCATCAAGAAAAACAAAATGTGCATCAACTATAATCATCCTAAGGGATTATAAGGATATTATAGATATTACTATGATAGAAAAGATACAGTCAAGTTATAGAATATATTTATTTAAAAGGGTGAATATATCTATTTGAGATTGTGGGATAAAGATTGACTTGATTTTAGTCAATGCTTGAGATGCACAAACAATTGACTTAGGAACAATTTTTAACAGAGAATTTGGAAAAGGAATGTTTCGGAGACATATACTATGTAGGAAGGATAAAACAATGGTGATAGTCTTATATTCACTGTGTCCAGTGATTCATTATTCATTGAGAAAACTAATTCATACAAGTAATCAGTATATGGAAATTAGGAAAGATTGAAAAGATCAATTAAAATTCAATAATGGATTCCTTGTATCAATGTACATGAGGATATTTAATTTGAATATTATGGTGGGTATTCATGTGAGATATTACATGGATTCTACGACCATGACACCAATATGGATTGATTGATAATAAAAATTTGTTATGACCATACGCAATATAATTTTATTTTTCATAACAACATTATATGATCATTAAATTGAACATTGGATTTTAGGACCACTAATCATGGAAGATGTATATAAGGAACAACCCAGAAGGTATAATGACATCATAGAATTCCAATAAGGGTGTAGGTTACTGAAATATAATTTAGGGTTAAAGTAATCCACTAGATCATAGAATATTCATTTATAATTAGTCTTAACATGTTTCTACCAAAGGTTAGGGGGTGCCCATAGTTTTCTATGTAAAATATTGTCGATAAGATATAGAAAATAGCTATTGGTCTTATAGTTAGTTAAAAACTGGATGATAGTAACTCTACATATACTGACTTAATGTAGAAACCAAAGTTCTTGGGAATGAGATATACTAAGATAGGTCTAATGGTTTCTTATACCTAGTTAATAGTATATATACTGATAAGGTATAGATAAAATACAATTAGGGATTATTCGAGAGAGAATTATTTCTAGGGTCATATGGAATAAATCTCTCCAAGAAGACATGCATAGGAATAAAATGAGATTAATGCGGTGAGTTGAATTCCATATGCTTATATTATATATCAATCACATAGTACATGATATGTACAAGACATGATAAATCTAATATAACCTATATAGTAGGAAGATATCAGTTATATCTAAGAGAACTGGAAGGGAAGAAGTCAAAATTATCTAATTGTACCAAGATATTATAAAAAAGATATGTACCTGCTATGTTGAGAGGAAGGGTTACTAGTTAAAATGGGTAAAAAACTAGTATTCCTATAAGGTCAACACGATATAATACTATTTTTAGGCTATGTTAATGAGAAAAAAAGATTATTCAATCTAGTGGTAGCGATATCCAAAAATACTGAGTTCAATGTGGCTTCGAAGGTAGCTAAATAAACAATATAAAATACGAATCGATTTGTTCCAATTTATGGAATAAAACTTATTTGGTAATGTTTTATCATTATTATAATTCTATTACTAGTAATATATAATATATATGATGTTTTGATAGTGAAAAAAAGGATATACTCAAGGATATTATCTCTCGAGAAGTCTTACTCAAAGTGGTAATGTCACTGATAGAATAGTAGCCATGTAGTGGAAACTTGGATCAGACTAAATTAATATCTCAGCTGAATCATGATCTTATCTTGTGAGAGATAACTAGGATGGTTAGAAAAGTGATATAGTCAAAGAGGCATTAGTGTAAAAGTGGGTTCCCCAAACACAACTAGAAAAATAATCTTGATTACAGTTACATGTATATAGTTTGATATACACATGTGTGTATTCTTACCATAATAGTGTTGATATTTTTGAATCTACTATTTACATGATAATTTCCTTAGATTACAAGTCAGATCCAAAGGTTATATCCATTCATAGCTATAATTAGAACCTCAAGATACTATGGCAGTAATCGTAAATATATATATCCCATGGTGTAAATACATCATACTAACATGAAATATATGTTATTATACTTTCATCTGTTGGGGGATCATAATAATTGATACTTCTTATCATGAAGTTCACACTTGATTATATAGATTAGAGGAGTTCATGAGGATAGACTATAACACCCTAACACCAGTTACCCAGAGTCGGCGCATTATTACATAACATTGGCATGATCAGAAAAGATCAAGTCTAAAAAGACCAATTAGTTTAGTAGTATTGGAAGTACTAGATACATTCATAAGATTTACATTACAAGATAAAATGAAAATTAAACAACATTGTTTCTATAGAACACACTCATATCTCTTCAGAATATGCCTACAGGTCCATCATAAAATACTTCTTTGCATCCTGGGAAAAATAAAACATAGAAAGGGGTGAGCTCAGATGCTCAGTAAGGATAACAATATAACATATACTTTCATAAATAAGCCTAAATATTTAAGGCAATGTATAATACTAAAACAAAATCCTTTTAAACCTGAATATAAGCATAATATGGAAAAGATAAAATCAAATAATTCCATTTACTTACTCACCTGGATATTCTACTAGTCGAATAATCACATGAAATATCAATATCCAATTTCATAATGATGGAATGCATAATGCCAGACTTTCATAACCACATAGTCAAGGTCTTGTGCCAAGACTACAAGTAAGATTTTTTCAAGGCCTTGTTCCAAGAAACTTGTTTGTCCCATGAGTCCTACTGATGCATCAATGAGTTATAGACGGCTCCACCCATCACATTATATGTCCAATGCATTCTTCATATGAAAATGATTAAACATAACATAAACATTCGTATTAAAACTAGCATACGAAATGTTAATACATTATCCATAAACCATGAATGGTATAAAAATAACACATCCATAGTCAAGCATATAAAAAAACCTTCAATACAATATGGAAGTTTTGTATCATAATAAATCAACTTCAAATAAATTTAAAATCCATCAAAGGATTTTGACATATATGAAATCAATGCCTTTTTTAAGAGAAATATCTCTTTCTATTTTGAAATATTTTAAAATTTGTATAATTATAAAAGAAAACATTTACTTTGTATATAT
Source organism: Viscum album (assembly GCA_963277665.1). Lineage (NCBI taxonomy): Eukaryota > Viridiplantae > Streptophyta > Magnoliopsida > Santalales > Viscaceae > Viscum > Viscum album. The sequence goes on along the minus strand of OY728151.1, from coordinate 394,686,209 downwards.
TCTTATAAGCTTGTATGGGAAGCTTTGATGATGTTTTAACGGTGGAAAATAGCCACACCCACCGTATATGTTAAAAAAGACATTTCTTACCTTAGTTTTGTCGAAAAGGTTATAAAGTTCATTGTTTGGAAAATGATGGAAAGATTACTTTAGAAAAAATATTATAAAAAGTAAAAAAGGGTATAAATGACTTTATCCCATAGCCTAGTAAATAGTAAAAATGTTTTGAAATACATTGTTAAGAAACATGGATGTGGATGATAAAGAGGTCCCAGTAGATACTTACGTAAAAACAACCTCGAGTAACAAATGGATTGTAAAATTAACCCTTACCTTGTACTTTTCCTTGGTCAAGGTTAGGTTAAAATCATGTATAATGGTGAAATAATTGTTATTATATTATACTAGAATAATATACATTATTATGATATCATATATGATCTTTTAACATTGATTTGTTAATAATATCTTAGTATTGTCGTTGTTTTGTGTGTTAACTGATTTGTTTTCCTTTATATTCTTTGTTATGTGAGTCATATTTGTTAAGGATGGGATGTATATTATTCATATCCAGAATTATATCAATTATTTAAACATTACATTTAATCATATAATGAAAATTAATCTTGAATGGATACGATGGGGAATGAATCTCATCGCGTTCGTGGAGACGATAATCAGTACGTACACACGAGCGACAATATCATTCTTTTGGTATTAAAATAATATATAATTGGAAGGTATATAATATAAATATAGAATCATTATCATGTTATATTTATTATTTACATCAATTACACGTCATTATTATACCTATCCAAATAATAATGTATTGAATAACAATTACAGCACGACGTGGAGACGGTAAGCCATACATACGCACGTATGGTGACATGTCATTCAAAGGATGGACAGAATAATGAATTTCTTTGTAACATATTTATAATAACATCACTATTTATATAAGATACTCGAGTTATTATTCTAAAATGGAAACAAAAATGAAAAAGGAAGTTGAAGAAGAAAGGAACTTGATAGAGGTGATGAAATATTTACCTCTTCTTCGGGTTCTTCCTTTTGATTTGATCAAAATGGCTCCGTAGGTTGACTTTCTGACTAAAGGAAGGCCTCTAGGATTAAGGTAGGATACTTTAGAGGGTATTTGGGCAGAGGTTGGCCGAGCCAAATGGCTTTGAAGGTGTGATTAGAGAGAAGGGGGAGTTCCCTTTAATTAGAGGGGTTTGGGGCTCCTTAGGAAAAGCTAGAAATATTATTTCATAATAAAATCATTTTCGGTTTCTAATGGCTCAAAAATTAATTACTTAATGTATAAGGTGGATATGGGTCGAACAACACTCAACCAATTGGTTTCAGACATGTTTGGGTCACTATATTAACTTTATCTTTTAGATTTAACTCTTAGTTAAATAGTTTTACATTTACCATGTCTCTTTGTATTTTTATAATATATGGTTAATAAATTTACTATATACTTCCAAGAGAACCCCAATTTGTTCATTAATGATACATATATCATTATATAAGTCCTTTTTCCTAACCATAGATTTTTAAGAATAGAATATCAATTAATAATATAATATTTGTTTTAAAAACTCTTTTATGTCAATTTTGACACTAGTTGGTATTTTGTTTTCTCTAAATTCATAACAAAATTATTACTTAGAATAAAATTCATCTAACCAACCCTAACATGTCATCTTAACCTATAAGATTATTATAATTCATAAAAAGTCTCAAATTGTATTTATTTGGATATTTATAATATCATTTTTTTAATATTTCATTAATTAGGTAATTACTTCATCATCATTGTGTCATAAATAAATTATATTATTTAATCTATAAAAAATATAAATAAAATATCATTATATAAGAAATATTTTTTCATTACAATGAATATTTAATTTCGAATTTATCTTATATATAACCTAATATTAAAAATATTTTAGTTATTAAACTTTGATTTTAACTCTTTTAACTCTTCTTCAAATAAAATAATAATAAGCATCCTAATCTAATCCAAGTGGACAAAAGAGGTTCATATTTCGTTAATAAGGTTGTTTTTGGTCGAATAATACTTATCCAATAGAATTAGGACATGTGTTAGGATAATAATAATATAATTTGTACCCTTAAATACCCTATTTACTTTTAAACGAGATAATAAAAGTAAAAATTTACTATTCACCAAAAAATATTTTCATATTATCGAACCACATTTTTCTCATTGATATCAACCATGTGTCTCGGAATTTTTAAATTCCACTGACAGAAGCGGTAGAATTATGTTTTATGTGAATTTTCAAATTCTCTTAAGAGGTGGGTAAAAGACGGTGAAAAGTTTAACAAAATTTTTATATATTTAAAATTATTATAAAATGACTCTAATGAATTACATTGAAATTATATAGGTATTATGTACTTATTTTGACCTAAAATAAATTTAAATAAAATAAATAATAATATAAATAAAAAATCCGATTATAAGCTTTAACTTATTGTTTTTCACTATTCATTAAAAATTGAAAGTTTTAAAAAAATACCAAAAATTCACCCTAAGATAATTTTGATATTCCGAATCCAAAAAGGAAGTCCATTTTGGGAGATAAAGATTATAAAATTTTAAAAAGTGGGTATTACTATTCATAATGGCTAGTTTGATTGGTTGTAATGTGTGTTAGAACTCGTCGTTGCATACAACACACAGTATTGTATTATTCAAAGAGAAGTGTACCGTGGAAGCTTGGGGTGTTACATTATCCCCTCATTCAAATAATTTCGTCCTCAAAATTTCTATAATATGACATCATTAAAAGACTTCAGTGGTTCTTCATCATAAGTTCCTCAGGTTCCCACGTTGCCTCATCCATCTTACGGTTTATCCATTGAACTTTTACCAGACGAGTCGTCCGGTTTCTAAGTACTTGTTCTCTTGTATCAAGAACCTTGACAGACTCTTCGTAATAAGACAGATCAGGTTCCAGTTCTAATTCCTCATAGGTAAGTACATGCGTTGGGTCAGAAATGTATTTTATCAGCTGTGATACCTGAAACACATCGTGGAATTTGGAGAGACTCGGCGACATTGCCAAATGGTAAGCTACTTCCCCAATTCATTCTAGAATTTCGAAAGGTCCGATGTACCTGGGAATCAATTTACCCTTCTTACCGAAACGTATAACACCCTTCCATAGAGATACCTTCAAGAAAAAATGATCTCCTACATGAAATTCCAAATCTTTCATTCAGTTGTTAGCATAGATCTTGTGTTTACTTTGAGCTGCTTTGATGTGGGTTTGGATTACCTTCACCTTTTCCATAATTTCTCCCACAAGATCTAGGCCTACAAGTTTTCTTTCACCAACATCATCCCAACAGGTTGGTGTGCGACATCTCCTTCCATATAACGCATCATATGGTGCGATATTAATACTTAAATGGAATATATTGTTATAGGGAAAATATACTAGATTTAAATATTGATCTCACATACCTTGAAAGTCATGTGAGCATGATATCAACATGTCTTTTATGGTTTGAATAGTCCGTTTTGATTGTCCATCAGTTTGAGGGTGGTAGGAAGTGCTCAAAAGAAGTTCAGTATCCAGGTATTTCTGAAGACTTTTCCATAATCATGATGTAAAATGTGGATCACAATCAGACATAATCAATAGGGGTACTCTATGAAGTCTCACAACATCATTAATATATTGTCTTTCTAGACATTCAAGTGGTAAATCTTCTTTTATAGCAAGAAAATGTCCCGACTTGGTTAGATGATCTACAATGAATCATATTGAATCATACCTTCTAGGAGTCTCTGGATACCCATGACAAAGTCCATCAAAATATTATCCCATTTCCACTCAGGTATGGAAAGAGGTTTCATGACTCCTCCAGGCTATTGCCTTCCAGCTTTCACATGTTGAAAAACCATACATATTGACAAAAAATTAGCAATCTCCCTCTTCATGTTGTCCCACCAAAAACGTTCCTTCAAATCTATATACACATTAGTGCTACAAGGGTGTATAGAGAAATTATAACTATGAGAATCATCTAACAATTCCCTTTTTAGATCAGGTATATCGGGAACACAAAATCTTTTCCCAAATATCAAAATTCCATCTTCATACACAAAGTCACTCAATCTCCCATCACTCACAGCTATAATCATATTTTGAAACACTTCATCACTGGTTTGAGAACTCTTTTTCCTTTCTAGTAAATATGGTTTCACAACCATTTGATAAAGCACTGATGTTTCACCTTCCATGGTTATTCCCATATCTATATTTACTAGATCCATGTATATAGGATCATTTTCAACTCTCATATTTTTAAAAACTCTATAATCATTTCTAATAAAAGCATCTTCCACCTTATTTTCCTTCCCTGGGTGGTAGTGTATAGTGAAATAATAATCCTTCAGTAGTTCAAGCCATCGACTTTGCCTCATGTTGAGTACTTTTTGTGAGAAAATAAACTTCAAACTCTTGTGATCAGTATAAATCTAAAAAATTTCACCATAGAGATAGTGTGTCCAAATATTGAAAGCAAGGATTACAGCTTCTAACTCAAGATAATGAGTAGAATATTTTTTCTCATGAATTTTTAGTTGTCGTTATGCATAGGCAATAACTCTATCAATCTTCATAAGGACACAACCAAGTCATTTCTTCGATGCATCACTCAAAATAACAAACCCATCATTCCCCAATGGTAGATTAAATATAGAATCATCGACTAATCTTCTCTTATGTTCTTCAAAACATTCTTAACACTCTTTTTTTACAAAAAAAAATTAACTCCTTTTCATGTGATCTTTGTTAATGGGTTATCCAACAGGGAAAAATTCTGGACAAAACATTGATAATAACCCGCTAAAGCAATAAAACTGTATACCTCAGTTGTACTCATCGGTGCTAGCAATTATTGGATTTCCTTGGTCTTATAAGGATCAATCGATATTCCATCATTGGAGACAATATGGCCATGAAATGAAATATCCTAAATTCAGAATTCACACATGCTAAATATCCCATATAATTCATGCCTTCTATGAGTCTTCAGGATAACATGCAAGTGATTTTCAATATATTTGTATCTTTTGGAGTATAATAATATTTCATCAATAAATACCACTAAAAATTCATCAAGATATTCATTGAAAACTATGTTCATTAGATCCATAAAAACAGAGGGTGCATCAGTCAGCCCAAAAGGCATTACTGTAAACTCATAATTCTCGTACCTAGTTCAAAATGCTATCTTTGGAATGACATCCTTCTTCACGAACAACTGATGGTATCCAGATCGAAGGTCAATATTTGTAAAGTATTGAGCTCCATGAAGTTAGTCAAATAAATCATCAATGCAAGGTAGGGGATACTTGTTCATTAATGTTATACCATTGGTCTCCCTGTAGTCAATTCACAACCTCATAGATCCATCTTTCTTCTTAACAAAAAGGACAAGGGATCCCCATGGAGAAACAATAGGGCGAATAAATCTATTATTACTCAATTACTCGAGTTGTTTCTTTAGTTAAACTAATTCCACATTGGCCATTCAATAAGGGGTCTTCGATATGGGCCTTGAACTAGGAATTAAATCAATGGAAAACTCAATTTCTCTTTCTAGAGGATGTCTAGGTAAATCTTCTAGAAATACATCAACATACTCTTGGACAATAGGTACATACTCTATTTGAACATTCTTTTCCTCACCCACAATTGTTTCATTCTCTTCCTCCCAAATAATTGAATTTAGTTGAGCTAATGGGGGTGGATCTGGATAAGAATTAGGTGGTGATGATTCTTCTCTAAAGATAAGGTGTTCTTTATCATCATCATAAAAATTTGTAAGCTACTTCTTCTTACAATAAATATTTGAATCATGTTTTGAAATCCAATCCATACGGAGGATTATATCAAATTAAATCATGGGTATCATGATGAGATCAGAAGATAAAGAACATTTATATGCTCTAATGGGAACTGATTAACAAAACCTTGTTGCGATGATAATTCCCTTAAGAGTTTTGACTGACAACTCCATTGTTAAATCAAGTTGGAAATATCTGATTTTCGTAGAAATCTGGGAAGATATGAAATAATGTGATGATCCATAATCAAATAAAGCATTTTCTAAACTTGAGGAAACCATTAAATTACCTGCTTCCACGTCTTTTGGAGCTTCAAACTCAACAGTAGTGACAACATAATATTTTCCATGATCCCTTGGCCTTTTCTGAGGTAGGTGACCCAAATTCTTAGGACATTCATTCGAATAATGCCCCTTTCTCTACAATTGTAGCATCCAAAATCGACAACCTCTTTATTCCCCTTGCAATCACAAGCTTGGTGGCCTTTTTCACCACACTTGTAACAGAAACCAATTCCCTTCATGAAAGTACCAGGGTGATTCTTCCCACATTTACTAAAAAATAGATATTCAAATTTTTCCTTCTTCCCCTTATTTTCATTTACTAAGTGTTTAGAAGATCTCTTATTCTCTTTCTTTGCTTTATCTTCGTATGTCTTAAAGAATTCTTTTTTTATCTTGATAGCACATGAGACAATATCTTCGTATGACGAGAAGGATTGTTAGAACAATTCTCGACGGAGAGATGGTTTTAACCCATCCATGAAATGATCAATATTACTTCTTGGGTTATTTATATAATCTGCTACATGACTCTCGAACTTTGTAAAGTTATCTTTACACTTTATGACATTCTTATCCTCATTTTGCCTCAGACTCATAAATTTCCTTTCAATATCTTTTTGATGGTCATGAGGAAAGTGTTTTTCTAATAAAATCTCTTTAAACTCCCTCCATTACATATTTGATAATTTGTCATCTTCCATTGTGTTTTGAATCAATGACCACCATTGATCAACATCTCCAGTGAGGTGGTAAACAGCCATGACAACTTTTTCCATTTCGCTACTCCCCAAGGCATGGAATATTTTCTCAAGGAATTTATCCATTGCTCGGATACTAATGGATTTGTACTCCCATTGAATTTTTGTGGTTGTTTCCTCATTAAGAATACTAAAATTGATCCTTCATACTGTGGATTATGGTGCTCCATACGGGTAAGGTTATTATTCATAACCCGAGTGAGTTGTCCCTGTATAGTGATAAGCTGACCATCACCAGTTGTATCACCAGCTCCACTATAATAATCTTTAACAGGAGGAAAATTCCTACATGGAGTTCATGCATTGATACTATTTATATTCCTTCCACTAGGTTCCATTTCTAAACAATGGCATAAACTAGATTAGTTTATGAATTGAAATACATAAATCCAAACATATAAAACACTTAACATAAACTGAACAGTTTATGGATATAATCCATATTCATAAAAAATGATTTCATTGAGGAAATATATACTCATAAACCATCATAATGGTTTGTAAAGAAAATGGGAATTATCCTAATCATATCCCCCAGGAGTTTCGTAACCAAGAGTGCATCAAGGCCTGTTGTTGTGCACCAGGTCTCATTTGATTCTAGCTCAAAGTGGTGTTTTCGGGTTTTACCCCTTGGTACATCTATGCCAGAGCTACCTCTACCTACTCATATCCATACATTAATGTATTTCTTGGAAAACTCAAAAAATCTCTACAATACCAAAACTCATGGAAGTTCTTCTATACTAATCCTCAAATTATATCTTAGGTTAATGTGATATAATTAGATTTTATCTAAATCTAGTATCCAAGGTTTGTACTAAACTTCCTTTGATACCAACTATAATGCATCGACCCCAGTTACCCAAAGTCGGTGAATTATTACATTACATTGGCACGATCACAAAAGATCAAGTCTCGAATGACCGATTAGTTTAGTAGCATTGGAAGTAATAGATACATTCATAAGGTTTACATTACATCATAAACTGAAAAACCACAACAACATTGTTTCCATAGACCACACTCACATCCCCTCAGACTATCCTAATAGGCCAACCAAAAAATATTTCTTCACATCCTGGGAAAAATAAAACATAGAAAGAGGTGAGCTCAGATGCTCAGTAAGGATAACAAAATATAAGAAGCTTTCATAAATAAGCATAAACATTTAAGGCAATGTATCGGGATAAAACAAAATCCTTTTAAACATGAAATTATGTATAAATGGGCAAAGATAAAATCAAATAATGCCATTTACTTACTCACATTGATATTCTACTAGCTGAATAATTACATGAAATATCAATATCCACTTTCATAATGATGGAATACATAATGCCAGAATTTCATAACCACATAGTCAAGGCCTTGTGCCCAGACTACAAATAATATTTTGTCAAGACCTTATGCCAAGACACTAGTTTGTCTCATGAGACTTACTGATGCATCAAGGAGCTATAGAGGGATCCACCCATCACATACTAAGTCCAATAAATTCCTCATATGAAAATGTTTAAACATAACATAATCATTCATATTAAAACTTGCATAAAAAATGTCAATACATTATCCATAAACCATGAATGGTATAAAAATAACACATCCATAATCAAACATATCACAAAACCTTCAATACAATATTGAAGTTTTTTATCATAATAAATCAACTTCTAATAAATATAAATTCGATCAAAGGATGTTGACATTGATGAAATCAAATCCTTTTTTAGAGAAATATCTCTTTCTATTTTGAAATCTTATAAAATTCATATAATTATAAAAGAAAATATTTACTTTAGAAATACTCTTATAAGATTTTAAGGGAAGATTTGATTATGTTATAATGGTGGAAAATAGCCCCACCTGCTGTATAAGTTAAAAAAGACATTATTGCCTTAGTTTTCTCAAAAATGTTATAAAGTACCTTGTTTGGAAAATGACAGAACGATTACTTTAAAAAACATATTATAAAAAGTCAAACAAGGGTATAAATGACTTTATGTCATAGTCTAGTAAATAGTAAAAATATTTTGAAATACATTTTTAAGAAACATGGATGTGGATGATAAAGAGGTCCCAGTAGATACTTACGTAAAAACAACCTCGGATAATAAAGATATTGTGAAAATAACCCTTACCCTGTACTTTTCCTAGGTCGAGGGTAGGTTAACCTCCTGCATTATGGTGAAATAATTTTTATTAAATTATAAAAGAATAATATACAATAATATGATATCATATATGATCTTTTAACATTTCTTTGTTAATAATATCTTAATATTATTGTTGTTTGGGGTGTTAACAGATCCGTTTTCCTTTATATTATTTGTTATGTAAGTTATATTTTTTATGGATGGGATGTATCTTATTCATATATAGAATTATATAAAGTCTTTAAACATTATTTTTAATCATCTAATAAAAATTAATCATGAATGGATATGATGGGGAATGAATCTCATCGCGTTCGTGGAGACGATAATCCGTACGTATGCACGAGCGACAATATCATTATTTTGATATTAAAATAATTTATAATTGGATGGTATATCATATATATATCGAATAATTATCATTTTATATTTATTATTTACATAAATTATACATCATTATTATACCCATCCAAATAATAATGTATTGAATAACAATTACAACATGATGTGGAGACAATAAGCAATACGTTCGACGTATGGGGACATGTCATTCAAAGGATGGATAAAATAATAATTTGTTTGTACCATATTTATAATAACAACACAGTATATATAATATTATGGAGTTATTATTTTATAATGGAAACAACAAATAAAAAGGAAGTGGAAGAATAAAGGAACTTGAAAGAGGAGATGAAATATTTACCTCATTTTTTGGTTCTTCCTTTTGATTCGATCAAAAGGGCACCATAGGTTTCATTTCTGGATAAAGGAAGGCCTCTAAGATGAAGGTATGATATTTTAAAGGGTATTTGGGCAGAGTTTGGATGAGACAAATGGCTTTGAAGGTTTGAATTAGAGAGAAGGGGGAGTGCCCTTTTATATGAGGGGTGAGGGGCACCTTAGGAAAAGCTAGAAATATTATTTCATAATAAAATAATTTTCGGTTTATAATGGATTAAAAATGAATTAATTAAATTATAAGGTGTGGATTAGTCTAAAACCACTTAAACAATAGGTTTTATACATGTTTAGGTAACTATATTATCTTTATCTTTTAGATTTAACTCTTAGTTAAATCGTTTGACATTTACCATGTCTCTTTGTATTTTAATATTATATGGTTAATAAACATACTATATACTTCCAAGAGAACCCCAAGTGGTTCATTAATGATAGAAATATCATTATATAAGTCCTTTTTCTGATCATTATATTTTTAAGAATACAATATCTATTAAAAATATAATATTTGTTTTAAAAAGTCTTTTAGGTCAATTTTGATAGTATTTGGTATTTTGTTTTTTCTAAATTCATAATAGCATTATTACATCGAAAAATATTTATCTAACAAAACCTAACATGTCATATTAACCTAGAAAATTATCTTAATTCATAAAAAGTTCCATTTATTTAGATATTTATAATATCAATTATTTAAATATTTCATTATTGGGTAAATACTGCATCATCATTGTGTCATAAATAAATTAAATTATTTATTGTCTAAAAAAATATAAATAAAAAACAATTATCTAGGAATTCTTTTTATCTTTATAATTAATATTTATAGTCTAATTTTTCTTATGTATAACTTTATATTAAAAATGTTTTAGTTATTAAACATTGATTTTAACTCTTTTAACTCTTCTTTAAATAAAATAATAATAAGTGTCCTAATCTAATACAAGTGGACCAAAGTGGTTAATATTTTATTCCTAAGGTTATTTTTGGTCTAATTATACTTATACAATAGAATTAGGACATGTTTTAGGGTAATAATAATATCATTTTTACCCTTAAATACCCTATTTACTTTTAACCGTGGTAAATAAAATTAAAAAGTTATTATTCAAAAAATCTTATTTTCATTTTATTGAACCACATTTTTCTTACTAATATCAACCATGTCTCTAAGAGTTTTGAAATTCCACTGATAAAAGTGGTAAAATTATGTTTTATGTGAATTTTCAAATTCTCCTAGGAGGTGGGTAAAAATCAGTGATAAGTTTAATAAAATATTTATATATCTAAAATTATTATAAACTGAATCCAATGAATTAAATTGAAATTATATAGGTATTATGTATCTATTTTGACCTAAAATAAATTTAAATAAAATAAAAAATTATTTAAATAAAAAATTCGGTTTTAAACTATAACTAAGTGTTTTTCACTATTCATCAAAAATTGAAAGTTTTCAGAAAAATACCAAAAATTCACCCGAAGCTAATTTCAATATTTAGAATCGAAAAATGAAATCCATTTTGAAAGATAATATTTGTAAAATTTTAAAAAGTGGGTATTACTATTCATAATGACTAGTTTGATTGGTTGTGATGTGTTTTAGAACTCATAGTTGCGTACAACACACACTATTGTATTATTAAAAGAGAAGCGTACCTCATAAGATTAGGGTTTTAAATAGACCCTAAAATAGGAACACTACATGTTTCAAGTGTTATTGTATGTTTCATTCTATCAAAACATGTATTTCTCTCATGAATTGAGGCAATTATCAATGGGTTCCATTTGGTCATGCACTTTTATGCAAGGGAAATACTATGATAATGAAATAGGCATGAGGTATCTTGTGTTCTGTGTGTTATTAGTGTTATAGAATCATTTGAATGATCAATATATATATATTTTTCTTTCTAGTTGAGCAAGATATATCTTGGGGTCCAATGTTGGCCAAGATGGTAGTACCTTAAATAATTCCATGGCCATGGTATAAGAAGGTATGTTTATCCAGAATGGTCACAAAATATATAAAGAAAAAAATGTATGATGACACAATTGTACAACATGCTTTATGATATTTCATAAGTCAAAGAGATTACATTATATAGAATGCGTTCATAGGAGGTGGTCTTAACCATGAAATTACTTATCTCCTTAGGGTCCATAGTGGGGTTCTAGACACCGATCATGGTTTGTGGGCCGGACTTACTTATATCGAGATAAGGAACTATAGGGTCACACACTAAGTGTATCCACAAGTTACACATATTCTATTGAATAAGAGTTTTGGATGAAGGGTTCCCCATGTTTAGAGGCCAATGTACTTATGATTTTGAATGATAAAAAATAATGCTAATTCAATTATAATATTCATGTTTAGAATACTGATAAATGAATTTATTTCTCATGTTATTCACAATTTGTTTTATTGTAAAAGTGAATACAAGAAAATATAATTTTTTAAACAAACATAGTATGTTAAATATTCATAAATAATTTAGAAAGATTATTTTTCGAGTTAATAGTTCATATTTTATTCCATAATATTTTATAGTGTTACAACTAATTTATAAAATATTCTTTACACTTACGCAAAGTTTATTAGGTAATACATGTGTTTAATTGTCTAAAATAAAGGTTATTATTTTCCTGGGACCAAAGTGAACTTTTGGAAAGTATAACCTATGTATAAAACCTATGTTTAATTTCATTAATAAAAATATCCACTATTTTCACTAATTTAGTGAGAGAATGTCTTTTCTCCTATCATATCATGTTCTTATAGATAGATTCTTAAATAATAGTAAGGTTTGATTGATCTTAATTTCTCGATTGAGTCTGTGTTCATTAGGATATCAAAGGGACATTATAATGATCTTTTATTTCCAACACTAGAAAATAAGAAATTTTGATATACAATATAGGAATTATAGAACATGTGTAGATGATCTAGAAGATGCCTAGTTTGCTGCCTTTACACCACAACAAATCAATGGTGTGAAAATCAAACCAAAAAATTCAATCGAACAAGGTACCATTTATGATTTTGTATGATTTTATTTTTCATTAGAAAATTTAAATACACCTGATCCTTTTAAAAATCTGGGAAATTGGTTTTGTGGATTTAGTGGTTTTAACATTAATCCACACCTAAAATTTTAAATTGAACATTTTTCATGTTTCCTCTTTTCCCAAGCTTCCTTTCATAAAAACACAACATAAATCTCCCCTTCAATATGAAAACACCCTCTTCCCAAAACTCAGAGTAATAATTATTATCAATGTAAGAATAATAAATTAATAGAAACTTCTTTAATTTTCTATACTTTTCTTTTACTATTTTTTCCTTTTAAAACTTTTTTTTCAATTGTTTTTTAATTTTTTAAAAATTAATGGTTTGAAGAAATTTCACACACACCACCTGAGCACATATAATAAAAAACATAGGTCTAATAATAGGGATTTTTTATTTTCCCAAATCACAAGCCATTTATTATTTTTTTATTGTAGAAAAGAAAAAAATGAATGTAAATTGTATCCATAAACATTATTAATTAAAAAGTAGAACCCAAAACATTTTCCATAAAATTCTTTTCATCCTTCCATAATGAATTACCTCAAATCCACAATTCAATAATAAAATATAATGTAAAATACTAATAGGAGGGAATGAATGTATATAACTGGATAGAAATATGAATGATTCCTAAAAAGGCCATTCATGGTCTCTATGGGATAAAAAAGGATCAATGTTAATGGTGGTCTCAAGGATTAGGTATTATTAATAAAAATTAATCAATCATTTAATTGTGTTTTTATAGTCATAGTTTTGAAAATTTTCAATTCAAGTTATAGTAGGTTACATTCCCCATGATCACACAAGAAATATCCTCAAGGTAATATAGAAAGCACTAGGTGTAGAAATCCTCTCATGTATAGACATTTGTTTGGGATAATCACTAATGAAATGTTTAATAATAATAAATATATTGACATAAATTTTAATAATTCAATGTAAGAAAAATGGTAGGGATATTTCATTTATAAGAATCAAAAAATTCCTTAAAATTGTGATTCATTAAATTAATATGAATACATAAATATAATTATTAAATTATCCACTTTACTCATTAAATCTCATTATTATTGTGATCTAAAACCATGAATTATAGGGTCCCTAATAAAACCATGTCTCCTAGATAAATAAAGTAAGGAAATAAATGTCAAGTATGACCATACAATTTCTATATTTAAGCTCAATTTTTTTTTTCAAAAAATAATGCAATGAGTTTAAAAGGTAAATAAAAAGGTTAAATCTATTTTCTCAAAAATATTTATTCTTACTCCTTGGTTATTTGGGGGATTCCTTATTCCATCAAAGAATTATATTAGAATAAATAAATTTAGTAACATGACTATGTTATTAATGATTAAAAAGAATACGGGATTGGGATGCATTCTAAACTAATTTATAAGAATGAAATTGAAATTCCTAGAATGAAATTAAAAAATATAGTTCATAGTTTATTCCCCCAAGTTAGCCTTAGTTTTTTACCACCTCCAGATGGAAAATCCAAACTATTATCCATAATCTGTTGGTGGGTGGATTTTATTGGATTTGGATAACCACATGTTTCATTTCTCGTCTTACATTTCTTCTTTTTTAGATAAGAGTCCTTGAATATAGTATACCAAATTCACTCCCTTATTAATAATATACTGCTTGCATGGAGGGGGTATGATGAAGTATGGATCATCCTTTTTCCTGGTTTGTACTTGTTAAAACTCTTCTTTACTGTATAGTTCTTTTCTATGTGGGTTTTATAAATTAAATAGTCAATGGGAGAGTTAGAATGTATGTTAAATTGAACTAAAATCAAACCTCAATAATCAATTTGAAAATTATTCCTTTTAATTTAAGTAATGCATGTCTTATTTTCCTCTAGAAATGCCACTTGACTTTCATCATGGGATTCCTTTACTTTTTTAACATGATCAGGGAGATCCATGTGTTCTTTAGCAAGTGTATGTTATCTTCTTCATCTTCTTCCAACAAAAAATAAGGAATAGATGAATCTAAAAATTCAAAATAGCAGTAACTAATTCTCAATTTAGATTGAACAGATGTAGATGAGATAGAGTTAAATAAAGAATTTTATCCTTTAGTTGGCTCAACTTCTATAATGTATTTAGTGGTAAGGGTGTCTTGTAGTTTGTTCTTACTTTCAAGAGGGAGGTAGTTGAGATCTGCTATCTTTTATTCAAACTTTTTCACTAGGGTGGTTTCTACCTCTTTTGAATATAGAGACAAATAGAGTGATGTGGTGATTATTATTTAAAAATATGGATACCATTTTCTACATATTTATTTTTATAATCACTACAAAATTGATCATGAGATTATTGATCTCTCATATGCACATCATTATGAGAGTCTTCATCATCACTATCTTGCTCTTCATGGTATATATAGATCTGATCTTTCAGATGATTGAGTTTTGGATGTTCCTAAATTATATTTCAATCCTCTTTGATCTCATTATAAAAATTGGGGAAATCCAATAGTACCCTCTTATTAGCCCTTGGTGTTCGAATTTCAGTTTGGATTTGATTGGCCTTGTCCATCATTTATTGAAACTTTTATTCCATATAATGGAAATTCATCATTTGTTTGACCAAAATAATGACTTCATCATCCCTTAATAATATTTCCTCCTCATCATTGGTTACCATTGTTATTTTCATATATGAGTAACTATTCCATGCATAAAAATAATTATTTGAAAACATCTTGGAAAGGATTTTCTTGGTTTTTTAGAAGAAACTAAAACAATAAGTACAATGTGAAATGAAAAAGTAAATAGAAAAATTATGGGATCTAGAAAAAGGGTTATGATTTTTGAATTTACACATATCATGGAGTGTGGAAAAAGTTACTATTTATAATATTCATTGTAGAACACAATTACTGAATAGAGTCATTTCACTTGAGGAGCTTCACAGTTATTCAATCACTAATTTCAACTCACCAAAACAACTTTTTTTTGTTTTTTATTAATTTACGGAAAACATAAAATTTATAAATTAAAATTCAGTTAAAATGATTAATAAAATAAATCACTTAGACAAATGTTTGGTTTCAGGTTGCGTCATTATTCATATTGGTTGTTTAAATTTAGTTTGATGGTTCAATATTGAAATTTACTACATGAAATAATATTAATTTATTTGTTAGTTTTGAAATATTGAATTCTTAGGAATATATTTTAGCAAACAAATCTTTGAATAATACTATTTAAAGGTTAATGGAACACCTCAATTGAGTGTGTGACATCTTCCATGACCCTAATCGATCGTATGATGTTTCATCAGTTAAACAAATTAGATCCATCATGTGAAGAGATATTTTTCAAATGACGCGAGGGAAAATATATAAATAAAGGAATAGAAGTGTATTTGAGATTCATGTCATGGTGGATGATTTCAACACATATAAATTTTACCCTTATTATCCATAAATAAGATCAAATTATTTAAAAATTTAAAGTTCATAATTTTGGAACACCAGATCCTCCATTGAGGCCAAGACTTTTGTCATTCACTCATTGTTGAGTGTAAGAGTTAATGGTAGAATAATTAGAAAGATAGAAAATTAGAAAAATGTAATAGTAAAATCAGATGAAATTGATGGAACCCTTTATTAAAAATTGAATGTATTAATTATATATGAAACTAAAATAAAAAACTATAGCACTAGAAAATTAGAAAAAAAGATTAGTAGTAGCTCTACTTTCAATCCTATGATCCTTTTCATGAAAATAGGCCCCTATATTTATGGAGGGAGTAATATATTCTATATTTATAGTTCAAATCTTTTGTATCACCAATTTGAAGTTAGAATATTTATTTATTTTAAACCCTATATTGAATCTTCTATGATACAACGAGCTTCCTGATTTTAGTGTAGACTCATACCGAAGAATGAAGAGAAATATTATGGCGTAGCCACATTGTTTTTTCATGGATATTCATGGTTTATGGAACATATTACTCCTCCACCACATAGATTACAACTATCCATATTTCCATAAAAAACCACCACTTCTTATATGACACCCTCCAGAGTTCCATTAAATTCATGAAAATTCATCCATATTTTGTTTGGTTTCCTCTTCTTTTATCATGGTGTAGTGACATAATCTATGGTGTGTCCTTCTATCCTTTCTGAAATACAAGCTAGTGGATAAAATTGAATCCCAGTGACACATGATTTCTTCAAAGAAACAACCTCCATATAGGTAGGATTATTTATAAATATGGTACTGCTATATTAAACCTATCCTCAGTGAAACTCCAACACCATGGAACTGAAATTATTCCCTTTTACATGGATTATTCATGGATGTGACACAATGGGAGATCCATGGATGACAAATTTATTTCATATCATTTCCACACTTATACTATTTTTGGAATCTCCACATTATATATCAGCTTCCATGAAAAAGCTGATTCCTTTGTGGTGATCCCACAATATAGTGGTGGTAGAAATTGTGTAGGCCTCTCCTCAATCCAGCCTCCATATTGGTCGAATTGATCCCTTCTTCCATACAGGAAAACATTATTCATTTTAGTTGGAATCAAACTGGTTTCCAGAGATCTCATAAGTGATCCATGGTGATATCGAGCCATTAAGTTGATTTATTGCTCGAGCCCAGGCTTCCAAGGTAGAAGCCATGATGATATATTATGAGTAGAAATAGATATCTAGAAATGTCAAGCATGGAAATAAATGACATGATGTGTATGAGAGAAAGTGAATAAAATCAAATAAGAGAAATAATGTTTTTTCTAGTTATGAATAATAACCCCAATGCCTTGTCCCAAATCATAAATGGGAAAATTTGAGCACTCAAATCCAAGATATACCATTCCAAAAGTGGTTCAAAAAACTAAGGAAATGGGGGATCAGTAGCCACATACACTAAAACACACCATATGGGTCCTACCGACATGCACGACCCATACGGTCCTTGCACCACATGTTGTGTAAACACCTCCATGAACAACTTAATCTCTCCCTATTTATTTGTTGGATTTCATCAAGGTTTGATTTTTAATGACCCCATCCTTAAAAAGGTATCAAAATTAAGGGAGAGAGATAATGTCTTGAGATTCCTACCTCCAATAAGACTTGAGTTGGATAATTGCATCGGGGGTATAAAAATGTCAAAAAATAGGTGGTATTAACCTCTAAAATAATATAGGATCAAGAGATAATATGAACCATACACAAAAACTCCATAAAATAATATAAAAAGAAATCTAAACCATCCCATACGGATGTAGATAATATTATATAAAAGTGAATACCCAAAAGAAAAGCTAAAGTAGTGACATAACAACTCTCATGAGTTTGAGCTAGTAATGTTCAGCATGGTCCACCCAATCCTCATGGAAACCTAAAAATCAGTTTATATACATTATGTGGGTATATAAGTATACTCTGTAGAAAAAACAATGTCTATCGTGGTCATGTTAAAGAATAATACCAATGCATCCAAGAGAAAATAGTAGAACCAACAACACCAAAAAAGGATAACTACCCATCCCATCCTCACTAAGGCATGCTAACCAAATAATGCAATCAAAGTATAATAACATAATAATTAGCATTTTGATAATGGGTACCCCAATAAATTCCCACTAATTTTACACTCTCATTCCATGATTTCAAATTTCCCATATCTCCTTTCACTTTTGAACAACATACACCCCCACCACACAACACGGTCAAATCAAATCTTCCCATAGACACCTGGGTTACCTCCCAAAAAACAGTCACACCACATCTTTCCCCAAAAAGCAAGGTGATAACCTCACAAGCATAACTAGAGTTTTAGGGTATCATGTACTTCAAGGATATTAAACTCATTTCCTCCTCCTACCATGCTTGAACACAACCATAAGTTTTCTTACATCATGGTCAGATCACATCTTACCCAAAAAAACCTAGGACACCCCTCCCAAAACATGATTATAACACATATCCCCTAAAAACACCTAATCCATCACCTAGTCCACTATCATAAAGTCATCCATCACATACGATGCATATATACTCATCTAAAAGAGAGTGTGGGGAAGAGAAGGTAGCTAGACACCCATCCTCATCATCAGGATGTTGGGAAACCCTCTAGGTGAAAGTATGGGTGTCAGCACATAGTGTTCCACATTGGTGGGGTGCATATAGAAATCAAGAGGAATATACAATTATATACTTATAACAACACAAAATATAAATCTATGGGTTCATATAAAAACACTAACCAACTCATAATATCCACACTTTTTCATCCACCTATGAATACAAAACACCACATAAACCACAAGGCCCAACACACTTCCAACCAATTCCATTATCCAACCCATTCATTTCATTATTAAGTATCATTAAAATTTAACCACAAAAAACAATAATTATTTGTTCATTAGTCATTTCTATCCCACTACCATATACAAAAAAAATCCATTTCTATCATTATTAAGTAATTATTCCATTACTACTAAGGATTCTATAGCAATGAAACCACACATCATAGAGAACTCATCATCCCAATCAAACCATCACCCCAAACCCATAAGCAATAAAAAGTAAACCACCACCTCACCACCCTAAAATAACTGCAGAAAACAACCACCACTTAGATACCCTAGATGCATGACCAAACAACCATAACCTCACCACCCCAAAAGAACAGCCGAACAACAACCACCCAACCACCCCAAAAGCATCAAAAAACAACCGACACCGTACTTCCCCAAAATCCTGGCCAAAAAACAACAACCTTTCCTTCCCAAAATCCTGACCACATCTCACCCATCATCCCCACATCACATTTCAATCACACATCCCCACCCCACAAGTAGTACTAAAAATCCCAACACATCAAAGGACATTTTATAGTTTCAGGAAAGTGTCTTTTTACACATTTATCTTTATTTTATGTGTGTCATTAGAAAATACATAATACTATGGAATTCATTAGCTAAATATATGTGGATAGAAAATTTTCATTTTATAGTGATGTAAAAACACTCACATTAGACACAATATTCACAAAACATATCATTTAGTGACAGATAATCCCCCAATGACTATATTTTTGCATGGAATCTAGGTCATACGATCCACCACATCACAATAATATCAAAACTATAAAAGCATCAAAATTGTTCCCCTCCCCCCCCCTTAAATTTCAATTAACAAATTATTTATCTGTAATTAATCTATCAAAAAATCTTCCAAAGATAAACAAGAGTACACCCCTCTCACACAATACATAATAAAGAAAATCTAGGGATTACCCACATCAACGAATATTTTTCGAATCACTACACTCCATAAGAAGAAGAATAAATTCACAAAAACAATAACCACAGGAAAAACCAAAAGATATAACCACAACACACTATAGTAACATCAAAACATTTCACAAATCACACTGAAAACCAAAAAAACATCATTGTGAATCCATAAGAGACTAACAAGAGGAAATTAACCAAGAAAAAGGAAGGGCCTACCACCTATCACCAACAAGAATCTACCATATCCAATAAATAAATGTTAAAGGAATGGGTCTAGAAGATCCTATCAGGGTTCCAAGGGTTCATCTATAATTAGAGGGGACAAAGACATAGATAAATGAAGACAATCCTCTATGAAAATGACTTTAAATATTTTATACTACCATTTTCATAGCATGTAAACTTTAGACGTTGTGTAATTCATGGGTTTTCAATTTTTATACCATTAACAAAAAATCAAATCATGTTGAATTTATTTAATTAAACATTTTGAATTTTGTTTTAATGATGTAAATTTATTTCATTTCTCCCCTTATCTGATTTAAAATCCAAAAAATAGTCTTTTTCACATGATGGGAATCATATTTACATGTTGTGTAAACAATACATTACATGAACATCCTACAGCAGCTCTTCTACAGCTCTATCCTCCACCAAAATCTCTCAGAACCTCCCCAAAATACCTCCAACAACTTAAACTAGAAATGTAATAGGCCAGGAATGAATGAGACATTACATCAGATACCTCTCAAACTATTCTCAACATCAATAATCCAAAACCAATCCCTAAAGGAAAGGGTTCTAAAAACCCACATCGCAAGATACCTCTCAGGGATATCATCATACCAAAAATGCTACCACCATTCAAACATGGAAAACCAAGTAACTATAAAACATATCACACAACTTCATCACCATACAACCAGATCACCTCAACCATCAAACCTCTATAAATATGAAACCAGCAATATTTTCAACCAAAAAACAACACTACCATGAAAATATTGATTAGGAAATTACATCTTCTATGTCAAGATACTATCCACTCTAGGTGGCACTAAATAACCCACACATGTTTAATAAAATCAAAGTTTAATGCATATATTTTAGGAATTAGGTCCCCCATTTTCATACGTATGAACATTATAAAACATCATACATCAAGGAAAAATTAAATCTTATAAAATAGAAGGATTCAAACATCACATCACAAAGAAAAATAGTGTAAATAAAAACTCAAAAAACCACATGAAACTAGGACCATATATTCATATCATACTCCAATGTACTATCATCTAGGATACTATTCCTCAAAAATACAAGAACCAAAGAAATGTTCCATCATTGAGGTGCCTTATGATGGAGATCCTGGATCTCTACTGGCTACTCCATTAACATCACATAATCCTTAATTTCTAACTCTCCCTAGTCAATGACATGGGATTCATCATGAAGGTACCGATGAATCTAACAGTTGTGAAAGATATCATGGATCCTCTCCATACGTGGTGGAAATTACAGTAGTTATTCCACCTTTCCAACTCACCTTAACACCTAGAAGGACCCAAAAAACATTTGATAATGTTTAATCCCCCTCCAAAACCTCTTCTACGCACGTCGAGGTGAAACATTCAAGAACATGTGGTCCCAAATCTCAAACTCCAATCACATACTCTTATGATTGGCATAATAATTATGCTAGTCCTTATTACTTTCATCTTCTTTTGAAATAACTGAACCTTTTCTATCATTCTCTACACCACATCAGGACCAAGAAATATTACCTCCCCAACCTCCATCCAACATAATAGAGAACAACACTATCACCTATACAAAATCTCAAATGGGGCCTTACCTATGGATGAGTGATAACTATTATTATGTGAAAAATAAACCAATTTAAAGAGTTATACCCAAGATCCATCAATGTACATGATTTATGATCACAAAATATACTTCAATGTTTGAAAAGTCAGCTCTATCCACCCATCTGTTTGAGGGTGGAAATCCATGATGAGGCATAATTACATTCAAAATTCATATTGCAATAACCTCTAGACTTGTGAGATAAAATGTGTATCTTGATACAAGACAGTGGACCTGATAAATCCATACATCTACACCACCTCATCCACATATCTATCAGCCAGAGAATCTACTATACCCAACTCCTTGATCGCTAATACGTGGTATGATTTTGTTAAATGATCTATGATCACCTAGATATCATCACAGCCTCCATGAAATTGTGGTGAACCTATAAAAATTATATTAATATTATAGTTGATTACATCCACTGGCTGTAACAAACCACTATAAACTTGATGCTCGACCTTTACCTAATAATAAATGAAGCACTTTTCAACAAACTCTACCACCATCTATTTCATCCCGGGCCACCAAAACTAAATCCACAAGGCATAGTACATATTGGATACACATGGGTATACTTCTAATTGTAATTTATCAAAACCATGATGTAATCCGTCATGCATCACCACAGGAAAAAATAGCATCCCATGAAACAAAATTTGTGTCTGACCATCCTATGACCATCCCACAAGAGAATCATCATGGGCAACATGATCACACATGAACTATACCTATGAGTATCCCATCTAAGACTCCTACACCTACCACATAAGATAATAATGAATTGTATTCTAAAACAAATTACCTCTACCAAAAACCACTATCACATTCAAGTGAAAGGCTGGAAACTCTTCAATTGATCACCAAGAATCCCCAGATTCCTAAAAAACATCACTCTACAACATTATTCTCAAAGCATTGACCAATTTCCCTAAGGTTTAATATATATAAAAAATCATAATCCTGATTAAACTCTATCCACCTATGATAATAGAAATTTATATCGTGATGAGAAAAGACAAACCTCAAACTGTTATGATCTATGAAGGCCACAAAGTGCTCCCCAATGAGGTAATGCCTCATCAAGTTGGTAAAAAACACCACCATTGAAAAATTTAGATCAAGGGTGGAATATTTTTTTATCCTGGGGATATAAATTACTAGACCCATAACAGATAAATTCCACCTATTGCATACACATAAATCCCAAGCCTTGATGGGTTATGTCACAAAACTTCTTAAACATCACACCCACTATAGGCAACAGAATTAGTGGATCACTGGGAAACTTCCAATTCACTGAATGGTTCCTAAAACTAATTAGTCCACAAAAAATCCCAGTCTTTCTTGGTCTATGCTATTAATAGGGATACAACTTGAGTTAAATTTTGTATGAACCTCTGATAATAGACTGAAGGACAAAGAAAACTATGAACCTCTACCATATTTTTATTTTAGAAACATGAAAAAACAACCTAGACTTTTTATGGGTATACTACCACACACTGTTTATACACTACATTAAAAATAAAATTTACCTATTTTATATAAAAATTACACATATACAACTTTCCATAGAGACAGTGGTGTTGATGAACCTGAAATAAATATCTTTGATGATTGACATGCTCTACCGATGAATTTGATTAGATCAAGATATAATTAATGAATACAGTGATGAAAAGTTATAGGAATTTATAGAACATGGAGTTTATAATCCCCATGAACACAATCGATATATTTGTAACATTGAATAATGTGACTAAAAACATGAAGTGCATATACCTATATTAAAAAGTTGTCTTTAGAATATCTCCCTCTTTCACCCTCAACTGGTGATATCTAGATCAAAAATTGATGATAGAAAACCAGCTCACCCCTCTCAACTGGTCAAAAATATCATTTTTCCTCAAAACTTGTTAATGGTTCTTGAATGCTACATAATTTAAACTCTATTACTCTATAAAAAACTCATAATACCATCCGTATTCTTGGAAAATAACATTGGAACACCCCAAGTGACACATTTGACTGGATAAAACCCTTCTAAATTAGATCACAAATTCGAATACTAAAATCTTGTAATTCATAAGGTTCCATCAGATAACGATCCATTGAAATTTGAGATTCATCGTGTTGAAATTCTATCCCAAACTCAACATCATGTCGAGGGGTTAGTATCAGAACATCATATGGGAAAACATCTAGGAACTCCTACACAACACTGCGAACCTCCACTATCCCAAAATCTACTAATTTCACCGAAAAACCATCTATCAAATAAATAAGGGTCTCTACATGATGACTTCCTAACCAACAACCTCTCTCGCCAATGAAAACAACACACTGACTATCCATATACATAAAGATGACTATCATTTGTTAGTAGTTGACAAAAACATGTAATGAATATAAATAGTCAATTATAAGGATAAAATCATATGGTTGCATCAATATTTAGAAAATTACCCATGGGACAGATGTGGATCCATCGTTATTAGACACCTTCGACACACATAAAACAAGACAGTCTAGTTTTCGACGAGAAAAGACAACCCTAGGTGCATTGGAAGCCTCTCCATGTGTAGTCCTCGAGTATAAAATAGAGTGCACAAATTAAAGGGATGTGAAGATATTGAAATAAAAAAGCTACAAAAAAGGTTACTAAAAAACCAATAGTAACTCTGATGATCTATGGATCCTCTTATGCTATTTCCTCCACTACATGAAACTGACTATGTCTAGCTGCTATACATCTCTACCAATGACAACCTGTATGACCAAACTCTGTTATAGGTCTCTAAAAATGAGGTACATTCTATGTTAAACCTTTACCCTATCAATATATCCTTGGTGGAGAATAAGATTTCTTCCCCTTCTGTCAAAATGGACTTCTTGGAAACTGCTACTGTGTATAGAATTGAACCTATCCCCCACCACTAAACTATGCTTGGGGAAACATTGGGAACTAGATTTGGTGATATGAATGAACCCAAAAACCAAAAAACACTGGACTTATATCTCTAGGAAAATCATAGAAACCATTAGGATCAGAAGGATGAAAGGGAAACTACTGAGGTTGACACTCCACTGGTTGAAATCTCGAATGTCCACCTTCTTCTGAAACTCCAGGTACGTTGGAAATGTAAAAGGATTAACTTCACACTGGATAGAAGGATGGAATGCCTCATTAAAACACCTCACACGAGACTCCTCATCTTATAACATATATGGAGAAATTTAAAAAAAGGTTCTTGAAATTTATTCCCAAATCTTGAACTGACATAATCCCCAAAGGAAAAGAAGTAATCTTCTACCTTTTCACAGCCTTCATGGTAGATGAATGAAATTATTCTCGAATCCCATTCTAAAATTCAACCCATGAAAAATCTTCCTGCATCCACTCTATTAGATACAACATACACAAATAAATCACAATGTACCACATATTACTCACTATAAAAGGGACCCAGTATCCCACTTGGGTTTGAATCAAACTAAAATTGATCTTAATATCATCTAGCTAGCTCTATGTCCCTTCATCTAGAACACTGCTCTATTACTTCCAAAAACCATTCCATTGGAAAGTTCATAACATACTCTTCCACTAATAATTCTCCTCAACGAGATCAAACCTTCAATGTTCAACCAGATCATCCAACTAAACCTTAACTGACTAATCTACACACAGATGATGAACATGATCCATAGCTAGAGAGAAATCAAGAATTTCCAAAGTCCAGTAGAATGGATTTTTTTTTAGATTAACTTTAATTCAATTTTTTCATTTTAACCTTCCAAAAAAAACCAAATCAAATAAGAAAACTATTCATTAAGATTCATGTACCTCTCCTAGGTCTCTACCCAGCAAAAAAGTCCACCTCACTTGGTCGTTCAATAAGATAAGAGTCCATACACTAGATACTGGGGGGCCCTAAAATCCCATATCCTAGCCGGTCACCCTGGACTTTGTCACAAACCAAGGTCAATTGGAAATATTTCCATACCAAACCATGAAATCCTCACTATTATTAACTCCAAATATCATCCTATCTCTCAACCATCACCTTTGATGCCACTATATCAAGACCCAATCCATCCAAGGATACCATAATGATGGGAGATATAAATTGACCCCTGACTACCTCCTCTAGTAGGACCCAAATTGGTGAATAGTACCAAGGGTATAAAAATATCAATAATTTAGAGGAATTTACATCTATAATAATATAGGGTTAAGAGATAAGATGAATCATCCATAAAAGACTCTACGAGATAATATAAAAAAAACTGAAACCATCTCACAATGAATGTATAAATAAAACTAATGACGATAAAAGTCTCTAAAAGTAAATTCCCAAAAGAAAAGTTGAAATAGAAATACATCAACTATCCTAAGGTATAAGCTCATAATTTCAATAATGGTACATATAATCCTCATTGGAACACAAAAACCAGTTTATATACATAGGGTTAGCATACAAGTATACTCAATAGAAAAACCAATGTCTTGTATGCACATGTGAAATGAGAATACAAACGTGCTCATGAGAAAATAGTAGAACCATAATCAACTAAATAGGCCCACTATCCATTAAAACATCACGAAGGCATGCTCAACAAATAACACATTCCATGTATAATAACATAATAAACAACATGATAATAAAGTATTCCCCTCACCAATTTCCCAATGTTTTTATTCTTTCATGCCCAAATGTTGTACATCCAAGTGTTCCAATATCTTCTGAATAATATATACCACCACCCCACAACATGATCATAAGAAATATCACCCACAGACACTTGGACCACCACCCTATAGCACGGTCACACCAAATATCACCCAAAAACTCCAGGGATATCACATCACATGCATAACTAGAGTAGTATGGTATCTTGAACATGAATGAAGTCAACATCATTCCCTCCTCCTACCATGAATGACCCCCACCATTTTCTACCCCATAATACAATCATATCATATATTGGTCAAAAACATATGGGCCATGGCACCACAACACTTTCACATCCAATATCTCCAAAAACACACATGGTCTATCACCTAGAGCACTAACAAACCTCCAACCATCATAATTGGTGCATATATACTCACATGGAAGAGAGAGAAGGGAAGAGAGGGCATCCATCCAACCATTCTCATCACAAGTATGTTTTTAAAAACAACCCATGTGAAAGTATGAGTTTCATCATATAATTCTTGATGTGGGTGGGGTGCATATAGAAAGAACAAGGAATATAAAAATTATATACATATACACACAAACAATCCCAACCTAAGAGTTTACAATAAAACATTAACCAACTCACAAAATAACCATTTTCAATGTCACCTACAAATGCATAACACCAGACAAACCACAAGCCACAACACACTACCAACCAATTACATTATCCAACCCATTCCTTTTCTTACTTTGAAATATTCAAATTTAACCACATATACCATCATTTATTTGTTCATTAATCATTTTGATCTCATTATCCAAAAGAATCCCCAACCAATATAATCATTATTAAAAAATAAATCCATCCCTAACTGGTCTTTTAGTGCTACTCAACCACATGTCAAAATAAACTCATCATCCCCAACATACCATTGCCTTGATTCCCTATAAGACCAACCAAAAAACCATCACCTAACTGCCCCAAAATCACTACAAAATAACAACCTCATCACCATCCCAGAAGAATGACCAAAAAACCAACACCACACTACCCCAAAAGCATGAAGAAAATACCACCCCTCACTGCAAAAAATAATGGCCAAACAACCACCACCACGCCTCCCAAAAAGAATGACTAAACAACCACTACGTCATTATACCAAAAGCATGACCACATCTCACCCATAAACCCCACATGAAATCATAATCACACATCATATCCCCATAAGAATGAACACACAACACAACACATCAAAGTCCATTTTATAGATTTATCTATGGGGATTTTATCAAATTTTACTTTACTTTATGGGTGAAATCTCACAAACCATAATCCCAAGGCAACAATTTAATTAGTCAAATATAAGTGGTTAGACAATATTGATTTTAGGGTGATATCAAAATAATCACAAAAGAAACCTCAGTCACCACTAATATCATCCAGTGCAAACAAATCCCCTAATGAACACAATTTTCATCTTGACATCAAGAAAATATTATCCAACATATGATAATCATATCAAAGCTGTAAAAGCATTCAAATAATTCCCCATTTCATCAATTCAATTTCAATTAGTCAATTATATATCTTTAAATAATATAGTGAAACTATATCCTATAGATAAAAAAGATTAAACCCCACCCACATGATATAAAATATAAATATTAGATATTTCCCACCTCAAAGAATCTATTTTTACTCACTTCACACCACATGGTGAAGAATAAATGTCCGTAAACAACAACTTCCTGAAAAAAACGTAGATCAAAATACATTTCACCAAATAATAATCAATACCCTTCCCAAATAACACCCCAAACAAAAACAATTCTACTGTGAATCCCAAAGATACGAACAATAAGAAACTAACTAAGAAGAAGGAATGTCTTACCACCGATCACCATCAGGCATCCACCAGATCCAATGAAAAAAGGTGGAATGGGGATAGAAGATAATCTCGAGGAACTAGGGTTCATCAAGAATGATATGGGAATAACACATCACTACATAGTTAGAATAAATTGAGAAAAGTACTTTAAATCTTGGATCCTTCCAAGTTTATCACCTATAAAAATTACAATGAATTCAATTCATAGTTTATCAACAAATTTAAACACACACTAAAAATTTTATCACCTTAACTATATCTAATAATACATTGTAAATTTGATTTTCACAATGTGAATTTTTTTCATATCCCCCTTATCTAATTTACAAGTCATGAACCAATCAGCATCACAAGCCATGAATCTCTGTTACAAGTCATATAAACATTACATGACATGACATTCCTACAATATCTTTTCTATAGCTCTATAATCCCCTAAAAGCTCCCAAAAACTCTTCCTAGACACCTCCAACCACAAAAAATATAATATTAATAGTTTAAGAAAGCACTGGCTGTTAGATTCTTGGTTGACCAATCCTCTTGGGCTGGCTATGGGGTCAGTAGGCCCTGTTCATTGAGGGCTAGCCAGTTGGACTCATTTTTATACATACATATAAATCATTTAGGTAGTTAAATTCAACCATGAATTCCATAAATAATTTACATAATTTTAATTGCAACCTTTTTTATAAATTTTAATTTATTTTCATTATTCAATTGTAATTTCCCACATTATGAATAGAAAACTACTTATATGGACATATTGATTAAAATCCATTTAAAATCATTAATTTTCTTTTAAAAAAGGCTTGATAAAAAATGAGTGAATAAATAACCATTCAATTAATGGAAGATTATGTGAGAAAAAATGGTATAAGAGACAAGGACATTGTATAAATAACGTCATTCTATATATAACATATCATTGATTATGAATTGACTTCATTTAATCCTAATCAAATCAATTGACGATGAAATTATACCACCTACATTCACCTAATCATCACAACCTACATGTACCTTAATAAACTATTATAATAGATCACACATGTTTTCAAATTTTGAAATCACGGTTTCCACCTTTTAAGAAATATCTCAAGAGAAATGATTCCCCTTTTAAAAGAACCATATAGTAATAAATACTCCCTAATAAATATTTTCCCACTTTAAATATACTTTAATGGAGTTAGATATAATTCAATATATTTGTTTTATTTTTTCTCCCCCTTTGATAGAAATATCCAAAGAGAAGATAAGAGAGGGAACAAAACAATAATAGCATATGTTTGAGAAGGATGAGGTTTAGTTCCCAACATCAGCCTCATATTATGAAATGATTCCTCTGGACATGGTTTGTTGAACACATAATTTTTTTCTTTTATGATAACAAATTACACTTGTAACTTGTTTATCACCACAAGTTCCTTGATAAATAAATAATATATATTGATGTTATTACTACATGAATTCTTAATTGGATGATTTGATAATTTAATTTCATTTTTATTTTCACATCCCAAGATTAGTGGTAGTTTCACTTCAACTATCATATATTCCAACATTGTATTCATCCATATTAACTAATTCATGGAATGAGTTATAGCCACATATTTTTCATCAGTCATGATTAAATTCATAGAAATTTTCTTATTAATGTGATACTCTACGAGATTTTTACCTCATATCATCAACGCATCCTTACCAATCTACATATATATAATAAAAAAGATAGAGCTTTAATTTTCTATCGTATTTCAAACCATAATCTATTATTCCTCTCATATATCAGAGATTCCTTTTTTTAGTACTAAAATAAAAATCTTTCACCACACTATGATATTGAGAATTGATTATAACAACATACAAAATATTTAATATTGAAGTTTTTAAGTATAATAGACTACCAATTTGTATTAATAAATCCCTTGAGTCTATATAATTTCCTTTTTCATATTACAAAAATTTAGTCCCTAATAAAATTGGCATAGAAATTGGCTTGAAATCCTCCACACTGAACCTTTTTAGAAGTTCTTGGCTTTTTTTTGATAAATAAAACTAAAATATTGATTTTTAAAAACCAATAAACCAAGAGAATGCCTCATTTCTCCATTAATATATATCTAGAATAAATTTTTCATCTTTTTAAAAACATCTCACAAATGTCTTTATCACTCATAGAAAATAATATGTCATCTATATAAACAGTAAAAATAAGAGATGACTTGTTTTCATTTTGTTTGTAGATATTAAAATCTAATATTTCTTTTTTGAAATTCAGACCCTTTGTAATGATTACCAACTTATAATACCTCACTCATGGGTATTTTTTAATCCCATATAAATCCCTTTTCAACCTATATACATTATTCTTATTTCTCTATGCAATAAACCACAATTTTTCTGAATAAAAACTTCATCTTCCAATTAAGCGTTGAAGATGTATGACTTAACATCCAAGTGAATAATCTTTTTTTCCCTTTTTATATAATAAAAAGAAATATTATTATCATTTAATGCTTTGTAAAAATTAAAAAAAATTATCAAAATACAATCTTTCAATATATGAATAATCTTTTCAAACCAATCTTTCTTTATTTCTTACCACTTCACATTTCTTATTCAATTATATCTAGAACTCCATCTTTGTCCTAATTATATTTTTTTCCTTCAGCTTTAGTACAAATGCCATGAATAATTCTTCTATATCTATCTAAGGTCTTCTTTTATGTCACCAATACATTATTGATTCTTCTTAGATTATTCAACATCTCTAAATTTAACATTAGAATATAAATATATATAAGTTGTTGTCCTTATATTCCTCCTAGTTTGAACTTGTTATCCATGATCCATGATGAGGTTTTAAACCTGAAATTTCCTTCTCATCCTTTCCTAAGTTCAATGAATCTGTTCCTCAACACTTGGGAATTGATAAATCTTTTTTTCCAACCTAAAAATCTTCGACATTTTTTCTATAATTTTTTCAAACTTTTTAGTAGGAAGAATATCAACATCACTTCTAGAACTTGATTCATTATAAGAAATTGTTTTCTTGGATTATTCTAGTATTATAGGATCAATAACATAAATAATAAGTTTTTTAATTCATTTGTTAAAATAGAAATAAAATCATCAATTTAATGGATATAAAAGTAATATCCCATCAACTCCTTGATTCTAAAAACCTTTCATGATTCCGATGTTTTACCATGATAAAATATACCTACTAAAAACTTGAACATATTTCAAACTTGAATTTATTGATAATAAATATCATATGGTTACACATTTTAGTATGTTATATGAGTGAACTAATTTAGGATATTATCCACTTCTCCAATATATTTTCTCTTTAAATAATGATAAATATTATCTTGATAAGAATTGTATGAGCCATCTCCACTAAACACTTATTTTCCCATTCAACCAGACCATTTTTTGTGGTGTCTATGGTGTACTGAATTGATTACATATATCATTCTTATAATGATAATATTTACACTTACTATATTTATACATAGTTATATTATTTTTATAGATCTTCTTGAGGTAAAAACCACACTCAAGATTTGCACAACTTAAAAAAAAATTAAATTTTTATTGGGCCTTTGATTTAGGTTTCATAATAATTAAAAAATTAAATGAGATAATTAATTAATTAAAGTAATAAAATAAATTTATTCATTCATTAATTTATTCCTTATGGGTCCCCACACATATAAATGAATGATCTTTAATGGTTGATTATATTAAATTTACAACTTCTTATGTGAAGAGTTAATGATCTTCCTCTTTTTTAATGTTGATCACATCCAATCCATTTATTTTTTTTAAAATGAAGATCACAAAAATAATCTCCTAGAGTGATCAAGTTTATATTATTTTATCCAATATTTATAATCCTTTGATTCCATAATTCAATTTTTTCTTTCAGACATAGTTAACATGAGTTTCTAGAATAATCTACTTGAAATAAGGTCGTTTATCCCATTATCCTTTTATCACAGTTTTCCATCTTTAATATTATTAACAAATAATCTATATTTTTTCATGAATAATTAATTTCCAATACCATGAAGATGTGAGACACTTATAATATTGTGTTTCAATCAATCAACAAAATGTGTGTTTTTTTATTTAAGAACTTATTTTCCAAAAAGTCCTTAGACTAATCCTTTGATCATGAGAGATACATTATTAAAAAAGATCACAATGATATATCCAATTTTTTTCCCAACATTATATATTTTTAAATTCCTTATAGATAGGGATGAGTATCCACTATCAAAGATCCAGGGAATTTTCCATTTAGATGGTTTAAGTGATACATCCATAATTAATGCCTTTTCCTTTACAAGTTTCTTTTTTAAGGATTTTGTGTAATAAAACTGATATTGTATTTGTATGGTAATATTATGATGAAATCATTATCATGATGATAATATTGATCATGCCTTCCTAATAATTCTTCAAGAATAAACTTATTCTATGATTTCTATCAAGAGCTCTAAAATAGTTTCTGAACTTCCTTCCATTGAGAGGACTAAATCGACCAAAATATTTTCGTATCATACCTTCAAATATTATTATGATTTTGATGATTGTACCAAAAAATCATTTTCATATATCCAAATATCTCACTATACCAATAGTAACCAAATAAAGAATATTTATCAATGAAAGTAATATATTTTCAATATTTTTTGAATGTATTTCTCCCTTATCAGATTCACCAATTTTAAATAATTTTTTTAAAACAAAATTTTTATGATCCCCTAAATTATTTATCATCATATCAATACTTTTTAGTCTCTTTCAAATACCCCAATATTTACTATATTTTCACTCATGTTGGTGTTCCCAGAGTTTCTACATTTTAGAACATCACTTGATCTAGCCACTACATAGATCGTTTTAAATTGTTTTAATTATTTTACGACAAAATTTTAAACAAAATTTTAATAATTAATAAATTATTTCTATTTTTTATTTATATTCATACTCCTTTTAACATTCTATATCCTCTAAAATATAATTCTGAACATTAGATCTTCACTTCATTAAATCTTCTTCTGCTCTGATCAAGTTTTGTTGTTAATGATCAAACACATCTTCTATAATCTTAAATAATTTTTCCAAATTTATTTTAATAATTTTATCATCATCAAGAAATTTCTTAAATCCATTTACATCACCATGAAAATTAGATTATTTTAAAAAGACAGATTCATTGTTGTAAAAATATTTTTCAGCTGTCTTCAATTTTCTGATATCCTTCTCTTATTTGGAAATATTTGAGAGACATTATTTAAATTATGTGTTTTTTATGAGCTCAACCTCATTATATAATTTTTTAAAAATTTAACAACTACTATCATCACTTGAAATATTTTAAGAATTCACTTTAGTAATGTGTTATTTTTCGGAATCTTCACCACTAGAGGAAATCGCCTCATCATATTAATTTTCAAAGACTATAACTAATTTAGAAAATAATTTTATCCTATTAAATTTAGATAAATTATTTTTCTTATCATAATAATAAAAATTTGACTTATTATATCTCCATAATTATAATCTTCGAGTTATATCAACATCTTCCTTACTATCTTCATTTGATTTGAATTTTGGACAATTTTCAACATAATTTTCAATAAATCCACACCTAAAACAATTTGAGGGGTGATTTCCCTTGTACTTTACATTCACTCCTCTCATATTTCTTGAGATAAGAGACATTTATTCATAAAATTTCCCCTCTAAATCTTCTTCAAAAGTTAAATAACAAGACTCTTATTCATAACAACTATACTTTTCTTCAACTTTTATTACATTATGGCTTTAATAGAAATTTATGTATTAGTCATCAAGTTATTCTTGATACCTATATAATTCATCATTTTATGTGATATTAGGATATTATAAAAATCATTAAGAGAAATATCATTTTAATTATTTTCTTCCAACTTAAAGAATTTAGAATGAAACATTTCTAGTAAGATACATCAGATCTCTTCAACAATATCAATATCTTATAACATCTCTTAATGAAATTTGATATTACTCACAAAATATTTCACCATGGTTAAGAAACTATCAATAATTTATTTATCAGGTATCCAAATATAATAATATTTAAGTACCCCAAACTGAAAATAAATTTCTTTAATTTTGTCTTTCCTTCACATATATTCTAAACTTTATCCCAAATAGCTTTAGAGGTTTTTAGTACGTTTGTATTCAAAATATCACATTATGAGAGTGATAATAGATTAACATTTATTCACAACTATAATTCTCTAAATTCACAAAATCTGTTGTTTTCATTGAAACACCTTCAGCCAGAGGAAAAACCCATTGGTTGTGACTTCAAATAAATTATAATTGATTGATAGTAAATAATACATAATCACATGTTTCCATATGTGATATAATTTATAATAAAATAATATAATTCCACTATCATTCAATGAATTTTAATTTTCCATTATAGATAATTTGAATTATAGACTTCTTCTTTTAGAGATAAAAACATCAAACACACAATGACAAGAAAATGGAACCTATCCCTTTGATACTAATTTTAGATCAAATTTAAGATTAAAGTGATATGAAAGGGGTGAATCAATAATCAATAATATTTTTCTATTTATTTTGATATAGAATTTTCCATATGTAATGATGCTGTGATGATTTTTTCAACACACCAAAACAGTCAACAATATAAGGAAACACATCATATTTATAAGGTTCACCTCTCAATGTAATAAGGCTATTAAATGGTGTGATATAGATTCTTTTAGGATCACACTACCCACTTGAATAATCAATTGAGTAAAATGAGTAGGGTATAACCTTGAAACTCACTTTTGAACATATCTTGACCATGCTTCAGTGAATCATGTACACAATCACATCTCACACGTTACAATGATAAATGTTCAGGTAACAATAAGAAGGACTTTATCCAAATATAATTTTAGTTAGTTATTTAGTGTTATAAAATCTTCCACCTCTAATAAAATTTCATAATAATGAACAAGGGAAAATATATTTTACAAAAATTCATAGGAATAAGTTTATTCTTCACCTTTTATAAACAAAACATGGAGACAAACACTTCAATTTTATTCTTCCACTTCCTTTCTTTTACTTTGGATAATAAAATTTATTTTATTGTATAGAAAATATCATGAACTTAATATTCCTCCCGTTTTCTCTTTTCTTCATCCAACTTTTACCCTCCGTAAAAAATATTTTGGAAATCCCTTATTAAATAGAAAATGAAATTTGAATTTGAAATTGATATTAAAATTGTTTTCTTGAATCACAACCAATGGACTGTATCACTACTTAATCTTCATCATTAAATTAAAATTGGTTGTTAAAATATCGTGGAATAACTACAAAAATTTGAATATTATGCCATGTCATAAATCACAGTTGAACTACCTATGGTTTACTAGAACACCACTTTTACATCATAGGTTCAACCATTTTGGAATGTGGTGGTGGTTCAAACATGTTATTTCTTTAACTTCTCGAACAAATTGAGGCATATCATACCTCCTACTATATAGAGGTATCAACTTCTCTATAAATGTAAAATTTAAATATAGATTCCTTTGTGACATAATCCATGAAATAAAATTTGGTCTTACAAATTTTATCCTAACTATGGTGTGTAGTACAAGCTACAACCAGAAGGTCACAAAATTTCTAGACCCACTAAATTACAATTTTTCTTTCATTGTTATGTAGATCATCTTTATGGTGTGGAGGTCTCATATTTTCTAGAGCCACTAAAAATTGATCTAGATTCCTCTGTGGAATATTCCTTCTCTACATTGTAGATAACTCTAACCAAGTTTTACATTGAATCTTATACACTTTCATGTTTTACTATAGAAAATTTTCCCCCATACTGTTGATCATATTTTCAGGCCCACCAAATTAATTGTTTATGATTTTTATCATTATAGAAGGAACCCTAGGTTGTCTCTTGATGGAGAATTATATAAATAATTAAATATAAATGTTTGGATTATTAGAAATTGTTAAAATATTTTATAAAACATGGGGTTTGTTGATTTAATAATCAAACAGAAAAAGGTAAGTAATAAAAAAATGGAAATTAAAATATTTGATTTAGTGTGATCAACCTAGAAACTCTCATGAAGGTCATCCTTCATCAATTCAAGATAATGATTGTAGTTATTTTAATTATATGTTTTAACAACTATAAATATAATTTTACTTATTTTATACTAGGAAACATCCTTGGGTTTAGTCAAAAAACAAAACATTATTCATCAGTTTCTGCTGATGATATGGTGATTTGCGTCCGACTTCATAACCAAAACACATTGAAAAAACACAAAAAGGACTCGGATTGTTCTCCAGTTTTGTATGTTATTTTATTATGATACCTTGACATAAATATACATGTCTATGACCATGTTTATGTAAATTAAATTTACTTATCTAAACCACACAAACACTGAAATTGATCAGGGCAAAAGAAGTGGTGAATTGTGTGTGAAACATCACATGAATAGATACCCAAAACACGATCATATGTGTTTGAGAATAAAATTATTTTACATAACTCAATTAAAGAAGAATATAAGATGATGAAAAACAATATAAAAACATATAATTTAAAATATCATTGAAAATATTACAAACATGGATCATGGGATTTTCATCACGTTCCTCCCTGGGCAACCATTAGGAGTTTAGAACTCCACAGAAGGGATGGAAGCCATATATATTTAATAATACTGTCCCAAGAACTCCAATACTACCCTTTGGTTGATAGAATTCATACAATAAAGGTTAGGGGTGCTTCAATTGGAAATAATTCAATATTTCCCAAAAATAAGTCATGTTCCTAATGGATTAGGTGACTATTACTGAAATACATTTTTCTCCATTATCTAGATAGTTGAATAAAAAAATGCAGAAAATATTTTACAATAAGGTTGATAGGAGTGAAATTGAAGTTTCTATCCAATGGAGGTGTAATCATCCCAATTATATGTCTTAGTAATGTGTTATGACCCAAATACAATAGGATGGTCTAATCTAGCCCACCAAAAAATTTCTTAACATTATGGGTGTATTTTGGGCCTTAAAATGGATGAATTGAGATCCATGGTCTTATAAAGAAACATATCCATTTTTCTTTACATTTTTCATTAATGTTTCCTCCAAATTTAAGGCACAATGTTTCCAAAATAAATATTTATGTGCACATGTATGCTTTTGTTCTTGTGTAGTTTGGGCCCGTTTTGCTTGAATTCCATCGTGGGTTCTCCAAATCACCTCCTACTAAAATGAAATCATAAAAAATAGTGATGTTAACCTTTTTAAAAGTGATAAAAATTAACTTATTTAATGAAAAATGAAGTGAAATTTGTTATTATATTTTTAATTTTCAATAAAAACTAGTTTAGTATAGTGGTGTAAGGGTGGAAATGAATAGTGGATTGCTACACTATCACACCCTCAGACATAAAAAATTTCACTCATGAAAAAAGTCACATTTCAAAAAAAAATTATCCATGTTGATATTGAAAACTTCAAGAATGTTTATTATTCAATTAAATTTTCATTCAGAATAGAAATTTGATCAATGAAAATTCACCACAAAGGAGTTATTCATAGTAATATTTGAAAACAATGTCTCATAAATTTTCTTAGAAAAAAATTTAAGGATATGTAAGATATCATTATGAGAAAATAATTCCAAACTAAACCATACCATTAACTGTCCGAAAGTTTGTTTGAAAACAATTTAATTCCATTACTTCCACTTTCTATCTAGTAAATATAAGTAAAATTAATTTTTTTTCTTACTTATTTCTTTCCACTGATCCTACTCTACACCCTTTATAATCAAATTTCAATACCCAATCACCTAATAATTCCTTGATTCAAAACCTTAAGCTCATAAAATAGATACCCCTATATGTAGAACATTTCATCACTCCCATCATTATTTATTTATATTGTTTTAATTTTTTTTGTTTTTTTAGTGAATTTTTTTTGAATAACTGGTAGATAAGCATAGGTCAATCTAGTACAATAATGAAATAGACCAGATAAGGAAATAACTTATGGAAAAATCATTTTATAAATCTGATAAATATTAACTTAACTTGTATTTACCATCTATTAAGTATGAAATATTCACACTTCATGGTTGGTTGAAAATATGTGTGGATATATTAAGTGACACAATTTTTCTATAAACTAATCACTCAAAGGGTATCATTCATCTCATAAATTTCATAGTGATACAAACATTTATATCATTTAAAAATTACCAATTTACTAAAAATCACACCCCAATGTTAAATTCATACTAAAAGTTTTATTTCATAATTGAGAAAAATTTTAATAAAACATTTATAAAATAAGGAAACTTAAATTTTGACATGATTTTTTAGTAATTTGAATGATTTAGTGGGAATAAGAGGGTGGGGGGAGGTAAAAATACCATATAGTAAGAAAAAAGAGATAAAAGAAGAATAATGATGAAAATACTAATGAACTCAACATGGAGATGAAAATTAATAATACTATGCAGTAAGTGAAAAAGATAAGAATGAATAAAGATGGTTAAATTTCATAAAAAAACTAGGAAAGTACCCACCCACACACCTATAGTGTGCGATTTCGTCACTGTAATAAAAGATAATGTTGGATGGAAGGATAAAACATGGTGGGTTTAACCGATATGTTACTTCTTGAAGGTGGATATACTTCACCTGATTCTTTGTAAAATCCTTATACATGTGTTTAAGTTTCCACCCATTAATGGTAATACTTTTTCCACTCTTCTCATCAAAACCCAATATTTCATCAAAAGGGTAAACATTAGTAACAGTGCAAGGACTAAGAAATCTGGAATGAAGTTTTACTGGGAGGAGCTTTAGCATGGAATTATACATGAGGACCTCCTGACCAATATGAAACTTCCTATGATGAATCATCCTATCATGGATATACTCTTCCTTCTCTGTATATATTGAAGTGTTCTCATATGAATCATGAAAAATTTCTTCCAACTATTGAATCTTCTACTTATTATGATCACTTTCATATAAAAGATTCATATTACATTGTATCATATCCCAATATGAATAGTTATCTACCACTACTAGGAGGTGATAATCCTTTAAAAACACAATCCTATATGTTGAATTTCTAATAGGGGTTTAAAAGCTGTATGGCAAGCCCAAAGTGCATCACCCAAGCATAAAATTCAATGTTTCCTATTGGGTTGCACCATTTTTTATAAGATTCTCCTAACTTTTAGATTTGAGATTTCTACTCTTATGTTAGTTTGGTTTTGATCTAAAATGGTGAATTTATGAACAACCCCATACTTATAGAGTTTTTTTTTCAGTATGTGGATGAAAAAATGTAAACTCTGATCACTAATGAATAATCTTGACAAAACAAACCGACTAAAAATTTGGGACCTCACAAAATCTACAACCACTAGAGAGTCATTGGTCTTGGTAGACTATTATCCCAGCCATCCAGAGACATATTAAAAAACTTGTTATATGTACACAAACACAAATGACTTTATAATTCCCCATGATGTCAACTCCCTATGAATCAATGATTTCAAAAAATAACTTGGTAATTTGGGGAATTACATTCCTTTTAGAGATATTCCTGATGAATTGACACCATGTCCATTACCTACAAAACCAATGGGAATATCTATAAAATTTTGGAAAATAAATTCCCATTTTTATGACCTTTTATGATGTACTTTGGGGGCCAAATTTTCCCCAACAATCCAAAGTGAGGGAGAAACTCAAAAAATGGTGAAATCATGGTATAAGAAACACCAATGAGAAACTTGGTCACAAAAAATTCTCCACATGTATGGTTCATTCTAAATGTTCTATCATGAATCATGAATATGTATCTAGTATTATGAGTTTCTAAAATATGTGGGGACCTATATGTTGATAGAAAATTCACAATGTCCATATACTAGGGGGTAAGGTCCACAACATCATAAAGGATATCATGAGAGAATAATTCTCCAATGGGGAGGTGTGTGTTACCATGATGGTCTAATAGTCGGTAAATCCTACTAATGAGGTCAAATACCACATTTTTTTCTCCTCCATTATCTCAAATATCAGGGTCAAACTTCTAGAGTAGAAGCATCCACCAAATGAGGCAGAGAATAAATTTAGGTTTCTCGAGGACAAAATGAAGAGTAACATGATTAAGAAACACAATGAATTTTAAACCAAGAATATATTAAAAAAATACAAGGAAAATACCATATAAATGAATTTGTTTTCAATGGTTTTATGGTTTTCTTGGGTTGGGTCATGGGTATGCAAGGCATGCACAATGACATGAGTAGACTTCTTAACCCTTTTTTATAAAACTATCTTAACTAAAAAGTTAGAGGCATCTCAAAAAATATCGAAAAGGATATCCCACATTGGTGGTTGGATTATGGGTGGTGATATTTGAATATGTTTTAGTTAATTAAATGAATCCACACTATTTTAATAATTTAGTTTTGAGTCATTTTATAATAATCAAGATAATGAAAGTGTGATCATACTAAAGTCTTTAACGAATCAGAGGAAAAAACCAGCATGAAATAAGAAATATCACACCTCAAGAACACATTTTGGATATTAAAGGCCTAAAATTAATTCATTTTTTATCTATCCACTTAAATTAGATCATTTGAAATAACATACCGAAGAACAATTGCCTTCTCAACCATGAAATGAAATTTCTTGGAACCTAATACATGAACTTTTTCAATTAAACAGTGGTGGAAAGAACCTAGGTGTTATAAATATTCATCAAAGGAAGTGAAATAAACTGTGGAATCATCAATAAAGATATTCATTTAATTTTCATGGTACTCCGAAAATAAACTCAACATACATCATGGAAAATTACTAGGAGAATTATAGAGCCCAAAAGAAATCCTCCTATATTAAAATTCACTGAATAGTTAAA
The DNA here is from genome assembly GCA_963277665.1 of Viscum album. Lineage (NCBI taxonomy): Eukaryota > Viridiplantae > Streptophyta > Magnoliopsida > Santalales > Viscaceae > Viscum > Viscum album. Next base: position 394,644,522 of record OY728151.1, on the reverse strand, counting down.
CTTTTCCTTTTATTGATTCTCAAGGGCTATATGTATTTTTAAATTACTTGAATATCTATCAAAGACACAATAATTAGACTTTCTAGAAAATATTTCTTGAATTTTTTGTATACAAGGTAATGGTATATTGTACTCTCTTGTGGATTCATTCAGTCAATCGTAGTCAACATAGACTCCCAAATGTTTTTCACAATTATTTGAACCAATTAATTCCTTTCATTTGACACTACTATCATAATAGTTTTCTTATAAAATGTTTCACTAGGTGAATCAATTTACTATTATATATGAGATACAGTCTCCCAACAATAATAAATTTACAGACATTAAATTTTACTAGTTGAAGGAGGGTGTGATTCACCCAAATTGAGCTTGGGTTATGAGTTTAGCCTCATCATATAATTTAATATTGTACCTGAAAATATAAGGGCTAATTCTAGGAATATCTTCCAATGTCCATCCTATCGCATTTTAAACTCTCTCAAAATGTATAATAATTTTTCTTCATGTGTATGTTTGTTGTTAGAGATTAGTTCCATTTAATAGACGTGAAGAGTGGATTTATCTTTAAAAAGGTATTTCATAGCATCAAGGATATTTAAAATTACATTTTCTATGCTGAAATACAAGGAAAAAATACCTTTGGGAACGTTTATGATCATCTTTTTTGTTTTAAGGAATGATATTCGATGTATGAGAAGAGAATGTCTTTTGGTTCAAGAATCTTCAATCTAAAATATGTAGATGTCTGCAAGGAAGATGAGATTATTTATATTTATGAGGAAATCATTGATCACTCAAGATGGATGTATTTTTCTCTTATTGAAATGTTTCATAATTATTCTTGTTTCTTGAATATATCCAACCTACAAATAAGTATACATGGAGTGAGGCATTCAATTACCAACTAAACCAATCATTTCTTTAGAAAATAAATCCTCCCATATGGTGAAAGGTATCATAAAAGTTCTTGGATCCTTTAATTTTTTATTCATCATAAGTTGTATCAAGGATGATATATTAATTTCAAGGTAGTATCTCTCATTCCCCTTAAATTGTCATTTATGGGTTCAAATATCTTTATGAAATTTGGAGTAAAATGCAATTTGTTTAACAATATCCAATAGAGGAATATTAACTTTAAATTTTTTCAAGGTATCCATTATTTCTAAATCAATATCATTAGAAATGTTTTATTATATATAGAGACTATTTTGGGGGAATAAAGAGGAATGGATTATATTGGGGAATACTCAATGGCAACGTTTTTACCATTTTTGTTTTATTTTTATTCACTAGATTATTTTAAGGGTACATAAACAGAGTTTTCAAGATGAGAACATACCTTTTTACTATAATATTTGGAAGAAGAAAATTCTTTACCAATATGAAGTGTGATTTAACATATGTTACCTTTGTACTTAAGATTGTGAATAGTTTGGGATTATAGTTATCCAGAACCTTGAATCTTTATCTCACCGATGGTGTTTTCAAATTGCCTTACTTCAGTTTGCAGGTCTTAAATAGTTTATTTCATGGTTTTTTAAAACTGGTGCATTTGGGATTCCATTTTATTCACCATTTACATGATGTTTGCTGAAATATGGGAGGAGGAGGATTGTTTTGAGATGGTAAAGGATAAAAAGGTTGCACACCCTGTACTATTCTATACTAGTTCTATTAAGAGTTTCTCGAGTTTCCCCCTTATCAGTATAATGGTTGTGATTTACACTTAGGGTTTATATTTATCTTTAATAGTTCCTAATTATAGGGTGGTTTTTGTTGAAATGGATGTCCATTAAATACTACTACACAAGACTCAAATGAATCCTGATGTTATAGGAACTATTCATAAAGATGATCTTTATCAATGAAAATACCACAATGAAATGGAACAAGTGGATAGTGTGAATTACCATGATCTTGAGATAGTTTTTTTAGAAGGGTATGAATCTCATAATTTTTATTATCTACCTTTTATTCTTACGATGAATGGCTTACCTATTCAACTCCTTGAGTTGGCGCAATTTATTATATACAAAATTGTTGTGTATTTTGAGCCACGTTGAATATTAAGTCAGTAATAGCAGAAGTAATTTTATACATTAGGGAAATAAAATTTATACCATATATCATTCCAAAATACATGGGGAAAATTACCTCATATAATTATGGAATTAGAAATCTTTATACTGATTTAGTTTTTGATGAAACTTGAACAATGTCTTTTTAATCTCTCCCAATACTCGTGATGGGTATCTCCTTGTCATTTCCTAATACCAAATATTTGTTTTGTAATTGATTTAGTTTGGGAGACAGGGAATATATTCTCTATAAAGAGTAATTTAAAGTAATTATATGGAAATTATATCCTCTAATTATGGTAGGAATATTGTATAGCCAGTATCTGAATACACTATCAAGGGAGAAAGGGAAGACCCTAAACATAAGGAGGCCCCCAGTCCCATTTGTGGATTTCATGGTGGAGAAAACTATGTGAAAGTACTTAAGATGTTTGTGACGTTCCTAAGCATTAAGAATATGGAATTTTTGAAGGAGGTAAATGAGTCTTGATATCCACTCAAAATTGGTTTCTTCTTTAGGGTATTGGATGAATGTAGGTTGTTACTGCACATCTGGGGTGGTTAGTTTTTTAAGGTTCAGTTATTTGAAACCTTTTTTCTATGAATATTATTTGGTTAAATGTTATATTAGTTTATGGATACATGAGGATCCACATGGGGCTACTCATTGATAAATTGTAACAACCCAAGAATCCACATTACGTTTCCCTTTGAATAATGCAGAAACTTGCGCTGTACGCAACTTGGAGTTTTAACACACCATGACAAATAAAACTAGATGTTATGAATCATAATACCCAATTTTTGGAAATTTAATAAATTTTATTTTCCAAAATGGACTTAATTTTTTAATTTGGAATATTCAAATTAGCTTTTGGTGATTTTTTGGTATTTTTCTAAAATCTTTCTATTTTTGACGAATAATGAAAAACAATTTATTTTTTTAAACCGACTTTTTATTTGAGAAATTAGTTATTTTATTTTAAATTTTTCGATCAAAATAGATACATAATACCTATATATGTTCAATTTAATTTATTGGAGTCATTTTATAATAAGTTTTCACATATAAAAGTTTCTTTAATTTTTTACAGTATTTTACCGACCTTCTATGAGCATTTGAAAATTAAAATAAAACATAATTTTACTGCTTCTGTGAGTTGAATTTCAAAAATACAAGAAACACTATTTAAATCAGTAAGTAAAATGTGGTTCAATAAGATGAATATAATTTTTTTGTGAATAGTAACTTTTGACTTTTATTTCCCACAGTTAAAAGTAAATCGGGTAATTAAGGGTAAAAATTATGTTATAATTACCATAACACATGTCCTAATTCTATTGGATAAGTATAATTCAACCAAAACAACCAGAGGAATAAAATATGATCCAATTTTGTCCACTTGGATTAGATTTGGACTTTTACTATTATTTTATTTAAAGAACAGTTAAAATAGGTAAATTCAATATTAAGTAACTAAAAAATTGTAATATAGGGTTACACACAATATAAATTAAACTATAAATATTCATTATAAATAAAAAAAATATTTCCTACATAATGGTATTTTATTAATAATTTTTTTAAATTAAATATTTTAATTTATTTATGACATAATGATGATGCAGTAATTACCTTAATAATGATATATTAAAATAATTGATATTATAAATATCCAAATAAATGTAAATTGACACTTCTGATGAATTAAAATAATTTTATAGGTTAATATGACATTATAGGGTTGATTAAATAAAATTTATTCGAAGTGATAAAGTTTTTATGGATTTCAAAAAAATCAAATACTAAATAGTGTCAAAATTTACGTAATTGAGTTTTTAGAACAAATACTACATTATTAATTAATATAATATTCCTAAAATTATAATATTCAGACAAAGGACTTAGTTAAGGTTATATATATTAATACTGAACCACATGGGGTTCTCTTGGATTTTTATAGTATCTTTATTAAGAATATAATAAAAACATACAAAGAGACATGGTAAATGTGAAACTGTTTAACTAAGAGTTAAATTTAAAATATAAGGTTAATATGGTAATATAAACCTATCTAAAACCTATTGGTAAATATTTATTATAACCATATTAAAATTATCATCTAAAACAATCATTTTGGATCCATTAGAAGCTGAAAATGATTTTATTATAAAATAATATTTCATGATTTTCCTAAAGTGACCCTCACCTATCTTATAAAATGGTACTTCCCATTCTATTAATTTCACACCTCAAAATCCATTTGTCTTGGACAAAACCTACCAAAATACCCTTTAAACTACCCCCCCATCAACATAGAGGACTTATATTGATCATAATAACAACCTAAGGATCCCTTTTGATCAACTCAAAAGGAAACACCCGAAGAAGAGGTAATAATTTCACCACCCTTTTTAAAGTTCTTTTCTTTTTCTTCCACTTATTATTTATTTATTGTCTCTATACCAACATAATAAATACAATTCCTTCTATATACAGTGATGTTATTATAAATATGGTACAACTATATTTGTTATTCTATCCATCCTATAAATGACAAAGTTACCATACGTTCCTACATTCGGATTACCATCTCCACTCCATGTTGTAGTTTGTTATTAAAAAACTTCATTATTTGGATGGGTATAAAAATGAGAATAACTAATGTAAATAATAAATATAACATGTTAATGAAATTTTATATATGATATACCATCCAATTACACACGATTTCACCATCAATATAATGATATTGTTTCCTGTGCGTAAGTACGGATTACCATCTCCATGAACGCGATGCGATTTATTCCCCATCGTAATCATTCAAATGTACTTTTAATTTTATGATTAAAAATATTGTTTATGAACATAATATCTTTATTTATATGAATCAAATACATAATATCCCTAACAAACATGGCTTACATAACCAAGCATATAAATTAAAATGAACCTGTTAACACCCAAAACGATGATACTACTTAAATATTATTAACAATGAAATATTAGAAGATAATAAATGATATCATATTTATGTATATGATTCTTTTATAATTCAATAACAATGATTTAACTATTATACATGAGTTTAAGGTACCCTCGACTAAGGAAAAGTACAAGGTAAGGGTTAATTCTACAATCTCTTTACTTATCTGAGGATGTTAATATGCAAGTATATACTATGACCTCTATATCACCCACATCTGTGTTTTCTTAAAAATGTAATAATTTTTTTTTATCTTTTACTAGACTATGGGTTAAATTCAGTTATAACTATATTTGATCACATATGTATTGAAAGGAATATTTCCTTCATTTTCCAAATAAGGTAATTTTGACCATCTCGACAAAATTAATATAAGAATGTATTTTTTCAACTTATACGGTGGGTGCGACTATTTTACACCATTATAACATTGTCGATTCTTCCCGTACAAGGTTATAAGAATATTTTCAAAATAACTGTTTTCTTTTATAATTATATGACTTTTAAAATATTTTAAAACATAAATTGATATTTCTTTACAAAAAGTTTTGATTTCATCTATGTCAACATCCTTTGATTAATTTTATGTTTGTGTGAAATTGATTATTATGATACAAATATTCGATATTTTTATAAAGGGTTTGTGATATGTTTGACTATTGATGTGTTATTTTTACACCATTCATGGTTATGGATAAAGTATTGACATTTCATATGCCAGTTTTAGTATGAATGTTTATGTTATGTTTAAACCTTTTCATATGAGGAATGCATTGGACTTAGTAATTGACAGGTTAAGCCTGATATAACTCCTCGATTCATCAGTAGGTCTCATGAGACAAACTAGTGTTTTGGTATAAGGCATTGATCTTATTTTTAGTTTTGGCATAATGCCTTGACTATGTGGTTATGAAGTCTGTCATTATGAATTTCAACTTTAAGAAACCAGCTATTGATATTACATATGATTATTCAACTAATATAATATCCATGTGAATAAGTAAATGAAATTATTTGATTTATCTCTTCCTTTTTATGATGAATTTTACGATTAAAAGTCTCATGTTTTAGTTTTATACATTTCCATAAATGTTTATGCTTATTCTTGAAAATCTCCGCTATATTGTTAACCTTATTGGGCATATTAGATCACCCCTTTCTATGTTTTATTTTTCCTAGGATGTGAAGTATTATACTATGAATTACCTACAAGGATAGTATAAGAGATGAATGTTGTCAATGGATACAATTTTGTTTCTATTATTCATTTTAAAATGTAATGTAAAACTTATGAACGTATCTAGTACTTCCAAGGGTACTAAACTGATAGGTCTTTCAAGATGTTGATCGCTTGTGATCATGCCAATGTTATGTAATAAAGCACTGACTCCGGGGAACTAGGGTCGAGGTGTTACAGTTTGTATCAGAGGAAGTTTAGTACAAACACTGGAAACTATATTTAGAAAAACTCTTATTCGAGCTCATTACCCTAAGATAGACTTTGAGGATTAGTATATAAAAATTTACCAGAATTTTGGTAATGTAGAGATTTTTTGTATTTTCCAAACAATAAATCCCTGTCTGGATATGAGCAGGTAGAGGCGGCTCTAGCATAGATATACCTAGGAGTGAAAACTCTGATATGGAGTTTCAGGATTGACCCGAGGTATCCTGGTACACGACAACAATCCTTGATTCACCCTTGGTTACGACACTCCCAGGGGATATGCTTAGGATAATTCAAAATTTCATTACAAACCAATAAGAAGGATTTATGAGTATATACCTACTCAATGAAAACATTTTTTTATGATTATGGATTATATCCATAAACATATCAATTTATGGTAAGTGTTTTACAAGTTTGGAATTATATATTGCAATTCATAAACTATTCTAGTGTATGCCATAGTTTAGAAATAGAGCCAAGTGTAAGGAATGGAAACCGTATCAATGCACATAATCTATGTAGGGATTTCCCGCTTACTCAAGATAATTATAGTGGAGCTAGTGATGAAACTGGTGCTGATCATCTTATCACTATAATGTGATAACTCAATCAGGTAGTGACTAATAACCTTACATTTATAGAGCACCCTTATCCACAATGCGGAGGATCAATGTTAGACCACTTCATGAGGCAACAACCAACAATATTAAATGGGTGTAAAAATACATTAGTAGTTGAGCAATGTATAAGTTCCTTACAAGAAATATTTCATGCTTTTGGGAGTAGCGAAAGGGAAAAAGTTGTCCTGGCAGTTCATTGCCTCACGGGAGATGTAGATCAATGGTTTTCATTAATCCAAAACACAAATAAATATAAAGAAGTATCGAACAAGGAATAAAGGATGTATAAAGATATTTTCATAGAAGAATACATTCCTCATGACCATCTAGCAGATATAAAAAGATAATTTTTTATTCTAAGGCAAAAAAAGGATGAGAATGTCGCAATGTATGACACAAACTTTACAAGGATAGCAAGGAATGCAATAGATTATATATGTAACCCAAAGTGCAAGATTGATCGATTATTTGATGGGTTAAAACCATTTCTCCATTGAGAATTAGTCTCACAATCTTTTTCATCGTACGAAGATATTGTCTCATGCTCTATCAAGACAAAAAAGGAATTATCTAAGTCTTATGACTTCAAAGAAAAGAAAGAGAAGAAGATTCCTGCTAATCACTCTAAAAAGGGAAATAAGGGGAAGAAGGGAAAAGTTGAATATCCTTACTATGGTAAATATGGGAAGAAACACCCCGGTAACTGCCTGAATGGAATGGGAGTCTGTTACAAATGTGGTGAAAAAGGCCAACAAGATCGTGATTGCAAGGGAAAGAAATAGGTTGTCAATATTGAATGCTATAATTGTAGAAAAAGGGACATTACACAACTAAATGTACTAAGAGCCAATGGAACATACCTCAAAAAAGGACAAGGGAGCAAGGCCAAGCTTATGCGATCACTACTACAGAGGCTGAATCTCTGAAAGATTTGGTGGTAGGTAATTTAATGGTTTCCTCAAGTTTATCTAATTATTTATTTGATTTTGGATCATCACATTATTTAATAACTGCCTAGTTTTCTAATAAAATTAGTTATTTTCAATTTGACTTAACAAGGGAGTTTTCATTCAAAATTCATAAGGGAAGTATCATCACAACAATGTTTTATGAATTAGTTCCCATTAAGGCATATAAATGTTCTTTATTTTCTAATCTCATCATCATACCCATGATTGAATTTGATATAATCCTCAGAATGGATTGGTTTTCAGACCATGATGTAAATATTTATTGTAAGAAGAATGAGGTTATAATTTTATATAATGATAAAGAGTACATTATCTTTAGAGAAGAAATTTCACCACCTGATTCTCATCTAGATCCACCCCCAGTAGATCTACTAAATTAAATTATTGGGGAGGAAGAGAATGAAATAATTATGGGTGTGAAGAATGATATGATGATATGTTTCTAGAGGATTTACTTGGACATCATCCAGAATGAGAAATCGGGTTTTCCATTGATTTAATTCTTGGTTCAAGGACCATATCAAAGACCCCTTATAAAATGGCCACTATGGAATTAGTGTAACTATTGAAACAACTAGAAGAATTTATTAATAAGAGATTTATTCTCCCTATTTTTTCTCTATGGGGAGACCTTGTCCTTTTTGTTTAGAAGAAAGATTGATCTATGAGGTTGTGCATCGACTACAGGGATATCAATGCTATAACAATAATGAAAAAGTATCCCATACCTCACATTGATGATTTATTTGACCAAATTCATGGAGCTCAATATTTTACAAAGATTAACCTTTGATCTGGATATCACCAGTTGTGTGTGAAGAAGGACGAAATTCTGAAAACAACATTTCGAACCAGGTATGGGCATTATGAGTTTACAGTAATGCCTTTTGAATTGATGAATTCACCCTCTATCTTCAGGGATTTAATGAATATAGTTTATAATGAATATCATGATGACTTTGTAGTGGTTTTATTGATGATAACTTGTTATACTAAAAAAGATACATAGATCATTAAAGTCACTTGCACACTATTCTGAAAACCCTTAGAAGAAATGAATTATATGGGAAGAATAGAAAGTGAATTATGGCTTCAAGAGATTTCTTTTCTTGGAAATATTGACTCTAAGGATGGAATCTCGGTTGATCCTTCAAAGAACAAGGAAATCCATGAATGGGAAGAACCAACAAGTATAGCTGAGTTAAATAGTTTTATTGGTTTATCAAGTTATTATCAATATTTCATCCAGAATTTGGCTCGGTTGGCTAACCCGTTAACCAAGCTCACACGTAAAAGGTTTAAATTTGTTTGGAGAAAAGAGTGTGAATAATTTTTTGAAGAACTCAAGAGATGATTAGTCAACACTCCAATTTTCACTCTACCATCAGGGAATGATGGGTTTGTTATTTATAGTGATGCTTCAAAAAAAGGACTTGGTTGTGTCCTTATGATGAATTATAGAGTTATTGCCTATGCGTCACAACAAAAAAAATTCATGAGAAAAAATCTCCCACTCATGATATTGAGTTAGCAGTAGTAATATTTTCTCTGTAGATATGGAGTCACTATCTCTATGGTAAAAAATGTGAGATCTATATTAATCACAAGTGTTTGAAGTATATTTTCTCACAAAAAGAACTCAACATGAGGCAAAAGAGATGGCTGGAACTACTCAGGGATTATGATTGCACAATACACTACCACCCAGAGAAGGAAAATAAGGTGGTTGATGCTTTGAGTAGAAATAATCATGGTGTTTTAAACCAGATGAGTGTTGGAAGGGATCCTATTATCATGGATCTAGTAAAGAAGGATATGGGAATAACCATTGAAGGTGAAATATCAATAATTTTTCAAATTTTTTTCAAACCATCTTTATTATAAAGGATAAAAAGTTCTCAGACTAATGATGAGGAGTTTCAAAATAAGATTAAAGCTGTAAATAATGGGAGATTGAGTGACTCTATATATTAATATAGAATTTTAAATTTTGTTAAGAGATTTTGTGTTCCTGATATACCTGATCTAAAAAGGGAATTATTGGATGATGCTCATATCTCTAATTTCTCTATACACCTTAGGAGCACCAAGATGCATAGAGATTAGAAGGAACATTTTTGGTGGGACAACATGAAGAGGGTGATTTATGATTTTTGTGACAAGGTGTATGGTTTTTCAACCAGTGAATGCAGGAAGGCAATAGCCTCGAGAAGTCATGAAACCTCTTCTCATACCTTAGTGGAAATGGGATAATATTACTATAGACATTGTGATGGGTCTACCAAAGACTCCTAGAAGGACTGAAGCAATATGGATCATTGTGAATCATCATACCAAGTCAGCACATTTTCTAGTATGAGAGAATATTTACCACTTAAACGTCTATAAAGATTACATATTAATGAAGTTGTGATACTCCATGGTGTCCCCCTATCGATTGTTTATGATCACAATCCCCATTTTACATCAAGATTTTGGAAAAGTCATCAGAAGGCCTTGGATACTGAACTTTGTTTGAGCTCTTCCAACCAATCACAAACCGATGGACCATCAGAACATACTATTCAAACCATAGAAGAGTTTTTGAGATCTTTCTCACATGACTTTCATGGTATTTGGGATCAATATTTACCTCTGGTAGAATTTTCCTATAACAATAGCTTCCATTAAAGTATTCAGATGGAACCATATGAAGCATTATATGTAAATGGATTTCACACACCAATGTGTTGAGATGGTGCCGGTGAATGAAAACATGCAGGCCTAGATCTTTTTGTGGAAAAATTGAAAAAGGTGAAGATTATCCAAACCCACATCAAAGCAGCTCAATGTAGTCAAAAGAAAAATGTTGATAATCAGATAAAGGATTTGGAATTTCAAGTAGGAGATCATGTTTTCTTTAAGGTATCTCCATGGAAGGGTGTTATTCGATTCTGTAAGAAGGGTAAATTGAGTTCTAGGTACATCAGACCTTTCAAAATTCTAGAACGAATTGGAGTTGTGTCTTGTCGTTTGGAAGTACCTCATGTATCTCGAATGTTCATGATGTATTCCACCTATTACCATTGAGAAAATATATTCTTGACTCAATGCATGTACTCACCTTTGAGGGAATTCAACTGGAACCTGATCTATATTATTGTGAATATCCTGTCAGGATTCTTGACACCCGAGAACACTAGATGACTCGTATGGTAAATGTTCTATGGAGAATCCATTAGGTGGAAGAGGCAACGTGGGAACCCGAGGAACTTATGATGAAGAACTACATGAATCTTTTTATGCAGTAATATTATTGAAATTTTGAGGATGAAATTATTTTAAAGAGGGGATAATGTAACACCCCAAGCCTCCATGGTACGTTTCCCTTTTAATAATGTAGTAGATTGCGTTGTATGGAATATTGAGTTTTAACACACAATGAAAAATCTAACTAAATGTTATGAATAGTAATACCCACTTTTTAAAATTTTATAAATTTTATTTTTCAAAATGGACTTCATTTTTGAATTCATAATATCAAAATTTTCATAGGGTGAATTTTTGGAATTTTTCTGAAAACATTCAATTTTTGATGAAAAATGAAAAACACTGCGTTATTGTTAAAAACTGACTTTTAATTCAAGAAATTGGTTATTTTATTTTAATTTATTTTAGGTCAAAATTGATACTTAATACCCATATATTTTCAATTTAATTCATTAGATTCATTTTATAATAAGTTTAGATATATAAAATTTAATGGAACTTTTTACCATCTTTTACCCACCTTCTAGGAGCATTTGTAAATTTGTGTAAAACATAATTTTACCACTTCTGTGAGTTGAATTTAAAAAATCCAAGAGACATATTTTACATCAGTAAGTAATTTTTTTTTCAATAAGATGAATATAAACTTTGGTGAATAGTAACTTTTGACTTTTATTTACCACGGTTAAAATAATCATGGTAATTAATGGTAAAATTGATATTATAATTACCCTAACACATGTCCTAATTGTATTGTATAAGTGTAATTCGACCAAAAAAACCTTATGATAAAAATATTATCCTCTTTGGTCTACTTTGATTATATTAGGACATTTATTATTATTTTATTTAAAGAAGAGTTAAAAGAGTAAAATTCAAAGATTAATAACTAAACCATTTTTAATATTCGGTTACACACAATATAAATAAGACTATATATATTAATTATAAATCTAAAAATATTTCCTACATAATATTATTTTATTTATAATTTTAGACATTATATAATTTAATTTATTTATGACATAATGATGATGCAGTAATTACCTTAATAATGAAATATTAAAATAATTGATATTATGAATATCCAAATAAATGTAAAGTGATACTTATGATGAATTACACTAATTTTCTAGGTTAATATGATATTTTAGGGTTGATTAAATAAAATTTATTCGTATTGATAATGCTTTCATGGCTTTCAAAAAATCAAATAATAAATAGTGTCAAAATTGACATAATAGAGTTTTTAAAGTAAAAACTATATTATTAATTGGTATAATATTTTTAAAAATCTATGTTTTGGACAAAAGGCTTAGATAAAGTTATATATATTAAAACTGAACCACTTCAAGTTCTCTTGACCAGTTATTTTAGGTTTATTAACCATATAATATAAAAATACAATGATACATGGGAAACCTCAAACTATTTAACTAAGAGTTATATCTAGAAGATAAGGTTAATATGGTTACATAAACATGTCTAAAACCTAGTTTTTGAGAGGTTTTAGACCCATACCCACTTTATTCTCGAAATGAATCACTTTGGAGCCATTAAAAACAGAAAATGATTTTATTATAAAATAATATTTCAAGCTTTTCCTAAAGTGTCCCTCAGCTCTCTTAAAAAATGGTACATCTCCTTCTCTTAATTTCACACCTCCAAAGCCATTTTTCTTGGCAAAAACCTGCCAAAATATCCTTTTATCTATACCCCCATCAATATAGAGGCATTAATTTAAACATAAATCCAACCAAAGGAGCCCATTTGTTCAACTCAATAGGAAGCACCCAATGAAGAGGTAATAATTTCACCACCCTATTTCATGTTCTTTTCTTCTTCCACTTCCTCTTTCATTGTTGTTTCATTACCAAAATAATAAATCCAGTACCCTATACATACTGTGATGTTATTATAAATATGGTACAACCCTATTTGCTATTCAATTCATCCTATAAATGAAAAAGTCACCATACGTGCGTATGTACAGCTTACCATCTCCACGTCGTGGTGTAGTTTGTTATTCAAACAATTCATTTTTTGGATGGGTATAATAATGAGTATAACTAAAATAAATAATAACTATAACATGTTAATGATTGTGTATATATGATATACCATCCAATTACATATGATTTCCCCATCAATATATAGACATTTTCGCTCGTGCGTACGTACGGATTACCATCTCTATGAACGCGATGAGATTCATTCCACATCATAATAATTCAAGAATAATTTTCATTTTTTGATTAACAATAATGTTTATTAAAATAATATAATTCTGTATATGAATCAAATACATCATATGCATAACCAACATGGTTTATATAACAAAAAAATATTTAACAAAATGAATCAGTTAACACCCGAAACGATGATACTACAAAAATATTATTAACAAAGCAATATTAGAAGATCATATATGATATAATATTTAAGTATATGATTCTTGTATAATTTAATATAAGGATTTAACTATTATAAATGAGTTTAACATAAAATTGACTAAGAAAAAGTACTAGGTAAGGGTTAATTCTACAATCTCTTTACTTATCCGAGGTTGTTAATATGTAAGTATCTATTGGGATCTCTTTATCATCCACATCCGTGTTTTCTTAAAAATGTAATTCAATTTTTTTTTAAAATTTACTAGATTATAAGTTAATGTAATTTATACCCTTATTTTAATACATATTTTTTAAAGGAATCTTTTCGTCATTTTCCAAACAAGGTACTTTATAACCTTCTCGACAAAATTAAGGTTAGAAAGTATTTTTTATTTTATACGAATTGTGCGGTTATTTTCCTCCATTATAACAATTTCGAAGCATCCAATACAATCTTATAATAATATTTTTGAAATAAATGTTTTATTTTATAATTATATGACTTGTAATTGATTTCAAAATAGAAAGCGATATTACTCTACAAAAAGTTTTGATTTCATAAATGTGAACATACATTGATGGATTTTAAGCTTGTTTGAATTTGATTATTATGAAATAAATCTTCTATATTGTATTGAATTTTTGTTGGTATGATTTAATATGGAAGTTTTATTTTTACACCATTCATGGTTTATGGATAAAGTATCGACATTTCATATTCTAGTTTTATTACGAATATTTCTGTTATGTTTAAACCTTTTCATATAAGGAATGCATTAGCCTTAATAAGTGATGGGTGGAGCCCACTATAGCTCCTCGATACATTGGTAGGTCTCATGATAAAAATTATTGTCTTGTCACAAGGACTTGAAGAAATATTATTTGTAGTATTGGCACAAGGCCTTGAAAATGTGGTTATGAAGTCTGATATTACGCATTCCAACATTATGAAATTGGCTATTGATATTACAAGTGATTATTTGACTAGTAGAATATTCATGTGAATAAGAAAATGGAATTATTTTATTTATCTTATCTATATTATGATCAAGATAATGTTTAAGAGGCTTGTGTTTTATTCTTATACATTTCATTTAATAATTATGCTTATTATTGAATGTTTCTGCTATATTATTATCCTTACTGAACATCTAAGCTCACCCCTTTCTATGTTTTATTTTTCCCAAGAAGTGAATAAGTATATTATGACTAACCTGAAGGGATATTCTAAGGGATGAATGTGTTCAATGGAGACAATGTTGTTGTTGATTTTCATTTTATAATGTAATATAAAACTTATGAATGTTTCTAGTGAATCCAAGGATACTAAACAAATCAGTCTTTTTGGATTTTGATCCCTTGTGATCATTCCAATGATATGTAATAATGCACCCACTTTGGGGAACTGGGGTCGGTGCATTACAAAATTGACCTCAATAATCTAGATTAATATATTTTTGAGTGAAGTTTCTTTTCAATTTTAGGCTCTATCTGAGGAAATATTTCTTTTCCAAATCGTTTCATGCAATGAATTTTTGATGTTTGGTTTTTTATGGTATTTTGGTGTTGTGTTTTTAATTATTTTTATTTAATAAATGATGAATAAAATAAAATAATTAAGAATAATGAAATTATAAAATAGAATAGAAGGATATATTATAAAATTAGAGAGAGAGAGAGAAGTAGAAGAAGAGAGAGGGAAGAAACAAAAAAACCAAAAACAAAAAAAAAATTAAAAAAGGGGACTGGGAAAAGGTGGAATGAAGTAGAAAAAAATAAAAAGGAATAAATAAAGGGTAAAAATGATCTTCTATCCCTGGAAACGGTTCCAATATATGATAGCATTGTTGAGAAAATCAAATTAGAATTTTTTTAATAGAATTTATGTAGTATAGAGTGAACCTTAGGCCATATCACTATGGATTCTTAAATAAATAATTTAAAATGAAGGATTGGATTATGAAAAATGGTAATTATAATTTATAAAAATTAAATTTTTTAGATATTATAATTTTTTAGATTAAGGTATGAGAAAAATAGAAATTAACAGATTTGATTAAGCGTGACCATCTTGGGGAAATCTCATGATGATCACCTCTCATTGATTCAACATAATGGGTATAGATATTTAAATTCATGTTTTTAAAACCTAAAAAATAACTTTACTCTATTTATCCTAGAATACCACTTTGTGATTATTTGAAATCAAAAAATGATTCATCGGCTACCACTGATGATAGGGTGATTTGTGTCTGACTTCGTTACCAAAACTCATTGAGAAAACACATGATGAACATGACATGTTTTCATATGTTTGTATTTTATTTAAATGTCATACCATTAAATAAATGTACATGTCCATTAAAATGTTTATTTAAATTCAATTTAACAATATAAATCACAAAAACACAACAATTTAAAGGGGGGATAAGTAGTGGTGAATGGTGTGTGAAACATCACATGATTGGATACCCCAAACATGATCATATGAGATTGAGAATTGAATAACAATACATTGAAAAATTAAAAAAATAATATAATATGATAAAAGACAATATAAAAACTTGTAAATTAAAATATCATTCAAAATAATACGAACACGGAGCTTAGGATTTGCATCATGTTCCTTCACGGGTGATTATAAAGAGTTTAGAACTCCATGGATGGTAAGGAAGTAATATATGTTGAAGAAAAAAGTACCAAGAAATCCAATAAAATAATATGGTCTTGAAACCTCATATATGTACTGATATGGGTGATTTAATAAAAAAACATCAAAATTTTTACAAAATAAGTTATATTCCAATGGGACTAGATGGTTATTCATGGAAGGATTTTTAATCCTTATTTATTTAGATGGTCCATTGACTTAAATGAATTAAAATGTCTCAAAATTTAGTGGAGATCGATTATTTGAGTTATATATCTATTTGTGTTTAAATCATCCCAATTTTATGTCCCATGGTCTATTTATGTTACAAATACTTAACGGTGGTCCAGTCTAGACCACCTAGAAGTTTTTCACATTGTGGACGTCTTTTAGGCCTCCAAATGGATTAATTGGGATCTATAGACTTATAGTTAAATGTATCCCACCATGTTTTAATTTCATTAAATAAGTTTAAGTATATTTTTATGCATGTATTATCCAATGTCAATATTTAATTTGATATTTATGCTTGGGATCTTACGCAGTTTGGGACCATTTTGAATGAATTCCATCGTGGACTCTCGAAATCTCCTCGACCTATAATGAAATCATAAAAAAAGTGAAATTAACATTTTTAATATTGATTAACATTAAATTATTTAAATAAAATGATGTCAAATTTTTTATTATATTGTTAATTTTTACTACAAAACTAGTTTAATACAGTGGTGTAAGGGTAGAAATGTATCATGAATCGCTAAGCGATCAAATTCCAATTTCATAATCTCTATGGAATGAACACCTCAGTTTTAAAATAGCCCAATTTTATTTCATTTGGATACAACATGGACATTAGTTGTGGTGTAGGATTTCATTCCTAAACAATTTCTACAACACAATGCCATGATTTTGGGCATGAAACTATTATATCACTATCATTCTTCTTGTATTATAAATTGTGTCCTTGATGTGTAAACACATTGAACTATTATCATAATAATTTAAATTATCCTTCAAAAACTATCAAATAATAAAAATTTTGAGTTTTACTTATCTTTGAATGGGATTATTCAAATAATATTGTTTTCTTTTCTTCCATATTTCTCAATTTTTATTCCTTATGATCATTTTTTCACTCTATCTCATGTACAATTGGAGAATAGAAGAATACAATTTTTCCATGGAAATTTTAAACATATTAATTTCTAAAAAAGGTTTCGGTAATTTATTCTCTTAATAGAAGCACCTTCATCTTGATTTCAATTAGAAATAATATTTTTTAAGAGAGCTTCATAGAGAGGGTGATTTATCTAATGATAGTTGAGAATTTAATAAATCTGTACAAAAATTTAGTACCTAAGTGGTTGATTCTATGAAAGGGAAGCGAATTTCCAAAAAAATACATTCGATATAGTTATAGTTACTCAATTGACTACCTAGTATCACTCTCTCTTACTATTATCCCACTATTTATCCTTTTTCAAATCACTCTCTTTCTCCATCACACCATCACTTCCCAATATATTTTATCATGGTTTGTTTTTCTCTTCTTATTTTGGTCTGCACAACCATTAAAGTTCCCTATGTATCAACCCTTCCCACCACAGTGCTTGAAAAGAGTTGGTTTTATAAATATTAAATTTCACACTTTTTCAAGAACTGTAGGTATGTCAATTTTTGGCATCATTTCCGAGGAAGTAACAAGCGATCTAGTAATAAAAAAATAAAAAAACATAAAAAACAAATAAAAAAATATATATAAAAAACTCAAATAACCTGAAAATATAAAAAATAAAAATCATAAAAAACTGTTTAAAAACATATTATAATTTTCCATAAAATGGAGAATCTTGATGTTCAAGTTGTAAAAAAATGAAAATCATGATCTAAATTAACCACAAACTCAAAATCAAGGAACCAAGAGATCGTGAATTAGGGAGTTAAAATTTTCAATTATGTTAAGTAACAATTCATGCATCTTTCTCCCGTCTAGTTTTAAAAACTACGAAATGAAATAATCTCACCGCACCATGCATCCTTACTTTACTGCTCAACCTGTTGAGTATTTTCTTCAGTTAATTATATTTTATTTATTTTACAATACTATAATTACCAATACATTGGTTGACTGATGAGGTGATTTAGTTGATGGTGATATCGTTCTATCTCGAGGGAAAATCTAGTAACCGGTTCCAGAATTTGGATGAGTATATTTTCTATGCCATGGTACTACTATTCAATGAATTTGTTTCAAAATTGTATCCTAGTAAAACAACTAAATAGTTTACACACAAGACTATAGGATTTGTCTTGGATTAGGGGGATCACATTCATGAGAAATTGGACAGATTCCATGATTTACGTATACAATGTCCCAGTCACCAATTATCTCCATATCTTTTAATGGAGTCTTTTTATATAAGTCTCACACTATAAAATAAAAATATAATGGGCTAATTTTATTGGGGTTATTGTATTTTATAAAAGTTATCTATATTGTTTAATGAAATTTTTCAAACAATTACTCAAAAATATCAGAATAAGTCCACTTGGAAGAGAGTGATTCATAGTGATAAAATAAGCCCTTAGGATACTACTATTTAAACTGAAAACTCACATAGGGATCAATGAACTCATTATGGGATGTATGTACACTATCAGAAATAATTTCTCAATATTTATATCCCTATTAATTTTGTTGAGAGTGACCAATTTGTGGATCTATGGGTAAGGTAATATATAAATAATGACCCATTTTATAATTAGTTTCAAAATGTGGTTAGGCCACAAAATTTGAAAAATGAATTTGTAGGATCTTGTTAGAATGATAATAATAAAAATTAAATCCCAAAAGTATATAATAAAAAATTTACAGACTCAGATGGGTGAAATGGTTAGGGTCATAAGCTTTCGGGACAATATAGATCTTCCAAACAGAAATATTTTGAAACCAAATGAGTATGTGATGGTTGTCACCAAAAAGTAGCTTGTAAACAGAAGAACTAGTTAGGGCCCAACCTTGGGAATATAATATTGTTTATTTAATAGAACATGATAACCCATATTAGGAAAATTATAATTTTGGAAAACTAGACATCCATGTATAACTTGAATAAAATAATATACCTACACTATAAAATTCTAAAGGACAAGAGAAATTAAAGTGGGAATTGATCAAAGGAGGTAAAAAGAATATGGGGTTTAAGGATAAGGTGATTAATCAACTAGTTTTAAATAATTATGACCTTCCTATTAGTTTTCCAAAATGTTTCGCAAAAAATATTGATCTAAAAACTTAATTTTCATGAAAATTATCAGAACATTTAGCAACAACATGCAATTTATGGAATCCTTCAACAAGATACCATCATTTATCAAATGTAACAAAAGGTTTCTGAATAACATAGATAATTTTATGAAATTATACCTCGTCAATATTACTGAGTATTATAGTGTTTTTATTTTGAGGAAGACATCACTAAAATTAAAGGACCATGACATATTTTTTATTCAATGTAGAATAGAAGGAAGCAGTGAACTGAACCATTTTTTGTATCTTTGGTGCTTTTATCAATAGTATTCTATTATATTTTGTATAAAAGTTGTGTATGATCTTGTTGAAAAAAATTTATGTTTCTATTAAACTAAATTATAGGTTATTCACTCATACTTATATAAGGGTGGATAAATTGTTAGTCCAAGTAGAGAAGCTTATATTTGACATTATTTTATTGTTCTTGATATAGAGAGTGATGAAAAGGTTCCCATAATTATAGGTATAACCTTACTTGTCACATGTGATAATTTTTTTGATTTCTTTAAGGATATAATTATCCTACAAGATTTGTATTATGAGAAGTAAATTCCAATTTTTTTTTGAAAAAAGAAATTGTAAGATTATATGTAACATTATTGATGTTGATGAGAATGTGTGTTTCATGATTGAGGTTAAATATGAGTATTGTAGTTTTTCCCTTAAGTTTATAGAG
This sequence comes from Viscum album, assembly GCA_963277665.1. Classification (NCBI taxonomy): domain Eukaryota; kingdom Viridiplantae; phylum Streptophyta; class Magnoliopsida; order Santalales; family Viscaceae; genus Viscum; species Viscum album. Next base: position 394,624,129 of record OY728151.1, on the reverse strand, counting down.
ATCTTGTTTCCCCTAACCACTAATATAATCACTTGGGATGTTGTTCCACCCACAAAAATAAATTTATTTGTGGAAATTCATTCCATATTGAGAAATCCAAAGATAGATTTATACCTTCTTTTTCGAAAATTTATAAACCTATTTATGAAACGTTTTCATTTGATATTTATTTTTTGTACTTCAATGAATCCATGGAGATTTTTTTGGTTAAAATAAACTGAGAAATTTGAATATTCACAATATGAGAAAGAATATTTACCTAAAAGTTACCCATCTACTATGCTAAATGTTGATTTTGATAATCATATACGTATTTTTGAAAAATTCACCACATTTCAGTCAATATTATATTCTAAAATGTATATCATGTAAGTTGAATTTTATTTCCTCACATGGGAGTATTAGAGTCGTCTTACTTTCAAATTGTCTTAGAATATAAATAGATGGATTTTAAATCTTCTATTCCTATTTCTAAGACATTGAATTCCTTGAGTATGGGGGAAAACTGGGAGAATTTTACTTGTCATCCAGCTAAATGTTTTAGATTGTTGGGTTTAATCCTTGGTCCTCTTAGTGAGAATCTTAGGATAAAAACATGTTTGGAAAAAATATCACTCTAGATATATTTAGTGACTTTTGGAAACACATTGATATAAGTTGGAATTTTAAAAACCTTAAGGGAATATTTTAGAACATTCACACCAAAAATTAAAATGGAAATCATTAATAAATCACTCCCTTTAAATGATCATGTTTATCATGGAATTAATGGGTAATTTTATATAAAGACTCCAAATTTATCACAATATATCAGGAAATCCATGGTTTTTTGTTTAAATTTTTAATTTTCTTTCTAAATAAATTTCACTAAAATTTGTTTTATTCTATCCCTAAACCTATGTGATTTCTAACCCAGCATATGAAGTTCAACTTATTTAAAATGATAGAGGGTCTATTATCTTAAATGTTACTGGATCAAAACCTTCTAATCTCAAACTTGTTTGAATTACACATTAAATTTAAAATGTTTAATTACCATTTTAATTTAGTTTAGAAATTATAAGTTCGTAACTTCATTATTATGTGATTTTATCAATTTCAAAAAGAGAGGATACAATTACCTGAACTCAAATAATAAACCTTTTTAATTCTTGGTATTGTTATTTTACTATTCATATTCATCCAAATAACAATAATATTTCTAAATTTTAATGCTAGGTTATTCTATGTGATTAATATTTGTTTATTCTACATGTTAATGCTACCTTCATGTCTTTTTTGATTTAGGAACCCACACATATCCATGATATTTTTTCAATTATTTGAAAACAGTTTTTTCAATTCATGGTTTTAAGCATTATGATCTTGGAAAATATTGTATTCTAAAAAAATGTTTTAATTCTTGTCAGCTGGGAACATTTTGGAATGTCTGATTTTGTTTTATTTCTTATGTTCCATTAAAATAATGGTTTTAGACTTCCATGAAAACTCTCAAGAAATTATATTTTGAAATTAAAAACATTAAATATTTTAAAACAAAATTATCTATATTTTTTCCTCCAACATTGAATTCAACATTAGGGAAAATTTTTGTTTTAATTTTGAGGGATAGGGGTCTTAAAATGATACTAAACTATGATTCAATGTTTTACACATCAAAACACCCCAATTTTTTCAAAATGTAATCTTTTTCAATCAAAATTTTAGGATATTCTCGATTTCTATGAATAAAATTTATATGTCATTTTACTAAATTGAAATTCAATGTCTTTTATAGGTGATAATTGCATACTTTATTGGGGAATTTTATAATTTATTGAATTGTAATATTTTCTTGATCACTGATTGAATTTTATCCACTGATTATATTGAAATTTTATTTAGAAACTAGAAAAAGGAGTGTTAAATTAAACACTTTAGAGAGGAAACTCAACATATTGTAATATATGTCCTTTTAAACTAGATTAAAATATGAAATTGTTTTCCTATGTTGAATCTCTGAGAGATTTTGATCTTAAAAAAATCCACAAGTATATTCAATAAGTAATTTTCACATCCATAACTTAAAAAAAATAAAGTGATTATATTTTAAAAGTGAATCCATTAAGGTGAGGGGGGTATTGATCCCAAATTAAGAATGAGGAAATTGAATTATAATAAAATATTTTAAGTAGTTTCAATAAAGTGGAAAGTGGATCTTTGGTTTGAGGAACCTGGAAGAGAGTGAAAGTTGAAAGCACTAATTGTTAAAGATTTAATTCCACTTGAATATGATCCATTTCACTTATAAAATATAAATTTCAACTAGGGTTGAAGTAGGGAAATGTGAATGTTTCATATAAGAGGTATGTATGTTTTTTTAAATTGATAAATCTATGATATTATTTAATCCTGTTATGTGTATTTGAATATGGGTATTATATTCAAATTATATTTTGGAATATTTATAAATAAATAAATAAAATTAATTTTATTTTTTGGGTGTGAAATAAAATAAGTGTGGGGGAATTTTATGTGACTTTTTTTGAGTAAATTTTTCCACATTAATGTTGGGGATTTATTAAGTTTTTAATGATAAAACTATGATTTTAATGAAAAATTATTGAATATTTTATTAACTATGATTTTAAAATTATTCTTTTAACACTTTAATCTAAATATGTTTTTAGAAAAATGAAATAATTAATTATTCATAATATTAATATTAAATTTATTTTAAATGAAAACAATTTTTGTATGACTTTTAAATGATTTTTTTGATTTAGTTCAAATGATTTTAGATTTTCTTGATTTAAAAATATTTCATATTAGTGTTTTTAATCATAAATTGTGGAATTTAATTTCTTATAAAACTTACTGACTAAAATTTTAATGAAATCATTTTTTTACTATGATTTTGTTATTTTTCATGTGACAGTCCAGGTGCACTATCCATTGTGAAACTCTGCCCTTCGATCCTCCAACTATGACTGTGAATCCTATAAATGTGAAACCTATAATCATGCCATATACTATAGAGGGTGAAATTTTGTTTTAACAGACTCTGTGAATGTGTGTCTATACCTGATCTATGATTGTGCCTATTAAATATTTTGTAAAGGGGTCTATGAATGTTTCACTCCCATTCCTTATGTGGGGAATCCTTTGATCTTGTTATCGTGTTATTGTTATTTGCTACCCTACAAGTATGGGAACTTGTGACCATGATTTACTTTCATGATTTCTCTACCATTCCCCTTATCTGAATACACCCACAAACCATTAATATTGTCCATGAATGAAAATATCAAGTTTACACATGTTGAAAGTGAAACCATCCTTTGAAGGATGATGATGTAGGGACTAAATGTTCTTTTTGAGTTGGATATTTTAGACTAGTGGATTCAAACTAAGCATCTTTGTGAGTGGAAGGCGATGAACCATGTGCTGAGATGAAGATCATGAGATCACTTTTCAAAAAATATCTCTTCAAATAAACCAATAGAGTATAGATAATAATGGGTAATGTTAAATATGAGAAGTTCTAGAGGCTGATTAAAATTGAAAAAAATATTTGTGAACCACTACAAGTAGGTACTTGAATAAAATATTATGAGTATAATGAGGTCAATCTCACCATTAAAGCTTGAAAATTAATTATAATGTGTTTGAAACCAGAACACTACATATGGAACTTGATAAAAGGAGATGTATTGTTAAGAATAATGCACAAAAATTAACCATTAAGATATGAGATCCAATGTTCGAAGATTGTAAACTGAATTATTAAGGGTTTACAATTTTGGAATATAATGGAAAAGGATTCAAGGAAGTGAAAAAAAGAACTCAATATCGACCCTAGAAATACATGAATCCATTGAATTTGGTTTGATGAACTAGATTTTATTCCAATGACATAGGAAAACCTAAATGCATTTTGAATATTGTGTGCATCTATTTGAAAGGAGAATCTGTTAAAATGTGATTTGAGTTTAGTCAAAATATAATGTTGAGTTGGATAAGGATTATGTTCCTTGGACATTATAATGTTATATATCTAAATATTTCTAGGTATTATTGGTCTAAATAACTCTAGATGCGTCATTATTGAAGAGTGTACATTATGTATTCAATGTTGGGACTATGAGACATTGAATATGATTTACTATTTTTGATGAGTATGAGTAATTAAGGTTTGAACGGTTGAATAAATACTAGGTGTTGTGGGATTTGTGTCTTAATAATAAAGAATATGAACCCGAATCATTTCAATCATGTCTACACATGGTACATTTGAACCTAGTTAGAACGTAATGAGATTTCAATATGATAGAAGGGAAGACTATGTCATTTAATTTTTTAGTTATAAACATGACCTTGGTTAGAATTGAGTTTATTTATAAAAAATTTTAATGATTGGCATCACTAAGGGAGCCGAGTTTCAAATGGATTTCAGACAATTTCTTATACTAATTCTTCAAGTCTATCTACTAAAGGTGGAACATAATGATATATGTTGATGGAACTTTTTAAATATAATGATCCATAAATGACCTACTAAATTTGGGCATGATGTAGTAGCTAGAACAAATTTAACTAATCCTAACCCAAAATTGAATTTCTTTAAGGTGAAATGTTCAAAGGGAACCCATACCCCACTAAACAATTTGTGATAAAAATCGAAGCTATGAATTCATGGCATGAATTATGGTTGATGGTTTTTATTTCTTATTTTCCAGTTCACTGTGATGAGAATGAGGTCTACATCCATCCCCATTAATATGATTATGTAGTCATATGATGATGCACATAAAGTGCTCGGTAAAATACCTCAATAAAGCTCTGCAGAAGTTTGATGAATTTGTAGGAATATTAGTTTTTGAACCATTTAGGTAATGAAATTGTGTTCTTGATATATGAATATTTTAAATTTAAGTTCAAAGGTGTGAATAATTCACATAGGATTTAATTTAATTGAGGAATGGGAGCTCATGCTAAATAAAAAATTGAAAAATTGAAACCTATAAAATATGCAATTAAATAAAAGTAGAATGCATCTCTATTTATCAGGTATGGATGAGTTTTGTTCAAAAATTGAAAGATATGATTTTTAAATATGATTCATACATCAAGGGGTCTAATTGTTCAACCATATCAAGTAAATTAAAATCCAAGTCAACTAAGTTTCATCATGGCTATCATGACAAATCAACTATGCTATCAAAAAATAAAAATTAAATATATGTAAATATAATAATGTAAATTAAAATTTGTGATTTGATAATTTCTTAATTTTAAATTTAAATTATAAAGGCATGAAGACGACAAATATAGTGAAGATGTTGGGAATATTCTGGATTAATCTCAAATCTCAGATGATGGAATGTTCTTGAGATGTGTATTTGAGACCAAGGATGTTGTATCTTACTTTGTGGAAATACCAAATTCTAAGAGGAATTTAGTTTGGTGAATTTAATTCAAGTCACATGAAAAATGTGGCCCATAATTATAGAAAAAACATGTGAATTCCATTAAATAAATAGAAAAGATTATTTCTATGATTTGGAAATGATGTTAGTGTTTTGGGGGGATTTAGGAGTGAAGATTCCTGAGACCAGGGGGAAATAGAGAGGAAAATAAGAGGAATAAGGGGAATACCCAAAACCCCATTAAATACCACCATTTCAACCCTTGATCATTGATCATACATATATCATTTTACTGAGAGAAGTGGGAAGAAAAGTTAGATCACACTTTCCACGAGAGATCTGAGGAAATTAGAGTAGGAGTAAGAGGTAGATATCAAAAGAGGAATTTTTCCCCTTTAATTATTTATTTTGTCTCTATAATTTGATTATTTTATAGAATATAAGTGTTTGTTATGATAGTATGTATAATTAGGTAGTATAGGGTGTTCTATTAGATGGATTGAACTTCATTCCATTTTACCTATTCTTTGATGGGTGGATTAAAAGTGTATTTTAGTTTTTTCATCCAGAGTTCTTTGTTTATATTCCTTGTGATAACATCTTCACTCTATCCAAATTACAGATGTGAGAAAGGTGGAGTACTTATTCTCATTCAAAACATCAAACAAAGTACTTTATGTAAAATGATATAGCATGATCTTCTCTTTGAGGAAGTACCTTCAACTTTAGTTATGTTATAAATTATAGTTCTTAAGAGAGAACTTTAGATAGTGTGATTTATCTAACAATAGTTTATAATTTCAAACCTATTCTCAAAGATTCAGTACCCCTATGGTTGATTCCATTCAAAAGAAGTAAAATTTTAATCAAATCTATTTGGTCAGGTTCCCCTGACCCAACTGATTTCCTAGTCTCACTCTCTCTAGTTGTACCACAATCTCTCCCATTTGAAATCAATTTCTTCGTCCATCTTACCACCACTGAACAATTAGTTTTTTGTTAGGATTTTACTTTTTTTGGTATAAAAAACCTTTAACCCTATGGTTTAACCCTTATTAACATAATACTAGTAGTAAGTTTGTTATATATATATATATATATTAAATTTCAGACCACATAAATGATTGTGGGAAAATCATGATTTAATTGATATTTTATGATTTGGGTCATATTTAACAACTAATTTTGGTTTTTTTCATTTAAATTTTTTGAGGAAATTTATATCCTCTTTGACTGAATTTCATTGTTATTCTTGATATATTTTTTATTTAACAATATAGTTTATATTTTAATTTTTGAGGGGCAGCGAGATGACAGATGCGTCATGTAAGAATTAGTTTAGAGAGTTGTTAGAAATCAGTGAGAATAGTTTATGTTAGTATGATCTCTTTAGTGTGGATGTGTGATATACCTTGATGAATCTTAAAGGTATGTGAGTATTTAATTATCAGGAGGTGGGACCTAGCCTTAATCGTGTAGTTTTAGTTATGTATTTTGGGTGCATGGAAATGGTTGAATACATATATGGATTTTTATGATTATTCATAGGTTATGTTTGTTGGGAGGTTTGTGTTTCACTTATTTAACACAATCACATAACAAAAACTTGTTTATAAATTCATTTGATCCCTATCACATTGTGATTTATAGAGAAATTGGGAATATTACTGTGTTTTTGGACTTACTTCAACCTATGAACATATTATGTGTTTCAATGTACATTGGTAGATCATTATTTTTAATTCTAATCATATGTATCTATTGTAGTTAGAGTTATGGCTCATGAAAAGTAGTTTATTAGATGTCGATGATTTATATGGTGTTGTACTAGATTTTTGGGTTGAATACTACTACATTTAATTTTCTACAATCATATATATATATAATCCAAGGGTTTATCCTGTTTATAATTTTTTTACTAATGCACATGATGTTTAATTGATCATATATTGCTCTATTTATTTATCAATTATATTGATTATTGATTATTTTATAATTTTACTACACAATATCCTCTTGACATCATTATATATATATATTGATTATTTTTATATCCTCTATATGGGAGGTTCATAATGAATTTAAAAAGAATTAATCATAATCCTTGGAGCATAGATTTTAGGACAATATATCTCCGTGAATTTTTCATTCCCTCATATCTTGTTGGAAGCCTCTATCATATGATGAGGTGCACCTGACAAAAATTAGCACCACTAGATTAGTTATTTTTTGGGTTTTACAGGATGAAAAATTATAAGTGGTATTAATTTTTGTGTTCGGTTAGTAAAAAGTTAGTAAAATTTAGATATAGGAGGTAAAATATTTTGAGGTAAACCATGAGCATTCAAAAATAATTTGGATTTAGTTGAAAACTATTTTCAAAGGGATTTCATGTATTAGGATTAGGGAGTAAATGTTTTTGAGTTAGATGTTCGACTTATTACTTTTATATTTCTTTAGTTTTGGTAGTCAAACACTTTTTTAAAACATATTTACTAACTTTTTATGTTGCATGTGTTTTAGATTGTTTTCTTAGAATACATTATCTTTTAAAATACAATAAATATATTTTACTCTATTAAAAATATAAACATTATATTATTCATTTTTATCAAAATATTGGGGAGGTTTTTGATCCACCATACACACTTTTAATCAGATATGAATTTAGAGTTTTGTGTTGTCTTTTGTATTGAAAAAATGAACAAAAACTAGACTGATTCTAGTACCAATTTATCTGACTGACCCTCATAATGTTTATCAAATTGACATATAATAAGGAAGTCCATCAGATCCCCTATTCTTATAATTGAAATACAGAATACTTATTTCTATAAAGTATAATATCTTTGAAACTGTGTTGGTGTTATCAATACGACCTCGAACATTCATTGATGATGAGCGGTCAAGAACTAGTTGTCCGCATCCACTGAAAAAACATGGAAATATGACCATTAGAATATTTCATATAAATGTATAGTCATTTTAAGAGTATGGATCTAGTTGATTACATTCTATTTTAATATTGATCTGTGTGAACCACTCATTCTTTGTCATTGTAATTCTTTAGAGTGTTTTCATTATAAGGAATGCTTATCAGGCTGTTTCCTTAAGAACTTTTGTAACTTCAATATTTGTCTGATTATTTTTACAATTGAGGTATTTTGGGGATATGAAGGTGGTGAATCTGATCCATTAGATTGGAAGATTCCAAGTATAGATTTATAGATCTCATCATCATATCATGGGATTTTGAGGATAATAAGACAAATCTAATCGGATCACTGTATCATGGGATTTCCAGGTATGGAAAGACAAAATTTATTGTAAGTGTAAAACAATGGATAACTTTAGTCAAGGTTTTCGAATTCCTTACTCTTAACATGAAAAGAGGTAAATATTATAATAATATCTTGTAATTCATTATTATTTTTACATAGATATTACATTTATTTTTTGTTTATGAGTTACTGTTCCATTTCAGTTTATATAAAGGTAGTCATCGTACATATCCTTCTATACAATTATATTTTCTCGATGTTACTTTGATTACGATAAAAAAATAGTTTGATTTAATTGGATCCTTTGTGATTGTGATTATTTTTCTCAAATATAATCAGACAAATTATGAATCAAATTTTTTGAATATGATAATTAGATTGAGACGAAGTATAATAAATTTATGCAAATTGGATTTGTGATTTTTTTTGTTTTAATTTTTTAATATATGTTTTTAAACTACAATTCACCCCTATTTATAAGTATTTCCATCTAAGATAATTATTACATTCATACAATTGGTATCAGAGAAGGTTTCTACTGCTTATATACATGTTGAGTTTTTACCTATTATATAAATTTCCATTTGTTTATGTTGTGAAATAATGTTTTTTATAAATTTTTTAGACTAACAAGTACCTATGAAAAATAATTTCTATTTCTTTTAAGATGGAAGGTATTAAAGTTAGTTCTATAGAAAATATGAACCCAGACTAACCACCAATCTTTTATGGTACTCATTATGACTACATGAGAGATATAATAATTTTTTTATAAATACTGGATTTGATAATTGTTTACGCTTACTAGAGATTGAAAGATTCCTAATAAAGAAGTCACTTGTTTTACACATCAAGAAAAATTGAGTATTAATTAAATTAGAGAGTAATGAATTCTTTATTTTGTTCCATGACAAGAAGTATATATAGTCAGATATCTTCATGTGATGATGAAAATATTATATTGAAAAAGATACAAGTCACACACTTTGTAACATCTAAATTTATTGAGACCATGAGATATATTATTATAGTAGAATATAAGAATTTTGATTTCTTAGTTGGATAATTAGTTTCAAATATTCCTTAGAGGTCCATGAGAATAATAAATATATTATAACATTTTGATGAAAAATTTATTCATGATTAACATCTTGGGGAAAATACTATAGATATCATACCCGATGAGTGGGAATAAAAAATAATAGCTATGGGTGAGACCATAAAGCATAATAATCTTAATCTTGATAATCTTATTGAATCTATGATGCTATAAGATTATATAATTAATAGATATTATGAGAAATATAAGAACAAAAATAGATGTGTTTCTTTTTCTACTACTACTATTTATAATAAATTTCAAAAACACAATAATGATGTTAAATATTTAAGGGATAGTAAATTTGTTAGTCAATAAAATTCTAGTACTTTACGAAATTCAGAGATTGAGTTAGCAAATTTATCCACAAGTATGAATAAGATTATGGGAAATAATGATTTCAAATATTGATATAAAGAGATTCATAAGGATAAAGGTGAAAGGAAATATTCATAGGTCACATGATTTGAATGTAAAAAATAAGGACATATCCGACCAGATTGTCCAAAGATTATGAGGAAATACGGGAAATAAATGAATTAATAAAGAACTGACAAGGAATATTAATGTTCAAAAGGAATTAAATTCTTGAAATCATATAACATGTGGTGTTCCAATGGAGGTGATTCTTTTGATAGTTATTTAGATAATTAATTTTCTATATAGAGGAACATATGACTTTTTAAAAATTTACCCATGGTAAATAATTTTCTCATAGATATGGTACATACTAACAAAGCCCTTAACAAAATATATTTAAATTATAATTATCATGATGATAAAATTTATACATCGTCAGATGAATAATATTCATAAGTATAAGATATTTCATTACCTACATATGTCGAGGTTTCCCAATTTTCAAAACATCTAGAAAATAAGAATTTCTAAATTTCCACAAAAACATAATAATGATAAAGCTAAAATTTCTAAGGCTAATCAGGATTAAATTTATTGAAAAATAAAATATCCAATATTTCTAAACATCTTGATAAAACTATATACAAATAAGATAATATTTAAAATTATTTTAAAAAAGTGGTTTCTGGGAAAAATAATTTACAAACGTTTTTTATATAGTTAGTTCCAAAACTTTTATAAATTAGGATAAGGATTTAGTTGTGAAACTAAAGAATGAAGTATATTTTTTGAAAGAACATTTATCAATTTTTACCACTTGAAACGAATATTTTGATAAATGTACTAAAAAATTCATCCTTATAGTGATAATATCGGAGTGGTTTATACTAATAAAAAACTTATTGTTTATAACAACTACTTATTAGAAAAAAGTGTATCTTTTTCCACAAAGTACTAAAGTAGTGGGAAATAGAAGAATACTATTTCCTTAAATAAAATAAAGTAATTATTATTCCATAAATCATATTTTCAAAATAATGTTTTTTCCAAAAAAAAGATAAAAAAATGTGGTTCCCCAATTTTATTCTAACAATACCAGACCCAAGAAGTATTGGGTTCTTAAAGTCTAATGTTTTTGTTTTTTGGAAAAAAAATATTGTACCCAAAAAAATAATAAATCGTACATGGATAGTGTGCGTTTAGGGTATATGATAGGAAAAAAAGATTCAATCAAGAAGATCATCTAAATGAAAGGTGTAAAGGTAACCTTCATAGATAACGCTCAAGGGGATATTATCAGAATAAGTAGTACTTTTATTCTTTGAAAATGTTATATTTCAAATGTTTTACTTGTTAATGTTCTTAATAAAAACCTTATAATCATAGGTAAATTATCTGATGAATGGTACTTTTTGATCATTATAAATTATAATTGTTTTGTACGTAGTTCCAAGATTGATTTTTTTTCATTATGCCAATAGGTATGAGGATTTTTATACACTTAAATTAGAAGAGTTTAGGATCCAAGACTGACCTTGACTTAGTGAAATGGAAGACCAATCTTGGATATGGAATATAAGGTTCGAAAATTATAACTTAATAAACTTATATAAGTCAAATAAGAAAATAAATACTAAGGATCTACCAGACATAGGTTTGATACGTCAAAATTCCATGACCCAAGTCTATACGGTAATTGACAAAATTCATGTTTTAAATATATTAGTTAAGTCTCAACCACTGATACTTTACAAATAGTTCACATTGATATATTTAGTCCAACACAAACCATTTTTATTGGTGTTACATAATTTTTATATGTGTTAATCGATGATTATAATAGATATATATGGGTTTATTTTCTAAAAAAGAAATCAAAATGCTTTTATTATTTTAAAACATTCGTAGCCAATGTTAAAAATGAAAGAAATATCTCATTGATATATATTCATAGTGATCATAGTAGAGAATATTTAAATTCTTAATTTGAAACTTTTTTGTATTATGTAATGTGTAGAACATAAACATTCAGCACCTAGACCCCCAGTAAAATGTTGTTGTTGAAAGATTTAATAGAAACACTTGTAAAATAACTAGAACCATACTGAGTGAATACTCAGTTACTAATTTTTTTGGCATGAAGTGGTTAGAAATGTGTGATATTCAATAAATCATGTTTTAATTAGATATTTTATAAATAAAACCCATTATGAGTTGTAGATGGGAATAAAACCTAAAGTTTCTTACTTCAATGTTTTGGGTTACAAAGTATTCATCCTGAATAATAAAGATAATTTATAAAAATCTGAACCCAAATTCAATGGAGTAATTTTATGTTATTCCACTTCTTATAAGGTATATATAGTTTTTAATAAACAACCTTGTGTTAATGAATAAAAAATTAAAGTTATGTTTGATGAAATAGATCTTTTTTTTAAAACCTCAACCTACAACTTCATATGTTATTTCTAAAAATTATTTTCAACCCTTTTTAGGAATTTTTTATCACAAGGAATCATCTCAAGAATCATTTTATAAAGTATTTCCTCAGAAAAAATTTCAACCTGTTGTTGAAGAATAGAGTTTTTAAAATCTAATAAGTAAATGGTTTCTTCAAAACCTTCCTAGAGAAATTGTCATTTTTGATGTAGATCAACATGTTTGTACTATTAATTTCTTTAATGAATAAAATAAAACATCTAGATTTATTATCCTGATTTGAAACTAATAATCTGGCTGAGGGTTTACGTGACGAGGTTTAAATTAAGGCAATGATAGATGAACTCAATGAGTTTTAGAATAAAATATAATAGAATTTAGTTGAATTCCCAAAGGAAACATCAATAATTTGAGTAAAATCAGTTTTTTTCTAAAAAAATGTGATGAAAATGGAATAATTGTTATAAATAAAGCTAGACCTGTTACTAAGGGATATAATCAAAAGGATTTAATTGTTTTTGAAGAAAATTATTCTCTGATAGAAATACTTGAAGCTATTCAAATACTTATAGAATTTATAAAATTATTTATTTTCAAACTTTTTAAAATGTATGTGAAGTGTTATTTTATTAACAAATATTTTCAGGAAGAATTTTATGTTGAAAAACACCTAGATTTTGAAAATAAAAGACTTCCAGAACATGTTTATAAACATACCAAATCATTATATGGACTTAAAAAACCCATAGATATTATTATGACAGATTAACTATACTTTTGTTACAAATTAATTTCATTAAGTGATCTTTGGATCCAACTATTTTTATGAAAGAAGTTAATAAAAATATTATGATTGTAAAAATTTATTGTAACGACCCAATGTTTTTGAGTAGTATATTAACTTACTCATATTTATTTAATAAGATGTTAATGGTTAATGTAGAAAGAGGAGTCGATGGCTTCATTCAGTAGACTCAACCCTTACGAAGCCCACTTATCAGAGCTTGGGAAGGAGGTAGCATCTGTGGGCTTTGCTTTGGACCAAGCCCAATCTGAGCTCCAGCGTGTCAAGCTTGAACGAAAACGCTTGCAAGAGAAGTTCAAGTTAGTGGAGATTGCTACTAGGGAAATGTTATCTGAGCCTCCCTCAGATTCTCTCACCATAGCACACCTTACACTTAGGTCTTATGCCAGTGTTATAAGGGGATATGTTATGAGACCCTAGTTTCCTTGTGTAATCCTTTCGGGTGAATAAATTGAGATTTCTTCCTTTAGTGATGTTTGTGAAATTTCAAATGTCTAGATAATTTTAGAATGTATTTTATTGATGAATTTAGAAAAAAGGATATTTTAAAATATTTATGTAAACCCTAAATAACTAATGATGTGTAATGATTTTCAAAAAATGGTCTTCTACAAAAGTGATCAGTAAGGAATTTGGAGTCTAATAAGATCAACGTAATTTTTGATGAATAGTAAATTATGAATAGTGATTTTACGCTTAGGATTAGTAATATGACCAAAGGGATTAGTAATATCACTTAAAGAAAGTTTTAATATAATTTAGACACCTAGATTAAGTAATGTGATTCAATAAAATGGGTAAATAACGGTTTCATAAATTATTATTCATGTATTAGTTTTTTCGGATGAATAGTGTTTTTTAATTCAAAATTTAATTAAAAATAATTAGAAAATTATTTTTGTAAAAATAACTTCATTTTTGAACTCAGAGCATCGATATTATGTTATGGTAATTTTTGGGGTTTTTTCTGAAAAAATGAATTTTCGGTGAATAGTGTATTTATTTAAAAATATAATTAAAAGTATTTAGAAAATTATTTTTATAAAATGGAGTTCATTTTTGAAATCATAGCATCGATATTTGGTTAATGTGAAATTTTGGGATTTATCTGAGAAATTCGAATTTTCAGTGAATAGTAAAAATACAGTTTTAGGGTTTCGGTATGTTTAATGACATCATAACGGTGTCATGATGATGTCATGAGATCTTTTGAGGGTTGGCCGGCCAAGGGTGATGAATTATTGTTTTGGGGGCCCCATGTGGCCTAACTCCATGATAAATGCCAAGGGAGAGCACATGGGTTTGAGAAAAGCACATGTGAGGTGTCCCTTGGCCATTAATGCTTTGTCCCCTCACTTTCCCTATAAATACCCACCCTTTCCTCCCTTATTTTTCACTCCCAACTCTCCCCCAACGAATTTCTGGTCTTATTACCTTCCAAGGAGTCCTCCCAAGGTGCCCCCAAGCCCTCAAGGTCCAATCCTTTGAGTTTCAAGAGTCGCGTTTTAAGGTAAGGGATCTGACCCCTCTCTTTCTTTTCATGTAATCTCTTTTATGTCATTCCTATTATGCTCCATGTTTTTATATGAGAGGATGTTCTTTTATATTCCTCTTACTGCCATTTCATGTTTATATGATGAGAGTTCCCCTCTTACTCTCATCATTTCGTTTTATGAAAGTTTAAGTGACGCCGTTAGGCTGCCGAATTTTTAAGGGATTCTTTCACCCTTCTCATTTTTCAAGTTCGATTTTCATGTCAAGTCTTTCAAGTTCCTTTTTATTATGTTAGGGTATGATCTCTATATCTATCATACTGATCTCTTATGATCATATGATGAGGGACCCTATTTGATCTTGTCAAATCATTTTCTTTTGAAGTTAAGTGACGCTGTAAGGCTGCCGAATTTCCATAAGAGAAATCTAAATTTTTTTCCTTCCATGTTTTTCATTTCAAATGGTATGTCCCTAAAATTTCATTACCATGTCCATATGTCCTTCTTAATATTTCAGCCTACTGTTTTATGGTTCATTTATGAGTGGGTGACCCATGTCCCCTCTCATTTCAATGTTTTCTAAAACCCCGAAACTTAGCCGTTATGCTGCAGAATTTTCCCCTCAAAATGCCTCTCTCTTTTCTCAAAAATTATTTTATGTTATAAAGTGAATACTCAAAGCTCCTATTTCTACAAGGGTATTCTCATATATACCAAAATGTTCTATTTTAAATTCTGGGATTTACATACATGAGACCCACCTTCCTTTTCTGTGGGTTTTAAAGTGAGATAAAGATCATGCCTTTAAAGCAGTTTTTAAAAAGTTATGATTTCGAAATGAAACTCATTTCCTTTATGCTATATGGGTTATTTATGAAATGTTTGATGATGATATATGTGGCTCACATGATAATAAAGGAAAATTTAAGGGTGCTCCCTGATAGCGCTCCAATGCATTGGGTAATGATGTAACCACTAGAGATTACAATTTTCACGATACCTTGGTGAATAACCTTGGTAATTTTCAAATGAAACCTTGGGGATGGACCTTGGTGATATGTTCATGATTGTCTATGTTATATGATGTAGCCACATCTTCAAGTTATGGAAAATGTTATTTTTATTATTAAATGTATCATGATTTCTTTCTCATGCCTTAAAGTTCTTTTCATGTCCTTATTGAAGTATCTCGAGTTCACATGTAAAATGTTCCTCTTGTTTCCCTTACTGGGCCTTCTGCTCACCCTTTCTTTTGATGTATGTCCCCAGGTTATGATATGCAGTAATGAACCTAGAATGAACTTAAGGAGACGCCTTTCAAGTTTTTAAGAAGAATGTTTTATGTTGTTTTCATGTTTTATGTTCCTGGTTTCCAAGACACTAGACCTTAAAGATCCTCAGTTTTGTGTAATGTAATGAAAGTTTATGTTATAAAATGGCGGGATGTTATATTTGGTATCAAAGGATGGTTTAGTTATTTGTGGAAATTAGGATATAAAAACTTTAGGAAGAACCCTATAGAAAAGTTTAAATATAGGAAAACTTCCTGGTATTTTGGTAAGTATTGAGTAAGTGGTCTATCAAACAAATACATCCATGTATGGATACGAGTAGGTAGAGGCGGCTCTGGCACAGATGTACATAGGGGTAAAACCTGAAAACACCGCTTTGAGCTAGACTCGAACGGGAACTGGTGCACGATAACGGGCCTTGCTGCACTCTTGGTTACGACACTCCCAGGGGATATGTTTGGTTAATCACAAGCTTTTTATGAATCATTATGAAGGAATTATAGAGAAGTATAATTGTCTAAGCACGAAGTCTTAGTTAAAAGATTCATAAATGAAATAAGTTTCTCACTAAGGTTTTATTCTTTTAGAAAATGGCGGGCAATAGGAGGAACCGTGCCGATGGTGACTGCAATGCACCATGTGCTAACGGCCCTCCGATGGAAGCCGGAATGGAAACATTCATGCGAATGATGAACCAACTGACTCAAGTTATGAGTAATAACTTGAATCAAGATGAGAGGCCGACCTCACCACGAAGGGAACAACTTTCTGTTGAGTCCTTCATGCGTCAACGACCGCCAACATTCAGTGGATCTACTGACCCATTGGTTGCGGAACAATGGATAAGCTCCATCGAAAAGATCTTTTCTGTACTTAATTGTTCAGAACAAGAAAAAGTCACCCTTTCTGTTTACCGCCTAGAGGGAGAAGCTGATCAGTGGTGGTCACTGATCAAAAACACGAAGACACGAGGAGAGATGGAAGCTATGGAGTGGAAAGAATTTCGGGGGATTTTCTTTAACAAGTATTTCCCTCGTTCAATGAGAACGAAAATGGAGAAAGAGTTTCTCGAGCTGAAGCAGAAGGAGAACGAATCTGTCGGAAGCTATGAGATGAGCTTCACAAGGCTTTCCTGTTATACCTCAAGCTTTGTCATGGACCCTAATGGGAAGGTTGATAGATTCTATGGTGGACTACGACCACATCTTCGGAAGAATCTAGCCAACAGGGACTACGATAGCTATGAAGAAATAGTTCGAAGTGCTATGAAAGTTGAACTAGAGTCAGGGAGACACAATGGTCTCACAAATTTAATGAGAAGAAGAGAACTCTAGAACCAAGCCTGGGAAGAAGTTTTGATCAGGAAAGAAGTGGAAAGCATATGCAACATTCCATATGCAATAAATGTGGGAAGAAGCATCCGGGGAACTGCTTGATCGGAAGTGGCAAGTGCTATAGGTGTGGAAGAGAAGGCCATATTTCTCGGAATTGTCGTGGTGATGTGAAGCCTCAACTTCCCAACACTAACGACAGAGGAAAGATGGTTATGGCCCTACCCGAAGTCACATGCTTCAAGTGTGGACAGCTTGGGAACTTTTCTAATCAATGTCCAAATCCGAGGGCGGTGGAGGGGAATCACCATCATCCTCAGCAGAGGCCAAGGGAGCAAGGTCGTGCTTTCGCTATCACAACAACTGAAGTTGAAGTTCCAAACGATGTGGTAGCAGGTACTCTTGTTGTCCTCTCAAAACTAGCAAGTGCTTTATTTGATTCTGGTTCTACGCATTCCTTTATTTCTTCCAAGTTTGCAAAGAATATAGAATCAATCCCCGAATTGCTTGAGGTAGAGTTGTCAGTAAAGACTCCAAGTGGGATTATCCATGCATCAACAGTGTTTAGAGACTCTATTGTTTACTTTGGTGAGCACAATCTTATCACAAATCTAGTAGTCATTCCCATGATGGAATTCGACGTTATACTAGGGATGGACTGGCTCTCAAAGTATAATGCTAAGATCAAATGCAGATGTAAGGAAATCTCAGTAGTCTTGAATGAACGACCTACAGTTATCTTCCGAGGAGAGATATCCCGAACTGATCCCTATCTAGAAGCACCTCCTATAGCTTCATTTATGGAGTTAATCGGTGATGATGGAGAAGGGAAAGGGAGCATACAAATTGAAGATGTTCAGATTGTTCAGGAATACATGGATGTATTTCCTGAGGAGTTACCTGGACCTCCCCCAGAAAGAGAGGTAGAGTTCTCCATTGAACTCATACCTGGGTCTCAACCGATATCAAAGAATCCGTATAGAATGGAAAATGTGGAGCTAGAAGAGTTAAAGAAACAACTCCAAGACTTGTTGAAGAAGGGGTTTATCCGACCGAGTGTGTCTCCATGGGGAGCACCAGTTCTCTTTGTGAAGAAGAAGGATGGATCAATGCGGCTATGCATTGATTATAAAGAACTGAACGGGATTACAGTGAAGAACATATATCCTCTTCCACGAATTGATGATTTATTTGACCAACTTCATGGGGCTCAATTCTTCTCTAAGATTGACCTTCGATCTGGTTATCATCAACTGAGGGTGAAGAAGGAAGATATTCCAAATACTGCCTTCCGATCAAGATATGGGCATTATGAGTTTACTGTTATGCCCTTCGGCTTGACTAATGCTCCTGCTATTTTCATGGATTTGATGAATAGAGTCTTTAAGGACTACCTTGATAACTTTGTGGTAGTTTTTATTGATGTTATTTTGATATATTCAAAAAGTCGTGAGGAGCATGAAGATCATCTAAGGGTTATTTTGAAAACTCTATGGAAGGAGAGGCTCTTTGGGAAGTTCAGAAAGTGTGAGTTTTGGTTACAACAAGTGGCTTTCTTGGGGCACATCGTAACCAATGAAGGAATCTCGGTTGACCCTGCAAAGACAATGGTTGTGGAGGAGTGGCCTCAACCCACAATAGTAACTGAGATTCGTAGTTTCCTTGGTTTAGCGGGATATTATAGGAGGTTTGTGAAAAACTTTTCACGTCTTTCTAATCCACTAACCAAGTTGACTCGAAAAGGGGTTAAGTTCATCTGGACAAAGAAATGTGAGGAAAGATTCCAAGAGCTGAAGAAGAGATTGGTTACTGCACCTGTGTTAACACTAC
This sequence comes from Viscum album, assembly GCA_963277665.1. Taxonomy (NCBI): domain Eukaryota; kingdom Viridiplantae; phylum Streptophyta; class Magnoliopsida; order Santalales; family Viscaceae; genus Viscum; species Viscum album. Next base: position 394,604,791 of record OY728151.1, on the reverse strand, counting down.
CCTCTATCGGAGAAGGATTCGTTATTTTTAGCGATGCATCTCTGAAAGGGCTTGGGTGCGTCCTCATGCAAAATGACAAAGTAATTGCTTATGCATCTCGACAGTTGAAGATTCATGAGAATAATTATCCTACGCATGATCTAGATCTGGCGGTAGTTGTTTTTGCTCTAAAGATATGGAGGCACTATCTTTATGGGGAGAAATGTGATATATACACTGACCACCAAAGTCTAAAGTATATTTTCACACAGAAAGAATTGAACATGAGACAAAGGAGATGGTTGAAGCTTATTAAAGACTATGATTGTTCAATACACTATCACCCTGGGAGAGAAAACAAAGTTGCGGATGCATTAAGTAGGAAAGATCCTGTTGTTCTGGAAACAATGAGGATCTTAGGAGATCCCTTGATTAAAGATCTAGTAAAATTGGACATGGGAATTATAAGGAAAGGGACATCATCAACCCTATCCCAAATGATTTCTCAACCTTCATTACTAGAGAAGATCAAGAAGGCTCAAAAAGAAGATCCTTTGCTGCAGGAGAAGTTCGAGGCTGTAAAGGATGGGAAGTCCCCTGATTTCAATATTGATCAAGAAGGTGTATTGAAATTTCGTACAAGACTATGTGTTCCATCTATTCCGGAGATAAAGAAAGAACTGATGGATGAATCTCATATCTCTACTTTCTCTATACATCCGGGAAGCACTAAGATGTATAGAGACCTTCGTGATCATTATTGGTGGGATAACATGAAGAGGGAGATTACCGATTACACTACAAGGTGCCTGGTGTGTCAGCAAGTAAAGGAAGAAAGACAACTTCCTAAGGGGGTATTACAACCGCTACCCATACCAGTATGGAAGTGGGATAATATCACCATGGACTTTGTAACTGGTGTCCCAAAAACATCCAAAGGATACAATGCGATATGGGTTATTGTGGACCGTCTCACCAAGACAGCCCATTTTATCTCTATTCGGGAAGATTTCTCTCTGGATCAGCTTGCCAAGATATACGTGAAGGAAGTGGAAAGGCTGCATGGGGTACCACTATCCATCGTATCTGATCGTGACCCAAGATTCACATCAAAATTCTGGAGAAGTCTTCAGCATGCTCTGAATACTTAATTGAATTTTAGTACGGCCTATCATCCTCAAACTGATGGCCAATCTGAAAGGACTATTCAGACACTCGATGACATGTTGAGATTATGCTCAATGGAATTTAAAGGTGGATGGGATCAACACCTCCCATTAGTGGAGTTCTCCTATAACAACAGCTTCCATGCGAGTATTCAGATGGCACCCTATGAAGCTCTGTATGGAAAGTGGTGTAGAACTCCTACTTGTTGGGATGAAACTGGTGAGAGGAAGCTTTTTGGGCCTGATCTTGTGCAAGAAATGACAGAACAAGTTCATGCCATCCAACAACACATAAAGGCTGCTCAGAGTCGGCAGAAGAGCTATGCTGACAATCGACGAAGAGACTTGGAGTTTGGTGTTGGTGACAAAGTCTTCATTCGAATTTCTCCATGGAAGAGAGTCATGCGGTTTGGGAAGAAAGGGAAGCTCAGCCCTAGGTACATTGGCCCCTATGAAATCCTTGATCGCATAGGAGCAGTGGCCTATCGTCTAGCACTTCCACCGAACCTAGCTCAAGTTCATGATGTCTTCCATGTATCTCTCTTGAGGAAGTACATACCCGACCCCTCGCATGTACTGAACCCAGAGGTGGTACAACTTGAACATGACCTCTCTTATGAGGAGCAGCCAGTGGAGATCTTGGACCGTAGAGACAAGGTCCTACGAAACAAGACTACCCACCTTGTGAAGGTTTTGTGGAGGAATCATAAATATGAAGAGGTGACTTGGGAGCCTGAGGAAACAATGAAGCAAAAGTACCCTCACCTTTTCGACTAGTCCTCAAGTATAAATTTCGGGGATGAAATTTCTTAAGGGGGGAAGAATGTAACGACCCACTCTTTTTGAGTAGTATATTAACTTACTCTTATTTATTTAATTAGATATTAATGGTTAATGCAGAAAGAGGAGTCGATGGCTTCATCCAGTAGACTCAACCCTTACGAAGCCCACTTATCAGAGCTTGGGAAGGAGGTAGCATCTGTGGGCTTCGCTTTGGACCAAGCCCAATCCAAGCTCCAGCGTGTCAAGCTTGAACGAAAACGCTTGCAGGAGAAGTTCAAGTTAGTGGAGATTGCTACTAGGGCAATGTTATCTGAGCCTCCCTCAGATTCTCTCACCATAGCACACCTTACACTTAGGTCTTATGCCAGTGTTATAAGGGGCTATGTTATGAGACCCTAGTTTCCTTGTGTAATCCTTTCGGGTGAATAAATTGAGATTTCTTCCTTTAGTGATGTTTGTGAAATTTCAAATGTCTAGATAATTTTAGAATGTATTTTATTGATGAATTTAGAAAAAAGGATATTTTAAAATATTTATGTAAACCCTAAATAACTAATGATGTGTAATTATTTTCAAAAAATGGTCTTCTACAAAAGTGTTCAGTAAGGAATTTGGAGTCTAATAAGATCAACTTAATTTTTGATGAATAGTAAATTATGAATAGTGATTTTACGCTTAGGATTAGTATTATGACCAAATGGATTAGTAATATCACTTAAAGAAAGTTTTAATATAATTTAGACACCTAGATTAAGTAATGTGATTCAATAAAATGGGTAAATAACGGTTTCATAAATTATTATTCAAGTATTAGTTTTTTCAGATGAATAGTGTTTTTTAATTAAAAATTTAATTAAAAATAATTAGAAAATTATTTTTGTAAAAATGACTTCATTTTTGAACTCAGAGCATCGATATTATGTTATGGTAATTTTTGGGGTTTTTTCTGAAAAAATGAATTTTCGGTGAATAGTGTATTTATTTAAAAATATAATTAAAAGTATTTAGAGAATTATTTTTATAAAATGGAGTTCATTTTTGAAATCATAGCATCGATATTTGGTTAATGTGAAATTTTGGGATTTATCTGAGAAAGTCGAATTATCAGTGAATAGTAAAAATACAGTTTTAGGGTTTCGGTATGTTTAATGACATCATAACGGTGTCATGATGATGTCATGAGATCTTTTGAGGGTTGGCCGGCCAAGGGTGATGAATTATTGTTTTTGGGGCCCCATGTGGCCTAACTCCATGATAAATGCCAAGGGAGAGCACATGGGTTTGAGAAAAGCACATGTGAGGTGTCCCTTGGCCATTAATGCTTTGTCCCCTCACTTTCCCTATAAATACCCACCCTTTCCTCCCTTAGTTTTCACTCCCAACTCTCCCCCAATGAAGTTCTGGTCTTCTTACCTTCCAAGGAGTCCTCCCAAGGTGCCCCCAAGCCCTCAAGGTCCAATCCTTTGAGTTTCAAGAGTCACGTTTTAAGGTAAGGGATCCGACCCCTCTCTTTCTTTTCATGTAATCTCTTTTATGTCATTCCTATTATGCTCCATGTTTTTATGTGAGAGGATGTTCTTTTATATTCCTCTTACTGCCCTTTCATGTTTATATGATGAGAGATCTCCTCTTACTCTCATCATTTCGTTTTATGAAAGTTTAAGTGACGCCGTTAGGCTGCTGAATTTTTAAGGGATTCATTCACCCTTCTCATTTTTCAAGTTCGATTTTCATGTCAAGTCTTTCAAGTTCATTTTTATTATGTTGCGGTATGATCTCTATATCTATCATACTGATCTCTTATGATCATATGATGAGGGACCCTATTTTATCTTGTCAAATCATTTTCTTTTGAAGTTAAGTGACGCCGTAAGGCTGCCGAATTTCCATAAGAGAAATCTAATTTTTTTTCCTTCCATGTTTTTCATTTCAAATGGTATGTCCCTCAAATTTAATTACCATGTCCATATGTCCTTCTTACTCTTTCACCCTACTGTTTTATGGTTCATTTATGAGTGGGTGACCCATGTCCCCTCTCATTTCAATGTTTTCTAAAACCCCGAAACTTAGCCGTTATGCTGCAGAATTTTCCCCTCAAAATGCCTCTCTCTTTTCTCAAAAATTATTTTATGTTATAAAGTGAATACTCAAAGCTCCTATTTCTAAAAGGTTATTCTCATATATACCAAAATGTTCTATTTTAAATTCTGGGATTTACATACATGAGACCCACCTTCCTTTTCTGTGGGTTTTAAAGTGAGATAAAGATCATGCCTTTAAAGCAGTTTTTAAAAAGTTATGATTATGAAATGAAACCCATTTCCTTTATGCTATATGGGTTATTTATGAAATTTTTGATGATGATATATGTTGCTCACATGATAATAAAGGAAAATTTAAGGGTGCGCCCTGATAGCGCTCCAATGCATTGGGTAATGATGTAACCACTAGAGATTACAATTTTCACGATACCTTGGTGAATAACCTTGGTAATTTTCAAATGACACCTTGGGGATGGACCTTGGTGATATGTTCATGATTGTCTATGTTATATGATGTAGCCACATCTTCATGTTATGGAAAATGTTATTTTTATTATTAAATGTATCATGATTTCTTTCTCATGCCTTAAAGTTCTTTTCATGTCCTTATTGAAGTATCTCGAGTTCACATGTAAAATGTTCCTCTTGTTTCCCTTACTGGGCCTTCTGCTCACACTTTCTTTTGATGTATGTCCCCAGGTTATGAGATGCAGTAATGAACCTAGAATGAACTTAAGGAGACGCCTTTCAAGTGTTTAAGAAGAATGTTTTATGTTGTTTTCATGTTTTATGTTCCTGGTTTCCAAGACACTAGACCTTAAAGATCCTCAGTTTTTTGTAATGTAATGAAAGTTTATGTTATAAAATGGCAGGATGTTATATTTATGTTGATGAAATTATATTTGGTTCAACTCAAAAATATTCAAATGACTAATTTATAGATCTTATTAAGTATGAGTTTGAAATTAGTATTATGGATGAGTTAACATATTTCATTGGTTTTCAAATTTCAAAAAAACTAGGAGAAACTGTTATATCTCAACATTAGTATATAAAATAAATTCTTATTATATTTGGATACAACAATAATAAAAGTTTTATCACTCTTGTTGGTACCTCAAATAAATAAGATCTTGATGAGAGTGGGAAACTAGATGATCAAAATATTTTTAGAGGTATGAATTTTTTTTACATTAATTAACTTATATTCAACCATATTTAAGTTTTTTGTATGATTATGTGGATGATATCAAACTAATCCAAAATAATCCCATCTTAAATCTATAAAAATATTTTTTTCATTATCTTAAGGGATCTATGGATTTGTGTTACAGCCTGAGACATTATAATATTTTAATTTATAAATAAATTAAATGTTACTACTTTTAATATTTTTACCCGACACTGCATTAAGGTTTTTCAAGACACAACAATGAGTTGTCTTGCGTTACACGCAGGGCCTAACTTTACCAAACAACAATATATTAATAAAATAATATTATTTAATATATAAACCAATAGTTAAATATTTGGTTATGAATATTATTAAACAAATTTTGAAATATATATATATATATTATATAATTTTATAATTCGTCTTATAATACATGATATAAGAAAAATTTCTATTTTTCAGATAAAAGATGTGTTTTTCAAAAAATATACATTTTCCACCTTTTGAGGGAGAACCCATTTTAAATCTAGTTTTAACACTTTTATAAGTAATGTTTGAAAAAATATACTTCTTATTTGTTAGATCGATATAAAATATTTACTTTTTTTATTTTTTTTGATAAATTTCATATTTTAATGAATAGTGAAAATTAATGTATTTTAATTCAAAACTGTTTTTCAGATAATTTATATATATTAATTTATTATCATTTTAATTGGTTTTAAAGTATAATTAGATTATGTTTTTATAATTTAATCCAATTTAAGTCATTGTATTCAATTTCACATTGGAATTGGATATAAAAACTATGTGATCTTTGAAAGGTTTTATTTAAAAAACATGTTTTCTTATTTTGTCAATGAGATTAAATTTAACTAATTTCAAAAAATTATGCATTTTGAATTGGGAAAAATGTATTCCATATTTTTAATCATAAGTTCCTAACTAATTGAATAGTTTCGTTTTATTTTTGGACATTATAAATTATAACATTACTAATAAATTATTTTTATTACAATTAAGGGTGGATCAACTAATTAATGGTAAGAATTATGTTAACAAAGTATCCAAATTACCCTAAAACTTGTCATAATTTAATTACCTGAGTTTATTCAGAAATATATCATCCATTGAACGAATTTAGGACCACTTGGATCTACATGGATGAATTTAATGCATTTATAATATTTTATTTATTTAAAAGTAAGTTTTGTTTATCTTATGTTTTTAAAATGTAAAGTATTTTTACTATGGGGTTATACAAGAGTTATATTTTACTATAAATATTTTTTAAAATTATAAAATGATAACCTAACATTATGTTAATTTATTTATAATTTTTGGAAAATAAATAAATTCATTAAATGGTGACACAATGAGGATGTAGTAATTGCTTCGTTAATGGAAGAATAAAATAAATGTTAATACAAATATTAAAATAAATATAAATTGTCTTAATAAAAGACATAAAAGGATTTTATATATAACATAGACATTTTATTGAAATATTTGGATTATTTTTTTGAAGTTATCATGTTGGTTTTATATTTTTAAAAATGAAAATATTTAATAGTATCAAAATTGAAATAAATAATACTTTAAAATAAATAATATTTTATTAAAGGTTACAAAATTCTTCAAATTCTTGAATTAGGCCAAATAAGGAGGATAATTTTAATGATATCACAATGATTTATTTTTAATCATTTAATGGAAACTTTTACAGGAAAATGAAAAAGATATTATTAAAATCAAAGAATGTGACAAAATTTCACACTCTCATTTCTTATTAGTACAATAATTTTAATATAGCAAAAAACTATAGATAAAATCACTCATTAATATTATATGAAAAGATAATATTATTATATACATCATATAAATTTATTTATAATTTTTATACAATAAATAAATACCATAAATAATGGCATAATAGTGGAGAAGTAATTATTTAATTAATATAAATATGAAATAAATGAGTTTATAAATATGAAAATAAAAATAATTTGTCATAATTGAGGACATTCATGAATTTCATAGGTTACTATGACATGTCATGAGTCTATTAAATTATTTTTTTTGAAGTTATATTTCTGTTTGGATTTATTTTAATTTAAATGTAATGAATAGTGTAAAAATTGACATTATTGATATTTTATGAAAAATCATTTTATGAAATCATTAAAAAATTTATTAAAATATTTAAAAACAAAAAAGTGATGATTATTAGGTCTAAAATGTCATATATCTTCCAATTATGAAAAATTAACACCAGATAAATAAATATTTATAACATTTTAAAATTTTGAATATTATTACTACAATAAAAAATAAACAGATTAATTAAGGATATATGAAGATGATAAATTTTAAAAGAAAAAAACATGTTTAAAATTATTTTTATGAGAGTATTTGGACCCAAACTCATCTTATAATTGAAATAACTCACTTTTGAGATACTTTCAATTGAAAATAAATTTATATTAAATTAATAGTTATGGAGTTTCCAAAGATGCCTCTCCCCTCTCTTATAAAAGGGAATCTGTCCTTCACTTTTATTCACATCTATAAAAACATTAATCTCAGAAAAAACCTCCCGAATCTACTAAAAACATCCCTCACTTCATCCTAGAGGACATAATTTGGGCAGAAATCCAACCTAAGGAGTTCCTTTGTGAAAATAAAAAAATATACCCAAAGAATAGGTAATTGTTTTAACAAATCTTTCCAAGTTATTTTCTTCTTATACATACTATTCCTATGTTGTTTCCCTAGTAAAGAAATAAATACAATTTATTCTATATTATGAGAATCTATTATGAATATGGGACTACCATATTCCACCTTTTATCCAACTTATGAATAAAGATATGACCATGCATGCGTATGTACGACTTACCGTCTCCACGCCGTGGTGTAATTTGTCATTCAAAACTACCTTATTTGGATGGGTATAATGATGATTATAATGGATATAAATAAATAATAATACGTTATGAAGAATCTTTATAACTAATAAAGAATTAAATTTTTTACCATTTAATCACAAAAAGAATGAAATTGTTGCTTGTGCCTACGTATGACCTACCGTCTCCATGACACGATGAGATTCATTCTCCATGTTATCCATTCACGAATAATTAGAAAATTATTATGATGAGAAAATTCAATTTTTATAACAATAATATAATTATATATGTGAATAAAATATATCCTATTCATAATAAACATGACTTATAAGACTAAATATGTATAGGAAAATGATGGAGTTAACACCCGAAACAAATTGTAATACTAAAATATAATTAAAAACATTATAAAAGGATCATATTTGATATCATAAATATGAATATGGTATTGGTATAATTTACTTACATTATTTAGAAATTATATAAAAGGTTAACATTCCCTAGACTAAAGGAATGTATAAGGTAAGGGTTATTTTACAATCTCATTATTATCCAAGGATGTTTATACAGAAGCATATTTTGGGACACACTTATAATCTATGAGCATGTTTCTTAAAAATATATTTAAAAATATTATAAAAAATTGGTTAATGTTATTTTTACCCATGTTGGTCTTTTTATAAACTCTATGGAAAGTAATGTTTCCATTATTTTCCAAATGAGGAACTTTTTGACATTTTCAAAAAATTAAGGAAAGAATGTTCTTTTAAATTATATGGTGCAAGCGGATATTTTTTTCCATTGTGGTACCCTAAAATTTTTAAGCCTCCTTTATAATCATACAAGGTTATTTTGAAAGGAAATGTTTTCCTTTATAATTACATGACGCTAAAATGGTTTCAATGAAAAAACATATATTTCTCTCAAAGAGTGTTAATAATTTTATTATGATTATTTTAATCTATGTCAACATCCATTGTTGAATTTTACAATTCATTGGGGTTGATTTATTATGATACAATCATCAATACTATATTTAAGATTTTATGATATTTTTGACTACGAATGTGATATTTTTATACCATTCATGGTTTATGGTATAGTATTAACATTTCATATGGTAGTTTTAATACGAATGTCTATGTTATATTTCACATTTTTTATTTGAGGAATGCGTTGGACATAGTAAGTGATAGGTGTGACCAAATATTGCCCACTAATGCATCAGTAGGTCTCATGAGAAGAAATTAGTGGGAAAAAACCCTTCAATTTTGTTTTCCATGAATTTTAACATTGACTGGAGGATAGATCATGACACAAATAAGACATGTTTGTACACATATACTTAAACTCTCATGAGGATAGATTGTTGCAGTAGCTATATTGATGATATATCTTGATAGTGACAATATCCTACATTATACATTACCTCATTATGATATTTAGATTATGGATATTCCATTTGATTATTTGACTAGTAGAATATCATTGGTTATGCTTATTTTATATGGTATTATTTATTATTTACATATTATGATCAAGATTATGTTTAATGGGATTGTGTTTCAGTTATACGTCTTTCCTTATGGTTTTTGATTATTTATTCCTAACAGCTTCTACTATATTCTCACCCTTACTGAGCATCTGACCTCACCCTTAATTAAGTTTTATTTTGACATAAATCCACGAAGTGTATTATGACTGATATGTTGGGTTAATCTAGAAGAATAATGGAATTATCAAAATATTATTTATGTTGTATTTTATGTTTTTAATTGTTATGTAAGGTTGAATAATGTAATCTATTTTCCAAGACTGCCAAAATGATTGGTCCTTCAGGATTTTATTCCTTATGATCATTCCAATGTATTAAAATAATGCACAAGATATAGGATTTTAGGGTTGGGGAGTTATAGTTGGTATAAGAGGATGTTAAAAAAAACCTTCGAAACTAGATTTAGAAAACATAGATTAGGGAACATTACCCTAAGATGATCTTTAAGGATAAGTATATAAGATCATACTATAATTTTTGGTAATTTAGAGATTATGTTTATATTCGTATATAATAAATCCTTATATGGATACTACAAAGGGATGTGGTTTTTGGATAGATGAACCTAATAGTAACAACTCGGACAATGTGTTCTGTGTTTGACTTGGGGTAACCTGGTAAATTATAACTGGCCTTACCACACACCCAACTTGACACTCCAGGGGGATATTATTAAGAAAATTTAATTTTTTGTGAACCATTATGATGGATTTAAAAGTAAATATGTACCCAAATAAACCTTGATTATTATTATGATATTAGACATGCATAAATTTTTCATTTTATGTTTTGTATTTTGAAATTATACATTATGATTCATAACCTAATAAAGTGAATCCCTTTGTTATGAAATGGGGCCTAGTGGTAGAAATGGATATCATATAAATTAACGTAATCCATGTAGGGATTTACGTCTTATGAAAGATAATGATAGTGGATATGGTTATAAAAATAGTGATGGATAGATTATATCTTTATTGGGATGATTAACTCAAGTTATGAATAATAACCTAACCCGTATGGAGCACCCTAAACCAAGACAAAAATGATCAATGTTAGAATTCTTCATGAGACAAAAAATTCCAACATTTAATGGGACTAAAAATAAATTTATGGATAAAAAATAGATAAATACCTTAGATAAAATATTTCTTTCTTTAGAGATTAAATAATGGGAGAAAAATTTCATGGATGTTTATCATCTCATAGGATATGTGGATTAATGGTGGAAATTAATTCAAAACAAAATGAAAGTTGAAGAAGTAGAAAATATAGAATGGATGGAGTTTAAAGAACTTTTCATTGAAAAATAATTTCCTCGTGAATAGCTAGATGATATAAAGAGATAATTTCTAAGACTATGGAAAATGTAATATGGGAATGTTGTGAAGTATGAGGCCAACATTACAAGGTTTAAAAGGCATGCTATGGACTATATACATGACACACAAAGTTATATTGATCATTTATTTGGTGGGATAAATAAACTTATCAAAAAAAATTGGAATCCAAAAAAAATCTAATCATATGAAGATGGATTCTCATGTGATCTCAAGATAGATAAATAATTCTCTATGTGTTATGACTTTAAGGGAACGAAAGAGAATAAAAGGACAGAGGAGAAAAAGAAGAATAAAGAGAAGAAGGTAAAGAAGGATTTTCCCACATTTTATAATTACAGAATGAATTTCCCTTGGATGTGATTAAAATGAATGGGTGTTTTTTCTATGTGTAGAGAAAAGGATCACCATGAAAAATAATGCAAAGAGAAGAAAGAAAAGACAGATATTTAGTGTTTCAACTGCAGTGAAATGCAGAACTATGCAGATAAATTTCTAAAGCATCAAAAAAATATAACTCAAAAAATTAAATGGATCAAAGTTAAGATTTTTCTGTTAGTACATTCTAAATTAAATAATTAATGTATTTGTGTTTTTGGGATTTAATATTTATGTAATTTCAATATTTTCTTAGCAATGTAATGGTTAAACGAATTATGGATTAAATGAGGATTGTACTACAATACCTTTTCTTTAAGGATCTTGATACATGGTGGTTTTAATGTGAACATGATATTCATATTTTTGGTATGTAATAATAAGAAAAAAAATTCATTTGATGAAAATATGATGTTAATATTGATTTTTGAAATTTAGAGACCATAGTGGAAGGTTAATTTGGACATAATTATTTTAGTGAATCCACAAAGTTGCAATGGATTATGTTGAATGCTGGATATTATTGTTAGAGGATAAAAAATTTATTTAATGTTTAACATAAAAATGTTTACTTCTAGAATGTTATAATAATATTGTTTTAGAAAAAGGATAACCCACAGGTTGGGCGACTACCCATTATGTCCAGAAAGGCCACAAGACTTGAACCCGCAACCGAAGGGTGACAAGGGTGTATCACCTATCACTGGCCTACATGTTGTCCTAGTTAATTTAACATAAATTTATTTATTTAAAAAGTATGAATATGTAGTATAAATTTATTTTTGGAAACCTACATGATTAATATAAATATTTTTTGGAATTGTTTTTCCTTTTGAAGAGAAAGATGAGTTTGTGGTAAGAATTGGTTAAATGATGGAACTCTAATTTTCAAGAAAGTATGTTACCTTGTGTTCTTAATCAATGATGTAAATTAGTTCTTAAAATCTAGGTAATGGATCTTGAAACCAAAAATTTAATCATAGTACTATTTTTTATGAATTAAATGGTCTGTTAGATCATCCCATATTTAGAGATTTGTGATTGTTAACTTTCTCCTAATCATGTTCTTTATCACTCTCAATCAGAACATGATGGTTTTAATTTTCTTTAATTTCCATGTTTTCCTTCATGGAACCCTTGTATGTGTTATCTCCAATGACCATTTTACTTCCTTTTATTTATTTTATAGTGGGGGTTGCGTAAATACTTTTCCAATGTGGGATTTAGACAACAATATTTTGAAATCTCAAATCCCAAGTTTTGATCTTGAGTTTAAATTACGGGAAAAAAATTTGTTGAATGAGAAGAGAATGTTACACTCAGAGACATTATAATATTTTCATTTCAAAATAATTTTTTTTTACTACATTAATTATTTTTACATAACACCGAGTTAATATTATGAAACACACAATAATTAGTTTCCCTGCGTTACACGTAAGGCCTAGTTTTACAAACAATAATATATTAAAAAAATATTATTATTTAATATATAACTTAGACAATAAATTATAAGTTATTAAAAGTATTAAAAAATTCTAATATATATATATATTACATATTATTTTAACATTCATCTTATTTGACATTATATAAGAATAAATTCAATTTTTCGAATAAAAGAAGTACATTTCAAAAAACGCAGTCTTGCCTCCTTTTGATAGAGAACCCATTTTAAATCTAGTTTTTGAAATTTTTATAATTTATATTTGACAAAATAAAATTAATATTTGGAAAAAAGAAATCAAAATTTACTTTTATTTAATTTTTGTTGTTTTTTTGATAAATTTCATATTTTAATGAATAGTAAAAAATACTGCATTTTAATTCAAAGATGCTTTTTCATTTAATTTATTTATATTGATAGATTATCATATTAATTGGTTTTAATGTATAATTAGATTTTGTTCTTATAATTTATTTAAATTTAAGTCATTGGAATAAATTTCACATTGAAATTGGATATAAAAACTATGTGATCTTTTGAACATTTTACATTAAAATGAAGTTTTCTTATTCCATCAACGAGATTAATTTTAATTATGTTCTTCTATTTACGTGTTTTGAATTTGGAAAAATGGATTTCATATTTGGAATCATATGGTTAAATTTTGTAAATATGTCCCTTTTATTTTTGTACATTATGAATTGTAACTTTAGGAATAAAATTTATTACCACGATTAAGGGTAAATCAGGTAATTAAAGGTAATAATTATATTATTAAAATATCACAATTAACCAAAAAAAATTCTTAATTTAATTTCATGAGTTTATTATTACCAATATCATCCTTGGGTAGAATTTTGGTCCACTTGGGGCCACTTGGATGATTTTAATACATTTATAATATTAAATGGAAATTCATTCCGGTTACACTATTATTTTTAAAAAGTACTTTTAATATCTGAGTATATAGGGTATATATTAGAATATAAATAGTATTTATAAAGATAAAATGATAACCTACATCATGGTAATTTATATATAATTTTTTGGAAATATATAATTAATTTAAGTGGTGACACAACGATGATGCAGTAATTACTTCACTAATGGATGAATCAAATAAATGATATTAAGAATATTAAAATAAATATATTATGACTTAATCATTGAATTTTTTTATAGAAAACATATACATGTTAGGGACATATTATATTTATTGGTTCGATGTTATCAGGTTGGATTTATATTTAAAAAAATGCAAATAATGAATAGTATCATAATTGCCATAAATGATACTTTAAAGAAATAATATCTTATTAAATGTTATAAAATTATAAAAAATCTATAATTAGGCCAACCCACTAAGATAATGTCAAAGATATCATAATTATAAATTTTTAATCATTTAATGGAAAATTTTCCACAAAAATGACACAAATATTATTAAAATCAAAGAATGTGACAAAATGTAACACTATCATTTTTATAAGTACAATAATTTTAACATAAGTATAACCTATATAATAATTATATCATGAATAGTCTATGGAAATATAAAATAATAATATACACAATATTAATTTCTTTATAATTTTTAGAGGCAAATAAATACCATAAATGATCACATAATAGTAAAGAAGTAAAAAATATATTAACAGAAATATCAAATAAATGATTTTTAAATTATTAAAATAAATATAATTTTACATTATTGAGGTGATCCATGAGATTTATAGGTCACTACAAAATTCTTGGAGTGTATTTAATTATTTTTTTCAATTTTATCTTTCAAATTGTATTTTTTTTGATGTTTATGAAACGAATAGTGTCAAAATTGACAGTATTTATATTTTATAAAAATAATATTTTATTAAATTATCCAAAAATAATAATAAAAATATATAATCTAATCCACAGACATAAATATTACATAATCATTAGTTATGTTAATAATTCATATTCATTCCCATTGGGGATGTTTTTAGTTTTAGAGTTTTAGATACTTAGGCCATATCTATTACATAACAACTCAAAATATTATAAAGTAAACACTTCTACTCACTATCCATTAATTTTCACATAATAAAACTCCTTAAAATAAAACATTATTTATTTTTATGGATAAAAATAATCTTTTCTTTCATCATGACATACAACTTTCTCTTACCCATCCTTAAACCCTATGAAAACATTTTAAAAACATGGGATGAGCACAAAAAGATCAGTAAGGGAAATAAGATATGGAAAGATAACATTACACCATTTATACTTACAAGCCCTTGAAATCATAATTTCACCCATAAAACATAAAATATTTATCATAACACATGAAATCATAATATTACTAAAAAATTCATAGAAATACTAAATCATAAAGGTAATATGTGGCATCTATATCATACTTACATTGTAGCTTTCATAGCTACATAGGGGGTAACCTTCATGGCTACATTTGGAATACCCATCATAGTATATTACTAAAATATCTTAGGATAAAACTTATCGTTTTACTCCATATCATTACCCAATGCATGGGATATCTACCACGAGCTCACCTATCCCCAATTTACCAAGGAACCACCCTTACACATAAACAATGCCCAATAACCATAATATAATCATAACACATAAAAAATAATAAATGAAAAAATAAATCTTCAACATTACAATCACAAGATATAATTTCAAGATATTGAAAAAATAAATCACTTCTTCAAACCTTTTTCAATACACAAATAAATTAAAAGAGAATATGGTATTTATTTTTATTTTAAGACATTACTGCAAGTAGAGGAAGCCAAGTATAAAAAATAGTCACGGCAGCGGAAAAATCATTATCACAATGTACGTAAAAAATATATTCATTTTTTTGTTTAGTAATAAAATTCATAAAAAAATTTAATTTTTATAAACTTTTAATGAAATTAAAATCCAAAGGGTTTTATTATACACCATATAAAAGAAAGCGTTGTATATCAAAATCTACCTCAACGAAAGAAGATTAAGACGAAGTCCCTTACATTGAGTACACCTCATCACGTACAATCATTATATTCATAAGTAATAAACATATTTTAATTTATAATTTATTTAGAACCTTTTAAATTTTTATTATTCCTTTTATAGCACTTATTACCATGTTATAAGAATTACATAATTAGTTCAGTTCATTGCAGACATTCAATCAATATTCTGTACTTGAGTCAAAATTAAACATGGATTGATGTCAATAGTCAATAATGTCATAATTCCATCATCTACAGAATAAAAATCATGAAGAATATTCATTTTTATAAATATATTACGCTATTTAAATCATGAAATTAATTTATGAAATAAAATACAAACGATGTTATAGTAATGGAGATGGAAGACTGTAGGTACCCATGAGTAACATTTCCATTTTTCATTGATCATTATGGAAATAATGGTATTATTATTTTATCTTTATATAATAATCATAATATAATTAAAATAATAATAAAAATACTAATATACTTATATATATCATACAAGTGATGTGGTGAATAAAAATGATTCCCATCACTTTGTGGAGGTGATAGTTCACGTGTACACACGAACAACGTTATCATTTTTATGCTCAAGGATGGAAAGAACATAATTGAAATATTATGAATTTAAATTCAGAAGTATGTTATGAATATCATATATAATAATTTATTACTCCATTATAATAATTCATGATAGAAGGTAATGAAAAACAAACAATATTGTTACGCGAGGCGGTAGTCCACCGTACACCCGAATGAAATGTTCATTATCCATTTAATGAAATTGAAGATGGATTTAGGTGATGATATTAACATATTTACATATAAATATATTTATGATACTATAATTTTTATTGAATATTATAAAAAGACGATTTAAATGAATAGGAGGAAGAAATAAAATAAAAACACCTAAAAACAATACCTCTACTGCAGTTGATCAGCTTTAAAGTACACATTAACACCTCTAATAAGGTTTTCCTTCCTAAAATAAGGCCATGAGAAAGTGGGGATGGATTATAGTATGAGTTTTGAGTAGATATTGGCTTAATTAAATGGTTCATGAAGTGTGAGTATTAGAGTACATTGATTAAATTTTTATAAGAGAGGGGAGGGGCACCCAAGGAAACTCATAAAATATTATATTAATATAAATTATTTTTTTATTCTGAATGACTCCAACTTGAGTAATTTTGAATATAATATGATAATATTTCTAAATAATATCATCCAATATTTTTTATACATGTTTAGATTTTATCTTAAACCTTATATTTTTAGTTTAATATTAATTTTTCTCTTTTAATATTAATTGTGGAAACAACATTTTAAATATGAAGATGCCATAAATTTTACATATATATGGTATATTACAGATAATTAAAAACTCTATGAAACTTTATACCTTATTTTATACAAGTTATAAATTAAAAATATTTTTTAATATTCTTAAATAATTTAATGAATTATTATTTTTATAAAATATCAATTATGTCAATTTTGAAACTATTCATTTTATGGAATTTAAATAAAATAGAAACATAGAGATAACATAAAAAACCATTGAATATATTAATAACATGTCATATTCACCTATAGAATTCATACATGGCATCAAATATTTCAAATTATATTTATTTTATTATTATTAGTATCATTTATTTGATTCTGGCCTTAATAAATCTATTATTACATCATCATTGTGTCCTAATTAAATTTAAGTATTTATTTCATAAAAATTATAAATAAATAAACACGATGTAGGTAATACTCATAGATTTCCAATTAATATTTATATTCTAATAGATAACTTATATGACACCATATTAAAATTGTTACATTAATAAGGTACATGTTTAATATATTTTTATTTTTACTTCAAATAAAATGTTATTAATGTCATAATATAAACCAAGTGACTTCTAGGGACCCAATTTCGGCAAATGTATCGTATTTTTCAGCCATAAATTATCCAATTATATTTATACAAGTGTTATAGTAGTTTTATATTATTAAAATATAATTTTTACTATTATTTACCAGATTTACCTTTAATTGTGCTAAATAAAATACAAAAGTTACTATTCTACTAATATTATTTTGATCCTACTGGACCAAATATTTAATAATTAGTACAAACATGTATGTATGTCTTTTAAAATCCAATTCATAAAAGTGGTTAATTATGGTTAACACTAATCCCATTGACGGATCGGGAAAATATGTTTTTAAGTAAAACGTTCAGAAGTTCACATTGTTTATCTTTTTAATCTTAATTTGAAATGGAATTTTATAAATTAAATTAAGTTAACTGATAAAATATTCATATTATTTTACTTTAAAACGATGAAATAGAATAATATTTTAGTGTAAATAAATTAGACAAAAAGGTAGTTTTGAATTAAAATGCATTACTTTTTACTATTCATTTAAAAATGAATATTATCAGAAAAATATGAAAAATTCAAGAAATGTAAATTTGTATGTCCCTTTTACAAATAAGAAGTTTATTTTGTGAAATATAACCTATAAAAGTGAAAAAAATTTATTAAATAAGGGTTCTCCAACAAAAGGTGCTAAAACTACCTTTTAATAATATTATAGTGTTTGATGCTTAAAATTGGATTTATTATCTTTTTAAGCCTCTAAAATTATTTAAAATAAGGTAAAAAAATTTAATAAACATGTTTAAACATAGTATATTTTTTTTATTCATTCCTTATAATACAACAGATTGGTGTTAACTACCATTTAAAATAATAATATTAATAATGTAATATTTTGCAGTATATCGGAGTCTAGTGTGCAATATAAGATTTAGGAGAAACCCATTTTTGAAAGTTCTTACGCTATCAAACATAGAGTCCAATTTAATGTAAAATTAATATATAAATCATAAATATTAATAGATATAAAAATTTATTATTCTATAATTACCTATGATATTACATCCTTCCCCCTTTTGAAAATTGGGTGCTCGCAATTTTATTCACTTATCAAATAAGTGGTGGTATTTCCCCTCATAACATTTTCAGATTCCCATGATGCATATTCTACCATATAGTCTTTTCAAAAAACCTTAACCTGATGAATCACTTTATTCTACAATATTTTCTATCTGCGGTCAAGAATCTAGACTAGTTGTTCCTCATAATAATGATTCTCTTCCAACTAAACTATTTATAGACACAATACATGAGATGGATCCAGAATATTAATTCATAACATTAAAACATGAAAAATATTATGTACCTAGGATAAACATGGAGGCAAAGAAACTCGATAGGCAACTGATCCGACATTATATAAAATTTTATAAGGTCCAATGAACTGTTGACCTAGATTCCCTTTCTTACCAAAACATATCACACATTTACAAGGAGAAAATTTGAGAAAGACATGATCACATACCTTGAAAGAAAGATCCTTTCTTCATTTATATTCCTAACATTTCTTCTTGATTTGGTATTTCCTCATGGGTTTTTGAATGAACTAAACTTTTTCTATAATCTCTTTTATCAATTATAGTCTCATCAAATTCCTTTAACCAAATTCATCCTAAAAAAATGGGGTTTGACACTAATTTTCATATAATACTTCAAATGCTTCCATTCTTATTCTGGAATGTAAACTATTTTTTTAAAGAAAACTCATCCAATGAATGATGATGTTCCCAATGACCCTAGTAATTTGTTGAACACACATTTAGATTATCCTCTAATGTTTAAATTGGTTGTTTTATCATCCTATATGATTGAGGATGAAAAGTTATAATAAAATTAAATTCAGTACCCAACATCTTCTGAAGGAATTTCAAAAAGTTATAAGTGAACCTAAGATCATGATCAGATAAAATTTAGAGAGTAACTCCATGTAATCAGACTATGTATTTAAGATACAATCAAGAATGTTTCTCTAGAGACATTGAATCTCAAATATGAATAAAATGAGCCGATTTAGTCAATCTATTAACAATAACCCCAATCACATTGTTACCTCGACATGTCTTTGGTAATCTGTCTAAAAATACATAGATATGTTTTCCCATTTTAACTCGGGTACTGGAAAAGGCTGAAGAATCCCTCATTTCAACTATTGTTCTTCTTTCACCTACAAATATGTCAAACACTTCATAGTAATGTCAACAAAATCAATTTTCATTCAATATAAATAGTAATACTCTCGAAGGTCTCTATAAATCTTAGTACAACTAGGATGAATTGAAAATGGGGAACTATGTGCTTCACATAATAACTCTTTCTTCAATTTTGAATTATAAGGAACACATAACCTTTTCTCAAATCTCAAAAAACAATCATTATCAATTTTAAATTCAGGTAACATACCATTCTAAACTAATTCTACCTTTCTCTATAATTCACTATCTTCCTTCCGTGCTTGCTTAATTCTATCATATAAAGTCGATTTAATTGAGAACGAAAACAAAATATAGAAATTTCCTGCACCAACAACATATGTGCTAAATTTCGTTGAAACAATAATCAAAGGGTCACATTCCAAACATAACATAGTTTCTTTAGCATTACTTTTACAACTCAAAGAACCAACCACTTTGTTTTCTTTTCCAGGATGGTAATGAATCATGAAATCATTATCCATGATTAGTTCCAACAATATTCTATATCTCATGTTCAATTCCTTCTAAGTGAATATATATTTCAAACTTTTGTGGTCATTATATATTTCACATTTTACTTTATACTTATGATGCCTACCAATTTTTAAGGAAAAAAACAACAGCTAATTCCAAATCATGTGTAGGTTGATTTTACTCACGAGTTTGCAACTAACATAAAGCATATGAAATTACCTAATCATTATGCATTAGAAAATAACCATGTCATTTTAACAAAACATCACAATAGATAAAAAATTCACTATTTTTTAAAGGTAGTGCCAAAGATATATCATTCACTAATATTCTATTCAATTACTAAAAACAAAAATCACATTATTTTTTCCGTATGAACTTATCACATTTTCAAGTTAACTTAGTCATTGGGCTAGATAACTGTGGGAAACTTTCACCAAACCACCATTAATAGCCTATTAGACCCTGAATACTATGAATCTCAGTTATATTTTTAGGTCTTTTCCATTCTTCAAAAACTATTGTTTTAGCAGGATCAAGAGTTATTATATCTTTACAAATAATGTCACCAAGGAATGAAATTTTTTGTAACAAAAACTCAAACTTTTTGAATTTCCCATACAATATTTTTTTCTATTATGGTTTTCAAAAAAACCCTTAGATGGCTATTATAATCCTATTTAATTTTATAATATTCCAAAATTTCATCAATAAAAATAACCAAAAAATTATCACAGAAGTCATGGAAAATTCTATTCCTAATATCCAGGAATATATAAGGTGTGTTAGTAAACACAAAATGCATAACTAAAAATTCAAAATGGCCATATTTAGTACAAAACACGATCTTTATAATGTCATCTTTCTTTACTTTCAACTGATGGAACCTAAATCTCATGTCAACCTTCGAAAAATATTGTGCCCCTAGAGATAATAAAACAAATCATCGATATAATAAAAAGGATAATTTTTCATTATAGTGATTTTATTCAAGACTCTATAATCAATGTAAAGCCTCATTAAACCATATTTATATTTAGCAAAGTAGACAAGATAATCCCATGGTGATGTGATAGGTCGAATGAATCCTCTATCTAATAACTCATATAATTTATTCTTTCACTCTAAAAGTTAAATTTGATCCATTCGATAAGGGGGTTTGGAAATTTTATTAGCATGAGGAACTAAGTCAATAATAAATTCAACTTATCGATCTAGTATAATATTAGGAAACTCATCCGAAAAAAAAATCAAGATACTCATTTACCACTGGTACATTATTAATCTGAATAGTTCATTTGTTTAAAAAAATATATGAAAGAAAACATTTTTTTATTTTAATAGTTTCAATGCTTCCTGATATGTTATAAAAGGTTAGGGTTCATTCTTGTACACAAACAAAAATTCTTTCTAAAAAGAAACTTCTTTAGCTTTACTTTAAATCTTAGCTTGGTAAACAGAAAGCGAATACATACTCAAAATTACACCAAACTCTACTTGAGGGGAAAAAGGGTTTTAGGTAGATTCATTCCACAAACAACAAAAAGAATACAATTTCTTTTTTACCTAAACATTTTCCCAAGAGTTTTTACCATAAGGTCAAAATTCATTTATTTTTGTAGAATTTATAATTTACTAGAATATTTCTTTGAAACGAAATAATGCATGGAACCGGAATCAAACATCATATTGGAAAAACATGAAAAAACAAAAAATATACATGATACCACTTCATTGGATGTCACAAAATCTTCTAAAGTAGTTGTAAAGGATTTCACCACACATTTCTTCTTATATTATGGCCGCTTACCATCATTTTAGTTTTTCAATGGACACTCATTCACATAATGACCCATCTCATAGCACTTAATTAATTTTACTGACTACAAATACGATTTTTTCATCCAATAACATGATCTTTTTCAGTGCAATTTCAATCCTTATGTACCATCATACCACATTAGTAGAACTTAATAGAATTCAAATATAATTCTCTAATGTACTTTGTAAAAAAAAATCACAAATTGTAAACTTAATTTTCTTACCATTAGATTTTTTTGAAGAATTATTCCCATTTATTTTCCACCTTAAACTATTTTTCTTTCATAGAACACCTTATCATCGACACACTCCATTTCCACCTTCTCCGCACATCAAACAAGTTTTTAGTAAATTTTGAAATCACGGGAATACAATGCCCTTCGATACATTGGATTTATTCTTGAGTAAAAAAAATGATTTTACTATCATGATACTATATGGAATTTGGATAATACATTTCCGATTGATTAATTTTTCATCATAAGAAGCCACAGAGTCATTCTCCCTTAGAAAAATATTTATCAAGAAACATACTATTGAATTCATCCCTATCAATAGCATCATTATCCTCACTATGCCTGATTTTATTAACCATAGACCAGTAATAATCAAATTCACCCTCAAAATAGTAATGATCATGAATAATGTTTTTATTTTATGAACTCCCCATTACATTAAAAATATTTTCTAGTGCCTTAATACACCCTTTATCTAACATAAGGTCAAATAAACATTTTCATGACAGGGGATGTTGTTTCGTGAAATGATCCACTGCCGACATGTTCTTCTATGGTTTATCTTTATGATCCCATACATTAACACCACAACTATTTATATCCCGCATCAACTATACCATCACTATAATAAAATTTTCAGTTCTTATTCCCACCATTTCAGGTTACTGAATTGGATGTTTTTTCTCCTTATGTCATCCCAGCATAGCTTCCATGTTTTCTGTATGAAAAATAATTCCGAACAAACATATCATAGATGAATAAAAATCGTAATGTTCAAATGCTATATCATTTCAATTTGAACATAAATAAAAAATCATTTATTGATATTCTATTAGCAATATCCTAACCCCTAATGTTATTTAAACCAAGATCCTATACCAACTATAAGGTCCTAACCTTAAACATTACATAATCATGATTTACGTCAAGAATTTAAATTCATTCACATTGAGGATTTTTCAAGTTTATAGATTTAGATAATATTCCATAAATATTACATAACTACTCAAAATATTACAACATAAACAGTTCCAGTCACTATCAATTTTTTTCAAAAAATATAACACCTCAAAATAAAACATGATTTTGTTTCTTGATAAAAATATTCTTGTAGTTCATATTGACATCAAAATTTCTTTTACCCACTCATACAACTAGTGAAAACATTTAGAAAAAATGGGATGATCACAAAAAACTTATTAATGGAAAGAAGATTAGGAAATAAGAATTAGTCTATTAGTACTTATAAAACCATTAAATCATACTTTTCAACCATAAAACATAATCTCTTTAACATACCTCATGAAATCAAAATATTACAAAAAAATCATAGAAAAAAAACTATAAAGTTAACTTGTAGAAACCATATCATACTTACATTTTATCTTTTGACATATATATATGGTGTATCCTTCATGACTACATTTGGAATACCTATCACTATATATTCCCTAAATATCTTAGGAGAAAGCCTTATCATTTAACTCCTCAAATTTACCCAATTCATTTAAGAGCTATCATGGCCTCACCCACCAATTTTTTGACACGAAAATACTCATATACATAAATAATTCTAAAGAACCACAACATAATCATAACACATAAAACAAGTATAAATGAAAATGACATTTCCACATTGCAATCACAAGATATAATTGAAATATATTTATATAATAAACAGCTTCTCAAAATAATTTTCAATAAAAATTACATAAAAAAGAGAATATTATATTTATTTTTATTTTAAAACATTACGACATGTATAGGAATCCAAATATCAAATAATAGTTGTGACAATAGAAAATTCATTTTCGTTATGTATGTAAAAAAAATCATTTTTTCATTAATTAAAAATCTATGTAGAAAAAGATTTATTTATAAAATATTTAAATGAAATTAAAATTCAAAGGGGTTTATTATACACCTTATAAAAGAAGGTGGTTTATAATATCCAAATATGCCTCAATGAAAGTAGATTGAGACGAAGTCCCTTACCTTGAGTATGACTCGTAACATAGAATATTTATATTCCAGAATAACAAACATAGGTTAATTTATAAATTATTTAGATCCTTTTTCTAGGTTATTATTCCTTTTATATCACTTATTACCAAGTTATAATAATTACATAATTAAATATGTTCATATCGTACGTTCATTTGATATTTGATACTTGAGTAAAAAATGAACTTCGATTGACATCAACAGTCCACGTCGTCATAAGTCCATCATCTCCAGAATAAAATATATGATATAATAATAAAATTTATACATCAATTATAATTTCTAAATAAAAAAACTTATTTATGTTATTACAAATGAACAATGTTATAATCATGGAGACATTCGGTCATACGTACGCATGAGTAACATTTCTATTTTTCACTAATAAATATAAAAATAAGGAAATTATTATTTTATAATTTTCAGAGTGATAAAAATTTAATTAAAATAATAATAATAATTTTAAAAAACAAATATATATCACACAATTTATGTGGTGAATAAAAATGCTTCAACTCACTTCGTGGGGGTGATAGTTCCCACATATGCATGAACAACATTGTCTTTTTTATGTATATGGATGGTAAGAAATAATTGAAATATTATTATTTTAAAATGATAAATATGTCATGAATATCATATATAAACATTGATTATAGCATTATAACTAGTCTTGAACGAAAATAATTAAAAATTAACTATATCAGTTCACGAGGTGGTAGTCCGTCGTACAAACGAATGAAATGTGCATTTCCCATTTGATAAGATTGAAGATGGATTTAAGTGATGATATTAATATAATAAAATCTCAGTATATTAAGAATACTATATTTATTAGTTAATATTAGAATAATAAGATTAAAAATAAGTACAAGAAGAAGTCAAACATAGACACATTGAAAAAACGATACCTCTTCTTTAGTTGATCTCCTTTGAAGAACACCTTAACACCTCAAAGAAGGGTATTATGACAAAAATAAAGCCTTAATAAAGTGGGGATGGATTATAGAAGTTGTTTGTGGTAGATATTGGAAAAACCAAATAGTTCTTCATGTGTGAGTATTAAATAAGTGTGGGTACCTTTTTATAGGAGAGGGGAGGGGAACCCTTAGAAACTCATAAAATATTAAATAAATATAAATAAATATTTTTTAATCCAAATGACTTGAAAATGAGTTATATAGAATATAATATGAGGATTGTTCTAAATCATCTCATACAATATTTTTTAGAAATGTATTTATTTTATTTTAATCCTTATCTTTTCAATTTACCCTTAATTTTTCAATTTTAGTTTTAAATAGGCTAATAATATTTTCAATATTAAGAGGCTATAAATTTTACATATATGAGGTTAATTACCCATAAATGGATAGTTTATGAAAATTTGAACCGTATTATAGAGAATTTGTAATTTTAAATTATTTTATGGGTTTTTAAATAATTTAATAAATTATTTTTTGATAACAGTATTCATTTTATTGAATTTAAATAAAATTTGAACAGAAAGATAACTTAGAAAAAAACCATTAAATAAACTTATAACCAGTCATAATCACCTATAAAATTTGTGGATGAAATCCAATATTTCAAATTATCTTTATTTTATTATTATCATTATCATTTATTAGATTGTTCCTTTAATAAATATATTATTACATCATCTCTGTATCATAATTTAATTTAATTATTTATTTTTTAAAAACTATAAATAAATTTCCATGATGTAGGAAATTTTTTTAGCTTTCCAATGACTATTTATAGTCGAAGATATCACTTACATAACACCATACTAAAATTATTTTAGCAATAATAGACTTCTTTATGATATTTTAATTCTAACTTAAAATGTTATTAATGTCATAATCACATCCATGTAGATATTAAAGGACACAATCTCTACCCAAATATTGTATTTTTCATCCATAACTCATAAAATAATATTATTACATGTTTTAGCATGGTTTTATATTATTATAATATTATTTTTACATGTATTTACATGATTTACCATTAAGCATGGTAAATAAAATACTAAAGTTACTGTTCACAAATAATTATTTTGATCCTATTAGACGAAAATTTTCTTATTTAGTTCAACCATATATGTAAATTTTTTAAAATTCAATTTAAAGAAGTAGTTCAGTTATTTTAAAAAATAATCCCATTGACGGATCGAGAAAACAAGTTTTAAAGTAAAACATTCAAAAGATCACATTATTTTTCTATGTAATATTATTTTGAAATTAAGTAAAATGAATTAGAATGGATTAAATGATAAAAAAATATTCTAATAATACTATAATACCATGTAAAATAAAAATATATCAATATTAATAAATTATACAAAATGTCCATCTATATTTTTTTACTATTCATTGAAAAAATTAATATTATCAAAAAATACAAAAAATTCAACCAAATAAAATCGTGATGTCATACTTCCAAATGAGAAGTTTATTTTGTAAAATAGAACATATTAAATTGAAAAAAACTAGATTTAAAATGGGATCCATATCAAAAGGTTCTAAAACTATCTTTTAAAAATTTTAGAGTGTTTTATTCTGATAATTGGTTTTATTCTCATTTTACACCTCAAAATTATATTAGAAGAAAGTAAAAACATTTCATAAAATTTTTTAAGCATAATATGGGTTGTTGTGTTCATTATCACCAATACAATGACTAGGTTTTGACTTCAATTTCAAATAAAAATATTAATAATGTATTATTTTTTGGTATATCTCAGTCTTCTGTGAAATATAATATTTTTGAAGAATGTCATTGTTTCATTTCAGGTATGCTATTGGATAGAGAATCCAATTTAAATTAAAATTAATATATAATTCAAAAATATTATCAGATATAAAAATGAATGATTTTATAATTACCTAGGATGTTACATTTAAAAACCAAAAAGTTATAATTATATGTTATAAAATGTCATAAAGTGTCCAACAATAGAAAATTAATACCACACAAGTATATATTTATTAGCTATTAATATTTAGAATATTATTGAAAAAATAAAATTAAGTAGATTAAATAAGGATAAATATAAATGATAAGGTTTAAAATAAAATCAAAACATTTATCAAATTAATAATTTTAAAGGATTTTGACCCATACTCGTCTTATCTTAGAAATAAGTCACTCTGTATCTATTTGTAATTAAAAATTTATTTATATTAAATTAATAGTTTTTGAGTTTCCAATGATGCCCCTCCCCTATCATATAAAAAGGATAACATCCTTCTCTTTTATTAACACCTCGAAATACATTTGACTTAGAAAAACCACACAATCTACAAACATCCCTAACTTCATCCTAGAGGCCGTATTTTGGATATAAATCCATCATAAGGAGTTTTTTTTGCAAATCAAAAGGAGATACCCAAAGTAGAGGTAATGGTTTTATCAACTCTTTCAAAGTTTGTTTCTTCTTTACTTATTACTCATATATGTTTTCCATAATAATGTCATATATCCAGTATCTTCTATATTTTGAGATGTTATTATTATTATTGTAAAACCATATTACTAATTTTATCCATCCTACGAATAACAATATCACCATGCATGTGTATGTATGACTTACACTCTCCAGGCCGTGGTGTAATTTTTTATTAAAACTAACGTATTTGGATGGGTATAAGGATTAGTATAATGGATTTAAATAATTTATATTACATGATAATAATTATGTATAATTAATATAACATCAAATTCCATGCCATTTAGTCAATAAGTGATTGATACCGCTACTCGGGCTTACGTACGACCTACCATCTCCACGACACTTGGGGATTCATTCTCCACATTAACCATTCAAGAATGATTATAAAAGATCCAATGGTGAGTAAATATAATTTTTATGAACATAATATCATTTTTAATATGATCAAAATATATCCTATTCATAAGAAACATGACTTACATGACAAAACATGCATAGGAAAATGAAGCAGTTGACGCCCTAAAAATGGTAATACAGAAATATTTATTACAAAATGATATAATAGGATCATATATGATATCATAAATATAAATATGGTCATGTTATAATTTAATAACAATAATTGGACAATATACAAGATGTTAATGCACCCTCTAAAAAGTAAAGTATAAGGTAAGGGTTGACTTCACAATCTCATTTTTATCTAAGGTTGTTTATTCATAAGTATCTACTAGGACACATTTTTTATCCATGTCCATGATTCATAAAAATGTATTCCAAAATATTATCAACAATTATTTAAAGTCATTTTACCCATGTTTTACTTTTTATAAAATGTTTTTGAAGGAAGCTTTCTATAATTTTCTAAACAAATTATTTTATAAACTATTAAAAAAATTATCGAAAGAATGTTTCTTAACTTATATGGCGCGAGAGGCTACATTTTCCATTATGAAACATTTGAATTTTGAAGCATACCTTGCTAGATTACGTGGTTATTTTTGAATGAAATATTTTCTTTTGTAATTTCATGGATTTTAAATTATTTCAAAGTAAAAAAGGGATATATCTCTCAAAGAGTTTTAATAAATTTAATAAGATTACTTCCATCTTTGCCAACATATTTTGTTTGATTTTTTGATTCATTGGGGTTGATTTAGTGTGATATAATCTTTTATATTGTATTTAGGGTTCTATGAGATTTTTGACAATCGATGTGCTATTTTTATTCCATTCATGGTTTATGGTAAAACTATTAACATTTCGTATGAATGTTTTAATATAAATATTTATGTAATGTTTGACAATTTTAATTTGCGGAATGTATTGGAATTAGTAAGTGACGATCGGGGCCCGCTAAATACCCTTGATGAATCAGTAGGTATCATGAGATGAAATTAGTGGGAAAAACACTTCTCATTTGTTTTCCAAGGAGTTTAACTTTGTTATCAGGATAGATCTTGACACAATTCAGATAGGTTTTCACCAATGTTCTTAAACTATCATGAGGATAGATATTTTTAGTAGATTTATTTAGTATATATATTGATAGTGGAGATGTCCGACATTACCCATTCCCCCATTATGTTATTAGTTATGCATATTCAATTTGATGATTAAACTAGTAGAATATCCATGGTTATACTTATTTTATATAGTATTATTTATTATTTCAATATTATGATCATGATTTTGTTTAAGGGGCATGTATTTTAGTTATAAATATTATCTTAAGGATTGTGATTATTTATTCATAATAGCTTCTTTTGTATTCTTACAATTACTGAGAATACGAGTTGACCCATTCTTATACTTTATTTTCCCGGTATTTGAAGATGTGTATTAAGACTGATATGCAGTGGTAATCTTGGAGAATAATGCAGTTCTCAAGGGATTATCTTTGTTTTATATTATGTTTCTAATTTTAATATAATTTGGAGGAATACAATATATTTTCCAATAATATTAAAATAATTGGTTCTTCAAGATATGGTTCTTTGTAATCATGATACTATATTGAAAAAATGTAATGGATTTTGGCTTTTGGGTTCGAGGCATTATAATTTAGGTCACTTCTATTATTCAGGATTTTTTTGAATTAAAAAGCTTTTCAGATGCTGACAACAATAGATATAGAATTTATAGAAAAATTACATACAAAACCTATCTTTTATTAGGATATTATTTAGTTTCATGGTCATGTAAGAAACAACAATCAGTATCATATTCCACGATAGAAGCCAAATAAGTGGCAGTTGGAAGTTTTTGTGATCATGTGTTGTGGATACAACAGACACTCCATGACTATGGCATGAGTTTTACTAAAACTCATAAACATTTTGATAATACAATTTCCACTAATTTAGGTAAATAACCAAAAAATAACTCATGTGCTAATAAAATATATACAAGACACCATTTTTTTAGAATCATACACTAAAATGAGATTTCATTTTAAAATCCCTTGAAATGCAAGATCAACGTGCTGAAATTTTTACAAAACCTCTTAATTTTGATAGATTTGAATATATTAGCTCAAATCTAGGAGTGATCCATATAATATAATCATTGATATATACTTAGTTTTTACCCATATCCTTATATTAAGATACTCCTTTTTGTAGGGGTATTACATATTTTTTGTGATTTTCAAGAACTTTTTATTTTTTTATTAAAAATTATAATTTTTTAAATTTATTTATATTTCTTAAATTTTTATCATAATTAGTTTTCCGAAAATGTACTTTTATATAAAAAAAATTCAGATTCATAATTCTCAAGAAGTTCTCGAGACTCAAAATAAGAAAAATATTTTCCAGACTCAAATTTTCCTAAAATAATTTTCAGACATAATTTTATTTTTATATAGTTTTTATTTAAAAAATTTATGCATATTTCTATAGAAAATTTACTAATTTTTTTTTATTTGGAAAATATCATAATATATATTCATTTCAAAACAATCATAATCGATTTACCGAAATATTTAAGAACAAGATAACCACACCAATGAATCTTTTATACATTAAAAGGAACTCTTATATTCTTTTAGTTTTTGCACTATCTCATTATGATTAGTTATTTAATTGTTTTTTGTATACTTTTAAAAAAAATTACCTTTGGAAGTATTAAAACTTTTTCGAATTGGATTCATCTTGATTCAGATAAATGAATTAAATACTTTGAGTGTTTAAAAATACATTTAATGTTTTATTCAA
The DNA here is from genome assembly GCA_963277665.1 of Viscum album. Lineage (NCBI taxonomy): Eukaryota > Viridiplantae > Streptophyta > Magnoliopsida > Santalales > Viscaceae > Viscum > Viscum album. The sequence continues at coordinate 394,573,659 of OY728151.1, read as the reverse complement.
ATAAATCTTGGCCAACAGATCGTAATGGTTTGAAATATCATTAGGTGGTTATCCTATAAAATATTAATCATTACCTCAAGTCCTATATAAATGAGGGTCACTCCTTGTACCAAATTGGTTCTCCAAATATCTTCACCCAAAATACAATACCCTTAATGTTCACAAATCTATTTACATTTCTTTACATCTAATATTCAGCTTTAGTTTTAGATTCTATGGTGACTAAGAAATATTTTGTAAAATAGTTCATATCTATGGAATGGATTTTAATGTGATCTTGTTATGAAATATAAGATTATACTCTAAAGAATATAATTCATTTTCAGGGTTATGTGTCAGTTTATAGATAAAAACATGATAAAAATTTCAATCATTATTATCCTAAAATAGTTCATGTGATTTATAAATTTATTTTGTTTATGAAGAATGAAAATAATTTTTTTTTCACATGTATATGAAATGATATAAAGTGTCATATAATACAATTTGTAACCTAAACATAATACCATTACAAAGGGAAGTGTATTTTCTTTCTTATAAGATTTTTAATAGTATCAGTACCCCTAAAAAGGTGACAATTATTTGTTTCTGGAGTATGAAAATGTTAGAAAGGTTTTCCAACTGAACACAGACATCATAGTGGTTTTTCTGTGTTTATAGGGTAATCTCATTCTAAGTAAAGGGGATAGAGATACATTGAATTTATCTGATGTTTTCATACTCGAATTCTTGGTGAACATGAGAAATATTGATATTTTAAATTTTTTACTTCTCACAATGGAGAACATTTAAATAGATTATTTCAAATCCATGATCCTAATGTTAATAATTTTTATAAATAATATGGTGGTAAAGTTTATGGAGATCATTAAAGTGGAAAACTAATCATATCAAATGAGGGAAAATTTTCATTTATCAGTGATGATACAATTGTAAAGACCCGAAAAAATTCAATGAATTTTTTTTTAATAATTTTATTTGGATTTTTACAAGAATGCAGTTTCTGACGGCACCTGATTCCGAGGCCCGGTGTGCCCAGAATCATTTTCCGAAGTTTGGCTCGGGTATGTTCAGTGAACGGACGAGCGGGTTTTTCTATCTTTTGAACCAGTGCTCGGAATCGAATTCTGATGGCACCGATGGAATCGCAGCGCCGGTAATTGCCAAGAAACGCCTCTTCCGGAGTTGCGTTTGCTCGGGTGTGGTTTTTAATTTTTGGGCTTAAAGTTATGAAATAAAATAATTGGTACGACAAACATTATTTTATTTCACTTAAAGCCACTTGAAAGCCACATTAAGCTTCTTAATCTGAGTTGATGCGGATAGGGTGCTATCCAAAAATATCCTACCCTCTTGGTAGGATATTTGTGAGGTGGGTCCTGCAAGAGCCCCACCGTTTTCTTTTCCACTAACTAACGCACCCGCGAAACCCCGTCATTATGAAAGTCAACTGACGCGTTTTCTTAAATTCTTAACGCACCATTTAATTGGGTGGTTTTATTCGTTGAATTAATTATATGAATTAATTTTGTCGTTTCTTAACCTGTATTCAATCCGTTGGCGTATTAATAAAATAAGACCAACACACGACTTCTGGAAAAATGTTCGTTGAGAGGATTTGACAGAAACCAAGAGTTATTCATCCTCCTTCGCGAAGAACGCGAAGAACATGAAGAATGTGAGAAATGCAAAGAACGCTGAGCCCTCAGAAATCGACGACGCGACACCAAGTTCCACGACGCCAGCGATTCTTCTTCCGCGACGTTCTTCCGCGACAATCCAACCCCGCGACAACCTTCGATCGGCAGCGACAAGGTAGGGGGTTGCGTCCTTTTTTTTTAAATTTACTTTGTGGATTAAAACAACAAAATAGATTTAATTATTATTAATTAAATCTGTTGTTTCTTGGTCCTCGGAGTTCGTCGACGCAACGCCGGATACCGTGACGACGCGACGATCCCCTCCTTCTACGATGATCAATTCTGCGAAGAACGCGCGTGCGACGACTTGACGAGGTAGGGGTTTGTGAAATATTTTATATTCCCATGATTGTTTCTTTTAAAACAAAGAACCTGGTTTCATAAGAACAATTTTAATTTATTAAAATTGTTTTGATATGTTCTCAATGTTTTGATAATTTCTCCCGACTATTATCATCTAACACGGAGGGTGTGGGCCAAACAAACATGGCTCGACTACCCTCCGCAGTTCTTCATTGATGCGCGGATTGGCGGGCGACGACAAAACATGCCGTAGGGACGATCCGTTGTTTCCGCAGTGAAGAACGGGACCCGGGAAGAGCTTCGGCGTAGACGAGAAGAAAAACGGACCACCGGAGAAACTCCGGGGGCCCGCGGAAGCCACCAGCAGCGCGGGTCGCCAGCGCGGCGGCTGAAGCCATGGCAGCAGTGGCCAGCAGACCCGCGGCCGCGCGGGACCGGCTCACACGCACGGGATGCGGCAAAATCCACGTCCGTTGACTCCAGTGCGACCCCACGCGGGGCCGCGACACCATCTTCCCGCAGGGGGCAGCGCCCCGCGGCTCCTTCGCTCGGCCACTCGGCCGAGCCGAGCTGGGCCGGGTCACGCCTTTTCCGGAACGGGTCGCACCGAACCGGGTCCGACCCGGTTCGGGCCGACCCAGGTGGGGTTGGGCCGGGTCGGCCCGCGCCCATACCCCCTGTCTTCAGACCGTTTTTGGTCTTTTTCCCGTAACATAAGCTACGGGCCTCCGAACAATGCGTCGTCAGTGGCGATGCGATCCTTGGATCGAGTCGGTCGTTTCGGTATATCGCACTCAAGGTTTCAAGATACTTTGAGTTCGTCCGGGTTGGTTCGTACACGAAACCAACCGGGCCCTTGGAGCGGAAATGCTCATATTTTGAGCTTTGGACGTCCGATCGACGTGCCGTCGACATTGTTGAATTACTCTAAGTGAGACGGATCTTTTGGAATACTTCGCTTGAGGTTTGGATGCATGTGGAGTACGATTGGGTTGGTTTTGCCTTAAAAACGAACCGGGCCCCTCGGACGAAAAAGCCAATAACTCTCAGACCGGGCGTCCGATTGACGCGCCGTCTGTGACGTTGAGTTCCTGATGACGATACATGAACTTTTGGATACATCAACTCTGGACTTTGTGTCAGTTGATTTATCAGCTTCTCGGCTCGTGGAGTGGAGCCTCTCAATCGAGTTTGCTGTGTGCGGGAATCCTAGAGCTGGCTGCGACTGCTACTGCGACGACGACTGTGCAGAGATTCTCAGTGGATTCGACGACGACAACAATATCACTCAGCGATCCTTTGTGGGTCAGTGCTACCGATCTTGTGTGGGTCTGATCCTGTGTGGGTCAGAGCTCAGCGGTCCTGTCTGGGCCAGTGCCTACATGTCCTGTGTGGGCCCGATCCTGTGTGGGTCTTTGTGGGGGTTAGTTACCTATCGATCCTTTGTGGGTCAGATCCTTTGTGGGTCATTGCGTGGGTTAGTACCTATCGATCCTTCGTGGGTCTGACGACTTAGATGGATCAGTGATCATCTATATCGTCATTTGAAGAAGTATACCTGTGTGAGCTGAGACTCTAGTTTAATTTCCTTTGTGGATTGTGTTGAGCTATCCTGTGTGGATTTTACGTTTTGCTTTCCTATGTGGACTAAGTTGTACCTGAGCTCGGATGTTGGATCCGAGCATGAATTGATGACTTAGGTATATGTATGGGCATATACCTAAGCCGTGTCGGATGTTACTTCATGATTTGTATCTTTCCTTTGTGGTTTATCCTTTGTGGATTCTGGGAGAACTTCGGGGGTCTCGGGGTCCCTACTGAGTAGCTTATACTCACCCCTTCACGGGCTATGCCCGCACTTCGTTGTGTTGGTTGCAGACGACGGATAGCGCTAATCACGGTGGAGGATTGCGGAGCCGGACGATACCTGGAGGTGTACCACTGGGCAGAGTGTACTCGGAGCGGACGACTGGACCGAGGAGCAGTGGAGGCTATCTGTACTCACCCTTCAGTTGGGACTTCCAGTGGATGACTCGACATTGCGGATTTACTTTTCAGATGCTGTTTTTCCCCTTTCAGTTGTACTTTACAGTTGGGCTTGTATTTCCGGCCCCTTTTACTTTTCTGCACTTACTATTGTACCAGCTTTTACTTAGTGTTTACTTCTTCCGCTTGCTTACTCTATGGAGCTTGTTTACTTTATAAAGGCAATGCCTTCCCTTTTTACCAGGATTTACGCCTTGGTGCGAGTCGCCAGCCCCTGGCCTATGGAAGGCGGGCTTGGGGTAGTCAAGGCACGTGCCCCGAGGATGGGTCGTGAAAAATTGTTATCATAGGAGTTCGGTTCTACCGCAGACCCGAGTCTTTCTTCTATGTGAAGCAATAGTGTTTAGCATATTGGGTGTGGTAATCAGTCCAGGGAGTCCAGTGTTGGTGCGGTGGCCGACGTATCCGTACACTAGGACCCTGACTTATGATTTCCGACTTAATGCATGAAAACATTGATTGCATTTGTTTCACGTTTTCTTTGTGATTACTTCATATCAACTCACCAGGTATACTGTTCTGACCGTGGCGCACCTGTTTTTTTTTTCAGGATGGCCCCACGACTACACCCAGCTAGAGTTCCGAGAGTGGTACGTGACGACAACCCGCTGAGTGACGAGGCCTCGGTACAGGGCCCTTTGACAGCAGAGGCACCAGCGGTACCTCTACCCGCCGAGCCACCGATGCTTCCAGCACCAGCCGCTGACGATGCACGTCACCTCAGTGCACTGCATGAGTTCCAGCACCAGCGACCGCCCAGGTTCTGTGGGGAGATAGACCCCCAAGCAGCAGTGGACTGGCTGGAGGCAGTGGTGCGAGTTTTCTGACTAGTGAGGACACCATCAGACCTCATGGTGATCCTCGCTGCGAGCCTACTGCACGCAACAGCAGGACGATGGTGGAGCTTGATGCTCCAGGTGCACGATGAGGCCTCTCTCATCTGGACAGACTTTGAGGGCCTCTTCCACTCAGAGTTCGTCCCGGACACCCTCCGTGCGGTGCGCATCCAAAAGATTCTTCAGCTGCGGCAGGGCAGGTTAATAGTCACCCAGTACTCGATGAGATTCACCGATCTCTCACGCTACTCGACCGACATGGTACAAGACTTTTTCTTCTAGGACCGGACCTTTGAGTAGGGTTTGAGACACGAGATCAGGGCATCACTGATCTCCCTCAGCATCCCGACCCAGCAGGAGTACTGGAGCGAGCCCTTTTGATCGAGAGCTTTCTTGCTGAGACTTCTTTAGCAGCGAGACCTACTACAGGGCGGCAGGTAGCAGAGTCTTCCGTAGTAGGCAGCCGACGGATGACTCAGGGGTCCAGGCACACCATACCCTCATGCATACGGCCTCATGACACTGGCTTAGTAGTGCGGGGAACACAGCGTGGAGCCAGTCTTTCGAGAGGCAGGCAGTGCTACACTTGTGGTGGGCAGGGTCACATGGTTCGGGACTGCCTGACCCATCCTGCCGAGGAGCAGCAGACAGTTGAGGGGCCACCCAGGCAGAGGTAGAGGGTCAACCGTGGTGGTCCGCAGGGAGGAGGCAGACGAGGCAGCGGAGCTGGCTGAACAGCAGGTGGTGGGCGACGCTTTGAGGCTCTACCACCACCACCACCACCAGGAGGCCCGCCCCGACCACAGGGAGCTGGCGGGCAGAGACAGGCACAACTCCAGGCAGCAGAGGCCTACGACCACGGCGCGCCCGAGATGATTCGAGGTATGATCTGTGTCTATTCCACCCTTCATGCAGTTCATATAGACACAGGAGCGAGTCACTCTTTCATAGCCGCTGCCCTTGTTCGGAGCTTGGAGATTCCGACAGAGTCGTTGCCTCGATACTTACGGCTAGAGACTCTTACGGGAGCAGACTCGACGATTACACACTGGTTCAGGCAGTGTGAGCTTACTCTAGGAGGCGAGAGCTTTGGCTAGGATCTTCTTGTAGCGGCGTCGAGGCCTTACGACGTCATCTTTGGCATGGATTGGTTATCTACAGTCCATGCACAGATTGACTGTATTAGGTGCAAGGTGCGATGTGTACGCACCGACGGGAGCAGGTTCACCTTCACCGGCGAGAAGGGAGACTTCGCAGCACATGATGGAATTGCGCATAGGAGAGGACATCCTATCACTCATCAGTTGGCTAGCCTCATCCTAGGAGCTGTTGACGTGAGGAGTCCTAGTTTTCCTGCAGTGGTGGATTAGTACGCGGACATCTTTCCTGACGACGTTCCAGGGCTACTTCCTCGCAGAGATGTAGAATATCATATTGATCTGTACCCTGGGACAACCCCGATATCCACTCCAGCATATCAGATAGCCCCCGCTGAGCTTTGAGAGCTACGGGTACAGTTGGAGGACTTGTAGGGAAAGGGTTTCATCCGACCCAGTGTTTCACCCTCGGCTTCACCGATTTTGTTCACCAATAAGGCGGACGGGAGCTTACGACTTTGCGTCGATTATCGTCGCCTGAACCAGGTGACAGTGTTGAACAAGTATCCGCTACCGAGGATTGAAGACCTCTTCGATCAGCTCAAGGGAGCACGGTGGTTCTTGAAGATTGACCTCAGGTCAGGCTATCATCAGCTCAGAGTTTGAGACGAGGACGTGCAGAAGACAGAATTCAGATGTCGGTATGGCCACTATGAGTTCTTGGTTATGCCATTCGGCGCAATCAATGCTCCAGCAGTGTTCATGGGCCTCATGAACAGGATCTTTCAGCCATACCTCGATCGATTTGTCGTGGTCTTCATCGACGACATTTTGATTTACTCGACGACTGAGGAGGAGCACGCCTACCATTTACGTGCTGTACTAGACACACTCCCAGAGCACCAGCTTTATGGAAAGCTCTCGAAGTGTCAGTTCTGGATACGTGAGGTCCACTTCTTGGGGAACGTCATTTCTGATGCAGGAGTTGCAGTGGATCCTACGAAGATTGAGGCGGTGCTAGCTTGGGAAGCACCCAGGAGTGTGATAGTGGTGCGGAGTTTCTTGGGACTAGATGGATACTATCGGAGGTTTGTACCATACTTCTCCAGAGTCGCAACACCACTCCCAACTTTGAAGAAGAAGGGGAAACCCTTTGTGTGGTCAGACAGATGTCAGCAGAGCTTCCAGAAGCTGAGACAGAGATTGACCAGCACACCTATCTTGAGGTTGCCTAAGGAGGGAGTAGGGTACGTAGTCTACTGCGATGCATCATGGACCTGACTCGGATGTGTCCTGATGCAGGAGCGGGCAATGATCGCTTATGGATCACGTCATTTGAGGCCGCATGAGCAGAACTACACTACCCATGACCTGAAGTTAGCAGCAGTGGTCTTCGCCCTTAAGACATGGCGACACTATCTGATGGGCGAGCGCTTTATAGTCTTTTCTGACCACCAGAGTCTCAGGTACATCTTCTCGCAGAAGGACATGAATCTGAGACAGTGGCGATGGCTCGAGTTCCTCCAGGACTATGACTTTGGGATAGTCTATAATTCTGGGAAGGGGAATGTGGTAGCCGATGCTCTCAGCAGGAGGATGGGCATTCAGCTACTTGAGGAGGCGACAGAGAAGCTAGCCGCTTTGCAGATATCATTCATGGATAGAGATGGAGCAGCCTTCCTCCAGTCTCTCACAGTCACCCCTCCACTACTATAGTGGGTCAGAGAGGCACAACATGGGGATGCTGACTGTGAGACACGACGTGCACAGATATCCTCAGGATAGGCACCTGATGGCTTCTCCTTTGGAGCAGGGCACGAAATCCTTTTCAAAGGACGTACCATGGTACCAGTAGCTTTACGAGAGAAGGTTCTTAGAGAGTTTCACACTTCTCCTTTTTCGGTACATCCTGGAGTGGCGAAGATGTACCAGGACCTCAGACGACAACACTGGTGGCCAGGCATGTAGAAGGCTGTGGCAGAGTTCGTTTCTCGATGCCTCACCTACCAGCAGGTGAAGGCAGAGCTTCCGGTTCCAGCAAGCCTGGTACAGCCCTTGGAGGTCCCGGAGTGGAAGTGGGACGACATATCTATGGACTTCGTGACCGGACTTCCATGCACTTTCAGAGGTCGCGACTCTATCTGGGTGATTGTCGACCGACTCACCAAGTCGGCTCACTTCTTACCCATCAGAGAGCAGGGCTCAGTGGAGATCTTGGTGCGTCTCTACGTTCAAGAGATTGTACGGCTTCACGGTGTGACATCATCTATCGTCTCCGATCGAGATGCTCGCTTTACTTCCCGGCTTTGGAAGGGGTTGCAGGAGGCGTTCGGGACGCAGCTACGTCTGAGCACTGCCTTTCACCCTCAGACGGATGGTCAGATGGAGAGGACCATTCAGACTCTCGAGGACATGCTCCACGCATGTGGCCTCGACTTTGGTCGCAGCTGGGAGGACCACCTACCCTTGGTGGAGTTCGCGTACAACAACAACTTCCACTCCACCATCGGGATGGTAACATATGAGGCGTTGTATGGCAGACCTTGCAGATCTCCTTTGTGCTGGACAGACCCTGGGGAGTCAGCACTTGTGGGACCAGAGATGGTCCAAGCCACGACATAAAAGGTCCAGGTTATCTAGGAGCGGATGAGGACAGCTCAGAGCCGGCAGAAGTCTTACGCTGACAAGAGGCGGAGGCCACTAGAGTTCGAGGATTGCAACCACGTCTTCTTGCGTGTCTCACCTCGATGCGGATTACGTAGATTTGGCCTAGGCAGCAAGTTGTCTCCACGCTTCATAGGACCATTCCAGGTCCTCAGCAGGATTGGCGAGGTGGCTTATCGCCTGGCTCTACCACCTTAGTTGCACCGGGTGCATGACGTCTTCCACGTATCTCAGCTGAGAAGATACGTGCATGACCCGACACACATCATTGACCATGGGGAGCTAGATGTGGATGATGGGGGGACTTTTGCGGAGGTCCCAGTGGAGATCGAGGATCGACAGGAGCGGGTCCTACATGGACGATCGATTCCTCTTTTGCGCATTAGATGGCAGCACGGGAACCTCCAAGAGAGCACTTGGGAGCGGGAGGCTCAGATACGTGCTCAGTACCCACATTTGTTTCCCTAGTTTATGATGTATCTTTATGGGGACGTAAAGCCCTGAGCTGAGAGTGATGTAAAGACCCAAAAAAATTCAAGGAATTTGTTTTTCTTAATTTTCTTTGGATTTTTACAAGAACGCAGTTTCTGACGACACCTGATTCCGAGGCCCGGTGTGCCCGGAATCATTTTTCGAAGTTTGGCTCGGGTACATTTAGTGAACGGACGAGCGGGTTTTTCTAACTTTTGAACCGGTGCTCGGAATCGAATTCTGAGGGCACCAATGGAATCACAGCCCCGGTAATTGCTTAGAAACGCCTCTTCCGGAGTTGCGTTTGCTCGGGTGTGGTTTTTAATTTTAGGGTTTAAAGTTAAGAAATAAAATAATTGGTACGACAAACTTTATTTTATTTCACATAAAGCCACTTGAAAGCCACTTTAACTGCTTAAGATGAGTTGATGCGGATAAGGTGCTATCCAAAAATATCCTACCCTCTTGGTAGGATATTTCTGAGGTGTGGCCCACACGAGCCCCACCATTTCTTTTCTGCTAAGTAACACACCTGCGAAAACCCGTCATTATGAAAGTCAACTGACGCGTTTTCTTAAATTCTTAACGCACCATTTAATTTGGATGTTTTATTCTTTGAATTAATTCTATGAATTAATTTAATCGGTTCTGAACCTTTTTTCAATCTGTTGGCGTATTAACAAAATAAGGCCAACGCACGACTTCTGGAAAAATGTTCGTTGAGAGGATTTGACGAAAACCAAGAGTTCTTCATCCTCCTTCGCGAAGAACGTGAAGAACGTGAAGAATGCGAAGAATTCGAGAAACACGAAGAAAGCCAAGCCCTCGGAAGTCGACGACGCGACGCCAAGTTCCGCGACGCCGGCGATTCTTCTTCCGCGACGTTCTTCCGCGACAATCCAACCCCGCGACAACCTTCGATCGGCATCGACAAGGTAGGGGGTTGCGCTCTTTTTTTTAAAAAATTTACTTTGTGGATTAAAGCAACAATATGGATTTAATTATTATTAATTAAATCTGTTGTTTCTTGGTCCTCGAAGTTCGTCGACGCAACGCCGGATACCGCGACGACGCGATGATCCCCTCCTTCCACGACGATCCATTCTGTGAAGAACGCGCGTGCGACGACTTGACGAGGTAGGGGTTTGTGAAATATTTTATATTCCCATGATTGTTTCTTTTAAAACAAAGAATCCGGTTTCATAAGAACAATTTTAATTTATTAAAATTGTTTTGATATGTTCTCTATGTGTTGATAATTTCTCTCGACTGTTATCATCTAACGCGGAGGGTGCGGGCCAAACAAACACGGCCCGACTACCCTCCGCAGTTCTTCGTTGATGCGTGGATTGGCGGGCGACGACAAAACATGCAGCAGGGACGATCCGTTGTTTCCGCAATGAAGAACAGGACCCAGGAAGAGCTTCGGCGCAGACGGGAAGGAAAACGGACCACCAGAGCAACTCCGGGGGCCCGCGGAAGCCACCGGCAGCGGCTGCGGCCAATGGACCCGCGGCCGCGTGGGTCCGGCTCACACGCACGGGACGCGGCAAAAGCCGCGTCCGCTGACTCCAGCGCGGTCCCACGCGGGGCCGCGACACCATCATCACGCGGGGGCAGCGCCCCGTGGATCCTTCGCTTGGACACTCGGCCGAGCCGAGCCGGGCCGGCCCGACCGGCCGGGTCGCTCCCTGGCCGGACCGGGCCGCGCCGAACCGGGTCCGACCCAGGGGGGTTGGTCCGGGTCGGCCCGGGCCCAGACCCCCCGTCTTCGGACCGTTTTCGGTCTTTTGCCCTTTACTTGAGCTACGGGACTCCGAACGATGCGCCGTCTGCGGCGATGCGATCCTTGGATCGAGACGGTCGTTTCGGTATATCGCTTTCAAGGTTTCGGGATACTTTGAGTTCAGCCGGGTTGGTTCGTACACGAAACCAACCGAGCCCTCGGAGCGGAAATGCTCATATCTTGAGCTTCGGACGTCCGATCGACGTGTCGTCGACTTTGTTGAATTCCTCTAAGTAAGACGGATCTTTTGGCATACTCTACCCGAGGCTTGGACGCAGGTGGAGTACGGTCGGGTTGGTTTTGCCTTAAAAACCAACCGGGCCCCTAAGACGAAAAAACCAATAACTCTCAGACCGGGCGTCCGATTGACGCGCCATCTGCGACGTTGAGTTCCTGATGACGATACGAAACTTTTGGATACATCAAATCTGGACTTTGTGTCAGTTGATGTATCAGCCTCTTGGCTCGTGGGGCGGACCCTCCTGAACGAGCTTGCTGTGTGCGGGAACCCTAGAGCTGGTTGCGACTGCTACTGCGACGACGACTGTGCAGAGATCCTCAGTGGATTCGATGACGACGACTACAGCACTCAGCGATCCTTTGTGGGTCAGTGCTACCGATCCTGTGTGGGTCCGATCCTGTGTGGGTCAGCGCTCAGCGGTCCTGTGTGGACCAGCGCCTACAGGTCCTGTGTGGGCACGATCCTGTGTGGGTCTTTGCGGGGGTTAGTTACCTATCGATCCTTTGTGGGTCAAATCCTTTGTCGGTCATTGCTAGGGTTAGTACCTATCGATACTTCGTGGGTCCGATGACTTAGATGGACCAGTGATCATCTCTATCGTCATTTATTGAAATATACCTGTGTGAGCTGAAACACTGTTTTACTTTCTTTTGTGGATTGTGTTGAGCTATCCTGTGTGGATTTACGTTTTACTTTCCTTTGTGGATTTTGTTGAGCTATCCTGTGTGGATTTTACGTTTTGCTTTCCTGTGTGGACTGGGTTGTACCTGAGCTCGGATGTTGGAGCCGAGCGAGAATTGATGACTTAGGTATATGTATGGGCATATACTTAAGCCGTGTCGGATGTTATTTCGTGATTTGTATCTTTCCTTTGTGGATTATCCTTTTTGGATTCTGGGAGACCTTCAGGGGTCTCGGGGTCCCTACTGAGTTGCTTATACTCACACCTGCACGGGCTATGCCCGCACTTCGTTGTGTTGGCTGCAGACGACGGACAGCGCTGATCGCGGTGGAGGATTGCGGAGCAGGACGGTACCTGGAGGTGGACCACTGGGAGGAGTGTACTCGGAGCGGACGGCTGGACCGAGGAGCGGTGGAGGCTATATGTACTCACCCTTCAGGTGGAACTTCCAGTGGACGGCTCGATGCTGTGGCTTTACTTTTCAGTTGTTTTTTTCCCCTTTCAATTGTACTTTACAGTTGGGCTTGTATTTCCGGCCCCCTTTACTTTTCTGCACTTACTGTTGTACCAGCTTTTACTTAGTGTTTACTTCTTCCGCTTTCTTACTCTGTGGTTCTTGTTTACTTTATAAAGGAAATGCCTTCCCTTTTTATCAGGATTTACTCCTTGGTTCTAGTCGCCAGCCCCTGGCCTATGGAAGGTGGGCTTGGGGTAGTCACGGCACGAGCCCCGAGGATGGTTCGTGACATCAATGTCCAAGATGAAACTATTTTTTTAATCTAAGTATAAAAATATTATGGAAAATGTTGGTGGTTTTATTTTAGAAGAACAACCATCAGGAAAATTTGAAGAAGCTAACAAGAAAAAAAGCAAGAGAAAAGAAGCAACATATCCTCCTGAAAAGCCGAAGAAAGAAAAGAATGTACCAGATTAGGTTTTTTAAAACTAGATAAAAGAAAAATATTATAAGAAATCAAGGGATATATAAATTGGATATGACATTATAAAGGGTAAGGATTTGAAAATATGGGCTACAGAAACATCATAAGTAGATGAAAATAGATATAAAAAAATAGAGGATGCATGATACTCAGATTTGTGTAATTTGTTAAATGGATTTAAAAGAGCCTCAGAAAATATAATCCTAATAGCTTCTCATGCCGATAAAATTATTCTAGAAGCTATATTATCATTTAAAGAAACATTATTGATTAATTTTTATATTCCTTTGACCAATAATGGAAAAGAAAAGGTTGGGGAAGAAGTTTCAGTACAAAAAAAAAAATAATCAGAATCACAGTCATCAAGAAAGGGAGCTCTTAGAACTATGAGATAACCTAAAGAAGAGATTGACAAGGAAGTGAATGAAGAAGATTGTGGATAAGGAAAAAAATAAAAATATGAAGAATAAAATTAATGAAAAAAATGAGATGATAATGAATAAGAATAATAATACAAAGAAGTGGAAACACAAATTGAGGTAGAGAAATAATAATTATAGGTTCAAGAACATGATGGAAAATAAGGAATTAATGATGAATATACAAAATTAGAAAAGGAATCATTAGATTCATCATCATCCTAATCTATTTTACCTTCCAAAATTGATAAAGAAGAAAAATAACAATGTACATAAGAGGAAAAATCAACTTCAAAATAGGAATCTCGTACATCATCATAGAAAGATAAAAAAATAATACAATTCAAAAAAAAAGGTTGATGAAAAAACCAAGACTGGTAAAGATGTGGATATTATTGTCATATAATAGACTAAAAAAGTCTCAAATAAATTTTTAATTTTTTTTAGAAGAAACACAATAAATATGATACAAGAATAAGTAGAACCAAACCTCCTAATATTGAACCCGGTCAATTGGATTCAGAGGCTATAATAACACAAAATGTTTTTGATTTAAAATTTTTTTACATGAAAATTTTAGAATCTAAAATTCTCTATTTTTCAAACCATGAATCAAGGTGTTAGCTGATTTATAATTGTTTATGTGAAAAATAAAAATTGATAAATGTTTTAATCGAAATAGTCATTTGGATTGAGGTAGAGTTCAATATTTTCATGAAAATTATTAGACTCATAAAAGATCATATAATCAAATGTTGGAGTGGTCTCCTCAAGTCGACTCTTATATTCAATTAAATGAAGACAAATTTGATGATATATATAAAATCATTTTAAATTAAATATTTTATTTCAATTAGTTCTCTTTAAATAAGGATGATAGAGTGAATTTCATTAAATAATTAAAAGATATCATATATGAATGTACTAAGGATGTGAATGGTTTAAAATAAATGATCTGAGAAATAGATTAAGAGTTGACCAAACTATGATCTTATGAAGATAAAGTGATGGTATTGATGGATCAGAACAAAGTGTTTTCTAATGAAGTTAAATGTTTGAAATCTAAAGACTGGTTGAAAAAATAAAGGATTATAAATGTTGAAAAATATTGGATGGAGTTCATGAAAATGATGGAATTTGGAAAAACCACGATGAAGATATGTTTCACATTTATCTCTTTATAATTATCAATTTATTTCTTCATCAAACTTTTGTAAAACATTTGAATGTTTGTTAATGAATTGTCTTTTCACAAATATCCAATTTTTCTAAAAGTTTTCTAATTATAATTGGATATATTTTATTTAATATTTTTCATGGATGATTAGTAAGTTCAATTTTTTTTTATATTGTTTTTATAACTTTTCCAGAATCCAAGTATTCATTCCCCATTCCTTTTTGGAAACAAAAAAATAGGGGAAAATATTATTAAAGGGGAGATGAATTTTTTAATGGGGACGTTGTAATATAAATGGGATATGATTTATTAAGGGGGATAATAATATCATTAGGGGGAGAATAATTCATAAGGGGAAAAGATTTATTATTAAAGAACAAATTTAAAACCTTCCATCATATTCCCCCATCGTATTTAAAAGAGTTAAACAATCAGGGGGATTTAAGGTTTATAGAACATATCTGTATATGAATTCCTAAAAATAAAAGAGGGATGTATTTTTTTTAGTGTAATTTTTTTATTTATGTTTTGGGGTTTGTTTTTTCCAAAAGGGGTTTATTGTTGAGTCAGAGGTTATACTTAATAATTTTCAATTACTTTAGATTTTAAAATAACAAACACTTTCTTAAAATATGTTTACTTACATTTTATGTTCCATGCTTTATGGAATGTTTTTTAGAAAACATTGTATTTTACCATAAATAGAATATGTTTTTAATGTACTATTAATATGATATTTACATTATTCAATAAGATTGTAATATTGGGGACACATCAAATTTATAAGATGTACTTTTAATCAGGCATAGAAATATACTTTTGTCTTGTATTTAGTACGGACAAAATTCATAACAACCAGAATAATTCGGGTAGCTATTTATTAGACTAAACCTTATAAGGATTATCATATTTAAATATTATAAGGAATTACATCGATCTAACTATGTATATAATTATAATAAAAAAGATTATTTCTATTATATGGGATAAAATTAACACGGTAATGGTGTTAATCATTATAACTTCAGAAATTCTATTACAATGAGTAGTCAGGCACCAACTGTCTTAGACTATTTCCACAAACATAGAAATATATTCATTGGGATAATAACTATAAATATCAAGTCATTTGAAGAGTTTGGATCTAGTTTAATACATTATATCTGAGGATTTATCTATTTGAACCACTCATTTTGAGTTACTGTAATTATTTATAGAGTTTTTCATTCTATGGAATCGTTTCCAAGTTGTTTCCACAAGAACATAGGTAATTGAAATCATCATTTGATCATCAATATGATTGGGGGATTCTTGGGATAGGAAGATATTGAATCAAATCCATTATATAGAGATCTTATGAGGATATGAAGATAGTGTCGATTATCATATCAAGGGATTATGAGGATATGAATACTAATCTAATACGATCATCATATTGAGGGATTTCCTATTAATGAATGAAATGATTTACTATAAGTATAAATCAATAGATAACTTTAGTCAATGTTATTGACTACCATACTCTTATGGTTAAAGGAGGTGAATCTTTTAATAATAGTATACAATTCATTCATAATTTTATATAGCAATTTTATTTCTTTTTTCAAAAAAATCTAATATTACACTAAAATTTACAAAAATTAGTTATCACACATAGCATTCTATACAACATATTTTATCATAGTTATCCTGATTATGATGAAAACCCTAGTTTCATTTAATTATATCCTTGGGGATTATGATTCTCTTACTCTAATATAATTGGTCAAATTAGGAATCTGATTTTGTGACTAATAATCAGACCGAGATTGAGTGTGTTCACATTACTTAATATTGATTTGTGTTTTTTAGTTTAAATATTTTAAACTGTGTTTTTAAACTACAACTCAAAAACCATATTTTAATTATAGTGATCTATGTTAATTCTCACAATCCTATAAAATTTTATTTCAGTTTTTTGGCTGAGAATTCTAATGCGGGTTTTATGAGACTTGTGAAGGGTTTTATGGATTAAAAAGGATCCAATTTCACTATTCATCTATCAAGACACTGTAATGTTGAGGGTAGGATACACATGCCTAAAAGTGGTTTTGTTTAATATAATACCTCATTAAGATCATTTCATAATATTAAATAACATATAACCTACTTAATACTTTATAAAATAGATTATAAGTGGTCATTGGATTAATATTTATTTTAGGGTATTTTTATTTAATAATATTTATTTATTGTGTCTGTCTGAACACCATAAGGTAATGTTTTTTGGGGTATTTTTGGTTTTTGATAAAAAAAATTTGTTTTCTAAAGTAAATATGAAGTGATTTGATGATTTATATGTAAATGGGTTTTATAAATTGATTTTACATGAAATGAATCATATATCCAATGTTTTTTGTAATGGTTAGAGTTTCTTGGGTTTTGAGAAAAATATATTGCAACAATTTTTAAAATGTATTTAATTTTAGAAAAAATATTTTAGTGGAAATAGAATTTGATATTTTTTCTTTGATGAAAACCAATGGATACCAAGTTATTTTAGGAATAACTTTGGTGGGTTTTGGAATGTGCAAAATGGATGAGGATAGTTTTTAGAAATTTGAGCAGGAATGACCTATGTATCTTTGAATTGTGTGTTCTTATTAATGTGAGGTGGTATGTTTGAGAGAGATGGGTAATATATGATTTAAGATTTATTGGTAGGGAAATTATTGAGTAATCGAGTATGAAATTTATGGTTTGATGGATTGGATCTCTTAGATTGATATTTAATAAGATATTCCAATGGTCTGGAAAACCAATATATGGAATTAGAATTTAGTAATTATTTATTATAGTAGGGAGATATATATGTGTAGATGATGGTTAATAAATAGTATTGTGGGGTCTATGGTAGTATTCATGCGATGTTCTAGAATTTTGGTAGTTAGTAGAAATAATATACTTAGAGAACTGTTTTTGAGATAAGAGAGCGTTGATGGATAATATGAATTAAAATGATACCAATTTTGTGATAACTGATATCTATATATTTTTTCTATATTTTCTTATGTTTTTATAAGTCTTTTAGTTGAATATTAATTGATTTAATATGAGACACATTCTTAATTTCATTGTAGGTTGTGTCCTTAGGGCAGGGCCAACATTTTGATGAATATAGAGGAAATCTGGTTATTCTGGGAAGATAATGGAATTTTCACAATAATGTTAAGGAGCATGGTACACCACCAGTAAATAAAAATAAATACAAGATATAAAATGAGTCAAACATATCATGTTTGACATTTTAATAATACTTTCCCTAACATATTAAATCTATGAGATGCTATAGAGGTTCAAAATTGTTGATGGGGGAAGAAATTAAGTTTTATAATATATTAATATATGATTAATGTCGTGAATAAATTTCAAGACATGAGAAATAATCACGAAATGAAATATGTAAACAAAAATAAGTGGAAAAAGAAAAAAAATTCAAGAGCATGCTTTTCATTGTGTAAACATATTACATGATGTGAATCTTTCGCAACGAGACCAAATTTGTTCTTTGACAAATCTATTCAACTAAAGACTAACTATTTGTCCTGGAATGGACATTAACTGTTACTTTGGACCTTAAAAATCATAGGAATTATTTTTAAGATTATAAAGGGAATCATGACCAAGATATATGGTATTAATTCAAGGCATATGTAGTTGACCATCAGGAGGTTACTGGTAGGGTTTTGGCCCAGATCTCCTCATAGATAGGGTTTTTTAATTCTAATCTATTTTTTCTTATTTTTATTTAAATTTTGGGTGATTATTAGTTTTATTCATTTATATTATCTTCATTATCCTTCATTTATTTTCTCTCCTATGAATTTGGGTTTATTTTTCATTGGTCACCACCAAATAATGATTGGATAAACACATAAAGGGAGTGAAACTAGCTAAAATGGGAGCGTCCTATTTTTTTTATCTTTCTTCAGTTACATAATGATTTTTTAAATTTTTATTGTTTGGTGATTAAAATTAATCATATTTTTTTATTAAATTATAGACTAGGTGCATTTAGTAGAATACAAAACCAAAAATGACAAATCTAATTAATTCATGACCACTGAATTGAGTTATTGTTATACTTTTACAATATGATCCTAATGCATCATGATATTTTAATTACTCTATACATGAATAATTATGGTTCAAGGATATATATATATAGTTATGAGCCATCTATTAAATTGATAATATTAATTTATTTCACAACAAATGAGTATTATGTTTTTGTAAATTTAGTAAGGATTTCTTTTTTAGCAAAACTAATCATGGAACATGTTCCCCTCTTTTGTAAATTTCTCTTTGATTTTTGTTTTATTTAAATACGTTCAATAGTTATATAAAATAAATAAATTGAATTATAATAAACCAACCTTTGTTGAAGAGTTGTCACCACAGTATTCTTTTTCTCTATGGGTTTAACCATATACAACGACTATTCTAGGACTTTGTAAAAAGTGTAGTTTAAGAAAATATAAATTTCTATTTTGATTATACTAGAA
The DNA here is from genome assembly GCA_963277665.1 of Viscum album. NCBI lineage: Eukaryota > Viridiplantae > Streptophyta > Magnoliopsida > Santalales > Viscaceae > Viscum > Viscum album. Next base: position 394,554,752 of record OY728151.1, on the reverse strand, counting down.
ATAAAAATCATGTTAGAGTAAATGTGGGTCTTGGTGAGTGTATATTTCATCTTTAGTAAATTGTGTTCTCAAGGGTGTGGAGTCACAATATAGACGTGTTGAGTGTTTGGGATAAAGTGCGATGAGTTGGTAATGGAATATATGGATGATATTAGTTTTGTTTTATGGATTTATTATTGAAAATTATTGTTGAAGATTCTATGAGTTTTGGTTGGGAGAATTTAATGACCTATATCTTTAAATGTTGACGAGACATAGGTTGGGTCGGCTTATTAAGAATTTTGAGATGAAGGGATTTTAAAATTTAGTTAAAAGATCAGGATTGTATAATTTGTTGTTTAATAAATGTTAAAAATAAAATTTTGGAAATGGATTGGATTGTGAGAAATTATGGGAGAATGAATCCACTATGACTAGGAGCACCTTGAGGATTGTAGATAGTAGCCAGCCCCACCATACCACCTATTATAGCCAACTTAATTCTTGGTGGCATTAAACTAGGATCCCAAGGGCCTCTATAGGAGTCCAGTGAGAGCAACCAAATTTTATAAAACCCCTATATTTTTTTAAATGAGGGTAAAAATTATATTTTACCCTCTAATTAATAGGATCCCCCCTCATGGGTAACTTTTCCTAAATTATTCATGAAGGCGGAGGCCATTCCTCGTCTCCATAACTTTTTCAACTTTTTACCTATTTAATCAAGGTGCCATGGAGTTGTTTTATTATACTAATCATATGAAATAAATTCTTTAACCTCTTACATTTATCCACTCCTCCATTATGAATTAATTTTTTTTGTCAAAATAGGTTTTGTAATTTTTATTTAATCATATCATGATGGAATAATATTTAAATAAATTTATATTTATGGTGCTCTATATGTATATAGTGAAAGGAAGGTTGTATTATCTCTATTTTAAATTTTGTGTCTTTTTCTATGTCAATAATTTTTTTTCTTCAGTGTCATTTGAAATTTGGGGTTAAATTTATGATCAATTTGGTATTGAAATTATAGTATTTTTCATGTCATAGGCTCAAAAGTGTGCTAAGAGTGGGCTACACTCCATTGCTTAGAGTTTATTCCTTGTTACACTGTCTGATGAATTTTCATAGATTTAGGCTCATTATTAAATTTTTCTATAAAATGTTTCATGATTATGTTGTGATATATTATGAATAATATATGTTCTAACTAGATTTATTGTGATAAAAATGATTTTGGATTCAATAATTAGATTCCTGGTTATGGTAAGTGGCCTTTACACATTTGGAATAGTGATTTATTGGAAATTTATTTTGATAGTAGGAATCTTATATGATGATACCTCATGAAGTGAATTATAATGGGTGGGGGTGGGGGGTCTATGAGATGATTTCAATTGAGACATGATCGATATTGTATTATTTTTTACACCATGTTTTGGAAAACTCTAGAAAATATCATTTTTTAATTGTGTGGTTCTTAGATTTCTTCTACATTAAAGATTTAATATGAATTGAATTTTGAGAAAAAGTATTCATGAGTTTTGATGATGGTTTTTTCTTATATTAATTTTATAAATTATTATATATGAGTTGTATGCTTATTTCAATAGAGATTGTTGCATTATATTGTAGAATTTAGAATATTTGTAAGAGTAAGAAAAATTGTAATGTAATTATTCTATAATTAGATAAAGCAGAAAGATTATTTATTTTAATTATATAATTGTGGTTTGATACTCATATATTATTCCATTATTATTTACTATAGAATTATAGGGTTTATCTTTGTTATTTATTTTTACATGGTGGAATATTTCATGTTACAATAATTAAGGCCACCAAATACTTATGCACTACTGGAATTGTGTTTTACATATTAATCATTCTAGTTATGCCACATTGTTTCTTAGTAGAGTGTATGTAGAAATAGAGGCTGTCAAATAATACACTATATGGGAATATGTTACAACATAGTGATGTTAATTATGGTATAGAATTTTTCAGATCTCATCAATTATTTTAAGATAGATATAAACCAAAATTTTTATATCATAAGTTATTTGTAGATCACACTATAATTTCCAACCATAATGAAGTCATGATCTTGAATATTATAAAATGGATTATTATTTCATTAGTATGTAATGAAAAAACATTTTAATAGGAATTTAGACATCCCAAAGGGAATTCTAGAGACTAATTTAATAGGATAGAGGAGAAGAATATTGGTCTACACTTAATACAATATCTAGAATCACTTGTGGAGGTTTTGAATGATTAAAAATATTATTAACCCTTGTTTATCTTTATTGTTATTGGATTTCAAGCCCATATTTATAATCTGAAAATATTTTTCATTTTGATAATAAGTTAAGAACATAGAAAGTTGTATCAAACCATTAGATAGCAATCATTATCCACTTGATAAAAAGAGTATGTGTAACCAATAAATATATTGTATCAAATGTGTTCCATCACTCTATATCTCATATCATCACTTTATATCATTCATGGATACATGATTTAAATACTATGAGAATTATTAATTTTAGGCATGGTTTTTTGGTAAAAACTTATTCACCCCTCTCTTAGTGATTATTCATATCTCACATAGGCCTACACATTAAATAAAGGTTAGTTACTTCATTTAGTTTTTAATCAAATAATGTTGCTCTTATAGAATTTCATAGAAATTGATTTAAATATTCTAAAGGATAGGAGTATTATACTTTATTGATAATATATTTTTATAAGAATGATATATGAATATCACAAAATCATTCAACAAAAAAGTATTTCCAATGTTATACATAAATGATATGAATTTATAGAAGTTGAATATGGTTCTACATCTCTATATATTGTCTCACAAATTCTTCATAACATGTATAATAGTGTTCAAATTACAAAATTGGTATAAAAAATATATTATAGAATAAAAATAATATTGAAGATGATAATAGAGAACATAATGCTTTACTTTTACCCCTCTTAGAGAGATTATTCATATCTGTATTTGGCATTAAAATGGTTAATTTAATTTTTTGAAAACTCTATGATAAATAATAAGGATATTTTAAATTTAAGGATGCATGAATAAATCATATCATTCTCAATTTTAGGTTATTTTAGTTTGATAAGATTTGTAGGTGGATGAGTTATTCATACTAGTGAATTAAGGTGTGAGATTTATTAAATGTTATAGTTAAGTTATTAAATATTATACCTTGGAAATTAAATTTCTGATAATTTCCTCTAGAAATTTCAATAAAAATATCTACGTGATTGAGAATCAAGGCATGGATTCATGGATAATTGATAATAGTGGTAGTGTGTTGATAAAATATAAGATATGGATGGGTTGAACTTTTTGGAAGGAAGGAAAATATGAAAAGGATACAACATTTTTTTTAAAATATTTAATAACATTGAATAAAAAAATAATTATAATGAAGAATTAGAAAATGAATATGACTATATGAATTTCAATGTATTTATATAATTATTTTCTAAAGGAATTAAAGGATTTTAAGGTAAATACAAGGGTAAAATTCCATTTAAATGTTTCAATTATAGAAAAATTGGGAACTTTTCATCTTGATTTTATAAGAATGGAGAATAATAGGATGTGAGTGACCAAAAAAATGATTATCAAGGAGAAAAAAATTTAGAAAATGGTTGTAACAGTTGAAAAATATCAACAAGAAAAGAAAATACTAATTGAATAATTAAGGGAAATTTTCTCTAGAAACCTGATGTTATATCTTGTTATGGGGAAGGTAAATAGATTAATATGAATCATAAAATTAAGTTTAATAATAATTTATTTATAGATTTAAATTATTGAATAATCAATCAAATGATGATGGAGGTTGTAGTTAAGGAGATATAAGTGATGAATAGACAATGTAATAGATTCAATTAAGAAAGAATCTTTTCATGTACTTGAAAAAAGAGGATTCTTGAAAGAGACAAGAGAAAATTAAATATTAAAAATTATTAAGTAAATAAATCTCATGACGAATCAAATAGTAAGGAAATTATTTTGATAGAAATAAATTTCACATGGATGATGGGTGATCACAATTAAATCCCAATTGAAATGTAAAATATTCTTGAGATTACTATTTGAAATCTAATTTCAACGAGACCGGAGATGATTAATCTAATGGTGAATATTGTTGAAGGTGATAATTACTTGAATAAATATTAATTTTAATTATATTTTTTTTCAAGGAAATTTGAGAATATTTTTAAATTAATTGTGAATGTTTTTGATGTCACTAATAAAAGTGAATATATTATTATAAATATTAAAATTATTATCTTGGACACTCAATACTATAATGAAAATGGTCCTAGAAATGATAATAAAAGAAAGAAAGAAATTTTATAAGAAAATAGTGTAGAAACACTTATTATGATTTCAAATGGTGGTACTAAAAATCATAAATATAGTGAGTTGTATAAGAAAATAAAACTAAATTCTAATATCAGGGAAAAAGAAATATTGAAGGAGGATGTTCTTAAGCATTAGAATATTTTATGAAAATAGTTGATTTCAAATTTTAAGGAAAATGAGTAAACAATTTTTAAGGGATCATATCTCAAACTAAAGAGATTATATTATTCTGGAGTGTATTACTATTTTAGTGTCTATAAAAATAAATCCTTTATGTGTTGGTATAATATTTCACCCCTTAAATTGAATAGAGGAAATGAATTAATTAACAACTAAGATGATGTAAAAATATTCCATATGATACAACATCTAAAAGAGAGGTTAAAATTTCATAATACTTTTGATTATCCTAAGAAAACATATTGGAGGTGACATTAGGAAAGATATTCCATGAAAAATTACATCATATTCTTCCATTATGGATAAAAAATAGAATAATTCCAAATCTGTCAAGAGTAGTAGTAATTAAGAAAAAAAGATAGTTATTGAGGTAGCTTATAATGAATTGAAAATTTTAATGTCCTAGATACTAGATAGTGGATGATTATTTTAGGTGATGTAAAATAATAATCTATCAAATTATATCCAAATTTGCAATGGAGGAACTTTTTATTTTAGAAATATGAGTTCACATACAAAGAAATTAGTTGAAATTACAAAAATTGGTGAAAGGACATTTTAATTTAGTGATGTTCTCTTTGAGGATTTGTTGAGGCACAATTTTATTAAGTGTTTATATACTTTTTTACAATGATAATGAAGTGATATTTCATAATATTGGTCATTTCATCAAGAGAACTAAGAATGATCCAATCATACTTAAGGGAGAATAAAAAATTTAAAAATTATTTCATATTTACAATGAAAAATTAAGTCCCACCTATTTATTAATGATGAGAATGGTCTACGACATAGAAGAATTTCCCATTTGGGCCAAAAGAGAGAGGATAATATTATCAACTATGAAGTTATGAAAAATATTTCCATGTTGAATAATTAATTACTCAATAAATATGACATGTGGCATAATACAATGATAGTGAATAAGAGTCCTATAAAGGTTTATATCAAGCCTATGATCCTTTTTGAGTTGATACATTCACATTTATGTGGTCTGATGAGCTTGAAATCAACTAAATAATATAATTATTTCATTACTTTAATTTTTTATTTTACTCATATGAATTATAGTTTTTATATTGAGTAAGTCATAATCTCTTGATACATTCAAAAACTATTATAGGTTTTCTAAAAAAATAATTTTATGAACTATTAAATGGTTTCAAATCGATAATTAGTTTAAATACAAGAATAAATCTTTTGAGTTATAACATAAGAAATATGGGATAATTCATGAATGAAGTAATATATACACAGTATAACAAAATGGAATTTTTGATCCAAAAAAATGTGTTTTGTGGACATGGGGAGGATCATGTTATCATTTCATGATGCATTGAAATTTTTTGGAGGAAAATAATTGTAATGGGTGTCTACATTCTAAATTTATTCTTACCTTGACTAAATTCAATTAATGTACCCAATGAGATGTGGTATCAGAATAAACCCAATATTAAGATCTTAAATGTATTTAATGTCCTATGTTACATTAATATAAAATAATATTTTTTGGGAATGTTTTTTGAGATGACTGATGATAGGGTATTCCATGGATACACACTTGATGGAATGATTTATTAGTGTTATAATGAGAATCAAAAGTAGTTCATTGTTAAATTTTATGTGATTTTATTGCAAAATCAAAATATGACAAAATATTTATTTATTATTAATTATACAAGTGAATAATCACAATGTGAAAGTGACCAACAACATGGGATAAATGTGGTTTCAATAGTACATTTCATAATTGCCATGTTGATTCTGAAACGTCTAGTGATGAATAAGGAATAGAGAAAGGGGAAAGTATGTTTTCAATTATTATAAAATATATTAAGATTGAAAATATCCTTGGAGACAACAATATAGGATTTAAAACATATAGAATACTGATAAATTCAAATCATACCAACTTTCATTGAGAAGTTAATCTAAAAATGTTGTTTAAGTATTTCAATATTATGATAGTATAGAAACAATGGATGAAGGAAGAATCATATTGAGAATAATGACACTTGCAAATAGGCACCACATCCAGAATAAAACAATATCATTGGAATGAGGTGTGTTACTTAAAATAATTTCAACGATAAAGGAATAATAACATAGATAAAATATTGAATATTATGTAAAGGATACTCTCAAATTAGGGGGGGTATATAATATGGTATGACTCATTCTATAGAAAAAATATTTAAAATGTTCCAAATTTTACTATTGATGTATTCTCAAAATAACTATAGAGTGGTCAAAATTTATTTGATGTTATCAATATTTAATGGAGGACTTTAGGAAAATATTTAAATTAAACAACCTCTGTATTCATTAATGTTGAATGATATTGATTTTTTGAGTTTTATAAGTATTTATTTAGTCATAAGAATGTGTCCTATGAATGGTATTCAAATATAGAGAGAAATATAAAATGAAGGAATTTAAAAAAGGGAAAGGTGGATACCAATATCCATATTGAGGGAGATGACACAGACCCACTTATTGTGATTATATATTTTGAAGAGAATATAATTTTTTAAAATGAATATATATATTTTTATTTTTCTACCCAAATGTTTAAAAAAATTGAGATATATATTATTTATGAGATGAAATATTTTCTGTTCTTGAAAGTCATGAATACAATAGGCTATATTTTTATCTCATGATAAAAGTATAATCATGAATTATTTCTAAAAACGTTGGGGTCAAATACCATTTAATTAAAATAAATGAAAAATAAAACTGTCAAAGAAAAGGGGAAAGTGGATGAAAGAGGTCATACCAATATTTCTTTCCCTTAGACTAAAATCAAAGACCAAAAAGTTAATCACGACATGAAGTTATCCTTTTAAAAATAAGAAATGAGTGGTAATGGAATGTAGCTATAAAGGATAATCAGAAGCCTATTTTATTTAGAAAAATGTAGACTAAAGATATTTCTTAACATTAGTATTTTTTCATAATTCTAGAGCAATATAGAGTAGTAATATTTTATGGAAACAAAATGGATTTGGCACCACATTAAAGGCACTCTTGATTATGACATGTTGTATAATAAAGATTCATATTTACAGATATATTAATATTTATATATGGATTTATATAATAACTCATGTAACTATAGTAAATTATATTTTTTTATTTTATGTTATTTTTAGTCACTATGACTTTCTGGGATTGTTGGTCTAGAAATATAAAATTTTGGATATTTTCGAGTGTCACAAAATTTGGTAAACTGTATGAAGACCATGAATTTTGGTATATAATTGGGCAATTACATTTGTAAGGGTTAACATGTGGTTAGTTTAATAATGTGGAGTACTATGGGACACCATGCACACTAGGTTTGGGTGTCTAGTGTGTAATACACAGTTACCACACTGTTGGGTAAACTGTGCTGGTTTACCATGTGAGTACCCTATGAATTGTTTTTGGAAATTAAAAAGTTGTTTTATTTTTTTAACCTATGTGACCTATTATTTCACCTCCTATACATTACAAGACAAACACAATAGATCTCTCCCCATTGTGCGCCTCTCCACTTCATGACCCGTCTACTTTATTGATGTAATCACAGTTTCTTTACAATCAAAGGTAAAATATCCAAAGTATAGTACCCTATTTGCTTACATTTCCTTTCCCCTAGGTTTCTACCCACAACAATATATGATATAAAATGAATCTTTTTAGGTTCGTAAGAATAATTTTTTCTGTTTTGTTTTACTACGGTTTGTGATCCCAATTTTGGGTGCCCATCAACCAGTATTCAAATCTCCAAACCATTCATCATCAAATCTAGGTAGTTTCTCCCATGTTCTAAATTTTTCATTTTATAACCATTTATTTATTTGTTTTTGGGTTCTTGTTTTGTGTTTTTAATGATAGTATTATTTTTTTTAATAATTATTTGAAATTAAAATCACATTAACATGATTTTTATTCCAAAACAGATGTTTTTATTAATTTTGGAAGATGTTGAAAACCTATTTTGATAAACCATGTGAACTATATATTTGGGGAATTTTATAAATGTAACTTAAAAAGTTATTCTGAAATTTAAAAATATTTTTTTGGTTCACCAATTGTTTTTCTAAAGGTTTTACATGGAATTTCATGTGGTACTTGAAATTCATATAATTTTGAAAAGGTTCCAAGAAATTTTTAAAATAAAAATGTGTAAATTATATTTGTTCCACCTTTATTAGGTCATGAGATAGTTTATGATGGTACATATCAAGTGATAATGCAATTTGTTAAAATATAAGATGATTTCTTGAAGCAATTTTATGGGTGATTTAATGTTTTTTTGGGAATTATTTTAAAATATTTTTTAATTATTATAAAAATATTCATCCTTTAGGGTGAATTTATAGATGGTTTGTTTGACAATTTCAAGTGGTTTTTTAATGTTTGTGTAGATGTGACTCTATTTTTCCCAATTACTTGTTTCCATTATCTTCTGGGTGGTGTTTTATGAATGTGTAGATGTGAGATTTTTTTTTCTTCTTATGAATTTGTTCGATTACATTCTCACCTCCATTGATATATATAATAGGATGTTATAGGAGTTGAGGTAGTGATTTGGGTAACTAAAATCAATAGTGTGAATAGTGTTTTGACCATGGAGAGAATCCCACTAGATAGAGTGAGCTTTTATAATGAATATCAGCTGGTAGAATAAAGAATATAATAGGAGGTCTTCTCTTGTGGACAAGGGTTTCAATGAGTTTTCAAGAGGATTTATTCTTATATAGTTTGATGCGACTATGGTGGATGTGATGTGTTATTTAGTGCCATCCAAGTTTCTGTATCACTATTTTATATCACATTACATGAGGTTAATGATATTTATCAGGAATATAGATCCTTTATAGAATGATTAAGGGAAACCATATTTTATGCCTTGTCTGTATCCCCAGTTTCTTGTTTCATGAAACCATTTCTTGGATTGTTCTTCCATTTTCTCTTATCATTCCATAGACTGTTATTATTATTACTAGTATTTTGTACCTCTTGACTTGTGGTTTCTATTTTTCAACATTCATTATTCCCTATGTTTTTTAAATGGGTTTAACTGGGTTATAGTAATAGTTTTGGACAAATGCCTTTCCCCTCATATTTTTAAATTGAATTTGTAAATGGTAATTTGGAATCAAAAAATGTCACAGGACAATTGAAATATTTTAAAGTGGTTATTATAATTTATTGAAAATAAAAAAATGAAATATTATAAAGTGAAAAATGACATGATATTAGGTTTTCATTAAAATATTTGCGAAAACCCTGCATTCATGTAATATTTGAAACTAGCTTGAAAATGATTTTATAATAAAAATTTGGACATGTGTAAATGTGGGTGGTGGACTATTGATATTGTGTTTTATCATGAATATATTATCATATTTTATTTTTAGGAATTTATTTAACTCTTGTTTACTTATAGGGTGTGTCTAATGTTAGTTCCAGTTAGTGACTGATGAAAATTTGAGGTTAGTTGTTAATCATATTATTTAGTATAATTATTATTTTGGATACATAACTGTTTATTTTTTTTGTCTATGGTTATTAGGGGATACACCTAATATGTGTGGAGTCAGGGTACTAATGGTGGTGAATGGATCTATTGTGGGAGTTAAAGGTGTGTTGATAGACAACTTTTTTATATTATTATTTTTTTAAATTTTTTTAAAACACTTTTATAAAAAATTATGTGTTTTAATTATCTAATTTTGTATGGAAATTTGGATAATATATGGATCATTATAGATATTATGGGGAAAGTTTGTTTTGATTTAACTCATATTCAAGGGATAAATCATTCCTAATACTTGAATTTGATTCCCAATCACTTTTCATCTGCTTATGGGGCTTGATAATTACTTTTAAAATAATGGTTGATTAGGTTGGGTTCTTGTTTAGGTGGGAACCTAGGTAAGTTCATTACACATGGTAATCAAGACATGGTTCTACGGTTGGAGCACAGGATTTTAGGCACCATTCTTGTTATTTTTGGTATGTCGTGGTAAACATGAGATTCGGTTTTTAGAACTCAAGGGGTAGGTTCTAGAGGTATTCTTGCTAGATATTTTATGTTTAGAACCTTGAGTTACCAAGGGTAGTTAGGATTTTAATTTTTGGTTTTAGATTTAATTTTGATTTTTGTTGATAGTATGGTGATACTAATTGAAATTATGAGTTTACTAATAAATTTATTTTTATTTTCGATAAAAACAAGGAGGATTAGTGGAATGAGGTTGGTTTACAAGTCCTACAAACTGGACAGGGGCCAACCACTAATTCTAGAAACATTTTAGGATTCTTTTCATGAATGGTCCATAACACATCAAACCACGTGTTCTTGTTATGAATGGTTCCATATTCTGATTTTTCTTTATTTTAGACCCCTTGACTATTAGATCTTAGTTGTGGTGAATAAATCAAGTAGGTCCTTATGATATCTTGAAAATTTTGGATTATATTTTTCATTTTTATTGTGGTGTGCTTTCGATTTTGGGTATTATTTATTTATTTCAATAAAAATGGGTTGGTTTTTGTTTTTAAATTGGTTTTTGAGTGGTAGGGTACGTTTTGGGGTTTCCTTTAGAAATTTCAATCTTTTACGCAATGTTTTCAAATAGTGGCGAAGTGTTTCAATATAATTTTTTATTTTAAAGATAAGGTTCGAAATATTTTTTGGAAATGGATTTTTTGTTTCTATTTTAAAGAGATTGTTTGAAATTATGAAGAAATGCACAATTTCGGGAAACATTATTTTTTTGACGAATATTTTAAAATAAAGGAAGAATGTATTCTATTGGTTTTTGAAAATACATTGGGTTTCATTTAATGATAGTAATTTTAGAGTGAACTTTTGAGGGAATGAGTTTTAAGTATTTTTATGCTGGTTTCAAATTTAATGAAAGTGGATATTTTGTGATGTGTGATTGACATGACATTTTTTATTGGAATTATTATTTTGAATTTTACACATAATAATAGAGGGACTCTTTGGTTTGATGGAATCGATGTTTTCTAATTGAGTTCATGTCTCAAATTATTTAAATGTTTCTTCCTACAAAAGTCCTGGAAAATACGGATGAACTATTTCAAGGGATAAACCTCCTAGTGATTCTCTTAATATCTTTGGTGTATTTCTTCTAGTTGGTGAACATACCCAGACTCAGAATAATGGGGTATGACTAGAAGATTTCTTCTCTTTAGACTATGTTTAAGGTTTCTTGAGTCATTATTATTCATTCCTATGTAGTTATATAATTTTTCATAAATGTATCCAGATACTTTAATTTTTTTGGATGATTATGGGTTGTTTTTGTATTTTTGATACTTATTACATTGTGATGATCAATAATTTTTTTATTGATATGGTTTCAAAGATGGTGAATTATCTTTTTGATTTTTAAGGGTTGTGCATTGAATCATTGGGTAGGTTATTGGGAGTATTTAATAAATAAGGTTTGGTTGATCCATTTTCGAGAATATATTAGTGTTTTATGGGATTCAAAATAGGGAGAACTACGTGATTAGTATTTTAGATTTCCTTCCTTTCTAATTACATAGACCCAAGGTTAGGAAAAATTTGTTTTGAGATGATGGATATTTGGATTTGCAGGTTTTTCTCTAGTGAATGGGTTATAATGCTTTAGATTTATTTTATTTTGAGATTTCATGGATGGAAAACTGATTTGATAGACTAATTTTGATATTTGTTGAGTGTTTAGAGAAATATACCTTCTTGATGTTCTGTATTATTGAGAGAGAGTGTGTGTTTCTATCTAACCATTGTAGAAAATATATAAATTGAGGGGTGACCCTAATAATTCTCGATGATCATGAAGCCTTATATCCCTTGTTAGTTGGTTGGATTCTTCTAAGTTATATTTTATGTTGTATGAGGATGTGATCCATTGGTCTTGAAGAATAGTTTGGATAGGAAGTATCTCATATTAGGATCCATTCTAGTATCCCATAACTCTCACCTCTTTCTCAGGGTGTTAATGTTTTAGATAGTTTGATGTATTATATCCTTTTTAAATGGATTTTTTGGGGATAAAAGTGTTATGTTTGGGTGATTCCAATATCCCACATTAATGTAGTTGGTTTTTATGCTTTTTATATTTGAGTCCTAGTGAGTTTCATGGAGTGTCATGCTAGAAATTTAAAATTATGGAAACATTTTTGTGTTCCATGGATATTTTCATGATTTGGTCAACCATGAAGTGATCATGAAATTGGGTATTTAATTGAAAAGTGTTGTTTATCATGGTTAGTTATACAATTGGGGGTCCTATGAGAAACTATTTGGGATATATTTGTATGTTCAGTGTCTGTCAAATGATTACCATATGGATTAGTAAACTATGTTGTTTAACAATGCCTGATTCCCAAAAAATAATTTTTAGAAATTCTAATATTTTACTATTTTCATTTTAAAAAATAAAACCCCTTATTTACCCTACTTTACATCATGTGACACCCATATCAAATCTTCCCCTTACACACACTGCTCTCATTAAACATCTATATTTAAGTGATTTCACTACGGTTTCCTCACAATCTACGGCTGAACATCAATGGTAGAGTCTCCTCATCCATTATATTTTCCTTTCCCGTAGACCCAATTTTGTGCATGATATTGTAAAAATAATAGGTATAATGTTTACTATGATTTATTTTTTTCTTTCACTTTAGGCATGAAATACTTATTTTGTTCCCCATAAATCCACAGTCAATGATTCAAACCATTAATCATTGATTCCAAGTAGTTTTCATCATATTTTAACTTCTAATTTTATAATGATTGATTAATTGTGTGTTACATTTGAATTTTAATTTTCTAATGATAATATTAATTATTTTTAAAAAATATTTGAAAATAAAATCATGTTACCTGATTTTTATTCCAACGTAGAGGATTTTATTAATTTCAAAACATGTGGAAAACCCATTTTAATAAACCATGTGAACAAAATACTTGATGAATTTACTGAATAGATCATAAAATATTATTTTTATATTTAAAAATATGGTTTGGGTTCTGAAATTGATATTCTAAAGGTTTTACTTAGCGTTTCTTGTGGAACATGAAATTCTATGTTTTTGATATGGTTCGAAGAATTGTTTTAAATAAAAATGCATGGAATAAAAAATTTATTATCCCCATTTATGTAATGGGGTGGATTAATAAGTGATGTGCTAAGTTTTAAGGAGTTTTGATTAATAAGGAGACGATGTATATAATCCATTTCCAGGTTTATTTCAATTCCATGTTTTATGAATCATTTATAGTTATTATAAAAAGACTCACCATTTCAGGTGAATTTATAGGTATTTTTGAAAATATCATGTGGGTTTTAAATGGTTGGGTGGATGAGATCATATTTTCACCCCTTATATTATATATAATTTCTATAGGTGGTGTTTGACGTCTGTGAATATGTGAGATATTTCTTGTGTAATCATATTCACTTGTTCTTCTACAAGCTCATATCTGTAGATATATGTCCTGGGAAGTCCTAGGTTGCAATATATAGATCCATGAAAGTTAAATAATTAGTGTGGACAATATTAATAATAGGAAGAGTTACCCTTTATATTGGGAGAGATAGTAGAACGAAGGGTGGATATTAGTCTTAGGGAACTAACAAGGGAACTTCTCTTATGACCCATGGTAGAGGTGAAATATAAGAGGTTTTATTTTTAGACAGTTTAATGAGCCAATTTTGTTAATGAATGGTTATTTAGTTCAATTTTAGGTTCTATTTCTATAGTTTTGATTTTATTTCATGAATCCTAAGAGATTAATCATGACCCTATATCATTTTTAGGACGATTCAGTGGATATCAATTATATTCTTTATTTTTATCACTCATTCATTATATCACAGTGCTATTAATTGGATTGTTATTACCTTTTCTAAAATTCTTTGATGCACCATTATTATGATGAATTAAATTTTCAGCCTCATGACTTGTGGTTCCTATTTTATAAAATTCTCTAACACTTATGCTTGGTCTGTTTTTATTTCAAAACACATTAAAATTATTTTAGAAACTAATTTTTTAAAAAAGGTTTCACCTATTATTTTCAAAGTTTTTTTAAATTATAATTTTGTCTTAAAAAATAGTTTAGACAAATTAATTTTTTTTAAAATTTTTCATTTTATTTTAAGGAAAATAAAAAAAGGAATATTTATAAAGTTACAACTGACATTATATTGGGTTTTCAAGAAATTATATTTGAGAAACCTATTTTATAATTATATATCAATATATCTTAAAAACAATATTTATAATTAAAAATTGGAAAAGTTGAAAGGTGGGTGTTTTACTACTGATCAATTTTTTTGACAATTATATTATAATTTTTCAGTTTCAGACTTCTATTAAGCTATTGTTTGCTCATGAAGCATGTTCTGCAAAATGGATGGTAAGTTATTGGTAGGGAATTGAGTTCAATTGTTTTTTTATTTTGTTTATTTAATACATTATACATATTTTCCTTTACTGATTTCAGTTATAGTCATTTGTGGATACACATTATATATGTGGAGACTAAGAACTAATGGTGGGGGCATATTTTATCTTTGGATTTGGGGTTGATCAGAGGGATTGATTTATTTTATATTTCCTTGTTTATTTTTTTAAATTGTTTATAACTACATATGCATAACTTCTTATGTTATTTGACAAGGTATGTCCTACTTATGGATGTATCACGTCATATTTTTTGTATAAATTTAGTTGTAATTTAAATATACTCTAAGGAAAAAAATCATTCCCATTTCTAGTATATAATGCCTTGGCACATATCGCTCACTAATGGTTAATGAGAACAACCCTTAGGTCATTGGAGGACTATGTCATGTTCTGGTTCAAGTGATATCTTGATCCAGTTTTTTATAATTTAGCTAGCTCTTTTATTGAATGAAATTAAATTTCTAGAGGATACTTTTTTATCAAAGGAAGGTTTTTTTAATACTCTATGAATAAAAAGTCAATTATATAGAGGAAAAAATTGAGGTCTATCACCATATCCCAAACTATAAAAAAATGATGTTGATTAATTCACAACATGAAGAAATTATTCTATTCACTAATTTACTAATGATAATTGAGTGTGACAACCAAAGTGAAATAAATTTATTAAAGAATATAGTTCCATATTAATGGCTAAATTTTTTGATAAAAAAATCATCATGGATTGTAGTACTCTAGATGGATTCCATTTGAATATGTATCAATGGTAGAGAAAATTTCAAATATCTTGAGAAACTCCTAATTAAGGATGGATTTTAGAACTTGAGAGTGTTGTTGGGAGTTCTTGATATCCCAAAATACATCTATGTTCTCAATTTTATTTTCCATATTTTATTCCTTTATATTTTTTTTGAAAAAGTCGGAGATTATTCAGAGCTCTTATTGTATAAGGAGAGAGACTGTATTTTTTTACATGCAATGATAAAGGCAGATAAGAGATGAGTAATTTTAAGTTTAGGATAAAATTGATGTATTTACTAAGAAATTTTTGAGATTTTATTGTTAATATGTTTTCTCACATTTTAACAAAAACATATAAAGGGATAGATTAATTATCCCTCATGAAGTGAATTAAAAAAGTGGAAGCTCTAAGATGAATTCAATTGAGACATGTTCATTATAGTATTATCTTATACATAAAGGGTAAGAGAACTCTCTAAAACATCATTTTATCTAATTTCATGGGGTTTATATAACTTCCACAGTAGAGGAAAATGATTATTTTTCATTCGCAGAATTGATTCATGAGTTTTACTAATGGTTTAATATTTTATTTTTTTTATTATGCTCATGGATGAGTTTGAAGATTAATAAATATGAGATGGTTGAACTATAATATGTAATATCCAATGTTTTTAAAACCACAACATGATGTAATTATATTACATTTTAATGGGTAAAATTATAGATAGAATTTATTATGATGAGAGAATCATTATGTAATACAATTTTTTTGCATCGTGATGATATAAAAAGGAATTACAAGGTTTATCCAATGTATATATTATAGCCTGGTGAAATATTTTAAATAAATAAGAGACATTTTATAAAACAGTTGTATAGTTATTGAATTGAGTGTTATGTTATAATCATTATTATCAAGTAAAATGTTTTATTAGAAAAATCATAGTAGAATTATGATTGAAAAAATATTATATTGATTGGGAATATGTTATACTAAAATTAATGTAAAGTTGATGAATTGTTTTTGAAATTATCAAAGAATTTAATTGAGATATAATCCAATACATTGGATCATGAGTT
The DNA here is from genome assembly GCA_963277665.1 of Viscum album. Lineage (NCBI taxonomy): Eukaryota > Viridiplantae > Streptophyta > Magnoliopsida > Santalales > Viscaceae > Viscum > Viscum album. Next base: position 394,537,864 of record OY728151.1, on the reverse strand, counting down.
ATTTTTAGACCACACCATAACGAATGACCACAATTCCATGATGATGTTGAAGTCTATAAAAATATAAATTTTTTAATGATGAGAAATTAAAAAACATTGATATTTCTAGACACACATTCAAGAGATCCTTATAAAGTGGATTTTGGATAAGAATGAAGGTGCACACTTAATCCAACATTTATATGCACTTTATGAGGATGTGAACTATTGGTGAACATTTTTACACATATTTGGATCATTTTTTATACATGGATTTAAGACCATAATATTACTCATAATCCCATGTTCTTATGGATAATAATATCAGAATGTACATAGTGGGATCACAAAATTTAACACCAACTATTATCAAAATGATAAAAAAGTACGTTAACCATGTAAATATCTTATATGATGTGTATTATCTATCTTTTTCTCATGTCATTATGTTTTATTCTAGATCCTATGTATAACTAAAATGAGAATAATAAATTTTATATTTTCTATTTGGTGACCAATCCTTCAGTCACCATATCAGTATAGTTTAATATCATACCAAATTCCTATCATTATATTAATATGATTGTTATTATTATTATTTATATGGTTCTATGTTATTTCATTATTAAAAATGTGATGGGTTGACATTATCCTAATATTCACTAAAAGATGTAAAACATTCTAAAAATTCATTTGGTGGATCCTATGTAGAATGAGTATTGATGACCAATTTTATGAACTACTTGGTGAATTGAATTGGTTTTATAAAGATAATATATTCTTCATTTTTTAAATGTGGTAAAAAATAGGTTTTGGTTAAAATGGAATTTCCATGAAAAAAATGTTTTACCTCTAAATATATATTTAAAGGAGTTGGATTGTAATTTTTTTTAAGGAAATGATATATTTTAAATAAAATATTTGATTTGTTTTTTAAAGATAAGTGATTGATTTTTTAATGAGGGTTTTCTATTTTAGTTTTTATAAGGTATTGGTGTACGTAAAACATAAATATCACATATTTCAAAGTTTTTGGTGAATGTGGATTTTGATTGAGATTTTATAAGAATGAAAGGATGATTCCTTTTGATAAATGATTTTCTCAGATTGATCTTGTGTGAGTGATTCCAAATTTTAAAAAGATTGTATGATTATGTGATATTAATGATTTCTCATTTCCTTTAATACAATACAATGTTTCATGATAGTATAAAAATCCTATATATATCCTTAACTTGGGAGATGGTTTGGTTGGATTAGGTTGATATGAAGAGTAAGATTACTTTTATCATATGTTAATAACCAAAAATATATGGTATACACATTGACTCTCAAGTGTCCTAAACTAATTAGAGTGAGTTGTGGGGTTAAATGGTATTTATATTGAGTTATCATATTTTTGATGTTATCCATTTATGGTTTGAGTATGTTATGGTATGGAATTCCAAATTATAAATCAACCAATCGGTGATTTGTCAATAATAACCATTAACAAATTCTTAATTTTATTAATTAGTGTCTCAGCTCTACAGTTCCTTAATGGAGTGTACTTTTAATTTTACGTCATTGGTAGTGTCATGAGATAATCCCATTAACATATTAATTTTTGTCTAATTAAAATGTCATGATATGTAGTCATAGTGTTGTGATAATCCTTGATGTTGGCCTAGGGATGAGATTAAGAGATGATTTTATTCATTCTCTGTAATATTGATAAAATGAGTGTGTGTATCCTCTATAGTGATTTTGGATTATTAAAAAAATGATTAAGAGAGATTGGGAACATAAATTGTGAGGTAGTGAGACTTTCATGATGAAACTCTGGATTAGGATATGAACCCTATGGGAGTTAATTTCTTGAATAAACTCACGATTCACGGTTCAACTCAGTGATATTAGTAATTGTTTTTTCATTTCATAAACTATTTTATTTTATAATTTTATATTAGACTCACTATATTTGTGATCCTCCCCATGGTTTTCCGGATAAGGACTGATATCTTATGTCACATTAGGAGGGATGGTGAAGAGTGATCTAGAAATATCAGTAGCTTCATACTATATAGAGATGAAATGGATTCTATTGGTATCTATTTGAGCTAATAAGATGGACAAGCCACATATATTTGATGATGATGATGTTTATATGGGATTCAAGGGATCGGTGATGACATGAATCAACCCACTAGGCCCTCACATGGGCTAGTGATAAGCCATGTGTGACTCCCTAAGACTGCCACTAATAGACTGGGGGATTATGACAAAAAAAGAAGAATAATACACATATCAGATACCTTATGCTATATATCCTGAAGATAATATACATCTAAATCCAAAAAAATATCAATTTTTTTTTGGATATAGATATTTAACTAAAAAAATGTGCATGCATGCATCTTCTAAAACAATCAAGAAGAATATAATAAAAATGATAGTATATAATGAGAAAAATAGTATAAGTACCAAAATTCAAAAATATAATTAAACATGAGATAATGTGAATAATTTTATCAATAATCCATTCAAACTCCATTGGATCAATTCCATCTAGGAATCTTTGTAGGTTCCAAATATGATGCCCTAGCTCCATTGCCACTGACACCTCCATATACCTACACACCGTCTGTACAGAAAGAAAAATATTGGGCATGAGTCCCATGTGGAGTTGAGTGATAAAATATGTAGCAGGACTCCATAAAAACTCAAACGGTTAATAAGACTATAGTTCAACACAGCAGAAAATGCCAGACCATACGCTCGCCCAACTCAATAAATGGGTAATAAAAACACAATCCATGGAAGCATTTGTGGCTATAATTCTAAATATAACCCTAACCCTATATCATGGGTTTATTTTAAACCCCGACATTTTATAATTTTTTTAAATAAATTTAATTTTTCTATAACTTGTTTCACACACATCACCGAGTTTTAATGAAACACAATATTATATAAATATTATTATTAAAAAATGATCATTATAACCTAGCCATAAAACATGGAAATATGAAAATGAATTATTAAATTTTTATATTTATGTTTAATTGTTTTAGATAATAATAATATATTTATTAATATGTAATTTATTTTTGTTAATGTCATTATATACTTCAAAAATATATTTCATCTAAAAAATGATTTTCAATGCATTTTGTAAAAAAAACAATTTTTTTACCATTTTTAGAAATTATATTTGAAAAAATAAAATTATTTTTTTAAATCCCCATTTAAAAAATTATCTTATAATAACTTTTTAAGAATTTTTTAAAAATTTTAATTTTTTGATGAATAGTTAGAAGTACTGATTTTTATTGAAGGATGCCTTTTTGATTAAAGCATTTAAAAATTTAAATTTTTTAATAAAATAATTTAAAAATAAAATTAATTCAATTATATTATTATTAATCCAATTTATTTATTTAGAATCAATTTTATGTTGATTTTTGATAAAAACATTTTTAATTTTAGAATACATTTTCTTCAGAAAACCACATTTTCATCAAGCGTGTGGGTTTAATTTTAAATAAAATTCTATAAAATATGTGAATTTATCTATTTCTAAAATTTATTCCATATTTTCAATAAGACTAATTTATATTATACAATAAAGAAAAATTAATTTTTGGTAACAATGAATAGTAAATATTGTAAAAATTAATTACTACGGTTAAGGTTAAAAAAAGATTACCAGCGGTTAATCCAAATGATAAGGGTAGTTTTTCTAATTAAACATTTCCAAATCCTATTGAATGGAAATATTTTTACTTTATGTTATCCCACCATTGAATAAATGGTCATTTGGAATCATTTTTCTTGGGAGTGACTTTATTAGTTTGTATAGTATTTGCAAGATTCCAAGTGGATTCCTAGGGGATTACCATCCCTAATTTTAAAAGTAAATCCACTCTTCGATCCACTTCACACAAAAAATGAATTTTTTTCATACAATCCATAACCAAATATATTCATTAATTCTATCATGACATCATAGAGGCCTTATTTTGATTAGGAAATCCCATTACAAAGGTTTTAGGTATAAACTTAAAGAGGCTCTCTGGAAAAGAGTTATAGTTTTTAACCATGACTTTTTGTTATATTTATTCTTCCTCATAATTACAATATTATTCAAATATTATGATATAATAACATTATTTTCTCTCATATCTTAAGATTTTATCATCTTAGTGGAATAAACTACATCTATATCCTCATCTATTAAATGTGAAATGAAACCATCGACCGTGTGTACGACAGACAACCGCCTCATGAACTGATGTAATTTTATTCCATCAACACCTATCATGGGTTGATAGTATTATTTATTTAATTTATCTGTATCATATATATGAAATTATTATTCTTATGTAATTTTTACATCACATCTACCATCATACCTACCAATATGTTGGATGATGATAATGTCGCTCGTGTGTATGAGTGGACTACCACCTCCATGAAGTGATGTGAAATGTTTTTCATTTTATTTTAAAATTGATAGTAATAATTAGTTTTTTAATTAATATATATTATATATATGGTATAAAAATTATCCTATATAGTTGAATTAATATTTTCATTTCTTTCATTCCATCTATCAATAAAATGGAAACATCGTTCGTGCATACATACAACTTACCATCTCCATTAATGGTGTATGTAATTATCCCAGCTATAAATTTTACCGATGAATATAAACATGTGTATAATGAATATATATATTATAGTTATGTAATGTTTAAAATTATGGATATGATGGAACCATAATCAAAGTACAAGACCAAAAACTAGCTTTCACGATCTGACTGATTGTGACAAGCTCGGTCGGAGATGAGTCGGGTGTGACTATCCTGAGATCACCTCTGATAGGATATGGTGTAGAAACTATCATTGAGTAGACATAAAAATATCATGGGAGGCAATATTCTGAGGTAGCTTCACACAAAAAACCACATACCTAATCACATACAATTTTGAGAGAGTATATACAACTGATACCAATGCATGAATACATTTAAATCACACATTTAAAGCATGATGATTAAGTACTGGAAAAAGATAAAGGGATAGATAAAATCCCAAAAGATCTGTAATGAATTTTAACATGATTTTAAGTGGGGACTATAGTCAAATGTGACTCATTATATAAACCATGGTTGATCTTGCCTGAACTAAGCATCTTATTCTCATGGTCCACCAAGAATCCCATCGAACGTGTGGACATATACATAAGACACAACAAGTCTGAGTAGAGACCATGTAGGGGTGAGTATAAAAATACCCAATAGTAAACCATAAATTCACTATGAATAAATCAGTAATATAGTGGTTATATTCTCATATGTATATGTCAATCAAAATGTGAGACATCCAAAAAAACATATAAATATACACAAAATAGACACTATGTATCAAGTAAAGGTCACAAGCGATTTTCTAGAATACAAGTATACTTGAGAGTTCATTGTAACAATTGGTTAAAATAAGTCACTTTTTGAGTGTTATAGCATTGAAAAAATTAATATGAGATGTCATGCTCATCAGGTCTCACCATAAATAAGTAAATAATAGAAGTCAGAAGAGATTGATAAATGGACAAGGATTACACCCAGGGTCATGGGGTATACCAATAACTCGATCTCAAATGACCCACTATATAGGGAATATACACCTAGGTAAATATATCCATATAGATTCTGAGAACCCACCTATGGTAGAAGACGATTAAGGATTCCACATTATCCTTATAGAAGAATTATGATAAATCTATTTGAGGATAATTCCTTATTAAGGATGAAAATCATATGTCCAAGATGTAATGCCTAACTATACCCTCATAGGGATGGATTGAGAGAATACAACCTAAAGAAACTAGTCCATGATGATGAGAAAAAGGGTCTCAACCCACCCTAGAGAACTCACATAGCATGTACCGGTTGTGAACAATCTGTTTTTCCTTCATTGAGTCTGTCATTACACTTTCTCATGCCTATGTACTCTAGTTCATGCTCATGTACACTTTGTTTTCCCTATGTATTGGTGGTTAGGTTTGTGTACATGACCGCGTTTGAGTACTAAATCATGGTTATGTACTCTACCCATGCTCATGTGTTAGGCCATGTCCATTCCTATCTATCCTTTATGATACACATCAATATTACAAGGTGGTTTCACCCAATATGTGATATGTGTCACACAACATGTGACATGTGTCATTTGATGTGTGAAATTTAATTTTCATGTAAACCATAACACTACTTTCAGGGACCCCACACAACATGTGTTCTATAGGAACACACTTTCTAACTCATGGTTTCTATAATCCTATGGGTTTATTCACATTTTCCCCTCGCCTTTAACATTTTATCCAACTGTTATTCTCATTGGTGATCATGGATGTAGTTTGGATAAGCCCTTCCATCCCTACTGATCGGAGTCCCATATTTTAATTCATATTGAAACCATCACGTCCAATCATCCCATCACTATGTTCTGAACCTTGAATGAAGAGATATAATCTGATTTTGATCAATTATGATGACATCACATCTAGATTCCATCATCACTCTAAAACAAGGGTATATGAAATCAATCGATCGCACTAAAAAATAGTCACAATGTGATTGGTTACGAGGTATTTTTCAAATTGATAAATAAAAATAATTATAGAAAAGAAAAAACCATGAATAGGGTAAGAAAACCAAGAAATAAAGAGAGGAATGAACCTAAACCATGTTTGGAATAGCCTTGACCTATTATAGTTAAAATTATGAAAATATATTCATAATAAAAAATAGTAAACTTCTCCAAAATTCTAGAATAAACCCACACCATCAATATAATCTATTTAAAAACCATTATACAGGTTAATTGGATTTTTTTACCATGGGATAAATAAATTGGGTATAAATACACATAAAAAATGTATTATATTAGGATTGATTGGTATCTAATGAAGAATGATCATATGTCGAAGACATTGGAATTATTCAAAACCAACATTAGAGAAATAATCCTAGATCAAAATTTCAATCCATTGTCATTATCTATGTTTTCTTCCAATAGATCCTCTCACAATCTCAGGGTTATACTGATAACCCTATGATTGTGTTATAATTTTAAATTTATATAGGTTTTCTAGTTCAGTATATAAGAACAGAATAAAATAAATAAATAAATAAATTTATTTATTTATTATTTTCTCCTGAGCCAATATTTTTACAGAAACCCAATGAAGAAAAATATTGTATTATACCTATGGTAAAACCCACATTGTAAACTCAATAGTGGTCTCAAATTTCCCATGAGAGAATCTATTCAGAAGTTATTAAACGTTTTTAGAAAAACTATGTGCACATGATATTAATATATTTATTATTTTTAAAATATCAATTATGGTCTCAAATGGATTTATAATTTCATACTGCCTCTGTTCCTAGGTATAAAAATAGTACTAGATATTGTTCAATTATTTACATGGAAAAAACAAATATATTAAATTCTCCTCACTTAAGGTATTTTCATCCCAAAAAGAGAAAAAAGATTACTCTAAAATATTTGGGTAATGGTATTTCATCTGGGTATCTCTCTCCTTGGTTATCTTCTGAATAGTCCAATACCACCACTAGCATGCACGATAGGAATCACTGACCTAGAGGATATTCTCATGATGATCTCCAATCTCCATTGGGTACTCAGGATAGGTAGTCCCATACTTGATGTACAACACACCCATGTCTCTAACATGTGATGGGTCATTCACATACTTCCTCTACTGTGACATGGGGAGGATGTTGTGTTCCTGGTCTAACATTGAAAGTAGTTCTAAGTGGTATGAACACTCACTAACTCTATGCAGTATCTATAAAGGGTCAATGAATCTCAAATAAAACATTCCTCCATGTAAAAATACCCTAAAGACACATTAAAGTGAGACCTTAAAGAACATTTGGTCTCCCTCATTGAACACTAGAGGCCTCCTTCATCCGTTCATATAAGAATTATAATTTTATTTGTATTCTTTATCCATTACTAGATGATCTTAATCTTCTCTATCATAGATCACACCATCTCTAGGCCTATTAGTGCTGAAACTCTTCAGTTGGTCAAACATTGTGGTGTCTAATAGGGTTTCCTATACAATGCCTTAAATTGTTCCATACGGATGGTGGAGTAGTAGCTATTTTTGTACACAAAACCCACCAAGGGTGGGAGATCCTCCAATAAAAGGCCAAACTCTAACATTCATGTTTGCAACATGTCTTACATATCCTAAATGGTATGCTCAGTTTGACTATCAGTCTTGGGGTTAAACACAATCCTAAACCATAACTGAGTACCTAAGTCCTATTATAATCCTCTCCATAATTGAGATGTGAAGAAATAACCATTTTTTTGTAATTATTTTCATGATAAATCCATGGATCCAAACTATCTCTTCCACATTTAGGAATCCCATTATCTCTACATAACATTTATATTAGATAGTTAGAAATTGGGATGACTTGGTGATTAAATCTACAATCAACCATATGGGATCATGTCCTTTGGTTGTATTTGGTAACCCCAACCTGAAATATATATATATATATATCCTATCCCACATCCTCTCTAGAACCTTAATGGGTTTTGTTAAACCTACTGTAACCTGATGCTCACCATTCACTAACCGACAAGTGAGACATCAATAGATAATTTTTTCTTCTAACTTATTCAATCAAAACCACTAGAGTAGACATAAAAGTTCCTAGTAATTTTTTTGAACACTTGGATATACCGTTAAAGGGTATGTATGAATCTCACTAATCAACCAATCCTGTAATTTCATCGGTACCATAACTCATCCTATAAGAAGGATGACATGCTCCCCACCTTCATAATACCCATCAAGAAAATGTCAAGTAGATGTATGAGAATACATAGTCTCATAGTCAGTATCTCCCTATTGAACCTCCATAATATGTTGTATAATTATTGAGGTAACAATCATTGAATGGAGGTAATCTTAGCCATTCTTGTCCATGAGGGGAAATAGGAATGGGTAAAACTTCTCTGATTCCTCTTCCAACAATTGAGAAAGTTATCTCATAATGAGAGATTATTCCATCATGTTCCCCTTCCTAAGAGTATAGACTATCTAGATTTCATAGTCCTACAAGAGAGTTATAAATCACCTCTCTATCAAGTTATAATCCTTATGAATGAAGATATACATGAGACTCTTTTGGTCTGAATAGATGATAAAATGCTCACCACTAAGGTAGTGTCACTACATCTTCAGTGAGATGAATATTGTTTCCATCTCCATGTTGGGTGCCATTTAATAATGGTTATGAAGTTTCAACTACATATTATCATAGTAAATCAACCCTTCTTTTATATCAGAACACAACTATGATAATTCCCTAAAGCATCATAAAACACTATGCACTTGACACCCTCCTCTGTAAATCTCAAGATTGGGGTGTTTATCAACATCTACCTCAACAAATAAAAATACTAATGTAACTTATCTCTCCACATAAATGTCTATCCCTTTTGAGTTAATGAATTAAATGGTTTTGATATCATAGACAAATCAAGAATAAGTCTCTTATAGTATCATGCCATCCCAAGAAAGGTTCTCCCCACTATCATGCTATTGGGTACCTCCCAAGATAACACTGCCTCAACCTTCTCCAGGTCCACTGCTATACAATCATTTGAGATGATATTTCCTAAAAAATGGAACTCTTGAATCCATAAATATAACATTGATAGATTTCAATAATGATGTTTCTTTTGAAGTAAATTCGGAACCACCTTCAAGTGTCTCGTGTGATCTTACTTAGATGTGGAGTATACCAAGATGTCATCAATGAAGACTACCATGAAATAGTATAATAATGGAATAATGATCAGTTTCATGAGTCCCATGAACACTAATGGGGTGTTTTTCATAACGAAGGGAATCACCATGTACTCATAGTGACCATAACGACATCATAATTTCTTCTCCTGTATATCTTCATCCTATACTCACAACTATTGATAGCATAATATGAAAAAAAATCTTCATGAACCATGACACCCCAATCAAATGATTGAAGATTTCATCTGTCCTCAGTAGTAGATACTTATTATTCATGGAAACCTACTTCATATTCTGATAATCCCTACAAATCTTCAAGATCCCATCCACCATCTTGGTGATTAGTATTAGAGATTCCATTGGGGGGACACTGGGTCTCATTAAGGCCATAATATAAAATTCCTCCAACGACACATTTAGATAAAAAATATATGTGACTTCCATCAGATATGATGGAGAAGATATTGAGGCCATCTCTAGGTGCATTTCCATGTAGAAGTCTCTATTATATTGTGGAGGTAAGCCTGACATGTCCTTATGAAATATGTCCTCATACTCTTCCACAATCGAAGGAAAATTGTAGTCTGTAACATCTATTTCTCTAAGATTTATACTGGACAACTGATGAGTAATCAGATCTACCCTCCTATGTATGAATCTTTCTTGATATTCCTAGCTCTCCTTCTCACATATGAAATAATTCCTCATCCCATATATACTGAAACACCCTACCCCCACCTAAAACAATCAATATATTCATAAAATATGTATAGAAAATAATTTCCTAAGATTAAATCATAAGACCTAATTGTTTCTATAAAGAGATCCCACAATAAACTATTTACATTAATTGTCAGATCACACTATTGTTAATAGTGTTTGACTGTTGATTCATATTTTCTAGGAATCTTTAAGCATAAGGGTAATGCTAGGGGCCCAACTAGAATATATAGGTCTCAAACATGGGATATAGCAATAAAAGAGTGTTTCATGACTGTATCTATTAGAATTGTAGCTAAGGTATAAAAGACATATAAAATACCATTAATAATACCTATATTCTCTAGGTTATTGGATTCTAATTCCTCCATCTTCCGTCACCTTTGTCTACATGATCCCTATGCCTGGTGGGACAACCTGGTTGTGGTGGTGCCATAAATTCAAATAATCTGCAACCAATAGCTTCTCCCTATGCTCCCCTACCTTGTTCACCTCCCTAAAAACAACCTTCTCATACTATTATCTCTGTCTTCTTAGCCCATCCAATTTCTCCATATCGGTTTTATGGTGGCTGAGGATGTCTTTCACAAGATATTCCCTTTCATTATAACAGTTGAACTACCTATTCTTAGTAAAACTAGAACCAACCTAATATCCACAAACTGTAGAACCTATATCCTTAGATTTCCTCTCGAAGCATATAGAACATATGGATCCCTGTATATTCCATCAGATACTGACTACCTATGTCTTTGTAGCTATGTTCCCAACACAGGAAACCATTTCTTTGCCTGACCAAAAATATCTCTACTACTAACACACACCCTAACACCCCAACATAGGTAGAGATTGATAAATGTATCACAATAACCCATATATCTATACTAATATTCTCTCAAAATATTATTCCTATAAGAATATATCCTCAACAATATCCATAAATTATCATAAAATGGTGGTAAAACTCAATGAATACTCAGCCATAGTCCAACATTGCTACTAAAGTTGTAGAAGCTCTTAGATGCACACTCCCCCTAATAAATGTGGAGAAGAATAATCATTGAAAAGGTGTTAAAACTATGTTCATGAAAGAGTCATCCCATCATATGATAACACCACTATGATCCTCCACCACCATACTAATCCACGAAGGAGAATTGCTATAAGGACAACTGAAACAACATAGACTTTTTGAATGAATTTTTTTTCGTGAAAATGCGTGCTATATTATATTATAAAAAACCATTTCTCTCAAATAATGAAGTGATATAAAGAGAAATTTGACCACCATAATTTGAACTTTATTTTATCATTGGTTAATTATGACTTTTTTTTTGAATAGGACCATTGGAATCTATACCCTAACTTTAATTTTATAATTAGTGTATGTAAGTAATAGTGATAAAGTATAATTGATGTGGAAAAGATAAAAAAATGAATCAACCAGTAGAGTCATGCCATATGAATCCTTTTTTTAGAAATTGGGATGGAGGTGGCATCATTGGGGTTCTCCCTTGACCAAGCCCAAGCAGAGCTTCAACAAGTGAAGCTTGAACGAAATCACCTACTGGAGAAGTTCAAGTAGTGTAAATTACCACTTCTTTGTTGTTAGCTGAGCCTCCCCATTAATCTATATCCATCAAAAACCTTACTCATAGGCTGTAAATAGTTGTTATAGGGGTAACATGTCCCTTCCTCAGTTACATGAAGTGTAATTCAATTTCATAAATAAAATTTTCATTCTATTAATAATCTTTCATTATAAAAATTTTGTTTTATTTTACCCGGAATTTGAAAAATTGACTTCTCATACCCAAATTGTTCTTTTAGAAAAAGATATAAATATTTATAATAAAATTGGGTATTATGAATAATAATTTTTTAAAGAATTTTTTTAAATTTTTTTAATAAAAATGATAAAATAATTTTATTATTCCCTTAAAATAATTTTAGTGTCTCAAATCCTAAATTGCATATTCAACCCACTGTTTTTTTAATAAAAATAGATTTTTATAGTTAAAAGTTAAATTTCTCTTATTTATAAAATTTTAATGATTAAATAAACAACATTTTTGAAATCAGAATAGAAAATTTAGGTCATTGTGAACTTATGAGAATTTTCTAAAATACTTTATCTTTTCCATGATTAATAAAAATATAGATTGAGGTATTTGGTATATTTAATGACGTCAAAATTATGTAATAATGATTTAATAATTATCTAACCACAATAAAAAACCCCAAATATGTTATTTTATTAATATATTTTGTTTTAAAATATTCTAATCAATTTCCAGACCTATAATTTACTATCCAAAGTCTAAAATAGAATCTTTGTCTTAAAAAATATTATTTTATAGAAAAATTATTTTACTTTAAAAAATAATTAATATAATATTATTTTAGAATATTTTTGGTGAAAATAACGTAATATTTTTTTGGAAATGTCCCAAATTGTGGGAAAAACATTAAAAAATCCCATGGTTTTGTATATTCCACAAACTAGAATTCTAAGGCCTATATTTGGAAATAATTAAACAAAATCCTCCACTTTTGCAATAAATATAAACCCATTTTTTCATTTCCATTCACTCAATATCCATCATTCAGGAAGATATGATATTTATACCCCCAAATGTGTCCCCTAAGGTGTCCTCATGCCACCATGTTTCCATTCCTGATGTTCTTAGAGTATCTTTTCAAGGTAAAGGACGTATCCAATTTTTTTACTTTGATTCAAGAAACTGTTTTCATATATGTCTTCCAAATGTTTTGGTTAATATCTTCTATTAATATTATGGTCATACCCTAACTTCCAATTATTTTTTTATTAATGGTATACCCTTGTCCCCTCTCATTTTATGCAGTTTAGAAACTATGTTTTATAACCATTATGCTGCCGAATTTACTTCTTAAAATTTCTCTCTTCTCCTAAAGAATTTATTTTGTTCTATTTTTTGAATACCCAAGACAATTTATTTTCTATGGGAATTTACATTGATATATTTTATTCTGGTAATAACATACATGAAACCTGTATTCTCTTTCCATTTACTGAAAATGGCATAACGATAATGTTTTTAACCACTTTTGAAATGTCATGATTTTGATATGAAAGCAATTTTATTTATTCTCATGGGATATTTATGAAATTTTTTATTATGATATATGTGGTACACATTAGAATATTCATATTAAAGTTTCACCATGATATCACTCTAATTCAGTAGGTAAAGAATTTAATTTCCCGAGATGACTTTTTTACGATACCTTGGTGAATAACCAGGATAATTTTCATTTATGACACCTTAGCGATTAACCTTTTCGATGTTCTTATAAATGTATAATTTAAAATATTTAGTCACATTTACATGTTAGTACTCATGTTATTTTTATAATTATATGCATATTTATCCAATTATCATGTCACAAGGAAATTCCCCATGTTTCTAATGATATTCCTCATAAATATATGTAAATTATTTCTCGTACTAGGCCTTATGCTCACCCATTTCCTTTGATGTATGTCCCCAGGTTATGATATATAGTAAATATACTTAGTATGAACAGATGAATAATTATTTGAAGTTTATTATATGTATGTTCAATGTTTTCATTTATTATTTTTCCGTTTTTCCATGAAACTAAACTTTAAAAGGAATTTTTTTACCTTGTAAAAGAAATGTTTATCGAATAAATAGTAAGGATGTCATAGTTAGTATCAAAGGAAATATTAGTTTTTTTTTAAATTATTATTTTTAAAATTTAGTAATAACACTAGGGAGAGGTTAAAATACAGAAAAACATCATGGAATTTTGGATATGCATTATGTAATTGGTTTCTGAGAAAATAAATCCCTATATGGATACGAACAAGTGTATATGGATCTGATAAAAATGTATCTAGGGAAAACACCGTAAAACAATAATTTGATCTATAATTGAACATGAACTGGTGAATGAAAATGGGCCTTTCTACATTCCCAGTTTGACATTCATGGGGGACATTTTTTGTTTATCACATGATTTTTATGAACATTTATGAATGATTTATAGAAAATGTATTTGTTATTAATAATTAAATATATTAGGAATTATGTTTAATGATATAAAATTCCTTTAGAACTATAATATTATTAAAAGTAACACATGTCTGAAACGGGTTTTCTTCATTTATAAAATGGTGGGATATGGGAGGAACTATGTAAATTATGATCATAATAAACCATGCACTGACAACCATCCAATGGAATTTAGAATAGATAACGTCATGAGAATGATGAAACTACTAAATCGAGTTATGACAAATAACATGAATCAAGATGAATGACCAAATTCACTTTGAATGGAACAACTATCCACTAAGTCATATATAATTCAATAAACACCTTCTTTCAGTGAATCGATCAACCCATTTATTGGTGAATGATATATAAGACCTATAGAAAAGTTATTTTTTTGTACATTGTTTCTTAGAATAAGAGAAAGTGAACCTAGATATATACCTATTAGAGGGAGAAGTTGATCACCAATAGACACTGATTAAAAATTCGAATATAAGAAGGGGGATTAATTCTATTGGGTGGGAAGATTTTAGGGGAATAATTTTCAATAAATATTTTTCCTATTCTATATGAATGAAAATGGATAATAAATTCTTATAACTGAAGCAGAAGGAAAATGAATCAGTGGAATAATATGAGATTACCTTTACAAGTATTTTTCATTACACCTCTATATTTATTATGGATCCTAATAGAAATGTTGAAAGATTATTTGGTAGAATAAGACCCCATATATGGAGGAATATATCCAATCAATACTATGATAACTATAGGGATATATTAAAGAGCACTATAAAGGTTGAACATATATTTGGAGCGATGCAGTGGTCACAAAAATTTAATGAAGAGACGATATCATTAGATCAGAAATTTGGGAGGAACATTGATAATGGAAGAGGTGGAAAGAAAATTAAACTTCCCGCAAAAAAAATGTGGGAAGAATCATTCAGGGAACTACTTTCTACGGATTTTAAAATGTTACTAGTGAGGAATAGATTCCCAAATAGCTCATAACTATAATAGTGAGGTGAAGCCTCAACTTCTCAACCCTAAAAACAAAGTGAAGATAGTGTAGAAAAAACCTAAAGTCTAATGCTATATGTGTGGACAACATCGGAACTTTGACAATAACTGTTCAAATCAGGAGGTAATGGAGAGGAATCACCATCAACCTCAGCATATTCCAAGGAAGCAAGTTGGGGAATTTTATATCCTTATGGATGAAGTAGAAGCTTCAAATGATGTGGTGGAAGGTACTAAAATTGTTCATCAAAATCTAATAAGTACTTTTTTTGACTCTAGTTCAATAAACTACTTTATTTACTCCATGATTTCAATGAATAAAGAATCAATCCATGAACTGATATAATTAGAGTTATTAGTCAAGACTTTTAGAGGTATTGTCCAAGCATCCATAGTGTATAGAAACACTACTATTGAATTCAGTTAGCACAATCTCAACGTAAATCAACTAGTCAATACCATGATATAATTCTACATATATGAGGGATGAATTGGTTCTAAAAGAATAATGCTAAGATCAACTATATATGAAATGAAAATATCAGTATTCTTCAATGAAAAAACATAAATTATTTTCAAATGGGAGATATCTCGACCTGATATTTTTCTAGAAGCGCATCCATAGCATTATTTATAGAGATAATCGATATAGAGGAAAAAGGAAATAAAAGTATATGAATAAAAAATGTCACCATCATTTGACAATACATTTATGTATTTCCTAAGGAGTTACCTAAACCTCCCTTATGAATAGAGGTAGATTTAACCATTTAACTCAGACCTTGATCCAAGATGATGTTAAAGTCCCCACATATAATAGAAAATGTGGAGCTGGAGAAATTAAAGAAACAACGTCAAGATCTTTTGGGGAGGGGGTTTATCAGACCAAGTGTGCCTCTTTAGGGAGAACATGATCGCTTTATGAGGAATAAGGATGGATGAATGTGGATTTTAATTTATTATAGAGAACTCAATGGGATCTCAATAATGAACAAGAACCCTTTCCCTATAATTTATTATTTATTTGACCAGCTTTTTGGTGAACAATTCTTCTCCAAGATTGATCTTTGATCTGGTTATCATCAATTGAGGGTGAAGAAAGAATATATTCCAAAGAATAATTTATGAGTAAGATATGGGTATTCTTATTTTGTTTTTATTACCTTCATCTAGACTAATTATCCCATTATATTTAATGATTTTATTAATAATGTCTTTATTGACTACCTTGATAAATTTATGGTAGTTTTTATTTATGATATTATGATATATTATAAAATTCCCAGGGAACAGGATGGTTATCTAAGGGTTGTATTGAAAACTCATAAGAAGGAGAGGCTATTTGAAATGTTAAGAAAATTTGAATTTTGGTTACAATAAGTTACTTTTGTGGGGAGCATTGTAACCAATGAAGGAATCTCAGTTGATCCTTCCAAAACAATGGTTATGGAGGAGTGACCTCATTCTATAATAATGAATAGGATTTTTAGTTTCCATGGTTAATAAGGATATTATAAGTGGTTTTAAAAAAAATTAATGTCATTCCAATACACTAACCAACATTACTTGAAAATGATAAATGTTTATCTAGAAAAAAGGAGTGTGAAGAATGCTTCCAAGAGATGAAGAAGTAATTGGTTACCACACCTTTGTTAACTCAACTCTATATAAAATACAATTCAATATTTTTAGAAATTAATACCAAAAAAATACATGGGTTTTTCCTCAACAAAAAAAAAAGAAAATGTTATGGCTTATCCATATCGATAGTTAAATCCCCATGACTATAATTATCCAACGCATGACCTAGATAAAGATGCATATATTTTTTCTCTAAAAATTTGCAGGCACTATCTTTATTGTGAGAAATGATATAAAAAAAACACCAAATCTTGAATTATATATTCAAACAAAAGAAAATAAACATGGGAAAAATATGATGGTTGGATCATTTTAAAGACTATAAATTTTCAATTCATTATCACCCTAGAAGAAAAAATATATTCATTGATGCATTAAGTAGGAAATATACTATTATGTTAGAAATTATAATGATTCAAGGAGACCCTTTGGTCGAAGACCTAGAAAAACTAGACATGGGAATCATAAAGGAAGGTACATCATCCACCACATCCTAAAGGATTTCTAAAAAATAATTACTATATAATATCAATAAAGATAAAAGATAATATATCATGTTAACAAAGAAGATAGACTCTGTGAATAATGGGAAGCTTCCCTGAGATCAATATTGATCAAGAAGTTGTATTTAAATTTCCTACATGACTATGTGCTCCATCAATTTTGAAATTAAATATGTAGATGAGGTATGAAGTTCATATCCCTACATTCTTTATACATTATGGAAGTAATAAAATGTGTAGGGACATTCATGATCATTATTGGGGGGATGATATGAGTATAGAGATTACTGATATCATTGCAAGGTTCTTGGTATGTTAGTAATTGAAGGAAGAGAGAAAAATTCCTAAAGGGGGTATTGAAAACACTATCTATACCAACATAGAAGTAGGAAAATATAACTAAGATCCAATGTTCACATCAAAATTTTTGAGAAGTATTCAACATGATCTAAGTAACGAATTGAAATTTAGTACAACGTATCACCCCCAAAATTATGTCCAATATTAAATGACTATCCAGACACTCAAGGAAATTCTAAGAATATTCTAAATTGAATTTATAGGTGGATGAGATCAACATTTCCCATTAGTTGAGTTCTTATACAATAACAACTTCTATATGGTTATTCAAATGGCACCTTGTGAAGCTCTATATTGGAATCAATGTTGAAATCTAACTTTTTGGGATTAATTTGGAAAGGGATAGTTATTTTGGACCGATCTTGTGCAAGATATTATAGAAAAGGTTAATTCTACCCAACAATATATAATGTCTTCTCAGATTCAGTAGGTGCATTATACAAAAAATTGTCAAAAGGAATCAGATTTTGATGTTGGAGATAATGTATTAATTAAAATATCACCATGAAAGAGAGTCATGCAGTTTGGATGAGAGTGAAGCTTTTCCATATGTAAATTCACCCCTATGAAATCCTTTATCGCATTGGACCAGTGTCCTATCATCTAGAACTTCCAAAAAAATATATCTCATGTTTATGATTTTTTCAACATATCTCTCTTAAGGAAGTATATACTTAACCCTTCACATATACTGTATCTAGATTTGGTACAACTAAAATATGATAAATCTTATGAGAAGCATCCAATGGAGATCTTGGACCATAGAGACACAGTTCAATGGAAAAATACTAGGTTCCCCATCAAAGTGTTCTGGAAGAACCATAAATATAAAGAATTAATTTGGGAAAAAGAGCATAAATTGAGACTGAAGTACCCATATATTTTCTCAATGTAGAGAATGAGTTGAACATTTTGGGGATGAAATTTCCTAAGGGTGGAATAATGTAATGACCCAATCTTTTTGAATGATAATTATTTCTAAATAATGTGTGTTATATTATATTATACAAATAAAAATCATATATATTTAAAAATGAAGTGAACATTAAGGGAAATATTACCACTTTGATTCAACTATGATATGACTGTTGGTCAATTGTGACTATTGGAGATGATACTCTTGGAAATAAATTTAGTGTTATAATTAGTGTTTATAAGTAATAATTTAAAAAGGATACTTAATGATGAAATGAGAAGTGATGGACTCGACAAGTAGATTCATCTCATATGAAGCCCTTTTCTTAGAACTTGCGAGGGATGTAGCATCACAAGGGTTATCCATTTACAAATCCCAATCCAAGCATCAACATGTAAAACATGAATGAAATAACCAGCGGTAGAAGTTCGAGTTAGTGTAAATTACCACTCGGTCGATGTTTGCAAAGTCGCCCCATAAATCTACCACTATAACACACCTTACCCTTAGATTTTATGTGTGTTTTATAAGGGTCAAGTATCCCATCCTTAGTTACTTATATTGAAATTAATTTTTATAAATAAATTTTTTTCCACCAATAGGTTTTCTTAGTACAAATATAGGTTAAATAAAGATGAAATTTGATAAATGGACTTGTCCAACCCAAATTTCTCTTTTCAGAAAAGAAATAAGTCTTTATAACAAACTTAGGTATTATGAATAAAACATATTTTAATGAAATATTATGATAAAGATAATTTTTTAAATATAAATTATAAAATAACTTTATTATGTACTTAAAAAATTTTAGGTGTCAGAAATTTTACTATGCACATTAAACCCGCTACTTTTTAATAATTAATAATTTTTATTGTTAAAAGTTAATGTTCTCATATTTAGATAATTATTATGATTAAATAAAATTAATTTTTGATATCTGCACATTTAATTTAGGTAATGTTGAATTTATGTTAATTTTTTAAAACACTTCATTTTTCGGTGAATAATAAAAATACATTTTAAGGTTTTAGGAATGATTAATGACTCCATAGTTATTTCATAATCATGTAATAATTAGTTAACAAAAATCCATGACTAAATTTTTTAATATTATTAATATTAATAATTTTAATAGATTTTAATAAATTTTCAAACCTATAATGTATATTCTAATGTCTACAATGGAATCGTTCTCTTAAAAACGTTATTTTTTTATAACATTACTTTTACTTGAAAAAATATGTAATATTATATTATTTTTAGTTATTATGGGTTAAAATAACACTACCATGTCCTAAATTTAAAAAAAATAGGGGCAAAACCAGGGGAAGGCCCATGGATTTTCATCATCCACAGCCTATATTCCCATGGCCTATATTTTGATATTTTTAAACAAATCACCCAATTTTTCTATAAATACAGACCAATTTCTCCATTTCATTTGATTCAAAATCCATACTCTGTGATGATATTGTAGTTGTACCACCAAAGTATTCCTTTCAATGTGTCCTCGATCCCCTAAGGTTCCATTCCTCAAGATCAAGGAGTAACTCTTCAAGGTAAGGGGATAATCTTTCTTTTATATTCGATTCACGAAAATCTTTTCATATATCACTTATAAATGTTATGGTTAATCTCCCCTATTACCATATTTATCATACAATTAATTCCACATTATGTTTTATCAATGAGATACCCATTTCTACTCTTATTTTACCATTTTCCAAATCACATTTTATTCCTGTTTGGCTACCAAATTTAGTTCTTAAAATTTATCTTCTTCTCAAGAAATTTTCTTTTATTTTATTTTTGTGAATACTAAATAATATTTATTTTAAAAGTATAATCAACTAGACATAAAAATTATTTAATTTATTTTGGTAATAAATTACAAGAATGTTTTATTTTCTTTTCATGGGTTGAAAATGATATAATTATCATGTTTTTAAGCAGTTTTGAAACACCCAGATTTTAATATGAAAACCATTTTTTTATTCTCCATCAGTTATTTTTGAACTGTTTGATAATGATATATCTGGATCATGTTAAATAATACATATTAAGGGTGATCCTTGATATCTCTCCAATGCATTTGGTAAATAATTTAATATCTAGAGATGATATGTTTTATGTTTCCTTTTTAATGACTTTAGTAATTTTCATTTACGAAAACATGGTGATTAACATTTATGATATACTTATGAATGTAAAAATTAAATTTTATAGCCATATTTCGCTGTTATTACTCATGTTTGTTTCTATTTTGATATTTTTATTTCCCCATTTCACATGCCACAATGATATTTCTGATGTTCTTGTTTGTATTCTTCTTGAATATTTGTAAAATATTTCCCTTATTAGGAATTATGGTTAGCCATTTCTATTGATGTATGTCAACAGGTTATGAGATGAAATAAATATACATTGGTTGAACCTATGAATAATCCATTTAATTGATTACAAGAATATTTTTATATTCATGTTTTATTGTACCTATTTTTTAGAAACAAACATTATAAGATCCTATATTTTGTATGATGTAAATGAGAAGTTTACGTAATAAGAAGGTGGGACGATATTAAAACCATCTAGTCTACACATGTCCTAATGAGGAGAAAGACTCACATAATAGACTTGAGCCAATCCTTAGTTACATGGGTGTCGATATATCCCTAGAATCTGAGGGGCTATTGACGCTGAAACTTATAAAGTATGCTAACCTATGAACTAGATCTTATGGTATTAATGGTACCATATGCTACTTGATAGGTGGAGATAGGGATAGGAAACCACATAGAGGTACCACCTCCTGAATAGGTCCATATACTGAAACCTCATCCCAATGGGAATCATCCTTGTGATCATATTGTTTAATACTAGATAGAAATCATCATGGTGGCATCATGAAATAGACAAGATGTACAACAATCCATGAGTATATATGGGAAGATGACTCAAGAAGGACAGGGAAACAACCACCCATTCCAATATGATGCATGTACCAATGTTTTCCCTATAACCAGTTCCTATATTTACCAAGTCAATAAGTAGGATATTATAGTCCTAGTGAATGGATATGTCAATTCTTGCACCGACACTGAAGTCCCTACCCTATGATATGAACTCAAAACACTAAACACTATTTCCATAAAACTCAAACTAATCTAACATCTTGAAAAAACTAAAAAAAATTAGTTATAAGATGAACCATATTCTGATACAACTTTGTCATGACCCGATCCATCGAGGCCTACAATGTCGATGATAAATAGAGTGTGACTAACCCAAGTCTTCCACCAATAGGATTGAGGATAATGATTAGTACCAAGTGGGAATAACCATCACATGGGTGTATGTAACTAAAGTACCTATAAACATGCACCCATATCTGAGCCCATACAATACTAATAAGGAAAATTAAACTAATAACAATTTATTAATGCATCTAAATAAAAAAATTAGCGTGTGATTAATAAGTACTAGAATGAGATAATGGGAAAAATACAAAACTGGAAAAAACTGTAAAGAAGTCCAACCTACTAGAAACAGGGGACTATAATCACAAAAAAAATCATGGTATGAACCATGGTCTATCAATCTTGAACTGAGCTACGTATTCTCATAGTCCACCAAGAACCTTATTGAATGGATGGTCATCTATATAAGAAACAACAAGAGAAGGAACATCCCTTACAGGGGTGTGTATAACAATTCTCAGTATGACACTCTCACATAATTAGTCATAGAGCATCAAGATAACTGTAATCCCATAATAAGGATATGTAAACAATAATATGATACATAAATAAAAACATCCAAATATACTCATAATAGACACTATGTCTAAGGTAAGGTCACAGCTGCATTTGCAACGTAATATTTTACTCAAGAGTTCATAGTTATTGTTGCTCAGAAGAACTCACTTCGTGAGTTTGATGGTGTTCATATGAGATTCCATGATAATTAGATATATCCATAAATATATAAAATTTGGATGTACGAAGTGATAAATAAATAAATAGAGATCAAACCTAGGTCCATGTGGTATACCAACAACCCGATCTAAAATAACTTAATCTATATGGGACTGACGACTGGGAAAAGTTGGTCATGCCGATTTTGAGAACCCAAAATAGGGAATAAGATTATAGAGGATTCCACCCTTTCCTCAGGGAGTAATTTCCATAGATCTATATGAGACTAATCCATTATAGAGGATCATAATTTTATTTCCAGGACATAATTCCAAACTATACCCTCAAAGGGATGGATTGAGGGAATGCACCCTAAGGAAACTGATCCACATCGAAGAGGAAAAGGGCCTCAATAAAATGAGGATAAATTAAAAAAAAATTATTTCATACCCAGATTCTTTTAGTGTGGTCTATCCCATGGCTGCGTACTCCAGGCCACACCTGTGTATACTCGGTCGTGGCCACATACTGTTGTCCTGCCTGGGTACTTGGTCATGTTTGAGTAATTAGACATGTCCATGTACTATACCAATGACCATATTTCTATCAAGGTATATTAAAGTGTATCCAATGAGATAAATTTTGATATTATAAGGAGGGGTCACATGGCGCGCAACATGTGTCACACGACATGTGTTATTAAATTTTCACAGAAACCCTAGTACATCAACCAAGGGTTTAACATGACATACATTCTTCTGAAATAGGAAGTGTAACCTAGGATTTATATAATATTATAGGTTTCTTCATGTGTGTTCTCCCACACATACAACTATTGTTATAGTAATGATTCTCACCAGTTATCAACTATCTTGCTTGACTGAGCCGCTTTGTCTCCACTAACTAGAATCCTACCTATTTATTCACATGAAAACCATCCCGTCACATCATCCAATCATTGCACATTGAAACCGGTATGAAGAAAACAAATACATCTTTAATATACCATAATTATATTTTATTTATATAGCATCATCACTAAAAACCTATATTTGAAGCATCAATCTATTTCACTGAAAAATGGTCGTGAAGTGATTGGTTACTGGGAATTTTTCAAACCACCAACCAAATGAAATGTCAACATTGAACGCATGAATAATGATGGGATAAAACCAATATAAATAATAGGGGAATGAACATCATCCATTTCCATGTTATCATTTATCTGTTTACATTAAAACGATGATCTATGATCTAAAATAAATGAATAATATATTTATCCCAAACCATGGAATAAACCCACACACACAATACGATCAATTCTAAAATCAATCAATCGGTTGATGTGATTTTCATACATCATGGAATAAATAAAATAAGAATAAATACACATAAAATAAATATCATTCCATAGTTTGGATCAGTCACTATGGTAGAACAGTCACATGTTGAGGTAACTGGCAAGATCCACAACCTACATTGGTGACACGATCCTCGATCACGATCATGATTTATTATTTTTCTCCATGTCATGTCCTAATAAATGATCTACAAATTTTAGGGTTATGTGGATAAACATATTGTTGTGTTATGAAAATATATTTATAGATGGTTTCTAGGATTCTCTGTTAACACAAAATAAATAAATAAATAAATAAATAAATAAATTTCTTTATTATTTTCACCCACAACAAAAGTTTTACAAATGAACAACACTGAAAAATATTATTTCATTACTAAGATAAAAACCAAATTTTTAACTCAAAAATGGTCTCAAATTTAGGATTTTAGACTATTTTCAGAAGTTATTATCATATTTGAGTAAAAATGTGTGTCAGTGATATTAATATAGTTAATATCTTAAAAATATTAATTCTAAGATCATTGGGGATCAGAATATCACTCCATATTAGTGTCTGGATATAAAAATAGTAATTTATATATTTAATGTTTCTAAATGAATAAAAGAAAATTTTTACTACCGAACTAAAACATATATAAAAAATTAACTATCATAGAGAATTGTAATTTTAAAAATGAATTGTTAGTAAACTCGTGATAAATGGTTATAAGTAAATCAAATATGACATGAGAAATTTGAGTATTGTTTTGGAATTGATTTATAATAAAACAATATTTATTATACATGTGGTTGAAATATTCTAAAAGTGTTTTGAGACTTGAATTAAGGGTATTTATAATCAATATTTTATTTCTAAGAGACTTATGCCATATTCACAACTCATTTATTTTTGGTGGATTACAGATTCCCCTATGACATGTTATCTCTTACAGATCTTTTTTTCATCATATTTAATGATTCATTTTATGTTATTATTTAATTGAGATAATGATTCAAAATCTTTCTAATGTTGAAACAGTATTTTTGTCTCATTTTTATTTTAGAGAGACACATTCTATACTCACCAATTATTTTAATTGGGTGGTGTATATAATTCTCAAGAATTTATTTTATTATGATTTTTATGATTATTATGGGAATTTATATATCCATATAAAGTTATTTATTTTAAGGGGATTTTGATTCAAAGGTTACCATAAAGGTAAGGATTTTATGATATAATCTCATCACTTATTGGAATTGTATATGATTAAGTTTTGGATGATGAAATATTATTATTTATCTATTATGCAACTCATTAATTTTCTTATCCACTAGTTATTTCTGGAGAAGACAAGATTTTATTTCATTTTTCATCTCCTTATATACTCCAGAGTTCCAACGAATATTTTTAAGGAAAACACAATTTATTTATCTTTTTGGTTGAAATACATTTTTCTTCCATGATCATGTTTTCTAAAAATATTTTAATAACTTTTTTTTAGTATTCCCCTTGATTGTTTAAATTCAATTTTACCCATTTCTTAATTTTTATAATTTTTTTTAAAATGAATCTTAATGTCATTTTCTAAATGAGTTACATCATGTTTTTTCAAAAAAATGTGAATGAAACACTTATTTTATCATATATGATATGAATAATATTTTTCACCATCATGAAAAACCAATTATTTTAATATTACATTACATGCTTTCAAAGTTCCTTTCACTAAAAATATATTATTTATTATTTGGGAAATTTTTTGATTTTAAATATGTTATTTCAAAGGGGAAAAAATATTTAATTAAATAAATGTTCCAAGTGATCTTTCAAAATAATTGTCTATATAATATGGAATCTTTTAATAGGGATATGATCCAATGATAACATCCTTATAATGTTTCAAGATGATTTATTTTTGCAATGAAAATATTTTTATGAAACTCATTCTTTTTTACATGGGTTATGCTATGATGAATTGTTTAAATGTTTATGGAACCCATTTATTTAACATGGGTTATTCTATGATAAAATGCTTTTGAAACAAACTTACTTAATATGAGTTGTGATATGATGAATGTTTTATTATATTCTAGAACTCATATTATTTATTTTCATTATGATATAAGTGGGACCTATATCTCCATATAATTCATTGGATAAAGATTGATATCTTATGAGATAAACAAAAATTGAATGGGGAGTGATCCTAGCTTAGCAAGGGAATTTTTCAACCATGATATTATGGGAAGGGAACCTATAATACTATGATGGTTTGGGTAGTGAACCCATTCCACTATTATTTCCTGTAAATTATCCTAGAATACCAGGGAAATAGTTTTATAAGCTTATGTGTATACTAAAAATATATTTTTTATGTTAATTTAATGTTTTCATGGATCGTGTTCTATGATTCTATTATGATTCATGTCTTATGAGTTTCCACGATTTATGCCATGCCATAAAA
Source organism: Viscum album (assembly GCA_963277665.1). Classification (NCBI taxonomy): domain Eukaryota; kingdom Viridiplantae; phylum Streptophyta; class Magnoliopsida; order Santalales; family Viscaceae; genus Viscum; species Viscum album. Next base: position 394,511,087 of record OY728151.1, on the reverse strand, counting down.
TCATAACATTGGATATGAGAGGTATAGTTTTTAAATGTTAATATCTTGTTGTCATACCCGTATTCCCATGTTATGCTAATGTGATCATTGATATATCCCATGTTTACGCTAACTAGGCATCTGAGATTCTCCTTTATTATGTTTCCTTTCCTCGGGATATGAAGAAATTTATTAAGTATGATATGTCGAATACATTTTATATTTATGAATAATCTAATGTAAGATGATTTAGTTTACTTATGAACTAATTTTTTTGGTATATATGATTCTAGAGACACTCAATATTTATGTTCCTCGTGCATTTGTTTCAAGAATTATTTGTATATTAATCTATTAAGATGTGATATTTGTGTATGAAATGTATAGGTAGTTATAGTTGGTATCAAAGGAAGGTTTAGTTATCCTTTGTAAACAAGGATTAAAAAAATACAATTAGAACTATAGGTATAAGTATAAGGATAAGTCAAAGTATAAGAAAATGTCACATAATTTAAGTGAAGGATAAAGTGAGCTGTTTATAAGAAATTACATCTATATCTAAATACTATATGTGGGCATGGATGTTAAATAATTATACCTAGGGGTAATAAATCTAAAAAGTGATTATTGGGTATTGACTCAATCATAACCTATTCTAGGATAATTGGCCTAGCTCTACACCATGTTGGACACTCTCGAGATATTTTTTTTTGAAATTAAAAAAATCTTTACAAACCATTATAAATGATTATATGAGATAATGAATAAGAATGACTTAGGATAAAACTGATGTTTCTTGTGTTGAAAAGATTTTTTCATGATTTAGATACCCTATGAATAATATGATCTCTCTGATCCAATATTCTTAATGGTCATCCTGACCTTTATAGTTTTACTTAGTGATTTTAGATAGAATAATGATGTTTGTGTGGTGAAATTTATGCTCAACTATTAATGTTTTTTATTTTATATCAGTTATATAAATTATATTATATCATGGAAAGTTTTTTGTAATGTTAATTAATATCCCCAAATATTATATGTTTGGCTATTAGAGAAAAACCCTAATGCTAAGATGATTAGATCCCAAGTCTACTATCCTTCTCTAGTTAATGTTTGTGGGAATGTACTTCCTAAAAATATTTTTACTATACCTTTGGTTAAAATTGAGGTTATAATATGCATGGATTGTATTTATCTATATAAATTGAACATAAATTTACTAGGAAGGTAATTCACATTTTATATTTTGATATATTATATAATCATTTATTAGTGTAACAATAAATATGGAATTATGATTGAAATAAAATCCATTATATGGGCCTTGATTATAACGTAAAAAGTGGTGTTTATCTCATATGGTTGGGGAGAAACTCAAAAAAGATGATATACCTATTATGATAGAGTTTTTTTTATGACTTTCCAAAAGAGTTTCCTAGTATTCCACAAAATCCTAAAGTTCTGTTCTCAATAGAACTCATACCTGGTGCTACACATATTTCAAAGACAATAGATATATTGGTTTCAGTTGAGTTGTAATAATTAAAGAATAAAATCCAAGATAATCACATATGGGATTAATTCCATAAAGTGTGTTACCCTGGGGGGGGAACTTTTTAGTTTTCCTATTAATAAATATGGATTTATGAAGCAATTCCTTTATTTCTGGGAGATGAACAAGATCAAAATCAATAAAAAGTATCATATACCCCTTATTGATGTCTTGTTTGATCAACTTCATTGATCTCAAAACTTTTTTCAGGATGAGCATTATTGTGGATATCATTAATTGATGTTTGATAAGGAGGATATAAACAAGAAAACATTCCATGAAAGCTATGGAAGTGATGAATATATATTAATGCCATTTGTTCATACTAGTTCGCTAATTATCTTCATGAATTTAATCCATAGAGTCTGTATTGATTACATTTATCAATTTTTTATATTATTTATAGATAATATTCATGTATATTTAAACAGAAATGAATATTATAAAGACCATTTTATAATTTAATTAAGGTCCCTAAGGAAGGAGAAATAGTATATGAAATTTTAAAATGTGTGAATTTTGGATGCAAAAGGTTTAACATTAGGGTTATATATTATCAAGAGAGGGTATATCATCAGATCCAACAAAGATAAAAGTTATTGAACGTTGTAACATACTAACCACTATGAATATGATCTAATTTTTTCTTGTTTTGTATTGATATTATCAATATTTTGTTGATAATTCATCATTAATGTATATAACACTCACCATGATAACTTGTAAATGATTCAAGTTTCTTTGGATTGAGAAAGGTGAGGATAATTTCAAGGAGTTTAAGAGAAGGTTAGCTTGTATTCTTGGGATTATATGAACCTATAGTGGTGAATAGTTTTTAATCTATAGTGATGTGTAAAACAAGGGACTAGGATGTGTTATCAAGAGAAATATAATGGTTATAACTTCTTCATCATAAAAAAAATCGTTCGTGAGAAAAACATTCATACTAATGATTTGGAGTTAGCTGTAGTAATATTTTAATTAAAAATATAGATTCAATATGTATATAGAGGAATGATTTATATATATATAGATCATAAATGTTTAATATATATTTTTACATATAAATAGTTGAATTTTCACCAATTAATATGGTTATAGATGATTAATGATTATTATTACTCATTACATTACAACCCTGGGAAGGCAAAAAAGATGGTAGATACTTGAGTCAAAATGATCATGACAGCTTATAAATGGTAGGGATCACAAAAGATCTAGTATTTTTGGATTTGAAAAGGATACATCTAAAAATATTACTAGAATGGGATAAATTTTATCTTTCTCAAATGAGTTACAAGTTATGATTAAAGAGGCCTAAAAGGATGAAATATTGTTATAGAAGAAGGTGAGAGATCTTCTTGAGTTTAACATTGATTACAATGAAATGATAAGTTTTAAGAAATATGTATTTGTTAAATACATACTAGATTTTATTATGTTTTAATAATTTAAAGATCATAGTACTTCATTCTCTATTAATATTGGAAGTAAAAAAGATGTATATTTAATTGAAACTATATTTATAGTGGGATGGAGTGGAGAGAGATATTTCCAAATATTTATCTCAGTGATTAGTATGTAAACATGTTATGTAGGAGAGAAAAAAATCTAGGAGAATGTTAAAACCATTACCTATACTATAATAGAAATGGTAAAAAAAATCATTAATTTTGTCATCAGACACCCAAAAACATCTAAAGGGAACAATGGTATATGGGTTATAGTAAATCACCATACAATATCAGCACACTTCATCACTATCAAAAATGATTTCACCTTGGATGATATTTCTATGATATAAATTTGAAACACACGGCCGATTGTCGCCTATCGACCGGTCAATGTTCTGGTGCTCTGCTAATGTGTATAGCAGCACTCGGGTCGAATCCTCAACGATGACACTTTCTAACAGTCATTTGTTTTTAATTGATTGTATTTTGATTAGGGGGTTTTTTGCAGAGCTTAATTGAAATTATTGATTGACTATAATTGGTTTAACAAATTTATAATTATTGGGGTGAGTTCATTATTGGGGAGTTAAGCTAGTGATATCCTTGAGCCTTACTTTGTATTGCATTAAATTAACACTCATGCCATAAGTTGACGTTGATTGGAATTCCTATTTATTAAGGATTTAATCCAAGTCTTAAATTAACTTAGGGTTCTAATATCAATCAAAACTTATTTATGGTACTGTATTTATGGTTCCAATAATCCATGGAAACCACTCGTTAAACAAAATATATCATTAATCCATGACATATTTTGTTTAACATACACAATATTAATTTAAAGAATACTCGTCGAGAAAAACTCTCAATCACATAACATCCCTGAATTATAACTCACCCCAATGAGAGATTTACTCAGCCATTTGGGTGTTTAATAATCTGGTTATAATTATTATGATTATAAATTAAGAAGATAAGAAAAATAAAGGGATACGAAAAGAGTGGTACGTCGACACACACACACACACGAACAATGATGATAATTAAAAACAAACTTTCGATTGAATGAGGAATAAAAATAAGGGAAGGGGATTAAACTATATTTAAACTATTTTAAGAACATAAATATTAAACTACATAAGGTGGATGATAATAAGAGATATTGAAGAAGTAACATGCATTAAAACAGAATTACAAAAAAAGATAATTACAAGATTACAAAAACAAAGAACACAAAAGTAATTGAAAATAAAGAGAGGAGGAAAGGTCTCACAAGTAAAAACATGAGTATGGAAGGTCCTCCCAAGCATTTGGAAAGGCTTTGGTCATGCCAATATGTTCTCCTCTCTTATGAAATGCCAATCCCTCTCAAGGAGAGATGGGGAGTGTATTTATAGCCCAAGGAGTGGACTGTTTACATTCCCAATCTATCCCTCCACTTTCATCACCAATTTGGCTATCATATAGACGAATATCCAAATATCTACTCCTTCAATGTTGTAGGAAATAAATGTTTCCGACTACTGTCAAAATTTGGAGGCATTTGGACAAGGGGAGCCAATGTTATGGTGGTTTTATTAAACAAAGGTAAACTGTCCATTTCTATCCATTCTTTTTCGATGTCCAAAATGTGAATGGATTTTGGAATAGGGAGATGCCTTCGAATCATAATTGTTTCTTCAAAAAAGTCGGCCACCTTTATCTCCTCGTTCACCCTGGAAAATATCAGCTTCATTTGATGCTTACATCATGAGATATGTCATGCATACTATACTGAGTTTAATTGTCGTCAAGAATGGTGGATTGGATTTTAAATCTTTATTTGGACCCCTTTTTCGTATATTTGGGCCCTGAAATTTTTATACAATACTCCTGGAATTGTCCCCCGAACTATGGTGAAGAATAATAGAATTTGGACTTCTTCATGTTGCCCAGTAAATCAATCTTCATGAATAGTCCAGTTTCTTCACAGATTCTTTAGTCTTGTTTGTGAGGACCTTATGACCCTTAAAATGGCATAATTGGCTCATGGTACCTTCTAATTAAATGTTTTATATTGAAATTAGAATCCTAAAAAACAAAAACAAAAACATTTGGATCAATATAGTGATATTTATGATTAAAATAGTAAACTGACTCAATTGGACTACTTCTAAAAATGCTCAAAAATTATACTTAATATTAAAACATTAATATTTCACACAAATTATGCACATTTCATATAAAATCAGTAAAAAGAGTATATAATAAGACTTGAAAAAATTAACAATATCAACTCCCCCACACATAGTCTTGTGCATGTCCTCATGTGCAAAAAATATAAAAACATGACAAAATCATTTTTACTCACCAACAAATATTAAAATATTGTTTTATCAAATCAGGGGAGGTTTAGACTATTTCACTCATCCATTTTGAATTCCACCACAAGTTGTTACAAAAACAATTTTACAAAATTAATTCATATTTTTCATGTTCAAATTTAGAAATGGAAAATGTGTACACTAAAAACTCACACCTCTCAAGATGATAAAATTCATTTGTGGAGGTTCACTCTTTTACCAACCAAAAGTAAAAATCATAGAGTTTGAAAGAGATCTCAGCTTAAAATCCCTATCCAATGTGCACAAGAATCAAGAGATCTTTTTAAGGGGTTTTTCTGTGGCTATGGGATGGTAGGAATATAATTTCTAAGAGAGAGAAGATGAGGGTTAAAATACCAACATAGAAAAAGCAATGGACATTTTTTTTGAAATAAAACATGGAAGGAAATGAAGACACATATTTACAAGGGAATGATTGTGTGAATAAAGACACAATAGAGGAAGAAAATATGATGGTAATGAAAAGAGAGAATATTTACAAAGCACAAAACTTCTCCCAATAATATTTTAATGCAAGTTTTCTATTTTTATTTTCCTTTTTTTTCATTGTTTTTTTCGAAAGTTGACCTTGAAACAGATCTCACACTCATATACCAGCCCATGTTTGATCTACTCAAGAAAGTAATAGTAATAGTTATAACAAGATCAAAGGTTGATGAAGATTATTTTTTACCAACCCAAGACACAACCCATTTTTTCAAAAAAAAAATAGAATTTTTTTTTGATTTCTTTTGAAATTTTTTTGAACACTTTTAAATATCATTTGTACAATACATTCCCAAATCCTACTTAATGACAACCCCCCCCCCCCACACTAAAATGGATGTTTTCCCTCAAGCATATGATAACACACTCGAAAGTAAGGAAATGATACCCAAAAATGAAATCCATCCCCCCCCCCACACTTAAATTTCAAAAACATATGCAACGAAAATCCATGTTGATATTGGGTGGGATAAGGCATTGGGATTGTAATGTGGTTATGAAAGAAAAGGTTTTAATATTCTTGAAGGGGCTTTCAAAAGGGGGATTAATGTAAGGGAAATGGGAGGCTATTTGGATATTGTGATTCTCATGTGGTTCAGAAAATGCCTCTATCATATTAATGCACACCAAAGTAGTAAATTCAGCTAGAAGGTCCACAAGATCAAGAATCAAAAATGGTGGTGAAAAACCCACATTTTAAATAGATGGCCATAGGTACCCTTGGCATGAAATCAAATTTTGTTCTTCACAGCTTGGGAAAAGCATTTTTTAAATCAAAAATTGAGCATTCAAAATTTGTTATTTTTTACACAAAATTCTTTATCCAAAGTCATGATGAAAATACAAAATTTTTGAGATGAAAACATGTATGTTAACACCCCAAATTTGTTGGACAAAATTTGAAAATTGGAAGGTGATTAATCATGAATCTTGAGCATTCTTATTTGTTTTAAGTGATTGTTTTTTTGTTTTTTTAGTTATTTAGGTTTTTATTTGTTTTTTTGTTTTTATAACAATACACCCACACAAAAGAAAAAGTGAAAAGAAAGGTTTTGATAATGAAAGTGGTAAAAAAATGAAAGAGATAGGAAAAAGAAGAAAGAGGTAGAGAGATGAAGAGATAGAGAGATAGTTAAAGTGAAAGAGGTTCCCCTGGTTTGGATTTAGCAGGTTTCCATCTCCATCTAGTGGTAGGTTGACTAGAGAAGTTGGGTTTCCAGTGGAAGTCGATGTTGATCCAGGACTCTGGGAAGTTTCCTGAAATATAAAATTCATTATTCATCTAATGAAAAACTAAACAGAAATTAAAATTTCATAAAAGTAAATGAAAACATGGGTTTCCTCCCAAGAAGAACTGTATTTATTTGTCTACAGCTAGACAGTTGCAGTGGTCTACCCATTGTCTGACGGTGGCCATCGTATTTTCTCAACTCTAGTGTGCTTCTAGAAAAAATTCACCTCTGGGAGGCCTGATGATTCATTGGATAATTTCTTCCCATACTTGTTGGTGTGATTGCAATTCAATGGGGGTGGAAAGAGAATATTTCTATCCTCGCTTTGGCCTTCAACCTGAGGAATGATGTAATCCACAAAGTGATGGTTTTCTATGCATGAAAATTCAGTAAGATGGATCAATTTTGATGGTTCATTTTTGTATGGATCAGATAACATAGAACCACAATATGAGATCCCAATTTTTTTTGACTCATTTATTTCATCACATACTGATGTAGAGTAATGATGATCAGTGGAGTCATAATACTGAATAAAATTTTCAATATCCTTTACTTAAATATTTTCCACCAAAGAATTGTCAATTTCAACCTCACCAGTGATCAATTTATTAATTACGGAACAAATGTCACAACCTTCTCTCCCATCAAGAAAATATAAACAAACTGGTTTGGGGTTCAACTCACTTATAACAGAATTTTCAGAATCCTAGATAGGAAATGATAAATGTGTTATAATCAGATTTGAATCAACAAATGAGCATTCTAGTTCATTTTCTTTATTTCCATTCATGTTGAAGCATTGGAAGTCATATGTGAGATGAGATTCGAAAGAGTTTTCAAGATCCTTTAGGTCAATGGAGTTTTCATTTTTAATGTCAACATTAATTTCTCCATTTATGACTTGGTTAATGAGGATTCAATATTAACAAACTCCTCTATCATTATAGCATGAAGAACATGATGGACTAGGATTCAATACCCTCTTAGAGAGACTTTCAGAAGAATGGACAGAGAATACAGATTCATTCTCTGATGGGTATCACATGGATTGAAAGATATTGAACTTGACGAGTTGGTCACTGAATTCCAGGGATAAGATGCCAACATAGACATCAATTTTGGTTTTAGATGTCATAAGGAATGGTCTTCCTAGAATTAGGGGAGATTGAGAAGAGTTCATCTCACCTTCCATGTCAAGGATATAGAAATCAGAAGGGAAGAAAAGATCATTGACTCAGACATGGACATCCTCAAATATTCCCTCGGGACTGGCTGTGTTTCAATTGGCTAACTAAATGACAACACCCATTGGATGTAAGGGACCTAGACTAAGGTTGTAGAATATGGATTTGGGCATGACATTAATTGAGGCTCCTTGGTCTATGAGTGCATCATCAAAGTTGGAACATCCAATTTGGCATGGAACTGTAACGTTCCCTGGATCTTTTCACTTAATGGGTATGGACTCTTGGGTTGAAACATTTTCAAAGGACCTATGTTCCCTCTTGTGGGTGCACGATTCTTTAAGAAACTTGACATACATTGGGATTTGTTTTATGGCATCTAAGTGGGGAATGTTGACTTCAACACGTCTGAACATGTGGATCATTTCAGGATCAGGTTCAAATGACTTATTTGTCTTAGATACAACTTGTGGAAAAGGAATTGGATTCCCAAGTGCAATGGAAGGAGGTGAGGCAATGGTTTCAAGTTCCTTTTCAAGTTTCTTTTTCTTTTCATTTTCTAGGTCAATATTTAAATGGGGGTTTGAGGACTTCAATTGAGGAATAGAAATTTGCTTTCCCAATATAAGTGAAATTGCACTTACATTACCCTTGGGGTTGGGTAATGGTTGAGCTGGAAGTTGGGAAGAATTAGATGGTTGCTGCTGACTAAGGTGGGATTCCATTTGACCAATTTGGGGTTCAATGTTCTTGAGGCTAGAATGGGTGAAAGATGAAAGATCTTCCACTGCACTTTCCCATGGTTTCTTAGAAGAAGAGGCTTCTCCCGAATTGGTGTTACCTTGATTTTGGTTCCTGGGAAACCGATTGTATTGGTTTTGGAATTGGGAAGGCTCACTAGGATAATGGAATCCAGGAGGACGATTGTTCCTTTGAGGTTGAGGAAGAAAAGGATAAGGTTGTTGGATGTTACCAACACCTTGACCATATTGGAACTGGTTTGGTTTTTTAGGAGGTAATTGAGGGGGATGATATATGGGATTACCATACATAAGGCCTTGGTTATAGGATGAAGAGAAGGGCTCGGAGTGAGGTTGGTTGATGTTTCTAACAAACTAACATGATAGTTAAGGATTGGTGTTCCGCAGAGCATATGCTGCATTGAGCTCCATTGGCCCAGATGAATCGGATTGATCCTTTTGAAGTTGTGGACATGTGTTAGTTGGATGAGATGGAGAGTTTCAGATTCCACAGTTTTTGACAGGTCCAGGAAACATTGATTGTAGAGAAGACGAGGTTGGGGATTTGGTAGCCACAACTAGTTGTCGCACAAGACCTGTAAGTTCACTCATCCACTCGGTCATCTTGTTCGGATCAATTGTTTTATTATCTTGGGATTTCTTGACTTGAGAATGTGCTTGAGTATGAAATAGATGTGTGTTTTCAGCCATGTTACTTATGAGATCTCTTGTAGCTGCAGGAGTTTTATCAACAAGAGAATTGCCACTTGCAGCATCAATGAGAGTTCTATCCCTAGATAATAACCCCTCATAGAAGTATTGGATCAATAGTTGGTCAGGGATTTTATGGTGTGGGAATGTTGCAACAAGATTTTTGAGCCTCTCCCAGTACTCATGGAGTGATTCACTTGGGAACTGATGGATACCACTTATTTCCTTTCAGATAGAAGCATTACGAGAAGCAAGAAAGAATTTCTCTAAGAATAGATGCTTCATGTCATTCCATGTGGTTGTGGAAATAAGATATAGGTAGTAAATCAATGACTTAGCAGTGTCAGCTAGATAGAAATAGAATGCTTGAAGCTTGATTTGTTCTTCAGAAACCCCTTGAGGCTTCATGGTAGAGCACACCACTTGGAACTCTTTAAGGTGGAGATGTGGACCCTCATCAGCTAGCCCATGAAAATGAGGCAGAAGATGAATCAAACCCAATTTGAGTTTGAAGCTAGATTCTATATTTGGATATTGAATACCAAGAGGTTGGTAATTCATATTAGGTGCAACGAGTTCTTTAAGGGTTTGTTCCCTAGGATTGGCCATTTCAAATTCAACTTGTTGGATGAGGACTAGTTCTTGAATGAGTTTATTATCTCTTATGTTCCTCTTAAGTAGGCGAAGTGTTCGCTCAATTTCAGGGTCAAATAAATATGAGGGATTGTTTGGGAGGCGACAGGTCATTCAGAGAGATTTTGGAAGAAAGAGGAAGATGGGTTTTTATCTGTATTTTTCAGTTTATGATTTTTATGAGAAGACGAGTTTTTCTTTGTGTATTTTTTGAAAAAAAATTTAAATTTGTTTTTTTGGGTTTTTTTAAAATAACCAGAAACTAATAACTACATAAAGCACCATCCCCGAAAATAGCGCCATTTGAAACACAGGTCTGATTGTCTCCTATCGACCGGTCAAAATTCCGTTGCTCTGCTAATTTGTATAGTAGCACTCGGGTCGAATCCTCGGCGATGAGACTTTATAATAGTCGATTGTTTTTAATTGATTGTATTTTGATTATGGGGGTTTTTTCGGAGAATAATTGAAATGATTTATTGAATATAATTGATTTAATAAATTGATATTGATTAGGGTGAGTTCATTATTGGGGAGTTAAGCTAGTGATATCCTTGAGCCTTACTTTGTATTGCATTAAATTAACACCCATGTCATAAGTTGACGTTGATTGGAATTCCTATGTGTTAAGGCTTTAATCCAAGCCTTAACTTAACTTAGGGTTCTAATCTCAATCAAAACTTATTTATGGTACTGTATTTATGGTTCCAATAATCCATGGAAACCACTCGTTAAACAAAACATATCATTAATCCATGACATATTATGTTTAACATACACAATATTAATTTAAAGAATACTCATCGAGAAAAACTCTCAATCACTTAACATCCCCAAATTATAACTCACCCCAATGATAGATTTACTCATCCATTTTGTTGTTTAATAATCTGGTTATAATTATTATGATTATAAATTAAGAAGAGAAGAAAAATAAAGGGATAAGAAAATAGTGGTACGTCGACACACACACACGAACAATGATGATAATTAAAAACAAAAATTAGATTGAATGAGGAAGAAAAATAAGGGAAGGGTATTCAACTATATTTAAACTATTTTAAGAAAATAAATATTAAACTACAGAAGGTGGATGAGAATAAGAGATATTGAATAAGTAACTTGCATTAAAACAGAATTACAAAGAAAAATAATTACAAGATTACAAAAACGAAGAACACAAAAGTAAGTGAAAATAAAGAGAGGAGGAAAGGTCTATCAAGTAAAAACTTGAATATGGAAGGTCATACAAAGCCATTGTCAAGGATTTGGTCTTGCCAATATGTTCTCCTTTCTTATGAAATTCCATCCCCTCTCAAGGAGAAAAGGGGAGAGTATTTATAGCCCAAGGAGTGGACTGTTTGCATTCTCAATCTGTCCCTCCAATTGCATCACCAATTTGGCTATACAGAGAGATGAATCTCCAAATATATCCTTCTTCACAGTGGTATATAATAAAGTTTTTAGACTACTGTCAAAATTTGGAGGAATTTGGACAAGTGGATCCAAAGTTATGTTGGTTTTATTAAACAAAGGTAAACTGTCCATTTCTATCCATGCTTTTTCGATGGCCAAAATGTGAATGGATTTTTGAACAGGAAGATGCCTTCAAATCCGAATTATTTATACAACAAAGTCGGCCACCTATATCTACTATTTCACACTACACAATTTCATCTTGAGGTGATGCTTACATCATGAGATATGTCATGCATACTATATTGATTTTAATTCTCATCTAGAATGGTGGGCTGGATTTTAAAGGTTCATTTGGACCCCTTGTTCTTAGATTTGGGCCCTGAAATTTTTATAAAAGACTACTTGAATTGTCCTCCGAACTATGGTGGAGAATAATAGAATATGGACTTCTACATGTAGCCTAGTAAATCAATCTTCATGAATAGTCCTGTTTCTTCACAGATTCTTTGGTCTTGTTTGTGAGGACCATATGACGCTTCAAATGGCAGAATTGGCTAATGGTACCTTATAATGAAATGTTTTATATTGAATTTATAATCCTAAAAAACTAGAACCACACAATGTGGATCAGTATAGTTATATTTATTATTAAAATAGTAAACTGACTCAATTGGACTGCTTCTAAAAATGCTAAAAAATTATACTTAATATAAAACATTAATATTTCACAAAAATTATGCACATTTCATATAAAATCAGTAAAGGGAGTATATAATAAGACATGAAAATATTATAAATATCAACATTACGGATGTGGAAAGTTTTCTTGGATTACCTCATTCTATTGTATTTTATTGAGATCCTAGGTTTATCATAATGTTCTGGTGAAGTCTTCAGTAAGCACTTGATATGGAGTTATGTTTCAACACTATGTATCATCCTCAAAAATATGTTTAGTATGAGAGAATAATTCACACCCTAGATCATATATTGATATCTTGTTAAATATATTTCAAAAGTTTTTGGGATTAAATACTTCCTCTATATGAGTTTTCTTACAATAATATATTCCACTCAAGAATATTTATGGCACATTATGAAGCACTATATAGAAATTTACACAGAACTCTAATATTATAGGATGAATTTAGATAATGGAATATATTAGTACCTAAGATATATAATGAAATTGTAGATAAGTATAGATCTATTAAGCAACACATAAGGGCAGTAAAAAGTTGTTAAAAATTATACTAATAACCATTAGTGTGATCTAGGACCTAAAGTTAGTGAGAATTATTTTCTATAAATTAATACATGGATGAATTTTGAGAGGTTATAAATGAAATGAATTATAATCCCTAAGTATATTTTCCTATTTTAAATTATTGATCGAGTAGGATGGTTGCTTATCACATAGTTCATCCACCGAACCTCTCTCAAGTCCATCATGTGTTCTATGAATCACTCTAAAAGAAGTACATACCTGATCCATTAAATGTTATGAACTTAGATGTTGTATTACTAGATTATTATATTTCATATTAATAACAAAATTTGGAGATTCTAGACCATATATAGAAAGTTTTATGAAGCAAGACCACTCACCACGTCAAATTTTAATGGCCAAACAACCAACTTGAATAAGTTACGTGATGACCTAAGGATATGATGAGGCCAAATTATCCTCAGTTTTTAAAACTAATTGAAGTAATTTAGAGTTATATATTTGTTTTAGGTTGGTAAAATGTTACACCTTATGATTTTATGAAACTTTTTTTTTCAAATAAAATTATTTTTTTGATATCATGTGTTACATACAACAACGAGTTTTAACGAACCACTATATACTACTAATATTAATATTTAAACATGAGAATTAATTTTTTTAGGTAAATAAAATTTATTTGTAAATAAGTTATTAATTTTTTCTAAAGTATTTATACACTTCAAAAATACATTTCTTCCCAGAAAATGATTTTCAATATCATTCGTTACAAATTAATGAAAGTAATTTTTGAAATTTTAGAAAATATATTTGAAAAAATGAATTTAATTTTTGAAATCATCATGTAAAAAATATTAAGGTATTTTGTATTTATATTTTTTAAAAAATAATAATTTTATACAATAAATAGTGGAAAATACATATTTTTATTGAAAATTGTCTTTCTGTTTAAATAATTTTGAACTTTATATTTCTTATAATTTTTTAAAAAAAGAAAATTAATTTAGATATATAAATATTCATATAATTTAGGTCATTGGAATAAATTCTATTTATAATTTCAATATATATTTTATTGTATTTGTGAAAACTTTTTCTTTGGAAAACATCATTTTCATCGCTCTTACAGGTTTAATTTATAATTAAATTATTCTAATTTTTATAATTTAATTTAGTAAAATGGATTAAATATTTTTAATTATAATCATATATATAATATTATAATGAATAACTAGTTTTTTGGTCAGAATTAATAATGAACGCTGTAAAAAATAATTATTTTGGTTAAGGTTAAAATGTGTTTATCAGTGGAGGGGGGGATAAACTAAAATATAATGGGAAAATTTTCTATTTAACATATATATATACTATTTTATAGGAATATTTCAACCTTATTTTATCCCACATTATAATATAATGTCATTTCAAATCTTTTTAATTGGGAATAACTTTATCATTTTATTTTATTTGGGGAAATATTCAAGTGGATTCTAAGAATGTTCCCTCCCCCCACATAAAAACGAAACTTTCCTCCTCTATCCTCTTCACACTACCAACACATTTTTTAGGAAAATAACTACCCAAATACCATTATTACTTCTATACCCACATCCTAGGGTTCTTATTTTGATTATAAAAATCTTCTAGAAGGATTTAGTTATAAACTTAAAGAGTCTCTCCAAAGAAGAGGTATATTTCCTAACCATGTCTTTGTATTTTTATTATTACCCCCACTTTAAATATTTTTCAACTATGATGATATAATTACATAATTATCTATCATATAATTATATGATATTATGTTAGTGGCATAACCTAGATCTGTCTATACATCAATCAAATGGGGAATGAAACCACCGATCATGTGTATGATTGACTACTGCCTCACAAGCTGATGTAATTTATTTTCCATCACCACCTTTTACAAGTAGATATAATGACAAATTTAAATTATATTTAATTTATATTTAGTAAATAATTATAATTATTATATTTTAATATTGAATCTAAAATTGTAATTTCCAATTCATGGGGAAATGATAACATCGCTCGTGCGTAGGTGTGGACTACTACTTCCATGACGCAATGGGATAAATCGTTAATTTTATTTTTACATGGATTTTAATAAGGAATGTTTTGATGAATATATTTGATATAAAAATTATTTTATAATGTTGAATTAATTTTGACCTTTATTTTATTCCATCTATTGAGAAAATGGAAATATTTTTCATCCGTACATATGTCTTCCCATCTCTATGAATATTGTAATTTGTTTTCCTATATCTAGATTATATGGAAGACTATAAACAAGTACATAATGAATATATATTATAATTATATCATGATTAAATTTATTTATATTATTTATCCTTAATCAATGTGTATGAACCAAAACTACTGAAATGAAATATAAATGAAAAATGAAGTGGTTATCATCTATAATAAAAATTTTAACAAATAATTGTTAATAAATAGGTGGTAAAATATTATAAGTAAATAATATATGATATTATAGATATTATTATATTTCATTAAAATATTAATGAAAAAACTATATTTATTATATATTATTTTCTACCATGTTTGAATAAAGCTGAGATTTAAGGTTAGGGGATTTCAAGTCATTCTTTTATGTCAAGGAGATATATGCCATACTCACTTCTCATTTTGTTGTTGTATATATTTAAAAATGGAAATTTTATACCATGAACATATTAATTTTAATGATATTTAATGTTTTATTTTGTATTTATTTTTTAGGTCTGATGAATAAAAAGAATCCAAATTGGTAGAGTGATTTTCATCTAACTTATTTTTCCGGTAGACACATTCCATACCCCCAACATGTTTCTTTTGTATGGTGTATATAATAAAATTTAATTTCTTTCATAATAATTAATATTAATGTTATTGGGATTTATATATCCATATAAGGTTCTATCTTTCATCAATCTAATGATTATAAAATTTATCAATGTGGTAAGGCTTTTATTATACTATCTCATCAGTTTCCTGGGTTGTTTATGGTTCTGTTTCAAATGAAGAAATATTTTTATCCATATCTCAAGTAACTCATTAATTGTATTATAAAATGGTCTTATGTGGAGAATAAATTCTTTCATTTCATTTTTTATCTTTTTATGCACCCAAAAGTTCAAAAGAATCATTTTAAGGACAAACTGACTTTATTTATCTCTTCGGTCAAAAATCATTTTTCATCCATAAAATTGCTATATAAAATTGCTTTCAAGAATTGTTTTAATATTATATAATTATTTTTTAATTTAATTTTAACAATGTTATAATTTTTAAAAAAATGGTTGAAAATAATCTTCTTGAAATTTTTAAAATTGGGTGCTTTTGACTTTTTTCTAAAAATTTGAAATGAATCATTATTTTAATGTACACAACATGAATTAAATTTTAAATGGTAATTAAATCTCTATTATTATATTCTTCAATGGTAATATTTAAATTTTATTTTCAAAAAAAATTTACTTTAATATTTGTTATGTTTTTTAATTTTAATTAAGCGAATTTAATGTGAAAATGATATTCTCTCATGAAATGTAAAGAGTGAACTTCCAAAACCATTTTCCATCTAAGATGATATCCTTTGATGTTACATGATATTTAATGTGGAAATTATCAAATGATACCATACTTTTTATATATCCTAATTTGTTATATTTATGGAGAAAATTTGTTTTTGAAACCCATTTATTTTCCATAAGTAATGAAATGATGAAATGATGAAATATTTAGGAAACCCATTTCGTTTCCATAGGTTATACTACAATGAAATGTTTATGAACCCCATTTATATACTATGAGTTATTATATGATGAATATTTAATTATATTTTGGAATGAATATATATTAAATTCATTGTGTTATAGGTGAGACCTATATCTCCCTCCAATGAATTGGGTAAAGTTTGACATCTCATGAGATAAACTAGACTGGAATGGAGGGAATATTTTAGTAAAGGCATTTTCCCACTATGACAATATTGGGATTGAACCATGAATACTAAGATAGTTTTGGGATTGAATGCATTACACTTTGAAATCTTTGTAAAATACCCTTTCTTATTAAATAAATTATTTTCTATTCTTATGTTTATGCCAATAATATATGTTTTATGCCAATTTTATGTTCTAATGTCTCATGTACTATGATTCCATTATGATCAATATATTATGAAATAAAAAAAATTTATTACATGTATCCATATTATTATATTTCATATAAAAGGTATAGTATTAAAATCTTAAGTTCATATTCTCATACCCTTATTCCCATGATATTCTTATGTGATTATTGATATCACCCTTGTTTTCCCTTATTAAGAATATAATCTGACCATTACTTATGTTTTATTTCCCTAGGTTATAAAGAAATGAATTAAGTATAACACACAAAGAATTTAAAATATTTTTCATTTAGAATAAATTAAATTTTATTAGTATGTTTTATACACAAAGTTAATATTACACGTCACCTAACACTGAGTAAGATGCCATCACATGAAATATCATGGTTTACCTCATATTAATGGAAAACCTATTATAAATCAAAATATTTACACTTTTAGATTTGTTTTTTTAAAGAATAAAATTATTATTTTAATTGGTAATATCAAAATTATCTTTGGGTGATTTTCATTTATTTTTTTGAGGATTTTAATTTTTTGAGGAATAGTAAAAAATATTGCATTATAGTTAAAAAATGCATTTTACATTTAAATAATTGTTTTAATTTAAATCTATTTTTAAAGAAAAATTAGATCAATAATAAATATATTAATCAAATGTGTTTCATTATAATTTTTATTTATTTAAATTAGATATACAAATTTTTCGAACCTTTGAATGTCTCTTTTACCGTGCCTTTTCACCGCATGTATGGGATCAATGTTAAAATTAATTTAGCCACTTCTCTGAATTGAATTTCAAAAAATTGTTATAAATGGTTGTGATATGTGTGATTTTTTTGTCTAATAGGATTTTTTGGGAATAGTAACTTTAGTATTTTTTACCATGTTTAAAGTAAAATCTGATAATTAAGGGTAATAATAATATTATAAGATTTGCAATATTACCCTAAATCTTGTCCTAATTTCATTGGATGAGTGTATTTATAGAAAAATAAATTGTAGGCCTAAATTAAAAACTTCATAAGAAAAATGGGTAGGAATACGACATTTATAATAGTTTACTCAAAGATATGATTAAAATATAATACTGAAACTTTTAATAACACTGCCATTTGTATTATAGAGTAATAAAAAAGATAAACTCGATAATAAATATTAAATTTAAAGATAATATTTTTACATAGAAGACAATAAATTATTAAAAAATTATAATTATAAAATAATTAACTTAAATGGTGACATAATGATGATGGATTAATTATTAGAAATATCAAATAAATGATAAAAAAATTAATATTAATATAATTTGAGTTAATGTCAAACTAAAATTTTATTATTTAATAGGACATGTTATTAATGTTTTAGAATTCTTGGTTCTAATTTATCATGTCATTTTCATTTTAGTATAAGACAATATATTGAATAGTGTCAAAATTGACATAAATGATACTTTAAAATAAACAATATTTTATTAAATAATATAAATATCATAGAAGTCATAAATTTTGACAAATTAGTATATTATGGTTAAATAGTTAATAAATTATATATTTAGGGTTTTATTTTTATTTAATTCTCATAATATTGACACATATTATTGAAATTACATGATATCATGTTACGAGTTAAAATGGTTAAATAACGGCTAAAAAATGATAAGGATTTAAAATATTATGAAGACTGGTAAAAATATAATTTGATGAAGAAGATTTTACCCTTATTATATTATGATCGATTTTGAGATTTTAAATGGACACTAATTTTTGAAAATTAATTATATATTATTCAAATCAAAGATAGTTACAAAATATCACTCTCATAATTTTAATATCTTTTATGTGTGAACATATGAAAAAAATATGATATAAAGAAATATAGATGACTATTTTCCTCCTACGGCAGTTATTTTCCTTATAAAAATTTATTTTTAATTTTGATAAATTATATAATTAACCTAAAAGCCTATTCAATGCTAAAGCTATATTTATTTAATCAACAGATAAATAAAATAATTTATATTAATAATATTAATAATGATATATTTGGGATAATTTAATATTTATAGTAAATTTTATAGATCTATAAGTTATAATATATTTGTGTGAAATCATTATATTTGAAATCCCTCTTGTGTTGAGGTATTTAAAGTCAAATTAATAGAATATTATCAAATTTGACAATAATGATATCTTATTGAATTAATTTATTATTAAATATTTTAAAAATCCAAAAAATTATAAATAATCACAATTGTATCGAAAAATGATATAAAATATATTTTAATTTTTTATTTATGGGACATTTGTGTGTATTTGTATCTATAATGTATTTTTAATTTTTAGTATTTTGAGGATTTACAAATGTGCCCCTCACCTCATTTATAAAAGAGATCCTCCTCCCTCACTTCCTCACACTACGTTAAGACTTATTTCATGACCAATCCCTAAAAATTTCCCTTCTAAACATATATATAGGCATCCTAGAGTTTATTATATTCTTAATTGAGAAACCCTAGTGTCTCTAAGGGGTGATCCAAAGAATGTTCTCTAAATAAGAGGCAATCGCCTTTACCGAATCCTTCAAAATTATTTCTTATTCTTCTAACCCTACATTTGTTTTTTCTAAAATAAATTTAAATATACAATATCATATATATTATGATATATTATTATGATTTTGGGACAACCATATTCCTTATTTTACCCATATGATGAAAAATAATATCATCATGCATGCGTGCGTACGGCTTACCATATCTACATTGTGGTGTAATCTATTTTTCATCACGACATTAGTTGGTTGACTATAATAATGTAAATAATAGGTATAAGTAAATAATATTATATGATATTAATTCTTTATAATTAATATACCATCTAATTTATTACCCTTCCACTAATAATGAATTGATATCACCGCTTGTACCTACATATGGTCTACCATCTCCACGATGCGATGAGATTAATCTTCCATGTTAACTATTCCAAATGATTTTAAAAATGTATATAATGAATAAATATTAAATATATGACATAATAATTCTAATTAATATATATATATATATAAAAATTTACATTCTTCCATTCAATATGATAAGAAAACTGAAATAACATTCATGCGTGCATACGACCTAACTTCTCCATGAATGGTGTATTACATTTCATACAACTATATTTTATATTTACTTATATTATGATTATATATGATATATAAATCATGTTATACATTATGTATGTAATTAAATCATGATCTAAGTTATCGTATAAAGAATAACAATTTGAAACATGTACGACAAAAAAGAGGTTATTACTTGAAACATTGCTTTAACTTGGAATAGTTAATAAACAGGTAATATGAAGAAAAAAAGAATCATATATAATATCAGAAATATTATTATGATTCTGGAAGACGTTAATAACGTGTTTCTAACCACTATACATGAATTTTTGTATATTTATGGAGTGAATCTGATCTATGGTAAGGGTTAATTTCATAATCTCATTATTATCTGAGATTATTTATACGTTTGTATTTAATAGGAAATATTTATTATCCATTTACAAATTTATTAAATATATTTTGAAAATGAGTTTTTTAAGTTTTTATGTACGGTAATATTTAAATAAAAAATCATTTTAAATTATTTTATGATTTATTCCTCTAAATCATTTTTATTCATGTCCTTGTTTTCAAAATGGGTTTTATGGATTTATTTATAAGGGCATGAATATTTTAAACTTTTAATTTTTTAATTTCTCTAAAATGATAAAATGTGGTATGGGAAACATTTTCTTCAAAGATATATATTTATTTAAATGACGTATTTTATAAAAAGACGTTTTTTAATAAATGATTTCATAATAAAAAAGGTATTTTTCTCAAGAAATTTTTAATTCTTATAATTGCGTTTTTTCATCTATGTCAACATCCTCTGTTGGATCTTATGCTTGATCTAGGTTTATCTCTTATGATAACACTTACCATATTTCATTGCATGGTTTATTATATTTTTATTGTTTATGTTCTATTTTGATACCATTCATGGTTTATGATTAATGTATTAATATGTGATATGCTAACTTCAAAAATAATGTTTATATTGGTTATGTTTCACCATTTTTATGAGGAAGGTATTCGACTATGTAAGTGTCTAGCGGGGCTCGCTATAGCCCCTCGATGAACTGGTAGGTATCATGTGACAAACTAGAATGGGTTTTTACCCATTATTATATTGTGCTTGGTATATGATTTTCTAGTATGTTTTAGATGTTCTAAATTATAAATTACCTCATTGAAAGATTAGTTATTGATATTCCATGTGATTATTCCACTAGTAGAATATCTATGGTTATTTTTTCTAGCTCATGTGATTATTTCTTATGATATTTTTTATTATTGGAAGATTATGCTCTAGACTATATTTAAATTACTTTTTTTTAAATTATTCACCATTCCATATTCTTTATGATAATTAATGATTGGTTCTATCATACTCTTACCCTTAATAAACATCTGAGATCACCTCTTTATTTAGATTTATTTTTTCCTGGATGCCATGATGTGAATTATGAATGATATGTTGGGTTAAGCTATAAGAATAATGGAGTTCTCAATAGTTTTAGTATGCTATATTTTATGTTTTAACATGTAAGATATGGTTCTTGTATTTAATCTGGTATTCCAAAATTTCTAAACTGACCAGTACATCAGGATTTGTTACCTAGTAAACATGACACTATATTAAAAAATTCACTAGCTATGGGATTTTGTGGTTGGGAATTGCACTTGGTATCAAAGAAAGTTTCACATAAACCACGGAAACATGATTTAGAAATCAATGATTATAAAACATAACCCTATGAATTACATTGATGATAAGTCTAGGTATATGATATCATACTTTAGGTTTGTTAATTGATGAGCTATGATAATACTATAGACTTATGGATTGAGAAGAACATTCCATAATTTTAATATCTTATAAATGATTCTACATCACTATATCACTATGATTAGTGTTTCTTATATTTTTTATTAAGTTTTATTAACTTATTAGAATCAGAAAGGGTATACACAAAATGGATATACTTTTGATGATGAAGAGACTACAAAAGACAAATGAAATGAATGAGGTATTAACGAATAAGTTGATGAAGTATAGTTAATTGTTTATGAATAAAGTAGAGAGATTAATGTTAATGTGTATTTGGATTCTGGAATTATTTCATTAGTGGTACTTTGGTTAAAATAATCATGAGATATATAAGGATTTTACTAGAGTACATCTTTAATAAGGATTTGAAATCATGAATGATTTTATTACGGGTTTTAAGGTTATAATGGTTTGTGATAATAAGATCTACATTACAATTTTTTGAGAATATAATGTATTTTAGTATATTTAGAGACAATTTTGAACTACGAATTTGGAAATAAGTATTTTGGATGAGTCCTAAGGTTGGAATGGATTAATTTGTACATTGGAAATTTTTTTAGGTTAAAGTTTGATTTACTTGATAAATTATGCAGAACTGTTTGGTTTCAGTAAATATTTAACGGATAAAGGACTATCATTTGGATCTTAGGATTACAAAAAGTGTTTTACCTATGAAAAATTCATTTGAAACACTTATTTCAAGGCGTAAAAGATAAAGTAAAAATATATCAAAGCACAAAAAATGTTAAGATTATTCTTATGAAACGTAATGAAATCAAGTCAGTCTATTTTCTCAGTGGATTATCTGAATAGTAAAATAATTATTCAAAGTTAGAAAAAACAATTTGGAATTTTTTTAATCATTGTACCTTCTTTTCTAATGAATCAAATTTTCCCTTAGATCTTTCCATGTTTATATCTTTGTGATCGTTAAATTTATCCTGATCATGTTCTCAATCACTATAAATTAGAACTTGATGGTTTTATTTTTCTTCCATGACCATGTATTTGTACATTGAACCCTGATATGTGTTATCAATTGTGACATTTGGACTTACCATTCTTTATTATAATGTGTTACATTTTATCACTCTTGTTCTGATATGGGATTTCAATAATGGAATTTTGAATAGTGAAAGCTCAATTACCGAAAACTAATTAAAAAATTATGAGGACACAATTTATTAATGGAGGGGAGAATGTAACACCCACAGAATTTACAATGTTTTTCTTTTAAATTAAATTAAATCTTTTTCATATAATGCTTTATAAAAAATGTTAGTCTTACACTACACACAACGCGATGTTATAGTGCATTATACGCAAGATCATGTTTTTCCTCCTTTTAATAGAACAACAACTATATATAAAATTTTTAATCTTTTATATATGTTATTTGAAAAAAAAATTATCTTTTTTTTGAATTTGGAATATCAAAATTTGCTTAGTGGTAATTTTTTGTATTTTTATGAGAATTGTTTTTGATGAATAATGAAAAATACATCATTATAGTTAAATACTACATTTTTCCTTTAAATAATTTTTATACTATGAATTAATTTTAAAAGTAAAAATAAATCAATAATAAAGATATTAATCCAATTTAGTTATTTTGAATCATCTTTATATTGAAATTAGATATATAAACATGTTGAAATATTAGAGTTGACTTTTCCCCACCCTCTCGCCAAATCTGTGGGATTATTTCTAAACATAATTTAGCAAAATCTATTAATTAAAATTTGGAAAAAAATAAATTCATGGTTGTAATAAGAATGAAATTTGTGGTCTAATAGGATCAACATAATTGTTTTGAATTGTAACTTTATTATTTCTTACCACAGGTAAAGGTAAATCAGGTAATTAAGGGGGAAAATAATATTTTAATCATTATAATGTTATACTAAAACTTTTACTAATTTCATTTTATGGGTGGGTATCTGAAAAAAATAATCCTATGCTAAAATTATAACCTTTTCAAGGCACTTAGGTAAGAATATGACATTTATAATATTTTATTTAAAGTTATGTTAAAAATGTCATACTCACATTTTAATAACTATACCATTTTTATGATATGGTAATAAAGAAGATAAACTAAACTCTAAAAATTAATATGAAAGTTAAAATTTTTATATACATCATGATAATATATTTATATATTTTAATGATAAAATACTTAACTTAAATGCTGACAGAATGATGATGCAATAATAGTTATATTAATATAAATATAAAATAAATGATATTAAAAATATAAATATAAATATAATTTGAGTGATTTAATGTCATATAAGATTTTTATTGATAGAGTTGACTTGTAATTAATATTATAGAATTATTTTTTCTAATTTTAATTGTTGGTTTGATTTTTTTATAAGACAAACTAATGAATAGTATTAAAATTGACATAAGTGATACTTTAAAATAAATAATATCTTTTTAAATACATAAAGTTCGTAAAAGTATTATATTTTTTCAAATAACTATAATATAATTAAATTGGTCCTAAATGATCCATTTGGGGTTATTTTAACATTTTATTGTAATAAAATTTACCCTTAATGTATAAATTACATGATATTATAGTACGACTTAATGGGGTTAAATACAGTTTAAAAAAATGATAAAGATTTAAAACGTAATAAATACATGTCATCAAATTATTTTCTGTATAATATTATACTCTTATCAGATTATGATCATCTTTTTATTGTTTAATGGACACTTTTCAATGAAAATAAATTATATATTATTTAAATCAAAGATAGTTACAAAATATCACTCTCTTTATTTTAATAACACTTATGTGTCCACATAAGAAAAAAAGATTTGAACGAAAATAAATATATATTTTGATTATAAGGAATTTAGTTTCATTATTTAAATTTATTTTTATTTTTTAGGAATTATATAGTTAATTTAAAAGCATCATCAATAATAAAACAATATTTATTTAATAAATAGAAGAGTAAATTATTTTATTTTAATAATATTAATTTAGATATATTTGGGATGATTTAATGTGTATACTTAATTTTATATACCTATATGATATTATAGAGATATGTGGAAATATTATATTCTAATTTCCACTTTTCTTGAGGTATTTAATGTAAAATTAAAAGACTAGTATCAAATTTTGAAGTAATGAAATTTTACTGAATTATTTTAATATTATATTGTTAAAAATCACAAAAAATGATAACTAATAACAAGGGGATATTATATGGTCTTAAATTTATTATAATTTTCATTTATGGATCATTTCTATGTATTTTTTTCTATAATAGTATTATTATATTTTAATATTTTTTGGATTTCCAAAAGTTCCCCTCACTTCAGTTGTAAACGGGCACCTCCTCCGTCACATTCTCACAACACTTTGATCCTTCTTTATGAACCAAACAATGCTAATTTTCTTTATAAAATTACTTATAAAAATATGAGTGATTTTGGTATTTCAAAAGACCAACCCTAGGGAACCTAAGAGGAGATCCAAAGGAGGTGTGCTAAAGAAGTGGTAACTATCGTTTCCATCTCCCTCAAAATTATTTATTATTAAACATACTCTTCCTATTTGGATTCCATAGCTAATAAATAAATAAAGTATAATAAATATTCATATATGTTATTATTTTAATTGGAAAACCTTCTTCCTCCTATTAAACATCCTAGAAAAAACAATATCATCATGCGTACATATGTACGTCTTACAGTTTCCACACAACATAGAGATTCATCTTCCACATTAACCAATCAAGAATTATTATTTTTATATATATAATGAATAAATATATAATATATAGAAAAATAATTATTTTAGAATAATATATATATAAAAATATATTTCATTTACTTTCTTACATTCAATAAAATAAGAAAACTAAAATAACGTTCATTTGTACGTACGACCAACCATCTCCATGAACAGTGTATGATATTTCATATATATATATATAATTTATATTTATATAATGAATATATATGATTTTTAAATTATGTTTTACAATCTATATGTATGTAAATCATGATCTATGTAATAGGATTTTGTATAATGAGCAAGAACACATATGATAACCTAAGCGGTTAATACTCGAAACATAGTCCTAACATGGAATTGTTAATAAAAAAGAAATATAATCACATAAATGAATAATATATGATATACTAAATATTATTATGATTCTATAAAGAGTTAATAATATTTTTAAAACCATTATACATGTTTTTGATACACATATGGTGAGAATTAGACTTTTGGTGAGGGTTAATTTTGTAATCTCATTTTTACTTGAGATTGTTTATAGTTAAGTATTTACTAAAAAATATTTTTCATCCATGTCCAAGTTTTGTAAAAAATATTTTCCAAAGGTGTTTTAAGGTTTTATTCAAGGAAATATTAAACCAAATGACCATTTTAAAAGTTTCTAAGATTTCTTCTTCTAAATCATTCACATTCATGTCTATGTTTTTAAAGTGGAATGTATATAATTATTTATTAGGACCTGAATATTTTAATTTTTTAATTTTTTAATTTATCTCAAATGTTTCAATGCTGTATGTGAATCTTTGATTCAAAATATATTTTTTAAATTTCCTCTTTTATAAATGATCATATTTTGGAAAAATTATTTAAATGTAAAAAGGATATTTTTGTCAAGAAATATTTAATGATTTTATAAGAGTATTTTAATATATTTCAACATCCTCTATTGGATATTCTGTTTTATCATGGTTTATCTCTTATGATACCATTTACCATATTTCATTGAAGGGTTTATGTTATGTTTGATTGTGGATGTGCTATTTTTGTACCATTCAAGGTTTATGGTTAATGTATTTACCTGAAAAATTCTAGTTTTAATTCAAAGGTTTTTGTTTGTTATGTTTCACCCTTTTCTAATAAGGAATGAATTAGACTTAGTATGTTTTGTATGTTTCTCAATATACCCCCTCTATGCATTGATAGGTATTATGAGACAAAATAGACTCTGTTTTTAGACATTACTGTACAGTGTCTTAGTCGAAGCCATGATAGTATATTTTAGTTGTCTCGTATTATGAATTCACATATTATGAAATTAGTTATTGATATTCCATATGATATTATACTAGTATAATATTCATGGTTATGTTTTCTATATCATGTGATTATTTTCTATGGTATAATTTATTCTTGACATATTATTCCCAACACTATGTTTAAAAAGAATGTGTTTCAGTTATTCACCTTGCCATGTTTTTATGCCTATTTATGATCGATTTTTTCTGTAAACTTACCGTTACTGAGAATATAAACTCACCCATTTCTTATGATTTATTTATCTCTGGATTCCATGATATGTTCTATGACTGATTTTTAGGGTTAAGCTATGATAATAATGGTATTATCATGATATTTAATATGTTGTATTTTATGTTTTAAATTATAATATATAGTTCATGTATGCTATTCGATATACACAAAATGATAAATAAATAATTCATTAAAGATTATTTTCCTTGTAAACATGTCAATGTATTAAATAATTCACCGGCACTAGGCTTCTGGGGTCAGGGAGTTACCTAAATTATGATATTTCTGAGAAGGTTTTATATATAACCTAGTAGGAGATGATGTATTTTCACTTATAAACTAGTTGTTTTTGTATTTATGTTTCCAAATATAATAAACCGTTGTGGTCCCCCTGAGTTATTTTAAAAAATGATTATAATATTCATATAATTATATGTGATAACTATGTATGAATATTAAGGTTTGTTATAATTATACTAGCGATAAACCTAAGTGTTAACTTGTTCTATCGAATGAGGGTTCCACAAAAAAATTATCATTACTTTGGTGAAAACACCTCCCTATTCAAAATCCCTAGGGGTGAAGCACCTCCCTACACATCCACAATAGATATACCACATGCGACAAGGATAAAAACATCCCTAATATCTTCATAACATGGAAGATCAAACAATAACAGTCGACATGAGTGGTCTATAATTGAAACTACTACATTGAATCCACAAGATCGTGTTCAAAATATCCCATACCAAAGGGGTTCATCATCAACAAACTCTTATCATATTATCACAACATAAATTTCCCACAACATACGGTGAATGATTGAAGTCACTAGAGAAATCATAGATCCCAAAATATCGTATTCCACATGTACCATCTGTTACCCTCATGATCTATGTCTAGTGCCGGAAATTTGACTAAAGAGGGGAATTCACACACATGGGAATGATACAATATATCAGAGGAAACTGACCCCAAATAATGAGTGACCCACACCCTATTCCAACTAGAAATTGGGAAATTACCCCTCTTCAACTATGATTGAGCCTAAGGGAAAATTATAACAAAACAAATCAAGGGAGAATAATCAACCAACCACTAGTTGGTTCCTTGTCTCCTCAACATAGCTCTACAGTGGTGGTATGCTAATGAAGAGCCTGATAACTCATTCACTATGGTCCCCAAACTCTTTTAGAAAATAGCACTGTGTGAAAACCACAAGTATCATTCCACCATTCCAAAAACTACCAGAGGGTGTCCCACACTTCTATAGTGGTATGTAGACTAGTTAGGGGGTGGGCTTTAACCCCAAAAATAAAAAATAATCCAAAAAACCAATTATTTTAACCAACACAGAAGCATAATAAATCAAAACATGAATCTCATTCCATTTCTCTGCTTATACATTAGACTAGGGAGTACACAAAATGAACTCCATATCACTCTTATCAAAAAATAGTCATAACCATTGGTCTAAGGAAATAGAACCCAAAAATATTCCTCGATCCCCCAATCTCATCCTAATATGGCTAGAACATAGAGTGAACATGAGTAAGAGATGACACCATCAATTTTTCACACTGATAGACTATAAGGGTAAATTTGAAATGGGATAAAAAACTATATTCCCATACTTTAATCCAAACTACACGACCCGGATCTCACTCAAGGGTTCATAACAGATTTAGGATATCTTCATGTTCCATTATCATTCAATAATCATCTTTATGAAACCCATTTACTTAGGGGTACCATTGAGGTATTTTTGGACTCTAGAATTGATCATATAGGGCTAAATTTAAAATTAACCATCTCATCATGTAAAAAACCTAGGATTTTTGAATAGATTGCACCATCATAATCTATGCATAAAATGATAATCTATTCATTTATTAAAATCATGAAACTGATGAAAAACATTCATTTCATGCCACATGTCAGATTTAGGTATTCGATATTGGTCTTGAATCATTTGTATCCATGACTACGTTATAATGTCATAAACAAAAGATCAATTTGACATGTTGGTAAAATGGTACACCTGTAACAAGATTTAATAATAATAATATATTTATTTATTTATTTATATAATAAAAAGGGGGAGGGGGTCACACTCACCGAATTCTGTAAACCATTTTTTGGGATTACACCACCCTCACTATTAGTAAATTTTATTAATAATTATCCTTTTTTTCTATGTAATATTAGGGAGGTGAAACCTTATCCCCCGATATCCTCTTCCAGAAATTTATTTTCCCACATGATAGACACTTGGAAACCACTAACTATAGATGTAACTAGAAATCTTACTTTTGGTACATCCATCATTCTTGGTGAATGACTACTTTAACTCCATAGGAGACACACCCTTTGTCCCTTGATTTGGATGATCCACCATGCACCATGGTCCCAGGACACTCCATGAATGACTTCCCCATATCATTATGGTTTGGAAAATACAGTAACCCCAAATCAGACATACTTCCCTCGAATAATTTCCAACTTAGGAGAGTGATTGGGGAAATTATTTACCCTAAAAATCAAACACTTATGGATAAAAAATTCACTAATGGGGTAATAACAAAAATATAAAACCCTACCTCATGGATAATTATCAAAGCATCTCAGTCATCATATCCTGATCCACCTTTATTAACCTCCCTATATGAGCTCCAACATTACCTCTATTACTTTATAGAATTTACAGGGGGGTCATATCCTTGCCTACATGAAATATATTAGAGAACAGGGGTGGGGGAATAAAAAATAAATAAAAAAATAGAATAGAATAGAATAATATAATATCCCCATTAAAGGGCCTAACCTTAATAACTAATTCAAATCAATAATATATCTCCTAGTTTAAACTGAGTATTATAAACTCAACCATAGTACATGTTTCCCCATATGAGACATAATTGAGGAGATATCTTTAATCTATCACCTTGAAAATCACATGATGAAAATAATATATTATTTTACACTTATTTTTATCAAGGCACTGTAATGACCAGTTTTCTATATAGGATCATATCTATGGTAAAAAACATATCCCAGAAATAATATAACTATTAGACAATTTTTATGAGGTCATTTAAGATGGATAATATACTCATTTACTATTTTAAAGTCTTAAGTATTTGAAAATATAAACTTATCAAAGTCTTTGGTTTGAGAAAATGAGTTCGATGCATCCTCCTCACCTTCAATATTTCTCTTCTTCAAAACAAAAATCAGATGAAATTATCTCAAATAAGATCAAAAACCATCCTCATGTGGATGGATAACAAAGTCTCACATGAGTTATTTGATATTTTGTAGGTAGCATAATCCAAAAGGATCCCAAATTCAACCACACTTTTGGATGTATCCATTTTCAATCACTCAAGTTCAAGTCCCCACATCGAAGATTCTCATTCCTACTCAATGTAGAAACAAACTCAACCCAACTTTTACGAAACTCTGAAAACCAACTTAACATAATTTTTTTTACCTCGTCAAGACTTTCCATCCAAAGCCTTTCACTCCAACCACATGATGTGCATAAACACCCATATTATGAAATTCCTTGAAGTATTAGTACTGATTGTATATGATTTATTTACCAAATAATTTCTAATGAGGACACCATGATCCCAAACTTTAAAAGGATGAACCCAAAGGATTTCATATAGATATATTCTGATCACACTATAATCTACCACCCAAAACCAGTATAAGAGTGCCACACCATAATATAGGATCCTTTCATGCTTCCTCATTACATCCACTACTAATAAGGAAACACATTTATGAAATCTATCTTAAGAAATAATTATTATATAAATAGTTTACCTCTTTCAATTTTTACTATCGTTGTGATAAAAAATTAACACCACTGACCTCTACAATGTTCTCATCTAGCATAGAGGGATTGGTTCGTCCTACCAGAATAGTGGGTCAACATCCATCCAGAAACACAAATGTTCACCACCACGATCATGAAAAATGTTTGATTCATCTCACATATTGAGATTCCATAAAGGATGTCCTACAAAAAAAATTTCTCCACCACACATGATGTCACATATTAAGGATGAATAATTACTAGTTAGTTGAATTCTCAAAAAAATTATACTTATACTATATATCCAATCTCTGTGTATGCACATAACGATCCCCAATTATAAATACCCCACATAAAACTACTCGAATGGATCCATTCTATAGAAAACTCAATTCAAGGGAATAACTCAACCTCTTTTTAACTCCATAGGACCTCTTAAATTAGTCTACTCCGATAAGCTCTACACTAGGCTCCACATACTCTAATTTAACATATTTAGGGGAAGGGACCATCCCAATTATCTGTAACTATAGGAAAGATCCTCTAAAAATAAATATAGTGTAAAAATCCTTTCTGTCTAAAACGTGAAATAATTGATTTCATATTCCTAAGGGGTGAACCTACACTTTTTTGGGTCCTACTCCCCATAAAATATAGAACTTATGTAATCTAATCAGTAGAAAATAACTACCCAATAATATATATCCACATGAAATTTGGCAATGGGTGATCATCTGTCACCAAATATACCACCATTGGGTCAAAATATTCTGTAGTTGAATCTAGGGAAAAAATTATCCACTAGTGTTATCTAACACCGATATTAGAGATTGGGTAATATTTCTACATCCAATAAGAATCTAGTTTTACAACCTTGGTCTAAAGACACAATCGGGATCACTCAATCCCTAACCAACAATGAAACATCCAAAGAAAAATGCAGACCAGTGATATTCAAAATAAGAACTTGAAAAATTGTTACAATGGTCATCATCAGTCATCTAAATACCACCCTTGAGATAATCTCTTCAAACAAAGGATTCCCCACACACATGAGGAGGAACAACCCATCTATAAAATTCTCCCAATCATAGTATCTGATCCATCAAAATTCATTATCCACAAAATCAAAGAGACTGATTGGCAATACCAGACACTATATTTGGGTAATTGTAGAGCATTACACTAAAATAAGAGATCTTAATCAAATAATATAGCTAAACATAACCCCAATCAATATTATAAACTATGGTTTTGGATTCTTCCTTTTTTAGGTGTCTATGAACCAGTCACTGTTTCAACTAACCTCACCTGTAGTGAATCCACACCACACTTACCTCTACAGATGAAGGATACATCCACTTCCACATATAGGAGTATCAAATATTTTATAGGATGATATATATTATCTCATTACCAAGTTTGGGGGGGGGGTGTATAAAGAACCTATTTGATAGGATATGATATAATACCCTAGGGCTCAGGTATACAAGGGTAATACTAAACCTATCTATAATGTAACCTCTTTGGAACTGTAGTAGAGGATCCCAAATCCTAGGTAAGTGTAAGGAATACTAACTCTATTGGAGGATCCTATACCCTAAGGAGGGTCTTACATGTGGTAAATACAAACTATATAAATAGAGGATCCCTTTCTGTGAGTAAGTGGATGGAATGCCGACCATACTAATTACATGACATATATATAGAAGATGATACAAACCATGTAAATGGGGGGAATATTGAACATAACTATAGGATGTGGTAGATAATATCATTCCTTGTTTATATGGTGGGAATAATAACTAAATATGTAAAATATACCCCAGATAGAGGATCTCATTCCCTACGTATGTGGGGAAAATATTAGCTCTACCTCTAGGATGACAATTCTCTAATCATTATGGAGATTCCCCTCTATTAAATTTTCGGTGCTAAAATACATAGATAAAAACCACTGGGAACATCGAGAGACAATCTAATAGGAATCCTACATGTATCTATGTAATCCCATTTCTCCCATCACCCATAGAAAGCCCTTTTTTATCTCTAGTGAATCAATTTATATGAGGGAAGTTAACACCGTCATTGAATGGAAACAAAATAGAGAATATGATGACACATTGTGAAACTAGTAATTCACCGTCCAGTATATAATTTATCTACCTACAAGACTATACCCTACAAAAAATTCCTTATGTACTCAAGTTAGTCAAAAAATTATTACATCCCCGAGATAGGAATGAATTGGCCACCACATTGTAGATGGGTTCCCTGGTCTATCAACCAAATATAAGAGGGTCCATATATTTTCACCCCATGTGTCCCAAACCGAACTAGAGAGGCACCCATCTCCAAACTAAATCATCAGAACAACCTGATTTAATACTTATATGGCACAACCTGACCCATCATATCCCAACCTTGGCCATTGGTAAGTTGAGTGGACACCCCAAGTCCACCTTCAATAGAACATGGGATGGTTAATAACACATTGAAGTAATAATATAGATACGGTTGGACATAGGACATGTTTTCAGAAAAATAACTCAAGGGGACATTGTAGTATTTTTTGGTTGTTTTTTTATTGAAAAGGATAGTCAATAAGGTTAGTTGTGAAGTTACAAAGTGGTTGTTGAAAATGTATACTGAAAAATCTCTAGGCTTGAGGTCTGGAAGCTCTGGAAGGTGTATTGAACTTTTTTTATATAAGGAGGTGATGTTTCTTAGCATTTTCCAAATTTTTGGGGTCTAATAAATTAAAGAGGGAGACCACTATTTTTCATTCAAAGGAAATATTTTTGGGCAAGTGAAAACATTGAGTGAAAGGGAAAATATGTTTTATGAAGTTGAAAAAAGTGAATATTTGAGGAAACCTCATCAAAATACATTTATGGAAAGGGTTTTTTGAATGTTTTTATGTTTCTCAAAATTCAATGTTGCACAGTGTAGATAATGTTGTAGAATCCTAGAAATTAAAGATGGATTTGTAAGACAACATTGAATTTCATGAAAAAGATGACGTGAAATCATTTAATACCATAGAACCAGGAAAATTACATGAATGGTCATTGTAATATGATGAAATTTTATGAAGGGCGATCCATTTATATAAATAGGACATTACCCCTTCATTTGGTGGGTATAACCCTTAGAGAATATCAAGGATTCTAAATCATGTATGATTTTTTTAGAGTCATTTATTTCATGACCCATTGACTCAAACATTAGTTCTATTTAGGAAAGGGACTTATAACTATATGACCATGTCAGTTTTATGATAACCCAATAGCTGTTTAAATTTTTGGAGTTCTACAAAAAAAAATTGTGTGAATGGTGTGGGAGTTGTGTGAATGTTTTTCAAAGGTTGTAAGGAAATGAATATTTTGAAAATCATAAAGAACTACCCTTAATTATGTGGTAAATTTGCATCCATATAGGATGAATTTTGTGCTTTATGAAACACCGAATGTGATGTAAAAATATTGATTAAAAAATAAACAAGAGAATATAATGAATGAGATATCTGCGAACTTCAATTGAGAGAAAATTAAGCTTTCAAATTGTGACTAGTAGTAAAACAGGAGGGATAATGAGTCTTGTAAAAGTAGGGAACTATAATGGAATTTTTATATTGAATCATTTTCATATATCCTCCTAGGATGTAGCCTGATATTTTTGAACCAAGTAAAATCATTATGTCATGTTCATGTTTTAATTTCATCTTATATGTTACTATGAGAATCCGAGTGAATGGAGCTTTGTTTAATAATGAAACAAGTTCCAAAATAGGGAATTTGTTTTAATTTTTTATACCATGATTCACCATCATAGAATTTAACTAGTTAGAGATAACATTATGTAACCTGTAATAGATATATATCACCACCCAACCCAAATATCCCAAACCAAAGTGGATATACACATCTTACATAATGAAAATTGTCTATGTATAAATTTTCCAATAGAACCCAAAGGTGTATAAAAAAATTCTTGTTAAAAAATGGGAGACTAACAAAATTCAAACCGTAGAAAATTCACCTGAATTCAAGTGTTTTGGAAGAAGTAAATCCAAACATCATGAGAACCCCATATCAATCACAACCAACAAATAATACCATTGGGATAAAACTATTCTCTCCATGATCCACAACCACCTACACCACCATAGACCCTTTCAACTTATGTAGAGAATATTATTTTTTGGAACGAGGTCTCTTTTGGGGTGATTATAAAAATACAAACCCTAAAAACATAAAGTGTTATACAATATTGTATGTTAACATGCTACCAAGGGTAAAACCATAAAACCACCCTAATCAATCAAGGGGTTAATAAAAACCCCACCCAGGGAAGAATATATTATTCACTTATCAATAACTACCAAACCACATGTCATGGTAATATACTATGGATAAGGACAAGGGACAAATCAACCCATGGAATGAGGATTCCTTGAAAAAATCTCATGCGTCAGAGGAAGAGACCTCCCTTCTCAAAATGCATGGAGGTAAGATACCTTCATAACCACATACAATGGATACACCACATACATTGCGGGAAAACCCTTTTTACAGCTCCACAACATGGAATGTCAAACCACACTGACATAAATGGTGGCCCAAAACTAAAAACACTATATCAAACCATGGGAATCTAGTTTGAAATATTTTATACTAAAGGGGACCATGATAAATGAGAATCACATTATACATTAACATTACTACTATACCATCACAAGAGTGATTGATTGAACTCAATATAAAAACCATAGTTCCCAAAAACCCTTATTCCATAAGGATAGTTTGAGCCTCACATTCTATATGTCCATAGTTGATAGTTTTATCGAAGTGGGGGAATTTGAACCCTTGAGAATGATACAGTTGTAGAGGGGATTCCAAAACCACAAATGGTGGGCCATTACCCTATTCGAATGTAAAAGAAAGAAAAAATCTCACATTAACTTTGATGGGACATGAGGATGTGTTATATAAAAAACAAGGTAGAGACATAAACCTACCCCTAGGTCATTCTTCATCTATGAAACAAATCACTATTTGTGGTGGCATGCCAAATGGGAACCTAGAGATGCTATATACCATTTTCCTAATTGGATGTCATTAGACAAGACATATTATTATTTATTTTTCACAATAAAATATGATTAAAATAGTTATAATGGGGGCTAACCCACAAGAAATGTTGTGAAATATTGAATAAAACAAAAAAATATCAGGAAAATAACATAAAAAGGATGAAATAAATAGATGGAATGGAAAGTGGTGATGTAAAACAAGTGATGACTAAGTAATAATGATATGAAATAGAGAAATGAAGAAAAATATTATGGATAAAAAAGTAAAAAAATAATCAGTAATGAGTGGTTTATGGGAAATGTAAACTTTCTACTTTTAAAATTGATATTCCACCATAAAAAAAATTATTTATAGAAAAAATATAAGAGAGTTCAAAACCAAACTATCAAGAGGGTTGTCTCTCAACTGGAATGTTCAACATATTTCTAGTAAATAAATATAAATAGAGGGAAATATGGTGATGTGAGTCCTCCAAGATCTAATTTTCATAAATCTTTATATGTTATTTATTGATTCAAAAACCACATTTGAAAATATTTTGAGAGATAATTTCCATACAGTTTGAGAATAATAATTCTGATAAATGGGCATTGATTATTGAAGAATAATAAAGTGTTAGTTATAAGAGGTAGGTGAAGAATGAAATATCAAAATTTAAAAAGAATAACGTAGTTAAATAATCTTGATAAATAATTTTATTTCATCCAACAAGAGTTTTATGAAACAATAATATTTAAAAAATAAAAATACATCATTTAATTTATAAGAAACATAAAAAAAATAGAATGAAAATGATGCTTATATATTGAGAAGCTCTTTTTTTCCTCCATATTTCTCATGAGTCACATATTTATCCTTTATTTATAATTATCTAAAAATACTCTCAACATTGATTTATCAGTGGTCGATGATGATATCATAAAACATGTCCTCTCCATTTTAACATGTAGTCACATGCTTACTACAAATTCATGTTTTGAAACCCATAGATTTGATATTTTATCATGAGTTTCCATGTTTCATGGAACATTTTTGGATTATCTTCAACCTGGTGTGACTCAATTGTAATAACTCAAAATATAGATGTAAAACTTTATGCTATTTTTTGAGAAGGAACCTCTATGATTAGTGAAGAATCACAAGAGGATGAATTAGAGATTCAATTTATTTTTTAGTTTACTGAGTTAAAACCCCTCATCATCAGTTAGAATAAAATACATCACTTTCTATTACACATAAACAAACACTAAAAGGTTAATGTAGATTTCCATGTTTCACGTCTCAAAATGTGAAGTCCACTCCTAGGCATGATCTAGATTTCACTGAGACCATACGACCCACTAGTTTTAACATGTATGTACATCGAGTACAATTTATCCTTATAACCATGTTACAACAAGGCTCTGGACTGTAAAAAATATCCCCACACTACTAAAATGATAAATAACATGATATCAACATGAATAAAATCTTCCAAACATATCCTCCATTTTTTGATGTAATGTTCATTTTCCACTTCTTCTTCACCTTAAAAAACACATGTATCAACTCTTCACTCAGGGATAATTTTAATAGGATATTTAAATTCTATTATTACTCTTCTCTATTTTTCTTTTCCTGCACTATATTTTATTATTCATTATTAAAATATTACATAATTTTCATATAAGCAATTACAAATAATTAATTACAATTTAGATTTTAAAAATTTGAATTCAAACTAATAACTCTGTTTAATTACCTCAACTAATCCAGATTCAATTGGAGCTTTTGTATATTTTTGGATATTCTAGATACCCTTGATGATTCCAAAAAAGAAATTAGATATCAAATTAGTGAGACATTGGATCATACATGAATCCACATCGACAACAATTTATTAAAATTCATTAAAACCACGGATATAACATGCACCATGGCATAATGCCAAATTTTAAATATATTTTCCATCAAAACAAAAACAATGGTGACATATTATTCTAGTATTCGAGTTATATAGTATACTCTTCAACATTTCCACTGCAACTTGTTAGACCCCAAACATGGTCTTCTACCTTTCCCGATTTTTCATATGAAGGATTAATGAACACATTAAAGAAATAGTTTTTTTTGGTACTTGGCCATTCCACAGAAGAATACTGAAAGATAACCACGAGGCCCCCATAATTATATTTGGACCTTTTATTTTAATTCATGAGCACCGCCAGTTCATAATAAAACATGAAATGGATTATCCTTCCATTTTAATACTCGTTATTACATTTTTGTACTACATATCTCTAATAAAGTATCACACTAAGACCACAACCCTCCCCATGTGGATTTTAGCCTTGGAAATTTCACAATGGAACTCTTACAATACATCAATGCATCATGAATTACTTCCTCAATCCATGTTTTTTACTCAATTTGGAAAATTTCTTTTAAAAATATCTCAAACATGTGTGTGGCAGTTCGTGGATTTTTCATTCATTCTATAACATTATTTAAGCTTCAAAAATACTTCAACTCTGTATGTAATTCATGAATCATGATAAACAAATCACGATATATAAAAACAAAGGAATCCTTACATGAAATTATCTAGTTTTAAAAATAATATGATTTATTTGTTGAAAAAGATCAAACAAACTCAATAACATCCACTTAACAAAACCTTCTACATGAATTATCATAATAACCATCTTAACACATTTTATGATCAATAATATCCCCATTGGAATATTTTTTCATCCATGGAACATAAATCACTATGAAAATTAAAAAACATATCAATAGATCACCATCTAATAGTTTTAATCCATCATTAGAGAACACAGTGTAAGAAATAATAACATTTAATAAATAAAACAAAATTATCCATAAGGCAATGATATATATATAGGTTAATTAACATGAACTTCACAATATTAAAATAAAATGTTATCATCACATCAACAATTATTTTAAACCAAAATAAATCTTGAATCCCCTAATAATTAACTATTCCAATAGTTCATATGTTGAAATCACAACTTAAATTTATTAGAAACTCTCATTAAATATATTATTCGTTTCAAGAGATAATTCCCCCAAAATTAAAATATATCAATGGATACTCTCCTTAAATATATTCCCCCTTTTACAAAAAATCAGAAGATAATGATAAAAGAAATATTTACATTATCA
Organism: Viscum album; assembly: GCA_963277665.1. Taxonomy (NCBI): domain Eukaryota; kingdom Viridiplantae; phylum Streptophyta; class Magnoliopsida; order Santalales; family Viscaceae; genus Viscum; species Viscum album. The sequence continues at coordinate 394,471,592 of OY728151.1, read as the reverse complement.
ATTTTTATCCCCTATTGATAGCAATAACTAATAACATGATGACATAGGGGAATAATACACCATAACTTATCCCTATAAATAATTATATTTTGAACATATAACTTTAACCTCAAAGGCTGATTTTTTTTTGATAGTGTCTTGGTGAACACATCAAAAATATACTCCTTTATAGTGAAAAATTACAACTTTAAATCCTTATTTTGAATTTATATTTGATAAATTAATATTTAATATCAATTTTCCTGGATCTTTAAATATATAATGGTTTTAATGAAATACTAACAACACTTTTTTGATCACATCCCAAGAGTAGTTGAAACATCACATCAACCTTTAAATTTATTAACCGAGTCTTCATTATAATAAGTTGTTTTGAGGAATATATTTTAGCCACATATTCTACCTCAATGGTTCCAAAGGTCAGATAATTTTTCTAATCCAAATTCTAATAAACAAATATTTCTTAACGAAAGAAAGATCTACCAAATATTGAAGTCATATCACAAACACTTATTTCTGAGTCTGTATCTAAAAAACTAAACATTTCAAGCTTCAATTTTCTGTTATATTTTAATTCCTAGTTCATTATGACTTTGATATATATAATTATTCTCTTTCTATCTATGAAACGATACATTTAGGGAAATTTTATACCAAGAAGAAAGTTTAATAAGATAAATAGTATTTGGTATTGCAGTTGTAAGTTATATTGGACTACTAATTAGCTTATTTAATTTGATCATATATATATCCATTCCTTGTTTATTATTTCAAAATTTACTTATCATAGAAATTTATTTAGAATTTAGATTCAAATATACCATTAAAAAATACATATATGATTCATTAGCATTCCTCTCTTAAGATAGAAAAATATAATATATTTTATTGAGAAATTAGTAATCCAAAAAAATACCTCATATCACTATGTATAGAAATTTCAGAAATCTTATTCAATTCATTAGAAAAATATTAACAGAATTTTTCATCACTTCTATAAAAAAACATCTACATAAACAATAATAATAAGAAATACATTGTTATTATCATTAATATATATACAAATTTCAACCCTTTTTTACACGAATTTAATTTCTTTATGCAGGTGAATATCTTAAAATACCATGATCTTGGGGGGTTTCTTTTACCCATATTAACACTTCTCCAATATTCCCAAACAATTCCCATATTGACCAAGAAGAAAACCACATAGTGGTTCAAAATACAATTCTTCTTCCAATTCACCATTGTTTTTGGCTAACATGACATCCATCTAAATGATCATTTATTTCCATTGTACTGCAATAGAAAAAAAAAATTTAATTTTTAAATTATTTAAACTGATGAAAAGGTCTAATCAATTTCAACTACTTCAACGTATTAAGAGACTTTACATACTAATAATGATTTATTTATCACAACATTACTTTTTTATTCATCTTGTTTTGGAAAATACACATGTTTATGATAATGTTATTCTATTTGGGTTTTTGTATCAACACAGAAGACTTATATTTTTCATTCTAATCCAAATCTTCATTAATCACATCAACCCACTCTTGATATTTCATTACCTATTTCACATATCATGGTTTAACTTGAAAGAATAGTGAGATAAGGGTGGTTATCTTCTATGTACCTATAATTTGAATCTTTTTTCCATGATTTACAATGTTATTTTGGACATGAACTATACTTTTATGTGTTTTATTAGGTGAAAATGTTATTATTTATCACATGAATTTACTGAATCAAATTAATTGACTTGAACTTATTTATAATTCTCACTATTTTCTAAAAATTCACCTTATTGTTTTACAAAAATATATTCATCATCGTTACTTTTGGAACTTTTTATTCATGTGAGTTTAATTTATTTATATGTTATATAAATTTCACACAAACAACATCAACAATATTTCTAGTCTCACTATTGTAACAACTGTACCCTCCCCCATTTGGTGGATATCCTAGGAATATATCATCAACCATCTTCTTTAAAAAAACAAATTTTTTACCCTTAACTAAGATAATTCATGGTCTTTGAAACACACTTATATACTTCAATGCTGGATATTTATTATAATAAATTAAATATGGTGACATATCAATATTTTTCATATTAATATGACTATTATGAATAGAAACCACTACCCTAATATATTGTCTCCAGAAATGATACGATGTTCCATGATAAAACAATATAGATCACGCCATCACTCTATAACATACATTCGTTTATTTGTCCACATAATTTTTTTGTGGTGTTTACTACACATGAATTTCATTTTGGATTCCATGTTTCTGGAATACTAGCATAAAATTTTACACTGTTACACTCAAGTCCATTATCAATACGAATCTTCTTATAGGATTAACCACACTCTTTTTCTGAATATATCTTGAAACTTTTGAAATGATTTAGGGATTTTGATTTATAATTTATAAATATAATACATGTAATAAAAGTAAAATTATAAATAAATGAATGAAAATACTTTTATCTATTTTATCAATTTTTTCTTCATGGAAAACAGATGTTAAGGTGAATTAACTCCAAAGGATTAGTGGATGGTATCTCAACCTTCTTGTGCGAAGCATTTATAGTCTTTCCCTTTTGAAATGTATAACACATCCAATACCATTCTTTTTTCAACAATGAAACATAAAAAAATTGTCTCCATTGATAAGCTTACATATATTATTTTGGAAAAGATGACGAAGTGTTTGATGTCACAATTGATTTTTTTAATTCATGATCAAATTACAAGAACTTCCAGCATCACCAATCTGAAAAAGTATCATATTGTTCATTAACCTCTTTTAAAGATACATATATAATTCCATCTTTTAATAAAACCCATATTTCAAAAATAACTTCCTTTTATTCATCACATAACTGAGACACACATTAAATATTGTGTTTCGGTCCTTTAACATATAATTTACTATTGAATTTCAATTGATATTTACCAATCAATGTTAATAAAAAACCTTTTAAATTGAGTGTACCATCATTTCCAAAGGACAAAAATAATTATATAAAATTTTCAACATGCATGATGTTGTTTATATCCCTTATCATATGTGAGGAACAACCTCTATTCAAAATCCATGGAAATTATCTTTTAGGTTCTTTATAAAAAACAGAACAAACCATAACATTACCTTTTCCTTTATCCCTACTTTTTTTGAGACTTATCAGCTCTAACTATTAAGAAAATTTGATATTGAATCATAATAAGATTCCATTTTCATGATGATTAGGCATCCTGAATAATTCATAAAAATAATCCAGTTGTAGAACTATATTTTCAATTTCCAATCTTGATTTTCTAGGTTATATCTATCTTATTATTCTTTAAATGGGATGACTCCCCCTCAATTTCTATCATTCAAACAATCTAACCTCATTATTTTAATAGTAATTAAACATAAAATTCATTTTAATCTTTCGAAAAATTCAATAATACCTTTAATAATCACAGAAATCATATTATCCCTTAAAACTATAATGTTTTTAAGAATATCAAACCTATATTTCAGCATTGTTTTCAACATTAATTTTGGATAATTTTTGAAACAAATTTATGTAATCCTCAAAGAATATTATTCACATTTAATTTTTCAGCCTTTTTTCCTTCACTATTTGTGTTATTTTTTCATTAAATCCCAGTCAATTAAAATATCAAAAATCTATAAAATCACATTATTTTACTAAAAACATGGTATACATGATTTTATTCTTCTTATATAAGTTATTAACAAAATTTTTATATTTATTTTCTTCTTAAGAGGTGACTAATATTGTTCTTATTATGATTCACACTTCTTTGAACACTCTCTAATTTATGAAATAGGAATATGAATATTGGATTTGAATTTTTTCAAATCTTATTCTCTTTTGATCATGTTTTTTTGGTAAATGATGATCCACTTTTTCCGACTTATTCAATTCTTCTTTAAACATTATTTTAAGAGTATTATCATCATAAAAAAAATTCTTAAACCCTTTAAATTCATTTAGAAACTTTTAATTTTCTTTTTCAAAGACAAATTCCTCATATATCTACAATTTTTAAATTTCCTTGTCCTGTTTGGAAATTTTTGAGAGGCATTATTTTAATTATTTCTTGAACATGTTCTTCATATAAATTTTTTAATTTTCATCAAATTCTATAAAACATTCACCAGTGATTACTTATTCATTAACCATATCAATAATTTTTTTCATCAACATATTTTGAAATTTCCATTGAGTCTTATTCATCACTACTACAGCTGCTTTCACAATTGAATAATAAATTTCCCTTCTAGATTTCTCAAAACGCATTTTATTTCTATTATATTAGACCCATTTTCTCTAAAATTAGATTATTTCTTCTTAAAAAATATTCATGGTGCTTCTTCTTATTCATCACTAAATCCATCTGCTTTTAATATAAAATAATTTATAGAAAAATGTACAACTGATTCACACATAATCATTTGAGTATAATCTTACTTATAATACATACATTTAAAATTTTAATAGTCCTCAATATTAGGAAGATAATATTTTCTAAATATTCATCCATATCATAATATAAATCAAATTAATAATATTACTATTCAAGAACAAAATTTTCCCTCTATTTTCATTATTTTCTAGATTTAAAATTAATTTGTTTTTTATACATCACCATATTCTTGATATAATTGTCCTTCCTCATTTCATAAGATACTAGAAATCTTTTAAAATCATCAATGGAAATATCACTTGAATATTTTTCTTCCAAATAATATAATTTAGAATCAAAATTATCTTATAAGATATGCAAAATCACATCAATAATACCAAAATATTATAACTTCTCACCATAGCCTTTAATTTTTCTCAAATCTAAATTTTATATTTTGAAGAGACTATCTATAGTTTTATCATCATTTATTCATATATCTTCATACTCATGTATTCAAAAATGATTTTTTTAGCTTTACTTTGGTAATTCCTTCATTGATATATTAATGTTTATCCTAGCTGAATTAAGCGGTCTTAAGTCCTTTGACATTCAAAAAATGACTTTCTAATAGGGATGCAAGAATAAAATTCTTTACATGACTATAATTACACAAATACCTCCTATATATTGTTTTTATAGAAAACACTTCATCCAGAGGAACAAACCCATTTGTTGTTAATTTCAATACATCATAACTTATAGATAATAGGTATGACATCATCTTATACTTCTTTATGTGAATGTTTATCCCATAAAATGTTTGAATCAACTATATATTCCATATATTTTGAGATTCAAAGACATGAACTATATATTAATTTTCATGAAAATTAAATAGAAAAAACTCCTTCATCAAAATCCAAATATAAAATCACCAAATAGAGGAACCGTGCTCTGATTCCAATTTAAATGAATTTTTGGGATTAGTGGAGAGTCACTACAGGGTTGAAAAAGTGATTCAATTTTTTTTTAATTTTCTTTGTGAAACAACCCTTATAATCAGTTAGAGTGAATTTGATCACTGGCCAATAAAAATAATTTAATTTAATGGTTAATTTACTAAGATCAACTTTCAAAATAAGAATACTAGTCCTTGGCCTATTCAATACTTACCCAAGACCATATGAACCCTTAGTTTCAAATGTAGGTACACCAAGAAGGGTTTATCCATGTAATAATTTTATAACAAGTCTCTTAATTGTGAAAGTTCTTCTTGAACATTTAAAATGATAAATAAATTGATATAAATAAGAATAAATCCTTCCAAACATAGCCTAGATTTGTTAATGTAGTGTTTCACTTCCAATTCATCTTCAACTTAAAAAAAATTAGTGATCAACTCTTCAGTTTGTGATAAATTTTGTGGCATATTTTTCTTCTATTATTTTTCTTCTATATTCCATTAATCTTTATCTCTAATATTCTATTCTTCTTACACATATTTCTTTCATTCCACATCATAAATTTCAAACCATTGAATCAAATTTAAAATTTTAAAATATGAATTAAAAATAAATAATTACACTAACCAACACTATTAATCCTACTCAAATTTAATTAATTGGATCTTGTTGTATATTCTAAATACCATTGAATCTTATAAAAATGACCTTGGATACTGTGCTATAAATACATTCGATCATTCAAGAGACCAAATCAACTAAATTTATTATAACTACATCAAAAACCATGAAACAGATTGCACCATGACATGGTGATAAATTCTAGGTCATTTTTCCTTAAAAATGATACCACCATGGAGAATCCTTTTAAGGTTGGATGTTTTTTTATACAGTAAAATGTGTCCCCCACATCTTTTAAGAACAAATGAGTTGTAATCTGACTCAGAACGTTTTTCACTTGAAGGTCCCACTAACAACATGGGATCAACTATGTAACAGTCTAGGCCTTCCCAGTATTTTATATTGCTAATTAGGGTTGTTGGAGGTATTTAGAGGAGGTTAATAGGGATTTGGGAGAATTTCAGTGGAAAAAGGATCAACGAAGGTATATTACACATCATTTAATTGGATTAAATGATGTAGAAGTTAGTTTCATATATTTTCCAGAGCATCTCAAAATGTATATATATTTCACATGATATGAGATTGGTTTTCATGAAATGTAATATTTATAGGTTTAAAAATAAATAATAAAATTAAGAGGTGTTTCAGTTTTCAGTGCAAACTAAATCCTAGGTGTTACATAATTTAAAAGGGTATTACACATCATTTAATACCCCAATACAGTGCATTTTTAAAATTTGTTTTCCAGATGATCCTTCATTCATTTGGTTGGGGTTTTCCCTCTCATTTTAAGAAAACCCTAGGAGACCTATGGTTTTATTTGAGACCTATTCCTCCATATATGATCAGTTGATTTTGATGGATTCTTATTGGATATCCATGGTAGATCTATGGCGTCTTTTCTTCTCCTTATTACCCAATTTATTCTGTTATTATCTTAGGGATCCATTGCAGTGGTTTTTTTATTGTTTGGGGTACATTTGGGTTGTTTTTTAACCACCATTGGTGTGAAATTGGCTGATATATAGTTAGTTATGGCGAGGTTGTGGTTTTTGGGCAGTTACTTCTTTTCTCTGCACTATACAATAATATGGAAAGTTTCTTTGAGGTAAAATTTCCATTTTTTCCTCATATTGTGTATCATGTGGGTGGGGTTTTCAATCATATATCTATGATATATTGTTGTTCTCAATTAATTGAAGATAAAGATATTGTTTAAGATGAAATCTATGGGTAAACAGGTTTGTTTTATTTTTTTTATAGATTTATTTTTATTGTGAGGTGATGGATTGTATGGACTAAATGGACCACTAAAAATTAAGGACTTTTGTGGCTTTGTTTGCGCTGTTCGACATGTGTTTTGGAGATTTTTTTGTTATTCTTTTTCTGATATCACCATAAATGAAAATTTATAAATTACCAATCCCTGAATAATGAAATAGTTTCCCTAGGATTTTGGTTTGTGAGAAAGTTCCTTAAATAATTAATGTGGAATTTGATAAATTCCCCTTTTTAAATCTGTAAAATAATATTAATGTGTTGGGATGTGTTTTTTGGGGATTTTAGGGCTATGGTTTGTTTTTCTATGCTTGTGGGATGATGATTTGATTGTTTGTTGTCCATGATTTTTTGTGGCATGGTGATGGTCTATTTTTCTAGTTATGAAATGTGGTTATGACTTGCCAGATGCCCAATTAGTGATGAAATAAATAAATTGTTGTTTAATAATCTTTGAATGGAATAGGTTGGTGGGTAAATGAGAGGGATACGGTTAATGGAATATAATTATAGATTGTGTGATCAAAGGTGGTTAATGCTAAATAATTAAATTAGTGGGTGTTAAACATAGATGAAATTTGAACCCACTGTCCATGGATCTTTACCTTATGAAATTACTAACACATATACTAATAAATTCATTTAGAGGTAGCCACAAATGTGATGGTGATGTAAATTTTTTAGTTAGTTGTAAACCCATAGGTTCGTATTGTGTTCTTTTCACTCTATATATTTATACAATGTACATTATTGTGATTTCTACAGGCACCCCACCCATGTTGATCATGATGCACTAAAAAAATGTGTAGTCATTAGAGGGGCATTTTTGCCAAACATCTGATGAGAATTTCGGATGGTTGTGTACCCTATATTTTCTTCTCTCTCTTCCATGAAAGGTATTTATTGCACATACTGTGATATCTGGTAGTCTATTAGTGATTTGGATATCAGTTTTGGTATCCCAAGTGTCTTCAGGATGAGTTGAGTTGTGTTTTCCCAAGCATCTATGCGATGAGTTGAGATGTGATGTTCCATGTGTCTTCTGGATGAGTTGTATTGTTTTTTCCTAGGTGTATTCGAGAAAATATGTGATTATATGTTATATGATATGTTTTTGTGAGGACAATGTGTGTGTGTGTGGGATATGTTGTGAGTACCAGGTGTGTGTGGGCTGGATTTGTTTTGAGGCCCAGGTGTGTTTGGGTGGAATGTGATTTGGTATACAGAAGTTATGGTCTTGATAAGACGATTTACATTTGGTGATTGAATCATTACAGTGGGAAAGTGGTGCGATGTAAACTATAATCGACATGATTTACATTATATTACATTACCTGGAGTGCTTTACTTAGTGAGCATGCCTTGTTGTGTTTGGATGGTTAGTATACTTGTATAAGTGCGGTATGGTTCTGGTATTTTCTCAAAGGTGAATTTGTATGCTTCATTCACATGCGCATGAGATAATTGAGTTTTTTCTACTGAATATACTTATATGATCACCCAATGTATATAAAAATATTTTAAGGTTTCCCTGAGGATTACATGGATCATGCTGGGAATTATTAGCTCTGGTCTTGGGACAATTGTTTTTTCATTAATTTAGATTTACTTTTGGGTATTTACGTTAGATACATTTTTGTTTTTAAATAATTTTCATTTATAAATTCATTGGAGGATAGTTTTTTGGGTTTTCATTATATATATATATATATATATATATATATACTGCAGAGTTATTTTGGAAGAATCATCTTATCTATCAATCATATATCAATGTAGAGGGCAATGCATCCCATAATGAAGTATTTTATACCCTTGATTCTAGTCACCAAGCCGGGGTTACTGGATGTAGGACTCGGGGGTCATTATCTCTCTGCCCTCATTGTAGTATCTTTGGAGGGAGGGGGTCATGAAAAAGTGTTATGAGAGGGACTTTGAGAAATAGGATGGAGGTTAGGGTTAGGCATAGGGAGGATTGCGTGGGGTGGTGTAGAAATAGTGTTAGTTGAAATTGGCGCTTGACATATACAAAAAAGACCAGATAAGACATTTGATTTTAGGGGCCCATGTGATACATTTCACAAAATCTGATCTTATTGAATGACCTTGTGAGATGGAACTTATTTCAAGGTAGATACTTAAGAATGGTACATGCATCATAATTACTTGTTTTCTATTTTAAATTGGTTATTTTTGGAATTTTAATGTGAATAACAAAATTATATAAGTTAAAATGAATCTTATTATTGAAATCCATGCTACCTGGAATTAGAAAAAAACCTATTTTTCATTTAGATATAGATCTTGTTCATCATACACATGTGGCTCAGGTAGTTGAGGTTTATTATACTAATCTTATTGATCCCTATATGGTTGATGGGCCTCGAGAGGTTATTCAATGATGAATGATGTTGTGTTCTTTTCAGCAGAAGTCTTTGGAGAAGTATGAGGGAAGTGTTTTAGACATGGAGACAGAGAGTTTCCTAGAGGGGTTTGAGATCTTATTAATATTGATTTTGTCTCCAAGAGAGTACGGGTCCATTTGGAAGTTAGTTACATGTGAGGAGATATGTGTCAGTGTTGGATGTTGTTCTTGGTAGAGAGGAAGGAGACCAACCCTTAGTGGGTCAACTTCAAGAAGGTGTTTCAGGCATAGTTCCTTTTGTCAGCCATGAATGAAGTAAAGAGGTAGGAGCATAATTATCTTCGGTAGGGGAGAATTTTAGTTTCGGTACTAAGAATTTGGGTTAAGGGCGTTCTTCATTTTCACCAGAACTCTTTCTAGAAGAGAAGTCTTGTGCGTGGCATCTTGAGGAGGCACTCCATCCTTCTATCCAGTATATAGTGACTCGTTTTACATTTCCAATGTAATTGGAGGGTCAATAGAAGGAAGAGGTGAACAATAGGATGTACTTTTGAGGATTTTTTCTATAATAGGGGAACCAACAAGGTTCCTTGAGGGGTACAATTTATAGTGGATGGTCTTAGGAATAATGACATTTGAATTTTCAACCAAGAGGGAGTCGAGTTGAACATATTCCTTTCCATCCATCTAGTTCAAGTGGTTTCCCTGATTTTCATAGGATATTTTTTCTAGTGTGTTATTGTTGTGTGGTTCATGGACTTCACCAAATCTAGTGCCTAGTGGTTACCTGAGCTTAGTTTTTTGGAGGTGGACAGGTTTAGTGACAGCCTAAGAAACTGTTTTTAGGGAGATTGTTTCAGCAATAGGGGAAGTATATTTTTTACTCCCCCAAGGAGAGATGGTGTAGGTAGAGTTTGAACTCAGGTTGTTACACAAGTTCGGGTACCATGAAACATGTGTTACTATGGAGGTGGTCATCAGCAAAGAGGAAGAGGATCTATGTGTGGTCCATTTCACTCAGTGAGGGAAATATTTCTAGAGGGGATAGAGATCATCTGAGGTGCAATCAGTTTGTTTAGTGCTCTTATTTGTTCCTTGTTTGATTTTTTATCTTCAAAACCCTTTGTTTCACCCACTCTATCCCATGATCTTGGACTATATCTAGAGAGGATTTTCATACCTCTTGTGTTGACTATGCTATTCGGTGTCCAAACTAGCATTGTTTTAGGTGTGTTAGGGGTGCAGATTGAGGATGGGGACATATAATTCTCTTGGTCATCTTTTCCTGTGATAGATTAATCCATAAAATTTTATTCATAACATAAAATTGTTGTATTATGTATGTGCTATTATTGAATTCATCTGGAGGATAGTATTTTTTTCGGATGTTGATGTCCAATGTGTGGTTTTCATTGGTGAGTGGAGTTGTTAGGTGGGCAGTCGGCGTGTGGGGAACCTTCTTTCCTTATTGGATGATTTTTCAAGGCAATCCTTTGTTATTGGGATAGTAGATATTCTTAGGGTGGTTGGGGAGTTTATAGATTTTTTTGTGTGTGGATATTTTATCTCAACCCCTTGATGTGATATCGAGTTCGGGATAGATTTTCAGCCTTATAATACTCTGATTTCAATTGATCCCTATCCAATTAAACCATTTAATTTATGGGATTTTAGGAATTTTTTTGTTATCTGATGGATAAGAGCTTTATCCATCCCATTGTGCCACCATGTGGTGCTCTAGTGTTGTTCACAAAGGAGGAGGATGGTCTAAGGTTGTGTATAGACTACTGAAGGATGAATTAGGTGATGATCATGAATTGTTACTCTATTCCAAGATAGATGATTTCTTCGACCAGCTAAGAGGGAATATTCAGTTTTCTATGATCGATCTATGGTCTAGATATCACACATTGAGGGGGAATTAGGGAGATATCCTGGAGACTACCATCAGATTCTAGCATGGGGACTCTATGTTTTTATCATACCATTTGCTGTAAAGAATACACCAGCCATGTTGATGGGGCTTATGAACTATGAGTTCTCTGAGTTACTAGACTAGTTCATCATCATATTCATCGATTATATCTTGATTTAATCAATGTAAGAATAGGATCAGGTCGAGCATCTCTAAACAATTATTCATGATCTTAGATGACACCAACTGTATGGAAAGCTATCCAAGTGTATGTTCGGCACATGAGAGGTCCATTTTATCGAGCATGTGGTGTCATATTATGGTGTAACAGTAAACCTATAGAAGGTTGAAGTAGTTATTTCTTAGCCTGAACCCAAGAGCGTGGAAGGGGTTTTTAGTTTTCTATGTCTCACAGGCTATTATCGAGGATTTTTTCCCAACACATCTTAAGTGGTAGCCCTATTGACATCTTTGACTAGGAAAGATCAAGATTTTCTGTGTAGTGATCTGGGATAAGAAGAATTTGATACCTGAAAGGGAAGATAGTTAGTGTTCCAGTGATTCATCTCCCATTGGAGGGTTTGTTGTTTGAGGTCATCTGTGACACTTCCTATCTAGGCTGGGAATGAATGTGGATGCATCAGTGGGAAGTGATCTCTTATGGGTATGGAAGTTAGGTCCCCATGAGTGTAACTACCCCACCAATTATCCGGAGCTAGCGAAATATTTTCTTTCACTGAAGTTGCAGCAACATTACCTCATTGGGGATAACTTTATAGTATTTAAGGATCAATGGATCTTGAGGTATATTTTTTCAAGTGCGATTTGAACATGGGGAAATATCGGTGGATAGAATTTATTTAATATTATGATTTAGAAATCATCTACACCTTAGGAAATTGTAATGTGATGGTTGATTCATTGATTATAATGTCACATAAGGATGTTGATCAGAAATCTGGGGATGCATGGAGATAAATCGAGGAGTTGGTGGACATTCACTTAGACAAAAGAGTGGATGGTGGTAGAGGATGTTTGAATAAGATGATGGTGAAGACTTCTATGATGCAATAGGTGGAGGAGTCTCAGTGGGGAGACTTAGAGGTATAAGTGATGCACGATCTTGGTTTCCATGGTGATTCTCTGAAGGGATGGTCGAAGGATAGTTATAACTAGATGTTGTTTTATGGGAGGATTCATTTTCCGGTGGAAATGCACAAGGGAGTTCTTTTTGAGTTGTGTAGCTCACCCATGGTAGTACACTCAGAAATTTATAAGAGGTACCATGGTATGAGGACATTGTCTTAGTGGCCCAGAATGAAATGTGTTGTGGTGGAGTTTGTGTAAATGTGATTGGATTTCCTGTAATTAGAGGTCATGCATCATGTACCCGCTGGGTTATTGAAGTACTTAAAGGTTTCCGAGTGAAAATGGGATGACATCTCGATGAATTTTTTACTATGTTACCTAGAGATCAGGGTGATTGTGATGATATCTATGTAATAGTGGGTAAGAAGATGAAATTGGACCACTTCATAGATATCAAGAAGTTGGGATCTGTGGCTAATTTGTCTAAGAGGTATGTGGAAGATGTTGTGATGTTTTAGGGAGTTCCAAGGTACATTGTATCTGATTGGGATGCACAATTTACCTCCTGAGTCTAGAGGTGATTGGAGCATGATTTCGGCACTCTATTACACCTCAGCATTGATTATCACCATTAAAATTATGGGAGGATGGAATAGAATATCCAAACATTGGAGGTTAAGTTAAGGGTGTGCGTTTTAGAATTCAGTGTATCTTGGGAAAAATACTACCTTTGATAGAGTTTTCATATAATAATGGCTAGAACTCTTCATTTAGAATGACCCCATTTGAGGATTTTTATGGAAGACCATGTCATTCACTATTTTTCTGGATAGAGGTTGGGGAGACAATAGTTCTTGGTACCAATGTGGTGCATAACACAATAATGAAATTTCATCACGTTCATGAGAGGATTACGGGAGTGTAGGAATTGATGAAGTCTTATGTGGATCACAAGAGGAGGCCCTTGGAGTTTGATGTTGGGGAAAACATGTTCTTGATGGTTTCCCTTGGACTTGGGAAGCAGAAAGTTGGCAAAGCGAGTAAGAATTATCCTAGGTTTTTGGGACTTCTGAGGTATTGGGGATCGTTGGTGAGGTGGAATATTAGTTTTCATTGCCCTAGTGGTTTGATTGTATCCATGATGTCTTCAACGTATCTCATATTCATTGGTCTCATCACGATGGATCCCATTTCATAGACTGGGGAGAGTCGGATATTGAGGATGGAATGACTTTTACGAAGCAGCTAATAGAGATCCAATATATTCAAGAGAATATACTACCTGAATGGAAAATTTCTTTGGTTTGTGTATTGTGGAGGCGTGGTAGCCTGGAGGAGAGCACTTATTAGTGAGACAAGCATATGCATGCCAAGTACCCAAAGTTGTTTTATGTTTTTCTTTTCTCTATTTTTATTTGGGATTTATTGTTTGGATCAATTTCTTATGAGATGAGACGTTTTACAAGGATTGAGATGTGTGATGTGTCATTTGTGATAAATTTGTAACATATAAAAATGGGAGGACCAGATTCTTCCTCAAGACACATTAACTGTGATGTGATTAAACCTTTGTGGGAGAGTAAGTGCCGCCTTGAGCAGATAATATCTTTACATGGAGGACAAAATTCCCACATTCATGTGTTTTTTATAGTGTGGTTTTCTTGTTGTATTGGTTATTGGTTTGGGTTGTGTGGAGGTTGAGATATTTACGCGGTAGTTATTTGGTAGTGTGGTTGTGTGAGAGGAGGCAGCTTGTGGTTGTAATGACATGGCTATGTAGGGTGATTTTGGTAGTTTGGGTTTCTGTGTTTGGATGGTGGTATAGATTGAGGTATGATGAGATCTTTGAGTGGTAACTCAAGGGGTGATAGTTTGGACCCCTTTTCATTCGATCTAGGTTTTGGATTATTGAGTGTGAAAATATTTTAGACGTTTTTGATGTAATAGTGTATGTCTAGAGACCCAAAGTTTGACATAAATAGACATTACATTACTTTTTCAGAATATCTAATACATAAAAAAACACACAAAGACCGTAATAGTTTAGTGTCTTTGTAAACTCATAATATAATCTTCTAATCTTGGTGAAAGATATTCAACATCTCCCATAAATATCTTCCTTTGTTTTTTTACCTAAAACCATTATTTATATCCTGGGGAAAAGAAAACATATAAAGGGTGAGCTCAAATACTCAGTAAGGGTAAGCATGGAGAAATAAAAAAAACCATATACATTTGAACTTCAAAACATGAACATAATATTTAAAAATCAAAATCATGAGCAATGACATAAAACATGTATGTACGTACGACACGGATCATAAAGATATATTAATCATGATAAAATAGCATGGGAATAAAACATGTAATTGGGGAAACCATTAAGAACATGTTATGATTTCCATTGTAGCCAAGACATTGCTACCAAGACCATCTTAGTGGAAAAAGTCCCTTTCTTAATCGAGTTCACTCCTTGTTCCAGTCCTGTATTACTGAACCGGTTTAACTTGTCATTCTAGCAATGTCTATCACATGAGATAGAAATAATTACCAAATGCATTAGATGGAGATATAGGTCCCATCCAACTCATAATTAAATCATTCTTAATTTTTCCACAACATGAACATAAATCATTCATCATTACCCAATGTATAAAATGAGTTTCATAAAAATCATCCCATCATAACATAATCCATACAAAAAAATGGATATCATTTCATCATAATAAAAGTGAAATCATGTAAATAATAGAGAAATTATACTTGAAACATTCACATATGGAATAATTTCATCTCATATGGAAAATGGTTTTGATAAAACACTTGAAATGAATTCTTGACGAAAATATCCTTTCTTCTTCAAAATCATTTTGTCTTCACGAAATGAAATGAAATTTTAAAATAAAAGTATTTTCTTGAAAATATTCATTAAATTTTGTAGAGTAAGATTCATTTAAATAAGTCGTTATAGAACCGTAAAAATCCATTCATGCAGTATAAGTTAAAAAAACATTCTCCTCGTACTTTTGTCGGAAAAGTCAAAATGTACCACATATGGTAAACAAAAGAAAGATTTCTTCCATAACACAAGGTAAAAGTCAAAGAGGGGTTAAAATGACTTTAAACATACATGGAATAATATTAAACACTTTATGAAAAACATTTTTTATCGACATGGTTGAAAAATATAACCCCAGTAAATACTTACGAATAAATAATCTCGGATAAAAATGAGATTGGAAAAGTTATCCTTTAGCTTATGTCTGATATGCTTCATATGTATCTGAACCTCCTGTATAATGATTTAAATAATGTCATTGACTTATTAAATAATCATATTCATTGTTATTATATCATATATGGTTCACTTAGGTATTTATATTAACCGTTCATTTGTCAATTCCATGTAAAATTAGCATTTTGGGTAAAATTGCTTCATTTCTCGTACGTGTTTGGACTTGTTGTTATTGATATTATTATTACTTATATCATGATTTACTCACTTCCATAATGTAAAAATTATATATATATATCATATATATTATATATATTCAGTATATATATATATAATAGATAGATAAATGAAATGAAACACACCATTCTTGGAGATGGAAGGTCGTACGTACGCATGAACGCTATTTTCCATTCCTTATTGACTTGAATGGAAGTAAGTAGATGACATATATATATATATATATAAAGTAGCTTTATCATATAATATATTTCATTATTATTCATTATATATACTTTATAATCATTCTTGAATGGTTAACATGGAGAATGAATCTCATCGCATCGTGGAGACAGTTATCCGCACGTACGCACGAGCAAAGATATCGTTCCCATAATTATTGAATTGAATTGGAGTGGATGATATAATATCTCAGAATCATTAAGATTTTATAATAACTATATATAGTTATTCTCTACACCATTATACCCATCCATGTAAGGTGGTGTTGGAAAAACAGATTACACCACGGCGTGGAGATGGTATTCCGTAGGTACGCACGCGCAGTGATTTTGTTTTCCGTAGGATGGATAGAAGGTGAAATGGGTTTGTTTCATATATACAATAATATATAATTATTTAAGTGATACTGATGTTATTAATTTATAATGAAACAACTAACGAATAATACGTTGAAGAAGAAGAAACATGAAAGAATCGGTAGAAGAGATTACCTCTTCCTCGACGCACCTCCTTTAATCTTCTTCTTAGGGAACGAGAGTTGTTCTTTCGAGAATTCCAGAAACTCTATGATATAAATAAAGAGGTTGATAAGAGTAATTGGCAGTGTTTTTCTGAGCTTCAAAGCTCAAAATGGTGTTAAGAGAAGAGGGAAGGGGTGACCTTTTTATAAGGGAGGAGAGGGGCCCCTTTGGAAAAAATTAAAATATTATTTTATAATAAAGTCATTTTCGGTTTATAATATCTCAAAATTGATTTATTTCTAAGATAAGGTGGGTATGGGTCGAAATCCTTTCAACAAATAGGTTTTATACAAGTTTAGGTTACTATTTTATCCTTATAATTTAGATTTAACTCTAATTTAAATATTTTAACTTTTACTGTGTATTTTTATTTTCTAATACTATATGGTTAATAAACATACTATAACAAGCCAAACGAACCCCAAGTGATTCATTATTAATATATATATCCTTATATAAGTCATTTGGCCGAACCATAGATTTTTAGAAATAAAATAACAATTAATAATATACTATTTGTTTTAAATATTATTTTATGTCAATTTTGACACTATTTGGTACTTTATTTTTGTGAAACTCATAAAAACATGATTAGTTAGAAAAAAATTAATTAAATCAATAGTAACATGTTATATTAAAATATAAAATTAGTTTGATTCATAAAAAGTCTCAAATTACATTTATTTGGGTATTTATAACATCAATTATGTTATTATTCCATTAATAAGGTAATTATTGCATCATCATTATGTCATAAATAAATTAAATTATTTAATGTATAAAAATTATAAATAAAATACCATTATGTAGGAAATATTATTATCTTTCTAATTAATATTTATAGTTGTATTTATGTTATTTATAACCCTATATTAAAATTGTTTTAGTTATTAAACATTGATTTTAACTATTTTAACTCTTCTTTAAATAAAATAATAATAAATGTCCTAATCTAATACAAGTGGATATAATGGGTAATATTTTATTCCTAAGGTTGTTTTTGGTCTAATTACACTTATCCAATAGAATTAGGACTTGTTTTAGGGTAATAATAATATCATTTTTACCCTTAATTACCCTATTTACTTTTTACCGTGGTAAAGAAAAGTAAAAAGTTACTGTTCACAAAAAATTATTTTTATCTTATTGAACCCCATATTACTCCTTGTTATTAACTGTGTATCTCAGATTTTTAAAATTCCACTCATAGAAGTGGTAAAATTATGTTTTATGTAAATTTTCAAATTCTCCTATGAGGTGGATAAAAGACGGTGAAAAGTTCAATAAAATTATTATATATCTAAAATTATTATAAAATGACTCCAATTAATTATATTGAACTTATATAGGTATTGTGTATAAATTTTTACCTAAAATAAATTTAAATAAAATAAATAATTATTTAAATAAAAAGTCGGTTTTTAAATAGTAACCCAATGTTTTCACTATTCATAAAAAATTGAATGTTTTTAGAAAAATACCAAAAATTTACCCTAGGATAATTTCGATATTCCGAATGCAAAAATTAAGTCCATTTCAAAATATTAAATTTATAAAATTTTAAAAAGTGGGTATCACTATTCATAACGGCTAGTTTATAAAACATATCGTTGTTTAGTGAAACTCGGTATTGCGTACAACACACGCTATCGTGGAGGGTTGTGATTGCGTGTAATGCAATCCAAGTCAGGGATGCGTGTAGTGCAAGCCCCATTTGGTGTTGCGTATAACCTAATCAAAACATATTTCATTTAATAATTAAACAAAATATCTACTTAATGTTGCATAGAATAATTTCCACAAAATGAACTTAAAATTGTGCATAACACGAGCCAAGAATAGTGTTGTGTATACTGCAAGCTAATACGGTGTTGTTTATAGTACAAGCTAATCTTTGTGTAGTGTATAATAGAAAACATCAAAGAAATTAAAAATAATATATCTCATAAAATCTCAGGGTGTTACATTCTACCCCCCTAAAAAATAATTTTTCCCTCAAAATTCGTTAGGGTTATAAATCATTTACTACTTGAATTTTTCGTTTTTAAAAACCCACAGTGTAAAAGGAATACTAAAAATTAATTTTAAAAAGTAAATTAGGAAATGTAACGGTTACCCAGATTAAGTCATCACTGGGTTTCCACATAAAAGAACATAGGTGGAAATATGGATATGGAAGAGAAATCTAACCATCATGTTCTGATGGAGAGTGGTAGAGGACATGCCTATGAAAAAGCCAACAATCACAAAGCCATAAATTTTTGATGATCTAAGGTACCATATAATTCATAAGATATAAGGGCACTAGGATAACATTTTTCGTTTTCAAGATCATTTCCATAATGTTGATGAAATTGGAATTAGAAGAAATACTTTCTTGATTTTGGTACAATCTCACCGTTGGTCATTACTTGGACAATTTCCACTTCATCTCTTAAAGAAATAAAGTTGAATTTGTCATTCGCGAAGTGTTAGTAGATCAGGTGATAGAATGATGGGTCATTCCATCTGTCTCAAAACATAGGTTAGTAAAAGTTATCAAATATACATAAGTCCATCTATAGTGAGATTAATCATATTTAGTTCCTAAAATGGACGTATTCTTCATATATCATACCACTTAATAAATTAAAACACATCTATAATAACCGAGGACTTTTAGTAGGCCATTGGTAGGTGATAAAGGCCTCTCACACTTCGGTTGCGGGTTCAAGTCTCACGGCCTTTCAGAACGCGACCGGTTGCCGCCCAACCTCCAGGTTGTCCTTTTTATGGAAATCGTAAAATAATATCAAACTAGACTTATCCAAAATACTTCTATCCAATCTCTTAGTATAATGAAAAGAATTACGAGAAATGTCATCTATCGAGCATGTGAATACAATCACTTATCCCCCATATATCATATGATATATCTTGTTGGTCAAATTACAAACATGTGAATACCATAATCATGTATTATCTTGAAAAATGAATAACCATTGAACCATATTGAATACCAAAATGCTGTAAAAATTTTACACTTTCCACATACCAAAATACCAACATTTATATATACTCAAACCATGATATAACCTTGTCCTTTTATCATTCATGAGCTCGTTTCATTTTTTCTTTATGCCTTCATTATGCGCATATCATCTTCTTTCCAAAAAATATTTCAATCACTTTTCATTGTTATCGGTACCATATAATTATTGAAAACCAATACATAGATATTCCAAAATTCAATGATTCCAAAAATGATATTCTACGATACTATTTTAAAATCCCATTGCATAAACACTAAATCCTTACACAACATTATTATCATACTCAACATCACAAATAGTGATCGCATCTGACTTCCCTTTATTCTTTTCCTTAGGTGGTTTCTCATGTTGATCATCAATAACCCCTGGATTAGGGCATTGATTTGAATAATGCCCCATTTCATTGCACAGGAAGCATTGAAGTGTTGGTGGTGAATTCTTTGCAGTATTTTCTATATTCACATCATTAGTAACCCTTTTCCCATTACATTATCACTCAGCTTCTTGATGACATTCTTTTCCACACTTAAACCATTTTCTAGTCCCTTTAAGACAATCTACACCATCCTTCTTTCCACACTTTGAGCATAAAGAAACATTTATCTTCTTTTCACCATTATTTTGAGATTTCTCCTTAAACTCCATCTTTTGTTTCTTGTCAAAACAATGATATGAATATGTAACACCAACTTCCATTTCTACATTGATAGCACAATGCACAATTTCTTAATATCTATTGAAGTCTCTTATAGCTTATGCCCTTCGAAGACAGGGTTTTAAGCCACTGAAGAATCGATCAAATTTACTTTCAAGTTTGATGATAAAGCCAGATGCATACCTTGCAAGACTTGTAAAATTCTCTTCGTATATACCAACAGATTCATCATCCTTTTTCTTAAGCTCAAGGAAATCCTTTTCCATCTTTGTTTGAAGACTACGAGGGAAGTACTTATTGAAAAATAAGTTCTTGAACTCATCCCATTCCATGGATTCAATTTCATCTCAGGGAATCATATTCTTAATTAGAGTCCACCATTGATCTGATTCACCTTCTAAACGGTAAATAGCCAGAATGAATTTTTCATGTTCCGAACAACGATGTATGGAAAATATCTTTTCAATGGTACTGATCCATTGTGCAGCAACATGTGGATCGAAAGACCCACTGAAAGAAGGTGGACGTTTCCTCATGAAGGACTCAATAGAATATTGTTCCCTTCTCTGATCATTTGGAAATCCAGAACGATTCATAGCTTTTGTAAGTATATCAATAATATGTTTTACTCCATCTCCCATAACGTTGGTTTGTTCAAGAATAAAATCATTTCATAATCCATTACATAGATCAACATGGTTCCTTCGGGTTCTAGCCATCGTCTAAAACCTAAAAAGAATAGTGTGAGAGGCAAAAATCATGACAGGGAAAACAACATAATAAAGGGTGATTATCTTCAATATATAACATCTTAGGGTCAATTCTAAGATTTTTACCATAATTCTTTGAATATAACCTATACATATACTTAACCTTAGGGACATCCCTAGACATACCTTAGAAATATCTTCTAGGGATCTCACTATAGTTTTCGCATCCTAGTTCCCAAAGGTTAACTAAAAATTTCCTCTGATACCAACTGTAGAGACCCAAAGTTTGACGTACATGGACATTACATTGCTTTTTCAGAATATCTAATAAAAAACAAAAACAAACACAGAAGGACCATAATAGGTTACTGTCATTGGAAACTCAGAATATAATCTTCTAATCTTTGTGAATGATCTTCAACATCTCCCATAAAGATCTTCCTTTTTTACATAAAACCTTTATTTATATATTGGAGAAATGAAAACATATAAAGGGTGAGCTCAAATTCTTAGTAAGGGTAATCATGTAAAAAATAACACAAACCATATACATTTGAACTTCAAAACATGAACATAATATTTAAAAATCAAAATCATGAGCAATGACATAAAACATGGCAGTACGTAAGGCATAGATCATAAAGAAACATTAATCATGATAAAATAGCATGGGAATAAAACATTTAATTGTAGAAAACATTAAGAACATGTTATGATTTCCATATTAGCAAAGACATTGCAGCCAAGACCATCTTTGTGGACAAAGTCCCTTTCTGAATCGAGTTCACTCCTCGTTCCAGTCCTGTATTACTGAACCAGTTTAACTTTCTGTTCCAGCCATGTCTATATCATGTGATATAAATATTTACCCAATTATTTGGAGGGAGATATTTTTCCCACCCATCTCATAATGAAATCATTCTTACTTGTGCCACAACATTAACATAAATCATTCATCATTACCCAAAATATAAAATGGGTTTCATAAACATTATCCCATCCTAACATAATCCATACAAAAAAATGGATATCATTTCATCATAAAAAAAGTGAAACCATGTAAATAATAGATAAATCATACTTGAAACATTCACATATGGAATAATTACATCTTATATGGAAAATGGTTCTGTTTAAACACTTGAAATTAATTCTTGAGGAAAATATCCTTTCTTCTTCAAAATCATTTCTTTTCACGAAATTCCATGAAATATTAAAAGAAAAGTATTTTTTAGAAAATATTCATTAAATTTTGTATATGAAGCTTCATTTAAATTAGTTTTTATGAAATTTTAAAAATCCATTCATGCCGTATAATTAAAAAAACATTCTCCTCGTACTTTTGTCAGAAAAGTCAATAAGTACCACATATGGTAAACAAAAGAAAGATTCATTCCATAACACAAGGTAAAAGTCAAAGAGGTTTAAAAATGACTTTAAACATACATGGAATAATATTAAACACATTATGAAAAAAAACTTATCAACATGGATGAAAAATATAACCCCAGTAAATAATTACGAGTAAACAATCTCGGATAAAAACGAGATTTGAAAAGGTATCCCTTACCTTATGTCTGATATGCTTTGTATGTATCTAAACCTCCTTTATAATGATTTAAATAATGTCAATTACTTATTACAGAATCATATTCATTGTTATTATATCATATATGGTTCACTTAGGTATTTATATTAATCGTTCATTTGGCAGTTCCATGTTAAATTAGCGTTTTGGGTAAAATCGTTTCATTTATCGTACGTGTTTGGAAATGTTTTTCTTGATATTATTATTACTTATATCATTATTTAATTACTTCCAGAATGTAAAAAATAATATATATATCATATATATTTAGTATATATATATCATATATATTTAGTATATATATATATAATAGATAGATAACTTAAATGAAACACACTGGTCATGGAGACGGTAGGCCATACGTACGTATGATCGATGTTTTCCATTCCTTACTGACTTGAATGGAAGTAAGTAGATGACATATTTATATACATAAATACAGTAGAATTATTATATAATATATTTCATTATTATTCATTATATATACTTTATAATCATTCTTGAATGGTTAACATGGAGAATGAATCTCATCGTGTCGTGGAGACGGTAATCCGTACGTACGCACGAGCGATGATATCATTCCCATAATTATTGAATTGAATTGGAGTAGATGATATAATATATCAGAATAATTAATATTTTATAATAACTATATATATTTATTCATTACACCATTATATCCATCCATGTAAGGTGGTGTTGGAAAAACAGATTACACCACGGCATGGAGACGGTATTCCGTACATACTCACGCACAGTGATTTAGTTTTTCGTTGGATGGATAGAAGGTGAAATGGATTTGTTTCATATTTATAATAACATATCATTATGTAAGTGATACTTATGTTATTACTTTATAATAAAACAACTAAATAATAAGAAGTTGAAGAAGAAAGAAACAGGAAAGAATCGGTAGAAGAGATTACCTCTTCCTCGACGCACCTCCCTTAAACTTCTTCTTAGGGCACTAGAGTTGGTATTTTGGGAAGACCAGAACCTCTATGATATAACTAGAAAGGTTTAGAAGAGTAATTTGAAGGATTTTTCTAAGGTTAAAGGCTCAAAAGGGTGTGAAGAGAAGAGGGAAGGTGTGCCCTTTTTATAAGGGAGGTGAGAGCACGTTTGAAAAAACATAAAATATTATTTTATAATAAATTCATATTCTGTTTACAATAGCTCAAAATTGATTTATTTAGAATCTAAGGTGGGGATGGGTCTAAATACTTTCAACCAATATGTTTTAGACAATTTTAGGTTACTTTTTTATCCTTATCATTTAGATTTAACTCTATGTTAAATAATTTAACTTTTACGGTGTCTTTTTGTTTTCTTAAAATATATGGTTAATAAAGGAACTATAACTAGCCAAACGAACTGAAAGTGGTTAATTATTAATATATATATATCCTTATCTAAGTCATTTGGCTGAACCTTAGATTTTTAGGAATAAAATAACAATTTATAATATAATATTTGTCTTAAAAACTATTTTATGTCAATTTTGACACTATTTGGTATTTGAATTTTTTGAAACTCCTAACAACATGATTTGTTCGAAAAAAAATAATTAAATAAATAACAACATGTCTTATTAACCTATAATATAATTTTAATTCATAAAAAGTCTCAAATTACATTTATTTGGGTATTTATGACATCAATTATGTTAATATTCCATTAATAAGGTAAATGCTGCATCGTTATTATGTCATAAATAAATCAATTTATTTAATTTATAAAAATTATAAATAAAATACCATTATGTAGGAAATCCTTTTAAATTTCTAATTAATATTTATAGTTGAATTTATATTATGTATAACTCTATATTAAAAATGTTTTAGTTATTAAACATTGATTTTAACTATTTTAACTATTCTTTAAATAAAATAATAATAAATGTCCTAATCTAATCCAAGTGGATATAAAGGGTAATATTTTATTTATAAGGTTGTTTTTGGTCGGATTACACTTATCCAATAGAATTGGGACATTTGTTACGGTAATATTAATATCATTTTAACCTTAATTAAACTATTTACTTTTTATTGTGGTAAATAAAAGTAAAAAGTTACTATTCACAAAAAATTATTTTTATCTTATTGCACCCAATTCTACTCCTTGATACTAACCGTTTGTCGAGGAGTTTTAAAATTCCACTCCTAGAAGCGGTAAAATTAAGTTTTATGTAAATTTTTAAATTCTTCTAGTAGTAGGGTAAAAGACGGTGAAAAGTTCAATAAAATTTTTATATATCTAAAATTATTATAAAATGACTCCAATGAATTACTTTAAACTTATATTGGTACTATGTATCTATTTTTACCTAAAATAAATTTAAATAAAATAAATAATTATTTAAATAAAAAGTCGGTTTTAAAATAGTAACCCAATGTTTTCACTATTCATCAAAAATTGAAAGTTTTCAGAAAAATACCAAAAAATTACCCTAGGATAATTTTAATATTCCGATTCCAAAAATGAAGTCCATTTCGAAATATTAAATTTATAAAATTTCAAAAAGTGGGTATTACTATTCATAGCGGCTAATTTATATAACATATCGTTGTTTAGTGAAACTCGGTATTGCGTATAACGAACACTATCGTGGAAGGTCGTGATTGCGTGTAAGGCAAGCCAAGTCAGGAATGCATGTAGTGCAAGCCCCATTTGGTGTTGCGTATAACATAATAAAAACTTATTTCATTTAATAGTTAAATAAAATCTATACTTAATGTTGCGTAGAATAATTTCCACAAAATGAACTTGAAATTGTGCGTAACACAGGCCAAGAATAGTGTTGTGCATACTGAAAGCTAATACTGTGTTGCGTATAGTACAAGTTAATCTTGGTGTAGTGTATAATAGAAAAAATTAAAGATATTAAAAATAATATATCTCATAAAATCTCGGGGTGTTACATTCTACCCCCCAAAAAAATGAATTTCGCCCTCAAAATTCGTCAAGGTTATAAATCATTTACTACATGAATGTTTCGTTTGTAAAAACCCACATCGTAAAAGGAATACTAAAACTTAATTTTAAAAATTAAAGTATGAAATGTAACAGTCACCCAAATTAACTCATCACTGGGTTTCCACATAGGAGAACATAGGTTGGAATATGGATATGGAAGAGAAATCTAACCATCAAGTTTTGATGGAGAGTGGTAGAGGACATGGCTATGAAAAATCCAACAATAACAAAGACATAAATTTGTGATGATCTAAGGTACCATATAATTCATCAGATATAAGGGCACCATGACAACATTTTTGGTATTCAAGATCATTTCCCTAAAGTTGAAGAAATTGGAATTAGAAGAAATACATTCTTGATTTTGGTACAATCTCACCGTTGGTCATTACTTGGACAATTTCCACTTCATCTCTTAAATAAATGAAGTTGAATTTTTCATTCGTGAAGTGTTAGTAGATCAGGTGATAGATTGATGGGTAATTCCATCTGTCTCAAACAATAGGTTAGAAAAAGTTATCAAATATACATAAGTCCATCTATAGTGAGATTAATAATATTTGGTTCCTAAAATGGATGTATACTTCATATATCATACCAATTAATAAATTAAAACACATTTATACTAACCGGGGACTTCCTGTAGGGAAGTGGTAGGCGATAAAGGCCTGTCACACTTCGGTTTCGGGTTCAAGTCTCGCGGCCTTGCTGGACGCAACGGGTTGCCACCCAACCTCCAGGTTGTCCTTTTTATGGAAATCCTAAAATCATCTCAAACTAGAATTATCCAAAATACTTTTGTCCAATCTCATAGTATAAAGAAATCAATTTAGAGAAGTGTCATCTATCGAGAATGTGAATACAGTCATTTATCCCCCATATATCATACGATATATCTTGTTGGTCAAATTAAAAACATGTGAATACCTTAATCATGTATTCTCTTGAAAAATGAATACCCATTGATCCTTAGTGAATACCTGAATGTTTCCAAAATTAAACACTTTCCACATACCAAAATCCCAAAATTTCTATATACTCAAACCATGATATATCTTTGTCCTTATATTAGTCATGAGCTCATTTCATTTTTTCTTTATACCATTCTTATGCGCATATCATCTTCATTCCAAAAATATTTCAATCACTTTTCATGGTTACCAGTACTATATAATTATTAAAAACCAATACATAGGTATTCCAAAATTCTACTATACCGTAAATGAGATTCTATGATTCTATTTTGAAATCCCATTGAATAAAAATTAATCATTACACAACATCATTTTCATACTCAACATCACAAATAGTGATCACATGTGACTTCCCTTTATCCTTTGCCCCAGGTGGTTGCTCACGTTGATCATCATTAACCCTTGGATTAGGGCATTGATTAGCATAATGACCCATTTCCTTGCACTTGATGCATTGAAGTGTTGGTGGTGCATTCATTGCAGTCTTTTCTATATTCACATCATTATCAACCCTTTTTCCATTACATCGACACTAAGCTGATCAATGACCTTCTTTTCCACACTTAAAACATTTTCTAGTCCCTTTAAGACAATCTACACCATGCTTCTTTCCACACTTTGAGCATAAAGAAACATTTATCTTATTTTAACCATTATTCTGAGATTTCACCTTGAAATACATCTTTTGTTTCTTGTCAAAACAATGACATGGATATGTAACACCAACTTCCATTTCTACCTTGATATCACAAAGCACAATTTCTTCATAGCTACTGAAGTCACTTATAGCTAATGCCCTTCAAAGACCTAGTTTTAAGCCACTGATGAATCGATCAACTTTACTTTCAGGTTGGATGATAAAGCCAGATGCATACCTTGGAAGCCTTGTAAAATTCTCTTCATATATACCAACATATTCATCATCCTTTTTCTTAAGCTCAATGAAATACTTTTCTATATTTGTTCGAAGAATACGAGGGATTTACTTATTGAAACAAAAGTTCTTGAACTCATCCCATTCCTTGGATTCAATTTCATATCGGGGCCTTGTATTCTTAATTAGAGTCCACCATTGATCTGCTTCACCTTCTAAATGGTAAATAGCCAGAATGAATTTTACATGTTCTGAACAACGATGTATGGAGAATATATTTTCAATGGTACAGATCCATTGTTCAGCAACAAGTGGATCAGAAGACCCACTAATATAATGTGGACGTTTCCTCATGAAGGACTCAATAGAATATTGTTCCCTTCTCTGATCATTTGGAAATCCCTAATGATTAATATCTTGTGTAAGTATATCAATAATATTTTTTACTCCATCTCCCATAATGTTGGTTTGTTCAGGAGGACAATCATTACATCATCCATTACATTGATCAACACGGTTCCTTCGGGTTCCAGCCATCATCTAAAACCAAAAAAGAATAGTGTGAGAGGAAAAAATCATGCTTGGTAAAACAACATAATAATGGGGGAGTACATTCAATATCTAACATCTTAAGGTTAATTCAAATATTGTTGATGTAATTCTAGTAATATAACCTATACTTATACTTAACCTTAGGGACATCCCTAGACATACCTTAGAAATATCTTATAGGGATCTTACTAAAGTTTTCGCATCCTAGTTTCCAAAGGTTAACTAAACATTTCCTCTGATACCAACTTTAGAGACCCAAATATTGACATACATGGACATTACATTACTTTTTCACAATATCTAATACATAACAAAAACAAACACACAAGGACCTTAATAGTTTAATGTCCTTGGAAACACGAAATATAATCTTATAATCTTGGTGAAAGATCTTAAACATCTACCATAATGATATTCCTTTGTTTTTTTACCTAAGACCTCTATTTATATCCTGGGGAGAAGAAAACATATAAAGGGTGAGCTCAAATGAGCAGTAAGGGTCTGCATGGAGAAAATAAAACAAACTATATACATTTGAACTTCAAAACCTGAACATAATATTTAAAAATCAAAATCATGAGCAATGACATAAAACATGGTAATACATAAGGCTTAGATCATAAAGAAACATTAATCATGATAAAATAGCATGGGAATAAAATATGTAATTGTGGAAACCATTAAGCACAGGTTATGATTTCCATAGTAGCCAAGACATTGCTGCCAAGACCATCTTAGTGGACAAAGTCCCTTTGTGAATCGAGTTCACTCCTCATTCCAGTCCTGTATTACTGAACCGGTTTAACTTTCCATTCCAGCCATGTCTATCTAATGAGATATAAATCCTTACCCAATGCACTGGAGGGAGATATAGGTCCCACCCATCTCATAATGAAATCATTCTTACTTGTGCCACAACATGAATATAAATCACTCATCATTACCCAAAGTATAAAATGGGTTTCATAAACATCATCCCATCATAAAATATTACATAAAAATGGATATCATTGAATCATAAGAAATGTGAAACCATGTAAATAATAGAGATATTATACTTGAAACATTCACGTATGGAATAATTCCATCTTTTATGGAAAATGGTTTTGTTAAAACACTTGAAATGAATTCTTGTGGAAAATATCCTTTCTTCTTCAAAATCATTTTATTTTCACAAAATGGCATGAAATTTTAAAAGAAAAGGATTTTTTTGAAAATATTCATTAATGTTTTTAGAGAAAGATTCATTGAAATAAGTTGTTATGAAACTGTAAAAATCCATTCATTCCGTACAAGTTAAAAAAGCATTCTCCTCATACTTTTGTCAGAAAAGTCAAAAGGTACCACATATGGTAAACAAAAGAAAGATTCATTCCATAAAACAAGTTAAAAGTCAAAGAGGGGTAAACATGGCTTTAAACATACATGGAAGAATATTAAAAACTTTATGAAAAATATTTTTCATCGACATGGATGAAAAATATAACCCCAGTAAATACTTACCAGTAAACAATCTCGGATAAAAACGAGATTGGAAAAGTTATCCCTCACCTTAGGTCTGATATGCTTTGTATGTATCCGAACCTCATTTATAATGATTTAAATAATATCATTGACTTATTATAGAATCATATTAATTTTTATTATATCATATATGGTTCACTTAGTTATATATATTACCCGTTCAATTGTCAATTCCATGTTAAATTAGCGTTTTGGGTAAAACCGTTCCATTTATTGTACATGTTTGGAAAAGTTGTTCTTGAAATTATTATTTCTTATATCATGATTTACTTACTTCCATAATGTAAAAAATAATTTATATATCATATATATTCAGCATATATATATATATATATAACAGATAGATAAATGAAATGAAACACACCATTCATGGAGACGGTAGGCTGTACGTACGCATGAACACTGTTTTCCATTCCTTATTGACTTGAATGGAAGTAAGTAGATGACATATATATATACACATAAATACAGTAGCTTTATCATATAATATATTTCATTATTATTCATCATATATACTTTATAATCATTCTTGAATGGTTAACATGGAGAATGAATCTCATCACGTCGTGGAGATGGTAATCCGTACGTACGCACGAGCGATGATATCGTTCCCATAATTATTGAATTGAATTGGAGTGGATGATATAATATCTCAGAATCATTAAGATGTTATAATAACTATATGTAGTTATTCTTTACACCATTATAACCATCCATGTAAAGTGGTGTTGGAAAAACAGATTACACCACAGCGTGGAGATGGTATTCCGTACGTACGCACGCGCAGTGATTTCGTGTTCCATAGTATGGAAAAAAGGTGAAATGGGGTTGTTTCATATTTATAATAACATATCATTATGTAAGTGATACCGATGATACTAATTTATAATGAAACAACTAATTAAGAAGAAATTTAAGAAGAAATAAATAAGAAAGAATCGGTAGAAGAGATTACCTCTTCCTCGACGCACCTCTTTTAAAATACTTCTTATGGCACTAGATTTGGTCTTTTGAGAAGACCAGAAGATATATTATATAACTAGAGAGGTTTAGAAGAGGAATTGGAAGGGGTTTTTTGAGATTCAGGGCTCAAAATGGTGTGAAGAGAAAGGGGAAGGGGTGCCCTTTTTATAAGTGAGGAGAGGGGCACCTTTGGAAAAACTTAAAATATTATTTTATAATAAAGTCATATTCGGTTTATAATAGATCCAAATAGATTTATTTCGAAGATAAGGTGGGGATGGGTCAAAATACTCTCAACCAATAGGTTTTAGAAAAGTTTAGGATAATATTTTATCCTTATCATTTAGATTTAATTCTATGTTAAATAATTTAACTTTTACCATGTCTTTTTGTTTTCTTACACTATATGGTTAATAAACTTACTATAACAAGACAAACGAACCCCAAGTGGTTCATTATTAATATATATATCCTTATAAAAGTAATTTGGAAGAACGTTATATTTTTATGAATTAAATAACAATTAATAATATAATATTTGTTTTAAAAACAATTTTATGTCAATTTTGACACTATTTGGTACTTGATTTTTGTGAAACTCCTAACAGCATGATTAGTTCTAAATAAATTAATTAGATCAATAACAAAATGTCATATTAACCTATAAAATTCGTTTAATTCATAAAATGACTAACATTACATTTATTTGGGTATTTATAACATCAATTATGTTAATATTCCACTAATAAGTTAATTACTACATCATCATTATGTCATAAATAAATTAAATTATTTAATGTCTAAAAATTATAATTAAAATACCATATTGTATGAAATATTTTTAGCTTTCCAAATAATCTTTATAGTTGAATTTATCTTTTTTATAACCCTATATTAAAAATGTTTAAATATTAAACGTTGATTTTAACTATTTTAACTCTTCTTTAAATAAAATAATAATGAATGTCCTAATCTAATCCAAGTGGATATAAAGGGTAAAATTTTATTCATAAGGTTTTTTTTGTGTCCAATTTCACTTATCCAATATAATTAGGACATGTGTTAGGGTAATAATAATATCATTTTTACCCTTAATTACCCTATTTACTTTTTACCGTGATAAATAAAAGTTAAAAGTTACAATTCCCCAAAAAATATTATTATCTTATTGAACCACATTTTTGCCCTTGATATTAACCATTTCTCTTGGTTTTTTGAAATTACACTCATAGAAGTGGTAAAATTATGTTTTATGTAAATTTTAAAATTCTCTTAGGAGGTGGGTAAAAGACAGTGAAAAGTTCAATAAAATTTTAATATATCTAAAATTATTATAAAATGAATCCAATGAATTACATTGAACTTATATAGGTATTATGTATCAATTTTTACCTAAAATAAATTTAAATAAAATAAATTATTATTTAAATAAAAAGTCAGTTTTTAAATAGTAACCTAGTGTTTTCACTATTCATCAATAATTGAAAGTTTTCCTAAAAATACCAAAAATTCACCCCAGGATAATTTCGATATTCTGAATCCAAAAATGAAGTCCATTTTGAAAGATAAAATTTATAAAATTTCAAAAAGTGGGTATTAATTTTCATAACGGCTAGTTTATATAACATATCATTGTTTAGTGAAACTCGGTATTGCGTACAACACACGTTATCGTGGAAGGTCGCGATTGCGGGTAATGCAAGCCAATTCAGGGATGCGTGTAGTGAAAGTTCTGTTTGGTGTTGCGTATAACATAATAAAAACTTATTTCATTTTATAATTAAACAAAATCTATACTAAATGTTGTATAGAATAATTTCCACAAAATGAACATGAAATTGTGTGTAACATGAGCCAAGAACAGTGTTGAGTATACTGTAAGCTAATACAATGTTGCATATAATACAAGCTAATCATGGGGTAGAGTATGATGGAAAACATGAGAGAAATTAAAAATAATACATCTCATAAAATATTGGGGTGTTACAGTGTGACTTATTGGTCTGTTAGGATTCTTGTTTTATTTGTTGGGGGTGTTCGAAAGAGGATTAAAGGGAGTCTGGAGAAGTGTGGCTACAAAAGGACTGAATTAGGGAGTTTACACAAAGTGTAATTGGATTACATGATGTAAAGGTTAGTTTCATAGCATTTCCAGAGGGTCTCAGGACGTATAGACATTTCAGATGATGTGAGATAGAGTATCACAATGTGTAATATTTTTGGGTTTATAAATAAATAATAACATGAAGAGGTGACATGTTTTCCAGTGGAAACTAAACTCCTTGTATTACATGATGTGAAAGGGTATTTCACATCATGTAATACACCGTTGAAATATATTTTAGAAAATTATTTTCCCAACGAACCCTTATTAATTTATCATTGGTTTCTTTTCCCTCCCATTTTGGGTGAACCCTAGGCACCCTGAGGTGTTATTCATGCCATATTACCCCCCTTTAATCTCTTGATCCTAGTGGATTATCATTGGAGATATGTTGTTGATCCGTGGTGAATTCTCTTCACCTTTTAACTCATTTTATTCTATTGTTCTCTCATGGATCCACTACGGTGGTGTTTCTTTGGTTTAGTGTATGTTTGGGTTGCATTTCTGGCCACCATTGGTGCAATGTAGGTTGATCTGTGGTTCCTCGTGCTGTGGTCGTGGTTTCTGGGTGGTTTCTTCTTCGCCCTGTGGTGCACTGCAAGTTAGGAAGATTCATTAAGGCGGGATTTACCTCATTTCTATTTATTGTGAATCTTGTTTGCGATGTTTACTTTCATTTACCTATGAGATATGGTTGTGATTCATAAATTGATGCTAAATAAATTGTTTTAGTTTAAAATTACAGGTAATGGTGTTTTTTCATTTTTTTTACAGATTTACTGTTTCTGTGATGTGATGGATTGTACGGGCTTGACAACTCGATGAAAATTTTGGTCATCGGTGGTTTAGTTTGCGCTTTTTGACATGTGCTGTGGAACACTTTTTTATTGTTCTTATTGGGATATCACCCTATATGGAAATTGGTGAATTAATTATACATGGAAAATATAATGGTTGTCCCAGGATTTTTGTTTGCATTAAAGTCCCAAAAGAGTAAAAGTGGAATGTGATAAAATTACCTTTGAAAATATAAAAATTGATCTTGATGTGTTGTAATATGTATGGTTTGGTCTTGTTGGGCTGATGGTTTGTTTGGATATGCTTGTGGAACAGTGATGTTATGTTTGTTTGGATGTGATTTTGCGGAGGCAAGGTGAATGCATGTTTTTATTGTTGTGAAATGTGATTCTGATGTGCTAGATGCCCAAGTAGTGATGGAATAAATAAAGGAATATTTAATAATTTTTTAATGTTTTTTGCTGGTTAGTTAATGAGATAAATGTGGTTAATTGGATATAATACTGAGTTGGGTGTTCAAAGGTGGTTGATTCTAAATAATGAAATGAATGGGTGTTAAATGAAGAGTAAATGTGAATATAATTTTCACATATCTTTATGTTTTTAAATGAGTGTTACAAATACTAATAAATTCATTTAGAGGTAGTAGGAAAATTGACTATGATATGAGTTGGTTAGTTGGGTGAAAACCCAAATGTTGGGATTGTGTTATTTTCCCTATATATATGTTTTCACTATAATTTTTTTTGGTTTCTACACACACCCCACCCACACTAAACACTATGTGATAAACATCCTCATAGTCACGTGGGGTGTGTTTTACCAACATATGGTGAGTATTATAGAAGGATGGTTACCCGCTATTTTACAATATCTATTCCATGAGATGTAGGTATCGCATAGGATCTGATAGCAGAAAGTATGTTAGTGAATTATATGGAAGATGTGGTATCCTAGGTGTCTTTAGGATGAGTAGTGATGTGATTTCCCAGGAGCCTTCAGGATTAGTTGTGATGTGTTTGTAGGATCGAAATAATGATGTAGATTCTCAATATACAAGAGGGGGGGGGTGAATTGTACACATTAAAAATTCTTTTAAACAAAGGAAAGAGCTACGTTTAACAAAGTTAAACTAAGAAAATTCACAACACCTCTAACACAAACCGAAAACATGAAAAAGGAATTATGTTATAAACTTCAATTCCTATGAACTTCCTTAAGACAGGAAAGAGATTTCGAAAGTAGGTTCTGGAAATATGGTTCCGGAAATTGAATCTTAACAAAAGATTACAATATGAGATTCTACCTTAAAGCGTATAGAATCTAAATGAAACAGAGTACAAGTAAGGAAGTATAAGAAAGTTATACTTTCCTTATAATACAAAATGCAGCGGAAACAAATAAGTAGTAAAACTATAAGTATTAATATATAAGTCTTTTAACACAAAGAGAAGGGTATCCAACAACCTTGGATAAAGGTCCCTTGATTTATACTTTCAAGCTAGTCTGTCTTACCCACAATAGGGTAAGACCTCGATACGAAGATCGGAGTCTCTGTCTTGCTATCCCTGAAAGCCCTCAACTTCAAGGTAGTTGGCAACCACTGTCTTCCTTAGCAAGGAAGCCCTCAAACTTCAAGGTAGTCGGCACCTCTGTCTTCCTATCCCTGGAAGTCCTCGAATGTAATCACCAACATTCGGAGTCACACAAAGCAAAAACTGAACGAGCAGTTCAGCACGCACAAGGCATGAAAAGCTTTCTCTATATAGAAATCACCTTAGCAGTGTGTGGTATCTAGATCGATAAACTTCAATGTTGTTGTGTATCTTATGTGCTCTTTCAAATGAGCTCCTATTTATAGGCAAATTTCCAACGGTCAGCTCCCTCCTCCAACGGTCATATTTTCCATGAAACTCAGATGGACCTGTACACGTGTAACTCAACCAATGGTTAATTAGAAACAGAAAAGGCGACACCATTTTAGAACAAACCATGTAAAACTGAATTCACGAAATCTTTTTGAAACAAAGAAAATGTAAGTAAAAGATAATCAATAGTTCAGAGTGTAAGAAAGTCAAAAGATCAGAGTCTAACCAAAATGAAGTTTAGAGTCTATGTTAAGAAATGTTCGGATTCTGTTTTATAGGAATTCGGAGTCTGGTTTCACCAGAGATCAGATTCTGAACCTATAGTGTTCAGAGTCAAACTTCTTAAGATTTCGGAGTCGAACTGCTTAGCAGTTCGGAGTCGAACTTCTTAAGAGTTCGGAGTCGAACTGTTTAAAAGTTCGGAGTCAAACTTCTTCGGAGTTCGGAGTCGAACTGATTAAGAGTTCAGAGTCGAAATGCTTCAGAGTTTGGAGTCGAACTTCTTCAGAGTTTGGAGTCTAACTGCTTCAGAGTTCGGAGTCGAACTTCTTCAGAGTTCAGAGTCGAACTTTTTCATAGTTCGGAGTCGAACTTCTTCAGAGTTCAGAGTCCAGAATTCGGATTAGAACTACATTACAGATCACATCCAGAATTCGGATCCTGAAAAAAGAATTCTCCAAATTTTGATTATATGGCTCAAGATATTTGGTTATGAATCCGGTTTTTGAATTTAAGAATATTATTGCTATGTATAAGAAATTATAAGTCAAGGTAAATTTCCTTAAAGAAGTAAATTTTCCTTATGAGGGTAAAAATAATATTTTCTTAAGTATAAGGTGTTTGTGATTTTCAAAACAAGAGGGAATGGAGAAGTCATAAGGAAAACCTTATTGACTCAACAATCTCCCCCTTTTTGGAAAGCACAAAAATCCTTACGAGAAATCATATAAGGATCTTGAAAAATTTTATTAGACTTTGAAAATAAAACTTACCTCCCTTTGTTCATGGATAGAAATGAATACAACTAACTCCCCCTTAGGAATTGAAACTCTAAGGATTGTATTCTGAGTTTTTGGAGTGGATTTTTCAATAATATAAGAGTGAAAACTTCGTAGTGGGAAACTCCCCCTTTCATTAAGGATATTTCTCTTAGAAATTTTTCCCTTTCTCCTCCTTAGGAGTAGTTCTTTTTCCTTCTCCCCCTTTGTGATTTTCAAAAAGAATTGAAGGGAATGGAAAACAAAGTATGGTACCTGAAACATTAGTATATAAAAATATACAATCCAACAAGATAATCATTTTATTTGAGTTGAGGGAACAAAATTTTTCAAGGAAATACAACTATAACAAAAGATCGGAGTGGGTTCATTTGTCTTCCTTTTCTTTCAGAATGAGATGCTTCAACAAGGCTTTGAGTTTCTTCCAGTCTCTTTGATCTTCCTCTCATTGCCTCTCCAAGGATTTTACCTTTTCTACTTGAGCTTTTAAAACCGCTGCCTGAGCCTCCAAGGCTTCTTTCTACAACTTCAACAACTCATCTTTCTTCTCCATCTTCTGCTGAAACTCAATCCAGAAATCTCTTTTAGTTTTCCAATTTTGAGATACTGAGTTAAGCTTCCCATTCAGATCCCTGACCTGTTGATTCCGGAAATTTTTCTCCTGGGACAACTTCTTAGAAATCTCATTAACCTTTTTATCCTCCATTTCAAAAGCATTTTGAACTTTAGCCTAAAAATTCTCAAAGTGAACTAAATCTTCATCAACTCTCTTAGACCACTTGGTTACTTTACTGCAGGACTTCCTATGCACATCATAATCGATTAGAAAGCTTTTCTATTCATCTTCCAACTTCACAAACATAATAATTACCATGGATAAAGAATCTGATTTTTGATTCATATATTGTTGCAGCAAGTGGCATCTAGAATCTATTGTTGGAAGAATCAGAATTGTGTCCACCAACATTCTCAAAGATTGAACCACAAAATCATGCCCGTGGGATGATGATTCCGAATCAGAAACTTCTTTTTGAGATTCCTCTTCTTCAACTGGAATCAGCTTCCTTCTAGAGGTACCACCAACCTCTTTCGTTCTAATGACATATTTAATGGGTGTCTCCATTAGAGTTTGCTTCCCTTTATCAGATTTCGGAATGGATTGCACATTAGGAGATACTTCCTCGGATTCAGAAACATGAACAATCTGATCCTCATCTGGTTTCTGTCTTTCTTGTCCTTCCTCAAGAAAGTTCCTCTCATGGGATTATTCTTCATCAAACAGCTCATTCGCTTCTTCTTCTTCTTGAAGATGCTTGTTGGCTTCGTCACCTCCCTTCCCTGGAGATACTATTTTTTCGGATTCAGCCTTATAATTCTGAACTTGTTTGATCAAGGTATCTAGATCTTCACTCTCTTCTTCTTCTTCTTCTTCAACTTCTTCCTCAACTACTTCATCAACCTCCTTCTCAACATCTACTACAGGTTCTTTACCCTTGTCCTTTTTAGGAGTGACAAAGATTTTCGCTGGAGTTTCTGGTAAAGAAGGTTCAATACTAAAAGTTTCCAGAACTAGAAGCCTTTCGGAAGCCAACTCTGTATCTTTTAACAAATATCGCACTAGATCAGTTTCAGACATCTTCTTTCTCAACTTCTTTTCCTTCGCTTGTCTTTCTAGTTCCTCAATATATTTTTCTTTTAATGCCTTATCCTCAGCAGGGTCCAGTCCGAATTGAGGATCCCCTTCCTTCCTCATTTCTTTATCATTCCTCCACTTTGCTGCAACTTCATCTGTATAGGTTTTCTGCTTCTTCGTCTTGGGAGGTGCGGATTCAGTTTCATTAGGCTGAGGATCTTCTTCATCAGTAACTACTTCCTTAGCTTTTCTCTTCTTCCTTTTCTTTTTTGATGGTTCCGGAGATTGTTTTTCTTATTCAGCTGCTTCAAATTCCTCCACGGATAGGGGGTAAAATTCTCCGGATTCACTAGAAAATCCCATCTTCATTCTTTTAAGTGTATCATCACTGACAAGCATGAGCTTGCAATTCCAGATATTTCATTTTCAGGAAACTATGAAAGATTCTAAGCATCGAACAATCAACTTAGATAGTAAGGAAGGAAACATCATTATCTGAGCTCTCAGATTTCCTTCTTTGATATTCTTGATCGTAACCAAGACATTCCTTATCCGATTTATCTTTCTTAGATTTACCAAAAAATCTAAGGCATAGATATCACTCTTCTTTAGATTGACTTTATCTCCTCTTCTCGGAACCATAAAACCTTGCACCCATAGTTGAAGTATTCTATTATTAGGAGTGAGCCGAGCAATCTTAGTTGTTGAATCATCCTTAACCCCATGACACTTCAGTGCCTTCTCGTTATTGAAACTTCCTTACACATAGGGAAGTTTGTGATAATAGAATTCAGCTTCTCCCTCATATGTTATACCAACCAGGCTTGCTGACTTAGTGTAAAAAAGTTTACAAGTCCTCCCATAAGACATAGAAGAAAACCTTTTTCTGCCATCTTCCACCAGGAAGGAAACAGACTCATAAAACTCTATCAACAAGTCTGTATAAACCGGATCATGTTTATCTGGTTTTGCTATGCATACATCTTCCCATCCATTCAGTCTAATATTCTTCGAAATAAGAGAATCAAGCTTATAAAAATCCGGATGAACTAACCTTTCCCTATAAAACAACCACTTTGAAATTGGTTTGATAGTTGACATATCTTGAGAGGTTGCTTCAACAGACATTCAGAATGAAATAAACTCTAAGATTCTGATCAGCTTCACAAGGTTCGGAACCAGCCTTAAGAGGAGCAGCAGAGCTTCGAGATGCAAAATCTTGAAAAACCGATGTGGTACGAGT
This sequence comes from Viscum album, assembly GCA_963277665.1. NCBI lineage: Eukaryota > Viridiplantae > Streptophyta > Magnoliopsida > Santalales > Viscaceae > Viscum > Viscum album. The sequence goes on along the minus strand of OY728151.1, from coordinate 394,432,210 downwards.
CTCGGGGTCCCCTTTATATAGGCAAAGAATTTGATCGTTGGTCTTCCAAAAGCCATCTAATGGTTGAAAAAGCTCTGATCTGATCTGACGGTTGAGAACAATCCCTCAAGGAAAATTTGACTCCGATATTTTGTGGATTTTAAGGAAAACATTTGGATTTGAGGAAAAACTAGAATCCAAACTTTTTAAAAACAAGGAAAATACCAGTAAGCAAAAATTTGATTAGAAAACTATAAGGAAGAAAATCATAACTTACGGATTGACAAGAAATATTGTTCGAAATTGGTAATATTCTTCTTGAAGGAAAAAAACATCATTATGAAAGTTGCAGTATGAAAACCTCGTTACGAAAACCCCAGTCCGAAAATCTCTATTCCGAAAATTATCAGTATGAAAATTCCATTCCGGAAGTTTTCAGTACGAAAACATCCATTCCTGAAGTTTTCCTTACGAGAATTTCAGTTCTGAAAATTTATGTTCTGGTAATTCCCATTCCTGAAAGTTTAGTTTCATAAATTTCCATTCCGGAAGTTCAGTTCCGAAAGTTTTTTTTTTAAAAAAACGCTAACAACGAAATGTACTCCCCCTATGAAGGGGAGTTTATTACTGTTAGGATAATTTTTCATCAAAAATTTAATGAAGAATGATTACCATACAGTTATCATTCCCAGATTTTGTTTAACGTATTCAAATCTATAGGAGTGTAATGATTTTGTGAGGATATCAGCAAGTTGATCTTGTGTTCCGATAAACTAAAGAATAATATCTCCTTTTTGTGTGTGATCCCTAAAAAATTGATGCCTAATATCTATGTGTTTTGCACGAGAGTGATGTGCAAGGTTCTTACTTAAGGCCATAGGACTTATGTTATCACACAAAATTTGAGTTTTAGTAAAGCTCAAGCCATAGTCTGTGAGTGTGTGTTGCATCCACAATACTTGAGCTTAAAAACTTCCAACTGCTACATATTTGGCTTCAACAGTGGAAAGTGATACAGAATGTTACTTCTTGCAGGACCATGAAACTAATGAATCTCCTAAGAAATGACAAGTTCCGGATGTACTTTTTCTATCCATTCTACATCCACCAATGTCAGAATCAGAAAAGCTTTTTAGAATAAAATCATCTCCATAAGTATAATACAACCCTAGATCCATGGTTCCCTTAAGGTAGCGAATTTTTTTTACTGCCTTTAAGTGAGATTCCTTAGTGTTGGATTGATATCTTGCACATAAGCATACTGAGAACATTAAGTCTGGTCGACTAGCTATCAATTAAAGTAAACTTCCTGTCATACCTCTAAAAGATGTTTGATCTACTGGTTTCCCAGCTTCATCAAGATCTAAAGAGTTTGAGGTACCAATAGGAGTACTTATACTCTTAGTATTTTCATAACCATAATTTTTGAGAAGATCTTTAATATACTTATGTTGAGATATGTAGGCTCCTTCTGGTTTTTGAGAAATTTGAAAACCAAGGAAAAATGTCAACTCACCCATCATACTCATTTCAATCTCAGATTTCATTAGTCTTGAAAAGGAGTCGGTTAAAGATTGCTGAGTTGAGCCAAATATGATGTCATCAACATAAATTTGAACAATCAAAACATTTTTCTTATCTTTGTTTATAAAAAGTGTTGGATCTGCATTTCCCTTAACATAGTTATTTTGAAGCAAAAATCTAGTGAGTCTATCATACCAGGCTCGTGGTGCTTGTTTAAGACCATACAATGCTTTGGTAAGTCTAAAAACATGATCAGGATGTTTTGTATCTCCAAAGCCAGGAGGTTGTTTAACAAAAATGTCCTCTTGGAAATAACCATTAAGAAAATAACATTTCACATCCATTTGAAAAAGTTTTAAATTAAAGAATGCTGCAAAGGCAAGTAGAATACGGATAGATTCAAGTCTAGCTACTAGAGTATATGTTTCTTCATAATCTATTACCTCTTGATGATTATAGCCTTTAGCAACAAGTCTAGCTTTATTTCATACTATGACTCTATTTTCATCACATTTGTTTCTGAAGACCCACTTTACTCTAATAATAGAAGATTCCTTAGGTCATTCATCCAAGATCCAGACTTTGTTCCTTTCAAATCCATTTATTTCATCTTGCATAGCTTTGATCCAATCATCATCACCAAAAGCTTCATCAATACTTTTTTGTTCTAATTGGGAAAGAAATTCTAGATGTTCTATTTCATTTCTTAAGGAACTTCTAGTTTCTACAGGTTGATTTAAATAACCAATGATACTATCACTGGGATGATTCTTAAGAAACACCTGATTTGGGTTTTGTAAAACCTATTCATCAACATAGGGTAGAAAATATTCTGGAGTAAATGTTTCAGAAGTATATTCTTGAACATTTTCCTTATCAGAAGGTTCTTCTATCAATGTTTGATAATCAGTTTTTGAAAACACATCTGAGGATGTAGGTTGGGATGGTTTAAAAACAAAAGGATCTGACTCACCAAATTTTACGTGCACGGTTTCTTCAACAATACAAGTATTTTTATTGAAAACTCTATATTACTTAGAAGTTGTGGAATAGCTTAGGAAAATCCCTTCATCATATTTTGGTGAAAATTTATGTATGTTATCATTAGTATTCAGAATGAATACTTTTCAACCAAAAACCTTGAAATAGGAAAGTCTTGGTTTCCTACCGTTCCATAACTCATAAGAAGTTTTATTAAGAAACGGTCTAATCAATACTTTATTTATAGTATAGCAAGCAATACTTACAGCTTCAGCCCAGAAATTTCTAGCTATAGAATATTCACTCAACATGGTTCTAGTTATCTCTTGAAGAATTCTATTTCTTCTTTCAACTACACCATTCTACTGAGGAGTTCTTGGTGCTAAAAAATTGTGAGTAATACCTTTTTTACTACAAAAAGTTTCAAAATCAGAATTTTGAAATTCTCCCCCATGATCACTATGAATAGTTTTCAAAGGAAGGTTTTTCTCATTTTGAACTTGAGCTCTAAAACTTTTGATATAAGAAGAAGGTTCAGACTTCTTTGCTAGAAAATAGGCCCAAGTAAATCTAGTGTAATCATCAACTAGAATAAACACACAGTATTTGCCTCCAATACTTCCAGTTTGTGTTTGAAAAAAAAGATCCATGTGCACTAACTGTAATGCATAAGTTGTCGAGACTTCACTGATTGATTTAAAACTAGATTTATGTTGCTTTCCATATTGACAAGGATAAAAAACTTTAGAAGAATCAAATCTAAGCTCTGGTAGATCCTTAACTAGTTTCTTCTTAGAGAGTTTTCATAAGTTCCTAAGGTTACAGTGACCTAGTCTTCTATTCCATAACCAGGAATGATCTTCCATTGAACTTAGTAAAGGTAAATCTTGAATCATGAAGTCTTCTAGGTTCAAAGTGTAAACATTCTCTTGCCTATTGGCTGAGAGAATAAATTCTTCCTTGGAATTGTGAACTAAACACTTATCATTCCGAAAATTCACAAGGTATCCTTCATCACATAACTGACTTATGCTAATGAGATTTTTCTTAAGACCCTCAACAAACAAAACATTTGAAATTAAGGTTTTACCAAGAAGAACAATATTACCAATACCAACAATTTCTCCCTTAGAATTATCTCCGAAAGTTACCTTTCCTACTTTCGTTTTGATAATCATTTTAAAATAGCTTTTGTTACCAGTCATGTTCCGGGAACATCCACTATCCATGTACCACGTGTTGTTGTTGGTATTCTCTTTATTTTCGTGAAAACAAGAAGATAATTAGACTTTCGGAATCCAAACTTGCATGGATCCGAGATTTCCAGACAACAAAATTTTAGGAACCCACATCTTCTTTGAGAAATATGCTTTATGAAAACCTAAGGATTGGGTTTTGTTTAAGGAATAATTATTTGCCCAATGACCACCACATTGACACTTGGTAAAAAATGGGGCACTTTTTGGAACAAAATAATTGTTACTAAAAATTGTTTTTGCATGGGTATAACCAAATCCTGATTTATTTCTTAAAGGTCGTATTTGGGAATACATTTTATCAAAATTTTCCTTACCATGGATAAAGTTTGACAAAAACTTATTTAAGGAAAAAAATTTGGAATTGAGATTTATAACCTAGTTTTTATCTTCAAAATCATTAGATTTAGAACTAGAGCTAGGATTGAAAACATTTTTCTTAGAAATTACTTTTTCTAACTCTTCAGCAAGTTTTTTATTCTCAGAACTTACTTCCTCAAGATTTTTTGAGATACTTTCCAAATCATCATTTTTCCTATCAAGATCTTTAGAAAGATCTGATATTTATTTTGTAAGAATAGAATTCCTAGAGTTTGCTTTATCAAGTTTTTTATTGAGTTTAGAATTCTCAATCTCAAGAAGTTCAGCAAACCTAGAAACTTCTTCATAAGTAAGTAAAGTATTTTCTTCAACAGAAGAAGATTCTTCATCAGAAGAGTTATAAAACTTATTATCATTAGAATTTAAAGATACATTGGTCAATGATTCAGAATTTCGTACTTTAGCCATAAAACAATGATTATCAAAAGGTAATCTATCTATAAGACCAAGATTCTTCTGTCCTGAAGATTCATAATTAGAAGATTCATCTGAAGAGTCACCACCACTGACACTCCAGGTATGATTAGCTTTCAAAACATTCTTAGCTTTGGCTTTATAATACTTTTTCTGTTCCTGTCTGAATTTCTTTCTTTCCTTTCTTTCTTTTTATGCAATGACCAATCTGGTCTAATATGTCCAGATCTCTTGCATTCATAACAAGTGACTTCTCCATCTTTCCTATCTTTCCTTTCCTTTTTATTTTACTTGGATTGGAAACATCTTTGGCCATCTATCTTGTTCATCCTTCGAGCAAGATTTTATAACTCATTTTCAGATATTTCACTCTCACTAGATTCAGATTGGAAAATAAATTTCTTATACATGGATCTGGTTACTCTCTCTAGAGTCTTAGATTTCATCTAATTTAATGTTGTTGTAAAATCAACAGTACTATTCCCATTATTCTTTTTGATGTTGTCAGCATCTCTCTTCATTCTTGTCTCATGTTGTAGAAGAGTTCCAAATAGCTCATCAAGAGAAATTTGAGTAACCTTCCTGTTCTCATCTATAGAAGTTCATTTGGATTCCCACTCATTGGGAATAATATCAATTATCTTATCCACAAGTGCTTCATTATCTAAACCTTTTTATCCCATAGACTGTAAGCTATTGAATATAGTCATAAATCTCTGTTAAACATTACAAATTGTTTCACAATATGGAAAGTTGAAGCCATGATATTCAGCTCTAAGCATAGCTCTCCTAGTCTCAATCACTTTAGATGTTCCAAAGTGTGTAACATCTAACTTCTTCCAGATACAGTTAGTTGTTTCACAAGAAGAAATTTGGCTATATATATTTCTAGTAATTGAACACAGTAGAGTATTGCGTACCTTATAATTGAGTTGATACTCTTGCTTTTCCTGGTTAGTGAAAGTTCTAACTTCCTTATCAGGAATTTTATAATCACCAAGAAGCATAAAAAAGTTGTCCACTCTAGTATTGATAACGAAAGTTTTCATTCGATCTATCCAGTACTCATAGTCATTACCATCAAAGATTGGTGGTCTTGTAGGATTTAGATTATCAATGGAACCAACATTGATTCCTGCCATACTTAAAACAACCTTTGGGACACAAACTTGTTAGTAGAAAAAGTTCATAATCACAATGTTCGGAATGGGAAAGTTCGGAATGACAAAGTTCATAATGACAAAGTTCGGAATGACAAAGTTCAGAATGATAATAAAAAAACAAGAAAAACTTATATGTGAGTATAAGTATTTCAGAGACCTTCTCTGATACCAATTGTAGGATCGAAATAATGATGTAGATTCTCAATATACAAGAAGGGGGTGAATTGTATACATTAAAAATTCCTTTAAATAAAGGAAAGAGCTATGTTTAACAAAGTTAAAATAAGAAAATTCACAACACCTCTAACACCAACCGAAAACTTGAAAAAGGAATGAAGTTATAAACTTTAAGTCCTATGAACTTCCTTAATACTAGAAAGAGATTCCGAAAGTAGGTTCCAGAAATATGGTTCCGGAAATTGAAACTTAACAAAATATTAAAATATGAGATTCTACCTTAAAGCGTATAGAATCTAAATGAAACAGAGTACAAGTAAAGAAGTATAATAAAGTTATACATTCCTTATAATACAAAATGCAGTGGAAACAAACAAGTAGTAAAACTACAAGTAACAAGATATAAGTATTTTAACCCAAAGAGAAGTGTATCCAACAACCTTGGATAAAGGTCCCTTGATTTATACTTTCAAACAAGTCTGTCTTACCCACACTAGGGTAATCCCTCGATACGAAGATTGGAGTCTCTGTCTTGCTATCCCCGCATGCCCTAAACTTCAAAGTAGTTGGAAACCTTTGTCTTCCTCAGCAAGGAATCCTTCGAACTTCAAGGTTGTCGGCACCTCTGTCTTCATATCCCCAGAAGTCCTCGAATGTAATCTCCAACATTCGGAGTTGCACGAAGCAAAAACTGAACGAGCAGTTCAGTACGCATAAGGCATGAAAAGATTTCTCTCTCTAGAAATCACCTTAGAAGCGTGTGGTCTCTAGATCGACAAACTTCTATGTTGTTGTGTAACTTATGTGCTCTTTCAAATGAGATCCTATTTATAGGGAAATTTCCAACGGTCAGCTCGCTCCTCCAAGGGTCATATTTTCCATGAAACTTGGAGGGACCTGTACACGTGTAACTCAACCAACAGTTAATTAGAAACAGAAAAGATGACATCGTTTTAGAACAAACCATGTAAAACTGAATGCACGACATCGTTTTGAAACAATGCATATGTAAGTAAAAGCTAATCAATAGTTCGGAGTGTAAGCAAATCAAAAGTTTCGAGTCTAACCAAAAAGATGTTCGGAGTCTATGTTAAGAAATGTTCGGATTCTGTTTTATAGGAATTCGGAGTCTGGTGTCATGAGAGATCGGATTCTGAACTAGTAGAGTTCAGAGTCGAACTTCTTAAGATTTCAGAGTCAAACTGCTTAAAATTTCGGAGTTGAACTTCTTAATAGTTTGGAGTCGAACTGCTTAAAATTTCGGAGTTGAACTTCTTCAGAGTTCGGAGTCGAACTGCTTAAGAGTTCGGAGTCGAACTGCTTTAGAGTTCGGAGTCGAACTTTTTCAGTGTTCGGAGTCAAACATCTTCAGAGTTCGGAGTCGAACTTCTTCAGAGTTCGGAGTCGAACTTCTTCAGAGTTCGGAGTCGAACTTCTTCAGAGTTCGGAGTCGAACATCTTCAGAGTTCGGAGTCCAGAATTCGGATTAGAACTACATTACAGAACACATCCAGAATTCAGACCCTAAAAACAGAATGCTACAAAATTTCATTATATGGCTCCGGAAATTTGGTTATGAATCAGGTTTTTGAATTTAAGAATAATATTTCTATGTATAAGAAAATCAAGGTTAAGGTAAATTTCCTTAAAGAAATAAATTTTCCTTATGAGGGTAAAAATAATATTTGCTTAAGTATAAGGTGTTTGTGATTTTTAAAACAAGAAGGAATGGAGAAGTCATAAGGAAAACCTTATTGACTCAACAGTGTTGTCCCAGGTACCTTCAGAATGAGTTGTGATGTGATTTACTAGGTGTCTTCAGGATTAGATGTGATATGATATGTTGTTTTGTGAGGACCAGGTGTGTGTTGGTAGTCTGTGTTGTGAGGCCTAAGTTTGTGTGGGATGGATTTTTTTTGAGTCCCAAGTGTGTGAGGGTGAGATATGTTATGGTATACGGAAGGGGTGTGAGCATTAGGATGTAAAACATTTGTGGAGAGAGACAAACATATAGGAAAGTGTTACATGGTACCCTTAAATAAATGTGATTTACTTTATATTATATTTCGTAAAATGTGTTACTCGGTGAGCATGACATGATGAGGTTGGGATGGTTAGTTTACCTTGATGTGTGTTATTTATATCTACTATTTTCTCACTAGTATTTTAGTATGCTTGTTTCACATCTGCATGAGAGACTTGAATTTTTTCTACTGAGTATAATTGTATTATCACCCTACAAATATAAAATTATTTTCCGGTTTTTCAAAGGATTATGTGGATTTTTTTGGGAATTACTAGCTCTGGCCTAGGTAAAAATTTTATGTCACTACTTTACCTTTACTTATGGGTATTTTCATTATTGACTTTTTTATTTTTTATCAGTTCTATTTATACATGTATTGAGAGATGGGTTTTTTGGGTTTCCCTAATATATATATATTTCATGGATATGATTTGGATGATTCATCTTATATCTTGATCCTATATTAATATAAAGGGTAATTCCCCCCATTATTAATATTTTTATACCCTTGCTTCTAGTCACCTACCTAGGGCCTACTGAAGGTGAGGATTGGGGGTAATTATCTATATTCCCTCATTATAGTATCTTTGGAGGGAGGGGGTCACAAAAACTCAACCATTTTTTACATATCCATTTTTCATAAACTTACTAGAAGAGAACCATGGGGCCACAATGGCCATTTTTTCATTGGTCATTTTTTATAGGAACTCGACAAGTTCACCAATGAATCTTCCATGAATTCTCATGCTATTTTAAGTCATGTTTTGACCATGTTGAAATGAAAATATTTAATGTTGTATCCCACTAAGATCATGACCTTCACCACATTCATTTTTCCTTTTTCTATTTCATGTAGGCACTCCACCAAAACACCATGACATCAGGTATGTCTTCATGAAGACGATTTGATTCCCATGTTAGGAAATTCATTCACAAAATTTCCTCTAATATGGGAATGGCCATTCATAGATTTTCCCTTCCATATCTAACCTTCTTAAATATTCTTTGAGTCTTCAACTCATTATGAAATTCCAGAATCATCATAAACAAATAAGGACATACCATAATGGAAAACATCTTACATTATGTCATTTTATTTAACATTTTATAAGATTGATGTATACAAAACAAAATCCAAAACACTAAATGATATCCTCTTCACAAAATATTTATCATGAATTATCACAAAACCATCTTAGCACACATTAGGCTCAACAATTGCTTTAACTATTGCACTACAACTAAAAGTTCTCATATATATGTCTCAACTTCCAAATGATTTTTTAAAATTGGGTTGGAAACATCGAAAAGCTTCCACTATGCTAAAATCACCATTTTGCAGTGGTTTTTAGAAATAGTTCTAAATTTAAAAACTACGGGTAATCAAATAAAATTTTTTATAATAGAGGTCATCATTTGAAAGTTTTTTAGGGGATGTTTAAACAACTACTAGAAATTTATGTTGATTTAATATTGGATTTTATTAGTAGTTTTCATAAAAAATCCACACATAATCACCATGATTTTTCTAAATTGGTAATTTTATTTTAGGGTAGTTTTTTTATAAAAACCAAAACAAATTATATTAAAAATTAAAAATAAATATAAATAAAATAATTATAATAATAATATATTTTTTAATATATATATATATGTTATAAATAATTAATAATAATTAGTATTTAATATTTTTTAAAAAAGAATATTTTTATTATTACATTTTTTTAATTAATACAAAAGAACACAAACACACACACATTAATATTATTGTTATTTTTTTCATAACTAATTCTCTTAGAGAAGTTAAAAATTGGACTTCAGCATCCAATGACCGTAACTTTTGATTAGTGTGTGCATTTATACTCCAAAACTTGTCAAATCGAAGAAAATGAAAAGAATTAAAATAAAATTACATAATAATTTGATAGTAATTTAGACAAGTAACCTTGGTCACTATTTTTTAGATCTCATGAGAGGGTCATAAGGCCTATAAAACTGAAATTTCAGTCTGGATACCCTAATGTTTGAACAATTGATTAAATATAAAATTCATTTACGGGTGTCTTCCTAGGAATTTTTGGGTGCCTATGGTCTTATTCCAAGTAATTATCTTCCAATTGATTTGAATTTTTTTAAATTGGATTGTTATTCACTCTTTTGGTGATTTATAACTTATATTATATGTGTGTGTGTGTGAATTTATACATATTTATGTAAATTTATTTGTAATTTATATATATTTGCCTATATTTATTTATAATTATATAAAATTTTATATATTTATAGATATATTTTTGTTTTTATATAAATTTTTCTATATTTATTTATATTTATAAATATTTATAAGAATTTTTGTTTGAACATATTTATATATGTTATGTGGGTTCATATATAAATAGATATTTATATGAACATATATATATATATATTCATAGTAATTTTTTTATATATTTACTCATGTTTATGTATAAATAAAATTATATTTAATTATATATATGTGAGTGTTTATACATATTTATCTAATATATGTGTATTTATATCTATTTGTGAAAAAATTATTTATAATTGTGTGTATAAGTAAATATATATATATTTATATATACTTATATATATTTAAATAACTTTAGATATATTTCTATATATTATTTTTATATATATATCGAGGTGTTTCTTCTGATATACATTTATATAATTTTACTTATATTTTTATATTATATAATATTTAATATATATTATTTATTTCTTATTTGTAAATTATGTAATTAATAAATAATATTTTATAATATTTAATATTTAATATTTATTTATCCTTTATTGTTTACTTATCATTTTCTATTTATATTTATATATAATTTTTTTATTTATTATTAATTACTTGTTATAAATTTTTATTTATTTGAGATTTAATTTTTATTTTTATTTATTTATCATTTAGATATATTGATATGGTGGGGTAAAGTCTACACAGAATAATTAAGTTGTAAGAGGTTCAAATATTAGTCTTGGGATTACCCTTCCTCGCCTAATGTGTTCCCCAAGCTTATCCTCGACTCCCTCAAATAGAATATCATATTTAATAGTTTCGATTCATGATTATAAATTCATTGCAACTCAATCTATATCATCTTGAAATGTGCAACAATTTCTCACACTCTTGAGTTTCTTAATATAAATAAAACATGTAGGAGGTGTACTTGCATTATTTTAATCACATCTACAACCAAAGATATCACCAAGGCCCCATTTTCTTCCCAACTTTGATCTGAAAAACAGTCAAATAAACCATTGATCGATGTATTCATCTACACGATCTAATCTATATTTCATTACTTTTGGATAATTATTTGAGTTTTGGAAGCTATAAAAACTCATTTCTATCTTTGTTTGGATCTAGTCATAAGATTTTTCAATCAATATTCATTCAATCAGGAAGGTTAATCACTTTAAGCCTAATTGGGATCAAGACTAGAGTCTCATTTTTTCAATTAATATTCAACAATTTACCCTTCATTAATAAACTATGTTGACACTCATTCTATTTGAGTCTTCATCATCTCAAATAATTCACCCACAAATTTACAATCAGCCTCACCCATTATTCAAGTAATGTAGATCATGCATAAACCTCAACTATTAATATATTAGTTAAAAATGACACTGATTTGGGCTCAAGCATCTGTATTCTTAATATCCCTATAAATCTATATGGGCAGAGTTTGATAAATATATGATTATCTATTTTTAAAAATTTTAATCATTTTATTATGTGTGGTCGATTGGATCTTCAACTAGAAGTTGATGCTAATGATAGGTTATCATGACAAATAAGTGCTTCAACTTGTGTTCTGATAGCATGGTCAGTCAATTGACACACACCTGTCTGTATAAAAAATAATCCCACATGAGAAATAAAAAATTTAAGTCTAGAAATGATTTAAAAAAATTCAAAATTCAAAATAAATAAATTTTACTATTTAAAATGATATTTTTAAATTAATTTGTACTAACTATAATTAAAATAAAAACATTGGTATGTTAGAATAATTTCCCATAAACATAAGACACATTTAATCATTCAAAAATTAATATTTAAATTGAAAATTTATAAAATAAAGACATGATTTTTTAAATTATACATAAAAAAAATATCAAAAAAAATTTAATTATTTTTCATAAAAACTATATTTCATTAAAAATACTCTATGTATTACAAAATCCCACACAAATTGATAATAATTCAAATTATTATCTATTAAGCTCATGTTTATATAAAAAAATTGAAAATTATAAATAAATGATGTGTGAAACATGTTTTCCACATGAGGTCATCTCAAATTTCCCCACACATAAAGACATTATTATCCTAATGCAATTAGTTCATAAAATTCAATGGAGGTAAATTCATTTTAAAATTGAAAAATATACAATGACTACAAGTAAATGATTTTCAATGATGTACCCTGTGGAATTTATCAGGGTTAAATTTACGATCACTCTAATAAAAAGAAAATTATTAGAAAAAGGATTGGTTTAGTTTCAAAAAAGTGATTGAATTTGACAATTTTTAAAATATGTAAACAAAATTCACATTGAATTTAATTGAATTTCTAAACATCTCCTTTTCTCTAAGTAAGTAGACTCAAATAATTTTGACATAATAAACAGACACAACCTCTTGTGTGGGAGTGTTTAATAATTAAAAATATATAATAATTAACCCATCCATCAGTTTTAGATTAAATAATATTAAAATAATCCAGGATTAGGAGTCCATTTTATATCCAATTTAGCTAACTGATTTATGAGTTTATATCTAATAAAAAAGTCAAAATGAGTTAATATTATAAATATTACTTCCTAAATTTCACCATAGTCCATAATTTTTAATAGATAATTAATAATAATGTTACTATATTGAATCTATATGGAAGTAAAAATTATTAATAAATCAAAGAAATAAAATTTTCCCCATACTAAAGAGAAATTTACAACAACTACAACTAAAAATCTTGGTTTGGAAAAAAAATAAAAAAATTAAGTTAATATTGATATGTTCACATGAGATTGTATTAAACATAAAGTGAAGACCCATAACCTGTACTTAAATCCCATCCTTTTCCCCATTGTGAAATTTAAGGTGGGATATGCCTATAAAATAGTTTTAGTTCAAAGAAAATTTCAATCAAGAAGTTTAAAAAGTAATTTTAGGGACATGGTGTAGTTCAAAATAGCCTACTTCTTGACACACATTGTATACCCAAAAATAGATTTTAGATTGAAACATGTTTTTCCTTAATGGTAGAAGATAATGAATTTTTAAAAATTTTAAGAATGTATCTTGTTTATTTAGTGATTGTAATTATTGGATGTATTTTATCACATATTCTATGTTCAACCAAGTAGTAACAATTAAAAAAATTCCCGCACACTTAGTTTCATGCATTTGGTATTCATTAAATAGTGTATGATACCCTTGAAGAATTTTATCTTGTCCAAAAATAATGTGAATGTTTTTTAAAAATGAGTAAATTAATAGAAAATTGGTCATAATTTAATGCAATAAATACCCTAATAATAATAATTTCATAATTTTAGCTCATATAAGGAAAACTTAATTCTCAGATTTATGTAATATTCATCATGGTTAATCATTTTAAAGTATCTAAAATTTAAATTTATTTCATTATATTCTAAATGTAAATGCTAAAAACATATATAACTAGAGGTAGACTATGAAGGGATAGTGTATTAGGTAGTTCTACCATATATCTCCTTTTGGAGACAAATTTACTCCCTTATTCTAGTTATTTCATCCTTTGTGTGCATAATTTAGACTTAATGTTGCTGATTTTCCTACATCATTTCTAGTTTATTCATTTTTCTATTTCGATTGATTATAATTATGATAGGTCTAATAATTTTCACTTTCAGTTGATCCAAAATTTTCTCTTGAGGTTGATACGGTCTTTACAATGTTTAAGGATACTTGGTTTCACACTGACTAACTGTGGTAACATTTTAGTTTATTTGAATAAGTAATACCATATCATTTTAAAAGGTAAGATAAACATGAAATAATAAATCATATGATAAAATTATTATTTTTGTTGAATAAAAATAAACTAAAAAATATGACCATGGGTAGGCTCCCAATATATGCTGAATTTTAGGTATTTAGTTAGACTTAGTAAAAGATAAATATTATATTAAATAGACAGTGGTCAATCATTTTGGATTCCCTTCAATGGGATACTAAAAACAACTTCCCCTTATCTAAAAAGGCCAATTCTCTTATCCAACATTCTCCATAACCCCAATTATTTTCACTCTTAGGATGGTGAAAGGTGTAAAACATTTGTTTTGGAGTTTAATTGGATAAATATTAATCCAAGAATTAATAAAACACATTTTAACTAACCTTAATGTCTATATTATAAATTATACTTTCATTAATGTGTTTCTATTCTTTATTTATATAACCTATAATTCTCATAATATTCCCTTTTAATCTACTCAAACTCACTCAATTTCAATAACCTTCTATCACCATTATATTTGAAGTCAGAATTTAGGGACATCACTACCCAATTTGTTTTGTTGAATCCCCATGAGAAAATGACATGATTTTCCCAAGAGTAGCCTATATGAAGACATTTTTATATGTTTAATGAGCTTGAACCTAGTATCGTAGAGTTAGTGGCTAATTTATGAAATCAGTTCTTGATACTAGAGATCACATCCCAGCGGATCAAATTGTTTAGTAGCATTGGAAAAAACTATACATAATTGAATTTCATATTACATCGAAAGCATAAAATATGGAATTATATTTTCCTTGAAAAAAAATCATATACTTTAATATAACATGATATATCAATCATAATATGCTTTCTGACATCCTGGGGAAATAAAACATAAGATGGGATTATAATTGTTGTTTATTAAGAGTTTGTGTATAGTAGAATATATCATGAATAAATATGTGAAAATCAATATAACAAGGTAAATCTATAAAAACACTTTCCATTTAATCAATAAATTGATCCTAAATAATAATATGGAAGGTGTAAATGATGATCAAATATTGATATATAAATAATCACATGATCTTGAAACATATCCATAAATATCTAACTTATCCAATAATCACATGGAAATCAATAAATAATCTCATAATGATGAAAAACATAATAAAAGACATTATAAACTTAATGTTAATACCACGTGCTAGGAAATCATACATAAATGGGTAAGGTGTTGGATAAATATCCCAACTAGTTGGTCTCATGAGACCTATCGATGCATTAAGGGGATATAGTGGGCCCTAAATATTATTAACTAAGTCCAATGAATTTATCATATAAATGGGTAGAATAACAATTCAATAAATAATCAATATAAATATTCATATTGAAAAAATATAATACAAAATGTTATTAATTTCTATGTTAAACTGATTATAAAATATATAGACATAGAATAAATATTGTATCATTATAACATATTCCAAATAAATTATAATTAGAATAAATGATTATTATCATTAATGATTATAAATACCAACAAATATAATTTTTAAAAATTCTTGAGGAAAGTTCCCTTTTCATTTTGAAATTTACGTTTTAAAAAAATTAAAAAATCCAAAATATTAGGGAAATCATTTTTTCTTAAAATAACCCTTTAAAATTATAATGGAATCTTCATGGTATTTGGTAGTTATGAAAGTGGGAGTTTTTTTGTGTACTATAATTTAAAAAAATTACTTTCATACTCTGATAAGAAATGAAAAAAGAATCTCATATTTAAAATGACAAGAAGATTTCATTAAAACAATTTTTTAAAATTTAAACATGGGTAAAAATGTCATTAATAAATTTTTGTAGATTTATAAATGTCATGACCTGGTCCAATAGGGACCAAGCCATGACTACCCCATGCCTACACCCAATTGGCCAGCAGTTGGTGATCAACACTAAGTAATAACACCTCACCCATGGTATGTATGAGGTTGATGTACCTGTAAACACACATACATATCTAAGTCCATAAAATGGTGAAATGTAAAAAACCTAATAACAATGCATGCACACATATATAATCCCACAATTATAGTACATCAAAAGTAATGGAATGAATAAAGGACCCAAATAAAATCCCACTAAAAAGAAAATAAAAAATCTCAACCCAATAAGAAGGATGGGACTTCGATCAAATGAAACCACTCAGAAAACACATAATTTTTATAGCCTAAAATATACTCAACCTACTCCTTGTACTCCCAGGACACTTTCAAAAAGGTCCATCATCAACATAAGAAACAACACGTGTGGGAAGATCCCATGTAGGTGTGAGTATAAAAGAACTAGTAGGACACCTCAAAAACACTAGACACAATTAATCAACAATAGTTAGTTCATACAATGTATATAGAGATCAATGAAATTCCCAAATATACTCATGAAGTATAACACCCCATTAGGTGGTGTAAACCAAACTACCAACCCTAAGATTTTTCGTGATGTTTCTAGGAAATTATTGTTCTTGGAGATCCTACACCATTAGCCATGCTATCACCAGAGTCACTTAACCAAGATATCATGATCATTATTCCCTTCCCAAGAAAACAAATTGTAATATGATGATCTTTATACAAATATGTTGGACACAATCTACCCAATATGGATCAATGCACTATGTATTGGATCAAATGTAGATAATATCATGAACTCTAATAAAACAACCATATAGATGGAAGATAAATGCCCTATGTGTGGAGGTCATGATAATTCATTGAAAAAAACATAGGGTATAGGATGGAATAATAGAGGATCACACCTTAGTATCACTTAGGGACTCAACAAACTCTATCTAAGACTCATCCTCCAGAGTTGATCATAATCCAAATCTATGGATATAAATACACATTGTTCCCAAGAGGGGATAAAGCAAGGGGAAACCAATCGACATATATTGGTCCAAAACAAATAAATAAAGGGCTCCAAACGCCGTCAAAGGATTTACACTTTTTGTAGTAAAGTTACAAGTAGTGTCTAGAAAACCCCTAGACTTCCTGTGTGATTGTATCTATCAAAAAATATAGATATTTATATAAATGGTGTGTTATAATGTATACATGACATGTAGAGGTTTTTAAAAACAAAACATGTTTTGTCTTTTCATGAATATTCACACCTAGCCTTCCCATGTACCATCCCCTATTGATAGGTTTGTAATTTTCAATTCAACCTATGGTTACATTACAGGATACCAAGGGTGGGTCACTTTGCATTTAGTAGGGACCACATAGAGTGTTATCACAATCTTCATCGCTAAAACCCTAACACCGTAGCTGGGGTTCCTCACGACATGTTGTTCGGATTACATGATGTGTAAAATAGAAATTCATAGAACCCTTAGGTTCTTCTCTACTTCATCCATATTTTCCAAAATTACCATTATTTTCACCCAAGGATTTTATATATGGTCAAACTAAGTCCTTCCATCACCTTTCTATTAGATTCTAGCCACCAAATTAGTTTGGGAAACCATATCTATTTCTCGTATCATCACCAAGAACTAATTTACAAAATGAGGGACCTTATATCTAGTCTCTTTCCTCTTTGAATCACATATCACCACCATCAATCCTCAAATTATAGCCTAAATTTCAAGTCTTACCCACAATTACAATTCATAATGCCAAATAATGTCTATACCATAATCGAGTACCGAGTATTTGTCAAACCATTGACTAAGAGAAAATAAATAATGAATGAGTGAGGAAATGGGGGAGAAAATAATAAACAATAAATGTGAGGAATGAACCTCAACCATTTTTCATTTTTGGACACAATATATTGTTGTGGGAAAAGATGAATGGGTAGATATAAACAACACTGATCTAATTAATCAACCATAAAATAAAGAAAGGGTTTATTCATAAATAAATTTGTGTTCATGGAATTGATCCACATTTGATTAGGATAAAGAAATAGTACGAGATAAAATAAATCAAAAACCCTTACTATAGATTGGATCGATCGCTGATAAAGAATGGTCATGTGTTTCCATCGTTAAAGAGATCCACAAACTCTTTTGGAACATGATCCTCGATCTGATCTCGATATGATACCATCTTCCAACTATCATCTAATTTATTCTCTCTTATGGTTCCCCTAAATCCCTCGGTTATTCGAATAACCATATGGATTACGAATAACTATGTTTAAATATAGGATGCTAGGTCATAACATTGAAAAAAAGAATTAAATTAAATTAAATATTTTATTTTATTATTTGTGGAAATGATAACACATTATCGAAACTCCCAAAACCAAAAAATATTATGTCCCTATAAGGCTAGAACCCATGATCTGAACTCAATGAAGGTATCATATTTTTTATATGAGACCCCATTTATGATTTATTAATTTTTTAAGAAAACATCATGTGTTTGATATTAATATTGAGAATATTTTTCAAATATCATTTTGACGCTCACTAGGCCCTGAAATATCACACAATCATAGTGTATAAATTTAGAAATAATCCATGAAATATTATAAAGTAATACATAAAAATGTAAAGACATTAAATTCTATATAAATTAGGTATTTTCATCGAAAAAATCGAGAAAAATATATGGAAAAGGTTTAGGGTACGATGTTTGAATTTAGGTCTCCTGCCCCCAAGTGCTCTCCTATAGATTTTTTTTCTACCACCTTACACACACTATGCGAATCAATCATCCACACAGTATAATCTCCTTTACATACTCTATATCAAATAGGTACTCTATAAATGTATACCCATCATTGATGTACAACTCACCCGAGTCGATAACATGTGACTGGTTGGGCACATAACTCTATAGCTATGACACATGGAAGATGTTTTGTACCCATTATTATTATAGGAGTAGATCTAAGAGGTATAACACCTTGCTAACTCTAGGAACTATCTATAAAGAGATGATAAATATATAAGATAACTTTATTCCCAGGACCAATCTCCTCCAATCCACACAAAGGTGTTACATTGAGGAATACATGACTCCTTCCTAGACCCCCCACAAGATTATATTGCTAGTTATCAAATAAATTTATTATGTCTATGTGAATTTCTCATATTATCCTAGATATTATACACTTTTTTATCATGAATCAAACCAACTCTGGTCCCATGAGTACTAAATCACCTAGATCAGTCTAACAAAGCAGCGACCTATAGATTCACCCATAAAAGAATAAAAATAGTTCCATAACAATGGTGTAATGGTAGTAATTATTGTATGCAAACTCGACCAATGGTAGGTGATCTTATCAACTCTATAAAAATCTAACATGAAATCCCACAACATATTCTTTGATATTGGAAAGGTTCGCTCAGTCTGGATATCATCTTGGGGGGTGAAACAACATGTTAAAATGCAACTTAGTCTTAGTGGACTCCTTTAATTATATTTATAATCTGGATGTGGAGTGTGAATTACAGTAAGAAATGGTCATTGAGGGAACTCAATATAGATGGACTATCTCTAGCACATACTAGAATCCCAATTTCTATACTAAAGTCTGATCTTGAGTAGATTGAAAGTGGCTTGACTTGAAGAGTCAATCTATTATCACCCAGATGAAATCAAATACTCTAGAAATATGTGGTAACCCTGTCATGAATTCCCTCGGTATCCCATACCATATAAAATCTAACACTTCAAAGATTAACGCAAAACCTAATATTACGTGATGATCAACCTTCACATGTTGAAACATAAGGCATCATGATACAAACTCTACAACACATCTCTTCATGCATGGCCACCAAAACCAACATCATAGGTTCTGGTACATCTTTTCTACCCAGGGATGTACATCCAAAGGGGATGTATGAAACTCCATCACAACCTCAACCCAAAATTTCACTGGTACCACCATGCATCCTTTAAAAAGGATAACATGCTCCCCACCATCACAAAATCCATCAGGGGATTATCCAATGGATATTTGAGTTTTCAAGGTATCTTTTTCAATATCTCCTAGATAATATTCCCAAACACACAATAATAATGGTGGGGTTAAAATCATCTACTGAAGATATTTAGGCATAATCCCTTTACCTAATGTAAAAATAGAACATGGTGAACTATTACGACACTTCATCCAACAAATGAAAACAAAAAATCATCCTGAGGGTCTATTCCACCAGATTCCCCTTCACAGGAGTATAGAATATCTCCATGTGATTGTCTCGGAGGAACTATATCCAATGAATCTATATAAAACTAAGATCCTTCGGAGAGAAGATATACTTGAGACTCTAGAGTTCATTGTAGATGGTAAACCACTCACCAATAAGGTTGTGTCTCCACATCTTTAGGGAGAATAATAACACTTATAGAACAATATTATGGGTAGTGTGGTTTTTCTCATGAGTTATCAACTTCCAAAACCCACAAGAAAGCTTTTCCTACATCTACATCATAACACAACTATGTACAGTCTCAAAGGCATTGCACCACACTATGTACCTAACAACCTCTGATGGTAATCTAAAGACAAGGGCACTCGTCAACCTCTTCCTCAACTCATAATAAAACTGATGAATTTTTTTACCCATGAAAGGATTCCACTATTGGGTCTATGATTTGAAGGGGGATACAAATTTGGAGAAATAAAGTACAAACCTCTAACAAAACCTACCAAACCAAGGAATCTATTAACCTTAGTAACACTCTTATATGTCTCCCAAGATAGTACCACCTCAACCTTCACAGGATCCACTACTGCTCTTAACTATAAGATGTTGTTTCCCATAAAATGAACTTCAAGAATAAAAAATTGACACTTAGATACTTTACCATAAATATAGTTCTCTCAATGTGTGTCTAGAACTATCCTTAATTGTCTCACATGCTCCTCCTCATAAATCAATTAAACTAGGATATCATCATTGAGGACTACAAAAAATTGGTCTAAGAATGGATAAAATAACATCTTTATGAGTACCTTAAGAACTACTAGGAAATTCAGCATGCCAAAAGGTATCACCATGTACTCATAATGACCGTTGAAACATATGAATTCAAATTTTTGTATAACAATTTTATGTACTCCTAGATAGTGATAGCATGATCTAGGATCAATCTTTGAGAACCATCACGCATGACACAATTGACTGAAGAGTCTTCTAATCAATGGTAGATGATAATTATTCCATATGTTCACATGAATAAAGTGAAGATAGTCCACAAATAACATCAAGATTCTCTTTACATTTGGGTGAATGACACTGGGGATACCCAGAGAAAATACTGGGTACCATAAATTCCATCTTCTACATGTCCTCCAACTAATCCCTTAAATCCCTAAGCTCTATTGGAGCCATCTAAAATGCCATCATTGATATCATGGTCATCCCAGTGTGTATGTAAATTCAAATGTTTATATCCCGGTGGGGATTAGGAAAGAGGTCCTCATACTCTTCCACCACTGTAGGAAACTAGTATCCCATTGAATACACTACTCCAAGAGTCATGCTATCCAAATGGTGAATAATTGGATTCACCCTCTAATTCCTAAGCCCATCCCAAAAAGAAAAACATCATCCCATAACCACAGACACATCAAATCCTCCACATAAAATTGTTCATTTGGGTGTGAACTGTGGATATCCAGTCCACACCTAAGATGATGTCATAGGTCCCATCAATGATTAACCTATAGTCAGAGTTTCCAAGCAAATGGTTTGATCAAAGGGCTCAACCATAATATCTATGTTCTGAACCAAATAATTTAAAAGAAATGAATTAATATCACAAGTGTGTATTAGTATTATAAATAAGGTAGAAAAGGAAATTTATTATATCTCATATCATCCTAGGATTCGTGAGTTCATAGATATCTACAGCCTATAGTTGTCCTCATCCATGACCACCGGCTCCCTGAACTTGGCATGGACCACATAAGGGTGTTTGTGGAAATAGTTTGTACCTCCTACCACCTTATACTATTATAAATGACCCTATACCATGTCCTCCTTCCATAAAAACTAATTGAGTCTATATTTTTCTCCTCATGGGAGGTCCCCCAATAATATATTGATCAATTGTATGATTGGTCATACAGTCCCTTACAAGATATCCATGAACGTTGTAGGAGAAACATCACCTCTCTCTCAACTAACTCGAGCCATCCATAGAGACCTACAACTATGATCTTCTATCTTATGATCCTCTCCTAAATTATTTAACACACATGGGTCTCGGTGATTGCTATTAGATAATATCTATCAAGATCTTAACTTCTTGTTTCACATTATAAGAACCCAATTTCATTGTATGCTCTTCTAGGAATCTCTCCACTTGTAAGGCTCACTCAAGTACTCCAACATAGGTGGAAATAAAAATTGATATAATTGAATCCATGATATCTTCCAATAACTGATTCTCAAATATTTGTGCCTTGATGAATGGATCTAACACCATATATAGGGAGTAACATGAAATAGTAGTAAAACCTGATGAATAATTGTCCATGGTCATACAGCCCTAGTATAGATGCAGAAGATCCTAGATGCACACTGATCAAAATGTGATTGGATAAAACTTTTCCCTAAATAAACGATTGAATTCTAAATGGAGAGAGTTTTCTCATAATGTGACTGAGTCAAAATACACCACCATCTTATATAGCATCCATGTAAAAGACTCACCACAATGACTACCATCTAATATGTTGGCATCATCATAACGAAGAAAATTTGTGATACTAACTATAGCCAATCCTTTTCCACCTAGGGTTCTTTATCATCCCAAAACCTGATAGTTTGATACCTATAGAACTCATGCATAGGACTCATCCTACATAAATCCTTAGTTGGTATTACTGGTGCTAATCGCTTCTCAATGGGTGGTGGTATAACTGGTAATCTATGATAACCCCTACCTTTATTTCACATTAATAAATGCTTAATTACATAATATTATACTTAATAAAACCCATAAAATAAATAATCCTTGTGAATATGGGAATTAGGTACACTTCATAACAATTTAAAATAGGAAATATATCGTCTTTATTGAAAAAATAGTTAACATGATTGCACTTAAAACTGCATGGGATAACCTGGTGAGATATGTTAGAAAGGGTGTTTAAAAACAAGGGAATAAACATGGAATAAAATGAATAATGTAATAAATGTTAGAAAATATGAATATAAATTGGGAATAAAATGAGTGAGAATCATAAACATGGACAATGAGGCATGATATAACATGATAACATAAATGCAACATGGGAAATGGGGATAAAAATTAAAACACTACATGATAAATATATGTTATGGATAAATTTAAAAAAAATGATGATGGAAATAGTCAAATAAATGAATAATATTTATTCAATATCCTAAAATGATGCTTCTTGAGACCAAAAATTAACGAATACATTATATCACTATATAATTCCAAACGCACAAATCACTTTCATTTCATTCTCATGCTTAAGTGTTCATTATAGATCGTACAACATGGAATCATTTCTCATAAAAACCTATTCCAAGATAATGGAGTGTGGAATAAATACATGTGTGTCTCCAATAAAATATGTTTAAGTGTATAAAGTGTAACAACCTTGATAGGAAATGATTACGGGTATTTACTATACAATTGTTTGGCATAGAAATCCGTAGTGAAATTTCGACAACAAAACAATAGTGTATAAATGTTCATGGAAGTGCATGATGAGAGTGATAGGGTACTATCTTAGTTTATAAATAAAATGGATTGTAATGGGTATAGTTAAGAATATTTCCCAAAAATAGGAAATGGTGTCAAAATACATAAGTTAAAATGGATACTTTAATAAAGAGGAGAAAAAGAGGATCCCTTAGTTGAGCATGTGACTCTGATAGATTGGGAAGATCTTTTTTAGAGATTGGGGGTTCCATGAGAGGACTCTAGGGACAAGATTAATGAGTAAGGATGTGGTTCAATTTTTTTGTGGATGATAAATTTGATCTTGGGCGAGTTTATATAAGAATTGAGAGGGGAATTCTTTATCATTTCTCCAACTTTGGTTTTCAAGACTATGTAATAAAATAACCAAAACTACAAACCATCCCATAGTTATTTACCTGGTTTTCAGATAAAGGGGTGTGATTTTAATTATTATATATGTTCATGGTATTATCTTAATAAAATAATACCTTTTATTATGTTGAAGTGAATCAACTCTTAATAAAATCATTTTACAACATGTAAATATATTAATGTTTTGGGAGGATTCGTATAGTATTTATAAAATTAACCACATAAACATAAAATCACATTATTTTAAATTTAAAACATATATTTGTTCATGTATTCATTTTATATAATTTATTACATAACTTTTGGGTCATTAGGTTGTCATAATACACATTGTATATTTAATATGTATTTATTTTTTTACCTTAATGTTCGACTATATAAGAAATTTATGAAACATTCACCATTGGATAATCCTAAAATTATTATTTTAAAAAATAATATTAATTTCATCATTTATTTTCTAATTATTTATATTATTTATTTTAAAAAATAATCGATATTTATAGAGAAATTCCGGGTTTATTTTTGACAAAAATAGTTGTCATGAAATTATAAAAATTATAGTTTACTTAATAAAATTTTATGATTAATTATATTTAATAAATATTATTTAATAATAATATTTTTATAAAATATTATTTATTTCAAAAATTCATTATATCATTAAAATAAATCCATTAATTGAATTTGAATATTACACAAAACACTAATTTTATTTCATTTTATTCAAATAAAATTAATTTATAAAGTAACAATAATATGATAAAAATATATTTTTTATACTGTAAAAAATAATTTACACACTCATATTGTTAGTTCCTAGATTCATATAACTCTAAAACACAAGGGAATTCTTTTAGGGTAAGGTGAACGACCATTAGACTTCCACAAGGTGGTTTGACATAAATGGTTTGGGCAGTGATATAGTTGAGATTGAGATTCTCCCATAAACGGTTTTACTAGGTAGAAAATGTTGGATATTATCTTAGGATTGGTAAAGGGAAAAGGATATGTATGTAATATATTTCTGAGGCTCTGATAAATGAGATTGATAGGGTTTGATATAACTAGTTGGGGTTATCACTTCCTTTGACTATGTCAATTGGATTTGTTAAAACAATATATTTAAAATAACCATGTGATCTCTATCCAATCTATATATTATCATATTTAATGACGTTTAAAATATGATAGGGTATTGTAAAACCAAATAGTTGTTGGTATTTTCTATAACCATATTACATAAAAATACATTTAATTAAATCAAAGGGGAAATTTATTTATTAATATTCAGTCCATTAGATTCTTCCACCATTGAAAAGTTTCATCCGATAAAATTTGATTTCCCGCACTAAAATAGATGAGTGTAAATCTGTTTCATCACATATTTGGGTTCCCACATCACTTCATAACTTGTTGTTTCTCTATAGTATTTTTACAAGGTGCATTGTCTTATTTTGTAGAACATTGTCTCTATAATCTAAGATCTTCAATGACACCTTTTTCTAAAAAATATCATTATCTAATAGTAAATGTTCTAGATTGAGTACATGTGAGGGTTTTGGTATGTACATAATCAAGAGGGATACATGGAATACATTAGTTACTTGGGAGAGGTTGGTTGGGAGTTCTAGTGGATCAGACACTGATCCAATGAGAAAAATGATCTCAAATGGACCAATGTATATTGAACTAAGATTTCTTTTATTCCAAAATCTCATAAATTCTTACATGGAGATAAGAAGAGGAATAATATATTTCGAACATCAATATCATTCTCCCATCTATGATTTTTAGTATAGCTCACATGTTTATTCTGAGTATCGTTGATGTTTTGTTGAATGATGTTAACCTTTCCACTATTTCCTTGACAATTTTAGGACCTAGCACTTTGTGTTCCCCAACTTCATCTGAGCATATAGGTTTTCATCACATCTTCCAATAAAAGAATTCATATGGGTACATTTAGATGTTTTAGTGGAAATTTTTATTGTATGAGAACTTTCCTAGAGGAATATATTGATACCATCATCTTTCAATGTCAATTGAGAATGCTCTTAAAATATCCAAAATTGTCTTGATTGTCCACTCTTTTTGGCTCTCAGTTTGAGGGAGATAAGCTATATTGATTTTTACCTCTGTAATTAGATCATAATAGATATTCTTTCAGAACATAGAGGTAAATATTGGATCTTAATCAGATACAGTTGATAGTTGCATTCCATGATGCCAGACTACTTATCAAATGTATATCCGTTCATGTTTATTAGGTGGGAAGTCCTATTAAATTGTAATGAAATGAGTAGTCTTCGAAAGGTGATCTAATACACCCAATATAACATTATTTCCTCTTAATGTATTTGTAAGACCAGTGACAATTTCCATTGTGATATTTTCCTATTTCTATGTAGGTATGGGTAATGGTTGCATAATACCCTTTGATATTTCCTTTATACCTTCACTTTCTGACAAATAAGACATCTTGATGTGTATTCCATGGTATACTTCTTCATATTTTCCCACAAATAGGGCTATCATAGATCTCAATACATCTTTCTTCTTCCTGGATAGATAGAGAAAGTCTACCTATGTGCATCATCCAATAACTCCTTATTTAATTTAGGTTTTGATGGTACACATATTCAAGACCAAAATATCACAAATACTTCTTCATTAGAATTAAAATCTAAGTATTTACCTTTTCTTATAGTTTTAACATTATTCTAAATTCCCACATCATTTATTTTTGAATTCTTTATCCTCTCCAAAAGGGATGGTTGATCAACCATTTGTGATAGGATTGATGTTGTGCATTCCTTTTCGATTCCCATATTTCAAATCTAAGATGACCATATCCCTATTAACTATCATTAATGATATAATTGTGGATTCCTTTTACATAGATAATCTACCACTTTATTCACTTTCCCAGGATTGTAGTGAATTGAGCACTCATATTATTTGATCAGCTCCAACCATATTCTTTAGCGCATATTCTGCTATTTCTATGTGAATATATACTTGGGGAATTTTTTTGCATATATATATTTCACAATTCTCTACAAAGCTATAATTCTTCTATATATTAAATGTGATGATCACTACAGAAAACACAAAATCATGCATTGGGTAGTTATGTTCATGAAATTAAAATTTCCTTAAATCATAGGCTTTCAATTTATAAGTTTTCATTAAAACCCAATCCAATACCTTCTTCAAAGAATCAATTAATACTATGAAAAGGTCTCCACGTATGGGTTGTGTGAGTACACATGCAGTGATAAGCCTTCTTTTAAACTCCTTTAATCTCTCTTCACATTCATCATTCTTTGAAAACACCACTTCCTTTTGAGTTATCTTTGTTAGAGTGATTGAAAATGGTAACACATTTCTCACTAATTAACAATAGTACCCAACTAATCCAAGGAAACTACATATATCTATCATTGATGTAGGCCTCTTATATATTTAAATTGATTATTTTTAGGGTCTATTGATATCCCATATCTTTTGATGACATGTCCCATGAATGATACTTCTTTCAAGAAGAACTCTCATTTGATGTACTTTTCATAAATCTTCTCCTTTGTCAAGGTCTTTAGCACATTACATAGATTCTTACCATCAACAACCTTGGTATTCAATAATTTTAGAAAATCATCTATATATACCACCAAAAATTTGTCAAGGTAATATCTAAAGACTATACTCATCAATTACATGAAAATATTTGGAGAATTAGCGAGTCATAATGGAATTACTATGAACTCATAGTTACTGCACCTTGTATGCAAATTAGTCTTGGGGATATCCTCCTACCTCACCTTAACTTGAAAATATCTCAACCAAAAATCCACCATGTATAAGTATTGTACTCCACGGAGTTGATCGAACAAGTCTTAAATATGTGGCAGTTGATACATGTTATCTATCGTGATCTTTTTGAGCTCATGATAATCAATTCAAAGGCACATTGACCAATCCTTATTTTTTACACAGAATTCTAGTGAAACCCATAGTAAAGCACTTGGGTGTATTATTACTTTATCTAGATTATTTTTTAGTTGTTTACTCAGTAGCTAAAGATTCAAAAAAACCATTATATATGTTGATTTGGATAATGGTAGCACCCCGAGTATAATATCAATTAAAAATTAAATATATCATCAAGGAGGAAGAATATAAAATTCCTCAAGAAACACATCAACATATTCCCCCACAATGGGAATGTATTCGAGGAATATTCTTTACTATGACTCAATAATTTGAGAAAGATATGATTAATGATAAGGAAATAATATCTATGCTTGAGATATTGGTTCTAAAGATGATTCATCATTTCCCCTTTACTTGTATGGAATCATGGGTCGATTCATAATATGGATAGTTATTTCCTTCTAATGTTAGTTTATGTTGGATCTATAAATGGAAATCGAATCCATACCTAGAAGTACATATAATTAAAACAAAATGAGTATGAAAAGTTTTACTATGATGTTTGGACCATAAATTTTGATAGGGGAGGATTTATATACATAGGATCCAATAATTTCCTCATTTTACATATTCAATAATAGATATTATTCCATGCTTTGTGGTGGTGTTTAAATAGTTCAATTAAACTTTCATGAGAGGAATAAAGTAATGGAACCAAAATAAAAAATGTATGTTTAATAATATTGATTAAATAACTAGGGTACTTTTCCCTACTTTGTTTTCAGGATCCACCTCAACACTTCTGATGAAAAAATATAGCCCTTGCTACATTGGAGGTTTGTGGTGGTCTCCAATAACATGGGACTTAGTGCATTGGTTTGAAAATGTATATGGTTTCTTTTAGTTGAATAAATAAACAATATCCTTATGGTTGATTGAAGAATTCATCTCCACTAAAACATTAGTACGTTTCTCTTGCTAGTAATCTCAAGATAATTTCCCTTCCTTCCAACACCAAAATAATTTCCTCATCCCCCTTATGCAATTTCTAAGGTGTTTATTTCCACACATTTGACAAGTGGGATGTTCAAATTTCTTTTCACTATTAGATTTCTCCATAATACCACTATAATTAAACTAAACATTCGTATTCTTATCCACATGATACACTTGAGATTCATCGGTCTCCATTTTTCCTTTGAGGGAACATCATACATTTTCCTCTCAACTAGTACAGTCTCATATTTCCAGGTCTTTTCATAGACCAAGTTTTATTCCACCAAAAAATAATTCAATATTGCATTTGTGGGTAACAATAATTTTAGAGGCATATCGTGAATGTATAGTGATGTTTACCTCATATTACCTAATTTATTCACCATAAGTTTTCTTTTGGTAAAAAAATTTCCTTTCCATTTTAATTTGGAGTGTGTGGGGAAAAAATATATTGCTTTTTTTTCTAAAATTACATCCAACCTATCAATTTGATCTCTTCCTTAGGATTTTTATTATTGATTAACATCGATCCTCGATCATGTTCTCCCTATATATGTTAAAAAAATATTATAACCTTCTCTTGATCATATTGTTGAAGGATGAAGAAGATCTTTACAATGGAGTTGATCCATTGTTCCGCAATCAAGGGATTAGATGATCCATTGATATTTGGAGGCCTTTTTCCTCTAAGGGACTCAACAATAGCTTGTTAATTTTTTTTATTTGGGATCTCCAAATTATCTATGTTTCTATTCAAAAACTACGTCATCCAAGATAGTATCATCATAATGTTTGCGATTCTTGCACCCATCAGGTTGTGCATCTGGTTGGGGGGTAGTAATAACATTTCCCATCATATTGATTGTTTACCTAATTCTTAAAAGTTATAACCATAGTATAGAACAATGAGAAAATTAGGGATGATTATTTTTAAATTATTGAACACATAAACATGAATCTAATGACACTAAATAGATAACATATAAATTAAATTTATTTTCTAAACGTATGAATTTCTAGGCTTCAATCTATGTTATCCAAAACCTTTTTCCTAACATATATTATTATGGGTTTTTTTGTTCCCTTAATAATATTTTATAATTATATTATAAATTTACAGAAGAATATCCCCTATGAGTGTCAAACCAAGTGTTTATCAAGGCCCATTGTTGTGCACCAGTTTCTAGTTGAGTCTATCTCAACGTGGTGTTTTTGGGTTTTAACCCTATATACATCTATGCCAGATTCAAATCCAACTTAAGTATCTAAACATGGATTTATTTAATAGATAAAACACTTACTATATACATACCAATATCATTTTATGTTTTATTACACTTAGTTTTATCACTAAGGCTTTTTACATAGTTTTCTAATCCCATTCCCAAAAATCACTAAATTTTTCTATTGATACAAACTATGAGAACCCATCTCCTTGTTGTACATTAATACACGATTTATTTTATAATAATAGACCTGATAAAACACATATAAGAGATAATTTTATTGTATTTTGGATCTAGGTACGTTAAATAACAATTTAAATTAGTAAATACATCATCATTATTGAGAACTTCTTCTACATCCTCGCACATAAAACTGCATAGGATGTCCTAGGATTATAGATTAAAAAGGGGTGATCTATAATGTCCAAAAGGTAATAAATATGGAATATCATGAATAAGGTAAAACATGTTATAAAATAGGCATATAAATGATGAATAAAAGGAGTGAGAATCATAAATATGTACAATAAGGTATTATTTAGGTGATAACATAAGGCCAACACGGGAAACGTGTCAACATAAAAAACAAAATCATAATCATAAGTGAAGAATAAATACAAATACATAATAATGTAAAAATAACATTAGTGTAATTAGGATTACTCCATATCCCAACATGAAGTCTCATGATAAAAATTACCTAATGCAGTGGAGCACTACATAATTTCCTGTGCACCTGCCACTTTAATTTCATTATCATGCTTAAGTGTCCCATATAGATCATATAAAACAAAATAATTTTTCATAAAAATTAATTCTGAGATCATTTAGTGTGTAATATATACATATATGTAAAAAATAAAATATGTATAAGTGTATAATAGGTGAACACCCTTGATTGAATATGGGTATGGGTATTCACTACACAATAGTTTGGCATGGAAATTAATAGTGAAATTTCTGCAAAAAAACGAGGGAGTATGAATGTTCAATGGAAAGGATTGAAGATACTGATAGAGGAACCTAGTAATTTAGAAAAAAAATGGAATGTAAGGGGTATATAGAAGAATATATCCTAGAAATAGGAACATGACATAAAATATTTAATCTAAATAAGATAGTTGAATATAGAGGAGAAAAAGAGGATCCCTTATATGAGTGCGTGACTCAAAATGCATGGTGGGATATTATTGAGATCATAAAAGACTTAGGAGGACTTAGGGAGGGTAGTTAATAGTAATTATGTGATAAATGTATTTTTATTGAAGATAAATGGGATCTTGGGATGGTTTATATATGAAATGAATGGGGAATTTGATATCAATTCTCAAACATAGGTTTTGGACTCGATATAATAATATAACAAAAAAAAAAACCTTCCAATGGGTTATTCAATTTGTTTCTAAAAAATGGGAGTGGTTTTTATTATTTTGTATGGTCAACGTCCAATCTTAAAAAAAATACACTTGTTTTTGTGGAAGTAAGACGTACTCTTAAAGAAATTGTTTTAAAACCAAAATATATATCAATGGTTTTGGAGGATTCATAAAGGATTTATAAAATTAATCAAATAAAATTAAAATAAAATAATTTTAAAAGATATATATATTTTTTGTTGTGTATTTCTTTTATAGTATCTATTTCATCACTTTTGGGTCATTATGATATCGTAATATACACCGTATAATTGAATGGAATTTAATTTTATCTTGAAAATTCGAATCTCATAAAATTATAAAAAATTCAGTGTAGGAGAATTTTAAAATTTTAATTCAAAAAAAATACTTAATTTATAAAAATAATTTTCTAAATATCTGTATTTTTTACATTTAACAGAAGAATCTAAATTTATTGAGAAAATTTTGGGTTTTATGAGTATAAGAGTTTTCAATTCCTTATTAAAATTATATTTTGCTTCATAAATTTTTTGTTCATATATATTTGATAAAAATTATTTTAAAAAGGTATTTAAATAAAATATTAATTATTTAAAAAATCCATGAATTATTGAAGATAAATTCCTTAATTGAATTGGAATATTACCAAAAAACACTATTTGTGTTTTATTGGATCAAAATAAATATTATTTTTAAAGTAACAATAATAGGATAAAAATATATTAATTATTATATACAAATTAATTTACATACTCATATTTCTATGGTCTTGATACATATCCTGTTAATTCACTGGAAAACTCTCTAAAGGTAAGGTGCATGATAGTGAGACATTCAGGGGGTGGGTTGGCATACATGGTTTCATCCATGTTCTCAATGAGTTTGAAATTATCACATAAATTGTTTTTCTCATGATTATGATGTTGGATCATAGCATGATATTGGTGAAGGTAAAATCCTATAAATACTATCTCTCTCTAATGCTTTGATAAATGGGCTTCATAGGGTAAGATCCAACTAGTTGAGGCCATAACTTTCTTTGTTTATGTAAATTAGATTTGATAAAATAATATTTGTATACTAATCATGTGATCACTATTAGACAACTATATTATCCATGATAATGATGTTTAATGGTAATTTAAATCTGATAGGATATAATAAAACAAAATATGTGGATGTTTTTTTCCATAACCCTATTACAGAATAATAAATTTAATTAAATCAAAAGGGGAATTTCATTTATAGCAGTTTGGGTCCTTACAAAAACAAATTAGATGTATTATCTCGTGTATAGACCCATTTAGTGAAGCCACATCACTCAAAAAATCATCCTCATGAACACACAATAGAATCTTGATTGGTTATATTCACAGTGGTATCCTGAAATAAAAAATGTGTACCATTATAAAAGTGCATATATTGGGAGATAACAATAGAAGGACATGGAAACCACAACCCATTACTATATGATTCATGAATCCCTATCTTCAATAATACTTGTTTCTACACATATCAACTTGATATATTGGTTTTTAGTGTCCTAGTGAGAAAATATGTCAACAACTCCACCAACATAGGGGTCCATTGCCTAAAATATGAACTCAAAACACTTTAATTTTTTCCGTAAATAAAAAAACAATCTAAAATACTCCAATCAAATTGTAGATCTGACTTACTCTAATACCACTTTTTCAGGACCTGGATTAATAGGGCATGGGTCGTTACTACACTAGGCCTGCCGCTAATAGGCCAAGGGGTAGAAACCATCATTGAGTAGGAATATCACACACAAGGGAGGAATTAGAATTATGTACCTATAAAAGACACATATATCTAATCCCATGTAGTTATTAAATATAAAAAAACTGATAAAAAATTCATACATATATCTATAATCTCACAATCAGAGTACAACAAAAGTACATGAAAGCATAAAGTGTCCAACTACATGACCACCAAAAAGAACTAAAAAAAAATTACAACCTTAAATGTAGGAGGGGACTACTATAAAATAAAAACATCTCTAAAACACCTCAATATTTCTTGCCCAAACTATTATCCACCTTCTCTCCATTATCCCAAAACACCATCAAAAGGGCTTTCATATGTATAAGACATGACACATAGAAGATGATCCCATGTAGGGGTGATTATAAAAACACCCTTTAAGAAACCTTGAAAACAATTAACCTATTGAATAAAGAGTATTCAAATCATAATAAGAATATATCATTCGAATAAAAACACAGATATACATAGGAAGGACCTCATGCCACCAGACTGTCAAAACCAAACTACCAGCCACATGATTCTACTTGAATATTTTATTCAGTTTTTATTCTAGGATATACCACTACATGAGTCATTCTATCACTAGGGACACTCGAACAAAAAGAAATGATCATTGGGCCCCACCCAAATAAATCACTGGTTGGTAAAGATCTCAATACATAGATAGGGGATTACACCCATGACAGCTAGGGAAAACCAAGAACCCAATACGGAACAACCCACTATGATGGGGATCTTATGATGATGATACTGAGAACCCTATGAAATAACCTACTATATAGAGGATCAATACCCAATGCATATAGGTCATGTTGAATCCCTAAACCCCACCTAAGGTGTAAGAATGAATGATGGAGGATCAAACCCTAGTATCATGGAGGTAAACCGAAAACTCCATATGAGGCCCAACCTATAGAGGGGATCATGATTCAAATATGTGGATGAAATTTCACACATTACCCTTGAGGGGATATACTATGGGGAACTCATTATACTGACACTAGTATAATATAATTAAACTAAGGCATGAAAACACCCTCAATGGGGGTAAATGGTGTGTACTAGAGGTGAATAGTATGTCTTGACCACCCCTAGTCTACCCGTGTGATTCTGTATCACACAACATGTAGATATATATATACACAATGCATTCTAAGTTATACACATCGTGTAGAGATTTGTTTTTCACCCTACGATGTCATATTTCAATGCCCATGTATGCATGGCCTAACCGTGTTCCCTCATGTGTGTCAGCCATGTAACTGCCCATGTTCCCTATAAGGACCCGGCCTTAAACCATACTTAATATTGAATTAAATGAATAATTCACATTGAGGATCTTTTCAGGTTTAGATTTTTAGAGAATTAGGACACAACTATTACATCTCAAAAGATCACAAAGTAGAAACTTTTACTAAGTTTCCATAAAATAAAAACTCTTAAAAAGAAACATGTACAGTTCCATGTTTTAGGTTGCATGACTTTCCCTTGATCCCATCCTTGACCCTATTCCACATTAAGTCCTGTGAAAAACATTTCAAAAACTTTGGATGAGCATAAAAATATCAGTATGGTATACACAATGAATGAAAACTGTTAGTTTTTCAAAACAACAAGTAAACCATGTATAATTTTCACCTTTTAGAAGTAGTAAAAACTCTTCACTGAATAAAATTTCATTACTTACCCTTCTGTAACCAAAAGATTACCATAAAACACATATAAAGATCTCATAACATATAAAGGTAACTTGGGACATAAACATACTTAAGTGGAAAAACCATAAGGTAGACTTCCACACATATCACTTAATGGAATAGCCATCCGGCCAACTTCCATACATACTTAATTGAATAGCCATACGGCCGACTTCCATACCCAATGCATTGGAGGTTATAACGTAACCACCCGTCCTGGTATTCACGGCACAACCCGTCATATGGTTTATCACGTAACCACCCGTTAAAATGTCCAAGTACCATCATTATACATAAAATATTGAAAATATAAACATTTCAATAACAACATTTAATTTTCAATCAAAACAAGTAATTCCATGATATTGAATTAACCAATCCATTTTCAAAATTCATTAAAAGAGATTTTTGAATCAAAGTGTCCCATACCACTTTGAAGCTTTTATTGGAATTATAATTTTAAAACATTAATGTCCATATACATAAATACTGAAAACCATTTTAAAAACATGGACATTAAAGATAAATATTTAGAATAATAAATCTTTAAAACATTTAAAACGATATTTTTGTTAAAGTGTTTTTAAAAAAATGAGAGACTCTTGAATACAAATAATAGCGGAATAACATTTAATCCGAAATTTATAATATCATGAGAATAAAGGGATTCATGATATAATACGTCAAAGGATAGTATGCACACCATATAAGAGTGAATTGGTGCATGAAAACAATGAAGTCTCAAATGAAATGTAAAATAAGATGAAATCCATTATAAAGAAGGTATCCTTAAATTAAGGATAAATCAATCTCATAATTATGTGTGAAAAATATAAATACACCCAATATAAGTGAATATTAAGTGTAAAACAATAAAAGGTTTTTCACACAAATTCAAAGGATGACATATTCAATAACTACATGTTGAACCCAAATAAATTGAAATTGGGTTACGATGTTCCCTTGGTAAAATTCGACAGCCTAACGGCGTGACATAAAATTTTACAAAAAGGGTTGATGAGATAGATAAAGGGGATCTCATCACTTGGACATAAAATTTACATTAATAAGGATATAGAATAACATTTCCCAACATAATTTTATGTGAATTAAAATACATAACAAAAGAATTCTTTTAAAAAAAGGAGGGTGAAAGGTCCCCTTACCGAGTTGGGTAACTTTAGAAAAGTACACCCCGTGAAAGAAGGACAATACAACATTGATGTAAATGATCATAAATGAAAGTATATTACACAATGAGTAAAATAATGTTCAGTACATACACCACTCAATGGAAATTGTGGTAAATGTAGCATAAATCTCACGGGAATAAAAGTGAGATGAAAAATCCCTTACGAAAACTCGGCAGCCTAACGACGCCACATAAAACTTACAAAAATGGATTGATGAGATCAAATAGGGTATCTCCTCATATTAACATAAAGTTTATAGAGAGATGAATATAAAAGAACATCCCCCAACATAACAAATAGGAGCTTAAAAGAAGTGACATAAAGGAGAGTACTTAAAAAGAAAGAGAGAGGTTAGATCTCTTACGAAAAATCGGCAGCCTAACGGCGCCACTCTAAACTTCCTAAATGGATTGATGAGAGAGAATATGGTCTCTAATCATATGAAAATAAAAATTAAAGTAAGTTTAATATAAAACAACATCCCAATAACAAGAAATATGATCTTTAAATGAATGATATAAAAGTGCGTACTTAAAAAGAAAGAGAGGAGTATGATCCCTTACCTCGGGTCCGACTTGACTCGATCGTTTCTTTAACGTCCTGAATAATAAACTTGAGTTAATTTCTACTTTTTTAAGAACCTTTTCAAGTTCATTATTCCTTTTATATCAATTATTGACATGTTATAAACATTATGTAATCATTTAAGTTAATAATGTTTGTTTTGTCGATATTTGGTTCTTAGGTCAAAAGTGGACTTCTTACAATTACATGTTGTTCATGTGGTCAAAGGTTCCTTATATCCTATATAAAATTCCTGATTTGGATATCATATATATCATATATATCCAGAATATACATGTATTTATAATATTACATAATCATTTAGAGGTAAGAAATGAAATGCATCGTTAATGGAGACGGTAAGCCGTACGTAGGCATTAACGCTACTTTCATTTCTATTTCATATTAATGGAATTAAAACTAAATTAGATATGTGTAAATTTTTAATTCCAGAATTATATTCATCCTTTATATGTATCATACATCATATATATCCATTATATTTACTTATAATAGTACATTACATTTGAGGATAAGAAATGAAATGCACCGTTCATGGAGACGGTAAGCCGTACGTACACATGAACGCTACTTTCATTTCTATATCATACTTTAATGGAAAGAAAACAATAATGATATAAAGGTATATTATAATTCCAGTATAACATCATATATAATAACTTTAAATCCATCCTTTATACATCCCACATATGGAATTAACGAATCAAATCACTTTGAGGGGGCGGTAGTCCGTACTTCCTAAAATGAAGATATCACGTATACCCATAATGGAAGCCATAAAGTTATGCCACAAATGAAAAATACATAAGCATAAGTAAAACATAAAAATATTATATATCATATATAAACATATTGAAATCTTAATGTCCACCTTTGAAGCTTTTACATGAGTGTTGAACAATCATCGTTTCGTGAGGCAGAAATTCGCCATCCACAGAAACAGTATGTTCTTTAACCATTAGATGAAGGTGTGTGTAAGTGTATCTCGAATAATTATTATACCAACATCCTAGTATATTTAAGATAATGTATTTTTTACAAAATAAATTAATAAAAAGAGTTTAGGGGGTTGGAGAAGCACAATAAAACAAAAGAGCACAAGTGAAGAAGTTACCTTAAAATTGGGTAACTTCCTTTGGTTTGAACCAAAAGGGTTTCTTGAAAAGCTTCCTACCTAAGATAAGGCTTCTAAGATGAGTAGAGGGATGTGTAGAGACAAAATGATCAGATCATGGCCGAACCAAAGGCTTGAGAGGTGTGGGTAAGGTGGTAGAGGTGGGGGCCATTTATAAGAGGAGAGGAGGGGCACTCTTGGGAAAGTATAAAATGTTACATTATTTTCAAATGGTTTTCGGATTTTAATGGTCCCACATTGATGTGCTTCGAGGATAAGGTGATAAGGGTTAAAAATCCACCCATCCAATAGGTTTTTGACATGTATAGGTCCTAGATTTTGCATTATCTTTCCATTTTGTTTAAGTCATTAAATAATGAGGTAATCGCTGCATCATCATGGTGTCATAAATAATTTAATTTATCTAATGTCTAAAAATTATAAAAAAATAATATGATGTAGGAAATATTTTTAGATTTCTAATTAATATTTATAGTCAAAATTATGACTTGTATAACCCCATGTAATGGTTTTTTAGTAAAACCTCTCATGTTTGTGTCATTTTTATTTTAACCTTAAATAAAAGGTATAAATGTCATTATCATACCCTAGTGGCTCCATGGGGTCCCAAAAATCGACCAATGGGTTGTCTCGGTGGGTCATAACACATAGAATAAGGTTAGGTCAAGTTTCTAATATATTTTCATTTTATTATAATATCATTTTTACCTTAAATCACACTAATTACCTTTAATCGCGATTAATAAAATATAAAAGTTACTTTTCATCAAAAATTATTTTCATCCCATTGAACCAAATTTTACTTAAAAATTAAAATCATTTAAATTGGATTTTTGAAATTCAAATCACAGAAGTGGTAAAGTCCCATTTAAACGAAAAATCAAATTTTGTAACCACCACATTGTGGTTTCACTATTCATCAAAAATTGACGTTTTTCAGAAAAATACCAAAAATTCACCCTATGCTATATTTGATATTCTGAATTCAAAAATGATGTCTATTTTACTAAATTCATAACACAGAAGTTTCATTAATTAATTTTATAATTAAATCCCGCTGTTTAAAACAAATAGCATGTTTTTATGAAATAATATCTTTCAAAAGATTGATACTTGTTTATGTCCATTCTTAAAGCGATATTAATTACAATGACCACCATTGGATTAAATGGTAAAAATATATTCTATTTACACTTTAAAACCAATAAAAAAAATAATCTAATCATATAAATAAATTATATTAAAAAGAGGTTTTGAATTAAAATACAACATTTTCACTATTCATTAAAAATTGAACTTTTTCGGAAAAAATACAAAAAATTTACACAAAGTAAATTTTGATGTCCTGATTATAAAGAAGAATTTTATTTTTTCAAATATAACACATAAAATTGTCAAAAAGTGGATTTAAAAGAGGTTCTCCATCAAAAGGTGGTTAATCGACCTTTTAAAGAATATTAGACTGTCTACGCTTAAAATTGGATTCATTCACATTTTTCATCCTCTAAAATTTATTATAAAGATTAAAAATATTTGACAAACATATATAATAATTTTGTAGTTAGTTCTGTTCATTCCCGCCATTAAAACGGCTAGGAATTAACTACCATTTAAAATAATATTATTTTTTATTAGAGTGCAACGTAAGATTCCCAAGAAACTTGTTGTTGCGTGTTGGGTACGCCATAGAGCATAGCGTCCCCTTTAAAGTCATATTAATATTTTATTCACAAATATGGATAAAAGTGAAAATGTCATACTCTTTATTTACCTGGGGTGTTACATTCCCTGGGGTTACACATCGAGCCGCCATGGTAAGGTCATATGATGTGTGGTAGGGACCACATGGTGTGTGATACTTTTCTTCCCAATAGAAACTATACTGTCATATCCAGGTCCCTATATTGTGTGTTGTTTTGAAATAAATTCCTTGTAATGAGGAAATTTTGGGAACCCTTGGGTTATTATACACATTGTATGGATCTACCTCCTCTACTGTCAATCATTCCCAATGATATAGGATTTTATCCAACTAATTCCCACTATCACCTGCACTATGGATTCCAGCCACAAAATTGGACCAGGAAACCACCTCTATCATCTGTATCTTCATTGTGCACCACTTTGGGAAATTGGTGACCTCTGATCCAGACTCATTCCTCAAATCACCCACCATCATTTTTGATCCTCTAATTGTTACCTTAATCGAAATATTTACCCATGTTAATAACTTATTGTGCTGAATAATGGTTACAGAACGATCAAAAACATGGTAATCGTCAAACCGTTGTCCATGTAAAATACTATGATTTACGAGTTAAGGAATTGAGTAGAAATCCATATATAATAAACTTTAGGAATTAACCTAGGTCGTTGTTTGTTTTCAACCACAATCTATCATCTTATTAGAAGATGAATGAAAAGGCATAAACAAAATCAACCAAATTAATCAATAGTTGATGTGAGAATCAATTATTATTATTGTAATTAATCCATTTTCGATAAGGATAAATAAATGGGATGGTATCACATAAATAAAGCATCCTACCAAGATTTTGGATAGATCTATGATGAAGAATGTTCCTACATTCTCATTGTCGGTGACATCCATGAACTTCGCTGGAGCACAATCATAGATCTGAACTCGATCAGATGTCACCTTCCAATAATCCTCCAATGGGTCCTTACAAATGACTCCTATCAATCCCTAGGTCATGAGACTAAACCTAGGTGTTAGGAATAGTTATGTATAATTATTGGATTCTAGGTCACTTCCTTGAAACAAATAAACAAATAAATAAAATTTATTTATTCATTTATTTTCACCCATAATAGAACTTTACTAAAATACCATGACACTGACAGAGAATTTGTCACTCCTTCGAAAAAAACTGTACTCTAAAATCAATAAAAGTATCATATTTCCGATATAAGAATTTTTTAAAGTGTTTATATAGTTTTTTAGTAAAACTTTGTGTGTTAGATATTAATATTTCTCAAATATCAATTCAAGGATCAATGGGTATTAGAATCTGACATCGCCTATGAATATGGATCAAAAAATAATCCATATAATAGTTTGAATTAATACCTAGAAAAAACAAAGTCATTAATGTATAAAACACTCTTTATAACATTGAAAATAAAATATTTATTTATATGAAGATTTTTTTTGATTGAAGAGAGAAATAATGTTGAATTTTGCATAAAAATTTATTTTTAGTCTCTTGAGTACATAATTTGAGAAAAATAGAAGGAAACAATGCATTTTCAAGAAAAAAATAGATAAGAATAAACTGTATTAGGGTTAAAATAGAAATTTAAAATAATACTCCCAGTGGAATATTTAATATAAGAAATCTCAAATAACGATAATATTTTTAAATAAAAACTTACCACAATAGTATATTTTGAATCATAACACCCATGAAAGTAAAAAATCCAAATGAAACACTAATTTCCATGAATAAAAAAAATTTGGGTAAAAAATACTATAGGTTTAGTATATAAAAAGTACATAAGAACCAAATGGTGAAGATGGCACGTGTCTCACATGATTAAAAGTGAGATGAGTAAACCCTTACCTCTGTTCCCACTCCCTTCGTATGGGTTAGAACATCAAATATAATAAATAATAATTTGTTATATGTGTATTAAAGATCCATAATTATAGATACCCTTTATGTTCATACATTAATATCAAATATATTTAATGGGATACATAATACATGATATAAAGAGGCTTCCAAAGACTGTACCAGTCAAGTGCCTTTAAAATCATTGAAACATAAACACTGGTACACAAGTGAAATACATTATATCCCAATATGTTCATCATTACTATATCCCTTCTTAGAAGAATAATACTTATTGAATATCTTCATAAACATGGAATGGTAACCTAAAAAGTGGTGATATCAGATGCTCAGAAAGGCTAAACAAGAGAGACATGTAAGAATAAACAAATGCATAAGGGTATGAGGAAATGATCATAACATTACAAGATCATACCATGCATATGATAAGATTATAAAAAATAATCAAGGAAAAAAATTGGGCAGTTCATAATACATGAAACATAAGTAAATAAAGAACATAATAAATGAATCTATATCATTGTAATAAAACCTAGAATTGTGGTAGACACATAAGAAAATTAAATGATTTCAATATTAGTCAAGGAATTAATTCCAAGGCCATATTGGTAGTATAAGTTAACTTCCTATACCATATTGGAAGTCATGGTTCACTCCCTTGGACATATTTGAAGAATTAGTACACTCATCAAACCATCGTGGTAGTCATGGTTCACTCCCATGTCCATTTTAGAAGTGAAGGTTCCCACCCAAGACCAAAATAGTCTATCTCACGAGATATAAATCTATATAAAATGCATTGTTGGGGTATATATGTCCCACCCATATCATTGTGAAATAATTCATAGGGTTCACAAGATCATTAAAAATAAAATCATAAGCCATGAATTGCAATGGGTATTATAAACATGTAATCATATCATAACCTATGAAAAACTATACAGTTTTCATAATAATTTCATCAAAACATAACCAATGAAAAGAAGTAGGTTTAAATAGAATATAACTCATGAAATAGAAACTTGTTTCATAATAATATAACCCTTGACAGAGAAATTAGTTTCATAAACATCCTTCCTTCAAAATATAAACAATTCAAATAAATAGTATAAATGGAAACTTTTAATAATTTCCCCAATGTAGGGTGAGTAACACTAATGGATGTAATCATAGATTAGAAACAGTTTTTAAATATCTTTAAAATGATTTCTTTTGTAAAACATCCTTTCTGAATAGAATGTTTTTTAAACATTAATCATTTTAGAAAACCTTTAAAAGTATCATTGAAAACAATAAAACATTTTCAAAATCCAACTTTCATGAAAATTATCATCAAGGATCATCTGAAAACATTTTATAAAACATTTTTGAATACTTGGTTTTTGAAATAAAATAGATTTCCAACCAAAGAGGGAAATACAATTAAATTTTTAATAAAAACAATTTTTTAATTAATTTAAGTACCAAAGAGTGGAAAAATGGAACTAAGACAGGGAGATACATTGAATAAATATCAAATAAAGAAACTCATGTGTTTTCTTAAATTATGTATCATAATACTTCATTAATGGAATCATAACCATAAATAATCATGAAAAACGATGAGTGTTTTTCAATAAATGATAACCACATGGTAACTTGGTACCATAATATGTATGTAAGAGAAAGAAATTTCATGAATATTAAAATATCATGAAAAAAGGAAATTCAGGATATATCATTTCAGATGAAAATATACACACCTAGAAAAATAATTCAGGTGCATAACAATACATGAGTCTCAAAGATGGAAAATTAAGACAAAACAATCTTACTGATTTGGTATATTTTGAAACATAAACCCCATGAAAGAAATATAATTGAATGAATATGTAAATACCCTTAAATTTAGAAATAAAAAACATATAATACATTCATATTCAGTATATACACCATAAAAAATAATGGAGTGGTGAACATGGAATGTATCTCATAGATATAAAAAAAGTGAGATGAAATTTACTTACCCTGTGTCTTGACTCACATCGTACTCATAAAAAATTCCTATATAATAAATATATGTTTATTTTATATCTATAATAGAACCATATTCTTATATATAATATCATATATGGTTTTATAATGACTTTATATTACCCTATTGTTAGCATTTTCACTTTAAAGTTACACTTTGGGTAATAATCACTTTGTTTTTCACATGTGTCCTAATTTTTTACATATTTGTCTCTTATAAATATATAATTATTTCCATAATTTAAAAAATGATATAAATATCATTTATATTAAGTATATTTTTATTATAATAATCTATATAATATAAAAGTCTTAAATGGAATACACTGTTCATGGAGACGGTAGACTGTACATACACATGAATACTATTCCTGTTTTATTTTCTTATTGGAAGAAATAAAT
This sequence comes from Viscum album, assembly GCA_963277665.1. Classification (NCBI taxonomy): domain Eukaryota; kingdom Viridiplantae; phylum Streptophyta; class Magnoliopsida; order Santalales; family Viscaceae; genus Viscum; species Viscum album. The sequence continues at coordinate 394,388,252 of OY728151.1, read as the reverse complement.
AAAATGACATATATATATATAGTATATTAAATTTGATTTATTATTTCATATATTTCTTATAATTTAACTAATCACAACTTTAATACATTACTTTTACAATGTGAATGAATCATATCACTTTGAGGGTGCGGTAATCCGCACTTCCTCAAACGACATTATCGTATTTACAAAAAATGGAAAGTATAATGATAAATTTTGCTATATAATTAGTAATGATTAAAGTTATAATATGTATCATATATATCATATATAAATATTGTCTCTATCATAATTCCCACCCATGAATGGTGGTAATGGAAAAATGAACAATCACTGTTCCGTGAGACGATAGTTCACTATACACATAATCAGTTTGTTCGTTACCCATTAGATGGAAGTGTTTGTAAGTGTAGATAATGAACTTATAATAAAATAATATCACAATTTTGAGGATAATTGTGTTTTTATAATCATGTAAAAAGTGGAGTGGTGGGGTTGGACAATGAAAATAAGACAAAGGATCTTGATGAAGGATGTTACCTATTCTTTGGGTACTTCTTTTTGGTTTTCACCAAAGGGGTTCCTTGGATTGATTTCTGATAAATTGATGTCTCCAAGGATGAATGTAAGGGTTTTGGGAGGTGGATTTGGTTGATATTGACCAATCCTAAATGGTGTTATATTTTGATGAAGGGGAGAGGTGGTGGCCTGTTATAGGGGAGGAAAAAGAGCCACTTGGTATTTTTGAAAATATATTATGTGTAAGAACATTTTTCAAAATATAAGTCATAAAAACAAAAAACACAATAATTGAAGGTTCATGGGTGAATAATGGAAATTAAATTAGGGTTGTAAATTTTTCTTGGTCAATTGGGCATTTAAGATTATGGTTTATTCTTTTATTAAGCTTAATTTTACCTTAATCGCAGTAATTAGTTTTAACTGCGTTCACTAATATTTTTGGTAAAAAACTAATATTACCTTAATAGTAAGTATAAATTATGATTATTAAAAATATGGAATCCATTTTTAGAAATTACTAACATATATTTGACTGAAATTAATTTAAATTTAATCCTACAAATGGGACGACAATGCATATTTTTTAGGTAAAAACTTCTAAAATATTGTAATGTTTTATACCCAATTTCATTGTGTAAATGATTATAATGTCCCATATTGGATTAATTGAAAAAAATATTATCTCTCATGTATGACCAAGGAGATGAGTGTTTCATCCCCTCCCCTTCTTATCCCTTTTCAATTGGGGGTGTAGATGATTCCCCACATATTCCTCTTTCCCCTTATCCTCCCCTTTTTTCTCTATTTACATATCCCTCTATTATCCCCATATTCCCTTCCATTGATGTTCCCCTCAAATTCCAGTCATGCATGTATGGGGTTTTTATTTTCATTATTTCTTCTCTGGAGCTTATAAAAGCCTCCACTTTGTTAGATCTTTCATTAGTGGCTCGCTTCGATACAAGACAACCACCATTGATGTCTGTGACTGAATTATTTTTGATTCATGGGATCTACAAGATCTGGATATTGTAGAAATTTTGGACCTAACGAATTTACTGATCAGATTCTCTATAGATGAAGTCATAATTTCTTATTGTCCGAACACTCCCTATATATTTTCAAGTTCCTGATTTTCCCTCTTTTAGTGGTCTTTCAATTTTCACTTGATGCATGATCACAATGTCAGAGAGATTTGTATTTACCTCACTAGAAATACACTACCATTATAGAATAAGGCTATTCAATGATTGATCAAAAATCTGTTGGGTCACTAGTTCTGCTCACATGTGTGTACTCATGTCATATGTCATCCGGTTTCTCCGAGAATCTGGGTTGAAGTTGATGTTTCAAAAGACCTGATGGATTCAATTGAGATTGAGTTTGAAGGTAATAAATGATGGACTCAAAAGGTTCTATATGAGTATTGGGTCTTGTTTTGTACACTTTTAAGGTGTCCCAGACATTATTCCCACAATTTCATGCAAGGAATTGATAAGAAATTTCAGGTGTCCCTCCAAAAAAACACCTGGGGAGAGGACCAACCTTTTTTATACACCATGGTGTTTGGTCTAAATAGAAAAGATATTGTTTCATTTTTCAAGGAACATGAGGTGAAATATTCTAGGAACATTGATATGGGGAATGTTCCTGTCATCGAGGAAGAGGTTCCAATATTACAAGTTTACAAGGATGCTCTTCCTTATAAAAAGGATTTCCCAGTGTCCCTTAATCGGAATGATTCAGATGATTTTTTAAGACTACATCATGACCTTACAAGGGAGGTCCATGGTCTGAGAGATTCAGTAGATGATGAAGGGACTTCTAATTCTTGGAAGCTGTGCCAGAACAATATTGATCCCAAATAAAATTAATATGGAGTGGCTGTGCGGTTTGGGAAGAACATAGTACCTAGGATTCGTAGTCCTTATCAGGTGTCTAATGAGGATAGAGAGGGTGGTTCAACTCATGATCGTGATTAGACTATCAAAAAAAGGTAATGGGGTTCTGAATTAAAAATAGGTGTTAGATGTTATGTTTGATAATCGATTTGAAGGGTTGGAGAGTGAATGGCTAGAGGATCATGACGATGGAGCCTAGAAAGAGAGAAAAATTGAAGAGAAGAGTTTCTAAATAGAATAATATAGTAATGAGTCAATTTTTCATCTTTCATAGGATTATGTATATGAATTTCTGGATAGAGGGATTCTAAGAGTGAGGAGAAACATGGGATGTAAGAGAAATCAAGAATCAGTATGTTGTACCCTAATTAAAGGACACAGGTCAAAAGGGCACAAATACTATACCTACATAACCCAACCAATAAAGGATAGATCCACCAAAAAATAAAAGTCCAAGGAACATGGTGGAATAACTTTGGCGGATTAAATGGTGACGAACCTTTATTCAAATATGTTTAACAATAACCGGGTTTTGGCTATTAGTGGAGTGGAGTTGTGGGAATTCATTATTCAATCTGATGAATAAATGTTGGGGGAATCTCTTCTGATCAAATCCTAGAAAGAGGATGGTGATAAAATGATTGAGATATTTCAACATGTGGACAATAATGAGGTACATATTACATGGATCAATAAGAAATATTGTATTTTGGTAGGAGGTTTCACTGAATGGAAGTGAGCCATGGAGGAGTTCATTCTGACATGGGAAAAGATTTCGTATTTGTTTGAAGACCTTATCATGGACGATCCGGATTTAGAGGTAAAATAATTTCTTTAGAAATTACTTTGGAATACTGCATCTACTATAATTAAATTAGATTTAAATGGACCATTTATCTCTTATGTTTTTTGATTATTTGTGTTTGTACTGTCTTGTGTTCTCCCTTTCCCTTAAAAGTGTATGAAAAATAAAAAAAATATTTATGTTTTTATATTCACTATTCATCCAAAAATGAAGTGTCCTTGACAAATCCCAAAAATTATACCTAATTTAATTTCCAAATTATAAATTCAAAAAATTTGTTTTTTTATTAGATTAAAATTATAAATATGTGTACAATTAATTTTATTATTTTTAAAAGAAGGACTTGAAAAGCAGTTCATTTAAGAAAATAGTATTTATATATATATTTGGACTTTACCAAAAATTATATCTTTTATTATCAATATGTTATATTTATATAAAATTATTATAATAAATATTTGAAAAGTAGAAATTATTATTCATATTAGTATATTTTACAAGTAGGTTAAAATTATATCATTTAAATATTTACTACAAATAAAATGATGTTTTGTACAAACTAAGTGTTGCCTGTAACATACAACAAGTCATTATTTCATGTAACCTATATCAATTCGGTCTTTTCTGTAACATAAAACAAGTAAGTATAATGTGAATGGAATGTTTGAATTAGATAAATGAAATCTATCAATGAAAATTTAATTCATTTCAAAAAAAACATCTATCAAACTCAAGGTGTCACATTGTACCCCCTTTAAATTGAATTTATCCCTCAAAATTTATCATTTGGGTAAAAAAAATGAGGATACTTTTTCTACATTATATCTTCATGTTCCCATGTGGATTCATATAACTAGTGATTTCTAGAAAAAACATTGACCAGGTGAGTAGTCTTGTTTCATTGAAATTTCTTAGTATGATCCAGAATTTCAACTAGTTGGCCCTTATAAGTATGATCCTACTCGAGTAGTATGATATTTTAGTTATGTACATATTAATGGTTATATATGTACTTCCTTAGGATAGGTACATGTAATTCATCATGGACATGAGAGATATTTAGTGAATGTTCCAAAAGATAGGCAACCATCCCGATATGATCAAGAATTTCAGAAGGACCGATATACCTAGGGAAGAATTTCCCTTTCTTCTAAACCTCATTACCTTATTTTAGGGAGATATCCATAGAAATAAATTATCACTAACATCAAATTAAATATAATTTCTTTAATTATCAATATAACATTTTTGTTGACATTGAGCTTCCTTGATACACAGCTGAAGTGTTCTTACTATATGGACCATTTCATTAGTGATCTCAGGTCCCAATAGCTTTCATTATCGAACACCATCCATATACGTTCGATCTCTACATTTATTTCCATAGAGTGATCTATAATGTACTATATGAATTCATATTTAAGGATATTTTTCTACAAAAACTCATTTATAGGAAGGTATTGATCCAAACTGCCATTGAAATTCAAAGAATAAGATCTCAACATATCTTATTGGGTTTGAATTGTAAGTTTAGAGAGCCAATTTTTGTAAGGATGATAAATAATGATGAAATTCAATTTCGTATCAGGTGTTTATTGAAGACCTCACCTAAAAATAGAGTTAAACAATCGGTATTTATTTGATATAATATAATGTGGTCTTCTATGAATCCTTAACACTTCTTCAACATATATCCTACAAAGATGATCAAGAGAGAAGTCGACTCTGATAGTGATGAAGTTTATAGGCTTTATAAATTGATCAAATATAATCTATATAGATGTAAACCCTTTAAGAGTTTTTTGTAGTCCAATGAAAAAAACTGTAGAGATGTTCTTACATTTCCATTCTAGTATGGGTACTGGATGCAACATCCCCTTTGACATTTTTTTAGCAGCCTTAACTTGTCGGCATACAATGAAATGAGATACAAAATCTACAAAATCTCTCTTCATCCCATCACTCTAGAAGTATTATTTCATGTCCATATACATATTCATACTTATTAGAATAATATATAATGAAGATCTATGGCCTTCCTCTAATATATCTTTTCTTCAAATCCTGTATGAAAAAAATACACAGTTCTAGGAACTTATCATTCAATCCTGATCAAGGTTAAAATCCACAACATTCCAAACATTCTTTTGTATCACTAAATCTTCTTTCAACTCCTCAATAGTCTTCACATGGATATATGGTTCAACAGTAAAATGAGAAAGACCATATTTTCATCTCCCTTCAGGATTTCAAGCTCTATCAATTGAAAATTATAAAGTATTGGATCTTTTATGATCTTCATCATGGATAATCTAGCATGATCGTTTTGAATTAAAGCATCATCTAAATTTTTTGCTTTCCCAATGTGTTAGTGTATTGAGAAGTCCTAACCCTTTATCAACTCAAACCACCTTCTCTAGAACATGTTCAACTCATTCTATGTGATTATTTATTTAAGACTCTTATAATCGATATATATATATCACAACATTCTATATAATTATATTGACTCCATATCCGTAAATAAACAATTACCACTAGAAACTCATGATCATGAGTGGGTTAATTTGGCTTATGGAACAAAAACATCTTTGATGAATAAGTTATAACCATGTTATTATATATAAAAACGCATCCCAATAAATAATTAGATGAATCACCATAGATTAAAAAACCTTTTCCATTATAGGGTAATGTAAGAATAGGTGAGTTAAATAACCTTATTTTCTATTCGTTGGAATTTTCCTCACATTCATCTGTCTAGAGGAACATGGAACCCTTCCGAGTTAACTTGGTCGGAGGACTAGATAGTCTTGTGAAATTATCAAAAACCCATTGATAATATCATGCTAAACTAAGAATGATACAAATATAATTCAACATGGTTATTCCAGACCAATATTTAATAGCCTTTACCATTAATGGATCTACTAATATAAAATATCTTGAGATTATGTAACTAAAAAATGAATCCTTTTGTAGTGAATATCACACTATGTAAAATTTTCATATAGTTTCTAATTCCATAGGGTCTTTAGTATAATTCTCAGTTAATCATCATGCTCTTCCTTTCAATTTTAATAAATTAAAATATCATCTATACAGACTACCAAAAAATGGTCGAGGTGATCTATGAAGAATCTATTAATAAAATCCATGAAGAAATCAGGGGAATTAATATGAACAAAGGAATCACTATCTGTTCATAGTGTCCATACCATATACAGAATTCCATATTGGGTATATCACCCTTATTAACCCTAAATTTATGATATATTGAATGATTTTCAATCTTGGAAAATTATTGATCCCCACACAATTGATCAAACAAGTCATCCATAAGAGGGAGAAGATACTTATTCTTGATCTTGATCTAGTTTGAATCTCTATAATAAATGCAGTATAACATTGATATATCATTATTTTCCAATAAAGGTTAGGTGAAACCCAGGGTTACACACTTAGTAGAATGAATCACTTATAATTGTTTTCTTGGAGTTTCCCCTTCAATTATTTCAACTCAATCAGGTCAATTATATCTGGAGTTTTTTAAATTGGCATGGAACTAGGTATGTGTTCTATTGAGAACTCAACTTATTGTATTGGTGGAATTCTAGTAAACTATTATGGAAATACATCCAAAAATTCTCAAATAATAGGCATATCAACAATACCACTTTTCTCACCAAGCATTTGAGATAAAACACCTTCTAAATGATAATTAAGACCCATACACTGGATGAAATCTCCTTAAGAAGTTCATGATTATTGTAAAATTGATGGATAATCATAATAGGGTTTCGTATACCGCATATAACGTACCGTCCTCTACAAATGATGTGGTATTTATGCCAAGAAACCAAATCCATTCCTAATATGACATCAAATTCAACAAAAGAATTACAAGACTTGTAGGATGAACGTTCCCACAAATGAAAACTGAAGAAGAATTATAGAAATGGGTTGAAATCATCACAACATTAAGGGGTTTCACTAAAAATTCAAAATCTAATAGCTTTGGTTTAACCTTAAGAACTTTAGAAAATTATTTAGATACGATAGAATTGGTAGATTTAGAATCAGATAAGAAATTATCAGTTCTATAGTGGATTGTAAGAGCACCTTTTAGCAAATCATTATCACATCCCTCATCAGAAATATAAATTACATGTGAGTTACCATTATCCCATGGATTAAGAGGTTGTTGACTTCAATCATCGTCACCAACCCTTGTTTTTGGGAATTGGTTAGCATAATTCCCATTATTCTTACACTTATAGCACTAAAGTGGGGGAGGTGCATTCTATGCCGCCATTTATCTATTAACACCATTTTAGAACTTCTTCCAAACATATAGAAATTCAAATTAATCATATCCTTACCTTAAACATTTAAATTTTTTACTAAACCCATTATGTCAATTTCTTCCATGAATATTTCAACACATAGACCATAAAAGAAAATATCATCTTATTTTTCTTAAGGTTTTTATATAGCCCCTTAAACTACAACATCATTTTCTTATAAAAACCATGATATTGATAGGTTAATCCAACCTTCATTTCAACCTTGAAAACACAATTCCAAATCACTTAATAGATACTAAATTATTGTATGGAAAACACTTTTATAATACTTGGATTTAAGAAATTGAATAACCTACCAACTTTACATTCAAGTTAGAAGATAATTTCTGATGAGTATAAAACAAGTATCATGAAATTATCCCCATATGTACCAATAGATTTATCATCCCTTTGTTTAAACTCAAGGAAATATATATCCATATTGATAAAAATAATCCGATGAATGTAATTATTGAAAATATTTTCTAGAAATATTCCCAATCCATGGATTCAATCTTATCATGTTGCCTCATATTCTTGATTAGAATCTACCACTGGTCTGCTTCGCCTTGTAATTGAAAAATAGACAGAACGACCTTGTCATGATTTGAACACTAGTGAATGGAAATTTTAAGTATTACTGATCCATTATTTTGAAACACATGGATTAGAAGACCCACTGAAAGAAGTTTTATGTTTCCCAATGGATTAATCAGTAGAATGTTGTTCCCTCCTTTACTCCTTTGAAATTCCACCATGATTCATATCTCGAGATATTTGGTTGTGTATAGAAAAAATATTTTTCATTCCATAACTTATAGTATTCTATTTATTCCGAGGAAAATACTTGCATTATCTATCTATATAACTATGAAAATGGTTTATTTTCATTCTATCCATTGACTAAAACCAAAATAATATATTTAGAAATTTTTATCCTAAGGGGTAACCACATGATCATGAAAATTTACTTATAGGATGTCTAAATTATCCCATTTTCATTAATATATGAGTCCCTAATTTTATTCTAGTTTATTCATAGACAAAATATTTTTAAACCGTTCATGATGGTTCTAATAGTGTTTGTGAATTACCAAATCATATCCCCCAGGAGGATCAAACCTCATGTACAATAATTACTATTTTCGGGTACCAGGTTACACCGAGTCAAGACTGACACACCTTGTCAGAGCTGTTACTCCCTGGTACATCTATTCTAGATCCACATCCACTTATATTATCCAAAAATATATTTATTTCTAGGAAACCTCTTACTCTATCTTTTAAAAAAATTCTAGGCCACATTCTGACACATTCCATGTCCTTATACTTAACTTTAGACAAGTCCACAGGGTTCTCAATAAGGTTTTCTCATCACAGCTTCCAATGGTTAATTAAATCTTTTCTCTCATACCAACTATATCAAATTTTTATTATCATACATTACTATTAAATAACTTTTATTAAATATGTAAAACATTATTGAAATAGACTCCCATAGACCGTACTAGTATAATTCCTTTGAAAGTGTGGAAACATAAACACTAGAACATAATTGGTCTATATTATCTCCTACTAGGATTATAATGACTATCACCCTTCTTAAAAACATCATACTTAATACATATCATTATGACATTGGGAAAGAAACATGAAATGGTTGGTCTAAGACACTCAGTATGGGTAAACAAGGGAGACATGTAAGCACAAACATGAGAAAATGGGTATGAAAACATGATTATAACATTCGATGATCATGAAATTAAAATAATAATATTAGAAACATGAATGATGTCATAAATAATGGTAGTTTATAAAACATGAATCATAAGGAAATAAATAACAAAAACCCTAAAATCAAAACATATGAATAAAACATGGAATTGTGAAAGACAAATAAGTATAAAAAATGATTTCCATAGTAGTCAAGGAATCGATTACAAGAAATCTTAGTAGCATGTGTTCACTCCATATACCATCTTGGTAGTTATGGTTCACTCCCATGATAATATTAGTAGTGTTTGTTCAATCCTCATACCATCTTGGTAGATATGGTTAACTTCTATGGTAATCTTTGTAGTAAAGGATCCATTCAAAAACAATCTTAGACTATCCCATGAGATATAAATATATACCTAATAAATTGGATGTAGATATATGTCCCAATCATTTCATAATTATATCACACCTATAAATTCAACAAGATCATTAAAAATCATATTATTACCCTTGAAATGAAATAGGGATTTTAAACATGTAATCATATCATAAGCTTTGAAAAAAGATACAAGTTTCATAATCATTTCATCAAAACATAACCCTAGAAAAGAAGTGGGTTTCAAAAGAAAAAATGCATAAAATTGATATGTATTTTATAATAATATAACCCACGAAATAGAAAAAGGTATCATAACCACCATTCCAACATAAAATTAACCATTTTGAGAAATAATTTTAATAGAAACATTGAATTATTTCCACATAAAGGAATGACTAACACAATGGATGTCATATTATATGAAAAATAATTTTTAAAGATATTTAAAATCATTTCTTTAGTAAAATATCCTTTAATCATTGAAAATTTAATTTTAAATTATAAAAAATTTTGAAAAGATTTTTCTTTGAAAATAGATTTGAAAAACATTAAAGTAATCTTGATGACAATAAAACAATTTTAAAATCTGTTTTTCCTTGAAATTTATCATAAAATATTATTTGAAAAACAATGGCTAGAATTTTTTGAAAACATGGTTTTTGAAATAAAATATACTATATACCAAAGTAAGAAATACAGTCATATTTTTCTTAAAAATATTTTTTTTAATAATTGTTTTGTACCAAAGAGTTGAAAAATGGTGTTAAAAAAATATATACCTTGATTAAACATAGAATAAAAAACTAATAAGTTTTATTGATATATGTATCATAAAAATTCATCAATGGAAGAATAACCATAAATAATCATAATAAATGATTAGATTATTTCAACAGACTATTACAACATGGTAACTTGTGACCATACATTCCATGTAAGAAAATAAAATTACACGAAAAATAGAATATCATGAAAATAAAGATATTAATGATGTAACATGTTAAATGGAATTATATACACCTAGAAAAAAAATTATGTGTATAATAAATGATAAGACTCAATGAAAGAAAATTAAGACAAATCTATCTTACCGATTTGGTAACATTTGAAACAGAAACACCATGAAAGAAAGATCATACAAGGGATATGTAAATAAAAATAAATGTATGAATGATAATAATATAATAAATTTATGTGATGTATATAAACCTCACCAAATAAAAAAGTGGTTAAAATGTTATGTACCTCACACATATAAAAAAAAGTGAGATAAAAATCAGTTAACTTTTGTCTGGAATCTCATCATACTTGTTCAAAAATCATTTATAATATATAAAATTTTATTATAAATATATCATTGAACCGTATTATTATATCTATTACCATATATGGTTTTACTATGAAATTATATTACCCTCTTATTATCAATTTCATGTTAAAGATCCATTTGAGGTAATTTTTTCTTTGTTTTACACATGTATCATAATTTGTTAAATATTTTTCCCTTATTCATATATTGATTTTATAGAATGTAACGAATGATATAAATATCATTTATATTAATTATTTTTTATTTTAATAAGCTATATAATATAAAATTATTAAATGTAATACACTTTCATGGAGATAGTAGACCGTACACACACAATAATGTTGCTTCCGTTTTATTGTCGTATTGAAAGAAAGAAAGAAAATGAAATATATGTATATAAAATCATTATAGAAGAATTATTATGTAATATATATCATATAATTTTAATAAAAATACACTTGATACATTTAATGTAGTGTCTGAATGAATCACATCGCTTCGAGGGGGTGGTAGTCCACACTTCCTCAAACAACATAATCATATTTACACAAAATGGAATGTATGAAGACACGTTCTGTAAATTAATTAAAGAAGATTAAAGACATAATAAGAATCATATATATCATACATAAAACTAATTTCAATCACAATTACCATCCAAGAAATGTGGTAAAGTTAAAATGTACAATCATCATTTTTTGAGGCAGTAGTTCATCCTACACATAAATTGTATATTCATTACACATTAGATGGAAGTGTCTATAATAGTATATAAAACCCTTAATAGAAAAACATATCAGTATATTTAGTATAAATTTTTTCTATATAATACAAGAATATAAGTGTTTGGGGGTGGGTATATAAAATAAGATAAAGGAGCTTGAGGAAGGATGCAACCTCTTCTTTGTGAAACTTTTTTTGGTTTTCACAAAATTGATTCCATAGATTGTTTTCTTACAGAATGGATACTTAAATGTTTAAGGCAGGGTTCATGGAGTTTTCTTAGACATATATTTAACTAACATAATTTTTTTTAGAGGTGTGATGAAGGGGGGTAGGTGGTGGCCTTTTATAGGGGATGAGAATGACTCACATGGAATTTTTAAAATAGGGTAGGTGTAACCACATTTTTACCTAAAAAAGTCTTCCAAATCCAAGAAAAATCAAGAATGAATGGTTTTTTGACAAATAATTGCCATAAAATTAGTGTTGTACAAGATTATAGGTCACTTTGGCATTTATGATTAATGTTTATTCCCTTGTAAGGATTGATTTTAACATATTCGTTGTTATCAATTATAACAACATTCAGTATTATTTTTTACCAAAAAATAGGTTAAACTTTTTATAAATTATAAATTATTCTGATTAAAAATTTGGAATCCATTTTTTAAAATTTAAATCATATATGTGGATGACATTAATTTAAATTTAATCCTACATATGGGACGATAATGTGGGTTTTTAAAGTAAAAATATCCAAAAGATTACTATGTTTTTATACTCAATTTCAAATTGAAATTGATTAAAATTACCAACATTGGATTAATTGATAAAAATAATATATAATTAAAATTTTAAATAAATTTAACATATAATTTATCTTTAGAAATAAATTAAGTGAAAATACTCATTTGAATTAAAATTTTGTATTTATCACTATTATCAAAAAATGATATTTCGTTGAAAAGTCATAAAAATTAACCCTATGAAAATTTTGACATCCAAAATTCAAAAAAAAAGTTTAATTTATCAAATTAAAATTCAAAATGTGTCTAAAATGAATATTATTAATTTTCATTGAATTATATGAAAAATACCAGTTGACAAAGTTTTATTTTTAAACATATAATGATTTTACAAAAATTGTATATTTCGTTATCAATATGTTTTACCCAAATAAAACCACTATGAAAAATATTTGAAAAGTAATTATTAAAATAAATATGAAAAATTTTAATAGAGTTATTATAATTATCTTAACTAAATAATTATAAAGAAGTATATGTTTCATTGAAACTCAGTGATGTGTGTAATGTATACTAAGTCAGTGTTTTCTGTAATGTAACCCAAGTCGATGTTGTGTGTAACATACACCAATTTAGTGATGTGTGAAAAGAATGATGACTTTTGGTAATGTAATATATAAATGAATATTTATGTTATTTGAGAGAGAAAGGTCCATAAAAATTTATAGTGTTACAATACTCATATATATCATTCTATATATGATTAACTTATAACTATTTATCAGCCATTTATTAACTATTCAATATTAAAGTCATTGTTTTGTGTGATCTCAACTTCGCTTTTCATGTATGTTTTGGTTCATTAGTTTTGGTCCTTGTATGTTGAACAATGTTACATAATATATATTATTTTAATCATGATATAAATATCATATTTATCCTTTATGAACATATTTTTAATCTTTCATAAAATACAAAGATAAAAAAATTAATTATATCATTTACGGAGATGGTAAGACATATGTATTCATGAAAGCTATTTTCACTTTTTGATGGATGGAATTAAAGAGTGTCAAAAAAATCCCCCATTCCATATAAATTATTATGTTATATATATGACAAATTTACATTAAAAATATCCTTATTATCATCCATGTAAATGAAATTGAAAAACATATCGCATCCCTTCATGGAGGTGGTAGTCAGCATGCACACACAAGTGACATTATCATTTCCTAATGGTTTAGAAGGAAAGATGTTTGATACGATATTATCATTCAAAAATAAATGGTATGTTATAAAATTTAAATATGTCATCATAACCATCCATGAAACATGGTGGTGGAAAATCAATTGTATCTCTATTTGGAGATAATACGTCGTACATATGTATGAGCGATAATTTCATTTCCCATTTAATGATAAAGAGGGGGGATAATGGTTATTTAACAATAGTAACATTTATGTATATTTAAGATATTTAAGAAGTTATTTTATGGTAAATAACAAAGATTTGGAGGAGGCAAAGAAGAATTAAAAAGAAAGTGATTAGATAAGGTGATTACATCTTCTTTGGAAGAACCCCTTTAGATATCCAATTAAGGATCCTAGGTTTGGTCTCTCCAGAAGACCAAAAACTGCAAAAGGTGAATAAAAAAGATTATAATGTATATTTTAGAGGATGGTATAACTAAGAGATCAAAGATGTGTAAATATGTGAGGGAAAATGTTCCCATTTATAATTGAGTTGAGGGACTCTTGGAATTTCATAAAAAATAACATACAATAAAGTTATTATCTAGAAATATTCTATTAAATGGTTAGTTATTCGATGATATGGTAGAATACTGTTGAAATAATTTAAAAAAATTAAATTTATGTAGGGTTAATTGGTGTTTTAAACCATATCTTTTGTTATAATCCCGTAATTAAAATATTTTAACATTAACCATGGGAATGTCTATTTTCACTTATAATGGGTTATAATTTTCCATGTAAGGAAACAATGGGAACAAAAATAGAAAAAATATTCCATTTTAAACTATATATTATCATACTTTTCCTCTTTTGATGTTTTTATTATTTTATAGAATTTAATAAAATTTTTATCTTAAAAAATATCATTAATGTCAATTATAATAATTTTCATTTAATTTGACTTAAAATAGATAAAAAAAATTCTTGAATTAAATTATAAGAAAATAATACTAAACTAATATGTCATATTAATCTATAATATTTAAGTGACTTTATAACTCTTTAAATTTATACTACATATAGTATTTTAATATAATTTATTATATTTGTTTTATTAATTAAAGTAATATTGTATTGGTGTTCTATAATCCTTTAGTGTAATTATATAATTAATAAAAATTATTACTAAATTTTCATCATGAAAATATTTTGATCAACATCAAAATATTCCTTTATATTCATTAATAACTTTATTGTTTCCTTATATGAACACATAAGTGAATCTTAAAACTAAAAGAGTGACATTTTGTAGCTTTCTTTGTTTTAAATACTATATTGGTCATTTTTATGGACATATGTTTATTAAAAAAATGAATTTGTTTCCTATAGTGATTAGGGTTGAATTAAATTCATCTAATAACAATTAATATTAAATATTATGACCTTATCACTTAATTTTAATCTATATTTACATGATTTAACCTTTACTGAGGTGATAAATTTTAAAGGGTTTACTATTCATATTGAAAAAAATAAAAGGGAAATATTTATAAAATTTGAAAACCTTGATTCTAATTATTAAATTCATTTTAACATATTTAGTTTCCATAACTAGTATGAATTAATTTTAAAATAAAGCTGAAAATGCGAAGAAATAAGTTTGTTAGAAAAATATATTTTTATGCTAATCCATGATTTATTTTTTTCCCCTGCCAAAAAAATATTATATGAAAGTTAAAATTTTTATTATATATATAATACTAAAAATTCATCTAAATAATTCAGTAATATTTTGTAATATAATTTTTGAAGATAATAACACATTTCTTTCTCAAAATTCATTTTTTAGAAAATCATTTTGTTTACTTTCAAAACAAATTATTTTTATTCATTATTCCTTAAATACCAATTTATTTATTTTCTAAATTTTTTAAAAATATAATTCTCATACATTAGTTAGTTCTATTTATGTATGCCAATTTAACATATAGGTTATTCTGGAATATTATTTTATAATTCATTTAGAGTCGGTGTTTTGTGTGACACCCGGGATTTTATGATAAATATTTTGTTTTTTATGTATTATGTTATGTGAATCACAAAAGGAATATTTCACTACACACAACACTGTCTTGGCTTGCGTTACACGCAAGAGAAACCTTCCTCGATAGCTTGCGTTGTAGGCAATACCGAGTTTCTCTAAACAACGATATGTTATAAACTAGCCGTTATGAATAGTATTAACCAATTATTGAAATTTTATAAATTATATCTTTTAAAAGGGACTTAATTTTGGATTCGAAATATCCAAATTTTCCTAGGGTAAATTTTTGGTATTTTTCTGAAAACATTCAATTATTGACGAATAGTGAAAACACTGAGTTATTGGATAAAACCGGATTTTTATTTAAATAATCATTTTTTATTTAAATTTATTTTATGTAAAAGTAGGTACATAATACCTATATAAGTTCAATTTAATTTATTGATGTAATTTTATAATAATATAGATACATAAAAATTTTGTTGAACTTTTTATCGTCTTTTACCTACCTCCTATGAGAATTTTCAATTGTACATAAAACTTAATTTTACAGCTTCTGTGAGTTGAATTTCTAAAATCTGAGAGACACGGTTAATATAATGGAGTAAAATGTGGTTCAATAAGATAAAAATAATTTTTTTTGTGAATAGTAACTTTTTACTTTTATTTACTAAGGTTAAAATTAAATACGGGAATTAAGGGAAAACATGATATTATTATTACCCTAACACATGTCCTAATTCTATTGGAAAAGTTTAATTTGTCCAAAAACAAACTTGAGGAATAAAATATGACCATTTAGGTCCACTTGGATTAGATTAGGAGAGTTATTATTATTTTATTTAAAGAAGAGTTAAAAGAGTTAAAATCAAAGATTAATAACTAAAATATTTTTAATATAGAATTATATATAAGCTAAATTTGACTCTAAATATTCATTAGAAAGATAAAAATATTTCCTACATAATGGTATCTTATTTATAATTTTTAGATATTAAATAATTTTATTTAGTTATGACACAATGATGATGCAGTAATTACCTTATTAATGAAATATTAACATAATTGATGTTATAAATACCCAAATAAATGTAATTTGAGACTTTTTATAAATTCCACTAATTTCTTAGGTTAATATGAGATGTTATTATTGATTTAATTAACTTTGTTCGAAATATTCATTCTGTTATGATTTTCACAAAAAAACCAATTACTAAATAGTATCAAAATTGACATAAAATAGTTTTAAAAACAAATATTATATTATTAATTGTTATTTTATTCCTAAAAATATAAGGTTCCTCCAAATGACTTAAATAAGGTTATATATATTAATAATGAACCACTTTGGGTTTATTTGACTTGTTATAGTAAGTTTATTAACCATATAGTGTAAGAAAACAATAAGACACGGTAAAAGTAAAATTATTTAACTTAGAGTTAAATATAGATGATAAGGATAAAATATTAACCTAAACATGTCTAAAACCTATTGGTTGTGAGTATTTAGACCCATCCCCACCCTATCTTAGAAATAAATCAATTTGGATCTATTAAAAACCGAATATGACTTTATTATAAAATAATATTTTATGCTTTTCCTAAGGTGCCCCTCTCCTCCCTTATAAAAGGGAACCTCCTCCCTCTCCTCCTCACACAATTTTGAGCCTAAAAGCTCAGCCGAAACCTACCAATTTACATTCTCAACTTCCCTAGAAACATACTAGAGGTCCTGGTCTTCTTCAAAGACCAATTTTAGTTCCCTAAGAGGTGGTTTCAAAGAGGCATGTCGAAGAAGAGATAATATCCATTACTAATTATTTCAAATTTATTTCTTCTTCTACTTCATCTCATTTATTTGTTTCATTATGAAGTAATAACATCAGTATAACTCATATAATGATATTTTATTATAAATATGAAACAAAACTGTTTCACCTTCTATCCATCCTACGGAAAACGAAATCACCGCGCGTGCGTACGTACGGAATACCGTCTCCACGCTGTGGTGTAATCTATTTTACACCACCACCTTACTTGGATGGGTATATGGTGTAAATAATAACTATATATTATTATTTTAAAGTGATATTGATTCTGGAATAGTATACATACACTTCAATACAATTCCATGATCATGGGAACGATATCATCGCTCGTGCGTACGTACGCCCTACCGTCTCCACGATGTGATGCAACTCGTTCTACATGATCTTCATTGAATAATGATTATATAAATAAATTTAATGAACAAATATGATATATATTACACTAATAACATTATGGAAATGAGGTATCTATAACCTAAAAAGAAGAATAATAATTTATTCGACAAAACATGCATAAGAACATAAAGCAATGAACACTCGAATAACATGTAGAAATGAAATATTACTAATAAATAGATAATAATATGAAAATATATAATACCATAACAATGAATATGATTCTGTAATAAGTCGATGACATTATTTGAATAATTATACAGGAGTTTTGGATACGTATGAAGCAAATCGGACGTAAGGTAAGGGAAAATATCGCAATCTCATTTTTATCCGAGACTGTTTATACTTTAGATTTTACTGGGGAATATTTATCATAAACATACATTTTTCCTCAATATGTAATATTATTTCTATCCTCCTACAATTTTTTAAATCCAATTTTACCCATTGGTGAGGTTTTAGTAAAAGATATGAAAGAAATCTTTGGTTGTTTATAGTACGATGTACTTTTTGACTTTTCCGGTCAAAGAATGAGAAGGAATTTATTTTAACTTATACAGCATGAATGTATTTTTATGATTTCATAAAGAATTATTTACATGAAGATTCCTTTACAAGTTTTCCAATTTATTTTTAAACAACTTCTTTTAGTTTAAAATTTTATGACATGTTATTAATGGAAAAAAAAATTGAAGTAGAAAGGATATATTCCTCAAGAATGGAGTTCAAGTGTTTTATCAAAATTATTTTCCATCTAAGATAACATAAGGTTCTGTTTCTATCCCTATTTTTACATTGATTTGATTATGTTCTGATGAAATTAATTTTATTATGTCCTTTTATCTTATATGGATTATGTTATGATGGCATGATGTTTAAGAAGAACATTTCTATTACATGGGTTATGCTATGATTTATGATTTTGTGGCACACATAAGAATGGTTTCATTATGAGATGGGTAGGACCTATATCTCCCTCCAATGCATTGGGTAAATATTTATATCTCATGAGATAGACATGGCTGGAACAACAAGTTAATCTGGTTCAGTGATACAGGACTGGAATTTGGAGTGAACTGGGTTCAGTAATGGACTTTGTCCTCTATGATGGTCTTGACAATGAGCCTTGACTAATATGAAATGATTTTCTATGATTATGTGTGTATGCCACAAAGTATCATGTTATAAGTTATGATTATTGGGATTCCATTTCACTACTATGATTTATCCCATGTTATGATATTACGATCTCTTTGCAAGTTAAGATTTTCAAAATTTTATGTTCTTATGAAGATGATATGATTGATATTTCTTTTTTTTACCCTTACTGAGCGTTTGAGATCACCATTTTGTTTGTTTTCTCTTCCCCAGGTCAGGAAGAAGGGTATTAAGTAGGATATTCCAAAAGGGACTCTAGATATGATGAAATAAATGGGAGACAATGTAGATGATTTATGAACCAGTTGTTTATGTTTCCCAGTTTCCAAAGACACTATACCTATGCGGTCTTATCATGGTTTTGTTATATGTTGTAATAAGTATTCTTCAATTCTAAAGTAATAACCATGATTGTAAAGTGTGGGTCATTATAGTTTGTATAAGAGGAAAGGTATATTAAACCTTTGGAAACTAGGATGTGAAAGCCTTAGTAAGAACTCTAAGGATATGTCTAAACATAGAACACAAAATTAATATTTTAGAAATGGCCATGAACAACCTATGCTAAGATCTAAAGTGTGAAATTTTATTCTTGATTATGTGGTTTTCCAGTTATGATTAGTGTTTCTCACAATATTCTTTTTGGTTTTAGTCAATGGATGGAACCCGAAGGAACCGTGTTAATGCTGAATGTGACGGGAAATGCAATGATTGTCCCCCTGAGCAACCAAACGTTATGGGATATGGAATGAAAAATCTTGCATCCATGCTCACACAACTTTATCAAGCTATGAATCATGCTGGACATCCAAACGAGCAAAGTAAAGAGAAACATTCTGTTGAATCCTTCATGAGGCAGTGCCCACCTTCATTCCGCGGGTCTTCTGATCTATTAGTGGCTGAACAATGAATCAATACCACTGAAAAGATATTTTCAGTTCTACAATGTTCCAAACATGATAAAGTTATCTTAGCAATATATCATTTGGAAGGTGAAGCTGATCAATGGTGGAATCTTATCAAGAATACAAGGTCCCAAAATGAAATTTAATCCATGGAATGGGATGGGTTCGAGAACTTATTTTTCAATAAGAACTTCCCTATTATTCTTAGAATAAAGATGGAGAAGGAGTTTCTTGAACTGAAGAAAAAGGATGCTGAATCTGTTGGTACCTACGAAGAAAATTTTACAAGACTTGCAAGGTATGGTTCTGGAATTATTATCCAACCTGAGAGTAAAATCGATCGATTCTTTAGTGGCTTAAAACCAAGTCTTCGAATGGCGTTAGCCATAAAGGACCTCAATAGCTATGAGAAAATTGTTCGATGTGATCTCAAGGTTGAGATGGAGATCGGAGTAACCCATCAATCATATGGGTTTGATAAGAAGAGGAAAAAGGAATTCAAAGGAAAATCTACAGACCACACTGAAAAGAAAATGAGTTTTCCCTTATTCTCAAAGTGTGGAAAGAAACATTGAGGGAATTGTCTTAAGTGGACAAGTAAATGTTTTAAGTGTGGAAAATAAGGTCATCAGGCTGTTGAATGTCGAAACAATGGGAAGAATATGTCTAATGATGCGAAAAAAGAAATGGATACACAGAATGCACCTCCTACACTTCAATGTTTCAAGTGTAAGGAAATGGGGAACTATTCCAATAAATTCCTTAATCTAAGGGTTGTTGATGATGATCGACGTCAAAAAACTCTTAAGGCCAAAGAAAAAGGAAAGTCACATGAAATTTGTATCAGTGATGTGGAGTATGATAACAAAGTGGTGAAAGGTACACTTACCATCCACTATAAAGTAGAATTTTTTTTTGATTTTGGATCCACCCACTCTTTTATTTCTGAAGAATTTTCTAATTGTATCACCATATTACCTTAGAAGTTAGATATTGAGTTAGCTGTGACAATCCATATTGGAACAACAGTCGCATAAAAATTTTACAATTCTTCTCTGATTGAAGTTTGTGGGAAGTGATGCCTGCAAATCTTGTGATCCTTCATATAGTGGAATTTGATGTGATTCTTAGTAGGGATTTGATTTCTTTATATGGAGCTCATATCAATTTCCAAAGAAGGGAAATCACATTTAATAGTCCCGATCAATCTACTATAATCTGTCATTTCTAGGATGAATATAACCTTCCAGTGGAAATTTTATCCATCTTATCGGACTTGATTCCAATAAATGAAGGTTATTTATCTCAAATGGTTAGAGAGAAACTCATGATTAAGAATATTCACATTGTAAGGGAGTTTTCAGATATCTTTTCGGAGGAATTTCCAGGTCTTCCACCAAATCGTGAAGTTGAGTTTTCAATAGAACTCATACCGGGTGCTATGCCTATTTCAAAGACACCATATAGAATGACCCCAATTGAGTTGCAGGAATTGAAGAAGCAACTCCAAGACAATCTTTATAAAGGAATAATAGGCCCTAGTGTGTCAAATTGGGGAGCACCTGTTCTCTTTGTTAAGAAGAAAGATGGATCAATGAGACTTTTCATTGATTATAGAAAACTTAACAAGATAACTATCAAGAACAAATATCCTCTCCCACGCATTGATGACTTATTTGACAAACTACACGGAGCTCAATACTTTTAAAAGATGGATCTTCGTTCAGGGTATCATCAATTAAGGGTCAAAAAGGAGGATATACCAAATACGGATTTCCATACAAGGTATGGACACTATGAATTTAGAGTGAAGCCATTTGGTCTTACTAATTCCCCTACTATCTTCATGGATCCAATGAATAGAGTCTTTAGAAACTATCTTGATCATTTTTTGGTAGTATTTATAGACGATATTATTGTCTATTCAAAGAGAAAGGAAGAACATGAAGATCACTTGAGAATTGTATTAAAGACCCTAAGAAAGGAAAAGCTTTATTCCAAATTTACCAAGTGTAAATTTTGGCTTCAAAAAGTTTCATTTTTGGTTCACATAATCTCAAAAGAGGGGATATCTATGGATCCAGCAAAAAGAGAGGTTATCTAAAGATGGTTGAGACCAACACCATTAACTGATATCCGAATTTTTCTTGGTTTGGATGGATATTATCGATGTTCTTTGAATGTTTTTTCACGATTATCTAATCCACTCACCAGGATGACTTGAAAAGGAGTTATGTTCATTTGGATGGGTGAGTGTGAAGAGAATTTCAAAGAGTTAAAAAGAAGGATATCCAGTGCACCTGTTCTCACACTGCCTTGTAGTGGAGAAAGGTTTGTGATCTATAGTGATTCATCCAAGAAGGGATTGGGGTGTTTTCTCATGGAAAATGTTATGATGATAGATTATGCATCACGAAAGTTGAAAATCCATGAGAAAAATTACCCAACTCATGATTTGGAGTTAGCCTTGGTAATCTTTACATTAAAAATATAGAGGCATTATCTTTATGGTGAAAATTGTGATATTTATACTGATCATAAAAGTTTAATGTATATTTTCACACAAAAGGAGCTGAATATGCACCAAAGAAGATGGTTGGAGCTGATTAAATATTATGACTTCTCAATTCATTACCACCCTGGGAAAGCAAACAAGGTGGAAGATGCATTAAGTTGACAAGACCATGCTAGCTTATCCATGATGAGGATCACAAAAGATCCAATATTTATGGATTTATAAAGGATGGATCTTGGAATTATAATGGAAGGGGAAAAGTCTTATCTTTCTCAAATGAATGTTCAACTATCTATACATGTGATGATTAAATAGGCACAAAAAGAAGATGTAGAGTTACAATAGAAGGTGAGAAATGTTATTGAATTCAACCTTGATTGTGATGGGATAATAAGGTTCAGGAATCAGGTTTGTGTTCCTCCCATCCAAGAATTAAAGAAGAAGCTACTAGATTATGCTCATAGTTCTTAATTCTCTATTCATCATAGAAGCACAAATATGTATAGGATCCTCAAATTATACTTCTAGTGGGACGACATGAAAAGAGATATTGCTGAATATGTCTCTCAATGCTTGGTTTGTTAGAAAGTTAAAGCTGAGAGACAGAAGTATAAGGGATGTTACAACCATTATCCATACCCGAATTGAAATGGGAAAACATCACTATGGACTTTTTCACTGGACTTCTTTAAACATCCAAAGGCAATAATGCTATCTGGGTCATAGTTAATCGTCTTACGAATTCAACACACTGCATTTCTATTAGAGGAGATTTCTCTCTGAATCATCTTGCAAGGATATATGTAAAGGAAGTGGTAAGATTTCATGGAGTTCCACTTTCCATTATATCTGATCAGGATCTGAGGTTTACCCCGATGTTCTAGTGAAGTCTTCAGCATACATTATATACAGAGTTCAGTTTCAGCACTACTTATCATCCTTAGATAGATGGTCAGTCTTAGAGAACAATTCAAACTCTAGAAGATATGTTAAGAGCTTTCTCTATGGATTTAAAAGGTGGTTGGGATAAACACTTACCTTTGGGTGAATTTTCTTTTAATAATAGATTTCAATCCAGTATTCAGATGGATCGTTATTAAGCTCTCTATGGAATGAAATTCATGACTCCAACTTGATGGGATAAAGTTGGGGAAAAAATCTATTAGGACCTAATCTTGTTGATGAGATGGCAGAAAAGGTTAGATCTATTCAACAACACATAAGAGTAGATTAGAGTCGATAGAAATTTTATGCCGACAATGGAATAAAAGAACTATATTTTGAAGTGGGTGATAAAGTGTTCTTTGGAATATCTCCTTGGAAGAGAGTAATGAGATTTGGAAAAAAGGGAAAGTTGAGCCCTAGGTATATCGGTCCTTTCGAAATATTGGATCATGTTGGGAAGGTAGCTTACCGATTGGAACTTCCACCGAATCTCTCTCAAGATCATGATGTGTTCCATGTATCTCTCCTGATAAAATACATACCCGATCCTTCACATGTACTAAGCTCAGAAGTCGTAACACTGTAGCAAGATCTTTCATATGAAGAACAGCCGATAGAGATTTTGGATCATAGAAAAAAGTCCTATAGAACAAGAACACTCACTTGGTGAAAGATTTATGGAGGAACCACCAATTAGAAGAAGATATATGTGAACTTTTGGATATGACGAGGGAGAGGTATCCTCATCTGTTTGTTACAAAGTGACGAATTTTGAGGGAGAAATTCATTTTAAGGGGGGTAGAATGTGACACCCAAGATTTTATGAGAAATATTTTTTTGATGTATTATGTTATGTGAATCACCAAAGAAATCTTTCACTACACACAACACTATCTTGGCTTCCGTTACAGGCAATAGAAACCTTCCTCGATAGCTTGCGTTGTACGCAATACCGAGTTTCGCTAAACAATGATATGTTATAAACTAGCCGTTATGACTTGTAATACCCAATTTTTTAAATTTTATAAATTTTATCATTCAAAATGGACTTCATTTTTGGATTTGGAATATCAAAATTAGCCTAGGGTGATTTTTTTTGTATTTTTCTAAAAACCTTAAATTTTTGATGAATAGTGAAAACAATGAGTTATTGGTTAAAACCGACTTTTTATTTAAATAATATTATTTTTATTTAAATTTATTTTAGGTCAAAATAGATACATAATACCTATATAAGTTCAATGTAATTCATTGAAGTAATTTTATAATAATATACATACATAAAAATTTTATTGAACTTTTTACAGTCTTTTACCCACCTCCTAGGAGCATTTGCAATTGTACATAAAACTTAATTTTACCACTTCTGTGAGTTGAAATTCAAAAATTTGAGAGACATGGTTAATATCAAGGAGTAAAATGTGGTTAAATAAGATAAAAATAATTCTTGGTGAATAGTAACTTTTTACTTTTATTTACCACGTTTAAAAGTAAATTCGGTAATGAAGGGTAAAAATGATATTATTATTACCCTAACAAAAGTCCTAATTCTATTGGATAAGTTTAATTTGACCAAAAAACCTTAGGAATAAAATATTACCATTTGGTTCCACTTGGATTAGATTAGGACACTTAATATTATTTTATTTAAGGAAGAGTTAAAAGAGTTAAAATCAAAGTTTAATAACTAAAACATTTTTAATATTGGGATATACATAAGATAAATTTGACTATAAATATTCATTAGAAAGATAAAAATATTTTCTACATAATGGTATTTTCTTTATAATTTTTAGACATTAAATAATTTTATTTATATATGACATAATGATGATGCAGTAATTGCATTATTAATGAAATATTAACATAATTGATGTTATAAATACCCAAATAAATGTAATTTCAGTCGTATTATAAATTCCACTAATTTTTTAGGTTAATATTACATGTTAGTATTGATTTATTTAACGTTTTTCAATCTAATCATGCTAATATTATTTTCATAAAAAAATCAATTCCCAAATAGAATCAAAATTAACAAAAGATAGTTTTTAAAACAAATATTATATTATTAATTGTTATTTTATTTCTAAAAATCTAAGGTTCTGAAAAATGAAATAGATAAGGTTATATATATTAATAATTAACCACTTGGGGGTTCTTTTGACTTGTTATAGTAAGTTTATTAACCATATAGTGTAAGAAAACAAGAAGACAGAGTAATAGTTAAATTATTTAACTTAGAGTTAAATCTAAATGAGAAAGTTATAATAGTAACCTAAACATTTCTAAAACCTATTGGTTGAGAGGATTTTGACCCATAACCACCTTATATTCGTAATATATCAATTTTAAGCTATTAAAAACTGAATATTAATTTATTATAAAATAATATTTTACGCTTTTCGTAAGGTGCCCCACTCTTCCCTTATAAAAGGGCACCTCCTACCTCTCCACCTCACATAATATTGAGCCTTAAAGAGCGTCCAAAACCTGACCATTTACCTTATCCACATCCCTAGAAACATTCTAGAGGTCCTGGTCTTATTCAAAGACCAATTTTAGTGCCCTAAGAGGAGGTTACAAAGAGGCGTGTCGAAGAAGAGGTAATATCCGTTACCGATTCTTTCAAATTTATTTCTTCTTATACATTCTCTTCTTTAGTTGTTCCATTATGAAGTAATAACGTCAGTATCACTCATATAATTATATATTATTATAAATATTAAACTACCAAATTTCACCTTCTATCCATCCTACAGAAAATGAAATCACCGCGTGTGCGTACGTACTGAATACTGTCTCCACGCCGTGGTGTGATCTGTTTTCCACCACCACCTTACTTGGACTGGTATAATAGTGTAAATAATAACTATATATTATTATTTTAAAGTGATATTGATTCCTAAATAGTATACATACACTTCAATATAATTCCATGATCATGGGAACAATATCATCGCTCATGCGTACGTATGACCTGCCGTCTCCACGATGTGATGTGACTCGTTCGACATGATCTTCATTGAAAAATGATTATATAAATGAATTTAATGAATAAATATGATATATATTACACTAATAAATTTTTTTAAGTGAGGTATATATAACCTAAAAAGAATAATAATAATTTATACGACAAAACATGCATAAGAACATAAAGAAATGAACACCCGAATGACAACTAACAATGAAATAATACTAATAAGAGGATAAGAATATGACCATATATGATATCATAATAACGAATATGATTCTGTAATAAGCCAATTACATCATTTAAATCATTATACAGGATTTTTGGATACATACGAAGCAAATCAAACCTAAGGTAAGGGACAATCTCGCAATCTCATTTTTATCTGAGATTGTTTATACTTCAGAATTTACTAGGGAATATTTATCATCCACATCCATGTTTGCATAATATGTAATATTATTTATATCATACTACAATTGTTTAAACCCAATTTTATCCATTGGTAATTTTTTAGTAAAATATATGAAAGGAATATTTTTTCATTTTTAGTATGAGGTACTTTTTGAATTTTTCAGCAAAAGTATGAGAATAATGTTTTTGAACTTATATGGATGGAATGGATTTTTATGATTTCATAGAACATTATTTCCATGAAGCTTCTTTTAAAAGTTTTCGTGTTTATTTTTAATCAACTTCTTTTTGTGTAAAATTGTATGACATGTTAATAAAGAAAAAATGTTTTTGTAGTAGAAAGGATATTTTCCTCAAGAATATAGTTCAAGTGTTTTATCAAAATTATTTCCATTTAAGATAATAAATGGTTATGTTTCTATCCCTATTTTTACATTGATTTGATTATGTTATGATGGAATTAATTTTATGATGTCCATTTACCTTATATGGATTATGTTATGATGGCATGATGTTTAAGAATCCCATTTTTATTACATGGGTTATGCTATGATTTATGATTTTGTGGCACACATAAAAATGGTTTCATTATGAGATGGGTGGGACCTATATCTCTCTCCAATTCATTGGGTAAAGATTTATATCTCATGAGATAGACATGGCTGGAATGAAAAGTTAATCTGATTTAGTGATATAGGACTGGAACGAGGAGTGAACTTGGTTCAGTATTGGACTTTGTTCTATATGATGGTCTTGGAAATGATCCTTGACTAATATGAAATGATTTTCTATGATTATGTGTGTACTCAATAAAGTTTCATGTTTTAAGTTATGATTATTGGGATTACATTTCACTACTATGATTTATCCCATGTTATGATATTATGATCTCTTTTACAGGTTAACATTTTCATAATGTTTTGTGCTTATGAATATGATATGATTGATATTTATTTTTTTTACCCTTACTGAGCATTTGAGCTCACCCTTTTTTATGTTTTCTTTTCCCCAGGCCAGGAAGAAGGGTATTAAGAAGTATATTCCAAAAGGGACTCAAGATATGATGAAATAAATGGGAGACAATGTATATGATTTATGAACAAGTTGTTTAGGTTTCCTTGTTTCTAAAGACATTATACCCATATGGTCCTATCATGGTTTTGTTATATGTTGTAATAAGTATGCTTCAATTCTGATGTAATAACCAAGTATGTAAATTACGAGTCGTCATATTCTGTGTTTAAATGATATCGAATATAGAGTTTTTTTATATCTTGGGGGTTTTAGATTCTTCCACTTCAATAAATTGAATCCATTCAATATAAATATTTTATTGGTGTGAATACTGAAAATTATTTTCTATAATACCCACACAATTCAAAAATATAATAAAACATTATCTATAAGATACTGAAAGGTAGATATGAAGGTCATCTGGAAGAATACAAAAATATGCTTTTAGATAAAATAACATTACCCGGATGTGAAAATATGAACATAGGAGAGTGAAATAATTTCAAAATACTGATAGAGAGTGACATAGAACTTGTTATGGAGAATGTTAACAAAAAAACATAAATATGTAAAGGGTAAAAAGACCATCAATTCATCAGAAATGATCATAATCAGATAATTTTCTTTATTTGAAGATCATTTTTCCAGAGTTGAGTAATTTATTGACAATCTTGACTAAAAATATCAGGAAATATAATTACATTATATCATTCTATTTCCTAGGAAAAAAATCATCCTTTTGTTGTGCTTTGATCAATTTTCATTTTTTTGTTAATATTGAAATGAATATCCAATATTAATTTTTTCTGTTCGATTCACTAAATTCAATATATAACAGACTAAATATTATAAAAAAAATATAAAAAGATATTCCTTCTATGTCTATATATTTTCTGAAACCAAAATTGTTTGCACAAGTCATATAATATTTCGTCAATATATAATCCTCAACAATAACACCCATAGTTCAAATTAATAAATTATACTAATGGATAACATTAACACCCTTCCAAAATTTGTGTGACCAAATTCAAAATCATATTTACATTAATCTATAATGTATATCATAATTTTTACATAACAAATATGTGAGTAACTTAATCAAATATTCTTTAGTTGCATGGTCATTAACAGAAATCCTCATTGAAAACATACAAGATTCCATAAATTAACAGACTCCTCATACACTGAATATAATATCATATTATAAAATATATTTAATAAAACCCAAAATGATGTATACTCTATCCTATGTAAATTTTTTTATCCAAACAATAACCATTTCTAATGTCACAAATACTATCAAATTTACTTATTCAATGTAAATGTTTAATTTATCCCAAATAAACATTATTAACTCAAAATTTGGAAGATATTAAGGGTATTTTCATTATCCATGTATTATATAAATATATCATGTTAACAAAAAAATAAATTTATTGGTTATCAACACCATTCAACATATGTTTAAAAATACTTAAATAAAAACTTATATTGTTCAATAATTATACATTTCAAGATTCTTATAACCATAATGTCACTAACAAAATACTTCTACTACCACATAATTATTTTCTCAAAATACACAATAACTTTAATAATTTCACTTCTTTAATAGTAATAACATAATATTATCATTGACTATTAAATTCTTCTAGGGTATATAACTTTGATGCCTGTGAAATTCATTTTCATTATGACACATCTCATTATAGTTAAAACGCAAAACCTTAAAGGTTTGTTTCTTACCCCTATATTGTTTCACATGATGAAATTACTGTCCATAGATAAATAAAACTCACATTCACTTGAATCAAGCATCGAGGTGTTTATATCCACAATTATCATATGTTGGAAGACTCTTCTTTCTCTCTTTCCCCATTATCCATTTTTTCTCTTCCATTATCTTCTTCTCATTATTTTCATCCAATCCATAATACTTGGATAATTAATTATCTATTTTGATAGAATATGATACTATATCCTCTTATTATGAGAATGATTGGGAGACTAGTTCCCTTCAATTAATTGGCTTTAGCCCTAAAAATAATTGGTAAATATTACTCTGTAGATTAGATACATATCCCACAACATTACGTGCTAACCTTGTAAAGTTGGATTTATACATATTGACATTTTACATTTACTTTTATCTTAGACTATATTATTTCCTCTCCACATCCACTCAATTTCATGCAAGAAAATGTTCTTCCTAGAAAGGTTATTTGAAATATATCAATTATATAATAGTTATAAACTCTGCATCCTTAGTGGTTTGAATCAATGAACACCAATAATCCAAATCCCTTTAGTGATAATAATCATCCATGTCAACATTCTCTATTTCATTATTTCCCTAAAAAATAAACATATTCTCTAAGGAACTTATCTATTTCTTAGGTATAAATGTATTTTTTTGTCCCATTGAATGATGGAGTTTACAGGTAAAAAAAGTGGTCTATCATAGTTACACCATATTATAGATTAGAATATTGATCTATATAAGAAAGTTTATTGGTCATAACCAATGTTATCTACCCAACTATAGTTATAATTTGTTCATTGTTTTCTAAAATATAGCTCTATCTTAATTATCTTTACCAGGAGGTAAATCCCAACATGTATTACATTCATTGAGATGATTTGTATTACATATATTATGTTCTATTTATAAACTATGGAATGTGATATATTGGATCATAACATGACAAACCATAATGCAAAATTTCAAAACTAGTGACACACTTAACATAAATTGGAAATTTATGCATAACTAATATCAAAATCATGCACAAGTTCCTCATCCAAGTTGGTGAGGACTTGTAAAGTGAATCCAAGAGACCTGAGTTCAAAACTGGGTGGAGAAATATTTATGTGTCACTATAGCAGGAAATATAGTAGTAACTATAGTAGCTAGAACAATTCACTTGTTTGGTATTTTGGGAAACCGGTTTGGGACTCGGGTCCCTTAAGGCCTTCGGGCCATTAAGGATTTGGGGCCACCTCTTGGCCTTTAGGCCACCACAAGTCGTTTGGGATACCTCAAGACCTTTTCCATTGAGACAAGCCCGTGTTTGCATGAGAATCCAATATGAACAGCCATGCGATGGTGGATAGATGATATCATGATGAAAAATATCTAAGGAGGAGTTCTATGTATAGAATGTATATTTCATAAGACCTACAGGTCATGTAATCTCTATGCCTATGGGCCTTGTAAGGGTTCCCCCTCATCCCTTGAAGGGGGGTTATCAAAAAATCAAAATCATATATCAAAATCCTATATTTGGATTCTTTGTGAATATTTTTAATGTCAATTATATGGTAATGTTTCCAAATTAAGGTTTTCCAAAATATAGTTCCAAAGGATTCTACTAATGTTTATTTTATTCCAACTATTATTATATTAAACCTATTAGTCCAAATTTTTTGGTCACTTTATTGAATTGGTGCTAGATATCAGAAATTACAACCCAAAGAAAAGAATAATTTATCAGTATTAGAAAAATCTATTCATAATTGAATTTCACAATACATTGTGAAAAAAAATAAAACGTATTATTTTATTGGAAAAATCCAGTATCCACTTTATCATATCCGTATATACCAATAAAATATGCTTCTAAGAATTTTGGGGAATAGAAATATAAGATAGGGGTGAGATGAGATTCTTATTAATGGAATACGTACATCGGAATAAATCATGAATAGATAAGGAATAATTAATATGTAAATTTAAATATCTAAAAATGCAAGGCATTTAATCAATAACTAGAGTATGAAAAATAATATCGTTGGAGTAAATGATGATCATATAATTCCATAAAAATTATCACCTGATATTTAATATTATACCTGGATATCATTACTAATAAAAAAATTAACATGAACATAACTAAATTATCCCATAAATATGGAATACATAATTTTGGACTTCATAAATGTATCATAATGGCCTCATGCCAATAAATATTACATAAATGGGTAAGGCCTCATCCATATACCCAAACTAGTTTCTATCATGATACCCACTGATTCATCAAGGGGATATAGAGGTCCTCTCCCATCACATACTAAATCCAATTTAGTTATCATATTAAAAGTTAGAATAAAAATTGAATGAAAAATAAATATAAATATTCATATTGAGAAACTAGCCTAAAAATGTTAATATTTCCCCAGTCAAGATGATCACAAACCATCAAGAAAAATACATAAATATGGTATCATTACAATATATCCCTATTGAGTATTAGTAGAATAAATATTTATTGTCACTAATGAGTATAAATACCATAAAATATCATTAAAATTTTACTAAAGAAAATAGATATTTTATTTTAAAATTTACTGTTAAAAACCAAAAATTTCTAGAATATCAGGGGAAAAATTTATTTGAAAATATCCTTATAAAAATGTAAAGGAACCTCTAAGGTATTTTGTGTTCAATATGTCAGTAAATTATCTTCATTC
Source organism: Viscum album (assembly GCA_963277665.1). Classification (NCBI taxonomy): domain Eukaryota; kingdom Viridiplantae; phylum Streptophyta; class Magnoliopsida; order Santalales; family Viscaceae; genus Viscum; species Viscum album. The sequence continues at coordinate 394,355,953 of OY728151.1, read as the reverse complement.
TATATATGTTAAAAAATAAATTCATTTCACACTTATTTAAGAAAAGTTAAAATGAAAGTTATTAAGAAAACAACAGGAAGATTAATTTTAAACCTTTATTTAAAATACAAAAAGGGGTAAAAAAATAATTTAATAAACCAATATAGAATAATAAATATATTATTTAAAATATTTAAATAAAATATGGGTATAGAAAAATATTGATCGAAGATAAAAATAATGTTTATTTATTTTAAAAAAATATTTTCGGTATCTTGATAGTTATGTTGAGAAAATGAATTTAAAAAAAGTAAATTTTAATGAAATTATTATAGAATAATAAAATATATTTGGCTTAAAATAAAGATATCAAATAATACCCCAAGTGGACACTTTTATATAAAAAATCCTAAATAACGTTGAGATTGTGAAATTTTACTGTACTCCTTTAGTATGTTTTGAGTCATAACCTTAATAAAAATAAATAACTCCAAATTATACATTAAATACCATGAATATAAATATATTCAAGAAATAAAATATCAATGGTTTAGTATATATACCACAAAAAAGAAACAAGTGGTGAATAAGAGAAATGTCTACCAGGAGTAAATGTGAGGTGAGAAAACCCATACCCAAGGTATTAATCCCTTAATACATGTTGGAAACTCCAATATAATAAATATTTATTTATTATCAATATATTCCAGAATAATAATAACATATCTCATACCAAATATGATTTACTTATTACTATTTATCACCCATTGTAACACTTTTTTTATTAAAATCACTATTCTGGGTGATATTTACATAATTTTTCATATATGATTTGTTTTAGTAGTTTTGGACCTTTTATGTTGATCATGGTAACATTATATATATAATTTTAATCATGATTTAAATGTCATATATATCCTTTATATATATATATATTATAATCATTCATAAAAGATAGATGAATAGAAATGAATTACACTATTCATAGAGACAGTAGTCCATACACATGAAAGAATGATTTTTTCATTTATTAATGGATGGAATGAATGAAACATGAATAAAATTTCACCTTTATAGAATCATTATTATATCAAATAAATAATATATTGTCATTACATCAATTACTATTATCATCCAAGTAAAATGAAAATGAAAAAAATTACATCGCTTCATAGAGGTGGTAATTCACATGTACACGTGAGTGAGGTTATCAATTTCCAACAGTTTGTAAGGTAACATGGTATATATTATATTATCATCTGAGAATAATAGTTCTTTAATAAACATTTAAAATATCATAAAAACAATCGATGAAATATGGTAGTGGAAAATTAATTGTATCGCTACGTGGAGATGGTAAGACATATATACACATGAGCGATGGTTTCACATTCCATTAGTTTGGAAATAGGGTTTATAGTGGTTATTTCATAATCATAATAAAATTTTAAGTATATTTATGACATTGATGTTATTATTTTATAATATATTCTATATATTTAAAGGTGGTAATGAAGAAGTAAAAAAAGAAAGAGATCAGATAATGAGATTACCTCTTCATTTAAAGAACTCATTTAGATATCATCTTAAGGATACATTGTATAACCAAAAAATTATAAAATAAGAAAACTGAATTTTATATCATACTAGACACACAAAAAGAAACTTAAATAGCCAACAAAATATATTTCTTTAAATTTAATCACGTTGATAACTTACAAAACATACAACCATGAGTCTAAATGATGAATTATACAGTACACAATTATCACCTAACTTTTAAATTAGAGGGTATGATTAGTACTAAATAAAATATAAAAATTACAGTTAACTATTGTCTTTATGTTAAATAATAATCATTTAAAAGAAAATATAATGTTTTTCGGGAAATATTTTTTCTAAAAGACAGTTTAATTGTGCTTTGTGTACATGAATTAAGATTAAATTTTACAATCATTATAAAATTGATTTGATTAAATTAAATACACTATTTTAAATAATAATATAAAAATTATCATAGGGTTAATTATTGGATTTTTTTTGAAATGTTTTATTTTTCGATGAATAGTAAAAAATATAAAATTTTAATTAAAACCCGCCTTTTGTGTTTAAATTATTCATAATTTTTGATTATATTTTAAATTGGATTCGAAGTAGAATTTTTTAAATTATGTATTAATTAATCTAATCTAGTTCATTGGTATTATTATAATATTTAACATTAATATAAAAACATTGTAAACTTTTTAAAAGTTTCTCTTGGAATACCCACTTCATTATCATGCCCACCTGATTAATTTTAAATTAAATCATTCCAATTATATGAATTAAATTTGGAAAATTTATACCATATATTGAATCATAATAATAAATAATTTCTAATAATTTATCCTTAAATTTTGACTGAAATGAATAGTGAAAATAGTAGGAATTAATTACCACAGTTGTGGTGAAAATGGATTTATTGTGGGGTTAAACTAAGGGGATAAGGGTTTAAAAAGACCTAAAAACTTGTAAAAATATCATTTATTGGACTCAATTCTTAATTATCATTTAGAATTTCTAATTTAGTGTCATTTTTATGATTTTGGAGTTGTAATTACTTAATCATTTCTTATTCTGTTGGGAAATTTCCAACTAATTTACAAGATGGTTCCATTTCCCCACTTATAAAAGGCTGCCCACTCACTTCAATTTATCAAACCTCCCAACCACTATGGCTCAAAAAAACTGAAGAATTTATCTCTTTAAAATCATTAGTCACATTTTATATGTTTTTCTCCTCCAAAAATACCATCCCTAGGATCCTTAAATTGAGATCATAAGATGGTTTCTCTTAGAAAGGATAATTATCTTAACAAATCAGTTTATTATTAATTTATCCTTTTACACATTAAATTATGTGTTTTAACATCCAATATAATAAACTTGTAAAAGAAATATACTAATATTTTATAATATTTATGGAATAATAATTATCCATCTCCACTTCCATACAATTGGAAATGAAATCATTGATTGTGTGTACGATTAAATATCACCTCAAGAACTGTTATTTTCGATTTTCATCACCACATTTCAAGGATAGATACAATAATGGATTTTGAACATGTATATGATATTTATGATATTATAATACTTATGTAATTTGAATATCAAATATTACTTTTTTATTTTTCATTTAATTTTAAATATGATAACATCACTCGTGTGTGTGGAGGACTGTTGCCTGATGAAGCGATGTGATTCATTTTTCACTTATTTATTACATGGAATGTTATAAGGTTAATATTAATGAATATATTAGATATATATAATGTTATATTAATTATTCAAAATTAATATATCACCTAATTGTTTACCCTTTCACTCATAAGGGATTCATATAATCACTCGTGCGTATGTATGACCAACAATCTCCATGAAGCGATGTGACTCATTTTCCATTCCCAACATTTAAAAATGATTATAATAAGGTATATAATGAGTAAATAATATATTTATAAAATTATTTTCATTTGATAGATTATTTATTTACATACTATGTATAAGAACGAGAACTTTCATTAGAAAACACGCTAGAAAAAACAATGAAATTAACACCCTAAATAATGAAAAAATAAAATATTATAAAAAATGGGATGTAAAATGTTATATTAGGATAATATATGATATTATATATATTATTGAGGTTATTTTAAAAAATAATAATTTATTAAATCCCTTATTTAGGATTTTAAAGAATTCTAAACCAAAAATAAAGTGTGAGGTAAGGGATTCTATATCAATTTCCATTCATTGAGGCACATTTGTATATTAGGAAACCATTTATTTTTTATAGGATATATACTGCTCTTTTTAACAATAATATTATTATTAATAAATAATTCATTGTAATATATGTTTCAATTTCCATTGTTTCAACCATGTGTATTTTATTTAAAAGTAACCACGTGGTAACGAATTTCATAACTCAAATTCTTTTCATTGAGTTATATTACTTAATCATCTCTGATATTCTAGGATTACATGTGAAATGATTTTCGATCATCTTATTTAATATTTCTAATTATTTTATAGGGATTTACATTTGAAACACACAATTGATTTATTTATTAATTATCACTTTAAGGTTATGATCATTTTAGTGTTTTATTACACAATCTCATTCAAATCGAGATTGTTTGTTCTTGAATTTAGGATGAAGTAAATTATTTTATAATTGTATAATAAACCCATTTACTTTTATTAGCCTCTATTTATTCATCATATTTTCACGAAATAGTAAAATTTTGGACTCATTCGTAATTAAAATAATTAAGAAGATGTTTTCATGAAAAACAAAATTCATTTCTATCTTTGGTCAGAAATTCATTTTCGTCCAAAACAAATTTTGGAAAATAATTCAATTATCTCAATATTTTTATAGTGATTTATTAAATATTTTTTACCCACGATTACTTTTTTTGAAAGGAATCTTAATGTTTTTTCAAAATAATTCCCATTTAAATTTTTTAAAAAAATGAAAGGAATATTTATTCTAACATGTATGACATGAATGAAATTTCTAGATATCATAACCAATAAAATTTTATAAATATTTATTTATAAGAATAAAAAATTATTTTTAAAGAAAATTATTGTCAAAATGTTTTGTGAACTTTTAGTTCTAAAAATTAAATTTCAAAATGAAAAGAATATTTTCCACAACAGTATTTTTAAATGTCGGTGTATAGTATTTATATTCGTAAATGTCAACAACCATTTATTATTAATATAATGGGTATATGTTGCATAGATAATATACTTATTATTTATATGGATAATTAAGGATTATTGTGACTAATGAAATTATTGACATTTAATTTATTGATTAATTTTTTATCAATTAATTTTACCGTGAAATATTTACCTTCCTATAATCATTGGACATTATATTTACTCTAAATATCTATATTTTTTATCTAGATATTATTATTTCTTAAACTGTATGTCATTTAGACACATGGTTTATTACTTTGAATGTTATTTGATTATCTAGGGAAATATTGTTAATCTGTATTCTTTCTTCAATATGGATATTAGATTATAAGAAATAATATTCTTGAATTAAATATATTATTTGATATATAAGGAATTATTTGGACATCCAAACAAAGGAGGGAAAAGTTATAGATATTCTCTCAATGCATTGGTAGTCTCATGAGGAAAATTGGTAAGATAACATGAAATCAGTTATCCAAACTAAATGAGTTTGTACCTAGTTGTTTTAAATATTCTTGGGGATATATCATTACAATAGAGGTATCATATGCCCGACACATGATGTCTAATTATTATTAATTCCCTTTATTAATAATTTATTTATTAATATACATGATAATTTCCATTGTTATTATATTTGGATTCATTTTATTATCATTTTATTTATTAAATGGAACATGTTTTTAGTTATTTCACATTCAATATTTATTACGACTTATCTAATTATTACTGCCCAATTATTGATTAAAGGGAATGTGTATTTAGTTTTTTAATATTTTATATTTATTAATATCCATGATATTTTCTTATTGATATTACATATGGATGCACCTACATATTATTTTATTGATAACATTGCATATGAGTTATTTTATTTATCTTGACAAATTTATTTTTTATTGATTCATGATGAATTGCACTATAAATAACACTTACAGAAAATTTGAGCTCACACATATTTTTTTCCTTCACTCGGGAATAAAATAAGGAGTACTATGTTTTATATACAAGTACACAGTAGTGGGAATAATATTATCCTTGAAAAATAATTATATTATAATTTTTATATTCAGATGTAATGCAAGAGTCATGTATATATATATTTTACCTGGACTACTAAAATATTATATACATTTGGATGAAATTACTTATTTTTTATGCCAAGGTAATAATATAGACACCATCATTGGGGTTCTAGGGTCTGGTTTACTAATGTTGATATCAGAGGATGTTTAGCTGAAACCATGGGAACTAGATTTAATAAGAAATAGATTATGGATCATAACTCTAAAATTGAATATCAGTATAATTATTTAATAACATCTTAATGATTTGGTAAGGTAGATATTATGTGGATTTTATTTGTAATAAATCATTGTATAGATAATAAATGTGGAAATTGTTCTAGAACATATGCACTTATGGGTAAAAATTCTGAAAATGGTGCATTGGTCATGACCTAATCATTACTTGGTTCAAGAGAAAAATCCTTACTGTGCAACTAGTTTTACACTATTAAGGGGTATATGTTAGATAATTAATATTTTCATTACAAACCATTATGATATATTTGAATATATTATGAATATTAATAAAATAGAATAAACCTTATGTGTATTAGATTAATAAAAAGGTGCCTTAATGGAATGAAAAAATGTTTTATTTGATGAAAATAATGTCATAAATCAATGATTTTTAGGTAAAATGAAGAGTATAGTGGAAGGAAATAAATATCACCATAGAGATCCATTTATAGTTTTTTTCGTAAATGTGGAGATCCTTGGAATTATTTAAGTCAATTACCTCTTCTAAAGGTCAATCCTAGACCAAGAAAGGATATACATTGAAAAAAATTGTAGAAGTATTTATTGGGATTCCGTAATTATATTATATAATAATTTTTACGAATTTTATTTTTGTATAAGAATTATGAAACATCTAAGGATTGTGTCAAATTTCAGATGCATACATGTCTTCACTAACTTTAGAGTGATGGATACAATCATAGGTTAATGATTTTAATAGTTATAATAAGTTAAATGTATGAAATACCTAGTATTTGGTTTTATATTAGGGGAACCAAAAAATATTAAGGATATTATTGGAAAAAATTGTGGTAATTCAACCCCTTGGTTTAGTGTATTTTTTAATGAAATGTAATTTGAAGAATAATTCATTAAACTTTTATACACATAAGTTTAGAGGTACAGATAAATTTGATTGTTAATGTGACCATCAATTAAAATTTTCATAATAGTAAAATAATAATATGAGACTTTGTGAAAAAAAGATGTATTTAAAACTATTTTAAAAGGTTATTTAATGATGCATATTATTTCAAAAATTTCCAATATATTTTTTTGGGAATTTTTTTGGAATTTTATCGATATAGTTTATAAAATGGAAATACCACAAACTGAGTGATAATCCTTTACATATAGAAAGGTAGTGTAGATTGAACCCACAACCAATGTTTGATAATGGTTTAGTCTTAACCATTGTTCTATATGATTTCATGGTTGATATATCAATATTTTTAGTAAAATGATTTAAAGAATTAATATTAATGATATACCAGTGGTGTTAATTTTAAGGTTTAGAGAATAATTTTTTATATTCGATAACTTGTGCTAACTATATTGTTTTTGGAAAATAGTTAGATAAATACTGAAATAAATTTCAATATTTTAGGGATATTATGATCTATTAAAAATGGATTTTAGTGTTTCACACAATAAAAAATAATTTTTGGATATTCATTTATTGGATTAATGGATAAATTTGAAATTGATCGAAGCACTACCAAATGATGAAATTGTGCTTATGAAAAAGGTACATATCAAGCAAGTTTATTTCCATATATTCAAAAATAGTAAAATAATTCTTGAACATTATGAAAAGTATATTGAAACACTATTATTATCCTATTACATTTATATCTGATACATCATACATTCTATTTTTTAAAGCATGATGAGTCCTTTCCTAGAAGATTAAGTCTCTCTATAGTTTTTACGCTATTCTTCCATGTCCATATCTTAAATTTCAATAAATTGTATGCTACATGGGAACATAGTTATATTTTATTACATGTGACCTTCGTACTTACATTTATATATTGTTAAGATGATGTTTTATTAACTCCTTTTATAATATATATTTTCAACAAAAGAATTTTCAAATCTCAAACCCTTGATTACCTAGATCAAGATTAAATTGATAGGAAAAAATTTATTTAAGGTAGGGAGAACATAAAACCCCAAAATTATAAAATAAGAATATTTTATTTGATACCATATGCGACACACAATACATAGATTAAGTAACCCCCAAAATATATTTCCTCAAATTTAATCTCTTGGATAGCTTATGGAATAAGAAATCGTGAGCCTAAATGAACTATAATATAATACATCACTATAAACAATCTATTAAATTGTATTTTATGATTACAAATAAATAAAATTTGAAATTATTGTTATATATTTATTATACAAAAAATAAACCCATTTAAAATAAAAATAAATGTTTTATAAAAAAGTATTTTTTTCAAAAAGACAGTTTAGTCACTATTTTAAAACATGATTTAGAATTATTTTTTTACCAGTATTATAAAATTTATTCGAATAAATTAAAATTATTTTTGAAATAATAATATCAGTTTATTCTATGGGTGATTTTTCATTTTTTTTTCTTAAATTGTTTAGTTTTTGATGAATAGGGAAAGATACTGAACTTTAATAGAATTTTTTTATATAAATTATTTATAATGTAAAATTTAATTTTGAATTGGTATTAAAGTAAATTTAGATCAATTATATATTAATTAATCCAATTTTGGTCATTATAATAATTTTTTATAATGAATTTTTATTAAAAAAACTTCGTAAAATTTTGAACATTTTCTCTTTGAAAACCTGCTTTCTTAACACGTGTTCAAGAAGAATTTTAAATTAAAATTTTTAGATTCTTTAAATTGAATTTAGAAAAATATATTACATATTTGTAATAAAAATAATTCATAATTTAAAATTAGTTCAACATAATTTCTTTCCAAAATGAATAGTGAAAATAATAAAAATTAATTACCATGGTTAAGGTAAAAATGGGTATACCATGGGGTTAATATATGAATATGAGGGTTATAAATTACATTCAAAATTTTCAAAATATTATTGTATGGCCATATTTCCACCTTACCCTTCCCAATTTCTAATTTTGGGTCATTTGGAAGCTTTTGGAAAGTGAATGACAATAATTTCGGATTCTTCTGGGAAATTTCCATTTAATTTTTAAGAGGATTCCCTTTCAACAATTATAAAATGGAAGTCACTTAATAAACCTATTTACACTTCCCAATTACTTTAGAATGAAAAAAAACTCAAAAATTATATCACTAACATCCTTAGTCACATTCAAGAGCTTCTGATCTTCCCCAAAGTCCATCCCTAGAGTCCTTAGGCTGAGATCCAAAGAAGGTTTATCTTAAAGAATGTAATTATCTTTAAAAATCCCTTTAATTTTATTTATTATTATTAATAATATGTTTATAGGGTTATTGGATTGTTATTAATGATATGCGATGTTATAGTTTAATATTATTTTTACTTAGAGCGGCACATATGTTCTATGGATGTTATGATTAATTATATATTCTGGATCTTTGCTCATTATCATGAGAAAAATAAAAAAATTAGAATTTGGGACATCAATTGAAAGAGACATCCCATTCATCATATTTGTAACAGTGGTTCCACATGTTATAGGGTCGATAGTGTGTGATTTTATTAACGACATAGTCCTATTGTTTAAGGTGTAAAAAAACCTATACAGTGTTTTATTGAATATCTAGGAATAAAATTCTTCATTACATTACCATGCACTTATGATATTACAATAATAGTTTAGATAATTTTGTGTGTTTATTGTTAGAATTTTTAGTACAATTCCAAAAGGTGATTATTTTATAGTAGACTATTTATCGATGTATCTTTTCATTTCTAATGATCTAGTCAGGTCGTTGTGTATGATTCTAATATACACCTAAATGTTTATAGTGTATTGAAACTTGATGGGGTATTTCAATTTTTAGATTCAAGATGATTTTAATTTTGTTATCATTTATAGATTTTTATCATGATCTCTATGGGGGAAATACCATATAAGGATTCTCAAATAGAATCCTACCCTAGGTAAGTTGATGATTGAGGGTTTTTACCCTTGTAGGATGATTTTTTTCATTACTTATTTCAAAGAGAGATTCAATAGGTGTGTCTGATGCCTTATTCCATGAAGGGTGAATGGATGAAACCCTATGAGATGGGTTATTGTTAAGATGTTTGACCTTTGGGGATTGTGGTTAAACCCAATGACTCTCATATAAGACTTGATCAGTAAGGATAGGTGGGAGACCTAGTGTCCCTAAGTTTTCACTTATATCCTAGTAGGTTGAAAATTATTTTTGATCAAGGGAATCCTATAAGGGGAGTTGGCCAAGGTTTTTGGATTCCTCCTTGGTAGTGGGATTAGTTGTGTGATCATTCATAGATCGATGCACAATAAGTGATTTAGTTTTATGATATCAATAGGATAATGCCTTTGGTTTCTGATAAAGAACATAAGGTGTTTGTGTTTTGAGATTGAGTTTTATGGGAAGGACTGGTAGGGTGACCAAACATGTTGAAAATGGATTCATTTTAACAACTGGTTAGAGAATTGGTAGATAATCGTGGTTAGAATGATTCCATCTGGTAGATAGTTATTAAATAAATCATAGCATGGGGGAGGAGACCAATTTTGAAGATGGGGCCCAAGGGAGATACTAACATTTTTAGACTAGAATTCTATATAGAATTATCAACTCGTACTTATTGATGGATGAATCGAAGTGGTTTGATTCAGATGATAATGGTTCATATTAGTTACAAATGGTACCATTTATATAATAATTTTGTTAAAAATCATGTGTGATCCAGAGACATATGGTTTAAAAAAAATTTATGGGACTAGTTTCATTAAAGTTGTGAATTAAATGAGGAATGTATCTATAATGTATAGGATACATCGAGAATAAATTTGGATCCAAATGGAAGTTGACCCATGACTGATCCTGGATTCACATTTTTGGGAGATGTGGTGTCAAAACATGGATACGAAAGGTGTAGTATATTTAAATGTTAGTCTACCTTGGAGGATAAATTCAGACCAATCGATTTAATCATAGTGTACTCCTAGATAAATGTCATCACACCCAATATCGCGACATCATCTTGAGTATACTGAGATAGAATAGACTACACATTGGGAATGAAATATATATATATATATATATATATTTAGTTGGGTGAAATAATCCATGGAAGGGAACTAAAAGATTGGATTAAATGTTAGAAAAATTGTCTTTATTACACATATGTCCATATAATGGTGGTGACACTAAGTTTTATTTAATTTGGACTAGTTCCATGGAAACTATTCTTAGGAAGAGGGAGCGATTCGGGGGTAAAATTTATATTAATTTTTAGAATTCGCATGTTCTAATCCTTTCTTATTGTTATTTCAAGGAGGGACATAGAATATACTACAGTGATTGGATTCTATTTTCATTAGTGTGAAAAAATGATGCTACTAAGCAGAGCAGTGATATATTAGTTATAGGTGGGAGACCCTCATGGGAGGAAGGACATTGGATATTGAGACTGGTTGTCAGAATAATGTTATGAACCTCATATTCCATTAAACAATGGAACAATTTATGGATGAATTTCGTGGTAAATGCTAGTTTTAAATTCAATTATGGTTCTTGGTGAACTCCAAATGTGGGAATTAATCCCAGATTAGATTGTTAGGATCCAATGGTTTTGGATTAAGAAATTTATAGGTTCTTATGTTATAACAAAATCATATTTTTAAAAAGGTTATGGTTATACTATGAGGTTTCATCAGAAGTTGGTTATGTAGTTTAGTGAGAATGTTCAAAAGGGTACAATTGTAAATTGGTACATAGGCAATGGATCCATTTTTTGTGTCGTCTCGGCTTTTAAAGCCACACATTTTTGTGATTAGTCAACCGAAGGCTATTCAACATTATTTCTTTCATAGAGTTGGATACAGTTAGTGAGTAACTGCTAGAGTCATGTTGTTGGGTTGATATGATTGTAGATCACGGTTTCTCTTGGGATTTTCAAAGATTATTTAGTGTAACCAGGTTGAATTTGATCTAATAGAATCTGAAAATTGGGGAAGATATACGATGATGATAAATGAAATAGTTTGTGATTAGGTGTATAATTTTTAGAAACAATATAGAAGCACTACTGAGATGCTAGGGATGAGTATCTTTAGAAAATTAGGAATGGAGATTTGTTGGGGTTTGAAATTGGCTATTAATGAAAGAACCTATAGCTCAGAAAACCATATGTTTCTTATTGTAATAGACAATTATGTGATCATAACTCTTATTATATGGTCTTGGATAAGTTCTATTTTGCTGTTTTGACTTCACTTATGAGCATTGGATCAGTTTTGGAAGGTAAGAACCATACAATAGATGTATTTATTTGTGGATTTTTTAGTATTTAGAAAAAAAATTGTCCTTTTAAAATTAATTCATGACCCAGGTATGTTCGGTTGTTCTTTTTATTCCCACTAAGAATTTTTGGGGATGACACATTTTTAGTTGGGGAGGATTTAAGCTGTTGTGTTTTTTTGGGTTGTATGTTTCTGAAGGATTTTTTGAATTTTCTATTACTAGATGGGTCAAATCTTTATTAGTGACTTGGAATGGGAATTAAATGGATAGAATGGATATAAATAGTGTTTTTAGATATGGGTAGAGGATTGGAAGGTAGATCATAGGTTTCAAGAGATTACGAAGGGTTTGAGGCCCCAAAATAATGTTTTGGAGAAGGTGAACCTCATGACACATGGTTGGAACAAGGTAAGTGCTAACAGTGCATCCTAACCATGTGGGCCATTTTATATAGGATCATAGTTTGAGAAACCATGTGATAGGATAAATGAATCCATATAGGGGGTCTACAATTTTCTATATACATGACAAATGGTTTGTTCTTGGTGTGGTTAACTATTTAATGAAACTATGTGACATTGAATGTTCTTTGGATAGTAGAGGTTCATGGGTAGCACATAGTCTATTAAACCATGCACTATAACCATGTGAGGTAGAGGGACCAAGACAAGTAAAACCACACAATGGTGAAAATTTTGGAAAACTATGAATTCAAACCATGTGTCTCATTAATAAGGGTAAAATTATCCCCCCCCCCCCTCCAACCCTTAAATGGTTTACTCCTTTTATTCCCCCTTTATCCTATACACATGCAGTTGTCTTCCTCCTATCCTCCGTGTGAGTTCTCCATTTTTTTCCAGATTTGGGTGTTATCAACTGATTTTGGATCCTTGAGGTGGTTAATTGACTATTTTAGCCTCTATTATGTTATTTCCCTTCTACATCAAATATAAGTTTCTGTAGTTAGGGATTTTTTCCTAATTTAACTAGAGAACGGTGGAATAAGATATCGATGTGGGGTTTTTTCACTCTACCATAGATGAGGGTAACCCAAGTGGTCATCTGTGATTTGATTCAGGTACTTTTTTGAGGTTCAATTCAGTATAATTTCTCACATTATTTCATCCATGGATAATTTAATTTAAAACAACTATGTATTTAATTAGTTAGGTCTTTACTCAAGAGTGGTTTCAAAGGAACCCTAGATAAATTTTTCTCATTGTTTCTAATATTTTCATCTAGTGGCTCAAATTAAGTGAAGTATCAGATATTGTACTTCTTTGTTTTTTATTTCATATTAATTTTTTTAATGTTTCAACCGATGTTATGGACTATGGTGACCAGACCTACATTTTGTAGGGAGATGGAATCTGATGCATATTGGCATAGATATCATCAATCATGCATATAGAATCTTTGATCTAGTAATAAATGATAAAAATATTTATAAAGGTATGTGTTTTTATATACTTTCCATAGATTATTTTTTTATCTCTATGTAATATATGTATTCTGGGTCTTTCCCCTAACATTAAAGCCTTGTTTATATTTACCCCAATGAATTTTTAAGATAAATTATTTAATTTGGTAATTAAGTGGATGAATGTTTGGGGTCCCTAAAAACCCCTGTAAATGATCTTCATACTTCAATTTGAGAATATCATTGAGATTGAGCTTCCCATCATATATTCCATTGATTATGATTTGATGTAGAGTATATTTATTATGATCCTTTCCTCATAATTGTGATAGGGGTAATAGTGTGTGACCCAATGACTGACTGACCCTGAGCTGGTGTGACATGGCTTTGGGTGGTAATGGTAGTAGGTTTCACCTTAGAACCCATGCCAAACATGTAATCCCATGGGGCATTGATAGTAGTAGACATTCTAGAAGTTCGACCAACCTCAATAAATTATTTCTACATTAAAATGGTTAAGCATGATCTGGCCATGATTTCAATAGGTTGTTCATAGTTCTCGGGTGATGATATTTACGTGATGCGATATTTGATTAGGGATTGCAAGAAGTTCTTCCTAAAATTATTCTAATGTGCCTATTCATTTCATGGGATCCTTAGATATAATCCATAAGGTCTTAATTCTAATAATTTTTGTTTTTAGTTATATTATTGGGATTCCTTGATGTACAGATATATTTTTCAAGACTTTTGATCATATAATATTATTAGGATTACAAGAAGTACTTATAAGGATATTTCTTATGAGCCCTATTGTTTTAATAGTCCTCATAATTTATATATAATTACCATTATCACTAGGATTCCTCCCTATATAAAAATTATAGTGTTATGTCACTGAGACGGTCTCAAAACATCTCTTGTACTAAGTCACTCAAAGGAAGGATATCTTGCTAGAACCTAGGGGATTCCAAATGTTTTGGGTGGGCGTATTCCCCCTGAGCAATAGGATACTAAAGAGATACAGAAGGATTGTTTTTATATCCTTATTTGATGCCCCTAAAATTTCCTAGGACCATATGTGTATCACCCAAAGGTTTTCAAAATAAATTTATTTTATAATGTAGACATTAAATACTACTTTTACACTTATATGTTTTTAAATTAGAAAAATGGTAATCTAGAGTTGTGATCGTTAAGTCATTTGGAGTTTGATAGAACAAACTTTATTTTTTGTGAATAGTAAGATACCCAAATGAATAGTAATAAAAATAGTAATATGACCCTTATGAATAGTAAATAATGAAAATATTTTATTTTATTAAAGTAATAATATTATGAGATCTTAATTAATTTTTCAATGCGATATAAAACTAATTATACCATTAAAATTTTTATTTTTGGAGTTTCCTATGATTTTATTTTAAAATTAAATTAATAATATTCAAAGTATTATTTTCGAAAAATGGAGTTTATTTTTGATATCTACACCTTGAAAAATGGTAGGTGTGATTTTTTAGATTTTTCTAAAATTCTAAATTTTTTTATGAATAGTGAAATATTGTAAAATACTGTATATACAAACTATCCATTTAATAAACTATTTAAGACATAATAAGTTCTATAAGGACACTTTATTCGAACTCACATGCACATATTACTATTTGGGGTCATATGAAAGAACTCTATTGGTTGTCTTGAGGGAAATAATAAAATAATTAATTAAATATTGGAAATTCACTTCTCTCCCCCACTATAAAACCCCCACCACTCCCTCTTCTCATCAGTCTTCTAAGCCTTGAATATCCTCAATGTTATACCCAAATATCCTTCCCTAGTCACTCCCCACTTCCAGGTAGCTCTTGGTCTTTCCAAAAGACCAAACCCCTTCCCATATAGAGGTTCCCAAGGAGGTTATATCAATAGGTAAAGCACCTTTCTTTTTTCGTTTAGTTTCATTTTAAGTTCCTTTATTTTGTAATACTATCCTTAGCTACTCTCTTCAAATGACCATGATCGATCCTTAATCATCTATATACATTAATTTTATCCTGGGAATGGAAGAACCATCATCAATATCTTCTCTCTCTCTCTCTCTCTCTTTTATTTTATAAACGAAATCAACTTCCAAGAGATTCCAATTTGTATCCTTCATGGAAAAAGAAAATTCATTCATCAAATTCCCCTTAATTATTGGTAATGAAACCATGTTTTTGGTCTAAATAGACATTAATATATTTATTATAACATAATTAAGGTTCATTAACTAGTATACGTACATATTATAAAATCGGATGACCAAACTAGTTCATAGTAATCAAAATACCGCAAAGTAATCTATGTGAATGTCATAAATATTTCAACAAACAATTCATCATATTTCCATGTAACCAAGTTGTAGAAATGGAAATTAAAACATCTGTATTTTCAGAAATAATATTTAATTTCAATTCTAGAGATTCACATCTATTCCACTTCATTACATAATAATAAGTGAACCGATTATAAAAATAAATAAAATGAACACTCTGAAACGATGAAATTCAATACAATAACGTATCACTAAAGAATAATTGAACTAAGAATAATTATGATAAACTAAATAAATGACTAATAGTATCTAAAACATGTTAATAAAAATTCTATGTTCATATTCCATGATCTTATGTTCAAGAGCAGAACATGTTCAGACTTAAGGTAAGGGTTTTCCACCCGAACCTCCATTTTAATTTGGGTTATATTCAATGTATAATTAACTCAATGAAATTGTTATGTATTATTATATACTCATCATAAATTATTTTTGAATGTTATATATTTGTACACAAACCAGAATGCTTCTTTATTTTATGGATAGTTACATGTTTTAAAAGAAGCATTCAAAATCGTATCCGAAATACAAGCCCGATTCCAGGGAATATCTCAATTTTTTTACATATCTTCAAGGGAAATCTATAATATGTTTTTGGAAAAAAATTATATTTATTATATCCCAAATTTTATTTTTAAAATAATTTCTTACTTCACTTTGGTTTTTATACAATGATTTTTCCAAAAGAACTCTTCCTTTCAAAGTAAAAGAATATTTATTTCAAGAATTACTCAGAGATTTTAAAAGAGTATCTTTATCTATTTCAAAACTATTTTTGATTCTTAAATATTACTAGGATTAATATTTCTTGGTTTAATATAACATATTTAATTTAATGGTTTATGATTATTTTGTTTGTGGATGTGCTATCATTAAAATATTCACCAATTTACTCTAAATGGTTAGTGTTTATACTTAATATTCGAGGAAAGTTATTTCCATTTCATACATTAGTTTCAATATGAATTTATACGTTATTTATGATTATCTCCATTCATATGAGTAATTAATTGGACATACTAAGTGCCAGGTTGGGACCACTTAGCCCCTCGGTCCGTCGGTAGGTCTCATGAGACAAACTAAAGTCTTCGCACAACGCCTTAACAAAACGATTATTTATTGACATAGAAAGAGGCCTTGATGGTATGGTTATATTGTCTAGAATTATGCATTACCTCATTATGAAAATAGTATTGATGGTTCCTGTGGCTATTAGACTAGTATAATTCCCATTATTAGGTTATATTATGGAAATATTTACTTAGATGATATTTATTCCATATTATGTTCATGTTTTTTAAGGAATTTGATTTAAATTATTCACCATGTTTAATATTTTTGTTATCTTCTGCTGTATTTCTTACTCTTGCTAAGAATTTGAGCTCACCCCTTTCTTATGATTCATTTTCATAGGACATGAATAATTTTATTATGAATGACATTCAAATATAACATAGGATTTATGGAAGTTTTATAAGGAGTTTCTATGTGGTTTTTCATATCTTGTTGTAATGTTGAACTTATGTATGTATCTTGTTTCCAATTATACTAAACTATTAGGTCACTCAGGAAGCTTATTCCTTGTTTATATTCCAATATAATCAATTAAGGCACCGGCTCTGAGAAACTGGGGATTATTTCTTATAGTTGGTATCAAAGGAAGTTTAGTAGAAAACTTGGAAACTAGATATAGAAAACATAGAATAATGAAGAGTCCCTATGATTGTCTTAGATGATAATCATACAAGAACATCCTGGTATTGTGGTAAGGAATTGATTATGTGGGTCATTCAAGCAATACATCCTTGTCTAGATACAAGCATGTAGAGGTGGCTCTGGAAAAAATGTACATACGAGTTCAAGCTCTAACAAGGAGTCTCGGGCTTGACTTGGGGTATCCTCGTACACGACAATGGGCCTTGATGCACTCTTGGTTACGACAGTAATGGGGGATATTCTTCGAAAAATTTTCATTTTCATTACAATCCATTATAAAGGATTTAAATGTAAATATTTCTTCAAGGAAAAAATTATTGTTATTAGGGGATGATCCAAGTGTAGGACCTCAATTTTTGAAATGTATTTTGTTAAGTCAAGACTATACATTTTCATTCATAACCTAATCTATTGCATTTCATCATCATGACATGGGGCCTAGAGGAAGGAATTGAAACCACATGAACAAACTTCTCCCATATAGATCATTTGAATCCACCACATGGTGGAGCTATGATAGATCCCTTTTTGGAAAACAACCACCATCATTCAATGGGACAAAAAATACATTTGTATCAGTTCATTGGATCAGTTCCCTAGAGAAGATATTTCTCGCTTTGGGATGTAATGAAAGAGAGAAGGTTGTCATGGTAGTTTATAATCTATCGGGAGATGTAGATCAGTGGTGGTTGTTAATACAAATCACAAAGTAGGAGGAAGATATTGAAGATATGGAATGTTGAGACTTTAATGAAATCTTCCCAGAGAGATATTTTTTTCATGAACATCGAGTGGATATGGAAAGGTCATTTCTGATTTTAAAGTAGAATGAAGAAGATAATTGTCACGACCCGTCCTCGGGGCTCGTGTCGTGACTACCCCAAGCCCGCCTTCCATAGGCCAGGGGCTGGCGACTAGCACCAAAGGCGTAAAATCCCGATAACTGGGAAGGCATTGCCTTTATAAAGAAAACAAGAACCACAGAGTACAAGCGGAAGTAAAACACTAAGTACAAAAAGAAGAGCTGAAAAAGTAAAAAGGGGCCGGAAATACAAGCCCAACTGTAAAGTACAACTCGAAAGGGAAAACAGCGACTGAAAAGTAAAGCTGCTACGCTGAGATGTCCACTGGAAATCCCACCTGAAGGGTGGGTACAGATAGCTCCTCTGCTCCTCGGGTCCCGCCGTCTGCTCCGAGTATGTCCCGCCCAGTGGTCTGCCTCTGGGTACTGCCTCGTCGTATAGTCCACCTCCAGGTACCGTCCAGTCCTCGAACACTCGGCCTCTGCCAGTACTGGCCGTCGTCTACAACCAACACAACGAGGTGCGGGCATAGCCCGTGCAGGGGTGAGTATAACGATACTCAGTAGGGACCCAGAGACCCTCAAGGTCTCACTAAAACCAACAAGGATAACCACAAGAAGATCACAACAGATAAACTCTACTTAGGTATATGCCCATACATATACCTAAGTTATCAAGTAACCCATCTCAGTCATGAGGAAACACAAGAATCATGAGATCAACGGATAACCACTACCCAGGTATATGCCCATACATATACCTAAGTTATCAAGTAACCCATCTCAATCATGAGGAAACACAAAGGTCAAAAGTCTCAGCTCAAACCAGGATTTTCATTATCGAAACCGTAACTGCTGAAGAGCTCCGTCTCTAGAGTGTACAGTGGTCCTGTCACGACTCCGAGGTACTGCTCGCTAACCTAAGAATGCTGAAGTACTCCTCCTGTCGAGTACCGCGGGTCAGCCACCCAGACACAGTAGTGCTTCCCGCCGAGGTATGTCACCCAAACTCAGTAGTGCACACCCCCTAGTAGCCTGCTGAGGTACTCTCCGGACGAGCACCGCGGGTCTGCACTGTCACACAGGTAGTGCTCCGTCCGCCATGGGTCTGCACCTCAGAAAGTAGTGCTCCGTCCACTGGGCTAGTCGACTCACTCCGAGTCGAGTCGGTCAAGCAGTCGTCAGGTCTCAGCCAGCTACACGGTCTCCGTACATCGCACGCTCGTCACTGGGAGGGTCCGCTCGACGAGCTACAGGTCGATACTCCAAGTATCTCAAAGTCCCGCAAAGAAGTATCTCAAAAGTCCGTTTCGTCACAGGGGTCTCAACGCAAGAGACGGCACGTCGATCGGACGCCCGGTCTGTGAGTTATTAGCCTTTTCGTCCCAGGGGCCCGGTTGGTTTCGAGTGCGAACCAATCCCGGCCGTATCTCATCTGTACCCCGAACTCCCATAGGGTATACTCATAGGGACCGTTACTAAACGTAAACACCAACGCCGCTGACGGTTCGTCAAACGGACGTCCTGTCTGAAAGATATCAGCTTTTCCGTTCCAGGGGCCCGGTTGGATTTCGGGTACAATCCAACCCGGCCATACTCCGACTGTATCCAAAACTCGGGCGGAGTATGTCAAAAGTTCCGTCTCATCAAAAGGAAGTCAACGAAACAGACGGCGCGTCAATCGGACGCCCGGTCTGTGAGTTATTGGCTTTTTCGTCTCCGGGGCCCGGTTGGTTTTTAAGGCAAAACCAACCCGACCGTACTCCACCTGCGTCCAAACCTCGGGTGGAGTATGCCAAAAGATCCGTCTCATTAAGAGGAACGCAACGCGACTGACGGCGCGTCAATCGGACGTTCGTGGCTCAAGATATGAGCGTTTCCGCTCCGAAGGCCCGGTTGGTTCCGTGAACGAACCAACCCGGCCGAACTCAAAGTAATCCGAAACCTTGAGTGCGATATACCGAAACGACCGTCTCGATCCAAGGATCGCGTTGCCGCAGACGGTTCGTCATTCGGAGGTCAGAGGCTCAAGTTATGGGCTAAAAACCAAATCTGGTACGAAACGGGGGGGTCCGGGTCCGGGCCGACCCGGCCCGACCCCCCCCCCCCCCCCCCGGGGCGGCGCGGCGGCGGCGGCGGCGCGGCGGTGCGGCGGCGGCGGCGGCGGCGGGCCGCGGGGGCGGCGGCGGCGGCGGGCCGCGGTGGCGGCGGCGGCGGGCCGCGGTGGCGGCGGTGGGCCGCGGCGCACGCGGGGGCTAAGCCCCGCGGTTTTCCTGGAAAAACGGCGCGGCAACTGCCGCGCCCTTGATTGAAACCGCCCCACGTGGGGGCCGGTTTATATAAGTGAACCAGGGGGGCCGGCTGCCCCCCCCCCCCTCCTTCAAGAACCGCCCCCCCTCTTTAAGAGGGGGGTTTTTAAGGGTTGGCCGGGGAATTAAATTCCCCGGTTTTAAGTCATCCGGCCGGCCGGTTTTTACCAACAGGACCGGAAATTCCGGTCCCGCCTTTGACTTCCGATGCCGGCGGCCCGGCCGCCGGTCTCCTCTTCCGCCGCGGCCCGGAACCGGCCGCGGTCTCCTCGTCCCGCCGCGGCCCGGAACCGGCCGCGGCGTTCGTCATCCGGCGCGGTGCGACGGCACCGCGCCCCTTCGCCGTGCTTTGATATTCATTCAACGCGGCGCGACGGCGTCGCGTTTCTGTTGTTTCTACCATGGTGCGTGCGACGGCATCGCGAAGATATTTGCACGTTCATCCGCGTGGTGCGACGGCACCACGCGACTTGCTTCCTCCCGCAAGATAAATCAACATAAACGTTGGAGGGGGGTTCGGCCGTGTTCATGCGGTCCGGCCCC
This sequence comes from Viscum album, assembly GCA_963277665.1. Lineage (NCBI taxonomy): Eukaryota > Viridiplantae > Streptophyta > Magnoliopsida > Santalales > Viscaceae > Viscum > Viscum album. The sequence goes on along the minus strand of OY728151.1, from coordinate 394,334,518 downwards.
CCTCACGTTAAATAAAAACTCAACATGAACATTCAAAGCCTCATGTTAGACATGCCAGATCCACGTTCAAGAAATGGAATAATTAAAGAATGAAACAACAATCCCCTACCTCGGGTATAAGTTCGAGGATTTGACTATGTCCGTGGAAGTCGACGTCGCGGAGATCGGGCGTCGCGGTAGTCGTTCGTCAATTCCGTTGACGAAGAGATACGTCCGATGAAGCACGTCGTTGGCGAATCCTTGTACGCCGATGAAGGTTGTCCGAGGAAGGTGCGGTGTTCTCACTCGTTGACACCGAAGACGAAGAAGAGCGGAGCGGCGTTCTTCGTCGGAACTTGAGCGTTCTACGTCAAGTCTTGAGGAAAGTTAAATAAAAAGGAAACAACAAACTCAAGAACCCCTACCTCGATAGTCGCACGTTGACAGAGTCGTGGAATATCGGTGTCGATTCCTTTGACGTCGGAGGAAGAGTCGTTGTCGATGGCGTTCGTCGCGGAAAACCGTCGCGGAAGAGATGACGCAGAAGAAGTACGTCGCGTCGCGGATACAGCGTCGCGGATGGATCGTGTTCTTCGGCGGAGAAGTTCTTCGTTGAAGAACGACGTTCTTCGCGTTCTTCGTTGAGTTTGAAGAAGAAGAAGAGGAGCTCTCCACCTCTCAAGAAGACAAACGATCAACCCAAAATAAAATAAGATAACATCTTATTTTATTATAACAAAACATAAAAGAATTTCAAAAGTTTGAAATTCAAAAGAGTTTAACCCCCAAAATTAATTAAGTAACTTAAGTCAATTAAGAGGGGGTTAAGGGAATTTGAAAAGTCTAGGGGTTCGTGTGGGCCCCACCACACTTAATCCTCCCAAGGGAGGTTAAGTGGGTGTGGGTCCCACTTCCAACCCCCTTAGGTAGGTTTTTAACAAACTAAAAATAAAATTTGTCTTACACAAATTTTATTTAACTCAACTGAAAACCCCAAAACTTAAATTTCAACCCGCAACAAACGCAACTCCTGAAAAGGTCTCTTTAAGCGAATATCGGCGCTGCGAGTTAATCGGTGCCCTCGGATTTCAATTCCGAGCACCGGATCAAAAGTTAGGAAATCCCGCTCGTTCGTTCACTGAACGTACCCGAGCCAAACTTCGGAAATTAATTCCGGGCACTCCGGGCCTCGGAATCAGGTGCCGTCTGAAACCGCGCTCTTGTAAAATTCTAAAGAAAATTAAGAAAAAATTTTCCTTGAATTTTACGGGTCTTTACATTACTCCCACCTCAGGGATTTACGTCCCCGTAAAGCTACATCAAAAACTAGGGAAACAAAAGAGGGTACTGAGCACGCATCTGAGCCTCCCGCTCCCATGTGCTCTCCTGGAGATTCCCGTGCCGCAGTCTGTTGCGCACAAGAGGAATCGATCATCCATGTAGGACCCGCTCCTGTCGATCCTCTATCTCCACCGGGACCTCCGTAAAAGTCGCCCCATCGTCAACGTCAAGCTCCCCATGGTCAAAGATGTGCGTCGGGTCGTGCACGTATCTCCTCAGCTGAGATACGTGGAAGACGTCGTGTACCCGGTGCAACTGAGGTGGTAGAGCCAGGCGATAAGCCACCTCACCTACCCTGCTGAGGACCTGGAAGGGTCCGATGAAGTGCGGAGATAACTTGTCGCCTCGGCCAAATCTCCGAATACCACGTCGAGGTGAGACCCGCAAGAAGACGTGGTCACCATCCTCGAACTCTAGTGGCCTCCGCCTCCTGTCAGCGTATGACTTCTGCCGGCTCTATGCTGTCCTCATCCGCTCCTGGATGACATGGACCTCCTCTGACGTGGCCCGGACCATCTCTGGTCCCACAAGAGCTGCGAGATTTCTTCTTTGCCGATAAGAGAAACCTGGTCTCATCCCCTGGATGAACCACATTCTTTGCCTAAAACAGTCAATCCTAACATGGATGATACTAATCCATACCAAGGATTACGTCGTAAGGCCTCGACGCTACTACTAAGAGATCCAACCGTTACTCTCGCCTCCAAGGGTTGAGTCACACTGTCGGCATCAGTGTGTGGTAACTGGTCTCCTCCAGTAGATGTCTCACAAGTGAGGGTCAAGTCAACAGTCAACTGGAACCTCTTAGTAACATCACAAAAGAGGACAGGAAAGAAAACATCACAAAGGTATGCGTCTTTTATTATTGCAGCTCAAATTACAAGACGCTACACAAAAGCAACATCAACATGGAACTAGAAGTACAAAAGACGTATCCACTAGTTCCGCTCCTGTACACCTGCTCCCAGAGCTCCATGATCGTAAGCTTCAGCTGCCTGAAGCTGTGCTCTCGCATGTTCACCTACTCCCTGTGGTCGGGGTGGACCTCCTGGTGGTGGTGGTGGCAGAGCCTCAAAGCGTCGTCCACCACCTGCTGCTCGGCCAGCTCCTCTGCCTTGTCCGCCTCCTCCCTGCGGACCGCCACGGTCGAACCTCTGCCTCTGCCTAGGTGGTTCCTCAACCGTCTGCTGCTCCTCCGGATGGCGGGTCGGGCAGTCACGAGCCATGTGACCCTTTCCGCGGCATGAGTAACACAACCTGATCCTTGCACGGCTAGCTCTGTTCCCACTCCGGGTGCCCTGCACCACTGGTCCTAAAACCCGAGATCGCCCAACTGCTGGTCTGGTCCTCCTGGACCTCTGCATCATCTGTCTACTTCCCACAGATGACTCGGCTTCTGATCGAAAAGCATGCGGTAAAGGCAGAATCTCCTGTACACGCTCGGGGTGTAGAGATACTGGCACAAACTCCACCCTGAAGAAGGTCTCGAAGTCTTCCCATGCTAAGTTCATCTCATCGCAAAACTGAAACAAGTGGCTCCACCACCTACCTGCTGCTGCGTGTAGTAGGCTCGCAGCGAGGATCACCATGAGGTCTGCTGGTGTCCTCACTAGCCTAAACACTCGTACCACTGCCTCCAGCCAGTCCTCTGCAGCCGGGGGATCCGTCTCCCCGCGAAACCTGGGCGGTCGCTGGCGCTGAAACTCATGCAGTGCGCTGAGGCGACGTGCATCGTCAGCGGCTGCTGCTGGAAGCATCGGGGGCTCGGCGGGTAGAGCTACCGCCGGTGCCGCTGCTGACAAAGGGCCCTGCACCGAGGCCTCGTCGCTCGGTGGGCTGTTGTCACGTTCGATTCTCGGAACCCTAGCTGGCTGCCGTCGTGGGGCCATCCTGAAGAAACAACGTAACACGATCAAACGATTATACCTGGTGAGCTGACCTGGTTTGAGCTGTTTTAAGGGGAAAAACCTTTGAAAACACACACACAATCAGTGTTTTCGTGCACAAAGTCGGAAATCAGTTGTCAGGGTCCTGGTGTATGGATACGTCGGCCGCCCGCACCAACACTGGACTCCCTGAACTGAAAACCACACTCGGTACTCTAAACACTATTGCTTCACAGAAAGAAACATCAGAGTTATAAGTTCTGCGGTAGAACCGAACTCCTTTGATACCAATTTGTCACGACCCGTCCTCGGGGCCCGTGCCGTGACTACCCCAAGCCCGCCTTCCATAGGCCAGGGGCTGGCGACTAGCACCAAAGGCGTAAAATCCCGATAACTGGGAAGGCATTGCCTTTATAAAGAAAACAAGCACCACAGAGTACAAGCGGAAGTAAAACACTAAGTACAAAAAGAAGAGCTGAAAAAGTAAAAAGGGGCCGGAAATACAAGCCCAACTGTAAAGTACAACTCGAAAGGGAAAACAGCGACTGAAAAGTAAAGCTGCTACGCTGAGATGTCCACTGGAAATCCCACCTGAAGGGTGGGTACAGATAGCTCCTCTGCTCCTCGGGTCCCGCCGTCTGCTCCGAGTATGTCCCGCCCAGTGGTCTGCCTCTGGGTACCGCCTCGTCGTATAGTCCACCTCCAGGTACCGTCCAGTCCTCGAACACTCGGCCTCTGCCAGTACTGGCCGTCGTCTGCAACCAACAAAACGAGCTGCGGGCATAGCCCGTGTAGGGGTGAGTATAACGATACTCAGTAGGGACCCCGAGACCGTCAAGGTCTCACTAAAACCAACAAGGATAACCACAAGAAGATCACAACAGATAAACTCTACTTAGGTATATGCCCATACATATACCTAAGTTATCAAGTAACCCATCTCAGTCATGAGGAAACACAAGAATCATGAGATCAACGGATAACCACTACCCAGGTATATGCCCATACATATACCTAAGTTATCAAGTAACCCATCTCAATCATGAGGAAACACAAAGGTCAAAAGTCTCAGCTCAAACCAGGATTTTCATTATCGAAACCGTAACTGCTGAAGAGCTCCGTCTCTAGAGTGTACAGTGGTCCTGTCACGACTCCGAGGTACTGCTCGCTAACCTAAGACTGCTGAAGTACTCCTCCTGTCGAGTACCGCGGGTCAGCCACCCAGACACAGTAGTGCTTCCCGCCGAGGTATGTCACCCAAACTCAGTAGTGCACACCCCCTAGTAGCCTGCTGAGGTACTCTCCGGACGAGCACCGCGGGTCTGCACTGTCACACAGGTAGTGCTCCGTCCGCCATGGGTCTGCACCTCAGAAAGTAGTGCTCCGTCCACTGGGCTAGTCGACTCACTCCGAGTCGAGTCGGTCAAGCAGTCGTCAGGTCTCAGCCAGCTACACGGTCTCCGTACATCGCACGCTCGTCACTGGGAGGGTCCGCTCCACGAGCTACAGGTCGATACTCCAAGTATCTCAAAGTCCCGCAAAGAAGTATCTCAAAAGTCCGTTTCGTCACAGGGGTCTCAACGCAACAGACGGCACGTCGATCGGACGCCCGGTCTGTGAGTTATTAGCCTTTTCGTCCCAGGGGCCCGGTTGGTTTCGAGTGCGTACCAATCCCGGCCGTATCTCATCTGTACCCCGAACTCCCATAGGGTATACTCATAGGGACCGTTACTAAACGTAAACACCAACGCCGCTGACGGTTCGTCAAACAGACGTCCTGTCTGAAAGATATCAGCTTTTCTGTTCCAGGGGCCCGGTTGGATTTCGGGTACAATCCAACCCGGCCATACTCCGACTGTATCCAAAACTCAGGCGGAGTATGTCAAAAGTTCCGTCTCATCAAGAGGAAGTCAACGAAACAGACGGCGCGTCAATCGGACGCCCTGTCTGTGAGTTATTGGCTTTTTCGTCTCCGGGGCCCGGTTGGTTTTTAAGGCAAAACCAACCCGACCGTACTCCACCTGCGTCCAAACCTCGGGCGGAGTATGCCAAAAGATCCGTCTCATTAAGAGGAACGCAACGCGACTGACGGCGCGTCAATCGGACGTTCGTGGCTCAAGATATGAGTGTTTCCGCTCCGAAGGCCCGGTTGGTTCCGTGAACGAACCAACCCGGCCAAACTCAAAGTAATCCGAAACCTTGAGTGCGATATACCGAAACGACCGTCTCGATCCAAGGATCATGTTGCTGCAGACGGTTCGTCATTCGGAGGTCCGAGGCTCAAGTTATGGGCTAAAAACCAAATCTGGTACGAAACGGGGGGGTCCGGGTCCGGGCCGACCCGACCCGACCCCCCCCCCCCCCCCGGGGCGGCGCGGCGGCCGGCGGAGGCGGAGGCGCGGCGGTGCGGCGGCGGCGGGCCGCGGTGGCGGCGGCGGCGGCGGGCCGCGGTGGCGGCGGCGGCGGCGGGCCGCGGTGGCGGCGGCGGCGGGCCGCGGTGGCGGCGGTGGGCTGCGGCGCACGCGGGGGCTAAGCCCCGCGGTTTTCCTGGAAAAACGGCGCGGCAACTGCCGCGCCCTTGATTGAAACCGCCCCACGTGGGGGCCGGTTTATATAAGTGAACCAGGGGGGCCGGCTGCCCCCCCCCCCCTCCTTCAAGAACCGCCCCCCCTCTTTAAGAGGGGGGTTTTTAAGGGTTGGCCGGGGAATTAAATTCCCCGGTTTTAAGTCATCCGGCCGGCCAGCTGGCCGGCCGGTTTTTACCAACGGGACCGGAAATTCCGGTCCCGCCTTTGACTTCCGACGCCGGCGGCCCGGCCGCCGGTCTCCTCTTCCACCGCGGCCCGGAACCGGCCGCGGTCTCCTCGTCCCGCCGCGGCCCGGAATAGGCCGCGGCGTTCGTCATCCGGCGCGGTGCGACGGCACCGCGCCCCTTCGCCGTGCTTTGATATTCATTCAACGTGGCGCGACGGCGTCGCGTTTCTATTATTTCTACCATGGTGCGTGCGACGGCATCGCGGAGATATTTGCACGTTCATCCGCGTGGTGCGACGGCACCACGCCACTTGCTTCCTCCCGCAAGATAAATCAACATAAACGTTGGAGGGGGGTTCGGCCGTGTTCATGCGGTCCGGCCCCCCTCACGTTAAATAAAAACCCAACATGAACATTCAAAGCCTCATGTTAGACATGCCAGATCCACGTTCAAGAAATGGAATAATTAAAGAATGAAACAACAATCCCCTACCTCGGGTATAAGTTCAAGGATTTGACTATGTCCGCGGAAGTCGACGTCGCGGAGATCGGGCGTCGCGGTAGTCGTTCGCCAATTCCGTTGACGAAGAGATACGTCCGATGAAGCACGTCGTTGGCGAATCCTTGTACGCCGACGAAGGTTGTCCGAGGAAGGTGCGGCGTTCTCACTCGTTGACACCGAAGACGAAGAAGAGCGGAGCGGCGTTCTTCGTCGGAACTTGAGCGTTCTACGTCAAGTCTTGAGGAAAGTTAAATAAAAAGGAAACAACAAACTCAAGAACCCCTACCTCGATAGTCGCACGTTGACGGAGTCGTGGAATATCGGTGTCGATTCCTTTGACGTCGGAGGAAGAGTCGTTGTCGATGGCGTTCGTCGCGGAAAACCGTCGCGGAAGAGATGACGCAGAAGAAGTACGTCGCGTCGCGGATACAGCGTCGCGGATGGATCGTGTTCTTCGGCGGAGAAGTTCTTCGTTGAAGAACGACGTTCTTCGCGTTCTTCGTTGAGTTTGAAGAAGAAGAAGAGGAGCTCTCCACCTCTCAAGAAGACAAACGATCAACCCAAAATAAAATAAGATAACATCTTATTTTATTATAACAAAACATAAAAGAATTTCAAAAGTTTGAAATTCAAAAGAGTTTAACCCCCAAAATTAATTAAGTAACTTAAGTCAATTAAGAGGGGGTTAAGGGAATTTGAAAAGTCTAGGGGTTCGTGTGGGCCCCACCACACTTAATCCTCCCAAGGGAGGTTAAGTGGGTGTGGGTCCCACTTCCAACCCCCTTAGGTAGGTTTTTAACAAACTAAAAATAAAATTTGTCTTACACAAATTTTATTTAACTCAACTGAAAACCCCAAAACTTAACTTTCAACCCGCAACAAACGCAACTCCCGAAAAGGTTTCTTTAAGCGAATATCGGCGCTGCGAGTTCATCGGTGCCCTCGGATTTCAATTCCGAGCACCGGATCAAAAGTTAGGAAATCCCGCTCGTTCGTTCACTGAACGTACCCAAGCCAAACTTCGGAAATTAATTCCGGGCACTCCGGGCCTCGGAATCAGGTGCCGTCTGAAACCGCGCTCTTGTAAAATTCTAAAGAAAATTAAGAAAAAATTTTCCTTGAATTTTACGGGTCTTTACAATAATGTTGAAAATTATGAAGTTAATATCAAAAGGTTATCAAGGTATATTGTGGACTATATATAAAATCTTAGGAGCAAATTTGATCGATTCCTTGATGGTTTGAAACCATTCCTCTGAAGGGATCTAGTCTCCCAGAATTTTTCGTCATATGAAGACATTGTTTTATGTGCTATCAAGACAGAAAATTAATTCTATAAGTCTTATGACTTTAAGGGAGAGAAATAAAATAAGAGGTTTTCAAAAACTCTAGTAAAGGAAATTATGAAATAGGGAAAAATTGAAGAGTTTAATTTCAAAACTATAGAAATTGTGGGAAGAATCACCCTGGCACTTGCCTGAAGAGAAAGTGAGTCTGTTATAAGCTCAGAGAAAAAGGCTACCTAACTCAGGATTGTTAGGGGAAGAAAGAAGCTACCAAAGTTTAATGATACAATTACAGGGAGGTGAGACATTATGCACAAGAATGTACTAACCATCTAGTAAATTTTCCCCCAAGAAGGACAAGGGAGAAGGGACAAGCTTATGCAGTCACGACCATATAGGTTGAAGTTCCTAATGATGTGGTGGGAGGTACATTGATCATTTCTTCAAACTTTGCCGATGATTTATTTTATTATTGATCATCGTATTCATTTATATTTTCCTAGTCATCTTTGAAAATTAAACACGTCTAGTTTTATTTCATAAAGGAGTTATCATTATAAAATCCTAGTAGATGTATCATTTCAACAAAGGCATTTCGATTAGTCCCCCTCATGACACATGAATTTTCATTAGTTTTAACCTTATCATCCTATCAATGGTTGATTATGATATAATTGTCAGTATGAATTGGCAATCAAATTATGATGTGATTATATATTGCAAGAACAAGGAAGTTACTATTTTTGATAATGATGTATAATCCCTTATTCGTTTAGTAGAAGCCAACCCATTGGATTCTCATCTAGATCCACCCCTAGTATCTCTACTGAATTCAATTAATGTGGAGGAAGGGAATGAAATAAATATGGGTGTGGAAAACAATGTACAAATAGAGGATGTACATATTGTGTAAGAATATGTTGACGTCCCTATAGAGGATTTACCTGGACAACCTCCAGAGTAATAAATTGATTTTTTCGTTGACTTAATTCCTTGTTCAAGGCCCATATCAGAGACCCATTATAGAATGGACACTATGGAGTTACTGGTACTAAATAAAAAATTAGAGGAATTGAGTGATAAATTATTTATTCTACCTAGTGTTTCACCAGGGGTAGAACCTTTCCTCTTTGTATGGAAGAAAGATGCATCCATGAGGTTGTGCATTAATTACAGAGAAATAAATTCTATAAAAATAAAGATTAAGTGTCCTCTTCCACGAATTGATGATTTATTTGATCAACTTCATGGAGCCCAAAATTTTTCAATGATTGATCTTCGATCTGAATATCATCAGTTGCTTGTGAAGAAGGAAGACATTACAAAAATAGCATTTTAAACTAGGTTCATGCATTGTGAGTTTACAGTAATTCCATTTTCACTAATTAATGCACTATATGTTTTTATTGATATCATGAAAAAAAATTTCAAGGAATATCATGATAACTTTGTAGTGGTGTTTATTGATGATATTCGGGTATACTCTTAAATTCATGAAGATCATGAAAATCACTTTCACCACTATTCTAAATACAGTTAGAAGAAATAAACTATATGTGATGTTTAGCAAGTGTCATTTTTGGCTTCAATTAGTTTTGTTTCTCATCCACATTGTCTCTAAGGATATAATATATGTAGATCCTGTGAAGACAAAGGCTGTGGAAGATTTTCCTAGTCCAACAAATGTAACTGAGTTATGTAGTTTTATTAATTTAGCATGTTATTATCAGTGTTTCATTCATAACTTCGCCCATTTAGCCATCCCAATGACCAATATCACAATAATTGGGGTTATTTTCATATGGAAAAAGGAATGTGAAGAATTTTTTGATGAATTGAAGAGGAGGTTAGTGAATGTTGTTATCCTAACCCTAATATAGGGGAATGATGGGTTAGTTATCTATAATGATGCATCAAAGAAAGGAATTAATTGTGTCCTTATACAGAATGATTGAGTGATTACATATACATCTACGAGGTTAAAAATATAGGAAAAAACATCTTAACACATGATCTTGAGTTGGTAGTAGTAATCATTGCTCTGAATATTTGGTGATATTAAGTATATGGAAAAAATGTGATATATATACAAATCATACGAGTTTGAAATATGTACTATCATAGAAATAACTCAACATGAGACAAATGATATGGAATGAGCTACTCAATGATTATGATTGAAAAATACACTACCACTCAGGGAAGGAAAATAAGGTAGCAGATGCTTTGAGTACAAATTAACATGGAATTCTGAACAAGATTAGAGTTGAAAGGGATCCTTTATTCATGGATCTAGTAAATATTGATATAGAAATTATCATGGAAGGTTAGATATCTCCACATTTTCAAATGATTGATAGAATTTCTTTACGGGAATGGATAAAATTTTCTCAGGCTGATGATGATGAGTTTCAAAAGAAAAGTATTTCTATAAATGATGGGAAGATGACTGAATTCATATATAATGGTGGAATTTTTAAATTCAAATAGAGGATTTGTGTTCCAGCTATTCTTGAGCTATATAAGGAACTATTGGATAATGATCATAGCTCTAATTTATCTATGCACCATTGTAGGATAAAGCTGTATAGAGATCTAAAGGAAAACTTTTGGTGGGAAAACTTGAAGAGGGAGATTGGTGATTATGTGTCAAGATGTTTGGTTTGTCAATAGGTGAAGGCTGGAAGACAACATACTGAAGGAGTCATGCAACCCATTTTTATTGCTATGTGGAAATCGGATGATATTAGGATGTACTTTGTCATGGGGCTACCAAAGACTCCTCGAAAGAATGATGTAATATGGATCATTGTTGACCGTCTTACAGAATCAATACATTTTATTAAAATAAGAGAAGATTTACCACTTGAACATTTAGCAAGAAAATATATTAATGAAGTGGTAAGACTTCATGGTGTGCTCTTATCAATTGCTTCTGATCACGATCCCAACATTACATCATAATTCAAGAAAATTCTTCAAAAGGCCCTAGATATTGATCTTCATTTGAGCACTCCCTACCACCCAAAAACTGATGGGGAATTTGAACAGACTATTAAAATTTGGAAGACATGTTGAGGTCTTGTTCAGATGAATTTCATGGAACATGGGATCATTATTTACCTCTTGTAGAAGTTTCCTATAACAACAACTTCCACTCAAGTATTCATATTGCACTATATTAACCATTTTATATAAAGAGATTTTTTACGCTAACTTGTTGGGATCTTGTGGGTGAATGAAGTCTCATAAGCCCAGAACTTGTTGGGGAAACAATGGAATATATGAATTTATCCAAAACCATATCAAAATAGCTCAATGTAGGAAAAATATCTATGCAGATAACCAAAGGAGGGATTTGGAAATTCATTAAGGAGATCATGTTATCTTAATTTTATCTCCGTGGAAGGGTATTTTAGGATTTGGTAAGTAGGGAAAATTAAGTCCCTGGTACATCGGACCTTCTGAAATTCTGGATCAAATTGGAGCCATAGCTTACTATTTGGAAATACCACGAAGTCTCTCCAACGATCACAATATGTACCACATATCAATGTTAATGAAATACATGCTAGACCAAACACATTTACTCACCTATGAAGAAATATAACATGAGCCTGATCTGTATTATTGTGAATATCCTATCAAGATTCTTGATACTAGAGAACAAGTTTTGAGAAATTGGATGACTCATCTGATAAAGGTTCTTGGAGGAACCATATGATAGAGAAAGCAACATTGGATCCTGAGGAGAATATGTTGAAGACATACCCAAATCATTTTAGGTAACTTTGTTTTTGAATTTTGAGGATGGATTTTTTTACAGAGGAGAGAATGTAACACCCCAAGGTTTTGAAAATAAATGAATTTTATAATGTATACATTAAACAAAACTTTTCCTCTTCTATGTTTTTAATTTCAAAAATTGGTCATCGAGAGTTGTGATTAGTATGTCATTTGGAGTCTGATAGAACAAACTAGATATTTGTGAATAGTAACATACCATTTTGAATAGTAATATGAATAGTAATTAGACCCTTATGAATAGTAAATAATGATAATATTATATTTTCTTAAGGTAATAAGATAATGAGATCTTAATTAATTTTTCAATGTGATATAATTCTAATTATACCTTTAAAATTGTTATTTTTAAAATTAACAATGATTTTATTTAAAAATTAAATTATTAAAATTTATAAAATTATTTTTGAAAAGTGTTTATAATTTTTTATTTCTATAAATAGAAAAATTGTAGGGGTTGATATTGGGGATTTTTCCGGAAATTCTTGATTTTTTGATGAATATTGAAAAATAGTAAAATACCATATATAAAAATTATCAGTTAAATACACTATTTATGACATCATAAGTGATGCAAGGCCACATGGTCATAACTCACAAGAACTTATTACTATTTGGGGTAACACAAAACTACACTATTAATTTTCACGAGGGAAATAATAAAATAATGAATTAATATTCCAAATTCACTCATCTCCTCCACTATGAAAACACCCCGCCACTCCCTCTTCTCTTCACTCCTCTAAGACTTAAATCTCCTCAATGTTCTACCCAAATAACCTTCCATATTCACTCCCCACGTCCAGTATGCACTTGGTCTTCAAAAATACTAAAACCCCTTCCCATAAAGTGGTTCCCAAGGAGGTTATATCAAGAGGTAAAGCACCTTTCTTTTCTGTTTAGTTTCATTTCTTGTTCCTTTGTTTTGTAATCATCTCCTTATCTCCTCAATTTAAATGAAAATGAAAGATCCAATATCATCTATATACTGGGATTAAAACATGTGAATTAAAAAACCATCATCAATATCCTCTCCCTCTCTTTTATTTTATAAACGAAATTAATATCTTTGAGGTTCCAATTTATAACCTTCTTGGATGACAAAGATACGTTCTTCAGATTATCCTTAATTACCGTTCATAAAAACCATTTTATGGTTCAACTATACTTTAATATATGTATTATAACCAAATTAAGAATCAAGATCCAATATACGTAAATATTATTAAATCGTATGAGAAAACTAATTCCTAATAATCAAAATACAACTAAATAATCTATGTGAATGTCATAAATATTTCATCTAATGATTCATCCTCTTTGCATGAAAAAAATGATAGAAATGACCATTAAAAATCTGTATGTTCATAAATAATATGTAATTTTAATTATGTAGATTTTCATTCATTCCACTCCATTCCTTAAAAACAAGTTAACTGATTATGAAAATAAAGAAAACGAACACTCCAGAACGATGAAATTCAATACAATAACATATCACTAAGGGTATAATTGAACTAAAAAATTTATGATAATATAAAAAATTTCTAATATGTTTTGAATTATGTTATTAATAAGTATAATTTCAGATTCTAGGAGCTTAAGTCCAAGAGAGGAACACGTTCATACAAAAGGTAAGGGTTTTCTACCCGAATCTCCAATTTCATTCTCGTTATTTTAATTTTTTAATCAACTCAATGAAATTATTATGTTTTATTATATACTCATCATAATTTTTTTGAGTTTTCTATATATGTACACAAACCAGAATTTTTCGTTATTTTATGGATAGTAACATGTTTTAAAAGGATCTTTCAAATTTTATTCCGAAATACAAGCCCAATTCAATGGAATATATCAATTTCTAATATATTTTCAAGGGAAATATATAATATGTTTATGTAAACCATTATATTTATTAAACCACTAATTTTATATTTAATTTAATATCTTTCATCACTTTGGTTTTTATACAATTATTTTTCCAAAATAACACTCCCTTTCAAAGTAAAAGAGTGATTATTTCAAGAATTACTCGAAGATTTTATATGATTATCTTCATCTATTTCAACACTCTTTTTTATTATTACGTATGATTGGGATTAATATTTAATGGTATCATCTACCATGTTTAATTTAATGGTTTTGGATTATTTTGGATTTGCATGTGCTATCTTTAAACCATTCACCAATTTACTCTGAATGGTAAGTGTTTATGCTTAATGTTTGGGAAAAGTTATTTACATTTCATATATTAGTTTCAATATGAATAAATATATGTTGTTTATGTTTATCTCCTTTCATATGAGGAATAAATTTGACATACTAAGTGTTGTTTTGGGCCCTCTATTTCCCCTCTGTGAATCAGTATGTCTCATGAGATAAACTACGATCTTGGCACAAGGCCTTGACAAAACGATTATATATGGTCTTGGCATGAGGCCTTGATGGTATGTCTATATTGTCCCAAAATATTCATTCCATCACTGTGAAAATATTATTTATGATTCATGTGGTTATTAGACTATTATAATACAAACTATTATGTTATATTATGACAATATTTACTCAGCTCAAATTTCTACCATATTATGTTAAAAATTATTTAAGGCATGTGTTTTCAATTATTTACCATGTATAATGCTTATGTTATCTTCCGCAGTATTTCTTACTCTTAATGAGAGTTTTAGCTCACCCATTTCTTATGTTTCATTATTTCAGGACATGAAGAATTTAATTATGTATGACATGATGAAATAACATTTGAGTTATTTATGTTTTCGTAGGTTTTTTTATGTTGTTTTTCATTTCATGTTGTAATGATGAACTTATGTATGTATCTTGATTTCAATAATACTAAACGACTTGGTCCTTCAGGATGCTTATTCCTTATTTATATTCCAATGTAATAAAATAAGTCACCATCTCTGGGAAACTTGGGTCGTGTCCTTACAATATGGATGAATCATTATAGTTACATCATTGAATTGTCTAGTGGAGGGATGTTAAGCTATTTATTGAATGGATTCTAAGTGTTATTTTAGATGTAGAGAGAATTCCTTAGATATTTCCTAAGGGTCATCCCCCTAAGGTATTATCTATATTCAATATCATGATTTCATATGGATTGGGACCAATAAATCATACATTATAAAATATTACATGTGGATCGACAAGTATTTCATCCATCTTTTTGCCCTATTTGTAGGATGTCTAGTTGAAACCTATTACTCCTTCATCTTAATTATTGGAGGTGAGTATGGGTGATCCTATGGTTTAGAATTGTATCCCTAGTGGTGATGTATCTTGTTCAGATACATTTCTGGCATTGGACAGAGCAAGTATTATTGATTGGGATCATGGAACATATGATCGACTTAATTATTAATGGATTTAGAGGCACGCCATCCAGCTCAATACCTTTTCAATAGGATGTCCAAATGATTTGGATTACATACCCAAGGACTAGCTGTAGTTTGATTGATGTTACTTGTCTCCTTGCACACACACAAACACACACACATATATATATATCTGTGTGTGTGTGTGCGTGTTTGTATATTTATGGGAATATATATTAACATATAACTATATAAATTCATGATGGGACCATATTCTAATTGTTTCTTGGATTGTTGGAGCACTTTCCTGGAGTATTTTTTGTACGAATTTTCCTTTTAGTTTATTTTTAGCAGTCATTATTATTATTATTAACCAAATTAGTAAACCACATTCCCACACACTACATATTACTAACTATGTATGTGATCACATTGGATGAACCCTATTGAGTTTTATACTCACACCCTACTCAGGTCGTCATTTCACCATAATACACAAGAATATTTCCACTTGGTTACATGCATAGGTTGGGACCAGTCTTGAGACAAATTGAGCATGATGGCTAAGATATGTATGTGGAGATCAGGTATGTGGTATGGATTATTGTACAAAATAGAACCATTCAATTTTACTTATGTTTATTTTATTCACTCCTATATTTGAGATCAGCTCATTGGGTGATCAATTTTGTATATTTTAAATGGTTTTTTGGTCCATTACTACATTCCATTTATTATTATGGAATGATTCTATTTAGTTTTGTTTTTTCTTATGCACTCCATATTTAGCATCTATGGATGATACATAGTTATTTCCATTTGTTTTATTTCACTAATATTAGAGAATACTCTATCCACTATCACACCCTAGGCACTCATTGCTTGTTGTAAGCCTCTACTATATGGGGAGGCAGACTTGAGTCCATGTGGTGTTCTATCTTAGAGAACCGAATTAGTGGAATCTAGGTTGAGGTTCAAAATAAACCAAAAACTTATCTATATCCTATTTTATGGGTGGATATTGGTTATTTGTATTAAATTATTCAATACATGTGTCACGACCCGACCCTACCCGGGCTCGATCTGCAACTACCCCAGGCCCGCCTCCATAGGCCAGGGGCTTGCGACCAGCACCGAAGGCACAACAACTCGGGGAGGCCTTTGACTAAGCACCTATACACACGCACACGCAGAAAACTCAATGAAAAAGTGCAGATTAAAAGAAAAGACAAGCAGAGTAAAAGGAACAACTGCTATATATATACCACAAAGTGCATCGACCTCTACAAGTACAAGAAAAATGCTGAAAAGGAAAAAGGGTAAAACACGCGCCCAACCAAAAAGTGCCACAACCCGGCAACAGGTAAACAAAAAGGAACAGCTGACAGGTCTCCCACCTGGAACCCGGCCACGACCACCGCATGTGGTCCAAGCTCCCAAGCTGCTACGCTCCACCGAAGCCACGCTCCATCTGTCCGCCGTCTGCAAGGGCACACCAAGTGTGGGAAAAGCCCAAGCACGGGTGAGTATAAAGATACTCAGTAGGATACCCCGAAGGCTCAATGGAGCAACAAAAGGAGGTACCGAAGGGTGAGTAGTAGAGAGAACAGAAAAGTAAAGGAGTACAATAGAGAGAGCAGTAAAGAGTCCAGCTCAACCCAACAAAAGGAAGGAAGTAGACTCGTCCAGGCACAAGGAGCTGGAAATGGTGAGAAGATGAACTTCCCGTCGAGTCTTCTCTGCCTATAGCAGGAGAGTAGACTCGTCCAACCACAAGAAGCTAGACACGGAAAGCATGTGGCATACCCTGCACGTCTTCACCTCACCTGGAAGCAGAGTAACCAAACCCAAGAAGTGGGTACCGGAAACAAGGTATATACATATCCCTTTGCTCAATCAATAAGCCCGAACATCGTCATAAGGGGATCTCCGTCTCGTAGCTCAGCCCAAGAAAGGTGTCGCCAATAGTCCCAGAAGTAATCACCATCGATGCCCAGCATCCCGCACGTCTGCCCTGAACCGCAAGCCAAGGGGCTCAGTCACCGCACCTTGATACTATCCGCTTTGTGCGGCACTGACTCGCCTGCACGGTTTTAGATCGCGTCACAAGAACGCGTCTCGGTGGGGAAAGTGCCCCTCATGCTTGAGAGTTCTAGGGAAAGTCAAACCAAACCTCTTCACTACCCTGCAGTCGAGAGGTCTCCTCAAAGACAAAGTCTTTCCATCACCGACCCGTACAACCAAGGGTCCCGCTCCGGTAATCACGGAGGTAAGCCACAGACTAGCCTAGTAGAAAGGACTGAGTCTGGAATGCCAACAAGTGCCCCACTGCACAGCCCCACTGGAGGGTAATTCATAACCAAATATCAGGTGACCCACTTCCAAACCCTGTTGGAGGGTAAACCTTAATACATTGTCAAGCAACCCACTGCCCAGCCCCGCTGGAGGGTATACCATAATCAGATATCGGGTGACCCACTGCCCAGCCCGGCTGGAGGGTAAACCCTAACACATCATCAAGCGACCCACTACCCAGCCCTACAGGAGGGTAAACCAAATTACATCATCAGGCGACCCACTGCCTAGCCCCGCTGGAGGGTAGACCTGGAATAAGTTGACAGGCGACCCACTGCCCAGCCTTGCTGGAGGGTAGACCTGGAACTAGACGACGGGCGACCCACTGCCCAGCCCTGCTGGAGGGTAGGCCCTAAGAGGTCGTCAGGTGACCCACTGCCCAGTCTCTGCTGGAGAGTAGACCCTAAGTGTCGGGTGAACCAGTACCCAGTCTCTACTGGAGGGTAGACCCTAAAAGTGTTGGGTGACCCACTACCCAGTCTCTGGTGGAGGGTAGATCCTAGAAGCCGATGAGTAACCCACTGCCCAGCCCCGCTGGGGGGTAAAACTCAGAACTTCTCTGGCCACATCCACTGAAGGGTACAACACTTGCCAACCAAATGCGGAGTGGGTATCGCACAACCACCCAACTCCATCACAACTCACCCTGAGGGGTTCAGCGCCTGTTCCAGCACTGGGTGGCTAGCACCGCTACCGGCCATTCCATCGAGAGCGAAACCAGGGGGAGACCACTAAACCCTGCTGGTCAAACAAACAAGCACAAAGCCAGGGGATATAAACTCCACCCTGCTATCCCAAACCAACGAGCACAAAGGGACCCTCTACGCCGCGAGAGGTCCAAGTACGCAAGGCAGAACTCGGCACGCACATGGGGACCACACAACATGCGGCCCCACGTCAACCCCAATTGGGCGCACAAACGTCTCAGGTACAAACCACACGTACCTCCAAGTGCTCCCGTATACCACCAGAGTATACGACGTCCCAGCCCAAAGGCTATCGTGCTCACGACACCTAGCGTCAACGCGAAGGCGTGACGTAACAACTCTACCTCAAAGGCCCAGGCATGGCCAACCACATCTCTTTAAACACCAATATCACTCTCCCAGGAGTGCACGCGTTCACACGCCAAGGGTCCGCTACGGACACGGTAGAAGGACCGCCACTAGAGCACCTTCCATGCTTCCACATTTAATAAGATCGTGTAAAAGGCTCCGCTCGACTAAATGGATTACACCATTGTAATCGTCGCAGAAAAACACGCGAGATAGACTACTTACTCACCCAAAATGGTCAACCGGTGGAAAATGAACTATTCACCGTGACCAACCCGCATGGGGCCCAACCCAGAATCCCAAAACTAAACAAAAGGATCACGCCACTGCGATCCCCTCGGAAAAACACACGAGATTGAGTAGTCAATCGCCCAAAATGGACACCCTGTGAAAAGGGCATTATTCACAGTAGCCGGGTCGGGTGGGACCCACACCACGTCCCCGAAAAGGTCGGGTGAACTGCACCATCGCAAAGCTCTTGGAAAAGCACGTCAAATTGACTGCTTACTTGCGTGGGATGGGTACCCGGAGAAAAAGATGCCTTCCGGCGTACCGCACATGTGCAGTGCCACGTGGGACCCGCAACCTGGTCCCGAAACTCAACGAACGGATCGCATTGTTGCGATCCTCTCGAAAAAGCACACAAGATGGACTACTCACTTGTTCAAAACGGTCGCCCGGTGATAAAGCTGGAAATCAACGTCAAATCCCGAAACGACCCCTGCGGGGCCCGCACTGTCGTGCGGAATTACAGCGGGCAGTCTACGCCAACACGATGCCCTCGGAAAAACACCCAACATCGACTTCTCGCATGCCCCGAACGGACGACCGAGGAAAAAGTCGCTAGAAGCTGCACGCAGCTCAAAAGACGGGCTGTGGGGCCCATGCCTCAACTCCAGCCTCAACGCTCGGAACTGCATTGGAAACCTCCGCCTCAGTGCCAGGGTCACAACACCGCTAACGGCGCTCAAAACGGATGGCGGACGCGTCCACGCCGTCCAAAACAAGAATCCCGGAAAAATGCTCGTCCACTTATAGACACGCCGCGCCTCTACGGCGCCTCGTTTGGGGAATTAAAAATTCCCGAAACCATCTCAAAAAGACCGTATCTGCGTCAGGTCCGTGCCGCCGCATACTGCACGCAAAACGGACGCCCGTAGCCCAAAATACGGGCGTCCGAAGGCTGAGGGGCAAAGCCCGTTGGGCCGGACCGGCCCGGTCCGGCCGGTCCGCCCTGCTTGGGCCGGCCCGCGCCGGCCGGCCCGGTCCAGCCGAGCCATGGGCCGCCGCTTCGCGACCCGCTCCCCTTCACACCCGCGCGGCCGCCTCGCGAAATTTTCCACCGACCGGCCACGAGGGTCGGTCACTTATCCCACAAAACGACCCGCACAGTGCGGGTCGTTGTCGCACCGCACGGGGTCGCCGGCTCGCGGCCCCTCTCGCTCTCGCCGGCGCCCTGTCGGCGCCAACGGCTGCCGCCACCGCGGCCTTCCGAAGCCGCCGCTGCCGCCGCCGCCGCCTTCTGAAGCCATGGCTGCCGCGCCGCCTGCCTGGAGCCGAGCCGCTCTGCCGCGCCGTCTCGCCGGACCGCCCTGCCGACCGCCAGAAACCGCAAAACCACCCCCAACTTCGCCGGGCCGTTGCGGATGCCTCGGAGCTCTGATTTCACATCCGAAAGGTGCGTCGGAAAGCTCGGATTGAGATCTACTAATATATGGGCTTTGTTCAAAGATCGGGCGGGAATTTGATTGTATAAATCGGGCTCAAAGAATGCGGGAATTTAAAAACAGAGACAAAATAAAACTCCTACCTCGCGGGGCTTTTCCCAACACTTCCGGCGTGATCTGCCCCGCGCCGTTGCCTCACCGGAGTTGGATCTCCGGAGCTCGCCTCTCCGGAGCATGCTGGAATGGAGTAGGGAAGGGGTGAGGGTGTGAGGGAGGAGAAGGGGAGGAGAAGGAGGGGGTGCGGGTTTAAATAAAAACACTTAAACACCCCGCCCGACACGCCCCCGACTCCGCTCCCGAAGCAGACAAAAAGGAGGGCGTCCCTGGGGTAAACACGACGCTTCGAGCACAACAGCGGTCTCGGAAGTTTAATCCAAGGCCCCGTTCAAATGTTATTAAACTTAGCGCCCGGGGCCG
Organism: Viscum album; assembly: GCA_963277665.1. Taxonomy (NCBI): domain Eukaryota; kingdom Viridiplantae; phylum Streptophyta; class Magnoliopsida; order Santalales; family Viscaceae; genus Viscum; species Viscum album. The sequence continues at coordinate 394,314,071 of OY728151.1, read as the reverse complement.
CCAAATTACAAAAACGCCCCTGGGGCCATTTTTCACAGACGGCCCGCACCCGCAAAACTTACACCCCTCCTAGGGTAAACGGAATGCTACGAACTCAACGGTGCCCTCGGTTTTCCAATCCGAGCCACCTTTTAGGAGATACTAGAATTTCGCCATTAAACGAATAAATTAATTAATTAATTTATCCGTTTAACCTTCCGAAAGCGAGCAAGGGTTCCAAACATCCCGCGCCGACCAGTTTTATGTCGTTCCTAGGGTAAAAACACTATTACGGACCCATCCGTGCACTCGGATCCCTGATACGGAACATAGTTTAGGAGTTATCTCATTTATTTAACATTCACAGTGTGAACGCACTGAAAAACTAATTCCAGCCACTCCGGGGCTCGGAATCGCACGCCGTATGATGGCACTGCTCTGGAATATCATCAAGAATATTCCAAAGTCTTTCACAGAAAAAACTGGGTCTTACATCATTCCCTCCTTCAAGCTTTTCGTCCACAAAAAGAAAAACTAGGTAGCAACACAGGGTACTAAGCCCACACCTGTCTTTCCAATACCCAGAAGAACCCACGCACAACTCTACGTCACCGCACACAGACTAAAGGATTGATCTTTTCATGTGAGGTCGGCCCTTGCCGATGTCGTGCACCCACTCCAAACTTTGGACTTAGGGAAAGGTGGTAGGGTACCTCACCATACCTTTTCATGGTCTCACACGGTCCGAAGTCCCTCGGGGGTAGCTCACCTCCCTGGTCAAACCTCTACGTCGCACGCCGCGACTGCAATCACCGCCCGCACCTGGAACAAGGCCCGATGATTCCCTACTCCAGAATATCCATATGGTGGAACACCCAAGGATATCTGGTCACGCAGGGCTCCACAGTCGATGCTCTCTTACACGCTCAAAAGGAGAAGGAGTCAACAACATCGACTAAAGGAAAAGGTCTCGCCCCTTTCTCCTTACCACCACAGGGTTACACCCGACGCCCTGTGTCACCTTGGTAAAACCTCAAACAAGGAGCAGGGAGAAAATCCTTCCACACGTAGAGCCTAACAATTCTACTGAAAAATTAGAAGATTCGCAAGGGGTACCTCTCACCATCCCATGCCCTACAGGATCATAGACATCCAAAGCTCACGGCTACCCGCGGTCCCAACTGTCAGCTCCCGGAGCCTGACGTGGACTGCCTAGTGGTGATGGGGAGATCTCATAACATCGTCCCCCACCCTCAGCTCCTCCCGCTCCTCTGCTAGCACCACCTCTCTGGGTACTACTCCGATCACGGCATTGCCTCCGTCGTGGTGGTGCACCTGCTGCCTGCCCGAAACTCTCAGCAACTCGGGTCAGGCAGTCTCGTGCAAAGTGACCTCGCTCGTCACAAGCATAGCACCGGTGCTCTCTGGGCTGCCCTGGTGCCCTCTGGCGCCACTGTGGTGTACGACCATGGCCCGGGAACCACTCACAGAAGGGTATCCTCGGCTGAGGCCCTGCACCCTTTTCGCCATAGTGGTATACAACCACATATCCGAAACCGGTAGTGGGAAGGACACCTGTATCGAGATCCTGACCTCCGGCGCCTGCTAGCTATGGCAGACGTCCCGGATCCATTGCGCCCTCTACCACCACCAACCGCAAGACATGACAGGAAGCCCTCTGTCACCAGTGTTTTCTCTAGCACCCCAGCATATGTGGAAATGCACAAGGGTACTCTGACAGCACGAATCTCTCAGCAGAGACCCTGCTCAAACTTCTGCGCTTAGAGGTTATCGTCACGGACCAAGTCTGGGTAAAAGCGTGCACGGTCTGTGAAACTAGCCACGTACTTGGCCATCGTCATCCCTCCCTGTTGAAACTGCAGGAGCTCCTGAATCCGAACGGAGTGCAAGTAGGAGGGGAAAAACTCCTCACGGAGCAACAACTGAAAGTCACCCCAATGAAAGAGAAAACTCGTCAAGAAACTGAGTCACCAGACTCTACCAACGCTGAGCTTCTCCACGAAAAAGGGTGGATGCCAAAGCCACTCTCTGATCTGTCGGCGTCTGCACAAGCCTGAAAAGGCTAACCACTGCCTCGAGCCAAACCTCTTCTGCCCGAGGGTCTGGCTCACCACTGAACCTTAGCGGTCTCTGCTGCCGGAACTCACGGAGCGTGCTCAACCTGCGCTCGAGCTCATCCTGCTCTGCTGAAATTGTCTGCTGCTCAACAGGTGGGGGTGCTGATATCGGCCCACCCGGAGAAAGGGGCTCGCACGATGGGTCCTGGACTGTGGCCTCGTAGCTCACAGGGTTGTCGTCACGCACCCAAAGCTGGTATCCGGGATGGCTGTCTTCACAGAGACATCCTGATCATTATCAAGGAGTGTCGCGGTCAGATGAGCATATATGTATATACCAATATCAACAATGGGGAGCTGACTCAAGAAGGACAGTCAAAGACTCAATCCTACGTGATGCACAATCCAATTTCCCTGCAACAAGTGTCTCAACATGCCGAGTCGACAAGAGGGTTATCATGGTCCTGGTGAATGGATACGTCGGCTGCCGCACCATCACTAGACTCCCTGGCCTAAGAGCCCCTCTCGAGACACATCCACACTGTTACCCTATATCCCAACCAATTCCTCTTTTAGGGACGTCCGCACAACGTCCCAAGGAACGAACCACCTCTGATACCACTTTGTCACGACCCGACCCTACCCGGGCTCGAGCCGCAACTACCCCAGGCCCGCCTCCATAGGCCAGGGGCTGGTGACCAGCGCCGAAGGCACAACAACTCGGGGAGGCCTTTTCCTAAGCACATGTACACACGCACACCCAGCAAACTCAATGCAAAAGTGCAGAGTAAAAGAAAAGGCAAGAAAGGTAAAAAGAACAACTGCTATATATATACCACAAAGTGCATCGACCTCTACAAGTACAAGAAAAATGCTGAAAAGAAAAAAGGGCAAAACATGCGCCCAACCAAAAAGTGCCACAACCCGGCAACAGGTAAACAAAAAGGAACAGCTGACGAGTCTCCCACCTCGAACCCGGCCACGACCACCACACACGGTCCAAGCTCCCATGCTCTTATGCTCCACCGAAGTCACGCTCGATCTGTCCATCGTCTGCAAGGGCACACCAAGTGCGGGCAAAGCCCAAGCAGGGGTGAGTATAAAGATACTTAGTAGGATACCCTGAAGGCTCAAGGGAGAAACAAAAGGAGGTACTGAAGGGTGAGCAGTAGAGAGAACAAAAAAGTAAAGGAGTACAACAGAGAGTGCAGTAAAGAGTCCAGCTCAACCCAACAAAAGGAAGGAAGTAGACTCATCCAGGAACAAGGAGCTGGAAACGGTGAGAAGATGAACTTCCCGTCGAGTCTTCGCTGCCTATAGCAGGAGAGTAGACTCGTCCAACCACGAGAAGCTAGACACGGAAAGCACGTGGCATACCCCGCGCGTCTTTGCCTCACCTGGAAGGAGAGTAACCAAACCCAAGAAGTGGGTACCGAAAACAACGTATATACATATCCCTTTGATCAATCAGGAAGCTCGAACATCGTCATAAGGGGATCTCCGTCCCGAATCTCAGCCCAAGAAAGGTGTCGCCAATAGTCCTAGAAGTAATCACCATTGATGCCCAACATCCCACACGGCTTCCCTAAACCGCAAGCAAAGGGACTCAGTCACCGCACCTTGGTACTATCAGCTTTGGGAGGAACTGACTCGCCCACACGGTTTTAGATCGCGTCAAAAGAACGTGTCTCGGTGGGGAAAGTGTCCCTCATGCTTGAGAGTTCTAGGGAAAGTCAAACCACACCTCGTCACTGCCCTACAGTCGAGAGGTATCCTCAAAGACAATGTCTTTCCATCACTGACCCGTACAACCAAGGGTCCCGCTCCGGTAATCACGGAGGTAAGCCACAGACTAGCCTAGTAGAAAGGACTGAGTCTGGAATGCCAACAAGTGTCCCACTTCACAGCCCCACTGGAGGGTAATTCATAACCAAATATCAGGTGACCCACTGCCCAGCCCTGGTGGAGGGTAAACCCTAATACATCATCAAAAAACCCACTTCCCAGCCCCGCTGGAGGGTAGACCATAATCAGATATCGGGTGACCCACTGCCCCGCCCGGCTGGAGGGTAAACCCTAACACATCATCAAGCGACCCACTGCCCATCCCTGCTAGAGGGTAAACCAAATTACATCATCAGGCGACCCACTGCCCAGCCCCGCTGGAGGGTAGACCTGGAATAAGTCGATAGGCGACCCACTGCCCATCCTTGCTGTAGGGTAGACCTGGAACTAGACGACGGGTGACCCACTACCCAGCCCTGCTAGAGGGTAGGCCCTAAGAGGTCGTCGGGTGACCCACTGCCCAGTCTCTTCTAGAGGGTGGACCCTAAGTGTCTGGTGACCCACTGCCCAGTCTCTGCTGGAGGGTAGACCGTAAAAGTGTCGGGTGACCCACTACCCAGTCTCTGCTGGAGGGTACACCCTAGAAGCTGATGAGTAACCCACTGCCCAGCCCTGCTGGAGGGTAAAACTCAGAACTGCTCTGGCCACATCCACTGAAGTGTACAACACTTGCCAACCAAACGCGGAGTGGGTATCACACAACCATCCAACTCCAGCACAACTCACCTTGAGGGGTTCAGCGCCTGTTCCAGCACTGGGCGGCTAACACCGCTACCGGCCAATCCATCGAGAGCGAAACCAGGGGGAGACCACTCAACCCTGCTGGTCAAACAAACAAGCATAAACCTAGGGGAGATAAAATCCACCCAGCTAGCCCAAACCAACGAGCACAAAGGGACCCTCTATGCCGGGAGAGGTCCAAGTATGCATGGCAGAACTCAGCATGCACATGGGGCCCACACGACATGCGGCCCCACGTCAACCCCAACTGAGTGCACAAACGTCTCAGGTACAAACCACATGTACCTCCAAGCGCTCCCGTATACCCCAAGAGTATACGACGTCCCAGTCCAAAGGCTATCGTGCACATGACACCCAGCGTCAACGCAAAGGCGTGACGTAACAACTCTACCTCAAAGGCCCAGGCACGGCCAACCACATCTATTTAAACACCAACATCACTCTCCCAGGAGTGCACGCGTTCACACGCCAAGGGTCCGCTACAGACACGGTAGAAGGACCGCCACTTGAGCACCTTCCATGCTTCCACATTTAATAAGATCACGCAAAAGGCTCCGCTCGACTGAATGGATTACACCGTTGTAATCCTCACGAAAAAAAACGCGAGATAGACTACTTACTCACCCAAAATGGTCAACCGGTGCAAAAGGTACTATTCACCATGACCAACCCCCATGTGGCCCACCCCAGAATCCTGAAACTGAACAAACGGATCACGCCACTGTGATACCCTTGGAAAAACTCACGGGATTGAGTACTCAATCTCCCAAAACGGACTCCCAGTGAAAAGGGAACTATTCACCGTAGTCGGGTCAGGTGGGACCCAGACCACGTCCCCGAAAAATGTCGGGCGAACTGCACCATCGCAAAGCTCTCAGAAAAGCACGTCAAATTGACTGCTTACTTGCGTGGGATGGGTACCCGGAGAAAAAGATGCCTTCCGGCGTACCGCACACGCGCGGTGCCACATGGGACCCACAACCCCGTCCCAAAACTCAACGAACGGATCGCACTGTTGCGATCCTCTCGAAAAAGCACACAAGATGGACTACTCACTTGTCCAAAACGGTCGCCCGGTGATAAAGCTGGAAATCACCGTCAAATCTTGAACCGGCCCTCACGGGGCTCGCACTGTCGTGCGGAATTACAGCGGGCAGTCTACGCCAACACGATGCCCTCAGAAAAACACCCAACATCGACTGCTCACACACCCCGAACGGACGACCGAGGAAAAAGTCGCTAGAAGCAGCACGCAGTTCAAAAGACGGGCCGTGGGGCCCGCGCCTCAACTCCAGCCTCAACGCCTGGAACTGCACTGGAAACCTCCGCCTCAGTGCCAGGGTCACAACGCCGCTGACGGTGCTCAAAACGGATGTCGGACGCGTCCACGCCGTCCAAAACAAGAATCCCGGAAAAATGCTCGTCCACTTAAAGACACACCGTGCCTCCGAGGCCCCTTGTTTCAGGAATTAAAAATTCCCAAAACCATCTCAAAAAGTTTGTGTCTGCGTCAGGTCCGTGCCGCCGTAGACGGCACGCAAAACGGACGCCCGTAGCCCGAAATACGGGCATCCGAAGGTCCGGCCTGTCCGCCCTGCTTGGGCCGGCCCTCGCCGGCCGGCCCGGTCTAGCCGAGACGCGGGCCGCCGCTCCGCGTCCCGCTCCCCTTCACACCCACGCGGCCGCCGCGCAGGATTTGCCACCGACCGGTCATGAAGGCCGGTCGCTCATCCCACACAACGACCCGCAAAGTGCGGGTCGTTGTCGCGCCGCACGGGGCCGCCGCCTCGCGGCCCCTCTCGCTCTCTCCGGCGCCCTGCCGGTGCCACCGGCTGCCGCCGCCGCGGCCTTACGAAGCCGTCGCCGCCACCACCTTCCGAAGCCACGATCTCCGCGCCTCCTGCCCGGAGCCGAGCCGCTCCGCCGCGCCATCTCGCCGGACCGCCCTGCCGACCGCAGGAAACCGCAAAACCACCCCCAACTTCGCCGGGCCGCTGCGGACGCCTCGGAGCTCTGACTTCACATCCGAATGGTGCGTCGGAAAGTTAGGATAGAGCTCTACTAATATATGGGATTTGTTCGAAGATCAAGCGGCAATTCGATGGTATAAATCGGGCTCAAAGAATGCGGGAATTTAAAAACAGAGACAAAATAAAATTCCTACCTCGTGGGGCTTTGCCCGACGCTTCCCGCGCAATCCGCCCCGCGCCGTTGCCTCAACAGAGTTGGCTCGCCGGAGCTCGCCTCACTGGAGCTCGCCGGAATGGAGGAGGGTAGGGGTGAGGGTGTGAGGGAGGAGAAGGGGAAGATAAGGAGGGGGGTGCGTGTTTAAATAAAAACACTTAAACACCCCGCCCGACACGCCCCCGACTGCGCTCCTGAAGCAGACAAAAAGGAGGGCGTGCCTGGGGTAAACACGACGCTTCGAGCACAACGGCGATCTCAGAATTTTAATCCGAGGCCCCGTTTAAATGTTATTAAACTTAGTGCTCGGGGCCGCCAAATTACGAAAACGCCCCTGGGGCCATTTTTCACAGACGGCCCGCGCCTGCATAACTTACACCCTTCCTAGGGTAAACGGCATGCTCCGAACTCAACGGTTCCCTCGATTTTCCAATCAGAGTCACTGTTTAGGAGATACTAGCGTTTCTCCATTAAACAAATAAATTAATTAATTAATTTATCCGTTTATCCTTCCGAAAGCGGGCGAGGGGTCCAAACATCTCGCGCCGACCAGTTTTATGTCTTTCCTAGGGTAAACACCCTATTCCGGACCCATCCGTACACTCGGATCCCTGATCTGGAACTTTGTTTAGGAGTTATCTCATTTATTTAACATTCACAGTGTGAACGCACTGAAAATTTAATTCCGGCCACTCCGGGGCTCAGAATCGCACACCGTCTGAAGGCGCTGCTCTGGAATATCATCAAGAATATTCCAAAGTCTTTCACAGCAAAAAATGAGTTCTTACAACATGGACACCTGGTTCTATTTTTTATTTATTATGTCTTTTATATAACTTTAAAACAATGATAGATACAAAATGTCACACTCTAAGATTTAGTAATCCTAAATTTTTATTATAAGGATAAAAATAATATAATTTCAATTATAAATGTTTATTTAAAATTTGATTTATTTTTTTTTCTTGGTAATTTATTTCTAATTTTTAGTGAGTTAATAATTATATTAAATACTTGCAGAACCCAGATAAAATATTTATTCAATGAATATAAAAGTAAAATAAATGATTTTTACAATATAATATGTAATAAAATTTGGATGAATTATTAATTTTTACAAATTTAGTATTAAAAAGACATATTATATATTATTTAATGGAATATATTCAAATTACATAAATTCTTGGTGTCTCTAGTGTCAAATTAAATGAATAGTGTCAAAAAATGACATTAATGATATTTATAAAAATAAACTTTTGTAATATTATTTAAAAATAATAAAATAATTTAAAATGAAAATGAGGATAAGATATAGTCTAAAATATCTTACCATGTCTAATTACGTTCAAATTTTAACATTATAAGTAATATTATAACGCTTTAATATTGAGAAATTCATTACCGTGGTTATAGGTGAAATTGTTAAACCAAGAGGTTAAACCAGATGATAATTTGTAAAATCACACATAAACCTATCTAAATTCCATTTAATGATAATATTGTAAATTTAAAATATTTTAATTCTAATATATATCCATTAGTAATCATTTTTTTTGGAATTTATTAATTATATTTTAATAATTTTAGTTATTCCTAGTGTGTCATTTCCCATCCTTATTAAAGAGAACCCATTATCTCTTTTTTACAAATTCATGAGAAATATATCTAAAAAAATATAACCCATTTCAATTATAAATGAACTAATAAAATTTATAGAGGTTATGTTATTTCCAAAATACTAACCTTTAGAACCTTAAGAGGATATCTAATGGAAGTATACTGAAGAAATAATTGCCTTTCGAGATTCATTCAACATTATTTATTCTTATACTACATATAAATTTTTTATAACCATTAAAAAATAATGTATAAAGTATCATAAATATACTAATACATTATTATTTTTATGATATGAGAATTATATATATATATATATATATATATATATATATTCCATCATAGGGAAATGAAAACATTGCTCTTACATATGCACAACGTATTATCTTCATATAGATGTGTAATTAGTTATTCATTTCCATATTTCATGGATATTTATTAATGTGGGTTTAAGGTTTATATATGATATCTATGAATTAATTATTTAAATTTAATTAAAACTTCACATAAAACTTGGCACATTCAATTCCATTGGAAAATGACAATGTTGCTCGTGCGTACGTGTGGACTACCACCTCCATGAAGTGGCAAGACTTGATTTTCATTTTTATTTTACATTGATGGTAATAATGATATATTTAATGAATATTTATGATATATATTATATAATAACTATTTTTAAAGGGTGGATTATTATTTACCTTTCTTTTGGTCTATCCATCAATAATTTAAAACATCATTCAATCTTACGTATGGCCTACCACCTCCATGATCAGTTTAATTCATTTTTATATGTATACATTTTATGGATAAATATAAATATTAATAATGAATAAATATGATATTTATATCATGATTAAAATTATAGGTATTATAGAACAATGGTCAAATTACAAGGATCAGGACTGTTAAACCAAAACATGCATCAAAAATGAAGTAGTTATCACCCAGAACAATGATTCCAATAAATTATTATTAATAAACAGTTGATAATATTTCATAAGTAAATCATATATATTATGATATATATGAGTATGATTATTTATTAACATTATAATAAATAAATATTTATTATACATGATTTTTTATTTATTATGAATATTTAACATACATCCTCAAATCCTTTTTTCCATTTTCTCCATAAACCACTCTACGGGTGAGAGGGAACCTCGCAATACCAGATTCCAAATTTCAAACACCAAGATACCAAATTTCAAACATCACAAACAGCCTCCAAAATCCACCCCAAAACATCAAAACACAAATTCAGATTTCAAATTCAAAAACCAGGATACAATCTTCAAAAACTACACATGACATTGCCTCGATCTGTGATCCTCCTTGTGGCAGGATCCCGGATTCTCAATCCTCACCTCGTTTTCATCACATAACCAGAAATCAGAAGCCCTCATAAAAGAATCATTTCCATTTTCAAAAATCCAATAGGAAAAAATATCACCGATGCATCAAACCATCGCCAAGATAGAACACAATTTCACATTCAAATCGAAATGAAAACCATATAACATCTTCCAACAAAATCGACTTCATCAAGGATGAAAACCAAACCACCTCCAAGAGTGATAATTTCCCATCACAGACATAAAAATCATCCAGGAACACCGAAGACCGATCAAACAAAACCTCCCAAAGCCTCTTGAAACCACCACTGTAGACCGACTCCGAGAGTGACAAAGGAGCAAGATACCAAGCAGAGTTTGAAGCGGAATGGACTCACGAAGAAGAACAACCACACCTAAAACCACCAACCTCAACCAATAAAGCATATCTCTATCATCCTCTATCCATCCGAAATATGAAAAATCAATACTGAAAAATCAACCAGGAACCAAACAACAGATAAGCATTGTGGATCACTGATTCAGCAAATGAAAAAACCAATAACAACGCATGGACTTCATAGAGGAACCAGTATATCCCGAATGGGTCAACCCATCATTGTATCCAAATCTCACAATATGAGCCTCACTGATGCCATCGCAAATGCCCAAACCACCGAAAATAATCCAAATCAAAAAATGAATGAAAAAATAGAAGGAAACTGATCATTACCAACATGCCAAAAAGAAGTCCTGATGCAACCAAGACCCATCGCCACCATTCGGGACACTCACAGAGACCATGACGACTCCCCTATGCAACCATCAGAGTCAAGGTGGCATCCCGCTAGTCGCAGAAGCTAGAACCTGGTTGTGAATCGTCCCCATGCCACCGAGGGATCCCAATCCATTGAAGAGGGAATGGAGTGAAAAATGGCAACCAATGGTGCAATAAATTCAAGACAGCCCATCCTAAGAACAGTTCCAACACTATAGAGGACCACCACCACAAACTCACCAAGAACGAGGAGGATCACTCTGCCAGTCCAATATGGATGGAGTCACATGTGACGAGTTGGAAACCCTAGAGCACGAAGCCCCTTATAGGCTCATCCTTGATCCTCAATATTGAATATACATATTGTAAGATATTTCTTTTCTCGCTTTTAATAATGGGATATATATACCATATTCACAAAATTTGTGTGTAGTGTATGTAATACCCCATTAACATGTTATATAATCAAATTTCATATTTTCATGGTATTAAAAGTTAAATTTCATGGTTTTATTTCATGGGGCGTATGATCAAAAATTTACCAAAGTGGTAAGGGTTTTATGTTACAATATCATAATATGTTAGTATCATTTATGATTATGTTATGATGATGAAATTTCATTATATACTGATAATTAATCCATTAATATTATTATAATCTATTTATTTTAATATATTGCATGGGTTCCTTTAATTTTCTTCACATTATTAAGTCATGATATGAGAACAATGTTCATAAGGAAAACTGATTTTAATTCATTCTTCAATCAAAATTTTTTTTATTTCATATCTATACTATCTAAAAATGTGGCCAATTATGATTTTAATATTCTAATATAATGATTAAAATTAATTTTCAACACTGAATGATTTTTTTTTTAAAATGGTTTAATTATAATTTTATTGTTTTTTTCAAATGAGTTACTTTTGACTTTTTATTGAAAATATGAAAGTAATATTTGTACTAAAATAGACTAAATGAATGGAATTTAATTCTCTTAAAACTACTCAATTATTTTAGTCTTAATTTATATGTTTAAAAGGTTATTTACAAATAAAAGTTTTTCATTAATATTTGGGATAATTATATAGGTAAAAGACTGATTTCAAAAAAAGGTATTTTCTCAAGAAATACTCCAGTGATATTTTAAATAAACATATTATTTATGATAATATACTTTTATGTCACTTATGATTTAATTAGGATGTGATTCAAGGATACCATATATTTTATCTATCTAGAGGGTATATGATTTTGATCAAAATATGTCTATAAAACCTATTTTTCTTTCTATAGGTTTAGTTATGATAAAATGTTAAATGTTTTAATGAACATGTTGAATACATATGAATGGTATATGATAATTTGATAGATGAGACCATTATAACCCTTGAATAAATTTGGAAAATATTCATGACTCATGAGATAAATATGTTATGCATGAAACCGATTCTATATTCCTATCATTATTCATGAAACTGGTTCTCATGACCATAAGATTAAAAATGTACTTGTCTTACATATCCATAAGATTATGTGTGGACCGAGCATTCATGTCGATAATGTTAGGACCATTATGATAATGAAGAGTATCATTTTTAAGAATTTCACTTTATTGTCAATGATGTTTGAGAAGAAAGGAAATCACATCTGTTTTTATAAGTGGATGATCATACTCCTGTTCATAATCTAGAAAACAGATTATATTTTCATAATAAATCCGATTGGATTTAGAAGGAATGATATTGTTGGAAGTTAGATAAGTTATAATACCTTTTTTGGTAAATATGATGATATTTTTCTAGTTTTTATTTCAAAAATATTATAAGTTATTTAGATAAATTATGATGAAATTATTATGAATGTATGGTGGAGAAAATGTGCTTCCAATAATTTTTTATTTGTTAGTACTGAAAGATATTGTTGGAGGACAGAAAATCAACATGATTTCTTTTGCCGAATCATATTTTATGGTGGTATCATTTAATAGGGTTTTCCAAATTTTTGGGGTTCAGAATTCAAAGGAGTGATAACATAAGAATGATGGATTTCCTTGAAGGTAAAATGAAAATATAGAAATTGTATTAATTTTTTAATGATCGGGTTTTGTGAAGGGTGGTTTGTAAAGGCACAAAGGTTTGAAAGGAAAGAATCATGATAACAACGCTACCAAGATTAGAGTGTCACCAAAGGTTGTATTATAGGGATGAAGCTTCATTAAAATGATAAAGGAATGGGTTTCATGAAATATTAGATGAGATTTACAAAGAGGTGGAGCATCAAAAATGCTGATAACAACCACTGTAATTATGAGAAGTGGGACATCATGAGATTGAGATGGTTTGACAGTGATCTCTATGATGAAAAAAATATCAATGGAGCATCGAGAAAGAAGGAGAATTTTGAAGATATTTTTGAGTGATACAAAAAATGTGCGGGGGGGTGATGGAGACAAGCCTATAAGTTTGATATTAACCCCACAACATTTTTACAGAATTAATCTGAGTAAAACCAAAATCACTCTAATTTTCAAAAGGTCAAAGTGCTCCATTAAGAGGGATTTTTATTTGAGATTGAGCATCACGAAAAGGCCATTAAAGTCTGTACTGATGACAATTATCTTAATTAATGGTTGATTAATGATGATGGTAAATCTTAAATTGATTTAGTATGGTTTTCTAAGGTCTTTGGTTCAATGAATGAAATTTTATACACCAAGGATGAGAGATTCGTGGATGGAGCTTTACAAAGAGAAAATTTTAATCCCTGTTTAATTGAAAATAACTTTCATAGAGTATAAAAATCAAACTAAGGAATTAGACTATGTTTCATTACAATGTCCAGGAGGGTCTTCCTAGATTTTAGGTTGGAAAGAGAAGAATGTTTTGAAAGAATAAATTTTTGGAAGTGTATCAATAAGAACCATAACATTTAATGACTTAATTTTGGTCTAGAAGAAGCACACACACTGTTGGATTGTTTTCATAGTGCTAAATGAGTGTTAGGTAATATCACACTCATAGTATTCCACATGAAAGGATTTTTTTCTAGTGGATTGTATTGTACTGTATTGTTTCCAAACCAAACATAGGATGTAGCTACTCTTTCTGAGTAGTTAACCTTATAAATTCTTATGTTCTTGTTGATGTTTGTTTGATTTTTTTTTTAAGTAGTGGAAGAAATATTTAACAAGAGGTGATGGTTGATTCAAAAGTAATGAAACATAAAAATATCATTTATCACAGATTCAACCTCCCCCTTTTAGTGATAATTGGATTCTGAATGGGCTGCTTCATAATAGTATATGTGTTCACCAAGACTCAATGTCCAAACAATTATGCGTATACTTGGTGTTCATCTTCATATGTTTATAAAAAGGTCTAGTTATAAGTCCTTAACATAATGAGTGAACCTTTTTCTATTCATACATGTTCAAAATATCATAAGATAAAGTTCAAAAACCCTTATTCCCATGTTATAATAACATGACCATTGATGACTTCCTTGTTTACACTTATTGAGCATCAGAGATCATAATTTTTTATGTTTCCTTTCCCAAGGTTATGCATAATGGTTTTTAGTAGGTTATATCTACGAAGAGTAAAATATAAAATGATATTTGTGTAATATATAGAGTATATTTCAATAAATAATAATAGTGTGTATCTAGTATCTAAAGTCACTAAAACATCACAATCCTCAAGTGTGAAATTTTTAAATTTATGAAATATCTATCTAATAATATGTAATATTTATGTATGAAATGATCAGGTCATTACTGATTTTAATCTAAGGTTCTAATGATGGGTGAGGAGGTAATATTTTCCTTAAGTATATTGAATGATTCAAAACATTTTTCTTCAAAAAATATAAAATCTATGATAATAGGAGAAAAACTGTTCAGTGATCCTAGGAAAATCGTTAATAAATATTTGATTGAATCCATCATGACCTAGAAGGCTCCTAATTCACTTGAAATTTTATAGAGGAAGAAGTACATGAATCACTTATATATTATCTTTTCTCACCTATATTTCGTTATTTGGAACCTTATAACCAATAAAAATTCTCTTAGTGACCATTAATTATCATCATTAAAAATATAATTAATGTTTGTTTCTTAACACATTTTAAATACTTGTTCCATATTTTCTAATCAATTCTAAAATGTGACCCCCAAAATGATAAAACCATCTATAAAAACAAAAATAATCTATTAAATGATGTCTAAAAAAATAACATTCAATCATATTTTGAAGGTATACAGGGAAAAACATAGTGAAAATGTCATTTTTCTATCAGAAAGTTTTCCAAAAAGGTATATGGATTTTGTATTATCCACATCATTTAAGGCAAGAAGGATATGGTTGTAACAAAAATAAACTTATTAAAAATAGAATAATTCATTCTTTTAGAGACTCTGAATCATTTAGTCTAATAAAATAATAATAATGTGATATTTTATTATGGTAGAGTCAAGATTCCAAAAATCAATGCAAACCCTCCACTAAGTTTCTTTCTAACCAATTATTTTTTATATTTTTCATTTGTTAAAACTATGACACATCCCTTCTTTGGAACTACTTGGGCTCAACTAACTCAAAAACATTTGTAAATGAGGTTTATTATCAAATCATTAAAGGGATTTATGAAATATTCACTATCTAATTATTTCATGATGGGGTTGGTCCTCCTTTTTCCATATCCCTGAGCTTATGAATAGTTTTCATAGGGATCTTGTGTATATGGAATGGATAGATTATCCATTTTATACTAGATATGGATTAACCTATGGTTGATTAGTATGTTTTTAATACATCCAACAATTTTACATCCCAGATTTTCCTTAACTCAGTAGATATGATAACTATAAGGGATTTTCACTCACCCAATAAATGAATATTTTTGGGGATAAGGAATTGGATTGAGGTATAATTGTCGTTATACTAGCCTTAGTTCTAGAATCCTGGGTATAGGGGGTCCAATTTCCTCATAGAGGTTCTTTAATAATGAGTGGAAGTTCAATCGATCCTCCTCTCCATTATTTTCTAGATTGGACAGATCCACACATTTAATTTTAGATAATTAAATTAAAGACTTTTATTCAATAATCCATCAAGATATTCTAAAAAATAACATTTATAATAATCACATGGCACATTATCCATAATTTAGCAGATACCTATATAGGTTTTTCTATGTGTGGATCTCATATTAATATATTCAATCCTCCATAAAAAGTATTCTTCTTCTTCTTTACCAAAGAGTTCATCAAATTCTATGAGCTTATATTTAAAGTGTTCTTAACATTATAGTGGAACTCTGGATCATTGAAAAGCCATAAAATACTCAGTTTTTCAAATAGGTTAAAAATTACCATACCTTTCCCAAAAATGTTAACAAATACTTTAATATAATGTAAATTCCAAAGATGAATGGAATTCAATTACATGTCATATTCTATTTACCTGACAATAAATTTGAAATACATAGATTTTTTTCCAAATCCCATAATAAAATCATTCACTTTTCTATGGAGCGTGTGATTGAGAGGTTATACAATTGTATGAACACTATGGTGGAAAATAGGTCTCCCAATAGTAGTAGTAAAAACAATATCTAATGGATCAAATTTATATTCTCTATGAGGAAAAAAAGGAAAATAACTTATCAATTATTTGAAATGGTTAATTTGATTTAGAAAAGCTAAGGTCCTTAAACATAGGGTTTACTATATTCTAAACTATAGTACTTCACTCATCTGTTATGTTTTATGTGAAAAAACCCCTAATGGTTTTTTATTTGAAAACATATTTCAATATATATTTAGATATGATTAGAACTAAACTAAAGAATAAAGGAATGGGATGTTAATTAAATTCTTTTCAAATAGTTTATGGAAACTATAAAATTTAGGTTTACAATTATTTTTCATAATTATAAAAGTGAAATAGATATTTTGGGACATATTATTCATAATTATAGGTATACATAATGGTTCTTCCAAAATCATTTATTTTCCATTGTCCTTCATGACTTTATAACCATTTTAATCCTATTTTTTATGTGTTACAACATCTTTTATCTCAATTTACATAGAGTTATCATTATGTATAGATTTTATAAATTCTATACATTAGTTTCCATGTTAATTATATGTTTTATAACACTATATCATTGGTTCATTTAATTCCTTATTAGGGTTTTAAACCACTACTGTTGGTCAATACCCTTGAATTTTCCCTAGGGTTCATTTCTATTATTCTAGGAATATTTGAATTTTTTATTATGTTCAATCCCCTAGTGACATGTCCCATTTAAAGCTAAATAATGTACATATGAGTTCCTTAATTTGATTTATTAGATTCACATTGGTATTTTTTTCTCAGACTTCTTATAATCCATTATAATAAAAAATTAATGTATGAACCCTTATATATTTCATTAGGGATTAGTGGTTTTTCCCTATATTGATTTTGGAATTATTATCATGGTTTTTTTGGGAATACAAGGGGATTATTTTTTAACATTCTTTTATATCTCTATGATAAATTATGGTGGTTAAAACACCACTTATTATAATTTTTGGAAAACGGGTCATCTCTAGCATAAATCCTTGTACCATACAATAAAATAATTTATCTTCTAATGATTTGGTTGGCATGTAAAATTTTTACAATGGTTTATTGAGTGGAAGTACATACCACATTGGTGACATTTCTCTATAGGGTCATAGTTTTGAGTTTTACATCCAATTTCCATTACACATTAAGTTTCATTTTGAACTATTAAAGATTAAATTTGGTTCTTTTTTTGGACAAGTTTAACATTCATTTATAATCACGATCTAGTGGTGTAATCTCCCATATTAAATTTTATTATCCTAGAATATTCATGTTTTGAATTTATATAATGTTTAATATTAAATTTTCAATGTTTTTTATGAGTCTTATCTATGTAATTTTTTCATGTAGATTGGTCTAATGTGTTATGACCTGAAGTTGGAAAATCTTCATATAATGATTTGATAAGAATATGTAAAGATAGTTGGTGATTAATACATTTTCAGATTAATTCCCTAAATCTATCTTATGCCCCATGTAAGGCCTATCTATCCTCCTGATAAAATGTGGTTATTTTCCATCAAAATTATCATTTAAATATTTTAGGGTATAATTACATGAAAAATCATTCATAGAGTTATCGTGGAATTTAAAAGTTGTTATCATATTAATCCAGGAACTCATTCCTATAATTTCCCTTTAATTTAAAATTCAATACCCTTATTTTAGGTTTCTCATCACTTAACCCCTGAAGTGGAATGAATTTCACATTTTTATAAAAAACTATAATGATAGTAAGAGATTACTCATTATTAATTATTTTGAATAGTGGTTGTTTTTTGAGAATTTAGTTTTTTAGTTTATTGTTATGGTCTCTTTGGGATAATTTATTCATATATTTATTTTTTAACACTTAAGGATATTGATACCCCATCATTCTCACTCACTCTAAATATGGTTGGATGATTTCAAGTTGAAAATTTTATTACTTCAACATAGGGACTCTCTATCTGACCTTTTTTATTTAAGATTTATTTTTCTATAAATCTCTATGGTGTCCAAACTTTTTAAGGATAATGGACTCTAGGTTTTTATTTTTTTTCTCTAGGACACATGCACTAATTTTTGATTACTTCATCTTATTTGAGTTATTATTTTTTTCATAACAATTATTTTGAAAATGGATTTGTGTTTATTTAATGATCATGTGATTTTATTGGTCACACATTATTTCTGTATAAATAGTTCTAATATTTTACTCAACTTCATTCAAAAAGTAATATTGTTATTTATTATTACCTATTTAATACTAGTTAATAAAATAAAGGGGTTGAATCCACCAGAAAGGTGTTACAATATATAACAAATTAAAAACATCAATAAAAGAAAAATGTAGCCAGAAATAGTAAAAATGGATAGTGGTGATGTATAATAATTTATGGCCATGTAATGAATTGATAAAATAGAGAAATTGAAAATTTAACTAGTCCCAAAAAACTATTAGAAATAACCCGTAATGAATAGGTTTAGTGAAATTTAAATTTTCCGCCTTTAAAATTGATAGTCCTTAATTAAGAAAAAAGAGAATGATTTGGGATAAAAACATAAAAAGAATGAAAAACCCAACTATAAAGAGGGATTTATCTCAACTAGTATTCTTAGCAGATTCTCTGTAAATTAATATACAGAGATAAAAAGACTCTAAAGTTGGCCCCACCACAATTAATTTTTCATTTATCTTGGAGTGGTATTAATTGATTAAAAACATATTATAAATTGATTATGTGTAATAAATTATTAATATTTATAAAATTAAAATCCAAATCAATGGGTACTGATTATTAATGGTTAATAAAGTATTGGATGTTAGAGATTGGTAATCACTAATTGACCAAAATTGAAAATGAAGAAAAAAGTAAAAAATCAAGAAAAAAAATATTTCATAAAAAATTGTTTTAAAAAAATTATGTTTAATGATTAAAAATATAATATTTAATTAAAAAAATAACACATAACTAAAAAATAAAATAAAAAAAATTCCCTATTGGGAATCTCCCAATTTTTATATATGTATCTCTTGAGTTTCCAGGTTCTCTTATACATTCCATGATATTTATGTTATCTCAATAGTTACTTATTTTTGGTGGATGTTTATTACTTTGTATAGGTCCCCGTATAATAAAATCTATCCATGCATAGAATCAAACTTTATGGATCATATTTCATAGTTCTAAGCCTTTTTCCCTAGTGACCACATGTGGTGGGTAATTTTTGGTTTTATTTATCCTTATATTAATTTATTTGAACCCCCCATCAGATGCTGAAATAACCACATACTAATCTTTCCAACTCTATTATAGATTGACTAAAAGTTATCCTATGAATTTAATAACCTCCATGTGTATTTTTTAATTTCTTTTGGATTATGTAACATGTATCAAGAGTTATTTAGACACACTTTCTTTAACTTGACTGGAAATTTCATTTATTTTTTTCATTTGAAAAATAGGGTTTCATAAATTTTATATAGCTATTTCTAAACCTTTACAGATCATGAATATTATAATTTAACTAGACATAGATTCTGATGAATAGAAAATTTCCATTATGTGGATTTTTGGCTACATTTTTATCTTTCCATAGCTCAAGCATTAGTGGATGTTACCTTTATATAGAATTAATTTCATGTTGAGTACCATTTTATAGAACCTTATGATTTTTTTCCATTCCTAAGAATCATGTTTTTCCTTCCTCCACCTCATTTTGTATCATCTTCAATAATCATGACCTTGACTTCCTAAAATAGAATAACATATTTAATAACTTTTATTCATGCTTAAATTTCACCATGACTCAATCTGGTCTATCTTATAATGTTTAGAAGTACAATAAACCCTTTATTTAAACTATGGTAATAAAATGACAAGGGGGTGGGTATATATTCTTGTCATCATAGCTATAATGATATAGACCATGGAGGCCCTAATGTCTTCTTGATTTCAATAAAATAAGCAAAAAATAAAATAGTGATTAATGTTTTCATTTCATTTGTCAATTCCAGCTTTCATGGCTTCGATATCCTTATTCACGACTAGATCACACTAGATACTCATGTCATATATTGGAATGGTCAAATCATCTATTCTATATGTCAACCAATATTAAATTTTGAAAAATTAATCTCCATGGGATGGATGTAGTTCAATTTCATGGTCTCATCCTACTTTTATTGATATTAATTGATTGAACCTTCATCAACCAAACATCAAAACAGTCAATTTACTCAAGAATTAATCACATCAAATCGGTGACCTAGGAATTTCCATCCAACTTCACTCCATATTCAACCATATCAGATCAAGCATCAGCCCTATATATCAATACCTCCTTTTAGAATGACACTAATCCACCCATGATATTTCTTGTTCTGAAGTCCTTTTTAAATCTACTTGTTCCAAGCTCAGTTAAACAATAATTCCACATTACATGATTTCATAACCAATTGAATATGCATGGTTGATTGGATCATTAGATTACAGTCAGTGAGGAGAAAAATTTAACATGTTAGATTGTTTGTTCACCTCATAGTCAAATAGATCATTTAGTTGGAGGACATGTACCTTTACATATAAAATAAATTACAATGTGAGAAATAAAAATTTTAAAAAAATAATCCGTAAAAATATAGATTAAAAAACTAATACAAAAATTAAAAGTGAAATTTGAAAAAAAATATTTTCAAAAATTATATTCCAAATAAAAGAATTAGAATATTGAATGAATTGTCCATAAATTTAAATTTCTTTTAAACTTCCAAAAATTAATATTTTAATTGGAATTAAAAAAAATAAGAATTATTTTTTCAATAAACATAATTAAATTAAATCAATTAAAATTGATCATTTTTGTGTTGAAAATACATATTTTTTAACAAATACTCAATGAATTACAAAAAACACCAAAAACTTTGCTTAAAATATTTATCAATTAACCACCTGTTTGATTAATACATTGAAATTTACATCTAAATGATGTGAAAAAATAGGAATTCAAAATTAGGCCACATCAAATTCTCCCACACATAAATCCTTTTTTGACATAAAAAATTAGTTTATCTAATTTAATGTAAGTAAATTAATATTAGAAATGAAAATTTTCTAATTCCTACATTTAGATTATTTTTAAGATGTTTTCCCACATGGATTTTCTTTGGTAAAATTGTATGATTGAAGAAATCAATATAAAATTTTCATCCAAATGTGATTTTCAATTTTAAAGAAGGGATTGATTTTGAAATTTTGAAATGGTTTAAATAAATTCATGTTGTATTTTATTTAACTTATAAACTTATTATTTTATCCATATAAAAATGCCCATATAATAAGAACATAATAAATATAAACAACTAAAATTATGGGTAGGATTAATAATTAAAAATAATTAATAATTATCCCATCCATCATTTTTTATTATATGATGAAAATATTGACTAGGATTAGGATTTCCTTTCATAACCCATTGAAATGTAAGTTTTATGAGTTTAAAATCCAATAAAATAGTTCAGAATCAATTAATATTATAAATTTTACATTAAAAATTTCACCACTACTAAGAATATTTAATAGTCAGATGAATATGATATTACTAGATTGAATTCATGGCGAAATTTAAATAATTAATCTGTCAAAGCAGAAAACTAGTATCAAATTTAATATAAACCTGTAACTACTGTTTAAGATAATTTATTCGTATAAAACAATCATTTTTTTATAATTTTAAAATATATTTATATATTATCAATGATGTAAATTAAAAACAATGTGAAGACACCTCCTCCATACTTAAAAGTTAATATTTTCACAAATTTTAAGATGTGGGAAACCTATAAAATAGTTTTAATTTAAATAAATTTACAAATGTGATGTTTAAAATGATGTTTAAGTTTCACAAGTATTTTTAAAATAATATATTTCTGAAATACATGATTTTTCCCAAAAATAGTCTTAAAATTGAAAATTATTTTTCCATTAGGTAAGATAAACATTATTTTCAATAATTTTTTGAAATTAGGATTTTTAAGGATTAATTATAACTAATTACATCATTTTAACAAGGATTAAATGTTCAATCTTGTTCTAACAGTGAAGAAAATATTCCAACAGTTTTTTTCATGTACTTGGTTATCTGTAAACATATTAAAACACTCATGAATTTCTTTTACTAATAAAAAATGATACAAAATTCAAAAACCATTGAATGATAATACAAAATTATATAGTTTAATTAAACAAATCCATTTATAATAATTTTTTCTCAATTTCAACTCAACCTCTGAAACCTTACGTATTTGATTTATGTAATAACCATATTGGTTAATCAGGTTTTACAAGTTACTATAATTAATAATTACATTCTAAAATTTGATGATCTAAATATTAAAAAATATAGGTTGAGTTAGAAAGGAAAGTGGTTCGGGTAGTTCCTGTATGGTCACTTTCTTACAGGAAATTGAATCCCTTGTTACAGCTAGTCTAGAATTTGTATGTTCAATTCAATATTTTTATATTCCATTGTATCGTAGTATGATTTTTTCGTATCTTTTTTATGGTTGTTTATATATATGGTATGCCTGAAAATTTACACTTATATTCAACCAGAACTTTTCACTCAATGATGATCTCACCTTTGCACTGTTGAGGGATACTGGGAGCTGCTTGACCAATTGGGTTAACATTTCAGTTGATTCCAAATAGTAATCCTATCATTATAATATTTATTAGTAACCTATAATAACATGATAAAAATGTTATTTTTATTGATGTAATAGATCACACTAAATTAAAAGCATGGATTGACTCCATTGAAGCACTAAATTTTAGTTATTTTGTTTGACTTAGTGGAATCTCAATCTATATAGAATATATATGGAAGCCCATAAATTTGGATGCCCATAAAATTAATTCCTAAAAATATTACCTTTAACCAAGAAAGAAATATTATCTTCTCCAAATAACTCAACATCCACATTTACTACAAATATCCAGATGGTGTATTGTCCGGACCATTTGGTGTTGAGTTTATACTAGAAAAGATTCAAGAAAAAATTAAACAAAAATAACTCTAGACCCCACATAACAATTCTATTCAAATTGATATAGTCATGGAAATATTTTTTTATTATTTCTATAAAAATAAATTAATATTGGATTCCCATCTAATCTCCTTTAACTCTCTCATATTTAAGAACTTATTCTCAATATCAGAGTTGATTTCCATAATTTTGGGGTTTCCCAACACAAAAGAACTTATAAGATACCCATGTAGAAAACATGATTTTAAAAATATTATTCTACAATTAGATATTCCCGTGGTAGGTTTAAATTTAGTGGTATAATTATATAATTACTCATTCTATTTAATGTATCGAGTCTTCTTTGAGCAACTCACAATTTTCACAAGAATTTATTTTAATTTTCTATTTAAAACCTCAACATGTACAATATATTTATGGTGGTAGGTAGTAAAAATTTGTACACACACACATATTTTTCAATAAGTATTAGGGTTTAATATTCATGAATTCTATTACATTGTTAATAATAATTTCTTTGGGATTTCAAAGTCTAGAAAATCCTTCCCTTTTTAGGAACTTCTCTACATGCATTTATTTATTATTTAGGAGACATGTATCCTTAACCCATTTGATAATATAGTCTACAAATTGAAAAATGTATTAATTTCCATGGGAATATTGTAAAGGTATTCTAAAATCCACCCCCAAAATATATAAAATTTCAACTTCTATAATTCACTTTTATGTAAGCTCTTGTTTTCTACACACATATCCCATTATATGTCATTTTTTCATAGATAAAAACATGGAATCTAGAATATTTAAATGTTTTTTACTAATTCAAAAATTTTATATAACTTTCTTGGTATTTTCATCCACCCTCATAGTGGACTCACCATGGTTAATATTTATAGCTCTCAATAAATGGTAAAAAGTCCTTGTATAAGACATATTGTCTTAAAATATCATCAACTTATCCTCTAAATAGAAGTTGGTCATCCTAAAAATTTTATTTTCACTCAGAAATTATAATATTTATTATTTTGTGATAATGATACTTTAGAATCACCCATTGGGAAAATAAATTAACAAAGTAAACCTACCAATATTATTGATACACTAAGGACAAAATCAATTTTTTTCACCTAGGAAAATGTTTTTAATCTTCAATGGGTCATTATTATATGGTATTGGGAAGACTTGAAAAAAGATCAACCACTAAATTATTATCTTATTTCTTATCATTAAATAAAAAAATCTTACAAGAAAATGATTATTATCAAAAGTCTTGTCTTAACATGTTTCTTTGACAATGAATACTTTATGGTAGTATGATCATAAAAAATTATGAAATTAGATCTAATAAAGTACTATATAAAATTTTATATGGAATCATTAACCAAAAAAACTCTTTATTATTATTTTTGTAATTAATTTGGTAACTATATTGTAGTATACCTGAATAATACACCACATTATGTCTCTTTTCCACCCTCTTACCCTAAATATTTTTGACAAAAATGATTACTAGCATCACACATTAATTTAAAAGGGATATTCGAATACAATAATGGTATTATGAGTGATGATATAATCTTTTCCTTGAGAATGTTGAAAGACAAAAAAAATTTCATCGAAAAATGGTATATCCTTAGAAGTACAAAAATAAAGAGGTCTACTGATACCTTAAAAATAACAAATAAATACCAATTATAATTCATCATGACATAGAAAACTCCAAATCCCATGAAATTTTATATAGGGGTCCTCTTTATAATCAAATATATCTTATAATTTTACACCTATACTAGCATATTTGAGATTTAATGTTTAAGAATAATTCCCTTAGTGAAAATGAAATAATGTTTTTCTCATTTTAGAACCAAATTTATCTCTTAGAACAATTCCCTAATTAGTTTCATATTTTCATAAATGTTCTCAAATGTGCTTCCCACTATCAAAAAATCATTCAAAAACACCTTGTAAATATTATCATTCATGTTTGAGAAATTGGACATCACACATATTTGGAAGCTAGAAAACAAACCTACTAGTCTATAGAGAATTTTTAAATGAGAAAATTTAACAAATGGTCGACTGAATGTATTGTTTTGATGATCATATAGGGAAACATGAATAAATTTTTAACTAAAATGGCCTTTCGAAAAACAAAAGAATTAATTCCCAGCTAGCCTCTAATAAATTTGTTCAATGAATGGAATAAAAAAGTGAAATTATTTCGCTGAATTATTATTCATCCTTAAATTAATCCACACCATACACATAGTTTCCATTATAACATGGATTTATTTACCCTTTTATTATTCAATATTGTGAAAACCCATTCTTTGGGAAAACATTTTCTATACTGAACTGAGTTCTACTAGAAATGGGATATATAGTCCAACCATCAAAGCATTTTATCACTTATTATATGATAAATTCATTTTTATTGGTGTGGAGAATCCTTTGACCGTCAACCCTTGGATTATTATTAGGTTCCATAGGAATTGAATGCATATAAACTGATGAGTAAATTTTTATGATGCTTGAAATAGAAAATCCTATGGTGGATTTGTATCTTTTAAAAAAACATATATAACAATTTTTCTTCTTAAATAAAACATTAATTATAGGATATGATTACTAGAAGTAAAGTGATATCTACTAGTAATAAATATTTTTTGTTATAAGTAATTGATTTGAGCTTTAATTATGGTTCAAATTGATAGAAATAAAAACGCTTAGGTACAAGTGGAATAATGTCCTCAAGGATTTTCTTGAAGAATGAATGTAAGTTAAAGAAAGTACAACTCTCCACCCATATCATGATTGAAAAAACTCTTTACATTCATATTCTAGATTCTGTTTCAAGATATTTTCCTTAACAAATTTATCATGATGTTCTAAAAAATAACTATCATAAGAATTTTATTTCTCATTATCCTTACTTGAATGAATCCCCATATAGATATCCATAGGCGTTTTCTCTTATTAATCTATTAAATCATTATAATAACTATTCTTATTTTTCATAAAAGGAGTTTTCAAATTCTTAAATATTTTCTTTAAGGAATTATCAGGTTTATAGAGGAACCTTAGATATATAAAATACATTAAATTCATGATTTTTCAAATAAATTAAAAACAAAATTCCCTTTAGAAAATTTGATAACAACTCCTCCAAATGAAAGTAAATGCCTACCATGAATTATACCACCATGATTTTTCCATGCCCAAGATAAGAAAGTCTACATGTATTTTTTCCTAATTTCCATTATCAAATCATCTCATCTTCTTAGGTAAAGTAGGATTGATCAGTCAACAAATTATTGGACCACTATTGTGGGAATTTTTTTTCCTAATCATAGTAATATGAAAAGATGGTATTGGATCACATTTATAATGGATCTAAGGTCTCTTTGGGAATTTATATATCTGATAATTTCAAAGTATAATGAGATGATAAAACTAACATGGTCTATATCCTTATGGCATATAAAACACTAAAGTATAACACTATAAAACCTTTTTAGGATATAGGTAAAAAACCAGATGGTTTCATTGGAAATAATATTTTTTTGATTATTTAACATGATACTACCTGAACTATATCTTAGTTGGATTGGATGTCAATGTAAATATTTTTAAATAGTTTAATGAATCTTTAGAGTTTAGGTGGTTGGATATTTTTTAAATATAAAGTAGTAAATTTTATGCCTAGGGATATATTATTCTTAATTTTAGGCATCCAATCAGGTTCATCCTTGGTCTTTTAATTTATTTTAATCTTCTTTTCATTCACATATTTTTAATCTTTTTTTCAGGTGCTGCAATAGGCTTTATCTCATTTCCTTTAGGGACATCCAGTGTTCAAGAAGCTATGAATTGGTTAATTCTATTTACAGGTTCATTCAATGATTCATATTAGGATCTCCTAGGTTCAATTATTTTCACTTGATGGGTTTTTAAATAACTCATAGTGGTGAAAATAATTTCATTTAACATAGGGTCCATTTAAATCATGCTAGGATGATTCCCCTTATTTCATATATATTTTACCCTAGCATGAAGTTCCATTTATAGCTCTAGGTTTTTCATCCTAGAATCTAATTGGGATTTTTTAGATTCACTTTGGGAATTTTGTTTGGCCTCCTAAGAATCCATCATACCAAACATTAAATATATGATCCTATATGGATTCCCTTATGAATTAAAGGATTTAACTCTAAATTTATTTTAGATTTAGTCTCTAGAGTGATGTTGGAATTGAAGGGGAGGTTATGTAACATTATATGATCTCTGAAATGAATATTATGGAGGTGAATATACCCTTAATTATATTTATTATGATTTTTTTATCTATTACTTACATCCAAGGAGTACACACTAAAAAATTGGAATCCTCTAATAGTTGGGTTGACATTTTAAAATTTGGAAAACAATTACTAGAGTGGTTGAACATTCAACATTAGTTTCATTTTATTCTAAACCTCTAGTTTTTATTTTTAATTAAAATATATTTTATACTATGCATAGTAGTTTGAATTATTAAAGACTATAGTGGGTCATTTTTTTTGTATTAGTTAAGCATTCCTATCCAGTCATGATCCAATGGTTCACTCTCCCCTATTGACTCTTATCCTAGAATATTTTTATTGAGAATTAAGAGAAATAATGTTATAAATTATTATATGTTCTTCATCAACATTATCAGTGTAACTTCATCCAGAATATTGTTCTATTGCTTTTAGACAAGAATCTGAATATTATTCACTGCTAAAATCTATATATAGTTGAGAAATAATCTGGTGATGAAAAACTTTCATGAGAAGGTCTAAAAATCTATCTCATACCTCATTGATAGCCACTACTCCTCTTGGAAAGAGTTGGTAATTTTTCATCTAAACTCTCCTTTAAGTTTTATAGGTTTTATTTTTGAGACCAAGGATTCATAATGTTTTTTCTGATTACATATTTGTTTTCATGTAAATCAAGGATCCCATTCCTAGTATTTATCTTCAAAAAAATGAAACAAATATCATTTTATATTTGGTCTCACATAACCCCTGATGTGGAAGCTATTGCACTATATTATAAAAATAATTAATCATGGCAAGTGTGTCCTCATAAGGCATTGTATTTAATATTGAATACACTAATAGGTATGTCTTTTTAGTTTATAGTTACATAATCTAAGGGATAACATAATGTAATATGGGTTTCTTATCAATTGTATGTAATTGGTACCCCCACTATTGTTATATCTATATTGTATTGAGTGATTCTAGGTTTCATATTTTGTTCATTACTTTCATGGACTCCCTCCCTCTCTCATCTTCAAATTCAAATTTTTTTTTTACTGATAGATGGTTTTTATTAATTTCATGTATTATGACTTCTATATTTTTAGTCTTGTCTCTTTTTTACAAGCACTTAATAGTTTTTTATTGTAACATATTTTAATTATATATATTTATATATATTAATTTATATTTTTTGTGTGTTTTTAATGATTTTTTTATTTTGATATGCCGTGCATTCCTTCCTAAGAAACAAAACTAAAATTTGGATTCTTATTATTAGAAATGAGAAATTAGTTTTTTCTTTACTTAACACTAATTTAACAGTGAGGAGGGGCCTAACCTAATAATAAAGGCAATGAAATAACTAAGAAAATATAAAATTATTATATAACTAACAATAAATCAGTATGAAATAAATGAAATGGTGAGCGGTTATGTGCTATATGTGATGATTGAGTAATGAGAACATGAAATATATAATGTTTGACTACATTCATGCATAAAAAACTCATAAAAATAACTAGTAATTTCTAGGTTAATGGAAATTCCAAAAACATGAATTTCAAATTAATATTACTTCATTAAAAAAATGTGAATGAATTTGAGAGCTTATTAAATATAATTCCAAACACAACTATTTATAGAGTTTCTCTCAACTAGTATGTTCATTAGTTTTTCTACAATTGAATATACATAGTGAGAAATATAGTGATATTGGTCTAATTAAGAAAAAAAGATTCATTGATCGTGGCATGATATTCATTGATTCAAAAACCTCATGTTAAAATATTTTGAGAAAAAAAATCAAAATTTTTTTTAAATTCAAATAAAGATCAATGGGTACTAATTCTTGATTGTTAAGAATGTATTGACTATAAGTAATAGACATGTCATAGAATCCATGAATTCAAAATGATAAATTTAATATGTGAATAAATAATTTTTTTATTTCTCTAGGAATATTTTTATCCAAATACCTTGTTCAATGATTAAAAATCTAATGTTGAGTTCATAAAAACATCACATAAATGGAAAATAAAAGAACAATAGGCTTTTATGTTGTGAATATCAAGTTCATTCCCCCATTATATTTAAAGTCTCATATTTCTTCTATATTTCCCTTGATATATAGGTTCTCTAGATGATGATTATGTAGTAATGGATGATGATTTCATTATACATGTCCTCTAATTTTTGAAATGTTTCTATATGCTGACTCTAGAAGCATGACTCAGATAATGTAGTTCTGAGCTATTTTTCTGAGTCTCCATATGTCACTAGAAAATATAGATCATCTTTATCTTCGTGTGACTCGATTTGACCCTTAAAAATATGTTATTCAACCCACATGATGTTATTTCTTCCATTATTATGTATTTTCAATAACCCCCCCCCCCCCGTGAAATTCTCAACCTCCACATGTATTTTTTGTAATCGGATAAGATTCCTTGGAAATATTTGAGAGTTGATTAGAAAAACTTTATCAAACATAGATATGGCCTTCATTTATTTTTTATTTTATTTTAGAAATATGTATTTTCACATTTTAATTACCTATTTGAAGTACCTTAATGCACTATAAATGTAGGAATTTTCATTAATGTAGTTTTCCTTTCTCACAACATTACCTTTACATAGATTTACAGTTATGTGGTTACCCATTCATAAAAGGTGAAATGAATTACCTTTTAAGAAAATGTATTCAGGAGCAATTATTTTTTTTCCAAAAAACCCTTTTTTATGATTTTACCATTATGGTTTCATATGTTTTTTAAGAAATGTATTGAGAAATTAACATGTTTTCATGGAAAAATATTTTTATATTTTATATTAAATACAGATTATTAAAAAACAAATGTTTTCTTGTGAATTTTTAATGATTACTAATTTAATAATGGGTTTACTTTATTTTATGGACCATATTGAGATTTTTTCTTCTTCCATATTTTCAAAAACAATTATATGGTTTAAGGATGAGAAAGAGAATCAAAAAATTCCATGTTCTAGTTAGAGGAATAACCTTGAACAAATCAAGAGTGTATTTATATATAATACATTTTATGGGGAAAATAGGTATTATATAGAAATATCCCTGTTTTAAAATAACATATTTCCAAATTCTATACAACTATAAAAATAAAAGGTTATTTGCGATATAAGTGATGAAATATACACCATAAATCATGTCATTTATGTGATGTTTATGTATGTTTTGTTATAGTTGGTATCATATTAAGGGTTAAAATAATTTTAGTGGTCAGGATGTTATCAATTAAGGTTTAATTAAGTGTTTATGATACAATAATTGGTTAATAAGTATAAGGATGATCATAAGTTTAAACTCACAGATGCCCCTTTGAGGTTTTTTGTGATGGGAGTGCTTTTAGAGACACAAACTGAGATTTAAAAATTTTTTGAGGAATATATAATACATATGTTTAAATTGTGTTATTAGGAAAAATATTATTTGAGGAAAAATGATTTTATATTTTTTAGACATAATTTTAATGTTATTAATTAGCTTTATGTTTAATAATACATTTTATGGTTTGTATTATGTTTAATTTCTATTAAAGGTTTATTAAATTTTTGGAACATATATTTTTTTATATAGATAAGCATGAAATTAAAAACTGATTTGATAACAAAGATATTAATGTTATTTTTGAATAATTATAGTATATTTTTGGAACATTATTGGAATAAAAGTAAATGGGGTATTTTTTTCTTGTATGAGATTTTATGTCAAATTAGTTGATATTAAGAAAATAATAAAGGATAAGTTTCCCTTTGGAATAATATATATGTTTTTATTATTGTTTTGTACTGATTAGGGTTTTTTTAAGGAAAAGATTAAACTATATTTTTAGATCATATGGTTAGATATTATTCATTATTGGTATAGTACATTAAGAGTGAGTGATGTTATTTTGAAAAAATGTAAATTTTATATTAGAAGAATATTTGATAAAATAAATCTAATCTTTAAGTTTAAAATTTTTCCTAAAATAATTTGAACTATTTTAAGAATGATTTGAGTTTGAATTTATGTGTAATTTATTTAGTCTATAGAGATTATAGTATTATTTCATTTTATTGGATATTATATTAACTTGTGATTACAATTTTTGGTTTTGGTTAATGGATAAAAAGATGAAGGATAATACAAAATACTATTATTTATCATGGGATCCATTGATTGTAAATTTTTGTGATTTAGGAATGATAAATTCATATCAAATATTAATTGGATGAAATAATAGATGAAATATATGTTGAAACTGATTTAATTATAAAAAAGGTTGAAATTACACTTATAAAATGGGATTAAATGAAGTACATAAATTTTTCTAAAAAATATATATATTGATGGTTAAATAATTTTTGTAATATTTGAATTATTATATAGTGTTTAATATTACACTATCAAAATATGCTTTTAAAATCTCCTATAATTGTTTTAATTTTATTGAGGTATATTATTTTATGAAATAATATATTTCTTTATCATAACCTAGAAATTACAGTTTGAGAATAAATATATATCTTTTCTTATTGCTATGTTTTGATAAATTAATTTTGAGAGTATACAATTAAAATTTAAGGACTCAAATTATTTAAGGAGGGAATAATGTAACACCATGCTATTTCAATTTAAAAATAATACTATATTTGATTACGTTTACCACAAGCAATATCATTCTTAAAACATATTGTGATATACTATTTAAATATAAATATTTAAATATGACCATTATAAACAAGACATTGGATTAGTGGGTAAGAAAAAGGCTAACCAAATTATTAAATATATTTATGGAAGTTTTATTTTAAAAAAATATACTAATTAATGACAAAGGAAAAATATCCCAATTAAAAAAACAAATATGAAAAAAGAAGTTATTTTTTGAAAAACTATTTTTCTCTATAATTAGATTTTATCAAATAAGTTATTTTAATAAATATTGCAGAATTATTTTAAATTTTTGTAGATAATAAATTTTAAAAATTAAATTATATATTGGTGGTTACTAGAAAAGGAATGAGTATACATTGATCTTATACTTCAAAAAATATAATTTCTTCAAAAAATGTTTTTTATTGCATAGATAAAAAGAATAATTTATACACCATTTAGAAATTTTATTTTATAATATGTAATATATTTAAAATCATAATTCCCAAATATTATTATGTTTATTATCTTCTATTTTTATGAAAAGGTTAATTTTTTGGTGAATATTGATATATACTGATTCTATAAAAAACTGTTATTTTTTATCATCCAATCAATTTAATTTCTATCTTCCAATTGGATATGGATTTTATAATTTAAAATATGTTTAATATCATTGAAAATAATTTAAAAAAATCTATGGCAATAAGCATTATACATGATTTTGGTATAAAATAATTTTTATGCTTAAAACATGTATATTGATAAAAATAGTTTTTTATTGCTTTTTGGGAAGATATAATAAAATCAATTTATTCCACTAATTGAAATTGAATCCTGAAAATGAAATTTAGTATTTTGAACTATGATGGCCAAAATTATTAATTATATTAATTTCATATTAGATCAAAATGAATAATTACCTTGGTAGAAATCTAGTACTCTGGAAATAGGTAAACCCGGTTAAGTAAGGTAAAAAAATGTTATAGGTTATAATATATCATATCAATTTTTATAGTATTGTATTATTTTGATTCTTGTCAAACTATATTATGGAATACTACATTTTTATGAAACTAAACTATGATTACAACCTTTATATTGTTTTCAGTTAAGAAAAATTATAAAATTTCAGTCTCTCTCATTTAATA
This sequence comes from Viscum album, assembly GCA_963277665.1. Lineage (NCBI taxonomy): Eukaryota > Viridiplantae > Streptophyta > Magnoliopsida > Santalales > Viscaceae > Viscum > Viscum album. Next base: position 394,280,739 of record OY728151.1, on the reverse strand, counting down.
GGTTATCATAATATTGATACAGATAAAAATAATATAATAATGAATATATATGATAAAATAAAATATGAATAAATTATTTTTATTTTAGTAACATTTTTTTTATTTTTTAGTGATTTTATATTTACCTTGAACCATTATAAAACATCAACAGAAGGATTTTTAAAATAATAGTTGAAATAACTATTTTTAAAAAAAACATTAAATATAATATTATTGGATTAATATTGGTGTGCATGAATGTCATAGATTTTTATGACGTATATGTGATAGTGGAAAAGATTATTTATTAACTTATTTTTTTGATCTATTATATGAAAAATTATTTGAATAGCCTTTAAAATAATTTTAAATGGTATTTGATGTTTAAAAAAAAAATTTAAATCCTTAAATTTACAAAAATTATTTATCAACTCAAATGGATGAAAAATTTTGGATTCATTCATTAAGGATTCATTTATGTTTTAGTTTAAATTTTCAAAATTATTTCAATGGCCCATAAATATTACAAATTGTGTTACAATGGTTAAGGTTAACAAAGGTAAATGAGGGGTTTATACAGAAATATAATATTAAAAATTATATTAATACTTGTATAAATAATAGTTTTTGAATTTATTTCAACTATATATTCATTATATTTGATCATATAGAACTTTTGAACCATTTTATATGATTTAGACACATATTATATATTAATATTTCATATATTTTAAAAATTAACACCCACCTCACTTATAAAATTTCACATACTTGTTTCTCTTCCTCACAAAAATTGAAAAATCTAGATCGACCAAGCTCTAACAAAATCCTCTAAATGTCCTAGAGGTTCTGGTATCCCCAAAGCACCATCTTATAAATCATACGGGGTAATCTAAATGTTGTTTCACAAACAAGAGTTATAACTATTAAATGTGTTATTTCATGTTTTCTTTTTCTTCCACCTTATAAAAATACTCTATAACCATGTTGATATAATAGAATACATATATTTTATATACTAAAATTTTATTATGTTAATGGTATAACCCTTTTTCATCTCATTTTCCATATTATGGTATATGAAATCACATCCCATACATTGATGTGGACCACTTACTCCATGAAACGATGTGTTTCATTTATTATCATCCACTCATAAAAATATTTAAATTTACGTGACAAATGAATATATATGATATTTTCACATAATTACGAATCATGAGACATAATATAGTATATAAAATCTTACCATTTCATCCATTGGAAAATAATAACGTCCCTTGTTCGTATATAACATTATAAAGAACAATTTTATGTAATTTTACACATTTTTTGTCTTCTATGGTTTTGAACTTATATTTAGTTATTTTGTATGATTTTGTTGATTTTTGAAGTTCAGGTCCTATTTATGGTTAGAACATGGTTATTTTAAAACCTTCATCATTTCTCGTGAAACTGTGCATGTTATATTTGTGTTCTAGAGGGGGTGCAAGGTTAGGTGAATTGTTTGTAAAAACCATTCTACCCATAAAACTATGTGGCCTTGGTTATTGGGGTTCTTAAAGTTTGTAACATATTATTTAATCCTCGGTGTCCAATCCATGTAGCTTTTCTAGTACCATTGAAGAGAGATAGTGGTTGTGACATTGATTGACTGAGCCTTCAGCCAAACCATCCAATGAGAATTAAATTCCTCAATTTACTTACTTTAATTATTGATACCCAACTTTTTACTCTTAACTTCTTCCATTTGAATCTAAATCAATCCTTTAGTCTTTGGAGAATCTTTAGAGGCTATTTTGGAAATTCTATCCACATTAACTCATTGATTGAAGTGTCAGATAATTTGTTAGATCACTTCAGGTATGTATATTCTAAATTTAGTTGTATTTTATCCTTTCCTATCCCCCCTCTTCAAGAGTATATGATCCTCATGTCATTGATAGATCTAGATATTTACATGATGGATTGGGATTCTGTTATTCTCTTTTATGTTTTCTAGACATTGACTATTCATTTGAAGATCCCATGTGGTTGTTTTTTATCTTGATTGTGTTTCATGGTTTTATAAGGAGATATCTATCAATTGCAATATTTGATTCTTGTTTGATTTAAATATATTTTCTAATTGATTTTAAACACTTGAATTGATTATCTTAATGAGTGATTTGAAATCTCATAGCATGTGTGATGAATTCCATTGACAATGGTTTTTGAAATTAGTTTTTGATTTCTGGAAAACGATACATACTTGAAATTATTGTTTTAAGAATGATTTCAATGTGATGAAAGGTCATCAAATATTTTTTTATTTGAAATTAGATGACATGAAATCAATGTGATGATTTATTTGGAAATCCATTTGATGCATTCTTTTTAAAATTAATGGCATGTTTTTAGAACTAGAACATAGGTTTGATTGAAAGGATTATTTGAAATGACTGAGGTAGATTCAATTGAATGATATCCCAATAAATTATGATTTAAATTCTAGCACATGTGGTCCTAGGTAGTTAGTTAGGAAGAACATATATATTGGTGATGAAAATACAAACAAAACTATATTGAGGGAAGAGAAATTATTCATTGGAATTCTCTTTAATTCCACCTTTAATTGTTATCTAGATAGCGTGTCCATGTATAGAGTCATATTTTATCGAGATGGGTGAGAATACAATACAAATACTACCCCGAATATCTCATGGTTCTATCACTTGAAATTGATTTTATAAGCTAATGATTTGTTAAAATGACTTACTTGTAAGATCTAATCTTTTCTTGGAAGGTATAAAACCTTTAAATTCTGGTATAATCTATTTTTTCGTTAATTTAAGTGAATAAGGTTTAAATGAAGGGTTCATTAGTCTATAGGACTTTTTCAAATCCCATAGATCAATTTTTTTTAGGAATAGGAAAAAGCACGTAGTTGGTTCATGGTTAGTAGTAACCATGCACCTCAACCGTGTAACCCCATAAGAGGTAGGGAATGTTTGATAAAACATGTAATGGATGCGGTATGATCATGAAAAAACTATGAAATAAATTATCGTGTAGAATACATGGCTTGTAAATTGTTTGGAAAACCATGTGCCTAGCCATGCTAGGTGGTTCCCCCTTGAGCTAGATGTGGTGCATGGTAGGCACACAGTTTGGAGCACCTTGCTGTTAAACTGTGTGCCTTATAAATGTTGAAAAAGTTGGTTCCCTAAACCCAACTATTCCGTGATTTTCATTTCCATATTGTGTATACAGTTAGATTAACATGACATCATCTTACCATTATAGTGTAGAATTTTTTGCGGCCACTCTTGAAATGGTAATGTCCAAAAGTTAATTATTGTATCAAGAGGTTATAGAAGTCCTCATGATATAATGAGAACCTATAGATACTATGACATTAATCGTAAATATATGTTCTATCATAATATTATATAAATAAAAGTGTGGATAGAGGATCAAGTAAGATACTTGGGTGAGCAGGATTCAGATGTGTAAGTCATGCTGTTGATGTGAAATCCAGGGAAAGAATCTACTCTGTTTAGGTTGATTACGTGGGGCACAAGGATCTTTTTGACCAGTGTTCTTCTGAGAGAGATCACACAGGTTCTAGTGGGACACCCGTGGAACCATCTGATCTAAAGAATAATTTCACAGAAGTTTTTAAATTAGTGGTGAATGTGGCTTTCCCTAATTTTGGTCTTCCTTCTCCAGGAAGAATCATTCACCATGGTCATGTTGCACATGTTTCTTCCAACCAGAAAGTTGTTGAGAAGAAGTTTAAGCTCTGTAGGTACTTTATTATCATAGGGGTTTTGACTCCAATAGGTGGGAGGTATTGGTTGTTTTCCTATTTGGTGAACATGATTTTAGAGATATGGTATTTTAGGGACTGGTTCATGACTTCCACGGGAAGGGGATACTTTCACATAGTCTTTCCTTCTGATGAGCTCAAGAGGAGTTCTTAGAGCTTTGATGCCATATCCCTAAAGCAAGGAATTCATAGGATTCTATAATAATATCATAATTTCGATCCTTTCAATGTGAATAACACTCATACCAGATATAGATCCATTGGATCCATTAGAATCCCAAGATCCTGTGTGATATTTCTTCCTCAGTCGGCAACCCCATCAGGATTGATAAGTAAAATGATAATCCATGATTTGTGAACTTTTCCAAGGTTCTTGTTGAAGTAGTAATGGATATTATTCTTGTTAATGAGGTGGTACTTACCACAAGGGATGATAGTTTTATATTGTAAATTCATTAAGAAATGAAGATGAAGTTCTGTATATATTACCGTGTTTTTGGTCACTTGGTCCATGAATGAAACATGTCTAAATAATTCCATTTCTGTAACCCCAAGGTACATGATGAGAAGTGATGTAGGAAGGGTATTAATAAGGATAAGAGTACACCTCGAGGTTACTCCACCTTTTAGACGTTGAATACACCAGAAGATGATCTTATGTTGGATCCAGAGGTGGTTTCTATTGCTAGAATTGTTGATATTGATAAGTTTGCTGCAGTTTTGAATGTATTTCCAATTAAGAACAAAATTAGGATGGTTGAAATGGAAATGTCATTGTACCTAGGGAATGAAGTTGTGGTTTCTGATTGCATTGCGGTGTATAGTCTAGTTTCTAACAAAGAGGATTCCTCATCCATCCCTCCTTATGGGATCCCGGTTGCAACACAGTGTAGAGAGACCATGATGTGTAGTTTCGTGGAGACTATTTTTGAGAGGCATGTTCATGGGGGTGTCTTGGATATACTGAGTCTCATGGGTGGGAAGGGATCTCCCACCATGATTCAATGGTCACCATCACTACATTGTAGGAGGTTTTTCATGAGCAAGATTGAGAGGCAGGAAAGGCTTCTGGGGACACTTGATTGGTTGCATCACATTTTTAAGTAGATGCAAGAACCCCTCTAGATTACTTTCCCAAGGATTCTATTATTTTAAAAGATCCATCTCAAATAATGAATGACCCCTTCTCTAAAGTCCCTAGTGTGAAATATTCAAAGAGAAGAATATCACATGGTTCTCCATTGGGCATCACTCATTCATCCAACAAATTCATTCAACATAGTGGGAAGTTGTCGGATAATGATTGTGATTCTCTTTCTGAACCTGATGAGAAGAATTCAATTCCATTAGTGGAAGAGCATACCAAATGGAAAGGTAAAGGGAAGATGAATAAGACAATGGTGGGAGTGAAAAGAAATTGTGGGCCTCACACCCAAGTCAAAACAACCTTGTCTAAATGAAGATTAAATTTGTGAATTTTCAAGGGCTAGGGAATACTGCCATGGTCAAGGACCTTAGGCCATTTATTGTGACCCACAACCCTTTGTTGATTGCTTTAGCAGGACCGAAAACAATTTTTGATATGTGGGTCCCTTTAAAATGGGAAACTCTTATTTAATTATTTGTCTCACAGAATCTGAGTGATAGTGGGGCTGAAACCCATTGGATTCTCAAGCATGATAGCATTGATCTCTTATATTTCATTAGGAATTATAGTTTTTCTATGTTTCTATTGGGATTCAAGGATCCACTATTACTCGTTCTTTTATGTTTGCATCAAACTTCTACATTAAATTAAGGGAGTTGTGGAGATATTTTGAAACCATTTCTGCTCATGTGACTCATGGTTGGGTGGACATGGGTGACTTTAATATAGTTCTATGGCCTGAGGAGAGATGTGGAACCCATTTAACAGGTTGGAAGCCACTAATGTCTCCTCATGTGTCGACAGTTGTCATCTGAATGAAGTACCTATCAGGGGTTCACAATTCACATGGAGCAGGTACACCCTCAATGGGAGTTATGACAATAAACTGGATAGGTTTTTCCTCAAAATTGATGACATGAATGATTCTATTGGTGTCTCAAGGATGACTTTACCCAAGGGTCACTCTGATCATAGTCCGATTTTAGTGGATATTTGTATCCGTCAGCGGGGATCCTCCCCCCTTCTCATTAGATTTAGCAATGCCTAGTTGGTTACTCTCGGATGCAGGTAGATCATATTTAATGCATAGATGATGGAGGTGATTGGAAGCCCCCTTAAAATATTGGATAGTAAGCTGAAACATGTGAAGAACCAGATCAAGGATTGGATCAATGAATCATTTTATGTTATAGAAAATGAAATTAAGGTGACTGAAAATCACCTCTTTTATTTCCAAAAGGAAATCCAAAATCAGTATGTCCCAACAAGGGATGAGATTCAGAACCTTCTGCACCTTGATGGCTTTCTTACACCTGATGAAAGGCTATCTAAGAGCCAATACAACACTAAATGGAGGTATGAAGGGGATAGGAATTCAATAATTTTACATTGTTTTCATCGAGAGAAGTAGACACATCGAAGTATCACTACTTTTAAAATCAATGGATCATTGTACAACATAAAGTATAAAATATGTAACACTTTTGTCAGCTATTTTGGTGAATATACTCTGAGAAATGGAATCACAAATTGTACCACCTACTTGGTAATATGCAGGACACTATTGGTGCACAACACAATCAGATGTTAGTGGCGACACCAACAGAGAAGGAAATCAAGGATGCATTATTTTCCCTAAATATTGACAGTGTAGCTAGGCCTAATGGTTTCACTTAAAAATTCTTTATATTTTTTTGGGACATTGTGTGCCTTGACGTCATTGGTGTTGTAGGTGAATTTCTCAATAATGCATCCATGCATTACTGTTTCAATGCATGTTTTATTGACTTTCATCCAAAGAAGGAAAGTTCCTTGGATATGAAAGACTTTAGGTCAGTTTCTATTTGGAACATAACACCCAAAGTCACCAGAAAGATCATTTCCATATTACTGAGTAGCATTGTTGGTGAATTAATTATTCCCAATCAATTTGGGTGTGTGACCGAGAGAAACATTCATATCTTTCTTCTCATGGCATCAGAATGTACCAACATTTTGAGAATGAAATTCATGAATGAAATATTTACTCTTAAGGTGGATATCTCAAAGGCATTTGACACAATTTTTTGAATTTTTTATTTTATTTTAAAGAAACATGGATACTATGATCCCTTTATTTAGATGGTTTCTACTATTTTGAGTAATGACAGGCTATCAATTCTCAACAATGGGTCACCTAGGGGGTACTTTATATGTACTAGAGGGGTCAAAAAAGGGGAACCCCTCTCTGGAATTCTTTTTTCTCTAGCTGAAGACTACCTCAGTGTGTGTGTCTAAATGACCTTGTGCAAGCTGGTCTATATAGAAATATCAGAGCTGTAAGGGACTACTTCACAACCTCTCTCCCCTTTTATGTTGATGACATCCTTCTTTTTGGAAAGGCTGATAAAAGGAAAATTTCATGTATTTAAAATCTATTTAGTCACTATGAAGACATCTATGGGTAGGTGATTAGCTGGACTAAATCTTTTATTGTGTTCAAGAATGGTATGACCATCTCTAGATAGAATAGAATAGCCAAGAACCATGGGTTGAAGAAGAAAACTCTTCCTTCCAGTTATCGTGGTGTGACTCTTTTTTGGGGAAGTGTCAAAAGTGTTTATCTTGAAATTATTTATTCTAGAATCATTTCTCTTATGGAAGCATGGAAATCAAAATCCTTCTCCTAAGTAGGTAGAATTTGATTGGTGAATTCTGTGACTACTTGTATGATTTTTTATGCCTTCCATATTAATAAATTTCCCAGAAACATGAATAACGGGCTTCTAGATCTAATCAAAAACATAATTTGGACATGATCCATTTATTAAAGGAAACAAAATATTTCTTACTTGAAATAATTTTTCAAGCCAGTTGACATGGGAGGTATGGGAGTCACAAATTTGAGCTTATTAAATGATTCTCTTATTAGTAAGTTCACTTGGAACTTGGTTTATGGCGGTGATGTGTCATTGAAATTTCTTTCACAGAGGTTTATGTCCAAGTTGTACAATGGGAATTCCATGTATATTTCATACTCTATTTGGCCTGCCATCATGGATTCCTACCATGGCATTATGTAATTCCTTATTTGGATGGTATGTCTATGTTCTGATGATAATGTGTGGACAAACTGGTGGCTTGAAAGACCAATGCATGAGAAAATGGATGTTCTATATCCCATGAAAACACTCAAAATTGCTGACGTATATCATAATCACGGTATGAAGGGATGTTTACCGAGTCTTATAAGGTAGTAGGTACAACATTATAGTTACAATGCTTATGAATTTCTAGACTATACTCCGAGTGTGAATGGGATACTCACATCAAGGGATTACTATAGCTGTGCGATGACACTACTAACAATCCTTATTGGATACATGGACTTAGAAATCATTTAATACCTCATGCTCGGTACCTTCTCATATGGAGGTTCTAGAAATACAAACTACATATGCAATGTATGCTGTAGAGAACTTGGTTGCATCTTACTCCTATCTACTACTTGTGCATGCAGTCCAATGAAACCATACAACACATTTTTTATGTCATGCAATTATTCATGCCAAATCTGGAATCAGTTTCAGGCTCTGTTTTGATCCTCCTTCTAGGAGAATAGCATTTAGGGGTTCATGTGTTCCATCCAAGATACAACACATAGTGAGAAAATTTATGCGTTGTTGATTTCCATTCTTGCTTTTACATATGATTTCATCTGGAGGGAACGAAATAACACTGTATTTGAATACCACAAGACATTTTTTAAGGCTAGGATGAATGTTAATTATACGGCAGTTTTATCCACCACTAAAATTGAAATAGGTGGAATGAATAACATTGTTTCATACATGATAATTCTGACGAATCTATGTGTTCCTAGTATGGTCGAGAAGCCTGTGGTGTTAAAATAAATCAGATGGATCCTACATATCTTCCTATGGTTGAATGTGAACATGGATGGGGTGGCCTCGGGTGCGCCATGACCTTGAGGCCATGGTGGATTCTTCCGCACCCATAAGGGCTTCATCAAATTAGTATTTTACCACTATATTGGAATTGGATCCACAATCAAATATGAGGTTTGGGAAATGAGAAAGGATATCAACTATGCGATTCAACACAGCTGGACGCATATCTGGGTGGAATATGAGTCTACTACAGCGCTGAATATTTTGAATATGCATTCACAGATTTTTTCTTGGAATGTGATTCTGTCATGGAACTCCTATCTTAGTTATCTTGACCACTTGAAGTTGTATGTCACTCATGTATACAAGGAGAAAAATCAGCCTATATATGATCTTTCTAAGAGGGCTATCACGATCGTATCCTTGAGATTTTAATTTATTACTCTAGATTTTTTCTGACATTTTATTGATTATTATATGCATGGTGTGTGTTATTCACTTCGTTGTAAGAGCTATTATTATTCCAATTTTTCAATTTTGTATTAATTTGATAGGGATAGGGTTTTCTCGAAACTTGATATTGTTTTTTTAAATATTTGGTTTATGTTATAGATACATCTTACTGATTGGAAATAAAATATGTTGGACTATCATTTTCTTGGGGATCATAAGTATTTAGACTTTTTCTCATGAAGTTTACAATTGGTGATCTTTAGTACTGAGATCATGGGGACTGGCCCCCCAATAGGAACACCACATGCTTCAGGTTTCATTGGATGTTCCTATCTATGATCATGTGTGATGGTCTTATGACATGAGATTATTACCAATGTATGTCATTTGATTGTGTGCTTTGATGTAAGAAAAAAACCATGGAAATGAAGTCGTGGTGAGTTAGTTTGTGTTGGGTGCATCATTGGTGGCATGACATTGATGGAATGGTCTAGAAAGGATTTGTCTCTTCTGGGCTATGGAAGTAATATATATCTGGCCATGTTGATATGGATGGAAGAACCATTATAAGACCATGGCCATGGTAGTCATGGGTAAATCCATCCTGTTAAATCAAAAAACTAAAATGGAAGATAAGGTAAATGACACGTGATTGCATCATGATTTATGAGATATTATAGACAAAGAGATTATATTACATAGTTCATGTTCATAGGTTGGTTGTCGCTATTGTGACAATCCTTATCTCTTCAGGGGCCATGATGGTTTTCTAGATCCCACTCTTGGTCTATGAATACTATTCATTGCTGTCAAGATAAGGCCCATGAGGGTCACACACAGTAGTGTATTTGAGAATCTGTCCTATTAAGTGGAATAAGAGTTTTGGAGATTGTGGGCCCACCATTAGGTTCTGGGATTCTTCCAAGGAAAAAAATCTCCAATGCAATAAATAAATTCATATTATTAAAATTTAGAATAATGAGCACTGAATTTATTTATTAAATATATTAACATGTATCATGTAAAAACAAAAATAATAATAATTAATGTATAATAAAATTTGCAAGGATATATTAATATTTATGGGAACAACAAGTCACGTTAATGACTCAATAATCATCACATAATATATTTTAGAATATTCAAAATAAATTATAATAATATTCATGACTGTGTTTAGTAGTCATAAAATGTCGTTGAAAGTGAATTAACTATACGGGGCTGAAGAGGCGATACCAGGTATTTAAATTAACCACTATAAATATAAGAGGAGAAGAGATTTCAAATAAATATTCAAGGTGATTCTCTCTCTCCTTTATTCTCTCCCTTGATCTATATAGAGAGGCTCTAGATCCAATGAGCATGAATCAAGCAGTCTCTTAGGAATCCCTTGCGAAGCGATGCAGTGATCGTTGGAGCATTGAAGGTGTTATTTCAATTACACACTAGCACCTGGAATACGACAAACGACACTCCTACATATTTCTTGAAGCATGTTTGGATGATCTAGAGGAGTTAGATTTCATATTCATTGAGTAGCGATCACCAACGTTGAGCAAATATCTTGTGAGGCTTCATAATTAAACTAGGTACTCTACGGTTTATGTTTGTGCTTAAAATCATTCACACGTGGTCCTCAGCTAATACTTTGATTATGTCTGCTGACTTCAACAAGTTTACATCGATTGTCGGTGGAAAAATTATTTAAAACCCCACCTATTCGGAGATTATGTTGCACTCCCGATTCCAAAAAGTGGTATCAGAGAGAGCGAGTTTTGATTTGAAGCCAAAATAAATAAATTTTCATTAAAATATGATGAGGGAATCGATATGGTTAAAACACCATAGACCACATATTAATTTGATACTGGATGACCATTCTACAGTCATTTGATGTTTTAAATTCTGATTAAAACCGGTAGATTAACAAGGTTCTAAATTGATCAACCAATTTTATCAATATCTTCTTACCTGGATAGAATTATCAGGTGATGTTTAATGATTATTATTATTATAATAATTAAGTTATTATAATAATAGTTTTATTAAACTAATAATGTAACACCCTGATATTTTATGAGATATATTATTTTTAATTTCTTTGATTTCTTCTATTATACACTACACCAAGATTAGCTTGTATTATACACAACACCATATTAGCTTGTAGTATACGCACCACTATTCTTGTCACGTGTTGAACACAATTTCAAGTTCATTTTGTGGAAATTATCCTACGCATCATTAAGTATATATTTTTTTAATGTATAAATGAAATAGGTTTTGATTATGTTATACACAGCACCAAACGGAGCTTTCACTACACGCAGCCCTGACTTGGCTCGCATTACACGCAATCAAGACCTTCTTAGATAGAGTGAGTAGCATACAATACCAAGTTTCACTAAACGAGATATTATTATAATATTATTATAAACTAGCCGTAATGAAAAGTAATACCGACTTTTTGAAATTTTATAAATATTATCTTTCGAAATGGACTTCATTTTTGGATTCGGAATATTGAAATTATCCTAGGGTGAATTTTTGGTATTTTTCTGAAAACATTCAATTTTTGATGAATAGTGAAAACACTGGTTTACTATTTAAAAAAAGACTTTTTATTTAAATAATTTTTTATTTTATATAAATTTATTTTAGGTAAAAATTGATTTATAATACCTATATAAGTTCAATGTAATTCATTGGAGTCATTTTATAATAATTTTTGACATATAAAAATTTTGTTGAACTTTTCACCGTCTTTTACCTACCTCATAGGAGCTTATTGCAAACTTACATAAAACTTAATTTTACCACTTATGTGAGTGTAATTTTAAAAATCTAAGAGACACGGTTAATATCATGCAGTAAAATGTGGATCAATAAGATAAAAATAATTTTTGGTGAATAGTAACGTTTTACTTTTATTTACCACAGTTAAAAGTAAATTGGGTAATTAAGGGTAAAAATGATATTAAAATTACCCTAACACATGTTCTAATTCTATTGTATAAGTGTAATTCGATCAAAAACAACCTTAGGAATAAAATATTACTCTTTAGGTCCACTTGGAATAGATGAGGGCATTTATTACTATTTTATTTAAAGAAGAGTTAAAATAATTAAAATCAATGTTTAATAACTAAAACATTTTTAATATAGGGTTATACATAAGATAAATTCAACTATAAATACTCACTAGAAACATAAATAGATTTCCAACATAATGGTAATTTATTTATAATTTTTAGACATTAAATAATTTAATTTATTGATGACCCAATGATGATGCAATAATTAACTTATTAATGAAATATTAACATAATTGATGTTATAAATACCCAAATAAATGTAAGTTTATACTTTTTATGAATTAAACTAATTTTATAAGTTATTATGACATGTTAGTATTTATTTAATTAAATTTTTTCTAACTAATCTTGTGGTTATGATTTTCACAAAAACCAAGTACCAAATAGTGTCAAAATTGACATAAAATAGTTTAAAAAAATATTATATTGTTAATCATAATTTGATTCCTAAAAATATAAGGATCATAAAAATGACATATATAAGGATATATATATATATATATTAATAATTAACCACTTGGGGTTTCTTTGGCTTGTTATAGTATGTTTATTAATCATATAGTTTAAGAAAACAAAAAAGACACGGTAAAAGTTAAATTATTTAACTTATAGTTAAATCTAAATGATAAGGTTGAAATAGTAAACTAAACTTGTCTAAAACATATTGGTTGAGGGGAATTCGACCCATCCCAACCTTATCTTAGAAATAAATCAATTTGGAGCTATTATAAACCGAATATGACTTTATTATAAAATAGTATTTTATGTTTTCCTAAGGTTCCCCTCTCCTCCCTTATAAAAGGGCACCCCTTCCCTCTTCTATTCACACCATTTGAGTCTTTAAGCTCGGCCAAACCCTGACCATTTCTCTTATCCACTTCCCAAAAAACATTCTTGAGGTTCTGTTCTTCTCAAAATATCAACTCTACTTCCTTAAGAGGAAGCTTAAAGGAGATGCATCGAAGAAGAGGTAATCTTTTATTCTGATTCTCTCAAGTTCCTTTCTTCTTCTACTTCTTCTTATTTTGTTGTTTAACTATAAATTAATAGCATAAGTATCACTAATATACTGATATATTATTATAAATATGAAACAACCCTATTTCACCTTCTATCATTCCTACGGAAAATGAAATCACCGCGCGTGCGTACGTACAGAATACCGTCTCCACACCGTGGTGTAATCTGTTTTTGACCACCACCTTACTTGGATGGGTATAATGGTTAAACTAAATAACTATATATGATTATTGTAAAGTGATATTGATTCTGAAATATTATACATACACTTTAATACAATTCCACAATCATGGGAATGATATCATCGCTCGTGCATACGTACAGACTACCGTCTCCACGGCGCGATGAGATTCATTCTCCATGTTAACCATTCACGAATGATTATAAATTATATATAATAAATAATAATTAAATATATGACATAATAATGATACTGGATATATATATATATATGTCATCTACTTAATTCCATTCAATTCAATAAGAAAATGAAAATAGCGTTCATGCGTACGTACAGCCTACCGTCTCCATGAACGGTGTATTTCATTCCATTTATCGATCTATCATATATATATGTATATTTTGAATATATATTATATATAAATCATGTTTTAAATACTGGAATTAAATATATCAGGATATAAGTAATAATATCAAGAACAACAAGTCAAAACACGTATGATAAATGAAACAATTTTACCCAAAACGCTGCTTTCACATGGAATTTACAAAAGAACGGGTAATATAAAGTCATAAGTGAACCATATATGATATAATAACAATGAATATGATTCTTTAATAATTCAATGACATTATTTAAATCATTATACATGAGGTTCTGTATACATACAAAGCATATCAGACATAAGGTAAGGGATAATTATTCCAATCTCATTCTTATCTGAGAATGATTATTCTTACGTATTTACTGGGGTTATATTTATCATCCATGTCCATTTGCTCTCAAAATTTTTTCATAAAATGTTTACTATTCTTCAATATATGTTTAAATTCATTTTTACCCTTCTTTTTACTTTTACCTAATCATATGGAAGGAATATCTTTTTTTGTTTACCATACAATGTACTTTTTGACTTTTCTAACAAAAGTACGAGAAGAATGTTATTTTTAACTTATACGGTGTGAATGGATTTTTATGGTTTTATAATGCCTTTTTTTCATGAAGCTTAATCTACAATATTTCATGACTATTTTCAACAAAATCCTTTTCTTTTAAAATTGAATGGCGTTTTGAGAAAAGAAAATTATTTTGAAGAAGAAAGGATATTTTCCTCAAGAATTCATTTCAAATGTTTTTTCAAAACTATTTTCTATCTAAGATGACATTATTTAGTATGATTATGTTTCAAGTATAATGTATCTATTATTTACATGGTTTCACTTTTCTTATAATGAAATGATAACCATTTATTTTATATGGATTATTTTATAATGGGATGATGTTTATGAAACCAATTTTTATTCCTTGGGTTATGATGAATGATTTATGTTTATATTGAAGAACAAGTAAGAATTATTTCATTATGATATGAGTGAGACCTATATCAACCTAAAATTAATTGGGTAAAGATTTATATCTCATAAGATAGACATGGCTGGAATAGTATGTTAATCTGGTTCAGTGTTACAGGACTGAAACGAGGAGTGAACTCGATTCAGAAAGGGACTTTGTCTACTAAGATGGCCTTGGAAGCAATGCCTTGGATAATATGGAAATAATATGATGTGATTAATTGTTTTCCACAATTAAATGTTTTATTACCATGCTATTTTATCATTATTTATGTTCCCTTATGATATATTCCTTACGTACTTCCAAGATTCATGTCTTTTCTCAAGATTTTGATGTTTATATTTTATGTTCATGTTTTTTCTTCCAAATGTTTATGGATTGTTTTATGTTCTCTATGTTTAACCTTACTGAGCATTTGAGCTCAACCATTTTATGTTTTCTTTTCCCCATGATATAAATAAATGTTTTAGGTAATAAAACAAAAGGGGAAGATCATTATGGGAGATGTTGAAGATCTTTCACCATGATTAGAAGATCATGTTCTGAGTTTCCAAAGAAACTAAACTATTAAAATCCATGTGTTTTGTTTTTTTCATGTATTAAGTATTGCACATAAGTAATTTACTATCCATGTATGTCAATCTTTTGGTCTCTTCAGTTGGTATTAGAGGAAAGTTTTAGTTAACCTTTGGAAACTAGAATGTGAAAACTTTAGTGAGATCCCCAGATATATTTCTATGGTATGTCTAGGGATGTCCCTAAGGTTAAGTATATGTATAGGTTATAGTCCTAGAATTACGGTAATGATGTTATAATTAAACCTAATATGTTAGATATCGAAGTTTCTCCCCCTTTATTATGTTGTTTTCCCTAGCATTATTTTTTCCTCTCACACTATTCATTTTGGGTTTTAGACGATCGATGGAACCCGAAGGAACCATGTTGATCAATGTAATGAAAGATGCAATGATTTTACTCCTAAAAAAACCAACATTATGGGAGATGGAGTGAAAAATCTTATTTCTATACTTACACAAGATATGAATCATTCTGTACTTCCAAATGAGCAGAGAAAGAAACAATATTCTATTGAGGCCTTCATGAGGAAACACCCACCATCTTTCAGTGGGTCTTCTGATCCACTTGTTGCTAAACAATGGATCAGTACCATTGAAAAGATATTTTCCATACATCACTGTTCAGAACAGGAAAAATTCATTCTCGCTATTTAGCGTTTAGAAGGTGAACCCGATCAATGGTGGATTCAAATTAATAATACGTGGCCCCGAGATGAAATTCAATCTATGGAATGGGATGAGTTCAAGAATATATTTTTCAATAAGTAATTCCCTCGTATTATTCGAACAAAGATGGAAAACAATTTAGTTGAGATTAAGAAAAAGGATGATGAATCTATTGGTATATACGAAGCGAATTTTACAAGGCTTGCAAGGTATGTATCTGGCATTATCATGCAACCTGAAAGAAAGGTTGTTCTATTCTTTAGTGGATTAAAACCAAGTCTTCGAAGGACATTAGATATAAGAGACGTTAGTAGCTATGAAGAAATTTTGTGTTGTGCTATGAAGGTAGAAATGGAACATGGTGTTACATATCAATCTCATGTTTTTGACAAAAAACAAAAGATGGAGTTCTAGGAGAAATCTCAGAATAATGGTAAAAAGAAGTTATATGTTTCTTTATGCTCAAAGTGTGGAAAGAAGCATGGTGGAGATTGTCTTAAAGGGACTAGAAAATGTTTTAAGTGTGGAAAAGAAGGTCATCAAGAAGCTGAGTGTCAAAGTAATGAAAAAAGGGTTTCTAATGATGTGAATAAATAAAAGACTGTATAGAATGTACCACCATCACTTCAATGCTTCAAGTGCAAGGAAATGGGGAATTATGATAAACAATGCCCTAATCCAATGGTTAATGATGATCAACATGAGAAAACTCTTAAGGAAAATGACAAAGGGAAGTCACATGCGATCACCATTATCAATATTGAGTTTGACAACGATGTGGTGGAATGATTATGTGTTTATGTAGTGGGATTCCTAAATAATGTTGTGGAATCTCATTTATAGTATTGTGGAACATTGGAATATCTATGTAATTTTTTATTGTGTTTTTCGATAATTATATGGTATCGGTAACCATGAAAAGAGATTCAAATATTTTGGAAAGTAGATGATATGATCATAATGAAGGGATCAGGAAAAAATTAAATGTTTGATAGTATTCATGAGCTCATGATTGATATAAGGACAAGGTTATATCATGGTTTGAGTATATAGATTTTTTTTTAATTTTGGAATGAGTTAACTTTTGAGAGCATTCATGTTTTCACTAAGGTTTATTGGTTTTTCATTTTTCAAGAGAATACATGATTAAGGTATTCACATGATTGGAATGTGACCAACAAGATATATGATGGATAAATGATGGTATTAACAGGCTTTCTATGTGACCCTATTTAGTAATCGTTCTATTTATACTATGAGTTTGGTAAGAAGTATTTTGGATAAGACTAAATACTGGAATTGATAATGTTGTACATAAGTTAGTATTGTTTAAGGCTAAATTTTTTTTTGATATTATTTCTATAATGTTATAATAGTGTAAAAGGACAACTTGCTAGATGGGCGACAACCGGTCGCGTCGAACAAGGTTGCGGGAATCGAACCCACAACCGAAGTGCGACATGCCTTTATTGCATACCATTGGCCTACAGGAAATCCCTTGTTAGTAGAAACTAGTTTTATTTTATTAATCGCTATGGTAGACGATGTATAAGTCAATTTTAGCAACTATATATGATTAATCTCAGCATAGATGGACTTATGTATATTTAATAAATTGTGCTAATCTTTTTGCGATAGAAACCGATGGAATGACCTATCATTCTATCGCATGATTTGCTAACACTTCACGAATGATAAATTCAACTTCATTTCTTTAAGATATGAAGTGGAAATTTTTCAAGGCACGAATAATGGTGATATTGTACTGAAAAAAAGTAAGTATTTCTTCTAATTCAAATTCCTCAACTTTAGGGAAATGATCTTGAAAACTAAAAATGTTGTCCTAGTGCCCTTGTATCTGATGAATTAGATGGTACCTTAAATCATCACAAATTTATGGCTTTGTGATTGTTGGATTTTTCATAGCCATGTGCTCTACCACTCTTCATCAGAAGATGATGGTTATATTTCTCTTCCATATCCAAATTTTCACCTATGTTATCTTATGTGGAAACCCAATAATGATTTAATTTGGGTAACCATTATGTTTCTTACTTTACATTTTAAAATTATATTTTAGTATTCCTTTTTACGATGTGGTTTTATATGAAAGAAACTATCATGTAATAAACCAAGAAGAATTTTGAGGGCGAAATTCATTTTAAGGGGGGTAGAATGTAACACCCCAAGATTTTATGAGATATATTATTTTTCATTTCATTGATGTCTTCTATTATACACTAGAACATGATTATCATGTACTATACGCAATTCCATATTTGCTTTCAGTATACGCAACACTATTCTTGGCACGTGTTACACACAATTTCAAGTTCGTTTTGTGGAAATTATTTTAAGAAAAATTAAGTATAAATTTTGTTTAATGTATAAATGAAATAAGTTTTGATTATGTTATACGCAACACCAAACAAAGCATTCACTACACTCAGACCTGACTTTTCTTGCATTACATGCAATCAAGACCTTCCTTGATACGTGTGTAGTACGCAATACCAAGTTTCACTAAAGAGATATTATTATAATATTATTATGAACTAGCCGTTATGAATAGTGATACCCAATTTTTGAAATTTTATAAATTTTATCTTTTGAAATGGACATCATTTTTGGATTCAGAATATTGAAATTAGCCTAGGGTGAATTTTTGGTATTTTTCTGAAAACTTTCAATTTTGATGAATAGTGAAAACCATGGGTTACTATTTAAAAACCGATTTTTTATTTAAATAATTATTTATTTTATTTAAATTTATTTTAGGTAAAAATTGATACATAATACCTATATAAGTTCAATTTAATTAATTGGAGTCATTTTATAATAATTTTCGATATATAAAAATTTTATTGAACTTTTCACCGTCTTTTACCTACCTCCAAGAAGCTTTTTGCAAACTTACATAAAACATAATTTTACCGCTTCTGTGAGTGGAATTTCGAAAGTCAGAGAGACATAGTTAATATCAAAAAGTAAAATTTGGATCAATAAGATAAAAATATTTTTTGGTGAATAGTAACTTTTTACTTTTATTTACCACAATTAAAAGTAAATAGGGTAATTAAGGGTAAAAATGATATTAAAATTACCCTAACACATGTTCTAATTCTATTGGATAAGTTTAATTTCACCAAAAACAACCTTAGGAATAAAATATTACCCTTTAGGTCCACTTGGATTAGATTAGGACAATTATTATTATTTTACTTAAAGAATAGTTAAAATAGTTAAAATCATAGTTTAATAACTAAAATATTTTTAATACAATGTTATACTTAAGATAAATTCTACTATAAATATTAATTAGAAATATAAAAATATTTACTACATAATAGTATTTTATTTATAATTTTACGCTATTAAATAATTTAATTTTTCTATGACACAATGATGATGAAATAATTACCTTATTAATGAAATATTAACATAATTGATGTTATAAATACCCAAATAAATGTAATTTTAGACTTTTTATGAATTCTACAAATTATCTAGGTTAATATGACATGTTAGTATTTATTTAATTAACTTTTTTTGAACTAATAATGATTTTATTATTTTCACAAAAATCAAATACCAAATAGTGTCAAAGTTGACATAAAATAGTTTTTAAAACAAATATTATATTATTAATTGTTATTGTATTTATAAAAATATAAGGTTCGACCAAATGACTTAGATAAAGATATATATGTTAATAATGAACCACTTGGGGTTCGTTTGTCTTCTTACAGTATGTTTATTAACCATATAGTGTATGAAAACAAAAAGACATGTTAAAAGTTAAATTATTTAACTTAGAGTTAAATCTATATGATAAGGATAAAATAGTAACCTAAAATTTTATAAAACATATTTTTTGATATTATTTCGACCCATCCCCACCATATATTAGAAATAAATCAATTTGGAGCTATTAAAAACCGAATATGACTTTATTATAAAATAATATTTTAAGTTATCCTACGGTGCCCCTCTCCTCCATTATAAAAAGGGCACCCATTCCCTCTTCACTTCACACAATTTTGATCCTTTAATCTCGGCCAACCCCTACCCATTTCTCTTCTTCACTTCCCTAGAAACATTCTGGAGGTTCTTGTCTTCTCAAAAGACCTACTATACTTCCTTAATTGGAAGGTTAAAGGAGGTGTGTCGAAGAAGAGGTAATCTTTTTTTTCCGATTCTCTCAAGTTTATTTCTTCTTCTACTTCTTCTTATTTAGATATTTCACTATAAATTAATAACATAATTATCACTAATATACTGATCTATTATTATAAATATTAAACAACCCTATTTAACCTTCTATCATTCCTACGAAAAAAAATCACCGCGCGTGCGTACGTATGGAATACCGTCTCCACGCCGTGGTGTAATCTGTTTTCAACCACCACCTTACTTGGATGGGTATAATGGTGAAAATAAATAACTATATATGATTATTTTAAAGTGATATTGATTCTTAAATATTATACTTACACTTAAATACAATTCCATTATCATTGGAATGATATCATCGCTCGTGCGTACGTACGGACTACCGTCTCCACGACGCGATGAGATTCATTCTCCATGATAACCATTCATGAATGATTATAAATTATATATAATGAATAATAATTAAATATATGACATAATAATGATTCTGGATTTATGTATATTTATATATATATATGTTTCTATGTAAGCCATTTACTTAATTCCATTCAATTCAATAAAGGAAACAAAAACAGCGTTCATGCGTACATACGACCTACCGTCTCCATGAACGGTGTATTTCATTCCACTTATCAATCTATCATATATATATGTATATGATGAATATATATTATATATAAATCATTTTTTACATTCTTGAATTAATTAAATCTGGATATAAGTAATAATATCAAGAATAACAAGTCGAAACACGTACGATAAATGAAACGATTTTACCAAAAACGCTGCTTTAACATGGAATTTACAAAAGAACGGGTAATATAATGTCATAAGTGAACCATATATGATATCATAACAATGAATATGATTCTGTAATAAGTCAATGACATTATTTAAATCATTATACAGGAGGTTTGTATACATACAAAGCATATCAGACATAAGGTAAGGGATAATTATTCCAATCTTATTCTTATATGAGATTGTTTATTCGTAAGTATTTACTGGGGTTATGTTTATCATCCATGTACATATATTCTCAAAATGTTTTCCTAAAATGTTTACTATTCATCCATGTATGTTTAAAGTCATTTTTTCTCTTATTTTTACTTTTACCACATCGTATGGAAGGAATCTTTCTTTTGTTTACCATATGAGGTACTTTTTCACTTTTCCGACAAAAGTACTAGAAGAATGTTATTTTAACTTAGATAGCGTGAATGGATTTTTACGGTTTTATAATGCCTTATTTTCATGAATCTTATTCTATAATATTTGATTACTATTTTCAACAAAATCCATTTCTATTAAAATTTAAAGTCATTTTGAGAAAAGAAAATTATTTTGAAGAAGAAAGGATATTTTCCTCAAGAAGTCATTTCAAAATTTTTTATCAGAACTATTTTCCATATAAGATGAAATTATTTAGTTTGATTATGTTTCAAGTATAATGTATCTATGATTTACATGGTTTCACTTTTCTTATGATGAAATGATATCCATTTTGTTTATATGGATTATGTTATAATGGGATGATATTTATGAAACCCATTTTTATTCTTTGGGTTATGATGAATGATTTATGTTTATGTTGTGGAACAAGCAAGAATGATTTCATTATGCAATGGGTGGGACCTATATCTACCTTCAATGCATTTGGTAATTATTTCTCATGAGATAGACATGGCTGGAATGGTAAGTTAATCTGGTTCAG
This sequence comes from Viscum album, assembly GCA_963277665.1. Lineage (NCBI taxonomy): Eukaryota > Viridiplantae > Streptophyta > Magnoliopsida > Santalales > Viscaceae > Viscum > Viscum album. Next base: position 394,258,679 of record OY728151.1, on the reverse strand, counting down.
TGTTACAGGACTGAAACGAGGAGTGAACTCGATTTAGAAATGGACTTTGACTATTATGATTGCCTTTTAAGCAATGCATTGGATACTATGGAGATTATATCATGTGAATAATGGTTTTCCACAATTACATGTTTTATTACCATGCTATTTTATCATTAATGATGATCCCTTATGATATATGCCTTACGTACTTCCAACATTCATGTCATTGCTTAAGATTTTGATGTTTATATTTTATGTTCATGTTTTTGCATCCAAATGTTTATGGATTGTTTTATGTTCTCATGTTTACCCTTACTGAGCATCTGAGCTCACCCTTTTTTATGTTTTCATTTCCCCTGGATATAAAGAAAGCTTTTAGGTAAGAAAAAAAGGGGAAGATCTTTATGGGAGATGTTGAAGATCTTTCACCATGATTAGAAGATCATGTTCTGAGTTTCCAAAGACACTAAACTATTATGATCCTTGAGTTTTGGTTTTTGTTATGAATTAAGTATTCTTCAAAAGTAATGTATTGTCCATGTACGTAAATCTTTGGGTATCTACAAAGAATTTTATTATTATTTTATTTTATTATAATAATAAAATATTATTATAAGTTTTTATTTTTTCTTGTCTAAATATAGACTGAAAAAATAAATAAATAAGGTGGGGATGAATCACTATTATGAGTCATTTTTAATTAATAAAAAATTATAAAAAAATACTTAATTTTCATGTCTGGTTTATTTTAAATATATATATATTGTTTAAGGTGGGGGCCCAAGTCCCAACATATTTTGTACTTTGATTACCACAACATGTATTCAGTTTGTTATAATACATGTTTTTATCTTTCCATAATAGTGTAGATACTTATGCATCCACTTTGTTTATGGTAATGTCCTTAGATTACCTGCCCCATCAAAGGGTTATAGTAGATCCCAGGCTATAATGAGAACCCTGAGATTCCATGACAGTAATCTTAAAGTACCATCCTATGGTTCAGTTACATCATTTTTAAAGGACACAGATAATGTGTGACCATCAAGAGTTGGGGGCTCATAAACATTGAGACTTATTCCCATGAATTTCACAATAATTGATCTCTAGTAGTTGAGATCATAAGGGCAGAGTCACATAATAGGAACACCACATGTTTTAGGTGTCATTGGTCGTTCCTATCTATGGAAATGTGTTATGGTATTTAGACTTGAGATCATTGTCAATAGATTTCATTTAATTACATACATTTTATACAAGGCGAAAACCATAGTGATAAAGTTGTGGTGAGGTAGTTTGTATCAGGTTCATCATTAATAGAATGGCATTGATTTAATGATTGAGAAATGATTTTTTGCTACCAAGTTCAGAATGAGATATCTTGGGCCTGATTGATTAGGATGGTTGCACCTTCATTAAATCCATGGCCATCGTAGTGGAAGGTAAGACCACCTGACAAATCAAAAAATAAAATAATGCAAGATAAAAATTACGACACTGGTTTTCATTCTACTTTATTGAGATATCAATGACGAAGAGATTATATTACAGGTACTGTGTTCGTAGGAAGGTAGTCACTACTTTGACTTTTCCTTATATCTATAGGGGCCTCGATGGGTTTCTAGTCCCTGATCTAGGTGGGTGGAAATTATTCACTGCTATTGAGGTAAGGGCCTAGAGGGTCACACAGAATAGCGCATTGAGAATCTTCCCTATTCTGGGAATAGGAATATAGAACATGGTGGGCCCTGCCAAAGGGTCCGAGAACTATCCATGTTCTATGGATCACTCAAGAATAAATAAATTCATTATTTTTTCAAGTTTAGAATAATTCGTTGAGTTTTTTTTATAACATGTATTTACAATTATTATAGTAAATGCAGGTATTAATATTGTTCATATGGATTTTAATATCATAGGTTCATTTAATATTAGCAGGAGGTGTGAGTCGAGGTAAAGACCCAATATTATCATGTAATATATATATATATATATATATATATTGTGAGTAAGTGATAAATTATAAATATTATTTATGGAATAATTTAATTTTTCATAAAAAATTATTTATAACACTTATATAGAAGACATTTATTTCACAGGGCTGAGAACCCATACTGCGTTTTTTATGCATTCTCTATATAAGTAAGAGAGAGGCTCCCCCCTTGGTAACTATACCTTTTTTGGGATTGAGAGCTTATCTATCCTCTTGGAATCTAGAGAGAGTCTCTCAAGAAGAGGAAGATCTTCAAGTTCATCCATTTTGGATTGAAGCTTCTTATCTTTCGGTGATCGTCGATGCACTGAAGTGATTGTTGAAGATCCGTGCTAGCACCCAGATCTTGATGAATGGCATGCGAAAAGATTCTAGAGGCATGTGTGGACGATATATAGGGCTTCGACATCGGATTACTTGAGCAACGATAGCCAGCATCCTACAGAGGACTTGAACACATCAAATTCGAACTTGGTACATGTTTAGTTTAATTTTGTGCCCTATTTAAATCTTTTGATATCCTCAGACCAAACCAGGAAAAGATCACCGAAGTTAACATGGTTATGTCACATTGGTGATGCAGAAAATATTCAAATATCAGACCAACGGCTTCCGCTATACTGTCCAGGTACCTAACAGTGGTATGAGAGGGATATCATGGTTTTTTTGAGTCAACAAAATTAAGATGCATTAAATTTAAGTGTAGGGTGTTAAAACGGTTCATTCGGATCCGACCACACGTTGTTTCGATTTCAAATTATCAAGGTAAAATCATTTATAAAATTTAATCGGATAGAAATCATTGTTTTTTCATTAATTTGATGTAAATCTCAATCATTATTGAGTTAAAAATAAATATAATATTTTATATTTTTAAAATATAATATAACATTTTATTATAAAATATTTTCCACAAAGTAAAGGGGTGTGGAATGAATTTTCTACACAATATTATAAAAAAAGGAGATCAAGACCCCATATTGGGGTCTTCTTCCTTTTATTTAATAAAAGGGAGACCAAGAACCCATTTTGGGGTCTTCTTGATTTTATTTAAAAAAAGTGGGCATATAGGTGGCAATTTTGTCTAAGGAAAAATAAAAAAACTACAAGACCTAAGGGGGTATTTTCTTTCATGCGGTGCACAAGAGGCCAAACCCCCGAGGGGTGAAACCCTAGTTGGCATCCCTTTCCACTGGACCCCTCGAGCCCCCCACCCCCGACCCCTGGACCGCCGCGCCGCACCACCTTGGACGAAACCCCACAGGACCGCCTCGTTGCGCCACCTTTAAAAGAGCCATGCCGCACCGTCACCCCGTGCCACCTCAGACAGAACCTCGATGGACCGCCTGGTCATGTCGCCGCAGACCGAACCCCGCCGAACCGTCATGCTGTGCCACTCTAGAATTCCAGCCTCCCTCTCGCTAAACTGGCATGGTCGTGCCGCCTCGGTGCCAGCCACATCGGACCAGGCCGCTATTGGTCCAGGCCTTGCCGAACCAGGCCACCGCACCGTCGGCTGGCCGGAGTTACGGGCTTTCAGCCATACGGCTAGACAGAATATTGCCCGGCCTCCTCTAGCTCACTTTGCTCCTAGCCAGAAGAAGCTTCCACATGGATGTCTCTGGACCAGGCTGCCGCCGTCATGGCACGGTCATGCAGTGTTCACGCCGCGGTCAAGATGCGATAATTCCGTGACTTGGCCCTACTCCAGGACAGCACCTCGCAGTGGTTCGCAGTCCTGCCTAAATCCTCCCTGACTAGAGGTAACCCAATCTTAAATCAATTTTAATAAATTTAGTTTTTTAAATTAAATTATTAGAAATAATTTGGGGGGTTAATTTTTTTTAATCTGAAATACTAATTTAATTTAAAATTACAACTAAATTATTGGTTTAATTTAATTTTTAAAATTAAAATTAAATTAAACAAATGGAACTAATAAATAAATTATTAGAATTTAATTAAATTAATTTAATTTATTAGAACACCCTCACACTATTTAAATTTATTTCAATTTAAATTTATTACGCATATTTTACCCTGACTGGTCTTGAGCTAGTGACTGACCCATTCATGTCTGGATTTATTTATTAAATTATTTATAAAATGCGTGTGATTATTGTCATATTTAATTAGAAAAATGATGGTCTGTGAATTGTCTTTTAATTAAAATATTTATAAGGGCATGCACATCCATTGCACTAGTTTTATTTCGTAGTCCAGACCCCGTCGCCTGCGTGTGAGTATATTTGTAATTATACTGGGATGATCCAAGATGCAGACCCTGCCATGTTGAGGTAGTAGTCCGGACAGGAGTTGAGCGCTTTTCACTGGGGCCCGCAACGACGTGAGTCACATTTCAACTCAGGTATGGATGCCCCTAAGTGATGATTAATTAGTTATCGATAAATCATTATAGAATTCTTAAGACCAGTCGGATTGCATGATTTACTTTCTAAATAGTGTATTATTTTATGCATTTTCATGATTATTGTGTGATCACATTGAACAAAAAACAAGATAAGATGCATAAATATGTGATTAATTATATTATATTGCATTTTCAGTTGTGAGCGCGACAACCCACTTTGAACATAATAAATTGAAAAGGATTATATTCCTCAATAAATATTAAACATCTTTCAAACATATATTACGTCCAATAAATGCCTTAAATTTCTCACATCTAAACAAAATTTGATAGTTTGGGGTGCTCGTCAGCTATATTTGAGAGTGCCTCTTACTACCGGGGTGTTTTCATTGGAGAACAAGGTTGAAATAACTAATGTGAGTAGTCAAGGATCATCCTTATCTAACATGCTATTACTTTATCATCAAGATGTTGAGGGAATCAAGTTCAGATTCCAAAAGTTGGGACTTTACTCAACAATAGAAGGAACCACAAGAACAAGTGGTTGTCCAGCCTAGTGCCAACCTTGAAACCCTCCAAGTAGTAGCGTAGCACAATTTTGTAGATTACGAGGGAGGTTTGAAAGATCATTGCCACAACAACACTCAATCGACAGAGTATTCCGAATCTAATAGTGACGGCTATTAGGTTTTATAAAATAGTGGGAGACATTGAAATGATATAATAATGTATTAATCATAAATTTAAAAAAGTAATCAAGACAAAGTACTAACATCTAAATGTTTATCTGATGTAGATTCAAAATGGAAATCACCAAAACCACAATTACTTAATCACTGTGATCTATTTTGGAAAAAGAATATATCCCGACCAGCAATAACTTCTAGAAGTGGTACAAGAACTTGTGGATAGTACTACTCCAAGAAAGGAAGTTATATATGATGGAATCCCCCATTCATACTAAGCCTCATTAAGGAGCAAGTAAGGAGGGAAAATATAAATGGGGAAAACTCTTAGATGATGAACTTGATATACAATGCATCATGTTTTCATCCATGTCTATACAAATGGAAAAAATGAATGAGGATGAGGATGATGACAAGATTCTTTCACATCTTCAAGAACTATATGAGGAGTGGGCTAGGCAAGAAAGGTATGAGATCCCATGTGTGATTTATAAGTGAAGACTAGAAGAAGGGTACCAAGATGGTCCCCACATAATCAAGATGATTGGGTATATTTTGAAGCTAGAAGTCCTTGGGTTCAAACGGAACCAAGAACTAGTATTCGATCTCATTATTTCCTCTATAATGTCAATATTCTCAATTTTTATTGTCAATTATAATATGAATGATATGACATAGTTTCCCCTGGACCTTTTGGAATTAGTTCGCCAAGCTGATAAGGATATGAAAATTACCAATTCATTTGTCCTTATGGTGAACAATAAAAACGAGGGAAAGACAATGGGGTCGAAGGCCAAGTCAAGGCCAAAGACACCAATGCATCATCCTGCAAAGAAGACAATGATTCAGAGGCAATGTAGTGAGAAAGATGTTGTCTGCTTTAGATGTGGAAAGAAAGGCCACTAGAAGAAGAATTGCAGAGATGGGAAGAAGAAGCGAACTGATGCTTCTACTTCGTGTATTTTTTTCATTGAATAAAATATATCTTTATCTAAAATAGGGGTATTGGATACGGTAATTGGCTACACATTTTTATTCATATACATGAACCAAGTAGGTTAAAAAAAATTGCAAAAGGTCAGGTGGATCTTCGAGCTACAAATGGTGAAAGTCTAGCAACCTTGGAAGTGGGAGACTATCACTTACCTTGCTAACTGGGTTGGTTCTTGTTTTAAACAATTTATATTATGTTCCTTCTATTACAAGAAACATTATCTCTATTTCATGTCTAGAAACTATGGGTTTTTATTTCATGTTTGGAAATAAATAATATCTCTTTTATAGGGATAACATATGTTATGGTAAGGAACATATTAACAATGGTTTATATATGCTGTAACTAGAAAACTCAGTAATGGAAATCAAGGACAAAAACAGCCAACCTGACTCAAATATCACCCACCTATGGAAATTCAGGCTTGGTCATGTAAACGTGAAGTGATTACGAATATTACATAAATAAGTTTATCTAGACTCGATACAGTTAGAACCCTTAGATGTATGTCAAGCTTGTTTATAAGGAAAATGACCAAAGCACCTTTTTCAGGAATGGGAGAAAGAGCCAATGTAGTACATGAATTAATACATACTATTGTATGTGGTCCACTTCCAGTAGAGTCAAGGGGTGGTTTTTTATGCTTCATTTCTTTTACTGATTACTATTGTAGGTATGGATATATCTACATAATCCGGTATAAGTTAGATTCCTTTCGAATATTTAAGGAATACCAAAATGAAGTAGAAAACCATCTTGGTAAGAAGATAAAATCACTCCTCTCAAATCAAGGAAGATAATATCTTAACCAAGATTTCATTGATCACTTGATGGAGTCTGAGATATTATCCCAACTCACTCATCCTTATACACCACAATGGAATGGTGTTAGTTAATGGAGTAATATGACCTTTCTTGACATTGTTAGATTATTGATGGGTCATGCAGGCCTACCATTATACTTTTGGGGATATGCCTTGCAGACAACATCACATACCCTTAACCAAGTACCAAAAAAAGTTGCTGATGGGATTCCATATCAGTTATCGTATGGAAAGAAATCCTACCTGACACACATGTGTGGATTGGGGTGTGAGGAGTTTGTCAATACATTGCCAAGTGATAAATTGGCATCCAGAAGGACTAAGTGCATTTTTATAGGTTATCTAATGGAAAATAGAGGATACTATCTATATTACCCTTTATATAGGAAAATCACTATAGAAAGATACACCACATTTCTAGAAAGGGAACACATTACTATTAGAAATAGAGGGATAAAGATTTACTTTGTTGAAGATAGTGATCCAGATGCACAAGATTTGGTAGAGGAACAATCTCCATAAGAACATGTGGAAAAAGAAGTTGTTCCTGAGACACACCTATTGCGTAGGTCTATGTGAGAGGTTAAGGGAATTGAGAATTATGGTTTTCCTGTCACTGAGTCAAGTGACACATTAGACCTTGAGGATGATGAACCACTAACCTACAAGGAAGCAGCGGAAGGCAAAGAAGCTGCTAAATAGCAATAAGCCATGAATTCTGAGATGGAGTCCATGTACCAATATCATGTTTGTATTTTAGTAGATGCTCCAACTGATGTGAATCTAATTGGATGTAGATGGGTATTCAAGAAAAAGCTGGAAATGGATGGTGAGGTTAATAACGTTAAGGCAAGAATGGTTGAAAAGGGTTTCAGAGAATGTCAAGGTATTGACTATGATGAAACTTTATCACCAGTAGAAATGATTAAATCCATCCGAATATTTCTTTCAATAGATTCGATTCATGATTATGAAATTTGGAAAAAGGATGTCTAAAATGATTTTATAAATGGGAAGTTGTTTGAAGGAATACATATGACTCCATCTGAAGGGTTTTTCAAGTTAAATAATTCCAATAATGTTTGAAAGCTAAAAAGACTCATTTATGTATTGAAGCAGGTATCAAGATCATGGAATGTTCATTTTGATGAGGCCATAAGAGATTTTGGTTTTTTTCCAAAAATGAAAGTGAGCCTTCTGTCTATAAAAATGTTGAAGGTAATGCCATCGTTTTTTAGTATTATATGTCGAAGACATATTAATTATGGGTAATGATGTACAAGTCTTACAGTTAGTTAAGAATTGGTTAAATGAATGCTTCTCCATGAAAGACTTAGGTGAAGAAGCCGACATTATTGGGATCAATATCTATCGAGATAGATCTCCAAGGTTGCTTGGGCTAAGTTGAAGTACATATATTGACAAGTTACTCAAAAGGTACAGTATAGAACAATCCAAGAGAGGAATGTTACCTATGTAACATGGTTTAAATCACTCTAAGAAAATGTGTCCTAAAACACAAAAGGAGATTGTTAGAATGTGTAGAGTCCATTTTGATTTGGTAGTGGGTTCTATCATGTGTGTCATGCTTTGTACTAGTTTTGATGTAACCTTTTCATTAAGCATAGTGGGTAGATATCAAGCCAATCTAGGAGAGATGCATTGGACAACTGTTAAAACTATCCTAAAGTACTGGAGGCATACTAAGGATATATTCCTGGTTTATAGAGGAGATGAGGAACTAGTTGTGATGGGATACACCGATTCTACTTTCTAGATAGATCATGATGATATGAAATCACATTCAGGCTACATATTTGGCCTGAATGGTGATGCAGTGAGCTACAGAAGCTCAAAGAAAAATGTGGTTGCTGATTCTACAGCAGAGTCTGAATGTATTGCAGCTTCTGATGCAGAAAATGAAGTCATTTAGATATTCATCTTTATATCAGACATTGGTGTTGTACTAAGCAGTACAGACCCTGTTCCAGTATATTGTGATAATACTACTATAGTGGTTCTTTCCAAGGGCCCAGGTCTCACCTGTTGATAAAGATTATTCTTCGAAAAATTCATATCTTGAGTGATTTTAGTCAATGAGGTGATGTGACAGTTTGAAGAGTATCCACATAGGACAACGTGGCAAACCCCCACTAACTAAAGCCATTTCTTAGATGAAGCATGATTCACATGTGAGAGCTGGCGGATTGAAACCTGTTTGCAGTTGGATGTAGTGAAATTGGGAGTGTTGAAAGTCAGTTCCCTATACCCAACTTGTTTTGTACATTTATTATCGCTACATGTATTCAATTTGTTATAATACATGTTTTTATCATTCCATAATAGTGTAGATACATCTGAATCCACTTTGTTTATGGAAATGTCCTTAGATTACCTGTCACATCAAAGGGTTATAGTAGATCCAAGGCTATAATGAGAACTCTGAGATTCCATGACAATAATCTTAAAGTAATGTCCTATAGTCCAGTTACATCATTCTAAAAGGACATAGATGATGTGTGACCATCAGGTGCGGGGGGAACATAATCATTGAGACTTCTTCTCATGAAGTTTGCACTTTATGATCTCTAGTAGTTGAGATCATGTGGATAGACCCACATAATTGGAACACCACATGTTTTTGGTGTCATTGGTCGTTTCTATCTACAATCATATGTAATGGTCTTTAGACTTGAGATCATTGTCGATGGATGTCATTTAATTAAGTACATTTTATGCAAGGCAAAAACCATAGTGACAGAGTCGTAGAGAGTTAGTTTGTATCGCATACGTCATTAATGGCATGGAATTGATAGAATGATCGAGAAAGGAGTTGTCACATCCGTGTTCAAAAAGAGATATCTCAGGCCTGGATGATTACGATGGTTTCAACTTCATTAAATCCATGGCCAATATAGTGGAAGGTAAGACCAGGACAAATCAACAAATAAAACAAATAATGATAAATAATGATGACACAAGTGTGCATTCTGTTTTATTTAGATATTGATGATGAAGAGACTATATTACATGGACTATGTTCATTGGAAGGAAGTCAATGCTTTGAATTTTCATTATCTCTATAGGGACCTTGATGGGTTTCTAGACCCCGCTCTAGGTCGGTGGATATTAGAGGGTCACACACAATAGCTCCTTGAGAATCTTCCCTATTCTAGGAATCAGAATATAGAACTTCATGGGCCCCACTAAAGGTTCTGATCACTATCCAAGTTCTATGAATCACCAAAGAATAAATAAATTCATTAATTATTCATGTTTAGAATAATTTGTTGAATTTGTTTATAACATGTATTTATAAGTTATATAGTAAATAAAAGTATTACTATAATTCGAATGAATTTTAATATCCTAGGTTCGTTTAATATTAGTAGGAGGTTTGATTCAAGTTAAAGACTCAAGATTATCATGTAATATATTTATATATATATTATGAGTATGTGATAAATTATAAATATTATCTATGGCATAATTTTATTTATCATAAATAATTATTTATAACACTTATATAGCAGACGTTTATTACACGGGGCTGGGAACCCATGCTACATTATCTAAACATTATATATATGTAAGAGAGAGGATATCCGCTTGTTAAGTATTCATGTGTTGGGTTTGAGAGCTTATCTCTCCACCTAGAATCATGACAGATAGTCTCTCAAGCGAAGGAAGATCTTCAAGTTCATCCATTTCAGATTAAAGATTCTTTCACTGTGGTGATCATTGATGCACTGAAGTGAGCGTTGAAGATCTAGGATAGTACCAAGATCTCGACAAGCGACACACAACCAGATTCAAGAGGGGTGTGTGGATGATCTAGAGGGATTCTATATCAGAGTCTTTGAGCAATGATCGCTGACATCTGGTGACTGACTTTCACACGTGATATCTAAACTATATACATGTTTAATTAATTTTTGTGCTCTGTTTAAACCTTGCGAGATCCTTGGACCATACTGGGATAGGATCACCAGAGCTGATAGGGTTATGTCATAGCAGTGATGTAGAGGATCATAAAATCTCGGCCCACCAGCTTCTACTGTTCCGTCCTGGTACAAAAAATATAAAGATAAATATATATATAGGTTTGGTGAAAGACATGAATAGAAGGTCTTGAAATAGTAAAAAAATGTTGCGTGGGGAGACATACAAAGAAGGTCTTCTATCAAATAAAAAATGGAACGAATTTTTATTGGGGGGATGAGCGGCCTCCCCATCTCCCAAGCGTAGCCGCCCAAGGGGCCGCCTACACCCTCTTCTAGTTGTCCTACACCATGAGAACTACACAACACCAGGGAGGAAGATGGCCCCCCCTCCTATCGGCCTGCATCTCTATCCAATGTGCCACCCAGATCTACTGGTCTTCTCTATCAGTAGGCGCGTGGCGGTCTTCCTACCTGCAGTACTTGGCGCCCCGCAGGCAGCTACAACAGGTCCCCGCCGAGGTTGTCTTCTCTTTCCTAGCAAGGAGCATCTCAACAAGGACATTTCATTTAGGTACCACTCCCCGGGACCCCAGTTCCTCCCACGCTACACCCAATGAACTGTCATGCAATAGGACCCATAGCCAGCGCCACCTCATTCACCCCTTTGGATTCCTCTATTTCCTCCCACGCAGAGCAATGCTACAGTTGGTAGCCACCGGCAATGCGTGGAGGCCCTAACAAGATACCACCTTATTTCCTCTATGCTGTAGCGGGCCACCCCAACACTCGGTACCCCGATTTCCCCTCGCCGGATGCCTCTATCCAAAGGCTGCACTAGGTCCCCCCAGTATGGCGCCACCCAATCCTACCTTGCGGTTGTTCGGTTGGCCTCCCTTCATCGCGTAGACCTGATAAAGTGCATCTCAATAAAAAAACATCATGTCGTGAAACCTTCCCCCTAACTCATGCCTCCTCTCCTCCTATCGTGGAGATGCATACAACCAGTATGACCCTATACCCTCAGTCTGATGTCCTCCCTCTAGCCACCACCGCAGTCCAGGACCCTGTCCGGTGAGCAAGTTTCAGGTCATACTTCACCTCCAGTGGACTGAACCTCTTCCTTGCATTGCAAGATCTACAACACCCCTTCACTGAGTTAATCCCTTGTCACTCCATATACACTAGACCAGCTATGAAATGGGCTTTATCAAGTCTTCCCATCCCAGAACAGGTTTGGGTGGGCCTACCCGGCCCAGAACACCTTTGCACAGGGTCAGTTCCACCCAAAAAATGGTCATGTGCCAGTTCACCCCGAGTCACACAGGCCTTGAATGGGGTTTATGGGGAATGGATTTTTTTATTTGAATAAAAAGTTAATTAATTTAACTAATTTAATTTCAGATCACAATAAAATTAATTTAATATTAACTTTGTTTTATAATTATTGTGGAATAATTAATTTAATTTGTAGTTTAATTAAATTATTTAAATTAATTTTATTTTTTTGTTTTAAAATTAAATTAATTAATCAGGAATTAATGAATTTAAATTGAATTAAAAACAATATTGGTTTTTTTTAATTCAATTATATACCCCCATTTTTTTAATGCATCTTTAATTTTTTTTCTGCATTTATTTAATATATACAGTTTTATTGCTTATGCTGATCAGGAGATGGAGACTAACTTATGCATGTCGGGTTCATTTTATTTAATTAATTAATTATTTATTTATTCATTGCAATGGTTTTGTAATAATTAGTAAAATAAAATTAAAATATAACCCATGTGTCATCTCCAGTGTAATTATATGTATAAAGGATTGTGGGCTCATTGTCAGAGTTATATTTGAAATCCTGAGACCCCCTCACCTGCATGTGAGTACAATTTTATAATGTTAAGACAAGGTATGACGAACTTCACGCCAAGTGATGGTGACACACTAGACAGAAGTTGGATGCATTGGATGAGCGAACATTGCTATTCAAGTTACATGTCACACGACTAAAGGTATTGTCCCTAGGGTCTCGGTGGGTCCATTATTCACTCAACAGATCAACCATTAACAGTGGTTCATGATCTGGTTTTTTGTTTTATTTCTGCATGGTTTGTTATTTTGTGAATTTGTAGTTAGAGTGCGCTCACATAGATTAATAATAAACAATAATGTAAAATAAAATGAACATGTGCCACGATAAAATTTCAATTTATTTCATGGTCTGTTGTGAGTGAGATCACATTAGTGCTTATAAAAATATAAAATGATTTAATTCATCAAAATAAATATAATAAAACCCTCATAAATATATTAAGTCATAACAGCCTTCCATCTTTCAAATTTGGACAAAACCGTTAGTTTGTGGTGTCGGTCATGCCATAGCTGAGGGTGAATCTTACTACTGGGGAGTCCTTATAAGAGTGATGGGTCGAATTAACTAAAATTGAAGCAAATAAATAGCCATATCTATCTTATTGTAATTTTAGAGGTACGCATTGAGAAAATCAAGTTCTTATTTTAAGAATCTGGGACTTTGCTCACCAGATCAAGGAACCGCAAGTTAAAGCATTCGACCATCCAAAATCCTACCTCAAACCTTCCATGTAGTGGCGTATAAATATCTTTTAGACTATGAGGGGTGGTTCTGGGATCATTTACACTAGAATACTCATGCAACAGAGTATTTTGATTCTAGCATAGAGGGTTCTAAGAAGCCGATAAATAGTGGGAGACATTAAATGATATATGTAATTAATCAAAATTATTAAATCGGCAATCCAGATAAGTGGAATTAATCTACTATAATTCATTTTTGAAAAAAAAGAAAGTTATACCACAAGTTTAAATACTGCGATATTATATTAGAAAAAGTAAATATCCACACTGACATGAGTATCCATGAATAGTACAGGCGCGTGTGCATCGTACTATGATATAAGAAACTCAAGGGGCTAGTGTCACCAACACTGTTAAACTACCTGAAAAAGAGAGGGTGAAAATTGATTATATGAGACTAATGTACAAAGCATATGATAGTTTAATCATTATGATTCTATCAATGTCATGTGTCAGTTGCAGTCACTACACTAGGAAATGGAAGATATAAACATGAAGTGTCAACTTCGAGATGTTTTTATGGAGAATGTGAAGCAATTATATGTATAAAGAAATGTTACACCAGTATGTGTAAATTGAAAGACTGATCATTATCTTTAAATAGATCCCTCTATCATATCATTTTCAACCCTTTACTCATGTTTCGTTTTATGTAATAAAATAAACTAGTATTGAGTAAATTCTCCATTACCAATTTAGGCATGGTTCCCCATGTGAATAAGAATAAAATACAATTATGTTTTAATTCATTTGGTGAATAAATTGAAAGACAATGTTAAAAGGTCAAAGGAATTTAATTCCAAAGACACATTCACAACGCCATTCAATTAATGATGTATTAAAAATGTTATTCCATTTCATATTATAAAACAATATAGTAGAAGTTTAAAATTAATAAAGTAATTTAAAGAAGAAAGTTAACACTTCTACATAATTCATATTCATCAATGTAATGTTTCTTTTTTACTACTTGGGTATTTAATACTATATTTTTTTACATATGTGTATTTAAATACAGTTACCAAGTATGTATAGAATTATTACTAGAAGTCAGGTGTATTCTCCATGTGGCAACAAAAGGGTGATACCTAGGCCATTGGTGAGAGGTACAAGACATCTTTAATTACATAGTGAAAGATTCATGTTTAACTATTATATAGAACAACCACAAAAATTATTTTCATGTGTCCATGGATGCAATAAGACATTCCTTCTGGTTTTGGAATGAATGTTTTTTTGGTAAGCTCAATCACTAGTTTAGTAATACAAAAATCATAGGCAATTAGTGATGATTATAAATGTAAGACTTATAACCAGTCATGACATGATAATTATTTATCGAGTAATACTAAAACTGGATGCCATGAATATACCAAGTACGGTATTTAGGCTTGGTAGATCTAAATGCTTTTGGTACCATCGACGTCTTTAGTTTGGATAGAGGATCCTTTGAAAATAAATGTATGTCCTAATGATTTTTGAAATAGTTCAGCATTCATGAATTATTCCAAGTATAAGCTAGAGGTATATATATACTTTACAAGACTTATTTATGTAATTAAGGAATGAAAAAGTGATGTATATGAATGGTCAGATGATATGAGTTCTTTTCGGTTAGGATACCAAAGAATAACATGACCAATAATTCAACAATCATGATAATGTAGCATGGAGTAATTCCTAAATGCACATTACCTTATCTACATCACAAAATTGATGTTAATGAGAAGGATTAATGATGAAGTATTATATATCAACATTTATCAAAAATATGTTGCTTGGAATAATTCTAAAACGCACATTTTATACATCAAAGCATTGCTCTAAGTAATATCTATGTTGCAACTAGCAGAAACATCCATTATATTTCATGAAATGGTTTGCAAATAACTATGTAATCCCACAATCACATGCCAAATATAATGAAAAGTGAATATCATATGAGTCTTAGTATGATTTAGACTCATTATTTCATAAGTACATGTGTTTGGATGGAAATATTTTGTTCTCACGTAAACAAACTTGCATAAAAACAAACACATTGTGCATGTAGAGTAATAATCCTAACAATTTCTTAAGATATTACCTAAATCCCAAAATAGAAATTTTTTATTCATGTAATGGACTATACATATATATAATAGTTCACATCTCTATTTGAGATAGTGGGATCTATATTGACTTGTGTTTAGTCAAATCTCAAAATTCCAAATTAGTTTGCATAGGAACTAGTTCCACAACTACTTGTGGAACAATGTTTGTTCCAGAGACACATAATGCGTAGGAAAGATAAAACCATGGTGATGGTTTTTATATTAACCATGGTCTATGACCTAGTATTCAATGTGAATCATATTCTTTACATGTAAGAAGTACATGGAGGTTAGTCGAAATTGATAAGACCATCCAAAATTCAATTAATGGATTCCATGTATCCAAGTGAAAAGGGGCTTATTATTTTGAATATTTAGGTGGGTATTCAGGTGAATTGATACATGGATGGTACAAGTGTAGTACCGATAAGGATTAACTAGTTCGACTAAGTCATTGTTCCTAAATCTATTAGAATATTACATATCATAGCTAATACCTATGATCAAATTATTTAGAATTAGATGTCATGACCACCAATCAAGGATGGTGTCTATATGACACAACCAGAATGTGATGGTCACATCAGAGAATGCTAATAAAGGTTTAATGTTACTGAAATCTAGTTTAGGATTAAAGTAAGAGAAAGGATCATAGATTATAAATTTTCAACAAATTACTTCCATGTGTCTACCATAGGTTTTTGGGAGCGCTGATTTTTTCCATGAAAAATATGTATAGGAAGATATGGAAAAAAATTGGTCTTATAGTTTGTTTGGACCAAGATTAAATTTATTCTCTAGTGATTGAAATAAAGTAACAACCAAAGTTATTTGGGACAAGATCTACTGAGGTATATATACACGTTTCTTGGTCCTAGTTAATCGTACATATAGTTACTTAGTATTGAAAAATACAAGTTGGAACAATTCAAGGGGTGAATTGAACCTTATGACATAGGGAAAAGTCTCTTCAATTTGACATGTTTGGGACTTGGGAAATGATAAACACGGTGAATCGAAATCCATACATCAATGTGATGGATCAATCACATATTCCATGATATATATAAGAATCGATATTTCAGAAGTATATTTTACCCTAGTCAAATATCAATTATATCCAGGAGCACTGCAAGGAATGCAGTCAGAACATAATAATTGTACTTTAGTAAGTAAAAAATATATGTACCTAGTAAATGGAGAGTAATGATACTAGTTTTCAAGGATAAAAACTAGTCTTACATAGATCTATGTGATCTAATATCATAGTTAGTCTGTAGATGACATGCAAGTCGAGCTCTTATAAGACAGTGGATGCCATAGCTAAAAAGACTGAGTATGTTGCTACTTCTATGGCTGCTGAGAAGTAGAAATGCAACAATCTGTTCCAGTTCTTGGAATCACACTTGGTATAAAAAGTATTATCATAATGTATATTATGATATTCCTACTAACAAAGATGTCAAGTAATGAGAGTGGAGAAAAGGGACATACTCAGGATACCATCTCTTATGCAGTTTTACTCAATGAGATGAGGTTGCATTACCAAATTTGCCACACGATGGAACCATGGTGGACCAAGTAACTAAAATCATTTCTCTGCAGAAACAAGATGTTAATCATGTAATTAGCTAACAAGTTTGGTTAGCAAATTGGCTCTAGTGCAAGTGGGAGTGTTGAAACTGTTGGTGCCCTAGACGCAACTATTCAGTTCTTTGGATTACCATATCATTTATACATTTAGCTATACATGATGTCATTTAACCACTGTAGTGTAGACTTTTCTGTGTCCACTATTAAAATAGTAATGTCCAATGGTTAATTGTCATATCAAGAGGTTGCAGAAGTCCTTAGGCTATAATGAGAAATGTGAGATACTATGAAATTAATCTTAAATATATGATCTATGGTCTTGATACATATTACTGATTAGACAGAATATATGTTTGACTATCAAGTTCTGGGGGAACATATGCATTCAGACTTATTCTCATAAAATTCGCACTTGGTGATCTCTTGTAGTGAGATCATGAGGACTCACCTGCTAATAAGAACACCACATGTTTCAGGTGTCATTAGATGTTACTTTCTACAATCATGTGTAATGGTCTCTTAACTTGAGATCATTACCAATGTATGTCATTTTATTGCGTACATTGATAAAAGATGAAAACCATGGAAATGGAGTTAGGGTGAGGCAGTTTGTGTTGGGTGTGTCATTGGTGGAATGATATTGGTTGAATGGTCATGAAAGGATTTCTCGCTTCTGGGTTATGGAAGTAATATATCTTAGGCCATGTTGATTTGGATGGAAGTACCTTTATATTACCATGTCCCTGGCTGTCAAGGGTAAATCCATCTAGTTAAATCAAAAAACAATAATTCAAGATAAGGGAGATGACTTGTGAGTGCGTATTTCATTATGAGATATTATAGAAAAAGTTATTATATTACACAGTGCATGTCTGTAGGTTTTTTTTCACTGTGATGACAATATTTATCTTTTTAAGGATATGATGGGTTGCTAGATCCCACTCATGGTCTATGAATACTATTCACTACTATCGAGATAAGGCCCTAGAGGGTCACACATAATAGTGTATTCGAGAATCTTCCCTATTTAGTTGAATATGTGTTTTGGACATGGTGGGCCTCACTATTGGGGTCCATGATTTGTCCAATGAAAAACAATCACCAATGTAATAAATAAAGTCATGTTAATAGAGTTTAGAATAATGAGCAATGGTTTTTTTATTAAATGTATTTACGTGTTTTAAGAAAATACATGAAAAAATATTAATTGATGAATATTTAATTATTCAATGTTCAATTAATATTTATGGTAATGACGAGTCAAGTTAATTACTCAATTCTTATCATGTAATATATTTTAGTATATTTCATGTAAATGATAATAATATTTATGACTCAGTTTAGTATGAATAAAATGTCATTGATAGTGCGTTATGTATTTGGGGTCGGTGAAGTGATACCATGGATTTTAATTGACCAATATAAATATATGGAAAGAGGAGATTTCTAAAAACTATTCAGGGAAATTATCTCTATTCTCTTCTCTCCCTTGATCTAGAGAGAGAGGCTCTGAATACAAGGAATATAGACCAAGAACTCTTTCAAGAATTCTCTACAAAGTGATATAGTGATCATTGGCGCATTTAAGGAATCGTCGCAATTTTGCGCTAGCAACTAGA
This sequence comes from Viscum album, assembly GCA_963277665.1. Classification (NCBI taxonomy): domain Eukaryota; kingdom Viridiplantae; phylum Streptophyta; class Magnoliopsida; order Santalales; family Viscaceae; genus Viscum; species Viscum album. The sequence goes on along the minus strand of OY728151.1, from coordinate 394,239,964 downwards.
TTGTGATGAACGACACTCCTACAGATTTCTTGAAGAATGTGAGAACTATCTATAGGAATTCAATGTCAGATTCTTAGAGAAGTGATTTTAAACGATGAGTAGACGTTGTGAAAGTTTTTAGAATTAAACCCGGTACTCTATAGTTTATTTTATTGCTTATAATCTTTCACATGTGGTCCTTGGCTAAGACCGGGCTGTTGTTCATCGACTTTGACAAGTTTACATCGATTCTTGGTAGAATTTTTTTAAAATACACACCTGTTTGGGACTTTTCCAGCACAACCAATTCCAACAATTATAGAACATTAGAAATGAACATTTTTTCTATTGTATTAATAAATTGAAATGCATATTTCTCCTTATTTTTTCACAAACACTCCACCACACATGTGATTTCCTTATTCAACCTCAAGCTAGGTATTGAGGTATCCCCTTCAATCTGATGTTGATTCCTTCAATGTCGGTCATATTGGATCTATACTGGTTATTTATCCAATACTTTTACTTCCTCCATTACTTTATCATTCTTTATGGAATGATAAATATTTATGAGCTCATTTTCATAATTTTAAGGGTGTTTGTCAATTTCATCAATTTTTCCCATTATAGACCAAATCAAAAGTATATATTATATATAATATCTTTTACCAAGCTAAGGTAGGTGGTGTCTTGGTTTTCCCTTAATGTATATATATATATATATATATATATTTCTATTTTTCCATAGAGCATAATTTCTGAGTGTCACCACATTAAATGAGTTATTCATTAATTAAATGTAAGGTATTATGTTTATATGTCCTACATAGCCTGTAATCATCACTGAGTGTTGAAAAAATCATATTGACCACCCCCTTAGGGTTTGAAACTAAATTTCAAAATAAAACCAAGAGTTTATTGGAATTATGGATTTCTTTAGAGGTTTGATCCTTTCCCCATATAATAGGGGGTTTTAATTAATGAAATTTAATTGAATGAAATGAATTAATAAATGATAGGCCTTATAAGAATAGGTTATATAAATGTACCATCTTATTGGATGATTTAGAATTATTCCATTAAAATAAATGGATAATTTAATTAAATGTGATGTCAAATTTTATGGTTTGTCTAAGAACCCATAACCATTCATTAGGACATGTCAAGGTTGAAACATGGTTTATCACTATGACTTCTAAGAATATACTATTTGTGATTAATGAATTTAATTTACTGATAGTCACATTTATATCATGTTGTGATCGATATATGATTTCTTATAACGATTCCATGGATATGAACACTTTTTAGGTAGATTAAGTTATTATGTGACTGATACTTGGGTTATAGACATGGAAATCCAAGGACAAAATCTAAGGTAAGTGCTTATTATAATTAAGACATGAGCGATAATTACGTTCCCAATAAGGATTGAAACCAAGGGAATTGTTTATTACTATTATTCCAAAAGTAATACTTGGGAAACTTACATTAAATGTTAAGGATGGAATCAGAGGGAAGTGAATTTACACAACACCTATAGTGATACATGGGTTCCTATAAGGAATGTTAAGGATGGGATTTTAGGGATATGGGTTCTTAGTTCACTAAGAGCGATACATTGATTTCTCTTGTGAACCACTTTATTTGGTATTAGGTTTCCTCTATGTACATTGATTAATTAATCTAAATTAAGATTATATCAAGGTAAAGAACATTATTGGATTATTTCATATCCTTATATATATGAAAACCTTGTTTTATTATTTATACTAATATGAGCCATGAGAGGCACCTTGACCATGATCCACGTCTTGATGTCTTATACAAATAAAATTATAAATGTAAAACCACTACTTAAAATTTTGGTATAGGAATAGCCATGTGTTAATGGTCGATTTTCCCATTGGTAACTCAAATTTACAAGAGTATTACATATTTCATTTACAACTTTCATTATTACCTACACATTTCTTCCTTATGTATTCATTGACTGGATAGAATTAGACAACATTGGTGGTGTCCTAATAAGTATATCACACACCCTTTTCATACTTACTTTTGGAACATAGAAAGAATTCATGGATGGAGGTAGAGATAAGGAAAAAAGGCCTATTATGGATTCGTGATTTCTTTGTACTAGGATAGAGTACGAGAGTAGAGGAATAAGATTATGCTCATGATTATATTGGGGATATATTTCCATTTTTTTATTTTTTATAACCTGTTTATATACCTTCTCATATGTATCATGTGTATTTCAATTTTTTATATCATCATGACATGATCGGCATCATTCTTTACATGACATTGGATATGGTTTCTACCAATTTATTTATGATATATTGATGATTTACATATTTTGTTTCCTGTTATTTATTCATTTATTATTATTATTCATGTTCAGTGTTATTATGTTTCCATTTTTCCACACTCTGATCATGCAGGTATAATGTCTCCTCATACCCTTCCAGCTAGTCTGCAACCTCTAATATATTGAGAGACATTCATGAGTCAATGTGGAAACTAGTTCGACAACTATTACAAAGTAAGACAGGTGGGGATTCCATAAAGTGTTAATATATCACATATTTTCCTTTTTTCATATTATTTGTGTAATTTTTTAGGATACTAGGAATGTGTTGGGATTTGGTAATGTGCCAGTCCCACGGAGTATCTTACCAATGTATAGGGGGAAACCAAATTTCATGGTATCTGATATTGATGTTCTGGTTTATTTTTAATACGATTATATTTATTACACCATTGGTTAAAGCACTTTATATATTGAATTTATTATCATTATTAGCCTCAATACTACCCTTAAACCTATACATGATAGAGGTATTGGTCTGATACCTCATTATGGGACCTTGAGGATTTATATCTCATATATATTCTAGGACATGTTTATATTACCACGATCATTTCCTATTGTATATTATTATTTATTGAATTGATAGGTTTGAATTGTGTTAATATTTTATATAGGGAGTAGATTATTAAATAGTTATTAATGTTTCTACAAAAACCAAAATGTTTTTTCCAAATTATCTTGATGTTACCACCTTAATTAACAAGTTACATCACATTTGAGCCTTGTAACATTGGTCGCATGGGCTGAATCTTGTTTATGGTTACAGATATATAGATGCCAAATTTCTATTTTTAAAGTATAAGTGATTTTAGAAATTGGTAATGGTGATCCTTATAATTCATCAATCATACATGGATTCATTATTTACGGAATCCAAAGGTAAATACGTGGTTTCAGTTACATGAAGTTCGATATACAAATAATAAAGTGTATTAATTTATAAAAGGGGAATTGTGACTCACCTAATTATACCATAATATTTGTAAATGATAATGAATTTTGGATTAATAAAAAGTGAATGAAATTATTTCAATTAAATGGTGATGCCCATTTCCACATAAAGGGTGTTTTCATCTAAAACAAGCAATTGAAACACTGTATATCAGAAATCCTAATGTGAAAGAGAGAAGTTTAACCTAACCTAAACTTAGTAGTGGAAAGTATGAAGTATATATTTTTATTTCTTGAAATCATATGTGTCATACATACATATATTTAGGAGCAAGAAAAGGGTTATGACTCTTACATAAGAAGGATTTTACAAATCCTATTATTTTGTCTATATATATATATATGGATATAAAATTCTATTATGTGTTATGTACATGGTATTTTAAGAGATATTCAATCATGAAATCCTATTTCAATGCACTAGGAAGGCGGACATGAACATGCTCCAGTTGTGGTGGGCCCCGAGCCACCAGTATTGCATTTGGTAGTTCTTGTAACACCTCTCATTTTACCAAACCAGGGAACTAATTACGAATTTATAGAGGGATACTTTTAGATGAAGCAAACCATGTAGGGAGCCTTGTGACCAACCGCTACCATGGAAAATATGATGTGGTAATTTTAACAGTAGCATCCACCCACTTTTTCATGGATTAGAGGTCCATAGGTTTTGGATTCATATATGGAGGACATGCTATCTATTTTTGAGCATCCTTAGAATCCCCCTGAGAGGAGAGTGAATATTTCCACATATATGATACCTAATATTCTAATTGATGGTGGGATGTTGTTACATAGAATTGCATTCATCAGGATATGGCTTGGACATATTTATAGGTATCCTTATATGATTATTTTTATCCCGAGATCTTTAGGGATGATAGATTCAATGATTTTATGCACCATAACAAATCTGATTTATCTTTCATGGACAACTTCACAAATTTCATGGATCTCTATCACATCACATCTTTATTCCTTGGTGATGAGTTATCTATGTCCAGTCGATTTGAGTATGGTCCTAGAAATGACATTTGATCATGTGAAAATGTATTCCAAGTGACCTATGTATCTAGTATAGTGAATTGGGAACTCATTACTCAGTATAACCAAAGTGAGGTTGAAATTGTTTTCTTGAGAAGTTCTACTCCTACAACCAAAATATCATAGATTAGTAGTGACAATCACCATTTTGAGGCTTATCATGGGAATAATAATATCCAGATTGTGTAATCAGCTCACCAGGTGGTATGCCATCAACATGGTAGACCTAGAAAAATAATGATCTAGTTTATTAAGGACATATTCGAGTTATAGACATGTGAATAGATGGGTTAAATTCAATGTTTTTGCAGAATTTTCCCTCCAATCACAAAAGATATATGATATACACTAGATCCTTGTCAAGAAGAAGAGTTTATATCCCCTCATCAAGCAAGGTGAAGTGGTCATGGTTGAAGGAGATAGACACCAAATATACCACTCCAGTAGTGTGGTTCTTCATAGGGAAGTAATGTTGTATCTTAGGGCCATGAATAAGGATGGATGTATTCCATAATGTTTTTTCATAAGGAGAATATTATTAGTTCATCTATGGTTTATGGAATGATCTTAATATCCTCTACTATAACTTATTATTTATTTCATATATGCACTTCTCACACATTGTTATTCATTTCTATTGGTGAGAGCCTTTAGATTGAGATTTAGTATTCTTGTTGTGTAATGGAACTCGATACCCCCTTGGGAATTCAATCAGAAGGTGTATTCTAGTGCATGGAGTCCCCCTTGAGATAGGTGATAATCATTTCATACAGTACCTCTTTTAACTCATCGTGATGTGTTTCAAAATCATTCATTACATGGATTTGTTGGTTCATTATCATTATTATGTCGATTTCTATTTTTTGATGGTTTTATTCACATCACCTTAAGATGATAATAATATTCACAAGGGTTAATGGGATGTTTGGTGATGTCATGATGAACCCAAAATTGTGAGCTGGGTGGAGTGATACTCTGGATTGCTAACGTTTTTATGGATTATCAGGGAATACATTATATTTATCTTCCTCTATTTTATATCATTTAATTGAAATATTCTTTGAGGAATATTTTATAATACCTCATAAAAGATAGTTATAATTTTATATTGAACTAGTTCAAGGAGTATCACATTTCTCCATTCCTCCTTATGTGATAGATACTATTGAGTTGTACGAGATAAAGAGGCAGCTATAAGAGTTGAAAGATAAGGGTTAAATATGGACCAATACTTTTTCATGGGGTTCACCTATTTTTTTCTTCCAAGAAGGTAGATGTTACCCTCATGCTTTGTATAGATTGCCATCGGTTGAACCAAATAACGGTTAACAAATGATAACCACTACCACGTATTGACATCCTTTATGAAAATTATTAAGGATTGCGAGTTTTTTCTAAAATTGATTTGAGTTTGGGATACCATGAGGTGCATGTTAAAACATAATATATACCATGTGAACCATTCCATAGTAGATATTCCTTATATGAGTATTTAACTAGGTCATTTGGTCTTAAATACACAATATTTTTTTCATGAATTTGATGAATCGATTTTTTCACCCATATCTAGATTTATATGAGGTTCTCTTCAAGGATAATTTCTTGGTGTACTCGCATACTTGACATGAATATGCCCAACATCATGATATCATTTTTACTACACTAAGGTAGAACCATCAATATTATAATATAAATAAACACTACTTTTGGATGTTTTTAAAGTAAACTTCTTGGGTGACATTATCTCAATGAAAAGAGTATTAGTTGACCTAGAGAAGTTAAAATCCTTTATATCCTATGATCATAAAAAGAATGTTTTAGATGTATTGAGATTCTTAGTACTAGATAGATATTATGTGAACTCCAAATATAATTTCCATCATATTGAAGGAAAAATTATATGATTGACTGGGAAGGGAGTTAAATTTACATGGTATAAAGCATAGGCTAAATGATTTCTTGATATCAATGGGATATTTCCTTTGACAGTGATCATGATTTTACATGATCCAAGTAGAGGATATATGGTTTATTATAATTCATCAAGCATCAGGATCATATTCATTTTGGTATATAGAGATTGAGTCTTGGAATACATGTCTCATCAGTTGAGGTCTCATGAGTGTAACTTCCCAATTAATGATCTTTATCTAATATTTTTGGTTCATTCTTTGTATTTTTAGAGGCATTAATTTATAGAAGAGAATTTTTTGGTGTGTACAGGACACAAAATCCAAAATTATATATTTGGATAGTGTTTTATGAATATCAGGAAGTGAAGATGGGTGGAATACCTACATTATTTCCCCTTTTTTATTTCATATATGGGTGGTAAAGGCAATAACACAACTGAATCATTAAGATATAATAGTAAGAAATATGTAGTTTAGGGGGCTAGTAGTGAGTGGCAGTTGATGGGTCTCTTTTCCACGATTCAAATAGATGTGTATTACTATCAGGGGATTCTTGTACTAGAATCTTTATTAGTGAAATATTCACTATTAGAAAGAGTGAAGATGTGGTAGATTTCAGATCTCAGGATCTTGGTTCTATGGGGGAGAATTTTAGTAGAAGACCCACTTCCTAGTTAGGTTGTTTATAGGGATGAGATCGCGCACATTTAAGGATTCATATGAGTTCCTATTAACATGAGAGTGGATTTGATATTAGATACTCGTGCCAATTTTTTGGAGGAACATCTGCGACATAGGAAGATATATTGTGATCTATAACACCAGTATTGGTGGCCTAGTATGAAAAGGGATATTACTAGTATGGTTACTCATTGTTCCACCTTTTCGCAGCTGAAGTAGAAACCCCATAAACTAGAAATAATTCCACCACAATTTCCATTTCTAGAGGGGAAATGTGAAAAGGTCATTACAGATTTCGAGATGGGTTTAACTAATTCACCTAGAGGATATGAAACAATATGGATGATCAAAAACATATTTAAAAATAACTCTCACTTCATAAATTTTAAAGAAACCATTTTAGTGGATGTGATAGAATGAATATATGTTAGAGAGATTATGAGACTTCATAGAGCTCCATGTATAATCATATAAGAAATAGACACTTATTTTAATTTACAGTTCTAATAGGGCTCTTAGATATAACATGGTTTATAGGTATTACTGAGTAAAACATGTCCCCATTAGACTGTAAGTTGGTCTAAATGTATTATACATGTGTTAGAGGACATGTGCTCAAAATAAAATAATATTTTTTCATTTATTAGGAGACACACATACCATATGCCTACATTAATTACAATAATATCTTCTAACAGGAAATATAGATAGATCATTATATGGGTTTATATGGTACGCTGTGTTGTTCACCCCGGCGCTGGTTAGAAGTTGGGGAGGCAATAATACATGGAAATTATATCATTCAAGAGAATTCAGAGTATGTAAAACTTTTTAGGAATCTTTTGGATACAACTCAGTCTAGGTATAAATCTTATATTGATCACTTCCATTGAAACATAGATTTAGAGGTGGGGGATCATGTTTTATTATATGATTCCACAAGACTAAATAATATACATTTTTGAACAAAGGTTAATATCTCAACTTTTTATGTTGGGCGTTCCATAATTTTTAAGAGAGTTAGTCCAATAGCCTATTAGTTTTAATTATCAAATAGGTATAAATACATAAAAAAAATCATCCAAATATATCAATTACATCATTATCACCCAAATTGATTTCATATTCGTCACCCTAATGAGGGTGAGATAGAGGTAGATGCATCATTCGAGGAGTATCACATGTTTATCATTGATTGGATCCTGAATGATTTCCGAGGTTGGTCACAGCCCCTGGTGTGTGTGATATGGAAGGAAGACCATATATAAGATGATACATGGGAGATAGATAGAGAGAGAGAGAGAGGTAAATTTACATGCCCAATGCCTAGATTTATTCTTAGACGATGCGTCAATGTCTTCAGAAGTGAAGCCTGATGTGATTAATTTTTTGGAGGGGAGATAGAAAGATCCTGGATTTTCTTTTGTGTTATGAAACCTTTAAAATTCAGTATAATGTCATAGTTTTCTTTAATGAATGTTTTAAAAGGTTTACGGAAGGGTTTGATATAATCTGAGGCATTTTTGGATCATAGATCTTTGGTTAATATATTAAAAAAAGAAAAGGTGCATGGTTAGTTCATAGTTATTAGTAATTGTAGATCTCTACAATAAAAATACATAAGAGGTAGAGCACAATTTGGTGAACTGTGAGAGGGAGGACACACAATTGTGAAAATCCAATATAATAAAATTAATAGGAGATCATTTGAATTTTTCAAACTTTGGAAAACTATGTTCCTTGTAATGCGAGGGGGTTCCACCTTTTGGCAGTGGTGATGCACGGTTAGTGCATGGTGTGGCTAACCATGAAGAAAAACCAAGTGCCTTATTAATGGCAATGGTAAATTCCCATTTTACCCTTTTGACATTATAAATGTAAATCCATATTCCACATCAATTTTTAGAGCCTCTCTCTGACATCTGAGAGATCCTCATTCCACCTCAAGCTAAGAATTGTGGTATCTCTATCAATAAAACTCCAATTTCTTCACTATCAGTGGAATTTTATTGATACTGATATTTTTCTAATCCTATTACATCCTCAATTTATCTTTCCATATGGAATTCTAAATCCAGGAAAGATATTTTAACTTTTTTGATGATGTTTTTATAATTCATTGACTTTTCAGAATCTTGACTAAATTAAAAGAAGATAGTAGCCAGGGAGTCTTCTACCAAGGAAAGGTATTTGGTCTCATGTCTTTCCCTTAATTTATAGTGATATATATACTGAAACATTATTTCTCATGCCATACCTTTGAAGAATTTATATTTTAAATGTGGTTTTATTTAATTAAATGTTAGGGATTATGTTTATATTTTTTTGGGACCCGTAATCATGGATGAGATGTGGGAACCTCATGTAGAATCACCTTAATAGGGCGTGTTTCTAAATTTTAAAAGAAAACCATGAGTTAAATATAATTATTATCCATCTTTTGAGGAAATATCCTTTAACCATGTAATTTTTTGTTCTTAATTAAAAAAAATGTATTGAATGGAAGTATTTAAGCAATAATTTGACATCTAATCATAGTATATGTAATTGTACCACCTTCTTATGTGATTTAGAATTATTCTATTAAATACAATGTCCAATTGAATTAAATTTTATGTTAAATGGTTTGGTTATTCTGATAATCTATGACCATTCATTATTCAATACCATGGGAGAAACATGGTTTTCAAATCAAAATTCCATGAATAGAATCATATGGATTATTGAATTTAAATGACTTTTAAATGGATTTATATCATGATTTAAGAAATACATGGGTTACTATATGAATCCAATGGATAAGAACAATTGGTGGGTCGATTATGTGATTCCATGGGTGATAGTGGTGTTCCCAGTATAGAATTAGAAATAAATACTCCAAGGGGAGTTCTTATTTTATTTTCCCACAAGTGTTACTTAGTTTCCTGATATGGAATTCCAAGGATGGACTCCAATGGAATTGATTCTTGTTATCATCTAAGGAGTCACACTTGAGATCCTTATGTGTAACTATATGGATGGACTATGAGGGAATTGACTTTACACCACATCTAGAAAGATACCTAATTTTATATGAGGAATACCAAGGACTGTATTGTAGGTTAATGAGTTCTTAGTGAACCAAGAGGGATACCAGGGTTTCTAAAAATGAAAACCTTTTATGGGATTAGGTTCCAAACAATTAAATTTAATAATTAATTTAAATGATGTGTTGATAGATTCAAAGAACATGGTTAGATTTAGTTATAGAATTATATAGATAATGGCCTACATATATTTCTTTATCAAGTGTAACGACATGATACATGATCATCCCTTATTCTGATATGGTCAGTGGGGGACACCTTGGATATTATAAAAGCCTTGAGATCATATGTAAATAAATTCATTAATGTGAAACCTTTAATACAAATTACAACATAGTCCAAAGTATGTGGTAATAGTAAAGTCACCCATTAGGAACTTGGATCGATATCAGAATTATAGAATGCATTTAATTAATTAATTTTTACATGAACACTTCTTATTTATGTATTCATGGATTGGATATAATTAGACATTGTTGATGGTAGCCTACTAAGTATATCTCACACCCTATTCGGGCTGACGTTTGGTACTTAGGAAGAATTCATGTATACAGGTAAGGATAAGGGAATGTGGCACGCTGTGGATTCTTAATTTGTCTATACTAGGATAGAGTAATGGGGAAAATGATTGATCTTATTCTAATGATTCTATTAAAGATATTTTTTCATATTTTTATCATTTTTGTATAGAATTTTGTACATGACTTCTCCTCTTTATCCTACGTATGCCCATTTTTTTATCAGTATGAAATTGATAACATCATTTTGTATATCACATCGGATATGGTTTACACCAATATATTTATGATATCATGATGATGCACTTATTAAAATTATTTTCTTTTAATAATTTTTTATATTATATATAAATGTTATTATGTCACAATAATTCCACTCTGATCATGAGCGTATAATCTCCCCACCAAACCCTTAAAAAACTTTCTACTAGTTAACAACCTCTGGAATATAGAGAGACACATTTGAGGTAATTTGGACATCATTTTGACTACTATTACTAAGTGATATAGGATGGGATTCCACAATACTCATGTATATTTTTATAGAATTGTCTATTCATTCAGGTTTTGATAAATATTCATGTAACTTCTTATTCTAATTAAAATTCACTTTTATTTTAAATTGATAATGGTTTATTTATCTATTATATATTAATTATGAAATTCATAGTGAAATTATTTTCGGTTTTGTTACTCACACCCTACCCCTTCCATTAGTAATTTGTAGGTTGTTTTATGCTAGGTCAAACAATAGGGAATATAATACTCATAGGTGGTTGGTGTACTCAATTAGAACGACTTTTGAGTTGGTGGTGAATAATAGAGAATGAGTTTCACATGCTTTATGATGTTCCTACTATTGATGTCTTAATGATATTATCTAATGAATTGTGTTGGGTTCCTATTTTAACAATTTTATTAGTCAACTTGTTGTACTTAATCTATTATGGGGTTCTTGGAATAATGATTTTTTTCATTACATATTTATTTATTTATTTATCATTATAAGTTTTTTTCTTATGAATAAAATGTTCCTTGTTGGTTTTATTGGTAACTGGGGGCTACTCACCCACCCATGGATGTCATGAATTCCCTTCTAACTATATTATATTTAATTTTGGTTCTATTTCTATGAGTTGTGCAGTCCATTTTTTTTAAATTAGTATCAATGATGGTCATTCCTCTTTTTAATATTTATATGATGTTTGGGTTATCTTTGAAGATAAGAGAAAATATTTTACGGATCGAAGGGGAAGGTTACCTAAATGTACCTTACCGGTTATCCTTATAACAAGAAATAATTTACTATAGGATGTTGAGGAAAAGTGTTCTGGTGGATTTATTTAATTTTAATTTAGAATATACATAGTATTTTATATGGTTTTTTATTTTTTATAGATGTATGATTGAAATAATTGATGATACTTTTTCTTAGAATTAATGCTTACCTTATTATCTATTAATGTTTTGTAGTACCATTACCCAATAATAAATTTGAATCTACTTAAAGTGGGATATTAAAATTAACCATTGAAAGATAACTATATTGTTTATTATAATATTTTTGAGGTTGTATTTTGTTTAGTATAAGCTGTTGGCCAAGTAGCTAAAGTTTTTCTACTCAGGCTGTAAAGGTTGTATCATAGAGGGAAAATAATAGAGATCATGCTTAGAAGTTGTTTTGTCTAAAACTTACATCCTTATTGGTTACCAATAATGATCATGAGTAATATTTTTTCTTTAATAATGTTCAGTAAGACTTTTCATATTTTTGGAGACTCTACATTCATTTAAAATCAAGTGAGACTTCTTCAATGTTGAAGGTACTGGTATATGGTTATGGGATTGACTAGTTCATGTAGAGAGAATATAGGCTTTGATTGGAAATACGTCATGTATATTTTTATAGACTATTTCTATCCAGAATCTATAATGTTGAAAAATTAAATGGAGTTCCTTAGACTCAAGCATGGTGATTGAACTATGAATCATTATAGAAAATTATTTGTCATGATTTTTCATGTCTCACATGAGTTTGGATCAAATTATAAGTTAAATGAATACATGATTTAGATTGTTCTTTAAGAATACTTCTGACCACAAGTTATTTTTTTAATGTAGGTCTCATATGATGACATTCCATATTGATATTTGATAGTGTAATTTTACTAGGCTGATATGACTGGATTGTCATGAGTTCCCCCTACTCCCAGTAGTGGTTCAAGTTGAAACAAAAAATAGTATAGGATGTGGGATGAGTCGCTTTGTGTAAACTCTGGTTTTGGTTATTCAAAATCTTCTTAAATATAAGATTAATTATTACATACTTATTTCAAATGTGCCAATTATGGGAACTCAAATATCTCTTACCAGGCGGCACCAAATAAATTTATCTCTTTTGGAAACTCAGTTCACCGTCATTATTTTTTCAATGACTTTACAACTCCTCATATTGGCATGACCGTGATAGTATTGTAAGGATCTAAATCATAGTTAGGTACTCTATGAATGAAGTGGTTCTGGAATCATGCAACAAAAATAATACTTCTTCCCATAGTGGATGTATAGTGACCTAAATTTTTCTTACCGAACAATTACATAATTTTTATGATGAATAACATAATAGAGATACAATCTAGGATATAAAGGTTTACTGACTTGTAAAATTTAGAATCATACATCAATTTTATATAATTAAATGTAAACATTATTTAATTTATTATTCCTTATCCTTATAAACTTATTACAATATCTTTAGTAATGTATTCACCTTAAGATATACATCAAAGAAAATTGTGTAATGAAATCCTAGTAAGGGGATGAATAAAAGACATGAATTAATAGAATAATGGTGGTCATAATAGACATCATCATATCATAAGTATAATACCGTCTATTATAAATCATTTTCCCTATATCCACCTTTAACATAATTTTTTTTTCAATTTCATGTATGTAGTGAGAGATGCAAGATACTTACAATTATTGTGTAGGCATTTCTACATCCACTATTTAATAGTAACATCTATAGATTGTTTTTTTATATGAAAATGTTATATTAGATCATAGGATATAATTATAACATTGAGATACTATGAAATTAATCCTAAATATATGTCCTATGATCTAGATATATCATAATTAATGGACATAGTAGACGTATAAATATCATGTGATAGGTGATCAAAAGAATTGATACCTAGTGTCCTGATGATTGTAGATGGTGATCTCCTATAATTGAGATAATGTGGGTAGACTCACCAATATGAACACTAAATGTTTTGGGTAACATTTTTAGTTTCTATCTATGGACATGTGTATTGGTATCCTGACATGAGATCATTATCAATGTGTTCCATTTTATTGTATACTTTAATGCATGGAAAAAAACCAGATAATAAAATCGTGGTGGGGTAGCATGTGTTGGGTGCATCACTGGGGTTATGGCATTGGATGAATGATCAAGAGAGAATTTTTGACTTCATAGTTGAGGATGTAAAATCAAGATTCTAGTTGTTTCAAATGGTAGTACCTATAAAATCCAAGGTCATGGTAGTCAGAGGTAAATCCATCCAGATTGATCAAAATATAGTGAAACAAGAGAGGATGATGACACTAGTTTGCATCCTGCATTATGATATATCAAAACACAAAGATATTATATTACATAGGGTGTGTTCATATGTTTGTTGTCATTTATAGGACTATTCTTTGTCCCTTTAGGGGAAATAATGGATTTCTTGACTCTACTCTTAGATTTTCAATACTATTCACTGCTATCAAGATAACAACAAAGAGGCTCACACACACCAACACATTTCAGAATCATTCCTTTTCTAGAGAATTTGTATATAAGACATGGTGGGACCCACCATGGGGTTAGAGCATAGATGACATTTTATCGATTAATAGTAAATAAAAAAAATTATTATTAAAATAAAGAATAAATGGGTTGAATTTATTTATCAAAAATATTTACACGTGTTTAAGTAAAAATGAGTAATAATATTATATGAACAAATAATATTTTAATATTCCTAGGAGATTTAATATTAGCAAGAGTTACAAATGTAGTTCATGATTTAGTTGTATAATGTAATATATTTAATATATATTATAGTCACATGATAAAATATAAATAATATTTAAGATGTAGTTCAGTTCATCATTATTATTTATTTACTTCTTATTTAATGTTGGTTTTTTCCAGGGGTTGGGGAACTGTTTTTGGGAAATTACTCCACCAACTATATAAGCAGGAAGATAAGTTCATTCTAGAGACTATAAATTCATTTTGATTTAGAGTCCCTTTATCCTCTCCCATATTCTAGAGAGGGAATATCTCAATCCAAGTAACTAGATCGAGATTGTATCCTTGCATCGAAGGAACGTCAATGCGTTGATCATCGATATTTTGAAGTCTTCTTCAGATCACCATGCTAGCACATAGAATTCAATGATCAAATCATCTATTGTTTTTTCAAGAATGTGTGGATGATCTAGAGGTATTATTCTTTAGATCCATTGAGCATTTATCACCACTGATAAGAATATGATAATCATGGATTCATATAAAAATTACAGGTTTCAGTTTATTTTTTGTGATTAGAATAATCCACATGAGATACTATAACTGTAAATGGTCTTGAATCATTGTAAATGAAAACATATATCAATATAATGATAAATAATTTTCCAATACCTATCCTAACAGCTTCCATTTCACTCCCCGGTATCAATAATTTGTATTAGAGTTATCACATGGATTTTATAATCTGAGAAAATTATTTTCCTTTAATTATTATCTAGAGGTTTGTAAATCGGTCCTAATGAATTTGAATGCGCATCGATATGATCTCGATTGGAGAAGTTAAGGCCATATGAAAAATATTTATTGATGGATATAGTGTTTTTCCGACATAAAAATATATGAAGTACATATTTTATATATCTTTTAATTTTTTATTCATTAAAAATGATTCAGATGACACCGTTTTATTTTGGTCATGACTACGTTAGAATCTGTTTTGAATCTAATGACCGAATTAACTTCAGCCGATAGAAATTATTCAATAGGTATGTAGAATTAATCAATAAAAAAATTTGATTTATTGGGCATTGATTTGGGTTTGATAAAATTTAAAATGGGGGCCCTTATGTGGTAGTTCTTACGTAGGGTTGAAACTCCTTATATAGGAATTTAGTTCAAAAACAATCAACAAAATTATTCAAATAACCTAAAACTAGGAATTTATAAAAGGAAAAAAAATTATTTAAAGGTGTAAAATAGACTATCGCCTGCCCCCCCCCCCCTAGTATCCTCCATCTGTGGATACCACCCCCCTTGCAAGTCCACAATGCTGCCTGACCACCAGAGAAGTTGAGCATCAGAAGATACCTCCCCCTCCTCCCACTGCTTTCACTGAATGCTTAACACCTTCACCTAGTGCATGACACTACAATAGTCGGTGGAATACATAACATTAGTTACCATCATACCTCATCGACTCGGGTTGTTTTCCACCACTAGAAGCACATCGATAAACCACATTATGATGTCGCAACTTGGACACATTCTAGGGCCTTCATTGAAATGCTTAGGCTAGATCCATCCATATTTGATTGGATTATGCAGCATCATACCCTCCTGATCGATAACATGTTGCCACTATGACCTCCCGATGTTGGTCCCCATTTTCCAAGGTGACCCGATGCACCCTTCGACCCTCAAAAACCTGCACTCCTGTGAATTAAAGATGATACCACCATATCATCAACACATGGTCAGCATGTCCATACCCCACTACTCTATTTCCCCCCACCATGGCTGAGACCATCTTTACTGGTAATCATACAATCATGCATGAACCCCCCTGTTGTGCTACTAGAATGGATCACAACCCCCTCTACCTGATGTTGTCACCCAATGTTGTGCATGAAATTTGAAACCAAATATAGGTAACCCCTGTTACATTCTATTAGATCCAATCTACCGTGTAGTAGTCTATGTAGGGTCCGACCAACCCAAAATAGGTTTGTGCGGGCCTGCCCAGCTTAGAACAGCACTACAAGGGGTCTTACAGGCCTGAAATGGGCCTACATGGTTATGGATTAGGACACAATGGGATCAGATGGTGTTTATGGTCTAGTATAAATATCTATAATAAAAAAACTAATATAATTAATTAATTTTTTTTATTAATTTGTATTCGTTAAAATTAATTGTTTCTTTTGAAATTAATATTATTTTAGAGGTATGAAAAGATATTAATTTAATTTTGTATTAAATTGAATTAATTAATTAATTAATATAATGCTTGCAATGATAATAAAATTAATGATGTGACCGAAAAAGAATAAAATATTTAATGTAGTTATTTTAATTTAATTAATTCATTTTTATTTATTTAAATATCCCATTTAATTTAAATTTATAGAATTTTAATTTCATAATACATTTAAATTGTATTCTAACGTGACTTGAGAAATTAACCAACCCCATATTTCTAGTTTGTTTATTTAATTATGTATTATCTAGGTGTGATTATTGTAATAGGTAGTCAATTTATTGACGATCTATGTATTGTCTTTTTATTCAATATTTTTAAGAGCATAGATCTAAAATTTATATATTGTTTGTTGTGCCCCAAGATCCCTCTAATATTTATTATTACACATACACATTTTTACTACAATGCTGAAATTATAATATTAGGGTGCCACCGAGTTGAGGAAAAATCTATATGAGATTTGGTCACACTATATGGGGATGAGATGCATAAGCAGTTTAGCTATGACTTATTTATGATTCCCCTAGGACATGGTCTATCCATCAAGTTTAAATGTATCGTCCAATATTATATTCTCAATATGAGTTAATTTTTTATTTCACTTATGGATTTTTTATTATTCTATAAATTTTCATGACAGCGGGAAACACATAAAATATTAAAGAAGAACAAAATTCATAAAAAAGTGATGAATATTTTTTTTATTATCATTTAGTTCTTAGAATGAATATATATTGAAAATAGATTAATATAAATTGATTACATTCATTAATAAAATTATTAAAAACCCTAAGATAAATATCAAGTAACAAACATATTCCATCATTTGAATTTGAACCAAACTAGGTGTTTGGGGTGCTCGGTCCCCCATAGTTTAGGGTTCCTCCTAATATTGGGGTGTTCTT
The DNA here is from genome assembly GCA_963277665.1 of Viscum album. Lineage (NCBI taxonomy): Eukaryota > Viridiplantae > Streptophyta > Magnoliopsida > Santalales > Viscaceae > Viscum > Viscum album. The sequence continues at coordinate 394,222,220 of OY728151.1, read as the reverse complement.
ATAAGAACAAATGGTTAAGCTAACTATAGTTGGATGAAAATTCGTATCCATAGCTTTCTTGCTTAAAATTTAGTGGCAAGATTTGAGTAAATAATAATTATGATTTTATGAGATGGTAAATCACTCAAAAGATCAAGGATCCACAAGGTAATGCGGAAGGATATTCAAACATCTACCTTGAAACATACATGTAAGGTAATCTCCATAATATGTATATTATGAGGGGAGGTTCAAGGATATTTTCCACTACAATAATTATGCGACAGGGTATTCTGATTCTAGCATAACAAGTTGTTACAATTCGATAAAATAGTGGGAGATATTTAATAATTTAAATAATTAATAAATAATGTTTAAATTGGTAATCAAGATAAAATTACAATCTACTATATTCTATTTTTTTAGAAAATGGAAATTAATACCACAAATCAAACCATTCTATTTATTGGAAAATTAAAATGTCCAAAAAATGAAGGAGTTTCCAAATAGTTGTAAAGGAACATGCGCAACGTACTACGACTTCAAAAAATTAAGGTGCTACTGTCCCCAATACCTATTATTCAACATCAGGAAGTGGGGGTGTTAAAAATACATATAGGAGACTCTTGTTTGATGCATATGATGGTTTTATAATAATGCTATTATCAATTCCTAGTGTGAGTTTTGGATACAACATCGATATGTGGATGATTTCACATGTTGTCTCATCTCTGAGAATCATTAAAGGAGAAAGTCAAGTGAGATATGAAATTTTGATAAATACACTATTTATGTGTAAATATGAAAGGTGTATCATGATATTTTTATAAATCCCATTTCAATATTATTTTTACCCATATACTCCAATGTTGTTTATGATTACAAATAGAAAACATGGATAAAAATAATTTATTAACTTATAGGTAAGGTTCAATAATAAATAATAACATTAAATACCAATTAATCATTAGTTCTTATATAGAACGACATGAAATACAAGAAGAAAAAGCCAATGGAAATAATGAAATCTAAAGAACCATTGCAACATCCATCATAGAAAGAGGTATTAAATAGTGGGTTATATTTGTTTAATATCAAGATCTAAAATCTATATAATTATAGGTGAAGTGAAGTGAATCACAAAAGAAATTATTAGCTTCTTATTCAAGAATATTCATCAAAAAAATGTAATGTTATAGTCATAGTTCTTGTGTATTGAATATAACATTACTTTAAAAAATTATTAATTTAATATAGTAACCATATAATTATAGATGCATTACTAGAAGTAAGTTGTGTTCATCGAGAAACAATGAAAAGTTTGTTCCTAAGTCTGCAATGAAAAGTCCATAACTAATAATTCAAATGTTAATTATTCTAGGTGAAATTTTTTTGGGTATGACAAGAACATTTATCTCAAGTGTCCTATCCACACAAGGAGACATTATTCAAAATTTAGTATTTTCTTGTGGTTTCTCAACCAATAGTTCATTGATTCCTTAATAATATTAAATACCTGATGAATATATAATGAACAACTAAAATAAGTATTTTTAGAAATATAAATAATTACCAAGGAAAACAACTTAGTTATCAAGTACGTACCTAGTATGGCATTTATACTCATTAGAACTAATTTTTTTTTTCTATTTTTGACATATATACATACATAGTTTTGGAAAAAGAAACCATTATAAATAATGGTAAGATGCAATGATTTTGTAATTAGTTTAGATAGAGAGAATGAAATATTCCACGGGTAAGATAGTAGAAAATATAGTTCATAATATTCCTTAAATTGACAAATTAACGTGATAGTGATGTGTGTTATATGAATGGTACGAATAAATAAGATACTTTAGGATACTTTACCATGTAATATCGTGACCAAGCATTCATCGATTAATATATTGTAGAATGGAGTAATTCCTAAATGAACATTACCTTATCCACATTAATACTATGATTTTAGTAAGGAGCTTTGATGATCGGTCTTACATGTTAACATTGATAAAAAAATGTAGTGTGGATTAATTATTATACACACATTTCCTTCTATATATCAGTGTCATGATGTATATAAAAGTAGTATCGATATTAAGACAAATAATCATTATAGCAACTTAATTTTTTTAATACATACATAAAAAATAATAACATTATCACATAACAACACATGAAGTATAATGAAAAATAAATATCATATGAGTTACAGTATGATTGAAATCCATTATATCATAATAAAATGTGTTCTAATGCAACGATTTTGTTAAAAATATAAACAAACATTCACCAATAAAATCACACTGAAAATATATAATAATTATCCTGCAATTTTATTTTTATATTGTAGAAATCCTTATGAATGAATATTTTTAGTTAAGTGATAGACTATATTTCAATTAAAAGGGTGCACATATCACTTTAAGATAGTGTTCGTAAGATTGAATTGACCTTAGTCAATGATAAATATGTACAGGAATTTAGAACATGAATGAGTTCCACAAGAGGTGTGGAAGAGGTATGTTCCAAAGACACATACTGCATATATGAAGGTTAAAAACAATATGATGGTTTTAAATTTAATGATGTCAGTGATAAGTTATAAATTGAGAATAATAACTCATATAATAAATATAATGAAATTAGCTAAAATTGAAAATACCATTTATAATTCCATAATGGACCCCACGTATCAAAGAATAGGGGATTATTTTTGAATACTATGATGGGTATTCATGTGAAGCTATACATGGATGATATAAATCCTAGAACCAATAAGGATTGATTGGTCATAACAAGTTATTATGACAAAATTCATCATAATTTTACTTGTCGTAGCTCATTTCTATGATCATTTTATTGAGGATTTGATGTCAAGACAAATAATCATGGAAATTTTATATACGACACAAATAGATAGGGATGGTGATACCATAGAATCCCAATAATAGACTCAAGTTACTCAAATCTAGTTCAGGATTAATGTATGTGATGAGATCATAGAATTTTCATTTGGAATGAATTAACTCCATATGTCTACCACAAGTTAGTAGGAGTTCCATTGTATTCCATGTGTAATATATTTGTTAACAAATAGGGAAAAATTGTTAGTCATACAGTTAGTTTAGACTTGAATGAATGTTTCTCTCCAAATATTGACTTAATATATCTACCTATGTTATTGGGAAAAATATCTATTGAAGTAGAGCTAGTGGTTTCATAGACCATGTAAATCATACATATATTAACATAGTATTGAAAAATATATGGTGGAACAATTTGAGAGTTAATTACTACTATTCTAGCATGAAAAATATCTCTCCAAAATACATTAATATGATTAAGAGGAGAATAAAGTGGTTATTAGACTCTTATATGATTTTGTGATGGATAAATCACATATTCTATGATTTAAAAAAGATATGTTTTTTTCACATATACTTTATATTAGGAAAATATCTGTTATATATAGGATAACCACAAGAAAAGAAGTTAGAACTATCTAGTACATCAAGAATAAGTACGAAAGATATATTCTTAGTATGTGGAGAGGATGGAATATTAGTTTAAAATGGACAAAAAATATTCTTCCTTAGGTCAATATGATATAACATCATAGTGAGGCTATGAAAATGAGCAAGTCAAGCTCATTCGATTCTATTGTATCCACGTATACATATACAGATTGTGTTATGGATTTTGAGGAAGCTATGAAGTAGTGTAAAATACACAATTATTTGTTCCAGTTATTGGAATCACACCCAGTAAGTAAAGTATTATAAGAATGTAAATTATGATACTCTTACTATCCAGGATGTTATGTTTTGACAGTGGAAAATGGGAATATACTCATAGATTACATCTGTTGAGGTTTTTTACTCAAATAGATGAGGTCCCACAAAGTATAATATCAACACAAAAAAGATGTGATAGTCCCAAAAAATAAATCCGTGACTCAAAAAGAACATTATCTTTATCACGCAATAGCTAAAAATGATGGTTAGTATGATTGATCTAGTGAATGCGGGGGTGTTGTAAATGTGGGTTCCCTAGACCCAACATTTACAAAACATTTCAATTAACATTTAATTTATATAGTGATGTATGTATGATGTATACCTACCAGTATAATGTAGACATTTCTACATCAACTATTTAATGGTAATATCCATAGATTATTTTTCTTATCAAAATTTTATAGTAGATCCCAGGATTTTATGAGAACCTCTTTATATTATGACATTTATTTTAAATATATTTCATATGGTCTATGTACATCATTATGACAAGAAATAATAGATGTCTGAAAATCGGGTTCTAGGGTCTCATAGGTATTGATACTTATTCTCATGATGTTCACAGAAGATAATATCTAGTAGTTGAGACCATGAGGATATGACCACAAGTTGTAACACCACATGTTTTGGGTGTCATTTGTAGTTACTATCTATAGATATGTGTATTGGTATCCTTACATAAGATCATAATCAATGTGTTCCATTTGATCTCATACATTATTTCAAGGAAAAACATTGATAATAAAAATTTTCCAATGTAGCTTTTGTTGTTTGCGTTGTTGGTGGTATGAAATTGGTTTAATGGTTAGGATTGGATTTGTTGCTTCCATGATAGGGATGAAATATATTGATCCTCGTTAATCTGGATGGAAGTACCTTTATAAATCCATGACCATGTTAGTCAAAGTTAAATCCATCTAGATTGATTAAAAAATAATAAATCAAGAAATGATGATAGCATAAGTGTGTGTGATTATTTAAGAGATATCGATTGAAAAATAGATTATATAATATATTGTGTGTTCATAAGGTTGTCTCCATTTCAATGAATATTCCTTATCTCTTTTGGGGACTTGATGGGTTTCTAGAATCCAATCATGGTCTATGGATATTATTTATTACTATTGAGATAAGTAATTAGAGGGTCACATGCAATAAAACTTTCTATAATCTTTCCAATTATAGAGAATATCTATATAGGACATGGTGAGACCTAGCACAAGGTCCAAGTGTTGTCCATGTTTTATTCATCAGTGATTAATAAATCAATTCATTATTACTCTAGTAAAGAATACTTGGGTAGAATTTATTTATTAAAAGTATTTAATAGTGTTTCAGTAAATATGAGTAATAATATTATGCAAACATATTTTTGTTAATTTTCTAGGGTTGTTTAACATTCGCTAGAATAATTTTATGAGTTAATGACTTGGGTTAATCATGTAATATATTTATTATATATTGTAGGTATGTGATAAAATATAAATAATATTTATAGAATAGTTTATTTCAGCATATTTATTTATTTATTTATTATTTAGTGGGTATTTTATTTCTGAGGGTTAAGGAACCCTTTCCAGGTAATTATTCTACCAAATTTATAAGAAAGAGGAGAGGCTCTTTCTAGAATATGTTAATTTATTCCCAATTAGAGATTATCTCTTTTCTAGCATTTTTAGAGATAAAATATCTTGATATAAGTGATCAGATTGTGATCATCTCATTATGTTGACAGAAAGTTGAAGGGGAGATCATCAAGTTGTCAACGACATTGTAGGATCATTGTGAAAGAATGCATAATTCAATGATTGATGCTCCTTTAGATTTTTAAAGCATGTCTGGATGATCTATAAATATTCTAATTTGGATCTTTTGAGAAGTGATCATTGGAAACAATATTTTGTAAATCATAGAATCATATCTAAATAGGCATGTATTCAGTATGTTTTTTATTATTATTATAATCCATGTGAGATCCTTAGAGCATACTAGGAAATAGATAATCATAGTTGGAAAGTTTCATCACTCTGGTGGTAATTTTCATTTAAAAATTTTGGCCCACAAACATCCATTGTGTACCTAGTACCAACATCATCATCATAATTGTGAAGAAAAAAATTGATAATAACATGGAATATGGAAAATTAATAATAATAAAACATCATAACACATGGGTCAAGAAACACACATAGATGTGAATAAAGATAGAATCATTTCCACTCAAAAAATTAGTCAATATGTCATAACATCATCATTATGATGATTGATAACATCATATTCACACATAGAACACATTATATCATGAGATATATGACATTTCACATGGAATGGGGTGATATATAATTTTGATCTCACTTTTCACATTATAAATTTATCATAATCATGCATGCCACATAGAAGGATAAAAATCATAGATATGAAATATACCATGGAATGAAATGGGTTTCGAAAAATAATTCAAATAGAATAATTCATAAAATTAACTTTAAAATTCCAAAATAAATAAGGGATATCATTAATTTTCAGGATATATAATTTTATTTTTTTAATAGAGAAACAACTATACAGGATTCAACCTCTTCTATATAAATTTATGTCTTTTTGAAAAGAATGGTGTAAAGGTCTTAGAAAAAAAATTCGAATGCTAGAAATATTGTAAAGACCCATAAATTTCAAGGAACGTTTTTTCATAAATTCATGGGGTTTTTATTAGTACACAGCTTCTGACGGAACCAGATTCCGAGCCCCGGAGTGCCCGAAATCAATTTCCAAAGTTCAGCTCTGGTACGTTCAGTGAACGGACGAGTGGGCTTTTCGAACTTCTGAACCGGTGATCGGAATCGAAATATAAGTGCACCAATGAAATCGCAGCGCCAGTTTTCTCTTATGATTACCTTTTCTGGAGTTTCTTTTGCATGGGAGGATTTGTAAAAAAATTTAGGATTAAATGATAAGTAAAATAAAATTGTGTGTGAATGTTATTTTATTCGTGGTGGTAAGACTCTGTCATGGGAAGTTGTTGGTGGGGCCCACAACCACCCAAATTCCCATGTGTGGTTATTAGGGATGTGGGGCCCACATAAGCCACCACCTTTTCAAATTCCCTAACCCCTCTAAACCACCCTCTTAAATTATGTGGCTCTCCCCCACATTAATTCTTGCCAACTTATCTCTCCATTTAATTTGACAACTTAAGATTAATTAATTGGGTGAATTCAACTTTTGAATTTCTGAATTGTTGGCAAAGAAAATAATATAAGGCAATGGAATTATTTTATTTTGGTGGTTTTAGTTGTGTGGATATTTTGGAGAGAATACTCTATGTCTTGAAGAACTTAATCTTCTACGTTGAAGAACACCAAGGCTTTGACGAAGAACGCCGTCACACCATCCCATCATCTCTCTGCTTCAAAGAAAGGGAGATGCCACTTCCACCTCAGATGTTATCCATCGACGTATACAGATCCTCACCCCGCGACGCCGTCCTTTGCAATGCAAGCTTCCAAGAATTTCTTTGAGGTAGGGGTTAAGATAAAATTTAATCCATTAAATTTGAGCTTTGTTTGTCGTGGATATTACTCGTTCTTTGTCAGCTTGCTATCGGTATAATGAGAGGAGGTCCGACAGCACAAACACGGTCGACCCTCCTCCCCATTGTTGTTGTTCTTCATTTTGGTTTGAAACGAGGTGACGCGGTGCCGTTTCACCACGCGAGGATGAGAGAACCGCGGCTGGAGCGGGCCGCGACGAAGGAGCGCAGCGCCATCACGCCGCGCCGGTGAGGCCGAACGAAGCCACGGCCTAGGGCGGGCCGTGGAGGAGGGGCGCGACGCTGTCGCACCATGCCGGACAGGGAGGAGACATGCGGTTCGGGAAAGCGGCTGGCTGATCTGGCCGCTGGTGCCAGCTAGAGGGGGGACCCAAAGGGTCCCGCAAGTTTAATTAAGTTCGGCCTTAAATGGCCGGCCGTTTCTCAATCAAGGGGGGAAGCACCCCTCCCTCCCCCCCCGCCCATATCCCGCTCGGCCGAAGGCCGCGCCACGCGGGCCGGACCGCCCATGGCGGGCCGGACCCCCACGCCGGTTGGACCGGGCCATGCCAGCTGGGCCGGGCCACGCCCTAATGGGTCGACCTAGGGGTATCGGGTCGGGATGGAATGGGCCTGAACCACCCTGATTTCTGGACAGATCCGTTCAAACACCCATAACTTGGGCTACGAACCTATGATCGACGCACCGTAAATTGCGTACTGATCCTTGGATCGAGATGGTCGTTTCAGTGTATCACACTACTGGTTTTGGAGAACTTTGTGTATAGACAGGTTGGTTCGAACACGAAACCAATCGGGCCCTCGGAACGGAAACACTTATAACTTGAGCTCTAGACGTCTGATTGATGGTCCATCGACTTTGTTGGATTTCTCTCAGTGAAACAGTTATTTTGGATTACTCCACACGAGGTTTATATATATATGGAGTATGTTCGAGTTGGTTTTATCTTAAAAACCATCCGGGCCCCTAGGACGAATAAGCCAATAACTCTCAGACCGGGCGCCCGATTGACGCACCGTCTGTCGCGTTGTGTTCTTTTCGATGAGCCAGAACATTGTGATACATCAACTCTGGAATTCGTGACAGTTGATGTATCATCCTCTGGGCTCATGGAGTTGACCCTCCCGGAATCGAGCTTGCTATGTGTGGGAACCATTGAGCTGGCTGCGACTGTGACGACGACGATTAATGTACTGAAATCCTCTGTGGGTTCTACAACGACGACTACCGTACTGGAATCCTCCGTGGGTTCGACAGTGATGACTACCATTCGTGTATCCTATGTTGGTCTGGTAGTATTCGACTACTATTGTTGTATCCAATGTGGGTCCGGCAGTATTTGACTCTGTACTTGTATCCTATGTGGGTCCAGCAGAGTAGTTGTTCTTGTATCCTTTGTGGGTCCGACAGCTTAGCTGGTCTTGTATCCTTTGTGGGTCCGACAGCTTCCATGAATCAGTGGCTACATCTGAACATCTCTATCACCGTACAAAGAGTATACCTATGTGAGCTAAGTCTTGACTTTCAATCATTATCATTGATATGATTTTTGTCCTTTCCTGTGTGGATTGGGTGGTGAATTCCTATCTGGAATGGGTTATGTTTTCTGGTGTGGACTGGGTTGTACTTGGGCTCGTGTGCTAGAGCCGAGCTAGAATTGATGACATAGGTATATGTATGGGAATATACCTAAGTAGAGTTGGTTTTTACATCATGATTGTATCTTATCTTTGTGTTTTATCCTTCGTTGATTCTGGGAGACCGTCGGGGGTCTCGGGGTCCCTACTGAGTAGCGTATGCTCACCCCTGCATGGGATATGCCCACACTACGTTGTGTTGGATGCAGATGAGGAACAACGCTGATCGAGGTGGGATGTTGTGGAGCTGGATGGTACCTGGAGGTGGATTACTGGACGAGATGTACACAGAGAGGATGATTGGAGCCGAGGAGCAGAGGAGACTATCTGTACCCACCCATTAGGTGGGGTTTCCTGAGGACAGCTCGGAGTTGCTGCTTTTCTTTCCTGCTAATGTACTTTCTTTCAGTGGTACTTCACTTTCAGTTGGGTTTGTATTCTGGCCCATTTACTTTTCAGGACTTGTATTTGTACCCTGTTTGCTTAGTTTTTACTTCATCTTGCGTACTATGTGGTGTTTGTTTACTTTCTAAAGGCAATGCCTTCCCTTTTATCAGGATTTAGGATTTTGGTGCTAGTCACCAGCCCCTGGCCTATAGAAGGTGGGCTGGGGGTAGTCACGGAACGGGCCCCGAGGATGGGTCGTGACAAATATGTATATTTATAACAATGAGAAATAATTTTTAAAGGAAATTTTTAGATATTATATAAAAATTAATACATAAAATTAATATGAAATAGAAGAAAACCCAAAATAAAGGGTTTGCACTTGTGAATCTCATTACCTTAAATCCCACATTATTTCATCATTTTTCCATCTCCAAAATAATAATCCTTGGTTTATTAAAACATTGAACTAGATTTGATTTATTTTCATTTATTCATTATTTATAAATTATAGTCATTGAATTATATTTATAATTCATATAAAAAAATGTAACTATTTTATATAATTTTTTCCTTAATGATTTCCCATTTTGTTTTGTTTTTTCTATTATATTCAAGGAAATTTACACATAAGAATAATTAATTCTTGAATATTAAAATAAATTTATTTAATAAATTACAAATCATAAATATTTTTTTATAACTATCAATAAGGTTTGTGATAAGAGAAAAATTAACAACATCCTCAATAGTGGTTAGCATACCGTTAACAACACATTTTGCAATGAAGAGGTATTGGAATTACTAAAAATAATTACATAGTAGATAATAATATTTATGTAGGATAAAATAATTAATATAATATTAAAATATTAATTAAATAATCTTATATTATTTTGATCTTGGAAGAGATAGAGTAAAAGTGTTAGAAAATAGGAAAATGAAAAGAAGTGTTGAAGAAAACATGTCCTCTTCTTGGTGTTTATTCTCATTTAGGACACTAAAATACCCTGATGCTAAGATTTGGTTACTCTATAGATTCCCAAAGAATTGTATGTGGGATTAAGAGAGAGGATTTTTTCATATTTTTTCTTTGTTATGATTGGGAGGATTGGGTTTCCAAGGGGTGGGAGAGGGGTTATTTATACATTAAGAGATGGATATTTTTAGAATAAAATATTATATTAAAGGTAAACCTTAAAATATTGATTTTTATACTATATGAATCATATATCAATAAAATAATAAAGGCCTAATAATTTAACACTATTTATAAACTGAATACACTAAATTATTGAAAATCTACTTGGAATAAATGATTAATTATTATTTAAAAGGAATAATTTAGAGTTTAGACATTGGAAAATATTTTTTTGGTTCGAAAAAAATGATTATAAAATTTAAATGACCCATATATCAAATTTAATATGTTATCGGTTGATCCACCATTTATATAATTTATTAGGCCATTATTACATATTTAATTATATAATTGAAAATACACTAGATAAATAACAATTGTATATAAAAAATTTACCTAAATAATTATGTATTCAATAAAATAATGAAAAAATAAAACCCTCTTAATTATGATGTGTAGATTCAATAAAATAAATCAATTTTATCAAAATATGTCTTTTTCAATGGAAATTTTAAATTTTAACATAAAAATATTTTTTTATATTTAACACATTAAAATATAGTTTATTAAAAATGTGCTTCTATTTTATTTGAGTTTTTAATCTTTGTATATATTTCATAGAAATATAATATTTATATTTTATTTAATTACACATGATAGTTATTACATATTTATCAATTTATCAATTCTAGGTTGAATTATTATTCCAACATTATGGTTATTATTCACAAAAGTTATGTTACCATTCCAAATGGTCAAGTTAGTATTCTAACAACCATATTAACATATATAAATAATAATTAATCCCTTCATTAAAAATTCACTCAAATTCCATCCAAGGCTCTGCATTTTCATTTCTAATTTTTTTTATTTGTTTACAAATATTTTGTATCAAATCTATATTATTTTTTATGAGAGGGGTGATTTTGAAAGATTGGGTGTATCCATGTTATACCTATACTATTTTTCTATTTTATATTTTTTAACCCAATGCATTGGGTATAATTTTCAATGGTTTAGATGATTACTAATTTAACAATTTTTTTAATGAAATAAAGTGTTACTGATTGCACTATGTTCTATTATTTTATAATATAATATAATATAACAGACATTCATTTCATGAAAAAAAATTATAAAATATTGATTATTATATTTTTCATTGGTTTAAAAATTTATTCTCTAAAATTTCAACTCATATTGTCAGTTGAGAATAGATGAGGATACTTCTGCTTCATTTTTTACTCTGGTTCTCATGTCACTTATTTACATAAATGATTCCTGCACCGTACTTTTACATGGTGAGTTTTCATGCTTAGTAGACCTTTGTCTCTATAGTTCAGGATCATCCCTGATATATCTTTATACAAGATTACATTCTCATATTGTACCACCGAAAGATTCACTATATTTGATGGATCCAGTTTCTACATACTCAATAGTCATATGTTGAACACATCATCAACTTGATCCCTGATTAGTGTAAGTGAATTCCAATAGGCCACTACTCCTATGTGATCAAAGATATTAAAGGGGCCAATTTATATAGGGCTAATCATTCATTTCTTTCCAAACATCTTGAATCTTTTCCATGTTGATATTTGAATAATTTTTTTTTATTCTACTTGAAATTCTAAGTTTCTTTTATGGTTGTCATCATATATCTTATTCCTACTCTAAGAATCATTTACATGTTGTTGGATAGGATGATCCTTCACCTTCATCTATCACCCAAGATCAGATCCAAGAATCTTTTTTCTCCAACCCCAAACTAAGACGTTGGAGTTCTACATTGCTTTCCACATAGTGCTTTATATTAACCCATTTAAATACTCATGTAGAATTTATTATTGTATGAAAACTAAAATAATTGGTTATATTAATCCCACCCTCATTTAAATTACATTTATTGGGATCCCAACATTTCCTCGAGTTTCTAAATAGCCCTTTTAGATCAGAAATCAATTTTAGGTTGATATTACATACTTAAAATCAATTCAATATTCATAGGATGTTGATGAAATCTCCGGAATTTAAAAGTGAACCTTGGATCATGATCACAGATGATAAAAAGTATTATCCCATGAAAACTCACCACTTATATTTAAATATATAATATATATTTATTCAAGAAAGAAATATTCTCTAAAAAATGAAGTTCTCAGTATTGGTGAGCCAATCCATAAAAACCAATATCAAGTTGTTTCCTTCAAATGTTTTAGGGAGACCAATGAAAAATTACATGGTGATGTTCTCCCATTTCAATGTTGGTATGTTTAATAGTTTCCTTAACCCCTTTGACATTTTTCTATTTTATTTAAAATAATGACAAACCAAGAACATTGAGGTATAATCTGAAATATATTCTTCTTGTTATCCCAGTATATGTTTTCTCAGGGATCACAATACATATTTTTAAATCCAAGATGGATGGAGAATGATTATGTATGCCCATAATCAAATAGATCATTCTTTATCTTGAGTGATGAAGACACATGAATTATAGTTCTAAATAGAATGATACCATTTTCATTGAAGTGGAACATTGGATGATTCCCTTCATTTACTGCTTTCAACCTCTTTTGAAATTCCAAATCATCCCTTTATTACATCATGATATTCTGTAAGATAAATTTTGGGGAAATAATATGGGAAAAGAAGAATGTATTCACTTCCATTATTATTTCTAGATCTATCATTTACATATCCATTAAGTTATATTATTTCTAAATCTACTTCATTCATAAAGTAAAAGGTTCTTTTATACTATGAGCATCAGCTTCCTTGTTTGTCATTCCTAGATGGTAGTGAATAGATAAATTGTAGTCAATTATTTGATATAATGATATAATTTGATGCATGTTATGATCCTTATTTATGAATAAATACTTTAGACTCTTGTGATCAGTATATATGTACCACTTCTCATCATGGTGGTAGTGATGCCAAATGTTCATGGAAGAGATCACAACTGCTTACTCCAAATAAAATGTCGGGTAGTTACTCTTATGAATCTTCATTTTTCATGAGGGATAGGTCATCAATTATCATTATACAAAAGTACACAACCTAATACATTCATAGAGGTATCACTTTATATCACAAAACATTGTCTACATAATAGTGGTATGAGCCCATGCACAATGATTATCCTATTCTTGAGGTCCTTAAATCATTACGCACCTTCTTCCATCTAATTATAAACTAGATGAATTATATGTGAACATAGTTATTTGGATATAAAATCAAGAAAATATTCCCAAAAATGTTTTTAGTACACTACTATTCCACAAAAACTCAATATTACCATGACACTAGAGTGTTTGGTATATTCTTCAATAACATTTTTCTATGAAAGGATTACATAAATTCGCTAACATGTGATCATGTTCCCCAAGAATGTGGATTTCTATATCCAAAATTCATAATTGCTGAAAATTGAATACATTATCTCATTTATTAATATTTCCATCACAATCCTTATGTTATCTTCTTATTCCTCCTTTCTCTTGATGTAAAATAGAATATAATCAATAATGACTACTGAAAAGTTTTCAAGGTAATCTATACAGACATTATTTATCCAAAATGTAAATTTTAAAGACGATTTTATAAGTATTAATGGAATAAATAAAAACGCATAATGTTCATACCATGTACAAAAGGATGTGTTGTGAATACATTCCTCTTCACCTATAGTTGATGATGTCCAGAATGATGATCCAACTTTTAGAAGTATCGATCTACTTGTAATTTTTCAAATAAGTCACTAATACTTGTTAGGGGATACTTGTTCATTTTTTGATCTTGTTGATCACCTATAAATATATACAAATACAAATTGATCCATCATTTTTCTTTATAAAGATTAATGGATCACTCCAAGGTGATGTGCTAGGGCATATAAACCATTTTTTATATGATAATATAGATGCTTGTTTAATTACTCCATTTTTTAGGGGTTATCCTATATGGATATTTTGGGATGGTAGTGTCTTTCGCAATAATATCTATTGATAAATATCTTTCACAATACGGTGGATGTTTGTGAAAAATCAATATATTCCCTTATAATTGGAATATCATAAAAGTGGATACCTTCCATTTACTCAACTATTTGGGAATGGTTTAAATATTTATAGGTTTTCATCACCCACACCATAATGGGATTTTCCAAAGTAGACTCATGATATTCCAATAATTTTTACGATATCATTAGACGGATCAATATAAATAAAAATATTTCCTTTTCAAAACTATTTATGTATGCCCTATATAAGGAGAGCCAATCTCGTCCAAATATGGCATCAAATTATACCAAGAGGAGTATTACAGTATTATCTAAAAGAATATTCACATATACACTAATAAGTGATCAATCCATCACATGAGATGTAATGATCATACCACTATGAGTTTTATAGATATCTATACATTAAGGTATTGGGTTTGTTATTCAACAGTTGATGAAATATTTTAGGATATAAAAGAATACATAAAACTAGAATCAAATAAAAAAAATTCCATTATTGAGTGATGTGTAAGTGTAATTTATAGGATTTAATTTTCATACTCGACTTTCATAGTAGTGGTAGAATGATATAATCCTGGATCCATTATATTTGGGTATTAATTATGCTAATTACCCACATTGATCCCTGGTTTAGCGCACTTTCTTTCAAAGTACCCATACCCCTATAATTGATGCAATGAATCATGGGTGGTGTATTAGGAGGTTCTTTCATTTACTTCACTATGTTGTTCAACATATTCATTTTTCTTCTAAATTAATAAGATTTGTGGATTTCTCTCCTCCACTTCAGGCATTTTCTCACCACTTTGAGAAAATTTCCTTGATGATTCTTCAAACATTTTTAATATATGGGTAGTTAGATCCTATTTACTCATTTTTCATTTGACTCACCATCTTGAAACTGTATTAATATTTTTTTACCTCCATAACAATAATATCATTCACCATAATCCATATATACATTTAGAACCCATAAAAAAACATTTTATAACTCTTAGTGTCTCAGATAACTAAATCCTTTCAAATGTTTGTCTTTAAACTACTAAAGAATCTTAATATTTTCCTATCATTATTGTTGAAAATTTGCATGGTGTATCTTGAAATACATATGAATTTTTATTCATAAACCATGATAGATTTATCATCCTTTTTCTTTATCTTTTTGAATTCACTCTCCCAAATTGTTATAATAGTTATAGGGGAATAATTATTGATAAATATTTTTATTAAAGTCTTACCACTCCATATATTCCATTTCATCGTTCAGAATGATGTTCTTTACTAAAACACACAATTAATATATTTTCAATCTACATAATATACAATTACTGTCAACTTATCCTTCTCATATGGATATAGCATAGAAAATATATTCTCCATTGAGTTGACGTAATATTAAGTAACCAGTGGATAAAAAGATCCGTTGAATATTGGTGGTTGTTTCTATATAAAAGGATAGATATGCAATTTATTCTTCATGGGATAAGGTTGGATATCCACATAGCTTAGGTTATTATTCATTTCCTTATAAGACTTGGTAAGAATAACCATAATATTTTTAACTCCACATCAAATGACATTGGAGATGTCATTAAAAAAAGTATTGTATTTTATATCACATGGGTTGTTGACCTGGTTTCTCATAGTTCCCACCAATTTCAAAATTTATAAAAAGTTTTGAACAAAACCTATGATAACAAATGATGAATAAATATTTTATTAATCTGATGAAATTAACTCTAAAGTCTTATCTTATAGTTTCCCTCGGTTTATCCTTTTTTTTAAATGATTTGTTTAGGATGTTTTCCTATATATGGAATTATACATATAGATTTCAATAAAATTTTATAATTATAATTCCCAAATTAACTAAAATATTTACTTGTAACAAATATTGTGATATGACTGTTTTTATATTACTATTACATCCTTTTTATGATATAAAAAATCATACTGCTACAATTCAAGACCCAAAGGATTATTGGCTTTCGAAAATTAGGCCCATATATCAATTGTACATAATGAAGTATAAAAAAAATTAATTTTTTCACTATATTTATAAATAAATCGCAATATCCTTAGTAATTTAGTCAAATGAGGATTTACATCAAATATAGTGGTGAGAAAAATGCCTCGTAAGGGGAGGAATAAGGGACATTAATCAATCAAAAAAGGCTAAGAATAATCAACATCATCATAACATAACCATAATATAACTTTCAAAATAAATATGGAATCATATTATAAATTTATTGAATGAGGAATTTTCCGAATAATAAAACATCATAACATAGGTGTAAAATATAACACATATTTGTGAATAAATCTCGCATATCATCTACACATAACATATGCGAATAAATCATAACATCATCACTCTGAAACATTACAACATCATGCCCATGAATAATAAAAATTATCTCATGAGATAAATCACATTACCCAATTAACTGTAGAGATATATAATTTTGGTCCAACATGTCACTTCATAAAATTCTCACAATAATTCAAGCCACATGGGAGGATAGAAAATGTAATCATGAAATAAACCATAGACATGGATGATTTTTTGAAAATATTTTACACATATTAATTCATGAAATTATCTTTAAGATTAAAAAATAAATATGGGATATCATAAATTAAAAAAAAGATATTTTCCTTATTGGAATGGATAAACAAATCATGATAATTCCGAAGTTGTTTTGGAAATTGAAGACTATTTTAAAAAACAATGTAAATGGACTTGAAAACATTTTGAAGGGTTGAAACACGTAGATAACTAAAATAAAATATAAATAATGTTGAAAGGATTTTTTTGGATATTATTGGGTGATTAATATTGAAATGAATGTGAAATAGTGTATAACCCAAAATAATGTTTTTGAGTTTGATAATACCCTTACATTAATTCCTGATTTACCTCGTCATTTTTCTACCTCCTAAATAATGAACATTGGTTTATTAAAACAATTAAAAATAACTGATATTTTTCAATTTATATAACTATTTACTAATTATAATCACTCTATTATCTTTCTTAGTTCACATCATTATAAGGTAGCCATTTTTATATCTTGTCTTCCATAAAAATTACTCATTTTATTTGGATTACGTTATTTTGTTTAAGGTCATATATTCATAATAAGAATGAATTATAGAAGATTAATATATTTATAGTTGATAATTTATATATCATAAGTAATTTCTCAAGACTAGCCAAAATATTGGTGATAAGAAAATAATTGGCAACATTCTAATTGGAGGTTAACAGACTATTAACAGAATATTGTCTCATGATGAGGTAAGAGAATTATGAAATATAGTTATATAGAATTTATTATTATTTAAGTTGAATAAAATAATTAAAATAATTTTAACATAATTATTAATTATTCTTATATGATTTTTGTTTTTAAGTGATAAAGGAAAAGAGGAAGAGAAGAGGAAAACACAAAGAATAGTTGATGAAAATATACCCTCTTCTCGGTGTTTCTTCTCTTGTAAGGAACTAAAGTCCCCTAATGATGGAATTTTTTTACTCGATATCATCCATAAATATTATAAGGGTATTGAGAATGATGATTTTGTTAGAATTTTGGCATTGTTAAGTTAAGGAAGAGTGGTTTTCCTAGGGGAGGGAGAGGGATTATTTATATTTGAGAGGGGTATTTTTAGAATAAAATATTTAATACAATATTATATCAATTATAAACCTTTTAATAGTGAATTTTTTGAAATTATACCTAATATATATTCAAAATAAATTTTTTAGCTCTTTAAACCCCTTTACAAAACCAATTATTTAATTTATTAAAAAGGATAGTGGAAAAAATGAAAGTTTTTTATTTCAATGGAATATTTTAGACTTTAGACTTCGGAAAATACAATATATGACTGGAAAATTTGATTATTATTTTTAATGTACTTATATAGGAAATGTAATATGTTCTTAGTGTCAACAAAACCAACAATTTATTGGGAAATTATTTTATTAGGAATTGTGTAATTTAAGATACACTAGTTATGAAAAAACATGATATTACTATTTACCAATAAATTTCAGTATTTCAAAAAAATTCCCAAAAAACCCATGGAAAATTTTGAGATGATTTTTCAAAAAATATATCTATAATTTTATCAAAATAATTTTATATCAATAGTAATTTTAATATTTAATATTGGAAATATTTTATTTATGAAATACATTCAAATATGGATTATTATAAAGGTGCTTTTATTTTTTCCAACTTTTTAATATTGAATTTTATTTTATATAATTATAATATTATATTTTCTAAAATTAATCTTGATAAATATTTTTTATATCTGATTTTTTATTTTGATGTTAAATTATAATTCCAACAGTCGGTTTATTATTTTTAATGGTAATATTATTATTTTTAACAGCCATGTTACTATTACAACAGCCATATTACCACATATAAATACAAATCCATTCATTTATTGGAATTTCTATAAAATTCATACAAAGGATATATATTTATATTCTCTAACACGTTAATTGGTTTTAAAATATTTTGTTTCATTTCTATAATGTTTTTTATGGGAGGGATAATTTTGTTAGATTCGGGTGACCCACATTTTCCCATTATTTTTATACTATATTATATTTTTTCCCATTGTATTATTTGTAATTTTTATTAGTATAGTTGTGTACTAATATAATTATTTTAATTATGGAAACAAAGTGTTGTTGATTAAACTTTGTTATGTTATTTTATAATACTCTATAATATTACATTAATTCATTTTAAGAAACTAATATAATTTATAATCTATAGGTTGTTACATGATGATTATATAGGGGAAACTGATACGAGTCATATTACCGTGAGAGGTACCATTACCATTGGTTCATCATTAGTGGCTTCTTTATTTGATATTGGTTCATCTCATTTCTATATATCTACCTATATTATCGAATTTTTAAAACATCTTATGAGGCACATACACAGGTTAAGAATATTTATACACAATGTAGGATAAATATATTGTCATTTTTTTATTTCCTTTTAATTATTTTTATTTATAGGAAGTTGATATTGTTTGATACCTATTGGTTCTAGATATACACTCATTGGATTCCTTTTTTTGTGATGGATTAGTTAATTTCCAATAGAGTTCATATTTTTTGTTTCCTTAGGTTGTGTTTTTCCTACCCATAATGTGGTGTGCCAAATTTTTCAGGGAAAATGGGACCTAAGGGGGAGCCAAGATAGAACTCCTCTTCTGTAGTTGGGCAGGATGATATTCTGGTTTACTTTTAAATAAGAAAAATAATTTTTAGGTGGAGATCATCCACCAATAGTAAATGAGTTTCCCAATGTGTTTTGAAATTTTATTATTTTTTTGCATATGAGGGAGGTGGAGTTTTTTATTAAATTTATACAAATCACCCAACCTATTGTTAATTACTATTACAAAATAGGCCCAACTGAACTAATGGTTTTAAAGACTCAATTAAATGACATATTATCTAATGGATTCATTTGACCTAGCTTGTTACCTTGGGCAACATATGTGCTTGTTTCCATGAAAACTGATATAACCATTTTTATTTTTTTTGACTAATGAAAGATCAATCCATTTATGATCATGAAAATATATCTTTATTCAAGAACAGTTTTTGTTTCCTCGAATAGATTATTTTTTTACCAACTGAAATGGGTAAAATAATTATCAAAGATTGATCTTTGGTCTGTTTTTCACTAGCATAGGATTAAGGAGTATTATATTCCTTATACCACCTTCGTTAATTTGTATATCCAATATGAGTGACTTGTTGTTCCTTTAGGTTTGACCAATTCCCTTATTGTGCTAATAGTGTTGATGAACTATATTTTCTAGGGCCACCTTGATTCTTTTATTGTGATAATTATGGATGAAATATTTTTCTACTCTAAAATCAAGGAGGACCATGAGAGTTACATGAGTGTAGGATTAGAAATATTGAGAAATCATGTAATTTTAGTCATGATTTATAAATGAATTTTATTTTGATTTTTGAGGAAAAATTCTTGGGAAATGTGTTTTCTAAACATGGTATTTAAATTGATCTAGAGAATGTGAAAGTTGTTATGATCGGGAAGGAGCCACATTATGTTTTCAAGATTTAGAGCTTTAGGGTCTTGACAAAATTTTCACCATTTATAAAGGATTTATAGATGTTGTATAATCCATTAACCATAATTAATCAGATATGAGTAAATTTCATATGATATTCAATGTTTCAGGCTTCCATTTATGAGTTGAATCATCAGTTTACTTCATCTCTTATGTTGACTCTTCAAGAAGCTGTGATTAGATTTGCAGTATTCTGTGATGCATCTAGTTCCTGATTAGGCTATGTTCTAAAGTAGTTTGGTAGCATGAAGGAATATGGTTCCCATCAACCATGGCCTCATGAGAATAACTACCCCACATAGGGTCTCTAACTTGTAGGTATGACTCACAATTTGAAAATTGGATTATATATATTTTCCTTGAAAGTATTATTATATCCTATGATTGTATAATATAGAGCCATTTATTCCCTCAATAAGCATTTAACATTCAACATAGGTAGTGGGTGGAGTTATTAAAATCTTTATATTTAAACATTTGATACACTCTTGGTGAGGTTATTGTTATTATTGATGCTTTGATTAAGAATAATCAATCCAAAATTCTAAAGGAATATTTAATGTAGTGGAATCTGATGGGTCTCATTTCCTTCATGAATTTTGGAGTATGGGAGGGTGAGACTGAGGATTTTTTATCGACTTTTATGTTCATATCGTCAATTAATGAGGTGTTTATCTTAGAGTAGAATACCAAAAGTGAGTTCCATTGGACTTTAGACTCTATATGTGGTAGGGAGACCATCCAAAATGTATCTCTATATTTTAAGGACATTTTATGATTCTAGAGGTTATATATCATTCATTTTTCCCTTTAGGTTACTGATGATGTGGGATTTCTATCATTCACAATAGGAATTAAACCTCTTAACCATGAATATGTTTTATGATATAAGGTGAAATTTATGAATTCTTGGAATGTGATGATACATTATTGATTTTGGTTCTAATTGTTATATTTGTTTGAAGATTATAATTGAGAATCAAAAGCCTCCAGGCATTATTCTATGACATCCTTTAGGGATTTGGAAGTATAATGAGATGTAAATATATTATATGTTTTGGTTTTCATGCTCATAATGGGAAAATAATTTAATTTGCGTAGAGAGTAAACAATTTTAAAAATAAAATAAACTTATGCTCATTTAGGATACAACCAAATTTTAGGGCTTGGGATATATATATATATATATGAGATAATAAGATTACATGGGGTTCCATATGTAACAATGTTTTATAAATATAACTAGTGAACTTCTTATTTTTTGAGATGCCTTTATGAGGCTATGATATAATAGGTACATTTGGCTATGGAATTTCATCCTTAGAAGGATAATCATATTTAATGGGCTATAGATATTCTAGAAGACATGCTTCTAGCATGTGTCCATGGTGTTGGAGGGGCTTGGGGTGGCCTATTGGGGTTGTTTTACACTTACCATAATAATATTAATCATTCTCCAATAAATATGGAACCCTTTTGAGGAATTTAATGTCCATCCATGTAAATATCAACATTGTTGGTATGAGATTAGTGAATTTTGTTTGGTTGAAACATGTTTGATCCAATGGATAAAAATAGAGACCCAATTGGGTTGTGAATAAATAGTGATAGAATAGAGTTGTTATAAATCAAAAAAGGATCTCCGGTAATACCCAATGGAGTTCTCTAATAGTGTCTTAGTGTTTTAGAGAGTTTTTCCATGGGTGGTTCACCAATGCCTTGGAAAATAGAAAAAGATAACACTAAGATAAGTGGGAACATTTTAAATTATAGAAGAATGGTAATTTTATTTAACATTTTTATTTTCCACCATAGATGGAATTAATCAATAATTTATTTCATGTTTCAAAACTCAAAAAGTATCTTTATAACCCATCCCATGCCTTGATATAGGGTACCATGATGTGAAACTGTATTTATATATGACTGAGTATGAAGTTGGGATTTTTTATTCTCATATAAAGTTACTTTATAGAAATTATAACCCCATGGTTCAAGTGATTTTGATACATGCTTCTGATTATAATGATACATGTGAGTGCGAGTCCTTAATGAGAGATCAGTGGTCTCACCTCTTTGTTTTGGTGTCTTCTTGGCAGGACTTCATGGGTAATAAAGTGATTATGTTTGGTGGAATTGTAACATTTTGATGAATGGTTCAAGGTAATTTTAACCATATATTTTTATTCTATCTGGTCTTGAAAATATATTGGTTAGTTTTGAGTGAATTTTGGAGGTTTCTAGGTTCATCAGAAAATACATGGTTGTAAAATAGTTAGTGATAACAGTGCATATTTTCCCTATAAATCATGTACCTTTTGTGGGAGATCCAAAGGGTTTCCACAATTAGTACTAACCATGTGACCTAAAACTCCAAAACATTCATCCTTTGTTATGGGGTTATGACTTTTTGGAACATTTTTTAATCAAAGATGTGCCCAAATGATCTATATCATTTAGTTTCCCAAAATAGGGAACATAGTTGGCGAACAATTGGAGAACTATATATCCAAGAAATGATATAGAAATTCAATTATTGTATTTTCATAATTTTATTCTCAAGAAGAACTGTTTCAAACATAAATTACTCCCATTCAATCCAAACTAGATCTTTTGGTCCTTGTGGGCACTCTAGTTTTGATTATATCTCTTCTTACCTCATTTATTCAGGGATCGTAGCGTCGGTTGATGAGATTTATTCCAGTAAGTATCATATCAATTTCAATGTAGTGTCACATTTCCTCCTATATCTCCCAATTTGATATTTTTTAATCCTTATTTAATTTATGGTTCTATATTTTGAATTGATGGATTTTGAATCAAGGATTCTCTTTGGATCACCCAATCCCTTGACTCTACATTATTGGATTCCATGTGGGTGTCACTGATTTTTATTGAGGTATGTGGTTTAAAAAGGAAATTCTATGAATTTAAGCCTTTGATTATTATTTAACTTAATTTTTTTTTTATTAATTTATAAATTTTGTAATTACTCTCCTGAATAATTACTTGAAAATACGTGTTGAGTGCAATGAATTCCCATGAAAATAGATATTGAAAAGTAAATATTGATTTCTAGAAAATGATCTTTATTAAAAACCAATGTTTTGAGTATAATTTTTATTAGATAAAAAGGTATGAATTGTTTAATGGATAAAAATTATAGGATTTGAAATGAATGTTCTGAGTTTCTTCTGAAAACCATTTCATCTTCTTTTTTGAGAATAATGGAATGTTTTTAAAACATGAAGTTGTGGCTGATTGAAATGATTATTTAAAGTCGTTGAGATTGATTTATTTGAATGGCATCAATATAAGTTTTTTTTATTTACCATGATTCATATAGGAACCTATGTAGTTAGGTGGGAAGAAAAAAAATATTGATGATGTCATTTCTAAATAAACTATTATAAATGTTGGGATTTTAATCTTTAATATTATCTCACAATCCCCCTAGGATTGGAATATGGGGAGCATGTGCACACCTAGAGCCTATGTAGTTAGGTGGGAATAAAAAAAATATCGATGATGTCATTTCTAAATAAACTATTATAAATGTTGGGATTTTAATCTTTAATATTATCTCACAATCCCCCTAGGATTGGAATATGGGGAGCATGTGCACACCTAGAGCCATATTTCATTGAGATGTGTGAGAATAACATATTAATCATACTCCAATCCTATTAACCATGGTTCTATGATTGAAAACTTATTATACATTCTAACAATCGTTTCAAATCATTTTATCATGTCTATTTTAATAAAAATTTTGATTCATGACCATTTTGATAATGATTTCTATAACTACATATAAAAATGTATATTCAAATTTAATTTTTTTATAATATACATTGAAATGTTATGAAAAAATTAATTTCATATAAATAGTGAAAATATACTCACAAAATGATTTATTTAAAATTGAGAAAATCTGGTTTATCTATTACATATTGATTCTAAATTTTTTGGTGATATCATACTTGGATTTGTTTCTCAAACCCTACCTTTTCCTTTGAAAATTTTTACATTTTCTTATGAAAGGTCTAGAAATATTGAAATAACCACTTAGACTTGGTTGGTGTACTTGGTTATAGGGACCTTCGAGTTAGTGGTGACTGATAGATAATGTGTTAAACATATTAAATAGAGTTTCTATTGTTTATGTATTGATGATTTTATCTAATGAATTGGGATGAATTACTATTTTTTACTTGTATGTGTCTACTTGTTTTACTTACTAACATATTTTGTGTTTTTCATAAAATCTATGTATAATTTTATATTCTATTATTTTTATTTATGAGTTTTTATAATGTATAAATCATTACATATTGCTTGTATTTATTCCCTTTCACTAATCTTTATCCCATGGAGATTAGAAACCCCATTTAGGCTATTTAAAAACCGATTCATGTTCCATTTATTTGAGTTATCCGTGTATATTCCTAAAAACATGCATTTGGATTACAACCACTATGAAGTTATGTGATTCATTTTTCATAACCACATTCCATGAATGGTTATAAAAATGTTTTTAATGTATTAGAACAATAATTTATTCATGGAAAATCTTCTAGAGAAGATCCAATATTTATTTCTTTTACCATAGTCAACATATTAAAATTATTATGGACTTATTTACCACAAATCCATAAAAAATTCCATTATGAACATAACAATTTCAATAACTATAAAATAATTTCAACAAATACAGTAAGTATAAAAATGATGATAGGATGAAAATGAAAATTTTTCTCGATCATTTATGAGAAAACAAATTCCTCAAGATCATATACATGTGAATGAAAAATGTCAGGTTTCAAGGTATGTACCTATCTTTTTAAAATATATTTTTTAAAAATTTACTTCCACCTATTATTCTTCCATTTGATTGTTCTTTTAAATGAATTCATGAATGACATTTTTTATTCTTTAGAGGTTTATTAAGGCCATTTTATACTATTTTGGAATATGTTCAATGTTTTAAAAATTAATCTTTTCAATGTTTTTCATATGATTCATTTTTGGCTTTCTATACGAATGTTTGAGAAGAATATTTGTTTTAAAAATTATCAAATGAATTGTTTTTTCCTTCCATCATAACATTTCCATTAGTTTAGGTTCCATTTAAAAAAATCATGGGTATTTCTAAAGAAAATAATTTTATCAATACTGTGGATTTATTAGTTTTAAATAGTGATTCTATGGAAGTGGAAATTTATTCCCATTTATATGGGATATCAGAAAGTGTTATTATTTATGGTCATGAATATAAATTTAAATGAGTTTTATGAATAAAATGAAGGATATATGTTTTAATTTATTTTTGATTTCTTATATATTTTATTGGAATGATTGATAATCCTAATAATTATCTTATGTTAGGTGATACTAATATAGGTCTTTATTGTATTGTGTAATGAAATTTAGTTTACCAGTGATAGAGACTTCTAAAATATTTGATAATTACATGATAAGGTGATTCAATGATAAAGGTTCTTATTAATGTGAATGTGAGGATAATGACCCAAGTTACCTATATGATATGCATACAATTTTTTTAAAGGAAAAAATTTTATTTAAAAATTTTAGAAAATGGTTTTAGGGTTTTAATGACATTTTATAACCCTTATAAAAAATGAAAAGAATTATTTTTCAAGGAATAGTATTATAGATTTTTCATGTTTTCCATGAAACCCTTATGTTCATTATTATACCTTTATGATTTTATATAATATGTTTCATGAAATATTTTGATCAATTATGTTGTTTTCTTAGAAAAGTAAAATGATATTTGAGATCAAATGTTTTTTATGTTAAAGGAAAAGTTTCTTATGTATTTTTTGGCCTATAAATAGACCAATGGGTTTATTTTATTTTTACTAAAATTATTGTTATTTTTTATCATACCACATTATAAAATGATTTTATAGGGATTAAGGAAGAGTAATAATGTTAAAAAATCAAATTTCTAGATATGGGAGTTACCTTGAAATAACCAGGTGTGTAGTTTTAAAGAACATGTTTTTTTGAAAAAAATAGACACTGTGGAAATATTCACATGTTAATATAATACATTTATAAATTCTATAAGTCTATAAACGTAAAAAGTTATTTTCAATGTAAGTGATGAAATATAAACTATAAATAATTTAATTTATATAACAATTATGAAAAGGTTGTTATAATAATAATAATATAAAACATAATTGGGGGGTTACAAAAATATCAATAATAAACCTACAAAATAATACAATTCAGGGTTACATCAAACCACCTAAAATTTATTTCTCATGTATATTCAGAGTAATGAAAATAAATGGGTCCAATTAAATATAAAGAAATATCTTAGAGGAATATTGGGATTTTATTGATCGTGATTGATATCCTTAGGAAAAGTATTCTTCTGCGTTGTCTTCCCTAAAGTGGATTTAAAAACGAAATCTTAGGGGATAGGTTTTGTTCACTTGAAACCATTAATTATTATAATTAATGATTGGAATATACTATTTAATCACTTAAATGAGATTATTTTAATTATTCATTTTAGGTAAAAATTTAGCGGTTGATTTTTCTTATTTTTCCTCTCCAAATTCTATATGATATTTCCATTATTGATAAAGTTTATATTAAAAAGGAAAAAGATACAAAAAATGTTATTTACAGAAATATTTCGTGAATTATAGTGGATTTTGACGATAAATAACATTTGATTAAAATAAATATCCAAATTATTTATGATGATCATTTTTATTTACTGGTAGAATTATGAGAAAACATGATGTTCACATAAA
The DNA here is from genome assembly GCA_963277665.1 of Viscum album. Lineage (NCBI taxonomy): Eukaryota > Viridiplantae > Streptophyta > Magnoliopsida > Santalales > Viscaceae > Viscum > Viscum album. The sequence goes on along the minus strand of OY728151.1, from coordinate 394,194,748 downwards.
GTGAAATAGCATTGTACGTATTGTTGTGAAATTCCATAGAATCATGGTCTCTGGATAATATAAAAGAATTGGTTACACATTGAAAATTTGTAATAAGATTGTTGAAGGATAATGACGTTTTTATTGTCATGGATCTGGATAATCCTAGTTTATATATTTAGGGATTGGTCAAATTTAATGAATGTAAACTTCATTTAGAAAAGGATCAGGTTTATTAGGGTTATGAAGGACACAAACTAATATCTCAAAAGGAAATAAATGAAGGGGTTTATGAAATAAATTTATCTTATCATTTAAAATATAATTTGGATAAAACTAAAGATGCTCATACTGATTTGGATTTTCAATATGATACTAAAATTTGAAGTAAATCAACTTATTTATTTGTAAGAAGAAAATTTGAATATTTATTTGAATAAATCTTATATCTATGAATTTTTTTGAGGTTTTTTATCATTAATATTCCAATCATAAACCATATTAAATGTTTTATACTGATATTTGGATGATGGGAGATGTGCCTAGATAAAATAATAATCCAACTCTAGTAAGAAAAAAACAAATGAAAGGTCTAAATTTAAGAGGCGGGGACCAAAACTGTAAGACCTGCAACATAGTTTCCTCATATATTGAGGGTAATTTCTTAGGGTTGAGAAATATCCCTTTTCTAAAGATTGAAATTGTTGGTTCATATAAATAAAATAAAGTTCATGTTTGAGGTACTTCAAATTCAATAAAAAATGGTTATCAATCAACATGAGAAGACAATATCTCTCCCTGATTATAGTGAGAAGAGTTTAAAATTCATTTATATGAAATATTTTATTCATGCCTATAAAAATATGGAGTCATTATTTAATAAAGCTGAATGGGGCCACAATTGGTTAAGATAAAATGTTAAGCTAATTGCTTCTCCAATTTCGTCCTTGGTATAATAAATTTCTTTAATGGTGGGAAAATTATTTTCCACATGGATAAATAAGGATTTAATTATCATGAATGATTTTCCAAAATCAAATAATAATCTTTTTCAATTATAAAATTAAACTAAGCTCAAAAAAATTAATTCTTATGATAATATGATCATATAAAAGAATATTATCAACATAGAAGGGATGGATGAGACTGATTGTACTAAGAACAAAATGTCTACTGGGTGTACTAGGGATCATGAAAATCCACAAAAAATAGATAAATAACGATACAGTTGTAGGAATCTACATGTGTGATGAGTTCATAAAAATATTGGTCGTATAAACCAACATAAAAAAGGATAATATCAATGTTTAGTTTTAGAGATATTAATTTTAAAGATATAGTATATTCATTTTGGTTTAGGCTGAGTGCTATTTTTATGAGATTTACTAGTGTTGTGGATTATTTTGGATACATTTTCCCACATCTTCATTATATAAAAAAATTATATTTTAATGTCAAATTGTGGTTTTATGGATATATAATTAAATATATGATAATATGTGTTGAAAAAGAAATTTATTGAATATATTGATAAAAATATTTCTTTGGGTTATAATTCTATCATGTTCAATTGTTTTATTATAAATAGTAATTGTAGGAAAATAATTTAATATAAAATACAAATTTTGGGAATTTATAAATTATTATATTTATTTTAAGTTGTGAATTGATTTATTCTATATTAATTTTATTTCTAATGGATGTCAAAATGTAATCCAAGAACTTAATAAGATGATTATGAATATTGATAGATGATAATGGATATTTAAAAAGGCATGAAGGTCATCCAGGTTTGTCACACTCATGTTGAATCTGGTTTCACATAGGAAATCACATTTAGTTAGAAGATTTTTTCAAGAATTTCCAAAATGGATGGCGATTAACACCAAATTGTTCTATATAGAGACTACTGAGGTGATGGCCAATTCTAATTTTGGTGATTCTAGATATTATTATGGAGTTAGAACCTAAAAAATATAGGGCCCTAACCATTAACAAAGGAAAAAGGGCATACATGACTTTACACATCTCCAAGAAAGGACTATAGTAATAAAAAAGAGTGAAGTTAGAACAATATTAGAATACTCAATGTAGTGGATTAGGTGTTGGAGCTTGAGGTTGGAGTTAATAATATAAAAAAAGATTCCTCTTTAGTATATATTCACTTCAAGGATTTCTATTTTGAAAATAATTTATTGAAAACAATTTATATTCATACATCTTTTAGGAGTTACAGAATATTTAGGATGATTATATAGGATAAATATAAATTCTTCTTTACTTGTTCTTCCATGGTTTTATACAAATAGGTATTTTGTTAATTTTTTCTAGAGTTATCATATTCTATTCTTTATGAGAATTCTTTTTCACTATAAATAAAGTAAAATTAGTATAAGAGTAGAGTTTATCTTTTTACATATTAGTTACAATTAATGCGATATATAGAAAAGGATATGGGTTTTCTCTTATCCATGAATAAGAATCTACATGTTGATCACTATTAGTCTAAACAATTATTTGGAGGTTCCTTGGTAAGGTCATTTATCTAATAAAAGTATGGATTTTCAATCCATTGTTTCATATAACTTTATTAATTTTAGGATAATTACATTCAATAGAAGTATCCACTTATATATATTATTTCGTGCCCAATTACCCTAAATACTTCAATTTTTCATAATTATAATATCTTTCTTACCCAAATATTGGTCACTTTCATCACTTACCCCACACCACTTTCCACCATTACATCACTATTTCATGATCACTACATACTATTTTTCTTTATTTATATTTTTGTTTTTGTTTTTTATTCACCCACCCTAATCCTCCGATGTGGTATGACCCTAATTACCAAAATACTAGTGGTCAACAGGTTTAGGAATAATAAATTTTATATATAATAGTATGTGTCCTGTTAGATTATCCTGAAATAATGGAGGTATTATTTCGTTATAAATTTGTGTCTAAGAATAAAACAAAACAAAACAACAATAATAATCCAATCAATTAAAAAATAAAATCACTAAAGGAATTAAAAAATTTAATAATTTTCTTTATCATCAATATTTGATAACTAAATAAAAATCCATTGAAATTAAAATTTCATTAAAACTAGGGATTTAGAACCTGAAAATATGTTATTAATACCTAAAATTGAAAATAAATTTAATTCCCATAGAAAAAAAACAAAAGAATAATCGAATGGAAATTTTGGATATTCAAAGAGGTGAAAATTTAAATCCAAATCTGTATCCACCATTTCTCATTAATCACGTTCCATAGATTCATATAAATAGTAAATTTCAATTTTATTTAATATATATAACTACTTCATGCATAAGGGTTACTCCTAGGTCTAGGAACTATGTAGATAAAAAATATCATCTCACTATGTTAACCTCCATTAATTTCTGTCCCAGTAAGGATTCATTAGGGATCGTTACAAATTTTTATATGTCTATGTAATATTTTTCTCTATATGGGTTGAGTGGGGGTAGGTGTATTTTTGGTTCATTATGATCCATTTTCCCTCAAGGGTGGGTATAAGATATTTTTCTAGAGAATATAATATTAAATCTTTGACAACTTGGGATATTATCTCAGAACATGTGTTCCAAATATTTGTAATTGGAACACAACTATTGTCATGATGAAAAAACATAGGTTTTTTCCAAGATAAGGGTGATCTATTTCATAAACCTTGGTATATATTTAGTGCTCTACCTATGAAATATCCCAATAAAGAAATTTATCTCCATCATATTATTCACAATTTATATAATAGTATTACATATCTACATCAAAATTATATGGATCAATATTATGGAAATGATTTCTCAGACATAATTGATGAAGAGATCAAAAAATAGCTAATAAAAATTTTCATATGTCCTGATATATGATCTTTAAAAATAGAACAATAAATATGTGTTAATAAAATATCAGGTTTCTATTAATTCAAAAAATTATTCTCTTGGGGAATAGTGTAATACCTAGGGGATGTATGGGCATTCAAAGACATATTGTCCCAACTACGATATACCCATCCATTCAAATGATAATAATGAGTTTTTGGATTATAGGGATAGAAAATTTTAAACAATAGATCCTTTTTAAAACAAATTTAATATTGTTTATAAAAACCATCAAATCCTATCATGTAGAGACCATGAGGTGATAAAATAATATAATTCTTTGCATATGTAATAAATTCAAACAAACCCATATTTCAGAGTCCATTGGGTGATAATATAACCTACTTCATCGTCTATGTATTCCAACCTTCCTATAAATAAATTTCTAGATATGGTTATACCATCAGACAATAATTCTAATTTTGAGGGTTTGGTTAGGAATATGATTTTTTTCAAATATTACATTGAAAATATATATAAACAAATATGGAAACATTTTATTGATTTATTTGTAAGGATAAGGGAAACCTGCCTTAGATAAGTAAAACCAATCAAATATAGAATTTAATCATTATAACTAATCATTCAGGATTAAAAATGAAAAAAACCATTAAAACTTAATTATGAAAAGATAGATGATTTAACCCAACCTAAAAATATTAACCTAAAAAAGAATAATCTAGAAACCCAGATAGTAATTTCTAACAGGAATTTAATTATTAGTCTATACTTGAATTGTATAAGAATTAAGTAAAACTAATGTGGGAGTTAATAATGGTAAAAATAAAGTTGTTTTTTAAGATAAGGTGAGAAGACAACTTATTTTAAATAATTCATCCCCTCCCATTCTCATTTTCTAAATAGTTAAAGAAAGATATGATTTACTTATCTACTTGAACTTCATTAAACTGTTTAAAGCCTTCAATTTTCCAATGCATTTATTGAATATTTAAATAATATTTCATCATCTATTAAATTTCTCCAAATAATTTTTTCTAAAAAAAGAGATTTGGGGGAATATTTTACAATAAATCTCTCTAAGGGGCATTAAAATATTCTATTAAAGAAGTTACCTCTGTAATTGAAACACCATAGGAATTTTTTTTTGTTCAATAAGAAATAAGAGAATGTATGGTGCACAATTTCTTGTGTGACCTCGGTCCTAGTGTCAATATAACACTTATTATTCAAATAGTTGGGTATTATGTATAAAATAATGACCCTTAATTCTATTTAACTATATGATAGGTCAATAAATATATCCTATATAAGTTTGGGTAGTTATTTAGCTAATGTATGGAAGCTTAAATTTCCCACTAATTTTCTAACTATAGTAATGTAATTTAAATCAATGGGGCCTATCATTTTTGGTAAACCATTATTAGTTATTGACAGTTATATCATATATGTCTCCAAAGGTTAATGTACCTTACAATATATGGAATATATACAATAGTTTCAAATTTTTATGAAATCCAATCTTTATGATAGTTTCAAACTATCATATATTGTTAAAGAGTTGTTTAGAGTTGAGTCAAAGAGGGATTTCACTTACCATTATAACGAATTAATTTAGAAATAAGTAAATTAAAACATTGAATCTTGTTATGTTAAATTTTAATCTAATATGTAGATATAAATATTGGAGAGACATTAGAGCCAAATAAGAAAACTCATTTCAAAGGACCGTCAATAGGTACTTCCCATAGCCATATGTTTCATTGCGAGTGTGTCTTAGGCTATTGAACACCATTTAATTCCCCCACATTATTTGATAATAAATATTTTCAACTAGTATGGATTTATACCAGCCTATATATTATTCCAATTATAAATTTTTTAATATTTTGGAGAATTTTTAATTTAGTGCTTCCCCAATAGAAGTCACAGAAATTATCAGTCTTCAATCTGTTGAGAGTCGAAAAAATGAGAATCTAAACTGTTTACACATAACAGATAATAGTTATTATGATACTAAACTAATTTATTTGGATGACTATGTATTTTTTCTCAATTATTAAGAAGTTATTATAGGTGATTAATGTTTCTCCACCGGCTTCTATCTTGTAATCAGGTTGTGGAAGAGGGGATTTTTCTATGGAATGTTCTTTGGATTTGGATGTAGTTCATGAACCTCATCCTATGTTTATGATAGATATAGTTGAATAGTTTTTATATGTGTAGTATCCTTGTTAATTAGATAATAAATAATTTTCTATATTTTTTTAATATGAACTAAATAGATATATTAGTTAAAAAATAACAAGTAATTTTTAATAAAAAATTATTTTTATCAAACAATTTTCTTATTAAGATTAATTTAAAATTATAATTTATAAATATAATAAATTTAATTTATTAAAAATAAATATCATTTTTTAATCATGATATTATAATTTAATTTTGGTGAAATTTTTGGATTTTTTAGAAAATCATGACTTTCTAGTGAATAGTGAAAAATATCGATTTTTATAAAAAGTCTTTCCATTTTAATAAATTAAGTAATTTAAGAGTACCGATATTTTTTTAATATTATTCAATGTAAACTATGTATTATATATTTTTATTTAATCCTTTTAATTACTTTTTAATCAACCTTATATTATTTTTTAATATAAGTTCGTTTTTAGGTTCAAAAATAGGGTTTTCTAAAAACTATTTTAAAATGCATAATTTTTATCCATTTAAATTAATTAAAATAATACCTAATTTTGAATGTGTTAAATGAAATTTAATTCTCATATATACTTAAAAATTATTTTATTTTCATAAAATGTTTTTACTATTCATAATGTTCATACAGAATCATCTTTTTATAAAAAAATACACTTCATTAAAACATAATGTCACATCATGTCTGTGTGATTGGTATTGAATTAAAATTTACAACTTATTTTAATTTAATTTTAAAAATATATTTAATATTTAGAATCTGAATAAATTATTATTTATAATAATTCCAACTTATTTGTTTAATGATGTGTTTAGGGAAAATATTAAAAATTAATTTTAATCAATTAAGATAAAATACTAGTTAACTTAGTGGTCCAATATAGAATATAAAGTTTTAAAATGACACAAATGATGTTCAAAACACATTTTATAGATATATTTTTACCTTATACCTTCAATTGTTGATATTGGATTATTATTGGGGCCTGTTGACATGATAAAAATATGTGTGGAATTCAATCTTCCTAAAATTACAATGGTACCCCTCACCTCACATATAAAAATCCAACCCTCTCCCCCACTCTTCACAAATTAAGAAACTGGCTATTCAAATAACCACAAAAATAAATTTTCTAATTTCATCATATAATACTATAATCCTTAATTTGGGAATAAATCCATTCAAGGAAGGCCTTTGGTGAAAACAAAAAAGAGATACTCGAAGAATAAGTTACATTAAACAATGATTTTATTAATTTATTTCCTCATCTAACCAATTAATTTATAATTATACCATGTTTATATAATGAAATTAATATATAACATATAGTAAATTTAATTTATGTTAAGAGTATGACATATTGACACACACATCTATCAAATGGGTTACAAAATCATCATTTTGGTGCACTATGGACTACAACATCGTGAAATGATGTCATTCAATTTTCCATTAACACCGCTTATAGTTTGTCATGATGATGGATATAAAATTTATATATGATATTTATAACATATTTATACCTTTGGAGTCATTATAAAATATATAACAATATTATATTCTATTTTATAAGGTATCCTTAATGTCTCTTGTATGTTTGGCGGAATGCTGCCTTTGAAAGCGATATGATTCATTTGAATCTAACACATTATATATTAATTAATAATGGAATAGAGTGTGAATATATGTGATAGAAATGAAATAAATATTATAATAATCACATATTTAACATTCTATAAATATAATATATCCTTTTATTTTTACCTTTTCCCCCATTGGAATAAAATGATAACGTCGTTCGTGGATGCGTGGACTACCACCTTTTCAAAGTGATGTTATTATATTTTCCCCACCACATCACAAGAATGATATATATAAGTAAAAATAATTAAATACTATGGTATTTATGATATTATCATCACTGTATAAAGATAAATGTTACTTAAATTTTTCTATAATTATCATTGAAAAATGGAAACCTTACTAATGTTTATGTATGACCTACTATCTCCATGATAATAAAATTAGTTCATTTTAAATAACAATAATTCATGATTGGTTTTAAAATTAAAATTAAAGAATAAATATTATAATCAATTAATTAATTATTATTCAATATATGTTTAAAAAATAAATTATTTGACCAAGATCAACATACCAAATTAATTTTTGACAAATAATTTGAATATGGTCCAAAAATACACATTAAAATTAATTGGGAAATTAGTTATAAACATCATTTTAATAAGAGAAGTAATTTTTTAATAGATGTGATAAATGTTTCCAGTCATGTAAATTAAAAACATATATTTATTATTCATAATGTTATAGACACTTGTGACAAACCGAACTCAAATTAAGGGTCTTCGTCTAAATTTCCATTCATTGAGGCATATCGTGATGTTATGCACCTTTATTATTTTATAATGTGTGTATACAAAACAATTCAAATGTTATATCGTGAATTTATATTTTATAATTATTTTTAATTTTTTTAATATTATTCTTTCATGGGCCTTATTTTTCAAATATTTTTAAAGTTATAGGGGATTTTCTTCTGAATAAATAATATTTTAATATTTCCTTAAAAATTAATTTATATTACTTATCCATAATCAAAAATGATTTATTATTTTTTATGAAAAAATATAATAATTATATTTCTCATTTTATGTGTATTTTATGTTTTTTCCGTGATTTTAAAAAGGATTAATTTAACATGTTTTAAAATTAATAGAGACAATGACCATTACTACCACTGTGACTAATGTTTCATTTCTAGATTCCATTATAATATTACATGTTTTATTAAATTAAAACACCTCTTTAACATTTTTTTGGATATTTTGGTATTGAAAATGGGGTTTAAAATAAAATGGTATTTTTATATCCAATGTTTATTTTCATATGAGTTTAAAATATTTTTTCAAATGATGAAATGTTTGTTTCATATTGTGTTTCTTAAATATTATATATGACGGGCCCACCGAGATAGTGATAGGTGATCCTGCTGAAGATTCAGTTATGGATGCACAAAGATATATGTCTAATGAATTGGGTAATAATTATATTTTCTGGAGAAATATTTTTTATGTTTATAATATAGGTAAACCAATTTGTAATGGTTTTTAAGGGTTCTATGAGATGATATACCAAGATACATAAATGATTTTAATATTATTGATCATGATTTTTGATGGAAATAATGTATTTAAAAAATATAAAATAATTCATCTTTTAAATGAATGTTATTTTCTTTTATGGTTAAAATATATTCTAAAAAAAGGTTTTTGGGGGATTTAATGTTTTTCACTTGAATATAGTTTTTCTTCTTTTTATGTCACTTACAAAGATTTTTGTTCTCATCCCAAATTTTTAAAAAAAATTCATATTATTTTCAAAATGATAAGGTAATGTAAGAGGTAATGTGGAATGTTGTGAAGAGTTTTCATAAAAATAGAACATGCTTTATTTTAAATTTATTCTATTATGGTAAAAATGGGTACGTATCAGAAGTGTCCACTTTATAAATTTATGTGTTTTTTATGTATGATTTATGAATTAATTATAAAAAATATAAACCTAAAAAGATCCTTAGAGTGAAAAAAATTTATTCATTGACTAAAAATAATGATTTTGTATTCTTTATAGCTGGACCCATATAGATTCTATCAAAAAAATATTTTAGATAAATTTTTTAGTTAGGATAATGATAATAGCATGACTTTGAAAGATGTTATCTTATGGTTAATTTAAAAGTATATAGAATTTGATGATTACCTTTTTGATTCATCTAAACTATATATTTTGAAAATTATTTTCTATAGAGGAAACAAAGAAGTTGTAGTGGGAAGGAATAGATAGGAAACTATCCTTCCAAGTCAGTATATTGAGATTCTTAGAATTGGAACATTGTAGATTGTTATAGTGATGGATTAGTTGGAAAAGGTTGTAAATGGTGGGGGTATCTAGGCTAAAGATGAACCTGATCTACCATGAAGGAATATTTCTATAGTGTAGAATTTTATGAGGCAACACCCCCAATCATTCAGTGGACAATATGACATAGTGGTAGCTGAAGGATGGATCAATTATCTATACTGATTTTCTGGGATGTTTTGAATGTAAGGAAGTTAACTCTTACAATTTACTATTTTGAAGATCAAGCTAATAAATAGTGGTATTTGGTTAGTAATTCAATAAATAAATAAGATCATTATTCCATCGAATGGGAAATATTTAACGATCATTTGGTTGAGAAATATTTCCTAATGTTTTTTGACACCAAAGAGAAAATAAATTTCTTCAATTGAGGGAAAGAAGGAATACTTCAAAGATGTATATGGAGAAAATATCCAAATATTTGTCAAGTATGTGTCATATTTTATTCAATAAACAAATACAAGAATTTAATTGTAATTACTCAATATTGAAACCATTTCTACGAATATTATTTTCCATGCAATAATTTAAAAGCTATAAAAATGTTTTTTTGGGATTTAAATGTTGAGATGGAGTTTTATGTGTCTTTAGTGCCAGGTGATAATGAAATTAAGATGTTTTTATGTGTAAGGTGATGGGGAAACATATAAGAAAGAAATATAGAGGTAATAAAATGAATTCCCCATAATGTGGAATGTGTGGTAAAAAGTATCTTGGAGATTGTTTTATAAAGTTAAAGAAGTGTTAGGGATGTGAAATGTTTTGACATAAGGCACAAAAATAAAAGGAATAGAGTCATGAGGAATGAATGAATGAGGTTAACTAATAACCAACCAGTGATAAGATACATTATTTTTAATGATTTGGTTCATTATGATAATGTGTGTCCAAAGTTAGTTTCATGGGATGAAAATATTCCTGATCATAAATTTAAAGGTATGGTAAGGTTATTTTCTAGTACTAGAGTTGAATTTGGGTTGTGAAATGATGTGGTGAATGTTTTGTTACTTGTGTATACATATTATTCCAAAACATGTTTGACATAGCATCATTGCATTATTTAATTTCTAAAATATTTTCAAGTTAATTGGGAATATCACCTCAAGAAATACGATATAACTATTGGTGAATACTCTAGGTACAAGTATTAAAGAAACCAGGATTTATAAAAATATTCCTCTTGTAATCGGAGGCATGGTCATTCCTATAAATCCTATTGAACTAGCCATAATATAGTTTGATATCATTCTTGGTACAGATTAGATTTTAGTTTTTGTTGCTAAGATTGATTGATGGGTTATTAAAGAAGTGTTTAATGATTTTATTCCATTAATAACATACCAAGAAGATGAGAAATTGAGTATATATGTAATTGAAAGTTACATAGATCATATTATCTAAAATAAGGAAACTATTTGAATTAGAGAGGTTATATTATTAAATGAGTACATGTATGTTTTCTAGATGATTTTCTTAGTGTTATTCCTGATTAGGAGGTTTAGTTTTATATTGACTTAGTACCTAATTATAAGACTATCTATAAACCCACTTATCAAATGGGCCAATTTTAACATTTTGAATTGAAGAAGTAATTGTAGGAGTAATTAAATAATTTTTTCATTCAAGTGAGAACTTCACCATAAGGAACTACTATTTTGTTTGATAAAATTAATAATAGTTTACTAAGAGTTATCATTGATTATAGAGCCTTTACTGAAATTATTTTTATTAACATGTGTCCTTTTCCTCATATCGATGTTTTTTGTCAGTTCGGGGGACCAAATTTTTGGATGGTCAACCTGTGGTTGGGGTACCATCAGTTAAAATTGAAGGAAGCATATATTCTAAGGACTATGTTTCAGACTAGATATAGGATCTTAGAGTTTGTAGATATGTTATTAGGGTTATATAATCGACTTTCTATATTTATGTACCTTATGAAAATAATTTTTCATAAGTTCATGGAAATGATTATGGTTGTGTTTATTAATGACATATTGGTATATTATTAATGAAAAGTGGAACATGAAAGACACATATGGATTGTTTTAAAAATAATAAATGAAACGAAACTATATGGGAAATTTTTAATGTTTGATTTTTTGTTTTAAAAAATTCCATTTGTTGGTTATAATTTTTTTAAAGATGGATTAATTGTTGAACCTGCTAAAAAAGTGATTGAAAAACGGCCAACACCAAAAAAAATATCATATAGATTCATATTTTTCATGGATTTGTAGATTAATACTGGTGGTTGAGTGAATAATTTTCTTGTTTGTCTTTCCCAATGAATAAATTAACTCAGAAAGGAGTGAAGTTCATTTGGATAAAAGAATGTGATGATTGTTTTTAAGAACTGAAAATATGATTGGTGGATTCCCTTGTTTTAGTCCTACCTTTTAGAAATGTAAAATTCATTATTTATAATGATGATTAATGGAATGGAATTTTTTCATCATAATGCATAATTATCAGTAAATTATATAAGCTTCTTGTTAGTTTAAACTTCATATGTTAAATTACTCAACACATTTTTGGAATAATCTGCTATGGTTTTTAATTAAAAACATGATGAAATAATTTTTATGAAGAAAAGTGTGAACCATATAATGATAAAACAAGTTATAAGTATATATTCACTCATAAATAATTTAGGATACGACAATAAAGACAAATGAAACTAATCATGGATTATGATTTCAGGATTCATTACCATTCTATAAAATAAAAAAAGTTGTCATTGATTTGAGTCCAAAATGTAATGCTACATTAACCAAGATACATTTGAGACAAAACCGTTTTGTTAATGATGTGATGAAAATTAGCCAATAACTTATGGTTGCTGTGTTTTACTCTATTTTTTGTAGGTTTGTGTACATACAAATTTGTCAAAAATAATTAAAAGGGCACAGAAGGAGGATCAATATTTTTAGAAAATGGTATAATCTATTAATAAGGATAAGTTGACTGATTTTAATATTGATGAAGAAGATGTTTTATGATTGTGAAAAAAAATATATGATCCACACATTTCTTAATTGAGGAACGAGTTATTTAATGATGCTCAAAATTATCTGATCTTCTTCATCCGGTCAGCACTAAGTTGTACAGAGAATATCAGCGGTATTACCTAAGGGATAAAATGAAAATAGATAGTGATGAATTTGTTATGACATGTATTACTTTTATTTTGTTTAAAAAATAATGAAAATTATCAAATGGGATGATTCAACCTTTTTTAGGGCCTGGGTAAAAATTGCAGAATATATCATTTGATTTTGCTGTTGGATTGATACGGACTTCTCAAGATAATAATGGGCTTTGGGTTATTTATAGTTTATTAACTAAACATATACATTTCCTTCCAATTTGAGATAAAAATTATTTATGTCATCATTCAAAACTATATAAAAAGGAGATATTCAGGTTACATTATTTTCCTCTCCTCATTATAGCAGACCGTGATTTGAGGTTCACATCCTATTTTTGGAAAGGGATTTATATATCAATGGGTAAAAATTTAAATTTTTTACTAATTTTCATACTCAATATGATGGATAGTCTTAGTGTATAATTGGAACCATAGATTATATTATTTTTTCTTGTTTTATGGATTACCATGGAAATTAAGATCAACATCATTCGTTTCATGAGTTTTCTTATGAAATTTGTTTTCATTCTAGTTATAGATTGAACAATTTGGGGAATTATAATTAAATTGGTGCCAAACACAACTTTTTTTAAATGATGTTAGTGAAAGGATGTTTATGGGACCATTGTGGGTACAAGATATGGTAGATAAAGATCAGTAGATTTAGTGACACATAATGAAATACTATTGTAGGATGAAAAGTTATTTAGATAATTACAGTAAATATCTTTCTTTCAAGGTACATGATTTTGTATTTCACAATGTATCTCTATGGAAAAGTGTCATGTGATTTGGTATTAATGGAAAGATGAGTCTATGGTTTATTAGAACATATCAAATACTAGAACAATTTGGATCAGTTTCCTATTATGTGGCCTTACCTCTGGGATTATCTCAGGTATGGAATGTATTTCCTACTTCAGTGATAAGGAAATATGTTCTGGATTCATCTCATGTTTTGAGTCCTGAATTAGTTTGATTGGAAGAGAATATTTATTATGAGGAACCTAAAATTCTGGTTATTGGATATTGAGGGAATGCTTTGTTGAATAAATTGATTCATTAGGCTATGGTTTTATGAATAAACTATATGGTCAAAGAGGCAATAAGGGAATATGAAAATGGTGTGAGGGAAAGATATCACATCTATTCAGATATGTGAATAAAATATAAAGGCTGAAATTTATACAAGGGAGGAAGGATTTAAAACCCTAGGTTATAATAGAAAAAAATCATTTTTTATATTTATTAATATTTATTAGAATGATATATTAGTTATCAAAATATAATGTAATTTTTAATCATAAAAGAAATTTTTTTAATTAAAAACGTTTTTTATAATGTTTAATTTAAAAGTTTAATTTATATATTATATAATTTTAGTTTTATAAAATTAATTTCATTTTTCGAATCGACATATAAAAATTTACTTTTTGTTATGAAAATGTTGATTTTTATGTGGAGTGAGAAAAATATAAATTTTAAAAAAAAGTCTTATCCTTTTAATACATTAGGTAATTTAAGATACCAAATATGTTTTTAATATAATTAAATTATCCTAATTATTATTTATCGAAAATTAATACACTTAATCACTTTTTAATCCAACATATATTGGTATTTAGTATAAGTTTGTTTTTATGTTTAAAAACAGGTTTTTCTAAATCTTTTTTAAAATGCAGAATGTTTCTCATTTTAATTTAATTTTAATGATCAATAATGGGGATTTTTGTAAAATTTAATTTATATATTATATATTATTAAATATTAATTTAGTTTAATTAAATTATTAATTTTAGTCATAGATGTAATATATAATCTTTGTCTTCTTGAAAATACACTCTTTACCTCTTTCCATAAAGATCATCGAAAAATAGAATCATTACTCATGCGTACATATGACCAACCATTTCCACTATCATAACATTATCTCATTTTTGATGATTGGGTTGAATTGAATATTTTATATATAAATATAATAATTATTTCGTAATTATTATTCTTTACATTTTTTAATAATGACTATTTTGACCATGATAAACCAACCAGTGTCATTTTTGACACATAATCCAAATATGGTCAAACACCCAACATAAAATTAATTGATTAAGTAATTATATATAAAATTTTAATAAGGTAAATACAATGAATAATATTTTTTAAAATGTTTATAAATAAAATAAATATTTATCATATTTTTTTTCAGGATTATAAAGACACGTGTTACAAGTTGATCTCAAGGTAAGGGACTTCATCTCAATTTCATTTCATTGAGACATATATTGATGTTATGCACATTTATTCATTCATAAGGCTTATATACAACCCCTTTGACATATTATTTCATGATTTAATATATTATAATGGATTTTATTTAATGTTATTACCTAAGGGGTCATATTAATTAAATATTTATAAAGAGATTGTCACGACCCATCCTCGGGGCCAGTGTCGTGACTATCCCAAGCCCGCCTCCCATAGGCCAGGGACTGGTGACTAGCACCAATGCATAAATCCCGACAAAAAAGGGGAAGGAATTTCCTTTATAAAGTAAAACAACACCATAGAGTAAGCCAGCAGATGTAAACACTAAGTAAAACTGAGTACAAAAGTAAATGCTGAAAGTAAATGGGCTAGAATACAAACCCAAACTGAAAGTAAAGTACAACTGGAAAGAAAGTACAACAACTGAAAGTAAAGCAGCAACCTCGAGCCGTCCACTGGAAGTCCCACCTGAAGGGTGGGTACAGATAGCCGCCTCAGCTCCACGGGTCCAGCCGTCCACTCCGTGTACGTCCCGCCCAGTGGTCCACCTCCAGGTACCAACTGCTCCACTAGCCTCTTCCACGATCAGCGATGTCCGTCGTCTTTATCCAACACAACGTAGTGTGAGAATAACCCATGCAGGGGTGAGTATACTCTACTCAGTAGAGACCCCGAGACCCCCGAAGGTCTCCAAGAATCCACAAAGGATAATCCACAAAAGAAAGATACAATCACGAAGTAACAACCAACACTACTTAGGTATGTTCCCATACATATACCTAAGTCATCAATTCCAGTTTGACTCCAACACCAGAGCACATGTTCGATCACCTCCACGCATGATAGTGCAACCCAATCCACATAGGAAAGCAAGTCAATCATATCGAAGATAATTATTGAAAGTCAAGACTCATCTCACACAGGTATACATCTTCAGTGATAGAGATGATCAGATATAGCCACTGATTCATCTATGCTAGGACCCACGTAGGATACTAAACCAGCTACTCTGCCAGACCCACATAGGATAGCAAGAACAGAGTCAGACACTGCCAGACCCACGTAGGATGCAAGAACAATAGTCATTGTCGTCGAACCCACAAAGGATTTCAGTACTGTCTTCATCGCTTCCGAAGCCACATAGTATTTCAGTTCAGTATTCATCTCCGTCGAACCCACATAGGATTTCAGTACGGTCTTCATCGCTGCCGAACCCACATAGGATTTCAGTGCAGTCTTCATCTCCGTCGAACCGACATAGGATTTCAGTACGGTCTTCATCTCTGTCGAACCCAAATAGGATTCCAGTACAGTCTTCATCACCGTCGAACCCACATATGATTTCAGTACGGCCTTCATCTCTTCCAAACCCACATAGGATTTCAGTGCAGTCTTCATCACCGTCGAACCCACATAGGATTTCAGTATGGTCGTCACAGTCGCAGCCATCTCTAGGGTTCCCGCACACATCATGCTCGTTCTGGGAGGGTCCGCTCCACAAGCCAAGGAGTCAATACATCAACTGACACGTAGTCCAGAGTTGATGTATCTCAAAGTTCTTTCTCAACAAGAGGAACTCAACGTGACAGACTGCGTGTCAATCAGACGCCCCGTCTGAGTGTTATTGGCTTTTTCGTTCGAGAGGCCTGGTTGGTTTTTAAGTCAAACCCAACCCAACCGCCCTCCAACTGCGTCCAAACCGGGAGCGGAGTAATCCAAAAGTTCCATCTCACGATGAAGAATCCAAAAAAGTTGACGGAACGTCAATGAGACGTCTGGAGCTCAAGTTATAAGCGTTTCTGCTCCGAGGGCCCGGTTGGTTTCGTGTTCGAACCATCCCGGCCATACCCAAAGTTCATTGAAACCTTAAGTGTAATATACTGAAACGAACGTCTCGATCCAAGGATCGCATAGCAACTGGCGGTGCGTCGATCATAGGTTCGTAACCCATGTTATGGGCGTTTGAACGAAAACTGCCCGAAAATAGGGGGTTTGGGCCCGGGCCGACCCGACCCGGGTCTAGGTCCAGCCCAATAGGGCGCGGCCTGGCTTGGGTGTCCCGGCCCGGCCTAAGCGGCTCGGCCGGCCTGGCGCTGGTGCAGCGCCCGCATGACCAGCGGGTGCGGGGGTGGGGGGGTTACAACCCCCCGTGATTGACGAACCAGCGTGACATAAGCCGCGCCGCCCAATCTGGAACGGACGAAGTCGTTCAAGTTCTTCCCCCGCCGCAGCGGCTCAGCCGCGGCAGTTTGCTCTGGCGGTGCGCCGCCGCAGCCTTCTACGAACCAACGGACACGCTCTGGTGGTCCGTTTTGCCTGCCGACATCACCAACGGCCCTCCCGGGACCCGATCCTCACTGCGAAGGGATTCAAATGCCATTGAGGCTCGCTTTGTCATCGCCTGTCTATCCACACGTCAATAAACAAACTATGGAGTATTCAAAACGCGCCTGCGGCCCCGACTCCGACAACGGTTTCATTCGGCCTCAACGACGTTGTGCGACGGCGCCACACTTCTTTGTCGTGTTCTTTCGTGTTTCCGCACTGTGCCTTTCATCGCGCCATCTTTGTTCGAGCCGCAATGAACAAAACATAATAGGGGGAGGAGAGTCGGGCGTGTTCGTGCGGTCCGACCTCCTCCCGATAAGTTGATAACAAGCGGCACAAAAAAAAATAAAGACGAATAATGATAAAGGATATTTCACGAACCAAAAAGTAATCAACCCATACCTCAAGGTATCGTCGAACGAAGGTTCTTCGTGGGAAAGAATGTCTCAGATGAAGACATAGCGGAAGGAGGATCGTCGGCATCACGGTACATGGCGTCACATCGTCGATCTCCGGGGAACTAGCGTTCTTCGTCGTCTTCCGTCGGAGGTAAGAGTTCTTCATCGGCGACGATGCGTTCTTCGTGTTCTTTAAGGAGGAATATGAGAATTCCAGGACTTGTGCCCTCCTCTTCAAATCCTTCTCGCACAACACAACCACATAATAAAATAAGGCTTTTACTTATTTTATTTCTCATGCCAACGGTTGTTGAAATTTAAAAACATATAACGATTTAATTAACGTACGATGACCAATTAATGAGGCGTTTAATAATCCTATTAAATGCGAGTGTTCACTTGGCATTAAAGAGGGGGGGTGTGGGTGAGTTACCATATTAAATTCACGTGGGAGGTAAAAGGTAATAAAGGGGTGGGGCTCATGTGGGCCCCACCTCACTATTATCCTACCTTGGAGTTAGGATATCAGTGGGTCCCACTCCAACCACCATGCCTAGGTTAGCACTACTAAGAATAAAAATAAAATCTGTTGCACAATATTTTATTTTATTCTTTAGTTAACCCAATTAATTAATAACCTCACCCGAGCAAACAAAACTCCGGAAAAGGTGTTCTTAAGAAATTACCGGGGCTTCGATTCCTTTGGTGCCCTCGGAATTCGATTCCGAGCACCGGTTCAAAAGTTAGGAAAACCCGCTCGTTCGTTCACTGAACGTATCCGATCCAATCTTCCGAAAATGATTCTGGGCACACCGGGCCTCGGAATCAGGTGCTGTTAGAAACTTCGTTCTTGTAAAATCCCAACTAAAAGTAAGAAAAAAAATTCCCCTTGATTGTTACGGGTCCTTACATTACTCCCACCTCAGGATGTTATGTCCCCGTAAAGATACATCATAAAATAGGGGAACAAATATGGGTAATGAGCACGCATGTGAGCCTGCCGCTCCCATGTGCTCTCGTGGAGGTTCCTATGTTTTCATCTAATGCGCACTAGAGGTATCGACCATCCACATAGGACCCGCTCCTATCGATCCTCAATCTCCACTGGGACCTCCGAAAAAGTTGCCCCATCGTCAATATCCAAGTCCCCATGGTCGATTATATGCGTCGGGTCATGCACGCATCTCCTCAGTTGAGATACGTGGAAGACGTCGTGCACCCAGTGCAACTGAGGTGGTAGAGACTGGTGATAAGCCACCTCGCCTATCCGGCTGAGGACCTGGAAAGGTCCGATGAAGCGCAGAGATATCTTGCCGCCTCGGCCAAATCTCTATAATCCACGTCGATGTGAGACCCGCAAGAAGACATGGTCGCCATCCTCGAACTCCAGTGGCCTTCGCCTCCTATCAGCATAAGACTTCTGCCGGCTCTGAGCTGTCCTCATCTGCTCCTGGATGACCTAGACCTTCTCTGTTGTGGCCTGGACCATCTCCAGTCCCACAATTGCTGACTCCCCAGGGTCTGTCCAGCACATGGATGATCTACAGGGTCGGTCATACAATGCCTCGTATGGTGCCATCCCGATGGTGGAGTGGTATCTGTTATTGTACGAGAACTCCACCAAGGGTAGATGGTCCTCCCAACTGCGACTAAAGTCGAGGAAACATGCACGGAGCATGTCCTCGAGAGTCTGAATGGTCCTCTCCCTCTGACCATCCGTCTGAGGGTGAAAGGCGGTTCTCAGACGTAGCTGCGTCCCGAATGCCTCCTGTAACCCCTTCCAAAGCCGGGAAGTATAGCGATCATCTCGATCGGAGACGATAGATGATGGCACACCATGAAGCCATATGATCTCCTGAATGTAGAGACATCTCATGCTCTCTACTAAGCCCTGCACTCTGATGGCTAAGAAGTGGGACGACTTGGTGAGTCGGTCGACAATAACCCAAATGGAGTCATGACCTTTGGAAGTGCATGGAAATTGAGTCACGAAATCCCTAGATATCCCACCCCACTTCCACTCTGGGACCTCCAAGGGATGTACCAAGCCTACTGGTACCTGGTGCTCTGCCTTCACCTGCTGGCAGGTGAGGCATCGAGAAATGAACTCTGCCACAACCTTCATCATACCCGGCCACCAGTGCTGTCGTCTGAGATCCTGGTACATCTTCGCCACTCCCGGATGTACCGCTAAAGGGGAAGTGTGAAACTCCCTCAGCACCTCCTCATGTAAAGTAACAGGTACCATGGTACATCTTTTGAAAAGGACGTCGTGCTCTCCTCTTATAGAGAATCCATCAGGTGCCTGTCCTGAGGATATCTGCGCATGCCGTGTCTCACAGTCAGCATCCCCATGCTATGCCTCTCTGACCCACTAAAGTAGTGGAGAAGTGACTGTGAGTGACTAAAGAAAGGCTTCTCCATCTCTATCCAAGAAGGATATCTGCAAAGCGGCTAGCTGCTCTGTCGCCTCCCCGAGTAGCTAGATGCCCATCCTTCAGCTGAGATCATCGGCTACTACGTTCCCCATTCCAGGAGTATAGACTATCTCAAAGTCATAGACCTGGAGGAACTCAAGCCATTGCCGCTGTCTCAGAATCAGTCCCTTCTGCGAGAAGATGTACCTGAGACTCTGGTGGTCATAGTAGACTATAATGTGCTCGCCCATCAGATAGTGTCGCCACATCTTCAGAGCTATGACCACTACTACTAACTTTAGGTCATGGGAAGCGTAGTTCTTATCATACTACCTTAACTGATGTGATTCATAGGCGATCACGGCCCGCTGCTGCATCAGGACACATCTGAGTCTATTCCTTGATGCATCGTAGTAGACTACATACCCTACTCCCTCCTCTGGTAGCCTCAAGATAGGTGCACTGGTCAATCTCTGTCTCAGCTTCTGGAAGCTCTATTGACATCTATCTGACCACACAAAGGGTTTCCCATTCTTCCTCAAAGCTGATAGTGGTGCCACAACTCTGGAAATGTCTGGCACAAATATCTGGTAGTACCCTTCTAGCCTCAAGAAATTCCACACCTTCATCAAGATCCTAGGTAGCTCCCAAGCTAGCACTGCCTCGATCTTCGCAGGATCCACCGCAACTCCTACCTCAGAGATGACGCGTCCCATGAAGTGGACCTCACGTAACCATAAATGACACTTCAAGATCTTTCCATAAAGCTGGTTCTCACGGAGTGTGTCTAGTACAACCTGTAAGTTGTAGGCATGCTCCTCCTCAGTTGTCGAGTGTATCAATATGTCGTCGATGAAGACCATGACAAATCGATCAAGGTATGGCTGAATGATCCTGTTCATGAGACTCATGAACACAGATGGAGAATTGGTTATTCCAAAAGGCATAACCAATAACTCATAGTGTCCATACCGACATCTGAAGGTCGTCTTCTGCACGTCCTCCTCTCGAACCTTGAGTCGATGATCGCCTGATCTAAGGTCTATCTTTGAGAACCACCATGCTCCCTTGAGATGACCGAAGAGGTTGTCAATCCTCATTAGATGATACATGTTCCTCACGATCACCTGGTTTAGGTGATGGTAATCAATACACAGTCACAGGATCTCGTTCGGCTTCTTGGCGAACAATATCGGGGAAGCCCAAGGTGAAAAACTGGGTCAGATGAATCCCTTGCTCAGCAAGTCCTCCAGCTGTACCCGTAGCTCTCCAAGCTCAGCGGGGGCCATCCGATATGCTGGAGTGGATATCGGTGTTGTCCCAGGGTACCGGTCAATATAAAAGTCTACCTCTCTGCGAGGAGGTAGTCCTGGAACGTCGTTAGGGAAAGTGTCCTCATACTAATCCACAACCACATGAAAACTAGGACTCTGCACGTCAAATGCTCCTAAGATGAGGCTAGCCAACTGATGAGGGATGGGTTGTCCTCTCCTCTACGTGAGTCCATCTTGTGATGCAAAGGCTCCCTTCTCGCCGGTGAAGGTAAACCTGCTCCCATCGGTGCGTATACACCGCACCTTGCGCCTAATACAGTCAATTTGAGCATGGACTGTAGATAACCAATCCATGCCCAAGATGATGTCGTAAGGCCTCGACGCCGCTACAAGAAGGTCCCAACCGAAGCTCTTGCCTCCTAGAGTAAGCTCACACCTCCGGCACCAGTGCGTAATCGTCGATTCTACTCCCGTAGGAGTCTCTAGCCGCAAGGATCGAGACAACTACTCTGTCGGAATCTCCAAGCTCCGAACAATGTCAGTGATAATAAAGGAATGACTCGCACCTGTGTCTATAAGAACTGAAGCAAGGGTGGAGTAGACACATAACGTATCTCAAATCATCTCTGGCGCACTATGGTCATAGGCCACTACTTCCTGAAGCTGAGCTTGTCTCTGCCCACCAGCTTCTTGTGGTTGGGGTGGGCCTCCGGGTGGTGGTGGTGGTGGTAAATCCTCAAAGCATCGCATACCACCTACTGCTCGGCCAGCTCCCCCGCCTCGTCCGCCTGCTCTCGACGGACCACCACGGTTGACCCTCTACCTCTGCCTAGGGGTCCCCTCAACTGTCTGCTGCTCCTCTTCACGGCGGGTCGGGTAGTCACAAGCCATGTGGCCCTGCTCGCTGCATGCGTAGTACTCTCTGCTCCTCAAAAGGCTAGCTCTGCACCCTATTCCCCACACCATTGAGACAGTGTCCTGTGGTCGTCTTCCTGATGGTCCGGTCCACCTAGACCCCTGTGACATCTTCCGAAATCTAGCTGCATACGACTCTGCTATATGTCGCCCTGCGGTAGGTCTCGTTGCTGGCGTAGGCTCGGTAAGAAATATCTTTATGAGAAGAGCCCACTCCAGTACTCCTGCCTGTGTCGGAATGCTAAGGGAGATCATTGATGCCCTGATCTCATACCTCAGTCCCTTCTCGAAGGTCTGGGCCCAAAATAATGGGTCCCGTACGATGTCCATCGAACAGCGCGAGAGGTCGGTAAATATCACCGAGTACTGGGTGACCGTCATGCTGGCCTACCGCAGCTGTAGAAGCTCCTGGATGCGCACCGCACGGAGGGTGGCTGGGAAGAACTCCAAGCGGAAGAGGCTCTCGAAGTCCATCCAGAGGATTGATTCCTCGTCGAGCACCTAGAGCATCAAGCTCCACCATCTGCCTGCTTCCGCGTGCAGGAGGCTCGCTGCGAGGATCACCACGAGGTCAGCTGGTGTACCCACTAACCTGAAAACTCGAACAACTAACTCTAGCCAATCCTCGGCTGCCTGAGGGTCCATCTTCGCACGGACCCTAGGTAGTCGCTGATGCTGAAACTCGTACAGTGCACTAAGGCGACGTGCAATATCAGTTGCTGGGGATGGTAGCATCGGTTGCTTGGTGGGTAGAGGTACCGCCGGTTCATTCACTATCAAAGGGCTCTGCACCGAGGCCTCATTGCTCAGTGGGTTGTCGTCTCACACAATGCTCGGAACCCTAGCTGGCTACCATCGTGGGGCCATCCTGAAAAGAAACAGGTGCGCCACGGTCAAATAGTATACCTGGTGAGCTGACACAAAGTAAACACAAAGAAAACTTATAAAACACACATACAATCAATGTTTTCATGCATTGAGTTAGAAATCAGAAGTCAGGGTCCTGGTGTACGGATACGTCGGCCGCCGCACCAACACTGGAATCCCTTGACTGATAACCCCACTCAATACCCTTAACACTATTGCCTCACATAGAAGAAAGATCAGAGTCCTGAGTTCTGTTGTAGAACCGAACTCCTCTAATACCAATTTGTCACGACCCATCCTCGGGGCCAATGTCGTGACTACCCAAAGCCCGCCTCCCATAGGCCAGGGGCATGCAACTAGCACAAATTCGTAAATCCCGACAAAAAAAGGGATGTTATTGCCTTTATAATGTAAAAAAACACCATAGAGTAAGCCAACAGATGTAAACACAAAGTAAAAATGAGTACAAAAGTTAGTGCAGAAAGTAAATGGGCCAGAATACAAACCCAAAGTAAAAGTAAAGTACAACTGGAAAGAAAGTACAGCAACTGAAAGTAAAGCAGCAATGTCGAGTCATCCACTAGAAGTCCCACCTGAAGGGTGGGTACATATAGCCACCTCAGCTCCTCGGGTCCAGCCGTCCGCTCCATGTATGTCCCGCCCAGTGGTCCACCTCTAGGTACCGAGTAATCCACTAGACTCTACCACAATCAGCGTTGCCCATCGTCTACATCCAACACAATGTAGTGCGGGCATATCCCGTACCGGGGTGAGTATACTCTACTCAGTAGGGACCCCGAGACCCCCGAAGGTCTCCCAGAATCCACAAAAGATAATCCACAAAAGAAAGATACAACACGAAGTAACAACCAACACTACTTAGGTATGTGCTCATACATATACCTATGTCGTCAATTCTAGTTTGGCTCCAACAGCTGAGCCCATGTTCGATCACGTCCACATAGGATAGTGCAACCCAATCCACATAGGAAATCATGTCAATCATATCGACGATAATGATTGAAAGTCAAGACTCAGATCACACAGGTATACCTCTTCAGTGACATAGATGATCAGATATAGCCACTGATTCATCTAAGCTGGGACCCACGTAGGATACTAAACTAGTTACTCTTCAAGACCCACATAGGATATCAAGAACAGAGTCAGACACTGCCAGACCCACGTAGGATGCAAGAACAGTAGTAATTGACGTCCAACCCACCTAGGATTTGAGTACGGTCTTCATCGCTTTCGAACCCACATAGGATTTCAGTGCAGTCTTCATCTCCATCGAACCCACATAGGATTTCAGTACTGTCTTCATTGCTGCTGAACCCACATAGGATTTCAGTGCAGTCTTCATCTCCGTCAAACCCACATTGGATTTCAGTATGGTCTTCATCTCTGCTGAACCCACATAGGATTTCAGTGCGGTATTCATCGTCATCGAACCCACATAGGATTTCAGTACGGTCTTCATCTCTGCCGAACACACATAGGATTTCAGTGCAGTCTTCATCACCGTCGAACCCACATAGGATTTCAGTACGGTCATCACAGTTGCAGCCAACTCTAGGGTTCCCGCACACAGCATGCTCGTTCCGAGAGGGTCTGCTCCAGGAGCCAAGGGGTCAATACATCAACTGAAACGTAGTCCGGATTTGATGTATCTAAAAGTTTCATCTCAATAAGAGGAACTCAACGTGACAGACGACCTGTCTATCAGACGCCCGACCTGAGAGTTATTGGCCTTTTTGTTAGAGGGGCCTGGTTGGTTTTTAAGTTAAAACCCACCTGAATGCACTCTAACTATGTCCAAACCTCGAGCAGAGTAAGAAAAAAGGTCAGTCTCGTTATGGGGAATTCAGTAATGTCCGTGACACGTCAATCGGACGTCCGAGGCTCAAGTTATAAGTGTTTCCGATCTGAGGGCCTGATTGGTTTTGTGTTCGAACCAACCCGGACATACACAATGTTCTCCTAAACCTTGAGTTTAATATCCATAGACGACCATCTCGATCTAAGGATCTCAATGCAACTGACGGTGTATCGATTGGAGGTCTGTAGCCCATGTTATGGGCGTTTGAACTAAAACTGCCCGAAAATAGGGGGTTCGGGCCCGGTTCGACCCGACCTGATACCCCCCGGGTTGGCCCGAAATGGGTCAACCCGACCGGGGTCCGGGTCCGGACCAATAGTGCGCAGCCTGGCCCGGTGGGCGGCTTGGCCCGGCCGGTGTGACCCGACCCGGCCTGAGCGGCCCGACCGGCCTGGCGCTGGCGTGGGCGGGTGTAGTGGGGGGGGGGGGGAGGGGGTTACAACCCTAGCGGTTGATGAACCGGCGCGACATAAGACACGCCACCCAATCCATAATGGACAAAGCCCTTCCGGTTCTTCCCTCATCGCCGTGGCAATTTGCTCTGGCGGCGCGCCGCCGTCGCCGCCACCGCCTTCTGCGGACCACCGGACGTGCTCCGGTGGTCCGTTTCCCCTGCCTTCATCGCCAACGGTCCTCCTGGGACCCGATCTTCACTGAGAAGGGATTCAACCACCATTTCGTCTTGCTTCGTCATCGCCCACTGATCCACACGTCAATAAACGAACTGCAGAGTCTTTGAAATGCCTCTACGGCCCCGACTCCGACGACGGTTTCGTTCGGCCTCAACGGCACGACACGACCACGCCACGCTTCTTTTTCGTGTTCTTTCTTGTTTCTGTGCAGTGTCGTCGCATCGCTCCTCCTTTGTTCGAGCCGCGATGAACAAAACATCAAAGGGGGAGGAGAGTCGGCCATGTTCGTGCGGTACGACCTCCTCCCGATAAGTTGATAACAAGCGGCCCAAAAAAATAAAGCGATGAACGATAAAGGATATTTCATGAACCAAAATGTAATCAACCCCTACCTCAAGGTGTCATCGAATGAAGTTTCGTCACAGGAATGAACGTCGCGGAAGAAGGTGTCGCGGAAGGAGGATCGTCGGCGTCACGGTACCCGACTTCGTGTCGTCGATCTCCGGGGAACTAGCGTTCTTCGTCATCTTCCGTTGGAGGCTGGCGTTCTTCATCCGTGATAATTCGTGCTTCACGTTATTCAAGGAGGATGATGAGAATTCCAAGACTTGTGCTCTCCTCATCAAATCATTCTCGCACAACCCAACCACATAATAAAATAAGGCTTTGCCTTATTTTATTTCTCATGCCAACGGTTTTTTACATTCAAAAATAGATCACAATTTAATTAACATGCGTTGACAAATTAGTGAGGTGTTTAATAATCCTATTAAACACGAGCATTCCCTTGGAATTAAAGAGGGAGGGGGGTGATTTACCATATTAAATGCATATGGGAGGTAAAAGGTAATAAAGGTGTGGGGCTCGTGTGGGCCCCATCTCACTAATATCCTACCCTGGGGTTAGGATATCAGTGGGTCCCACTCCAACCACCATGCCCAGGTTAGCACTACTAAGAATAAAAATAAAATCCGTAGCACAATATTTGATTTTATTCTTTAGTTAAACCAATTAATTAATAACCTCACCTGAGCAAACGCAACTCTGGAAAAGGTGTTTTTAAGAAATTACCAGCGCTGTGATTCCATCGGTGCCCTCAGAATTTGATTCCGAGCACCAATTCAAATGTTAGGAAAATATGATCGTTCGTTCACTGAACGTACCCGAGCCAAACTTCAGAAAATGATTCCGGGCACACCGGGCCTTGGAATCAGGTGCCGTCATAAAATGCATTCTTGTAAAATCCCAAAGAAAATTAAGAAAAAAAATTTCCCTTAAATTTTACGGGTCTTTACATTGCTCCCACCTCAGGGATTTATGTCCCCGTAAAGATACATCATAAACTAGGGGGAATAAATGTGGGTACTGAGCACGCATCTGAGCCTCCCGCTCCCAAGTTCTCTCCTAGAGGTTCTCGTACTGCCATCTGATGCGCACTGGAGGTATCGACTGTCCACGTAGGACCCCCTCCTTTCGATCTTCGATCTCCACTGGGACCTCCGCAAATGTTACCTCATCGTCAATGTACAACTCCCCATGGTCGATGATATGCATCAGGTCATGCATGTATCTCCTCAGCTGAGATACGTGGAAGACATTGTGCACCCGGTGCAACTGAGGTGGTAGAGCCAGGTGATAAGCCACCTCACCTATCCTGCTGAGGACCTGGAATGGTCGGATGAAGTGCAGAGATAACTTGCCGCCTCAGCCAAATCTCCGTAATCCACATCAAGGTGAGACCCACAAGAAGACGTGGTCGCCATCCTCAAACTCCAGTGGCCTCCACCTCCTATCATCATAAGACTTCATCCAGCTCTGAGCTGTCCCCATCCGCTCCTGGATGACCTGGACCTTCTCTGTCGTGGCCTAGACCATCAATGGTCCCACAAGTGCTTACTCCCCAGGGTCTGTCTAGCATAGGGGTGATCTGCAAGGTCGGTCGTAAAATGCGTCGTATGGTGTCATCCCGATGGTGGAGTTGTAGCTGTTATTGTACGCGAACTCCGCCAAGGGTAGATGGTCCTCCCACCTGTGACTAAAGTCAAGGACACATGCACTGAGCATGTCCTTGAGAGACTGAATTGTCCTCTCCATCTGACCATCCGTCTGAGGGTGAAAGGTGGTGCTCAGACATAGCTGCATCCCAAATGCCTCCTGCAACCCCTTCCAAAGCTAGAAAGTATAGAGATAATCTCTATCGGAGACGATAGATGATGGCACACCATGAATCCATACAATCTCCTGAATGTAGAGACGTCCCGAGCTCACTACTGAGACCTGCTCTATGATGGGTTAGAAGTGGGCCGACTTGGTGAGTCGGTCGACAATCACCCAAATGGAGTTGTGACCTTTGGATGTGCGAGGATGTCTAGTCACGAAATCCATTGATATCTCATCCCACTTTTCTCTCGGACATCCAAGGGTTGTACCAAGCCTGCTGGTACCTGATTCTCTACCATCACCTGCTGGCAGGTGAGGCATCGAGAAACGAACTCTGCCACAGCCTTCTTCATACCTGGACACCAGTGCTGTCGTCTGAGATACTCGTACATCTTTTCCCTCCTGGATGTACCTCTAATGGGGAAGTGTGAAACTCTCTCAGCAGCTCCTCCTTTAAAGCAACTGGTACAATGGTACATCCTCTGAAAAGGATGTCGTGCTCTCCTCCTATAAAGAATCTATCAGGTGCCTATGCTGAGGATATCTGCGCATGCCGCGTCTTACAGTCAGTGTCCCCATGCTGTGCCTCTCTGACCCACTAAAGTAGTGGAGGAGTGACTATGAGTGACTGAAGAAAGGCTGCTCCATCTCTATCCACAAAGGATATCTGCAAAGCAGCAAGCTACTCCATCGCCTCCCCGAGTAACTGGATGCCCGTCCTCCTGCTGAGAGCATCGGCTACTACGTTCCCCTTTACAGGAGTATAGACTATCTCAAAGTCATAGACCTGGAGGAACTCAAGCCATCGCCGCTATCTCAGATTTAGGTCCTTCTGTGAGAAGATGTACATGAGTCTCTGGTGGTCAGAGTAGACTGTAAAGTGCTCTCCCATTAGATAGTATCGCCACATCTTCAGAGCAAAGACCACTAATTATAACTCCAATTCATGGGTAGCCTAGTTCTGCTCATGCTACCTCAAATGACGTGATCCATAGGCGATCATGGCCCGCTCCTACATCAGGACACATCTGAGTTCGGTCCCTGATGCATCGTAGTAGACTACGTACCCTAATCCCTCCTCCGGTAGCCTCAAGATAGACGCGTTGGTCAATCTCTGTCTCAGCTCCTGAAAGCCCTGCTGACATCTGTTTGACCACACGAAGGGTTTCCCCTTCTTCATCAATGATGAGAGTGGTGCCCCAACTCTGGAAAAGTCTGGCACAAATCTCTGGTAGTACCTAGCTAGCCCCAAGAAACTCTGCACCTCCGTCACGCTCCTGGGTAGCTCCCAAGCTAGCACTGCCTTGATCTTCGCAGGATCCACAGGAAGTCCCACCTTAGAGATGACATGTCCCAAGAAGTGGACCTCATGTAACCAGTACTGACACTTCGAGAGATTTCCATAAAGCTGGTGCTCCCGGAGTGTTTCTAGTACAACCCGCAAGTGGTAGGCATGCTCCTCCTCAGTGGTCGAGTATATCAATATGTCGTCGATGAAGACCATGAAAAATTGATCGAGGTATAGCTGAAAGATCCTATTCATGAGACTCATGAACACATCTGGAGCGTTGGTTATGCCGGAAGGCATAACCATGAACTCATAGTGTCCATATCGACATCTGACGGTCGTCTTCTGTACATTCTCATCTCGAACTCTGAGCTGATGATAGCATGATCTAAGGTCTATCTTTGAGAACCACCGTGCTCCTTTGAGCTGATCGAAGAGGTCGTCAATCCTCGGTAGCGGATACGTGTTCCTCACGGTCACTTAGTTTAGGCGATGGTAATCGACATACAGTCGTAGGCTCATGTCCGCCTTCTTGGCAAACAATATCATGGAAGCCCAGGGTGAAACACTGGGTCGGATGAATCCCTTTGTCCGTAAGTCCTCCAGCTGTACCCGTAGCTCTCGAAGCTCAGCGCGGGCCATCCGATATGATGGAGTGGATATCAGGGCTATCCCAGGATACATGTCAATATAAAAGTCTACCTCTCTGCGAGGAGGTAGTCCTGGAACATCTTCAGGGAAAACGTCCTCATACTGATCCACCACTACAGGAAAACTAGTACTCTGCACGTCAACTGCTCCTAGGATGAGGCTAGCCAACTGATTAGTGATGGGATGTACTCTCCTATGCGTGAGTCCATCCTGTGCTGCAAAGGATCCCTTCTCGCCGGTGATGGTAAACCTGCCCCAATCGGTGCGTACACACCGCACCTTGCGCCTAATATAGTCAAACTGAGTATAGACTGTAGATACCCAATACATGCCCAAGATGACGTCGTAAGTCCACGACGCCGCTACAAGAAGATCCTAGCCGATGCTCTCGCCTCCTAGAGTAAGCTCACACTGCCGGAACAAGTGCGTAATCGTCGAGTCTGCTCCCATAGGAGTCTCTAGCCGTAAGGATCGAGCCAACGGCTCCGTCGGAATCTCAGAGCTCCAAACAAGGGTAGCGGCAATAAAGGAATAAATATCTCTTGTGCCTATAAGAACTGCAGCAAGGGTGGAGTAGACACAGATCATACCTCAAATCATCTTTGGTGTGCCGTGGTCGTAGACCTCTGCTCCCTGAAGCTGAGCCTGTCTCTGCCCGCCAGCTCCCTGTGCTCGGGGTGGACATCCTGGTGGTGGTGGTGGTAAATCCTAAAAGTGTCACCCACCACCTACTGCTCGGCCAGCTCCCATGCCTCGTCCACCTTCTCTCGGTGGACCGCCACGGTTGACCCTCTTCCTCTTCCTGGGTGGCCCCCAACCATCTGCTTCTCCTCTGCATGGTAGTTCAGGCAGTCATGAGCCGTGTAGCTCTGCCCGCCGCATGCGTAGCACTCTCTGCGCCTCGGAAGGCTGGCTCTGCGCCCTGCGCCCCGCACCTCTGAGCCAGTGTCCTGTGGTCATCTGCCTGATGGTTCGGTCCACCTGGACCCCTGTGACATCCGTCGACTGCCAGCTGTAGACGACTCTGCTATGTGCCACCCTGCGGTAGGTCTCGCTGCTGGCATAGGCTCAGCAAGAAAGATATCTATGAGAAGAGCTCTCTCCAGTACTCCTGCTTGTGTCAGAATGCTAAGGGAGATCATTGATGCCCGGATCTCATGACTCAGTCCCTGCTCGAAGGTCTGAGCCCGGAAGAATGGGTCATGTACCATGTCCGTCGAATAGCACGAGAGGTCGGTAAATCTCGTTGAGTACTGGGTGACTCTCATGCTGCCCTACCGCAGCTGTAGAAGCTCCTAGATGCGTACCGCACGGAGGGTGGCTTGTATGAACTCCGAGCAGAAGAGTCTCTCAAAGTCCGTCCAGAGTAGTGATGCCTCGTCGTGCACCTGGAGCATCAAGCTCCACCATCTGCCTACTACCGCGTGCAGGAGGCTCGCTGTGAGGTTCACCATGAGGTCAACCCGTGTCCCCACTAACCTGAAAACTCAAACAACTGCCTCCAGCCAATCCTTGGCTGCCTGAGGGTCTGTCTCCCTACGGAACATAGGCAGTCGCTGACGCTGAAACTCATACAGTGCACTAAGGCGACGTGCACTTTCAGCGGCTGGGGCTGGTAGCATCGGTGTCCCGGCGGGTAGAGGTACCGCCAGTGCCTCCACTATCAAAGGGCCCTACACCGAGGCCTCGTCGCTCGGTGGGCTGTCATTTTGGACAACGCTCAGAACCCTAGCTGGCTGCCGTCGTGGGGCCATCCTGAAAATAAATAGGTGTGCCATGGTCAAACAGTATATCTGGTGATCTGACACAAAGTAAACACAAAGAAAATTTTTAAAACACACATACAATCAATTTTTTCGTGCATTGAGTCGGAAATCAGAAATCAGGGTCCGGGTGTATCGATACGTCGGCCGCCGCACCAACACCGGACTCCCTGGACTGATAACCACACTCAATATCCTTAACATTATTGCTTCACATTGAAGAAGTATGAGAGTCCTGAGTTCTACGGTAGAACCGAACTCCTCTGATACCAATTTTTCATGACCCGTCCTCGGGGCCCATGTCCTGACTACCCCAAGCCCGCCTCCCATAGGCCAGGGGCTAGCGACTAGCACCAAGGCGTAAATAATGACAAATAAGGGGAAGGAATTTCCTTTATAATGTAAACAAACACCACAGTGTAAGCCAGTAGATGTAAACACTAAGTAAAAATGAGTACAAAAGTAAGTGCGGAAAGTAAATGAGCCAGAATACAAACCCAAAATGAATGTAAAGTACAACTGGAAAGAAAGTACAACAACTGAATGTAAAGCCGCAACGTCGAGCCGTCCACTAGAAGTCCCACCTGAAGGGTGGGTACAGATATCCACCTTAGCTCCTCGGGTCCAGTCGTCCGCTTCGTGTATGTCCCGCCCAGTGGTCCACCTCCAGGTACCGACTGCTCCAATAGCCTCTACCATGATCATCACTGTCCATCGTTTGCATCCAACACAACTAAGTGCGGGCATAGACCGTGCATGGGTGAGTATACGCTACTCAGTAGGGACCCCGAGACCCCCGAAGGTCTCCCAGAATCAACAAAGGATAATCCAAAAAAGAAAGATACAATCACGAAGTAAAAACTAACACTACTTAGGTATGTACCCATACATATAACTAAGTAATCAATTCCAGTTTGGCTCCAACACCCGAGCCCAAGTTCGATCACGTCCACACAGGATAGTGCAACCCAATCCACATAGGTAAGCAAGTCAATCATATCGAAGATAATGATTGAAAATCAAGAGTCAGATCACACAGGTATACCTATTCGGTGATAGAGATGATCAGATATAGCCATTGATTCATCTAAGCTGGGACCCACGTAGGATACTAAACCAGCTACTCTGCCAAACCCACATAGGATAGCAAAAACAGAGTCAGACACTGCCAGACCCACGTAGGATGCAAGAACAATAGTCATTGTCGTCGAACCCACATAGGATTTCAGTACAGTCTTCATCGCTGCCGAACCCACATAGGATTTCAGTGCAGTCTTCATCTCCATCGAACCCACATAGGATTAGAGTACGGTCTTCATCGCTGCCGAACCCACATAGGATTTCAGTGCAGTCTTCATCTCTGTCGAACCCACATTGGATTTCAGTACGGTCTTCATCTCTGCCGGACCCACATAGGATTTCAGTGCAGTCTTCATCGCCGTCAATCCCACATAATATTTCAGTACGGTCTTCATCTCTGCCGAACCCACATAGGATTTCAGTGCAGTCTTCATCGTCGCCGAACCCACATAGGATTTCAGTACAGTCGTCACAGTCGCAGCCAACTCTAGGGTTCCTGCACACATCATGCTCGTTTCGGGAGGGTCCGCTCCACGAGCCAAGGGGTCGATACATCAACTAACATGTAGTCTGGAGTTGATGTATCTCATAGTTTCGTCTTGTTAAGAGGAACTCAACGTGACAGACGGCGCGTCAATCGGACGCCCGGTCTGAGAGTTATTGGCTTTTTCGTTCCAGGGGCCCGGTTGGTTTTTAAGACAAAACCAACCTGACTGCACTCCAACTGCATCCAAACCTCGATAGGAGTAATCCAAAAGGTCCTTCTCACTAAGATAAATCCAACAAAGTCGACGGTACGTCAATCGGACGTCCGGATCTCAAGTTATAAGCGTTTCCGCTCCGAGGGCCCGGTTGGTTTCATGTTCGAACCAACCCGACCATAGACAAAGTTCTCCGAAACCTTGAGTGTAATATACTGAAACGACCGTCTCGATCCAAGGATCACATCGAAACTAACGGTGCGTCGATCGGAGGAACATTTCCCATGTTATGGGCGTTTGAATTAAAACTTCTTGAAAATAGGGGGTTCGGGCCCGGTCCGACCCGGCCCGATACCCCCCACCCCCCTGGGGTCCACCCGAACTGGGTCGAACCGACCCGGGCCCAGGTCCAGCCCAATAAGGCGCAGCCCGGACTGGTGGGTGCGGCCCGGCCAGCCTGGCGCTGGCGCGGCGGCCGCGTGGCCCGCGGGTGCGGGGGGGGGGGGGGGGGGTTACAACCCCCCGCGGCATAAGCCGCGCCGCCCGATCCGAAACGGCCGACGCCATTCCAGTTCTTCCCCCACCTCTGTGGTGGTATGCTCCGGCGGCGCGCCACCATCGCCCCCCCCCCCCCCCCCCCCGCCTTCTGCGGACGACCGGACGCGCTCCAGTGGTCCATTTCGCATGCCGTCTTCGCCAACGGTCCTCCCGGGACCCAATCTTCACTGCGAAGGGATTCAAACACCATTGAGGCTCACTTCATCATCGCTCGTTGATCCGCACATCAATAAATGAACTGAGGAGTCTTAGAAACGCCTCTACGGCCTCGAATCCACCCACAGTTTCGTTCGGCCTCAATGGCACGGCGCGACGGTGCCGTGATTCTTTGTCGTGTTCTTTATTATTTCCGCGTGGTGCCATTGCTGCGTGCCACCTTTGTTCGAGCCGCAATAAACAAAACATCCAAGGGGGAGAAGAGTCGGCAGTGTTCGTGCGGTCCGACCTCCTCCTGATAAGTTGATAACAAGCAGCCCAAAAAAAACAAATACGAAGAACGATAAAGGATATTTCAAGAACCAAAAAGTAATCAACCCCTACCTCAAGGTGTCGTCGAACGAAGGTTCATCGTGAGAAATAACGTAGCGGAAGAAGGTGTTGTGGAAGGAGGATCGTCGGCGTCTCGGTACACAGCGTCACGTCGTCGATCTCTGGGGAACTAGAGTTCTTCATCGTCTTCCGTCCAAGGCTGGCGTTCTTCGTCTACGACGGTGCGCTCTTCGCGTTCTTCAAGGAGGAAGATGAGAATTCCAAGACTTGTTCTCTCCTCTTCAAATCCTTCTCACAGAACGCAACCACATAATAAAATAAGGCTTTTCCTTATTTTATTTCTCA
This sequence comes from Viscum album, assembly GCA_963277665.1. Classification (NCBI taxonomy): domain Eukaryota; kingdom Viridiplantae; phylum Streptophyta; class Magnoliopsida; order Santalales; family Viscaceae; genus Viscum; species Viscum album. The sequence continues at coordinate 394,159,573 of OY728151.1, read as the reverse complement.
TACCAATGGCATTTGAAATTCAAAAATAGATCACGATTTAATTAACATGCATTGACCAATTAATGAGGTGTTTAATAATCCTATTAAACGCGAGCATTGACTTGGCATTAAAGAGGGGGGGGGTGTAGGCGAGTGACCATATTAAATGCACGTGGGAGGTAAAAGGTAATAAAGGGGTGGGGCTCATGTGGGCCCCACATCATTAATATCCTACCTTGGAGTTAGGATATCAGTGGGTCCCACTCCAACCACCATGCCTAGGTTAGCACTACTAAGAATAAAAATAAAATCTGTTGCACAATATTTTATTTTATTATTTAGTTAACCCAATTAATTAATAACCTCACCCGAGCAAATGAAACTCTGGAAAAGGTGTTCTTAATAAATTACCGGCGTAGTGATTCCATCGGTGCCCTCGAAATTCGATTTCGAGCACCGGTTCAAATGTTAGGAAACCCCGCTCATTCGTTCCCTGAACGTACCCAAGCCAAACATCGAAAAATGATTCCGGGCACACCGGGCCTCGGAATCAGGTGCTGTCAAAAACTACGTTCTTGTAAAATTCAAAGAAAATTAAAAAAAAAATTCCTCTGAATTTTACGGGACTTTACAGAGATAATGATATTTTCTTTTGAAAAAAACAACAAATAATGTCTTCCTTCAAACTCAATATATAATTCATATCCATACTTTAAAATGATTCTTGAAATTTATTTTACGGAAATAAAATATTTATAATGTTAATTTTATATCTCTTTTAATTTATTTCAAGTATTCCAAAAGAAATATTTTTATGTGTTTTAAACAAAACAGCATAAATAAATTTTTATACCAACATGACTATTATTTTATTTATATCTTCATTTGAAAACATATATGTTTTATTAAATAAAAATCCATTTTTAGTTTTTGGTTCTTTTTTATTTAAAATGTTTTTAAAATAAAATGGTATTTTTATATACAAAATTTACTTTCATATGAGTTTAAAAATGTTTTTCAAATGATGAAATTTTTATTACATGTAATTGTTCATGGAAATAATATACAATGGGTGTTCCAATATAGCAACAGGTGAGCCTGTTATAGCTTAAAACATGGATTCACATTGATATCACACTAGTTAATTGGGGAATGGTTATATAATTTGGTGTATTATATTGGAATTTAAATGCATGGTTATTCCAATTTGTAAGGGTTCAATAATGGTTCTGTAAGTGTTTTATGAGATATTGTTTCAAGGAACCTACATGAATTCTCTATGATTTATAAAGAGTTCTCATGGAAATATTTCTTAAAAAATGGTAATATTAATTTTCATTAAAATGAATGATATTTATCTTTATGGGAAAAAATTAATTTCTTCAAGAAATGTAATTTATGGGATTTAATTTTTTTCATTGGACACACTATTTTCATCTTTTTATATCCTTTGTTGATATTTTTGTTCTCATCCCATGTTTTTAAAATTTTTACATACTATTTTAAGGATGGTAAGAGAATGTAAGTTGCCAATTTTAAATTCATTATGTGACTTCATGAAAAGATAACATTCTTTTTTTTAAAATTTTTATATTGTGGGAGAAATGGACACATATCTGAAATGACCAATTTGTAATTTTGTGGTTCTGTTATGTTTGAGTTTTGACATAATTATCTAAAACTATTAACCTAAAAAGATATTAAAAGTGGTAGAATGTATATTCTAGAATAAAACTCAATATCATGTAATTTTTAAGGAATGTTCCTTATACTATGAGTTTTTTCAACCAATATGATGATTTTTCTAGTCTGATTTCAATCATATTTGTTATGTGAAATTCTTGGCCTTGAAGTTGTTGGTGATCAAAATCCCTATACAAAGACATTTTAAAATTCTAAGAGGGAAAATTTAGGGTTTTATAATAAATAATTGAGAAATCATGATAACATTCACCCCTAAATAGTAAATTCACAATCATCAATAAGTCATAACAACCAAATGGTCGAGGTTTGATTCTATGGGTAAATATGGATAAATTATCTTAACATTGAACTACCTAGGAGAAAATTCACTGGTTTCTAATGTTTTTTATTTTATTTTTCTTCATAAATAACTATGTATTACTCTTTTTCCATATTTTAACGTACTCTTTCATACGACAATTGAATGCAAACATTGGAATGCTTCTTTGATGAAAATTAACAAAGTATAATAGTTACCACATAAAATCATGGAATATCCATGGGAATTAGGGTCATGTATTAAGTTAATTGACCATGATCAAAATGGACCAATCATGTGGTGATGCCTCTGTACTATCAATAAACTAAAAATAAGAGGGAATTAGCTACCAAAGAAAGATAATTATTAGATATTAGAAGTAAAGGAATGAGTAACTACAAGAGAAACGGACTAGTAAACTCTGGGGTTTTGGATTTTGTGGCCAGTAAATAAACTTAAATATAGAATAACAGACCATTTGGTAGGTTTAATGACCATGTGATGAAATCAATTTATCATATCGGATCTCAACTGACTATGCGATGAAGTGGTCTTAAGGAAGTTCAATCAACTACATTTTGAGATGAACATACCATGAAAGTGAATAAGTGACTATAAAAAGAGTTTATGAAGAGATGTATGTGTTCAATGGACTTCATAATGGGATGATTTTATAATGTAGTGGATCGATCACATGAATAGTGTCATGGGACTTATGGTCAATCAACCAACCATGAATCGATCGACCCTAATAAGTGTTAATCAATTGATCATTGAATATTGAAAATATTTATATGTTGTTATTTAAATCCAAGAGGATTTACAAGTAAGAGAAAACTTGATCAAACTCTATTTCATTCAAACATTAGTCGAAATTCACATTGTGTGTAACCTGTTCAATACTAATGTTTTTAATATTTTAAACGTGTCCAGTATAAAACATAATAATCATTAATAATTCTCAAATAAGAAAAGTATTCTTTAAATCAAATGAACTTTAATGATAAGCGATTATGAAATAGGGGATTAATTGATTCAATTTATATATTGTTAATGTTTTTCATCTAGGTCTAAAACTAATTCATTGTGTGACATCTTTGTATAATAATGTTCTCATTTATTTCAAATTATTTTTGAACTTGAATACTTCGTCATGTTTTTTTTTTGAAATTTATTCTTATGGATTGAAACTATTATGTAGTAGAAGACAATGAATTTTTTTCTTGATATATCAGCCTTGTGTATTTCATGGAAAAATAAATTTTTAACATCCCTATGATCACCAAAAATTGGTTATTTTTTTTAATTATCTATTTTAATATCCTTTTAAACTATGATTTTTAATTATCTTATCCAAGTTGTGATTCAATATTGGGGATAATTTGGGGATATATATTTTAGTCATGGGTCTTTAAATATTTTGAATATTATTTTAATGTTGTAGACATCATAAACCCTTAATATAATTCAAATTTTCTTATTTTTAGGGATTAATTTAGAAATTTTCATTGGGGAATGTTGTTTAGTTTCAAGGATATATTTCTACTTTTATGAGTTTATTTTCTATTACCCTGTAGAATTTTTTGGTTACATCCTTATATTACCCTCTTTAAAAAATATTTTCTTAGGAAATGTTCTCGTATATATATTGAATTTATCATGAAATTTTACCTATTTTATTTGAATTAATATCAAAGGATAATAACCCAAATATTATTTGAAAAAAATAGTAATCCATGTTGAAAACTAATTTCTTAATCAATTTACTATTGGAGGGTTCATTTATTAATCTAATTATTCACTCCTTTCTATCCAATGGTGTGTCTAAATTATAGAGAGATCCTAATATATATATATATATATATTTACCTAGAGGAAAATAGAAGATGTGAAGATTTATTTATATGATAATTTAATTGTGTTTAATTCTTATAAAAAATTACAATTTTTTAAATTTTTTATAAAAAAAGGGAAAATATTCACTAAAACAATTTATTTTTGGGATGGTAGTTATATAGGACAATTGAAAGAGTCTATGTGGGAAAAACATATTGAAAACTAGATATTTTTTACAGTTCCGTTTTTTTATATGATTATTAGTTTCTATCGTTAAATTTTACTACTTGACTGTTGTTTGGTGTAATATTATGTGGTATATTTTTTATATAATTTCCAACAAAATTGGTGGAAAATAATTGATCTTTTCTTGTAAAACTACTATCTTATTTTGAAATTATTAAAATTTTGATAATCAATTGTGGATATTGATTTAATTTAATTTCATGAAGAAATATGTGTTTTGGATTTATTTATATTATGTTAAATAGATTAATTTGTAAAATTAATTGTTGAAAAAAATTAGCTTATGTCATGAATATTGGGAAATCAATAATTATGGAATTTATTTTTTAGTTATGAATTGATTTATTCAAACCTAATTTCATTATTCATGGAATTCTATGTGGTAGTAAATCTAAAATAGGGGAGATTATAGAGAATATTAGAAGATTATAATGATTGATCTATATTAGATGTCGTCCTAGTTTATCATGGTTGAGAGGAAGAATGTTTTATGTTGGTGACCACATTCAATTAAAGGAGTTTTAATGGAATCACTCTTACAGAAGTTGATGAACATCAAGGTGTGTCATATGGAAGATATTAAGGTGATTAATAATGTTTATTCTTCGGATAATAACTTTGATGCTAGAGTTATAACATGATTAAAAATTTCTCCCAAATTATTCATATGGGGTGATGGTGAAGGTTTTAGGTTCACTGGAAGAGTCATATAGGTGTTCCTAACTCAGATTTTTATCGTTATCGATGAATAATCTTATATATAAGCTGATTATGAAATTACTTACTAATATAATTGACTCAATGATTAATTTATTAGATAATTTCTGAAAAAAGATATAGGATCATCACATAATGATTTGTATGTAATTTATGCAATTACGAGTTACTGTGTGATGAATTCTTTCTTCGTTGATGAATCTGATAAGGTTTCATCATAAAACCATTTTTTGTTGGAATAAAGTGTTTATACCCTAATGTGTTGATTCGAAAGTGCTTTATGAACCTAAGAATGTATTTTTTGGAATATCTAGGATTTAGCACAGTAAAACCTTATAGTTGTGTTGTTTTTTTGATCTCCTAGAAAATCAGTTCAAGATGTATTTTATTTTACCTATATAGAATCAATGTTTATAGTGGAGGTGGATAAATATAAGTTCTTAATACCATTATTATAGTGTGATCTCTCATATAATTTGATAGAATTCATAAAATGATGTGGTGCACAATAAAAAGGAAACCACACTTGTTAGAAATAATATAGCTGCGTTAAAATAGTGTTAGGTTAGAAAATAAAATTTTTATATGAAACTGTAATATTTACATAAACCCTATGGAACCCAGTTTCTATAATAATAATATATTTCTTATTATTATTCATTAACTGGCACAAAACTAGATACTTAATTAAATTTCATTTTTTCAAATAATATTTAATATATATATTATTTCTCAACAGACCATTAAACTCATTCTTCCATACAAATTAAATATATATTAGGACTCAAATAATGATCATCTATGTAATTATTAAATATAATTTCATTATTTTCTAATACATAAATTTAATCTGTATTCTCTAAAAAATATATATTAATTATTCTTCCCATAGAATATTCTCTGGAATTACTGCTGACAGAATATATGTGTTCAAGAAGTCATGAATAATTATAAAACCACATGTGTGAATAATATTTATTTAACATATTAAATAGTATTTTTATTTAACTATGGTTCTGAATACACTTACCTAGTGACTCTCTATGCCACTATTTAAATGGAATTAGAAGAATCATCCAAAAGTCCAATGTTAGCATCTGGAAAAATGACAAGGCCCCTGTAGAGAATAATTTAATTTCACCATGACATAAAACCTCACACATATGATTTTTGTGAAATATAAACCCTTTATCATGATATCTCAAACAAAGAAAGTTTTATACTGGTGCGTTCAACATATTTTCTCAATGTCACCTTATTTGACATTTCCATAATTTTACAATCCCATAGAACTCCATAGACATTGATATATTTTGGATATATCATTTATTTCAAGGATCCTAATATATTAACTTTCATTAAAGAACGAAATGATAAATCCTTTCTCAAATTATTCATTAATGAGATATTAATCATAATGCACCTGACATATCCTACTATAGAAAAAATATAAATAATCTTTGTTTTCATTAATATATCAAAGTAAATGAATCATAGTACCGATTAGTAATAATCAAAAAATTTGATGTTCAATACACTTATCTATAGATAGGATCATTTCATGAAACATATAAATGTGGATTTTTAATGGAAGGTGTCAGTCTCATAAAAATATAATATAGAAATTTCCAATGGTGTCAACCATGAGAAGAATCCTTAGAGCCCTATGAGTCTCCACCCTTGATATATTATATAATTTGTGCCCCCAAGTTATTTTACCAATCTATAGAACATAAATTTAAGAATAATATCATGAAATTTATTGGTTCTCATCATAGTCGGGAACTATTTTTATCTTTCCATCCTTCAAATAGCCTTATGGAAATATCACATACTATGTCACAATCTTGAATAATAAATATCTTTTAAATATTTTATTAATATTAAAACTATGAATCTCAATAATCATAAAGTACATAGAATATTTTCCTTGGGAAAAAACTCCAAAAAACTACAACATGAATTAGATCTAGCTATTAACAACCTTTAATCAACTCAATATAATATAATAATACTCATGATTCTACTGAGATAATGGTTTAGTCATGTCATCCTCCACCTTTTTTTTGGAAACCCGTAAAAAATATAACTACACCCCTCTGAAAAAATCCATCAAGAGGTGATACGTCCTGAGTATGTATGTGGTTCGTTGCATTCACCTTAGATCCTTTGAAAGAATCACCACTGTATTATTATATCAATATAAAGTGATAAGGTATTTTCTACTAGGTACCACATTAATCCATTGGGAAAATTTTCATAACTAAGATGATTCTTTAGCTATATTATAAGATTCTATAAAGCTTTCCTCCACTATAGATTTAGTGACAACTGAATTCATTGAAATCAACAAGCACATATATCCTTTGTTGAGATTGAAAACATATCCTATCTATGAATTGAGATCATTTTTATGTGTTTTAAAAATAGCACCAGTATAGCCCCTAATGAACTACTCCTTGTACCCTCCAAATATCAGTAACACGCATTCAGTTCTTCTTAGACTATTTAGGATATACTTAATAATAGACCAATTTTTTCACATAGATCGTCTAGTTATTTTCCAACCATGATCATTTATTAAAACACATATATTCTATATAAAAATTGGAATAAATGATTGATCCCATCGCCGAATCATATGGGATTATACTTATTTTCTATTTCCCCCATTGATTTTAAGGACACATTTTCATAAAAGATGTATACCATGTAACGTTGGATCCAATAACATATTGGATTGTTCTACGATAAATATATTTAGTATTTTGTTAATGCATGCATCTTGGATTATTCAGTGAATCCCCATAGATCTACCCTGAATGATCTTTGTTGAAAAATCCAAACTCGGACTCCTTTATAAATATTATCTAGACCGGTATCCACATAGACTCAAGAACACCTCCCTATATGTTAGAGGTTATCGACTAGAAATGAGGGTCCAATGAGGGTGTAGTGGAGATTTTATGCCCTCATTATTAGATAATAACATAGGTAAATAATAAATAAATAAGTAATAGATGCAGTATAAATGAAAGTCTGTAGAAATTGATCATCTTAATAATAATAAACATCCAAATCTATGAATAGTATCATATAATGATATGTTTCATGTAAATATAAAAATAAAAACATGAATAAAATACATTCATTATGAAAGAATCTAAATCAAAAAGGGTATATCCATGATAATATTTAGAATAGACTCACACCTTTTATCCTAAGCACATATATTCATGTGTAAGATAGATATCACAATCCAAAATCCTGGTCCTACAATAATGATGTTTATCCGGGTACCAAAAAGAGGCCTAAATAGGGTGTGAGATAAACTCAGTATTCCAACACCAATAACATCGAATGAAATCATATCCATGAATATAAAATAAATCAATGTGTTGGTAAAACAAATAATGTAGTAAATGAATAATAAAAATCAATTCGATCTTGGGATCCTCTAAGGTAACCTGGTTGACAATACCTATTTCAACCTAATAAAAAATAGCTCTAAACATTCCATCATATATATATATACACATATATGTAAAAAAATATATGTAGATATATACACTTATTAGTGAGGACACAAGGGGTAAATCAAAGGAATCTACATAATAGAAAAGGATAAAGTGATGAAGTGATTGTAGGATCCTATGTTATAATCACAGACATCCAGGATTAAGTATATCTAAAATCATGGAATGTATCTGGGTCATCTCATTCATCTGGGAAAATGACCAATAATTGGTATATAAATAATGGGACCTAAAAAATTACAATTAATTGTAAAAATCATGTATTTCCTAAGGTGAATCAAGGCATCCACATGTCATTATGATATAACATATAATAAATTTATTCCATCTTACGAACCCATTGAAGGAATTCCATATAGAAACCAAACTATCACCTAAGACAGAAGATATTCTAAAAAACCAATGATCATATCCATGTTATTCCATATAAAGAATCCATATCTGAACTTTTTCCTAGTATAATTCCATTTAACCTGTGTGCCCATACGAGAATTCCCATAGAAGCAACCTTGGTGTCTCCCAATGAGCCAATTAAAAGGAATTCATTATATGGAACCGAATTTCCTCTCCAGGAATAATACAATTCACCTGACCTCTAATCCCATACAATTCATTCCACATAAAAATCTTATGTATTTCTCATGGTGTAATATTTCATCTAACCAATTAACTCATCCTTGGAATTCCTACATTGAAAACAAGGTTCTCTTAAGGTGGAATATAAGGGAATAAGTGGGTTTCCATTAATATTTAAAAAAATTCTAGTAGATTACCAATGAAAATTTTCAATTTAAATATACGTAATAAATAACATCATGTTAGTAAGAATACCATATTTTAGATCAGTTGTGAATAATAATTAGGTAATACCTATTAACATGCCATTTTAAAATTCAAGTATACAATTTTGGGCCTTTAAATTAATAAATAAAAAATAAGTCCATGGGAATGTCTATTAAATTTATTATTTCTAGTATTTCCCTTCGATTTCACCTTTTTATTATATAATAAAACACAACTTATAAGTAGTTACATTATAAAATAGGGCATAGTTGTCAATCCAAATCATTTAATTCTATTAAAAAAACTCTTATATTAGATTTATTCCATCAAACCTCACAGGTGATTAAATTTTAGGTAGATAGTTGTAATTAAATAACTTATAATAACACCTAAAGGGTGATTTAATTTTCAAGATTATGTGTAGTTCTTTGTCGTATAAGAAATTCTCTCAAAGGTGTGTCTTGAGTTTAGGTTATGAGCCTCAAAAATTGAAATTAAATACCAAATGACTATTTAATTTAATTCATTTGGATCCACATAAATAATTTCAAATTTAAAGGGTGATTCCTGAAAAATATAGCATGAGACACAATAATATATTTTATACCATGATGAATCCTTATGGGAAAATCTATAGACCACCTGCCATGTGATTAGGATGCCTCAGTCATCTATTATCATGATTTTATTCATGAAAAATTGAGATAAAATGGAATCATAAGAAATAAACGTAAAATGTGGCCTATTTTCTCACATTGAAATAGAATTAATATGGAATAAAAAACCAAGAAAATAATGAATATTACTCATATTAATTATAAAGATGATCAAATGTATCTGACAACACTTGATTCTAAGTTTAGATGAGATTGAATCATCAAAATGGAGGAGGAGATGAAAAAATATATACATCTAATGGAGCTATTGTGGGAATGAGTGAGAGAATGGATTTCTTATTGTTAAAATAAAATAGGTTATAATGGTTAATTTTACTCCTTTTAATGAGGCACATGGTTTTTTCGCATAGTTAGACAAATTGTGTGCTAACCATGCACCAACTCTACCTAATTTGGAACCCCCTCACCCGACTAGGTGCATGATTTGGATAACCATTTAAATCACATGAGGTTCCCATCTATAACATGTCTACCATACCTTTTATGGATATTCATCCTCAGGATCATGGTTTGAAAAATCATCTAGCACCCCAATAGGGATACACATCATGGGTGCATGGTTTGGACTAACCATGTGAAAACTATGGTTACCCATTACCATTTCATAAAACTCATATTTCTAATCCCAAGAATATAAAAACCCAACTAAAAATACAACACACCTCTCATTACATAATCTTCATCTACAAATGTAACTTTTAAGTGTTTTAATTCTCAGATTTATTTTTGAAATCCGAGTTGAAAATTTACCCTATCCACCAAATGTGAAGTTAAAAAATCATTAGAAATTCCATCTAGTTCGAAACACAAGATTTTATAATCTCTAAACCATATAACATATCACTCTTAATAATATTTAGTGAATAATGAAAATAAAACCTTTCCTACTCAAGTCATGAATTTTCAATGGATTATTTGCATTTCATTTTAAATCCATAACAAACATACAAGCATTCATTCTAACACAATATAAATAGGCTTTGAAACTAAATTCAATTATTATATTCAAAAAAATATCAAAATTAAAGTTACTCAATCCAATATATCTCAGGACATGATCATGTAATCATCTCTCTAATCATTTGGCATATGTCAATACCCACCACAGGTACTATATTGAAAGGAAAAATTCACGTGAATGGTCTCCCACCATCATAATTTCTTATATAAGCATGAACTTAGCATTATAAAAAAACAATTATTAATGTTTCTAAATTTCAATAGATAATATATTATCAATAAACCTCATTAAGCTAGTTTCTTTCAGGAAATACATCAATAATTCATTGCATTGAACTTGTGCCAACCAAATGAGATAATGGAAGTGGTTCCTCTCCCATTTTATTAAACCAAAAAATTGAAATGAAAGTCAATCCACTACTGGAAAATTATTTTTTGATGTTATCAACATTAATAGCTGAAACATACTAAAATCGATCCTGACACCTTATATCCACAACACATCGAGACTACTCAGATAATTATCATTGAAGCTCACAACCACTTTTCAATGAAATATCATTCCAAAATGTTCATTTATGTTGTCATTACATAGCACCTACATCATTGTATACCAAACCAAACACCTTTTTTTCCTCACACATTAGTCTTATCAACAGATGTTGAGAATAAACCAGTTGTATCCTTGAAATCAACTACTAGATTCCACAAAGCTCACCCAAGGAAGGCCAATCTCCAGAGTTTAAAAGCGAGGCATTGATACATCATCAATACATCCATATATCAAAATAATTACTAAGCGCATAATTTTTATCTCTCTTGGTGGCCATGTTAAAGAATTTACTGGTTTCCATGAGTCCATTGAAAGCCTTCAAATATGAGAACACCAGTATCACTTAAGAAAAAAACATCTATATTTAACAAAAATCATATAGTGCTACTCCCAATAGTATATTGACTAAGACAATAAGGAATTTAATTAATCTCCGATTATAAGTGAAACTCTCTCAATGTAACCTTAATGTTGTCAATATAAGGGGCATGGACAACATTAATGTACGAGTATAGTAAGAGGATATCTACTATAATAAATAAGACTCGAGACACTCCCATCATATCCAGGATGAAGTTCCCTACCTAGTTTGTAATGCCTTGACCCCAGTCACCAAGAGCCCATGAATTATTTTAATAGATTGGCATGACTATAAGGAATCAAGTAAAAAAGGACCTATTAGTTTAATAGTGTTGGAATATAGATTACATTAATGAACATTGCATTATAATTCCTAACATAAAATACAAAATAGATAATCCATTTAGAATTACATTATTCCATATAGCTCAACCACTAATATAAATCATAAAACACTACTTGACATCCTGGGAAAATAGAAAATAAAAAAGGGGTGGGATCATATGCTTAGTAAGGATAAACAATATAGCAAAATCTATCACAATTAAGAATAAACTTGTAATCCAAGGTAAAAAACTAAAACAGAAGACTTTTAAAACATTATCTCTAGCATAATATGTCAAGAAAAAAACATAATAGTTCCATTTAAAAATTCACATGGATATTATACTAGTTGAATAATCACATATATAAATTAATAAATAATCTCATAATAATGAAATTCATAGCGCCATACATCAAAACCACTACATCAAGGCGTTATTCTATGACCATACACAAATATTTTGCTGAGGGCTAGTGCCTAGAAACTAGTTTGTCTCATGATACCTACCAATGCATCAACGGGCTATAGTGGGCCCTACCCATCACTCACTATGCCCAATTCATCCCTAATATGAAAAGGATGAAACATAAAAAAAATCATTCATATTGAAACTAGAATACAAAATGTTAATAAATTAACCATATACCATAAATGATATAAAAATAGAACATCCATTGTCAAACATACCACAAAACCTTCTATAAAATATGGAATACTGTATCATAATAAATCAACCTCATACAATAATAAAATCCAACAAAATATGTTGACATAGATGAAAATAATTTAATAAGTTCATTAAAACCCTTTGAGATAAATATCCCTTTGTAATTTGAAATCATTAAAAGTTTAAATTTATTTAAAATAATACATTATAAATATTTTCATGATTTAATTCAACCCATACCACTTTCAATCATTTTAAAAGAAATAAAATTTTAAAACATTCATGTTCATATAAATAAATCCTTAAAACCACTTTGAAAACATTGATATTAATGAAAATGATTTAGATCTATAAATATTTACAACATATAAAATGATTTTTTTGATAAGTATCTACTTACATAAATACTTAAAAAGAATCATTTATAAAACACTATTAAGAAACATGGACCTTGATGATAAATATGTCATAGTAAATTCTCACACAAAAATAATCTCAAATAATAATTAGAGTTCAAAATTAACCCATACCTTAAGTTTGATACTCTTAATATTTGTCTAGAAAACTTGTATAATGGTTTTGAACATATTATTAACCTGTATAAAAAAATAATAATATTTATGATATCATATATGATTGGTTAATGTCATTATATTACTTAATTATTAACAATTCTAAGATAACGCAACGTTAAGGGAAATATTCTTTTTCATTATCACATGTGTTTTGACTTGTTATTGTTGATCATATTACATAGATCATGATAAAATTATTTATATATAATATATATTTAGAATATAAAAAAATATAATAGATATATATATTAAATGGAATACACTGTTAATGGAGATGGTAGGCCATACATACACATGAACGTTGATTCCATTTTCTTATCATACTGAGTGAATGTAAGTGAATGAAACACACACACACACACATATATATATATATTAGTCCAATAGAATTTTTATTTCATATATTTTATACTTATTCTTAATATATATTTTTATAATCATTAATGGATTGTGAACATCGAGGATGAATCTCATCGTGTTGTGGAGACGGTAAGCCGTACGTACACACGAGCGACGATATCATTTATTTAATGATTAAATATTATGGAATTGGATGAAATATTACTTTTACATAAATAATATCATGTTATATTTATTATTTAAATAATTTATATTCATCATTATACATGTCAAAATAATGTATAGATGAAAAATAATTACACCACAGCATAGAGACGGTAAGTTGTATGTACACTCGCATGGTGATAATATTTTTCATAGGATCGGTAAAATATGGAATATGGTTGTATTATAAACATAATAAAATAAAATAATATATAAGGTACTAGATTTATTATTTTAGTATATAAAATATAGATAAATAAGATGTAGAAGAAGTAAAAAACTTTGAAAGAGGTGATAAAATAATGACCTCTTTTGCGGGTAATTTCTTTTTGATTTACACAAAGGGACTCCTTTTTTGGGATTTATGCACAATGTGTTGAATCTAGGATGAAGTGAAGATTTTGGGAGTGTAATTGGGCCAGTTTTGGCCGAGCCAAATGTATTTGGGGGCGTGAATTAAAGAGAGAGAAAAGTTCCCTTGTATAAGAGAGGTCAGGGGCTGTTTAACAAAATCTTTAAATATTAATTTATTATAAAATTATTTTCTATCAATAATAGTTCCAAATTGATTTAATTCAAGTTTTTAATGATTATCGGTCTAAATAATCTCATAAAATAGTTATTGGATATGTTTAGCTAAAAACTATAACCTTATATTTATGCTTTAACCCTTAGTTAAATAAGTTAACGCTAAACATGTCTTCTGGAATTTTTATACTATATTGTTAATATATTTACTATAAAATTCCAAGAGAAACTAAAGGGGATCATTACTGATAATTTTAACACTATATATGTCATTTTGAGGAATATTATATTTTTAGGACTATAATTTCATTTAATAAAATTGTGTTTGTTTTAAAAACTCATTTATGTCAATTTTGACATAATTTAGAAATTGATTTTTGTTAAAGTCATAAGAACATGATTCCTTAAAAAAGCACGAAATCATCCCTAACATGTCATAGTAATTCAAAAATTTCCTGGATTACATGAAATATTTCAAATAATATTTATTTTAAAATTTATAATATCATTAATTTGATTCTTTTATTAATAAGGTAATCACTACATCACCATTATGTCAAAAATAAATTTATTTATTTAATGTGTAAAAAATTAAAATAAAATACGACGATTTAGTAAATACTTTTAGATTTATAATTACTATTTATAGTCAAACATATTCATTATATAATCTTATACTAACATTTATTTAGTAAAAAGATACTTGTTTATGTAATATTTTGCATAACATAAAATTAATTATTATAAATTGTCATTATCACACCCTAGTGGCACAAAAATTCAACTAATTTTGCATATGGATTTTTTAGGTTGGGCAAGAATCGCTTAATAATATTAGTACATGTTTTATTATAGTATTAATTTATTATAATATTAATTTAACCATTATTTACTTAATTTACCATTTAATCGTTGTAAATAAAAATAATTATTGATGTTACTATTCATAATGCCCAAAAATAAAAGATAACTATTTACATAATTTTTTACATTCATATTCCAAAAATGGAATCATTTTTTCAAATTCAAAACATAGAAGTTTTATTAATTAATTTAAAATTAATTATCTTTTTCAAAAATAGAAATTTGGTTTTTAAGATATAAAAACTATCAAAAGATTAACATACCTTTATGTACTATTTAAATGTGAAATTTCTTAAAATGATCAGCATTGAATGAAATGATTAAAAATAATACAATTTTACATTAAAACCAATAAAAAAATATAATCAAAATATAATATAATTTAGATGCAAAAGTAGGTTTCAAATAAAATGAGGTATTTTTCACTGTTCATTAAAATATGAATGTTATCAAAGAAACACCAAAAAATTATCTAAACAATATTTTTATTCCTAATTATTAAATAATAAGTTTATTATTTTCAAATAGAATATAGTAACATGTCAAATATTGTATTTAAAAGGGGTTTTCCATTAAAAGGCAGTAAAACATTATTTTTGAAAAATACTCCTTGTATCTAAAAAGGTGAATTTGTTCTTATATTATGTAAAAGATCCTAAGATGATAGTTAAAATTATATGGAATATATATGTAATTTAAAATGAAGTTAATAATATTTATAACATCTTCTTAAATGGCTAGTTTGACAGGTCATGGTGTGCTCGAACTCGGTGTTACATGTAGTGCAAGAAATTGAATTTTTTAAAAAGAAGCATACCATAGAAGATTGAGGTGTTAAATTATACCCTCCTTCTATAAATTTAATCTTCCCAATTTTTTAATTTGGGTTCTGTAACAAAGGATTGATTATGAAAAATACCTTTATTGCAATCCCATATCAAAAAATGGTTGATAAAACAACCAATTTAAAATAAAGGGAAGTAAGAAGGTTACCAGAAATAACACATACTAGGGTTCCATGTAGGGAAACATGACCATGAAATAAAATGTGACCATAATGTTTTGATATAGAGTTATATAGAACATTATCAGAAAAAAGTTATAAACTAGAAATATATAATCCTACAATGATATAAGGGACCATTTATGTCATCACAAAAAAAAAGTACTAGGATTTTTTTGGTTTTATGATCCTTTAGTATTGTTGTTGAACTAATTTAATTCATTTAATATGAACACAAGGAGGAATAATTAATTAATATTTAGAGTTTCATCCTTTAACTACTTCCAACTGTAAAATCATTTTTCTCTTCTAAAAATAATAAAACACAAAAATATTTTTTTATCATAATATTATACGGTTAAAAATATAAAAATATACATATAGATATATAAAACTATGTTAAACTAACAAGGACATCATGTAGGAAATTGGATGGAGATACACCCTTACCACCCTTTAGTTGCGGGTTCATGTCTCGTGGCCTAGCTGGACACGATGGGTTGTCACCTATCCTACGGATTTTCCTTTTCGTAAAAGTATAACATTCCCTGAAAAATAATGTTAAAAACTATTTTAACCATAAAAAACAGTATCAAATTTCAAACATAATCTATTACAGCCATTAGGATTAACCAAAATACATCTGTCTACACACACATTCCAAAAATTTATAAGTATGGTCATATAACATACATTTGTATACCTTAAACATTTATTTTCTTAAAACATGATAATAACCATAATTATAAGAAAAAGTTATTGATTACATTCATTGTTACTTGTTTCTTATATAAAACATAGAATTATTGATATACACCTTAAATCCAAAAATGATGAAAACTCTTAATAATGATGGTATAAACTACTTTTAAAATAAACATGTAACAAGTTCCAAATATGTAAATAATATCCCATATACCTTTTCCAAGTTAATTATCCCTTATTCCAAAATCATTATCTCAATATTAGAATATATTAATTATTATATTTCCTCTACCATGTATTTCTCAAAATGTTTAATTTGAAACTATGTCAATTTACTTATTACCGTTGAACATCAAATATTTAATGAAGTAGTATTTCAGTAAAATCCTTATATAAAATATAAGTCTTATAACTTTTACATCATTGATATAGTTCTAAAATAACACAATTATTCAATAAAAACATAATAAAAACTAATCATTCCTCTTAATCTGTATTAAAATCATAATTTGATTATTTTCCAATAGCATCATTTGCGGTATACTCTAATGATGGAGACATTGATTTTCATAGTGTTCCAACTTTACATATGAATCCATGTAAATTTGAAACCTTTTTCTTAACATTGTAATCACGAACATGGTATCCTTTTTCTACACACTTGTAACAAACATCAATTCCCTTCATGGAATTTACAAGGTGATTCTTTCCACAATTATCTAATGTGGGAAAATCCTTCTTCCCCTTCTTCCCATTATATAGTTTTTTCTTTTTCATCCACTTTATCTCTTGCATACCTTCAAAGACATAGGAGATTCATAATTTCGTACTTTTCTTATTAACACATGAATCTATTTAAATATATGAAAAGAATACATGGGAGACTATTTTTCTTCTAAATTTTTGCTTAAGACTGTGAAATATATGATCCTTCTTACTCTAAGGATCATTCGTATTGTTGGAGTTCTCATTCCTTTTATTGGGTACCATTCTTAAATGCATAAAAACACTAAGATATATCATATCATATTGTATAATCCAAAAACTAGAAAATTCCCATCATTAATAAAATATTCACACATATCCAATCTCGTAATCGTAAAAATAGTTTCTTTGGGTACATCTTTTCTAATAAATCCTTTATAACAATATTTTTAGAAAATGTGAATTATCCTAAGCACATCCCCCATGTATGTCATACCATGTGCGTAGTAAGGCCCGTTGTCTTGTACCAGGTTATCCCAAGTCAAGCTCGGAACACCTTTTCAGAGTTCTTACTCCTAGGAACATCTCTTCTAAAACCACATCCACTTATAGTATCTAGATAGGGATATATATTCTTGGAATACCAACATAATCTCTAAATAACCAAAATTTGATGATATTCTTGTATACTAATCCCCAAATTCTATCATAGTGTATGGTTCCCTGGTCAAGGATTTTCTAAATCTACTTTCCAAAGTTGTTTCTAAAATTCAACTAATACCAATAGTAACACATAGACCTCAGTTACCTAGAGGAAATGAATTATTTTAATACATTTTCATGATTATAATGAATCAAGTCCCGAAGGAATGATCTGTTTAGTAGACATGGAATATAGATTATATGCATGAACCATACATTAAAATTTCTAACATAATATACAGAATAGATAAACCATTGAGAATTCCATTATTCCTATACCATAACCCTGTATACCAATCATAAAACACTACTTAGGATCTTGGGAAAATAAAACATAAGAATGGGGTGAGATCAGATGCTCAGTAAGGATATAAAATATAGCATAAGCTATCACAAATAAGCCTAAAATGTAAAGGGATGGAACATAGCCGAACCACAAGTATTTTAAAACATTATATGCCATATACATGGTTTATAATAAATTAAATAATTCCATTTAATTATTCAATTGGATATTACTTTATTTGAATAATAACATGTAAAAATAAATAAATATTCTTATAATGAGGGAATGCATAGTGGAAAACACTATAACCACAACGTCAAGGCCTCGTGCCAAGACCAAACAGAAATATTCTGTAAAGGCATTGTGGAAAGACACCATTTTGTCACATGAGACCTACAGATGGATAGAGGGGCTATAGAAGGCCCCCTATACACTTAATAAATCCAATAAATTTCTCATATGGAATGGTTGAAACCTAACATAAATATTCGAATTGAAACTAGCATATAGAATGATAATAATTTAACCATAAACCATGAATGGTATAAAAAAAGCACATCCACTTTCAAAAATATCACAAAACCTAAAATATAATATGGAATACTGTATCATAATAAATCATCCTCATACAAGCATAAAATCTAACAATTTATGTTGACATAGATGAAAATAATATAATAAATTCATTAACACTCGTTTTTTGAAATATCCTTTTCTAATTTGAAAAAAATTTAATGTTTCAAAATTTATAAAAGAAGATATTTAAAATTCAAATTTGAATCAAAGTTCCCCATACCACTTTGAAAATTTTGAAATGAATTAACATTTTAAAAAATTCATGTCTATATGAATAAATCATTAAAATGATTTTGAAAACACAGACACTAATGAGAATGATTTAGAACATTAAAAATTTAAATCTTTTAAAATGATGATTTCGTTAAATAGTCCATTATATAAAACGATAAAAGTAATTATTTTGAATGAATTTATAAGAAACAAGGATATGGATGATATATGTGATCCAGTAAATGCATACATATAAAAAATCATAGATAATAAAGATATTATAAAATTACCTCTAACTTTATGTTTGATACTCTTAGTATTTCTCTGAAAATTTTTTATAATGGTTTTGAAAATAACATTAACTTGTACCAGAATAATATTATTATTTATGATATTATATATAATTGGTTTATGACATTATTTTACTCATCTATTGACAACTCCATGTAAATGCAATGTTTCGAGTAATAATCTATTTCTTTATCACATGTGTTTTTGAATTGTTATTATTAATAATATTACTTAGATCATGAAAACATGATTTATAAATAATATATATTCATAATATAAAAATATATAATATGTTGATATATGAGATGTAATACACTGTTCATGGAGACGGTAGATCGTATGTAAACCTGAAAGTTGCATCCATTTTCTTATCTTATTGAGGGGAAGTAATGAATGACATATGTATATATATATTATTACATTATAATTATTATGTCATATATTTCATAATCATATTTAATAAATATTTTTATAATCATTCTTGGATCGGGATCATGGAATAAGAATCTCATAGCGTTGTAGAGATGGTATGTCGTACATACACACGAGTGGCGATATCATTTCCTTAATTGTTAAATGGTATGTAATTGGATAGAATATTAATTTTAAATAAATAATATAATTTTATATTTATTATATAATTCATATATATTCATCATTATATATTTTCAAATAATGTATACATGAAAAACAGTTTACACTACGATGTGGAGATGGTAAACTATATATACGCACACATGGTGATATTGTTTTCAATAGGATGGGTAAAATAAGGAATATATTTGTAAAATAATCATAATAAAATCACATAATATATAATTTAGTGGAGTTATTATTTTGTTATGGAGTCAACAGAGAAAGTGTATATAGAATAATTAAAGAACTTTGAGAGAGGTTATAAAACAATTACCTTTTTTGGGTATCTCCTTTGGATAATCACAAAGGGAATCCATAAGTTTAATTTCATTCCAAAGTTTTTCCACTATGAATAAGTTAGGGATGTTGGGGGAGGAAATGGATAGGTTTTTTCTGAGTCAAATGGCTTTGGAGGTTTTAATTAAATCAAATTAGAACCACCATTTTATAAGATAAGTGAGGGAAACTTAAAGAATATATTGAAATATTAATTTATTATAAAATTATTTTTGGTTTCAAATATATCCAAATTTATTTAATTCTAAGCTAATACAAGGATTGGTCGAAATAATCTAAAACAGTAAGTTTTAGAAAATTTTAGGTCATAAATCTAACCTTATCTTTGGGCTATAACCCTTAGTTAAATAAGTTAACTCTTACCATGTCTTCTTGTATTTTAATACTATATGGTTAATATAGTTACTATAAAATGAAAATAGAACCTCATGTGGATCCATAGTTTCATTTTTAACAATATATAGATCATTTTTTCAAATATTATATTTTTATGACAATTATATCTTTCAAAGAAATAATTTTTGTTTTAAAAACTAATTTATGTCAATTTGACGCAATTTAGTAAATTATTTTTGTAAAATTATTAACTACATGATTCATTCAAAAAAAATTAAATCATACCTATAATGTTATATTAATCCATGATATTTGTGGATTATATGATATATTTCAAATAATATTTATAATTTCATTTATTTGATTGTTTTATTAAATAGAAAATCACTATATCATCATTGTGTCATAAATAAATAAAGTTATTTAATGTATAAATAATATAAATAAAATACCATGATGTAGGAAAACCTTTTATATTTTTAATTAAAATTTATAGTCAAATAATTAAGTTATATAACCATATATTAATTTTTTTATTAAAAATATACATGTTTTTGTTATATATTTATTTACTTAAAATTAATTATTACAAATTGTCATTATTACACCCAAGTGGCTCTAAAATGGAAACAATTCTACCTAAGGATTGTTTTGGTTTCCCATGAATCATCCAATAAGATTAGGACACATGTTTGGGTAGTTTTATACAATTATAATATTATTTTTACCCTTATTTACCAAATTTTATCTTTAGCTATGGTAAATAAAAATAATTACTGAAGTTATTTTTCGTATTGCCTAAAAATGAAAGATAAATATTTAAATAATTAAGACTTTATTATTCAAAATATTGAATCCATTATCTCTAATTCAAAACATAAAAGTTTTATTAATTAATTTAAAATTAATTTCTGTTGTCAAAACTAGAAAGCAGATTATTGAGAAGTAAAAACCATCAAATGATTGACATGTGTTTATGTCCCATTTAAATGTAAAAATATTACAATAATAAAAATTGGATTAAATTATTAAAAAATATAATAATTAAACTAAAAAAAATTAAAAATATAATATAAATATATAAATAATTTGGATAAAAAAGTAGTTTTGAATTAAAATGCAGAATTTTTCACTATTCATTAAAATAAGAAAGTTATCCGAAAAACACACAAAAAAATTATCCAAACAAGTTTTTTTCTCATATTCTAAATAATAAGTTTATTTTTCCAAATTGAATATATAAAAGTTTTAAATATTAGATTTATAAAGGGTTCTCCATTAAAATCCTGTAAAAAATTATTTTTGAAAAAAAACATCTTTTATATGAATAATTGAATTTGATCATATATTATATCTAATAAGAACATAAGATGAATGCTAAAATTATATGTAATATATATAAAATTCAAAACATGCTTAATACTATTGATATCATATTTACGAACGGCTATTTTGATAGGTAGTTGTGTGCTTGAACTCGGTGTTGCGTGTAACGTAAGTTATTGATTTCTTTTAAAAGAATCATATTGTGGAATCTTGGGGTGTTACACGGTTTCCTACTAAACATATACTAGTACCAATAATAAGAATATTTAAATAACTACTAGATGAATTCTTTTAAAAGAGATCGGATGCAACTACTAAAAATAATCATTTAGTAACCATTATTCCCTACTTCTTGAGGCATTATGATATCACCCAACACACTCTCTAAGGATCATGTCCATTTATTGGAAGAATATTTTATTAAAAACCACTTAATTCATCCTGAAATGACTTAATAAAAATTCTATGTATTCAAATTAAGGATGTTTATCCAATCTTCTGATGCCTTACTTACGAGATCAACCCCATTACCTTAGAATCACTAGGGTAACCATGTTTATTTGAACATAGTAAAGTTGTCCATTCTTAACCCATTATTTCTTTCAATAGTTGTTCAAGCAAAACATAATTTCATCTTTGTGCAACCATAATACAACTGACATACATTATAAGCATTATATTCTTAGTTTTCTCACACTCGTGGGGTCTAAATCAAGAATATTTACTCAATCCGAAATCAAAATCGGGTATCATGATAGGAATGGTCCCAACGACTAGATTGCCAAAACTCAAACCCTCAAAAACATTAAAAATCCATGATGACCATTCCAACCGGTCTTTTATAGTTGTTATCCCTCTACTTTACAGGACACAATTTTCCACAATAGACGTGATTCTCCCAAAATTAGATTTTTCTTAGGTATCATATACCATGAATTTGAACTCATCTGACGACACATGCTATATCCACCATAAAACAATAGTTATGGATGTGTAAATAAAACTTATACTAAGTACCAATATAGAATGAGATATTGAATTTCTACTTACTGGTGCTCTAGAATATATCCAATTTATACATTTGTGTGCTTTCCTTCTCAATCCACATGAATTCATGACATTAGTACTGGGTAAAACATCCAAACTAAACTGATTTGAATTGTTACAACACCAGATCCTTTTATAATATCATCCCCTAACATTAGTATCACCCCCTAACATTGATATAACACACACTTCTATGTACATTTATAACACCATAATATACAAATTATCCAATAATATATCTCAATAGATTTCTTACAAAACAATTAAACTAAATTAACAGGGTTTATTTGGCCAATTTCCAACTTGATGGGTACTTTATATATCAACACGTACTACCTCGATATCACAAAAAATAGGTGCTGTAATTTTATTTAACCTAACATTCCCAGCAATGAAAAACATTCCTATAATGTGATATCATTCTTAAAAAAGAAGGGTTCACATGTTTAAAAATGATAATAACAATTACTTAGTCAAATATTCCTCACTAAAATGGATCATTACACGATTTTTATTCCATTATCAAGGCTCAATATGACAAAATACCACCCACCACACCTAGGTGTTGTTATAAACATAGGATTCCAACCAATGTTAAGTGACACATGTCATCTGGAACTCCACATAAGCATTTACTAGTTTTCATTTATATCAGAGGGTGCTACAACCACCAGGATCACCCCTTACTAAGGAAATAACATTCAAATTATAGCTAGTTCTTCTATATCGTGTCACTAGGATCATCCCAATGAACCACATTGTTTGCCGAAAAAATATAATGTAATTGGAGACCTATAGAAGATGACCACTTTCTCATTCATGGAAACTCTCACAGAAACATTTAAAACTAACATCGATAAGAAGGTATCTACTATAAACAACTATAAATGAATCATTTCATCCATTTTACATGGTTTGTATTTATTATAATTTTAAATGAGTACTAACAATATACAATTCACAAACCATTTATAATGGTAGTTTTACTTGGAACATTAATTAACGGACGCCTCATAAAATATTATGAAAATTATATCATAATTTATTTTAACCATTTATTCATCCAAAAATTCATCAAAATTTGGATTAGTTAAAGAAATTGTTAATTCATGTATATAGAAGAAAACAGCCTTGACATTGTGATTATAATATTAATTTTCTAAATCCTTGCATAAATTGGGAAAATGAAGATAATAAGATATCAATAATTTTAAGGTAATTGGTTCAGTAATATTCCACTATATATTTATATGTAACTCCATATAAGAGGATGATGAAACTTTAAATAACAATCCTTATATACCAGAGTAAACCCCCATGGGGTTATGCAGTAAGGAATATCAAAGTAAAGGTGACTTATGATAGTCTTTTCATTCCATCCTATGTCTATTTCAATGCATACCAATAGTATTTGATTTTATAAGGATTACTTAAACCGTTAATGGGTTTATTATATTGGATTATCATACAATGATATACCTACTTGAGTTGATTCAATCATAAACCATAAGAATCCAAATAATTTTATGATTCATATTTTTAACAACTTTTATATTTATAAAATGATTCAGTTTGATGAGTCACCATTCCCAAGTTATAATGTTACATGATTTTATAAGTAATAATTTACATTCATAAAATGGTTACCAAGTTTTTACATTCAATCCCAAATCCTTGAAAGTATATATATGAGGCTTTTATTATATGGGTTATCCCTCCCAATTTTTAAAGTCACATACATATTGTAAATTGTTATTGAAAAGAATTTAACCGCAACCACTAACATTTTAGCCCATGAAACCAATGGTTCATGGAACAAACATGTAATAATTGGTAAATTAATGTGTCACTAGCCACATATATATTAATACATCATATTTGTTGGTGTACATATTTTAACAAACAATAATTTTACTACAATTATAACCTGACATGCTATCCCTGGAAAATGAATACAATAATCATGAAAATAATTACACAATAATTGTATAAATATAATCATTCTAAATAATAAATTAATATCCAAGAAGTATTAGGCGGTAAATCAATTAATCCTACATGTCATGGCATATACATGGAATGTGAATCTCTATCTTCTTATAATGATTCATGCAATAAAAGATACATTTCATACCAGGATAAGGGTAAAATATTATAAATCCTATAAATCAGTAAGTATAAAAAGGTACATAAGTCACTCATGGTGAAATAATAATCTATTGTAATAAAAAATAGCTCAAAAAAGTCCCATCCCATGAAACTTAGTATTTCTCCCATGTGCTGGTAGATCAGTCCTAGAAAAATGATATTTATCATGTTCTAACAAGTTCCTTGTATCTTTTCTACCAGACCAAAATGGTTAAAAAAATAATCCCATAATACAACTTTGTAGCATCCAAACCAAACATACTCTATAAACAGTAGCTGGACTAGTCCTAGCATGGCCTCAAGTATACCTCTCTATATACCGAAGGCTGTCAACAAAAATTGATGGTCCAATAAAGGTACAATGGGGAAACTATACCCTCCATATCAGAGTATCATAATGGGCCATTATAAATAAATCCATGGCATAAACTATTTAAATGAAATGAAACATAAATTAGTTACCCAACTAATAACAAATTATAAAATCCATAAATATTATTATATATGGAATTATTTCATGTCAATATCAAAATGAATATATGAATAGAATACATTAATAACTAAATGAACGAAATTCCAATGTCTATTTCCATGATAGTTAGGAGATTTATCTCAGTCTTATGCATGTAAACTCTCATATCCATGTCTATGACACATAACATTATCCAAAATATTGATCCTTCAACCATGAGGTATAAATGGGTACAAAACGACCGACCAAATAGAGAGCGAGATAAATTTAATAGGCCACCACCAATGACATCTAATGAAATCCAATTATTGTATATGAAAAGTAGTTGTGTGAAAGTAAAAGAAAAGTTATTTAATAAATAATAAAATTTAAGTTAGGCTTGGGTTCCTCAAAGGACACACAACCGAAAATACCTAAAACAACATAGGGCATAATGTCTCTAAATATGTCATTATGTGTAAATATGAATATATTTAAAAAAAATATTCTATGATATACATGAACCAATGATGATCCAATTCTACATTCTAAGAAATCTATATAATATTAAATGTTATGGAAATGAAGTGATACATGGAACTGTGGATATAAGACTAGGACTCTTGGATCAATTATCGTTGAAACCCATAATGAGTCAAGGTCATTTCATGCATCTGAGTATATGACAATTATTTGTTCAAGGTCCAATGAAACCTAATAAGGTCCAAGTAATTGTAAATTTCATTTGTGACTGAAGGTGAACCCATGCTTCCACTTATCACAATGGTCAAGAATATAATAAATCCCATTCTATCCTATGATCCCATCCTATGCATTCCTCTTTGAAACCCAAGTGTCACTTGACATATAAAATCATAAAATAAAACTATAGAATCACTAAATCATTCATTATAGTTAACCCATGTATCACCAATGTCTTATCATGCTCCCATTTAACAAGGGAGCTCATCCATGGAGTCCCATAGAAGATACTTCAGTGTCACTCAATTCGTATTATAATATCAGTTAACATCTGATATTATCCAAGGAATCTTACAAAATGAACCTAAGTGTCCCTCATGGTGTAATAAAATTTACCTAACCTCTAATCCTATCTAATTAATTCCATACAAGGATCCTAGATGTTTCACAAGGTATAATAATTCAACTTACAAATGAGTTTGTCCATGGAATTCATACTTGGGAAAACAAAGATTGCTCAAGTCATAATATATGATAATAAACCCGTTTCCTTTAATTGTTATAAATTTTCCCTGAGATTATCCATTCCATTTTTTCATTTAAATGTTAATAATAAAGACTATATATTTTTAATCATACTATATAGTAGTTCAAGTATGAATAAATAAGAGATCAGGTCCAAAAGAATGCCATATCGCCATTCAAGTATAGAATTTGTGCGATTTCATTTAAAAGTAACTAAGAAGTCCATGGGAAGGTCCATTCCATATATCATTTAAAATTAATCCATTTTATTTCATCTTTTAATAACTATTATAGGTCACCTCATATGAATTTTTATTAAAAAATAGGTCTTGGATTTCACACTAACTCATTTAATTCAATTTAAACATAAATTATATTAGAGTTATTCCAATAAACCACAATAGTGATTAATGTTTGGGTAGAGTATTATAATCAAATCCATTATAAAAACACTAAAAATTGAGATTTAATTCCCTAGATTAACTGTATGTCATATGCATATAATAAACACACCCAAATGGTTGGTTCTATGTAATGTGAGGAACCTCGAACAGTATAATTAATTACATAATGACTATTTAATTTAAGGACCTTGGTCCCAAATAATTAATTCACATTTAGATATAGGCACATCAAAATTCCAAAATTATTGACAAAAAAAATATTTTATAAAACAATTAATCATTGATGGAAAATCTATGGTCCAACTACCTCATGCTTTAGGATGTCTCACTCATCCATTATAAGGATTTTATTAGAGTCATATTAAGAGAAACTGGAAGAATAAACAAAAACTAGAAAAATAATGAATATTATCTAATTCTTAAAGAAAATTCAACATCAAAAGGTAAAATGATAAAATAAGTAAGGTGAATCAGAGTCTTACAAATGGTTTTCAAACATGGCTGACAATGATAAATTCTGATTTTAAATACGAAAGATCAAAAATCTTGGAAGAAAAGATTCCATCATGGGAGGGAGTTATAGTTTTAGTGGGGAGAAGAAAAGAGGGTTGAAGGTGAAAATAAAATATGAGAAAAGGGTAATTTCACTCATTTTAATTAATATCATGGTTTATAAAAATGTTTTGCCAAACCATGTGCCAAATGTGCACATGGTTTGCCTAACGCAACACCCTCTCACATGGCTAGGGACAGAATTTTGCTAACCATGTGAAGCCCATTTAGTTATCCTATGAAACATCTGTGAACTATTTTTCATAGTTGTGAAACTTAGGGTGCACTTTTTGATAATCCTTGTGATACCCCTACTGGGCCTCAGAGTTTGGGTGCACTGTTTTCACACAGTAGGTGTAAACCATTCTCCACATTTACCCTTTCAAAAAATTGGGTTTTCGAATCTTGGTGACCCTAAAACCCAACCAAATGTCCAAGACCTCTCTCGAACCTGAAAATAAATCTAAAAAATCACTTTTATTTTTTCTAGAACTCGTACTTATATTTCTAATCTTGGTTTAAAATTCTACCGGACCAACAAATGAAAATATCAAAAACCATTAGAACTTCCATTTGGTTAATAACATGGGATCTTAAATTAATACCTAGAAGATAGGTTTCTCCACATAAGTCATTCATGGGTAATAATTTATTTAACAATCCCCTAATAGAATATAATACTGGTATATCATTCCCAATAAACAATATTTCTTCAACATATACTACATAGAAAATGACTATATTCCCACTAAACCACTTGTAAACACATGGAACACATTAATTAAAAATGAAACCAAATACTTTAATAGCATCAAAAAATTTAATTTTTCATTAATATGATGCCTGATTAAATACATAAATGGATCAATGTAACTTTTATATCATTTTGGAATCACCTGGAGTCATAAAACTTTATAATTATGTCATATAGTGATCATCATGAAGGTTCCCATTAATAAAATTTTCTTCTATGTATGTATTCTAAATTCACATATCATGTTAACCAATTATAGTATGTATATTTATAATGCATTTAAACATTAAAAATAGAGAAACCTTTTCCTTATTTTCAATTACTTGACACTATTTATACCATTTTTCCACTAGCCCTATTGTATATCTTATTATTTTACATTCCTTGTACATTTTCCCCTTAAAGACCCATTTTAATCGAATAGTCATTACATTAACTAGAAGATAGACCAGGACCCAAAATGATTCTGATATAGGGAATATATTTCATAATTCATGGGTTCTTTCTATTTTTCAACATTTGAGCTCTAGATTTAATATTTTTATGATAGATTTTCATTATTTTCAACTAATAATGAGTCACTATCTTCAATGACTTGAAAACCAAATATCTCTAGTTCTCTAACCTATTTAGTTCTCATATGTATAGGTTTTAATCTTGCAACACCTTCATAATAGATAATCGTGAAATCTATTCATGTAAACCTTTTATATATCATAATCATCAACTTCTTCTAAGGCAATATTTATCCCATTATCCTTCATGATGGTATGTGTAACACCCATAGATTTTGCGCTTTATTTTTTGAATTAATTTATTCCTTTTGATATTTTTCATGTCAAATAACACTAAAAATGGTTTATTTTTTTTATTAAACCACTATATTTGGATTGATATGTATTCAACAAAGAGTTAATAATTAACTACACACAAAATAATTTTTAACATTCTCTAAAAATAACTCTGAGGTTAGCTTGTGTTACAGGTAATAATGACATTCCTCGATGGTTTTCTTAACACGCTTGACTGATTTTTACAGAACAATAGTATATCACTAAAATTTTATTATTTAAAATAATAATATATATAATATCTATTAAATCAGGTGTTATTAATATTATTAAAAAATTTATGAAAATATTTTGTCTACAAAAATATAATATGAATTCATAGGTTACTACTGAATTATTAATCAATATGAAAACAAATTTAATGTAATGGAAAATATAATTATTATGAAGCTATTTGAACCAATTAAATAAAATAAATTACAATTATTATGTGATATTAATGTAATATAGATTTTATTTATTCAATTAAATATTTTTTATAATCATCCAACAAATTTTACAGACATAATATAAGAACAAATCCAATTTTATGCATAAAACCTATATTTTTTATAAAAGTTGTTATACTAGTTTTTAATGGAGTACCAATTTTAAATCCAATTTTTTGAGATTTTATAGATATAATATGTAAAAATAAATTCCATATTTTAAAATGAAACATAACAATTGGGTTATGATAAATTGATAGTATTTTTTAGGGTTTCATTTTTTAATGAATAGTTAAAAATATTGGATTTTAATCCAATCCAACATTTTCATTTAATTTATTTATGATAATAAAGTAAATTTTAAAATATAACAAAAATATATTTAGATAATTATTTTATCAATTAATCCAATTTAGGTCATTTTATCCAATTTCACATTGACATTGGATATAAAAACATACGAAACATTTTATTATTTTTTACATTAAAAACCTAAAGTGTTGTCCAATCAGTATGATAAATTTTAAATTGATTTCTTCCAGTTATATGAATTGAATTTATAAAAATTGATTCTATATTTGGAATAATAATAATTTTTTTTCTATTAAGGTCTATTTTTTACTAATTGTATTAGTGAAAAAGATTAAAATTAATTACAATGAAGAAGAGAACTATTAGCTTAATAAAGTTTTATACCATACATTTAATACTCTAAATGACATAGAATATTATCCAACACCAATTTAAATGAAATTATTTGTCCATTGAAATTAAATTATTTAGTTGTTTTGGTTTTTTATGACATTTTAGGGAAAAAAATGTGGGTACACCTAACCTATTTCAAAAAATGCCTTGTGTGTCCTTTCCCTTCTTTATAAAAGTAAACCACCTCTTCTTCTTATTAAAACCTCTCAAAAAACGTAGGTGAAACCAATATATTACCAATAAACTTCCCAAAATCTCTACCATTATCTTTTAATACACCATTTTGGAATATAAAATCCGTTGTTTCCTTTTGGCACAAACAGAATGGAGTTACCTGATTAAGAGGTAAAATTTTATCTCAAGTTCATTTCATTTATTATGGTTATCCACACTAATAAATATAAATATAAAATTATTTTATAAATAAAAAGTATCAAAAATATAATAGGATGTTTTTATGATCATGGTTTCACTTAAACATAAACACACCTCCGTCTAAAGGGTTAAATACATATTATTCATGTATAAGAGGAACTATCGCCACATGAAATGACGACTGTTAATTTTTTCCGTTACCGCCCCTCATGGTGGACATTATGATGTACAATCTATATATATATATATATATGTTATATATTTTATTTATTATTTATTTAAAATTATTCCATTATTTTACAACACTTGTCTTTATACTTTCCATTTTTTGTGTTAATATGTTAATTTCATTTGAGTAAGTGTGGACTACTGCCCCCTCAATATTATGTGATTCATTCATACACTACATGTAATTTATTAAGGATGGATTTAGTTAATATATATATATATGATATAATAAATATAATTTAATAATGATATATATACATATAAGTTTTTTACTTTCTCGCTTTCAACGTCGTTATTAAATGGAAATAGTGTTCTTACATACGTACAAATTTCCATCCCAATGAATGGTTTATTCAATTTCATACTAATATATTGTATGTATTTATATAATACACATTAATATAAATTATATTTAAATAACATTATACAATATGGAAATCACGATAATATTATAAGGACAAAATATATAACAATTTAAGTCATTTGATAAAAATAAAGCGAATATTACTCGAAGTGAAACATCGACATATAATTGTTAACAATTAGGTAATATAAACCCATAATCAAACCATATATGTTTTTTAAGTAATTATATGGTTCTTTGATAGATGTATAATAAATTTAAAAACCCATGGATTTATTCTATTATTATTATAATTAAATAGATTGGTATTTACATATCAATTTTATTATATTTTTTCTTGGGAACTACGTTTCAATAGTTACAAAATCGGTTAAATGATTTTGTCTCAATTTTTCATCTTTGAGACACATTCCATGTTATACAAAAATATATTTACATATGTTGTATATACTTCCTTTTAAATGATATATCTTGAATCTATTTATATTCAAGATATTTTTATATTAACATAATTTTATTATCTTAAATGGGGAGTGTGTTTCAAGTTTTCCAAGGGGTAATAGATTATTTAAATAGTCTCATCACTTTTCAAGATTGTTTATGAGTATGTTTCCTATGATAAAATATTATGATCAATCTATTAGTAAAACTCATAAATATTATTATCCTATTGTTATTCATGATATATTCATATATTGGTTCCATTTTCCCACTCTTTGTTACATAATACATTTAAGAGAGTGTTTATAATGAAGTAAAAATTTACCACTCTTTTGAGTTGAAAATATGAATTCCTTCAAAAACATGTTTTCTAAAAAGGTTTTTCAAGAATATTAAATTGTTATCCTAAAATAATAAAAATATAGTTCTACCTTTTTGTATTTGAATAAATATTTCAAAGGAATATTATTTTCACTTTCCAAAAATTATTTGTCTTCCTTTATACTATATCAAAGGAATATAAGTTTTACATCATATGACCTGAATATATTTAACTAGATTAATTTAAGTGATGCTTTAATTCCATGTTTAAAAGATTTAATTTTAATAAAATGTATTTGAAATTAATATTCATGTAAAATTCTATTAAAAAATAATAAATCTTATTTCATAATATTGTATGTAAAAAAATTTTAAAAAACATTTTCAAGATTTGTTTATAATTTTTCAATGAGTTTTTCAATGTACGGGGTTTCAAAACGTTTTCAAATATTATTTGAATGTTTTCAATGTGTTTTCAAATGAAAATATTTTAATTTTTTTTAACATTATTCTACACATTTACAAAGAAAAATGATTTCACAATGATTTCAAGTCATCATTATATTTTCAAAATGTATTTTATAAGAAAATTATTTTCAAATGGTTTTATACATTAAAAATCCATTTACAAAAAATAATGGATATATTACTCTATAATTTGTCAAAATAATATTCCATCTAATATGAAATATGATGATGTTACTCACACATTTATATGAAATAATATAAAGCTTCCATTAATATTATTTATTTGAATTGGTTATACTTGAAGTCTTGGAAATTATGAATACCAATTCCCTTTCACAGGTTATATGTTTATGAATACCATTTCTCATTCACATGTTATATATTTATGAATCGTGTTTGAATTTCAGGGGTTATATATTTATGAAAAATATTTCTCTTTCATGGGTAAAATACTTATGAAAGCAGTTTCCTTTTACGGGTTATTCTAGGATGAAATTATTGGGAAATCCTTATATATTCCACAAGTTAGGATAACATTAAATGTTTGTGATTCACATTTCATTACATGGGTTTTGATATCATGTTTATGAGACCCATATATTTTTATGGGTCTTGGTAATATGAAAGTTTTATTATCTTATGCAACATGTATGTATGTTGTTATCATTTTACGGGTGGGTTATATATCTACCTCCAATGAATGGGGTAATGATAAATGTTTTATGAGCTAAAAGGGTACACATGAGGGGATCCAAATCCTGAAACAAGAGGGTACATAAGAGGACATCCCAATCCTGAAGAAAGAAGGTACAAAAGAGGAAATCCTAATCTCAAAAAAAGTTGTCATACATGAGGACATCTGAAGCCTGAGAAAATAGGGTTTACAGGAGAACATCCCAAGTCTGAAATAAAAGGGTACACAAGAGGACATCCCAAGACTGAAACAAGAGGGTACATAAAAGGGAATCGAAATATAGAAGTAGGTACAGAAGTGATTAACACAATCCTAACAAGCGACAAATTCCTTAATACACCTTCTTGACATAGGGTTATTATATGATCACGTGTTTTCCATAATTCCTTATTTTATTAATATGTTATTATTTCATGGATTATTTTTTTTATTTCTATACATTTTCATGTATTATGAACTTCCAATATTTATTATGATCTTTAATATGTTGGGTATGATCTTAATATTTTTATGATGAAGTTCCATACCCTATTTTTCATGTTATGCTTACACATTTCCTTTATCTAACCTTACTGAGCATCTGAGTTCACCCCTTTCTAATGTTTCATTACCCCAGGATATGAAGAAAGGTTTTAGTTAGATGTACTAAATGTGGATATATTTATGTGTTTTTTTGAAGATATTTCACCAGTATAGAATATTGTTTTCCATGATTTCAATGACACTAAAATATTATTATCCTCAGACATATATTTTAGTAATATACCAAATATTCATAAAAAAATGAGGTTATATCGATATATGTTAAGCATCGGTCCCTATAGATGGTTTCAAATAAAAGTTTATTTAAAAATTAGAAACAATTATGAAAAAACTTTAGTGATATATCTAGGTATATTTCTATGTATATGTCTAGGTCTTTCTCTAAGGATATGTATAATGATGATTCAATGATTAGGAAAATGTCTTAGAATTTTGGTAATTGACAGAGTGAGTGGTTTCAGGATAATAATCTATGTCTAGATACTACAAGTGGACAGGGATTTTTAAAATTTTAACCAAGGTGTAAAAACTGTGGAAATATATCACGAGCCTAACTTGAGGTAATCTGGTACATGATAATGGGCCTTAATGCACACTTGGATTGACACTCCATGCAATTATGTTTTAGAAATTCAAAAACACTTCAAAAACCATCATGAGGGATTTAAATATAAGTTGTATATGAATCACCTAGTACATACATTAGGTTCTATTGTTTAAGGAGGATTTCAAAATTTATTCATCTTATAAGTAATTATTTTTCATGGTTATATGGTTTTCTACCATGATATGTGTTCATCATACTATGATTTATGGTCTTAGTCAATAGAGAAAATTAAAGGTACCATGGTTAACATGTGATGTTTTATATGTGGAATTTAAGGGAATTATGAAAATATATTTCTCTTGTTGAAATCATATAAATGGAATCAAGATGGTGGTACAAGTATTGGTTATACTTCTAAATATAAAGATACAAAAAATGACTTTGTTAAATTCATCTGATTTTATAGCATTATTTTTTACATTGATCATTAGAAGAATGATTATGTTGGTAATTTGTTAATTTAATACATGATTCTTAACTTATATTATATGAAAGAGGTATTAAAGAATATGTTTAATAATATTTGGTTATTGTTTATGAACAAAGTTGGATTAATGAATTTTTTATGTTTTTCAATTAAATGATTATGGAATATGAGTTATTAAATTCATAAGTATTTTCATTATATGTTTTCATTGAGGATATATATGGATATGTTTAATGGTTATTTATAGATAGAAAAGTGATTTCATGGAGAGGTGATATTTTGATTAAGTGTAGGTAGCCCTTAATTAATACATGAAATTGAGATAATTATCATAGGATACTGACTTATTGGAAATGAATAAGTAAATGGGATGATTCTTATTACCTTGGAACTAGTTATTGAAAAAATGTTATATCTCATAAAGGATGATGTTTACAACTTCTTGGATTTATGGAATATATCGAGTAATCATTGAAATAAGAAAGTATGCATGTTTTCCAAAAGGATGTATAGATATTATGGTTATTAAAATGTTTCAGGGGAATATACAATGTGGTTACTCACATGTTTGGAATGTAACAACCACGTGGTACATTATATTATACAGGGGAACTAATGTCAGTATAATTTTGTGTATTTATTTCTAGAGTATTGTTTTTTTATATTTTAGAAGGGTTATAAGGTTGACCATTTAATGAAATTTTAAATTGAACTTCAAATAATGTCAGTAATATTAATGTTTTATATCTCCATATAAGGATTTATTCATATTGGATATCCTATTAAAACTTCTTTGTTCTCATTATAACTAATTACAAATTGGATGTGATATCATATATCTCATGAACAGCTGGTACTTTAGAAATCAAAAATTCACATTATTTTTTAGAGAAAGTGGTGAATGAGATCAATGAATAAGAAATTACGATGTTTTCCTAAAATCATGAAAAAAAATATTTTCCTAAATACTATAAAAATATTGAAAAAATGATTTTCAATACCTATTTTTTCCTTGTACATTTTTTTCCGATCAATCAAATTGTCCCATACATAATAAAAACTCTATGGCTTTGTAATTGTTAACTTTATCCTAACCAAGTTATATATCACTCTCCATCATAACATGTAAGAGAGATTTATCTCCCATATCCATGTTTTCACATCCCACATATGTTCTAAAAAGTGGAATCCAATTTAGATGTTACATTGTTTAACTGTTATGGTTCCTATATTCCCTTTTTAAGGGCAGTTTCTCAATTCATTTTTACGATGTTGGTTTCTGTGATTGAAACATTCAATTAAAAAAAAATTGATAACTCAGATAAATTTAAAGGGAAAAAAATTTAATGGGGTAGAATGTAACACTCCTATATTTTGAGATTTATTTTTAGCAATTATTTTAATATTTTGGATATTTTCCATTTCATACAACACTATAAAGAGTTTATTTATATCACTAAGTATGACTTGAATTAAATTAAACAACAAGTATATAGTGCACTACAGAAAACATAAATTTTATTTTTCTCTACATAGAACAACATGGTTATATACTGTTACACACAACAATTACTTTCCTTGAAGGCTTGTTTAACACGATTCCCAATTCCTACCGAACTATAATATAACAGTAAAATAATATTATTTATAATAATAAGACATAAATAGCTATTAAATTAGTGGTTAATAATAGTATTAACTAATTTATGAATGTATATGGTTTAAAAAAATATTATATCAATTCATAGGTAATCAATTAATTATAAATGAATACGAAAATCGATTGAATATATTGGAAAAAATTATTATCATAAAGTTGTTTTAAAATAATAAATTAAATTAATTACAATTTTTAATGGATATTAATATAATATATATTTTATATATTCAATCAAATATTTTTATTATTTATATAATATATTCGATACATATTAGTAAAAAAACAAAATTTTATGGATAAAAACCTATATTTATTTTATAAAGGTAGTTTAACAAACTTTTAATGGCGAACCGATTTTAAATCAAACTTTTAGAAATTTTGTAGATATAATTAGTCAAAATAAAATTCAAATTTTTATAAGAAACATATATACATGGTTAAGATAAATTCATTTTATTTTTTGTATGGTTTCATTGTTTAAAGAATAGTAAAAAATATTGGATTTTAATACAAAACAACCCTTTAATTTAATTTATATATAAGGATAAACTATATATTAAATGTATTTAAAATTATAAATAGATAATAATTCTATCAATTAATACAATTAATTTCATTGGAACCAATTTAAAATCAAAATTGGATATGAAATCACAGGAATCGTTTTCTCATTTTTTACATTAAAAACCCACAGTGGCATCCCATTTGTGGTACTAATTTCAAATTGAATTACATTGATTAAATGATTTGAATTTAGAAAAACTGATTCTATATTGTAAATATGAATAATTTATATTTTATAATAAGTAAAAATTATTTTTGACCAAATTTATTAGTAAAAATTATTAGAATTATTTACAATGGTTAATAGAAAAATTTGGTTTCTAAAGTACTAAAACATAAATTTAAGACCCAAGAAGACCTATCAAATTTTTAAAAACCAATTTTAGGAAAATTATTTATCCATTACCTTTCATATATTTAGTTTCTTTAGGATATTTTCTATGTAAAAACGTGGGTATACCTTACATATTTCCAAAAATGCCAACTGTGTCTTTTCCCTACCCTATAAAAGACCATGACATCTTACTCATCTCCACACCTCAAAAACAACATATATTCAACCAAGATTTCAGAAATACACATAAAAATATCCCTAAATTCCTCTTTCAGTCCTCCCTTTAGGAAAAAATCCATCAAATGAATCCATTTGTAATAAACCAATACTAGTTACCTGATTAAGATGTAACATCTTCTTTCATGCCCCTTTATTTTATCTTATTTTTCCACCAACTCCATGCTCATTATTACATTATTTTATAAAAAAAGTATCCAAAGTATAATAATATTTTTTTTGATAAGGGTTTTAAGTACACTTACACACAACTCCATCTAATGGGTAACATACATACATTTTTTGTGCACGACGAACTACCGCATCACGAAATAATGATTGTTCATTTTTTTACCACCTCTCAATGTGAAATTTTTGATAGAAACTATTTTTATATATTTTATATATTATTTATATTATGTATTAATTATTTTTTAATTATTTTACAAAACATTTATTTATACAGTTCCTTTGGTGTTTATGGGATAATTTAATTTGAGGAAGTGTGGACAATAATCCCCTCAAAGCAATTTTATTCATTCATACTCTACATGGAATTTATTAAGGATGGATTTAGTGAATATTTAAGATATTATAATGATATGTTAATAATCATATATAACATATATATATATATATTTCTTTTACATTCTTTCTTTCAACACGACAATTAAATGAATATATTGTTCATGCATACTTATGACTTAACATCACTATGAACGGTGTATTCAATTTCATACTTATATATTATATATATTATTACAATACAATCAGACTGAATATTTTTTTTTTAAATAATGGTTTAAATTATATAAATCAGGATATATATATATATAATGGGAAAATATATAAAAAATTAAGACACATAGGAAAAAAAAGCAGACATTACCTGAAGAGAAACCTTAACAATGAATTGTTTACAAGAAGCTAATAAAAATCCATAATAAAATCCTATATGTTATTATAAGTAAGAATACTATTCTATGTTAGATTTAAAATAAATTTATATTTATTATACATTAGGTTCGAATGGGTATGATGGGAGTCAATACATAAGGTATGAGAATTTCATCTCACTTTTTGTTTCTGTGAGATACATGCTTTTTTCAACACCCATTCAATTTGTGTGGAGTGTATACTACCAATGGATATATTATTTAATTCATATACTCAAATATATGTGTATTAACATATAAATTTTATTATAGTTCATTCATGGGGACTATGTTTCAATAGTTACCAAAATTGTAAAAGGATTGTGTCTTAATTTTATTTCATTATGAAACATGCCATGTTATGCACCATAACTTTTCCGCGAGGTGTATATACTGAAATAGAAATTTTATATCATGAATATTTTTCAATTAATGATATTTTAATATTTATATAATTTTATTATGTTAAATGGGGAGTATGGTTCAATGTTACCAATTGGTTAGAGTTTACTTAAAAAATATCATCAATATTTGTGTTTTTTTATCATGTTTCATTTGAGGAAATATTATGATACATTTCTATAGAAAACACATGAATTTTATTTTCTTATGGTTATCCATTATATCTTCATATATTAGTTCCATTTTTCCATACATCGGTACATTAGATAGTTAAGAGAGTGTTTTAAGGAAGTACGAATTTACCTCTCTCTTTTGTCGGAAATATCGGTTCATTCAAAAAAAAGTTTTCTAAAAAGGGTTTTGAAAAATATTCAATAATTATCCTATAATTCATAAAATTAATTTTACCATTTTTTAATTTTACTAATGTTTTCAATGTAATCAAATTGTTTCTTTCTTAACATGGAATTTTTATAAACATTATACCATGTAAAGGAAATATTCTTTTTACCTCATATGGGATTTACAGACTTACACACCACCATTTTAGTGAAGCTTCTATTCCATTTTAATAAGAATAATTTTTAATTTTTTTAAGATTGATTTTCTAATAATCCTTTTTTCAAAAATAAATTAATCATTTTTCATATGTTTTTATGTAAAAAATTTTTCAAATCATTTTCATGATTTTGTAATATTTTTTCAATTTATTTTAAATTAAATGGGTTTGAAGACTTTTTAAATCCTTATTCTAATGTTTTTAAAGTGTTATCAAAGAAAATTGTTTTTAAAATATTTTTAATCTTATTCTATAAGTTTATATGGAATAATATTTTCAAAATTATGTCAATTATTCTTTATATTATTTCAATGTATTTTATAATGACAATTTTTTTAATACTTTTATTTACTAAAAATACCTTTTTAAAAGAATAAAGGGTATTTTTATCAAGAAACATTTTTGAAATCTATTTAAAAATAATTTGTCATCTAATATAACATACGTTGATGTTACCCATTCCATTCTAGGAAATGTTATAAAGGTTCCATTCATATTCTTTCTCATAATGGATTATTCTTAGCGTCATGGTCCTTATAAAATCTGTTTGACATTCACAGGATATATGTTTATGAAACCCATTTCTATTTAATAGGTTATATATTTATGAAACCTATTTATATTTTACAAGATATAGGTTTATGTAACTCATTTCTCTTTCAAGGGTTAAATAATTATGAAACCCTTTTCCTTTCAATAGATATTATAAGATGAAGTGATTGTGAAACTCATATATTTTATATAGGTTATGGTATGATTAAATGTTTATTATATCCCATTAATTTATTGGGTTATGATATGATATTTAGAAAAACCCTCTCTCTTTATGGGTCATGGTATGATGCATGTTTTCATTTATTTTAGAACAAATATGAACGATTTTATCTTGTGATGGGTGGAACATATATCATCCTACAATTAATTGTGTAATGATAAATGTTTTTATTTTCACAATGGGTACATAGGAGGCTATTCCAAGCCTGACACAAGAGGGTATATGGGAGGACATCCAATGACCAATGAAGGATTTTACATTTGAGGAAATATCAATCCTGAAACAAAAGGGTATATGGGAGGACATCCCAAACCCAATGTTAGTAGGTATATGGGAGGACACTCCAAGACCAAAACAAGAGGGTACACATGAGGACATCCCAATCCTAAATGAAGAGGGTTCACAAGAATTCATCCCAATTCCGAAGCAAGTACATGAGTGATTAACCCAAGACTATAATTCTACAAAGGCCTTTGTATACCGCCTTGACATTGGGTTGTTATATTTTTTGTTTTTACAAAATTCCATGTTTCATTACTATGTTATGATTTCATGGATTATGTTCTTTATTTCCTTATGATTCATGTGTTATGAACTTCCAATCATTATTATGATATATAATATGTAGTGTATGATCTTTAAATGTTATTATCAAGTTCCATACCTTTTTCATCATGTTATTTTTATGAATTTACTTCATTTACCATTAATGAGCATTTGATATAAACCCTTTCTAATGTCTCCTTTCCCTTGGTTATGATGAAAAGTTTTTGGTAGAAGTACTAAAGGTGTAGATCTATATGGGAGATTTTGAAGATCTTTCACCATGATATAATGTTTTGTCTCCATGTTTCCAAAGGAACTAAACTATTACAGTCCTCGGGCATGTATTTTGGTAATGTAGTAAATATTCACAAAAAATGATGTAATGTACATGTATGTTAAGATTTAGTCTCTATAGTTCACTCCCTTTCAATAAATATACATTATTAAGTGAAAATAACTTTATTTTATGAGGAGTTTTATATGCAGTATCCACTTTTTTATTGGGGTACCATATAAAGGTAAACAACATTCCCCATGATTTAGTTTGTTTACTTATATAGAATTAACAAATTTCCTATAACCCCATACATGTGTTTATGAAAAAGCGAGCTTCATTCCACTATATATCTCAAATTTATTTAAATTTAATACTTTATTTGCGACATGACTTATTGTGTATGTCATTATTTGTAATTCATATCCCCAAAATGATAACAGACGATCATTATGACTCATCATTAACCATACCATGTCTCGCAAGGTATAGTTCAAAATTTCATTAACACCACTCCATTATGGTGTGTAAAATATGGTGAGTTAAAAAGAATCCCAATACCCTATAGAAATTTTATAAAATCTAGGTTAAGATATCCACCATCATAATTATATAAATGATTTACTATCTTCATTCTAAGATAATTCCATACTTCATAATGGAATTAATTTAATTTTCCGTAGGACTATAACTTATAACTCCCCATGTAGGAATTTCCATATCTATTAAACTCATCACTAAATGTTTTGATTTAAAAATACCCACCTCTATCTTCTATTTCAAATGGTCCATAGATATTAGTGTGTGGAAATTCAAGAATCTCTTTGTTTCTTTAATCTATTATGATAAATGGTGGTTTCTAATTTACCAAGTTAACATGAATGAAACCATTAAAGTAATTTTTGCACAAAGGATTCTAAATAACCATCTGAATGGAGATTTTCCATATGCTTCTTTTTCACATTACCCATATGGTGATTCCATAACTGGATATTACATGAGTCATGAAAGTATGATTTTTTATCAATTTCCAATACTTTTTATTACAAATCTCATAACTAATAACCATTATTTATGTGTGACCTACCATAAAATATGTTTTCTTTATTAAAGAATCAACTTTTATTTCAACACTAGACCAAAACTATCTCTATTTAGATGGAATATATAAAATTTATTTTTCTAAATA
Organism: Viscum album; assembly: GCA_963277665.1. Taxonomy (NCBI): domain Eukaryota; kingdom Viridiplantae; phylum Streptophyta; class Magnoliopsida; order Santalales; family Viscaceae; genus Viscum; species Viscum album. The sequence goes on along the minus strand of OY728151.1, from coordinate 394,116,836 downwards.
GTAAGTATATAAAAAAAATATATTAAAACCAAGATCATTAATGTTGGAAACATAAGTTGGTTGTTTCTAATGTCTAGTAGACCCAACCAAACACCATTAGTTGCCAACAAATACTCTTATTCTATGGAAATATTTTGAAATATACTTGGTTCATACATTTAGATACATTTGTGGGTAGAAAAAGATATATCAAATATCTAATGTGCATATATGAAAAATATTACACTTTTTTATGAAAGGAACTATAAATTCCACTTTTGTCAAGGTGAAATTCCGCTTCAAGTTGTCTTTCTTGACATATGAAAAACATACTGCTTCCTTTTCCTTTTTTGTCTTTGGATACTTATCTTCTTGGATGGATTGTGCTTGAGATCTTTGTACTTGTTATGATTATTGGTTGCCTTTTCTTTTTTTTATGCCATTTTATTAATCACCATTAGGACCACATGTTTGTCACACCTCAATCCCTTATCAACATTGAAAATGAGAGTAATAATTTCAAAAGAATATTCTCATAATTAATCATGTAATAATTATTTTTAAAACTATATAAGGCCTTGGGAATTAAGGAAATGATGTGATCTATATATAAATAATTTATGAATTTAATTCCCATGATTTTTAAGAATTTTATGTATCCAAGAAGATTGAATAAATGATACCTAGATAGAGAAGACTATCCAAGAATGCATAAAACTTTTGTATTATTTAACTTTTATATTTCCTTTATCACCTTCCCTTGAAAGAGATCAGGATGGTGAAACATCATAATATTCTTATTCATGTACTATTGTTTCTTTTTAATATCATTTTTCCTTGATTATATCATAAATCATTGGACATATATGGAATCATCCATGTATTTCTCATAATGATAAAATACTTCCTCACTAGTATTTTTCCATGAAATATTATAAAAGAGTTTTTTTAGCACATATACTTTCCTTTTATAGAATAGGATACTGTGTAAGCACCTTTAAAATTCTAAAAAATTTATTATAGTGAGAAGGATGACCTTATCAAGTATAGATCATATTGATAAGTTTGAATTTATATAAATTATGGTATCTACAATTAAGAAGAGTTGAATATTTATACATTATCTTGTAAAATTAGATATTAAATATTGTATTATAATTATTAAACTCCCAATATTTTATCAAAACCCAATCTCCCTCACCATTGAATTTGTAGAATCCTATTTCTAGGGAATTATAGTGTAAGGACCCATATTCCCCTTCCCATAACCCAGACATGGTATAATCATGTTTTTTGAATGGTATTAGGTAGGAATCAAAATTACCAACTACATTAACCCATAGTTAATTGACATGTTTATAGGACCCCTAATCCAAAAATCCATAAATTGGATTTCCTCAACAGTTTCATCATTATCACACCATTTCCTTCTTGGGAATTCAACCCTTTATATAAAATAAGTTAATAAAAACCAAAACATCTTCTTATAATTCCATAAACATTGAAAGCACCCTGACATGGGATGATTAATAACCTTGAACTATTGTTGGATTTTAATTCTATAATTGGATGGAAATACCAAATATATATATATATAAAGGATGGTTTTTTTTCATTATGATAAATTTCCCATTTGATCATTATTACATGCTTGCTAATGTTATGTGGATTTAAATAAGTGGATAGCCATGTATTAGATAATGCATATGCATAATATAATTTATTTTAGTTCTATCATGCATGATCATTAATTAATTAATTCATGCCAAAGAGCATGTACCCAAGTGGTAAAGTCTCTTGCTTGGCATACAAAAGACACATGATCAAATCTGAGTAGGGATTAATTTCTGGTTACTTTAGCAGCACTGTAGCAGGTCACTATAGCAGTACATTAGCAACTATGAAACTGTAGCAGTGGTAGAACTATAGCGGTTGAGGCACTGTAGGGGGAACTATAATTCCATCAGTACTGTAGCATGTACTGTAGTAGCCCAGGTACTGTAGAAGATCTATTCATTGAAGGGATCTTTGGGTAAAAAAATGGGCTTTCAAGCCTTGTATTCAGACCACTTGGACTTGGGCCTTCGGGCTATGTAATGTGTCCCCCTCTACCCAGTTTGAAAGAGGCCTTTACTTTAAATAATAAATGAGGCTTCGACCCCATCCTTTATGAAAATTAATTCATTAATTCATGTAATCAATTCCAAACATATAAAATGAAATTCAACTTGTAACTGGATATAAATAAAATAATTGAGTGGTTTGATCATGATATTTTACTAATGGTTAGTTTATACAGAGGAAGATAGACTAGCTGTAAAAATATGATAAAACACTTTGAGTATTAACTTGTTTTATGTTGTAGGTTTCCACCTATTCACCCGTGTAATTCATGGATTTTTTCCTCCTTAGATATAAACATGAACTGAATCCACTCAATTGGGTGTTCCATCCATTAAATAATCTTCTACACACATATAGGTGACGAGAACCAATTTATTGGTTAACGGATTTACATTTAATAAAATAATGGGAATGTAGGCCAACACATAATGAACTGAGGGATGACTCACAATCCATAAATATAATTTAAAAATAAAATAACATAAAAAACTAACATAAAATGGATTTTATAATCTATTGATCATCTACAAACAAGCAATTGATTACACAATTAATAAAAATTATAAATCAATTCAAATCATTATAATTTAAGATAAATATGGCTCTAATTAATTAATTTTTTTATTTAATTAATCAATTCATTTATCCTAATTCTCATCAGAGCATTCTTCAGATGTTCATCTATCATAATTTTAAATAATGTTTTTAAAAAAAATCAACTATAGAAAAAAAAATAACTTAGGGGAAAAATACATACCCATAAGAACTACCAAGAATATATTATGTTCATATATTGTTTACACAAGTGTCATGTAGCATACACAACTTATCATAAAATTTATTGGTGTCTACATAGTCTAGAAAATGAAAAATGAATGAAATATTATTTGTATATTATTTTATATTTCAATTTGTGGAGATAAATGAAAATATTATCACTTATACACAATATGTAGTTCTGATCATTAAGTATAAATTAACTTGTCATTTAATATATATTCATAGAACTTATCATAGGGAGTGTACAAAGTCAAATAAATTACAGAAAGAACACTTTCTAATATGGTTTAAGTAGTATAATAATTTTTTTTAAATCTATGTGAATTTGTAACATACAAATCATGTAAAATATAGCTTCAAATTATATATAGTTGTCATCATCTATATTTGATAGGTGCCTAGGGAATCTACATTAAACCATGATATGAAATTTAATGGAGTATTTGGAATGTGCATGGGCTACATGCCATGTGGTCATCGAGTTTCATGATAACCATTTATATAGGTTGTGTAAGAAAATATATATCATATCATTCACTAATTAACTTCACAACATGTATGAGTTTTACTCATTATGTATTCTGGTTAATCATGTTCCAAGATGTCACGATAAACATGTGGTGTATTTAAATACATGTTTCATGTAATAGATGAAAATGGATTGAATTAATTTTGAATTAATTAGTGAATTATCTTGGTTCAGTAAAATGGGTGCATAGATTTACCAGTGGGATACATGGTGTGAAATCAGGTACTATCAAATTAGAATCCTAAAAAACATCTATATGAGTTATTTTAATGTTCTTCATTCATATATGTAATAGATTTGGATCATATTTTCAAGAATGATGTCGAAGAATATTATAGGTCATGATTAATTTTGAAGATAACATAAACATGAATTAAAAACTAATTATAAATCCATAATTAAAACAATTATATTTAAATAATTGTAAATAATTTAGTGACACATATGATTTATCATGATGTTTTCGACCATAGAAAAAGTGCCAGATGGGATGTTCCCAAATCGATTTTTTTCCAATCGATGATTAATATGAGATGAACATCAACAATAAAAATTGTGACCAATGGAATTGAATAAAATATTAATTCAAGAGTTAATGTCTGGAAAAAAATATAGGATCATCAGAGAATGAATTATAAATAATTTATGAAATAAAATTTTACATTGCGATAATTGTTTTATTTTTTGGTGAATTTGACTACATGTTTATGTTGTACCATCATTAAGTTATAGAAATCAAGAGTATATTTATATCAGTGGTGATCCACATATGTTCAATGAACCCCCAAATGACATCGTAGCAATCCTTAGGTGTTTTGTGGTAGATCACAACCCTTTCATAATTCATCTTTGATCACACTGCGAATCACTTCAAGGAGTATTATCGTTGATATATAAAGAATCCAGACTATTGGTGGAGGTGGATCACTCTCTAAACTTGAGTTTGTTCTTGGAGAGGAATCTATCTGCGTATTTGAGAGAATTCCCCAAATGTTTTTCCACATAACAAAATAAATGGAAAAATCCCTTGTTATAGATAGTTCAATTATTATTAAATAGTTATAGGATTAGAAAATAATAATTTCATATACACTATTATTATTTCCTTAATCCCTGTCAAACCCCATGTCCATAATGTTGATAATATTATTATTTATTAACATGACTTAAACTTGAGAATTAAATAAATATTTTTTATTTTAATAATATTTAATATATATATATATATTATTTCACGCAGTATAATTAAACAAGGTATATTATTCCGTGAAATTATTTATTGGACCTCGAATAAGGTCTATTTATTAAATAAACAAATTTAACTGAATTATTCTCGAATGAATAAATAATATATTCAATTAACAAAAAATAAATATTTATTAAATAATCCTCCAACAATATATTCTCTCAAATAACAAGAGATATAATATACATGATCAAAAAATCATGAATAATTTTTAACCATGTGTAGGAGTAATATTTATTCAACATGTTCAATAATATTTTTATTTAACTAAGGTACTGGATGCACTTAGTTTGTTATCCACTATGCCTCTTATTGGAATTAGGGGAATCGACCTAATGTCCACAGTTTAAGTAATCATACGCAGTAAAATACCCATAGTGTAATAAGATAATTTCATATAAACAAAAAAATCTCATATAGATAGTTTTTCTTTAATATAATCCTTTTTTCATGAAATATTTAATTGATTTGGTGTTATGCTGGTGTAATAAACCTATACACATGATTTCTCTTTCTCTAAAATTTCAATAACTGAACATTTTCAATGAAAAACTTGTATATGGATTTATTTAGGTTGTATCATTTTCATAAATGGGCCTGAGATATAAACTACTATTAAAGAACAAAAGGTAAAAATTCTTTATTAGATTTTTAATTATGGAAATATTTCTCATGAAACACCTTATGTATCCCGCTTCACAATAAAAATATGCCTTTATAGTTTTCATAAGTACATCAATGTACATGACTCATAATATCTATTACTAACAATATTAAAGTATGAGGATCAATACATAGGACTTCAGATAATAATATCCATTAAAAAATATAAGTATGGATTTCTTACTGGGGTCTCATTCACAAAATCTTTTTTCATTAGAAATTTTAATGTGTGTACACCATGAAATGTTCCTTCAATATCTAATCTATATCCACACCAAATTTCCTATATCATTTTTACCCCTAAAAATATTTTATTTAACTATAGAAAATATATTTAAAAAAATCATTACGAAACTTATGGGTTATCATCATAAAGGAGAATATCCTTGAAATTTTAGTGTGATAGATACTGTTTGAAAATTATCACATTTTATTTCATTAAAAAATAATTATCATAAAGTGAGAAGTAGTTTAGTAATATTTAAAACAATAAATACTTGTAATAATTAAATATAATGTTGTTGGATTCATGGGACTAACTCCAACAACCAAGACACACCTGAATCAACACATCCAACTGAGTTGACTTGTGTCACACAACCTAGGATGATGTTCGACATAAAGTAAAACCATCAAAGTATTACCTCAAGAGTTGTATATAGAGGAATGGTTCTATCTAATCAGAGACGCCTCCAAATTTTGTGATCACCATTTTTAGAATTTCACTTACAAAACAATTTCATTAATGATATTTTTTGTGGATTCATCTGTTATGAGTAAATATATTTAATATGGGGATTTCATTAGTTGAATAAAAATATTTATTGAACTATACTAGAATTGATTTATTCATGAGGTTTTTTATCCATTTCCACTAGAGTTCCCATATTCCCATAATCATAGGAATTTTTTTTCACCTTTCTACAAATACTAACAAGATAAGAGTAGTGTTTCTTATTCCTTGTTAGTTGTAACTAATGTACTAATATAAATTTATTTGGTTATGATCTTCTCTATGTTGAAGAATATTCATATTTATATCTATTATACATAATTTTTATATAATGATTTCTTGGTGAGGTTTTTAATGTAATGATATTTAGGTATTTCAATACACATTTCACAAAACATCATCACTGTTATTATTAATTAAATGCAAGAGAAATTTCTATTTATATAAATACTATATTTTCTAATTAACCAAAAAAAATAAATGGTTCAAACATATTCTCTCTTATTTTCATTAATTGTTACTAAATTTCTTCACAGTCTCTACATCCCTTTTCCCTTCCACTTAAAAATACCTCCAACAATTGATACTATTGTTTCATACTCTCATTTTTTTTATTTTATGTGGTCACTCACCCATATAATTATTTGGGGTTTATACCTACTTAGGATAGTATAAGTAGTTAGTGTGTCTATAAATAATTAGTTCGATAGATTTTAGTCAATGACATTGTATTTTCTTATCTGTATGTTTTTTTGGATTTTTATATATTTTTCTCAGAAAATTATATGATACACAGTATTAAACTCTCTTGTGAAGTATGGGTGTGGGCTTATAAAATTGGAATGAGTTACATCAATTATTATAGTTCTCCAAGGATGGATAACCAGCATTCAAATTCCAATTCTATTATTAGCAATTTATTCCAGTTTATTATTTCCTTATATATGGGAATGGACTTAGTCATTTAATTATACAACTTTAATGTACCATTATTTTTTATTTCTAATAATAGAGGATATATCATGGATTTATTAGATTCATGATCCATCATTAATGAAGATGACATAGATGATGATAATCATGTTGTTCCATGAGTCTAAATGGACTCAAGGAGCTAATAAGATTAAAAATAAAAATAAATAAAGTAAAATATATTTATCATTACCCCAGTAAAAAAATACATCAATTTATAAAAGGATATATTATAAAAAAACAATTGAGTTATAGAATCATATATGTTTTCATGTGAATTTTCTAACGAATGTGATCCTCGATAAATATATATATTTACAAACTAAATATGTGTGATAAATTCCATTACTTATAAAATGGATTGATTTTTTTCCGTATAAAAAATTTCCTCTATATTTAATTTCTTGAATTAGAGAGTTATAATTGCACTCAATCCCCAATCAGCTCATCTTCTTGCTCCATGCTAACTTAAAACCTGTTATCCTTGAAAACATTTCTAAATTTTTTATAAAAAATCATCACAAGTATTATAGTATTATGTCCTGACCATATGATATACATCCCTGAAGAAACCATAGTGTATTGAGATCCTCAAACTTCCTTTAGTTTATGTATCAGTATTCATCTTGATCATATTATTCGTATGTTCATTCCAAACTACTTCAATATATCGTTTTTAATTCATGATATTACCTAAAAATTCCATTATATTTAATATATATATATATATCATGTATTTTTTTCTACATACCCCCTATGAATATTTATAGGATCCATTAATGGATCTAATTTTTATAAAAGAGTTTCTTGTATAGAGTGACATCTCTTCAATTATTGCAGGAATCCTAACACTTCCAAATAAGATATTTTATATTAAAATAGTAACAAAGAGTTTGAAAATATGATTAGTAAAATTTATATTCCGGAAACATATAATCACATATTCAACTAAGGCAGCATGGGGGAGTTAAAAAAATATCAAAAAGATTATTCAAAGGGAATTGGAAAGTGGTTTTTATGAGAATACAATATTAGTGAACTCCTTTATATATTTTCATAAAAGATTCATTGATGCTATAAGGAATTTTTTCCCTATATAAATTTGTAGATAACATTCTATTTTAAAATTTCAATAATATAATTGAAAAGGAATGAAGTATCAATGTCTTGGATAATGAACTAGAAAAATATATCGATTTACCATACCATCTAATTTCATAATGATAGTAAGATTTACAAGTGAGGGTACCATAAACTGAAAACTCCCAAACTTGAATTTATGAGGGAACACATATATAATTATGAATGATAAATATAACAATAGTAGATATAGAAGAGTGTGATCCTGATTGTTTATCAAAAATAGATATATCAAAATATACAATTCTATTCTATTTCAGCATCCATTAAGGGATATGAACACCCATCTAAATATGAATCCAAATTCAGAGATCCAAAATATGATAATATATACACATATAATTAAGCATAATCAAGGTGAAATAATTCCTTTGATGAACCTATATGGGGAAATTAAAAAATTATAATATTCCCATATCTAGTAACTTACATAACCAACCATGAAAAAAAGAATTTGAACAAGGCTTATCACTGTGAATCCTCTACATGAAGATAATCTACCTGATCTCTAACTTTACATTATAACCTCTGAAGGAAAATAAAAATCTTATTCTCAAAACTAATTTCATTCCAAAGAAATATTTTCACACAAGAATTGAGATTTTATATAAAATAAATGGTCAATGTATGAAACATAAACTTTTGAACCAGTACAAGGTAAGAAATAAATTAAAAAAATGCCCTACTAGATATTGAAAGTGACTTATCATTATATGATTTCAATTGATTTATAACTATATCAGAAAATGTAGGTAATTTTTTTTCCAAAAAATAGAGAACATAATGATAGTTGATAGTGGGGAAACCCTCTATGACTCTCAAGGTTGAGAGAAATTCATGTTTACTATCCTAACTATACCTATTACCAAAATAATGGAATTATTTATTCATAATAATCTTCATACTTGAAACCTATTTGTAGGTATTGGAGATCCCATTGATAATCAAAATAATATATTCATAAACTCAGTAGAATAGGGTGAAATCATCTCTTCAAAAGAGATATAATGGTGATTCCAACCCTCTACCAGCCTACATTGTTTTAAAATCACCATCTATGACCACTTCAAATACAATGTGGTTATGATATTTTTCATTTATAAAAACATTAAATGTTTCAAAGTTGATCATCATGTTCGACTCCAAAATATCGTGTAATGTGCCCTTCATTCACACCATTAATATGAACAATGAATCTCATAAACATGAATAAAATCACAACTCATGTTAATAAAAGTATCCTTCAAACCATATTTATTTGATAAATAAAAATTGAAGATCCTTGTAATATTGTCAATGGATTTATCAACATCATGTTGATGAAAATGTTAAAATGTCATTCATTCCTCATGAGTAGATTAATAGACTCTAAATAAGTGAAAAAAATACTGAAATTTTCTATAATGGATTTAAGAAAACAAAACAGGTAAGGCCACTTTGGATAACCATCATAGAAATACGATTAATAGGAATAGTAGTCATGAATTTTAAAAATACAAGAGAAAAATAAATTTTCCTAGGTATTGAAATTTCATTATTTACTAGATCCATTAGAATCAGAACCCATAACTATAAATTCAACCATTCTTGAAGAAGAAATACTATAAATAAGTTCTTAATTATTATCTCTATATTAGAGTGGATGATATCTTAATAGACATGAATGAATCATTTAGAGAGTTTACCCAAACCAGAAATTATCTTAGAATTCATAAAAAATAAAATAATAATAATATCAACTACTCCTAGAATATCAGTAAGAAGATAATTTCCCCAGTATTAATTATTTTAGAAATAATATCATGGTGATTGAAGTTTTCATTAACTACATCAAAATTAAAATAATTCCATAATAGCACCCATTATTATTACATCACTGTATCTTATTCTAAATAATTACATCACTATGTTAATGGATGTTGAGAGGTTTTTAACATTAATAGACTTATAAAAAACTTAACATAATGAAATATTTATATCATCTTTTATAAAATATTAACTTTATAAAACAATTTAAGATCATATTTTTTAGGGAAGAATTACTACTATCACTTAGTCCAACTTCCTTAAAAACATAGAATCATCAATGTTCCTGAAGGATTCCCTCGGTGAAGAGAATTTAGAGGTTCTTTAGAAATTAAAATATAAATACTCAACTACCCAATGAAGATATTACTCAATATATCCTTAATTTTTTTAATTTAATAGTACAATCAATATTATTATTATTATAATGAACATTGTTTTAAATATTAAAACAATATACATATAATAAATTTAATTTTTCTAGAAATTATTACATCTAAATGAAATTTTCTACTTATGAAACATAAGATAGAAATAAATAAATATCAAATACTGATCAATGTTAATTAAATGATGAATAAGGGAACTAATACAATCCCAATATCTAAGGAAATACTTATATAGAGATGTTCTATCTTGTTTGGTAATGAAGGTTTAATTAACTTGTTTTTTTATACTTGGAATATTTTGAGAGTCATATTAAAAAAACGAAATAATACATATAAAATTGTAAAAATAAATATCAATGATATAGTCCTTAAATGGTTTAATACTCTCCCAAAACTCCATAAGAGCATTGAATTCAACAAACTGGATCGATTGTGTATTAAAACATAAATTAAAATATAAGATATAATTTTACATAGGCCTTAAATAGTGATATCAATTAATATAATATATAAAGGGGTAGAAAAAATTTTCAATATGATTCAATTCAAATGTAATCATCTGATGAATAGCTCTAAAAACTGAAATGTAATACATTTTATGATATTTTCTATACAAAATAGTCCTAATATCTTCAATACACACATTAAGAAAAAAGAATTTGTATCTCATTTTTTTATGTTTAACCTAATAAAGTTATTTAAATGATCCATTAGCCTTTTCAACCCTATTAATAATGGTTCTTTCTAAGATATATTCCTCTTTATAGTTTAAATTTTTTTTCAGTTAACTAGACCTCAAAAATTCCAAATGTAGATTAATCATTTATAATGTGATTTTCATTTAGACCCCCTACCCCAAATACATGTGGATTATTTTTAGATAAATATTTATTAGAACATTTATTCTTTCTCTATGAATTAAGACTCATTGGTGCCACTGATGTATGTTGGATAATAATGCACAATTAAACAACTAAATTACTATTATATTCCATCCATTGTTAAACATTCCTCTTTGATTTTGTTTCATGGGATTACATTGTTACAAAGACTTATTAAATATATTTCTATACTAATTTGTCATTCCTTATTATTCTATAGACTTCAAGGATTGAGCTTCTAGAAAATTAATATTTCCATCATTTACTTATTCAATATATTTCTATACTAATTTGTCATTCCCTATTATTCTAGAGTCTTCAAGGATTGACCTTTTAGAAAATTAATATTTCCATCAGTTGAGGTAGATATTGAATCTCCACAATTTTTTTGTTCTTAGTTATTCATTTTTTTCAAGATATTGAATCAATACCCAAATTTATTTCTTATTTGTTATCCTACAGTGTAACCACTTCTTGTGTCACCATTGATTGAACCTATATTGAACCGAATATAGATTCATTTAAAGTTTCTAATTCAACAACATTATAATTTTTCTCATCATCTTTCCTTCCAATACCAAAATAAAAAATGGAATCATTCTCTTTCTCATCCTCCTATACCATTTTGGTAAATGGTTTTCATTTTCCTTTTATCAAAATTTATGTGTTGTTTAGGTTATATTGCATCATCACTTAAGTATATTGAAAAAATATCTTACTCCTTTATATAATAAAAAACATCCATCTCTTGACGTTCCACTTTACCATGAACCTCTTCTTATATACCTTCAATTAAATTTATATTCACAATATATCATTCCCCCCAAATTGAAAATGGTATTTAAAATCATGTTCATATTATTTTCTAATAGATTACAAATTTTCTTTATTTTTGATAAAATAATTCTTATATATAGTACTGGTTGGATTTTCATTGGAAATAATACATATAAAAACACTATAGTTTTCAGCATAATTCTCTAAAATCATGCAAAAATTGTGAAAATTAAAAATTTATTCATATTAAATATGAATTTAATAATTATTTTTATTCAAAATAAGGTTTATCAAATAATATAATCATTAATAAATATTAGAATCTATTAAAATTATTTCACAAAATCCAAAATTAGAAGTTACCATGTTTTGATACAACTTAATAAGAACCTAAATTGATGAATTGATATCATTATATAGAAATATAGGAGAAAATATTTAAATAAAACCATATATTCATATATGTATTTTTGAATTAATGTTATTTTTTCTAAAGGGATTAAACTGAATTTCCCATTCAGATATATGGAGAAATTTTGGATTTATATTTATCATATAAATTTTAATCACTTTATAAACACATGATGATGAAATTAAAATGATATGATAATAATAATGATAGTAATAATAACAATAATCATCATGGAAATAGATTTTTTAGACTCTTGTAGACTTGTTTTATTTTTTTCAATAATGTATTCTCACTTTTCAGGGTAAGGTCTCATATTCCATTAAAATCATTATTCAAATGATGGAGATGATGATGATGATGACCATTATGTTAATAATAATAATAATTACTATGATGATAATAGTACAACAAATTATAATGGTGATGACTATGATGATAGGGATGATGATGATGAAAGTGATGATGATGATGACAATGATGATAACGATGCCAATGCCGATAATGATGATGGTGATAATGATGATGATACCAATGATAGTAAGAATGGAAGAGTTAAAAATAATAATAGTAATACTGATAATAATATATATTTGTTTTAGGGTATTATAAACAATAAACAACTCACACACCCAGGAACCCTAGAGGGTTTAACCCCATCCCCCACCATAAGGAATATTATGCACCCAATAGACTAATTTTCTTAGGTTTACATGGTATGAAGGTCCATGATCGTGATGTTCTAAATGACCATACAATAATATCCAAAATGAACATGAAGGAAATTAATTATAGGGACAATGGATTCCACCCAATAAATAGTAAATAAAAAATTAGAAGGAAAGGTTTTGGAAAACAAGAAAAACTAACCTCGTTTAGTTGGAACTAAATTACAATATTATTACAAAATTAACTTTAATATTCATTATATAAAAAAATCATCACATTAATAAAATTAATTATACAATTCATAATTTTAAAATAATTACCATTATGATATTACAATCATAGTTCTTTGAATCAAAGAATAATAAATTTCTCTCATAGACTTCATAGAAAGTAATTTTTGAAACACCACTTCATAAAAAAAATCATATTTTTTCATATCAAGTCTATATGACGTTTCTATTTGAGATAAGTCATCATACTCAACATATAATCATATTCCATTAATCATTTCCAGATTCATTTTTTATTTATTTCATCATGAATATGAATGAGAATGCGGAGTTTACACCATGATTTAGTTTTTTTGCCTTGTTTTTAGAAACTATGTCCTTGTACACCACCCAGTTCAGATCCCACCAATATCCCCAACCTCCCTAATTGTTTTAAACCACGTGTAAGAAGCTCAAATCCTAGTCAAACACCCCTCCATTTATTTCATTCAAATGGAGAAACATTTTCATCACCATTTATATATCGAACTAACTCAAGTTACCTCAGTGAATGGACAAATCAATACTAGATTTATACTACCTATCAGACTCTTAGAATTTATCATTTAAATAAATTTTATAATTTAACAACCTTCTATGGTTCAATGTGACGTATTTTTTATTACAACCCCACTAAATATTCATCTTATAACCACATTCCCATTGATCATTGGCCTTTGAAACTTTAGAATTACCTCATTGATGATCATGTTAAATTTTAATTGATTCCTTCCACCACATGGGTTCATTCGATCCCATATATCCTTCAATATTGATTTTACTACTCCTCCCCTATTATGTTTATCACATTCATGCATATCAACCACAAATAACTAAACAGTCATTCCAATTGGTAAAATATCTTTATCATTATTATTATAAAACCTCTCTTTATTCCCATGACATAAGCACTATTAAAAAATCAAATTATTCATTAAATTTTTAGATTCAGGGTAAATTATAGATAAACATGAATAAAAAATAGTTAATTATACAATATATAAGCATATATGATTATTAAATTCCCGATTTTGACTAAACATTACACACATAGAATAGATTGAGACACCAAAAATCTGAAAATGAGTATAAATAGGGACTTGATCACATGAAATTATCAAGATCATGTTTATCCCCGGGGTCATGATCCATAGAAAATTGAATTTTCACATCTAGGTAAGGTAACTAGTAGAGGGGAATAAATGAAATGATAAAATAGTAAAGTATTCAAAATTTCATTACTAAAAGGATTCCAATGAATCATTTTATCTTGTGAAGAACATGTGTATGTACTAATGATATTTCTAGTTTTAGCAGAATATTTGTTGTCTTAGATAATTAGTCATTAGATGTAATAAAAATATATAAATAGGAATCATAATCATGAAATGAATTAAATATAGGCATACATATAAAATTATCAATAAATAATTTGATAGAAAAATACATACTAGGAAACTAACTTGAGTGTTATTATATATAAGATTATGGTTCATTAAAAGTCATTTATATAGAATAATCCATGTAATAAAAGATAAAAAAATTGGTATCCTAAAAAACCCCCTCCTAAAGAAATCAATAACTTCAGATTTATCATTGATACGTCTCCACATAAAATGAGACTAAATAGTTTCTTTAATGATTATTATATTATTTATTTCTTTTACTCTATCCTAATATAATTACAACAATTATTCAAAGGCATGATCAACATTTTGATTTCAAAAATGTTTCCACTCCAAAAGTATTTCTTGACAACAACATAAATACTTTTAATCATAACTAAATGATTTATATAAAACATAAATAATTAGTAATATTTATATATAATTACTTATATAAAAAGGATAAACCCTCCCACCATTGATAAGTACTTTCAATTCCAATAATAAATTTGTTTTTTTCATCAATAATAAATAGTAGGAAAATAACATACCTTTGGCTCCCCTAGAACCTAAAGTAGACTAGGTCAAAAAGTTTTATAAGACCTCTATGATACCTTTCCCATTTAGAATACCAAAATTCATGGTATGATATATTTCATTTCAATGTATACATAAGACTTATTCAATCTATTTTTTACCATCATGGAATCTCTTAATGGGATAGAATTTCTTTGAGCTATAGTATGATTCACTTGTCAACCTAAATAAAGAGAATTATATTATATATTTATAAGACTTGGGAAGGGGTAAAAACCCTTGCTACCAGAGTGAACAGAATCTTACCTTGACCATCCATTACAAGAAGGACCCTTCCCAAATAGTTCTCTAAAATAGAGAAGATAATAGTTTAGATGGGATCACCTTGACCACCTCCTATTAAACAAGTGATGTTCCCATCATCTAAAAAATTTATATCCACTATGATATGAATAAATAAAATAATTTACTTTACTTAGTTGATAAGGATATTATTAAAAAAAAATTATCAATTCAAAGAAATTATAATCCAAATCCATGGTATTAAATTCATTTATCACAAATGGTTTCAAATAAAAGTTACCACCCCTGTTGGGAATCATTTAAAGGTTCATAGATATAGAATTAAAAAAGGGTGTAATTTAATGGTACATGCCATTATAAAACTAACAATATTCCATGAGATAATAATAAAAGTGTCTCGTGAAATATGGTTAGCGAAAAATCATGTCAATGATTTTTTTAAATAGAATTATGAATGGAAATTGTCCTAAAAATTGATTTCATAAGTATTAATAACCATGTGAACCAAATTAAATAATTTGTGAATTCACCACCCTATAAATAAAAAAGTGTTAAAAATAAAAATTATTATAATATATAGATATTATCTTGTACCACATCCTTGTATGTCTAGAACAAAATGTTGTTGAATCTATCCAGTCTAGGAGTAATTTTTGTTTTTATACCAAAGACCACCTTCATTATCTCTAACTCTAAAGGATGTCTAATTTGTATTGTATTATCCTATTCGTTTAGCTAGTTGGGAATTACATCACTAAGTAATGAATCACTAACAATAGGGATATTGAAAATTTTCTTATAATATGAAAAAATATTATTCAATATATCAATTCAATTTTTATTAATTAGATCACCTACATTATGTAATTAAAGGGAACTCTATAGAATTTTATCTATTTTGAGTGATTTAAATATATTTTAGTTCATATTCTCTCATTGATCTATTAAAACCCTAATTTCTCTTTTAGAATAACTTTATTCATACTAAATAGAGAGTTCAGATTGTTATTTATTTCAACCTCACTATTAAGTCTCTACTCAATGTAACTATTAGCATTGAAATTTTTAGTATACATGATACATTACTAAATAAAAGAGATATACCAATCTATACATATAAATCATTCCTTATACTAGGACCTTATCATCATTTTAAATGACTTTAGCTTTACAACATAAGAAATATCATCACTTCCCCAATTGATAGAATTATAGAACAAATACAAAATTTTAATGTTGTTTAGGTGTTACATTAATTAATTATTAAAACTAAGAGGAAGGTAAAATTTTAATTGTCCTTTAATTAATCATACCATAATGTGGTGATGGTAAAAGTTCAGTCGTGATAGAGTAATACAAAAAATAGAGTCCCAGAGATCTAAGGGAGATTTATTAATATAATCCCAATTCACTTTACTATAATCCATTTTAAATTAATTAATTATATACAAATTATATTCTATACCAATACGTTATAATTCTAAAATATTATTTATATAGACACATTCCTTGAATTACTTGTTGAAAATAATTAGAGTAACATTCCATACATTCTCACCCTTGCCCAAAATAGTGTTGAAGTGGCCTAAAATCAACCATGGATCCTCAATACTCTCTCATAGACTAACTGAATCTTATAAAATAATAATAATTCATAATACCTATTATTATAATTATTTCATGAAAAAACTGATCACTAAGAGAGTAAATTTCACATGTAATAACTTTTCCACCTATGCTAGTAACTAAAAAACCATCAACTAGGAATGATAAATGATGTGTAAGGTTAACATAGTGGTGGAGATATTATTTATTCCCAGCAGGTAGTAACTGATTATTTCTAGAAAACATCCCCCATAAGATAATTATGACATGGTTTCATTTAAAGAATAAAATTTATGCAAATGTTTATAAGGATATTTTAACAAATAGCAATAGGTTTTTAAATTTTATTGAAACTTGAAATTAAAAGAACATTAATTTTTATTTTTCATTTCCCATTTTCCCGTATCATATTTTTCTTCTAGATACCTAATTTATTAACTTAAGGGTATGAATTGGAAAAAAAAGTCTTGTTATAAGTTTTAGAATTTGAGAAAAATGTAAAATTATAACATGATTCCTCCTCCAAAATAAGATATTACTACACGTAAGAAATTTGAATCATCATTCAAAATAGAGTTTAAAACATAACCCTAGATCTTGAAAATTCAAATTATCTAAGAATATTTAGATTATAAGATAGTAATATAAAATATATAAAGTGTATGGGAATAAAACCTTAACCTTGTTGGATGTAGAGGCTATTATTGAGTACCATTAATCCATGGATACAGGCATGTAATAATAATAATAACTATAACAATATAAAAATGACCATGTCAAATATAAGAATTATTATTTCACTAAAAAATTTAATAGAATATATAGTAAGTAGAGTTTTAGATATTATATAAACTATACGACAATTACAGTAAGAAGAAAAGAGAATAAAAAATAAATGTATCAATCATCCTAGTTAGTAGTCATAATATATCAATTTGATCCCGGATCATAAATTTCAAGAGGTTATTTCCAATCAAATTAAATTACTAATGATATGGTAATAATTATTCTCCTTATAACTGAGTAATACCTATGTATGATCATATTTTTTGTTGGGAAAATATTGAACCCTGCATTATTGAATTAATGAGTTTTTCTTTTTATTAATGAATCCATGAAATAGTTGGGTCCTTGCAATATATAATAATATTTATCAACAATCATGTCTAAAAAGTTGTTAACTCTATTGGACTCTATTAGTTGGACAATATTATCCTTTATTCGATAATTCTAAACATCATCACTATAATCCTATTTTTGGTGTATAATACCTTTAACGTTTACCTAATGTAAAATAAAACCATGTGAATGTGAAAAATATTGACCATGAAGGAACTTCTCAAACACTAATATAATTGTTAATATAATGTTTACTGAAAATTACACTACCTTTAAAATGGTGATACATATAAATAATTAAAATCAGATCCTCCTTGGAGGAATCTATGATAACGATAATGCTTCAAGACCTTAGATATATTCTATCAATATTCTAAAGGAAAGACCTGAGGCAACCACGAACCCATGTGTGACCACAAGAATTGGATATACAATTTCAAAAGTTTCCAAGAGGTCTACATTCATATCCGATGAACATATAATTGAAAAAATCCTAAAATTCCTTTTATTTAACTATATTGATCATGGTTCACTTTTTTACTTGATTATACCATCTCGTTAAATTTGAAATATTGTGAGGCTTCCCAATAATCCCATAAAATTTCATTATCATGAAAACAAAAATATTGAATTGGTAGGTTGGTGATGAACGTCTTATATTTTACCATATACAACTTCAATCTACATATTAGATCCCAAAATACAAATTTTCATTCCCACCCCTAGTATTTCATTCTACTAACTCACATCCACATTTTGTGGTGAAATCCCTTAGGATCAACCATCATTATTTACATTCTTATAAATCAACCTAACATTTATTTTTGATGGATTCTTCAACTACAACAATACAAGATTTATTAAACACATATTTCTATACAACTGGTGAATTTTTTCCATGAGATATCTTTCCCATCAACCATTTCCCATCGTAAACATTTATAGCCTCCTATAATTATTCTCAGTGTTATCCTTCAGAGATATATATGGATTAAAAAATAGACTTAAAATATTTTTTTAGTAAAACTAAATATTATTCATTCTAGATAGAAAATATAAAAACATTTGAAATATATTTGAAGAGAAATTCAATCCATAGGGATATAAAAAACAACTCTATAATCCGAATTGGAACTAAGATGAACATAAATGAGAATTCTTGTATAATGACCATAAATAGTACCATTATTAACTCTATCCATATTAATATGTATAGAAATTTTAGAAGGAATATAAAATAGAATTATAGGATACAAAACTATCCAATTAAATCATAAGAATAAAATAAATTATTATACTTGTGTGTTCTTAGGATTAATATTATTATACTGAATATCCAATTCATACAAAAAATCATACCTTTTTCAATGCCACAGAACCAACACCCCACTCATGATGCTTTATATCTAGTAGAGTGAAATATGATATAAATGTATTCCTACCCAAAAATTACGAAATTAGTTTTGAAAAAACCAAGACTCCTATAAGTTGATGAACCATATCTTTGATTTTAAATAAATTTCCACCCGTAATTAATAATTACCCACAGATAATTAAACTTTTCCAAATATTAAACCCATTTGATATATCATCTCAATTACCAATCACAAGAATTGTATCCACATTATGCATTATTCAATTACATCATTCATGTTTCTAAATTGTGTTCAATGAATATCTTTTAATTATTCCTCATGAGTGGGTAAAGAATTAACATCTTTCATTGTATTAGTATTCCTTGATATGGATTATAAGCTTCTTCTAACAATAATTTCATTACCAATATCATCAGATAGGGTTGTGTTCAAACTCTAAATATCATAATTGATATCACTATTTCCCTTTACTCCCATTATACTCTAAATAATGATAATGATAATAATAATAATAATAATAATAATCTTCAATGATCTAGTAATGAGTATTTAAAACAGAACTCATGAACCCTTTATTAAATGAAATAACAATATTTTAGTGGGGGAGGGAGTATTTATTGGGAAATTAAGTATATACCAATATCCAAAAAAATAGAAACCACTATATTCATTCATCAAAATATTTAAGTAGACTTCCATGGCTTTTCTCCCATTAACTTTGATCATCCTAAATTTTACAATTCCTGAAGAACTTATACTTAACGAATATTATAATAGGTATAAGTGTATTATTTATGATTTAATAATACATAGTTCTATGAAAAGATTAATTATAATTCCTTTTACCTATTATTTTTCTTAAGGTGGAATCATCAAACAAGGAAGTATTTCCTTTTATAATATCATTCATTCACATAAATTTTTTCCAATATTAATTTTAAGTGACATCTACCAAGTTTATAGTTTTTAAAAATATTTCCATATTTTAATTAATACAACGATACTAAATAATAACATTGAACTACCGTAAGGATATATCCCTTTTCTCTAATAGTGTTCCATCCACCTCAAATACAACCTAATCAACAAAAACTATTTAAAAAAATTATATATATTTTGAGTGGCCAAGTTTGTTTCACCCTAACCATGCTAAGACAAAGATTGGTCACCCAATATTGGGACCTACTACTCTAGATCTGCAACCCTTTGATTCATTTGATTCACCACATTTATAACCTTCTCATCATTCACTATGTTTTTTCCTTGAGTTTTGAGTATTTATATATAGTTCACCACAACCCTGCTTAGAATAATCAAAATTTCCCACCTTTTGGAATTGCTACACATGATGTAATAATAACTAAACATCCCATGAAATAATATTATCCCCATAACGAAAAATATATTTTAGACACCTTGAAATGTCAATGTGTTGATCCCCACTAGTACCTTGTACATAAATACACTACTTCATAGTTAGGATTATAATATTCTGAGAATATCCCTATCATTGATAAGAGGTTACATTACATTATACCCCGTCAAATATGAATGTGAACAATTTATATTATTTTTAATGATGTATTTAAAATGAAAAATAGTCGTATAAATTGAAAAAGATTGAAATTTATCAAAATCAAATTTTATATTCACTTCATTATTAAGAATGTAGTGAATTATTTTATTAGTCACTGTATATTTACAGTTAAGTTCAACAGAAATCATTTCATGATGGTGTAAAGAAGATAATTGTATTAATTTATTCATTTAATTGGTATAAAAATAAATAATAAAATTACATACAATATCTTAGGGTTCCATTAAATACAATTTAATCCATTTATTCTAACCCAAAGATGTTCGCATTATTATTTATAATCAAATGGAATACAATTAAAATTAAATTACATAACTCACAGAATATAGAACATTAAATTGATCAATCTAATGGCCAATTCCTTTTTTAAATATATAGAAGTGAAAATAAAATGGATAAAATCATGGTCGTGATAAATACACTTCTAATTAGAGAGGCCCCAAATAGAGTATAAAGGACATACATTATCTTGTACCTTCCAAGGACTCAACCCCATTGAAAAAGAGATTTATGTGATAATAGAATTATTAAATTGGTCTAAACATTCAATAATTTCATAATTATACGAAAATAAAATAGGTATACTATATTTAATGAAAATTATCCCAAGTGCTGTAAAAGTAGAAAAGGATCATTTGTTACCTGAATCATCCGATTCCTTCATGATAACAAATTCATCTCTCTGAGTCCCTTGGGCATAATTGATGTTCCTTTACTCATCAAAATTATTTATTATTTGGAAAAAACAATTAATGGTCAACATCCCTATCTCATAGAAAATTCTTGTAAATATATATACTACATCTTTAACCAAATTACCACTACTCCCTTCCTTGAAAACCGCCAACAATAATAATGATAACGACAATGGTAATGATAATAAAAATGATAATTATATTGATAATGGTAATGATAATAATAATCATCATTAACATAATTATAACAATGATGATGATGATGATGGCGATGATAATCACAATAATGAAAATAATAATTAATGTATGTTTACAAACTGTAAATACATTCACTTCCAAGACACAAAGATGGATCAAGAATAATACCTCCCCATGAGGATTATCAATCACTGAATAGGTTCATTACAATGTTATGGAATATAAGCCCTGTAACATCCCAAAATAGAGATACTTCCAAATGGATCCTTGAGATAGTACATTACATAGCATCAAGTACACCGTCCTGTATTCCAAAAGCTATCGAATAGCAGTTAGTGTCTAATGATAGTATGTTTGGGAAACTATACCCTTATGATCAGAGTTGAACAACAATATATAAAATTAATAAAATAGTGGAAGAAGAGAAAAATTGATATGTAAATATAATACTAACAATCAATATATAATGAATGAATAATCATGTACGAACATGATACAATGTAGAATATGTAAAAATACATCTGGAAATAAAATATATAGTGTTGGACTACCATGAATAAATAAATACGAATAAGAAACCAACTCCAGGGGCATCCTAGTACAACCTCAAAAGCTAATTCAAACATCTCATTTCCCATCCTTGTCTAAATTATTGAATAATAGTATAGAAAATTGTCAACCTCATAACATGAAATCGAGTGATCTATTTTGGTACCAAATGATGGCCCGAGTTGGGTTTGAGATAAACTCAACATGCCACCACAAATGGTATCTAATGAAATGAAGTTCATTAATATGAATTGAAACATTTTGAAAGTATAAATAATAAACTGTAATCAAATAAATTTAATCATGTTCATCTCAGGTTCCTCATATATACCTGGTTGATCATATTTTCTTCATCAAAAGATGGATTTTATGTGAACATGCCATCATGTATTTATATGCATATATTTAATCTTATTTATGCATAGATATGTATTTCCTACAATGGAACTGAGGCATAATACTAAGTAATCAATATATAATAATAATTATTACAATAATAGATTTTATTTATATAAATAATGTAAAATAACATACATCTTCTAAGGGTATGGATTTCCATGCCCCAAAATACCAAAAAAGGATGTGAAGATTCATGTCCAACATCACAATCATGGGTGTGAGTCTTCATTTCCAATAAACTAAAATGATGTTGTATTCCATGTCTAACATTCTAGACCAGGGGGAATAAATAATCCAATATAACAATAATAACTGAGGCCTCTTAGTAATAATCATGTATAAGGTGATCCCACTTTCACTATGATCCCTTATCCTAGGCTTTCTATAAGGAGGAACACAGTGTTGTTCAATGTGTTGTGTATCTCATATGACCATTGAGCCCCTTCATGGTATTCTTACCAGGGAATACAAAGTTAACTCAAGGAGTAATAATTAATTCTACCCTTTTTAGTCACATAATTTGTATATATAACCCATGCACATAGTAAAGAGTGTTAATGGGACACGTTAACTGTCCATAATAGTTGGTAATATACATTGTCAAAGGTATTTCATAATCCATGAAAATAATATGTGATAAATTGCATTTGATTCATCATGATCATTCCATTTGACAATTAAATTCATACATTTGGGAAATTTAATTAATAATAAGAAATAATGTCATTGAAATCAAACATGAAAAAACATTATAATTCCATATTTATGTTGTTCCTTCACAACCATCAATCATAAGGTAAAAGGATCAAGGACTAAAGGGTTTTATCCAAAAATCCTATTAAATCATTTCATTCAGTTTATAAATTATTCGTACAAATGAAATGAGTCAAGAATAATTTTTAATAATGAAATTATTATCCATGTGTATAATTGTATAACTAAGCATTCATTTAATTATGTTAATGATGTCCCCTAGAAAGTGGAAAGCACAACTCACACAAAGGGGTGGTTTGGTAGTGTAGACAAAAAACCATAATTAATGGAATTTATTTAAACTCGCATTCAATAATGTTTTAGGTTTAGTTAATTGACCTATAATAATGTAAGAGGGTTATAGATCATCATATAAGCATTAAATTTATATAATTTAATTTTAAATATGAGATGCAAGAAAATTCTATTCTGTGTCACATTGACGTATGTTGTAAATGAGAAAACTCTTAAGGGAAATCATTTAAATCACCAAAATATGAAAAACAAATTTATTTTCCTTTATCATTCTTTGATTGGAGTAAATATTTGTGGAATATATGAAACTAATAAACACCCTGAAAATAAATCATATGTTCTTGTATAATGGTTGTATTAAAAATGAGAGGAGAAGATAGAAAAAGGTGAAAGGTGAGCTGTAGTCTTACCTATAGTATTCTAACGTGATGAATGGTATCTTATTCATACTAAGAATTAAGTGTAAACCTTATGAAATATGAGATGTGGAAGATGGGACATGGAAGGTGCACCTCTTAGATGAATTTTGGAGAAATAAAGGGTAAAAAACATTAATGATCATATGAAGAACATTTTAATTCCACCGGGTTTGGAAAACCATGCCCCAACCATGTGTCTCTCACTTCCTAAGAGCCACACCCCCTCTCCCAAGTTTTACATGGTTAGACAAACCATGTGAAACCCATACGATCACCTATGCAGTTTTCTGTAGAAATTAAAAATGGTTGTGTGGCCTCATGTGGATAATTTGTCCAGCCATGTTACACCCTTTAGGATCGATATGGATAAGGTAAATGGTTAGAACTAATTATGTGCATTCCATACAACTCCCTTTGGATTTATAAAAACTAGTATTTCAATGCCATCTTCTCCCAAAATATTAATGATTTCCCTAGAAACCTATTAGAACATAAAATCCATCTAAAAACATTTCTTTTTTGTGTTTCAACAGTCAAATTTACATTTGTAAATATTGATTTAAAATTCATCCCATCCTCTAAAAAAGTTCCAAAACTATTATAAATTCCATACATTTTTTAAAAAAAAATCTTCATGTCTCCCTACCTTAAAACTTTTAATCCCTTAGAATCCTTGGGGAACAATGAAAAAATCACCCAACCTACATGGTTCAATAATTTCCCCTCAAATACTTGTGTAGTGTTTTAAAATTCTAACACACATATAAGAATTCATTCTATGACACACCACTTAAGTCATTAAAACTTGATCCATTATTCATATTCAAAATTGAAACATCAAGATGTTTCTTATTCATGCTCTTCAAACCTAAGACATGATCATGTCATTATCACTCCCATCAACTTGACTATTGTGATATCAACCACATGTTATTTATGGAGTGGTTAATTTTGATCCATGGTGCTTACACCATCATAATTTTCTAATTAAGAAAACCCATTGAACTCCAATGATTCACTTGGAACATTTCTCAATTTAGTCAAGGGGTATAAGTTTTAATTGACGATGCTTAACCTGTTCACACCAGATTATCCTGATAAAACAAAAACATACCATTACATTAAACCTCTCTCAACACAATAATATTCTAGATGTGGTTCCTCACCAACTTAATCCAATCAACAATGGGAAGATAAAATGAATCCAATATTGGACTACTCTTTCCGAAGACACTTTGTTTTAATAACCAATAAATAATAAAACCAATATTAATTTTGTTAATCCAAGGAACTCCAATTATACCCTGATCATGCTCCAAAAATCTAGTAACTAGGTTTTGGTAATTTCTATAACAACTGAGCACCACTAACAGCACAAAAAACACACCTTAACATGGTCATCGTGTTCTGGACCCCAGGAACCATTCATTTCCTAACATACATTTGGTACCCTACCTGGGGCGCACACACATTACCAAAATGATCATTAAATTAATGATTGTTCCCACTGGCCAAAACTAGTTCTTTTAGTGTGTTTTTACCTTATAGACACACACCCTAGGAAACTACACAAGAGGTTACCCATCCTAATTACAACTCTAGGCCAGTAATTCTTAACTATGGAGTTATGATCATGTAGGCTTTAAAAAAAACGTTTTGCCTTATTTACATGAGTCATATCATTAATTCATTTAACCCTTCAATGTTATGGGGTGTTACATTCAACCCCCTTTAGAGCACATCAGCCTCATTGCGAACCCTACATCTCAAGATATAAAATTCCACTTCAATACTGGATGGGTTACTCCTCTAATACCAATTTAATAGTTAGGCCCCACTGACAGCACATACACCCTGCCTTAACAAGGTCATTAGTTATTGGTCTTCCAAGAACCTTTATTCACCCTAGAAACATGTGTTCCCCTTCATTGGGACATCCTATATTCTCATGTGGAAAATAATACTGATGAATGTACCTATAAGAAAGAAACATGTTATTTCATTGTTCTTTTCCCTTACACACGCCCAAAAAAATACCCCAAGAGGCCACCCAACCCGACCATTACTCCAGGATAAACATGCTTAACTGTGTAGTTAAAATCAAGTATCCTCCTAAATAGAATGGTGAAACTCATTGAAACGAGTCACATTATTTAGAATTTTAACCAATTAACATTCTATGTTGTTACAAAATCCCATGAAAAAAATGGTCATTTATGTTTTTGGGCCATAACACATAAATAGGTGTATACATAATCCATCACCCTTGTATTATTAGACATTAATAATATCAATAAAGTATTAAAATAAGTTCAATATAACCTCAAATTTAACTACTATAATAATAGTATCATGTCCAATGTAGTACATTATTAATATTTTACAAGTAAGAAATTGTTATATAGATAATATGTCCAAATATTAACAACACCCATAGAGGAAAATAATGGTATCTTTCTTGGTGATCGAGTGAAATAATTGGTTGATGTCTAGGATTCTGTCCTTGGACATCCTAAATGGGAATCACAATATAATTTAGGATATACCAAACATCCATGATTATCAATTTTCTTAGAATGAAATATTGTAAGAGTCTATTTATATAGAAACAGGTATTTTTAAATTTATTTATTTTACTCGGCATAAACTGAGACTTTCTCAATGTACCCAAGATAATGTCATGATAAGGGGAATGATCATAACTAATTCAAGAGTACAAAAAAATGATATCAATGATTACCTATAAAAACCAATAAAAACCCATAATTTTAATGATAAAGTTCCCATCATAGTTTCCAACAAACCACATCATACAACTCCCAAATGGATAGTATAACTACCTCTAGAAAACTTCTTTTGTAGATATTGGCTATATATTCCAATGCATCATCACCATATAAACACTCTAAATTTTTCTTCTATGGCATTTTTGATGGTTTAAGAATGATCCCTAAGGCTCATAACCATCCCTTTATATAAATTTTTATGAGACCTTACTATATTCATCCAATTGTGACATAAGGAAAAATAAACATACTCATATTAAGGATTTCTAGCATAACAACCAACTCCATATGTATAATATGGATCATATTACCTTAAGATACCAACGGTAACTATGATCATTCAAACATTCCACCATAGTCCAATTTCTATTAACATTGTTTTCCAATAGTATTGTACACCACCAATAATTTCATCGTTGTGCTTCTTCTAAGCACTGAAACTCCATAGAAGCATTACATTTTTTAGGCCAATAGCACACCTAGAGCCCACATCTAACATCCATACTCAATCCAATACCAAAACTAAGTTTCATCACATGATTCATCTAAAGGACTAGAAACCCTAAACTAATAGCCTCAGGAACATCCAAAATTTGATCGGATCATTCCCAACTGGTCTTTTATGGTCACACTCCCTATAATTTTAATAACATGTTTATTTAAATTTTAGGTGATTCTCCCCACAATAAGAGTGTCCTAGTAATCATATATATAGAATGGGAACTCAAGTCATAGTAAAAACACCTTACATCACTGAAAACATGTGACATACGGGATAATCATACTTATATTATGTGACAAATAATGAGAAAAGAAAAACCATCCAATTAAAAGTGGGAGAGATTAGATTCACTTTAGGGACACACATGAGACTCTCCTTAGTGGTTCCAATGGATTAGATAGTTTCCAAAAAACCTATATATTTCACTATATTATATATTAAACAAAGATACAATGAATGAAAATGTTTCATACTATGATAGAAAAATAGTGCTACATGATTACCCTATATTTTAATTTATTAGGACCAACGAAACTACATCTCCCATAGTCATATTACCCCATATGATTGTTAACCTGGTTGATAACTCCCAGAATCAGCCATCATTGAAAAGAAAGGGTAACATGGACAACTACGTTGCTGAAAATTACCTATGAATGTTTAAGACATAAAGATCGAGTATTACATGATGTTCATGTTCGAAATAAGGGTAAATTTATCACCCACACACCAAACACGCTGGGTGTTATTCTAAAATCTACGATTCATAGTGGAGTCAAATGAAACCCAAATAATAAATATCCCCAGTAACCCTTCTCAAAAATTTACCAATGATAATTTTTCTTTGAGGGTACTACCTGACTCAGGCTAGACCCTTGTTAAGATGAAAATCATTTTCTTTTTAAATAGGTTATTCAATGAAGATTTCTAGGATTAATGGCCTATGTTCTATGATTATTGTAAAATCAATTGGTCAAATAAGACCTATGGGAAGCATCC
The DNA here is from genome assembly GCA_963277665.1 of Viscum album. Lineage (NCBI taxonomy): Eukaryota > Viridiplantae > Streptophyta > Magnoliopsida > Santalales > Viscaceae > Viscum > Viscum album. The sequence continues at coordinate 394,087,993 of OY728151.1, read as the reverse complement.
ATGTTCCAATCCATGATAACATTTTTAAACTATGCTTACTCATGGAATAAAACATGGAACACCACATGAAGTTTTCAGGTCTTAGGAATTTAATTGATTCTCATTTATCAAAACACTTAAAGATTATCATTTATAATGGATATCAGGTACCAGTTATAAAAGAAAATTATACTAAGAAATTTACATAGCTTACTCAATGTATCATAATAAGAAAATTGTATAATAATTTAATTTTAAAAATTTAATTATAATTTTTTAACAATGAAATTATCACAAAAAGGTTAAATTAATGAAAATTTCATTCCATGATATAAATTAAAACATAATTTAGGTTATAATTGAAATTTTAATTAACTAAAGAATCATATAATCATGTTTAAAAAAAATCCTTGGGTTTTATCATTTTAAAAGGGATCAATTTAGTAAGATTCCACCATAAATTTATATATAACCCATATAATTGGTATCAAACACATTAAATAAATGTCAAATAATTATCCCTGGAATACACCCATGGGGTTATGTACCTAGGAATATAAATATAATGTTGTCCTATGAGGGACCTATTAGTATATACTATGTCCGTCTAAATTTAACCAAATAACTATTATTTTAATTTAATTTGGAATCACTCACTTAGTGGGTTTATCTCGAAAGTATATTATTACATGAACCTCATTCTGAGGTCAATTCCAATATAAATCGTAGGAAAAACATCATTTAGAAGTCTAAATTTTAAAAAATTATATTTATATAATTTCATAGTCAGATGAATCATCATTCCTACATTATAAAAGTAAAAGGATTTATAACTTACAATTGGAACTTCATGTAACAACAACGAGACATTTCCAGCTAGTAAGATGAATAAAATAGGTCATATATAATTATTTGATCATATGTATCACCATTACTCATTTATAGAAATACCTACTTCATAAATTATAGTTGGAAACTATTTAACCAAAATCAAATAAAATTTCATCTTGGGAAACTGTAGTTCATTGGATTGAACATATGATAATTAGTTAGATAAGGTGACACTGTCAAGATATATAGGAAAATAACTTTTATCATGATTCATACACGTTAATAACAAATTTTATATCTCACTTTGTCTTTGAAATAATCCTTATCACAATTAAAGTACATCCTTTCATGCAAATATTCAAAGCAACTAGAAATACATACAATAAAATATACATAGAATGACATAATTCATGGAATTAAATTCATTAGGTTCCTACAATGAAGTAGGAATAATAATCACCTTCCACACCAATCCATGGGTAAAATACTATAATTCCCATAAATTAGTAAGTAATGTAGATGTACATCAATCACTCGAGGTGGAATAGTAATATACTATAATAAAAACAACACGAATAATCATACTTCAAAAAAATGATATTTCCATCATGTGATGGTTGGGAGGACCCATAAATGATCTATTTACCAAGTGTATGCACATTTTCAATCTCTTGTCTACATCTGAAAATAGTATGAAAAAGGAGTAAAACCCCTCTAATACCACTTTGTAACATCCTAACCTAAGAGACACTAAAATAGTTTTTTCAGATGGTTCACCACATAGACTCAAGAACACCTCCATGTACACCATATGATACCTACTTGGAGAGAGGGCTTAATGAAGGTATATTTGGGAGACATAACAACATGATCAAAGTAGCATTGATGTATATAAAAATAACATAACAATGGGGGAATATTTATAATAGAGAAATGAAAGACAATACTAAAATTCAATAAACAATGAATGATTAATCATTCAATAATGTGGTAAAATGTACAAGAATCATATATATATCTTATAATAAAATATGTAGGGATAGAATAAAAAGAATAAATAAATTAAACAAATACTCCAACACTAGGGGTATCCTGAGTACATGCTCAACCACTCTCCCAATATCCCATGTCTAACCATTGCCTAAATGGAAGAAAAATAGTATCGACCATAGTCTAACTCTAAGAATGAAATATATAGATATTTTGCAGTACTAAATAGAATCCTTAACTAGGAGTGAGATAAAAATTGTAGTAAACAACCAAAAATGTATAATTTAATCATTTATATGAATATAAAATGAAGCATTGTGTCGGTATAAATAATAAAAAATAAGTATATAAATTTTATCAGATCAGACTCAGGTTCCTCAAGGACACCATTACAACTATACCGGCTTTGGACTAATTTTAATTTTCTCTCAACGTGACACAAATGTATACATAATAATATGTGTATTGTAGTGATATACATTATGTTATAAGGATATGAGAAATATGATCCAGAAATCCATATAATAATAATAGTTGAATGTTATTATCATATAAATAATGGAACACGACCATGAATCTAATAGAGGATTTTGGGAACCATGTTCGAAAATCCCAATAAATGATGGGAAATTTCGAATCCAAAGTACTAATCAAGGGTGTGACTTTTCATATCAAACAATCTAATATTATAGGAAATACTATTTCAAACATCCTAGACCAAGGGGATATAAATCATCCAATCCAAAACCCCTGGTTGAGGTTTGATAGTAATAATCTTTTATTGGGTTATCCCAATTCCACTATGATCCTTTAACATAGGTGTTTCATTAGGGGGAACCTATTATCACTCAGGTCATAGTGTATGACATCTTCCCTATGAGCCCATCAAAGGCATTCCAATTTGGGTATTTAAAATTTAATTAAGTCATATTAAGTCATTTAGCAATTCAGTCACATCATTTTTAAGGATAACCCATACATATAATAAGGAGTGATAAGGGGTCATGTAAAGTGTCCATAATAGTAGGCATCATACATGTGAAAAGGGTTGTCATAATCTATGGGAATTATTGATACTAAAATCAATATGATTTATCGTGATCATTCTATTTTAAAATTGAATTTATACATTTGGGAAATTTCATTTATAAAAATTAATGTCATTGATATCATTGGTTCTACTATATTCTAATTTGTTAATTAACTCGGTCTATCATTGTCATCAAGAATAAAGTAAAAGGATCCACTATCAAGGGGTTTTATCCATCCCTCAAATCAATTAATTTCATTCAATTGATAAATTTCCCTTACTATTGAAATCATTTAAGAATATTGTTTAATAATATAATTATGAGTCAAGTGTAAAACTGTATGTCTAACCATTCATTTAATTCCATTAATTCATTAAACAAGAAATTTTAAAGAACAAATCACCCAAAGGGTGGTTAAATAGTATATAAAAACAATATTAATTAAGAGGATTTATCCAGACTCACCTTACCTGGAGGATTAGGTTTAGGTCATTGTCTCCTAACCATGTAGGAGGGTTCTAGGTCATGGTGTATGCATTTTATTTATTTAATTTCACATATAAGAAGAAATTCACGAAATGTACGACACATGGAATAATGAAACCAGTTATAATTTTGGAAATTTTTATTTAATGAAAATATATCACTTACTTTATACCATGTATGCTTCACTCATCCATTACTATGCTTTGAATTGATCTGGAATGAGAGAAATAAAAGAAATAAATAAACACCTAGAACATATGGTATATTATCACACACAATGATCACTTCCCAATAGATTAGAGAAGATAAAAAATTGTAATGAGGATCAGTAGTCATACATCTAGGAATCCAATGTTATTAATGGAATTTGATTTTGACCAATACCAAAGGAGAAACACCATGGAGGAAGAGAGGGAGAGAAGTTAATTTTCATGGAGCCTCCTAGCCGAATGGGTGAGACGTAAGGGGTAAAACACTTTAAATATTGGAGGTAAAATCAATACTTTTACCCATTATAATGAGATTAATGGATATAACACACAATTAGGAAAACCATGAACCAACTGTTCACCTCAAACTACTTAAGAGCCACACCATTTGGACTGCTTGAACAAGGGTAGACAACCCATACACAACTCGTGGGTTTACTTCTGCATTTTTCTATAGAAATTATACATGGTTTGATCAACCATTTCAAACCCTCTATGCCCCTCATTATTGATGTTTATATTTATCACTATCTATGTGCTAACTATCCACCTCCCATTAGATTTCAAAAAACTATGATTTCAACACCTGACACTACCAAAACTCAACTACACATTAGAGACACCTTTAGATCCTTAAATTACATCTAAAATATCACATTTCAGTGTTCCAATACATGCATTTAAATTCTAATGTTTTTAAAAGTTCATTTACTAAATCAGCAATTAAAAACCCATTCTGAATTTCATGTCCATAAAAACACTGTATATTGTAGGTCCTATGGCTAATATTCAATTTTAGTTTCCCAAATGTTCTATTTTTTCTTATCCATAATGCCAAAAACTCCTTGATGTGTACCATTAACCTGTACTGATCAATTTTAGGATAGAGCCAAATAATTATTATTATTATTATAACATTGATAATAATTTTTATGATGGTAATAATAATAATAATAATAAAATAATGATAACGATAATTAGAAAATAAAACCATAGAACTTAGAGAATTTTGACCCAACCAATTATATAAGAAATTAAGAAAAAATATTTTAGAGGGAAATTGATTAGTGATTTCAAATGGAATGAAATTTGAAAACTATAAAAAGAAAAAATATAATAAAAAAATAAACCAAATACACTGAACCACTGAGCTAAAAATCATTTATTCATCATACTAGATAATATAATTTTCCATGAATTCACCCCCATTAAATTTAATATATATCAAAATGAAATGGCCTAATGAACATTTCTATAGTCATCCCATTTCAAGGAGTAAGGTGACGGAATAGTAGAATTTTTGATCAATTAGAAATGATTATCATGATGTAGATGCTGATAATAATAATCCATGTAGATTACAGTGAACATACCCACACAACAAAAAGGTAAGATAATATTCATCCCTGGAGACTCAACCACATGGACCTACCTTACCCACAAATCCTAAAACAACCCACACCAACACAGAAGCATAATAATGATAAGGATAATGATAATGATAATGATAATGATAATAATAATGATAATGATAATGATAATGATAATGATAATGATAATGATAATGATAATGATAATGATAGTGATAATGATAATGATAATGATAATGATAATGATAGTGATAGTGATAATGATAATGATAATGCTAATGGTATTGATATTGATATTGATATTGATATTGATATTGATATTGATATTGATAATAATAGTGATAATTATGATGATAATGATAATGATAATGACAATGGTAATGGTAATGACAATAACAATGAAAATGATAATGATAATTATAATGATAATGACAATGATAATGATAATGATAATGATATTGATAATGTTAATGATAATGATAATGATATTGATAATGTTACTGATAATGATAATGATAATGGTAATGGTAATGGTAATGATAATGACAATGATAATGATAATGATAATGATAATGATAATGATAATGATAATGATAATGATAATGATAATGATAATGATAATGATAATGATAATGATAATGATAATGATAATGGTAATGATAATGATAATGATAATGATAATGATAATGATAATGATAATGATAATGATAATGATAATGATAATGATAATGATAATGATAATTATATTGATAATGATAATGATAATGATGTTGCTCATGATGATAATAATAATAATAATAATAATAATTAACAATGATATGGAGTGAGAGTTGGTAACCCAACCCACACACCTCATAAATTTAATAATAAAAAGATTACGACACGTAGGTGAATATATGATGTAGAAATATCATTTAACTAGTTTTGAATAAATGATTATAATGTATAAATTTTATAAAAAAACACATATAAAGAGATTAAAATGAACCAAATTTGTTAGAGGCCAATCCATCCTCTCTAAAAAACTTGTTTCAGGTTGGGAATTTCATCATCTATGTTTTATAAGAGATTCCTACAAAAGGAGTGAATAAGAGGATTTTATATTATAACTTTGATTTTAGTAGTAATGGATTCTTAAACTAAAATAATAGAAAAACTTTTCTAGATAGAATTTATGAAGTAAATTCCATTTAAACAGTCCAGTACATATACCATATGTATAACTCCATAATTAGATAAAAAATTGTGGTTTGGAAGTATAATGAATAATTTATATTTATATAACAAATTTTTTCCATTTATAAAAAGTGGTAAAGTAATAAAAAATTTCACGTGAATAATACATATTTTAATACAAAAAAAACTTAATCTATAAATCAATTGTCCTAAAAAACCCTAATGATATTAAAAACAAAAATTGTATATATGTTATAACTTGTGATTTGATAAAAAAATAATAAGATAATGACATTCTAATAATAATTATTTATCACACTCTCCAGGAAACATTGTATCTTCATAATTAATTTTGTGATGTTGTGGAGGTAAACATGAAACAAAAAACCCTTAGCATGTAAACAAAAACAGTCATAAAAACCATATAAAGAAACATCAAACGAAATTTTTAAACCCAACATATACTTGAATAAAATAGATTCGGTATTTCTTCAAGAATTAATATCCAAACTAGTAAGCATAGATTCAGTATCTTCAATCAAATAATAATCCTGAAAAAATGAATTTTATGTTATATTTAAAATGTTTACCTTACTTTCAAAATCAATATAAAATTTAATTTTAGGATCATCCATTCTTGAATTTATATATAATAATCAATAATAATTTCTGCATATATATATATATTTATTGAAAACAACCTCATCATTTTTAATAATCCAGACATAAATCTATTCATTGAGTCCCCCTTATTTATATGAGAATTTTCAAGTTTGATATCTTACATTTACTTTATTACACTGTATGAGGGTTATATGTTCACTACTATCATGGATAAGGATTAAATATTATTATATATCATTTTTCAATGTCCCACCTATCAGTGTTCCTCATAATATCTAGTCACAAAAGCACTTTATAAGTCTTAGTAATATTTTTATTGTATATATTTCTATAAGAGAACATAACAACACCATTTCTCAATTTATTTCCTCTAAAAAAATTTATCAAAATTAACTATCCTCAATATATTGTTATTTAAAAATAGGTTATACAACATTCATAGAGTTCCCAAACTCATTGTACCCATAAAGATATATAAAATTTAAATTGGATCCTCCTTCAATATTCATATCATCAAGTGTAATAGACCCATAAGAATGATAAATTGGGACTAGTGAAATTTTTTTACCAGGTGGATTTAAATTCAATTTTCAGGGATCGTTGTCACTATTAGAAATCAAATTATAGTTCAAAAACTTTGGAAATGTTGGTTCTGAGACCTCGTTTGGTTTCTTATATGCTAGATCAAACATCCATTTTTCCATTATTGATCTAAATTGATATCTTATTGGTTGATGGTCATTATTTTTGTTGGATATAATTTCAATAATATTCTAAAGAAAAAAACATCTGAATAATTGAGTTTAATAACTAGTTAATTTTTAAAAGTCTCATATTAAAAGAATCTAGATTCCAAATTTTGAATCTAAATAGATGCTGATAGAGGCTATGTGATGTCAACCTCCATGTAGACCCTTCTTAAAAATGGTCTTAGAAATTTTTGTATACTTTATCAAATATGGGATTATTTATATTCAAGCTAAGAATAGAAAAAATATATCAATTTTCCAAAAAAATGAATAAATAATGCAATAAATCCAAAAAAAATTGGTATAAGAGAAGATTCAAAGAGAGGATTGAAGTCTGAATTCCAGTTTAAGACAATAATATAATGATCACACATAGTCCAAAAAAATTCAGTATGCAAATATAGGTATCCTTTTATATAAATTAAACATGAGGAAAATAAAAATTTCAAAAGAAAACATGAAATAAAATAAAACTAATAGCTTTTACTGAATACTTAGAAATTTAATTGACACTATACATTTAAAAAATTACAAAAAATAAAGATATACAAATCAAAAGAGTGGAAATTTTATTCATTCATAGAAAATAAATTACAGAGTATCCCTTGAATTTATATATCACCCAAAAAAATATTGGAGTACATGCATCACCAGTTTCTCCACAGTATCATGCAGTTATTTCTTAGTAATAACATCCATTATTAATAGAGCACTCTCACTTCAGTTCCATCATTGGAAACATAAATAGTGATACTACCATGAAAAAATTTCCTTTATAAATTAATTATTATGATGATAATGGTAACATTATTTTTTTACAATTACAAATTATAATGATGGTGGTGGTTTTGGTGATGATGATAATCAATTAAATGAGAACTGAGTTAGAAGACCAACTCAAACCCTATAAAAATTTAATAGAAAAATAAAATTTTACGTATGAAATTATGAGGTATAACATGATTTCAAAACAATGTATAGAGTGAAAAAATACCCTAAATTTTAAATATTTTTTTAAAATGTGATCCAAAAATTTAGTTTATATTTCAATTGGTTTCTTTGATACTTTTCATCCACAATAATAACAGGGACATATTTTGAATCCTAAAATCATCATTAGAATGATTCTTCATGCCTCCAATAATCACAAAAATAATGAATGATGAGTTGTATCATAATGTATTCCAGAAACCATATCTTAATTCAATAATGATTAATAATTTTTCAATCTATATTTTTACCCAAATAATCACTTTCCAATCTGAAAATTATTTTTCTTCCAAGTCATTACATTTAAATTTTGCTACTCATAATTAGAGATTTCCATATTCAATAGAAAAATATATTATAATATGTGATGTAGAAGAGATAGATACACATAAAAACGTTTTCCCCACCCTTATGAGGGTAATCATTATTTAATGAAGACCAATGCATAAAATGATCTAGAATATAAGATAAATGATCCTATTAGAATCCAAATTTCACCATACATTTCACCATTTTTAAGAAACATCAATGATCATTTTTTCTAAAAACATTATATATTTATAGTAAGGAAAACATAAGTGGGTTGTAACATTTTATATATAATAAACATGGATTATGAATTTCTAGACCACCACTAATAGATTTTCTAAAATGCTCTCATTGGACACGAAATTTAACTACAACATAAGATTCATTATAGATTATTATATCCTTGTCAAGATGTAAAAACAATAAACTCAACCTAAATCAGGAAGATATCATTGTATATTATCATATAGAGAGAACATAAAACAACTACCAATTTTATAATATATATTGCACATGCTATTTCAAAAAAAAAACATGTTTAGAGAAAAAATATCAGATAATGAAAAAATAACAACAATATTTGAATTAAATATAAAATAATCAGCCTTACTATCAAACATAATGGAAATATCACTAGATATATCATTAGTATAATTCATTGAAAAATTAATTAAAAATGTAGTTGGGGTGGTGCCCATGTTTTAAAAACCCTGAAATCCTACATCAGAGACTCAAGTTCAAACCAGGGGTTATTTCTATATTTATCAAAGTATCAAGATAGTTGAACTATAGTAGTACTGTAACATCCAAACAATTATAATGAATTGAGAATTAGGGAAATTGAATTGGGACATAATGGCATGGGTCCTTCATGACATCAATAATATTTAGGTCATAGGTCATTTGTGATGGCATTAAGAATTTTTTTAAATATGGACCTCATGACTCTATTTGTGGAAAAAATTGACATTGATGGACCACAAGAAATTTTTTTCACTACATGAAGGTAGTTAAGTATGATGAAACATAGGAATAGCTATGTGGGTAGCATCAAAATAAATATAGGTGTATGGATTAATATCCTAGAATCCCTCATCTACATGGATTTATACTGTCTCTACTTGTTACTATCAATAATTTAGAGTAGTTAGAAGATTGGGAATGACAGGAAAACAATATAGTGGGGAACTATGTAGTACATCATGTGTGAGAGGCTCTAAAGTGTGATAAGAGTGTTGGAATCTATCATTTTTTCCATTACATGTACAGTTTCAATGGTTAGAGGGGTCATCATCCATGGTCTTTCAGAGGGAATAATGATGCATCTATTCTTGGCAGGGGGTACCATATAATTCAATGTGGTGACAAAATTACAAGAATATTGACAAGGGTTAGAAAACTTATTTTACTGGTGATATGACCTGATGTAGGATGGTTATTAATCTATCAGACTATATATTTGGTCTTTAGGCCATTAGTCATTTGGTACTTGTAATGACCTTTGATATAGTGGGCCTTTGGGCCATCATATAAAATAAAATGGCCCTAGTGGGTATTTTCCATTCTTGTGTGGATGGATGAGACTTGACAGTTGGGGTTCCTAGGTGACTGTGTTTTATGGTTCCTTATAATACCATATAGCTATAATAATATGAATTAAAATAGAATGTGTCGTTAATTTCTTTTCAAGGATAGTGTAATTCATATAATATATTTTTTATCCATAAATGTGGAGTGATAACCCATACTAATATGACGTGAAATCATGGATAGGGAAGCTTTTTCAAATAAATACACTATATGAACTTAGAAACCTAACTAGGTTGAGATAATAGGTGAATAAAAATTAACATAAAAATATGTTTACCATTTCATTACCTTCATAAAACTACCTTAAAACCCACAAGCCCCTAAAAACTTCTAAAATATTAAATATCTAGTACAATTAGATTACTATAAATCAGGCATTAAGGAATCATAATTAAAAGAAATATAAACTGAATGTTTCAATGGATCCAACAATATATGTGAGTGGGGGTCAATGACTATAATTATAAGAATCCAACCTGAAATAATGGTGTAATTCAAGTGATTCAGCATCCTTCAATGAGAATGAAATTTCTAGGCACCCCTTCAATCAAAGGGAGGATGGGAAAATTTTATTTTATACATTGGTGAAAAATTATTTGAGTGGTCTTCCCACAACAATATATATAATAGAGTAATTATATTTGTGTTTCAATATCCAATAAAATCACATGTCAGAGGAGATCTAATAGTGATCAAAGTTTCCATTCATAATAATAATAATTATACATTAATTTCGATAGGAGAGTTTACAAACTAGAAACATGTATACACCCATGGCAGCAAGATAAGTATACGCTAGAACCCCCACAAGTGTTTATCCATCCCAAAAAGATATATTTTACTTATAATTTTGAATTTACCAAGATAAATTTATTACATATTAGATCATATTCCATGAGATAGAATATATCCCTGATCCTTTATTTTTGTTATAATTTTTTCAATTCCCATGAATTTATATCTCCTTTAATCAAATTGATGCAACATCTACACACTAGGAGCCATTCCATGTTAATGATTCAATGTGAAAGAAGCATGTCACCTCCCATGATCAATATGTCACATAATCTAGAAAACCCCTTGTGATCTACATTGATTCCATATGAGTCTTCCATTGAAGAAGCACCTCCAACATTCATTTCATCCACATTTGTTTATGTGTTAAACAACACCAAATGATAACCACAGACACCTCTCTTCTATATTGAGCATGCCGCATCCGGCGAGTCAATACTGATAAACTCACTATCCTATAAATAAATATATGTGGAAAATTACATCATTCTTTGATTATACCCCTCACAAAGAACCGATGTTACATTCCTTCCAATCACTCATACACTAATATGTGTGGGAAAATAAAAAAGGCCACAAATATGAACCATACATGATTTGAAATCATGAAATTCTTAGTCACGAAAAAAGGATGTACCTCCTAGAAACACGCTTTCCCCCATAAACATAATAATAACTATAATAATTATAATATTGATAATAATAACAATAATATTAATAACAATAATTGTACTACTAGTTGATGTGGTAGTAGTAAAAAATGAAATAGTAATAGTAATAGTAATAATAGTAATAATAATAATAATACTGGCAGTGTATAACCCCCACATGATTTAATGGTATGTTTCCTCTTAAAAAGATTTTCAGATAGCTTACTAAGCATGCAACACTGAGTCTCTATGAAACCAAACTTTGTTATAGGGGATAATTATAACCTAACTATTATGGATAATTCTTTTTCATCTTTGATTTGTATTATGGAAAATTGAGATATACTGTTTTATTCAGTAAGTTAATTTGAGTCAAATAGGATCAACTTTTTTTTAGTGAATAGAAAATTACCCTTATGATCAGTATTGTTACCCTTATGAACAGTAATGTGCACTTATGAATAATAATATGACCCTTATGAATAGTATCCTCACACATGAAAATATAAATAAAATTTTTACCTTGTCAATGCAAGTGAATGTTTTAAAAATTAATATTTAAGAATTGGTATGTTTGTTAGTGATAAATATTTAATTAATATTTTATAATTAATAATTTTATTTAAAAGAAAATTAATTTTATTAATATTTATTCCAAAATCAATATTTTTCTTTCCTATGATTATAAGGTAATTCAATAAGACCAATATTACTTTTACAAGGTGTTATAAATTCAGTTTTAATTTTAAAAAGAAATCAATTTCAAGTAAATGTTGATTTTAATTAAAAATTACATTTATCATAATTAAAAAATTATATTCACAAAATGTAGATCACTATTTAGGTCGAAGAATGGTTCAGATTAATATTTTTAATATTTATGAAATAATTTTATTTTTGTTTAATGGTAACACATATAGTTTTTTTATAAAATACAGTATTTTCGTGACATCATTATGAAAATATTATAAAATAAAAATTTATTTAAAATATGTAATAACTAAATAATTATACTATAAGTGGAATGTTATATTGAATTAATTTTGAAAATGAAAATTATAATTTGTTATGACAATTATAAAAATCATTATCAATGTCGACGCAGTCCCTACGCAGTGCTGACAATGTAAAAAATCTTAACATAAATAATAATTCGCTGCTAAAAATTATTCTCACGCCTTATTTATTAAATATTATGTACTATTGATGTATTTGGGTGTTAATTTCTAATTTCAGTGTTATATAAAATTTTTATTTCCCAAATGTCTATGCAATGCGTGCACAGGGAATGAAAAGACAAAGTTAAATATATAACAAGATGTATTGTTATATATAAGTGTGAATATACATATTTAATGAATTTAGAATTTTATTTTCAGCCTAATTAATTTATTATTTAATTTATTTTATTTTATATTTGTATATTTTAAATCATTAACAGTCATACTTATGAAACGCTGATGAAACAATTATGCAAGAATAATAAAAAAATGTTTTTAATTAAAATTATTAGAATTATTAAGACCCATATTTTTATTAAAACCTTTTCTATAGGTAAGGTTATACAATTATATATTTTTTTTATTTGGGGATACTTTGGGCACATAAGAATCAATTTATTACCTTTATAACATTTTATTTAAAAGTAAGTCAAGGTGTTCACTCTATAAATAGTAGTATATATAAAATTTTTATTTATGGTTTTCTATAAGTGTCTTTTGGAAATAAATAGTTTTTATAAATTTGTAAAATTTTCTTTCTCTTAGAATTTTATTTTTTAATTTTAGAAAAAACACAAACACCATAATGGCTTTCACAGAGATGATGCATCATTAATTTAGTAAATCAAAATAATGATATTAAAAATAATAAAATAAATATAATTTGTTTTTGTATGCTAATTAAGGAGTTAAAAATATTTATAGGAAAAATCTAAGATATAATAAAACTTTTATACTAATTTGAATAATTTTTTATGTTTTTAAAGTTAAATGTTAGGAATAATATTTAATTTGACAAAATCCATTTTCATGTATATAAGAATTAACTAAATTATTTAAAAATAACAAAATTATTGAAAAAAGAATAAAATAAAAATATTTGGTCTACTATGTGATATACTATGATTTTTAGACCATTTTAAATTTTTAAACCTTATATTATATTATATATATTTTAAAATTTTGTGTAATTTATAGGTTACCCTTCACCTCAAATATAAATAACCTCTCCCCTCCATTTTGAAAACCACTCATTACACCCTTTACGAAGAAAAATATCTATCAAAATACTCCCAATTAAGCCTCTATAATACCTAGGTATGTTCCATAGCCATCTAACTCCAATCACCAAGGGATTTAGAGGGTTTTGCAAGAGAAGCCACACCAAGGAAAGAGTTTGTCTCCATTAACTCCTCCCTCTTTTCTTCTTATCTTATTATGTTCCCTTTCCTTTCAAAACCATATTCTCTAAAATTTATTTAAATAGTAATTTATTTTTATATTAATTATTTTAAAAAAATTAATTTGTTATCAATATGAAATACATAATTTCATTCACTCCCACTCATATGACAATGTCCTGTTAATGGTTGGTTAACCACCTACAAAGACACTCCCCAAAATATTTCTTTTAACCGACTCTATAAACGAAAAATATTGAATATATATAATATACATATTTTTAATTAAATGTATTTTATGCTTATATAATTGTTTAAACTAATGTATAAATTACATTTTTTAAAATAGTGAAGTTGTTGCAAGGAGGGGAATTTTTCAGTAAAATATAATATCAAAACTCATCAATTTTATCAACATAAATTAATTAATATAATATAATGATCATAATTGATAATTTATTTTATTAAATTACTATATTTCACTTATAGATAATTTTTTTATAAACAAATTTGTATTATTATGGAGGTGCACAAGTGACGCAATTAAGCAGAACATTAGGTAATGGGTTTATCATCTCACTTTTATTTCCATGAGATTTCTGTTGTTCGCCACTTATTTCATGTATGTGTTGTATGAATGAATGCAATTAATATATAATATCAAGATTCTGTTTCTATTCGTGGTATTCAATTATCCATTTGAATATTTTTAATTTTTGGTCATGTGATTCGATTGATTAGGATATGGTAAAGAAATTCCTCTCAATTTCCATTTATTTGATACATACATTGTATTCTGCACCTAATAATTTTTATGTGGTGTATCTACTAACAATATTAGATTATTTTTCATTTAAAATTACATTCATATAAAATATTCATATTCTTGACTAATGGATATGATTATTGTCTTAGACATATATAATTTTTCTAATGGTTTTAATTTTAAAGTTGTTTTAACTGTGGAAATATTTATGAATATGTACCCACTACTAAATATAGAAATTGATAAATAATATTATTATAGATTTAAATATTTTTATAATTTTTTTTGGAATTTCAATGATGGGCGGTGTCTGTTACAGCCCATTGATGCATCAACATGTCCCATGAAACAAACTAGTTGTCAAAAAACCCTTTGAATTATTTTCCAAAATATAATCAGATGGTTCTTACTAACAGAATTAAAATGTCTCAATGGTATGATGGGTCATGTTCCAAATAAATTCTATCCAAATAATTATCATTTTTATTTATAATTTAATTAATATTTTTAATGAGGTTACTACTATGAAAACATCTATGAATTCATTTTCATTCTGTGTTTTTTGATGGAATGTGTTTTTAAATTATTCACCATGCTATATTTATCATGTAAAATTGATTATGATTAAACAATTGTTGTTTCCAGATTCCACTATTTGTAACCATTACTAAGGATTTGAGATCACCACTTTCAATTTTTCCTTACCCAAGTTATAAAGAAGAGATCATTTATTGAATTTTTAAGGATGTAGTTGATTAGATTGTGTTGTGTATAATATATTGTTTTTGTTTACCTATGTAAAATGGGTTCCATTGATGTATATTTTTTTCAATACCTCTAAACTGATCAATCGTTTAGTATTTGATTCATAGTAATCTTTAAAATTCAATAATGTAAGGTACTGACTCTAGACATCTGGGGTCAGGGCGTTACAATTGGTATTAAAGGATGTTTAGAAGAATCCATTAGAACTAGATTTAAAAAACATATATTAGGGAGAAAAAACCCTATTATAGACACTAAGGATAATTATATAGGAACATACTTAAATTTTAGCATGGTAGAAATTATGTGGATCTTCCGATAAATATATCCATTTTGGCATACTACAATGGGATGTGGTTCTCGCACAGATGTACCTAGGAGTAACAACTCTGACAAAGTGTTCCATGCCTGAGTCATGTTAACCTAGTATATGATAGAGGGACTTACTCTACACTTGGTTTGACACACCCAGGTTATATTCTTATGAATATTCACATTTAAATTACCCACCATTATGAAGTATTTATACCCCCAAAGTAACCAATGAATATGATAATGGGATTTATGATGCATTAATTTATATTATGTTTTATCCCATGTTTAGAAATATAGAAAGTTCATAATTTTATGAGCTAAAATATTATATGTAATTGATTTGAAATGGATCCTTGATGAATTAATGAGAACTTCACCAATGCATGTGATTCAATGAGTATGAAGCATCATCTATATCAGGGTCAGAAGCTATCATTTGAAAGGGAGATAGTCTCCCAATAATCCTCATCATTTGAGAAAATAATATCATGTATCAACAAGATGTGTAATGAATTCTACGAGTCCTATTACTTTTATGGGAAGTCATAAAATAAGTGAATAGAAGAGAAAAATATATATAAAGTGAAGAAGGGAAAGGCGGGTTTTCCCACAAATGACAAAAATAGAAAGAATCACCCTGGTAAATGAATGAAAGGAATGGGAGTTTTTTATAAGTATGGAGGAAAAGGAAACCACGTTCATGATTCTAAGGGTAAGAAAAAGGTTTCCAATGTAAATGTATCAACTTCATGTTGATGCGACACTATAGGAATCAATGTCTTACGATTCAAAGGATTATACCCCAATCGATGTTTCTATACAATGATCAGGTAGTGATTATTCTGAAAATAAAGTATAATGATTAATATTCCTAGTCAATAATTGTGTGAGTTGACTATTTTATCACGAATGTACTAGTTATGAGACATATAGAATATATGAAGATTTTACTGAATTAATTTTCATTAAGAATTTGAGACTATGTGTTGAATGGTCCCATGAACAGATATTTAGTGGAATGTTAAAAGTTTTGGAAAATGAACGATTAAGGTAAATACAACCCTAAATATATTCTTGATGTTGAGATTATGATGAAGAAATGACTGATTTGGATAAGTGATGACTACCATGGACTTGATTAATGGTTTTCTAACAAGTGGATTATTCTATCATTGAGGGAGTTTACAAACTATTGGATAAAATGAATATATCCAATAGCATGTCTAAGGATTAATGAAGGTTTCCAATATGGTGTAATGGTAATTTGAGTTAATTCCATATTCAAAATGTCTCATAAATGAAGTTATTCACATGTTTATAATGTAAAAATTTTGAGTTGTTTGTTGTTGATAAAAGGTAAATAAGATAGATGCCGCATGGGGTAAAATGTCATGGAAATATTGTTTATATATTTTTAAAATTATATGTATTTATTTTGAGAAAAGATGCTTTGAAAACACATGATTATGAGGCCTGGTGGTCCTGGAATGTAATTTTAAATTTTTTTAGGTTCGTTTAAGTAAACGTGCATGCATGTTTTTATAACATTTAATCCAGTGTTCAGATTAATAATCTGGGGGCACCGTTGAACTCAGAATGGCGAGATTCTCCTAGAAATGACTTATCTTCTACCAGTGAGGGTCGACTAGAAAATATATTTTTCATAAGATTCATAAAATAATAAAATAATATATAATGTTATTTTATTTTATCATATCACTATTGGGTAGCGGACGAAGGAACAACAGTGCAGTGATGAGGCACATTTAATGAAACCAATTAGTGTCTCATCTTTGTGCAACATGACGACACATTAATTGAAGTATAATAGATATGTTGTTTCATAAATGAAAAAGCGTAATTATGTGACTTCATAGTGTAATAAAAATAACGCAATGTGTTTTCTTTTAATAGATTAACATGTAGGATAGTTGAGAATCAAATGGGTGGATTTTTTTCCCTGAGAAACAGTCGGTGAGAACACCCTCTAACGAAGAATGGAAAATTCCAGTAGGATCACTATCAATGTCAACACTTTACAAATATTGGGATTGAGAAGTGAAGAATGCCAACAGAGCTTGAATCCTAAAGGGTGGAGAGATTCATCGATGAACATCGATCGAGTTAGGGGTTTTATTTGTGCAAGTGTTTCTGCATTCTTTGTTCTAAAACAAAAAAATCAGATCAACCCACGAACTGGATAATCCATGGATTGATTGTTCATGTGGGAGGGTGTTCTACATGTATATTCTATAATAGGATTAAATTATTAATGATAGAAATGTGATAACAAGCCTCTACTATTATTAAACATCTAATGTGGAGGGTGAGAGATGACATGAACAAGGACTAACCCCCCTTTACCTAGTTCATTTTTTGGTGGAAATAACATTTTAAATTGTTGAAAGGAATATTCAAGGCCTTTGTTGGGATGGTGACACACTGCGGAGGCTGAAGGCACAGTTAGTATGAAGAATGGACAACCAATATGGACCTGGTGGCCTGCAAAAAGACTTGTTGGCAAGCTAGAACTAGCTCGTGGCAGACCGCAGTAGCATTTATAGGTGGATGGCATCGGGCCATGAAAGTGCTCTAGAGGTGGATGTTGGGGCCGATGGTGAGTGGACATGGCCACCCGTCCACATTGGTGCACCACCGATGTGTCACCATGCCGCGTACCACGCAGAAAATGTCATAGTCACTTGAACACATCAGAAAAGGTATCCCCACTGATGACCTGCTGGGTTACAGGAAGCTCAATGTTTCTTACAGGCGTGTCCCGACTAGGTGGACTGGGCATGGAACATGTCGCCCCAGTGGGTTGGACCCACTCCAGTGGGCTGGACCCACCCCAAAAGGATGGACCCACGACCCAATGGGTTGGACTTGTATCCCAATGGTATGAACCCAGGCCTAATCGGGTCAGCAGAACCATGTCGCGTATGTGGACCCTGGGCCGGGCCGGGTCAGGTTGGTCCAACCGGGTCAGACCAAACATAGACCCTGCCAACCCCTACATTGAAAAACATGAATATCTTTCAAAATGAGTGTCTGATTGTTGAGCTATTGGTTGCATTGGAACCCTCGTGATGAGGAAGATATTTTGGGCTAATTTATTAAGGATTTCATTGATGAAGAAATAAGATGAATGGATTGGGAACAGTTCTCTCAAACTCAATAATAGAACGTGTGAAAACCCTATAGTTGGTTAAGACATAATGATTTCTAACAGTCGACTCTATATGAACCAACTAAAATGGCTTAGTGGAAATCTGCTTCTATGTGACTCAGTAGGCCCACGGTGTGGAGCTACTTCTATGTGACCTGATAGACCCAAGGTACTCGATAGGAGGAGTACCTATGTACGGACAAGGTGGGTAACGAATTATGTGTGACCCGACTTGCCCGTAGTAGGGAGAGGATTTTTTGTGAACCAACATACCCACAGTACTAATCAGGGATGAGTATTACAGAGGTCTATGGTTTGTGGGAACTGGATTTTGTGTGACCCAGAACTCCCCCTATACTCATTAAGGAGGAGTTATCCAGTAGCCCAAGGTTTTTTATGTTGTGACTAATGGTCCTACTTTACTACCCTAGAATATACCTGATGTGATCTGTCTTGATTCATGATCATAATTTGTGATCACGCTTCATGTTTTTTATGTGGAATGCCTTGTATTCTTTCCTTGTCATTTTTGTGTCCCTACTAAGTATTTCGTTACTCAACCATGCTCGGGCTTTACCCAGACGTGTTCTATCTGGCGATGATCACCGCCACATTGACAGTGATATTGGTAGCCTTGGACTCAGTTCTTCCCACTGAGACAAGTTAGGGAGGGTGCACTTTTATGACTTCAAGTAACTACAATGTAGTTACCCATTAACTGGGGTTTCCAGCGAATGAATTGCAGAGTTATCCTTGTACTTTCTCATTTTTATTTTATCTATTGGTGGGTTTTTATTTTAGCCCATTTGACCTATAGTTTTTACCATTACACTATTTTTGTTGAGTGGGTTTCATGTTTTTTTTATAGGTTTGGGACATTGTTGTGTGGGTGTGCATACATTTACTCAGGAAAATACCTCCCACATGTAGGTCGACACCTTCGGTGCTAGTCACTAACCCCTGGCCTTTGGGAGGAAGGCTTGGGGTATGTCATGGAATGGGCCCCTGGGGATAGGTTTTGATAAAGTTGTAATAGATATGGTTAGTTCTACCTCAAAGACCGAGATTATATTTTTTTTGTGTTTGGGAAACAGTGTTAAATGTTTTGAGTTCAACATTAAGATTTGGGGAGTCTAGTGTTGGTGATGCGGCCAACGTATCCAAACACCAGGATCATGAATTCTGCTTTTTCTCTATTTACATCAAAACACTAGTTTCATAAGTGTCTCATTATAATAGTCTTGAATAAGAGTTAACTCACCAGGTATAATCTTCTAACTGAGATACATCATGATCTATTTTATGATGCCTCCACATAGACAATTAGCATGTATTTCGATTTGTGATCATGTGGACAGTGTGCCTAACGAAGAGGTGTTATTTCAAAGACCAGTGCAAGTGATTTTTCCACTAGGTGGTGCACCGGTGTTTCCACCACCAATTGATCAGAAGTTTTTATTGGTGCTATCGGTATAGTAAACACAAATAATCAGCTCCATGAACTAGTTTCTGTGATCAAGTATCATAGGATCAGGGTAGAGATAGATCCTCAGGTTGTTGTGGACTAGCTAGAGGTAGTGACACACATCTTCCATTTAGTGACAAAACCACGTGAATAGATGGAGATCATGGATGTGAGCCTTGTACAAGGCTCAGTATGGAGATAGTGGAGCTTGAATATCAATTCACATGATTAGGTGACCCTCACCTAGATAGACATCAAGCGGATTTTCCGGGAGGAGTTTTTTCCCACTACCTTGTTCTCAATGCGCATAAAAGAGCTACTTCACCTACAGCGGGGAAGCATGTTATTGGATGAGTACTCTTCAAGGATTGCATACCTCTCTCTATACTCCATATATGTGGTGTGAGACTATTTGTTTAGGGCCCATACCATTGAGTAGTGACTAAGATAATATATCATGGAATCCATGGTGTCTCTCATTATCCCCACTATAGTTTTAGTATGGGGGAAATCCCATATTGTGGAGAGCTTCCTAGCAGAGAAGGCATTGATTTCCAGATCCACCAGCAAAACTCACGAGGTAGAGACTTCAGTGGTGAGTAGTAGGTAGTAGATGAGGGGGACCAAGTGGATCAGATCCTTAAGGGGCTGACCCTAGGACCCAAAATCGGTAGTGAGGGGATCTTAGAGAAGAGGGAGTCAGTAGAGAACCATGTTGTGCATCATGTGTAGTAGGAAGGGACACATGTCTCATAACTTCCTGACCCACAACACATGCAATCAAAAGATGGTTGAGGGACCACTAAGGTAGAAGCAATGGTATTAATGAGGTTGTCTGCTGGGCGGTGGATGTGACAGGGGAGTAGGCTTAGTGGTAGGTGGTGGACGACTGTTTGAGGTTCTACCACCACCATCCCCATGTGGTACGCCACGAGCTTAAGGTGCTGGTAGATAGGGGAAAGGTCATCTTTAGGTGAAGGAGTCCTACGAACAGGTTACTCCTGAGATGATTAGATGTTTGACCTATGTCTTCTCCACCATAGTTGTCGATTTTATATACATATATTCTAGTCAATAATTTCAGACCATGACTCTCGTTTGGAGCTTGGAGATTTTGTTGTTGCTATTGTCTCGGTCTTTATGATTAGAGACTCCTACAAGAGGGGATTTGATGATTACACACTGGTGTCAGCAATGTGAGATTTTTTATAATAGGTGAAAGCTTTAGTAGGTATCTCCAAGTAGCAGCATTGAGGTCTTACAATGTAATCTTGGGTATGGACTAATAATCTATAGTACATGAACATATCGATTGTATTAGGTACATAGTGTGGTGTGTCCATGTGGATTGGACCAAATTTTCCTTCATCGGTGAGAAGGGAAATTTTTCCACATAAGAATCATGTTCTCAAAGGAGGGTGTAGCCAATCAATCACTAGTTGGGGAGCCTCACCACCAGTGCAGGGGATAATATGAGTATGATAATTCTTGTAGTGGTGGATGAGTATGAGGATGTCATTCCTGAGGATGTTTCAGGACTAAATCCTTGTAAGGAGGTAGACATCACCATCGACATGTATCCCAGGAAAACATATATATCCACACTAGAATATTGGATTCCCCCCTAGAGCATCATAAGTTGAGGGTGCAGTTGGAGAAATTATTGGATAAGGGCTTTATGAGGACCATTGTATCACCATGGGCTGCCTTGGTTTGGTTTTAAAAGAAGGATGATGGGATTTTAAGGTTGTGTGTGGACTTCTAATGCCTAAACCAGGTGACTGTAAAGAACAAGTATCCACTTCCAAGAATTTATGACCACTTCGATTAGTTGAAGGGAGAGAGGTGGTTCTCGATGACAGACCTAATATCAATCTATCATCATCTTCAGGTATAGGATGAGGATATACAAAAGACAACTTTTAGATACTGATATGGCCACTATGAGTTTTTAGTGATGCCTTTTGGCATCACCAATGCCCCAAAAGTGTTTATGGGACTCATGAACAAGATCTTACAGCCCTAATATGACATGTTCCTCATAGTATTCACGGATGACATTTTTGTGTACTCAGTGTCAGAGGAGGAGCACAGTACACACCTGTAGATAGTTCTATATACAATATGAGAGAACCATATTTATGGTAATCTCTCATATTTATAGTTTTGAATTCCGGATGCCCAATTTCTAGGACACGTCATCTTGAAGTACAATGTTGCAGTGGATCCAGCGAAGATAGAGGCGATGCATTCTTGGGAGCCACCCAATAGCGCGACTGAGGTGTGGGGTTTCTTTGGGTTGGATGGATAAAACCAAGGTTCATGAATGAATTTTCTAGTATTGAATCATCTTTATCAGCCTTGACAAGGAAGGTACAACCATTTTTGTGGATGGAGATGTTCTAGAAGTGTTTCCAGAAGATGAGGTAGAAACTGAAAAGTGCCCCTATCATGAGACTACCAAAAGAGGGTGGTGGGTATGTAGTCTTATGCGACGAATCAAGGACTACAATGGGTTGTGTTCTGATGTAGGAGTGAGTGGTGATCACATAAGCCTCCCTGGTGTTGAGGCAGTATGAGATGAATAATGAAACCCCTGACCTAGAGTTAGTAGTAGTGGTATTTTCCTTGAATATGTGGCAGCATTAATTAATGGGTGAAAAGTTTACCATCAACTCTGACCACTGGATTATCAGGTTTATCTTCTCACATAAGGAACTAAACTGGAGACAATAGAAATGGCTCGAGTTCCTCCAAGACTATGAATTTTATATAGTCAATACACTTGGGAATGGGAATGTGGTGGAATATGTTCTCAGAAAGAGGTTTGGCTTATAGCTGCTGAGTGAGGTGATGAAGTACTTAGTCATGATGAATATATACTTCGTTAATGGTGATAGAGTAGCTTATGTTGAGGCAATGACTATCACTTCCCCACTCATACTGAGATATAAAGAGGAACCTCTTGTGGATGTTTACTAAGAGTCATAGCGTGCTCAAATATCCTTAGGATATGATCCTGATAGATTTTAGATAGTGGGGAGCATGTCATCCTTTTCATAGGACCCACCATAGTACCAGTGACATTGTGGGAGGAAGTGTTGAGTTAGTTTCATATATTTTCTTTGGTGGTACATCCAGGTGAGGAAAAGATGTATAAGGACCACCAACGTCAATACTGGTGGCCATCGATGAAGAAATTTGGGGCAGATTTCATTTCACGATGCCTCACTTATCAACAAGTCAAGGCTGAGCATTGGGTCCTAACAGGCATGGCACCACCACTTGAGGTACCATAATGGTTGTGGAATTGTATCTTCATGATCTTCATGATGGGGTTACCATGAATTTCCAGGGGCCACAATTCTATATGGGTGATCGTTCACCAAATCCCCAAGTTAGATCACTTCTTACACTTTTGGGAGTTGGGATCGGTAGAGGGATTGGGATTCCTCAATGTCCAAGAGATAGTCCAGCAGCATGGGTTGCATCTGATGATTGTCTCATATTATGATGCACGCTTTACATCCCAATTATGGAAGGTATTATAGGATTCGTTTGGGACTTAGTAGCACTTGATCACATTATTTAATCCCAGACAGATGGTCAGATGGAGAAGACCATATAGACATTGAATGACATGATTCGTGCTTGTATCCTTGATTTTGGACACAGTTGGGAGGTCCTACTACCACTAGTGGAGTTTTCATACAACAATAGATATCACTCCACCATTGGAATGATGCCTTTTGATTTATGGTATGAGTGGCCATGATGATCACTTCTGTCCTAGATAGACCCAAGGTATTCAGCACTCATGGGTCCAGAGTTGGTATAGGCTACCACTGAGAAGGTGAAGATCATCTAGGAGTTGATGAGGACTACACAGTGCAAGAAGAAATTGTATGCTGATATGAGATAGAGACCCTAGGAGTTTGAGGAGGGAGACCATGTTTTCTTTAGGGTCTCACTCCGATGGGGTTTGTAGAGATTTTCTCGGGGTGACATGTTATATCCGAGGTTCCTAGAACCTTTTCATATTCTTATAAGATTTTTTGAGGTAGTGTACCACTAAGATCATTCCCATAGATGCACCAGGTTCATGATGTTTTACACATATCACAGCTGTGGAGGTACGTTCATAAAACATAGCACGTCATCAACTAGGGAGAGCTATACATTGATGTTGATGTGATGTGTGTGGAGTTCCCTATGAAGATGGAGGATCCATAGGAGTGGGTCAATTTTGGACAGTCGATCCCTTTAACGTGCATTCAAAGATAGAATGGAAACCTTTTAGAGAGCACATTGGAGCGGGAGGATCAGATTTGAGTTGAGTACCCCCATTTTTTTCTTAGACCATGCTTTTGATTTTTGAGACGTAAAGCACTAAGGTGGGATAACATAATATCTCATAATTTCCATATTATGTTTACATTTTATGGAATTATTTTGATACTAGACACTTTGATGTCAAATGATTCCAAGCCCGATGAGCCCGGAATGGAAATTTTAATTTTTTTATGTTTGTTTATGTACACTTTAAAACAACTTTTTTAAAAGTTTAAATTGGTACATAGATAAAAAAAATACAATGGAAACATTGAACATAGAATGGTGGGATTATCCAAGAAAGGACATAACTTTGACCAGTGAGGGTCAATCGTAAAAGATTGATTTTGGAGTTTTTAGAAAATAATAAAATAACATAAAAAGTTGTTTAAATTTTTTCCACTACCATTGAGTGGTGGACGATGGTGCTGCGGTGCATCAATGATGTTCATTAAAAGAATCCATTTAATGGATCATTTTTTTCAGCAAAATGATGCATTAACTGAAGCATAATAAATAGCTATTTCATTTATGAAATAGGGTAATGATGTGACATCACAATGTAACAAAAACATTGTGACATGTTTTCTATTATTGGATTAACATGTTGGAGAGTTGAGAATCCAAGGGGTGGATTTTTTTCTATGATGAACTGATGAAGAGAACTCTCTCCAATGGAGAATGAAGAATTCTGGTTGGATCTAGAGAAACAACGAAGATAAAAGAAGTTTGGGACTGGGTAAGGATGAATGCCCAAGGATCTTAAATCCTCAATGGTAGAGTACTTCAACAATGAATGTCGATTGAGGTAGGGGTATTCTTTGTTCTTGAGTTTCCGTGTTATTTATTCTAAAACAATGAACATGGATCAAACCAAAAACAAGTTGATCTGTGGCTTGTTCGTTCATGTTGAGGGTGTTCTTCTTGGGTTTTCTATAGTGGGATTAAAATATTGTTGGTAGAACATTGACCCCAAGCCTCCCCTATATTTAATGTTATAACATAGAGGTTGCAGGCTAGCATGAACATGGACCGACACCCCTCCTCCTTGTGAATAATTGGTGGACAAACACTAAATATGGCAGAATAAAAATTTAAAGGCCTTTGTAGGGAAGGAAAACCCCCTCAGAGGATTAATGAATAGTCAGTGCAAAGAAAAAAACCCCAATGCTGACCCACTGGCTCTGTGGAAAGACCCCCTGACGCGCCATGATGGCATGCCAAAGGTGGCTTCCTCAGCCAGCTCAAGCCATGGAGAATTGGGCAGAGCCTTCAGATGGGATAGTTATGTCAGTGTACCATGGACATGGAACTACACCACATCCCATGCGGACCCATTCCACATCCCACACGACTTCTTGTCGCATCCCACGGGGAATCGCATCGTGTCACACATGGCCCCACACATCGTCCCACGTGACACCATGCCACATCCCACTCGGCTTCGTGTTGCATCCCACACGTCATCGCACTGTGTCCCACACAACCCAGCACCACATCCAAGGTGGCACTACACCACATCCCACATAGAAAAATCGGTGGTCTCTTGACCATGATAGTGAAGGCTGCCCCACACAACGAACCATGAGGCAAGGGGATGCCAGACACGACACGCTTCTATGTCACTTCCAGGAGAAATCGGTCGACCTATGGCATATTGGGTATGATGTGGGCTGCCCCAGTAGACCAGACATGACCTATCAAGATGGGATAGACATAGGTAGGGCCAGGTCTAGTTTGGGTTAGCGATCATAGGTCGGGTCAGACTGGACCCAATCCCGCTCGACCCCTTTTTGAAAAAAACACTCATATCATTCAAACTGGGCATCTGATTGACAAGCCATTTGTGGTGTTGTATCACTGTTGACGAGGAGGATCTTTGGGAATATTATATGGAGGATTTTGTTGAAGTTGAAATATGATGAATGGATTAGGGAGCGGTTCTCTAGAGATCAAGTGTGCTATGCGCGGAAGCCCTGCGGTTGGCTGAGACATAATGACTGCTGACAAGAGACCCTGTGTGGATTGGCTACTATGGCCTTATAGGGATCATTTTCTTTGCGACCCAGTAGGCCCATGGTGGGAATCTACTTATATGTGACCCAAAAAACCCAGGATACTCGATGAGAGGAGTAATTTTGTATGGATAAGGTGGGAAAAAAATTCTATGTGACCCGATATGCCCACAATTGGGACTGACTTCTATGTGACCTGGCATACCCATAGTACTCATCCGGGATGATTCCACAAGAGTAAAATGTAAGTGTGAAGCAAATTTTGGGTGACATGGTAGGCGCACTGTACTCAGGGAGGATGAGTTCTCTAGCTTCCCAAGGTGTGTGATTATGTGACTAACGGTCCTACTTTCCTAATCTAGAATATACCTAGTGTGAGCTATCTTGCTTCGTTATCCATCTTCATGATCTCACATTGTGGGGGTTTTTTATGGATTTTATTGTGGTATTTTCATGTTATTTTGGGGTCCATATTGAGTATTTCGTTATTCACCCTTGCATGGGATTCGCCCTCACATGTTGTGTCTAGTGTATATGATCGCTACCTTAACAGAGGAGTTGGTGGCTCGAGACTCGATGGTGTCCAGTCGGATCAGGAAGGCATGGTGTAATTTTTCGGTTTTTAATAGATAATATGTACTTACCCATTAGTTGGGGTTTCTAGTATTTGAAATTCATTGTTTTCCTTTCACTTTCCCATTTTTAGTTTATCTTCTATTGTGTTTGTATTCTGGCCCATTTGACCTATAATTTATACTTTTACTCCATGGTTGTTTAGTGGCATGCATGTTTACATTTCCATACATGGGATGTGGTTGTGTGTGTGTGCATACAGGTACTAGGAAAATGCCTCTCCCTTGCAGGTTGATTCCTTGGGTGCTAGTCACCAACCCATAGCCTTTGAGAGGTAGGCTTAGGGTATGTCACGACATGAGCCCCGGGGGACGGGTCGTGACATTGAGCAAGTTGGATCACGGAGTTCTAAGAAAAATGGAGAATTACATGTACCCCATGTACATGGATCTATTTATAATAGATAATGGTATTATCATGGAAGGGTGTTACAATATTTCATATGAAAGGGAAACTAAGCCCTTAGTACATTGGTCCTTTTAAAATTATAGATAGAATTGGACCTATGGCTTATCATTTGGAAATTTATGCACAGCCTTTCTATGGTAAAATTTTTGTACCAAATCAATTTTTCAGTGAAATAAATTTCATAACCAACATATTTACTCACCTATGATGAAATGGAAATTGAATTTGATTGATAATACTGTCAAGAGCTTATCAAGATTCTCGATACAAGAGATAAAGTATTGATAAATAAACAAACTCGATTGATAAAACATTTTTTTAGAGAAACCATAAATTTGAGGAAGAAACGTGGAAATCATTGGATGTTATGATGATGAACCATCAACATCTTTTAGGGGGTTATATACAGGAAAAACATCTCTGAAGAAATTTCTGAAGGTGGGATGAGTACAACCCCCCATGATTTTATGGTATGTTTCTTCTTAAATAATTTTTTAGATAGCTTATTATCTATGAAACACCGAGTATCTAGAAAACAAAACATTTTTTAGAAGAACGTTATAACCCATACATTATGCATATTTTTTCCATTTCAATGAGTTTTATTTTGAGAAATGGACAAACAATGTTGTCTTTAGTAAGTTATTTTGAGTCTGATAGGATCAACTTATTTTTTGAGTTAATAGTAACTAAATCCTACGAATTGTATTGTTAACTGTATAAATATTAATGTACCCTTATGATTAGTAATATTACCCTTGTGAGCAGTAACCTCAACCATGGAAGTATAAATACAATTTATGCACCATATAAATGAATGTGAATATTTTTAGAATTGATAAAAAAGTTTTGGTTTTTTTGAGTAATAAATATTTAATTTTTATTTTATAATTACTAAATTTATTAGAAATATAAGTCATGTTCATAAAATTTATTCTTAAATCAATATTTTTTCTATGATTTTAAGATAATTTAATAAGCCCTTAATAAACTTTTTAGGGTGTAATAAAATTAGTTTTAATTTTAAAAAACATTATTTTTCAAGTAAATGATGATTTTAATTAAAAATTTATTTTCATATATTTATGAAATTATTTTCATAGAATATATTTCATTTTACATGTCGAATAATGTTTCTGATGAATTTTTTGGATTTTTATGAAAGAGTTTAATTTTTGGTGAATAGTAAAAAATATTGTTTTTTTATAAAATAAGATACTTTTCATGAGATCATCCTGGAATTATTATGATATAAAAATTTATTTAAAATAAAAAATAACTACATAATTATACTACAATTGGAATATTTGGCAGAATTATTTTAGACCATGAGAATTTTATTTTTTCATGATAAGTATAAAAATCATTGTCAATGTCGACATAGTCCCTCCATAGTACTAATATAGTCAAAATTTGTATTATGTATAATAATTGAGTGATAAAAATTTTTTTCACGACCTATTTATTTATTATTATGTATTATTGATTACTTTGGTAGTCAATTTCAAATTTTAGTGTTATATAACATGATTATTATCCAAATAGTTGTGAAATTCTTGCTCATGACATGAAAAGACAAAATAACAAACCTATGAAGATGTATTGTTATGTATAAGAGTGAATAACTGCAATGAATGAATATAGAATTTTATTTTGAACCTAATTTATTTATTTCTTTGATATTAATATTATTTATATTTTAAATAATTATAATTAATTCTTATGAAATTTTGATGCAACATTTTTGCAAGAATAAGAGAAATAAATAAAATGTTTTTAACTGAAATTATTAGAATTTTAAAAAGACGTATATATTGTTTAAAACATTTTCTATAAGTAATTATAGACCATTATCAATTTTTTATTAAATTTTGGGACACTTTAGATGCACCAGAATAAATTTAAGACATTTAGAATATTTTATTTAAATGTAAGTTTATGTGTGCACAGTATAAACAATAGTTTGTATAACATTTTTATTTATGGTTTTATAGATTTGGATTTCAGAAATAAATAGTGTTTTAAATACATACAAACACATATTTCTCATGTAATTTAATTATTAATTTTTAGAAAAAAAAATTAATTCCATAATGACATTCATAAAGATGATAGAACAATAATTTAAAAAATCAAAATAATGATATTTAAAATAATAAAATAAATATATTTTTACATTTTTAAGATACTTTAGGAATTACCTAGATTTATTTTATAATTATACGATATAATAAAAATTAGATTTTAATTTTAATCATTATTTTCAAGTTCATAAATTCAAAAGTTATGAATAGTGTTTAATTTGACAAAAACATTTTTCATGAATATATTAATTAATTGAAATAATTTTATATCAAAAAAAATATTGAACAAACTAAAAAATTAAAATAGCTTTTCGACTATGTGACATCCTAATTTTTTTAGAGCATTTTAAAGTCTTAAAACCTATATAATATTTATTTTGTTTTAATAATTTTAGTAATTACTAAGTTACTCTTCTCCACAAATATATATAACCCCTCCCCCTTCCTTGGGTAAACTACTCATTCCACTATAAAAATGACAAATCTATATCAAAATCCTCCCTATTAAGCATCTAGAATACCTATTTATGTTCTGGAGTCATTTTACTCCTATCACCAAGGGATTTATATGGTTATGCAAGAGAAGTCACATCGAGGAAGAAGTAAGTCTCCATTAACTCCTCCTTATTTTCTTCTTATCCTTCTTCTTTTCCAGTTTCATTCAAAACCGTAAAATCTAAAAATTATTTTTGGTGTAATTTAAAATTATAATATATTTTTTTATCTACTTTATGTATTACATATATGACATATATAATTTTTTTCCCTCCCTCTCTTACAACAACATCCCGTTAATGGTCGATTAACCACCTAAAAAGACATTGCCAAAAACAATTCTTATAATCACCTTCATGGATGGAAATTATTGATTATATAAAATATATAAATATGTAATTACTTGTATTTTATTCATCTAGAATGTGTTAATCTAATCTATAAATTACATTTAATAAAATAGTGAAACCGGTGCAAGGCGATGAATTTTAAGAATAATACGATATCAAAATGCTTCAATTTCATCAAACGAAATTAATAAATATAATACATTGAAAATAATTCATAAATGATTTTATAAAATAAAAATAACTAACTTGTCTAAAATTGTTTTAATAAACATATTTTTATTATTCATGAGTCACAGAAGTGACATAATTAAGTGGGACATTAGGTAAGGGGTTTCACATCTCACATTTTTTTCAATGAGATTTCCATTATTCGTAAATTATTTCTTGTATGTGGTGTATTTATTATACCACTTAATATATAATATCATTATTATCATTATATTCATGGTATTCAACTAACCATATAAAAATTATAAATTTTGGGTCATGTGACTCGACTTATTATGATGTCGTAAGGGACTTCATCTCAGTTTTTATTTCATTGAGATATTACACGGTATTGTGCAACTAATCATTTTTATGAATTGAATGTAACGACCCTTTGAGAGAATTTTCCATTTGAAATTACATTCCTATTATGTATCCATATTATTTTATAATGTATAATATTTTTTTCTTATTTGTATACCCTTTTAAATATTGTGTTTACTTTTCAAGTTTTTTTAAATGTGGAAATATTGATTAAACTGTATCCTATACTCAAGATGAAAATTTATCATACATATTGATATGGAATTAAATCATTTTATAATAATTATGTGGAATTTTAGTTGTGGGAGGGGCCCTCTACAACCCCTCAATGTATCGACAAGTCTCATGGGACCAAATAGTTATTGACAAACCCTTCATGTTTGTTTTCAAAACATAATAAGATGGGTTTCTACTGACAAACATATTCTAGATACATGAATTCCAAATAATATTAATTTTCATTATTTATTTTTCAATTATTATTTTCCATGAGGTTTTCAATATGAAAACAATATGGAGTCATTTTAATTATCAGTTTATTGATGGTAGGTTTTTTTCAATTATTCATTATTCCATATTGATTACATCTAATTTATTATTACTATTTTTTTCGTTTCAATCTTCCACTATATGTTACCCATATTGAGCATTTGAGCTCACCACTATCATTTTTTTCGTTCCCCGGAATATGAAGAAGAGATCCTTTATTGTGTTTTAAATGATGTAGTTTATTAGATTTTGTGATGTATTATACTTTCTTTTCTTTTCCCAATGTAAAATGGGTTCCATAGATATATCTATTTTTTCAAGACTAATAATTGAATTGGACCATTGGGATTTTATTCCTAGTAACCATACCAATGTAATAAAGTAATGAACCAACTTCAGGATTCTGGGGTCAGGGCATTACATAGTAGTAGTGACATTAATAGTATTAGTCATAGTAATGATAATAGTAAAAATAATAGTAATTTTGAATGGTCAAGGTTAAATAACCATTTATTAAAAATAATAAAGGAAATAATTAATAGGATGTGAACAAATAAAAAATCATCAAAAAAATATACTCAGTGAAATAACATGAATCAAATAGCTCACACTCATGTCCTCATGTTGAGATAAGAGTTTCATCCACCCCATCCACAAATAAGTAGACCCCTCCTCTAACTATGGAACCACTATCATATACAACCTCCACAATAGGAGGGCTTCTCACCAAAATCAACCATCAATATTTCAACTTCAGATGAACCAGCACCACTTTTCTCATCCTCTTCACTCCTATCAAAGATGTTTATTTAAATAGAGTAATGAACCCTTGTGCTCAATTGTAATGATAATAAAATATATTATTTTCTTTATTTAAGAGTATTAAATGATTTTTAAACTACCCTTGGAGTGTTCCATGAATTAGAATGCAGTATAGCTATATCAGTGTTGGTAACATCAAGCACCGCCCCATTCTTTCTCATGGAAATAACCTCAATTAAATCAGAACTAGTCTCTATAATCTCTAAGAAACATATATTATGATCCCATTCAATGATTTTATTTTCCATCCTATATAATTTACTATATAAAATAGTATTTTAAAATGGAATATTTTTGAAGATTTACTTATGTTAGAGTCGAATAAACCTCTTGGTCCTGTCTTGAAAATTCCCATGTAGCTTCTATAGTGACAAGGTGACCAAGGACCTCCACATGCCTAATAACCTCAACATTCATGTCAGTAAGGACTAGGAAGCCTTTATACAAATTATTTCCTTTAATAAAAATTTTATTCATAAAGGAAAATATAAATAGTGCCCGGGAACCATTTAGATTTTAGTGAGTATTCAATGACCAAATTAGATTTTCTTATAGCATTGTAAGTCTTTAAAATAATCTCTTACAAAAAAATAAATATCCTCTTACATAAAAAGTTAATTTTTAAATTGGTCATGGATAGATTAACCTAATATAGTCTAAGAATCAAGATATATAGTATCCTTAAAAGAAGCCCCCATATAGCATTTCTCATTAACGTCCTCTTCATACACAATGTCAACCCCCAAAATTGAAGGACATCCCAGAGGTTATAGGTCTTCTTATGTGGACCATATGTCATATTTAATGTTCTTGGAGAATTATTTAAATAATTTATAATAGGATCAAGATCAATAGGTGAACTAAAAACATTGATGACAATCAGTTTTTAGACACCCAAATATATCCCTTTAGGATGTCCTTGACATGCCCCCACCATTACACCCTATATTTTTCTATAGTAAAAATATTCTGGAGATTTGATATAAATTAAACTTCCCAGTAGCATCATTGATTATTTACATCCCTTTTAGCACATTCTATTCTCCAACTCTATCCATATCGATACGGTAATGACATCCCAAAGCATCCAATTTAGATTCCATCACATTTGAGGACAAATAAAAAAACTCAAAACATCTTATCCTTCATTAATGATCCTAATTATTACCTTTTTATGAAGCATCATGTAAAGAAAATAAATAATAGAATCTGGAATCAATATCCTAATAAATCCAAATGCATAATAAAATCATGTAATTTTATCTAATTCAATACTAATTATAAAATAATTTTAGTAGTCAAAGAATGACTTTATCAATTAGAGTTTAGTTGAGAACAAATTTTCATAGAACCCCTGAAAAATTCCCAAAAATTAAAAATTTTGTAATACTATCCGTATTTATCAAACGCCCAATATAGGATGAAATATCATAAAGAATTTCTATGTGATATAAGACCCAATTAAAATCATAGATTTTATAATAAACCTTTCGAAAAGTTTTTTTGTAGTTATATTAATTGAAAATAAGATTCTATTCACGAACCCACAACACACTAGGCTTGATATTGACCATGCCAAATCCCTATACCTTACATTTCAATTCCTCCAAATAAAAAATGGGACATGATAAAATCATTGAACAAAAGATAAACATATATAGTTCAAAAATACTAAAATCAAGGATAATTAATTAGCCAAATCCGAAACCTTTCCTGACATCATCTCTTTCCATAGAGGAATTGATGTGATAATTGAAAACATACAATGCTCAATTGAAGAATTAAATACCTAATTAATCAATGAAACATGTAAAATTATACATTTTTTTACAATCCAGTATATCCTTGAATGAATAAAAAGTTCCACCTATGAATAAAAAGTCATCCCCTTATTTAACATCTATCAACATCTCTCTAAATTCCACAATAATGGTTGAATTAATCATATGTGATTATTTCACTATCCTAGAAAAAAAAAATAAATTAATATCTCCATTCCTTGGGAAAGCCATGTAACCAAACCTTATAATCCATGGACAGTTGATTTCCCACTACGGGAGTTCCATATTCTTATCCTTTAAACTGAATCAATGTAATAGGAATAATAGTAGTGATAACAATAATACTAATAATAAAAAATGATAATTATAATAATACCTATAGTAATTATAATAGTAATAATAATAGTAATATTATTATTATTAATAGTATTTGTAAAAATAATAATATTATTATTAATGCTGATAATGATGCTAGTAATAAAAATAATTTTAATAGTAAAAGTTATAATAAAAGTAATAATATTCATCCTAATAGTAATAATAGTAATAATAATAAAAAATAATAATTAGGAATTTCTTAGAATATGAATCAAACAGAACCATTCCCATTAATTGAATGAAAAAGAAGTATAGAGTAAAGGTGAACAAGGATATATAGGTATAAATGTCACCTTCCACATTAGAAATATGAAAATTCATTATGCTATCACTTAGTCCATATGACAAGAAAGATTCACCATCCTCCACTACCTTCTTCATGAGTGAATCATAAACCATGTCGTATTCTAGATGGTTATATTAGATGAAATTGAAATATATTCCATATATCCCAATTATAAACTCCATTAAGAAAAAATCTACCAAGAAACATTGATTTACCTATGATATAAAATATTGACAACAATCATGTAATTTTCATTAATCCAAAATTTCACTCTAATTGAAATCACATGAATGATTTAACATATAAATTATAGCCCATTTATCTGCCTCAAATTTAGTATATGATCCTGGGAAAAGGGAAATATTCCCCATAATGAAACCCTTATTATTCCTAATGATTATACCATGACTAAATAATATTTGAGAACCCCAAGTAGAACCATAAACATTGAACTTAATAAAGTCCAATACTGGTGGGACACATCGAACATATTTATAATAAACCAGTCTTCTACGTATACCTAATACACTAAGAATTTACGAGACAATAAAGTCATTGAAACCATTATTCATGCAACATGGTTGAAAAGTAGAGGCTAACTGAGTGTCCCTAGAAATAAGATCAAGAATATAATGGGAGATTAATATGTGTCTATCAAACCAAATGTAGTTATCTTCCATCCTAATTTTAGAAAAAATAGAGAATCACATCACCTAAGAGTTTTTCAGTTGAGGACTCAATGATAGTTTCACCATAGCTAGGATGAATGTGTGGATGCAATCACTATATAGAGGATATTATAAAAAGTGTCCAATTGTACCAGCCCAGAAATAAATATTGAAAATCAAAATTAAATACAACATGATCATAGGTATTCAGATACGACATAAATGATTGAAAAATGAATTTATATGCATTAAAAAAATGATTGGATGCTTATATGTGGGAAGCCTATTCTGAAAAACTAAATTGATATGAAAATATATTAAAGAATAAATGAAGAAAATTTCAAACTCATAAATTCATAAAGGTATAGTATAATCATAAAATGAACAATGATATATATATATATATATATAATATTAGCAGTAAGAATATGAAGCTTGGATTAAATCCAAACACAATGGTCCGTCTAATTGAACATTTAACACTTAATTCGATTAATATGACTAGCAATGAAAAGATCCCCAATTGAGTCCATATTTTTAACAACATAAAAAATGATCAAATCATAATGATTATAAGTAACGTGGAATAATTTTTCAATGGGGTAATCTGTCCAATTTGTGTCCAAAAAATTTCATGGAAAATTTCCTAGAAGGAGTCCATTTCACGATGGAGAGGTATACAGAAACCGGGAGGAGGAGGAAGACAATCTTCGAGCACGACAGACTACATGAAACTCAGGAAGAGTATGATGATGACATGAAGAGTTTTTAGTAACCCTAAGTCATAAAGAACATAATCCCAACCACGACCGGGAAAATGAAAATGCGGAGATTGTAGTAGAAACAAGGATAAGAAGGTTGGAGACAACAAGCTACAGATTGCTGGTAGACCTGGAGAGGGAGGATGACAGAGGGGGGGGGGGTGCATCCCAGGGTAATCTAGGTGAAGCACCGCAATAATCTCATTGGGAGAGAAAGAGGGAGGTGGAGAAGAAATGAGATCACACTGGGTGGAGCGATGCGTAGATATGGAGGCGTGACACGTCTAAAAAATTTGACATTAGAGAACTTGCTTTAGACACGTGGATGTTTGAAATCTAGGATTAGTATATTTAGTAGATTACTATTCCACTAGTAGTTTGGGGTTTAACTTGTTTTTCCATGTTAAAATTATTGTAATAAAAGAATATGTCGAATCACAATCAAATAATGTACTTGCATTATTACTATGTATGTTGATATTACATTCCACATAATTATTTAGAGTCTCAAATTTATCTATTCATATTACGAAATCCAAACTGTTCTCTCATGGTCTCAGTAGGGGTTTATAGAAATTTCGCTGTATTGTTATCTACTTTTTGGAAATTGATTAGTGAAATATACATGCTCCCCACACACGAAGAATTTTATGGGAGGTTGATCTTGCACCATATTACAATTTTCATTAGAATTAAGTTGTTGAGACTTAACATATGTTTGACAGTTTCAAGATACATGGAAATATATTCCACACTTATTGCCCAATATTTTTCCTTTTAAAAAATTAACTAAATTATTAATAACAAATTTAATGAACATGGGAGATATTACATTTTTTCCCATTCAAATTCATTCCAAATTATTCTCCGTCCTTCCCTTTTTTCATTATATCCACGAGTCTACTGGGTATCTATGAACTCTATTTCATTTTTTATTTGGCACTGTACTATATCTCTGTAAATCCCAATATTTCATATTTATAATTATTTTCTAATATGGTGTCTTAATCCAACAAAGAAGCCTTACATCATCCATTTAGAATCAATGGGAAATCATGAAACATACCATGAAGGCATTTGGAATATAATATAAAAATTCCCCATTGATTCATTTCCTCTTTTTTTAACATATGGAATTATTTATATATTTTTTTAGGAGGTTATGTGGAAAATAAATATTGAAAAATAAATTTGGGAAGTCATCACATTCCCCAGCATCCATATCATCTTCTGGATTTGTGTTATTGATCAGTGTCTAAAACTGATCATTTTATCCTCAAAAGAGATATACATACTTAGTTACATTCTTCTGGTAAGAAAATTTGTTATAAAATTTTTTATTTGTATAGTATTGATCTATTTTTCTATAATAAGTGGATCAGTGGTTCCATAAAATACTAGTCGTCTTTGATATATTATGGATTAAATTAATAATTTTTCCTCCTAAGGAGAATGCGGATGCTCCACATGTTTTAGGTGGTCATATATTGTCACATGTCGAATTTTTAAATTAATTTTTATTTTATTATTTCATAGTGTTAGGATTTCAGGTTGAGGTTCGAGTTGGGTCCCAGTTTATAATTTTAGATGTTTAATGATTTTGGTGGGTTTCAGATCAGTGTACAAGCACCACATGGTTAGTGGTAACCGTGCAGTCTCCCCCAGTGCATGCTGTGGTGACCAAGGGGTCTGGAATGAGGTTTATACCTTGCACGTCGGTTATTAAGTCATGTGGTGTGCGGGTTGTTACCCAGTTTTTAGAATAATATAAATAAATGGATTAAAATAGAAAATAATGTTCGATAGTATTAAAAATATTATGTTTTTATTTTTATTATTATTATGATATTTATTAAGAATATTAATATCATTAATGATTTTATTATTATTGTTTTTGTTTTTTTGTTGTTATTGTTTTTTAGAAAAGTAATTAAAAAATATTATTGAACTTAATATTATTATAGTAATGGTATTATTTTTTTATTGTATTATTTTATATATTTTATATATTTTATTTTTATTATTACTATTATTATTATTATTATTATTATTGTAAAAAATTGAAATCTAACCCTAGACTACATGCATGGTGCCCCCCCTCTTCTTTTCCAGTTTGCGCACCAGGACCTGCACTGGCCTCCGCTCCTAGTTATCTCTCCCCTTCTATGGAACTTCACCCAGCCTCCTTCCCCTCTAACCCAGTAGCAGCCTGCAAGCCTCATTCCCTCAGTGAACCATGAAATCATGCACCTCACATCCCCTCACCTTGCACACACTGCACCGCCCCAGGCCTCTGGCTTCCGTGCTCCAACCCTTGAGCCCCATTCTGGCCTCTGACTTGATCCATCCAGAAGCGTACGTGACCCCATAGTGGCCTCACCGTACTGGCCTCCTAGAACCCTAGATCACTGCTCCACCTCCTGGTCCACACCTTCAAATGTCTCTCCCAGCCTCGCCTCTCACCTCATCCAGCTTCTTCTGCCTAGCTAGCTCATCCTCATGCTCCCTACCTAACCTCCCATTTTGCCCTCCTGTCGATCCGTCATTTGCGCTCCGACACTCCACCTTCACCCTCTCCCACTCCGTCCGAGAGCTTCCTTGCCCTATATGTTTCCCCCTTTGATCCTATGGATTTCTAGTGAGCCACCACTTCATCTCCCCACTAAAGTCCCAACCTCGCATCCTCCATTCACGCCTCACTACAACAGCAAATCCAGAGTCCCCATGCTCACATTTCCTCTGGCCAGTAGCATGCCAAACCAGTCCTTGCTCTCATTGTGATTTTTATTATTCCATATTTGCTGTTATTTTTTTGCTTAAATTCTAGTACTGTGAGTTGGGTTCCATGAATTTTTTTTCATTGTGTGCGTTTAATCTGTGGGAGGTTGTTATTCCTCTTGCAGAATTCTGGTTATGTTCGCACATGAATTGAGGTCGGAAAATATACAAAAACCATTCAATGCATTTCTTTGGCACTTTGTTCTTCCAATTATTATTATTTTATTTGAATATATGATTTTTATCACAGAA
The DNA here is from genome assembly GCA_963277665.1 of Viscum album. Taxonomy (NCBI): domain Eukaryota; kingdom Viridiplantae; phylum Streptophyta; class Magnoliopsida; order Santalales; family Viscaceae; genus Viscum; species Viscum album. Next base: position 394,048,270 of record OY728151.1, on the reverse strand, counting down.
ATATATCTAATTAGTCTATTATGAAATTATATTTTTTTGGGATCTGTTAAAAATGGATTTTGATTCAATTATTTATTAATGGAGTTGTATAGTTACATTTAGTATGTTTGGTTTAAATTATTCTATGTGTCAATGCTGAATTAGTTTATTATGGTACAAAATCTTATTTTTAAATTTTTTAAAATATTATTTCACCTTCACAACGCCAAAAATTAGTTTGTTGTAGTGTTTTTGGATAATTGAATTTATTAAAATTAAATTTAATTATTCTCATAAGAATTGTTTAGGATTTTGGAACCTTGTTTATTATTTCTAATTGACAGTTTTTATTTAAATCAATATTAGAGGTTCTTATGAATTTATTAGCACTAACATTGTTGTGTAAATATTTATTTGTCTATAAATTTATTCTAGAGTATATTGTTTTGAAATGGTGAGGTTTGTTAAATGTGTTAAAATGTTTTGGGAAAAGTGTAATGGTTCAAAAGGGGATGGTTTTATGTTGAGACCTAAAGCTTGACGTACATGGACATTAAATTACGTTTGTGTTATACTTAATACATAACAAAAACAAACACCAAAGGACTCTAATAGTTTAGTGTCTTTGGAAACATGGAACATAATCTTCTAATCTTGGTGAAAGATCTTTAACATCTCCCATAATGATCTTCCCTTTTTTTGTACCTAAAACCTTTCTTTATATCCTAGGGAAAGGAAAACATATAAAGGGTGAGATAAAATGCTCAGTAAGGGTAAGCATGAAAAAACATAAAACAAACCATATACATTTGAACTTCAAAACATGAACATAAAGTTTCAACATCAAAATCATGAGTTGTGAAATAAATCTTGGCAGTACATAAGGCATAGATTATAAAGGAACATCAATCATGATAAAATAAAATGGTAATAAAATATTTAATTGTGGAAAAACATTAAGCACATGATATGATTTCCCTAGTAGCCAAGTCATTTCTTCCATGACCATCTTAGTGGACAAAGTCCCTTTTGGAATCGAGTTCACTCCTCGTTCCAGTCCTATATCACTGAACCAGATTAACTTACCGTTTCATCCATGTCTATCTCAGGAGATAGAAATATTTACCCAATTCATTTGAGGGAGATATTGGTCCCACCCATCTCATAATTAAATCATTCTTACTTGTGCCACAAAATAAACATAAATCATTCATCATAAACCAAAGAAAAAAATGGTTTTCATAAACATTATCGCATAATAACATAATCCATATAAAAAAAATGCATATCATTTCATCATATTAATAATAAAAACAATGAAATAATAGAGACATTATACTTGAAACATAAACTTATAGAATAATGTCATCTTAGATGGAAAATAGTTTTGATAAAACACTTGAAATGAATTCTTGAGGAAAATATCCTTTCTTCTTCAAAATCATTTTTTTTTCACAAAAATCCATGCAATTTTAAAAGAAATTTATTTTGTTGAAAATGGTCATGAAAGATTTTAGAGTAAGATTTATTAAGAAAAGGCATTATGAAACCGTAAAAAACCATTCATGCGTATAAGTTAAAAAAACATTCTCCTCGTACTTTTGTTGGAAAATTCAAAAAGTTCCCCGTGTGGTAAAAAAACTAAGATTCCTTTCATAAAATGTGGTAAATTTCAAAAATGTGTAAAAATTACTTCATAAATATATGAAAACATCTTTAGAAAACATGGGCATGGATGATAACAATAACCCCAGTAAATACTTACGAATAACAATCTCGGATAAGAACGAGATTGGAATATTTATCCCTTTCCTTAGGTCTGATATACTTCGTGCGTAACCAAACATCCTATATAATGATTTAAATAATGTCATTGACTTATTACAGAATCATATTCATTGTTATGATATCATATATGGTTCACTTATGACTTTCTATTACCAGTTCATTTGTAAGTTCAATGTTAAAGCAGCGTTTTGGGTAAAATCGTTTTATTTATCGTACGTGTTTGGACTTGTTGTTATTGATATTATTATTAATTATATCATTATTTACATAATTCTAGAATCTAAATCATGATTTATATATCATATATATATATATATATAATAGATATATAATTGAAATGAAATACAGCCTTCACGGAGACGGTAGGTCGTACGTACGCATGAACGCTGTTTTCATTTCCTTATTGAATTAAATTGAATTAAGTAAATGAAACATATATGTACATAAATACAGTATCATTCTTGTGTAATATCTTTCATGATTATTTATTATATATACTTTATAATCATACTTGAATGGTAAATCATGGAAAATGAATCGCATCGCGTTCGTGGAGACTGTAGTCCGTACGTACGCACGAGCGATGATATCATTCTCATGATCATGGAATTGTATTGAAGTGTATGATTAATATTTCAGAATAAATATCACTTTAAAATAATCATATTTAGTAATTTATTTACACCATTATACCCATCCATGTATGTTGGTTGTGGAAAATAGATTACACCACAGCGTGGAGACGGTATTCCGTACATTCGTACGCGCGGTGATTCTGTTTCCGTAGGATGGATAGAATATGAAATTGGGTTGTTTCATTTTTATAATAACATATCAGTATATGATTAATACTGATGTTATTAATTTATTATGAAACAAATAAAGAATAAGAAGTAGAAGTAGAAATAAATTGGAATGAATCGGTAAAGGATATTACCTCTTCTTTGACGTGCCTCTTCTTAACCTCCTCTTAAGGCACTAGGGTTGGTATTTTGAGGAGACCAAAACCTCTATAATATTTATTGGGAATATGAAAAGGGAAATGGGCAGGGGTTGGCCGAGCTTTAAGGCTCAAAAGGGTGTGAAGTGAAAAGGGAAGGGGTGCCCTTTTTATAAGGGGGGAGAGGGGCACTTTAGGAAAAACTTAAAATATTATTTTACAATAAAGTCATATTCTGTTAATAATAGCACCAAATTGATTTATTTCGAATATAAAGTGGGTATGGGTCGAAATAATCTCATCTAATAGGCTTTAGACAAGTTTAGGTTACTATTTTAACCTTATCATTTAGATTTAACTTTAAGTTAAATAACTTTACTTTTACTGTGTGTTCTTGTGTTCTTACACTATATGGTTAATAAACTTAATATAATAGGTCAAACGAACCCCAAGTGTTTCATTATTAATATATATAACCTTATATAAGTCATTTGGCAGAACCTTAGGTTTTTATGTATATAATAAAAATTAATAATATAATATTTTATTTAAAAACTATTTTATGTCAATTTTGACAATATTTGGTAATTGATTTTTGTGAAATTAATAACAGAATTATTAGTTCTAAAAAAGTTAATTAAACAAATAATAACATGTCATATTAACCTATAAAATTAGTGTAATTCATAAAAAGTCTCAAATTACATATATTTAGGTATTTATAATAACAATTATTTTGATATTTCATTATTTAGGTAATTACTGTATCACCATTGTGTCATAAATAAATTTAATTATATAATGTCAAAAAATTAAAAATAAAATACCATTAGGTAGGAAATATTTTTATCTTTCTAATTAATATTTATAGTCGAATTTATCTTATGTATAACCCAATATTGAAAATGTTTTAGTTATTAAACTTTGATTATAACCATTTTAACTTTTCATTAAATAAAATAATAATAAATGTCCTAATTCAATCCAAAGGGACCTAAAGGGTAATATTTTATTCCTAAGGTTCTTTTGGTCGAATTTCACTTATCCAATATATTTAGGACATGTGTTAGGGTAATAGTAGTATCTTTTTTACCCTTAATTACCCTATTTACTTTAAACCGTGGTAAATAAAAGTAAAAAGTTACTATTCACGAAAAATTATTTTTATCTTATTGAACCACATTTTACTCCTTGATATTAACTATGCCTCTCATATTTTCAAAATTCCACCCACAGAAGCGGTAAAATTATGTTTTATGTAAATCTTCAAATTCTCCTAGGAGGTGGGTAAAAGACGGTGAAAAGTTCAATAAAATTTTTATATATCTAAAATTATTATAAAATGACTCTAATTAATTACATTGAACATATATAGGAATAATTTATCAATTTTTATCTAAAATAAATTTCAATAAAATAAATAATTATTTAAATAAAAAGTCGGTTTTTAAATAGTAACCTAGTGTTTTCACTATTCATAAAAAATTGAATGTTTTCAGAAAAATACAAAAAATTCACCCTAGGATAATTTCGATATTCCAAATCCAATAATGAATTCCATTTCGAAAGATAGAATTTATAAAATTTCCAAAAGTGGGTATTACTATTCATAATGCCTAGTTTATATAACATATCGTTGTTTAGCAAAACTCAGTATTGCGAACAACACATGCTATCGTGGAAGGTTGTGATTGCGTGTAATGCAAGCCAAGTCAGGGATGCGTGTAGTTATAGCTCCTTTTGGGGTAGAGTACAACACAAAAAATCAATGAAATTAAAAAGAATATTTTTCATAAATTCTCAGGGTGTTACATTCCACCCCCTTAAAATGAATTTCTCTCTTGAAATTCGTCGGGGTTATAAATGGTTTACTACTCAAAAGTTTCTTTAATATAAACCCACATAATAAAAAGTAATACCAAAACTTATCTTTAAAAACTAAATTATGAAACATAACGATTACCCAAATTTACTAATCACTAGGTTTCCACATAGGATAACATAGATGAAAATATGCATATGGAAGAGAAATCTAACCATCATGTTCTGAAGGAGAGTGGTAGAGAACATGCCTATGAAAACCCAATAATAAAAAATCCATAAATTTGTGTTGATTTAATGTACCATCTGATTCATCAGATATAAAGACACTATGACAACATTTTTTTGTATTCAAGATCATTTCCCTAAAGATGAAGAATTGTTGAATTAAAAGAAATACTTACTTGATTTTGGTATAATCTTAATGTTGTTTGTTCCTTGAACAATTTACACTTCATCTCTTAAAGAAATTAAGTTGAATTTTTCTTCCATGATGTGTTAGCAGTTCATGCAATACAATGATAGGTCATTCCATCTGTCTCAAACAAATGGATAATAAATGTTATTAAATATACATAAGTCCATCTATAGTGAGATTAATCGTATATAGTTCCTAAAATGGACTTATACTTCATATATCATACCTCTTAATATAATAAAACTAGCATATACTAAATAGGGACTTCCAATAGGCCAGTGGTAGGCGATAAAGGCATGTCGTAATTCGGTTGTGGGTTCGATTCCCACAGCCTTGTTCGACGCGAAGGGTTGTCGCCCATTCTGCATGTTGTCCCTTTTCTTAAACTACATTTTTATAACATTCCATGAATAATATCGAAAAATGTTCTACACTTAAATAGTACCGACTTATGTCTAGCATAATCCATTCCAATCTTTAGGATTATCCAAAATACTTTTGTCCAATCTCATAGTATAAAGAAAAAAATTACTAGAAATTTCATCTACCGATCATGTGAATACCATCATTTATCCCTCATATATAATACGATATAAGTTGTTGGTCACATTCCAAACATGTGAATACCTTAATCATGTATTATCTTGAAAATTGAATACCCATTGAACCTTAGTGAAGACATGAATGTTGTCAAAAGTTAACTCTTTCCACATACCAAAATCCCAAAAATTCTATATAATCAAACCATGATATCACTTAGTCCTTATATCAATCAGGAGATCATGAATACTATCAAATATATTATTTTCCCCTTATTCATTCATTATGAGCATATCATCTGCTTTCCAAAATATTTGAATCACTTTTCATGGTTACCGATACCATATTATTATAGAAAACCACAGTGGACCAATACACAGAGATTTAAATATACTATAAAAGTACCTCAACAAAATTATTATTTAATTCCAATGCATAGGTCCTTAAATCCATCCTCTTCAATTATTGGCATGTAATACGTCCTTCCTAGATTTAGAAGTAACTTCTTAGGTCAGGGCATTGAGTTGTGAAATTCCCATGTTCTCCATAGATAAGGAATTGGACTCCATAACAGTTTGTCACTCTATGACCCTTTTCTCCACATAGATATCATCTTACCCTCCATTTGAGGTATTCCTAAAGGTTCTTCTTCCATTCTTTTGAAATATCAATCATCCTTTATCTATTCTCCTCACCATGTGAACATGCATAAAATTACATCTTCTAATTATTTTATGACTTATAAATACAAATAAAGTTCACCTTGTTAATCATATATCGATATGACTGATTCGGCATAATCACAATATCTTTATCTCCAGGAATTACACAATTTCATTGATCATAGTCACCAATTTTTCCATTGGAATCATTGTTAACTGAATTCCTTCTCGTTCCCTCCGTTGACTAAGACAAGAAACCATAGTGTAAGAAACAGTTAAAATAACGAGGAACCACATAATCATAAAAAGTCACTTATGGGATGTATAACTTATCAAAAATTCTATAATACATGCCACCAAAGGTTCACCCTAGGTTATTCATGATCGTGAACATAATTCTAGGACTCTAACCTATACATATACTTAACCTTAGGGACATCCCTAGACATACCTTAGAAATATATCTGGGGATCTCACTAAAGTTTTCGCTTCCTAGTTTCCAAATGTTAACTAAACCTTTCCTCTGATACCAACTATAGAGGGAAAAATATTGACATACATGGAAATTACATTAATTTTTCAGAATACGTAATACATAAAAAAACATACACTAAAGGACTGTAATAGTTTAATGTCTTTGGAAACTTGGAACATAATTTTCTAATCTTGGTGAAAGATCTTCAACATCTCCCAAAAAGATCTTCCCTTTTTCTCTTACCTAAAACCATTCTTTATATCCTGGGGAAAAGAAAAAATATAAAGGGTGAGAGCAAATTCTCAGTAAGGGTAAGCATGGGAAAAATATAAAAGAAACCATATACATTTGAACTTCAAAACATGAACATAAATTTTAATCATCAAAATATTGAGTTGTGAAATAAATATTGGGAGTACGTAAAGAATAGATCATAAAGGTACATAAATCATGATAAAATAAAATGGGAATAAAAAATTTAATTGTGGAAAAACATTAAGCACATGATATGATTTCCATATTAGCCAAGGCATTGCTACCAGGACCATCTTAGTGGACAAAGTCCCTTTATGAATCGAGTTCACTCCTCATTCCAGTCCTGTATCACTGACCGTGATTAACTTACCATTTCAGCCATGTCTATCTCATGAGATATAAATCTTTACCCAATGCATAGAAGGTAGATATAGGTCCCACCCATCTCATAATGAAATCATTCTTACTTGTGCCAAAAAATAAACATAAATCATTCATCATAACCCAAAGAATAAAGTGGGTTTCATAAACATTGTATCATCATAACATAATCCATATAAAAAAATGGATATCATTTAATAATAATAATAATCAAACCATTTAAATAATAGATACCTTATACTTGAAACATAAACATACTGAATAATGTCATCTTAGATGGAAAATAGTTTTGATAAAACACTTGAAATGAATTCCTGAGGAAAATACCTTTTCTTATTCAAAATAATTTTCTTTTCAAAAAATGCCATGCAATTTTAAAGGAAAATTATTTTGTTGAAAATAGTCATGAAATCTTGTAGTGTATGGTTTATTAAGAAAATGTAATATGAAACCCCAAAAATCCGTTCAAGCGTATAAGTTAAAAAAACATTCTCCTCGTACTTTTGTTGGAAAAGTAAAAAAGTTCCCCGTGTGGTAAAAAAGTAAAATTTCTTTCATAACATGTTGTAAATTTAAAAAATGGGTAAAAAGGACCTTAAAAATACATAAATACATTTTTGGAAAACATGGGCATGGATGATAACAATAACCCCAAAAAATACTTACAAATAACAATCACAGATAAGAACGAGATTGCAATAGTTATCCCTTACCTTAGGTCTGATATTATTCATACGTATCTAAACCTCCTGTATAATGATTTAAATAATGTCATTGACTTATTACATAATCATATTTATTGTTATGATATCATATATGGTTCACTTATGACTTTATATTATCTGTTCGTTTGTAAGTTCCATGTTAAAGCAGCCTTTTTAGTAAAATCGTTTTATTTATCATACATGCTTGGACATGTTGTTCGTGATATTATTATTACTTATATCTTGATTTACATACTTCCAGAATTTAAATCATGATTTATATATCATATATATATTCAGTATATAAATATAATATATATATAAATGAAATGAAATACATCATTCATGGAGACGGTAGGCCGTACGTACGCATGAACGCTACTTTCGTTTCCCTTTTGAATTAAATGGAATTAAGTAAATGAAACATATATGTACATATATCCAGTATAATTATTATGTAATAACTCTCATGAAAATTTATTATATATACTTTATAATCATTCTTGAATGGTTACTCATGGAAAATGAATCTCATCGCGTTCGTGGAGACGGTAGTCCGTACGTACGCACGAGCGATGATATCATTCCCATGATCATGGAATTGTATTGAAGTATATGTATAATATTTCATAATCAATATCACTTTACAATAATCATATATAGTTATTTATTTAAATCATTATACCCATCCATGTAAGGTGTTGGGGGAAAACAGATTACACCATGACGTGGAGACGGTATTCCGTACATACGCACTCGTTGTGATTTCATTTTTGTAGGATGGATAGAAGAGGAAATTGGGTTGTTTCATATTTAAAATAACATATCAGTATATTAGTGATACTGATGTTATTAATTTATGATGAAACGAATAAATAAGAAGAAGTAGAAGAAGAAATAAATTAGAAATAATCCGTAAAGGATATTACCTCTTCCTTGACACGCCTCTTCTTAACCTCCACTTAAAGCACTAGGGATGGTCTTTTGAGGAGACCAGAACCTCTATAATGTTTCTAGGGAATATTAAAATTGAAATGGTCAGGGGTTGGTCGAGCTTCAAGGCTCAAAACGGTGTGAAGTGAGGATGGAAGGGGTTCTCTTTTTATAAGGGGGGAGAGGGGCACTTTAGGAAAGAGTTAAAATATTTTTTATTATAAAGTCTTATTCAGTTTATAATAGCATAAAATTGACTTATTTAGAAGATAAAGTATGGATGGGTCGAAATCCCCTCAAAAAATAGGCTTTAGAAAAGTTTAGGTCACTATTTTAACCTTATCATTTAGATTTAACTCTAAGTTAACTAATTTTACTTTTACCATGTCTTCTTATTTTCTTACACTATATGGTTAATAAACATACTATAACAGCCCAAAATAACCCCAAGTGGTTCATTATTAATATTTATGACCTTATCTATGTCATTTGGCCAATCCATAGATTTTTAGGAATTTAATAACAGTTAATAATATCATATTAGTTTTAAAAACTATTTTATGTCAATTTTGACACTATTTGGTAATTGATTTTTTTGAAAATAATAACAGAATGATTAGTACGAATAAATTTACTTAAATAAATATTAACATGTCATAATGACCTATAAAATTAGTGGAATTCATAAAATTTCTCAAATTACTTTTATTTGGGTATTTATAATGTCAATTATTTTAATATTTCATTATTTAGGTAATTACTGCATCACCATAGTGTCATAAATAAATTAAATTATTTCACTTTTTAAATATTATAGATAAAATACCATTAGGTAGGAAATATTTTTATATTTCTAATTAATATTTATAGTCGAATTTATATTATGTATAACCCTATATTAAAAATGTTTTAGTTATTAAACTTTTATTTTAACCTTTTTAACTATTCTTTAAATAAAATAATAATAAATGTCCTAATCCAATCCAAGTGGACCTAAAGGGTAATATTATATTCCTAAGGTTGTGTTTGGTAGAATTAAACTTATCCAATAGAATTTGGACACGTGTTACATTAATAGTAATATCATTTTTACCCTTAATTACCCTATTTACTTTTAACCATGGTAAATAAAAGTAAAAATTACTATTGAACAAAAAAAATTATCTTATTAAACCACATTTTACATATTGATATTATCCTTGTCTCTCGGAGTTTTGAAATTCCACTCACACAAGTGGTAAAATTATGTTTTATGTAAATTTTCAAATTCTCCTATGAGGTGGGTAAAAGGCGGTGAAAAGTTCAATAAAATTTTTATATATCTAAAATTATTATAAAATGAATCCAATGAATTACATTGAACTTATATACGTATTATGTATCAATTTTGACCTAAAATAAATTTAAATAAAATAAATAATTATTTAAATAAAAAGTCAGTTTTTAAATAGCAACCTAGTGTTTTCACTATTCATCAAAAATTGAATGTTTTCAGAAAAATACCAAAAATTCACCATAGAATAATTTTGATATTACAAATCCAAAAATAATCCCATTTCAAAAGATAAAATTTATAAAATTTCAAAAAAGTGGGTATTACTATTCATAACGGCTAGTTTATATAACATATCGTTGTTTAGCGAAACTCGGTATTGCGTACAACACATGCTATCATGGAAGGTCGCGATTTCATGTAATGAAATCCAAGTAGGGGATGCGTGTAGTGAAATATCCTTTTGGTGTATTCTATAACACAAGACATCAAGGAAATTAAAAAGAATATTTGTCATAAAATCTCGGGGTGTTACATTTATGTTTCATAAATAGGGTGGTTGGTTGGATGTGGTTCTTAATGAAATGGGTGTTTTTATGGAAATGGTTTAAAGGTCCATAATGGTTGTTGGTATGTCACTGTATGTTGGTTCATCCATGGGTTCACTAGGTGCACGCATGGATGCGTCAACAAATGATGGTGTTTTCTTATGTTGGGGTTGTCTTGAATGTTTAGTTTTATAAATGGTTCGTATTTTCTTAAATGAGGTTGGGACTCTTGTGTGGGTTATAAAAATGACTTTTTATGAGTTCCTCAAGTTTGGTTTATTTTCTCTTAAAGCATAATTTGGCGTGAGTAAGAAGAGTAAAGGTATTTTGGGTCTTGGTGTATGGTTTGGTGAATGTTATCTTAAGGGCTCATTTGGAATTGAGAATATGAAAATGGTGTTTAGTGTTGTTTTAGAAATTATTTGTAAATTTTTTTGTTCGTGGTAACTGTTTTCCTATTTTGCATTTTAAACCCATAGATTTAATGACTCGTTTGGCACTTTTAACCAAAGGGTAATGTTTGTACTAACTGTCAAAAGAGATTGTGTGTTGGAGAAAGTGTATTCTTTGTTAGAAACTTTAAAAAAATTATAGTCTATTTTAATGATTTCATGGCATGACGGCCAAATTGAAACATTTAATGATATGATGTATATACTTTTTTGGGAACCTCTATTGAGGGATTTCCAATTATGGGTTATCGTATAGGTTTTCTATATTTAGGGTAGTCAAGTTCGATGAGAAGAGTCAATCGTGTGAGGGCCTTAATACTTAAATTGTATAATTATAACAACCACAGGTTCCTAGGTAGCTTTTAGATGATCGAGTGATGGTTTCTTATTAATCCTGATTAGATAGGTTGGTACCCCTTGGATTAGTTGTTAGGTCAGGCGATCTTTGCCACTGGATTTTTCAGTTATAGGGTAGCTAGTTTGGTATAGACATAGGAGCTTTACAATATGCCGACTGGTTTTTCCGAACTCAGTACATCCAGGGGTATTCTAGCTATGTTTTGGATCACACATGGTTACTGTATTATTTATATTTTCTGTTTACTTTATATTGTATTGATTATTTTCAACTTTCCCTGTTTACCAGTATTATTTTTTTCATCTTTGCATTTTTTTTCTCAGGTTATGATTATAAAATGAAAAATTGTTTTAATGAAATAGCATGTAGTCCCTACTTAATTTCTATATATAATTAAAATTTTTCTTATTTTAAAATTCAAAAAACCTATTTTTATAATTTTACTCCAAACTTGTGTCATTGGACTATTTTAAGAAGTGAGATTCTTTGGTTCTATGTCTTACCTTGGAAACCCTACTGAGCATTTTTAATTCTCAATCTTCTTTTATCACATTTGTTGAAGGTATCATTTACTCAGGTTTTTCATGGCTGATTTTCCCATTATTGGAGCATGGTCGGCCTTTGGTTGGAAGGGGGCCTGCAAGGTCACATGGGGGTACATTGAGTTTTTTTGATTTATTGTTTTTTCACTGCTCGAGTTTACTTTTATTATTTGGTTTGTTATTGTTTATTTATTTATCTTTTATGGTCCAAATCATTCCCATTGGTAAATTTTTGATTCCTAGCACTTGTTGCCAGCCCGGGGGGATCGAGAACACCCCTCGGGCTATGCTGAAGGCTGACCTGGGTGACCAGTTCAGAGTTGACCTAGGTTGGTTCATGATATATATGATAACAATTAACCAATTCATCATAATAATGATGTTTTAAACTCCCTCTCTAAAAATATTGTGAAGGAATATATCACATTATCGGATTCAATTGTTATTTATATGAGTCGTCCAATTTCCTTCAATTTTTTCCTAGTAGAAGAACACCTATGTGATACATTTGATGCTATTGGTAATCTTATAATAATTATAAAGGAAATGTTAATCACAATATCTTATTATTTCATGTTCATAGGATGAAATACATCAATGGTAAAAAAAACATTATCTATATATCCTTTATAATAGTTTATAAAAAGCATGCGATTAACCAGATGATATCCACCATGAGAACCAAATCAGGTGTGCAATAAGGCCTTTTTTCCATGAAGTGGGTGATGATTAATTTAAGACCCAGTACATCCTTTTTAAGGATATTAACCTTAGGTTAAACTATTCTAGATCCAAATATACTTATACCACACATAAATGGATTTCATTTCATGGAAACCACTTTCTTAATAAATCACCTAAAATTTAAGGAAGTTTTCTTATATTAAGTCTTATCCATATAATTTTTACAAATGGTTTGTAGTCCTAATTTCTACTAATAAAAAATAGAACTCTAATATAAACTATTAACTCCCACCTTTTTAATAAATTAAAAACTCTTTATATAGTACACCATTTACAAATTGAGAGTATCTTTTGTGGTTTAGTTTCTTGGAAATTAATAATGTATTAAATGAAAAAAAACATTCTCATAATCTCTCAAGAGGATTTTTCACAGATTCATCCTAGGTACTTTTTACATCTCATATCATTGGGACATGCAATAAATGAAGTGGTGAAGATAAATCCTAGTTGGGGAATTAAAAAAAAAAGATATTTACCATGTGATCATGAGGCATAACAATAGGGTATGAGCATAAGAACATAAATAATAACATAATATGATGATCATGAAGAATAATATTGAAATGTTTCTAAATCATTGGAATGATATAATCATAGAAATGTCTCCATGTTTTATAACTAATTTTTTATAAAACATAACTCATAAGGTTGTTCACCAAGTTATCATAAAACATGTAATATATGGAGATTAACTATTTACCCAATGTATTGATGTCATATCTGGGAACACACTTCCTATGTCTAAAAGTGTATATATTTTTCGAGAATTTAATTATGTATTATCTGTGTCCAAAATCAATTTATAAAATTCAACTTATAGTCATGTGTATTTTATAAAATAAAACAAAAATTAGTATAGAAGAAATTATTATTTCATTTATAATAATAATATTACAATTTATGATTCTAAAATGTAGATAAATAACCACTTAATAAAACAACATATTCCTGAATGTTAAGTTGTGTGATGGTGGTAATTTTGTTGGGTTTCTTAGAAATTATTCACCTAGTGGTGATATACACTGATTTTATCTTATCACGCTGGTCGTTTCAATCAAACATCACTTATGAGAGCTCTTTATTGGGATTGGTCAAGGGTGATCCCCAATGATGCTACCTCACTACTAATATTTGACTAATGGAATTCAAAAGGCATTACACTTCTGGTAGAGGCCATCATTTCTTCTTTGGACATAAATTATAATGTTTAATTACCCTTTTAAACAATTATTATAAAGGAAACATTATTAAAAATGGTCATAATGCACAATGGTTATATTGATCAATGATCATATTAACTAATGGTCATATTGACTAGTTGTCATATTGATCACTGGTCAAGAACTAGTAGTCATATTTCCCTTTATAATCAATGTATACTCTTCCATTCATCAGAATTTACTACTTTGTTACAAATTTTTTATAATTATTTTGATAATATCAATTATATTCTCGACACTTATTCTTTATTTTTATAGTTTTGGTGTAAGGTTAAATCTTATTAGAAGATTTTGATCCTATAGAAAACGATTGCATGGTCTCTATTTCTTGGTTTGTGTATCCCTATAATAGTCCAAGCTATAGTTATGATCATTATTACTTATCTTTTAAAATTCGTTTTTTATATTATTTCTATTTACTTCTATTATTCTATATAATAAAAGTTTCATTATGAAGGATAATAGAAATTTTATTAAACAAATAAATAATTTTCAGGTCCTTATTGTCACTCTCAAAGAAATTGCCCCTAAAAAAATTAATATATAGTAGAATAGATAAGGCCAAGACACACCTAAACCACTCAATTAAAATAATGTTTTAATATTTTATAACCTTTACCTATTAGGCTTCCCAATTTTACCATTTTAGTTTTCACCATGGTATCAAATTATTACGATGGTAATTTAACCATTATGCTCAAAAAAATTGGCATTCTTTTATATTTTGGATATAATGATTATAAATTTTAAATACATTCTTTTTCTTTATGAATGTAATATAAATTAATTTTAATATTCTAATGTATAATATATTAAAAAAAATTGGGTAAATATTAATTATATTATAAAAAATAAAATAGTTGTACTTAATCTAAAAATAAAATTTGAAAATATGTAATGTTACTTATATGACATATATTTGGTAAATAAAATTTTTTATATATTTTACATTATTCTAATATCATAGATATGTCATAAATGCCATGATATTTTTAGAAATAATATTTTACAATATTCAACAAAAATCAAATATTTTAGAAAAACCCAAGAAAATCATCTTAATATTATATTATAATGATTAATATTAATATGGTGTTCATTTTGTTAAATTAAATTTCTAAAAATTTAGAATTCCATTTATTATCCCAGTAAGGATAAACACATAGTGGGAGGTGGGGTGATTCAGGGAGAGATATTTGCAAAAAATGTCACATAAAATATTTTTTCATTATTAAAAAATATCTCTATAACATCACGGTTCTGGGATCCACCTAGAGTTTCCCCTTACCAGGTTGGTCACATTGCCTCAAACGAATTTCCCAAAATTCCTGAGGCTACATATTATCCGTGAGGGACTTGGGTGTGATAGTGGGAAAATTATGCCCTCATTGGCATAGTAACACAATGTATGTAGAACAGATAGGAATGGTGGATGTAGTAAAACATGAAATAAGTAAAAATGGAATTAATAAACAATTGAAGTACACACACACACACAAACATATAAATAAATGATTCTTGAAACACATGTCTAGGAAATCAGCCAAACAAATCACTATTCTATAATACAATACTAAACCAATGAACAGAAAAAATAGTAAGTAAACAACTCCACAGCATCATAAGCCCCCGCATGGCCCCATGCTCCATAGCTCCACAAGAATCAAGTACCTGAATTAGAAGGGTGACTTTCCTTATATATAACTCCAGCAATATAATCTATTTAGTCCCAAAATCATGACCTAAACTGTGTGTCAGACTAATCCTAGTAGGAAACCACCCAATGATCTATGCCCAATAGTCAGTGAATATATATTGCATGCAATAAGAAATAACATGTTATGAACACAAAATTACTCAAAAGTAAATAGTCCTATAGTTACATTTACAAAAAATTAATTTTAGGTATTTAATCAGCCAAATTTTTTTCAAGAAACCCTCTTGGTAGTTCTCACAGCCTATCCCCTCTGGCTCACATTATAAGTGAATATATAACAAAGTATCTCTGAGTAAGCACTCTCCTTCAATTCCCCCTTTAGGCATGTGTGATCAAAAACACTCAGAGGAATCACTCACCATCAATCCCCCCTAGAGTCTTCTAATGGAAACCTTCAGACACTCTGATGAGTCACTCAATTTCAATTCCTCATGTGGTCTCATAATGTAACTATAAACACCATGATGGAGAACCCAACTTTAATACCCCCTATGGTCTCACAGTGTTATATTTATAACAGACACTCTCAAAAAGCCCTCAATATCAATTTCACCTATGGTCTCACTACACAGGGTTCCCGCAGCCCCGTGTAAGCAATTGTGCACAAAAAAATAATCGCTAGCCAAAGTAATCCTCTAGAACTTTGTGGATAAACAACTACAATATATCATTGTATGTCCGATAATAATCACTTCATCCTAACAATACTAGGTAAGGAAAACAAGATGTAGAATAACATGAAATTCTAGACCAAACAGTCAATAACAAGAAAACATTGGCATAGCATCCATATCATGGAAATGTTAACCCTATTCACAAAAATTAACCTCTATCCAAACATACAAGGCATAAAAAACTATAACAGGGCAACAAACCATAAAAATATAATATCATGAGCAAGGGTATTGGAAAATTTTGGACATATAGTTCAAAGACTATCTACAGAAAGGCACAAACCACCATCCTTGGTGTCGTGGGATCGATATATGTGAACCTAAAACCTTAAATCTCCCTATAATTCTATAGATCTATAAAAAATATTAAATTGTTCAACTATGGATAAATCATGAGAGAGGAGAAATCAAGAGATAAAGTTATATAAGAAGAAAGAACTCACCATTGCAATTCTAACGCAATTGAAGATGGTCAATTTGGAGAACAGGTGGAGATTAAGGGGCTTGGATAAGATCAGTAGTTGTATGAATGCTCCGGGACGAGACAAATGAAGAAGTAGTGTGTTCTGTCTATCAGACACGACCCCTATTCATTTAATGAAAAAAATTACACCACATGTTCTTTAAAAGTAAATGGTATGTACTTTCCTTTCCTGGCCTCCACTTTAGGTGGTCTCCAGTTCACCTCACATGGCCATGTACTCGGCCATTACATGATCTGCACACAGTCACTCGCAGCTACTTGGTACACAATGTGTACTTAAAGTACACAACATGTAATCCATAAATTTCCGGAAACTCCCCTTTTTCTAAAAAACGACCAGAAATAAAAAATCTGTCTGGAAAGAGGATCAGAGTTCTTACAAACATCCCTCCCAAATAAAATATGTCCTCAAATTTCCCTAGAAAGGTGGAGTAGAATAAGTAACCTCAAACAACTCTGGCCAATATGATTGTACATCAGCCTCCCTCTCCAATGTCTCATTCTGTACCCGCATGTGATGCCATCACACTCATACCAGAGGAACAGACTGGCCACAGTGAACCTTCTCACATTGATCAGAAATCCAAATAGGATTCTCCTAGAAGGATACTTCCACATCTAACTCAACCTCCTCAGGTTGAAAAACAGGAGACATGTGTGAGAAGTAACATCGAAGATGATAATCGTGGACGACAACATGCATTGTCAAGTACCTCTGAGGTAACTACAACAGATATGTAACCATCTCGACTCTCTCCAACACCTCAAACGGTCTGACGTACCTCAGTGAAATAATTCACTGCCTCCTAATCCTCCTTTGTCCAAACCTCAGTGTGATATGTAGAAAAAACCTGATCCTCAACCTCGAACTTCAGAGGTCATCTCCATTGATCATCATAAGACTTCTGTCGTGAGTGTTTTTTTTTCATCCTCTTCCAAATCAACTCTATCTGCTCTTTGGTCTCAAGGACAACTTGATTTCCTAGTATAGCTCCCTCTCCTGCCTCTAGCAGGCATAAATGTGATTGTCATGGCCTACCGTACAAGGCATCATAAGGTTCCATATTAATAGATTCATGAAAACTATTATTGTACGAAAGCTCTATGTGAGTTATGTGAATCACCCTAGAACCTCCAAAATATAGGAAGCATGCTCAAAGTATTTCCTCAAGCACCTAAATTGTACGCTCGGACTGGAAATTGGTCTAGGGATGGTATGTTGTAGAAAGAAGTACCTATATACCCAAGCCTTCTATAATCTCTACCAGACCCAAGAAGTAAAATGTGAATCTCTGACAGACATAATGGATAGAGGAACTCCATGTAAATGTGCAATCTCTCAGATTTACATCCTACCCAACTCAACAACACTGAAGGTCTCCATAATCAGAATGAAGATGGAAACCTTCGCGAGTCTATCAATGATAACCCAAAATACATCATTCCCTCATGGTGACCGCGAAAAACCAGTCACAAAATCCATCGTGACATTATTCTATTTCCACTCGGGAATGGGTAACTACTGCAAAATCCCTATTGTCCACTAATGCTTAGCCTTCACCTGCAGATAGGTGGAACACCTCATGACCAAACCAGTAAAATCTCTCTTCATACCTAGCCACCAATACTGATGGTGTATATCTCGATACATCTTGGTGACACTAGGATGAACTTCCCAAACTGAGGAATGAATATCTCCCATCATCTCCTTGCATATTTTTGTTGGCACCCACATGCATCCATGAACACACAAGATCTAATCGTCACCTACTGTCCATCTAGGAATAGGGTCCTCTCCTGACACACTCTCCCATTGGGCTAGTCCTTCTAAATCTAATAGCTATGGTAGAGACCCAAAGCTTGACGTACATGGACACTACATTAATTTTGCAGAATACTTAATACATAACAAAAACAGACACCAAAGGACCGTAACAGTTTAGTGTCTTTGGAAACATGGAACATATTCTTCTAATCTTGGTGAAAGATCTTCAACATCTCCCATAAAATTTTTTCCTTTTTTTCTTACCTAAAACCATTATTTATATCCGGGGGAAAAGAAAACATATAAAGGGTGATCTCAAATTCTTAGTCAGGGTATTAATGGAAAAAAATAAAACAAACTATAAACATTTGAACTTCAAAAGATGAACTTAATGTTTAAACATCAAAAATTTGAGTTGTGAAATATATCTTGTAAGTACATAAGTTATAGATCATAATGGATCATAAATAATGATAAAATAGCATGGGAATAAAGTATGTAATTGTGGAAACCATTAAGCACATGTTATGATTTCCATAGTAGCCAAGGCATTACTTCCAAGACCATCTTAGTGGACAAACCCCTTTCTGAATCGAGTTCACTCCTCGTTCCAGTCCGGTATCACTGAACCATATTAACTTACTGTTCCAGCCACGTCTATCTCATGAGATATAAATCTTTACCCAATTAATTGGAAGGAGATGTAGGTCCCACCCATATCATAATAAAATCATTCTTACTTTTCACACAAAATAAACTTAAAACATACATAATAACCCAAATAATAAAATCGGTTTCATAAACATCATCCCATCATCACATAATCCATATAAAACAAATAGATATTTCATCATAAGAAAAGTGAAACCATGTAAATCATAGAGAAATTATACTTGAAGCATACACATATGAAATAATTCCATCTTATATGGAAAACGGTTTTGATAAAACACTTGAAATGAATTCTGGAGGAAAATATCATTTCTTCTTCAAAATCATTTTATTTTCTAAAAATTCCATGAAATTTTAAAAGAAATGTATTTCGTTGAAAATATTCATTAATATTTGTAGAGTTAACTTCCTTGAAATAAGTCGTTATGAAACTATAAAAATCCATTCATGCTGTACAAGTAAAAAAATAACATTCTTCTCGTACGTTTTTCGGAAAAGTCAAAAAGTTCCCCGTGTGGTAATCAAAAGTAACATTCCTTTCATAAAATGTGTTAAATTTAAAAAATAGGTAAAAAGGACTTTAAAAATATATGAAAACATTTTAGAAAACATGGTCATGTATGATAACAATAACCCTAGTAAATACTTACGAATAATTATCTCGGATAAGAACGAGATTGGAATAGTTATCCCTTACCTTAGATTCGATATGCTTCGTACGTATCCGAACCTCCTATATAATGATTTAAAAAAGGTAATTGACTTATTACATAATCATATTCATTGTTATGATATCATATATTGTTCACATCTGACTTTATATTACCCTTTCATTTGTAGGATCCATGTTAAATCAACGTTTTGGGTAAAATTGTTTTATTTATCATACGTCTTTGGACTTGTTGTTCTTGATAATATTATTACTTATATAATGATTTAATTACATATAAAATGTAAATAATGATTTATATATCATATATATATATTCAGTATATATATATAATAGATATATAAATAAAATGAAATACACCGTTCATGGACACGGTAGGCCGTACGTACGCATGAACGCTGTTTTCGTTTCCTTATTGAATTAAATGGAATTAATTAAATGAAACATATTTGTACATAAATACAGTATAATTATTTTGTAACATCTTTAATTATTATTTATTATATATACTTTATAATCATCCTTGAATAGTTAATCATGGAAAATGAATCTCATCGCGTTCGTGGAGACGGTAGACCGTACGTACGCACGAGCGATGATATCATTCCCATGATCATGGAATTTTATTGAAGTGTATGTATAATATTTAAGAATCATCATCACTTTAAAATAATAATATATAGTTATTTATTTACACCATTATACCCATCAATGTAAGGTGGTGGTGGAAAATAGATTACACCATGGCGTGGAGACGGTATTCCGAACGTATGCACACACGATGATTTTATTTCCGTAAGATGGATATAAGATGAAATTGGATTGTTTCATATTTATAATAACATATCAGTATATTAGTTATACTGATGTTATTAATTTATGATGAAAAAATAAATAATAAGAAGTATAAGAATAAATAAATTGGAAAGAATCGGTAAAGATATTACCTCTTCTTTGACTTGCCTCTTCTTAACCTCCTCTTAAGGCACTAGGGTCGGTCTTTTGAGGTGACCAGAACCTCTATAATGTTTCTGGGGAAGATGATAAGGGAAATGGGCAGGGGTTGGACGTGATTGAAGGCTCAAAAGGGTGTGAAGAGAAGTGGGAATGGGTTCCCTTTTTAAAAGGGAGGAGAGGGAACTTTAGAAAAAACATAAAATATTATTTTATAATAGCGTCATATTCAGATTAAAATAGCTCCAAATTTATTTATTTCAAAGATAAAGTGGGGATGTGTCGAAATCTTTCAACCAATAGGTTTTAGACAAGTTTAGGATACTATTTTAACCTTATCATTTAGGTTTATCTCTAAGATAAATAATTTAACTTTTACCGTGTCTTATTATTTTCTTACACTATATGGTTAATAAACTTACTATAACAAGCCAAACGAACCCCAAGTGGTTCATTATTAATATATATATATATATATCTTTAACTTTTTCATTTGACCTAATTTTAGATTTTTAAGAATATAATAACAATTACTAATATAATATTTGTTTTAAAAACTAATTTATGTCAATTTTGACACTATTTGGTAATTGATTTTTGTGAAAATCATAACAGAATGATTAGTTCGAATTTTTTTAATAAAATCAATACTAACATGTCATGTTAACCTATAAAATTGTTTTAATTTATAAAAAGACTAAAATTATATTTATTTGGGTATTTATAATATCAAGTATTTTAATATTTCATTATTTAGGTAATTACTGCATCACCATTGTGTCATAAATAAATTAAATTATTTATTGTCTAAAAATTATAAATAAAATACCATTATGTATTAAATATTTTTAAATTTCTAATTAATATTTATATTCGAATTTATTCTATGTATATCACTATATTAAAAATGTTTTATTTATTAAACTTTGATTTTAACTATTTTAACTCCTTTTTAAATAAAATAATAATAAATGTTCTAATCTAATCCATGTGGACCTAAATGATAATATCATATTCCTATGGTTGTTTTTGGTCGAATTATACTTATCCAATATAATTATAATATGATATAGGGTAATAATAATACCATTTTTACCCTTAATTACCCTATTTACTTTTAACCGTGGTAAATAAAAGTAAAAAGTTACTATTCACCAAAAATTATTTTTACCTTATTAAACAACATTTTTCTCCTTGATATTAAACGTGTCTCTTAAATTTTCGAAATTCCCCTCACAGAAGAGGTAAAATTATGTTTTATGTAAATTTTCATATTCTCCTAGGAGGTGGGCAAAAGACGGTGAAAATTTCAATAAAATTTTTATATATCTAAAATTATTGTAAAATGACTCCAATGAATTACATTGAACTTATATAGATATTATGTATAAATTTTTGACATAAAATAAATTTAAATAAAATAAATAATTATTTAAATAAAAAGTCGGTTTTAACCAATAACTCGGTGTTTTTCACTATTCATCAAAAATTGAATGTTTTCAGAAAAATACCAAAAATTCACCCTTGGATAATTTCGATTTTCCAAATCCAAAAATGAAGTCCATTTTGAAAGATAAAATTTATAAAATACCATGTAGTGGTCATTACTATTCATAACAACTAATTCATAATAATATTATAGTAATATCTTGTTTAGTGAAACTCGGTATTGCGTATAACACACACTATCGAGGAAGGTTGTTCTAGCATGTAAGAGAAGCCTTGAATAGTGTTTCCGTATACTAAAAGCTAATGCGGTGTTGTGTATAGCACAAGTTAATCTTGGTGCGGAATACAAGACATCAATGTAATTAAAAAAACATTTCTCATAAAATCTCCGGGTGTTACATTCTAGCCCCCTTAAAATGAATTTCGTCCTCGAAATTCATCGGGGTTATAAAGAGTTTTCTACTTGAAAGTTTCTTTAATAGAAACCCACATCATAAAAAGGAACACTAAAACTTACTTTTAAAATGAACGTTAGAAACTTATTGGATACCCAAAATAACTCATAAATTGTGTTCCCACATAGGAGATCATAGGTGAAAATATGGATATGGAAGAGAAATATAACCATCATGTTCTGATGGAGAGTGGTAGAGAACAGGGCTATGAAAAATCCAAAAGTCACAAAGCCATAAATTTATGATGATTTAAGGTACCATCTGATTCATCAGATATATGGATAGTAGGACAACATTTTTTGTTTTTAAGATCATTTCCCTAAGGTTGAAGAATTGTTGAATTAAAAGATATATTTACTTGATTTTGGTACAATATTACTGTTGTTTGTTCCTTGAAAAATTTCCACATCATCTCTTAAGGAAATGAAGTTTAATTTGTCTTACATGAAGTGTTAGTAGATCATACGATAGAATGATAGGTCATTCCATCTGTCTCAAACAAAAGGATAGTAAAAGTTATTAAATATACATAAGTCCATATATAGTGAGATTAATAGAATATAGTTCCTAAAATGGACTTATACTTCATATATCATACCACTTAATATAATAAAACTAGCTTCTACTAACCAGGGACTTCCTATAGGCCAGTGGTAGGCGATAAAGGCCTGTCGCACTTCGGTTGTGGGTTCGATTCCCATATCCTTGTCTAACGCAACGGGTTGCCACCCATTCTACATGTTGTCCCTTTTCTTAAACTACACTATTATAACATTCCATCAATAATATCAAAAAGAGTTCTAGCCATAAATAATACTAACTTATGTCCAGCATAATTCATTCCAATCTTTAGGCTTATCTAAAATACTTATGTCAAATCTCATAGTATAAAGAAAAAAGTTACTAGAAATGTCTTCTACGGATCATGTGAATACCATCATTTATCCCCCATATATCATATGATATATCTTGTTGGTCCCATTACAAACATGTGAATACCTTAATCTTGTATTCTCTAGAAAATTGAATACCCATTGAACCTTACTGAAATCATGAATATTGTCAAAAGCTAACTCTTTCCACATACAAAAATCCCAAAAATTCTATATACTAAAACCTTTATATCACTTAGTCCTTATTTCAATCATGAGCTCATGAATACTATAACACATATTATTTTCTCCTTATCCATTCGTTATACGAATATCATCTTCTTTCCAAAAATATCTGAATAACCAGTCATGGTTACCAGTACCATTCAACATATACTTTCAAATACTTTAGGAAAAACAATAGTGTAACAATCTTTAGATGATTCTTTATTCCATAGTACTATTAACATAACTCTTGGTAAACATACAATCATTCCACTTACTTCTTAAACCATTGACCGAGCTTCATCATTTTATTCCTCAACACTTCTTTCATCTCATATATCATTTTTAGTTTCTTCATCATCGTCAACATAAATAATACTCATATTACCATGTAGATTATCATCATGAGATTTTCCCTTAGGGAATTGGTTTGAATAATGCCCATACATTCGACATTTAAAACATTTAATCATTGTTGATGTTGTAGCAATAACATTATCCTTATCCATGGTGTTAACTGACCCTTTTCCTTTGAACTTGCTGGCCTTTTGTCCTTATTTTCCACACCCAAAGCATCTCCTAGTTCCTTTGAACCATTCTCCCTGATGCCTCTTCCTACATGATTCACATGAGCTAAATTGAACTTTCTTTCCTCTATGATCATCATGACACTCCATCTTTCTCTTATTAGCTGAGTCGGGAAACTTACCAAAGTTGAAATTATTGATCATATTATGAGATTGCTGATTAAGAATAATAACAATATGTGGACCTCTAGATCCAATTTCATTTTGTCTCTCATAAATAATATCATTCCACAGTCCATCATATCCGCCCTTATCGTGAATCTTCATGTTTCCATCCATTTTATAAAACCACAAAAAATGTGTGAGAGGAAATAATCATACTAGGAAAACAACATAATAAAGGTTGAGTACCTTCAATATCTAACATCTTAGGTTTAATTATAAGATCATTACTATAATTCTAGGAATATAACATGTACTTATACTTAAACTTAGGGAAATCCCTAGACACACCTTAGAAATATCTCTAGGGATCTCACTAATGTTTTTCAGATCCAAGTTTCCAAAGGTTAACTAAACCTTTACTTTGATACCAAATGTAGAGACCCAAAGCTTGACATACATGGACATTACATTAATTTTTCGGAATACTTAATACATAACAAAAACAGACACCAGAGGACCGTAATAGTTTAGTGTCTTTGGAAACATGGAACACAATCTTCTATTCTTGGTGAAAGATCTTAAACATCTCCCATAAAGATCTTCCCTTTTTTTCATACCTAAAACCATTCTTTATATCCTAGGGAAAAGAAAACATATAAAGGGTGAGCTCAAATTCTCAGTAAGGGTAAGCGTGGAATGAAAATAAAAGAAACCATATACATTTGAACATCAAAACATGAACATAAAGTTTAAAGAACAAAAACATGAATTGTTAAAAAAATGGTGGCATTACGTAAGGCATAGATCATAATGGATCATAAATCATGATAAAATATCATGGGAATAAAGCATGTAATTGTGTCAACCATTAAGAACATGTTATGATTTCCATAGTAGCGAAGGCATTGCCGCCATGACCATCTTAGTGGACAAAGTCCCTTTCTGAATCGAGTTCACTCCTCGTTCAAGTCATGTATCACTGAACCAGTTTAACGTAACATTCCAGCCATGTATATATCATGAGATATAAATCTTTATCGAATGAATTGGTTGGAGATATATGTCCACCCATATCATAATGAAATCATTCTTACTTGTGCCACAAAATAAACTTAAAACATCCATCATAACCTAAAGAATAAAATGGGTTTCATAAATATCATCCCATCATCACATACTCCATATAAAACAAATAGATATTTCATTATAAGAAAAGCGAAACCATGTAAATCATAGAGACATTATACTTGAAACATATGTAGGATCGAAATATAATATGAGATGCTCAATATACAAGAGGGGGGGTGAATTGTATACTTTAAAAATTCCTTTGGAACCTTTAAAGTTAGTTATGAACAACTAGAGTTTCCTTAAGAAAAGGAAAGGGCTAAGTTTAACAAAGTTAAACTAAGTAAATTCACAATACCTCTAACACCAAACTAAACTTGGAAAGAGATTCCAAAAGTAGGTTCCGGAAATATGGTTCCGGAAAGTGAAACTTAACAAAAGTTACAATATGAGATTCTACCTTAAAGCGTATAGAATCTAAACTAATCAGAGTAAGTAAGGAAGTATAAGAAAATTATACTTTCCTTAAGATACAAATTTACAGAGGAATAAAGACAAGTAGTAAAACTACTAGTAACAAGATAATAGTCTTTTAACCCAAAGAGAAGGGTATCCAACAACCTTGGATAAAGGTCCCTTGATTTATACTTTCAAGCAAGTCTGTCTTACCCACACCAGGGTAAGCCCTCGATACGAAGATCGGTGTCTCTGTCTTGCTATCCCCGCAAGCCCTCAACTTCAAGGTAGTTGGCAACCTCTGTCTTCCTCAGCAAGGAAGTCCTCGATCTTTAAGGTAGTCGGCAACCTCTGTCTTTCTCAGCAAGAAAGCCCTCGATCTTTAAGGTAGTCGGCACCTCTGTCTTCCTATCCCCGGAAGCCCTCGAATGTAATCACCAACATTCGGAGTCGCACGAAGCTTTGAGAGTTAATAAGAGACTCTCTCTCTAGAAATCACTTCAACAGCATGTAAGCACTTTTTCAGTAATCAGCACCGAGCTCTTTCAAATGAGCTCCTATTTATAGGTAAGGTCAGCTCCTCTCCAACGGTCATATTTTCCTTAAAGTTCGGAGGGACCTGTACACGTGTCACTTAGACAACGGTTAGTTTATAACAAAATGGACGACATCGTTTTATAACAAAACAAGTGTAACAGAAAGTACGACATCGTTTTAAACTCTAACATAAAAGTTCAGAATAGAAATTTCGGAGTGAAAGTTCGGAGTGAATAAATTCAGAGTGTATAAAACAATGATAATCAGATTCTGTTTAATAGGTGAATTCGGAATGAGAATTCGGAATAGGAATTCGGAATAGGAATTCGTCATCAGAAATCGTAATGAGAATTCGTCATTAGAATTCGTAATGAGAATTCAACATCAGAATTAGTAATGAGAATTCATCATCAGAATTCGTAATGAGATTTCATCATCAGAATTCATAATGAGAAATCGTCATCAGAATTCGTAATGAGAATTCTTTATCAGAATTCGTAATGAGAATTCGGAATGAGATTTCTTCATTAGAATTCGTAATGAGAATTCTTCATTGGAATTCGTAATGAGAATTCTTCATTGGAATTCGTAATGAGAATTCTTCTTCAGAATTCGTAATGAGAATTCGGAATGGGATTTCTTCATTAGAATTCGTAATGAGAATTCTTCTTCAGAATTCATATCCTGAATCTGGAATAGAACTAGGTCAGAATTCATATCCGGAATTCGGAATGAAACTTCCTTATAGTTCTTGTCCAGAACCGAATCCTAAAAACAGAATACTTTTATATCAAAGTTTTTATGATTCCGAGAAAGTGAATCCGAATTTCATACTTAAGAAAAATATTAATGAAAATATGATAAGGATAAATTTTTCTTATAAAAGCGTTTTTCCTTAAGAAAGCATTTTTCCTTATAAAAGCATTTTTCCTTAAAGATAAGGTGTTTGTGATTTTCAAAACAAGAAGGAATGGAAAAGTCATAAGGAAAACCTTATTGACTCAACAATATCCCCCTTTTTGGAAAGCACAAACATCCTTACGAAAAAGCTATTCTAAGAAGAAAGAAACATATTAAAGCTTATCTCCCTTGGTTTAAGAATATAGATGAATACGACTAACTCCCCCTTAGGCTTTGAGTCTCTAAGGATCGTATTCATATTTCCGAAGTGATGTTTCTTTAAGAAAAACTCCCCCTTAAACAAACTCTTATTAGAGTTCTATCTCCTTGGGTATTTTTCTTTCTCCCCCTTTGATAAGCACTTATTAGATTTCCTCTTTTTCTTAAGGATCTTTTCCTTCTCCCCCTTTGTGATTTTCAAAAAGAATTGGAGGGAATGGAAAAAAAAAACAAAGTACCTGAAAAGATTATTAACAACAGCAATAGAAACAACAAGCACAATTTTCATTATATTTGAAATGTCAGCAACAAAAACAGATTACAACAAAAAGATCGGATTGGTCATTTCGGATCTTTCTCCTTCGACATGAGCCCCTTGAGAATTGTCTTGATCTTCTTGAGATCCTTATGATCTTCCTCTGCTTGCTTTTCTAAGGCAACTATTCTTGCTGACTGAGCTTGAATGATTTCTTCCTGAGCCTTCAACTTTTCTTCCTGAGCTTCCATTTTCTCTTCCTGAGACTTTATCCTTTCTAGAAAATTGATCCGATGATCCCTTTCAAATTTCCAACTTTGATTAACAGAGTTGAGCTTTCCATTCAGATCTCTTACTTCCTGACTCCGAATGTTCTTTTCCTCTGTCAATTTCTCATCGAATGATGCAGACATCTCATGAAACTTCTTGTCCTCGGTTTGAAATGCATCCTTAACATTCTCCTGAATCTCATCCAGCAACCTCATCTCTTCCACATTCTTCTTCGACCAGCTAGTCATCCTTTTGCACGATCTTTTATGGGCTTCGTAACCAATAAAGAAATTTTTGAACTGGGCTTCTATCTCAACACATTTATCCATAACCATGGATACGGAGTCGGTTTTCTGATTCATTGTATGTTGGAGCATCTGGCACCGAGAGTCAATACTGGAGAAGGTTGGAATAGTTCCCACCAACTTCTTCAAGGACTGAACAACAAAATCGTGCCCCAACGATGATGACTCCAAATCAGAAATCTTGCTAGGAGAATTTTCGTCTTCAATAAGCTCCAATTTCCTCTTAGAAGAGCTACCAGCTTCCTTCCTCAAAATTTTTTCTGAACTCGGGGTATCAGCAAGAATTTGCTTCCCCTTTTGTTTTTCTGGAATTGAAACCTGTTCCGGAGATCTGTTCTCACTATCAGAGACTTGAACAATTTTATCTTCCTCATCAGCAACTTCTTGAACATTGGCTTCCACGTTTCCCATCTGAGCAGCATCAAGTAAAATATTTTCTTGACAAGTAACTTCTTCTTCTCCCTTTTCTTCTTCCATTGCAGGAGTAGCAAGCTTTGAAGATTGAGATTCAGATGTTCGGAGCGACAGGTGTTCCGAAGGAGTTCCTTTATATTCATCTACTTGTTTGAGCACATCTCCTGTCTCACCACTTCCTTCAGCCACTTCTTCAACCTCTTCCACTTGCTCTACTTCCTCAGTAGGAACAGCCTCTTCCGGAGTTACAAGATTTCTTCCTGGAGTCTCAGGTAGAGATTCCAGAGAAAAAGATCTCGGAACGGGAATGGTTGCTGAAACCATTTCATTAAACTTCAACAAAGCTTGCACAGCCTCAGCTTCTGACAACTTCTTCTTCAGCTTCTTTTCCTTAGCTTGCTTCTCAAGCTCATCAGCAGCCTTTTCTTTCAGAGCTTTAGCCTCTGCAGGATCCAATCCAAACTGTGGATCTCCTTCCTTCCTCTTCTCCTTGTCAGCTCTCCACTTCGCTGCAACCTCATCAGTATATGTCTTCTTCTTCTTAGGCTTAGGAGGTGCGGAATGGACTTCCTTAGACTTGGGTTCCTCAGCTTCACTTACCACTTCTTTCTGCTTCCTCTTCCTTACCGGCTTTGATGATTCCGGATCAGCCACTTTCGGAGTCACTTCTGCTTGAGGCGGTAGATCAATGAATTTCCCTGACTCCTTGTTAAAAGCTATATTCATCCTTTTAAGAGTTGCATCACTGAGCAACATGATCTTGCAAACTTTCGGCTTAGAACTACAAGCAACCTTGAAGGATTCTAGGCACCGAACTATCAGCTTCGACAATATTGCCGGGTACATTACTATCTGAGCTCTCAGATTTCCCTTCTTCAAATTATCAATGATGAGAAGAATATGCTTCATCAGGTTGAACTTTCTTAGATTTATCAGAAAATCCAAGATGTATATCTCACTCTTCTTCAAGCTGTCCTTGTCTCCTTTTCTCGGTACGATAAGCCCTTGCACCCATAACTCCAGAATCCAGAAGTTTGTAGAAAGACTTGCAATTTTCGGAGCCTTATCATCATCTAATCCGAGAATTTCTAAGTCTTTCTCCTTGTTGAAACTACCCAAGGAGTCTGGCAGAACGTGCGAGATAAACTCAGCTTCCCCTTCATAACTCAGCCCTACCAAGCTTGCAGCCTTGGTGTAAGATAGCTTATATGTTTTTCCATACGATTTGAAGGAAAACTTTTCTCTATTATCTTCCACGAAGAAAGAAACTGTCTCATAAAACTCGACAAGCAAGTCAGAGTAGACTTCATCTTGGTTGCCGGTTTTTGATATCGCAACATCCTCCCAGCCATTCAGCTTGATATTCTTTGATATAATAGAATCATAATTGCTGAAGAAATTCGGATGAACTAACCGCTCTCTGTAGACTAACCACTGAGAAATGGGCTTGGTTGAAGACATCTCTTGAGAAGCTAACTCTGCAGACATTCGGATCTGAAATCTCTGAGAAGTTCGGAACTGAGAAGACTGAAGTTCGGAACTGGAAAACTGTAGTTCGGAACGGCCTTAAATCAGAGAGTCAGAGCTTCAGCACGCAAAAGCTTGAAATCGATGTGGGACGAGAAAATAGGATCCCCTTTATATAGGCATTGGGATGACGGTTCAACTTCCTCGGTTGATCTGACGGTTTAGAATGATCTGAGATCAGATCTAACGGTTGAAAGCTTGAATCCGATCTTTTTGAGGTTTTATTAAAGTAAAGATTTAAGAAATTCAAAAACCAAAAAACAAACTATAAGAAATTGTCAGCAAGTAAAATATGATTACGAAAACTTCAGTAAGGAAATCATACCTTTCGGATTAGCTTAGGAAAGTTATTCGTAATGGGTAATATAAAGACGACTACGAAAAATTCAATACGAAAAACTAAATACAAAAAAGTCAATACGAAAAACTCAATACGAAAAGGTAAACACAAAAAGTCAATACGGAAGACTTAGTACGAAAGTTCCGTTATGAAAATACCAGTACGAAAGTTTTCCATTCCGGAAATTTTCAATACGAATACTTCCATTGCAGAAGTATTCTGTGCGAAAATATCCTTTCTGGAAAATTGTTGTTCCGGAAATTCCATTCCGGACATTGTCGTTCCGAAAAGTTTGAAAACAAAATTTGAAAAACTTTGTTAAATAAACAAACAAATGTACTCCCCCTATGAAAAGGAGTTTATTACTGTAAGGAGATTTTTCAACAGAAAGTTAATTGAGGAAGATTACCTTACAGTTATCATTCCTAACTTCTGTTTAATATATTCAAATCTATCAGAAGGTAAAGATTTTGTGAAAATATCAGCAAGTTGTTCTTGCGTTCCGATAAACTGAAGAATAATGTCTCCTTTAAGTGTGTGATCCCTAAGAAAGTGATGCCTAATATCTATGTGTTTTGCACGAGAGTGATGTGCAGGGTTTTTACTTAGGGCAATGGCACTTGTGTTATCACACAAAATTTGAGTTTTAGTAAAACTCAAGCCATAGTCTGTGAGTGTGTGTTGCATCCACAAAACTTGTGCACAACAACTTCCAGCTGCTACATATTCAGCTTCAGCAGTGGAGAGTGCAACAGAATGTTGCTTCTTGCATGACCAAGAAACTAATGAATCTCCTAAGAAATGACAAGTTCCGGATGTACTTTTCCTATCCATTCTACATCCACCAAAGTCTGCATCAGAAAAGCTTTTTAGAACAAAATCATTTCCAGAAGTATAAAATAATCCTAGATCCATGGTTCCCTTAAGGTAGCGAAAAATTCTTTTTACTGCCTTTAAGTGAGATTCCTTAGGATTGGATTGATATCTTGCACATAAGCATACAGAAAACATTAAGTCTGGTCGACTAGCTGTTAAGTAAAGTAGACTTCCGATCATACCTCTAAAAGATGTTTGATCTACTGGTTTCCCAGCTTCATCAAGATCTAAAGAGTTTGAGGTACCAATGGGAGTACTTATACTCTTAGTGTTGTCATAACCATACTTTTTAAGAAGATATTTAATATACTTATGTTGGGATATGTAGGTTCCTTCTGGTTTTTGAGAAATTTGAAAACCAAGGAAAAATGTTAACTCACCCATCATACTCATTTCAAACTCAGATTTCATTAGACTAGAAAAAGAGTCAGTCAAAGATTGCTGAGTTGAACCAAATATAATGTCATCAACATAAATTTGAACAATCAAAACATTTTTCTTATCTTTCTTTATAAAAAGGGTTGGATCTGCATTTCCCTTAACATAGTTATTTTGAAGCAAAAATCCAGTAATTCTATCATACCATGCTCGTGGGGCTTGTTTAAGGCCATACAAAGCTTTGGTAAGTCTAAAAACATGATCAGGATGTTTTGTATCTTCAAAGCCAGGAGGTTGTTCAACAAAAACTTCCTCTTGAACATAACCGTTAAGAAAAGCACATTTCACATCCATTTGAAATAGTTTGAAATTAAAGAATGCTGCAAAAGCAAGTAGAATTCGGATAGATTCAAGTCTAGCTACTGGAGCATAGGTTTCTTCATAGTCTATTCCTTCTTGCTGATTATAGCCTTTTGCAACAAGTCTAGCTTTATTTCTAACAATGACTCCATTCTCATCACATTTATTCCTGAAAACCCATTTTACTCCAATAACAGAAGTTTCCTTAGGTCTCTCAACCAAGGTCCAGACTTTATTCCTTTCGAACTCATTTAGTTCATCTTGCATTGCTTTGATCCAATCATCATCACCTAAAGCTTCATCAGTGCTTTTAGGCTCTAATTGGGAAAGAAATGCTAGATGTTCTACTTCATTTCTTAAGGAACTTCTAGTCCTTACAGGTTGATTTACATCACCAATGATACTATCACTGGGATGATTCTTAAGAAACACCTGATTTGGGTTTTGTAAAACCTGTTCATCAACATAAGGTAGAAAGTCTTCTGGGGTAAATGTTTCAGAATTATCTTCTAGAACAATTTCCTTATCAGAAGGTTCTTCTATCAACGGTTGATAATCAGTTTTTGAAAACACATCCGAGGATGTAGGTTGGGAGGTTTTAAAAACAAAAGGATCTGATTCATCAAATTTTACATGTACTGTTTCCTCAACAGTACAAGTATTTTTATTAAAAACTCTATAAGCCTTAGAGGTTGTGGAATATTCTAAGAAAATTCCTTCATCAGATTTTGGTGCGAATTTATGTAAGTTATCTTTAGTATTCAAAATGAATACTTTGCAACCAAAAACCTTGAAGTAGGAAAGTCTTGGTTTTCTACCATTCCATAACTCATAAGGAGTTTTATTAAGAAAAGGTCTAATCAAAACTCGATTTATAGTATAACAAGCAGTACTTACAGCTTCAGCCCAGAAATGTCTAGCAATAGAATATTCACTCAACATGGTTCTAGTTATCTCTTGAAGAATTCTATTTCTTCTTTCAACTACACCATTTTGTTGAGGAGTTCTAGGTGCTGAAAAATTGTGAGTAATACCTTTCTTACTACAAAAAGTTTCAAAATCTGAATTTTGAAATTCTCCTCCATGATCACTATGAATAGTTTTCAATGGAAGGTTTTTCTCATTTTTAACTTGGGCTCTAAAACTTTTGAAATAAGAAAAAGCTTCAGATTTCCTTGCTAGAAAATAGACCCAAGTAAATCTAGTGTAATCATCAACAAGAACAAACACATAGTATTTGCCTCCAATACTTCCAGTTTGTGTTGGACCAAAAAGATCCATATGCACCAACTGTAATGCATCGGTTGTTGAGACTTCACCAATTGACTTAAAACTAGATTTATGTTGCTTTCCATATTGACAAGGATCACAAACTTTAGAAGAATCAAATCTAAGCTCCGGTAGATCCTTAACAAGTTTCTTCTTAGAGAGTTTACATAGGTTTCTAAGATTACAGTGTCCTAATCTTCTATGCCATAACCAAGAGTGATCTTCCATTGCACTTAGGCAAGGTAAATCTTGGCTTCTTAGGTCTTCTAAGTTTAAGGTGTAAACATTCTCTTGCCTATTGGCTGAGAGAAGAAATTCTTCCTTGGAATTGTGAACTAAGCATTTATCATTCCTAAAATTCACAAGGTAACCTTCATCACATAACTGACTTATGCTAATGAGGTTGTGCTTAAGACCTTTAACAAAAAGAACATTTGAAATCAAAGTTTTACCTAAAAGAATAATATTACCAATACCAACAATCTCTCCCTTAGCATTGTCTCCGAAAGTTACCTTTCCTCCTTTCGTTTTGATCATCTTTTCAAAAAAACTTTTGTTACCAGTCATATGCCGGGAACATCCACTATCCATGTACCAAATATTGTTGCTGGAACTTTCTTTATTTTCCTGAAATTAAGAACAAAGTTAGACTTTCGGAATCCAAACTTGTTTGGATCCGAGATTTCCAGACAATAAAATTTTAGGTATCCACATTTTCTTAGAAAAGTAAGCTTTATGAAAACCTAAGGATTGGGTTTTGTTTAAGGAACAATTTCTTGCCCAGTGACCACCACATTGACATTTAGTGCAAAATGGGGCACTTTGAGGAACAAAATAATTGTTGCTGAAAACAGGTTTTGCTTGGGTATAACCAAATCCGGATTTATTTCTTAAAGGTCATATTTGAGAATACATCTTATCAAAATTTTCTTTACCATGGGTAAAGTTTGATAAACACTTCTTTAAGGAAAAAATTTCGGACTTGAGTTTTACAACCAAGTTTTTATCCTCAAAATCATTAGTTTTTGAACTAGAGTTAGACTCGAAAACATTTTTATTAGAAATTACTTTTTCTAATTCTTTAGAAAGTTTGTTCTTCTCAGAACTTACTTCCTCAAGATTTTTTGAAATATTTTCAAAATCAGCATTTTTCTTATCAAGATCTTTAGAAAGATCTGATATCTCTTTAGTAAGAATAGAATTCCTAGAATTTGCCTTATCAAGTTTCTTGTTGAGCTTGGAATTCTCAATCTCAAGAAGTTCAGCAAACCTAGAGACTTCTTCATAAGTAGGTAAAGTATTTTCCTCATCAGAAGATGATTATTCATCAGAAGAGTTATAATACTTACTATCATTTGAATTTAAAGAAACATTGGTCAATGATTCATCATTTCGTACCTTAGCCATAAGACAATGATTTTCAATAGGTAATCTGGCTATAAGACCAAGATTCTTCTGTCCTGAAGATTCATATTCAGAAGATTCATCTGAAGAGTCACCACCACTAGCACTCCAGGTGTCATTAGCTTTCAGAACTTTCTTAGCTTTGGCTTTGTAATATTTCTTCCTGTTTTTTTCTGAATGCCTTTCCTTCCTTTCTTTCTTTCTGAGCATAGGGCAATCTGGTCTAATATGTCCAGCTCTTTTACATTCATAACAAGTAACTTCTCCATCTTTCTTATCTTTCCTATCCTTCTTCTTATACTTGGATTGAAAGTTTCTCTGTCCAGCTATCTTGTTCATCCTTCGAGCAAGATTGGCTAATTCATTTTCTGAAACTTCACTTTCACTAGATTCGGATTGGAAAATGACTTTCTTCGATTTGGATCTGGTTACTCTCTCAGGAGTCTTAGCTTTCATCTGATTTGAAGTTGTAGTAAAAGCAACTGTTCCATTTCCATTCTTCTTCTTGATGTTGTCAGCATCTCTCTTCATTCTTGTCTCATGTTGTAGAAGAGTTCCAAATAATTCATCAAGAGTAATTTGAGTGACCTTCCTGTTCTCATCTATAGCTGTTCTCTTGGATTCCCACTCATTGGGCATAATGTCAATTATCTTGTCCACAAGAGCTTCATCATCTAAACCTTTCTCTCCCATAGATTGTAGACTGTTTACAATTGTCATAAATCTTTGTTGAACTTTACAGATAGGTTCTCCATAAGGAAAATTGAAGCCATGATATTCAGCTCTAAGCATAGCTCTTCTAGTCTCAATCACCTTAGAAGTCCCAAAGTGTGTAACCTCTAGCTTCTTCCATATGCAGTTAGCTGCTTCACAAGAAGAAATTTGGCTATATATATTTCTAGTCATTGAACATAATAAAGTATTGCGTACCTTATAGTTAAGTTGATATTCTTGCTTTTCCTGGTTAGTAAAGGTTCTGACTTCCTTGTCAGGAATTTTATAATCACCAGTAAGCATGACAAAGTTATTTACTCCAGTATTGATAACAAAAGTCTTCATACAATCTCTCCAGTATTCATAATCATTACCATCAAAGATTGGTGGTCTTGTAGGATTCAGATTGTCAATTGAACCAACGTTAATTCCTGCCATACTTGAAAATAACTTGGAAACACACTTGTTAGTAGCAAAAGTTCGTAAACAAAAAGTTCGGAATGCGAAAAGTTCGGAATGGATAATCCGGAATGACAAAGTTCGGAATAGAAAAGTGAGCAAGAAAAACGTGTATGTGAGTACAAGTATTTCAGTAACCTTGGCTCTGATACCAAATGTAAGAATGGTATAGAGTAAGAGGTTTCCAACCTTTGATACCAATTGTAGGATCGAAATATAATATGAGATGCTCAATATACAAGAGGGGGGGTGAATTGTATACTTTAAAAATTCCTTTGGAACCTTTAAAGTTAGTTATGAACAACTAGAGTTTCCTTAAGAAAAGGAAAGGGCTAAGTTTAACAAAGTTAAACTAAGTAAATTCACAATACCTCTAACACCAAACTAAACTTGGAAAGAGATTCCAAAAGTAGGTTCCGGAAATATGGTTCCGGAAAGTGAAACTTAACAAAAGTTACAATATGAGATTCTACCTTAAAGCGTATAGAATCTAAACTAATCAGAGTAAGTAAGGAAGTATAAGAAAATTATACTTTCCTTAAGATACAAATTTACAGCGGAATAAAGACAAGTAGTAAAACTACTAGTAACAAGATAATAGTCTTTTAACCCAAAGAGAAGGGTATCCAACAACCTTGGATAAAGGTCCCTTGATTTATACTTTCAAGCAAGTCTGTCTTACCCACACCAGGGTAAGCCCTCGATACGAAGATCGGTGTCTCTGTCTTGCTATCCCCGCAAGCCCTCAACTTCAAGGTAGTTGGCAACCTCTGTCTTCCTCAGCAAGGAAGTCCTCGATCTTTAAGGTAGTCGGCAACCTCTGTCTTTCTCAGCAAGAAAGCCCTCGATCTTTAAGGTAGTCGGCACCTCTGTCTTCCTATCCCCAGAAGCCCTCGAATGTAATCACCAACATTCGGAGTCGCACGAAGCTTTGAGAGTTAATAAGAGACTCTCTCTCTAGAAATCACTTCAACAGCATGTAAGCACTTTTTCAGTAATCAGCACCGAGCTCTTTCAAATGAGCTCCTATTTATAGGTAAGGTCAGCTCCTCTCCAACGGTCATATTTTCCTTAAAGTTCGGAGGGACCTGTACACGTGTCACTTAGACAACGGTTAGTTTATAACAAAATGGACGACATCGTTTTATAACAAAACAAGTGTAACAGAAAGTACGACATCGTTTTAAACTCTAACATAAAAGTTCGGAATAGAAATTTCGGAGTGAAAGTTCGGAGTGAATAAATTCAGAGTGTATAAAACAATGATAATCAGATTCTGTTTAATAGGTGAATTCGGAATGAGAATTCGGAATAGGAATTCGGAATAGGAATTCGTCATCAGAAATCGTAATGAGAATTCGTCATTAGAATTCGTAATGAGAATTCAACATCAGAATTAGTAATGAGAATTCATCATCAGAATTCGTAATGAGATTTCATCATCAGAATTCGTAATGAGAAATCGTCATCAGAATTCGTAATGAGAATTCTTTATCAGAATTCGTAATGAGAATTCGGAATGAGATTTCTTCATTAGAATTCGTAATGAGAATTCTTCATTGGAATTCGTAATGAGAATTCTTCATTGGAATTCGTAATGAGAATTCTTCTTCAGAATTCGTAATGAGAATTCGGAATGGGATTTCTTCATTATAATTCGTAATGAGAATTCTTCTTCAGAATTCGTATCCTGAATCTGGAATAGAACTAGGTCAGAATTCATATCCGGAATTCGGAATGAAACTTCCTTATAGTTCTTGTCCAGAACCGAATCCTAAAAACAGAATACTTTTATATCAAAGTTTTTATGATTCCGAGAAAGTGAATCCGAATTTCATACTTAAGAAAAATATTAATGAAAATATGATAAGGATAAATTTTTCTTATAAAAGCGTTTTTCCTTAAGAAAGCATTTTTCCTTATAAAAGCATTTTTCCTTAAAGATAAGGTGTTTGTGATTTTCAAAACAAGAAGGAATGGAAAAGTCATAAGGAAAACATTATTGACTCAACAACATACACATATAAAATAATGTCATCTTATATGGAAAATTGTTTTGATAAAACACTTGAAATGAATTCTTTAGAAAAATATCATTTCTTCTTAAAAATCATTTTCTTTTATAAAAATGCCATGCAATTTTAAAAGAAAAGTATTTTTTTGAAAATATTCAAAAAACAATTTAGAGGAAACTTCATTGATATAAGTCGTTACAAAACCGTAAAAATCCATTCAGGCCGTATAAATTAAAAAATAACATTCTTCTCGTACTTTTGTCGGAAATGTCAAAATGTTCCCCGTGTGGTAAACAAAAGTAAGATTACTTTCATAACATGTGGTAAATTTAAAAAATGGGTAAATAAGACTTTAAAAATATATGAAAACATTTTTAGAAAACATGGGAATGGATGATAACAATAACCCCAGTAAATACTTACGAATAACAATCTCGAATAAGAATGAGATTGGAAAAGTTATCCCTTACCTTAGGTCTGATATGCTTCGTTCGTATCTGATACTCATGTATAATGATTTAAATAATGTCATTGAATTATTACAGAATCACATTAATTTTTATGGTATCATATATGGTTCACTTATGATTTTATATTACCTATTCTTTTGTATGTTCCATGTTAAAGCAAAGTTTTGGGTAAAATAGTTTTATTTATCGTACGTGTTTGGACTTGTTGTTCTTGATATTATTATTACTTATATCTTTATTTAATTAATTAAAGAATGTAAATAATGATTTATATATCATATATATATTCAGTATATATATAATAGATATATAAATGAAATGAAATACACCGTTCATAGAGACGGTAGGTCGTACGTACGCATGAACGCTGTTTTCATTTCCTTATTGAATTAAATGGAATTAGGTAAAGGAAAAATATATTTAAATAAATCCAGTATCATTATTATGTAATATATTTCATTATTATTTATTATATATACTTTATAATCATACTTGAATTGTTAATCATGGAAAATGAATCTTATCGCGTTCGTGGAGACGGTAGTCTGTACGTACGCACGAGCGATGATATCATTTCCATGATCATGGAGTTATATTTAAGTGTATGTATAATATTTCAGAATCAATATCACTTTACAATAATCATATATACACCATTATACCCAACCAAGTAAGGTGGTGGTGGAAAACAGATTACACGGCGACGTGGAGACGGTATTTCGTACGTACGCACGCGCGGTGATTTTGTTTCCGTAGGATGGATAGAATATGAAATTGGATTTTTTCATATTTATAATAACATATAAGTATATGAGTTATACTGATGTTATTAATTTATTATGAAAAAAATAAATATGAATAAGTATAAGAAGAAATAAATTGGAAAGAATCGGTAAAGGATATTACCTCTTCACTCATGCGCCTCTTCTTAACCTCTTATTAAGGCACTAGGGTTGGTCTTTTGAGGAGACCAGAACCTCTATAATGTTTCTAGTGAATATTAGAAGGTAAATGGCCAGGGTTTTTCCGAGCTTCAAGGCTCAAAAAGGTGTGAAGAGAAGAAGGAAGGGGTTCCCTTTTTATAAGGGAGGAGAGGGGCACTTTAGGAAAAACATAAAATATTATTTTATAATAAAGTCATATTCGGTTTATAATAGCTCCAAATTGATTTATTTAGAATCTAAAGTGGGTATGGGTAGAGATAATTTCATCCAATAGGTTTTATACAAGTTTAGGTTACTATTTTAACCTTATCATTTATATTTAACTCTAAGTTAAATAATTTAACTTTTACCGTGTCTTCTTGTTTTCCTACACTATATGGTTAATAAACATACAATAACAAGTCAAAAGAACACCAAGTGGTTAATTATTAATATATATATCCTTATCTAAGTCATTTGGTTATCCTTAAATTTTTAGGAATATAATAAAAATTAATAATATAATATTTGTTTTAAAAGCTATTTTATGTCAATTTTGACACTATTTGGTAATTGATTTTTGTGAAAATCATAACAAAATTATTTGTTCTAAAAAATTTAATTAAATCAATAATAACATGTCATATTTATCTATAAAATTAGTCTAATTCTTAAAAAGTTTCAAATTACATTTATTTGGATATTTATAATATCACTTATTTTAATATTTTATTATTTATGTAATTCCTGCATCACCATTTTTTCATAAATAAATTAAATTATTTAAAGTCTAAACATTATAAATAGAATACCATTAGGTAGTAAATTGTTTTATATTTTTAATGAATATATATAGTCGAATTTATCTTATGTATAACCCTAAATTAAAAATGTTTTAGTTATTAAACTAGGATTTCAACTATTTTAACTCTTTTTAAATAAAATAATTCTAAATTTCCTAATCTAATCCAAGTGGACCTAAATGATAATATTATATTCCTAAGGTTGTTTTTGGTCGAATTATACTTAAACAATAGAATTATAACATGTGTTAAGATAATAATAATATCATTTTACCCTTAATTACCCTATTTTCTTTTAACTGTGGTAAATAAAAGTAAAAAAGTAACTATTCATCAAAAATTATTTTTATCTTATTGAACCAAAATTTACAACTTGATATTAACCATGTCTCTCGTTTTTTCAAAATTCCCTTCGTAGAAGAGGTAAAATTATGTTTTATGTAAATTTTTAAATTCTCATAGGAGGTGGGTAAAAGACGGTGAAAAGTTCAATAAATTTTTTATATA
Organism: Viscum album; assembly: GCA_963277665.1. NCBI lineage: Eukaryota > Viridiplantae > Streptophyta > Magnoliopsida > Santalales > Viscaceae > Viscum > Viscum album. Next base: position 394,007,138 of record OY728151.1, on the reverse strand, counting down.
TCTAAAATTATTATAAAATGAATCCAATGAATTACATTGAACTTATATAGTTATAATGTATCAATGTTTGACCTAAAATAAATTTATATAAAATAAATAATTATTTAAATAAAAAGTTTGTTTTAACTATTAACTCGGTGTTTTTCACTATTCATCAAAAATTGAATGTTTTCAGAAAAATACAAAAAATTCACCCTATTCTAATTTCGATATTCCGAATCAGAAAATGAAGTCCATTATAAACGATAAAATTTATAAAATTCCAAAAAGTGGGTATTACTATTCATACCAGCTAGTTCATAGTAATATTATAGTAATATCTTGTTTAGTGAAACTCGGTATTGCGTATAACACACGCTATTGAGTAAGGTTTTTATGGCGTGCAAGACATGAATAGAATAGTGTTTGCGTATAGTATAGCGCAAGTTAATCTTGGTGTGGAATACAAGACATCAATGAAATTAAAAAAAATATTTCTCATAAAATCTCAGGGGTGTTACAGCTACCTAATTCGCACTCAATTAAAAAGAGTAGATGTAACAACTACAGTACATAGATTCATTAGAACTTGTATATCGGTCACCTCCCAATGCATCTCAGAGAATAGATCCATAAGCTGCCACTCAATACCGACAAACTGAACTGCTTGTATTTGACTCCTCCTTCTCAACACATCAGCCCTAGCGTTGCCCTTCCCTAGTGTATAGGCAAACTGAAAGTTAAAAGAGTGATGATACTCAACCCACCTTCACTGTCTCAAATTCTGATCATGATGAGTGAAGATATACTTAAGTCTTTTATGGTTGGTGAAAAACACAAAATGATCTCCCAACTGGAAGAGTCTCCAACAGTATAAAGCATGAACTACTACAGCCAACTCGATATCATGTGTCGGCTAAATTCTCTCATGAGGCCTCAAATACGGAGACCCGTATACAACGACATCTTCTCCCTGAATAAGCACTACTCCCAGCCTGATACCAGATGCATCCCAAGAAATTAGTATATATCTTTCCCGACGATGGAAAAATAGTATCGGAACTAAAGACAACCTCCCTTTTAGCTCTTTAATGGCTGATTCACTAGATTCTGACCACAAATACTTTGCACCCTTCTTAGTCAATCCCATTAGTGGTGCTACTAAGAATGAATGGTCATGTATGAACTTTCAGTAGTAACTAGTAAGTCCTAGAAAACATCATCCCTCAAAGGCGTTCTTTGGATGTTCCCAGGAAACTACTTCTCTCACTTTCTCTCGATCTATTGATACTATTGGTTATGATATAACAAGACCCATGAATTGAATCAGGTCCAACCAAAAGTGTAATTTTGAGAGATTAGCATATAATTGATGCTCTCTCAGTGTATTCAACATAATATTAAGATGTGTCACATGGTCGTGTAGAGTGTGAGAGTACAGCAAGATATCATCCATGAAGACCTCCATGAAAAAAAATCCAAATATGGATGGAACACTCAGTTCATCAGTGACATGAAAACGGTAGGCACGTTCGTGAGGCCAAACGGCATAACCACATACTCGTATAGATCATAGCTCCCATGAAAGGATGTAAGAGGTAAATATGATGATCTAACATGCAATTAATGATAACAAGATCTGAAGTTAATCTTTGAGAACACTTGGTCTCTTTGAAGTTGATCAAATAGATCATCATTCCTCAATTATAGATATCGACTTTTAACTATCAACTATTTCAACTTCTGATAATCCACACAATATCTGAGTGTACCATCCACCTTCTTCTCAAATAGGATAGATGAACCCCAAGGAGAAGTGCTTGTTCAGATGAAACCCTTTTCCTGCAACTCCTCTAACAGCTTCTTGAGCTCCTCCAACTTTGGTGTAGCCATCCTAAAAGGACGAATGGACACTTGTGCCGCTTCTGGCGCAAGCTCAATAAAAAATTCCACATCTCACTCTAGAGGAAAACCTGAAAATTCCTCTAGAAAGGCGTGCCTGAAATGATCCACCACTTGAAGAAAGTTTATTTTTGAAGTCCCCTGGTCATCCAGATATAGACGTGCAAACTAGGCTGTAGCACATCCCATCCCATGAAGCTCGGGTCCTGATATGCTTTCCAGAACATCCCACTCGCCCTTATGAATAAATGATCTTCCCTCTGGTAATGTAAAACTCACCCTGTGGCAATATTAGTCAAAAACAACCTAGAAGGTTTCTAACTAGTCCATTCTGATAATGACATCATAACCTATCATCTCTAGGACATAGAAGTCCCAAAAGAAGTGACGCCCACAACCTCAAAAGGGAACTCCTTGCACTATCGTACATGAGCTGTTGTAGTCCCCAAAAAAGTTTCTAATTCCAATATATCATCAGAAGAAATTATATGGAGCCCAATTCTCTCCCCAACCTCAACAGATATTAATCTAATGGATTAACCTATATCTAAACGAGCATAAGCTAAAACTGAGGCAACTAGGATCGTACCTCGAACTGTAGATGGTATGGGGTCCTGCTGTTTCTGGGTCTGCTCCACTGCAAAATCCGAACCTGCACCACTGCTCTATGACCCTACATGACCATTCTGAGCTAATCCTACCTATTTTCGCTGGAATCCTGGAGATCGGATACCACGTCCATGACCTCCACCTCGGACTGAACAACCAGAAGAACTCAAGTTTTTAGACTGGTGAAAAAATGGTGGTGTTGCTCTCGAACGAGCAGTTGCAGAGGAACCCTTGTCACGAGTTGCTGGTGATAATATCTGATAGAAGCACTAAAGATGACCCATATTGCCACAAGATCATCACTCCACTGGGTCTCTCAGGCAATGCATCCTAGTTTTCTCGACCTTCCCACACTGGTTGCATACCACCTGGCTACCTAAAGGTGCATCCCCCCATCTCCGAGCTCCATGTGTAGACTCTCAGTGGTGCTTCCTGCTATCAACCGAAGAAGCACTAACTCTGGATGTGGAACCACCCTGGCTCATAGATCTGGAATCCCTTATGTTTCACTCCGTGATTAGCGCCTGGTTGACTATATAAGTTATTGATGTCAACTTGAATATGTTCACTGGGGTCCGATTGTCCTACATGAGCCTATCCATAGACTTTTTTTCTAGTAACAACTCATATACCCCTATAATGAGAGTAATGCGTAGTACCTATGTGAAGTTAGAAGAATAATCCATAACAGAAAGAGTACCCAGCTCTAGAATCTTGAACTCTTAGGCTCAATCAGACCTCAAAGTCTCTGGGTTGAAGTAGTCAAACAAGGTATATTGAAACACATCCCACACCATAACCTGATGGTGTCTTGACCGTGAGACCACATCCCACCATATCCTTAATGGATCCCCAAGAATATATATAAGGAGCTTGAACCTCCTCTCCAGAGGCGTCTCCAAATTCTCGAAGTTTGTCAGCATGGATTCTAGCCATGATTCTTCCGTCTAGGGTCCTCCATCCCCTATGAAAGTGGTAGGATGCTGCTGCTGAATGACCCGTGTAAATTCTTCCATCGACAGGACATGATGCATTACTCTTTAGAAGGTCTTTATAAACCTCAAAAGGCCTCCCAGAACTGTGTCTCAACAACTATATCTGGTATGATAGTTGGTGCCAAGACTGGCACAACTGGAGGATCTGCTGGTAGTCCCTAATCATCTATATCTGGTGTCTAATCACAACACTGTAACTGGCAGAAAATGGGAGGACGCCTTAGTGGCATGACACTGCAAAGTCAAGCGCACACCTTAGATCAAGATTAACATAGACTGAAACTAATAATTATAATAAGGGAAAATAGAAAGGAAGCATTCAAGGTTTTCAAATCATGGATACATGGAATGTATAATACCTACACGGTGTTTTCCCTTAAGCCTTCACATGGGTGAGTACTCCCAACAATCAAGGTCGTGTAATACCCCATACACACGGCCTGTTGTCCTAACACACAGTGTGTACTTGAATCTTCTTCCCCTGCCTGAGTTCTTCTACATGGCTATGCCACATGGTTCTCCTAGAACTAGACTACACAACGTGTTAGTGCCAGATGCAGCGTGTACTAGATGAACTTCACTGACCCGTGTTGTAAGTTACATGGACTGTTACATGACTGACTCTACACGGCGTGTTTATTCTAGACAAGATGTGTTCTTTAAAGATTTCAATGACCTGTGTTTTTCACTACACGGTCAGATACATGGGTTACACTACACGATGTGTTGAAGATTGACATGGAGTGTATAACTTAAGTTGAATCCATGTGTGTCGTCAATCACATAGGAGGACACATGTTCTACACAACATGGCATGTACAACCGGTACACGGCATGTTCCCCCAATGATTTCCCAAACTTGTGTCTTTCCCACACATCCAGTGACATGGTTAGAGACTACAAGACGTGTACATATAGTACATGGAGTGTACGTAAGAAAAATAGTTCATTACCAAACATAAGTACACATGGTGTGTATTCATCATTATATGTTGTGTATTCTAGGGTCTTCTAGATAGTAAGCATTAGAAACTACACTTGAACCCAGAAAACACTGAAACGAACATTAAGGAGTCAAATTCCTATCTTTGAGGGCCCATACTCCCCAGAAATCAACGATTGGCATCTTATACATGTGTTTTTCAAGAATAACAGTGTAATCATCCGCCAATTTCATATCCATGAGGGACCACAACACCTCAAGAACTAATGTTTGGTGTTCATTAAAAAGAAACCATACACAAATCGATACCAAATCAAAAATAGGTATTCTATCATGTCATCTATCACAAAAACATTCATATCTAGAAAAACATCTATCACAATAACATGCAATCACTAATGCACCCTTAATGGAATGGCAGGAATGCATGACATGTGATCTCTAACAAGTGAATATATGATGCATGAGATGGAATACCCTCTTCCCATTGGGTTGAAATAGAAATAGAACCTTAATAATATCAACTATAATAGCACAAAACATGTGAATCACCCAACAATGAAATCAAATCAACTGTAAAATTGCAATACCATAAAAACTTCCATAACGAGGTATATTGGATTTTTCCTGTAGATGGGTTAGCTACTCATGGGAACAACTTGTTACCAAATACTTAATCCTTCTTATTCCTAGCTATAGGATCCAAACGGTTTGTCATGAATAAAGGAACCTCCATCTGATACCACTTTGAAATGTCTCAGTTCCGGGAGCCTTCCAGAGGTGCCGCATACCCGGTTGGTCACATGGACTCAAGCTTATTTCCCTGAACGCCAGAGGCTGCTGACTAGCAGCGAGGGCCTTGGGTGTGATAGTGGGGAAACTATTCCCTCATTAGTAGAGTAACACAGTGGAAGTAGAACATATATCAATGGCGGAAGTAGTAAAACATGAAATAATTAAACAACAGAACTAATAAATAACGGGATCAAACAAACATATATAAATTAATCTTCATAATATATCTAGGAAATCATCCAAACAAATCACAATACAAAAATATAGTACTAAACCAAAGTATAGAAGAAAAATAAAGTTAAAATCTCCATAGCATCGCAAGCCTTAGTTTCGTCTCATGCTCCCCATCTCCACAACAATCATGTACCATATGTAAAGGAAACTTTCCCTTATCTACACCTATAATAATATAATATTTTAGGTCCCAAAAGCATGACCCGAATAGGGTGTGAGACTGTAGGACCCTGAGACACCCTGGGAGGGGAGGGGTGAATCAGGGTGTCATCCTTTTCTTTTAAACTGAAGGATCTTGTTCCAACGTTGGTAGGAACTATTTTAACATGTATAATGGATATGAGATGAAATCCAACATTCTCATGCAAAGATATGACACATCACATTTTACTTGGTACACCACTAAGGGCTACGTCATTGGAGAATATGTTGAAATGTTGTCAGTCATACCAAATTCCACTATTTTTCACTAGTTGTGGATTACAATGGTTTGGGAATAGCCACTCTGTCACAGGATCACTGCCTTTAAAATTGTTAAGGGATAGACCACTGCATCCCTCGGGCCACTCCCATTGAATCCCCCTAGCTCACTACTTTTGGTGAAGTCCAAGTCAGTTTATAGCCGTGAAGGTCTCTTCAACAGATTCGCATTGAAGTCTTTGCCGCTGCTTAGCACGAGACTCCGCTTGCATCAAAGTCTTGAATTGATGCACTCAAATGCACTGAACCACTGAAACAGATAAACAGAAACACAAAAACAGGTTCCACTGACAATTTCATGCAACTCCATGCTTTTCGCGCAACATCACCTTTTTCGCACAAGACAGAATTTTTCACAAAACGTGGAATTTTTCGCGCAAGCTAGAATATTTCGTACAACTCTGATTTTTTCTATACGAGCCATAATTTTTCACGCAAGTCCAAAACATTTTGCGACGCTCTAAATTTTTCCACGTGAGCCAGAATTTTTCATGCAGGCTTAAATGTTTCGTGCAAATCCCTTTACGCGAATATTTTACTCGCATCAGCCCTCAGATCTTCTCTGAGTCTTCAACTGTAAGGATTGAGGGGGTCACCTCTTATTTATAGGCATCTCCGACCCCCACATGAAAACCCCCCATGTGGCACGAAAAACATCTCATTTGGCATGTAATAATTTGTATAGGTATCGTTTTTCGCACCCATCTTTAGATTTTTCGCGCAGCACAAGCCATTTCCATTTTTCGACGTTTTGATTCGGAAAAACTATTTGCGTGAAAAAACTCAATCCACTATTTCGCACACCACACTATTTTTCGTGCCTAACTAAAATATTTTGTGCACGTCCCTCATTTTTCGCACACCACTGCCACTTTGTGCCCACCAGATTTTATAAACAATTCATGTCTTCATTTTCCGATTTTGAGGCCCAAAAAATTGGCCAACACTAGGAAATGGTGCCACCTTCAATACTGTTGTCTGCTTGAACTACATGATCACTTGACTAGAACACATTCTGAACTTCCACTGAGGATGGACAACAAACAAAAACCATAATCCAATTCATTCATATTATATCCACGGTTCCAATAGAGACTAATCCCATTGGGCAACCACTCAAAGATCTATGCCTAATAATTAGTGAATATATATGGCAGGGAATAAGAAAAAAGAAGCAGTGAACACAAAGGTACTCAAAATTAAACTGTCCTACAATGTCATTTACATAAATTTATTTTTATGTACTTAATCAACCAAAATAAATAAAATCAAGCCTCTAGGAAATTCTCAAAGCATAACCCCTCATGAACACATTATAAGCGAAAATATGACAAAGTATCTCAGAGGAAGAACTCGTCGTCAATTCCCCTTTAGTCATCTATGATCAACGACCCTCTAAGGAGGCACTCACCATCAATTCCCCCTATATTATTTTTACAGTAACCTATAGACACTATTAGGATGCACTCAACATCAATTCATCCTATGGTCTCATAACGTAACTATAGACACTCGAAGGGATCACTCAACATCAATCTCCCCTATGGTCTCGCAATGTGGTATTTATAACAGACACTATGGGAAAGCCATCAATGTCAATTTCCCATATGGTCTCACTACAATAGGTTCCCACAGCCCCGTGTAAGGAATTGTGCACAAACGATAATCAGTAGCCAAAGTAAACCACAAGAACTATTTGGATAAAAAACTATAACATATCATAGCATGATAGATAACAACCACTCCATCATAACAATACTAGGAATGGAAAACAAGCAGAACCCTAATAGGAAATGCTAGAACAAACAGTCAATAACAAGAAAACATTTGAAAAAACATCCATATCATGGAAATGTTAACCTTATTCACTCTAGTTAACTACTATCCAAAAAAACAAGGCATAATAAACAATAACAGGGCTAAAACCCATAAACACGCAATTCCCCAAACCTAGGTATTGGGGACATTTGCACATATTACTCAAAGATTATATGCAGAAAGGCACAAACCACCTACCTCAGTGTTGTGATATCGATAAACATGATCTTTAGGCCTAGAATCTCCCTAGAACACCATTGATCTATAAAAAACACTTAAAAAATTCAACCATGGATAACTTTGGAGTGAAGAGAAATCTGGAGATGATGTTTTATAAGAAGGAAGAACTCGCAATGGCGATTATAATGCAATTGATGGTGGTAGATTTGGAGAACATGTGGTCAGTCGGAGGCTCAGAGAAGATCTGCGGTGATAATGACACTCATGGATGAGATAGATGAAGAAGAAGTGTGTTCTGTCCATCAGGTGTGACCCTAGTCCCTGTAATGAAAAAAAGAATGTACCTGGCATGTTCCATAAATGCACATGGCATGTAATTTCCTTTTCTGGCCTCCACTTTAGGGGGTCTCGCAGTCAGCACACATGGCCATGTAGTTATCCATTACATGACCAGTACACGGTCACCCGCGACAACTGGGAACATGGCATGTACTAAAAGTACATGATGTATATTCCTGAAATTTCCAGAAACACCCATTTTTCTCAAAAACGACCAGAAAATAAAAATGTACCTGAAAGAAAGATCTTGGTTTATACACTCTCTTATATAAAAATCTTATAGAAAAGGATAAAATACAATTAAAACAAGAACATGAGTCAAAAAATTACTTTTTTCAACCTCAATAGAATACGTCCATGGAGAAAACAATGAAAATGTTCCCATGTACCAATTCCACTAATGCATACAATTTTTATAATGTTCCAAATGGACTCATTATCCCTATTGGTTAATAACCATTCCAAATTAGAAATATCATTATTCTATCTCCATTGAATAGATTTATCTGACCCTCTAGTAGAATCTTTTAATGATTAATATCATCTCTAGTTTGATTGAAACTTAAATTTTTTGACCTAAATTTACCAAAGGCCTTCATTTTTATATTAATTATTTATAATCCCACTTTTAATGGTTGAAGGGGAACCCATACATGCACAATAGAATTAATGATGTTACATGACCTGATGGTCTTAAAAGAATTCATCCCAGACAATGACTACATGAAACTTCCCTCCACATTGTCTCCATCGTGATCATCACTACACCTTCACATGACTGGTCGGCTAGATATATTTTTCAAGGATTTATAGGTGTGGAACTGATGGTAAAGCAATATCCTCTAATTTTCTTAATGACTGATTAGATATTTTATGGTGAATGCAACTACTCTAAATCCTCAACTAGGGCCTTGTTACATGTAATTCATTCTGGTACATCTCTAATTCATGTGGCCCAAAGGCCTTATGGTGTACTGATGGACTTGAGATGTCTCGAAGTTCATGAGGATGCATAAAAGCGTTAATGGCCTGATGGTCTTTAGTGGCCCTAATGACTTGAAGGACCAGAGGACCAAGACAATGGCCTAAAGGCTCATATAGGAGAATAGTTCTAACTGTTATAGTATCGAACCATACCTACTATGGTACCAACTACATTACCTGGTATAATAAATGTTATAGTACTTCTATAGCATGTCTACCATATATAAAAAACTTCCTCCACTAGGAATTGATCTTGAGTCTCTTGGACACACATAAGGAGTCCTCATTTACCTGGATGAGACTCATGTGTGATTCTCACATGAATGGGTTTGAATTTTTCTCAATTTTCATCAATGAGACAAAACTCTCCATTTTGGTTAGATTTTATAGAAAACACTCTATCTAGTTCTCCTTAATCCTTGTGATGTTTTTTGTATATTTTTATATTCAACATATAACTCTTTAATGTTTATGTGTTTCACTATTCCCTATGTGCCACCTCAATGTTTAGATACTCCTTTGTTCACCACACAACTCATTGAGTTTTACACACACCACTATTCACAACATGAATAATTGAGATTAAGAAGTAAACTATTTCCCATGTGACTCCATGAGGATTACATGTTTCACTGTTTAGAATGTTATTCCTTGATGTTTATCCGTTGCGTTTCCACATTATGAATCCTAAATTTTTAAATGTTTAATAGTTCAATTGGTTACTACTTGAGGTTTATACATGCCATTTACACACATGTGATACATGTATCATTTATTCTCCATAATTTGTTCCAACTCTATGGAATTCATAGAAATAATATTCTCTTACTAAATTTTTGGGTTAGTGAATAAAGTGATAAATATTCTATTCATTGGTAAATAACCTCAATAACCCCAGAAGGTTGAAATTATTATTATCCACTTCCTTTAATCCCATCATGTGACTCAAAATCTTAGCATGTTCATTGTCACACTACCTTAAAATCACGTGACTACATCATGTACATATACATAGCATGATTCAATATGGCTTATATACTATATATTAGATATGTTGTTTATGATAGGCATATCTATGATTGATTCTAGTCATGTGATGTGCATATTATATGTGATCTACTTACTTTCTTTATAGGAACCTTTATTATTTATGTGATTCTTGTATTTCATTAGGACTTATGTACACCGTGTTATTTTTTAGGACATCAACACTGCACATGATTCTTTATTACTTATTCTATCCAAATATTACTTTTGTACTTATGTGCTCCACAAGTTCCTTAAAAACTTACGAAATCCATGCAATCCTTTAGGACATACATGCTCTATGGGATCCTTAAGTACTTATGCACTCCGCATGAACCTTTAGGATTTATGTTCTCTACATGATCCTTTAAGACATACATACCACACATGATCATTTTGTAATTATGTTCCTAATGTGATACCTTCAAACTAATTCAAACCCTATGATCTATTATTACTTAGGTGCTCCACGTGATCATTTTTTTCTTAAGAGCTCCATGTGATCCATTATTACTTATGTGTAAATCATTCAATTGTTTAAATTCAATGAAAAACTCTATGTAACATCACAACATCCTTTTCAACTAATCTTGAAAATATTTTCTAAGAGTTTCATCAAACATAAAAACCTAATAACTTCACTATGTTGGATTCATTCCAACAATATCTCAATCATATTTGTTGATAAAACTAAAAAATTTAAAGAACGATCACATTGATATAGTGGGTACTATTTAAAACTATTTCAAATCTTGAACCCTAAATAGGGGAAAAGGATTTCCTCAACACTTCTATAATTCAGAATGAGTTGAGCTCAGTGTGTAAAACAAGAGTAGTATGAAAATTTAATCAACAAATCACTTAATTCATGATCTAATATTTGGAAATATTTTCAACACCAAAATATAAAAAATATCAACAATTGAGATCACTTATCAAACTACACACATCAAATTATAGAACGGTAAACCACAAGATAACTAATTTTCGGGAGTCTTCTTCATTAAATGGCCATTTTAAACATCACTATATTTAAAAAAATTCCCATATTTCACTGGTCCCCCAATTTGCTTCTCTCTATATCTTATCCCTTGTCTTGGTAAAGACATCCCTCCCCATAATCAATGAATTCAATGTTCATTTCTTTGTGCTATAAAATATGGTAATGAACATGTACCACCACATAGATAAAAACACACCATACCTTAGGGAGAGGGGGCCCCACATCATCACTATTCATGTTTTGAGAGTCAGTAGAACTCTAATATCTACTTGATGTCATTCAAATTATTTTCTAGTTATGTCCTTTATCGAGATACATGCATCCATTATTTAAATAGGAGCATACTCAAGATTTATAATCCCATGTAATAATTTTTCTCAACTAAGGAGATACTTTATTTTAATGTTTTTTCCTTGAGTGATTGATAAAAATTTATCTTATATATTTTTCATAGGTATTATCACTATAAATTATAATAATAGACGTCACTTAAACTCTCATGTCTTCAAGATGCTACATCATCCATAGTCACTATATATAATATTTTGTAGCCAAAATATATTCAAAATTGATGGTTCTCATAGAAACTAAGACTTTTTTATTACATATATATGAAATACATAATCATCCAACATAGATGCGGAACAAAATTTTACCATTATTTCATCTGTTTTGATGAGCCTAATCTGTATCTATAGAAAACAATAACTCTTACAAAGGGTCTTTATTACAGCAAAAACCTAAATCTATCATTCCATTGATATATTGTAGTATCCTTCTGACTACAATTATGTTACTTTATTTGAGAAATAGGTTTATATCATTCAACATGGAATATAAAAAAACAATATTTGGTCTGGTCTATTTTATATAGAGATGATTTCTAATTATCTGCATGTATTTTTTGATATTGACTTCATGGCCTTCATCATCCCTTGATAGCCTCATTTAGGTACCAACCAGATTTTTTATCTCTTGGGTATTCACAATTCCAAATATTCTAAAAATACTTTGGTATATTTTGATTGAGAAAAAAATGTTCCATGCCTTCATTGTATTATTGTTAAAATAAGTAAAAATATTTTTTTATGATCTTTAACATTTCAATGACACATTTCATGAATTTTATAAAAAAAATTACATTGATATTTTTTTTAATCCACCAAATAATATTTCATCGACATATACCAACATCGTCATCCTTTGATTACAATAATTATTAAAATAAATCTCGTAATCAACTACACCATACTAAAAAATGAACATTTTTAGATTCTGATGAAGTCTAGAATACCATTCTTTTGGTTTCTATTTCAGTCTGTGTAACAACTTATTTAACTAAAAAACATTGTTCATTTATACATTAATGATAAAAATATCAAGATATTAAAAATACACTTCTTCTTCTAGAACCCCATTTAGAATTGGTGATTTGAAATTCATCTAGAAAACACTACATGTCCATTGAATTGTCATGGAAAATAAAAATCAAATTTTATCCATACTTTCACTAGGTGAAAATGTTACATCAACATTGATACCAAGTATCTAAGAGTATAAATTATATACAAGTGATGAATTATTTCAAATTAATATTCCTTATTCATTCATATTATATAAAAGATCCATTCGGTCATGGTGAGATTATTTCTTGTCACCAACAAAACAATGTCCATGGTCTAATTCAATTTTATTTTTTCAATCTCTTTTTTCATACCTGATTCCCAACAATCAACTCCTTTATCTACTTTAAAAGGATTTTTATATACCTTTGACAAGAATTATTTTGGTTGTAGTGTCTCTAACCTCGTGATCTACACTAGTACTTTATGATCACTAATTATATTCAATCTATAAATTTCAAATCAGATCTATAGTCACTATACAGATATTGATCTAACTTCATTCTATTCATCATTTAAATATTACTCAAAATAATTCTCAGGTACCTTAACTCTTCAAGATATTATCACCTCTTTGTTAAAATATTTATGATACTCTTCATGGTTTTTCTAAATATTCTTCCAATTTCCCCCAAAAAACAACATTGTACTCTATAAAATTTTCTCACCGCTTATTAAATAGTTTATATGATTTTTTTCATTAGTTAAAAATAAATAACCCCTCATATCCATCAAATATAAACCTCCACTATTTCTCTTTATTGATAATGAAACACTTACCTTTGAAGACACAGAATTAATCACATATCATATTATTTCCTTTACACAACTCATAAGGATTTTTATATTAATTTGGACTCAATTGATATCTGTTATAAAGGTAGACTGATGTCAGAACTACTTCATTCCAGAACTTTTCATAAAGGTATTTGTCCATATTCAATGTTTTATCCATGTTGTTGATAATTAGCTCTCATTGTTAAACCCACTATTGTTTTGATGATTTTTTTACTATTAAGACTTGGATCCTTATCCCGACCTTCTCATGATCATCCTTCACTTGGATATTTGTGAACATCATTCCATTAATTGTTCAAAACTCCCTAAATTTGTTTTCCATTTACCGATTCAACTTCCCCCAGATATTTTGTTATGAAATTGAACACCTCAGACTAAAAGCTAGAGATATCTCAAGAATCATTGAATATCACAAGATATTCTAAGGATAGTTGGAATAGTAGACTATAAAATTTATTCTGGTTCCAATTTCCATCTTCTTAGAGAGAATGATCAATTATTTATCTATATTCACATTTTATATGTCCTATTTCATGTTATTCCATTTAAAATTACATCACCACTTTTCTCATGATGATAAATTGTTTATTGGTAAAACTTATAGTTTTATAATGTTACATAATTTATTAACATATTTAAATTTTTTACTGACACCTTTAATTACCCTGTCATCAACACGCCTCAAGTTTTTCCCCAAGATTGGATTTTCCCATGATAATAATCATTTGGACTTAATCATTTCCAATTATGTTTACACATTACATTCTATACCACATTTTCATCATGAGATCCATATTTCCCATCATATGAAGGGTGAATCCACAATCAATGATCTATATATTAGTGTGATATAACACTGTTAAGTCAATATATGCAACCAATTCCTACTCAAGTAATTTCTTTTTAATCAATGTCTTCAACATCATACATGATGTTGACTGATATTATTGATCATCTATAGGGTACAATGGACAAAATTATTCTTACATTTAAAATAATTAATTTTACACACTGAGTTCATTCAATGATCCCTTGAGATTCTATGTATAAATATTTGTGGCCTTTGTTGGCTTATTTTTCCAAATAGTGGACGTGGAATATATTTCCACGTGTCTACATATTTTATTCCAAAAATAGTGTCCATAGAAACAATTTTTGGAAAATTAAACTCTATTTGGTTTCCACTTCTAATCTTTTTCCCTTCTGTAACTCTTGAGTATCAAACAGAAATTCGAATAATTTCTTATAAGTACACAATAGTAATAGCTAATATGACGTGAAATAATGTGTATAGTTTCTTCAAAAATTGTTGTACCTTTTGTTATATAAATCTTATGATTCATATTTTTACCAAAATAAATTTTTAATAATTCACAGGGTGCTGGTGGTTGATACTCATAATCATTTATTTCTATTTTCAATCAAGACTAACAGAAGTTAGGTTTTACTAATGTATTTTTTTCTTCTCCTAAATATAATTTTACTATAATGTTGGACCTATATATTCCAATTTTCATTTTTATATCATATATCCAACCTATATTCTTAATATTAAACCATGATTCAAGAGTGTCTACGAATCTTCTACATATTTTCATTGTCGAAATACATCCTCATCATGTTCTGTGATATATTTGACATGGTCATTTACTATGTTAGATAAACTATCAATAGCCTTGGATTCTTCATTAATATTAATATTATAATAAATCAATTTCTATATATTTTTTGGATTTTTATATTTAATATTTTCAATTTTATCAATAAACACAATTTTCTCTTCTTTTTCTATTGTAGAGGGATTTTGACATCATGAACGACTCTCTTGGAATTATATATTGTAGATATTCAAAAATTAATCTCCTCAAAGGTATATTATAATTCAACATTATGTTTAAATCTTCATTATATTTATCCTTCATCATTATCATTCACTTCCCATTTTTCTGAATTACCTACAACTTATACCGTAGGATTTTCTCCACGATCTTTACTATCTTGCATCTTTTCTACTTTAGATTCTTTTCAACAATCATTTTCTTGTGAAATCATACAGTTCCATTTGAAGAATGTTTTCTTAGTATTTTTCTATGAATCAACGTAGATGAATACTTTTACAGATAATTTCATCATTATTCTCTTCATTATATTGAAACTACTTGGGGTACATTACTATAAGATTTCCAACCATTACATAATAAAACATTATTGGAGAAATTTTATATTTTATATTTATTTTTCTCCATTATAGATTTGTGGGATGTAATGACATCACCTAGTCTACTTCTCCATGTTCCTTTCTATCTTCTATATAGATCTTCTTAATTGCCTTAAATTAAAACACATTAGACGCCCTTTATCAAAAACCTCATTATCATCATTTCTCATCTCTAATATGAAAAAATTACTATTTAAGCATTCCAATGTCATATTATTTGGATTATTTAATTATAGTGTAGAGTCTTTATGATGGAATTGAGGTGGTAGTATTCTCAAGGTAATCCTTATGATCTTTAAATCATCAAGTATTTCTCTAACACAAAGCACGTAATCCACAACTACATTCACTTGACATAGGAATGCATCAAAATATTTGTTATAGTGCTTCCTAAATTAATCATATTTTTTTTCCATAACAGCTAAAATTTAGTTTCTCAATATTTTGGACCACCTTAGTATATATATATAAACTTTACCCTCATGGAATTCAATAACTTGATCAATATAACCTTAATGTGGATGTATTAGATAAGCTCTCCCCCTTAAAGAATCGAATCCTTTGGAGTCAAATTTGAATTATATTCAGTCTGATTTTGATAAATCCACATAGTCCATACTGGTTGAAATATAATGAATTGCAGTTGTAACAAAATTTATGCCTAAATATTGGAAGAATTGTTCCTTCTGGTTATTTCATATCTAAAAATTGTTTCCATTAAAGATTAGAACCCATTTATGAATAAAAAATTACACTACATTTGATGAAAGAAAAATATGACATTATCCTTTCCCATTAATTCCAATTGTTATCGTAACAACATTTAATACCCTTATAGGGGTGTATAATTTATGAATCTAGATATAATAAATTAAAATAATGATCCGTTTGGATATATTTTCATTGTAAGAAAACTATATTTTCCCTCCTTCTTGTAGTAAATGATAAAAAAATATTAAAACAAGCACATGGAAGAAAAAATTATTCTGTTAGTCTTTACTAGGATACATTCAAGTAGTATAAATATGTAATTTTATAATTTACCAAATCCACTAAAGTTCACTACTATTACAATGTTCAGTGTGGACTCACTATCCCCCCCAGTTTATAACCATTCACAATTTTATAGTCACCTTCAAAATAATTCTACTTAATAGAAGAAGCATATCCTATAGTATAATTAATTGATGATAAATATTATCTTTTAGTTTATTCACACGTGAATGGGTGTGTATTTAATCTCCTTTTTCATTAATGAGATGAATATATCCTCTCCACTTCTGTTTCATAGAAAACTCCTCCTTCTGATACTACTTCTTCATTGTTTGATATTTTGGATGATTTTATTATTAATATGAAATCTTCTTAATTTTCACACAGAGAACTGTTCATTCCATAACACTTTTTGGTTTACACGATCCACTATTCACAAAATAACTCCTTGATGTTTACATGATCCATTGTTCACCATGTGAATTTTTGATTTTTTTTATAGTTCAATATTCACTATGTGAATTATTAATTTTTACACACTACCTTGTTCACCACATAACACTTATATATTTATGAAATGTTGTATTCACCATGTTACTCTTTTATAATTACATGATGAACTATTCAATGCATTACTACATGATGTTTTTTCAAACTACTTATGCACATTGATAATGTGTATCTATTTCACTCCACACTTCTTTATGACTAAATGGAATTACCAAAAATAATATAATCATAATAAATTTTATGCCCTTTGAATGAAGTGATTAGGGGTCCATTTATAATAAAATACACCTGATAAAACAACAAAGACAAAATTAATATTCACCACTTCAGTTAATCCCATCATGTAACTCGAGTTCTCAGGGTGAGTGTAAATGGTTCTCCTTATGAGAACACGACCAATTCACCCTCATTTAGTCCATTTGATTCAATAAGTATTAAATGAATCTTTGATATGTGGTCGATAAAATATTGATCTACAATAACTACTAGTCATGTGACATGCATGGGCTGTAAATACACATATACACTCCACGATAATCATTAATGATTATGTGCTCCAAATATTTATTTAGTAAATATTGTAAAATCATGATAAATTATCTATTACATGATCTAACAATTATTTTATGAGTTACACTCTTTGGATTATCCTTTATAACATATATTGTCTTCATGATCCTTTTGAACTTATGCGCTTCACATTATCCTTTAGAACTTATGGGCTCTCTGTGAACCATTAGGATATATACACTCTACATGTTCCTTTATGACTTACGCAATCCTTGTTACCATTTAGTACATTTGCACTCTGTGTGATCCTTTAGTACCCCCACACTCCACTTGACAATTTACTACATACAAATTCTGAGTGCTCCTTTAGGACTTATGTGTACCATGTGATCCTTTATTTTTCACACACTAATAATTCCATTTCCAAATGTCATAGAAAAACTCCATGGATAATCATATATTTTTTATATCCAATATATTCAATAATGTAAAATCTTTCTCATGAAAAAAGAAACCTGTGAACTCCACTAATATGTATTTATGTCAACATAATATTTAAATAAAATTCCAAAATACATTAAAAACAATTTATATTAGAGAATATCTTTTTTTAAAATTATAACTATTATTTATTATAATTTCCTATCAATTATGAATTAATTTATTAGTAATATATTTATATAAAAATATGTTTTATTATTATTTAATAATTATATACTTACTTTCTTGCAATTAGACCCCAATTGTTTAAATATATATATTTATGCATAAAATGATTTTATTTGTTGTTTTAGATAAACTGATTTAATTTTTTTATGATTAACAGTGTACTTTATTTTCAATTTATATATATTACAATAGGTGACAACTCCTATTCATACCTGGTAATTCAATGGGTAGGTTTTAATTGTAATAATTAATAATTATATATTTATCTTAATTTATTATGGTTTTCTCTTGAGTTTATTGTTACTTGTGGTGCAAGATATCAAATAAGTTATTTTTTTAAAGTAATGAATTACAAAATATTGGGGTGTATCATTCTCCCAAATTAAATTAATTACAACTAAAAATTAAAATTATCACTTAAAAATCAAACTAACTAAGGGTATATAAAAGATATACTAAACTCAAGATACAGTTTCTAGATTTCAGCCCAACAAACATACAAAATATATCATTTTCACTCAGAATAGGTGAATCCAAATATTGATTTTTTATAAAAAACGTTGACCTAAACATACCTCATGATAAGGAATCATTACTCATAATGTAAATAGTTTTCTAAGATATCCTATAGTAATCCTTTCACTAAAAGATGATAAATATTTAGTTTTATGTATGAAATGATATTTTCTTATTTTGTTTATTATTATAGATTATATATAGATATAATATTTATATTTCAATAGTCATATAAAATTTACTTGAAGGTGGTATAATAATACTTTCATAAAGCATATTACACAAACCAAATCTTTGGATACAATAATAATAGATTCTTTTTTATTGATATCATCAAATCATGGGGGTGATGATTTTTGGTTTATTGAAAATTTAAATGAAATAATAGAATAGATATAATTAGAATACAATAAATCATCCACTAATATAGAGTGGGGATATGAATTCATTAATTTTCATGATCCACATAATTTCCACAATAATCATTATGAGTATTCAATTAATCATATTTTCCTTATTCTCTTTCCTTAAGTGGATAATTTCATTGATTATATTGATCAAAATTTTGTTTGGTACAATTATTGGCGTCATTACCATACACTATAAAATTGAAACATTGAAGTGAGTTCTATACATTAATATAAGAATTCTCATCTTCTATTTCATTAGTTTTCATCTTCATATATCATTAAAGATAATGTGCTCTATGATACATTATACCACATATAAATTACTTATTCATTTGAGATAACCCTATATGTTCATTCCCAAATTTTATGTAAGTAAAAAATTTTGTTCTATATCATCCCTTCATTTTATCATTTTAATTTCCATGGAAATCAATTTTTATCTTATTTTTCTCTAATCCCTGAGAATAATATGAGTCTACATTTTCCATTTCAACCTCTAGTACAAAACTAATGATCTATTCATATGATCCAAAATCCATTATAGAAAATTATTTTTGGATACTCAACTTTGGACAACTAATGAGGTGATAAAGCATAAATTCAGGAAAAATGATAAAACTAGTGACATACCGTGCATGTCTTGTGAATGTTTCTTTATATGTACTAGTATATTTATCTTCCTTTTTCTTCAACAAGGTGAATTATCAAATTATTTTCTTATGAATATTCTATGGAAAATGATTACTAATAATGAAAAAATTAAATTATTCCCTTTTCAAGGAATAAATTACATACTTTGGCCTCATGTTCGTGATTATGGTCTACTATTGATTAGATTAAACTTCCAAATGATATATATCTAAAACAAACATTTCATTTTTTAGATCTATTGAATGGAAAATATATTTTTGAATTTGTTAATCCATTTATAAATAATTTGTGAATTCATAGATTCACTAATGATCAATAGTCATTGATGAATGCCAAAATCAATAGAATGTTACTCCATCCGTGGTTACTTTTGGAGTACCATATAATTTTGATTATTATTATTAAACTGAGTGAACATTTTTGGTAATGTTTTCACTCTATTTTTTATCCTATTATGATTATTATTGGGACTATATCCACTTGGTATATTACACAGATCTGTTGTTAAGTTTGGCATCTTTTTCATACATTGGGTAAAAATTGAGTTAATAACCAGCTCACCTTATTTAGGGTTATTACCCATAGGTACATCAATCTGATAACCTGTATCCAGTAATAGTATCTATAACCATTTGTGATATATATTATAATCCTATAGTATCTATTTTACTAAACATTAGGAATTTAACCTATACTTATGTTTATCCCTAATACTAATCCCTAGGGTTATACTAATGTTTTCAAAATTAATCACCCAAAATTACAAAAAATAATATTAAAAAAACTAATATAAAAATATTATTATACCCTACCCAGATATCAAATAAAGAACCCCAAGAAATACCTAGAAATAATAATGCATTACTCTCATGATATAAATAATATATCTCACAGTCACACAATCAAATGACCTAATGTTTTAGAATCATGTATATTAGATAAATAAAAACTAAATCTAAAATCAATTTTCCATAATATAATTTCTCTAGGATTCCTTCTATACATCCGAAAAGTTATTATCATCTTCATAACTGGGTGAAAGGAATACAAACAAAGGGCTGAGCTAAAAAATCTCACCAAGGGAAAGCTTATCAACATGTCATCAAGGGGTAGATCATAAGATTATTAGATGGAAAGGGAATGTAAGATATTTATTTTTTATAATTACATGGAAAATTATTAATTTTCATCATGTCATGATATAAAGACATGTAATCTCAAATGAAAAAACATATACCATAGAAAAATTGTGCAGAATCTTGAGACATTAAACATGAATCATTGATAATAATAACTGGAAAAGGATTATGATATAAGAGTTTGGAATAAAAATAAACATAAAAACCATATTTCTTGCATACCCACCATGAAATTACTCTGTATAAGGATTGGGCTTACCACCTGTGTACCTTCTTATGCTTGGGAAAATCCTCTCATGTACCCTTATTCATGGGATTAAACATAATATGTACCCCTCTGGCATCTGATAAATAAAATTGTATACACTTTTTATCTCATGAGACATAAAATTAAACTAATTAATCAAAGGGTGATATAGGAACCCACTCATAATCATTCATACATATGAGTTCCACTTAAAATCAGTCATAAACATTACATAATGAACTCAAGGGAAAAAAATACTTACTTGAATTTTAAAAAATAATACATAATTTAAAGCTAAAAAAACATAGTGTAATGTATCAGAATTTTCATGTAATTTTTTTTAATGTTATATAGAATTATTTCAAGACCACATTCTTTGACATCATGTGACTCTGAGGCCTGATGAGCCTGGAATGGAATTTTTTACTTTTTTAGGTCATTTAAGTAAATGTTAAAGCGATTTTTCTTAACATTTAAAAAATTACCTGTATAAAACAATTGAAGGCATTGTTGAACTAAAAAGGCTAGGATGATCTTATAAAGGACCTAAATTCAACTGGAAAGGGTCAAATGAGAAATTCATATTTTAGTAATATTAGTGGAAAATGAAATAAACATAAAAGTATATTTCTTTTAATCACTTTACGTTGTGATGAAATGACCATTCAACATTATGGTGCATCGACGAGGTGGTGATAAATAATTAATGAACCTCATTAATTAAAAAGAGTGGAGAGAAAAAAATGTCTCCTTAATTTAATTAAACAAGGATCCATAGTTGGAAAACAACCTTGGGGAAATTATCTGATGAATGTGGAACCTCAATCTCTCTCTCTTGGAAGATAAGAACCAACGACGAATGCCATCGAATAGAGGATTGTAGAATACTTGTGGGATGAATTAGAGAGATAGATAATGATAAAAAATGCTACTAGATTGAGTATTGATGAAAGGTCAGAGCTTCATCCCACATTAGCAATAGATCCTCAATCGTGGTTGTGGTTTAATTGTTTTAAGTTTTTCCATGTTCTTATTCAGAAACAACGAACACAAATAATACCAAAAATATATTGATATTCAGGGTGTGGGTTCTTTTGGGAGGGGGATTAACTTCTGTTTCTCCCCAAGAATGATTATTATCAGATATCACTATGATCTCAAGCCTCCCATGTGTTTTTAAGCTTCTAATGCAGAGGGAAAGGGCAAACATGAACAAGGACCAAGCCCCTCCTCTTGTACGTTCATCATGGAGGGATCCATTAAATTAAGGCACGGTGACTCCAAGGTCGTGGTAGTGATGGCGGAAACCCCAGACGCCTGATGTCATAAACAGATCTGTGATTGGATGACTCGAATGGACTCGGTGGCCCATAGATGGTGCTGTCGGTGTGGCACCACCAGTGACTGACAGTGGCAACTTGTGGCAGCTACCGAAGGTAGGAGACGAATCACTCTGTGAGCGCCATGTCGAAGGAGGTTTCAAAAATAGACTAGAACCACATTGGAGGAGTGGTCCATTCCCTACATGTTGTGTGCTGACAAGGTGGGAGCCAGCTGAATGGCTACGTACGCCCCAATTGGTTCATCCAACCCAGGCCAGCGTACTAGGCCGCCTGAGTGGCCTGATTAAATATTTGAACTAGTCCACTTTCATGAACTATGTTTATGGAATAAATATCGGTCATGCAGTGTCCCAATCTACGAAATAATATTGGGCCTCCAGTGCGGGATGGACCAGATAAATTCATGTCGCTGGGTGACCAAGTGGAATGGACCCACGTTCATCCTCAGCCAAGTCCATTGAGGTCCAATAGTCCATGAAAATGGGGTAGAAAGACCTGATCGGGTCATGTGGACCCCAGGTCAAGATGGTCTAGTCTGTCTGAACTAGTCGAAATGGGCCCGGATGCAACTGGACCCTAATTAAAAAAATGGACATATCTCCCAGACTGTGGGTCTGATTGATGCGCCATTTGTGGCACTGGGACTCGCATGAAGGACCCATCCTTATGAAATTATCTATGTAATATTTTATGGAAGTTGTCCCAATGATACTATGTGACTCAGCTATCAGTGATAATTCGTGACTCAGCTATCAGCGAGAATTCGTGACTCAGCTTCCCAGCGAGACTTAATGACTCATCTATCAGTGATACTTCATGACTCTACTACACAAAGAGACTCTGTGACTTCTATATCAGTGAGACTAAGTTTCTCAGCTATGCATTGAGACTCCGTGACTGAGCTATCAGGGAGACTTCATGACTTAGCTAACTACCGAGACCCTATGACTCACCTATTAGTGAGAATCTATGAATCATCTACCCTATGAGGCTTTGTGGATCATCTATCAGTGAGGCTTTGTGACTCATTTACTAAATAGGTCTAGATAACCTAGCTAGCCTAAAGAACTCATTAGGGACGAATGAATTTGCAGTGATTGATGTTTAGTGTTTGCAACTGTAGGTTTTACTATACACACTTTATGTAATATCAGTGTCGATCTAACTCTATTGACACATTACTTTGTGCATTATTTTGTGATTTAATTTGTGGCATTTTGGGAGACCCAAGTTGGATTTGGGGTACTTATTAAGTATTGTTTTTCTCACCCCTGCATGGGCTTCGACCGCACCTGTGGTGTCTTGTGAAATGACAGATAGTTTTGACAGGGATCTTGGAGAACCAGGTCCAGGTGGTGCTAAAAGGTGGATGTATAGGTGTAGTATGCTTCAGTAACACCCTATAGTTATCTAAACCTACCCTTAAGGTAGTATCCTTAGTGGATGAAATCAAGATCCTGTACGTACTTTTTCAGTAATTTCCTTTTCAATTGGGTTTGTTTTCTAGCCCCCTTTTTCCTTTCAGTTACACCTTTACCTGTGTGGATGTTTCCCTGTGTGACATAATTTTTTTGGTATCCCAGTTTCAGGTTTACATTTTGTAGTTTGTGATGTGTGTGTAACGGTATAAAGGAAATGACTTCCCTTTTTTGGATATGCATTTTTGGTGCTAGACTCAAGCCTCTGTCCTATGGAAGGCAGGTTTGGGGTAGTCACACACGGGCCTCGGGGGACGAGTCATGCTAGAGTGGTATCAAATGTGACTACTTATACCTCAATGTCTGAGAGTCTGTTGTTTTATTTTTGGGAAATAGTCTTAAATGTTTCGCGACTAGCATTCAGATTTGGGGAGTCTAGTGTCAGTGCGGAAGCCGATAAATCCATACAACTGGACCCTGAATTATGATTTCTGACATGGTACATGAAAGCATTGGTTTCTTGTGTCTTTAAAATATTATTCATGATCTATTTGAGTCAGATTAATCTCACCAGATATAATTAAATAACTATGGTTCCTCTTGATTTTTCTCAGGATACATCCATATAGAACGCCAGCCAATATCTCGGTACAAGATCACAATGATGGTCCACTGAGCGATGAGGCATCAGTACAGGGACCAGTTCTGGAGATGGAACCCCCAGGGTGGTGTACTAAAGGAACCACCCCCATCGATCAGTGGTTGCTACCATCCTTACCAGTAGAGGATTCACATGGACTGGGCGCGTTGCATGAGTTCCAGAGGTAGAAGCCTCTGGAGGTGGTGACATGAGTTTTCTTTCTAGTGAGGACACATTCCGACCAAATGGTTGTTCTTGCTTCTAGCCTTCTACAAGGCGTGACTGGGAGATGTTGGAGCTTAACACAAGAGACGTATGAGGAGGTGACCCTTACTTGGGAAAAATTTGAACACCTTTTTAGTAGAATCTATTCCATGCAACCTTGCACTCAGTACACATATAGGTGATGCTCCACTAATGGTGGGGAAGCCTGACCGTGGCTGAGTACTCCACGAGGTTCAAAGACTTCTCCCAATACTCTTATGATATGGTTTGGGACCCATTCATTTAGTCGCACACATTTTAATGTGGGATTAGATAATAGTTCATAATATCGATGATCTATCTCATCATCCCTAAATATGATGGGGTGCTAGAACGAGATCTTCAAGTATAGAAATTCCTCACATAATCTACACTGACTTAGAGAGAAACCACCAGACATTAGGAAGGGGAGTCCTCAGTAGAGGGAAACTAAAAACTGACCCATGGATCCAACAAGACCATACCCTCTAGGGGATGACCCTATGATACTAGATCCTCATTTTGATCCCCCACGGGTAGTGGAAACTTTCAAAGGAACAAGTTGTGTTTCACGTGCGGTGGGCTGGGGATACAAGCTCGAGACTTCCTGACCCGCCGTATAGAAAATCAGTAGGTGATCAAGAGATTTTTTAGGTAGAGGTAGAGAGTCAAACAGGGAGGTCCATAGAGAGGCAGACATGGCATGGGAGCAGGAAGAGCGGTAGATGGTGTGAGGAGATATGAGGTACTACCACCACCATCCCTAGGAAGTCCACCACAAGACCCATAAGCAGGTACACACGGGTGGAGCCAGCTTCAGGTGATGGAGGTCTATGACCATGGTTCACTAGAGATGATTGTATGTACAATATGTTCCTACTTCACATTAGTTGAAATTCTTATAGACATAGGTTCCATTCACACTTTTAGTACCAAGATCCCCATTTGCAGATCAATGATTCTGTTAGAGCCTTTGGCTTGATACTTATGATTAGAAACTCCTAAGGAAGGGGATTCAGCGATTATACACTGGTGCCAGCAGTGTGAGCTTACTGTTGGAGGTGATAGCTTCACTAGGGATCTCCTAGTAGTGGTTTCGAGTCCTTATGACGTCATCATGGGTATAGACTGGTCATCTATGGTCCATGATCTTATTGACTATATTAGGCTCAATGTTCGGTGTGTCTGTGAGGATGGGATGGGTTTTCCATAACCGGAGAGAGGGGAACTTTTTATCATAGGACATACTTTCTCATAGGAGGGTGCTCACGATCACTCACTAGTTGTCTATACCCACTCTCATTGTGGTGGAAGAGAGGATTCTGAGCATTCCTATAGTAGTGGAAGAGTATGAGTATTTCTTTTCTTAGGTTTTTCTAGGACTACCTCCTCACCGGGAGGTAGACTACTACATCGATCTGTAGTTGGGGAAACACCAATATCCACACTGGAACATTGGATGGCTCCTACAGAGCTTCATAAATTGAGGGTACAACTGGAGAACTTATAGGAGAAGGGATTCATAAGGCCCAACGTTTCACCATAGACAACACCGATGTTGTTAACCAAGAATGCATACAGAAGCATGAGGCTGTGCAGGGACTTCTGGTGCCGGAACCGGGTGACCGTGAAGAACAAGTATCCACTACCATGGATTGATGACCTCTTTGACTAGCTAAAGGGAGTGATATGAATGTTGAAGTTAAACCTTAGGTCTAGAAATAATTAGCTTTGCATATTGGATGATGATATACCGAATACATCCTTCTGATGCCGGTATAGACACTACGAGTCCTTACTAATTCCCTTTGACATGACAAATTTCTCAGAATTGTTCATGGGACTCATAAACAAGATCTTCCAGCCTTACCTTGATCATTTTTTTGGTGGTATTCACTGATGAAATCTCGTTGTAATCAACGTCGGAAAAGGAGCATGCTACACACCTACATATAGTCCTTTATACACACTGCGAGCACTAGATTTATAGTAATATCTTTACGTGCCAGTTCTTGATTTGGGAGGTCCAATTTTTGGGACACATCATCTTGTAGACTAGAGTTTCAGTGGATCTGGGTATGATTGATGTAGTGCTTTCTTGAGATCCACCTAGGAGCATGACTCTTTGGGTTGGCTAGATACTACCAGAGGTTTGTTCCCAACTTTTCCAGTGTTGAAACACCTTCATCAACCTTGACACCAATGGGACAGCTCTTCGTGTGGAAGGGGATGTTCCAACAGAGTTTTCAGGATATGAGGTAGAGACTGAAGAGTTCCCCCATATTGACACAACCAGATGTGGGCGTTGGGAATGTAGTCATCGAAAACACATCAGAGACTAGATTGGGTTGTGACTTCATGCTGGAGTTAGATTTGATCACCTACGACTCACATCAGTTAAGGAATCATCTGAAAAACAACACTACCCATGACCTGGAGTTTCCAAAAGTGGTATTTTACTTGAAGATGTTGAAGCACTACTTGATGGGTGAATGATTTACCATCTACTCCGACCACAAGAATCCTCGGTATATCATCTCATTAAAGGACCGAAACATGAGCCATTGACTATGAATGGATTATTTCATGACTATGACTTTGAGATAATCTATACTCTTATGAATAGAAATGTGGTGGAAGACACACTCACCAGGTGGTCTGGTCTATAACTGATGAGTGTGGAGATTAAGTAGTTCACCGCCATGCAGATATACTTCATTGATGATGATAGAGTAGCTTACTCTCAGTCACTGATTTTCACTCCCATTCTCTTATAACATGTTAAGGAGGCACAACTTGTGGATGTTGACTACGAGGTCATAGGTGCACAGATATAATATGAACATGATCCAGATGTATTTTTTATAGGTCAAGAGTGTATCATCCTTTTCAGGGATGTATAGTGGTACCAACAAAATTGAGGGAGGAGGTGTTGATGGAGTTCCATAAATCCCCTTTGGCTGTACATCATGGTGTGGAAAAGATGTTCCTAACATATAACATTTGTACTGGTGGCCATGTATGAAGAAAGCGTTGGTAGAGTTCATTTCATGATGCCTCACTTGTCAGCAAGTGAAGGCAGAGCATTAGGTCCTAGTATGCATGGCACAACCACTTGTTGTACTGAAATGGAATCGGTATGTTATCTCGATGGACTTCATGATGGGGTTAACAAGCACATACATGAGCCACGATTCTATCTGGGATATTGTCAACCGACTCACCAAGTTGGATCACTTACTACCCATCCGAGAGAATAGATCTGTAGAGGAACTAGGACACCTCAATGTCTAAGAGATAATGCATCGACACGGGGTGCCTTCGATGATCGTCTCAGCCCATGATGTACTCTTTTTTATCCCAGCTGTGGAAGGTATTTCCTTAGTCTTTTGGGATTCATATGTTCTTGAGCATAACCTTTCACCCTAAAATAGATGGTCAGAAAGAGTAGACCATTCCGGCCATAGAAGATATTATTTGTGCTTGTGTCCTAGAATTCGGTCACACGTGGGAGGACAACCTACCACTGGTGGACTTTGTACAAAAATTGTTACCACTCCACCATTAGCATGTCACCAATTTAGTTATTGTACTGGTAGCCTTGTTAATCACCAATATGCTGGAAAGACCAAGAAAAACTCAACACTCATGGGTCCATAGTTAGTACAGGTGACCACTAAGAAGGTTCAGATCATCCAGAAATAGATTAGTACTGCACAGAGCAGGAAAAATTATATGTTGACTAGATACAGATACCACTAGATTTTGAGGAAGGAGACCATGTTTTCTTTCAGGTATCACCCTTATTGGTATCACATAGGTTTGGATAGGGTGGAAAGTTATCTCCATGGTTTATTAGACATTTTTAGATTATGAGTATAGTTGGTGAGGTGGCTTACTACCAAGCTCTTCCCCAACCGATGCACCGGGTGCATGATGATTTCTATGTGTCACAGCTGAAGAGTTACTTTCACAATCCCTTGAAAGTCATTGAATGGGGTGAGATGGACATTGATGATTCAGTGAAGCTTGCAGAGTTTCTATTAGAGATAGAGGATCAATATAAGTGGGTCGTTCATATATCATTAATTCATCTAGTGTGTGTTTGATGGTAACATGGGAACCTCTAGGATTTCACTTTGGAGAATAAATCTCAGATTAATTCTCAGTACCCCCATTTGTTTGATTATCCATATTTTGGATTATGAGGACGTGAAGCCCAAAAAAAGGGTTGTAATGTAGCATCCTATAATTTCTATGATTTTTTTTAATTATATGGTACTATTTCGACACCAAATGCTTTAACATCATGAGATTCTATGGCCTAGTGAGCCGAAATTGAATTTTGAACTATTTAAATTTTGTTTAAGTAAATATAAAAATTTGTTTTTATAAATTCTAAATAATTGAATGGATCAAAAATATGAGGGCACCGTTAAACTAAAAACACTAGGATTTCCATCAAAAACATCTAATTCGACTGGAATGGGTGAGATGAAAATGTTTTCTTTTGGACTTTTAGTGAAAAAAATAAACTTAAAAGTTTATTTTATTTAATCTGTTTCTGCTGTGAGACAACTACCATTCAAAATAGATGTGCTTTAACAAGGAAAAGCTGAACCATTAATGATACTCATTAGTTTTATTGCATGGAGATGCAAAACGTGTCTAACTAATTTAATTAAATATGAATATAGAGTTTGGAAAAATCCTAGGAAAATTCTCTAACGAACGTGGAACCTATCTCTCTCTCCAATAAAGAACGCCATCAACGATCTCCATTTAATTGAGTATGGAAAAATGCTAGTGGGATGTATTTGAGAGATGAAAAATGATGACGAATGATAGCAGGTCAAGGAACGATGGCGGATCAGTGCTTCATCCCTCATCATCAATGGATCCCCAATCCATGATGGGGGTTAATTGTTTAATGTTTTCCTAGGTTCTTAATATAAAACAATGAACACGGATCAACACATAAACATGTTTATCCATAGGTTGTGTGTTATTGTTAGAGGTTTTTTACTGTGTGGATTTTTTATCGGGATTGATGATTATTTGATAGAACTATGATCCCAAACCTCAGCTATGCTTTTAAACTTCTAACACGGAGGGTGTGGGCCGACACGAAGAAGTCTTGAGCCCCTCTGCTTGTGAGTTCTTTACGGTTGTATCCTTGAATTGTATAGAAGGTAAATCAATGTCTGTTTCAGTGATATAGGCAACCCCAGTGGCCTGAATTCGTAGACGGATCTGCGATCGGACCACCAGAGTGGACCTGGTGGGCCGTAGAAGGTGCTTTCAGCGCGGCACCCCTAGCACAGCGGAGGCGATCACAGGATGGAGGTGGAGCCACCATAGTCACTACGTTTTTGAACTAGCAGCCAGATCTGTAACACCCCAATCTTCTACGGTATGCTTCTCTTTGAATAATGTGATAGCGTGTGTTGTACACAACACCGAGTTCTAACACACCATAACTAATCAAACTAGCCGTTATGAATAGTAATACCCACTTTTTTAAATTATATATATTTTATATTTCAAAATGAACTTCATTTTTGGATTCG
Source organism: Viscum album (assembly GCA_963277665.1). Classification (NCBI taxonomy): domain Eukaryota; kingdom Viridiplantae; phylum Streptophyta; class Magnoliopsida; order Santalales; family Viscaceae; genus Viscum; species Viscum album. The sequence continues at coordinate 393,976,573 of OY728151.1, read as the reverse complement.
GAATATCGAATTTAGCCTAAGGTGAAAATTTGGTACTTTTCGGATAACTTTAATATTTTGATGAATAGTGAAAATTAATAAATTTTAATTAAAAACTAATTTTTTAATCAAAATAAATAATAGTGATAAATTTTGAATTTGAGTGGTTTTAAAGTATATTCAGAATATATTTTTACCATTTAATTAAATTTTGGTCATTGGACATAATTTCACAATTAAACCGAACATAAAGATGTATCAATCTTTTGATAGTTATTATATCTTAAAAACACGCTTTTTGTTTTAACAACGGGAATTAATTTTAAATTAATTTCTGCCACTTCTGTGTTTTGAATTTGGAAAAATGGATTCCATATTTGGAATCAGTATGTTCATATTCTGTAAATAGGTAACTTTTATTTTTAGACATTTTGAATAATTACTGCGGTAAATATTTTATTTACCATGGTTAAGGGTAAATCCGGTAAATAAGGGATAAAAAATAATATTATAATAATACAAATTACCATAAAACGTGTCCTAACCTTATTGGTTGATACATGTTCTACCATCGGCATCTTTGGGTTGATTTTGGGACCCCATGGTGCCACTTGTAGGTGATTGGGACACTTTATTTTAATTAAGTTAAAATGAATACAGAAATGACACAATCATATATCTTTTAGAAAAACAATTTTTACATAGAGTTATATATGTTGGATTTTCGACTATAAATATTCATTAAAAATCTAAAAGGATTTTATACATAATGATATTTTATTTATAATTTTTAGAGATTAAATAATTTAACTTATATATGACACAATGATGATGCAGTAATTACTATAATAGTAAAAAATTAAAATAATTGATATTATAAATACCCAAATAAATATAATTTGAGACTTTTAATGAATTAAACTAATTTTGTAGGATAATATGACATATTAGGATTGATTTAATTAACTTTTTTCGAAGTAATCATTCTGTTACGAGTTTCACAAAAATCAACTATTGAATAGTGTCAAAATCGACATAAAAGAGTTTTTAAAACAAATATTATATTATTAATTGATATTAAATTCCTAAAAATCTAAAGTTCGGCCAAGAGACATATCTCATAATAGGTTTATAATTAATGGACCACTTTGGGGTCTCATGGATGTATATAGTATGTTTATTTACCATATAATATAAAAATAAAAAGAGACATTGTAAAAGTGAAACTAATTAACTTAGAGTTAATACTTAATGATAAGGTTAATATAAGTACCCAACCCTGTCTAAATTCTATTGGTTGAGTGGTTTGCGACCCATCCCCACCTTAAAATTTAAATAATCAACTTTGGCGCCATTAGAAACCGAATATGAATTTATTATAAATTAATATTTCTAGCTTTTCCAAAGGTGCCCCTCACCCCTCTTATAAAAGAGCACTCTTCCTTCTCATTTCTTCACACCATAAAATCCTTTTGGTTCGGCCAAACTCTGCCCAAATACTCTCCCAACATCCCTAACTACAATCTAGAGGCCTTAGTTTGATCATAATGCCAACCTAAGGAGCCCTTTTGATCAAATCAAAAGGAAGAACCCGAAGAAGAGGTAATGATTTCACCACCCTTTTCCAAGTTCCTTTCTTCTTCCACTTCTTCTTCCTTTGTTGTTACCATTATAAAATAATAACTCCAGTATCATATATATACTGTGATGTTATTATAAATATGGTACAACCATATTAATTATTCTATCCACCCTTTGAATAACATGTCACCATACGTGCGTACGTACGGCTTACCGTCTCCACGTCGTGGTGTAATTGTTATTCAATATATTATTATTTGGATGGGTATAATAATGATGTGTAACTCATGTAAATAATAAATATAACATGTTAATGATTCTGTATACATGATAAAATATCCATTTATATATTATTTTAATATCAAAAGAATGATATTGTCGCTCGTGCGTACGTACGGACTACCGTCTCCACGAACGCGATGAGATTCATTCTCTATCGTATCCATTCAAGTATAATTCTCATTTTATGATTAATAATAGTATCTAAGGACTTTATATCATTATGTATATAATTAAGATACAACCTATCCATTACAAACATGTCTTACGTAACAAAACATATAAAAGAAAATGAGTAAGTTAACACCCGAAACAACGATAATACTATGATATTATTAACAAATCAATGTTAAAAGATCATATATGATATCATATTAATGTATATGATTCTTGTAAAACAACTATTTCACCATTATACAGGAGTTTAACCTACCCCAACCAAGGAAAAGTACATGGTAAGAGTTATTTCACAATCTCTTCATTATCTGAGGTTGTTTATACGTAATAATCTACTGGGATCTCTTTGTCATCCACATCCATGTTTCTTAAAAATGTATTTCAAAACATTTTTTACTATTTAAATGAATATGGGTTAAAGTAATGTATACCCTTGTTTGACTTTTTATAAGAGTTTTAAAAAGGAATCGTTACGTCGTTTTCCAAACAAGTTTCTTTTAACCTTTTCGACAGAATTAAGGTAAGAATGTTTTTTTAACTTATACAGCAGGTGCGGTTATTCTCTGCCGTTATAAAATCATTGAATCTTCCCTTACAAGCTTATAAGAATATTTTCAAAGAAAAATGATTTATTTTATAAATATATGACTCTTAAATGATTTCAAAAATAGAAAGAGATATTTCTCTAAAAAGAGATTTGATTTCATCTATGTCAACATCCTTTGATGGATTTTACGCTTATTTGAAGTTGATTTATTATGATACAAAACTTCTATATTGTATTGAATGTTTTGTGATATGTTTTACTATGGATGTGCTATTTTTATACCGTTCATAGTTTATGGTGAAAGTGTTGACATTTAGTATGCTAGTTTTAATACAGATGTTTATGTTATGTTTAAACCTTTTCATATGGGAATGCATTGGACTTAATATGTGATGGGTGGAGCCCGCTATGGCTCCTCGATGCATTCCGTAGGTCTCATGAGACAAACTAGTGTCTTGGCACAAGTCCTTGGAAAAATCTTATTTTTAGTCTTGGCACGAGGCCTTGGCTATGTGGTTATGATAGTCTGAAATTATGCATTCCATCATTATGAAAGTGGTTATTGATATTGGATGTGATTATTCGATTAGTAGAATATCCATGTGAATAATTAAATGGGATTATTTCATTTTACTTTTTCCATACTATGTTGAAATTCAAGTTTAAAAGGATTTTGTTTTAGTTATACATGGCCTTAAATGTTTATTCTTATTTATGAATGTCCCGCTATATTGTTATCCTTACTGGGCATTTGAGCTCACCCCTTTTCTATGTTTTATTTTTCCCAGGATGTGAAGAAGTAAGTTATGAATGACCTGCAGGGATTTTATATGGGGATATTAGTGTGGAATATGGAGACTATGTTGTTGTAGTAGTTTTTTACTTTATGATGTAATGTAAAACTTTATGAATATATCTAGTGTTTCCAAGGCTACTAAACCAATCGATCTTTTGAGATTTGATCTTTCTTGTGATCATGCCAGTGTTATGTAATAATGCACCGACTCTGGGTAACTGGGGTCGGGGCGTTACAGTTGGTATTAGAGGAAATTTGGTACAAACCATGGAAGATAGATTTAGATAAACTCTGATTAGAGCACATAGATTTAAGATGGACTTCGAGGAGTAGTATAGAAGAACTTCCTAGAATTTTGGTGTTGTAGATATTTTGTGAGTTTTCCGAGAAATACATCCATGTCTGGATACGAGCAGGTAGAGGCGGCTCTAGCACAGATGTACCTAGGGTTAAAACCCAAAAACACCGCTTTGAGCTAGACTCGAATGGGAACTGGGTCACGACAAAGGACCTTGCTTCACTCTTGGTTACGACACTCCTGGGGGATATGCTTAGGATAACTCTCGTTTTCTTTACAAATCATTATGAAGGGTTTATGAGTATATACTTCCTCAAAGAAAACATTTTTATGATTATGGATTATATCCATAAATAGTTCAATTTATGTTAAGTGTTTTATAAGTATGGGATTATGTATTTTGATTCACAAACTGATCTAGTTTATGCCATTGTTTAGAAATTGCACCTAGTGGAAAAATGGAAACCGTATCAATGCATGCACTACATGTAGGGATTTCCCTCCTGCTCAAGATAATTATAGTGGAACTGGTGATGCAATTGGTGCCGATCATCTAATCACCATACTGGGACAACTCATTCAAGTTAAGAATAATAACCTTACCCGTATGGAGCACCGTGATCCGCAGCATGGAGGATCAATGTTAGATCGATACATGAAGCAAAAACCACAAACGTTCAATGGGAGTACAAATCCCTTAGTAGCTGAGCAATGGATATTTTTCCTAGAGAAAGTATTTCAGGCTTTGGGGAGTAGTGAAAGGGAAAAAGTTATCATGGCAGTTTACCACCTCACTGGAGATGCTGATCAATGGTGGTCATTGATTCAAAATATGAAGGAAGATGATGAAGTATCAAGTATGTTATGGAGGGAGTTCAAAGATCTGTTTTTAGAAAAATACTTTCCTCGCGACCACTGAGCAGATATGGAAAGGTAGTTTTTGAGTCTGAGACAAAAGGAGGATTAGAATGTCGCCAAGTATGAGGCTAACTTTACAAGGTTATCAAGGTATTATAGAGATTATATACGTAACCCAAGAAGTATGATTGATAGTTTCTTTGATGGGTTAAAACCATTTCTCCGTCGAGCATTAGTCTCACAATCCTTTTCATCGTACGAAGACATTGTCTCATGTGCTATCAAGACTGAAAATGAATTCTATAAGTTTTATGACTTTAAAAAAAAGCAAGAGAAGAAGAGACCTGCTGATCAATCTGGGAATGGATATAAGGGTAAGAAGGGAAAGGTTGAATATCCATCTTCTGGTAAATGTGGGAAGAAACACCCCGGTACTTTCTTGAAGGGAATGGGAGTCTATTACAAGTGTGGTGAAAAAGGCCACTATTCTCGTGATTGCAAGGGGAAGAAGGAAGCTACCAATGTTCAGTTCTACAATTGCAGGGAGATGGGGCATTATGCAAATGAATTTCCTAAGCGTCAGGAGAACATACCTCAGAAAAGGCCAAGGTATCAAGGCCAAGCTTATGCTATCACTACTGTTGGGGTAGAAGCTCCGAAAGATGTGGTGGCAGGTAATTTAATGGTTTCCTCAAGTTTAGCAAATGCATTATTTGATTCTGGATCATCACATTTTTTTCATATCTTCCTAGTTTACTAAGAAAATTAGATATTTCCAATTTGATTTAACAAGGGAGTTTTCAGATAAAACTCTTAAGGGAATTATCATTGCAACAAAGTTTTGTGAATCAGTCCCCATTAGAGCACATAAATGTTCTTTATCTGCTGATCTCATTGTCATACCTAAGATTGAGTTTGATATAATCCTCGGTATGGACTATCTTTTGGACTATGATGCGAATATTTATTGTAAAAAGAAAGAGGTTACGATTCTTTATGATGATGATAAGGAACACCTTATCTTTATAGCAAAATCTTCACCACCTAATTCTTATTTAGATCCACTCCCATTAGCTCAACTAAATTCAATTATTGGGGAGGAAGAGAATGAAATAACTGTGGGTGAGGAAAGGAATGTTCAAATAGAAGATGTACCTGTTGTGAAAGAATATGTAGATGTATTTCTGGAAGATTTACCTGGACATCCTCTAGAACAAGAAGTTGAGTTTTCCATTGATTTAATTCCTGGATCAAGGCCTATATCAAAGACCCCTTATAGAATGGCCACTGTAGAATTAGTTGAACTAATGAAACAACTAGAGGAATTGAGTAATAAGGGATTTATTCACCCTAGTTTTTCTCCATGGGGATCCCCTGTTCTTTTGGTTAAAAAGAAAGATGGATCCATGAGGTTATGTATTGACTACAGGGAGATCAATGCTATAATGATAAAGAACAAGTATCCCCTACCTCACATTGATGATTTATTTGACCAACTGCATGGAGCTCAATACTTTTCAAAGATTTACCTTCCATCTGGATACCATCAGTTGTGTGTGAAGAAGGAAGACATTCCGAAGACAGCATTTCGAACCAGGTACGGGCATTATGAGTTTACTGTAATTCTTTTTGAATGGACTAATGCACCCTCTGTATTCATGGATATGATGAATAGAGTTTTCAAGGAGCATCTCGATGAATTTGTGGTGGTATTTATTGATGATATCTTGGTATACTCCAAAAGCTACGAAGATCATGAAAATCACTTGCGAATTATCCTGAAGACTCTGAGAAGACATGAATTATATGGGAAGTTTAGCAAGTCTGAATTCTGGCTTCAGGAGATTTCTTTTCTTGGCCATATTGTCTCTAAAGATGGAATCTTTGTTGATCCTTCTATGACTAAGGCAATCCAAGAATGGCCAGCACCGACGAGTATAACTGAGGTACGTAGTTTTATTGGTTTGGCAGGTTATTATCGACGTTTCGTCCAGAATTTTTCCTGATTGGATAACCCATTAATGAAGCTCACACGTAAAGGGGTTAAATTTTTTTGGACAAAAGAGTGTGAAGAATGTTTTGATGAACTGAAGAGAAGATTATTCAATGCTCCTATATTGACTCTCCCATCGGGTAATGATGGGTTTGTTATTTATAGTGATGCATCGAAGAAAGGACTTGGTTGTGTCCTTATGCAGAATGATAGGGTTATTGCCTATGCATCACGACAGTTGAAAATTCATGAACAAAACTATCCTACTCATGATCTCGACTTAGCAGCTGTGATCTTTTCTTTGAAGATATGGAGGCACTACCTCTATGGTGAAAAATGTGAGATTTATACCGATCACAAGAGTTTGAAGTATATTTTCTCAAAAAAATAACTCAACATGAGGCGATGGAGATGGATGAATTACTCAAGGATTATGACTGCATGATACACTACCACCCGGGGAAGGCAAACAAGGTGGAAGATGCTTTGAGAAGAAAATATCTTGAAGTTTTGAACAATATGAGAATTGAAAGGGATCCAATTTTCATGGATCTAGTGAATATGGACATGGGAATAACCAGGGAAGGAGAAACATCAATGCTTTTTCAAATGGTTTCCAAACCATCTTTACTAGAAAGGATTAAGAGTTCTCAGACTAATGATGGGGAATTTCAAAAGAAGATTAAAGCTATGAATGATGGGAGACTGAGAGACTTTGTGTATGAAGATGGAATTTTGAAATTCGGGAAGAGACGTTGTGTTCTCGATATACCTGAACTAAAAAGGGAATTGCTGGATGATGCTCATAGCTCCAATTTCTCTATACACCATGGGAGCACCAAAATGTAAAGATATTTGAAGGAACATTTTTGGTGGGACAACATGAAGAGGGAGATTGCTGATTTTGTGTCAAGATTTATGGTTTGTCAACAAGTGAAAGCTGGAAGGCAACAGCCTGGAGGTGTCATGCAACCTCTTCCCATACCGGAGTGGAAATGGGACAATATTACGATGGACTTTGTCATGGGGCTACCAAAGACTCCTAGAAGGAACGAGGCAATATAGGTTATTGTTGATCATCTTACCAAGTCAGCACATTTTCTTGCTATAAGAGAAGATCTACCACTAGAACGTCTAGAAAGACTATATATTATTGAAGTTGTGATACTTCATGGAGTACCCCTATCGATTGTTTCTGATCGTGATCCCCATTTTACTTCAAGATTCTGGAAGAGTCTTCAGAAATACCTGGATATTGAACTTCATTTGAGCACTTCCTACCACCCTCAGATAGACGGACAATCATAATGGACTATTCAAACCTTAGAAGACATGTTGAGATCTTGCTCACATGACTTTTAGGGTATTTGGGATCAGTATTTACCTGTGGTAGAATTTTCCTATAACAATAGTTTTCATTAGAATATTCAGATGACACCATATGAAGCGTTATACAGAAAGTGAAGTCATACACCAAGCTGTTGGGATGACGTTCGTGAAAGAAAACTTGTAGGCCCAGAACTAGTGGAGGAAACGATGGAAAAGGTGAAGGTAATCCAAAATGACATGAAAGTAGCTCAAAGAAGGCAGAAGAGCTATGCCGATAATCGAAGGAAGGATTTGGAATTTCAAGTCAGTGATCATGTTTTCCTAAAGGTATCTCCATGGAAGGAAGTCATATGTTTTCGTAAGAAAGGCAAATTGAGTCCCAGGTACATCAGACCTTTCGAAATTCTATAACGAATTGGGGCTGTAGCTTACCAATTGGAAATGCCTCCAAGTCTCTCCAAAGTTCACGATGTGTTCCATGTATCTCTGTTGAGGAAATACATGCCTGACCTAATGTATGTACTCACCTATGAGGAGTTAGAACTGGAACCCGATCTATCTTATTGCGAAGAGCCCGTCAGGATTCTTGATACGAGAGAACAAGTACTGAGAAACCAGACGACGCGTCTGGTAAATGTTTTGTGGAGAAACCATAAGATGGAAGAGGCAACGTGGGAACCTGAGGAACTTATGATGAAGAACCACCCGAGTCTTTTCATGTGATAAGTATTCAAGGAACTTTGAGAACGAAATTATTTTAAGGAGGGGAGAATGTAACACCCCAAGCTTCTACGGTACGCTTCTCTTTGAATAATGTGATAGCGTGTGTTGTACGCAACACCGAGTTCTAACACACCATAACTAATCAAACTAGCCGTTATGAATAGTAATACATAATTTTTGAAATTATATATATTTTATATTTCAAAATTAAATTCATTTTTTGATTCGGAATATCGAATTTAGTCTAAGGTGAAATTTTGGTACTTTTTGGATAACTTTAATATTTTGATGAATAGTGAAGATTAATAAATTTTAATTAAAAACAACTTTTTTAATCAAAATAATTAATAGTGATAAATTATGAATTTGAGTGGTTTTAAAGTATATTCAGAATATATTTTTACCATTTAATTCAATGTTGGTCATTGGACAAAATTTCACAATTAAATCGAACATAAACAAATATCAATCTTTTGATAGTTATTATATCTTAAAAACACGCTTTTTGTTTTAACAGCAGGAATTAATTTTAAATTAATTTATGCCACTTCTATGTTTTGAATTTTGAAAAATGGATTCCATATTTGGAATCAGGATGTTCAAATTGTGTAAATAGGTAACTTTTATTTTTAGACATTTTGAATAATTACTGCGGTAAATATTTTATTTACCATGGTTAAGTGTAGATCTGGTAAATAAGGGTTAAAAAATAATATTATAATAATAACAATAATCCTAAAATGTGTCCTAACCTTATTGGTTCATAAATGTTCGACCATGATCATATTTGGGTCGATTTTGGGACCCCATGGTGCCACTTGTATGTGATAGGGACACTTAATTTTAATTAAGTTAAAATGAATACAAAAATTACACAAGCATATATCTTTTAGAACAACAATTTTTACATAGGGTTATATATGTTGGATGTTAGACTACAAATATTCATTAGAAAGATAAAAAGATATCCTACATAATTATATTTTATTTTAATTTTTAAAGATTAAATAAGTTAACCTTGTTATGACACAATGATGATGCAGTAATTACCATAATAGTGAAAAATTAAATTAATTGATATTATAAAAACTCAAATAAATATAATTTGAGACTTTTAATGAATTAAAGTAATTTTCTAGGATAATATGACATATTAGGATTGATTTAATTAACGTTTTTCTAAGTAATCATTCTGTTATTATTTTCACAAAAGTCAACTATTGAATAGTTTCAAAATTGACATAAAAGAGTTTTGAAAACAAATATTATATTATTAATTGATATTAAATTCATAAAAATCTAAGGTTCGGCCAAGATACTTATCTAATAATAGTTTTATAATTAATGGACCACTTGGGGGTCTCTTGGATGTATATAGTAAATTTATTAACCATATAATATAAAAATGCAAAGAGACATTGTAAAAGTGAAACTAATTAACTTAGAGTTAATACTTAATGATAAGGTTAGTATAAGTACCAAAACCTATCTAAATTCTATTGGTTGAGTGGTTTTAGACCCATCCCCACCTTAAAATTACATAATTCACTTTGTAGCCATTATAAACCTAATATTAATTTATTATAAATTAATATTTCTAGCTTTTCCAAAGGTGCCCTTCACCCCTCTTATAAAAGGGCACTCCTCCTTCTCAATTCATAACACCCTCAAAGCCTTTTGGTTCGGCCAAACTCTGCCCAAATACTCTCCCAACATCCCTCACTACAACCTAGAGGCCTTATTTTGATCAGAAAGATAACCTAAGGATCCCTTTTGATCAAATCAAAAGGAAGAACCCGAAGAAGAGGTAATGATTTCACCACCCTTTTCCAAGTTCCTTTCTTCTTCCACTTCTTCTTCCTTTGTTGTTACCATTATAAAATAATAACTCCATTATCATATATATACTATGATGTTATTATAAATATGGTACAACCATATTCAGTATTCTATCCACCCTTTGAATAACATGTCACCATACATGCATACGTACGGCTTACCGTCTCCACGTCGTGGTGTAATTGTTATTCAATATATTATTATTTGGATGGGTATAATAATGATGTGTAACTCATGTAAATAATAAATATAAATGTTAATGATTCTGTATATATGATATACCATCCATTAATATATTATTTTAATATCAAAATAATGATATTGTCGCTCGTGCGTACGTACGGACAACCGTCTCCACGAACGCGATGAGATTCATTCTCTATCGTATCCATTCAAGTATAATTCCCATTTTATGATTAATAATAGTATCTAAGGACTTTATATCATTCTGTATAAGATTAATAAACAACCTATCCATTACAAACATGGCTTACGTAACAAAACATATAAAAGAAAACGAGTAAGTTAACACCAGAAACAATGATAATACTAAGATATTATTAACAAATCAATGTTAAAAGATCATATATGATATCATATTAATGTATATGATTCTTGTATAACAATTATTTCACCATTATACAGGATTTTAACCTACCCCAACCAAGGAAAAGTACAAGGTAAGGGTTATTTCACAATATCTTTAATATCTGAGGTTTTTTATACGTAATAATCTACTGGGATCTCTTTATCATCGACATCCATGTTTCTTAAAAATGTATTTCAAAACATTTTTTACTATTTAAAAGAATATGGGTTAAAGTCATTTATACCATTGTTTGAATTTTTATAAGAGTTTTATAAAGAAATATTTCCATCATTTTCTAAACAAGGTGCTTTTAACCTTTTCGACAGAATTAAGGTAAGAATGTTTTTTTAACTTATACGGCAGGTGCGGTTATTTTCCGCCGTTATAAAATCATCGAAGCTTCCCTTACAAGATTATAAGAATATTTTCAATGAAAAATGTTTTATTTTATAAATATATGACTCTTAAATGATTTAAAAAATAGAAAGAGATATTTCTCTAAAAATAGTTTTGATTTTATCTATGTCAACATCCTTTGATGGAATTTACGCTTATTTGAAGTTGATTTATTATGATACAAAACTTCTATATTGTATTGAAGTTTTTGTGATATGTTTGACTGTGGATGTGCTATTTTTAGACCGTTCATAGTTTATGGTGAATGTATTGACATTTCGTATGCTAGTTTTAATACGAATGTTTATGTTATGTTTAAACCTTTTCATATGGGAATGCATTTGACTTAATATGTGACGGGTGGATCCCGCTATAGCTCCTCGATGCATTCGGTAGGTCTCATGAGACAAACTAGTGTCTTGGAACAAGGCCTTGGAAAAATCTTATTTGTAGTCTTGGCACGAGGTCTTGGCTATGAGGTTATGATAGTCTGGCATTATGCATTCCATCATTATGAAAGTGGTTATTGATATTGCATGTGATTATTTGATTAGTAGAATATCTATGTGAATAATTAAATGGCATTATTTCATTTTACTTTTTCCATACTATGTTGAAATTAAAGTTTAAAAGGCTTTTGTTTTAGTTATACATTTCCTTAAATGTTTATTCTTATTTATGAAAGTTTCGCTATATTGTTATCCTTACTGGGCATTTGAGCTCACCCCTTTTATATGTTTTATTTTTCCCAGGATGTGAAGAAGTAAGTTATTAATGACCAGCAGGGATTTTATATGGGGATATGAGTGTGGAATATGGAGACAATGTTGTTGTAGTAGTTTTTCACTTTATGATGCAATGTAAAACTTTATGAATATATATAGTGTTTCCAGGGCTACTAAAACAATCGTTCTTTTGAGATTTGATCGTTCTTGTGATCATGCCAATGTTATGTAATAATGCACTAACTCAGGGTAACTAGGGTCTGGGCGTTACAAGATCTAACCAACAATGCAAGCGGAATTGTCTTGCTCGTTGCGCGCTGCTATGATGGAGGTCATGACCCATCACCCACAACAGCTGGTTAGAAGCAGCACCAGCCTAGTGTCGTGTTGGGGGAGTCACCCAATCCTTATGAAACTTGTGCGGACAATGGGGGAAGTCAGTTGATTAGATGACCACACCCCAACTAGACTGGGATGCTCAAGAATCCCGACTTAATATTCAAATTGGTCTGATTTAGCGAACGATTCCTACATGATAAAGACAGGGCCATGCGGCAACCCGGGCAAGGAAAAGTGACATGCCTGCCAGTGTGAGTCGGGATAGATAAATATAGGTCACTAGGTGACCAAGTGAACTTGACCCACAACCAACCTCATCTGGGTCCAGTGAGGCACAGTGTTCCACGATAATGGGCCATACATATACGATTTGGTCATGTGTGACCCTACGTTGGGTTGGTTGGGTCTGTCCGAACCAGTCGAACCGTGCCCAGATGCAACTGGTCCCTGAGTACAAAAAGGGACATATCTTGCAGGCCATGCGTCTGATTAATTCTCTGTCTACAGCATTGGGACCCACTTGATGGATCTATCCTTAAGAAATCCTCTAAGTAAGATTTCATGGAATTTTAATTAGTGAGACTATGTGACTCAACTATTTGAGAAACTTTGGGACTCAAATATCAGGGAGACTTCATGACTCTACTACCAAATGAGACTCTATGACTCAGCTATTAGCACAACTTCCAGACTCAAATACCCAGCGATACTCTGTAACTCACCCATTAGCAATACTTCATGACTCAGCTGCTGAGTGAGACTTTGTGACTGAGCTAACAACGAGACTTCGTGACTCAGATACCTAGATAGTCTTCTTGACTTAGCTGTCAGTGATACTTCATGACTCATCTAATAAATACGTATACGTAGCCTAACATTTCTAAAGGACTCATCAAGGATGAGTTCCTTTACAATGATAGATGTTTAGTTTTTGCAACTGTTGGTTTCATTGTCAACCCTTTAAGTTATACCTGTGTTGAGATAACTCTACTGACTCTATACTTTGTGCATTATTTTTTGATATACATTGGGGAATTATGTGAGAAACAAGTTGGTTTTGGGGTCCCTAGTGTGTATTATTACACTCACACCCACACAGGCTTCGCCCTCACCTGTTGTGTCTTGTATAGATGACAGATAAATTTGACTGGGTTCTTAGAGAGCCACAGTCGAGTGGTGTTTATAGGTGGATCAATAGACGCAATATGCTTTAGCGACATCTGACTATGAGCTACACCTATCATTCAGGTAGAATCCTTGGAGGATGGCCATCAGAGCATGGACTTCCTTTTATGGTTATTTCCTTTTCTATTGGTTTTGTATTATTTCCCCCATTTCCTTTCATTTTCACCATTACTTTTGTGGTTTCGTCCTCGTGTGAAATACTTATTGTTGGTATCCCAATTTCTGCTTTACATTCCATAGTATGTGCTATGTGTGTCTGTATGTACATGTTTAATGAAAATTCTTTCCTTTCTTGGATATTCTTTTTGGGTGCTAGTCACCAACCCCTGGCCTATAGAAGGCAGGATTGGGGTAGTCACAGCATAGGCCCTGGGGGATGGGTCATGACACATAGGGTTTAAAAATATAATTTTACAAAAGGAATCATATCATAATAAAATTTATGGAATGATCAAAACATCACTTCAATAGAGATAAACCATTGTAGAAATATAGAAGTGAATATATATTTATATACATTTTTATAAAAGATATTGTAAAAATTTCAATCAAAGTAATTTTGGTCATGGAAGGAGATTAATTTTTAAAAACATTATATAAATATTTCTAAATAAAATATCATAGAAATTTAAATGTTGTTATAAAAAATTTGGAGTGTTATATAAAATATTTTTATTGGAGAGGATTGAAAATCCTTTGTTTAATTTTATTAAATTTACGTTATTTTAAAAACCATATTGTAAAAATATTATTAAATATAAATTTTGAAAAGGTATAATAATAATTATAATAATCATAGAATATAATAAAAATACACATTCCTAAAAAGGAGAGGATAAAATAGGCAGGAGTGAAAATATTGACACGAAATAAAAGATTAATTGGTATGAATTTTTGAAAATAGTTTATCATAGATTTGGTTATTTATGTTGAGAATTAATTTAAAGAGTAAAAAAATGGAAACAAAAATATAAAAAATTGGAAGCATAGGATCAAATAAAACATAAAATGTATGTTCATGTAATAAATTAAATGATAAAATGATTTAAAAATTTAGTTGATAAAAATCTTATGGAGTTGGTAATGAAATAATGAAAGGATATAGAGAGTAAGAGCAAGATATATACGTTAAATTATATTTAAATATAATATATTAATATATGTGAAATCAATTTGGAAATCTATACATAATATAAAAGAAGTTACGGTGCCAATGTCAAATATATCCAACGGAGTTAAAATGAGACAAATAAAACCTTACCATTACACTTGATTTACATGAAAATGATTTAAAATTATGAATAAAAAACTATATATAAATATGTATTATTTTTAAAAAATATTTATACATTAAACTATTTATTCATCATAATTCTCTACGTGTATATTAGTTTTTACCTACTTTTTCACATTGACTGTTTATAGATTTTATCGTTTTTACTAGTCTCATAGAGGTTGTGTCAGTATAAATTTTTCTCTAAAATTTCATTATTAAATGTTTGTTAAATCCACTATCATTAATGAATTATAATTATTTATGTATTTTCACGTTTTATTGTATTAAAATTTCATTATTTATACATGAATATGAAATTGATAACGAGTATTTATTAGTGATTCTAGATAAACCATAATTATCTTCATTAATTAATGATTTTAATAAAAAAATTATGACTAAAAAATAAAAAATATCAATTACTTACATATTTACAACATATATTACAATAAATTAAATTCCCGTTTTCATCAAGGATAAAAATTCATATCATTGTTCAAGTGTGTGGTTATAATCCTCAATACATGATCATGACATGATTAATGGTTTATTATGTTGTGTTTTAGTGGTAATATCATTTTACTATAAGAATAATGATCATATTTTTTGTTAATTATTGTGATATATCCAAATTTGATGAAATATAAATAATAATAATTATATATAAATCCATTAAATTGTATTAATATATTGTTTTATTCTTCATAGATTTCTTGTTTAAGATAGATATTTTATGAAGATTATTCTTTATTCATATCATTAATGGGTTATTCAATTAGTTTTAATTGAACCTTATTAATTTCATAAATATAATATTTATCCTTTAAAATCATTCTGATGACCATAAATTCATCGTGGTGATGAAATGAATAATGAAAATTAATCATTCCGTGGAGGCGGTAGTCATTATATATGCATGACTGATGCATTATTTTTTCCATGGAATGAGGAAAATGATTAATATATTTTATCATATCATAATTGATAATGTATAATAAATAAATTTATAATATATTAAATTAATTATTAGAACTCTCTATGTAATGTGGTCATGAAAAAAATTATGTTGCATCATGGAGGTGGTAGTCTGCACAATCCACGATTCACATTTTCATTTTTGTTAATCAAAAGGGGGTGGCTATTACTATAAAAATGATTATAAAAACATAAAAATTTAATAATTTACTGATTTTTTCATTATCATATGGGGAAAATTTTCATTATGACTAAAACAATATAAATAAATAAGAAAGAAGTAGGAGTTGTTAGAAATCTATACCTTCATACTTGGATTATATCTTTTAGGATGCAGATTAAACATTTGAGGCATAATATTTTTAGAATAAATGAACCTAATTATTGTTTAAAGAAGCTTTATAGATATATTTGGGAAGATTATATTCCAATTAATTTTTTTCGAGAGATGGGAAGTGAGAAGATGATAACCCCTTTTTGTATGTGAAAAGGGATGACATTTTTGTAAATACCTAGAACATTTCAACAATGGAAAGTCACCCTCAATTAAACTGGATCAAAAATTGAGAAATAACATATTCAGTAAGATATAAGGACATGTAACATCTCAAAGACTCAATTAATTATTTTTTCTAATATGTTAGGACATTTAACTATTAGGATACTCATTTTTACCATTTTGGTTTTCACAATGATTTCTAAATATTACACCAACAATATATCCATTATAAACAAAAATAAAATGGTTAATATTATATAATTTAGACATGATGATTTAAAATTTTAAATCATTTTTTATTTAATTTTTTAAATAGAAAAAACTATCTTTAACATATTAATGTATAAAATGTAAAAAATAATTATTGAGAAAATATTACTTATGTTTTAAAATATATAATGTTGATTTTTACTTCAAACATAAGATTTTAAAATATATAATCGTTATTATCAGAAATAATTTTTTTATAAAAAAAGATTCATCAGTTTTAGGTTATTCGTATGTCCTAGTGATATCATAAAATCCACAGCATTTCACAAATGGAATTTTCACTATTCACCTAAAAATATATTATTTATGAAAAACCACTAAATTCAAAAATAAAATTATATTATAAAAATTAAAACCAATTTTTTTTTAAATTTTCTCAAAATAAATTTGAAATTTTTTATATTTCAATATTTACATTAAATATCAAAATATAGTGGAAATTGTTAATATTGTAAAAAACCCCTTTAACATGTTAACTATTACTTATTTTATTTTCTATAAATTTTAAATTAATTTATTATTCATATATTATTCATATTATCAATATATAGTTTTAATACTTATTCATAATATACTCATTTTTTGAAATATAGACCTAATTTTGTAAAAATTTAATTTTATGAACAAAATTACTTTCTTATTTGTTTTATATATACTAATTGAATTACATTAAAATGGACAACTATATTTATTTTCACTAGGCCCATATATAATAATGTTGTTACTCTTATTCATACCATCTAATTAAATGGATGGGGTTTAATGGTCATATATAATAATTATATTTCTATCTAATTATTTTATTTTTTTCATGTAAGTTCAGTATTGGTTATAGAAATAGCTATCAAAAAAGAATTTATTCTATAAAATATATTTAAAATATTTGGGTATTATAAGGAATAATTATACTATCTATGAAACCAAACCTTACAGTAGTCACCTAGTTAATAATCTTAGAAAAATTAGGCTAACCACAATAGGTTAGTAATGCCTAACATTGAAAGCATCCTCCACATTAGGAACAAGATAAATAAATGGAAAAATATAACACGGAGGATAGAACTAATTCCTAAATAAATATTAAATATAAAAGGAGTGATCAATATAAAAATTATTTCAAAAAATCACAAAGAATCTTTTAGAAAATCCATTTGTCCTCAACGTACTATGTTTAATGAGAGAAAAGATGGCCTTCTTGATCTCATCTTCCACAAGAATGATAGTGAGGAAGGTTTTCTGTGTTGGAAAAGTATATTGAGGGTTAACATCCATAAAGTCACAGTGTTTTGAATCTAAAAAAAGTGGAAAAAATAGAGAGTCAAAATATCTGACCAAGACATTGAAAATTCATAAAACCTCATCAAAGTATTCCATATTAACCATAATTGACAAAATGAAATTTTAAACATTCTTTTTAAATTCATGATATAGAATAAAAAAGAATTTTTATCTCTATCTTGAATCCACTTCTGATAAATCTCCTCCATAATTATTTCTTCAATGTTGATGATATCACCATGTTTAACATTTAATTAGATATCATATTGTTATGTATTTTTAAAATTAATCAAATTTCATATATTGGCCACCAGCTTGTCCTTAGACAAATTAATTTCATCCTTTAGAGTTTGGACTTAATCTATATCCCATCTTATATGTTATTATTTAACATTATTATGAATGACACTATTTTCTATTGATGGAACCTTAGTGGGTGCCATTTGTCCCCCTGTGGGTAGTGGCAATGACCACTCCATCTTCCCTCTCTTTAAAGCAGAGGTGGAGGAATAAATTTTCATCCTTTTTAATCCTATCAATCATAGGATCCCAAGATTATTACTTCCCAATATGATATGGTTGGATACCTAAATCCTCTGTCAATAGATATGTGGGTAACGAATGTTGAGCATGTGCACCCCCATTTCTAGATGTTGAATTCTACGAAATGGAAACACCAAACAATACTTCAAAAAATTAATTTATATAATTACCAAAAACATTAAGGTTATCCAAAAAATCAGTACCTTGAGCCTCACCTCTATATAAATTGAATACCAAAGTTAAATCGTCCCCAATAGTCAGAGTTGGATATGTTTTCTTATCCACATCATAAGGTCATTCTACCTTTATGAGGTTAAAGATTGTTAAGAACATTCATTTATCATTTTTTCTATCCTAAATATTCTTAATATCTATCTATATATGACACTTGATAATTAAAAAAAATGAAAAAACAAGGTTCATCCTTTATTCACCAAATACATGACCAATAAAAAAATTATCCCAACACAATGGTGTTAATAATTAACAACTAAAAATCAAATTAATGATGTCCTTATGAGTATTGAAAAAAATATCAATGATGGTTATCTATATATCAAATTGAAAAAACTTACAAGCATAACGAGCATATATGGACCAACTGGTGTCATCGTCATGCTTAGTAGGAGTACACTTTAAAGTGGTAATATCCCAATGGAATTTTGAGTACCAAAAGAACAAATTATGTTCATGGAACTAAATATAAACATGGGAATGAAAATTATTCACATTAGAGAGATCATTATTAGTACCCCTATTTACACATAATAACTCTTATATTTAACGTAATAAATATAACTACCTAGAGTGTAGAAATTATAATTATATTTTGAAATGAATGTGTATTATATTATATTTTACAACATGATACACTTACATCACAAATTGAATCCCACAACAAACAGTTTCCATAATTGAAACCATTAAATTAGTCAAATAAAATGTCCATTAAAATTAAAAATATTATTGGGGGAAAATAGAAAATAGAAAAATTATAATAGGAAAAAATGGATCACCCAATCTACTAGAACCATCCCTCTCATGGACAACATTGTAGAAAAGAAAAAAAATATTAGAAAACCAATTAACATTATAGAAAATGTATATATAGAACCTTGATATTAAATGATTTTACTAATTAAAAACTGAATTAATAGGTATTTATAAGAAGTAATGTTACAATTGGAATAGTAACATGACTATTGAACTAGAATCCTGACTACTGGAAAAAATAACTGATCTATTGGAATAGTAAAATAACCTCAATGTTATTAATTATGACAGAAAAAATATTTTTCCTGACTAATTTCAGTGTATAAAAATATTATAGTTCCAAAAAAATAAACATCATGACTAAAAAACTCAAAGAAAATATAATCACATTTTTTATAGACTATATTTTTAAGTATTTCATAAGAATCCTAATTTTTATTTTAAAATTTAAAACTACCAATTTTAAAATTTTATATCGATAAAAAAATATTATTTTATAAACTAGTTTTTCGAAATATTCCATGCCTGATATTTTTTTAATCATCAAAATAAATTAATCTTGAGGTTGATAGTAAAAATAAATTTTTTTTCGTAACAGATCTATCATAAATTACCTCATTCATGAAGTGATATTGAACTATTGATTTATAGACCTAGAGGTTCATCCAAACAAAATTTAATTTCATAAACGATTCATTAGAATAAAATAATATTAATTTCTATACCTAAGAATCATTTTCCAAATTATTAAGTAAAAATATTTTCCCTAAAAATATCATTTTTTCAAACATTAATTTTTAATAAACATAATTATTTGAAAAATATATGATTTTAATGTCCTAAATCCATTATATAATATTTATATGTGATATATGATGTAAAAAATTCATTGTTAAAAGTTTTACCATAGATATATGTTTTTATTCAATATTTTATTACAAAATACACCATTGCCAATGTATAAATAACCCTTTCCCACCCCTTGGAAAACAACTCTTCCCTTACATCCTGAAGACAATTATATTACAAAATACACTCTATTAATACTATTATCATATTTAGGGAAAATTTGGAGCCATAAATCTCTAATCGATGGAGTATTTTTCTGGGTTTAGAAGAAAAAAAATCGTGAATAGGGTATGATCTCATCAATTATTTCTCTCATTCTCCTCCCCTATTTCAATTTTTCTACTCCCATTTATAACCCTAATATTATAATAATAATTAATTTCTTATGTAATATTATATTAATTATGTTAAACTTCCATAATTATAATATTTAAATAATTTTATATTTTCATACTTCTCATTCCCCCTCTTTTGACAATGTCCCTTTAACGGTCGATTAGCCACCAACAAGGACATTACCAATCATTTTCTTATCACCAACCCTATGGCTAGTTATAATAACTTATTTATGATATATAAATGTATAAATATATTTATTTTATTTTTATAAAATTAATTATAAAAATTTATAAATCACATTGAACAAAATTGTGGAAACAAATGAAAACATGATCTTTTTATATAAAACATGATATCAAAATTTTTTTGATGTTAACGAAGGATATTATGAAATATATTAAAATTAATTTAATTTATAAATATTGGTGAAAATAAAAATAATCATTACTTTTTATTTTAGGCATATACATGTTTCCACTTTCATTTATAATCCACATTCAATGATTTTCCCAAAATAATTTTCATTTGAAAACATATATTTTACTTCTCTTGAGTTGTTTATTATTTACTCAATAATAAGGATGCTTATGCCGAGTATTTTTTCACTTATTCATGTGGGAAACTCATGTTTGTTAAAAAAATTATTCTTGATGAATGACTTATGAATCTCATTCATTTTCGATTATTAGTTTTTACTAAGATTGTAATATAGTTAATGTGGAATGCATGACTATGTGAATATTATGATGTGATGAGTGATCTCGGAATTATACACCCCTCAAATTCAATGGGTAACATGAAATATCACCTGATATTATGTGTATTTTGTATGAACATGATGTTATCTATTTCAAAATAATGAAATTATGATTTCTTCTCATATGTTATATGGGGACATCATGTAACCTTTTTTCACAACTATGGGTAGTACTTTACCACTATGATAGGATGTTTCATTTTAATGAATTTCAAAATTCCAAGATTATATTTCAGGAACTATGTTAGACATATATCTAACCCAACAATTACCTTGGATTTTGATATGGGCCAAGGTATATTCCCAATCCGTTGAAGCTGGTGGCTTGTGATGGGAATCAAATATAATTTATATAAGAATAATGTTTCTCAATAAACAACTGAAATATAAAATCTAGTCATAGGATGATGAAAAACCTAGAGGATACATAAACACTAAAGTTAATAAATAAACATCAATATTAAAAATCAACTGTAAAATAACAACATGGTAAAATAAAATAAAAATAAAACCAATTGGGATTGACATGATATCCAGGTGACATATTGGTCACCAACGTCTATAAGACAAAAATACTCTGAATGAAAATCTAAACAAAATCTTGAACCCATGAAAAAGATATATTATATCATTACCAAGTGTCACATGATGGGTGTGATCCAAAATAAATAAGTAGTTGAGAACTATATAATCCACGCACTTCATTTCCTAAAATAATTTACAAACACTAATTTGAAATATTTATATGAAAATGTAGTTTTTATAATTTTAAAGAACCAAACATATTTTTCTAAGATAATCTACATAAAAAACTACCCAACCATCATTCTTATCCTTAAAAAATATTCCATTATAAAACCCACCTCAAAAACCAAAATCAACAAAAGAGACCACACTAGGTTATCAAAGATCCATGGAGAAACTAATGGAAACAAAACAAGAAGTAAAATACTAGAATATATATAATCAAAGTGATTAAAAATAAATTATAATATATATATTTAATCAATGTAATTTTCTAAGCCTCTCTCGAAGATATCTCTATACGTACTCACCTCAGACTCACCTACTAGAGTATGGTGCATCTCTATAGTGAATATCCAACTAAATTCTCTAATCTAGCCTTACTAGTGAAAATTTGCACCTTTTCTCTCAACAAATATACGGGGTAACAATCCATCTAATTGGTATCAATAATAAACTATCACTAAAACCTATAGATTATGGCCTAGAATCACATGGTAATAGTAACAAGTTACAATGACGATTTTATCAATGAAATGGAATTATTAAAAATGAATATATTCTATTATTCAATCCTTAACCAAAAACTAACACCAACTATGCGAAGGCCCTCTCATTATAAGGAAAGGTAATGTGTTTCCCATAAAACCCAGAAAAACCAAAAGGTAAAACTAGCCTATAAGTAACGTAATTTTTAAAGGAAATTTCCAAAACATTGTCTGATTCCATTCAGGCCATTAGCAATCACCTTCTAATACCATATCCAAATCAATTTCCAAATCTATGACAAAATCATAAAACATGATAAAATGGTAAAAAATGGGCCTTCATATCATGTAGTTACAATTTCACATCCTATGATTCCAAATTGTCAATGATTTTCAAAATGAAATTAGAATGCACATTTGATATCATTTATAAACAAAATATCTATTTAGGAACCATTTTTGTTTTAGAAGAAAAATTTTAAAATAGTTGGGATAAATAAGAAAATAGGGAAGAAGGGCAGTTTATTTAAATATGCGGTATACTTTTCAATATTCACATAAAATATCAATTTATATTCACACTCTTTAATGAAACTAATGAAACCAAGTATTTTAATTTTTCCCAATGATAACTAGTGGGTATATTACTCTCATTCATTCATATATCATAATTCATTATTGTATAAACATGACATGTCATGATTTACCTCACTATAAAATATATCATCTCTTCAATATTGATAAAAAATAAAGTAGAAATATAGTCTGATCCTAAGTACATGATCCTTTTCCATAGTATTGTATAGGATCTACATTCTCTACTATGTAAAGAAAAAATCCACATAAAATCGTGATTGATTTGAATATAAGTATCTAATGGCTCTGAGGATCATGGTTGGTAGGTAATGATTATAGATAAAGCTCAAAGAGGAGGTTTTACTATTTGTTATACGACATGATATCAAAATATAAACCCAATAAAAATAATACAGCAAAAAAAATACATCTCCCAGCCCCCAAATATCGTAGTAGGAATATAATAAAAATTAGCATAATGAATAAATCACACTATATTGATCTCATTTTTTTCATTTTTTTATCTATTTATCTATTTTATTTCATTTATTTCTTTTGGAAATTTTTCTTGATATAAAATCTGAAAAATCACTTACCCATATACAGTCCTAATATTTTTTATATATAAATAGTAATTTTTTATCCACAAAAGAAACAATCTGCATTATTTCTATCATTATGTTGTCTGTTTTTGTTTTTTAGAAATATATTGATTAATAATATTTAATGAAAATACATCTTTTCCCTAAATTTCATGCACACCCTTATAAAAATAAATTACATCCCCAACTACCTTGGAAAATCTATCCCCCACACTTAGACTTGTCAATATCATGAAATATATTGTGAGTTGGGTAGTAATGGATAAAATAGGCTTCAAAATTTATTATTTCATAACAAGTTCTTTCATGATTTGTAAATTATAAAAAGGGATAATTCCATGATGGGTACGAGGATAGTGGATTAAAAATTTCCTAAATAATTTGAAATTTGGTTACGCACAATCATTGTTTCAAAAAGTTCTATTACAAGTTATAAAAGGTGGAATACCACAAGATTAGTCAAGAAATATTCTCAAAACAAAATATTGAATTTTTTTATTAAAAATACTCTTTGTATTGGAACATTTAATTTGGTAAAATCTCGAATGGAATTAAATGGAAATAAAAAATCAATCCAAACAAATTTCAGAAATTCTATGTGTGGAAATGGTAGGGAAATTTCATTTACCTGAATCAAAAAATTCCATCAAATTTTTAGTCATTAATTAAATATCACACAATTCAATAAAACAATTTAATTTCCCATTTTACTCATTATGTGTCATTCACATTGTAATCTTTAAATTGGAATACTGAGGGTCCTATGTAAGTAGGGTCCCATAAATTAGGTATGTAAATTAGAAGAGCTAATGGTGGGCATGCAATTTTCATTGATAATTCCACAAAAAATATTCTAAAAAAATATGGAATTAAGATGAAAATTATTGTAAATGTAAACTCACTTTAGAAATTATTCTTCATTTTGGTTGTACAGTTTATCTTCCCCCAATTATGTTTCGCCTCCTGACACGTATACATTTCTTGATACAAGTTTTTTAGATTCACTTATTTCTATGCTTTCAACATTTTAATTAATTTACTTTAAAATTTTGAATAAAATAATAATAGTGCATGAAAGTTCAATAATTCTAAAATATGACGTAGGGAAATCGTGGATTAAGGGAGAAATTTCTGAAAAATGAGGGTTACCTCCTATAAGTGCTTTTGTTTAACATCGTTGGATTGACTAAAAAATGAAATGTTTTGAAAACACTAAGACTAATAGATTATCTCCCCAAACATAATTGATGTGTTTTCCTCAAAGAATTTAAACTCAATTTTCAGGTATGTATATTAAAAATGGAATTATGTCATTTAATCTAGTATAAAGAAAAGGTACATACTAGCGGGTCATCAAGGGTAATCTGTGGGAAAAAGTGTGATCTCCTTCACTGGTTTTTAAGGAATGCTCTCATAGAATTGATTGGAACTCTTCCCAATTATACTGAATGGAGTTTCTCATATTCTTATTTAAATATATATATAATAAAAAGGATATACATGATTAATAGTATAATTTCATTCCCTTACAGAATGAAATTTACCTAGCATCATTTTGAGTCTCGAATTATATAAAAGAACATGATCTCAAGGGTTGATAGTTTTTGGTTGAATTATTTTTTCATGGTCTATCCTTTTTATATCATTTTAAATCATTTTATTAACAAAAAATTATCATCTTATTTACTCTAACTTTTATTGGCGAAATTGTATATTATTCCCAGCTCTATCATGTTCCACATCCAATTTCATGACACCCTAGTTGGCTTTGTGTTCTAATTCCATTCGAGGTGGATGCTCTTCCAAAAAATTAATCTAAAAGGGATTATAAATATGGGTGTCTTATAATAGGTTATATTTGACCATATGGTATCTTATAACATTTGGATCTATTCCTTCCTATTTGGTTTTACTATATTTTTTAGAATTTGATTTATTTATCTATTGGAATCTTATTCATGGAGATTTTTTTATGGATAATATAGGGTTGATGATTTATGGTGAACCCCATATATTATCATTATAACCTATATTTTACTATTGCATAAGGGGATCATTTGGTCACAAATGATGAATCATGTTACTCCACCCTGCAGAAAATTTTAATCACGATAAAATAAAAAACAAATTTATCATCAGATGTTTTAGTGGATTTTTCTTAAACCCATTTTGAAACATAATCTATAGAAAGTAGAGTATAACAATAAACAAATTACATTGAAAATTTTATCACGATGTATATTCCCTAATAATCAAAAATTTCATATAATATAAATCGTATTTTGCGCATTACATGTCTTTTTTAGACATTTTAAAAAAAACTAGAATTTTTCACATTTCATACAGAATTAATGTGCATCATTAAAGAGTGTGGCCAAATAAGAATTCATGGCCCACATTTCATTCATAATTCATGGCCTCAACAATATATTTGTAAAAGTATTATGACAAAAGGGTGTGGAATAAAACTAAACATAAAAACAATATGTCCTGAAAACCCACCAAGACAATCATCGATAGTAGGATTGCAATGACCACCCATGTACCTTATAATGCTTTGGAAAATTCTCCCATTTACCCTTAAGAATGGGATAAAACCTATTTTGTACTCCTTTAGATTGATAAAAATCCTAAATTATACACTTTTCAAATCATGAGACATAAAATTAAACAAATTAATTTGATGGTGATATAGGAACACACTCATAATCATCCATTTATATGTGTTCCAATAAAAATCAATCATAAATACATCTTAATGTTCTAATGGAAAAATTAAATATTAATTTAAATTTAAAAAAAATCACATAATTTATTTCTAAAATACCATCGAAAATAAAAATATTATTTTCCAAAAGAAATCATATCGTAATTAAATTTTTAGAATGTTAAAAATATCACATCAAATGAGATCAACATTGGATGAAAAATATAAGGGAAAAAGATAAACACATTAAGGAATTTTATAAAATATTTATTGAAAATTTATTTTATATATTATTTGATAATGTATGAAGATGAATTTTTGAAAACATATTATCAATATTTCAAAATAGAATATCCTTTTAATGAAATAAATCTTTCAAAAATTTGTTATGGTTATATAAACCATTTAATTTGGAAAGAATGGAAAATCATTTTTTTCATTTTTTAAAATACATTTTTTGAAATCCCATATTGTAAAAAGAGTATTAAACATATATTTTGAAATTAATAATAATAATAATTTTATTTATAGAGTATAAAAAAAATTATCATTCCCAAATGGAGAGGAGAACATTGGTGGGAAAGAGAACATGGACACAAAATAAAATATTAATTATTATGGAGTGGGGTTATTCCAAATAACATATCCTTTTATTTTTGATTTTTTTCCAAATAATTGGTTATTTATTTTGATATGTAATTTTCATAGTAAATAAATAGAAATAAAATATAAAACATGGGAAGGGTTGGATCAAAGAAAACATTAAATGTATGTCCTTTTAATATATTCACTGGTCCAATTAATTTAAATGAAGTCAATATAACTCTTATGGAATTAGTAATGAAATAATAATTAGATATTGAGAGTAATATAAATAAATATATAATAAATTATATTTAAATGGAATATATTAATATATGTGAATTTAATTTGGTAGTTAATAAACAATATAATAGATTTTAGGGTTCTAATAACAAATATCTCTTATAGAGTTGAAAATAAGAAAATTAAAACTTTACCTTTACTCGTGATTTCCATGATTATAATTTAAAATTATGAAAAAAAAATCATTAATATAAAAATTATTTAAAAAACATGATCTCTAACACTATTCATTTATTATCATAGTCTATATAAATTAGTTTGTTTACCTACTTTAAAACATTTGTAATTAATAGTTTTAAACTTTTTTAGTAGTTTCATTGGAGTAGTGTCATTATAAAATTTTCTCCCAAATTTCATCATTAAATTTTTGTGAAATTTACTTTCATAGATAAGTTATAGTGATTTTATTTATTTTCAATATTATATTGATGATAATTTCATTCTTTATCTTTGATTATGAAATTTATAATGAGAATTTATTAGTGATTATTTATAAATAAAAAATGTTCTTAATTAATTAATGAGATCAGCAAAATTGTTAATATTATAAATCCAAAATAGTATTATTTAACTATTTATATTATATATTTAAATAAATTAAATTATCATTTTCATCCATGATATAAATTCATATAATTTTTCGTGGGTATGGTTAAACCAACCCAAACTTGATCAAGAGATGATTAATAGATTATTATGTAGTGGTTTAGTTGTAATATAATTTAACCAAAATAATAATGATCATATTATTTGTTTATTAGTGTGTTATATTTGAATTTTATGAAATTAAAACAATAATATATATATATATATAAGTATTACATAGTATGAAAAAGTTTTTGTATTATTAAAAAATTTATTGTTTAAGATGGTTCATTTTAAAATGATTATTTATCATTCATATCATTAATAATGTATTTATTTCGTATTAACAGAACCTTATTAATTTTATAAAAATAATATTTATAATTTAAAATCATTATAATGAACAGATATTCATCATGGTGGTGAAATGAAAAATAAAAAACAATCATTCTATGGTGGTGGTATTCCTCATATATGCATTTATGATTCTTTCATTTTCAATAGAATGGGGAAAATTATTACTATAGTTTATCATTTTGAAATAAAAATTGTGTTATAACTATGATAATTATATATTAAATTTCTTATTATGACTATCTTTGTAATGTGGTGATGTAAAATGAAATATGTTGCATGATGGAGGCGGTAGTCCGCACAATTCATGATTCGCGTTATCATTTCTGTTAATAGAAAATGTCGGGTGGTTATTTCTGGTAAAATAATAATAACAATATAACAATTAATACAATAATTTATTTTGTCATTGTAATATGGTGATAATAAATTCCATGATGTATAAAAAAAAGGAAATAAAGTCGAGTTTTTAGAAATATATACGATAGTACAAGGATTACCTTTATTACAAAGCTGATAAAAAAAATTAAGGGGTAATATTTTGAGAATAAATGAACCTATATAACGTTTATCAGAGTTTTATGGAGAGTTTTGGGAGGACATTAGGAAAATAATGATTTTTATTGGAGTGATGGGAATCGAGAAGATGATAGCCCATTATATATGTGAATAATGTGGACATTATTGTAAATAACAAACACTTTTCAACAATGGGAAGTCAAGCTCAAGAAAATTGGATCCAAAAGTTTTGAAATAATGGACTAGATGAGATATATGTTCATGTAACATCTCCAACACTCAATTAAATATTTTTTTAATATGTTACGTTCTTTACATATTTGGTTACCCATTTTTATCATTTTGGTTTTAAAAAGATAACATGTTATTACCTAGATAATATATAATTTACGAAAAAAACCAAAATAGTTAATATTATATAATATTTATAGAATGATTCAAAATGTGAAATAATTTTTTATTCATTTTTCAAAATAGAAACAAATTATTTTTAAATTATTAATGTATAATATATAAAAAATGATTTTAAAAAAAATATTTGTTGTCCTTTAAAATATTAAATGTAGGTTTCTAGTTGAAACATAATATTTTAAATTGTATAATGTTAATTATATGAGATATATTTGCTAAATAAAAAGTTTTCCTTGGTTTTAGGTTATGTGTATATCCTAGTGATGTCATATAATCCATGGCATTTTCCAAAATAGAAATTTTCACGTTCACTTTAAAATATATTAATTTTAAAAAAAACCCATAAAATTCACCACAAAATTATATAAACAAAACTAATCAAAAAAATTTGTAAATTTTTTTCAGAATAAATTTCTAAATTTTTATATTTCATTATTTACATTAAATCACATAATATATTGGAAAATAATTAATATTTTATAATTGATTTTTGACATGTTTACTTTTATTTATTATTATTTCTTATAAATTTATAATTAGTTCATTAATAATATATTATTTATATTGTTAATATATATTTATAATATTTACTCATAATATTCTTAGTTTCATGAAATATAGCACCAATTTTGGAAAAATATATTTTTATGGATAAAATAATTTTATTATTTATTTTAGTAATACTAGTTGATTTATATTATAAATAACAACAAAATTTATTTTCACTAGACCTATATATAATAATTTGGTTACTCATATTCATACCCTTCAATTCAATGGATTTGTCTTAATGGTTATATATAATAATTATATTTCTATTTAAATGTTTCATGGTTTTGGTTCAAGTTCAGTATTGGTTATAGAGAAAGATATTAAAAAAGGTATTTATTTAATAATATATATTAAAAATATTATGGTTTTACAATGAACAATGATATTTTTTATGAAAACCAACCTCAGAGTTGTCACTTAGTCAATAATCAGAGTGAAATTATGCCAAACACAATATGTCTATAATCTCTAACATTCAATGCATCCTCCACTTTAAAAGTAGGAGAGATAAAAATGAAAATTATAATAGATGAATGAAGTCATTCATAAAGAAATATTGAAAATAAAAGGAGTCATCATTGTAAAATTCATCCCAAAAACTCATAAAAATTATATTTTTATATCCATGTTCCTTGAAGTACTATATTTATTGAGAGAAATAAGGGCCTTCTTGATATAATATTCCTCAATAATGGTTTTCAGGATGGTATTCTATGTAGGACTGACCTAACATGGGATAACATTCATTATGTCAAACTATTTTGAGTTTAAAAAAGTGGCAAAATATAGAGTCAGAGTAGTTGAAAAGGAAATTTAAAATTCATAAAATCTCATCAAATTCTCTCACATTAACCATAATCGAAAAAATCGATTTTTTAAGAATTCTTTCCATATTTATAAAATAGAAAAACACCAAATTTTTCTCCATATTGAGTCTACTAATGATAAATCCCTTTCATTATAACTTCTTTACTGTTGATGAGATCATCATTTTTAACTTGTAATTTGATCTCTCGATTTTCCAAAATAACCAAATTTCATTTACAGGTCACCAGCTTCTCCTTATCCATATTTATTTTATCATATATAGTTGAGAATTTCCCTATATCCCAACATATACGAAATTATTTAACATTATTATTTTTTATTCTGAATCCTCTTGAAGGAAGCCTAGTGGGTGTTTCTCGTCCTCTAATAGACGATGGTGATTGATGCCTTGACTACCCTCTCTACACCATGGAGGGGGAAAATCCTTCTATTTCTTCTTTTCAAACCTATTGATATGAGGTTTTTTAAATTTATAATTCTCAATAAGATTTGGTTGGATACCTAAATCCTCTATCAATGGATATCATGGTGAAAAATGTTGAGCATGTGCACCAGATTACTTAAACAAGAAATCTCACAAATAGAAACAAAAAACATTTCATCAAAATATTGATTTAAATAATTACCAAAAATATCAAGCTTATCCAAAACAACATTTGGGAAATTCTCCCATCTATATGAATTTAATACCAGACTGAAAACATCCCCAAACATCACATTTGGGTAGTTTTTCATATCCACATCATAAGGTCATGCTACCTATATATGGTTAAAGATAGTTGGGAACGTTCCTTTATCCTTGTTTCAATCCTTACATCTTCTACTATCAATCTCTATATACCAATTTATAAGTAAAAATCTAGAAAAAACCTTGTTCTTCTTGTATTCACTAGATACATGTCCAATAAATTGATTTTCCACAAAAAAAGGTAGACATAATTCACAACTAATCATCACCTAAATGATTTGGTCTAGAGTTTTAAAAATAAAATTATCAATCAAGGTGATCAAAATAAAAACTTCCAGAAATGTACAAGCATAACAAGCATATATATCCCTACATGTCTCACTATCAAGCATAATTGGAGTACCCACCAAATAAGTAATGTCCCAATGTAATTCTAAGTACCCATAAAATAAACTAAGTTCATAGACATGAATCAAAACATGGGCGTGTCTATTATTCTCATTATAAAGATCATAATTACTATCCCACTCTTGAAACTTAATAAATCATAGATTTAATGAAGTGGATGAAACAACCCAGAGTTTTATAAATGATACTTGTTTTTTGAGATAGATGTGAAATATATTATATTTTATAATACGATACACATATATCACATAGATAACCAAAAAAACATTATTTAATTAATGATAATATTTAAATTAGTTAAATAATAAGTCCATTAAAATTACAAATAGTTCAAGGGGACAAAAAAGAGAAAATAGAAAATCTATAATGGGAAATATTAATTGTCTTAATATGCAAGAATCATCCCTCTCCCAAACAACATTTTCGAAAGTAACAAAAATTTTAGTAAATCAATTTACATAATAGAAAATGGAAATATCGAACCTTGAGAGGAATCGAGTTGAATAAATAATGAAAGTATAAAAAATTATTTATAGGATGTAATGTTACAATCGGAATAGTAACATAACAATTAGAAATAGTAACCTGAACATTAAAAATAGTAATCATTCTTTTGGAATAGTTATATAACCTCAAAATAATAACTTTTTATATAAATAATATTTATCTTGAGTAATTTATGTATATATAAATATCAAAATTTTGAAAAAATATCATGACTAAAAAACTCAATGAAAATAAGAGAACATTTTTTATAAAAATTACTTTATAGGATTTCCTATAAATAAAATTTTTTATATAATAATTTAAAAAAACCTATGTGAAAAATTTATTTTGAATAATTAAAAATCATTATTTAAATAATTATGTCAAAATATTGCATGGGTGATTTTTTTTAATTTTCCAAAATACTTTAATGTTGAGGTGGATAATAAAAATATAGTTTTTTCCAAAATGAATATATCTTAAATTACATCATTCATGATGTGATAATGAAATAATAATTTATTCAACTTTAGGTTCTCATAAAATATATTTAATTTCATAATTATGTCACTAAAATAAAATAAATAAATTTCAAAACCTAAAAAGAATTTCCCAAAGTCTAATGTTAAAATTATTCTCTTAAAATAACATATTTTCCAATATTTCATTTTAACAATCAAATGAGATTGAATAATAAGTGGGTTTTAAAGTGTTAAACCATTATATAATATTTATATATGATTTATATTGAAACAAATTCAATATTACAATGTTTACTTTATATATAGTTTTTTAATCAATATTAGATTCTAAAATACACCAATCCTCCTGTATAGATAACCCCTTTACATCCCTTTATAAGACCACTATTCCCTCACTCCATAGACAAATATCATACAAATATCACTCTATTAATACTATTATCATATTTAGGTACATTCTAGTGCTATCCAACTCCAATAAAAATGTAGTTTAGTGTGTAGAGAATAAGTGACATTGAGGTGTGGGTATGTTCTCATTAATTATTTCTCTCACTCGCCTTCCCTATTTCACATTTTCTATACTCATTTCACAACTATATTTAGTAACCATAATAGATTATTTTCTTTATGATTACATTAATGATGTTAATATACCCTAATTATAATAATTAAATCACATTAAATTTTTATACTTTTCTTCCCCCCACTTTTGACAATGTCCCTTTAATGGTCGAATAGCCATGAATGAGGACATTTACAATCATTTTTTATCACCAATACTATTGATGGTTATAATAAATTATTTAAGATAGATAAATATATTAATATATGCATTTATGTTTCTATAATTAATTCGGAAAAATTATAAATTACATTTACTAAAATAAAGAAATCAAAGAAAAATGAGAATGTTTTAATGAAAACATGATATCAAAATGTCTTCCCCTTAACGAAGGAAATTATAAAATATAATAAAATTATTTTAATTGATAAATAGTTGTAAAATGAAAATATATCACTTTTGGGTCAACATTTTAATAAACATATTTTTATTATTAATGAGTTTGAAATGTGGCGAAATGAATTGTGATTTAATGTAAGGGAATTCTAAAACCCAACCCCATCTCTTTGTGTCATTCCTCTTTCACATAAATTTTAGTATAGATATTTTAATAATGTTTCATAAATATAAGTTCACTATTATTACATTTTATGTTGTGGATATAAATGTTACCACGTTGATTTATAATAAAAACCAATTACTTTCCTAAGAGGCTTTTCATTCTAAAATGCATAATTTTATCCTCTCAAGTTGTTTTTCCTTTACACACGAATAATGATGTTTATTATAAATATTTTTTTAGTTATTAACTTGGGAACATCATGTTTATTCATGAAATTATTCTTAATTAAATACTTATAAAGGTAATTCTTTTCTATTTGTTATTTTATGTCTAATATTGTTATACGTTTCATGTTGTACACACGATTATGTGAATATTATATTGTGAAAATTAGGCATGTATTTTTACACCCCTCCAGTGCATTGGGTAATTTTACATACCTCATGATATTGTGAGTGTTATTTGGGAACATGGATTTATTTTTTAAAAAAATTATTATGTTTTTATTTATTCACATATGTTATACGTGGACATGATACTAGATTTGTTCCCAACTAATTTTGGTATATGGCCACTAAGATATTTGATATTTTTTTTTCATCACCATATTCTAGGATTTTCTATTATGAAATAGGTCAGCCATTTATCTAACACATTACCTATCTGGACTTGTGATAGGGCCTGAGAGACATTCCCAATTCTCTAGGTATGGAGAAATATAACAGATATTAAAGATAATTCATATAGGATTGATTTTTCCCAATAAACAACTAAAATAAAAAATACAGACAATGCATGATGAAAAACTAGGCGGATCTATAAACATGAAATAGAATAAATAAAATAACCAGATCTGAACACAACTGTAAAAGATCAAAATGGTAAACTGATATGAAAATAATGCCAATCTGAAATGGCATGATCTCCATGTGACCTATTAGACACCACCATCAATAAGGAATGCCTAATCCAAAGGAAACCCTAAAAAATCTAGAACCTAAAAAATGATATATTATATCGATACTGAGTGGCACATGTACGACATGAGTATTAAAGTATCAGTAGGTAAGCACCACATAATCCATACACGTCCTTCCCTAAAATATTTTATAAACTATAATTTAAACTATATTAAGGAAAATACGGTTTTTATGATGTTAAATAACCAAAGATAGTCTTATAAGAAAATCCACATTAACAAAAATCCAAACAATCATTCTTTTCCTTAAAAAATATTTCCATTTAGAAAACCATCTCAAAATCACTATCACTAAAAAAGACCACACAAGGGGATCAAATAGCCCTGCAGAAAATAATGGAAACAAAAAAAGAATAAAAATACTATCATTCATATAACCAATGTGAAGAAAAATAAATCATACCATTTAGATATGTAATCAATGCCATTTCCTAAAAATATATTGACAAATTTTATATACTTCCATAGCTTAAACACACCTACTAGCGTACGGTGTAGATTCATGCTCAATAACCAAATGGATTCTCTAAACTAGCATCAAAATTTTAAAACTCCACATTTCCTCTCAAAAATATTAGGGTAAGAGTCCATTTATTCAATATTAGTAAGAAAAAATCTCATGAACCACTAGATTATTCCCATGAATCCCATGATAATAGTACAAGGGAGACTGAAAAGTTTATTACTGACATGGAATTTCCCATAACCCATATATTCCACCATTCACGCCTTCCCCAAATCCCAACAATAACTATGTGAACTCTCTCTCATTATAAGGATAACCATAGCGGTTCCCATCACACATAGAACCACCCAAATGAAAAAATGGGCCTATATGTCACATGAATTTTAAAAACAATTTCCAGAACACTGTAAGTTTCCAATCAGACCATTAACATTTACCATCCAAGACCATTTCCAAATATATTTCCAAATCTAAGATAAAAACATAAACCTTGAATGAAATGGGATAAATGGGCCTTTATAGAATTTAGTGACCATTTCACATCCCAAGATTCCAAATGATCCCCGATTTGAAAAACACATTTAGAAACCACTTTTGATGTCATCAATAAACCAAATATCCATTTAGGAACCATTTTGGTCTTAGAAGAACCATTTGAAAATATGTGGGATAATTAAAGAAGAGGGAATAGGGAATGTTGGTTTAAAATATGGGGATTAACATTCATTAATAACATAAAATAACAATTAAACTTCACACTCTTCAAAAAAACTAATCAAACCAAGTATTTTATTTTTTATCATTGAGTACTAGTGGGTCTTGTACTCTGATTCATTCACATATCATATTTCATTATTTTCAATACATTCCACGTGAAAATTTAAATCACTATAGAATCTATCCTCTCATCACTTGTGATAAAAATTCAAGTAGATTTATGCTCTTATCATGATTTTATGCTCTTTTAAAATAGGATTCTAATTGAACTACTTTATCTACTATATAAAGAAAAAATCCACATAAAATCATGATGGATTTGAAAATGAGGATCTATTGACTCTGAGGATTAAGGTTACTAGGTAATGATTTCAAATAAATATTAAAGATGATTATTTACTTTTTATCATATTTCATGATATATAAATCCAAAACCCAAGGAAAACAATCTTGTAGGAATGGAATCTCCCAAACCCCATATTTCATCGTAGACACATGATAAAAAATAGCTAATTGAAAAAATAACCCTCTCTTAATTCTTTTTTTTTCATTTTTTTATCTTTTATTCTATTTTAAATCATTTTATATTTTTTAAGTTTTTCTTATGCAAAATCTCACATTCATCACATACCCACATAATATCATAAGATTTTACATCTGGAAATACTGATTTTTGATCCCCAAAAGGAAAAATCTACATTTTTTCCACACTTTTTTGACATTTTATATCAAAAGAGTGATTAATAAAGTACAATAAAAAAATTTATTTTCCTCAAATTCCAGGTAAACCCTCAAAAAAATTAATTACATCCCCAACTACTATGAAAAACCACTCCCCCACCCTTAAACTTGTCAAAATCATGCAATATATTATGAGTATGGTAAGAATGGATATGATAGGCTTATGGAAATTATTATTTAATAACAAGATCATTCATGTTTTCTATATTCTAAACAAGAGATAATTTTATAGTGGGTCAAAGGATAGTGGATTAAAAATTTCCTAAATCATTTTAAATGTTATTTTATACAATCATTGCTTTAACAAGTTCCAATACAAGTTATATAATGTGGCATAACCTTTGATCAGTAAATAAATATGCTAAAAATAAAATATGTAATATTTGGCCTAGAAATACACTTAGAAATAGATCATTTAATTTGGTACAATCACTCATGGAATGAAATGGAAATAAAAAATCAATCCGAACAAGTTTAAGAAATTCAATGTGTGAAAATGATAAAAAAATTCCTTTACCTGAATAAACAAATTCTATAAAATTATGTTTCATTATTTCAATATCCATGATTCAATATAATTAATAAATTCCATTTTTTACTCATATAGTTTCATTTACTTTGAAATATAAATCATGGACTAATGAGGTTCCCAAGAAATTCATGTCTTATAAATTAGTCGAGTAAACAAGAAATCTATTTGGGGGAATTCAATTTTCATTAAAAGATCAACAACATATTTTAAAAAAATAATATCCAATTAAATTGAATTTTTTTCTAAAATTAAACTCTCTTTAGCATTGATGTGTCAATTCAGTTGCATAGTTTATTCTCACACAGTTTTGTATCAGCTCATGACATGTATACATTTTACGATGTCTATATTGTTTAGTTTCTATATTTTCCAAACTTTCATCATATTCATTATGGAACTTGAAAAATTATAATAAAAAACAAATTATAGTAAAATATAATTAAATCATGCTATAATTGGACTTAGGGGAATAGTGGACTAAATGAAAAATGGAATAAAATGTGTGTTTCCTCCTGAATGTACTTTTGTTTAATTTCGTTGGCTCAACTCAAAAAAATGAGCTATTTTAAAAAAACAGAAACTAATAGATTCTCTACCAACACATTTTTTTATTAATTTTTCTTAATTAATTTAAACATAATTTTCAAATATGTAAATTAAAAATGGAATTACTATATTTAATCATGATTAATGGAACATTACAACCTAGTGGGTCTTTAATGGTAATTTGGGTAGAGGAGTGTGATATCTACCACTAGTTCTTGATTTATGATTACATTGAATTTTTTAAAACTATTCCCATTTGTATTTAATTATTTTCCACACCTATTCATTGAAATACACATATAACACAAAGGATATACTTGAACAATAGTAAAATATCCTTCCAATCTAGAATAAAATTCTCTTAGAATTAGATTGAGTCTACAGTTTTATGAAAGCTTTTGATCTCTCATGTTGATGGCTTTTGGTTGAATTATTTTTCATGGAATATCCATGTTCACTCTGTGTAACACTTTTTATTCTCAAAACATTCCTCCATTATTTCCTTGAACTCTTCCAGGTCATATTTCCTACATTTCCCAGCTTTGTGATGGTCCACATCCCCCTACCACACAACCTTGTAGGATTTTTTTTTCCAGTTCCATTATGATGTGGAAGATCTAACTACAAATAAATCTATATGGTATCATTCATGTGGGGGTATTATAGGAATTCCTATATTCCAATAGGGTATCGTTTATATTTTTTCTCTAGTCCATTCGGTTTGGTTTTACTTTATTTTCTTGAATTTCGTAGATTTATCTATTTGAAAATTATTCTTGGAAATTTTTTCACGGATGATATGAAGTGGATGTTATATGATGCATACTATACTATATCATTAAAGAATATATTTTACTATAGCATAATTAGGTCCCTTGTTCACAAATTATGACCTTTTGTACTCTAAAACTGTAGAATATGTTGGTCCTAACAAAATCATAAACAAATATAGCAACATCAGTTTTAGTGGATTTTTCATCCACTTATTTTGAAACATAATATATAGTAAGTAGAATATAAGAATAACTAAATGAAGTTTCAAATTTTTTCATGATGTCTATTTCACACAACTTAAAAATTTCACATAATTTAAATGGTATTTGAATAATTTTTTCTGTTTTTTTAGAAATTTCTTAAAAAACTAGATTTTTTCAAACTTCATAATGAATTCATTCACATATTTAAATAGTGTGGGACAATAAATTAAAAATTCTAGGACATTATTAGTAGTCCTTTTTGATCTCAAATCTCTTCCATAAACTAACTTATTTAAAATATTCAAATATTGGTTCAATTTCACTTTTATGTTGGAATCATTTAATTACATGATCAATGAAAATTTTCCAAAATAATGGGTCTTCCCAAATATAATACCTAGAGTTATATTTATGTTTTTTATATTTACTAGAGTTTATATGAGAGTATACTAGAGATGTAACAAAATAATTTAAAATGTTGGTTTACCATGGTACTTTACTGTTGATAATGTACAGTTTTTTTCTTTGAAGATCATCATGATGTGGGTTCAAGTTTGGAATATCTACTTCGGCGGTGATGGGTAGTTGAATCATATGATCCTCCACCCAATTTTCAACTCTATTTTTATCTTCAATTTTATAATTTAACACTTTTATCAGTAGAATCATCTCATTGGCCTTGTATTAGCATCTTAATTCTTCATTAAATAACTAAGTGTTTCATAGTCAGAAAATAATATAACATTGATGATAAGAATATATGATCATATTTTATGTTCTGTAAGGTCAAATAAAAGGAAATCCTTCTTGGTGGTTTAATAAATTTTTGTGGAATCCGAGGTCTTTGATTCATAAGATATGACATGGTGATTTCTATCAGTTCTTTACGATAGACTAGAACCTACCCCATGGTTTAATGGATCACAAATAAAGTTGAATGGTTACTCCCAATTGGATGGTTTTATTTTTGGAGGTGTGATCAAACATTTCAAAAATTAATCAAAATATTTATAGAACACATAATAAATTTTAATGTTAAAGTCCTATAGTAGTAATCATTAGAGAGGTTGAAAAATAAAACTAAAATATTTACTGAAACTTCTGTAAAATCCTTCATATCCAAAAAAGAATCTAACATGTTTTAAATAAGTAGGATATATAAGGGAATTTATTGCTTAAATGATTTACTTATGAACCTCAAAAACATTTTGTGAAATTATATAACCCAACATTATTCCCTTTAAAACAATGATATTATTTTTTTCGAAATTTATGCTATGATTTTTTTCAACTCATGTTTTCAATATTTTTTACAATTTTTTTTTGAAATAGTTAAATTAATTTCCTAAGATGTGAAATCATCAAGAGATATCTCTAGGAAGTCCTCAATATGATATATAAAAATACAAACCATTGACTATTAAAATTTATATGGGGAATTGCATTTACCAAGTGGTATGATTTTGTAGGAGAATTTTCTCAAAGGAAAGGTGAATGTCATCTTATCCTTTTCTGGTGGTGTAATATAAACCTAGAATCATCCTAAGAAACCATCTAAGAAACAATAAATAGTTTTTCCATTTAAAAAGTCTATCATCTATTCAATGAATGTAATGGGAAGTGTTCTCTTCATATAACTTGTTTATACTTATTTTAATATATACACACTATAATTTTGTTTACTCTCCTGGGGATTAGTTAATATCATTAATATTTAACAGTGCTTAGGCCGATCATATTTGGTAATACATAAATGGGACTGACCCACTAAGAATCAGTGATTGGGTTCATGAAGTCAACTATAAGAGATTTCTCTATCTCTTTTATAAAAACTCCATGATGGAAGGTATTAAGTCTTCTCCGAGGATTTATAACTAGTTGGGAATCCCCTTTTATAAAAATCAATTATATTATTCTTTAGGGTTGCTTATAGTTATATAACCTATACACCATTTGTTAGATTAGTCATTAATTTTGAGAATACCAATCAGGGATTGTTCAAGAGAATGGTATAGGTTATTAACAATAATAACATGTATTTTCTCAACTTCCATTTATTAATCATACTTCAAACCATTTTATAATGTGATAAACTATAGTCTTGGGGGTGTTCTAGTAATGATTTTGATTTGAGGTTCTCTAATTCTAAAGATGGATTTTTTGGTATCATTCCATCCCCTTTAAATAAATTATACGAAAAAACAGATGTAACCTCTTATTGTAACTAGAAACTGGAATATTCATATTATTTGTATTGGTACTATAAAAAAAGTACTCCAAATGCTAAGAATTCACAAAGCATACCTAAATTGTTAATTGGATCGATGTATTTTTCATGGGAGATAACATAAATTGAGTTATTACTGGAAGGTTGTTTCATCCAATCAAGAATGAAGATGTTTACAGTACTATATCCAAGTTCCATAGAAATTATTTCTTCATGGGGATTGATGATGGTCCTTAATATGTTTAATAATGGTCTCCCCATGATGATGGAAGAGAGGCTTGGTGATCTATCTTCTATCATTATACGACCAAAAAATTATACTTGAAATATTAGTCATCTTTCTCACATTAGTACATCTTATAAAACAACAGATTATAAAATAATGGATATATTTGGTAAAGGTACCACCACTCAAGTAGAATTCAGTTCTCTTATTTGTAAGGATTAAAATATCGAGTGAGGAATGACACTTTTTTATGCTCCCTAATCAAATATTGTATCAATAATGTTTTAAGACCCAATAATGCATTTAATAGATACTATTTCCAAATCTTGAAATATTTTTTTGGTATTGGTGATGTGACAAGTGCTAAAACACTTATTCCTATGACGATTCTCTTGTTTCTGCCCAACCACATTTTTTTTATGTTTTTCTCCTTATTGTTTTTGATATTTTAGGATTTTTTGGTTGGCCACTAGTTGTGGGTTGTAGATCTCTACTTTTTAGATGTTTTCTATAATTTCATGTTGAAGTCATTCCACTTCACCCTTATATGAAGATAGTTGTTCAAAAGGGAATGGTAATTGGATATCTTTTCTATCCCTGTATTGTTTCTGAAAATGTGTTTCGGGATTTTCCTTCCAGGACATGGCCATTACATCTTTTGGTTGTTTATTCTCTTCTCTATTTTGGATAGGTGGATCATCAGAATTCTTCTTAGATTCTTCATCCCCATACTGTTCAAGTGGCTAGAGATTTATTATTCTTCATGTTATAATCCTACAAACACATTCCTTGGGATTCAAAATTGTTTACAATAGATTTTTTCCTAGATTTACGGTAAGAATATACATATGGATTCCAATCTTATGGTCTAAAATTTTTACTATTTTATTTAGTTTTTCAATCCCAATTTTATGGTTTTTCTTTTGAGATATTTTTTAGGGGTTTCCATATTTTTTCCACTGGTATGGTTATTTATAGGATTATTCGGATTGAGGATGGTTTTGGGATTACTACTACTATAATAGAGGTTGAAATGGATTTCTATCCTAGATATATTGGAATCCATATCCTAGTTGAGTATGGAGTTGACCTAGCTAATTAGCTATATTTACCATGTCTGATACGATATTACATAACTTTTTATCCCCTAAACATTTGGACATTTGATAATTGTAATGATAAGTAGAAGAGCATAAAACTAATTCCTATAATGGGCCTTGTAGTTCCTTCACATTGTTCATATGCATTTGTCACAAAACCAGTTGATTTCATTAATTTGGATTTTGATTTAATATATTGAATCAGATGTGATCAACTTATGGATTGGTCTCATGCACATACCTCTAGTGTTTAATTGATACCTTTTATGAGAAATATTAAAATTATGTTTCTTGATTATGAAAGAAAATTATTATTTAGGGCCCCTCCAGATGATGCATCGAGCAAGTTACGATAATTTTTTAACAAAACCTGATTGAAAAAAACAAGAAATTTGTGTCCCACTATTGCCTGATGTGGTTATCTAGCATAGATCCACTTTAATTGATCGCAGTACTCATTAATTTCATATCTGTTTGACTAGACAGTAGAATAGATATCAATTTGAATTGTTGTTCTCTAATATATGGTAAAACATTTGAATGAAGCTTCTTTGCAGATCATCTCACTCATGGAACTATCATAGTTTTAGACTGTACAACCATTCATTCAGTGCTCCCTCAAGTGAGAATATGATTCCCCTACACATTACATGTTATTCTGCAACTCCATGCAATCTTCTACTAGAGCGCACATTATTAAATTATTCAATGTGAATTTTTGGGTGTTCTCTTTTAAGAGAACTGAATTTATCTTGAATTTGAATTCTGTTAATGCAGAATCCAAATATATTCTCTAAAATAATGATATCTAGTAGATATTTTTTGTTTTTGAATTTAGGTGTGCAGAGATCGTGTAGAGTTTGGTTGGATTTCTATCCAGTATTCTAGTTTTAGAATGAACACTAAATTTGTCAGTTAAATCTATAATGTGTATTTCCTTAAACTCTATTATCAATTTTGTTATTGTCAATTTGGTTTTCATTTTTTAAATTTCATGATCATATTCAATTAAATGGTTGTTTAAACTATGGTTCATTCATAAATTATTATTATTATTATTTTGTAGATTTTGGTGTTTTGAGGCACTCCATCCTAATAAATTGTGCCAATTTTTACACATGACTATCGTGGGGTGCTGGAAAAAATTATTATTACCTAGTATTTTATAGATGTTATCCTCAGTAGTATCCCAAATAGGAGTGCACAAAATAATAGGTTTTCACATTTAATTGATTATCTGAGAATTAAATTTTTATGGGTTTGATAAATTGAATATAGATATAAGTCTAAATTTATTGATTCTAAATCATATGATGGAAGCAGTGATCAAATTATTTTTGGATGGAATTAAATCAATTTTATCTTGTTTTAAAATTAATTCCCTGTTTTTCATATTCTATAGAAGTAAAAGGGATTGTTTCCTTTCAAATTATCTACCTCTGTTGGTCGATGGGGATTGTTAGGGTATCAAAAATCATAACTCCATCGCTCTATTGTCCTTATTATATTTTTGTAATTTTAATGGTTGTTTTTGATAAATTAAATCAATTCCCAATAGGGAATTTTTGTTCCCTAAAAACAAAATTCCCCAA
Organism: Viscum album; assembly: GCA_963277665.1. Classification (NCBI taxonomy): domain Eukaryota; kingdom Viridiplantae; phylum Streptophyta; class Magnoliopsida; order Santalales; family Viscaceae; genus Viscum; species Viscum album. Next base: position 393,932,619 of record OY728151.1, on the reverse strand, counting down.
CATAGTTCCTCTCACATGATTCCAATAATCAAACACTCACCACCCAAACCTAATCTGTTTTGTAGAAATATGATAAAAAATGGGTGGAGAGAGATTTTGGATCACTGACCAAGGAAAATAAAAATAAATAATCCACGAACAATGTAGTTACATTTATAGATAAAAAATAGAATTAATAATTCATACTAGAATGAAAATAAAAGAAATTATTTATTTTATTTAGGGAAAAATCTCAAAAAAAAATCCAAGGTCCATACTCACCCTTTCAGGGTTGCTCAGAGGAACTACCCCTCCATGTATGGGGAAGTAAAGTTGATTTGGTAGAGGGGATATATCATATAATTATGAAAATAAAAAAACTAAAGAAGGGAAATAAATTTGCAGCATGCCTTCGTCCATAGATTCCATTACTGATCAATCCTCTTTGCATCCACCCATGTCACTTTCTTAAAAGATATAATCCATCCCGATGGAATCATAAATGGTCCATTATATTAACTTGGGTCATAATGGGTTATCTATGGGTGTTAAAAAAGGTGTGTACATCGAAGACCCATCATAAATCCTAATTTTTTCTAATTGTTCAAGAATTTACACATTGTGTAATTCATTTACTAGAAATGTAATGTACAAGGCTATGAAAATTCATTATAATATGTAATTATTCTCATATTTCAAATCTTCCCAGTTACATGATGTGTAGTTTTTATTTCCTCGACTTTTCTACTAGTTTAGTTTATTTTATCATTTTTGAGCTCTGGGGTTGTTCATTGACAATGTTGCATCTTCAATATATATTGAAGAATTTGGTGTCACTCCACAACTCACGTTTACTGAAATTTGTCTCTTTTTTTCATTTTTATTCGCAATCTATATTCTACAGCAAATAATAAAAGAAATTTCATACCCTGAAAAACCATTTTACAACCATGCAGCAAGGTTTAGACAAAAAATACAGAACCCATTGCATGGTTGTGATATGGTTTCTACTAACCATGAACAATTCGTTCACCTATCCCAAACACCACCCAAGATCCGAACATTTTTCCTTGGGCCTCATATAGTTTGGGTGAGAACACTCCAAGACAATAAATTTCCAACCATGCAAGATGAAACTGAACTAGAAACACCATCAACATTATCTATCCACATGGTTTTATCTCAGACCATACACTCAAACCATGAACAATTCAAAAACACATCTAAATCTTCAAAACCTCAAAAATTATCAATAGGAACTAAACCCAAACATAATCTGAATGATCCAAAATCATGAATTAAATCAAATAAAATGAAAAATCGTGGTTGGAGTTGGCGATATTCTCCAGCACAAAAATGTTCTTCCCCAAGAAATTCACCATCCATATGAAGAACACTTGAACTAGAATCTAATCAAGTCCAAAAAAATCATGAACTATAGTGTGACCTTTCAATACAACAATTCACACATGAATAAATATATATAACCCCTCAAGGATTTTAATGGTGGGTCTCCCCACCATTTAAAATTTCACCTACATGGATCAACTCGCAATGTATATGGACCCAGAAAAACATATCAAAAAAAGGAAGAACCACAATTCATCTTTTCCATAGGACAAAAGAATCACTAAACAAAGAACTACCTAATCAAAATATGATCCATAAAAAGGATAACCATTTAATGATTTAAATCTCTATTTCACCGCTGCATAAATTTTAGGAATACAATGTTACTATGCTCTATACAAAAAGAATTATGTTCAAAAAACAAGGAAAACTATATAATAAGAACATAAACTATCCCCACTATAACTCTAATGACCAAAACTATTATTAATAAAAATTAAACTTGTTCTAATAAAATGTTTTATTATGTAAAATGGTTATATAAAACATATGCACTTATTTGGTTTTAGGATTTTGAATTTATAATACCCTTAAGAATTTTTACCATTGTTAATATAATCGTTGAATAGTGATCCCATGACTAGTATAAATATAGGGATTTAGCATATCCAATTTACATAGACAAAATAAGTGATGACCTCATCTAGTAGAATTTATCCATACGAAGCTCATTTGTTGTATAACAAAAAAGTGTTGGCATCACTGGCCTTCGCTCTTGTCCTAGACCAAGCTATGCTTCAACACGTTAAGCTTGAACAGAACCTCATACAGAGAATTAGAAGTTAATAGAGATTTCCACCTGAGCGATTTAACTGAGACTCACCCAGTGTCTATCACCATCATATATCTTACCCTTAGGTATTGTGTAGGTGTTTTAAGGGGGTATGTAACAATAACCTAGAACTATGATAATGTGAATTTTTTGTATATAGAATATACATGTTTATTATAATTGTTACATTGTAAATAGTTTGTAAAGCATAAATAGTATTTTTAGTTAATACTTAATTAAGAAACATATTTTAAAAATTTATTGGATTTATTTATATTTAATAATATTTTAATAAAATATTATTACTAAATTTATTTTTATTAAATATAAATTATCTTATAATGTTTATGAAAAAAAATTGTAATTTTTGTTATGATATTAATGTTGTTTTTGTCCAAACCCTGAAATTTTCGATAATTGTCGTTTTTTATTTTAAGAGAAAAAATTATTTAGATTAAATGAATATTACTTTTGTAATGAGGACATCTAGATTATCCAATAGTGAATATTTTATAATTTTCTAAGACAATCAAATTTTTCGGTAAAAATTAAATACCATTTAAGTATATAATGTGTTTTATGACATCATAATGACCTAATAGTGATGTAATAAAATTCTACAAAATCGGTGTTCATGCAATATATTTTTTACATTTAAAATAATGTGATTTTATATATTTTGGTTAATTTTATTATGACTTGGAGGACCCTCTAAAACTTATAAAACATTTTATATTTAAAAATTATTTCCATGAGATTGTGAATCACCTGCACATAATCAAGCCTTAAATTTTAGTTTGGTTACCCATTGGACTTATAATTTTTTTTCCAGTCACCTTTTTCAAAAATAGTGGGAATAAAACATGGGTTTGATTGAGTTTTTTGATTAGTGGAATGTGTGGTGTCCCAAAACTAAATAATAATAAATTCCCCCTCTTTTCCTATATAAACCAACCAATGAACACACATCTATTCATTAAAAACCCTTTTATCATGTCTCTACTCTTCCCTCCTATATCTAGAATCCTCACAAGGCACCCCAAGATCCCAATAAAACTCTCTCAATCCTCTCCCAAGCCTTTCAGATCACACTTCTATGTAAGGTATTTTTTCCTTTCTCATTTTTGTTCAAATTTCATTATGTTGTTATGGCCTTTTATTTTAAATTATAATATTTAGGGTATGATTTAGAACCTCCCCTATACTTTCCTACATACGTTTTAATGATTAGATACCACTTTATCTCTCATTAAATCCTCCCATGAACACCTATTACCAAGAGGAAATTCCATAAGGGATTTCGCTCTCTTCATTTACATTCAAGTGATTATTTTATGTTATGCATATATATTCCATTACATATATTGGGCCATGTATTAATATAACCCCCTTAATTTGTATTTCATGTACATATGATGAGATATCCATTTCCCTCTCATCAACCATTTTTATAATCTCTTATGTCACACTATTATGCTACCGAAATAACACCCTGATTCTCCAAGGAAATGTCATTGTTTAGTGAATACCATGCCCATTTCCCTATCATGGGTATTAACCTTTATGAACATTTACATATTTATTATAGTGTTTCATGTATTAATTCCACATACATTTATCATTTAATAATAATTATGTTTAATGAATCTATGTTGTATAATCTATGTGGCACACTTATTCCTGAAATGAATTGATTAAAAAGGGTGTGCCCTGATAGTGCTCTAATTCATTGGTTAAAGATTAGTATCATGATAAATCAAGTGATGTGAGAGTTTAATCATTCTAAATCATGTTCAAGGATGGTTTACTCATTCTCTATGTTCAGTTAGCCTTTTCTTATGCTAATATTATGTTAAATGTTGTTTCCACATTTCCATGTTATGATAATCATTCTATATCATGACCTTAAGTTCATGTTTCTCTTATCCTCCCGTGATATACCTATTTACTAACATGTAATATATTATTCATTTTACGCCTTGTTTAATCCCTTACTAAGCTTTATAGCTCATCATTTTTTCATGTTCTCATGTTATCCAATGCAAAGCTATGTATGAAGGAATGTCTGTGGTCGTGTTAAATAAGATTCCAATAAAAATGTGTATTTAATGTTTTAAGTTGGAATGTAATGTTCCTATGACCCAAATACACTACACCTCTTGATATTCTATGCTGTATCATGTGAATATTTTATGAAATAAATTATGTTTAAGTGTGAAATAAAGATAAGGGTTGTTATTTTTGGTAGTAGAGGATAGGTTTAAATATTTTTGGGATTAGGATTATAAAACACTATTGAAATCCTTATATATAAGACTAAGTAAAAAACATACCTAAATAATGTTGTGTATAGTTTAAGTGGATTACCATGAAAATAAATTTTGTTCTCGATGCGAAAAAGTAATGACAGCTCTGGAACAGATGTATCTATGGGTAAAACCTGAAAACTAAGCTTTGATCTAAACTCAAACGGGAACTTATGCACAAAAATAGGAAAAGTAGCACTCTTGGTTACGAATCTCCTATGGGATATTTTAAGGTAAATTTATAATCCTATTATAAACCATTATTAAGGTAATTAAAAAAAATTCCCTTAAGAATATATGTTGAGAAGAAGATCATGGATAACATAGTTAAGTTAAGGAAAAAATGTAATTTATAAGTTATTCCTTTGTTTCAATATTTTACCCTTTATGTGATAACCCTAACAATACTTTTATTCCAGCCAATAGCCAAAAATTTGAGGAATCAGGCTTACAACTGATGCGATGATCAATGTGATGACTATGCAAATGAGATTCACAATCCAAAGGGAGTGGAAATAAAACAAATCCATGATACTCTCTCACATAACTCACGTTTTTAATAGAAATGTGGGTCAAGAGGAACATTCTCCCCCCCCCAATAAAGAATAAATCACAATTTTGAGGTTCATGATACAAAAGCTTCCCACTTTAAATGGATCATCTGATCCCTCAATCACTAATCAATAAATAAACTCCATTTAGAAGACCTTCTTCATCCATAAATGTTCTAAAAATGAGAAGGTACTTCTCACAAATTATCGTATGGAGGGTGTATCTTATCAATGGTGAAAATTGATTAAAAATACAAAGATTAAGGAGGAAAATGAGGTGTTGGATTGGAAGGATTTCCAGAAATGGTTTTTTCAATAAAACATTTCCATGAAACCTCTCACATAAGATGGAACGAGACTTTTTTCCCTCATGTAAAATGATGTAAAATCCATCATAGCGTACGTGGAAAACATACCAAGGCTTTCATGATATGCCTATGGCATTATCGTTACCCCCAATGCAAGGTTGACTGCTTCTTTGGTGGGCTAAAACCTTTACAACGGAAATCCCTAGAAATATCTGACTTTGAGAGCTATGAGGATATTGTTTAAAGTACCCTCAATATCGAAATGGAGATCGAAGAATCTCAGGTGTATCATGGGGATAAGAAGCATAAGGTTGAATTTAATTTTGATGATCCGATGGATAAAGCCAACGGTGCTAAAAAAATCCAACACCCCACTAGCCAAAGTTGTGGAAAGAATCACCCCGTAAATTGCATAAAGGTAGTGAAGAAATGCTTTAGGTGTGGATGAAAAGGGCCCCTGTCCACTAACTTCTGAAAAGAATACCATGGGGCTGAGAAAGAGGAGAAGAATTCTCTATTCGACCCTCAATGCACTATTCATTACTTCAACAGAAAAGAACCCTGTAACATTTCAAACTTGTTCCATAAGACATGGGTTTTTAGAGGCAAAAAAGAATCTCCAAAGAAACAAGGGTGATATTTCTCGTTCACTAACAAAGAAGTGAACCCCGAAAATGATGTGTGGACATGTACACTAGTTATTCATTAAAAAATGTAGAAGTTACTTTTTTATTCTGGTTATACACATTCTTTTATATCCCGAACGTTTAGTAGAACGACCCCAACACCTCCATAAATCATGGAAGTAAAGATATTGGTGAGAATAGAAAATGGGTAAATCATTGCATCCGATGAATAAAACTTATCCCCTATCTTAATTTTTTGATTGAACATCCCAGAAATACTTTTCATACTCTCTCTTATAGAATTTGATGAAATTATTTGTAGGGATATTCTTTCCTTATAAAGGGAAAACATAAATTTTCATGAGAGGGAAATCACACTCTATATGGAACATCGACCCCTCGATTCTGTACAAGTGAAGGGAGAATGATGAATCTTCTTTAGCACTATACTATCAAGCATATATATCACTACTCTATGAGAATGTGTAACTTTCTGTGATGATTGAGTATAAGGAAGCAACCATCCTTAAATACAATCCTATTTTTAGGGAATTCGATGAAGTGGTTCCTGAGAAATTGTCTGGTCTTCCTCCTAGAAGAGATGTTGAATTCTCAATTGGTCTTATAGATTGGGAATTGCCAATTTCCAAGACTCTATATGTAATTGATGTTGTGGCCCTTGAGGAGCTGAAAACAACTATACGATAATCTGGATAAAGGGTTTATATGCCCGAGTGCTTCACCTTGTGGTTCACAAGTCATCTTCCTGACGAAGAAGGATAAGACAATGATCCTTTGAAATTATTATCATGATCTCAACAAAATATTTATAAAGAAAAGTATCATATGCCAATAATTGATGACTTCTTTGATCAACTACCGGGAGGACAATACTTTTCCAAGGTGGATCAGTGGTCGGAATATTACCATGTAACGGTGAAAGAGCTGGAAATCCCCAAAACAACTTTTCGTACAAGATACAGGTAATATGAATTCATTGTAATGCCTTTCATAATCTCTATTGCTCTAGAAATATTTATGGTCTTGATGAATAGAGTCTTTAGAGATTACCTCGACAAATTTGTGGTAGTCTTTATAGATGATATTCTAATATACACCAAAACCAAGGGGGATAAAGAGGAGCATTTAATCACTGTACAAGGGACCATGATAAAGAAAAATCTATATGCATTGTACAAAAAGTATGAGTTCTGGATGAAGGAGGTCCCATTCTTGTGATATATCATGTCACGACCCGTCCTCGGGGCCCGTGTCGTGACTACCCCAAGCCCGCCTTCCATAGGCCAGGGGCTGGCGACTAGCACCAAGGCGTAAATCCCGGTAAAAAGGGAAGGCATTGCCTTTGTAAAGTAAACAATCACACAGAGTACAAGCGGAAGAAGTAAACACTAAGTAAAAACTGAGTACAATATTAAGTGCGGAAAGTAAAAAGGGGCCAGAAATACAAGCCCAACTGTAAAGTACAACTCGAAAGGGAAAACAACAACTGAAAAGTAAAGCTGCTACGCCGAGCTGTCCACTGGAAATCCCACCTGAAGGGTGGGTACAGATAGCTCCTCTGCTCCTCGGGTCCCGCCGTCGGCTCCGAGTATGTCTCGCCCAGTGGTCCACCTCCGGGTACCCCCTCGTCATCACGTCCACCTATGGGTACCGTCTCGTCGTGAGGTCCTCCTCCGGGTACCATCTCGTCGTATAGTCCACCTCCAGGTACTGTCCAGTCCTCGAACACTCGGCCTCTGTCAGCACTGCCCGTCGTCTGCAACCAACACAACGAGGTGCGGGCATAGCCCGTGCAGGGGTCAGTATAACGATACTCAGTAGGGACCCTGAGACCCTCAAGGTCTCACTAAAACCAACAAGGATAACCACATAGAAGATCTCAACAGATAACCTCTACTTAGGTATATGCCCATACATATACGTAAGTTATCAAGTAACCCATCTCAATCACGAGGAAACACAAGGATTGTGAAATCAACGGATAACTACTACCCATGTATATGCCCATACATATACCTAAGTTATCATGTGACCCATCTCAATCATGAGGTAAACAAAAAGGTAAAAAGTCTTAGCTCAAACCAGGATTTTCATTTTCGAAACCGTAACTGCTGAAGAGCTCCGTCTCTAGAATGTACAGTGGTCCTGTCACGACTCTGAGGTACTGCTCACTAACCTAAGACTGCTGAACTACTCCTCCTGTCGAGTACCGCGGGTCAGCCACCCAGACACTGTAGTGCTTCCCGCCGAGGTATGTCACCCAAACACAGTAGTGCACACCCCCTAGTAGCCTGCTGAGGTACTCTCCGAACGAGTACCGTGGGTCTGCATTGTCACACAGGTAGTGCTCCGTCTGCCATGGGTCTGCACCTCAGAAAGTAGTGCTCCGTCCACTGGGCTAGTCGACTCACTCCAAGTCGAGTCGGTCAAGCAGTCGTCAGGTCTCAGCCAGTTACACGGTCTCCGTACTCCGCACGCTCGTCACTGGGAGGGTCTTCTTCACGAGCTACAGGTCAATACTCCAAGTATCTCAAAGTCCCATGAAGAAGTATCTCAAAGGACCGCCTCGTCATAGGGGTCTCAACACAACAGACGTCGCGTCAATCAGATGCCCGGTCTGTGAGTTATTAGGCTTTTCGTCCCAGGGGCCCGGTTGGTTTCGTGAGCGAACCAAACTCGGCCGTATCTCAACTTTACCTCGAACTCTCATAGGGTATACTCATAGGTACCATTTCTCAACGAGATCACCAACGCCGCTGACGGTTCTTCAAACAGACGTTCTGTTAGAAAGGTATCAGCTTTTCCGTTCCAGGGGCCCGGTTGGATTTCTGTGCGATCCAACCCTGCCACTATCCATCTGCATCCAAATCTCAGTCGGAGAATGCCAAAAGTTCCGTATCGTCAACAGGAACTCAACGCAAAAGACGGCGCGTCAATCGGACGCCCGGTCTGAGAGTTATTGACCTTTTCGTTCCAGGGGCCCGGTTGGTTTTTAAGGCAATACCAAACCGACCGTACTCCACCTGCGTCCAAACCTCAGGCGGAGTATGCCAAAAGATCCGTCTCATCAATAGGAATTCAACGAGACAGACGGCATGTAAATCGGACGCCCGATCTGTTAGTTATTGGCCTTTCCGTCTCACACCCACCCTGGGAAACTTCCCAGGAGGTCACCCATCCTGATCACTACACTTGGCCAAGCACGCTTATCTATGGAGTTTTAACCACGTAGGATCCCAAAAAGGAAGGTGCACCTTGAGTATAGTATATCGAAACGACTGTCTCGATCCAAGGATCGTGTTGCCGCTGACGGCGAGTCGTTTGGAGGCTCGTAACCCAAGCTACGGGCATTTGACCAAAAGTGGTCTGAAACTGGGGGTCTGGTCCCTGGCCGACCCGGCCCGACCCCCCCTTGGTCAGCCGAACCGGGTCAACCCGCCTCGGGCGGTGACCCGGCCAGCGACCCGGCCCGGCTCGGAAAACACGGCCTGGCGCGGCGGCGCGGTCTGGCGCGGCGGCGCGGTCCGGCGCGGTCCAGCGCGGCGGCGCGGGCCTGCACGGCGGTGCGGCCTGGGCGCCGTTCATGTGCCGCGCGCGGGGGGCAAAGCCCCTGCCTTTCCTCAGCTGGCGGCATGGCAACCTGCCGCGCCTAAAGAAAAAACGGCCCCCCTCACGTGGGGGCCTGCCTTCGAGAAAACGGGGGGCCGCCTGCCCCCCCCCCCCCCTTTGTGAAACCGACCCCCCTCATAATGGGGGGCCATTTATGCTGGCCGGGGTAAATTATTTCCCCCGTTTTCTCCCTTCCCGGCGGCCCGACCTGGCCGGCCAGTTCTTCCTCAATGAGATCGGCAAGGTCGGTCCCCCTTCCGGCTTCCGACACCGGTGGCCTGACTGGCTGCCGGTCTTCTCATTCCGCCGCGGCCCGGAACTGGTCGCGGCCTTCGTTGTCCGGGGCAGTGCGACGACACCGCGCCCCTCCACCGCGGCCCCGCTTCGGCCGTGGCGCCTTCAACTTTCTTCGACGCGGCGCGACGGCGTCGCGTCCTTTCATTATTTAACGATGAGGCGTGACGGCGCCGAGCGTTTCTTGTCGCATGATCTTGCACAGTGCGACGACACCGAGCCACACCCATTTCAATCCACAAAAAAATCAACATGAAAGGAGGAGGGTCGGCCGTGTTCGTGCGGTCCAGCCCACTCGCGTTATTTTCTAACAATCAGCCTTTAATGAATGATTAACTTTCACAATCTTTTAAATTTAATAAAAAGATTTGGAATCAAGGCCCGACAAATATAAACCTTCAAGTTCGAAGGAGAGATCCACATAACTTTAAAAAGTTAAAACCCCTACCTTGATTTAAGAGGTGACGAGATTCAGCGTCGCAAAAAGAGATGTCACGGAAGAATACGTCGTCGGTATTCTGGGTATGGCGTCGTGGAAGACGGTTCCTGAGAACGTGGCGTTCTTCGTCGATGTCCGATTATTCTTCGTGTTCTTTGTCAAGAGGATGAAGAAACTTCAAGACTTCTAAGCCTTCTTTCCAAAAGCTCTCAAACAACACAACCCAACCAAAAGAAATAAGTTCTCCACTTATTTAATTAACTTCACATGGCTTTTGAAATTCAAGTGTTTGAAATTCAAAAAACTCACACAACTCACCACATTAAAATCAACTCATTTAAGACATAAGTTATAACTAAGTTAAAATCATTTAAGTGGGAGTTGAGGGGTTTTAGAGGATATGAAGAGGTGGGGTTTGTGTGGGCCCCACCACCCTCATAACCTCCCAAGGGAGGTTGGGTGGTTACCCAACTTCCACCATGAGCTAACACTTAGAGTAAGTTAATAAAAATTGTAGTGTAGTTATAAAATAAACTTCCACAATTTTTATTATCAACAATCATGTAAACGCAACTCCGAAACAGGAGTTCCTATGTAATTACCGGCGCTATGGTTCCATCGGTGCCCTCAGAATTCGATTCCGGGCACCGGTTCAAAAGATATAAATTCCCGCTCGCTCGTTCACTGAACGTACCCGAGCCAAACTTCGCAAATTAATTTCGGGCACACCGGGCCTCAGAATCAGGCACCGTCAGAAACTACGTTCTTTTAAAAATCCAAAGAAAATTATGAAAAAATTTCCCTTGAAATTTCCAGGTCTTTAGATTACTCCCACCTCAGGGCTTTACGTCCCCGTAAAGCTTCAACACAAACTAGGGTCACAAAAGCGGTACAAAGTATGCATCTGAGCCTTCCGCTCCTATGTTCTCACCTGGAGGTTTCCGTACTGCCAAAGAAAGTGCACCTGAGGAATCGATCATCCTCGTAGGATCTACTCTTGTCGATCCTCGATCCCCACTGGAATCTCCGTGAAAGACACCCCATCGCCATCATCCAGCTCCTCATGGTCGATGGTATGCGAAGGGTCGATCACGTATCTCCTCAGTTGAGATTTGTGGAAGTCGTCGTGCACCTGGTGCAACTGCGGTGAATGGGTCAAGCGGTAAACCACCCCGCCTACCCAGCTGGGGACCTAAGAAGGTCCGCTGAACCCCAGAGATAATTTTCCACCTTGGCCACATCTCCGTAAACCTCGTCGAGGTGAGACCCGTATAAGGACGTGATCGTCATCCTCGAACTCTAGAGGTCTCCATTTTCTGTTAGAACTGGAACTCGAAAGGCTGCTGCCACGAGGGTAAGGTTGACCAACTCAAGAGTGATCGGTCGCACCATCCTGTGCAAGAGTTACCCTGCGCTGCCTGGGGTTTCCTTTTCCGCCGACCAAGGAAAACCCATCCCGACGTTTTCCTAAAACCGTCAATTTGAGTATGAATAGTTATTGCCCATTCCATACTCAAACTAACGTTGTAAGGCCTCGACGCTTCCACCAAGAGATTCCAACCGAAACTCTCGCCTCGAGGGTCTGACCACACCATCGGCGTAAGTGTGATTATCGAGTCTCCTCCCAAGGTCTCTCCAGACGTGAGGGTCAAGTCCACGGCTTACCGGAAACTGTAGGTCTGGAACAAGATTTGTGAAAGCAAGGAATGATTCACATCGACGTCCGTTACTACAGCAGCTAGTAGTGGACATAGACTGTCCATTGAATCATTTCTAGAGCCATTAGGTCACACCCCTTGACCGCATGCAGCCGCACTCTTCTTTCGCCCTCCAGCTCCCTGAGCCTGGTAGGAATAACTAAGGCGAGTGGCTGTACAATGTTAGGATGTACACCACCTCATGCTGCTCTCCTAACTCTGCCTCCACGTCTGCTGCTTCGTAGACTCATCTCTCTTTTAAGCTTCCTCTTCATTAACACGCCCGAGTCTCTAAGACTGGCACTGGTTTCCTGTTTCTTACTGTACTACATAGTCTTCATCCTCTCTTGGATGTCCTGGACCTCCTTTAGTCTCACAAGAGCTACTATGATTTCTTCATTGCCGATAAGAGAAATCCGGTCTCATCCCCTGGATGAACCACATTCGTTGCCTAATACAGTCAATTCCAACATGAATGATGCATTCATGCCATGGATGACGTCGTAAGGCCTCGACGTAACTACCAAGAGATCCAACTGTCACTCTCGCCTCCAAGGGTCGAGTCACACTATCGGCATCAGTGTGAGGTCACTGGGTCTCCTCCAGTAGAAATCTAGAAAGTGAGGGTCAAGTCAACAGTTTTAATCGGGACCACTCAGTATCAACCAAACAAAAGACAGGAAAGAAAACAAAGATAAGTGTCTTTTTATTATTGCAGCTCATAGTACAAGACACGAATATAACAGCAACATGGAACTAGAAGTACAATAAACGTATCCACTAGTTCCGCTCCTGTCCACCTGCTCCCGGAGCTCTACTGCCTTGGTGGCTCCTCCAAAGCATGCGGATCAACTGTACGAGGAGTCGGACAGTCACGTGCCAGGTGACCCTTTCTGCCGCATGAGTAACACAACCTGCTTCTGGCACGCCTAGCTCTGTTCCCACCCCGGGTGCCCCGCACCACCGGTCCTAAAACCCGAGATCGTCCAACTGCTAGTCTGGTCCTCCTGGACCTCTGCATCATCTGTCTACTTCCCACAGATGACTCGGCTACTTATCGAAAAAAACGCGGCAAAGGCAGAAGCTCCTATACACGCTCGGGGTGTAGAGCTACTGGCACAAACTCCACCCTGAAGAAGGTCTCGAAGTCTTCCCATGCGAAGTTCATCCCGTCGCAAAACTGAAAAAAGTGGCTCCACCACCTGTCTGCTGCTGCCTGAAGGAGGCTGGTAGAAAAGATCACCATGAAGTCTGCCGGTGTCCCCACTAGCCTGAATACTCTCACCACAGCCTTCATCCAAACCTCAGCCGCATGCGGGTCCGTCTCTCCCCGGAACCTGGGTGGCCTCTGGCGCTGGAACTCGTGCAGCGCGCTCAAGCGTCGTGCATCGCCTACGGTTGGGGCTGGTGGCATCGGTGGCCCAACGTCTAGCAGTACCGCTGGTGCCTCAACTGCAAGAGGGCCCTGTACCGAAGCCTCGTCGCTCGACAGGCTGTCAGGACGCACATCCCTCTAGGCTCTAGCTGTTCGCCCGTGAAAAGGCATCCTGAAAGAAACATCGTGACACAGTCAAACATTTATACCTGGTGACCTGACCTGGTTTGAGCTGTTTTAAGGGAAAACCATTTAAAACACACACGCAATCAGTGTCTCGTGCACAAAGTTGGAAATCAGTTGTCAGGGTATACGTCGGCCGCCCGCACCAACACTGGACTCCCTGAACTGAAAACCACACTCGGTACTCTCAACACTATTGCTTCACAGAAAGAAACATCATAGTTATAAGTTCACCAGTAGAACCGAACTCCTCTGATACCAATTTGTCACGACCCGTCCTCGGGGCCCGTGCCATGACTACCCCAAGCCCGCCTTCCATAGGCCAGGGGCTGGCGACTAGCACTAAGGCGTAAATCCCGGTAAAAAGGGAAGGCATTGCCTTTGTAAAGTAAACAATCACACAGAGTACAAGCAGAATAAGTAAACACTAAGTAAAAACTGAGTACAACAGTAAGTGTGGAAAGTAAAAAGTGGCCAGAAATAAAGCCAAACTGTAAAGTACAACTCAAAAGGGAAAACAACAACTGAAAAGTAAAGCTGCTACGCCGAGCTATCCACTAGAAATCCCACCTGAAGTGTGGGTACAGATAGCTCCTCTTCTCCTCGGGTCCCGCCATCCCCTCCGAGTATGTCCCGCCCAGTGGTCCACCTCCGGGTACCGGGTCATAGTCATGTCCACCTATGGGTACCGTCTCGTCATGAGGTCCTCCTCCGGGTACCATCTCATCGTATAGTCCACCTCCAGGTACCGTCTAGTCCTCGAACAATCGGCCTCTGTCAGCACTGCCCGTCGACTGCAACCAACACAACGATGTGCGGGCATAACACGTGCAGGGGTGAGTATAACGATACTCAGTAGGGACCCCGATACCCTCAAGGTCTCACTAAAACCAACAAGGATAACCACATAGAAGATCTCAACAGATAACCTCTACTTAGGTATTTTCCCATACATATACGTAAGTTATCAAGTATCCCATCTCAATCATGAGGAAACACAAGGATTGTGAAATAAACGGATAACTACTACCCAGGTATATGCCCATACATATACCTAAGTTATCAAGTGGCCCATCTCAATCATGAGGTAAACACAAAGGTAAAAAGTCTCACCTCAAACCAGGATTTTCATTATCGAAACCGTAACTGCTGAAGAGCTCCGTTTATAGAGTGTACAGTGGTCCTGTCACGACTCTGAGGTACTGCTCACTAACCTAAGACTGCTGAAGTAATCCTCCTGTCGAGTACCGCGGGTCAGCCACCCAGACACAGTAGTGCTTCCCGCCGAGGTATGTCACCCAAACACAGTAGTGCACACCCCCATGTAGCCTGCTGAGGTACTCTCCGGACGAGTACCGCGGGTCTGCACTGTCACACAGGTAGTGCTCCGTCTGCCATGGGTCTGCACCTCATAAAGTAGTGCTCCGTCCACTGGGCTAGTCGACTCACTCCAAGTCGAGTCGGTCAAGTAGTCTTCAGGTCTCATCCAGTTACACGGTCTCTGTACTCCGCACGCTCGTCACTGGGAGGGTCCGCTCCACGAGCTACAGGTCGATACTCCAAGTATCTCAAAGTCCCACGAAGAAAAATCTCAAAGGACCGCCTCGTCATAGGGGTCTCAACACAACAGAGGTCGCGTCAATCGGACGTCCGGTCTGTGAGTTATTAGCCTTTTCATCCTAGGGGCCCGGTTGGTTTCGTGAGCGAACCAAACTCAGCCGTATCTCAACTGTACCTCGAACTCTCATAGGGTATACTCATAGGGACCGTTTCTCAACGAGATCACCAACACCGATGACGGTTCGTCAAACAGACGTTCTGTTAGAAAGGTATCAGCTTTTCCGTTCCAGGGGCCCGGTTGGATTTCGGTGCGATCCAACCTGGCCACTATCCATCTGCATCCAAATCTCGGGCGGAGAATGCCAAAAGTTCCATATCGTCAACAGGAACTCAACGCAACATACGGCGCGTCAATCGGACGCCCGGTCTGAGAGTTATTTGCTTTTCTCGTTCTAGGGGCCCGGTTGGTTTTTAAGGAAAAACCAAACCGACCGTACTCCACCTGCGTCCAAACCTCAGGAGGAGTATGCCAAAAGATATGTATCATCAAGAGGAATTCAACGAAACAGACGGCGCGTAAATTGGACACCCGATCTGTTAGTTATTGGCCTTTCCATCTCACACCCACCCTGGAAAACTTTCCAAAGGTCACTCATCCTGATCACTACTCCTGGCCAAGCACGCTTAACTATGGAATTTTAACCACGTAGGCTCCCGAAAAGGAAGGTGCACCTTGAGTATAGTATATCGAAACGACCGTATCGATCCAAGGATCGCGTTGCCGCTGACGGCGAGTCGTTTGGAGGCCCGTAACTCAAGATACAGGCATTTGACCAAAAGTGGTCCGAAACTGGGGGTCTGGGCCCGGGCCGACCCAGCCCGACCCCCCCTGGGTCGGCCGAACCAGGTCGACCCGCCATGGGTGGCGACCCGGCTCGACGACCCGGCCCGGCTCGGAAAACCCGTCCTGGCGCGGCGGCGCGGGCCGGTGCGGCGGCGCGGGCCGGCACGGCGGCGCGGCCTGGGCGTCGTTCATGTGCCGCGCGTGGGGGGCAAATCCCCCGCCTATCCTCAGCTGGCGGCGCGACAACCTACCGCGCCTAAAGAAAAAATGGCCCCCCTCACGTGGGGGCCTACCTTCGAGAAAATGGGGGGCTGCCTGCCCCCCCTTTGTGAAACCTGCCCCCCTCATAATGGGGGGCCATTTAGGCTGGCCGGGGGAAATTATTTCCCCCGGTTTTCTCCCTTCCAGCCGGCCCGACCTGGCCGGCCAGTTCTTCCTCAACGGGACCGGCAAGGCCGGTCCCCCTTCCGGCTTCCGACACCGGTGGCCCGACTGGCCGCCGGTCTTCTTGTTCTGACGCGGCCCGGAACTGGTTGCCGACTTCGTTGTCCGGTGCGGTGCGACGGCACCGCACCCCCCCCCCCCCCCCACCGTGGCCCCACTCCGGCCACGACGCCTTCAACTTTCTTCGACGTGGCGCGACGGCGTCGCGTCCTTGCATTATTTAACGACGCGGCGCGACGGCGCTGCGCGTTTCTTACCGCATGATCTTGCGCAGTGCGACGACACCGCGCCACACCCGTTTCAATCCACAACAAAATCAACATGAAAGGAGGAGGGTCAGCCGTGTTCGTGCGGTCCGGCCCCCTCGCGTTATTTTCTAACAATCGGCCTTTAATGAATGATAAAATTTCACAATCTTTTAAATTAAATAAAAATATTTGAAATCAAGGCCCGAAAAATATAAACCTTCAAGTTCGAAGGAGAGATCCACATAACTTTAAAAATTTAAAACTCCTACCTTGATTTAAGAGGTGACGAGATTCGGCGTCGCGAAAAGTGATGTCGCGGAAGAAGACGTCGTCGGTATTGCGGGTATGGCGTCGCAGAAGACGGTTCCCGAGAACGTGGCGTTCTTCGTCGATGTCTGATTGTTCTTCGTGTTCTTTGTCAAGAGGATGAAGAAACTTCAAGAATTCTAAGCCTTCTTTCCAAAAGCTCTCAAACAACACAACCCAACCAAAAGAAATAAGTTCTCCACTTATTTAATTAACTTCACATGGCTTTTGAAATTCAAGTGTTTGAAATTCAAAAGACTCACACAACTCACCACATTAGAATCAACTCATTTAAGACATAAGTTATAACTAAGTTAAAATCATTTAAGTGGGAGTTGAGGGGTTTTAGAGGATATGAAGAGGTGGGGTTTGTGTGGGCCCCACCACCCTCATTTCCTACCAAGGGAGGTTGGGTGGTTACCCAACTTCCACCATGAGCTAACACTTAGAGTAAGTTAATAAAAATTGTAGTATAGTTATAAAATAAACTTCCACAATTTTTATTATCAACACTCGTGTAAACGAAACTCCGAAACAGGAGTTCTTATGTAATTACCGGCGTTGCGGTTCCATCGGTTCCCTTGGAATTCGATTCCGAGCACCGGTTCATAAGATAGAAATCCCCGCTCGCTCGTTCACTGAACGTACCTGAGCCAAACTTCGGAAATTAATTCTGGGCACACCGGGCCTCGGAATCAGGCACCGTCAGAAACTGCGTTCTTGTAAGAATCAAAGAAAATTAAGAAAAAAGTTCTCTTGAAATTTCTGGGTCTATACATATCATCTCACGAAAATGGGATATATGTGGATCCCTCCAAGTCAACTGCAATAGAAGGATGACTGAGGCCAACATCGGTGATGGATATCCATAGATTCCTTGGGTTAACTAGATATTATCGCTGATTTTTGAGAAAGTTTCATGATTTTCAAAACCAATTACCTAGATAACTAGGTAGGTATTCATGTTTTCATGGATTGATCAAAGAGAAGATAACTTCGGGGAGTTTAAAAAGAAGGCTTAACAATGTGTCTGTGATCACACTACCCACATGTGGAGAACATTTTGTGGTATTTAGTGATTCTTCAATAAAGGGCCTGAGCTATGTGTCGATACCAAATGACAAAGTATTTACTTATGTTTCAATGAAATTGAATGTTAATGAGAAAATCTATCCAACACATGATCTGGAGTTGGATGTAGTAATTATTGCTTTGAAAATTTGGCAACATTACCTATTTGATGTGAAGTGATAAATATATATGGATTAGAAAAAGCCTCAAGTATATATTTACACAGAAAGATCTAAATATGTTCCAATGAATATGGTTATATATGATCAAAGACTATGATTTCTCAATCCATTACCACCCTGGGAGAGTGAAAAGGGTGAAAAATGATCTAAGTAGAAAGGACCTTGAAATTCAATCACTATTGGGAATTGAAAACGATCCAATATTCTTTAATTTGACGAAGATTGACATGGGAATCCCAAGGAAGGGATCATTATTAATTCTTTCACAAATTATTTCCTAATAATTTCTTTTGGAAATGATAAATGATGCTCAAAAAGATGATATAGTAATTTAGAAGAAAGTGGAAACTATTAGAAAAAGGAAATCATCGGAGTTCAATGTTAATGAAGAAGGAATTGTGAGATTTGTGTTAGTACTGTGTGTTCCATCATGTATGGAGTTAAAGAAGGATCGTTGAGTATACATCAATGTTCTTGGTTTGTTTGAAAGTGAAGGCTGAGAGGCATAAGTCTAAAGGGATGACGCAAACATTACGTATACCAACATGGAAATGGGAGAACATCATCATAGACTTTTTCACCAGACTTCTAAATAAATCGAAATGAAACAATGATATCTCGGTGGTTGTGGATCATCATACAAAGACTGCACACATCATTACAATTTGAGAGGATTTATCATTGGATCAAATGGCATGGATATACATCATAGAAGTTGTAATGTTGCATTGGGAACCCCTGTCAATTATATCCGATTGAGATCCAAGATTCACCTCTATGTTCTGGAAGAATCTTCAACATTCTCTGAATACTGATCTGAACTTCATTATGGCTTGTCAACCTCAAACTGATGTCCAATCAGAGTGGACTATCGAAACAATTGAAGACATGTTGAGAGCTTGCTCAATGTATTTCAAATGAGGATAGAATCCACATCTTCTTCTATCTATGTTCTCCTATAATTATAGTATCCACTCAATAATACAAATGGATCCTTATAAATCCCTTCATGGGAAGAGGTCAGAACTCCAAAATGTTAGGACGAAGTTGTGGAGAAAAAACTCTTAGGTCCAGAAATGGATGAATAAATTGTAGAGAAGGTTAATACCATCAAGTATCATGTTAAAGATACTTAGAGTCGACAAAAGAGCTATGCTGATATTAGTCGATGAGACCCAGTGTTTGGTATTGGAGACATTGTATTCCTCTACATATCACCATGGGAGAGTGTTTTGAGATTTGGGAAGAAGGGAAATCCTAGTCCAAGTTATATCATCCCTTTATAGATCATTGATAACATTGGAGTAGTGGCCTATTGACGAACACTCCCACCGAACATATATCAAGAACATGAGGTATTCCATGTATCACTCTTGAGAAATTACATACCTAAACCAACACATGAACTCAATATAGTGGTGTTACCTTTGAATAATGACCTATTCAATGAAGAGAAGCTGGTGAAGATCTTAAATCATAGGGAAGAAGTTCTACAAAATAATACAATTTCCCTTGTCAAGTTGTTGTAGAGAGTCCACTATGTTTAATGATGTGACATGGGAATCAGAGGATATGATGAAGTAGAGATACCATCATCTGCTTTAGTGTGGGAAAACAAAAAATAGAGTGAGAAATTTCTTAAGGGGGGAAGAATGTAATGACCACAAAATATATTAAAGAAAATTCAACTAGATCTAATTAAATGTCTTATTATGTAAAATGGTTTTATAAAACATATTAACTTCATTGGTTTTATGTTTTAGGATTTTAAAATACCATTAATAATATTAACCTTTGGTAATATTGTTGTTGAATAGTGATCATATGAATTTTTTAAATATTGGGATTTAACAAATCTAATTTACTAGGACAGAGGAAGCGATGAACTCATCTAGTAGAGTTTCTCTATATGAAGCCCATTTGTTAGAGCTCGAAAAGGATATGGATTCACTGTGCTTCTCTCTTGAAAAATCCCAAGCCGAACTTCAACATGTTAAGCTTGTACAGAAATTCCTACAAAATAAATGGAAGTTAATTGAAATTACCACCCGAACTATGTTATCTGAGCCTGCCCAAGAGTCTATCACTATTCCACACCCAACCATTAGGTTTGATGTAGTTGTTTTAATGGGTTATGTAAAAAGGACCTACCACTATGATTATGTGAATTATTTTTGTAATGAGAATATACATTAATTTTACAATTGTTACTTTGTAAATAGTTTTTAAAAAACATATATTTGTTTAGGTAATATTCAATTATGAAATCTATTTTGATGAATTAATGGATTTTTTTTAAAATAAATAATATTTTAATTAAATATTATTATTAAATTAATTTTTATTAAATTCAAATGATTGTATAATTTTTATAAACACAATTATAATTTTTATTAATGTTTGAAAGCAGTTTTTTTCTAAATCCATGAATTTTAAATAAATGTAAGTTTTTTATTGTAAAAGTAAAAAAATTAAAATTTTGTGAAAATTATTTAGATAAAATTAATATTATTATTGGAATCAGGGTGTCGAAATTATCCAACTGTTTATTTTTCATAATTTTATGAGGCAGTCCAATTTTGGTTTAAAAATTGAATACCATTTAAATATAAAATGTGTTTTATGATATCATAATGACCCAATAATGATGTAATAAAAAAATATAAATTATTTTCATACAACATATGTTTTACATTTAATATAATATGATTTTATATTTGTTGGATTAATTTTAGGGTGCCTTAGTGGTCCTTCCCGGACCTATAAAACATTTTATCTTTTAAAATGATTTCCTTGAAAGTGTGACTCACATCCACATAAGGAAGCATAATATTATAAAAATTTCTATCATTTTACTTATCAAATAATTTTTCCAATTCCGTTTGGAAATAATACTAGAAGAAAACCATGGGTTTCTTTTTGGTTTTGATTAGTTTAATGTGTGGTGTCCAAAACCTAAACAATAAAGAATTCACTCTCTTTCCTTATATAAACCCACCCATGCTCCCAGTTCACTTCACTAAAAACCTTTCGATTAGGTCCCGATTATTCCCTCATTTCTCTAGTATCCTCCCAAGGCTCCCTAATATCCCATTAAGCCTCTATCAAGCCTCTCCCAATCCTTTGGGATCACAATTACTAATAAGGGATTTCTTCATTTCTCATTTTTATCCAAATTTCATTATCTTGTAATGACCTTTTATTTTCAATTATAAATATTGTGGTATGACTTATTACCTCTCCCATTCTTCCCTCATTATTTTGAATGATTATAGACCCATTTCTCTCTCATTAATTTCTCTAATGTACTCCTATTACAATGCTCAAAATTCTGTAAGGGATTTCGCTCTCCTCATTTTTATTCAAGATATTACTTTATATTATGCATCTAAATTCAATTACATATGATGGGAAATGTATATATATGACCCCCTTACATTTCATTTCATGAAAATAT
The DNA here is from genome assembly GCA_963277665.1 of Viscum album. Taxonomy (NCBI): domain Eukaryota; kingdom Viridiplantae; phylum Streptophyta; class Magnoliopsida; order Santalales; family Viscaceae; genus Viscum; species Viscum album. Next base: position 393,910,937 of record OY728151.1, on the reverse strand, counting down.
GATGATATACACCTTTCACTCTCATCAACTATTATTATAAATTCTTATGTCACATTGGTATGCTGTCGAAATTGCACCGCGATTCTCCAAGCCAAAGTTATTGTGTTGTGAATACCTTTCCCATTTATCTATAGATTGAGTTAAATTTTATGAACAATTTCTTAATGATTTTAATTTTTAATGTATGAATTTTACATTCCATTATCATGGAATAAATGATGATTTTTATGGAATCCATGTTGTATGATCTATGCGCCACACTTATGCATGAAATGAAACGATTAAGAAGGGTGTGACCTAATAGAACTTCAATGCATTGGGTATAGATTTGTATCATGATATGTCAGGTGAAATGAGGTTTTACTCGTTCTCCATGTGCAATGAGCCCTGGCTCATGCTAATATCATGTCAAATGTTTTTACCATATTTCAATGTTAGGATAATCATGCTACATCATGCCCTTATGTTCATGTTTATATTATGCTCCATTGATATGCCTATTCCCTAACATGTAATTTATTATTAATTTTATTTCTTTGTTACTCCCATACTTTTCTTTACAACCCAACCTTTTTTATGCATGTTCTCAGGTTATCCCGTATAATGCTAAGTACGAAGGAATGTGTATAGTCATGTAAAAGAAATTTTTAATAGAGATCTGTATTTCAGGTTTTATGTTGTTATGTAATTTTCCTAAACCCAAAATACACCATACCTCTCTATCTTATATATTTTATGAAGTGAATATCTTATTTTATAAATCATGTTTTATGTGTGAAATAAATAGAAGGTTTATTATACTAACAATGGGCACAAATGCTCATCCAATACTCCCCACACCCAACAAAACCTGATTGTGGGAAGAACTCCACTCAAGAGGCAATTAATAGATCCCTGATATATTGACACATCTACAACCCCACAATTAGAAGCTAGTGGAATGTAAATGACAATTCCTCTTTTGGCCACACTGCTTGAAGAACTTCTCGATGTGACCCAATTGGTCATATCACTAGAATGACTTTGGAAGATTATGGAAGGATGTATTCAAATTCCTAAACCAAACAAACTAAAAGAACAAGAGATAGTGGTATGAATAACAAGGATGATGAAAAAAAATAATACTTTTAATAATACTTTCCTCTTGAGAAATCATCTCACCATATGGGGAAGCTTCACAAGCACCAATGGAATAAAGATTTCCGTCTACTGCTAACTTTGGTTCAAGAAACAACTTGGCTAGAAAGACTTCATCCACTAGCTCCCCAAATAAAAATTCCCAAGACTAGATACATCTCTCCCAGATCTCTAAATGAAGACTCCAAATGGATATCATAGTTCTCAGCTGATCATTGGATGTTATCTCTTGATAAAATGAAACAAAATATTTAAAGTGATCAAAATAGTCCATCACCATCCGTTGAACTTTTTGATCATCCATGAGCTATACCTCTTTCTTTTCCATCAAATCCTATGTTTCAAACCATAAGATAAAATATATCTTAAACACTTCCCAGGACATTGATGGGATGATCACCATCCATGGATCCAATCCTAGACCCTCAAAACTAACCTGAAGCAACTCATACCCTTACGACATCAAGAGATCGAAAATGCATGAAAACACATTTGAATTTATAAATCCACTAAAGAACCTCTAATAAGCCTTCATCTCCATGAAAAACTAGAAACAAAATGGAAGAACTAGATACTTCTACTCCATTGGTTGTCTGGGCATGGTCAACATATTTAAAGGATTTACTGGAAAACATTTGGACATTTCTAGGATGAATAATATAAATAACATTAAAGATAAAAAAATAAATAAACCCCAAAACAAAATTCAACCAAAAATAACATTCTAATCCAGTTCATTTACTCCAAAACCAAAAATCATAATAAAATCAAATTTTTCTCAAAAAACACCATTTCTATTCCATTTTAAAACCAACTTCTTCCAAGTACACTCTTCAATTCAGAAAACCCACATCCAAATCCAATTTTAAACACTTATCCTCCTTATAAAATAAAACTAATTCTATAAAATCATTTTTCTTTTGAAAACCCCTGTTCCAAAAATCCATTTTCATTTTAAAATAAACTCACACCCACCAAAATAAAACCAATACACAACTCACATAAAAATTCTTGAAATAGGGAACTAGTGGTCATGAATATCTCAACGACAAGGTTAAGCGGAATAAGCCCCATGTAAAAACCATCCACTAGAATAATCTTGAACCATGAACTTGGGCTTCACATGAGTTGGTACAACATGAAATCTCACCTTTTAACATTAGTTCAATTCCAATTTCATCCACCAGACAAGAAAAACCGAAGGAAAACCAATATCCAAAAGCCAAGAATCCAAAAAATACCTAAGCCTTAGACTACACCATGTAACTAGATCATTAGAGTAAGGAAGAGTTCATGATTTTTTTCTAGTAAAACCCTCTCAAGTAAAAATAGTCCTATAACCATTCTACCCGACACCCTAAAAAATAAGGCCTACTATGAATATCATTTTTCCAAAATCCAACCAAGGTCACCCATGATCCTACTTATAAGACACCAAGAATAAAACCCAAGCATTACCACTTAAATTTTTATGGGTATTGGATCTGATACCATTTATCATGAACCAAGCGTAGATGTCAGTCTACTCAATGTTGAACCAGGCATGCGACAATGCTTGAGAGGCATTTCTGATCATCTCATGATGTTTATTAGTGATATAAATCAATGATAATCTATATGTGAATGATATTTTCCCATAAACACCTGAAATAAAAATCTATATATGGAATGAATCAAAACTAGTAGGATCCATAATCACCGAATACAATAAATTCATTAACAAGACCCAAATAAAACTGCAAAAAAATCAAAATTCAAATCTAAAATAATACTAAATCCAATCAGGAATGACACGATCTCCACATAACCTTTTGGTTACCAAAATCTATAATACCATGTAGATCTATTGGAAAACCTGAACAAAATCCCAAACATCCAAATTTTATCTTGTTTACTGACACTGACTGGAGTGACTGAGGTGTGAATTTAAATAGCTCAGTAGGCAAGAAAAACAGAATATCTACATTTCATCTCCACAAATATTCAACAAACACTAGTTTGAAAAACCTTTTGGAAAATATATTTTTTATAATTTTTACGAAACAAGAATATTTTTCATGGAAAATATATATTATAAAACAATCCACATATCCTTCTTTTATTTATGATTTATTAAAATTTAAAAAAATCTCAATAACCCAATAAAAAAAATATACCACACCTAGTGATCAAAGGGAAATGATGAAAATAAAAGAAACAACCAAATAATGAAAATACAAGTAGAGAAGATAGCCAAAATGAAGCAGAATAAACCCAAACAAACAGATATGTAAACATAGGAATTTACTAAACATTTCGAGAAGAAATATTTGGATATACTTGATTCGTACTCACCTATTAGTTTATGGTACAAATCCATTTTCAATAACCAACTAAGATACTATAAAGTATCCTCACTAGTGGAAAATTCCACCTAGCCTCTCAACAAATAATTGGGGTACAAATATTTCATATTAGGGTCAATAAGAAACCATCACTTGACCCTCTACATAGTTCCCAAGAATCCCACGATAATAGTACAAGGGAGAATAAGGAGGTCATAAAATGATTCATATTAAAAATATCCCATATATTACACTTTTCATTCCATTCCCAATCCCCAACACCAACTATGTGAAGACCCTCTAATCATAATGATGTCCATAGGGGTGTCTATCACACATCGAACAACCAAAAGATCCAACTGAACCTACATGTGTCTTGGGTTTTAAAACCAATTTCCAAAACAGTACCAGATGCCAACCAAACCATTATCATTTCCCATATAAGTCTATTAACCAAAACATTTTCAATGTTTATATAAAAACATAAAAAATTCTTGATAGGTTCCAAATTGGCGGTGATATCATTTAGTTCCAATTACACATCAAAAGATACCAAATGAGCCATGATTTTTAAAACTCATTTTGAAACCACCTTGGGGATCACATAGAAACCAATGAACCATATTCAAACAATTGGTGTTTTAGAAGAACCATTTTAAAGATGAGGGACAAATAAAAGGAATGTGTGGAAGGAAATTTTCATTGAAATTATGGTTTTATGATGAGTATCATTTTATAAGGCCATTATCATTTGTGTGACTATCCATATTTTCACCCCATGTGCATATGAATATTACCAAATTAAATTGATGTCCTATAATAAACCATAAATGTACCCAAAAATAAATTTAATGTTCCACCATTACAATTAACACCAAGAACACAACTCACACATATTCTTTGAACCACAAATATGCGTTAGAATTACCAAAAAAAATCTCAATTCACTTAGAAAACTAAATTACCAAAAATCAACCTTGGAAAACATAAATCGAAAACACCCAATTTAATTATTAAAACCCAATTATAATATCATCAAAAAATTGGTATATATATATAGTAAAAATCACTGAAATCCTTTAAAATCCCATTTTATCAAATTTACAACATGAAAAAAGTACTAGAATTCATAAAAATAAATCAAAAATAATAGAAAAATTTATAAATTAATTATAAAATCCCAAGAATCGAATTTAATGTTCTTAAATGGAAATAGTTGGAGACGTTTACCTCAAAAATGTGTGAAGGAAGTACCACTCAATGATTGGGAAGAACTAATTCCATGAGACTCTATGCACGCCCTATATAAAATAGTCACAAGACAAACATTGACCCTCAACCCTAGGGTTCATACAATAGAGAACCATAATAAGAGAAACCATGAAACAAGGGAGGGATAATAGAAGATAAGGAAATTGACCAAGAAATATAAAGGAACTCACCCTATATGCTTGAGTTGGAAACCATTGTAGAAGGAGAGATAAACGGGATGGGGTTTGGGAGCCCCACGATGTTCCTATGTTGAAAAGAGGAGTGAATGGTCTATTGTGGTTTAAAAGTGAGAGGGGGAAGTTGTAATTTTTTATTTTTAAAGATATATATATAACATGGAATGGACTCAAAAATTTCTAAACCATGCACCAATAGTGCACACACTACTAAAAAAGGATGGCACCTTCATTGGAAATCCACATAGTGTGAAAAATTATGCACCAACCATGAAATAGTGTTCTTTCAGAAGATACATCAACCCTCACACACATGAAACACATTTTCAACTAACCATGAAGATTTAATGCACCTCTCTTCTTCACCAACAAAGAGCCAAATGGTTTCTCAGTTTCCTCACACATTTTAGGTCAAACCATTACCAACCATTACATGTCAAACTGTGCAAGAAGAAATTGACCTAGAAACACCTTAAACCTTAGATATCAGCCCTATTTCACCTCAAAATCGTGAACACAAACCATTAACAGGGAAAAAAGTAATCAATGCCTCCATAACTCAACACAATTCTCCAGGAACTCAACTCAAACCTCATTAGAAAGATCAAACCTCAAGAAATAATCCAAATATATGAAAAATAGTGGTTGGGGTGTAAAATTTATAAAATGAATCCCTCATGATGTTGTTAATGAACCTATTATTAGGACATGATAATGTTGATTATGCCCACAGGTGTATTGTTGATTCATGTCCCTTATTCATCCCCTTAAAAAACATGTATACGGCCCATTTTTCGTATTTTTTAGGTGACTGTATGTATTAAGGGAAATGTAAAATCTTTTAGGTAGATAAAGAATCATAATTTTAATAATTTTTATGATTTGTTAAGTATAAGAGATGTATGATCCTAGTTTTCCAATGATTATAAAACATCCAATCCTTGAATTTATAATTATTATGTTTTATTCTTGAAAAAGATGTTATAGTCATTTAACAATATATAGGGTCTCTACAGTTGTTATCAGTGGTTAAATTTTTGTAATTTGGGAATTATAATTATATAACATTAGTAAAATCCATTTGTATAATTATATTTATAGGTTATCAACCTAAAATATTTGTTTTAGAATAAGTCTATATAATTTTATACCATAAGATTTGGTTTTAGCCTTGATTTTCACATAGAACTAAATTATTTTTTCATTCATTGTTGAATTATATTTTCTTTAAACCCATTATATATTTTAAAATTGTGGGAATTGGGAAAAACCAATCAAAAAATCCAAGTGAGTGACACTGAAATGATTATCAAAATGATATCCCTAATGTCCTGGGATGTGGAGTAAACAATTTTCTAGCAATGATTACACAACAATCTTAGGCTATAAATTTTAACCTAAAAAATGGTTAACATCCACATTATCCCAAGAAAGAAAATCTGTCCATTGATTCCTTTATGTGGAAATTACCACTGATATATAGTTTAACCTACAAACCACTTGTCATGTATTAGTGTGATGACTAAATTTAGAATATATTTTCAATGCTCCTTTTTTCTAAGAAGGAGAAGGTGATTATGGTCATCTACTATTTATATATAGAGGTCGATTAGTGGTTGAAATTGTTAAATAACACAGAGACAAATGATTAAATGCAATAGATAGGGTAGGAGGAATTTAATAAAATACTTCCATAAAATTATTTAACTCAAAATATTCATAAAACTATGGAGAGAGAATTATTAGTGGTGAATCAAAAGTAATGTGAACCTTTCATTACATATGAGGAAAAATTAAAAAGTCTTAAAATATATGCATCAATATTTTTTAACAAGCATTTGTGGTTTAAAAAAACACATTTTAAAGGCCCTAGAAATCTAAGACATAGGAAGTTATGAAGAATTAGTTTGATATTCTCTTAATGTAGATATAAAATTTGGAGAATGCTCCCATGGTTATGGAGTTATGAAGGGAATAATGGAGTTTCAAGGTGGCGGGTCAAATTAAAAAGGAGGAAAGAGGATACAACCAAAAACATGTCAAAATTTTGGGTTGAAACATCATGGGAATTACCTCAAATAATGGGAAAATTCTTTAATTGTGGGAGAGAATTTCACCAATATCATGAATTTCAAAGAGACATGAAAAATCTAACCAACCTGATGGAGGAAAGGAATTCACCTCATAATTCACCACTCGTGGTTCAATGCTTTAGATTTAGGGACCAAGGTCATTATGCTATCCATTTCACTATACCACGGTTCTCTGAGGTTAATCAAGATTAACAAAAACCATATCCGAAGGAGTAAGGGAAATAATATGTCATCACTACTATTGAACTGGAGAATGAAAATGAATTCTTAAAAGGAACACTTCCCATTCACTCAAAGATGAAAAATGTTTTATTTTTATCTATTTTTCCACATCCTTTTTTATAATACATATTCTCTAGAACAATTTAATTGAATCCCCTATGCCATGAAGTAGATAAAACTGTACCTAGTGGTTTCATCTTTGTAGCTGATGTGTTGTAATATTCTCTTATTAAAGTATGTGGGAAGATTATTCCAATGAATTATGTAATACTTACCTTGGTGGAAATTGATACTTTACTTTACATGGATTAGCTCCCATTACAAAGAGTAAGCATCAATATTTTGGAAACGTAAATAAATTTTCATATTATGAACTATTCCATGAGCCTCTACAAATGCAAGGATGATAAAAAATTTCCATTTTAAAATCCCCCAATGATGTGTGCATTGATACATTGTGAAGATGAATACCTTTCCCAAATTGGTTGATTCAAAGGATGATATCAACCTAGATGATATTTTCATTATGAGGTAGTAGATTGATTAATTTTCTAAATAGTTAACCAAAAATCCCCTAGATCATGGTGTGGACTTATCAATAGAGATTATTGTTATAGCGACACCAATATCAAAATGACCTGATAGGATAACCCTTATAGAACTGGAATAGTTAAATAATCTTGTAATATATAATGTGGATGAAGGTTTAATATTAACTTTTACTTCTCCTTGGGGTCTTTTAGTTCACTTTGAGTGAAATAAGGATGGATCAATATAGTTGTGTATCAATTACTAGGAGCTCAATAATATCACTAGAAAGAAAAAGTATTCCCAATAAAGTATTTTTTTGACTTTTTTGATCAACTAAAAGGATATAAATACCTCTCAATGGTAGATCTTCATTTAATATATCATCAGTTTAAGGTGAATAAGGAAGATATTCAGAATACTTCTTTCTATTCATGGTATGTACACTATTATTTCATTGTGATTCCTTTCAAACATAATAATTCCCTTTAAAAATTTATGAATTTTATGATTAGAGTCTTTTATTGAATACCATGAATTTTTTTTGTAGTATTTATTGATGATATTATTTCTTAGTCTAAAGGACAATATTGACATGGAGATAATATAAGAATTGCGGTGGTGACATTAATAAAGGAGAAAATAATTTTGAAGTATAGAATGTGTGAAATTTCTATGTAGTAAGTCACATTCATGAAGTACATGATCTCATGTAAGGGAATTTATGTGGACCCTTTAATGAAAAATGAAATAGAAGAATTTCCCAAACCCAATAGTTTCCTGGAAATTTGTAGAAATTTTGGCCTAGTAGGTAATACTATTATTTTGTGTGAAATGTATCAAGATTTTCTATCCCTCAAACTAAGTTAATATGGAGAAAGTTTAAATTAGGTTCGGATAAAAATGTGGAGAAATATTTAATGATATCAAGAAGGGGCTAATCACTATTATTGTATTCACACTAAGAATACGTGGAGAATTATTTGTGATATATAGTAATGCTTCAACAAATGGCCTCAAATGTGAAATCATACAGAATTATAAAGAGTTCATAATCCTCATGATAGTTGAAGATCCCTGAGAAAAACTGCCTAACATAAGATCTTGAGTTAGATGTTGTTATCATTGCATTGAATAGTTAGACGCACTATATCTATGGTGAGATATGTGACATATATATGGATTACAAGAATCTATAGAATATTGTCACACATAAAGAGATTAATATGCATCAATGAATATAGTGAGATCTAATTAAGTACTATGATTCCCCTATTCACTACCATTTGGGAAAGCTGATCAAGGTTGTCGATTCCCCTAGATGAAAATAACATTACTCGCTTTTGATGATGTAGATTGAGAAAGACCCTATATTAATGGATATGTAAAGGATAGATCTGGAAATCAAAATAGTTTGGAATACATCCTTCCTTTCCCAAATTAATTCCCAACAATCTATCCAAAATTAGATCAAATACGTGAAAAGTGATGATCTAAATATTCAATAGAAGGTGAACGTGTTAAAATAATAGAGGCAACAGGAGTTCCACATTGATGAAGATGGTTTCATTCGACTTGAAGCTAAACTTGGTTTTCCTCTATCACCTAAAATAAAGAATGATCTATTGGATAATGTACATATATCATCATTTTCCATCAATCTTGGAAGTACTAATATGTATCATAATCTTATAGATAAATTTTGGAAGGACAACATGAAGAATGATATCGCAGAGTACACATCAAATTGATTTGTATATCAGCTAGTTAAAGTATAACTAAAAAGTCTAAAATAATGATGAAACAATTTCATATACCGATGGGTTAATGGGATAATGTCACAAAGTACATTGTCACCTGTCAAAATATTACATCTAAAATAGACAATGTGATATGGTTAGTTGTGGATCAACTCAACTAGACTTACCACTTCATAAATATTATAGAATATTTATCACTTGAAATAATTTCAAACATATATTTAAAGAAAATGTTGTGGATACAAGGAGTACCACTATCAATCACCACTGATCATGATCCAATGTTTACCTATAAATTCTGTTAATCAGTAATCATTATTTGAATGTTGAATTAAATTTTAGTATGACCTATCACCCCTAAATTGATGGACATTATAAAATTACTATTCAAATGCTTGAGGACATGTTGAGATCCTACACAATTGAATTTAATGAAAGATGGGATAAAAACCTCCAATTATCTTAGTTGTAATATAAGAACAGATTCATCTCAAGTGTTCAAATGTCTCTATATAAAGCTTTATATGGGAAGATATGTATAACTCCCACTTATTGGGTTGAATTTTGTGAATGAAAGGTACTTGGTCTAGATCATGGGTACGATATTACAGGGAATGTTCAATACATCCAAATACATATAAAATATACTTAGAGTTGGAAGAATAACTATACTTTAAATTGTTAATAGAACGTGAATTTGATAATGGAGTCAAGATTTTCCTTCAAATATCAACATGGAAGAGATTAATGGGGTTTGGAAAGAATAGGAATCATAGAAAAAGGTATGTTATCCAATTTGGGATCCTTGAAAACATATGAGTAGTGTCCTACTAGAATTCACTTCCACCAAATATGGATCAAGTTCATGATATCTTCCATGAGTCACTCATGATGAAGTTCATACCTGATCCATCACATATAATGAATTTAATGGTGGTAAAAATATAAATTGACCTCTCATATGAAGGGAAACTAGTGATGATCTTGGATTGAAGAACAAAATTTATATTCAATAAGAAAACTCATCTTTTCAAAGTGTTTTGGAGAAACTATATGTTTGAAGAGGTGACATGGGAATAAGAGGAAACAATTAAATAGAAATACACTCACCTATTCTAAATTGAGAATATGAGTTTAAATTTTTATGGATCAAATTTATAAAGGGGAAAATAATGTAACAACCTAAATTTCATAAATGATATTAGTTTCTTGAAATAAATTCCTATTATATAATATTATATAAAAGTATACACAAACAAACCATAGAGAAACCAATAACACATTTTTTTCATTAATTAAGATCATTACATTATTCAAATACTAATCTAATTTAAATGAATAAAATCACAAAGGGAAATATGTATATAAATTATAAAAACTATTATTGGAAAATATGGATTTCCCCAGTCTGTTAGAATCATCACTAACATGAATACAATGTAAAAAACTAAACATAAATATTAGTAAACTAATAAATAGTATATAAAATATAAATATATAACCTCAATGGTAATTTATTTGGTTAATTAATTACGAAATTTAGAGGTATTTATAGGATGTGATTTGACTATTGTAAGAGTATCTTGACTATTAAGAATAGTAACATGACCGTTAGGAATAGTAATCTGGCCATTGGATTAGTAATTTCACATCAAAAAAATAAATTATCATATAAATGTTATTTATAATGATTAATTTAAGTAAATACAAATATTATAATTCTATAAAATAAATATCATCATTAAATAACTCAATGAAAATATAAGCAAATTTATATTAACCGTATTTTAATGGATTTTAGAAAATTGGTAATTTTCAAAATAAAAATTATAATTACCTATGATAGAAATTAATTTGGATAAAATGCATATTATACTTCAAATCATCCAAAAAATTCCAAGGGCTTTTTTTTGGAAATTTTATGAAATACATCAATTTTAATGTGAATAGTGAAAATACAGTTTTTCTTCTGAATATTGTGTCATAAATTAGATCATTTATGATGTAAAAGTGTGAAAATAATTTATAAAAAGTTATGTTCAGAAAAAATATATTTAATTTGACAAATAAGTCATTAAATAAATTAAACTTATTTTCCAAAAATTAAAATCATTTTCCAATGTCTAAAGTCAAAAATGATCATCTAAAATAACATTTTTTACACTTTCGGTATTAGTAAACAAATATAGAAAAACTATAAAAGGTTTCGATTCCTTAAAAATATTATACTATACTAAAAATGATTTTTATTGTCAAAATTTCATTATTAAAACAATTACCTTAAAGATAGTATTTTATTTATTATTTTATAATAAAAATACACATCTCCTCAAGCATAAATAACCATTCTACCTCCCCTTGGAAATCCATTCCTCCCTCACTTTTAAAATAAAAATATATACCCAAAATCCTCTCTTTTAATAATATTATAATATCTAGGGATTTTTTGGGTCCATCCATCTCCAATCATCAAAGGAGTTTAGTGCTATAGAGAACATGAAACATCGAGAAAAGGGTATGTTCTCATCAATTATTCCTCTCATTATCCATTCTTATTTATCATTTTATCCGCCATCTTTTAAACTTAAATAATATAAGTATAATTAATAATATTTTTACGATTATATTTTCGATGTTATACTACTTGAATTATTATATTTACATCATATTAAATTACCATACTTCCTATTCTATCTTTTTTGACAATATTCCTTTAACGGTTGGTAAACTACCATAGAGGACGTTGTAAATTCCATTCTTATCACCAAACCCATGGATGGATAAAATATATTATTTATGAAATATAAATTTATAAATATATTTTTTTATTCTTTTTTAATTAATTATAAAAATGTATAAATTACATTGACAGAAACAGTGAAATCGAAGTAAAGTAATAAATTTATTAGGACAAAAAGTTTTAAAAGTATCTTCCCTTTAACAAAGGAAATTAAGAAATATTTTAAAATGACAATAATTTGTAAATAGAATAAAAAATGAAAATAATTAAAATCTATTTCAGTGCTTTATTAAACCACATTTTCTTATTCGGGATGCATAAAAGCAATGAAATAAACATGTGTTTAAGGTATGTGGATTCTTGAACCAAACTCCCTTTCTTTGGGTTATCCCAATTTGACATATGTTTCTATATGTATATTACTATAACATATCTAAGATATCATTTTATTATTATTCCTTTTTTAGAGATATACATGATTCAACATTGAATTATATGTAAAAAAGTTATTTTTCAAAAATGATTTTCTTTCAAAAACACATATTTTACTCCTCTTGTGTTATTTCTTCTTCACTAAAGAATGATGATTCTTTTTCTGAATATATATTATCTTATTCATTTGGGACAGTAATATTATTAATGATATTATTTTTTATGAAATCCGTATGATACTCATTCCTTTCTGTGGGTTATATCATGAATACAATTGTTATAAATTCTATGTGTCATATATTATTATGTGAATATTATGATGTGGCGAGTGGGCCTATAATTATATATCCCTCCAATTAAGTTGATAATGTGATTTATCTGATGATATTATCCGTATAATGAATTTTAATTATGATATATTTATCCAAAATTATGATGTCTTGATTTATGAACACATGTCATGTGTGGATATGATGTTATATTTATTCACAACTATGTATCAAATTTAACCACTATAACAAGATGTTTTATTTTTATACTTTTCCACATTCCATTACTTCATCATATTTTTTACTTCAGTATTTTGGTGACTGTCTTATGCTTATTATATGATGATTTTGATTATTTTCATCCATTTATTATTGATTAATGTCCCATATTCCTCTCCTTACAAAGCTTTAAGATCATCCATTTTTTGAGGTATATCCTCAAGTAACTACATGTACTAATGATAACATGAAATATTTTAAGTGTTATTAGAAGAAGTATTTATGTAATTTTTATGATTTATTATGTATATGTTATGTATGATCCTAATTTTCTGAAGCTACTAAACCTTTCATCCACGAACTTATAATAATTGTATTGATTTTCTTTAAAATGATATAGTAGTCATGTACAAAAATGTCTGTTCAATATAGTATATTGAAAACCCAATTAATTTATTATAACCCAATATAAGGGAATAAAACATCATAATAACCATGATAATGAGAATTAGTCTTCCAATAATAAAAACCACAAATTTTTTAAATGCATTTGATAAAATATGGAAGTTCTAATGGACCATATCCTTTATGAAAAATAAGATAGGAAATAATTAAAAACATAAAAAAATATTATTTATTAAATGCTATTTGTATTATCATAAACATGTGCAATTGATCCCATTTGAATGGTCTTACCTAAGTATAGAACAAGATTAACGAATGAATATTTAAAATTGGTTAAAATAAATACGTGAATTACATCCCGTAATGATTAACCAATTTGATCCTTCAAAGTTTTCTTAAGGCTTGATGATCCATGAAATTTTCTATGATAATTTCTAATAATAATAATAGTAATAATAGTAATAGTTATTATATTAATAATAATATTATTAATTATACTAATTATAAAAATAAAATTAGTAATAATAATATTAATATAAATAATATTAATATAAATAATATTAATATAAATAATAATTATAGTAAAAACATTTAATTGATGGTCCTATAGGTTATAAGTAGAGGAAACTAAACACCCTTGTAATCCCATAAGGATAGGATTCACCACCTCCAATGTTTAACACACTCCATATATATCATTATACATTGATTTTTCAGAAGGCCCAATGGCCTGAAGGCCATTATATGGGTCCGCACCACTACCCGTGTCACTCATGCATCACAACCTTACATCACTATCAGTATCAACACCTTCCTATAACAGAACCTCCATCCCCTCTAGTTTCATAATAATCATAAATGTAATTATTTAGTGATTTGGAGGACCAAACTCACGAACACAAAAAACTAATAAATGAAAATAAGACATATACAAGGTACATGGGGTTGTAAATAAATTAAAAGATGTGAATTTCAACTTAAAATAGTAAATGTTACTCCATAAGATCTGTATCCAAAATTCCAAGGGAAAAATAAATTCATCTTATTTTATGTAGATATCTCTTTATTTTGAGGACCACTATAGCTTATTAGGTGAAAACACTCCTCAATTTCACAATAGGAAGTCACTACATAGTGTATTCATCAGAATACTATTATTGGAAAATAATCCTTCAATTGAGTAGTGTTGTTAGGAACTCCACCTGTTTTACCACCCATATTAGTGGAATTATTTAGTGTATGAGTGATAGAATAAAATTTTTCAGTGGCTCTATCCCCATATTTATTTATTTCACCATTCATCAGTGTTCTGTCAAACAACATGACATCAAAATATGAAGCATTAATTCACCCCAAATCATGTTTTCCCCACTATGGTGGACACAAAGTATTCCTCTCATGTACTAATATATTTATGATGTTCATGAGCTGATATATTGACCTTTAAATTAGATAGGTTGACATCAGTTTGAATCCCTGATCCTTGAGATCAACCACCCTGGGAGAGTTATCATTTCGTCCTTCAACTAAATCAATGTTTAATGGTTAACCTCATCTATTCATGACATAATAAACAAAAAATCACTATAACCATGTCTATTAAAGGAATCAATAATCAAGAAAAATTACATTATTGATACATTTTCCACCACAATATTGATCATATATTTTGAAATCTTATTCTAAACTCCATCCTTATAAGTTTTAGATAATATTCACTATCATTAATAAATTCATAATAGATAAGTGGATTACTAGCCTGCACACTCATATTCCTATGATTTAATTCACTTATACATGAATCATTCACCACTACTTTGATATCCTTCTTTTTGATAGCATCAGACATATAATCCTTGTTAGAACTACACTATATTTATGTACTGTTTATTATAGTGGGACTACATCTAGGTGAGTTAGTTTATTCACCCAAATCATATCATGATATTTATTCTCTTTGTTAGTTATTAGGAAATGATTACCCCTATCAACATACATGTGAACACTAAGAACACACAACTATTCCTTCTTAAATCATACTATATTTATCTCCCATTCCCCATCGACCTTCATGGCCAACACATTCTCCATTAAGTCCTTTCAATGTATAGGAACAAAAATGGGATGGTTAGAGATCAATGGTTATAGAGAGTCTCCTTTTCCACTCAATGGAAAATCCATTGACTAAGAATAGAATATTATACAACAGAATCACCCTGACAAAAATATGGGTCCTAAAAAGGCCATATAGTTGATTTCCACTTCTTCCTCTAGTAGATATGGAGTAAACCAAGTCTAATTAATGTTCCCCCCAGAAATGTCCTAAATTCAAAAAAAAACCTAATTCTCATCATCATAGTAAAAATAATCATCATCCTCATATGACTCCTCATGAAAAAATTTCTCAACCTAAACCTTCACTATTCAAATACCCTTAAAAGGGATTCCCCAATCTATATCAAACCATCATCAAACAATTGATTAAAATTCTTATATAAATTATCCATATGACCCTTAAATTTTAAAAATAGAATGTCATTTGAATAATAGTTTTCCCAAACCATTCCATTATCCCTTTCATCCTTAGTAGGAATTAATTTCTTTTTTTAATGATTCATTCAACATTAATAACATGAAAATTTAATGAATTGTTTGTAACCAAGTTCCCATTATTCTTATAATTAGTGTATTTCATATTCCTATAGAATTCGTCATCCATGTTCCCAATATAATTATATATGGAACATAAATCAGATAGGGATTCAAATTCAATAGAAAGATCAATCTTGAGAAAATTAAAAAAATGATAGTTTTGATATGAGTGGAGAGAAGACCCATGTCAAAAAATGTCTAGGAAATTATTCATGACAATCACTTTTGGTATATCTATAAAATATAATTTTATAACCCACATATTAAGAAACATCCCATAAAATTTTTGGACTATAGAAGAACCAGATTATAACCCTAATAAAAATCCCACATGGAATTTATGAATTGTTAACATAGTTTAAATCAAACAAAGTGTCTCAACCATGTATTGATTGGAATCCAATTTTGAGTGATATATCTATAAAATCCTAAGCCATAATTATTAGTTTCCATGAATGAAAAAAAAATATGAAAAACCCCTTTTTTGAGGTGATATTCTTATCATCGAATCACAAAACATGGAAAAGTTGAATTTGGTCATCTACTAGCATAAAAAGACTAACCTTTTGGTTTATTTTTGGGAAATAATTTTGTGATTTCACTATTTAATTTATTCAATAATAAATTTTGGGATTTTTTCAATGATGTCCAGAGAAATGTTTTGTGTATATCATCAAGATCCATGTTGTGAGTTTCATGAAACAACCCCTATCAACCCTGAACTGGTTACTTGAGAAGGATTGTGAAAATGTCCAAGAGGTGTTCCTATTTATCCCAGTCTAGAAACTAGTTCTTCAAATCAAGAATTAATATTTTTGAATGATTTATCCCATGAAAAAAAAGATAAATAATCAAATATAATCTGAATAATAAAATAATAAAAACAAGTATTAGAAATTAAATAAAACTTCACATACCTCCGTGTGACCCTATGAGTTCCCACGAACCACTAAAATAACATCGCGCCATGGAAACTGAGACTGGGATGGAAGAATCAACCAAGAATAAAATATAAATAATGATATATGCATGAGTATTAAATCTAAATATTCATGGCTGAATATACTATTAAATCTGCCTTACCTTTAAACAGAAAACTAAGACACGTAATTTAAAAAAAACATTATAAAAATAATTGTTTCTATTTTTTCCGACATCAAGTTACAAGATTCCATTTTCACGAATACCATTTCCTTTCCAACACGTTCCCAAAATATATTATAGGAATGAATAAAAATTTTAAAATTAAAGGAAAAAACATATATTAAAACATGGTATTCATAAAGAAGGAAATAAGAAAGAAGCTACTCCAATGGAAATCTCAATTCAAGCACCATGGTTAATCCCAAACTATATAGGTTTAGTGAAATGGTAGGATCCACATACATCAGTGATAATCACATACAACCAAAACCCGCAACATTTTCATGCATGATCCACTATAGATTAAATAATCTAGGGGTGTAGATGTCTACAAACATAATCATATGTTTTGTTATTGTTGTAACATCAATCAAACTAGAGGGAAACCTAGACATGGCCATTCTGATCCAACTATAACACTAGTCATATTCATCCCACTTAGGTACCCAGGTTTTCCATGAGATTCCATTAAAATGGGGGTGAGTTTTTATCATTCTAACATATATGTACATATCATTTTATTTTCTCAAACTCATCCAAACTCTCACCACTGATATCCCTTCTTATGTGAATACCCCATCTTAAGTCAAAAATCAATATACAATCCTCTTCAATAAGAACATATAATAAATCCATCATTTTACATGCACATCATATTTTTAAAACATGGGGGTGTTCTTCTAGAGGGGAATTCAATGTCCATAAATTATTCTCAGTGTTCCAAATGATCTTATTTATTTTGAAAGTAATAATTTCACCTTATAAAAAACAATTCCCAAGACTTTGAATTTCATAATCATTTAAAAGGACAATTAATAAACCAAGGCACCATTTATAAAAAATGAAACACTTCTTAACTCAAAGAAACCCATTTAAAAATTTTAGGATGATGAATATCAATAATGTGAAGATCTACTTTCCACGAAGAAAAACCAATTATATATATACCATATGTATTATAAATAAAAATGAAAAATAAATTTTAATAAAATAACATGGAATCCTAGATTTAAAATTTAATGTATTTTTTATAGGAAACCTACCTCATAATCACGAAGCACTGCTTAATATATTGGAAAATCAAATAATCCCTTTTCCACCTGTCTACATATGTACCTTTTTTAATATTCATGGACTTGTAACCCATATGTACATATTTTCATGTGAAAATATGTCATAGGGAATCTTACACATATGACTACATGTACATATATCCCTTTAAACATACATGTGTATTCATTTTCATAAATAAAAATACCACATCGAGCCCCATTATATATATTTATCCTACCATGGGTGAATGTATATAAATGGGAACAAACATTCATATATTCCTACTTATTCATATGTATATATTCCATAAAAAATAGACGCTTAAAACCACCCCAATGAAGACTAGAATGCAGTACCAAAATGTGTGTGACCCAAATACCACAAAAAACCCCTCCATTAAAATTGGGAAAAAAGAAAAGGAAGAAGAGATCATACCTCAAAATAGTGGAGGGAAGACTAAAATGGTTTGAAATACATATACTTTGATAGATAATGACAAAACATGCCCAACGATGACATGAGGAACCCATTGTACACCTTAACCAAGAAAAAAACCAAAATTTGGATAAAACCTAGCCTTTGGTTTCTGTCGAACAAGAGGGGATGACAGGGAGCATTAAAATAGGCCAAATGGGGAGAAGAGTGGGAGAGGAGGGTATGCCTCATAGATATGACCAAGAAAACAAGGGAAATATAATATAAATGTTGGTAGAAATGGGGCTCTATGGTGGGGGTGGTTCACAACTATAAAATATAGGAGGCATCATGAAGAGAAGTTTAGGGGTAACCCATTTGGTTTTTATTAAAACCAATATATGATAATAATAATAATAATAATAATAATAATTTTATTAATAATAATAAAAATAAAAATACTATTATTAAAAAATCTTTAAAAAAATTATTATTTTATTTATATTTATTTTTTTGGAATTTGGGATGGTCACATAGTTTGGCTGCTCTGTCTGCCAGACCATGCTCTAATCCTGTATACCCTACATGAGGGAGTGCACCCACACATGGACTGGCTTTATAGATAGAGAAAGTGATTGCCAACTATGAAACTCAACTATGTCATTTGACATATCAATTTTATATGTCTGTCACACGGTTTCCTATAACCACGAATAATTCATGCTCCCCAAGACATGGGCAGACGGTCACTACTAGGCCTTGAAAATTTTCTTCCAAACCATGCTCAAAATGAGAATAGGGACAACCCCCTTGAATACATAGAAACTGTAAAATTTTTATAGGTAACATGACCTAAACCATAAAAAAACAAAATAAATAAATGAGTAAAATTATAGAAAAACCAAGGTTAGGGTGTGATAATTATCACCACCATAAAAACATTCTGTCCCACAGAAGTCACCCAACATCATGATAAACCAAACACTATCTTTAAACAGAATGAAGCGGAATTAAACCACAAATCATGAGGTTAATCTTTTAACCTCCCAAAACACAACTAGATAGATCTACAGAAAAACATATTCAAGGAGATTCTTGGTGGATCTCCCAACCACAAGATACCAGCTAGCAATAACCAACACTAGGACTAGGAACTCCAAACCAAACTAGAGACCCTTAACACATGGGAAACCCAATAAAAGGAACTCAAACCAAGCATCCGATCCAACCACAATTTACCATTTCCAAAGGATATTATCATCTATAAATAAATAACAAGACAAAACAAAAACTAATCAACAAAATTCTAAGATCACAAGAAATAAACATCGATCAAAGACTCACATCCTCAAAAGTACAACCACTATAATTTTAGTAGGATAAGACAACTAAGATTTTTTTAAAAATGAGAAACTTATAATGAAAAGGATAACTAAAAAAAGAAAATTTAAATGACTAACCCCCCCAATAGTGGATAAAAGAGAAGAATCAAGGTTACCCACACCGTTGGTGAATCCTTATTGTGTGAAGAGCTTCACACCGGGACTTATGGATGGTTCTCTAATTTCTTTAATCATATATGGAAAAAAAATTAAAAGTTGATAATACCTAACCAGAAATTATTCTTCTTATGTCAGGATCATCCAAATAGAAAACATTCCCATAGGCAATAAATCTAAGATGGATTAAAACACTAAAAAATACATACTAGAAACAAACATGTGAATGGTATGACAAATAAAATACATGAACTATCTTGAAGAAAATCATGGAATAGGTTCTTCCGATTCACACTCAGAATTAGATATGGAACCTCCAAAATATCCATGATAAACTAATCCTTGAACACTATATGGAGATCTGACTTGAAAGGATGAGCTTCTAACTAATCCCTCAACACTTTCTCTAGAGAAAATGAAATCATCTCATTGAAATGGTCAACATCCCCCTTCACCATTAGTTGAATTTCTAAAAATCAAAAAGACTTGGAACATTACTCTCTCCACCACCTTAATAATAAACCACTAGATGTGGGTGTTCATGAATATCTACCAAGACATCCTAACTCACAATGAGATTTGTATGAACATCTTTCATAGGTCAAGTCCCAGTCTCCCAAAAATAACGAAGGCTCCTCGAGCTCTCATGAAAAATGGAGTTCCCAAATTCAAAAGACACCCTCAACATCCTCAAGACAGTCCATGATTCTAAAAGTCCTTGATAACTATGGAAAATAGGTTGAGATTAAGATTATATCTGCTCCACCACTCCTCTAGAAGTCTTGTTTGGGCCGATGACTAAAAGATAATACTTAGAATCGTTTTTCACCACTATAGGAAGCATACTCTTAACAATAGAAGGCAAAAAACAATATCAAAATCAAACAAGAACTTGAATAATTAAAAGATAAAACCAAATAAAATGATCATAAACCAATATAATATCAAAATAAATCAAATTCAAATAAAATATCAAAAAAAACCAAAAAATCATAAAACATTCCCAAACCCCTCTTTTAGGAACTGGCATTTCTAAATCCATCCATTTCCTAATTAAATTCTAACATTTTAAAATAAAAATAATTTCCCATTTAAAAAATCATTTCCTTACATGCACTTAAAAATTAAACATTCCACCTCACTTTTCCCTTTAAAACCAAAAATCTTGTTAAAAATAATCTCTCTTATAATGAAATCTGTTTTTATTTCTATAAACAACTTCTAAAAACCCAAGTAGAAAATTTGATCATAAATACTCACCCATGATATCCTTTGAACAATAACATATGTGTTCATACCCAATTTCACTTACATCATTCACAGATATATAACAACATGTGATTTCTATACACCCCTTAACATATGTGAACTTCTATAATGAATTAAAAGGATCAAACATACTATTTTATCACTAAAACCAAGACTTTAACAAAATCTAAATTCATGTTTCCTCCACATATTCCCGAAACATTCTAAATTCCGAATCAATTTGTCTTTTAAAATTTATTATTTCACTCTAAAAACCATTTGAAAAATCATTTTCGGTTATAAATTCAACTCACAACAACCCAAATCAGATTGAAGCATCACCAATATAAAAATTAATAGAAAAGGGAACTAGTGGTCAGTCATATCCCGACCAAATGATTTAGAAGGCCATGCACTGAGCATGAACCAATCCCTGGAAGAATATTGATTCATGCACATGACCTCCACATGGTTCTCCTTGCCATGTAAGATCACTCTGTTACACCATCTCACATTCACTTTAGTCCACCAACATACACAATCTTATAAATATAAACAAATTACTAAGTCATATATAAAACCAAATATAAATATTTGAAACCCAACTACCCCAAGTGAATCAGGCCTCATCACGAGTAGTGTTGATTTTGAACTTACCCGTGACCTATCTCCCCATCCCCAACAATCCTATTATAGATCAACTTAACATCCCAAATTACAATGGCCTTCTATAATAAAATTTTTTCACAAACCAAACTTGGTCACCCTTGAATTGGTTACCCAAGCCATCCCATCAAAAGGCCTGAGAGGTAATCTGCATCCTCCTAGGTTGGAAACTACTGTCATATATAAATAATATGTAGATGGGAATGTTTTGTATATTGAAATCTAGATAAATAAAAAATAGAAAATGAACAATAAAATGATAAAAAATAATATAGAAAATAAAACAAAATTGTGCATTCCCTTTAATACCCTACAGGTCACCATGGAAAACTAAACTGATGTCACCCAACTATGACTAAGACCAAGCTGGACGTAATACCCAAGAAAAAAATATAAATAATTTTATATTTATGGGTACTAAAACTCAGCATGAATACCAGAATAAGTTATTAACTATGAATTAACATTAAATACAATACAAATACATTCCATTTTGAAAATAATACATGATAAAGAATATTTTCTATACTTTCCAACTTTATTTATCGAGAACCATTTTCAATAAAACAAAAAATTTTACACCACATTTCTAAAAAAATTAAAATCGTGAATAAAAATATCAAATTTAATGGAAATCAATTGAGATTAAAATATGGTTTTCATAAAAGAGGATACAAGAAAGAAGAAAGTAAAATGAAAATCTCATCATAAGCATCATGGGAATGCCATATATAGCTACATTTACTAAAATCCTAGGATCCTCACACATCGGTGATAATCACATACATCCAAAACCCACAAAATCATTATTCATGATATACTAAAGGGTAATGAATTCCAAGGCTTAGTGGTCTCTGATCAAAATCATATGTTTAGTTAGAATTGTAACATTAATCCAACTATAGTGAAACTGGTCCTCGGCCCTACCGGTATAACTTGCATACTAGTCCTAGACTTACCACTTAGGTACCTAGTTTTCACATTTAATCTTTTTCAAATATGGGCATGTTTTTATCAAGATAAGATATATGTACATATCATTTTAATTTATGATAACCCATCCAGCATCTCACCATCAGTCTCCCCCCTAATGTGCATCCCCCTTCAGAAGTCAAAAAAATGCACAAGCCTCTTTACTAGGAACACATAACAAACCACAAATTTAACAAGAACATCATATTTCTAAAATAAGGGGGCATGACTTAAGAGAGGTTTTCCACTTCAATAAAATATTCTAAAATCAAAAAACATGCATCATTTATATAAAAAAAATATTGTCACTTTGGAAAACAATATTTCCCAACACTTTTAATTCAAAAACCACATAAAAGTGAATTTGGACATCCAATGCACCACACATTTATTAAGAAGCTCGAAGAAATGCTTAACTAAAATGAAAACATTTAAAAATTTTAAAAGAATAACTAGAATCCAATTGAGGATCAACTTTCTTGAGACCCAAAACCAAATATATATATATATATATATATATATATATATATTATTAATCTCATATATAAAATGAAAATGAATTTTAAAAAAAATTCAAGAAATCATAGATTTCAAATTTAAAGGATTATTAATGGGGAACCAACCTCAAACACAAGGTGATCTACTTTTTATATTCGTAACTGGAACCTTCTCTTTACCACCTTCCTGCATATGCACCTTCTCTTATATTAATGGAAACATAGTCTCTATTTATAAATTTTTATAGAATAATATGTTCAAGTGTATCCTTAAAAATATAATTATACATGAATACACCCCTATACATATACACACATATACATTTTAAAAATATACATAAGAACATAAATACCCATTATGTATATTCTTCCTTCCATGGGTGAATATATATAAAGGGAGAACAAACATACATCTATGCCTTCCTCTGCAAATAGATATAAGACTTCAACAACAGTGACTCAAACCAACCCCAACAAAGACCAGAATCAACTAAAATAATATTACGGACCCAAATATCATAAAACCCCTCATTAAAATTGTGTCTATAGAAAATTACGAAGACAACCAAGCTAAATATTTTGGAAATCAGAACAAAAATGTCCAAAACGTTTTTTCATTGGTTACAGATGCTGAAACATGACCAAAGATGACATGAAGAACCCATTTCACACTCTAAATAAGAAAGAAACAACCAAAATATAGATCAACTATAACCCAAGTGTTCAACTAAACTAGATTGGGTGATGAGGATTAGAGAAATCATCCAAAGAGGAAGAATAGTGAAAGATGAGATATTACCTCTGAAATTTGACCAATAAACTAGGGGAAATCCTATGGAAACACTAGTAATGAGGGATCTTGATGGAGGGGGTGGCATACGAATTTAGAGGAGAAGAGGAGGAGGCATCATATGAGGTAGGTAAGGGGAAATCAATGAGGATTATTAAAAAATAAACATAAAAATAATAATAATATTATTATTAATATTAAAATATTTTATATTATTTTCATTTTATTTTAATTTTATTTTCATTTTAAGTTTATTTATTTTTTTTAGACTAGTCAAGACGCACAGTTTCATTGTATGGTCTTCTAGAAAGTACCCCAACCGTACGTAATCTACTAGAGGGGAAGTACCCTCACACAAGAAAACCTTTTGGTCAGAGAAACTGTTAGTCAATCGTAAAACTCATATATATCATTTGATAGATCCCTTTGACATTATTATCGCATGGTTTCCTATAAATGTGATAGTATTTTCTCCACCAAGTGAATGGTCTATAGTCACTACAAGTCCTCACCTAGTTTGATCCAAACTGTACATAGAGCCAAAAACCAGACAAATACTCTGATACTCAAAAAAATTAACGAAGAACTCAACCTGAACATCAATTAAGAAAACCAAAATCAAGAAAACAATAAAATAATTTAAAACCCTAGGTTAGGGTGTGATACTGAGTCAGATAAACAAATTGATCAGTTTCTTGATTCCTAATTCTGTATGGAATTATATGCCAATTTTTATACTTTTGGAAATATCCAATGAAGAGAAATAATCTATATTGTTTGATAATTGTAGAATTAAAATTCATATAACACATTATCAATTTATTTCTCCTTTTGAGGAATTATTAAGACCTCCTTCATATCAAAATACAAGTCTGTAATTAACTTCATCACATTCAAAAACTTTCGTCACTAATGGATTTGTATAGCGATAATGTCCTAAAATCTGAAAGGATTTTTATGGCATAACATAACCTTTTCTCATACCCAAGGGCATGACGTCCCATTATCTATCCCATTTACACGTATGTCCAAAAAATGGAACAAAATCATCTGGACCATGGTTCAAGAATAGGTTAGAAGGCCCATTCACGACCAGACCCACACCCTAGCTTGAACCACTCTACCTACAACTGCCCTCACCCACACCAGTCCATGACCAATCTTCCAATGTTTTCACACCTATATTCCCTACCATGGCTATAGTCACCCATGTTTACTACATTTTTATTAGATATCACTTCCCCCTTACACCCTACACTCCCCCCGTGACATCCGTTTCGTTCCCATGCACAAATCCCCCAAAAAATGAATGGAAAATAAAATAATATCAATAATAATAATGAATACAACAACACCAACATATAATGTAGTAATAGTAAAAATAATATAAGTAAAAACAATAATATTGGTAATTATAATGGTAAGTATGATGATAATGATGATGGTGATATATGGTCGATTATATAAGAAACTTCAAAATAATGTTCAACAAAAAAATTGCAAAAAAATGTACACTCAGAAATGTGACCCCATAACTTACCGCTAACACCCCCAAATCCTAACCACCCCACCACCAAAAGTGGAGAATTATTATTATTATTATTAAAATTTGACATATATCAAAAAATTGAAAATGAAAATAAGAAATGGGAATAAAGAATGTTGATAAAAATTTGAATACATGCCTCCCTTAATGTTAAGAAAATGTAAATAAAAACCCATAAAAATATTTTAAGGATTGGATGGATTATTTATATTTAAATGATTTATTTTATAATGAATTGGATACCATGTTTCATTAACTAGAAATGTTAGAAATTATAACCTTAATTTCCTAAAAATATTTTAGACATTAGATCCAATCTATGTATAGCTTCCATGGCACAATGAATATGTGAATTTGCTAATATTGAAGAGAAATAGTTTTGTCACTTTTAATACAATGTTAGTTCCATACAATGTGTTTTCCATAATAAACCAGATATATTATAGAAAATTATTCTACATCATAAACAATGAAATTACAATGTAACAACATAAACATACCATTAATGTATACTATCTAATTCAAAAAACTTCCAACACAACCTACATGCCCAATTGAACCCCTAGCAGCACCATCAATATTTAATTTAATGTATTTAGGCCATTGAAGAATCTATTTAATTTTTTTAATCACTATATGACTTTTTGTAATTAAATAACCCTAATTGATTTTAGGGTTATGCGATCTTGTGTGAAATTTTTCAAAGGACCATGATGGATTCTAGTAGCCATTTGGATATCCTTAATCCTGGAAGTGAGTGTGTGTATCAAAATAGATTTTTCTCTCAATTATTATTTTTTTCTTATTGTGATAGAGAGAATTTATATAAGCCAAAACTATTACACTATGATTATTATAAACTTATAATCTGGGAGTGAAGACATGAAGATCTTTTATTAATTTTGAAAGTCATGGCCAACTGTATGTTTTAAGGAGAACCACAAAAAAAAATTGACTCTAAATAGATTTAGAGAAATCACAGTCAAATAACACATGTTCATAAAAATTAGTATCATGGTGAGATAGTGAGTGGGATGAGATAGTCTAAAGGCCAATAGATTGGATCATGTCATCCATTTATAATCTATTTGTTTCATATACTTTATATTAATTTCATGTTGTTTCGTTGAATAAATGGCCTCCTAAATCATTCAACCATATGGGAGAAACATTTGAAAACCCACATAGTTACCTAGAATATTTTTTGATGTTGAGAAGACCCATACTTATAGGTATCCATATTTTAATATCTACATTAACGAAGAAAAAATTCTATATTTTTTGACCAATTTCTGCTAGAATATGAGTTCGAAGACTACTTCAGATGTTAAGTGCTTTTATAATATTCAAATAACCCAAATTAGGATTCATTTGGATTATAGTATATTTGATGTTTTCCAACCATTTTACCTTACATATTTTTATACTAGATATCCTTGAAGGGATATTATTATTATTATTATAGATCACAATAAATTCATTGATGATGGATGGCCACAAAAGGGATCCAAAATAATACTAGATACCTTGCAAAAATTTATTAAAAAGTCTAATTATAATGATGTTGGTTGAATATTTTTTATTATTCATCAGCTTCCATGTATATCTTGCAATCATATCATTAGTAAATATATATGAATATATTTACCCTAATCCCACCCAAAATCATAGGCTTGACAATTGTTTTTTCACGAAATGGTGATATTATTTTTCTCAATAATGAATAATATCCATGTAAGGTATCTAATAATCCATTCAAGCCTTTTATAAGACTATAAAACCACTTTTAATTATCAAACACATGATTGAACAATAATATTATAATATGGTTTACTATGAATACCCATAAATATTTAGATAAGCTTTTTTAATTCTAAGAGGTTTGTTTGTTAGAAATATTAATTCCAATCCATTCCTTGTAAACTAATATAACCATACCATAGAAGAGGGGAACTATAAGTTATGAAAATCAGAGTTTATCATTATCAACTATGAGGATGTTTTTAGTGTGATTCTTCCAAGTTATAGAGAATACTTTACCACAAATTGTACTATTTATCCCATCCAATATTTTTTTGATACGCCATTATAGTGTATGAATATACTTTTGATAATGTTTAAATACTTATCATCACCTTCATGGAAGATATGCCTATCATAAACATAAAAGTGATGAGTGGGTTCCATCCGATGTTTGAAGGTTCTGATGTGATATATATAAACTAAGAAATTGTTTTTTTTCAAGCATTTCCTAAGATAATATTCCCCCATTCCTAAGGGAAGAGAATATATACCAATTATTGAGACCCCTTGGTCATTTTAAGTACACATGAGGAGATCCATTCACCATGACAAACATTCTAGTTATTTGAATTAAATCGTAGTTTAATATAATATGTTTGGTTGATGGGACATAAATCCTAATAAAGATCTAAATAATGACCCATTTAAGTGTATCAAATTCTTTATAGATATCAAGATTCAAAGTAAAAATTCCATTCCATTGTTTCTAACAAATCAAATCCACAAACTTTAATTTATAATATATACAATCATGAATTTTTTCCTCAGATATGAAACCTAATTGATTGGGTTAGATTACTTGGTTTGAAATGCATCCAAGACATTCATATAACATAATATTAATAATATTTGGTAAATTGTTACCTACCACTAACTATCTGAAATCATTAATATTAAGTTCCATACTCACACTTTATAATGAGGGAAAGAAAATTTGAATTCACAACTTTTGGAAGAGACATAGTGAGACATAAATACATAGTGGAATAAACGGTTTCATTCTCAAGAATCATAGAATAATGAATAATTTTATAATGAATCCATTAGGGTTGGTGGATTTTTTTTATATTTAGAGAGATAGTAGATTTATTAACCTCCAACTTGGTTGTTAATATATTGATAGAATCACACATCATATTAGTGAATTGTTATTCAATTATTCCATCAACAATAACACAAGAACCATGGAATTATTAGTTCATTTAAAATATTTTTAAAGTGAGTGACAAAGCCTTGGAAAATATAAACATTATTCTTAGAGTATTAGAATTTAACACTGATTAAACATATATAATTTTAGGCCTATATCTCTTTTTGGATGAGGTGAAAGAACATAGAGTTCATGTCACCATCCTTGAACAATTTAATAGGTTATTGTTCCATTCAATTAACTATGATCCAGAAGGATCCCAAGTTTTGAATAGTTTTATCAATTATTATATGATATGAAATCATTATTTCCCAAATCATTTTTGAAAATATATACTTTCTGTTCAACATTAGTGATCTATTCGTCTTAATCCTTGAATTCCCTTATACTAAAATTACTCAATGAGTGTTTAATCCTCTTTAATTTTCGTGTCATTCATACTTGGGTATTCCTTCACTCTTATTTTCCCCAATCTTGAGTTAAAATTGATTTTCAACCTTCAAGACCATCTAGGAATTACTGAACTTGAATGATACATGATGGGGTTTTAACCCCTAAAGACGAGGTGAGGTTATAAGTGGACTATGATCCAATTAGAATCATGAAATGTATTTATAATGGATAATAAGACATTGATCTACACTTATCATGTAAGTGAACACCCTATTAATCATACTATACTTATTCCAATTAATTATAAATCTCAAAAAATTAAACTATAAAACCATGATTTTAATATCAACTAACTGAAAGGTGTAAATAATTTTTTGAAACTCATTAGAAGAATTCATCACAAATACATCACCAATATTCTAATTTGAATAAATAATAGAGTAAAAATCCCTAACTAGAATACAATTTCCTCTGAAAGTGTCTGAGATCTAGACTATGTCACTTAAAATCTCCATGCTATCAATGTTTCTAGATCTAATGTATAGTAAGGAGATTATTTCCTTTATAATATAAATATTTATATAGAAGTTAATATGGTTCCTTCAAATTTGGGAGATAAATATGTAATAGTTTGAATTAACTAGGAGCTAAATTTTTTCACAATCATTGCCTTGAGGTTATATGCCACAAACATGAAACCCATCCTATCCCATTCTAAAATCCTATAATAGTAAAATAAAAGATCATTATCCGGAATTATAATAAAATTCATCTTGTTTTCTTTAATGAAGTGAATAAGGGATGTAACAATATGTGTGTTATTAAACCCTTCACAATTATTGGATAATATCTTTATTTTTTATATGAGCTTCCCCTTATGATGGGCTTATTATAATCATCTTCATTTTCACCTCTTCTATTACCCCATTTTTATGTTTCTTCATTCATAGTTTTTTTTTGTTTTACAAGATTTTTTGAGGTAGTATCTCCCATAATCTCCCCATCCAATGTATTTAAGCTGGGTTGGGGGTTTAAAATCTAAACATTCATTTATAGCCTTGTATTTTCTTAAATCAACCATATTCATTGTCTTTAAGGCCTTATATGGGGAAAATTGGTGAATGTCACTTAAATATTATAGTTTTATTCAATAACGAGTGTTTCAATAGCATGAGTAATGACCCCCCATATAAACTTTATCTAAGGAATCCATATTAGAATTATCATAGAATCCATGATTAATAAAATTCATTTTCTGCTTATTTTCTAGATTCAACAACAACATCAATTCCCTCACTAGACATATATGTGTCAACATGATGAGAATATATATTTATATCACTAATATGAGGGAGTTAGTATGACTATAAAAATAATAACTATTATGATGAGGTTGGAAATCCTCTATAGGTTCCTCATACTGATGAGAGGAATTTTTATGAGGAATAACACGATCATCCTTACCTAGGGTTAGAATTTCAATATATAAATTATCAGAAATATTTCCATCATAGGTTATAAGATGATTAATATCATCACCCCATTTATAGACTCTTATTTTTTATACAATAATGTTACATAATTTTAATGATAAACATAATAAAATCATTACATTGCCAGGATCCAAAGGTTTCATGTCTTAGGAAAATTTGGACCATGCATAACATTTAAAAAATAAAACATAATCTTTTATTTAATTATTTATTCCCTACATTCGTATTGGCCGTTGAATTATCATTGTTAAAAATTATCACCAGACGATATACATCAGATAAAGGGGCGATATAGTAGCCCACTAGGAGGATAAATAAAAATATGAAACAATATATTATGGGGTTAGAAAACTCATAACACCGTCATCAAAATCATAAGAGGAATAATTTGATAAATTTATTGAATATGGAAATGTATAAAAATAAAACACCATATCCTAGTTTTCAACTACCATGAAAAATTGTCAACAAAGCTTGCATCATGTTTTGAATATTTCCATTTGATCTTGAAAAACATTACAATAACCAATGAATTAGAGAATTGTATAATTCCAGGTGGACCCTTCACATCAAAATAGTTACATTTCACTATATAATTCTAATGTCACCTATTACATCATGACATTTACATTATCATACATGCCGAATAGATAGTATATTAACATTGGACACAAAATAACCCATAGAAAAGAATTAGTATCATTTCATAAAGAATACATTCATAAAATTTGGGTTCTCTAATGAAAAATGGAGTAACATACTTGATATATAAATCTTCAACATTGAGTTAAATAGGAACAATCTTGAAATGAAAAATGTGTGTTTTTTTGAAGAATAATTTTTTTGGAAAAATTGTGTTTGTTATAAACTCATGTAGAAAAAAGTTATATCTAATAAAATGATAAGATAATTAATATGAAATAGTATTTATGCAATATATATATTTAAAATAGGGTGAAGGATGTGAAACCCAAAGAAAGAGAGTTGGGTTCGACAATATCCCTTACCTTTTGTCCAAATTAGTCCTTCATGTTAATGTCGTGTATAATAACATTAGATAAATTAATTATGAATAAAGAACCTTTTATAGACGTTTTGATTAATTATTGTTTTATTATATTCATTTTTGGGCTTTTGGATGAGATATAGAGTTTAATTTCATTTTTTGGGAGTGTTCTTTTTCTTATTATTCAGGATGAGTTCACTTGTATACTTGTATGTTTATGAAAAATGGGGATAAATATCTAGAATTTTTATCATATGTTATTAATGATCTTCCAAATGTTTAATGATATTATAAATAATTTTTTATGTTATTATGCTGAATCATTGTTTGAAATTTAATGATGATCTTTTTAGGTTAATTTTGGCGGGTTTTAAATCACAAAAAACTAGTTATGTTTTTCCATGTAGTATTATCTATATACGTTAGTTATAAAACATAAATATGGAATTAAATTAAATTTTACAATATATTTCAACAATTATAATTGTTTAATTAAAATCCTTTAAGGCATTAAGAAAGAATGAATGTGCATAACTCAAAAATTTGGTAAATTGACACATCATGGGCGATGATTTCTTTCTTAGAATAAAATAGAGAGAGAAATGTGTTTCATGATGGATAATACATTATCATGATAGGATAAAATTATATCAAAAATTATGTATTTATAATTAAATTATGATAATATAAGGTGAATATAATGGAAGAAAATAAATGAAATTTAAAATAAAGTAATAGAAAATTGAATAGTTTTTTACCCAATGGATTTACCCTCCTTGAGAACCTCCTTAAGGAACATGTTTTAGCATTTTGTTGAAACCAAGATCTCTAGAACGTGGGAAAATGGCTTGGGGATAGGTTTGGGAAGATTTTGTAAAAAGGATAATAACATGGGATGTGTGAGGATAAGAGAGGCTAATGTGTGATATTTATAGTCGAGGAGAGGGGAGTTTTTAGATTATTATATTCACTAGTTTATTATTTAGTCCCAAGACTCTGAGTAGTTTGATAATTATAACTAAATATATTAAAATAATTAATTTAATATCGATATTATGGTGATTACATCAGAGATTAATAAATTAATAGTCTATTGTACTTATAATGCATATATACTGTTAAATACCGTATTTTAATATTCACAAAAAATTCAAGTATTTTAGAAAAATTTAAAAAATAAACCCTAACCATTATTTGACATGTAGAATTAAAAAATAAACTAAAATTTATGAAAATAAATTTCTATATATTAGTAATTTTATTTTTTAATAAAATCATCATTTACATAGGAAATACATATTTAAAAATTATAACTGATTTTATAACACTTTAAAAAATTACATAATGTCACATAAAATTATATTAAAATAATTATACATAAAAATATTAATTTATAAATACATTTTATGTTGGTAAATTTTCTTTTCAATTATTAAATAAAAAATAATAATTACATATTTATGACTTACAAGAATACCATTACATAATTAATAATGTTCAAAACATATGTATACATAAACTACAATATATTTATTCCATTATTTAATTTGTAAGATGAATAAATTCTATTTATACATTTATGGGTGAGGCTACTATTCAATTGAATATTTTACTATTCTTAAGGGTCGTGTTATTATTCCTATGATCATGATACGATTTCATTAGTATTGGTTCGTTAACTTCTAGAAATGCATATTGTTTCATTAATTATTAATTTAAAATGTCATTATTATGTTCTAGAAGAGATTTTATGTTCTTTATACTATATGAAATTTATAAAAGAAGGGATAAATTCTATTGATAAATTTTTGGGTTGTTATATTCTTCCCACTTTTGAAAATTTTCTCTAGAAATTACGTTTTACAGAAATAGGTGATTCTACTTCTTTCTAATCACCTCCTCAGATTCCAAATTTTTTTTGTTAACTCTAATTGTTTCTCCATAACACATTAACATGGTGGGTCGTCTTGTTTCATATAACCTTATCTCTCTTGCCATAATCTTTATTGGATAATCCTCATAAGAGATATCATCATCCAAATGTTCCACCTCTTTGATCAGTACATATGATGGATCATGTATGTAATTCTTTAGGAGTGATACATCTAACACATCATGAACTGGATCAATACTCAGTGGAAGTTCCTAATGATAAGACCTGGATCATATGAGATCAATCGACTCAATGGAGCCAATGTACCTTGGCCTTAGCTTCCCTTTTATTCCAGGAAACATGAATCTCATCCACGGTGATATTTGAAATAAGAATTTATCTCTAACATCGAACTCAAAGTCACTTCTACAATTGTTAGAATAACAATTTTACTAAAATTGATGATATTTTATATTTTTATGGATGGCTTGAACTTTCTCTATAATATCTTGCACAATATCATGTCCAAATATTTTTCCTTCACCATCATTATCCCAATATGTTGGAGTCCAACAACACTTTCCATAAGGGGATTCATATGGATCCATTTGAATACTCAAGTGGTATCTCTGTTTGTATGAGAACTCAACCAATGGGAGCTGTTATTCCCATCCACATTTTAATTAAAAATAGAAATCTCTTAGAATATCATTGAGTGTAAAAATAGTCCTTCATGATTTTCCATCAGTTTGGTGATGATAAGTAGTTCTATAATTTAATTTAGTACTCTAAGAATGTTAGAGACTACTCCAAAATATAGATGTAAACCTCAGATCATGATCAAAGACAATCTAGAGTGGAACCCCATGTATTCTCACATCTCTCATCACATATTTCATTTTAATATTATCAAGAGATAAATAATCCCAAATAGCATTAATGTGGGCAGTCTTGGTGAGTCGGTCTACCACAACCCATATCACAGTATTTCTTTTTGGATATATTCGAGTGACCCAGGATAAAGTACATAGTGTTATTCTCTCATTTACACATGGTTATAGGCAATGGTTTCATCATCCATTTAGACCTTTTTACTCTAATTTATCATTCTGACCTATCAATCACATTGAGATGTACATAGCAACCTTGGTCTTCATTATTTATTAAAAGAGGTGCTCTCAGAGATCACGATACATAAGGGCACTCTTTGGATGGATATAAAAAGTTTAGTTATGTGAATTATCCAATAAATCCTTCATTATACTAGGTATTTATGGCAGTAAAGGCCTCATTACAATCTAAATCATACCATTATCATCAATATGGAAAACATGAAGCTTCACTTCCTTTACATCATTAATTTGTAACTTTTGATAATCATTTTATAAATCCTTAATCTTCTCTTAGATAGATGGTTGGGAAATCATTTGGACATGGTAGGAATAATTACAAAACATTATTATTTAAAAATAGATAATTATTAATATCCATAATGATAGGGTCCTTCTCAATCTACAACATGGATAGTGTAGCAGGATCTTTTCATATTAGAGCATGTTCTACCTTGTTCGCCTCGCAGGGATGATAGTGAATGGAGAAACCATTGTCTTTTATCAGCTATATTCATTTCAATTGACACATGTTGATATAATGTGGTGTTAATATATAATTTAGGCTTGTTGGATTCGTATATTTGTCAAACTTCTCCTCATATAGGTAGAACTACCATATTTTTAAGGCAAACATCAGAGCTACTAGCTCCAGATCATATGTCAGGTATATTTACTCATGTATAATAAACTTCCATGAGGATTATGATATCAAATTATCATTTTTAATTAGTGAACATCCCAATCACTCATTTTAAGAATCATTGTATATCACATAACCATCACTATCTTTTTGAAATGTGAGTACGTGTGTAGTTATCAGCCTTCTCTTTAACTCGGGGAAGCTATAAGGACCCAACCTTAAACATATCTTATTCTAGTAATTTTTTACCATAATTTATTTTCATTCATTCCTAATGATATTTTAGTTTTATATTTTTAGAGAATAATGACAAAATCATGCCTAAACACTTAATATAAAATAGTAGGTAAGTCTACACGCCATAAATCTTTTATAAAAAAAAGAAAAACATTAAAAATGAAACATGGTTTCTTTTAATGAAAAATATTCAAATACATTCGTCATTGAATTTTCTTTTTCCTCACAAATCTTAAGACCTAATAAAAAAAATTTGAAAACAAGGAATCATCACAAGAATCTCAATAAGGCAAAACCAGGGGAATGATTTACACGTGATATTAAGAGTTATAAATAAAAAGATGAGGAATTTAATAAAGGAACAAGGAATATGAATTACATAACATTAATAACATGGATCATAATATAAAATTTTAGCTACAAAGTTTAATTTAGACACTCATAATCATATCAGAAAGGTACATCACCAAGGTGTCAGATCACCAAGGTACATCCCCAAGGTGTCAAAAAAGTTACCAAGGTTATTGAAAAAGTAATCATAAAAACTACCATGGTTATTCCCCAAGTTATAGTAAAAATTACTAAGTTTATTCCCCATGTTATCATAAAAATTACCTATGTTATTCACTAAGGAATCATAAAAATTACCATGGTTTTTCACTAAGGTATCGTAAAATACACCCTGTCTATATATTAATATATTTACCCAATAAATTGGACCTCTATGAATACATAACCTTAATATGTATTTATTTTCAGGTGGACCACATAAATTATACTAAAAACTTTAATAAATAACCCATAGAGAAAAAAAATCGGTTTTATATCAAAATCATGGAATTTTAAAGTGTTTAAAAACAAGTTCAATATGTCATTTATAAGCCACAAAATGGAAATGAGAATTTTAAGTATTTCAATTCTAGAATCAATTATATAATTTTAATGTTTTCATGAAGACCCCTAGAAATGATATAGGGTCAGGTATTCACATAAATAAAATAAGATAATTTCTTCTTGAAAAAGAGATAGATTTTGAGATGAAAATTTCTCAGCATAACAGCTATACAATATGGTTAAAAAAATTAAAAAAGAGAGAGGATATGGGTCTCCCATTAAAAAATGAAACATAATACTATAAGGGGATAAATTAAAAAGATAATAAAATTTTATTGAAATTTGAAATGCATGCATGATAAAATAGAACTTTAAAGTTAGAGAGAATTTTGATAATTCCCTTGCGAAACTTTGGTATCCTAACAACGTCATGTAAAAATTCAGAAAATAAGTTTATGAGAGTAAAAAATGGATATCATAATTTTTAAATAAAATTAAAATATATATGGACTTATAATAACAAACCCCAGTGTATGAAAATGGAAATTAAAAGACATAACAAAGAAGAAGTATTTGACTAAAAGAGGAGGGTGAAAGATTCCTTTACCCTGAAGAGTAACTTCTAAAACTCCTAGATCTAAACATTGGGGGCTTGAGGACACCTTGGGAGGTCTCTTTGAGAGTTAAAACTAGCCTACATTCATCGAGAATTATTTTTGAATGAATTATAATGAAGGAATTGTTGGATATTTATAGCAAAATTAAGGTAATATTTAATTAATTTCAAAGGACACATCGTTAGTGGTATTTGAAAAACCATGTGTTTTCCCATGGTATTTTACAGTGGTATTGGCCACATGGAACACCTCATATCACCAAAACTGTATTTTTAATATTCATGGAAAATTGAACTATTTTGGAAAAATCCCAAAAATTCACCCTAAATTTATTTTGATGTGTAGAACTCAGAAGTGAAATCCATGTTACAAAAATTAATTTCATTTTAATAAAATTAAATAAAAATATACTTATACTTATCTAATAATTTCTAAAACTTATTCTATGAACCAATTATATCACATTAGCACATAAGATGACTAAAACATATTTATAATTCTATAGGCGAGGTTACTATTCCATTAGTCAAATTAACATTCATAAGGGTAAAATAACTATTCTAAAGGGTAATGTTACTATTCACCAAAAAAATATTTTGATGTTATTGAACCACATTTTTCACCTAAATTTCAACCATTTATGTCAGATTTGTGAAAATCATTTCGGAGAAAACGCTATTAAATTATATTTTTTAACTATTCCTAAAAAAAACATTATTTATCAAAAAAATATTCAAAAAAAAAACACTATTCCTTAAACACTATTCATAAAATAGTAAAAAATATAATCTTCCTAGAAAAATTATTATCATTCAGCCTAGATTAATTTTGACAATTTTCATAACTTGACTTTTTATTCTCAATATCCTAACAAATTCATTCCTTTGAACCATATTCATTAACTCAAAGACAAAATGTCATAATTATCCAAAACATTTGGGGAGAAGAACAATATTATCCTATTATATTTTTTTAATATTTATAATATCATTTATTTTCATCTTTCATTAATAAGGTAATCACTGCATCACCATTGTTTCATAAATATATTTATTTATTTATTGTCTAAAAATTATAAACCAAATACGATGATATAGGAAATATATTTATCTTTTAAATTACATCTTATTGTCACAAAGATATCTTATATAAACACATATTAAAAAAAATAATACTTATCCAAAATATGAGAGTGAGAGAAGCATTAAAAAAGACTCACTGGATATATTTTTCCTTTTAATTAAAGAAGCTTCCAAGAGAACCATTAAGTAGGATTCCATGGAAATATTTTTATATTTAATTAAATAATAATCATTTATAGTGATTAAAATATATTCCATGGGAATTTTTATTCTTGTAATTTAACAAGGTTCTATGAGAAGCGTTACAATAGCATCCATTGGAAGCTTTAGACTTTTAATTTAACAATCTTCTATGATATGATTTATACTAGCTTGGATGGGAATATTTATCCATTAAATTAAATAAAAAATATATTATAATCATTAAAATATCTCATCTAATAAAATTATGACATGTGTTAGGGTTATTTTTTAATTTTACTTTTACACTTAATTACCCAATTTACCCATAACTGCGGTAATTACAAATAATTACTGATGTTATTATTAATAATATGAAAAAATAATAGTTTCCTTTTAAAAAAAATTGGACCTTTTAATTCCTAATATGGAATAAAATTTTCAAATTCAAAACACCGATGTTTCAGTAATAAATTTAAAATTAATTCCCATTATCAAAATAGAAAAACAAGTTTTTGAAAAAAGAATTAACCATCAAAAGAGTGACCCGCATGTATATCTAATTTCAATGTGAAATTACTTCCAATTACCCTAATTGGTTTAAATTATAAAAATATATTATACATGTACTTTAAAACCATTCTGTAATATAATTTAAATATATATGTTATCTTTGTGGAAAATTTATTTTCTATTAAAATTTTGCATATTTTTAATATTCATCAAAACATGATAGTTATCATACAAATATCCAAAATTCATCCACATTAAATTTTGATGTCCCGATTTGAAATAATAAGTTAATTTTTTCAAATATAAGATATAAAAGTGATTAAAATTAAAATAAGAAGGCTTCTTCATCAAAAGGCATTAAAACTGCTTGTTTAAAAAGATACTTATTTTATCTGAAAAATTGAATTGGTTCATATATCATTTCTATAAAACATATAACATTAATTTAAAACATTAAATTGAATATATAAAATATATGTTTTATTAAATGAAATTATATGTTTAGTGATATTATTTTATAAACACATTTATTATCTTTTTAAAATATTTTTTCATAAAAACACATCCTATATATTCAATTTGTTTTTTTTCATTTCTAATAAATTTTGTAAACAATGAATAATTATATAAACATGTATAAACCGTATTTTTAAAATTCAGTTTATAATATTCATTCCCATTATTTTAAAGTTTAGGATTTAATGGTAACATTTATATGATAACATTTAGTTGTTCGTTTAAGCTCAAAGTACCATATCATGTATGTTATTGAATGTAGTGTTTCATTATTGAAACTCGGAATGATTCAAAATAATTCTTCACATTCCTCCATCCATAGTTACTTTACACCTTTACTTGTTAACATAGTTAGTTGGATGGAAAATCGTGACAAATATCTCAAAAAATGGTAGCAATACACAGCATATCCAAAAAACTGCAGATTTCCATGACACTGGAGGGTTCGTGCCATTCCTAAATTTTCTTCATTTTTGAAGGCTCCATAGATATTCGATAAATTTTTATCACATATACCTAGAAGTGTGATTTTATATTTTAAAAACGAACACTTTTTGAATTTGGTTTACAATTTCTCCATTCTTAAAGTCACAAATACAAGCTTTAGATGTTCTTCATGTTACTCCTTAATCCTAGAGTGGATGAGAATATCATCAATAAACACTACCCAATATTTTCCCAGGTAATGTCTAAAGACTATATTCATCAAATCAATTAATATTGTTGGATAATTAGTATTTCTGAATGGCATCATCAAGAACTCATTGTGCTATCACCTAATATGGAAGGAAACCTTCTAAATATCTTCTTGCCTCACCATTAGCTGATGATATACAGAACAAAAATATCCCTTGATATGTACTAATCACATCATATTTGATCGAACAATTCATCAATACATGGAAGATAATAAATGTATTCTATTTTTATCTTTTTATGTTCTTGATAATCGATACACAGCTACATTGATCCATTCATCTTCCAAACAAAGAGCACTAGCACACCCAGTGTTGTGGCACCAGGGTGTGTGAACCATTTAGCCAAATGATAATGTAGTTGATTCTTTAACACCTCTAGTTAGATAGTATCCATCATATAGGGAGACATTAAGATAGGACTATCTTCAAGTTTGAGTTCTATTGAGAACCAAAACCCATGATCCAGGGGATGTTTGGGTTACTCTTTAGGAAATATATCACTACATTCCTTCAAAATGTGTATTTCTCCTAGGTTGATACCTTTCATTGACTAAAACATTTTATCATGGTATTATTTTTCATAGGTAATAAAAACCCAAACCATTGATGTATTTTCCAAAGGATATTCATTATCATCCATGAAATTACAGAGGGTCATGGGATGGTTCAAAATATGGGAAAAAAAATTCCTTTTCCTTACAGTTTATATGTTCTCTATATAACATGATCCAATCTATACCCAATATAGAATAAAATTTCACCATGGTAAGTTTCATGAGATGTTGTGAATGAATCATCCCATATATGATAATATGAGAAGAGTCCAACACTTAGGTTGAAATTATTTCAAAACTTGGTGTTTTTAGGATATCTCTACTTCAGGGATATAGGGATTCAATTCAATAGTTATATAAAACATCCATGATATAAAGTAATTTTTAGAACCAAAATCAAATAAAACATTCTCTATTTTGGAGTTAATATTAAGTGTACCTTGTATAAAATTGTTTTCTTTCGCCACTTAATTAGTATTTATCGCATAATTCATTCTTTTCACCTTTACATCTGGTGGTTGCTAACACTGATTTCCCTGAAGGACTTGAGGTTTAGTGTCATATCATGTATATTTCCCATTCTCCATACACATTTAGCATTGAACTATGGGTGGTTCTCTCCTATTCCCACCACATTATTTTCCTTCCTCGTGTATTTTTTGAATTCATGTTCCTAGAGGTCTTATCTCCCATACATGTAGAAATTCACCATCACTTTGAGTCAGTTACCATGATTATTCTTCCCACATTTATGACATGTTGGTGGTTGAGTTTTCTTTCCACCATTCTAATTAGATCCTCCATATTGAAACCCAATATTTTTTCTTTTTCATTATCTCCATGGTGACATTCCTTAAACTATCTCAACACTTTGGAGCACATCAAAAAAATTCTTCATAACTCCAAAAGTCTCAAATTTATAGACCCTTTAGAAGGTGTGGTTTTAAACCACTAATTAATCTATCCATTTATCTATAATTGTAGATAAGAAAAAGTGAAGAGAACCTTGAAATCCTTGTGAAAGTTACTTCTTAGGTCATGAATGATTTTCCATACTTTTTATTCATATCTATGAATTCGCTCTCTATCATGGTACAATGAGTTTGAGGGAAATACTTTTTAAAAACAATTATATTAAAATCTTTCCATACTATCTCTTAAATTTAATACTTCATATTGCAATTATTAATCAACACCCACCATTGGTTGGAATCTCTATCTAGATGATAAATGAAAAGAGTTACTTTCCCCATCTCAGAATAGTGAACTTCAGAAATTATT
Organism: Viscum album; assembly: GCA_963277665.1. Classification (NCBI taxonomy): domain Eukaryota; kingdom Viridiplantae; phylum Streptophyta; class Magnoliopsida; order Santalales; family Viscaceae; genus Viscum; species Viscum album. The sequence goes on along the minus strand of OY728151.1, from coordinate 393,868,898 downwards.
TTATCCATTGAGTTGATCCACTGTTATGTGGCTAGTGGATCGAAAGGTCTACTAAACATTGGTGGTATTTTCCAAATAAAAGACTTGATTTCTGGTTTCTCACTATTAGGTGAAAGAGGAAGTTCCACATTATTAATCTTATTGTTAATAACCTGTTTATGGTGTGTAAAAATCACCATGAAATTTTGAACTCCACCTCTCAAGGTATTTGGTATGTTATTCAGGCAATTGGTGCATTGTCCCTCACATAGGTTGTTAGCATTATTTCTCCTGGTTCCCACCATTTTCTAAAATATAAATGGTTACATCAACACATAAGGAAATAATTCATGAATAAATAATTTATTCTTTTGTGTAATTAAGACTAAAGGAATATCTTTTGGGATCCCTATGTTTAGAATTTTCTAAAGCAAATCTTATTGGGTGATGAATTTTTCTTAGTCTCGTACTTAGGTTTTTCACTATGGTTCTTTAATCCTAATTCCTAAATTTTCTCAATTGTGCTCTAATACCAACTATCGCAACCCATATTTTTATTACGTTACTATTACATCAATATAATGATTAATTACATAAAATCGTTACATGAATAGGATGAAATGTTATATTAATTCAAGAAAATTAAGACATTAAATTACATTTACAAAATAGAACAAAAAAATTTATTTAATTCCTTGTTCTCTAGATTCTTATTAGACCATAAATTCTCCTTAGTAAAAATTGTCACCAAAGGATATACATCAAAGGAATGGGTGAGAAAAAAGTAAATTAAGAGGATATATAAGGTAATTAAATTATATAAAATGGGGTGAGCATAATCATAATATAATCTTTATAATATTGAGAGGAAGCATTAGATCATGGAATAGAATGTGGCAACACATAAAATTGAAACATCGTGTCTTAGTGATCAACTACCGCACATAAATGTGAAAAAACATAGACTCATGTTAATTAATATCTCACTTTTATATTTATATACATAACATTAAACATTTCATTGGATAACTATATAATTCTGGGAAAACCTGTCACATCATAACATTTACATTGTACTATATAATTCTGGGCGCACCAAATAGATCCTAAAAATTACATTATCATGCATGCCACATAGAATATATATCAATGTTGGACATAAAATAACCATTGTAAAGAATGGGTTTAATTTTATAAATCATACATTAATAAAATTTGGGTTCCCAAATGAACGGGGGAGTCACATAATTGATATAAAAATCATCATCCTTGATTAAAAAAAATTGGAGAAGTAAAAGGTGTGTTTATATTGAAAGAATAGTTATTTTTAGAAAACATAGTATTTGTCAAAACCACAAGTCAAAAACATGTATATCAACGAAAAAGATAAATAATTTTGAATAAATGATATTTAACAATTTTTCATATTGGAAATGTGGTCAGAGAGTGAAAACCAAAAGAAAGAGAGTTGGGTTCAAGAATTCCCCTTCTCCTGTGTTTAAATGGTTTCTCCATTTTAGTATCATGTATACTCACATTAGATTCATTAATTACAAATAAATAACATTTTATACATTTTTATGATTCATTATTGTTTTATTATTTTCATTAATGGTATTTTGGATGAGTTATAGAGTTCAAATTCATCGTTTGAGAGTGTTTTTTTTCTCAGTTTTCGTGATCAGTTCACTTTTATACATGAAAGGAAGTTCGGGTAAAATGCAGATAAATTTCCTGAATTTTTTTATATGTCATTAATTATCTTGAAGAAGTTTAATTATCTTATAATAAGTTTGTTTATATGGTATGAGGATAAATGTTAATGTTGATCATTTTTTGTCATTTTTGGCGGGTTTGGACACAATGAAATCATTTGGTTTTGAAATTAATATTATGTATATATGTTAGTTACAGAGAATAAATAAAGTTGTAGCATAAATTTTAAAATATTTTTAAACCATTATAATGGTTTCATTATCATCAATGAAGTAATTAACAAAAAATTAAAGTGCATTGGCCATGGTGTTTGTGAACTAACACATTATAAATGTCGATGTTATTTTGGGAATAAAAGTGAGACAAGAGAAAAAAGATTCATGTTGGATATTTTTTTTTCTTGATATTGTACCATTATATCAAACATTTTTTATTTATCATTCCATTTGGATATGTGGATGTTATTTTAAAAGGAAAAAACTTTTCAAATAAAAAATAAATTAAAAGAGAAACGAAGAAGATTTTACCTCTTGGATTTATCCTCCTTGAGAACTTCATTAGGGAAATTTTTTTGGTATTTTGATGAGATAAATAGATCAATTACATGGGATAGGGGATTTTGGAGAGGTTTAGAAAGAATTTTTAGAATGATATAATCTTGGGAGGTGTGAGGAGAATAGGAGGTGATGAGTAGTATTTATAGTGGAGGATGTGGATGTTTTCTCATTTTTATATTCATTTGTTTATTATTTTATCTCAAGATAATGCATATTTTGAGAATAATCAATATATGTTTTAAAATAATTATGGTATGTTCGAAATTAGGGTTCATATCTCAGGTATTATTCAATGAATAGTGTATTTAACATATAATGTATATGTATCGTAAATTATTATATTTTACTATTCCCCAAAAAATCAACCTGTTTAGAAAAATCTAAAAAACCACTCTACTTTCTTATGTGTATAATTAAAAAATAAACTTTATTCTTTGAAAATAATTTTCTAAATATGAGTGAATTAATTTTTTATTAATATCATTATTTACATAGAAATTATAGGTTATAAAATGATAAATGATTTTATAAAACTTTGAAAAATTACATAACGTCTTAGAAAATTATATTCAAAACCTAAGAAATAAAAATATTGTTTTATTAATACTTTTCACGAAAATAATAATTATTTTAATTTATTAAATTAATCATAAAAATGTAATTATATATTTATGACATACAAAAACAGTAAAAGTTAACTAATAATTTAAAATATATTTATTTATATAGAATATGACATAATTATATTTTTCTCTAATTTTAACGATTCATAAATTGTATCTATACATTAATGAGTGAGGCTACTATTCGTTTGGATATTTTACTATTCATAATTTTCATGTCATTATTACTATGGTCAAGTTAATATTTCATTAGTATTGGTGCCATAACTTCTATAAATACATCATGATTCATTTATTATATTTTTATTATAGTCTATAAGTTATTTTATGTGATTTATACTATATTAAATTACTATAAGAGATGATAATATCCATTGATATATGTTTGGGTCGTTACAGCCCCCATTTATTTCCCACCATAGAGTTGTGTTCATTATCATAAGCATTAACCAATATTAATTTTCTATGAGTATCAGGATCATCATCCTTACTCAGGGCTTTATAGTTTTCCCCCTCTAAAAAGTGGGATTCTAACAAAATATTGGAGGGTGGTTTGAATTAGGTGGAACCCACTTCCCATTATCTTTTTACCTTAGCCTTATTAGACCAGAATTCTTAGGAAGAGTGCCCATTTTTCTTATAAAATACATATGATAAATTTTTTATTAAATAGTTTGAGAGAAGTTATGAAATATATTTACAGTCAAAATATAGTGTAGGTAATTTCAAATTCATAATTCTCAAATTAATTGTGTCTTCTAGGGTAGTTAGTATAGTATATTCCATATGTGTAGAGGATAGGTTAAACTCTTCCAATATATAAGAAATGAATGCATATTGGGAATTCTTAGTCTCCCTATCCATTTTTATTCAAAATGTTGACCACTTATGCATTTTTACAATGTATCCTTGGATTCTAATATATCCATTTTAAGTCTGGTAAGTGAATCCATACATAAGTATGAGTGTTTTTAATATTAAAAGGATCAATGTGTGTATCCTATTTCAGTATTCATAGGATATCTAACATAAGGGAAACAAACCCATGACCCCATGACAAAAATTTTATTACATCATTTGGTAAGACCCCACATAATTATCCTATAAAATTATAGTCATCCTCTTAGTATAGAACCCCCAAATTTTAAAGATATTTTTTATATGTTTTTTGAATTTAAAAATATTCTCACCCATTGATAAAATGATTTTTTTCTATAATATATTGTTTAAATAGATTAAATCAATCACAAATAGAATATTGATTTACATTAAATTGATAAATTTTACCACTAATAATTATACTTTTTGATGATGAGTATAAAAATGATGGGAAACACTCTTTGATTCCCACAAACTCTATAAAGATAGCATCATTCACACTTTTTTCAAATATTAACCCTTCAAATCACTCTGGTCTATTCCACGTGTATTAAAAAAGGAAAATATATCCTTATTACCAAGAAAATCCAATTCATATTCATATTTTGAATTTATAACAGAATATTTTACGTTATTTCTTGGATTATTGGGATCAATTAACTTTTTTTAGCCATCATACCCTAATAATAATAATAATAATAAATATAATTAATGATTGACTAAGACCATGTTTTTGGATACCCAACCACATGTATTGTTTATTCACTTTTTATAATTTATTTCAAGGGGGTGGAAATTGAAAATGGTATAAATTTCACTATTATAGTAATTAAAGAAAGAAAATCCTAAAAAATAAAAAATTATTAATGTGAAAGCCTCCCGAGATAGATGGATAGTCATATCAATCATCCACCACCCAACATCTAAGGTGATTACACCACCTTTAGGATTTATATTTTCCCGAATTTTTATAATATCAACTTGAGAACCAATAATTTCCTTGGGTGGGGTGGGATCCTCAGAGAATTTGGGATCTTGTTCTAAAAATGAACTCGTTCAATGATCCTTATTGTATTCATTTAGAAATGAGTCCATACTACTTAATCTATTCACATTTTAAGTCATGCTAAATATATTCTTCTTTTAGAGCCAGTGTGAATCTATGGATAGAAACATTGTATTTATTTCTTAATAGACTATTGGTGACTGTCATCTACTATCTATAGTGGGAGGGGAATCATATGGTCTTGTTTATGTATTGTGGATTTAGAATTACTAGTTATGTATGAATAAGTACATGGATCTAGATATACACTTTGGTCCCCACCTATAACATTCATTGAATGCCTTGAAACATCACCATTATTTGGAAAAATTTGAGAATAGTGAGTATCCTTATGACCATTTTCCTTGACCACTATAATAGAAACATGAATTCTCTTAAATGTTGGGATCAGTAGACCAGAATTGTATGATGCATTTAAGATTATCAAGAATGAAGAGTCATTGTAAATGATCAATGGGGAATTTTCATCCACAACCTCATCTTGGGGATTATTTCAAGTAGACGAGAACATATCTAGTGGACTAGATTTGTCCCAACCATTCATAGGGACCAAATTCAATATTGAGTTTAAATTGTACTCAGGTTTCTTAAAATGAAAAATTTGACCAAAATTATGTCTTGGATACAAATCCTATACGTCCTGATCAATAAGTGTATATATCTAATTATTTGAGACTATAATAGTAACAATAGATACTATTGGTCCTTTATCTAGCCCGGAAACAAATTTGAAACATGGAAGATTAGTACCAAATTAGTCTTAATATATAAATGCCTTAGTATTTTTTGTGGGATACATGAAATATATATTTCTAGAGTACATTACAACTCCCATTTATTGCAATTTCCTTTGATTTTATTTCCATTTTTATCTCTATATTTCTAGAATTTTTTTATAATATATATTAAATCATTCTCATATTCAATATCAGATGACCCTGGTTCGAAATAGTTGTTTACACCAAAATCATTTGTATTTAGTGTTGAAAATTGATTCAATTTTTTTATGGTCATTCTTGACTTTTTTTGACTATGGACACTCTCAAATTGACCTCACATTTTTTTTATAACTTCCTTAATCCTATTTTTCTTTTGATCCATAGGTCCACCTCTAAAATGATCTAATAAAATAAGATCTATAATGAAAACTACCTCCTAAGATTCATATTTCTCTTAGAGCCTTCTTCCTAATCCTGTGTTTTAGGGTCCATATGCCTATGGTGAGTCACACTAACTGTTCCCATTCCTTATTTATCATAATAGTTCCATTAAAATCCTCACAAATTATAATTATAATTACATTGACACATATAATATGGCTATAATATATTGTAATGACCCTTGAAAAACATAATAAAATTTTCATTGTTGACAATTAAATAAAACTTTTGATCATCACGATTTTATACAACCATTCAAATAAGTGGGTATATGGGTTCCATTTTAACTAGAATGTAATAATAGTGTACGTAACATGATTTTTTAGTCTCCATGAACAATTTATTGTGGATTCCAATTACTGAAGAAACCTCCCATAAAATTTTTGGATACCCTAAGAACAAACACATCCCATGAATTCTTATAGAGACATGGTTGTAAACATTCTTCATGTCTTGGGTGTTAAAATAATGATCCAAATCATGGATCCTTTGAATTATAATATTTAGATTATAAAATTATTATCCCATGGAATTATACATAAAATAGATAAATTTGAAAATAGTATGAAATATTCCCCTTCCAATTGAATCTCTTTTCGAACTATCTATGCCCCAAATATCAATAATTCTAGACCTAATATCAATGTTAATTATCATACTCTCTTTATTTTACCCATATATGCGGCAAATGAATGATTTAATAAATACATATATTCTATTTTCAAGGCTTCAATTTCTTACTTCAAAAATACATTTCCCCCTTCTTCATAATCCTCTATAAAAAGGATTCCTTCTAAAATCCTTTAGATAATATTGTATTTGAAAATTTAGAATCACTTTTCCCATTCCCATGAGTTAACCTAGAGGCTTTAAAATCATTGGCCTTATGGTCAACTATTGTTTTGGTCTATTAATAATTTTATGAACCAGAAGTTCTAGTATGTTCGTTAAAATATGAAATATGATTCTCATTTAACTTATGATTTATGAGATCCACATTCATTAAAGAAACCTATTCTCCAAAATATGAGAATTTTCAGTGAACTATGGATATCCATATAGACCATGATTCGATGTTGAGGGTTTGTTGAAGTGAAATTATTAAAGATTCACATCACATTAAAGTTATTTGACATCAAGATTGAGTGAGTTGGAGAAACACCTAAAGGACTATTGATTGGTCCACCAGTAGCCTTATTATAATTTATAGAGTCCAAAATTTAAAAATAACCCTTCTCCCTTAATATTTAAGTAGTCAGATTATATATTTCTACTCCATCCACCTATCATGTAGACATATATATGTCCATAGAAACCAGAAAACCATATATGCAATCTGAATGTCCATAAGAAATTCTAGATATTGATGATGATGATGATGATGAAGATGATAATAATATTGATATTAATAATCCAATATTAAAATATCCATGGGATTGGATGTAGAATCCCATGAGCAAAAAATTATAGTAAATATAAAATGAGCACACATAGGAAGTTGTATGGAGTTACATGTTAAAAAAGTCACTTGTATAAGACTAAAAAGTTACAAGAGATATATAAAAATTAATAAGATTGAGTGAAAACCACCATATACCTATAAAAATTATGATATTCATCATTATTTATGTCTATTAACCCTTTATTAAAATCCATAGAAAATTTCAGTTTATTTACATCTCCATCATTGTTAAGGAGGAATCACCATAGTATCTTGTTCATAAATGTATGTTGACTACTCACCTAGAATATCTTTTAGATTATCCAGATAAATTCCCCTACAAAAATTTCAAATTTTATCTAAAACACTTGACAACCATTATTTTGTGTACTTATCTATATCCAAGTGTTAATTTTTTTCAATGTATCTCCATGAGGAATAATTGTCCTCCTTAGAGGAACCATTATATGGTGGAATGATATTACCCTTACTTATTAAACCCTTATAATTTGTTACTCATTACATATAAACCCTTGACCAACAAGCCATAGATTATCCCCTTGTATACAAGTCTATGGCCTTGGAACCATTCGGCTATATGGATGAGGGTTAATGTGTCTTTGGATCTTTTTTCACATATACATAATATCCAACTACGCCATGATTATTAGGATCATCCTAAGGGGGAATAACCCTTTTATTTCAATAGATATCAATATTAGTGCACTCATCATAAAACATTTAGAATTCAATTGTGTTAATGGATTGAAGCATAGTAAAATAATTGGGATATGTACTATTTTTCCCAGATCTAGAAAATTTAGAAACAACATTATTCACATTCTAATTCATTGTTTGATTAGGTACCATAACATTTATTGTATCCATATCACACATTAATAGATTAGGTGATTAGAAATCATCTCTTCCCTCTCCAATCATTGTTGTGGGGTTAGGTTCCTAACTATAAGAATGAATATCATCCTCAGCCCAACGTTGCTCAATCATCACAACCCATTATTTTATTATATCATGTGTAACCCTAAGAGATTCTTCCAATATAGGTTGAACAAGGAAGAACCCACTTACTTAATGATCTAGAACCTTATGGCCTAAGAAACAAGATAAATGGATTCGAAAAGTATTAGTAGTTGTAGAAGACGATGTAGGAGTAGTGGAATTAATATTATTAGTGTTAAAAACATTAGGTGTAGTAGTAGTAGTAGTAATACATATATGGTAGTAGGGGTTACAAGAAAAGAAAAAGAACACACCCACTAGGTTAGTAGGGCTCATACATCTTCCCCAAGGTACGCCCACAACTAATAAATCACATTACAAATTTTAATCTCCAAAATACTAAGTGGGAAGGAATCCCATTATATGGCCCAGGTGTCCATTTTATGGCCCAAAGACCTCGGGATGTACCATGCCTACATCATTAAACCGAATTCTCCTAATTATACAAAAAACCTATATCATTGCGTACCAACATTTTGCATCATGTCTACATCATCACCAATTTTAATAATCTTTTTCATCACATCTTGCATCGCTACATTCTTAGTAATAAAATAGTATATTCACTAATCCAAGAATGAACCTTGTACCTCCATAAAGTGGAGGCTAATGACTAAGTACCACTTAGTTGCAACACTGGACACATAACAAAAATAACTACAAAAAAAAACAAAAAAAAAACAACAACAATAACAATAATAATTTGTAATATTTATTAGTGGTACAATAAAAAAACTCAAAAATCCACCACCCTTATATAAAGTGTCTCAATAACCCCTCATGGGTTGAGAAAAAATTATAGAAATATTTTGAAATATATAGTATTGGCCAACAGACCCCATATTTCAAATGGTCTTGAAGGCCCCCTAATACATGGACCATAGGGCCACATGTAACGATACTATATGTATCTTTGAAATCATCTTGAATCCCTTATATAACTGGATAAAAGGCCCATAATTAATACATACTCTTAGGACCATGTTGTAACCAACTCATAGGATCATGTGGTCTATTTAGTGGGTCTCTTTCTTGAACAAACCTATTGAATAAGGAACACCCCTTCATTCCTAGCATATAGATTTCATCCCACCCTCTACATTCATGGTTCTACAGAACCCTATCCACTTTGTACTACATGGTACTACATGAAGCCTATAACAACTCAAGTTTATAAATGATATTTTTTTCTTGAAAATATGAGTATTATATTATATTATACATTATTATAAATGTAAATCTCATTTAAAATTTTTATTCCATTAATGAAAATTGTTATATTATTCAAAGAATAAGATAAATAAAATTCCAAATATTACCATGGGACAAAAATAGAAAAATGAAATACTATAATGGGAAAATATAGATCGCCCTAATACCCTAGACTAATCCTTCCCACAAAAATAAAAATAGAAAATGAATATAATATTAGTAAAAAAATTAATATATAATAGAAATATAGAACTATGAGAGGAATTTAATTGAATAATTAATTATGTATTTTATAGGTATTTATAGGATGTAATGTGACATTTGGAATAGTAATCGGACCATCAAGAATAATAACCCTACTATTGGGAATAATAACATAATAGTTTTAAATACTAATTTAAGTGCAAATTTTTTTTATATTAATAATATTTATCATGAGTAATTTATGTAATTATATGTATAAAAATTCTAAAAAACAAATATCATTATTAAAAAACTCAATGAAAATATGAGGACAGTTTTTTATGAAGTGTATTTAAAGGATTTCAAATAAATCTTAACATTTATGAAAAAAAATTAAAATTTAATATGATAGAAATTTATTTTTATAAAATGAAAAATATTTTTGAATTATCATGTCAAAGTTTTCCATTTTTTTGTTTTTGGTAATTTTCTTAAATACATCAGTTTTTAGGTGAATGGTAAAAATATAGTTTTTATTGATACAGATGTATCTTAAAATTCATAATTTATTATTAACTTTTGGTTTGGAAAAAATATATTTAACTTCATTAATTTGAAACTAAAAATAAATAAATATAACTTTCATACATAAAAAACATTTTCCATATTATAAAATGAAAAATGTTCTTGTAAAATATAAATTTTTATTACTTTCACAAGCATTTTTAATAAATAAATTAATTACAATTTTATAGTGGTTTAATGTCTCAAAACAATTATATAATTTTTATATATAATTTTTTTTAAAAAATAACTAATTTAATGTTTACCATAGCTACAATATTTTATTCTAAAAATACAACCCTTCACAAGTATATTAAAACCCTTCCCTCCTCTGGGAAAACCACTCCTCCCTCACATTAAATAGAAAAATATCTACCCATATCCTCTCTCTTAATGATGTTATAATTTCTAGAGACTTTATAAAACCATCCAACTCTAACCATCAAAGTAGTTCAGTGGCTTAGAGAAGCAGAAACATTGAGAATAGAGTATGTTCTCATAATTACTCCTCTCATTCTGCTCTCCTATTTTAAATTTACTCCATACATTTAAAAGAATAATATTATGTTAAAATATAAATAACAAATTAAATTTATATTATTTATATTAAATAATCAGAATTATTATATTTATAGAATATTAAATTTTTATACTTCCCATTCCCACTCTTTTGAGAGTGTAATGTTAATGGTCGGTTAACCGTCAATGGGGATGTTTCCAATTCTAATCTTTTCACCAACCCTATGGATGGCGATAATAAATAATTTATGATATATATATATATTTAAATAAATTTATTTAAAATTTTATAATTATTTATTCAAATTTATAAATTATATTGAACAAAATAGTTAAATAGAAGAGAATAAAGAAATTTTAAAGGATATTGTGACATCAAAATGACTTCCCATTAACAATGGAAATTCAGAAATATAATAAAATGACTATGATTGACAAATAGTTATAAAAGTTACAGTAACTCACTTATGGATCAATGTTTTGATAAACTTATGTTTTTTATTCATGATTCTGAAAATTGATGAAATAAATAGGGGTTTAAGGTAATGGGATTCTCAAATCAAACTCCATTTCCTTGGGTTATCTCTCTTTCACATAAATTTTAATATGGATATTAATATAATTATTCTTAAATATCCTTTCACTATTCTTAAATTATATTTTGGGAAAATGTATGTGACCACCTTGATTCATAATCCAAATGCAATGATTTTATAAAAAGCCTTTTTTTTATAAAATACACCATTTACTATTTTTGAGTTATTTCTTGTTCACTAAAGAATGATGATATTTATTACATATATTTTTTCCCTTATTTATCTGGGATTAATTTTTTTCAGGGATTATTCATGACTATATCCTTATAAAATTCATTCCATTCCATCGATTATTTCATTAATTTGGTTATTATAAGTTCTATGTGGTACGCATGGTTATAGGAATATTATGATGTGATGGGGGGTCTAGAGTTATATGTCCCTCCATTATATTAGTAAATTTAAAGTATATCATGATAATAGATTTATTATTGGTGAACATGATTCTATATTTTTCATATTGATGATGTTTTGATTTATTCACAAATGTTATCTGGGGACATGATTCTAGGTTTATTCAAAACTATCTTTGGTATATGACCATTATGAGAATATGTTTCATTTGTATGAATTTTCATATTCCATTACATTATCAAATGATTCCCTCTTTACATGGATGATGATCCTATGTTTCTGATATGGTGATATTGATTATGATCACGCATCTAATATTGATTTTTGTCCCATATTCCCCCACTTAATAAGCTTGTAACTCACCCCTTTCTTTGATGTATATCTTCAGGTGACTATATTTACTAAAGAGAAAGTGAATTATATTAAGTGGATAAATATGGGTAATTTTAATAATATTTATATTTTATTATGTATAAGTGATGTATGATCCTAACACTTCTAAGATACAAAACCTTTCAAACATTGAATGTATTACTATTATGCTTTTTTATTCAAAATTGTCAAAATATCATGTAAGAAAATGTAGGTTCACAAAAGTTAGTATCAATGGTTAGGAATAGTTAATTTGGGAATTATGATTCACAATATTTATTGAAATCCAAAAGTATAAGTCAATGTACACTACTGGAATGTGGGGTTTTCCCCACACTTCCATACCAACGGTTTCCTACAACCATTGGTAAAGGATGGTTTAGGGAATCTTTTACCAACGGTTCTAAGGAACCGTTGGTATAGGTGTGTTTGTTAGATCTTTTACCAACGGTTCTAATGAACTGTTGGTATAGATGTAGTTGAGGGGAGTTATACCAACGGTTCTCATTGAACGGTTGGTATAGGTGTGGTTCGAGGAAGATTTTACCAATGGTTCTAAGGAACCGTTGGTATAGGTTTGGCCGGATGATATATACCAATAGTTTTTAAAAAACATTGGTAAAAAATTCCCCCAAATTAACAGCGTCCCTTCCTCTCCCCCATTCGTGATACAGAACCCTAAATGGGAGCAGGCGATCTTGGATCTCCTTCAGTGGGAGCAGTTTGGTGATCTTGGAGCTCCTTCGGATTCCTCTTCCTCCATCACATCCAAGGTGTTGAATCTCATTTCGAATCTTATCTGACCCATCCTAAATAAGGTATTTTCTTAACTGGTACCTTATTTTTATTGAAATTTATCTAATATTTCAATATTTAGATTTTATTTTTATGTGTATATGTTTTTGTTTCTGTTTTCATTTAACCTATATGTGATGATCTTGTATCATCATTAAGATCTGTCTAATGGTTCTTTGATCATTGTTTTGTCAAGAATGAATGGTTTAAGACCAGCATTAGAAGTAGCTTCCAATGAGACCATTTTAGTATAAGGGGAAACAAGATTATGATCTATAAGGAGGTTATTGAGTTGGTAGAGACCAAACATAATTTTTTCCATGTGTTCAAGAACTATAAATAGAGTGTTCCAATTAGGTGGTCATCAGTAAAGACGTAGGTAAGAATTCTAGGTCATGTTTCATGAAGTTGAATATGTGGGGCTATAGAGGTATAGGATTGTTTGAGGTATTCTTAGTGTATTTTAAACCCTCATATGTTCCACATTCATTTAAATTGATTTAATATCATTTTTTTCACATGCACCATTATATACTCACAAACTATATTTAGAGTGTATTTTTATTCTTATGGTGTTAAATATTTTAGTAAATGTCCATACTAGAATCTTTTCTGTGTTCTAGGGGTTTAGACTGATGACAAGGATGCATGATTATTGTGGGGGTATTCTTTTCATATAAATATACTTATACTATGTCATCAAATGAATCAACTAGTTATATTCCTTACAAATTTTTATCAAATGATTCTGAATGAGGGTTGTGTAATCATATGGGGATAGAAAAAATGTATTTTTTGTTATTGAGTGGAAATTTTAGGTGGGAAGTTGATATGTGGACCACCTAGTTTATGTGATTGTTCATACTTTTATAGAATAGATTAAAGCTATTATGTTAGAGGATACCAAGGTTGTTGGGGTTTTAGTTTTTTTATGAGGTGGTTGTGATGATACCCCCTTGACATGATGTTGAGATTGAGATAGACAAAAATCCTGGTGCTTCTCTAATTTCAATAGCTCTTAGTCTATTGTATCCATTATTGACACACAAAATTATTTTTATAAATCAAATTTTATTGAAATGTAATCATTAATATGTCACAACATCAATCATTAAAAAATAATTTCATAATCTATATTTTCATTTCATCTATAAATATAATGATTAAAGATACATTATATGGATGGAAAATAATATTCATGAGATCTATGAAGAAACTTATAGTGTTTATCAACCCAAAAGTCATGGAAAAATAATAATAATAACCATATATACTCCTAAACTCAATCTTGGGAATGGTTCTTTATATGAAACTCTACTAATAGTAATTTTAAGGATATTAATCCATAGAATGAAACAAAATGTTTTGTAACAGATCAGTTTTTCGTAATATTTGTTATAGAGAACTTCTTCATCTCTATTAACTAATTAAGATTCATTTAGTCCATGAAATCCATAAAATACCATCTAACATGTATGAAAATATAATTTTGTCACCATATAGACATGTTCCATATATGATAATTATATTTCCCTAAAACATTTCATAATAAATTTTATATACTCAGAGGGACCATCCCACTCTAAGAACCTACGAAGATTCCAATCCATCCTCATATGTATTTCCTCATCAAACTCTAGGTGTACAATTTCCACACCGATCACTACCCTTGTTGACAGCCCGTCCACCCCACCCCCAGACACCCACCCACCACCTCGGACAACCCGTGCCCCCCTTGACAGCCCCCCACCCTTGTTGACAGCCTACCCACCCCCCCCCGGTCACTCGCCCACCACCCCCAAGACACCCCCATCCCCTCGGACACCCCCACCCCTGGAGAGCCCCCCACCCCCTGTAAAGCCCCCCCCCCACCCCCTTGACACCCTGGACCCCACTGGACAGCACCACCACCCCTGTGGACAGCCCGACCACCCCCCGTGGACAGCCCGCCCACCCCCCTGGACAGCCCGCCCACCCCCTGGACACCCATACCCCCCGGACAGCCCCACCAACACCATGGGAAGACCTCCCACCCCTTGGACACCCCATACCCACCCCCCCTGACAGCCCCACACACCCCCTGGACACCCCTCTCACCTCATTGGACAGCCTGCCCACCCCCCTGGACTCCCCCTACCCATTGGACAGCCTAACCACCCCCGCGGAAATCCCGCCCACATGGACACCCCGACCCCCCTAGACAGCCCCACCCCTGGACACCTCCGACCCCTAGGATAGCCCCACCACCCCCTAAACACCCTGCACCCCCTGGACACCCCACACCCCCATGGACAGTCCCGCCACACCCCTGATCCTCATCCTACTCCTCATCCTGATCTCCATGAAGAAGTTAAAGTATAAAACTCGTGTACTCCCAACAAGATCCTTAAGGAATATATATTCTTTGATCCACTTCCAATATCTTACTAGGTAATCCTTGAATATAGGCATTAGAAATTTTTTATCTTATTTTCTTATATACACAGTATTTTCTTGTATTTCTTAATATGATTATCATGTAGAGTAATGTGTCAGTTATGATTTTATATAAAGTAATCAATTGTCATTTACCTAGATATTTTTTTTTATTAAACTTCAATATTATTTAATTGCTTTGAAATGAATTATTGCAATTTTATTACAGAATGGATAGATGTTGGATGTACGAAACTGATCGGATTTCAACCGATTTTAAAAATAATTTGAACAGCTTTCTAGATTTTGCATTTCACAAGGCTTCAGATAGTGGTCGCATACACTGCCCATGTTTTAATTATGTTTGAAGACCTTGGTTGATTCATAAAGTAGTTAGCTATCATATAAACAAATATGGTTTCCAAACAAACTATTATGTGTGGTATCACAATGGAGAGAAAATGGAATCTCAAAATGTTAATGATCCAAATGATAGGACTGAATTGGAGAGTTTGATATATGATCGGTTTCCATTTATTCGACATAGTGAGAAGGAAAGGACGTCCATCCAAAAAGATTTCGATACAAGAACACATGATGCGTCCAATGAAAATGATGTTGTTGATAGGGTGAAAAAATTGAATGATGCTGCGATGAATCCAGTATATCGGCAATGTGGTAAAATGAAAAAGTTGGAAATTTTAATCCGATTGTTTCATGGGAAAACTATGTATGGGATTTCAAATACTGCAATTGATTAAATTCTTACCTTCTTGAAGGACTTACTTCAAGATGATGCAGTTATTCCACCAAAATACTCTATGGAATGGAAGTTAGTTGATGAACTTGGATTCTCAAAAAAAAAATCATGCTTTCCCGAATGATTGCAGCTTATTTTGGGAGGAAACTGCTGAAGGAAATGATTGTATAAAATGTGGAACCTCTCGATGGAAGCCAAAAGATGATGGAACACCATATCATGGGCATGTTGGATGGGAGGGTAGGGAAGGGGAGAGGAGGGGAGGGTAGGGGAGGGTTTGTGTGATGGCAGGAGGGATGGGGATGCTGGGGGAAAAGGTTGGGTAGGGGAGGGGGCTTCTGGGGGAAAAGGGTGGGCAGGGGGGAGGGGAGGGGCAGGGGCTGGGGCTGGGCAGGTTGGAGGGGAGGGCAGGGAAGGGGAGGGGAGGGGAGGGGAGGGTCGAGGAGAGGAGGATGATGGCAGGAGGGTGGGGGTGCTGGGGGAAGCAGTTGGGTAGGGGGAGGGGAGGGGAGGGGGCTGCTTGGGGAAAAGGGTGGGCAGGAGGGAGGGGAGGGGCAGGGGGCTGTTCGAGGAAAAGGGTGGGCTGGGCGGAGGGGAGGGGAGGGGCAAGGGCTAGGCAGGTTAAAGGTGAGGGCAGGGAAGGGGAGGGGAGGGGAGGGTAGGGGAGGTGGATGATGGGGGAAAAGGTTGGGCAGGGGGAGGGGGCTAATAGGGGAAATGGGTGGGTAGGGGATAGGGGAGGGGAGGGGCTAGGGCTGGGCAGGTTGGAGGGGAGGGCAGGTAAGGGGAGGGGAGGGGAGGGGAGGGTCACGGAGAGGAGGATTATGGTAGGAGGGAGGAGGTACTAGGGGAAGAGGTTGGGTAGGGGGAGGGGAGGGGAGGGGCTGTTGGGGGAAAAGGGTGGGCAAGGGGAGGGGAGGGAGGTGCAGGGGGCTGCTGGAGGAAAAGGGTGGGCATGGGGGAGGGGAGGGGAGGGGAGGGGCTGGGGCTGGGCAGGCTGGAGGGGAGGGCAAGAAAGGGGAGGGGAGGCGAGGGTAGGGGAGGGACTGGGTGATGGCAGGAGGGAGGGGGCTGCTGGGGGAAAAGGTTTGGCAGGGGGGAGGGGAGGAGAGGGTCAGGGGATGGGCACGTTGGTATATTTTTTAATGTATTACATCATGTTTCTAATATCATTTTCCACTGTTGTTGTCATTGTTTTTTATGTTTTCCACTTTTTTTATGGCCAGATGCTCTCCCTATAATTTAATTCACATGGTGAACTATTGTTCTTTTATGTTCTCCAGGTCGATTACTTCTCATGATGAAGTTCTTATTTTTTCATTGACAAATGTTGTTGATCCTATTGGTGGAATAAATTGGCTATGTAAAATCAGCCAGCCTTCATTCCTACCAGCTGTCACAAGTAGTGAATCACCTATATTTTCACATGTTGATCATATCTAGTCGAAAAATTAGATACATTTTTATTTCTCATATGTTTCCATCATTCATTGAACAGGTTGTGTTGAACGAAACATGGAATTTTTTTGGAGAAGATATGTTATACTTGATGGAAGATCTGGGCAGGGCAGGACGAGAGGGGGAGATCTGGGCAGGTGGGAGGGGGCTGCTGTGGGAAGGGGCTGGGCAGGGTGGGGAAAGAGGTTGGACATGGGGAGTTCTGGGGGAAGGGGCTGCACATGGGGGGGGGGGGGGGGGGTTGAGGTGGGAGGGGGAGGGGCTACATGTTTCATTGATTTTGTTTTCTTTTATTATTTTAAATTTATGTTACTTCAGGATTACTGTCTCAATTTTTTGAGAATAAATTTTTAATCATGTTCCGATATAATTTATGCTTTCTACTGTTGTGTTAAGTCTGAGAACAATATCTTAATGGGTTTCATATGGAAGGGGGAGAATTGGTGGTGGCCATAAAATTGTTACTGCAAATTTCATTCATTGGGAGGTAGGATAGGTATGTCAAACTGGGGATATTTCATAGATGGAATGCACCCATTACAATGTAGAAGTTAAACATGGAAAGTTGTTTCTTAGATGTGCAAATGAGTGGTGGAAAATTATTCAGGGAAATCAACAGTTTGGTTATTATGAAGTTCAATGTGTCTTTTGTGATGGGTCTTCTCTTAAAGAAAAGGACATGTCTCTTCTACTGGGATTTATGATACAAAGTCAGCACAAAATGGTTATTGCTGAACTGGAATCTCATTTGGGAGAACTTGTGAGTTTTAAACACGGTATAAAAAATTCTCCTAGGTTGGAAACTAATATTGTTATAAGGTTCATAATTTTGATCATTCATGATGTCCTCTTCAAACAGACCATTAGGGAGGGTGTCTTCGTTGCAGATGCATTTGGTTCTCAAGGTACTATCACCAATAATTGTATCATTTATCATGAATAATGGTCCTTTCCATTTATGAATAACTCCAACGTATTATTAGATATATTTCCATTTCTATACATATTCCCTAGCCTTCTAATGGAATTAGGCTCACTTATTTCAAATTTCTTATAAAACTCAACACTTAATATAAGAAGATAAAAAAACAGTTTATAATATTTTGACGCAGACCATGCAGTCAGAGTTCTCAAAGTCAGTGCTTATAAAATGCTACCATGAATGAAGGAAATCATGTCCCTCCCTAAATGGTACCTACTTGGATATTTCATTTGATGATTTTTGCATGATAACTATGTCATTGACGACGGAGATAGGTTGTACTCTGAAATTGATCCTGAACAATGTAAATTAATTTCGATGCATTCATGCTTAGATGTTATGCTAAATTTATGGTTCTAGTGCAGCAAGAGAGGGATTGAAAAGTTCTTAGGTTGTTTTGATTTCTGTAAACTAGATAAAAAACTCCGGTTTTGGGTTCTATAACATCTTATTACAATTGATATTGCACATTATGTAACTATCATTCCTAAAATTCATAACATTAGTTCCCACACAGTCAGTCATTCTATAAATTTTATTCCTTATAGACTGTTACTCATTATCTAACTATTTTTCCTCAATATCATTATATTTTATTCCTCCATTATGTATTTGTAATTTTTTTCAAAAAGACATCATTTTATGTGAATACAACAACTAAAAATATGGAAAACCGACCAAAGGCATTAGAATTATGTTGAAACTTTAGAAAAAATATACATGTGTCATATATGACGTGTACAAGTGAACCCCGCCTAAATCCGAGGCACGGTGTGGCCGGTATCACATGATATGTCTCACTTTTATTTTAAATGGACAGGATTTTAAGTGAAAACAACAATCGTCGTACTGAAAACCAACCAAACGCAATCAGATTATGTTGATACTTTAGGAAAAGTTTCCATGTGTCATTTTTGATGTGTATGAGTCAACCCAGCCTCAATCCGAGGGCCAGTGTGTCTGGTACCACTCGATGAGTCTTTCTTTTGTTTAAAATGGATGCACTTTTATGTAAAATAAACGAAAAACAGAAAACCAACCAAACGTATTCGTATTGTGTTGATACATTAGTAAAATGATCCATGGGTCATTTTTGATGTGCACGAGTCAACCCCGCCTCAATCTGAGGTGCGGTGTGGCCGGAACCACTCAAAGTGTCTCACTTTTCTTTGAAATGGACAACAGTTTAAGTAAAAACAACAAATGACATATGGAAAACAGATCAAACGCATTTGGATTCTATTGATACATTAGGACAAGTATCCATTGGACATTTCTAACGTGTATGAGTCAACCCCACCTCAATATGAGGGACAGTGTGGCTGCTACCTCTCAAACTATCTCACTTTTATTTGAAATGGATAGGATTTTAAGTGAAAACAACTACTGGCATACCGAAAACCGACCAAACACATTCGGATTCTGTCAGAACTTTAGGAAAACGATCCATGGTTTATATGTGACGTGTACATGTCAACCCTGCCTCAATCCAAGGTGCGGTGTGGACGACACTGCTCAAAGTCTCTCCTTTTTTCAAAAAGAAATCATTTTATGTAAATAAAACTGAAATTTACCCTCATCAACAAAAGTCGCAAACTCTTTTTCATGAGTTGGGTAGTTTCACTCATGGGGTCCTAAGTGATGATACTCCTAATAAAATACCTTTTCACCATTTATTATAATCAATACAAGTTCAATGAAAAATTCCTCACAAATCATTACATACCCAAATCTAGGATAAAAAAATTGGATATGAGCCAATTTCAAACTCATATTCTACTTTAATAGGTATATCTTATACTATTCTGCCTATTAGAATTTGATGGGGAGGTGGGGGGATGTGGTGGTTGCGGGGTTGTGCAGGGGTGAGGTGAATTAATACTGGATGATTATTATCATAATATGATTGAACTGTGGAATTGTAGTACATGACATGGTTGGAAGAGTTTCATGGTTTTATGTGTTTTTTGTGCTATTTTATGTGTTTTTTATACTTTTTTATGTCTGTATGTGGCTTTTGTGATTTTCTTATGCTGGTGTATAGTGGAGGGGCTACTGGAGGGTGCAGCTGTGCAGCAGTTCTAGAAAAACTCAATACCAATGGTTTTAAACCGTTGGTATAAGAGTGCTAGAATTCTAGAAAAACATTATACCAACGGTTCTAAACCGTTGGTATAGGTGTTCTGGAATTCTGGTAAAACACAATACCAACAGTTTAGAACCGTCGGTATATGTTTTCAGGAATTCTGGAAAAACACAATACCAATGTTTCTAATCTGTTGGTATAGGTGTTCTATAAAATCACATTACCAACGGTTCAAAGCCGTTGGTATATTAATTCTAAAAAAATACAGTACCAACGGTTCTAAACCATTGGTATACATTGGAAGAAATTAAAAAACAATATACCAACAGTTTAGATAAAACTGTTGGTATAAGTCTTTCCTCATGGATTACTACCCAATGGTTTGGAAAACCATTGGCATAAGCTATACTAGCGGTTTTCCAGCCTATACCAATGGTTTAAAACCGTTGGTATAACCTTCATTTCTAGTAGTGGTATATGTAAGATTCCTTGAAGCTATGTTTTAGATGAAGTCTAAATAATGGGATCCCATAGTTAATGATTTTATGAATTATTCTCAAATAGAAATAAATTATTTATTAAATATTTGTTGACTTATATTTTTTTCAAAATAATATATTTTAGAATATGTTGGGAACTTGGATAAACTAGGGAAAACCCCAATGTGAGGGACAATGACACGATTTTCCAAATGAAAACTCCAATGTCATGGGAGGTGGAGTTCAAAAAAATGATAATTCTTACCCATCTATCTTAGTATATGAATAATAAAATAATCTACATGGAATGTCTATTGTCGGCCAACAATGAACAAATAGATATTGAGTCCTATATTTGGCAATGAGAACCCATATTTTGTGAAACTTATGATCTACCTAACACATAATTGTGTTTTAACTCAATGGAGAATATCTTTTCTATATTCCATTGTTTTGAGTAGGAGTTGGTGACTCCAAAAATCTATGTTTCATATGGAAAGGCTGATAAGAAGTGGGAATTGATAAAGAGCACTAAGCTGAATGATGAAATTGAATTGATATAGTAAAAATAAATCTTGAAAATATCTATTAACAAGTATTTCACTTGAACTATTTGAACAAATATGGAGATATAATTAAAAGAGATGAAGCAAAAGGAATAATAATCTATCATGAATTTCTAGGAAAAATTCACAAGTCTTGAAAGAAATTTATCATGATTTATTAAAAACAATTGTAGAAAAATAGATAGATTCTTTAATGGTTATAAACCACACCTTCAAAATAATCTTGCTGTCAGATACTTCGGGATTTATGAAGTAGTGGTTCTATTTTATCTCAATAGAGATATCTATTTTATATAATGCTTGCAAGGTTTTGATGATAATAACAGAATAATTCAGTTTCAAGTTGGTGGATCTAATAAAAAATGATGAATGATGATGCAACCACACACATGTCAAATATATAGTAAGAAACATCATGGTAATTGTGTCAAATGAATGATGAAAAGTTTCAAGTGTGGGATATAATTTTACCAAGCTCATTAATGTTGAAGTGACATGAAGGAGATAACCAATGTGATAGAAGAATTTAAGGAACCCTCTAATGCATCACCTTTGGAATAATTCATAAACTCTAGAGAGAAAGGGAACTATGAGATCTAGTGAACTAAAAAAATGGGTTATTGAGTCTAATAAACATTGGTGACCATGATATTCAATAGATAAAGAGAAATATTATTTTGTCACTATGGTTGAAGTGGAGAGTGAAAAAAAATTCATACAAGGTGCAGTTATTATTAACTGAATAATGGAAATTATTTTATATGATTCTCCTTCTACGCATTACATTATATCCTACATGTTTTCATGAACTATTGAATCGAAGACCAAATAAATTGTGTAACATACCAACATAGACGCCACTAACTGGTGCTCCAAGACAGTGGTTTAATTGCATCAAGCATGCCTCCACGTATACCAGATGAAGCTCACTTGCAGCAAGGGACTAGGGTGTAATTATTCGGAGACTATGCCCTCATATTGTGGTGTGAAATAGAGGTAAAATAGATATGTTTCTTACATAGTGGAAAGTAAATAGAGTGAGGAAAAAAAAGAAAACAACAAAAATAGAACTTACTATAATAATAAATAAAATATTGAAAAATCCCAAATAGCTAGGTAATACTATACAACACTGGTCACCCACTAGGCTGACTATACATATACAAGTACATGAGAAATTAAAAGTAATAGTATAGGGATCTTCTAATAAAATTGTGCCAACCCATGTAATCTATCTCCAAAAAATTTCAATCTGCACTATCCTAATTTGTAGAACAACATAAGAAGCTCTGATCAAACAAGAAACATTAAGCCTCATCCTTATCCACTATCAAAATCATGCTCAACCTGAAATGTAGACATATGGTATACACTTAAAATAAGGTTCATGTGCAGGGGGAGAAGAAACTCAGTAGGCCACTCGATAAGAATCATATTAATGTACTGCAACATGTTTTTGAAAAATCAAGGTGTTCATCCTTACTGTGACACTACAAGAGGATGCAAACCAAACATGAAACCACCATCTATCCCAAGGTCTGTAATCCCAATAAAATGGGCATGTTCCACCATGGAATTCCATTACTCTATACATAAACTTGTATAGTCCCATACCTATGCATATATACATAGCTATCAATATTCATTGCTATGTGAATCGATAACCTGAAATCCAAATAGTAATCACACCACATTTACATTATCCTGGTAAAATAATAATCTTGTGAATGGGAATGGAGTTAGACATCATGCCACTCAATTAGTGTATCATTAAGTTGATCCCTGTGTCTATAATCCCAATCCACAAATACCGTCTTAATCTAATGATTAAAATGTCAATGATCAAGGTAAGAAACTAGAATAAGATACATGTCTTACACTGGGTTCTCACATACTCAACTCCAATTATAAAAACAAGGATACCATATATTGATGATCAATCCTGTAAATAAATATTTTTGGAAAAGCCATCCGAATATCCTGGGAGATGCTATGATACCCCTCAAATCATAAAACTAAACTGAAAGAGAATCATCATTCCGATCATAGAACATCCAGGTTGTGAGTCCTTCTAAGGAATCTCACAACTAGATCCATGTATCTCTCAAGTTATAACTATAATCAACCAATGATCCCATCCATGGCATCCCTCAATTGGATCCAAGTATCGCTCAATGATTAAGCACAAACCACTATTGTGTATGTCCCATGTATCCCTCAATTGGATCTAAGTGTCACTAAAGTATATAAGTCATAAATCCATTGATCCTTTTATGGAATATATCCCCAAGATCCAAAAGTCACTAAAGGATTAGTTAAACCACCACTGAGTATGTCCAAGACATATGTCAACCAGATCCGAGTATCATATAGGGTGAAAACACCAACCCACTAATCCCGTTCAAGGAATCAATCAACCAGATTTATGTTTCCCTTAGGGTAACATATAAAACCATTAATTTCATCCATATCATCCCTAAAATGGATCTAGGTGATAGTCAAGGTTTAATTATCAAACCACATAGGGATATAAATAAACACCATAAAGTATGTTCAAGGCTTTCCTACAGAGTGAATACAAAAATTGATCAGGGTGAAACAACATGTAAGGAACAACAACAAGATGCTAGGAATCACCTCTAGAAATCCCAAAACTATATGTGTATCACAATATATATAATCAGGCTCAATAGACAAGTCCCAGGTAATACCATTGGGTATACAACTAAAAAAATAAATAACATGGATCAAAAGATAGATCCTAGGAAAGAACGTATGAGTATCCCAATAGGAAATATAGATCCAAAGGATAAAATTTGGATATCCCAAAAGAATGCAGGATGCCTCGCGTAAGACTCAACAAACACCAATTTGGATGCACCTCTGGTTACCATAGTTGGATTAGAAAAAAAAATGTTAAGATCTAAACAAATGAGTGGGGGTGGTAGAATACCAAACCCAACACTCAAATCAAAACCTCACCCAGTTACCAGTTAGGAATGAGTTTTGGGTGACACCAGAACAACATCAATACCCAAAACAGACATAATAGTTCAGGGTCGGTCGGATATAGGGCTCTTATTGGGTCCCCCAAGACAGGAACTAAGAGGTATCAAAATTTAGATCATTAAGGGAAAACTAACAAATGAAGGCATGCTACTCAGGATCCTTAACTGTAACGGTGAAGGGATCCTCAAATGATGACAATGAAGAAATCCTAAAATGGATCCTCATAATTGTACACAAGTACAGAGATCCTATGAGGGACTCCCTAGATTATCACATATAAAAAAGAAACTATGGGATCCTTGGAAGCCACAGGTCTAACGGACTCATTTTCCAAAAGGTAACATCTCACAAGGGTAACTTCCTCAAAATAAAAGGTCTTGAGATATATCTCACAGCTCATCTCGGATCATGTTTCTCAACTAGGTTGGACCGAACACCCAACCTATCATTCACATTATAGACTTTGTTATAGGAGATAACTGTATTCTGTAACTGGAGGAAGAACCTCTTTGTTTTGACAGAAGCACCAAAACACCCATTAGGGGTCCCTATAATTCTCCACAGGTATCACCAACATGATATATGTGGAAAAAAACTCCAAATGGACTACTCGTAGGTCCAAATCTGACACATAGGCATGAAACACGAAAAATCACTCAAAGGGTACCAAAAGAGGAGTACATGATGTGTAGAGACCGTACACAGTTTTTAACCTCTAGCACCCACATGGGCGTCTACTTCCCCAAGAACTACTCTAAAATAAGGCTTTACCAACGGTTTCAAACTATTGGTAAAGGCTTCCAAACCATTGGTATACTATATACCAACGGTTTCAAAAACTGTTGGTAAGTAAGGTGTTGGTATAACCCATTACCAACGGATTTAGTATAACTGTTGGGAAAGGCTGTGTAATCATAGTATTCCCAACTGTTTGTAAAACCATTGGCAATACTATCATTTTCATGTTTTACCATCAGTTTACTAAATCCATCGGTAAAAGTATATATAGAACTATACCAAGGGTTTTAGTAAACTGTTGGGATAGTGTATTTCTAGAATTTGGCAGAACATCCACCAAATATCTCCTCCGCTACACACTCAAATACATTCAACATACACCCTTAATAGAAACAAAAACACATGTTATAGCACACATAAAAACAGGATACTCTTATAACCATGGAATGTACCACAATTATAATCATGTATATGAACCCAATTACCCTATGCAATACAGAATTCATAATTGAATTCTCAATTGAATACATGTCGAATGAATTATGTAATGAATTCTGAATAATGAATGAATAATACATTCAAAATGAATTATGATTCATATAGAATTTTTAATTACATATTTCTCATATATAATATGACATACAAGGGGTTGGGGGTGTCCCAGGGTGGGGGTGTCCAGGGGTGGGGGCTTTTGACAGGGGTGGGGGTGTCTATGGGGGGTGGGTTATATAGAATTATGAAAACAAACAAAATTTCATTTTCTATAACACATATACAATGGAATTCAGAAATTAAAAGCTAATAACCCAAAAAATGTATCAACAGAATCCAAATATGTTTCGTCGGTTTTCCGTATACCAGTTATTTTGACTTAAAATGATGTCCATCTTAAACAAAAGACATGCACTTGGAGTGATATCAACAACATAATTCCTTGTATTGAGGCTGGTTGACTCATACATGTCACATATTACTAATGGGTCATTGTCAAAAAGTATCAAAAGAATCTGAATGCACTCGGTCGGTTTTCTGTATGCCAGATGTTGTTTTCACTTAAAAGTTTTTCCATTTCAAATAATAGTGAGACACTTTGAGTGGTTTTGGCCACACCGCACCTCGGATTGAGGTGGGTTTGACTCATAAATTTCACATAAGACCCATGGATCGTTTTTCTAAAGTATCAACACAATCCAATTATGTTTGATCGGTTCTCCGTATGCAAGTTCTTTTTACTTAAAATGATGTCCAATTTAAGTAAAAGAGAGACATTTACAGTGATACCATCCACACCATGCATTAGATTGATATGGGGTTGACTCTTACATGTAACATATGACCCATGGATAATTTTCATAAATTTGAAATAGAATCCGAATGCGTTTGGTCATTTCTTTGTATGTCAGTTGTTGTTTTCACATAAAATGATGTCCATTTTAAACAAAAGTGAGACATTTTGAGTGGAGACGGCCACACCGCACCTCATATTGAGGCAGGGTTGACTTATATACACCACATATTACCAATGGATAGTTTTCATAAATTTTCAACATAATCCGAATACATTTGGTCGGTTTTTCGTATGTCAATTGTTGGTTTCACTTAAAATGATGTTCTTTTTAAACAAAAGAGAGACACTTTGACTGGTTTCAGCCACACCAATCTTCGGTTTGAGGTGGGGTTGTCTCTTAAACCTCATGTATGATCCATGGATCTTTTTTCAAAAGTTTCAACATAATCTGAATTTGTTTGGTCTGTTTTCCATATGTCAGTTGTTGTTTTCACTTAAAATGATGTCCATTTTAAACAAAAGAGAAACACTTTGAGTGGTTCCGGACACTCCAAGCCTCAGATTGAGGCAGGGATGAATTATACACATTAAAAATGACCCATGGATCATTTTCCGAATGTATTAACACAATCATAATTTTTTTGGTCAGTTTTCTGTACGCCATTTGTTGTTTTCAATTCAGATCCTGTCTATTACAAATAAAAGTGAGACAGTTTGAGTGGTGATGGCCACACCATCCCTCGAATTGAGGTTAAGTCAACTTGTACATGTCACATATGACACATGTATCATTTTCCTGATGTTTTTATAGAATTATAATGCCATTGGTCAGTTTTTTTGTTTGTCAGTTGTTGTATTCAATTAAAATGATGTCCTTTTGGAACAAAATAGAAACACTTTGAGTAGTTCCGGCCACATCGCGCCTCAGATTGAGGTGGGGTTGACTCTTACACATCATAAATGACCCACTTATCATTGACCAAAAGTATCAACAAAATCCGAATACATTTGTTTATTTGTATTGTATGATAGTTTTTTTACTTAATAAAGTATCCATTTTAAACAAAAGAAAGACACTTTGAGTGGTACCGGCCACATCGTGCCTTGGATTTAGGTAGCGATGACACATACACATCAAAAATGACCCACGAATCCTTTTCCTAAATTATCAATAGAATCAGAAAGTGTTTGGTCGGTTTTCATATGCCAGTTATTGTTTTCACTTAAAATGTTGTCCATTTCAAATAAAAGTGAGACACTTTGAGTGGTACCAGCCAAACCGTGCCTCAAATTGAAGCAGAGTTAACATGTACATGTCAAAAATGACCCATGGACCATTGTGTTGATGTATGAACCCAATACGAATGCATTTGTTCAGTTTTCCATATTCTAGTTGTGGTTTTCACTTAAAATGTTGTCCATTTCAAACAAAAGTGAGACACTTTGAGTGGTACCTGCCACAGTGTGCCTCGGATTGAGGCGGGATTCACTCGTACACGTCAAAAATGACCCATGGATCATTTTACTAAAGTATCAATAGAATCTGAATGTGTTCGGTTGGTTTTCTGTATATCAGTTGTTGCTTTCACTTAAAATGTTGTACATTTCAAATAAAAGTGAGACACACATTGAGTGGTACCGGCCACACTGTGCCTCGGATTAAGGCGTGGTTAACTCTTACACATCAAAAATGACCCATGGATCATTTTTCTAATGTATCAACACAATCCGAATGCGTTTGGTTGGTTTTTCGTATTCTAGTTTTTGTTTTCACATAATATGTGGTCCATTTCAAATAAATGTGAAATACTTTGAGTGGTACCGGCCACACTGTGCCTTCGATTGACGTGGTGATGACTCGTAAATGTCAAAAACGACCCACGAATCGCTGTTCTAATGTATCCATAGAATCTAAATATGTTTGGTTGGTTTTTTGTTTGTCAATTGTTGTTTTCATTCAAAATGATGTCCATTTCAAATAAAAGTGAGACACTTTGTGTGGTACAGGCCACACTATGCCTCGATTTGAGGCGGGGTTGACTCATACATGTCACTTGGGCATTTTTTGTGCGGTAAAGTGTGGATTGAAAATCTGGGTGATTCTAATCCTCTTCTTTGATTCCCCTTTTCAATTAGGGTTTTCACTCTTCTCTTCTCTTATTCTCAAGCTCTAAAACCCACTTTTACATTGGGATTTAGTGTTAATCTTGAAGAGAGCATAGATTGGGATCTGGGGTCTAGGGAAGAGAGTTGGGGTACTGTTAGGGGGGTTGTACGGGGTCTAGGGAGGTGGGTGGGGGTTGTCCGGGGGTTTTCCAGGGTCCAGGGAGGATGGTGGGGGGGGGGCTCTCTGGGGTGCAGGAAAGAGGGTGGGGCTGTCCGGGGGCTGGTCGGGGGGCTGTCTGGGGGGGCTGTCTAGGGTCCAGAAAAAATGGTGGGGAGGCTGTCCAGGGGACTGTCTGGGGGTCTGTCTGGGGGTCTATACGGGGTCTAGGGAAGAGGGTGGGGGTGTCCGGGGGGCTATTTGGGGTGATTTTAGAGGGGCTGTCTGGGGTCTAGGTACGAGGGTGGGGGGATGTCCGGGGGGCTGTCCGGGTGGCTGTCTGGGGACTGTCAGGGGTCCAGGAATGAGGGTGGGGAGGCTATCTGGGGGGCTGTCCGGGGGCTTTCCGGGGTCCAGGGAGGATGGTTGGGGCAGTCCGGGGTGGCTGTCTGGTGTCCAAGGAGGTGGGTGGGGGGCTGTCTAGTGGCTGGTGAAGGTTGGAATAGGTTGTATGAGGTTGATTTGTAGGTGGTAGGGGTTAATGCAGGTTGGAATGCAGGAGGATGGGGGCTGGTGTGGTGGATGGTGCGGGCTGGAGTGGCTGGTGCATGCAAGAAGGCAAGTGGCTGGGGATGGCAGGGGACTGGTTTGGGAAGGAATAGATGGAATGGGGCTAGTGTGGGCTGAATTGCAGGTGGCTGTGGGCAGTTGGGCATGTGTCAGGTGCCAGTGAGGGCTGTGATGTAGGAGGTCGGGGGCTGGTGAGGGCTAGAACTGGTGGTTGGGGCTATTTTTCAGGTGGAAGAGGGCTAGAATGAGTGTTTTTCTAGAGGCTGGGCTGGGGTGGTGTGGTGGCTAGTGTGGTGGTTGGTGCGGGCTAGATTTCTGTTGGCTAGGGACTGGTTTGGGCTCGAATTCTGGTGGAAGGGGGCTGTAATGCTGGTGGAAATGGGCTAGTTGTAGGTGGTTGGTGGTGGTGCGTGATGATTTGAAGGTGGTAGGGGGACTACTGCGGGCTGGAATGCTGGTGGAAATGGGCTAAATTGAAGGTGGAAGGGGGAAATTGTAGGTTGGATGTGGCTAGTGCAAGATGGATTGTGGTGGTTGTGGTGGCTGATGGTTTATAGGTGGACTGTGGCAGCCTTCTTGTGTTGGTGGTTGGGAGCGTGTGTTCGTGTGGTTGGGTGCGTGCACATGTTTTCGAGTGTGGGAGTGTGTGCCCTCTGTGGGGTGGGTGTGTGGGTTCGTATGGGTGGGTGGGTGCGTGCATGTGTTTTCCTCTTGGTTGTCACTTACGTTGAGGGGACCCTAGTGCTTTCATGACAGCGAGGCAGTTTTTTGTGATTCTCGGGTATCCGGTTGGATGTTCGTTTGATGTTCGTGTGTTTCTTCTGTGTCTCTTTGTGTGGAGTATGCTTCTATTCTACTGTTGGCGGGCTGATGGTGGTTGTTGCGGTCTATTCCTGGAGTAGGAACAAATCACGTCATTACTGCGGTGTGACCGTGGCGTGACCGCGACGTTGCCACAGTGTGTTGGCCCAGTCCAGTGACATCCGAGGGGAAACATCTTCTGGCCAGGAGCAAATGGAGCGGGAGGAGGTGGGAGAACATTCCAGTCATCACCTCCATCCCAATCTACTATGGGTGGGTAAGGTATCTAAAACTATATCTATTTATTATACATCGAATTCCGACAAGACTGCGAACCACCGCGGGGTGTCATCCTGGAGCAGGGCCAAATCATGGAATCACTACGGCGTGACCATTGATTGATCGCGGCGTGACCACAGATTGACTATGGTGTGACCGCGACGTGACCGTGGCGTGATAGCAGCGTGACCGCAGCGTGATTGTGGCGTGTTGGCCCGATCCAGCGACATCTACAGGGCAACATATTCCCGCCAGGAGAGAATGGTGCAAGAGGAGGCAGGGCAACATTCTGGCAATCTCCACCCTCCCCATTAACTATGGGTGGGTAATGTATACAAAAATATATCTAGTTATCATACATCGAATTCTGACATGACGGAGAACTGCCGTGGTGTGTCATCTTGGAGCATGGCCAAATCACGACATTACTGCGGCGTGGCCACGGCTTGACCGCAACGTGACTAAGGTGTGACCGCGGTGTGACCACGACACGACCGAGGCATGATGACCCGGTCCAGCGACATCCGTAGCACAATATCTTCCATCCGGGAGAGAATGGAACCGGAAGAGGTGGGGAAACATTCTGGTCATTTCCTCCCTCCCCATTAACTATGGGTGGGTAATGTATCTAAAATTATATCTAGGTATCATGCATCAAATTCCGAGAGGATTTCGATCCTCCGCGGGGGTCATCCTAGAATAGGGCCAAATCATGGAATTTCTGCGACGTGACCACGGCGTGACTGTAGCTTAACCGCAGCGTGACTACAGCGTGACTGCAGCGTGGCCACGACATGTTGGCCCGGTCCAACAACATTCGCGGGCAGCATCTTCCAGCCCGGATTCCAAATAAATCATATCTAGTTGTCCTTCACATTATATTAACCGATCTTATGTTATAAAAAACAGAATCTTGATTTGGGATTGTGGTATGATAAAGATATGTGTTTTATATTCATTGTTTTTAAAAGTGTTACTAGGTAGTTGAATCTACTTATTGAGAGTAAAATTATGTAGCTGTATTACTTATCAATGGTATATGCATTTCTTGGAAGTATAATTATAAAACGGCAGTCACCTTGTGAACAATAGAATTTGAGTATGTTTTAACATCTCAGGATGCAACGCAACTCTTATGGGAGAATTCATATATGTAAAAAATTAGTGGTGCATCGAGGCCAAGAAAACACCCCAAATGGTGTTAAGATGAAGCTTATAGTGGGGTGCACCATAAGCATGATAGGTGTTAAAAAATGACATCATTAGTGTTTTTAGATATATAGGCTCGGTTAAACACCCAAAGGGGTGGCAAGAGGCCAAGAAAACACCCGAAATGGTTTTTGTCATAAGATAATGTAACAACAGACATGATAGAACAAATAACTATTTAATATGTTATACCAAGGGATCGTCTGAAGGTTGTAGTGAGTGGCACAATGATACAACGTCTAAGGAGAAACAAAATGATCGAAAATAATCATACACCCTAAACTATCACTATGAGTTTTCACAGACAGCGTTCCTCCATTGGAGGGGTTTTATTATAAAAACATGAATTTATTTATCAAATGAAAAACTTATATTAAATAAAACTTATTCAAGATATGAAATTCAATATAATTAAGCATAATTAACAAAGAAGCTAAATTCAATTTAAAGAATTATTAAACTAAAGAGGCTATGAGAGGGACTCTACCTCAAGGTGGAAACAAGCCATCCACTTCAGCTCTTGGAGCTTTCTAACTAAAATCTACTGCTCCTCCACTGGGTATACACACCTTCACACACATTCAAGGACACCTAGCCCCTATGCACACACCTGCATGGCCATGATCATGTGCAAGGGGATCCTTTCACATAAGCTTATATGAATATACCAGTCTCCACTCACCTTTGTACGCATTTAAATTAATATACATGGGCACACCTAGCCCAATACATGCATAATCACTACCATGGGTGACTATACATGTAACGGGGGAACCCACATACATATACTTACTTACCTATTCTTATGTGGTGAGTGGTCCTTGACTTGGAGACTCGAAACCAACGAGAAGGGATCAACACCCTACACAAAGGATATTAAGAATCTTAAAACACATGAAGAACGCTACATAACAAGTGAGAAACCAACCAATGGCAGTGAAGCCTTACCTAGATTGGAAGTGGAGAACCAGATCCACCCGAACCAACACGAAACGATCCAAGCCCTACTGAAAACATAATATCGAGTCAAAAACACTAAATCCCCAAATACATGAGGTGTGAGACTATTAGTAACCATTGAACCTTACCACGGATCAAATCTGGTGGACAGAATCAATCTGAAATCCTTCTGGCCCCCTTCATAGAATATAACTACCCTCTGCCCATAGAAATCATTCAAATATCTATGTGACCAATGTGATAAAGAAAAGAAAATAAAAACAAAACTAAAACATACCTTTCTCGTGTGATTATACATGTCACCACCAAACATATAAGAACCACATCTCTCCATGGGTCAAATCATGTTCCTGCAAGCTAAGGGGAAATAGATCAATGTTTCAAAATTATACTATCAAATAGTACATTCCAATTAATTAACAATTACTCTTCCTATTAATGGTATATAATCAATTTGGATTGAGTATCAACATAGTTTGGTTTTGTTCGATAAAAGGGATGAGGTCTTATTATTGGTTGTTTTTATGTTTACACTTGTTATATTTATTTAAAAATTATACAAGCATTTGGCAATATTGTTTCTGGTTTTAGTTCTTAGAATGTTCCCATGGGGCCTGTCCACATGAATAATTCATGGAATGTAGGGTTTAGTTGACATTTATGCACTCTATTATAATTTATTTCACTAACGATGAGGATTTAGATCAAGTAAAATATTCCTAAGAGGATTGGGACTTGTAGTGATAGGTGTGGCAATTTTACATCTAGAGTTTAATAAGGAAATACTTATGTGGATGGATTGGAATTTTGTTAGGTTATTAGAGTGGGATGGTCCCTCCAGGTATATAAAATGTATTATGAATGGTTTTACTCCATTAAATTATTCAAGTGTTCAACTAAAGAGATTAAGGATGAGATGATAGTGTGGGTATTGGGTACTGTCGGATAGATTGGCCTTATAATGACAAGAGGCTTGGTGTGATTTAGCTTAAGATGGTACATGGTTAGTGGAGCTGAGTTATAATACATGATTTTGATGAGGTTATTCACTAGATTATTGAGAATATAATGTATATGGGTTCGACATGTTGTGCTTTCATGGCTAGGACAACCATAAGGTGAATAATCTTCTTTGTATAGTTGGATGATGAGATGTGCATCGAGGCATGGGATAATATTCTAGAGATGAGTCTGGACTATGTGACTGAGAGGATAGACTAGGATAGTTTGGATAAGATTGGGTGAGTTTCCAACCCATGTGAGGATGATACGAT
Source organism: Viscum album (assembly GCA_963277665.1). Lineage (NCBI taxonomy): Eukaryota > Viridiplantae > Streptophyta > Magnoliopsida > Santalales > Viscaceae > Viscum > Viscum album. The sequence goes on along the minus strand of OY728151.1, from coordinate 393,834,725 downwards.
GTATGGAGACACACGTAGACACTTGGGGTTATTTATCCTATCTGAAGGAGACATTTGGTGTTACTTAAAGACTCCAACATACACTAGAAATGTTCCCACATAATATTTTAGACAAACAATTCCATCTCATGGAAGACCCCAAGGCTCCTCAAGCTTCTAATGTTTCCTCACACTCACACCTCATGGTATTACAGTATACACGTGATCTACATCAACTAGTCATGATAACATCACTACCCCCCGTTCGTAGAAAGAAGTGAAATACCTAAGTGTCCAATTTGATAAAGAATATAAAATAAAAACTAAACAAAAACGTACATGTATCCTATGACTATACATGTCACTACCTAATATATAAGAACCACAATTCCCCAAGGGTCAAATCACGTTCCTACAATCAAGGGAGAAATAATTCTATTTAATAATATTTTCATTTTCATTATGTTCTTTATATAGCACATTGTTGGAAACACCATACTAGTACACTTATCCATTGAATATGCACCTATGATACATTATTTGAGTAGATGATTGTGCACATAACCCTCTTCACAATGGAAAGAACCTCAGAGGGACCACAATCAATGTTTATTAGTTGATCCTACTCTTGAACCTTGTTGGGAACCAGTCCATGAACTAGATGGTATACTTGGTCATGAGGGTGTAAAACATTTCATTATACTATACTATGAATAAAGGTGTTGGTATGTATTCTACCAAAAATGGGAATTTTTCAAGGCTTGAGTGTCAATCGACTTCAGTTCCTAAGTTAATGGCCCCTTAACTATCTGTAGATGTCAAGGGGTGTCTCTCATGGGTGTCTTGTAATATGTAGTGTCTATCTATGATCCATGTGGTTCTTCTGTATTGTGGAAAATGTGTATTTCAAGGTCATTTTAATAAATACATTGGTCAATTGGAAAATACACCCATATTCAATTGAGATATAACCACTTTTGATAGAGAACACCATCCAAATAACCAACTCAGAAATCATAGACCAACATTTTACTTACCAATTCCAATCATATATTATATGTAGAACCAACTTATGTTTTATGAACCAATCAATTAATGTGAAATAAAATCCTCACAATAAACCATAATGTCTCAAATAGCATCTCTCACCTCCAATTAACCCACATCATTGCACATATTAAGGACGATACAACCTCATCAAATATATATCATGATTAACAAACAAAGCCCAACACAATATAAGGTGTAATTGGAGTCTATAGAGGAAAATATGTGGTTTTTAAAAAATCGTGATCTTTTTATTGAATGCACTGTTTGAATTAATGGAATACAACCTTTGAATCTTACCCTACATTTCTAAAAGACTCTATTTTTAAAAAAATTACAAATTACCCAATAATTCATGACACCATGAGTTGGTTACTACCCAAAACTCTAGATAATGCACGATTAATATGAATGGTTATCCTAAATATGAACTTAACAATGCATTCATTGTTGCCTAATTTTTTATAAAAAATACAAATTATTACATGAAAGTACACATCAAGAACCATAGCGGGAGGAGAGGGGGCCGAGAGAGGGGGATGTCCCATGGGGTGTTCGGCAATGGGGGGTCTCACATGCGAATAGAGAGGGGGTAGGGGGACGTTGTCGGAGGAGATTGAGCCAAGAGGGGAGGGTGATGTCGCCAAGAGAGGGAGACAAGAGGGGAGGGGGGAAACGTCTTTGGGAGTCGAGACGGGAGGGAGACATCATCATCGGAGAAGGAGACAAGTGGGGAAGGGGAACGTTGCCAGAGGAGAGGGAGGGGGAAGAGAGGTGGAGGCAGAGGCCGGGAGGCGGATGCAGAGTCTCGGAGGAGGTCGAAGTCGGGGAGGGGAGGAGTGGGTCAAGAGGCGGAGGGAGGGTTCACGCGGGGTTTAAATGTCATGAGGGAGCCCTAAATTGGGTATAATGTTTGCCAATAGTTAATAAAAACTGTGATTAATAGTTTTATTTCCCAACAGTTTTCTTAAACAGTTGGGAAAACCCAATATATAATAACATATTCCAACAGTTTACTAGAATCGTTGGTATAGGTTCTTTCTTCCAACGGGTTTTTCCAAACCATTGGGAACATAGTGTTGGTATAGGCTGGATTTCCACTAGTGCAGCTTGGGTGTGTGAAAAATCTAGGTACACATCTTGTGAAAAGTTTACACTACGTCTACCTGCCATGGGGTACATGCCTGTGTCCCTCAACCGGCTAGGATAGATACTGGGCTAGGTCGTGTAATTCTACAAGACTTGCTACCCAACATGGGGTCTGGCCGTGTACTCCCCACGGCTGTGAACCCCTATCCGGGTATCCATGCCTGGGTACTTTTCCACATAATCTTGTACCAACACATGGAATGTATAGTTGATACAAAATTTTTAATCCTTTAGGCATCATATTCCCCAAACAGGAAGAACACCTAGTGTGTCACCCTAGACTACACACATTGTGACCTAGTTTCCCTAAATGGGAAACCCTCAGATCATCCAAATTGCTTGTTTAAACCATTGAAACTATATATTGGGCCTCCAAAGGACCCCAAAAAAATCATGGATTTAAAAAATATAAAAACCCCAATTTAAAAGGGTTATATGTTGAAAACATCAGTAGGACTACCTTCGAGCAAAAACCTGCGAAGCTTGGGTCGATTTGATAGTCTGCAGATGCTGCAGGTCAAACCTACACATAAAGGGATTCACGATAGTAACTATATTCTCTTCCATATCCATCACATTATCCCTCTCCCACATTCTCTATTAGGACATGTGATTGGGTATATCATAGGAGGTGAATGTATGAGAAAGAAGGAGGATGAAGAGAAAATGAAAGGATAATATTGAAAATGAGAGAAATAAAAAGAAAAGAAAAGGGGGCACAGGCTGGCACTAGTGCCCGAATAATGATTATGCCTCTCCTAGGGTAAAATACACATTCTAGACTGAACGATGAAGAAAAAATCTCAATATGATGATCCATTTAAAATATATGTTCGAATGAACCTATGGGAAAAATATAATATTTAATTTATTAAATATTAATTATTAATTATTCAACAAAAATTTGAACTTCTTAGATTCTACTAAAATCATGTCCACATGAAAACGCCCAATTATGGGACCAATGGAGTTGTTAGAAATTTATCTGATGTCATATGATAGGGTAAAATACGATTTTACCCTATATGAGCATCTGAAAGAAAAAATTCAATTTTTTTCTCAAAACTGCTATCCAAAAAGACACAGTTTCTTACAAACTCCAGACAGAAAACCTTATTTTCACCAAGAATCCTTGTGAATGGACCATCATCCATGATCTCATCCTAATAATCTTCACCAAAAATCTATCTATATGGTCCAATGAAAAGTCTCATAGTCCCAACCATTGGCTCTTATAGAGAATAAATTTAACTATGACGGATCTGATACTCACCACTATATGAATACCCTTATCATCATCTTAGGAGAAAGCATCCAGAAGAATTGCTCACAGAAAAATCCAAACAGTCAAATAAAAATGTGGGTCACCACCCTCAAACAACCAATGGTGTACTCCCCAACATATGGATAACCTTACACCACTCCTCATAAAAAACCTCAGAAGCTTCCCTTCCTAAATAGGGAATAAAATTTAGAAAGAAAAAGAAGCTCAGTAAAGGGATCGAACACTCTCAACATACTCGTGAACAATCATGATAGTACAAGATCATCTCTAATATGAATACATTAATATTTCACCAAGGTGTATACATCTCTCTTCGGGATACAATAACATCTTGTCAAACCCTGACATAGATTTAGACACAAGATAATTGTATCATAGTATGAAACATTTTATAATGTAACCTCTACTATGAAGGGATATTCCAACAGAACTTCTGGTTTCCATGCCCACAAAATGTCATCAAACATCAGTCCTCGGCTTTCACCCGACCACTCACCAATATAGATTTAAATGACACCACAAGAAACCAATGTATATCATAACACCTATCACATACCTCATCGAGTCATCCTACAAAAGTCCAAGATGATCATTCTACAGTGCACCTCAGTTTAATAAACCTTGAGTTCCCTCTGTTCCTCTCTTCAAAATCATGTACTATTCACGTGACACTATTTATTTCAGGACTTCCCATCACCCCACCTCATTATTTTGATGATAATATACTCAATATCTAAATACATTAGAAACATAATAATTATTCGTTGACTAGGAGATGAACACAAAAAATATAGAATATCAAAACTAGTCCTGAAAGATAAGCACCCAAGGTGCTGCATCAAAAGATGAAGGCATCGATATTCCTATAACACAAAACAGAATAACCTACCACACCTTGACCTCAGAATGAGAGTAAAAGATATCTCTATGCCAAAGCGAAATTGGAAAAAAACTACCCAACCTCTCTCAAATAGATTGACTTAGAACAAAACAAACTTCGACCACCAAGGGTCCAAGTCTAAACCATGGGACTATTGGTCAAACCACCTAGCCCAAAAATAGAAGTCTAACAACTGGGTAAAAAGTTCCAACCACCTAGACCAACATATCGATCCTTTCAATTTTAGGTAAAGATAATAATGTAAAACGAGGGTCAAAACTGAATACATGTCCTAGAAGGGCCTTGATCCCCTCCGAGAATCCTCAGAAGGAACTGATTTCTGGGGATGCATCCAATATGAAACTAAAACTGAACTGACCCTTATAGGGAATCTGTATATGGAAATACCCTTGGAGGTCCATTTTACAAGAATATCCTTGGTTTATATTGAAATCAAACTCAAAAATCATATTACATAACCACATACCTAAGAAACAACACCAAAATATGATCACAACAAATGGTCATCAAGTTCTCTATCAACCTACTCTTTTCACCGCACCTACTGTGCATTAGGAATGAGTCATCATCCTCACAAAAAAACCTCAACGAAGATCCAAATAACATTCCATCAAGGTGAAATATGTGTGTAAGCAGGCCCAAAAGGCCCCAGTTGTTACTAAAATCACCCACATGCATGCATATATGATGCAAATCCTATGTTTTCAGTATGATACATGAGACGCCTCTTGCCTTCATTGTACAATATTCAAAATCCATCTGTATCTTCTTTCCAATGGCCAAGATCTAGAGATACAAAAAAAACATAACATCAACACAACAAGTGTGTCACTCAAGGAGATATTATATATAAAAATAACATTGAAAATTAGAACAATATTCCCAAACCCTAGAAACCAAGACATTTGACCAAAATAGGTGTTCTTGGTGCACTAGTCTGATATCTATCATAGGTTACATCACATTACTAATAATCGTGTCTACTATATCCCAAATATTAATGAAAATGAAAAGAAAACACATCTAATAGAACTTTGTAACATACCATCCCGGATGACACTAACAGGTACTCCGAGTTGGTGGGTTTTAAGGCCTCAAGCACGTCTCCACATATACTGGAGGTCAGAGACTAGCAGTGAGGGCCTAGGGTGTTATAGTCGGGTGACTATTCTCCCATATTAGAGTGAGATAAAGTGAAAAAATATCTAAATATCTTAAATATAAGATATTAGACAGAGTGAGGAAGAAGTAATTAACCAAAATAGAACATTTTTTAATAATAAATGAGATGTTTCAAAATCCTGAACAAATATGTTATAAAATAGAACACTGGTCACTCAACGGGCCGAGCATATAGATAAATTTACAAGATAAATTGAATGTAAACGTATAAGTATTTTCTACTAACATCATGACAACCCATGTACTCAATCTCCAAAAATTGTCGAACTATAGTAGCCCAATCAATAAAACCACATGACCACCTTCGCTTGGACTAGAAACATTGGGCCTTAGCCTTATCCACCGTACAACTTGTGCTCAACCTGAAAAGTAGATATAAGGTCTACACATACACTGAGAAGTACATGTAGGGGTGAGAAAGAATCTCAGTAGGCCACCCTGACATGAAAACTATAAATGTGTTGATATAAGTGTATGTGAAAGTAGAGTCCTCAGTCTTGTTGAGACACTAAAAAAGTAAGTAAACCTATTTTGAAACCACCATTAAACCCATGGTTTATAACCCCTGTCAACAGGGAAAGTTCCTCCATGGATGTCCATAACTAAAAATGTAAAAATATATAGTATCAATCATATATATATAAACATAGATATTAATATTCATTGGTATGTCAATCAATAACATGAAACCCCAACAGTAGTCAAGCATCAGGTCAATAGTCCATGTCAATTGGACATCCTAAGAAAGGGCATTGATCTAGATGTGATGCCACTCAAGACATGTATTGTTAAGATGATCCATGGGTTCATAAGACAAATCAATATATAGGTGCTTTCACCAACACTAGAAAATTTTATGATTATGGTTTGTAACCACAGGAGGTTACACGATATACCCTGGGCTCTCACATACTAGCCTCTAATCACCAAAAAAATTATACAACATACTGACATTCAATCCTATAATGAAATATTTCTAGAAAAATCATCTGGACATCTGATGAGACACCATGGTACCCCTCGATCCATGTAACTAATCATGAAGAGCATCTTCTTTCTGATCATAGAACATTCGGCATGTGAGTCCATCCAAAGAATCCATCAACTAGATATGAGTATCAATTAAGGTATTAATATAATTATTCAATGATCCCATCAAAGGAATACCTCAATTTTATCCATGTATTTCTCAACTATTATGTATGAACCACAATTGAGTCTGTCTTTAGAATCCCTCATCTAGAATGGTTGTCACTCAAGGTATACAATTCATTAATCCACTGATCCAATCATGGAATACCTTAATAAGATCCATGATTCAGTCACAGATTAATTTAACTGACATTAATTTTTTCCTATACATCCGTCGACCAGATCGATGTATAACTCAGGGTGGAAAAACTATCCCACTGAGCTCGTTCAGGGCATCGGTCAATCAAATTCATGTTTCACTCATAGTATCATATACAACCATTGATTTTGTCCCTATAATCCCTAAATTGTATCTAGGTGTAAGTCAATGTTTTATTATTATCTCACTCAAGGACATAAATAAACAGCCTACTAAGCCTGTCAAAGTAATTCCAATAGTGGGAATCCATGTATCGCTCTAGGTGAAGAAACACGTAAGGCTCAACTACCAGATTCCATGAAACACCAATAGAACTCTGTTTCCCTTAGAAATGGGAATGAACTCATTGATTTAAGGTTCAAACATTCCAAGTGGTTTCTAACGGGGTTGTTCATAAAACTGGAAACATCCAATGATTCCATATCCATTTGGACCCACTTTCTAAAGGTAGGTGATCATTAGTTGTGAACCGATGAGGCTTAATAATTTTCATTGTTGAAGAGGATGGGAGGTCGAACTCATCAAACTTTTTTGAGGGGAATTATTGTCTACTCCGAGACTCTAGTTATAGATTTTAGTTATGTTCGTGAATCCTTATTAAATTACCAAGAATGAAAATGAGCTTTCCTTTAGATCCGAAAATCAATAATTAGTATGAATGAGATTTAGAGAATCTTTTATATGTATTCGAGGTTCTTCATCGATATAGAATCATCTGTATTTGTTAGATTTTCTTACTAAATGGTATCCTTTGACACATTATATAGAAATATCTTGGTCATTATGATACCCATACTGGTTTTAAAGCCACTCAGCGGGGCACTTGAAGTTTATTGTCATTCAGAAGGACATAGATTATTTCAGAGTTGGGATCGTACCGGCAGATGGGCTACCTATGTATCCATTGTTTTAAAAAAGGACTCAGAACAAACGTATGTACAGTAAAGAAGTATGAGGTATAAGAATGATTAATGGCTCAATGAAACATGTCATAATTACATTTACACTCTAAACTCACGTGAGTCATGCTCAGTGTGAGAAACAAGATGTATTGGTAAAAGCAGACAATTATGCCATGAAAGATGCAATTATAAGAAATGATGTGGGGCTTATGTATGTATGACTTCCCAGATAGATGAAGAATAGGATTTACATCAGGAAAGAAACCTAGAAACAATGTCCATAAATGTATATATTCTTTATGGAGATTTAGATACATAACATAGTGCTTAATCCTGAGAAGGATTCCCAAATTAGAGAGAACTTATGATTGGGTTTTACTCTTGAGAAGGATGCCTAAATCAAAAAGTAAATTAAGACTGGTTAATAGAAATTATGATTGGGGTTTAATCTTAAATAAGAGGCCCAATTTAAAGGGGATTATGACTGGGGCTTACTCTTGAAAAGGAAGCCCAGGTTAAGGGAATTTGGATTTTGGGAACATGGGATTACTCTTAAGGAGGATTCCCATATAAAAAGTATTATGGTTGGGCATTACTACTGAGGAGGATGCCCAAAATTAAGGTAACATTAAGACTGGGGCTTACTCTTGAAAAGAGTCCTAGGTTAGGGGACTTGGGGATTATTCCTAAGGAGGATGCCCATATTTGGGAATTTGAGATTGGGACTTACTCCTGAGAAGGAAGCCCATATTAAGGAAAATTATTATTGGGGATTACTTATAAAAAGAAGGCCCAGGTAAAAGATTCTCTCATCTTTAAAGGATGAGGTTGAATGAATGAGATCTCTAACCGTATTGACATAAAGTTATGTAAATAACTAGGTTTTGAGAAATGTTCCACAGAATACATTTTAGATAAGGAATCCAACAAAAGAACCATGCCATAAATGGCTTTGAAGAGGGTTCTGAGGGTTAAATATTTAATAGGAGAGGTGGATTTGAAGAAAGCAAGTGAATAGGTAAGAGGGGCACCCAAAAAGTGATAGGCGCACAAGTCATGCGTGGGCACACAAGGCCTGGTCGTGCAAGTATACTTGGGCGATACATGGGTACTTGCACGAAGATCAACCCATAGGGTAATACTTGGTCGATACTTGGATCAAGCCCTTAGTATTATCCCTAAAAGCTTCCAAAAGATTGGCGTACAAGTTTTATTAAAGGGATAAGGTGGCGTAAAAGTGTAACCATTTCCCTTAAGGGCTAGCCACTTAGGCAAGAAAGTGTTTATGACTTTAAACAATTAGTCCTTGTTTCCCCTATTTAAAGCTTCCATTCTAGGTATAAAAATACCTTATAAGTGTTTGGAAGACTTCCAGAAGTGACTAGGGCACCAGGAGCTCAAATATGAGTTTTTGAATTTTCCGTCCCAAAATGGGTGGCCCATAAGGGGTATTTATAGGCCAGGGAAGACCTTGGGCGAAAATCAAAGAGGGAACGCATGTCACATGTGTGACCAATATGCAGCGGGCAAGTATACTTGTGCGACCATGATGAAACTTACGCGACCCATGTTTGAAGAAATCATTCTTCATGATTTTGTAGATTTTTGATGTTTCTTCAAAGGATGAATCGCATTGGACTAAGGTATTTACCTTTTTTAGTTATTTAGACTTTATGATGGAAAGGAACATCAAAAAACGTCCCCCCCTCAGAGTTGGATCTAAAAGAAATGAGGATGTGACATTGAGGTAAAGAAGAAAACCAAGGAACATGCGGTGCACAAGTGTTGAGCGTGAAAATGGCGGTGCGCAAGGGTGAGCCACGTAGGCTTCAGCACACAGAGGTGTGGCCTTGCCTATATATAGGCGGTCATTTCTCACGCAACGCACTGAATCTGAATGATTCCGATATCTCTTCGTGCAAGTTGCCTTCACCACACAAGTTACTCAGTTTTCTGCTACTTCCATTTGTGTCACGCTACTGTAAAGTTATTTGGACTTACACGGTGATACCTGCGCACCAAAACTTGCGCGACACACTTATACTTACGCACTAACTTTGGGAATTGTGCACCATAATGACTTAGCCTCTTTTTTTCTTTTCATCACATATTTTTTGAAAAATAAACTTACTTAAGAGTCAATTATTCAACTTTTGTGAAGATTAAATGGCTCCTAGGAGAAGCAGAATGGCTGATGAACTGGATAGTAAGCGAACTGATGATATGATGAGAATCATTGGCCATGATTATTATACTATCTGCGGAACCACTCTTCCATATTTTTCCAAGTACCTGAAGAAGTTTCATCATGAATTCCTGCAGAGTATTTATCTACCTTTGTATGGCTATGGTCAACTATGAGAAGTCACCATTCCAGAGGAAAAGAACTATCTCCCAATTTCTTGGTTTCAAAATTACACCAATTTTTCTTCAACAAATATCTCTAGTGGATGAGATTTTATAAATACTGGAATAGTGGAAAAGGCCTACATAATGCATCATATCCCATGTACCTCAGATCTGAAACCTCACAAGCCTAAGCTGCAACCACATTGTTATCCATCAATCTTCCAAAATTCTCAGATGGATCAATCCAAAGGCTGGAAGAAGAATTGGGAATTTCATCATGGAGGAGGTGTGAAGCCAACTTGGATGTGGGAATACTGGGTGTGACAATCCAGGGAAGACTTTGTCGATGATTTAAAAGGAGCTGCAATATATGAAGTTGTCTGGGATGGGAAAACATATGTTTATAGGAATGATGACTTTGTACCAGAGATAATTAGCCATTGGATCCCAGAAACCAATTCTTTCCATCTGAATCATGTAGAAGAATGAATCAGTATGAGGGATGTCCAAAAGATCTTGGGGGCTCCAATTCTAGGAGACATGTATGATGAATTCATCCCACAAAGGTGACATGGAATGATTCGGAGAAGATCTCGGCTTTGGATCGGGAATTATTGAAAATATTTCATATGATCAAGAGTTCAGAGACATCCTTAACTCATTCTAGAAAAGATATTAATTCATAGGAGTGGATGAATATATTTCTTACCAAGAAGCAGGAGAAGGAGCCGAAGGAGAAGGGATCGAATGGGAAGGGGCCCATGGAGAAGGGGCCCACTCGTACCCGTCCTACCACCTTCCCCAAAACAGAGAAGAGGGGTTCTCCTCACACATTCTGGACGACTCTAGAAGAAGGTAAATTTGATAAGTGTCGATATGAAGTGAATCAGAGAATCCCAAAAAAGACTCTCCTTGCGGGATTCTTGTCCTTGTGGCTCAGTGTTTATCATTTTCCAGTCAGAGACTCGGAGGGAGGCGTCAGGCTAGGGACCTTTGTTGTTGCAGCCAAGTTGGTTGAGGGGGAAATGGTTTGGTTGGCTACCCCCATTTTAGAAAATATTCATATGATCTTACACCATGTGTTCATGGGTATGTATCCTTTGAGAATAGTGGGACCATTCGATGTTTTGTGGGGTTCGATCGTCACTCACTTCAGATCATATAATGTACAGAATGGAGCATAGATCCCCAGATGTTCTTTCATGCCATCAGTATAGGCATTCTCTGGAATTGCTCTGCTATCTCTCAATTCCTATGACATGAAGGTGAGGTTGAGCATGTATAAGAAATTAAATTTCTTTCCTTATGGAAACGTGCCAACCGGGTGGTCTGTTGATGATGGAATAGCCAGCCTAGAATTGAGGGCATACATGCTGGCCTGCAGAGATGGTGTATTGGACACCAATATTGATGGAGAGATTATATGAGAGGCCTATAATCCATACAGATTTTCACGTCAATTCAAGTGTTTGTAGCAGACTGTTGTATCTCCCTCTGTGCATGTCAGGTCAGAGCAACATCGGATGTTTTCCTGAAAACTATGCTTACTGACATCTGGGTAGAAGACCAGGAAGTGTTTGATCTACCATTTGATAAAGCAGCGAGTAACGTAACTACAAGGTTTTCCATGAACTGGATAGAATCATACCAGGTAGGGGTGCTGAATCAACAGGTTTATTAGGTGGGGAAAAGGAAAAGAACCGTATAGAAAGAAACCCTTCATCTGGAAGGTGATTCTTCTACCCCACATGGAGCTAATTCTCCGGGTTCTTCACCTAGGGCCGACTCGACTGATTCCCAGGATGGGGATGACGAGGCACAACATTTGGCAAAGCGGACTCGTGCCAGATATAATCCACCTATCAGAATCAAGAGACCAAATCCATCGACTCCTAGTGAGTTACATCGGTGGGAATATTTAATCACCATTACATTACAGAGAAACAAATATTATTTTCTTCTCCTTTATCTGTAGTTGCAGGAGCTGGGAAGAAGCTGAAGTCTAAAATTGTAGGACCCTCCTCACAACCTTCTGGTACAGATGTTGAATATATATGACCAGAGGATGTCCAGACATGGCATAGTTCATACTGAGGTGCCTAAACTGCCTGGCTAGATTTGTGTGAGGGGCTACACCTCCCTAGAATAGGGAATCATCTGGCTTCTACAGATATCTGTTACAAGGATAACCCCGATGAAGTGTGGGATTACATTAGAGAGTTGGAGATGCTCATATATGCCACTGATGATTCCATTCCTGTCACCAAGTGGGTGAAGGAAATGATAAATCGTGGTTCCAATGAGGGTGGTTCCGAAGATGACGAGTGGCACGATTACATGGCTCCTAAAGATGTAAGTCTCATTCCTTATTTTCATTGCAACATGAATTCAGTAAAAGCATTGTTACTCAAGGAAATTATTTTCGTTATCCTGTAGCTTGCAAAGAAAAGAACTACTGAGGTTCCTTCACCACATTATAGTCCTGGTGGTACTGCCATCGAGGCTAATCAATCCCCTCATCAGCCAGGTAAAATATCTCCAGGCCAACAAGCCATGGAAGAGGAATTAGACATGGCTTTTCATTCTCCAATTAATGTACCTATAGATGATGATACCCTCACTCTCAAAAGGAAAAAGAAGCAAAATCATTGAAGGAGGAAGTCCATAGCTAAATGCTTCATCATTAGAGGTAAGTCCTTCAGATAATCATTAGTCTCAACCCATGAAAAGATTACTCATACTTTTTGGGATTGTAGGGGATTCTTCAATTTACCATTTTAGGGAGAGGACTGACCCTCCTCTAAAACAACGGAGGGTTCTGGTGAAAAATTACAAGCTCATGCTGGCGTGGCTGCTCCTGAAGACGAACCAGCGTCTGTTCCCAGTATCACTTCTACTTCTTCAGAAGGAAGAGAAGAACCTGCTTCTGGTACATTTAAAATGCTTCATAAAATGTTGAATAAAGCATCAAATGACTTCCATTCCATGATACTTTAGGTTCAACCCCTTCACTATATCTTTTGGTGGCCATTGCAACTGATGCCGCTATTTTATCTGAAGAAGCTGTCCAGGGTCAGAGGCTGCAGAATGAATGTCGCCAAAAAGATATATTGAATTCTCCCACTGGAGAGATTAACCAGGATTCTGAGATTACATTAGATGAAATGATGGAACTTGGCTCATATTTTGAATATTTTTTAGATCATGTTAAATTACCATGTAATTTAGAAGATTATGTACGTTACTTTTATCCTTCGTCCAATTAAAAATAACTTCTTATTACATCTCTGATCATGATCAGTTGAAATGTGCAGTTCTATCTGAGAAAACTGCTGAACTGGCCATGCCTAATGGGGGTACAGAAAACCCTACTATTGCGGAGACATTAGCTCAAATGGAGCTTAACCTGGTAGAGCTTCCTGAAAATTTTCCTGAAAATCCAGTTTAAGATAGAAAAGATGGGGAGAAGCCTTCTCACGTTACTGATCTACCATTGGGTAGGAGATTACAATTTTTGTGATTGTACTTAATTTACAAGACAACCAATCAACTTTTGTTATCATTTGAAACTAACCAAAAATTTCAATTGATTATGCAGGGCCATCAATTTTAGTGGCTAGATCTATAGGTGAAGTCTCAGCTTCCGCCCCAACGGGAATAGAATGTGAAGAAACACGTGTCAGGGGGGATGGAGCAGAACATGTCACTTACCTAAGTGCATTAATCCCAAATTATATCCCCCCTATGATAGTGATGCTGAATCAATCCCAGAGATACAAAAGGTGCTCTGATTTTCATGACGCAAGGCATGGCAGAACAAATGGAAGATCATATCTGAAGTGCCTTTAGAAAAGCTGTCATCGAAGATTCCCCGACTGTCATCCCTGTTCGTCATGTTGGGACTTGGTGGTTTTTGATATCAAAATATCCATGTCGTGGTAAAACAAGTCATCTTAAGAAGGGAGAAGGAGCCGAAGTACGATCAAGATTTCACCAGAGTAAGGTTGTCAGCCAATATCGGTGAATTTGAGGTTGTGTTATCCCGAGATGAGGCTGATCATGCTTCTAAGTTGAAGGAGATGAAGCATAAGATCAAGGAGAAATTTGTCCAGCAGATGCACCTTCAGTAATAGTTAGATTCTAATAATGGGGAACTTGACCAGCTTAACAATTCATTGGATGGAATTTAAATGAATGGTATTAAATCCATTGCAGATGCCAAGAAAGAACTCTATCAAGTTGAAAATAGTGAAGTTGGTCGAGTGCATGAGCTTCAAGTGGCTGCTGGTGAAGCTCGGGATGCCGTAAATCAAATGAATATTTATGTTGACAACCTTTTGTAATTCTTTGAAAAGAGAAGAGACTCTAGTCTTTGGATGTCCTTCTAACTCTTATGCATCAAAGAAAGACACATTCATCTTCAATCATTTGTGCATGCCTTCTTTTGCTACCTACTTTAAATTTTTACCTAAGAAAATGGGCCTTGTAAGCATAGTTTGATTTTTACTAGGATTATTTTAAATAACCCTACAAACTTTGAATCTTTCTATTTTCCCAATATTACCAAAATCACATGAAATGTATGTTTAGTGAGCCCGGATGCGGCTTTTGGTCAGAGTTACCTTGTCTTTTTTGTGGGAAGTATAAAGTCACGCAGTTCGGACATAAAAAGGCTAATGTTTATGGTTGAAATAGATTTTACCAAATGGATTAAAATTGACTCAATTCCTTGATAATTTATCTGAAAACATATTACCATGTTCAGGTATGAGGGAAAATATTTACATGATGACTTAAGAAATTTTGAATCTGAGGAATGATATGAAAAATGGATAAAAGGCATTAGAAGAAGTAGTTCCCATAAATGAAGTTACCACTATTTAACAAACCCGTTAGGGGGTTGAATTATGCAGGGCCACCTAGGGGCATTGGTTGCATAGTAAAATTATAGAATCTTTTGGCTGACAGGTCCATTATGTAGACTACTTATGCAAGGCCGCCTAAGGGAACGTGCTTCATAGTTAGGCAAAATTACACTCATAAATTTACTTTTCTAATACTAAAAATCCAGTGGATGTTTATGGGGATTCAAATTTTCCAAAGCATAGAGTTTGTTTTATGGAGAGAGGTACTTGAATATAGAGAAGATATTTTCAAACAAGATTGTCTAGGAACTAGATTAAAGTCACTCCTACGAAGGTCTAACCCAAACGTAGGGAAGGAAAATATAATCCATAGACTTGAATACTTTCAGATCATGAAAAATAGTATGGGACAAATATGTTAAGGATGGATATTTTTTGCGGATCTCTACATATTTTCGTTAATAAAACTAAGGAAAAAGTGGTTTTCCTCCCAAGAATGATGTTACCATTATTTGAAAAACCCATTAGGGGGTTGAATTATATAGGGCCACCTAAGGGAATTGGATGCATAGTCAAATAATAGTATATTTTGACTGAAGATTCGGTTATGTAGACTACTTATGCAAGGCTGCCTAATGACATGTGCTGCATAGTCATGAAAAAGAACTCTCAAGTATCTAACATTTTGTGACCAGAAGTCAAGAAAAGGGTTATGGAGATCGGAAATTATTTAAGGTTAGGAGTATGACACATAAAAATGGGCATTTGTTCAATGAAAGTAGAGATACATAGACCAATGCTAACCATAATCATGTTATGGATGGGTCTTGAATTGAAATGTTGGACTTCACTACGTATCCCATAAGTATAGAAATCAAGCCATATGTAGTTCTTGCAATACAGTTTAACATCATGTGGGATGCGAGTATAGGAAATCTTAGTTTAGGATCATAGATCTTGGACCATAATAATGAATACACTGTGTGTGTTTTCACAGGGACTTTTTAGCTAGGGGACTGAATGTGGAATATAGGGTTAGGCCCAAAGACATGGGGCTGGATTCGAGGGATGCTTGAACATTCCTATGTATCCCATAAGGATGAGAATCAAGCCATACGTAGTTCTTGAAATACCCTTTGTACAGATTTGGTTCGTGCATATGAAGGGTGAAAATGGGACTTTTGTGCAACGATGGTTTGACCCAAGATAAAAGCTTCAAGAATTGAATATATGCACGTAGTCTTTGGAATATATCATGATTGCAGGTCAATGTAAATAATGATTCTCTCTCAGATGAGGGTGTCAATGAATGTTTTATGTTTATTTTCGTACAGGACAAAAGTGTGAATAGTTTAAGGTCATATGTATTGACCGTGGTGAACCAATGTAAAAATATTGGTTTGGGGGGTTTCTTCACAGATCAATATCATAAGAGATGGAGGTGAACCGATGTGAAGCGATTGGTTTTGGGCTTGATCCTCATGAGGATGCCTACGTACCCATCCTAGAAGCCAAGGATCAAAGTCCGCATTGTTCGATTACAGAATTAATAAGAAATCAAGTTGTTTTTTAGAACAACGACCTAAAATGGTGTTGGGACTTATACATGGTTAGCAGCCAAGAGAGGGAGTTATGGTTGATGTTTACTCTAATCTCACGTGATTCATACTTGGTGTGAGAAACAAGAGGTTGCAAAAACCATAACGATGCACAGTTTAATGTCATGTATGACTTATTAAGGGAATTCTGTACAGTTTAGCATCATGTAGCTAGGATGATGGGGAAAATACAGATTAACGTCATGTTGGACGAAAGAGGGACGGTGCAATTTAATTTCATGCAGTAAGGGAAAAAGAAGACACAGTTTAACGTCATGTTTGACGTATTAAGGACATTTTGACAGTTTAATGTCATGTTGGAAGAATGGTGTGAATATTTTAAGGTCATATGCATGGATGGTGGATGATGCAGTTTAATGTCATGTTGGACGTAAGGGACTATGCAGTTTAATGTCTTGCAGCAAAGACAACACAGTTTAACATCATGTTTGACAATATGAATGGAAATAGTTTAAGGACATATGCATGGACCGTGGATGATGCAGTTTAATATATTACTAGATGATAAAGTATTTGTGTTACACAAAATACTTCTTCAGAAATCTATCATTGGTTAGAGTAGTGATGTGTTCTCAATCAATTGATATTAAATAATATGCTCCATTGGAGTAGACCTTGTGTATCGAATAAGGTCCTTCCCATTTTGGATCCAGCTTGGATGGTTTCTTTCCTGGTATCATTGGAGCTCTAAGAACCAATACCAATTCTCCCTGAACGAATGAACTAAGATGAACTTTTTTTCTGAAAGCTCATGCTATTCGATTCTGATAGACTTCCATGTAGTGCAGGGTGAACAATCTTTTCTCATCTAACCATTCTAATTCATCCAATCACTTTTGAGATTGTTCATCTGTAGATTACTGATCACAAATGGATACTCTGAGTGAGGGTAATTGAACCTCAATGGGCAAGACTGGTTCTATTCCATATACCAATGAATATTGAGTTGACCGCGTTGCAGTGCGGGTGGTGGTCTGATAAGACTATAAAGCATGAAAGAGTTTATCAGGACATGATTTATTTTCTTTATCCACCATCTTTTGCAGTATATTTTAAGATTCTTGTTTAAAGCTTCTATCTGGCCATTGGCCGCTGCGTGATACCGAGATGAATGATTGGATTTGATGTGGAATTCTTGATACAACCTCCTCACCTCGGATGAACAGAAGTTGGTGCCATTGTCCATAAATATGGTAGAGGGACACCAAATCTGGTAATGATGTTAGACTTGATGAAGCTAAAAATGATTTTAGAACTGACTTATTTGTGGTGTATTGCCTCTAACCATTTGGAAAAGAAGACAATAGCAGTAATAATATACTTAAACTGCTTGGCTGTAGCCATAGGTTAAGATCCCACTACATCCATTCCCCATGTGGAAAATGGCCACGAGTATTTAGCTGTATGAAGAAACTATGGGGTTTGATGAATGAAGTTGGAATGTACATGGACATAATGAAACGTCTTTTTGAAATCACCATAATCTTGTATCATTCAAGGAAAAAAGTGTCCAAGCCTTCAAATTCCATCAGATAGTCTGTGTCCAGACTGATGGGAACCACAGATTCCAGCATGCACTTCTTTCATGATAGCCATTGCCTCTTCACCATCAATGAAACTGAAGAGAACTCCATCAGAACCTCTTTTGTAAAGAATTTTATCTAGGTGATCTAGGATATCATAAAGAGTAAAATTTACCACACGTCGCCAGATTTGTTCTTTCCCAGTTCTATCAGGTGGAAGTGTTCCATTTTCATGGTATTCCCTGATAGGTGTCATCTATCCTGTAGTATGACCATATAGTACAGGAATGGGACTAATTTCTTTTATTTCCTCTGTTTTGATTTGAACATAAGGTGAAATTGTATGACAGTGGGAAATACTGATGCTTGTCTCGTCCCGATTTCGATCTACCAGAGCTGTGGCTATATTAGCCGATGCATCGGCTTAGGCATTTTGTGATCTCGGGACATAAGAAAATGTCGGTTCCGATGGAAATTATGCCATTAACTCTATGACATAATCATACAAAGGGATTATTTCTTCTTTTCTAATCGCATAATCCTCATTGACTTGTTTGATTACCAGGTCTGAATCACCTTTCACCCTTATGTGATTCACTTGTGCTTGAAGCGCCAACTCTAATCCTGTGATAAGAGCTTGGTATTCTGCTTCATTATTTGTACCTCCTCCCAACAATGAGAATAAATAAGGTAGCACTGCCTTTTCTGGTGAAATGAGTACAATTCCTAACCTAACCTTTTTGAGGGGCCGGTAGTCCACACTTCCTTAAATGAAAATATCGCGTATACCCATAATGGAAGCCATAAAGGAAAGACACAAATGAAAAATACAGAAGCTTATGTAAAACATAAACATATTATATTTCATATATAAATATAGTAACATCTTAATGGCCACCATTGAAGGTGTTATATGAGTGTTGAACAATCATCGTTTCGTGAGGCAGAAATTCACCATCCACGGAAACCGTATGTTATTTAACCATTAGATGTAGGTGTGTGTAAGTGTAGCTTGAATACTTCTTATAACAACATCCAAGTATATTGAAGATACTGGAGTTGTTACAAAAAAATGAATAAAAAGAGTTTAGGGGGTTGGAGAAGCAAAATAAAACAAATGAACAAGAGAGTATGAATTACCTTTAAAAGTGTAACTCCTTTTGATTTGAGCCTAAAGGCTTTCTTTGAAAGGATTCTGCCCAAAGGGAATCCTCTAAGATGAGGAGAGGGATGTGGAGAGAGTAAATGGGAAGGGGATGTCTGAGCCAAATGCTTTAGTATTGTGTGAAATGAGGTAGAGGTGGGGGCCTTTTATAAGAGGAGAGGAGGGGCACTTTTGGAAATCATGAAACTATTATTTTATTTTCAAAAGTGTTTCGAATTTCTAAGGTCCCACATTGATATATTTCGAAGATAAGATGATAAGGCTTAGAAATATTCTCATCCAATAGGTTTTGGACATTTGTAGGTTTTAGATATTACATAATCTTTCCATTTTATTTAAATCATTAAATAATGAAGTCATCGCTGCATCATCATGATGTCATAAATAATTTAATTTATTTAAAGTCTAAAAATTATAAAAAAAACTATGATGTAGAAAATCTTTTTAGATTTCTAATGAATATTTATAATCAAAAATATGATTAGTATAACCCCTTCTAAATTTTTTTTTAGTAAAACAATTTATGTTAGTGTCATTTTCACCTTTATTTAAAAAAAGGCATTAAAGTCATTATCTCACCCAAGTGGCTCCATGGGGTCCCCTAAATCGACCCATGGGTTGTCTTGGTCGTCCATGACACAACCAATAGGGTCAGGACATGTTTCAAGATCATATCATTTTATTAAATCATTATTTTTACCTTAAACTACACTAATTACCACTAATCGCGATTAAAAACTTAATAAGTTACTATTCACCAAAAAATTATTTTTATCCCATTGAACCACATTTTACTTCTTAATGACAACCATGTATGTCGGATTTTTGAACATCAAAACACAATGATGGAAAAAATTCATTTAAACGGAAAATCAGTTTTTATAAGTACTACTTAGTGGTTTCACTATTCATCAAAAATTGATGTTTTTCAGAAAATTACCAAAAATTCACCCTAAGCTATATTTGATATTACGAATTCAAAAATGAAGTCTATTTTACAAAATTAAAAACATATAAGTCATATTAATTAATTTAATAATTAATTCCCGCTGTCAGAGCAAATGGCGTGTTTTTATGAAACAATAAGTATCAAAAGATTGACACTAGTTTAAGTCCGATTTCAAAGTAAATTAATTCCAACGACCACTATTGGTTTTAATGGTAAAAATATTTTCTAATTTCACTTTAAAAAAAATTCAAATGATAATATAATCATATAAATAAATTAGATTAAAATAGGTTTTGAATAAAAATACAACATTTAACACTATTCATTAAAAAAAAGAACTTTATCGGAAATATACCAAAAATTTACACAAAGTAAAATTTGATGTCCCGATTCTAAAGAAGAGTTTTATTTGGTCCAAAAGAATGTATAAGAGTGATCAAATCTATATTTAATGACAGTGCGCCATCAGAAGGCGATAAGTGAAAATTTAGTGAAAATTAGGGTATAAAAGCCTAAAATTGAATTATTTCCGTATTTTAAGCCTTTGGATAAATGTAAAAACATTTAAAAAACATACATAATAATATTTTAATTATTTATATCCATTCCCGCCAATACAACGTCTACATGTTAACTACCATTTAAAATAATATTATTTTATTATTAGAGTGCAACGTAAGATTCCCAAGAAACTCGTTGTTGCGTATTGGGTACGCCATCGAGCATAGCGTCCCCTTTAAAGTCATATTAATATTTTATTCAAAAATATGGATAAATATGAAAATTTCATATTCTTTATTTACCAGGGGTGTTACATCCTTCCCCCCTTTTGGGAATTGCATCCACACAATTTTAAAATTGAGCTTGGTAACATCTTTGAAAGTCCCACATCGGAACAAGAGTCGGTAAAACAATCACTTTAAAATAAAGGAAGATAAGTACAAAGGTCACCCGAGTTAACCCATACTAGGATTCCAAGTATGAAAATATGGACATGGAGGAAAAAACAAAGGATCATATTCTGATGGAGAGTGATAGAAAACATGTTTAGGAGAAAGTTAACCACGAGAAAATCACAAACTTGTGATGGGTTAAACGGTATTAGATTCCCCAGTAGGAAAAGTTAATAGACAACATTTTTGTTTTAAGTTACTTTTTATTGAGGAATTTATTCATAAGGAAACATAATCACTTATCATGTTGACTTTCAACTTTTATTAGATTCCTTACACAAACTCATATTTTTTTTCCAAAAGACGAGTATTTAGGGAGACTTGTTCACATTAAGAGTACTATAATCAACTTCTAGAGAATTACCTAACCCAAAAAAGAGAACTATTGAATTCCCATGTCTTTAGACTTTAACCAAAACCAAAACCCAAAAGATTAGTACAAGATCAGATATCCTAGAAAAGGATAACCCATTAGAAAGAAAATCTATTCTTAATCTCCAAAATTTGTCCAACAAAACCCAAAGTTCAACGAGGACCATCCGATAAACAATTTTTACATAAAATTCCTCAAAGTAAACCAATCTAAGATTGAAACCCAAACATTTGAAGGATTTTGTCACATAGTCTTCCAAGTTAAATCGTAACATTTATCTCCAAACAACATCAGTTTCTCCTAAAGTCTCGTATTGAAAAGTAATTAACCTAATCACATATCCTCCATGATAGGTCAATCATTTTCATAAATAACCCAAAATCAACTTACTCTTAATTCATAAAATCATATAACTAGAAAGAATCAGTCAAACTAACCAGGGACTTCACGTAGTCCAATGGTAGGCGATAAATACCAGTCGCACTTTGGTTGTGGGTTCGATTCCTGCGGCTTTGTCTGACGCGACGGGTTGTCACACGGTCTGCGTGTTGTCCTTTTTCCAAAACTATATAATTCTTAAATCATTCCCCAAAACGGGATAAAATCATCAAAAATAACCATAACATAATTTAACCTCAATTTTATCTCATTCCTTTCACTTCAATCATAACATATAGTAACACATAATTACCTCAAAAGTAAGGATCATATAAACCCAAATGGTTTTTATAACTATGTCCACAAAAGAAAAGAAAACTATTCCTTGAATAAAATTTTCATATATTAAACATCAGTGTTACACATACTATAAAAAGTTTTATAATGTACCCCATAATCAAAAGAAACTTAATACTCTTATGAATTTCACCATAACTCTTGATGCCCTTATATGTTGACATCTTACTCATTCAACATTATTCATGATCCATTAACCATTCCTTTCCAACTTATTCCGAAATACCTCTTTCCTACAAACAAAATCATGAATCATATCCTAAGATCCCAAAATAGAAAACAAAAGTTAAGAATTAATTCATACCTTTGATTGGTCATTGTTGGTTTCTTCATCCTCAATCGGAATGGCATTAGGTATTTGTAAACGAGTATTTGTATGATATTGGTGATCCCATTCACAAAACTTCTTCATGGGACATGTGTTTGCATAATTACCATGCACACCACATTTAAAACATTCAATTGATCCCTCAGAAAGAACTTCTTTCCCTTTCTTCAAGTCAACTGGATGCTTCCTTTTTCCACGGCAGGTTCTTGCTTTATGACCTTCATTTCCACATCTATAGCATATTTCTGTCCCTTTGAATCATTTTCCTAGGTGTTTCTTTCCACATCTTTGACACATGGGTTTTTGAACACACTTACCTTTATGATTATTACCTGTAGTTCCGTATGGATTTGTTTCTCGCATTTATGATGCCTTATAGAAATCACCAAGGTTTAGGTGGTCAATCATAACTCCAGATAGTTGGTTGAGGATAAACACAAGAGTTCTCATTACATCTCCCATATCATTCAGTTGCTCGCTCTGAAAACTGTCACAGTTTCCTTCATATCCACCGTTACCTTGGTGCCTGCTAGATCCAGCCATTTACTAAAACCAAAAATGGTCAGTGTGAGTATAACAACAAAAACATCATGTATTTATGAGGAAGATAAACACTAAGATATTCTTACTCATTCACTTTATCTAAAACTAAGACTCTGTCTGAAATCCTAACGATTATGGTAATGCCACTTATGCTTAAAGAATACCCTAACCTCTAAAGTTATCTAAACCGACCTTTGATACCTACTATAAGGCCCAGCCTTAAACCGTACTTAAAATTGAATTAAATGAATAATTCACATTGAGGATCTTTTCAGGTTTAGAGTTTTAGAGAATTAGGACATAACTATTACATCTCAAAAGATTACAAAGTAGTCTCTTCTACTAAATTTCCATAAAATGAAAACTCTTAAAAAGAAACATGTCTAGTTTCATGTTTTAGGTAGCATGACATTCCCTTGATCCCATCCTTGACCCTATTCCATGCTAAGTCCTGTGAAAAACATTTCAAAAACATGGGATGAGAATAAAAACTCAGTAAGGGATACACAAAGAATAAAAACTGTTAGTTTATCAAAACAAAAAGTAAACCATGTATACTTTATCAAAGTAATACTTTTCACCATTATGAAGTAGTAAAAACTCTTCACTGAATAAAATATCATTACTTACCATTTTGTAACCAAAGGATTACCATAAAACCCATATAAAGAACACATAACATATATAAAGGTAACTTGGGACATAAACATACTTAAGTGGAATAACCATACGGTCGACTCCCACACATATCCCTTAATGGAATAGCCATACGGCCAATTTCTATACATACTTAATGGAATAGCCATACGGCCGACTTCCATACCCAATGCATTGGATGTTATAACGTAACCACCCATCCTGGTATTCACGGGACCACCCGTCATATGGTTTATAATGTAACCACCCGTTAAAATGTCCAAGTACCAATATAAAATCATAAAACAAAAAACCAATATAAAGGAATGATTACATTTCCACATTTCAATCACAATATATCATAAATATATTGACATAATAGAATCCTTTATCAAAACCATTTTCAATACCAAAATACATAAAAGAGTATATGGTATTTATTTTATTCTAAAAACATTATGGCTTGTTGAGGAAGCCAAAGACCAAATAATACTCGCGGTGGCGGAAAAGGTTGTCGTCGTCGCGTACGTTAAAAGAAACATTCCTTTTTGTCATTTTGTAAAACGATTTGTAGAAAAAGATTCATTTTGTATAAAATTAAAAGTCAAAGGGGATTATACACCGTATAAAAGAATGTTTTGTATAAAACGAAATATGCCTCAATTAAAGGAGATTGAGACGAAGTCCCTTACAAAGATGGTATCCTTCGTTTAAGGATAAATCAATTACATAGTTATGTGTGACAAACGAATACACCAAATATAAATGGATATTAGGTGTAAAATAATCAAAGGTCATTCACACATATTCAAAGGATGACATATTCAATAACTACATGTTGAACCCAAAGAAATCGATATTGGGTTAAGAAGTTCCCATGACAGCCTAACAGCGTCACATCAAAATGAGTTGATGAGAGATAAAAAAAAGGTATCTCATCACATGGACATAAAATTTACATCAATAAGGATATATGAGAACATATCCCAACATAAAAATATGTAAATTAAAATACCCAACAAAGAAGTCTTTTAAAATGAGGAGGGTGAAAGGTTCCCTTACCGATATGGGTATCTTTCGAAACATACTCCACGTGAAAGAAGGACAATACAACATTGATGTAAATACTCATAAAATAAAGTATATTGCACAATGAATAAAATAATGGTCAGTACATACACCACTCAAAGGAAATTTTGTCAAATTTATCATAAATCTCACGGGAATAAAAGTGATATGAAATATCCTTTACGAAAATTCGGCAGCCTAACGGTGCCACATAAAACTTTCAAAATGGATTTATGAGAGGAAATAGGGTCTCTAATCATATAAAAATAAAGTTTACAGAAATAGGAATACAAAAGAACATCCCCCAACATAACAAAAATGAGCTTAAAAGAAGTGACATAATGAAGAGTACTTAAAAAGAAAGAGAGAGGTTAGATCTCTTACGAAAACTCGGCAGCCAAACGACGCCACTCAAAACTTCCAAAATGGATTGATGAGAGGAAATAGGGTCTCTCATCATATGAACATAATAAGAACAGTAGGATTAATGTAAAATAACATCTCAATCATAAGAAAGATTAGCTTAAAAGGAATGACATAAAAGAGTGTACTTAAAAAGAAAGAGAGGTGTAGGATCCCTTACCTCGAGTCCGACTTGACTCGATCGTTTTTTAACGTCCTGAATAATAAACTTGAGTTAATTTCTACTTGATTAAGTACCTTTTTAAAGTTCATTATTCCTTCTATATCACTTATTGCCATGTTATAAACATTATGTAACCATTTAAGTTAATAATGTTTGTTTTGTCGATATTTGGTTCTTAAGTCGAAAATGGATTTCTTACAATTACATGTTGTTCGTGTGGTCAAAGGTTCTTTATATCCAGAATCAAATTCCTGATTTGGATAGAATATATATCATATATATCCAGAATATACATGTATTTATAATATTAGATAATCATTTAGAGGTAAGAAATGAAATGCACAGTTCATGGAGACGGTAAGCCGTACGTACGCAAGAACACTACTTTCATTTTTTTCTCATATTAATGGAATTAAAATTAAATAAGAGGTATGTATATTTTAATTCAAGAATTATATTCATCATTTATATGTATCATTCATTATATATATCTATTATATACAAATACTTTTAATAGTACATTACATTTGGAGATAAGAAATGAAATGCACCGTTCATGGAGACAGTAAGCCGTACGTACGCATGAACACTACTTTCATTTCTATATCATAATTTAATGGAAATAAATAATAATTATATAGAGGTATATTATAATTCCAGTATAAAATCATATATAATAACTTTAAATACATCCTTTATACGTCCCACATATGGTATTAACGAATCACATCACTTTGAGGGGGCGGTAGTCCGCACATCCTTAAATGAAGATATCACGTATACCCATAATGGAAGCCATAAAGGAAATCCAAAAATGAAAAATACAGAAGCTTAAGTAAAACATAAACATATTATATATCATATATAAATATAGTGACATCTTAATGGCCACCTTTGAAGGTGTTATATGAGTGTTGAACAATCATCGTTTCGTGAGGCAGAAATTTGCCATCCATGGAAACCGTATGTTCTTTAACCATTAGATGTAGGTGTGTGTAAGTGTAGCACGAATCCTTATTATAACGACATCCTAGTATGTTGAATATACTAGAATTTGTTACAAAAAAAATAATAAAAAGAGTTTAGGGGGTTGGAGAAGCAAAATAAAACAAATGAATAAGAGAGAATGAATTACCTTTAAAAGTGTAACTCCTTTTGATTTGAGCCTAGAGGATTCCTTTGAAAGGATTCTGCCCAAAGGTAATCCTCTAGGATGAGGTGAGGGATTTGGAGAGAGTAAATGGGCAGGGGATGGCCGAGCCAAAGGCTTGAGTAGTGTGTGAAATGAGGTAGAGGTGGGGGCCTTTTATAAGTGGAGAGGAGGGGCACTTTTGGAAATCATGAAACTATTATTTTATTTTCAAAAGTGTTTAGAATTTCTAAGGTCCCACATTGACAAATTTCGAAGATAAGATGATAAGGCTTAGAAATAATCCCATCCAATAGGTTTTGGACATGTGTAGGTTTTAGATATTACATTATCTTTCCATTTTATTTAAATCTTTAAATAATGAAGTCATCACTGCATCATCATGATGTCATAAATAATTTAATTTATTTAAAGTCTAAAAATTATAAAAAAAAACTATGATGTATAAAATCTTTTTATCTTGATAATGAATATTTATAATCAAAAATATGATTAGTATAACCCCTTCAAAAAATTGTTTTAGTAAAACAATTTATGTTAGTGTCATTTTCACCTTTATTTAAAAAAAGGCATTAAAGTCATTATCTCACCCATGTGGCTCCATGGGGTCCCCTAAATCGACCCATGGGTTGTCTTGGTCGGCCATGACACAACCAATAGGGTTAGGACATGTGTCAAGCTCATCTCATTTTATTAAAGCATTATTTTTACCTTAAACTACACTAATTACCACTAATCGCGATTAAAAACTTAATAAGTTACTATTCACCAAAAAATTATTTTTATCCCATTGAACCACATTTTACTTCTTAATGACAACCATTTATGTCGGATTTTTGAAAATCAAAACACAATGATGGAAAAATTTCATTTAAACGGAAAATCAGTTTTTATAATTACCACTTAGTGGTTTCACTATTCATCAAAAATTGAAGTTTTTCAGAAAATTACCAAAAATTCACCCTAAGCTATATTTGATATTACGAATTCAAAAATGAAGTCTATTTTAAAAAATTAAAAACATATATGTCACATTAATTAATTTAAAAATTAATTCCCGCTGTCAGAGCAAATAGCGTGTTTTTATGAAACAATAAGTATCCAAAGATTGACACTAGTTTAAGTCCGATTTCAAAGTGAAATTAATTCCAACGACCACTATTGGATTTAATGGTAAAAATATTTTCTAATTTCACTTTAAAAACAATTCAAATGATAATCTAATGATATAAATAAATTAGATTAAAAATAGGTTTTGAATTAAAATACAACATTTTACACTATTCATTAAAAAAAAGAACTTTATCGGAAAAATACCAAAAATTTACACAAAGTAAAATTTGATGTCCCGATTCTAAAGAAGAGTTTTATTTGGTCCAAAATAATGTATAAGAGTGATCAAAACTATATTTAATGACAGTTCGCCATCAGAAGGCGATAAGTGAACCTTTAGTGAAAATTAGGATATAAAAGCCTAAAATTGAATTCTTTCCATATTTTAAGATTTTGGATAAATGTAAAAACATTTCAAAAACATATATAATCATATATTAGTTATTTCTATCCATTCCCGCCAATAAAACGACTACATGTTAACTGCCATTTAAAATAATATTATTTTATTATTAGAGTGCAACGTAAGATTCCCAAGAAACTCGTTGTTGCGTATTGGGTACACCATCGAGTATAGCGTCCCCTTTAAAGTCATATTAATATTTTATTTACAAATATGGATAAATATGAAAATGTCATATTCTTTATTTACCTGGGGTGTTACAACTACATCCAAGAAGGACATGAAAATCCCAATGTGTAGGCCCTACTAAATCCATTGTTATATTCCCTTTCATGATAACGATACAATTACGACATGAATAAAAACTACACTCACCATTCCCATTTTAGGAACATGACCTATGAAACACAAACTATATTTTTTTTCTCTTCAAAAAATATATAAAGGGAACCACCCTGCGGTTCAATATGAACACCATAATTTCCCAATATCCAAATTGATAGGTAGTCTCCCTAAAAACTGACCACCTTTTTAGAGAGCACCAAACTGCATAGAGTGCCTACCTGGGAGGATTTATTTAGTATAGTATCCCCATTAGAATCCAAAAATGAACTACCCCACTGGAGTCTAAACAATGAGTATCCCAATTGGAATTTAAATCCAGAGTGTCCCCACAAGACTCTAAACCATGTTTGTCTTCCTCCAAGACATTTACCGAATAAACCCATATCTTTTTTTGAGATGAGAATAATATTTCCTCATGTCCTAACATGTTGTACACCCACTGAGAAATATTTGATAAGAATGATATACCATCTAGTACATATACAAAAATCATAATATTCCAAAACTCCTTCTGTGACGAGCATAAGATTCACACATTCCCTAATGTCATGAAGATAAAATTGGTATCTAACATTCTTAACACATTCATCACTCTAACCATAAGATATTTATTCTACTAAGGAAGAAAATTACACAATGAATTGATGTCCACAACAATAGAATGATTAAGGTATTCACAAGAATTTCTCAAATTAATGAGGTTTTCCTAGAATAAGTAACAAGATTCATAGTGGGAGGAACCAACCTAACATCATCATATCCAAAAAGGTTTCCATCATCATCACTCAAATTGAAAATGAACACATAACATTGAAAAATGGAAACATAGGAAAAAATAATTACAATTCCTCACATCTAGAAACACTTATGTGGAATGGTTTGGAAACAATTATGGTGAATCATAGGTGAATAAATTAATCACTAATAGAAATTGGATGAGTAAAGTTTGGTATCACCAAAAACACATGATCACTATTTTATTTATCTCCCATAAAATTATAGAAATTATGATATTTATGTGATGTTACTCTTCCACTAATAATAAGTGAGGAGAAAATAATGATACCTTTGATGATACATTAACCAATATAGTCCAACATGAAACCATCTTGTAAACATGTTTCGGGGTTGATAATATTGTATCTCCCTTAGATTCGATGTTCCATTTCCAAATTTTCCAAATGGATGTTGTAAAGTTGCAGGTCAAAAACTCCCTAATCCAGTGGTATGATAATGAAGAAATTACCCCTACCAAAAACAAGGATCAGGAGGTTCTTGAGCCTATGGATATTTTCCAATTTCCTTAATAGTAGATATCCCATAGGGAGAAAACACCTCATTTCATTCAACCACTTTAAGATCCTACCAATAGTGAACAATAATTATTACCACACTGAAACTGAATATCTAGAGATCATTCAAGGAGTTCCAATACCATATGACACATGGGAGTTTCCATATATGGTTCTTACCAACAACCACCACTATTTGAGTATGAACACTAAGCTAGTCGTTGATTTGGTTGATATTAATCCCATTTATGAAACAATATTTTTTGTTATAAAACACCCATGCAAAGAGATGAACATTATAACTACTCCTTGTTTGGCCACATATATAGCTGTAGTAATATTCTCTACCATCCTAACCACTAGGTTGGCATAACTACTACCATACTTGGATTGAGACCCTATCTACCCACTACGCATGACGAGTCCACTCCTTGACCCCTAATGTTATCATTTTCCATCATAGGCATCCTCCTTATGATAATGAAATGTATCTCAATATAGGAAAACCTTTGATTTAAGTGACTATAAATTTTCATGTAGGTCTATCTTGTAACCAAAACCAAAATTACCATCAAAGGGCTCCACATGGTACCTTGAATCATGTTCTAGAGATGGTGGAACCAGAATCGTAACAAAAATAATTGATGGTGGATTTAGATCGATCATTCATGATCAGAAAACTTTTTTTATTCCTATATCGTGCTTGTATCTTAACAACCACAACCCATAGATGCAAGAACTCGATGACTATAGGATTTTAATTCAAAGGTAAAGGTGCGGATGTTTTTAAAGACCCAAAAAATGTACCTGTGAGTTAAGGATGTTTTATATCCCCCTTGGGGGTTGTTAATGAAAATATTTATCATATTTTCAGCAACATTTACATATACATATAAATTGATGATGGGGAAAACATTAGAATCTAGAAAATTATTTATTAATGAAGAACCAAACCTATAGGATTCGCAAGTACCCAAGTAGTTCCATCGTGATGTGGAAATTGGGTCGACATCCTAAAAATAAATGATTTTGAAGCTTAAAAAAGCATAAGATGATAACTATCTAGCTTGTGGTTTGGTGTCTCAGATGATGTAACTCCTACCCATTGTTCGACAAAGAATGAGGTCCTCATTTCACCCTCCTCTAATTGATAAAAAAATTTATATACTAAATTGGATTTTGAGGAAGATGAGATCCTATTGGAGGCCCTAGCCACTAACTAAATTTTTGTCATGTTCTAGTTGTATACATCCTCATACATATATATCATGGTAAATATTTTTTAAATGAATGTACCATACATCTTGTAGAATAATTGGGTAAATGAAAACCATAATAAAATTTAGTTTTTATTATAACCCAAAATCTCTGACAACCAATGGGTCCTTTAGTTACATCATTATTGAATGTATAATCTCATTGTACTTCAAGTACCATAATATCTCAACTCCTATAGATAAAATAAGAGTTTATTGTGAATTTTTTTTTCAAATATCATTGTACTACACTAGATTTCCAAAGATGAATCTCCCCGCGCATGTTTTAATACTTGGGGCCATATATATCATTATAGTCCACTACAATCCAACTTCAATAAAATGTTTCCAAATCATTCCACATCAATGATGTTAGTAAATATTCAGCATTTACCCATGACCTAGTGAATGTCATCATAGTCTATCCCCCATATGATCATAATAATGATACTTTAATTGAAATGGGTGAGGTTTATTTCCCATAGAGGGCGTTTAATGATAAGGGAACCTCTGTTATGTTGTTCACACCAGTCACTAGAGACAATCCATAGTACGTGGGAGTCTAACTTTCATAGAACTCATAAACATGAGGAGGAAAATATATAAATTTAAAGGGGTTGATGAACATTACAGAATTCTCAAAGACATTAAGAAAAACTTTATAAATTATCAGATTACGTCATTTATCTTGGTTCATAATGGTTATTGATAACACTATATCATGCTCCTATAGGAATACTATCTTGTTTGGGATGATTTCCAAGATGACCTTGTGAAACCACATATAATATATCATCAACTAATTAAATTAATTTGATCGAATAAGAATAAATAAGTATTCAATAACAACTACAGATATATTCTGATAGTTCATATGGGTCCTCCTCTAGTGAATCAATATGAGTTCCCACCTCTATTGAATGACGGCTTCATTTTATGATTATGTCAAAAACGATACATGAACAAGATAAATTCAATGATAATGTTTAAATAAGTTCAATTTTATCTTTAATTGAGGTCATGGAGGTGAAAAATTATCTAAAAATATTAAAAGGAAGTCTTACACATAGTCAGTGGACCATTTCCTTACACAACTAAATTTGAGTAAACTGCCATTCACATATTTCAATGTATTTGGTAAATAATTTTTCACCTCTATGAAAAAATTATTTATTTAATCTTGTAGTTTTCCTATCAATGTATTCCAATGTTTGAGACCCAATATTTATATGATATGGCCAAAACCCATTACTATATTTATACTTTTGAAGGCCATATTTTTGTTTGGCACATCGACCAACAACTGGGATCTATTTCGAGTTGGGATAATCTCTATTAACAACTATTATACTAGTTCTGTTGGATCTTGAACATGAAATGGGTTATAAACTATTCTCTATGTATTCAATTGATGAATAAATGTTTCAACAACTACATAGTTTGGTGTAATAGTTTATCATACTTCATTGAAATTGAACCCCCATAGGAGGATATTTAGGGGATATGTATGGATAATTAAAGGGATGATCTTGTCTAGAAATTTGTCTCCCAAAACTACCTAGGTTAATTTATAGAGTTAGGTTTAATGGAATAATATATAGATGATTCGATGTAGTGAATTAAGTAAATATATAATCTAGAACCTCTATAACCTATGAAAAAATCATTAAGGGAAGAGACTTCTTCTGTAATGTATGATCTGGACATTCAATCAATGTCATTTCAGTAATATCTATAAAGTAGACTTAAAAAGTATAGGATGATTTTAGAAATTAAAAAGGTGTCTCCTATCATAGTTAGACGAAAAGAATATAAAATATGATATAAATAATATATATACCATCGTGGATGATATAATACCTATATTCTTTTTATATTCCATTGAACAATGTTTTCTCAAGATTATATACATTAATAAGTCATGCAGAGATATGTTAAAGTGAAACCTAATCTATTTATCTTATAATAGTTTCATTAAAAAACTACTCCTTAATGATTATCCTTCAAGTAGGAGTCCAAAAAATAATTGAACATGGAATAGTGGAATTGAAAAATCATATAGCACATGTCATATTTGTTTCTACATCCTTGGATGATATTGTAACACATGAGACTTTTATGAGAAGTATTTTGTTTTTATGTTATATAAATCATCAAATTAATCATTCAGTATACACAACACTAGCTTGGCTTTCTTTACACGCAATTGTGACCTTCCTCGATAGCTTGCGTCGTACGCAATACCAAGTTTCACTAAACCACGATATTCTCTTAAAATATTATTAAAACTAGCCGTTATGAATAGTAATACCCACTTTTTGAAATATTGTAAATTTTATTTTTCAAAATTGAATTCATTTTTGGATTCGGAATATTGAAATTATCCTAGGGTGAAATTTTGGTATTTTTCTGAAAACATTCAATTTTTGATGAATAGTGAAAACAATGGGTTACTATTTAAAAACCGACTTTTTTTTTAAATAATTATTTATTTTATTTAAATTTATTTTAGGTCAAAATTGATACATAATACCTATATAAGTTCAATGTAATTCATTGGAGTAATTTTATAATAATTTTAGATATATAAAAATTTTATTGAACTTTCCACCTTCTTTTACTCACCTCCTAAGAAAATTTCAAATTTACATAAAAATTAATTTTACCACTTCTGTGAGTGGAATTTCAAAAATCCGAGAGACACGGTTGATGTCAGTAAGTAAAATGTGGTTCAATGAGATGAAAATAATTTTTGGTGAATAGTTACTTTTTACTTTTATTTACCACGGTTAAAAGTAAATAGGGTAATTAATGGTAAAAATGATATTATTAATACCCTAAAACATGTCCTAATTATATTGGATAAGTGTAATTAGACCAAAAACAACCTTAGAAATAAAATATGACCATTTAGGCTCACTTGGATTAGATTAGGACATTTATTATTAATTTATTTAACGAATGGTTAAAATAGTTAAAATCAAAGTTTAATAAATAAATCATTTTTAATATAGGGTTATACATAAGATAAATTATACTATAAATATTCATTAGAAATCTACGAAGAGTTCCTACATAATGATATTTTATTTGTAATTTTTATACATTAAATAATATAATTTATTTATGACACAATGTTGATACAGAAATTATCTTATTAATGAAATTTTGACATAATTAATGTTATAAATACCCAAATAAATGTAATTTTAGACTTTTTATTAATTAAAATAATTTTATATGTTACTATTACCTGTTAATATTGAATTATTAAACTCTTTTCGAACTAATAATTTTTTAGGATTTTCGCAAAAATCAATTACCAAATAGGTCCCACCCATCACATAATGAAATCAAACATGCATGTCCCACAAAAAATTCATCATATCATCACCCAAGAAAAGAGATGGGTTCAATAAATATCAAATCATTACCCTAATTAATGAAATGGATACCAATAACATTTTATCACATCATAAAAAATGGAAAATATATAGGTTTCATAATCATTTAAACATAGCATAACCAATGAAAATAAACGGGGTTCAAAATCATATAACCTGTGGAAATGAAACAGATTTCCCAATGATTGTAACGCCCCGACCCCAGCTACCCAGAGTCGGTGCATTACTTCGTAACATTGGCATGATCACAAGAAAGATCAAATCCCGAAAGACCGATTAGTTTAGTAGCCTTGGAAACACTAGATATATTCATAAGTTTTACATTACATCATAAAATGAAAAACTAATACAACAACATAATGTTTCCAACGTCCACACTATAAACCCATAATATCCCTGCAAGTCAATCATAATTTACTTCTTCACTACCTGGGAAAAATAAAACATAAAAAAGGGGTGAGCTCAAATGCCCAGTAAGGATAACAATATAGCGGAACATTCAAAATAAGCATAAACATTTAAGGCAATGAATTACTAAAACAAAAGCCTTTTAAAATTGAACTTCAACATAGTATGGCAAAAGTAAAATGAAATAATGCCATTTACTTGTTCACATGGATATTCTACTAATCGAATAATCACATGCAATATCAATAACCATTTTCATAATGTTGGAATGCATAATGCCAGACTATCATAACCACATAGCCAAGGCCTCGTGCCAAGACTACAAATAAGATTTTGTCAAGGCCTTGTGCCAAGACACTAGTTTGTCTCATGAGACCTACCGATGCATCGAGGAGCTATAGCGGGCTCCACCCGTCACTTATTAAGTCCAATGCATTCCCATATGAAAAGGTTTAAACATAACATAAACATTCGTATTAAAACTAGCATACGAAATGTCAATACTTTCACAATAAACTATGAATGGTATAAAAATAGCACATCCACAGTCAAACATATCACAAAACCTTCAATACAATATAGAAGTTTTGTATCATAATAAATCAACTTCAAATAATCTTAAAATTCATCAAAGGATGTTGACATAGATGAAATCAATATTCTTTTTAAATAAATATCTCCTTTTATTTTGAAATCATTTAAGATCCATATAATATAAAACATTTTCTTTGGAAATATTCTTATAAGCTTTTAAGGAAAGATTTGAAGATTTTATAACGGCGTAAAATAACCGCACCCGCCGTATAAGTTAAAAAAACATTCTTACCTCAATTCTATCGAAAAGGTTAAAAAGGACCTTGTTTTGAAAACGACGGAAAGATTCCTTTATAAACCTCTTATAAAAAGTCAAAAAAGGGTATAAATGACTTTAACCCATATTCTTGTAAATAGTAAAAATGTTTTGAAATACATTTTTAAGAAACATGGATGTGGATGATAAAGAGATCCCAGTAGATTATTACGTATAAACAACCTCGGATAATGAAGAGATTGTGAAATAACCCTTACCTTGTACTTTTCCTTTGTTGGGGTAGGTTAACCTCCTGTATAATGGTGAAATAATTGTTATTAAATTATACAATAATCATATACATTAATATGATATCATATATGATCTTTTAACATTGCTTTATTAATAATATCTTAGTATTATCGTCGTTTCGGGTGATAATCGATTCGTTCTTCTTAAATGTTTGGTTACGTAAGACATGTTTGTAATGGATAGATTATATCTTATTCATAATCAGAATGATATTAACATTATTTTTAACCATAAAATGAGAATAATACTTGAATGGATATGATGGAGAATGAATCTTATCGCGTTCGTGGAGACGGTAGTCCGTACGTACGCACGAACGCTACTTCCATTTAATTTTCATTTTTAAAAGAATCAAATCCAAATGATACATAGGTATATTACTATTCCAGTATAATATAATATTTTATATATGTTACTTAAGTTCATTAACACCATCCTTTATACGTTCCATGTGTGGTATGAACGAGTCATATCATTTTAAGGGGGCGGTAGTCCGCACTTCCTCAAATGAAATTATCGTATGTATATACAACATGAAACGAATAATGGTATGAAATAAAATGGAATTACAGAAGCTTATATATAAAATATATATAATTAATATCATATTTAATTACAGTGCCATCATAATGGCCACCATGAGAGGTGGTAAGATGTATTTGAACAATCATCGTTTCGTGAGGCGTTAGTTTGCCATCCACAGAAACATTATGTTCATCATCCATTAGATGGAGTTGTGTGTATGTGTAGTTTGAATCCTTCTTATAACAACATCCTAGTATATTTAGGATACTGGTGTTGTTACAAAATAAAGGAAATAAAAAGAGTTTGGGGGTTGGAGAAGCAAAATAAATGAAAATAATTTAAGAGAAATCGTTACCTTTAATCTAGGTAACTCACTTTGGTTGGAACCAAAGGACTTCTTGAAATGCTTTCTGCCTAAGGGGAAGCTTCAAGGAGGAGGAGAGGGATGTGGGGAGCTTATTTGGGCAGAGTTTGGACGAGCCAAGTGGCTTGAGAGGTGTGAGGAAATGAGAAGGAGGAGTGCCCTTTTATAAGAGGGGTGAGGGGCACCTTTGGAAAAGCTAGAAATATTAATTTATAATAAATTCATATTCGGTTTCCAATGGCTCCAAAGTTGACTATTCAAAGTTTGAGGTGGGGATAGGTCGAAAAAAACTCATCCAATAGAATTTAGACAGGTTTGGGTACTTATATTAACCTTATCTTTAAGTATTAACTCTAAGTTAATTTGTTTCACTTTTACAATGTCTTTTTGTATTTTTATATAATATGGTTAATAAACTTACTATATACATCCAAGCGACCCCCAAGTGGTCCATTAATGATTAACCTATCATAATATAAGTCTCTTGGCCGATCCTTAGATTTTTAGGAATTTAATATCAATTAATAATATAATATTTTTTTTAAGAACTCTTTTATGTCAATTTTGACACTATTCAATAGTTGATTTTTGTGAAACTCATAACAGATTGATTACTTCGAAAAAAGTCCATTAAATCAATCCTAATAGATCATATTATCCTAGAAAATTAGTGTAATTCATTAAAAGTTTCATATTATATTTATTTGGGTATTTATAATATCAATTATTTTAATTTTTCACTGTTATAGTAATTACTTCATCATCATTGTGTCATAAATAAAATAAATTATTTAATGTCTAAAAATTATAAATAAAATATCATTATGTAGGAAATCTTTTTATCTTTCTAATGAATATTTATAATCTAAAATCCAACTTATATAACCCTATGTAACAATTGTGTTGCTAAAAGATATATGCTTGTGTCATTTTTGTATTCATTTTGACTTAATTAAAATAAAGTGTCATTATCACTTACAAGTGGATCCATGGGGTCCCAAAATTGACAAAAAGATGCCCATGGTCGACCATGTATCAACCAATAGTGTTAAGACACGTTTTAGGGTAATTTAGTATTATTATAATATTATTTGTTAACCCTTATTTACCGGATTTACCCTTAACCATGGTAAATAAAATATTTACCGCAGTAATTATTCAAAATGTCTAAAAATAAAAGTTACCTATTTACAAAATTAGAACATCCTGATTCCAAATATGGAATCCATTTTCCTAAATTCAAAACACAGAAGTGGCAGAAATTAATTTAAAATTAATTCCCGTTGTCAAAACAAAAAGCGTGTTTTTAAGAGATAAAAACTATCAAAAGATTGACACTTGTTTATGTTCGGTTTAATTGTAAAATTATGTCCAATGACCAACATTATATTAAATAGTAAAAATATATTCTAAATATACTTTAAAGCCACTCAAATTCATAATTTATCACTATTAATTATTTTGATTAAAAAAGTTGTTTTTAATTAAAATTTAGTAATTTCCACTATTCATCAAAATATGAAAGTTATCCGAAAAGTACCAAAATTTCACCTTAGGCTAAATTTGATATTCCGAATCCAAAAATGAAGTCCATTTTAAAATATAAAATATATATAATTTCAAAAAGTAGGTATTACTATTCATAACAGCTAGTTTGATTGGTTACGGTGTGTTAGAACTCGAAGTTGCGTACAACACACGCTACTGTTTTATTCAAAGGAAAGCGTACCGTGGAAGCTTGGGATGTTTCATTTTAAATTTTTTGATGTCTCCATTTAGTCAAAAAGTTTAAAATATTGTATTTAAAAAGGTTTCACTATCAAAAGTTGATAAAAGTGCAATACTGAAAATGAATCTGTTCTTGCATTATGACTAAGAAACTCATAATATGGATTCTAAAATTATAAGGATTATATAAAGTTTAAAATTTAGTTAATACTATTCATGACCTCTTTTAATGGCTTTTTTTTTTGGAAAGTCATGGTGCAATTGAACTCAGTGTTGCGTGTAGTGCAAGTTATTGAATTATTTTGAAGAAATAACACACTATGAAATCTTGGGGTGTTACATTCTCCCCTCCTTCAATAAATTGCGTCCTCGCAATTTGAAATTGTTCTTCAAAAATAAAAGGTTGAAAGTAGAAAATATATTTGTGGGAAAACCCACATCGGAAATTGGGTTACTAAAATTTAGTCTTAATATGAGGAAAAGAAAAATCAAAGGGTCACCACCAAATTATGATCTCGATTAGGAGAACATTGGTGGAAATTAGAGACATATAATCGGAGGAAAAACGTAAATATTTATAGGTAGTGATTGAGGTCATCAATCACAAACAATTGTAAAATTGAGGTCCTTAAATTCATCAATCTATGATGATTTGAAATACCATCGGTTCAACAAAACATAGGGTATTAGGATAAAACATTTTTGACGTTTCAAAGTATCTTAGTTGGAATCCCACATCGAAAAATGAATTAATGAGGCCTCTATTTAAAATAAAGAGTGGAAAGTATGAAGATTACTGAAAATAACACATACTAGGGTTCCATGTAGGAAAATATGGATATGGAAGAGAAATCTAACCATCAATTATCTGATAGAGAGTGGTAGAGAACATGGCTATGAAAAGGCCAAAAATCCCAAAGCCATAAATTTGTGATGATTTAAGGTACCATCTAGGACGACATTTTTGTTCTATGTTTCTTTTATTAATGTTGTGGAATTTATTTATGAGATTGGCTAAGATCATAAGGAGATATACTTACTTTATAATTAGAGTTTTATCCATTAATAAATTTCTACCAAAAACTCATCTTTCACTCTAAAAGATAATAGAATGTAATTTTTTTTTCTATTTATACTATTCGTACAGGGTTCCAAAATAAATGAATTTATAATTCATCTACCAGATATTTTTTAAAAAAACTACAATATTTAATCCAGGACATCTCGTGGGCCAGTGGTAGGTGATACACCCTTGTCGCCCTTCGGTTGCGGGTTCAAGTCTCGCAGCCTTGCCGGACGCGACGGGTTGCTGCCCGACCTCCGGGTTGTCCTTTTATGGCAATCCAAAATAATCCAAATAAGAACTATCCAAAATAATTCTATCCAAACTCACAGTCCAACATTTATAAGGAAGGTAAACATAATATAGATCTTTTTTACCCCGTAATAGCATATAAATACCTTCATCATGTATTACCATATTCCTTATTGATTACATTCATGATCCCTTATTCCATATAGAATGCTGGATATACTTCATTAATCCAAAAATGTTTAAAACCCCAACAATGATGGAATATACAAATCATTAATCAGTTCCAAGGTAGTCAAGAATATCCAATATAATTTATCCAAAATAATCACATATTATTCCAAAATCACTATCTCAGTATCAGAACTATATTATGATTTATCATTCTCTCAACCATATATTTTCCAAAAATTTATCCTGATATTGAGTCACTTTTCTTTGTTCCACACAATCTCAAGTCCTTAATGAAATACTACTGCAGTACAATCCTTATATACTCCATAATTATTATAACAAGTACATTGTTGATACAACACTCAATTGACATAATCAACATAAGAACTCTAATCATTCTTCTTCATCTGTGGTAGTATCATAACTTGATTATTATCCAATAGCATCATTTGTGGCATAGTCTGATGACTGGGACATAGGTTCGCGTAGTGTCCAAACTCCTTGCAAATGAAGCATTGTACATTTGAAACCATTTTCTTACCCTTGCAGTCATGTACTTTGTGCCCTTTTCCTCCACACTTATAACAAACTCCCATTCCTTTCAGGCAATTTCCAGGGTGTTTCTTTCCACAGTTACCACATATGGGAAAATTCTTCTTTTCCCTCTTCCCTTTATCCATTTTTCTCTCTTCCATCCTTTTATTCTCTTGCTTCCCTTCAAAGCCATAGGACTCAGTAAACTCTTTACTTATCTTATCAACACATGATATTATTTCTTCATATGATGATAATACATGGGAGACTATTTCTCTTATAAATTCTAGCTTAAGACCATGAAAGATATGATCCTTCCTTCTCTTTGGATCATGTGCATTTCTGGAGTTCTCATTCCTTCTACTGGGCGCTATTTCTATACCATGGCATAAACTAGATCAGTTTATGAATCAAAACACATAATCCCATACTTATAAAACACTTAACATAAATTGAACTATTTATGGATATAATCCATAATCATAAAAATGTTTTCTTTGAGGAAGTATATACTCATAAACACTTCATAATGATTTGTAAAGAAAATGAGAGTTATCCTAAGCATATCCCCCGGGAGTGTCGTAACCAAGAGTGCAGCAAGGCCCGTTGTCGTGCACCAGTTCCCGTTCGAGTCTAGCTCAAAGCGGTGTTTTCGGGTTTTACCCCTAGGTACATCTGTGCCAGAGCCGCCTCTACCTGCTCGTATCCAGACAGGGATGTATTGCTTGGAAAACTCACAAAATCTCTACAATACCAAAATTCTAGGAAGTTCTTCTATACTAATCCTCAAAGTTCATCTTAGGTCTACGTGCTCTAATCAGAGTTTATCTAAATCTAGTTTCCAAGGTTTGTACTAAACTTCCTCTGATACCAACTGTAACGCCCCGACCCCAGCTACCCAGAGTCAGTGCATTACTTCGTAACATTGGCATGATCACAAGAAAGATCAAATCCCGAAAGACCGATTAGTTTAGTAGCCTTGGAAACACTAGATATATTCATAAGTTTTACATTACATCATAAAATGAAAAACTAATACAACAACATAATGTTTCCAACGTCCACACTATAAACCCATAATATCCCTGCAAGTCAATCATAATTTACTTCTTCACTACCTGGGAAAAATAAAACATAAAAAAGGGGTGAGCTCAAATGCCCAGTAAGGATAACAATATAGCGGAACATTCAAAATAAGCATAAACATTTAAGGCAATGAATTACTAAAACAAAAGCCTTTTAAAATTGAACTTCAACATAGTATGGAAAAAGTAAAATGAAATAATGCCATTTACTTGTTCACATGGATATTCTACTAATCGAATAATCACATGCAATATCAATAACCATTTTCATAATGTTGGAATGCATAATGCCAGACTATCATAACCACATAGCCAAGGCCTCGTGCCAAGACTACAAATAAGATTTTGTCAATGCCTTGTGCCAAGACACTAGTTTGTCTCATGAGACCTACCGATGCATCGAGGAGCTATAGCGGGCTCCACCCGTCACTTATTAAGTCCAATGCATTCCCATATGAAAAGGTTTAAACATAACATAAACATTCGTATTAAAACTAGCATACGAAATGTCAATACTTTCACAATAAACTATGAATGGTATAAAAATAGAACATCCACAGTCAAACATATCACAAAACCTTCAATACAATATAGAAGTTTTGTATCATAATAAATCAACTTCAAATAATCTTAAAATTCATCAAAGGATGTTGACATAGATGAAATCAAAATTCTTTTTAAAGAAATATCTCCTTTTATTTTGAAATCATTTAAGATCCATATAATATAAAACATTTTCTTTGGAAATATTCTTATAAGCTTGTAAGGAAAGCTTTGAAGATTTTATAACGGCGTAAAATAACCGCACCCGCCGTATAAGTTAAAAAAAACATTCTTACCTCAATTCTGTCGAAAAGGTTAAAAAGGACCTTGTTTTGAAAACGACGGAAAGATTCCTTTATAAACCTCTTATAAAAAGTCAAAAAAGGGTATAAATGACTTTAACCCATATTCTTGTAAATAGTAAAAATGTTTTGAAATACATTTTTAAGAAACATGGATGTGGATGATAAAGAGATCCCAGTAGATTATTACGTATAAACAACCTCGGATAATGAAAAGATTGTGAAATAACCCTTACCTTGTACTTTTCCTTTGTTGGGGTAGGTTAACCTCCTGTATAATGGTGAAATAATTGTTATTAAATTATACAAGAATCATATACATTAATATGATATCATATATGATCTTTTAACATTGCTTTATTAATAATATCTTAGTATTATCGTCGTTTCGGGTGATAATCGATTCGTTCTTCTTAAATGTTTGGTTACGTAAGACATGTTTGTAATGGATAGATTATATCTTATTCATAATCAGAATGATATTAACATTATTTTTAACCATAAAATGAGAATAATACTTGAATGGATATGATGGAGAATGAATCTTATCGCGTTCGTGGAGACGGTAGTCCGTACGTACGCACGAACGCTACTTCCATTTAATTTTCATTTTTAAAAGAATCAAATCCAAATGATACATAGGTATATTACTATTCCAGTATAATATAATATTTTATATATGTTACTTAAGTTCATTAACACCATCCTTTATACGTTCCATCTGTGGTATGAACGAGTCATATCATTTTAAGGGGGCGGTAGTCCGCACTTCCTCAAATGAAATTATCGTATGTATATACAACATGAAACGAATAATGGTATGAAATAAAATGGAATTACAGAAGCTTATATATAAAATATATATAATTAATATCATATTTAATTATAGTGCCATCATAATGGCCACCATGAGAGGTGGTAAGATGTATTTGAACAATCATCGTTTCGTGAGGCGTTAGTTTGCCATCCACAGAAACATTATGTTCACCATCCATTAGATGGAGTTGTGTGTATGTGTAGTTTGAATC
This sequence comes from Viscum album, assembly GCA_963277665.1. Classification (NCBI taxonomy): domain Eukaryota; kingdom Viridiplantae; phylum Streptophyta; class Magnoliopsida; order Santalales; family Viscaceae; genus Viscum; species Viscum album. The sequence goes on along the minus strand of OY728151.1, from coordinate 393,791,169 downwards.
CTTCTTATAACAACATCCTAGTATATTTAGGATACTGGTGTTGTTACAAAATAAAGGAAATAAAAAGAGTTTGGGGGTTGGAGAAGCAAAATAAATGAAAATAATTTAAGAGAAATCGTTACCTTTAATCTAGGTAACTCACTTTGGTTGGAACCAAAGGACTTCTTGAAATGCTTTCTGCCTAAGGGGAAGCTTCAAGGAGGAGGAGAGGGATGTGGGGAGCTTAGTTAGGCAGAGTTTGGACGAGCCAAGTGGCTTGAGAGGTGTGAGGAAATGAGAAGGAGGAGTGCCCTTTTATAAGAGGGGTGAGGGGCACCTTTGGAAAAGCTAGAAATATTAATTTATAATAAATTCATATTCGGTTTCCAATGGCTCCAAAGTTGACTATTCAAAGTTTGAGGTGGGTATAGGTCGAAAACAACTCATCCAATAGAATTTAGACAGGTTTGGGTACTTATATTAACCTTATCTTTAAGTATTAACTCTAAGTTAATTTGTTTCACTTTTACAATGTCTTTTTGTATTTTTATATAATATGGTTAATAAACTTACTATATACATCCAAGCGACCCCCAAGTGGTCCATTAATGATTAACCTATCATAATATAAGTCTCTTGGCCGAACCTTAGATTTTTAGGAATTTAATATTAATTAATAATATAATATTTGTTTTAAGAACTCTTTTATGTCAATTTTGACACTATTCAATAGTTGATTTTTGTGAAACTCATAACAGATTGATTACTTCGTAAAAAGTCCATTAAATCAATCCTAATACATCATATTATCCTAGAAAATTAGTTGAATTCATTAAAAGTTTCATATTATATTTATTTTGGTATTTATAATATCAATTATTTTAATTTTTCACTATTATAGTAATTACTGCATCATCATTGTGTCATAAATAAAATAAATTATTTAATGTCTAAAAATTATAAATAAAATATAATTATGTAGGAAATATTTTTATCTTTCTAATGAATATTTATAATCTAAAATCCAACTTATATAACCCTATGTAACAATTGTTTTGCTAAAAGATATATGCTTGTGTCATTTTTGTATTCATTTTGACTTAATTAAAATAAAGTGTCATTATCACTTACAAGTGGATCCATGGGGTCCCAAAATTGACACAAAGATGCCCATGGTCGACCATGTATCAACCAATAGTGTTAAGACACGTTTTAGGGTAATTTAGTATTATTATAATATTATTTTTTAACCCTTATTTACCGGATTTACCCTTAACCATGGTAAATAAAATATTTACCGCAGTAATTATTCAAAATGTCTAAAAATAAAAGTTACCTATTTACACAATTTGAACATCCTGATTCCAAATATGGAATCCATTTTCCTAAATTCAAAACACATAAGTGGCAGAAATTAATTTAAAATTAATTCCCGTTGTCAAAACAAAAAGCGTGTTTTTAAGAGATAATAACTATCAAAAGATTGACACTTGTTTATGTTCGGTTTAATTGTAAAATTATGTCAAATGACCAACATTATATTAAATAGTAAAAATATATTCTAAATATACTTTAAAACCACTCAAATTCATAATTTATCACTATTAATTATTTTGATTAAAAAAGTTGTTTTTAATTAAAATTTAGTAATTTCCACTATTCATCAAAATATGAAAGTTATCCGAAAAGTACCAAAATTTCACCTTAGGCTAAATTTGATATTCCGAATCCAAAAATGAAGTCCATTTTAAAATATAAAATATATATAATTTCAAAAAGTAGGTATTACTATTCATAACAGCTCGTTTGATTGGTTACGGTGTGTTAGAACTCGAAGTTGCGTACAACACACGCTACTGTTTTATTCAAAGGAAAGCGTACCGTGGAAGCTTGGGATGTTTCATTTTAAATTTTTTGATGTCTCCATTTAGTCAAAAAGTTTAAAATATTGTATTTAAAAAGGTTTCACTATCAAAAGTTGATAAAAGTGCAATACTGAAAATGAATCTGTTCTTGCATTATGACTAAGAAACTCATAATATGGATTCTAAAATTATAAGGATTATATAAAGTTTAAAATTTAGTTAATACTATTCATGACCTCTTTTAATGGCTTTTTTTTTGGGTAAGTCATGGTGCAATTGAACTCAGTGTTGCGTGTAGTGCAAGTTATTGAATTATTTTGAAGAAATAACACACTATGAAATCTTGGGGTGTTACAATGATCGTGATATTAAGAAAAACCATTTCCCAAAGAGGATATAAATGTAACCTTTAGATCATTTCTTAGAAGGGTATGAGTAACATAAATATATGTTATCTTATATGTAAAATAACATGGTAGGATATTTTTTAAAACACTTTTTTATGTAAATGTCATTTCTTCTTCTAATAATTCTCTTTAATACTTAAAATATATTTAAATCCATTTTCATTAAAAGAATAAAAATAATCCTAAAAACCTTTTGTAAAAAATTTCATAGAATATATATTTTAAAAAAATTTGATTAAAATTTACCTTTAAACATGTAAAGGAATATCTAAATGATTGACGGTGGATAAATCTGTATAAGTCATATGATGATAAAATAACATTCCATTTGCATGGTAAAAATGATTCAAAATTGACCCATTCAAAATGAGGCAATATGATTAATTTGAAATCATTGGTAAAATAAAAAACGGTATAAATTTATTTTAATTATCAGAGGATATTAGTATATGATTCTTTGAAAACCTTTTTATAAATAATGGTTTAGAAATAACTCATTTTTTTACCAAAGAGAGGGAAAAGTTGGACTTTCTTAAAAACACATTCTTAACTATATTATGTCTAAAGAGTGTAAGAATTGTACCAATTATTTAATATTATATGAATTACCATATTATGATATAATTTACATGTTTTATTTATATATGGATCATATTATTTCATCAATGTAATTATAAATATATAAAATCATGAAATGTGATGATATTGTTTCAACAAACTCTTATAATGTGGTAACTTGGGGTCTCACTATCCATGTAAGAATGGAAAATTACATTAAGATTAATATATCACTAAAATAATTTGACTAATTATATAACATGTCAATTTGAATCATATACACCTCTTTAAAGAACATTGGTTTATAACAAAACATGCATCTCAATGAAGGGAATTTGAGATAAAACTACTTTACCAATTTGGTTACTATTGATGAATTAACCCCATTAAATTAGGATCTTAGAATGGATATTTAAATACAACTAAATATAATTATAATAATCATATAATACCATCATGGTTATTATATACACCACTCAAAAGGAATGGGTAGTGAATAAATCATTTATCTCACATAAATAAAATGTGAGATGAAATCCCCTTTCCTTGTGTCTTGACTCTCATCGCCCTTATTCTCAAATCCTGTATAACAAGAATAAATATATTATAAATATTTTACAGAAACATATTATTATATTTAATACCATATATTATCTATAATTACTATATATTACCCTCTAGTCAACAATTTCATGTTAAGGTTGTGATTCTGGTAATATTGGCTTTGTTTTTTGTGTTTATATTAATTTGTTATATATTTGGTCATTATAGATATATCATGATTTCTAGAATGCAAAACTTGATATAAATATCATTAATTTAAAGTATATTTATATTATAATAATACCTAAAATATATATAAATGAAATGAAATACATCATTTGTAAAGATGGTAAGTCGTATGTAACACCCCAAGCTTCCACTATACATTTCCCTTCGAATAATGTAATAACGTGTGTTGTACGCAACCTCGAGCTCTAACAGACACCACAACTAATTAAACTAGCCGTTGTGAATAGTAATACCTAATTTTTGAAATTTTATAAATTTTATTTATCAAAATGGACTTCATTTTTGGATTCGGAATATTGAAATTAGCCTATGTTGAATTTTTGGTATTTCTCTGAGAACTTCTAATTTTTTATGAATAGTGAAAAATACTTAAAACAACTTTTTTAATAAAAATAATTTATAGTGATAAATTATAATATTTAGTGGTTTTAAAGTATAATTAGAATATATTTTTAGCATTTTATCCAATGGTGGTCATTAGAATTAATTTAACATTGAAATTGGACATAAACAATTGCCAAACTTTTGATATAAATTGTTTCTTAAAAACACGCTATTTGTTGTAACAGCGGGAATTAATTATGAAATTAATTAATACAACTTATATGTTTGGAATTTTGTAAAATAGACATCATTTTTGAATTCGGAATATCAATTATAGCTTAGGGTGAAATTTTGGCCTTATTCTGAAAAACTTCAATTTTTGATGAATAGTGAAACCACTAAGTGGTTGTTAAAAACTGATTTTTCGTTAAAATGAAATATTACCACTTCTGTGATTTGATTTTCAAAAATCCGACATACATGGTTGTCATTAAGAAGTAAAATGTGGTTCAATGAGATTAAAATAATTTTTTGGTGAATAGTAACTTTTAAGTTCTTAATCGCGATTAGAGGTAATTAAGGTAGTTTAAGGTACAAATGATGTTTTAATAATATGAGATGAGCATGACACTTGTCCTACTCCTATTGGATGAGTCATGGCCGACCAAGACAACCCATGGGTCAACTTGGGGACCCCATGGAGCCACTTTAGTTGGAAAATGACATTAATATATATTTATTTAATGTTAAAATTAAATTGACACAAACATGAGTTATTTTACTAAAACAGTTTTTAAGTGGGGTTACACAAGTCCCAATTTTGACTATAAATATTCATTAGAAAGCTAAAAAGACTTCCTACATCATAGTATTTTTTTTATAATTTTTGGACATTAAATAATGTAAATTATTTATGACATCATTATGATGAAGCGATGACCTCATTATTTAACGATTTAAATAAAATGAGAAGATAATGCAAAATCCAAGGCTTACACTTGTCCAAAGCCTATTGGATGAGGATATTTAGAAACCTTATCACCTTAGCCTAGAATTATATAAGTGTGGGACCTTTAGAATCCGAAAAGCATTGTGAAATAATGTAACATTTCAATCTTTCCAAAAGTGCCCCTCCTCTCCTCTTATAAAAGGCCCCCACCTCTACCACCTTATTCACACTTCCAAGCCTTTTGGTTCGGCCAACCCCTGCCCAAATACTCTCCCAACTTCTCTCCCTTCATCCTAGAAGCTTTACTTTAGTCAGAAATACATCCTAAGGAGTCCTTTTGATCAAATCAAAAGGAAGAACCCGAAGAAGAGGAGGTTAACCTACCCCAACCAAGGAAAAGTACAAGGTAAGGGTTTACTTCACAACCTCTTCATTATCGAAGGTTGTTTATACATAATTATCTACTGGGACCTCGTTATCATCCACATCCATGTTTCTTAAAAATGTCTTTCAAAACATTTTTACTATTAAATCGAAAATGGTTTAAAGTCATACATTTTTGAAAGGAATCTTACCGTTGTTTTCCAAACAATGTACTTTTGACCTTTTTGACAAATTTAAGGTAAGAATGTTTTTTTTACTTATACGGCGGGTGCGGCTATTTTCCACCATTATAACTTCGTCGAAGCTTCCCTAACAAGCTTATAAGAATATTTTCAAAGTAAATGTATTATTTTATAATTATGGGACTTTTAAATAATTTCAAAAAGGAGAGATATTTCTCTCAAATAGCTTTGATTTCATCCATGTCAACATCCTTTGATGGGTTTTAAGTTTAATTGAAATTTATTTATGATACAAAACTTCCATTGAACATTTTGTGAAATATTTGACTGTGGATGTGTTATTTTATACCATACATAGTTTATGGAGAAATTGTTGACATTTCGTATGCAAGTTTTAATACGAATATTTATGTTATGTTTAAACCTATTCATATGAGGAATGTATTGGACTTAATATGTGACGGGTGGAGCCCGCTATAGCTCCTCGATGCATCGGTAGGTCTCATGAGACAACTAGACGTGGAATTGGCCGAGGCCCTTTCCCAATTTGATTTATGGTTTTGGCCGAGGCCTTAATCATTTTAGATGTCTTGGCCGAGGCCTTGACAAAATGTTTCAGAATGTCCGGCATTATACATTCCCTCATTATGAAAGTGGTTATTGATATTTCATGTGATTATTCGTCTAGTAGAATATCCATGTGAGTAAGTAATGGCATTATTTTATTTTACTTTTGCCATATTATGCTGAAGTTCAAGTTCAATAAGGCTTTTGTTTTAGTTATACATTGCCTTAAATGATTATGTTTTCTTATAAAATCTTCCGCAATATTGTTATCCTTACTGAGCATCTGAGCTCACCCCTTTCAATGTTTAAATATTTTCCAGGATGTGAAGAAGTGTATTATGACTGACTTGCAAGGATAGTCAGTGAAGATATGAGTGTGGACTATGAAGACCATGTTATTGTAGTTTGTTTAATATTGATGTAATGAAAGACTTATGAATGTATCTAGTGTTTCCAAGGCTACTAAACTAATCGGTCTTTCGAGACTTGATCTTTTGTGATCATGCCAATGTTACGAAGTAATGCACCGATTCTGGGTAGCTGGGGTCGGGGCGTTACAGTTGGTATCAGAGGCAGTTTAGTACTAACCTTGGAAGCTAGATTTAGATAAACTCTGATTAGAGCACATATCCCGAAGATAGACTTTGAGGATTAGTATAGAAGAACTTCCTAGAATTTTGGTATTGTAGAGATGTTGTGAGTTTTCCAAGCAATACATCCCTGTCTGGATACGAGCAGGTAGAGGCGGCTCTGGCACAGATGTACCTAGGGGTAAAACCCGAAAACACCGCTTTGAGCTAGACTCGAACGGGAACTGGTGCACGACAACGGGCCTTGCTGCACTCTTGGTTACGACACTCCCGGGGGATATGCTTTGGATAATTCCCATTTTCTTTACAAACCACTATGAAGGGTTATGAGTATATACTTCCTCAAAGAAAACATTTTTATAATTATGGATTATATCCATAATTAGTTCAATTTATGTTAAGTGTTTTACAAGTATGGAATTATGTATTTTGATTCATGAACTAATCTAGTTTATGCCATTATTTAGAAATGGCGCCTAGTGGAAGGAATGGAAACCGTATCAATGCACGCACTCCGTGTAGGGATTGCCCTCCTGCTCAGGATAATTATGGTGGAGCTAGTGATACAACTGGTGCTGATCAGCTTCTCACCGTACTGGGACAACTCACGCAGGTTATGAATAACAACCTTACTCGTATGGAGCACCCTGATCCACAACGTGGAGGATCAATGCTAGACCGTTTCATGAGGCAACAACCGCCAACCTTCAATGGGAGTACAAATCCTATAGTGGCTGAGCAATGGATAAATTCCTTAGAGAAAATATTCCGTGCCTTGGGGAGTAGTGAAAGGGAGAATGTTGTCATGGCAGTTTACCGCCTCACTGGAGATGCCGATCAATGGTGGTCACTAATTCAAAACACAAAGGAGGATGATGAATTAACAAACATGGAATGGCAGGAGTTCAAAGAGCTGTTCTTAGAAAAATACTTTCCTCGAGACCATCGAGCGGATATGGAAAGGCAATTTCTGAGTCTGAGGCAGAAGGAGGATGAGAATGTCGCAAAGTATGAGGCTAACTTTACAAGGTTAGCAAGGTATGCTGCAGATTACATACGTAACCCAAGAAGTAAGACTGATCATTTCTTTGATGGGTTGAAACCATTTCTCCGTCGAGCTTTAGTATCACAAACCTTCTCTTCATACGAAGGTATTGTCTCGTGCGCCATCAAGACGGAAAAGGAATTCTCTAAGTCTTATGACTTTAAATCAAAGCAAGATAAGAAGAGATCCGCTGAAAACTCTAGGAAAGGAAATAAGGAAACAGGGAAGAAGGGTAGAAATGAATTTCCACCCTGTGATAATTGTGGTAGGAAGCACCCTGGTGCCTGTCTAAAAGGAAAAGGAGTATGTTACAAGTGTGGTGAAAAAGGACACCAAGCTCATGAATGCAAGGGAAAGAAAGCGGCTGTCAACGTGGAATGTTATAATTGTAGAGAGAAGGGACATTATGGAAATGAATGTCCTAAGCGTCAGGGGAACTTACCTCAGAAGAGGCAAAGGGATCAAGGCCAGGCTTATGCTATCACTACTGCTGAGGTGGAAGCTCCGAAAGACATGGTGGCAGGTAATTTAATGGTTTCCTCAAGTTTAGCAAATGCATTATTTGATTCTGGATCATCGCATTGTTTCATATCTTCCCAGTTTGCTAAGAAAATTAGATATTTCCAATTTGATTTAACAAGGGAGTTGTCAGTCAAAACCCCTAAGGGAAGTATTGTTGCAACAAAGTTTTGTCGATTAGTTCCCATTAGAGCACCTAAATGTTCTTTACCTGCTGATCTCATCGTCATACCCATGATTGAATTTGATATAATCCTCGGTATGGATTGGCTTTCGGACCATGATGCAAAAATTTATTGTAAGAGGAAAGAGGTTACGATTCTTGATGATGATGATAAGGAACACCTTATCTTTAGAGCAGAATCATCGCCACATAATTCTTATCTAGATCCACCCCCAGTAGCTCAACTAAATTCAATTATTTGGGAGTAAGAGAAGGAAATTACTGAGGATGAGGAAAGGAATATTCAAATAGAGGATGTACCTATTGTGAGAGAATATGTTGATGTGTTTCCGGAAGATTTACCTGGACATCCTCCAGAACGAGAAGTTGAGTTTTCCATTGATTTAATTCCTGGATCAAGGCCCATATCGAAGACCCCTTATAGAATTACCACTGTGGAATTAGTTGAACTAAAGAAACAACTAGAGGAATTGAGTAATAAGGGATTTATTCGCCCTAGTGTTTCTCCTTGGGGAGCCCCTGTTCTTTTTGTTAAGAAGAAAGATGGATCTATGAGGTTGTGCATTGATTATAGGGAGATCAATGCTATAACAATAAAGAATAAGTATCCCCTACCTCGCATTGATGATTTGTTTGACCAACTGCATGGAGCTCAATACTTTTCAAAGATTGACCTTCGGTCTGGATACCATCAGTTGTGTGTGAAGAAGGAAGACGTTCCAAAGACAGCATTTCGAACAAGGTACGGGCATTACGAGTTTACAGTAATGCCTTTTGGATTGACTAATGCACCCTCTGTTTTCATGGATCTAATGAATAGAGTTTTCAAGGAATATCTTGATGACTTTGTAGTGGTATTTATTGATGATATCTTGGTATACTCCAAAAGCCACGAAGATCATGAAAATCACTTACGCATTATCCTGAAGACTCTTAGAAGACATGAATTATATGGGAAATTTAGCAAGTGTGAATTCTGGCTTCATGAGATTTCTTTTCTTGGCCATATTGTCTCTAAGGATGGAATTTCCGTTGATCCTTCTAAAACCAAGGCAATCCAAGAATGGCCAGCACCGACAAGTATAACTGAGGTACGCAGTTTTATTGGTTTAGCAGGTTATTATCGACGTTTCGTCCAGAATTTTGCCAGATTGGCTAACCCATTGACAAAGCTCACACGTAAAGGGATTAAATTTTTCTGGACAAAAGAGTGTGAAGAATGTTTTGAAGAACTAAAGAGAAGATTAGTCAATGCCCCTGTATTGACTCTACCATCGGGGAATGATGGGTTTGTTATTTATAGTGACGCATCGAAGAAAGGACTCGGTTGTGTCCTTATGCAGAATGATAAGGTCATTGCCTATGCATCACGACAGCTAAAAATTCATGAGCAAAACTATCCTACTCATGATATTGAGTTAGCAGCTGTGATCTTTGCTTTAAAGATATGGAGACATTACCTCTATGGTGAAAAATGTGAGATTTATACTGATCACAAGAGTTTGAAGTATATTTTCACACAAAAAGAACTCAACATGAGGCAAAGGCGATGGCTTGAACTACTCAAGGATTATGATTGCACGATACATTACCACCCGGGGAAGGCAAAAAAGGTGGCAGATGCTTTGAGTAGAAAAGACCATGGAGTTTTGAATGTGATGAGAATTGAAAGGGATCCAATTTTCTTGGATCTAGTGAATATGGACATGGGAATAACTAGGGAAGGTGAAACATCAATGCTTTTTCAAATGGTTGCCAAACCATCATTACTAGAAAGGATTAAGAGTTCTCAGAACAATGATGAAGAATTTCAGAAGAAGATTAAAGGTGTGAATGATGGAAGATTGAGGGACTTTGTGTATAAGGATGGAATTTTGAAATTCGGGAAGAGACTTTGTGTTCCCGATATACCTGATCTAAAAAGGGAATTGTTGGATGATGCTCATAGTTCCAACTTCTCTATACACCCTGGGAGCACCAAAATGTATAGAGATTTGAAGGAACATTTTTGGTGGGACAATATGAAGAGGGAGATTGCTGATTTTGTGTCGAGGTGTATGGTTTGTCAACAAGTGAAAGCTGGAAGGCAACATCCTGGTGGAGTATTGCAACCTCTTCCCATACCTGAGTGGAAATGGGATAATATTACGATGGACTTTTTCATGGGACTACCAAAGACTCCTAGAATGAATGATGCAATATGGGTCATTGTTGATCGACTTACTAAGTCAGCAAATTTTCTGGCTATACGGGAGGATCTACCACTTGAACGTCTAGCAAGACTATATATTAATGAAGTTGTAAGACTTCATGGAGTACCCCTATCGATTGTTTCTGATCGTGATCCTCGTTTTACTTCAAGGTTCTGGAAAAGTCTTCAAAAGGCCTTGGATACTGAACTTCGTTTGAGCACTGCCTATCACCCTCAAACAGATGGACAATCAGAACGGACTATTCAAACCTTAGAAGACATGTTGAGATCATGCTCTCTTGACTTTCAGGGTATGTGGGATCAATATTTACCACTGGTAGAATTTTCCTATAACAATAGCTTCCATTCGAGTATTCAGATGGCACCATATGAAGCGTTATACAGAAAGAGATGTCGTACACCAACCTGTTGGGATGACGTTGGTGAAAGAAAACTTGTAGGCCCAGAACTGGTGGAGGAAACGGTGGAAAAGGTGAAAGTAATCCAAAATCACATCAAAGCAGCTCAAAGTAGGCAGAAGAGCTATGCCGATAATCGAAGGAAGGATTTGGAATTTCAAGTCGGTGATCATGTTTTCCTGAAGGTATCTCCATGGAAGGGAGTCATACGTTTTGGTAAGAAAGGTAAATTGAGTCCCAGGTACATCGGACCTTTCGAAATTCTAGAACGAATTGGGGCTCTAGCTTACCGTTTGGCAATGCTGCCAAGTCTCTCCAAAGTTCACGATGTGTTCCACGTATCTCTGTTGAGGAAATACATGCCTGACCCAACGCATGTACTCACCTATGAGGAATTAGAACCGGAACCTGATCTTTCCTATTGTGAAGAGCCCGCCAGGATTCTTGATGTGAGGGAGCAGGTGCTGAGAAACCGGACGACTCGTCTGGTGAAGGTTTTGTGGAGAAATCATAAAATGGAAGAGGCAACGTGGGAACCTGAGGAATTTATGATGAAAAACCACCCGAGTCTTTTTATGCATTAATACCCTAGAAATTGCAAGGATGCAATTATTTGAAGGAGGGGAGAATGTAACACCCCAAGCTTCCACTGTACATTTCCCTTCGAATAATGTAATAACGTGTGTTGTACGCAACCTCGAGCTCTAACAGACACCACAACTAATTAAACTAGCCGTTGTGAATAGTAATACCTAATTTTTGAAATTTTATAAATTTTATTTATCAAAATGGACTTCATTTTTGGATTCGGAATATTGAAATTAGCCTATATTGAATTTTTGGTATTTCTCTGAGAACTTCTAATTTTTTATGAATAGTGAAAAATACTTAAAACAACTTTTTTAATAAAAATAATTTATAGTGATAAATTATAATATTTAGTGGTTTTAAAGTATAATTAGAATATATTTTTAGCATTTTATCCAATGGTGGTCATTAGAATTAATTTAACATTGAAATTGGACATAAACAATTGCCAAACTTTTGATATAAATTGTTTCTTAAAAACACGCTATTTGTTGTAACAGCGGGAATTAATTATGAAATTAATTAATACAACTTATATGTTTGGAATTTTGTAAAATAGACATCATTTTTGAATTCGGAATATCAATTATAGCTTAGGGTGAAATTTTGGCCTTATTCTGAAAAACTTCAATTTTTGATGAATAGTGAAACCACTAAGTGGTTGTTAAAAACTGATTTTTCGTTAAAATGAAATATTACCACTTCTGTGATTTGATTTTCAAAAATCCGACATACATGGTTGTCATTAAGAAGTAAAATGTGGTTCAATGAGATTAAAATAATTTTTTGGTGAATAGTAACTTTTAAGTTCTTAATCGCGATTAGAGGTAATTAAGGTAGTTTAAGGTACAAATGATGTTTTAATAATATGAGATGAGCATGAAACTTGTCCTACTCCTATTGGATGAGTCATGGCCGACCAAGAAAACCCATGGGTCAACTTGGGGACCCCATGGAGCCACTTTAGTTGGAAAATGACATTAATATATATTTATTTAATGTTAAAATTAAATTGACACAAACATGAGTTATTTTACTAAAACAGTTTTTAAGTGGGGTTACACAAGTCCAAATTTTGACTATAAATATTCATTAGAAAGCTAAAAAGATTTCCTACATCATAGTATTTTTTTTATAATTTTTGGACATTAAATAAATTAAATTACTTATGACATCATTATGATGAAGCGATGACCTCATTATTTAACGATTTAAATAAAATGAGAAGATAATGCAAAATCCAAGGCTTACACTTGTCCAAAGCCTATTGGATGAGGAGATTTAGAAACCTTATCACCTTAGCCTCGAATTATATAAGTGTGGGACCTTTAGAATCCGAAAAGCATTGTGAAATAATGTAACATTTCAATCTTTCCAAAAGTGCCCCTCCTCTCCTCTTATAAAAGGCCCCCACCTCTACCACCTTATTCACACTTCCAAGCCTTTTGGTTCGGCCAACCCCTGCCCAAATACTCTCCCAACTTCTCTCCCTTCATCCTAGAAGCTTTACTTTAGTCAGAAATACATCCTAAGGAGTCCTTTTGATCAAATCAAAAGGAAGAACCCGAAGAAGAGGAGGTTAACCTACCCCAACCAAGGAAAAGTACAAGGTAAGGGTTTACTTCACAACCTCTTCATTATCCAAGGTTGTTTATACATAATTATCTACTGGGACCTCGTTATCATCCACATCCATGTTTCTTAAAAATGTCTTTCAAAACATTTTTACTATTAAATGGAAAATGGTTTAAAGTCATACATTTTTGAAAGGAATCTTACCGTTGTTTTCCAAACAATGTACTTTTGACCTTTTTGACAAATTTAAGGTAAGAATGTTTTTTTTACTTATACGGCGGGTGCGGCTATTTTCCGCCATTATAACTTCGTCGAAGCTTCCCTAACAAGCTTATAAGAATATTTTCAAAGTAAATGTATTATTTTATAATTATGGGACTTTTAAATAATTTCAAAAAGGAGAGATATTTCTCTCAAATAGCTTTGATTTCATCCATGTCAACATCCTTTGATGGGTTTTAAGTTTAATTGAAATTGATTTATGATACAAAACTTCCATTGAACATTTTGTGAAATATTTGACTGTGGATGTGTTATTTTATACCATACATAGTTTATGGAGAAATTGTTGACATTTCGTATGCAAGTTTTAATACGAATATTTATGTTATGTTTAAACCTATTCATATGAGGAATGTATTGGACTTAATATGTGACGGGTGGAGCCCGCTATAGCTCCTCGATGCATCGGTAGGTCTCATGAGACAACTAGACGTGGAATTGGCCGAGGCCCTTTCCCAATTTGATTTATGGTTTTGGCCGAGGCCTTAACCATTTTAGATGTCTTGGCCGAGGCCTTGACAAAATGTTTCAGAATGTCCGGCATTATACATTCCCTCATTATGAAAGTGGTTATTGATATTTCATGTGATTATTCGTCTAGTAGAATATCCATGTGAGTAAGTAATGGCATTATTTTATTTTACTTTTGCCATATTATGCTGAAGTTCAAGTTCAATAAGGCTTTTGTTTTAGTTATACATTGCCTTAAATGATTATGTTTTCTTATAAAATCTTCCGCAATATTGTTATCCTTACTGAGCATCTGAGCTCACCCCTTTCAATGTTTAAATATTTTCCAGGATGTGAAGAAGTGTGTTATGACTGACTTGCAAGGATAGTCAGTGAAGATATGAGTGTGGACTATGAAGACCATGTTATTGTAGTTTGTATAATATTGATGTAATGAAAGACTTATGAATGTATCTAGTGTTTCCAAGGCTACTAAACTAATCGGTCTTTCGAGACTTGATCTTTTGTGATCATGCCAATGTTACGAAGTAATGCACCGATTCTGGGTAGCTGGGGTCGGGGCGTTACATCGTATGTATGTATAAACGTTATTTCTATTTTTTTGTCACATTGAAAGAAATAAAGTCAATTACATATATGATTATATGTATATAATATCATTAAAATGTAATATTAATTTAATATATCATATATGTTCACTAAACTCTGCGTTAATACATTACATGTGGTGTGTGAATAAATCATATCACTTTTAGGGAGCAGTAGTCCACACATCCTCAAAAGAGATTATTTTATTAACAGCAAATTAAAAGTAAAGAGGTATGCATTTTAAAAAATAATATAGAATAATAAATACATAATAAATATTATATATAACATATATGAATAAAATTTCCATCATAATGTCCCCCATTATAGGTGTTAAAGGAAAACTAAACAATCATCATTTTATGAGGCAGTAGGTAACCATACACAGAAACTGTATGTTCATTACCCATTAGATAGAGGTGCGTGAAAGTGTAGTGAGAAATAGTAGTATAAAAACAACCTTTTAAATTTATTTTATTTTTGTTTTTATAAATTCATGTAAAAGAGAAACTATAGGGGGTGGAGAAAGAAAAAAAATAAAGGACTAGAGAGAATACGTTAACTCTAAATCAGGTTACTCCTTTTTGTTTGTTCCAAAAGGCTTCCTTGGATTGTCTTATGAACAAGATAAGGCCTATATGAGGAAGTTATGATATCTTGGAACCCGAATTTTTCTGGATTTTCTATCATAAATGCAATGAGAAGAGTGAGGAAGTGGGAAAGTTGGTGGCCTTTTATATGGAAGAAAAAGAACTCACTTAGAATTTTTGAAAACAAGTTAGTTATGCACATGTTATTAAATAAGAAAATCCATAAAAAATAAATAATGGAAGTTTTATTGATGAATCATGAACATAAAATGGGTTTTGGACATTTTTATAGGTCATTTCTCCCTGATATTATGGTTTAGTATCTAATTAAGATTAATTTGACATTAGTCATTGTGAATATTTATAATCACATTCTATAATAATTTTAGTCAAAATTAAGTTGATATTATTATTCTATAAATATTATACTAATTAAAATGGTGTATTCTATTTTTTAATTCAGTTCATAGAATTGGGGAGATTATTATCAATGATAATCCTACATATGGGATGAAATAATAAGTTTTTATAATAGAAAATTGTTCAAATGTTTGTTAATGTTTTATATTCAATATCAATATGAAATTGATTATAATGAAATAAATATTGTAATTACATGTATAATTTATACATGGCTATAAAATAAATCTAAAATATAATTTTACATTATTAATTATTAAAACAAAAAGATAGTTTTTAACTAAAATGCAGTAGTTTTCACTATTCATCTAAAAAAGTTTCATAGAAAATTCCATAAACATCACCCTAGGGTAATGGTGAGATTCTAAATTCAAAATTTAATTTTATTAAATAAAATTCAATTTCTAAATGTGTCTAAAATTAATTTTATTATTTTTTAGAAGGACATCATAATCAGTTCATTGGATAAAGAAATAATTTTAATCAAAAATGGACTTTACCGGAAATCAAATCTTTCATTATCAATAATATTTATTTTTTAAAAAAATTATAAAACAAAATTTAAACATAATTATTTCTATTTACATAACTATGTTTAATTTCTACGATATAATTATGCCATTTAAATAATTATATAAAAAAAATGTTTCATAGAATGTCATTCTCGTGTGGACCATACGATAATTCAGTGTTACATGTAACGTACACCCAATCAGTGTTGTGTGTAAGTTACTCCATGTCGGTTCCATGTGAATGTAATGTTTGACATAGTCCATTTCATGAATGAAATGAAAATTTAATTTATTAGGGTAAAAAAATAATTGTGACCATAATAATATTTAATTTTATATTCCATCAGTTTTCATATTAATTTATAATTAATTGGTAACCAATGAATTCATATTATATTCTCTAAACCACACATTTCATATATTAGTTAATACTATTCATAATATCTAATTTATTTTCAAGGTTAAAACTTATTATATTAAATAATAATATTTTTATAATATATTATTATTCGTTACACCTGGGTCTCATGTGTTATGAAAGTTATTAAGGAAATCTGATGTTGCATATAATGCAAGCTAGATTTAGTGTTCTATGTTGATCAAGCCAATGTTTATTTTGTGTGTAGAGCATGATTGTAACAGCCCGAGATTTTATGAAAAATATACTTTTTAATTTCATTAATGTCTTGTGTTGTACGCTACACCAAAAGAATCTTGCACAACATGCATCCTTGACTTGCCTTGCATTACACGCAATCACAACCTTCCTCGATAGCGTGTGTAGTACGCAATACCGAGTTTCACTAAACAACGATATGCTATTAAAATATTATTAAAACTAGCTATTATAAATAGTAATAACCACCTTTTAAAATTTTATAAATTTTAACTCTCAAAATGGACTTCATTTTTGGATTCAGAGTATCGAATTTAGCCTAAGGTGAAATTTTTGTACTTTTCGGATAACATTCATATTCTGATTAATAGTGAAAATTACTAAATTTTAATTAAAAACAACTTTTTTAATTGAAATAATTAATAGTGATAAATTATTAATTTGAGTGGTTTTAAAGTATATTTAGAATATATTTTTACAATTTAATAAAATGTTGGTCATTGGATGTAATTCTACATTTAAACCAGACATAAACAAGTGTCAATCTTTTGATAGTTATTATCTGTTAAGAACATGCTATTTATTCTGACGACGGGAATTAATTTTTAAATTAATTAATGAAACTGATATGTTTTGAATTTGGTAAAATAGACATCATTTTTGAGTTCATAAAATCAAATATATCTTAGGCCTAATTTTTGGTATTATTCTGGAAACTGTCATTTTTTTATTAATAGTGAAACCACTAAGTGGTAGTAAAAAAATGAATTTTACATAAAACTTAATTTTACCACTTCTGTGAGTGGAATTTAAAAAATCCTAGAGACATGGTTGATGTTAGTAAGTAAAATGTGGTTCAATGAGATGAAAATAATTTTTAGTGAATAGTTACTTTTTACTTTTTTTACCACGGTTAAAAGTAAATAGGGTAATTAAGGGTAAAAATGTTATTATTATTACCCTAACACGTGTCCTAATTCTATTGGATAAGTTTAATTCGACCAAAAACAACCTTAGGAATAAAATATGATCATTTAGGCCCCCTTGGATTAGATTAGGACATTTATTATTAATTTATTTAAAGAAGGGTTAAAATAGTTAAAATCAAAGTGTAATAAGTAAAAAAATTTTAATATAGGGTTATACATAAGATAAATTAGACAATAAATACTAATTAGAAAGATAAAAATATTTCCTACATAATGGTATTTTATTTTTAATTTTTAGACATTAAATAATATAATTTATTTATGACACAAAGATGATGCATTAATTATCTTATTAATGAAATATTGATATAATGGATGATATAAATACCCAAATAAATATAATTTCAGACTTTTTATGAATTAAACTAATTTTCTACGCTAATATGACATGTTAGTATTTATTTAATTAACTTTTTTCAAACAAATCATTCTGTTATGATTTTCACAAAAATCAATTACTAAATAGTATCAAAATTGACATAAAATAGATTTTAAAACAAATATTATATTATTAATTGTTATTTTATTCCTAAAAATATAAGGTTCGGCCAAATGACTTAGATAAGGTTATATATATTAATAATAAACAACTTGGGGTTCGTTTGTCTTGTTATAGTAAGTTTATTAACCATATAGTGTAAGAACACAAGAAGACACGGTAAAAGTAAAATTATTTAACTTAATGTTAAATCTAAATGATAAGGTTAAAATAGAAACCTAAACTTGTCTAAATTCTATTGGATGAGAGTATTTCGACCCATAACCACCTTATATTCGAAATAAATAAATTTTGAGCTATTTAAAACCGAATTTGACTTTATAATAAAATAATAGTTTTAGTTATTCCAAAGGTACCCCTCTCCTCCCTTATAAAAGGGAACCTCCTCCCCCTCTTCCTCGCACCACATTGAGCCTTCATGCTCGGCCAACCCCTGACAAGTTCTCTTCTCCACTTCCGTAGCAACATCCTAGAGGTTATGGTCTTCCTCAAAGACAAAATTTAGTGCCCTAAAAAGAAATTCTCAAAGAGGTGCTTCAAAGAAGAGGTAATGTCCGTTACCGATTCTTTCAACATTATTTCTTCTTCCACTTCTTCTTCTTAGATTTTTTCATTATGAAGTAATAACATCAGTATCACTCATATAATTATATGTTATTATAAGTATGAAACAACCCTATTCCACCATCTATCCATCCTACGGAAAACGAAATCACCGCGCGTGCGTACGTACGGAATACCGTCTCCACACCGTGGTGTAATCTATTTTCCACCACCACCATACTTGGATGGGTATAATGGTGTACATAATAACTATATATGATTATTTTAAAGTGATATTTATTATGAAATAGTATACATACACTTTAATACAATTCCATGATCATGAGAACGATATCATCGCTCGTGCGTACGTACGGACTACCATCTCCATGACGCGATGAGATTCATTCTCCACGTTAACCATTCATGAATGATTATAAAGTATATATAATAATTAATCATGAAATATATGACATAATAATGATACTGGATTTTTGTGTATATATATGTATGTCATCTACATAATTCCATTCAACTCAATAAGGAAACGAAAACAACGTTCATGCGTACGTACGGCCTACCATCTCCATGAAGGGTGTATTTCTTTCCATTTACTGATTTATTATATATATGTATATTCTGAATATATATTATATATAAATCATGTTATATATTCTGTAATTAAGTAATTATGATCTATGTAATCATATGAATAATTACAAGTCAAAACACGGACGACAAATGAAACAATTTTACCCAAAACGCTCTTTAACATTGAATTTACAAACGAACGGGTAATATAAAGTCATAAGTGAACCATATATGATATCATAACAATTAGTATGATTCTGGAATTAGTCAATGAAATTATTTAAATCATTATACAGGAGTTTCGGACACTTACGAAGCAAATCGGACCTAAGGTAAGGGAAAATATCACAATCTCATTTTATCCGAGATTGTTTATACTTTTGTATTTACTGGGGTGTATTTTATCATCCACATCCATGATTCCTCAATATGTAATATTTTTTCCATCCACCTACAATTTTTTAAATCCAATTCTACCCTTCGGTGAGTTTTTAGTAAAAGATATAAAATGAATCTTTTGTCGTTTTTCATACGAGGTACTTTTTGACTTTTCCGACAAAAGTACGGGAAGAATGTTTTTTTAACTTATATGGCATGAATGTATTTTTTAAAAATTATTTCCAAGAAGCTTCCTTTACAAGTTTTCAATTGGATTTTTTATCAAATTCTTTTAGTTTAAAATTGTATGACATGTTAAGAAAGGAAAATTGTTTTTGAAGTAGAAAGGATATTTTTCTCAAGAATGGAGTTCAAGTGTTTTATCAAAATTATTTTCCATCTAATATAATAAAGGGTTCTGTTTTTATCCCTATTATTACAATGATTTGATTTTGTTGTGATGGAATTATTTTTATTAATTTCTTTATAATATATGAATTGTTTTATGACGTCACGATGTTTAAGATTCCCATTTTTATTACATGGGTTTTGAAATGATGTTTGATTTATGATTTTGTGTCACACATATGAATGGTATCATTATGAGATGGGTGGGACCTATATCTCCATCCAATGCATTGGGTAAAGATTTTATACTTCATGATATAGACATGACTGGAACGGTCGGTTATACCGGTTCAGTAAAACATGACTGAAACGAGGAGTGAACTCGGTTTAAAAAGGGACTTTGTCCACTAAGATAGTCTTAGCAATGAGTCTTGACTAATAAGAAATGATTATCTATGATTATTTGTGTATGCCACAAAGTTTCATGTTTTAAGTTATGATTATTGGGATTTCATTTCACTACTATGATTTATCCCATGTTATGATATTATGATCTCTTTTACAGGTTAAGATTTCCAAAATGTTATGTTCTTATGAATATGATGTGATTGATTTTTCTTTTGTTTACCCTTACTGAGCATTTGAGCTAACCCTTTAATGTTTTCTTTTCCCTAGGAGATTAATAAAGGTTTTAGGTAAGAAAAAAAAGGGATGATCTTTATGGGAGATGTTGAAGATCTTTCACCATGATTAGAAGATTACGTTCCGAGTTTCCAAAGACACAAAACTGTTACGGTCCTTGTGTGTGTGTTTTTATTATGTAATAAGTATTCTGCAAAACTAATGTAATGTCCTTGTACGTTAAGCTTCAGGTCTCTACAGTTGGTATTAGAGGAAAAGGGGGTAGGAATGTATCTGATCCTTGGGAACTCTCACATGTGAGCGTTGGACGAAGCATGGCTCTCCGCCCAAGGGCTTCATGAGGAAATGGCTGCCACTGGGGATGGTGGTGCGTCCCGCCCAGGGGGTGTAGCCACCCATGGAGTGCCCTGATAGGTATCAATTATAGTCCCCTAGAAGTAATTCCAGACCACTGTAGTTGGTATCAGAGTAAAGGTTTAGTCAACCATTGGAAACTAGGATGCGAAAACGTTAGTGAGATCCCTAGAGATATTTCTAAGGTATGTCTAGGGATGCCCCTAAGGATAAGTATACGTATAGGATATAGTCCTAGAACTATGGCAACGATATTAGAATTTAACCTAAGATGTTAGATATTGAAGTTACTCCCCTTTATTATGATTTTTTCCTCTAACACTATTCTTTTTGGGTTTTAGAAAATGGCTAGAAACAAGATATTCACGATAATGGAGGATATTATGGAAAATGGAATGATATTATTCATGAGAAACCAAATGAAATGGGATTTAGAATTCCAACCATCATTATTATGCCGAATCAGCAATCTCATAATATGATCAATAAACTCGAATTTGGTATGTTTCTTGACTCGTCTAATAAGAGAAAGATGGAGTTTCATGATGATTATAGAGGAAAGAATGTTCAATTTCCCCTATGTAAATCATGTGGGAAGAGGCATCGAGGAGAATGTTTCAAGGGAACTGGAAGATGCTTTGGGTGTGGAAAAGAAGGACACAAAGCCAGTAAGTGAAAAGGAAAAGGTTCAGTTAACACCATGGATGAGGATAATGGTATTTCTACGACATCAACAATGGTTAAGTGTTTTAAATGTGGAATGTACGGGCATTATGAAAACCAATGCCCTAAGGGAAAGTCTCATGAAGAGAATCAGTATGGCTGTATGAGTAGTATTTATGTTGACGATGATGAAGAGACTACAAATGATATGTGAGTTGAAAGAATTGTTGAAGCTCAACCAATGGTTCAAGAAGGTAGTGGAATGATTACATGTTTATCAAGTGTAATGTTGTATAAATAATCTCATGGTACTTTGGAATAAAGATACATCTAAGGATTGTTACACTGTTGTATTTCCTTGAGTTTTGAATGTGTATGATTAATGGTACAAGTATCCATTAAAGGATAGTCAGATATTTTTGGAATATAGATGATATGCGCATAATGAAGGGATAAGGAAAAAATTAAATGTTTGATAGTATTCATGAGCTCATGACTGATATAAAGAAAAGGTTATGTAATGGATTGAGTATATAGAATTTTTGGATTTTGGTATGTGGAAAGAATTAACTTTTGACAGTATTCATGTTTTCACTAAGGTTTAATGGGTATTCATTTTTCACGAGAATACATGATTAAGGTATTCACATGATTGGAATGTGACCAACAAGATATATGGGGGATAAATGATGGTATTCACATGCTTGGTTGATGACATTTCAAGTAATCATTTTCTTTATATTATGAGCTTGGACCGAAGTATTTTAGATAAGCCTAAAGATTGGAATGGATTATGTTGTACATAATTATTATTATTTAAGGATAGAACTTTTGATATTATATAGTTTTAGAAAAAAGGACAACCTGCTGGACGGGCGACATCCCATCGCGTCGGACAAGGCCGTGGGAATCGAACCCACAACCAAAGTGCGACTGGCCTTTATCGCCTACCACTAGCCTACAGGAAGTCCATGTTTAGTAGAAACTAGTTTTATTATATTAAGAAGTATGATATATGAATTATAAGTCCATTTTAGGAACCATATATCATTAATCTCACTATAGATGGACTTATGTATTTCTAACCTTTTGTTTGAGACAGATGGAATGGCCCATCATTCTATGATCTTCTAACACATCACGAATGACAAATTCGACTTCATTTCTTTAAGAGATGAAGTGGAAATTGTCCAAAGAACGACCAATGTTGATACTATACCGAAATCACGAAAGTATTTCTTCTAATTCCAATTTCATCAACTTTAGGGAGACGATCTTGAAAACCAAAAATGTTATCCTAGTGCTCTTATATCTGATGAATCAGATGGTACCTTAGATCATCACAAATTTATGGCTTTGTGATTGCTGGCTTTTCCATAGCCATGTTCTCTACCACTCTCCATCAGAACATGATGGTTAGATTTCTCTTCCATATCCATATTTTCACCTATGTGGAAACCCAGTGATTAGATTATTTGGGTAACCATTACGTTTCATAATTTTGATTTTAAAGATTGGTTTTGGTATTCCTTTTTACGATGTGGGTTTATATTAAAGAAACTTTCGAGTAATAAACCATTTATTACCCTGACGAATTTCGAGGGAGAAATTCATTTTAAGGGGGGTAGAATGTAACACCCCGAGATTGTATGAAAAATATTCTTTTTAATTTAATTAATGTCTTGTGTTGTACGCTACACCAAAAGAAGCTTGCACAACACGCATCCTTTACTGCCTTGCATTACACGCAATCACGACCTTCCTCGATAGCGTGTGTAGTACGCAATACCGAGTTTCACTAAACAACGATATGCTATTAAAATATTATTAAAACTGGCCGTTATAAATAGTAATAACCACCTTTTAAAATTTTAGAAATTTTATCTCTCAAAATGGACTTCCTTTTTTGATTCAGAGTGTTGAATTTAGCCTAAGGTGAAATTTTGGTACTTTTCGGATTACATTCATATTCTGATGAATAGTGAAAATTACTAAATTTTAATTAAAAATATCTTTTTTAATCGAAATAATTAATAGCGATAAATTATTAATTTGAGTGGTATTAATGTATATTTAGACTATATTTTTAGACTTTATTACAATGTTGATCATTAGATGTAATTCTACATTTAAACCAGACATAAACAAGTGTCAATCTTTTGATAGTTATTATCTGTTAAGAACACACTATGTGTTTTGACGACGGGAATTAATTTTTAAATTAATTAATGCAAATCATATGTTTTGAATTTGGTAAAATAGACATAATTTTTGAGTTCATAATATCAAATATAGCTTAGGCCCGATTTTTGGTAATTTTCTGGAATCTTTCATTTTTTGATGAATAGTGAAACCACTAAGTGGTAGTTAAAAAAATGAATTTTTCATAAAACTTAATTTTACCGCTTCTGTGAGTGGAATTTCAAAAATCTGAGAGACACGGTTGATGTTAGTAAGTAAAATGTGGTTCAATGAGATGAAAATAAATTTTGGTGAATAGTAACTTTTTACTTTTTTTTACCACAGTTAAAAGTAAATAGGGTAATTAAGGGTAAAAATGTTATTATTATTACCCTAACACATGTCATAATTCTATTAGATAAGTGTAATTCGACCAAAAACAACCTTAGGAATAAAATATGATCATTTAGGCCCACTTGGATTAGATTAGGAAATTTATTATTAATTTATTTAAAGAAGGGTTAAAATAGTTAAAATCAAAGTTTAATAAGTAAATCATTTTTAATATAGGGTTATACATAAGATAAATTCGACTATAAATACTAATAAGAAAAATAAAAAGATTTCCTACATAATGGTATTTTATTTGTAATTTTTAGACATTAAATAATTTAATTTATATATGACACAAAGATGATGCAGTAATTATCTTATTAATGAAATATTGACATAATTGATGTTATAAATACCCAAATAAATGTAATTTGAAACTTTTTATGAATTCCACTAGTTTTATAGGCTAATATGACATGTTATTATATATTTAATTTAGTTTTTTGGAACTAATCATTCTGTTATTATTTTCACAAAAATCAATTACTAAATAGTGTCAAAATTGACATAAAATAGTTTTTAAAACAAATATTATATTATTAATTGTTATTTTATTCTTAAAAATCAAAGGTTCGGCCACATGACTTATATAAGTATATATATATTAATAATAAACAACTTTGGGTTCGTTTGGTTTGTTATAGTATGTTTATTAACCTTATAGTGTAAGAACACAAGAAGACACGGTAAAAGTAAAATTATTTATCTTAATGTTAAATCTAAATGATAAGGTTAAAATAGGAACCTAAACTTGTCTAAATTATATTGGATGAAAGGATATCGACCCATCCCCACCTTAGATTCAAAATAAATCAATTTGGAGCTATTTAAAACCGAATTTGAATTTATAATAAAATAATAGTTTTAGTTATTCAAAAGGTACCCCTCTCCTCCATTATAAAAGGGTACCTCCTCCCCCTCTTCCTCACACCACTTTGAACCTTAAAGCTCGGCCAATCCCTACCAAAATTCTCTTCTACACTTCCATATCAACATCCTAGAGGTTCTGGTCTTCCTCAAAGACAAATTTTATTGCCCTAAAAGGAGATCTCAAAGAGGTGCTTCAAAGAAGAGGTAATGTCCGTTACCAATTCTTTCAACTTTATTACTTCTTCCACTTCTTCTTCTTATGTTGTTTCATTATGAAGTAATAACATCAGTATAACTCATATACTGATATGTTATTATATGTATGAAACAATCCTATTTCACCATCTATCCATCCTTCGGAAAACGAAATCACCGCGCGTGCGTACCTACGGAATACCGTCTCCACGTCATCCACATCCAAGAAGCTTCCTTTAAAAGTTTTCATGTTTATTTTTAATCAAATTATTTTATTTTAAAATTGTATGACATGTTATGAAAGGAAAATTGTTTTTGAAGTAGAAAGGATATTTTCCTCAAGAATGGAGTTCAAGTGTTTGATCAAAATTATTTTCCATATATGATAATAAAGGGTTCTATTTTTATCCCTATTATTACATTGATTTGATTATGTTGTGATGGAATTATTTTTATGAATTCCTTTATATTATATGAATTGTTTTATGACGTCACGATGTTTAAGATTCCCATTTTTATTACATGGGTTATGAAATGATGTATGATTTATGATTTTGTGGCACACATATGAATGGTATCATTATGAGATGGGTTGGACCTATATCTCCCTCCAATGCATTGGGTAAAGATTTTATATCTCATGAGATAGACATGACTGGAATGGTAGGTTATACCGGTTCAGTGAAATAGGACTGCAACGAGGAGTGAACTCAGTTCAGAAAGGTACATTTTCCACTAAGATAGTCTTGTCCATGAGTCTTGACTAATAAGAAATGATTCTCTATGATTATGTGTGTATGGCACAAAGTTTCATGTTTTAATTTATGATTATTTGTATTTCATTTCACTACTATGATTTATCCCATGTTATGATATTATGATCTCATTTGCAGGTTAAGATTTCCAAAATGTTATGTTCTTATGAATATGATGTGATTGATTTTTCTTTTGTTTACCCTTATTGAGCATTTGAGCTCACCCTTTTATGTTTTCTTTTCCCCAGGATATAAAGAAAGGTTTTAGGTAATAAAAAAAGGGAAGATCTTTATGGGAGATGTTGAAGATATTTCACCATGATTAGAAGATTACGTTCCGAGTTTCCAAAGACACTAAACTATTACGGTCCTTGTGTGTGTGTTTTTGTTATGTAATAAGTATTCCACAAAAGTAATGTAATGTCCTTGTACGTTAAGCTTCGGGTCTCTACAATGATTAACTAGGTTTTTTATCTCACTCAAGAAAAAAATACTGAATTATTATAAAATAAATTATCATTATCATTTCATGAAATGATAAATATAAAAAATTAAAAATTAATTCGAAAAAAATAATTCCCAACATGTCCGTATGTTAGATGCTAAGGTAGAAATAGCTCGAAGAAATGTTTTGGTAATAAATTTAGTTGGTGTAGTAGTAATCTAGGTTTCTAATTCTAGTCATAAAAGCATGTCTAAGAGGGGTAAGTAAACTATAGGACTAGTTTAAAGGGATTCTTCATGGGATAAATAGTTTAAATGCTACTAGTTTGGTAGCAAGTTCATACCAATCCTCATTGAATGGAGGCTCATAAGAATATTCATATTTATTGAAGATATTTTTAGCTGAAGCATTTATATGATATGATGTGATATAGTAGTATGCAAGGATCCAATTTCACCATACGATCATATGATTATGATGATACTCCTAGGGTGATTTGTCTCATTCTCAAGCCAAGGGGGTGTCCAGGTTTCCAATTCCTGATTGATTTATGTAGAAGAGTATGAGCCAGTGGAATCTGAAATTTGGAAAAATAATTTTAGAAGAATTTTTTTTTTCATCTTCTATGGTGATTAAATTGTTTGATTCATGTGGTACAAATTATTTTATATCGTCAAATTTGGTTGACATGTTGGATTTGTGTTTAGATCTTATGTCATTATTGTCGATTTTTCCATGCCACTGTGGAAAGAGGTCTAAAAATGGTCTAATGTGTCCCATGTGTCCGATGGTGATAACCGAATTTTCGATTTTTTGGGACTTATTAGTTCATGATCTTGACATACTAAACATGATAATCAGCAAGGTTTCTATGATTAGTGTAAACTCCCATATATAATATTATCATTGTTTGGTACAGTTCTAGTCTGTCGATGGGCCACTAATGTTTTCTAGGGTGATTGGTACACTATACAAGACAGGAAAGGGTCAGTTGTCCCTTAAGCTGTTGTAATATCATGCTAGTTTTGAGAAATGTTTCTTTATGTGGAAGTACCTTACTTGTGATTCTATCAACCGATTGTTGTGTGTGGATACCATGAAGAATTTCTGTAGTATTTTTCTAGATTTTCTCTATAGATAGAGGTCTAATATACTGTTGAATTTTTCCATAGAATGATCCTCAATTATATTCCATCATATTGAATGAAACAGTCTATGATAGTGGAACATAAGTTCCATATTGAGTATATATAGGTGAAAGGGTTTATTTTTCTTTTCATTACACTATGGTCTACACATGTTCTCTTTTATATTAATGTTGATAGAAGTCTCATGCATTGTATTTACTATTGAATTATGAATCGGGTGACTATTAAGAACAAGTATCCTTTACCCAAAACTGAAGATAATTTATATCATCTTAGAAGGTTTTAATTGTTATCTATGATCAACCAACAGTCAGGGCACCATTAGTTGAGATTATGATATGATTTCATACCCAAGACATCATTTCAGAGTCAGTATGTCCATTCTTAGTTTCTAGTTATGCCATACAGACTCACTAGTGCTCATAAATATTATGCTGAATGAAATTGTCAACTATTTTAGTTTTTGGTTGGTGATTGAGTATTGGAAAAAGTTTCACCTCACATGGTGCATCCTCAGTTGGGTAAGCAAGGTACATTGACACCTAGGTTTTTTCCCCATTGAGTTCATGGAGTGACTGGGGAGGGTAGCCTACTAGTTGGTCTATCGAACTAATTTGAATTATATCCTCAATGTGTTTCATGTTTCCTATTTGAGGAGGTATATACTAGAACCATACCATGACATTATGTGGGCGGATATTGGTCTTGAATGCAGTACCTCATTGGCTGAGAATCCACTTCAAATTATGAATTTTGGGGGTTAGATATTGTCCAGTAAAACTATCCCACGGGTTTGTGTACGGTGGTAGTGTCGATAGGATCTCCATGAGATGTGAGAGAAGGATTCATTGATGATGTAGTAGTGATGTTCTATTTTTGTTGATATAGGTTCTTGATCACTTTCTTATATACGAAAAATATTATAGTCAGGAGATTATAACACCCCGTTGCATTTCTATTTGGTATGATTTAATCTTTGATTTTGTTTTCGTTTTTTTGTTGGGTGATTATTTGTGACCATGAAATTGAGAGGATACCTATAATGGTGAATTCAATGTTTTTTTTTGGAATTTTCAACAATAAAACCTACTATTTCTGCTCTTTCAATGGTTGGTGGAAAAAATCTATGAACTAGATACATGGAATTAATGTTTTACATTCCATATAATAGGTATACATTTTGTATGTATAAAATATCGTTTTTATTTAAAAGGTGAAGGGGTTTTCATCATATTTGGAACCTAAGTATTACACGATGTTTAAATGAGTTACACACCATGTAAATATTGTGCTGTTTGTTTTTAGGGAATTGTATGAATGGTATGTTTCATTGATTCCCTATGAATCTCTCCTATATTAACCTAATGTTCTCCCTATGAGATTTTAGGATCCTTTTTTTATCTAGATCTATTAATTATGTGATTTATCTCTATTGTGGTTGGATTTATCCTCTCTAGGCAAGTGTTCTTTCATGTATTCTTTTTTTTTCGTGGTTATGGTTTTCATATGGTTTTGAAATAGAGTTATGTTTTCTATAAACCCTTTTTAGTCTATTATTGTTCCTTTTATTCCAAAGGAGGATCTTGTGGTTTGAAATTTTTGTTGTCAAATGTGGTTAGGATTTCTACATCCTTGAGGTAGGTTGATCTGTCCAAACACTCTAATGTATTCATTTGATTGTTTTTCTTATTGTATACATGATATTTGAAATGGAATTGTATGTTTTGAAGTTCAAAAGGGAACAAGGTGATTATTTAATGGGGCTATTTATTTGAAAGTTAAATTTCCTTGATTTTAATTGTGAACCTCAAGTGGAGGTTGTGGATTCGAATCCATGGTGGAGGGGGACCCATGCAATTGGGGCCCCACAGACAATGAGGTGGTGCCATGTGGTGTTTCTGGTTAAGGAGACAAATAGCTCTTTGTGCAGTACAAGAATGAGGGTTTGTGTGACCCCTCGTGCAGGTCATGCCTAGCTGGCGGTCCAAGCCGGTCCGTAGCCTAACAGGTTCGGACTTGGCTAGTTTGGACCCAGACAAGGTCGGGTCGGCCTAGGATGGGCGGGTTGGGTTGGACCGAACCCAGACCCTCTTCGGCCCAAGTACGCTTATATTGTTGTATCTTACAAACTATAAATTTTTTTGATGAACCGTCTATGGAGTTGAAATCCTTGGGATGAGAAGGTACTTTTGAGATAAACCACCTGAGTTTTCAAAAAATTTAGAGTATGGCCAGGTTGGATCATACCCGAATCCAACCGGGCCCTGACACTAAAATTCATATAACACTCAGACTGGGTGTCTGATTGAAATTCCATATGTTGCGTTAGAATTCATATGAAAAGGAAAATCATTGGGTTACATATTCATTGGACATTATTCTAGTTGAAGTATAAATGATGGATTGAGTAGTGGATCCTCCCATAATCAACCATACATTGTACTATAATCTAGTGGCTGACTGAGATGTGAAGAATGAATAGCAATCATGTGTGTATTCACACCTATCAATCCTGTGGGGATCAATACCTAGAGATCATGTGTGGATTAGCACCTAGTGATCCTTTGTGGATCATCCCCGAGCGAGCCTATGTGGATCAGTAGTATAACCCTTGACAGAATAAGATGATCTAGCTTTACGACTAATTATCTGTACTTCTATATATATGTTATACCTATTTTGAGATGAGTCTTTTTCTTTGTGATTTTGACTATGATCATGCTTTTTTTTAATCAATTTTGGAATTTTGAGATATCTTTAGGGGTCTATGTTTCCATATAGGGTATTATTATATTCACCACTGCATGGCCTTCGCCCACACCTTGTTGTGTCTTGTATAGACGAAGAGAAGCTCTGTTGAGACTATAGGAGCCAAGACCAGGTGGTACATGGAGGTGACTGGATGACATGGAGAGATGTATAGAGGATCCATACATACCCATTTAATGGGATCCTTGGAAGATGATATTAGGAGTTGATTTCTATTTTCTTTTGTAGTTGTATCTTTTCAGTAGGGCTTATATTTCAGCCTCTTTACTTTTAGTAAGCACTATTTCTACAGTAGATTATCTTTGTGGTTGCATATTTTTGTGTTCATAGACTATTTGTTTGTACAGGTTTAAATTCAATGCCTTCTCATTTTAGGGATATTCTTTTCCGATTCTAGTCACCAACCCCTGGCCTATAGATGGAGGAATTAAGGTAGTCATGGAATGGGCCTCAAGGGATGGGTCATGAAGAAGTGGTATCAAAGGAGTTAGTTCTACTGAAGAACTAATAATTTGATCTTTCCAATGGAGAAATAGTGTTATGTGTTTTGAGTGTGGTCTTTAGTTCAGGGAGTCCAGTGATGGTGCAGCGGCCAACGTATCCATACACTAGGACCTTGAATTCTGATATCCGACTCGGTGGGCGAAAACACTAATTGTGTGTGTTTTAGAAATTTTTTACTTTTGATATCTTTTAAATCAACTCACTAGGTATAAATTTTTGATTGTGACACACCATTTTTTTAGGATGTCTTCGCTTAGACAGCCTGTCAGGATTCCATAGAGAGTACATGATGATGACCCACTGAGTAAAGAGGCTTCGGTGTAGGGTCCTCTTACTATGTTGGCACCTTCAGGTGGTGTACCAACACTAACACCACTCAGAGAGAAGTAGTTGATCCCATATCCACTAGCAGACCTTGTATGCTGACTAAGTGTGTGGCATGAGTTCTAAATATAGAGGCCTATGAGGTTTCGTGTTGAGACAGATCTCCATGCAGTTGAGGACTGGATGGAGGCTATACCATGGGTTTTTCCCTTAGTTGAGATGCTAGCTGATTATATGGTGATCCTAGTTGCTATCCCCTTCTAGGTAACAGTTGAGAGATGGTGTAGTCTGACACTCTAGATGCATGAGGAGGTGACACTTTCCTATTTGGACTTTGATACCCTCTTCAGGGTGGACTTTGTACCAGTGACTTTATGTTCATTGTGTCTCCAGGAGCTGCTACAATTAAAGTAGGGAAACCTATTAGTGGCCTAGTACTCAGAGAGATTCTCAGACCTCTCATGATACTCCACTGACATGGTACGTGACCCATTATTTAGGTATTATACCTTATAAAAGGGTCTCTGACGGGAGATCAGAGCGTCCATGATATCACTCAATATCCTGACGTAGGCTGGAGTGATCGAGCGTGCGTTATTGGTCTAAATCTTCTTAGCTGAGTAGGAACCGATGGTGAGATCCACCACTGTATGAAAAGTAGCTGATTCATTTGTATCAGGTAGTAGGAAGATGACGTAGAGGTCTAATTTGGATAGACCTTTTGGTAGATGACCCCAGGACGCATGGTTTGAGGTGCAGAGCTCGCAAGGCAGAGGAGGTCTTCTAAGGACTAAATCCCATTACTCTTGCGGTGGAAAGGGACACATGGCTCAAAACTATCGGACTCCCACATAGATGATAATCATATCATCAAGGGATTGATGAGGTAGTGGCTGAGGTTCGAGTGAGGGGTGCTACATGGTGGAGGATGTGGTAGAGGAGCAGGTCATGCAGCATGTGGTGGACAACGTTTTGAGGTTCTACTACCACCACCACCCCTAGGTGTTCCACCCCAACCAATGGAAGCAGGTGGATATGGGAAATCTCACCTTCAGGCAACAAGGGCCGATAACCACGGTGCACCAGAGATGATTTGAGATACGAGATGTGTCTCTTCCACCCTATCTATAGTTATTATAGACTTAGGTTCCAGTCACTCTTTTATTTCCATTGCACTCGTTTAGAGGTCGTAGATTTTGATGGAGCCATTAGCTCGATCGAAAAAATTAGAGACTTCTATGAGAGAAGACTCAATAATTACACACTGGTGCATATAGTGTGAGCTCACTGTAGGGGGAGAGATATTTAGCCAGGATATCCTAGTTTCAACATCGAGGTCTTACGACATCATCTTGCTTATGGATTGGCTATCCACGGTCCATGCATAGATTGACTATTTTATGGGAAAAGTGTGTTGTTCTTGCAAGTATGGGATTAGTTTTTCCTTCACTAGTGAGATGGAAACATTTCCATCATAGTATGGACTCTCTCAAAGGGGGGTGCAGCCGATCACTCATCATTTGGTTGGCCTTAACCTTGGAGTTGTCAACATGAGGAGCCTGAGTTATCCTATAGTGGTGGAACAATATGATGATGTCTTTCCAAATGATGGTCTTGAACTACCTCCTCGTAGAGAGATATACTTCTACAATGACCAGATCTTCGGTATGACACTGATATCTACACTAACTTATAAAATTTCCCACGCGGAGCTTCGTGAGTTTTGGTTACAATTGGAGGACATGTAGAAGAAGGGTTCATAAGGCCCAATGTTTCTCCATGGGCATCCCCGATTTTGTTCACCATGAAGACAGATGGGAGTCTGAGGATTTGTGTGGATTATCGGTGCCTTAACCAGGTGACCATGATAAACAAGCATCCACTCTCAAGGATTGATTATCTCTTCGACCAGCTAAAGGGAGCTCAATGGTTTTCCAAGATAGACCTTAGGTCAATCTATCACTAGCTTAGGGTAAGAGATGATGACATACCGAAGATAGCATTAAGAATAAGGTTTGGCCATTAAAAGTTCTTGGGGATTCCATCTGGCATGACCAATGATCTGATAGTGTTCATGGGGCTCATGAATAGTATCTTCTAGCCTTACCTTGATTTCTTCGTGTGTAGGACCCCAGGACACCCTGAGAGAGGAGGGGTGAATCAGGGTGGAAAATCTCTCTTTTAAAGAGATGGATCTTGTTACCACATTGGTAGGAACTTGTTAAACTTGTAAGATGTAAATGATGAGAAAGAAAACATTCACATGGAGAGAGATGACAAAAAATTGTTTACCTGGTTCACCACTAAGGGCTAATTCGAAGGAGAATACGCCGACAGGTTTTCGGTCGTACCAAATTCCAATATTCTTCAGTAGTTTTGGATTACAACGTTTTGGGCATAGTCACTTTGTCTCAGGCTCACTTCCTTTAGAAGGGTTCAGGGATATCTCACTACGTCCCTTGGGTCACTCCCGTTGACTCCCCCTGGCTCACGGCCTTTGGTGAAGTCCCACTATGTTTATAGACATGAAGGTCTCTTCATCATTGCAAAACATGTATCCTCTATTGTATGTAGATGCTCTGTTGAAGTCCAACTCTCACCATTATACTAATCTCACTTTATCTGATGGTATCTGGCAATCTTCCATCTTTCGTGCAACTTCAAAAAGACTAGCGCACTTCAACAACAACTGGCGTGCTTTCCAGGCCGGCGCGCAAGTTTCAAAGACAGCACACAAATTATTACTGGCATGCAAGTATACCTCAACCACATGTGTGACACTCACTTCTACAACATCAAACTTGCATGAATCACATTACTTTTCCCCCAAACCGGTTTTGACGCGTAGCAAACAAATGTCGCGCATGTTATACCTGCGTGACCCACAACCACTTGCGTGACCACTACACTTGTGCGACAGGAGCACTGAATTTCTCTAACTCTCTAAATTCATTACAAATGAGGAGGGGTGTTCCTCGATTTATTGGAAAACTGCACACAATGCGTGGTGGCATGCAAGTCTCCTCTCGGTGCGCATGTTCAGGGGCGCAACCCCAACCACCCAAGACTCTGTTGCGCTACTCACTTGCATGACCAAACCAATACTTATGCAAACCTCTTTCCATATCCATATTTTAAAGTTCTAATCTTGAAAAACATATGGCGCGCAACTTTCCAATCCTCCTAGGCACCGACGCACAAGTCCTTTCTCAGCGTGCAAGTAACTTGGGTGACACATGTCTGGCGTGCAAGTCCCTTTACTAAAAAACATTTTATCCCCTTTTGTCAAATTTGAGGTCCATAAATTGGGAAAACACTGGAAGACGGTGCCATCTTCAATAATGTTATCATCTTGAACTATATGAGTATTTTTCAGGCACACATTCTAAAATTCCTTTGAGTATTGACAACAAACACAAACCATTCTCCAATTCAGGCATGGATGACCATGGTTCCAACAGTCTCCCCCTTTGGGTTTGTTGGCAATCAGTAAATAAATTCAATAGATCACCATCCTCATTCAAACCAAAAACACAAGAATCAGCTTAGACAACACTCTATCTCTACGTGGTCAATGCTCGATGTAGAAAACAAGAGAGAAATCTTGAATTGGGTTCCCATGTTTTGGAATTCTCAATGACACCCAATAAATTCTCTTATAGTGTCACAGAAGAATTACTTTTCTGATCACGCCATTATCTTACAGTGTCACAGAAGCCTCACATGCCTGAACATACCAAAATTTAATGCCTTAATTTATTCCTTTCTCCCCCATTGATAAAAAAACCCACAGACCAGTAATTGTTCCTTGTTCATCTCAAACAACACTCCCCCTGGATTGTATCTCCCCCAAAAACCGACATCACATCCTTAAACAGATTATGAACCGTTAACATAACGGGGGAGATGGGATTTTCGTATCCTCCTTATGCACTAGGAGGTGGCTGAACACCGAGGTTCAACCGATGCTTCACAAATACAGTCGTTGACAGTGGATTGGTTAGGATATCATCCACTTTCTCAGCATTTCCCACATGATCTATTCAAATCACGCCTTGTTCAAATTTCTCCATGATAATGTGACACCAAATTTCAATAATTTTTGTACGAGAATGTTGAACTAGTTTCTTTGGGAGATCAATTTTGCTCTTGTTATCATAGTAAATCACCATTGGTTGCTTCACCTCATCACCAATATCTTTAAATTTTTGCTTTATCCATAGAAGATGAGTGCATGCCTTTGTGGCGGAGATATACTTAGCTTCAGAAGTACTAAGAGAAGTACATTCTTGTTTCTTTCTCAACTAGCCAACAAATTTATTCCCAATATAGAATGCTCCACCACTGGTGGCCTTTCTGTTTACAACATCACCAGTGCAATCAACATCTGAAAAATGATGATAATTCACTATTCCTTCCTGCAGTAAAGTATATGCCACAATTGTGAGTACCTTGAATATACCTCATGAGTATTTTTACTACTGACATATGTTCCTCCTTTGGATTACTATGAAAGCGGGCAAGAAGACATGTGGCAAAGACAATATCTGATCGTGTCATTTTTAGGTACAATAGGCTCCCAATGATCCTCATGTACATGGTGGGATCTATAGAGGTCTCAGCTTCATGCTTTACAAGTTTAGTTCCAACTGCAATCGGAGTTGACATCGGTTTGGAGTCTTGCATATTTAACTTCTTCAGAAGCTCTCTTGCAAACTTTTACTGAGAAATGAATGTGTAATCCTTCTTTGGAATCACCTACAGCCCCAAGAAATATGTGAGCTCTCCAATCATAGACATTTCAAAATCTTATTTCATGTGATTGGCAAATTCAACCACCGATTTCTGCCTGCTACCACCAAATATGATATCATAAACATAGACTAGACCAATGAATTGATCTTTTGAAGAATTATTCACATATAGATTGTGATCCAATCCTCCTATTTTTAATTCCAACTTCTTGAGATATGAGTCCAGCTGGGAATACCATGCTCGTGGTGCCTACTTCAAACCATATAGAGATTTCTTCAGTTTGCAGACCTTTGTTTCATCAGTAACAAGAAAAAAACACTCTGGTTGTTCAATTAAACTTCTTCTTCAAGTAAACAATTCAAAAATGTTGTTTTGGACATCCATTTGATATACTTTATATCCTCTTTGGAGTGCCATGGAAATGAAAAACTTGATTTAATCCAGTCTAGACACTGGAGCAATGGCTTCTTCAACATCAATGCCTTCAATCTGAGAGTATCCTTTTCATACCAGTCGTCCCTTGTTTCTGATAACACTTCCATGCTCATCAAACTTGTTCTTGATGATCCATTTTGTACCAATCAAATTGTGACCTTTGGGTCTCTGGACAATATCCCATGTCTGATTCTTGTCAACCTGATCTGACTCTTCATTCATGGGTTTCACCCATGATTAATCCTTTGTAGCTTCATCAAATGAGGATGGCTCCACAACTGATAGAAATGCAGATTGCGTGTTATTCCTCATCCTCCGTGTTTGTGTGGGTTCACTCTTGTCTCTAATTATGTTAGATGGATCAATATCAGCTCTATTATTCCTCCTGTGTGGTTTAGGTGCATTCTCTCCAGCAATAGTTTCTTCTTCAGATTCTTCTTCTAAGTCAACATCATGATGTGACTGCTGAGTGTTTGGTACAACTTTCTCTATTTCTGTATTGGTATTTTCTCCACATTCACATTCTTCTTCACTTTATATCTCATCAGCATATGACATCCTTGAAGCATATGTGTTTTTCACTTAAATTATCTTAACATCACTTCTTTCTACATTCCTTCCTAATCGCTTTTTGAAACACCTGTAGGATTTTCTATTCATTGGAAACCCATGAAAATTTCCTTCATTAGCATTGTCACCAAACTTCCCTTGATTTCCTTTTTTATTTCAGATGAAAAATTTTCTTATGAAAACATGAAATTATTTTATCGAAGGATTCCTTCCATGCCACAATTCATATGGTGTCTTCGTTTCTCTAATAGAAAGACGTGTTCAATTCTGAATGTGCACTGCAGCTTCAATAGATTCCTTCCTGTAATGGTGAGAGATACCACTCTCAATTACCATAGTCATGCCATATTGTTGACCTATCGATTCTAGTGCTCAAAAACACCATTTTTCTATGGGTTTCCCACAACAGCTACCTCATGCGGTATTCCATGTTTCTCTAGGTAATTCTCAAACAAAATGGACATGTATTCCCCTCCAATTTCAGATCACAACACTTTGATTGTTCATCCAGTATCATTCTCAGTGATTCACCGATATGTTTTCATGCAGTCAAGCACTTGTCGTTTCCTATGAATGCCCATAACACATGCCATTATACTGTTATCTTCAATGAAAACGACAAAGTACCTTTCTCCATGACTTCCAGCAACATATATCTTCCCGCATACATTTGTATGAATTAGATCAAGAAGGTGAGATGCTCTTTTCTTCTTTGGATGATATGAACTACAGACCAGCTTCCCACGAATGGAAGCATCACAAGACTTTTCAGGCACACGCTTCAGAATGGGGATATCGATGACTATATTCATCTTAGATATCTTTTCAATGTCATGTTGGTTAATGTGCCCCAGCCTTCAATGCCACAAATTGTTTTCTTCTTCAACAGATAAATAGAAAGAGTTCATTTTGCTATCAACTTGATATAAGTATCCATCTTTTCTATAGCCTTTCAGAAGAGAATTCCATGTTTTCCACTTTATAGTGCATCATTTTTGATTGAAAGTTACTATGAGCCCTGAATCATAGAGTTGACTCACACTGAGGAGATTGTGACTTAGAAAGTCCACATAAAGAACCTCAGTCTTTTTTATATCTCCATTGGTGAGAGCAGTATTCCCACTACCTTTAATCTTCAAAGCACCATCATTACCAAACCTCACGATTCCATCAACATTCTTTTTAATGTTCTTCAAATGGTCATAATTTCCCGTCATATGGGAATATCATCCACTATCAAGAATATAGTTGCTGCAGCTCTTTGTAGCTTTGAGGGCTACTTCTGCAAGATTGGATTTCTCGATCTTATTATTTTCTTTCCATGATATATTGGATTGGGTATAGGATACTAATGGACTTCTAATACTTTCCTTCACATAATATGATTCTTCGTACCCATAATATTTTTCAAGAGGATAAAAACTATTTTTGTGATCAATACCATCATGAGGGTGAGAAGTAGCACGTTTCTAAGAGTTGAATGAGTTTCTCCTGTCGTACCTCTTCCAGCAATAAATATCATTATGTACAAAGTTAGAACAATGAAAATAGTAACCATAGAAGCTATTTCATCTATAAAATGGAGGATATGAAATCGGTCTCCTTTGTTGACTTCCCTGATCTTCCCCGTTCACGTTACTCCTTACTTCTTCGCAATATGACATGGTATAGCCCCAATAGCCACAGAACTGACACTTAAATAGAGGAAATGCATTCTCACTTGAATTTCTACTCATACCTTCTTCTGTGGGATAATAGTATGAAGGAACCATTTTCCATGAGGCTCGAGGATAATCTTATTTTCATCTTTCATATTGAATTGGGGGTTTTTATTTCATCACCTCGGAATACATTCCCACATTACCCACTTTCAACATGTCTTTATTTTGGTCACCATTAGTTGCATCATTTGATGATTCTACCTCACAACCAATTCCACTATTTCCCATGCAGGGAGGTCATTGATCATTTAAAATCATTTAAACACCATTAGAGCCATGTTTTTCTCTCTCCAATAGCTCAGCATCTGAGAAACTTCCAAACTGTATTTTCTTCCTTTATTCTTTTGAAATTGAATCTTTTTCAAGTTTAATCCAAATAGTAACATCATCCTCTTCAAGACGGTCAACAATCATGGACTTTTCTTCTATTCTAGAGGTGAGGTAATTGAAGACCATTGCTATATCTTTAATTCTCATCTTCAGATCCACTAAATCATCATTGATTTCAAGTACATTAGATTTTACATTCACTAATCCTTCCAGTCATTCAATTTCAGATTCATGTTGATCAACATATTCAATTGATTCTTCTACAATTTATTTCTTCTTATTGAAAATCTTACATTTAATCTTGATCTTACTAACAACATCCTTAAGTTTTAACTTAGGAACTGCACTATTTTTCAACTGATTCTCTCCATCGGTATCTTATGATTTTTCAATAGTTGTCATCATGGAGGTATGGTTCATAGTTTTAAATTCTGGTTATTCTTCATCACAGAATTCAATATCATCATCTTCCTCTTCACATACAAAACTCTTCTTCTATATCTTCTTTCTCATATTTGAAGTCTCCCTTTTTGAAAAACCTTTTCCAAGGCTTCTCAGTGTCTTCCAATTAACTTTCATCATCATAAAACATTCTTTGGCACTGAGTGGAAATGTGCCCGACTCTTCCACAATGAAAACATGCCAGAGGTATCTTACCTTTGAAGTTACCTTTTCACTTTTTCATATTCTTGGTGATGAGAGAAAGAATTTCCTTTTCCTCTTCATCTTCACCACCACTATCTTCTGAAATTTTCAGGTTGTCCATGGCTTTGAATGCCATTTCCTTTCTTACACAAGTTGTGGCATCTACATGTGTGACTCTCATCTTCTATGCCATTGGACTACTTAAAAGATCATCTAGAGATAGTTTAGATAGATCTCTTTCTTCAAGGGCTGACACCTTTGCATTTCACATATGAGGAAGTATTCTCAAGATTTTTATTACGATATCAATGTCTTTGATTTCTTCTCTAAGACCTCTAATTGCTCCCACAAATTTAGTAATTTGATTGAAGAATGAATATGCATTCTCATTAGGATGCATCATTAGATCGTCAAACCAGTTGTGTAGGACTTGTAGTTTTTCCACCTTCACTTCCCTGTCTCCTTCATAAATATTTTCAAGTTTATCCTACATGGACTTTGCTGAGGTGAAACTCATTACATTTAGATAGATTTGATCATAAAAGGCTGTAGTGAGAGCATTCTGCACTTTAGCATCAGCATCAAGAATTATCTTATCGGTATTAGTCATAGCCAACCCTGTTGGATCAGTAACATGTATACCTTGCATGGTGGAAAACAGAACATCCATTCCAAGGGATCTTAGATGAGATCTCATTCTATTCTTCCAAATATGAAAATTACTTCCATTGAAGAGAGGTACTCCCAAGACATTGACTACATTCTCCATGATGACAAGGGATAGATTCAACACCAACAACCTTTACCCTTTGATACCACTTGGAGGATCCAGGGACACCCTAAGAGGGGAGGGTGAATCAGGGTGGCAACTTTTTGTTTTAAAGAGATGGATCTTGTTCCCACATTGGTAGGAACTTGTTTAACCTGTATGATGAAAAAGATCAGAAAGAAAACATTCATATGCAAAGAGATGACACAATACTTTTAACTTGGTTCACCAATAAGGGATATATCCATGGAGCATACACCAACGGGTTGTCTGTCGTACCAAGTTCCACTATTCTTCACTAGTTGTAGATTACAATGGTTTGGGCACAATCACTATTTCCTAGGCTCACTACCATTTCAAAGGTTCAGAGATAGCTCATTGCGTCACTTGGGTCACTCCCGTTGACTCCCCCTTTCTCATGGCCCTTGGTGAAGTCCCACTCTGTTTATAGACATGAAGGTCTTTTCATCATTGCAAAAGAATGTATTCTCTGTTGTATGTAGATTCTCTGTTGAAGTCAAACTCTCACCATTAGAATAATCTCACATTACACTGAAGGTATCAGGCAATTTTCCAGCTTTCGTGCAGCTTCAAAAAGACGGGCGTACTTCAACAACACCTGGCACGCTTCTCTGGGCTGGCGTGAATGTTTCAAAGATGGCGCTCAAGTTATAACTAACGCAAAAGTCTACCTCAACCACTTGCGCGACACTCACTTCTAAAACTTCAAACTTCCATGACTCACATTACTTTTCACATAAACTAGTTTTGACGCGCAACAAACAATTGTCACGCTACTTATACATGCACGACCAACAACCACTTGCGCGGCCACTACACTTGTGCGACGGGAGCACTGAATTTCTCTAACTCTCTAACTTCATTACAATTGAGGAGGGGTGGTCCTCTATTTATAGGAATACTAGAAACCCTGCGCAGTGGTGCGCAAGTCTCCTCTCGGAGAGCAAGTTCCAGCGCAAAACCCCAACCGCTCAAGCCTCCGTCACGCTACTCACTTATGCGACCAAACCAATACTTGCACGACCCTCTTTACATTGCCATATTTTGAAGTTCTTATCTTGAAAAACATATTGCGCGCAACATTCCAATCCTCCTAGGCACTGGCGTGCAATTCCTTTCTCGGCGCATAAGTAATTTTCACGACACATGTCTGGTGCGCAAGTCCCTTTACCAAAAAACATTTTCCCCCTTTGTCAAATTTAAGGTCAAGAAATTTGGAAAACACTGGAAGATGATTCCATATTAAATACTATTATCTGATTGACCTATATGAGTACATTTCTGGAACACATTCTCAACTTCCTCTGAGGATTGACAACAAACACAAACCGTTATCCAATTCATGCGTAGATGACCATGGTTCCAACAATATCCCCCTGTGGGTTTGTTGTAAATCAGTAAATAAATTCAATAGATCACCATCCTCATGCAAACCAAAAAGGCAAGAATCAACTCTGCAAACACTCTAAGTCTACGTAAGAAATGATCGGTGAAGAAAACAAGGGAGAAAGCATGAATTGGGTTCCCGTGTTTTGCAATTCTCAATAACACATAAGAAATTCTCTTACAGTGTCACAGAATCATTACATGATTAAAAATTCCTTTATCTTACAGTGTCACAGAAGTATCACATGCCTAAAAATTCTTGAATTTAATGTCTTAATTTATTCCTTTCTCCCCCATT
Organism: Viscum album; assembly: GCA_963277665.1. Classification (NCBI taxonomy): domain Eukaryota; kingdom Viridiplantae; phylum Streptophyta; class Magnoliopsida; order Santalales; family Viscaceae; genus Viscum; species Viscum album. Next base: position 393,749,051 of record OY728151.1, on the reverse strand, counting down.
GATAAAAAAACCAAAAACCGGTAATTGTTCCTTGTTCAGCTCTAACCACACTCCCCCTGGAGAGTATCTCCCCCATAAACCAACATCACAACCTTAAACAGATTATGAACAGTTAACATAACTGGGGAGAGGGGATTTCCGTAACCTCCTAATGCACTGGGAGGTGTATGAACACCGAGGATAAATAGATGATTCACAAATACAGTTGTTGATAGTGTCTTGGTCAGGATATCAGCCACTTGCTCATCAGTTCCCACGTGATCCATTCTAATCATGCCTTGTTCAACTTTCTCTTTGATAAAGTGATACCGAATTTCAATATGTTTTGTACAAGAATATTGAACTAGATTCTTTGTAAGATCAATTGCGCTCTTGTTATCACAATAAATCACCATTGGTTGCTTCACCTAATCACCAATATTTGTTAATTGTTTCTTCATCCATAGAAGTTGAGTGCATGCCTTTGTGGAAGAGATATAATCAACTTCAACAGTATTAATAGAACTACATTCTTGTTTCTTTCTCAACCGGCCAACACATTTACTCCTAATATAGAATGCTCCACCACTGGTGGACTTTCTCTCTACAACATCGCCAACCCAGTCAGCATCAGAAAATGCTGATAATTCACTGTTCCTTATCGCAGAAAAGTATATTTCACAATTGTGAGTACCTTGATTATACCCCATGAATCTTTTTACTACTTCCATATGTTCCTCCTTTGGATTACTCTGAAAGCGGGCTGCATGGCATGTGGGAAAGACAATATCTTTTCATGTCGCTGTCAGGTACAGTAGGCAACCAATGATCCTCTTGTACATGGTGGGATCTACAGAGGTCCCATCTTCATGATTTCTAAGTTTATTTCCAACTACAATCGGATTTGACATCGGTTTGGAGTATTGCATATTAAACTTCTTCAGCAGCACTCTTGCATACTTTTCCTGAGAAATGAAAGTATAATCCTTCTATTGAATCACCTACAACCCCAAGAAATACGTGAGTTCCCCAATCATAGAAATTTCAAATTATGATTTCATGTGATTTGAAAATTTATCAACTGATTTCTGCCTGTTGCAACCAAATTGAAATCATCAACGTAGACTAGAACCATGAATTGATCTTTTGGATAATTCTTCACATATAGATTTTGATCTACTCCTCCTATTTTGAATTCCATCTTGTTTAGATACGAGTCCAGTCGGGAATACCATGCTCATGGTGACTACTTCAAACCATATATAGCTTTCTTCAGTTTGCAGACCTTTTTTTCATCAGTACCAAGAACAAAACCCACTTGTTGTTCAATTTAGTCTCCTTCTTCGAGTACACCATTCAAGAATGATGTCTTGACATCCATTTGATATACTTTATATCCTATTTGGAGTGCCATGGAATGGAAAAACCTGATTGAATACAGTCTAGCCACTGGAGAAAAGGCTTCTTCAACATCAACGCCTTCAATCGGGGATTATCCTTTACATCCCAATCGTGGCTTGCTTCTGATAACACTTCCATGCTCATGAAACTTGTTCTTGATGATCCATTTTGTACCAACCACATTGTGACCCTCTGGTCTCTGGACAAGATCCCATGTCTAATTATTGTCAATATGATCTAACTCTTCATTCAAGGCTTTCACCCATGATTCATCCTTTGCAGCATCATCAAATGAGGATGGTTCCATAACTAACAGAAATGCATATTGTGTTTTATTCATCATCCTCCTTGTTTGTGTGGTTTCAATCCTATCCCCAATTATGTTATATGGATCAATCTCAGCTCTAAGATTCCTCCTGTGCGGTTTAGGTGAATTCTCTCCAGCAATAGTTTCTTCTTCATATTCTTCTTCTGAGTTAACATCATGATGTGACTGCTGAGCGTTTTTTACAGCTTTCTCTATTTCTGTATTGGTATTTTCTCTACGTTCCCTTCCTTCCTCACATTTTATATCTTCAGCATATGACATCCTTGAATAATTTTTGGGTTTCTCTTCAATTATCTTAACATCATTTCTTTATATAATCCTTCCTAATTGCTTGTTGAAACACTTGTAGGATTTCCTATTCATCGGATACCCGAGAAAAATTCTGTCATCAGCATTGTCACCAAACATCCCTTATTTACTTTTTTATTTTTGATGGAACATTTGCTTCCAAAAACATTAAATTATTTTAAGGAATTCTTCCTTCCATGCCAAAATTCATATTGTGTCTTCATTTCTTCTTGATAAATCCCTGTTCGATTCTGAATATGCACTGCAACTTCAACAGATTCCTTCCAGTAATGGCGATAGATACCACTCTCAATCAGCATAGTCCTGGCCATATTGTTGACCTATCGATTCTGGTTCTCAACAACTCAATTTTACTGTGGGGTTCTCACAACAGCTACCTCATGTTTTATTCCATGTTTTTCTAGGTAATTCTCAAACTCAATGGACACGTATTCCCCTCCATTGTCAGATCACAACAATTTGATTATTCATACATTATCATTCTCAGTGATTCACCGATATGTTTTCATGCATTAAAGCACTTGTCGTTTCCTGTGGATGACCATAGCACATGCCATTATACTGTAATCGTTAATGAAAAAGGACAAAGTACCTTTCTCCATGAGTTCCAGCTACATTTATCAGCCCGCATACATCTGTATGAATTAGATCAAGAAGATGAGATTCTCTTTTCCACATTGGCCAATATGAATTGTAGACCAGCTTCCCATGAATGCAAGTATCACAAGACATTTCACGCTCAGGCTTCAGAATGGGGATATCCATGATTGTCTTCATCTTAGATATCTTTTCCATGTCCTATTGGTAAATGTGCCCCAGCTATTGATTCCATAAAATTTTTTCTTCTTCAATAGAAAAATAGCAGGAGTTCACTTTGTTGTCAACATGATATAAGTTTCCATCTATTCTACAGACTTTAATAAGAGAATTCCCTATTTTTTCCTTTATAGTGCATCCTTTTTTATTTAAAGTTACTACGAGCCCTGAATCATAGAGTTTACTGACACTGAGGATATTGTGATGTAGATAGTCAAATAATGAACTTCAGTCTTTTTTATCTCTCCATTGACGAGAGCAGTATTCCCACTGCCTTTAATCTTCAAAGCACCATCATTACCAAACCTCACTATTCCATCAACCTTAATTTTAATGTTCTTCAAAAGGTCAGCATTTCCCATCATATGGGAAGAGAATCCACTATCAAGAATCCAGGTGCTTCTTTTCATTGTAGATTTGACGGCTACTTCTACAAGATTGGATTTCTCGATCTTTTAATTTTCATTACATGATATATTGGATTGAGTATAAGATACTATTGGCCTTCTAATACTTTCCTCCATATAATCTAATTCTTCATACCCATAATCTTCTTCCAGAGGATATAAACTGTTTGTGAGAACAGTACCATCAGGAGGGTTAGAACTGGCCCGTTTCTAAGAGTTGTATGAGTTTCTCCTATCATACCTCTGCCTGGAATACATAGATTTATGGCCAAAGTTAGAACAATAAAAATAGTGACCATAGAAGCTATTTCATCTATAAGATAGAGGATATTAAATCGGTCTCCTTTGTTGACTTCCCAGATCTTCCCCATTCAAGTTGCTCCTTGATCCTTCGCAATATGACATGGTATGGCCCAAATAGCCACAAAACTAAAACTTCAAGAGGGGAAATGTATTCCCACTTGAATTTCTCCTCCTACCTTCTTTTGTGGGATAACAGTATGAAGGCTCCTTTTTTCCATGAGGCTCGAGGATAATCTTTATTTCTTCTTTTAGATTGAATTGGGGGTTTTTGTTTCATCACATCAGAAGACATTCCCATATTACCCACTTTCAGCGTGCCTTTGTTTTGGTCGACTTTATTTTCTACATTTGACTATTTTTCCTTACGACCAATTCTACTATTTCCCATGCAGGTAGGTCTTTGATCATTTAAAATCTTGTCGACTCCATTAGAGCCATGTTTTTGTCTCTCTATCAGCTCAGCATCTGAGAACCTTCCAATCTGTATTTTCTTCCTTGATTATTTTTAAATTGAATCTCTTCCATGTTTACTCCAAATAGTAGCAGCTTTCGCTTCAAGATTCTCATTAGTCTTGGACTTTTCTTCCATTCTGGAGGTGAGTTCATTTATGAACTTTTCCAGCTCTTCAATTCTCACCTTCAGATCCACTACATCCTCATTGCTTTCAAGTACATTAGACTGTACATTCACCAATCCATCCAGTCATTCAATTTCAACTTCATGTTGATCATCATATTTAGTTGATTCTCCTACAATTGATTTCCACTTATTACAACTCTTACATTTAATCTTGAGCTTACTAACAACATACATAAGTTGCAACATGGGATCTGCACTTGTTTTCAACTGATTTTTTCCACCAGTATCTTCTGATTTTTCTATAGAAGCTATCATGGAAGCATGGTTCCCAGTTTTAAATTCTAGTTCTTCTTCATCACAATATTCAGTATCATCATCTTATTCTTCACAAACAAAGCTCTTCCTATGTATCTTCTTTCCATATTTGAAGTCTACCTTTTTTAAAAACCTTTTTGGAGGCTTCTCAGTGTCTTCTACTTTGCTTTCATCATCATCAAAAATTATTCGGCACTAATAGGAAATGTTCTCGACTCATCCACAATGAAAACATGCCATAGATAGCATATCTTTGAAGTTACAGTTTTGTTTCTTCAGCTTCTTGGCGGTGAGAGAAATAATTTCCTCTTCCTCTTCATCTTGACCACCACTATATTTTGAAATTTTCAGTTTTTCCTTGGATTTTAATGCCATTTCCTTTCTTATATAAGTTGTGGAATCTTTAGGTTTCACTCTCATATCATATGCCACTAGACTACTTAAATGATCATCTAGAGATAGTTTAGATAGATCTATTTCTTCAAGGGATGACACCTTTGCATTGTACATAAGAGGAAGTCTTCTAAAGATTTTCTTTATGATACAAATGTTTTGGATTTCTTCTCTAAGACCTCTAATTTCTCCCACAACTTTAGTAATTCGATTAAAGATTGAATCTTAATTCTCATTAGGATGCATCTTTAGATCGTCATACCAGTTGTGTAAGACTTGTAGTTTTTTCCTCCTTCACATTGCTATCTCCTTCATAAATATGTTAATGTTTATCCCACATGGACTTTTCTGAGGTAAAACTCATTACCTTTATATAGATCTGATCATAAAGGGCGGCGGTGAGATCATTTTTCACTTTAGTATCAACATCAAGAATTTTCTTATGAGTATCAGTCATAGCCAGCCCTTTTGGATCAGTAACATGTATACCTTGCATGGTGGAAAATAGAACATCCATTCAAAGGGATATTATATGAGATCTCATTCTATTCTTCCAAATATAAAAATTACTTCCATATAAGAGATGGACTCCACTGACATTTACTGCATTCTCCCTAACGAGAAGGGACAGATTCAACACCAGCAACCTTTACCCTTTGATACCACTTGTAGGACCCTGGGACACCCTGAGAGGGGAGGGGCGAATTATGGTGTCAACTTTTTCTTTTAAAGAGATGGATCTTGTTCCCATGTTTGTAGGAAGTTGTTAAACATGTATGATGAAAATTATCAGAAGGAAAACATTCACATGCAGAGAGATGACATATCACTTTTTACATGGTTCACCACTAAGGGCTACATCCAATGAGCATATGCCAACATATTATAGGTCATTCCAAATTACACTATTATTTACTAGTTGTGTATTACAATGGTTTGGGCACAGTCACTATGTCCCAGGATCGCTTCCTTTACAAAGATTCAGTGATAGCTCACTGCGTCACTTGGGTCACTCCCATTGACTCCCCCTGGCTCACTGCCTTTTGTGAAGTCCCACTCAGTTTATAGATGTGAAGGTCTCTTCATCATTGCAAAAGAGTGCATCCTCTATTTTATGTAGATTCTCTGTTGAAGTCCAACTCTCACCCGTAGACTTATCTCACCTTTCACCGAAGGTATCATGAAATCATCCAGCTTTCATGCAGCTTCAAAAAGACAGGAATACTTAAACAACACCTGGAGTGCTTCTCAAGGCCGGAATGCAAGTTTCAAAGATGGTGCGCAAGTTATAACTGATGCACAAGTCTACCTCAACCACTTGCACGACACTCACTTCTACAACTACAAAATTTCACAACTCACATTCCTTTCCACCCAAACAGGTTTTGATGCGCAGCAAACAACTGTCGTGCGGCTTATACATGCATGAACCACAACCACTAGTGCGACCACTACACTTTTGTGACATGAGCACTGAATTTCTCTAACTCTTGAACATCATTACAAATAAGGAGGGGTGGTCCTCTATTTATAGGCAAAATAGACACCCTGTGCGGTGGCGTGCAAGCCTCCTCTCGGTGTGCACGTTCCGGCACGCAACCCAAGCCACCCCAACCTCCGTCACGCTACTCACTTGCATGACCAAACCAATACTTGTGTGACCCTCTTTCCTTTACTATATTTTGAATTTCAGTTCTTGAAAAACGTTTGGCACACAACTTTACAATCCTCCTAGTCATTGGTGCACATGTTTATTCTCGGTTCGCAAGTCACTTGCGCGAAACAGGTCTGGTGCGCATGACCCTTTACCAAAAAACATTGTATTCCCATTTTGTCAAATTTGAGGTCCAAAATTTTTGCAAACACTGGAAGACAGCGCCATCTTCAATACTATTATCTTCTTGACCTGTATGAGTACTTTTTTGGCACACATTATGAACTTTTTATTGAGGATTGACAACAAACACAAACCATTCTCCAATTCATGAATAGATAGACATGGTTCAAACATCATGGTGGTCTTCATTAACGACATTTTGATATACTTGGCATCTGAGGAGGAGCACGCCACAGACCTGCAGGTAGTTCTTGATACAATCCAAGAGCACCATATTTATGGAAATCTCTTGAAGTGACAGTGCTGGATATGGGAAGTCCAATTCATGGAACACATTATCTCGTATTTTGGAGTTACAGTGGATCCATGGAAGATAGAGGCATTTGTTTCATATGAGCCACCCCGGAGTGTGACCGAGGTTCTGTGTTTTCTGGGATTGTTTGGGTACTATCAGAGATTCATACCAGACCTTTCTAGAGTTTTGGAACCCTTTTTTTCTTTGAAAATTAAGGGACAACCCTTATGTGGATGGAGAGATTCATATAGAGTTTTTAGGAGCTGATGCGGAGACTGAAAAGTGCCCCATCTTGAGGCTACCAAAAGAGGGAGTAGGGTATGTAGTTTATTAAGATGAATCAGGGCCCTGATTGGGGTGTGTCCTAATGTAAGAGTGAGTGGTGATTGCCTACGGCTCACGAAAATTGATACAACATGATAGGAACTACACTACCCATGACCTTGAGTTAGCATCCATGGTCTTTTCTCTAAAAATGTAGTGGTACTACCTGATGGGTGAACGTTTTACAGTCTACATTGATCACATGAGTCTTATATATATCTTCTCTCAGAAGGACCTGAACCTGATACATTTATGATGGCTATAGTACCCCCAAAACAATGAATTTAAGATATTCTACACTCCATTGATAAGGAATATAGTAGCAGATGCACTCAATAGGAGGCCAACTCTACAGTTACTGAGTGAGGTGATAGAGAAGCTATCCATGTTGCATTTATCATTCATGGATAATGATAGAGCAGTTTACCTCTAGTCTATGACAGTTACTCCTCCACTCCTTCAGTGAGTCAGGGAGGAACAATATGGGCGTGTTGACTTTGAGGCGCAACGTGCTCAGTTATCCTTAGGGAAGGCTCTTGAGAGATTTTTATAAGGTGGGGATCACGGAATTCTCTTTAGAGGATGCACCATGAAACTTGTGAAGTAATGAGAGGAGTTTTTGAGGGATTTCTACATATCCCCTTTGGCAGTACATACTGGAGTGGAAAAGATGTACCAAGAACTCCGAAGTCGGTATCGGTGTCTAGGGATGAAGAAAGCAGTGGGAGAGTTCATATCATAATGCCTCACTTGTTAGCAAGTGAAGGCTGAGCATTATGTACAAGAAGGATTAGCTCAGCCGCTTGAGGTACCCGAGTCGAAGGTGGATGGTATATAAATGGACTTCGTGACAGGGCCACCACATATTTTCATGGGCTATGATTCCATCTGGGTGATCATTGACCAACTCACCAAGTTCTCTCACTTCCTACCCATTCAATAGCAGAGATTAGTAAAGATCATTGGATTCCTCTACATAAAAAAAAGATTGTACAGATTATTGGGGTTCCATAGACAATCATCTCAGATCCTGATGCTCGTTTTATATCCCATTTTTGTAAAGGATTACATGAGGTGTTCGAGACATATCTACACATGAGCAGTTCCTTTCATCCTCAGAAAGATGGTCAGACAAAGCAGACTATACAGAAACTCAAGGACATGCTTTGTGCTTGTGACCTTTATTATGGCCGAAGTAGGGATGACCACCTTCCACTGGTGGAGTTCTCTTACAAAATCAGTTATCACTCCACCATCAGCATGGCTCTATTTGAGGCCTTGTATGGGAAACCTTGCAAATAACCACTACGTTGGACAGACCCCAAGGATTCAGCACATATGGGTCCAGTGTTATTACAGGCTACCATAGAGAAGGGGCATATGATCACAGAGAGGATGAAGACTACATAGATCCGGCATAAGTCTAATGCCGATAGGGGATGTAGATTCTTGGAGTTTGAGTAGGGAGACCATGTCTTCCTATGGGTTCAACCCAATGAGGATTAGGGAGGTTTGGATGGGGCAGCGAGCTATCTCAGAGGTTCGTTGAACTTTTCTAGATCCTCATCAGAGTAGGAGAGGTGGCATTCCATCAAGCTCTATCCCCACAGATGCACTAGGTGCATGATGTTTTCCATGTGTTGCATTTTAGGAGTTATATTCATGATCCATCGCTTGTTATCAATTGGGGAGAGATGGACATCGATGATGGGCTGACGTTTGCAGGGTTCCCAGTGGAGATAGAGGATCGACGGGAGTGGGTCCTTTGTGGGTGGTTTATTTCTCTGGTGTGAGTTCGTTGGCAGCGTGAGAATCTCCAGGAGAACACATGGGAGTGGTAGAATTAGATGTGTGCTCGAAACCCCAATATTACCCCGAGTTTTATAGTAGCTTTCGAGGAAGAAAGTCTATAATGTGGGGAGAATGTAACGACCCATAACTTCGATATAATTTTTTAAATTATGTGAAATTTTTATGAATCTGTGAAAATTGACGGCGCTTGATTCCGAGGTCTAGTGGTCCTGGAATGGAATTTTGAACATTTTTTATGGTACATTGAGTAAATGTGCGGGTGACATTTTCTATCTTTTTAACCAGTGCTTGGATTAAAAATCTGATGGCATAATTGAATCTTCAGCACCCCAATTTTCTTATGGGTGTCTTAACATCAACTATAGTAGGTTGGGTGAAAAATTTAGTTTTTTAGACTTTTAAAAAAATAATTAATTAATATAAAAATTGTTATTTTATCATCCTACCTCTTGTTGAGTGGTAGTGGTGGGACTAATGGGTTTTCAAGACATTTAATGGCTTGAATATTCCGTTTATAACCACAACATTGATATATTAAGAGGTTCATTCATTAATCAAAATCATTAATCTCTCATTGCATTAACTTCTTTACCCCTCTATTTAATTGATACATGGGTCGGGGTTTTTGACACTACTATGAGGAACCTATGGCGATGTATCGTGACATCTTCCACCAACGAAGAATGGAATCTTGGACATCAATGATCTGTGATCGATGAATGCCAGTGGCTTTTTCAAGCCATAATTATTCTTCCATAATCGCGACATCACTTCAAATTACGAGGTAGGGGTTGTTTATTTTTAAATTCATGAGAATTGTTTCTCTGTCGCATTCTTGAATCATGTTGAATAGAAGAAGTTCTAAAAGGGATTAAATTTATATTTTTGATGAATTTTTTGTTAACCGCATGATATAATACTAACACAGAGGTCACGAGAAAATTTAACAAGGCTCGGACCCTCTGCCGCTTCGGGATTTTTCTCGTTCATCGGGGAAAAATTTCAAATCAGCGCGGCAAGATGAATCCGGGAGCCACATAGTGACAAAAACATCCCGAGAGGCCTATATGGGCTTCCTGAAGGGAACTCGGACCACCATAGATCACTTGGTGGCCTGCGGAAGACTCGGTGGTGTGACACCATTGCAGAGGCATTAAATACCAGCACTAGTGGGCGAAGATGGCGTGCAAAGGCGGTTGCTAATGATCACCGGCCGTATTGGCTAAAGGGCGGTTCTACATGGCATGTCGTAGGTGGAGGACACATCTTCGTAGCCACGGTGGAGGGGGACCCACACCCTGCATGTTCTGTGGATAGAAACATGGAACCATGTGGTGTTGTTGGATGAATAGTCGACTGAATCTGTGAGCCGTTCCAGGAGGGGTTGTTTAACCCCGAGCGCGGGTTGCGCCCAGGTGGCGAGCCGGGATGGTTCACTGCCCAACGGGCTAAGCCCGCCATGGCCCAACAAGTTTGGGGGGGGGGTCCACGGTCCCGCCGGTTCAGGCCAGGCCGGGTTAGATCCTAACAAGGTCGGTCGATGCGAACCGGGTTGGGTGGCCCCCAATGGGCGAGTTGGGTTGGTCCAACCGGGTCGGGCATGACCTGGACCCTCTTCAGCCCAGATATGAATTGAAGGCCATATATTACAAACCAAAAGCCTATTTGATGAGGTGCATGGAAAGTTGGAATCTTGGGGTGAGATGGTTCTTTTGAGATACACCACTTGAGTTTTAGAGAATGTCGGATTACGACTAGGTTGTATCGTACCCGGATCAAATTGGGGCCTCAGCACTAAAATGCCTATAACTCTCAGATTGGGTGTCCAATTTACGTTCCATAAATTGTGTTGGAATCCCAATGACATGACGGATCATTGGGTTACTTCTTATTGGGACTCTATTCTGGTTTAATTACGCCTGATGGATTGAGGAGCGGATCCTCTTAGAATCATGTGTGCTTTGTACAGGAATCCAGGTGCAGGCGGAGATGTGAAGAATGAATACTGATCTTGGGTGGATCATTACCTAGAGATCCTATGTGGATCTGAACATAGTGATCTTGTGTGTATGAGCACCAATCGATCTTATCTGGATCTGCACCTAGTGATCTTGTGTGGATCGGTACCTAGAGATCCTGTGTGAATCAGCACCGATAGATCTTGTGTGGATTAGCACCGAGCGATCCAGTGTGGATCGGCAGTAGAACCCATGAAAGAATAAGATGACCTATCATTAAAACTAATTATATGTACTTCTTTACTTATGTTATAATGGTTTTGAGGTGAGTCTTTTGCATTTTTCTTTGGGATTGAGATCACGCTTTGTGATTTTCCTTTGCAGAATTCTAAGAGACCTTTAGGGTTATTTGGGTCCCTAATGGGTATTATTATACTCACCCATTCACAGGCTTCGCCCACACCTTGATGTGTCTTGTGCATAAAACGAGTAGCTCGGATGAGAGAATAAGATCTAGGACCAGGTGGTACACAGAGGTGATTGGCTAACATGGAGAGTTGTGGAGACAATCCATACCTACCCATCAGGTGGGATCCTTGGAGGATGTTCGTTGGAGTTGTTTTTAAGTTTTCTATTGTAGTTGTAACTTTTCAGTTGTTCATGTATTCGAGACCCTTTACATTCAGTACACACATTTACTATAGTGGTTTTACTTCATGGTTGCATCTTCTTGTGTTCTTGGACTATGTCGTTATATATGATTAAAGGTAATACCTTCCCATTTTAGAGATATGCCTTTCTGGTGCTCAACTCCAACCCCTGGCCTATGGAAGGTGGGCTTGAGGTAGTCACAGCATGGGCCCCAAGGGACATGCCGTGACAAATATGGATACATTCATACTATCTCCTTTATTTTACCTCAAATATAAAATAGATTTATCAACCATAACAGGGTTCTTTCTTATCCCATTTTGGGAATGGATTTTTTAAAATTCCTTTCACATAATAGTGAAAAAACAACAAAAATTCAGATTTTTTTAAATAATATATTCACCTAAAAATTTACATTAACTCACCAAAATCATCTTTTATGTATTTTATAAATTTTACCTGAAGAATCAAGACCAACTTGATATACTAGGGGAGACCATACTATAACTATTGGAGCTAAAATAAAAACACATTTTTCTTATATTAGACATCATATAACTTCTTATGATTATTTATCCATGTCAATATGATTTTTTTGAAGGGTATTTTTTTTCTAGATTCAGAATCGATAAATATAAACAGTTTTTTTCTAGAATTTTAATCCTTTAGGTTTTTAATAAATATTTAAATATTTATATCAATTTATGTTATTAAACTCATTTGATAAAAAATCCCATACATTTTTAGAGTATTATAATTTTTTATTACGATAAATTCATATTTATCAAATAAATGACAACTTGAGTCAAGCCTGTTGAGATAATCAAGAGAAAAAATAACATTTTTAATGAAAATTAACAAAATGAACCCCATGCTTAACATCAAAATATACACCCTGCATTGATGAATCAATTTTACTATTAGATAAATATATTTGAATATTCTTGATTTTCTTGGAGACTTCACCCCATTGTTCCTACGCCTTTGGATTTTTATCGATGGGATTTATCACAACTTTGGATTACTTTACTTCAAATAAGGTACATATATCCCTTTATGACCAGAATTTCATGTCTATTAAGGGAATATATATACTCCATGATACCACATCATGGAGATTCCACTTTTAATATCCATCATCCTAAATTGTACAAATTTTTTATCTGATATTACTTACAAAAAACCATTTATGTTATGACAAAACGTTTTTATTATCTTTAAACACGTGTTCTCAAATACATTGTGGAATTTTTTTTTATTAAATAAACAATAAGATGAAAAGAGGTAGTTAAAAAACAAGAGAAAAAAACTTACTCTTAAAATTATCATTTTCTAATATATTCATCTTAGTATCCAAACATTTATCTTGTATAGAAATATATTCTAGTTTAACCACACATTACCCCCTTTCTCATTTATAAAGTGATTCATTATCTTAAGGTGATTCCTCCTCAAAAGATACACTATATTTTTTATCATATAAATAGTACATAAGCTATCATAATTAGTTCCAATCGAATAAAATACAATTTCATTGATTCCATTAAGATATTGTTTCCTATATATGATTTAGGTATAATATTGACTATAAGAAATGGATTTGTCTTCTACAATTCTAAATGTGATAAATATTTCAACAAAATTTTCTATGAAATATATATACTTCTATAATAGAATTGAAATTTTGGATGTGAAATTTTATTATTTATGGATTCTTCAGAATCAACATCTTTGAATCCCAACAAATAATCATAATGTTTTCTAGATTTAAAAATCTAATTTCCATATTGAATTTAATGACATGACCCAACCCACCAAGTCCCCACCTAGGACGAAATTAACTGGAGAGTGACTATTCAATCCCACCTCTAATCGGCCAGCTGCTAGAGACAAGTGTTGAGTATGAATATCATTAAAATGGGAGATGTTATCCAAAAGTACATGTACACATACATGATCAACCATATACATGAAAAAGTGGAGAGATATAATAAATCTTTTAAAACTAGAGATTAAAAAATTCATGTTCTATTTTTTAGGAAAATTTTCAACGTACTTTTAGGTAATACATTACATATGGAAAAAAATACAAGATTAAAAAAAGTGGAAATAGTGTTTGTAACCAAAAAAATACTGAAAAAATGAAATATTCAAGAGTTCATAACTCTAATTTCCATGAATCACCACTAAAAATTCAATGCCTCTTGACACTAATATTATCCACCAAAACTATGTCCACCAAAGTCAAAATTGATCTTCTTATCATCTAAATAAGAGAAAACACATGTGGGAAAGGTCTATATAGGGGTGACTATAAAAATAATCAATATGAAATCTCAAAAAACTAAAGGGAATAATTAGAATAAAATACTCATCTCAAAAAATCAAAAATAAAAGTAAATTTAAACCAACATCAGATATGATAAATACTAAAAAGCCATTAATAATATGTGTAGAATTCATAATCTCCACAAACAACTATGAATGATGTGCCCTATAACTCCAAAGGTCCCATATCTGATGAAAAGTACAATGTGATACCCCAAAAGAATTGGTGTAGACAGATTGTCCCTTGTTACTGCACTCTACAACCGAGGGGGTACTGACACAAGTGGAGGAACTAATTCCCACCAATGCTCAATGATGGTGGTGTACAAATCTATAGATAGAGCAGTAATTCCATCCGTAATGTGTGGTATAATAATTCTTCCTATGTAAAGTTTAAATGGGACCTTTTACTTGGTGAGACAGGTGAGTACTGACCCTGACACATATATAATGATCAAATACCAATCATTGCTATCTATTGAGAATTAATATTATTGGAATCCATCTCATATCAGCTCACATCATATCTTTGATGTTGAAATATAGGTCAATATCACGTCCTACATAGAATAATTCTCATGATAGGATACTAAAGGGGCCAAATACACGTCTCAAAGAAAGAGATACAAAGGATAAAATGATCTAGGAAAGGTAGATAGTGTGTGAATCATGGACCATAATTCTTGAAATTTTCCAAGGACCTAGTGATATTTTTCTTAGGTGACAACTTGGCTAGCAATGTACCTCCTCATGACATATACCTATGAGGATAAAATAAGTTTATTTACTTAGGGTCATACTCAAGTGATCCCAACATAGGCCTTTACTACTAGGTATTATTAGATAGTGTATAGTCTCAGCCACACAACATGTTATATTTTTCATATCTAAAAACCTATCCTTAATGAGAATCCACGAATCAAGGAATGTGTTCTTCAAGATTACACAATGTGTAGTCTGGTTTTTCATATTTAGTGAAGTCTAGTCTCTCAATATTCTCATGATTTATTGATATACCAAATATGATGTCATATTTACCATTTGACTCACCCTAATCAGACAATATCATTGGCAAATCCATCGATAATAAATTTTGTGCATTTGGTGGCTAGAAATCAGAACTTCAATCTCCCAAGTGAAAACCATCACCCCTCTCATTTCCTTTCTGTGTCCCGATCCGAGGAACTATCATCCCCATTCTAAAAATCTACAAAATTCCATACACAAAACAATGATCCCTATTCATATTCCACATCCTTCATGATTCATGGGGTTTGATCACAGTAGATCTATTTGGGAAAAATCAACTAATCAAACCCATGGGACAACAACGAAGAGCATAAGGAACATAGATCATAGAGTCATATCTCTTTAGAAAGGGAATACCCAATAGTGTCCTTTTTGAACCCTCTAATCCGAGAAACCCCCTCCCCACAAAGTGAAAATAATTCCCAAGAAGGGAAGGAGTTGTTGCCGATTGAGATGATAGATCGTTCCATGGGGAAACACCTTGGTCAAGGATAGTTTGAAACATAAATCCTTCAGCCAGGTGAAGTGCACCCATTCTGCCTACTATGTGATAAATTAGTGATATTACCATTATTGGATGTGATCCCTAGCATTGATAATAAATTAATAAACCATAAAATTTGTACAAAATGGTGCAAAAATAATTTTTAATTTGGATTAAGTTGGGTAATTAAATTCTTTTCCTATGAAAAGAATATAAATCCATGAATTATACAGATAATGAATCCATGAAAAACAATAAAATGCGGGTGGAAGTACACCATATTATAAGACCTATCCTAATAATGGACCAATTTTTGGTGAATATCATGTTTTCTAGAGATGATAATTGATTATTTTGTGTGTTCTTCATCCAACAATGGAATCCCCTTGACCATATTTCATTGATCTACATTACCAAGTTTCATAATTATGATTGGTGTTCCTAGTAGTATAATATCTTATGGTTATGAGGGTAACCCTATATATTTAATATATTAGTCTCTTTATGAGATGACATGATATTTTCAGTTGTTTAATACATTAAATAAATTATTTAATTCATTTATTTAACTCATCGACTAATAACTGTCTTCAACAGAACAACTAAAACTGACAAGACTTATATTGCACCTAAAGTAGACCCCATGTTATGGAAAAATGTATTCTTAGATTTTCTATTTTATGTCCCAATTAATAGGAAAATAATTTATTATAAAAATATACATGTGTGTTATTTAATATTAATAATAAATTTAATATATTAATTCTAGGGTCCTAAAACACCCATAACATTATACCAACTCTAAATGATAAATCATAAGATATATATAGAAATATTCCAATGATCCAACTATGAAAAATAGAGTTGTTAGATTATCCAAAACATCAAAATTATCTCCAAAAAATCATAATCTAATGAAAAAGGTAAGGGTACTGACCTCACACCTGTCTCTCACGCCCCCAAGAGCTCGCATGTACGTTCCCATGACGCTAAAGAACATAAACCAAAGGAATATTATACCCTTGGATGATATTATAATATAAATCCCCCATCACCACCTAGTAATAAAATAATTTATCTCTACCCCTAATATCTAGATCTACCTATTTGATAATTTGCAATGGTGGGGGACATATCTCTTGAACTACCCAACATAGATGACATCATGCACCCATTCCAACTACGGGGGTATAGCCATGTAGTGTGGATCCTCACCAACCAAACATTGAATCTTCAAGGGATAGATGATCATCAGGGATAAATATTTACCCCATCAGTAATACCCCAAATTTTGTAGATGAAAATTATGTTATATATTTTATAGAATAGACAACACCAAGCCTAAATGAATTATTATTATTTAAAAATGATTGTCATAAAAAGGAAATTAAATTGGATACGATGAATGAGACTAAAAAATTTATTATATATGTATAATTTTCCCAACAAATATAATTTTCATGATGAATTACTAGGAAATAAGCACTCATTTATTAATAATGACATTTTGTTCTCAAAAACATTTTTTTCCAAACTGATTTTCTTATCTTTTTGTGAGTAAATATTATAATTATATTCTTAAACTTTTATGAAATTTATTAAATAAAATGAGATTTAATTGTTAAATTATCATATTAAAATTTACTTAGGTTGAATTTTTTTGATTTTTCTGACATGATTGGATATTCAATGAATAGTGAAAATTACCGATTTTTCAAATACTGTGCTTTCATTTCAATAAATAAAGTAATTAAAATGTCCCATTATAAATTGGATTTGTTATCAATGTGAAATAAAAACTATTTAATTTATAATAATGAAATTAATTTCATTTTAATAAGAAATTTTCATGATCTTGGTACAAGTGTATTATTATTCTTAGAAAGAAGATTTTTTTGAAAACTATAGTAAGTGCTGAAATTTTATCCATTTTAATTAACTAAAATACCCTAAGTAAGAAAATATTAAAATTAAACTTATATGAATTTTAATTCATATAATGATAATTTATAGACACATATTTAATATTGGATCATCTCATTTCAGAAAAATTCATTTTCCTAAAATACTAAATATCATCGAGTTTTAAGGGTTTTGTATTAAATTAAACTCTAAAACATCATTAAATTAATTTTCATTAAAAATATTTTTTATTTTATATAATAAAAATTAATTTTAGGTAGTAATTTCATCTTATTTTTTAATCGTAATGAATATTAAAAATAGAAAAAATTAGTTATTAAGGTTACGATCAAATCTGGGTTACCAAGGGGTAAATATATTTATATAAGGGTAAAAATGAAATATCAAATTTATAAAACCCCATTAGTTGTGTGAATTTATACCTTAATACTATTAACTTCTGATATGATATATTCTGAATCCATTTTCAATGAATGTGACATAAAATTATTTTAAAATCTTGAAAAATGCTACTATGCCACTCCACCCACTTACAAATGGAAAACTACTATACTCTCCTCAACCACATTAAAAATACATATGGTCTTGAACACATCTACCCAAATATATTCCTGACTTCTCTTAAATCATCTAATAAGAATTCCTTTTATTGAAAACCCCTTCTAGTAAGTATTTTTGTGAAATCATAAAGAGGTCGTCGAAAGAAGAGGTACCATTCTTTACCATTGAATTTCAATTTTATTTATTTCCCACCCCATTAGATTCCTCTCTATTGACGCTCCTTTTGTCACAGAATCTAAAGATCGGAAAAGGGAATATCTCAGCTGAAAGTGATTCATCCTTTGAAGAAAACATCAAAAATCGACAAAGTCCTGAACAAAGGATCAACAGCAAATCCACCGCGCAAGTGATACCACTGCCGCGCAAGTATACTTGCGCGGCTACCTTGGTCGCGCAGGTGACTTGCGCGACCTAATTGGTAACCGCCCGGTAACCGCCCTGGGTCTTCTTTTGCCTATAAATAGACCCTGTGGGCCCCCATTAAAAAAAGGATCTGTTTCCAGAAACTCGGATTGAAGCTCTCGACGCCCAAGTCTCTTCTCAAAGCTTCCGGAACACTTCTAAGGTAATTTATTACCTAGAACGGAAGATCTAAAGAGAAGAAGGAAGGCCTAAGTGTTGAAACTTTTCAAACACTTGTGCGCCGACTTAATTCCTTCAATATAACTTGCGCGTCCCTTCTCTGGAAGAACCTCAAGAGGATTGTAAAGGGTTTTCTAAAGAGTCGCTCAAGCATTTCAATGCTGGTTGAAAATCGCGCAAGTACCACTCATGTCGCGCAAGTATACTTGCGCGACCAATACTTGCGCGCCGCCGCAGGACTTGCGCGCCTTTAAAGACTTGCGCGCCCCTATCTTTTTGGGTGCCCATCTTGCCCATTTTACCCCTCTTATGCCATTTCACCTTTCCTATTCAAGATTCAGTCTTCAAGATACTCTTCAAAGCCATTTATGGCATGATTTCTTGATTTGACATCCTTGTCTGAAAGGAATTCTGTGAAATATCTCTCAAAGTCTAGTGATTTAAATATATTTATGTCACCAAAGATTGAGAGTTCATTCATTCAACCTCATCCTTTAAAATGAGAGAATCCTTAACCTGGGTCTCCTTTTCAGGAATAATCCCGAGTTATAAAACCCTTGATCTGGGCATCCTCCTCAGGAGTAAGCCCCAAATCTTAATCTTTAACCTCGGTTTCCTTTTCAGGAATAAAACTCAGTCATAACCTTGGGCTTCCTTTTCAGGAATAAGCCCCAAGTCCCCTTAAAACTTCTATTAACCAGTCATAAATTACCTTTTGATTTGGGTTTCCTTTTCAGGAATAAAACCCAATCATAAGTCCCCTCCTAACTTGGGCATCCTCCTTAGGAGTAAGCCCCAAGATTAGAGTATTCAAATCTCCATGAAGCACATATAACTTTGTGGACCCTGTTCATGGATTTTCTCCCTAAAAGTAAATCTTAAACCTTCGTCTATCTGGGCAATCATCTATACATAAGCCCCAAAACAAATTCTTATGATTGAATCTTTTATGGCACAATTGTCTAAATTTTACCAATACCTCTTGTTTCTCACACCGAGCATGACTCACGTGAGCTTAGAGTGTAAAAGTAATTATGACATTCATCTTTGAGCCATCAATCATAAACATCATATCCCATTCCTTGAACTACGTGGGTTCTGATTCCTTTTCCAAAAGAAAGGATATGTAGGTAGCCCATTTATGGGTTCGATCCCAACTTTGAAATAATCTCTATCCTTCTGAATGACAATAAACTTCAAGTGCCCCACTGAGTGGCTTTAAAACCAGCCTGGTCATCATAAATGACCAAGAGACTTTTATATAAATGTTTTGAAGGATACCATTGACCAAGAATCTCTAAACAAATATAGATGATTCTACATTGATGAAGAACCTCGAATACATATAAAAGATTCTCTAAATTTCTTGCATATTTAATCATTGATTGTTAAAACTAAAGGAAAGCTCATTTTATACTTGGTAATGTAATAAGGATTCACGAACTTAACTTAAATCTATAAAGAGAGTCCCGGAGTAGACAATAATTCCCCTCAAAAAGGTGTGATGAGTCCGACCTCCCATCCTCTCGACCAATGAAAATTCCCAAGCCTCATTAGTCCACAAGCTAATGAGCGCCTGCCTTTGGAAAGTAGGTCCAAACGGATGTGGAATCATTGGATGTTTCCAGTTCTACGAACAAACCCGTTAGAAACCGATCGGAACGTTTGAATCTCCCGTCCAGGAGGTCATCCCCGGATTCCGCGCGAAACAAAAATGGTGAACCCGACGTGAATCCTTAACCAAGTGAAAGTGATGTTCTTCTTATTTGTTAGGCCCCTTGGGCCAACAAAGCAATCATTAACATATGCTCATCCAAAAAATACAGTGGCCGGATTCATCTTGATTATGTCTGTTACATGGAAAAGGAACTCTTTTTTTAAGATCTTCTGCAAAAATGGCTTTCCTTAAATTCACCCCTGTGAATACTGCTGCTGTGAACACCTCTACTGTGAGGTCTGCTGCTGTGAAAACCAATGCTGCTACTCCTGCTGGAACGTCATCCGCTCTGAGGATGACATCACCAACTCAGCGTCTTCAACGCTGTGTTTCTAATGCACTGGTTAAGGAGTACCGTCGCAACGGTACTATCCCAACTCTGGAGGCCGCTCGTCAAGCCCTCCATGTTAACAATTCTACCTGGTCGTCCGGACAATGGTGACCAGCAATCAAGAAGCAGGCGTTGCTGACTACCGTCTCCAACCGTTTCGGGTCGTTATCCCCGGAACGCAATTTCCATTTACTCCCTTACTCCGAGGAAGTGAATGAGCAGGTCCCTCGGGGCCTTAATTCAAAAAGACAGGATTCCTTCCTGAGGGCTCCCATCAACAATCGCCGCCAGACTCGTGCGGTAGTGCGCCCTCAACATGATGAGGGTACCGACTCCAGGCATTCAGCTCAGGTTCCTCGAACCCGAGCAGGCAAGATGAACCGCCAGAGACGGAATCCGGTTAACAATAGGCAGGTTGTCGTCCCTGCCATCTCCGGAGAAGTCCACCAACCTAACTTGGTGGCAAACAACGAGCAGGCACACACACCTGCCCGTTTTAATTCAGTTGTCCAGCAGACTCGTCTGACAACATCAAGCCGATCCCGCCAGGCAATTCCGGCGGAGTACCATAGGCAGGAACATACACCTGCTTATACATCATCAGTTAGTCAGCAGGCTCGTCTGACTACATATGATGGATATCTTCAACCGCGTTTGGCGAAGTGTAATCAGCAGGCACATACACCTGCTAATACTAATCAGGCCTACCAACAGTCTCGCTTGGTAGCGCACGGAGAAGTCAGTCGGAAAGTCCCGACGACAAACAGGGGGCAGACTAAACTCTCTGCCTCCACACTTGAGTACTGTCAGGATTCACTGACAGGAAAAGGAGGACAGGAGCAGGCACATACACCTACTCCAAGCCCGGAATGGACGTATATCCCTGTTCTGGCGGCTGAAGTCACCAAACATATTTTGTCAATGGTGAAAGAGCAGAAGCAAATTCCTGCTCATATTCTGGATGCTTGCCAGGATATCATAACAACTCCAGCATCATCTCAGGGACAGACACATAAATCTATCCCTAGCAATGGAGTGACACATCAACGATTCACTCCGGAACAGACACACACATCTGTTCCAGTCCAAGAGGGTTATGGGGCATACTCCCCCATATCATACGGACAACCAAGTCAGGCACATACACCTAATTTGAGCGATGATCGTCAGCCTAACCTGACCATCTTTCCTGATCAGGCACATACACCTGCTCAGAGCAATCACTTTTGTCATCAAGTGGTTTCTAAAGCGAGTAAGAAGGCATCTAAGAAAAAGATCCGCCCAGCATAGTCAGGAGATCAAAGTCCAATCTGCAACCAAGCCTTGCTCGATGCTGGAGTTCTTGAAGCCCTCAGACATTTATCTGTCAGAATTCAAGATTCTACTCCCTCAGTTCCCAATAACAGGAACATTAATTTTGAAGGTCTTCAACAGACACTTCCTCATGAAGACTTGCTTCATGAAAATTCGGTCAATCTTGAAGTTTCTTCTTCAGATGAGAACCACAGGAACCCTCTGTGTGGTCAGAAGGCCAAGGAGCAAGAGATTTCATCTTTTGCTGTAACCCATCATGATGGTCCTCTTCATGGTGATGAACTTCGCTGCGAAAGTCCTCTCCGCAGTAGTGATTCACGTTGTCTCGAAAATTCTTCAGAAGGCAATGTAGTGACGAGAAAGCCCTCCTATCTCAAGGCACTTGCAAACGTAAAACCAGTCATGTATGATGCTTTACTATCGGCAGGTGAAACTCTTTCTCCATCAGAAGATAGCCTGGGGTTCAGGTTATTCTCCGAACCTTCCCTGGGTCATTCATCTTCCAGCATGAATAGTGATTCCTCTACCAATCTTGATGAATCCGATGAAGCAACAAGGAAACACCAACTCTGGTCCAAACAGGTAGAAGAATCTTCATTTAATGATAAAGAGGAAATGCTGAACATGAGGAAAAAACTGGCAAAAGGTGAAGTACCAGTCATGTTTTGGCCTTTGGCTGATTCCCAGTACGACATTCCAAAGATGTTGACGGATGATGGAATCCATGATATTCGTCTCAACATATGAAAAACTCTTTGTCAATTAAAGAAGAAGGTATTATCTTACGATGAATATGAAAATCATCTTAAGATAATAGAAGGGTTACAACGCCAGATTGATTTGGCATCTCTATCAGTCTCTCGGTATCCGAAGGCTGAAAAGCAACAGAGAACCCTTCAACGTTCATGCCTTGGTGCACTAAGAAGATTGCGTCAGTTAATTTCCAATGCTCCATCTAATGTTCATATCAGAGGATGGGGTGTTCACGGAGCACTACATTTCACAGTGCTTTCCGTTCAGCAAAGCCCGCTGAAAATGGTCTCATGCAATGTTATTGCCCATGGCCGGCCACAGTCAATGGGCTTTGTTCATAATCAAAAGATTGCTCGAGAACAAGCTTCAACTAGTTCCTCTCAAAATCAAGTATATAGAGAACAGGTTGTTGAATTGCTCCTACATCAAGCAGGCGAGAATATTGCACAAGCCTCTCGTCTGGAGCAAACACGTCATCAAATGACAGAAGTTTCGGAAATCATCCAACGGTCTGTTGAACCAGGTGATAAAAGTGGATACGGGTTAATGCATCCAGCTAATTTCCGAACTAAGATTCGCAAGATCAAGAGAGATTTCAAAAAGATATCAGACATAGCATGTCAAGAGACACCCCAGCTTGCCAGACTGGGGACTTCTCTAACCTAACCCTTAGAATCAACGAATGGGATTCGAGGAGTTGAGCGGAAGCAGCAGGAACACACCCAGTCCACCGGACTGGGGACTTTTTCAAATCTTCAATCCTTCCCTCAGAGAAAGTCAGTATTCTCTCGATTAGGGAATAAGCCTCAAGAGGAACGAAGAGCCAAGCTGTCAGGAGATTCTCTCCAAGTGACGGTTCTCCAAGAAATTCCTGAGGGATCAAGTCAACGGAATGCCATGTCTCATCATGGACATAGAAGGAGACAATATCACAGAAATGCTGATAGAAATAATTCCATGCAATATGCATCCATTAATGTCATAAATGGTGTTGCTGCTGATTCACCAGATGAGGCTCAATCAGAGGGATCAGACGAAGAGGTTCCTGCTCAAGAAGTCGCGCACACAGACCTAAATGAAGAAGGTGTGCACACACGTAATCAAAGGCTTACCCAAAATTTGGGTATTCCTTCAAGTAACCCACTTCCCCCTCTCCGAAAAGGATCCAATAAGGGGAAAGGTAAGAATCAGGTTACTTCTCACCCTTCCTCTGAAGGAGGTCAATCGCTCTCATTAGAGCAAAGGTTTGCACAACAGGAGGAAGAAATTAAAGAATTAAGAAGGTTGAATGCAGAACTACTTCAGAATAGTCTTCTTCTTAAGAATGCTGAAGTCCGACAGCCGAAGGAATTTGTTGTAACTACTGAGATGGATCAAGAATATCCTCCTTTGTCAGTACACCCACAGAGGTCTAATCCTACGGGTCAAACGCAACAACGGTTGGCAGCACTACCATCAGTTGCAGCACCAACCACCACGTCTGTCCAAACTCCATTCATTGAACCTACCCAAAACCAAGTTCTACCTGACGTTTCTCAAAAGTTAATAACTACTATTGAGTCATTAACAGCTCGGTTAGAAACTATGGAAGGGAAACGGGCGCAAGTTCAACCTGAAAGGAAAGTTTACCCTGAATGGGTAGATTCAATTTCTCCTCCATCCAGTTTTGGAAACCCTATTTTCCCTACTTTCAATGGATCAGGAGACCCTGAACAACATTTAACGCATTACGTATCTTGTTGTGATCCTATGATGAGAACTCCAGAGCAGCAAGAAGCAGTGAAACTCAGATGCTTTGTGCGAACCTTGCAAGGACCAGCTTTTGTCTGGTATACAAGCTTGAAATCCCGGTCAGTCATCGGATGGGAGGATCTTTGTCAAAAATTCCTTCTTCAGTTTAGCTCAACTTTGCCAAAAACGATAGTTTTCGATCTTACAAACTGCAAGCAAAGGGAGAATGAAAGAGTCTCTGATTTCATTGCTCGTTGGAAGGGATTAACGTATTCCTTGAGTTTATCACTCCCTCAGGAGGAATTGTAGCCAATCTGTGTGGAAAATTTGCGTGACAAATTACGCACGCCATTGATCCCTGTGAAATACACAGGAGGGTTTCAAGACCTTACTTCAATCGCTCAACAGATTGAATATTCCCTTATACAGGATAAGGTTAAATCTCGTGTAATTCCATCAGCTCCAGGAAGAAGAATGGGTAAAGCAGAAACTGCTACAGTTATGCTTAAACAGGCACCTGTACCTATTTCTACTTCAAAAGCTTCATCTTATCGAAGAGCTCTACCTCCTGAACGCCAACAACAAAGGCTATTTCGTCCAAATGATCAAAAAGATCAACGACGAAAACAATTTGAGGATATGAAGAGTAAAACATACTCTTTCCGAAGTGAGCAAGTTCCTGGTTACTTCATTTCAGCTCTGGAAAATAATTTGGTTCAATTACCAGTGCCCGAGAGGCCAAACAAGGAAGGAAATGAAGACCGTCCCAATTATTGTCCCTTTCATCAAATGTTGGGGCATACCATCCAGGAGTGTTTTGTCTTTAAAGACCTCCTGCAAAAGATGGTCGACTTGGGACAAGTCAAATTGAAGGGTTCTTCAGCTCATGTAGCGTGTATTACCGCTACAGATCCAGAAGAAGGAGGCGAGTGGCAGGAAGTCAAAAGCAAAACTGCGAAAAAATATGATGATTGGATGGTCAGAAAGACAATCAATCGGACCCATTCCATTTTGCGAACACAATTGAAGAAGCCAATTGTGTCTCCTACAAAAGCTGCAGTAAAGCCTCCATCAAAGGACAAATCCTCAAAAGGGCAGTGCAATTCAAAGAAGAAAGAGGAATCAGGAGAAGATGAGTATGCATCAAAGCCTAAATTGTCTTTGACTCTGGCAGATTTCATGCCATCTACTTCAAAGCCACGGGCACCATCCCACCAAACGACACAGCCTAAACAGGCTAACCAGGCAAAGTCTTTATCAGACGAAGAGTTAATCTTTGGTTCTATTAATATGATTCAATTAACAGATTCATATTCCAGTCTTGATGAGCCTGAATTCCCTGTATCAAATAAGGGAACCCGAGGAAGTTCTAGAGGTTCAGGATATAGGGGAAGACGTGGATCTTTCCGAAGCCACTACTCTAATTCTACCCCTGCTAGCACTGTATATGCAGCAGAAACTCGTGGTAGAGCCCTTCAGCGAGCGCAAAAAGAACAAGCAAGTTCTTCTGCCAATGGCCAATTCAGCTTCGGCACAGTTATTTTGGAAGACCGATTAAAGGTTCCATCTTCTTTATCTCAACAAGTAAATGGATCTAATTAGTCTAATTTTCCAAAACCAAAGATGTTGCCAACTTCAATACAAGATGCATCAGCTTCCAAAGCATCTGCTTCCAAGGTACCTGCTAAACCGCATATTCCTATTGGGAAACGCAGGCCTCTAGATCAAAAGTATGATATATTGAAACACTTGGCCCAAGTACCAGCCAAATTATCAATTTTGGATGCTTTGAATCTATCAAGAGATCTTCGAGAAGCACTCATCGAAGCTTTGTCAAGTCCTCAGGAGTTTGAAGCTGAAATTGCTGCAGCTGAAATTTATCACATAGAGAGTAATCCTGAAGAATGTAATGCAGTGATATCTTTTACTGATAAAGATGAAGATGATGTTGTGCATGGGCACATAAAACCTTTGTACTTATCTGTCAAAGTCAATGGTATAGATGTTCGAAGAGCTTTTATTGACAATGGTTCAGGAGTCAACCTCATGCCCATTCGTACACTTCGTCGATTGGGCCTCACGGAATCTGATTTATCTCCTTCTACCATGATGTTGCAAGGATATGATAAAAATGAACAAGAACCACTGGGAGAAGTTACGCTCAGAACTCAGTTTGGAGATCTTGTTTCCAATTCGGATTTCATGATTGTTGATCAAGACTCAGCTTTCAATATCTTGCTTGGAAGACCCTGGCTACATCAGCATGTAGCTATTCCGTCATCATACCATCAATGTCTCAAATACTGTTTCGATGGTCAAGTTGGAACATTGTATGGTGATAAGGCCCCGTTCAAGACATGTGAGTCTCAATACATTGAGGCGGAATTTTATCACATGAAGGGAAGAGACAAATCTACAATGAAGGAAATTACCAAAGTTAATGCTCCATATGGTTTGGAAAAAATTCCAATAAATCCATTTTCACATGTGAGTACAGATTATGTGTTACCTATCAGTCAAATTGAAAAAATAGGCCCAGATCAAAATACTCTTATGGAAAGATCCATAATGTCAATTACGGCAATCGAGCCAGACAACATGGGAGAAATTGGTAACTTACCAAGCAGTGATGAAAGCATAAGTGGTGACGTTTTCATTTCGTCTGCTGAAATCCAACAAGTCTATACTTCGCTAATCAGGCCAGAAGAAGTTATAGCAACACCAGAGGTGAATATTGATGTCGATTCTCAATCCATCATCTCCTCTTTATTTCCCAAAGAAGACCCTTTATCATCAATAGGGTCGGAAATGGAAGCTTCTTCTTCAAAATGTGAAAATTTTGACATCTCTTATGATCATGAGAATTTTGTTTTTTCATCTACTTTGCAAGTAGAAACGGAAGAAATAACACATGATGAAGAGGAAGAGGAAGATCTTAGAGATGCTCCTCCAGCATTTGAAGAGGGTATCTCTACCACTGTGGATGAACTCAGAGAAGTAAATCTGGGTACAGAGAAAGATCCACGCCCCACTTTAATTAGTGCGGCCATGACCCTTGAAGAACAAGAGATGTATATTTCTTTTCTAAAGAAAAATAAAGATATTTTTGCTTGGAATTATATAGAGATGCCTGGCCTTGATCCTAATGTTGCCACCCATCATTTGGGTTTGCCAAAAGAACATCGAGGTTTCAAGCAAGCTGCGAGAAGAACACACCCAACCTATGCTGCCAAAATCGAGGCTGAAGTGGATAATCTTATCAAAGCTAACTTCATCAGAGAAGTTCAATATCCCAAGTGGTTGGCTAATATTGTCCCTGTAAAGAAAAAGAACGGACAAATTAGGGTTTGCATCGATTTCAGAGATCTTAATCGGTATTGTCCCAAAGATGATTTTCCAGTTCCGATTACAGAACTCTTAATTGATGCGACGACTGGATATGAAGTACTTTCTTTCATGGATGAATATTCTGGATATAATCAGATCCGAATGGCCCCAGAAGATGAGGAATATACAGCCTTCAGAGCTCCTCAAGGTGTGTTTTGTTACCGGGTGATGCCCTTTGGTTTAAAGAATGCAGGTGCAACATATCAACGCGCCATGCATCGTATCTTCAAACCTTTTCTAGGGAAATTTGTTGAATGCTATGTAGATGATTTGGTGGTTAAATCCAAACAACGTTTTGATCACTTGGATGATTTGGAAGTCATATTCCAAAAGCTTCGACAACATAATTTGAAGATGAACCCCTTAAAATGTGCTTTTGGGGTAACCTCAGGAAAATTCCTCGGCTTTGTTGTACGCCATCGTGGTATTGAAGTCGATCCTGAGAAGACCAAATCAATCCTTGGTATGTCACCTCCTCAGAATTTGAAAGAATTAAGAAGACTTCAAGGACACTTAGCCTATATTCGGCGTTTCATCGTCAATTTGGCAGGCAAAAGTTTACATTTTACCAAATTATTGAAGAAAGGAGTCACTTACCAGTGGACTAAAGAATGTCAAGAAGCATTTGATGTTCTCAAGAAATACCTCTTGAGTCCACCAGTACTCATGCCACCTGTTGAGGGTAGGCCTCTTATCCTCTATATGACAGCTTTAGAGCGATCATTGGGTGCCTTTCTCGCTCAAAAGAATGATGCTGGGAATGAAAATAGTCTCTACTATCTCAGTAGAACTATGCTTGAAGCAGAAACCCGGTATTCGAGTATTGAAAAGTGCTGCCTAGCATTAATCTTTGCAGTTCAGAAACTGAGACACTACCTGCAACATCACGAGGTCCAATTGGTATCTCGTAATAATCCACTCAAATTCATCCTTAGTCGTCCAATGCTTACAGGACGTCTGGCAAGGTGGGCGGTTATTCTACAGCAGTTCGACATCCAGTATGTGTCTTAAAAGGCAATTAAGGGCCAAGCTCTGGCTGATTTCCTAGCTGAACATCCTTCAGTGGAAGACACGTATTCAGATATCGAACTCCCTGATGAAGACATTTTCTCTATTCAAGAGAGTCTTCAAACATGGGAAATGTATTTTGATGGTGCTTCTAGAAGTCCAACAGGGAAGAAAATGGAAAATCCTAAATTCAACAAAGTTGGTTTAGGAATTGTGCTCATTTCTCCAGATAAGGCAATGTTACCTTATTCCTTTTTATTGTGGGAAGGTGGTACCAATAATGAAGCTGAATACCAAGCTCTCATTGCAGGCTTGGAGTTAGCACTTCAAGCACAAGTGAATCACTTAAAGGTGAAAGGTGATTCAGACTTGGTAATCAAACAAGTCAATGGGGATTATGCCATCAGAAAAGAAGAATTAATCCCTTTGTATGATTACGTCAGAGAGTTAATGTCGGAATTCCCTTCAGAACCGACATTTTCTTATGTCCCAAGATCACAAAATGCTCAAGCTGATGCACTGGCTAATATAGCCACAGCTTTAGCAGATCCAAATCAGGAAGAGACAACCATCGGTATTGCCCACCGTCGTGCAATTTCACCTTATGTTCAAGTCAGAACAGAGGAAATTAATGAAATTAGTCCTATTCCTGAACCGTATGGTCATAATACAGGATGGATGTCACCTATCAAGGAATACCTTCAAAATGGAACACTTCCACCTGATAGAGCCGAGAAAGAACAAATTCGGCGACGTGTGGTCAATTTTACTCTTTATGATGGTCCAAACCACCTCGAGAAAATTCTCTACAAACGTGGTTTTGATGGAGTTCTCTTCAGATGTATTGATGGTGAAGAGACAATGGCTGTCATAAAAGAAGTGCATGCAGGAGTCTGTGGTGCCCACCAGTCTGGACATAGACTGTCTGATCAAATTCGAAGGCTTGGATACTTCTGGCCTTCAATGATACAAGATTGTGTTAATTTCACATAGAAGTGTCATTCATGCCAAGTATATGCCAACTTCATTCATCAACCTCCAGAGTTGCTTCATACAGCTAAATAATCATGGCCATTTTCCACATGGGGAATGGATGTGGTGGGACCTTACCCTTCAGCTACGGCCAAGCAGTTTAAGTACATTCTTACTGCTACTGATTTATTTTCCAAATGGGCAGAGGCAGTACCTCTCAAAGAAGTCACTTCTAAATGCATAGTTAGCTTCATCAAGTCTAACATCATATCTAGATTTGGTGTCCCTCATACCATATTGGCGGACAACGGCACCAACTTCTGTTCTTCTGAGGTAAAGAAATTGTATCAAGAATACAACATTAAGTCCAACCATTCATCTCGATATCATGCAGCGGCTAATGGCCAGATAGAGGCCTTCAACAAGACTCTTTCAAACATACTGCAAAAGATGGTGGATAAAGATAAGAGGTCATGGCCTGATAAACTCTATCATGGTTTATGGGCTTATCGGACTACCACTCGCAATGCAACGCGGTCTACTCCATATTCATTGGTATATGGAACAGAAGTAGTCTTACCAATTGAAGTTCAATTGCCCTCACTCAGAATAGCCATTTGTGATCAGTTATCAACAGATGAGAAATCCCAAAAGCAGTTGAATGAATTGGAATAGTTAGATGAGAAGAGATTGTGCACTTTGCACCACTTGGAAATCTATCATAATCGGATAGCACGAGCTTTTAACAAAAAAGTTCGTCTTCGTTCATTCATTCAGGGAGAATTGGTATTGGTTCTCAGAACACCAATGATACCAGGAAAGAAGCCTCCCAAGCTTGAAACAAAATGGGAAGGACCTTATTCAATACATAAGGTCTACTCTAATGGAGCGTATTCTCTGATTTCAATGGATAGAGAACACATCACGACTCCAACTAATGCCAGATTTCTGAAGAAGTATTTTGTATAAACACAAAATATTGTTCCCAGAACCAATACTCTTACATTTGGTTCATACAGCAATGGTCCAGTATGACCTTAAACTGCAACTTCGTCCAACATGACGTTAAACTGTGTCACCTTCAATGTCCAAGATGACATTAAACTATATTGTGTCCTAGCAACATTACATTAAACTGTGTGGCACTTTCATCGTCCAGCATGACGTTAAACTGTAAAAAGTCCTCAGAACTGATATCCTCATATTGGTTCACCTTAGTCCTAGCTACATGACTTTAAACTGTACAGCACCAGTTCGTCCTTGCTATATGACGTTAAACTATATAGCAATGGTCCAGTATGACCTTAAACTGCATCATCCCTGGTCCATGTATATGACCATGAACTATTTGAAAATCCCTTATGTCCAGCAAGACGTTAAACTGTGACGTCCTAAATTACATGACACTAAACTGTATAAAAGTCCCTCACGTCCGGAAAGACGTTAAATTATATAATCTCAAAAGTCCAGTATGACATTAAAACTGCACCATTCACGGTCCATGCATATGACCTTAAACTATTCGCACCTTCGTCCGACATGACGTTAAAATGATACACTCTTTTGTCCTTACTGCATGACATTAAACTGCACAGTCCCCCTTTCATCCAATATGACGTTAAACTATTTTATCCCCATCGTCCTAACTACATGACGCTAAACTGTACAGAAAATTCTTGATAGGTCCTACATGACATTAAACTGTATTTTGTCCCTGCTACATGACACTAAACTGTGCAGCACCAATAGTCATAACTGCAAGACTTTAAACTGCATAGTCCCCTTCTTTATATCCTACATGACATTAAACAGTACATCGTTAAGGTTGTTATTACCTCTTGTTTCTCACACCGAGTATGACTCACGTGAGCTTAGAGCGAACATCAACCATAACACTCCCTTTGGGCCACTAACCATGTGTATGTCCCAACAATATTTTTTATTAGATCATTGTCCACAAGAACAACTTGATCATTGATTCATTCTTTAATTGAACTACATGGACTTTGATCCTTGCCCTCCAGGCTGGGTATGTAGGCAACCTCCCAAGGTTCAAGCCCAAAAACAATCTCTTCACATCGGTTCACCACCATCTCATATGATGATGATTTGTGAAACCGCCCCTGGAATCAATATCTTTACATTGATTCACTTTCGTCATTTTTATATGACGTTAAACTATACAACACTTTTGTCCGGTACGACAATAAACTACAATATTCTTTGATTTCCTCATTTGAGAAGGAACCATTATTAACATTGATTCTTTTTCAATCATGGTTTTCATTTTCAAAAGACTACGTACATACATGGTAATGCCTAAACTTTTTATCTTAGGTTAAAACCATCATTGCACTAAAGTCCCCTTTTCACCTTTCACATGTACGAACCAAATTTGTACAAAGGGTAGTTATAGAACTACGTGGACTTGATTCCCATCCTTATGGGATACGTAGGAACATTCGAGTGTCCCTAGAATCCAGTCCCAAGTCTTTTGGGCCTAACCCCAAATTTCACTTTCAGTCCCTTGGCTGAAAAGTCTTCATGAAAACACACACTGTGTATTCATTATTATGTTCCGAATTATATGACCTTAAACAAAGATCACTCATACTTTCGTCCTGCACGACGTTAAACTACATTTCAAGAACTACGTATGGCTTGATTCTCATTCTTATGAGATACGTAGTGAAGTCCAAAATTTCAATTTAGGACCCAGCCACAACATGATTCTGGTTTTCATTGACCTATGTATCTCTATATACATTGGACAATACCCATCTTTATGTATTATAATCCTAACCTTAAATATTTTCAGATCTTCATAACCCTTTTCATGACTTCTAGTCACAAAAATGTCAAACTTCTGAGAATTCTTTTGCCTGACTATGCAGCACGTGCCCATAGGTGGCCTTGCATAAACAGTCCACATAACAGACTTGTCATCCAAAAGATGCTATTTTTTTTTAACTATGCAGCCAATGCCCATAGGTGGCCCTGCATATTTCAACCCCCTAACGGGTTTTGTTAAATAATAGTAACTTCATTTTTGGGAAGAATGCCTCTTTTTTCCTTATTTGTCTTAAACGACAGTATGTAGGGATCCGCAAAAATAGCCATCCTTAACGTATTTGTCCCATATCCTTTTTCATGATCTGAAAGTATTCAAGTCTATGGTTTATTCTTCTTCCCTACGTTTGGGTCAGACCTTCGTAGGAGTGATATTCATCCAGTTCTTCGATATTCTTGTTTGGAAATATCTTCTACATATTCAAGTACCTCTTTCCATACAACAAACTCTATGCTTTAGAAAATTTGAATCTCCATAAACTTTCACTGGCTTTTAGCACTAGGAAAGTAAATTTCTGGGAGTTCTTTTGCCTGAGTATGCAGCACGTGCCCATAGGTGGCCTTGCATAAACAGTCCACATAACAGACTTGTCAGCCAAAAGATGCTATTTTATTTGACTATGCAGCCAATGCCCATAGGTGGCCCTGCATATTTCAACCCCCTAACGGGTTTTGTTAAATAATAGTAACTTTATTCTTGGAAACTACTTCTTCTAATGCCTTTTAGCTATTTTTCATATCATTCCTCAGATTCAAATATTCTTAAGCCATAGTTTACATTTTTTCTCTCATACTTGAGTATGGTAATATGTTTTCATATAAATTGTCAAGGAATTGAATCCATTTTTAATCCATTTTCGGTCAAAGCTATTTCGACCTTAAACATTAGCCCCTTTATGTCCAGCATGCATGACTTTAAACTGCCCACAAAAGACAAAGGAACTCTGAATAAAAGTCAAGTTCCAGCACACTTGCGTGCTGCCTTCTGCGCACTGAAGACTTGGAAACCACCTTTTCCTTTGGATGTCTTTGATTTCCTCAGAGTCAAATCCTCATTTCTCTCCGGATCCAACTCTGAGGGGGGAATTTTGTTGACGCTCCTTTCGTCACAGAATCTAAAGATCGGAAAAGGGAATATCTCAGCTGAAAGTGATTCATCCTTTGAAGAAAACATCAAAAACCGACAAAGGCCTGAACAAAGGATCAACAGCAAATCCACCGCGCAAGTGATACCACTGCCGCGCAAGTATACTTGCGCGGCTACCTTGGTCGCGTAGGTGACTTGCGCGACCTAATTGGTAACCGCCCGGTAACCGCCCTGGGTCTTCTTTTGCCTATAAATAGACCCTGTGGGCCCCCCATTAAAAAAAGGATCTGTTTCCAGAAACTCGGATTGAAGCTCCCGACGCCCAAGTCTCTTCTCAAAGCTTCCGGAACACTTCTAAGGTAATTTCTTACCTAGAACGGAAGATATAAAGAGAAGAAGGAAGGCCTAAGTGTTGAAACTTTTCAAACACTTGCGCGCCGACTTAATTCCTTCAATATAACTTGCGCGTCCCTTCTCTGGAAGAACCTCAAGAGGATTGTAAAGGGTTTTCTAAAGAGTCGCTCAAGCATTTCAATGCTGGTTGAAAATCGCGCAAGTACCACTCA
Organism: Viscum album; assembly: GCA_963277665.1. NCBI lineage: Eukaryota > Viridiplantae > Streptophyta > Magnoliopsida > Santalales > Viscaceae > Viscum > Viscum album. Next base: position 393,714,720 of record OY728151.1, on the reverse strand, counting down.
TGTCGTGCAAGTATACTTGCTCGACCAATACTTGCGCGCCGCCGCAGGACTTGCGCGCCTTTAAAGACTTGCACGCCCCTATCTTTTTGGGTGCCCATCTTGCCCATTTTACCCCTCTTAAGCCATTTCACCTTTCCTATTCAAGATTCAGTCTTCAAGATACTCTTCAAAGCCATTTATGGCATGATTTCTTAATTTGACATCCTTGTCTGAAAGGAATTCTGTGAAATATCTCTAAAAGTCTAGTGATTTAAATATCTTTATGTCACCAAAGATTGAGAGTTCATTCATTCAACCTCATCCTTTAAAATGAGAGAATCCTTAACCTGGGTCTCCTTTTCAGGAATAATCCCCAGTTATAAAACCCTTGATCTGGGCATCCTCCTCAGGAGTAAGCCCCAAATCTTAATCTTTAACCTGGGTTTCCTTTTCAGGAATAAAACTCAGTCATAACCTTGGGCTTCCTTTTCAGGAATAAGCCCCAAGTCCCCTTAAAACTTCTCTTAACCAGTCATAAATTACCTTTTGATTTGGGTTTCCTTTTCAGGAATAAAACCCAATCAGAAGTCCCCTCCTAACTTGGGCATCCTCCTTAGGAGTAAGCCCCAATATTAGAGTATTCAAATCTCCATGAAGCACATATAACTTTGTGGACCCTGTTCATGGATTTTCTCCCTAAAAGTAAATCCTAAACCATTGTCTATCTGGGCAATCATCTATACATAAGCCCCAAAACAAATTCTTATGATTGCATCTTTTATGGAACAATTGTCTAAATTTTACCAATACCTCTTGTTTCTCACACCGAGCATGACTCACTTGAGCTTAGAGTGTAAAAGTAATTATGACATTCATCTTTGAGCCATCAATCATAAACATCATATCCCATTCCTCGAACTACGTGGGTTCTGATTCCTTTTCCAAAAGAAAGGATACGTAGGTAGCCCATTTATGGGTTCGATCCCAACTTTGAAATAATCTTTGTCCTTCTGAATGACAATAAACTTCAAGTGCCCCACTGAGTGGCTTTAAAACCAGCCTGGTCATCATAAATGACCAAGAGACTTTTATATAAATGTTTTGAAGGATACCATTGACCAAGAATCTCTAAACAAATATAGATGATTCTACATTGATGAAGAACCTCGAATACATATAAAAGATTCACTAAATTTCTTGCATATTTAATCATTGATTGTTAAAACTAAAGGAAAGCTCATTTTATACTTGGTAATGAAATAAGGATTCACGAACTTAACTTAAATCTATAAAGAGAGTCCCGGAGTAGACAATAATTCCCCTAAAAAAGGTGTGATGAGTCCGACCTCCCATCCTCTCGACCAATGCAAATTCCCAAGCCTCATTAGTCCACAAGCTAATGAGCGCCTGCCTTTGGAAAGTAGGTCCAAACGGATGTGGAATCATTGGATGTTTCCGGTTCTACGAACAAACCCGTTAGAAAACGATCGGAACGTTTGAATCTCCCGTCCAGGAGGTCATCCCCGGATTCCGCACGAAACACTCTCCAAACATTATGATATAATAAAATCTATATTTTCGATATAATAAGATTTTATTATCTGATTTTAATGATCTACATCCATATCTTATTCCATCAAATGGAAAAACAAAACCGTCATTTCTGTATACGGAGAACTACAACCTTGCAAGCTGATGTAATTCACTTTCCAAAATTTTCTCTCATTGTTATTAATGATGAAGGATTGAACATATATATATTATATTAATGAAATATTTATCATTATAGAAAATTAATACATCCTTTTTTTTACCATTGCATTCATTAAATATTATAACATCATTCATGGACACGTGTGGACTACAACATCCACAAATTGATGTGATTCTTTTTTCATTACCACATCACATGGAAGAAATATGTAATTCTATTTAAAGAAATAATATTATATTTATGATATAAATATAACTATATAATCTTAAAATAACAGATACCTTCTTTCAATCATAATCAAAATGTAATCATTTATTATATTTACATATATCATACCATCTCCAGGATTGTAACATAGTTCAGTTTTCATAAATATATTTCATGATTGGTTTAACAATAATAATTTATTTATAAAAATTATTGTTATTTCATTATTATTTTTCTACAGATGATGAATTATGAATATATTTAAACTTATTCAGCTTTCCAAACTAATTTTGGACATATCGGACAAATATCATCAAAATGCCCGACATGAACATTAATTTTTATGTAATTGAATATTACATGAATAAAAAACAAGGAAAGGTTCTTATGAAAGTAAAAAAAATACATAATTTTATTCTTTATGGAGATAAATAACATATTTTTTGAGTCAGACTCAATGTAAAAAAATATCTCTAAACTACCCTTTTCAAAGCGTTATGAACATTTTTTCTACAAATCACATTATCCAACTATTTAATCTTATGGAATGATTTCAAATTATATATATATATATCACATATATAAATATTTTATTATTCCATAATTTTATGGGGTAATACATTTAATAAGTTATGTTCCCAAATAAAACCAATTCCATTCAATTGAAATTTTTATTAATATGCCTTGAGAATGATTTTTTTATGGCACACATACTCATGAATCTTTTATGATGGTTTCATGCATCTTTTATCCAATAAATTGGGTAAATATTTTTTTTACCATTAGTCATTATTTTTGGAATTAAGAAGTAAGGCTAATCCACATTGAATCTTTTTCCACTCTGTGATATTGTCTAAGTAATTACCCTTGACTCATGATTATGTAATTTTATATGTTTCTTCCACATTTTTTTATATTTATATGATCTTTTAATACCATGTTCATTATGTTATGATCACTTGTTATTACTTGTGAACCTTCTCATTTAAGATCTCTTATTAGACCATTCACGAAAACCTTATGTTTCTTAATAATGATTATTCCCTTACTATGATTTTTGATGCACCCCTTCCTTTTATGTATGACCTAGGTTATCCAATTAAATTTTAGGGATTCAAATGTATTTAAGAGATATTTTTGTATAAAAAATTATTATTTCATGTTTTAAATTCATTTTTATGTATTATGAACCTAATATTCCAAATATAATTGGGATCATTATCTTTCGATTTTTCTTATTGAATATTTATGTTTAAAAAGTAGGTGTTAATATTTTTATAAGGACTAGGTTATTATATTGGGTATCATAGAAAGTTTTAGGTATTATTGTGGATTACTACTAGGATAATTTTTCGATAACCCTAGAGATATGTCCAATTATATTAAAATATCCTAGAATTTTTATGAAAGATTGAGAAAGTGGCTTCCATGAAATTACATCCCTGTCTGGATACTAAAATTTGATGTGGCTCTAGCACAGTTTTACCTAGGGGTAATAACTCCTAAAAGGATGCATTGATATTTAAATAAATCATCACCTAGTGAATGAAAAGGGGTAATTTTTATGCACTAGTTTTAACACTCATGGGGGATTTGTTTTTGTAATTTAAAAAATCTTTACAATCCCTTATGAAAGAATGAACTATTTTTTTGGTTAGAAACCTTAATAGGAATTATTAATATGGATAACATAGATTTTAAACTAGAGAATAATAAGTAAGGATATAAGTATCATTTATAAGTTATTCCATTTGTGTTTATAAGATTCTCGTTTAAAAAATTTATAAATTAATGTACTCCCATCTTGTTTTTTTATTTTACTATAAGAAATAGGGGAAATTGTGCCAACAACCAACATTATAGAGAGTTTAATGATTACCCCAATTATATGCCTAACCTTAAGGGTGTGGCACTAATAAATTTCTGAAAATATTATGTCAATTAGATTTTGGTATTAATAATAACTTGAATCATAAAAAACACCCTCCCCCATATAAGAAATACAATGTTTTGGTTGAGTCATTGGATCGAAAAATTCCTCCTACAATTAATGGATCATGTGTTCCACTAATCATAGAAAATGGATTAAATCCCCTATGAAAATATTATATATACATTAATGCTTAGAGTAAGGGAAATTTTTACAAACCATTTATGGAATTATGGTAGAAGTTTATATGTGGTGGATAATGATCAATAACAAAAATTCAAAGAGGATATTTATTACATGAAATAAAAGGAATTAAAGAAAATATTTTTCAACAAATATATTCCTTGAAATCTCCATCATAAACTGGAAAGGAAGGTCCTTATATTGGAGAAAAATGAGGATGGGTCTATATGGGAATATGAGGAAAATTCATAAGGATTGCATGGTACGCCTCATGATTTATGATCAACAACAAAAGCAAGGTGGACTGTTTATTTAGTGTGTTAAATCGTAGTCTATGAAAATCATTTGAAATATGGGACTTTAAAATCTCTGAATAGAATTTTTATAATAGCATAAATTTTTATTTGGAGCCATTATACTCTCAATGGTGTCTTTGGACTAGAAAAGAACCTAAAATTTAGTTTTCATTAGGAGTATCATTAGAAAATTCTCATGGTGGAAATAAAACCCAACATCCCACATGCAAATGGTGTGGGAATAATAACTATGTAATCTATCTCAATAGATCTGGAAAAATATTTAAAATGTGGAAAATTGGGGTATTTGGATAATCAATGTTGGAGGTAAAAGATGAAATCTAATAATGTTGAAGAAGAAAATAAGGTATAGATAAACAAATAGTTTGTGGTTCACTATTTAAAAATTATGAAACATGGGAGTTACGAAAAATAATTCTCTAAGAAAAGGGTTATCAGAGATAATTAATGACAACAACCTCCAAAACCTAGCTAATAAGAAAGGGAATATACTGCCACTTCTGCTGAGGTAGATCATGATAATGATGTGGTGAAAGGTACACTAGTTATTGATTCATGAATGTAAAGAACACTATTTCATTCTAGTTCTATTACATTCCTCATATCTTTTATGTTTAATAGAACAATTTAAAAACCACCTCAAAACTGGGGGTTTGATCTATTTGTGAGGATATAAAATAGAGAAATTATTTTATCTCAGGTATATAATTTCCCCCAGTCCATTTTTGTATACTTAATATTCAATAAATTCTCATCATATATCCTTTAGTTGTGTTTGATTCTATATTTGGAATGGATTGGTTGTCTTTATATAAGTCCAACATCAACTATAAAGAGAGGGATGTCACTCTATATGGCCCAAGGAATCCACCATTATTTATAAGTGTATGAAGGAGGATGAATTTCCCCTAGAATATTTTGACCATGAATGGATAATTTTACTTTATGAACAAGATTATGTAGTCCAACTAATTGAAACAAAAGTGTTAATTATATTCAATACATGATCTCATAAAGGGATTATACAGATTTTTCCCCCAAAGAGTTTATTGGACTTACTCTTGACTGATAGGATTATTTCACAATTGAAATTATATCTAGATCTCTACCCCTATTTAATACTTCAAACAAGAAAGCCCAATGTTTAGATGGAAAATCTGAAAAATATGTTATAAGAGAATATGAAAAACGGTTTTATATGATCCTTTGAATCACAATGGTGTGAACCGGTCCACTTCATCAAGAATAATAATGGTTCAATTGAACTCTGTATTAATTATAACAAACTCATCGAAATCAGGATAAAGAAAATGTATCCCCTTCCCCATATAGGTTACATGTTCAATCAACTACATGGGGAATAATATTTCTCTCATGTAGAACTGTGTTCGGGAAATCACAAAGTAATGGTGGAGAAGAAATATATACCATACTCTTCCTTTTGAACAATGTATCAAAATTATGACTTCACAATTATTCTTTTTGTAATAACTATTTCTCCAAAAATCATTATAGACATAATAAATAGAGTCATTATATATTAAATCTAATTGTTTTATAGATTTTATGGATTATATTCTGATATACTACAAAAGAAAGGATAAGCATGAGAAACATTTTCATATTATTATTAGGACATTGTGAAAAGAGAAGATATATGACTATTATAGTAAATATTTGTTTTAGATAAAGGAAGCATCATTATTTGGGAATATTATCCCCATAAAGGGGATATATATATATATATATATTGACGCTTCTAAGACAATGGAAATTGATGAGTGGCTCAAAATAACATCTATAATAGAGATCTAATGTTTCCATGTATTAACTAGATATTAAAATTGATTTTTGAGAAACTTATTTGGAGTTTCAAACCTGTTAACCAAGTTATCTAGGAAGGGGTATTGTTTTTATAGACCAAGTAATGTGAAGAGTTATTTCATGAGTTGAAATGGGGGATTATTATTGCACCAATCCTCAACATTCCCTAAATTGGGGAACATTTCATGGTATATTGAAATACTTAAATGATGGTATTAGGATAAGTATTGAAACATAATGATAAAGGGATAGTCTATGTTTCAAGGTCGTTGAATTTTCATGGATAGAACAATCCAAAACATTATCTCGAGTTGGATTCTATGTTTTTTGCATTGAAAATATGGAGACAACATCTCTATAGGGAGAAGTGTGAAATATATATGGATCATAATAGCCTCAAATATATATTCACTTATAAGGACATTAATATGTGCCAAAAATAATGGTTAGATCAGATCAATGTCTATTACCACTCAATCCATTACCATCCTTGGAAAATATTCAATATAGAAGATTCTATTAGTAGAAAAGAAATAACAATAATATCAATGATGATAACTGATAATTATACAATATTCTTAAAATTTTATAGTAAATATATGGGAATCATTAAGTAAGTAACATAATCATTCCTTTCTCAAATAATTTAACAACAATCCCTTCTAGAGAAGATAAAGTATGCTTAAAAGAAAATGTGGAAATCTAGAATAAGGTGAATGCTATAATAAAGGGGAAATACACAGAGGGGAAAATTATCGAAAAATGAGTTTTAATATTTGAGTCATTATTATTTTTACTTGTAAATAATGAGATAATGAAATATGTGTTGAATAATTCACATAACTCAAACTTCTTATTTACATGGAGAGCACAAAAATGTATTGAGATGTTCGAGAGTGCTAATGGGGGGAAATATGTTGAAGTAGATCGTAGAATATACATCAAGGTGTCTAATATATCATACTATGAGGGATAAATAAAAAATTATATGGGGGATGACAAAATAATTACCCATAACTTCTTGGAAATGGGAAAACAACACCATAAACGTTTTTCGTGTTCCTCTCAAGACATCACAATGAATTAATTATATTGGAGTTATAGTGGAACATATTATAATAAATTATCATATAATTATTTTTTGATTTAACTGATCACTAGATAAACTTATAAGGATATACATTAGAGTTATGTGGATGTAGCATGCAATACCACTATTGATTGTATTTGACAGAGATCATATATTTTTGTCCATGATCAAGAATTATCCTCACACATTTTTTAAATACTGATTGGAATTTTAGAGTTTATTATCACCCAAAATTAATCTATAATGTGAGTAGACTTTACATAATCATGAATAAATGTTGATTTATTTCTCGATTGAATTTTTTGGGAGATGGGATAAAAATATTCCTCTATGTGAGTTCTCATAAAATAATTCCATTCATTCAAGTATCTGAATGGCTCCTTATAATTCCCTTTATGGTAAGAGATGTATAAAACCTATGTTTTATGATTAAGTTGATGAATGTATGTTATTTATTCTATAAATGGTAAAAGAAATGGTAGAAAAATTCCAAACCATTCAATAATACATTAAGACTCCTCATATTCAATTGAATTTAGATATTGAAAATCAATAATGAGACCTAGACATTGAGGTTGGGGATAAAATGTTTCTTAGAATATATCCATAGTTGAAATACAATACATTTAATAAGAGGAAAATTTAATAATGAAGCATATTATCTTCTTTGAGATTATCAGTTGAATTAGAGTCATGGATTATTAAATAGTACTCCCACAAACTCTTTCTCATGTAAATGGAATTTTCCATGTACCCCTATAGAAAGAGGTAAATACTAGATCAATGAAATTTACTTGATTCAGAGGTTATATGTATGTAAAATGATAGCTCTTTTGAGGAGAATATTTTGATGATCATGGACCATATATATAATTTACTACACAACAAGACAACATACATTGTCAATATACCATGGATGAACCATAAATATGAAGAGGTTTCCAAGGAATCAAAGGAATCCATGAATTATATGAATGCTCACATGTTTTCACATTAGTATGAGATATGAAATTTGAATGGTGAGATTACTTAATGGGTAAAAATTTTTCACCCTAGTATTTTAAAAATGAAAACTATGTTGGATAACATATACGACATGCAATACAGAGTCTAAGAAAACTATGATTATATAAATATGATTGTTTTAACACAATCATTGCATAAGTAGTTATGAATAGTATTAAATATATTATAAAATATATAGAATGTTATTAATAAATATACATATATTGAAAAATGCCAGGTAAATTGGATCTCAATTCTAAATGAATACATTTTATTCTTGAAGGAAATATGTTTTCTTCAAAAATAATTTGTATTGACTTTTGAGAGAAAATATTATAATTAATTTATAATTTTTTTTAAAATTCATTTGATAAAATTAAATTAAATTTTTAATTAAAATTTTTAAAGTTATCTTAGGGTGAAATTATAATATTGTTCCAATTTGAGTAATTTTTATTTAAATAGTTGAAATTAATGATTTTTAAATATTTTCATTTATTTTCATTAAATAAAATTAATTTAAAGGGCTAATAAATTTTGGATTTGATATTAAAGTGAAATTTGAATAATTGTACTTATAATAATATATTTAATAATATTTTAATCAATAATTTTCATGATTTTGTTATAATTTTATATTTATTCTTAAAATGTGGTATTCTGAAAACTCGTTTTTTAATTTTAAATGTTTATCGATTTTAATTTATTAAAATAACCACCAGTAATAAAAAATATGTATTAATATTATAAATTATATAACTATAAATGTTTATTAAAATACATATAAGAATCATTTATATTCATTGAGTCCATATATGATTATCTACTACTTGAAAATTGAATTTATTATGAATGCTCTTTTTCTTTGGGATTCACAGCATTAATTTTAAATTAAATTCTACAACTTATAAGAATATAATTTGATAAAATGTATTCCATTTATTTGTTTAGAAAAATGAATATTAGTTTATAATTATAATAAATTATTGGTTGTAATGAATAATAAAATAAAAAAAATAGCAACTACAATGAAGGTCAAAACTGATTTAATGGGGTTAATCTATCAAGATGAGGGATAAAATGAACTAAACAAATTATAAAAACACATTGGTTTGTTGTATATAGAAATTAATGTTATCCAATTTGTAAATGAGATATTTTGAACTATTTATTAAAGACATTGACTTGACATTATTTTAAATCATTGAGAAACTACTAGTGTTCCACTCCCACCACTTATATAAATACACCTCATGTCCTCTGATCTCCACCCTTGAAAAAACTTTTGAATACATAAATCACTACAGAAAATAAATTAATTAGTAACATTACCATTTCCAATAGTCTTTTTTTATATAACACTCATAGGAATGATTTTGGTGCAAAAATAACAAGGCTTTTTGAAGAAGATGTATTATTCTTTACGAAGTGTTTTTCATTTCATCATCACACTCCTTTAATCATTATTCAACCATGATGATATAATAAATTCAATACCAAACATATACTGAGATGATAATATGTTAGTTTAATAACCTACATCCATATCATGTTTTATCAAACGGGAAACAAAACCATCATTCATGTGTTTGGAGGACTACTACCTCACAATCCAATGTAATTTGTTTTCCATAATCACAAATCATAGTTATTTATTTTTATGTATTTATTGAATATATATTATATTCCTAAATTATTTATAATTATATAAAATTAATATAACATAAATTTTATAACATTTTCATTCATTAATGATCATAATGTTGTTCTTGTGCATTTGTGGATTACCACCTTCATGAAGTGATGTAATTAATTTTTTGTTACTAGAAAAAATGGATGGTATATATAATTTTATTTAAGGAAATATAGTAAATTTATAAAATAATATTCATTCTAGGAATATAAAATAATACCTAACTTCTTTCCATTATGGTCACTGTAAAATGGATACATTACTCATGCGTACGTATGACCTATCATAACTATGATTGCAAGAACATTCATTTTTCAAAACCATTCTTCATATATTTTTCTAGAAGTATAATTTATTTAAAAAAAATTAATTATTTTTTGAATAAAATATTTATGATGTGGAATTAAAAATATATTTTTTCATTAATCAAATTACAAATGTGATTTTGGGTATATGAGACAAAAATTGTCAAAAAACTAACATGAACATAAATGATTATGTAATTAAATATAAAATTAATTAAAAATAAAAAATAGTTCCTCATAAATAAAATAATTAACTTAATTTTATTATTTATGAAGAAAATTAATTTACATGATGAGTTAAACATATGGTAAAAGATCTCTCTAAACCACCCTTTTCTTCGAGTAGTGATCACTCTATATCTAAATAACACACTATTTTCTTTAATGTTATAAAATACTTATAAATTTTATATATATATATATATAACATATATAACAAGATTATTCTAACATCTTTTTAGGGGTATAAATTCAATAATTTCAGTTCTCTAATTCAACTAATTTCTTTCCATGGGTAGTTTTTATTTTTATTCCATAATATTGATTTCCATTTTTGCACACATAATAAATAACATGTTATGATGGGTGTTCCTGGATATATCTCCAATGTATTGGGTAAATAATTTTTATCATGAGAAATTATGTATAGGATTTGAGAGTAAACCTATTCCCCTAATGTAATTTTTCCACATTGAGATATTTTCTAGGTTGTTATATTGGACTAATGTCTATGTCATGTTATATGTTTTTCCACATTTCCAAAGTTGAAATGATCATGTGATACCATTTTAATTTTTTTATATTTCTATGTGATTATTTATGAGCCTTATCTTTTATGATATCATGATATACCTTTGACTCACACATTATGTTTCCTTATTATTTTTATTCCATTATTGATATTTTCATCTCATACTTTTATTTTTTACATTCACTAGGTTATTATATGCATTATTAGGACCTCAAATAGATATAGGAGATCAATATGGAGATTAAAATCTAGATTTCATGTTTTAGTTTTCTTTTGATGTATTATAAACCTATTCTTCTAAGGACCCTAGGATACAAAATATTTGGGTTTTACTTGTTTGATATTTATGTTTAAAAATAATGTAATAATATTCATTAAAGGGTAACTAAACCGACCAAATATACACAATCCTTATCATGGGGGCAATTGTAGGAAAATGTGGTCTCCCTAATCAAGCTCAAAAGTTCTATGATGATTATATTTGTTATATTTCTATCTATTTTGAGACTTCCTGATATTATTTTGAATAACAATTCTTGTTTTTGTCATCACCTACACCAACTTTGGTTTGTTCAAGATGTCTCACAAATCTCAGTCTAGCATATGGGTGACCTGTAGGGCCTCCTATAAATTTCCTAGAATGGTTTCATGCTGATATAAGAGTGATATATATTATTATAATCCGTTAAAATTATTAGTATGTTATCATCCAATCTATGGAAGAAGTTTAATAGGTAGTCAACCAATATATATTCAAAACCCAAGATGGTTCACATGACCTGGAGAACATTATGGGGTGAAACACCATTCTAATCCATAACTCAGTCCCAAAAGCCTTATGCAAACAACTCCACAACTCGGATGTGAAAAAATATAAATATATAGAAAGATTCATCATGTTTAACTCATGAATCTATAAAATATATATAATTTAAAAATGCCTTAACCTCTAAAAAGTACATTAATACCAAATGGAATGGAAATGTGTTGAGTTGGTAAGTTGTTAGATAATAACCCATATATAATCATACCATATCTCTTTCCATGGGATAACACTTAAAAAATCCATTAATATGATATCCCCATTCTATTCTATAATCTCACGAGGTTGATTCAAAACTGTTATAACATGATGTTCAACTATTACTTATTGACAAGTGAGGTAATATGAAACAAACATGGAAACACCCCACTTCATTCCAACCCACAAAATTTTCATCAATTATCTTTATACTTATTTGAAAATCTTATATGTACTAATTGGGAGTTATGAAACTCACTCAAAAATTATTTTGAAATTCTAAATAAAATAACCATTCATCATTAAAAAAAGCTTACGTGCTCCCCACATTTAAGAAATTCATTTAGGGAACATCTAAATGATATTTGGTTGTGTAGAAATTCGTAGATGACATATACTAAATGAGACTCAATCACTCATTAAAGAATCAATGAAGTCACCAATAGAGACTAAAGATAAGTTGCATCCATCTCCTCTGTGAGGGTCAGTTACAATGAGGATAACTACTCTAATCCCTTATCCACCAAGAGATGATGGGATTTACTTCTGAATTAATTTTCCATCACACTACCCTTCCCATGATTGTAGACTTTATCGAATTCATAGTTATATAGAATCAACAACCAATGCTACTATATTATGTTTAGATCCATCTGTTTGAATTTTTACCTAAGAATTTGGGGTTTTGAGTAAAGAAATAAAATATTTCCCATAAGATAATTCATAAAAATATTCATGTATAAGACTGCCACTACAAATTCAAAGCCATGGGTTGCGTATTTCTACTCATAAGTCCTCTAATATCTCAACCCATAATCAATCACTTCCTACCTCTAAATAAGAATGCATCCAATCCCTACTATGAATGCATTATAAAACACCCCAGACTCGACACCCTCCACAAGTATTGTCATTATAGGAGCACTAGCCAACCCATTACTAGACTCCTTTATGTATATTTTATACTAAAAAATATATTCAAATTTATTGTACGTACACATTAATAATGTGTAAGGGGACAGAATCATGGAAAATTATAACTTTTACCTTTGATTGTAAGTTATCAAAAATATGAAACATCACACATCTAAAACTCTCTTATGTTTTCCAAAGAAATAAATTCATAAATATTTTACATATCCATTGTGACAACATTATCATATATTATATTCCCTAGAATATAAAACTCTTGTTCTAAGAATGACAATTTATTATTTTACTATATAATTGGTGCTCTGGGTGAACGTCTTGGACCGTCCATAAATCTTTTTTATGATTATCCTTAATCATATAGTAGATTATAAATTAAATGGTATAGAAAACAATTAAACAATCTAATAAAGGATGGAATATTTAATTTGTATCTTCCTTGAATACACTTGGGTTATTAGTAATATCAAAATGAATCATTGGGAACTCATAATTCTCATAGTGACATTAGAATTTTGACTTCAAAAAATAATAATTGTAATACCTAAACAAATGGATATTGGACCCATGATCAATATTTGAAAACCATATTATATATTTCAGTTGGTCTAAAAGTTCTTCAATTATTTTTAAGGGTTACTGTTTATTGATTCTTACCTGATTCCAGCAGTGGTAATCAACAGAACCACTCAACCTACCATCTTCATTTTTCATGAACATCACTACGTCAACCCATGAGGGCACATTGGGTCTATTAAAAGATTTATCTTGATGGTTTTTCAAAAATACCCTCATCCCTAGATTCTTATTATGAGCCATCCAATAAAAAAAATATTTGGGTAGTCTTGGGGTATAAGTCAATATAGAAGCTTATCTCCATAAATATATCTTATCCTGAATTATCAATAGGGAATATGTATGTATAATCAAACACTACCAGTGAAATTAATATGTCTAATGATCCCTATACACCAAGGTCTAATTCCAAAACTAATGAGTAGGCTAAAAATTATCACTGATGAGTTTCACTAACATTTCCAAAGGGTACATTTCACCCAAGATGGAGAAACTCATCCCATGACCCTGAAGGAATATACTCTCATTCTATGATATCCTATCTGAGAGTGAACTATTAACAACTAGTCTATACCCATGACAAAAAAATAATTTTTCTTTTTATGGACCCATAAGTCCCACAAAAAACTCTCTCCATTGAGCACAAACTTTTATTACCAACAGACGTATGATATAGATTAATAACTCACTATCAGAACCTCTATCCACAACTGATTGTCCAGAGAATCTATAAGAATATATAGATTATGAATAAGGTATATTTATATGAGGTAATGAATCTTCTGTATTTAAATAAGTACAAGAGATTAATTAGAGAATATAAAGATCATCCCTCGAATCTGTTAATGTGAAGTTGTGTTATATCACTATGTATCATGCAACTAATGATGGATTCTACTTCCAGCTCTCTAAAACATGATTTCAACCCTTGGTAATAGTGGTAAGAGTAGTCCATAGCGTCTTTCTCTATATATATCTCCTCCCTATAGGGATTTTCTTTCTCCTATATCATCACTGCATCCTTGAGGGACGTATTTACTGTACCTGGGAGATCCATGATCCCAAAATTGCCTCTACTATAGTGGTTTGTCCACAATACTTCTTCCATATATACATGTTAGATTTTTAAATCATGAGTCATGGGACATCATCCTCTATAAGTGTAAAATAATCCCTCTCCAGGTTGACTAGACCCTCATTGTGATCCTTTCACTACAGATCCTCATGTCTGAGCCTAGGCATATGTATCCCTCCTTCACTATGACCCTTATGATTAATGCCTTCTAGATTAAGTTGATGCCTCAATCCCATGATGTTCACTCTCAGTGCTAGCTCTCTGATGTCATGTTGATAGATAGTTATCTGTCACAAAATCCCACTCCAACACATCTACATAAGTGGTAATTCATAAAGAGACAAAGATATCCCAAATATCCATAGAGAGTCCCTACTAAATATTTCGTTCCAAAAAGTATCCATCACATATAATATCGAATGAGCAGTGTGTAAAGTTTGTAAACCTCATTGCATACTCAATGGATAACTTATTTCCCTTCCACAGCTCAAGAGGTTCCTATATCCACACAATTAATAATAATGAGTGACAATACTCATTAATATGCAACTACTCAATCTTTATCTATGAGATAATAATCTCATTAGGGGTTCGAGTGATCATACCCTAATTGTTCCATGCTAATCCATGAAGCATACTAGTTATTGGTGAAACCTCCTGATCATATAGGGTCTTTATAAGTCAAAATATCCAAAACACTACCATGATCTAATCCTCTACTTCTTCACGGTATGGATCACTATAAAATATATGAAGTATCTATTTTTCAATTTCGAAAAATTCATTAAAACTATTCAAATAAGCATCTTATCCAATTGAATATATTGACTAAATAACATGTAGTTAATCATATACTTGAAATACATTGAGGTGGAACCACCATTTTTCCATATTATGTAATAATCTATGATCACCTAGATGGAACACCTCAAGAATTGAAACATACACTTAGGCCTCATCACTCAACTGGTCATCATCATGACCGTATATCAGAATAATTGTTGACTGTTCTCGTGGAGGCATCCTAAAAAGTAAAAAGATTTAAAAAAATTAGATGATCATATATAGGGAGAACACTAAAGAAGTGAATAAATTCCAAAAAAACCCAATCCTATATAATACATGTACCATTGGTGTACCTGAAATCAGTGCTTTAGTAATCTATGATTATGAGTATGTATTCAATATCCATGTTTATAGATATGTTGGTCTATGCATCATCACTGGATTCCCTATCATGAGATATGAACTTGAAAAACCTTGAAACCAATTCCCAAAGATCCCAAACCAATCCTCATGAAATTTATAACTCCAAACACAAACCCAAGTAAAAAACACCTTCAATACCCATCTATTATGACTCAATCTTGTAGGGACACTTTTAGGAAATCAAAAAGCCTCGTGTGGTTCACCATGAATGCCTCTAATTGTTCATGGGATGTGGAGAAGCACTGAGTAGGAATATCACTTATATGGGGGGCCCTTAGCCTATAGTGCATGTATATATGCACACAAAACTACCACAATTAAATATTATAATGATTTAATAAAATTGTAACCAATATAGATTAAATAGTGAATGTGAAATCCTATAGGAAAAAATTCAACGTACGGAAATGAATAAAAAAGTATAAGGGTAAAAATACATTCCCATACATTATGGAAATTCAGTTATAGACCTATAAATAATAGAAAAGGGGAAATATTGAACAGATTCCAACTCAAAATATCTGAGACTGAATAATTAAGATAAAAAAAATCTATATGTATCGCTATTCTTCACTGATATCTGGTCCACAAATTTCAACACTAAAATTCCTATCATCAGCCTATCATATGTATAAGAAACTCCACATACTGAAATAGCCCATGCAGAGGTGAGTATAATCATATTTAGTAGGATACCTTAAAACGGGATTACGTATAATTAAATAGTCAAATAAACCTGTAATTTAAAATGGAAATTAAACCCAATTGAAAATATGTTAAATACTGAGTCCATACATTTAAAATTAGAGAATTCACAATATCCACATCCAACTAAGAGATTTGAGTCTACCTAAAACTCTAATGGTTCCATCTATCATGCCAAGAACCACACACAACCTCACCAGAATTGGTATGGAAGGCTCTCTCCTCACTACGACATTCCACATTCAAAGGATCTCTAAATTAAGTACAGGACCCACTCCACATTGGTGCTCGATTATGGGGGAGTATCACTCTATAGATTGAGGACATGTTCCCTTTGTATTATTTGTGAGTACTTAATCAAACCATATAAATTGTATTGGGGACCCACATCCTGGAGCTAAAGAAGAGTACAATCCCCAACACAACTTTGGATATAAAGACTACTCACTTCCCTATATTTAGAATCATTGTTTTAAGTGTCCCACTCATATCATATCATGTAAAATCCTTGATTTTAAAAGAAAATCAACCACCATGTCCTACACAAGAAAAATAACCATGTTAGGCTAATAGGGAGCCCAAATCCATGTTATGAAGAAATAGATGCAAAACGTCAGAAGTAAAAGGAAATGTACATGGTGTATTGTAAAAACTAGAAATTTCTATGTAATTTTTTTTAATTAAATGGGAATTTTACATGTCTGCAAAAATTAACGAGGCATGATTCTGCAGCCCAGTGTGCCTGGAATGAATTTGTGAACTTTTTTTGAGTACATTCAGTAAACGTACGAGTGGGTTTTTGTAACTTTTGAACGGGTGCTTGGAATTGAAATCTGAGGGCACTGTTGAACTCCTAGCACCTGTATTCACATAAGGGGAGCTTCACCTCGACCGCACTATGTCGAGGGTGAAATTTAGAATTTGGGATTTTCATAGAAATAGTAATAAAATAAAATAAACATTTATTTTCTTTTTCTTTTTGTTGAAACCCCCCATATAGATGATCTAAAGGTGGGGACCACCTAAAATGAAACCTCCCACATGGGTTATGGTGGTGGGGACCACCCGAGACTAAAACCCCCTTGAACTCCCCTCTTAATGGGAGAAACCCCTTGAAATCCCACATTAATGTAGAGTTATCCCAGGTACTTCCTCCCATTAATTAATTATTCCTCATCAATTTATTAATGTTGCCAACAAGTTTTGTGCCAACAATATAAAATGGGACAAAAACTTTTTATTTTGGTTGGATATTCTTTTGAGAGCATTCGGTGGAAAAGGTAGAAGCTTGGGGAGAACATTGGGGAAACATTATCCAATGAAGAACTCTTCTCCTTCAACAAATATCTCACCAATAAAGAACACCATTAAAGTATCTCCAACGTCAGATGAACTGATGATCGGGGAAACCCCAACGTCACTAACATCACCCATTCTAATGTCAAAAAAAATCAAGGTTTGGTGGTTGTTTAATTTTTCTTCCCTTTACCCGTTCTTGATGATTCATCATAAATCATAAAGAGATTATAGTTTCTTTATACCACTCTAATGGGAAGGGTTCATGCCAAACAAACATGGCCCGACCTCTCCGCATTTCTCGTGATAAATTGTTGTGTTCTTCACAATGGAGGAGGATGTCAACGAACCTCGGTGGGACACGAGAATGGCGGCTGACACCGCTGTCGGCCATGAAAAATGAGAAAAAAGGAGGGTGGCCGATCATGCTAGCTTCCGAAAAAGGTACAACACGCGACCATGCTGCACGGCCAGCCATGACGAATCACCACCCCGCAGCCTCTCAGCGCCGCCCCGTGGCCTTCCGCGCCGCCCCGCGGCCTTCCACGCCGCCCCGCGGCCTTCCGCGCCGCCCCGCGGCCTCACGCCCCTTCATGGCCCTTTGCGACCTCAATTCCACCCATGACCTCCATGGCCCCCTCACGGCCCTTGAAGCCACCCGCACCCTCTATGTCCCTCACGGCCTCCACACCACCCCGCGCCGCCTCGTGCCACCCCACGACCACACCGCGCCACCCAGGCTAGGTCGGGCCACCTAGCGTGGGATTGGATGGACCTAGATGGTCAGGGCGGGTTAACCCAAACATGGTCATCCCTGGTCGGGTCTATCTGACTAGGTCGGACCAGACACAGACCCACTTTGACCCTTTTTCACTCTTTTGGCCATAACATTGGCACCAGGAGTCCATTTGACAAAACGTCAACTACACTATAATACATGGAGAAAGAAGGTCCCTTTATTATACACCACTAGAGTTTTGGGTAAATTTTAGGATTGGTCAAGTTGGATCGAGCATGAATCTAATCGGGCCCTCGGGACTAAAAGGCTAATAACTTACAGAGTAGTTGTCCGATTGACACACCATCTATTGCGTTGAGACCCCTATGGCATGGCGGTCATTTGGGATACTTCTTCATGGGGCTTCGTGGAAATTGGTGTATCAACCAGTGGCATCAAGAGAGGACCCTTCACGAGATGAGTAAAATAGTGCGAGAACCCAGTAGCTAGCTGTGACGTGAAGAATGAAGAGAGATCATATGTGGGTCAGCACAGAGCGTTCATGTGTCGGTTAGAATAGAGAGAGCTTGTGTGGTTCAGTACCGAGCGATCCTGTGTGGGTCACCACCGAGCGATCCTATGTGGGTCAGCACATAGTGATCTTGTGTGGGTCAACACCAAGCAATCCTTTGTGGGTCATCACCAAGCGATCCTGTGTGGGTCAACACCGAGCGATCATGTGTGGGGTAGAAGCAGAGCCTTTAAACAGAGTAAGAATATTCAGTAGTTACATCTAATCATCTCTATTACTGTACCTAAGTTATACCTGGTGTGAGATGAGTCTGTACCTTGTGGTACATTCTTTCGTGGTAATACCTTGGTAGTATTATTTTGTGTGGCGTACCTATGTGTTACTTAACATCATGGTATTCCTTAATCAATGGAATAGTTGACCATTGGTCTTGAAGTTGGACTATGTGTTTTCCTCATTATTGAGATGGGTATAGTTGATAACTTAGATATATGTATGCGAATATACCTAAGTAGGGTTGTCAATTGATTTCATGCTTTTTGGTTTATCCTTTGTGGATTTTGTGAGACCATTAGGGTCTCAGGGTACCTATTATGTATCATTATACTCACCCATGCACAGGCAATGCCCGCCCTTAGTTGTGTTTGGGGAAAATGATGGACAATAGAAACTGAGGACGACAGTACCAGGACTGGAGGTAGCTCGGAGGTTGACCTTAGACGAAGCATACCACAGAGATGACCAATCAAGGGTTGTACTTACCCTTCAGGTGGGATCCTTGGCGGGTGTTCAGAGGAGTTGTTCCTGTTTACTTGTATTCTAATTTCTTGTACATTCTAGGTGAGCTGGTATTCTGGTCCCTTTTACTTACTGTTCTCACTCTCTTTACTATTCAGTTTACTTGATATTGTATATTGTTGTGTGCTTGGATGCATATGTTTATAGGTTATAAAATAAATTCCATACCAGTTTTAGGAAATATGCCTTCGGTGCTAGTTTCCATCCCTTAGCCAATGAGATGTGGGCTTGGTGTAGTCACGACACAGGACCCAGGGGACGGGTCGTGAAAAATTGGTATCAGAGGAGTTGGTTCTATTGTAGAACATGCGACTTTGATCATTCTATTTAATGGTAATAGTGTTATGTGTAGTGAGTGTGGTTATCAGTTTAGGGAATCCAGTGTTGGTTCGGTGGTCTGCGTATCCATACCCGAAGACCCTAACTTCTGATTTCTGACTCAGTGCACGAAAACACTAATTGCGTGTGTGTTTTCAAGAGTTTTCTTTGTGATAATTTCGAGTCATCTCACCATGTATAACTTTTTGACCATGGAAAACCTATTTCTATTCAGGATTCCTCCACGTAGATATCCAGCTAGGGTTCTAGATATATTATGCACTTATAGCACACCGAACAACGAGGCATCGGTGCAGGGCCCTCTTCTAGTGGAGGCACCAGTGGAGGAACCAATGGTACCATTACCCATTGGTCCACCAATGGAACTAGAACAAACAGTAGAGGGTGCACTCCGCTAGAGCACATTGCACAAGTTCCCGTGCTAAAGGCCACCTAGGTTCAGGGGAGAGACAGACCCACAGGCGGTTGAGGATTGGATGAAAGCCATGGTGAAAGTCATAAGACTAGTAGGGACATCGACCGATATCACGGTGATCCTTTCCAATAGTCTTTTAGAGGTAGTAGTAGGAAGATGGTGGAGCTTGATGCTCCAGAATCACGACGAGGTGATGCTTCTCTGGGCAGACTTCAAAAGCCTGTTTTGGGCAGAGTTTGTCTCAGCGACTCTTCGCGTAGTGCGCATACAGGAGCTTCTTCAAGTAGAGCAGGGCAGCATGACTGTGGATCATACATTGCGAGATTCACTAACCTACCACGCTACTCCACATATATGGTGTAGGACCCATTCATTAGGGTCTGAATCATTGATAATGGACTCAAATGCGTGATTAGGTCTTCGATAATTTCTCTTATCATCCCGACACAGGCAAGGGTGTTATAGAGAACCCTCTTACTGGAGAGTTTCCTTGCTGAGCATTCACCAATAGCGAGAACCACCACCAGTCATCACAGGGAGGATAATTCTACAGATGGAGGAGTCAGATGTTGTAGAGGTTAAAGAGGACCAGACCTATAGGTGGATGACTGTTGTAACGCTCCAACCCCATTTACCCAGAGTCGGTGCATTATTACGTAGCATTGGCATGATCACAAAATATCTAGTCTCGAAAGTCTGATTAGTTTAGTAGCCTTGGAAACACTAGATACATTTATAAGTCTTACATTACATCATAAATTAAAACAAAACTACATCATCTTACCTTCATAGACCCTTATATTATCCCTGAAGGTCATTCATAAAATACTTCTTCACATCCTGAAAAAATTAAAACATTGAAAGGGGTGAGCTCAAATGCTCAGTAAGGATAACAATATAGCGAAAGCTTTCATAAATAAACATTAACATTTAAGGCAATGTATAACTAAAAAAAATCCTTTAAACTTGAACTTCATCATAATATGGAAAAAGTAAAATGAAATAATGCCATTTACTTACTCACATGGATATTCTACTAGTCGAATAATCACATGAAATATTAATAACCACTTTCATAATGATGGAATGCATAATGCCAGACTATCATAACCACGTAGCCAAGGCCTCGTGCCAAGACCACAAATAAGATTTTGTCAAGGCCTCGTTCCAAGATACTAGTTTTATTGAGGACACCTACCGATGCATCGAGGAGCTATAGCAGGCTCCACCCGTCACTTATTAAGTCCAATGCATTCCTCATATGAATAGGTTTAAACATATTATAAACCCTAACATAATCATATCACATAAAATATGCATAAAGGAAACATATCATTTTCACATTTCAATCACATGATATCAATACAACAACTTGATATAATAAAAACACATTCAAAACCATTTTCAGTGCCAAAATAAAAGAAAATTAAAACATGGAATTTATTTTTCATTTTAAAAAATGTTATGGCTTGTAGAGGAAGCCGAAACCCAAATAATGGCCATGGCGGTGGAGAAGTCATTGTCGCCACATACGTATGATAAGAAAAACAATCCTTTTTGTCGTTTAGTAAAACAATTCATATAAAAAGATTCCTTTTGAATAAATGTAAAAGTCAAAGGGGTTTATACACCGTATAAAAGAAAGTTGTGTATAAAACCAAATGTGCCTCAATGAAAGGAGATTGAGACGAAGTCCCTTACAAAGATCATTATTTTAAATAAAATAGATCTATTATGTGTACTCACTATAATTACACATAATTAATGTAAAAATACAATATAGGACATAATAATATCATGGCATAATTTGAAAGTAGGAGACTAACCCAAATAATGGAAATTGGGTTAAGAACTTCCCTTACCTTGCGTCCTGTCTTGACTCGACCTTTCTTTAACCTCTTAAATAATAAACTAGAGTTTATTTATAGTTTCATAAGAACCTTTTCAAGTTTCTTATTCCTTTAATATCACTTATTACCATTTTATTAACATTATATAATTATTTAAGTTAATAACGGTCATTTTGTCGATCTTTGGTACTTGAGTCAAAAATAAACTTCTTATAATTACAATTTGTTCATGTCGTGAAATATCCATTATATCCAAGAATTATATTCATGATATAGATATCATGTATCTCATATATATCCAGTATATACATACATTTATAATATTCCATAACGTTTAGAGGTAAGAAATGAAATGCACCGTTCATGGAGACGGTAAGCCGTACGTATGCGTGAACGCTACTTTCATTTCTATTTCGTATTTAATTAAATCATAATTATATAATGGTATATTATAATTCCAGTATAATATAACATATAATATCATTTACTTCATCCTTTATCCATCCCACATATGGCATTAACGATTCAAATCACTTTGAGGGGGCGGTAGTCCGCACTTCCTAAAATGAAAATATCGCGTTTACCCATAATGGAAATCATAAAGGTATGCCATAAATGAAAAATAAAGAAGCTTAAGTAAAACATAAACATATTATATATAATATATAAATATAGTGACATCTTAATTTCCACCTTTGAAGGTGTTATATGAGTGTTGAACAATCATCGTTTTGTGAGGAAGAAATTCGTCATCCACAGAAACAGTATGTTCTTTAACCATTAGATGTAGGTGTGTGTAAGTGTAGCTCGAATCCTTATTATAAAAACATCCTTGTATATTGAGTATATTGGTGTGGTTACAACAGAAATGAATAAAAAGAGTTTAGGTGGTTGGAGAAGAAAAATAAAATAAAAGAACATAAGAGAAGACATTACCTTAAAATCGGGTAACTCTTTTTGATTTGAGCCAAAGGTTTTCTTGGGAAGACATCTGCCCAAAGTGAGGCTTCTAAGAGTAAGGAAGGGAAGTTGGGAGAGTATTTGGGCAGAGTATGGCTGAGCCAAATGGCTTGAAAGTGTGAATAAGGTGGTAGAGGTGGGGGCCTTTTATAAGTGGAGAGGAGGGGCACTCTTGGAAAGTAATGAAATGTTACTTTATTATACAATGCTTTTCGGATTCTACAGGTCCCACACTTATATAATTCTAGGATAAGGGGATAAGGGTTCTAAATATCCTCACCCAATAGGTTTTTGAAAATTGTAAGTCTTAGATTTTACATTATCCTTTCATTTTATTTAAATCGTTAATTAATGAGGTAATCGCTGCATCATCATGGTGTCATAAATAATTTAATTTTTTTAAATGTCTAAAAATTATAAAAAAAATATCATGATGTAGGAAATCGTTTTATCTTTCAAATGAATATTTATAGTAAAAAATATCACTTTTATAACCACATTTTAAAATTGATTTAGTAAAACAACTCTTTTTTGTGACCTTTATAT
Source organism: Viscum album (assembly GCA_963277665.1). Taxonomy (NCBI): domain Eukaryota; kingdom Viridiplantae; phylum Streptophyta; class Magnoliopsida; order Santalales; family Viscaceae; genus Viscum; species Viscum album. The sequence goes on along the minus strand of OY728151.1, from coordinate 393,690,752 downwards.
TTTAACATTAAATAAAAAGTTATTTATGTCCTTTTCCTACCAAATTGGCTCCATGGGGTCCCCAAGTTGACCCAAGGATTTTCGTGGTCATCCATGACACCTCCAATAGAAGTAGGACAAGTGTAAAGGTCCTTTCATATTTTTATAATACTATTTTTACCTTAAACTTCACTAATTACCTTTAATCGCAATTAATTAAACTTAAAAGTTACTATTCACCAAAAAATTATTTTAATCCCATTGAACCACATTTTACTTCCTAATGAAAACAATGTATGTCGGATTTTTGAAAATCAAATCACAGATGTGGTAATATTTCATTTAAATGAAAAAAATCAGTTATTTAACTACCACTTAATGGTTTCACTATTCATCAAAAATTGATGTTTTTCAGAATAATGCCAAAATTTTACCCTAAGCTATAATTGATATTCCAAATTCAAAACTGATGTATATTTTACAAAATTCCAAACATATAAGTTGCATTAATTAATTTTATAATTAATTCCCACTGTCACAACAAATAGCATTTTTTTTAAGAAACAATATATATCAAAAGATTGACAATTGTTTATGTCCAATTTCAATGTTAAATTAATTATAATGACCATCATTGGATAAAATAGTAAAAATATATTCTAATTATACTTTAAAACCACTAAATAGTATAAGTTATCACTATAAATTATTTTGATTTAAAAAGTTGTTTTTAAGTATTTTTCACTATTCATAAATAATTGGAAGTTCCCAGAAAAATACCAAAAATTCAACATAGGCTAATTTCGATATTACGAATCCAAAAATGAAGACCATTTTGAAATTTAAAATATATATAATTTCAAAAAGTGGTTATTACTATTCATAACTGCTACTTTTATTGGTCGCGGTGTGTTAGAACTCGAGGTTGCGTACAACACACGCTGCTCTATTATTCAAAGAGGAGCGTACCATGGAAGCTTGGGGTGTTACATTCTCCCCTCCTTCAATAAATTACGTCCTAGCAATTTGATATTTTTCTTTGAAAATAAAAGGCTGAAAATAGAAAATACCTTTTCGGAAATCCCACATCGGAAATAAGGTTAATAAAAATATAACTTTAAAAGAAAGAAAGATAAGTACAAAGGTCACCTGAGATAGCCCATACTACGATTCTATGAAAATATGGATATGGAAGAAAAAAAATCATCAAGGTCTGATGGTGAGTTGTAGAACACTGGATTAGGAGAAAGTTAACCATAAGAAAATCAAAAACTTGTGATTGGTTAAGCGGTCATTGAATCCCCAGTTGGAAAAGTTAACCAGCAACGTTTTTGTTTTAAGTTACCTTTTATAAAGTTGAGGAATTTATTTAGGAGATTTACTAAGAACGTAAGGGACCATACATACTTGTCATGTAGACTTCCATTCTTTAAATTTTTTTTACCACAAACCCATCTTTCACTCTAAAAGGTAATATAACTCAAAAATATTCTATTTATCCTAATTGTATAAGGTTCCAAATATTAACACATACCATTTAGATTAGTAAAACTATTTTGTAATAACCAGGGACTTCTTTTAGGCTAGTGGTAGGTAATAAAGGCTTGTCGCACTATGGTTGTGGGTTCGATTCCTGCAGCTTTGTCCGACGCGACGGGTTATTCCACACCCTGTAGGTTGTCCTTTTCCTAAAAACTGTTGTATTATAATATTCCAAAAATAATCTTCAGAATTTATTTAACCCTAAAAAATACTATTCAAAGTTCAACTTAATCCATCCCAACCTTTATAGTTATCCAAAATACCTCTGTCCAAACTTTTTCTAAAAGGTCTCAAAATTCCAAAAATCAATTGTAACATCAGATTCCCCAAACAAAGTAAAGTTTCTCTTATTGTCAGATACTTAAAATATGATTACCTTCATCATATTAAAACCTTAATGAAAAAACAAGTACTGCAGTACAATACTTATATATATCACATTATTCTTATAACCAGGATATAATCCTTGTTTCCCAAAGCACCAATACATTAATTATTCCACTTAACTGTAGTAACAACATAAGATTGTCCTTGATCCCTCGGCCTTTTCAGAGGTATGTTTCCCTGACGCTTAAGACATTCATTTTCATAATGCCCCATTTCCCTATAATTGTAGCATTCAAAATTGATAGCCTCTTTTTTTCCCTTGCAATCACGAGCCTGGTGACCTTTTTCTCCACATTTATAACAAACTCCCCTTCCCTTTAGGCAAGAACCAGGGTGATTCTTCCCACAATTATCACATAATGGAAAATATTTCTTTCCCTTTTTCCCTTTATCCGTCTCTTGTTCCACTGTTCTCTTCTTCTCTTGCTTTACTTTGTTGTCATAAGACTTAGATAATTCCTTTTCTCTCTTGATAGCACCCGAGACAATATCTTCGTACAAAGAGAAGGTTTGTGAGACTAATGCTCGACGGAGAAATGGTTTTAACCCATCAAAGAAAAAATCAATCTTACTTCTTGGATTACGTATATAATCTACAGCATGCCTCGCTAACCTTGTAAATTTAGCCACATACTTTGTGACATTGTCATCCTCCTTATGCCTCAGACTCAGAAATTGCCTTTCCATATCTGCTCGATGGTCATGCGGAATGTATTTTTCTAAGAAAATTTCCTTAAACTCCCTCCACTCCATACTTAATACTTCTTCATCTTCCTTTGTGTTTTGAATCAGCAACCACCATTGATCGGAATCTTCAGTGAGGCGGTAGACTTCCATGACAACCATATCCCTTTCGCTACTCCCCAAGGCGTGGAATATTTTCTCTAAGGAGTTTATCCATTGCTCAGCTACTAATGGATTTGTACCCCCATTAAATGTTGGCGGTTGTTTCCTCATGAAGCGGTCTAACATTGATCCTCCACGTTGCGGATCAGGGTGCTCCATATGAGTAGGGTTATTATTCATAACCTGAGTGAGTTGTCCCGGTATGGTAATAAGTTGATCAGCACCAGTTGTATGTCCAGCTCCATAATAATTTTCTTGAGCAGGAGGGAAATCCCTTCACGAAGTGCGTGCATTGATACAGTTTCCATTCCTTCCACTAGGTGCCATTTCTAAACAATGTCATAAACTAGATTAGTTTATGAATCAAAATACATAATTCCATATTTATAAAATACTTAACATAAATTGAGCTATTTGTTGATATAATCCATAATCATAAAAATGTTTTCTTTGAGGAAGTATATACTCATAACCCTTCATAGTTGTTTTTAAAGAAAACGAGAATTATCCTAAGCATCTCCCCCGGGAGTGTCATAACCAAGAGTGCAGCAAGGCCCGTTGTCGTGCACCAGTTCCCGTTTGAGTCTAGCTCAAAGCGGTGTTTTCGGGTTTTACCCCTAGGTACATCTGTGCCAGAGCCGCCTCTGCCTGCTCGTATCCAGACAGGGATGTATTGCTCGGAAAACTCACAAAATCTCTATAATACCAAAATTCACGGAAGTTCTTCTATACTAATCCTCAATGTCTATCTTTCGGCTATGTGCTCTAATCAGAGTTTATATAAATCTAGCTTCCAAGGTTAGTACTAAACTGCCTCTGATACCAACTGTAATGCCCCGACCCCAATTACCCAGAGTCGGTGCATTATTGAATAGCATTGGCATGATCACAAAATATCAAGTCTCGAAAGACCGATTAGTTTAGTAGCCTTGGAAACACTAGATACATTCATATGTCTTACATTACATCATAATGTAAAACAAAACTACAACATCTTCTCTTCATATCCCCTTATATTTTTCCTGCAGGTCATTCATAATATACTTCATCACATCCTGGAAAAATTAAAACATTGAAAGGGGTGAGCTCAAATGCTCAACAAGGATAAGAATATAGCAGAAGCTTTCATAAATAAACATTAACATTTAAGGCAATGTATAACAAAAACAACAGCCTTTTAAACTTGAACTTTAGCAGAAAATGGAAAAAGTAAAATGAAATAATGCCATTTACTTACTCACATGGATATTCTACTAGTCGAATAATCACATGAAATATTAATAACCACTTTCATAATGATGGAATGCATAATTCCAGACTATCATAACCACGTAGCCAAGGCCTCGTGCCAAGACCACAAATAAAATTGTGTCAACTCCTCGTGCCAAGACACTAGTTTGTCTCATGAGCCCTACCGATGCATCGAGGAGCTATAGTGGGCTCCACACATCACTTATTAAGTCCAATGCATTCCTCATATGAACAGGTTTAAACATATCATAAACCATAACATAATCATATCAGATAAAATATGCATAATGGAAACATAAAATTTCCACATATCAATCACAAGATATCAATACAACACCTTGATATAATAAAAACAATTTCAAAACCATTTTCAATACCAAAATAAAAGAAAATTAAAACATGGAATTTATTTTTCATTTTAAAAAAAGTTATGGCTTGTAGAGAAAGCTGAAACCCAAATAATGGCCATGGCGACGGAGAAGTCGTTGTCGCCACATACGTACGACAAGAAAAACATTCCTTTTTGTCATTTAGTAAAACACTTCGTATAAAAAGATTCCTTTTGAATAAATGTAAAAGTCAAAGGGGTTTATACACCGTATAAAAGAAAGTTGTGTATAAAACCAAATATACCTCAATGAAAGGAGATTGAGACGAAGTCCCTTAAAAAGATAATTCTTTTAAATAAAATAGATCTATTATGTGTATTCACTATAATTACACATAAAGAAAGTAAAAATACAATATAGGACATAATAATATCATGGCATAATTTGAAAGTAAGATATTAACCCAAAGAATGGAAATTGGGTTAAGAAGTTCCCTTACCTTGCGTCCTGTCTTGACTCGACCGTTCTTTAAACTCCTGAATAATAAACTACAGTTAATTTATAGTTTCCTAAGAACATTTTCAAGTTTCTTATTCCTTTAATATCACTTATTACCATGTTATTAACATTATATAATTATTTAAGTTAATAACGGTCATTTTGTCGATCTTTGGTACTCGAGTCAAAAATAAACTTCTTATAATTACAAGTTGTTCATGTGGTGAAATATCCATTATATCCAGAATTATATTAATGATATAGATATCATATATCTCATATATATCCAGTATATACATACATTTATAATATTCCATAACGTTAAGTGGTAATAACTGAAATGCACCGTTCATGGAGACGGTAAGCCGTACGTACACATTAACGCTACATTCATTTCTATTTCGTATTTAATTAAATAATAATGATATAATGGTATATTATAATTCCAGTATAATATCATATATAATATCATTTACTTCATCCTTTATACAACCCAAAAATGGCATTAACGATTCAAATCACTTTGAGGGGGCGGTAGTCCGCACTTCCTAAAATGAAAATATCGTGTTTACCCATAATGGAAATCATAAAGGTATGCCATAAATGAAAAAGACAGAAATTTAAGTAAAACATAAACATATTATATATCATATATAAATATAGTGATATCTTAATGTCCACCTTTTAAGGTGTTATATGCGTGTTGAACAATCATTGTTTCGTGAGGCAGAAATTCGCCATCCACAGAAACAGTATGTTCTTCAACCATTAGATGTAGGTGTGTGTAAGTTTAGCTCGAATCCATATTATAAAAACATCCTAGTATATTGATAATACTGGTGTTGTTACAAAATAAATTAATAAAAAGATTTTAGGGTGTTGGAGAAGAAAAATAAAATAAAAGAACACAAGAGAATACATTACCTTAAAATCGGGTAACTCTTTTTTATTAGAGCCAAAGGCTTCCTTGGGAAGACTTAGGCCCAAAGTGTGGCTTCTAAGAGTAAGGTAGGGAAGTTGGGAGAGTATTTGGGTAGTTTTTGGCCGAGCCAAATGGCTTTAAAGTGTGAATAAGGTGGTAGAGGTGGGGGCCTTTTATAAGTGGAGAGGAGGGGCACTCTTGGAAAGTAATGAAATGTTAATTTATTATACAATGATTTTAGGAATATAAAGGTCCCACACTTATATAATTATAGGATAAGGTGATAATGGTTCGAAATCTCCTCACCTAATAGGTTTTTTACAAGTGTAAGTCTTAGATTTTACATTATCCTTTCATTTTATTTAAATCGTTAATTAATGTGGTAATCGCTGCATCATCATGGTGTCATAAATAATTTAATTTATTTAATGTCTAAAAATTATAAAAAATATATCATGATGTAGGAAATATTTTTAGATTTATAATTAATATTTATAGTAAAAAATATGACTTGTTTAACCCCATTTAAATTTTTTTTAGTAAAACAACTCTTGTTTGTGACCTTTTTATTTTAACATTAAATAAAAAGTTATTTATGACCTTTTCCTACCAAAGTGGCTCCATGGGGTCCCCAAGTTGACCCATGGATTTTCTGGGTTGTCCATAACACATCCAATAGAGGTAGGACAAGTGTAAAGGTCATTTCATATTTTTATAATACTATTTTTACCCTAAATTTCACTAATTACATTTAATCGCGATTAATTAAACATAAAAGTTACTATTCACCAAAAAATTATTTTAATCCCATTGAACAAAATTTTACTTCTTAATGACAACCATGTATGTCGGATTTTTAAAAATCAAATCACAGAAGTGGTAATATTCCATTTAAATGAAAAAAATCAGTTATTTAACTACCACTTAGTGGTTTCACTATTCATCAAAATCGAAGTTTTTCAGAATAATGCCAAAATTTAACCCTAAGTTATAATTGATATTCCAAATTCAAAAATGATATCCATTTTACAAAATTCCAAACATATAAGTTGCATTAATTAATTTTATAATTAATTCCCGCTGTCAAAACAAATAGCGTGTTTTTACGAAACAATATATATCAAAAGATTGACAATTGTTTATGTCCAATTTCAATGTTAAATTAATTCTAATGACCACCATTGAATAAAATAGTAAAAATATATTATAATTATAGTTTAAAACCACTAAATAGTATATGTTATCACTATAAATTATTTTGATTAAAAAAGTTGTTTTTAAGTATTTTTCACTATTCATAAAAAATTGGAAGTTCTCAGAAAAATACCAAAAATTCAACATAGGCTAATTTCGATATTACGGATCCAAAAATGAAGTCCATTTTGAAATGTAAAATATATATAATTTCAAAAGGTGGTTATTACTATTCATAACTACAACTTTTATTGGTCTTGGTGTTTTAGAACTTGAGGTTGCGTACAACACACGCTGCTCTATTATTCAAAGAGGAGCGTACCATGGAAGCTTGGGGTGTTACAACTGTAGGATTCATGGTCTGTTGTGCAGGGAACCCGAGGCAGAGCCAGTCATGATAGGAGTGGGCAGTGTTACACATGATATGGGTAGGGTCACATGTCTCGTGACTGTCCGGCCCGTCGTACGGATGATCATCAGATTATCGAAGGACCACCCAGGAAGAGAGAGAGGTTCAGTTGAGGAGGTCCATAGGGAGAAGGCAGACGTGGCAGAGGAGCTGGTCATGCAGCTGGCAGTGGGTGATGATTTGAGATGTTACCACCACCACCACCAGGTGGTACACCCCAACCACAAGGAGCAGGAGGATAGAGGCAAGCTCAGCTCCAGGTAGATAAGGCCTACGATCACGGTTCTCCGGAGATGATACGAGGTACAATCTGTGTCTACTCCACTTTAGTTGTATTACTTATAGACACAGGTGACAGTCATTCTTTTATTTCCACTATCCTTGTTCGGAGCTCGGATATTTCGACAGATTCATTGGATTGATCCTTATGGCTAGAGACTCCCACAGGAGTAGATTCGACGATTACACAATGGTGCCGACAGTGTGATCTTACTCTATGAGGCGAGAGCTTTGGCGGGGATCTCCTAGTATCAACATTGAGGCCTTGTGATGTCATCTTGGGTATGAACTGGTTTTCTACAGTCCATTCTCAGATTGACTGTATTGGGTGCAAAGTGTGTTGGGTCCGCATGGATGGGACCAGTTTTACCTTCACTGGCGAGAAGAGAGCCTTTGTAGCACAGTATGGACTTACCCGAGAGAGGGTGCAGTCGATCACTCATCAGTTGGCTAGCCTAACCCCATGAGTGGTTGATGTGTGGAGTCTGAGTTACCCTATAGTTGTTGAAAAGTATGGATATGTCTTCCCTGATGATGTTATGGGTCTACCTCCTCGCAGAGAGATAGTTTTTTTACATTGACTTGTACCCTGAGACGACACTGATATCTGCACCAGTGTATCGGATGGCTCCCGTGAAGCTTTAGGAGCTGCAGGTACAGCTAGTGGACTTTTAGGGGAAGGGATTCATTCAGCCCAGTGTTTATCCTTGGGTATCCCCCACATTGTTCTCCAAGAAGGCGGATGAGAGCTTGGGACTTTGTGCTGACTTTCAACGCATGAACCAGGTGACTGTGTAGAACAAGTACCCACTTCCGAGGATTGAAGAACTCTTTGATCAGCTGAAGGGATCACAGTTGTTCTCGAAGATATTCCTCAGATAAGGCTATCACCAGCTCAGAGTACGAGATGGGTATGTACAGAAGACGGATTTCAGATATTAGTACAGCCATTACGAGTTCCTGGTTATGCCATTCGGTGTAACCAACACTCCATTAGTGTTCATGGGACTCATGAACAGGATCTTCCAGCCATACCTTGATCACTTTGTAGTAGTCCTCATAGATGAAATTCTGATCTACTCAGCTACTAAGGAGGATCATGTATATCATTTGCATGTGGTACTCAGCACACTACAAGAGAACCATCTTTATGGTAAGCTCTCAAAGTTCTTGTTTTGGATTCGAGAAGTTCCACTACTACAAATACCCCTTTTATCACCATAAAAAATGGCCTTTATCAGCACTAGAAAAGCGTTGTTAAAGCTGGTGAAGATAGGGGGTCTCCTTTATTAGTGCTCCAGAAAGAACTGATAAATACCCCTTTTATTAGGGCTAAAACAAAGCGCTGATAAAAGGGTCCTTTATCGGCGCTTTTGTAAAAGCGATGATAAAAGATGAAAAAATAATAAAAAAGAAAAAAATTAAAAAATCATGCCAATCGAGGGGCATTTATAGCGCTTGAGCCTCCATTTTACAACACTTTTCCTCCCCCTCCAGCGCCTGGCATGCACCCCTCCACCCTTCATCAGCACTGTCTCCCATATTCCCCCATGCGCACACGCCCTTGCCTCCACCCAGTTTTGAACTCGAGACATCCCCCCTGTGCACCTAAGCCCATACCACTCCTCAATTTTGATTTGTTTTCCATTTTATGGTATCTATATATATATAGTTATATTTATTCAGATAGTAATATATATTTATATTAATATATATATATATAGTTATATTAATATATATATAGTTATATTAATATATATCACTATTTATATATATATATATAGTTATATTAATATATATATTTATAGTGATATTAATATTTATATTTATAGTGACATTAATATATAAATGTAGTTATATTAATATATATATAGTTAGATTAATATATATATATATAGTTAGATTAATATATAGGTATATAAATATTCATATATTTTTTTTTAAATAAAATGGATATTAGTTATTATTTAGATAAAGCTAATATATTTTATATGTAAATATATTTTATTATTTATATTTGTAATTAAAGTTTTATGTGTGAATATATAAAAAATATTTATATATTGTTATATAATTGATTATAAATAGAAGTGCATTATAAAAAATGATAAAATTTAAAATTCATAATATCCATATTAATGTAATACCTTGGATTAAATCCAGTCCCTACCAAAAAAGGCCAATAATACTCCCTTAAATGAGGCTGAAATCCCACAAAATGATAAAAAATTGGGGTATCCCGACTAAAAAGACAATTTTGGAGGGATTCTGTGCATTTTTTTGCCTCGAAAAATGTGACAGAGGCATCACCTTTGTTAATATCCCGTAGAGCTCATAGCAGGCTTCGATTTGATATGCAGTGGAACTCAAACGGACACCCGGATCAAAAGTTATGGCTGTTTGAAGTTCGAGTTTCATTTTCAACATATTTTGGATCTTTTTATAATTTGTTTTCTAGTCATAAAATTGTTATTAAATGAATATTACTCCATAATAATTAGAAAATTATTAACTAGAATGATTTTATTTATTTTATAAAATCCATTTTCAACAAATATCTTATATATTAAGTATATTAAGTGTAAATGTATATTTATACTTATCTAAAATATATTAAAAAATTATATATTATATTTATATCAATATATCTATATAACTATATTTATATATTTATATATTATTTTTAATATATTAGTTATAATAGTGTTTTGAACCAAATATCAACTATTTTGTGTGTCCATTAAACCATATTACCCTCTAAAAATGTTTTAAAAACAACTTATCATTCCATTTTAATTTTGGGTTGGTGTCTCACCACTTCATATTTAGAAAAAATTATCATGATTCCATGTCCATGGTGGTTATGTATCCCATTCAATAATAAATTTTCATCCATGGCACTAAAAAATCATAAGTTATAAGGATCTCCAATTTAAAACAAGTTTCGACACTTTATTTCAAGTCATTTAATAACTCATTCACATTTGAAATATTTTATGAGTCATGTGTTATTTTTTAAAACAATTGTTTCATTCCTCATGTAATTGTATAAGACTAGGAAAATTTTGTTTTATCCTATGCATAAAAACATATTTTTGGATTTAATTTCTTTTGAAAATATTTCAATAGTTCAAATACCTTAAATTGTTAATGAGTTATCATTTAAAATTTTAATTTATCCTCATTCAAGATCATCCAAAATTTTCAAGATTTTATTGTATTTTTTCATGTGTAATGAACACCCACTATTAAGGATTCATTGGAATCCTCTCTTAAATTCCATAAATTCCAATTACACTATGAATTACTTCTCATCATGAATTATCTTTTGAAATTTGTTCCCATTTCCAAAATGGGATAATTTTATAGTGATATTTCTAATAAAATACTCTACATAATGATTTAATTTTCCACATTCACCAAAAACATATTTTAAACATTGAAACTGTTTTATTATTGTCAGAGAGAAGTTACATTTTTTCACAACCCTATTCTTCCCTGATGATTGAAAACATTTCACTTTAAATATTCTCTACATTGATTATATTATTCTTCTAATTAGTCACATATTGTACCATTATGTGTATGATTTGGGTCGAGAAATCCCAAAACACTAATAGTATCCCCAAAATCAGAAACATCAATTTTAACAAATATATTTTTCTTGAAAACATCATTCCAAAATTTTTCATTTACTATATTGTTCGTCAATGATAAAGATTATTCTTCTAATAGGTTTCATTTACTTATAATATTTTTTCTTCCATATTTTTGGGAGTGTATTTTCCATTATCCATTCCGACCAAAACATGTCTCTGTATTTTTATTATAGTCTACACTTTTAGAAATAATGATTCAGTAGTTTGAGATTTTTAGGTATATTTTTAGGATTATTTTATGTAGATGGATCCTCAATAGACACAAATAATTCATCTTTGACATAATTGGATTTTTTTGAACTTTTATTTAATATTTTTAAACACCTTTTCTTATGAAACATATTTTGATTCTAATTTACTCTGTTCTTATTTAGTAGGCATAAAAGTCTCTTCATGAACTTTTTTTATCTTTTCACACTAAATATCCTTTAACATTATTTTTGAGTTATTCAATGATTTTAGTATCCCTTTTTAGATATTCATCACACTTTTCAACAATACTAAGATAATTTTTTAATAAAAAATTTATCTCATTTTGGATATTTGTGTATTGCACGTGAAATTTGTCTAAATTTAATATCTTTATATAATTAATATAAATATATCAACCATATTTATCATCATTTTATGAGAAGGTTTTATAGTATTCTACATAGCCATATTTTTTAACCCTTTAGGCGATTCATCCTTAGATGGTAGTCTAGAGATAGATTCTTGCTCCTCTTTTTTCGTATCAAGATTCTCTATTTTGATTTGGGAAATCACTATTTATATCACCTATCTTGTTAATCAGTTTAAAACCTCTACCCCTTTTACATTTTAGGATTATCATTAGGTTAATCAGATTAATACTCATCAATATAATCCATAGAATTGTAAATAGAAATGTGTCTTATACATCCACATGTGAACCATTTCAAAATAAGTTTGCCTTTATATTTTTTTCTTCCTTTTATAACTATTATATATATATATAACCTATTATTATCTTCCAGTACTCAATTATTCCATACTCTACATCAAATAAAATACATGGTTTTAATTCCTACTTTTCAACTTTAAATTTCTAATGGATTCAAAACCCATCTCTTTTTTCAAATTCTTATTAAATAATCGTTTTTTATCATTTCTAAAGAAATTTTTATATTATATAGCTCATAATGTGAAAGATATTATCAATATTTTTTAGAAGAAATTTTTGGATAAAATTATTTTGGGGTTCTCTTATATATCTAAGATGGATTGTGTGTGGACATTGAGGGGAGGGTGATTAGTCTACCCAAATTCTAATCATATTATAATTTCATTTAGTTATTACCTCTTTATCTCAACCCATCACCCTAGTTAGGTGGAATGGATCTGTTATGTTCTTTCAAACAATCATAATGAAAATAAATAGAATAAAAATAAACATACAAGGGTGTTTAAAAGGTTTGGTACTAATAACTACTCCTTTTGTGATATACTAGTGTTTGTTTCATTATTTTTTTATCACTATTACATTAAAATGATGATTTTTTTTATAAATAGTGCACAATGATTATGTAGGAAATGATTGATCTTCCTAAGTGAGAGGCATTATTTATATTGGTACCACCAGTTTTGAATGTAATTGTTTATCCAAACACAACCTATTTTTTTAGAAATAACATTTCTTCAAAAGAAAGACAGTTTCTCCCTCCTTGTGAACTTCATCCAAAATTCCAGAAGTGCTAGTATTGAGAATTATAATCAAATTATCAGCTTCATGTGATCACTTTCTTGAATAAATACATGGACATGAATCCTTCTCTTTTTGATACAAACATATGTAACTTTATCTCTAATATATGTCGATGTGGGGTGTACTAACGTTTCTACACCTACATACTCATATCTATATAGAAATTTGGTGGATGGATATCTCAATATTTTTGGGTTTAAATTATAAATATTTAAACACTCATTTAAATTTATTTTCAATAACACATTTATTATCCTTATTCAATTTCAAATGCCCAAATTTTGTGGCTATTTTACCACTCTTCTAAATTAAATGATGACCGTGGTTAATTAATTTATCCTGAAATACTTATATGAAATCCTGTTAAAATGCACCTCTGTACTTCCTTTCTACATGCATGCATCCTGAACACCAGATGGAAGTTCATATTATTCATGTAATAAATGATCAACTATGGTGGTATGATACCTGGTTAATATAGTATTTTATATAGATATTAAGACATCCTGTATTGATTCATCTTCAAATAGCTAAGGGGTTTAGGTTTCACATTCTTTTTATCTCATGTTGTTTCAATCATTTTAGTACCTGAATGTTTGAGCTATTAACTTCTTCTCATATGTATAACTAAAAATTCATTTCTTATCCTCATTCATTAAATCATGCAGAAAAAACCACCCAATGAATTGTTCTATCTATAATGTCACATTGGATTCATTTTTTCAGGTATTGTACAACCATAATTAAATACCCAAAGGAAATGGCTACTTCCTTTCTTATTAATGTGGCTATATTCATTTTGAATGGCTGAATATTATGCATGACCCATGGATCCCCATTTTTCACCAAACTATTTTTTTAAGAATTGGGTTCTATTTCGTCTCCTTCCATCATGTGGATAACTTATTCACCATTGGATCCATGTCACATATTTAATGGCTCTAATGCGTTGAAACCATTTTTATTTTGGTCAACATGCATGAAAGTGAAACTGCATGCATGAAAACACATTTTGAACATAACCATGTAAAATATAACTTTCCTTTTTTATGAGGAAATCTTCTTCATTATGTAGATTAATTTAATTCTATTTATACATTGAAGTGATTGAATATCATTGTAATGTGTTGTTTGGATCTATCCTAGATCAAAGGGGATTGAACCAACCTTAATTAATTCATCTATGGTCTTTTTTTTGGTTTGATGTGGCTAGACCTTAAGATATGTGGCCCATCAATGGTATAATATCCTTACTGCATAGATCCCTTGCGGGCGGGATGAAGAAGATTTCAACCCCTTTATTGGATGATACAGATCGACGAGATTGGATATCCTCTGTTTTATCTTTCATTATACTGATATATAAATAGTTTCTTCACCGCTTCTTTTCCACATTATAACTTCATGTAAAGATTTCTTCAGTATATTACTCAATTGGTGCTATCTCATCACAAAATATCATGATACCCAATTGGAACATCCCAATTCTGGCTCTCCCTAATACCCCATAGTGGTGCTACCACAATGCTCATGTGTTTTTTGTTTCAGGCTCCTACAATCTTTATACATGGTCCCACCCTAATATGCCTCTATACATCCATGTTAGGGGCTTCTTGGACTATTTCCCCCATGTGGTTGAGGGTGAACTCCCATATGTGTGGGGTTTAGATTGGTTGAGTGGTATCCCATGTTTGGATATTATTTTTAAATAAATTATACAAAAATATACATAGAAAATCCAAAATATAGAATTCAATAAACACATAGCTCATCCAATGTATCATAAAATACAAAAATTCTAAAAATGTTTCCTCAATAATTTTTCAAGACAAACTCTACAAATATTAATCATCCTACTATAATAACATCATGGAAAGAATATAAATATATTTTTCATGGATTTTACAATTATACACAAGAATCATCAAATCATCATGAAAATTGATATTTTCCTGGTCTTCATATAAATTCCTCATGCATTTAGCAAAGTCTTCACCTTATCAAATGTCAATTAAAATGTAAACTCTCTTGGTATAATTAACACAAATATTTGAACATAGAAATCATTAAATAGTCATCATAATTAGAAGGAAAATTTTCCCTGATTGTCATCCAATTCCATTATATTAACCCATAACAATTCTCCAGGAATCATTGCCAATCATGGATAATTGACTTTCCAAATAACAATCAATGAGTCCATAACAATTAACCAGGCACCATCATCTTCCTTATTGAATATTTCTCAACCTAATTTCATATATATCCTTTAATGATAAATCACTAATCACATAAGAGTTCATAATACATCAAATTTTTTATCTTCTTATATATTTATAAAAAATAAATCTATGTCAATCAACCATCCACATGGAATCTAAAATCTCCTCTTATGGATTTGTTTTCAAAACTATTTCCTTAAATTCAATTCCTATTATTCCCCTTATTGGATATAAATTAAGAGGTCTAATTTAGGGGTTTCAAATTATTTTCTTGGAATTTGAAAAAAAACATATCCTTTTTGTGAAAGAAGGATGATACCACATGGATTACTTAAAAAGTGCCTTTAGTTTGTCAAATATAAATGTACATGGAATGTCCTAGTGTATAAAATAAAATAGATTCAAGAAAGGTAGTATATTCTATTCAATATCACCTATTCATGTTATATTATACTCATAACTTATTAAATTCTAACATAGATGATGATTTAAAATAGTATTATCAAGAAAAAATTTCTCCAACACACATTGGCAAACACATCAAAAATTTCAAGTGAAATAATATTTTACTCATAATTTCTATAAGTTTACTAATCATTCAATACTTCACCTTAATGAAAATTTAATATAATCATGAAATGAAAAAGAAGCGTAATTTTGTTACCTCTATTTTAATATTTTATAGAGACTAACTGATATTCTAAATATTCATGGAACAAGTATTTATAACATCTCCTAGATGTTTCATCCACCTCAAGGGTTTCACACAATCATTATACCAGGTGGATAGTTTCATCATATTTCTTTCCAGATGTTTATTACCCATTGTTGTGTAAAATATCATGTTTTTATCGAATATTAATTTCCAATTTTGGTCTTCCACTTTCTTCACTAATATTTCTTCTTTATAATTAACTTCAAATTCAATTCCTTAAACCGGGTGTACACATATACAACACAAGAATAATCAATTAGGTGGAATAATTATGAAATTAATAAAACCAATAGGGTATATAATTTATTCTCAAACCAGAGACTTATTTTATTGTATCTTGTAAGTGTCTTATACTATTCATTCATGTAACTGCTTTTGATTTCACATTCTATGATTTCATTAACAACAGAAAATCTATTCTTTCATTATAATTTATCTTGTGTTGAATCATTATCTTCACACCATCTATTAATTCAATTGGTTCCCCCATTTCTTGTTTTTCTATAATTGACAAATCCCTTTGAGCTGGAAGAATAGTAATAAAATTATTTTCCTTATGCATGACACGATTTCACCTTCCACAAAACGTTTTTAAGATACTTGAGTTTTCATCCAACAATAAACTCTCATGAAATTCCATATCTTCATGTGGAACAACAAATTTTTCATTTTCCTTTTCTATTGATAGTACTTCATCTTCATATTATTTCATTTCTATAGAAACATTCACTTTTTCATGAAAAATGATAAACAATTCCCTTTTAATATATTCTATTTTTGAGTACCCACGTGGATTTTTAAATGTTATGTAGTTACATTTCTTGGGTAACATTTCAATGTCTTCTTCATGAATTTATTTAATCAATCCTATCTTCTTGTTTCTTTCAAGGATTCATTTTCTTCTTCGTTTTATCATTCACTTATTCATTTCAAAGGAATGTATGTAGTTTTTCTTGGTTGGGCCTCTATTTCCATAATAGAAGAACCTTTTCTTGGTTGACATGACATTATTTTAATCCAAATTATTATTCTTCTTGGGTATATCTTTCATCATATATTTCATGACTACTTTATTTGGTTTCTTCCCCAAGGATAACATTCCAAATTTTGTTCTTTGATTCTACATTTATTGTGTTCTTTTATTAGATTTTTTTGTAAATGATTGGTGCATTCCCCAAATCATCTTCTATTTGACCACACATGTTATAGTGATCATATTATTATTTAAGGCATTTGAATCTATTTCTATTGTGTAGTTTCATTCTATTCTATAAAAGTTTTTTCCATTTTTTAGGTTTATTTATTTGTTCACCTCAACTCCCCCTAAATTTATTCCTTCTATTGTACTCATACATTCCCATTTTGTTCCATCATTCATTTACCTGATGTCAAATCTTCTTATAATAACAATAGAAGACCAAATATATCATTTTATTTCTTGTACAATTTGTCTGGATTGTTTTAGTGACTTATTATTTTGGAATATGACTTTTCTCTTTAAGAGCACCATCATTGGATTTAATTTTCATTATGTTTTCAGTATCAAACCTTATTTTTTGTAGATGTATTTGAATTTCAATAATTATATATATTCTATGATTTTGAATTTAAACCAGTACAAGTAGATGAGGCTGCAATAGTTAAATTATAATTAAGTTGATTATGATTTACCATCTTCAATGAGATAGTATATTATTGACCAAATGATGATCATGACATTTTCTTTCCAAAAATATGAGTCTATTTATTTACTAGATTCAATAAAATAGTTTTAATATAATCATAACTTCTTGTATGTTAACTATATTCATATGTTTGGGTTGAAGGATTATTTTTTTTAGAAACTTGGAATATTTTAGCATTTGTATCATTAAAATTTCTCATTTTAAATGGCTTTCAACCTATATTACAATTGAATTTTCAATATTTAAGTCAATTATTCATGTTTTTTTATACTTTCAATAAAATAGTTATCATGGTCTTTTATTATTTTGGGTTTAACATCTAATTTGGATTCCTTGATACTTATAGTAGATTTCAGTTATTCTTCTAGAGAAAGGTTATTTTGAATATACTATTCATGCATCTTGGTATTTTATTACATTAACTTGTCAAGATATTTGATCTTGTATATTTTTAATTCAATTTTAGAATCTGAAAAATTCATGGAAACATTGAACAATATTTTATGTGTATAGATTACATTACCAAAAACATGTTTACTCACAGTTCAATCATTAGCATGCCATGGAAATTATTTTTAAATTAATGATTTTTTACAAGTTTTCACATATTTTCCATTGTCCTCAATGAGTTCTATAAGAGAATTGCACATTTTAAATTTCATAACAGGTGCATCCATATATATATTAATATCATATTAAATTTGTACTATGTTTAAAAAGTAACAATATAATAACAATGTATATATGAAATTAATTACTTGAAAACATTATTCCTATATATTTTATAAAAATAATATATGTTAATTACAAATTTGAATAGGGAAACATCCTCATACTCTACAATTATTGGGCTGGTTTCTTCAATAGAATTATATTAACTATTTATATAAGTGATATTATTTCGTTGAGATATCCTTAAATAAGTTTATTTCCTTTTATTCTTGATTTTAAAAGTCATTGAAGAGAATTTCATTTATTTTTCAATAGGATTGGACACAATGTCTTCAACTTGAGGCACATCAGAATCATATTCAAATTTTCAATTCATATAAGCCATGTAAAAAACTATGGATAAAATCCTTGATTCAATGAGTCATAGATTTATGATTAGATACCACCTATAGATCCCATATAGATCTAACAGGGGCACTGAGAGGGGGTTGAATTAGTGTACAAAATGTTTTATCAAATTTTACTTTCTTTTAGATGGAACATTTTTCTCTAGAACCTCTTATCTAGTTAAGAGGAATTTAATTGTTTTACACTCTCAAAAATCATAATGTTGATAAAAATAAGATAGAGGAAAACATAAGGTTTTCTATATGGTTCAGTATGATGACCTAAACCTTTAAATTATCAACATAATATTTTTAATGGATATTCATATCATTGTTAAATTTCGATGATGAAAAACACGTATAACTTGTGTACAATGATAATTTAGGAATTTATTGATCTTCCTAAGTGATAGGAACTAATTAAACTTATATAACTATTTTTAAAATTCATTTTTATACTACCACCACAATTTCTTGAATAAATATTCTTACTCTACATGAAATCTTGTTCCTCTATCCTTTGGAACATCATCAAGAACTTTAACAGTGATTGTTTTGAGAATTCACTTAAAATTATAGAGTTAGTGTGATCTCCTTTTTAATTAAATACTTTGATATTACTCCACTATATGATACAAAAATTTGTATTAGGATCTTAAATGTAAATTTTAATGGGGTGTAATAGTTTTTCAGTATCTTTTTTCACATATTTATACAACAATATGGTGTATAAGGATCTCAATATTTCATGATTTTAATTTTCAATATTTCAATCCACATTTAATTGTATTTTTAATAACACATTTATTCTTCTTAAAAAGTAAATACGCGAATGATGTGGGCATTTTATCACTCATCTAAATAACCCAATGACCAGGGGTATTTAATTCTTCATAGAGATAATTTTTAAAGACATTTAAAATAACCATGTATTCTTACATTTTTTCATTCATGCATCTTAATCACCCTAAGTGTGTCCTTATTCATCATGAAAAAAATGATCAACCATGGATATATCTTACCGGTATAATATAGTATTTCATGATGAAATTAAAATAAACTTGTATACATGAAAATTTAAATACCTTAGGTATTTAGTTTTCCTCTTATAATCCTGATCTCACCTTATATGCATTTAATCATTCATAAAAACCCCTAGAGTATCAAGATATATGTAACTTAATGCAGGCTAATTTAATTTAGGTTTTTTACTTCCCTATTTAAATACCAAAATTACATGATTATTAACTTTCATATTTAGATGAGTTCATTCATTTTTAATGCTTGAATGTTATGCATCATCTGAGGTTTTCCATGTTTCTTCACACTATAAATTTACAAAGACGTGGGATCTTTTTCTTCTTCTTTCATCACATGGATAACATAATCACTAGTGGTTCCCTGTAAAATTTTTCATACCACTGATGGTTCATCCATTTTTTTTAATTTGGTCTACATGAAATAAAGTTAAACTACATTCATATTCACTCATTTCAAACATACCTATGGGAAAATCAGATTAAGTTAATCCTTTAAACTAATATTCATAAATCAAATCATTTTTATTATATTCATTCAAGAGAGTGTATAAAATATCATTTTAATATCCTAATACATCTCCCCTATATCAAAAATACATTGATTTGTCCTTATTTAATGTGTTTTTGGTCTTCATTTTGGTTAGAGGTGGCTCGACCATGTGATCCGCAAAACATCAATAGTGGAGAAGTCATGTTCTATTGAACCCTTGAGAGAGGGAGGAAAAAGATTACATATCCCTAATCAGATGTTCTAGATTGATTAAAGTAGAAGACCCATGTACCATTTTTCTTTTTAATGAAAGGTGAATAGTTTCTACACCACTTATTTTAACATTAGAACTCATAGTGAACTATTATTCAGTATATTACTCAAGAGATGCAACCTCATCACCAAAATACTAGATCCCTTACTAGAAGATCAACATACCATCTCATCTTACTACCCCATAGTGGCACCTCTACTACCCTCAAGCACTTCTTATGATGTTATCCCATGGTCCTTTAGTATAGGACCACCCTATATTCCTATATGTTGTCGTCGTAAGAGAATATTGGATTGATTCCACCACATGGATGAGAGTGACCTCCCATTATTGTGGGGTTTATTTGGGATGAGTGGCCTCCCTTGGATGGCCCTTCTCTTTAAATAAGGAATGAAAAAATAGTCATAGAAAATTCAATGTATATAATTCAATAAACACATACATTGGACAGTGTCTCATAAAATACCAATCATCATCATATATTTCTACTCCAATTTATTAATAACAACTCTTCATCTCTTCATCTTTCTATATTAAAAACATCATAAAATATATGATAATATATTGTACAACGGATTTAAAAATTTATGCATGGGAACCTTAAAATCATTGTGAAAATAGATATTTTCATGCTATTCAGATAAATTAATCATGCATTTATTATGAACTTCACCTTGTTAAATGTTAAATACCATGTTCACAATCCATGAATAATTAACTATAATTTTTGAAAATAGGAATAGTTAATGAATAATCAATGTTACAAGGAGAATTTTCCAAGTGGGACATGTAATTCCTATAAATGAATCCACTATAATTATCAGGGCATCATCACTAATCAAGTATATTTTTCTTACCCAATGACAATCAATGAGACCATAACAATTCTCCAGGTACCATCACCTATCTTATTGAATATTTATCAAACTCTCTTAATCATTATATTTCAATTATTACTCGCTAATCAAAGTGGCCATAATCATATATTTACTTTTGATTTTTTCCTATATAATGAAAAAACATGAAAATATGTTCATACACTATCCACATGGTATTTTCAGTTCCTCCCACATTTCATCATAATAATATAGTAATCCATTTTTTCACCAAAGACTCATATGTTGCATTCAATCTAATTACCTCTAGTTAAATATTCATCAGTGGATTCTTCATTGGACATATGTACATTACCAAATACAATGCTTCAAATTATTTATCTTTACATACTGGACTTTTACATTAAATTTATCTATACTTTATAGTTTCTATATAAAATTTATAATATTTTTCAACACCATTTCATTGGAAAATACTTTATTAGTGAGAGATAAGAGGATTAGATTTCAAGATTATCAACAAACCTCAAGTATTATTTTATTATATAGGGATTTTTTTCATCTCTTTTAATTGATGGATTTCTCATTGTAGATGCATCCCAAACATTCATACATAGTGACCTGAAATATGAATAAAATAAATTTTCATCTAACATGATTTAATTATATAATGTGTATAAAATCTTATATTATTTAATTAGTTTATTTTGTTTATATTCATGGATAAAGATAGAATCTTTATAAATTCCATCTATGATACAACTTCATAGTGCTAGTAGATCCATTGGGTATACTGAGTGGGGGGATATGTTTTGTGAACCTTTTTAAAATTTAATTTTGGTACTCCCCTCTTTGAATAGTTAAGATAAAATTCTCACATTTATATAATTACCTTATTCATTGCATGAAGGTTGTTATAAATGTTGTCAAAAAGTTAGTCAATAGTATTTATAAGATATTTCCTCAATGTGAGAGACTACTTCTTACTACAACTAGTTATTTTCTTGGTCCATATATTTTTAACTATAAATATATAAAAAAAATATATTTGGTATAAATTTTTCATCCATTGAATGATGTTCATAACTTATTTATTACATGATTATTATATTTTTTATTACTGGTTATAATAAACCACAAACACCATCAATTGAGAATAATCTCCAAAATGTTTTGGCTTCTCATGTAACAATTTTTTGATGAAGTACATTCTCCTATAATAGTTTATTCTCTTACTCACTGATCATTAATAAATATTCTAGGATGAATTTTCTCCCTTATTCGTTAATCATGACTGTGAATGAAAACTAATTGAATATGAATTGTATGTTAGTCCATAATCACATTACGAACATTATTGAAGATATTAATCATCTCAATAACCATATTCTTAGGGTCATAGATTTAAAAAATACCTATATTTAATTATTTATTTTAAACTCCTAAGATATATATAATTATTCATTCACAAAGACATAGATCTTCTGTTGATGTGATCTCTTCAATATTTCTCAATAGAAATAATCTTTCTCTTAAAAAACCATTTTCCAATAATGGTGGACTTATTAACTTCATAGGTTATTTCTTTATTTTAATAGGTATTTTATAATATTTCATTAATAGGAAAATAGAATTCATAATGATAATGAACCAATTTTTTCAACAAGGATCCTTGTGAAAATTTTTAAAAAAATTGAAAATTGGTCCGTCCACCTATATTTTCATGTATTTTTATAAATCCTTTTTCCATCCAAGAATATAAATAAAAATATAAAGAAATTATCTAGATATTTTTTTCTATAAGAAATAATATATATAGTTTATATTTTTCTTTTTTTCAACTAGATCATCCTAACTATTCATTTTCTATAACTTTATCGCTACATGATATAAGTTCATTACTATGTTGTAGTAGACAATATATCGACCTGTTGAAAAAATACAAAATTTGAAAAAATAGATTGTATGAGATCTTTATTAGAATAATATTTTTGAGGTAAATAAAAATTTATCATCATCCCCTTTATATGACAAATATTATTTAGTATGGGGAAGAACATTTCAATTTTTTTCCAACTAAATTTATTCAAATATGATCTTATTATTCAAGATATGAGGATTTCAAATTCATTAAAATAAAAAAATTCCAATTCATTTGTCATGTTTTAAAGAATAAAGATCTACTATATAATACTCTATATCATAATTAATTATTTATATGTTAATTCAGGAATCATTGTTTTTAGTATTCAGAATAATCCCAAATTTCATAAGGTTTGACACATGCACAGATTTCATATGAATCACATAGAGTCTAATGAATCATAGGATATAAATTATGACCCATAGAAAAATTAAAATGATTCATGAAAAAGGTTAAATGGATCTTATAATGATTGAGATTTTGATTATATTGATAAAAATACAATTAAATAGATGATATTGATACTTATGATGATCTTCCAATGAATCATACACCAAATGAATTATCAAAATTCTAACTTCCCCACAGGATTCCATATTCCATTGTAAAATCATAGAAAATTTTAAAACATAAATAAAACCATATTATTGCTTTTCAAACAAACTCAAATCATGTTCTAGCCTATTTTCCATATCTCCACTCAAGAGGTTGATAACAAATATAATAACCATCAATAATTCCACAGTGAACATCAGTTTTGTATCCTTACATCTTCTCATCCATACTCTAATATTATGTTGTGTAATTAATATTCATTGGTTTTTGAGTGATTATGGTAATTAATTTTGTTCTATTTTAGTTCTCAATAATTAGTACATAACACCTTCTTTCATTAGTAAATCATGGATTGATCTTTCCATAGACTCCCACATGTATAAATTCAAGTTATATTTTGATTACTTTTCCATTACATTGTATATCTTTCAAATGATTTTTATTTATTAGAAGAAAAACAAAGTATGAGAAAAATAAAATATAATTTTAAGAATATACCTTTTGAATTATCACTTCACAAACTAATCAATATATTTTTATCTCATGTGGCCATGTTTTTTGTTCAATAGTATTTTATTTAATTCATTACAATAATGAATATGTTTTATTCTCTATATTCATGATCAAAATTAAATTTCTTTAATTTTCCTTCCATTATTATTGATTGATATTTTCTATTGTTGATACATACCTTATTTATAACATGGTTTTTTATAATAACATATCTTGGGAAAAAATAATACTTAAATGAAAATATTTATGAAATTAAATGATACACTTTCCCAATTATATATTGATTTTTTATTCCTTATTAAATAATATTTTTATAATATTTAGTGAAAAATAAAATATTAAATATTAAATTTTAATAATTATAAAGGTTGTGTTTTATTTAAGAAAATGAGTATTTTTTATTATATGTGGTTTCTGGAATTTAGGAAAATGAATGAAAATAAACATGGATAAATAATTAGACAAGACACATGGACAACCCTCAACCATGGAAATCCACTTAGGCACCATGATGAGGTAGTCAACAAAGAACCATTAAAACCCATCCAACACTCAGTATAAGAGAGAACATGAAAGACATGGAGAACAATATTTGGAATATCTATAGTTAGTGGATATACTGAAATGTGTGGTCTAGAAGATAATGTAGGTTGGAGTCCACCAACTCCAGTCTATATTTTACTAAGTTGATGATGTGGTGTCGAGTAGCATTTAGAAGCACCCATACACAAAACTGTTTGATGCGGGATGGGGATGTAGATGGGTATTGTTCAAATGTAACTGAAACATCACTACATCTCAGGAATTCTATGTTACCCAACTTAAATATACCTCACAACCACTGAATCATTCCACCCACTCTTCCCCAATTCCTACTATCATCGATTAACTAGCATGGATACCACTTTAAATCACGAGCTTCAGAACTACTACCACTGTGAGACTGGTAAATGATATGGAATACCATATAAACTTGACACAGTCCTATTTTTGGATAAATTAATTTCATGCATGATAAAGTATATTGATCTAAAAAATGTGATGTTCAGATGATGAAAATGATCTAAATGAAAAGTACAACAATGAGGACTGTGGGGGTGTTGTCAATATGGATTTTAAAATGAAAAAATAGTGAGGAAAATAGATTTACAATTTATTTTTTATTTTGTAGGAGAGATAAATATTTGAACATAGAGATAATGGTTGATGAAAAAACTAATGTTTTTGGCTATTTTATAGAACAATTCATGTCACATGAAATGAATATGTCTTAAAGTAGTTTCTAAAATGCAAAGGGATGGAAAAATATTTCTCGCTGGGATTGATATAGTTCAAAATTACAAATTTTTTGTGTTTATAAATCCATTTTGTGTCTTAATTATGGAATGAAGAGAATGAGATTCTCTGAGACCAGGATGCAAGTGTATATTATCTGCTATTTGGAAGAAATGAATGGTTTTGAAGCTATCAATGTTGTGGTTTGGGAATCTGTATTGTAGTGTGAGTTTATATATAGAAAATATGAAATTAGGTCAACATCTAACATGAATATGATGTTTAGTATATTGTGATGAGTTTGAAGTAGGAAATATTATATGTTTTTAAGCATGATTACATGGATTTTCACATCTGAATTGTAAGGACCCAGCCTTAGACATGTCATACAAGAGGACCTTATTCTGGTCTAGGTTCTGGAAATAGATACATTCTTACAAAAATATATCAGAGTTAGAATGAAAAACTAAACAAACTGCAAGATTATAACCGCTTCTATGTGTTACAACAACAATGACGATCTCTGGGAACATGTGAAACACATTTTTGAAAACGTAGGGGTGAGCACAAAAGATGCTCAGTAAGGGGTTTAAAAAAATACCTTCGATAAATATTCTTTGTAAAACGGTAAATAAACATTTAGGAATATCATTGTTTTGAAATACCGTTTTAAATTAATGACGGCATCAAAATACTAGTTCAATTTTTAGAAGATAATTACGTTTAAAATTGCTCAAATATACTCCAGTGTTTTTCTGAAAACATTATGCAAGCTTTTGAAAACATAATAACTAATTCTGAGACTGTTCAACTAATTACAGGACATGATGGGTCCACTCCCAATCCCTTCCTGTCTACCACACTCGAGAGTCGGGTTTTCTGAAAACATTTTTAAGCTTGCGTTAAATATGTATACATTTTCACTGGGTTTTCATATATTAAAACTCATAAACAACGTTTGGTACATAAGTAATGCATGTGTACAAATTTATATATATATATATATATATTCTTATATATATATATATATTTATTTATTTATAAGATTTCATCTTCTTGCTCTGATGAGTCGATTTACACATCGACTTATCTCTGCCTGATTTGTCGCACATACTTTTCTCTTTAGTGATTTATTCCATTTATAAATAATAATAACAAATTAACCATGCATATATATATAGCGCATACAATATGCACAACTATTATACAAACTCAATTAGTGATATCGACGCACACTACGTGTCATTAATAGGAAATAATGGTCATTACCTATATGAAATTTATGAGTTAACTTTAAAATTCAATGAGTGTCGACGACGAACATAAAATCATGGTCGTGTATCTATGCAGATGCGATGTTCATAATGTCGATAAAACATGTTGATATTTAATGTGTTTTTTCTTTTAAGAAGCATGATGATAAGCTGAAATAAAATTGCGAAATAATAATCATATTTTTATTCATATGCATATACATATATATACACACATATATATACATGTATAACCATTTAAAATAACATTTTTTGAATAATAAGAATAAAATCATAATAATATTTTCACCTTAAAATTCCGCAGAATAAAAGAAAACCAAAACCAAAAAATATAATTAATATTTGGGTTGGTTTTGAAGTACACATATAAAAACTAATATATATAAATTTGAATATACCAAGGTATATAAGATTAGATTCTGCATAATCAAATCGTAAACACTCTTTGAAATATTTTAAAAGAAGGATTGATATCTAAGTATATAAAACTGCATATTCATAATTATGTAATATAGGTTTGTAAAATAGAGATAATTGAAAATAGACCCTTACACAAACCAGAAAATAGGGACAATATCTTGAAATAAAATTAATAAATTTCACTTATGCAGACTCAATTAAAACATATAATAATTCATTAAAAATTGAAATATGAAAACTAAATATATGAACTCCCTTACAACCATAATATTTGAGGGAAATTTTATTTACAACTAGAAAACTTATCATATGTGTAATTAGGAAGATATAGTTTTATACAAATATATATACATATATATATAGCATGTATGTACATAGAGGTTTTCAAAAGAAAATGAAAATAATAAAATTCCCTTACTTGATTTAGATCGAAAGAGGAGTTGCGGGTTTCTAGAGACCAATCGAGGGCTTGGCAGAGTGAGGTTTGGGTCTTGTAACCATGGGGATGGTTATCCGGAGTCTCACTTATATAAATAAAATTTTCATGACACTTAGCTTCTAAGAGAAGCTGGGTATTATATATATTTTTTTAATCAAACAATGACCCATAAGGAAAAAGGTTCTTTTTTTTTAATATCAATTCACTCAATTATAGGTTTGAGTAATGATCCAACATGATCCCTTATTTATTTATTTATTTTAGGCACTGAAAACAACCATGTCTTCTAGTTCGTGCATCAATTAGTGTGTGCATGGTCACAATTGTTATTTCTTCTTTTCATTTTAATATATTTTTATTCACTTTTTTTACGGACAAAACCACGTCATACACATTGATTCCTTTCCACCCTTTATTTATTGGATATTATGAGTGATCACTAATAATTATAATTTTATGTCTTTCCACACACAGACCAAAATCTCAATTATTTCAATTTCTTTATCTCTCCATTATAATACTGTAACATATAATGGTTTTAAAATATAAACGATAATCTATATAATTCCAAAACAAATATATATATAAAGCATATCACGTCACACATTTTTTTTATTAAATCACAATATATATATTATTATTTAAACATGTCACTATATATATATAATTATATATATATACTCGTAATTATATATATATTTTAAAAAAAACCCACATTTTTCTATATACCAAATAATTATATATATTTATAAAATATTATATATTAAATAAAAACATAAAAGGCGCGTTTTTTTTAAATAATAATATATTTATTTATTTTGTGAATACCTCAAAACATTTAAACTATTAATAAATTATATATTTATATATATATTCACCATTTTAGAGTTTATATATATATATATATAATTTGTTTTATTAAATTAAATATTTCAAAACACGCATTTTATATTATTATTAATTATTAATATATATTACTTCTCTATTGTTTTTTACGCTATTTCTATTATATATATATATATTAACTTAACGTTTTATTTTATCATTTTTTTAAGAATTTGATTGAACGTTTTTTTGCATTATTGTATATTAACGTTTTCCTCTAATCATTATTATTATTATATTATTAAATATCCATATCATTTATTTATATTTTATTAAGACAATAACCCCCCTTTTTAGTCAATCGCAAAATCTTTTTAAATCTTACTTTTGACTTTTTGTATCATGACATGATTATATTATATTATTATATACTCACAATTTATATGTTTTTTTAATATAACATTTTAACACATCTTTTTTTTTATTTTACAAATGTTTATATATTAATAATGGTAGTATAATTTTATATTTTTAAAATAAAACGTCTAATATATATGTGTGTATAAAATCGTATATATATATATATATATATATATATATATATTCATTTTCATTAATATATCAAAACATGTAAACTATACTTATAAATTCGTTATATATATATATACCATGTTAGCGTTTATATATATATATATAAATATATATAATTCATTTTTAAAAATTATTACACTTTTTTTTATTGTTTTATTATTATTATTTATTTATTTCTCCTTTTTCTTTACACCTTTTCCATAACATGATTTACTTAAATTATAATTTATTTATAATTATTATTTTTACTGAGACTCGGGGCGTTACAATATCCCCCCTTAACAGAATTGCATCCTCGCAATTCGATCGTCGAACTAAAACTAATTATGAATTTCTGGCTTTAGAATTTAAAAAACTAAGACCGCTAGATTCCTAGACACCAACGTTAAACGACAACATCTATTTCCAAAGTTGTCTAGACCGTTCCTCTGATACCAAATGTAAGGACCCAGCCTTAGACATGTCATACAAGAGGACCTTATTCTGGTCTAGGTTCTGGAAATAGATACATTCTTACAAAAATATATCAGAGTTAGAATGAAAAACTAAACAAACTGCAAGATTATCACCGCTTCTGCGTGTTACAACAACGATGACGATCTCTGGGAACCTGTGAAACACATTTTTGAAAACGTAGGGGTGAGCACAAAAGATTCCCAGTAAGGGGTTTAAAAAAATACCGTCGATAAATATTCTTTGTAAAACGGTAAATAAACATTTAGGAATATCATTGTTTTAAAATACCGTTTTAAATTAATTACGACATCAAAATACTAGTTCAATTTTTAGAAGATAATTACGTTTAAAATTGCTCAAATATACTGCAATGTTTTTCTGAAAACATTATGCAAGATTTTGAAAACATAATAACTAATTCTGAGACTGTTCAACTAATTACAGGCCATGATGGGTCCACTCCCAATCCCTTCCTGTCTACCACACTCGAGAGTCGGGTTTTCTGAAAACATTTTTAAGCTTGCGTTAAATATGTATACATTTTCACTGGGTTTTCATATATTAAAACTCATAAACAACGTTTGGTACATAAGTAATGCATGTGTAAAAATTTATATATATATATATATATATTCTTATATATATATATATATATATATATATATATATTTATAAGATTTCATCTGCTTGCTCTGATGAGTCGATTTACACATCGACTTATCTCTGCATGATTTGTCGCACATACTTTTCTCTTTAGTGATTTATTCCTTTTATAAATAATAATAACAAATTAACAAGGCATATATATATATAGCGCATACAATATGCACAACTATTATACAAACTCAATTAGTGATATCGACGCACACTACGTGTCATTAATAGGAAATAATGGTCATTACCTATATGAAATTTATGAGTTAACTTCAAAATTCAATGAGTGTCGACGATGAACATAAAATCATGGTCGTGTATCTATGTAGATGCGACGTTCATAATGTCGATAAAACATGTTGATATTTAATGTGTTTTTTTCTTTTAAGAAGCATGCTGATAAGCTGAAATAAAATTGCGAAATAATAATCATCATTTTATTCATATGCATATACATATATATACACACATATATATACATGTATAACCATTTAAAATAACATAATTTGAATAATAAGAATAAAATAATAATAATATTTTCACCTTAAAATTCCGCAGAATAAAAGAAAACCAAAACCAACAAATATAATTAATATTTGGGTTGGTTTTGAAGTACACATATAAATACTAATATATATAAATTTGAATATACCAAGGTATATAAGATTAGATTCTGCATAATCAAATCATAAACACTCTTTGAAATATTTTAAAAGAAGGATTGATATCTAAGTATATAAAACTGCATATTCATAATTATGTAATATAGGTTTGTAAAATAGAGATAATTGAAAATAGACCCTTACACAAACCAGAAAATAGGGACAATATGTTGAAGTAAAATTAATAAATTTCACTTATGCAGACACAATTAAAACATATAATAATTAATTAAAAATTGAAATATGAAAACTAAATATATGAACTCCCTTACAACCATAATATTTGAGGGAAATTTTATTTACAACTAGAAAACTTATCATATGTGTAATTAGGAAGATATAGTTTTATACAAATATATATACATATATATATAGCATGTATGTACATAGAGGTTTTCAAAAGCAAATGAAAATAATAAAATTCCATTACTTGATTTAGATCGAAAGAGGAGTTGCGGGTTTCTAGAGACCAATCGAGGGCTTGGCAGAGTGAAGTTTGGGTCTTGTAACCATGGGGATGGTTATCCAGAGTCTCACTTATATAAATAAAATTTGCATGACACTTAGCTTCTAAGAGAAGCTGGGTATTATATATATTTTTTTAATCAAACAATGACCCATAAGGAAAAAGGTTCTATTTTTTTAATATCAATTCACTCAATTATAGGTTTGAGTAATGATCCAACATGATCCCTTATTTATTTATTTATTTTAGGCAAAACAACCTTGTCTTCTAGTTCGTGCATCAATTAGTGTGTGCATGGTCACAATTGTTATTTTTTCTTTTCATTTTAATATATTTTTTATTCACTTTTTTTATGGACAAAACCACGTCATAAACATTGATTCCTTTCCACCCTTTATTTATTGGATATTATGAGTGATCACTAATAATTATAATTTTATGTGTTTCCACACACAGACCAAAATCTCAATTATTTCAATTTCTTTATCTCTCCATTATAATACTGTAACATATAATGGTTTTAAAATATAAACGATAATCTATATAATTCCAAAACAAATATATATATAAAGCATATCACGTCACACATTTTTTTATTAAATCACAATATATATATTATTATTTAAACATGTCACTATATATATATAATTATATATATATACTCGTAATTATATATATATTTTAAAAAAAACCCACATTTTTCTATATACCAAATAATTATATATATTTATAAAATATTATATATTAAATAAAAACATAAAAGGTGCGTTTTTTTAAATAATAATATATTAATTTATTTTGTGAATACCTCAAAACATTTAAACTATTAATAAATTATATATTTATATATATATTCACCATTTTAGTGTTTATATATATATATATAATTTGTTTTATTAAATTAAATATTTCAAAACACACATTTTATATTATTATTAATTATTAATATATATTACTTCTATATTGTTTTTTACGCTATTACTATTATATATATATATATATATATATATTAACTTAACGTATTATTTTATCATTTTTTTAAGAATTTGATTGAACGTTTTTTTGCATTATTGTATATTAATGTTTTCCTCTAATCATTATTATTATTATATTATTAAATATCCATATCATTTATTTATATTTTATTAAGACAATAACCCCCCTTTTTAGTTAATCGCAAAATCTTTTTAAATCTTACTTTTGACTTTTTGTATCATGACATGATTATATTATATTATTATATACTCACAATTTATATGTTTTTTTAATCAAACATTTTAACACATCTTTTTTTTATTTTACAAATGTTTATATATTAATAATGGTAGTATAATTTTATATTTTTAAAATAAAACGTCTAATATATATGTGTGTATAAAATCGTATATATATATATATATATATATTATATTCATTTTCATTAATATATCAAAACATGTAAACTATACTTATAAATTCGTTATATATATATATACCATGTTAGCGTTTATATATATATATATATATATATATAATTCATTTTTAAAAATTATTACACCTTTTTTTTTATTGTTTTATTATTATTTTTTATTTATTTCTCCTTTTTCTTTACACCTTTTCCATAACATGGTTTACTTAAATTATAATTTATTTATAATTATTATTTTTACTGAGACTCGGGGCGTTACATGAATTATGTGGAACAAATTTATATGAAGGTAAAATATATGAACTTTTATGTTCCTATCTTATTTTTGGATGAAAATTTCTATAAATAATTTATTGAATAAAATGATATATTATGTGAATTATAAGGATCCTCCAATTTTATATTATATATATGTAATTTATGTTGTTGATCTATAAAGAAATGAATAATCATGAACTGATTCAAAGTGTTGTAGAGTGCTTGACCAATCACACCTTCTATTTTTATTCTATGGGAATTAATGTTATTTTTTATTCTACCTATCGCAGTTATAATTATAGTTTATATTTCTTTTCACCATGAATTTATTTGAATGGGGATTTTGAAATTTTAATTATTCTATTGTATTTTATTTAGGTTGGGTGTTTTAATTCAATTATGTTGCTCCCCTCACTTATTTATTTTTTATTTCATGAACATTTTTTGTTATTTAAAGATGTGTTCTATAATGGAATAGAAAGAACTTGTAATTATATATACCATTATGATGACTATAATTATATGATTACATATGATTTTGAGATTAAATTTTCACTTGTCAAATGATGTACATGACCATAAAAAATAGGTGTTCATAGGATATAGATAAAGAGAAATAATCGGGACCAAGGGGATGATATTGACATAATTCAAATGAATACAATATTAATTGTTTAAACATTATAGAAACAAGTACATGAACCTACATATCATTTTATTAGAATGTTTTGTTTTAATTTTTGTCTTCAAATGTGTCTTAACTTAGCTAAAATTTTGTTTATATGGTATCCCGCATTTTTATTACACAACTTTACATTACAGTTTTAGTATGTAGGATCTTTAAACTGCAGTGTCTTGGAAACCAAGAACAAAAAACTTGAATACAACATAAAAGATTCTTCTAATCTACTTTTAAGGCCTCATCATAAGTTATTCCTAAGAAAAATTACGACATCTCATATCCTGGAGACATACATCAAAGGAAATGGTGAGAAAAAGGCCCACTAAGTAAAACAAGTGAAACAATTGACATGTGATCTTGAGCAATATTAATAAGAACCTTATAAAAGTCAAAAAGGCATGAGAAATGTAAGAATTGGAATATCATAATAAAAATAACTTGAATCATAACTTGAATATGTGGATACAGAATTTCCTTTAGACATTCATGAACATATCACCAAGATTTAACCCCGAGGTGTCATAAAAACTACCAAGGTTATTCACCAAGGTATCGTGAATCTTGTCATCGCCAGAGATTAATTCCTTACCCAATGCATTGTAGCACTATCTAGGTGCACCCTTAATATGTCTTTAAATTAATAATATCCTCATAGAGAATACTCAATCATTTCATAAATAACCCAAATAGAATAAAAAAATGGGGTTCATGTCAAAATCCCGACATTTATAAAGTACTTAAAAACATGATCGTTATGTCATTTATAACCCATATAATTGGAGTGAGGGTTATATTTATGTCAATTCCAGAATCAAATTGATTAATTATATATATTGATGAATACCCCTAGAAATGGAAATAGATTTGGGTATTCTCATAAAGAATACAAGAGAACTTCTTGAGAAAAAGAGAGATATTTTGAGATGAAAATTCTACAGCATAACAACTATATAACATAGTTTTAAAAAATAATAAAAAGAAAGGGTAAAAGGGTAACCCACTAATAAATAACTCATATTACAATATAAATACAGAATAAAAATGAGATAATAACATTTTATGGATATTTTAATGACATACCACAAGAAAAGGAAACAAGAAAGGAAAGGGAATATGCAATTTCTTTTACAAGAAATTCGGCAGCCTAACGACATCACATAAAAATTCATAAAATCAATTGATGAGAGAAGAAAGGGTATCTCATAATTTGGAAATGAAATTGAATGTATTAAAGATATATAAGAACAATCCCCCACTTAATAAAATGGTATTATAAGACATAACATAAAGGATGTCATGACTTAAAGGAGTAGGGTGAAAGGATCCCTTACCTTGAAGTGTAACTTCGAAAGCTTGAAGGTCGGGAACGTGAGAGGCTTGAGGGGACATTTTAAGGACTCCTCATGAGGTAAGAAGACCCTAACTTCATTTAGGATTATTTTTAAAATGAAATGAATGAGAGAAATGGCATGGTATTAATAGGAAACATGAGTGAATAAATTACTAATTTCCAGGGGACACCTTATCGGTGGTATTTGCAAAATCATGGGCTTGCCCATGGTATTTGCACATGGTATTAGAAACTTGTGACACCTCATAGAATATATAACTATTAATAAGTCTAATAGATATCTTACTTCATTATTACATCATTAATGATATCATTAATTACCTGAAACTCAAAACTGCATTTTTTACTATTCACCAAATAATCAACTGTTTCTGAAAAATCCCTAAAATTCACCCTAACCAAAAATAGATGCTTTGAATTAAGAAATGAATTCCATTTTATGTAAAAAAAATTCTAAATATTTTTTATTTAATTTTTAAATAAAATTCTTATTTATCCCAAAAATAATACTTTAAAACTATAACTTATTTTGTAACACCTTAAAAGAGTAATCAAGGTACCATAAAATTATCAACTAACTATAGGGGAAAAAAGTAAAAATTTATGATTATATTTTATGAAAATAAATTTACATTATAAATTATTAAATTAATTATAAAATTGAAAATAAAATATTTATGACATAAAAAAAATACCAAAACATAAACTATGATCGTTTTTTCACATTTAATATGTCTAAAATGTATTTATACATTCATGGGTGAAGTTTCTATTTTTTTGTCAAATTACTATTCCTTACTATTCATTACTATTCATATGGGTATGTTAGTATTCCTACTTTACTATTCAATAAAAACTAAGTTGATCTTATTAGACTCTAAATTTCTTACTGAACACAACAATAGAAGACCATTTCTTGAAAATAATTTCACATTATTAATAATTTAATTAATACAAAATTAGTTTAAAAAACCCTTTTTCCTAAATTCATCAATAATAGACATCCTATATTTATCTGGATATTTGAAATTCACAAAATTGGCCATAATAAGATATTACAATTTATTTATATAAAAGGAGTACACAATGCAGCTAAGGTCTTGTTACATATCCCCTTATAACTCCAGCAAATGACCTATGTGTAAGGTGCGCTATGGTGATAGAATCTTGGGGTGGCTTGTAAAACATTGCCCGAGTGGTGATTTCTATCAGTATGAACTTCTCCCTTAGGCGATTTTGTTCAAGCTTCATACATTTATGTTCGGCTTGGGCTTGGTCCAGAGAAAAGCCCAAGGATGCTTCCTCCTTCCCAAACTCCGATAGATGGTCTTTATAAGGCTCGAGTATACTGGATGAAGCCATTCAAACACCTTTTTGTATTAATTAACAAAGATAACCGTATTTAAAAAAAACAAATGTTAAGATTATTGTTTCCAAAGGCTATATTGACCGATAGTCATATTGACCAACGAACATATAACAGTCGAAACCAAACGATCTCATTTTAATTATACCAACTTTATTAATTAAAAAATATAATTTGGTTGAGTATACAGTAAAATAACACAAAATATTAGAAAACAAATATAATTAAAAAGTTTGGGTCGTTACATTCTTCCCCCCTTAAGAAATTTTGTCCCTGAAATTTTTAACTTGTACCCTCTAAAGTGAAAAGGTCTGGGAACTTCTGCCTTATAGGCTCCTATGGTTCCCACATTGCTTATTAATATTTGTGGTTCCTACACAACACCTTAATAAGGTTGGTAGTCTTGTTGCGTAGAACCTTGTCTCTACAATCCAAGATCTCCATGAGCTGCCCCTTATAAGAGAGGTCATGTTGCAGTTGTACCACCTCTGTATTTAGTACATGTGAAGGGTCAAGTATGTACTTCCTCAAGAGGGATACGTGGAAGACATCTTGATCTTGTGCTGGATTTGGAGGAAGTTCAAGCCGATAGGCCACTGCTCCCACACGATCAAGGATTTCATAGGGGCCAATGTACCTAGGGATGATCTTCTCTTTCTTCCCAAACCTCATAACTCTCTGCCAAGGTGAAATACATTGAAATAATTAGTCACAAACATAAAAATCCAAGTCCCTTGAATGGTTGTCGGCATAGCTCTTTTTTCGACTCTGAGCATCCTTAATGTGTTGTTGGATGGCATGGACCTCTTTTGTCATCGCATACATAGGATCAGGCCCAAGAAGCTTTCTCTCGCCAGCTTCATCCAAAAAAGTAAGAGTTGTACATTGCTTCCCATATAGAGCTTCATAGGGGGACAATTGAATGCTTGAGTGGATGTTGTTGTTGTTATATAACTCAACTAAATAGAGATGTTGACCCAATCTACCCTTAAATTCCATTGAGCAAGTTATCAACATATCCTCAAGTGTTTGAATACTCCTTTAAGATTGTCCATATATTTTGGGGTGATAGGCCGTACTGAAATTCAATTCAGTGCTCAGAGATTGTTGAAGACTTCTCCAAAATTTTAATGTGAACCTTGGATCATGATTAGATATGATAGAAAGTTTACCTCCAAGCAACCTTACCACTTCCTTCACGTAAATCCGGACATGTTGATCAAGAGATAAATCTTCCTAAATGAAGATAAAATGGGCAATCTTGGTGTGACAGTCCACAATAACACATATGACATTATTTCCTTTGGATGTTTTTGGGGGTCTAGTGATGAAGTATATAGTGATATTTTCCCACTTCCATTCTCGTATGGGTAGTGGTTGCAATACCCCATTAGGAAGTTGTCGGCACACCTTCATATGATGAAATACTAGGAACCTTGACGTGTAGTCAGCAATCTCCCTTTTCATATTATCCCACCAATAATGATCATGAAGGTCCCTATAAATTTTTGTGCTAATAGGATTTATAGAGAATGTAAAGCTATGAGCATCAACCATCATCTCCTTATTTATTTCTAGAATATATGGAACACGTAGTCTTGTATGAAATTTTAGCACACCTTCTTTATCGGTATTAAACTTAAGAAACATCCCATCCTTCACAGCATCAAACTTCTTCTGTAACAAAGGATCTTCTTTCTGAGATTTTTTGATCTTCTTTAGTAGTGACAGTTGAGAAATCATTTGGGTAAGGGTTAATGATGTACCTTCCCTTATAATTCTCATGTCCAACTTTACTATGTCATTGATAAAAGGATCTCTTTGAATCTTCACAGTGGACAGAACAACTAGGTCTTTCTTACTTAATGCTTCAGCGGCTTTGTTTTCACTTCCCGGAAGATAATGAATTGAACAATAATAGTCTCTAAGAAGTTCCAATCATCTATTTTGTCTCATGTTCAATTCCTTTTGTGTGAAAATATACTTCAAACTTTGATGGTATGTGTATATATCACATTTCTCCCCATAAAGATAGTGCCTCAATATCTTCATAGGAAAAACAACTGCAGCCAGCTCTAGATCACACATATGATAGTTCTTCTCATGAGTCTTCAACTGTCGAGATGCATAAGAAATGACCTTTTCATTTTTCATGAGGTTTCACCCAAGCCCTTTTAGAGATGCATTGCTAAAAATAACGTATCCTTCTCCACTTGAGGGTAGAGTTAACACTGGTGCAGTAACCAATCTCTTCTTCAGCTCATGGAAACATTCCTCACACTCCTTTGTCCAGATGAACGTGACCCATTTTTGAGTTAACTTCGTTAATGGATTAGAAATTCATGAAAAGTTTTTCATGAACCTCCTACAATATCCTACTAATCCAAGGAAACTACAAATCTCAATTATTGTTGTAGGTTGAGGCCACTCCTATATAACCATTGTCTTTGTAGGGTCAATTGTGATTCCTTCATTGGTATCAATGTGACCAAAGAAAGCAACTTGTTGTAACCAGAATTCACATTTACTGAACTTTCCAAAAAATCCTCTTCTTCCGCAGAGTTTGAAAAATAACCCTTAGATGATCCTTATCCCCCTCCAGAATTTTAGAATATATCAGAATATAATCAATAAAAACTACCACAAAGTTATCAAGTCTATCCTTAAAGACTCTATTCATCAAATACATAAAAATGTAAGGTGAATTAGTCAGTCCAAAGGAAATAACAACAAACTCATAATGCTAATATCTTGATCAGAAGGTAGTTTTTTGAATATCTTCTTTCTACACCCTCAATTGATGATATCCAAATTGATGATCAATCTTAGAAACGAATTGAGCCTCACGAAGTTGTCCAAATAAGTCATCAATTCATGGAAGAGGGTATTTTTTTACTGTGATCCCAATCAGTTCCCTATAATCAATGCATAGTCGCATCGATCCACCATTCTTCATCATAGAGAGAAGAGGTGATTCCCAATGAGACACACTTGGGCAGATAAACCCCTTCTCCAAAAGATCTTGGTGTTGTTTATATATTTCCTCCAGCTCCACATTTTCCATCCTATACGGGGTATTTGATATTGGGTGAGATCCATGTATGAGTTCAATGGAGAACTCTACCTCCCTTTCTAAGGGAGGTCCAGGCAACTCCTCAGGAAATACGTCAACATATTCATGGATGATGAGTACATTTTATATCCTCAAACTCTCATTTCCTCCATCGTCTTCACCAATCAATTCCATAAAAAATGATATAGTAGGTTATTCTAGATAAAGATCAGGTTGAGAAATCTCTCTTTGGAAGATAAATGTAGGTTTTACATTCAAGACTACTGAGATTTCCTTACTTCTTCATTTGATGTTAGCATTATACATTGAGAGCTATTTTATCCCTAATATAATGTCGAATTTCAGCATTAGAATGACTACTTGATTTGTGATAAGATTGTGCTCACCAAAGTAAATATTAGAGTTTATAAACACTGATGATTCTTGGATAATCCCACTAGGAGAATTAACTAATAACTCTACTTTTAGAAAATAGGTAGTTAATTATAAATTCATTGAAAATGTGGAGGAAATAAAAGAATGCGTAGAACCAGAATCAAACATAGTACTTTCTAGCTCTGAGAGAACAAAAAGAGTGCCTACTACCACATCATTTGGAGCTTCAACTTCAGTTGTCTTGATAGAAACATCACAACCTTAATCCCTTGGCCTTTGTTTAGGTTGATGGTGGTTCCCCTCCACTGTCCTCAGATTTGGACAGTGATTTGCAAAGTGACTAAGATTTCCACACATAAATTACTGGACGTCAGGTAGTGCCTGCACAATATTCCCCTTATCATTAGTGTTTGGTAGTTGAGGTTTCACCTCACTATAACAATTCCTCGCAATATGGCCATCTAATGCACACTTGTAGCATTTTCTTCTTCCAAGCAATCAGTTCCCTGAATGCTTCATCCCTCATTTATTACATGTGGGATGTTGCACTTGCTTGCCTCCTCTCCCTTGATAAAAGATACTCCCTAAGCTTGGCTCCATTGATATCTTTTTGTCATTGGATTTATGAGACCACTGTGTCTCACCAAACTATTGTTTGACGTTCATTGTAAATCGCACAATCTCCTCATTGCTGTCATAATCACAATTGGCTAGATTCTTCCATCGATGAGGTCTCAGTCCACCAAAGAACCTATCAACCATGCCATTTGGATCCATGAAAAATCTAGAGTTATATCTTGAATGCCTTGTGATGTTCATCTCGTAGCTTCCCACAGATTCGATCTCCTTCTGCTTTAGCTCGAGAAACTCATTCTCCATTCTTTTTCTCATGGAACGGGGGAAATACATAGTGAAAAAGATCCCTCTGAACTCCCACTCTATAGCTTCAACTTCTACTCTTTGCCTCATGTTTATAATTAGCTCCCACCACTGATCAGCTTCTCCTTATAAACGATAGATATCTAGGGTGAGCTTCTCTTGCTATGAACAGTGGAGGATAAAGAAGATCTTCTCGATAGAGCTGATCCATTGCTCAGCAATCAATAGGTCAGTCGTTCCATTAATGGTTGGTGGTCATTGACGCATAAAGGACTCAACAGAATGTTTTTCCCTTCATGGTGAGATCGGTCTCTCTGCTTGATTCAAGTTATTTCCCATAACTTGAGTCAATTGGTTTATTATTCACATGAATGTTTCCATTCAGGATTCCATCGGAGGGTCATCAGTGCATGGTCCATTGCGGTCACCATTTGCATGGTTCCTCCTATTTCCTGCCATTTATAAAAGAATAAAACCTTAATGAGTAACTTATTTCATTTAAAAATATTTTAACTGTAATAGATTTAGGTCTAAAAACATTTTTAAATAATTACATTTCACTATAAATCATTCACATCGATTTATAAAAAGCTAATAATTAACAAAACATATCCCCCGAGAGTGTCATAAACAATAGTGTAGAAAGGACGGATGTTGTATACTAGGATACCCCAGGTCAAGCCCAAAACTCCTTATCATAGTTTTAACTCCTAGGTACCTCTGTGCCAGAGCCGCCTCCACCTGCTCGTATCCAGACATAGATGTATTTTCATGACAAACCACTTACTTAATACTCACCAAAATACCAGGAAGTTTTCCTATATTTAATCTTTTATATATGATCCATCCTAATGTTTTCATAGCCTTGTTTCCATAAATAACTAAACTATCCTTTTATACCTACTATGGCATCCCGCCTTTCTATTTCACAACTTTACATTACATTTTACATACAGAGGATCTTTAAAGTTTAGTGTCTTGGAAATCCGGAACAAAAAACATGAATACAATATAAAAAATTCTTCTAATCCACTTGTAAGGCTTAATCATAAGTTCTTATTATGTACAATTACTGAATCACATATCCTGGAGACATAAATCAATGGAAAGGTTGAGCAAAAGTCCCAGTAAAAAAAAGTGAAACAATTGACATATGATCATGACTAATACTAATAAGAACATAATAAAAGTCATAAAGTCATGAGCAATGAAAGAATAGGAATATCATAATAATAAGAATGTGAATCATATCTTTAATGTGTGGCTACAACATTTCATTTAGACATTAATTAACATATCACCAAGGTTTAATGCCTAGGTTTCATAAAAAAATTACCATGTTTATTCACCAAGGTGTCGTGAAACTTGTCATCTCTAGATATTAATTCTTCACCCAATGCATTAGAGCGCTATTAGGGAACACCATTAATATGTCTTTACTTTCATGTGAGAAACATATATCATACTCAAAAATTTCATAAATAACCCAAATAAAATATAAAAAATGGGTTTCATGTCAAAATCGTGACGTTTAAGAAGTACTTAAAAACGTGATCGTTGTGTCATTTATAACCCATGGAATGGGAGTGAGGGTTATATGTATGTCATTTCTAGAATCAAATAGATAAATTATATATATTGAATAATAGGAATATCAAAATAAAAAGAACGTGAATCATAACTTGAATGTGTGGATACAACATTTCATTTAGACATTCATGAATATATCATTGAGGTTTAACCCTGAGGTGTCATAAGAAAATTACCATGGTTATTCACCAACGTATCGTGAAACTTGTCATCTCTAAAGATTAATTATTTACCAAATTCATTAGAGAGCTATTAGGGTGCACCCTTAATATGTCTTTACTTTCATGTGATCCACATAGATCATACTAAAAATATTTATAAATAAACCAAATAAAATTAAAAAATGTGATTCATGTTAAAATTGGGATGTTTAAAAAGTACTTAAAAACATGATCGTTATGTCATTTATTACCCATGGAAAGGGAGTGAGGGTTATATGTATGTCAATTATAGAATCAAATAGATAAATTATATGTATTGATGATTAACCCAATAAATGAAAATATATTTGGGTATTCTCATAAATAATACAAGAGAACTTCTTGAGAAAAAGAGATAGATTTTGAGGCGAAAATTCCGCAGCATAACAGTTATATAACATATTTTTAGAAAATAATAAAAATAGAGGGTAAAATGGTAACACACTCATAAATAACTAATATTAAAATATAAATAGAGAATAAAATGGTGATAAGAACATGGTATGGATATTTTAATGATATACCAAAAGAAAAGGAAACTTGAATGGAAAGGGAAGATGCGGTTTCTTTTACAAAAAATTTTGCAGCCTAACGGAGTCACATAAAAATTCATAAAATCAATTGATGAGAGTGGAAAGGGACTCTCATAATTTGGACATGAAATAGACTATAGTAAAGATATATAAGAACAATACCCTTCATAAATAAATGGAACTATAAGACGTAACATTAAGGAAGTCATGACTTAAAGGAGGAGGGTGAAAGGATCCCTTGCCTTGAAGTGTAACGTTGAAATCCTGAGGAACGGGACCTTGGGAGGAATTAGGGCACCATGGGAGGACTCCCTAGGAGGTAAGGAGACCAGAACGTCGTTGAGGATGATTTTTGGAATTAAATGAATAGGGTAAATGGGTTGGTATTTATAGGAAAAGTGAGTGAATAAATTATTAATTTCCAAGGGACACCTCATCGGTGGTATTTTCAAAACCATGGGCTCAAACATAGTATTTTCCAATGGTATTGGACACTTGGGACACCTCATAGCATATCTAACTATTCATTAGTCAAACAGAAATCTTACATCATTATTACATTATTAATGATGTCATTAATTACCCAAAACTCAAAACTGCATTTTTTACTATTCACCAAAAAAACTATTTCAGAAAAAATCCTAAAATTCACCCTAACCAAAAATGAATGCTCTGAATTCAAAAATTAATTCAATTTTATGAAAATAATTTTCTATATATTTTTAATTTAATTTGTAAATACAATCAATATTTATCCCAAAAAGACAACTTTAAAACTATAACTCATTTTAAAACATCTTAAAAGAGTAAAAAAGGTCCCATAAAATTATCAAATAAGTATTATAAATTAAAGTAGAAATTTATGATTAACTTTTATAAAAATACATTTCCATTTTAAATTGTTAAATTTATTATAAAATTACAAATAAAATATTTATGACATAAAAAATACCAAAACATAAACTATGATCGTTTTTTCACATTTATAAATGTATTTATACATTCATGGGTGATGTTTCTATTTATTTAGTCAAATTACTATTCATTACTATTCAATACTATTCATATGGGTATGTTAGTCTTGTTACATTACTATTCACTACAAACCAAGTTGACCTTATTATAATCAAAATTTCTTAATGAACACAACTATAGAAGCCCATTTCTTGAAAATTATTTCACATTATTAATTTTTTAATGAATATAAAAATAGTTTAAAATACCCTTTTTTCATAAATTCGTCAACAATACACATCCTATATTTAACCAGATATTTGAAATTCACAAAATTGACCATAATAAGAAATAACAAATTATTTATATAAAAGTATTACACAAAGATACTAAGGTATTGTTACATAGCCCCTTATAACACAAGCATAAGACCTAGGTGTAAGGTGTGCTATGGTGATAGAATCTTGGGGTGGCTCGGAAAACATTGCCTGAGTGGTGATTTCTATCAGCTTGAACTTATCCCATAGGCAATTCCATTAAAGCTTCATACGTTGATGTTCGACTTGGGCTTGGTCCAGAGCAAAGCCCAGTGATGCTACCTCATTCCCAAGCTCAGAAAGATGGGCTTCATTAGGATCGAGTCTACTAGATGTGTCCATTCAAACTTATTTTAGTATTAATTAACGAAGATAACCAAATTTATAAAAACACAACGTTATGATTATAGTTTCCAATTGTCATATTGACCAACGATCATATAACAGTCGAAACCCAACGATCTCATTTTAATTATACCCACTATATTAATTAAATGATATAGTTTTGTTTATTATAAAGTAAAATAACACCCAAAATTAGAAAAAAAATATAATTAAAAAGTTTGGGTCGTTATATTTTAACTCTTCCTTCACC
Source organism: Viscum album (assembly GCA_963277665.1). Taxonomy (NCBI): domain Eukaryota; kingdom Viridiplantae; phylum Streptophyta; class Magnoliopsida; order Santalales; family Viscaceae; genus Viscum; species Viscum album. Next base: position 393,645,779 of record OY728151.1, on the reverse strand, counting down.
ATTCACATATAATTTAAGTATTTAATATTAAATTATTATACTCTCTTCGTTGTATTAATTATATTGACCCAAAACACACATGATCCTATAATTCATAATATTAAATTTAGTGATCACAAATTTAGGAATATAAATTTAAAAATGGGAACCTGTCTAGAGGAACTAATTGTCCAATCAATGAATATCATTTTCATATATTATTGCATATGATGAATCTTGGTTATTTAATTATTCTAAACTATTAGAAAAAGTGTGTTCTCATACTTTTTTATCTTATAATTTTAGTTAATGTTACTTTTCTATTGTTTAACTTCACCACTTGGGTATTTTTTTATAATGGTTGGGGATGACTTAATCTTAACCATGAATTAAATTTTCTCAAATCAAATTATTTATTCGTAACATGAAATAGATGAACTCTAAGAAAATATCTGAAATATGGAAGAAATACATGAACCATATCCATACCTGAGAGAAGATAGGAAATCCTCTATGTACTGAAATTCATGTTCCGGGAGGTGTGATAGGATTTAGAGAGAATTTAAAACTATTCCATGTAAGAAAGAGGATAACCAAATGAAAAAATTGATTAAGTTGACCATAAAGATATTTCCCACATTTTAGTTGACTTTGTTGGTAAACCTAATGTAAAACATATTCCTAATAAAGGATTTTTTATATAGAGAACAAAATTATCAATGTATGCTTAGAAAAGTAAATAAAAAAAATTAATAGAGGATTCTCACGAGAATTTGGAAACCTAATATTTTTATGGGAAATCATCATCGTTATCCAAAATATCATTTTTACGTTAATAAAAATATGAAATTATGTTGTAAGAGGAATGAGATAAAAAAGGTAAATAATACAAAGTAAAAGTTTATTTGGAATTAGAGGTGGTGGGGATTTATGCTACAGTTATGGAATATTTCTTAAAATATATTGAAAAAAATTTATGGGATGAAACATAATATGAAGAAATTATTGCCAAATTTTTGGAAGATGCAGAGGTCATTGTAGAACCTAAAAAAACATATGAACTATTTGAAAATAATAAAGAACATTAACAAGTATATAAGGATATTAAATAATTTCTATAAACATTAAAATAATATTTTATTTGGTCACCAATATAAAATTTATATCATAGAACAATAAGAAGTGATTAAAAAGTTATAGAGTATGTGAAATGAAATTGGGTAAATGTGGGATGCTTAATTTTATATCGCACTCCAATAACATGATAATATAAGACATGGATGGGATTATCGACCATAAAAATGGTTCTTCTTGGTGGTAAGTTTTTTTCTATTTTGTAATTTAATTTTATTTCCTACCTGGAATTATTTTAATTCTATATTATGAATTGTGTTATGGATTCAATTTTCAATTCCCCTATATTTTCATCACTAATGAAAAGATATTGTGATTGGAAATGCTTGTTTGATTTTATATATCTATATCGATGATATGAATGAAGGACTGTAGAAAATTCATAGATTCATTTAAAGGGGACTATGTTTTTTATTTCATCATTTATTGTAACTCCCCTAAATTTTGATAAAATTGTTTTTTTTTGAAAAAGGCATTCCAAATATTTATCTTATGTAAAATTTAAATCTAGAAGAAAAAATTTCTACATTAATGATCAAAATATGTTTTAGATATAATTGTTAATAAATTTGGCAGAGTAAAACATGAATGGATATATAAAATAGAATTTGGTGGAATTAGTTTGGAAAATCCTAATTTAGAAGAATTAGTTTGTTTTTGAAAATGAAATTTTTAAATTTTACATGATTTAAATTTCTAAAAATTGTGTTGATTGCTTTTATGTTAGTTTTTATGAATATGAGTGAATATACCAATTATATATTACTAATAACCAAAATATTCAGAGTTAAATTTTCATTTATATTTCCTATGAAAATTTCTTTAGATACTCATTCATGATTTATTCAAAAACATCATCTATATCTTGTTGATGATATGATTTTTCAAAAGAATTTTTAAAATTATTGAGGATTTTTTTTGAAACTGCCATATCCCTGAGGCTACCTTGTTTATTTACACATATTTAACATATTGAATCCTTAAATATACTCTTTTGGAACATCTATCTAATAATTCAATATTATACTTTTATATCCCACTATATGTATATTTAGGGGTATTCAAATTTTAATGTCTACGGGAGAGGTTTTCAATAGTTGAAAAGGCGATGATTCTAATTATAATGAAAATATGTAAAGTGTTTTCATCATGGGATTTAGGAATTTTTAATTATTCTATCATTATTTGTTAAATATTTTCCTCTTAAAAATATATAGGTGGTTTCATTGGAAGCACAAGAATCTCCATTGATTAGCCGATCATTATCAATTATGGTTGGGCGGTTTATGTAAGAGTTATTCTCGAAAAATAAATCAATTTTTTTTCGGGAAACAAGGATTTGGAATTATTAATATTTCTTTATTGTTACTCATGATCCTACATTGTGTTTGAGGAATTTGGGTAGATGTAATTATTTAGAAAGAGAATATTCTTTGAGTTAGTTATGAATATCCAACAATATTATTTAAAACAAACCTATTCGTAAAACATTATTACATTACATATATTTACGTACCTCCCAAATCTGTGTAGATGTTTGAACCTTAATTGAAATCACTCATAATTTCATATGATATTTTTCATTACAATGTTGATATTTGAGGTGAATTAAAACCCTATAGTAAGTGACTTCACATTGAGGTATGGTAAAAAGACCATTCACAATTTTACCATGGGTGATGAGAGAAAAATATTCAATGTGAGGTAGATTCTAATTATAATTACCATTAAATGATGAATTGAGATGTATGAATTAATGTTAGGAGGGGAACACTAATTTTAGAATATAAAAATTAAAATACAATATAAATATGATTTCTCATAAAAATAAGGTGTTGAAAAAAAATTTCTATATAGCAGCTGAAAATTTGATTCCCTGTAACACCACAAGATTTCAATGTAAGTTATCTCTTTAAATTAATTAAATAGCTTATATTGCACCCAACACCGACATGGATCTCTGTTATACACAAGATTGAGTTTTTTCCAAAATAACACATTAGTATTATAACTTTTTAAATGATATTTTTATTTATCAATTAAATATTGTGATATGAATAGTAAAAAATAAATTTTATTTACTATTCATAGTGTTTATAATGAAATGTTTATGTTTTGTTAAAATGGTAATATATTTTCAAAAATAATTTTTTAGAAATAACTACTTTTTATATCCTTTTGTTAAAAAATAAAAAAACTAATTTAAACACTTTTAAGAATTAAATTTGGTAAAATAGACTTCATTTTTGAATTCATAATATCAAAATTAGGTTAGGCTAAATTTTTGGTATTTTTCTAAAAAAATTAATTTTTTGATGAATAGTGAAAATTACTGCATAGTACATAAAAACCAACATTTTTATTTAATTAATTTTTTTTAATTTAATTTTTTTAAAATTAACAATATATACATAATTCCTATATTAATCTACTGTAATTCATTGGAGTCATTTTATCATAAGTTTAGATATATAAAATTTTATGGAAATTTTTAACGTCTTTTACCCACCTTCTAGGCACATTTGTAAATTTTCAAAAAAGATAATTTTACCACTTATGTGAATTAAATTTAAAAAATATGAGAGAAATAGTTGACATCATTAAGTATAATGTGTTTCAATAGGATGAAAATAATTTTTGGTGAATAGTAACTTTTAATTTTGTTTATCACGGTTTAAAGTAAATATAGTATTTAAATGTAAAAAATATTATAATAATATAAAATTACCCCAAAACATGTCCTAATTCTACTGGATAAGTTTTTTTTGAACAAAATCATCCTTATGAAAAAAAATTTATCCTTTTGTGTTTATTTGGGCTAGAATAGGACGTTGATTATATTTTATTGAAAGATGAGTTAAATGTGTTAAATTCTAATTTTAATCAATAAATAATTTTTAATATAGGGTTATACAAAGGATAAATTCAACTATATGTATTCACTAGAAATATGATAATATTTCCTACATCATATTAATTTATTTATAATTTTTAGACATTAATTAATTAAATTTGTTTATGAAACAATGATGATGCATTAATTACCTTATTAATGAACAATTAAAATTATTGATATTATAAATATTAAAATAAATGTAAACTGAAATTTTCCATCCCATACATTAATATTATTTTTGAATAAGACACATTAGATATTATTCAATATTTTTTTTCTAAGTAATCAAGTTGTTATGACTTTCTCAAAAAACTAAAAACTAAAAACTGTTAAAATGGACATAAATGAGTTTTTAAAACTAAAACTATTTTATTAAATGATATAATATTCCTAAAAATATAAAATTCAGAAAAAGGACTTGAAAAATGTTATATATGTAATTAATGAACCACTTGATGTTCTCTTGTAATTTTATATTAAGTTTATTAACCATATAATGTAAGAAAACAAGAAGACATGGTAACATTTAAACTATTTAACTAAGGGTTAAATCTATAAGATAAAGTTAATGTTGTGTTCTAAACATGTCTAAAACCTATTGGTTGAAATTATTTTGACTCATCCATACCATATACTAGAAATAAATCCATTTGGATCCATTAGAAACCGAAAATTATTTGATAATAAAATAATATTTCAAGCTCTTCCTAAAGTGCACCTCATCTCTCTTATAAAATGGTACTTCCCCTTCTCTAAAATTCACACCTCCAGATCCATTTGGATCAGCCAAAACCAGCTCAAATATCTTCCCAAATACCCTAAATTCAACATATAGGCCTTAATTTGATCATAAATCCAACCTATGGAGCAATTTTATTGAAATCAAAAGGAAGCACCCGAAGAAGAGGTAATTATATTATCACATCATTCCAAGTTATTTTCTTCCTATACTTCCTCCTTTGTTACTTCCATACTAAAATAATAACTATTACAAATTCCACATAATGATATGTTATTATAATTATTTAAAAACCATATTCATTCTTCTATTCATTCTATGAATGATAAAGTTACCATACATGTGTACGTATGGCTTACTGTCTCCACGTCGTTGTGTAATTTGTTATTAAACACTTAATTATTTGGATGGGTGTAATAATGAGTATAATTTATTTATATAATAAATATAACATTTTAATTATTCTTCATATATAATATAACATCCAATTAAACACCATTTCACAATCAATTGAATGATATTATCTCTTGTGTATACGTACGGCTTACCGTGTCCACGACGTGGGGAGATTCATATTCAACGATCACCCTTCATGATTTTTTATAAAAATATATATATTGATTAATTATGAGGTATATTGAATAATATTCCTATTAGAATAATATATATTTATGTGGATAAATATATGTCTATTACTTACTTCCATACTATAGTATAAGAAAACAGAAACAACATTCTTGCATATATATGGACTACCGTCTACATGAAAGGTGTTTCCATTTAATATATAAATCTATTATATAAATTTATATTCTGAATAAATATGATATAGAAATAATTTTTTATATTTTGGAATTATGTAAATCATTATCTATGTGATACTATCCGGAATAACAAGTTAAAACACTTAGGATAAAGAAAGTGATTATTACCCGAAATATTACTTTAACATGTAAATTATTATTAAATGGGTAATATTAAGTAATAAATGAATCATATATGATATCAAATATACTAATATGGTTCTTGAATAATTTAATAACATACTATGTTGATTATACAATAATTTAAAAATACCCTCGACTAAAGGAAAGTACAACGTAAGGGTTAATTCCTCAATCTCAATATTATCCAAGATTTTTTATGTGTATGTATTTATAGGGAAATATTTATAATATGTGTCCATGTTTCATAAATTTTTTTCAAAAGGAATATTTTAAGTTTTTGTGGCAGGGAATATTTAGCAAGATCATAATTTTAAATTTTTAATGATATATTTTTCTAAATAATTTTAATTAATTACCATGTTTTCAAAATGATTTTTATGGATTTATTTATATAGACATGACTGTATTAAAATTTTAATTCCTTTAAAAAGTTTCAATGTGGGACACTTTGATTCAATAATCTAATTTAAATGACTTCCATTATAAATGAATTATTTTAAAATGATTTCACCAAAAAGGGATATTTCTCTCAAAGAGATTTACTGATCATTTTCAACTATATCAACATCATTTATTGGATATTAGTCTTTATTAAGGCTAAGTTATTATAATAAAATATTTCATATTGTATTGAATGATCTATGATATGTTTGACTCTGGATGTGATATTTTTATATCATTCATTTTTTGTAGTTAAATTATTGAAATTTCATATGCCAGTTTTATTAAGAATGTTTTTGTTATGTTTCAACATTTTTATATGAGGAATGCATTGGACATAGTAAGTGATGGGTAGTACCTTCTATATCCCCTCAATTTTTTGGTATGTCTAATGAGACAAACTAGTGTCTTGGAAGAAGGACTTGACAAAATCTATATTTAGGTTCTTGGCATGAGGGCTTGACTTTGCTGTTAAGATGTCTGGAATTATGAATTATATCATTATAAGATTAGTTATTAATGTTATATGTAATTATTCGACTAGTAGAATATACATGTGAATAAGTAAATAGAATTATTTGATTTATCTTGGACATATTATGATATATTTTAAGTTAAATGGGATTGTATTTCAATTTTATACCTTGCAATAAAAGTTTGTGATTATTAATGAATGCTTCTTCTATATTGTTTATCTATACTGAGCTTTTGAGCTCACCCCTTTCTTATATATTATATCCATTGGATGATAAGAAATTTATTATGATTTATATGTTGGTTTAAGATAAAAGAATAATGTAGTTCTCAAAGATTATCTATTTTGTATTTTATGTTTTAAATTTTAATGTAAATTTCATGTTTGTAATCTATTTTCCATGAATTATAAATAGATTGGTCCTTTGAGACATAATTCATTGTAATCATTCCAATTTATTAAAATAATGCATTGGCTATGGGCTAACTGGCATCGGGGCATTACAATTGGTATCCTAGGAAGTTTAGAAACAACCATGGAAATATATTTAGATAAACTCTGATTAGTAAGAATTACCTTGAGATTGACATTGGGGATTAGTATATATGAACATCCAAAAATTTGGGTAATGTAGATGTTTTCGATGCTTTCTCCGGGGCACGCGCATCCGTCTGTGGAGGACGCACAACTATTGCCCCACATTCCCGCTTTCCAAAGGAGGTCGGCATCCGATCCTTATTCAGGGACGTCTGCACCTTGATCTAAACGAGATGATGGGATGTTGGTTCTTCCTTCCCTAGATTGCTCTTCAAAGCTCACCACCTAGTCAAGTTATCCCTTATAGACTTAAGACGTAGTTCGTGAAACTCTTTCCGGCGCCATATCTTCATGGACACCAGTTAATTATACTGCTTCTGTCAAGACATTCTAAGGGGTCCGGTCAGGGAAGCAACCTTCGGTTAGGGAAGAAGTCACATTGGACATCATTGGCGTGTCTCGACGCTGGGGAATTGCTGTGTCTATCTTTTATCCCTTATTGTACGGCTCCTCGAGGGAGAGGAAGCACGAGGCATCCCACATCAGATGCAGGGAATCATATGCCATGGGCAGGTATATGAGGTTTTCCTCAGCTTCCCATGTTTAACACAGGGTATGTCATTTGTTTAACATCCAACAGAGATGGATTGGACTGATTGCAAAACTAATTAGAGTGGCTCAGATGGAGGAACCCCTAGAGGGTACACCGATACTGGGGCCAAGATATTGGTGGCTTCCCAAATGCTGTTTGGTGGAATGGGGAATGGGGTAGCACGATCCGACCGGGATGTGGCAGCCCAGGTAGGAATCAGGATGGATGATGAAGAGTTTAATGGATTGGAGGGGGAATGATATGGGACCATCATTAAGGTGATGGTAGTGTTGGTCTTGAGGCTTGAAGCGACTTCCTACGTATCCCCGTGGTAGGGAATCAAAGTCCGCATATTTCGGGTGGACGATGGTACACCTGAGGAGGCGGCCCGTGTGAATGGATGCATGGATGGGACCCAAAGGATGTGGAACCTCTGGGTTAGGGCATGACCATCCCATGAAACATATACTCAAGGGGGAGATCTGGATGAGACAGGAGTGATGGGCTCGAACATCATGGAGGATTCCTACGTACCATTCCTTGACATGGATAAAATTCATCGTAGTTCAGTAATGGATTGTGGCTTACACTCTGAGGCAGCCCAAGGTGTTGGTGAACCAACACGAAGATGGTCGGAACGACCCTGTGGTGGGCTTGAACCTCATGGAGGCTTCTTACTAACCATGCCTTGAGATGGATCAATGTCCTCATAGTTCGGGTATGGGTTGGGGCTTTCACTGAGAGGCGGCCCAAGGTGTTGGTGAACCGACACGAAGATGGTCAGAACGACCCGGTGGTGGGCTTGAACCTCGTGGAGGCTTCATACGTACCATTCCTTGACATGGATAAAAGTCCCCATAGTTTGAATATGGGTTGGATCTTACACTCTGAGGCGGCCCATGGTATTGGTGAATAGACACGAAGATGGTCGAAATGACCGGGTGGTGGGCTTGAACCTCATGGAGGCTTCCTACATACCATGCCTTGACAAGGATCAATGTCCTCATATTTCAGATATGGGTTGGGGCTTACACTCTAAGGCGGACCAAGGTGTTGTTGAACCAAAAAGAATATGGTCGGAACGACTTGGTGGGGGGCCTTGTAACGTCCATGTTCTAGGTGCCACTCAACGGGTGCCTCAAACCCAGTTCACCACATGACCTCAAGCGCATTTCCCCATACGCTAGAGGTTGCTGACTAGCAGTGAGGGCCCATGTCTGATAGTGGGGAAACTATGCCTTCATTTGTCAAAGTGTAGTGCTGTGGAATATAATATAACATACAACAACAATAGAAGTAATAATCCCTACACATTTAATATAAAAACTGTATTAAAGGATAACCAGACAGATATATATATATGATGCAACATGCCTCATGTTCTAAGAAAACATCCAGAAAATGTTACACAAAAATACAATACAGTATAATACAGAGTACAACAAAACCAAACAAAACAATCAGTAGCATCGCAAGCCTAATCCCGATCCCATGCTCCCATACTCCATAGTAGCAATAAAGTACGTGTATAGGGACCCTTGACCTTATCCACAACTATAGAAATGTAATCTGTTTGGGACGAAAAGCATGACCCAAACAGGGAGGGAGAAACATATCTCAGTAGGCACCCACCAAAGGCCCATTTTCTATTGTGTGTAAATAAGCAACAATAGTGTGCAGTAGTAAAATGCAATAAACTATGCAGTACTCAAAAGTAACTAACATACAAGTTATATTCCCATTTTATTATTCTTTTAATCAATTTCATATAAGAAAACACCATAGTGAATTTCAATGTAACCAGTCACTGTCCACAGACACTCAACCCTTACCCTCAGGTAGTAAGGAACGTAACCCGCACATACTTTCCCACATGCAGAACAGATTTTTCCCCTCAGGTGTACGTAGTGTCGCCCTTAGTCACAGAGTCTATTTCCCATAGGCACGAAAGAAGTTTCCCTTAGGGTACGATAACAACTACCCTCAGGCTATGTTAACAACTCCCTCGGGCTGAAGTTACTGGGTCATTCCCAACATATCACAAGCAATTCAAATACAATTCCTCTCAAAGAAAATGTAATACAAAAGATAAAAAAGGCGTACCCTCAGGTATCCCGGTCAAACAGTTAAACAGACGAATGCACCCCCGGGGTGGTCCTAGATCCAGGCAGCGATCCCAAAAGGCATTTTAATATCACATTTAATTACACATAAAATTCTAGTTATTTAAAATAGAGACGGCCTCAGCCACACGACACCCCAAATATGGGTTCGTAGATCAAAAACACACAAAAATACATGACAGTTGGAATATAAACACCAAGCCACCTTCCTTAAATGCCAACGAACGATATACATGAACTTCGATTCAAGAAACTCACAAGAACGACGTCGATCTGACGTAGAAGAAACCCTGTTTAAACTTAAATAACATCCATTAGAGGAAGAATTTGCAAGAGACGCACCAGGAGAAAGAAGCTCTTATCCATGCGGTTCTGAGGAGATCGACGGTGCAGAAAAAAGATTCACGACATGCGCTTGGCAGATCTCCAAAGCTCTGACCTTCCTCTCTCGAGCCCTCTTCCCGTTCTAAGCCTTCCCTGTGAATAAGGGAGGCTACTACCCATATTTAGTGAAAAAAACAATGTACACGGTGTGTACTTCCGAGTACACGGCGTGTACGTCCCATTTTTTAACTATTCCTATGGCGGTTTCCCACCAGCGTGGCACTGTTCATCTTTCAACATTACTACACGACGTGTCTTCTTGAGTACACGGCATGTTTGGTCACACAGCTGGCCACCACCTTACTATTTGCCTACCAACTGACTACACGGCGTGTAAGGGACCACTACACAACGTGTAGTCAGTGTGTTCACCCTTTGTTGACGACATGGCTACACGCCCTGTGTACTAATCCCACACATCCAAAAGTACACAGCGTGTGGAAAAGTACAAGGCATGTACTTCCAAATTTTGGGATTATCCCCCATTTTCCATATTTTCAACAAAACACATAAGGGAAAGAGAAATTAAGAAACTCGTACCTCAAAAGTAAGAACCGGGTTCTTACAAAATTCCCCCTTAAATCAATTCATCCTTGAATTTACCTTCCTAGGGTGGAGAAGATAATACTGAGAATAAATCTAGCCACTGAACACGTACATCAGTCTCCCGCTCCCAAGTTTCGTCCTGCACTCGGTCAAGCTGCCATAACACCCGTACGAGAGGAACTGATAGGCCTCGGAGAACCTTCATGCTCCTATCAACAATAAAAATCGGATTCTCCTCAAAGGACACATCTACCAGATGTTCAACCTCCTCGGGCTGAAAGACGTGAGATGGGTCTAAATGACAGCGGTGCAACTGAGATACATGGAAGACGTCAGGCATGTACCGGTACCTCTGAGGTAACTTCAACCGATAAGAAACTGGCCCGACACTCTCAAGAATCTCAAATGGCCCCACATACCTTGGTGAATGTTTACCCTGTCTCCTGATCCGCTTGTGTCCCAGCCTCAGTGAAACACGCATGAAAACCCAATCCCCGACCACGAACTCCAATGGTCGTCTGCAACGATCATCATAATATTTCTGATAAGAATGTGCGGTATCCATCCACTTCTGAATTAGCTGGACCTGCTCAGAAGTCTCTTGCATGAGACGTGGTCCCAGTAAAGCTGCCTCACCTGCCTCTAACCAGCATAAGGGAGATCGGAACGACCTACCATATAAAGCCTCGTATGGTTCCATATGAATAGTCGCCTGAAAACTATTATTATAGGCAAAATCAACGGGGGGGGGGGGGGGGGGGGATGTGATTATCTCAAGACCCCCAAAGTCTAGGATGCATGCTCACAACATGTCCTCAAGCACATGTATCGTACGCTCTGACTGGCCATCGGTCTGAGGGTGGTAAGCTGTGCTCAGAAGCATCTGTGTACCAAGTGACCTCTGAAAATTCTGCCAGAAATGAGACATGAAATGGGTGTCCCTATTTTTAATGATAGAACGAGGGACCCCATGAAGACGTACGATCTCTCGGATATAAAACCTTTAGAGCTCGTCAACACCTAAGGTCTCCTTGATCGGCAAAAAGTGAGCTACCTTCGTGAGTCTCTCCACAACAACCCGCACAACATCATTGCCTCTAGGTAACCTCGGAAACCCCGTCACGAAATCCGTCTCGACATCCTCCAATTTCCACTTCGGGATGGGAAACTACTGTAACAATCCAGTTGGTCTCTGATGCTCCGTCTTCTCCTGCTAACAGGTGGAATACCTCGTAACAAAACCAGGTACATCTCTCTTCATACCCAGCCACCGGTACTGATGTCTCTAGTCTCGGTACATCTTGGTAACCCTGGGATGAACTTCCAAAGCTGACACATGAAATTCCTGCATCATCTCCTCGCGTATATCCCCTGGAACCCATACTCATCCATGGAAACACAAAACCTCATCATCACCTATCATCCAACCTGGATGAGGGTCCTCACTTGCCACCGAATCCTGTAGAACTAGGCCTTATGGATTAGATAGTTGTCTCATCCTCAATCTATCCAGGACGGTAGAATTCACAACTAAAGATGAAAGATAAGTTTCCCCCTGACTGTCGTGCACCTCCAAATCCATCTCAGAGAACAAAGACATGATCTTCCAATCATCATTGGCCTTTGGAATAGCCTGTATCTGAGCCTTCCTGCTCAGTGCATCTACTAATGCATTACCTTTACCAGGTGTATTGGCAAGCTCGAAGTCGAAGGACTGAAGGTATTCAACCCACCTTCGTTGTCTCAGATTCAAGTCACACTGAGTAAATATATACTTGACACTTTTTTGGTCGGCGAAAACCACAAAATGTTCTCCCAAGAGATAATTTCTCCAACAGCGAAACGCATGCACAACTGCAGCCAACTCGAGATCATGTTTCGGGTAATTCCTCTCATGTGGCCTCAACTGCCGAGACCCATACACAACTACTCGATCACCCTACATAAACACTTCTCCCAGCCTAATACCTGATGCATCAAAGTAAATTGTATATATATTCCTCTTCTCTGGGAGTATCAGGTTTAGTGCTGATGTCAACCTTCCCTTCAGATCCTGAAAGTCTGTCTCACAAGCTTCTGACCAAATGAACTTCACACCCTTCTTAGTCAAACCCATCAACAGTGCTACTAAGCGGGAGAAGTCTTGTATGAAGCATCTGTAGTAACCAGCCATCCCCAAGAAACTACGTATCTCAAACATGTTCTTAGGATTCCCCAAGAAAATTATTTCTCTCACCTTATCTAGGTATACTGCAACTCCTACCTCTGAGATGATATGAACTAGGAAGTGAATCTTGTCCATCTAAAAGTGGAACTTTGAGAGCTTAACATAGAGCTTATGCTCTCTCATTGTACTCAATACGATCTCAAGATGGGTGGAATGGTCGTGTCGAGTGTGAGAGTACACCAAGATGTCGTTCATGAATACTACCACAAAATAATCTAGATAAGGATGGAACACACGATTCATCAGAGCCATGAAAACTGCTGGCGCATTCGTGAGTCCGAACAGCATAACTGTATACTTGTATACACCATACCTTCTTCTGAAAGCTGTGAGAGCTATATCAGATGGTCTAATGCATAGCTGATGATATCATGATCTCAAGAAAATCATTGAGAACACTCATGCTCTGCAAAGATGATCAAAAAGATCATCAATCCACGACAAGGGATATCGGTTCTTGACAGTTAACTAGTTCAGCTTCCGATAATCCACATAGAGTCTGAGGGTATCGTCTGAATTCTTCGTAAAGAGGACCGGCGATCCCCATGGAGAAGTACTGGGTCGGATAAAACCATTTTCTTGTAACTCCTCTAACTGCCTCTTGATCTTCTGAAACTCTGGTGTAGCCATCCTATAAGGAGGAATGGACACCGGTGCTGCTCCTAGCACAAGCTCAACAGAGAAATACACCTCACGCTCTGGAGGAAGACCTATAAAGTCATCCGGGAAGACATCCCTAAAAAGATCAACCACTAGAGTGAAATCCTTCTGAAATGTCCCCTGGTCGTCTAGATAGAAGCTCACAATCTAGGTTGTGATACCACCTCGCCCATGTTGCTTAGGTCCAGCTCGACTCACCTGAACATCCCATTCACCTTTGTATAGAATCTCTCTGCCCTCTGGTGACGTGATACTCACCCTACGACGATAGAAGTTTACAATGTCTCAAAAGGGAACCAACCAGCCCATCCCAAGAATGACGTCATAAGCTGTCATCTCTAAGATATAGAGGTCCCAAAGATAGTGACACCCACCAACTTCAAGGGGAAACTCTTTGCACTGACGCACACTAGTCGTTCTAGTCCCCAACAGTGTGTCTAGCATCATGATATCAGACGAAGTAGAAACATAGAGCCCACATCTCTCCATAACGGGCACAGATATAAAACTATGTGTAGCACCCGTATCAAAAAGCACTGAAGATAAGACAGAAGCTACTAGAATAGTACCTATAACTGTAGAAGGTCTGGGATCCTACTCCTACTGGGTCTGTTGCACTGCATATGCCTGCCCAGTGCCACAACGCTGTGACACAGCCTAACTACCCTAAGCTATCCCGCCCTGCTACCTCTGAGATCCTGGTGTCTGGCTACCACGGCCCCGACCACCATCCCTGCCTGCACGCCCTGACGTATTCCAGTTCCATAACTAGAAAGAAGTTTCTGGTCCTTCTCCCGCTCGCAGAGTCTGCATAGAACCCCTCTCACTAGTCACTGGTAAAATCTCCCGGCAAAAGCGATGCATATGACCCATCCTGCTACAAGCTCGACACTCCACTGGGTCTCGTGGACACTGTGGTCTCTTGTGCCCCTCTCTACCACACTGATAGCACATGACCTGGCCACCTGAAGCATTATTCTGGATGGTACTGCCACCCTAAGAGAAGTCCATCTGTTTCTTCCTCTTACTAGTAGAAATAGTACCAAAAATTGGTGCTGAACCGCCCTCGCCCACACCACTAGCTTCCCACAGGTTCCTCTCTGTAATCAGCACCTAATTCACCATAGCATGTACTGAAGGCAACCTGAAAACATTCACTAGTGCTCGTATGTCATATCTAAGACCATCCTCAAATGGTCTAGCCCCCAAAATTTCGTGACCCACTAAAACTGGTGAAAAATGCTACAGCTCGGTAAAGCGAGAAGAATAGTCCATCACTGACATACCGCCCTGCTGCAGATTCATGAACTCTCAAGCTTTATCTGCCCTCAGTGTCTCTGGAAAGAAGAAGTCATAGAAGACTAGATGAAAATATTCCCACACCATGTCTCTGTGATGCTCTGACTGGGTGGTCACATCCCACCACCTCTTGGCGGAATCACGCAGCATGTATATCGCATGCTTTACCCTCCGCCTTGGAGGCATCTCAAGATGCTCGAAAATAGTCTACATAAATCCTAGACAATACTTCGCAGCCTGTGGTCTTTCATCCCCTGAAAATGTAGGCGGATGTTGCCGCTGGAAGATACGAATCAACTCAGGCATAGATGTGGGATCCTGCGGTGCACCCTGAAAGGTCTGAATAAACCGCATAAAGCCTTCACGGAACTGCGCATTCGCGCTTGTGTCCAGTATAACGGCAGGTTCCCTATCTGGCTCTGCTGGAGGATCAACTGGTAGCCCATGGCCCACCATCTCCGGAGTACAATTGTTGCCGCTATCCTGGCGAACAACGTGCGGTCGTCTCGGTAGAATGGCTCTACAAGGTCAAAAACACGCCATTAGATTCAAGATTATCAATGTTGAATGTGAAGGAACCACAAAGGGAACAAGAGGAGGAAGGAAGTTCAAGATTTGAAAAACAAGACTACACGGCGTGTATAATGACTATACGACATGTACCTGACTTCTCTTCCCCTTCCTAGGTCCCTCTACATGGCTAAGCCACACAAATCCCGTTGAAAAAAACTACACGGCATGTATATAATCTACACGGCCTGTATGGTGTAATTTTCCAACTGCCCATGTCGTTTGTGACACGGCCGACTACTCAGCTTGACACTACATGGCATTTGACACCCACACACAGCATGTACATCACCCCATTTTCCAACCACACGGTCTATCCCCGGACAAGACTACACGGCGTGTCCCACAGGTACCTGACGTGTTCTAGACGAGCTCCACCGACCCATGTTGTTAGTTACACGGTCGGACACACGGCTCACACTACACGGCGTGTTCGATATACACACGGCATGTACTCGAATGGATTACATTGACTCGTGTTGTTAGTTATAAGGTCGGGTCCCTAGGTCAGACAACATGGTGTGTTCCATAGTGGACACGACGTGTATGTCTTAAGGTCTCCTACATCCGTGTTTGTTAGGTACACGGGCAGACTCTGGGTCAACACTACATGGCGTGTATATCATCTACACGGTGTGTTTGTCCCAAGCTCTTCCCTTCCCCGTGTCACCGCCCACACAGTTTGTGACACGGGAAGCGCCTACACGGCGTATACTTGGGGTACACGGCATGTACTAAAAAATATTATTTTTCTTCCCAAATAGAAGAACATACACGGCATGTTTAAAGCACTACACGACGTGTATACTGGGTTTCCAGACAGTATGCCTCAAAAACTTCTCTGGAACCGAGAAAACACATTAAATCAACACCTACGTGCCAAATTACGATCTGTGAGGTCCCATAATCCCCACGAATCAAAGATTGGCATCTTATCTGTGTTATGAAATACGGTAAACACCCAATTATCCACCAAATTCCGGTCAATGAGGGCCCATACTCCCAAAAACCCAAAGTTTGGCGTCCATTATTTTAACAAGTTTATAAAAAAATACCCTATCACATAGCACGTATTTATCAAGAAGCTATCAGAATAGCATGGTTTTCTAGCACAACAACTATCACAACATCATGCAATTCCTAATGCACCTACATGTCATGGAAACTATGCATGGAATGTGATTCCTAGCATGTTCCTAAATGATTCATGAGATGGCATACCCTCATCTCATTGGGTTGCAACTAAATAGAACCCATTGATAAAATATAACATCACAATCACAAGTGCGTCACACAATGGTAAAATCAAATCAACTTTAAAATTGCAAAATCAGTAAAATTGCAATACAAGGTAAATTGGCTTTTCCCTGTACACAGGTTAGCTACATTCGATCACAGCTTATTACCAATTATTGTGTCCATCCTACCCCTAAATAAGGCTCTAAATAGAAATTCAATTAAAATAACCCCCTCTAATACCACTTTGTAACGTCCCGGTTCTGGGTGCCACTCAACGGGTGCCCCGAACCCGTTTCGCCACATGACTTCAAGTGCAGTTCCCCAAACGCTAGAGGCTGTTGACTAGCAGCGAGGGCCCAGGTATGATAGTGTTGAAACTATGCCCTCATTTGTCAATGTGTAGCGTAGCAGAATATAATATAACATACAACAACAACGGAAGCAATAAACCATACACATTTAATATAACAACTACAGTAATGGATAACCAGCTAGATGTATATATATGATGCAACATGACTCAAGTTCTAATAAAATAGTCAGAACATGTTACACAACAATAAAATACAGTACAATACATAGTAAAGCAAAACAGAACAAAATAGTAGCATCGCGAGCCTAAGCCTTGTCCCATGCTCCCCTACTCCCCAACAACAATCAAGTACCTGTATAGGGACCCTTGCACTTATCCACACCTGCAGAAACGTAATCTATTTGGGCTGAAAAGCATGACCCAAATAGGGTTCGAGAAACATATCTCAGTAGGCACCCACTAAAGGCCCATGTCCGACTGTGTGTAAATATGCAACAACAGTGTGTAGTAGTAAAATGAAAAAAACTAAGCAGTACTCAAAAGTAATTAACTTATCAGTTATATTCCCATATTATTATTCTTTTAATCCATTTAATATAAGAAAACACCATATTGAATTTCTATGCAACCAGTTAGTGTCCACATACACTCAACCCTTACCCTCAGGTAGTCAAAAACATAACCCGCAGGTACTTTCCCACAGGCAGAACATCTTTTTTCACTCAGGCGTACGTAGTGTCGCCTTCAGTTACAGAGTTTATTTCCCACAAGCATGAAAGAAGTTTCCCTCAGGCTAAGATAACAACTGCCCTTGGGCTACGTAAACAACGCCCTTGGGATGAAGTAACCGGGCCATGCCCAACATATCACAAGCAATTCAAATACAATTCCTCCCAAGGAAATATTAATGTAGAATATAAACAAGGCGTACCCTCAGGTATCCTGTCCAAACAGCTAAACAGAGTAACGCACCCCTGGGGTGGCTCTGGATCCAATAAGCAATCCCAAACAACATTTTAATATCACATTTAATTACCTATACAATTATAGGTATTAAAAATAGCCACAACCTTAGCCACATGACACTCCAAATATGGGTTCTTAGGTAAAAAACACACAAAAAAAATGCACGACAGTTGGAAAATAAACACCAAGCCACCTACCTTAAATGCCAATGAACGATATATGTGAATGTAAATTCCAAAAATTCCCAAGAATGATGTAGATCTGACATAGAAGATACTTCGTTTAAACATAAATAACTTCCATTAGAGGAAGAATTGGCAAGAGACACACCAGGAGAGGTAATCTCTTACCTATGTGGTTCTAAGGATTTCGACGGCGCAGATAACAAATTCCCAACGTGTGCTTGGAAGAACTCCAAAGCTCCTGCCTTCCTCTCCCGAGCCCTCTTCCCGTTATACGCCTTCCCTGTGAACATGGGAGGCTACTGCCCATTTTAAGAGAAAAAACAAAATACACAGCGTGAACATCCGAGTACACGATGTGTACTTCCCATTTTTAAATGTTCCTCTGGCGATTTCCCGCCAGCGTGGAACAGTTCATCTGTCGACATGACTACACGGCTTTTCTTCTTGAGTACATGGTGTGTTCGGTCACATAGCTGGCCACCGCCTTAATATTCGCCTGCCGGCTGACTACACGGTGTGCAAGGGACCACTACATGGCGTGTAGTCGGTCTGTACACCCTTCGTTGCCGACCTGGCTACATGACCTATGTACTCATGCCACATGGCCAAAAGTACACAGCGTGTGGAAAAGTACATGGCGTGTACTTCCCAAATTTGGGATTTTTCCCTATTTTCCATATTTTCTCAAAAACACTTAAGGGAATGAGAAAGGAAAAAACTCGTACCTCAAAAGTATGAACCGGGTTCTTACAGGCTTGAACCTCGTGGAGGCTTCCTATGTACCATGCCTTGACATGGATCAATGTCCCCGTAGTTCAGATATGGGTTGGGGATTACACTATGAGCTGGACCAAGGTGTTGGGATTGAACCTCATGGAGGCTTCCTACGTACCATGCCTTGACATGGATCAAAGAACACGTAGTTCGGGAATGGGTTGGGGTGTACACTCTGAGGTGGCCCAAGGTGTTTTTCATGGTTGGTGCACACACTAAGCCAACATGAGAAATTCTCGATGTGATAAACAAGAGATAGAAAATGCCCGAAAATCACGTCGTGAAAGGTGCATCCATGGGGAGTGAAGGTGATTCCAAAGAATTATTACACATATTTCTTGGGGATGAAGGTGATTCCAAAGAATTATTACACTTTCATTTCTCCGGAAAAGTATGAAAGAGAGGTGTTAAAGAATATTAATATGCAAGACTCCAAACGATTGTCAACTCCAATTGTAGTTAGAACCTAACTTGGAAAGCATGAGGATGGGACATCAATAGATCCCACCATGTACTGGAGGATCATTGGGATCCTACTATACCTGACAACGACACAACCATATATTTTCTTGGAAACATCTCTAGAGGCCCACTTTCAGAGTAATCCAAAGGAGGAACATATGTTAGGAGTGAAACTAATCATGAGGTATATTCAAGGTACTCACAATTGTGGATTATACAATGCTGCAGGAAGGGACGGTGAATTGTCAGGATTTTCTGATGCAGACTAGTCTGTTAATGTAGTGGATAGAAATTCCACCAGTGGTGGAGCATTCTATATTGGTAATAAAAGTGTTGGCTAGTTGATAAAAAAACAAGAAATTACTTCTCTTAGTACAGCTGAAGCTGAGTATATGTCTTCCACAAAGGCATGCACTCAACTGATCTATATGAATCCACAACTAATGTATATTGGTAATGAGGTGAAGCAACCAACGATAATTTAATGTGATATCAAGAGCGCAATTGATCTTATGAATAATCTTGTTCAACATTATCTTACAAAACAAATTGAAATAATGTATCACTTTATCAAAGAAAAAGTTGAGCAAGACGTGATTAGAATGGATCATGTGGGAACTGATGAGCAAGTGGCTGATATCTTTACCAAGCTATGGTCAACAGCTATCTTTGAGAAGCATCAGTTGAACCTCAATATTCAGCCACATTCCAGTGCATAAGGAGGTTACTAAATACCCTTATCCCTAGTTATGTTAACTATTTTTAATCCTTTTCTAGAAATGATATAGGTTTATGGGGGAGATACTGTCTAGGGACTGTACGGATATGTGCAATGAAAAAATACTGATATTTGGGTTTATATACAATGGTGGAGAAAGAATAAATTTGGAACATGTTTGGTATCATGAGGATTTTTTGGTGATATGATAAGAATAAATACATTGAAATGTAATTCATCTGGGGATATTTAAGAAGATTGTTTGGGATTCATTGAGAATTACAAAACAAGAGATCCGAATTCATGCTTCCCCTCTTATTTTCTACACCGAGCAATACTCACGTAGACTAAGAGTGTTGGTTGATTTGATTCTTGTGTTTGTGGTTTTCATATGGTTGGTGCTCTATTGAATTTATTTACTGATTGCCAACAAATCCAAAGGGGGTGATTGTTGGAACCATGGGAATTATATGCATGAATAAGAGTATGGTTTGTGTTTTTTGTCAATCCTTAGTGGAATTTCAGAATGTGTGCCAGTAAAGTGACCATACAGTTCAAACAGACACCAATTTTGAAGGTGAAATTGTTTCTCAGTGTTTTCCAAATTTTTGGGCTTCAAAATCGGAAAATAAAGACATGGATTGTTAGTAAAAGTAGGTGCATGCAAAGAGGAAGTGGTGCATGGAAAAGGTGGGTTCTGTGTGATATATTTGTGTTGTGCGCAAAAAATAGTGTGGTGTGCGAAATAGTGGAGAGAGGTTTTTCACACAAATAGTTTTTCGAAATCAAAACGTTGAAAAATGGAAAAGGAATGGGTTGTGCGAAAAATATGGAGATGTGCGCGAAAAAACATTCCGGTGTGAAAAGTATTGAATGTCGAATGTGTGGTTTTTCGTGCCAAGATGGGGTTTGTGTGCGGGGGTCTGAGACGCCTATAAATAAGAGGTGACCCTCCTCATGTTGGATGGTTGAAGACTCAAAGAAGATCAAAGGTCTAATGCACATAAAAGGTTCGTGTAAATGGAGTTGCGTTAAAAATTGATGTGTGTGAAAAAGATTCTGGATCATGCGGAAAAATTGAGAGTTGCACGAAATATTCAGTCTTGCGAGAGAAATTCCAAGTTTTGCGAAACATTCCACCTGGCGTGAAAAATTCCATGTTGCGCGAAAAATTCCATCTTGCGAGAAAAATTAAAATTTGCGCAAAAATTTCTAGCTTGTGCGAAAAAGGTGAGGTTGCGCAAAAAACATGAGGTTACGCGTATAACATGATGTTGCACAAAATTTTCAGTGAAACCTATTTGCGCATTTCTGATTATCTAGTTTAGTGATTCAGTACATTCATGTGCATCATTACCGGTCTTCGATGCAAGGAGAGTCTCGTTCTAAGCAAAGGTAAAGACTTCAATGCAAATCTATTGAAGAGACCCTCATGTCTCTAAACTGACTCAGACTTCACCAAAGGCAGTGAGCTAGGGGGAGTCAACAGAAGTGACCTGAGGAATGCAGTGATCTATCTATGAACTTTTGTAAAGGCAGTGTGCCTGGGACAGAGTGACTGTACCTGAACATTGTAATCCGCATCTAGTGAAGTTTAGTGGAATTAGGTACGACCGACAACATATCAGCGTGTACTCCTTGGACATATCCCTTTGTGGTGAACCAAGTAAAAGTGCTATGTCAATATCCTACTTTAACTTGTTTGATAGGTTTGACAAGTTCCTACCAACGTGGGAACCAGATCCACAAATTTAAAAAGAAAAATTTAACACCCTGATTCCCCCTCCCCTCTTAGGGTGTTCCGGGGTCCTTCAAGAATTGTGTCATTTAAGTATTATATTAATGATGTATAAGTTATAGGAATTATACATTATATATGGATTGTAATGTTACTTCAAAAGTCTTCTTTTGACTTTTATCTATTTTGTTTTGGAAATCAAAAATCTTAATATTCTCATTTCTCAAATAAAGGACTTTATTTGAATACGTTTTCTATGTCTATCGCACTGACTATGTCTATCGTACTGAATCTCTCTATCATATGGAATATGTCTATCATACTAACTCATTCTATCTTACTGGCGATGTCTATCATACTTACTTTATTCAACATAATGACCATGTCTTTCATACATACATTATTTATCGTACTGACTATGTTAATCATAATCAAATTTTGCATCGTACTCGCTCTGCATCATATCAATACAGTGCAAAGTCATGTTTTACATTTATCACATGAATGATTTTATTCATTCATAAAAAACAAGTTCTATATCAACCATAGTGATGCTATCATTTTCATATACCTATTGTTTAAAAAAAGGATGTCGTGTAGTTTGTTATAAACTAATCAAAACGATGTCATGTTTTCTCTTTCAATGTGACCGTTACAATGCCAGGTGTCCAAGTCCTTCCGAGTTTTTTTACGAAATATGACCATTGGATAAAATATGAAAATTGTATCCTAAGGCCTATATATAGGAGGTTATTTGAAGCAGAGATAAGACATTTATCAAATTTAGTTTCTTCCATGTTCTAGATATAGATTTTGTGGTTTCTCTATACTTCATACGTAAGCTAAGAAATTACAAAACGTAAATGGATCTTTATTAGTTTTTGTATTTCAATAAGTTCTTTTTTTCTTTTTTTCATCAGATCAGGTGATTACAATAGAGGGATTTCGGGTATATGCATACAGTTCAACTGATAATCATATCAAGGGCTTTCAACCATTTGAATGACAGAGGTGCCGATTACTTTTAAAATCGATGGATTTTAGGGATAGTTAGACGGATGTTCCGATATTCGTATCGGCGGATTACTAGTATTGGTGAGAAAAACCTATTATCCTAGGATAATGGATACCCCAAACTCTTGGATAAAATAATTGTAATGCCTTTTACTTTTATGCTACTTATTGTAATAGAAATAGAATCCTTTTATTTCTTCATCCTATTTTTATTCTTTTGTAATTGTTTTAAATGATGTTTATAATTTTAGTATTGAATATATATGATATATGGTAGAATCATTTACAGTATATATTTCTTTGATATTTTTATTCAATCCGAATACAATTTTTTTTAACCTGTGGAACCAAAAAAAAATCATCGTATTGAGAGTATGTCTGCTTGTTTTTTTATTTTATAATAAGCTTTGTAAATTGTTTTTGATTATGTTGTATTAAACTAAGAACCTTATTTATATATTTTAGTAGAAATTTTTAGAATATAAAATTCACCATCCTCTTGTATTTGTTCCATCACATATCTATTTCGATCAAATAATTGGTATCAGAGAAGGTTTTTCCACTACTTTGTATATTTCAGTTAGTTTTTTATACCCTAACCTGTAATTATGGAAATATAATTTTGTTTGTCTATAATGGAAGGAATACTAAATATCTATTCAATTGATAATCTTAACCCTAAAAGACCAACTATTGTTTATGGTAATTATTTTAAATATTGGATAGATCTAATGAATAATTTTATGATAAGCACTGATGTAGATGACTTTGTTATGCTCACTAGTGAATATACAGACACCAATAAAGAATTCAGAACTTTTACTACCCATGAAAAAGTTGATTATTTTCTAAAATACAAGGTATTTAGTTATTTTTTATTTTCTATGACTAGGATAATTTATAGTCAAATATCTTCATGTGAACCCGCAAATAGTATATAGATGAAATTGGAGATTAGAAATTTTGGTACTTCCATAGTTTTTGAAACAAGAAGAGATATTCTAAGATCTAACTATCAATCATTGGAAATTCATTATTGTGAAAATGTAGTTAATATTAAACAATTATTTACAAAAATAGTCAAAAGTCTTCAATCTATGGGTGAGAAAAAATTAGAAGATAAAGTTTTAGTTGAGAATATCATATATATTATTCCAAATGAATGTGAATCCATGAGGACTATAGTAGATGAATCCAGAATGATTACTAATATTACTCTTGAAGATCTATTTGGAAGTCTATTGAAATATTAAGAAAGACTTAAGATATATGTTGATAAAGTGAAAATTAAGAAAGTTGGATTATCATTCACTACGACATCAAATCCTACGATGTATCGGTCTCATTTGAATACCAAATCCAGAAAGAGGAAGGTTGATGTCTTAACAGATTATATTGATACTGAGCAATCAAAGAATGATCCTGAAAATTTTTCTAGGAGAATTAATCATATTTTTGGAAAGAGGGATTTTTAATATAGATATAAGAATACCTCAAAAGTTATCATGGATAAGAAATATGTTGAAGTCACATGCTATGAATGTTAAATAGAAGGAAACATTCAACCTTATTGTCCTATGCTAAAAAGAAATGGTAGAAATGAAATAAATTATATGAAGAATAAGTGGAAATACTGGAAGTCAAAGGGAAATAAGGTATTGAATGTTAATGACTCCTGGTGTTCATATAGAGGGTATTCTTCTGATGATTCTTCTAATAGTGATACCTAAAATCATAAGATTATTGGTATTTTTTCCAAAAACTCTTTATCATTGCATTATAGACAAGGTATATAGTTCTTAATCTATTACTAATATGTCTTTTAGTAACAATTATCCTGATAAAGATTATTCTTCTGATGAAGAAAATCCCTCATCAGAGAATGATAATTATTTACCTTCTTATGAAGAAGTGTCCATATTTTCTAAACTTTTTGAAAATTAAAATTTCAATGTTTCTAGAAAATTTGAAAAAGAAAATACTAGGATTGATATTTTAACAAAATAAGTATTAGATCTTTCTAAATATCTTGATTTAAAAATCTTGAGATTGAAAGTCTTTATAAAAACCATGTGAAAATGAATTTTGAAAAGAACTAGCATTCTCACAATTTTAGTAATATGTTTTATAAGAAAACTATTTTGGAAGAAAAACTCAATTCTAAAACTAATAAAAATGAGGATAAGAATTTAGCCATCATACTAAAATATGAGATTTTTTTCTCTTAAGAATATTTTATCAAAATTTACTACTTGGATGAAGGAGTTTGATAAAATGTATTCTCAAATTTGTCCTTAATAAATAGTTCTAGAATTGGTTATACTCATTCAAAATCAGTTTCTTATAATAACTATTTTGTTCCCCAAAGTGCTCAATTATGAAACAAAGTCAATGTCGGGGACATTGGGAATGAAATTGTTATATAAATAAAACACAATATTTTAGTTTTCACAAAGATCACTTTTCAAAACAAATGTGGATTCCATTTTTTTTCTTTTTAATGATTCCGTAACCAAACAGGTTTGGATTAAAAAAGATTAATTGTTTCTATTATAGGAAAAAAACATGAAAAAATAACAATACATGTTACATAGATATTGGATGTTCCAAGAAGATGACTGGAAACAGAAACTTCTTTGAAAAAATTATCAAGATGAAAGGTGAAAAAGTTACCTTTGTAGATAATGCTCAAGGAATGATTTTTTGTATTTTTAAAATTGTTTTCCTTGAAAAAACATTGATTTATAATGATTTTTTATTGATGGTCTTATTAACAAACTCATTATCTTAAGTCAATTATTTGATGAAGGTTACAATGTGAATTTGAGGAATGATAAATTTTTAGTACACAATTCCAAGGATGAATTCATTCTACCTTCCCAAAGGCATTAGAATGGTTACGCATTGAATATAGAAGACCTTAGGAGCCAAAAAATACATTTCTCTATGTGTAATGGAAGACCAATCATGGTTATGGAATATAATACTATGACAAAATAATTATAGAAGTTTTTGTAAACTCTACAAGAATGGACTTGTTAATGATCTACCTAATCTTATAGTTGATTCTTTTATAGTTTGTGACCCTTGTTAATATAGAAACACCATATCTCAAGCTTTAAATAAATTAGTGAATTCACAACTACTGATGCATTATAGTTAGTGTATACAGATCTTTTTGGTCCAACACAAACTGGAAGTATTGGTGGAAAGTAGTATGTATTTGTCTTAGTAGATGATTGTACTACATTTACATGGGTATATTTTCTCACTAAAAAATTGGAAGCCTTTGGTCTCATTAAGAAATTTTATGATAGTGTTAAAAATGATAAAATCCTTTGATTGATATCTATCTGAAGTGATCATGGTGGATAATTTTTGAATTATAATTTCAAAACATTTTTAGTAAAAAGGGCATTACTCAAAACTCGTCTACACCAAGAAAACCCCAGAAAATGGTCTTGTTAAAATAATAAATAGAATTATTCAAGAGATAACAAGAACCATGTTGAGTGTATACTCCATTGCAAAACTTTTTGGGCATAAGCTATTAGTACAACTTTTTATACTATATGTCGAGCTTTAATTCAACCTTTTATTAGTAAAAATCCTTATGAGTTATGGACAGGCCGAAAACCAAATATTTCATACATCAAAGTATTTTGTTTCCAAGTATTTATTTTAAATACAAAATATAACTAACATAAGTCTTCACCCAAATCTGATGAAAAAATATTTATAGATTATTCAACCACTTATAAGGGTAATGGTGTTTTTAACAAAAAAAACTTGTGTTGTTGATGTAAAAACACATGTTACGTTTGATGAAAATGATCATATTTTATTCAAAGATTCTCAAAATATCACTTCTAAAGTATTTTCCAAAACTGCTTATCAAACTATAGAAGATTCATAATTTTTTTAAATATACATGAAATTTCTTCTGAGACATTTAAACCTAAAGACTTTCTACCTTATGATGATGATCAGGTTTTTCAAAATCCAAATTAGTTATTACTCAGGAATCATCCCAATGATAACATCATTGGGGATGTAAATCAACCAGTAAGGACTAGAAACTCCTTATGAAATGAAATAGAACATCTTTCTTTTCATTATTACATTAAATATGAAACTCCAAGTGAGGCCTTAGGTGATAAAGATTGGATTTAGGAAATGTAATATGAACTAAATGAGAATAATGCAAGGACCTTGGTTAAAAAACCTAAAGATACATATGTTATTGGAGTAAAATGGGTTTTCAAAAACAAATGCGATGAAAATGGTATCATTGTAAGAAATGAAGATAGACTTGTTGTTAAAGGTTATAATCATCAAGATACATAGTCTTTGAAGAATCCAATTCTCTTATAGAAAGACTCAAATCTATTAGAATTATATTAGCCTTTGCAGCATTATTTAATTTAGAAAAATTTCAAATGGATTTCAAGTGCACTTTTCAAAATGGATATGTTCAGGCGGATGTCTATATAGACCAACCCCCTAGTTTTGAATATTCCAATCATCTTGAATATGTTTACAAACATAACAAGGCCCTTTATGGACATAAACAATCCCATAGAGCTTGGAATGGTAGATTAATGATATTTTTATTATATAATTAGTACATAAAAGGAAAATTGGAAGCAACTATTTTTTATAAATAATGAAAACAAAAATATAATTATTGTTAAAATTTATATTGATGGAATCTTTTTCCGATCAACTCAAAAATATTTAACAAATTCAATTGCAAATATAATGAAGTTTGAGTTTGAAATGTGTATGGTGGGTGAGTTAACATTCTTTCTTGTTTTTACAATTTCTCAAAAAATAGAAGGTACTTTTATATCTCAACATAAGTATATAAAATAATTTCTAAAAAAGTATGGATTTAACAATACTAAAAGTATTAGTAATCCCATTGGAATCTCAAGCACTCTTGATATTGATGAGGCTGGATAACCAGTTGATCAAACTACATTTAGAGGTATGATTCGAAGTCTACTATACTTAATATATAGTCCTCAATACATATTGTTTTCTATATTCTTATGTTCTAGATATCAAAGAAAATACAAAACATTCCCATTTTAAATCATTGAAATGGATATTACAGTATTTAAAAGGTACTTTTTATTTAGGCCTTTTGTATTCTTCGAGAAATGATTTTGAATTAAAAAGTATTTCAGATGCTAACATTGGTGGTTGTATAATTGATATAGATAGTAATTATAAAACATTTCATTTTCTATGAGATTATTTAGTTTTTTGGTCATGCATAATGAAACACTCAGTTACACTCTCCACTGCTGAAGCTATATTTGTAGCAGCTAGAAGTTGTTGTGCTCAAGTGTTGTGGTTGCAACACACACTTAGAGACTATGGTATGTGTTTTATTAAAACCAAAATATTATTTTACAACACAAGTTCCATTTCAATATGTAAAAACCATACACATCACTCTCATTAAAAACACATATATATTAGGCATCACATTCTTAAGGATCACACACAAAAGGAGATATTATTTTGCTATTCATTGGAATTCAATAAAAACATAATAATATTTTCACAAAACCATTACTTTAAGATAGATTTTAATTTATTAAATAGAAGTTGGAAATGATGATAATAAAATAATCATTCACATCTACTTTTTGTTTTTAGAATTCTGTTTACATTAAAACACTCCTTTTCCTAGGAGGAGAACATTACACTTTTGTTCTATGTTTTACCTATTATTTTTGTTGTTCATATTTATTATTTTATATTATACATTAATCTTATAAGATATTAGTTATATTTGTTTCATTAGTAGTTTTTAGGACCTTTGGCGTGATTTATATTATTTTTTTGTTTTTACCCTTTAGTTTAAAACCCCAGACTATCGGCTTTGTATTTTTTCCATCATATTGAAAACCAATGGTAAGAACTTTGTTTTCCATCAGCTTGAAAAGATATGATAATGACTATGTTTTCCATTATCTTAACAAAAAATGTTAATGAATTTTTTTCCATCGGCTTGATAACCTATGGTAATGACTTTGTTTTTTATCGGCTTAAAAACTAATGGTAATGATTTTGTTTTCAATGATTTGGACAATCAATGGTATTGAATTTGTTTTCCATTGGTCAAATAACCAATCGTATTAAATTTTTTTATTGGTTTGATGTTTTATTGTGTTTTCATTTAATTATTTCTGCTATTTCTTTTGTTAATTATATTGTGTTCTTAATTTCATAATACTATGAAACAAAAAAACTGACTTGAAATATCTAACAGGTACAATCTCTTTTCTTTTTGTAATGTTTTTATTTTTTGTTATTGTATCCCGTTTTTATAATTTTTTTTAAAACCCCTCTTTATTCATTACTATTATGTTATTTATCTTCTAATCTCAACTGTAGAAGATAAACAGTCAAACAAATTCACCTATAAATATTGGACCCCCTTCTCAAATACACATCAGTTCTTCATGATTATTTGCAAAGCTCTAATCCCCTACTTAATACTTAGTAAAATCATATCTTTTTCCAATCATCATTATGTATCAGTCATCTTCCAACACTACAGCCAATATGACATCAAATACATTCTCATAAATGGATTTATTTAGAGAAAGGTTAGCCTCTCATGATATCTTTGAAAACTATGAATCAAAAATCCAAAAGATTATTTTATTCCAAGGTTGGGAACATATTTTTGTTGAGAAACCCTTATCTTAAGTTCTGATTTTTGTTTATGAGGTTAGAAAATTCTACTATGCGATGTATATTATCATGGATTTGGTGATTAAATTATCCATATATGATAGAATGTATTCAATGTCATTAAACCAAGAAACTAATTTCCTCAATGTTATGATTGAAGGTGATTCTTTTTTTCCATCTCATAAGTTACCAGAGGAGTTCGGAATGTTTAATAAATAAAGAGATGAAAAGTAAATGTTTCTTATCAATGAGGATAAAATAAAAGTATCTCATATCTCTGTAAACAACCGGTTTGTTTTCCTTTAGATGCAAGGGTTTTTAATTCCATGTAAAGTGGATAGAGAAACTGTTAAGGTTTTTGACATCATTATGTTATATTACCTAGAAAATATGAGAAAGGTAAATCTCATGGGTTAATTTTTCAAAACTATCATGAATATGAATTAGGGATTAACCAAGTCTCTTCTTATCATGTATCCATCTATTCTGACAAAGTTCAATCTTTAAAACATGATGCTTTGTAATGTTTTGGTGAAATGATAATTGAATGGGATTAAGGCTTCATGGATAAGTAAGAATACAATAATGAAATTGAATGTTTGTTTAGATGAAAAATCAAAACTCTTCATCAAAGATGTGGAGGAATCAACACCAAATCAATCTCCACCACTTCTAATAGAATCAGCTCCAACAGTAGTATCTTTTCAAAAGTAAAATCCAAAAATTAGTGAAAATCTTAAAGAATAAAACCAAATATAGTAAGAATGATTCATCCAAGTGGATAAAGGATAAAGAAAAAATAAAAGAATGTGATCCAAAATTTAGTCTTCATCCAACTAAATCTCTCGGCGAGAAAATAAGAATATAAGATACTCTACATGATGAGTTGAAGAAGAAAATTCTTTTGAAAAGAAAATCACAAGATTTTGATGCTTCCCAAATTCCTAAAAATGGTGAGTTAGGAAGTGACCATCCAATAGAAGAAGCTCAACAAGAACCAATCGTACAGACTTTTCTAGGGAAAGAAAAATGGAAATAGGTAGTGCAAGAAGTTATTCGATCGAATTTACAACAAGAAGGTAAAAAAGAGGAATATGGATTTCATTGGGTGTATCTTCATATATATAATAATATTATAGAAGAATATTCAATTAAAAAAAATTAAATGTATACAACAAATGAATCCTTATACCGTTCAAGAACCATTTCAATCCTTAGAACCCCATTTAGAGATAATTCCATCTCTAGTAAAATAAGGGGATCAATGTTCATATACCGATGAAGTAATTGTCATAAGTGATAATCATGAAGAATAAAGAGAATAAAATTGAGAAGAAATTGTTAAAACGAAAAAAGAGAATGGAAAATGAAAATATCCTGATGAAGACTCGAGAAGATCTGATGAACCTGAATCGTATGATGATGATACTGATTTGAAACATAATATTTCATTGAAGAAGCTCGATTACACTATACATGTTTTAATAAGAATTGACAAGAATATTACCTACATTCCCGAAATTAAAGGAATTATTGATTTAAGTATAGAAAATCAAACGAATAAATTTTGTTCAGTAAGAGAGTTCAGAAATAGTGTAATTACAATAGAGGCCGATTTAAATTTTTTGAGTGATAGTTCTGTTGATTATAAGAAGGCTTAAAATAAGATTACTAAATGGTCATATAAAATATAAATATCAGTGAATTAAAATGTGGAATCTATTGAAGACTTAAGAAGTCTTTAAAATAACCTTTCTATTGCTTTTAATAATCTTGAAAAATAAACTATTGACAGGTTGAATCAGATTTCAAAAACCCATGGAGCTGATATTACTTCAGTAAAATACATCCAAGAAAGGATGAATTATTTCTAGTTATTTTTTCAGAGGTTTAATCTTTCAAATTTGAAATATAATTGTTGAAGAAACAAAATAATTTTTTTACTCAATATAGTAATAATATTCAATACAGAATTAATAGTCTTGAAGAAGTGAACAGAATTCAAGAAGAGACTATCAAAAACAAGTGTCGACATTTTTCCAACCAACAAGATCTTCTCAAATAATATGGTGTTTGTATTTCATAAGATAATAAATAGAAAAATAAGATAATGGTTGGGCATCATGAGTTTATCAATACTGATAAACAAAGTGAAAAAAATTAATGTATTTTTTCTTTCTTGTATGTCTTTTGAAAATATTAGAACTGTTTAAATTCAATGTAATATATGGTTGTATATCAATAGTTTGTATTTTTTCTATTTCTCTATAACATTTTCAAGAAACTCAAGACTACCCCATTATTTTTTTAAAGCACAATGGGGTGAATGTTTCATAAAATGGGATAATGTTTCCCAATGGGGGAGAATTGTTAATGTTTCACTCAATTGTAATATATCTAAATCAAGGAAAATATACGAATACAATCCTTAAGAAAGTATATGACATAGGGGGAGTTAGTGGTAATAAATTTCACAATCATATTAGTTTTCATAACTCAGGGGGAGATAAGTATTTCTTTCTATTTTTTACTTTGTATTTTGTGCTTTCCAAAAAGCGGGAGATTGTTATGTCAAACTTATTCTTTTGACTTATCTGTATTTGGTTTAGTAAATAACAAATATTTTTATACTCATTTCTAAAATAATGGACATTATTTGAATATGATTTCTATGTCTATAGTATTGAGTCTGTCTAATATACTAACTCTGTCTATCTTACTGACTATGTCTATCGTACGAACTCTGTCTATCATTCAGACTCTGTCTATCGTATATACTTTATTTATCATACTAAATATATCTATTATACATACTTTATTTATCATACTAAATATGTTAATAATACTCACATTGTTCATCATACTCACTCTGCATCATATCAATACATTTCATACTCATGCTTTAATTTTATCACATGCATGATTTTATTCATTAATCAAAACACATTTTATACATCAATTGTACTCATTTTATTTTTTTCATATACCTATTGTTTTAACCAAAATGATTCCATGGAGTTAGATATAAACTAATCAAAACGATGTCATGTTCTTTATTTCAATATGACAGTTTTAGTGCTAGGTTTCCAAGACCCTCTGAGTTTTTTTTGGAGAAATATGGTCGTTGGAAACTGAGGCCTATAAATAGAAGGTCATTGGAGCAGAGATTAGACTTTTATAAACTTCATCTTCTTCCAAGTTATAGTTGTAGATTTTGTAACTAATCTTTACTTCATGTGAAAGAATTGAAATTAAAAAATTTGAACAGATCATTCTTTGATCTTGTATTTCAATAAGTTATTTGTTTTTTTCTTTATTCATCTTATATGGTGATTAGGATCAAGGGCTACTGAGGATTGTCATATCGTGCAACTGATCATCACATCGAGGGAATTAATGATTTTGAATGATAGAGGTGCTAATTCCATATAAAATTGAGGTTTTGTGGGGATAAAAAGGCATACATGTTGATCATCATATCGAGTGCTTACCAGTATTGGTGAGAAATACCTATTATCATAGGTTAAAGATACCCTACACTTTGGGACAAAATAAATGTAATACATTTTACTTTTCCACTGATTGTTGTAAGATAAATAGAATACATTTATAACTTCTTTATATTTCTATTCTTTTGTAATTGTTTTAATTAGAGCTTATACATTTTATATTGATTCTATATGCTATATGGTAGAATTATTTCCAATTTTTATTACTCTAATATTTTTATTTAATCCAAATAAAATTGATTGAAAACCTATGGTATCATAACCATTTCATCATATTGAGAGTCTATTTGATTGTTTATTTTATTTTATAAGAGTTTCGGTGAATTGTTTTTGTTTATGTTGTATTAAACAAAAAACCTTATTTAAAAGATTAAATAGAAAATTTTGAGATATTAAATTCACCCCTCATGTAATTGTTCCATCTCATATCCTTTTCAATGCAACATATACTACAATACTATTTCATTAACAATTTGAGTTTATGTGGTACCAAAAAAAAGTGACTTAATAGCAGGATAAATTTTTGGAAAATACATGGTTTAGAGAAAGATAAACTGTAATATAATCCCGAGGTTGTGGTAATGATTTTAGAATAAGAGAAAATTGTGTTGAATAATGTATATAGGATATTATTGACTACCTTGTAACTAATTATTGGTTTTTCTATTCCATCATTGTTGGAGATTACAACAATTTTTTAAGGGGTATATCTATTATTCTATGTTTTATAGAAGAAACAAAGAAGTACATACCTATTCAAATAATGTTTTATGGTAATTCATGTTGTTACTATGTTTTAACAAAATAAATGATGAAGGTATTCACATGTTGTTATGTGATAAAAGAGATATTCATTATGTTATGTGGTCCTTCTCTATAATTTTTCGGATGGTGAGTTTAGAAACAAGTATTTTGGTTATGTCGAAAGGTTGGAACAGATTAAGGTTGAAATTGGATAATATTGTTTATTGTTAAAAACATTGTTCAGATTATTTTTTATTTTTATAAAAAAGGACATCTTGGAGGTCAGGTGATAACCCATTGCGTCTGGTAAGGCAGCGAGACTTGAACCCGCAACTGAAGGACGATAAGGGTACATCACCTCCCATTGGACTACCTGATGTACATGTATGCATAATATATTTTTTAATGGTATGATAAATGAATTATAATTTTTTTTAATTCTTTAAAATTATGTTAAATATAATATATTTTCCTTTAATTAACTTTTGGTGTGAAAGATGAGTTTGTGATATAAATTAGTTAAAGGATTGAACTCTAATTGACAAGTATTTTTTCCCTTAAAGTTGTGGGAAAGGATATTAAAACCAATTTTTTATCCTAGTAACTTATATTCTTTTGTACTAATAATATTTTAAATAATCATCATAGATTTATGGATTTGTGGCCCCCAATTTTCTATTTATTGTTAACTTGTTTGTGATTGTTGTGCTCAATAACCCCTATAAATATTTACGTTTTCCCCCCAATTATGCATCTATGATTCCCACCAATTTTCCCCTATTCGAAATACTAATTTTCTAGGGACTTTTTCATTTCCCTTTCCCTCTTATTAAGAATATATTTCATTAACACAATTTCTAATGTGGGTGCTCTAAAAAGGTATTTTCTTTTTTCAACCATTTAATTTCAAAGAAAAATTCCAAATTACAAGGTTGAAATTTATTAAATGAGGTGAGAATGTCATAGCCAATGATTTCATAGTATGTTACCTCTTTAATGTAATTTAATAGCTTATATTGCACGCAACACCAAGTTGGCCTGTGTTATATGCAAGATTGAGTTTCTACGAAACAACTCATTAATATTATAATTATCTAAAAAATATATTGATTTGGTAATTAAAAATTCTGAAATGAATAGTAAAAAAAATATATTTTAAATTTTATTTATAGTGGTTATAATGAAATGTATATGTTTTGTTAAAATAGCAATATATTCTGAGAAAATATTTTAATAAAATAACTACTTTTTATGTCCTTCTGTGAACAAAAATAAATTTAATTTAGACACTCCAAAAAATTGAATTTGGTAAAATATACTTCTTTTTTGAATTCTTAATATCAAAATTAGGTTGGGATTAATTTTTGGTATTTTTCTGAAGACATTCAATTTTTGATGAATAGTGAAAAATACAGCATACTACAAAAACACCGATATTTTTATTTAAATATTTTTTATTTTCAAATTAATTTAAAGTAAAAATAGATCTATAATACATATATTAGTCTTATTTAATTAATTGGTGAAATTTTATTATATGGTTATATATATATAATTTTTTTGAAATTTTTAATGTCCTTCACCCACCTTCTAGGAACATTTGCAAATTTCCATAAAACGTAATTTTGCTACTTCTGTGAATTTAATTTCAAAAAATTGAGTGACACAGTTGACATGAGTATGTAAAATTTGATTCAATATGATGAAAATAATTTGAGTTGAATAGAAACTTTTTTTAATTTTATTTATGACGATAAAAAATAAATAGGATAATTAAAGGTAAAAATAATATTATAATAATATAAAATTACTGAAACACATGTTCTAATCCTATTGAATAATTATATTTCGACCAATATCAACCTTATGACAAAAATTTTATCCTTTTTTATTTACTTGGGTAAGATTAGTACATTTATTATATTTTATTTAAAGAAGATTTAAAAGTGTTAAATTCAAATTGCAATAATTAAATCATTTTTAATACAGGGTTATACATAGGATAAATTTGACTATAAATATTCATTATAAAGATAATAATATTTTATACATCATAATTTTTTCTTTATAAGTTTTAGACATTATATAATTAAATGTTTTTGTGACACAAGGATGATGCATTAATTACTTTATTAATTAACTATTAAAATAATTGAAATTATAAATATTAATACAAATTTTTATTGAAAATTTTTATGCCATAAAAGAATTTTAAATATTAATATTAAATGTTAGGGTTTACTAAATATATAATTTTTTCTAATTAATCATTTTTTATGACTTTCACAAAAAACAAAATACTAAATAGTGTCAAAATTTAGAAAAATGAGTTATTAAAAGAAATAATATTTCATTGAATTATATAATATTCATAAAAATATAAAATTCGGAAAAAGGACATAAATAATGTTATATTAGTCATTAATGAACCACTTGATGTTCCCTAGGAATTTTATAGTTTGTTTATTAACCAAATAGTGTAAGAATACAAGAAGACATGGTAAGAGTTAAACTATTTAACTAATGGTTAAATCTAAAAAATAAGGTTAATATGGGGACCTAAACATATCTAAAACATGTTGGTTGAAAGGATATATACCCATACCCACATTATACTATAAATAAATCCACTTTGTGCTATTATAAACCTATTATTAGTTTATAATAAAATAATATTTCAAGCTCTTCCTAGAGTGCCCCTCACCTCTCTTATAAAAGGGTACATCCCCTTCTCTCAACTTCACACCTACAAAGCAATTTGTCTCAGCCAAAACCTTCTCAGATATCTTCCCTAATATACTCACGTCTACCTAGAGGTCTTACTTTGATCATAAATCCAATATATGGATCCCTTTTCTTCAAATCAAAAGGAATCCCCCCGAAGAAGAGATAATTATTTTATCACCTCTTTAAATGTTCTTTTCTTCTTCTACATCTAATTTCATTTTTATTTCAAAAATAAAATAATAAATCTAGTACCTTAAAATTTGGAGTTGTTATTTTAAATATGGTAAAACCATATTCATTATTCAATCCATTCTATGAATGAAAAAGTCATAATACATGCGTATGTATGACCTACCCTCTCCACGTTATGGTGTAGTTTGTTATTCAACACTTCATTATTTGTATGGGTATAATAATGATTATAATTGATGTAAATTATAAATATAAAATGTTAATTATTATTTATATATAATATAACATCCAATTAAACACTGTTTCACCATCAATAGAATGATATATTCACTTGTGTGTACATACATCTTACCATCTCCACGACGTGATGAGATTCATCTTCAACGATCGCCCTTCAAGATTATATATATATATATATTGATTAATTATTATGTATATGAAATAATATTTCTACTGTAAAAATATATATTTATGTAGATAAATATAAGTCGATTACTTACTTCCATACAATTTGATAAGAAAACGGAAACAATGTTCATGTGTATTTACAAACTACTGTCACCATGAACGCTGTTTACATTTCCAATATGAATATATTATATATATTTATACTCCTAACATTTATGATATATAAATCATGTTTTATATCGTATAAGTATGTAAATCATGATCTATGTGATATGATCAAGAATAACAAGATAATACATGTACGATAAAGAAAGCAATTTTTACCCGAAATGTTAATTTAACATGGAAATTATTTTCAAATTAGTAGTATAAAGTAATAAATGAATCATAAATTATTTTATAAACATTAATATGGTCCTGGTATAATTTTATAACATACTATTTTCATTATACATAAGGTTAAACGTACCCTCGAAAAAAGGAAAGTACAAGGTAAGGGTTAATTCCCCAATCTCATTATTATCTGAGATTGTTTATGTGCATATATTTAATGGAACTTATTTATAATCCTTGTCCATGATTCATAAAAATGAATTCAAAAAGAATATTTTATGTTTTTTAAGGGAAGCTTAAGATATATCATCATTTTTAATTTTTTAATGATTTATTTTACAAAATATTTTTATTTAATGTACATGTTTTCAAAATAATTTTAAGGAATTATTTATATAGACATGAATATTTTAAAATTACAATTCCTAAAAAAAGTTTCAAATTGATATGGGACACTTTGATTCAAAAATATCTTTTAAATAACTTCCTCTATAAATGTGTTACTTTTAAATGACTTCACAAAAAATGGGATATTTCTCTCAAAGTGTTTTAGGGATCATTTTGAACTATGTAGGAATCCATTACTAGATATTATTCTTGATTGAGGATGATTTATTATAATTTAATCTTATATATTTTATTGAATGATAAATTATATGTTTGACTATATATGTTTTATTTTTATACCAGCCATCTTTTACGGTTAATGTATTGATATTTTGTATGCTTTTTTAATATGAATGTGTATGTTATGTTTTAGCATTTTCATATGTCGAATTCAGTGGACATAGTAAGTGATGGGCGAGACCCGTTATATCCCATAGATGCATCATTAGGTTTCATGACATAAACTAGTGTCTGGGCACAAGCCCTTGAAAAAAATTTATATTCAGTTTCTTCCCACAAGGCCTTGACATTGTGGTTAAGATGTCTTCCATTATGCATTCCATCATTATATGGTTTGTTATTAATGTTGCATATGATTATTCAACTAGTATAATATCCATGTGAATAATTAAATGACATTATTTGACTTATAATTTCCATATTATACAGAAGTTTATGTTTAAAGGGATTTTATTTCAATTTTATACCTTGCCATAAAAGATTATGACTATTTATGATAGTTTCTGCTATATTATTTATCATTATTGAGCTTTTGAGCTCACCCCTTTATTATGTTTTATTTTCCCCAAGAAACCAAGAAGTGTACTGTGATTTATATTAAGGTTTAATCTTGGAGAATAATGGATTTCTTAAAGGATTATATATTTTTAATTTTATGTTAGAAAATGTAATGTAATGTCCATGTATTTAATATGTTTTCCAAGATTACTAAACTGATCCAACCTTCAGGACATGATTCCTTATAATCATAAAAATATATTGAAATAATGCCCCGGATCTGAGCTATCTAGGGTTAGGGAGTTACATTACCCTACTAAAAAATGTTTGGAATTTATTAAATTGATATTAGAACCATTAATAGGCGAGATTACATCATAAATATGTTGATATTTCATACTTCAAGAATATCATGATCCCATGTGTGGGGGATTTTAAAATAACATTTAATGCATATATTTTTATAA
Source organism: Viscum album (assembly GCA_963277665.1). Lineage (NCBI taxonomy): Eukaryota > Viridiplantae > Streptophyta > Magnoliopsida > Santalales > Viscaceae > Viscum > Viscum album. The sequence goes on along the minus strand of OY728151.1, from coordinate 393,606,602 downwards.
GATTAAATTATTGTATTTATTTATATAATTGAATGTTTTCCCCGGTTATATATTGGTTATTTTGTTTATGGGATAAAATTAAAATGTTTTTTTAAATTTTAAAATAAATGGAATAATTATTATAATAATATTAAATGATAATTTTTCTTTTGATGAAATCTATATTTTTCGGTATATAAGGATGCTAGAATTATATAAATTGAATGAAAATATATTAGGATACAAAATTTCCAAACACTCAAGACTAATCTCCAAACAAGGATAAAAACCAATCCACACTAATGGGAATATATTAAAAAGAATGAGGGAAGGCTATCCATAGAGAAAATAAGGGTGAATATGTGAGGAATGGTGAGAAGGTGTATATATGTATGCAAGTCATTGATAACATCTCATGTGAATGTTGAGACGGGATGTTGATTGGAGTGCACCGACTCAACTCTGGATTGTTCAAAGATAATGATATTGTGTCGAGTAATAATAAAAAGCTATATCATGACCAAATGTTTGTGGTGAGATATAGAGTTGGTTGGGCTATGCTCATGGTTAATCAAAATAGTGCCTTTTCTCATAGTACCCACATCACTCACTTCAAAAACACCTTGTCTCCACCAAATATGAGTGGCGAATTGTCCTCTCTTCCTATTCTCATTCCAAAACCCCCTTGAGTGACACTATAATTCTCCAGATCAATATATTCCTCCATAGTGAGGCTAGAAAATTTTATGGAATATTAATGGAGCTCGATGCAAACCTCTATGAGAAAAAATGAATCTTATTCATGATGAAGAAGTTTAATTTAGCCATAATAAAAGATATATTATTAGAATGAAGGAAATAGTTATTCCAAAAATGTAATGGTTCTGGGAATAGTTCATAGTTATATTGTGATGGTGAAATTGTGTCTTAATTGGGCATTCTTATAATAGTGTCTATCATGGTAAAAATGTTAGTATGGTGATAGAGGAAACATATGATGAAATGAAAAATGTTTTTGTGTTACAATGTATTACAATGAGAGTCACATACAGTGAATGACATATTGAAACAACTTATGAAGTTCCATGGAAGAGATGACTAAGTTTTTCAATGATTAAAAAAGTTCGAAAGTTCTACTATTTTGGTACAAAGAAGGTCATGTTGTGAATACATGATGGAATGAACGAAAGTAAACACATGAGGCCACAAATTAGTTTCATATTGTAGTATATTTGGAAAATGACATGGGTATGAACTTTCCAATACCATGATTAGTTTATTTACAATAAAGGGTGAGTTTATCTAGAGAACATATGAAATCAGGTCAATTTCTCCCATTCATTTTATGTACAATATTTTTTATGTAATTTAAAGTAATTAATAAATAAATTTTTTGATTCTATCTATAGTGATGTTCAAACCCATTTTATGGTTCTGAAAAATTAAAATAAGGTAATAGATATGAAGATTTAGAATTATTAGATGATATTTTTCATTATTTTTTACAAAATAAAGGATATTTTATGGAAGTTAGATGGTGATTTTGTGTGTATATTGAATATAAATAAGAAGTGCGGTAAAGATAGTAAATGGAGATTCTGGACCTCATTTAAGGTGATACTAATGTAGAGTTCTTCACTATGTAGGGTTATGTTGATTTTTATATAGGATGTTATTATAAAAATTTTCCCCTCTAATTTCTAACATGAGTGGGTAGCATTCATTGTAATAATAATTGATTTGGGAGGGGATTAAGCTCGTATATGAACAATTTTATGTTTTATTCTAATAATTTTTTTCCATTCAATTCATTTCATTCTTTATCATAGTTAATTTAATTAAATGACCCTTATGTATTAATTAATTTATTTTTATATAATTAAATAGATATAATTGGTTCTTCTCCATGACCATTGTGTGGGATAAAATTATTGTCTAAAATTTAAATGTAGTTTACATCCTCAATAATGAAAAAAAAAACAATATAAAATTAGAAAAGAGGAGTATATATGTGAGAAAGAGTAAAAACCCAAACCATGGGATTGACATAGACATAATTATGATGATGAAAATATTAATTATTTAATATTTACAAACACTAGAATATGAACCATGGTATAATATTAATCATTTGATTTATTCTTATTTTAATCTCTCACACATTCTAAATTTATCTACTATGAATTTTATCATTTAGACACCATGGACCTATACTCTTGAGTCTTTGTAAAAAAATTCCTTAGAAAACTATAAAATTGTACTTATATATAACAAAATTCATTGATAGATAAAAAATCTGTTGGTAAAATTGAGCAATTCAAATATATATTACGTTTTATTAGTGTTTATTTTACATACCATCACAAGTTTTTACCCACATATATATATTGAGATTGATCATCTAATACAAAAAAAATCTTTTTTAGACTATTAAATATATTTATTTCTTATATCAGCACTAAAAATTTTAACCAAAAAATAAATCTTCTACTATTATTTGTTATTAAAAAAATATTTTTTCCATTGTAAAAATATATTTAAATATATTATTAAAAAACATAAAATATTTCAGATTATATATATATATATTAATAAATGTTATAGATTATAAATATTTTAATAAAATCATATAATCATATGTTTTCATTAATAAATTATATGTTTGTGGTATATAATATATTAATCTAATATAAAACATATGGAAAAGGATTATAATTTTTGGGGACTTGTATCACATCATATATACACCAATAATAAATAAAACAAGAAATTCACTTATATATAGTTCAATTATATGTTTATAGTATTCTTTTATATTTAAAATATATATAATTTTAATTTTTTGGTGATATATAAATTAATTATACATCATGATAATTTTCTAAATTATACCAACAATATGACACCCTCTTCCTTAAATTGAAAGTCTCTTGTCGTAGTCTCCACATTATGTTACCACGCCTAGAATAATCACACCTTGACCCATTTAATTTTCATTTATTATTTTAATTATTTATTTATAGTTATTTCCCTTCCCAAATAACATGATGAGCTAGTTTAAAATTATAAAATATTATAGTTTATTCATAGGTTCACAGTTGGTATATAGTTAGAAGAAACAGTGAACAACCCATGTGAGTGAGTATGTCACTTCATATAGATAAAACCAAAGATTAGTGCATGGTTTCCCAAACTATTAACCTTGAACTTACATTGTTTATCCTGCCTTATAGAACTTTTTTTTGGTCAAGACATAGTTTTATGAATATTGTGGCCTAACCGTGCATGTGGCCTTGTTAAAAAATATTGTTACTATAATAATAGAAATAATACTAAAATTTGTTATTATTATTATTATTACAATATTTTACATTTCCATTTTACATCACTCTTTCTACCCTATGTTACCCCACCCCTACCCTCCTTTCTCTGGTTGTGTACCCCAGTTAGATGGAACGCCTGACACATTCCTCTTTTCTCCGGCCTTAGAATATGGCTATACCTTTTTACGAATTCAAGTATGGTATACTCTGTTAGAATTGCATATCCTCCACTCTATTATAAATGATTTTTAATTATGATTTTATTTGTCTTACATGAAGTACGAATGACCATCCTAAAGCTAATTCTGATTTTGAATGTTTGATTTTTAGATTCATGACATTTAGGGATCGTGAGCCTCGATGGAGGTCCATTTTAGCGGTGGTTATTGAAGGCAATTAACATCTCATCGATTAATGGTTTTTTTCTCATTTATCATATTTTATTAAATTTAATTATTTATTTTTTAATTTTTTAAAATAACATTTTTTCTAGAGTGTCTGTGACATGTGGAGGTTGAATAATGTGACCATTTTTTTAGACAGTGAAATACAAGTCAGTTACCAAATGTATTAGATAATAAATTGAAAATTATGCTGTATATGTTTTTTAAATGTGTGTTCTTATTATATAGAAAAGTATCTATATAATAGATTTTTTTTCAAAAAACATAATTGGATTATTTCAGGTTTTTTAAACATTTTATTTTATTTGCTCTTTTTTTTCTTATAAAAGCATGTTTAAATGTTTTTTAAATGTTAATAATCTATGGTGAACGATTTATTTTCTAAATGATTTATATTACATAAATTTTATAATCAAGGATTTTTTGGACTTTCATTTAGTTTCCAAACAAATAATAATGCCTTGTTTTATTTCTAAAAACTTGAATGTGGTTTCTAATCATTTACTTATAAAAAAGACTTATACACATATACACATATGGATATATATATATGGGTATCTTCTTTTTTCACATTCACACAAGATTTTGTGAATATGTACATTGGGGAAAATTTTTATTTATATAAAAATTATGGTTCTTTTGTGTATAAGTGAAAAATTGTATCATTGAAGTAGAAAATATTTATATTGTAAATGAATTTTTAAATGATCAATGTTTCTTCTAAATAAATATTTTTCGGTTGGCACATTGAGACGTTCCTTTGGAAATTAAAAATCATATTAATTAATAACCCCTGGTTTTGAAACCTATATTTTTTGGGAGTGTGATATGTGATGTGTCTTTAGTAAGGTGGTGTCTGTATTGGTTACATATCACAAAAAATAGAGTTTGATGGAATGGAAGTAAAATGTTTGTTTTAGTGAAAAGTGTATAATATATATGTATATATTAGTTTTAAAAAATCACATCTATTTTAGTTATTAAAATTCATTTCTAAACATTTTATTTGAATTATACTTCTATTATTAACATGAAATTTGGATTGTTTAGTAATATTTAAACAATTTTATGTCACTTAATTTTCATTCTAATATTAATGGATATGTTTTTTTGATGATTTTAATTTCATTTAGAATAAATTTTAGACTTCTTATTATGGATTTCATAAAACAAATATGAACATTTAAGTCATTATTATGATTGTTCCTCTTCATTGGGGTAAATTTTTTTATTTTTTGTGGAATAGATCATAATTGTGATATACATTTCTCAGTATTTTCTGTAACTTTTTAGGAATTCTATAGATCATGATGATGTAATGAAAAATATGTTATTTCATAAATTCACTAAATTTCAGTCCATGGATCTTTATGTTCATGTTTTGTGAAATTTTTTCCATGATTTATGTTAATTGTGATTATTATTGTCCAAGAATGGGATTTTTTAGGTGTTAGTGTTTTTGAAGAATTAAATTAGATGACATCGGTAAAATTATTAAAGGTGATATAGTCAAGTGATGAGGTTCAAGGTTCCAGATTTTACACCTTTAAGGATAATGTTTTATTCCCCGATTTTATATTTTCTAGGGTTGTATATTAATATAATTTGTATATGAATTATTTCATAATTAAGGAATTTACATTAGAATGAGATCTGTTTGGTTATCTTATTATTTATGAAAATATATTTTAAATAATGAGTAGTAATGAGAATTTATATTAACAAAAAAAATTGAACATGTATATGTTTCCTCATTCTTAGTGAAGATAATATTATGTAGTGGCCTTTTCTAGTCTCTTTAGAAAGAAGAAATACATATAGCAAGGGAATTATTTGGCACCAAATATGTGACTATCCACTATATAGAACTGAATCATAGTGTGGGAATTTGGATTTAGGTTTATTTGATTGAACTTGAATCGATTTTGACATTACCATGGGTCATAAGTATATCCTAACAATATTGATCATTATTCCTTTCCACAATTGCTCTTTAACATTTAGGTATAATATGGATTTAAATTTATTTTTTATTGATGTGTGTGTTTATTAAATTTATTGAATGTGAATAATTTTTCCCTTGTACACTATATCATTGTTTTACATCATCTAGTGCATCACATTAATACCATTTAGACCATAATGCTGATGTTATAATTATTTACATGGATCAGTAAACTCAAGGTAACTTTTGGATGTTCTAAATTATATCAATTTATTTCTTTTTAATGTTATGAAAATATCAGGGAATGATTAAGTAATTTTGAGGGTTCATATTCATATCCATGATTCACATGGATTTTATATTTCATTATACTTAAAAAGAGGCACTGAAGAAATTATAAGAAATGTGATATTTTGAAGATGTAAAGGGGATTTTAATTTAAATTAAATATCATAAAAATAAAATTGATAGTTAATGATTTTTAACATACCACTTATCATGTTTTAAATTATTAGTTTCAAATGTATTTATTTAGATTAAAAATTCAATGAAGGTTTCATGAAAACAAATTAAATGTGTTTTTAAATATTTATTGAATAAAAAACAAAAATATATGGAATGAAAGTTAAATTATAAAATAGGGACACTGAATTTTATTGGGGAATCCAGATGAGAATATGAAATATTTCATTGAGGTTTCATAGGGTATAAAATATTGATAGCCAAGAATGTTTGTTTTTCAATTTCTATATTTTTAATATCACTACATTGTTCCTTTTAGTCTATAATTTGTGATATATATTTCTTAACTTCATCAAGTATCCTTGTGGTTATTAATATCAATTATGAATTGAATCTCAATTTCTATTCGATTTCTACAGAACTACCAAAAAAACATGAAGGTAATTGTATCTTTTTGAAATTATTAGAGTACTAGTTTTTAGTGGATTTGAGATTTATTTTTAATTATCACTCAATTTCATTTCATTATAGGTATAATTCTTTACATCGCATGAAGGGTAATTCTGTATTATTAATGTTCTTATAGGATCTTCTTAAAATAATCAATTTTTGTCACTCTATCCATATAATTCACATAAAAACAATTCATGATTTTATTTTCAAAACTGGTGGTAGAAATTCTAAACTATATCAGTTAAATTAGTTATCCAAAAAGATAGTTTGACTGAAAAATTCACTCACTTTTATGTAAATATATAAAATTTATGAGCATTCAAGGTATTATATATCTTTGAGAAAAGAGAGATGGAAATATTTTGTTTTTAAGGATATAAATACCAAGTGGTTAAGCATGGGAACAAAGAAGTGGTTTCTCACCCTTCTCCGTACCTACTAAAGAGTACTTATCAAATAGTGATGGTGGGTGCCTTAAAATTTGTTCTTAGTCGCCTATTAAATATTTGACAATAACCACATATAGGCCATGAATGATAAAGATTTATATCATCACCTTATGTCCTAGGTATTAATGTCCTCATATATATTTTTTATGAATCCTATCTACTAATTATTAAAAGAATTTCCATTTTTCATATAAAATATAATTCAAAAAAATGTTTTTTTAATATAGCATATCTAAATAAATAATTTAATAGTCAACCAAAATTATAAATTATATTATATTAAATAGTAGAAAAGTTTTGTCCAAAATATAAATTTTACAAGGATTAGAATTTTCATAAATAGTAATAAATTATTATATAATAACTATTTATCATATATTGTAGTAAAAAAACATCTTCAACTTTCTTTTCCTCTTTTTCAGTTGATTGGTGTTTTACAAGTAGTAAGAGATGTTTAATAGATATCAGAATGTCTCAATATTATTTAGTTTTATCAAGAATGAATTAAAATAGTAATATCATTATAAATTATCTATTTATTTTATCATGAATTATCTTTTATAGAACTAATATTGTATGTTGATATTACTATAACTCCTATGTTCACTATTGTTTCTCAAACATTGACTTAAATTATGAAATTGTTTCATTTTTCTATGTCATGATATCATCCATATTTCTTAATATAACACAAACTATACATAATTTCCAAAATTATTATTAGATTTATTTCTAATTTAATGTTCTCAACTATCTTCTGAAATGATTGGTAAGGATTTATATTACATATTTGGGTTTGTATTTTAGAAATATCTTCATTACATACGAATGATTTGGGGATAGGGGTAGAGTTATGATTATGAAATGTGGTATATTTATATTAATAAATACTCAAATTAATATATGATTAGAAATTATGTTGAAATTTTTAATCTTTTATTATTAATTTTTGGATAGTAGTCTTGGAATAAATTTTCCTTGGATAATGTATTATCTTTTTTTAACATTTTCTAACACTGCATTACTTATACAAATTTTTTAATGATTTGATAGTACAAGAAGAGTAACCATATAATTATTGGAATTAAAAATATATCTTTTTCTAAAATAAACATCACAACACATATAAACAATTTTAATATTGGATATAATACTTTGGTGTTAATTTCATTTTCAAAAATTTCACAGACTACGTCAATATTTTTAATGTATCCATGATTTCAAGGTATCTAAACTATTTTTCAAGATCACATCCATTGAATACTCTAATAAATATTTATGTGGTACTCATTCATGTACCAATTATCCTATTAGAACATGATGATTCTAATTCATTTAAATATATTTCAAATTTATGTCATAGAGAATAATAATTTTATATTTTGTTTTGTTATAGTATTGTATTAAATTTTATAAAGAATTTATGTATTTATCATATACCTCCTATCTCGAGATAAAAATCACCATGATTACAACATGAGTATATTATATATGATCTCCAACATTCTTGACATGTTATGTTTGAGTGGGTGTATGGAATGTGTAGGCCCCATCATTAGTGTGAACCATTACAATGATGTTCCTCAAAAGAAGCATAACATAAAACTTTTCTTATTTTCAGTTGAACAATTGTTACAGTTTTATCTCTTATTATATTATATATTATAAGATCATGTATCATTGCATAAATATTAATATATGTAATATATATAGGGATTTTGAACAATTTAGTTATTTTTAATAAATATCAGTTTATCTTCATACATTCATTTTCTTGTTATTTAATATTTTCAATTATAAGATTTGGATACATTAGTTTTTTCATTTTTAATATATTCTGAAGAGGATGAAAATATTTTGTTTCTTTGTTTCCACTATTTTTATTCATAATTTCTATTATAAACTACATATTTATTATTTTTTTATAGTCACATATATTTGTGATATATAACTTGTTATAAAACGAGGAATAAATTTCAAGAATTTCTAATATTAGGGTTTCGATTTATAACAACATCCTTATTATCATTATAATATTTATGTCATTTTTTATCCTTCTCCTAAAACTTTTTATTGTAGTGTATATATTTTAATTTGGTAAATAAATGATTGTGGATATTTCTAATGTAGAAAATATCACTTGTTCGGAATTTATTTATTTTGAAAATTATATTGAATTTTATATTTTTTAATTTTATTACTAATGACTTAAAAATATCATAGTTTAAAAATAATTTATGAGAATATAATTTTAAATAATATTTTATAAATTGAAAATTTATTTAGTACATAAAATGTAATAATTCTATGGGATATTTTTTGAAAATTTCACTATAGGTTATTGTGTGTTAGGTGGCATAATGGTTATTGATTTCTAGATAGCCTTAGGTTATTCATTATCCTGATGCGATGTGTGATGGATAAAGCTTCCATGATGTTCAAATATACAATCTTTTTATGGGTACATATTGCATGTTTATTAGATATTAACTCAGAAGTTGGTAGTCACTTATTTCATCAATGATATTATTATTTAATTAATATCCCCCTTCATTATTTTTATTTTTATCATTTTTTCATTTATTATCTATGATTGTGTTTGATTTTTGTATTTAATACTGGTCATGGTGATGGAATATATTAAATTATAGAATTTATATAATCTTTGGGAAATTTCATGTGTCATTAAAAATGTATACCTCAGTTATTGATGACATTTTTTCTATGGTTCCTCTAATCAGTATGGTCCGAGACACAGTTCACTGTGTTTTCTTTTCAGTGGTTTGGGTGATTATTTTACATCTTTTTGGATGGTATATGCTGTGGTAATTATCAATGAAATTCTATAAGAAATTATTATTTTCTAATTTTTTTTAATCACGATGGTCCATTGGTAGTGGTTCATATTCGATGAGTCTCTCTTAACATTTTCAGTCTGAAAATCTGATAGTTGTTGGACTATGTGTCAGGTAATTATTGTATTAGTGCCTAAGGAAAAATCATGACTGGTCTCAATGGTTCCTCTCCTTTTTGGTCTTATAAAAGATATTTATAAGTCCATGATTTTGAACAATGTTTTTTGTGTAACCATGGATACACTGAATGGATGAAATGAAATACTATAATCAAATTCATTTCCATAGTTTGGTTGACGAATAAATGTATTTTTGGTTCTATTGTACCATCTTCCAGAACCCAATATTATTTTTTTAGTTATGATATAGTAATTAATGTAATTAAATTATATATAATTAATTCAAATAATATAATATAAATAATTATTAGTATATACTATAATAATATCACTTAATTTTTCATTTAAAAAAATTTATAAATAGATATTAATTGATGATATTTTTATTAAAAATAGATAAAATTTTCTATTAAAATCGGTTGGAAATTTTTTTAATGATATATTATCTATTCGTATTGTTATAATTATAAATAAAATATTATATCTATTACAATAACATTTAGTGACATAAATTTTGACAATAATTATTTGTAGGGAAATATATGTTGGTAAAATGATTTTCCAATAGAAAATATACCTTTAACAGCTCATATACTGAAGTTGGAAGAATATAAATAATTTATATTGAACACTAGGATTGATAAACATTGAGGTGAACCTATCATTATTTTACATCACATCCATAATTCAAGCATTAAATATAGCTAAACAATCATAAAATTCCATGGAAGAGTAGTTTAGTGTCTTTAAGGATAGGCTATATAAGAAAATTATTTTATAATACTTGTGAATATGTCCCTGTAATAGAAACTGACTAGACTCCAATATGTACATATCATAATTTATTCTCAATTTCATAAACATGGGAATAGAAATAAATTAAAAATAGTTTGGTCAGTCTTCTAATAAGTGAAGAACTCATCAGCATGTCATCAATGTTTTTACATAAACATATGAGAAAACATAAACATGGGAGAAATATCTTCTTAAAAATAACATGGATGTATTATAGGGGTCCAAAAGTCATGATATTAGTATATTTAATCCCAAATGAAGAAATATATACCATAAAAATGATTTTGGAATCATGATATAATAAACATGATCCATAAAGAATAACATATGAATTAGATAATTACTTAAGAGTGTGACATTAATAAAATATTATAAATCTACTATTTAGGCGACCCATTAAGACATTCATCACATAGTTATACTTGTGTAACCGCTATTTTACTTTCTTGGAATTATTCATACAACCCATGTACTATCTATCTTGAGATTATCACATGTGAATCCTTATCAGACATAGGGTTAAAACTTGAATACCCTTGGTCATGGTCTTACCATATGTGTACCATTATTTGGATTGGTATAATCCTCCAACGAACCCTTATGCATGGGCTAATCCTAATGTATACCCTTTGTCTCTAGATTTCTTCCCTTGCACCCTATTTCTTTAGTGATTACACTTGTATTCCCTTTTGATACCATGAGATATAAACTCTACTAACAAATTGAAAGGTGATATTAGAACCCATCAGCCAATCATCAGTACATATATTTTCAACATGAAATAATACATTCATCACATCACAAATAATACATGTAAATGGAGAATGGTATTTAAAATTTTTTCTAGAAGTTAAAGAAAAAAAATGACATCATGAATGTAAATGGTTGATACCCAAAATTTAATTATAAGATAAGAGTGTTTTATAAGAACCCATATAGGGTGATTCATGAAAAATAATTTCCAAGGAAAAATATAATTCATAGAAAAATATAAAATGGAAGAGAAATCGTAAATTTATTTTTATTTTATACCAATATCATTGGTTTAAAATAAAATTAAATAATCACTTTTAAAATTTATTAAAAAAATGTGAAGTGAAATTTATAAAATCATTTAATTTTAAAAAGAATATTTGATTTTAGAGACTTGAATAATAAATAATGATTTTAAAAGGTGAAGTAAAAAAGGATTTAAATATTTTACATTTAAAATAAATATTCAATGAATAATCATTGCAAACACATACAGGTTATCAAAAAGTTCTACAATGTGCAAGATAAAAAAGTTATTTTTAATGGATGGGAAATATTTTTAACATTTTTAAATAATTTCTTTTGGAAAAAACTAGTCATAAAATATAAACCAAAACAATATTTATAAAAATATGATATAAAAAATATTGTAATAAAATTAATAAACACAAATTTGGATATGAAATATGAATGGAAATCATTTTTGGCAATAATGATCATTGAAATGGATGAAAACTATCTATATGGGAGTTGTGATTTTTCTCTTAAAAAGATTCCAATTTTATGCGAATTTAATTCACAATTAAAACATAAATTTGAAAAAAATATCATTTTATCTATATTGAAAATATTAAATTATAATAATATTGATACATGAGTAATGAAATTTCATCTTAAATAAATTAAATTTCTGTTAAATATATCTGTTATGAATATCAAAATTTAGAAATAAAGAGATATTTATAAAAGATTTTATGTACTAGTAATGTAAATTAGAATAAAAAAATAGAAAATAATACATAAAAATATCAATGATCTGATTGATCCTAACTTATATTAAATATTTTAAATAATTTAGATCATAAATAAATGAATAAGATTTGATTTGTCAAAAACCCATATATTGTTTTTATATTTTTAGCTAAAAAACTCTTGAAATGGGGAATACATGAATTGTTTGTAAACCACTAAGACAAAATAGAAAATTATTATATATGAAATTAAATTCCAATATATACACTAAAATATTAAATAAGTGGTTAATACATATCAAATTGCAATGATGCAAAATTATGTTTCAAAAACAATTATGGAAATTGTAATAAAATAATAACAAGGGTATCATGAAATTGAAATTAAAATATCTTAGAATGGAATTTATTCACTATTAATTATGTAAATTGGAAATTTAATACACTATAAAATAGAAATGATGGTGTCAAATATCAAACAATTCTTATGTAATTGAATATAGAGACAAATAACCAATATCCTTGGCCATGATTCATTCTCTGTGTGCAATTAACATACTAAATAATAAAATTAATTTTATTAAAACCATATAAATAATCTTTTACTTATATATTTCATTTTCTATGTTCTATTTAATTTCATATGTTAATTATTTATTTTAGTTTTTTTGTTAGGGATATTACTTGGGGTGGTTTGGTGGAATTTTGTGAAACTGACTTGGTATATTGACTACTGTCAAAAGTGCTGTAGAATAGCTACATAATCATCAAAATTGGAGAGTATTATGTGTTTTATTATTCCATTAGAAAAATATTTATACTTTTCTATAGGTTCTCCTAAAATGGTATCAAATTAAATAGGTTCCAAAATATGTTCATTCAATGTAGTTAGGTTTACTATAGAAATTTCTTACTAATATAAATTCAGAATTTCCAATGTTATATTGAAAGGGTATTAAAAGTTTCATAAATATAAATTTTGTATATTAAATATATTTTTAAATTCATACTTATTAAGAGTTAATGGAAAGGACCACACAATTCTGGGAGGTGGTAGTCACCACACACGTACAATGACATCTACGTTTTTCGAATAGTTTTGAAGTATGATAGAAAAGTGATATTTCATTAGTAAAATAGAAACTTTAATATAATAACAATAAATATGATATAATATCTAAATTAATTTAAATGAATTTGATGGGTTAGAAAAAAATTAAGAAGAGCAGACTTAGGATATAGAAGTACTCATGTTGGAAACCTGATATTTCCTTTGGAAATAACATTAAAATTAAAGATAAAATAATAATTAAGTGATAACATATTCATATGAAAGTTAGAGGGGATTATATTAGAGAAGAAATTTCAATTTTTTAAGAATAATATCTAAGGGATAGGTTTACCTTTAAGTGGTGCAAGTGATCCACATTAATTAGTAAATATGAGATTAATTTTAGAGGCACCTATTACGTTTCAAAAATGGTATGTCACTAATAAAGGGTAAAAGGATTTGGAAGTCTAAAATTATTAAGGGTTGGAGGATTGGAATATAAAACTTTTTAAAATCACATAGACAAATGTTTTTTAGAAAATTCCCCTTCAAACATTATAAAATTCAATTTATCCCTTTTAAATTTTCCGCTCAAGAAAATGTTTTCAACCTTAATAATTAATTTAAATGGAAAATTGTAAATTAAAATTATTAATTAATTTTATCATTTTTATTTCAAATTTTTGAAAATCATAAAATAATTTCTAAATCTTAGATACCCATACTTATCCTTCATAATTATTAAATATAAAAACACAAATATTCATTACATAACATAAAAATGAAATTGATATTTTTTTATGTCTAGTGCCTTCAGAAACATATACACATAAATAACTAATCCATAAGTGAGTTGCATCATCTCCCGATATGTTTTTTATCACTATAAACCTTATTATCCATATCATATTTAACTAATTTCATCATACCCTAGGGAAATGAAACATTAGAAATGGTGATATCAGATGATTAGTTAGGGTAAAAAAGGGAGATATAAACCTATCATGAGCATAATGGTATGAGAACATGGGAGTAAAATTTGAAAACTGTACGCTTTATATCATAGATCATAAACCTGATTCCTGAAATAAATCATGGTGGTTAATAAGACATGAATCATAACAGAATTATAGATCACAAACCATGAGAACATGAAATTGGAATAAAGCATATTTTTTGGAATACTAATATGAATTGAATATAACTTATTCAGTCGCTTAAGCCGTTATTCAAATATTATAATAGTGGAATGGGTTGACTCTCAAAAACATCGTAGTTGTTAGGGTTCACTCTTAATACTATCATAGTGGATATATTCCTTTACTAAAAAGGTATCACTCCCCATTCAAGTCCATTTTATTTCATGATATATCAAAATTTACCAAATTAATTAGGGAGATATATATGCATCACCCATTACATACTGAAAATTATACAAACATGTTTTAGATGAAAATAAACATTCATCGTGTTGGAACACATTAAAGAAATCTGTTACATAAATACATTACCATAATATAACCTATGAAAAAAAGGTTTCATAATAATTTCCTCAATTCATCAAAGCAGAACCCATGGAAAAAGAATTGGGTTTCATAAGAATTTTATTTGGGTAAATATCATGGAATAGAAAATAGATTCATAAACATATTATTATAATAAAAACATAGCATAAATATAATGAATATGAATATTATCCTTACATTATATCACCAATAAAGAACAAGTGACATCAAAGGATATAATCTTATATGGAAAATTATTTTGGAATATCACATGGAAAATTTATTAAGGAAAATAAAATTAACACATTGGAAAAGTCATTTTAAAATAGAAAGG
The DNA here is from genome assembly GCA_963277665.1 of Viscum album. Taxonomy (NCBI): domain Eukaryota; kingdom Viridiplantae; phylum Streptophyta; class Magnoliopsida; order Santalales; family Viscaceae; genus Viscum; species Viscum album. The sequence continues at coordinate 393,591,204 of OY728151.1, read as the reverse complement.
TTTTTTGGAAATAATTTTCTTTAAAAATAGCCTTGGAATAAAATAAAAGAATCATTAAAAATCATTTCTCGAGGAAAAAATCATTTCCATTATGAAAATAAATTTTCTAAGAGTAAAAAAATCAAAAAATTTTAATCCTTTTATTTGAAATAAACATTGATATTTATAAACTAAATATTAAAACAATGTGTTGGACATCGTGATGGAAAATATCATTCATGTTGTACATGCTAAAAAATTATTTTTTTTATAATTTTATTAAAATAAAACTAGCATTTTGTTCAGAAATTTATAAATATTTATTTTAAAACACATTGAATAGTCATAATTAGGTTAAAATAATTTTAGTAAATACTTTTGAGAAGTTTAAAATATTTTTTGAAAACATTATTATAAAATAAGGATATGAAATGGAAATATTTTATCAGCCGAATAGAAATATCAATTTAGTCTACAATAAATACATTCATTATGAATATTGATTACATTAATTAATAAAATTAAGGAAAAATTGTATTCTCATGAAATAACCAGGGGAGATAAAAATTCATGAGTTTCATGAGAGACGGTTCATAATATTTCCCTATCAAAAGTATAAACATAATGAATCATAATAAATGATGATATTTTACTATAAAACTATTAAAACTTTGGTAGCATTGAAGAATATTCCCTATGAAAGAATAAAATTAAATGAAAATAAATAAAATGATAATAAAAAAAATCAAGATATAACTTGTCAAATGGGTTATATATACACATCATAATAGAAGATAAATTCATAACATGACATATATCTCATAAAAAGGGAATTTGAAACAAAAATCTATTACGACCTTGGAAATGTTTTGAATAGTAATCCCCAATGAATAATAACATCAAATGAAACATTAAATATCATAGTAATAAGAATATTCCTAATATAACATGTTAAAGGGGAAATATATAAACCACAAAAAAATTGAGTGGTGATTTTGAATATGTCTTCTAAAAATAAAAGAGGCTATAAATCCATTAAATTTGGTCTCATCTTTTTCCATACATTTTGAGCACCCATTTTAAAAAAATATTTGTTTATTATATATATATTACATAAAAATAAATATATATATTATACCATATATAATTAACTTACGACCTTTTTTACCCATTTATTAAGAATTCTTTGTTAAAATCTTGATTCTGATCAAAACTGTATTATTTTTCATGCATGTTTTGATTTGATATTTTTAGTTCAATTACCTAGATCATTGTTTTATAATATATATAATGATATCAATGATATAAATATCATATATATTAATTATGTATGTATTAATATCATCTTGTAAATGTTATATATCAAAAATAAAATAAACCATTCATGGAGACTGTTTGTCATACAAAAAAATGAATGATTTTCCCATACACTTAGAAAATTGAAAGAAAGAAGAGAAATTAATATATTACCATTATAGAATATTTTTTTAGACAAATATCATTTTTTTAACACCTATACTTATTAACTTTCGTGCAATGTGTATGTGATGAATGAATCACATCTCTTAGCGAGGCAGTAGTTTGTTGTACACAGGAGAAACATTATCATATTCATAGAGAATAGAAAATATAGATGTATGTTTGATATCAAAATTCCAAAAGTATAAATATGTTACCAATTTCATATATATTTATTTAATATTTCCATATTAAAATCCATGTAAAAGTTTAATGAAAAACACATCACATTTGTTTACAAGGAGGTAGTCCGATATACAGAAGAGCAATGTTATCATTTTCCAACAGTTTTGGAGGTAGGAAGGTATTTATGGAATTATAATTATATAACTATTATGATAACATAAATATGATATATAAACATTAAATTCTTCATTATATCTATAATTCCTTGAGATTATAAAAAATGAACATCATATTTGACATCTTGTATGACACACAAGACCAAGAAAAGAATGGAATATAACATCCTAAGTCTTTATGAAATATTAATTTTTAAAATAATATTTATGTTATTGATATATATAAATATTTGAAACATAGGGTTTGAATAAAACATGTTACTCAATTAAAGTATAATTATTTAATGATTATCATTATACCATAGATGTTAAATTATAAGGAATGAATAATGTCAACTAAATTAGAATATTTTTTTGTACTATTCATGTATAAAAATTATCAACTATTATATATTTATTAGAGACAATATTATAATGATTTAAAATATAAAAAAATTATTTCTAAACAAATGAAATTTTCTAAAAGGTAGATTAGTCTCAAATTTTTTAAATAATTTATAATTAAATTAAACCAATTTTAAAAAACGCATTTGAGGAAATATTTTTTAGTTTTTAAATATACATCTGAAAATTAGTTTAGGGTGAATTTTTTGGTTTATTTAAAAAATATACATTTTTGAGAAATAGATAAAATAATTCATTTTAATAGAATACCGCATTTTCATTTAAATTATATAGAATATTTATTTTTTTAATTAGGTTTAATGTAAAATTAGTTCAATTATATATCAATTAATATGATCTAGGTCATTGAAATCATTTTCATATTGATGTTTGATAAAAAACATTTTAAACCATTGATAATATTCTCTTTCAAACCCCACTTTCTCAACACATTTGATGGATTAATTTTAAACAATATTTTCCACTTCTTTGAATGAAATTTTAAGAAAGAGATTCCATATTTGTAATAAAGAAAATTATATTATCTAACAAGGAAAGATAAATTTTTATTCTACCAAAACCTACCAAAATCACTTCCCAACATCCACTATCTCATCCTAGAAGCCTACGTTTAGGGAGAAGTCATGACTCTGAATGTTTTGGATGAAAGCATAAGGAGGATTCCTGAAGAATACATAATTTTCCTTAAGGAGTGTTTTTATATTATTTCTTCCTCCACCTCCTTCAATTATTTTTAAATCATTATTATATAATAGCCTCAATATATTCCATAAAAAACTATTTAAATGTTATGAGAATGATCTATAAGCATCCCCACTTCAATAAAATGGGTTACAAAATCATAATTTATTGGTATGATGGACAACTGCCTCACAAATCTTAATTAATCATTTTTCCATTACCACCTTGGATAGTTGGGCATGATGATGGTTATAAAGTATATATATTATATTTATAATATTATTATACCCCTAGAGTAATTATATCAAATATATATGTTTTACATTCCATTCCTTAAGGGATATGATAGTGTTCCCCGTGAGTATGGGGAACTACTGCCACATGAAGCAATGTGATTCGTCTTCCACTAACGATTTAAACGGAAGGTGATAAGGATAAATATGATGATAATTTTTTATATAAATGGAATAATTATGATATATTTGACATATTTATCATTATTAAATTATTTTGTTCCATTTTTTCTTTCTAATTCACTCACATAATGATGAAATCATCGTTCATGCACATGTGGACTACCTCCTTCAATAAGAAATCCGATTCTATTATCAAGACCAAACCACATGGATGATATAAAGAAGTATATTTAAAGAAATATATTTTATTTATTATATTATTATCATTCTGGAAATATAATATATTACTTGCCTATTTTAAATAATGATCCCTGAAAAATGGAAATGCTAACCTTGCTTATATATACCTTATCACCTCTATGATCGTAACACACATAATTTCTGAAAACAATATGTAATTATTTTTATTATATTAAAATTAATATATAAATAATATAATTACTTCATGATAATTATTATATATATGATGTAACAATATAATATACATGAAATTCGAGTCTTATATAAAAAAAGCAGGAGAAAACATGCTAATTAATACCTGAAAAAATGAAAAAAATGATTGATTATTAATGAATGGGTGATACGATTATATAAAAGGATCATATATAATATTATAAATATTAGTATCATTGTAGTATATGTTATTAATATGTTTAAAACCACTTTAAAATAGGTTAAATCATGTTCAACCAAAATGAAACGTGAGGTAAGGGACTTCATCTTAATTTCCCTTCCTTAAGAAATATTGTAATATTATGCACCTAATTTATATTATACGGTGTATAGGAATCCCATTTGACATGTAATATCAGTATTTATTTATAATTAATGATATTTTATCTTTCAATTATAGTTATTTTATTCAAGGATATTTGACATAAAATTTACTATGTGGTAAATAATTTCACAAATCAATTTCTTTTAATTGGGTTATTTTACTTCTTCGTTGTATTTGATGTACTATGATTTTGTTTGAAATGAATTCTGATTATAATTTTATTTATTTTAAATTTTATCATGTGAAGTTATATTTGATACACATATACAATTTCATTGTTTATTCTCACTTCCAAATTATGACATTTACAATGGTTTATTTAATAATCTCATTTTTATTGGGATTGATTATACTTGAATTTCTATTAAAGGAAATTATTTGACAATTATATATTAAACCCGTTAATTTTATTATCCCCTACTTATTTTTTAATTTATAATTTAATATTACCATTTTTATAATTTTTGTTACTTAAAAATATTGAGAATTGTTTACAACATTTAATATCATTTCCCTCTTCAGTTAGAAACCCATATTATTTCGGAATAATGTTTTCTAAAAACATTTTCTAAAATTATTTTGTCTATTTTCAAAATAATCTATTAAATTTATATTTATTCATTTTTTATTATTTAATTTTTTCTAAAAATGAATATTTATTTCATTTTTAAAACAAGGCCAGTTTTGATTTTACTACAATATTGAAAAGAATCTATGTTTTATGAAACTCAATATATATGGAATTACATTTCATCATGACCACTCCATGTTTTAAAAATTAAATCATAAATTTTAGTGGATGTTTTCGAATAAAAATATTTTAAATATGTTTTGTGAAATTTTAGTTTTAAATGGTTATTTTGAAAATAAAAATGATATTATCCTCAAAAATGTTTTTAGTGATATTTTATAGTATTTCATTTCAACAGAGAAAACATCTCTTTATTCTACATATACTCATCTTGAGATATATTGTATTTATACCATATTTATTATTCTTCTAGATGGTTTATGATTATTTGGAGAAAGGATAGTATTGCCATTCACTTTCTTGATTCATTTTTTTCGTCATTTACTTTCACATGAATTATTCACTTTCTTTTGATCATTTAAAATTTAATTCTCTATAAACATCCATATAATTTATCAAGGATATGATTATTTATTAAACCCTATATCATATATATATACACGGTGTTATATATTGAATGTTATTTATTTATCTCAAAAAATATTGATAAATCCATATTCATTACTCAATTCTAATATTGGATGATTAAGAACATTTTCCTTGAATTAATTTGATTATTCAATATATGAGGAATTCTTTTTTACATGTATACATGAGTAGAGACCATTAAAATATAACCCCTCAATGCATCATTATGTGTCATGAGAAAAATTGGAAATTCAATGACAGACCATCATGATGTTATTGATTACTTATGGTTGCTGTTCAAATCATAATATATATTTCTAAAACTACATTCTTCTATAAAGGTGAGGCACAAAGGATGTTTGGGGTCAAACCCATAATGAAATCTGGTTGGTAGGAAACATAGATGTACAAATACTATAAGGATTCCTTGAAATATCACATTGGTTTGGTTTTACTATGAACTACATATCTTTTTTAATTAAGGAAACTGAAACGGGTTTAGAGTCAATTTCAGGGTTTTGGAAAAAGAGTAATCATAAATATCACATGGTAAGGACCTATGGATATATATATGAAGTATTGAAATGGTCAAAAATTGATTCTGGCACATCCATTTGGAATGACTATGTTGTGATTATTCATTAGTCTAGAGATTGTCAACAACCTAGGTGCATCATGATTAGCTTCAAGGTAGAACAAATATCAAGCTATTAGTCCTTTCTCGCTCAACACCAACTAGTTAAAGGTCCTTAAATTATGTCATCCATGTATTGGGTTATGAAAAATATTGTATTAACAATTGTTTTTAATTTGGTTACTATCTATAAGTTTACCATGTTTTGATTTAGATATTAATAAGGTTCAAATCCGTCGTTACTCTCAACCAATACCCCTATGTAGATTACCTGCATATGATAATTTTAAATGAAAAGGGGAATCATGGAACAAGCATGAAATAATGAATAATTAGTTGAAATCATTAAAATCCAAAATTAAAGAAATGTAAAATATATTAAATATTAATTTGAATGAAATAATAGTGAGTAATGAATCATTTTTTTATGTTGAATGACAATTGGAATTGGATTTTCATGTTGGAACAAAATCATGAAAATATGAGTCTCATAATGGTAAGAGGAAAAACAGAATGATTAAAAATGTAAAATGAATTAATATAAATCTATTGTAATGAAAATAGTGAATAAATAGGGGGAATATAAATTTAATGGGTTATCTATTTTTATTTTTCCATTGAATGTTTGATCGAATATTTATCACACTGAGTGTAACATGATATATATATATGATTCACATAGTGTAATTATTTATGTGGTTTCTTCTCCAAAAATTTTGTGATGCATAAATTGTTCTAAATTTGTGTAATTTAGATCAGAGAAGGTCTAGAAAGATCTAGGATCTCAAAAATTTCATGACTTCTATCTTTGGTGGGATTTAGGTTTTCGACTTTTCATGTTGTGTATAATGTTCACATCATGTATCTTCATTTGGTTTCATATTATAGTCTTTCATAGTGTGTAGCTAGGATTATTCTCATGTTCACTGTTTACATCTTGTAAATTGGATTCATGGGTTTTCCTTTATCACACAAGTTCCATGCTCGAGGAATACACATTTTGTAAATTAGATTCAAGATATGTAATGTCCAAATTTTATATTTCCCAGCATGTCATCCTTTGAGACTTGAGTTCCTATTCCATGAAAAACCCAACTAGAACCCAGTTTCTTATAGAATAAATTATGATTTAACAGTAAATAAATATATCCATAATATATATATGAATTCGGATTAAAACATTCCAACACATTTAAATAACTTCATATTGTCAAGTAAAAAACAACTCAACATGGATTCTATATTAACCAATTTTTAAATAAGAAATAAGTATTATAACTAAAAAATTTTCTAAGTGATAGATAAAAAATAATTCCCAACACAATTAATCACATAGAGAAATCCAATCATACCTAATAGTTATGTTCTTTAATGATAGCCTTTCTTCCATTAATTTCAATTTCGTAACTATTCCTCAAAATCCATACATACATTTCAATTTACCATATAATTAATCTTCTCTCACTCATCATGGAAAAATATAATTAGAGTTAGGATCACCCCATGAATACAAGTTTCTAACCATAGTCTTTAATTGGTTCTAATGACTCCACATTGAAAAGACACTTATCTTTGTAAAGTTTTCCTTCCTGTCCTTTTGTTTGGTTGATACAGAGTGGTCCCGGTTAAGACTGTTGACTTGACCCTCACTTTTGAGATTTCTACGGGAGGAGACCTAGTGACCTCACACTGATGCCGACAGTGTGACTCGACCCTTGGAGGTGAGAGTGACAGTTGGATCTCTTGGTAATTACGTCGAGGCCTTACGACATCATCCATGGCGTGAATGCATCATTCATGTCAGGATTGACTGTATTAGGCAATGAATGTGGTTCATCCAGGGGATGAGACCAGATTTCTCTTATCGGAAAGGAAGAAATCATAGAAGCTCTTTTGAGACTAGAGAAGTTCCAGGTCATCCAAGAGCGGATGAGGACAGCACAGGGCCGGCAGAAGCCTTATGCTGACAGGACTTGGAGGTCTCTAGAGTTCGAGGATGATGATCTTGTCCTTATACGGGTCTCACCTCGACGAGGTTTACGGAGATGTGGCCAGGGAGGCAAGTTATCTCCGAGGTTCAACGGACCTTTCTAGGTCCTCAGCTGGGTAGGCGAGGTGGTTTACCGCTTGACCCATCCACCTGAATTGCACTAGGTGCATGACGTTTTCCGGGTATCTCAACTGAGGAGATACATGCTCGACCCTTCGCATATCATCGACCATGAGGATAAGGACAATGGCAATGGGGTTACATACACGGAGGTTCTAGTGGGGATCAATGATTGACAGGAGCGGATCCTACGAGGATGATCGATTCCTCGGGTGCACTTTCTCTGGCAGTACGAGAACCTCCGGGTGAGCACATGGGAGAGGAAGGCTCAGATGTGTGCTCTGTACCGCTTTTGTAAGCCTAGTTTGTGTTAAAGCATTACGAGGACGTAAAGCCCTGAGGTGGGAGTAATGTAAAGACCTACAAAAATCAAGGGAAATATTTTCTAAATTTTTTTTGGGATTTTACAAGAACGCAGTTTTTGACGGCACCTGATTCTGAGGCCCGGTATGCCCGGAATTTCTATCAAAAGTTTAGCACGGGTACGTTCAGTGAACGAACGAGCAGGAATTTCTAACTATTGAACCGGTGTCTGGAATCGAATTCCGAGGGCACCGATGGAACCGCAGCACCGGTAATTGCTTAGGAACTCCTATTTCGGAGATACGTTTACAAGAGGGGAGTTATTAATTTTTGTGGTAGTTGAAAATAAAAATTAACAATTTTTATTTTTCCCACTTGTTAGTTTTATCCTATGTAAGGATGTTGGGGGTGGGACCCACTTGTGATAACCAACCTTGAGAGGATAAAGTAGGGTGGGACCCACACGATCCCCCCCCACCTTTTCAAATTCCTTACCTTTCCTAACTCTCCATTAACTCACTTTCATTAATTTTTGACAACTTGTTATAATTAATAAAGTGAGTTACTTAATTTCAAACTCTTGAAATTCAAATGGTTAGGTTGTGTTAATAAATTAAGACTTGGTGTTATGTTATTATTGTTAGAGTTTTTGCAACCTTGAGAGGATTGGGAAGCGTGAAGTCTTCTTCTTCTTCAAGCTCGACGAAGAACGTGAAGAACACCTCGGACTCTGACAAAGAACACCGTTCTTCAACGAGGAACATCTCCGCCGAAGAACGCGAAGTCTTCTTCCAACGACGTTTCCTCTTCGAACGCACCTCGACGACAACAGAATCGATGTTCGTTTTTCACGACGCCCGACTTCCGCGACGCTCGTCTTCTGTGGCTCGATTGTCATGCACCGTTCTTGAACCGAGGTAGGGGTGTAGTTCATTTAATTTGTTTTAATTTTGCGCTTGTTGGACGTTGAGTTTTTTCGTTCGCTTAGCCGCTTGATATCATTTAACGGGAGGAGGTCAGAAAGCACAAACACGACCGATCCTCCACCCCTCTTTATCGTTGATTTCCAATGATACTAATGCTAAAGCGGCGCGGTGCCATTGCACCACGCGGAAATGACAAGGATCGCGGCCGGAGCGGGCCCGACGGTGGTGCGCGACATCATCGTGCCACGCCAGAGAAACCCGTGGGAGGCAGTGGTCGAAGCGGCCTACGGTGGAGGGGTGACGAGTCGAACGAAGTCCACGGCCCTCGGCCGCAGCGGAGTGGTGAAGACCCACGGCCTTTGGCCGCGACAGAGAGGAGGACCCGCCGACCCCTTGGTCCGTGGCTATGCGGTGACAGGCGGCCGTAACTGCCGGCCATCGGCGTGCTGATGGAGGGACTAAAAAAGTTCGGCGGTGGAAGACTTCCGTCTGGCCAAAAACAGCTGGCCGATTTGGCTGATGGCCGGGGGTCGAAACCCCCGGCGCGCGACTCGGGCGGCCCCCCTCGAGGGGGGCCGTTTTTTTATTTTCAAAGGCACGACACTACTTTCCGCGCCACGTGTTTGTATTAAAAGGGGGGGGGAGGCTTGCCCCCCCCCCCCCGTACACCGTCTAAGCAGTGGGCCCCCAAGTGGGGGGTCGTTTCCCTCAAGGCGCGGCATAATGTCGCGCCGTTTTGAAACCAAGGGGGGGGGGGGGGGATTTTCCCCTCGCGCGCGGCGCCTAGGCCGCGCCGCTGCGCCAGGCCGGACCGAGCTGTCGGGCCGGGCCGCCGGGCCAGGTCGCCACCCGGGCCGGGTTGACCCAGCTCGGGCCGGTCCAGGGGGTACTGGGCCGGGTCAAACAGGGCCCAGACCCCCCGTTTTTCAGACCACTTTGGTCAAATGCCCATATCATGGGCTATGGACCTCCGATCGACGCACCGTCCATTGCCTAGAGATCCTCGGAATGAGGCGGTCGTTTCGGTATATTACACTCAAGGTTTCGTAGAACTTTGGGTTCGGTCGTGTTGGTTCAGACACGAAACCAACCGGGCCCTCGGAGCGGAAACGCTTATATCATTAGCACCAGACGTCCGATTGACGTGCCGTCGACTTTGATGGATTTATATAGTTGAGACGGATCTTTTGGATTACTCTGCTCGAGGTTGGGATGTCGTCGGAGTGCATTCGGGTTGGTTCGCTCACGAAACCAACCGGGCCCCTGGAACGAAAAAGCCAATAACTCACAGACCGGGTGTCTGATTGACGCTCCATCTATTTCATTGAATTCCTCTTGATGAGACGGAACTTTTGGCATACTTCTCCCGAGTTTTGGTTGTTGTTGGATAGTGACCGGGTTTGATTATACCCGAAATCCAACCAGGCCCCTAGAACGGAAAAACTGATATCTTTCAGACCAGACGTCCGTTTGACGAACCGTCAGCGGCGTTGGTGATATCGATGAGAAACGGTCCATATGAGTATACCCTATGAGAGTTTGGGGTACAGTTGAGTTACAGATGGGTTGGTTCGTTCACGAAACCAACCGGGCCCCTGGGACGAAAAAGATAATAACTCACAGACCGGGCGTCCGATTGACGCGCCGAATGATGAGTTGAGACCCCTATGACGAGGTGTTCCTTTGAGATAATTCTTCATGGGAATTTTTGATACTTGGAGTATCGACCTGTAGCTCGTGGAGCGGACCCTCCCAGAGACGAGCGTACGGAGTACAGAGACCGTGTAGCCGGCTGAGATCTGACGACTGCTTGACCGACTCGACTTGGAGTGAGTCGACTACCCTAGTGAACGGAGCGCCCGGTATTTGGCGACAGACCAACGATGGACGGAGCGCCCGGTAGTTGGCTTCAGACCCGTGGTACTCGACAGGAGGAGTACCTCTGTAGGCTATTAGGGGGGTGCCAGGTATTTGGCGATAGACCCACAGCGGACGGAGCGCCCGGTAGTTGGCCGCAGACCCGCAGTACTCAATAGGAGGAGTACCTCAACAGTCTTAGGTTAGTGAGCAGTAACTCGGAGTCATGACAGGACCACTGTACACTCCAGAGACGGAGCTCTTCAGTAGTTACGGTTTCGATAATGAAAATCCTGGTTTGAGCTGAGACTTTTGACTTTTGTGTTTACCTCATGATTGAGATGGGTCACTTGATAACTTAGGTATATGTATGGGCATATACCTTGGTAGTGGTTATCCGTTGATTTCATGATCCTTGTGTTTCCTCATGATTGAGATTGGTTACTTGATAACTTAGGTATATGTATGGGCATATACCTAAGTAGAGGTTATCTGTTGAGATCCTATTTATGGTTATCCTTGTTGGTTTTAGTGAGACCATGAGGGTCTCGGGGTCCCTACTGAGTATCATTACACTCAACCCTGCACGGGTTATGCCCGCACCTCGTTGTGTTGGTTGCAGATGATGGGCAGTGCTGACAGAGGCCGAGTGTTCGAGGACTGGACGGTAATCGGAGGTGGACTACACGACGAGTCAGTACCCGTAGGTGGACTACATGACGAGTCAGAATCCGGAGGACGTTAATGGCCGAGAGCTTTGAGGAGGCTATTTGTACCTACCCTTCAGGTAGGATCTGTGGCGGACGATCCAGGAGCTGCGCTATCTGTACCTACCATTCAGGTAGGATCCGAGGAGGACGACCCTAGAGATGCTTCCTTCTTCCAGCTGTATGTCTTTTTCTGTTGTACTTTCGTTCAGTTGTAGTTGCACTCTCAGTTGGGTTTGTATTCTGGCACATTTACTTTTCAGCACTTTCTTTTGTACTTAGTGTTTTGCTTCCTCTTGTACTCTATGGTGTATTGTTTACTTTTATAAAGGCAATGCCTTCCCTGTTATCGGGATTTTCGCCTTTGGTGCTAGTCGCCAGCCCCTGGCCTTTGGAAGGCGGGCTTGGGGTAGTCACGGCACGGGCCCCGAGGACGGGTCGTGACATTTCATTCCATTTCTATAGTTTTTCATCCATATGAAAAGAACTTCCATAATTATACCCATGCGAACTAACTATGAAACCATGAAATGAACATCCCAAAACGATAATATTAAACTCTATAACTCATACAAATAGCCATAAATGAACATAATGAAATTATAATAAATAAAATATAATTTTTGGATGTTCAAAATTGAATTATTAATGAATTTAATATAATTATATAATACATTATGTTAATGTCTATAACACTTTATGACATAATCTACGATATCTCTTCAAACCTCCAAATTAACTGTGGGTTACACTTTCTCGCTGTTTACAACAAATTATTTCCTCATTATCTTTATGTAATTATTATATATTATGTATATAGGTACCAAAATTATGTTTCTAAATCAATTCACCCTTATTTTATAGTGAAGTACATTTATTTTAAAATTTTCACTTCTAAATTACTCCCAATAAACAAGTCTAGTTAAAAAGGAACTTCTCCTTTTCTTACCAATATACAAGTACACTACAAAATCTATTTTAATTCACCATGTTTATTTAAAATCACTCATTTTATTGTGAATAACTATCATAGTTCATTTATGGTTTTATAAGAATAATTATTCCTTCAACCACATCAAATACTCTTTAATAATTTCCCTAAAAAATACTAAAGTGGAACATTTTAATGTTAAACAACAACTATTTTTCATGATTTCACATAATTTAAACGTCATTATTCATGATATTATCTTATTTTTTCCATTATGAATGTCCAAGAATTATTGAAATCCATTAGCTTAGGGATAGATTTTTTATAGACAACTTTGTTATGCTTTATAACCTAATTACAATCCCAATTTTCTACCATGGATAACCCTTATGTTTGTCTATTTTGTTTTATTCCTCATGTGTAACACAAATGCATGAACATTTATGATGGATTCACCCATATAGTTCTCCAATTCATTTGTTAATGTTTAGTTTCATGAGATTTTATGTATGGGATGAGGGAGTAAACCTAACAAATTATGGTACTTTTCCTACCATATGATATAGTCTTGGTAGTTGGTATTTACTCATGTTAATGTCATGTTATATGTTGATGAAACATTCCTATATATCCATGATTATATGAACCCTTGTTTTACATGTAGTGATTCTATATTTTTAATCATGTTTCAGGAGTATGATGGTAAGATTTGTTTAAGATTTTTATATATACATGTAGGGGTGAATTATAGTTTAATGTATTTAAAAACATAGACACTAATCCTCTTTAAGTAATATAATCAGCTTCAAAACCTTTCTAATCTTAAAATTAATAAAATTAAAATCATACTATGTCTGATTATATTAGAGTTAATATTGGAATCACAGTAGATCTAATTTATATCATAGTTTTGTTATTATCGTATTTAGAGTGATACTGAAAAAACAAATAGAATATATAGGTAAATATAATAAGTCACTATTTATTAAATATAGTGGAATATAATACTTTTAGAAACATGTCATGCAATATCTAAGTAAAATTAATAATTATATACAGGAAATATTTAAGAATTACTTATTTTAACCTTAAGAGTAAGGTACTTAATTAAACTGACTAAAGGTTTCCATTATTTTATACTTACAATAAAGTATGAATTTCCTTACCAAGAAGTCCCTTGAGAAAAAATTATAAGGGACCTATTCTTATATCCCTCAGATGTCCTTGATACAATTATTAGGTTTTCTTTGTCTTTATTACCATGGAATCCCTCTATCTGATGGATCAAATTCACCATCTACCTATTTCTAGAATCCCTTGATCATAACAATGATCATATGACAATAAAATTTAAATTTTTTTGAGGGACATCTGTGAAAATGATTCCTTAAGAACGGAACTCTCTAAATAAATATAATAGATTATGAAAAAGTAGTTCCTGATATGTATTATTCATATGAAATGATATAGAAAATTTATTCAACTCAAAATATATTAGTAGTTAAAACATTTCAAATTACTTGGTTTTTATAGGCATTCTTCCAATAGTCATAGTTCTTTATTTTTTGCATCAAATTCAGATAGCTAGTTCTTGACGGATCATAATTATATGGTGTAATTCAATGTTTTACATTGTATTAATAAACACCATTATAGTGTTTAATATATTCCATACATTTGAATCAATCTATTTTATTCTAATTATAAACTCTTTTTTATGTTCGATTGTTATCCTTAACAATGTCAATATGATAATATTTATTAGTGTCAGTCTGATTGTATCGGTACTAGTATTTGTTGGATTATCAATAATTTTTAAGAATGAAATATATTACTAAAGTCAATCTTTTGGTCTGATAATGGTTATTATTAATTTTCGAAAAAATACTCATTACAATAACTCTAATGAGTAATAGTAATTTTATATTTATAATATATTTAGAACATATTCCAATTATGATCAAAGTTAATGTTTTCTTAAAAACATACTAAATCCCAATGGACCTAAAAAGGTAGTAAACCTATTTTTATGATGTTTTTTCTGATTTTCAATATTAATGTAATGGAAAATTAAAAAGGATATATTTGAAATAAATAATCTCCAAATTTTTGAAAATCATAAAACCAAAACATAAATGAAAACAATCACATGGGAAAACATACAACCCTTTTTCTTTTAAGAAATTAGAATTTAGATTTCTTCCTTAAACCACAACTCCCCATGAGTTTATAACTCTTCTGATTATGACGGTGAATGCGATGGAGTTTTAGAATAGTTCTTTTATAAAGATAAATCCTCTTCCTAAAGGAATTATTCTCCCCAAAAAGAATGTATTATCCCGCTTAATGTTACAACTCCACTATAATATTATCACTCACCTTTTATAAACACTAATCCCCCTTTTTGATTTTCAAAAATGAATAGGGAATATTTTTTATTTTCCTGAAATGTTTGAGAATGAAAACAGAAGAACCATTGCAATGAACTAACTAATCATCCATGGTAAAAATGAAAGAACATATAACTAATTAAAGTTGGATTTTTTTTAACAAATCTGATTTCGATGAAGTGTTATTCATTATATTCATTGATTTTTTTTAAAAATAGTATTAAAAATAAATACATATTGAGTTTAAAAAAAATTATTTTCTTTATTCATTATTATCTTCACAATGGACTTCATTTTCGTAAACACCTTATGGTCTCTCTCCTTCTTCACTATCATTTCTTCTTCAGTCTGATCTTGGGTCATTAACTTTTTTACTTCATCAAATACCTATTTATTATCCTCCATCATGAATAATTTTATGATTCTATATATTGGATTATTTTTATATCTAACTCAATTTATTGGATCATTTTCTTTAAAAAATTAACATATTTTGTATGGTCATCCATAGAATCTGTAAATTGTTCAAATAACTTCACTCAATCACCCATGTCTAATGATAACCGGTTAAAATAATTTTTTGAATATACCAAATTCTTATTTATCTCATTGAACTTCTCTTCATGAATTCAATTATCTGAATCATCCTAGTTCAACCACATAACCATGGTATTGCACTATGTTTTATGAGTCTGATAATTTTATTACAAAATTATTAACTTTTACTAAATCAAAATAACATTATATTTTTAATATTTTATTGATATTTATTTTTGACTAAGATTATATTTAATCAGTTGATACATTGCTTCATGATTCATAAAATATAGAATATTTCCATTGATTCTTCTTAAAACATGAACAATATAATCAAATACTATATTAACTATCATCATAACTAATTCTAATTAAACTTTCTCAATATCATGATGTTTTATTCTACTAGTTATGATATTATATTAATATATGTTATTTTTATTTTTATTTGATACCACATTATGAACATCATTTTAAATATTATTATCCTTTTATAATTCTAGAATGTTTATATCTTTATTAGACACAATTTTTTTATCGACCTTTGTTTTTGAATTTTTTATCTTTAACCTCCTTATTGGATGATGAATCAACTTATTCTTCTTCTTATGGGTATTATTCTTCCAGGCAACTCCTTGATTTTTCACCCTTATAATTCTCAGAGGGTAAAATTGACGATGATTACGAATCTGATGAATTTTTTTCATACTCTTTTTCTTCTTTATCATCATATTCATTTTCATCATGTTCTTCCTCTTCATAATCCACTTCATATTCTATTTTTTTCTACTTATTTGTATTCTTATTCCTCTACTCCTCTTTATTTTTATCCTTATTTATCATTACAATATTATCCTTATCCATCAACCACTTCATAAATTTACTTATAAAGATCATCTTGAAGATTTAAAGTGGTTTTAAGATCATCCTTACCAGTTGGTTATAGTACTATTTATTTTTCTTCAGCTACTATAACTGATTTTTCATTAATAAATTATTCTTTCCTTTTTTCAGAAACTAATGGAATAGTTTCTTAAACTACAACTATTTCTTCTGATGCTAATTTTTCATCTATATTAATCTGATCGGTTTGTGATGCTAGAATAACAACCATATTACTTATAAAATATGGAAAAGTTAGGATCATAGATCTTATATAAGCTAACATGGTGTTCTATATAGAGAGAACGAAAAAATTAACAAGATATATCTTCCTTATATTTAAGAAAAATTCCAATACAAAAAAATTTGATACTTTTATTGTATCTCACTCTCCTTTTTGTAGAATGATAAATCCCATACTCCATAGAGAAATTACATGATTATCCAGAGTGAGGTGGGATACTTTTCTTATATTTTCATAATAAAAAAATAGAGAGTATTCATCTTTGATCTTGTTAATCATTATTAGATTTTATGGATGATTATGATAAGGATTGTATAATTCAGCTTGATAAGGAATTACAAATAAGTCCAAAAAAATTTATAAGACAATTTATAAGTCTTAACATTTATTTTCAAAGAAAAATTCTATTTTCCATCTTCCTTCAAGTCTAGAATGGTAGTATAGACCTCATTAACAACATTTGGGTAATAAAGGTAAAATTATTTTTCCATCTTTTACAAGCCTACAGATTTCCACCCATGGAATGAAATTATCTTCTTCAAGGTAGAATCATATTTATAAAAACACTACATTTCAATCATCCTATCCCTGAATACAAACCACTTTTCATAATCATCCTTTGCGGCCATTGGGTCTGAAATCTAAAATTAGTGTTCAAAAATAAAAGAAAAAAATTGTGCTAAGTTTCTTGATGGGTGAAACATGTTCAGATCTGAATGCACTAAAGAAAAAATGTGAGAGTTAGGGTGTCCCATTATTATATAAAAATCCGGGATAATGGTTAAACTTCAAAAAGATAATCAACATTGTGATTAAAATCCATTTTTATATGATTGTCAAATATTAACTAAATACTTATTTTTAAAATATTTTTGAACTCTTAATTTGTTTAAAATAATAGTTCAATTGAAAATGATTATGATTAATAAAGATTTTCTAATTTTTTAAATGAAAGAAAATGTTTCAATAAAAAAAATAATTATAATTACAATAATAATATCAACATAATGGAAGAGTGAAAATGAATATAAAATAATATAAGAAAAAAAGGAGTGAATAATTTTATTGGTATAAATTACATGTTCTTCTTGGTTTTTGGAAACTATTCAGATTATGATAGTTGTAAAAAATAAATATTTAATAATATTGTTTTCACATAAAAAAATGATTATTAATATTTTTGAGTTCGAAAGGGTTTTTAATAAATTTTCAGTCTATAATTTTTTATTAAAATTTTTGAGACCAGAAATCCTTTTGAGGATTTCACACTTGAAAATATTTATGAAAAGTATTGATTCTAAAAAGATCAATATAATAAAAATTTAAAAAAAATTAAAACATTTTTAATCTAAATGTTTTAAAATAAACTAATAGTTTTTTTAAAAA
Organism: Viscum album; assembly: GCA_963277665.1. Classification (NCBI taxonomy): domain Eukaryota; kingdom Viridiplantae; phylum Streptophyta; class Magnoliopsida; order Santalales; family Viscaceae; genus Viscum; species Viscum album. The sequence goes on along the minus strand of OY728151.1, from coordinate 393,573,059 downwards.
AATAAGCATATATACCCCATATGAAAAGGAATATCATAATGTAATTATATTGGTCAAAATATTTAGATATGAATATTACTTAATATTAATTATTCCTAGATTTGTTTGATATATTAATCTCTATCAAATAATAGATGTTTTGTAATAATTTGAGCAAGTTGATATTTCAATTCAATGAATTGTAAAATTATATCTCCTTGAATTGTGTGATCCTGACTAAAATAGTGTCTTATATCTATGTTTTTGGCACATGAGTCATTTTTTGGGTTTTTAATTAATGAAATGGAATATTTATTATCACAATGAATTTGATATTTATTAAAACTCATGTTGTAGTTAGTGAGTTTTTTTACTCCACAACACATGAGCACAATAACTTTGAGCTACCAAATATTCATTATTAGTAGTGGAATGATATAATATGTTTTGTTTCTTACATGGCCAAGAAACTAATTAATCACATAAGAAATGGAATATTTTAGATTTACTCTTTTTATGCATTCATCATCCACCAAATTTATCATCTTAAAAACATTTTAATTGAGATACATTTATAGAAGAAGGGAAAAGATATAAACCCATCATCCCCTTAAGAATATATAAAATTAAATACATAGATTTTCTATGGAATTATTTCATATTTTCTTAATATCTTGGATATAATAATACTAACAACATTAAATATAGAAAAATAACTATTATGTAAAATAAAATTGATATCATACCTTTGAATTCTTTTTGATCCACATGTTTCCCAGAGTCACAAAAGTCTAATGTATTGGAAGTACTAATAAGATTATTAAAAATTGTGATATTTCAATATCCAAATTTTCTATAAATATATTTTATATACTTATTTCAGATATAAAAGTGTCATATGGTTTTTGTGATTTTAGAAAACCAATGATATATGTTGACTCACATATTATTCTCATTTCAAACATAGATTTCTTAATATCTACAAAATAATTTGTTAAATATTTTTTAGTCAAACTAATTATAAATTCATCTAAATTTTTTTTAAAATCATAATGTTTTTGTTAAATTATTTTATAAAAATAGTTGTATCTGTAGCACCATTAACAAAAAAAAATAATAAAATTCCAATTAATCTATCATACAATGATATAGAGGCTTGTTTAAGTGCATATAAATATTTGGTAAGTTTATAAATATGATTTTGATGTTTTTTATTTTCAAATATAGGTTTTTTTTCATCATAAACATCCTAATTAACTAATACATTATGAAAATAACAGTTCACATCCATTTTAGAATGACTAAAATTAAAGAATTCTACAATGGAAATAATTATTCAAATGACTTCATTTCGTGTAAAATTTCATAGGTTTCTTCCTAATGAATTTTTTCTTGTTGATTATAACCCATATAACCAAGTCTAGATTTATTTTTAAGAATTATTCCATTTTTATCACATTTATGGAAAAAACACATTTTACTCCAATTATAGAAATTATTTAGGTCGTTCAAATAAAGAGAAAACTATATTCCTATCAAATTCATTAAGTTCATATTGAATTTCCATAATTCAATAATTAAAACTTAAGACCTAATCAAGATTATTCGGTTTTTATTGGAATATAAAGCAATATTTTCATTTTTATTTCTTAAGGAACCTCTAGTCCTTGCTTGATGATCTACTAAACCAATGATACATTCCATATGATGATTCCTAATATAAAACCTTATTCTTGGGTTTTAAAAGTACTATTATTCAAAAATTGTTTTAAAATCCATATGAGGAATAAAATCAGAAACTAATTCTTTATTTGTTTCCATTTAAGATGTAATTTCTGAAAAAATTTGAAAATATATTTTACAAATAACATTTGAGGTAGTAAGATGGGTTTTTTTAAAACAAAATGATCATTTCCATCAAAAATAACATTTACTAATTCCTAAAAAATACAAGACTTGTTATTAAAAACTTTAATTTTTTTTAGAATTTATGGGATAACGTAAAAATATTTATCCATTAGATTTGGGATAAAATTTATGTTAAATATTTTTAGTATTCAGGTTGAATACTTTTCATCCAAAAAAATCAAGCAATAATTTGTTTCTTCTTATCTACAACTCAGAATGAGTTTATTTTAGAAAATAACTAATTAAAACTCAATTTATAGTTTATTGGCTCGTAATAACCACTTCTTAGAAAAAAAAATTCACAACTCAGTATTCACCCAACGTGATTATAATTATTTCCTAAATAATTCTATTTTATCATTCAACTACACCATTTTTTGGGGTGATTAAGGTGCTCAAATGTTATGTTCAATACCTTTCTTACTCCAAAATAGTATCAAACTATGAATTTTAAAATAGTCCATTGTGATCACTATAGATAGTTGTCAAGGATATTTTTTTCTTATTTTTAACTCTCTCTACAAAATTTTTAAAATAACTACAGGCTTTGTATTTCTTTGTGAGAAAATAAACCCATATTTATCTAGTGTAATCATTATCTAAGACATATATAGCATATTTTCCATCAATCATTCTAATTTTTGTAGAACCACATATGTCATTGTGCACTAACTGAAATATATTAGATGTTGATACTCCCTTAATAGATTTAAAACATTATTTATGTTTCTTACCTTATTGACAAGGGTCGCAAGAAATTTGAAGTATCAAACCTATATTCCAGTAGATCCTTAACATGTACTTTATTAATCAACATAGATTATTTTATAATGTATTATTTTCCTAAAATTCAATTCTAAAACTAATATTGATATTATGTTGAACTAACAAAAGGTATTTCTTGGAATGTGATGTCTTCGATGTTATGTGGGTAAGAATTTTGATGAAAATTCGAAGAAGGAATAAATTTATCCTTGTAAATATTTACTAATCATTTATCATTCCTAAACATCAAAAGGTAGCCTTCATAACATAAATAACATATTATTTTAAGGTTTTTCTTAATCAAATAATAAACAATATATTTTAAATAATCGATTTTCCCAGATAAGAAATGTAACTTGTATTGTTAATCTCTCTTGGGGAAATATCGTCAAATTTTTCATTACAAACCCTCATCTATTTTATAATCATGAATAAATATGTTTTTTCATGTTCCTTGAACTTAAAATATCCATGTAAAAAATGTTTTTATTGTTTTTTATTTATTATTTATATTGAAAACAAATTGATTAGTTTTTTAGAACCCACGCCTTATTGGGTGTTATATTTACAAAAAAAAAGATAAATTAATTTATTTGATAAATATTCCTTTTGAAATACTAATGATTTTACCCTATTCAATGATTATTTATTCTTCTATTTCCTACTACTTTGGAACTTATTGAAAATTGTTAACTTTTAGGAAAAAAATATAATTTTAACTAAAAATAGTTTTTTACTTTTAAAACCCATTCTAGTACTATAACCATAAAGTCTATTTTTCGGGTACACTTTATAAGAATTTTTCTTAACAATGGTATTATTTGATTTAAATTTTCCCAAAACATTTTTAATTTTAACTGGGTAGCTAAATATTTATCCTCATTAGTATTATTGGTAGAATAAATATATGTATTTAAAACACATTTCTTTGAAAAAAACGTTTTCAAAATCATTAGAAATAAAGTATTTTTTCAAAGTAGTCTCATAAATATATTTTAAAAGATCAGATATTTTATTCTTTTAAAATTAGTTATCCTTGAATCATCCTTGACATGTTTATCCATATCATTATCATGTTTTTTTTTAATTTCACAATTTTATTTCTCAAGAAATTTTTCAAAATGGGAAACCTGTTTATATAAAGGTAATGGATAATCTTTAACTGAGGTAGATTTTCCATTAAAATATTTATCATTATTATCATGTGGATAATTATAATTATTTAAATCATTATAGGAGTTTAGGTTCTGTGTTACTTATCCATGGGGAAAGGAATAATCTTGGTTATATTAGAGAAATGTTCTAGGTTCTTTTTTATACCATTCATTATCAAACGAATATTCAGAAGGATCTCTACCACTGGAACTCGATGTGTTAGTAAGTTTCAAAACATTCTTTCCATTTGATTTATACCATGTCTTGGTATTCCTTAATGTATTATTTTTCTTTTTGTCTTTCCTAATAAACATAGACAATCAGGTTGGATATATACATTTCTCTTACAATCATAACAAGTGATTTGTTCTTTTCATATCACTTCAATCCTTATGAAAATATTTATATCTATATTGAAAATATCTAATTTAAAAATGTTATTTTTATTTTTTACTATGTTGGATAAATCATTCATGTAATATTCAAAAGTGCTAGAATTCAACATAACTACAAAATTATTATATCTTAAAGATTTAACAACATTCTTACAAGATGGTAGTTTTTAAGGTATTGTAGATGTTGTAGAAGAGGAAAAACCACTATTTTTGTTCTTTAATTTCTGAGCATCTCTTTTCGGTTTACCCTCATATTTCATAAGGGTTCAAATAAAATCTTCCAATGTAATATTATTATGATTTCTTATCTCATAAATAGTATTAATTTTTTATCCCCACAATTTGGGAATAATAATAATTATATTTTTAACAAAAATATTATCATGAATACATTTTTCACCAAAATATTTTCAATTATCTATTATTTTCATGATCTTCAATTAAATATTTGAAACTAATTCTCTAGGTAATAAATCAAATCTATGATATTCTTCTCTAATAATTTCTCCTCTAGTCTCAATAACTTTATAACTACCAATGTGTGTGACTTCAAGATTCTTTTATATACTATTTTTATCTTCACATGAGGACATCAAACTGTATATACTTATTATTACCGAACAAAATAGATTACTCCTTTCTCAATAATTTAACTGATACTTTTTTTTCTAATGGGAATCATAAGTTACTTCCTTATCTGGAATTTTGTATTCTCTAGTGATCATAATGAAATTATCAACACAAGTTTTGATAGTAAATGTTTTAATCATATTTTTCCAATACTCACAATCAACACCATTAATGATTGGTGATTTATTTGGATTAGATTTTATATAGATTAAACATTAGGACATTTCTTCTCTAAAAAAATAGAAATTATTTTCCACAAAAACACATTAGTGTAGAAATTTTTATAAACATTATGCTTATATCGAAACATTAAATAACATTAAACTATTAAATAAAGTAAAAACTCAGCAAGTATATGAGTATTAGAAACTTATTCTGATATTGATTTTAGGATCACAAGATTTAACTCAAATCGATATAGTTAGAATTTGTTGGTGTTGATTGTATTTTCAAGTCACAATTTAAAATATTTACACAAAACAAAACAAAAATCCTCATTAATTAACTCTATCAGACTCTGACCCAGTTCATTTATTAAAGTAACAAAATCAAAATCAGATTATTCCTGATTATACCATATTGAATAATGAGATCATAACAAATTCTATTTATATCAGAGATTTTTTATTATCGTATTTAGATCGATACAAATAAAAAACAATATATAAAGATGAATACAATGAATCACGGTCTCATAAATACAGTGTAATAGAAAACATGTAAATACAATTAATATGATAAATATGTAAAAATAATAATTCCTTATATAATATTTTAAAAAACTAAGTCTTTTAACCATAAATGTAATGTAGTAAATAACACTAACTAAAGGTATCCATTATTTCATACTTATAGTAATGTATATCATTCCATACTAATAAATATGACAAGACAAATAATGGAATGGATTTTTATTCCATTCCCCTAAAGCACTCGATACAATGATCATATTTTCTCTGAATTCCTTTACTCGGAATACCTCAATTGGATGTATTTGATTAATTTTCTTCCTATCCTTGAAATACCTCTATTGTAACAATTATCGAACCCAAATTAAATTTAAAATATTTATAATGAAACATCCCTAATAATGATTCTTTAAGAATTACAGTCTCTAAATAAATAAAATGAAATATGAATGAGAATCTCATTATATGTATTCTTCAGAGTAATTGAGAGTGAATAATAATTCTGCATGAAATGTATTATTACCTCCAAAATATTCAAATGACTAAATATTTATAGGCATTCTCCCAATTGTTATTTTTCCATGTTTTTTATAATAGCTTCAGAGAGATGGATCATAAAAAATAAAAAAGATCTGGCATAACTAATTGTCTAAAATTGAATTCATAAACACCATTAGAGTTTTATGTTATTCATTACATTATAAAAAAGTGTCTATATTCTTATTAATATAATTATTATGTATTATATTACCATGTTCTCAATTTTATTTACCTTGTATTCAAAATATATGATACTTTTCGATCATTATTTGTATTTTATGGTTAATTATTATAAAAATACATTAATAGTATGTGTAAAAGGATATGGTAATAATGAATTGGACATGTATAGATGGGTGGCCCCAGTTATAGATACCCCCCTAATCCATTGATGTGTCACATGAGATAAACAAGCTGGCCACATGAAATAGGTTTCTACCAATAGTTCAAACACATTTGAAGAATGATCTTTATGGTAGAGGTATTATGTTTCTTAAGATCATGAAATCTAATAATTATTCATCTCATTTATCAATAATTCGGTTATTATTATCCGTGATATTTTCATAGTGATAAAATATATTGATTCATTTAATTATAATATTATTGGTTAAATGAAATATGTGTTCTGTTATTCACCTTGACATATTAATTATTCATTAACATATCAATATTTCCATGTTGTTTAAATTTAATGTGTTTTTAGTAATTTAACATTCCATATTGACTATTCTTATTGATTCAAGATAGCTTCCACTCTACGTAACCCTTACTACGCATTTGAGCACATTATTATTTCGTTTAATTACCTAGGAATTAATGACATGTTCTATGATTGATATAAAAATATAGTAAATATAAAATAATTATATCATAAAAAAATTGTAATTATCATATTTTATGTAATTCATGAGTCATGTATGGAGCTTGTTTACTAAAACTACTAAACTATTCGATATATAAAGATTCAATTCCTTGTATGTTATAAAAATGTAGTAATCCAGACACAAAATTATGGATACTAGGGCTAGGTTCATTACAATAACTTTTAATGAATGGTGGTGATGGAAAATTGATAACATTGGGTTGTGAGGCGGTAGTCCTCCATACATATTAATGATGATTTCTTATCCTATTGTATCGAATATGATAGGGATTTTGAATATGAAGTTAAAATAAAAAATCACATTATATGTGAGATATTGGAGTAATTAATTTATCATATTTGGAAATTATTAAAGGATTTATAAGAAGAAATAAAAAAAGACACATGTTATAGAATTTTACTTCTTCTCTAGAGATCCTTTTTTTAAGGACTCATGCTTTTCTAGACTAGAATTTTGAGCAGAAATTTGAAGTTTTTCATTCAAATTATTTTATGAGGCAACATGGTCTTTTTTCCAAAAAGATGATCTCATATAATTTTTCTAACCACTCCAGTGGTCTCATAATAGTGTGTTTACCCTTGTATTAGAGCTTTGGGGAATTCCAAAACATTCAAATTTTCATGGAATAATTAATAATTAATTATTAATTATTTTAATATTAACATATTGATTTGTGTTTATTAGGAAATATATTTTTAATGGATAATTTTTTCAAGATTCTATCTATTATATTAAGAATTTAATTGGGAGAATTTCATAAGAGGGATATAAACTTAGTTTGAGCATTAGGGCCAGCCCGATCCCCATTCTCTTTTTTTCTTTTTCATCCATTTATTTTCCATTTTATTTTTTTTGTTTCTACCTTCAGTTTCTCATGTACACCCCCAAATGGGCCTCCTATTTCATGAGGTGGAGTTATGATAGTGATAAAGAGATATATAAATAGGGATATGGGTGGATATTTACCATAATAGTGCTTGATAGGAGCTCAATTTCTGTGCAACAACCATGGATCATTGAAACGGGTGAAGTTTCGATGGATTGTACAGAAAGTTATTAATATTTTATATCCTTCCATAAATACCCATAGATATATATTTTTTATGTTTTAAATACCTTTTATGAATTCTTGGGACCCCTATGGGATGATCAATATCTTCGGGGGAATCTAGGTTTTAAGTGGTTTGAGGGGTTTTCTATTTGGAAATCCTGATCACAGAATGTGTAGTTTTAGAAGACACATAGTGGATTCTTCCTATTAAGGGAAGGTTATCCATTTATACTAACTTCCCATATATGTGGTATTCACTCCATGTATTAGGACTTGACAATTTTGTTGAGTACCTATCCAAACTGCACGTGTAGGGACTCATGGCCATGTAGAGTACACGGCCAGACCCCTAGTCGGTTGTGCACCATGTAGAGGTACAAGTCTCAGCTATATACATGGCCAAGACATGTGAGTTAAATGGATAGGTACTACATGATGGGTAAACTTCATGTATCTATATTTCATGTCGTGTACATATGATTTTAGAATCCATCTCTGGATTAGGTACATGCGGATGTGTGTCTTCATGATTACACATCGTGTACTTGGGTATGCATTCCGTGTACTACTCGTTTTCTTCCCGTTTGAGGTATTTTCATATCCTTACTCACATAATCATATTTGGAACCAAGATTACTCAATTTTGAAAATATATCTATCTATACCAGAAAGTTAAAACCCTTGAGATGATTTGAGGACTCTGATTTGGAATTTCTAGATTTTTCATAAATGGGGAGGCTCTTCCTCCTGTAATTGAATCCCACTATCTCTTGAGAGTGAGACCATTTTCTCTATTATAGTCCATGAGTTATCACTATTGAACGATGAATTTCAATATTTCCATTTGAGGATGTCACCCTTTTGACTTGTTCCCTTATGGCATATGAGGCCTTAAAGTTTTTTATTTGTTGGGATCCCCTATAGACATATATTTTTTTTAAAATAAAAGAACCTATATTGGATGATTCTATCTTTTCACTATTACTAAGGTTCCCATGTGGGATGACATCGCTTTCCTAATGACCTACTAAAACCCTTGTAGGATGACCTTTACTATGTACTCTTCTGTAGATCCCATGTAGGATGCCTCTATTTTCCTACCATTATAGAATCTCATTTAGGATTCTTCTTTTTTAACTTCATAACTAACTATAATGAGTAGGATGCCTTTGCTTTTGTGTATACCTCAAAGAACCTAAGTAGGATTCCTCTCCTATTTTATGAAATGAGGGACCTAGTCGTTTCCTTGAATATTGACAGACACCGAGTTAGTGTGTTTGGGGTTTGGGTAGAGGTGGTAGTTGATGTCATCTTAGAACCCATACCTAACTAGTAATCTCATAGAGATATGGCAGTAGTGGTGGGATTTAAAATTAATAAACCCCCACTCTTTATTTATACATTCATATGTTTACTGATGATGAAATGATTATTACAACTAGTGATTCATGGTTTGTGGCTGATGATCCTAATTTGATGAAACTTTTATCATTGGGATGCCTAGATGTATTTCAAATGATATGGCATGTTTGTTTGTTTGGTTCTAGGACATGCTACTAGGGAATCACCCTATGAGACTATTTTATTTTATCTTTGTGATGCATGGAAATACATCATCGGATTCATATTTTAATATATATATATATATATTAATGTTCATCAAATCCCTTTTGATATTATTGAGGATGATTCTTATCTCCTTGAATTATTATTTTATAAGGAAGATTATTCACTTCTATACATATGTATTAATTAGGGTGATTATTCTCACCTCATTTCGATCATGGAATCCTTATTGGTTAAACTCTAGGATGAGTATGTTATCCCAAGCGATGGGGATGATTGCTCTCTCAATGATCAATTATATAAATGCGATGTTGGCTATGGAATTCCACATCATTAAATATTTGTGGATGATTATTCTATCCCTATATATGGGTATGATTATTATATTCATGATCATAGACATAGAGGATGGTAATGACCTATCCCGGTGACCTCTCCTTACAGATCATCTAAGGGTTAGACCGTTAGGGTTCATCTGGGTAATAATGTCATGAGAGCCTAAGGATCGAGACCAAGGGATCAGAAATTGGGTTGGATTTATATTTTATGATTCATATGAAATCTAGATCAGCTCAATATTTATAATATTTTCTATTGGTATATGACATCCTTCATAATTTTGATTGGATTCGAGTATGGGTGAACCCAATGTTAGGACATGTATCCCCCCTGGTGATGTAGCTGGCTCAAATTTTTTTTTTGCCACGATCCAAAGTATGTATTGTTAATTTTGAATACTAACCCAGATATAAACTTATTATAAATGAATTTAGAGTTAACAATTACAACTCAATGTACTTCTCGTAGGATGTATAGAAAACTGGGATTACACGGCCAAGGATTGACTGCTGTTGATTTATGTTATTTCTTTCAACTTATTCATATATATTAATATTTATGTATATTTTTGTATAATTATGGGAATACACATATATAAGGTTGTAAATATAAATATCCATGATGTTGAATTTTCTAATACACTAGTATCATGGACTCGAAGATTGATTATGGGGTCACTTGATATATTTTATTTATATTTGTAGTTGTGTCTAGTCTATGATGAGTATATTACTCGAGATTGCAATTATGACTGCGTACTTATTGTTTAATCATTTGGGTTTCATACTAAGATTAGTTCTCACCCCATCCTATGCACCTTAGTGTGTGTCTGTGTAGACCTTATATCTTCTTTGGAGGTTGGGAAAAAATTCAGGATTTAAAAGGGTAAGGCTTTGGGTTTTATGATCGAATAAAGCCACTCATTTGGATTCTTCTAATCAGGTTGGAGTGGATCGATAGTTTCATATTTTTTGGGTATGTGGTCTAGTTAAGGTTAGTATAATATCCCTATAATTTTATTTTAGTGTCTTTTACGTACTCAAACTTGTATGGTAGGCCCAATGGGTGACCCGTTTTTAATGTATGACAGAGCTATTTGGGATTTTATATAACATCATTTATTATTAAAGAATATTTGATTTGATTTTATTTAATTCTTCCACACTCTATTTATTTACTTCTAAGATGACATATGGTTATTTTTGTTGTGTTTAATCTTATATAGAGCTATAGTCTCCCCATTGTACCACCTTTACATCCTTTCTAGAATTTGGAAACCCTTAGAGTATGGTGTGGCATGATTGTGGCCTTATGGAAAACATTCTGGGAGCACTGGTTTAGTGGATTATGATTTGAGCCATTAAAAAGTGGTATCAGATCATTTTCTTTTCCTATGGTATTACTACATGGGATTTTATCGATATAAGTATTAGTAATGTGTTGGAAGCTATGATGGATATCAAACTGGTGCATCTAGAACAATTATTCCAATAAGAAGTCCTGGTTTCTAGGGATATGAGATTACTATTATGATATATTATGGTAAAAATGTGTATGATTTTTTATTTGAACAGAACAAACGTGTTTTAGATTTTATGATTTATTATATTATTTCTAGAAATTGTCCATTGGAAAGAGGATAACGATGTATTTTTACTCTTGTACAGTATAAGAAAGAGACATATTAGGAATCATATTTGTGATGAAGGATTCACATGTTATTTTTATACTAGGGATTGATTTTACTAATGATATAGTCCAATTATTTAAAGTGTTAAAGAAAACCTAAATATAGATTTCTAGTATACATTTTTGGTGGCATTCTACATAATTATTTTTTTTGTATATATATATTTTCTGGTGATTTCAAGTGATGTAAATGAACATTGTGATTTTTTATAGTGAGGCTGATGACTCGATCCTCATTTGCAGGAGGTACAATGACCATATTAGGTTGATGGGGAACATTATTCCTATTTGGTTAACCCCTATTATAGAGTTTTTTCTTAGGATCATTTATTTTATGTTTTAGAAACAAATGGGACATTATTTTATTTCATAACACAAAATGAAGTTCTACTTAAGTGACCTAAATATGTTGTTATCTATTTAGATCACTGAGTACAATGCTGATAAGTACCAGGATTTTCTCATGGAATGGAACTCAATGAAATATTTCCAAATATAGATTTATGAGTAGTGTTATTTTATTATCTCTTCAATTTTTGTATCATGACCTTCATAAAACATTTTGTCATGAGGATTATTTGAGAGGATCAAGGCCCTTGTATGCTGATGTTGATAGTCTTGACCCTGGTAGTTCATTTTATCCTTACATTCCATATATAGGTTGATCTTATGGACTATGTGGTTAAAACCTATGAACTAGTTGTGATACTTCATTAGTAGGTCTTGGTTGCTGACCTCAATGCCCTTAGTTTTGAACCAAAACCATGTTCGATGACATATTTTTTAGTCAATGGAATCTTTATTAGAGGCTGGACATGGTTTATGTATTTCCTTTTAGGTAGTGAGCTTCACTACATGATCCTTTCTAGACCGACTCCTAGTTACTGCTCATGTTTTACAATATAGGAATTTTTAAGCCTTTTGATTTTAATAATCCACCTAGGGTGGTTTTGTATCAAGACTAGTTTCTATGGGTGGGATAGTTTTAGTGACTATCATTTTGACCGATTTTTTAATTTTTTCTAATATATTCAGAGCATGGGTAGATGATCATGATAAGAAAATTTTCAGGTGATGGGTAGTCATATAATAAATCATGGAATTGGAGAAGCACTAAATTTTTAAGATGAGATCCATGTGATATTTTGGCTTCGTGAGAATGAAATTCTATATATCATGATCAACTTATCATTTTCATCGATGACTCACAGGAGCATGAGTCAGGTGATGATGGTATGCATTAGTTACATGTGGTACTGTCTAAAATTTAAATTGGTGTGTGGTCATATGTGAACTGATGACCATTGTTTTCGAGACATTCCATGGGAAGAGTTTCGTGGGATTTTTGGTTTAAATAAATAATGTCTCCATGTGGTAGTAGAGACATCTGAAATAGACTAGTTTATATGAGATAGTTGTCTTATGTTTGGGTTTAAACATGCATTGTCTGAAGATGTGTTGCCAAACTGTGATTAATAGAATGCATATCCTTTTTTGTTTTTAGTGTAGATAAGAGAGTGCTTTGTGCTGGGCAAAAATCCCTCAAGGTAACATTGCAGTATTTTTGGGTTGATTGTGTTTGTTGACAAAGCAGGTTTCCAGGGTGAATTGTGAAGTTCCAAATTTTTTTTAACAATCCTTATTGACAAATAACCATGATAAAGGAATGGATGATCTGGAGGTGGTACAAAAGAGTTGTACAAGGTGGCACTGTTTCCCTGGGTTTGCCAAATTTTTGGGGCCCAAAAATTGAAGTTTTGTAAGCATCAAGAATATTGGATTTCCTTGGATATCTAATTTAAATATGGAAAAGGCATGAATTTCGTGAAGATAGGCTTCATGGATTGGATTTCATGAAGATAAGAAAAATTTTTATGGTGATGATTCATGTTTACGACGATATTCACAAACAGAAGTGTTGAAGGAAACACGAGGGAGCTTCGTGGCGGCGGCGCAAGGTAATTGATGAAACGCTCAGCGATTACAACGAGATCCATGATCGGAGAATTGAAGAGGTGCTTCGTGATTTCAAGAGAATTCCTGCGGAAATTATTAAGCTTCACGATTGGCAGTGATGTGGCATTGAATTCGCGCGGAAGGGTCAAGCGTCGGTGGAATTGCCTATAAATAGATGTCGACACCCTTGAGAGTAGTAGAGAGTTTTCACAGGAAAATATTTTTCTCTCGGTTCACGAAGGTGGTTTGTGAAGGAAATGTTCTTCATGAAAGAGAGGTGCATTGTGGTGGCTAATCTAGCTCTGTGAAGGAAGTTCTCTTTGGGAGGCAACGTGCTCTAAGGAGTGTGCTTCGCGAAAAGGCAGGAGCTTCGCTACGGCCTATGCTTTGTAAAGGCTTGAGCTTCATGAAAAGGAAGGAACTTCGAAAAGGATTGTTTGAGCTTCACAAAATTGGGATCCTCGTGAAGTATGGTGCTTTGAAAAGGTTTTTCCAAAGTGATTTTTCCAATGTTAAGGGGAAAAGGGGCATTCATCAGTGGATGAAAGTTATACTTCAACGAGCATCTATCAACAATTGGGGATGCATTTATTAGTGATAATGAAGAGACCTATAGGTCTATAAACTATGAGTGGATCCCTTCCAAGTGCAGTGAGCAAAGGAAGAGTAAGAAGGTAATCCTTCTTACCGGTAGTGATCCAGTGAAAGAGAAATAGGGAGTGACCATTGGGAAAGCAGTGAGATGACCCTAAACTTTGTAAAGGCAGTGATCTAGGGAATAAAAGTGATTTACCCCGAAATTTGTAAACCGATGTGCACTTTTAGTGGATTTGGTACATCGGTTCATCATCGGTGTCTGCTCCTTGGATGTAGCCCAGTGAGGGTGAACCAACTAAAAATCTTTGTGTCCTGTGCATGATTTAGTTCTTGTTTATACATTTCTACAAGAAAAGGGAGATAAGAGTGTTTTTCTTAACATCGAGACAAGATCAATAGGGGCAGTTGTTTTAATTTTTCATACCCTGATTCACCCTCCTCTATGGGTATCTAACCTAGTGGATGTAAAATTATACACACCTTTATTTGGAATCATTGTGTAGTGTTAGTTTTATATTGAAATTATCTATATATTGATATTATCATGCATATTCCAAGAGAGGAAAGAATCTATGAAAAGATTATTATTTTTTCTGATTTCTTTAATATTTTGATAATGGAACCAATTGAGGATATGATCAAGGAGTAGTATAATGATATATATATATATATATATATATCTGTGTGTGTGTGTGTGTTTTGGAGTGAACTGTTTGTCATTTTATTTGGGTGAACCTCATTCTTAGTGTAATTATTCATTTTCTTTGATATGTTGATCATTGAGCTTGGTTTTTGAGTCGACAATAAGGACGATGCTATGGTTGGGATTTAAAGAATGATTACAATTAAGTATCTCATGTGTAGGAGAGTTGTTGATACAATGATAATATTCATTGGAATATAATTATATCATAGTTTTTCATATTTTCCTGAAGATATATGTGATTATTTTTACCACTAAGGCTTCTTAGGGATGATAAGGTCTATAGTGGGGAGATTGTAAGGTAGCATGTTTTTTCAAACTAGCATCTTGAGCATAAATTTAAATTTTTTCTTTCATATTAATTTAAGTTTAAAATGGTCATTTCCACATAATAGATTATCACAAATAGATTTTATGACCACTCATTTGGCCTTGTAATATAGTTTTAATCCTAGGATAGAAGTTTGGTGGAATCTTTAACCATTTAAATTATCATAAAGTAATTGATATTTTATATATATTTAATTAAATATTAATTTATTCACACATGTTCAGTCAATAAAATATATTCAACGAGATTCAGATTGAGATTCCATTTCTCCCCATGAGTCTGGAATGAAGGGTTTTTTCTAGTTTGGGCATAAACTTAGGCCAAGTGTTATGGCTGGCTTGATCCCTTTTTTTCTTTTCTTTTTATTCATTATATTTTTCCTTTTTTTCTCATTTATTCATTTTAATTTTCATGTATTCCTCCCTATGGGATTCCTATATTTCACATTAGAGAGCGGATAGGGAGAGGGAGAGATAGAAACAGGGAGAGGGGAAGAGATTTATCATCATGGAGATCAGGGTGAGTTGGACCATCATGTGACCACCGTGGATTACAGAAATAGGTGAATGCTTCTGTAGATTATTCTCAAAGTTAGGTTGTTTATATGTGTTTCCCTAAATCAATATATATTTTTAATTTTTATGTTTTAAACCCCTTTTCTGATTGATTAGTATCTCTTATGGTTCTATCAATAGAATTTGGGGAAAAACTGTGTTTCAAAAAAATATAGGGGTTTCCCATTCAAAATTTCCAACTATACGATGTGTATTTCTAGAACAAGGGCAATGAAGTTTTTAATATTGGGAATATAATACATACAGAGTTATGTTACATGTTTGGGGTATACATTTCATGTACTGGGACTGAGCCAATAGCCAAGTACCCATCTAAATATCATGTGTAGCTGTACTTGGCCTTGTTGATATATACCTTGATCATATGTGGGATTATTTTTAGATAGAGGTACGTATCTAGGCTATATACATGGATATTATTTGTGAGGTAAATTAGAATGTACCTCGTTCAGGGTACGCTCTATGCACGTATCATACATGCCATGCTAATAAGCTTTAACAAACCACGTCTATTGTGCTACATGCCCAAGTGAGGTTTTGGGATTACACACTATGTACAAGGGCATGCATGTCATGTACTACCCCTTTTCTACCCATTTGATGAGGTTTCATATTATTATTCCTAAGATTTTAATTTGGACCTAATATTTTTCCATTTTGGGTGTATTTCAATGTATATTATGACGGTGAATCCTTTGGGGTGATTTCTGGACCCATAGGTCATGTTTTAGAATTATCCTTAAATGATGAGGTTATTCCTTAGGTAATTTAAACCACCTATCTCCTATGAGTGATCCCTTGGTGTGATATAGGCCACGATCTATCTCTGTTAATTTATGATTTTATAAATTTCCCCTTAAGGATGTTACCCTTTTGAGGTGTTCCCTTCTAGACCAGGGGGTCGTGATGTTAGTATTTTTCAAGGATCCCTTGTAAGTATTCATACATAATTTTAAACCTATATGATCCTATATAGGATGCATCCATATTTTTATGGTTATCGAGGGTCCCATTTGTGATTCCTTCACTCTCCTACTAACCTATGGAATCCCTTTTTGGTTGGAACTTACTATGTACCGTTCTGATGATCCTATGTTGGATTCTTGTGTTTTCTTATAATTTGATGACTCATTGTACGATTCATCCTTTTACCATAACATCTAAGGATCTTTAGTAGGATTACATCACTTATGCATAGACCATAATGATCTTGAGTTACATTCTTTTCTTTTGTTATGAAATGAGGGATCCAGTTTGTGGCATTATGATTTACCGGATTTGATTTAGTCTTTTGGGGATTTGGTAGAGATGGTTGCATGAGTCACATTAGGACCCATATTGAACTGGTAATCCCATGGGTTTGTGGAAGTATTAATGGGATTTGGATTTCGACCAGCCTCACTATTTATATACACATTCATATTTTTACTGATTTTACATTGATGATTAATAGAGGTGTTTCCTAGTTTTTGGTTGATCATCCTGATGCGATAAAACCTATAACATTGGGATGCCCAGATTTACTTCTTAGGATATTTATAAATAGTTGGTTGGGGTTCCCAAATGTGCTACATGGGACCCATCTTATGAGACCCTTTTATTTATATCTTCGGGATTCCCAAACATACTTCCATGGATTCATATTTTTATCCATGTATGTTTTCATTTTCTCCATATACCTATTAATATTTTTGAGGATGATTCCACTATCATAAGTTTATTATATAATGAGGATGATTCCCCTATTCTAGAATTATTTTTCAAGGAGTTTTATTACTCTCTGCTAATTTTATACATAGTGTCACTGCTGATTCTACTCATGGATGATTACAATTTTCCAAGCAGTGGGAATGATTACACTCTCCTAGATCGATTATTTGAACATGATTTTGGACATGGTGTTCCCATATTTGGGTACTCATGGATAGTTACACTCTCCCAAGTTATGGACATGATTAAACTCTCCCTGATCAAATTCTTCAAAGGGTGGACATGAAATATCACCAGTGGGCTCTCCTTACAGACCGCATGTGTTTCATAGCCTTAGGGTACATATAAGTCTCAATTTCATCTCCTCATATGGACTTGAACATAGGGATAAAATATTATACAATATTTACATTGAATTAGTGGCATGAAATTATTATTACATCCATCATTAATGGATTTTGTGTCCATTTATAGCATCAATCATTATAGTGATTGGTGGTGAGTATGAGTCAACCTAGGGTTAGGACATGCATCCACCTATGGTGACATAGCTGTCTTATAGAAATTTTTGGTGATGGATGAAGAATGTATTTTCAATTGGTCTTAAAAACCAATAGATCATCATAATTGTACATAGTTTGTGTCATATGTCATCCAAATAAATTCCCTTCTCATATGAATTCTAGATGATTAGGATTATTACCCCAAGGATTGACTTCTACAAATATATGTTATTTCTTGATCCTTGATTATGTATATTGCTATTTTTATGTATGTATGTTAATGGGAATATATATAGACATAAATAAATAAAAATATACATGATGGAACATTTTTCATTTTACTGGGATCATTGACCTAGGGATTATTTATTTTTTCACTTGATTTAGTTTATTTATCTTTCCAGTTTTATCTTAGCTAGGGTCAATATATTTCATGAGAACGGTCTTATTAAAATAGATTTATAGGTTCATAATTGGGGTTCCCTACTGAGATTATATCTAACACATCTACACAATCCTATATGTGTGTGCAGAACATATGTCTAGTTTTCAAGTTGTGTATAGATTCATGATGGATAAGGTTGAGGTCCATTATTTCATGATATACTGGGGTTCACTTGTATTTATTCTTCTGATCAGGCTAGAGAACCCAGACAGTGTCATAGAGACCTGTTATGTGGTCTAGTTAGAAGTTAGTAGTAGATTCCTGTACTTTTATTCCAGTTTAACTAGTTTACTTCTGCATGTGTAGTCAATCTACTGTGTGATAAGTATATTATGTATGACATAGATATTCAAGGTTTTATGACAATTTATTTATTATTACATCATGTTCTATTTCAATTTATTTACTCCTTATACACTCGGTTTATTTACTACTTAGATGATATCTGGTTATTTTCATTGTTGTTAATCTAATATGGGCTATATTCTCCCCACTATACAACCTATAAACCCTCTCTGCTAGTTGGAAGACTCTGGAATATGGAAAAATGTGTTTTATCCTTTTTGTAAAACCATCTCTATAAAAAGGTTTAATGATTTTTTATGGATTTAATATAGAAACCCATGCTTCTCTTACATGGATATTATATATTTTTAGATGTGTATTAATTAAATTACACAAACACATGCCTGAAGACCATAATAGTTTTGTTCCATTGAAAACATGGCACACAGTCTTCTTATATGGTAAAATATCTCTAATGTCTCTCACAAATAGCTTCCAGTAAGTACTCAGTATATACATACACTACAGAATAAATTTCTTCATAACCTGGGGAAAGGAAAAATTAGAAAGTGTGAAATCATAAACTCAGTAATGGTAAAAATCTATGACAAAAATTTATTATCATATTAAAGTAAAGATTAGAATAAGGGTATGTGATAGTGAACATAACTTATGAAGTTCACACCCAACCTTTCATTGATCATAAACAAGAGTCATGGATTATATATTGTTAATTTATTATACATGAATCATAAGGTAATCAAAAAAAACATAATCCATTTGAGTATGAAAATGAAATATAACATAGATTCATTACATAGACATATAAATAGAAAATATTTTTTTAAAGCTACCCCCCATGATAGCCATAACATGTTAGAATTAGAGTAACCCCTCGTGTACCTTCTTCGAGCTTGGTATGTGCACCCATGTACCCTCAGTTTTAGGATTATTTTGGCCACCTGCCTAACCTAATTTCTGGGCTTGGGATGACTACCCATGTACCCTCATTTTATATATTGGGATAAATACCATTTTCCTTCTTTTCGTAGGATACACCTCCAGGGTAGGACACACCACCATCCTCAATGGAAGCCCTATCCTCATTGTTGGATAAGTTCACTACCAAAACCATCAAGCTAGTCATGTATCACTCCCAAGACCACCGTAGTGGAAAAATACCCTTAATGAACCATGTTTACTCAATGTTGCAGTTCTGTCTATCTCATGTGATAGAAATCTTTTCACAATGTACGGGGAATGATATAGTTCTCACAAATCAAATAATGAAAATCATACATATGTGTTTCAAAAGATCATAAAACATTCATCATATAATAACCAATGAAATTAAATGGGTTTCATAAACATGTCATCATTTCATTATAGCATAGCCCTTTAAAAGAAGAAGTATTCATGAGTGTTTTATCATGTCATAAACCATTGAAGATAAACTGGTTTCATAAACATCATTCATCCAAAAAACAATTTAAATAAATAATAAGAAGGTTATCCTTGGTTCATATCCCTAGTAAAGCATGAGTATCCTGAAAATATATCATCTTAGATATTAAATTATTTAGAATGCTTATATGTAACTCTTCTTAAGGGAAGTTGTCTTTTTTTTTAAAATCACTTTTTAATCCAAATTTTTTTTTCAAAAAACATTTATTTGAAAATGACTTTCAAACCATATAATGGATTATTTTACAAAATAATTAAAAAATTTCTTGAGGAAAATATCATTTTAGAGTTTAAAATTTTCTAAAGAAAACATTCAAAACAATTTTAGAAAAAATGGATTTCGAAGAAAATTATTTTTAGATTGAAAAGATGCTTTTTAGTAAAAAAACATTCCATTGAACTCTAGAGTATGTAAAAACTAGAAAGTGAATTAGAATCATTTATTATAATAAAATTACCATATGATAATGATATTAATGAGTTTATATAATTATATATTATAATATTTTATCATTAGTAGCATAATCATAAACAATCCCATGAGACATTGATATTGTAACGTAAAGGTCTTACATCATTGTAAACATTGAATCATAATCTCTATAAAAGAATAACATTAATTATAAAATAAAAATTCATGAAAATAATTATATTAATGATATAACATGTCAAATGGGTAGTATACACACCTCATATAAGTGGATATTATCACAATATAACTTATGTCCCAAACAAGAAAAAATGAAACAAAAACCTCTTATCTATTTGTTTCCCTTTGAACCGTAAACCCCTAGAATGATAGATCATAAAATGGATATTTATATACACATATTTTTAAGTATAATAATCATAAAATATACTAATGGGAATTATATAAATTACATAAAATAATTAGGTGTTTACTATGGCATGCGTCTCATAGAAGTAAAAAGTGAGACAAAAATCCCTTACTGTAAGTCTTGATTCCCAATTTACTTATTAAAAAATAATGTATAATGAATATAATTTTATAATAAATCTATTAAAAACTGTATTCATACATATCATACGTTATTTCATTTTATTATGACATTTTATTACCGTTTTATTTATAATCACCTGTTAATATTATTTTTCGGGTAATAACATCGTTATTTTTCATATTTGATTGGTTTTGTTATATTTTTTTATCACCTTATATTGATCATGGTTTCATAATATACATTATTTAAGACATGATATAAATATCATATATATTAATTATATTTTTTTATAGAGTAATCCAAAAAAATTACTGATAGGAAATGAAATACACTATTCATGGAGACGGTAGGTCATACATATGGATGAACATTGTTCTGTTTTATTTTTATTTTAAAAGGAAGGAGAGTTAATGATATATGTATATATATAAAAATTATCATTCTAGTATAATTTATATGTCATATATGTTACATATTTTTATTAAACCTGTGTCAAAGACATTCCATGCAATGCATGAATGAATCACATCACATCAAAATGCGATTTTCCTCCGTACATATAAACAAAATTATTGTATTCCCGAATATGAAAAAATAAGGAATGAGTGATATAATAATTCCATAATAATTATAATATATTAAATATCATAAATAGCATATATTAACTAAAAATATGTCATTATTTCCTATTGTGAGAGGTGGTAATTGGAAAAAACGTCATCAGTTCATGGTGGAGTAGTCTTTTGTACACATGAATGATGATTTAATAATACATTTTATGGATGTGTGGGAGTTTTTTGATCATAAAATTAAAATTAAAACATCTAAATATATTTAATAAATTTAGTTTGTTATATATTCTTGTTAAACAAGTAATTGAAGTAAGTGAAGAAATATATAAAACAATTATGCTTATTGAAGAATATTAACTCTTCTTCAGGTATTATCCTTAGGATTGCACTAACACATTTTTAGGATGTATTTATTACTAAAATAAGGCATATAAGATGAGGGTAGGAAATTTGGGAAGTTATTCGGGAAATTCCTGGTCATGATAAAAGGCTAGAGAGTTTTGGATAAGTGAGGGTTGAGGGTGAACATTAATAATAGTAGTGGATTGTAATTTTGTAAATACCCAAAGGTATTAACTATTGTGAGGCCAATATCACCTGATGTTGATCCAAAGTTTATTAATAATAGAGGGGAGGGATTACATGGTTCATAAAATCGATCAAAATAATAAATAATCAATTTTTTTTACCGATTTATTCATTATTATTTAATTTTACTAATATTTGTCCTTTTAGATTTTACCAAGGTAAGTATTATTTTTTATATACCTAGGTAACTAATCATTTAATACTAAGA
Organism: Viscum album; assembly: GCA_963277665.1. NCBI lineage: Eukaryota > Viridiplantae > Streptophyta > Magnoliopsida > Santalales > Viscaceae > Viscum > Viscum album. Next base: position 393,550,567 of record OY728151.1, on the reverse strand, counting down.
TTAAAAAGGTTTTTATTAGGTAATTCAGACCAAATAATTTTAAATATGAAAAAAATACTAAATAAAAATCCTATTTGTGTGGAAACTTAATTTTCACACAAACACATGTAATGCAAAAAATTCATTTCAACTTTCATTGAATTAATTAATTTTAATTATTTTCACTAATTATTGTGGTGAAAAAATAATTTGAACTTATTAAATAATATAAATTATTATGATTCCGAATATGGAATATAATTTTCTAAAATCGATTCACAAAAGTGGAATAATTAAATATAAAAAATAATAATCATGTAGATGCTATGAAAAAGCATGTTTTTAAAGAGAAAATGATCAAAAGATTACAATGGTTTAATATAAACTTTATTTATGAAATTGATTTAAATGAAATAATAATTTTGTATTTTTAATTAAAATATTGTAACTTTAAAAACAAATTAAATTAAGATTTAACTTTATAAATAAATTAAAAAATGTAGTATTCAATTAAAATTCATTATTTTTAACTGTTCCTCAAAAAATGTAACATTTCATAAACACCGAAAAAATAAAAAAAAAGATAAATTTGATCTTATGATTAAAAAAAAAATTTAAAAAAATTTATAGAAGATTTAAAATAGTTTTAAATTATGTTTTCCATAAAAAGTCTATAAAACAACTTTTTAGAAAAATGTTGTTTTTAAGTTAAAATTTTATATTATTTTTCTTATCAATTTTCTACAAAACAAATAAGTGGAAATATAAATAGTTTATTTACTATAAATAAAAAATAAATTTCATTAAATTCATTCAAAAAATGTATTTTGGATGTTTTATTAATGTTAAAATAATTTTTTGATAAAAAATAGTTTCTCTGAAATATAATTCCCTTATTTTCAAACTGTTTTTTATTATCATTTTAAAATAATTAGATACCAAAAATTAATTATATATAATTTTGAACCCTAAATTTTAAAATTTTATATATTTATATTCATACTTGAAACATAAATGTTAATGTGATAATTATCATAATAAATAATAATAATTTAATTATGTGACATGTTTTGTTTAAACTGTGAGTTTCATGAAATGTAAGATGAACTCGGTAATACATGTTTCAAACTAAAAACTAAGTTTTGAGTGTAACATATAAAAAACTCATGGTTACTTGTAATATTATCTAAAAATAGTGTCTTAGATCACAAACAATATGGAAATTATCAAATCGATGTTAAAAAAATTCAAAAAGCTCTCAATGTGTAACATTGTATAACCTCATAACATTAATTTCATGCTAGAAATTCATCTTAGTAATTAAAGGCTTAAAAATTTAAAATTACTTCATATAAACGAATGTTTTACCAATTAATAATAAAACATCCCTTATAAAGGGAAATTTGGAAACAAAAGGATATCCAAATTAACTTATAAATAGATTTCCACATATGAGAGTATAAATGGGATGTAAATATTTAGACATGGAGGAATAATGTAAATAATTATAGATAGTGATAAATATCTTGGATGAAAATAAGGTGGGTAATATAGATAATGTTAATAACCATAAATCCATAAATCTATAATGATTTTCGGTACTATTTGATTAATCTGAAATGAAGGTACAAGGATTTATTTTGTTTCATGATCATTTCAGATATTTTTGGGAATTTTCATGTGAATTTATAATTTGATGATTTTATCCCATTTAATAAGTATAATCTCACCCTTCAGTTGTTCCACGATAGATTTCCACTTAATATCTTACTCCAATAAATGTTGGTGAATTTTTTCTTCCTAAAGCACTAACAAATCATATGTTCCATAAATATAATGATAATTCATTCCATATATAATTATACATAAAAAAATAAAATAGTTAACACAAGTTATCCAATATGCATACATATTTATATGGTGAATTATTACTTTAATATGTAAGGACATATCCTCATTTTAACTTAAAATATTTTTAAAATCGTTTTCTTTATGAACCTTCCAAAAGACTAAAATCCCACACTTTAGTAATATGGTTACTAAATTTCCAAAATCAACCTATATTTAATCCCCCAAACAATATAAAGTAGAATTTATTTGCAACATACTAGACATGTGAATAATTTTATCATATATTATGGTAATTACTAGAATTTCCATGAAACCTTATCGAAAATAAAAATAATTCTTCATTCCTTGAATAAAGAAAATATTACTAGATATATTCCATAAATACAAAATGTTTTAAAATCAAACAATTTTTTAATAAAACATTTTTCCCACATATCATTAATATGTTCCAAGGTAAAAAATACAATCCAATTTACATTATTCATATCAATCATATCTTTATCCAAACTAAACGCCATTTTCTAAACATTGGGGACATATTAAGTCTTACCTTCCCATAGTAAAAATATCACCTTTAAATTACATCACCTTACTAGATCATCAACACCATTCAATATATTATTTAAAAATAATAATGGAAACATTAAACGAGAAAATACTTATATTTTCTATTTCTTGAATTCCAATATATAAATACTTAAATCATCCCATTTTTTCTCAAATCATTTAATGTGTTTTATCATCTTATTCCTTAATACCTAATTCATTTTATACATCATCCATGTCTCATCATCATTAGTTTAAAAACATTAATTATATCACCTTGTTGATTTTGTTTATATTATTTCACATTATAGAATCAATTTGAATATTTAACACACTTTTTACCAATAAATAATTCAACATTTGATGATATCTTGGGGAGACCATTATTCGCATCTATTTTGTTAACAAAACATCACATTTTTTCTTTTTAGTTACTTGATTTTTACCTTTATTTTTCACAATCTAAACATTATCTTGTTCTTCTAAGACATCATCTTGGGAGTTCCTCCACACATTATTGAAATATAGGAAACAAATTATTCATTTATCTATGGTCTCCATTACCGAAACTCTCATTAAACTACATCCCTATATACTTTGGTGAGTCTGAGAGTTGGTTATGATACATGTTGTTTATCATAGTTTGAGAAAACTAATTTTTCATGCTCACAAAATACTTCGCTCCATTCATCATCCCATTTGATTTCTCCTGAGAAAATTTTCCATCACATTCAATGTTAACCCAATTCCATCAGGATCTATACATTGAAAAAAACAAAAATTAATAGTGTGAAAATAAACTAATCATAATGGTAAAATATATAATTTTTAAAAATCACTCATAGGATATATAAATCATGACATTTAATTTTAAATACATGAAAACCTATGCATAACATAGGTTATCCATAATCATAATATATCTAAATCCTTCATTATTTTTCATAATGATTTTTTAATTTCCAAATAATATCACCTAGGAGTTTCAAATGAGTTGTGCGGAAAGGGAAATTGTCTTTCACTGGTTCTTGACTGATTTTAACTCGATAAGTTATTTTCAGGGTTTTTACCCATTGGAATATCTATTTCATAAACACATCTATTTCTAGTCTCTATAAAGGGATGCAATTTCCGGAAAAAAACAACCTCTTTTATTTACCTAAATTATAGAAAATTTTCATAAACATTGACACAACCTTAAAAATATCCTTAGAGACATACCAAGATAAATCCTTAGAAATACCCCTATATATCCCACTGATGATTTTTCATTTTTGTTAGCAATGGTTAAATTATCTTTCCTTTTATAAAAACTATAGATACCCAGGATACTCATGCATGGATATTCTATATTTTTAGATGAATATTTATTCCATTACATATGAACATAGGTGAGAAATGTAATAGTTGGGTTCCATTGTAAACAGGGAACACATTCTTCAAATCTTCTGAAATATCTTCAATGTTTCCCACAAGGATCATCACATTTAGTTCACTTCATTGGAATACCCATCATTAAAATTTTTATCCTAACCTTGGGAGGGGGAAAATAAGAAAGGGTGATATCAGAAGATTGGTAAGGGAACCCATTAGATATATAAATATATGATCATATGAATTTGTAAGATATGTATAAAGGTGTTTTATAAGAAACTTAACTTATGATGATTATACCCAACCAATCATTGATCAAAAACAAGAGTCATTGAATAAAGATTATATGTTTATAAGATATGAATTATAAGGGAATCAAATAACATAATATATGAGACAATAACATTAGAATTAAACATATATTTTTTATAGATAGATAAGAATAGAATATATTGTGTCAAGGATACCCCCCAATACAATCATAAAATATTGTGCTTGGGATCAGCTCTAGTGTACCTGCTTTTGGATTAGGAAAACCGTCCATCAACCCTTATTTATTGGTGTAGATTGATCACCTTTGTACCCTAAATGTTGGGTATGGTTTTACCAAGTATGTACCCTCCTTTTTATCTTAGGATAACCACCCATGAACCCTACATTTTTAAAGGGAATGCCTTATAAGCGGGACACACCACCATCCCTAGTGGTATACTCTTCTTCTTAGTTGAGGGGTTTCACTATCCAAATCATCATTTTATTTAAGGTTCAATCCCAAGACCATTATAGTGTAAAAATTACCTTACTGAACTAAGTAAATCCCCATTCCATTCCTATATTTCTCATGAGATATAAATCTTTACCCAATGCATTGGAGGGAGATATAGATCCTACCTCACATAATGAAAATTATATATATTTCTTCCACAATATCCTAAAACATTCATCATATCATCGCCCATGGAATGAAATGGGTTTAAAAACATTTCATCATTTCATCATAGCATTACCTTTGAAAAAGAAGTTGGTTTTATAAGAGTTATATCCTTGTATAATCCATGGAAGAAAAATTGGTTTTATAAACATCATCCCATCAAAAAATAAACCATTAAGGAAATGAATAAAAATGATATCATTGGTTTATATCAATATTAATGATTTAATAACCATATAATATATCATATTATTTGTAAAATTATTTTTAAAGATCACCTAAATCATTTCATAAGGGAAATATTCTATCTTTGAAAATTACTTTTTTAAAGAAAACATTTTAAAAAAAATTTCATTGAAGATAACAGTAAAAAAATATAATGGAATATTTTAAAAGAAATTTAGAAAATTTTTTGAGTGAAATACTCTTTCATATATGAATGAAATAAAACAAATTAATTTTTTTAGAAAAACACGTTTTTGGAAGAAAAATAGTTTTTGACTGAAAAGATGATTAAAAAAACTTATTTTGATCTTTTAACAACATATGGAGAGACTGATGAAGGTAAGTCATGTATTCCCATTAAATAACCGTATTATAGCAAAATTGATGATTTTATTGAGAGATATATCATAATATTTCTTCATTGTAATCACAATCATAAAAAATCTCTATAAATGATGACATTGGAAAATAAAACTCCTACCACTTTGGTAACATTGAATCATAAGCCCCATGAAAGTATAAAATTATATTAAACATAAAACATTAAGAAAATAAGGATATTTAGTATATAATATATTAATGGTGTAATATATACCCCTCATATAATAAGATATCTACAAATCTTATCTTATGCCCCGATGAGAGAAAATTGACAGAAAAATCTCTTAGGGGTTTGTTAAATATTGAACAGTAATCCCAGTTGAAATAGATATCCTCAATTGGATATGTATATCCAACTAATTTTACATATAATAATTATAAAATATATTTTTGGAAATTATATATACCACATAAAGGAATTATTTTAAGAATATGTTGTGTGTCTCATAGAGGTAATAAATTGAGATAGAAATCCCTTACCTTAAGTCTCAAATTATATTTTACAGTTTAAAACCTCCTATATTATAAATATAATTTTATTAAACATTTATTAACAGAATATATTCATACGTATAATTTTATATATTATTTAATTGAGATCTATTATTTCTTGTTTATTTAATATTCCATGTTAATGTTATTTTTTGGTTATAATCTATTTATTTTCCATATATGTTTTGATATGTTATGTTTTATTTCATTCCATTTGATCATTATTTTATAATATCTAAAATTTAAACCATGATATAAATATCATATATACTCATTGTATATTTATTTATATTAATACATAAAATTTAGTGTTAGGAAATGAAATACAGCATTCCAAGAGAAAGTATGTCGTACATATGCACGAACATTGTTTGCCTTTTCTGGTATAACTGAATGTAATAAACATTAATGTTATATATATTTGTATATAATCATTATAGTATCATGTTTATGTCGTATATCATATTTGTTTTATTAAAATCACCCTTAATACATTCCAAGTGAAGTGTATATGAATCCCATTATTTCGCAAGGCTGTAGTACACCGTACACATGAAAAACATTATCGAATTCCCAAAAATGGAAAGCATAAAATTAAGTGTAATATAATTATTAAATAATAATAATAACATTATAGAAAAAATAAATATCATATATAAACTATAAATCAATCATTATTTCAAACTAGGAGAGGTTGTAATAGAAAAAACAAAGGACATCGATTCGCAAGGCGATATTCCTCGATAGACATAAATGATGATTTCGTAACCCATTTTGTAGAAATGTGTATGGTATTTCTTCATAAACATAACATAACAAAATCTAATTATATGGAATATATTTTTTATATTATATAACCATCGTATAATAATAATTTATAGAGGTATAGAAGGAAATAAAATAAATATGCATATTGAAGACCATTACCTATTATTCTGGTTTTCTCTTTAGTTTTCACTAATGCCTTTTTAGGTTTTATTTATGAACAAAATTTGTCTTCTAGGATGAGGTAATGTATTTTGGGAAATTATTTCCCCAGGATTTGGTTGATCCGAATGGATTTAGAGGTGTTAATAAGTAAGGGCAGTGTGTTCTATTTTATAAATGAAAAGGAGTGGTATTTTGGTAAATACCAAAAAACATTTGGTATTGGGAGGTCAATATTACCCCATGTGGAAATAAATTTATTAATTAAAGTGATAAAATATTAATTGGTTTATAGAAAACTTCAACACACAATATTAACATATTTTTTTCAATTTACCCCTTAGTATTTATGTTGACATAATTTTGTCTTTATATTTTTTTCCATGGTAACATGATTTTTTAATTTACCAATGTAATTTACTATTAAAGACTAATATCAAATATATATTTATTAGATAATTTAGAAAAAATTATTATAAATATAAAATCCATTTTAATAAATTAAAATCTTATGTTTATAGAAAATTAATGTTCACATAAATGAATTTAATGCGCAAAACTCTATTTTAAACGAAATAGTAGTAACTAATTTTAATTTTTTTCCACAATAATTACAATAAAAACATAAATTTTCTAGGATAGATAATTTAAATAACTATTATTCTTAATTATTAATTAATTTTTCCAAATTTCATTCACAAAAGTGGTAGAAATATATTTTAACCAAAACTCATAAATGCGACGTGAATATGGCTTTTTTCTTATGAGAAATTGATCAAAACATTACAATGTTTTTATATCCAATATTAATATTAAATTAATTATAGTGACCTAAATTGAATTAATTTATGTATAATATAAATAATTTACCTTTATAAATAAATTAATATATAATTTAATGTCATAAAAATTAATAAAAAGTTTATAATTAAAATTCCCAATTTTTCACAATTCATTGGAAAAATGAAAAAATTATAGAAAATCTGAAAAATAAACCTAAGATAATATTTATGTGAATATTTATAGAATTAAAATAATTTTTATAATTTTTATAATTTTTTTAAAAAAAGTATATATTTTAAAAATATATTCTCCATAAAAAAGGTGACAAAACTGCTTTTGACAAAAAAAATATTTTTACGCATAAATTATATTTATTATTATCGATTTTCTATAAAAAACATAATATTAATGTAAAATAGTTTATTTAATATATATACTATATAAATTTCAATAAAAAACTTCACCAAAGGCAGTTTGATTATTTTATTGAGGTAGACCACAATTTTATACATAAAAAATAGTTTTAAAAAATTACTTTAGTTTCAAATTGTTTTTAATTTAATTTATAAAGAATTGGTCACTAAATAATTCATTATATATACATTTTTAAACAAATATTCATAATATAATTTTTTCTTATTCAAAACCTCCATTCCAATTGTTGGGTAATGACTATCACTTTAAATAATATTATTTTTATTGTATGACACAATTTGTTTAAACTTGATGTTGCGTGTAACATGGGATAACCTCAGTGTTTTGTATAAAATAATAAAAATAGAGTGTTCATGTAGCACAATACAAAAAAAATACTTGTAACTCAATCAGACAATAGGGTTTTTTGTTGCACAAAATATAGAAAAGATCAAATCTCTTTGGAAAAAAAATCAATAAATCTCAGGTTTTTAAACATTATACTAATATTACAAAAAAATCCTTATTAGGATTTGATCATGACATATATAGGTCCAATAGAATGAGTATTGTGATGTAATGAAATTATTTGGTTAGGTATTATCTAAACCAAGTGGTTTTGTAAGTGTAAATAAGTGATAAAATTGATTCTGGCTTTCTAAATGAGGTGAGTGGGACACTTGTAAATTTTGAAAAGAAAAAGTTGTAATCACATATTAAACATAAAACATGATTAAAATGGTAAATTATAAAATTATAGTGGTTATAAGTTTTAAATATATCCAAATAATTGTTGTATAATTTTATAGTTCATGTCACCCCTTATATTTTTAGTTGAACCCCTTCATTAGCATGTTTTAACCTTAACGATGATAATTAATTTTTACTACATTTACTATTAATTATGGTATCAAATTAATTTAAATTATTTTATAATATAAATAACTATTATGAAAAATTTGGAATCCATTTTCCAAAACATTATTTCACCAAAGTGAAAAAATGTAATATAATATTAATATCGTTGATATAATGAAAAAGTGGTTTTCCAAAGAGAAATGTATCAAAAATTTTAAAATTATTTAAACAAAAATTAAAAATTAAATTGATTAAAATGAAATAAATTGTAGTAATATATATATATAAATGAACTAACTTCAATTTAAAATTAATATTATCATAATTTTTATTTTTTTAAATTCACTAATAGAAATGAAAATTCTTAACAAAAAATATGTGATTTTCAGTATTCATTGAAATTTTAATCTTTTTATAAAATTAAGAAAAACAAAATAAAATATTATTTTAATTTTTTTTAAAACATAATATTTAATAATAAAAAATTAAATTTGGAAGAAATTAATTTTAAAATATATCTGAAAAAGGAGTCAAATCTTCCTTTTATAAAAATATTGATTTTAAATGTATTGTTGATTTTATTCTTATCTCTTATATAGATAACACATAATATGAATGTTAAAAGAAATATTGAATATATAATATATATGTTTTATTAAAATCATTAACCGAAAGATATTTTATTAATTTATTGATCTAAAATTTTATTGTGTGCATAAAAATAGATTTTCAAAAAAAGAATATCTTTATATTAAAATAATTTTTATTTAATTTCGAATTAATTGGTCACTAAATAAATCATTATATATAAAACTGTCGACCTTATATTTTTATATTACTTTTAACATTATTCATGTATATTATTCCAATGGTTAGGTGATAACAAAAATTTTATATAATAATATTTTAATAGTATGTCACATTTCATATAATATCAGTGTTATATGTAATAAAAGCTACACCGAGTGTTACATGTAATGAAAGATAAACTAATAGATTCATGAAAACCATGTTAACTCATTGTTTCATGTAATTGAAGAAATGAATAAAAAAAATGTAATTGAAACAATATATTTCACAAAATCTCATGTTGTTAAATTATACAGCAATAAAATAAATTGTTTCCCCAGAATTTGATCTTGTGCTCGGTAAAAATGGGTATAAAATTTTAAAATATGTTTGTGGTAATACCACATCATAAAATCAATAATAACAATTTCTCTTTAAAATAGTGAAAAGGGTGTGGGATGTTCATCGAAAATAACACTTACAATGTTTTAAAATATGAGAAAACAAGTGAAATGTAACAATTTGGATGATGAGGAAATGTGTAGTGTCTATATAATAATGGTTGGAGACAATGATAATTGAGCAGAAGAAATTGAATGATCCTGAGAATATAAACAACCAAATAACTATAATATAAATAAGTGTTTAAAATATCATTGATATCATAAAAAATTGTGGTGATAGGACAGCCTTTTATTTCGATATTATTTTCCTAAAGTTGGTAAATTTTCACTAAAAGATATACTAACATGATTTCATTATATATCATAAGAATGGTCTCATAATTTTGTTTTTATTAATTCAATTTCAAAATCTTATTTTACCTAATGAAATAAATATTAATTTTGTATTTCTAAAGAACTAGTTGATAGTGAGATCCACAAAAGAAGCATAATTCTCTAATTATTATTAAAAATATATTCAAAATTGTATATCAAATAATGTAATAAATTTATCTTAATCCATTACATGAATAGTTAATAGTAAGGATCCTCCATGTTTGACCAAAATTGAAATCCAAAAAATATAGAAATAAGGTCACTAAATTTCTGAAAATCAACCTAACATTAATCTACCAAATATCAATAAATATTTCTAAATTTCCACAAGAAAAATATGTTAATACCTTGATAATATATTCTCTTGAATCATGGTAATAACTAGAATTACCAAAAAAACTCAATGAAAAAATACATTCTTACTCACACCTTAAATAAAACCATATAGTATTGAGTATAATTCTTAAATCCAAAAATGTTGTAAATTACATAAAAATAACATATTCCACTTTTTCAATAAATCATTAATAAGTTCTAGGTTAGTCTATAATATCCATTTTACATTATACATATCAATCATATATTTTACCAAAATGAACACAATTTTCCCAACACCGAGACCATATTAAGGTTTATCTTCCCTTAAACATATATTTTCTAGAAAATTAATCATTTCCATTTATTCGTTTTCTTAGGTCTTCAATACCATTCAAAATATTCTTTAAAATACATGATCAAAAAACATATATATAACAATTATTATATATTTCATGATTTTTACAACATATTTCTTGAATTTACTAATAGAAAAACATCAATCATTCAACTTCAATATAAAACCATTAACTAGTCTTTATCATAATATTCCCAACTACCTATTTCTTTTAAAATATATTCATGGTTTCATCATCAAAAGAAATATCATAATTAATTTTACCACCTTGATAATTCTCTTCCTGATCATTCCCAATAAGAAAAAAATTTGTATAATCACCACAATTTCTACATTTATAAAATTTGACAATTGATGTCACCTTAGGAAATCCATTATTCTCATCCAACTAATTATATAAAAATTTCATTATTCCTTAAAAATTGACTAATATTTTCCTTTCTTCTCCAAATATAATACATGTTCTCACACCTTTTATATATTCCCTATAACGATTCTTCCCAAATTGTTGAAATATAGTAAAGGTAATATAATTTCCTCCATAGTATCCACTACGTTAATTCTCAATAAAATATTCCTTTCTCATATTTGGTGAGATTAATAGTTTTTCAAGGTTATATAGATAATCATATATCATGATAAATGATTAGGCCTGACCATAATATATTTAACTCTAGTCATCGTACAATTTGGTCTCTCATAAAAATATGATATATCACATTCAATGATAATCTAGTTATATCATGTTACTACCATTAATTCATACCAAAAATCATATTTTGTATAAAAATATTCCTAGTGGTAAACAACATAATCATTAAAAACCACTTATAGGATGACTAAATCATGACACCTTATTTTTATTCAATGAACCATTTGGCTTAACCAAGTTCATTCATGGCCATTTTTTTAATCCATTATGATGGTTCTTAAAAAACTGAATTTAGAAATCATATCCCTCAAGAGTGTCAAAATATGTTTTTATAAAGTCCCATTATAAAGCATCAGTTGATGATCAATTCTATAACAATGAACCCTTTTAATAGTTATTACCCTTAGGTACCTATGGGCCAAATCTATATTTACATGTAGTATCTAGATAAGGGTATAATTTCATTTAAGCCACTCACTATGACTTTGAATAAAAATCTAGTATATGTTCCTATACATTGAAACTTCCTTAGATATATAATTATACATAACCCTAGAAATATCCTTATAAAAATCCCTTGGGATCTCACGAATGTTTTCTCATCCTAGTTTTCAAAGGAAACCTGAAATTTTCTATGATACCAACTATAGAGACCCAAAATTATCATATATAAATTTTACATCTTAAAAGATGAATATTTATTACATAATATAGTGATCCACTCCAGAATGATTTAGGTTTAGTTACTTTGGAAACTTGGAAACGTAAAAAATAGGTTCAAAATTGAGATATATCGTCTTATACTATATTCTTCATAACATGAACCCTTCTAATACATATCATACATAGTGAAATTCATTTTATCCTAGGGAACGGAAACATTATAAAGGGTTGGTTTATATGCATAGTATGGGTAATGAAGGGATATATCAATATATTAGGAGAAAAAGAGATTAAGAACATGAGAATAATATTATAAAACCCTACCCTACATATCAATGATTATAAAACATAGTCACGGAATAAATATTTATTGTTCATATGACATGAATCATAGAGTAATCATTGAACATAAACCATGAGAATATAACATTAAAAATTATTCATAGAAATGTCTTAAACTCATAAGTGTGAAAAACCAATTCATCAGAAGTCCAAGGCTCATTTCGAAGAATATCTTTATGGAATGTTTTCACTCCCAAAACAATCATAGTTCTCATAGTTCACTCATAATACTATAATAGTGTATGGGGTTCATTAATGAATCATGTTCACTCCCCATTCTATTCCCATTTATATCATGAGATGTTGATATTTACTATATGCCATGGCGGTTTATTTAGATCCCAAACACTAAATAATGAAAATCATGCATATGTGTTCCATGAGATCAAAAAAATTATCATATCTGAAACCATAAAAATAAATGGGATTCATATAAATATCATCATAACATAACCTATCTAAAAGAAACAATTTTAATAATAGTTTCATAATCTCATAAAATCATAACCCATGAAAATGAAGTGGAATTCATAATAATTTTATTAGTGTAAAACCCATTTAAGAGAAATCAGTTTCATAAATATATTTTAATAAAAAACATAAAATGTTTTGATAATGAGAAAGACTGATCTTCCTGGATAATATCCACAGTAAAGAATAAGTAACTACAAATAGTGTCATCTTAGATGGAAAAATATTTTCACAGATCACTTGGAACATCTCTCAAGTAAAATATCCTTTCCACTTTAATAATGAAAATTTAAAAAATAATATTTAATAAAAATTATTTTCCAAAAAAAATAACCTTGTAAACTTATAAATTAATAATAAAAAATCATTTAAGATGATTATTGAGTAAAATATAATTTCCATTTCAAAAATAAAATTTATTTAAACAAATATTTATTTCACAATGTGGAAATTATTTTATTTGAAGATAAAATTTAAAACGTAAATATTATTCTTTAAAATAATTAGTATTTCTTCATGCCTAAAAAATAATTCATCTCATACACATGAAAACTAATATTCCTTTCACAATATCGGTAAAATAAAAATGGGCATTTATTAAAAATGTCTTGAAGATACCATTTAAAGAACTTTTTATTTGTAAAACATTGGTTAATTTTTTTTAATAAATCCATTTTAGAATTATAAATTTTTTAGTAAATATTTTTAGAAATCATGGATTTGTAAGAAAAAAGTTTTTTTGACTATAGAGAAAAATAAAGTTGGATTACTTTAAAAAATTATTTTTGAATCATGAATACAAATAGTTACGAAAATTATAGGAAATAGGTATTATCATTAAATAACCATAAGATAAAAAAATTCATGATGTTCTTGAAATATAGATCGTAATATTTCAACATCGGAATCATAGAGATAAGAAATCCCATTGAACGAGGAGATGATATTATAAACCCATTACCACATTAGTAACATTGAGTCATTCTCACCACGAAAAAATAACATCATATTAAAATAAAAATATTATTATAATAAATAAAATTATGATATTACATTTCAATGGGGTTTTTTGTATACCTCTTAAAAAATATAGGTTCATATCATGACATATGTATATAATATAAATTCTAGATAAAAATACCTTACTCCTTGAGTAATATTTTGAATAATTAGTCCCAATAAAGCATAAAATCAAATAAACTATTAACTATCATGAAAATAAGGATATTTATTATATTACGTGTTAATGGTATAGTATATAAACAACATGAAATAAATGAATGATTATTTGGATTTGACTTGGAGAAAAAATTAGAGACTATAAATCCATTACCTTAAGTCTCAAATTGTTTTGAACACATTATAACAAACTATATAATTATTACAAGTTTATTTTAAATATTTTATACAATGATAATTATATATATCTTAACATTTATTATTTAATTATGAACTTTTATTACTATTTTATTAGCAATTCCTTGTTAAAATCGTGTTTCAGAAAATAACCACATTACTCTTCAAGTATGTTCTGATATTTAATTTGTGGTTATCTTACATTGAAAATTGATTAATAAACCCAATAATTTTAACCGTGATAAAAATATCATATATATTCAGCACATATATATTTATATTAATACATAAATTTTAGAGATGGAAAATGAAATACATCGTTCATGGAAACGATAGGCCATACATAAGCATGGACATTTTTTCCAATTTTATGAAGGATTGGAAAAAATAAGTGTAAATAATATGTTACCATTAAAAAATAATTTTTATTCCATATATATCAATAAATGTTATTTAAAATTATCCATATTACCTTCCAAGTAAAGTGTACTCGGAGAAAGAATCACATCGCATCTCGATGCATGGCCAACTGCATACAAGAGTGATGTTATCATATTCCAATAGAATGGAAAGTAAAGAGGTATATATGAAATCATAATTACAGTAGTATAAATTATTTAAACTATAATATATTTTAATTTAATCTTTACTTATTTCCATCCAAGTAAAATATAAATGAAATACATATCAAATCAGATTGTGAGGTGGTAGTTCATCGTACACTCAAGCGACATTAATATTTTCTAAAAGGTTTGGAGGTAAGATAGTAGTTGTGGAATTATAATTATAGATATATAAAAATATCATAAATATTTAATTAAATATTAAATCCTTCATTAATACATTTATGATATGTGGTGATGGAAACTGAGTAACAATGGTTTTCTAGGAGGTAGTCTGTCGTACACATGAATGATGATTTCATATCCAATTTGTTAGAAGATGAGACATATTTATGTTATTAAGTTAACATAATAACATCTATTTATATGTGATATAATCAAATTATTATATTTTAATTTATTTAAAATATTTAATAATTTGTATGAATAAATAAAACAAAAATTCATGTTTATTAATTTTACATATTCTTTGGAGAGACTCTTTAGGTTTACATCTAAATTATTAATAAGATTAATACATAACCAAAATAAGGCTATAGGATGTGGTTAGGGAAGTATGGAAAGTATTTGGGTTGTTATATGTTGAAACAAATAGTTTTGGTGGTTTTAATAGGATGGATAGGGGTAACCTTTTATAAGTGAGTAGTGTGGACAACATGTAATTTTCAAAAAGAAAAAAGTGTAACCACATTCTTTATATGAAAAAGGCTCCAAAATAGTAAATTATATAAACATAATGGTGATCAGGTCAAAATATGACCATATGATGTGTGTTGGATAGTTTTCTAGGTCACTTTACACCTTATATATTCCATTTACTACTCGGAAAACACATTTTATCATTAACCATGGTAATTAAATTTTTACAATTTTTCTATTCATTGTGGTAACAAAATTGAAATTTTTATATAATATTTATTTTTCTTATTCCAAATATTCAATCCATTTTTCTAAATTCCACTCACATAAGTGGAAAATTGAAATCTTTTTAACATTTAGATTTAGAATATGCAATTTGTTTTTTCAAAAACGTTTTCTAAAACATGAAAAATTAATTCAAAAAAAAACAACAAAATTGGTGACCAAACTACTTTTTTTTAAAAATAATCATAAAATGGGTTTTATTATTGTCTCTTTTATGAAAATAGATATGATAATTGTTAAAAACTTTATTGAATATAAAATATATACATTTCTTTAAAATCATTCACCAAAAGTGATTTCTTTAATTTATTATAGAAAAACTCATTTTTGTGTATAAAAATAGTTTCTCTAAAAAAGATTTCCAATATTTTGAAATAGTATTTATCTGGAGTTATATCTTATTGGTTACCAAATAATTAATTATATATACATGTCTAAACTGTATATTTTCAAAATTTAATAAATCATATTCATAACCACCATTAGAAAGGTAATGAAATAACTATTATATTATATAATAATATTTTATAGTATTCCATGTTTTCATTATACTCGATATTACATGTAACACAAGCTATAATATGTGTTGCATGTAATGAATATTGAACTCTGTGTGGTTTGTGATGTATGATAATTTTGGTGTTGCGTGTATTGTAAAATATCAAAAAGAATTAATTTATATGAATTTATTGAAAAAAAATCAATGAGTATTATGTCAATTAATTAAAAATTTAACATCATGCTTAGCACTCATGGTATAAAATAATGGTTTTTAGAAAAAAAAAATTCATAGTCAAAATTTATATGGAAATAAAAATAATTAACATTATTAATTTGTATGTAATAAATTTGTTTCTTCTAAAATAAATAAATGTTACATGTCTTTAAATGAAAACCAAAAACAAATAGTTAACTAAAAAAATTTGAAATTTTTTCTTAAATTGGAAAAAAAAATTATTTACATTATAGAAATTAAAAATTGGTATCATATGTTCAAAATAATTTTTAGAATTCATAATTTTATCCATTAAATATATATATTAATAATTATAAAAAATAAAAAATTTATATGTTGTTTATATATAATGATAATTTTAAGAAATATACAATTTTTAAAAAAAAGTATTTTTCACTATTGACTTTAAAATCCACTATTTTAGAAAAATATCACAAATTTACCATTAACTCAATTTGGCATGGTGAATTGAAAAATGAAGTATATTTAAAAATAATAATTTTTCAAATTTATATATTTATCTTAAAATGAAAATAAAATATATTAAGAAATACTTTTTTTAGAAAATGAAATTCTAATAATTAATTGTTTTAAATCCTATTTGTATCCATTTTTAATAGATTTAAATATTTTCATTCACTATTGGTTTTATTATATATTTTTTATTAATAATATTGAAATAATATGTCTTGAATCATTTCCGTCTCACGTCACATGTGAAACAAGATATCGAATACACAATATTGTTATGTAAAATATAATTTAAAATACCTTACAATTATATTACCCCACACGATAAATTACATCCTCTAATAATTTATTAGCACATACTAATAAAAAATAAACATTGTTATATAAATTAAAGTTACAAATCATGATATTTATCCCAAATAGATACAACCCATACTTTCTTAGGGATGACTATGAATCATATCATTCCACTCATAATAGGCATATATTAAATATCAAATATATTTATTCGAAATATTCCTAAAAAACTATGTCATATGAGTTTATAGTGACATAGATTATACCAAAAAAAATTCAATATCCTCTCTTTAAACAAATAATTAACAATCATAATTATTTTAATATCATAAAATATAAAATAAAAATATTATTTGACTATGAAAACCAAATCCTATGATGTATTGTCCAATGAATGATTTATTTCAGCACATAATAAATTTCATTCCCATATGAAATCATTGAATAAGACTATAACATATTAGTATAACCTAGATTATATATTTTCATTAATCTATTAGGGAATGTAATAACATTTTAACCCATATAAAGTGAATTTAAGTTAATAGAATCCCTTATGGATGTCATAAATTAGGAGGAAATAGATATTTAAAAATGGTTTACTGTGGTATTAATGTAAATACCTAGAAAAAATTGAGAAAATAATAAATAGTAAATTATATAGTATAATATGACCATATAATATGAAATATATTCTAGGTTTATAATCATAACTCAATAAATGAGAATTGAATTTCCAAAAACCCATAGATTATAATTATCTTTAGAATTGAAAACTAGAGGATAATATATCTTGGCATGGAGTTGCAATCCATTATATTTAAATAAAAAATATGATATAATAAATTCATGGAAAATATATACACCATAAAATGAAACAAGTGGTAAATACACATCACATATAAATGAATAAATTTTGATATGTAAATACACTTTCGATAATTGAATAAAAAAAAATGTTGGTTAACATGAAATAGACATTAAACTATTAGTAAATGAAATATATTAACTATAATTGATGGTAATAGGGTAGTGAATTTTTTATTTAAAATAAATGATGGCATGTAATATTAAACATACCTCATTGAATTGAAAAAAGAGACAAATACACCTACCTGGGATCTGGATTTATTATGAACACAGACCTAATTTCTTGAATAATAATATTAATATTATTAAAAAAATATTAATAATAATTTAAATATGTGTTTCTTTTTATTATGTTTATTTATTATTTGATGTTGTTTATTTATCAAATAGTTTTTACTTATTGTGGTTACTTGAGGTAGTTAGAGTGATTTCTCTAAATCATTCTCAATATATTGAATGTGGTAAAAGTTTATTATAATAGCTTCATAATATAAATAATTATACATATTTTTTTATTTTATTTTGTTATTTTTGAAAATTATATATAGTTTTATACAGTTTCCCAAAAATCAATCAAATTAATAAAAATGCCTTTATTTGTTCATTTAAGGTTGTGAAGTGTACTTTGAGAGTTTACTATTTTAATAAAATATTAAATGAATAATAAATTTTTCTATAATATTAATGGTTTAGTAAATATATTTTAACTACATAAATTAAATTATTATTTTCTTACTTGATAACTGATAATGGAAAATTTACCACATCATTCATAGAAGTAGCAGTCACCAAGTACACATTAAAACAACTTCCTTTCGTCAAATGTTTTTTGAGGAAGGTAGAAATGGGATATTCCATTAGTACAATAAAATTTAATCATACTAATAATACTTTTGTAATAATAAATTCATCGATGATAAAGAATTTTATGTGGTTTAGGAAGATTAATAAGAGAATTCTAAGGAGTAAGAAATACTCATCTTGAGAACTTGAGATTTTCCATGGAAATTTCAGTTGAAAAAAAAGTCTTCACGATAAATAGTTTAGAAAATGGGATTATCAATGTTTGATGTAATTATACGAGGACAAAATATAATATATTTAGGTTTCAATTTGAATGAATAAGTGTATTAGAAAGTGGTTCAAGTGATCCCCTTTCAAAAATAAAGAGAAGAAATTTTTTTAAAGTACCCATTACATTTAAATAGTTATATATCACTATTCAAGGTTAAAATGATCCAAAAGTATAAAATAGGTTAGGAAAAAAAAATTCAACCCCCCAGTCATTAAAAAATTTGATGGCATGTTTTGTTTATAATTTTTATTTCATTTCCAATTAGAAAAACTATCCATACACACTTTTATTTTTACCACTGTAACTATTATTTTTAACCTATGTAATTAATTTTAGTTACCAATACTAAAATAGAAAAAATTTACTAATTTAAATTTTTTTATTTTAATTATTTAAAATATTTTATCAAATTTAAAATATAAGTATTAGAATTGTTAATTTCTCAATTAAGACTAGTGACTTGTAAAAATAGTAAGAAATACAATGTTTTGAACATAAAATTTATATGTAGATTAAAATAGTAAATTTTAATAATTAACATTTCAAAACTTAATTTATTAAAAAAATGATTTTATTATTTAAAATAATGGATAACATCAAATTTTTGAGTAAAAATGTTTAATTAAATTAAATAATAGGAAACTTTTTTTATATTTCATAAAAAATATTACTTATGTTTTAAAAATTAAACATAATTTTTCTATGTTTTGAATAATTTAGAAAATGCATAAATTTACCACCTTAAATAAATATTTTATTATATTTATTTGAAAATAAATTTCAATTTTTTTCATATAATTATAATATCATCAAATTTATATTCTTGGTAAAAAACTTATTTTTTATTATTCACTTATAAGTCAACTATTTTAGAAATATATAAAATATTCACCCAATGCTAATTTTTACATGATTAACTAAAAAATAAAGGTCATTTTAACAATAAAAATTTTAAAATTCATAAATTTTGTTTTAAATTAAAATAAAAAATATAAATAAAATATGATTTGATTGAAATGTGAAATTATAAAACATTTTGTTTTCTAAATTCCATTTTTATGGATTCCTAATTGATTACAATATTTTTATTTACTAGAAGTTTAATGATTAAAATATTTTTTATTAGTATTCATATAATATATTTTTAATCGTTTTTGTTTTGTGTCGTGTGGGAAATAATCTATCAAAATCATTTTGTTTTAATGGAAAATATAATTTAATATCTCAGTGTGTTTAAATATATCACTTATTCATTCATTTATAGTTTAAATTATTATTATTAAATTACTAAATTTCCAACCTCAAATTCTTTGGGATCTACATCAAACATACATGATATTATACTACTTAATTTTATTTTTAGTAATTATTTGTTTTTTAATAAATTTATAAATCAGTATTACCCTAGAGGTACTTACGATACCTTAAATGAATATCAATTTTATTTAATGATTCACACAATTGTCTTATGGTTATTGATTCTAACTGTGTCCTTCTATTACAAATAAATTAATCATTATAATATTTTTTATTATAGTTCTTTATTTCATTATGCCAATAATTTCTAATATATAATTGTTTCCAATGAATGTAACTTCATCCTTGTTATACTTGACTATCATTATACAGTTATCATTTACCATTATATGGGAAGTTCTTCCATAATCCAATATCTAATCTTTTTCCTGATCATTTTATTTTTTTGACCTTTCCAACTTTTAATCATTCTCAACTAATTTTTTATTGGAATTTCATATTAACTATTGGATAATAATTAATTTCATAATCATGATATATTTCACATTATTTAGTTTTAAATTTTAAAACATTATTTGATTTTCTAGATTTCTTAAAGATTCATTGATGTATGTATTTGTACCAATATTCTATCATTTAGGGACACTAATATCCATCAATTAATAGAAATATGGGTTTCTATTTGTTCTCTATACATCAAAAATAGTACCCATAGAAAACATAACAATAATGTTGAATTATTATCATTTGTCTCTGTTGATGTTATAGATTGAGTATCCTATTTCCAATGGAATACAATTTTTGAGAGCATATCATATTTCATATATAATAACACCTAATTCTATTTTTACTCGTATATGATCTCATTGGAGATAAGATAACCATTATGAGTTGTTCTTTCTCCCTGGAGTGGTCACTTAATTTATTTTTTCAATGATGGAATATAATTTAGCATCAATCTCATGCCAAAAATTTTATCATGATCTAAGAATTTAATTTTTTATAAAATACTAATGTTTTTGGTTTATTTTATAAATTTATCTTCACCTTGTCACTAAATAAATTGATCAAAAAATTCAATTTCATGTCTAATTTGATCACTCTTTATTGATATTTGAGCTTAGTATCAAGTCCAAAAAATCATCCCTGATCTCACCTATATATTTTATCTTAAAATCCTCTATTGTTTTCATAGTATATTCTATATATCAATGGTCCCCCACATTGATAATAATCTCAAAATATTTAAAAAATAATCTAATTTATCTTATTTTAGATTCTCTACATATACCTTAAACACATATTTATCTTTTTATTGATTATATATATATTTTTGGGATTCACTAACCACAATATTAAATTTCACTATCCCCTATATCAAAATTTAAATCTCTTTAAGAGAACCATCCAACTCCAAAATAAGGTCTATAAATCCCATAAATCAATATTACACTTCTCCATCATTTTTTACATTAGGGTTTTATCAATGATATCTTCTGACACATAGTGATAAAAATATTTACAATCGTGAATCAAATAAACTTTTATTTTACCTATATTATCATGTCCCTATAATATCATGTAATAATTTTTAAAGGAATTTATTTTATTCTCTTATATTACTTCACATTCCATGAGGACATGTTTATCTAATCCCCCATATACTCATTATCATAGAAAATAATTTGATACGTTTTATCTTTGTTCCAAACAATTCAATATAGATATAATGTGTGAGGATATTTTTCTTTTAGATTTATTTCTTAATATTTATTTAATTGAGGAATGGAAGAAAAAAACATCATTTACCTATTTCTAGGATAAACTGTTTAATAACTATGAATTATATCTCTATTTTTGTCCCTATTGTGATAAACTCATCCACATTATTTCTTTTCTTGTATTCTATGAAGATATTTTTCAAATAATAAAAATATAATATATTAGGATCCCATTTCATAATCAATGAATCATTTAGATTTAATTCAGATGGTCGGAATTTCATTATCCACTCCACAACATTTACATCTAAAATTATTAGACTATTTTTAATCAAGTCCCCCAAAATCATGTTTACCTAGTATAATAATGAATCAATTGTTTTTATTCAATGTACCATAAGATCTTTACATATTTTTTGAATGAACTTGATGTATGAAATCCTTCCCATTATCTTAACTTTTGAAGGTTTTTGTAATTTAGCCCACATTTATTTTGATGAAATACACTGAATCACATTAGTATAAAAAATATTGGACATCACTCCCCCATGAACATTTATTCCATTTAAAAATAAATTTATATCCTTGATAAACTTATTTGTGAGAAAATATATTTCATTGATTACAAAAATTCCATGTTTGAAAGTATTTTTTACCTTAATTACATATAATCAGATTGATTTTTTATCCAATTATTATATAATTGAATGTTTTACCCATCAAATATTAAAACACTTTTATTGTTGATGATCAATTTCATGTTCTTTGATGAGGGATTTTTTTTATAAAATATTATATCTAATACCATTTGTTATATCTAATTCGAAGAAGACAGTCAAGGGTTTGAAATGAAATATCATAATTAAAACTTCCCATTTTGATGACATTTTACCCATAAAAGAAATTTTTATGACATTATTTTTTGGTATGAAAGAAATAAATGATAGATGAAAAAAATATTTTACATTTCACCCACAATGTGATTTATACAAGGAAAATTTGATGAAAATGTCTTTATTTACCAAAATTTATACTATGTAATGTTACAAAACTATTAATATAGAATTCACCAATCCCTTAGATTAACAACCTATTAATATTTAAATATCACCACACTCTTCACAAATTTTTCTACATTGATAATTATAAATGAATGATTTTATTTCTTTAATAAGAAATAATTATTACACTTTTTGTTAAGTGTATAATGAATGAACACCTTCATCATGATGATAAACAACATACATATAATTATCATTTGATATAACATGTCAATTCTATCCAATTACATCCTCATTTTTATAATTTTTTATTCTAAAAATACTCTCTAAATATGTATATACATATCATTAATCATGTTCTCTATTAAAATATATTCTAATAATTCCTCAAAAATATAATATAAATTAGTATTTTTAGTCAAATAATACAGTAAATATCCTTATATTTACCCCTTAAAATGAGACAAAAATATTCATCTTTGATATAATATCTTCCAAATTATGATGTGTTTCTATGAACCATTATACCAACCCAGTCATTAATAAACTTGTTATTAAATTTCTAAATGTAACTAATTTTTTAATAAAACCATAATATGTAGTAAATTTTTTATTTTTAAAGAAACAAAACATAATTCATACATTATAAACTCATATATTGAATGTAGCAATCTCAAAATTAGTATCCATTTTTTCCCAAAATAAAAATTTTTAAAGAGAAACTCATTTTTTTTGAAGAAAAATATTTATGATTTTCAATATGTCTACCTTTTTGTTCCTAATTAAGCATAAAAATATATAAAAAATGGAAAATGTTCAATTAGTGAAAGAAGGTCAATAATAGACATATAAAAAGAATAATGAAACTCATTAGTCGATTTAAAAACCATGATATCATTAAGATATTTTTCCTTTAACATAATTAACATTGGTATAAAATATTATATTACTTGTATATAGACTCATATTTACTTAATAATTTGTTTCTAAAATACTTTAAAAGAAAACATAATTAAAAATAAAAATCATTATGGTTTCTTATATTATAGGATAATCGTTGAAAAAATATTTCATAAAAAAATAAAATTTTAGCCTTAAAGGGTATAATATTTTCTTTAAACAATAGAACAACCCATTTATATTTTATAATTAAATTAAAAAAATTATTTATAATATAAAAATAATTATTTATTTTGTAAAAAATTTGATAGTAATTAAAAAAAGTGACCTAAAATTCCTTTTATCATTCATTTATGTCCATAGAGATACATTATTTTTATTAATAATATCAGCATAGAATAAATTTAATTATAAAATAAATCATCAAAATATTTTCAATTTGTTTTTTAAGGTAAATTCTCCCATACTTCGATTCTGACTAGTCACACATCATCCTTATTTTTCTAAAAAATAAACAAAAATTAATTAGTTAATTAATAATATTTTTTATTTCTATTATTACTTTTAGTTCACATATAAATGACATAATTAATTAATTATTTATTTATTTTTACCGAAATTCGTTTGGAGACTCATGGTTTATAAGTCCAAAATGACTTCACTTGGTTGTATTTGGTCAAATAGATTCTAACAACATGATATTTTACGATATAATTCTATTTAAACAAATTTCATTGATTCATTTCATTATATAAAATTTCTAGATTAAATGAATGATGAAAATATCTTATTATGTGAATGTTATTGAAATTTATAAATCATCAGTTAAAAATTAGATTAGGTTGATTTTTAAGAATTTATCTAAAATGATTCATTTTTCACAGAATAGTGAAAATAAAGATTTTTGAAAAAAATCCAATTTCTTTTTATTAAATAGATTAATTTAAATATACAAATTTTATTTTAATTTGGTATTGATTTTATATATGATCTATTTTATTTACATTAATATCATCATTTTATATAATTTTTATATAATACTGGTTTTAATATTAAATATTCATTTTTTTAATACCATTTTTTGTCACATTTGTAGGTATATTATTATATTAATTTATGAAAACTATAAGAATTTAATTTCATAAAATGGATTATATATTTTGAATAATGGGTTTATAAATTTTTAAATAGGTCCCTTTTTTAGGAATTAATAATAGTAACTGTGATAAAATTTATCATCTCGGTTAAGGGTAAATTTCGTAATTAATTTTAAAAATTAGTTGATAAGTTATTAAATATATATATACATCATTACTTTGATTAGTTTATGAATATATTCCATCCATATTAATCATAACTTTTTAAATATGACATTTTCTTTTTGTTTAGCTCTGATTTTTAACTTTATAATATTTAAGTGGAGGATAAAGTAAAAAATCTAACTCTCTTGATTTTTACATAAGTAACATTCTGTGACTGGGTAAAAACATTATTATTTCCATTATTAATGTTTATATGAAATATTAATGAAATGTTTCATTAATTATATTTATTTATTTTGGTAATTGAATAATTATTTTAAATTTTTACACAACACTGACATAATATTTATTCTACTTGTAGAAAAATAAAATAATTGATTTTATAAATAATAAAAGTAATAAATTTTAGATTAATTATTTTATTTTAAATATTATATATATAAATATAAAAAATTATTTATGTTTTATGTGATACAATTTAAATTTCTTCTATTTTGTGATGTTTTAATAGAAAAATTAAATTAATATTATCAAAAATGAAATTAATGATAATTGATGAAAATAATTTTTTTTAAATTATTTAAATATGAATAAAAATTCAAATTGAAACATTATATTATATATGGACTAAAATATCATCTCATTTCCATTTATTGAAAATTATTTCTTTTCTGGTAACATTCTTGGCAACTATTGTGTAATGATTTCGTCATGATAATTGTCAAAAGGGTTAACGAGGTGTTAAAACAAAGAGGGGTGAAAAAATAATCAAAATATGTCCAATTTTTTTATAAGATATTATTTATATTCATAATAATTTTAAAATTTAATAATATATTTTTCTAAATTATTACATGAATAAAGATTTTATATTAAATTATTGATTTAAAAAATGTCAGGAATACGGCACCCCTAACATATAAAAGGACACCCCGTATCTCTTTTGTTTTAAAAATATTGAGAAACATAGCTCAATAAAAAAATAATAAATTTTTTCCCAATATACTTTTACATATTATAGAGGTGATTTTCTAACCATAATTACAACTACATTGTCTCTAAGTGATACAAAGGATATTTGTCTAAATGAAGGTAATTTCCTTGACCAAGCTCTTTTTTATATATTATCTTTTAAGACCCTAAATTATTTCAAAAAAAATTAAAATATAATAAAACCATTATCATTCATACAATTAGATGTTAATATTTTTATTAAATAATATTTATCCATCTCCTTCTCTATTAAATTGGAAATAAAATCATTTCTCATGTGTACGACGAGCTACAGCCTCACGAACTGGTGTAGTTTATTTCACATCCACACCTACAAATCGATAGAAATAATTATAGAAATAATGAATATATATTATACTTATGAAATAATTATTCATTAATATTTATAATATCATGTCTACCTTCTTACATTTTAATTAGTTGGAAGAAAATAATGTCTATCTTCAGTATGTTTGGACTGTCACCTTCACAAAGTGATGTGGTTGTTTTTTCAATTACAATTTACATTGATGGAAATAAGGATATATTTAATTAATATATAATAAATATATATATATATATAATATAAAAAATATCATGCTAAACTGGATTATTTTATACCTCTATTTCATTTCATCTGTCAAAAAAGTGAAAACATATTTCATATATGTGTATGACCTACTATCATTATTAATAATGTAATTCTATTTATGTATATATATATTTTATGGATTACCCTTAATGTAATTATATTGAATATATATAATATTTATATATTGAAAAAAATTATTTTTTTGGTGTATCCATGATTAGAATTCATAGATCGAGACGATCGATTCAACACATACATGAAACCCAATGCATTTAACACCTGAAATGATGATAATAAAAAAGTATTATTAAAAAAAAGTTTAATAATATGTTATAATTCGATTATGTAAGAAATTATATATTTTAATATTTTTATATTATGTATTTTAATTATATTAAAATATTTTATATATGGGGTTAAAGACCTTACGTGGATAATCGAACATAAGGAAAGATATTTCTTCTCAATTTCCACTCAATTGAGGCATATTTGGTAATATAATTTTTTTGGCATGTATATAAATTCCATTTTATGAACATAAAATGAATATCTATTTATTCACGATTATTAATGATTCATTTCATGTTCACTCTTCAAAAGGTTATAATTTAAAATTTAAAAAAGAGGTGTGAATTTATTTTCAAATCGCATTTTCTTCGTATTGCTCTTATTTTAATTGATATAATATTATAATCAATATATCATAAGTATATTTCAAATTGAATTCAAAATTTAACTCTATTTGGAACTCTAATCAATTAGATTAATGATTAACAAAACTGGTGATCTTATTTTTATTTTGATAGAATATATTTTTCTTCCTTGTTAGTATTTTCAAAAATTTATTCTTCAAAAGTATTTTTTAATCATTCAATAATTTATTAAAGAAATTTTTAGTTTTTCTTTACTTTTTATTAAGATTTAAATATATTTTTATACAATTTTATGAAAATTTTATTTTTAATATTCTTTTAAAAAACTTAAAAATTAAGGTATGTCTTTAATGCATATAGTGACAATGGATACTCCAGCGACTACAACTATTTTAGAATACTTATCTTCCTCTATAAGTTTTAAATTGGTTTAAAAATAAAATTATTAAATGATTTATACTTTAATATTTCCTTTTAAATTTTTAAAAGGAAATTATTTTATAATAAAAACTATATTTCTAATGAATTTATGGTAATATTTTATCTCTTATTAATTATGTGGTCACCAAAATTTTCTTGAAACATTAAATTTATTGTGATAGTTAGACATTACATTTATCTTAAATATTTTTTTCATGGATATTATTATTTCCTAAAGCTCATATCACTTCTAAAATATTTTGTTTTACTTTGAATACTATTTTATTTAAAAAGGAAATACCGATAATATGTATTCCTTACTCGATATGAGTATTTTTTGATAAAGAGTATTATAAATTAATTAAATAAATCATTCAATACATTAGGACTATTTTATACATACAATAATGGATGTGGATCTATTATAGATATCCCCTCGATGTATTGAAATTTCTAATGTGAAAATTTAACTAGCCAAATTAAATGGGTTATTAGTGTATACATACCCATCGATTATAAAATCACGGATCATGAATTTTATGGTTAATAAATCATGATGTTAGAGATCATGACATCAAACATTAATCATTTCCTTTATTATGAATTTGGATTTTATAATCCATGAGACAACTGAATTTATATTGTTCATTGATTTATTTTGTTCTCTTGTTATTGATTTATTGGGATGTGTTTTCAATTTTTTACATTGTGATTTTGATTATTAATTATTTTCTAGTGATAGAGCCTCATATACAAAACTGTTTCTAATTTTTTGGGCTCACCCTTTATTCATTGTATCTTCCACAATATATGATGAAGGGTATTATGTGTAACATCAAAGATGTAAGAATGTTACATATTCTATATATTTTAAATTTCTAATGTAATATAGAAATAATGTATGTATCTAGTTCATCGAGGCAACTAAACTAATTAATACTACATGTTGAGATCCCTTGTATCTTGTACCAATGTAATATAGAATAATCTAGCTTTGGGTAATTGAATTGGGGTTTCTATAGTTGGTATCAGATAAAATTTAATAAAACCATTGTTAAATACATTTTAAATTAACTTAGCTATCAATAAAATTATGGTAATCCTACATAGTATTTCAGAACACTACCATTATAGGGTTTTTTATTTTTTGGCTTGTAGATAGTCGATTTTTTCCTTGTAAGACATTGGAATATTTCAATATATATTTCCAGAGTCAGGTGCTGAGATAGCTTAAAATTCTGAGACCCGGTGTTCCTAGAATAAATTATAAAAAAAATAATTATTATATTGTGTGAAATGCATGAAGAGGAAAGGGGATATCTCCCAAATGGTAGCTCAAATCATAAATCTAAGGTTAGAGTTTAGTTTAGCACATGGACTTTACCCTAGGTGGGACATAAATTTTGTGGGTGCGGGCCTTTGGTAGAAAACTCCACAGAGGGTATTTTTATAAATAAAATAATTTAAATTTAGTTATTTTTTCTATAATTCCAAGTTAGATAACATTTTAACAAAGACTCAGATGCGGAATCTGATACCTCTATTGAGTTCGGAATGGGGTTTTTTACCAATGTGTGACTTAAATTGAGAGCGTGTTGGAGATTCATATTCTGCTACCATTGGCGGTTTCCTATAAATATGTATTTAAGATAAATGAGAAATGTATGGATCATTTCTCCCATGGACAATGGTAGAGATTCTCCCTCCATTCGACTAGAAAATCGACGTCGAATTCTTGACGGATCATGATGAAACATTAGGCACTGGTATATGAGAGCCCAACCGACATAACAACGGATCCAAAATTGAGTTACTATTTCTCATTCAGAATATGCTTCTTCTCGATTGGGGTTTTTGTTACAATTTACATTTTTGGTTATTTTTTATGCTCTGTTTATGTTTGTTGATGGATAAACTAACAACAACTATCGACTGATTGATATAACGATTGCCTATTCTACGTCATTCTATGTCATTCTTCATCTTTCATTGTGTTTTTTATCGATCATATTTTTTACACACCAAATCGACATAAAAATTCCAAGGAAGGAATAGATATAAGAAGTCTATGATCCAAGAATTCTGGATCTATGAAGGTTTTTCATTTTAGGTGTCGGAGGAAGTGCATTGGTGATAAAAAGTGGTAGTTACTTTTCACTACATCAAAATTTCAATAGATCATCAAGCGGATTATGGAATTGTGAAGATCATATCACGAGGAGACCGGATCGGGTACCTTATTGTTTTTCTGACCACTGAGGAGTTCTTAGTGATCCGTAGATGGACCACTGGTGCGGTGGTCCCGGTGGTCGGCGGATTCCGCATTGCCTCCGCATGGAAGAAGATGTGGCCAGCAGGCCATCTCAGTTCAGTACCAGCGCATGTGGGTGCACAGGTCTCATTGGGGGTGAGGAGGAAGGATGCTATCTATTGGAGATATCAGGTCATCCCAGGTGGTGCAGACTAGGCCAGTCCAACTATAACGGTCCTTCGAGTTAGGGAATCTTCAAACACCTTTTTCATTCAATATGTGAGTCTGAATGATGTATTGTCTACTTCCACATAACCCTCTTATCGAGACAGTCTATTTGAGGAATGTTCATGATCTTTTATGTTGTGTTTTCATGGAATGGTTCCATAAAACCCCTTATTTTAATAATAATAATTTGATTAATATTATTTAGAAATATTGTATAGAACCTTTCTTGAAAACCAGAAGTCTAATTCACAATTAATTTGAGGCAATTTGAATTTTTCGTCAAATAGGGCCTTTTGAGGATGTTTTGGGGTTGTAATAATTCATTCTCATGGATTTGTAGCAATATGATCCCAATTATGATAATAATAATATAATTATTATTACTCGAGACTCTTGTCTCAGTTTTTACATCTACGTACGACATATATTTGATGTGATGTTATATGTGTTTAAAACCTGGAGTCTAAGAGGAATTTTCATGATTGATTTTGGACACTTAAATTGAAATGATGGTGTGGGCCCCAATGTCCCCATTTTGGGCGTTTGTGGTGAATTGTCACATTTTCACCAGGTGTCTGTTTTGGATGAATTAATATCCAATATCATGTACATTTCCGAGAGGATCGAAATGTCACAATACATTTTTTGTGTTCTGGGATCATGGTATGTGTCCCATGATGCATTGTTTTGGCACAACACTATGATATTCAATTCCGTCAATGGGTGTTCGATTTTCTAAAATGAATAGTCGATCCTTTGTTTTATCCCCAAGGATCACGATGTTGTGATCAGTTTGGTTATCTACGGTCATTGGAGGAGGAATTATGTTAAATTTATGTTCTCTCCATTCATATTAACATTGAGGAACCCGCACTCATTATCCTATTTCCTAGAGGTTCCATGCAATTTGGGAGTAAATTTTCACATCTTTTGGGTACTTGATCATAGTTTAGAACCCGAGTATGGCTAGGTACACGACCAGAGGATGAGGTGGGGAGAAACATCATGTGGGCCCACATGTGTTGTGTACCACTTTTCAAATATTATACCTATCAAATATACTTCTTATTTACTCATATTTTATCTCACGAGAAGCCTCTCCTAAGTATTTTTTCACATATAACAAAATGGTGCGCTCTATAGTGTATTTTGTGATACAATTCAAGATATTCAGGGTGTGACACCCATATGGGGAGAAACCTGATGATTGTAGTTTAGTTTCTCAATGTTTTTCCAGATGTACCATCCATCGAAGAATGCTAGAGCACATTTTTTATTACCATTCAATTGGGATGTGAAGTGGCATTCATCTATGACTCTTTTTTATTACCCTCTAGTGGGGTTGGGCAATGGAATTCGTTATTCTCTCACTTTCAGGAGTTCCCTAGAAGTAGTTTGGGTAGTGGAGTTCGCCTATGATGTTTTTAGCTTACCCACCTGTAGGGATAGGTAGTGGCGCTCGTCTTTCTCTTTCTTCAGGAATTATCCGCCAGTGGTCCTTGGTATTGAGTTTCAATTTTTACTCTTTTGGGCTTGCAAACGATAGTACCGAGCATAACCTCCAGCGTGGCTAGGTAGTGGGTCCTTGACTTTGAGACACAATTTCTCGATTGTGCAGCATATCGATGAGACTTTCTTTGATGTGCCTTTGGACTCTCAAGGAAGAGAGACAGTTTTCCCAATGAGTGACATCCTTATGACGAGACCATAAACTGTGAGTGCATGATAGTTCCATCCAAAGTGGATAATATCAAGGTTCGGTGATTGAGTCCTTTGGAATTACTGTTCCAAGTTGATGTGTGGGATGCTAGTAATCATTGGTGGTTACTTATGAACCTATTAACTACTCTTTTCTTGGGGTGATATTTGAAATAGAGATCCCTTTACTCTCTTTTTTAGACTTCCTTACTTGCGCATATATATATGTATCCTATTTCAGTACCCACTCCTTGGGTTTCAGTTACCCTCATTCGAGGAGAGATGAAGATATGTGGGGTATTCCACATACATTCCATGTCCAGATTCTCATGGATGAAAGAGTTTAATCTCATACAATAATTAGTGAAGACATAACATGATGTTCATATTCTCACCATTTCTAACTCTTTGTGATTGGGTGATATTACTTCACACTCAAGTGGGGTTGAGCTGTACACTTTTATTTTACCTTGTTCTATCTACGTATCAACTTTTTAGTATATATATTTCTTCTCCATTTAGACTTTAGAGAATCCTACAATGTATTTCTAAACTCACCCCATCTTGGGATTTTTCTGGACATGGTGTTACCTTGAAAATTATGGATAGGTTTATCATGACTTCAGAGGAGCTAGGGATACAAAGTGCTTGGCCTGCGTGTGGTTCCCATGACATGTGAATGAAGAGAGGTGCTCTCCTAGATATCTTAATTTTCCACCGATTTCCATGTTGTGGAACTATTTTGGTTGGTCATGTATTTTTCTCATTTTCCCTTTCAGTTTACTTATCTACACTTTTATAGTTTAGATGTCAATGCATATTTTTGGTTTATTTATGGTTGTGTTGTATCTTCTATTTTCCATTCCCTATGAACCTTTGCATTGATTTGGATACATGTGTGTACAGGTAATTAAGAAAAGGCCTCCCCAAGTTCTCTATTCCTCGGGAACTAGTCTCCAGCCCCTAGTCTATAAAGGCAGGCTTGGTGTAGTTGCGGGTCAATCCCCAACAAAGGTTGGGTCGTGAAAAGGTGGTATCAATGGTTTTTTCATTACCTATGATGTAATTTGTATTTTCCCTAAAAATTAATTGGTTTTTTTGGGAAATAAAATCAACATTTCTTGAGATAAGTTCTTAGGCTATGGTGCCTAGTGATGGGGTGGAGACTGACATCGACTTTCACCAAGACCCTAAATACCCATTTGTCAACATGGAATGATGAGACATATGCTGCATGGAACAATTGTATGTAAATCTTATAATATTGATTATTTAACTATCCTTATAAATTAATCTCCTCATTAGTGTAGATATATATGTATATACTCATTTGACTATGATACTACATGATGGATTCTGGATGCCTCTGTAATGACAGCCAGCTAGGATATTAGCTTTGGATCAGGATGATGACAATGTGAGTAACAACTCCTCAATTCCAGATCCATATTATGATCCCCCATTATCAAGGTGGATAGGTAGCAGTTCCTCAACATTTAGATTAGTGGGTAGTTACGATAGTGCAGGATGATGATGAGTGTAGGCTGAGCATGCTTCATGATTTCCATTGTCAGAGAATACTGAGGTTCCAAAGTGAGCCATACCCTTAGGTAATGGAGGTTTGACTAGAGTTAGTGTTTTTCCTCATCAGGCTTGTTCGGACACTGATAGATCAGATCATGGCTTTGACTGCCAGTATTTGTCCTTAGAGCAGCTGAACATTGAGGGATTCTGGTTACTCATAGACATGATGAGTTAGAACTCTCGTGGGATGACATCATTCAACTATTCCATGAGGATTGTTTCCCATCCTATTTTTTCTCCATATGTATTCAGTATTTCTAGATATTCATTAGGGAGGGATTATAGTGGTTGCATACACAACTAGGTTTGTAGACCTTGCACACTACTCTCCTAATATGGTCCATTATGGAAACATTCAAACATCAAATTTTGTGTAGGGTATCAATAGAGGGAATTAAAGCAAGCATAGTTCCCTTGTGCATCCCCACCTTTTATGAGGTATAGGATTGAGCAATTTTGATAGAGCTATTTCTTTCATAGGGGCGGAAGTTGTCCTATGTAGGAAGTGGGTAAAACAAGGTTGGGATGTTTATCGCATCTATCATGCTTCAGTTGGTAGGGCCTCAATGTAGGAGGCCTCCCCTTGATGCAACTCAGGCACATGGTCATGGTACTGCAAAGGGAACTAGGAAATCCTAGGGAGGTATGGTGTTATACGGTTGAAGGTAGAGGTCACATGACATGAGACTACCAAACTAGACTTGCTAAGCTTCCTAGAAATAGAGTAAATGAATAGCCACAACAGAGATGATGTCATGATCTAGGATCTCCCATGAGGGGAAAGGGTGGTACCCATGGAGGCATTGCTAGCAGAATAGTAGGAAGAACTATGGTTGGTGGACAACATTGTGATGTCCTTCCACTACCAAAATGCATCCCATGTTAGGATCATGGATCTACAAGGTGGGGATACAGGCTATTGATTTCTATAGATGTCTATGATTCTGCTGCGAATGTGGTGATAATAGGTTTTCCCAGTGTCTTTTGTATCATTTTTTAGTAGAACTTGTTAGCCACTGGGTTATGTACACATTTCTACCATCTTCTGCTCAATTTTTTACCAGGGTGATGCAAGGCAATAGTGTAACCCTATGTTAGCGTTGTTTGACGTAGCATTTAATCCAAGAGGAAGAGGGGTTCGTCCACCACCAAGAGGTGTTTTGTGTTGAAAAATAAACTATAAGTTATTTTAGTTCCATCCAAAGTTTATAGTATCGAATTTTGGTGTATGACTCCCTATAACTTGTATGTTCATGGTATTCTTGTGCAGTTGAGTGTTGAAGTAGGACCTAGTGTTGTCGGAGGATTTTTCTTATTAACCACTTTTTCTCT
Source organism: Viscum album (assembly GCA_963277665.1). Taxonomy (NCBI): domain Eukaryota; kingdom Viridiplantae; phylum Streptophyta; class Magnoliopsida; order Santalales; family Viscaceae; genus Viscum; species Viscum album. Next base: position 393,515,193 of record OY728151.1, on the reverse strand, counting down.
TAAGATTTTACTAGTGAGTGTATTGGATCATCTAGTTTAGATATTACTCTATTTACAGGGGAGTGAAGACATTAGGGGTATGCCACATGCTTTCCCTGTCTAGATTCTGATGGTTGGATGAGTTTAATCACCTACTCTATTTTTCAACACCTTGCGTGCTCAACCTAATCCCTGATACACCATTTATTAAATAAAATATGAGGTGATGGATCCCCCAAGAACATAACTACATGAATCACTATCGATTAATATAAGTACTAGTCTTTTCCCTAAGAATTTGGAGACTCTATCCTCTAGGAGAGCGCTTTGTGTTTCACTTAGTCCACTAGTGTCTTAGGGGCGTATTCACTAAGAGAAACATGAACCTAAGATAAGGACAATGGCTTGAATTTTAAAAATGATATAGTATATACTCTGAAAAGAAGCAATGTTATAACAGAATCCATTAGTAAGAAGCCCCAGGCTCTCCAAATGTGGGATGTTTCAGAGCAGTTAGCTTCCCTGCAGCTGACCCCGGTGGGACAAGAGTGTATTATTTTCTTCAGTCAATGGTGTGGACTCCTTCACATCCCATGAATGTCTGAGAGTCTCAATTTTGAGACATTGATGATGAAATCCTTCATTAACAAACACCGTTAAAGGGTTTCACCATAAGGATTTTCTAATGGATGAAATTTCAAGACCCTATTCTAGAGAAAAAACAGTGATTCCAATATTGATGTAGGTGGTAACATTTTATTCATGAAGGAAAACTTTCCCCTATGTTTATTTGGGACGTTCGAGATCATGAAAAGGGATGGAAGTGTTTCTTACCGATTTTCCCTACCCCAAAAGCTGGAGTGGGCACATGATGTCTCCCTTGTGTTGTAGCTGATTAGATGTAAGCATTTTCCTATGCACGTTACTGACAAGATCTGACCTTATGAGGGATGACCATCCAATTGATTTTATTTTAGTACCAGTATGGAATCAGGCATGTTTTCCTAGGAGTGGGAGAGCTAGGTATGAGCAATGTATCCTTATTTTTTTCCTTATTTTTTCTTTTCAAGGATGAAAATTTTGATGATGGGAATGATGTCGAGATACCCTTTCTTCCTTGTAAGAATTTTGATGATTTCTACATATATTTCTTGATTCAGGCACTAAGACATCATGCAATTTAGAGGCCCCTTATTCTTAGAATAAATTATAAAAAAAATATTAATTATTTTATATTATTCACATGGAGGAATGAAAATATGTAAAGAGTCGGAATTTCCATGTAATTTTTTTAATTAAATGGGAATTTTATGATTCTGTCAAAATTGATAGCATGTGATTCTGAGGCCCAGAGTGCCCAGAATGAATTTCAGAACATTTTTTCAAGTACGTTTAGTAAACGTGCGAGTGGGGTTTTGTAACTTTTGAACTATTGCTATAAATTAAAATCGGACGACACCGTTTAACTCACAGCATAGGTATTTGCTTAAGGAGAAATTCAACTCAAAGGTAGTTGGTCAAAGGTGATTGTTATTTTTTGTCTTTTTTGTGAATTAATAAAATAAAATAAAAATGTTTAGCATTTTTATTTGTTGAAACATCCCACATGTGTGTTATAGAGGTGGGGACCACCTGAACTAAAACCTTCCACATGGGTTATAGAGGTGGGGACCATCCGAGCCTAAAACCCCCAATTTTAATTCTTAAAGGTGGGGACCAACTGAACCCTCATAATGGGAGAAACTATTAAACTCCCTCTTTAATGTGGTGAAGCCTCTTGACCTTCCTCAATATTAATTATTCCAACACCTCTTGATTAATGTTCCCAATTCAAATTAAATTAATAAAACCTAATTTAATTTATATTGGATATTCTTTTGTTGGGAGAAGTGTTGGAAAAGAAATTGGAGAAACATATACCCTCACCAACGATGAACACCTCCCAATTAAGAACGTCCAACGGAGATCAAAGAAGAAGAAAACCAACAGCCAGATAGATCTGAAACACCATGCAGAGGCAACCAATATAGGGATTCCTAAATAAAAATGAACCAACAATCTAGGGAAATGCATACTTCACCAACTTCACCCCTTCCAATGTCAATGATCAATAATGTATGGGTTTAATTCTACGTGAATAATATTTCCCATGTTCTTCCCTTCTAAAAAAATAATGCAGATCAAATCTCTCTAATTAGTTGATCCACAGATGTTTTCTTTTGTGGGTTTTCGAATAGTGATTCAGAAAGGTTTTGTGGTTTTATGTTTTAAATATCCTCCATACATGTTCTTGATTCAAAATTTGTGAACCGCTTTCTACTGCCCTAACGCGGAGGGTACGAGACAAACAAATAGGGCCCAACCCCCCGCAAAAATTATGGTTCTTTTGTATTTTCTTCGCGATGGTGATGGAGAATAGTGCCAATGTTTGGCACTTGTGGAACTCGGGAACCATAGTTGGCACCACAACCTGTCATGACGAAGGCGACAAAAGGAGAGCAGCAGGTCAAACCAGCCACTGGAAAAGGCACGAAACGCGACCGCACCACCCGGCCAGCCACAGCGGACCGCTTCAATGCTACCACCGCCACCCCATGTCCTCGCCTCCCAGCAGCCCTCTGTTACCCCTATGGATTCACTATCTGGTGACCCTCTGTGGCCCTCGTGGCCTCACCGCCCAATGGTCCTCCACAGCACCCATGGCCTCACCGCCCAGTGGCCTCAACACCTCGCGGCCCTCCGCGGCCCCGGTGGCCTCACCATCTCGCGGCCCTCCGTGGCCCCTACAGCCTCAAACCCTATGGCCCATTATGTCCCCCATAGCCTCACTGTCGTCACATCCTCCGCGCCACACTCGTGGCCTCATGCTACTATGCAGCCCATGCACCACCCAACACTGGCCATGCCGGTCCCATAGTGGGTCAGGCCAGACCCAACAGATTGGGCCGGACCCAACAGGCCAGGCCAAACCCAACAGGCCGGGCCGAACCCAGTGGGTTGGGTCAACCCAAACTGGGTTGGGTCGTCCTAGGCCGGGTCCGGCTGGGTCAGACCGGACCCGGACCACCCACAAGCTTTTTTCTCTATCGACCATAAGTTTGGAACCAGGCATCCGTTTGAAAAACCGTCAATGGCGCTATAAACCTTGGAGCGAGATGATCCCTTTGGTATACCCCACCTGATATTTGGATAAAGTTGGGATACAGTTAGGTTGGATCATGCACAAATCTAACCGGGCCCTTGGGACTAAAAGGATAATAACCTACTGACCGGGCGTCCTATTGACGCACCATCTATTTCTTCGAGACCCCTATGACGGGGCGGTCCTTTGAGAGGCTTTTTTGTGGAACATTGTAGCAGTTGTATTATCGACTAGTGGCTTGGGAATAGGATCCTCCTAGAGATGAGCAAGCTTAGTGCAAGAACCCAGTAGATGGATATGACAAGAAGAATGAATAACAATCTACTGTGGGTCAGCACCGAGTGATTCTGTGTGGGTCAGCACCGAGAAATCCACTGTGGGTTAACACCGAGCGATCTTGTGTGGGTCAGCACCGAGGGATCCAATGATGGTCAGCACTGAGCGATCCTATGTGGGTCAGCACCGACCAATCCTCTGGGGGTCAGCACCTAGTGATCCTTTGTGGGTCAGCACCTGGCAATCCTGTGTGGGTTAGCAACGAGTGATCATGTGTGGGACAGCACCAAGCTATCCTATGTGGGTCAACACCGAGCGATCCTATGTGGGTTAGCACTAATCCATCCTATGAGGGTCAGCACCTAGCGATATTGTGTGGGTCAGAACTGAGCGATCATGTATGGGTCAGCACCAAGAAATCCTAAGTGGGTCAGTATCTAGAGATCATGTTTGGCTCAACGATGAGAAATCCAATGAGGGTCAACATCTAGCGATACTATGTGGGTCAGCACCAAGCGATCCTTTGTGGGTTAGCAATAGAGCCTCTTAATAGAGTAAGATGATTCATTAGATAAATCTAATAATTTTTACTTACATACCTATGTTATAACTGATGTGAGCTGAGTCAGTACCTTTGTGGTATTCTTCTGTGTGGCGTAACTGTGTGGTACTTACCATTGTGGTGTTCTTCCCATTGTGGAACATATGAGATTTGGGATTTTGAGTTAGACTATGTGTTTCTTCATTATTGAGATGGGTATACATGATAACATAGGTATATGTATGGGAATATACCTAAGTAGGGTTGTCACTGGTTTATATGCTTTGTGGTTTATGCTTGGTGGATTTGGTGAGACCTTGAGGGTCTAAGGATCCCTATTGAGTATCGTTATAATAACCCTAGCATGATCTATGGCTACACCTCATTGTCTTTGGTGCAGAAAAAGGAAAACGCTGACGGGGGACGAGAGTACCAGGAATAGAGGTATATTGGAGGTGGAGCTTAGATGAGGCATACCGTAGAGACGACTGTTTGAGAGTTGTACCTACCCTTCAGGTAGGATCCTTGGTAGGTGATCAAAGGAGAAGTTCCAATTTATTTATACTTTCAGTTACTTGTTCATTCCAGTTAGGATTCTATTCTGACCCCTTTTTCTTTATGTACTAACTATGTTTACTATTAAGTTTACTTGAGTTCGTTTCTTACTGTGTTATTGATTGTGTGTGTTTATAGGTTATAATGGAAATGCCTTCCTGGTTTTAGTGAATACGCCTTCAGTGCTAGTCGGCAGCCCCTAGCCTATGGACGATGGGTTTGGGGTTGTCATGGAATGAGCCTCTGGGGACGGGTCATGACAAATTGGTATCATTGGATTTAGTTATACCATAATACATAGGACTCTGATCTTTTTTTAACGACAATAGTGTTAAGTGTAGTAAGTGTGGTTATCAATTTTGGGAATCCAGTGTTGGTGCAACGGCTGGCGTATCCATACACTAGGACCCTCACTTATCATTTCTGACACAGTTCATGGAATCACTTATTATGTTTGGGTTTTGAAGAGTTTTATTTTTGATCTCTTTGAGTCCGTTCAAAAGGTATAAATTATTGAATGTGGCACACCTCTTTCTTTTTATGATCCTTCCATGCAGATAGCAAGCTACGATTCCAAATATAGTACACACTGATTGACCACTAAGCGATGAGGCCTCGGTGTAGGGCCCTCTTCTAGTAGAGGCACCATCGGAGGCACCAATGGTACCATTACCCATGGGGCCACCAATGCCACCATCCACAACAGCAGAGGGTGGATGTATCTTGAGCGCATTGCATGAGTTCTAGTGTTAGAGGCCACCTAGGTTCAAGGGAGAGATGGAAAAATAGGTGGATGTGGATTGGCTGGAGGCTGTGGTGATAGTCTTCTGACTAGTAGGGACACCAGCTGATCTAATGGTGATCCTTGCCGCTAGTCTTCTACGGGTAGCAACAGTCAGATGGTGGAGCTTGATGCTCCCGGATCACGAGGAGGTGACGATTCTCTGGGTAGACATCGAGAGCCTGTTTCGAGCATAGCTTGTTCCAGCGACTCTTCATGCAGTGTGTATAAAGAGGCTTCGTCATCTGCAGTAGGGAAAAATGACTTTGGCTTAGTACTCTGTGAGGTTCACTACACTCTCACGCTACTCTAATAATATGGTGTGAGACCCATTCTTAAGGGCCCAAACCTTTGATCAGGGACTCAGATGGGAGATCAGGGCTTCGATGATATTTATTAGCATCCTGACGTAGGCGGGGGGTTTTAGAGAGAGCCCACATAGTGGAGAGTTTCCTTGCTAAGAAGTCACCAGTAGCGAGACCCACCACTAGTCAACACGTAGCGGAGCCATCTACAGCTAGTAGTAGACAGATGTCGTGGAGGTTCAAGAGTAGCAGACCTATAGGTGGACGACCAAAGGATTCAGGGATGGTTGTGCGGGGAACCCGAGTCAGAGCCATTCATGCCATGAGTGGGCATTGTTACGCATATTACGGGAAGGGTCACATGGCTCGTGACTATCCAAACTTCTATACGGATGATCAGAAGATAGTTGAAGTACCGCTCAGTAAGAGATAGTGGTTCAACTGAGGAGGTTCGTAGGGAGAAGGTGGAAATGGATGAGGAGCTTGTCGCGCATTTGGCGGTGGGCGGCGATTCAAGATGTTACTGGCACCACCACCAGGTGGTCCACCCTGACCATAGGGAGTAAGAGGACAGTGGCGAGCTCAGCTCTAGGAAGCTGAGGCCTACGATCACGTTGCTATGTAGATGATATGTGGTATGATATGTGTTTAGTCCACCTTAGCTGCAGTACTTATAGACACAAGATCCAATCATTCATTTATTGCCTCTTCCCTCGTTCAGAGTTCATCGATTTTGATTGAGTCATTGGCTCAATCCTTACGGCGAGAGACTCCTACGAGAGCTAGTAGTGTAAGATTACATTAAGAGACAAGTGCTTCGTCTAGGATCTCCTAGTAGTGATGTCGAGGCCTTATGATGTCATATTGGGTATGGACTAATTATCTATAGTCCATGATCATATTGACTATGTTAGGCGCAAAGTGCGGTGTGTCCGCACAGATGGGACCAGGTTTACCTTCGCCGGTGAGAAGCGAGCCTTTTCAGCAATGGGTGGACTTACCTGGAGGAGAGTGCAGCCAATCACTCATCATTTGGCTAGCCTTACCGTCATATTAGTTGATATGGAGAGTCCAAGATATTCTATAGTGGTGAACTAGTACACTGAGGTATTCCCCAATGATGTTCTGGGTCTACCTCCTCACAGACAGGTGGACTTTTACATTGAATTGTTGTAACACCCCTATATTTTATGAAAAATGTTCTTTTTAATTTCATTGATGTCTTGTGTTTTACGGTACACCAAAAGGATCTTTCACTACACGCATCCCTGAATTGGATTACATTACACGCAATCGCGACCTTCCACAATAGCGTGTGTTGTACGCAATACCGAGTTTCGCTAAACAATGATATGTTATATAAACTAACCGTTATGAATATTAATACCCAAATTTTTAAATTTTATAAATTTTATATTTAGAAATGGACTTCATTTTTGTATTTGGAATATCGAAATTATCATAGAGTGAATTTTTGGTATTTTTCTGAAAACATTCAAAATTTGATGAATAGTAAAAACACTAGGTTACTATTTAAAAACCAACTTTTTATTTAAAAAATTATTTATTTTATTTAAATTTATTTTAGGTCAAAATTGATAAATAATACCTATATATGTTCAATTTTATTCATTGGAGTCATTTTATAATAATTTTAGATATATAAAATTTTTATTGAACTTTTCACCGTCTTTTACCCACCTCCTTGGAAAATTTGAAAATTTACATAAAAATTCATTTTACCACTTCTGTGACTATAATTTCTAAAATCCAAGAGACACGGTTAATTACAAGGAGTAAAATTTTGTTCAATAAGATAAATATGTTTTTGGTGAATAGTAAATTTTTTTCTTTTACCACGGTTAAAATTAAATAGGGTAATTAGGGGTAAAATGATATTACTATTACCCTAACACATGTCCTAATTCTATTGGATAAGTGAAATTCAACCAAAAATAGCCTTTGTAATAAAATATTACCCTTTAGGTCCACTTGGATTGGATTAAGACATTTATTATTATTTTATTTAAAAAAGAGTTAAAATGGTTAAAATCAATGTTTAATAACTAAAACATTTTTAATATTGGTTTATACATAAGATAAATTCTAATATAAATATTGATTAGAAATATTAAAATATTTCATACCTAATGGTATTTTATTTATAATTTGTAAACATTATATAATTTAATTTTTTTATGACACAATGGTGATGTAGTAATTATCTAAATAAAAAAATATTAAAATAAATGATATTATAAATACCCAAAGAAATGTAATTTGAGACTTTTTATGAATTACACTAATTTTATAGCTTAATATTACATGTAATAATTTATTTAATTAACTTTATTTGGACTAATCATTCTGTTATGATTTTCACAAAAATCAATTACCAAATAGTGTCAAAATTGTCATTAAATAGTTTCTAAAACAAATATTATATTATTAATTGTTATTATATTACTAAAAATCTAAGGTTCGGAGAAATGACTTATATGAGGTTATGTATATTAATAATGAACAACTTGGGGTTCGTTTGTCCTGTTATAGTATGTTTATTAACATTATAGTGTAAGAAAACAAGAAGACATAGTAAAAGTAAAATTATTTAACTTAGAGTTAAATCTAAATGATAAGGTTAAAATAGTAACCTAAACATGTCTAAAATCTATTGGTTGAAATTATTTCGACCCATCCCCACATTATCTTTGAAATAAATCAATTTAGAGCTATTATAAACCGAATATGACTTTATTATAAAATAATATTTTCAGTTTTTCCAAAAGTGCCCCTCTCCTCCATTATAAAAAGGGCACCTCTTCCCTCTTCACTTCACACAATTTTTAGCCATGAAGCTCGGACAACCCCTGACAAATTACCTTATAATATTACCTATAAGTATTATAGAGGTTCTGGACTCATCAAAAGACCAACCCTAGTGGCTTAAGAGGAGGTTAAGAAGAGGCGCGTCAAAGAAGAGGTAATATCCTTTACTGATTCTTTCCAATTTATTCCTTCTTCTACTTCTTCTTCTTTATTTGTTTCATCGTAAATTAATAAAATACATATCAATAATATACTTATATGTTATTATAAATATGAAAAAAATATAATTTCATCTTATATCCATCCTACGGAAACAAAATCACCGTGCGTGAGTACGTACATAATACGGTCTCCACGCCGTGGTGTAATCTGTTTTCCACCACCACCTTACTTGGATGTGTATAATGGGGTAAATAAATAAATATATATGATTATTGTAAAGTGATATTTATTCTTAAATATTATACATACACTTCAATACAATTCCATGATCAAGGGAATGATATCATCGCTCGTGCGTATGTAAGGACTACCGTCTCCACGAACGCGTTGAGATTCATTTTCACTGATTAACCATTCAAGTATGATTATAAAGTATATATAATAAATAATCATGAAATATATTACATAATAATGATACTGGATTTATTTACATATATGTTTCATTTATTTAATTCAATTTAATTCAATAAGGAAACAAAAACAGCGTTCATGCGTACGTAAGGCCTACCGTCTCCATGAACTGTGTATTTATTTACATTTATATATCTATTATATATATATACTCAATATATATATGATATATAAATCATTATTTACATTCTGGAATTAATTAAATCAAGATATAAGTAATAATAATATCAAGAACAATAAGTCCAAACACGTACGATAAATAAAACGATTTTACCCAAAACGCTGCTTTAACATGGAACTTACAAAATAAAGGGTAATATAAAGTCATAAGTGAGCCATATATGATATCATAAAAATTAAGATGAATCTTTAATAAGTCAATGACATTATTTAAATCATTATACAGGAGGTTTGGATACATACGAATCATATCGGACCTAAGGTAAGGGATAACTATTCCAATCTCGTTCTTATCTGAGATTGTTATTTGTAAGTATTTTCTGGGGTTATTGTTATTATCCATGACCATGTTTTCTAAAAATGTTTTAATGTATTTTTAAATTCTTTTTTACCCATTTTTTAAATTTACGACATGTTATTAAAGGAATCTTACTTTTGTTTACCACATGATGAGATTTTTGACTTTTCCGACAAAAGTACGAGAAGAATGTTATTTTTAACTTATACAGCATGAATGGATTTTTACGGTTTCATATTGCCTCATTTTCATGAATATTACCCTACAAGAATTTATGAATATTTTCAATAAAATAAATTTCTTTTAAAATTTCATGGAATTCTGTGAAAAGAAAATGATTTCGAAGAAGAAAGGATATTTTCCTCAAGAATTTATTTCAAGTGTTTTATCAAAACCATTTTCCATCTAAGATGAAATTGTTTCATATGTGTATGTTTCAATTATAATGTCTCTATGATTTACATGGTTTCACTTTTCTTATGATTAAATATCCATTTTTTTATATGGATTATGTGATAATTGGATGATTCTTATGAAACCCATTTTATTCATTGTGTTATGATGAATGATTTAAGTTTATTTTGTGGCACAAGTAAGAATGATTTAAATATGAGATGGGTGGGACTTATATCTCCCTCCAATGCATTGGGTAAAGATTTATATCTCATGAGATAGACATGGCTCGAATGGTAAGTTAATCTGATTCTATGTTACAGGACTGGAACGAGGAGTGAACTCGATTCAGAAAGGGACTTTTTCCACTAAGATGGTTTTGGCAGCAATGCCTTGGGTACTATTGAAATAATATCATGTGATTAATATTTTTCCACAATTAAATGTTTTATTCCCATGTTATTTTATCATGATTGATGTTCCTTTATGATCTATGCCTTACGTACTTCCAAGATTTATTTCACAACTCATGATTTTGATGTTTAAACATTATGTTCATGTTTTGAAGTTCAAATGTATATGGTTTGTTTTATTTTTTATCCATGCATACCCTTACTAAGAATTTTAGATCACCCATTATATGTTTTCTTTTCCAGAGGTAATAAAAGAAAGGTTTTACGTAAGAAAAAAAGGGATGATCTTAATGGGAGATGTTGAAGATCCTTCACCAAGACTAGAAGATTATATTCTCTGTTTCAAAAGACACTAAACTATTACGGTCCTTTGGTCTCTGTTTTTTTTATGTATTATGTATTCCGAAAAATTAATGTAATGTCCATGTACGTCAAGATTTGGGTCTCAACAGTTGGTATTAGAGGAAAGGTTTAGATAACCTTTGGGAACTAGGATGCGAAAACATTAGTGAGATCCCTATAGATATTTCTAAGGTATGTATAGGGATGTCCCTAAGGTTAAGTATATGTATAGGTTAGAGTCCTAGAATTATGTTGACGATCATGAATAACCAAGGGTGAACCTTTGGTGTCATGGATTAATGAGTTTTTGATAAGTTAGACATCCCACAAGTGACTTTTTATGATTATGTGGTTCCTCGTTATTTTAAATGTTTCTTACACTATGGTTTCTTGTCTTAGTCAATGGAAAGAACAATAAGGAATTCAGTTAACATTGATTCCAATGAAAAAATTGGTGACTATGATCAACGAAATTGTGAAATTCCTGGAGAGTAAGTTATTGTGATTATGTTGAATCAGATATCTTGATATATGATTAACAAGGTGAACATTAATTGTATTCCTAAGACATAAAATAAGCGGAAGATGGAATTTTATGCATGTTCACATGGTGAGGATCATAGAGAAAGGAAGATTGAGATTTCTAAATAAGGGAAGACGAACCTTGAGGAATACCTCAAATGGAGGGGAAGATGTTATCTATATGGAGAAAAGGGTCATAGAGTGACAGACTATTATGCAGTCAAATGTCTTATATGTGGAGAACATGGGCATTACCCAACTCAATGCCCTAACCCAAGAAGTTACTTCTATATCGAGGAAGGACCTATTCCATGAAAATCATTGAAGAGGATTGATTGACAGGATTATGTGTTGGAATTAAATAATAATTGTGTTGATGTACTTCTATAGTATATTGAAATATCTGTTTATTGGTCCATAGTGGTTTTCAATAAGAATATGGTACTGGTAACCATGAAAAGTGAATCAAATATTTTGTATAGTAGATGATATTCTCATAATGAATGAATAAGGATAAAATAATATGATTGATAGTATTCATGAGCTAATGATTGATATAAGGACTAAGTGATATCATGGTTTGAGTATATAGAAATTTGGGGATTTTGGTATGTGGAAAGAGTTAACTTTTGAATACATTCATGTTTTTACTAAGGTTCAATGTGTATTAACCATTCAAGAGAATACATGATTAAGGTATTCACATGTTTGTAATGTGACCAACAAGATATATCATATGACATATGGGGGATAAATGATGGTATTCACATGATCGGTAGATGAAATTTCTAGTAATTTTTTTCTTTATACTATGAGCTTGGACAAATGTATATTGGATAATCCAAAATATTGGAATGAATTATGTTGGAAATAAGTCATTATTGTTTAAGGCTAGAAATTTTCTTGATATTATTGATGGAATGTTATAATAGTGTAGTTTGAGAAAAGAGAGAACATGCAGAACGAGCGACAACCAGTCGCGTTGGACAAGGCTGTGGGAATCGAACCCACAACCGAAGTACAACATGCTTTTATCACCTACCACTGGCCTACATAAAGTCCCTGGTTTGTAGAAGCTAGTTTTATTATATTAAGCGGTGTGATATATGACCTATAAGTCAATTTTAGGAACCATATATGATTAATCTCACTATAGATGGACTTATGTATATTAAATAACTTTTATTATCCTTTTGTTTGAGGCAAATGGAATGACCTATCATTCTATCGCATGATCTGCTAACACTTCATGGAAGAAAAATTAAACTTGATTTCTTTAAGATATGATGTTTAAATTGTTCATGGCACAAACAACTGTAATATTGTACCAAAATCAAGTAAGTATTTCTTTTAATTCAATAATTCTTCAACTTTAGGGAAATGATTATGAATACAAAAAAAATGTTGTCATAGTGTCCTTATATCCAATGAATTAGATGGTACCTTAAATCATCACAAATTTATGGCTTTGTGATTCTTGGCTTTTTCATAGCCATGTTCTCTACCACTCTCCTCTAGAACATGATGGTTAGATTTCTCTTCCATAAAAAAATTTTCATATATGTTCGCTTATGAGGAAACCCAGTGAGTAGTTAATTTGGGTAACTATTATGTTTCATACATTAGTTTTTAAAGTTAATTTTTGGTATTCCTTTTTATTATGTAGGTTTCTATTAAAGAATATTTCGAGTAGTAAACCATTTATAACCCCGACGAATTTCGAGGGCGAAATTCATTTTAATGGGGGTAGAATGTAAGACCCCGAGATTTTATAAATTTTTTTTATTTCATTTTTGTCTTGTGTTTTACGCTGCACCAAAAGAAGCATGCACTACATGCATCCCTGACATGGATTTTATTACACACAATCTCACCCTTCCATGATAGCGTTTTTTGTACACAATACCGAGTTTCACTAAACAGCTATATTTTATATAAACTAGCCGTTATGAATAGTAATACCCAATTTTTGAAATTTTATAAATTTTATCTTTCTAAATGGACTTCATTTTTGGATTTGGAATATAAAAATTATCCTAGGGTGAATTTTATGTATTTTTTTGAAAATGTTCAATTTTTGATGAATAGTAAAAACACTAGGTTACTATTTAAAAACCGACTTTTTATTTAAAAAATAATTTTTTTTATTTAAATTTCTTTTAGTTCAAAATTTATACCTAATACCTATATAAGTTCAATTTAATTAATTGGAGTCAATTTATAATAATTTTAGATATATAAAAATTTTATCGAACTTTTCACAGTCTTTTACCCACCTCCTAGGAAAATTTGAAAATTTACATAAAACTTAATTTTACCGCTTCTGTGAGTGTAATTTCAAAAATCCCAGAGACACGGTTAATTACAAGGAGTAATATGTGGTTCAGTAAGAAAAAAATAATTTTTTATGAATAGTATCTTTTTTACTTTTATTTACCATAGTTAAAAGTAAATAGGGCAATTAAGGGTAAAAATGATAATACTGTTACCCTAAAAATGTCCTAATTCTATTGGATAAGCGTAATTAGACCAAAAAAAACCTTTGGAATAAAATATTACCCTTTAGGTCCACTTGAATTGTATTAGGACATTTATTATTATTTTATTTAAGAAAGAGTTAAAATGGTTAAAATCAAGGATTAATAAGTAAAACATTTTTAATCTACGGTTATACATAAGATAAATTCCACTATAAGTATTTATTATAAATCTAAAAATATTTCCTACCTAATGGTTTTTTATTTATAATTTTTATACATTAAATAATTTAATTTATTTATGACACAATGCTGATGCAGTAATTACCCAAATAATAAAATATTAAAATAATTGATATTATAAATAACCAAATAAATGTAATCTGAGACTTTTTATGAATTCCACTAATTTCATAGGTTAATATGGAATGTTATTATTGATTTAATTAACATTGTTGGATGTAATCATTCTGTTATGATTTTCACAAAAATCAATTACCAAATAGTGTCAAAATTGACATAAATTTTTTTTTAATAAAAATATTATATTATTAATTGTTATTATATTCCTAAAAATCTAAGGATCGAAAAAATGACTTATATAAGGTTATATATATTAATAATGAACCACTTGGGGTTCTTTTGTCCTGTTATAGTATGTTTATTAACCATATAGTGTAAGAAAACAAGAAGACATGGTAAAAGTTAAATTATTTAACTTAGAGTTAAATCTAAATGATAAGGTTAATATAGTAACCTAAACTTATCTAAAACCTATTAGTTGAAATTATTTCGACACATCTCCACATTTTCTTCCAAATAAATAAATTTGGAGCTATTATAAACTGAATATTACTTTATTATAAAATAATATTTTAAGTTTTTTCTAAAGTGACCCTCTCATCCCTTATAAAAAGGGCACCCCTTCCCTCTTCACTTCACACCATTTTGAGCCTTGAAGCTCGGAAAACCCTGATAATTTCCCTTATCATCTTCCCTAGAAACATTATAGTGGTTTTGGTCTCCTCAAAAGACCAAACCTAGTCCCTTAAGAGGAGGTTAAGAAGAGGCGCGCCAAAGAAGAGGTAATATCCTTTACCTATTCTTTCCAATTTATTTCTTCTTCTACATATTATTTTTTATTTGTATCATCATAAATTAATAAAATTAGTATCACTCATATACTGATATGGTATTATAAATATTAAACAATACAATTTCTTCTTCTATCCATCCTACGGAAAGAAAATCTCCGCGCGTGCGTACATACGGAATATCGTCTCCACGCTGTGGTGTAATTTGTTTTCCACCACCACCTTACTTGGATGGGTTTAATGGTGTAAATAAATAACTATATATGATTATTTTAAAGTGGTATTTATTCTGAAATATTATTCATACACTTAAATACAATTCCACGATCATGGGAATTATATCATCGCTTGTGCGTACGTACGGACTACCGTCTCCACGAACACGATGAGATTCATTTTCCATGATTAACCATTCAAGTATGATTATAATGTATATATAATTATTAATCATGAAATATATTACATAATAATTATACTGGGTTTATGTACATATATGTTTCATTTACTTAATTCCATTTAATTCAACAAGGAAACAAAAATAGCGTTCATGCGTATGTACGACCTACCGTCTCCATGAACGGTGTATTTCATTTCATTTATATATTATATATATATATATACTGAATATATATATGATATATAAATCGTGATTTACATTCTGGAAGTATTAAAATCAAGATATAAGTAATAATAATATCAAGAGCAACAAGTCTAAACACGTACGATAAATAAAACGATTTTACCCAAAACGCTGCTTTAACAATGAACTTACAAAATAACGGGTAATATAAAGTCATAAGTGAACCATATATGATATCATAACAATTAATATGATTCTGAAATACGTCAATGTCATTATTTAAATAATTATACAGGAGGTTCGGATACGTACGAAGCATATCAGACCTAAGGTAAGGGATAACTATTCCAATATCGTTCTTATCTGAGATTGTTATTTGTAAGTATTTACTAGGGTTATTGTTATTATCCATGCCCATGTTTTCTAAAAAAAATTCATATTTTTTAA
Source organism: Viscum album (assembly GCA_963277665.1). Classification (NCBI taxonomy): domain Eukaryota; kingdom Viridiplantae; phylum Streptophyta; class Magnoliopsida; order Santalales; family Viscaceae; genus Viscum; species Viscum album. The sequence goes on along the minus strand of OY728151.1, from coordinate 393,499,406 downwards.
TGTCCTTTTTAACCATTTTTTAAATTTACCACATGTTATGAAAGGAATCTTAGTTTTGTTTACCATACAAGGATGTTTTTTACTTTTCCGACAAAAGTACGAGAAGAATGTTATTTTTAACTTATATGGAATGAACCTAATTTTTTGGTTTCATAACGCCTCATTTTCATGAATCTTACTCTACAAGATTTTATGAATATTTTTAACAAAATACTTTTCTTTTAAAATTTCATGGCATTTTCAAAAAAATACTATTCTTTTAAAATTTCATGGCATTTTGGGAAAAGAAAATGATTTTGAATAAGAAAGGATATTTTCCTCAAAAATTCATTTCAAGTGTTTTATCAAAAACATTTTCCAGCTAAGATGACATTATTTTATATGTGTATGTTTCAAGTAAAATGTATCTATGATTTACATGGTTTCACTTTTCTTATGATGAAATAACCATTTGTTTTATATGGATTATGTGATGATGGGATCATTCTTATCAAAACCATTATATTCATTGTGTCATGATGAATTTTTTATGTTTATTATATGGCACAAGTAAGAATGATTTCAATATGAGATGGGTGGGACCTATATCTCCCTCCAATGCATTGGGTAACGATTTATATCTCATGAGATAGACATGGCTGGAATGGTAAGTTAATCCAGTTCAGTGTTACAGGACTTGAACGAGGAGTGAACTCGATTCAGAATGGAAATTTTTCCACTAAGATGGTTTTGGTAGGAATGCCTTGGCTACTATGGAAATCATATCAGGTACTTAATGTTTTTCCACAATTAAATGTTTTATTCCCATGTTATTGTTTCATGATTTATGTTCCTTTATGATCTATGCATTACCTACTGGCATGATTTATTTCACAACTCTAGATTTTGATGTTTAAACATTATGTTCATGTTTTGAAGTTCAAATGTATATGGTTTATTTTTTACATTCTTACCCTTACGGAGCATTTGAGCTCACCCTTTATATGTTTTCCTTTCCTGAGGATATAAAGAAAGGTTTTAGGTAAAAAAGGGGAAGATCTTTATGGGATATGTTGAAGATATTTCTCCAAGATTAGAAGATTATGTTCCAAGTTTCCAAAGACACTAAACTATTACAATCCTTTATTGTCTGTTTTTGTTAAGTATTTTGTATTCCGAAAAAGTAATGTAATGTCTATGTACGTAATGTTTGGGTCTCTACACTTGTACACTAGAACGACACTGATATGTACACCAGCGTATTGTATGGCTCCTGTGGAGCTTTTTGAGCTTCAGGTACAACTGGATGACTTACTAGGGAAAGGTTCAATTCGGCCCAGTGTTTCTCCTTGGGTAGCCCCAGTTTTTTTCTCCATGAAGGAGGATGGGATCATGAGACATTGTGTTGACTATCAATGCCTACATAAGGTGACCTTGAAGAAAAATTACCCACCTCCAAGGATTGATGACCTCTTTGATCAGATGAAGGGAGCATGGTGGTTCTCGAAGATAGACCTCAGATCAGGCTATCATCAGCTTAGAGTACGACATGAGGATATGAAGAAGATAGCTTTTAGATGTCGTTACAACCACTATGAGTTATTGGTTATTCCATTCTGTGTAACCAACACTCCAGTAGTGTTAATGTGACTCATGAACAATATCTTTTAGTCATACCTTGATCGCTTTGTAGTAGTCTTCGTCAATGACATACTGATCTACTAAACTACTAAGGAGGAAGATGAATATCATTTGCAGATAGTGCTAGAAAGAATTTGAGATCACCAAATTTATGGTATGATCTCTAAGTGATAGTTCTAGATCCGTGAGGTTCACAGTCTGGGAAACGTCATATCAGATGATGGAGTTGCAGTAGACCCAACAAAGATTGAGTTGATACTTGAATGATAGCCACCCAGCAGGGTGACTTAGGTACAAAGTTTCTTGTATTTGGCTGGATACTACCAGAGGTTTGTTCCATATTTCTCCAGTGTTACAGCACCTCTATCAGCATTTAAGTAGAAGGGGAAACCCTTCATTTTGTCGTAGAGATACCAGTGGAGTTCTCTGGAGCTGAGGTAGAGGCCGACTAGTGCACCCATCTTGAGGCTTCCGGAGGAGGGCGTAGGGTACATAGTATTCTATGACACATCAGGGACCAGGCTCAGATGTGTCCTGATGAAGGATTGACCAGTGATCGCAATTAGTTCTCGACAACTGAGACAACCTGAGCATAATTACGGTACCCACGAACTATAGTCAGAAGCGGTGGTCTTTGCCTTGAATATGTGGTGACATTACTTGATGGATGAATGTTTTATAGTGTACTATGACCATAAGAGTCTCTGGTATATCTTCTTTCAGAAGTACAGGAACCTGAGACAGTGACTTTGTAACACCCCAAGATTTTATAGTGTGTTATTTCTTCAAAATAATTCAATAACTTTCACTACACGCAACACCAAGTTCAATCGCACCATGACTTACCAAACAAGCTGTTCAAAAGAGGTTATGAATAGTGTTAACTAAATTTTAAACTTTATATAATCCTTATAATTTTAGAATCCATATTATGAGTTTCTTAGATATAATGCAAGAACAAATTCATTTTCAGTATTGCACTTTTATCAACTAACCCTTTTTAAATACAATATTTTAAACCTTTTGACTAAATGGGGACATCAAAAAAATTTAAAATGAAACATCCCAAGCTTCCACGGTACGCATTCCTTTGAATAATACAGTAGCGTGTGTTGTACGCAACCTCGAGTTCTAACACACACCACAACTAATTAAACTTGCCGTTGTGAATAGTAATACCTACTTTTTGAAATCATATATATTCAATATTTCAAAATGGACTTCATTTTTAGATTCGGAATATCAAAATTAGCCTAGGGTGAAATTTTGGTACATTTCGGATAACTTTCATATTTTGATGAATAGTGAAAATTACTAAATTTTAATTAAAAACAACTTTTTTAATCAAAATAATTAATAGTGATAAATTATGAATTTGAGTGGTTTTAAAGTATATTTAGAATATATTTTTACCATTTAATATAATGTTGGTCATTGGACATAATTTTACAATTAAACCGAACATAAACAAGTGTCAATCTTTTGATAGTTATTACCTCTTAAAAACACACTTTTTGTTTTGACAGCGGGAATTAATTTTAAATTAATTTCTGCCACTTCTGTGTTTTGAATTTAGGAAAATGGATTCCATATTTGGAATCAGGATGTCCAAATTATGTAAATAGGTAACTTTTATTTTTACACATTTTGAATAATTACTGCGGTAAATATTTTATTTACCATAGTTAAAGGGTAAATCCGGTAAATAAGGGTTAAAAAATAATATTATAATAATACAAAATTACCCTAAAACGTGTCCTAACCTTATTGGTGTACACATACCCGACCATGGGCATCTTTGGGTCTATTTTGGGACCCCATGGATCCACTTCTAAGTGATAATGACACTTTATTTTAATTAAGTCAAAATGAATACAAAAATGACACAAGCATATATCTTTTAGAAGAACAATTTTTACATAGGGTTATACATGTTGGATTTTAGATTATAAATATTCATTAGAAAGATAAAAATATTTCCTACATAATGATATTTTATTTATAATTTTTAGACATTAAATAATATATTTTATTTATGACACAATGATGATGCAGTAATTACTAAAATAGTGAAAAATTAAAATAATTGATCTTATAAATACCCAAATAATTATAATATGAAACTTTTAATGAATTAAACTAATTTTCTATGATAATATGATATATTAGGATTGATTTAATTGACTTTGTTCGAAGTAATCAATCTGTTAGGAGTTTCACAAAAATCAACAATTGAATAGTGTCAAAATTGACATAAAAGAGTTCTTAAAACAAATATTATATTATTAATTGATATTAAATTCCTAAAAATATAAGGTTCGGCCAAGAGACTTATATTATGATAGGTTAATCATTAATGGACCACTTGGGGGTCGCTTGGATGTATATAGTAAGTTTATTAACCATAATATATAAAATACAAAGAGACATTGTAAAAGTGAAACTAATTAACTTAGAGTTAATACTTAAAGATAAGGTTAATATAAGTACCCAAACCTGTCTAAATTCTATTGGATGAGTTTCTTTCGACCTATCCCCACCTCATCATTTGAATAGTCAACTTTGGAGCCTTTATAAACCGAATATGAATTTATTATAAATTAATATTTCTAGCTTTTCCAAAGGTGCCCATCACCCCTCTTATAAAAGGGCACTCCTCCTTCTCATTTCTTCACACCTTCAAAGCCTTTTGGTTCGGCCAAACTCTGCCCAAATACTCTCCCAACATCCCTCAATACAACCTAGAGGCCTTAGTTTGATCAGAAAGCCAACCTAAGGAGCCCTTTTGATCAAATCAAAAGGAAGAACCCGAAGAAGAGGTAATGATTTCACCACCCTTTTCTAAGTTCATTTCTTCTTCCACTTCTTCTTCCTTTGTTCTTACCATTATGAAATAATAACTCCAGTATCTCACATATACTGTGATGTTATTATAAATATGGTACAATCATATTCAGTATTCTATCCACCCTTTGAATAACATGTCACCATACGTGCGTACGTACGGCTTACCGTCTCCACGTCGTGGTGTAATTGTTATTCAATATAATATTATTTGCATGGGTATAATAATGATGTTTAACTCATGTAAATAATAAATATAACATGTTAATTATTCTGTATATATGATATACCATTCATTTATATATTATTTTAATATCAAAAGAATGATATTGTCGCTCGTGCGTACGTACGGACTACCGTCTCCACGAACGCGATGAGATTCATTCTCCATCGTAACCATTCAAGTATAATTATCATTTTATGACTTAAAAATGATGTTTAAGGACTTGATATCATTCTGGATATGAATAATATACAACCTATCCTTTACAAACATGTCTTACGTAACAAAACATATGAAAGAAAACAAGTAAGTTAACACCCGAAACAACGATAATACTAAGATATTATTATCAAATCAATATTAAAAGATCATATATGATATCATATTAATGTATATGATTCTTGTATAATTTAATAACAATTATTTCACCATTATACAGGAGGTTAACCTACCACAACCAAGGAAAAGTACAAGGTAAGGGTTATTTCACAATCTCTTCATTATCCGAGGTTGTATTATACGTAATAATCTACTGGGATCTCTTTATCATCCACATCCATGTTTCTTCGAAATGTATTTCAAAACATTTTTACTATTTACAAGAATATGGGTTAAAATCATTTATACCCTTGTTTGACTTTTTATAAGAGGTTTATAAAGGAATCTTTCCGTCGTTTTCAAAACAAGGTCCTTTTAACCTTTTCGACAGAATTGAGGTAAGAATGTTTTTTTTAACTTATACGGCGGGTGCGGTTATTTTCCGCCGTTATAAAATCGTCGAAGCTTTCCATACAAGCTTATAAGAATATTTTCAAAGAAAATGTTTTATTTTATATGGATCTTAAATGATTTCAAAATAAAAGGAGATACTTCTTTAAAAAGAATTTTGATTTCATCTATGTCAACATCCTTTGATGGATTTTAAGATTATTTGAAGTTGATTTATTATGATACAAAACTTCTATATTGTATTGAAGGTTTTGTGATATGTTTGACTGTGGAAGTGCTATTTTTATACCATTCATAGTTTATGGTGAAATTATTGACATTTCGTATGCTAGTTTTAATACGAATGTTTATGTTATGTTTAAACCTTTTCATATGGGAATGCATTGGACTTAGTAAGTGACGGGTGGAGCCCGCTATAGCTCCTCGATGCATCGGTAGGTCTCATGAGACAAACTAGTGTCTTGGCACAAGGCCTTGACAAAATCTTATTTGTAGTCTTGGCACGAGGCCTTGGCTATGTGGTTATGATAGTCTGGCATTATGCATTCCAACATTATGAAAGTGGTTATTTATTTTTGCATGTGATTATTCGATTAGTAGAATATCCATGTGAATAAGTAAATGGCATTATTTCATTTTATTTATGCCATACCATGTTGAAAGTTCATGTTTAAAAGGCTTTTGTTTTAGTTATACATTGCCTTAAATGTTTATTCTTATTGATGAAAGTTTCCGCTATATTGTTATCCTTACTGGGCATTTGAGCTCACCCCTTTTCTATGTTTTATTTTTCCCAGGAAGTGAAGATGTAAGTTATGAATGACCTGCAGGGATATTATGAGGGGATTGTAGTGTGGACTGTGGAAACATTATGTTGTTGTAGTAGTTTTTGATTTTATGATGTAATGTAAAACTTATGAATATATCTAGTGTTTCCAAGGCTACTAAACCAATCGGTCTTTCGAGATTTGATCTTTCTTGTGATCATGCCAATGTTATGTAATAATGCACCGACTCTAGGCAACTAGGGTCGGGGCGTTACAGACTTTGGGTTGCGTTTCTCCATGAATATTACTTTGAGATAGTATATAATCCTAGGAAGGGGAACATTGTAGCAGATGAACTCAGTAAGAGGTCTGGTATATAGCTACTAGGCGAGGTGATAAAGTAGGTGGCCACTTTTAAAATATCCTTTGTGGATTGGGATGGAGTAGTTTTTCTTCAGTCTCTTATAGTCACACCCCCACTTCATTAGTGAGTAAGGGAGGCGCAGTGTGGGGACACTAACTATGAGGCTAGACGTGCTCATATATCCATAGGGCAGGGACCTGATGGATTTTCTGAAGGTGGGGAGCAAGTCATCCTCTTAAGAGGATGTACCATGGTACCTGTGTCGCTTTGGGAGGAAGTGATGAGGGATTTCCACACATCCCCTCTTGTGGTACATCCAGGAGAGGCAAATATGTACCAGGATCTCCAACGAAAACACTAGTGGCTGGGAATAAAGAAAGCAACAGTAGAGATTGTCTCTCGGTGCCTCACTTGTCTGCAAGTGAAGGTGGAACATCATGTACCACCAGGCTTGGTTCATCCTTTGGAGGTCCCAGAGTGGATGTGGGATGGGATATCAATGGACTTCGTGACAGGGCACCCATGTACATCTAGGGGTCATGACTCGATTGGGGTGATTGCCAACCGACTCACCAAGTCAGCCCACTTCCTATCAATCAGAGAGCAGGGTTCAGTAGAGATCATGAGACGCCTCTATGTGTAGAATATTTCTCGGCTACATGGAGTACCCTCGACAATTGTCTCCGAACGTGATGCATATTTTACTCCCCATCTATGGAAGGGGTTGCAGGAGGCTTTCCAGACGTAGCTTCTTTTGACCACTGCCTTCCATCCTCAGATGTATGGTCATACAAAGAAGACCATTCAAACCCTCAGAGACATGTTTCATGCTTTCATCCTCAACATCTGTTGAAGGTTGGAGGATCAGTTTTCTTTTGGTGGAGTTTGATTACAATAATACTTATCACTCCACCATTGGGAGGACACCTTTTGAGGTGTTGTACGAGTGGCCTTGCAGATTACCTTTGTGTTGGACTGACATTGGGGAGTCAGCACTAGTGGGAACAGAGATTGTATGGGCTACCACAGAGGAAGTGAAGATCATCCATGAGTGGATGAGGACCACACAGAGCTGGCAGAAGTCTTATGCTGACTAGAGATGGAGACCATTATAGTTAGAAGACGGTGACCACGCCTTTATACGGTTCTCCCCCTGATGATGTGTCACGACCCGTCCTCGGGGCCCGTGCCGTGACTACCCCAAGCCCGCCTTCCATAGGCCAGGGGCTGGCGACTAGCACCAAAGGCGTAAAATCCCGATATCTGGGAAGGCATTGCCTTTATAAGAAAACAAGCACCACAGAGTACAAGCGGAAGTAAAACACTAAGTACAAAAAGAAGAGCTGAATAGTAAAAAGGGCCGGAAATACAAGACCAACTGTAAAGTACAACTCGAAAAGGGAAAACAGCGACTGAAAAGTAAAGCTGCTATGTTGAGATGTCCACTGGAAATCCCACCTGAAGGGTGGGTACAGATAGCTCCTCTGCTCCTCGGGTCCCGCCATCCGCTCCGAGTATGTCTCGCCCAGTGGTCCTCCTCCGGGTACCGCCTCGTCGTATAGTCCACCTCCAGGTATCGTCCAGTCCTCGAACCTTCGGCTTCTGTCAGCACTGTCCGTCGTCTGCAACCAACACAACGAGGTGCGGGCATAGCCCGTGCAGGGGTGAGTATAACGATACTCAGTAGGGACCCCGAGACCCTCAAGGTCTCACAAAAACCAACAAGGTTTAACACAAGAAGATCTCAACAGATAAACTCTACTTAGGTATATGCCCATACATATACCTAAGTTATCAAGTAACCCATCTCAATCATGAGGAAACACAAGAATTGTGAAATCGACGGATAACCACTACCCGGGTATATGCCCATACATATACCAAAGTTAGCAAGTGACCCATCTCAATCATTAAGTAACACAGGGTCAAAAGTCTCAGCTCAAACCAGGATTTTCATTATCGAAACCGTAACTGCTGAAGAGCTCCGTCTCTAGAGTGTACAGTGGTCCTGTCACGACTCCGAGGTACTGCTCACTAACCTAAGACTGCTGAAGTACTCCTCCTGTCGAGTACTGCGGGTCTGCTGCCAACTACCAGGCGCTCCGTCCGCTGAGGGTCTGTCGCCAAATACCGGGCGCTACCCAGATAGCCTACTGAGGTACTCCTCCTGTCGAGTACCGCGGGTCTGCTGCCAACTACCAGGCGCTCCGTCCGCCGTGGGTCTGCCGCCAAGTACCGGGCGCTCCGTCCACTGGGCTAGTCGACTCACTCCAAGTCGAGTCGGTCAAGCAGTCGTCAGGTCTCAGCCGGCTACACGGTCTCCGTACTCTGCACGCTCGTCTCCGGGAGGGTCCGCTCCACGAGCTACTGGTCGATACTCCAAGTATCACAAAGTCCCACGAAGAAGTGCCTCAAAGATCCGTCTCGTCACAGGGGTCTCAACGCAACAGACGGCGCGTCGATCGGACGCCCGGTCTGAGAGTAAATAGTCTTTTCGTCCCAGGGGCCCGGTTGGTTTCGTGAGCGAACCAAACCCGGCCGTATCTCAACTGTACCCCGAACTCTCATAGGGTATACTCATAGGGACCGTTTCTCATCGTGATCATCAACGCCGCTGACGGTTCGTCAGACGGACGTCCTGTCTGAAAGATAACAGCTTTTCCGTTCCAGGGGCCCGGTTGGATTTCGGTGCGATCCAACCCGGCCACTAACCAACTGCATCCAAAACTCGGGCGGAGGGTGCCAAAAGTTTCGTATCGTCAAGAGGAAGTCAACGAAACAGACGGCGCGTCAATCGGACGCCCGGTCTGTGAGTTATTGGCATTTTCGTCTCCGGGGCCCGGTTGGTTTTTAAGGAAAAACCAACCCGACCGTACTCCACCTGCGTCCGAACCTCGGGCGGAGTATGCCAAAAGATCCGATTCACTAAGAGGAACACAACGCGACTGACGGCGCGTCAATCGGACGTTCGTGGCTCAAGATATGAGCGTTTCCGCTCCGAAGGCCCGGTTGGTTTCGTGAACGAACCAACCCGGCCGAACTCAAAGTAACCCGAAACCTTGAGTGCGATATATCGAAACGACCGTCTCGATCCAAGGATCGCGTTGCCGCAGACGGTCCGTCATTCGGAGGTCCGAGGCTCAAGTTATGAGCCAAAAACCAAATCAGGTTCGAAACGGGGGGGTCCGGGTCCGGGCCGACCCGGCCCGACCCCCCCCCTGGGCGGCGCGGCGGCCGGCGGCGGCGGCCGGCGGCGGCGGACGGCGGCAGCGCGGTGGCCGGCGGCGGCGCGCGGCGGCGGCGGGCCGCGCTGGCGGCGGCGGCGGCGGGCCGCGCTGGCGGCGGGGGGCGCCGCACGGGGTGCCGCACGCGGGGGGCTTGATTGCCCCCGCTGTCTACTGGCGGCGCGGCTTAGCCGCGCCGATTTGTTGAGCAAACCGCCCCCTCACATGAGGGGGCCTCCTTGAGCGGAACCGAGGGGGCAGCCGGCCCCCTCCCTTTAAAAAAAACCGCCCCCCTCTTTAAGAGGGGGGTTTTGCCAGATGGCCGGGGAATTAATTCCCCGGTTCCGGCCGGCCAGCCGGCCGGCCGGTTTTCTCCAACGGGACCGGAAATTTCCGGTCCCCTTCGGCTTCCGACGCCGGCGGCCCGGCCGCCGGTCTTTCCTTCCGCCGCGGCCCGGAACCGGCCGCGGTCTTCTCGTCCCACCGCGGCCCGGAACCGGCCGCGGTCTTCTCGTCCCGCCGCGGCCCGGAACCGGCCGCGGCGTTCGTCGTCCGGTGCGGTGCGACGGCACCGCGCCCCTTTCGCCACACGTTAATTTCTTTCAACGCGGCGCGACGGCGTCGCGTTCTTGATGTTCCTTCCATGGCGTGCGCGCGACGGCGTTGCGTAAAATAAACGCACGATCAACCACGTGGTGCGACGGCACCACGCCTCTTGCTTCCACCCGCAAGAACAAACAAGATCGTTGGAGGGGGTTCGGCCGTGTTCGTGCGGTCCGGCCCCCCTCACGTTAAATTAATAACGCATCTTAAAATAATCAACATCCCACGTTAGTTATACGAACCAAGAGAAAAAGTGATAATTAAATATTAAATCAACCACCCCTACCTCGGGTTTAGGATTCAAAGGTTCTGCTACGCTCCGCGGAAGACGGCGTCGCGGAGGTCGGGTGTCGCGGTCGTCGTTCGTCAAATCCGTTGACGAAGTGCTATGCCCGAAGAGACACGACGTTGGCGGATCTTCGTTTGCCGACGAAGGTTGTCCGAAGAAGAGATGGCGTCCCCTTCGTTGTCACGGTGAACGAAGAAAGGAGTTGCGGCGTTCTTCGTCGGAAAAGAGAGCGTTCCTCGTCAAGTCTTGAGGAAAGTCAAAATATAAAGAAAGCAACGATCTCAAGAACCCTTACCTCGATAGTTGCACGTTGACGGAGTCGTGGAAAAGATGATACGGAAGAAGAACGTCACGTCGCGGATAAGGCGTCGCGGAAAGTCCGCGTTCTTCGGCGAAGAAATTATTCGTTGAAGAACGACGTTCTTCGCGTTCTTCGTTCTTCGAAGGTTCTTCGTCAAAGCTTGGAGATGAAGGGAAAGCTCTCCAAAGACAAACAAAGAACTCTCAATAAAATAAGAATACCACTTATTTTATTAACACACAACTCAAAAGGATTTCAAAAGTTTGAAATTCAAAAGAGATAACTCCACATTTAACTCACTTATTTAATATACATGAATTGTATAATTAAATATAAGTTAACTTGTCAAGCCATTAAGAGGGAGAGTGGGGAGTTGAAAAGGTGGGGGTTCGTGTGGGCCCCACCACACTTAATCCTCCCAAGGGAGGTTAAGTGGGTGTGGGTCCCACTCCCAACCACCTTAGATAGGTTTTAACAAGTTAAAAATAAAATTGTTCTACACAATTTTATTTAACTCAAACTAAAAACCCCAAAACGAAACTCTCAACCCGCAACAAACGCAACTCCCGAAAAGGACTCTTTAAGCGAATATCGGCGCTGCGAGTTCATCGGTGCCCTCGGATTTCAATTCCGAGCACCGGATCAAAAGTTAGGAATTCCCGCTCGTTCGTTCACTGAACGTACCCGAGCCAAACTTCGGAAATTAATTCCGGGCACTCCGGGCCTCGGAATCAGGTGCCGTCTGAAACCGCGCTCTTGTAAAATTCTAAAGAAAATTAAGAAAAAATTTCCCTTGAATTTTACGGGTCTTTACATTACTCCCACCTCAGGGCTTTACGTCCCCGTAAAGCTACATCAAAAACTAGGGAAACAAAAAGGGGATACTGAGCACGCATCTGAGCCTCCCGCTCCCATGTGCTCTCCTGGAGATTCCCGTGCCGCCATCTGTTGCGCACAAGAGGAATCGATCGTCCATGTAGGACCCGCTCCTGGATGACATGGACCTCTTTTGACGTGGCCCGGACCATCTCTGGTCCCACAAGAGCTGCAAGATTTCTTCTTTGCCGAAAAGAGAAACCTGGTCTCATTCCCTGGATGAACCACATTCTTTGCCTAAAACAGTCAATCCTAACATGGATGATATTAATCCATACCAAGGATGACGTCGTAAGGCCTCGACGCTACTACTAAGAGATCCAACCGTTACTCTCGCCTCCAAGGGTTGAGTCACACTGTCGGCATCAGTGTGTGGTAACTGGTCTCCTCCAGTAGATGTCTCACAAGTGAGGGTCAAGTCAACAGTCAACTGGAACCTCTTAGTAACATCACAAAAGAGGACAGGAATGAAAACATCACAAAGGATGCGTCTTTTATTATTGCAGCTCATAATACAAGACGCTACAAAAAAAGCAACATCAACATGGAACTAGAAGTACAAAAGACGTATCCACTAGTTCCTCCCCTGTCCACCTGCTTTACTGTTGCTCAAGCATTTGTCGCTGCCTCTATCTCGGTGGCTCTCCCAAAGCCTGCGGATCGGGAGTCGGACAGTCACGTGCCAGATGTCCCTTTTCGCGGCATGAGTAACACAACCTGCTCCTTGCACGGCTAGCTCTGTTCCCACCTCGGGTGCCCCGCACCACCGGTCCTAAAACCCGAGATCGCCCAACTGCTCGTCTGGTCCTCCTGGACCTCTGCATCATCTGTCTACTGCCCACAGATGACTCGGCTTCTGATCGAAAAACACGCGGCAAAGGCAGAATCTCCTGTACACGCTCGGGGTGTAGAGATACTGGCACAAACTCCATCCTGAAAAAGGTCTCGAAGTCTTCCCAAGCGAAGTCCATCTCATCGCAAAACTGAAACAAGTGGCTCCACCACCTACCTGCTGCTGCCTGAAGGAGGCTGGTAGCAAAGATCACCATGAAGTCTGCCGGCGTCCCCACTAGCCTGAAGACTCTCACCACAGCCTCCAGCCAAAACTCAGCCGCCTGCGGGTCCGTCTCTCCCCGGAACCTGGGTGGCCTCTGGCGCTGGAACTCGTGCAGCGCGCTCAAGCGTCGTGCATCGCCTACTGCTGGGGCTGGTGGCATCGGTGGCCCAACTGCAAGAGGGCCCTGTACCGAAGCCTCGTCGCTCGACAGACTGTCAGCACGCTCATCCCTCCGGGCTCTAGCTGGTCGTCTGAGAAAAGACATCCTGAAAGAAACAACGTAACACGATCAAACGATTATACCTGGTGAGCTGACCTGGTTTGAGCTGTTTTAAGGGGAAAAACCTTTGAAAACACACACGCAATCAGTGTTTTTGTGCACAAAGTCGGAAATCAGTTGTCAGGGTCCTGGTGTATGGATACGTCGGCCGCCCGCACCAACACTGGACTCCCTGAACTGAAAACCACACTCGGTACCCTTAACACTATTGCTTCACAGAAAGAAACATCAGAGTTATAAGTTCTGCGGTAGAACCGAACTCCTCTGATACCAATTTGTCACGACCCGTCCTCGGGGCCCGTGCCGTGACTACCCCAAGCCCGCCTTCCATAGGCCAGGGGCTGGCGACTAGCACCAAAGGCGTAAAATCCCGATATCTGGGAAGGCATTGCCTTTATAAGAAAACAAGCACCACAGAGTACAAGCGGAAGTAAAACACTAAGTACAAAAAGAAGAGCTGAAAAGTAAAAAGGGCCGGAAATACAAGCCCAACTGTAAAGTACAACTCGAAAAGGGAAAACAGCGACTGAAAAGTAAAGCTGCTATGTTGAGATGTCCACTGGAAATCCCACCTGAAGGGTGGGTACAGATAGCTCCTCTGCTCCTCGGGTCCCGCCATCCGCTCCGAGTATGTCTCGCCCAGTGGTCCTCCTCCGGGTACCGCCTCGTCGTATAGTCCACCTCCAGGTATCGTCCAGTCCTCGAACCTTCGGCTTCTGTCAGCACTGTCCGTCGTCTGCAACCAACACAACGAGGTGCGGGCATAGCCCGTGCAGGGGTGAGTATAACGATACTCAGTAGGGACCCCGAGACCCTCAAGGTCTCACAAAAACCAACAAGGTTTAACACAAGAAGATCTCAACAGATAAACTCTACTTAGGTATATGCCCATACATATACCTAAGTTATCAAGTAACCCATCTCAATCATGAGGAAACACAAGAATTGTGAAATCGACGGATAACCACTACCCGGGTATATGCCCATACATATACCAAAGTTAGCAAGTGACCCATCTCAATCATTAAGTAACACAGGGTCAAAAGTCTCAGCTCAAACCAGGATTTTCATTATCGAAACCGTAACTGCTGAAGAGCTCCGTCTCTAGAGTGTACAGTGGTCCTGTCACGACTCCGAGGTACTGCTCACTAACCTAAGACTGCTGAAGTACTCCTCCTGTCGAGTACTGCGGGTCTGCTGCCAACTACCAGGCGCTCCGTCCGCTGAGGGTCTGTCGCCAAATACCGGGCGCTACCCAGATAGCCTACTGAGGTACTCCTCCTGTCGAGTACCGCGGGTCTGCTGCCAACTACCAGGCGCTCCGTCCGCCGTGGGTCTGCCGCCAAGTACCGGGCGCTCCGTCCACTGGGCTAGTCGACTCACTCTAAGTCGAGTCGGTCAAGCAGTCGTCAGGTCTCAGCCGGCTACACGGTCTCCGTACTCTGCACGCTCGTCTCCGGGAGGGTCCGCTCCACGAGCTACTGGTCGATACTCCAAGTATCACAAAGTCCCACGAAGAAGTGCCTCAAAGATCCGTCTCGTCACAGGGGTCTCAACGCAACAGACGGCGCGTCGATCGGACGCCCGGTCTGAGAGTAAATAGTCTTTTCGTCCCAGGGGCCCGGTTGGTTTCGTGAGCGAACCAAACCCGGCCGTATCTCAACTGTACCCCGAACTCTCATAGGGTATACTCATAGGGACCGTTTCTCATCGTGATCATCAACGCCGCTGACGGTTCGTCAGACGGACGTCCTGTCTGAAAGATAACAGCTTTTCCGTTCCAGGGGCCCGGTTGGATTTCGGTGCGATCCAACCCGGCCACTAACCAACTGCATCCAAAACTCGGGCGGAGGGTGCCAAAAGTTTCGTATCGTCAAGAGGAAGTCAACGAAACAGACGGCGCGTCAATCGGACGCCCGGTCTGTGAGTTATTGGCATTTTCGTCTCCGGGGCCCGGTTGGTTTTTAAGGAAAAACCAACCCGACCGTACTCCACCTGCGTCCGAACCTCGGGCGGAGTATGCCAAAAGATCCGATTCACTAAGAGGAACACAACGCGACTGACGGCGCGTCAATCAGACGTTCGTGGCTCAAGATATGAGCGTTTCCGCTCCGAAGGCCCGGTTGGTTTCGTGAACGAACCAACCCGGCCGAACTCAAAGTAACCCGAAACCTTGAGTGCGATATATCGAAACGACCGTCTCGATCCAAGGATCGCGTTGCCGCAGACGGTCCGTCATTCGGAGGTCCGAGGCTCAAGTTATGAGCCAAAAACCAAATCAGGTTCGAAACGGGGGGGTCCGGGTCCGGGCCGACCCGGCCTGACCCCCCCCTGGGCGGCGCGGCGGCCGGCGGCGGCGGACGGCGGCGGCGCGGTGGCCGGCGGCGGCGCGCGGCGGCGGCGGGCCGCGGCGGCGGCGGCGGCGGGCCGCGCTGGCGGCGGCGGCGGCGGGCCGCGCTGGCGGCGGGGGGCGCCGCACGGGGTGCCGCACGCGGGGGGCTTGATTGCCCCCGCTGTCTACTGGCGGCGCGGCTTAGCCGCGCCGATTTGTTGAGCAAACCGCCCCCTCCCATGAGGGGGCCTCCTTGAGCGGAACCGAGGGGGCAGCCGGCCCCCTCCCTTTAAAAAAAACCGCCCCCCTCTTTAAGAGGGGGGTTTTGCCAGATGGCCGGGGAATTAATTCCCCGGTTCCGGCCGGCCAGCCGGCCGGCCGGTTTTCTCCAACGGGACCGGAAATTTCCGGTCCCCTTCGGCTTCCGACGCCGGCGGCCCGGCCGCCGGTCTTTCCTTCCGCCGCGGCCCGGAACCGGCCGCGGTCTTCTCGTCCCACCGCGGCCCGGAACCGGCCGCGGTCTTCTCGTCCCGCCGCGGCCCGGAACCGGCCGCGGCGTTCGTCGTCCGGTGCGGTGCGACGGCACCGCGCCCCTTTCGCCACACGTTAATTTCTTTCAACGCGGCGCGACGGCGTCGCGTTCTTGATGTTCCTTCCATGGCGTGCGCGCGACGGCGTTGCGTAAAATAAACGCACGATCAACCACGTGGTGCGACGGCACCACGCCTCTTGCTTCCACCCGCAAGAACAAACAAGATCGTTGGAGGGGGTTCGGCCGTGTTCGTGCGGTCCGGCCCCCCTCACGTTAAATTAATAACGCATCTTAAAATAATCAACATCCCACGTTAGTTATACGAACCACGAGAAAAAGTGATAATTAAATATTAAATCAACCACCCCTACCTCGGGTTTAGGATTCAAAGGTTCTGCTACGCTCCGCGGAAGACGGCGTCGCGGAGGTCGGGTGTCGCGGTCGTCGTTCGTCAAATCCGTTGACGAAGTGCTATGCCCGAAGAGACACGACGTTGGCGGATCTTCGTTTGCCGACGAAGGTTGTCCGAAGAAGAGATGGCGTCCCCTTCGTTGTCACGGTGAACGAAGAAAGGAGTTGCGGCGTTCTTCGTCGGAAAAGAGAGCGTTCCTCGTCAAGTCTTGAGGAAAGTCAAAATATAAAGAAAGCAACGATCTCAAGAACCCTTACCTCGATAGTCGCACGTTGACGGAGTCGTGGAAAAGATGATACGGAAGAAGAACGTCACGTCGCGGATAAGGCGTCGCGGAAAGTCCGCGTTCTTCGGCGAAGAAATTATTCGTTGAAGAACGACGTTCTTCGCGTTCTTCGTTCTTCGAAGGTTCTTCGTCAAAGCTTGGAGATGAAGGGAAAGCTCTCCAAAGACAAACAAAGAACTCTCAATAAAATAAGAATACCACTTATTTTATTAACACACAACTCAAAAGGATTTCAAAAGTTTGAAATTCAAAAGAGATAACTCCACATTTAACTCACTTATTTAATATACATGAATTGTATAATTAAATATAAGTTAACTTGTCAAGCCATTAAGAGGGAGAGTGGGGAGTTGAAAAGGTGGGGGTTCGTGTGGGCCCCACCACACTTAATCCTCCCAAGGGAGGTTAAGTGGGTGTGGGTCCCACTCCCAACCACCTTAGATAGGTTTTAACAAGTTAAAAATAAAATTGTTCTACACAATTTTATTTAACTCAAACTAAAAACCCCAAAACGAAACTCTCAACCCGCAACAAACGCAACTCCCGAAAAGGACTCTTTAAGCGAATATCGGCGCTGCGAGTTCATCGGTGCCCTCGGATTTCAATTCCGAGCACCGGATCAAAAGTTAGGAATTCCCGCTCGTTCGTTCACTGAACGTACCCGAGCCAAACTTCGGAAATTAATTCCGGGCACTCCGGGCCTCGGAATCAGGTGCCGTCTGAAACCGCGCTCTTGTAAAATTCTAAAGAAAATTAAGAAAAAATTTCCCTTGAATTTTACGGGTCTTTACATGATGTTTGTGGATATTTGTCCGAGGTGGAACGTTATATCCTGGGTTCATTGGAACCTTCCAGGTCCTCAGCAGGTTTGGCGAGGTGGCCTACTACATAGCTCTTCCACCTATGCTTCATCGGGTGTACGCCATCTTCCATGTTTCCCAACTAAGGAGATACGTGCATGACCCTTCCCATGTCATCGACCACCGAGATCTGTATGTCAATGATTGGGAGACTATTACAGAGGTTCCAGTTGTGATTGAGAATCAACATGAGAGGTTCCTTCATGGGCGCTCGATACCTATGGTGCTCATTTTTAGGTAGCACATGTACCTCCAGGAGAGAACATGGGAGTAGGAGGCTAAGATACATGCCCGGTACCCCCACTTTTTCCCCTAGTTTTGTGATGTTTCTTATAGGGATGTAAATACCAATGGTGGGGAGAATGTAAAGTCCCAGAAATTCCGCGTAATTTATTTAATTAAATGGGAATTTTACGAGTCCACAAAAATTTGCGGCGCGTGATTCTGAGGCCCAGAGTGCCCAGAATAAATTTCTAAACTTTTTTTGGGTACGTTCAGTAAATGTGTGATAGGTTTTTTTTAACATTTCAACTGGTTCATGGAATTGAAATCTGAGGACACCATTGAACTCACATCACGGGTATTTTCTTAAGGAGACATTCACCTTGATGGTAGTTGGTCGAAGGTGAAAGTAAGTTTTTTTGTTTTCCGTGAAAGAATAATATAATATAAAAATTTGTAAAATTTTTATTTGTTGAAACCTCCCACATGTGTGTTATGGAGGTGAGGACAACACGAACTAAAAAATACCACATGGGTTATGGGGGTGGGGTCCACCCAAGCCTAAACCCCCCAATTTGAATTCTTAATGGTGGGGACCACCCGAACCCTCATAATGGGATAATCTCTTAAACTCCCTCTTTAATGTGGAGAATTATCTTGAACTATATCAACATTATTTTTGCCAACACCTCTTCATTAATGGTGCAAATTTAAATTAAATTAATAAAACCTAATTTAATTTATACTGACTATTCTTTTGTTGGGAAAAGTGTTCGCAATGAACATGGAGAAATTGTTACCCTTTTAAACGAAGAACACCTCCCAATAAAGAATGACCACCATAGATCGAAGAATGTGGAAACCAACCCTGAGGCGGATCGGAAGCACTGCGCGGAGGCAACCAACGTAGGAAATCTTCAATGACAACAAACCGATGATCAAGGGAAACACCAACATCATAGACTTCACCCCTTCTAATTTCAATGACCAATAAAGTTGGGGTTTAATTATATGTGAATAATATTTCTCATGTTCTTACCTGTTAAACAAAGAACGTGAATCAACACTATCTAACTACTTGATATGTGGATGTTTTCTTTTGCATGTTTGGGAATAGTGATTAATGGTGGTTATGGGGCTTATTGTAATAAATATCTTCCATACACATTCTTGATTGAAAATTTGTGAACCACCTACTATTGCACTAACACGGAGTGTACGAGGAAATAAAACATGGCCCGACCCCCCGCAAAACTTAGGGTTCTTTTGTGGGTTCTTCCAAATGAGGATGGAGAATGAGGCTGGCGTTTGGAACTGGTGGAACTCAAGAACCATGACAGGATCCATGATCAGCCATGACAATGGTGAAAAACTGAGGGTGCTCGGTGAAGCCGGCCACTAGAGAAGGTATGGTGCACAACCGCGCCACACGGCCATCCACAAAGGAATGTCGCACTGCAGCCTCTGCAGCCCTGTGGCCTCACCTCCCGATAGCCCTCCATAGCCCCAATGACCTCGCCGCCCAACAGCCCCCGTGGCCTTGCTACCTCGTGGCCTCGCCGCCACATGTCCCTTTGTGTCCCATGTGACCTTGTCGGTGTGCGGCCCCTGCGGCCTCGCCCACCATGGTACATCACGGCCCCCGCGGCCTCACCTCCCTCACGGCCTCTACGGCGCCCTCGCGGCCTCACGCCGCTCCGAGGCCCCCATGAAACCTAGTACAGGCCGAGCCAGTCCCAGTGGGCCGAGTCGACCCAAAATAGGTCGGGTCGAGTCGGTTCGGTCGGACCCGGTCAGACCGGACCTGGGCCAGCTATGAGCTTTTCACATTATCAGCGATAACATTGGCACCAGGCATCAGTTTGACAAACCGTCAAAGACACTGTAAACCTTGGAGTGAGATGGTCCCTTTGGTATACCACACCTGATATTTGGGTAATGTTGGGATACGGTCAGGATGGATCGAGCACGAATCCAACTAGGCCCTCATGACTAAAAGGCTAATAACTTATAGACCGGGCATCTGATTAATGCACTTTATTTTTCATTGAGATCCATATGATGTTGTGGTCCTTTGGAATACTTTTTGTGGGACTTCATGGAAGATGGATTATCGACCAGTGGCTTGAGGATGGACCCTCTTAGAGATGAGCAAGCTTAGTGCGGGGCCCAGTAGCTAGTTGTGACGTGAAGAATGAATAGAGATCATGTGTGGGTTAGCACAGAGCGATCCTATGTGGGTCAGCACCGATCGATCCATTGTGGGTGAGCACTGAGCAATCCCCTGTGGGTCAGCATCGAGTGATCATGTGTGAGTTAGAACTGAGCGATCCTGTGTGGGTCAACACCTAGCGATCATGTATGGGTTAGCACCGAGTGGTTCTGTGTGGGTCAGCACCGAGCGATCATGTGTGGGTCCGCACCAAGCAATCCTCTATGGGTCAGCACTGAGCGATCTTGTGTGGGTCATCGCCTAGAGATCCTGTGTGGGTTAGCACTAAGCGATCTCGTATGGTTCCTCACTAAGCAATCCTAAGTGGGTCAACATCTAGATGTCCAGTGTGGGTCAGCACTGAGCAATCCTAAGTTAGTCAGCATCGAGAGATCATATCTGGGTTAGCACCGAGCGATCATGTGTGGGTCAGAAGTGGACACTCTTAACCGAGTAACATGATTCAGTAGTTACATCTAATGAATTGTACTTATGTACCAAAGTTATACCAGATGTGAGTTTAGTCAGTAGGGTATTCACAGAACAAGCCACGGTTGATGGGTCACGACCCATCTAATCATTTTTACTTATGTACCAAACTTATACCAGGTGTGAGCAATCCTATGTGGGTCAGCCTCATAGTGGGTACCTGAGACCCTCATTTGTACATATGTACCAAAGTACAAATGCCACTAACTGAGTAAAATTATTCAGTAGTTACATCTAATCATCTGGTCCCCTATCCTATGCACGACGGGCATGGGGTAGTCACGGCCCAGGCCCCTGTTGATGGGTCGTGACATAATATCTCTCATACAGTAGCACAGATCAAAAATCAGAGGTCAGAATTGGGTCAGAGGAGTGATCTTCACCCTAGGTGAGACATAACTTTTTTCGGTGTGAGCCTTTATTAGAAAATGCCACTAATGGATTTTTCATAAAAATATATAAATTTAATTATCTTATCTCAAATGCCGGTCCAAATAACTTTTGAATGGGGACTCAGATGAGTAATCTAAGACCGCTGTTGAGTTCAGAAAAATCGCAATGAAACATCAGGTACTGGAAAGTCAGAGTGCATTGAACATAATAATGGATCCAAAATCGATGTAGGATTTAACATTTAGATTATTCTTCTTCATTATTGGTGTTTTGGTTGATTTTTTATTTCTAGTTGATTCTGTTACTTAATTTTTCTTTGTCGTTGTCCAAACAACAATGACCCTCGGATGATTAATATATCAATTTCTCGTTCGTCTTCATTCTTCATGTTATTAATAGGTAAAATTTTCTACCCGTTGAATAGAAATCCAAATTCCATGTGAAGAATTTCTCAAAGAAGTTCGTTATCCAATGATTTTGGATCTCTGAAATGTTTGTGTTTTAGGCACTGGAGGAAGCTTAATGGAATGTTTAAGTGGCTGTTACTTTTTGTAGTGTTGAAATATCGACAAATTGTCATTTGGATGCTAGCGTTGTTGTGATTTCATCTCATGGAGTCCAGATCTGGCCCTGGATTGTTTTTATGACCAAAGGGGTGTTCCTAGTGGTCCATAGAAGGACCACTGGTGTGGTGGATGTGGCATTCATGGGATTCTGAAGTGGTGACGGTAGTGCCGCGACATGGAGGAAGAAATGGCCAACGAGCCGTTGTAGTTTAGTGCTGACACACGTGAAGTCTAGAGAGCTGAGCTGGGTCGGTCGGTGCGAGGTGGACTAGGTGGTGCGGACCACCCAGACCAGGCCAGTTCACCTAGAATGGGCCTTTGGGCGGGGAAATCTTCAAATACCTGTATCATTCAAAACGAGCATTCAATTGATTCATTCTCTATGGCCACATGACCCTCTCATCGAGAAATAAATTTTGAGGAAAGTTCAAGAACATTTATTTTTTGGTTTCATGGATCAGTTTCATAATAAACTAGATTTTATTAATCATAATAATATTATTATTATTTATAAATCTTGTATTAGACCTAGATTGAAAACCAGAAGTCTGATTTTCTTGCTATATATAGAAAAATGACACTGGCCTCAAGGAGGACCTTTTGGGGCTATTTTGGGTTTTTAATTGTTCATTCTCGATGATTTGTGTCCTAAATGTACGATTTTGATAACAATAATATAATTATTATTATTCAAGAAACATGTATCATTCCCAACATCAGCATATGACATCTTAATGACACATTGTCAGAGGTGTTGTGACCCTAGAGTTCAGGAAGAATATTCAAGATTGATTTTGGGCACTTAAATTGAAATGGTTTTGTTGATCCCACAATCCCCTATTTTGGGGATTTGTGGGGAAATATCACCATTTCATAAGGTTTTCATTTGGGAATAATGAATATCCAATCCCCTGTTCTTTTACATGAGGATAAAAATAGTGCAATCTGTTTCTTATATTATAGGAACTTATCAAGGGTTCCATGAAGCATCGTTTGTGCGCAATGATTTAAAATGCAGTTCCTTCACCGGGAGTCTTATTCAGGAAAATGAACAGTCAATATTGTGATTTATTCTACAAGGATCTTGATGGAATGATCCATTTTATTATCTGGGGCTGTTTGTGGAGGCATTCTAGTAAAAGTACATCATTGGACTTCTTATCAACGATGAGAAACCCGACCACCTTCTTAATTTTCCAATAGGTTCCATGTACTCTGGGTGTACACTTGCACATATCATTGGTACTTGATCACAGTTTAATACTCGAGTCTAGCTAGGTACATGGCATGATGATGAGATGGGTGACACATCATGTGGTCCACACATGTGTTGTGTGCCCCTTTACTAATCTTCTACCTCTCGTATCTATATATGAAATTAGATTTGGGATGATGATTAGTCTGTACTTAGTGTTTTCTACATAGAATGTGATGGTTCCCTTTGTTATGCATTTTTAGGTACAATGTGAGATGTTCTAGGTGTGATGCCTATATGGGGTGATAATCGGTGACTCTAGTGTAGTTTCTCAATTTTTTCCAAGAAGTACCATCCATATGGGATATCCAGAGAACATTTGGGCTTACCCTTTAGCTGGGATGTGTAATGATGTTCACCTATGAATCTTTCATATTACCTGCTAACAGGGATGGGAAGTGGAATTTTCCATTCTATCTATTTTGAGCTTAACCACCAGGTTAGATTTGTAGTGGTGTTCTCCTATGAAACATTTGGTTAACCCTCCATTGGGGCTAGGTAGTGGAATTCACCATTCTCTCTTTTTTGAGAATATCCTCTAGTGGGGATGGGTAGTGGGGTTCACCAAAAACTCTTCAAGACTTATTCTCTACAGTACTGGGTAGTGAGGATCGATTTTTACTAATTTGGTCTTACTGATGATAGTGCCAAGCATACCCTCCAGTGAGGTTGGGTAGTGTGTCCTCAACTTTGAGGCATATCTCTCGAGTGTGTGGAATAATTTTGAGACTTTATTTGATGTATATTTTTTCTCAAGGAATAGGTATTCTTTTCCCACCAAGACACGTCACTGTGATGTGACCCTAAACCATGAGTGTGAGACAATTCCACCCAAAGAGGATTGTATCATGGTGTGGTGATTGGGTCCCATTTACATACAGTTCAGAGAAGACAGGTGGGATGCTAAGAATTTTTGGTGGTTACTTATGGAACTATTGTCAACTTTTTTCCTCGGGTGACTTGTGAGATGGATGTCCCCTTACTCTATCGTTTGGGATTCTTTGACTAGGAATATATTTGTATCCAATTTCAGTACCTTCTTCTTTGGTTCTGGTTACTCTCCATCCAAGAGAGGTGAATTCATTTGTGGTATTCCAAGTGCATTCCATTTTGATATTCTTGTGGTTTGATGAGTTTAATATCTTATTATATGTAATTAAGACATGATGAGAAGTTCATCTTCTCACTATTTCAAACAGGTTGTGGTTGGGTGAGATTTCTTCACTCTCTTGTTGGGTTGAGCTATATTCATTTACTATACATTGTTCTATCTACTACTCCCCTATATAGAACATCTATTATCGATCCCTTTAGAATTTGGGGAATAATACTGAGTATTTTTATAATCACCCAAAATTGATATTTGCTCGCACTTGGTGTTCCCTTAAAGAAGATCGATAGGTTGATCGTGAAATGTTATGAGTTAGGGATACAGAGTGCTTCGTCTACATACACTGGTCGGGACATGGGATTCAGAAGTGAATATCTCCCATATATTTTAATTTTCCACCTATTTATAGGTTTTTGAAATATTCTATTTGGGAGTGTATTTTTCACCTTTTTCCTTTCTATTTACTTCTACATACTTGTACTGTATAGAAGTCAATTCATATTTGTGGTCAATTAATAGCAATTCTATATCTTGTTTTCCATTCCCACTATACTTATTCATTGATTTTGATGTGTGTGTGTACATGAACTTAATAAAAGGACTTCCCAAGTTCCTTATGACTTCAAAACTGGTCTCCAACTCCTGGCCTATGGTGACAGGCTTGGGGTAGTTGCAACTCAAGCATCGACATGGTTTAAGTAGTGACATGTTCAATATTCATAATGATTATGATATCTCTTATTATGTTCCATTATTTAGTGATGGTTCCTAATAGATGAACGGTAATCAAACCTCACATACAATTTAGTAATTAACACTCTATGTAAGCCAATATAGCTGGTGTTGGAACTAATTAGATCATTCCCATATTAGAGAACCTGACTCAGGTTATGACAAACCACAATTCCCCATAAAGAGTAACACATCATTCCAAAACATTATTCATATATGTTATATTGTTTAATACGACAAAATTATATATATTTATGTAGAACTACTAATCCATTTGAAGTTGAGCAATGAATTCATACCGCCAAAATGATATTCAATGATTTTTTATGTAATGAATAGGAACTAGTTATTATAGCATTGTATTTTTTTAGATGATATGTTGATCAATGGGGGTAAATGATATACAAAACTAAAGAGGATGAAGAAATACAATTGATAGAATATTGATATTTTAAGGTGATATTCTTTGAGAAATACTTCCCTTGTGTAGAGAGATATGATGAAGAGAGGACTTTTCCAATATTAATGTTGAAGGAAAATGATAGTACTATAGAATATGAGGCTACAGTTACAAGGTAAGACGTTCATCTTGTGGACTAATTAAATAATATAGAAAAAAATATTGTTAGTTTATTTAAAATGATTAATCCAATTTTTTTATGGGAACTAATTTTCTAAAACTCATTATCATATGATGATATAGTATCAACTGACATTAATAAAGAGAATGAATTTTCTTGATCTGATATATTCAATAAAAACCAATTTAAGGTCAGCTAAACACCAAGAAAAATTGAACTCATACATGAATAATGAAGTTTCAACGAAATTTCCATGAAGTAAAAAATGTGGAAAGAAACATCGAATAAAATTTTTAAAATGCATTGGAGCTTTTTAGAGGTGTGGAGACAATTATTATCTCGATAATGAACATTATGATAAGAAAAAACACACTATACTTTAGTTATTTAATTGTAAATAGATTAGGGAATATAAAAACTAACACCCCATGGTTCAAGGGAGTATACCATAGAATAAGACAATGGGATAAATCCAATCATATGTAATTACTATAGCTAAAGTTTAAGTTATAAATAATTAGGTGAAATATATACCTATCATCAACTCTATAAGTGGAAATGTTTTCTTTTATTTGGGTTCTACCCACTCTTTTATATTAGATGAATTTTATTACTATTTTGCATTACCTCCTCAATTATTAGATCTTGGGTTGGCAGTGAATACATTTAATGTTAGAATGATCATATGTCTAGTTTATAGCACCCACACTGTAAGAGGTTTATGGGAATATGCTTCCTCGAAATCTTATTGGTATACTTATAGTTGAATACGATGTAATTTTGGGCATGTATTGACTTTCTTAAATTAGATTCCATATCAATTTTTCTTGTAAGGGATGTTACATTTGATATTCCAAATCAACCTACAATAGATATTCATTGCAAGAATGAATTCAAAAATACTAGTGTATATTACATCAATGATATAGCTTTTACTATCTCTTCATGAGTGATTTGTATCTTTTATGGTTGGGGATTAAATTAAAATTGATGATATGCCTATTTTTTAGGAGTCTGTATTATGTCATTCTAAAATATTAGCATTGTATTCAATTGAATTATAAAGTTGAATTTTCAATAGAACTAATGTACATGGAAATACACCAATTTCAAGGACTTCATTTAGAATATAATTGATTGAGATACATGAATTATGAAATCAAATCTAGGATAATTCATATAAATGATTCATGTATCCTAGTGCTCCACCTTGGGGTGAACCTATTATTATTTAAGAAGAAATATGGGTCAATGTGTCTTCACATTGATCATTTGGAAGTTAATAAGATCCCTATTAAGTACAAGTATACTCTTCCCCATATAAATCATCTATTTAATAAATTATGGGGAGCTCTATAACTTTCAACGATTTATAATTGATCTAAATATCATCTGAAAATGTTCATAGATTAGGATATTCAAAATAAATACTTTTTTATGAGGTATGTCCATTATTATTTTTTAGTAATTCAATATAGACTATCAAATTATCCTAACATCTTCATGTATATAATGAATTGTGTCTTTATTGATTAACTCATTTAGTTTTTGGAAATATTTATGTATAATATTCTTATACATTAAAATATAAAGGAATAGCATGATCAAAATTCAATAATTGTGATGAATTCCTTGAGGAAAGAGAAGTTTCATGATAAATTTACAGTTTCCGACACTTTGTCTAGGGTGCGACCATCCGTCTCGTTCGGGGACAGAGGACACTACTTTTTGTTACCCTACATTCCCACTTTCCAAAGGCGGCCAACATCTATTCCTTGTTTAGAGACATTTTCTCCTTGATTGAAATGGGATGATGGGACGTCAGTTCTTCCTTCTGTGGATTCCTCCATAAAGCTCGTCACCTAGTCAGGGTCTCCCTCATAGATTTAATACATTTTTTGTGAAACTCTTCCTGGAACCATATCTTCATGGACACCAGTTAATTATGCTGCTTTTTTCAGGAAATTTCAAGGGGTTGGGTCAGGGCAGTAACCTTCGATTAGGGGTGTAGTCAGGTTGGGGTATCACTGGAATTTCTGGACGTTGGGGGATTGGTGTGTTAGTCTTTTGTCCATTATTATAGGGTTTCTCGAGGGAACGGAAGCCCGATGCATCCCATATTGAATGCGGGGAACCATATTCCATGGGAATGTATCTATGGTTTTCCTCAGCTTCCCATGATTAACATGGGGTATGCCACAACTTTAACATGTAGCGGAGATTGATCGGGCTGATCAGAACACTGACTAGATTGGATCAGATGGAGGAACCCCCGGGAGGGAACACCGACACCGTGGCCAACATGTGGGTGTCTTCTCGAAAGCTGTCAGTGGGATTGAGGAATGGAGTGGCAAGATTCCACCGGGATGTGGCGGCCCGGGTAAGAATCAGGATGGATGACGGAGTGGTTGAATGATGTTGGTGGTGAATGGGGTGGAAACATCATGGGGTGATGATGTTTTTGGGATTGATCCTTAAAGGGAATTTGTACGAATCTTCATAGTAGGGAATCATGGTCCACGTATTTCAGGATGACGTCTTGCCACCAATTGGGGATTACAACGGCGTACCTCAGGATGGGATGACAACAAATTACCGCTGGATAGGGTCGCAACGGCTTACCACTAGATGGAGTGAAAATAGCTTACCGATGAATGGAGTGACAATGGCTTACCTCTAAATGTAGTGACAATGGATTACCGCTGAATGGAGGGATAACAGCTTACCGCTGGAGGTGGACCTGGGGTCCAATGGTTGTTAGGATTGAACCTCAGGAAGGATTCCTACGTACCATTCCTTGACATGGGTCAAAGTCCTAGAAGTTCAGGTGAAAAGGGGATTGGAACACCGACACGAAGACAGTCGGGGCCAATGATTTTTGGGATTGAACCTCATGGAGGCATCCTACGTACCATGCATTGACATGGATCAAAGACCGTGTAGTTTAGGATGGGTTAGGGCTTACACTCCAAGGCAGTACAAGGTGTTTGGTGAATCCACGTGAAGGAAGTCAGAATGACCAGGTGGTGGGCTTGAACCTCATAGAGGCTTCCTACGTACCATGCATTGACATTGATGAAAGTACCCATAGTTAGGAATGGTGGATATAGTTTAACGTCCTGCAGGACATGGGAATTTGGGGCTTACGCACTGAGGCGACCAAGGTGTAGGGGCTTGAACCTCGTGGAGGCTCCCTACGTACCATGCCATGACATGGATCAATGTCCTTATAGTTCGGGATGTGTCGGTGAACTGACGTGAAGGGACCAGGGGTCTAGGTGGGCTTGAACCTCGTGAAGGCTTCCTACGTACCATGCCTTGACATGGATCAAATTCCCTGTAGTTCGGATTGGTGTGGGTGAACCAACGTGAAGGGACTAGGGGTCCAGGTGGTCCTGAACCTCATGGAGGCTTCCTACGTACCAGGACTTGACATGGATCAAAGTCCCCGTAGTTCGGGTTGGTGTGGTGCTTACACTCTAGGCTGCCCAAGGTGGTGGCCATGGTCGATGCTTTCTCTAAGATCACATGAGTCGTTCTCGGTGTGAGAAACTAGAAACAACAAAGTCCCAATGATCACATCGTGAAAGGTGGGCCCTTGAGGAGTGGATAGGGGCTTATGAGTTGAGTGGCCCAGGGTGTCGGGACTTACTCCAAGATGGTGGCACGAGGGAGACAAAGCGCAGTGGGAGAGGGACATGGGACTGAATAAAGGAGGAGCCTCATTCCCTATCACGCCCTCCGCTGGCCTCAGGGAGCGAAGAAAGGAAGAGCAGGGATGCTGCCTTCTAGATGGAAAGCTAGGGGCTTACACCAAGGTGGATTCCCTTCCCCTACAGACAAACACCACTCCCAGAAGAAGGATATCATCCCCTATGCAGACCAGGGGGCATGGAAAATGTTCATGGTGGGGGTACCCCGTGTGCGAGGCACGGGGAGGGGTCACAGTTTATCGTAATGTACTGAGGATGATGGTCCTTGGCAGTTTAATGTCCTGTATCTCGGACGAGCAGGGTTCACTCCACACACCTAGGACTTACATAACTGGAACCCTCTTCTCCTTGTGGTAGGGAATGCATCAGCATCTCCGTATCGATGGGGTTTCAGGGAGCGAACCATCAAGGGTTCCACGTTAGCATGGATATGTGAAGAATCAATAGCTGTTAGTATTCCTATGTGAAGATACATTAAGTAATGCAACACAATGGGAGGTATCGTCCTGGGGACTATTAATTCACATCGTGCAAACCTGGAGGGTCACATAGAAAATGGAATTTCCAAGCTGAGGGGTCCATAGGTAAGGTACTTTTGAAGCTATGTTGCTCTTTCTGGCTAAGGGAACTTGCAAAGGGGTGTGCTTCACGAAGTGGGGTGACTTATACTAAGCATAGGGAAAAATTTCATATGGGGGGTGCTTCACGAAGTGTAAGGGAATTCGTGGAGCACAACCTCGTAGAGCAAAGGTGCCTCATGAAGTAAGCTGTCAGGGAGCAATGTGCTTCACAAAGTACGGTGAACTTGACTTATCATGAGGATCATGTGTACATGGAGGGTGTTTTGTGAAGCATCAACTCTCCGTGATGACCTAGTTCCCCTTAGAAATCCCCTTTCATCATGAAGGCCCTTAGGATTCGGGAAATGCATTCCTCTCGGAAGAGGGGATCAATACAGGACGGAGGGGAGGCACTTCATGGAGCAGAAGTACCTCGCACAGCTCATGGTTCATAGAGCAGAAGGATGCCTCACGATTCAGAAGCTGGAAAGCCGAATTTTCAGATTGTCCGTCCCTAGGGCTCAGGGGGATGCTGGTATTTATAGGCAAGGGACGTCGTGGAGCAGAGTTGACGTGGCGCGAAGGGTAGCTTGGTTGCTTCATAGTGGGCTCGCGAACATCAAATGTGTTCGTAGAGCATCCCGCCTCTTTGCTTTGTGATTGCCACGATGATGAGGAACTCTGCAAAGTGGCTTCACAAGGTAGTCAATGGGGACTCTTTTGGGCCTCTTCTTGGTCCCAAATTTTGGATCCAACAAATGCCCCCCTAAGACTTGGGGTCTTGGAGAGATCAAGGGTCGAAGTCTGAGGGAAATCGCCAAAATCCTCATCCATTCGTGGTGCTGACTTGCGAAGAGGGATCGCAAGGCTGATAGAGAATGCGGGTTCCGGGCATGCCACGAAGCACGGGGAGGACTAGATGCACTGCGAAGCTCCAAAGGTTGTTGCCTATAAATAGGGGGCTTGCCGTCTCTTTTGTCCCTTCCTTTCTCTGTTAATTTTTCCTTTTGTGCTCTCAAATCGTGAAGCTATGTGTAATTCGCGAGTGTTCTCCGAAAATCGAGTATTCACGGTGCACATCGAGTCCTTCACTCCGCATTTGCACTCCGCGATCTGGATTTTAATTCCAAGGAAGCGCTCTGTGAACTATCATCGTGCAAAGACTTCGCGAACAAGCTTCGAAAATGAGCTTCGCGAACCAAACAACAAAACGTCCAAGTTCCATAACTGAATGGAAGACAAAAATGCTACCCAGAGGGTCCTTGTGGATGCCACTAGGAGGGATGAAATGGAGAACAGTCTGGGGCTAGAAGAGCTAGTCCGTAGCCACTCAAACCATAGTTCATTGGTGGAGCTGCTATCAGAGATCCAGAAGAACTATCCACTATGTAGGAGGATTCCCTTGTATAGCATCGAGCTGCGGGATGACGTCTTCATCCTTGAAGCGAGTAGGGACGAGAAAGCTTACTGGTTTCAGAGCACGCCATGTCAGCACTGAAGGATCAGAGAGCCCGACGTTCATGCCTGGGAGGAGTTCATGCCTGTCATTGTAGACAGCCTATACAATCACCTGAACAATGTCGATGGGAAGAATTTCCACCAGAGATGTCGCCTCCCCTGTAACGAACCATACATAAGGAGGCACTAGGAACCCGAAGAAGGGGTGGTCTAAGGAATGGGACCTGCGCTAGGGCGGACACTTTTTAGATGATTGGTTTTGGGCCTACTGGGTAGGCGCCTCATTTGAGGAGTTCATATTAGAGTTGAGAAGAGTGGGTCTGTATGAGGCAGCTTGGGCATCCCAGTTTAACATCTACTAGCCAAAGAAGCTAATGTCGGAGCTATTGAGTCGATGGTCATCGGGGACCAATACCCTTCACCTACATCATGGGGAGGTCGACATTAGCTTATGTGACATGCATCAGATATCGGGGGCCCCGATACTGGGGGAGATGTTCAACGAATTCATCCCGGCTATGGGTGTGGGGGAGGATCTGGAGCAGATTGCACATCTGGTGATGGCATCGATGGAGCTCGTGCCCGGGGAGGAAAAGGAGGTCATGAGGGATGTTCAATTCAGGTGGTGGTTCGATCAATTACTAAATTTCCTGGAAAATAGGCAGTTTCTGGCATGGCCTCGATCTTTCCCAAAGGGGGCCTGAAGCAAGGAACACTCATACTGGCGGCAGTTGGTGAATAGTCAGTGGAAGACCTGGGGGTTCAGCATCAGCACTAGGCAACTGCCAATATTTAGGCTAGCACTATTCATCGCAACCCTCATCTGTGGTAGGATCCTTCCGGTGAGGGATACAAACATTGGAGTGTGACCACACACCTTTATCATGGCGTCCACATTGGCGACAGTAGGGAGCGTCAACCTAGAGATCCCGATGCTCGCCAAGTTGTACAAAATTTTGTGGCACATCTATGAGGGGAAAAGGCCATAGAGGGTATGCAGGTTGTTCCATCTCTTTTATGGGTGGATGGTGACACAAATCAGGGGGATCTATGAGTATCAGAACCCCATCTTGCCACCAGGGTCGAAATTCTTACCATCGATCCTAAATGCTGCGGGGTGTTTTTTGTCCATGCTGACTACACCATCAGTTTTGAATCGGGTGTGGAAGGTGGAAGAATTTAATTTCCACCTGTTTCTATTGCTAATGGGGGACATCGCAGATGATGGTCAGGTAACAGAAGAGCCCTGGGCCTACCTCATGGCCTTTTGAAGTGGAGTCTTGGTTGCCAGGGTGGACCGTCAGTGTCTCTGCAAGCCATACTCCCCTCACTGGTTTGAAAGGTAATTCAGGTTCCTGTAGCGACTGACCCCACTAGTTTACTTGGAGGTGTGTCATGAGGAGCACCCATGTGTGATGTGGCAGATGTGGCTCATGTTCAACCATGAAGACAAGAAGATGCAGAATGTAATGCCTCCATCGACCATCGTCCTTGGGCTGGTAAAAGAATATGCCCAGAGCTGGGAGGCGGCCTAGCCAAGGAAGATACTGAAGCAACCAACCATCCTGGTCAGTGAGGGTGATCATACCCAACCCCATGGCCAAGTCCAAAAGGTGGAAAGGGAAACCCGAACTGGCGGGGCTCCAGTAATGGCGACGCCCACACTAGTTGAGGGGGGCAGGGGGAAGTGGTTGCGGATCCGGTAGTGGCAGCGGAGCCGGTGGTCCCAGGAGAGCAGAGTCATCTGTAGGGGCAGCCACTGAGGGGATTCTATAGTATTTCTACTTAGGACCCTGGGAAACTGTTGCGCCATATCAACCTACCAGAGAATGCTGTATTCCTAGGGGCTTGGGACATCTAGGAATTCATCCGGTAATTCCTCAGCCCATCTGAGTTGTCGTAGCACCTTAACCTCCTCGGGGTGGTCTTGTTGGAGATTGGCCCTATTAGGGCTGGTTTTGAAGTGTCCCAAGAGAATGCGGAGCAATACATTGTCGAACTCGAAGAATTCATCCATTCCCATGGTGCCCTACTCCCGATGACTGACCGAGATAGGTTGTTGTTGGATCATACCACCCCTCCACCACTCTTAGATGCTGACTTAAGGGAGCACTTCCCTCTACCGGAAGAATCGGACGGGTCCTCTTGGGGAGACGAGGCCGGTGGAGGGAGTCCATTGGAGGAGGGTGAAGCTGGTGATCAGTCCTCGGATTTCGAATATTTTGCGAAGGCCCTCGAGGTAAAATCCCACATCCCATATTCAGGGTTTCTCGTGGGTAAATCGGGATTCCTTATCAGCGTCTTCACTGTGCAGGAGGACCTCGTGCGTAGACATCGTTCCCGCCGCTCAGTTGGTGCCGACGCGGGACCTTTGGTATCCATGCCCATGGCTGCAACATCTTCCACATATCGCAAGGCTGGGAGACTCGAGGTGGCTCCCCCAGAGTATCCAGACCCACTAACCATATACGGGGGGCCATGTCTCAGGGTTCCGATGACATCAGCCCAAGGGCAAGACCAGTGACTTGACCTCTATAAGTCTCCACTAACGAATTCGTGATTTCCATCCCCTGACCATGCTAACTGAAATTCATGTCACCTTTTTGAGTGAACAGTCCTTCAATTGGCCTGGGCCACTGCGACGATGTTTGTCGGGACTTATAGTAGAGCCATTCCCAAAGTCATGCCAACAATCATGGAGGTGGACATCCAACCTGCCCGAGCTACAGTGCTCTCGACCACCGGCGAGGATGCCAATAGGGCTTCACTAGAGGTTATTGAGGTGGGATCTGATGATGAGGATCAACAAGACAGTCCAGGCCAATCCACACCTGATCCAACGCTGGAAGTGGACCCAACTGAGGAGTTCCTTGGGGAATTCCCTGTATGCGATCCTGCCAATCGTGCTGACTGGGATGATATGGCCTCTAACAAGGAGTACAGTAAAATAGTATGTTGTCGATTATTGAAGCTGATCACGTGATTCATCAATAACACCCCAAAGAACTATGGTTGGATGAGATTGATAGACATCGCTTGTGACTGCGTGAACTGTATGATGGGGGAGTGGATGCCCAATTCCCTCACATTCTCATCCAAGATATTATGGTGGATAAGATTCGAGAGTATGATCGTGGCCTCGGTGTGGGATGGCAGCAGAGGAATGCAGAGAACAATAAGAGGCTCCGGGTGACCGAAAATGAGGTTGAACGGTTGCAGGCCCTCGCCGATGAGCATTCTGCTTCTCTCGATGCACAATTAGAGCTCGTCTCACGGTTGAAAGCTCAGCGGGCAGAAGCCGAAGAAGTCCTAAAGTGTGATTCTGAGGAGATGACCACCATCTGTGAAGACATGGGGGGGCCCAGATTATCGTCAACGGATTGTGCCCTCTCGCTGTCAAGGAGGAGCAGGAGATGAACAAGCAGTAGCAACTTCTGGACTCCACCAGACAGAGGGTGGCAGAGCTTCTTTTCTCTTTTGAAGAGGTCAACCCATCCATGGGAGTAGTTGACCCTCGGGTACTATAATTATTAAAAACCCAAAAAATGTACTTTCATGCTTTAATTTTTTGATGTAGTAGGATGCATGAGTTCTTTTGTTTACATTATCTTATTGCATCATTGTGATGTTCGAAGTGCGTCCGGTGATCATCCCTAAGCTTAGTGGGCCGGGACAGATGTGAGAATCAAGGGGTGACCACCTTATCACCTCATCCAAACATAGGAGTGCAAACCAAGCTTTGGGCATCAGGGGTTTGAACAACCAGTTTGGATTTCTAGGAGGAAATGGAAGAGACCTGACTTGAGAATGAAGCTCTTAGAAAAACCAAATTATGGTGTTCACTGTGTGCTCTTGCTCACGAACAGGGTAATGCCAGGGGCACTGAAATAGATCCTAATAGATGGAAATTGGATGTGTGAATCATGATACCCAGGATTCGGAACATTGTGAGGGTGGCCTGAAAATAAATAATAATTGTTGATCGCATTCGAAACACAATATTTTAATTATATTAGCCTGAAGTGGGGATGGAAAATGTGGGTCGACTGTTGACCGTGTTCGAAACATAGGACCTGTCACAAATGTCATTCGTTAGTCTTCTGGAATGGTGTCCCAAGACAATAAGAGGGCCATAGGCCGAGCATCCATAATGTTAGGGGGTTCCTCCAGTCGTGAAAGAGGATGAGGGTCTGAACAAGGGGCATGAGAAGTGTCTAATATGGAGTGATGGTATGTTCAAACATAATTCAACACTCTCGAAATGACTCCACCGTGGTGGAAGAACATTATAAGGACACATCGTCCTAACCATGTATCATTCTTTCTTTTAGGTATGACCTCTCTGGTGAGGGAGCTACTACTCCCCAATTTCATTTTGGGGCATCCCGAACTTGTTCGAGGAAAAGATGCAGTTATGTGGTTCCCCACAAGGGGTCAGGACAGGGGCCGAAAATGAGGAGGAACATTACTTATGATTCCTGGGGCTGGACCCTTGGTGAAATACTGGGGTGTCTCTACGTATCCCATGAAGATGGGAATCAATCCATATGTAGTTCTACAAGCACAATTTAATGTCATGTGGGATGATGAGAAGCCAAGTTGTTCTCGTGCACATCCCACCAAAACTACTAAGCCCACGCGAGTCATGCACGATGTGGGAAATAAGAAGTAAAGGGGAACTTTACCAATGCAGAAAGAGACATGTTAGGGTGAATGGAAACTCTGTGAATGTTAGCCCAATGATGTTAACCCGTCCATGTAGCGCATGTTGACATGTGAAGAGGTAAAGCTGAGTATGTCAGAATTCCACTTGAACATGAAGAAGTTGAAATGTGTGAATCATGGTGCTCAAAATTTGGATCACAATTATCGTGGCGTGACAATGGAGGATAACTATTGACCATTGTGGAAACACATCATCTAAATTGCGTTAGCCTGGAATGGGGACATACAAATGAGGGTCGACCTTTGACCATGTTCGAAACCCGAGACCTGTCGAAAATGTCGTCCGAGATCCATAGGTATATTGGTCAGAAATGGTAGGAGAGCCATTAGGCCTATCATCCATGCCATTCGGGGATCATTTTGGACATGGAAGAGGGTCAGGATCCAAATAGCGAGTTCACAAATCATGAACATGGAACGAGGGGAATGTCTCCATGAGAATTCCACACTTTGGGATCATTCTCAAAATGCATCTAAATATGACAATGAGACGTCTTAGATTGAGGGAGTTGAGTCCCTTACCATAGGGAGATATTAGTTTAGGGTCGTAGAATTCAGACCATGGATGGGAGGAAACGCGAGAGACTCATAGTGAGTTAATTATAAAACCTGATGTGGATGAGGACTTGGGGTTCCGACCACCACGTGTTCCCTGGGATGATTTTTGGTCAAGGGACCAAAAACGAGAGTTAAGCTGGGCTCAAGAAAAAGTGCACAGGCGTTCCTACATATCCCATGAGGATGGGGATCAGGCTGCACGTATTTATTGAAGTGGCACGGTAAGGTACCAATGCCAGGAATAAAAGGGGCGTGCGAGTGTAGCCCCTACACCAAAAGAAGCGGTATTTGATGTATCTTGTTTTTCTGATAAGGTTAATGGTTTTTTTTGTGAAGCGACAGGCCTAGGATAGCAAGTCCCGACATCACCACAAGAACAAAGCCGTATACAGGCATTGATAAATGGCATGGCATGTGACCATTACCAAACATGGTGTCCCCTTGGGTGAGGACATCACGATGCAGTGCCGTTTTTCATCGTGTGGCCAGGATGATAATATCACAGTGTTGGGTCATGTGATGGGACCAAGAATGCATTTTAATTTCATGTAGTGCAGACGTAGTAGAGATGATTCTAGGTGGGGAATGCGTACGGTGCAATAAAACATACCCGGTGTCAATGAGGACATGATCCCATATCACTCCGTACATAATTCAGAGAGGGGAACCTCGGGCCAAGGGGCCCAAATAGGGGTAAGAGGGAAAGGGGCAGGAGAAACAAGATCCCAACTAAGATGGACCCGAAAATGAGACGTTCAGGTGATCCTATGTATCCCATAAGGAAGGGAATAAATCTATACATAGTTCTGCAAAATGGACAATACAAAAGGATCTTAGTTTAGGGTCTTAGAACTCAGACCAGAGAGAAGCAAGACTATCCCAAGTAATGGCGGACCTTAACCCAATACCTAAGCCTACATGAGTTGGAATCGGTGTAGGAAACAATGGAAGATTTAGTATTCGTGATATATGACATGCATGCAAGGGGGAAAATCAGTGAAGCCCCGATCGATTGCCTTGTCCAGACTTTTTTCCTCCTAAAGTGCAGATGCACACTGAGGAATAGTACCAAGTGTTTCGAAGTTCTACTTGGACATTATGAGGATGTGAATCATGTAACCAACATTTTGGGATTTAAAGGGGTTGGCGTGGTGATGGAGGATGACTGTTGACCATGTATGAAACATAACATCCATAACATGTTAGCCTGAAATGACAATAACAAATGAGCATCAATCATCGACCATATTTGAAAAGCGGGACATGTATTAGCTTGTTGTACGTGACCCTTGAGGACGTTGACCCATAATGTTAGGAGATCCCTTATGCCTTGAATTCATGCCTCTTGGGGGTCCCCTCAGGTGAAAAAGGTTATAGAAGCCCTAATGAAGGTGAACACAAAGCCTGAGAGACGGGTGAAATCACGTCCAAGAAGAGTCCGACATGGAAGGTACTAAACCAGAGTACCCTTAGGCACATTTATAAACCACCAAAGAGGGTCGATGATGGATCTCAACATGAGAGTAACCAATTTTAAGGGATGAGTATAGAGTAAGTGGATAGAAAACTTCCACGAGGGAGAGGTACTTGGCGTGGTCATTACAAGCCTGACGTGAACGAGGGAATAATCCCATGCCATGCCATATATTCCCCTCCCTAGGGAAGGGTATGCCTAGGGGCCATGGTGAAATCGATATTTCTGGGATATGGGGATAGACCCAAAGTCTAGACATTCAGGTTGTCCTATGTATCCCATAAGGATGGTAATCAAGCCACACATAGTTCTTAAAGGCACCCGTGGGTAAGATACCCTAAAGAGGGGGGTGTACGACACAACGAACAACCCGACATGTATGAGGACATAATCCCACACCACACCGTACACTCAGGGTAAGATCTTGGTCTGGGGCCCATGAAGACCAAGGGGCCTGAGGCTAGGCCTCGGTCAAGAAGGCCTAACTAGTTTACAGTTTAACATCTTCAAATGAGGATGAGGAGGGGAGTAGGATACCCCAAACAAGGGAGGTGTACGGAAGGACGAATAACCAGACGTGAGAGAGGACATAATCATGCACCACACAATACACTCTAGGTAAGATTTTGGGCGGGGGACCAAGAAGACCATGGGTCCTGAGGGTGGGCCTTGGTCAAGAAGGCCTGGCCAGTTTTTAGTTTACCGTCTTGTAGTGAGGATGATGTGGGGAGTAGGATACCCAAAACAAGGGAGGTTTATGGCACGATGAATAACCTGACGTGAATGTGGACATAATCATTCACTACACCGTACACTCTGGGTAAGATCTTGGGCTGGGGCCCAAGAAGGCCAAGGGGCCTGAGGCTGGGCCTCTGTCAGGAAGGCCTGACCAGCTTGCAGTTTAACGTCTGGTAGTGAGTACATGGAGGGGAGTATGATACCTTAAACAAGAGAGGTGTATGGCACGACGAATAACCCGATGTGAATGAGGACATAATCTCGCACCACACCGAACACTCCAAGTATGATATTGTGATGGGGCCCAAGAAGGCCAAGGGTCCTGAGCCTGGGCCTCAATCAGGAAGGCCTGACTAGTTTGTAGTTTAACGTCTTGCCGTCAGGATTATGAGGGAACTAAGATACCCCAAACAATGGAGGTTTACATCACTATGAATAACCCGATGTGAATGAGGACATAATCATGCACCACACCGTACACTCCAGGTAAGATCTTGGGCCGAGGCCCAAGAGGGAAAAGGGGCCTGAGGCTGGGTCTCGTTCGGGAAGGCTTGACCAGTTTGCAGTTTAACGTCTTGCAGTGAGGAAAATGATTATGATAAGGTGTATCATCTGTATATGTGTACGGAATGACAAACCACCCTACGTGACGGAGGACATAATCTCGTACCACACCGTACAATCCCGTAAGAGAGAACCTAGGATGGGGGAAAGAAAAGGCCAAGGGGCCTGAGGCTGGCCCTCGGATGGAAGGCTATATGCCCTCTTTTATGGTTATTTCCTCATCACAACTCCTAAGCCCACATGAGATGTGCTCGGTGTGGGAAACAATTATCCGGTCTCGGCTATCCCTGTCAAACGGGGCCTGATGGCTGGCATCACTCGAAGGGAGTTCATCGCTTGGAGATACAATGAGGCAGAATGAATCATTTCACTCGATGTTTGGGACATCTTGGGGTGGTCCTAACGATCTTGGACAATAGTTGACCAAGTTCGAAGCACAACGTCCCTATAGTGAACTAAAATGGGAGCAACAAATGAGCGTCGACTGCTGACCATATTCACAATGCAGGACTTGTATCGGGTTTTTCTCAACATCCTCGAGGGCGTTGGCCCGAAGTAGTTAGTGAGACCATAGGCCTAGCATCCATACCATTTAGGGTCACTTTCGGATGGGGAATATGATGGTGGAGTCCCAATCAATGGAGCGGGTTAAGAATATTTTTACCCATCTCTAAAATAGGCGAATGTCTCCAGGGAGTGGGACGTATGGCCAGATCGATGTTATCTTGATGTGAATTGGGGAGAAATTATGCACCCCACCATATTTCTGGACCTGAAGGGAAGATTCTGGCATTTGGGCTGGGCCATCAGATGAAATGTCTAGGTGTTCCTACGTATTCCATAAGGATGGGAATCAAGCCATACGTAGTTCTTGAAGTTCATGCCATTTAACGTCATGCGGTGAGGATGTGGGAGAATAGAAGAATGAGGGAGCACATGTTGCGATCATCGTAACTCCCACATGAACGTGGCCAAGGAGGCATGTGCCACATGAGGACCCTCCGAGAGGACTATACCCAGGGGGAATAGTCAAGGAGAAGAGTTCGGGGCTGGGCTCAAGATGAGGCATCTCAAAGTTCCTAAAAATCTCATGTAGATGGGAATAAAGCCATATATAGTTCTTGAAATGCAGTTTAATGTCATGTGGGATGATGCGTAGTTTAAATTTTTGCAGGAATGTACAATTTAAAGTCACGTGGTACTGTCCAGTTTAAGGTCATGCAGGACCATTAGGCTTAGGAAAAGTATTTGTTAAGGATCATAGCATTGGTTGGTGGAGTTATACACTCACCATCCATGGTTACCAGAGAGTATTCTCCATTGGGGAAAACACTGTGAACTATGTAAGGTCTTTCCCATTTATGCTCCAGCTTGGGTGGATTCCTGTTGGGGATCAATAGCACTCAGAGGGTCAATACCAGGTCACCTTGCAAAAAAGAATAGAGGTTAACCTTCATGTTGAAGGCTCTATCTATCTTATTCTGATTCCTTTCCAGATTGTGCAAAGCACAAAGCCTATATTAATCAAGTGCTTCAAATTCATCCAGAAGAATTTCGGCCACCTTATCTGGTGCCTATTGGTCATAGACCGCGGTGTGTAGTGAAGGAATCTGGATATCGATGGGCAGGATGGCCTCAGCCCCGTACACCAAGGAATATAGGGTCACCTAGGTGGAATTGCGAGTCATCATCCGATAGGCCCATAGGGCATTGGGGAGCTTTTTCGGCCAACTCTTCTTTTTCTGGCCTACCATTTTCTGAAAAATATTAGATAGGGTTTTGTTGAACGCCTCGACCTTCCCATTTCCCTATGTGTGATAGAAAGAGGTATGGTTCTAACAGATATTGTTCTTGTCGTACAATTTCATCAGCTCGAATTCTCAGAAGTTGGTGTCGTTATCGGTGAGGACGGTGTGAGGGAATCTAAACTGGTGGATGATATTTCTGTTCATGATGTCAATGATAGAGCGGGCATTGACCTCCATGAATGGAACTTCCTCTACCCACTTGGAAAACAAATCAGTGGCGATCATGATGAACCTACATTGGATAGCTGTTGCCGATGGGTATTATCCCACGACATTGAGTCGCCACACCATAAATGGTCAAGAGTACTTGGTAGAGTGGAGAGGTTCTAGTGGCCGATGAAAGAAGTTAGCATGGGTTTGGCACACATGACATCTCTTGGAGAACTTGATACAATGATGGATTACATGGGGCCAGAAGTACCCCAGTCTCTAGATATGATGGGGCAGCTTTGGCCCAGCCTGATGGGCACCACAAGAACCAACATGACCCTCCTACATGACCTAAGAAATCTCGAATCCTTGGATGCAATAGTTGATAACACCATCGAACCCATGCTTATAGAGGATCTACTCAAGACTGGAACCACTCTGGTGGGTAAACTGTAGCGCGAGACGTTGGATTCACTCACACTTGGCCCGATCAGCCCGGAGTCAACCATTTTAGAGATACTCGACAAAAGGGGCTCTCCAGTCATGGGTGGCTTTAACCACTGCATCTGTAGAACCAAGTGGTCCTAATACGGAGGATCTGGCAGTAAGATGGCTTACTCACATGCCATTGTCATACTCTGAGGTGACGGGGGTAATGAATCTCCAGTGTGCCACGTGTATAATCAGATCATCCTTCTCGGGATCTACAAGTGATGCAGCCAATCTGGCCAAAGCATCCGCTCAACCATTCTATGACCGAGGGACATGGGTAACCTCCGGTTGAAAAGGGAACTGGGATATTAGCTGGAGGGTGTGTTCCAACAATGGAATAAGCTTTGGATTTCTGAAAATATAGTCACCGTTGATCTGCTTGATGACTAGTTTGGAGTCCCCTTTCACATGAAAATTGGGTACATCGATCTCGAGGGCCAGCTCGAGGGCAGTTATAAGAGCATGATACTCTAACTTGTTGTTGGTGCATCCTTCAGACAACAAGAATGCATACGGAATAATATCTTGCGCTAGGGTAATGAAGACAATACCTAGGCACTCTCTGTTGAGTCTAGGATCATTGAACCTCATACTGGTGGGGCTCCTGGAGGCACCATAAAAGTGCATCTTCCAACATGGGACGACATGATCTACTTAGAGGATTGCCTCAGCGGGAAAATCCAAGTCATGAGACTGCTCCACGGAGGTTGGATGGGCAGCAAGGAAGTCATCCAATGCTTGTCCCTTGATGGAATTTTGGGGGACAAACCTGATGTCGAACTGCTGGAGAATTACCGCCCAACAAGATAGAAAACCGGTCAACATGGGGCGGTTTCGAATGTACTATAGTGGGTCTACCTGAGACACCAGCTATAACTCATGGTTCTATAGGTAATGTCACAAATTCTGCACAGTGAATACCAGTGCAAGATAGCTCTTCTCAATGAGGGAGTATCTGGTCTCTATATCGAGGAGCATGCGGCTGCGGTAGTAGAGACTGTTTTCCGTCCCATCATTTTTCTTCTGGGCAAGAATGACATCGATAGATAATTTCAGGGCAGTCACGTATACAATTAGTGGATTTTTGGAGATGGGTGGTATCAATACCAGAGGCTGGAGCAGATACTGCTTGATTTCCTCGAACGCGGTCTAGCACTCTTCATCCCATTCGTAGGCAGAGCCTTTCTTCATTAGTTGAGAAAAGGGCTTACACTTGCCAGCAAGATTTACAATGAATAGTAGTTTTTAGGCTAAGTGTCCTTGACAACCTCGAAGCTCTCTGATATTGCTTGGGGGAGGCATCTGGATGATTTCCTTAATCTTCTCTGGGTCTATATCGATGGTTTGGTACCAAACAACAAAGCCAAGAAACTTCCCAGAGGTGACCCTGAAGACACACTTCAACGGGTTCATCTTCAAGTGGCGGGTGAAGAGGAATTATAACACTTTATTGAGGTCCTTGTGATGGTCCTGGACCTGAAGATATTTGGACACAAGATCATCCACTTAGTATTCCACCAATGTCCCGAGGATCGTCTTGAATATGTGATTCATGGCCCGTTGATAGGTGGCACCTGCATTCTTCTGGCCGAAGGGCATGAGCTGGTATCAAAAAGTACCTTGGGAACCCTGAAAGTAGTGGACTCTTCATCCATGGGGGCCATATGGATCTGATTATATCCATAATATCCATCCATGAAGGAGAGGTTTTGGAACCCAACTGTAGCGTCGATCAACAATTTCGTCAGTGGAAGGGGAAAATCATCTTTTGGACAATGATGGTTGAGATACCAGAATTTGATGTAGAATTTGATCTGTCCATTCATTTTCTTGACTGGAATGATGTTGACTAACCACTTCAGGGTACTGGAACTCCTTGATTATGTTGGCTTTGATAAGCTTGTCAATATCGGCCTCCACTAGGGCACCATGAGAAGGGTGCATCTTTCTGGGAGGCTTTTTGAACTCGTGATGATATGTTGGGAGACTGAGGTAGTGGAAGGATACCTGAGGATATACACCTAGCATCTCGTCATGACTCCAAGAAAATATGACATGGTTCTGCTTATGGAATTCCACATACTTCTGCTGCTCCTTGAGGGACATGGAGGAACTGATCAATGTGGGTCTTGGATCTGCCTTGCTACCAAGGTTCACCTGTACCTGTTCATCGACTGTAGCAGAGACACCTTCTTCAAAGGTAGGAGGAGAATCCTCCAGATCATCTTCTTTGCTTTTAGAAGAGATATTCCTAGCGGGTGAAGATTTCCCTAGTTCGGAAGAACCTGATGGGAGGCTGGTACCAACCTGGACAGTAGTGGACAACCTATCAGGAGAATCACGCACTGCTGAGAACATATCGATGAAGGCAGTCAATCCAATCCCATTTGGTCATCTGCCCAAGGGTCCATGCTTGACGATATCAAAGTAATAGTGGCGCGTCGACTTGAGCCGGTCAATTCCAGCCCAGTGAAATAGAAATGTATGACGTACCACCATTTCCATGGGGCAGACATCATGATATCGTATGGGGGTAGGAGGTTCCAGGATCACCCGATCCTAGTTTGGGTTGGCGTACGAGATGATTTCCTACCGTTGCATCGACTTGGGAATATGCCTTCCTCTTGTACCAATGATGACAAAGAATTGCCCCGTGTCGTGGGTTGTGGCCTCCAATCGATGGATCGAGAAGACGTAGGCATTTTCCAGACCTACCTAGGGGTCACTTGTGACTGGGGGGGCTCAACCTCACTTGCTAGAATCAGCTTATTCATGCTCTTGTAGTAGTCAGTGTCCAAATAACAGGTTTCAAAAGAGGCGAAAAGAGATTCATCACCATTCATTATGCCTACTCAACCATTAAGGGAGTACTTGAGGCATT
The DNA here is from genome assembly GCA_963277665.1 of Viscum album. Taxonomy (NCBI): domain Eukaryota; kingdom Viridiplantae; phylum Streptophyta; class Magnoliopsida; order Santalales; family Viscaceae; genus Viscum; species Viscum album. Next base: position 393,455,125 of record OY728151.1, on the reverse strand, counting down.
GGTGATACAATGAGGGAACCGCCACGTGTATGTGGAGCCATGGTCTGCCCATAAATGCGTTGTAAACGATGTCCTTGGAGATATCCAAAAATTTGGTACTGGAAACTTGGCCCCCGAACTGGGTCTTCAAACAGATTTGGCCAACCGGGGGGTGTTCTGTCCTGTCATACCCATGGATCCTTAAATCGAAGGGAGTCAGGTCATCTTCGAATAACCCCAACATCTGCAGCATCCGCATCGGGATAAGGTTGATCATGGATATGGTGTCAAAGAGACAGTGGAGAACCCCCAAAACATTTAATTGGAAGATGATGTACAATAGGTGGATATAACATTATTTGGGAGATCCTTCATCTTCTACTGAGATGAAATGATATCCTGGCCTTCGACATTCTAAACTGCTTCAGCATGAAAGGCATATGCAGCTGCTACCTCCGTCTCAAACTAAAGGTGGATTCTTAAAGCCTCAGCGAGGTCCTCACAAATATTTGATGACAGGAAGAGAGATTCGAGGATGGAAAGCATCACTGGGATGCCAGCGAGGTGCTTGAGGACATCCTACTTCCATTCCAGGCACGAGATTCTTCTTACAGGAGGCTGCTCTGCGATTGGAGGCATGGCGGGCCCTACCGGCTGGACTGGTGGCTGGATTGTGCTAGACATATCCCACTGCCCACTAGTCAAAGCCTAAAGAGTAGCTGCCAGATGATGAACAAATGACTAAGATCAGCCTATAGCCGGGTGAGGTTTTTCGCGGTCTGGGTGAGGTAACTCTGCCTGATCTAGTAGCACAAATGGTGATGGAGTCGGTCCTGACGACACCAGATGAAAAGGTAGTGCATACTGAGCTCTGCGCTAGGCTTGATGTCTGGTCTCAGTGGCGTGCATGACCTGGATGGAGGTTCCAAATGATGTTCCTCGATGACCCATATATCCATGGCTTCACTGACGTTGGCGCCAGATGGGGATATTGGGGAGGTTTTCCAGGCGCTCCACCTCGTCGATAGTCATATAGGTGTTTACCAACTCAACGGTATTAACCGAAGAATACCCTTGACTATAAATCGAAGAATCATCCAACACTGGGCATATTCTGGGAGGGATCCTCATATCAGGGGCATTAAGTCACCGAGAGTGCGGGATGACAATGGCATTGGCGGGGCGAGTTGCTTCTTCTTGCGCCACTGATGCTTTCTCTTCTGGGAAGAGGTCGGCTGACATAGTGATGTAGAAGTGGTAGCCACAGCTTCTGGAGGCTCTATCTAACTCAAGCAAGCCTGAATGATTCCGTGGGTGTGGGAAACCATTTTTTGGGCCATCCAGTCCTTGTTGTTCTGCGATCAATGTCTAGGAACCTGCTGCCACTCACCTTCGCTGCCGCTACTGCTATCTAACCCTATAAAGACACTTGCCACTTGTGCCGGGGCCGGGCCCAACCTAACTATGTTATTGTCGACCTGGTCTTGGAGAGAGTCTTTAATCACATAGCACTTCTTGAGGGTGTGCACCACAATCCAATGATAGGGGTAGTAATAGGGGCGATCAGTGAGATCCACCTCTTCTGGCCTTCTACACTAAAGCAAGCATACAATCCCCTATTATAGGGCACTACAGAAGTAACTGAGGAACTGATTCTCACTGAATGAGTAAGTACAGTTTCTTCTTTCCGGAAAGGGGTCCCTTGGAGCTTGGCCTTGATGAGGAGCCAGAGGGGCCTGTCGAGGACGTGGACCATGATTTTCCCGCCTGGGTGGTGGCAGCACATTATGTAAAGACGACTGCCAATTATGAGGATGCTATAGAGCCGAAGGTTGTGCCTGAGATGAAGGGCCTCTGCATGGATTTAGGGCCGGTGCTACTGGTAGAAATTCTAGTCTCCTGGGAGCTTCTATCTGAGCCACCACGGTGGGCTCGGCTCTAGCAGCCCTCTTCGCTGGGATTATAGGGGGAAACAGACGTCTCTGACTGGCCTATTGTAGGACTTCCTCAAGGTGCTGGTCCTTATCTGAGAAACCTCGGAAACCTTTGGGATAGTTTTGGCTGATTAGAGAAGGAACCGGTTTCGTCTTGACATTTCCCACACATTTTTTTTAACTGCTCCTACGTCAGTGGCATGCCAAGGGAGTATGTGAGCCCATTCCATGGGGTGATAATGTCAGCGACTCGCTCATCAGGACTTTGATTGCACTTGAAGAGGTTTGTGATGAACATTTTCTGGGTGGTAGAACTGAACTGGTAGAGGAACTGCCTGCGAAGCTCCTCCCAACTGGTCATGGATCTGACGGAGAGATGGTTGTACCAGACGAATGCTGGCCCCTCCAGTGTCTGAACAAAAAAGCGGAGCATGGCTACCTCCTACTACACTAGGGTCCCTAAAATGGGCCTGAACCTTGAGTTGAAGTGGGCTAGATGCTTCGGTGGGTCCCTGGTCCCATTGAAGGGGTAGAATGTAGGATTCCCGAAACCCAGTGGTGCCGGTATATCATCAACCCATGCCAGGTATGGCTTGCCATCAGGTGGTATTGCCACCTGTTACATTTCCAGTGCCTCAAGGTGAGCTATGAGTGTCGCCGTAGGATCATCTAGGTGGGGGTCCTTTTCTTGATGGGGATCCCTAACCACAAGCCTATTGCCGGGTTCTTCAACATGGTAGGAAGGCTTTGTGGCTTGTGGAGCGGCTGTTGTGGTGGCCTGTGGGGCAGTAGGGGGAACTCGGGTTGGATTCCTTAGATTTCCGCGCCATTCGGGAGGGTTTTGTGAGACATAACTTGCCCTATTGTCATGAGTTCCGGCTTCAGTCTTGTCCATAGGAGCAGTATGATCAGGGTTTCTCGGAGGCATCTCACTGGTGGGAAGTTGTTCCTACCCCTACTACCCTGACCTAGGGTTTCTATAGTCATGCCGTCACTCTATAGCGCATTCAGCCAGGAGTTCGTAGACCAACAACTTTTTTCTCAGCATGTTTTGGACACAATGTGGCCTTCTACGGATCCTCCTCCATCTTCTGCACCGAGGCGGATGAGTCAGAGTGCTGGATAGCTCCGATATGCTCCTTGCCCTTACTGACATTCTGGCTGAGTACTAATGACTAGGTGGGTATAGGGAGACCTAGGAGGATCCTATGCAGACAAGTAATCCTCCTTGATGGGTCCAATAGTGGTGGAATTCCCTCAGGGGGTAGGCCTCTATTGAGAAGTTCCAGCTCATCCTCCTTGTACACTACATCGACCATGTTTATCATGACCCTTCCTGGGGGCATGTACTCAATATCGCATAGCGAGTCAGGCTACCTATGGATAATGCTGAAGAGGAGGGTAGTATACTTCCCCCAGCCATGGATTTGCACATGGGGGGTATCCTCCCTGATAATTATGTGGAGTACCTTGACACTCTGAACGTATTGATGCAGGAGAGCCTCACGGAGACCTGACGACTCGGGGTGCTGGGCCACAAGGAGTGCAGCCAGATCGACTAGACGATACTGCTCAATGATGTATTAAAAATGCGCTTGGATCCTTGGATTAACAACACAATGATTATGGAGACTGAAATGCGTTGCCCTGAGGGTGTAGCGGAAACACTCAACTTCCTCTAGGGTGACAGACTCAGGTATGCAGAAAACCTGCGGTGCCATGGGACAGAACTCCTTGGGGAAGTGGTCTGCTACATGAATGCAACAAAATATCCTCCAATCAAATTCAAGGTCTGTCCCTTGATGGTCCAACTCACCAACTGGGGGTGATTGATGAACTAGCAGTGGTTTTGAGGTAGACCGCTAGGACAACAGGTTGGCCGGCGGAGAATATGGAGAACATGCTGACTGGTCTCCGATTCTCTGTCTTTCCTTCAAAGAGTGGAGTGACCAGGCTGCTATGTCATGATACGAGGGGATGAAAATCGTCGTTCCTTGCTCAGTGGTCAGGTCTACTGGTGACAGGTCACGATTCTACTCGCCTGCCATTGGTCCCATGAATAGCTCTCCATGATCTCTTGTGGAGGTAGAAAGCACTTCTGGTGATGATGGTGGTGACTGCACGACTGTAACCTGTGGGGGCGCCATATTTTAATCCTCCTGGATAAACCTACAGAGGGAGGAGAAAATCTTGTGTACCTCACATTCCGAGATCACCAGGCTAATACGCCTTATCCCTACTCCATCCCTTGACTCAGATGAGCTGGGGGAGGGTTCTAGAGCTGAGTCATACTCCACATCAGAGTCTGAGAAGCAGACCATTATGATCTCTGTTTGGGCCTTCCCGGGATTATTTTTGAGATGGTGACAACCGACCTTCCTGGCCCTGGGTGTCTCCTTGGGATAGGGCTGATTTCCGACATGGGGTCATTCAGCCGCACTAGTGATGGGGTGGAGAAGGTTTCCACATCCGAGAGCCAGGGTGTGAGGAGAACCAGGACAAATGTCAAAGGGGACATGGGGAGGACCTCCATGAAAAAAACTAGAGTGGAAAAAAACCTCCTCTGGAACCGGCCGAATCATGGGGAGGACCTCCATGCTTGGTGCGGGTGGAGCGAGGCTGGCCTTCACCCTTCTGATTGTCGTGGCAAGGAGGAACATTACCAATTACGGAAAGGATGTAGGGATGATACCCATGATGAAGAGGGACCATATGGGCAATGTCTCCATATTGATGGTTGGGGGAAGGATGAAGGACTCCATACCCAGTGTGATGTGCATGGGAGAGGCTTTCGTATCGAACATCCCTTCTGCGAGGCGGACCTTCATTCGGATTGGGGGTGGCACGAGGCTTACCTTCATGCCAAGGCCCGGAGCGGGGAAGGCCCATTCTCTCTGTGGTGGTGGTACGTGGAGGACCTCCATATGGGGTGGCATCGCTACAGGTTGGTTCGTGGTGACCACTGCCCGTTCCTGCAACCCGGAGTGTCGACTCGGCCTACCCATGGGGTAGTTGGGGCCTCGATCCAAGTTGGGGGTTTAAGATCCCCTTCTCTGTGCATGCATGGACTTGATGATATTCATCGGTGGTGGCTCGGGCCACATTATTCATTGACGTTGATGCCCCTTGGAGGGCGTTCTCCTCAGCCCATACCCGACACTGGCGTCTGGTTGGACGATCTAGGGAGGGTGGTCCAGGTGCATAGATTACCATCTCCTTCGGTAACACCGGACGGTGGCGCCGACGTGGCTGGGTGGGAGTCCTTGGTGATAGCCCCTGTATTGGGACTCTGACTGGGCTGGGCCAGACATCTCGAACCTCATCAGCGTAAGGTAGGGAGTCGTCCAAGCATTCCGGGGACATGCTACTGAAACGATTGAATGTTGGGGTGGGGAGCAGTAGCTCCTGGTGGGGCCCTCGGGGGAGGCCTCAACAGTGAGGCACAACCACTTAGAGATCTTGGTGCGCCATATTCATGGTGGGGATGATCCACTCTTCCTCATACCTGCATACAAGGTCATTAATTACCCTTCTCTGGATAATTTCCGACGGGGAGAGGGGGCGTGGGCGCCCAGCAGTCATGGCGGTCGAAGCCGTAATGGAAGAGGCAGAACCACGTAGGGTAGCCGTGTCGATATTTCCCCTGCCCTTGCACCAGTGGGCAGGTGATCAAGCTTTTTATGAAACAACTCAGTTCCAGAAATCTAGGAGATTAACTCATTAATACTGATAGGAAAATAAATCGACAACTAGTGCCCCAACTCCATTCTATCTTCTATGGCTAGTAAGAGGGATCCAAACTGAAAATGTCGTAGAACGGGATGTCCAACGTCCTACTACCCCATCTTCGGGTGAGTTTCACACAAGGACGGCAATCTTCTTGGTGGGGCATGACGCCTAAGATCTGGATCCGGTGACATGTCAATCTATTGATGCCCCGAGCGCTACTAATCTATATATTGAGGAGAAGAACTTCACGTCGGGTTCACCATTTCTATTATGGATTCTTTCGTTTGGGGACCTGCATCCATCTCGTTCGGGTACGAAGGACACATCTTTTTGTTACCACACATTACCGCTTTCCAAAGGCAGGCGACATCCGTTCCTTGTTCAGGGACGTTTGCCCCTTGATCGAAACTGGATAAAGGGATGTCAGTTCTTCCTTCTGTGGATTCCTCCATGGAGCTCGTCACCTAGTCTGAGTCTCCCTCATAGATTTAATATGTTGTTCATGAAATTCTGACAGGTGCCATATATTCCTGGAGACTAGTTAATTAAGCTGCTTCTGTCCGGAAATTATAAGGGGTTTGGTCAGGGCAGAAACCTTCGGTTAGAGGAGTAGTCACTTTGGGTAATCACTGGCGTGTCTAGACACTGGGTGATTGGTGTGTCTATCTTTCGACCCTTATTATAGGGCTTCTCGAGGGTGCAGATGCCCGAGGAATACCACATCGAACACGGGAAACCATATTTCAGGCACATGTATCAGAGGTTTTCCTTAGTATCCCATTCTTAATACGGGGTATGCCACATGTTTAACATCTAGCGGAGATGGATCGAGCTGATGAGAACACTGACTGGAGTGGATCAGATGGAGGAACCCCTTAGATAGAACATAGACACTAGGGCCAACACGTGGGTGGATTCTCAAATGCTGTCAGTGGGATTGAGGAATGGAGTGGAATGATTCCACATGGATGTGGTGGCCCGGGTAATAATTAGAATGGATGATGCATCGGTTGAATGAAGCGGGAGGTGAATGGGGTGGAACCATCATGGGGAGATGATGGTTTTGGGCATGATCCTTGAAGTGGCTTCCTACATATCCCTATGAAAGGGAATCAAAGTCCACGTAGTTCAGGATGATGACTTTCTGACAACTAAGGATCACAATGTCTTTCCATTGGATGTGATGACAAATAATTGCTATTTTATGGGGTCGCAACGGCATACCGCTGGATGGAGTGACAACAGCTTACCACTAGATAGTGTGCCAAAATCTTACCGCTGAATGGAGTGAAAACGGTTTACCGCTGCATGGAGTGACATTAGATTACCACTGGTGGTTGACCTGTGGTCCAATGGTTGTTAGGCTTGAACCTCTTGGTGGCTTCCTACGTACCATGCCTTGACATGGATCAAATTCCTCATTGTTCGGGTGAAAAGGGGCTTAGCACACCGACATGGAGATAGTCGGGGCCAATGATTGTTGGGAATGAACCTCATGGAGGCTTCCTACATACCGTGCCTTGACATGGATCATAGACCACGTCATTCAGGATGGGTTGGGGCTTACACTCTGAGGTGGCCCAATGTGTTTGGTGAACTGATGTGAAGGAAGTCAGAATGATAAGGTGGTGGGATTGAACATCGTGGAGGCTTCCTACATACCATGCCTTGACATGGATAAAAGCCCCCATAGTTTGGAATGTTGGATACCATTTAACATAATGTTGTACATGGGAATTTGTGCCTTACGCTCTAAGGCGGCCCAAGGTGGAGGGTCTTGTTCCTCAGGGAGGCCTCCTGCGTACCTTGCCTTGACATGGATTAGAGTCCCCATAGTTCAGGATGGTGTAGGTGGACCGACATGAAGGGACCAAAGGTCTAGGTGGGATTATGCCCTGTGGAGGATTCCTACATACCATGCCTTGACATGGATCAAAGTCCCCATAGTTCGGATTGGTGTGGGTGAACCGACGTGAAGGGACCAGGGGTCCAGGTGGGATTGATCTTCGTGGAGGCTTTCTACGTACCATTCCTTGACATGGATCAATGTCCCTGTAGTTCGGGCTGGTGTGGGGCTTACACTCTAGGATTCCCAAGGTGGTGTGCACGATCTATGCTTGCTCTAAGATCACGTGAGTCGTTCTAGGTGTGAGAAACAAGATACAACAAAGGCCCGACGATCACGTCACGAAAGGTGCGTCTGTCAGAAGTGGAGAGGGGATTACTCATTGAGCGGCCCAAGATGCCAGGACATACTCCAGGATTGAGGCCCGAGGGCGACAAAGAACAGCGGGATTGGGACTGAAGAAAGGAGGAACCCCATTCCATATAACGCCCTCCGCTGGCCTCAGGGACCGAAGAAATAAAGAACAGGGATGCTGCCTCTTGGAAGGAAATCCAGGGGCTTAGAACAAGATGGATTCCCTTACCATGTGGAAAAACTCCACTCCCAGAAGGAGGATATAATCCCGTATAGAGACCAGGGCCCTGGAAAATGTCCATGGTGGGGATACCCTATGTGCGAGGAATGGGGCGGGGTCACAGTTTAACATAATGTGCTGAGGACGATGGTGCTTGGCAGTTTAACATCATGCAGCTTGGACGAGGTGGGTTTTCTCAACACCCCTAGGACATACATAACTGGTAACCTCTGCTACTTGTGGGAGGGAAGGAATCGAAGATGCCGTAGCGAGGGGGGGGGGGGGGTCATGGATCGACCCATCGAGGGGTACACATTAGCATGGCTATCTGAAGAAGAAATAGCCGTTAGTGTGCCTATGCGAAGAAGAATTATGCGAAGAAACACAACATGTGGTATCATCTAGGGGACTTTGAATTCATATCGTACAAACTTGGAGGGTCGCACGGGAAAAGAAATTTCCATGCAGAGGGGTCCATAGGCAAGGGCATTACGATGCTTTGTTTCACTATGTGGCGGAGGGCACATGCGATGGGGTGTGCTTCGCGAAGAGGGGTTCCTTAGCCTAAGTATAGGGAAAAGGTTAAAATGGGGGGGGGGGGGTGCTTCGCGATGTGGAAGAGCATTTGCGAAGCACAACATCACAGAGCAATGGTTCCTCGTGAAGAAAGATGTCGGGAACCAATGTGCTTTGTGAAGTACAGTGACCCTACCTTAGCATGTGGATCATGTGTACCTGAAGGGTATTTAGCGAATCATAAATGCTTCCTGATGACCCAAGTCCCCTTGGGAATCCCATTCCTTTTCAAAGGCCCTTAGGCTTTACAAAAGGCATCCCGCTCGAAAGAGGGGATCAAAAAAGGATGTAGGGGAGGCACTTCGCAGAGAATAAGTACATCTCACAGCTCATGCTTCACAGAGTGGAAGGATGCTTCGCGATTCGGGAGCTGGGAAGCCAAAATGTCGGATTGTCCGTCCCTTGGGCTCAAATGAAGCCTGATATTTATAGGCAAGGGGCGCCGCGGAGAAAATATGACATGAAAAGAAGGGGTACTTGGTTGCTTTGCGGCGTGCTAGCGAACGTCAAATTTGTTTGCGGATAATCCCGCTTCTTTGATTTTTGGTGGCCATGGTGCTAAGGAACTCCGTAAAGTGGCTTCGTGAGGCAGTCAATGGGTCCTTCTATGGGCCTCTTCTTGGTCCCTAATTTTGGTGCGAACATTTACCATATGAGATTATTGATTTCAAAAATTTTCGTGCATGGGTAATATAATCTTTTGTGGGTGTTTATTTTGAATTTCCTAAGGTTGGAAGCTATTAAAAAATGTTTTAGACTAACCATAGTAACCGAGATATATAGTTTTCTAGGTCAATATGGATATTATTTTCCCTTTTTGACACATTTTTAAATAATATCTAACCCACCAACCATGTTGACTTAGAAGCAGGTTACATTTTTTTTGGGATAATGAATCCGATATGAATTTCATATACATGAATATACGGTTGGTCAATATGCTAATTCATTCACTATCCATCAGTGTATGAGGGTTTCTGATATATAGTGATGCATATAATTAGGTATTGTGATTTTCCCTTGTGAATAATTACACATTGACAGTATATTCCTCTCTCTAATTTAAAATTCTTTAGAAAAATTACCTGTCTCAAAATTTGGATATGGAGACTGTAATATTTCCCTAAAAATTTGGAGTCATTATCTGTATGGTGAATGTTGTGATATATATACAGAACAAAAATTTTATAAAGTATATATTGACACAAAAATAGATAAATATGTTCCTTAAAAGATTGTTATAGTTGATCAACGATTATAACTACTCAATACAATACCGGTAAGGTAATGAGAACAATGTGGATATTTCCTTGATTTAGAAATATCATGCTAGTTTTTTTCATGATGATAATTAAATGAGACACAATATTTATGGATTTTTAGAAGTTTTATACTGAAATACTAAGTAAAATGTTCATATAATATCATTATTATATGAATTTTGACCAACGCATCCATGAGAGTTTTTGGAAAGTGAAATAAGAAAATAGGGAATTGAAATATTTGGTGAGGAATGTTCCTGATTACAAAAAAGATCTTGTTGGAATGATAATTTTTAGGAACCAAGTATGCGTCCAATCAATAACAAAATTGAAGGAGTTATTGGAAAAGATCATAATAAATCATTATATATTCATCCAAGTGGTAGAATAATTTATATAGATCAGTTAAAATATTTTAGGGGGGATAACATTAAAAGGGATATTATCGAGTTTGTTTCCAAATGTGTTGTTTTTCAAAAACTTATGACTAGGTGGTAGAATTCTAAGTTGATGTTAAAAAAATTACCCATAATAGAGTGGAAATAAAAAGCATTACCACATATTTTTTCTTCAAACTCCACAAATCATATGAATGAAATAATTCTATTTGGGTTTTGTCAATTTCCATATAAAATTAGTGAATTTTATCTCAATTAGATTAGATTTATTTCTTGATCGTATTTCTCACATATATATTAAAATTTTTGGGATATTTCATGGAGTAACACTCCCAATAATATTTAAAGGTGATCCAATGATTAAATTTATGTCTTGGGGAATCCATAAACAGGTTCTCAATAAAATTTTATTACGACTACTCTTATCGTCCACATATATATGGTAGGTCCTAGAGGATTGTTCTTACTATAGAAGCCATGTTGAGTATTTCTCTATGGATTTCAAATGTGGTTTGGATAAAAACCATCATTTTGTAGATTTTTTAAAGTATCTCCCACTCATGAATTTAGATGTCCAATTATGAATACGACTATAAAAGGAAGTTCATGACTCTAAAATGTAGGGGTGAAATTTGAAAAATAATTTTATTGGGATTATACCTAGATGAAGAAATGGAAGATAAGGTTAAATCCATTCAGCATCAATTACATTAATCTTAATGTTAGGGAAAATTTTGGTTTAATATAATAATAAATATTAAGATTTTGGAGTCAATTAAAAGGTATTCTCATGAATATCTACTTGTAAATATATTAGGATGTTTCTCATAATGAATACGTACTAAAAGTCATGTATATTAGATAGAAATGCATATGAAATAATATAACTCATATAGACAATGTTTTGAGGAGAAATAACAACTATAAAGAATAAAATTGGGAACCTGATAAAGTGATGAGAAAAAATTATCTCTTATTTTTGTATTTGAGTGATGAAATCTTGATGGATAAATACCCATAAAGAGGTATAATGTAAGAATATGATATTTTATTATATATTTCTATTCAAAAAAACTTATTTGATAGCTTGATTTAGATGAAACAAAGTTTTAAATAACCATGGAATGATATTACTATGTTTAACATATTTTATTTTTGAAATAATCATATTAAAATTAGTTAAGGTTTAAATATTTGTAATTTTTTAATAAGATTTATTTTCTAGTGCATAGAGAAAATACCATTTTTTTAAAACAATAATTTTTTTTATTTAAATAATGTTATTTAAAATGATAAAATATATACTTTATTTGGAATTAAAATGACATAATACCAATTTAATTTACATTATGATATACATTTTTCATAATTTTGATATAAGTCTATTTGTATACTTAAAACACATTTTTATGGAAAATTATTTTTCATCACATTTTGGGTGATTATTTTTAAATTAAATTTTATAAATTAATGGAATTGAAATTAATAAAATGAATTCCATATTAGTAATAAAGAGTTTCAAATTTGTTAAATATTTTCCATTATGTTTTAGTTATTTTTAATATTAAAATTTGTAAAAATTATCTCCTTGTTTAAGGGTAAATTGTTTAATTATGGATAAAATTAAAGTGATAAGTTAATAAAAAATATATCCAACACTTAAATTTATTACATTAGATGATCCTATTTCATCCATAATATTCCAAATTTCTACTATAAAACCTTTTCAAACATTTGTATTTTATTTTTATCATTATAATATTTATATAATGAATGAAGTTATAAATTTTTCTCTCTTGAATTGAATATAAAAAAATTGTGAGAGGGATAAAAAGAATTATTCAATAAAAAAACATTATTTGAAATATTACTTATCATATTAATGGTAATTTATTTTTTAATTTATTAATTTAATAATTACATTAAATGTTTATGCAATGTAGATTCATTATTTATTCAATTAGTTGAAAAATAAAAAAAAATGATTTTAATGAAGTAAAAGTTTTACCATTTGGATGAATTATTTTATTACAAAAATATTATTAATAAATATAAAATTTATTATTTTTTTAATTCATTAGTTTCAAATTCCATATTTTTATTGATATTTTTTATATAAAATTAAATGAATATTTTATAAAATGAAATTAATGATATTTTGTTAAAAAATACATTATAAAAAAATTTAAAAAATATAAAAAGATTCATATAGGATAAAGAAGACAATATATGGTCTAAAATGTAATTAATTTTCTCTTTATGGTCTAATTACAATTTTATGGAAACAATCGACTCTCTTATATCCTAAAAACCCTTCTTATCGATGAAATTATCAAAATTGAAAACATGGCGATAAATGGAAAAGTTATGCGTGAAAATATAATCTAAAAATGTCCAATTTTTTATTTATTATTTTATTTTGAATAATATTAATCATATAAACATAATAAATAAATTTTTATCCATTCAGACATAAAATTTGTTTATATTAATTTATTACTTTATGATATTCCATGAATGCCCCTCCCATCACTAATAAAAGGAAACCCATTCAATCTTTTTATTACACAACTTTGAGCAACCTATATCAACCAAACCCTGAAAAATTATCTTCCCAAAAACGTTATCCAAATTTTAGATGTGTTTTTCTTCACAAACATCTATCCCTAGTGTCTTTATGAATAGATCCAATTGAGATTTCTCTAAGCGAACGAAATCGTCTCAATCAAGATCTTTTGTTACTTATTAGTTAACCAAATTCAATTATATACTAAAATATACAATATAATGTCCCCATTATATTCCATATAATAACTAATTATAATTTTGAGTTCATAATATTTTTCTATCTACTTCTCTACCAAATGAGAAGAAACCTTCTTTTGTGTGTACAATAGACAACAACCTCACAAAACTATATAATTTTTGTCCATAAATGTCTCAAATGGATAATCATAAATATGAAAAAAAACTATATTTCTAATTTTTGAAATAATTATTCTTATATATTTATAATATCATATATACAATTTTTAGTTTCCTATCAAATGGAAGACGTTAATGTCGCTCTTGATTATGTGTGGACTACCAACCCTATGAAGAGATGCAATTAGTTTTTAATTTAATAATTTACTATTTGAAAATATGGATAGATTTGATCAATATTTAGGATATATATGATATATAAATGGTTCTATAAAGATTAATTTTTAGTTATTTTTTTTTTCAATTTCTTGAAAATCGAAACCGACATTTATGCATATGTACCGCCTATCATCTCTATCTACAGAGTAATTTATTTTTCTATTTATACCTTTAATTTATGACTCTAAATATCAAAATATAAAATAAATATAATATTTATATATTGAAAATACATTCTTTATATTTTTGACCATGATAATAATACATGGATCAAGAAAAACGTATCAGAACATAGATTAAAAATAATGTGTTTGACATCCATATTAATGATATTAATATAATATTATTATAAAATTATTGATTAAATGTTTTAAATGGATCATATCTAAACTTATAGATATGAATATGGTTATCTTATGTTTCATTAATAAATTTAAATATATTATACAACAGGGTCAATTCACCTATGAGTCAAGTTGAACTTGTGGTAAGGGTTTTCGTTTTAGTTTCACTCCATTGAGTCATATTTGGTTTCATGAACTTATTTATTTTTGCGTGATATATCTAAATACCAATTTAATTGAATATTTCTATGTTATACCAAAATTGGCATTTTCAAAATTATTTTAAAAATATTTAAAAAAATGTTTCTTTTTAACATATATGGTGTTAATGGATTTTACTAGAAACATAATTTTTCATATTATTTATCTTATTCTACAAATATTCAATAATTTCAAAAATAAAATATTTTAATTAATTATGTCTAATTATTTAACTACCATTTCTCCAAAATAAATATTTTTATTACAAAAAGTACATTTCTAATGAGTTGATTGTCAAATTTTAACACTTATTAATTTTCTAATAATCATATTTCACCTAAAAAATTCACATCATGTGATCATTTTATATTAACATTATACTAAATATCCATATTCATTGTATCACTTATATGATTATTTCTAAACCCATATATCATTTACACACTTGGATTCTTTCTTTGATCAACATGAGGTGTTTGTTGGTCCTTAAATGAATGATGAAGGTGTTGTGAATGGTGAGGATATAATTATAGTTCATGTAGTGATGGATCATGTTTGAGAAAAGCTTCAGGAAAATATTTTTCATGATTCATCACAGAATATGGTCATTTTGGGAAGAAATATTTCTTCCAATGTTGTGAGATCCCCCATTTTTAGGTGTTATGTTGATTCTCAGGATGAGGGAGAATAGTCATAGAATAAGATAACTTGGATTAGAGTTATGGAAATAATTGGGGCCAACCCTAATTTTATTGAGGATTTGGTGGAGGATTATAAACATTCAATAATTAGGCCGTTGTCTCCACTAATCAAGAGCAATACATGGAAGTTGGAAAATTTGTGAAATTGGATTCACAGGATGTAGGGGTTTGATGATTGGTGGATCATATCAATTATTATGGAATTTTTTTATTCTATATTTCCATAATTGGATCCCATGTGGATGTCACAGTGTTCAATCTTCATTTGTTTTAATTCAGGAACCCTACAGTTATTGTAATAGTATATTTGGCTTAGCCCTGCTATAGCTCGAAATTCAACCAGTAAAATGTGGATTCAAATCAAGGGATTGAAATGGTTTTTTGGTCACTTTAAGATCCTCTATAATGCTTCAAATGTAGTTAAAATTCATGTTTGATTTGATAAATTGAATGTGATTATAAGGTTTAGTAATTAATCCATAGTTATTGTGTAAATTGATGATGTTTTTCCACTTAATGAAACCATATTTTGGTAGATGATTAATTTAAATTCGACATATTCATTGATTTTGAATATGTTTCAGATTACTAATTTAATTTTAATTTCATTTTTTATCTTTCTAAATATTTCAATTAGAGTTATAATTGGGAAAACTATAAAAGGAGTGGGAATTGTGATGAAAATAGTAATTTCATCTTGATTGTTGAGCCTGAATTTTATAAGGAAGTGTATGGTAAATAATGTGCCTACTATTGATTCTAGCTTGTTGAGTTTACAGACCATTGGAAATTATGATGGGGGTGGTCTTGTTGTATACCCTCTACCATCCTTGGTTATGGAGGGAAGAGTAGATATGTCTACAACTTCTCAATATCAACTATTTTACTTTACAAAGATTATCTCTCGGTCTATTACTGGTACTTTTGGCCATTTATCTTTTTTCACCCCTACATTAGAGATGCATTATACTCCTGATATAAAATTGGGATATTAAAGTGAATAAAATGAGAATATTGATTAGGATAGTGAAGCTAAAAGAGATATTATTGAGGCTATTGAAGAAAATATCTATCTACTGGTAAGGTTTTCTGTTATACAGGTTCATCATCATTGAAACATAATAAGGGATGCATTTTTGTGGGAACGAAGATGGATTTGGATTTGAGATAATATGCTGGGAATGAGGCGCATAAGTCCAGTGATTATCCTTGTGTGTAGGTTATGAAGTGTCTTGTGTTTAAATATGTGGATCACCATTTTCAATGTATCCTATAAGGATGGAACAAAGAGGGGTGACACTCATCCCTGTCATGAATATGTACCAAGATTGAAAAGAATTATGGAGGAATTTAGGGAGGTTAAATGACCTAGTATGGATTTTGGTATGGGTTATGATTTTCAGGATACTTGTTATGATAAAATAAGAATGGGTACTAAAATAATTTAGTGTGGTGGGTGTACGAAAAAGGGTTCTCCAAATTTCATCAGCATTAGTGAAACTAATATCACACCTAATTTTGGTATATTATATACAAAATTTTATTAAGAAGATTTTGGGAGTTCATTTTAACATTGAGGTGGTTGAGTGTTATAATAATAAACCCTCTTAGGATCTCTCTATGAAAGTTCTTGTTATGGGGGCTGATCATTTGGATCCAAACAGAATTCACATTTTGAATAATGTTTACTTTATTATACATCAAGGTATGGTGGTTATCGGAAATTCTATACTAGTGCTGGTAGATTATGTACACGAGGTTTTTTGATGTATCTATCACCTTATCCAAGATCATGGATGTTGATTCTAAATATTTTGATATGGTTAAATTATAGGATAGGAAAATTAAGGAGGAAACTAGTAAACATGATTGAGTTCGTCCATGTATCACCCCAAAAAAGAGGAGAGGGCATCATTCTAAAGGTCATGGAAAAGAATGGAATTAGGAAAATAAACATTAATGTCAATATATCATCCTTTTTTGTTATCTTTTGCGGGATTGGTCTAGTCTTTTTATGCACGTGGTTTTTTGTGGTGTGTGAAACATCATTTATCCACAACCCCTATTTCTTGTATCTCAAACCTTTTGATTAAACCTTTTTTGGGACCATGGAATTTTACACATATAGTTTTAACTGTTTTTATAAATTGATCATTAAATTTATGAGGAATAAATTGGAAATGTAGTGATGGGTGTGGATATGTTATAGTTAACCCCTTTATTAATCATCACGTCTCATGAGAAAAATCTATTGGCCAATTAAAATGGGTTTCTAGTGTATACCTAACAATCAATTAAATTTTCATGGCATAAGGATTTGATGGTAAATATATCATTATGTATGAGATTATGATGTCCAACATTAAGTATTTCATTCATTGAGAATTAAGTTATTTTAATCCATCATATTACTACAATATTATTATCCATGGATTCATTTAGTGCCAATGTTATTAATTAAATGAATTGTTTTTTCAGTTATTTACCTGACCATATTAATTATTCCTTATCTACCCAAGGTAGATTATTTTTTATATAAACCCTATTTAGAATTTTAGCTTTCCCATTATTTGATTTCATTTCTATAGGATTTGAAGAATGATATTATGAATAATAACCAACATTTGAGAATATTTTTTATTTGATGAAATATATATTGCCATTGTAAAATGGGAATCATGTACGTATCTTGTTCTTCATGAAATGATATACCGATCAATCCATCATGATGATATACCTTGTGTCTTGTGTCCTTGTAATAAAGAAATCATTTGACAGGGGTTACTAAAGTTAGGGTTTCTATAAGGATAATGATTATATAATTTCTAGAATCATATCCTTGTTATCATTAACTTTTTTTTTATATTTTTCAAATATATATTACCAACTACCAATGATGGTTATAAAAAATGAATTTTTTTTATAATCATTGAGATGGTAGGCCTTAGGTACACATGAGTACCATTAACATTTTTCAACAAACAAGAGGGAAATAATGTATTTATCATTTTTTCATTCCATAAAGATTATTATATCATATATAATTTATTATTTTTTAAAATAAAAACACAGAATCACACACACACACACAGATATATATATATTCTATCCATGGGAGGTGTTGATGAAAAAATAAATGTTGTCGCTTTGTGTAGGTGGTAATGAACAACTCCCATAAACAATGTTATCATTTTTCAATTGATGGAATGGAAACAAAATAAATGTTTTCATTTAATTATAGAATGATAATTATTACATGACAATTATAAATATCATATTAGTTCATTTGGATCAATATTTTGAATGACCATAATAGTTGGTTATGAAAAGTCAAATATATTTTCTCATATGGTGCTAGTATTCATATACTAATGAGCGAAGGTTTTATTGTTCACTAGATGATTATGTAGAAGAAGATGTGATATAAATTAATGATCATAACATTTAATTATAAGGGATATAATATTATTATTATTAAATAATTATTTATTATTATTTTAAGAAGTAAGAATAATAATCAAAATGAAAATGATTAGTTATGAATTTTGACTCTTCTTCAGAAATAATCCATTGATTTATCGCTTAAACAGTCAATTTTTTTTCACCACTATATATTTTCTCTAGGATGTTTAGAGGGACGTAATAAATGGATTAATTCATTTCTTGGATGAACAAAAATTTTCTTGAAGTATGGATTTGAGAAGATATGGTGTTTCTTTTTATAAGGGGTGGAGAGGAAACACATTGTATTTTTAAACATATTAAAATGTATTAATATCTTAATGAAGAAATATGGCTCTATAATAGAAAATTTTGGAATATTATACTATATATTATCTAAATATGGATAGGAAATAACATTTAGGCAGGTTGTTTGGTCATTTTATCACATTTCACATTAGTTAAACCCCAAGTAAACGTGTTTTAGTTATTACTGTGGTGGTATATTGTAACACTCCATGATTTTATGAAAAATATTATTTTTAATTTCATTAATGTCTTGTGTTATACGCTACACCAAAAGGAGATTTCACAACACACATCTCGGACCTGGCTTGAATTACACGCAATCGCGACCTTCCACGATAGCGTGTGTTGTACGCAACACCAAGTTTCGCTAAACAACGATATGCTATTAAGATATTATTAAAACTAGCCGTTATGAATAGTAATAACCACTTTATTAAATTTTGTAAATTTTATTTTTCAAAATGGAATCCATTTATGGATTCGGAGTATCGAATTTAGCCTAAGGTGAAATTTTGGTACTTTTCGAATAACTTTCATATTCTGATGAATAGTGAAAATTACTAAATTTTAATTAAAAACAACTTTTTTAATCGAAATAATTAATAGTGATAAATTATTAATTTGAGTGGTTTTAAAGTATATTTAGAATAAATTTTTAAAATTTAATACAATGTTGTTCATTAGATGTAATTTCACATTTAAACCAGTTATAAACAAGTGTCAATCTTTTGATAGTTATTATCTCTTAAAAACATGCTATTTGTTGTGACAGCGGAAATTAATTATAATATTAATTAATGCAACTTATAAGTTGGGAATTTTGTAAAATAGAAATCATTTTTGAATTCGGAATATCAATTATAGATTAGGGTGAACTTTTGGCATTTTTCTGAAAAACTTCAATTTTTGATGAATAGTGAAACCACTAAGTGGTAGGTTAAAAACTGAATTTTGCATAAAACATAATTTTACCGCTTCTGTGAATGGAATTTCGAAAATCCGATAGACACGGTTGATATCAGTAAATAAAATGTGGTTCAATGAGATAAAAATAATTTTTTGGTGAATAGTAACTTTTTACTTTTTTTACCGCGGTTAATAGTAAATAGGGTAACTAAGGGTAAATATGATATTACTATTACCCTAACACATGTCCTAATTCTATTGGATAAGTGTAATTAGACCAAAAACAACCTTATGAATATAATATGACCATTTAGGTCCACTTGGATTAGATTATGACATTTAATATTATTTTATTTAATGAATAGTTAAAATAGTTAAAATCAAAGTTTAATAAGTAAATAATTCTTAATAAGGGGATATACATAAGATAAATTCGACTATAAATATTCATTAGAAAGATAAAATGATTTACTATATAATGGTATTTTATTTTTAATTTTTAGACATTAAATAATTTAATTTATTTATGACACAATGATGATGCAGTAATTGTCTTATTAATGAAATATTGACATAATTGATGTTATAAACACCAAAATAAATGTAATTTGAGACTTTTTATGAATTCCACTAATTTTCTAGGTTACTATGTTATATTAGTGTTGATTTAATAAACTTGGATCGAACATATAATTCTGTTATGACTTTCACAAAAATCATATATCAAATAGTGTCAAAATTGACACAAAATAGTTTTTAAATCAAATACTATATTATTAATTGTTATTTTATTCCTAAAAATCTAAGGTTCGGCCAAATGACTTAGATAAGGATATATATATTAATAATAAACAATTTGGGGTTCGTTTGGCATATTATAGTAAGTGTATTAACCATATAGTGTAAGAAAACAAAAAGACACGGTAAAAGTTAAATTATTTAACTTAGAGTTAAATCGAATTGATAAGGTTAAAATAATAACCTCAACTTGTCTAAATCCTATTGGTTGATTGGATTTCGACCCATCCCCACTCTAGCTTCGAAATAAGATCCGTTGGAACCATTATAAACCGATTTTGACTTTAATATAAAATAATATTTTGAGATATTCTTAAGGTGCCCCTCTCCTCCCTTATAAAAGGACACCTCCTCCCCCTCCTCCTCACACCAATTTGAGTACTCAAGCTCGGACAACCCCTGCCAAAATCCCTTCTCCACTTCCCTAGAATAATCCTAGAATTCCTGGTCTTCTTCAAAGACCAATCTTAGTTCCCTAAGTGGAGGATTAAAAGAGGCGTTTCAAAGAAGAGGTAATATCCATTACCGATCTTTTCAATTTCTTTCTTCTTCAACTTCTTCTTCTTTCGTTTTTTCATGAAAAAGTAATAACATCAGTATTATTTACATACTGATATGTTATTATAAATATGAAACAACCCTAATTCACCTTCTATCCATCCTACGGAAAAATGAAATCACCGCGCGTGCGTACGTACGGAATACCGTCTCCACGCCGTGGTGTAATCTATTTTCCACCACCACCTTAATAGGATGGGTATAATGGTGTAATGAGTTACTATATATGATTATTATAAATTTATATTGATACTGAAATAGTCTACATACACTTCAACACAATTCCACGACCATGGGAACGATATCATCGCTCGTGCGTACGTACAGACTACCATCTCCACGACGCGATGAGATTCATTCTCAATGATTAACCATTCATGAATGATTATAAAGTATATATAATAAGTACTAATGAAATATATGAAATAATAATGATACTGTATTTATGTAAATTTATATGTATGTCATCTACTTAATTCCATTCACTTCAATAAGGAAACGAAAACAGCGTTCATGCGTACGTACGGACTACCGTCTCCATGAACGGTGTATTTCATTTCATTTATTGATATTATATATATATATATATATATTCTAAATATATATTATATATAAATCATGTTTTACATTCTGGATATAAGTAATCATGATCCAAGTAATCATATTAATAATTACAAGTTAAAAACACGAACGACAAATGAGACGATTTTACCCAAAACGCTTCTTTAACATGAATTTACAAAAGAACGGGTAATATAAAGTCATAAGTGGACCATATATGATATAATAACAATGAATATGATTCTGGAATAAGTCAATAACATGATTTAAATCATTATACAGGAGGTTCGGACACTTACAAAGCAAGTCAGACCTAAGGTAAGGGAAATGTCACAATCTCATTTTTATCCGAGATTGTTTATACATTGGTATTTACTGGGGTGTATTTTATCATCCACATCCATGTTTCCTCATTATGTAATATTATTTCCATTCACCTACAATTTTTTAAATCCATTTTTACCCTTTGGTGAGTTTTTAGTAAAAGATATGAAAGGAATCTTTTGTCGTTTTTCGTATGAGGTACTTTTTGACTTTTCCGACAAAAGTACGAGAAGAATGTTTTTTTAACTTATACGGCCTGAATGTATTTTTAAAACATTATTTCCAATAATATTCCTTTAAAAGTTTTCATGTTTTTTTAATCAACTTCTTTTAGTTTAAAATTGTATGACATGTTAATAAAGGAAATGTGTTTTTGAAGAAGAAAGGATATTTTACTCAGGAATGGAGTTGAAGTGTTTTATCAAAATTATTTTCCATCTAAGATAATAAAGGGTTCTGTTTTTATCCCTATTATTACATTGATTTTATTATGTTGTGATGGAATTATTTTTATGAATTCCTTTATCTTATATGAAATGTTTTTTGATGTCATGATGTTTAAGATTCCCATTTTTAATACATGGGTTATACAATGATGTTTGATTTATGATTTTGTGGGACACATAAGAATGGTACTATTATGAGATGGGTGGGACCTATATCTCCCTCCAATGTATTGGGTAAAGATTTTATATCTCATGAGATAGACAGGGCTGGAACGGTAGGTTATACTGGTTCAGTGAAACAGGACTGGAACGAGGGTGACTCGGTTCAGAAAGGGACATTGTCCACTAGGATAGTCTTGGCAATGAGTCTTGACTAACAATAAAAGATTCTCTATGATTATGTGTGTATGCCACAAAGTTTCATGTTTTATGTTATGATTATTGTGATTACATTTCACTACCATGATTTATCCCATGTTATAAAATTATGATCTCTTTTGCAGGTTAAGATTTCCAAAAGTTATGTGCTTGTGTATACGATGAGATTTATATTTCTTTTGTTTACCCTTACTGAGCATTTGAGCTCACCCTTTTATGTTTTCTTTTCCCCAGGATATAAAGAAAGGTTTTAGGTAAAAAAAGGGGAAGATATTTATGGGAGATATTGGATATCTTTCACCACGATTAGAAGATTACGTTCCGAGTTTCCAAAGACACTAAACTATTACGATCCTTGTGTGTGTATTTTTTGTTATGTAATAAGTATTCCGCAAAAGTAATGTAATGTTCATGTACGTTAAGCTTAGGGTCTCCACATATATTTTTACAATTTGATTATTCATTTTGAAAAAAATTAAGTATAACTTATTACTTAATATTGATTATAATGATTCCATATATGGAATGATTTTTTTCAAATTTAATTCATAGAAGTAGTATGTAACATCCCAGACCTCATTAATGGCTTGAGAAGGGTTGGGGAGATACTAAGATTTATGTGACATCCCCAATAGACCAACGGTTGGGAATAAATTCTATGGTCACTAGAATATTTGTTTGATGATTTTTCCATATAAATATTAAAAATATGGACTTAGAAAAAAGCAACCAACTGAACCTCTATAGGATGCATGATTAAAAACTAACACTTAAAACATATCCAAAATAGTAAACCATTTCATAGTTTAAGAATAAATTAAAAGAAATACTCATAGAGAACCAAAATAATAAAAAGGTCAAAACTCCCATGTGAAATCAACCAGCAACATCCAAACAACTCCAAACTCCAACCCCATATGCCATTACAACGATATCCGAATGCATTACTAATGAACTGAGAGACCTCATCTTTACAATTTTCACAAAAGATGAATTCTTGAAACAAACAACAGTAGAAAATATGGGAGGAGTCTAAACACAATTGGATTTCTCCAAAGGCTTACCAACTCAAAACAATTTGGACAAAACTTATTCATAAAATTTATATAAACATTTCAAAATTAGTTTAAAAAATTTATGTCAAAAAAATTATCAATTTCCAAGTAGAAAACAACAATATAATAATTTATCATACCCATATCAATTTCGCCACTCTCACCACACATGCCCACGTGATATTTACATACTCATTAGTGGTCTCTCATAGATACCCATTTTTGTCACAATGTGACCAATACTAGGTTCCCTAATGGAACACACCCCTTCCATAGGGTCTTGTATAATGAAAATGAACTCACTCCCACCATGTATACCAAAATCCATGTAAATCCATTAAAAAATTCAAAATTTTGTTAAATAATTTCAACAAAAAAATTATTTTCACAAAAAACCCATAATTTTAAATCTTTAATTTTAAAACTATAATCCAATGTATTTTTCCTATATCCAACCATTTTCCTTCAATTTTCCGAACCCAATTACCCATCAGGATTTCACGTAAGAATATCAAAATGATTTTACCAAAATTTCAATGAAGAAATTAAATTAAAACAAATCCATTTAAGATATAAATAAAATAGATATAATAGATAACCCACCTACCATGAAATGATATGTGATAATGAAGAACAACACTTGGATCTTTAATATTAAATCAAAATCTATTCCCCCTTCCAATAGATTGAATATGATATCAACAGGATTGAAAACCCTCAACATACATGTATCCATAACAGACAAGATATACGGTTTTTAGTGTAACATACCAAAAAGTTAAGGTAATTAATAAGTGAATTACTATTTAAATAAATAATTATAATTGTTACTTTTGAAAAAATAAAAAATGTTATATAAGAATATATATATTAATTATAATTTTTTTGAAAATATAGTATTCTAAAATGGTATTTTTCAATATATATATATTTAAATAAATGTTATTACAAGATATATATTATTAGATATTTTTTTCAAAATAAATTGAATTTTATTTTCAATATAGTATATATTTATGAATTTATTTTAAAATTATAAAATTATGTTTAGAATTTTATTTAATTAAATTCATTTTTTAGAATTATAATAAGAAAAATATAATTAATAATATGAAATTTGTATTTTTATTTTTATTTTATTCAAGTTAATATAGTTATAAATTCTATTTTTAAAGCATAATTATTAATAATTGTTAAAAAAGTACAAAAAATGAGAAATTATCAATATAATTGATTTTCATTTATTGATAATATAGTAAAAAAATATGTGTGGATACAATTTTCAATTATATTATTTATATATTTTATATTTTAATTTAAAATGTGGAAATTTAATTAGGTTAAAGAAACATAAATTAAAAAGTAAATAAAATGAAAATAAAAATTAATAAAAAAGAAACTGTTATAACAAAAGAAGAAATCATTTTGGGTTTTGAGTTTGGAATTGGGAGAATACTCGTGCATAGAAGGAATCAAGACAATGGTTGTTGTTGAGCTCAAGAGAGAGGTCAAGATGAAAACATGAGTTTAGTACAAAGTCATGGTTATTTTTCTTTGATGGTTTGACATGGGCCAAGGACACACTAAAGCATTGACCACCAGATAATGAGATCATGTCTGGATCTTGAATCAAGTTGGAGTGAGGGTTTTGAATAATAGTGTTCGAAGCATGAATTTGGGTTCCCCCATAACAGATATATGTCACATTTATGTTTTCAAATGGGATCTAGGGAAAAAAATTCATAATGAAAATATAAAAATGTTTGCAAGTAGGTTTTTTACACAGTTTCTATATATCCTAATCTCATTTTTCATTTGTTCTTATAAACTGATTTGTTTTGTTATGGTATTTTTCTTCAACCGTCTAAAACAGTATAATGTATTCATTTCAATTTCCATCATTTAAAATTGATTATTGTTTTGGTGAGGTTTTATGTGTCATGAAGAAGTAATTTTTGGTTTCAATCCATATACAAAATGTTTTGAATTTATATTCCATAACTTTTTTGGATGTCCCCACTGCCAATCTTTGATAAGTTTGTGGAGTTTCGGTTTTTCAATTTTTTCTGTGGGTTTTTTCGGGTCTCTAAGATTAATATTTATTCATATGAATATAAAATATAATATATGAACATTTCTCAAATTCTTTGACAGTTTTTGAAATTTATACTATATTGTGTTCTTACTCAGCAACCTGGGTTTTCCATTTAAGGATATCTACGATAAGTGAATTGAATAGTAAAATAATGGATCTATAAAATCAATCTTCAGTTCTCTATAATAAGAGAACATAGAAATGGTATAGAGTTAGAGGAAAGAAAATATGATGAAATGGAAGGTGTTCTTTCTTCTTTCATAATCATTAAGGGAATGTTTATTTATTTTTCTATTTTATCAATCTTTGAAAAAATATTTACAATTATGTTTCCTTGTTTTGCGAAAGGTATGTATTTTTATTCTTCTCTTCAAATTGTGTTCCTAAATTATTTAATTAGTGAAAATATATATTTACATATGTTGAAGACAATTTTTTTTTGAAAATTGATTTTTTTTATTATCATATATATTTTCAAAATTCTATTTTATAATTTTGGAAAAAAATGAAAATGTATATATGTTAATATTTAAACCCCTTTTAGGTAAAGATTTTATTGAAACCAAGGTTTTATTTTTTTAGATAAAATAAATTCAATGATAAATATTATGTAAAAGGATTTATTTTTATATGAAAATTATATTCCATTAGAATTATAATTAATCTTCTCTATTAAGTATTTATTTCTATTTAAAAACAAGATAATTCAATTTGAACAATTCCCATGATAAAATTATTTCAAATATGTATTTTCTTATATAAAATAATTTTTCTATTTATTTATATTTAAAGATATTATTTATGGAATATTAATTATTTAATATTTCTTAATATTCAAACTATCATGTTATCTGTGTAATTACATGCATGAACATGGTTTTTATTCAAATTAAGATGTATTTCCATCAACCTAATCAATGATATGTCAGGCATTTAAATCATATGCATAATTTTTATTATTCACACACACCCAAAAACACATATTTATTTATGTTTTGTTAATAATATTTATATATGTTGTAGGAATAAAATATAAACATGTTTAGTGAATAAAAAATTCTTTTTTATAAATAATTTTTTTTTAATAAAATTGTTAATAGAAAAAATATATGACAATTAATATCATATCATGGAAAGACAAGTCGAAATTAGATTTTAGTATTTATAATCCGTCAGATGTGTTCTTGTGAAATTATATATATATATATCTGTGTGTGTCTGTGTTTGTGTGTGTGTGTAAATGTATGAAACATTTTTACATGTTTTTAATGTAAGAATACCCCGTGAAAAATTGTATATAAACATAAATAAAGCATAAAATTATATTTATAAAATCTAGTATGTGGACATTATATGTAAGGTAGGGAATTAGGGGGTGATCAAAATCCCTCAACAAGTGGGAATTCCCACGATAGCCTTCAATGTTTCAAGTTTCCACATGACTTAGTGTTTTGTTTTCAAAAGCTTACATAGTGTTTATAGAAAAATATATATATAACATTTAATGAAATTTTTGTATGTATGTAATTTAAAAAGTGTAATATAATTTTTAATAAAATTAATTTAAGTTCAATTTTCAAAAAATATTTCAAAAAATATTTTTATCTTATTATATAAAGAATGTCCGAAACCATTTTTGAAAAATATTTAAAAAGGATTATTTTCTAACAAAATATGTTTTAAGAATTTCAAAACCCCTCATAGGAAAATTGAATTCTCATAAATTGATGTAAAATGAGTTTTTCTTTGGTATTATATAATTACTTTCTTAGACATCTTCACCTTTGGAGTTAGCATATACGGAAGAGTAGTATAATTTTCTTTATTTTCGTTCAATTTTTTTAAATGTATGGTATTGACTAATCCTCCCGAACATAAACCAATAAAGGGTCATAATTTTTGTAATATTTTGTGTAATTTTTTTGGTTTTTTTATAAAAAAAATTACACACCATTTTTAAACACTAATTCTGGAAGAAAAATATCGGGATGTTATAATTGGCATCAAAGGAATGTTCTAGACAACATTGGAAATTAGGAAAAAAAAATTGAATAAAAAAACTTCCACACAATATACTTTTCTTTTTTAGATCCCCATAGAAGTCTATTCGTTCTAATAATGAAGATGAAAATTCTGATTTTTTTAATATATGATGAACGAATTTTGAGTGTGTAATTCATTTAAGGGGGGAGAAGTTAACATCCTAGAATTTTGTGGTAATTAATAATTGAAGGGGGCCAAGTGGATGATGTTGGAGTTTAAACAACTCCTAATACTAAATCCAATGTAGATGTAGTATGCTTAAGTCAATGCCTAATAGGAATAAAGGGATCGTAGGACCCGAAGAGTCTTGCAATGGAAGCAGTTGCATCAATGGAACCAAGCTCGAGAAGGGATTCTACTGTTTTAAAGTTAGCTAACTGCTTTGAGAGATTAGATGTTAGGCACGACCAAGATGTGTAAGATGCACAACTTGATCACCCAAATGAGGAGGATTGGAGACTTTAGTGAGGTATCTAGTGATTCCCAATCTGGTCAATTTCTATGAGACATTAAATATGATCTCTGAGGTGAAGAGCTCTTTAATAAAAGGAGGATAAAGGGTCGAAAAGGAACTAGGAAGGTTCAGAATTATTATTCCTACCTACCCCTCCCAATGGAGACAAGATCTTTCTAAATAATAAAGGGAAATGAGATGTAAATTAACCCCAAAGCATTTTTTTCTTTCTTTTCTGGGTGGATTTTGCTGTCTACGAGGTGCTTTAATCTAAAAAACCTTGATGATTCTCATAGTGCTAATCCGGAATTTCTTAATCATTCTGGTGAAGAAATGTTGAAGGATTGTCAAAAGATTAATTCCCTAGATGTGGATGCTGATGAAATGATGGGAAGACTATTGCATGTGGACACTAATACTGACTAAATTGATTGGATTAGAAAACATGACCACAATTTGATAAGAGGATTTAATATGAGGAAGATTAATAAAGATAAATATATTAAATCATGGTATTGTTTTTCATATCTATTTGAAGTCCTCTTAATGGATGATCCAGGTACACATGATACATATATTTTCTAGAAATTTCTTAGGGAAAAAAACTTCAATCGGCTTAAACAATTCTTCAATAATTCTGTTGTATATTTTAGTGGATGATCTAGTTTGATTGTGTAGGCTCATACTTTCTCCTTAAAAGTGTTTTTTGATAATAAAAAAGTTAATTTTGAGGAAAACATATAAAAAAATATAAATTAACTATAATATAATGAAAATATAGTATCATGGATAGGTATTTTAAAATTTTAATTTTTCTAAATATAATTAATTTAATGTAATATGTTATTATAAATTTTGATTCAAATATGATGAATATTATTTTGAATAAATTATATATTTATGAATTTTTTATGAAAATAAAATTATGTTTAGAATAAAATATAACTACACTCATTTTTTTGAATGATAATTAAGAAAATATTATTATTATGATTCAATTATTATTGTTATTTTAATTAAGGAAATATATATGTACATGTCAATTTTAAAGAATTTATTTCAATAAAGTTGAAAAAAACACACAAAAGTGATAATTTATAAATATAATTTATTTTCATTTATTGATTATATAATTTTAAAAACATATTTGGAAACTATTTTGAATTATATGATTTATATATTATATTTTGTAATTTTAAATACGAATATTTAAATATGTTAAAGATAATAAAGTTAATAAATAATAGAAACAATAATAGATACTGAAAAATGAAAACACTATTAAAAAATAAGTAATCAATCATGTTTTCAAGTTTCAAATTGGGGGAATGATTGTGCGTAGAAGGAATCGATCCAAAGCATATCGTAAATCATGGGAGCAAGGTTGGGAGGGAAGAACAAGTTAAGGACTTAGTCAAGGTTTATTTTGGTTGAAGCTTCGACACAGGCGAAACACATAGTAAATGTTTGACCCCCAGACGAGGAGGTCAAGTCTTGATCGGAAATTGAGTTCGTGTGAGGGTTTCAAATCAAAGTTTTGGATGCACAATTTAGGTTCCCCCAAAGCTGGTCTATGTCGCATTGATGTATCCAAATGGGATCTAAGGAAAATGACATTCAATTTGAAAATCTCTATATGTTTTCAAGTAGGTTATGTTTATTCATATTCGATATATTCGAATATTGTTTTAGATTTGTTTTAAAGCCCATGTTTTATTATTGCTATATTTTTATTCAACCATTTGAATCATAATAATGGATTCGTATTTATTTTCAAAATATTGTATTTTTTATTGTTTGGATGAGGTTTGATGTGTCGGTATGAAGTAATTTATTTTCTCAATCTATATCTAATATGTTTTTTATTTTTATTCTGTAACTGTTTTGGATGTCACTATGGCTAATATTTGATAAGTTTGTGGAGTATTATTCAGTCAATGTATTCAGTGCATTATTTCTGGTATCTATGATGAATCTGTAATCAGATGAATATAAAATTTAATAGATTATCCTTTTCTCCATCTCTTTGATAGTTTCTAAAATAAATGTATAATATATTTTTTGCGTACTCAGCAAGATGGGTTTTTCAGTTAAGGATATCCACAATAAATGCAATGAATGGTGAAATAACGGCTCTATTAAATCCACCTTCATTTATTTATACTAGGAGATCTTAGAAATAGTATAGATGGAGAGTTAGAGAAATTAAAAGACAAAGAAATGGATGGTGTTCATCCATCTTCCATAATTATTAAGGGAAAGATTATTTATTTATTTATTTATTATTATTATCAATATTTGAGAAAATAATTTTTTTTTTCTAGTTTTGTGTATGGAATATATTTATATTCTCATGATCTTTAATTCTTGAATTATTGTGATTATTTTTTTATTTTTAAGACAGATTTGATTTTTAGGTAAATGTTGTTTTTTATTATCATTTATAATGTCAAAATTCTATTTTATAATTTTTACAAAAATAAAATTGTATCTATGTTCATATTAAAACCCCTTTTTGGGTAAAATAATTTATTTAAACCAATGTTTTAATTTTATTATAGAAAATCAATTATATTATAAATACCATGTAAAGGGATTTATTCTAATTTGAATATTATAATCCATTAAAATCATAATTAATCATCTCGATTAAGAATTTATATCAATTTAAAAACATGAAAATTCAATTACAATAATTCCTTTGATAAAATTATGTCAAATATCTATTTTTTATTCAAAAGTGATTTTTCTATTTATTTATATTTATAAGTATTACTTATTACATGTTCATTATTTAATGTTTCTTAAATAATTAAATTATCATTTTATATGTGAAATTAAATGTATGAACATGGATTTTATTCACATTAAGAGGCATGAACATCATGTTAATCAATGACATGTCATGTATTTATATTATATGAATTAGTTTTATTATTCACATTTATATTAATATATCTATGTATGTTGTATGAAGAATATATAAGTATGTTTTACAAATAATATATAATAATGTTGTATGAATAAATAAATCTTTTGTATAACTGATTTTTTAGAGAATGTTTTTTAATGAAATAGAGGTATGAAAATTAATCTCATATCATGCAAAGACAACTCGACATGAGATTTGATTATTTTGAATCTGTAAGATGCGTTGTTTTGAAATTATATATATATATATATATATGTATATTAAAATATATTTATATATATGTGTGTGTATAAATGTATTAAAATGTTTACATGTTTTAAAAATAATAAAGCCTAGTGAAAATTTTTTATATACATAAAGAAATCTTAAAAAAAATTCATAAAACCCGACACTTTGACGTTGTAAATATGGTAGGGAATTTGGGGTGAAAACAATCCCTCAATAATTGGGTAGGCTCAAGATAGACTTAAATGATTTATGATCCCACATTCCAAAGTGTTTTTTTTCAAAAGATTATTTATTTTTTTCAACAAAAATAATTAGATTAATTTTAACGAAATTTTTTACATAAGTAATTTAAAAAGTGGTCTATTATTTTAACACTATTTACTTTAAGTTAAATTATCAAAAGGTATTTTGAAATTTTTTTTATGATATTATCTAAAGAATTTTCAAAATCATTTCTCAATGTTATTTTCAAAGGATTGTTTTCTAGAAAAAATGTTTTAATGATTTCAAAACCCTTACTGGGAAATTGAATACTTGCCCTTGGTTTTAAAACGATTTTTTATAGGTATCATTGATACACATTTTCTGAAAACATAACTTTTAGAGTTAGCCCACTTGGAAGTATAGTTAGAATTTGTTTTCTTTTCATCTAACACTAATAAATGTGTGGTTTTGTATAATCCACTAGAACCTAGACAAGTGAAAGGTCCTCATTTTTGTAATCTATTTTTTTAATTTTTTTAGATACTTTTTGTAAAAAAATTAAACCCAATTCCAAAACCTCATGTTCAAATGCGTGGGCTTAGGATATTATGTTGATAGAGAGAGAAAATAAATATATATATGAAGAAAAATGAATACTATGTACTTGCTGATTAATCTGGTCCCCCTACACACATTGATTATCATAATAACTGCTTATGGATTGAAATGAAAAGTTTCTTTAGCAATAGGATGAAAATGTAATTGTGTTAGGGAGAGAATATGGGATTATGGGTGTCTAGAGGCTTAATTCAAATTATATCTATATATTCAAGAGGGACAATTTTATATTTTATCATTAGGACATATATTTTTTCAAACTATATTTCGACTATGAGGTGCTACAATCTCAAGACGACCCCCACACGGTTGGATTACACTATTAGAAAACCCATTCACAAACCATGATTTCCCCTCTTTATCATGTTTCATGGTTTCTATTGGTAACATTCATGGTTTTTCTAAAACATTAAATAACCATGAACCATCCCATTTTTCTATGTCCTCATTTTCATGGTTTAGTAGAGATGGTTCTGGGTTTCAACTAACAGTGCATCTCCATCAAGGCATCCAAAAAATTTCTAATTCCCTCAAAACCACATTAAAGTTAACCCAAATATTATAAGGAAGATAAATATTCAAAATAACTTTAATTTCCATCCTTAAAAATTAGAAAACACTGGTTATTATAGAATATTTTTCCACTATTCTAATATTTCCTTATCTTTCTCCCTGATTTTCTCATGAATTTAACCATGTTTTCATCAGAAACAAATTATATTGCGGATTTTAATATTAATGATCATATCTTTATTATCCAAAATTCATAATAGAACACAAATAAATTTATAATCCAGCTATAGGTTAGTGTGATCCTATTAAATCACATTCTTAGGATGACGTTGATACTTTTTAACTAAAACACATGAAACCCATTGTGCACTGAACGAAAACTTTTGGGAAAAGACAAATATTATTCCACCTCACAAACTAATTTATCTATAAAAAATGGAATATTGATCGTGGATAGAAATATCCCTTCATACCAAAACAATGATGCCCAATACTTGGACATATTATTGAAAACAAATGAACAATCACCTCAAAAAAATTATAAATGTTGATCTATATATGATTTCGGGTTACTCTAAGATGCCACTATCCATATTTTGAAAATCTGAATCTTATCTATTTACTCTTTCTTAATGATGTGTGTAATTATTTTAGTCTTATATATTTCTACCCAAAAATGTGAAAAACGATAAGGATGCATGTAAAATTATTCAAATAAATCAATAATTTTTGAGGCTTGATAACTATTATTGAATGAGTACCCTACTAATAGTAAATGATCTTACCATGAGGCACTAAAATCTATTAAACAGTCTCTAATCATGTCTATAAAATTTTTAATTGTCCATTTAGACTATTCATCCATTAGAGGATGATAAGTCATACTCATAATCAAATTTTTTCTAAGGGCTTAATGTAATCCATCCAATGGCCCGAAGGCCTTGAAGTTTTTATTTTAAACCACCACCCATTTAAGGGAAGAAGGGGGAACCCAAACCAACTTCAAAGAATTAATACATATCATTACCTGTAGGTCTAGAGAGAAAAACCAAACTAATAACATGGAGATACCCCTCCACAAAATTTGATCATGATAAAGCCTATACCGTTTCATGGCTTAACAGCAAGCAAGTGTCATGTGTCAAAGCACATGCCTGATCTGATGGATATGGCCATAACCGCTCAAACATCTGAATCTATTAGGATCTACAAAGATGGAAAGATAGCTCTAGAACCTCTTCTAAGGACTGTTTCATATGGTCATGTATGGGACCCTCATTTTTCCAACAGACCACACAAATAACCAATGATCCCATCTATGGAATCATAACCAACACACTCTTAACCAAATATTAAAAAAGACATTTATCCAAAATCAACCCATACCGTACCAGAAACCAACATGAGCAGCATATCCAGATGCACATCCATCAACAAATTCAGTATCATGTGATGAGGTAATCTGTAGCATCGGATCCTCGACCACTATCTCCTTAGATCACTGTGATTCACACTACAAAAACACGAATAGAAGGAAAATAGGTGAGGAACTGGACCCCAAAATGATAGTAAGAATAGGAAATCCATAGGCTTGAATCCTAAACCACAAAAAAATTATGAATAGAAGACAAAACACTAAGGAAAAAAACCCAAAAATAATATCATAAATCAAAGAAATAAAATCATCACTGTAACATCAGAAGGAAACCCACTGCAAATCAGATCCCATAACCGCCAAACAGGACTCCTATAGAAAGAATGAAAAATCATCCATCAAACTAAATGAAGACGAGGCGAAAACCCACAAGTCGTAGGAGTAGGATATCAGAAAAAAATCATCACCACACTGCCATGGGGAACTATATCTGGTGATGAAGGATTTGGCCAGATAAACAGGCCAGCAGCAGTGAAAGAGGTTGATACCACCGAGTCTACAAAGCCACATGATGCCACCACAGTAGGAGATCCACCACCATGAACTCACATAGAATAAGGAGGGACATCACGCCAACCCATGGTGAGGGTATCCAACTGTGAAGAGGGGAAACCCTAGCCTTTAAACACCCTTATGGGTGAATCCATAGATTCAGTGAACATATCATATTCTATACTTAAGGGCTTACAGTAAAGATTTCCAAAAAAATATACATAAACCTAGGGTCTTTTTCAGATAAAATTAAGAATAGGATGCCATTCATTTTATCAATCTTATTAATGTAGATTTTTGATAAGTATTCCCCCATATTAAATTCTGGAATCTACATAAAGTGAGTCATTTTTGTGATTTGATACATAGTTACCCATATGGAATCATATTTTTTATCCATCCTTGGTTGACCCATTACAAAATCCATGGATATCTAGTCCCATTTCCACATGTAAATTGGTAAATACTAAAACATACATGATATTTATCGATTCCCTTCTTTGAACTACTGACATGATATACATGTCAAAAAATAATCCACAAAAACAATTTTCATTCCATCCCACAAAAACTATGATTTCAATAATTTTTAAATCTTCTATATTCTTGGATGAGTACCCCATCTTGAATTGTAGTAGGCACTAAGAAAATGTTTCTAATTATCCAAATTTTCAGCATTATGTTATCTAAATTATAACTCTAAATTCCCATCCTACTTATAACCCTTATTGGCATCCCCAAAATTGATTTTTGACCTCATAGTAACACAATTAGGATCATATGCCTAAGAAAAACTAACATTACCAACTAAATCAGGTACAAGTGAAAATAGAATGAAAAAGTCAACATCTCTTTGGTCCAATTAATCTAGATAAATATCTATTATAAATGAATGTAACACCCCAAGGATTTATAAATAAATGCCTTAAACACCCATTCTTCACAGAGACCACTTTTTTATAAGTTATCCCGTAAACATAATTTTTCTACCTCTCTGATTCGAATATTGAAAACCTGACATACACGGTAGTGGCTAGTAAGATATTTCAAGTCGAATAAGTCTAAATTAATATTGGTGAATAGTAGATTACCGTTATTAATAGTAATATTAATAGTACGATAACCCATATGAATTGTAAATAATAATGTTATTTTATTTTCTTAAGATTATAAGATAATGAGATCTTGTTTAATTTTTCAAAGTGATATAAAACTAATTATTGTTTTACAATTATTATTTTTTGAATAAATTATGATTTTATTTAAAAATTAAATTAATCATATTTATATAATTATTATCCAAAAATAGATTTCATTTATGAATTTTACATGTCAAAAAATGGTTAGGGTGAATTTTTTTTATTTTTTGGAAGTACTCGAATTTTTGATTAATAGAAAAATATGGTAATTTATTGTATATATACATTATTAGTTAAATTAACTCTTCCTAGAATAATTAATGATGTAATCATATATGGTTCAGACTCACATGAACTTATTACTATTATGGGTCACATTAATCAACACTATTAGTTTTCTTGATGGAAATGATAAAATAGTGAATTAGATATTCACAAATCAGCCATCTCCTCCACTATACACCCCCAGTCCATCTTCTGTTCACTCTTCTCGAGCCATGTACCTTATATAAATTAATCTCAAGTATCCTCAAAAGCTCATATTTGACATCATGTATCCCTTACTCTCAAATAATGTCCAAAAACACTCCCCTAGAGAGGCTCTCATGGAAGATCACTTCAAGAGGTAAGTTCCTCTTTTCATTTAATAAATTTCAAGTTCTCTCTTTTATTTTTCTTTCCATACCTCAATTCATCCAAATGTTGTGTCGACATCAGTATAATATATGTACTATAATTTCATTATGATAATTTAATAATTCTTCATAATCTCTCATTTCCCCTTATTTTATGATAGAAATGAAAACACCATCTGATATGTGTTAATTTATCACATTCATGGATGATGGTTTTTCAATTTCAACTGCCATCATCAATTCTATTCATGAAACTATTTTGATGGTTGAACCGGAAAATAATATATTTATTATAACTTATTTATTGTTCAAGAATCCTTTTTTAAACGTGATATTAATTTATACATCAAAATGAGTTCGTTGTGATCAAGAACCACCAATAAACCCAAAAAATTATCACTAATGATTTATATAATTATACATCATTAATACCAATAACCAAATTAAATTTATGATAATGTAATATTATATATATTCTATAATAACTTACAATTCTGTTATAGGGAACCATTATCATTCAACATGTTTATCCATAGCAGAATATAAGTAAATTGACCATGAAAACCAAGGATAAAAACACTCCCAAACAACGAAATTGAATCTCTTAACCCATAAAAAGGCCATGAATGAACCTAATAAGGTAATAATAAATCAATAAAATGTATATTTTTTCTATAATTATTAATTTATAAACATAAATTTTATTATTCGTGCCATTAAGATCAAGTGAGGTACACATTCAGACCTAAGGTAAGAGTTTTCTAATCGAACCTCTATTTTCATTCGTGTTACTCTTATTTTTTACATAATTCTATTAAGTTATTATTTATTTATATTTAAACCTAATATATTCTGTAATAATGTTATATATATGTGTATAAACAAGAATCATAATTTAATTTTTGGGGATTTATATATTTTAGAAGGATATTTCAAAAATTCTTGATGAAATACAAGCCTAATTGAGGGGAAATTATCAAATTCTTACCTATATTCAAGAGAACTCTATAATCTTTTTTTGGAAACCATTTTCATTATAAAATCAATAATTTTGTTATGAAAATACTATATTACTTCATTTATATATTTATACAAAGACATTTCAAACAGAACTCTTCTTTTCAATGTAAAAGAGTGTTTATCTCAGGAATTACTCGATGATTTTTTAGAGTATCTTCATGTATTTCAGCAGTCTTGTTTATTCTTATCTATAATATCATACAACATATTTAATTGAATGATTTTTATTATTAGTTTTAAAATTTATGTACTAACATAAAGGCATTAACCAATTTACTCTGAATAGTAAGTGTTTTTGATTTATTTCAGAAAAAATATTTACATATCACATGTTAGTTTAAATATGAATATATATGTTGTTTATGTTTACCACCATTCATATGAGGAATGAATTAGACATAATAAGTGTTTTGTGGGGTCTTCTATATCCCCTAAATTCATTATTAGGTCTCATGAGGCAAACTACAGACTGGAACAAGGCCTTGATAAAATTATTATTTATTGTCTTGACATAAGG
The DNA here is from genome assembly GCA_963277665.1 of Viscum album. NCBI lineage: Eukaryota > Viridiplantae > Streptophyta > Magnoliopsida > Santalales > Viscaceae > Viscum > Viscum album. The sequence continues at coordinate 393,417,336 of OY728151.1, read as the reverse complement.
TCTTCCTGGTATGGTTATGATATTCAGCATTATGAATTCCCTCATTTTAACAATCGGAATTGAAAGATACTGCTGTTATTAAAATAGTATAATACCCATGATATTGTTTTGTTATGGAATTATTTATCCATATATTATTCCTCCCATAATGTGTTCATGTTCATTTTTAAGGGCATGTGTTTTTAGTTATTCACCATGCCTAATGTTTATGATAACTTTTGCTCTGTTTTTTACCCTTTATGAGAATCTAAGTTCACCCCTTTATGTTTTCATTTTTCTTAGGATGCAATGAAATATTTTATGATTTAACTCTAGGGATAACATGAGAGATATGGATATTTTCAATGGAATTTGTATGTATACTTTTTTTTCAAGTTTACATGTTAGACATATGTATGTATTTGGTTTTCTAAAAAAACTAAACTATTCATTACATTTGGATATGAATTTCATGGAATCATGCCAATGTAATAAAATAAGGTTTCCACTCTAGGAAACTGGTTTTGGGTCCTAATAGATCGTATCAAAGGATGTTTATTGGAAAATGTAGAAACTAGATTTAGAAAACATAGATTAGAGAACAAAATACTTAGATAGTATTTGTGGATAAGTATAAAGAAATATCCTATAATTTTGATAAGTAATAGATTATGTGGATGTTTCTAGAAAATATATCATTATTTGGATACTATAAGTCAATGTTGTTATGGTACATATGTACATAGAAGTGAAAACTATGAAAAATATTTTTGGGCTTGAACCAGGGTATCCTGGTACACGACAATGGGCTTTACTAGGCACCTGGTTTGACACTCTTAGGGGATATTCTTAGGATAATTCAAATTTAATATACAAGACATTATGAAGGATTTAAATGTAGATTTTTCCTTAATGAAACTATATATATCAATATGAGATTATCTATTCCGAGTATTTTTCTACGTTGATATTGTTCAATATGATTCATAACCTAATAGAGTGAATGCCATTATATAGAAATGAAACCTATTGGAAGGAATGGAAACCAAATTAATGTGCATGAACCATGTAGGAATTTACCTCTGATTCAAGATAATTATATTGGATCTGGTGTTGTGATTGGTGATGAAAAGCTTATAACTATAATAGGATAGTTGACTCAGGTTATGAACAATAACAATACCCATATGAAGTATCCAGATCCAAAACGTTGAGGAGCTATGTTAGACCGCTTTTTGAGAAAACACCTCCCTCATTTAATGGTAATACAATCCCATTCATAGTGGAGTAGTGTTTAAGTTCATTGGATAATATATTTCACTCTTTGGGATGTAACTAATGAGAGAGGGTTCTCATTTTAGTTTATTCTCTATAGGTAGATGCAGATCAGTGGTGGTCCTTAATTCAAAACAAAAAGAAGGATGAAGAAATAGGAGAACAATAATGAAGGTAATTTAGAGAAATATTCTAATAAAAATACTCCCCTCATGACTAGTGAGCAGATATGGAAAGTCAGTTTCAGAATCTAAGGAAAAAAGAGGATGATAATGTTTAAAAGTATCATGTTATCATCACAAGGATAGAAAAACTTCTCATGGACTACATACATAATTCAATGATCATGATTTTTGGATTCTATGATTGTTTAAAACCATTTCTCCATAGGGATCTAGTCTACCAAATTTTTTAATCATATGAATATATATTATAACGTTCTATCAAAATGAAAAAATAATTCTCTAAGTCTTATGATTTTTTAAGATTAAGTAATAGAAGAAGGGGAAAGATGAAAACTATGAAAATGAAATATGGAAATGGGGAAACAGCTAAGAGTTGACTAAACAACCTATGATAATTGTGGGAAAAGACATATTCTTAATTTCCAAGAGTGTATGGGTGTTTGTTACAAAGGCGGAGAAAAATTCCACCTTTCCCAAGATTATAAGGGAAAGAAAGAAGTAACCAATGTTCAATGCTACAATTTCAGGTAGAGGGGACATTATGGAAATGATTTTACTAGGCATCAAGGAAAAATTCAAAAAATAATTCCAAAGGATAAAGGCCAAGATTATGTTGTCTCAATTATGGAGGTTGAAGTTCCTAATGGTATGGTGGTAGAAACATTAATTGTTTCCTCGAACATAGCCAATTATTTATTTGATTTTGGATCATCACATTGCATTATATCATCCCTATTTTCCAAGAAAATTAGACATGTTCAATTTCATTTAATAAAGGAGGTATCAGTCAAAACTCATAGAGGGTGTATCATTGAAACAAAGATGTGTCGATCAGTCCCCCTCATTAAACATAAACATGTTTTAGTTTCTATAATTATCATCATAAACATGATTGAATTTTATATAATCCTCTTAATGATTTTTATTTCATGTTATGATGCGAAGATCTATTTAAATAAGAGGGAAGTAACAATTTCTAGGAATGGTTAATAATCCCTTATCATTGTAGTAGAAACCTCTCTAGCTGATTCTTATCTAGACCCACCCCTAGTAGCTCTACTGAATTCAATTGTTGGGGATGAAGGGAATTCAATATCATTAGGTGGGGAAGATAATTTTAAAATAGAGGTCATACCTATGTGAAAGAATATGTTGATGTGTTTTTTAGGATTTTCATATACATCTTCTACAGTGAGAAATTGAGTTTCCCATTGATTTAATTCCTGGTTCAAGGCCTATATCAAATAATTCTTATAGAACATCCATTGTGTAATATGTATAACTAAATAAACAACTAGAGGAATTGACTGATACATGATTTATTCACCCACTTCTTTCCCCATTCAGAGCCCATGTTTTTTTTCATTAAGAAGAAATATGGATCAATGAGGTTGTTTATTGACTATATGAAGATCAATGTAATAAAAATAATGAAAAATTATCCCCAACCACCATTTCTGATTTGGATGATCAAATTCCTGGAGCTCAATATTTTTCGAAGATGGACCTTCGATCTGGATATCATCAGTTACATGTGAAGAAGTAATATATTTCAAGGAGAACATTTAAAACAATATATGAGCATTATGAGTTTATAGTAATTCCTTTTGGACTGAATAATTCACCATCTATTTTCATGGATCTAATGAATAGAGTTTTCAAGGAATATATTGATGAATTTATGGTTGTATTCATTGATTATATCTTCATATACTTCAACATCCATGAATATCATCAAAATCACATGTGAAGTATTCTAAAGACTCAAAAAAGAAATAAATTATATGGGATGTATAATAATTGTGAATATTGGCTTCAATCAGTTTTCATTCTTGGCCCCATTGTCTCTATGGATGGAATATCGATTAATCATGTGTGGGAAAAGGCTGTTCGAGAATGGCCTACTCCAATGAACATAACTGAGGTATGTAGTTTCATTTTTTTAGCATCTTATTATCAACTTTTTGTTCATAACATCACCCATTTGGCCAACCCAATGTCCAAGATTACATGTAAATGGGTTTTTTTTGTATGAAAAAAGGAATGTGAGGTGTATTTCGAAGAATTGAAGATGATATTAGTGAATGATCTGATCCTAACTATACCATCGTGAAATGATGGGTCTGTGATCAATAGTGATGCATCAAAGAAAGTGCACGGTTGTGTTCTTATGCAGGAAGAGAGAGTTATTTCCTATATATAAAGGTAGTTAAAAATTCATGGACAAAACTTTACTACTCGTGATCTTGAGTTAGGTACTGTGATATTTTATTTAAGAATATAGAGACATTATCTATATGGTGAGATTTATGAGACATATACAGATCAAAATAGTCAGAATTATATCTTCTCACAAAAAGAACTCAACATGAGGAAAAATGAGATGAATCTAACTACTCCAGTATTATGATTCTTTCATGAACTACCACCCATGAAAGGAAAATAAGGTTATTGATGCATTGATCATGAAGGGTTATGATGTTTTATATAAAATTAGGATTAAAAGGGATCATGTATTCATGGATATAAAAAGGTTAGATATGGGAATTATCAAAGAAGGTGAAATATCATTAATTTATCAGTTGGTTTCCCTACCGTATTTATTATACAGGATTTAATGTTCTCAGCCTGATAATGAGAACCTTCAAAAGAAAATTAATGCTGATAAATATGGGATGTTATCTAACTTTATATGATGATGGAATTCTAATATTATGAAAGATACTATATGTTTTCTATATGACCAAGCTAAAAAGGGAGTTTTTGGATGATTCCTAAAGCATTAATTTCTCTATACACCATGGTAGTGCTAAAATTTATAGATATTTGAATGAACATTTATGGTGGGACAACATAAAGCCATAAATTGCAGATTATGTATCAATATGTTTAGTCTATCAACAAGTGAAGGCCGAAAAAAAATCCTAGAGGAGTCATGAAACATCTACTTATTCCTACAAAGAAAATGGGATGACATCACTGTTGGGAAAAAATCCCTCAAGGTATCATTGAAGCATTTTTGAGGTGATTGTGTTTGTTGAAAAAGCAGACATCTATGTTGTGTTTGTTGACAAAGAGAACCATAGTGAATGAGTGTGTTGACAAAGGGGGTTTAAATGGTGATTTGTCGGGTTCAAGGGATGCTTTCACTGCTTTCAACGATCCATGATTGATTGAAGAACCTTGACAAAGGAATGGATGATCTAGAGGCGGTACAAAAAGAGCAGATACAAGGTGGCGCCGTTTTCCAGTGTTTGCCAAATTTATTGGCCTGAAAATCTCCAATGGAAAATGGAGTGATATGTTTTTGGAAAAGGTTGAGGAGAGAGAAATGAAAGAGGTGCGCGGAGAAATTAAGCGTGGCGTGCAAAATCAGCGGGTTGCACAAAATCTTGAAGTGTGGCGCGCAAAACCGCGGGTTGCGCGAAATTGTATTTCGCGCAAAAGATGTTTCAAGGCCGAAATCTTGAAAAACGATAAAGGCATGAGGCGCGCGAAATTTTGGAGGCGTGCGCGAAAAATTGAAGTGGCGCGCGAAATAGTGGATTAAGTATTTCGCGCAAAAGATGTTTCAAGGCCGGAAGCTTGAAAATCGGAAAAGGCATTAGGCGCGTGCAATTTTGGAGACCTGCGCGAAATAATTACGTGGTGCGTGAAATTCGTGCGGATTGTGAGAAATAAAGGGATGAAGTTTTTCGTGCAAGAGGTGTTTCGAGGTCCGAAGCTCGGAAAATTACAAAGGCATGAGGTGCGCGAAATTATGGAGCAGTGGGCGGAAAATGGTTGTGCACGGAAGATTTGTATTTCACGATCAAAGCGGATTACGCGCTCAAGGAGGGTTTTTCGTGCGGGGTCAATTTTGCCTATAAATATGAAGTGACCCACCTCCATTCAGTAGAGTTCAAGACATAGAAAATACCCGAGCTCTGGTGCGCGAAATTGAAGTTAGAAAGGGTGTTGCGTGTAAACATAAAGTTTGCGCGTAAAGTCAGCTGTTGCGCGAAAAGATAAGGGTGCGCAGAAAGTTGGTGTTGGCGCGTAAAAGGAAGGTTGCGCGAAAAGTGGATATCGCGCAAAAGCAGTGAATTGTGTGCAAGGCAGTTTCCATGCTGCGCGTAATATTTGGTGGTTGCGCGAAAAAGGAATTTCGCACAAATCATAGAAATTGTGTGCAACACACCGTAAGGGTTGTGCGTAAAAATTGAGGTTGCCCGGTACATCCGGTGCAAAGTGAGATTCATCTACGGGTGAAAGTTGGACTTCAACAGAGCATCTACATACAGAGGAAGATGCATTCCTTCATGAAAATGAAGAGACCTACAGGTCTATAAACTTTGAGTGGATTCCTTCCAAGAGCAGTGAACTTAGGAAGAGGAAGAAGGTGATCCTCTCCACCGGAAGTGATCCAGAGAGAGAGAGACAGGGAGTGACCCTTGGGAAAGAAGTGAGCTGACCCTAAACATTGTAAAGGCAATGAGCCTGGGAATAGAAGTGATCTAGCCCGAACCTTGTAATCCACAGCTAGTGAATATTAGTGGAATTTGGTATGACCGGCAACCTGTCGGCGTATGCTCCTTGGACGTAGCCCTTAGCGGTGGACCAAGTAAAATTACTGTGTCCTGTGGTTGCTTTACTTTCTGTTTATATCATGCAGCAGGAAAAAGAGAGAAGAGTGTTTTGCTTAACAACGAAACAAGATCAGAACGGGAATTAATTGTCAATTAGCCATACCCTGATTCACCCCCCCACCTCTCAGGGTATCCAGCCTAGTGGACCTAACAATCACCATGTATTTTGTAACTGGATTACCCAAAACTCCAAGAAGGAATGATGTAATATGGGTAATTGTTGATCGATATACAAAATCATCACATTTCCTGTCTATATGGGAAGAATTTCCAATAGAGTGACTTTCAAGACTCCATATCAATGAAGTTTTAAGACATCATGGATCATATCTTTCAATAGTGTCTAATCACGATCCTTGATATACATTAAAATTCTGGAAAATTCATCATAAATATTTAGATACTGAGTTTTGTTTGTGTACTTCTTATCATCCTCAAACTGATGCATAATAAAAAATGACAATCCAAACATTGGAAGACATGTTGAGATCATTCTTTATATAATTTCAAGGTATGTGGGATCAGTATTTACCCTTGGTGGAGTCTTCCTACAATAATAGATTCAATTACAGTATTAAAATGGAACCATATGAATCATTGTACAGAAATAGATATCATACACCAACATGGTGGGATGAAGTTGGTGAAAGGAAGATAGTGGGCCCAATGATTTTGGGGGAAACAACCTGAAAGTTAAAGACTACTCAATTCTATATCAAAGCACCTCAAAGTAAACAAAAATATTATGGTGATAATCAATGTAATGATTTGTAGTTTTAAGTGGGAGATTATGTTTTCTTAAATATATCTTCATAGAAGGGAATTATAATATTTTTGAATAAAGGGGAATTGATCCCTAGGTACAAAGTCTCTTTTGAAATCCTAGAGTCAATTTAAGCTTTTAATATTGTTTGGAAATGGTTCCTAGCCTCTCTAAAGTATATAATGTGTTCCATGTCTCATTGTTGAGAAATTCAAATCCAGACCCAACACATGTCCTCACTTCTGAAGGTATATAATTGGATCCTAACCTATCTTACTATGAACAGACTATTTGGATCTAGAAACTAAGGAACAGGTGTTGAGGAATCAGAGGACATGACTGGTAAATGTACATTGGAAAAATCATAGGATTGAAGAAGAAACATGGTATCATGATGATCTTATGATGAAGAACTACCCAAATATTTTTATAAGGTATCATTCTAAGAATTTCAAGGAAGAAATATTTTTTAAAGGGAAGATTGTAATACCGCATGGACTTATAAAGAAATGCATAAAACACCGAGTCTTTACAAAACACCACCTTTTTATGACCTAGCTAGTAAACATAATTTTTTGACCTCTGTGATTTGAATTTTGAAAAACTGACATACATGGTTGCGTTTAGTAAGATATTCCGAGTCTGATAAGACAAACATAATATTTGGTGAATTGTAACATACTCATAAGAATAGTAATATGACCTTGTGAATAGTAAATAATAATATTATTTTTATATCTTATGGTTATAAGATAATGAGATCTTGTTTAATTTTTCAAAGTGACACGAAACGAATTATTGTTTTACAATTTTTATTTTTCCAATAAATTATAATTTTACATAAAATTTAATTAATCATATTTAGAAAATTATTTTAAAAAAATGATGTATATTTTTGAATTGTACATGTCCAAAAATGTTAAGGGTGAATTTTTGTGATTTTTTTGAAATACATAAATATTTGATGAGTTGTAAAATACTGTAATTTACCATATATATACATTATGAGTTAAATTAATCATTACTCGCATCATGGATGATGTATGAACTCATGTTTAGGACTCACATTCACTTATTAATATTATGGGTCACATAAATAAACAATATTGGTTGTCTTTAGGGAAATAATAAAATAATGAATAAGATATTCACAAATAACCCCTCTCCTCTAATATAAATACACCCATTACTCTCTCTAATATAAACTCCTCTCAAGCCTTGTCCCTTTTATAAATTCTTCTAAAGTATCATGCCAAGATCCACCCTCATGTACAACATCCATTGGTCTAATAAAAAGACCATATACTCTCCCTGAAAGATGATCTAAAGGAATATTAGTTCAAAAGGTAAATTCCTCTTTTAATTTCTTTTATTTCATTTCCTTTCATATCTTTTTCTTTCCTCACCTCCATTCATCCAAATATCATGATGACTCTCATACCGTACATATACTAGAATTTTATTATGATAGAGGAATAATTCATCATCATCTCTTTTTTTTCGCTTCTTTTATGCTAGAAATGAATACCCCATCCGAGATGTGGTAATTTATCACATTCAAGGACAATAGGTTTTAAATTTATACAACCATATTTATTTCCGGAAAAGATATTTTTTTTATTATTGAACCAGACTATAATATATGTATTATAACTTATTTAAAATTATCTAATACTTTTGTACATATGAAATTAATTTATAAATCAAAATCAATTTTTTGTGATCAAGAACCACCAATTAACCCAAAAAATTGTCATTAAAGTTTTATATGTTGATTCATCTTCACTCCCAATAACGAAATCAATTTTAAGACCACACTATCTTATATTTGTTCATTAATAAAATAAAACATCTATTTTGGAAAACCATTTTCATTCTACATGTTTATTCGTACAAGATTATAATTAAACCGATCATGAAAACCAAGAAAGAAAACACCCCAAAACAATGAAATTTAATCTATTAACCCGTCAAAACGCCATGAATGAACCAAAAAGTTTTATAATAAATATATAAAATGTAGATTAGGTTCTATAATAATTAATTTATTAACCTAAATTTGATTATTCCGGTCATTAATATCATGTTAGTACACCTTCAGACATATGGTAGGGGATTTCTACCCGAACCTCCATGTTCAGTCAAGTTACTCTTACCCTCAACATACCTCAATAAAGATGTTACATTATCATATGAAAACCACATATATTCTGTAATAATGTTTTATATAGGTGTACCAACCAGAATCATACATTCATTTTTGGGGAGTTATATGTTTTAAAAATATCTTTCCAAAATGCATTGCGAAATACAAGCCCGATTCAAGGGAATTTCTCAAACTCATACCTATTTTCAAGGGCACTCTATAATATTTTTATAGGAAACTTGATATTTCTAAAAAAACTTATTTTATTATTAAAATACTATCTTAATTCACTTATATTTTTATATAAATACATTTCCAAAATAAATCTTCTTTTGAAAGTAAAATATTCTTTATCTCAAGAATTACTCGATGGTTTTATAAGAGTATCTTCATCTATTTCAACACTCCTATTGATTATTATGTATGATATCATCTAACATATTTAATTGAATGTTTTATGAATTGTTTGATATTTGATTTACTATCTTAAAACCATTCACCAATTTACTCTAAATTGTTAGTGTTTATGCTTAATTTTTGAGAAAAGTTATTTACATTTTGTATGTTAGTTTCAATGTGAATGTATATGTTTTTTATATTCAACCATGTTCATATGAGTAATGAATTGAACATAATAAGTGATTTGTGGAGCCCAATATATCCCATCGATGCATCTGTAGATCTCATGATGAAAACTATGGTCTTGGCCCAAGGCCTTGATAAAATGATCATTTATGGTCTTAGAACGAGGCCTTGACGACATGGTTATGATGTACCAAATTATTCATTAACTCATTTTGAAAGTAGTTATTTAATGTTTAAGAATTTATTAGTAAAATTATAATACAAATGATAATGATTTATTATGGAATTATTTATTCATCTTTTATTCCTTCCATAATGTGTTCAAGATCATTTTTAAAAGAGTGTGTTTTTAGTTATTCACCAAACTTAATGTTTATGATTATGATAACTTCAGCATTGTTTCGTACCATTAATAAGTATCTAAGCACACCTATTTATTTAGTTCTATTTTTACCAATATTTTATGAAGTAATTTAGTAATTAACTGCATTGATAACTTAGGATATATAGATTTTTTTCAAAGGAATTTCAATATTGTATTTCATTTCAACTTGTAATATTGAACTTATGTAAGTATCTGGATTTCAAAAACTACTATACTATTCATTGCATAAAGAAATGACTTTATTGTAATATCTTCAATGTAACCAAATAATGCTCTGTGGTTAGGGAAACTAGGTTTTGGTCCTTACACCAACATTATATTCTAGTGGTCCAAAGCCTATTTAGAACTAAGAATATGAATTCCTACTCAATGCAACCTCGACAGAATTCCATTTACCTAGATTATACGTTAATATAAAGTCATACATCTGTAGATAAAATATCCATATGTGCTACCATAAATTATAATATCATTGGGATAAAATCTATTTCAAAATCTAATGATTTGTAAACAGTGTAAATTTCTGACAAAAGATTTAATTTCCCCATGTGTTTAATGCATGTACCACCAAATCCAATTCTAAATCATGTGTTTGGTAGTTCTTTTCCGGAAACCATAATGACAGAACCATAAACATCAACATGGTCCCCATGAATGAGAATAAATCCCATCCAAGATCAAGATGCATCACAATATACTACATAGATCAATACAGAATCTGGAAATGTTACAGTAGATAATGATCTAATTCTAACCTTAATTTATTGAAAAGATTTATTACAATCATTTTCCATTTAAGGGAATCAAATTATTTATTAAAAATTTCATCGTTGATTACAAACATGAAAATCACATACAAAACATCTATATTATCCTATTACGGTAGGGAAACTACGTATCTAAAAGGCATTCACTGAAAATTTCCAAGAGATAACACCTTTAATCATTGCAAGATCTACAAGAAACAACTTTTTCATAGACGATATGACCATGGAAGTTCACATATTATATCTTGAAATCACACTTTGATAACGAGAAATAAAAATGATATCACCATAAAATACTTAACACTATAGCCATCTTTTATTCTTGATTCACTTTTTCATTAGAATACACTAATATAACATAAACAAAACCCAACAAAACAGAATCCAAATACCCTTGAATTATTTTCTTCATTAATTACATAAATAGTATTGGTTAATTTTTAAGAACAAATGCATAACCACATTCTCATAATGGTCTTATATGATTCTGAAATATGTCCCCGTAATATCCTCTCTTTGAACTCATAGTTGGTGATACCCCAAACATTTGATAATTTTAGAGAAATACTATGTTCCCCTAAGTTAATAAAATAGATCATCAATTCATAGAAGAGGGTATTGATATAGTCATTTTCTTCATAAGGATATCAATCATAAACTCCACATCAATTTTTGGTGGCATCCAAAAAAAATATTCTGTAAAAACATCAGGAAATTGATCAATAATCGTTGGGAAACATATATTTCTAATATCGTCAACATATTCCATGGTAACAATGGAGAAATGATAAGATATGGTTCCAACCAATTGTTCCAATAATCCTAATCTAGTATCATAACATCCCAATCTCCTCTAAAGAGATTCATGAAAGCATCTAGAGATGTCAACCCAATATTATAGGAATAGTAGCTGATGTTGGACATGTATAATTTCAACCAATCCATTCCCGAATTCAAGTCATAGAAATCAATATCAAGCTTATTTAAATTCCAATGAAACATTTACCAATCTATTGTTATATATTAGGTGTTACACATAAAAGATCAACATTACCTTTATCCAAGAGAAGTATTAGATTCCAAAATATACGAAATCACCTCAACATAATAACCTATATTGTCGATAACATGAAATAAAATAAATGAGTGGGATGTTCCTACACCAAAAAAATATTTCATAAGGTTACAATTCAAAATAATTTTAATTCTCACAATCAATGAAATAGATTGATGATCTGCAATTATTTTATTACTCCATTAAATTTTTTTCTCATTTTACTTTTCTCATTGTTACTTTTTTTTATATTGAACTGATTGAGGACTCATGTTGTTCTAAGAATTACATTGTGTTACTCTAATTCAGATGATGATATTCATTCTTCTACACTCATCCCATTTTTGTATATTATTACTGAGAAACATGATATGTGTCACTAGGAGAATACCATTGAGTTCTATAATAATAGCACAAATGACTTTCCATCTTCTTGAAAATGTGAAATGCTCAAGTAAATGTCATAAAATTTCACATTATATGATCGAAAGAACCATATTGAAAACAACATGCATTTATTTTCTATTGAGGAGTAACTTTTACTCATAATATGTTTTAATTCTAAATTGTACCACAAGTCAAGATATAGGTGCCCCTCTTTTACTTGTTTCCAGTATTAGAGTTCCCACCTGTTCGAATATGAATAAAAATTATCCCTCTTACCTTATTTCATGATATATCCATTTATTCAACGATCAGCCTATTGAAAGTTTTTGTATAATCCTTTACATAATGAAATACAATATTTGAGTGAATATTCAACCTCAATCTCAACTAAAAAATGATTCCATTCAGGGATGCACTTTCAACAATCTATAAAGATAAGAATGATATAATTTGTAACATTTTCCACTAAATAATTCATTATGTGGTAATCTAATTTCAATATTAAAAATCCCTTTGTTCTCATAATCTAAAAAGTGTGAGAATAAAATTACTTGTTAAAAAACCCCAAAAAACCATCATAACTAAGACTTGGTATTATATATCTGTAACTACTAATTAAAATTATTATCATGGAAAATAATAAATCATATATTTTTAAACCTTTACATTCGTATTTGTTTTTGTCCTAATAATATATAACACTTAATTAACATGACTAAACTAGACTTCTACATTATCAGGCTCAGAATACCACTGAATTATGGGTGGATTATACTTTAAGAAAATAATCGACTGGTCCATATTTTCCATATTCATCTTTTTTATTACCCTTATATATGGTCTAAATATATTGTATAGTACATTGGAAAAATTATTGGTTCACCTATGGATCAAGTGAAACCACATTTTCAGTACCCTCCTTCAGTTGATCTCTATGATTCCTATATAGTTCCATTCACTATAACTATAAAAAAACCCTGTTTAATATCCTTTATTTGAAACTGGAGGATTAGAAACTTTAATTTATCGCATTAACATATATAACAACAAATCCTTTCCACAATTCATCCAATGTCAATATTTTAATTGTTTTTTGAAAATACTAAAAATATTTTTTTCAAAAAAACCATATTAATTATTATAAAAATAATCAATTTTTATCCACTTCATAAACAATTAATCATAAAGTGAATAATATACTCTAGTGAGAAGATATACAATCAATGCATGTCACTGAACTCTTATCTACTAAAATCATGATGAAGAAGATACTACTCAACTAGAAGTGTCTTAAAATACTCATGTACCCAAACACCTCGATAATATAAAGTTCAATATAAAATGGTTATCTATGAATTTTTATTCTTGACATTTCATGTTCCGAAAATACTAATCATTACAACCATTCCTAGAGATAGAATAATACTATTTCTAACTCCATGACCAAAAAAACTGACACCATTTCCTATTTCAATCACCAAAGTGATGTCATTTGACCCATAATGAACGATAGAGCGACACAGACTGATTCTATTTGTCCCAAAATAAATGAGTGATTTGACATTACCAATACCATTTTCCCAAAATTAAATATGGATCTTCCTTGACTGAAACCATTAGTTACATCCCACCCTTCCCCATTAGATTTAGTAGTGATAAGAGATCTACTAGACCATATGTGACATCATCATGACACCAATGGATTGTTATAAATGCCAAGGGCCTCAATATCATTTGGGGGATAATTTTTCCTTTGAGATATAAACTATAAAAACTAAAAACTTAATAACCAACCAATTATATATATTATGTATGAGTAAAAAATATATATCAATATGTAGAAAAATGATTAAACTATATTAAAGTACAAGAAAAAACCAAAATATGTTATCAAATAGAAATAAAAAAATTCAAAAAAATATGAACTCCTAAGTGACATAAACCAACAACACCCAACCAACTCACAGCTCCAACTCCACATGCCATTCTCAGAGCATCAACATGTGTCACTATATAACATAGATAAATATCCTTTACCTATGTATCTATATATTAAATATAAAAATGAACAACACTTTACAAGTAGTGGGTGACTCTTAAGTTGGTAGGATCTCTCCAATGAATTTATAAATCATTTCACTAGAAGAAAACTTGTCAGAATATTTAATATAAATATATTAAAATATGATTAAATAAATTATATCATAACCATTAACAATTTCCATAAAAAATGTTTTCAAGAGGATGGCCTCTTTAAAACCATTTATTAAACCCATAACCACATCTCCACACACCCCTGGAATTCCCATGTGATAGTTCCATACTCATGAGTGCTCTGTCATCAATCACCTAGTTGTTACAAGGAAACCAATACCAATTTTCCCAATATACCACACCCCTTCTATAGGGTCATGATTAATGGAAAAGTACTCACCCCAACCATGTATTCAAAAATCCATGTAAACAAATTCAATAGAAAATTTATTATTTATATCATTTTAAAAAAGAATTTCCTTCCACAGAAATAAAATTTTAAAATCAACATTTTAAAATTATTAACCAAATGGTTTCTCCAAAATCCAACCTATTTTCACACAATTTTCTTAATTCAATTACCAATCGATATTTTCACCAAGAATCACACAAGGATTTAACCATCATTTCATTAAATAAATTTAACTAAAACTAACTCTATAAGTTTTAAATCCAATATAGATATGAGAGAATCCACTTACTACATAATGGGTGGAGAAAACAATGAACGACATCTAGATCTTCTGTATTTGATCACAAACCCATTCCCTTCATTATATTCAACAAGATCTCAACAGGATTCAAATCCCAATAAATAAATCTATCCATAAAGTAATTGATATATATTTTTTAGAGAGAGAAAATTAATATATCTGGGAAAAATGATGATTAATGGGAACTTATCAATGAATATAGGCCTTTATTTCACATTGATTCATCTAATAATTTCTTCTAGAATGCAATGAAAACTATCTAAAGCCCTAGGATAAAAAAGAAATTAGGTTTGGGAGAGAATAATAGATTATAGGGTGTTTAGAGGATTAACTAGGATTAGATACAACTTTTATAGGGGGGAAATATGTGTCATGGTTAGGTTATATAGTTTGTCAAATTTTGTGCCAATTGTGGAATGATACTATCTCATGCCAACCACTCACATGGTTGGATAATATAGTTAGAGAAACCATGAGAATACCCTGGTCTTCCCTCTATTTCATGTTTCCCTTTTTCACTTGGGAACTCATATAGGTTAGAAAAACCATGCACCAAAACTGAGCATGCATAGTGACCATTGTCTTCCCTAGCACAGTTTTCTTTAGATGGTGCTTAGTTTCTACTAACCATGCATAAACCGTATAGTTCTATAAATACTTCAAAAACATTCTAAAACCCATTGAAACCTCCCCAAACATAACCCCTAAATTTTATAGATAAAAAATATAAAAATAATTAGTCATGTACCTAGAACATGTGGTTCTACACAGTATAATTTAATTAAGAAATAATCCAGCAAATCATGGTGAAAATTATTTTTCATAAAAATCATTCTTTATATAGAAAATGTTTTTTATATAAAAATAAATAATGAAATTGATTCCAAAGAATGTAATTATATTATTTATAATATACATGAACTAATTTTGAATTGAAATAATATTAAAATAAAATGTAAAATTGTAAAGGGATGAAATTAAAATACAGTTTTCTTTAAAAATGACTAATTTCAATTATTCACCTAATATTTATCTTTTCTATAAAAATTCAAAAAAAGAACTATAATATAATTTTGAATTTACTCTATAAAAATTGATGTTATTTTTTTAAAATTAAAATTATAAAATACTGAAACCAAGAATTCAAATAAAACCATATATTATATGTAATCAAATTTAGTAAGTTAATTTTTTTTCTTTTTTATAGGAACACTTCATACTATTCCTATAAAAATATATATGTATAAAATATAATTGTTAAATATTAAGAGGGAATGTTATTGATATAATGTGTAAATTACCTACATTTTTATATTCTTTACCCTCTTGATAATTGATTCCTTAAAATATTATTCAAATCTTTAACAAGTGGGGGTATTTATTCTTTATATACTTTTCAAATTCCCATGTTAGTTATTAGAACATATGGTTTTTCCAAAAACCCTTAGCATAGTGAATCAAATAATTTTAATACACATACTCTCTATATTTGAGATTATGAACTAGTTATTACTCATATAAATGATTCTATCCTAACTATAGCACTGTAGGGACAAAAACATGAGATGCATAAAGCACTTACATCTTGTAATGTCCTGATATTTTGAAAGAACGCTATGCTTGATAACATACTGGATACACAACAACAATCCTAAATGAACCAGGAAAAATAATTACAAAAGTATGACCATTATAACATAGTCATTGAATTATTAGGTATGAATATTATTAACCACAATATAAAATATATTAATTTCATACTTAATAATATTGTATTGATTAAAATTTATGAAATGAATATTGATTTTTTTATAAATTCATTTTAATCTTCAAAAAAAATCAAAAATGAGTTTTATTGATATTTTTGAGTGTATATCATAATTAATATGTTGAAATTTTAGAACATATATTTTATAAAAATAATATTATTTTTAATCCATCTTTTCAAAATTATCTTATAATAATTATTTGATAAATTTTAACAATGTCGATTTTTCAATTGATAGCTAAAATAAAAAAATTTATTTGAATACACTATTTTTATTTAATGATTTTATAATTTTTAATTTTATTTTAAATGTATTAAAATGTAAAAATATTTTATTTATGTTTTTAATAAAATATTTATAATCTTTGTAATTAACTTCATATATATTTATGAATAAAAAAATTTTGTACATAAGAATTTATTTTCAAGAAAAAAAATTCATCGTGTTTTGGGATTTTATTTTTAAAATGAATTTATTTAACATCTAGATAATGAATATTGAATAAAATAATATTTTTGAATTATGAGTTTTATATTTTAAAAATGTATCACTTTAATTTTTTTTGGAAATATGAATATTAATCGAGATAATATTTATCACCTGGGTAAATGGAAAAAGATTAACTACGATTAAAAAAATCTTATAAGTCATATAATTAATTAAAAAAACATTCCATTATTTAATTTTATGAGAATATTTCATCCATAATCATATATAATTTGAGAATATTTTTTTTCCATTTAATTTTTATTCTAAACATTTTAATATTTTAATAAAATATAAATAAAAAATTGTACAATCTTTCTATTAATATTAATTATATTTTTTAATATGGAGGAAAAATATATTTTTAGTTATAAAGGGATATTTTATATATGCTTGTTTTTTTCTTATGAATTTACTTTTATTTTTTATTTTTGACTTAATTCCCTCAAATTCTTTCGGAAAACTAACACAGTGCCTATGCAAGGAGTAAAAAATCTTGTAAAATGTATTCAAAAAATTAAAATTAATATTTTTAGGTGTGTTATAGTTCTAAAATAATTTTAAATATAAATATAATATACTAGGGACATATTAAAGGTTAATATTCCCTTAAATTTCTATCTTGATGACATCAAAGTCAAATTAATGAATAGTTTAAAAATGACATCAGTAATATTCCATGTTTTATAATATTTTATTAAACTAGATAAAATTAATAAAAATAATTAAATAGGTCAATTATGATGATAAATGGTCTATAATATAATCCATATTCCATTTAATAGAAAATTTTCATTTTATAATTATAATTATATACTTTTTATTGAAAAATTAATTACCATAGTTATGGTTAAAATTGGTTAACAAAAGGTTCAAACCAAAATATATTTGTTAAAATGATATGTAAACCAATATAAATATGATTTTGTAATTATAATAAGAACTTATTCCACTTTTATTCATTTCAATGCCATTAAATAACAATTTTACATGAGTTAGACACATTGTATATTATAATATTTTATGTATTTTTAAAAATCACATTTATGATATTTTTTAATATCGTATATTTTATTAAATGACTTAAAATTTATAAAAATATTATATTCCACCAAGTAAATTATAAATGTTTCAAAATGACATTTTTTTCTATTTTTTTTTCATGTTTCCTTTTAGTGTAACATTATTGACACCTAAATAGTAAAAAAACAATTAGCACAATGTTCATCAAAATAGTAAATTGGGGGTTGGGGGTTAAAACTAATAGATAAATGAAAAAATTTAACTAAAAATTGCAATTTTTTTTTAATTTTTAATGGGATTTAAAATAACACTCATATAACATTTTAATTACATTAATTTGGAACTATTTTCCATGAAAATTACATTATATTAATTTAGCACATTAAGTAATTCAAAGATTTCTCCTCTATTAACGTATAAAAGGACACCACAAATATTTTTTCATTATATATACTTGAGAATTCAATAATTAAAAATACATGGAAAATTTTATTCCAAAATTCCCTATTCATAATTTATAAATTTTCTTTATATTAAAAGACAAATATAAGGGTCGTTAATATGGGGTCTAATGGAAGTCTATTAATAAAATGTAATCCTCTTTACACAATAACTAAAATATTTCACTTACTGTACATTATCTAATTATATTATTAAAATAATAAAATAATAATAGAATTATCATAAATATAATTTTATGTTATAATAATTATGTTACAACCATTTTATATCTCTTTCTCATCCTAAAAAAAGTGAAAACATCACTCGTGCTTGTGTACAATTAATTGTCTCCTCCTGGTGATGTAATTTTTTTCCAATACAAAATTACATAGATGGTTATAAATATGGAAATAAGATATATTTAATTTATTAAATATATAATTACTATTTTTTAATTATAATACCATATCATTATTTTTACATTCCCATATATTAGAAAACTATAATGGCAGTCGTGCGTATGTGTGGACAACCACTTCCATGAACCAATTTTATTTGTTTTTTTGGTAATAAGGATTGATTTAATGAATATATATGAAATATATTATATATAAATTATAATGATAATTTTAATTATTATTTGTATTTCTATGATTCCATCCGTTAAAAAGTGAAAATAGAGTTTATTTGTACGAACAACCAACCATCACCACGAACAGTGTAATTAATTTCTCTATCTCTATCATTTATTGATGAATAAAAATCTTAATATATATGAAATTTATATCATTAATAAAATGATGGATCTTATTGATACATGAAAAGTATGGGTGGACTGAAACTAATGAATTTAATCAAGCATGAAAAATAAAGCAGTTAACACATGAAATAATCCTAGTAAAAATGTATTTTGAAGGAAAGTTCAATAAAATGATTTAAATAGAGAATATATGAGAATATATAGATTATTTTAGTTCTTTATTGTATGTATAATAAATCAAAATTTATCATATATGAGGTTAAAATCAATTATTATCTACTTCAATCATTAGGTACTTAGTTTCCTAACTCAATTTCAATTCATAAGGTTTTACTTTTACATCATTGACTATGTTATGCAATGATTATATATGAAATTTACACTGATTATATTAGGTTTTATATATACATTTTTCGGTGTACTTTCATTTTTTACCCACAATCACTTAATTTAATAATTCTTAATTTAATGAACTGATCATTATATGGGATTTCATCTCAATTTTAACATCATTTAGACATAATTGGTATTATGCACCTATTTTTTCCTTCCATGTATATACTACCCATTTTATTTATTTTAAATGAAAATATATTTTTTAGAGATTATTATGGTATCATTTCATGTTTACTCTTTGAAGGTTCTTCAGTTTTACAGTCACTAAAGAAGTAAAAATTTATTTTATAATCTCATTTACATAGAACCTCTATTATTTTCATTGAACGGATATTATAGTATATCCTAAATAAAATACATGTATTCCTCTAGATATTTAAGGAGTTTAATTATTTTCATACTTATTTGAGCCCATTAGGATCTTTAATCAATCAAAGTAATATTTAAATAAATATCTAATTATATTTCACTATTTGATATTAAAATTTTTTCTCTCATATAAATATTTCTCAACATTATATTTGGAAAGGTATTTTTATTTAAAAAATTTACTAATCAATAAAATTTGATTTTTTTCATTGAATTTTTACTTGGTTTTAAATGAATTTTTTTTAAAATATTTATTTTTAAATTTATTTATAAAAAGTCCCATTACTTTTTTTAACATACACTCTGTTAATATACTTTCCTATAACCATAGACATTTTATAATATGTAGACTCTTTTATGAGTTTTTATGGTTTTTAGAAGTGAATTTATTTTATTAAAATTTATTTTGATATTTTTATTCGATTTTATTTTATTTTTTAAGGAAATGATTTTATTAAAAACATATATTTCTGATGAATTTATGATCATCTTTTTACTCTCATTAATATTTTTGTCGTTACCTTTCTCCCAAAAAAATCAGTTTGATGTAGCCATCATTTATTGGGGATTACATTTAACATAAATATACATAATATTTCTATCATGGATATGCTTATTTCATAAATCATATATCATTTCTATGTACAAATATTTACATTTAATGTTATTTTATTGATTGGGAAAATCATAATATTCAATATAATTTACTAAATTCTGGTATTTATTGATCTCAATTATATTTTATGAATTAAATTGATCATTAAATAAATGTGGAATTCATTTGAAATTTGGAAATTGGTGGTAATAATGATAAAGGGCCTCTAGAAGAATTTATAAGTATCATGAGAGAAACTATTTGGCCATACATATTAAATGGGTTTTGCAGTATTCCTACCCATCGATTAAACTATCATTGAACTGAGATCTGACGGTAAAGATATCATTATGGCTAAGATCATGAAATATAACCTTAATCATTTCTTTTATTGACAATTCAATTATTATTATCACAATGATTACTATATTGATTTGATCCATGGGTGTATTTTTTCATTTTATTGATTATATTTTTGTGATATTATTTATTTACCACTCAATATTGATTATGATTTATTTATTCATAGTAAATTCCACCATATGTGATCCTTACTAGGAAGATTTT
The DNA here is from genome assembly GCA_963277665.1 of Viscum album. Taxonomy (NCBI): domain Eukaryota; kingdom Viridiplantae; phylum Streptophyta; class Magnoliopsida; order Santalales; family Viscaceae; genus Viscum; species Viscum album. The sequence goes on along the minus strand of OY728151.1, from coordinate 393,396,029 downwards.
CTTTCCATTTATTTATTTCCTTTCCCCAATATATGAAGAAGTAATCTCCAAATAATTTCATGGTTTAATATTATTTAAATTCACTATGTTTTATAATTTATTTATAATATAAAATGGAAATATTTCATGTATCTTGTTTACCAAGACTTATAAAAATATCGGTCAATTTGTATTAAAACGCTAGTATATAGTGATAATTTAATAACTGATTCATTGGATCCAGGTTATAGTATTTGGGGTTATTATAGTTAATATTAGGGAAATCTTAGTAAAAACCTTGGAAACTGGACAGAGTAAATAAAATAACCTTATATCAACCAATAAGGATAAGTCAACATACAGGGTAATATACTAATGCTGTCAAATTAAAATATTTTTTATCAATACCTCCATTTATGGAAAATAAAAGTGATTTTTTTTAATTAGATGCATCTAGGGGTATTAACACTCAATGGAGTTTGTATTGTATAAATCTGCCACTATTCTGATGTATAATGAATATGACCATAATATTAACTTAGTTTGATACTCCTGGGTTACATTCCAAGTTTAATTCAAAAAATTTACATGATCTATTATTAAGAATTTCAATAAATGATGATCATGGATGGAATAGGATAAACCAAAGGTTTCATATATTGATTGGAATATGTCATGATTTTGAGTTATTTTATAAGATTATATGAAAACAAAATTTGTGCATAGACTATGATTTTCATTTATTTATAGTTAATTCATTGAACCAATAGGAATCATGTTACTTTTGAATGTGATGAAATATGAAATGATTTTTCTCTTATAAAAATGAATGAGATGGGATTTGGAAGATAAAACCATGTGATTATGCCTAATTAGCAACCACAATATATGATTAAAAACATATGCTTTAGATATTTTCTTGAGTCATAAAATAAGAGAATGATGAAATTTTGGGATATTAATGTGGTAATGAACAAAGAAGATATATGAATAATTTCCTTAATATCATGAATGTGAAAAGAATTTTTAGAGCAGATGTCTCAAATGAATGGGAATTTGTTTTCATTTAAGAAATGATGGTCAAAGAAATAGTAATTTTCGAAGTAAAATGTAGAGTTCAATGGAAGGATATTATGTTCATCCTAAGGTATCTTTTTGAGAATAATGTATTATGTTTGGGAACTTGTGAATTTGCAGAGTCAATTCCCTAATACTAAGGTTAACTTCTAGAGATAGTAATGACCAATGTTATTCCAATGATTGAAGTAAAATAATTGAAGTGTTTATATATTGGAGTTTGAGAATTATGTTGTATAAGTGTTATATCAATGATATTATAGGTGTAAAAATCACGAGTCATATATGAATGTTCCATATTAAAATCTATTTATGGATATTAAATAATCAGTTGAATGGTATTGATAACCAATAAAAATGTTTTTGTGGTAAGGGGCTATTTTTTGAGAAAAAATGAGCAAGGTAAAGATAACCGTTAATATATGCCTAGTTGTAATTTAATAATGTTTCAATGGGATGACTAAATGATCAACATAGATTATGAAAATTTTATAGTATAGTTATCCTTTAATAGGATGTTTGATTTAATAACATGTTAATTTATGATATAGTTCTACTAAATTTTCATATTTGTGCAATATATTTTATATTATCAAATTTTATTTAAGGAACAAGGATATAGTTAATTTTTTGAAGTAGTTTGGTTTTCATTGAGGGTTTATGGTGATTCATTTTATTAGTATGATATAAGGTACTCAAATATTTGTTATGTGACATTATAAGAAACACTATGTTTTTTTGGGTATAAATGTTTAATCAAATCATTGGGTTTTTGGCATTTTGAATTTTTTTAGACATACTTTAGAGGATTCATAAGATTAAAACGTTATTTAATGTTTTATGCTGAATATTAGGGTGATTTATTATGTTTTATAGATTAATGTATTATATTTATTCATATTGGATATCTTATACAAACGATTTTCATTTTGGTTAATATTTAGAGTAATAAAAAATTCCGTGAATTTTTTTACAGATCTTCGAATCCATGAAAATCCAATTTTAGTGATTCGGGCATAAATAATAGGTCTTGAATATTAATTTTTTGGAGTACGAGATGACGTATAATTAATAGAATCACAACGAAAGGGTGAAATTGTACTTATATAGTATAAATAAAAAACTAAGTAAATTTCATTGTGTTAACCATTATGACAGTAGAAGAACCCCTCAACATTAGGAAAATGATCTTAATATAAAAATGTTATCCTATTATATTTACTTCTAATGAATTTATGGTATCTTACCCCTTCATTGATTTATGGATTTTTGATCATTAAATTTATCATTAAATTTTTCTATCCCACTAAATAGTTTTCCTTGGACATTAGAATTCTCATGCATGTCTATATTTTATCTTCCCATCAATATTCTCTTTATATGTGAACCTGAATACATGATATTTCTAGTAACCATGATGTTATCCACTTTCAATTATAAAATGAAGAATCATCATTCCACTATGTAATGTGAGTTTTCAAAAGAAGTTGATTCATTCAGGGATGGATAATATTTTGACTGTATAATATATTTAAAGAGATATAATAAAAAATTTCAATATATAAAATGAATTTTAAATCAGATAGTGTATAGGATAGATAGAACTAAGATTAAACAACCCATGAAATATTATTGTCAAAATATTAATATTATCATATAGATGTTGATTTTCAAGTTATGAAGATTTTTATGCACATTATAAATTATAGAAAGGCCCTGCTCAATAAAAAATTATTTATTTATTCTTAGAAAATAGTAACTATTTTTTCGAAAAGTCGTCTTATATTTTAATAATTTTTTTATTCATAATAATTATCAATTTTTGTGAGAGAACGTTATAATTAATTATTATAATATAAATGTTTTTAAAAAAAATAAATAATTATTTTAAAACTAATTTTTTATAATTTTCTGAAAATATTTATTTTTCAATAAAGAATAAAAAAACATATTTTTAATGAAATGTGTATTTTAATTTCAATAATTAACAAGGATAAAAAAATTTAATATGGTTTTAAGATAAAATTTAATTAATTTATATTTTTATTAATCCACTAAATGCCATTATATTTCATTTTATATGGATTCTTGGATTAATTTTTTTCTATATTAGAAATAATTTCTTCCTAAAAAATATTTTTCACCTTATTTTACTCGTTTATTTAAAAATGATTTTATGAAACTTTTATAGAATTTATCTTGAATATTTGAATTCATATTTTTAATTAAAAGGGTAAACAAATTAAATAGACCCTTTTAATTTTGTGTCCTTCTAAATAGAAAACATATAGAATTTTATTACCTTTTTAATGTGTAAATGGGTCAATTAGGGTTGAAAATAATGTGATAAGGTTTATTATTAATTAAAGATATTAATTTCTTTAATTCTATGACAATATTTCATCCCAATTAATCCAAACATATATAACATGACATTTTTGTAACACCCTGACCTCAGTATCTTGGAGCTAGTGTCTTATATTATTACATTGGCATAGAAACAAGTGTTTAATCACAAAAGATTGATCTATTTAGTAGTCTTTTAAAACATATTACATACATGAACCATACATTAAAATTCAAAACATAAAATAATATAAATATAATTCTTTTATAATTCCATTAATCTCTTATATTAACCTTGGATATCATTCAAAGTACACATCTTGGAATCTTTGTAAAATAATATATAATAAATGGGTACGATCAAATTCCAAGTAAGGGTAAGAGTAAAATATAATATATTATCAGTAAATAATAATAAACCTTAAGGAGATGGGTATAATTGATATATATCCACATCAAAAAAATACTGAACATAATATGGAATGAATAAATTAAATTATTCTATATAAACATTCACATGGTTATTCTACTAGTCTAATAATCACATGTAATAACAATAACTAATATCAAAATGAGGGAATTCATAATTATAGACATTATAAACATACCATCAAGGATTAATTCCAAACACCATAAAAAACATGTAAAAACCAAAACTAGTTTGTCTCATGAGACCTACTAATGCATCGATGGGCTATAGTAGGCCCCGCCCGTCACTTACTAATACTAATTCATATCTTGAAAGAAAAGGGTGAAACATAACCAATAGAAACATTTGAATTAAAAATAGAATATGAAATGTTAATAAATTAACCAAAAACCATGAATTTTATCAAAATAACACATTCACGATAAAAAATATCATAAACCCTTAAATGAAATATGGTATATTGTATCATAAGAAATTGAGAATAAATAATAATAAAATCCAACAAAATATGTTGACATTGATGAAAATAATCAAATAAAATCATTAAAATTTAATTTTGGGAAATACCTATTTTATAATAAAAGTATTTTTAAATGGGTATATAAAATTAAAAAAAATTCATTGAAAATAAAATTTTAATATTGTAAAAGAATATATTCACTTGTCATATAAGTTAAAATAAGAACATTCTTTTTGTTTTTTGTAGAAGAGGTCATAAAGTACCTCATTTGGAAAATGACAACATGATTCATTTTAAAATATTTTATAAAAAGTAAAACATTGGTAAAAGTGACTTTAATCAATTTTAAAAGAATAGTGATAGTATTTTGAAATACATTCTTATGAGCCATGGACATGGATGATAAATATGTCCCAGTAAGTACTTATGTATAAACAATCCTATATAAAAATGAGATTTAGAATTTAACCCTTACTTAGTAGTTTACATTAGATGAGGGTGATTTAACCTCCTTTATAATGTTTAAATCATGTTATTAAATTATAACAGAAATATATTCATATTTATGATATAATATTTGATCCGCTTATATCATTTTCTTAATAATATTTCATTATTACTTTTGCTTCAGCTGTTAATTGCATCATTTTCTTATGAATGTTTTATCATGTAATTGTTATTTATTATAAATTGGATATATTTTCATTATATCCAAAATTATTTTAAGTTCATAAAAATTATATTCACTCATCATATATATTTTATATATTCATTATTCAATGGTTAACGTGGAAAATAAATATCATTGTATAGTGGAGATGGTAGGTTGTACTTACACAAACGTGACAATATCATTTATAAAATGGTAAAATGGTAGATAATAGGATGGTAAATTAATTATAAAGAATTAAAATAATTCCATATTTATAATTTTATCCATTATATTCATCATTATACCCATCCAAATAATGTTGTGGTAGAAAAAAATGTCATATCAACGTGGAGACGATAAGTTGTGTATACGCACACATGGTGAATTTTTTTTTTTCATAAGATGGATAAAATGAGTAATATGGTTGTGTTATAATAATAATAACATCTCAAAATATATATGATAATTTATTTTTTAATTTATTATGAAAACAAAAATGGAGGATGGAGTAGAATTAAAAATGATCTTAAATGAATTAGAAAACACATAACTCTACATCAATGGACTTACATTAGATCACCTAATATGGATAGTATGGTTGGTATTTTGAGAAGGAAATTTCCTATATAACATAAATAAAATTTTTTTGAGGAGAAATGGATAGGGGTTGGTTGAGATATAAGGAAAAATGTGGTGTGAGGATGTGAGGGAGGATGTCCTTTTTATATGAGAGGGGAGGGGAAGTCTTGGAATCCTTTAAAATATTAAATTAATATAAAATTATTGTTGAATTCAAATAGATCAAAATTGATTTATTTATAATATAATATGATTATGTGTCTAAATACTCTTAAAATATTATTTTTATACATGTTTAGGGATAAATATTAAACTTTTCTGTTTTGATTGAACCCTAAGTTAAACACTTCAACTCTTAAGATGTCAACTTGGATTTTTTACACTTCAAGATAAATATAGTTATAATAAAATTCCAAAAGAACAAAAAAATGGATCATTAATGAAATATTTAACCTTCATATATTTATTTGGAAGAAAAGTATATTTATATGAATTTTATATCAATTAATAAAACATTATTTTTTTTAAATTAACATTTATGTCAATTTTGATGTTATTCATAATTATTTTTTAAATATTATAAAAACATGATAATATCAATCCAACACATATAATATATCAATAAAATGTATAATTTATCTATAAAATAATTTTATTTAATTAATTGAGTCAAATAATATTTAATTTTTAATTTCTAATATCATTTATTTTATATTTTCATTAGTTAAATAATTTCTACATCATTATTATACCAGACATTAAATAAATTAGTTCATCTATAAAATTTAAAAATAAATTTTCTTAATGAATAAAAATATATTATCTTTCAAATGACTATTTATATTCGTATTTACCTTCTGTATAACCATGTATTAAAAATATAGTACCTATTAAAAACATGAGTATCAAATTTTGAACTTATCATTAAATTAAACAATATAAATGACATATTCTTACCCATGTAGCTTAAAATATTTATATATTTGTGCTAAGGAATATTTTGGTCGAAACATTATTATTTAATGATATTAAGAATGGTGTTATCATGATATTATAATATTATTTTTAAATTTAATTGCTCGATTTTCCATTAATCATGGTGAATTAAAATTTAATAAAGTTACTATTATTAATATCCAAAAATTCTGTTGATCCTTTTATAATTTAAAGATCATTCAGATTAAAACATTTTGTATTGTTTTTTTAAATTTAATTTTCATAAGTGGCTAAATTATGTTTAACACTAATCACTCATATGTGGCAAGTAGGTGGGTGAAAGGAAATGTTTAATAGTTCCATAAGTTTTTATATTTATTTTCAATATAAAAATAATTACAACAACATAAAATATATTAATATATAAATTTTTAATAAATTGTGACTTTAAAAATCAATTTATGTATAAAAATTATTAAAAAAGTCAATTTTTAAATACAATGCAGTATTTCTCACTGTTCATCAAAAAATGAAACTTCTTAGAAAAATACCAAAAATTCAAACATTGATAATTTTGATATTCCGAATTAAAAAAAATATATTTTAAAAAATATTTTTTTTCTATTTTTCAAAATTTAGTTTTAAAATAGCTTATTCATTAAAATGTAGTAAAATTTCACTTAATATTTATAATTTTTATGCATAGAATCTGATTTGGTCTTATATAATTTTCTGTGAAATGCATAAGATAAATATAATATATATGTTTCTTAATTTCACTATTAATATTCATAATTTTTAATTAAAATGAAAGGATAATAGATCATAGTGAGCTTGAACTCAGTTTCCGTGCAATTCAAGTTATTGAATTTATTTAAAAATAAGTTTACTATGAAATAATGGGGGTCACATTCATCCCCCCAAAAAATTTAATCCTAAAAATTTCTAAAATATATCCTCATAAAAATATTCCCGTAGTTATTTATTTTAATTTCCCCTTGTTACCACATCACATATTACATTTTTTTTATATCTAAAGGACAATTAACAATAAATTCATCTGATTCCATAACACCTATTCTCTAGTGTTAAAAAGCTTTACAGGATCTTCATAAAAAGAATGATCATGTTACAGCTCTATTTACTCAAAGGTAATTACATGCATTTTCTCTAGAATTTATTTTCATAATAATGATATGTGTAATACATTATGTTATTTGGAGATACTTAGAGGTATTTCTAAATGATAATCTATATCTATAATTCATTCTAGAATTTTACAAGGTCTGATATACGTGGGATTTAATTCTCCATTCATACCAAATCTTATAATTCCCTTTCCATTGAGATACCTTCAAGAAAACATGATATCCTAATATAAATTCCAAATCCTTCCTTCATTTATTGACATAGATCTTTTTCCCACATTGATCTTCTTTGATATGAGCTTGAATAGTCCTTAACTTTTCCATTGTTTCATTAACATTTTCTTGGCCTTAAAGTTTCCCTCCACCATAATCAAACAAAAAATGTTCGTGTGTGACATTTCTTTCCATATAATTCTCCATAGAGTTCCATTATAATACATTAAAGGAAGCTATTAATATAGAAACATTCTTTCAATGGTAAATACTGATCCCATTAACCATAAATTTCAAGGGAGAAATATCTCAACATGTATTATAAATTTTGAAGAGTCCTCTTTGATTTTCCACCATTTTGAGGGTGGTGGGTAGTTCTCAAATGATGGTCTGTATCTAGGGCCTTATGGATACATTTCCAAAATTTTAATGTAAAATGGGGATCACAATCAGAAAAAATGAATATAGTTACACCATGAAGTCTTACAACTTCATTGGTATAGATTTTTGTTAAGAATTTAAGTGGTAACTCATCATTTATATAATGAAAATATGCTGATATAGTAAGAAGATAAAAAACCCCATATTTCATCTTTTATTCTTTGGTATCCTAGTGACAAATTCTATCAAAATATCATCCCATTTCCACACAGGTATAGGAAGATGTATCATTACTCTTCTAGGATGTTGTGTTCCATCCTTTAATTATTTAAAAACCATAAATATTAATGCATAATAAACAATTTCCTTATTTATATTATCCCACCCAAAAATGATCAATTAAATATCACAACATTATAGTGCTACTATAGTTTATAGAGAAATTATTTCTATTAGAATCATGTAATAATTCCATTTTTAGATCTTTTATAGAGGGAATGAAAATCCTCTTCCCGAATTTCATAAGACTTTCTTCATTTATGAAGTCTATCAATTTACTATCATTCATAGGTTTAATTTTCCTATAAAATTTTCAATATTATACTGAGCACATTTCATCATATCTAGTAAAGATAGTATGGAAACCATTTAAAAAAATAAGTTTTGTTTCAACTACCTTGATAATTCCCATATCCATCACTACAAGATCCATGAACATAAGATACCTTTCAATTATCATTTTTTAGAACTCTATGGTCCTACTTTGTCAAATCAGATGCCACATTATTTTCCTTCTTTAGGTGATTTTGTATAGAGAAATCATAATCCTTATGTTTATTGAGTTATCCCCTTTTCCTCATTTTGAGTTTTTTGTGTAAAAAAATACATTTCAAACTCTTGTGATCTATATATATCACACATCTTTAACCATATAGATATTATATCTATATATTCATAGAAATTATTACCCTAGATAACTTGATATCATTAGTTTTATAGTTCTTCTATTGAGTTTTTAACTTCCATGATGTATATTCAATAACCATGCCATTCTATATAATGACCCAACCATGTCCTTTATTTGATGCATAACTATAAATTCCAAATTCATCATTTCCAAAACATAATTTCAAGATAGTGGAATTGAATAATATTACATTTAATTCATCAAAATATTATTCACAATATTTTTTCCATGTGAACCTAATCCCTTTTAATGTGATCTTGGTTAACGAGTTAGGAAGTTGGGAAAAATTCTAAACAAACCACTGATAGAAACCTACCAAAACAACAAAACTGCATACCTCAGTTATTCTTGTTGGTGTAGATCGTTCATGGATTAAATTTTTATTTATAGGATCTATATATATTCTATCCATGAAGATAATATGGCCAAGAAATGAAATTTCAGGAATCCAGAATTTACACTTTATAAATTTACCATATAAATATTCCCTTCTGAGAGTTTAAATAATGACCCATAAGTGATTTTCATTGCCTTCATAGCTTTTATAGTACACCATAATATAATCAATGAATTGAAAAAAAAAATTATAAAGTTATTCCATGAATACTATATTCATTATATCCATAAAAACCAATGATGTATTAGACAATACAAATAGAATTACTGTAAATTCATAATGTCTATAATTCATTCAAAAAGTTGACTTCAATATGACTTCCTTATTTAATCATCGTTGATGATATTCATTACGGAGGAAAATCTTTGAAAATAATTTATCTCCATTAAATTAAATAAATAAGTCATCAATATGAGGTAGAGGATACTTTTTTGTTATTATAATATCATTGATTTCCCTATAATAAATTCAAAATATCATGGATCTATATTTCCTCTTAACAAAGAGAACATCAGATCCCTATTGAGAAACACGAGGGTGAAAAAAATCCCATTTTACCTAGCTCTTCATGTTTTTTTAAATCCACTAATTCCACTATATCTATTCTACCTTGATTCTTTGATATTATTCTTGCATCAGGGATTAAATCAATGGAAAACTCATCTTCAGGATCTAGGGGGTGTCCTAGTAATTCCTCAGGAAAGATATTTTATTTATTACTTTATAATGGTTACATCCAAAATTTTAATATTGTATTATTCATCCCTATATTTATTTCTCTTCCCCTATAATTAATTCATTCAGTAATACTACTAGGGGTGGATCAAGATAATAATCAGGTGATGAATTTTCTACTTTAAATATAATGTATTCTTCTTCTTCTTCACAAATCCTAATTTTCATCTTCTTACAATAAATTTTAAAATCATATTTTAAAATCCAATCCATGCCGAGGATTATATAAAATTATATCATAGGTATGATGTCAAAGTCAGAATCTAATGTTCATTTATGTGTCTAACAGGTTATTTCCAGACACATCATTGTTACAATGAGTCCTCCCTTAGGATTTTTGACTGAAAACTCCTTTATTAAATCAATAAGTAAATATGAAATTTTCTTGTAAAACTATGAAAATATTAATAAATTTTATGATATAAAATATATTAAATTTTTAGTTATGTTGAAGAGATAATTAAATTACCATATTCCATGTCATTAGGAACTTCAATGATAGTAGTTGTGATAAATATTCTTGGTATTTATCCCCAATCATTTTCTAGGTAAAATATCATTAATGATTTGGAAAATAATATTCATAATGTCCCTTGTCATTAAACATTTAACATTGAAAATTGGTAGATTCTTTCTTTCCCTTACAACCATGAGATTGGTAAACTTTTTCATGAAACTTGTAACATACTCTCACTCCCTTCGGGAAAGTACTATGGTGTTTATTCCCATAATTATTATAGGCCGGGATATTAATTATTCACTTATTATCCGTTTCATTATTTCCTTTTTAGAGTGTTCAGCAACCCTTTTATTCTATTTCTTACCTTTAAATTCAAAAGAGATAGAGAATTACTTTTTTGTCTTGATAGAACATGAGACTATATATTCATATGATGAGAAAGTTTGTGAGACCTGTTCCATACAAATGAATGATTTTAACCCATCATATAATTGATCAATATTACTCTTTATATTTCATATTTAATATGAATAATTATTTGTTAACCTTGTGAAGTTAGCTTTATACTTTGAATCATTCATACCCTCTATTGCCTTAGACATTAAAATTTTTTCTCCATATTAGCTCCATGTTCATGACGAAAGTATTTTTCAAAGAAAGGTTAACTGAATTCCATCCATTCTATGTTTTATATTTCATCATCTTTCATTGTGGGTTGAATCAATGACCACCATTAATTCTTATCTCCCAAGAGATGGTAAATTTCCCTGACAACCTTCTCCTTTTAAATAATTTCAAATGTAATAAATTCCTTCTCTATGTAACATATCTATTTCTCAGCTATAAATGAATTTTTAATATCACTGAATAATGGAGGGTGTTGTCTCATCAAGCATTCTAACATTTTTCAACCACAATGTAGATTATTTTGATTTATATGGGTGAATATAGAGTTCATAACAAATGTTAGATGTCTTAGTATAATTATAATCTATTGAGAACTAGTTGTAGCTCCAGATCCAATATAATTATCTTTCATATGAGGGAAATCCCTATGTGGAATATGATCATTGATATGGTTTATAATCCTTCTAATAGGCCCCATTTATAAAAATTAAAGTACACTATATTGGGTTATGAATCATAATTCATAATATTGAATAGGTAAAATACATAACAAAAATTGAAAATTTTATTCATATATATTCTCATAATCATAAACATGGGTTCGTTGGGGACATATTTACTTTAAAATCATTCATAATTGGTCTTAATGAAAATTTAAAATTTCCTAATAATATACTTTAAAGAATGTCAAAACATATGCACAGTAAGACCCATTATCATGTACCAGCAAAAGTCGAGTCAGGCCCGATGCACCTTATTGGAATTGTCACTCCTTGGTACATCTATTTCAAAACCCCATTGACTAGTAGTATCTAGACAGGGATGCATTTCTTGGAATACCTATATATTCTCAACATTACCAAAAATATATTACATTCTTCTATACTTATCATCAATTTATTTATTAGGGTTATGTTCCCTAATCTATGTTTTCTAAATATAGTATCCAATATATCAACTAAACATGCTCTGATACCAAATGTAGCACCCCGACCCCTGTATCTCGGAGTCAATTCATTAATTTATTACATTAGTATAGGTACAAGTGTCTAATCCCAAAGGACTGATTAGTTTAGTATTCTAGAAAAAGAGGTTACATAAATGAACCATACATTTTAATTCTAAATATAAAATACAACCTTGAAAATCCTTTTAAAATTCCCATAATCTCCCACCTTAACCCTTTAAATTAGTAATAATACACATCTTGGAAACATGGGAAAATAAAACATAAAAAATGGGTGAGATATATAATTAGAAAGGGTAAGCGTACAATGGAATCTATTATGAGTAAATATGCATAACCCTTAAGGAAAGGTGTATAATTGAAAAGTTTAAACTTAAACATAATCATAAGAATAATACAGAAAGAATAAATTAAATATATCTATATAAACATTCACATGGATATTTTACTAGTCTATTAATCACGTGAAATATCAACAACTATTCTCATAATGTGTTAGCACCACTAAGCTAGATACCCTAAGGGGTGCGGGGTGAATCAAGGTATGAATGATTAAATCAACTTCCCCTTATGATCTTGTTTTGTTGTTAGACAAAACCCTCTTCACTCTCCTTCCCATTGTAAAGTATGAATAAACCATAAAGCGTGCACATGAAACATCAAATTTTACTTGGTTCTCCCTCACTATGCTACGTTCAAGGACCATACACCTTCGGTGTGCCGATGTACCAATTCTACTATTAGCGCACTGTTGTTTACATGTTCAGAGCAGACTCACTATCCCTCATAGTTTATAACCATTCACAATTTTAGAACTCGCTGATCTCTAAACTATAAGGGGCTCAATACTTCTTCAGATGATCTACTCACAGTTTATAGACCTATAGGTCTCTTCATTAACACTAATGAATACATCCTACACTATATATAGATGCTCTAATGAAGTCCAAATTTCATCCACTAATGAATACCCCCTTTTCCCCTGACCACTGGGCAATAACCTTTGGAAAGTACCTTCGCAAAGCACCCTACATCATGTAGCTCCAATTTTCATGAAGCTCAAACAATATTTAGAAATGCTTTGGCCCTTTCTTGAAGGTCACACCTTCGCAGAGATCAGGCGTTCGTGGAGCTCAAGTCATCGTAGAGCGACTTCCTTCACAAATATCATTGATCCAATGCGGAGCATGACTGTTTCGCAAAGCTATATTAGCTACTGTGAAGCTCATTCGTTTTGTGAAGCACACTACCTTAGCGAACCACCTTCGCAACCCGAGAAAAAATAGTTTCTTCGAAAACACTCTGCTTCTCCCAAGAGGGTTGAGGTCTATTTATATGCGATTCCACCGACAATCACACCTTCTGGGGGAATTCATCTCCACATCATCTCAAATCACGATGCTCCTACATTTCCATTGGAATTTTTTAAAAATCACGAAGCATGATGGAAATTTTCTGATCGCAGAGCGTTCCTTCAATACCTTTGCTCCTTTATAGTGAAGCTCCACTTGCAATTCCCTTCGATGTCACAATTCTCTTCAATGCTTTCATTCACGATACTCATCGTAATTGCGAAGAATCAACATAAAAAAATTTCATTTCTTCGTGAAATCCAATCCATCGAGCCTATCTTCGCGAAACTCATGCCTTTTCTATATTTAAATTAGATCTTCCAGAAAATCTACTTTCCACGTTGCTCACCAAACTTCAAATTTTGGACCCCAAAAATTTGGCAAACACTGGGAAACATCACCACATTATATCTGTTCTTTTGTACCTCCTCCAGATCTTATGTTTCTTTTTTCATTGTTATTTTTCAACATGGATTGTCAACAAATTCTCTATAACTCGGCAATTCACCATGAAAATCGTCATTTTCAATAAACACAACAAACCCAAAAATGATGTAATATTACCATGATTTATTTTGGCACAACATAAAGAGGGAATGTATAATACCAAGAATCATAAACATATCATCTAATAATAGACCATGACACCATGCATAAATGGGTAAATACCCAAACTAGTTTGTCTCACGAGACCTATTAATGCAACAAGGGGCTATAGAGGAACCCACCCAGCAGTTATAAATTCAAATGTATTCATCATATAAAAAGGGGGAAACATAACCAATATAAAAAATCTTACTAAACCTTCTTTGTGAAATGTTAATACATTAACATAAACCATGAATGGTATCAAAACATCACAGCCACATTCAAATATATCATAAACCCTTTAATATAATTTGGCCTATTTTATCATAAGAAATAAACAATAATTAAGCATAAAATCCAATGTGAATGTTTATATAGATGAAAACATTCTAATAAAATCATTAAAAAGTTATTGAGGGAAATACTCCTTTTAATATTAATTTTTTTATACTAAGAAATAAATTTTATGAAAAAAATTTTTAGTGAAAATAATCTTTTAATATTTTAATGGAAGTTTCTCTTATGTCATATATATTAAAAAAATAACATTCCATTCATACATTGTGTTGGTAAAAAATCCCTCTGGGTAACATTGCAGTATTTTTTGGGTTGATTGTGTTTGTTGAAAAAACAGGTTTTCATGGATATTTGTCGAGTTCCCAAGAAGTTGTTGACAATCCTTGTTGACAAAGAACGATGACAAAATAAAGCACGATCTGGAGGCGGTACAAAAGAGCAGTACAAGGTGGCATTGTTTCCCAGTGTTTGCCAAATTTTTGGGGTCCAAAATTTGGAATTTGGTGAGCATCGCGAAAAGTAGATTTCCAAGAATATCATATTTTTATATGGAAAATGAATGAGTTTTGCAAAGATGGTATGTATGGATTGGATATCGCGAAGGCCATAAAAATGGAGGCGGTGATGCTTCGCGATTACGTCAAATCTTCGCGAACGGAATAGTTGAAGCGCATCGCGGCGGTGAAGGGATTTGCGAGGGAGCTTCACGGTGAAGGTGTGAAGGAATGTTGATGGTGATCCTTCACGATTACGACGAGATCCAGGAATGGAAAATTACTGTGGTGCTTCGCAATTTGGACAGAATTTCGGCAGAAACTTCGGAGCTCCGCGATTGGCGATGAAGTGGTGTTGACTTCACGCGGAAGGGCCGAGGGTCGGTGGAATCGCCTATAAATAGAGGTCGACCCCCTCGAGAGAAAGAGAGAGAATTTTCAGAGAAAATCATTTTCTTTCGATTTGAGAAGGTGGTTCATGGAGCCAGTGTGCTTCGCAAAAGAGGAGCTTCGCGGCGGCTATTGTAGCTCTGCGAAACCTGTGAGCTCCGCGTTGGCTTAGTAAGCTTCGCGAGGGACGTTTCTTTGCGATGTCTTGAGCTTCGCGAAGGTGCTTCGCGAAAGTGATTCACGAAAAGGCAGGAGCTTCGCGAAGGCTTGTTTGAGATTCGTGAAATTGGGAGCTTTGCAAAGTAGGGTTCTTTGCGAAGTTGTTTTCAAAAGGAATTTCCCAGTGTTCAGAGGCAAAGAGTTATTCATCAGTGGATGAAAGTTGGACTTCAATAGAGCATCTATCAACAGTTGAAGATGCATTGTTTCATGCAAATGAAGATACCTATAGGTTTATAAACTGTGAGTGGATTCCCTTTTGGAGCAGTGAGCTTAAGAAGAGGAAGTAGGTGATCCTCTCCACCGGAAGTGAGCCAGAGAGAGAGAGAAACAGTGAGTGACCCTTGGAAAAGCAGTGAGCTGACCCTAAACCTTGCAAAGGTAGTGAGCCTAGGATAGAGTGACTGTACCCAAACATTGTAATCCACAACTAGTGAAGTATAGTGGAATTTGGTACAACCGGAAACCTATCGGCGTATGCTCCTTGGATGTAGCCCTTAGTGGTGAACCAAGTAAAATTGTTGTGTCCTGTGCTTGCTTTTAATTCGGTTTATATTGTGCAACAGGAAAGAGTGAGAAGAGTGTTTTTATTAATAGCGAAACAAGATCAGAACGGGCATTAATTTTAATTAGTCATACCCTGATTCACCCCCCCCATCTCAGGGTATTCACCCTTGTGGACCTAACACATTGCTTAAAAGGTCTTAATGTACCTCATTTGGAAAACAAAAAAAATTCTTTTAAAAAGGTTTAAAAAAGTTAAACATCAATAAAAATAAATTTAAAAAATGTTAGAAGAATAGTAAGAATATTTGGAAATAATTATTTAATAAACATGGTCATGAAGGATAAATATGTCATAGTAAATAGTTTTATATAAACAATCTTGGATAATAATGAGATTGTGAAGTTAAACCTTACCTTGTAGTTTCTTTTAGTGGAATATGCATTAACCTATTGTATAATGGTTAAAACATGTTATTAAATTATACTAGAACTATATTTATATTTATGATATCATACATGATCCTCGTATATTGTATTGTTAATAATATTTCATTATTATCATTCTTTTTAGTGTTATCTTCTTCATTTTCTTATGTTTTTTCATGTAAGTCTTGTTTTTTATACATATGATATATTTTATTCATATAAATAATGATATTAAGTTCGTAAATATTATATTCACTCATCATATATATTATTTATAATCATAATTTTATGTTGAATATAGATAATGAATCTCATCACGTCATGGAGATGGTAGGTGATATGTACGCTCAAGCGATGATATTGGTAAAGTGGTAAGAAATTGGATGGTATCATAATTATAATGAATAAATATCCTGTCCTATTTATTATTTAATCTATTATATTCATCATTTTAACCATCAAAATAATGTGGTGATGAAAAACAAACTACACCACAATGTGGAGATGGTATGTTGTACGTAAACATGTGTGGTGACATTATTTATTATAGGATGGATAAAAGGAGGAATATTATTGTACCATAATCAAAATAAAATATCAGCATATAGATGATACTGGAGTTATTACCTTTTTATGGAATCAAAATTTTAATAGTTTATATAAGAATAAATATACCTAAATAAATTGGTAAAATAATTACATGTTCTTCTGTGGACTTTCATTGGATATCCATGTTGGGATCCTAGGGATTGTCTTTTAAGAATACTTGGGTACCAATAACTAAACTAATAATATCAGTATGAAAAATGGCATGGAGTTGGTAGAGCTATAATTCTCAATGTTGTGTGAGTATGTGAGGGATGAGGATCCTTTTTATAAGATAGGGGATGGGCAGTTTTGGAATCCTTCAAAATATTAAATTAATATAAAGTGATTTTTGATATTAAATAGCTCCAGAAGTGAGTTATTTTGAATATTAGATGTTTAAGAGTCTAAATATTTTCAAAAAAAAATTGTTTTTATACATGTTTAGGTCATAACATTAACCTTATCTTTTGGTTTTAATCTTTTGTTAAATTCTTTATCTCTTACAAAGATAACTAGGCTTTTTTAATATTTAGGGTCAATATAGTTACTATACAATTCCAAATGAACCCAAATTGGTCCTTTTATGTAATATGTATCCTTAGTATATTTATTTGGAAGAAAACTATAATTTTTTAAATTTTATATAATTTAATAAAATATAATTTTTTAAAGTATCATTTATGTCAATTTTGATACTATTCATTATTTGTTTTCTTAATATTATAAAGACATTATTACATAGAACTAACACTTATAATATATCACTAACATGTCTATGTTGTCTATAAAATTACTTTATTTCATTAATAATTTCAAATGATATATATTTTTATATTTTTATATTATTTATTTGATATTTTCATTAATTAAACAATTACTATATCATTATTATGAAATCCATTTATTAAATTATTTATTATCTAAAAATTTAAATTAAATTATAATTATGAAAATAAATTTATTATATTTTAAATTCCTATTTATAGTCTAATTTATCTTCTCTATAACCATGTATTAAAAATTTAATATTTATTAAATACAAGATTATGATATTTTTATCTTATATTTAAATAAAATATTATAAATGTCATATTCTTTCACATGTTCCTAAAAAATGTTATAATTTAAGCCCTAGGATTATTTTGGTTGAAGCACACTGATCTAATGAAATTAGGATAAGTGTTAGGGTAATTTTATAATAATATTGTTACATTTAATTACTTGATTTTCCCACGAATGTGGTCAATAAAAATTAACAAAATTTACTATTCATAATATCTAAAAAATTAAGTTATTAATATTTTAATATAAATATAATTTTGATTAAAGTTGTGGGTGTTAATTTTGACAAATTCAATTCACAAAAGTGGCGAAATTAAGTTTAACACTAATCCCACAGATGTGGTGAGTAGGTAGGTAAAAGGAAACATTTAACAGTTCAATGAATTTTTCTATCTAATTTCATTAAAAATGATTATAATAACCTGCATAGGATTAATATATGAATTATTGAACTATTGTGACTTTAAAACCCAATTTAAAATATAATAACTATTTAAATGAATAGACAATTTTTAATCTACAATGCAGTATTTCACACTATTCATCGAAACATGAAACTTCTTAGAAAAAACATACAATTCAACCTATGATAATTTTTAAATTGCAAATTAAAAAGTTCAGTCTATTTTGAAAAATAAAATTTATAAAATTTAATTTTTTTTTAAAAAATAATAATGTTCTTACAAGGTAGTAAATTTCGACATAAAAATGTAGTTATTCTATGTACAATCATATTTGTTATTATATAATTGTATATTAAATACATCAGATAAATTTAAAATACAAAATTTTCATAATTTTGTAAATACTATTCATAACTACTATTTAAATAGCTATTTTAATAGATCATCGTTTTCTTGAACATTGTGTTGTGTGCAATGTAAACTATTTAATTTATTTAGAAAGAAAATGTGCAAGGAAATATTGGGGTATTAAATTATGTTTCCATTTAATATTTTTTTCAACCTTTTTAATAATTAATTTAAATATAAGGTCACAAATGTCACTTTCTTGCTTTTAATATATATAATATTTTTAGAAAAGGACAAAAACGATTTTTTTGTATTATGAAAGGTAATTATAAAACTGAATGAATTATTTTATTATTATTATATATTTTTTATTTTTATTGAAGAAATAATTACCTTAAATTCTTATACAACACTAACACAATGAATATAAAAGTAGTTGAAAAATAATAAAAATTATAATAAAAATAATTAAATTAATGTTCTAGGTAATTAATAGTTTTCTAATAATTATATACAACATTATAACATATTTTGAATTTATTAATGTTTTATATTTCAATAACAAAGATATATTGATGATATTAATGTAAAATTAAATTAATTTTTTAAAAAATAAAATTAATGATACTTTCTGATATATAATATTTTATTAAATTACTTAAAATACATAAAAATCCTGGCTGATGATAATTTGGATGATGAATTTTAAAAAAATTCACCCCTTACCCATTTATGATCCAGTTTTATTCTTATAATTAATTTTATATCAATTTAATATTGAAAAATTACTTACCTTCGTTAAGGTTAAAAGTGGTTAACCCATGGTTTAATCCCAAATATAAAGTTTAAAATGATAAGTAAACGTTTAAGAAAAATTATTTTGTAATTATTTAAAGATAATAACTTTATTATATATTAATCATGTAATTTTGAAACCATTTGACCTTAGTTGGACACATTTATTTAATAATATTTCATGTATTTCAAAAAATTTCACTAATGATATTTTATAATAAAAACTATTTTATTATATAAAATTAAATTCATAAATATCTTATATTTAGAATCATGAATGAGATATACTTTAAAATATCAACAATGGTCCATTTATGGGTCACTTTTTCTTATATATTAACATTATTTACCCCTAAAGACTAACACAAAATGTTATCATGGCAATTGTCAATAGTGTTAATGTGGAGATAAAACTAACAGATAAGAGAAAAAACATAACCAAAACATGTAAAAAATATATTATAATGGATTATTTAGATAAATAATCATATTTGATAATAATTTTATCAAATTGGGTCAATTATTCAGTGAAAAATATTTTATATTAATTTAATGATATAAGTAATTCTAAGATTTCCCCTCTCCTCAGTTATAAAAGAAGAACCCTTTTATATTTTCATTAAAACTTCTAGAGTGTAATATCTATACCAAAAAATCCAAATTATATTATGAGTTACATCCAACACAAAATCAATCTTTTTGTATTGTTAAAATTCAATTCCAATAGTCCTCAATGAAGGATCTTATGGAAGTCCACATATGAATAGGTAATAATCTTTACCTTCTCATTCAAATTTAATTCTTCCTATACTTCCCCTAAATTTATAGTATAAATTAAATAATAATAAATAAAGTATAATTAATATATATATATATATTGTGGTTATGGTAAAATCATTTTCCCTCTCACTTCCACCCTATGAAAAGTGTAAACCTTACTTGTGTGAATGTATGGGTCACTGTCACCATGTTTCAATGAAATTAGTTTTTCATCACCACTTTAAATGGGTAGTTTTAGAGATTTAAATATTTAATATATATGAAATATATGTAAAATATTATTATGTTATAATTATACTAACATATCTACCTTCTTAATTTCCCATTCTTTGGAAAATGATAATGTCTCTCATGCGTATGTGTAGAAAACCACTTCCACAAAGCGATGCGATCCATTTATAATTTATACATTACGTTTTGGGAAAGGATGATATATTTAATGAATATATGATACATATATGATAAAAACATGATATTAGAATGGTAAATTAATATTTCTCTTTTTTTATTATATCTATCAAAAAGTTAAAGCAGTATTCATGTGTACATACGACATACCATCTCAATGAATGATATAATACAATTTTTATATAATATTTTTATTGAATATATATATAAATATATATATATATATTATTTATATCATGAATAATATTTTTTAGATGATCTATCCTTGATAATTTTTCAAGGACATGCACTATTTAATCAAAACATACAAGAACAATGAAGCACTCAACACCTGAAATAATGATAATAATAAAATATTTCTAAAAACTGGTTAATACATTGTTATAAATGTATAAAATATGTATTTATATGTATTTATATGGTTATTTTATGTAATTATAATAAATCTAAATTTTATATTTAGGAGGTTAACAAATTTACAAGGAAATTCAAACTTGAGGTAAGGAGTTTCTTTACACGGTTTTCCTTCATTTTCTTATACTACAACTTCATTGACTATGTAATGTCATAATTAGGTGTGAAATGACCTGTGGTTTTATTATGTTTAAATTACACTATGTTGCTGGTTTTCATTTTCTAATCATAATCACTTCATTGATTAACTCTATATTCAATTATATGATCTTTATAAGGGGTTTCATCACAATTTATACTCCATTCAGATAAAATTAGTATTATTCTCCATTTTATTTTTATTAGTTGTATATACCACTCCTTTGAGATATTTAGGATGAAAATATATTTATTCATTTTTATTCAAGTATCAATTCAAGTTTAATCTTTAGGGTGATATAATTTTAAGGATACCAAAGAGTTTAACATTAATTTTACAATACCAGTTTTTTATTATTTCTCTTATCATCATTTAGGAAATCATGTAATCTATTCTCCATAATCTACATATATTCCTATGAATATTTATGGATTTTCCATATTTTCATCCAACATTTCCAAAATTTGGAACTTGAATCAATCAAAGTAATACTAGAAATAATAAATTGATCTAATTTCTCTTTTTGATAAAGTGTATTTTTCCATTATGTCCATAATTTTTCAAATTATTTTGAAAATGGAATTTGTATTTAATAAATTTTTTTTTAAAGATATTTGAATTCATCATTTAGTTTTTAAAAAGTTTTAAAAAATATTTCTATTTTTTATGGTTCAATATTTAATTTATTTTCAAAAATTCAAAAGATATGTTTCTTTTTCCCATATATTACATTAATAGATATTAAAACCACCATAATTTTTTTTATATTTTGATTAACCATAATTTCTAAAATTTGTTAGTAATAAAACTATAATGGAAAAGTAATTTAATGTTTTTATATATTTTTTACATTATTTTGCAAAAGGAAATTAACTTATTAAAAACTTATTATTTTGAATATTTGATGACCATATTTTAAATGTTATTAATATTATAGTTATTAAATATCTCTTGAAACATTCAATTTATAGTGATCATATTTCATTAGACATTATATTTATCTTAAATATCTATAATATTTGTATCATGGATATTCTTATTCCTTAAGCATTATACCACTTCTCCATGTGGAATTTTACTATGTAATATATTTGGTTGACAAGGGAAATCATAATATCATGTATTCCTTACTCAATACAGCTATTTATTGATAAGGAATATTGTTTATGAATTTAATTTATCAATCAATATATGAGTAATGAAATGTATATGAAGTGATAAATAGGGATTAGTTATATATATCCTCTTGATGAATTAATAGCTCTCATGAGACAAACTAATTAGAATAACATACTAAATATGTTTTTAGTTTATACCTACCAATAAATTAAAATTCCATAGAATAAGACATTTATGGTAAAGATATAATGATTTTTGAGATCATTACTTCCAAAATTATGAAGTTATTTTTTGGTAATTTACTTTTTATTTTCCATGAGATTAATTCCTTGATTTTATCCATATATGATTTAACACCCTAGGTTAAAAAGTATGTTTTATATATTATCAATGTTACAAAATGAAAAAATAGATAAATTTCTAAAAGAAGATATATAATTAGTAAGAATTTTTTATTCAAAAGACCATAATACATCTTCGACACACAAGAACTAACCCATTAAACCCACTAATATTGATAATAAAACAAATCCAATTCATCTGAGAAACACAATGATGATGGCTAGTTAGTTCACATCTCATGTATCTGTTATAAGCACCATGGATATATAAAGAACAATAAAAACAAATCTAATAATAATAGAAACATATAAAACCATTACAAAAGCAGCATTGTGAGAGTCTAGGAGTTTTTCTGCGTGTTTAACTGTCCTTAGATATTGATATTTATAAAAACAATTATCTGATTATTATAAAAAAAAATTTATTATAATTTTAAAATTAACATTGAAAAATGACATGTCATAACCATTGAAAAATAAATAAAATAAATAAATAAATAAATATACATATATAGAAACAAGATTGATTTGAATATTATAAAAAAAATTCATTGTTATACAGTAAATAAACTTTATATATTCAATAAATTTTCTTACAAAATATATATATTCTAAAAGTAAATAATTTTTTTAGCATTAAAATAAATATATAAATATATTCAATTATGATATATTATATTATGATATTAATATAAGAGTATTCTTTTCAATTTAAAGGAGTATATTATATTATATAAAAATTATTCTCATATTAATATTATTATTAAATAAAATGATATAAGATAAATATATTAAAATGATATACATTATTAATTAAAAAATAAAAAAATAAAATAAAAATTAAATTAGGGGTTCGTGACTTCAGGGGATAAGGTCGGTGTAAAGAGGGAAGTCCGATGAAGCAGGGAATTAAACAAAAGGAGCTTCGTTTTCGGATGTTCAAGACGATGTAGTTCTGAAGCGAGGTCGCAAGTTTGTTAGAGGTGGATCGAACTCTTCTTCATCTTTATATCTGAGGTCGTAGTTGTTTTTGCAGTTGTTGATCAAAGGAAATATAGATCTATATTGTGATTGGGGTTTCGATCTATGTCAGGTAGGATGAATCTTGTTTCTAATGTCCAACTCAGAATGTCTGAGTATGATTAATGACTTAATATTTAGAAAATTAGGTCAATAGCGATATATGTGGGAAATCATTTTGTTTTTATTCCTGATATCGACGAGCTTCTATTATTATATATAATATTAGTATTATTTTACACACAAATATTATCTAGTATCACTTTATTAATTTCATCACCTTTTCATTAGTGTGTATTCTCAAAGTTTATATTTTTCTGATTCTTGTTATTAAATGAATGTTTCTCTTGTTTACTGAATTCCACTCCCGCGATGCATTGATAATTCTATTTGTCAATTCCAATTTTAAATCATCTCAATTAATTGATATCATCTATCCCCAAAATTACATATTTTTTATGGAATACAAATTCATTGCAGATATCTCTTATTTGTAAACCCACTTGCATTGAAGACTATTCACTATTTAAAATAAACTATACAATTATTTCTCTCACTGGGAGTATAAATACTAAATGTAGAAAACTAGCTGAAGGCAATTGTCCTCCTTGTTTTGAGTTAGTTGAGTTTATAAGAGAGTTGGGTGTTTATGTATATATTGGAAGGGTAGAGTTCTAAAGTAGGTGTTCTCATTCCCCATGTTTCTGAGAGGCATTGAGGATAAGAAACCCTTTCTTTTTATACTTATGTAGATTCTGCTGAAAGGGCATTAAGAGTCCAAATGGTAAGGTATCATTTTAAATAAACAATTTATGTTATATGTTTATGAAATCTGATGTAAGGCGTATATTTATTTTGTTTGAAAATATATCTTTTTCAAAATTATTAGTAAGAGATATTTATCTTATTTGTTTCAAAGTTTTGATTTTAATTTTCTAGATTTTCATAATGAATATATTTCTAATCTTTATTTCTAAATTATGTTCATTAATTCTTGAATTAGTGATATTATTTATTTATTTATTTGTATTAAAAATATTATTCAAGGAAATTTGATTTAAGAAAAATTATTTCTGAAAATGTGTTTATTATTATTTAGTTTTTTGTTCACAGAATTATTTATTAAGAGTATTTTTAATTACATGAGAGGGGTGTATCTATATATGTATCAAAGTTTATGTTTTAATTTTATTTGATGATATTCTTGATAAGGTATGTTTCTATTTATCTAGGAATTATTCAAACATCAATCTATTATATTATTAGGAGATACATATTTATTTACTTCTATAATTTTTATGTTATTTATGATATAAGTTAAAAAATATCAAAATATTAACAAGTCATATACATGTTATATAAAAATAAAGGTTATGTTAATATATCAACGATTTTGTTATCATGGCATTTATAAATTAATATATATATGCACATATATTCATATATGTATTGAATAAATTATTAAAAAAGGGGGATTTTTATGGGAGTAAGAATTAAGTTTTAAGTGTGTGGATGATAATTAATCATCCATGTAACTATAAAAATTCATGTATCATGATATTGTAATTTCCACGTATGATTTGTATTTAAATATTTATATGTATAAATTAAAGTGGACAATATTATTACATGTATAATTATATATATAAATATATTTAATGCTAAAAGTCAAGTGAAAATAAATATAATTAAATCAATCTTATAAAGTATTTCATAAAATTGGGTACATGGACATTATAAATATGGTAGGTAATTTGGGAGTGAACAAAATCCATCAACAAGTGGTTAGGCAAAATATAACTTTCAATATTTCATGTTTTTACAAGCCACAATGTTTGTTGTTAAAGATAATGCGTACTTTTTTCAAAAAATTCACTCGATTTAATTTAAATTTTTTTTATACATTTCTAAATTCAAAAGAGGTATATTATTTCCAACATAACTAAATTCAATTATGTCTTTAAAAGGGTATTTTGAAAAGTATTTTATATTATTATCCAAAAAAAATTTGATAGTTATTTTTTAGAATTGAATTTCTAAAACTATTGAATCAATTTTCAAACCCCTTACTGGGAAATTGAATCCTCTCCCCTTTGTTTTTAAATGATTTTCATAGGAATCAAAAAATTTCTAAATTGGGCTTCGATTCTTTTGGAGTTAGTGCACGCAGAATCATAGTGGACATATATCTTAGTTATTTTTTTCACTCTGATAATTTCGGAAATGTATTCTAATTTCTTTAGAACCTAGACAAGTAAAAGATCGTTGTTTTTTAAAGTGTTGTGTAATTGTTCTATTTTTTTATAAGAAAAAAATACACAGTTTTTAAGCATTGTTTTTAGAAGATCAGGCTCGGGGTGTTATAATTGTTATTCGAGTAATTTTATAGATAACTCTAGAAAATTAGAACCCCTTGATAGATTGAGTATCCTTTCTTAGTCAAAATTTAACTGTAATTTCATATGGAAGTACCATGAATTCAAACAAGCCTAATATTCTATTTGGATGAATTACATGCTAGGATCATGAAAAAATAATGCAATTTAAAATCACATCCCTACGAATCCATGTGGCATAACTGTAGAAGGCTTTACAATGTATCAGGTACACCAGATATACATTATCTTCATTGTGGTTTGGGTTTTGTCTTCGAAGATATCAAAAAAATTCCATATCAATTCTTATAGATTCCATGGGGCATATCCCAAATGAATTTTTAGGTTATGTACCATGTTTGAGCAGCATGGTACCATCTCAACCTTTTATAGTGGAGAAAAAGAAGGAAATATCCGATTATCTTATATGTGTCAACTCTTAAGTTCATGTTTCCCAGGAAAATATTATGAGGAATTTGAAACATTAGAAGATAAATCCATAAGAATTTCTTATAGGAATCATATTAAGAACAAACCTTTTAAGTACTATGATGATTATCCTTCCTTAAATACTTTCTTCCACTGTCTACATCCATACAACCCCTCTTGCACAAGCTGTGTCTGTGAAAAGGATGTGGAGGATTTTGAAGACCCTTGAACATAAATTGCATAGAAAGATATGCTAGTAAACAAAGAATATAACTTTTTAGACACTGTGAATATCATTTGAGGCTCACAGTAGATAAAAACAATAAGTGATAAGTGTAAACGAATTTCATGGGAGCAATTCATATATGGGGGGAGAATGTAAAACCATGGGATATAAGTAAGTTTTATGTATTATAAATGTTACTATATGTAAAAAACACATAAATTTATGAATTTTAAGATATAAAAAGTAATGATTTTATTTATACAAAAGAGTATAATACGTCATTGACCCATTAGAACTAACTCATCAGACTGACTAATATTAATAATAAAACTTCTAAAATTCCTCCGAGAAACACAATGATGCTGACTGGGTTGTTCAAATCACTTGTATCGGTTATAAGAAAAAAGGATATATAAATAAAAATAGAAACAAAACTAAGAATAAGAGAAACCTATAAAACCATTTTTTGAAAGTAGTGGTGTGACTGCCGAGGAATTTTTAAGTGTGTTTATCTGCTCATCGAGATTGATATTTATAAAAACTTATTTATCTGGCCATTATAAAAAAACACATGTGAACTTTTTAATTAATGTTGAAAAATGACATGTGATAACTATTGAAATATAAATAATATATATATAAGATTGATTTGAATATTATTATTAAAATTTTAATTATTATGAAATAATTAATATTTATTAATTTAATTAATTTTTTTCAAGAATATATATATTTTCAAAAATAATGATTTAGGCATTAAAATTAATATATTAATATTTTTGTTTAAGAAATGTTTTATTTAGATATTAATTTGAGAGTATTATTTTAATTTTAATGGATTATATTATAATATTTTAAAATTATTCTCATATTAATTTTATAATAAAATAAAATGATATAAGATAAATATATTAAAATAAAATACATTACTAATTAAGAAAAAAAATGATAAAATAGATGCTGAAATTGAGGGTTCATGAGTTCGGGTGCCAAGGTCAACGTGAAGAGGGAAGTCTGATACAATAGTGCTTTAATTAGAATAGGATTAGTTTTCCGATGTTGAGGATTATGTATGTCCTAAGAGAGTTCGCGAGTTGGATGGAGGTGGATTGAACATTGGTTCATCTTCATATCTGAGGTCATCGTGGTTTGTAGAGTCGTAGACTGTAGGAAAACCCAATCTATAGCACAATTGGGGTTTCGATCTATGTGTGGTAGGATTAATTTTGTTTCTAATGTGCAAATCTAAATGTATGGATATGATTAATAACTAAATCTCTAGAAAATCAGAGCAATAGTGACATATTTGGGAAATCATTTTGTTTTTCTTCCTGATATCAATGACCTTATATTCATAGATCTGAAATTAAGATTGTTTTACACCCAAATCATATCTCGTATCACTATATTAATTTCATCACCTTATCATTTTTTTGTATCCAATAATTTTATATATATCAGAATCTTGTTATTGAATTCATGTTTGTCTTATTTATTGAATTTCTCTCCTACGATCTATTGATTTTTCTCTCTATCAATTCCAATATGAAAACATCCCAATTAAATTCAATCTTCTATCCCAAAATTCACTGTTTTTATGGAATATAAAATATGTTATGGAATTATTTTATCAGTAAACCAACTCATTCTAAAGTCTATTCACCATTTGAAATAAACTATACATTTTTTAGCTCACTGGGCGTATAAATAATTAGTTTGGAAAACTGGTCGAAGTCAAATGTCTTCCTGTTTGGAGTTAGTTGAGTTTATAAGATAGTAGGGTGTTATCAGTATATATTGGTGAGGAAGAGGTCCAAATGATTTGTTTTCATTATTTATGTTTTTGAGAGGTATTGAATATTAGAGGCCCTTTTTTCTCAAAATCTAGCATGCATCATTATATTCTGCTACAAAGGAATTAAGATTAAAAAAGGAAAGGGATCATTTTATTTAAATAATTTATGTTCGGTTCTTATGGAATCTGATGTAAGGGATAGTTTATTTTATTTCAAATTGTTATATTTCAAAATTATTAGTAAGATATAGTTATCTTTTTAATTTTCAAATAATGATTTATTTTTTTTGGTTTTTCACGATAAATATATTTTTATTCCATGTTTCCAAATTTTGTTTCTTAATTTTGGAATTATAGATATTGTTTATTTATTTATGTGAAAGAAAAATTTGACTCAAGGAAATTTGAGGCAAAGAGGATTTTTTCTGTAAAAGTTTTTATTATTATTTAGTTTTGTGTTAAAAAATTATTTTGTATGAATGTTTTTAATTACATGAGAGGGACATATAAATATATTTATCAAAGTTTATGTGTTAATTTGAATTCATGTTAATACTGCTAATGGATGTTTCTATTTATCTAAGCTTCTTTAGAACATGAATTTATTCTATAGTTATGAAACACAAATATATTTCCTTGTTAAATTTTTATGTTAATTATGATATAATTTAATAATATCATTATTTTATCAATTTAAATAAATGTTATATAAAAATCAAGGTTATAGCCATATATCGATGATTTTTTAATCATGAAATTCAAACATTGAAACATATATATATATAAATATATGTATGTATGTATGTATATTCATGTATGCATTGAATAAATTACTATAAAAAGGTGGATTTTTATGGGATTACGAATAATGTTTTAAGTGTGTGGATGATAATTAATCTTCTATGTAACTATAATGTCTCGAAAATTGCATATAATTTTTTTATTATATGAAATTATTACGAGACTGTGAAATTTAATGGAACATGATTTCGAAGCTCAGAGTGCCTAGAATGATCCGTCGAAAAAGTATTAAGCTTAAAATAGCGTGTGGGAGTTTTTTTCCTGAAAAAGTGGAATAACTTTTAAACATGTGCCTGAGTCAGAAATCTGAGGTCACTATTGCATTCCGGATGCTGAATTTACCCTTGGTGCGACTTAGTTTAGTCAGCACAGGCCTCTGGGGAGAAAACCTGAAAATGGTATAATCATAAATAAAATTATTAAATAAAATTATTTAATTCTTAAAGTGCTTATAAAATGCGAATGATGAATCAGATTTAAAATCGGAGAGCACCACTGAACTTATGCGGGTATTCATTTCTTAAGAAAATACTAACATTGGCCAATGTGGGAAAAAAGTGGTAGTTAGTTTTTGGCCACAAATAAAATAATTATGTAGTTATTATTTTATTATTAAATTCTATAACACCTAAATGGTAACTTGGATTAGAAATCTGAAAGTACCCTTGAGCTCGTGGGGACATTTTTCCCTTAGGAAAAGTCAAACCTCGATTGGCACAAGTCTAAGGTGGATGTTAATAATTTTTATGAACATTTTTAAAGGTACGTACAATAAACGCATCGGCGGAATTTCCTATTTTTTGAGCTGGTGATCAGATTTGAAATCTGAGAGCACCATTGAATCTGTAGTGCTGGGATTCACTTAAGGGAGGATTAACATCGACCACAGTAGGTTGGGTTAAAATATAGCTTTTGATACTTTTAAAGTATTAATAAAATATCAAAAATGATATATTCTTTAATCCTACAACTTCTTGAGCGGCGGTGGTAGGGACCATAGAGGTCGTCAGATGTTTAATAAGGTATATTAATTTTCTGGTTAAAAATTGGTTTTGTAGCCACCCCACTGGTAATAAATGTGGCACCTTATTTACGTCAATTAGTTAATCTCATTAAATCCTCGGTGCGTTACTCACCATTTTCCTCCTCTATTTAAATGGGCCTCAATGTAATGTTTTGACATGGCTTCACCAAGAAAGGAACCTCTGGCGGATTGAAGTGACTCCTTCCACCATCAGGGAACGGAATCTAGGACATCGTTGGAGGGATCGAACCAGGAGTAATGAATGGCAGCGACTTCATCAATGCATAGATTCTCCTTCCATAACCGCGACACCATCAACGATTCTTGAGGTAGGGGTTTTTTCATTTAATTCATGAGCAATGTTCTTTCCCTAGTTTTTTAAAAGGGTGATAAATTATGGATTCAGTATAATCATTAATTGATAAATCAATTACCCCATATATTTATAATGCTAATGTGAAGGGTGTGGGTCGAAGGAATAAGGCATGGACTCTCCACCGCATGACTTTCATTGCATTCATTGAAGGATGGTTGTTCAAACATGATGGAACCTTGAAACCGAGAGGCACACAATAACATTGTCATCCCGAGAGGACCATAATAACATCCTGAATGAAGAACGGACCACTAGGGCTCACCCAGTGGCCCGCAGAATATTCATCAGGTTGGCACTGGTGTTGGCGCTCGCCGATCGTGGAGGAGGGTGGCGCTACTTGGCAACGAAGTGTACCTGAAGGGGCGGCCAGGAATCGGCCAACCACAATAGGGTGACGGAGCTCTGTCACATGCCATGGTGAAGGAGTTTTGGTGTCTAAGACACAGTAGAAGGGGGACCCATGCCCCATGGGTCCTGTAGACCACGTGGCGGCACCACGTGGTAGAACCAAGTGGCGCCACTAATTGAAGAGGTGAAAGGATCTTCTTTAGCCATTCGGTTGCTGGGAGCTACCTGGCCGGAGAGCTACGCTAGCGCACTAGGATATTCCCGACCAGCGGGGCGGGCCAAGCCCACCATGGCCCAACCAAACCAGGCTAGCCTAGGCCAGTTCGAGCTAGTCCGGGTTAGACTCTGATAGATTTTTTTCGACCCGAACTAGGTCGGGTCGGCCCAGGCCGGGTCAGAAAAGACCCAGACCCATTCGGTCTCAGTTACGCTTAACAGGACATGTCTGGAAAACTTAACATGCGTTTGATGAACCATATGGGATCCTTCAAGAGACACACTTTTTTTGAGATACACTAAGAGTGTTTTGGAAAAATTTGTTGTACCGCCTGGTTAGATCGACCGTGAAACTAACATAGCCCTCGGCACTAAAATTCCTATAACTTACAGATCAGGCGTCAAGATGACGTGATTTCCTTTGCATTAGAACACTTATGATGTGAAATATCATCAGGTTTCTTCTTCATGGAACATAATTCTAGTTGAATTATGGCCGATGCATTGAGGAGAAGTTCTCCCATAATCAGTCGTACTATGAGTGGGAATCCAATGGCTGATAGTGTGGCGGAAGGTGGCAACAGATCATACAAAGGTTATCAACTAAAGATCCAATGTGGATTAACACCTAGAGATCCTGTGTATATTATCAGTACATGACTAAACAGGGACCTGCCTTATAGAGGCCCATTGTGGATCAGCATCTTATCGATCATGTGTGGGTCAGATCCTATGTGGGTCAGCGTTCAATGATCCTGTGTGGGTCAGCGCATACTGAACTTGTGTCGGTCAGATCCTGTGTGGGTCTAGCGGGGGTCAGTACCTATCAATCCTATGTTGGTTAAACTATATATAGATAGCAGCAGTGCCTCTTAATATAATAAGATGATCAAGATTTACAAATAATCATATGTACTTCTCTAATTTACTTATACCTGGTTTGATCGGTGTATTTTTCTTTGTGATTTTTGATTGAGATCATTATCTGTGGTTTTTACTTTGTGGAATTCTAAGAGACCTTCACGGGTATCAAGGTCCTTAGTAGATATTTTTATACTCACCCATGCATGGTCTTCACCCACTCCTTGTTGTGTCTTACGTAGACGATGAGCAGCTCATCTGAGACTATAGGAGCCAGAACCAGGTGGTACACAGAGGTGACAGTTGACGTGGAGAGCTATAGAGATGATATATACCTACCCTTCATGTAGGATCCTTGATAGATGAACATAGTAGCTATTTTCTATTTTCTATTATAGTTGTATTTATTTAGTTGGGCTTGTATTATGGCCCCCTTTACTTTTAGTACTTACTATTACACCTAGTTGTGGTTATTAGTTGTGGTTTCACATCACACTTCTGTTTTGTTTTAATTTTTCATAATGTACCCTACTTGTGTGTGTATAGGTTTTGAGATAATTCCCCTCTAGTGCTAGTCGCCAACCTCTGGCCTATGGAAGGCAGGCTTAGGGTTTTCACAACACAGGCCCACGGGGTCAAGTCCTGACAATGTGGTATCAAAGGTGGTTAGTTCTTCCAGAATAACTATGATTCTATGTTATCAATGGAGAAATAGTGTTATGTGTCTTGGGTTGGGGTTTCAGTTCATGTAGACTAGTGTTGCTGTGGCGATTGATGTATCCATACACTAGGCCCTAAATTGTGAATTTTGACTCTGTACACAAAAACACTAGTTTCATGTGTTTTGAAAATTTAGTTTCCTTCATGATCTCTTTGAGTCAACTCACCAGGTATAACTTATTAACATTGGATCATCTTGATTCTCTTTAAATATCCCTCCATGCAGACAGCCATCCAAGATTCCAATGCATGACCATGAGGATGGTCCACAGTGTGATGAGGCTTCGGTACAGAGAGCATTGCCCGAGAAGGTACCTTCAGGTGGTGTCCAATCGATACCATTGCCCGTTCGTCAGTAGATAATACTGGCACTACCATTAGAGGACACTTATAGTCTCAGTTCCTTACACGAGTTATAATTACTGATACCCCGTAGGTTCTGAAGTGAGTCCGACACACAGGTGGCTAAGGACTTCACTGAGGTGGGGACTGAGTTTCCATCTATCTAGGGAACCATTATATCAGATGGTTGTCCTAGCATTGAGCATGGTATGTGGCTCAGTGGGAAAATGGAAAGGTTTTTATTACCCCTATCTTACGATGATGTGACTTTTTCGATGGACCGAGATTGATAAACTTTCTCATGGAAGGGGGCCTCTTTCCATAAAAATATAAGGGGTACGTGTTCAGCGGGATGACATTTTGATAGAGGAGTCTTCATAGAGGAAGAACAACCATTCTAGGTACTAGATGAATATGATATGAACAGTGCTTCTAAGCTTAGACCTCTAATCGAGATGTTTTTAGGGACATCCATGCTGGAAATTTTTCTCTATGCATTCCTATTTATATTACGGTGCTAGAGAAAACCTTTTTAGTTAAATTTTTTTTGGCTGACCAAAAATAGCCAGTGAAAGTAAGTAGTGGGAAAGCAGGAAACAGACATTAATCTCAGAGACCTGGATGTGAAAAATTATTTAGGAAGAGGAAGTGATAGGTACAGATGAATCTGTAGGGTAGCATATGTGAAATAGGAGCTAGGAGAGCAGCAGGATGTGGTATACATTTCTACATGTCACAACCACCACCCCAATGTGGTCCCCACTAGGCTCAGGGAGCTGGAAGATAGGGGAAGGGAGTCGCTGCATATGACCAAGGAGTGTCACTCGAAGGGAACCACGAACGATTTTACGTACAGTCTGTGTCCACTAATAGATGCCATATTAATAGACATAGCTACTAGTCATTACTTCATGTCATGAATCTTGGTCAAGACGTAGAGTTTTCAGTTAAACCGTTTACTTAAATCATTCGTCTAAATAAACCTCTTAGAGGGGACTCAATAATCACACATATGCCAATGTTGTGATATGACCCTTGAGGCGATAGTTTATGTTGGAAAATCATGGTGGTAGTGTTGGGGCCTTGAAAGATTAGTTTGCATATGGACTGGTCATCAACAGTTCATGCTCAGATTGACTGTTTTAGGAAAAAAGGTAATGGTATATTTACAGCATTGGAATCGTATTTTCTTTTTTCGGAAAATAAGGAATCCCAGGAAGTACAGGATAAACACATGCATGAGAGGGTACAACCAATCACTCTTGATTCGACCATCCATACCCACATGGTAGCAGGTGTTCTGAGTTTTCTGTTCCCAAAAGTAGTGCCAGAGTGAGAGAACATTCTTTCAAAATCTATTTCTAGGATTACCTCACTACAGGTAAAGGGACTTCTTCTATGGATTTTACCCATGCATGCCACCAATATCTACAAATTCTTATCATATGGCGTTTTTGGAGCTCCAAGAGCTGAGAGAATAGTTGGGAGAACAGTTTACTATTTTCCCTAATAACAAGAGTCTCATGTATATCTTCTCACAGAAGGACATGAACTAGAGATGGCGGTGATGGATGGAGTTCCTCCAGGACTATGAAATAGAGAAAGTCTACACTCTATTGAAGAAAAATTTGGGGGTAGACACATTCAGCAGGAGGCGTGGGTTGCAATTTCTAAGAGTGAAGACAGAACAGCTTGCTGTGTTGCACTTATCCTCCATGGATAGTGATGGAGAAACTTACCTCCATTGTATGACTATAACTCCCCAAATCCTTTAGAGAGTTCAGGAGACACAGCTTGGGAACATTGACTGAGAGGTCCAATGTGCTCATATATCCTCAGGGTAGTCTTTTGAAGGATTTTTCTGAAGGTGGGGAGCAATTCTTCCTCTTTTGATAATGCACCATGGTACAAATGAAATTGAAATAAGAGGTGTTGAGGGAGTTTCACGCATCCCCTTTGGCGGTACATCCCATGGAGAGGAAGATGTACCAGGATCTTCGGTGTTAGTACTGGTGTCCATTGATGAAGAATGTGGTGGTAGTGTTCATTTCATGATGCCTTGATTTTCAGAAATTTAATGTCGAGAACAATGTTCCCTCACGCTTGAGCACAGGTTTTTAGCCCCAGACTGATGGCCAGACAATGAGGACCATACATACCTTGGAGGATATGATTTTTTATTTTGTTTCAGATTTTGGTCATAGTTGGAAAGATCACCTTCCACTTGTGGAATTCAAAAACAACAATATTTATCACTCTACCATCGGCATGGCTCCATTTTCTTCCCTATACGGTTGACCTTCCAGGTAACCACTATGCTGGAGAGACCCAGGGAAGTCAATACCTATGAATCCAGAGTTGGTACGGGCTAACACTTAGAAATTGTAGATCATCCAGGAGAGGAAGAATGTTGCACAGATCAGGTAAAAGTCTTATGCTGATAGGAGATATTGACCCTTATAGTTTGAGGAATGAGACCATGCCTTCTTACGGGTCTCACCACGATGAAGATTGTAGTGATTTGGCCAGGGCGGCATGCTATCTCCGAATTTATTCGGACATTTATAGATTCTCACCAGATTTGATGATGTGGAGTACCACCTAGCTCTTCCCAAATAAATGCACCGAGTGCATAATGTTTTTCTATGATTTGCAGCTAAGTAGATGCGTTCATGATTTTTCGCACATTATTGACTAGGGTGAGTTGGAATTTTTTAATGGGGGGACTTTTATGGAGTTCCTAGTGGAGATAGAGGAACGACAGTAGTGAGTCCTTTATGGATGGGAAATCCATATAGTGCATGTTTGGTGGAAACAAAAGAACCTCTAGGAGAGCACATGGGAGCATGAGGCTCAGATTCATGCTTAGTTCTATCATTTTATTTTATTTTCCGTTATTTTGGCATTCGGGGACAGAAATCACTAAGGTGGAGAAAATATAATGTACCAGAAATTCCATATAATTTTTTTATATTATGGAATTATTAAGAGACTAGAAAATCTAATGGCACATGATTCCAACTCACGAAGTGCCCAGAAAGATTTTTCAAAAAAGTGTTAATATTAATATTTCATGTGTGAGTAGTTTTCCCGAAAAAAGTGGAATAACTCTTAAATGGGTTTCTTGATCAGAAATCTGAAGGTACATTTGCGTTCTGAATGACGATTTTACCCTAGGCGCAACATAAGTTTAGTCGGTGCAAGCCTTCGGTGAGAAAACATGAAAATTTCATAACCATAAATAAAATAATTAAATAAAACTATTTTATTCATCAAATACTTATAAATCATGAATGGTGAGATGGATTAGAAATTCAATACAACTGCAGAACTTGTGAGGCAATTATTTCCTTAGGAAAATACTAAAATTGGCCGGTGCGGGCCAATAGTGGAAGTTATTTTTTGGCTGTAAATAAAATAATTAAGTGAGAATTATTTTATTGTTAAATCATATAACTCCTAAATGGTACCTCATATTGGAAATCTAAGAGTACCGTTGAGATTTTGAGGGTGTTTTTCCTTAAGTAGAGCCTAACCTCGACTGGCGTGGGTCGAAGGTGGATGTTAATTATTTTTTTGAACTGTTTTAAAGATACATTCAGTAAACGGATAGATGGAATTTTCTATATTTTGAATTGGTGCTCGAAATTGAAATATGAAAGCATCGTTAAATCTGCAGTGCCGATATTCACTAAACGAAGGCTTAAATTAGACCACAGTAGGTCAGATAAAAATGGTAGCTTTTTCAACTGTTAAAGAATTAATAAAATAAAAAAATTGTTATTTTATTTTTATCCTAGAACCTATTGAATGGTAGTGGAGGACACCACTGAGGTATTCCAGGTTTTAATATGGGATATTAATTGTCTGGTTACACTTTGGTTGTGTAACCACCCCTTGTTTAATTATTGTGCCACACTAATTATGTCAATTAATAAATATCATTAAATCCCCAGTGCGTTACTCGCCCTTTTCCTGCTCTATTTAATTGGGGACTGGGGTAGATTATTGACACATATTAACCATGAAAGGAACCTTTGCCGATGTGATGCAATTCCTTCCACCGTCGAGGAATGGATGTTAGGACGTCGTTGGAGGGATCGAACTGGGAGCGACGAATGCTAGTGGTTTCATCAATGTGCGGATTCTTTTTCCAAAACTGTGACACCTTCAACAATTCTTGAGGTAGGGGTTTTATCATTTAATTCTTGTGCAATGTTATCTCCCTTGTCCTTGAAAAGGGTGATAAATCATGGAAGCAATATAAATTTTATTTGTAAATCAAGTATCCAATCTTGTAATAATTCTAACATGGAGGGCATAGTCCGAACGACCAGGGCCCAGATCCTCCGTCATATGATTTTCATTGCGTTCATCAGAGGCCAGTTTTCCAAACATGACAGAACCTTGAAAACGAGAGGTGAAAAACAAAATAAGTATCCCGGGAGGACAGTAGGTGTGTTCGGAAGGTAGAACGGACCACCAGAGATCACCTTGTGGCCCGAAGAAGATTCTCCAATGCGGCGGCAGGGGAAACGGGTGCCAGGGACAAAGGTGGTGACTGGTGCTCGTTGGCTATAGAGGAGGGCAGTGCTGCTTGGCGTGGAAGAGGACGAAACTACTGCGGACCTGAAGGCGTGGCCGAAAACTGTCCGGCCTTATTGGCAAGGCGGCATGCTGTCGCGCGCCGTAGTGAAGGAGCTGCAACATTGAAGCCACCGAAGGAGGGGGAACTGCAACCCAGGTGTCTTGTGGAACATGTGGCACCACTAATTGATGATCCAAAAGGCTCCTCTTGAGTTGTTTAGGAGTTGGTGGCCACCCGTCTGGTGAGTCACGCTTGCATACTCGACCTCACCTCCCAGTGGGCCAGGCCAATCCCGTTGTGGCCCAGCCCAACCGGGCTGGCCCAGTCTGGGTCCGACCCAGACCAGGGTGGGTCGGCCCATGCCAGGCCAGGTCGGGTGAGTAAGACCGGGTCGAACGAGACCCGGACATGGACCCATTCAAGCACAGTTACGCTTAAGTGACCATATATTGTGAATCAGACATCTATTTGAAAAACCGTCTATAGAGTTGGGATCCTGGGAGTGAGATAGTTCTTTTGATATACTCTATGAGAGTTTTGGAGAAAGATGATGTACTACTAGTTTGGATCGAGCCCATAACCAACTAGGAATTCGGTACTAAAATTCCTATAACGTACAGACTGGGTGTCCTATTGGCGCAC
The DNA here is from genome assembly GCA_963277665.1 of Viscum album. NCBI lineage: Eukaryota > Viridiplantae > Streptophyta > Magnoliopsida > Santalales > Viscaceae > Viscum > Viscum album. The sequence goes on along the minus strand of OY728151.1, from coordinate 393,357,241 downwards.
CATATATAGCATTGGAATCCTTTTAAAGTGAAGGATAATAGGTTTACTTCTTTGTGGGACTTTGTTCCAGTGGAATTATGAATGATATCTTGAGGAGTGGTTCTCCCAGAATCAAGAATTCTATGAGCGGGAATTTAGTGGCTAACATTGAGTCAATGGTTGGAGACGGATCATACGAAGGATAGCACCTAGTGATCCTGTGTGTATCGACACCTAGCTATCCTGTGTGGATCAGCAGTATGCGATCCGACGAGGACTAGGCTTAGAGAGGCCCGTCATAGATTAGCTTCAAACTGATCTTGTGTGGGTAAGATCCTATGTGGGTCATCCCCCAACAATCCTGTGTTGGTTAGCGCATACGAATCCTGTGTGGGTCATATCCTATGTGGGTATTACGAGGGTTAGTACCTATCGACTCCGGGTGGGTTAGATCCTGTGTGGGTCTTACGGGAATTACAACATATTGATCCTGTGTGGGTCAGACTCTGTATGGTCAGTAGCAGTCCCTCTAGATAGAGTTAAATGATCATTCTTTACGACTAATTATTTGTACTTCTGTGGATTACTTATACTTTCTTTGAGTTGAGTATTTTCATAGTTCTTTTTTATTGAGATTATGATTTATGGTTTTTCCATTGTGGAATTCTTAGAGACCTTCAGGGCTCAAGGGGTCCCAACTAGGTATTTTTATACTCACCCCTGCATAGGCTTCGCCAGCACCATGTTGTGTCTTGTGCAGACAACAAGCAGCTGAGCTGAGACTATTAGAGCCATGACCAGGTGATACATAAAGGTGATGGTTAATGTGGAGAGCTATGGAGGCGATATGTACCTACCCTCATGTAGGATACTTGGTGGATGATCTAAGGAGCTATTTTTTGTATTCTATTTTGTTGTACCTTTTTAGTTGGTCTTGTATTCTAGCCCTCATTACTTTCAGTACTTACTATTACACTTTTTTTGCGGTTACTAGTAGTGGTTTGACCTCACTCTTCCATTGTTTTTTACTTTATCCAAAAGTACCCTACTCGTGTGTGTACATGTTTTGAGGTAATTATTTTCTAGTTATACTAAACAACCCCAGGCCTATGGAAGGAGGGAATGGGGTAGTCACAACATGGGCCCTTGGGGGACAGATTGTGACAATATCTTTAAATGTATTGTATCATGAGATTTTAATTTCCAAGGAAGATTTGTATTTATATATTTATATGTATAAATGATAGTAAACATCTTTATTTCATGTATGATTATATATATATATATATATATATTATGTTAAAACTCCAATGAAAATAAATATAAGTAAAGGAAGATTAAAATGTTGTTCATAAAACTCGGCACTTGGACATTGTAAATATATTAGGAAACTGGGGGGTGAACCCAATCCCTCCAAAAGTGGGCAAGCCCAAGATATATTTCAATTTTTCAAGTCTCTATTAGCCACAATGTATTATTTTCAAGTGCTTTCATAGAGATTTTAAAAAAACATTGGATTAATTTTAATGAAATTTTTGTACATTAATAAATTCAAAAGCGGTACATTATTTCCAACATAAGTAATTTCAATTATGTTTTTTCAAAGGTTATATCAACAAGAATTTTATATTATTATCCAAATAACTTCATAAAAATATTTTCAAGAAATGAATTTATAAAAGTATGGAAATGATATTTAAACCCCTTACTATGTAATTGAATTCTCACCCATTTTTTTTAAATTATTTTTACAAGAATCATAAAAGTTCTAAATAGGGCTTGGATGATTTTGGCATTAGTGTGCACGGAAGCATATTTGACATACTGCTGAGTTATTTTTTCTACTCTGATTATTTGTGAAAACTATTATAATTTCTTCATATCCTAGACTGGTAAAAGGTACTTTTTTTTAAAAGTATAGGGTAATATTTAAGTTTCTTTCATAAGAAAAAAATTTACCAATATTTTCAATCACTAGGTCTAGAAGAGTGTGATCAGGGCATTATAGATGAATTTTTTTCTCAAGTATTAGATTAAATGATAGTTTTTTAGTTATTTATAATTACACATTGATTATGACTTATTTATTCATGATATATTCATCTTTTTATGACAAAAAATAAAAATAAAATCAACATTTATTTATTTCCTTTCGACATCATATGAATATGTAATCCTTGAATGAGTTCATTATAAAATTAAGTATTGTCTCTATGTTTTATATTTTCATTCTAATATAGAATTATAATAATGTATATATCTATATTTCCCAGACTATCAATCTATTCTATCTTATTGGATTGATCTTTTGTATCTAGAGTTGATGTAATAAATAAGACACTATATTTGGGAGAATGTAGTTGGAGTTGATACACTTCCATTGTTAGGAAACATGAATCACATAATATACATAAGTAAAACCTGAAGGTAAGGACACTTGGTAAAAAAATGATTCAATATTCTCAAAAAGTTCATATTTTTTAATGAACTGTGGAATTAACTTTCCCTTTTTTCCAAAATTCATGCCACATTTCCATGGAGATACATTAATTAATTGATGATCATCTATCAATAATGAAATATCATTGTTACCATTATCTTTATAAATTGTTTTTCTTTTTTGATCAATCCTCAAATGTTATCAAATCATATTAACTTACATAAAAATTTCTTCAACTAAATATTGTCTTAATAACTTTCTTTCCCAGACATCTTCCAAACCAGATGAATTATGAAATAAATGTTCATATAATGCCCCATATGTGTCCATCTATATGCTATAATAATGAATTTTTTATATGAAAATATAGACACTGGCATATTTTAATACCAACATACCTGGTAATTCATTAAATAAGTTTAAATCATGTATATATCTCTTGGACTATACACCATATTATGGATCAAAATATGTATAAAAATTAAATTCAGTACCTAACAAATTCTAAATATTTTCCAAAAAATTAGAGGTAAATCAAGGATCATGTTTAGATAAAATGGGAAGAATAAATCCATTTAACATAACTTTATTGTTGAAATATAGTCACAAATGAATATTTAAAGACATAATATATCAAAATGGAAGGAAATGTGTAAATTTATTCAATCGATCAACAATGACCAAATTTGAATTATTACTTGGAGATGTATTTTTCAATATCATAATGATATATATAGATATATCTTCATGTTTCCTCTCTAGAACTAGAAAAGGATGAAGAATATAGTTCAATAATTATTGTGATTCTTTAACTTTTTGACAACTCAAACATTTCATGATAAATTCAAAAATATATCATTTCATTCCATGCCACCAAAAACTTCCTTGAAGATCTATATACATCATTGTGCTACCAGGATGAATGAAAAATGATGATATATGAGAATCAGTGAAAAATTATTTATACAACTTGGAGTCAAAAGGAAGACATAATATCTTTAAAAATCAGATAACACATTACTCAAAAACATTAAAAAAATTTAATATACCATTCATGATTGATTGTACTGTTTTCTGTAAAACCAGATCCTCATCTTGAGCATACATAAATCATTATGGTGTACACAACTTCACTGACACGTGAAACCAAAATGGGGATGTTAATTCATGAAAAATTTCTAGAAAACCATTCATCAAATCATTTACCAATAGATCATGTTCCAAATATATCATAGTCAATGATGAATTATCTTTCTGAATGGAATCATCCTTTAGTATTTTTATTTTTTGGATGCTAATTAATTGTATATTTATAAGCCTTAGATATTTTCATACAACTTCATTATCTTAGGTTTTACTATATCTTATTGAATATAAATATTCCAAAATATTATGATGAGAATATATTCCACACTTTAATATATGTAAATTATATCTCTTAATTTTCATAGTAAATACTATAATTTCTAATTCATTTTCTTGGGTAGTTTTCTTTTTCTCATGAGTTTTCAATTTTCATGAATAAAATGTGATTATCGCATCATTTCACATTAGAAAACAACAAATCCCCTTCAATAGAGCACCACTTTAGATAAAAATTTCAATATTTTTTATGAAAGGGTGAAAAATAGATAATTCAATAATCATATTTTATATTCTAGAAAACATTCATCACATTCATTCATCCAAATTAATTTAAATCCTTTTATTGTTTACATATTTAGTGATTCAGATAAATGGAAAATGTTTTTAACTAACCATCAATAATTAACTATTAAAATATGAAACATACAAATATATATGATATTTTCAACTCATGTACACTGTTTAAAAACATTATTTTCATCCGAATTAGTAATTCTTCCATAATTATTTAAAATATTTCCAATAAAGGAAATATATTGCAATTAGAATTAAAATTTAATAAACATTCCATACAACATTTTTTATTTAATGGTTTTTCAAGACTTCCACCTCGTGTTTCTCTTGGTTATCCTTTCTTTTTTGATATAAAATTATTTCCTCAATAAACACTACCCCATAAATATTAAATAATTCATGGAAAACACTATTTATAAGTACCTTAAACATATAATTTAAAAACTACATAGCTCACAAAGTCTAATAAAATGTCTCATCTATATAAGGCAACAAATACATATTTTTAACATTTATTCAATTCAATGCTTCATAGTTAACGAAAATATTCCTGGAACTATCATTATTTTTATCAAACAGACCAAGATCACCCCATAGTGATGTTTTAGGTTGAACAAAGCCTTTATTAGTATGATCATCTGGCATCTTTTTCAATTTTAAAATTTTTAATTAATTCATTCGATAAAGAGATGTTTATATTGATTTTTCATTAGATACTATGTTAATTGTAAATTAAATCTCCTGATCATATATAATACTAATAAACTCATATAGATAAATCTCGATATATATTTAAAATAGGAATATTTCCAAAATGAGTTGTCTCATTCTTGTCAATAATATTTGTAAGAAACCTTTATTTTCATGCTTTAGTCAATTTCATAACTTCTTTATATATTATCATCAATAAAAATTCATTCCATTATGAAAACTAAAAAACAATATTAAAAAAACATCTTATCTCTAAAATATACCTTAACATGATAAGCATAAATCCAAAATAAACCTAGAGTGAAATCAAACACTATAATGGGAATACAATAATGGTTTCTTCTAATTATTCTCAATACATAATAATATTATTCCTATAATTTATTTTTTGGGTTAATAATTCCCTCAGATATTTTTGACCAAAATTTATGGATTCATTTCTCGAGGTGAAATTTTCAATTTACCCTCAAATTTCCTAAAAATAAATGAATGTGTATACTCCAAATTAAACAATACATCATTATAATCTAAATAACAATGTAATGTACCTGAAACCACATTTGTAGATGATCCAACATATGATGAAGAAGTCAAAATAGATGTAGCCAAGCCTTTTTAATTATGTTCTTGATATTCTCAATCCTTTATTATCATATTCAAAAAATTACTCACATAATGACCCATTTCATAATAATTAAAAAATCTTACTCTTAGATATTCATTATTAACATATCATTACTATGAACCATTTAGTTTTATTCATGAGCCAAATGTTCAAATATACCACATTGAAAACCCTTACTAAATTTTACAATACATTCACCAAGTTTTCTTTTTACACACAAATAACAATATGAAACTTCATTTTCATACATTTATATTTCCTCGATTGATGTATCCCATTTTCAGATAACTTGGTCCTCAAGTTCTATTTGTCTTCATAAAAAACATGATCATCAGAATAATCCATGTGTAACTCCCTTGAAAATAAACAAAATGTAACATATATTTTATGTTTAAAATATGTAAATTCAATTTGATGTCTCAAATTTAATCAACTGTAATGATGTTTAAGTTAAATATGAATTCCCCAAATAAAATTTTGTGTGTATCTTTCCATGTGGGTGGAGTCCATTTCTTACCAAAACAGTAAATCTTTCTTCTTCTTCCTCAATTTTAGGAATTTATTTCCACAAAAAGTAATATATCATTATGGGAAAAACATTATAGAACACATTATTAAATTCATCCAAATCTAAGTATCGATGTATTCTCTTCCTATGACATTCTTAACCATTCACGACCACTAACCATCTTGAACTATTAAATTATAAATAGAAAGAGTTTATTTTTAATTATATGAACAATCAATGATTTCAAATATAATATAAATGGATTTAAACCATTTTTCAACCACTACATCTTTAGATTATCTACTAAATACTAGGAGGTGTTACTTCTGTAAATGCTCAATTTCAGACATGCTTATATATGGTGAATGTTTTTTATCTTTCTCATGGATAACACTACTATTTTTAACTTGGTTCAACTGATCCATAAAAACGGCTATGTTCTATACCCCACCAATCCATGTTATTTATTTGGAAGTATAATGTCTTCTTGGTTCCTTGCTACTTCAGATTACCTATTTTGTATACAGAATATCATTTTGAACAAAAAAATAGATAAATAAATATGGTAATATGAAAATTATATATCATTATATATATAAATTATAAAATCTTTAAGGTCCATAATTACATTATGTTATCCTCCAAAATAACCTAAAATCTACTCAGATACCATATATAAGGACCTGGTCCTTATTCAACCCATAATTTCATTTTTAAACATTATTTATTTGTATTTATTTTACGAATATCTTCTAAGGTTTATAGTTTTAGAAAAAGAAAATTAATGTTCATTATATAATGAACTAATATATCACATGATTAACACTTTGACATTCTATAAATTTTTTCCATAAATACATAACTTTAATATTGAAACATGTATTGTTTTCCTAAAAAAATTAATTATTTTCAACTTAACATCATCATTATTAATAATCCTCCTTAAATATTAGATCTTTTTGAAAATATTTGATGATAAGAATATTTTAAGGAAGGGAAATAAAAAAAATAATGTTTTTATTACATTTAGAAACAATGGGATCATATAAAAGAATATTCCTTTAACATAATAAACCTTGAGCTCAAATAATTTTTTACATATACATGAAATAATATATACTCTTTATATTTTTTCATAATAACTTTTAAAAAATTTAAACGATAAATCATAATCATGACGGTTTTCATGAAAACATGGTGTCCCTTGAAAAATGTTTTCATAAAAACATACATTTTTACCTTAATGGGAATAATATTTTAATTAAAAAAAATAACTTTTGAAATCCAAATATTTCCTAGAAAATAATTTTGAATCATAGAAGATTATTTTATGTCCCTTGGGAAATAATCATTATAGAACCCATAAAATAACCCTTTCAAATATAATAACATACATGATGATCTTCTAATATAATTTCCAAAAGAACAAAATCATTACCCAATGCATTGGAAATCTATATTGGTCTCATCCATCATCAGAGTTATATCGTTATCTCCAATCATTCATAAGAATTTTTTAAGGGCCATAAAATTCAGTAAACACATAAATTATTTCATTTATATCATCAAAATTAAAAAATATATCATTTTAAAATCATAAGTGAATTTTTTATTTCATTGATATGTAAATTTCTTTTAGAACTCAACCTTTAAAACTTATATACCCAAAATAAAGTGAACACGTGTTTTTATTAGAATAAAACATGGAATTTTATGATGTAATCTGAGAATCAGATAATAGTTTTCATGATGAAAAAAACTATTCATGTTTTATACATTAAAATAGAAAATATCTTTTATCCCTTTTATAAAGAATACAAAATCATTTTTTATAAAATACATAAAATGGGTTTTTAGAAATTTTTTGAATGGAAGTAAAAAATATAAAAAAACTATTTATAATTCATTAATTTATATATATATATATACATTTATAAAATAGTTTTATGAATATAGATAAGAAATAAAATTATATTTAAAATAAATCATTAAATTTTTTTAAATGAGGTTTATAAGGTAAAATGTACGATACATAGAGTTTGAATTACTATGTACATTATTAATCTTCTTAAATAAAAAAAATATGTTAATTATTTAATTTCTTAACAATATATTTTTTATTCCATTTATTTCACCAATATCCATGTTATGCTTTATTATTTTATTGATTAAATTTACCACGAACATTTTGAGGTTGTTTGGTTTATAATTCTAAATTGACTTTTTAGGTTTAATTTATTAAAATTGATAACGAATTTATCTTTTATGTTATATTAATAATGTTATAATTTTTTTAAAAATCAGTTATACTTTTATAACTAAAAATTTAAGATGGTTACTAATAATGAATTTTATTATAATCATTAAGATGCTATGTTGTACGCATGCATGTGTAACATTTATATTTTTTTCAAACATAAGGTAACAAAGGTATGAATAATTTTATAATTCCAAAATTATTATTATTATACCATATAAATCATATTCCCTAATTAAATATTCTTATATATTCATTTCTTATGGGGTCGTGTAGAAAAATGAAATACATTGCATTGTAGATGTGGTAGCCCACACGTATGCAATTAAGACATTATAATTTTCCAATTGATTGAAATGTATGAAAAAAGAAGATATCTTATAATTCTATAATAATAATTATTACATGATTTTATTAACTATAAATCTTCCCTGGAAAAAGTGTAGTGATATTCACCAGTGTATTTAATAAAATAAGAAACTGAAAATTAATATTGGAAATATAACATTCTTGTATACAAAATTAAATGTTACAAAAAAAATACATGATAAGTATATAATAAAATTTTAATTTTAATGTAAAAAATGTTTTTAAATAAATAATTTTATGAACTAAACATAAAACAAATTTCATAAATGCGAAAATTTGAAAATAAATAGGAAATAATATATTCTAAATTTCTTTAAGATAATCTTGATAATTTTAATTACTATTATTATAAAATTATAATTAATGTAAATTTAAATTTAAAAAATGGTCAATCTATGAAAAGTTTCTATAATCCCCCCCTGATCATACCTATTATATTTCATGTTTCTAAATCATTTTCAATATTATTTCATATGATTTTTAACCAGAAGGAATAACTCAAATTAATGACATAATAAAAATAATTATTTATTTTATTATTATAAATGTATACATACAATTTCTAAGAATTAAAATAAAAATAGATTACTGAATATTTGATAGAAATTAATAAACAATTTTTTATTAATTAATGAATTTTTATGATCAATGTTATAATAACCAACCCATATAGTCAATATGAATTCTGTATAAATACAAAAATGTAAAAAATGATAGTAATTAACTCATAAGGGAATTTTAATAAAAATAAAAAATAGACCATTTAAAGTATTAAAACAATAATACATACATACTATATTTATGACTTTTTTTAATCCTTTCATGAAATATAATTTTATCACCACAATAAATACATAATAATGGCATTAAGAATCACATAAATCACTAAATTCCACTATGAAAAATATAATTTTTTATCAATAAATAATGAGGGATGTGATATTATAGAAAATTCAACACAATATAATAGGAGTAATAATAGGTTTTAATATTTAGTTTGATATATTAGGGATCATAAATCCCATTATTTAAATAGTAAATGACATGTGGGGATCAATTGATCACGTTTATCCTAACATTTTAATGAGGGATGACAAAAGGGGATCAAAATAACTAGTTGCATATTGTAATGGAGTCTCACTATTTAGTATTATAAATACAACAATTAATAACCATATTAAAATTTGAAGAATAATAAACTTTGTGTGAGAAATGATTTGAATCAATTTTATTTTAGTTTCTCACCACAACATGGTTTTAAAAGTTTAAAAGAAATCTTCATAATAAATTTTTACATTATACACTTTCCCCATAAAGTAAGATACATGAAATATCAGTATCAAAAGACCCCTCAAGATATAAATCAGATTTAATGAAAAAATGGAAAAGGTTACTTTTTATGTTCAAAGAAACATTCATATATAAATAATACATTGAACTCATTAAAATACCCATAGAAATTCTCACATTCCATCTCTATCGGTTTCCAAGACCCTTCATGTTATATTGAAAATTAATTGTATTGTATTTATGCTCAATTAAAGACATTACATTAATTTTATCCTCTATAAGATGACTATTTCTCTATCTGATGTAATAAAGAAACTATAGTAAAAAGTGATTGAAAATCCCTAACAATAAAGAGTCCTATAAGTGATGTTTTCCACTCATTATATCCTAGTTTATATATATGAATGATTTCATATTAAAATCCAAATTCATAATGAACCAATAATCTTTTTGACAACAGTTATTGCTGACTAAGAGCAATACTGAAAATGAAGAAAAAATATAAAAAGAGTATAATTAGAAAAATATAGTAACTAAAGGAAAATAAATGGAATTATAAAAATTCTAAAGAATGGAATAATCATTTTAAAAGCATTTTTAAATACAACCTCATGATCTCTAGTTCTCTCCCATTTTTTGGTTAATAATATTTCATGTAAAAATTTCTTTCAAAAAAATAATATAAAGTTAGAAGTTAAAATAATAAAGGATACTGAAATTATGATATCAATGTTCTAATAAATTTAAAACACAGAAAAAATAGTAAACCATTGGTTTTGAAAAATAATATTTTACAATTTATGAAAATGAAAACACGAAGAGATTAAAATTATAATTAATGTTTATAAAACTTGAAAAATAAAATGCAAATTAAAATAAATAAGGAGATATGATTTTGTGTACAAATCCTATAATACAATTACTAATAGATTCATAAACTTTATTCATACAATACATTTAAAAAACATACACAAATATATTTTTATATTCAGAAAATTTATATATTCAATAGTCATATATATTGAAAATAAATAATTTATGTTTATATATAGAATGTACAGATCCTCTATATACATATAGAGCATACATATTTTCTATGTATACATAGAGCATAAAAATGGTCAGAATAGGTTTATATATTGTATATATATATATGTTTTATTTACATACAAAACACATATATATTTCCATTATATATAGAACATATATGTTTTTTCATTACATAAAAAGAATTTATTTGTTCGATATATACAAAATTCATACCCTGTAAAATAATATGGGAAAGGGAAATAAAACTAATGTCTTAAAAGGAATTATAGAATTCCAAAATTTTGTAATATATGATATGTTACAATTTTTGAACCATACAAAATCATACATAAAAAAATTAAATTGTAATCATTAAAATTTCCAATTTAGTAAAAAAATCTAATTAGTTTAAATTAATGTATAGGATGTTAAAATAATTCAGTAATTAATTTTAATTAATAAGTACATATGGAGATTAAAAGTTTGTATAGTGAGTGAAAATTATAATAAAATTTAAAAGATGTATGGAAACATAAATTTGGGGATTAATTTTTCTTTTTAAAAGGTATATGAGTAAATATTTTTACATAATCATACAAATTTTGAAAATACTATAGTAACGAAATCAAAATCTATATATATGGAATTAATATAACATTATAAATTATTATTGTGTTAAAAAGTATTCAATGGATGTAGAAAATATAATATTACATGTCTAATGTTTTTACAGATATAAATTTCATACTATAATATTAATGAAAATTTTAAGAAGTTTTACCTTTAAGACGATGAAAGAAAAGGATATAACTATTTGATATTACATCTCTAACTGATGATATATGTTTAGTAGAAGGCTAATATGTTGAAATTATCCAGTAAAAAATATATGTATATATAATTATATTTTCTTAAGAAATCATGGAAATTGAAATACAAAGGATAACTATTTTTAAAATTTATAAATATCATACCATATAAACAAGTCTTGTGAAACAAAATATATGATTTAAAGTGGGCTATCATTTTTGGACAATTTGTATGAATAAACATATTTCATATATTCTGGGTAAAATTTATGTATAAAGAGTATATCTAGAAAAAAATCAATATTAAATGAATTGAAATATAATTAAAATTGCATATATTTAGAGACACAAATAATGTATTTAGAAACATAATGCTTGTTTCATGTTTTATATATTTAAAAATAAAACTTATATAATTATAAATAGAACTAATATTGTATCAATAGAATGTATATTTCATAAACATAATACATATTGGATATATTAATAATTCATATTTAATATTCCATATATTCCGATTTCGTATATGATATATTGAAAAATATGGAATTCGTGATAATATAATATATACATAAACTAAGTAGAAGTGAAAAGTATTATGATACCATGACCATACAAATAAATTACTCAAATTATTAATGTAACCTCTAATATAGCTTATTCTTTGAATAATTCTTATGCTAATAATCCATTAATACCCGGATCATGAAAAATGAAGATGATGTCACCTACTCAATCAATCTATTAAACACCAACTAATCTAATGCTATGTCATGAAATAGTGAAATTATTTTTAAAGATAACCCACCAAATGGTGTTATAATTACAAAGGTATTCATTACTATAAATGTTAATACACAATTGAAATATGAAAATATATACATTTCATGAACCAATAATGTTCACATTCAAAAATAAAATAAATTAAATTGTAAAAAAATAAAAAAAAATTAATTTCAACAAAATATTGATAAAATGAAGGAGTTGATATAGGTTTCCCAAATTAATTTGAAATTATGGGGGAAAACAAAGAGAATTTACTAGGATATGGTGATTATTCCATGAAAAGAGCCCATCATAATCATATGTTCTTTATTTTACATCAAATCTTATCCAAGGGGGTGTACTCAATAAATTCAAAAAAACTGTGAATTTTAGAAAATAATTGAAAATTATAAGGGATTCAACTACTTGTCTGGGAGGGGAAAGCAAAAATTTAAGAGGGGAAATTTTTTGATTGGAATAGGAAAAAATAAGTAGAATAATGAGGTATTTTAAATGAAAAAATTTGGGGGAGGAAGGAAAAGAGTAATAGAAGGGGAGGTTGGGAAGTAGAGGGGGAGGAAAAGGCATAAATTATTAAAACATTCAAATTCTTGGGTATTTGAGGGGGGTGTCTATGTTTGGATGACGGTTGGAACTTAAAAATGCATATTTCTACTGAAATATGGGATGAAATCAATGATGAGAAATATGGTGATATCTAAATAAGTGATTAGGTTGGCCTAGTGAAGGTGAAAATGAAATAAATAATTTATAAGAGGAGGGATCAATAAGTAAAACCTAGTATTAATAGGGGTGGTGAAATGTGAGCGAAACATGAGGGATGTATTGGAATGAAGGAGGTGATAATATTGAATAGAAGATGATAATGAAGTCATTGATGTGAATTTTTAGTAGGTTGTGGTAAGGTGCAATTCCAAATGGGATTTGGATTCCTGGATATGGTGTATAAGACATTAAATGGGTTATAAGGCTAAGGAAGAAGCGAGGTGAGGTAGATAATCAAGATTGGTGTTGAGGGTATAACACGGTGGAGGGAGAATTGGGGAGAAAAATTAGAGTAGTGAATCCTATAATGCGGAGTAAAACATGTAAAAATGATCCAAAAAATTTAATAGAATTAATATATGCGATATTATTTAAATTGGATCTATATTGTGACCATCCACATGAGTCGGTGATGAAAAATGATAAACATCATATCACGTGGTAGTTGTCCACAAGTACACACGCACAATTTTTTTCCGATTTGATGGTCAAGTAGATTAAAATTCTTATTCAATTCTAATAATGAAATATTAGTATATTATAAATACATATTTTTTTATTTAATCACAGTTGAATAATATTTAAAGGGAGTATAAAAATAAATGAGATGAAAATGTTCAGTTAAGAACCATAAATTTTCATTAAAAAACTTACTTTTATTTATAAATTAAACCATATGAGGATGGTAATATGCCCAAAATAAGACACTTAGAAATAGAGCGTGATGTTATGAAGGAATATGGGGAGGTATTGGATAAACTAAAAGGATTTTTATGCCTGTATTAGAGAGGAGAGAGAGTTTTATTTTATAATTAGTGGAGGGGGAATATACTATGTTTTTATCATGAAATATACTATGTTTTTAAATATATTAATGTTTTTATAAGAAAATGACTCAAAAAATATACTAGGTTTGAATATAAGATTCTATAGGGTCAAAATATGGCTATAAAATAGTATTTGGTGATTTTTTAGGTCATTTTAACCCTTAAAATTTTAGTTTAACCCATAGTAAACTAGTTTATCCTTCAATTTGGTAACATAGTTTTATTATTTTTACTCATCATATTGAAGAGAACATATTTTATTTTATTTTCTAATTTTAATTATGATGATTATAAATAATTAACACATTTTATCAAAATCAATTCATTAAAATGTCAAAATTTAATTTAGAAAAGAAACATGAAAAATGTCATGAAAGGCATTCTTTTTAGAAAAATAACTCAATATATATGAATATATTTTTATACCAAAATCAAAAAAAATGTTGATTCCAAATATATAAATTTTATAATTCATATTATAGTTAAAATAATTTTACATTGAAACTATTTTAATTTAAAATTAAACATTGTTAATCCATAAAACAAAAAAGGTAATTTTTAATAAAAATAAATATTTTATACTATTCACCCATAAGTCAAGTTATTTAATAAATTTCAAACAAAATAATTATAATATAATTCTTAGTTGACGATATAAAAAATTATTTTCATTTTTGAAACTAAAATTCTAAAATTTACAAATCTAACTTTTAAAATAAAACTATATAATATACATAAAAACTTTTTGTAAGAATGAAATTATGTCCTTTTTTATTGGAATATTAATTAATATAATTATGGTGACTATAACTCTATAGAATCTAATTAATTAATATTAACAAGGCATGAAATTTATTTACTATTAAAATTCACAATGTTTTTATATTCATCCCACTTTTTTAAATTTAATCATCCAATTTTTATTCACTTATTTAACTATTGGGGATATTTATTCTTTCATAGAATTTTCCTATTTCCATGTTTCTTATTTAGTCATTCTGTATTTCCACAAAAACATATCCCGGTGAATTACTTTATTTAATAATTTTTTTTCTATTGTAAACAATCTAAATAGGTTGTTCCTCATATGAATAACTCGCTTCCCAATACACAACTTCTGGGCTCAGATCATGATATCCATATGAAACATTCTTCTTTAATATTGAAACATAAAACACAAAATATTCCTAGAATAATCATGGAAGTTTGGAATCTAGAAAAGTGATTGATCAAATATTCCCCAGAATTATATAGGGTCCAATGAATCATGGATTTAACTTTATCTTTTTTAAATAAACACATTTCACTTTTTAGTGTAGATACATTAGGACGAAAATGATTATCGACCTCGAATGAAACATCATTCATCAGGTGATCTACATATCTTCTATGACTACTCTAAGCTATCCTTATATATTTCCAATTCATCTTCACATTTTAAATTATTTCGTCCATGAATCTTGGAAGCAAAAATATATTTCTCCTGCTTCATCCTAATTATATGTACTCTTTCACCACATTCCATATAATTCCAAAAAGGGGTTCATCTATATTATAGGATGAAAAATATAAATATAAAAAAATTGATTAGTGAAATATAATTATAAAAAATTACTTAGTAATCCATTGATTGAGCTTGAATAATGAATTCTAAATTCAGAATAGTTATGTCTAACTTTCTATCTTATTGAGAATAAAAGTCAATTCTGATATTTAGTTTTTTATTCTATAAAATTGGAATATTTTTTCAAAAATTAGAGGAAAACTTGCGATTATCGTCAGATATAATGAAGATATCAACTCTATGTACCTTGAATATCTCATTGAATTTTAGAATATAATTATAATATAAATATATTATATATTCAGTTGGAATGAAATGTGCATATGTATTCAATTAAAAAACAATATAACAAAATTTATTATTAACTTGATATATATTTGGAAATCCCATCATGAAATCCATAAATATATTTTATCTCTTTAATTCTATAACTGACATAGGATAAATAATCACTTTCAGTGATTTTCCTTCCACTTTAACCTATTGATATGTAAAACAATTCAGGGTAACTTCAAGATCATATATTTTTATTCTATCCTACTAGAAATGTTCCTGAATTCCTTTTTACATCATTGTGTAGCAAGGATTAACAAAAAATATTGAGTTATTATTTTCACTAAATATTTCATTCTTCAACTAGAAATCACATGGAAATAAAAATATGTTTCCAAATCTGAGTGCACCTTCTTCATCAAAATTAAACTCTAGAAAGTTAACATTCATTATAAATTATACAATTTCATATAAAACATGATCCTCTATCTGGTATTTCATAATAATTTTTAAAAATGATTAAAATAATTAAAATTGAAAAAATAGAGGACGTTCTGGCATTAACAACTTATAGATCAACATCCATCAAATATTTTTTAGATGGACATGTTCTGGACATTACATATTTAATGATAAATTATCTTTCTTAATTAATTAATAAACACGTGTGTTTAGTTTTTTTATTCGGTAATAAATTATGGAGCCACAGTCATTAATCGGTCCATAAAATCTTCTCTATCTCATGTTCCACTCCTTCTGGTTTTATATATTCTTTGAACATTTATTATATTTATATATTTCAAACATTACTTCATATAAATTATGTCACTATTTGTTTAGAAAATAATTCAAAATCTTATTCATGGTCATGTGTATGATTATATTTTTCATGATGTTTCTATTGATGTTTGGAATATGCAATTGAATAATGATTTTTTATTAGAACAAAAACTTCACCTTCAATGAGGAATCACTATATATAATAACTCTTGCAAAACTCTATTCAAATGGTAAATAAATATCTCAATATTATTTGTAAACCTAAATTTAATATGCACACACTTATAATTCCTATACCTAGTCCATAATTTCATATTCAGAATGAAATCCTCATTCACCAATTATTGTTAGTGCTTGAACTTGGGATCAACCTTTAAAAAAATCATATAACCCTTGATTTGACCAATCAAATAATCTATGTGAGGAAATATATACATTTTTAAGAGGGATATTATTCAGTTCTCTATAAATAATCAAGATCCTTATGCAATCATCTTTCTTTTTAGAACATGAAACAGGAGTACCCCATGGTGATATTTTTGGCGGAATGAAATTTTTTTAAACAAACATAGGTAATTGAATAATAACTTCTAAAATTTCACATTTATACATTTATTTAGTAGAAATTTAAAGTCTCTTACCATTAGGTACTATGTAAAAATTAAATTCAATCTCCTAATATAAGGACTCGGCCTTAAAACATTACATAATCTTGAATTAATGAACAGTTTACATTGAATATATTTTCATGTTTAGAGTTTTAGAGAATTAGGTTATAAATATTACATTACATCTCAAAAGTTACAAAGTAGACACTTCTCCTCCGTTCCGATTTATTTACATAATAAAAACTGTTAAAAAAAGTGTCACGTCCAGTTCTATGTTTTAAATAGTATGACATTTCCTTTATCCCATTCATGACCTTATATATGTTTAATCCTTTTGAAAAACATTTCAAAAAATGGGATGAGAATAAAAACCTCATTAAGGGATATAAAATAATAAATGAAAACATTATCCCATCAATAAATACAGAACAATGAAACCATACTATTCAATCATAACATTCCTATTTAAATCATAATATTTATCAATGACACACAGAAATAAAATATTATAAAGGTAACTTATAGCATACATAAAATACTTACATTGTCGTTATCGCAACTATGTAAGTAGTTACGTTGGAATAACCATCATAGTATATTCCCTAAATCTCTTAGGAGAAACATTAACGTTTACCTCATTCACGTTACCCAATGCATTGGAGAGCTATCTTAGGCTCACCCACCCTAGGTTTATCACGGAACCACCCGTATACTTAAAAAATTCCCAAGAACCATAACATATTCATAACACCTAAAACAAGAATAAAAAAAATATAACATTTCCACATTTCAATCACAACATATCATTTCAATATATAAACATAATCAATTCTTTATCAAGAAACTTTGAAAACCATTTAAATAATTTAATAGAATGATTTTTTAATCAAAGTGACTCATAACACAATGAAACTTTTAAATAAATTATCATTTAAAAACCATAAAATCCATATAAATAAATCCATAGAACCATTTTGAAAACACTGACATTAATGATAATGATTTAGAAGAATAAATCATTATATAATTTAATATGATATTTTAGTTAAAGAGTTCTTTACAAAATGAGAGACTCCTGAATAAAAATAATTGAAGAATAACATTGAATTAGAACATTATAATATCGTCAGAATAGAGGGATTCATGATATAATATACCGAAAAACATTATATACACCATATAAGAGTGAATTGGTGTATAACAACAACGAAGACTCAATGGAATATAAATTGTGTGGAAATCCTTTAAAAAACGGTATCCTTTGATTAAGGATAAATCAATTACATAATAATGTGTGAAAAATATATATAGACTCAATATGATTGGATATTCAGTGTAAATCTATTAGATAACATTCATACATATATTTGTAAAAACAACACTAATGACTTGGATGTTTAACTCAATAAATGGATATTGAGTTAAAATTACTCTTATCAAGTTCATATCGATGACTTGAAAATTTATCAATGAATTGATAATGTGAATCAAAATTATATCCACACAAATGGGATTTTAAATTAATACATAAGTAAATAAATATTTATTTTACACATAATCTTGAAGTAAAATAATAAATAAAGTATGTGTAAATCCTAATGAGTGGAAATTGAAATTTGAAATTCCCTTACAGATTTGGTAACATACGAAACATACACCCCATTAAAGAAGGATCATAAAATGAATATTTAAATACCCACAAATTAAATTCTATTACACCAATAGTACAATCATGGGCAGTACATACACCACAGAAAAGGAAATAGTGGCTAATATAGCATGAATCTCATGGGAATAAAAAGTGAGATTTAAAACCCTTACAATGTTGTAATCAATCGATTCATATGAACAAAAGTTAATAAAAACAAAATAAATCACAGAATAAAACGAATATAAATATAATAATTATAATATATATCTAATGTAAGTACACAATATACCGTATGCAATAAATAAGTGGTGAACAATGGAAATCTCATAGAATTAAAAGTGAGATAAGAAACCCCTTACCTCATGTTCGACATGACTCATTTTCTCCTTATTCATATAGAATAATAAACATAAATTAATTTATAATTTATTCGGAACCATTTTCAATTTTATAATTCCTTTTATATCACATATTACCCTGTTATAATAATTATGATATCATTTAAGTTAATAATGGTCATTTTGTCGATATTTGGTACTTGAGTCAAAATTGTTCACCTTATAACTACAAGTTGTCCATGTGGTCAAGATTCCATTATCTCCATGACGATATTCATGATTTATATATCGTATATATCATATATATCCAATATATATATGTATTTATAATATTACATAACATTTAGAGGTATGAAATGAAATGCACCGTTCAAGGAGACGGTAAGCGGTATGTACGCATGAACGCTACTTCAATTTCTATTTCATATTTAATAGAATGAAAACATAGTGATAAAAAGGTATATTATAATTCAAGTATAATATAATATATAATTTCATTAACTCTATCCTTTATACATCCCATGTATGACATGAACGAGTCATATAACTTTGAGGGGGCGGTAGTCCGCACTTCCTCAAATAAAATTATCGCATTTACCCCTGATGGAAACCATAAAGGTATTCTATAAATAAAAAATATAGAAGAATAAATAAAACATAAACATAATATCTGTAATATATAAATATAGTGCCCTAATAATGGCCACCATAATAAGTGGTAGTAGAAGATTGAACAGTCATCATTTCCTAAGGTGTTAGTTTTCCGTCCACAGAAACAGTATGTTTGTAACCCATTAGTTGGAGGTGTGTGTAAGTGTAGTTCGAAGAAATACCATAAAAACAACCTAGTATATTTAGGATACTGGTGTTTTTATAAAATAATGTAATAAAAAGATATTAAGGTGTTGGAGAACTAAAATAAAACAATATAACTTAAGAGAAGATGTTACCTTTAAATCGGGTAACTCCCATTGGTTTGAACCAAAAGAACATATTAAAGTGATGTATTACTAATTTAAGGCTCCGAGGTGGACTTGAGGGATCTTGAAAGTATATTTTGTCAGGGTTTGGATGAGCCAATGGTCTTCAGTGGTGTGAGGAAAAGGGTTAGAAGTGTTGTCCCTTTATAAGGGGGAGGATGGGCTCTTTAGGAAAGTGTAAAAATATTATTTTATTATATAATGATTTTCGGTTTCAAAAAATCCAAATCTAATTAAATAAGAAGATAAGATGACTTATGGTCGAAATAAAATCATCCAATAAGAATTGGACAGGGTTTGGATATTATTTTAACTATTATAATCTTAATTTTTTAAATCATTTATTAATTAGGTAAACACTGCATCAATATTGTGTCATAAATAATTTTATTTATTTGATGTCTAAAAATTATAAACAAAATACCATGATGTAGGAAATATTTTTAACTTTCCAAAGAATATTTATATTTGAAGTGATACCTTTTATCACCCCATGTAAAAATTTATAAACTAAAATATATTTGTTTTTGTCATTTTTGTCTTTACATAAAATTAATTAATATAACATGTCATTATCACTCTTAAGTGGCTTCAAGGTGTCCTAAAATAGATCCAAAGATGACCATAGTCCTACATGAATCATCCAATTAGGTTAGAACATATTCTAAGGTAATTTTGTGTTATTATAATACTCTTTTTACCTTGAATTACCCTAATTAAATTTAAACGCGGTAAATAAAAGTCAAAAGTCACTATTCATCAAAAATTATTTTCATCTTATTGAACCACATATTACTTACTAATTACAACCATCTATGTAATATTTTTTAAATTCAATTCACATAAGTGGAAAATTTCATTTAATTGAAAAATTTAGATTTTTAACTACTACTTAGTGGTTTCACTATTCATCAAAAATTGATGTTTTCTAGAAAAATACCCAAAAAATCAGTGTAAGAAATATTTGACATTAAGAATTAAAAAATGATGTCTATTTTACTAAATTAAATACATAGAATTTGATTTAATTAATTTAAAATTAATTCTTTTTGTTAAAACAAAAAGCGTGTTTTTAAGAAATAATAACTATCAAAATATTAACAATTGTTTATGCCAATTTCGAAGTGAAATTTCATCCAATGAACAAAATTGTATTAAATGGTAAAAATATAATCTAATTAAACTTTAAAAACAATTATAAATATAATCAAAACGTATAAATAAATTAGATTAAAATGTAGTTTTGAATTAAAATGCAGTATTTTCAACTATTCATCAAAACTTGAATTTTATCATAAAAATACAAAAAGTTTACCCAAAGTGAATTTTGATGTCCCAATTATAAAGAAGAATTTAATTTGGTAAAATAGAACAAATAAAAGTGACCAAAACTATATTTAAAGAGGGTTCACCATTAAAAGGTGGTAAATCAACCTTTTAAAGTAAATTATGCTTAAAATTAGATTCATTCACATTTTAAGACTCTAACTTTTGTTGCTTAAATTTAAAAACATTTAAAAAACATTTATAATCATATTGTTGTTAGTTATGTTCATTCTTTACAATACAATATTTTGGGGTTAACTACCATTTAAAATAACAATATTATATTATTATTGTTCAACATAAGATTTCAATGAAACCCATTATTGTGTATCGGGTATTCCATCGAACATAGCATCACCTTTGAAGTAAAAATAATTATTAATATAAAAATATTAATAAATATAAAAATTTCATATTCTTTATTTACCTGGGATATTACATCCTTCCCCACTTTTGGGAATTTCATCCCCACAATATTAAAATCAGACTCGGAAACATCATTAAAAGTCCCACATCGGTA
Organism: Viscum album; assembly: GCA_963277665.1. Taxonomy (NCBI): domain Eukaryota; kingdom Viridiplantae; phylum Streptophyta; class Magnoliopsida; order Santalales; family Viscaceae; genus Viscum; species Viscum album. Next base: position 393,335,147 of record OY728151.1, on the reverse strand, counting down.
AAAGAGTTAATAAATATATCACTTTAAAATAAAGTAAGAGAAGTAGAAAGGTCACCCAAGACAAAGGAAATTAAAATTCCATGAAAACATGGATATTAAAGAGAAAACAAATCATCAAGTTCTAATGGAGAGTGATAGAAAACATGATTTGGAGAAAGTTAACCACCAGAAAATCAAAAACTTGTGATGGGTTAAACGGTATTTGAATCCCTAGAAGGAAAAGTTAACGGACAATATTTTTGTTTTAAGTTACGTTTCATAAATTTTAGGAATTTATTTACGAGATTAACTAAAAACAAAATGAAACATATATACTTGTCTTGTAGACATTCATCCTTGACTAAATTTCTAACACAAACTCATTTTTTTCTTCAAATGATGAGTCTTCAAGATGACTTTTTTCACAATGAAAGTGATATAATCAACTTCAAGAGGATCAAATAATATAAAAAATAAGAACTATATTTTTCCCATGTCTTTATACATCAATTTAGACCAAAATGGTTAGTACAAGATCAGATAAACCCCAAAAAGGATAATCATTTACAAAAATAAAATACTACTATTAATCTTCAAAATTTGTCAAACAATACACTATGTTCAACAAATACCATTCAATAACCAACTGTCCATAATATTTTTCAAAGTACTGAAAACTAATATTGAAACCCAAATCGTAGAAGTATTTATTCACATAGTATCCCAAGATAAATCTTAACATTTATCTCCAAATAACATCAGTTACTCTTAAAGTGTCATATTGAAAAGTAATTAACCTAATAACATATTCTCCATGATAGGTTAATTATTTCCATAGATAACCCAAAATAAACTTATTCATGATTCATAAAATCATCTAACTAAAACAAATTAGTCATACTAAATAGGGATATCACGTAGTCCAATGGAATGTGATAAATCACCAACGCGCTTTGGTTGTGGGTTCGATTCTCGCATCTTTGTCCGATGCGATGGGTTGTCACATAGTCTTCATGATGTCCTTTTTCAAAAACTATATAATTTAATAACATTCCCAAAAATAGATAAATTCTTAAAAAATAATCATAAAAAATCTTTAACCTCAAAGGTTATCAAATAAAATTCATTTTGTATTTCAAAATGTAATAACCTATAATTACCACAAATTCTAGGATCATATAATCCCAAATGGTTCTTTATAACCATATCCAAAAAATAGAAGATTATTATTCCTGGATTAAAATTTTCATATATCAAAATTCATGGTTACACATACTATAAAAAATCTTCTAATGTAATCCCATCATCAAAAGAGCCTTAATAATTTTAAGCATTTCACTATCCTAAAATCTACCAAAACACTTGAAACCCTTATATGTTGAATTATTACTCCTTCAATTTTCTTCATGATCCATTAAACATTTCTTTCAAACTTATTCTGAAATAATTCTTTCCTAAAACAAAATCATGAATCATATACTAAGATTTAATAATTTCTAAACATAAGTTAAGAAATAATCCATACCTTTTATTGGTCATTGTTAGTTTCCTAATCCTCAATTATAATTGTATTAGGTTTTGGTAAACATATATTTGTATGATCCTGGAGGTCCCATTCATGAACCTTCTTATTAGCACATCTGTTTGTATATTGACCATCAACTCCACATTTAAAACATTCAATTGATCCCTCAGAAAGAACTTATTTCCTTTCACTAGAGTATACTAGATGTTTCCTTTTTCCATGGAAGATTATTTCTTTATGACCTTCACTTCCACATATATAGAATCTTCCCATCCCTTTGAAACATTTTCCTATGTGTTTCAATACACATCCTTGACACATAAGTTTTTGAATATATATACCTTTATGATTATTACCTAAACTTCCTTGGGGATTTGTTTCTCACATATACGATGCCATATACAAATCACCAATGTTCAGGGAGTCAATCATGACTCCACATAGTTGGTTGAGAATAACCACAAGAGTTGCAATTACAACTCCCATTTTATTTAGTCGCACATTCATAAAATCACCACATTTCACTTTACATCCACTGTTAGTTTGGTTCCAACTAGATCTATCTATTTATTAAATCCAAAAAGGTAAGTGTGAGTATATCAGTAAAACCATCATATAATATCTTATGAGGAGTATAAGTACAAAGATATAATTATTCATGTTATCTTAAACACATTAAATTAATCTAAAATAACTATGAATCTTTCTAAAATCCAAACCATTATGGTAATATCACTTATGCTTAAAGAACACCCTAACCTCTAATGTTATCTAAACTGAACTCTAATACCAACTCTACAGACTCGGCCTTAAAACATTACATAATCATGAATTAAGGAATAATTTACATTATTAATCTTTTCAGGTTTAGAGTTTTAAAGAATTAGTTCATAACTATTACATAACATCTCAAAATTTACAAAGTAGACACTTCTACCCAGTTCCCATTTTTAAAAAAAATAAAAACTCTTTAAAAAATAGTCATGTCTAGTTCTTTGTTTTAGACAACATGACTTTTACTTGATCCCATCCTCGACCTAATACATCATTATGTCCTGTGAAAAACATTTCAAAACATGGTATTAGCATAAAAAGGTAAGTAAGGGATATAAAATAAGAAATGAAAACATTACCCATCAAAAAATACAAAACAATGAAACCATACTTTTCAATCATAACATACCTTTTGAAATCATAATATTTATGAATAACACATATAAATAATAAATCATAAAGTTAACTTATGGAATACATAAAATACTTACATTTTAGATATCACAACTACGTAGGAAGTTATGTTGGAATACCTATTACAGTATATTCCCTAAATCTCTTAGGAGAAACATTAACGTTTACCTCCATCACATTAACCAATGCATTAGAGAGCTATCTCGGGATCAACCGCCTTAGGATTATCTAGGAAGCACCCATTTACGTAGTCAATGACCAAAAACCATAACATCTTCATAACAAAAAAATCAATAATAAAGGAAATATAACATTTCCACATTGAAATCACAACATATCATTTTAAGATATAGACATAATAACTTCTTTATCAAACCATTTTCAAACCCATTTAAAATATATAATAAAAATACTTTTTAATCATAGTGTCCCATACCACTTTGAAACATTTAAATAAATTATCATTTGAAAACATTTAATTCTATATAAAACATCCTTAAACCATTTTGAAAACATCGAAATTAATGATAATGATTTAGAAGAATAATTCTTTAAAACATTTAAAAAAAATATTAGTTAAATAGTTTTTAACAAAATGAGAGACTCTTGAATACAAATAATTGAAGAATAACATTGAATTAGAACTTTATCATATAATTAGAATAAATTTATTCATGATATAATATGCCAAAATATAGTTTATACACCTTATAAGAGTGAATTTGTTCATAACAACAATGAAGTCTCAGTGGAATGTAAATTGAGACAAAATCCCTTATAAAAATGGTATCCTTAGATTAAGGATAAATCAATTACATAATAATATGTGAAAAATATAAATACAATCAATATGATTGGATATTTAGTGTAAATCAATTAGAGAACATTCACAAATATTTTTGTAAAAAACACCAATGACGTGGATGTTTAAATCAATAAATAGAAATAGAGTTAAAATTACTCTTATCAAGTTCATATCAATGACATAAGAATTTATCAATGGATTGATTATGTGTATCAGAAGTATATCAAATCAAATGGGAGTGGAAATTACTACATATGTAAATAAATCTTTATTTGACACAAAATCTTGCAGTAAAATAATAAATGAAGTATGCGTAATGTCCAATGAGTGGAAATTGAAATTTGAAATTCCCTTACCGATTTGGTAACTTACGAAACATACACCCCATGAAAGAAAGATCATTCAATGAAGATGTAAATACCTATAAATGAAATTATATTAAACCAAGAATATAATCATTGGCAGTACATACACCATAGAAATGGAAATAGTTGCTAACATAACATGAATCTCAAAGGAATAAAAAGTGAGATTAAAAACCCTTACCACGTTGTAATCAGCCGAATCATATGAAAAAATGTTAATAACCACCAAAAGAATCACATAATACCACGAATCTAAATTTAATCATGATAGTATATATCAAATGGCAGTACACAATATACCACTTCAAATTATTAAGTGATAAACAATGGAAATCTCATAGAATTAAAACTGAGATAAGAAACCCATTACCCTGTGTTCGACTTGACTCGTTTGTTCCTTGTTCTTCCTGAATAATAAACTTGTGTTATCTTAAACGTGATTACGAATTATTTTAAATTTTATTATCCCTTTTATATCACTTATTACCATGTTAAAAACATTATGTAATCATTTGACTTAGTAATGATCGTTTTGGCGATATGTTTTACCTGAGTCAAAAATGAACACCTTATAATTACAAGTTGTCCATGTGGTCAAGAGTACATTATCTCCAGATTTATAATCTTTATTTATATATTATATATATCATATATATCCATTATATATATGTATTTATAATATTAAATTACATTTAGAGTTATGAAATGAAATGCACTGTTCATGGAGATGGTAAGTGATACCAATGCATGAATGTGACTTTAATTTATATTTCATATTTAATGGAGTGAAAACATAATGATAAATAGGTATATAATAATTCTAGTATAACATAATATATAATTTCATTAACTCCATCCATTATATGTCCCATGTATGGTGTGAAAGAGTCGTATCACTTTGAGGGGGCGGTAGTCTGCACTTCCTCAAATGAAATTATCACGTTTACCCATAATGGAAACCATAAAGGTATTCTATAAATGAAAAATAATGAAGCATAAATAAAACATAAACATAATATATATCATATATAAATATAGTGCGATCATAATGGAAACCATAAGAGGTGGAATGCGAAGATTGACACTACTGAAAAATTGTCATATACCCACAGTTTCAATCTGTCGGTATAGCCCATGAAACCATGGTTATATGTAATACAAATGGTTTCATGAACCATGGGTCTCTCGAGGCATTGATATATCCCTATAACCACATTTCTGTAGAAACTATGGGTATATCCCACCGAAATATCATTTTACCTATTGTTCTAGTAAACCGCCGGTATACTTATATACCCACGGTTTACATACCATGAGTATGAATTTTTATAGCCCAAATTCAGTACCCGCAGTTAGGTAAACCTTTTGTTATACATAGTTGTTTCATAGAAAACATACCCATGGTTCAAAAAACTGTGGGTATAGATTGATACCCCCCACTGGACACCCCCATTGGACCTGCAGCCCCTCCCTTCCCCCTTGGAAAGACCCCCCTACAGCAACTCCCTTCCACCCTACAACCCCCCCATTAGACTTGAAGCACCTCCTCTCCCCCTGGACAGAACCCCTACAGCCCCTCCCTTACCCCATGGCAGACTCCCCTGGACCCGCAGCACATCCTAGATAGACCCCCCCCCCCCCACCACAGCCCCACTAGACCTGCAGCCCCCCAAGACAACCCCCCCCCCCCCCCGCATCCCCCCAATGGACATGGTACCCCTCCCTTCACCCCTGTACAGACCACCCTAGACCTAAACCCCTCCCCCCTGCAACCCCCCTGCAACCCCCCTGGACCTACATCCCCCTCCCCCCTGGACAGACCCCCCTATAGCCTCCCCCCCCAGACGAGCAGCACCCCCCTGGACAGTCCCCCCGCTACAGCCCCCACTTGACCTTCAGCCCCCCTGGATAGAACCCCCCCCCCCCCCCCACACACACACACATAGGATTTTCAGCCCCAGCCCCTCCATTCCCCCCTTGACAGACCCCACCTTGGACCCCCCCCCACCCTCAGAATAGAAGCCCCCTCCCCCCTGGACAGACCCCCCGCTGCAGCCCCCCACTAGACCTGCAGCCCCCTGGACAGAATCCCCACCCCCAAACCTGCAACCCCCATCCCTTGTAACCCCCCCCCCATTAGACCCCCTAGGACCTTGTACACCCCCATGGGACCCCCCTCTCCCTGGACCTGGAGCCCCCTCCCCCTGGACAGACCCCCCGCTGCAGCCCCCCACTAGACTGGCAACCCCCTAGACAGACCCCCCCCCCTCCGGACCTGCATCCCCCCCCACTTGGACCCCCCTGGATCCACCCCCCATTGGAACCCCCCCTTGCCCCCCTAGAACCCTGGACACCCCCACTTGACCCCCTAGAACCATAGTTTGGTATATTCAATATTTTGGTCAGGGATCGGGATTCAGTCCTGCTATGGTTAGGGAAGTGAAATCAGTTCCTGTAAAGGATAATTCTGTGGTGCTTCTATAGAAAATAACTCACACCTTCTGAGGAAATGTTACACCCTATGAAGAAGAGGTGTTTCTTGAGAAAATAGTGACAATGTTTCAATTTGATGACAATCTTGAGGATGTTAGAGTAAAACGTGTTTCATTCTTGTTAGAGGGTCCTAATTGAAGATGTTGTGACTCAGTGGTTCAAACTGGGATGATTGTAGAGATATGATGAAATATTTCAAGATAATTTTACATGATCAAAAGTGTCCTGAGGCCCTAGCATATTCTAGATCCTAGGAGAATATTTATCATTACAAAGGTGTTTGATCAGTGATGGAGTATACCAATCATTTTGCGGAACTAGTGCAGTACACACGCTATATCATTTCAAAATAGTAGTTGAAATCTACGAAGTTTGAGATGGGACTAAGGATATAAATTGATTCTCATGTATTGTTTCTTGGTGAATGCTTACAGTGACATATTTGATCATTATTTCAAGGTTTAGATCAACTTGAATGGAATTTCTAGTTACATTGGACACCCCCAGGACACCCCTCCGCACTCCCCCTATAGCCCCTCCCTTCCCTAATGGACAAACCCCCTAGACATGTTGTAGACACACCTACCCACTCACCCTGCAACCCCTCCCTTCCCCCTGGACAACCCCCCTCCCCCCTTGTCAATAATAATGGCATGATGATCTCTTTCCTAAAGAAGTGTTGAAGATGTGCTGAAAAAATATATATAAAGAGTGAATTCGATGTGTTAACATAAAGAAGAAGTATTGGAAGTGGACAGAGGGTGAAGGTATTCATGGAAGAATTTCATAATGAAATGACATTCATGATTTGGAGATATTTTTATGTGTTTGGTGCATGAATGAAATTTGAAACAGGTTAGAAATTGGATGTGGATTAGGTTCACTTGTTGGATTAAGGAGCTGGCTAATAAATTAAAGCTGGAATTGATCTTAATATATGAAATATGGAACTTATTTAAAATACATGAATGATGGAGAAATTTTTAACTGGATTAGTAGGCTGAGGTTACACAACATTTCAATGGCTTGAATAAATATTGTAGTACACAGAGTCAGAATCTTCCATGATGTTGTTATAGAATGGGAACTACAATTATAGGTGTGGACAAGCAGGCTAACAAGCAGTGTTAATGAGGAAAAACATGCATAATGTGAATGCAACTCTTTCATGGTTCAGATGGTTGCATGAATCAAGTTTTCGGGTCTCATGCCAGCGATGTTTTGAATGAATATTTTTAGTAATATAGATTCAATAGTATTCATAGTCTTAATTGAAGAGTACAATTTTGCGATATTTTTTATGTTCTATTTGGACATATTTCGTGATGAGCTCTTTAACGCTATGAGGGTGTTATTTAACCACACCTCAATGCCCTGTGGAATCAGCTCCAATTTTATTTCCTTGATCCCAGAGAAGGAAAATGTTGTGGATGTTAAGGATTTCATAACTATTGCTATTGGAAATACCTTTCCAAATATCAATTGCATGATTATTTCTATGAGGATAGGTCCTAATGCTCATGGGTTTATATCTTCAAATTACTTTGGCTACATACCTATTAGGAGAATTTAGAACTGCCACTGAATCTGTTAACATCATTAAACTAATGGTTAAACATTGAACTTTTCTTTAAATCTTTATATCTCAAAATAATTTGACACAATAAAGTCGGGTTCTATTTTTGAAATGCTCAGAAGGTACGGACACCACCCTAAACCCCCATTCCCCCTGGATAACCCCCTTGAACACCACCATCCCACCCCCCCTGGGGACAGCCCCCTTGAACCCCCCCTAAACACCCAAATTGTTTATGTTTCCTCTTTCCAAAATCCACTGAGATTTATTCTTCAGAACCAGAATGTTCCCATGCAACTCCTTCCACATCCATGAGACATTCCCCCCTGGATCCCCAAGGTTAGATCAATACTATGGCAGATATGAAATTTCAACATAGATAATGACCTTTAAGAACCTCCCAAGTAATCTTAGCTTGCATAATGTGCACTGATCCCTCGACACTGCATAAGTTGATACCACCATATACCACATGTCTGGCCATCCCCATCCACATAGCCCAAGGAAAATCTTCCCAGCCCATGAGAATGCAATATTAAAGAAGTCATTATATTTTCAATATTCCACAACACCACTTTTTAACCCTTTAGAACCGATAATACATGAATCATAATTTAGTTGAGGATAACATTCACCAGCGTAATTCTTCAACTGAAGGATAAAAAGTGGTTCTGGGGGCTGGTGCGATGGCTGGTCTGGGATGGAGTGGCTGGTGCAGGCGGGAAGGCAGGCGGTAGGGGGACGGCAGGGGGCTGGTGCAGGTCGGAACAGGTGGTTGGGGCTATTTTGTAGGTGACAGAAGGATGGCATGAGTGTTTTGTTGGAGGTTGGGGGGTGGGGGCTGGTGTGGTGGCTGTTGAGGTGGCTGTTGAGGTGGATAGTGTGGGCTGGATTACTGGTGGTCATGGTGTGACTGTGGTGTGACCACGACATGACCGCGGCGTGACCGCTATGTGACTGCGGCCTGACCGCGACATGACAGTGGCCTGACCGCGGCGTGTTGGCCCAGTCTAGTGATATTAGTGGGGAAGCATCTCCCATCCTAGAGTGAAGGGAGCGGGAGGAGGTGGGGCAACATTCTGGCCATCGCCCCGCTGACAAAAATTGTGATTAGTCAGTCTCAACATTGATCACAAGACCCATGTAATACTATCAGAGAGCTGATCATCCATCAGATTCTCCATAGTTGTAGAAACCTCCAACTACACTATAATAGGTTTGTGTTGTTTACTTCTCTCACATAGAAAAAAATATAATGTAGAATAATTTTCTCTACATTGGTAAAAACACTCATCCGTTCATCGGGATCATAAAAATATTAGACTCTGAAGGAAAATTTTCAAATAAAAATATAATTATAAAAGTATTCTCTAGACTTCTTATTATCCAAAATTTACTCTGATGCCCCTCGAGCACATAGATTGTTTTTGTAGAATACAAGTATTAATCATCACCCTCATCTCCAATGTTGTCTACAAGTGACAAAATATTTTCATGAGAGACTCAATCAAGAGATTTTCTACCTAAGGGCCTCATTCCCCATTAACAATTGGTCGGTAATGTATCTAAAACTCTATCTAGGTATCATACATAGAATTCTGATAGGACTACAAACCACTACAGGGTGTCGTCCCGGAGCAGGGAAAAATAATGGAATTATCGTGGCGTGATCGCGGCGTGACCGTGCCATGACCTCGATGTGACTACAGCGTGACCACGGAGTAAACACAGTGTGATCGCGGTGTGAATGCAGCGTGACCACGACTTGACCACGGCGTGACCGCGGCATGACCGCGGCTTGACCGCAGTGTGTTGTACTGGTCCAGCGACACCCACGGGGCAGCATCTTTCAGCCCAGAGCGAAGGGAGCAGGAGGAGGCGGGGAAACATTCCGTCCATCGCCCCACTGACAGAAATTGGGATTATTCAGTCTCAACATTGATCACAAGAATCATGGAATACTATCATAGAGATAATCATCCATCAGATTCCCCATTGTTTTAGAAAGCTCTAACTACACTATATGAGGTGTGTGTTGTTTAATGTTCTCATACAGAAAAAAAATATAATGTAGAAGCATTTTCTCTACAAGGGTCAAAACACTCATATGATCATCGGGATCATAAAAATATCAAACTCTGAACGACACTTTTCCAAATACAAATATCATTATTAAAGTATTATCAAGTATTCTTGTTGTCCAACATTTACTATCATTCCCCTCAAGCACTTAGATGGTCCTTGTAGAATACTAGTTGCAGTCATCACCCTCATCTCCAATGTTGTCTACAGGTGTCTAAATTTATTCATGAGAGACTCAATCAATATATTCTCTACTTGAGGGACTCCCTCTCCATTAACTATGGGTGGGTAGTGTATCTAAAACTCTATCTAGGTATCATACATCGAATTCCGATAGGTATACGATTCATCATGGGGTGTCGTCCTGGAGCAGGGCCAAATCATGACATTACCGCGCTGTGACTGTGGCAGGATGGCAGCGTGACGGCAGCGTGACCGTGGTTTGATGGCGGAGTTACCTCGGCGTGACCGCAGCGTGACGGCGGCAGGACCGCAGCCTGTTGGCCCAGTCCAGTGACTTCCACGGGGTAGCATCTTCCGACCAAGAGTGAAGAGAGTGGGAGGAGGTGGGGAAACATTCCGGTCATCGCCCCACTGGCATAAATTGTGATTATTTAGTCTCAACGTTGATCACAAGACTCATGGAATACTATCAAAGAGCTGATCATCACAATTATTTGGTTTAGAAGATATATCCCTTCCGTTGGAGGGATTTTATTATAAAATTAGGTATGTTTGATTAAAGATGTCACGACACGAACCTACCTGGGCTCGAGCCGCAACTACCCCAAGCCCGCCTCCATAGGTCAGGGGCTGGCGACCAGAGCCGACGACACAATAACTCGGGGAGGCCTTTGCCTAAGCACCTGTACACACACACGCAGCAAACTCAATGCAACAGTGCATAGTAAATGTAAAGACAAGAAAAGAAAAGGAAAGGGAAATTGCTATATAAATACCACAAATGTGCATCGACCTCTAAACAGTACAAGGTACAAGCTGGAAAGAAAAGGGGAAAAACACGCGCCCAACCAAAAAGTGCTACAACCCAGCACTAGGTAAACAAATGAAATAGCTGACGGGTCTCCCACCTGGAACCCGTCCATGACCACCGCACGTGGTCCCAGCTCCCAAGCTCCTACGCTCCACTGAAGTCACGCTCCACCTGTCCTTCGTCTGCAAGGGCACACCAAGTGCGGGCAAAGCCCAAGTAGGGGTGAGTATAAAAATACTCAGTAGGATACCCCAAAGGCTCGAGGGAGTAACAAAGGTGGTACCGAAGTGTGACCAGTGGAGCGAACAGAAATGTAGAGGAGTATAACTGAAAGGGCAGTAAGGAGTACAGTAAAGAGTCCAGCTCAACCCAACAAGAGGAAAGAAGGTAGACTCATCCAGGCACAAGGAGCTGTAAATGGTGAGAAGACGAACTTCCCATCGAGTCTTCTCTACCTATAGTAGGAGAGTAGACTCATCCAACAATGAGAAGCTAGACACGGAAAGCATGTGGCATACCTGGTGCATCTTCGCCACTCCTGGAAGTATAGTAACCAAACCCAAGAAGTGGGTACTAGAACAAGGTATATACAAGTCTATATGATCAACTAGAAGCCCGAACAACTTCGTAAGGGGATCTTCGTCCCGTAGCTCAGCCCAAGAAAAGAGTAGCCAATAGTCCCAGAAGTAAAACCATCGATGCCCAGCATCCCGCATGTCTGCCCCGAACCGCAAGCCAAGGGGCTCAATCACCGGACAGTGACACTATCCGCTTTGGGCGGCATTGACTCACCCGCACGGTTATAGATTGCGTCACAAGTACGTGTATCAGTGGGGAAAGTGCCCCTCGAACTTGAGAGTTCTAGGTAAAGTCAAACCACACCTCGTCACTGCCCCGCAGTCGACAGGTCTCCTCAAAGTCAAGCTGTCACAACACTGAACCGTATAACCAAGGGTCCCGCTCCGGTAATCATGGAGGAAAGCTACATACTAGCCAAGTCAAGAGGACTGAGTCTGGAATACCAACGGGTGACCCACTGCCCAGCCATGCTGGAGGGTAATTCATAACCAGATATCAGGTGACCCACTGCCCAGCCCTTCTGGAGGGAAAACCCTATTACGTCGTCAGGCGACCCACTGCCCAGCCCCGCTGGAGGGTAAACCATAATAAGATACTGGGTGACCCACTGCCTAGCCCTGCTGGAGGGTAAACCATAATACATCATCAGGGGACCCACTGCCCTACCTCGCTGGAGGGTAGACCAGGAATAAGTCAACATGCGACCCACTGCCCAGCCCCGCTGGAGGGTAGACCTGGAATAGGTCAATAGGAGACCCACTACCCAGCCTTGCTGGAGGGTAGACCTAGAACTAGACGACGGGTGACCCACTGCCCAGCCCCGCTGGAGGGTAGACCCTAAGTGGTCATAGGGTGACCCACTGCCCAGTCTCTGCTGGAGGGTAGACCCAAAGTGTGTGGGGTGACCCACTTCCCAGTCTCTACTGGAGGGTAAACCCTAGAAGTAAGTAAGCAACCCACTGCCCAGCCCTGCTGGAGGGTAAACCCGAAGAAGTCGATGAGTAACCCACTGCCCAGCCCCGCTAGAGGGTAGAACTCAGAACTACTCTGGCCATATCCACTGGAGGGTACAACACTGGCCAACCAAACACGGGGTGGGTACCACGCAACCACTCAACTCTAGAACAACTCACCCAAAAGAAGTTCAGCGCCTTCTCCATCACTGGGTGTTACTAGCACTGCTACCGGCGAATCCATCGAGAGCGAAGCCAGGGGGAGACCACTCAACCCTGCTGGTAAACAGACGAGCACAAATCCAGGAGAAATAAACTCCACCCTGCTATCCAAACAAACGAGCACCATGGGACCCTCTACGCCGCGAGAGGCCCAAGTACGCAAAGCAGAACACGGAACGCACGTGGGGCCCACACGACGTGTGGCCCCAAGTCAACCCCAACCAAGCGCACGAACGTCTCAGGTACAAACCACACGTACTACCAAGCATTCTCGTATACTCTTAGAGTATACCATGTCTCTAGCCCAAGGCTATCATGCGCACATCACCCAATGTCAACGCGAAGGCGTGACGTAACAAATCCACCTCAATGTCCCAAGCATGGCCAACCACATCTCGTGAACCATTTATATCACTCTCATAAGAATGTGCGATCACACACCAAGAGTCCGCTACAAACATGGTAGGACGAACCGCCACCGGATCACCTTTCACATTCCACATTTCCCAAGATTGTGAAAGAAGCTCTGCACAGCCGGACAAATCACACCGTTGTAATGCTCACGAAAAAACACGAGAGATCGACTACTTACTCGCCTCCAACAGATATCTGAGGAAAAAGTCACCAACACCGTCTCACGCCCGAATGGCGTCCCATGATCCCGAGCCTGGGCCCCGAAAACAGTCGGGCAGATCACACCATTGCGATCCCCTCAGGAAAACACATCAAAAGCACTACTCACTTGAGTGCAATGGATATCCAGAGAAAAAGGGGCATCCCGGTGCACCACACACGAGCAGTGCCACATGGGACCCGCATTCCGGTCCTGAAACTCAACGAACGGATCACATCGTTGCGATCCTCTCGAAAAAGTACACGAAATGGACTACTCACTTTTCCAAAACGGTCGCCCAGTGATAAAGCTGGAAATCACCGTCAACTCCTGAAACGGCCCTCATGGGGCCACACCATCATACCAAATTAGCGCAGGTGGATTGCACCATTGCATTCCCCTCGGAAAAAAACCCAACATCGACTGCTCGCACGCCTCGCACTAACATCCGAGGAAAAAGGCGTGAAACGCTGCACGCAGTTCGAAAGACGGGCCGTGGGGCCCACGCCTCAAATCCAGTCCCAACGCCCGAAATTGCCCTAGAAATCTTCGCCCCTGCGCCAGGGTCCCAATGCAACTGACGGCACTCAATGCGGATGTCGCATGCGTCCGCGCCGTCCAAAACAAGAAATTCGGGGAAAACACTCCCCAACATAAGGACACGTCGCGCCTCCGCGGACCCTCGTTTCGGGAATTAAAAATTCCCGAAAGTAGCTCTAAACAATCCCCACGACGCAAGGTCCACGCTTCCACTGACGGCGCGCAAAACGGACGCCCGTAACGAATGTTACGGGCGTCGGAAGTTCAAAGGGGCATTCCCTTGGGCCGGACCGGCCGGCCCTTTGCGCTACACCGGCGCCGCCCGGGAGCCCGCCTGAAGTCGCAGCCCTGAAGCCAGCTGCCTCCACTGGCCGCTCTCCAGACCGAAGTGCCGCGCCGCCGCCTGCTCGCTACACCGCCGCCTTCTCGCCGTTACCTGCTCGCTGCACCGCCGCCTGCTCGCCGCGCCACCGCCTGGAGCCGAAGCCGCGCCGCCCCGGAGCTCCCCAGACCACCACGCCGCCGCCGCAAAATCCCAAAACCCGCAAACATCGGCAGGAGTTTTCGACTATGTACGGACTCAGATTATTTATCCTAAAGAAGAGATGGAAAGAAAAGAAAACATACTATGCATATACGAGCGTTTTTCTAAGATCAAACATGAAATCGGCGCATAAATTTGAATTCAAAGGGTGGTTCAGAAATGAAAACGCAACGCAACCTCCTACCTCTTGGGCGATGCCCGGAGCTTCACGGGGAGTCCGCCGCCGCACCGCGCCTTGCCGGAGCTGCTTCGCCGGAGCTGCCTCACCAGAGATGGAGGAGGAGAGGGGAGGCTGCCTCCTGCGGCTGTCCTGGTGAGGAAGAAGAAGAGGAAGGGGTGTGTTAAGCATTTAAATAGAAAACGCTTAACCACCCGCCCATCGGCCCGAACCCGAACCCTCAGCAGGGTCGAGGTCAAGCCTCCCCTGGGGTAAACACGATGCTCCGAGCGCAACGGCGGTCTTGGAATTTTAATCCGAGACCCCGTTCAAAAGTTATAAAACTGAACGTCTGAGGCTTCCGAATTACGAAAACGCCCCTGGGGACATTTTTCATAAACGGCCCGCGCCCGCGAAACTTATACCCCTCCTAGGGTAAACGACACACTCCAAACGCAATGGTGCCCTCGTTTTTCTAATCTGAGCCACCATTTAGAAGATATATGTGTTTTAACATCAAATGAATTAATTAATTTATTTAATCTGTTTAACGTTACAGAAGCAGACGAGGGGTCCAAAAGTCCCGTGCCGACAAGTTTTATGTTGTTAATAGGGTAAAAACCCCATTCCAGACCCATCCGTACACTCAGATCTCTGTTCTGAAGCTACGTTTAGGAGTTATGTCATTTATTGAGCGTTTTAAGTGTGAACAAACTGTAAATTTAATTCCGGCCACTCCGGGGCTCAGAATCGCATGCCGTCTGAGGGCGCTTCTTTGGAATATCGTCAAGAATATTACAAAGTCTTCCACAGTAAAAATTGGGTTCTTACATCATTCCATCCTTCAAGATTTTCGTCCCCAAAAAGAAAAACTAGGGAGCAACACAGGGTACTAAGCCCACACCTGGCTTTCCCATACCCTCAAGAACCCACGCACAGCTCTGTGCCTCCGCACACAGACCAAAGGATTGATCTATTCATGCGAGGTCGGCCCTTGCCGATGTCGTGCACCTATTCTAGACTTTGGGGTTAGGGCAAGGCGTTAGGGTACCTCTCCATCCCTTTGCACGGTTTCAAACGGCCCGAAGGCCCTCGGGGGTAGCTCACCTCCACAGTCCAACCTCTATGTCGCACGCCACGACTGGAATCACCGCCCGCACCTGAAACAAGTCCCAGTGATTCCCTCCTTCAGAATATCCATATGTTGAAACACCCAAGGATGTCTTGTCATGCATGTATCCACATTCGATACTCTCTTACATGCTGAAAAGGAGAAGGAGTCAACACCATCGACTAAAGGAAAAGGTCTCACGCCTTTTTCCCTACCAACTCCGGGTTACACCCGACGCCCTGCGTCACCCTGGTAACACCTCAAACAAGGAGCAGGGAGGAAAGCATATCACACATAGAGTCTAAAAATTTTACTGAAAAAAGGTAGAAGAGCTGTAGAGCGTACCTATTATCACCTCATACTCTGCAGGATAGTAGACATCCAAAGCTCGCGGCTGTCCTCGGTCCCAACTGTCATCTCCCGGAGCCTGACGTGGACCACCTAGTGGTGTTGGGAAGACCTCGTAACATCGTCCCCCACTACCAGCTCCTCCCGCTCCTCTACTAGCACCACCTCTCTGGGCGCTACTGCGAACACGATGCAACCTCTGCCGTGGTGGTGCGCCTGCTACCTGCCCGAAGCTCTCAGCAACTCGGGTCGGGCAGTCTCGTGCCAAGTGACCTCGCCCATCACAAGCATAGCACCGACTCTATCTTGGCTGCAATGATGCCCTCCGGTGCCACTATGTTTTACGACCACGCCCCTGAGTCCGGTTGTCAGTAAGCCACCTGCGTCGAGGTTTTGCTTGCCGACGCCCACTAGCTGCGGCAGACGTCTCAGCTCCAACGTTCCTACTGCCACCACCAACACTAGAACGCGACAGGAAGAACTCTGTCACCAGCGCCTGATCTAGAACCCCAGAATATGTGGAAATTCCCAAGGGTACTATGAAAGGATGAATCTCTCGGCGGAGACCCTGCTCAAACTTCCGCGCTCGGAGGATGTCGTCATGGACCATGTCCGGGTAAAAGCGTGCACGGTCTGTAAAACTAGCCGCGTACTCGGCCACCGTCATACCTCCCTACTGAAACTGCAGGAGCTCCTAAATCTGAATAGAGTGAAAGCAGGAGGGGAAAAACTCTCCATGAAACAACAACTGGAAGTCGCCCCACAAAAGTGATGACTCGTCAAGAAGCCGAGTCACCAGACTCCACCAACGCCAAGATGATCCACGAAAATGGCTGGTTGCCAAAGCCACTCTCTGATCTGTCGGCGTCTGCACAAGCCCGAAAAGGTGAACCACTGCCTCGAGCCAAACCTATGCTTCCTGAGGGTCTGGCTCACCACTTAACCTCAGTGGTCTCTGCCGCTGGAACTCACGAAGTGCACTCGACCTGCGCTCAAGCTCAGCCTGCTCTGCTGAAACTGCCTGCTGCTCAACAGGTGGGGTTGCTTCTACCGGCCCACCCAGAGAAAGGGTATCACACGATGGGTCCTAGAATGTGGCCTCATAGCTCATAGGGTCTTCGTCACGAACCAAAGCTAGTATCCTGGCTGGCTGTCTTCACGGAGACATCCTGAATATCATCAAGGAGTGTCGCGGTCAGAGGATCATATATGTATATACCACAACAACAATGATGGGGAGCTGACTCAAGAAGGACAATCAAAGACTCAATCCTATGTGATGCACAGACAAATTATTCCCTGCAACAAGTGTCTCAGCATGCCGAGTCGACAAGCGGGTTATCAAGGTCCTGGTGAATGGATACGTCGGCCGCCGCACCATCACTGGAATCCCTTGCCTGAGAGCCGCTCTCAATACACATTAACAATGTTGCCCTATATCCCAACCAATTCCTCTTTTAGGGACGTCCGAACAGCATCTCAAGGAATGAACCGCCTCTGATACCACTTTGTCACGACCCGACCATAACCGGGCTCAAGCCGCAACTACCCCAAGCCCGCCTCCATAGTCCAGGGGCTGGCGACCAGCGCCGAAGGCACAATAACTCGGGGAGGCCTTTTCCAAAGCACCTGTACACACACACGCAACAAACACAATGCAACAGTGCAGAGTAAAAGTAAAGACAAGCAAAGAAAAGGAAAGGGAAACTACTATATAAATACCAAAAATGTGCATCGACCTCTAAACAGTACAAGGTACAAGCTGAATAGAAAAGGGGAAAAAACGTGCCCAACCAAAAAGTGCCACAACCCGGCAATAGGTAAACAAAAAAAATAGCTGACGGGTCTCCCACCTGGAACCCATCCACGACCACCGCACGTGGTCCCATCTCCCAAGCTCCTACGCTCCACTGAAGTCACGCTCCACCTGTCCGTCGTCTGCAAAGGCACACCAAGTGCGGGCGAAGCCCATGCAGGGGTGAGTATAAAAATACTCAGTAGGATACCCCGAAGGCTCGAGGGAGCAGCAAAGGAGGTACCGAAGGGTGATCAGTAGAGCGAACAGAGAAGTAGAGGAGTATAATTGAAAGGGCAGTAAGGAGTACAGTAAAGAGTCCAGCTCAACCCAACAAGAGGAAAGAAGGTAGACTCGTCCAGGCACAAGGAGCTGGAAACGGTGAGAAGACGAAATTCCCGTCGAGTCTTCGCTACCTATAGCAAGAGAGTAGACTCATCCAACCATGAGAATCTAGACACAGAAAGCACGTGGGATACCACGCACGTCTTCGCCTCTCCTGGAAGGAGAGTAACAAAACCCATGAAGTGGGTACTAGAACAAGGTATATACAAGTCTATATGCTCAAAAAGAAGCCTGAACAACGTCGTAAGGGGATCTCCATCCCATAGCTCAGCCCAAGAAAAGAGTAGCCAACAGTCCCAGAAGTAACACGATCGATGCCCAACATCCCACACGTCTTCCCCGAACCGCAAGCCAAGGGGCTCAATCACAACACCTTGACAGTATCCACTTTGGGCGGCACTGAGTTGCCTGCACGGTTTTAGATCACGTCACAAGAACGCGTCTCGGTGGGGAAAGTGCCCCTCGAACTTGAGAGTTCTAGGTAAAGTCAAACCACACCTCGTCACGGCCCCGCAGTCGAGAGGTCTCGTCAAAGTCAAGTAGTCACAACACTGACCCGTATAACCAAGGGTCCCGCTCCAGTAATCACGGAGGAAAGCCACAAACTAGCCTAGTCGAGAGAACTGAGTCTGGAATACCAACGGGTGACCCACTGCCCAGCCCTACTGGAGGGTAATTAATACCCAGATATTGGGTGACCCACTACCCAGCCCTGCTGGAGGGAAAACCCTAATACATCGTCAGGCGACCCACTGCCCAGCCCCGCTAGAGGGTAAACCATAAAAAGATACTGGGTGACCCACTGCCAAGCCCTGTTGGAGGGTAAACCATAATACATCATCAGGCGACCCACTGCCCAGCCCCGCTGGAGAGTAGACCAGGAATAAGTCGACAGGAGACCCACTGCCCAGCCCTGCTGGAGGGTAGACCTGGAATAGTTCGACAGGAGACCCACCGCCCAGCCTTGCTGGAGGGTAGACCTGGAACTAGACGACAGGCGACTGACTGCCCAGCCCCACTGGAGGGTATACCTTAAGAGGTCGTTGGGTGACCCACTGCCCAGTCTCTACTGGAGGGTAGACCCAAAGTGTGTCGGGTGACCCACTGCCCAGTCTCTGCTGGAGGGTAAACCCTAAAAGTAAGTGAGCAACCCACTGCCCATCCCTACTGGAGGGTAAACCCGAAGAAGTCGATGAGTAACCCACTTCCCAGCCCCGCTGGAGGGTAGAACTTAGAACTGCTCTGGACATATCCATCGGAGGGTACAACACTGGCCAACCAAACACGGGGTGGGTACCGCGCAACCACTCAACTCCAGAACAACTCACCCAAAAGAAGTTCATCGCCTGCTCCATCACTGGGTGTCACTAGCACCGCTACCGGCCAATCCATCGAGAGCGAAACCAGTGGGAGACCACTCAACCCTTTTGGTCAAACAAATGAGCACAAATCCAGGGGAAATAAACTCCTCCCTGCTAGCCAAACAAATGAGCACCAAGGGACCCTCTACACTGTGAGAGGCCCAAGTATGCAAAGAAGAATATGACACGCACGTGGGGCCCACACGACGTGTGGCCCCAAGTCAACCCCAACCAAGCGCACGAACGTCTCAGGTCCAAACCACACGTACCTCCAAGCATTCTCGTATACTCCTAGAGTATACCACGTCTCCAACCCAGGGATAACATGCGCACGTCACCCAACGTCAACGCCAAGGCGTGACGTAAAAAATCCACCTCAAAGGCCCAGGCACGTCCAACCACATCTCGTGAACCATTTATATCACTCTACCAAGAATGTGCGATCACACGCCAAGAGTCCGCTATAAACATGGTAGGACGAACCGCCACCAGAGCACCTTTCACATTCAAAATTTCCAAAGATCGTGCAAGAGGCTCCGCACAGCCAAACAGATCACACCGTTGTAATCCTTGTGAAAAAACACGCGAGATCGACTACTTACTCACCTCCAACGAATATCCAACGAAAAAGTCACCAACACCGCCTCACGCCCGAACGGCGTCCCGTGATCCTGAGCCTCGGCCCCGAAAACAGCCGGGCGCATCGCACCATTGTGATCCCATCGGGAAAACACATCAAAAGCACTAATCACTTGAGTGCAACGGATATCCGTAGAAAAAGGTACATCTCGGCGCACCGCACACGAGCGGTGCCACGTGGGACCCGCATCCCGGTCCCTAAACTCAATGAAGCGGTCGCACCGTTGAGATCCTCTCGAAAAAGTACACGAAATGGACTACTCACTTGTCCAAAAAGGTCGCCCGGTGATAAAGCTGGAAATCACCGTCAACTCCCGAAGCGGCCCTCGCGGGGCCTGCACTATGTTGCCGAATTAGGGTGGGCGGATTGCACCATTGCAATCCCCTCGGAAAAACACCCAACATCGACTGCTCGCACGCCTCGAACTGACGTCCGAGGAAAAAGGCGTGAAATGATGCACGCAGCTCGAAAGATGGGCCATGGGGCCCACGCCTCAAATCCAGTCCCAACGCCCGAAACCGCTTTGGAAATATTCTCCCCTGCGCTAGGGTCCCAACGCAATTGACGGCACTCAAAGCGGACATCGCATGCGTCTGCGCCGTCCAAAACAAGAAACTCATGGAAAACGCTAGCCCACTTAAGGACACGTCGCGCCTCCACGGCCCCTCGTTTCGGGAATTAAAAATTCCCAAAACTTGCTCTAAACATTTCCCACGATGCAAGGTCCGCGATGCCGCTGCCGGCGTGCAAAACGGACCCTCGTAACGAAAGTTATGGGTGTCGGAATTTGAAAGGGGCATTCCCTTGGGCAGGACCGGCCCGCGTCCCGGCAGCGGGTCTAGTTCGGTCCGCCGCGCCCAGCTGGCCGCAGCCTGTCACCACCGACCGGCCTTGACGGCCAGTCCCTTTTTCCTCTGCAGCAACCCGCCTTACGCGGGTCGCAGTCGCCGCATGTGGGGTCGCGCACCCCGCAGCCCCTCCTCCCCTTCGCGCTACGCCGACACCGCCCGGGAGCCCGCCTGAAGCCGGCCCCCTCTGCTGGCCGCTTGCCCGACCGAAGCATCGCGCCACCGCCTGCTCACCGCGCCGCCACCTGCTCGCCACGCCACCGCCTGGAACCGAAGCCGCCCCGCCCCGGAGCTCCCCAAACCACCACGCCGCCGCCGTAAAATCCCAAAACCCGCAAACTTCGGCGGGAGTTTGCGACTATGTCCGGACACGGATTTTAGATCTAAAAGAAGCGATGGGAAGAACAGAAAACGTACTACGCATATACGGGTGTTTTTCTAAGATCAAACATCAAATCAGCGGATAAATTTGAATTCAAAGGGTGGTTCAGAAATGAAAACGCAATGCAACCTCCTACCTCTTGGGCAATGCCCAGAGCTTCACGGGGAGTCTGCTGCCGCGCCGCGCCTTGCCGGTGCTGCTTCACTGGAGCTGCCTCGCTAGAGATGGAGGAGGAGAGGGGAGGATGCCTCCTATGGCTGTCCCGACGGGGAAGAAGAAGAGGAAGGGTTGTGTTAAGCGTTTAAATAGAAAACGCTTAACCACCCGCCCGTCGGCCCGAACCCGAACCATCAACAGGGTCGAGGTTAAGCCTCCCATGGGGTAAACACAATTCTCCGAGCGCAACGGCGGTCTCGGAATTTTAATCCAAGACCCCGTTCAAAATTTATAAAACTGAACGTCTGAGGCTGCCAAATTATGAAAACACCCCTGGGCCCATTTTTCATAAAAGGCCCACGCCCGCGAAACTTATACCCCTCCTAGGGTAAACGACACGCTACGAACGCAATGGTTCCCTCAGTTTTCCAATCCGAGCCACCGTTTAGAAGATAGCTGCGTTTCAACATCAAATGAATTAATTAATTTATTTAATCCGTTAAACGTTCCAGAAGCGGGCAAGGGGTCCAAACGTCCCGCACCGACAAGTTGTATGTCGTTCATAGGGTAAACACCACATTCCGGACCCATCTGTACACTCGGATCTCTGGTCTGAAGCTTCGTTTAGGAGTTATCCCATTTATTTAGCGTTTCAAGTGTGAACGCAATGTAAATTTAATTCAGGCCACTCCGGTGCTCGAAATCACACGCTGTCTGAGGCAGCTGGTCTGGAATATCATCAAGAATATTCCAAAGTATTCCGCAGTAAAAACTAGGTTCTTACAAAAGAGTCATGTGCTTTGTCAAGAATAATGGATTGAAGATCTATTGCATGAAGTTGTGTTGAAAATTTATATATAAAGAGTGCATTCGATGTGTTAAAATTAATAAGAAGTCTTGGAAGAGGACCTAGGGTAAAGGTATGCGTGGAATAATTTCATAATGAAATGAAATTTATGATTTGAAGATATTGTTATGTGTTTGGTGTCTCGAACAAGGGATTAATCACCACTAGAAACAATTAATTAAAACAACTGCAGAAAATAAATAAAATTTTAGCATGACTCATCCATATGTCAGACATCCATGCCAAATGAAAAGAAAATAAACAAGAGAAACATAGTAAAAGTAGACAAAAATGAAACAATCTATCAATCCCTCAACTACCCTAGTCTCCCTCCCCTGCAATGAAAATCATGTAGCTGCCTCCAATGCCCTTCTAGCCCCATTCATAGAATATAATTACCCTCCGTCTTTAGAAAGTGGTAAAATGCCTATGAGGCCGATGCGATAAAGAAAATACAATAAAAAATCAACTACAAAATACCTGTCTTCTCTTCCCCATCACCAATGAGTGGGCTACTCATGTCATTACAGACAGTGCTTCAGCAGTATTCTTCCCATGTTTCCCTGATTTTTCACCCTTGTATTTCCCAGACATATTCATTATGAAATGGTGTTTTTATAGGTAATGTTGCTATGAACAGTTCTATTATAATCATTTCTAGTATAAGAAAAAATAATGTAAGCACTGTTACTATAATTATGTTAGTATAAACAATTCTAGTGTGAATACAACACCTGTAAGAAATGCTAGTGTAATGTTTCTATTAATGAATCCAAATGTGTAAATATGTAATCTTTTCGAGAGTAAACATTGTTGTTAGTATGGTATGCTAGTGTAAGAAATCCTAATATAATGGTTACAGTGTATTTTGTTCTAATCTAAGAAATGGTACTTAACCACTGCTAGTCTTATTCTAGTGATGATAATGTAAATATGTATTCAAACATGTTTTTGATGGTGTCAATTATTAGAATATTGGGATTTATCATCAATTTCCTTCCGTTTAATGCTGATACTAAAAATAAATAAACTTGTATAATACGATTGGGAAATTATTAGATTTTTTATTTTATAGAAATTCAAATATTAAATATTATTGGGGTAATAACTTCGTAATGTTTATGCTCTCGTAAAAACCGCACCTTAAACTTCATGTAATACAATTACAATAATAATGAGAATGATTTCTTTAAATGAAATATTAGTAGAGATAAAGATAAAATCATCTGCACTCCCTGGCTTATAAGCATCATCATCAAATCTATCTATATCTTATTCATCACTGGACTCCCCTTTTGATTCAATAAGACTTGATGGTTTACTTTTTATCAAAGTTCCATGTGATTTCTTAGGTATATTTTCCTACACAAAAACTTCACATGCACAATTAGTGACCATAATTGCAATGATTATATAAAATATATCAATCAAAAAACCATTGGCAATATTTATATAATTCTCAAGAATTAATAATAACCTTAACATCTTCATCATAATCAATTTAGATGAACTGGAGGATCACTCTCAGAAACCTTGGAGGAAGAAAAAATTAATTATTTAGAGAGTATATTGCCCATTCAATGTAGGATAAGCTTTAGCAGGAGGATTCTAAAATAGATAATAGTTTAATAATCATTAAAAAATAATGAAAGGAAAAAAATGAAGATTTGTATTGGTTTGTTCGATGAATACCAAGAAATGAGAACCATAGACCACTCCTATTAATAGTTGATAAATGCTCACTCAATTGGAATCACTTTAAAAAAGGATTGACGAATTAGAGATGCTGTTGGGCATCAATTTCTTATCAGAAGAACCAGTGATGTTTTTAGCATCAGTGTGGGATAGCTTAGTTGAAATTTTAGGCTTGAAAATAGTATCCTATAGAAATTCATTCAAGTCCAATTAATACACAAGAGCCTCATCCATCCTTCCTTTATTGTAGTAAGTATCAATAAATGGTGTAAAATAAAGAAAATTAGGTATTTGGACCCACAGATAGAAGCAGTAGAAGGAACACTGACACCACTACAATTTGAATCAGTTTTTTGAGACATTTTATAATATTATTACAAGTAATACTACCTAGGGTAAAGCCACTTTTAGTTATCATTCTCTGGAAATTAAATTCATGGTCTTCATTTCCTTTTCTATGAAAATCATGCATGACGTAGTCATATATGTTGATATCAGCACACCCTTGTCTTCTTGTTTCCATGAACATGTACAAAATATAATTAATATGATTCAAATATAAATTTAAAGGTGTTTAAACTGCATGAATAATTCATTTCCATTATTTAAAAGGGTTTTATAGTTCATTATGCATACACGTTCATTTGAATACAAATTGAAAGGTGTTTCTTCTATTGTGCTATGAGTAGTTTGAATGTTATAATCATTGTATATTAAACAATATACACATATAGATTTCTAAATATAATCATAGATAGAAAAAAACCATGATAATTTTTTGAAAATACATGTAAAAAACACACCTAGGTGAAACATACCTTCAGGCAAGACATGATCCATAGAATCCCATATGTACAACCCAGTTACAAATAACGTCGTGAAACCAAACACATTCAATGCTCCAGTCATACATGAGATTATAACATTTCCATGAACACTGAGTTGTGTAGCCAAAAAACACCAACCCCCCTGCACCCAGCTCCCCCTACACCTAGCCCCCATCCCCACCCCCTCCACCCATCCCCCATGGCCCCTGCACTCAACCCCCCTCCCAGCACCCAACCCCCCCTGCACCCATCCCTAACCCCCTGCACCCATCCGCACCCCTGCACCCATCCCTACCCCCAGCACCAAGCCCCCCTCCCTGTACCTAGCCCCCCCCCCCCGCACCACCAAGCACCCAGCCCCACCCCCATGTACCCATCCCCCACCCCCTTGCACCCTTCATTCAATGCTACCTATAAACCGAAAAAAATCTCTAACATTTACCATATCATTTAGGGACTTGGGATATCAAAAAACCCAACCAGTTAAATCAACAGAACAAGTTAAGATTTTACAAATTTAAAAATATAGAAATAACACCTGAGGAAAATTTTTTTTTTACCAACATTAATTTAGGCTTGTAAATTCAAAAATTTATGAAAAATAAAGAGATAATAAATGTAATCCAATATCACTACATGGGATATAATTTAGAGATAAGTATATATTTTTAGTAAGGGCATCGCTTACCCATATGCATGACTAAGGATTATAATGTTATATTTATGTAAATGCATGCAAAAATTTATGCATAAATTTTCAGAAGAAAATAAATTAACCATTCTATTCCATAAAAAAATTCAATTCAAGTTCTTAATGTACCTACATAAGTCTCCATACTTTTCATGACCCGTCCTCGGGGCCCGTGCCGTGACTACCCCAAGCCCGCCTTCCATAGGCCAGGGGCTGGCGACTATCACGAAATTCGCAAAACCCAAAAAAGCGAAGGCATTTCCTTTAAAGAGTAAAAAAACACCACATAGTATGCAAGTGAAGTAAACACTAAGTAAAACTGGGTACAAGGTAAGTGCTGAATTAAAATGGGCCAATATACAAACCCAATTGAAAGTATAGTACAACTGGAAGGAAAGTACAACATCAGAAAGTAAAACAGCAACACTGATTCGTCCTCCGAGAATCCCACCTGAAGGGTGGGTACAGATAGTCTCCTCACCTCCTCGGTCCGACTGTCCACTCTGAGTACGTCCTGCCAAGTGGTCCACCTCCGGGTACCATCCAACTCCACAAGCCTCCACATCGATCAGTGCATTCGGTCTTCTGCATCCAACACAATGTAGTGCGGGCATATCCCATGTAGGGGTGATATACGATACTCAATAGGGACCCTGAGACTCCTGAAGGTCTCCCAAAATCCGCAAAGGATAAACCAAAAAGGGAAAAAATACAAACATAAAGTATCAACCAACTCTACTTAGGTATATGCCCATACATAAACCTAAGTCAACAATTACAAAACGGCTCCCACTCTCGAGCCCAAGTACAACCTAGTCCACACAGGAAAGCTCGACTCGGTCCACACCGGAAAGCACAACCGAGTCATCATAGGATAGCACAACCCAGTCCACACAGGATAGCACAACCCAATCTACACATGATAGCACATCCTAGTCCACTCAAGAAAGTGAAAGCCAATCCACACAGGAAAATAAGTCAATCATATCAATGATAATGATTGAAAAATCAAGACTCACCTCACACATGTATACTACTTCTTGAAGAGAGGTGGAGGTGATTATATGTAGCCTCTAAATCATCTCCTCTGCCGATCCACGTAGGATCCTAGTACAGAAGTCATCACTGCTGAACCCCCTGGAGGATCCAAGTACAGTCGACAACGCTGCTGAACCCACAAAGGATCCTAGTACAGAAGTCATCATCGTCCAACCCACAGAGGATCCCAGCATGGTAGACATCATCGACAAACCCACGGAGGATTCCAATATGGTAGAAGTCATCATCTAACCCACATAGGATCCTAGTATGGTAGTTGTCCTCGTCAAACCCACAAAGGATCCTAGAACGGTAGTCATCATCTTCGATGCAGCCAGCTCTAGGGTTCCTGCACACCGCATGCTCGATTCCAGGAGGTTCCGCTCTACGAGACAAGGTTTCGATACATCAACTGTAACGAAGTCCAGAGTTGATGTATCCCAAAGTTCTTCCTCATCAACAAGAACTCAATGCGACAGACGGTGCGTCAATCGGATGCTCGGTCTGAGAGTTATTGTATTTTCTGTCCCAGGGGCCCAGTTGGTTTTTAAGAAAAAACCAACCCGACCATACTCTAGCTACATCCAAAACTCGAGAGGAGTAAGCCAAAAGAACCTTATCACTAAGATGAATCCAACAAAGTCGACGACACGTCAATCAGGCGTCCAGATCTCAAGTTATAAGTGTTTCCGCTCCGTGGGCCTGATTGGTTTTGTGTTCAAACCAACCCGGCCATACCCAAAGTCCTCTTAAATCTTGAGTGTAATACGCCGAAATTCCCATCTTGATCCAAGGATCCCAGCGCAACTGAAGGTGTGTCGATCGGAGGTACGTAGCCTAAGATATGGGTGTTTGAATAGTATTGTCCGAAAACAGGGGGTTTGGGCCATGTCCGACCCGACCCAATACCCCCGGGGTCGGCCCAAACCGGGTCGACCCGACCCGGGTCCGGGTCCGGCCCGCTAAGGCGAGGCCCAGCACGACTGGTGCGGCCCTGGCGCTGGCGGCCCAGCCAGGTGCGGCTGGCCCATCTCGGCGCGGGCGGGCCGGCCCGTGTGGCCGGCTGCTGGGCTCTCGGCCGAGCGGGGTGTGAAGCGGGGTGCTGCCCTCCCTTTATTGAGGAAACGTCTGGACATTAAGGCTGGCCTTTAATATAATCGCGGGACCTGAGGGGGTCCCTCCTCAAGCTGGTGCCGACAGCCCGCCCCTCCACTAAACCGCCGAGGACATAGGTCGCGGATCCAGCCCGTTCGGCATGGCACGACGGCATCGCGCCCCTCCGCCACAGCCCGCCCCGGCCGCGGCCCCCTTGGTGATCCAGTGTGGTGCGACGGCACCGCGCCCCACCGTCGTGGCCCGCCCTTTGCCGCGGTGTCCTTAAGCCTCACCGGCGCGGCACGACGGCGCCGCAAACCCTCACTGCGGCCCTTTTTTGTTCCTGCGCGGTGCAACGACAACGCACCGCCATCGTTTCAAGATTCAACGAAGATCAACAACAAAAGGGGAGGAGGATCAGTCATGTTTGTGTGGTCCAACCTCCTCCCGTTATATCGATAACAAGCAGCCAATCATTTAACAACGAATTTCATTAAATAATACTTGAACGAAGAATTAAACCCTGCCTCTTAGTAGTTCGTTGTCACACGTTCGTGCTCAAGGGGTTTAAGGCATCAGCATCACTTTCCGACTCTGATATTCGAAAGACGTCGAAGAAGAAGATGTTTTGTCGGCGTTCTTCTTTCTTCACTAGGGCAGAAGTCCATCAGAGTTTCACCCAAGAATCCTACAATTTCTTTCCTCCACACATTCTCAGGGTGCCAAAATATAAAGGAGCACGTCGCAGCGTTGCCATAATGGTGTCATTAAAGTGTCGTTATGCTATGAGTTTAATGAACCATTAATGGGCCTCATTGATGTGCATCATCACCACCCTATCGCTGCCCTGCCACCCAAAAAGGGAGATAGGAAAAATAAAATAATTCATTTAAATTATATTATTATTTTTTTCGAAAGGTATGAAAAATAACTTTTTCTCTCGGCCCTTGCTGGCCGAAGTTAAGCTTTGCCTATGAGAATCTCAGCGCTGCGAATTCATCGGTGCCCTCGAATTTTAATTCAAAGCAACAGTTCAAAAGTTAGAAAAACCCGCTCGTTCGCTCACTAAACGTACCCAAGATAAACTTCGAAAATTGATTCCGGGAACAACGGGCCTCGGAATCAAGCGCCTTCAGAAACTGCATACTCGTAAAATCCCAAAAAATTAATTAAAAAAATAATTGAAATTTACGGGTATTTACATTACTCCCACCTCATGGCTTTACGTCCCCATAAAGCTACATAATAAACTAGGGAAATAAATGTGGGTACTGAGAATGCATTTGAGCCTCCCACTCTGATGTGCACTCATGGAGGTCCCCGTGTAGCCAACGAATGCGCACCAGAGGTATCAACCATCCATGTAGGACCCGCTCTTGTCGATCCTCGATCTTCACTGGGACCTCCGAAAAAGTCACCCCTTCATCGATGTCCAGCTCCCTGTGGTCGATGATATGCATCGGGTCATGCACATATCTCCTCATCTGAGATACGTGAACGACTTCATGCACCTGTTGCAGCTGAGGTGAAAGGGACAAGTGGTGACACCTTGCCTACCCTGCTAAGGACCTGGAAATGTCCGATGAAGTGTGGAGATAACTTTCTGCCAAGGCCAAATCTATGTAATCCACATCGAGGTGAGACCCGTAAGAAAATGTGGTCGCCATCCTCGAACACGAGTGGTCTCCGCCTCCTAAAAGCATATGACTTCTATCTGCTCTGTGCAGTCCTCATCGGCTCCAGGATTATCTGTACCATCTCCAACGTAGCCTTAACCATCTCTGGTTCTACACGTACTCACTCCAAAACTATCCACAAAGGATATCTAAAAACGTGGCCAGCTGATATCTCGCCACTCATAATAGTTGAATGCTCGATCTCCTACCAAGAGCATCCGCTACAACATTCCCCTTCCTAGGAGTATAAACTATCTCAATGTCATAGTCCTAGAGGAACTCAAGCCATCTCCGCTATCTCAGGTTCATGTCCTTCTGAGAAAAGATACACCTGAGACTATTATGTTGGTTAGAACCATAAACCATTCTCTCGATGAACAATGTGTGGGACAAACCATTTGTAAGAACTCAACTCCACATTTCTTCATCCATGATCTACATGAGCTGCTGAGATTTGTCCTCTTCCAAAAAGATAAATATGGTCTCATCCCCAAGATGAAACTCGTCCTTTTCCTAATACAGTCAATCCAATCATGAATGGTACTTTTTCATGCCATGGATGACGTCGTAAGGCCTCAACGCTACTACCAAGAGATTGAACCGTTACTCTCGCCTCCAAGGGTCTAGTCACACTGTCGGAAGCAGTGTGTGGTCACTAGGTCTCCTCCAGTAGGAATCTCGAAAGTGAGGGTCAAGTCAATGGTTTTAACTAGAACCTATCAGTATCCACTACATAAAAAGGAAAAGGAAGAAAACGTCACAAGATCAAGTGTCTTTTATTAATGCAGCTCAAGGTACAAAGACACAAACATCCAAAAACAAAACATCAACAAAGCTAGAAGAATCATGAACAAAGTTCTCTATGTCTGGAGCTATTCCCACTCCTGTCCATCTGCTCCCGGAGCTCTATGGTCATAGGCCTCAGTTTTCTGAAGCTGAGCTCTCCCCTTTCCATCTGTTCCCTGCGGTCGGGGTGGTCTTCTTAGTGGTGGTGGTGGTAGGGCCTCAAAGCGCCGCCCACCACCCACTGCTCGGCCAGATCCTTTGCCTCGTACACCTGTTCCCTGCGGACCGCCATGGTTGAACCTCTGCCTGGGAGGTCCCTCTACAGCCTGCTGCTCATCTACAGGGCGGGTCGGGCAGTCTCGAGCCATGTGACCCTACCCGCCACAAGCATAACATTGTCTGCTCCTCATGTGGCTGGCTATGTTTCGTGTGCTCCGCACAAACGAACCTGTTTTCTGAGATTTCTCACCTGAAGGGCTGGTCCGTTTGGAACCCTGCGTCTACTATCTACTGCCGGCTGCAAAGGACTACTCTATGTGACGTCCTGCGGAAGGTCTCACAGCTGGTGACTACTCAGCGAGAAAAATCTCCACTAGAAGGGCTCTCTCCAGCACCCATGTCTGCGTCGGGATGTTGAGGGAGATCATTGAAGACCTGATCTCATGCCTCAGTCCCTGCTCGAAGGTCCCTGCCTTGAAGAACGAGTCACGTACCATATCTTTGGAGTAGCACGAGAGGTCGTTAAATCTCACCGAGTACTGGGCTACTGTCATGCTGCCCTGCCACAGCTGTAGTAACTCATGAATGTGCACCACATGGAGGGTGGCTGGAACGAACCCCGAGAGGAAGAGTCTCTATAAGTCCATCCAAAGAAGAGACACCTCATCGTGCACCTGGAGTATCAGGCTCCACCATCTACCTGCTGCCACGTGCAGGAGACACGCCGCAAGGATCACCATGAGATCTGCTGGTGTCCCTAACAATCTGAAGACTCGAAATACAACCTCCAGCCAATCCTCGACTGCTTGAGGGTATGTATCCCCACGGAACTTGGGCGGTCTATGATGCTGAAACTCATGTAGTGAACTCTGGTGATGTGCACTCTCAGCTGCTGGGGCTGGTGGCATCGGTGGCTTGGCGGGTAGAGGTACCGTCGGTGCCTCCGCTGTAATGGGGCCCTTCACTAAGGCCTCGTCGCTCGATGGGCTTCCATCATGCACATAATTGGGAATCCTAGATGGTTGTCATCATGGGGACATCCTAAAAAGAATCAGGTGTGCCATGGTCAATACAGTTTACCTGGTGAGCTGACACAAAGTACTCACAACGAAAACCTTGGAAACACACATGCAATCAAGGTTATCGTGCACTGAGTCGGAAATCAAAAGTCAGGGTCCTTGTGTAAGGATACTTCGTCCACTGCACCAACACTGGACTCCCTGGACTGATAACCACACTAAATACCCTTAACACTATTTCTTCACTTAGAAGAAATTATCAGAGTCCTGAGTTCTGCGGTAGAACCGAACTCCTCTGATACCAATTTGTCGGGACCCATCCTCAGGGATCATGCCATGACTACCCCAAGCCTGCCTTCCATAGGCCAGGGGCTGGAGACTAGAACCAAAGGCTTAAAACCCAAAATAAGGGAAGGCATTGCCTTTAAAGAGTAAACAAACACCATAGAGTATGAAAGCGAAGTAAACACTAAGTAAAACTGGGTACAAGGTAAGTGCTGAAAGAAAGTGGGCCAGTATTGAAACCCAACTGAATGTACAGTAAAACTGAAAGGAAAGTACATCAGCAGAAAGTAAAAAAGAAACACTGAGTCATCCTCCGGTAATCCCACCAGAAGGGTGGGTAAATAGAGTCTTTTTAGCTCTTCGGTCCGACCGTCCGCTCCGTGTACGTCCCACCAAGTGGTTCACCTCCGGGTACCGTCTAGCTCCATAAGCCTCCACCTCGATCAGTGATTTCTGTCATCTACATCAAACAAAACGTAGTGCAGGCATAGCCCCTGAAAGGGTTAGTATACGATACTCAGTAGGGACCCCTAGACTTCCAAAGGTCTCCCAGAATCCACAATGGATAAACCACAATGGGAAAAAAAATAAAAACATGAAGTATCAACCAACTCTACTGAGGTATATGCCCATACATATACCTAAGTCAACAATTACAAAATGACTCCCATTCTCGAGCCCAAGTACAAACCAGTCCACACAGGAAAGCTCGACCTGGTCCACACAGGAAAGCACAACCGAGTCCACACAAGATAGCAAAACCCAGTCCACACAGGATAGCACATCCCAGTCCACACAGGATAGCACAACCCAGTCCACACAGGAAAGCACAACAGAGTCCACACAGGAAAGCACATCACATTCCACTCAAGAATTCTCAATCCAATCCAAAAAAGAAAATAATTCAATCATATCAATGATAAT
The DNA here is from genome assembly GCA_963277665.1 of Viscum album. NCBI lineage: Eukaryota > Viridiplantae > Streptophyta > Magnoliopsida > Santalales > Viscaceae > Viscum > Viscum album. The sequence goes on along the minus strand of OY728151.1, from coordinate 393,302,444 downwards.
GATTGAAAAATCAAGACTCAACTCACATAGGCATACTACTTCTAGAAGAGAGGTGGAGGTAACTAGATGTAGCCTCTAAATCATCTCCTCTGCCGATGCATGTAGGATCCTAGTACAGAAGTCTTCACTGCCAAACCCACAGAGGATCCAAGTATTGTAGTCATCGATGCTGAAACCATGGAGGATCCATGTAAAGTCGACAATGCTGCTAAACCCATAGAGGATCCTAGCACATAAGTCATTGTCGTCAAACCCATGGAGGATCCCTGCACGGTAGACGTCGTCGTCAAACCCACGGAGGATCCCTGTATAGTAGACGTCATTGTCGAACCCACAGAGGATTCCATTATGTTAGTTGTCATCATCGAACCCACAAAGTATCCTAGTACGTTAGTCATCCTCGTCGAACCCAATGAAGATCCTAGTACGGTAGTCATCATCTTCGTCACAGCCAGCTCTAGGGTTCCCGCACATAGCACGCTTGATTCTGAGAGGTTCCGCTCCAAGAGCCAAGGGGTCGATACATCAACTATCACGAAGTCCAGATTTGATGTATCACAAAGTTCCATATCGTCAACAGGAACTCAATGCGCAAGATGGAGCGTCAATCAGACGCCCAAACTGAGAGTTATTGGCTTTTTCGTCCCATGGGCCCGGTTGGTTTTTAAGCTAAAACCAACCGGTCCATACTTCAGCTGTGACCAAACCTTGAGCGTAGAAATCCAAAAGAGACGCCTCACTAAGAGGAATCCAGCAATGTCGACGGAACGTCAATCGGGCATACAGAGCTCATGTTATAAATTTTTCCGCTCCGCGGGCCTAGTTGGTTTTGTGTTCGAACCAACCCGGCCATACACAAAGACATCTGAGACCTTGAGTGTAATATACCGAAATTACTATCTTGATCCAAGGATCCCAGAGAAACTGATGGTGCGTCGATCAGTTGTTTGTAGCCCAAGATATGGGCGTTTGAACGGATCTGTCCGAAAATAGGGGGTTTGGACCCGGTCTGACCCGACCTAATACCCCCTGGGTATGCCCGAACCGGGTCGACCCGACCCGGGTCCTAGTCCGGCCCGTTAAGGCGCAACCCGACGCGGCTCGGTGCTAGAAGAGTAGCCCGGCCCGGCGCGGGCGGCCTGGCCTGGCGCGGGAGGCCCGACCCGCGTGGCCGGCAGCTCGGCTCTCAGCCGAGCGAGGTGCAAAGGGGGGCGCTGCCCAACCTTGATTGGGGAAACGACCGAGCATTAAGGCTGGCCTTTAATGTAATTGTGGGACCCGAGGGAGTCCCGCCTCGAGCTGGTGCCGACGGCCAGCTCCGCCGGCCGCTCAACTGAACCACCACGACCATAGGTTGCGACTCTTGCCCATCCGGCGCGGCGTGACGGTGCTGCGCCCCTCCGCCGCGGCCCACCCCGGCCACAACCCACCCTTGGTCGCAGCCTCCTTCAGCCTCAGCGGCGTGGCACGACGGTGCCGGGAACCTTCGACGTGGCCCACCTTGGCTGCGGCCCTTTTTCATTCCCACGCGGTGCAACGACACCGCGCCACCATTGTTTCAAGCTTCAATGAAGACAGACAACAAAAGGGAGGAGGATCGGTCATGTTTGTGCGGTCCGACTTCATCCCATTATATCCATTAGAAGCAGCCAATCATTTAACAATGATGTTTTTTAGATAATACTTGAACAAATAATTGAACGAAGAATTAACCCCTAACACTTAGTAGTTCATTGTCGCATGTTCGTCCTCAAGGGGGTTAAGGCGTCAGCATCGCTTTCTGACTCCGATATTCGAAAGGCATCGAAGAAGAAGAAGTTTTGTCGGCATTATTCGTTCTTCGCTAGGGAAGAAGTCCATCAGAGGTTTGCGAGAGAGTCCTCCTATTTCTTTCCTCCACACTTTCTCGGTGTTCCAAAATATAAAGAAGCACATCGCATCGTTTCCATAATTGTGTCATTAAAGCATCGTTACACTATGAGTTCAATGAACCATTAATGAGCCTCATTGATGTGCGTCTTCACCACCCTGTCACCGCCCCACCACCCAAAAAGGGAGAAGGAAAAATCAAATAATTCATTTAAATTATATTATTATTTTTCTCAAAAGGTCTAAAAATAACTTTTTCTCTCGACCCTTGCCGGCCGAAGTTAAGCTTCGCCTAAGCGAATCCTGGCGCTGATAATACATTGGTGCCCTTGGATTTTAATTCTGAGCACTGATTCAAAAGTTAGAAAAACCCCGCTCGTTTGTTCACTGAACATACACGAGATAAACTTAGATAATTGATTCCGAGCACATTGGGACTCAGAATCAAGCATCGCCAGAAACTGCATCCTTGTAAAATCCCAAAGAATTATTTTTTAAAAATATTTCTTTGAAATTTACGGGTCTTTACAATACTAAGTCAAAAATGGATGGGAATAATATCCCCCCATCACCAACATTCCCATACCCATGTCCATCCTAATCATCATGATCATCATCATCATCATCATCAACATCTTCAGCAGCCTCTTCACCAACATCAGCATAAGCAACATCCTCACCACCAATAGCTCTATCCCCACCACCTTCGTTTCCACTAAAACCCTCATTGGCATCACCTGATACATCATTTAAAGAGTGAATTGATTCCATATATTATTTAAAAGTAGAAAAACCTTCTGATCGAAGATACTGACTCAAAACTGCAATAGATGTCATAAAATGTTCGGTCATAAGCTTACTTCTTTCACGCTCTTCTAATTTTTTTATTTTCCTCATTTGATTCAGCATGAGAAATTTCTAGCTCAGAGGTCTGGGATGATTGAGAGGATCCCGAATGATGACCAATAATTTGAGGGTACAATGTTTTTTTCTGATCGACACCATACTCTACCCGGGTGCTCCTCACCTAATACCTAACATAAATGATCATGTGGCCCGAAGATGTCATCTTTATTACCATTGAGGGCCTCTAAGGAATACTGTTGAAATTATAAACATATTAAATTATTAATTTTGTATAAATAATTACAATATATATAAAAAACCTTACAGATTTATATTGTGTTTTTCATTTACTGTACTTCCATCCATTTTCATTCTACGGGAGAAAAATAATTTGGCACGACGTACAAGACCATCGATGCCGAATTTAGCTTTCTAAAAATGATAAATTCAAAAATCTAGATTAGTACCATATATGAGAAATGAAAAAATCTGACCGATGTCTATTCAATAAAATTTTCAGTATAACAACCTGTAAAACCTCGCAATACCTGGTTAAAGTACCTGGTTCTTTTCATGATCAGGCATTATAGTGCGCCCAATGTGTGCAAATATGTCATTGAATCATTATTCTTTATGTTTTTCTCTGACACTTCCTAAAAAATTCCAATATAAGTAATAAGAGTTACATTTTATATGTCAACCATTAATGATTGAGATTACCTTAAACATAGCACTCTTCCAATGTGAAATCATTTTTTCATATTGATGTTTTGGCTAGTTGATGAATATGGGTACCCCCTCTAAGTCAGTACCATTGGTGATCTTCCAACCAATATAAAACTCATGCTTGTATGAGTGCCAGAACTCCACAACATCCATCAACCTTACTGTCTTAGCAGCTTCTCCACTGGGAAAGTTAAACCGAATATGCAATGAACATGTTATTTCATTTAAATACACTAATCATATAGATATGAATTTATATAATTTTCTTACCCATATTTGTTTCCCATTCTTTTTCCTTAATCTCTCTTCTGATACGTCTCCATGACACCGGTTCCACCGGAATGATATCGTGATACGTCTCCAGGACACTGGTTAAACCATATCTCCAATTTTCAGTGTCAAGCATAAAATTAATAAATTCATAGGGGATGCATCTTATAGAGAACATTCATGATGTATCATTTTCTCATAAAACCATAGGGTACTATGTGTTCACATACATAGTACCAATCAAGTTGTTAAATGACATAACGAACTAGTTTAGTTTTGTAGAATCATTAATCCTTGTTTAATTGAGTGTTTTATCTAGTTATATTTGTAGTTGGGTGACATAGGTTTTTGCGTAATCAAGTTCATCCCAATGCTCAAGATGAATTCCTGGAGACTTAGGTATTTTGACATGCTAATTGATTGTGTTTTGGATTTCTGTGTGTTCTTTGACATGTGTGAGCATAACATGGAGGTGTGGAAAACATGAAATTAAATTGGTTTTGATCTAGAGTTGTTGTTAGTTTCTAGTCAGAATCTATTTTTGATTTCTAGAACACTCATAAGGTGAAGATATTCATGTTGGTTCTGGTAAACAAAATGTTTCCTTCCGAGTAGAAGGAACTCCACCAAAGAGGATCATTTGGAAATGGTTTGTCTTACTTGAATTCCATTAAGTTTTTCATGTTTTCAAACGTTTCGGTGATTTCTTGGAAGCATGAATTTATGTGGATGGTGGATTATGAAACCTCTCAAAATAGATTTGGTTTTTGATGGTATTTGGTTTTGAAATATTATGTGATCGTGAGATACCTTGGGTGGTAAAGGATTGGGGCTGATTAATGGCAATGCATTGGAAAATGAAGCCTAGATTCTTTCAAGAATATTACATGGAGTGGTACTATTGTTCTTTTTTCTTTTGGAATTCTTGGTTTATACTTAGTTTACTCATTTAAATGAGACAACCATGTCCCCAATCTTGACATAATCCTTAATGCATTAATAGGGTGTCGGTCTTACGCCACACTGATGTTTTAATGTCATTCGTCTTGAGATATAATCTATATCTGGTTCCATATTGGACACATTTTTTTCTTTGATATTTGGTTAGTCCTGAGTGAAACCAGGATTCTCAGGTAGGAACGCCTTAGATAGAGTATAGTACACCAGTAATTCTCCTTGACATGACCTCTAGAGGAATGCCACTCTGGGATCAGTCATTATTTTTATGTGGAAATTGTGGCCATGTGCCAACATCCCTCTCATAAATAAAAAGTATGGACTACCTTGGTTAATTCTTAACAGTCCAGTTTAACGAATATGAGGTTACCTCAGACTTATGTTCGGGCTCAGATTAGTTGGTTTAAAATGGTAATGATTATTGTGGGATGGATATAAATTCGACCATTTTTCATGCTGGGGTGTGACAGATTAAATTATAAGGTGATGAATATACCATGTAACATCAATAGAAGTTTGGTATGAGCTTTTGTTGTAACACCCCAAGCTTCTATGGTACGCTTCTCTTTGAATAATGCGATAGCGTGTGTTGTACGCAACACCGAGTTCTAACAACCAATCAAACTAGCCGTTATGAATAGTAATACCTACTTTTTAAAATTATATATATTTTATATTTCAAAATGGACTTCATTTTTGGATTCGGAATATCCAATTTAGCCTAAGGTGAAATTTTGGTACTTTTCGGATAACTTTCATATTTTGATGAGTAGTGAAAATTACTAAATTTTAATTAAACAACTTTTTTAATCAAAATAATTAATAGTGATAAATTATGAATTTTAGTAGTTTTAAAGTATATTTAGAATATATTTTTACCATTTAATATAATTTTGGTCATTGGACATAATTTTACAATTAAACCGAACATAAACAAGTGTCAATCTTTTGATAGTTATTATCTCTTAAAAACACGTTTTTTGTTTTCACAGCGGGAATTAATTTTAAATTAATTTCTGCCACTTCTATGTTTTGAATTTAGGAAAATGGATTCCATATTTGGAATCAGTATGTTCAGATTGTGTAAATAGGTAACTTATATTTTTAGGAATTTTGAATAATTACTGCGGTAAATATTTTATTTACCATGATCAAGGGTAAATCCGGTAAATAAGGGTTAAACAAATAATATTATAATAATACTCAATTACCCTAAAACGTGTCTTAACCCTATTGGTTGAAAATGGTCGACCATGGGCATCTTTGGGTCGATTTTGGGACCCCATGGATTTACTTGTAAGTGATAATGACACTTTATTTTAATTTAGTTAAAATGAATACAAAAATGACACAAGCATATATATTTTAGCAAAACAATTGTTACATAGGGTTATATATGTTGGATTTTATATTATAAATATTCATTAGAAATATAAAAATATTTAATACATAATTATATTTTATTTATAATTTTTAGACATTATAAAATTTATTTTATTTATGACACAATGATGATGTAGTAATTACTATAATAGTGAACAATTAAAATAATTGATATTATAAATACCCAAATAAATATAATATGAAATTTTTAATGTATTAAACTAATTTTCTAGGATAATATGATATATTAGGATTGATTTAATTGACTTTTTTCGAAGTAATCAATCTGTTATGAGGGTCACAAAAATCAACTACTGAATAGTGTCAAAATTGACATAAAAGAGTTCTTAAAAAAATATTATATTATTAATTGATATTAAATTCCTAAAAATCTAAGGTTCGGCCAAGAGACATATATCATGATAGGTTCATCATTAATCGACCACTTGGGGGTCGCTTGGATGTATGTAGTAAGTTTATTAACCATATTATATGAAAATACAAAGAGACATTGTAAAAGTGAAACTAATTAACTTAGAGTTAATACTTAATGATAAGGTTAATATAAGTACCCAAACCTGTCTAAATTCTATTGGTTGAGTTGTTTTCGACCCATACCCACCTTAACCTTTGAATCTTCAACTTATGAGCCATTGGAAACCGAATATGAATTTATTATAAACTAATATCTCTAGCTTTTCCAAAGGTGCCCCTCACCCCTCTTATAAAAGGGCACTCCTCCTTCTCATTTATTCACACCTTCAAAGCCTTTTGGTTCGACCAAACTCTGCCCATATACTCTCCCAACATCCCTCACTAAAACCTAGAGGCCTTAGTTTGATCAGAAAGCCAACCTAAGGAGCCCTTTTGATCAAATCAAAAGGAAGAACCGGAAAAAGAGGTAATGTTTTCACCACCCCTTTTCAAGTTCCTTTCTTCTTGCACTTCTTCTTTCTTTGTTCTTACCATTATAAAATAATAACTCCAGTATCTCACATATACTGTGATGTTATTATAAATATGGTACAACCATATTCAGTATTCTATCCACCCTTTGAATAACATGTCACCATACGTGCGTACGTACGGCTTACCGTCTCCACGTCGTGGTGTAATTGTTATTCAATATATTATTATTTTGGATGGGTATAATAATGATGTGTAACTCATGTAAATAATAAATATAACATGTTAATGATTCTGTATATATGATATACCATCCATTTATATATTATTTTAATATCAAAAGAATGATATTGTCGCTCGTGCGTACGTACGGACTACCGTCTCCACGAACGCGATGAGATTCATTCTCCATCGTATCCATTCAAGTATAATTATCATTTGATGATTTAAAAATGATGTTTAAGGACTTTATATCATTCTGGATATGAATAAGATACAACAAACATGGATTATGTAACAAAACATATAAAAGAAAATGAGTAAGTTAACACCCGAAACGACGATAATTCTAAGATATTATTAACAAATCAATGTTAAAAGATCATATATGATATCATATTAATATATATGATTCTTGTATAATTTAATAACAATTATTTCACCATTATACAGGAGATTAACTTACCTCAACCAAGGAAAAGTACAAGGTAAGGGTTATTTCACAATCTCTTCATTAGCCGAGGTTGTTTATACGTAATAATATACTGGGATCTCTTTATCATCCACATCCATGTTTCTTAAAAATGTATTTCAAAAGATTTTTACTATTTACTAGAATATGAGTTAAAGTCATTTATACCCTTTTTGACTTTTATAAGTGGTTTATAAAGGAATCTTTCAGTCGTTTTCAAAACAAGGTCCTTTTTAACCTTTTCGACAGAATTAAGGTAAGAATGTTTTTTTAACTTATACGGAGGGTGCGACTATTTTCCACCGTTATAAAATCTTCAAAGCTTCCTTTACAAGATTATAAGAATATTTTCAAATTAAATGTTTTATTTTATAATTATTTGATTTTTAAATGATTAAAAAAATAGATATTTCTATCAAGTATATGAAAATCCAGTGCAAATGTATACGTATTTAACGCAAGCTCCAAAATGTTTTTAGAAAACCCGACTCTCGAGTGTGCTAGACAGGAAGGGATTGGGAGTGGACCCATCATGGCCTGTAATTAGTCGAGCAGTCTCAAAACTAGTTATTTTGTTTTCATAAGCTTGCATAATGTTTTCATAAAAACACTGGAGTATATTTGAGTAATTTTAAATGTAAGTATCTTCTAAAAAAATTGCATCGGTAGGTCTCATGAGACAAACTAGGGTCTTGGCACAAGGCCTTGACAAAATATTATTTGTAGTCTTGGAAAGAGGCCTTGCCTATGTGGTTATGATAGTCTGTCATTATGCATTCCAACATTATGAAAGTGGTTAGTGATTTTGCATGTGATTATTCAATTAGTAGAATATCCATGTGAATGAGTAAATGGCATTATTTTATTTTATTTATACCATACAATGTTGAATGTTCTAGTTTGAAAGGCTGTTGTTTAGTTATACATTTCCCTAAATGTTTATTCTCATTTATGAAAGTTTCCGCTATATTGTTATCCTTACTGGGCATTTGAGCTCACCCCTTTTCTATGTTTTATTTTTCCCATGAAGTGAAGAAGTAAATTATGAATGACCTGCAGGGATATTATGTGGGGATATGAGTGTGGATTATGGAGACATTATGTTGTTGTAGTAGTTTTTCATTTTATGATGTAATGTAAAACTTATGAATATATCTAGTATTTCCAAGGCTACTAAACCAATCGGTCTTTTGAGATTTGATCTTTCTTGTGATCATGCCAATGTTATGTAATAATGCACCGACTCTGGGTAAATAGGGTCGGGGCGTTACAGTTGGTATCAGAGGATGTTTAGTACAAACCTTGGAAGCTAGATTTAGATAAACTCTGATTAGAGCACTAGACCTAAGATGAACATTGAGGATTAGTGTAGAAGAACTTCCTAGAATTTTGGTATTGTAGGGATTTTGTGAGTTTTCCGAGCAATACATCCCTGTCTGGATATGAGCAGGTAGAGGCGGCTCTGGCACAGATGTACCTAGGGGTAAAACCCGAAAACACCGCTTTGAGCTAGACTCGAATGGGAACTGGTGCACGACAACGGGCCTTGCTGCACTCTTGGTTACGACACTCCCGGGGGATATGCTTAGGATAATTCTCATTTTCTTTACAATCCATTATGAAGGGTTTATGAGTATATACATCCTCAAAGGAGACATTTTTATGATTATGGATTATATCCATAAATAGTTCAATTTATATTAAGTCTATTATAAGTATGGGATTATGTATTTTGATTCATAAACTGATCTAGTTTATGCCATTGTTTAGAAATGGTGCCTAGTGGAAGAAATGGAAACCCTATCAATGCACGCACTCCATGTAGGGATTTCCCTCCTCAAGATAATTATAGTGGAGCCAGTGATGCAACTGGTGCCAATCAGCTAATCACCATACTGGGACAACTTACTCAGGTTATGAATAATAACCTTACCCGTATGGAGCACCCTGATCCGTAGCGTGGAGAATCAATGTTAGATCGATTCATGAGGCAACAACCACCAACGTTCAATGGGAGTACAAATCCCTTAGTAGCTGAGCAATGGATATTTTCCCTAGAGAAAATATTTCAGGCTTTGGGGAGCAGTGAAAGGGAAAAAGTTATCATGGCAGTTTACCGCCTCACTGGAGATGCTGATCAATGGTGGTCATTGATTCAAAATACAATGGAAGATGATGAAGTATCAAATATGGAATGGAGGGAGTTCAAAGATCTGTTTTTAGAAAAATACTTTCCTCGCGACCATCGAGCAGATATGGAAAGGCAATTTCTAAGTCTGAGACAGAAGGAGGATGAGAATGTCAAAATGTATGAGGCTAACTTTACAAGGTTAGCGAGGTATGATGGAGATTATATTCGCAACCCAAGAAGTAATATTGATCGTTTCTTTGATGGGTTAAAACCATTTCTCCGTCGAGCGTTAGTCTCACAATCCTTTTCATCATACGAAGACATTGTCTCATGTGCTATCAAGACCGAAAAGGAATTCTCTAAGTATTATGACTTTAAAGCAAAGCAAGAGAAGAAGAGGCCTGCTGATCAATCTGGGAATGGAAATAAGGGGAAGAAAGGAAAGGTTGAATATCCATCATGTGGTAAATGTGGGAAGAAACACCCTGATGCTTGCTTGAAGGGAATGGGAGTCTGTTACAAGTGTGGTGAAAAAGGCCACCAAGCTCGTGATTGCAAAAGGAATAAAGAAGCCACCAACGTTCAGTGCTATAATTGCAGGGAGATGGGACATTATGCGAATGAATGTCCTAAGCGTCAGGAGAACTTACCTCAGAAAAGGCCAAGGGATCAAGGCCAGGCTTATGCTATCACTACTGCAGAGGTAGAAGCTCCAAAAGACGTGGTGGCAGGTAATTTAATGGTTTATTTAAGTTTAGCAAATGTATTATTTGACTCTGGATCGTCGCATTGTTTCATATCTTCCCAGTTTGCTAAGAAAATTAGATATTTCCAATTTGATTTAATAAGGGAGTTGTCAGTTAAAACTCCTAAGGGAAGTATCATTACAACAAAGTTTTGTGAATCAGTCCCCATTAGAGCACATAAATTTTCTTTATCTGCTGATCTCATCGTCATACCTATGATTGAGTTTGATATAATCCTCGGTATGGACTGGCTTTCGGACTATGATGCGAAGATTTATTGTAAGAAGAAAGAGGTTACGATTCGTGATGATAATGATAAGGAACACCTTATCTTTAGAGCAGAATCGTCACCACCTAATTCTTATTTAGATCCACCCCCAGTAGCTCAACTTAATTCAATTATTGGGGAGGAAGAGAATGAAATAACTGTCGGTGAGGAAAGGAATGTTCAAATAGAGGATGTACCTGTTGTGAAAGAATTTGTAGATGAATTTCCGGAAGATTTACCTGGACATCCTCCAGAACGAGAAGTTGAGTTTTCCATTGATTTGATTCCTGGATCAAGGCCTATATCGAAGACCCCTTACAGAATGGATACTATAGAGTTAGTCGAACTAAAGAAACAACTAGAGGAATTGAGTAATAAAGGATTTATTCTCCCTACTATTTCTCCATGGGGAGCCCCTATTCTTTTTGTTAAAAAGAAAGATGGATCTATGAGGTTATGTATCGACTACAAGGAGATCAATGCTATAACGATAAAGAAAAAGTATCCCCTACCTCGTATTGATGATTTATTTGACCAACTGCATGGAGCTCAATAATTTTCAAAGATTTAACTTCGATTTGGATACCATCAGTTGTGTGTGAAGAAGGAAGACATTCCGAAGACAGCATTTCGAACAAGGTACGGGCATTACGAGTTTACTGTAATGCCGTTTGGATTGACTAATGCACCCTCTGTATTCATGGATCTGATGAATAGATTTTTCAAGGAGTATCTCAATGAATTTGTGGTGGTATTTATTGATGATATCTTGGTATACTCCAAAACCTCAGAAGATCATGAAAATCACTTGCGCATTATCTTGAAGACTCTGAGGAGGCATTAATTATATGGGAAGTTTTGCAAGTGTGAATTCTGGCTTCATAAGATTTCTTTTCTTGGCCATATTGTCTCTAAAGATGGAATCTCTATTGATCCTTCTAAGACCAAGGCAATCCAAGAATGGCCAGCACCTACGAGTATAACTGAGGTACGCAGTTTTATAAGTTTGGCAGGTTATTATCGACGTTTCGTCAAGAATTTTGCCCGATTGGCTAACCCGTTAACGAAGCTCACACGTAAAGGGGTTAAATTTGTTTGGACAAAAGAGTGTGAAGAATGTTTTGAAGAACTGAAGAAAAGATTAGTCAATGCTCCTATATTGACTCTACCATCAGGGAATGATGGGTTCGTTATTTATAGTGATGCATCAAAGAAAGGACTTGGCTGTGTCCTTATGCAGAATGATAGAGTTATTGCCTATGCATCACGACAGTTGAAAATTCATGAAAAAAACTATCCTACTCATGATCTCGAGTTAGCAGCTGTGATCTTTGCTTTGAAGATATGGAGGCACTGCCTCTATGGTGAAAAATGTGAGATTTATACTGATCAAAAGAGTTTGAAGTATATTTTCTCACAAAAAGAACTCAACATGAGGCAAAGGAGATGGCTTGAATTACTCAAGGATTATGATTTTACGATACACTACCACCCGGGGAAGGCAAACAAGGTGGCAGATGCTTTGAGTAGAAAAGACCATGGAGTTTTGAACAATATGAGAATTGAAAGGGATCCAATTTTCATGGATCTAGTGAAGATGGACATGGGAATAACCAGGGAAGGTGAAACGTCAATGCTTTTTAAATGGTTGCCAAACCATCTTTACTAGAAAGGATTAAGAGTTCTCAGACCGATGATGAAGAATTACAAAAGAAGATTAAAGCTGTGAATGGTGGGAGATTGAGAGACTTTGTGTATGAAGATGGAATTTTGAAATTCGGGAAGAGACATTGTGTTCCCGATTTACCTGATCTAAAAAGGGAATTGCTGGATGATGCTCATAGTTCCAATTTCTCTATACACCCTGGGAGTACAAAAATGTATAGAGATTTGAAGGAACATTTTTGGTGGGACAACATGAAGAGGTAGATTGCTGATTTTGTGTCAAGATGTATGGTTTGTCAACAAGTGAATGCTGGAAGGCAACAGCCTGGAAGAGTCATGTAACCTCTTCCCATACCAGAGTGGAAATGGGACAATATTACGATGGAATTTGTCATGGGGCTACCAAAGACTCCTAGAAGGAATGATGCAATATGGGTTATTGTTGATCGTCTTACCAAGTCAGCACATTTTCTTTCTATAAGAGAAGATCTACCCCTGGAACGTCTAGCAAGACTATATATTAATGAAGTTGTGAGACTTCATGGAGTACCCTTATCAATTGTTTCTGATCGTGATCCCGGTTTTACTTCAAGATTTTGGAAAAGTCTTCAGAAATCCCTGGATACTGAACTTCATTTGAGCACTGCTTACCACCCTCAGACAGATGGACAATCAGAACGGACTATTCAGACCTTAGAAGACATGTTGAGATCTTGCTCACTTGACTTTCAGGGTATGTGGGATCAATATTTACCACTGGTAGAATTTTCCTATAACAATAGATTCCATTCGAGTATTCAGATGGCACCATATGAAGCGTTATACAGAAAGAGATGTCGTACACCAACCTGTTGGGATGACGTTGGTGAGAGAAAAATTGTAGGCCCAGAACTGGTGGAGGAAACAGTGGAAAAGGTGAAAGTAATCCAAAATCACATCAAAGCAGCTCAAAGTAGACAGAAGAGCTATGCCGATAATCGAAGGAAGGATTTGGAATTTCAAGTCGGTGATCATGTTTTCCTGAAGGTATCTCTGTGGAAGGGAGTCATACGTTTTGGTATGAAAGGTAAATTGAGTCCCAGGTACATCGGATCTTTCGAAATTCTAGAACGAATTGGGGTTGTAGCTTACCGATTGGCAATGTCGCCAAGTCTCTCCAAAGTTCACGATGTGTTCCACGTATCTCTGTTGAGTAAATACATGCCTGATCCAACGCATGTACTCACCTATGAGGAATTAGAACTGGAACCCGATCTTTCCTATTGTGAAGAGCCCGTCAGGATTTTTGATACGAGAGAACAAGTACTGAGAAACCGGACGATGCGTCTGGTAAAGGTTTTGTGGAGAAACCATAAGATGGAAGAGGCAACGTGGGAACCCGAGGAACTTATGATGAAGAACCACCCAAGTCTTTTCATGCGATAGTATTATAGAAATTTCGAGGACGAAATTATTTGAAGGAGGGGAGAATGTAACACCCCAAGCTTCTACGGTACGCTTCTCTTTGAATAATGCGATAGCGTGTGTTGTACGCAACACCGAGTTCTAACAACCAATCAAACTAGCCGTTATGAATAGTAATACAAACTTTTTAAAATTATATATATTTTATATTTTAAAATGGACTTCATTTTTGGATTCGGAATATCTAATTTAGCCTAAGGTGAAATTTTTGTACTTTTCGGATAACTTTCATATTTTGATGAATAGTGAAAATTACTAAATTTTAAATAAAAACAACTTTTTTAATCAAAATAATTAATAGTGATAAATTATGAATTTTAGTAGTTTTAAAGTATATTTAGAATATATTTTTACCATTTAATATAATGTTGGTCATTGTACATAATTTTACAATTAAACCGAACATAAACAAGTGTGAATCTTTTGATAGTTATTATCTCTTAAAAACACGCTTTTTGTTTTGACAGCGGGATTAATCTTAAATTAATTTCTGCCACTTCTGTGTTTTGAATTTAGGAAAATGGATTCCATATTTGGAATCAGGATGTTCAAATTGTGTAAATAGGTAACTTTTATTTTTAGACATTTTGAATAATTACTGCGGTAAATATTTTATTTACCATGGTTAAGGGTAAATCCGGTAAATAAGGGTTAAAAAAATAATATTATAATAATACTAAATTACCCTAAAACGTGTCTTAACCCTATTTGTTGATACATGGTCGACCATGGTCATCTTTGGGTGGATTTTGGGACCCCATGCATCCACTTGTAAGTGATAATGACACTTTATTATAATTAAGTTAAAATGAATACAAAAATGACACAAGCATATATCTTTTAGAAAAACAATTGTTACATAGGGTTATATATGTTGGATTTTAGATTATAAATATTCATTAGAAGGATAAAATGATTTCCTACATAATTATATTTTATTTATAATTTTTAGACATTAAATAATTTATTTTCATTATGACACAATGATGATACAATAATTACTATAATAGTGAAAAATTAAAATAATTCATATTATAAATACCCAAATAAATATAATATGAAACTTTTAATGAATTAGAATAATTTTATATGATAATATGATATATTAGGATTGATGTAATTGACTTTTTTCGAAGTAATCAATCTGTTATGAGTTTCACAAAAATCAACTATTGAATAGTGTCAAAATTGACATAAAAGAGTTCTTAAAACAAATATTATATTATTAATTGATATTAAATTCCTAAAAATCTAAGTTTCGGCCAAGAGAATTATATCATGATAGGTTCATCATTAATGGACCACTTAGGGGTCTCTTAGATGTATTTAGTAAGTTTATTAACAATATTATATAAAAATACAAAGAGACATTGTAAAAGTGAAACTAATTAACTTAGAGTTAATACTTAAAGATAAGGTTAATATAAGTACCCAAACCAGTATAAATTCTATTGGTTGAGTTGTTTTCGACCCATCCCCACCTTAACATTTGAATAGTCAACTTATGATCCATTGGAAACCGAATATGAATTTATTATAAACTAATATCTCTAGCTTTTCCAAAGGTGCCCCTCACCCCTCTTATAAAAGGGAAGTCCTCCTTCTCATTTATTCACACCATCAATGCCATTTGGTTCGGCCAAACTCTGCCCAAATACTCTCCCAACATCCCTCACTACAACCTAGAGGCCTTAGTTTGATCAGAAAGCCAACCTAAGAAGCACTTTTGATCAAATCAAAAGGAAGAACCGGAAGAAGAGGTAATGTTTTCACCACCGTTTTTCAAGTTCCTTTCTTCTTCCACTTCTTCTTTCGTTGTTCTTACCATTCTAAAATAATAACTCCAGTATCTCACATATACTGTGATGTTATTATAAATATGGTACAACCATATTCAGTATTCTATCCACCCTTTGAATAACATGTCACCATACGTGCGTACGTACGGCTTACCGTCTCCACGTCGTGGTGTAATTGTTATTCAATATATTATTATTTTGGATGGGTATAATAATGATGTGTAACTCATGTAAATAATAAATATAAATGTTAATGATTCTGTATATATGATATACCATCCATTTATATATTATTTTAATATCAAAATAATGATATTGTCGCTCGTGCGTATGTACGGACTACCGTCTCCACGAACGCGATGAGATTCATTCTCCATCGTATCCATTCAAGTATAATTATCATTTGATGATTTATAAATGATGTTTAAAGACTTGATATAATTCTTGATATGAATAAGATACAACAAACATGGCTTATTTAACAAAACATATAAAAGAAAATGATTAAGTTAACACCTGAAACGACGATAATTCTAAGATATTATTAACAAATCAATGTTAAAAGATCATATATGATATCATATTAATATATATGATTCTTGTGTAATTTAATAACAATTATTTCACCATTATACAGGAGGTTAATCTACCCCAACCAAGGAAAAGTACAAGGTAAGGGTTATTTCACAATCTCTTCATTATCCGAGGTTGTTTATACGTAATAATCTACTGGGATCTCTTTATCATCCACATCCATGTTTCTTAAAAATGTATTTCAAAACATTTTTACTATTTACTAGATTATGAGTTAAAGTCATTTATACCCTTTTTGACTTTTATAAGTGGTTTATAAAGGAATATTTTGGTCGTTTTCAAAACAAGGTCCTTTTTAACCATTACGACAGAATTAAGGTAAGAATGTTTTTTTAACTTATACGGCGGGTGTGGCTATTTTCCACCGTTATAAAATCTCCAAAGCTTCCTTTAAAAGATTATAAGAATATTTTCAAATTAAATGTTTTATTTTATAATTATTTGATTTTTAAATGATTAAAAAAAGAGATATTTCTATCAACTATATGAAAATCCAGTGCAAATGTATACGTATTTAACGCAAGCTCCAAAATGTTTTTAGAAAACCCAACTCTCGAGTGTGCTAGACAGGAAGGGATTGGGAGTGGACCCATCATGGCCTGTAATTAGTCGAGCAGTCTCAGAACTTGTTATTTTGTTTTCATAATCTTGCTTAATGTTTTCATAAAAACACTGGAGTATATTTGAGTAATTTTAAACGTAAGTATCTTCTAAAAAAATTCATCGGTAGGTCTCATGAGACAAACTAGTGTCTTGGCACAAGGCCTTGACAAAATATTATTTGTAGTCTTGGAACGAGGCCTTGGCTATGTGGTTATGATAGTCTGGCATTATGCATTCCAACATTATGAAATTGGTTAGTGATTTTGCATGTGATTATTCGATTAGTAGAATATCCATGTGAATGAGTAAATGACATTATTTTATTTTATTTATTCCATAAAATGTTGAATGTTCAAGTTTGAAAGGCTTTTGTTTAGTTATACATTTCCCTAAATGTTTATTCTCATTTATGAAAGTTTCTGCTATATTGTTATCCTTACTGGGCATTTGAGCTCACCCCTTTCCTATGTTTTATTTTTCCCAGGAAGTGAAGAAGTAAATTATGAATGACCTGCATGGATATTATGTGGGGATATGAGTGTGGATTATGGATACATTATGTTGTTGTAGTAGTTTTTCATTTTATGATGTAATGTAAAACATGTGAATATATCTAGTGTTTCCAAGGCTACTAAACCAATCGGTCTTTCGAGATTTGATCTTTCTTGTGATCATGCCAATGTTATGTAATAATGCACCGACTCTGGGTAACTAGGGTCGGGGCGTTACATTGGTGAATGTTTTCGAGCTAAATTTATGACGCCTTAGAGGATGGAATCATTGTTCAGTTTGAAATATGACAGTTTTCTAAGGAGAAGATCTTGATAATAGTTAGTCTTATGTGGATTGAACTATTTGACCTATTGTTTGATGAATTTTTTTGGTTAAGAACCACTTTAGACACGTCTTTATGTGAAGGTGAAAGTGGTGTAATCGTCGGATGTGTCTTTCAAGGAAAGCACCCATGATCTATTTAATCATGGTCTATTCGAATTCAAAAAATTATTTTTTATTAGGTTGTTTTCATTACCTTTTATGTAATTGAGTTCATCTCTTTAAAAAAACACATAAGGATCATAATTAGTAAACTTAGAACGTTCCTTGTAGGAAATTTTGAGAGTAGAGGTATTGTGGATCAAAAATGGACCTCTCTAATGATAAGTCCTATGGTGGGGAGCACCATGGATACAATCTTAAAGAGATAAGTTCATGATTATGTCTCCAGCTTAATGGTATCAAGTAGGTACCTTCTCAGTTCTTCATTTGGAAAATTAATGTTGGATTGAGATTTTATGGCTTATGTGTCGTGTGATTAAGTGGACACTTTTTGGTGCATTGGATGTTGGGAAATATAAAAAGTCTGTTTAATTGATGCATCAAGACCATTTTAGGACAGTTTATGTTTTCCCAGTTCCTTATGGCTTCTTAGTGATGAGAATTTCTAAAGTGGGGAGGTTGTAATGACCCATGTTTTTATCCATGGTAAATTTCAGGGGAATGTGAACTTTTTCATGTATTAGATGTGACATTTTTAGAACCTTATTTTAGAATATAATTATAATAGTTACAACAACTTTATGTTTTTTTCTTTGGATTTTGTAAAGGTATGAGGGGTCCCTTAGGTGTCTCATTGAGATTCAGGAGCTTTGGGATCTAAAATATCATGTTTGGAGGGTTTAAAGAAGGTGTATAGTTTGTATGAAACTGTGCATCCCTCAGCAGTAAACTATGTGTTTTCAGTAATGGAAAAAAATTCCCCACACTGGTTGTGCAAGGTTCACCCAAACATTGCACATGCCATGCACACTTAGTTTAAAATGGAAAGTGTTATATCATTTTTATCATGTGGTTGGTGCCCAGTTTGGCTAACTATACAACCCAAACCATGTGATCTGTTATTTATGAAATTAAATTAAAATTAAATTTATAATCTAAGATACCCCCTCCCTTATCCTTCCCAACATCACGCCATCCCCCCTCCTATCATCCATGGTCACGTGCCCCTCCCTCCTTTGATCTCTCATTCTATGTCATTGCACATGCTTTCCTTTGAGATTCGACATCCTCACCTTGAGGTAAGACCTCTAGATCCCTTTTCCTCACTTGGATGGACCATTTTCCCACTCCCCATCACTCATTGTCATTTTCCAGTTCTTTGGGATTTACACCAATTCTATGGCTTTCTACTGGTCTCTCTATTTGGAATTATATATGTTTCAGGGATCATCATCAAAGATGATTCACATAGATCCTTTTTTATTTTCCAACACTATTTTAGGTAATATTTTCTCCCACTACTTTGTGTGGCCCAATTTTATTTAGGTTATTTTTGTGGTTTTCGAGTTTCTATTTTTATCTGGAGTGTTTTTAGTCATCCTTGAGGCAGTTTCGTGTCTCCATATGTAAATTTGACTTAATACGTATGCATTGGTAAGAATATATGTGTGTGTGTGTGTGTTCCCCAATAATATATATATTCTCTTACAGAGGTATGAATTTATATATTGGGGCTTTGTGGGTATATGTATATACATGAAAAATTTATACGTTTGTAAGTGTAAATAGTTATATGAATATATGAGTGTATATATAAGGATCCCTTTATACATATTCATGTTCATGGGAATATGTACAAAGGGTCTAGGTTTCCTAATGAATATGTGAAGAAGTATATACTAGAGGGTGGGAAAGAGAAGATTTTAGTGGACACTAATGAAAACATTAAGTGCTGAATTGTTTGACTTGGCCATTTTCTTCTTGAGGTAGGATCCCTTTCCCTTTTTCCTTTATTTAGATGAATTCATTTATTACTCATTTTTCACAACTAATTGGAAATTGATTAGTACTGAATGATTTTAATGATATGTTCTTTTTTTTAATGTGAATAGAATATGACCCTTGAAATGATGTTAAATTTTTCTAAATGAATTTTTGGTAAATAATTTCATGTTTTTCTAATAAAACCCCTTATATTAGGTATGCTATTTTCCAAGATAAAAAGTACTGATTAGTAATTTATATCATGATTTGTTTATGTCAATGAGTTTTCTTATTCCATTATAATAGATTTTAATAAGTGGAATGATGTACATGGCCTCTCTGGCTATTCTTAAATGATATTTCCCTCTTTTTACATGAGTATTATACGGAACCCAAGTCACATCTTAGGGGTGAATCCCTCCTATAGTTATAATTCCCCATGTTAGAAATTTCCATGTTTCCTATGCACCCTCATAAGTGTCCCTTTCAGGCTTCTGAATAAATTATCCATGTTTAGGTAAATTTGAAGAGTTATTTTTGTGAATTGGTCAATGCATGATGTTTTCCCTTCATTAATCAATTGGTTTAATTATATTTTATGGCTTATTAGGGTTGTAAGACCACTCCTTTTATTTTGCTTCATGATGAATTTTCCTTTTGAATTGTTATTCATTGTTTATAATTAAAAATGAAAAAAGGACCATGTGATATATATGTCCACATGTGTTATGTTATAAATGATTCTTCATCTTCTATTTATATATCTATATGAAGAAAATGGATTGGAGGTAATTTCTCATGATAGTTATAATTAAATTATGCCTTTATTAAGGATATGATATGATGGTAATTGACTCATTTACCATGGATCTATCATGCCCACATAAATAGAGTGTTTGAACAGGGGGTCTTACACTAGTGATGCTATATGGGTGTCAGTTTGAGGTTCCACATACCATGATTTGAGTGTTTCTATGGTGGATGACTTTTCATACTGAGTTTTGTTACATGAAATCTCTCACCTTGTTGGGATGTATGGAATGTACCCTATTTCTTGAGCTTTTTGGCACATTTGACTAGTAATGGATGTTAGGGTTATGCCTTGGTCTAGCCAACAACTCTTATTTCAGGTATATTTCCATTATTTTTCGGCACTCACTTTGTTCATATAGGTGGATGTAATATATAACTAAACTATATATAAATTTTTTATTGTATATAATGTTATTGGTCCGAAATCTTATTCCAAAAATGAGCCAAAGTAAGTATAGTCATCCATGTATTTGGTTGAATCCTAAGCTGTCCAGTGTTATTATTTTAGTATTGATTATCGTTTTATGTTACTTGCATACTACTTAATTTATATTTCACAAAATAGATTGGTCTAGAACCTTTTGGTGCTGACCTATTCCGATTTATATCTCACACCCTTCTCGGGGCGATATTTCACTAGGCTACCAGACTAGACCTAATGTGTTGGACCATGGACTATTTATTGAGCTATCTTTCCCATACCTATGCCTTTTTAAAATAAAAATTTGTTCTTAAATCCTATATAAAAAAACCCTTTTTGAGTATTTTTTATTTAGTTTTTCTAAAATAAATACATGTATGTCTAGTTCAAAAATATTTTGAAAAATATGTCCTAAAGGTGGTTGGACCCTTTTGGACATTGGGTATTATTCGTTCTGAAAAAAAGCAGAAAGTAGATTGTCGACTTTCAGGAATTTTTTTGGCAAAGACAGTAAGGCCCTTACTGTAAATCATTCTGTATTTCTGAAATGGGATTTAGGTTTTTCCTTCCCCTTTAGAACATTCTGGATTTATTATGTGGGATTTAGGATCTCCCTTTCCCACATAGAAATAATAATATATTAGTATAACTCATTTTTAATCAACTAATAATAAATATTAGTTAATAATAAATAATAAACAACTCTTAATGTTTACTACTAAATATCACTAATTTACTAATATATATTAGTAATATCTTAAACAATGTTAATAAATACTATTAATTAATAAAAAATAGTATTACATTTTTAATATTTATTAGTTATTAGTTACATATTAATTAACAAATATTTAAAAACTTATTAATATTAGTAATTAATGGTCACATAATTTACTATTAATTAATAAATAAATATTAATAATTTTTTATTAAACAATTAAAAATAAATAATAATATAATTATTAGATATTAATTTATTATTAATTAAGAAATATTTAATTACTTATTAAAAATAGTACTTACTAATTAACTAATTAATTATTAATTTATTAAAATATATTAATTATTATTATTATACAATTCAAATAAATATTTAAATTTATTAATTTGATAGTAAATTTTAGTAATAATTATTTATTTATTAAATTTCATATTATGAATTAATTGTTTGTATATCAGTATTTATTAATTAACTAATTATTGCTAATAAATACTAATTACTAATGAACATTAACTTCTAATAAATATTCATTAAATAAAATGATTTAATATTTAATAACAATATTTTTTTATAAATATTAACTAATATGATTTAATATTTAATAATATTATTTCTAATAAATATTTATTAAATATTATGAATTAATATTTACTAACATTAATTACTAATAAATATTTAATTTTTTTATTTACTAATTAATCATTATTATTATTATACATTATATATTTATTATTTATTATTTTTCTATTCATAATAATATTATTATTAATTATATATTAATTTCTTAATTTCTTATTTATATGTTTTTATTTCTTATTAATTATTTATAAATTAGATAGTTATTTAATAATATTATGTAATAATAATTAATAGTATTAATTGATATTTTTAAAAATATTATTACTCTAAATTAGTAAATTTGTAATTGTTATTTTTTAGTAGATCATATTTATTATTAATTGATAAAAAAATTAATATTAATATTATATCATTAATTTTGTGCAGGAAATAGAGAAACTCAATCTGACATCAGAAATAAAGAATTTTAATTTCATGAAAGAGGGAATATGAATCCCATATCAGAAAAATATACTGATTTCTAGGAAACCCCTCTTATTAAAGGGATCCCTTGGAGAGGTTTTATATCCAAATTCAAGACTTCATTAACGGTAGTAATGTTGGATATTAAATACAAGATATATTATGATGAAATATTTAGATATATATATATATGAACAAAAAAAATTAAATAAAATAATTAAATATTCAAAAAATTATATTTAAAATATATACCCTTTTTATTCTATAAATAGTGTCAAGGGAAATCATTCATTTGACCAAAAATCATCGAAAAAGGTGGCATGACCCATGCATCCTTTCTCCTGAACAAAAAATACCAATAGGTGGTAGGGGACCTTTCACCTTTGGGATATATGTTTTCAAAAAAATTGACATAGAATTATTTAAACAAAATTTTATTCAGAAAAAAAAATTAAAAAAAACTCTAGAACAGATAAATGAATTTTTTAATAAAAAATGTAATTGGTTACATAAATTGGTTTGGATGATAAATCGCTTCATATATCTTATTATATGTGGTTGTGCATTTAGAGGTAGCCGCAAAGTTGGTAGTTTTTTAGATGTTTTCTATTTCGGAACCCATCAGTTGGGATTGATTGTTTGGTATCATATATGTATATATGTGTATTTTCCTTGGGATTTCTATACACACCACACCCTAGTTGAGAACTATGTGACTAACACCCCCTTTGTCACAGGGGAGGGTGTTTATCCCAAACATCATTGTGGGAGGATGGATGGTTGGCCACCCACTCTTCCATGATCCCTCTTACAGGTAGTAATGGCCCATGATTCTTAGGGAGGTGGTGGTTAGTGAGGCACACGTGTGGGCGAGTGAGTTGTGACTTCACATATGTCTTCAGGATGATATGTTTAGTGCCTTCCTAGGTGTCTTCAGGATGAATTGTGTTGTTCATTCCCATGTGTCATGGGGATGTGTTCTGGTTTGTGGCTCAGTTTTCTGCAGACGGGATGTGATGTGGATTATGGCGTAGGTTTATACAGGTGTAATGTGATTTGGTTTTTGTCCTTGTGTCTTTTGGTGGGGTGTTATGTGTTTTGTAGCCCATGTTTCTACAAGCAAGAGGTGGTTTTTGAGGCCAAGGTGTGTGCATGCGGGTTGTAACGTGGTGGATTTAGATGATGTGGGAGTGCTAAGATGTTTTCCATTAGGGTATGAGTGGATAATCTGTGGGAGAGTTATACAGGGTAACCTATCATCAATGTGCATTAAATTTCATTACATGACATGATTTATTTGAATATTGTGCCTTGGTGTTGTTGGAATGGTTAGTATGCCTATTAGGTGCTTCTTGCTTCTGTTGTTTTCTCATATGGGAATTAGTATGATTCTTCCAAATGTGCACAAGAGACTTTGGTTTTCCTGCTAAATATACCTGTATACTCACCATGTTTATATAAAACTATTTTCTTGTTTCTATGAGGATTTAGTAGATTGTGATGGACCCTAATATCTTGGATTTTACAGTTTTGTGTCACTATTTAGATTTACATTTGGTATTTACATTAAAGAATTTTGTACTTGTAACAGTTCTACATAATTCATGCATGTGGTATATTTTTTAGTTTTCATTTATATAGATCATGGAGTTTATTTGGGGTTAAATTATCATATCTCTTGATATTGTTTCCAATAAAGGGAAATTGCCCCCATTTTGTGTTATTTTTATACCCCTTGTGCAACTCACCAACTTGGGGCCTACTAGAGGTGGGCCTCAGTGGGGTCATTTTCTACCTTTCTTCATCTACGCCCTAGAGGGGAATCTTTGGAGGGAGGGGGTCGTGAGAAAATGGTATCATAGATGATGTTTGAGAGATGGGATTTATTTTGGGGTTAGGTATTGTAGGGATTTCATGGGATGGTAGGGAAACAATGTCAGGTGATCTTGGTGCATGACATAGGCCATGCGGGACTTTCCAGGACACAAGATTTTAGGGTCACCCATGATCTGATGCAAGGAATATGAGCCTACAAAACTACCAAGTGATGATACACCATTTGTAGGGTAGAGACCCTAGGAATGGTACATGCATCAAAATGACTTGTGTTCTTATTTCTATTGGGTTGTTTTGGGAAAGTTGAAAGGAATAAAAAAACGAGTTAAATGAGTTAAAATGAATCCAAAATAAAAAATTCCACGCAACTCAATATTAGGAACTATTTTTTTTTTACATTTTATGGTCCTGGTAACTCCCTGAGGGCAGAGTCCCGAGCTCTTATTTCAGGCCTATTGATTTGTAAGAGGAGGGGCTTGTAGGTGACAGAGATTGAGTCTGATTCAGAGGTCCTGGTTAGGGAGGTGCAGGGAAGTTATGGGATTCCTTGGGACCTAACTTACATTATTCGAAGGTGCAAGATAGAAACTATCCATGGAAGATTTATTCATCATAGATGGAGAGAATCTAACTTTGTAGCTGACTCACTGTCTCATTTGGACAGATGGTAGAACTCTCTTTTTGATTATGATAGTCTTTACTCCCTTCCCCTGGAGTGTTTATGTGTGGTTCAAGGGGATGCCCTGGGACTCCACCACTTTTGGCCCCCTTGAAGGGATTTCCATGTTTTTCCTCGTTTTTATTTTAAACTATTAATTAAAAAAAACTTTCAGACCATATACGGCTCTTGGTCATTGTTTGTGTGTGTCTCGAGTAGTTTCGACTCAGCAAGCTGGTCTGGTTGATCAATGGAGGGTTGATCCAATTGAGGAAGATGACCAATTGTAGTGGACATTGCATCATTTTCTCAGTGGTCTTTGGGAAGTAATGAGGGTTTTGTTTAGGAAATGGATATGGAAGGATGGATTGGGAATCTTGAGATCACCTTCAGTTTGATCTAGACCCTGAGAAAGTCTTAGGGTCTATTGGTAGCCCGTTAGATGTGAAGAGTTGCACATTAGTGGAGGATGCATTATCCGGGGGGAGGAAGCAATCATTTTGTGGGTTTTCATTGAGTTTGAATTCTGAGAATATTTCGTTCCATTAACTATGATGGAAAACATGATCCTGAGATACTCTCCCTTTAGTAGGGGTTATGTTATTATGGGATTGTGGGATCACATTCAATAACCTCTTTTGTTTTGCACCAGATCTCTTTTGGGATGCAGAGACTGGTGTGAGACATATTGATGAGGTTCTCTAACATTTGATCTAGTGTGAGGTTACTCCTTTTACATTTATAGTGTACATGGAGGATCAAAATATTGAAGTGGTGATCAAATGGATTCACTCTCAAGGATGTCTACTATGATAGGGAAGCTAGTATATTTCTTTGAGCGGTAGGGTTACCAATGGTTGGTGTCAAGCACCAGGAACATCGATTTTTTGACCAATAGGGAGTTAAACTCATCAGATTTATTTTCGACCTTCTGGTGCTAGTGGTAATCGTGCTCCTCCCATGGGATTTGGGATAATGGGTTTCCTCTATAGATATCACAGCTATCTTCAGAACAAATTTCTCATAGTAATTTGATCTCATTATGGTGGAGGTTGATAGGTTTAGCGCCAACCTCACTAGTAGTTACTAGTGAGATAGTTTCAGTCATAAGGAAAACAGTCTTTTTCTCCCCCAAGGGGGGATAGAGAAAGTGTTTATTAACCTCATAATGTTCCCCTTGTTTAGGGTACTCAATCCTAGAATGTTTGTGTAGGTAGTATTAAGTAGAGGGGAAGAGGATTCAGGTGTGGTCAGTGGCACAAAATAGAGGAGACAGTTCCACTAGGGCCATAAATCATCAAGGGTATGATGAGTTTTTTATTACCCATTTTTATGATTTGTTTGATTCAAGAGATTCAAAATACTTTTTTAACAATCTCTAGCACGTTCTATGGTAACTGATATAGTGGGTCTTCTTGTTCCCCTAGTGTTGAGTACTCCATTCGGAGGATATAACATATTGTTTGATGTGTGTTGGGAATGTAGACTGATGATGTGACCACATCAGTCCCAAGATGATATATTATTTCTAAAATTTAATCAATATGATATATTTATCATCAATTACTATTTGTATTACTTTCATGTTGTTATTGATATTTTCTAGAGGAGTGTCATGATTTCATACATGTATAGCTAGCATGTGGTTTTTATTGGATAACAATGTAATCGTATGGGTAGTCAGCATGTGGAACCCCTCCTCCCTTTCTTGGATTAGATGTCAATGGAATCAGTTGATATTGGTATAGTTGAGGTTCCTAAGGTTGTTGAAGAATTCCTATAATTTTTACCTAAGGATTCTGTGATGATACCCCATCGACATGATGTTATGTTCATGATAGACTTACAGCCTTTTATTCTTGAATTTCTGTCCACCTTATTAGATAGATCCTTATGTGCTGTGGGAGATTAGGATTCAAATAGAAAATTTGATATATAATGGTTTTATCCTACCCATTTTTTCTTTGTGTGGTGCTACAACATTGTTCTATGGGGAGGAAAATCGTAGTATGAGGTTGTATAGAGACTACCAGATGTTAAATCAAGTAACTATCATGAACCATTACCCTATGAATAGGATAGATGATCTTTTCAACCAGTTGATATGGGAATATTAGTTTTCTTAGACCGATCTATGGTTTGGATATCACCAGTTAAGGGTGATGGAGGGCGATGTCCAAAAGACTACCTTCAGATGCAGGTATGGAAACTTCGAGTATGCAGTTATTCCATTTGGTGTTACAAATTCACCAGTTGTGTTCATGGGTATTTTGTACTCTATGTTCTATGATTTCCTAGATCTTTTCATCATCATGTTCATTGATGATATCATAATTTACTTCAAGTCATAGGAGGAGCATGTAGAGCATTATAGAACTATCCTATAGGTTCTGGACACCATGAAGTCTATGGAAATTTGTCAAAATATATGTTCTGGACAAAATATGTGCAATTCTTCAAGAATGTGGTTTCTCAATTAGGTTTAGTAATAGACCCAACAAAGGTTGAATCAGTGGTTTCTTGGGAAGCATCAAACAATGTGGTAGATTTTAGCAGTATTCATGGTATTGTTTGGCTACTATAAGAGGCATGTACCTGATTTATCTCATGTTTTAGATGCTTTTAATGATTTTACCTAGAAGGAACATGTTTCTATGTGGAGTGATTAGTGAAAAGAAATTTTCAGTTATCTAAATGTTATGTTGGTCGCTACTCTAGTGATCTGGTTTTCTAAATAAGGGGTATGGTTTGAGGTGTTCTGTGACACTTCCCATCTAGGACTAATATGAATCTTGCTGCAACAGTGAGTTGTGATCTCTTATGGGTCTAACCAGTTATTTCCTCACGAGTTTAATTATAACACCCATGATATTTAGGTAGCAATGATCATGTTCATGCTAAAATTGTTGTTGAATTACCCCATTTGGGTATTCTTTTTTGTCTTCATGGATCAAAAAAAATTGAGATATGTCCTTTACTTTTGAGATATAAACTTATGAAAATGGATGTGGATGATTTTTTTTCAGGACTATGATTTTGAGATATACCACACTTCAGTAAACGAGAATATTGTGGTCGATGCTTTAAGTATGAGGACACATATGGATGTTGTTCAGGAATCTATGGATGATTGGAGAAGGATGAAAGATTTGGTATATTTTGACATGGATACAGGAGTGGATGGAGGTAGAGACTATTTTTTTCAGATTATACTATAGTTTTCTCTAATGTAACAGGTGGAAGAGACATAGTGGAGAGACACAGAGGAAAACCTGTTGCACGATCATGTTGGTCGTGGTGATGCTCCGAAGGGATGGATAGATGATGGTCAAGACCAAATATTATTAAATTGAATTTTTTTTCATTCTTTTAGTTATTTATGGAGAATTACTTCGTGAGATTCTAGTATGAATTGGTAATGGTATAACACCGTGTTCTTAGTGGTATGTTAAATCTGTTGGATTTTCAAAAGTGGAAGAGGGATGAAATATTGATGGATTTTTTCATAGGGTTACCCAAAGCTAATGGAGGTTATGATTCTATCTAAGTAGTAGTGGATAAGTTGATCAAAATAGCTCAATTATTTAAAATCAAGGGGTCATGTATATTAGTTTCCTTGGGAAAAAATTATATGGACGATGAGATGTGGATACATGGAGTTTGGAGAACCATTTTCTTTGATCACGACACGAATTTTAACTCATGAGTCTGGCGGGGATTATAGCATGATTTTGTCCCTTAGTTATTTCTCAGCACTACATTCCACCCTCAGATATATTGGAATATAGAGAATAATATCTTGAAATTGGAGGTAATGTTGTGATCATGCTTCTTGGACTTTGGTGGATCTTGGGCATGAAAACTACCCTTGGTAGAGATTTCTTATAATAATGGTCATCACTCTTTTATTCGCATGGTTCAGTTTGTAGTTTTGAATGTATTTCCATGTCATTGAACATTTTTTTATAAATACGTTGGGGGACAATTGTTCTTGGTCCCTAGATAGTGAATAACATGACTGAGAGGGTCTATCTTGTTTGGGAGAAGATTGAAGTAGCTCATGACTGACATAACGCTTATGGTAATCAAAGTAGGGGCCTTTGGGGTTAGTGGTTTGAGACCACATTTTATTTAAGGTTTCCCCTCAACGTGGGTTATGGAGGCCTAGAAGAGGGGGTAATATTTATCCCAGGTTTTTTGGACAGGTGTTGGGATGAGTTGTCAAGGTGGAATATCAATTGTTATTACCACGATAATTGGAGTTTATCTGTTGCATCTTCAACATATCTTAGCTTCATTTATATCTTCATGATGACTCCCATTTCATTGAATTGGGAGAGTAGGATATTGATAATCGCATGAAAATTATGGAATGTACGATGGAGATTCAGGACCATCAATAGAAGTCACTGTGTGGGTGGACCATTCCATTTATCCGTGTGTTGTGGAAACATGGTAGTCTAGAGGAGAGTACATGGGAGAGAAGAACATAGATGTGTTCCCAGTACAAAGAGTTGTTCTGAGTTGGGCCTTCTTATATTTTGTTTTCAAATTTAATTTTTGATAATTTTTTAGGAATTTAGCTATTTTTCCCTTGGTTTATTGTGTTCTTGGTGTGGTATTTGATAAATTTTGGAAATAAACAGAAGCGCGGACTGAATTCATAGTCCATATGAATTAGTTGTGGTGAAATTAAACCCATGAGAGTGAGTTAGTGCCACCCACAGTGGAATATATATTGACATGGAGGACAAAATTCCATAAATCATGTTTCTAGGATAGTTCTGTTCGTTGGAAATAGTTGCTGCTAGTTTTGGTAGGAAAAGGGAGAGATGGATCTATGGTGATTATGTGTAGTGTGTATGTGGTTGTTTGGGATGGTGTGTTTGGTTGGTGGTAATGTTTTAGGAGTGGAGAGACTCTTGAGAGGTATCTGAAATGGTGGTTTTTCATACCCCTTTTTCCTTCTGGTCTTTGTTTTTGATTCTTGAGGATGATAACCAATTGAGAGGTATCTGATGTGTTGTTCCATGTCCCATTGGTCTGTTACTTTGGGGTTTTTTCATCTTTGATAAGTTCCGATGTGGTTCTTGGTGTTTTTGAACGAATTTGGGGGTGCTGAAAAGCAAGTACTGGGGGTAAAAATTGTGTTAGTACATTATATGGTGTGTTGTTTGGTTTCATGTCTATTCAAGGGTGGATCACAAAATGTATTTTTTGAGGGTCTAAAATTAACATAAATCAAAAGGCGGTGGGTTTATCAATGGAACTGGATAGTGGGGAATTAAATGGAATTAAAGGATTTTACATGTCTGTAATATGCCACTACTATAATGTTTAAGCCTTTTAGCAGTTGTTTGGGTCATTAAACCCTATTGGTAAAAAGACTCTCCCTCAACTCAAGGCAACCCGGTAACCCCTCTTTGGTGTTTTAAGGATTCCTTCTTCAAGAACCCATTCTTAGCTTCTATTATTTAATTTTTAGTGATCTATATTGAATCTAAGGTTCATTATTTCCCCATTTCAATAGTTTATTTCATGTTTATCTCTTTCTTCCTCCATCTCTTCAGGTCATGTAATGAAAAATGTTCTCCTCTAGTTTTAATGGGGTTATCTTCAGTTATTATCGATGCAGTGGTGTCATGGAATCCTTGGGTGGATTAAGATATTGCGGGAGAGGTAATCATATTTCATTTATATGATCTATTCTCTTGATAAGAATGTCAACACCATTTTTATGTAGGATTTACTTCATTTTTCTTGAAATATAAATCATACATGAGGGGTTTACTGTTGTATACCTATATATTTTTGTTGTGAAAAATAAAACAATGATAATAATTGGATATTTGAAATTGAAAGGTGTTGAGGGGTTTGTTTCATATTTCTTTATAGGCTTGTTTTTATAATGATATTTTTATTTTTATCAGATAACCACCCTCAAAAAATTTCTTCTGTTGGGGGACATAATTTTTTCACTAAATAAATTATATAATGAAAGTTGTTCATCCTTTGTTGGACACTTATTTGTAATAACTGGTTTAATCATGTACATTTAGATAATTAATGGATTCCCTATAATCTTATAGTTTATGCAATAAACCCATAATTAATGAGTGGATTTAAATAAGGGATTCCTTATTAAATCTAGAATTGTGGTTTCCCTTGGTATGTGTGGTGATGCTATTTGTGTGTTTGTGTGTCTACTTTAGATTGTTCTATAGTATGGTTATGATCACGGTTGTGTGTTTTTTGGTGTCTTGGGTAGAGAAATGGAATCTCGGGTTGAGATATAAATTGATTATGGAATGGACAAGAACGGTGATTCAGCGAGGTTGTAAAACTGGTTGTGCATTAATGTGTTATCTATTTGGGTTGTGAGTTGTGTGTTGGTTCTGTTGGTATGCCAGCTAGCTGAGATGAGTTTGAAGAGGGACATTAGTAATTGGTTTGGGTAATTAACCTGGAGTTTCTCAAGGAGTAACATGCAGAAAGATTCACACTATATATAGATATCAATATATGATATATCATTAATGGGTTATAAAATTTAGAGGAAATGTGAATTCCCTTTAGTTTATAATAGCTCTTCACCTTATGATAACATTTTTTCAGGTTGTGTGTTGTTATTAGTTTTTTCAAGGGGAGTGGTGGAATATATAAATTAGTTGTTTAATAAAGAATTAAATATATTAAATAAATTGATTGGGAATGTAAATCTAGTATTGGGGCTTGTATTATGGTGTTTTGAATATCTAGGTAGTAGAAAATGTGGTAGTTCCTGAGTTGTTTTCTATTTGGAAACCCATTGGTTGGGCTTGTGTGTTTGGTATCATATATGTATATACTTTTAGTTTCCTTATGATTTATATAATCATATCATCTTAGTAGAGCATTATGTACTGATCTCCCCCATATTCATGGGGTAGGGTGTCTTTCCCAAACATCCCATTGGGAGGATGGATCGATGGACATCCACTCTTTTCTACTCCCTCTTTCAAGCAATGATAGCCCATAATTTATTAGGTAGGCTGTGGTTTGTGAGGCCCATGTGTCTGCTGGTTCATTGTTCATTCCCATGTGTCTTCAAGATGAGATTATTTTTGCATTCCTCGGTGTCTTCCGGATTAGATGTATTGTACATTCTCAAGTGTTTTAAGGATATTGTGTGGTTTTTGGCCTGGGAGTCTGCAAGTGGGATGTTATGTGGGTTGTGGCCCAAGTGTCTACAAGAGAATGTGTTGTGGTGTGCGGCGTAGGTGTCTATTGGCAAGATGTGATGTGGTTTGTATCCTAGGATTTTATAGGTGTGATGAGGTTTGTATGTCTTAGGTGTGTGCGGGCGGGTTGGATGTGGTGGATTCAAAAGAGGTCGGAGTACCAAGACATTCTACGTTAGGATATGTGCGATAATCAGTGGGAGAGTTGTGTTGGGTAACCTACTGTTGATGTAAATTATATTACATTACTTTAATTAATTTTTTTGTGAGTGTTCCTTAGTTATGATGATATGGTTAGTAATATTATTTGGTGTTGTTTGGTTCTTCTATTTTCTTATAGGGGAATTAGTAGGCTTCTTAAACAAGTACATGAGATACTTTGGTATTCCCACTGAGTATACCTATATTCCCACCCTGCGTATATAAAACTATTTTCAGGTTTCTAGTAGGATTTCACAAACCGTGTTGGACCCTACTATCTAAGATCATGATAGTTGTGGTGTCGTTGCATTGTTTTAATTTTTCTATTTACTTTTGAGTCTTTTGTATCTCAAACAGTTCTACTTTATGCATGTCTATGAGATGGGTTATGGATTTATTTAATAAAAATCTTGGATTTTTTTTGGGATGAAACATCTTATCTCTTGAACTTGATTCATATAAATTTAAATTCATACCTTTTGTGAGATTTGTATACCCTTGGTGCTAGTCTCCAACCTGTTGCCTACTGGAGGCGGGACTCGGGTGTCATTATCTCTCTTTCTTCAATTCTAGCCAAATAGGTGAATCTTTGTAGTGAGGGGTTCATGATATATATTCATAAAAAGCTAAAAAACTATTTATTTATTTAATAATATAACATTAAATAAATTTTCATATTCTTTCATGAAATAAATTCATTATATTGTTCGAATAAGAGGTAAAACTAGAAAAAACATGAACATACTTTTATTTGAAAACAATTATGATGTGGTTTTGTGGTAATATCATTATAAAATAAGATCAATGATCATATTTAGTGAATATGTGTCATATAAATATGGAACAATAAGAATTAATGGATATCAAAAATATTTGAAATTTTTATAAAATATTATCCTCTTAGCACACTTATTTAAAAAACTAAAATGACAATTATCATTTTTATCATGTTATTGATTTGTCTTATAATATTTCATGAAAACCCCTAAATTTATCATATGAATCAAATTTATTCTTTAATACCATATTTATATACAACCTTTTAAGGCATTGAAGGAAATAAAAATACATTACATCATTGAGGTGGTAGTTCACACAACAAATAAACAATGGTATCGTTATTTAAAATAGGGGTATAAGAACTAAAAATGATAATAAAATTAATATAATATCATTAATGTATATAAATGATACTAATATCAGTATATTAGTATGTAGAGATAATATTTCAATGAATATAATTAATAATAAAACTATGTAGTTGATAATTCTCATGTCGGGGACATGAATTTTTCATGGAATCATCCTTGAATTTTTAGGGCTTATTATAAGTGTGAGTTAACATGAGAATATGTTTATGAGATAAGTTTATAGAGAGTGTGAGATGAATTTTTTTTAAGGATTAATTCTATAATAATTTGTTTCTTAATGTGGTGAATGCGTTTCCCTTTAATAAGAGAAGGAGACTGTGGTTTTGTGAACTTGTTTACATATTTCAATAATTCCATGACATGATTTAATTGTCAGCAGATAAAAATTTGACATAATTGTAGGGAAAACATATATTGGTTGATCCAAATGTCAAATAATAATTTTTAGTCATGTTTGTCCAAATGTTTTGGTATTTCACACTACCTTAAACTCAATTGAAACATTCTACCACTACCTTTGAAATAATCTTTTCACCCTAATAATTAAATTTAATCATAATATTTGGATTAAACCATTTCTTAATTTGATAATTATGATTTAAAATATTAAAATAATTTTAATAAATATAAGTTTTAAATGTATAAATAGTGTATTTTAAAATAAACACATTTAATACAGTAAAAATGGAATGTGTTTAAGATTTAAATATATTAATAAGACAAAATTATCATGTTTTCTAACTTTAATGGTAGAAATTAACTTATAAAGAATTGAATAAATTTTATTTAACTTAATATACATTAAAAAACAAAACATTATGTTGAAAATACATGATTTAATAAAAATTGAGAAAACAATTTTTATTTTAAAATAGCATTTTAATTAGATTAAAAATGTCTTCCATATGTTTTACATGTTCAGATAAAATTTTGAAATAAATTATTTTATTCCTATAATTCATATATTATTAGTTATTTTTATAAAAAATATTTTTGGTTTTTTATACATTTTGGTAAAATCATGGTGTTTTATAAATTTCAAAAATCTAACATTTTTTAACTAAAAGTAATCCTTTTTAGAAAGAGATAAAAAATAATAGTATGTCAATTTTGATATGATTAATTAAAAAAAATCTATTATTTTCTATTTAATTTTATTTCCAAAACTATTAAAACCTATATTTCAATAAAATACTAAAATATAACAAAAATATGTTTTCATTGGAAAATAACATTTTAAAATTTTAACTGATATTATTGTATTTTCATATCATTTACCAAATAAATTATTGTTTCTCAATTATTAATATTAAACATAATTTATCATTAAAAATATTTTTATTGAAATATAAATGTGCACAATATTAATGGTAATTTATTATAAAAATAAATTTCCAAACAATAAATGATCTTATTAGACTTTTTAGGTAAACAAATTGATTTACATTGATGTTAAAAGTAGTCCTTATATTTTTTATACATTTATTTTATAGAGTGGTTAGTCTTATTTATTGCCACTATTTAATGGATATGTTTTAATAGTCATAATTAAATTTCTATATTTTACCTATATATATTGCAGTTTTTTAGGTTCGAGGTTGTGTGTGGAGAAAGCTATAAAACACATCAACTTTTTTAATCGTAATCATATATTAAGATCGTGGAGTGTTAAATTATCTCCCATTAATTAAATATAGTCCACCCAATTTTAATTATTACAGAAAAAATATATAAGGTGATCTATAAGGTAGAAAATTATTGAGATATCAATGTTACTAATATTGTGAAGTCTAAGAAAATCACCTCTAAAAATATCTATATATTGTGTTTCCTTCAAAACTTTTAAAGAAAATATCTTTTATTTTTTATTTTTAAGATATATTTATATTAATCTATAGTTTATAGTTCTACATTTTGTGATTTATTATTAGTTTTTGGCAAGAAATATGATTATTTATTTTGGTAAATAGTACACAAATAAATGCATATAAATGAACATAGCATACACATCCATCTTTAATCCTCTATATTTATTCAAATTTATATAGCAAGTGGGAGGTTGAGTTCGAATAATGAAGTATATATTGAATGATCCTCCTCCCTATATGATTAATTAAGATCCAAATTTAGGCCCTTTTTGTCCCTTTTGGAGTAGCCACTTCCACTACACTATCCTTCACCCTTCCCAAAATATCTTTCACCTATTTTTCTAGCTTCAACATGTAACCACCACTCTCTTCACCTACATGTTAAACTGATCCTTAGTCTAATCACACTGTTAAGGCCTCTTGGATGATGTTTAATGGTTGATGGACTGTATACCATTTCATCACTCAGTGGAACTTCATATTCCCAAAGAGGGACTCCCAAGACCCGAACTATTTCCCACACACACTACATGATCTCACATGTTCTGGGGCATGAAATCTGATTCATGAAATAATCTCAGCCTTGGGGTCCAAATGTGGCCCCCATATTTCGTGACCAAAGTAATGTGTGGTTTCACTGGTCATAGTATCTAGGGGTTTTATCCTAATTCCCCAACTAGCAAGGTTATTTTAAATTATATAGATACATCGAGGATTGTATGTCGTAGTGATGCATTGACGGATGATGATAAAGATGATTTGTTATTTTATTATACCATTTCAATGATTTTAATATCTCATAGTAGTGGCTACTGGTTATGGTCTCCACCCTCATCCAATTTTGAATAGTAAAGATGTTCTTGGTAAGATGACCACAATTCAGTTAATAGGGAGTCTATAGAATCAATTTCATGTAATAAAAGAAAAATAATATACATATCTCTAGAAGCATAATCATAAGATAAAATAATCTTCTACTAGAGGTTTATTTTCATAATAAAGTTATTAGGGTATCAAAGTAATGCTAATTTATATTTTTCTAGACACAATAGGATATATGGAATTAGAATCCAACATGTCATACAAAACACTTTAGTAAAAGATGTCTACCTTCTTCCCATCATTTTCATGACCAACTCACTATAGTAAAAGTATCATATCATTTTATTTTTTACCTTTATCATATAGAATACTTATGTTTATCATCATTGTTTTCCCAAATATGTTTTCCTTCATAAGAAAATATATAACATAATAGGTACAATTTAGGTTACATTGAGTCAGTTTATCACATACTTCTTAGCCTTATCCTCAAAATAGAGATCCCAGATTACTCTAAACGTTATCAATATATTTTAATCCCATAAATCATTGAAATCCATTCTTTCAAAATATAAATTCTCCTTCCTCATTAAATAGTAATGGTTTCTATAATCATATAACCTATTATGTATGAACCCTAATCCTATAATCTAAATAACATTCCATTTTCAAAACATATTTCAATATCAATAACCATAAAACACAATGAGATTATATATTCCACCAGAAAATTCTATTTCTTAAACTCTCAAATGTTATTATCCATTAGGTCATACACCGGTAAGTATAAATCATAGTCAAAAAAGGAAGATAAATTCTCCAAAAATACCATGAATAAATTATCAATCTCATGGTTAGTAATACTATCTAACATAATTATTCATAATAAAACCACCATTTATTGTCTCATTATAATTTTTACATTAAACATAATATTTATCCATACCTCAATCATGTGTTCTATAATATTTATAAAAAAATAACCTTTTAATAAAAACACCTTTTAATGTCATTAATACAATTTAATATATGTTTCCACACCATTAAAGATAAACTACTAAAAAATAATACTTATATGATTCACATAATCATCAAAATTCTTGAATGTACTAGAATATCATTCATAAATTTCACTCACTACTTAAAGTATACAAGAGTTTCAATATTATATCAACTTCACTGCATTATGTAAGACTATTAAACTCCATTTTCTATCATAATATACATGTACTAAAATTTACGACTATTTAAGTATGCATTATTATTTGGTTATAATATATAGTGCTTCCCAAGTAAAAACATTTCTCAGCTTTATTTCTATGATCTTGTTTCAACCAAATAATAAAACAAAAAATTTTTATGATAATATCCATGATAAGAATATAAAAACATTAATCTGGATATGTATTCCCTTGTAACACCTTTGTTCTTAACATATGATACTTTCAGATAAACCTGTGACTCAATTTGTTCAATCCTTTTTTATCCATGTTCATGTTTCATTTATTTTCTATAAATTAATTAGTTATCCTAATTATTAAATACTTTATAATTTTTAATAAATAGATTTTTAATATTAAAATCATATCTCCTAGGAATATCTCACCATATGTGTTTTCTTAGGACTACTCCTCACACAACAAAGTTATGATTTACTTAATATTAAATCAATCTTTTTTAGGGTGAGTATACATGGGTGAATCTATGCCACAC
The DNA here is from genome assembly GCA_963277665.1 of Viscum album. Taxonomy (NCBI): domain Eukaryota; kingdom Viridiplantae; phylum Streptophyta; class Magnoliopsida; order Santalales; family Viscaceae; genus Viscum; species Viscum album. The sequence continues at coordinate 393,264,301 of OY728151.1, read as the reverse complement.
TCATATCCATATTACTATTTTTAAATTGGGATGTATTACAAGTAAAGTTCATTTAATCTATATTTTACCGAAACATCTATATTCTATCAAATAATATTACTTTTTCCTGGGTTTTTCACTAGGGATATTTTACCCTAATCCCTATATAACTTTATAATTATTTACTTATCATCAAAAAAATATACTATTAAAAATTGTTATCTATATGTTTAAAATTTTTATCAAACATAACCTATCATTCCTTAAATTATACTCAACAAAAATCCTAATATCAAATTTTATCTAACCCTTCCATTGATTCCATTAATGATGTCTCAGACCCGCACTCCTTAATCCAGTGCTCGTACACAAATACATTACTTACATTATTTGATATTTTATATAAAATTTTGTATATAATCACACATAATTACAAAATTAATAACGATTACACTATCTCATACTTTAGAAGTATCCCTTCTAAATTATATATTTGTAGTATTTAAACACAAAATAAACTAATAAATATCATTTTATTTGTTTCAAATGGACCAATATCCTCTTATATATGAAACTACATATTCCATGAAAAATTACTCCAAATCTCCCACAACTTTTTCACATTATTTCTCCATATAAATATGTAAAGTGTACTGATTTTCTCAGTAACCAAGGGAAACCTATACATAATAAGTGGTGAACTCAAATTCTCAGTAATGTAAATATATACCTTCAACTATCAAGGAATAAACATGGAATAAACATAATTGTAGTAATAGGTAAAATCATAAATCCATATTCAAATATAAACTATAATATTTATATACCAAGAATATCAATAAAAAATATATATCATCAATACCAATCATATATTGATAGAGTGACTAATGTCAAATTTCAAAATATGTTTTTAGGGCCTTATGCAGAGATAATTTACTTTTCATAAATACTAAATTTAATAAATCATATTTTCAAGTCCTTGTTTCACAACCCTATCCCTTTATGAAAACATAAAATCACTAAAACCCAACTAATTTTGTCTTGTAAGTCCTGTCCATGAATTAAATAACAATATAATGTTGATGCCCACCCATCATTAGTCTAAGTCCACTATATTAACCATAATAAAAATGAATAAAAATTCATAGTCATCCTTTCACGCAATTATCTCTATTGAAATTACAATATATATAAGTCTAATTTTGTTGATATGTTAATAAAACAGATATCCAAATCATATCCCATCTAGTGGAATAAGGTTGAAAGTTGAATAATACAAATGACAATTATTTTTCCCCATGTTAATAAAATATTGTACATTATAGGTCAAAATTATTCAATATAAGCTATGTAAAATGTAGTGATTACAATGTATATAATAATGATTATATGGTTAATTCAATAAAATAATAGCATTATCATAATCAATCCAAAGAAAGAAAGTGGATTATTCCAAAAGAACATATACCAATAAGTGAAAAAAAAATTCAAATCATTTATTTGGTAGGAATTTATAACCCCTTAAAACAATGAGATAATACCGCATAATTCAATCAAAGGGTATAATTTACCCAATATATTTGAAATAAGTTTTTTGAATGAATTTAACTAAATGAAAAAAATGAGTTATCAAAAATCATCACCAATGGGGAAATAAATGATTCACAAGTAACGTGAATAAAGGAACATGATTTTCCCAAGAAAATATAATTAAATATAATTATACTAATATAAATATATCTTTTGATTTTGAATACACTATATAAATAAAAATGGTGCACAAAATGTATCAAGTCTCAGTGAATTTGAAATGAGACCATGAAAACCCATGAAGCTTGAGTAACACATTAATGAAAACCCCTTGAAGGATAGGGCATGAAATTGAACATAAAATAACATTTTAAATGAGATTTTATGATAATATATCTAAAATATTAGTAATATACACCAAATTAATTAAATTTGGTTCCTAATACTAATCATTTCTCAAATAATGAAATTCTAAACAGAAACCCTTTCGGCATGAGTACCACTTTAGGATCCAAAATACATGAGAGTTAAAATAAGAAATTTATATTTATATACCATAAAATAAATTATATTCATAATAAAATATTTGTAATTGGTAGTAACAAGCCATGAAAATGAGAATGATTATATAAATATAATACTTATCTCAATAAAGATAAATTGAGATTGTAACCCTTACCACTGGTCTATAATTTCACAAATGAACATTAGAATAATTTATCACAGAAATATATATATATTAATAAATTAATTAATAATCATAAAAATTTCCTTATTAATTCGTACTATTCATAATTATTAATACTCTTAATGAATTCATCTTATTTTCCACATCAAGTGTTTATAGTTTTGAGTGTTTGTACATGATTCATAATCGTGGTGTTTGTGTTTATTTTGACATAAAATTTAATCATTAATACATCATATAAGATAAATTAATATATATATATATATATATTTCAATATATTTTATTAATTTATAAGGTCATTTCTTGTATGTTTTGATTGCAAACCACAATGATGAAATCAATGATGATTATGTTTTCTTAATTCTTTATGAAAGAAAGATGTTTTTTTAATTAAGGGGTTAATAATTATATAACCTTACCAAAAAATTTAATCATTAATATATCATATAAGATACTTTAATATATATAGATATATATATTAATTTGTTTTTTAATTTATAAGTTCATTTCATGTCAGTTTTGATTGCAAACCACTATGATGAAAAAATGATGATCATGTTTTCCTGATTATTTACGAATGAAATATGTTTTCTAAATTAAGGAGTTAATGTTGACATATCCTTACCAAAAACAAAACTGGAAAAATTTTTATTTACAGATTATTATTCTATTAAATAAATTATCATTTTAATCCATGATATATATTCAAACTATTTCTTGATTAGGTGGTTAAACGAACCTGAACATGAACATACCCAAATTTAATGAATGATTATGAGGTGGCCTAGTTGTGTTATCACTATAAAAAAATAATGAGACTAATTTATGATTATTAGGTTCATATATTAGAGCTCTAAGGATTTATAATAATATGTATTGTATATAATAACATTACATAATTTGAATAAAATATTATCCTCTTAACATACATATTTTAAACACTTAAATAATTGTTTATCATTTTTGAACATATCATAACTAATATATCTAATTTATCATATATAAAAGAATTATATCATAAAAATAATATTTATCATTTAATAACATCAATATATCAATACATTTAAGGAGGTTAAGGAAAATGAAACATGTTACATTGTGGAGGATGTAATCCGCACAATGGATAGATAATGTTTTTGTTTCTCAAAATGGATGGGGTATACAAAGAAAGAATTATAATATTCTTTATATAATAACATGAAATTATATAAATTATGTTAATATAGTTACATTAGTGAGGAGAGAATAAATCTAAAAGATGATAATAAAGAATAAAACTAATTTGTGGACAATACTAACATCGGGGACTTGAATTTACCTTGGAAGTCCTCTTTCATTTGACAGGCCGATGATAACTATGAAATTCCTATAGCTTATTTTAATGGAATAGGGTTCTTCAATGAGTAATATATATTATTTTATAAGGAATGATTCAAATTGAAGGTGTGTCTTTCAATGGTGAATATGATACCCTTTTATAATTTAAGGAAAGTGTCATTTTTAGAACACCATCACATCATTCTACAATTGCATGAATCTATTGATGTTTGAATAGATTAAAATTATAAAATATATATAGGGGAAGTATTTATTCATCAAGTAAAATCATAAACATTCATTTATGTGATTTTTTAAAAAAAATTATAGGCATATTTCATAAGGTTAAACTCAATTTATCATTTTTACATTTACATAGGTAATCAACTACTATAATTAGTAATAAATTTTAGTAAAAAATATTTAGATATAAACTTTTACTAAATTTGGTACTTTTGATTTTAAAATTTCAAATTATTTTATAAAATATAATTTTTAAAAGTGAAAATTTTTATTTTTAATTAAACACACTTAATTGTGTCAAAGTTGTTTTTAGAAAAATATATTTTTATTCGTTAAATATTTATATATATAAGACAACATTTTCGAGGTTAATTAATGTAATTTGATAAATTTATTTATATTTAATTTTATAAAATTTATGAGTCTTCCACAGAAATCTAGAAATGAACTTCACCTAGAAAATATTTATTTTAATAAAAAGAGAGAAAGAAATTTATAATAAAGTAAAAAATTTAATTAGGTATAAAACTAATTTCCATACACATTATAAGATCAATTAACAAATTAAAATGAATAATAAAATCCATAAAATTAATAATTTATTTTAAAAATGATTTTTAAATATTCAATTTTATGCTTAAATTGTGATAATATCATGGAAATTTTAATTTTTTGTAAATCCACACATTTTTCAAATAATGAATAATTATTTAAAAGAATGTTTGAAAATTCGACATTATAGATCATTGATTTGTGTAATTCCAAAATTACGTCAATTTTTATTTATTTTAAATTTCAAAACATGTAAATTCTATTTTTGAATAAAATCATAAAATATAATGAAGTACTTTTTAAATATGAAAAAATAATATTATTATTTAAAATAATTTACAAACTAAATTATTGTAATCTAATTTTTGAGGTCAAAATTTTTTTATAATTAATATTATTTTTCCTGAAATAGAAATTTTAATTTCATAAATGTAATTTTTTTGGAAAACAAAATTATGAACAATAATTCATCTTTTTAGTCAATTTTAGGTAAAACAATTAATTTCCATTAATATTAAATGTAGTCCATTTTTTAGTAAATTTTTTATTAAAGTGGTTAATCTATTTCATTATTACTAATCTGGTGGATTGGTTTTAACAATAATACTAAAAGATTTTAATTTTATCTAAATCTATCAGGGTTTTATTTACGTTTGGTGTTGAGTGTGGAGAATGTTATTGAACACATTAACTTATTTGATGGTAATAATATTTTTTATGTGAGGGTGTTGTAATAAATATAGTATGTATGATGGGTCTATAATAGTATATTTTATGTATATTTTGTTAAAAATGTAGAATACTTGTTATGAGTTATGTTGATGTTTATCTATTGGGAAAAATGTATTTTTGGTAAAAAATTCCTATGTATTATTAGTTATTAGTTTTTCCACATTATATAAAAAAGTATAACTAAAGGGACTTGTGATTTCCCTATAATGAAATATTCTAAAAAAATTTGGTTTGGATAGTCACATTTGTGGGTTGTTAGACTTGGGATCAAATTTGGCTTTATATAACATTATAGGTTAGGATGTTAGTTGTGTAGGACCCCGAGACACCCTGAGAGGGGAGGGGTGAATCAGGGTGTCACCTTTTTAACTTAATGTGATGGATATTGTCCCCACGTTGGTAGGAACTTGTAATAATTTTTTGATGGATATGATCAGAAATCTAACATTCACATGCAATGAGTTGACACAACACTTTTACTTGGTTCACCACTAAGGGCTACGTCCAAGGAGCATACACCGAAAGGTTGACGACCGTACCTAATTCTACTATTTTTCACGAGTTGTGGATTATAATGGTTCGAGAAAAGTCTCTATGTCCCAAGCTTACTACCTTTACAAATGTTCAGGGATATCCCACTACCTTTACAAATGTTCAGCGATAGCCCACTGCGTCCCTCGGGTCACTCCCATTGACTCTCCCTGGCTCACTGCCTTTGGTGAAGTCTCAGTTAGTTTATAGACGCGAGGGTCTCTTCAATAAATTTGTATTGAAGTCTTTTCCTATGCTTAACATGAGACTCTGCTTGCATCAGTTTCTTGAGTTGGTGCTCTTTTGTAATCAATCACCTACATTAATGCAATAGTTTAATGCACTAAATCTCTTTCTTCTCTTCCTTCAATTCCCAATACTGACACTTGAGTGTATCGTTATATTTCCCTCTCTCTGTGGAGATCTATTTTTAGTTGCATGAATCATTCTTCTTCTCTTCACAAATCACAACGAGGTTGTTAAATGCCAGTCAAGTGTGTGTGTTACTACATCTCTTCGTAAAACCAAATGGTTCACTGTTCTTCTGTCTTCTCAAAGCAGATTTGAGAGCGCTAAGCACATATCAAAGGCTTGCAGGACCACCAATTTTTTTCGTGCACCCTTCCCAGTGTCATGCGCATAAAATTAAATCCTTGTGGGTAAAAATATCTTTTTTGTGTGAAAAATTCTTTTCGTGTAACTCTTATTTTTCACGTAGAACTTCTCTTTTTCGCGCAACACCTTTTTTCGCGCAACACTTCTTCTTTTCGCGCACCACCCTATACCGCAATTTTTCTGTATGTTAGAGCTCAGGATTTGTCTATGTTTCGATCCCCTTGCAATGCGAGGGGTTCACTGTAACGTCCCATGTAAGTAATTAATAATATATAGTCTTATCTATGTCTATTTATGAATTAGATACTGTTTTAGAGGCTTAAAACGAGAATAAATCCAATCTTAAGCATGGAATACACTAATATTTTTAAAAGATTTTTTTACTGCCTTTTGATGGAAAACCATTTTTTAAATCAAACTTTTGACAATTTTATAAGATATATTTGTCAAAATAAACAAATTCATTATGATTGGGACATTGATATTTACATTGGATAATTTTTTTTGTATTTTCCTGACAATGATCATTTTTTAATGAATAGTGAAAAATACTGCATTTTACATCAAAACTACTTTTTCATCTAATTTAATTATATGGTTAGATTATATTTTTAATAGTTATTAAATTTTAATTAGAATATTTGTTTCCCATTTAATCCAATGGTGGTCAGTAGGAATAGTTTCACTTTGGAATTGGGCATAAACAAGTGCCAAACTTTTCATAGATATTGTTTCTAAAAAACACGCTATCTGTTTTGAAAATGGGAATTATTTTTAAATTAATTATTGAAATTTCTTGGTTTGGAATTTGGTAAAATGGATTACATATTTGGAATTAGAAGTTCCAAATTATGTAATCAGGACTCTTTTGTTTTTGGACATTATGAATAGTAACGACGGTAATTATCTTTAATTATCTTGATTAATTAATAATCGGGTAGTTAAGGATAATAAAATAATATCATAATAATAAAAAATGACCCCAAAATGTGTCCTAATGCTACTGGTTGTGTCATGGCCGACCATGGGATTCCTTGTGCCAAACTTGGGGACCCCATGGAATCACTTTTGTGTGATAATGACTTTTTATCTTTTTATTTTTAAAGAAAGTTAAATATAACAAAGAATGTATCACCTGAGTAAAAAAATTAATTTTTTCTAAATAAATGATCTATTTGACTATAAATATTAATTGGAAAGCTAAAATGATTTCCTACATCATAGTAATTTTTCATAATTTTTAGACATTAAATAAATTAAATTATATATGACATCATGATGAAGCAACGATTACCTCATTAATGAACGATTTAAATAAAATGAAAATATAATGAAAAATATAATACATACACTTGTAAAATACCTATTTTATGAGTATATTTCGAACTCTTATCACCTTATCCTAGAAATAAATCAATTTGGGACCTTTAAAATCCGAAAATCATTTTAAAATAAAGTATCATTTTTTGACTTTCCAAGAGTGCCCCTCCTCTCCTCTTATAAAAGGCCCCCACCTCTACCTCCTTACCCACACCTCTCAAGCCTTTGTCTCGGCCATGATATACTCATTTTGTCTCTCCACATCTCTATCCTCATCCTAGAAGCCTTACCTTAGTCAGGAAGCTATTCAAGAAAACCTTTTGGTTCAAACCAAAGGGAGTTACCCGATTCAAAGGTAAGTCTTCTCTAATGCTCTTTTGTTTTATTTTACTTCTCCAACCCCCTAAAATATTTTTATTCATATCTTTTGTAACAAAAAAAGTATCTTCTATATACTAGGATGTTTTTATAATAATGATTCGAGCTACACTTACACACACCTACATCTAATGGTTAATGAGCATACTGTTTCTGTGGATGGCGAATTTATGCCTCAGGAAACAATGATTGTTCAATATTATTCTAACACCTTCAGTGGTGGCCATTAATATGTCACTATATTTATATATGATATATAATATGATTATGTTTTCCTCAAGCTTCTGTATTTTTCATTTATGTCATACCTTTATGGTTTCCATTATGGGTAAACGTGATATCTTCATTTTAGAAAGTGCGGACTACTGCCACCTCCAAGTGATTTGATTCGTTAATTCCATATGTGGGATGTATAAAGGAGAGAGTTAATGATAATATATATATGATATTATACTGGAATTATAATATATTTTTATGTCATTATGATTTCATTCCATTAAATATGAAATAGAAATGAAACTAGCATTCATGCGTACATACGGCTTACCGTCTCCATGAACGGTGTATTTCATTTCTTACCTCTAAATGTTATTTAATATTATGAATGCATGTATATACTGGATATATATGATATATATGATATTTAAATCATGAATATAATTCTGTATATAACGGATATTTTACGACATGAACATCTTGTAATTATAAGGAGTTTATTTTTCACTCAAGTACCAATGATCGAAAAAACGACCGTTATTAACTTAAATAATTACAGAGTGTTAATAACATGTAAATAAGTGATATAAAAGGAATAATGAAATTGAAAAATGTTCTTAAGAAATTATAAATTAACTCATGTTTATTATTTAGGACATTAAAGAACGATCGAGTCAAGTCGGACCTAAGGTATGGGACTTCGTCTCAATCTCCTTTCATTGAGGAATATAATGTAGTATACACAACTTTCTTTTATACGATGTATAAAACCCTTTTACTTTTACGTTTACTCAAAAGGAATCTTTTTATACAAAGTGTTTACTAAACGTCAAAAGGGAATTATTTTTTTTGTCATACGTATGCGACGACAACGACTTCTCCGCCGCCATGACCATTATTTGTGCGAAGGCTTCCTCTACAAGCCATAACCTTTTTTTTAAATGAAAAATAAATACCATGTTTTACTTTTCTTTTATTTTGGTATTGAAAATGGTTTTCATAATGTTTTTATATAAATGTGTTTTATTGATATCTTGTGATTGAAAAGTGGAAATGTTATGTTTCCTTTATGCATGTTTTATGTGATACGATTATGTTATGGTTCTTGGGTATTGTTATGAAGACAGGTGGTTCCGTGATAAACTAAGGGCATGTGAGCCAGATATAGATCTCCAATGCATTGGGTAACATAAAGGGGTTAAATATTAAGGTTTCTCCAAAAATATTTAGGGAATATACTATGATGGGTTTTCCAAACACAACCATGAGGGTTACTCCCTATGTAAGAATGTTATGAATGCCTCAAGTTACCTTTATGTCTTATGATTTCTATGATTTATTCATGATTTGATGAGGTATGTTAAAATGCTTATGTTTTATGAGTAAAGTAAGATTTCATACATTGACTAATGTTTTCATTTCGTACTTTTATATCCCTTACTGAGCTTTTTTATGTTCATCCCAAGTTTTTGAAATGTTTTTCATAGGTCAAGGGAATGGTACATGATGTGATGATAGGGTCATGAAAGTGTCATGAATGAATCCATGTTTTGTTTTAAATATGTTTCCATTGGTGGGAAAAAATGAATATTATCTTTTATGTAACCACTTGGTTGAAATGTGGAATGTAATGCATGATTTATGATCTAATTCTCTAAAACTCTATACCAGAAAAGATCCTCAATGTTTAATCTTGTAATAACTCAAGATTAAGTAATGTTTAAGGCTGGGGCCATATAGTTGGTATCAGAGGTTGGTTTAGTTAACTTTAAGAGTTATAATTATATTAAATTCTTATCCAAAAATATTTTTTATGGTAAAATTGAAATGATATAGAATTTGAAGATTACCATGTTGCTTCATCTAAGACATGTTTGTTCAGAATGGTTTTCCATAGAGGAAACAGGGAAGCAGTGCTAGGAAGGCATACAGAAGGAAATGACCTTCCGAATCAGCATCCTGAGATGGTCAGAATTGGAACTGAATAGTTTGTTGCAGTAATGACACAGTTGACTCAAGCGATAAATGTTGGTGGTGTCCATGAATGAGATCAGCCAGATCAACCGTAGAGGAACTTGTCAGTGGTAGAACATTTCATGAGGCAAAATCCCCCATCATTTAGAGGATCATCTAACCTTGCGCTAGGTGAAGGGTGGATTAATGCACTGGAGATGATTTTCAATGTAATGAGGTGTTCAGATAATCAAAAGGTTAGTCTTTCTATTTACCATTTGGAGGGTGAAACAGATTAGTGGTGGTCGATGGTTAAAAATATCAGGGATGCTGATGAGATTGATGCTCTCAACTAGGATGAATTCGAAGGTATGTTTCTTGAGAAGTATTTTCCTAAGGTTTTTCAACTTAGAATGGATAAACAATTCTTGGAATTGAGGCAAGAAGACGACTCAGTGGATACCTATGAAGAAAGGTTCACTCGATGGATAAGGTATGCTCTGAATTTTATCCGAGACCTTGATAGTAAAATCAATTGTTTTTACTCAGGATTAAAGCCAAAATATTGAAGAGATTTAGCTTCTCGTGTGTTCAATAGTTATGAAAAGCTTGTTCGATGTGCTGAGAAGGTGGAAATGGAGTTTTCCGATGATCAAGTGTTCTATAACAACCAGCAAAAGAAGAGACCGAGGTGGCAGGAGAAGGGAAAGAATTCTTCAAAAAGGTCTGACGGTAAGAAAACTAAGTTTCCAGTTCGTGATAAATGTGGTAAAAGGTATGCGGGGGAATGTCTTCTGAATTCTGGAAAGTGCTACTGATGCGGTAAGATGGGACTTAAGGCTTGAGATTGCACTGAAAAAGATCAGGGTGATGGTAAGACCAAATTTTATTTACAATCAGTGAAATGTTTTAAGTGCAATGAGATGGGTCACTATGCAAATGAGTGTCCGACAAAGAGATAGAGTTATGGGAAGTAGTTAGACTACAAGCCGAAAGGGGTGGTGAAATCCTTTGAAACTACTTCAGAAGATGGCGGGCCATCAAATGAAGTGGTATCAGGTACATTGTTTGTTTTTTCAGATTATGCTAGTGTGTTATTTGATTCAGTGTCTACACATTCTTTCATCTCTGAAATCTTTTCTAGTAAAATGGGAATACCATCTCAATAAATGACTCTTGAACTTATGGTAAAAACACATGGGGAAAATTTTGAGGGAAAAAAAATTTATAAGAATCTTCCTATCCTTATCCATGGAAATAACCTACATGAAAACCTTATTGTTTTACCTCTAGTAGAGTTTGATGTTATCCTTGGTATGGATTGGCTCTCTATTAACCTTGCTAAGATTGATTGTATAGATAAAAAAGTTTATTTTCAGAAAGGCTTTAAATTTGTGTACAATAATGAACCCTTACTGTTGATAACATATTAAGAGGCCGAGAAACTTGTAAAAGATGGAAATGAATGTTACCATTCACATATCATTGAAAACAAGGGAACTGTTCAGATTAATGATGTGCCAGTGGTAAATGAGTATCCTGATGTTTTTCCTGTTGAGTTGCTTGGAATAATACTAGATCGGGAAGTTGAATTTACCGTTGACTTAGTTCCTGATGCTAAGACAATTTCAAAACCCCCTTATCGAATGGCTCAAACTAAACTTTTAGAGTTGAAGGAGAAATTGAAAGATTTATTATAGAAAGGTTTCATTCGAACTAGAACATCACCATGGGCTGCTCCTGTTTTATTTGTTAAAAATAAAGATTGTTCAATGAGACTTTGCATTGATTATAGAGCCTTGAATAACATCACTGTTAAGAAATATTATCCTTTGCCTCATATCGATGATTTGTTTGATCCGCTCCAGGGAGGTCAGTTTTTTTCAAATATTGACCTGAGATCGGGTTACCATCAGTTGAAGGTAAAGGAATCAGATATTCTGAAGATCACGTTTTGTACAAGATATTTCCATTATGAACATTCAGTAATGCCTTTTGGGATAACCAATGCACCAGCTGTATTCATGGACCTTATGAATATAATTTTCCATGAGTTCTTGGATAAGTTTGTTGTTGTTTTCATTGAAGATATTTTGGTGTTTTCTAAAAGTAATGAGGAGAATGAAATACATTTAATGGTTATTTTTAAAACCTTAAAAGAAAAGAAATTGTATGGGAAATTCAGCAAGTGTAAATTTTGGTTGCAACAAATTTCTTTCCTTGGTCGCATTGTTTCTAAAGATGGGGTAACTTTTGATCCTGCAAAAACAAAGGTTGTTAAAGAATTGCGAAGACCCACAAATGCAACTAAGATTCGTAGCTTCCTTGGTTTGGCATGATATTACCGAAGGTTTGTTAGATATTTTTCACGGTTATCTAGTCTAATGACTAAGATAACTCGGAAGGGTGTTAAGTTTATCTGGACAAAAGAATGTGATGATTGTTTTCATGAATTGAAATAAAGATTGGTGAATGCTTTGGTTTTGGCACTACCTTCCAGGAATGGTGAGTTTGTTATCTACAATGATGCTTCATTGAAAGGACATGGTTTCATCCTAATGCAGAATAATCAGGTAATTGCTTATGCTTCACGATAGTTGAAAACTCATGATGTAAATTACCCTACACATGATTTAGAATTAGCTACTGCTGTTTTTGCTTTCAAAATTTGGAGGCATCATTTTTATGGAGTAAAGTGTGAAATATATACAGATCACAAATTTTTAAAGTATATATTCACTCAGAAAGAATTGAACTTGAGACAGATAAGATGGCTAGAATTTATCAAGGATTATGATTCTACAATTCATTACTATCTGGGAAAAACAAATAAAGTGGGCGATTCTTTGAGTCGAAAATGTAATGCTTCATTAATGATGTTACGTTTGGAACATGATCCTTTGGTTAAGGATTTGATGAACTTTGGCATAGAAGTTGTTGGTGTGGGATGTTATTCTGTTTTGTTTCAGGTATCTGTGAAATATTCTCTATCAGACAGAATTATGCAATCACTGAATCCAGACAACGAGTTGTAGAAAAAGGTAGAGCTGGTTCATAAGGGTAAGTTGCCTGAATTCAACATTGATAATGATTGTATTTTGAGATTTGGGAAGATATTGTGTGTGCCATGTGATTCACAGTAGAAGAGAGAGTTGTTATGTGAAGCTCACAGTACTCCGTTTTCAGTTCATCCAGGCAGTAATAAGATGTATAGAGATCTTCGGGAGTATTACTGGTGAGACAAAATGAAAAGAGACATTGTTGATTTTATTGTGAAGTGTTTGACTTGTCAACAGGTTAAAGAAGAGTGACAGTTACTAAAAGGGATGCTTCATCCTTTACTATTACCAGAGTGGAAATGGGAGAATATATCCATGGACTTCATTGTGGGATTGCCAAAGACACCTCGAGGTAATAATGCAATCTGGGTTATTATTGATCGCTTGACTAAATCTACTCATTTCCTTTCTATACGAGATACTTTTTTCCCTAGATAAACTTTCCCATTGGTATCTTAAAGAGATATTTAGGATACATGGAGTTCCTCTCCCCATTGTATCTGACCGTGATCCCAGGTTCACTTATAACTTGTGGAAGTGCCTTTAGAAGTCATTGGGTACTAAATTAAATTTTAGTACAACTTTTCATCCTCAATCCGATGGGCAGTCCGAACAAACGATTCATACATTAGAGGATATGATACGTGATTGTTTGATGGATTATTAGGGAATTTTGGACCATCTTCTTTCTTTGGTTGAGTTTTCTTATAATAGCATATTTCATTCCAGTATACAGATGGCACCATTTGAGGCATTATATGGGAAGCGATGTCGAACTCTAGCTTTTTGGGATGAAATAGGTTAAAGGAAGTTGATGGGATTAGAATTGGTAGAAGAGTTGGCAGAAAAAGTTCAGATGATACGGAAACACATGAGAAAAGCGCAGAGTAGGCATAGGTGTTATGCAAACAATAGGAGGAAGGATCTCTCTTTTGAGGTAGGTGATCATGTTTTTCTCAAAGTTTCACCATGGAAAAGTGTGTTGCGATTTGGTAAGAAAGGAATGTTGAGTCCAAGGTTCATTGGACCATATGAAATTATGAAGAGAGTTGGATCAGTTGCATACCAAGTGGCTTTACCTCCGATTTTATCTCAGGTACATAATGTTTTTCATGTTTCAATGTTAAGGAAGTATATGCCAGATCCATCTCATGTTTTGAGTCCAGAGGTAGTTCAGCTGGAAGAGAATATATCCTATGAGGAAAAACTTGTCCAGATTCTTGACCACAGGGAGAAAGTGTTGTGGAATAAGGTGATCCATCAACTAAAGGTTTTTTGGAAAACCCACATGAGTGAAGAGGCAACATGGGAATCTGAAAATGCAATGAGGGCTAAATACCCCCACTTATTCGATAAGTAAATAAATTACAGGGACATAATTTTATAAAGGGGTAAGGATGTAACATCCCATGTAAGTAATGAATAATATATATTCTTATCTATGTCTATTTATGAATTAGATAGTGTTTTAGGGGCATAAAACGAGAATAAATCCAATCTTAAGCTTGGAATACACTAATATTTTTAAAAGATAGTTTAACTTCCTTTTGATGCCAAACCATTTTTTAAATCAAACTTTTGACAATTTTATAAGCTCTATTTATCAAAATAAACATATTTTTTATGATTGGGACATTGAAATTTACATTGGATAATTTTTTGGTATTTTTCTGACAATGTTCATTTTTTAATGAATAGTGAAAAATACTGCATTTTACATCAAAACTGCTTTGTCATCTAATTTAATTATATAGCTAGATTATCTTTTTAATTGTTCTTAGAGTGTAATTAGAATATATTTTTACCATTTAATCCAATGGTTGTCATTAGGATTAATTTCACTTTGGAATTGGGCATAAACAAGTGCCAAACATTTCGTAGATATTGTTTCTAAAAAACCCGCTTTTTGTTTTGACAACGGGAATTATTTTTAAATTAATTATTGAAATTTAATTGTCTGGAATTTGGTAAAATGGATTAAGTATTTGGAATCATATGTTCCAAATTATGTAATCAAGACTCTTGTTTTTGGACATTATGAATCGTAACGACATAAATTATCTTCAATAGTCTTGATTAATTAGTAATCAGGTAGTTAAGGATAATAAAATAATATCATAATAATAAAAAATGACCCCAACATGTGCCATAATGCTATTGTTTCTGTCGTGGCCGACCATGGTATTCCTTGTGCCAAACATGGGGACCCCATGGAATTACTTTTGTGTGATAATGACTTTTTATCTTTTTATTTTTAAATACAGTTAAATATAACAAAGAATGTATCACCTGAGTAAAACAAATTTAATTTTGTCTACATAAATGATATATTTTACTATAAATAGTCATTGGGAAGATAAAAATATTTCCTACATCATATTATTTTTTTAAATTTTTATACATTAAATAAATTAAATTATATATGACATCATGATGATGCAGCGATTACCTCATTAATGAACGATTTAAATAAAATGAAAAGATAATGTAAAATCTAAGACATACACTTGTCAAAGACCAATTTAATGAGTCTATTGAAAACCCTTATCACCTTATCCTAGAAATACATCAATTTGAGACCTTTAAAATCCGAAAAACATTTTAAAATAAAGTAACATTTCTTGACTTTCCAAGAGTGCCCCTCCTCTCCTTTTGGTTCAAACCAAAGGGAGTTACCCGATTCAAAGGTAAAGTCTTCTCTAGTGATCTTTTGTTTTATTTTGCTTCCCCAACCCCCTAAACTCTTTTTATTAATTTATTTTGTAACAACACCAGTATCTTCCACATACTAGGATGTTGATATAATAAGGATTCTAGATACACTTACACACATCTTCATCTAATGGTTAATGAGCACACTGTTTCCGTGGATGGCGAATTTCTGCCTCACGAAACGATGATTGTTCAATATTCTTTTAACACCTTCAAAGGTGGCCATTAAGATGTCACTATATTTATATATGATATATAATATGTTTATTTTTTCCTTAAGCTTCTATATTTTTCATTTATGTCATACCTTTATGGTTTCCATTATGGGTAAATGCGATATCTTAGTTTTAGGAAGTACGGACTACCGCCCCCTCAAAGTGATTTGATTCGTTAATTCCATATGTGGGACATATAAAGGATAGATTTAATTATATTATATATGATATTATACTGGAATTATAATATATCTTTATGTCATTATGATTTCATTCCATTAAATACGAAATAGAAATGAATGTATCGTTCATGCGTACGTACGGCTTACCGTCTCCATTAATAGTGCATTTCATTTCGTACCTCTAAATGTTATGTAATATTATGAATTCATGTATATACTAGATATATATGATATATATGATATCTACATCATGAATATAATTCTGGATATAACAGATTTTTTACCACATGAACAACTTGTAATTATAAGGACTTTATTTTTGACTCAAGTACCAATGATCGACAAAACAACCGTTATTAACTTAAATAATTAAATAGTATTCATAACATGGTAATAAGTGATATAAAAGGAATAATTAACTTTAAAAAGGTTTTTAAGGAAGTATAAATTAACTCAAGTTTATTATTCAGGACATTAAAGAACGATTGAGTCAAGTCGGACCCGTGGTATGGGACTTCGTCTCAATCTCCTTTCGTTGAGGCATATTATGTTTTATACACTACATTCTTTTATACGGTTTATAAACCCCTGTGAATTTTATGTTTACTCAAAAGGAATATTATTATATGAAGAGTTTACTAAACGACAAAAGGGAATGTTTTTTCTTGTCGTATGTATGCGGTGACAACGACTTCTCCGCCGCCGTGACCATTATTTGAGCTTCGGCTTCCTCTACAAGCCATAACCTTTTTTAAATGAAAAATAAATACCATGTTTTACTTTTATTTTATTTTGTTATTGAAAATGGTTTTCATAATGTTTTTCTATCAATGTGTTGTATTGATATCTTGTGATTGAATAGTTGAAATTTTATGTTTCCTTTATGCATGTTTTATGTGATATGATTATGTTATGGTTCTTGGGCATTGTTATGAAGATGGGTGGTTCCGTGATAAACTATGGGCGGGTGAGTCCGATATAACTCTCCAATGCATTGGGTAATGCGAAGGGGATAAATATTAAGGTTTATCTAAAGAGATTTAGGGAATATACTATGATGGGTATTCCAAACATAACCATGAGGGTTACTCCCTATGTAAGAATGTTATGAATGCCTCAAGTTACCTTTATGTCTTATGATTTCAATGATTTATTCATGATTTAATGAGGTTTGTTAAAATACTTATGTTTTATGTGTAAGGTATGATTTCATACATGGAATAATGTTTTCATTTCGTACTTTTATATCCCTTAATAGGCTTTTTATGATCATCCCAAGTTTTTGAAAAGTTTTTCACAGGTCAATGAAAAGGTACATGATGTGATGATAGGTTCAAGTAAGTGTCATGAAAGAATCCATGTTTTGTTTTAAATATGTTTCCATTGATGGGAAAAATGAATACTATCTTTTATGTAACCACTTGGTTTAAATGTGGAATGTAATGCATGATTTATGATCTAATTATCTAAAACTCTAAACCTGAAAAGATCCTAAATGTGTAATCTTGTAATAACTCAAGATTATGTAATGTTTATGGCTGGGGCCTTATATTCACCTCATATTTATAGGTTCTTTTGACCATGCACGTAAAACCCCTTCCTACGTGTAAAACTGTATCTCATCTCCTTAGATTACGCATGCCTTCCTTTTATTTTCACGCACCACCTTGGTTTTTCACACATCTCATGACTTCACCATTTTTCATCATTCTGAACATGAATCCTCTCTTGTGCATAAAACCTCAAACCCACTTTTTTCTCATAACCAATTTTTCACGCAGACGTTTGATTTTCTGCGCACATTACAGGAACATCTCATATTTTCCATGAGCCTATTGCCTGTACCAATTTTCAGTGTTTCTGATCCGAGACACGACATGCGTGAAAAACATACCCAAAGATTTCACGCACAACATTTTTCCATGCACTACTCTCCCTTTTTCGTGTATCCCATGCATTTTCTATTTTTTGACATTTTGACTCCAAAACACCTCTTACGTGAAAAACAATGCTCCACTATTTCACGCACCATGCTGTTTTTTTCACATCACTTAATTTTTCGCGCACACCTCCCGATATTTTTCACACCAATTCCTCTTTGCGTGCACATCCTTTTGCCAACAACCTGTGTCTTCATTTTCCAATTTTGAGACCCAAAAATTTGGAAAACACTAGGAAACAGTGCCACCTTCAATATATGCTTCGGCAGTAACCTTCATGCTTCTTTTCTGTGACTTTCCTTCTTCAACTACTCGTCTTCTTCAACCATAATTCTCTACTTCATGCAAAACATATGATTCGATTATTCAAGTAGGCACTTGCATGGTTCTCATGCAATCATGGAGAATTGCATAGTCTTCATCAAATCCTCATTCTTCTTCAATCTACCATAGATCGATTATACCTCACCATTCTCCGCTGTTGTAAAAAATCTGTCACCTTTGAAACAACTTCTTTCAATTTATGATTAGTACAACAATCATCTGAATTTCCATTCCTCTTGATCTCCTTCATTTTGATAGTCATTGACGACTATTGACAACAAATACAACCTTATACACAAAGTGGTCCCAACAAGTTGAATAATATTTAACGGTTATAAGTTATAGTTGTTCATAATTTCAAAGTTATGGATAATCCTTTAGTTTACATGATGTAATATTATCTATTTTTTGGATTAGGGTAAGATTACATTAGTGAAAACTCTAGGGATAAGTAAAAGGAACTAGTATAAGTATATAATAACATCCTGAAATTTTTGTTAAATATATATTTTTTGGTTCTCATCGACATTACATCCCTTTCATGATAATAATAGTGGTTATATGATCTAGAAAAAATGTACATCAGGTTAATTACACAATAATAGCTAAATTGGATTTTAAATTAATCATCACCTAGGGTATGGAAAAAAGGCCAAAATACACACCTAGTTGAACTCTATCAGGGGATACTCTTTTATTAATCACATTTACATAAAAATAATAAAAATTATTATTTCTACGAATTAGGATGAAATGTATGATAGAACCCAACCTATAAAACCTTGTATTAATATTTGGCTAATTCAGGTACAATTGATAGCAAATTTGTTGATTTTTAAGTGTAAAAAAGTTTGAGGATGAGTTTTCATGATACAGTATATGATAATTCTCTTATTATATTAATTATTCATCACTTGATTTAAACTCTTATGGTTTTAATTATTATTTAAGACCAAATAATCCAATTTAACAATGGATTTCACAGACAAAATGAATATTTTCCGAATGAACAACCTAAAAGGATACTATATTGGTTGAAAAAACATGTGATAACAACAAAAAATTTATCAAAAAGTTTGTTTAAAAATATGGAATTAGTTGAGTTTGAAAACAAAACACATAATAGAATTATGAGGTCTCAAAGAATTTTAGGTAATGCAGATGATGATGAAATGAAGAATCAATCTTCTTCTTGTAAAAAATATGGGAAGAGAAACCTAGGGGAATGTCCTGAAAGAACTATTATGTGTTTGATATATGGTAATGTATGGAATATAACAACAAGTTATCATGGTAAAAATAATGTTTTTGTTAACATTATGGGTAAAATAATATTTTTTTATAATTATCCACAATCAATGTGATGTTTTTAAAGTGAGGAATTTTGTAACTATGAAAACCAGGGCACTAATCCAAGGAATTTAGTTGATTATCGACATGAAAAACCTCATATACCATGGGAACATATAAAATCAAATGAGATGACTAATATTTATATTGGTAGGGTTTATTATGTTTTACTAGTAACACTTATTCAACAATCCATATTTGTATATGTATTTTGTCAAATATGTTATCACTAACTATTATCTATGGAAATTAAATTATCTAGTGGTATAATTATTATATCCATAGTTTATAAGTATTATTGAATGTTAGTGTGATAATGAATCATAAAATTATTATTATCCTTTATTTATATTAATTTAATGTGTTCTAGAAATGGATTTGTTCTCGCTACTAGGAGAAAAATTTTATTTAATGGAATAATAAAAAAATATTTCCTATAAACCCGTGACATTTTTTAATCAAAGGATGAATATGAAAATAATTTTGATAAAAATTATATAATAATCATTTTGATACTTAATAATTATAAATTCATGACTCAATTGGTTAGGGAAATAATCAATATTAGTTATATTCCTATTATAATAGGAAATATGTGATTACTAATCATAAAAATAATAATGAAGATAAAAAATCATTATAAAGTAAACCCATAGACTTATTTATCTTATGGATACCCTTAACTATTCAATTAATTATAAATAATTATAATTTTAATCATATAATTTATTTAATGGGTTAAAATGTTAAAACCCCATATATGAATATATATTTTACTCAAGTTGATATTGTGTTAGTAGATTATTCCACGTGTAAAAATAATCTAAAATGAAACCACGATATGATAAAGTAAAATTTTAACATTATAATATAGAAACTAAATTAGTGTATATGCAACAATGTTTTTTAATGAAATGTGTCATACTATTTAAATAACTTTATTTAATATCATAATATTCACGTAGTTCTTATAATGGTAGGTATCAATAGTAATAACTAAATTAGTAAAATATATGTTTTAAACAAATATATAATATTAATTATTTATTGAAATTTCAAAAAGAAATGAATATAAGTACCATTTAAAAATAAAGAAAATATTTTTCTGGAAAACAATTTTTCATTGCACAAATTCATTTTAACTAAAGAAAATAAAAAATTAAATTTTGTGAATTATTTTAATAAAATGTATATATTATATAATCAATAATTTTTTTTACATTCATCTTATGAATTTTCCAAAAAATAGATAATAATAAATATGATATTATTCTTAAAACTATATTTTTCTTATAAAAATTTACTGTTGCATTTTTTGGACATATATTATAATTTACTTTTTAAAAAATTATAAATTTTTTGTTAGAAAATTAATTTCATTTTTAAATAATAATTAAATATTTATCATCTTTAAATTTTTATATTATCATAAGAAGATAAATTTTTTAGTGAATAGAAAAAATAATGGTTTTTATTAAAAACTACATTTTCATTCAAAGAATCCATTTGATAAATTTTATTTATATATGGTTTTAAAAATATAATTAGTTAAACTATATATATTTTAATCTAATTTATTTCATTGTAATCATTTTCATATTTAACTTTGAAATAAAATCTTTTGAATCTATTGAAACATTTCTATTTGAAAAACAAATTCATTGTCATGTTTACATGATTAAATTAAAATTATTTTTTTACACTTATGTGAATGGAAATTGGAAATAGGGATTAAATATAATAATAAATAATAATTCATATTATATAATAAGGTCATATTAATTTTTGGACCGTATTGAATAGCAAAAAAAGAAAAAATTAGTTACCATGACGAAGGTTAAGATGAGTTTATTTGGGGTTAAACTAAAAAGATAAGGAGTAAAAATACATATAAACATATCCAAGACCTATTGGATGTTAATTTTTGTACCTTATAAAATATAATATTCTATAATGGCTCAATTTGGATCTTCTGGTATTCTGGAAAACGTAGCAATAACTTCTACCATTAAAAAATTATAAGTGGTCCACTCACCTCACTTATAAAAATAAAACCCCTAATCTCTTATCTTTTCATGTCCAAAACACATTTATCAAAAAATACCTACCCAAATGTATTTATTACATATCTATCCAAATTTTACAGTCGATCTGGAGATTAGAAATCTAATCTAGGAATGATTTAGTTTAAACCTAATGAATTTTCCAAGGAAGAGTTAATGTTCTTAAACTGTGCATTTTGATTTTAATTATTCTTCCAAATAATTAAAATATTCATATATTATGTTTATATAATAAACCAATCTATGATATATGAAAATTTTATTATTCTAACTTCATAAGTTATATCCATGTCCTTTTCCTTCAAATGGGAAACTAAACTATCAATCTCATGTATAGCAGAATACAACCTCATGACCCAATGTGATGAGTTTTTCATTTCTATTTTACATTGGTGTTGATAGAGACATATTAAATGAATATATATATGAAGTTTTAAATATTTTTATACTTTTTTAATTATCATCTGATATATACCTTCTTACATTCCATTTCATTAGGGATACGATAACATCACTCATGTTTAGGGATGACAACTGGCATGCAAAGCGATATGACTTTTTTACTAACTATTTTAGTGAAGTTAATATGGTTAATGTAAATAATTATATGTGATATATATGAAATAATTAATATTTTGTAAATTTTAATTATTATTTATATTTATTCTGTTCCATGCCTTAAAAAATGGGAACTATGTTCTCCCATACGTATGGCCTACCGTCTTCAAGAATGGGGTTGTTTTGATGGGAAAAGAGACAACCATGTGTCCTGTTATGTTCCACTTGATTGTTGATTCTTGGGTGTTAATTTCTAGAAAAATTATTAACATTAGTTTAGAATTTTTATTCTTAATGGAAAATCCCAACAGCTCCCCCATCCACAACTCCGTATAGAGCTTCTTTCCAAAGGCAGGTGGTCAACAAGGGCTTCAGACCCAGTGACACTTAAGGAATCTAATTGATTGAGTAGGTGGGAGTTTGGTCCCATCACAAAATTTTAAGTGTAATTTTATGCTACTCTAGGACCCTCTTATATATTTAAGACATGTTTTATAATCTCTACCTAATCTCGATATGAGAAGAGTTACCCTAAAAATTATTATAGGTTAACTATATATTGTACACAAAAGAAAGGGGATATCATTATTGAATCCACCAGTATGTATCCAGATATCATTATCTAGTTCCTAGTAATGAATATCATCTTTACATGTTCAAGAAATTTATCCAATCACTTCATAATTTTCTCCCATACAAAAAGGCGGATAATATTATTATGATGGTATTATTCCATAATGAGGTGTCCTATGTATCTTGGTTAATATATGAATAATAAAACACATAGTTTATGAAACCCATGTATTTTAAAAACCCGAGGAGTGAAAATATGAGTGGGAATTAGTGTATTTGATATTTGAGCTCCAGTCTCGAAGAATCATCTTATATATCCTAGGTATAGAAGGAATTAGAGTTCTCAGAGGCCATTCACTCCCTTTGGACTGACCCCAAAATATATTCCCTCATATGGGAGAAGTTTAGGTCATGCCACTCATCAGGGCTTATATATATGGATTTACCTTGTTAGAAGATATTTTTGATGCTAATGAGATGACCATTGTAACTCCCTATGACCATGTGAGCTATCATCATTGTGAGAAACAAGGAATTCCTTGTACTCTGTATCATTGTATATGGATTTAGGTATTATGATTTTGGACTAACCATGGTATGTTTAATATGGAGATCATGCCTTTGGAATGTGTCTTATGTATCATTTTTATGGAAAAATCATTGTTTTCATAGTTTAGGTTTTTTTCTCAGTCCATAAGGGATGAGGTAAGATGATCCACCCATGTGAATGGTTGGGTCTTGGTATTTGAAATATGGGAGACCTAATAAGAAGTGCACTGATGTGGATTCCCATCTAATTTTTCATCTTGGTATATAGGAAGGAGTCCTACTTATTTTGGTAAATTATAGAATCAGAGTCTTCAATGATTAGTGGGTTAGTGATTACACACTACAGTATCCATTATGATTGCAGAGACTTATGTTGGAAATCATATGATCATATAAAATTCATAAGACCATGTGATCTATGCTTATTTTTTGAAACTAGGTATGGAAAATATTAATTCTAATTGCTTATTGATGTTGGAATCTTATACTAAGACAACCCCTTTGGTGGTTTGGTATGGATATCTGTCCTTAGGAAGGAATCATATATATACTGGTTATTAAGGGAATCAGAGTTTACGTAGTTCACATGGATGAATAAAATAAACTAGGGTTTCCCTTATGATTAGAACTTATACATAGAAGATTTAACAACATTATCATGTTCTTGGAATCCAATATAGCTAGGTATTATCACATTATACTACTAGTTGGAGCTTACACAATGAGGATTACCTTATAACTAAGTCTTATACACTAAGGATGAACAAGGTCATCAAGTCCTTGGATGACATAATAACATTCCTTGCTCGACTACATGTCTTGTGTTGATTGTCGACCCAGAATACATTTATTTCCTTCTTTAAATGTTATAGGATATCTTCCTGACATGTCACAGGACCATCAAATGACCCAGTTTACTTTTATATGGGACATAGAATATCCTAGAGTAATATTTCAGGGTTATTTCATGATCTAGGAGTACATTTCTAGAGGGAATGGTGTGACCCATATGGTATGATCTGGAATCCATCATATGACCTGGGATGATAGGTCTTGAGGGTGTCACATGATCATACTGACATTATGTTACATTGAATGATGTTTAATACACGTGGAGAGAATCAATCATGTCAGTGTGACTTGTCTCATAGGGTTTCAGATGTCATAGCTGACATGTCTTGAGGAAATTGGATGACTAGGCTGGTATTCTTGGAAGGTAGTCTAAGAGCTGGTTGACATTACTAGGTGATACTATGATAATTTTCTGACACACACTAGTGCCATAATATGACTTGGGAGACATGTCAGAAAGACAAAACAACGTATGGATGGTGAGCCCAGAGGGATTCATGATGCTGGATTAGATTATGAAATGATCATGAGGATCAATGTTTATGTATTTTTCATGAGTCTCTAAATTATTTAGTCTTTTTTCCATCCTTCTATCATGACTTTCTAATATTTATTTAGTGTTGTATTTTTATAACTCAAGTGTGACCTAATATATATGTGGGGTGTTCTTCATACATATTACTATAATTACTTCACGTGAACTATACATGCTCATGTGATGTGTTTATACATGTCTCATGATTTCTGCAGTTCTTCTCTAGATATTAGCATATGGTAATATCTTTTTAGTCGTGAGATCACAAACATTGATATAAACTCTCTCGCACCAGTATGATGTTTTGACAAATCATCCGTCCATAGATATTCAACGTCTAGGTCTTAGTCCAACATTTTTCATGCAGGGTAGGGGATTTATAGGCCCTTCCACCTTACTTATTCCCCATTTTGTGTGGTCCATATCATGTGAATCTAGGATTCAGTAATTGAATGGATTTGGTGTCACAAGTCTTCGCATGTACCAACCATGGATCACTCTGAGCGTGACACCAGACATTTTCTATCTTCCAGTCATTTCTATAAATGCCTACCTATTTTGATTATTTACAATTAATAGGTACTTTGAATCATTCATCCAAGATGAAGGATTTCAATATTGTCATATTGACATTTACAAGGTTGCTCGTGAGAATAGGGTGATTGCTTAAAAGGAATTCCCAAGATATCATGTGTAATTTCTATGAAGTTCCTCAATATAAGGATGGATTGTCAGGTGGAATTTGTGGGATGAGGCTGATGTGTCAAGGGGTCTTTTGAGACTGTGTTGCAGACATACGTAGAGAATCTAGAGATTTTATGACCATGAGAGACTCCCACATCCTCCCCTTTTTTATATATACAAAATTTGTGGCTCTCATGAGGATTCATGTGTTTTTTTAGGACAATAAAACTACAAATTGGATCTATTTCACGTGACTGTAAGGGTATAATGGATATACATGTTCACTTTGGGGTAAAATCAATTTTTTGGAACTTATGGAGCCAAAGGGGAAGCATAATGTCTCCTAAACATACCTTAGGCCCTCTGTGTGATGAAGATGACATATTAGTGGTCATTCAAGAGATGTGGTGGACATGTCTTTGGGTTCTAGTGGTGTCTTGCAGATCACCATGGTTTCTTGGTTGAATTTTTATGATCGCAAAAGGAACACACATCCATCAATTTTTTCATTATTTTATTTTAAAAATTCTAGAGGATCTCATGAGTTATCATGGATGTTGTTGAGGACTGTCATCCTCTCCATCAGTGATGCATTGAGTAACATTTTCGCCAGTGAGAGGTTCCTGTATTTGGATATTTTCCTATTTATTTAAAAAGGACTTTCAGATGGGTTTTCATGTGTCCTCTAGTTGAAAAATTACATGTCCTAGGGGTGATCAATTTGCTTCTTCCACATAACCATTGGTTTTCTGGGCGCCCTTTATGAGTAAAAGGATTGGTCGAACTGATATTCATGGGACCATCTTTTGGTTGTTCCCTATGCATGGAGTCTTCACATGACATAATGAGGGTCAACTGATCATGCTCTACTTAGAGGCTCACACAATCTATAGGTCTCATCCACCATTTTCATTCATTTATTTTGTATGTAATATAATATACATATTCAGTTATTTATTACATTTTTAATTTTTAGGTGATCGTTTGGCGGGAATCAACAAATGCCACCCCTTATGAGCGTCATTTGTGGGGACAATAGCTAGGTTTTTAAGAATGTAAATTCCCTCCTGAGTCTTTTGGTACTTCCATGAGTCAGTTTTTTGGTATTCTATTGGTATACTAGGAGATATTTCATATTTTATGGAATATCCTATATATAAAAGAGTGGAGGATGGTTTATTCATCAACTAATCATTCACTATATCTCTCTCACCCATCCTCCATTACAAAACCTTGTCACAATACTGTTTCACAATACCCGATCATTGGACCCTAACATGGGCTTGTTTCACATTATCTGCTCCACAATACCACATCACAAGATACCTTTTGATGTGTTTCCCACTAGAACAAATCATGAACTATTCTTCATTAATATTTCAATCTTTGACAGTGGGGATGTTTGATCCTCTTGAGGGTTTCTCAAGACCGGAAGGCCTGATCATATGTTCATTTGACAATCGTACGACTCACGTGACCAAGTTTATGTCACATAATTTCATTCCCTTGAGGTTTCATGTGGTTGCACAATTCCATGTGGGTTATGTGGCACATGATACCACTGGCTTCTAATGATTTTTTATCCCCTTAGGCAATCTGTGAATTCCATTATTGATTCATGTGACGCACATAATGATTCTATATTTTATTTTTGTATTTTCTTAGAAGGATATTTATTCATCTGTTTGACATATGCCACATAATGTTATTAATAGGGATTCAATTTCACATCTATGATCCTCTTTTGTGGACAATCATAGGGAAATGACCTCAATAAAATTTCATCTTGACCCTGATATTGATTGGATTTTGTTAATGGGGCTTTGAGGATATTCATCTCATCTGAGCTCTAGGATTATACTCAATCTCATTAAATTACACTATATGGGCTCATTTTCCTTTTTGATGCAATAAGTCATCATTCAGGAATCAACCTTTCACATCACTGGGTATCAGATTCTCTCAACTGTGTTTAGATGAAAATTTCCTTGGATTGATGGATGGTTAATTCTTAGTTCCATAGTTTTTCATATATTTTAGAAAACTCTCCCTTGGGTTTGTATGTCTATGATTTATCTTAATAATCAATTTCTCATTATTACTTGAATATATTTATCTCTTATTTGAATAATATGGCCTAAATATCAAGACTAAATTAGGATCTTCATCTAGGTCGTAATTTTTCTGACAGATGGCCATGTACATTTTGGGTCAAGAAAAGCTACTTGGAGGTTGGTAAAAATTTATATAGGGTTTATATTTATAAATCCATGTGGATCCCATAATTTATCATTTATCTTTAGCCTAACCTTCTCTAATAAATGATCATAAATTGGTTTCACGGAACCAATATATTTCATCTATCCCATGGTGATGTTGTAATAAACCTATGGGATTTGTACTAATGAGTTTGGATTCCCCCTCTCAAATAGATTTATGATGTGTTCCTCCTAGCTACATATATATTGAATGGTCCCTTGTAGTCTCCAGTATAAGTGAGGGATATGCTTGTCATTTTAATGGATAATTTGATAGTGGAGTTGAATATGAACTTATATATATCTTTCAAGGACATGAACACAATTTTTCTTTATAGGAGAAATGATAGACCAATTCCCATATCTCCCCATTGGCACCCTTCCCAGAATGTTTTTGATAATTTCAACACATATTGGGCCTTTCTAAAATATAGGGATCATAGATTAAATGGATATTGAGGGAACTTGGATATCTCTACGATCCATTTACTGGTGGTCATTATGGACATGTTCTTGAATGGATGATTCATCTTGGATGTGGATGAGTGTTCAAAAATCTAAGCCAGTAAGCTGGTTATTGCTATTCCAATAGTGGAGGAGCATCATCTCAACCATTCAAAGTCCTTCATTTCATGGAATTGTCACCCCCAGGTCCATATTCAATGAGGTAGCACGCCTTACAGGATCAGTGGAACCTTCTAGTTTTATACTTTTATTGATCAGTCACCAATTCCATTTCATTGATGATTACAACACCACCAGCATCCCAACCACATTTTCGCATCCCACATTGTTGAACATATATGGGGTTAGAGAATTATCCCTATGAATTAAAGAGGTTATGGGCACACTGTGTCGATCGGATAAGATCAATTTCACCCTTTATCACACATATACAAGAAAAATCACCAATAATGTAAGAGAATTTATCTCAAAAATGAACAATATGATCTTACTTCTTGATGGGTTTCTTACATCCATGATGGATGATCTAATATTTGGGGAGCCATAAATGACATATCATTTTTCATTCCAATTTGACTATAACCAAATGGTATCTCCTCTTCCTCCATTCATTGTATAAAGAGAGTGACACCCAGGTATTATATATCAATTTTGGAAGACATTGGCATGGGAGGATACGATTAAAAAAATTATTCTACTATATTTCATTGATTCCACATTGTTTACTCAAGATAATTCTCATGACTTGGTAGCAGCATATCAGGTGGTGTGCTAAACCAACTAGTCCATCATTTATGAAAACCATTCACTTCACCAACCCCTCTTCTTGTGGAAAAAATAGTGTTTATTGAATATTTGCGCTAGAAAGTGAGGAAGCGCCATGATTCTTGTGATGGAAATAGAAATAGTGGTTCAAAATAAAATGAGGTACTTATTCCTATGTATAATACTATGGTTGACATTACTATTGAGGTAAGAACATATAAGGATTCTTCTCTTACTTCCTCACTAGCTGAGGTAATTACTAATCCTCATTATGTACCTTTTTCACTCATTACAGAAGTCCAAACATGGTATAGGATGATATGGAAACATATTCACTCCCTAGATATTGATATTCATGAGAAATGTTTTATGATAAAAACGAGTTCCTTCACTATCTATTCTTAGGAATTGGGGTGGATGGTTTTGTATTCCAACCATTATATGAAATTGTGAATAAAATCTTCTTGATTCTATGATATCTAACCACCAATGAGAGGGTCATTCAGGATCATGAAGATTAATGTCCCACTGTCGAGAAGAAATATGGGGCCATTGAGGCATTGGAGCAGAGTTGTTAGTTTATATCCAACTTTCTGAACTGGATGGTTGCATAGACCATGAATATAAAGATCCATGAAGAAATCAATGCATGTCTGAGGTCTGACCACTCAGGGTCATCCTCCTTATTCGAAACTATTTAGAAACTAGTTGACAAGCTGACTAATTTCATTGAGACTCTCTATACTGTGGAACAAGTAGATAATGTCGGGCAAGAGGCACTTCAATATTCCATTAATGCTTCTCATCGGGCTCATGCCAACCTGACTAGCTCGTTCGATCAAATATTTTCAAAATTCGATCATTTATATGTACATTGTTTTAGATAAAAGGATTTGGAGAGACACTAAATTCTAGAGATTCCTCCTATTTTCATTCTATTAATGAATATATTTACTATGAATTATATAGGTTTTCCAGTTTTCTTCCAATCATGATAGGCATGAGATTATTTTTGACCACACATTATGTGAATCACCAATGATACACATCCTTTTTTGGAAATCATCTAAACATAAATGTCTGAATTCAAATATTTAAATCATTACTCATTCTTCTTCATGAATTAGTCATGAATTCTCACCCACATGAGATTATTGATGGATACATGTCTTCCAATTATCATGATATCACCTAATATTCAGAAATAAAAATGTTTATAATATATATCACATAGGGGGAGAACTTTTTCTTTACATATGATGATAGGTGTGGTTCCTGTAGCATGATTTTGAACAGAATATGATGGATCATGTAGGATTTGATTTTCTAGTAGGATAAATCATTATTATGTTGTATTTTAGTGACTTTTTCTTATACCTTCTATAATTTTAGCTGAACATATTTTAGCTCAGACCTTCTATCACTTTAGTTTAGGTCCTTTTGGATTTGACCTTATATTGCTTTATCATAGAGTATTTTAGATTAGACAATTTATTACATTTTTTATGGTATTTTATCTCTAATGCTATATTGATTTAGTTTATGATATTTTATCTCATACCTCCTATTTATTTAGTTTAGAATATATTAGATCAGTCCTTATGTCACTTTAGTTTATGGTCTTTTAGATCATTCCTTTTATTTCTTTAGTTTATGGTCTTTTAGGTCATGCCATCTATTTCTCTAGTTTAGGGCCATTTAGATTGATAATTATATCACTTTAGATTAGATTATTTTATCTTGGATGTTCTATCAGATTAGTTTAGTGACTTTTATCTCTCACATTCTATTTATTTAGTTTATTTCCAATTAGCTCGTACTTCTATTTTTTTTATTTTAGTGTAGTTTAGATCATACCTTCCATTGAATTAGTTTAGGTTTATTTAGATTAGACCATATATTACATCAGTTTAGGTCATTTAGTTTGTACCTCTAATTTAATTAGTTTAGGGAATTTTACCTCATAACTTTTATGATCATGGGGTATGATGCAGACACGTGAAGAATTACCTAAAAAATATTGGGGTTATGGGTTCTTCCACGGTGTTACTATAGATCATGTGGAATTAATCTCCTTGAAAGAAAAGAGGAGATTCATTTAGTTGGTGGGTGAAGGCCCTTACGTGTCAGTAGCATGGTCAAGAAAAAGATGATCTGAACATCTTTTTTAGGGCCATGGAATATATATGGGGGGTAGTATCAGTTGAGGAAGAAATATTAGGTACTCTAGGTCTTCGTAGATAGTTGGAATATGGGTGATTTAAGTCATTAACCTAACATTGAGCATGTGAATATGTGTTGGTGTGGAAATTTCAGGTATGTCCAATGTAATTTGGAGTTTCATGGTTCTGTCGCGCTTTTGGAAGGGCTTACAAGGATTAGGGATCCTTTCTATAAAGGAGGACATTCCTTTATTTTGTGGGTCCTGGACCTTATGAATCAGTAGAATGTCCAAGAAAAATATGAACTCCATTCTTTTCTGATGGACATGAAATATTTATGAAGACTCAAACATCCAAGTTATGTTGATTGTATGAAAGGGAGTATATCTAGGAAGGTTTTTTGAATCCTAGGGTGGTTTATCTCTGGATTGTGAAGCTCAAGCCCTATTCACTGTGGTTTTAAATCATGACATGTGGTCCATCAATGTTTTGGAAATGGAGTGTCTCATTCTGGGCTTGAAAATGGGTAAAAAAACATCCCGATGTAACATCAAGATTGTTGAATTTTCATGAATTGTTTGGTATAGATATTTTAAGTCATGATCCAAAGTTATCAGGTCATGTGGATGACATAGGATAGTCCAATTGGGAGTAATTTATATCTCACTATGGTGTTGAGTTCAACCATTTTGACCTCAATGCTCACAAGGATTGGAAGTCCTTTTTTGAAGACTAACACATTTGGTTGACAACCAAAGGCGCGTATGAAAAAGCCATAGTAATGCATGCATTGTAAAATATAGAGTCCCTTAAAGTCATGTATCCATTCCATGGGCGATTGAAGGTTGTGGAAATCTGAGACACTGAAATCATGATGTTTTATTTGTAGACATTTTAATACCCAAGATGTGTTGGAGCACCCTAAAATATATGTCACTGCATAACAAACAAATTATCAGGTCGATGAAATGTGAAAAATCATTATTATAACTTTTTCCTAATCCATGTGATCCAGTAGGCTTTCCATGGATTTTACTAGGGATATAGAGTAATCCTTGTGATCATTATTCCTTGTTCGTTTCCAGCTTAATTTTTTCCAAACTCTAGATATGAATATTTTAGCGAGTGAATACTTCACTTTTTCGACATTCTCCCATTGTGGGTTTTTCAACCTGACATGTTTTTTCTCTTTTCACAAGCATTTTAACATCTTGTTATTTTGACCATTAAATTCTAGAGTTTATGTTCATACGACTTTGACCATAGTTCATGATGTATAATCATATGGGTCTAATATGTAGAATTATACACATGATCCAAACTTGGATACCCAGGTTCAAGAGTATTCCATTATCCTTCTGAGTGGGAAATTAAAACAATGTAAATCATGGGACAAGGTTATCAGGTCATGATTTATGATATGAGATAGTTATTCTAGGTGTAGTTCATATCACAATGGGGTGTTGAGATCTTCCATGGTTATGTTAGGGATCAGAAGGATTGAAAAGCCCTTTATGACGAGTGATGTGCTTGGTTGATGACCATAACTGTATATGAATGACCTATATGCATGCATGCATAGTTAGGAAAAAATACCTTTAATTTAGGAATATCTTTAAGAGGTTATGAATGATTTTTTTAATCCCAAGGTAATTGAGACATAAAGAATGATTTATGGATTGGGGTTCTTAAAAGATATAGGAAGCACCCCATACTCTGGCTAGTCGCGGTAAGGTTCTTGAGGTCCTTTTTTAAGGGATGAAAAAAGGATGATGGTAAGAAAAATTTATCTTCAGGTAGTGGGGATGTATTCATTGATATTTATTATTCTATGGTAATGACTTACCTTTGTTCATTTTTAACATCATTCGGTAAGTACCAACCTCCGTGAATTTTAACGTCGTGTGGAAATAATAATGGAACCAATATGAAAAAATTTGTGAGGAATTTTATATACAAAATTAGGAAATTTATAGCTCTTACTCATATGTAGGAAAAATGAGTATTCATAACCTGAAACCTATACAGTTATGAGGTCCATGTTATTTTTCATTTGTTTTAGTTGGACCTAGGATTGATGATACGGGCATCAGTACATGTTTTATGATTACAATAATCAAGAAACATGTGGTTTTTGAATGGGAAAAAGTTTACACATGTATGACCGATACATAGTTGTGGTAAGTGTTTCCATTGATGGTTTTATTTGGGACTATGATCATAGATCCAGGAATCACGATTTATCTTGTGTGGAATTTAATCAAACCACACACACTTCTTATGAAAAATTGTATTTTAACATCATGTGACATGGAAGTAGGCTTTCTAACATGAAAAGGGGTGTTGTTACTAGACCCATAGAAGGAAATATAGATGTATTTATATACCATACAATAATAGGAATAAAACAATATGTATTTCTTGAGGAAGAACATTACAACACAAGTCTATCCTATACGCGTAGAGGAGGGGTTCAGTTTGTTATGACTAGACCTAATATTGAAGATCTTCTTATCCCTATGTATCATGTGGTTTTAAGAATCAAGTTGCACTTATTTCTTTGATTGAGGTATGGTGGAAGAACAATAATGATGGTAGTGGTCCTATCATGTGAGGTCCACAAGAATTGGTACTTTGATGTCATGCAAGAGACATAAACCATACATTTTATCTTCATGTGGCCAGGGATCATAGAATGCCTTTTTCAATCAGGACTGTGATGAATCTATCCTGGGACCACATGCCTTATTTTCTTAGGGAGGCCTTAACTGAAATTTCTAAGATCACTTAAGATATTATAAGTGAGAGAAATAAGGAATAGCGAGTGTTCCTATCACAATGAAGAGGCGATTTAAGGATATGACAATGAGATTTTTCATCTTGTGGTGGTCATACCAATATGTACAATCGATGAAACCATACATATATTAATGAAAATAAAAATCAAGACATACATAGTTCTTGGAAAACCATGTAACTTAACTTCATGTAGTAAGGGCACAGATCACCTGATGTGATTGAAGATGAACCATTTGGGAATCTATGTGGTTTAACAGCATGAGGTGAGGAAATCCACCATGTAGTTTATATTCAAATAGTAATGATGAGGTTTACCTAACATGAAGAAAATGGAATATTGTGGTTGGGACCAAAACATGAGGTTCATGTTTCACTATGTATCCAGTGATGGAAACAATAAAACCACACACTTTCTTGGATGAAGGGATTCCCCAAGCAGAACTGACTCTCACACTAGAATGGGGGAATTCCATCCTTCTTTCACATAGATCTAGATTTTTCATGGTAAATTGTTAGTGAGATGATTCTTTCCAAGTATTTTATCTTCTTTTGGTGAGGAAATATTAAGTATAGTTTCATGTCGTGTGGTCAAGATGTATTCATAAAATTTATCATCATGAAATGAAGATGAATTTAAAGGACATATACGGATTTGGATTCCCATATGATGAGTCATGAAAATTATTTCATGAGAAATCTCTCATTGGTATTGGTGTAACACGCTCCCCATTCATTGTGGCTATGGAGTAAGAGTTATTTTGATAGACCTTATATATGATGTATGTACCTTCCAATTTGTATTCATGATTCAATGTATTTTTTCCAGGAATCTTTCGAGTCCTAAAAAACAAAACCAATTCCCATTCTAGGAATTAATAGAGGTGATCCACTGTATTGAAGGCCAGCGCAATCTGATTCAAATGAACATCATGGTTTTTAATGTGTTCACCTTGTTATCATTAAGCCATTCCAATTAATTGATCCACTTTATTGATTTATCATCTTCAATAAGTTTTTCGAAAATGGCTATTCGGAGTGAAGGCATATAGACTTCTACAGGTAACACAATCTCTATCCAGTACACTACTGAGTATGGTTTTTCATGTGTATAAGTATGTGTGGCGGTATAGTAGGCCCACAAATCAGGGAGGAGATTATATGTCTTGTAATTATTATCCTTGTTCACTGTAACACCCTGATATTTTATGTGAAATATATTTTTTGTCTTATGTTATACACAACACCAAAGGAATATTTCACTACATGTAACACTGGCTTGGCTTGCGTTACATGCTAGAGCATCCTTTCTCGATAGCTTGCGTTGTACGCAATACTGAGTTTCACTAAACAATAATATTTTATTAAAATATTATATAAACTAGTCATTATAAAAAGTATTACCCACATTTTTAATTTTATATAACATTAGAATTCATCTTACATATGATATGAGAAAAAAATAAATTTTTCAGATAAAAGAATAATTTTTGTTTTGAAAAATGCAGTTTTTCTGCCTTTTGATGGCACAACCATTTTAAATATAATTTTTTGAAAATTTTATGGGTTCAATTTGACAAAATAAACATATTATTTTGAATTAGGATATAAAAATTTATATTGGATAAATTTTTGATACTTTTCAGATAACATTTATATTTTGATGAATAGTAAAAATACGCTAAATTTTTCTTAAAAAATACTTCTTCCATCAAGATAATTTATATGGTTAAATTATAAAATTTAATGGTTTTAAATTATAAATAGAATATATTTTCACCATTTAATATAATTTATGTCATTAACATTAATTTTACATTGAATTAATAGGTAAAAACATTTCAATCTTTTGCAATGTTTTATATTTTAAAACCCATTTTCTCAACAGCATGATTAATTTAAAATTAAATACTACAAAATCTATGTAATAAATTTGAAAAAATGGATTCCATATTTGGAATCAGTAGATCAAAATTATATTAATAGGATACTTTTTATTTTTAGGCATTATGAATAGTAACTAATGTAAATTTTTATTTACTATAGTTAAAGGTAAATCTGGTAATTAAGGGTAAAAATAAGAATATGAAATTACCATAACACCTTCCAAAATTCTATTGGATGAATAAAAGTCGACCCATATAACCTATGGGTTGGAATAGATTCGTTTTATGGACTTTTGATCATGAAAATGATGTAATTATTATTAAAACCCAAGAAAGTGACAACATGTCACTCTCTTATATCTTATAAGTGTAATAATGTTTTTAGTGATAAACTTCCTAAAACGTCTAAAATAAATAGTCAACAGAAAGATAATAAAATTATCTAAATCATTTGAATTTATTTTGATTTTTTAGGTATTAAATAATTATCCTTAATGCTGACATAATAATGATGTAGTAATTATTTTATTGATCAAAATATCAAATAAATGGTTAAAATAAATATTACATGAACTATTTAATTTGATCCATAAATTTTTAAGATGAATATTACATGTTAGGGATCTATTAAATATTTTAGTTCGAATATATCCTCTGTTTGGATTTTATTTAAATTCAAATAATTAAATAGTGTCAAAATTGACACTATTGATATTTTATAAAAATAACATATTATTAAATTGTTTAAAAATCTCATAAATATTTAAAAAGTATAAATTGAAATTTATATAGTCTAAAATGTTATAAGGTATCCAATTAAGGACAATTAAAAACACATATATAATTATTTACAACAATTTAAAATTTAGAATATTATTACCACAAAAATATTAATTAGATTAAATAAGGATAAATCTAGTTGGTAAGGTTTAATATAAATTCCCAAAAAGTTAAAATTTTATTGTATGATGATATTACTGACCTATTTCATCTAATATTATAATTTTATTCATTTTTTAAGTCTTTATGTTGTGTTTGGGTTTATTATAAATTAATATTTCAAGGGTTTCCAAAAGTGCCCCTCTCCTCTCTTATAAAAGGGAAACTCCACCCTCTCCTATTGAAAACATTTTTAGCCTTCATTCTCGGACAAAACCTGTCCATTTATCTTCTAAACTTCCCTAGAAACATACTAGAGGTTCTGGTATTCTTCAAAGACCAACTTTGGTGCCCTAAGTGGAGGTTTAGAAGAGGTGAATCAAAGAAGAGGTAATATCCTTTATTGATTCTTTCAAATTTATTTCTTCTTCTACTTATTCATCTTTATTTTTTTCTTTATAAAGTAAAATAATCAGTATCACTAATATATTGATATTTTATTATAAAAATTAAGTAACCTCATTTCACATTCTATCCATCCTATGGAAAATGAAATCACCGCGCGTGTGTACGTAAGGAATACCGTCTCCACGCCGTGGTGTAATCTGTATTTCATCCACCACCTTACTTGGATGGGTATAATAGTGTAAATAATAACTATATATGGTTATTATAACATTATAATAATTCTTAGATATTCTATCATCCACTACAACACCATTTAATAATTATGGGAACTATATCATCACTCGTGCGTACGTACAGCTTACCGTCTCCACGGTGCGATGAGATTCGTTCTACATGATCTTCATTAAAAATGATTATATAAACGAATTGAATGAATAAATATGGTATATATTATACTAATAAAATTATGTAAATGATTTAACTATAACCTAAAAATAGAAAATGAACTTATCTGACAAAACATACGTATGAAAATAAAGCAGTTAATACCCAAACAATGAGTAACAATGAAATGTTACTAACAAAAGGGTAAAAATATGATCATAAATGTTATCATAAAAATAATTATGATTCTTTAATAGATCCATAAAATTATTTAAATCATTATACAGGAGGTTTGGATACACACGAAGCGTATCTGACCTAAGGTAAGGGATAATTATTCCAATCTCATTCTTATCCGAGATTGTTTATTCGTAATTATTTACTAGGGTTATATTTATCATCCGCATCCATATCTTCTAAAAATGTTTTCATAAAATTTTTACCATTCTTCCATGTATGTTTAATTGTTATTTTTACCCTTTGTTTACTTTTACCACATGGAATGAAAGGAATCTTTATTTTGTTTACCATATGAGGTACTTTTTAAATTTTCCTGTAAAGGTATGAGGATAATGTTTTTTAAGCTTATACAGAATGAATGGATTTTTTTGTTTTTATAACACTTTATTTCCATGAATCTTACTATACATTATTTAATGATTTTTTTCAACAAAATCATTTTCTTTTAAAATTCCATGTCATTTTGATAAAAGAAAACAATTTTGAAGAAAAAAAGAATATTTTCCTCAAGAATTCATTTCAAGTGTTTTATAAAAATTATTTTCCATCTAAGATGATATAGGGTTAGTTTTCTATCAATATTATTACATTGATTTGATTATGTTATGATGGAATTATTTTTATAAAGTCCTTTATATTATATTGATTATATTATGA
Source organism: Viscum album (assembly GCA_963277665.1). NCBI lineage: Eukaryota > Viridiplantae > Streptophyta > Magnoliopsida > Santalales > Viscaceae > Viscum > Viscum album. Next base: position 393,225,750 of record OY728151.1, on the reverse strand, counting down.
TGGCATGATGTTTACGAAACCCATTTTTATTGCATGGGTTATGCTATGATGTATGATTTATGATTTTGTGGCAAACAAAATAATGGTTTCATTATGAGATGGGTTGGACCTATATCTCCCTAAAATTCAATGGGTAAATATTTATATCTCACGAGATAGACATGGCTGGAATGACAAGTCAATCTGGTTCGGTGATACAGGACTGAATGAGGAGTGAACTCAGTTCAGTAATGGACTTTGTCCGCTATGATGGTCTTGGAAATGTGTCTTGAAAAATTTGAAATGTTGTTATATGATTGTGTGCGTATTCCACAATGTTTCATGTCTTATGTTATGATTATTGGGATTAAATTTCACTACTATGACTTTTCCAATGTCATGATATTATAATCTCTTTTGTAGGATAATATTTTAAAAATGTTATGTTCTTATTAATATGATATGATTGATATTTCGTTTGTTTCCCCTTTCTGAGAATTTTACCTCACCCTTTGTATATTTTCTTTTCCACTGGTCAAGAAGAATGGTATTAAGTAGTATATGCAAAACGAGACTCCAGATATGATGAAATAAACGGGGGACAATGTCGATGATTTATGAACTAGTTGTTTATGTTTCCCAGATTCTAAAGACACTATACCTATACAGTCCTATCATGGTTCTATTATATGTTGTAATAAATATGATTCAATTCTAATGTAATGACAATGTATGTAAAGTATGGGTTGTTTTAGTTGGTATCAATGGAAATTTATAGTCAACCTTTGGAAACTAGGATGTGAAAGCCTTAGTAAGAACCCTAAGGATGTGTATAAGCATAGGACAAAATATTAGTGTTTTATAAATGGCCATGAATAACCTATGATGAGACCTAAAGTGTGAATTTTTATTCATGATTATGTGGTTATCCTGTTATGATTAGTGTTTTTCACACTATGATTCGTGGTTTTAGTTAATGGCTAGAACCCGAAGTAACTGTGTTAATTATGAATGTGACGGGCAATGCAATGATTGTCCCCCTGATCAACCAAACGTAATTGGAGTTGGAATGAGAAATCTTTTATTCATGCTCACACAACATTCTCAAGCTATGAATCAGGCAGGCCATCCCAATGAGCAAAGGAAAGAGAAACATTCTTTTGAATCCTTTATTAAGAAGTGTCCACCTTCATTCAGTGGTTCTTCTAATCCATTAGTGGCTGAACAATGGATCAGTACCACTAAAAAGATATTTTCGGTCCTGTAATGTTCTGAACATGATAAACTCATCTTAGCAGTATATCATTTGGAAGGAGGAGCTGATCAACGGTGGAATATTTTCAAGAATACAAGGAAAAGGAATGAAATTGAGTCCATGGAATGAGACATGTTCAAAAACTTATTTTTCAATAAGTACTGCCCTCGTACTCTTCAAACAATGACGGAGAAAAAGTTTCTTGAACTGAAGCAAAAGGATGATGAATCTGTTGGTACCTAAGAATAAAATTTTACAAGACTTGCAAGGTACACTTCTAGAATTATTATCCAACCTGAGAGTAAGATCAATCAATTCTTTAGTGGCCTAAAACCAAGTCTCCGAAGGGCATTAGACATAAGGCACTTCAATATCTATGAGGAAATTTTTCGATGTGGTCTCAAGGTTGAGATGGATATTGGAGTAACCCATCAGTTATATGGGTTTGATAAGAAGAGTAAAATGGAATTTAAAGGAAAATATAAAGAACAAACTAAAAAGAAGATGAGTTTTACTTTATGTTCATGGTGTGCAATGAAACATGGAGGGAATTGTCTTAAGGGACAAGTAAATGTTTAAAGTGTGGAAAAGAAGGTCATCGGGCAATTGAATGTTGATGTAATGGGAAGAATATGTCTAATGATGTGAACAATGAAAGGGATACACAGAATTCACCTCATACACTTCAATGTTACAAGTGAAAGGAAATGGGGAATTATACTAATCAATACCCTAATCGAAGGGTTATAGATGATGATTGACCTCAACAAACTCTTAAGGCCATAGAAAAAGGAAATTCACATGGAATTACTGTCGGTGATTTGGAGTATGATAATGAAGTGTTGAATGGTACACATACCATCCACTCTAATGTAGAAAATGTTGTATTTGATTCTGGATCCACCCACTCTTTTATTTCTAAATAATTTTCTATGGTTATCACCATATTACCTCAGAAATTAGAAATTGAGTTAGCTGTGACAACTATTAATTGCACAACAGTCTCATCAAAAGTTTACAACTCTTCTCCGATTGATGTTTGTGGGAAAGTAATTCCTACAAATATTGTGATCCTTCCTATAGTGGATGTATATGTGATTCTTGGCATGTATTGGATATCTTTATATGGAGATCATATCTATTTCTAAATAAGGGAAGTCACATTTCATATTCCTGATCAATCTATGATCATTTATAGATGCAAGGATGAATAAAACCTTCCAGTGGAAATTGATTCCATATTATGGGTCTTCATTCTAATAAATGAAGGTTATTTATCTAAAATGGATGGAGAGAAACTCACGATTAATAATATTCCCATTTTACAGGAGTTTTATGATGTCTTTCCAAAGGAAGTATCAGGACTTCCACCAAATCGCAAAGTTGAGTTTTCAATAGAACTCATACCAGGTGCTATGCCCATTTCAAATACACCTTATAGAATGTCCTCAATTGAGTTGCAGGAATTAAAGAAACAACTCCAAGAGAATTTTGATAAGGGATTAATGCACCCTACTGTGTCACCTTTGTGAGCACCTATTCTATTTGTTAAGAAGAAAGATAGATCAATGAGACTTTTAATTGATTATCGATAACCTAACTATATCAATATCAAGAACAAATAGCCTCTCCCATACATTGATGACTTATTTTACCATCTACGCAGAGCTCAATACTTTTCCAAGATTGATCTTCATTCAGGATACCATCAACTGTGGGTTAAAAATGAGGATATACCAAAGACAACATTCTGTACAAGGTATGGACACATTGAATTTATTGTGATGCCTTTTGGTCTTACTAATTCCCATGTTATCTTCATAGAACTAATGAATAGAGTTTTTAGAGACTATCTTGATTATTTATTGGTAGTCTTTATAGATGATATTCTTTTATATTCAATGACCAAGGAAGAACATGAAGATCACATGATAATTGTATTGAAGACTATGGGAAAGGAGAAGCTTTATGCCAAATTTACCAAGTGAGAATTTTGACTTCAAAGAGTTTCATTTTTGGGTATCATAATCTCAAAAGAGGGGATATATGTGGATCCATCAAAAATAGAGGCTATTGAAATATGGTCAAGACCAACAACAGTAACCGAAATCCAAATTTTTCTTGTCTTTACTGCGTATTATTGACGTTTTGTGAATGATTTTTCAACATTATCTAACCCACTCACCATATTGACTTATAAAAGAGTTACGTTTGTTTGGATGGAGGAATGTGAAATTAATTTCAAAGAAATAAAAAGAATGTTATCTAGTGCACCTGTGCTCACACATCATTCTAGTGGAGAAAGTTTTGTGATCTATAGTGATGAATCAAAGAAGGGGATGGGATGTGTTCTCATGCAAAATGATATGGTGATAGCTTATTCCTCACGACAGTTGAAAAACCATGAGAAAAATTACCCAACTCATGATTTAGTGTTAGTTACGGTAATATTTCCATTAATGATTTGGAGGAATTATCTTTATTGTGAAAGGTGTGATATTTATATTGATCATAAATGTTTAAAGTATATTTTCACACAAAAGGAGCTTAATGTTCTCCAAAAAAGATGGTTGGAGATGATTAAGGATTACAAAAAATAAATTCATTACCACCTTGGGAAAGCCAACAATCTGGAAGATGCATTATGTCGGCAAGCCCGTGCTAACTTATCCATGATGTGGATCACAAAAGATCCAATACGTATGGATTTACAAAGGATGGATCTTGGAATTTTAATGAAAGGGGATATATCTTATCTTTATCAAATAAATGTTAAACAATCTATACAAGTGAATATAAAAGAGGCACATAAGGAGGATGTTGAGATACAAAAGAAGGTGAGAAATGTTCCTGGATTCAACCTTGATTGTGACAGAATAATAAGGTTCAAGAACCTTGTCTATTTTCCTTCCATACAAGAATTAAAGAAGGAGTTTCTGGATGAGGCTGATTGTTCTTCGTTCTCTATTCATCCTGGAAGTAAAAATATGTACAAGGACCTAAAATAGTACTTTTGGTGGGATAGAATGAAATGAGATATCGCCGAATATTTCTCTCGATGCTTGGTTTATCAGCAAGTTAAATGTGAGATATAGAAGTTTAAGGAGATTTTACAACCATCACCCAGACTGATATGGAAATTGGAATACATCAATGTGGACTTTGACATCAGACTTCTCAAAACATCTAAAGGAAATAACCCAATTTGGGTTATAGTTGATCTTTTTATGAAGTCGAAACACTTTATTTTTATTATAGAATATTTCTCTCTTGATCAGATTGCTAGGATATATATAATGGAATAGGTAAGATTTCATGGAGTACCACTTTTTGTTATATCATATTGGGATCTGAGGATTACCTCGAAGTTATGGAGAAGTGTTCAGCATGCTTTGGATACAGTGTTATGTTTTAGCACTGCCTATCATCCTCAAATAGACGGTCAGTTTGAGAGGACAATTCAAACATTGGAATACATGCTGAGAGCATGCTCTATGGATTTCAAAGGTGGTTGAGATTGACACCTACCATTGGTGGAATTTTCTTATAATAATAGCTTGCACTCCAGTATTTAGATGGCTTCTTATGAAGCTCTCTATAGAAAGAAATGTAGAACTCCAACTTGCAGGGATGAAGTTAGGGAAAGAAAGCTATTAGGACCTTATATTATTGATGAGATGGCAGAAACGGTCAGATCTATTCAACAACAAATAAGAGAAGCTCAGAGTCGAAAAAAAAGTTATGCTGACAACCGAAGCAAAGACCTTTAGTTTGAAGTGGGTGATAATGTGTTCTTATGAATATCTCCCTGGAAGAGAGTAATGAGATTTGGAAAGAAGGGAAAGCTAATTCCCAGGTATATAATTTCTTTCGAAATACTGTAACTTTTTGGGAAGGTAGCTTACCGATTGGAACTTCCACCAACTATCTCTCAAGTTCATGATGTGTTCCATATATCTCTCCTGAGAATGTACATACCCAATCCTTCTAATGTACTAAGCTCAGATGTTGTACCACTAGAGCAAGATATTTCTTATGAAGAACAGCCGATAGAGATTCTGGATCAGAGAAAAAAAGTTCTACAAAACAAGACCACTCTCTTGGTTATAGTTTTAGGGAGGAACCGCCAATTTGAAGAAGCTACATGGGAACCTGAGGATATGATGAGGGAGAGGTATCCTCATCTGTTTGTTACAAAGTGACAAATTTCAAGTGCAAAGTTCATTTTAAGGGGGGTAGAATATAACACTCGGAGATTTTATGAGGAATATTTTTTTTGTCTTATGTTATACAGAACACCAAAGGAAGATTTCACTACATGTAATACTCACCTGGCTTGTGTTACACGCAAGAGAAACCTTACTCGATAGCTTGTGTTGTACGCAATACCGTGTTTCACTAAACAATGATATGTTATTAAAATATTATATAAACTAACTATTATAAATTTTATTAACCAAATTTTTAATTTTATATAACATTAGAATTCATCTTACTTATGATATGAGAAAAAAAATCAATTTTTCGGATAAAAGATTTTTTTTCAAAAATGAAGTTTTTCGGTCTTTTGGTGGCACACCCATTTTAAATCAAATTTTTGAAAGGTTTATGAGTTCAATTTGAAAAAATAAACTTATTCTTTTGAATAAGAATATAACAATATACATTGGATAAATTTTTGATACAGTTATGATAACTTTCATATTTTGATGAATAGTAAAAATACGCTAAATTTTTCTTAAAAACTACTTTTTTCAACAAGATAATTTATATGGTAAAATTATAAAATTTATTGGTTTTAACATATAAATAGAATATATTTTTACCATTTAATATAATTTAGGTAATTATAATTAATTTTTCATTGATTTCATAGGTAAAATAATTTCAATCTTTTGCAATGTTTTATATTTTAAATCTCATTTTCTCAACAGTGGGATTAATTTTAAATTAAATACTACAAATTATGTGTATTAAATTTGGAAAAATGGATTCTATATTTGGAATTAGTTGGTTCAAAAAATTTTAATTGTCTACCTTTTATTTTTAGGCATTATGAATACTAACTACAGTAAATTTTTTTTACTACAGTTAATGGTAAATCGTGTAATTAAGGGTAAAAATAAGATTAAAAAATTACCATAACACCTTTCAAAATTATATTTGATTAATAAAAGTAAACCCATATCCCATAAGGGTTGGAATAGATTCATTTATGGACTTTTGATGATGAATATGATGTAATTATTATTAAAACCAAAGAAAGTGACAACATGTGACTCTCTTATATCTTATTAGTGTAATAATTTTAATAGAGTGATAAAGTTCCTAAAACATTGAAAATAAATATTAACCATAAATCTAATAATATTATCTACATCATTTGAATCTTTTTAGTATTTTTAGGGATTAAATAATTCTCATTAATGGTGACATAATAGTGATATATGAACTATTTTATTGATTGAAATATCAAATAAATGGTTAAAATATATATTATATGAACTATTTAATGTGATAAACGAATTTTTAAAATTAATATTAAATTCTAGGGATCTATTAAATATTTTATTTCGAATATATTTTTTCTGTGGATTTTATTTAAATTCAAATAATTGAATAGTGTCTAAATTCACACTATTTTTATTTTATAAAAATAACATAATATTTAATTGTTTAAAAATCACAAAAAATATTTAAAAATTATAAATTGAAATTTATATTGTCTAAAATGTCATAAATTATCCAATTATGGATAATTAAAAACACATAAGTAATTATTTAAAACAATTTTAAATTTATAATATTATTACCACAAATAAAATTAAATTGATTAAATAAGGATAAATCAAGTTGATATGTTTTGAAATAAATTCCCAACATGTCTAAATTTTATTTTATGGTGAGATTACAACCCTATATCATCTCATCTTCGATGTTGAGTCATTTTGGATGTTTTTAAGTGGGGTTTGTTTTCATTATAAATTAATATTTTAGAGGTATCCAAAATTACCCCTCTCCTCTCTTATAAAAGGGCACCTCATCCCTATCCTCTTAACAACATTTTGAGCCTTAATTCTAGGCCAAAAACTATCAAATTCACTTATTCACTTCCCTAGAAACATACTAGAGTCCTTGGTCTTCTTCAAAGACCAACATTATTGCCCTAAGAGGAGGTTTAGAAGAGGGACGTCAAAGAAGAGGTAATATCTTTTAACGATTCTTTCAAATTTATTTCTTCTTCTACTTCCTCTTATATATTTGTTTAATTATAATGTAATAACATTAGTATCAATAATATACTGATATGTTATTATAAATATGAAACAACCCCATTTCACCTTTTATCCATCCTACGGAAAAGGAAATCTCAGCGCATGCATACGAACGGAATATCGTCTCCTCACCGTGGTGTAATTTGTTTTTCCCCACCACCTTACATGGATGGGTATAATGGTGTAAAGAATAACAATATATGGTAATTATAACAAGATACAAATTATGAGATATTATATCATCCACTCCAAAACCATTCAATTATTTTGGGAATGATATCCTCTCTTGAGCGTGCGTACGACTTACCATATTCACGGTGCGATGAGATTCATTCTACATGATCTTAATTAAAACATGATTATATAATAGAATTTAATGAATAAATATGATATATATTATAAAAATAATATTCTGTAAATGATATAAATATAACCTAAAATGAGGAATATTTACTTATCTGAAAAAACATACGTATGAAAATAAAGCAGTAAATTCCCAATCAATGAGTAACAATGAAATATTACTAACAAACAGATAAAAATATGACCATAAATGTTATCATAAAAATAAATATTATTCTTTAGTAGATCTATAACATTATTTAAAGCATTATACAGGTGGTTCAGATACACACAAATAATATCAGACCTTTGTTAAGGGATAAATATTCCAATCTCGTTCTTATCCGAGATAGTTTATTCGTATGTATTTATTGGGGTTATATTTACATCAACACCCATATCATTGAAAAATGTCTTCATAAAATTCTTACCATTCTTCCATGTATGTTTAAAAGTCATTTTTACCCTTTCTGGTCTTTTACCACATGGAATGAAAGAAATCTTTCTTTTTTTACCATACGAGGTACTTTTTGACTTTTCCAGTAAAAGTATGACGAGAATGTTTTTTAACCTATATAGCATGAACTAATTTTTAAGGTTTCATAACGCCTTATTTCCATGAAGCATCCTCTATACTATTTCATGATTATTTTCAACAAAATCCCTTTCTTTTAAAATTTCATGGCATTTTCAGGAAAGAAAATGATTTCTAAGAAAAAATGATATTTTATTCAAGAATACATTTCAAGTGTTATATCAAAATTATTTTCCATCTAAGATGATATATGGTTAGGTTTCTATCCCTAATATTACAGTGATTTGATTATGTTATGATGTAATTATTTTTATAAAGTCCTTTATCTTATATGGATTATGTTACGATGGCATGATGTTTAAGAATCCCATTTTCATTACATTTGTTATGCTATGATGTATGATTTATGATTTTGTGGAACAAATAATAATGGTTTCGTTATGAGATGGGTGAGACCCATATCTCTCTCCAATCCATTGGGTAAATATTATTATTTCATGAGATAGACATGGATAGAATGGCATGTTAATATGGTTCAGTGATATAGGACTGGAACGAGGAGTGAACTCGGTTCATCAATGGACTTTGTCTGCTATGATGGTCTTGGCAATGAGTCTTGAATAATATGAAATGATTATCAATGATTATTTGTGTATGCCACAAAGTTTCATGTCTTATGTTATGATTATTAGTATTACATTTCACTATTATGACTTATCCCATGTCATGATATAATGATCTCTTTTGCATGATAATATTTTAAAAATGTTATGTTCTTATTAATATGATATGATTGATATTTCCTTTTTTTCCTTACTGAGGATTTGAGCTCACCCTTTGTATGTTTTCTTTTCCCTGGGTCAGTAATAACAGTATTAAGTAGTATATGATGAAAGGGAATCTAGATATGATGAAATAAATGGTAGACAATGTAGATGATTTTTGAACCAATTGTTTATGTTTCCCAGTTTCTAAAGACACTATACCTATACGGTCCTATCATGGTCTGGTTATATATTGTAATAAATATGATTTAGTTATGATTTAATAACAATGTATGTAATGTATGGGTTGATATATTCAACATCTTTTGGAGTATATTTTCTAGAGTCTTATTAAAGACCTCCATCTATCCATTTGTTCCTAATGATAATGAGATGAGTTACTCAACTTGATATTTTACTCCTAGTACAGCCTCTTCAGCACCATAGAATATAAATTGGTTCCATTGTCTACAAATATTATTTGAGGAACTCTTATCCTAGATATGATATTCTACATAAAAAATTGAAGATTTTATTCACCCCAACATCATTTAGGGATATTTCCTCATCCCATTTCGAAGAGAAGTTGGTAGTAGTAAGGATTTACATTAAATTCCTAGTTGTGGATAGGGGTATGGCCCAACCACATCTATTCCCCAAATGGAAAATGTCCATGAATATTTAGTTCTGTGTAGCAATTATAGGGATAAATGGATGATTTTTTCATTTATTTGGACTGCAAGAAATATCCTGGTGAATTATACATAGTCTTATATCATGGTTTTCTAGTAATACCCATGCCTCTAGGTTTGGTGGGAGATCTAGGTTCAATACTGATGAGCATCGCATGATCCTATATGGACTTATTCAATGATGGTAGGAGTATCTTATTCTACTGTTTATCTTACAAGGATCCCATAAAATCCTTAGATTTATAGGAACCTCTATTCTTTTGGACAGCTCTGTAGGGTAATGTTCACTATGCAACAATGAATTTGTTCCCTTCCAGCTCGATCTGCTAAGAGAGTCCCGTTTTCGAGGTAATTGGTTATGGGATCCATAAATCTAGGGGTAAAACATGGATCCTCCCAATCTAGGGTGATTTTTACAAGTTTCATTTCTAATTTATCACATTCAAAAATCGATGATACCATTCTTTGATCTGTGATAAGGATGATTGCTTCTTCGTGATCAGGGTCAGCCAAGAGTATGGCTACATTATCCAAGAAATTAGCATGAACATTTTGTGATGGGGGAACATAATGCAATGTAATGAAAAATTTAAATTCCAACATTAGTCCCATAATATAGCCTGTGAGAGGAGATATATAATCTTTATTGTTGGGATATTTACCACTAATGTTCTTTTTCAATACTTATGAATCACCATTGATATTTATGTAGGATATTTGTAGGTATAGGGATAGTTTCAAGTAAGTGTTGAGGGCTTGTTTTCTACCTCATTTTTTGTGTATCCTTTGGATAGTGGGAAAGAGTAGGGAAAACTACTTTGTTTGGATAGACAAACACAATCCATAAGACAACATGATTAACCTTCAAATTTTCCATCCTTTTTCCAGTAGGACATTAGGAGGATCCATAAAAATACATAACCCATGTTTGGGGAGTGTTATGGGAAGAAAATAACTCTAGATCTTGGATTTCTGTGTACATAGCTGTATGCGATGAGGTAGGATGTGCTACAAGGAAATCAGGTTGGGATTCCCCATTTATTGATTTTAAGGATACGAACTGAATGTCATATTTCTAGAGAATGACATCCAATCAAGTGAAGTATACTGTCAACATAGGATGGACAAGGGTGTACTTGATAGAATCACTAAGAGATATTATATGGACTTCATCATGACGAATGCAATTATTTAGATTTTTAACATGAATTTGAGTGGACAGTGGTTCTTTTTGACATCAATGTATCATCTCACATTACCTAAAATTATTAGGATATGGCACAATAGATGGTTCTCTATCCCCATATCATTTTTTTGTGTGGGGGGACCACCGAGTGAGCATTACACAGATTCCACAAAAAATATGAGTGTCCTACCTCCCACTAGACGCATCAGAACTAGTGGGTGAAATAGATTCTACTTGAAACTTTTGAAATATTCTTTACATTCATCAATCCATTGATAAGTGACTAAATTATTCATTTTCTAGTGAAGGGAATATATTTTCATTCCATTTTGGATACGAATCAATGAATTTAGATGAGTTTCCATTAAAACCCCCTCAACTCTTTTATATTTCAAAGAGTGACATTGTTAAGATAACACAAGTCTTATCTAGGTTGAATTTTATTTCTGGGTGGTGTACCATAAAACCTATAAAATTTCCAGATGGTACCCCAAAATACAATTTCAGCATATTTATCTTTAGATTGTGTTCTCACATTATTCCAAATAAATTTTAATGATCAATTCAGTGGTCACATCCCTATCAGTATTTTAACACCATGTCATCGAAATAACATTCGACTATTATAACTAAGAATGGGTTAAACATATGATGCATAGAGAACTGATATGTAGCACTAGCATTATTTCTCACAAAGGGAATAACCTGGTAAAATATTTTTCCCTAAGGTGTTGGGAGGACAGTGAATTATTCATCTTTATTGGCCATTATTATTTAATTGTACCCTGAATACCTTTTCGCAATGGAAAGGGATTAGAAGCCAACAACTACAATTATCAAGAGTTCTTTGATCGGTAATTGGTAGTCGTCCTTTGGGAATGGATGATTAGGGTCACAAAAATAAATACAATACCGAATCATACCATTATTTTTCTTGACATGGATGGTGTTGGAAAGAGATTTTGGGTATTGAAATTCTCATCAAAAGTTGGATTCGATCAACATGTAAACTTCCTCCTCATAATTGGTGACATGAGAGGGGTTCATCCACCTAGATATCTTCTTGAATCCATGATCCTAATCGAGAAATTATATATGGTTTGTATCCACATCTGAATTACGATTAATAAATTATATATAGTTCCATGGAAAAAAATATTGGTTCTTCTTCCAAAATGCAGAATACAACACTTTCACTTCAAGGGGAATGAAGGTTCATATCCCTATAGGTTGGGGGTCTTCTTAATTTCCCAAATTAACATTCTTGATGTCTTCAATGGTGGGGGAGACACCATCCTCAAATTTTGGAGGGGTTTTCCTTAGTTCATCATTATATTCTTCAACTTCGGATTCAGTTGAGACATTTTCAGAAAACTATATAAATCTAAAGGAATCTAAGTCACTATTTTTGTGATAGAGGCCATGATAGGAGACATTATCATCCACTTTTTCTTTATTTTTGTGGAGATATGTTATACCTCATTTTTTATGCATTCACTGGGGATAAGAGGAAACTAGACATCTGAGGCCAAGACTATTACCTCGACTTGATTAATGGGGAACACATAGTCACTATCGAGCATAATCTATGGATTTTCAGTGGTAGTTCCCTATCCATATAGTTCTATACCCTATATGTCATTATAAAATATTGGGTGTTTTATTCCCCTTTTATCGAAAATTTCTTCAGCATATATTTTTTTACATGTCTTGAAGGGGTAATTATCTACATGCAGAATACTGACCTTTCCATTGATGGGGTGATTCAGACACTGATGAAAGCTTAATGGTACTTCTAAATGGCTATGAAGGTAGGTAATTAAATGGAGAAAATTGTATGAGGTGTCTAAATGTATAACCATAAACTCGATGTTAGATATGATATTTTCAAACAAAATTTTGGTTTTTATTATCTCAAGAGTTATTTCCTTACACTTATCATACCCTTGAATGGTCAGACTTGGGGGAGAATAATACCCTTTGCAATATCACAAATGTAGGGGGGTTTGAAATGGGATGAGGTTGAACATGATATCATAATCAATAAAATCCCATTGGATGTTGACATTATTGAGTCTACCTAAAATTTTTAGTTGTCTGATGTTCCCCTATATAACCTCTTCCCAATCCTAGTCAGTGAACAAGATGGTGATATGGAATTATAATGACATGGTCTCCACTCAATGAACCTCAGCTGTAGAAAATTTTATCTCCAATTTATAAAGGCTCTTGAGGGATTCAATAGATTCGTCCCTAGGTTTTTTTTGAAATATTGTGTGCATCGAGTATTGAGTGCTTAGTTGGGACAATAACCAGCTAATTTAGAATTTCATTATTTTATACCAAAGGTAGGTTCTTACCGATGTGGGTTTCTCTTGGACATGTGACTGAGGAGATAATGAATTCAAGGTTGATGGTCCTGGAGCTTTTTTCAAGGTCTAGGGATTATATTCTTTGAGAAATATGGGACACAATAGTCTTTCCTATTTCACGAGATGATCAGACAATCAAACCCCCACTACGAGGTCGTGTAAGAAAATTGGGTTTGGGTGATTTCTATATGGTTCGGTGACACCTACCTAGCTCTTTTGGGCCTCTCGGAGTGCCTTACCATGAGTCTCAACTGTATATATTTTCTTCATGGGGACATGATTAAAATATTGGTCCTTCCCACATCTGTATTGTCCCATGTATCCCATATTCTAGTGCATGATACCTCTCATTCCCTGATTATGTATGGGAAACTCGTATTTGGAGAAATATTCTTCATTAGAGAAGGGGTATGGAAAGTGTATCACATTATAAGAACAAAATATGAGCACTTCATTTGATGAGGATTATTTTTTGTGGGTCAGTTCTCGTCCTACAAATGATGTAGGGAAGAAATTTGCAAAGTTAAGGGATTGCTTTGGAGAAGAATGTGACTCTTCCCCTTATTTTTGTTACAGCTTCTGATGGTTGTTCTCACCATTCGGAGGTATATATAATGACTTCTTCTTTGGTGGTGGTGCTATTCTGGGTCTTTCCAACTGTGCTCTTGGTTAGAATGGGGAAAATCTACAATTTTCTATGTTATCCAGTTGTCATACATTTACACACGCCCGGTTGGGAATTTTTTTAAATAAACTTATTCTTCTAGATGGGAAATGGTTATACATGACACCTTCTATGAGGATTTATCAAATACATCCTATCGAAAAATGAACATGCATTGAAGGATGTATTTAAGGATGAATCAGTCCTATATATTATGAACCATCCTTCTATGGAACATGAAGTAGTTGAGACAATCAGTTAGGTAGACCTTGTAGGGATTCCTGGGTTGTGGTATCATGAGCTAGTTATTTTCCATTGTCTACCAAGAAATAACTATGTACTTTTCCATTTCAAAAAAGAGTATGATTTATTCATCCATTCCTCAAATCTAGGGAAACCTTGATTTATATGTGATTCTGGCTAATGGGAATTTTGTGGTTGACATCACTCGACATGAGGTGATGGTGGTTTAGGACCTACCTAGGTGGTTGGATGGTCACTACTACTAGATTAAGAGTTATAGTTATTGATTATTCCATTCCAAACCATTTTTCTTATTTTGTGGGAATGAAATGTGTTTTTGATTTGGTTCACTAAATGGCTTCCTCAAGACATTATGTTGTTTCTATGAACTCAAAAACCCCACCTAGATACTTCATTATGGTCATTGGAATATATAAATCATCTCAAAAATTTTATAGAACGAGTTCAAGTAGTTTCATCTGAGGAAGTAGGATGATAAATGAAAATGGTAAAAACTTCTATATGGATATGGAGTCCTAAAACCTCTCATTTATATATTATTTTCAATTCATTTGGTCAATGATCATAGTTTTTCTCAACATAGAGCTGAAATTATAAATGATTTGACGAATATGGTCTTCCCATACTACAACATATCCTACCGGAAATATGTTGTAGCATACAAAAGTTTTCCCCATCAGATTATATACAAAACACATCACCTTTTTTGCCTCCTATTGACCATCAGGGCTCATCATCAACCCACATTTGAATACAAAGTGTGGGAGATGTTGGTTATGGTAACCTTCAATGTAAAAAGTTGAAAAGGTATTATTTTAGTAATTAGGTGGACGAAAATTATCATCTAACCATTCTAGATATGGTTTCCTCTCAAGATACACAAGTGAGTGTTTCCCTTCTATGAATTCTATTCGAGTTGTCAAATACATAATGACAATAGAAATATCTTGTGGAAATATTGTTTGATATACCTTTATTCTATAGGGAGTGGGTGGGGTAAATGATATGGCCTCACCATTATATCCCCTTGAATATCATTTTTTTCTATGATTGAATGATTTCCTTGGAAATGTAGAGGATTTTTCAACAATGGAGGGATGTAAGGATGAATTTTTACTGCATTATTTTTTGTAGACTAGATAACTAGATCTTGAACCAGTTTGATTCCAGGATATCAATCTTACTTTAATATCAGATATAAGATGGATAATATTCATCTCTACCTCAAGATGATACCATAGGGGAATATTTCCCCTGAGCAGATCCTCATTGAGGTTTCAGAGAGATTCTATTTCTCTCTCATATTGTGACAATTATTCCTCCATCGAAGGAACTAAAAAACTTATGGGTGGTGACATGGATGTATCCATACATGTCACTTCTTCATTGGTAGTGTCCCATTGTAGTGGTGGTAACTCAATATTTGAAGGTTCCAGATTTTTTATCGTCTATGAGTTGTTAGTTCATGCAGCTTTGTTAGTTCATCCAAATCACCCTCCACCTAGGGTAAATTTTCTATGTTGTGACTCTGTAAATTTTATTCTTGATTCACTATGTATTTAATTTTTATAGTGATGACATTTAAATAGTTATATCAGGAAATGGTGGTTGGTCCATTACTTTTGATGCAACAAGATGATTCGACAATACCTTCTCCAGGTTTATTATTAAAACCCTTGGTCGTATCATTCTATCTTATATTGTGGCCTTGACATGATCTAATCACCTTAATTGAATGATCCTAATTTCATGGTTTATGAACTGTGAACATGAAGGGGTTTCTGTTCATGATTATCGAGTGGACCCTGACTAGTAATGGTTTCCCATGTGTTGGGAGGAACATGTGGGATGTCGAATGATGAATTTTCCCTCCCAACCTAGAGAAGTATGCTACTCTATATGGTGATGATGAAGATGAATATTCCCATATCCTAGTAGGTATGGGGTTGTATGGGATTTAATTGTAATTTATTGGTCTTTTTTTTGAGGATCCACTGATTCCAGTCAGAGATATGAAGACTCTTGGGACATACATGAAGATATAAAGGACCCCAGAACAACATGGTGGGGTTGATATAGAATCAATATTGACTTCCCTAAGACCCTATGATAGGAATACGAACCTAGTAATGTTTATTGAGATATAAATTACCTCAACCTAGTAGGTTAGGGTATGTTTGATGATACAACTGATACATCCTGAATCCTTAGTTGAATTGATGATCTGAGAGGTGGAGGATATGGTAGATATTCCCTCAACTCGGTGAGCTAGGTCTTCTCTTGGATGGATGATATGGAAGATGCTACTACGACCCATTTTATGTGGCACATCCATGATCATCTTGGATCTAGGTGTGATAGAGGCCCATGATGGGAAACACTCTTTATTGGAATTTGACCGGTTGATCGAAATTTTTTTATTTGGGTCTGTAATATATTCCTATTGGTTTGAGGGTGAGAATTTGAGTCTTGATGGTTATCCTATACCTGTAGTCATGATTTATAGACACCATTGAAGTGATGGAATTATATCATAGTTACAACTATCATGAGCATTAAACAATCCCTTAATTTCTCTAGAGGCTATGACATTACAGGACACCGTGACTAAGGGGTTATACTATTCTAGGGATGTGTAAAAGTGTAAAGCTTTATACTTTCCCCCATCCAAAAATAAATATTCTGGATGTTTCTTCATAGACCATATTTCTATGGGTCACAATGCAATGGTAGAAATCACAGTGCATATTTTAACATGTTTTTCTAGTTTTGGATCCCAGATTATGGAGATAACACCTCGGTCTAGCTGACAATAGAGTATTATGATGTTCTAAAGGAAACCCTCATATCCTTGATAATTAAGGTGTTTATCCTAATATCAATGATGTGTATCCCATATATTTTGTCATATATAAGCAATGAACACTTTTTCTAGATCTTATGGTATCTAATAGTCTGAATTAGCGAGGGGCTAGAACATGATGGTGAAGCCTTTTTAAGCTAACTCTCTCCATATGTAAATGTTGGCATCATATTTGTCAGACATACATGCCTCTATTTGGTCAGACCATTGAAAATGATTATGAGGGACACCTACTAACTAGATTGGAGTGTTGTTGGATGTTGATGGGTAACTATATGCGATTGACCCAAATGTTTCAATCACATATCTGTATGAAGTCTTAGAAGCATTGAACACCAATCTATACAAACAAGTATGATATTTGAACACATCTATATAAGAATGTCTGAGAAAGGGGTTTTTCCATATCTGTGGGAGATATCTCCATATATAGGTTGACCTTGTTGGATTTCAGGAGTAGTATCCCTATGATCGGTATACAAACTACCAGGAGAAGACTATTATGGTAATGATCATCATCTACTTTAGTGGAAGAGTATACAAACACATGTGGTGATGAGAATGTGTCTTGACCAACCTCAGGGACACTAGAATTGACCATATTAAGAATATGGGTCACATTATGCATCTTGGTCAGAATATACTCACTTTCCATTTGGAATCATATAAGGATATGATCCTTCTCTGTAAAGGTTTATGTAACATTCTTATAACCTTCTCATGTTGCGGTAATATGATCTTGTTGCTGAGAAGCTGATGGAATACTCTGATGATATATCTCAATATTAATAGGAATATGACCATGTACTAATTCATGTGTGATTCTCACTTGGTGATCCTCGATCAGGATGGAAGTATGATCCCAATCATGAGCCGTTGAGTTTTTTCACTAGAATTTCATGGAAGGACTCTGAGCCTACCATGAGTCTTATACCACTCACACTTGGTGAGCCCCGGTATCAAACAGAATATTCTCATAGTCCAAATATAAATTCCCCATTAGAAAATTCCAATGAAACTCTATAATGGGATAAGGGATATGAGCCATCTCATATATTACCTCAGAATCATAATTTTGCAGTCATTCATCAGCTGAAGTAGATTTGTGCTCATGGATTCTATAATCTGACAGAATATTCTAGGAAGAATCACTAAAAAAATATGAACCTATTCCTAGGATTGTTCTATTATCACATGGTTAGGAATATCTTGAATGAGGATATATTATTTATCCTTGTCCTTTGGAGTATGTATCTGGACTTCTTCCACTGGAATATAAGATTGTCCTAAGGCATGTGTCCCTCTCACATGGTGATCCCCCACCAAAATGTGGATATGATCCCAATCATAGGAATTTGGAATATTTCATTAGAATTCAATGATTTTCATGTTCTCCTTTCTCAAGTAACTTTCACTCAAACCTATAGAGTCATTATTATAACATGAATATGATCCTAGTCTGGTGCCTCTTCCTTTACCAAAATATGCTGATAATTATCCTCGATGGGAGAAAGAATGTGTGATTTATCTAGCATAGTCACTTGTTCATAATGGTCATAGTATTGATCTTTACTAGATGTATTAATAAAAGTATGCTTATATCCATTTACTTTCAATAGAGGTGGAATATTCTGTCAGATATCTTCAGTTGATGATAAAATATATTCTCATTTTAAAAAGGTATGAACAAGGATATAAGCCTTGATATTTTATATCTCTACTGTGTACTGGAAGATATATTTGATTTAAGCATGGATATAATCCCACTTTCTCCCTCATTTCACCACATTAATATGATGATGGATATCATACAGGGGGTAGGAATATGTGCATCCCCCATGCCTGTATCGGTAATACGATTGAAGACTTTTTCTAATTGAGCATGGATATGTGCCTACTTACTGAATACTGGTAGAATGTGTTGGTATTCATAATCTATGGGAGTGAAGATATATGCACAGTCCTAGTTGTCTTGTTCCATTACAAATGAATCTTCCTTACAACCAGGGCATGGGAGCCAGAGGTGACAGTATGTCAGGTGGTGCCCTTAGATGGTGACTGGTGGGTACTTGTGGTATGGTGTTGGAAATGATTGTTGGTAGGTTCCCTCCATGATGAAACCTAAATTGAGAGGGATCCAAATATGAATCTATGTACTTCCTTCATCATAGATTTATGTTTGTGATTTTCATGGTCTAGGGATAGTATTCTGAAGATATTGGTCATGGAAACAAGGTCCATAGGCTTAGCTGCATCATTCCCAGGATGATGTGGAATTGTTGGTTTTAGTGCTTGGTGACCTCTAATAGTTGTCTCGAGATTCATGATTATACATCATTAATGGTAATCATAGACCACTGTGTTTTCCACCTACAATTAATGTTACTGGGTAGGTGATATCATTTCACAACCCATCGGGGATACAACCACATCTAACATGTTGTAAAGGTCACTGGATGATGAAATTATCTCTGATAGGTATCCCATTGATGAAAGAAATATATATAGTCTTGAATACAATAAGGAACAATTCCACTAATTTGTGAAATGTCATATGCACAATGTTCTCAGTTAGATATTCATGGTTAAAACAATTTTTTTTCTCAGTCCATGCATTCTACTCGTATGGACTTATCAACATGAGGATGAACTTAATTTGTGAGAACCCCAGTTACATAGGATTAGTCGTGAGATTATTCCAGATATAGAAGCATTTTTTGTGTAGGATATGAAATATTATGTGTCCTAACACATAATAACCCAATCATATTATTATTTGAGAGATTCATGTCAGGTTCACCATTTATGTTAATGTATAGTGGGGAAAATTTTCTCCATAGAACATAACCAAATATATTTTTTCATCAGAGAGATTCACATCAGGTTCACTATTTCTATTTGTGTATAGTGGGAAAACAAAACGGCCCAACACATAATAACAAAATCATTTTTTCATTGTATTGATTCATATCAGGTTCACCATTTCTATTTTATAGATAAATAGATGACCATGTGGAACGTTAGTTTCAGCCTCATGGTTGATTTTGAGGTTGTCATTTCTGTCACAATCATAACATCAGGTTACCACAGTCATTGTTAATTGAAAATCCTAATTGTTCCCTCATCCATAATTGGGTACAGACAATATTTCCAAAAGTTTGTGGTCAATTGTGGTCTCAAGCCCAATGGCACTTAGAGACTCACATTGTTCGGGAGGCTGGGAGGTTAGAATCATTGCACGGTTTAGAGGGGAATTTTTTCCTACATAGGGACTCTCTTATAGAATTATGAAATGTTAGATAATATCTCCCAAATCCTGATACAAGATTGGTTACCCTAAAAATGATTATAGGTTAACTCTCCATTGTACCTAAAATAAAGGTGGATCACATTATTGAATTCATTGGTTTTTATCCAGGGCTCTCCATCCATTTTTTAGTAACAAATCTCTACTTTATATGTTCAAGATATATAACCAAACACTTCATAATTTTCTTCCATATAGGGAGGATATTAATATTCTTAAGAGGGGATTTAACCATAATGATACATGCTATGTGTATCAGTTAATATAAAAATGAAAATCCAAATAATTCATTCAACCCATTTAGAATAACATCATGTTGTGAGGACATATGTATAGGCACTAGGGTACCAGATAATTGAGCATGAGTATTGATGGGTGGTTCTATGTATCTTGGTTATACTAGGAATCTGAATTATCATAGTTCATTCAAACCTTTGGGAGTGACCCTAATGTATATTTCCCCATATTGGGCATGTTTATATCATGACAGTCATCGAGGTACACATACTATGATTTCCCTAGTTGTTGGAGATTAATGATTCTAATGATATGACCATTGAAACTCCCTAAGACCATGTGAGCTAGGATCATTGTGAGAAATAAGGGATACCGAATAATCTGTATCACATCATATGGATGTGGTTATTATGATCAATGACTACCCATAGATTGTTTAATATGGATCTAAATACTTTTGAAGATGCCCTAATTATCTTGATTATGATTGGAATCATAGTTTTCATTGTTTGGGTTAGTTCCTCAGTATGTTAAAGGGTCAGGTAATATGATCAACCCATGGGAATGACTGCGTCCCAATAGCTGAAATGTGAGAGACATGACAAGGAATACACAGATGTGTATTCTCATTTGACTTTAGAACTCAGGCCTTAGGAAGGCATCCTACATATCCATATTATTGATGGAATAAGAGTCATCATAGTTTAGTTGGTCAAGGCTTTCACCCTAGTGTTTCCTTAATGCTTATAGAGAGTTATTATGGAAATGGTATGATCATTCCAACTCCCTACGCTCGTGTGATATATGATAGCTATGGTAAAAAAGATATAGAAAATAATCAGTCTCATTACATAGGTAAGTGGGACACTATACTGAGATAGCCCCTTTGGAGGTTTGTTATGGAGCTCAAGAATTAGGATGGTGTCTTACGTATCTTTGTTATGGAATGAATCATAGTTTTTATAGTACACTTGGTCGAGGATTACACACTAGGGTTCCCCATATGATTAGTGATGAAACACTAGGGATTAAAAAATATTATCATGTCCTAGGTTTCCCTTATGGCTAGGGAAGATAACATTCTACTATAGGATGGGGCTTACACATGGAAGATTCCCTCATTACCAAGGCTTACACACTGAGGATGAACAATGTCATTATGTCTTAGGTTACCCTAATGACCTGTCCTACACAATTAACTTTTATGAAATAACTATCTAATAGTTATTCCTTGATTTCCTTCTTGACATGTTGGATGATATCTTATTGAAATGTAATAGGAAAATTACATGTCCTAGTTGAATTTTCCAATGGCAAAATAATATCCTAGATGGAATATCTGATGGATATCGAATAATCTAGGATGAAATATCTCGAAGAAATCATGATACCTAGATGGTTTTCTCTATAATCCATTTCATGACCCTACATGAAATTTCTATACTGGTTTGCATAATCCATCCAAATTTTATAGGTGTCATCACGAAATATGGCTATCAAACATGGATGGTGTCACATGAGTCAATGTGACTTCTCTTGGAGGGTGTTTCATGTACAGGATGACTTGTCTGAAGGACATCGTGAGACCTCACGGGTCTTCCATGAGGGAGTCATGAGAGCTAGTTGACATGCTCAAGTGTTACTGCCAGACTAAATCAACATAAAATGGTGTCACCATATGAGTGGGGAAACAAGTCTGAAGGACACCAAGAGTTCTGTATAGTGAGTCTAGAGGGCTTCGTGAGACTTGGGTGGCATTCCTGGTGGAACCCTGTGACTTTATTAGACACATATAGAGTACTTTTTATGATTCAAATAGAATAATAATGGATTGTTTCAAGTTCTGATCGAAATTTCATGGTGTTATCACGTGTCTTGATTGGTTCACATGAAGCACATGAGGATTAACATATAAATATTTAACATGAGTCTCCCATTTTTTAGTCTTATTTCTATCCTTTTATCATGAGTTCCTTATAATTATTTATGTTTGTATTTTTGAAGTCATGCTTGATGTAGCAGATGTGTAGAATGTTCTTCACATGTGCTTCCATATTTCCTTTGTTTGATCTATATAAAATCACATGAATTGTTTATACATGTCACATTATTTATTATTCTTTTTGTGAGTTCATATATGATGGGAAGCTCTTTCCGGTCATGAGATCATCTAATATGAGAAATCCACTTTGGCTTTGGTGCACGGTTCCAAGATCACATCTTTCCATATAGATTCATCCTCCTGGCATGAGTCATTAATTTTCTATTCTTGGTTGGGTATTTGTAGACATCTCTACCCTTTATTCTCACCAATTTTTTTGTGTGTATCATTTCAATATAGACTAGAGTTCGTGAAGGCATTTGACATCATGCATCTTCACACATCCCAACTGTGGATCATTCTGATGGTGTCCCCTGATTTGCAGTGATTGTGAGTCCCTACCATCAATTACCCCTTATTTGGATTATTTATAATTAATGGAGACTTATTGAATCATTCAGGAATGTCAATGGACTTTCATATTTTCATATTGACATGTAAAAGGACACTCAAGAGACAAGGGTGTCTGTTAGAAGGCCATCACATGATATTAGGTGGATGGTGTGGGACATTCTTTGAGACAAGTATGAATTTTTAGGGTCGAATTGTGGGATTAGGATGACCTATCAAGGGGTCTTTCAAGACATTGATGTAGATAACATTAGCACATAATGAGAGTTTTACAACCACAAGAGGCTCCCACATACTCCCCTTTTTTTGTTCTTTTTTTATTTTATAATGGTTGGGGGTCTCACGATGTTGCATGAGTGTTGTCAAGGAAAATAACTCTATATATTAGTGATGTGTTGCATGACTAGTAAGAGACTTATAATGATATGCGATCATTTTTTGGAAAATCCATCTACTTGTCCTAATGGATCCAAAGGGGATTCATGAGGTTTTTTGGACATACTTGAGGCCCTTTGTGTAATGGGGATGACATGCTAGATATATTTCACAAGATGAGGTGAAAATATTTTCGAGCACTTAAGGTGTCATGAAAGTCTCTATGGGTGCTTCAAATTACATTTAGAATCTGAAGAAACTCCAACATCCTCCTCTATTATTTAATTTGTTTTAATTTAAAAAATTTAGAAGATCTCATGGTTTTTCATGGTTTTTTTCGAGGAAAATCATATGCCCCATTGGTGATGTGTCTTGTAATATATGTCACCATAAGAGGCTCTCTCCTTTTGGATTTTTTCCTCATTATTTATCACAGATTTTATAGTTGTTTATCAAGCATCCTCTGGTAGAAAATTTTCATCTGTTGGGTTTATTCACCTAGATACAGCTTCATGACCACTGGTTTTCCGGGGTGCCCTCATAGGAGTAGAAGGATTGGTTTAAGAGATCTCTGTGGAACCTTCCATAGGATATCTACTACTCATGGATACATCATGTGACTGCATGATGGTCATGAAATTTTTGTATCCATTAAAGGATCACCTGATCAGTGGGTCTCAAACATCTTCTTATTAATGTTCATTTATGGTTAAAATAATACTCATATCAATGTATTTATTCCTTTACGAATTTGTTGATGTTTATTTGGTGGGTGCCAATAGGTGTATTTAAATTTATATCTCTAACATTTATGGATTAATATAAATTCATATATACTAAATATATTATATTTATTTATCATGGTAAAAATTATTTATATAATGGAACATTTATCAATGTAAAAGGATCAAAATTATCATATAAAAACATATCTGAAAAACCGAGTATTTATTACCTAAAACATGATTTTAACATGGAATTTATAATAAAATTTTATAAGTAAATAATATATGGTATGGTATATATAATTATTTTTCTATAATATATGTATTATAAGATTATATTTATTATATAGAAGGTTTGAATGTGTACAGTAGAAGTTGATACTTAATATATGGGTTTTTGACTCACTTTTTACTTTTTTGTGATTGATTCATATTCACTGCCACTTTTTTTCTAGTGGTATATATATTTCCCATGAATTTATTTTATAATTTGTATACTAGTAATTATTGGAATTTAAATATATATTTTAGGATCTATTTTTTTGGGTTTATGGATCATAAGTTACAAAATCAGTAAGGGTTTGTTTCCTCAATTTTTCTTCTTTAGGTCATACATTATGTTATACACCTATCATATTATATGAGATGAATATACATAACATTTGACATGTAATATAATTAATTAATTTATTTTCATGTTATTTTAATTTCTTTTTAATTTTATTCTTTCATGGGGATTACGATTCAATGTTACCAAAGTGGTAAGTGTTTTATAATACAAAATTATCATCTGTCGATATTGTTTATGTTTTTGTATCTAGAGAAGAAATATTATAATCTAAATCTTAATAAAATTATTACATCCCCTCTCATATTTTTTTTCATGAGAATATATTTTTTCAATTAATTTTCCCCTCCTTATGTAGTAATGATTTTAAAATAAAAATTTAATAAAAATAAATTGTATTTGTATCATTAGACAAAAATAATTTTTCTTTCATATACATGTTTTTTTAAAAAAATGTTTTAAAAAATGTTTATACTAATTCCCATTAACTATTTAAGGATATTTTTAACCTTGTTTATTATTTTCAGAAATGTTTTAAAAGGAATATTCCTGATATTTTACAAAAAAAATTTGTATTTTACAAAAAATGTGAAAAGAGACATTGTTTTAAGGTATATGAAATAAATGGAATTTCTCTTCATCATGACTACTCAATTCATTAATGATTACTTCGTAATTTTCCATGGTTACTTTTAAGACTGGGGATTTTGAAAAGGTTTTATGCTTTAAAAGTGCTTTCTAAATGGAAAAGGTTATTTTCCTAATGAAATGTTTTAAATGATATTTAAATCATCCTTTGTATGCTTCAAACATTATTTTTAAAGAAAAGTAATTCAAAAATGTTTTAGTTTATAAAATGTCTCTTACAATGGGAAAATGTTATTTTCATAATGAAAATTTTAAATGAAATTTAATAATTATTTTATGTTTCCAGGGTTATTTTCAATGAATTGTATTTTGAATATGTTTCATCACTTTAAAAGTGTTTTTCAAAGTTAAAAGGATATTTTCTTCTTGAAATGTTCTAAGTGATCATTAAAAATCACTTTAAATATAAGATGAAATATTTTAATATTAAATATTATATAATGGGGATATGATCCCATTGTATCATCATAATTCTCTAACTAGATGGTTAATGATTCTGATGAAGATATGTCTATGAAATCCATTTTTTCATATTCATTTTTATATAGTTAGTTGTGAAAATTTTTATAAATCCCATTTCCATTCTATTTATTATTCTTTGATGAAGTATTTAGGAAAACCATTTAATTTTCTAGTGGTTATGATACAGTGAATGTTTATGATCATGTGGAATTAAAATATATAAATTATGTGAAGGGGGCCTATATATCCCTCAAATTAATTTTTATAATTATTAAAATTATATTAGCTCAAAGGGTACACTCAAGTTCATCCCAAACTTAGAAGAGGGTACAGAAGAGTTTATCCCAAACTCGAAGCATGTACATGGGTCATTATCCCAATCCAAACATGTTTTATATGTCCTGGTGGATATCCTTGAAATATGATTTTATATTCATATGTGTATGCCAAAAATATATGTCTTAGGTTAATATTATGTTCTCCTGGCCCATTCTCTTTGATTCTATTATGATTCATGTCTTATGAACTTCTTGGATTTATTCCATGATTCATGTTTATGATCTATGTTATGAAAGGTATGGTTTTAAAATGTAATTATCGTGTTTTTATTACCATTATTCTAGTGATGTGTAGATTTATCTCTTTTTTAGTCTTACGAAGAATCTGATCTCATCCTTTATTTTTTTTCTTTTCTGTAATTGTTGAAATATTTTTTTATGTTGGGTATATCTTTGAGGATTACTATGTTGGATAATCTTTATGAGATATTCGGAAAATATTTCAAGAAATATGAATATTTCATCTCTATACTTCAAAAAAACCTTTATGGTCTTCAATCATATGTCTGTGTAATATAATGAATATCCATCTAATTTTTTTAATATATTTGTATGAAAATCATGGGACACTATAGTTGGTATCAAATGATTGGTTTAGTTATCCTTTATAAACTAAGATGAGGAATCAATATTGACATCCCTAGGAATATTTTTTAAGATGTTTCTAGGGATATGTATAAAGATAAGACTACAGATGATTCAATGTATATGAAAATTTCATTAAATATTTTTTAAAGGATGAAGCTAGTGGATTCAATGAAATTACATCCCTTCCCACACACTAAAAATGGATTTGGAACTATCATAGAGGCACCTATGGGTAATAACAGAGAAAAGGGAAGATTATGTTGGACTCAATATTCACATATTGCACAACAATAGGATTTACTACACACAATGTTTAACACACCCATAGAATATTCTTTTTAATTTCAAAAACTATTAATGAACCATCGTAATTGATTTGATTAATGAATTATGATAAAACAAAGGTCACACAGATTGAAAATAATTCATCATAATTTTCACATATAATAATTTATTTTTCATCATTATATAATTTACCAATATGATTATTTTTTCATACACTGTGATTTTTTGGTTTTAGTCAATAGAGGGAACCAAAGGGAAATGGGTAAACATTTACTATGACAGTAAATATGTTGATGAGAATCCAAATGGTGTGATAACTAGAGTAAAGTATATTTTTATTATTCCTAATCAGTTATCATGATATATGATTAACAATTTTTATCATAACAAACTTTTAGACTATCCAAATAATATAATGAAAGAGTTATTTTACAGATTGGGTGGTGGAGATAATGGAGGAAAGAATATTAAAATTCATATATATAGTGAATGTCGGAAGAATCACTTTGAATATTGTATTAACCTAAGGGGAAGACGTTTTATGTGTAATAAATAAGGACACCGAGTAAGTGATTTCCTTAGAAAAATGAAATATACATTTAACTCAATTGGTGAGATTCATAGGTTCCCAACGGAATCATCAATGGCTGAACATTATAAATATAGAATGTATGGGAATTATACAAACTAATGTCCCTATAGGGATTGTCAAAAGAGGATAAAAAATGTGGTAATTTTAATTTCTTCTTTGATGATTATGAAGATACTAAAAATGAGATATGAAATGAATGAGGTATTAAGAAATAAGAAGACAAATCTTAAGAATGAATTTTAATGATTAAAATCTTTATATATTAGAATTCATGAATTATAAAATATATATGGGATATTCTATACAAGTCTTCATTTAGGATGTTAAATAATATGTGAAATGACACTAATATCCTAGAAAATTAATTTAATAGAAATGTGATATTTTTTTTGGAAACCCCATGATTAAAGGAAGATACCAATTAATATGTTCTTGATGTTAAGAAAATGATTTTTACTATTTATAAAGAGATGAATGATATAGATTATGTGTATAGGATATTATTAATTAACCTGAAAATGATTAATTATTTTATAAATAATTATTTTATGTTATCATTATATGATTTTATATCATTTTTTGATTTATGAGTATATTAAATAATATTTTATTTTTTGATGAAAGAGTTAATTTTTTAAATCATGCATATCTCATTATGCATTTAAGGTAATTCAAGATAATTCCATGATTCCAAAAAATATATGATAAATGTTTTCTCATATTTGGTTTGTGACTTTAAGATGTAATTCATGTTTTTTGGGGGATTAATGATAAATTTATTTTGGAAATTTACTGACCTTATTTCTAAATTTTTGGATTTCAAATTTGATCCAATATGAGGTAGCCTTAATATTAACTATTAATGGAATATATTAAGTTAATATTTTGATGTTATTGGATAAAAAATGATAAGAAATGTTGTTTTTATATTATATATAGGAAAATAAATGAATTATCATTATTTTAAATATTGTTTGATCCACTATTTCTTTAGACTAATAAATAATAATCTTTATCTAATAAAGTGATAAAGTGGAAATTGATCGAAGTACAACCAAAGGATGAAATTGTACATATAAAATTGAATAAAATAATGTAATTATACATTATCATGAAAATTATTTAACCTTAGTAATAGAATACTCAAATAAAAGGTTATACATTAAACTTCATTTCTGGGGAATGGATGGTATTCTAAGCTATTGCAAATTTAAGGCATTGTGGTCAATAATTTTCTGCATTCCACATTCTCTATCACTCTCCGTATATATTTAGGTTTTATTCTTATCATCTATGTTAATATTGTCTCTTCCAAAAAAATATTTTATTGAAACCATGTAATGGGTTATTCTATATGATCTT
Organism: Viscum album; assembly: GCA_963277665.1. Lineage (NCBI taxonomy): Eukaryota > Viridiplantae > Streptophyta > Magnoliopsida > Santalales > Viscaceae > Viscum > Viscum album. The sequence goes on along the minus strand of OY728151.1, from coordinate 393,196,620 downwards.
TTCATATCACTTTCACTCTTTTCTAGAGGAAGTTGTATAGAAACTTTTTATGATGTGGGTTTTAGAAAATAAAAATTTCAAATTCTAAAAACTTTTTTACAAAATAATAATTTGAAATCTAATGGTTGAAATTTATTTAAGGGATTTAATGTTACACACTTATATTTTATCAAATATTTTTTTCAAATAATTTTAATTTGCATAATAGATTTTGAAACACCGAACACAAAGTAATATTGAAACATGACATACTATTAGAAAATTATTATTTAATATGATTGTAAACACCTAGACATTTTAATAGTGGGTATGATTATTATTAATTAGATTATGAAATTAAAAGGTTTACATATGAATATAAAATGGGTTTTTTATAAAAGTTAATTAGAAATGAAAATAAAAACCATTTTCAAATAAATATAATCTTTTCTTAAAAGGAAATTTTTCTATGCATAAATGAGTTTTAAATAAATAAATTATAAATTAAAACATGGTGATTGATTTTAATAATATTTATATGTAATAAAATAAAACAAATGTTTAAATTTTATCTTGTTTTTTTCTAGAAAACAGAAATGAATAACTCCAATTTTATGCTTAAAATTTTTATTTCTTAAACAGGTATGTCAAATTTTTATAACATATCATAAAATTAATTTATTTTTAATTTTAGAAAAATTATTTAAAAAAAAATTTATTTTCGAAATAATCTTTTCATAGTAATTTTGTAGTGACTTTTTGATAATTTTGGAGAACATAAAATATTCAGTAAATAGTGTAAAATACAATTTTTATAAAAAATAAAAAAAAATTATCCAATGTATTTAAAAGAGAAATGTTATTTAAATTTGGGCTAGAATATAAAATTAGTTCAATTATAAGTCTATTAATCCAATTTATATCATTTCAATAAATTTCATATTGAATTTTGTGATAAATAATTTTAAAATTTCGAAACATTTCTCCATAGAAAATGCCATTTTCATCACGTTTGTGGGGTCAATTATAAATTAAAATTTTCCATATAGGTGAATTAAATTTGGAAAAATTGATTATATTTTATGAATTATAATAATTTTTTTTAATTAGTCAAACTTAATGTTTTCTCCAATCAATAGTAAAAATAGTTAAAAATAATTTTCATGGTTAATGTTAAAATGGGATTATTGGGGGTTAACCAAAAAATATAAGGGGTAAAATGACCTATGAAATTGTAAAAAAACAAATATTATTGTTATATTGAAAAATTATATCCTATATGGTTTGATAATGGACCATTTTGGTGCTTGTTGCATTTGAAAAACGTGGATACACCATTTTATTTCCAAAAATTACATGTGTGCCGCCCATTAAAACTATAAAATGTTCCCCATATCGTATCCTCTTCACAGCTCCAAAATAATTTTTTCAATAAAATTAAAAATTTATTCCATAATTACATACACACATCCTATAGTTTTTCATATCATAAAACTAATCTAGGAAGATGTTATGTTAAACCTAATGTGGTTTTCTGAAAAAGGGTAAAATTTTAAATGATGCATTTTTGTTTTACTTCTTCTAATACCTCCTTAAAATATTGTTAATTTATTAAAATATCATTATTTAATTATATCCAATATAATTAAATTTTATTATTATAATGGAATAACTTATATACATCCCATTTTCTATCAAATGGGAAATAAATTTTCAGTTGTGTCTATGGTGGACTATCACTTTGAAAACTGATATATTTTGTTTTTCATTTATATTTTATGTGGATGGAAATGGGGATATATTAAATTAATATATATCATATTTTTATTATTAGAACACTTTCTAAATTATAAAATCAAATAAAACTTCATTCTATCCATTCCACGAGGGATATGATACTGTCACATGAGTGTGTGGAGGAATATTGCCTTATGAAGTGATGTGATTCATTTTTCACTAAAATAGTGTATGGATGGTTATGATAATAATGTTAATAAATATTTTTGAGATATATATATAAATGAAATAATAATTATAATGGAATTTTGAATTATTATTTCACTTTATTTTGTTCCATCCTTTGAAAAATTGAAGCAACGTACACGTGTACGTACGACCTATGGTCTCTATGAACATTGTATTTCATTTTATATCTCAAACATTTATGGAATTATATAAATACATATATAATATTTATATATTATATTTATATAATTTTTAATATTATATATTTTATGGAACCATGATTATAGTAAAAGTATTGAAAATACAAAATCAAAACATACATGAAAAAGAAATAAGTTATTACAAAAAATGTGATTTTAACATAGAATTGTTAACAAACGTGTAATAAAATATCATAGGTTAATAATATATGGTATGTTATATACAAATATTTAGTTATATATATAAGAAATATATATTTACTATAAATGAGTTTCAACCATATATAGTGGCATTCAAGACTTATGCTAAGGGATTTCCATCTTAATTTTAACTTATGTGGGATACATTCCATAATCAATATCTCTTAATTTAATGTGGTCTACAAACTACCTGTAAATTAATTATATTATTATTCTCATAAAAATTATTTTTATTTAATTATATACTTTAGGATATGTTTTTCATGGTTTTTATGGTCTAAAAATACCCAAATTGGTAATGGATCTTTTCTCAATTTGTCTCTTTTGGGACGTACATTATATTGCTCACCAATATTATTTTATGAGGTGTATATACATAAAATTTTACATTTAATATCACGAATTTATTTACTCTCATGATATTTAAGGATGCATTTAATTATATTCTTTCATGGGAATTAAGATTCAATGGTATCAAAGTGGTATGTGTTTTATGATACAATCTTATAAATTACCAGGATTGTTTGTGTTTATGATTATAATGATGAAATATAATTATCCAATTATAAAGACACATATTAAATTTATTATCCTCAGGATATGAATAGAGAATACAGGTTTCCTTTCATTTTCCTCTCATTATGTACTGAATAGTTCAAAATAGCTCTTTTAAGAAAAATCTACCTTATTTCTACCATCGGTCAAAAATAATTTTTCTACCATATACATGTTTTATAAAAAAATATAAAATTTCACTACTCTAAAATGATTTTTCAAAGTAGTTCTTATACATTTTTAGTTTTTAAAAAACATTTAAAAATTATTATTCATGTTTTTTCTAAAAAAATCCCATTTGTCTTTTTATGAGAATGTAAATGAAATATTATCTTTAAAATGTACAACTAGAAAACAAATTCATACCATCATTAATATCCATTATTTTAAAGATTCCATTTTATGTTCCCAAGGTTATTTCAATATAATTTTTTTTAAAATAATGTTTTTAAAATTTTCTTTAAAATTGAAAAGTTTATTTACACAAATATATGTTTTAAATTCTATTTAAATATTCTTATTTATGTTTTCAATGTAAATTTTTATGAAAACAACTTTGAAAATGTTATATATTTTAAAAATTGACTTCAAAGTATAAATATTTTTTTTCATAAATATATGTTTTAAATGATCTTTAAATCTTCATTTGTAAGTTTCCAAGGTTGTTTTCAATGAAATAGATTTTAAAAATGTTTTATTTTTCGAAAATATTCTTCAAATGTGGAATGTATATTTTTCTCATGAAATATTACATGTGATATTTTAAAAAAATTCCATTTATGACAATATCTTTTTATGTTACTTATGTTTTACTGGGGATATAATCTAAGTACTGACTCTTCATTCTTTTTATGGATGGTATATCATTATAATGATACTTTTTTTTGTAAAATTTGTTCATTTTTTATGGGATATTCTATTATAAATTGATTTCATGATTATAAAACTTGTTTACATTCTATGGGTGGTGATATACTGGTATTTTTATGAAAACCATTTCATTTCTATGGGTTATGACATGATGAATTTCTATAATCGTGTGGCCCATAAATGTATGGTTTATGTGATATGAGGGACCTATATCTCTATCCAATTAATTGTGTAATGGTCAAATATATATGTATTCAAATGGTATATGAGAGGTTATCCTAAAATTGAAAATGGTAAACAAAAGGATTTCCCAAAACTGATGTACGTACACAAGTCATTATCATAATCCTAACATGTTATAAATGTCTTGGTGGATAGCCTTGACGTTTGATTTTCTATGTTTATGGTTATGCCACATATTTATGTCTTGTGAATTTTTTTTGTTATGATAGCTCATGTTCTTTGATTCCATTATGATTAATGTCTTATGAACTACCATCATTTATGAAATAACTCATGTTTATGATTTATTATATAGACTTTATGGTTTTCAAATGGCGTTCCAATGATCTCTTATCCTTATTCTCATGATATAGTGATATCTCACTTACATAACCTTACTGTGGATCTGAGATCACCCATTCTTAGGATTCCTTTACATAATCTATGAAGAATGATTTTATATATGGTAATTTTTAAAAGAGTACTATGTGCACTATTGGAATTATGTCCTATATAAATTCATCTATCCCAATGATTTTATGAAATCACTGGGAAAAGGCTATCTAAACATGGAATTCCCAACGGTTTCTGAAAACTGTTGAGATACAATAAAATTATCAGCTCTATCGTAATGTTTTCCTCAAACCATTGGGATAGTATCCAATTTATTTAGATCTCCCAATGATTTTTTAAACTACTAGGATACACTATATATCCCAACAGTTTTTTAAAATCATTGGGAACATTTTCCCCTATATCCTGAGTGGGCATGTAGTTCCCCCTCTTCTCGATTGCTTCCCTGAATCTAAGCTCCATCTTCCACAAGCTAACTTATTCAATCAATCCATCTTCAATAAATAAATATCTTTCTTCTGTACTTAAAAGATGTAAGTGGTACCTTAGTATTATTGTTATGCATCTTTTTTTTCCAATTTTGATTTTTCTGAAATGAGAGGTCTGTGTGGTCATTCTACTATGGATCAAACAATGTATGTATCATCACTTTAGGTAATGTATACATAGAACATGACTTGGTATGAGGGTTTACATGGTGTCTATAAGGATTTTCATGATGTCTATGATAATATAGGGTCCAAGGAATTTACACATAGTACGTGACTTGGATATCCATGTAAATATAAATGGCCAATCCCTTATTTTTCACGGTATGTTTGGAAAAATGGTGTACAAGAAATGGCCCATTGGCACACGGATTTGTTGAATGGGTTATGTGTTGGCCATCCTACAAGGTGGGTAGTAATTAGCCCATCCAAAACAATTTCATTTCGGAAATCCCAGACTATATGAAACATGAACCTTCATGATACATGATGTGTAGTAAATGATTTTGTAGAACCTAAAGTATTTCCTCACACAGATTACATATATATGATTTTCACTACATTATTCACTATTTTACCACTAATAATATTTTTATTTGATGGTGGTGATTTTGAAATATCGATTTCCGAGGGTGTGGGTTATCTAGGGGTGAGGCTGTCCGGGTAGGATCGCTATCCATGCACCTTAAATTTAAGAGTGCATTAATTAATTGGTTTTCAAAAAATCCTTATACATTAATTATTTTTGTACGATATAGAATATATACTTCCTTTAATAAATTGAAACATGCCTATGGAATATATATGTGATAATAGGATGTGATTTTTAATTGAACACATGAATTGTTTTATAATAAATGTCATTATTTTACAATAAAACCTCTAAAATGAGGTTCATTGACTTATAATCTAAAAAGTAATGATTAGTTATTGATATCATACTCTATTTATGTCTTATAGTTTTTTATGAATTCATGTTATATTTAAATAATTGGAATGTTATTCAGGGCCTCTCTTGTTATTGTTAAATGATGTTTCACCTTTTTATATAAGTGTAAAATGAACCAAGTCACATCCTAAGTGCTTGACATAGTTTTTTAATTGGAATTAACCATGTAGATGATTTCCCATTTCCCCAATGAAATTTTCTAAGTGACCCATAGAGGATTATAAATTGAATTTGTTGTGTTTTGAAAATTTGAATGGGTTGTTTTGAATGAAATGGCTAATGAATTTTGATTTTCCTTTTATAATGAATAAAATAGTTTTAAATAAAATTACCCTATGGGGACTGATGGGGGTATAGGGGCTGTCCAGATGGGGGGATATCTAGATGGGGTTGGTTTTCCAGGGGGTTAGGGGGTTGTAGGGGGGTAGGGACTGTATTGGTGTGGGGGAGGGGGTGTGGGCTATCCAATGTGGGGTGTGGGCTATCCTGGGGGTCAGAGTGGGTTTTCTAGGTGGGGGCGGGGGTGTAGGATGTCTATGGGGTTCTATCCACGGGTTGGGGTGGGTTGTCCACATGGGGGAGGGTGGGATGCCCAAGTGGGGGGTATCCAGGTGAGGGGTGGGGGTGGGTCCTCGAGGTGGGGTGGGGGGTTTCGAGGTGGGGGTGGGGTGGGGGATGTCCATGTGGGGGTTGGGGCTCTCTAGGTGGGGTGGGGGATATCCAAGTTGGGGGGGATGTATAGGGGGAGTAGGGGGTAGGGGATATAGGGGTGTGGGGGAGGGGGTGTAGGATGTAAAAGGAGGGGGTGGTTTTTCTAGGGGTGGGGTGGGTTGTCCATGTATGGGAGGGGTGTGGGATGTTCAAGGGTTGGGTTGTCCTAGGGGTGGGGGTGGGTTTTACAGGTTGGGTAGGGGGAGTGGGATGTCCAGGGAGGAGGGGGTGGGCTATCCAGGTGGGGTGTGGGGGGGCCTCTAGGTGGAGTGTGGGCTATCCCGGTGGGGGAGGGCTATCTAGGGGGAGAATGGGGGTATGTGGCTTCATGGTTGTGGGGGGATTGTCTAGAGAGGGGGTGGTCTATCCACTATGATACTCTAAAAAAAATAAGAATCACAAATAACCAATGTATTCTTTATTTCATATGGTAATACTTTTCTTGATGTTTCATACCAACACTCACTCTTACCCTTCCAAGAAGAAGTGATCTCTACAATGAAATCCCACTCAGGTCCTTATCCACTATCCATGTTCATATCATAAAAATTTAACATTTGTACAACTATGTATCACCAAATTATATAATAAGGCTCACACTAAAATTACCTATTTCCCATCAAAATACCTTCCATTATTGATATCTAAAATGGGGATAGATTATCCCATTTGGAAAAAAATTAATCGCATCATTTGAAATCACTATATACATGGAATCATGCTTCTTTTTTCCAAGGAACCTTTATCTTATAACATAAAAATACTCCTAGTTCCATTTATTCTTTCATGGATCATGATCCACTTGTATTCCCATGATGTTTCAATCCTTGAGAAAATTTTTATCATCATTTTTAGATTATATTTCCCATTTATTCAGAATAGATATTATTAATAACACTCAAATAATCTACTAAAATATAATATTTCTTGAATCTAAAATTTACTCAACTCCTGAATAATTCTCCTCCACAAGTGTACATGAACTTGTCCACTCATGTATTGTTCTTAAATGATATTTTGTAATAAATATAGTATTTTGTTCCCTTTTATATTATAATTCTCATATAGAGAAGTGTTCCAGTAATGGTTTCATATAAAGTGAAGAATTCTTGTTTATTTAAATATATATTTTTTGAAACTTCAATCATATATAATTTCTTTTTATGAAATGACTTATAATAATTTTTTTATAGAAAAGATAGAAATTGGATGTATGAAACTGATTGGATCTCACGAAATTTTCAAAAAAATTTTGAGATGTTTTTAGATTTTTCATTTCAAAATGCTTCAAATAGTGGTCACATACACTAACCATGTTACAATTGTGTTGGAAGACCATGGTTGAGCCATGAAGAAGTCAGATGCCAAGTAACCAAATTTGGTTTTCAAGAAAACAACAATGTGTTGTATCACAAAGGGGAGAAAATAAAATCTCAAATTTATCATGATCCAAATGAGAAGAATGATTTAGAGAATTTGTTATATGACTGTTTTACATTTATTCTACATAATTAAAAACAAAGGATTCTGACACAAGCTAACTATTCTAGGAGCACAAAAGATGTGTGTATTGAAACTGATGATGTTTTCAAGGTGAAAAAAATTGAATGATGCTTCAAGGACTCCAGTGTATCAATAATGCAGTAAAATAAAAAATCTGTAATTTTAAATCCAAATGTATCTTGGGAAAACAATGTATGGTATTTCTAATACTTCCAACCATTACATTATTACATTCTTGAAGGACATACTTCCAGATGATGCAGATATTCCATCAAATCATGATATGGCATGGATGTTAGTTGATAAAAATGGATTTTAAATAATCAAAATTCATGTTTTCCTGAATATTGTATATTATTCAGGGAGGAAATTGCTGAAAAAAATGACTGTATAAAATTTGGCTCATCCCGCTGAAATTCAAAAGCCAAGAGAACACCATCCTTTGTTCCACATAATGTAATGTGGAACTTTGTAATGATCCCCAGACTCTAGAATGTTTTTATGTCTCCTGAAATATCAATAAAAATGTGATTGAATGATACTGAGAGAAATAATACTAATGATGAGCTGGTTCACCTGGGAGATGGATTTTCATCGAATAGAATTGATTCTCAATATCCTGATTTTGCAAATGACATGTGTAATGTGAGTCTGGGTGTTTGATGTGATGGTTATAATTCTTCTGGGTAAATTCTTACTTCGTACAACCCATGGATATTTTTATACACATTTATAACCTTCCCCCATTGTTTTGTTTGAAAAAACTTTTTACTTTCATGAGTATACTCATATCTGGACCTTCTGATCCTAACAATTATATAGACTTATACATGTAACCATTAATAAAAGAGTTGAAACTTCTTTGGGATGTTGGTGTGCACACATATGGTGCATGTTTGAAAGACATATTTCAGATGTTTTTGTGCTTATGTGGATGATCAATTATTTTTATGTGTATTTAATTATATCTAGATGTAGCATGAATTGAAATATATAATTCCTTGTTTATATGTAGAACACACAATCCAGAAGACATTAACATCATTGTAGTTTTAGTTTTATGGGACATCAATGATTATATCCAATGGACCATCTATATAGATATAATCGTCGAAGATTTGACAATACCATTGAGACTGATGATCTACATCTGCGTATGTCTAGAACTAGTGTGCTTAATGAATTGAAAGATTTTAGTTTTTCATTCAGAAAAAGTCAAATGAAATCTGGAAAGTGAATGAATGTTTCCACTGAAACCTTTTACAATTAGAAGAAAAAGAGTATCTTCATTGATTTTCCTTATTGTTCAACCAATTCTTTATGTAATTTCATAGACATAATGAAATAAATATGTACACATTAATGTCCTATGTCCGAAAATGGAATCATCATGAAGGTTGTATCATGAACGATTACTTGGACCAAGAATGTAAGGATTTATTCTCTATATATTTTTCTGATCTTACTACAAGAATGAAGTGACCAATGAGAAACGAAGAAGAAAACTATGAGAAAATTAAAGCCAATTTTCTATCACTTCCTCAAATTGGAGGAATTCTTGGATTATATACATTGACGACATGAAGCCTTGAAGAGTGTGATATGGAACATCACACAATTTTGTTCAACTGTGATTTGTTCGATGGATGCATCAGGTATATAAATAGAATATGAATATCTTATATATATCAGTTAAACTATTCCTATTTTTTCTAAAAGGATCATAAATCAATGATAAATAAAAATCATCTTCCTTTATCTTTGTTAAACAGGGGGACTTTGTATAGCAAAGAGTTTTTTGCTCTGTCAAAATTAAAGGTAAAAATATTACTCTTTAAAATAATTGAATAAATATTTAATTATGTTTAATATTCATTTATATTTTAGGTGTTTAGTTTTCTTATAGAATCTATCTTTGGGGAAATAAGATCTTTGGATTTTGGTCCTAATACCATGGTTCGTGACTAGAAATAAATTGTTATCAATGGGTAAAGATTTATTATCACTGAATGAGAAAAGAACATTAGAACAGAACATGATTGTATTATGGTTAGTGCCAACACATATTGTTATGCCATTGCCTCATATAGTAGACCTCAATTTGAAAATGTAGGTAATTATGAAGTTGTTTAAAAAAAATATTGGATTTTTATTCTCATGGACGAGTCACGATGATGAAATGTCAGTGGTTTTATTTGATGAAGAGGTAGGGAAATTTTATTGATGATTGTGGATTTTTAGTAATTTATATGACTCACACTCTTTCTACCGGGGAACCATAAGTATTTTCATCAATGGAGAAACATGTTTTTTATGTCAAAGACCATATTTGACCTGAATTTGGTGTCATTATTGAAGTAATTCCAATACATACATTTGATGATGGTAAAGATGGAATTGACACCATCCCCACTACCATTGGAAATGATCCATTTATTACATTTGATGACTCGACTAGATCAATTGTTAGAGTTGACTGTGAACCTAAAGTTGTGGTTGTAAATATATAGAATCATCAATCCATGTTCACAATTCAATTGGTTTAGATTGAATTGGGTTGTTAAGGTTAGTTCTTTTAAAATTGATTTAATATTTATTAAAAATATGTTGTATCTAACTTGACCGTTGTGTGAATTTTCAATGGGTATGTGTTGGAATATTATTTGAATTTTATTTTCTAATTTTTATTTGAACTATATTCAAACCAACAAAACCAACATTTATAACGTGGTGATCATTTCTATGTTTTATTGATGCTGTGTAAAATTAGTACAACTCTAAGAAATCCCTTTAACGTTTCACCAGATAATTAACATAATGGTTTGTCTATTCCTACAAAACATGTATAGAAACTTGCATCATCTACCTGGACAAAAAAAATTAAATTTTTCCTTTATTTCAACAAGTTCTTTAGTATACATCTGACAGTTAGTAAATAAACACCCTACTCAAAATTAAATTTATTTGTTTCATCTAGTATGATTTATTGAATTAATTATATATCTATTAAATCTCATCTAAAAAATGGATAGTTAATTTATCAAGGAATCCATCTATTCTCTCTCATATATTTTGTTTTTTGGGTTACACATTATTTATCCTTTTCTAATTACTTCCATATTTGTTTTCAAATATAGTAAATGCAACCAATTAAAGAGAAGCGATGACAAAAGATTATGGACAAAAATTGTCGCATGGATGATGGAGGAATTCCACCCCTAGGGCCTATAGTGAGTATTTTATTTCAAATATATATATTTAAATAATATATAATGTGATGTTTTTAATTTTTTTTTAAAATTTTTGGTAGGATACACCATTTAGGTGAAAATTATTTGATGAGTAGCCTAGTTGTAGTCCCAGTACTCATGGTGTTCATACGAAGGGTTACGAGAGCTAAATGATATGGTTGGCGCACCTGATTAGACCCTACCCCTCCCACTAACATACAATCTATCCCACATTCTGATCCCAGTGTGTCCTTAGGAACACAGGATATATTTAGGCCTCCCATGTTTTCACCTCCCTTTACATCTGAGTCTCCTCACCCATATTTACCATATCCATGGATGACTCCCACTCCCCATCTAGCATTCAACCATCCATTCTTTCCATATTCTTTTACTTCTTCTTTCTTCTCTCCAAGATTCTATATTGCATCTTATTCAACTCATGATCTGTAGAGTCTTTCCTTGTGGAGAATACATTGCAACTCACTCCACCTTTATAGGTTTTTCCTTAAGGTTTTGTGGATCCGGCGGTGCACATTGATCAGATTCCCATAGTTATATTTATAGAACCCCCAAAAAAATTACACCATTATTTATTTTCATTAAAACATGTATTGATAAATTTTTTTTTACATTCACAACGGATACATCTACTGATAAAGGGAAGGGGTGGGGGTGTACACACATGTGTGTAGTGTGGAACCACCACCCATAGTTGATGGTGGACTATAATGAAGACAGTCAAATGATTGAAAAAACATGGTAGCAATGTCAGTGTTTTTTGGTGATGCTTGCCAAATACTCTGACATCATTATTTTCAGCCTGCTCTCATGGAGGTAGTTACCAAATGAAGTCAAGGATAATTCTGGGGTAGAGATATGGCTAATAAAATTTTTATATTTAATGAAATATATTATTATTTTTATTTATATTAATTAATATTTTGGTGTCATCTTCGGTTTAATTTCCCCGATGGTGAGGGTGCATGGGTAGCACGTATAAAGAATTTAGCTTGGATTTGGAGGGACTATAGGCATGAGTTGTATATTGGATGGTGTGTTAGAGTTGGCCAAGAGTTAAAGGCGGTACCTATAATGGATGATTGTCCAATTTAATAGTATCAGAAAATTATTACTCGTTGGACGACTATCCAATTAAAGGTATTAATCACATTTGAGGTATTTAAATGAAAATTTTCATGTTTGACATTAATACTATCTTTTGTATTATATAATTTTATTTAGGAATCATCCAAAACAAATAAAAAAACATTTATTCTGAAAAATATCTCCACGTAGTGGGAAATACTACAATGAAAGATCATGGGAGGAATTATGTATGATAGTTGTTTAAAATTTCTCTTTACGACTTTCACTTTCTATTGTTTCCTTCATAATTTATTTTAGTTATAAAGTTGTCATATAATTTTTTGTTATGAAATTAATTTTTGGTTACCTATTGTTTATTATGGTTTCCAAAATTCAACGTAATTGTAGTGGAAACCATTGAATATTGAAGGACATGTGCCTCGAAAAAAACTATTTTGCTCGAGTAGAAGGATGAGATATGGAAGTGTTGTTAACAAACCGAATCAATAACAGATTGTATGTTTTAATTTGTTGATTTAAAATTTTAATATCCATTTTTTATCTTAATAATATATTTATATTGTAACAGACTACTTTAGAGGCCCTTGATTCCGAGGAACTTGACAATTCTAGGCCAAATGATCACTTACATCAAGGTGTTGGGAGATGAGATCCCTAGAAGAGAATTCTACCAACCTAGAAAGAGTATACTCCTGATGAGGTATTGTCCCTCCTCAGGAACAAGTGCCAACGAGTTTTAGCAGGATAAGGAACATAAAAAACATGATGAAAAAAGGGTCATAAAGATGGTAGAAACAGTATGCTATGGAAAACACTACATATATGAAAATGTTGTACGTTTTACGTCTAACACTTCCACTAGAGGTCATCACTGCATATGATGAATATATGTCGTCGATGCATTATATATATGGTGGACTAGGTGGATGTTATAGTGGTGGTAGAGACAATGGTGAGTAGGAGGGTGAGGGAAAGAAAAAGGGTGAGGAGGAGGACGAGGCGGTGTATGAGGGTGAGGAGGAGGGTTTTGAGTAGGGCGGGGACGATGATGGAGAAATGATGAGGATGGGGATGAGGATGATGGTGATGGTGATGATAGTGATGGTGATGAGAGACAGATTGATCCTTTATATTTTTAACTGATATTACTTACATTTGATGTTTGATGATTTGATGAGCTAGAATATATGTGTGATTAGGTAGGCCACATTATCTGTATTTGATTTTCTATAAATAAAAAAACATGACATGATTATTTTCTTTGACTAAATACCTTTGTGAATGATTCAACCCTCCCATAGACACCCCCACCCTCTTGAATAGCCCCCCACCCCCTTGACACCCCCACCCCTGGACACCCCTACCCCCGGGACACCCCACCCACCCTGGATACCCCCACCCACACCCCACCCCACCCCTCCCCAACCCCCTTAATCATCCCCCCAGACAAAACCCCCACCCCATGGACACCTCCTACCCCTTGGAAATCCCCCACCACACGGATACCCCCACCCCCTGGACATCGCCCCATGGATAGCCCCCCCACCCCCTCAAACACCACCACCTCCTTGGACCGCCCACCCCCTGGACACCCCCACACCCCATTGACACCCCACCTGTTTAACACTCCCACACCCCTAGACACCCCCACCCCTAGACATCCCCACCCCCTGGACACCCCCACCACCCCTGAAAACTACAACCCACTTGGACACCCCCACCCATTGGATATCCCCCAACCCCCTGGACACCCCCAACCCCTTGAATAGCTCCCACCCCCTAGACAACCTCCACCATCTGGACACCCCCACCACCTTAGATAGCCCCCATAACCCTTGGATTCCCCCATAGACACACCAACCCCCTTAGATAGCCCCCACCCCTAGACACCCCCACCCCCACACACCCCCACACCATGGACATCCCCCCCCACCCCACACCCCATGGACACACCCCAACCCCCCCCCCCCCCCCCCCCAATACACCCCACCCCTTGGACATCCCACACCCCCCTTGGATACCCCACCCCCCTTGGACATGCGCAACCACTGGACACCCCCTACCCCCTGGGATAGCCCCCACCCCCAAAACACCCCCACCCCACAACCCCCCCCCCCCCCCAGGGACACCCTACTCCCCACCCTGACCCCCCCCATCTACCACCCCACCCCCTGGCCACCCCCACACCCTTGGACATCCCCAACACCCCTTCTGACACCCCCTAGACACCCCCACCCCCTTGGGAAACCCCCACCCAAGACACCCCCTATCCCCTAGACACCTGCACCCTAGACACCCCCCACCCCCTAGACACCCCCACCCCCTTGAACATCCCCCTAGAAACCCCCCCCCCCCCCGCCAATACCCCCACCATTGGGCACATCCCCCAGCCTCTGGACACCCCCACAACCTTGGACAGTCCGCACAACCCCCTGGACACCCCCACCCCCTTGGACAACCCCAACCCCCATAAACCCCCTAGACGCCCCAACACCAAGAAAAACCCCCACCCCCTTGGACACTTACACACCCTAGACACCCCCACCCTCCCGGACATCCCCCCCGAACACCCCACCAGATTGGATAGCCACCCCCACCCCTAGACACCCCTACCCCCATGGACAGACACCCACCCAACCCCCTGGACATCCCCCACCCCCAGGACACCCCCACCCACCCCCTTGGACACCCCCCCCCTCGGACACCGCCCGACCCCCTAGACACCACTACCCCCTAATGATAGCCCCCCAACCCCCTGGACAACCCCCACCCCCTTGACACACCCACCCCCTAGACACCCCACCCCTTGGACATCCCCCACCACCCTTGGACAGCTCCCCCCCACCCCAAGACACCCCACACCCTCTTGGTTAGCCCCCACACCCCTGGACACACTAGGAAACCCCAACCCCTTGGAAATCCCCCACCCCTGGAAACCCCCACCCCTGGACACCCCACCCCCGTAGATAGCCCCCCACCACACTTGGACACCCCCACCCCTGGACACCCACACCCCCTGGACACCCCCACCCCTGGACACCCCCACCCCCTTGGACTACCCCGACTCCCCTGGACACCCCCACCCCCTTAGACAGCCCCCACCCCCTAGACACCCCCACCCCCTAGACACCCTCACCCCCCATGGACAACCCCCCCAGGACACCCCCACCCCCTTGGACACCCCCCACCCCATGGATACCCCCAACCATTCGATATCCCCCCACCCCCTAGACACACCCACCCCCATGGATAGCCACCACACCCCTTGGACACCCCAAACCCCCTTGGAGAGCCCCCACCCCTAGACACCTCCCACCCCCTAGGCACCCACACCCCCTGAACACCCCACACCCCCACCCCATGGACAACCCCCACCCCCCCTCTTAATCACCAACACACCTGGACTCCCTCATCCCCTGGACACCCCACCCACTAGACACCTCCCACCACCACCCCCTTGGACAACCCCCTCCCCTATGAACACCCCCACCCCCTAGACACCCCGACCTGCCCCTTGGACACCCCCACCCCACCCTTGGACAGCCCCCCCACCCTCACCCCCTTAGACAACCCCCCCCCCACATCAAATAAGATCCCTAACCATCATACAAAGGATATGGATTGAGGAAATAGATCACATTATCATAGGAAGATAGTTCCAATGGTGTCGGGTACTTTTAGGTGTTTCTTTTTGGTTTTAGTGTGATATTGTTATTTTCTTCATTCATGTTTTTTTAAATTATATACATTGTATTGTTTCCATGAGTGTTTTGAGGAGTTATGTATTTTTAGGTGTTAAATGATTATTTTATATTGTCTTTGTTGTGTCTCCAGGTGTTAATTCTATATATTTTATAGGGGATCCAAGAGGGGATGCAGGTTACTATATAATTCGGTACACGGTAGGCTTGCTATGTAATTCTATATAGGGTAGGAAATAGGGAAGGATGTTGTGTAAAATCATAGAGTACTATATTCCAACGGTTTAGAAACTATTGGTATAAAGCAGAATAAATTCTCATATGCCGATAGTTTGATCTGAACCGTTGGTAAAACACTATACTAATTGTTCACACACCGTTGGTATATATGTTCTACATATAATATATGCCAATGGTTATAGAAATAATGTTGGTAAACCTATATACCAATGGGTTTTAAACCATTGGTATAACTTATAGAGTTATATTTACCAACGGTTTGTAATCGTTGGTAATTATGTATTGGAACGGTTTCCCAAAACCGTAGGGAAATTTTATTTTTTACTAGCTGATGCTAATGGTTTTCTTATAAACGTTGGTATAAGGCTATCCCCATGCCTTATCACCAAATGGTTTTCCAAACCGTGGGTATAACATATACCACCAGTTTGGCAGCCTATCCCAATGGTTTTATACTATTGGGATAGCCTTGGTTTCTAGTAGTGGTGGGAAGATCATTATCGGATATGTTGAAGATCATTAATGAAATATGAAGACTTTGTGTCTAGTATCTAGAAACACTAAAACATTATGGTCCCCTAGAATGTTTGTTTCTAATGTAATGAATATTCATTTAAAAATGTGTAATATCAATGTATGAGATTGTTGTCTCATTATATATGGGGTAGAGGAAGTATTCATTACAAATCTCATTTTTCAAATATTTGGAAGGAGTTAATTCACATATGATTTCTCTAGACCAATCCCAAGCTAAACTCAAACAATTATGCATTGAATAAATCATATGTGACTGAGATACAAGCTCATGGAAATTTCCAAAACAAATATATGATAATAGAATCTCCACCATTGACTGTTACTAGAGAATATCATATATGTATAACTTATAAATAGATATTTATTAGCTATATGACTATATATTATGATGACCTAAACATGTAATTATTATGATAATAAGTTAATTATCACATGTAATTTGTCTATTATTTATATTGACTATAAAATAAAAATGAATGTTTTTTTCTATAAAAATTGGTTTTTATTGTATTTATTATTTAAAATAGTAATTTAAGAATTTACGAATTTTAATTTTACGAATATAAAATCATGTTAAAAATAATGATGTCAACATTTTCTTATTATGATTTTTAGTGTTTTCTTGAATGCTTTATTTTTAGATGAATAGAACAAAATACTAATTTAGGAATACCAAATTTCTATAAAATTTTCATAATATATTTTATCATAAAATATTTAAAAAAAATTTTTTATTTCCAATTATGTATTTAATATTTTTAAATATACATTTAAAAAATCTTTTAGCAATCTATAAAAACTATGTTTATATTTTTAGAACATGAGTATCAGTTTATGCTAATAAAAACTATATTTGATATTTTCGTATAATTAATTATTCATAAGTTATAATTTGGGTTCTTATTCCCATTAATGTAATATAACACTTATTTAATTTAATAACAGACTAATTAAGTCTATGTAAATCAAAAATAATTGACAAATTCATCCAAAACAAAATTTTATGGTTAAAAATACAATTTTTCTAATTTTTTTTAAATATTATTTGTGATGATACTACATTTATTATTTATGACACATAGAAATTTAATTTTATAAAATTATTCTTATATTTTAAATCATAATGTAAAAATTATATATTATTTAAATTTATTTTGTGGTTGATTAAATTACATACCTAGGGTATAAATGGAGTTAAGATTGTGAGTGTAAATTAGGGTATGAGGATTTTAACATAGGGGAAAGGCTAAAACATGTCAAAACATGTCATATAATTTTTTTTGGTACTAACTACCTTATCCTTTTCCCCAATCCATTTTTTTCATTTTTTATTCTTTCTCCTTGGGTAACGTATAGACATTATTGTAAATTTTATGGAATTCATCAAAATTTCATTCCTGGCACTTATAAAAGTGTAATTGAACCTCCCCTAAAAGAAACTATTTGTTTTTTGTTTTCATATGAAACTATAACCATTAAAGTTATCCAATAATACTCATTCAGTTTCATAATATTATATTCATATGTAATTTGCCTTAGACTACCATTTTACATTGAACACTCCATGGGAAAATCGATGTTCTCAGAAAGAGTACTCTTTTCCACTAAATTTTCTTCTATTATATCTTTACTTTTCAATGATAATGTTGTTATTTCAATATAATTAAATAATTATTATTTGTATAATTAAATTCATTTTGATAAAAGAATAAAAATTATTCACCTTTCAGCATTTTAATTACGATAAAGGAAATCGTCCTTCATGTGTTATAGGGAATACTAACTCCATGAAGTGAAAAGATATGTTTTTCTCTTCATCCTCTATTACATTATTATAATGGTTAAATTTTAGAATAAATATGAAATAAATATTATAATTATTATTATTATTTGGAAAATAATAATCCATCATCTTTCACTTTCATTTTTTGAGAAATTAAACCATTAACCAAGTGTTATGAAGATTACTCACTCAATAAAGTAACGTATATTTTTTTTCATATATTTAATTTATTATTTATTAAAACAAATTAAAACATAATTTTACACCTTAAAACTATCTAAATAATATCAATATTCTTCATTAATGACTATATTATTCCATGGTAATCCATATTCATAGTCACAATCATCTATTAATTATGGTATATTTATGTTTGGTTCAGTCTAACCACCTATATAAAAAATACGAAAAAATAATATCATGGATAACAATGAGAACATAATTAATGAGAATTAATTATATGAATAACTAAATAATGATTTTATTTTGGTTTTGGACTGGTAAATTCAATATTAAAGTCCTTAATAATATACCAACATTCTTTTATTAAAATTAATGAAATATGTTTATCATAAAGTTCATCTTTATGGATCATAACCCAAACATATATAAAATTAAATAATATATTCTATTAAAAATAAATCATTAAAACCATTATATTTAATTTTCTAGTAATTATAAATCTTACCATAAGAACAAATAATTACAACTCTATTATGAAAATAGTTAAAAACAATTCTGACTATTGGCACTCGAAATTGAAAATCAATAATAACTAATTAATATACATATAAAGAATAATTATAAATTATGTTTATGAAATGATAAATATATAAATAAGTTTATATATTATGTGATTAATAGATTTATTTTTATTAAATAGGATCTTAGATAATGTTCAATTATGTGGGAATATATGGTAAGGTTTTCTTGTATCAAATTTAATATCCTGAGGCATAATTATTATTATAAAAAATTGTTTATTTGGAATAGTGAATCTACATTCCATTCAGTATTTTTTATCATCATCTTCTCATTATTAATGTTATTTATTTTTTAAATCATATCCTTTAATTTTCTTTCATTTTATATTTTATAGTGTCACAAGGGTTTCATCGACTGAATTCCCAATATAGTGGGTCACTGTCTTTCATACATGAATATAATTTTCATAATTTATCTATTCCATAAATTACCCTATTTTATTTGGTCTTTCATTATTTTATCTAGATAAATTAATCTTTATAATCAATAACTACTTATTTGATAAAAACATTAAATAAAAGTATAACATGTGTATGAATAACTACTATTTTTACTGATAATTCTTTTCTTACATGGGAATATTTTCTTTCCTTCCAAAGTTCTCATATATTTTTATTAAATATCATGTGGATAATTTTATATAATTCCCAATGTTATATTTTCCCATTATCAAAATGAAAATCAAATACACTTTTTCTATGTTGGGTTTCGAACAATGTTATTTTAAAATATTAAAAAAAGTCTTCTGACACTTTCAAAATAAAATGATTTATATTCCACCCCATATTTCATTTTATAATCATAATGATATTTAATGGATCCATTATTGAATTTTATTTTAAAAAATTAAATTATTTCGTCTTTTTAATTCAATTTATTAAAAATTGCCTTTTAATGTGGACCTTTGTAACATAATTTTACAAATATGTTGACATTATATTATAAAAATATATTTCTAAGTTTATTTTTTAATAAAATATATTCACCACCATTTTAATTTTATATAATACTTTTTCACTAAATTTTCACGTTTTCTACAGTAAGTTAATATACTCTTATTTCTATAAAATGTTTTATTTAAAATGCAATCAAAAGATCTGGAATATTTCTTATTTCAAAAGTGGTTTTTCTAGAACTCCTAGAAAATTACAATTCTGTCATTTTTCATTGATACATATTAAGTTTGATCAAGTATATTAGTTCAGTTGTACCATCGAACTTATTTATATAAATTTATTATGAAATTTTATTTTCATTCGTTGAAAAAAATCTATGATTTTCCTTGACTTTCCTAGTCATTGGTGGTTGAAAAACATTATTTTTATTCTAATTATTTTATGTTGTGAATAATCTTTTATCTATTTCATTGATTAAATGGTGTTCACATAAATTTCATACATTATTTAATTTCAGAAAATATGGACTTATCCCAATATACATTATCTATTTGGTGTAAATACCATATTCATTATCTTGAATAAATGGTATTTACCTATAAACTTACATGATTTCATTGGATACCAATTTATATTATATGGGTTTATCATGTTATTATTATAAAAATATTTATGAATGATACCATAAGTTAATACTTTTTAAAAAGTATTTGGAACCCATTTCCTTTCAATTGGTTCCTTGTAATATAACGAATGATTTATTTTAATTGTCACTCATAAATATGAATGAGTGGTGGGTGGGTGAGTTCATATAACACCCTCTCATTCAATGTGTAATGTTTTATATATCATGATTTAAAGTAGAGTGATCTTTATTTGATATTCTCATAAAATAAAGGTGATACTTCTTGGATAATCTCCCAAAAACGTATAGTCTTCTTGATATGCTTAATAAAAGGTTGATATTTCATGATTTTGCTCACAAAAATAGAGGATATGAATTCTTTTATATTCTCCAAAATAAATGTATAGCCTTATTCAAAATTATCACAAAAAAATGTTGAGACCTTTTAAATATTCTCACAAACTAAAGGATGAACCTTCTAAGTTATGGTCACAATATAATGATACCCTATTCTTACATTTATGTCATAGTCTTATACTTATTTTTATAAATTTTTCATGCTATCATGGCCCATTCTTATCAAATCACGTTTCTAAACTATCTTGATTCATTTATTATGTTATTTCCCTATCATATTTCATGACTCATGTCCTTTTATCAAATATTTGTTAGGTATTATTTTCTTATGAGTCATGATTAAACCCATATTCTCATCTTATAATCACTTATGATTATTGGTTATTATCAATCATATTTACTGTAGAACACTCAGTTTCAATTATATAACCATTTATTTATGTATTTTATTTTTATTAATTGTTTAGGGAATTTTGGGAGGTTCTGTATGAAATTTTTAATATTTTGGGCCTTTTCTAGAAGTTCATGATTTGATCATGGTTATTAGAAACTATGAAACTACTACAGGAAATTATGTATTGTAATACATAGGCTTCATTGTAGGCCCATGATTTTTCCAAACCATGAAGCTATATTGGTGTTACCATGAAAGGTGGAATATAGGGAAAACACAATTGGTTAATGTTTTGACTAATTGTTCATGCCAACCATGTGAAGGGTGTTGGTAGGCAGTTTCAAGAACACGGTCAGTGCATGGTTTACCTAACCATGCATCCAAATGAGGCACTATTAAAAATAGATTGTATCTCACACATATATTACTATAAACCACCATTTTCCCTTAATTTCGACCCTAAATCAGGTTTTCCACCTCCAAAATGTTGTGGAGACACTTCTCTTCGATCCTAAATAAATCTGTTGGAAAATCATAGTGCGTTGAAGACCAGATTTCATGGTTAGTATTTGTTCATATAGTTTTTCCTTATATCTACTCTTCTTCCCTACCTTGGATTCAAATATCTACTTAGTTAGGAATATATCTATATTTTTATGCCAATCATGATGAGTTTTTGAAATTTTGATGTTTGTGAAATATATTGAAGGCATATTAATAGAGATTCAGCCCAGTATTTTTGAATAATTCTGGATGTTTTTCATTTATGGAATATATTCTGAGGTATGTAGCTTCAATTTAGATTTATCTTACAAAACCATGATTTCTTATTTACAAAATGTGTGAATTTATTGAAATATATTTTTAAATTGGTGTGAAATTCATTGGTGAAATATCTTTTTTAATGGTTTGTGTATTTTTGGAAATAGTTATTTCAAAGTGAATCATTTTCCAAATTTTAAAATGTTTATTTAAAAATATGTAATTTTGAGATTTATGAAAAAAAAATTGATAAATAGATTTTCAAAAAACAAGTTTTATTGAAATTTATTGTATTTGTTTATTAGAACTTGTTTTGGAATACACAGGTGTGTGTGATTACATGCTCTCAACGTAACCCTAAAGTTGGGGTGTGTAAAATTGGGGTATAAGAGACATGAACCAAATATGGGTTGTATTTCATTAAGGAACTAGTAAATTGGTTACTTAGTAACAAATTGGTTGATGGATGAAAAAATGCTCATGATTATCGAACTGTCAATGATGTATGTGTGTGTGGGTGTGTTTTTGAATCATAGACTGTGTATTCCAAAAAATAATGTGAAAGGGTTTAAAGCATTATTTCATTGCATTCAATTAAAATGGTTTGGTTGGGAAATGGTATTTGTCTTAACATGTTGGATTTGATTATATTTATTAAATGTTTTAAAGGGTTTTATATAAATAATTTAATATAAATGTACTAACACGTTCTATCATAGGGGAATGAGTATGGATGTCACTTTGGAATGGCCTAGTAAGTTTCATTTCTCTTCCCCTTATTTGTTCATTTTGGTTCCCTTAAAAATATCATTTATAAAGACATAGGTAAAGTGAATTTATTTCATTTCATTAGAGATGGGTCATGATGATTTGGGTTGTATTGTTGAGCTAGATTTTGGACCGTATTTTGAGATTTGGTGTTGGTGTCTTGGTGACTTTGAGTTTTGTTGGTTTAGTCTTCCAATTTATAATTTAATATTTTTTTGGTTCATCATGGTACTCAAATTTAGTTTGGTTTAATTTTTAATACATTTTTTTAATTCTTCATTTTGATTTTTTTGGTTGCGTTAATCTTGGTATAATTATTTTACCTCAAAATTCCGAATGGATCAGTAATTGGTTATCAATCCCATAGAATTTATTGCTAGACATAGGTTTCTAGAGGATGTGGATTAAGGCCAAATATAAATTCTACCTCAACCCAATGCAATGAGTCGGGGTGGGATGTTACAAGTTGTATCAGTTTTCTTGATCCTTGGTTATAGGTTGTGTTGGTATTGGAGTTGAAAATTGGTCTAGTTTAGTCCTTGAGTTGGGATGTTAAAAAAGATTAGGATTTTTAGAATATGAAATGTAGATCAAAAAAATTGTTGCTAACAATTTTATGCTGAAACTCATTTTACCATGTAGTTGGGTACATAATTGTTTTGGAGACACTTATATGAGTTATAATCTCATTATCATGGGTTTTTCTAATGATAATGGAATGTCATGCCTTGATAGAAATGACTACCCACTAGGAGTACGTATTTCATTTTGATGATTTATCATTGGGTGTAAAAAAATTTATTTTTTAACATAGTTGTAAATTGGTTTCAAATGTGAGAATTTGAAAATGTATGATATAGGTATTTGGAAAATTATTTGATTATAAAAAACATGGTTGAATTTTATAAAATGGTTGAATGTGGAAAATGTTGAATTTTATAATGTAATGTTATGATATATAATATGACATAATTTTATGTATTCAATAAATAAGTTTGTAGAGAGTGGGAGTTATGGTATTTGTTAGGTTTATATAAACAGAACCTGGGATGCATCATAGAAACCAACCAGATGAGGCTACTAAGAATGTGATTGCGCATGTGTCATAGGTGAACCAATATATAGATCAGAGTATTGTATAATAATTTTAAGACGTGGATAGAGAAAACCAAATGGATGAATCAAGACAAGTGTATCATTCATTTCAGATCTAGAAGTAGAATCCACCCATATTTTAAGGTATTATAGAAACAAAAAAAAGTAGAGGTATGGTTAAAAAGGATAAATTTTACCCACAATTTCTTAGTCACTCTATCATAGATGAATGTGAAGTTGTATGTTTATATGATGGAGGATCTTTCACAGTAATAGTGTAGTTAGGCAGTTCATGATAAGTTACACTGAGGGATTGCATGAGAAGCCTTTTTAGAATTGATGAAGAAATAATTATGTCCTCAAATGTTCGGTATTGAATGAATAAAAAAACAAATCCATAAATTAAGAGAACATTTCTATTATAGAGTATTTGGATAAATTTATGAATTCTGTATGCTTTTCACCTGTCATTACTGTAATGTATCCTTGAAGAAATGAATTTGTGAATCAGGACTGGGGTAGAAAATTCATTAAAATGTTTTCATTCTTTGATTAAGGGATTATATAGATATGGTTAATAGTGATATGATAGATAAAAATGTCATATTCAGTGAAATGGGAGGAGGAATAATGTTGATACCTATTGTAAATGGTGGGAACTATAATGTCGGGAACAAGTGGAAGAGGCACATGTATTTCTAAGCCAGTGGGATGAATCAGAATCATAAGGATTGATCAGTGAATCTTCTTACAAGACCCAAGAGAAAAGATAGAAGTTTGTGATGTGTTTCATTCATCTACATGAATTTAGAATGTATTGAACCACATAGATAATTCCACATCCACATCCAAATCGGGAATCTCCCGCACTATTGTTGCAGTGCTCCGTAGTTGGGTGTTCGAGATGCTTCTCATGTGTCAAAGATGTCGTATTATTCAATGAGATGTGGTAAATAAAATAAAAAACATCGGTAAAGATGATATAACCATGTTGATTCTAGGAATACAAGTACTTCTCAGGTATTGAAATCTCAATAGAGTAATAAAGTGTCTTGACATGTCCCCCAGGGCTCGTTTCACGACTACCCCAAGACCACAATCCATATGCTAGGGGCTCGTGACTAGCACCAAGAAAGCATATCCCAAAATGGGAAGGCATTACATTTAAACATATACACATTCTAACAAAGAAAATATACAGAAAGGTAAAAATTATGTAAACAAAAAATTCCCCTGAGACAATTACATAATGTACAATACAAAGAGAAAAGTAAAAAGGGTCCAGAATAGAAGCCCAAAACCACAAAAGAAAGTATAGATGTCAAGGTCCATCGGCTCAAACACTACTTGAAGGGTAGGTGGAGGGTAGTTATTTATAGCCATAGAAGTATGTCCCATCTGTCATGTCTCACTAGGCATCACCTAGCCTATACCACTAAGGTATTTGTCGAAGCGTTGATCACATGAAAAAGGCATGACTTTTGCGAGTGATTCATTTGTTGGGGGAGTAACACAATACTTAGTATGGACCCCAAACCACAAAGAAAAGACATAAAATCTAGACCACACATTAAGATCACATAGAAAGACCATAAAGAAAATAAAAATCACACCAGGTATAACACAAGGTATAAAAAGTAAGATTAG
Organism: Viscum album; assembly: GCA_963277665.1. Lineage (NCBI taxonomy): Eukaryota > Viridiplantae > Streptophyta > Magnoliopsida > Santalales > Viscaceae > Viscum > Viscum album. Next base: position 393,170,713 of record OY728151.1, on the reverse strand, counting down.
CAGTCATAAAGATGAATCATCTTGTACTACAATGGTACTCATCCCTCATAAGTCACTGAGGTTCGCTCGGATATTGGACCAATGAGGTCCGCTCTACAACTGGACCGCTGAGGTCCGCTCGGTAGCTGGACAACTATTGTCCGCTCGGTTTCTAGATCACAATGATCTGCTAGGATACTGGACCACTAAGGTCCACTAGGATACTGGACCACTAAAGTATTCTTGGCTGTTGGACCACATAAGTCTGCTCATATGTTGGACCAATGTGGTCCGCTCTTCTTCTGGACCACTATGGTCAGATTGCCTGGTCAACCAATGATGCTCTCTCTACTGCTGGACCACTGAGGTCTGCTTTGATACTAGAACATTGAAGTCTTCTCTTTATATCCTTCATTTCATAGACAACCATATGATTCCTTCTCCTTAATGCACTAAATTTTGGGATAATCTACTACTCAATCCATCAGTCTTATCTCAACTACCACAATGTCTCACATAGAGTTTACCCAAAGGAATATCTCATTGCAAGGGTTCCAACATCATAGGTGGAACACCAATCATATGCTCGGTCTGAAATATATTGGTGTTTTAGAAAATAGGGGGACGTTGCATCTGGGCCCAGTCTGACTTGGTTGCACCGACCCGACCCACCTGGCCCAGGGTGTCCCACATTGCACAACTCGTTTTGGCCAACCTAACCTGACCCAATCTTGCATGGCCTAGTGGATAGGTCCATTGGGGCTTTCTAGACATAGCCTGGTTCATCCGTGGGTTTAGTCTATTAGGTCCCCCAGTGACCTGGTTCTCATCTAGTCCGGTCCAACATAGTGAAATCAGTTTTAACCAATCGAGCCATTCATGTTCTTAGTTTCCCATCCGGTCAGGCTCACACTGGTGGGTCGGTTCTCCTCTAGCTGTAGCTTCCTAGTTTCCCATTGTATTTCACTAGCCCGACTAGAAATTGTCAGCCGGTTCACTCTACCATCCTTGATGCCCGCTGGTGTCCAGTTCGTGCCACAAGCGCCAGGCTAAGGCTGACCTTTTCCCTCCTCCGTGCACGATCAATGGACCGTGTGCCAAGATCAAAACCACATTTAACCCATGGGTTGACCCGGATGACAAAGTGTATTTTGGAATTTCCACCCTCTTTCTATGTGGATCAATCGATTGTGGTATATTTCACCTTAGCACATTGCCTCCCTCCTACTGGTGACCTTAGTGTTGGTGACTCCTAATGTCGTTGGGGCCTGGTACCATGACCTTGTGTCACGACCTTGTGTCGTGGCCTCATGCTGATGTTGAAAACCTTATTTCCTGGCATTGTGGGCCGATGTTCTACCAACTATTGAACCAAGAGAAACTAGAAGAATTCAATAATAAAATTGAGGAAGGAGTCGCATCATAGGAACACCCAAAAAATGATCCAGATCCTTTTTTTTGTTGACCCAGATGCATTATTTTAAGAAGGATAATGAAGAACAAAAAATAAAATAGTCTAATCACTAAGATAGATATTTCATTTTTATCCTGCACCATTAACATTTCTGTATGAATGATCAATATTTTAGTTAACTTGTTTGTGAGTTATCCAGCATTCATCATTTAAAGAATGAACGGGTAAAATCAATTCACACAAAAAATCATAAAAACCCAACATGGTAAATTATTGTTGGTCAATGAAGAATGGGATTGTGTGCCTCTATTCTTCATTCTTGATCTATATCCCACTATTGCTAGATATTCTTTGAATGGTGGAAGAAAGTGTTTTCTTTGTTAATTGTCTCCACACACTAAATTTTCAGAGAAATCCCTACATTGTACCAAAAAACCTACATTTCTTGTTAGGATATTAATTGATTAAACATGAATCATCATTTCTATTACACTGAATTGCATCATCATTATACTGACACATTAATGAGGTTCATTAATGGGATTCAGTTTCCCCTCGTCACTGCACCGTAGTGATGACGAGTTGTTGTGAAATGAAGAATAAAATATCATAAAATAATGTTTTATGTTACGTTACTTTTCTTCCAAAAAGTCCAAAAAGTTACTTTCACCCTCGACCACGGTTGGTTAAGGTTATCCTCTTACTAAGGGAAGAACTTCCTCATGAGCTCAACGTTACTCTCAGACTTCCAATACGAGTTACTTTTAATGATTTATAATGATTTGATAAGAAAATAATAATTACTTAATTATTTTATTTACTGCCAAAAACAATGTTCCACAATTTTCCCATGCCAGCCAATGTTAGGACATTTCTAGGCGAGTCTCATCACACTAAGTTCAATAGTGCACTTAGATTTTGTATCTGAGCACTGGTTTAAAATATAGAAAAAAATCTTTCAAAATTATTCAATGAACATTAAAATTAGTTAGAAAATACATTTCGGCCACCCCAAGCCTTAAAATTACATACCTTCTTAGAGATTGGTCTTGAAATAATCCAATTTAAATTTTAAAAATTTTACATGAAATTTAAGGGTATTAAATTACTCCCCTATCTAAGGATTTATATCCTCATAGGCCAAAACAAGGGAAAATAAAACAAATGGGTGGTACATAGAATGAATCTAAGCCTACTACCCCAACGTGCTATACATGAGATTCTTGTGCCACTAATGAACAATCACTAAAGGAATCATCCATCTAGGAAGCATCCTATCTTCTTGATCCTCTAAATCCACCATGTATTCTATGAATGTCTCTCCATCATCAATATCTAGCTCACTTTGGTAGATGATGTGAGAAGTTTCATGCATGTATCTCCTCATCTGAGATACATGGATGATATCATGAAACCTTTAAAACATCGGTTGTAGAGCCATGAAGTATGCCACATCACCCACTCTACATAGAATCAGGGAAGGTCTGATAATCCTCTAAGATATATTTCCATCCTATCCAAATATATATATCCCTCATCGAGGAGAGACCCATAGGAATATCTGGTCCCCCTCTTCGAACTCCAATGGTCTTTGTCGCCATTCAACATAGGACTTCTGTCAGCTCTGTCTAGTGTCCATCTGCTTGTGGATGACCTGAACCCTCGTAGTGGTAGCCTATACCATTTTTGGACCCATGAGTGCTGCTCCCCTGGTTATTTCCAGCATAATGGTGGCCTTCATGGTCATCCGTATAGTGCCTCAAATAGTACAATACCAATAGTGGAGTGGTAGTTGTTGTTGTATCCAAACACCACCAGTGGGAGGTGGACTTCCCAACTATGACCAAAATAAATAATGCAAGCACACAGTATTTCCTCCAAGGTCTATAATTTTTGTTCTATCTAACCATCCATATGTTGGTGAAAGGATGTGCTCAGACGCAGTTGACTCCCAAATGCCTCTGGTAATCCCTTCCACAACAAAGAGGTAAAGAATTCATTAGGATCTACCACTATCATACATGGGACTCCATAGATTATAAATATATCTTATAGTTAGAGGTGTCCAAAGATCTCTACTAACCGTATTATAAAATGGTTAGGATGTTGGCCGACTTGGATAGTCAGTCTATGATCACCCAGATGGTATCATACCCCCTAGATGTACATGGTAATCCCATCACGAAGATCATCAATATCAAATCCAATTTCCACTCTGCTACCCCAAGGGGTTGTGAAACCTATTGGAACCTGGGGCTCAGCCTTCACTTCATGACAAGCGAGGCATCTTGATACAAACTTTTCCATTTCATTATTTATCCCTAGCAATGAGTAATGATGCCATAGGTCTTGGTATATCTTTTACAAAGCTCTATGTACATCCAAATGGGATGTATGGAACTCCACAACACATTCTCTCATAATTCCTCTGGTACAATGGTGCGTCCTCTGAAAAGGATTACGTTCTCCCACCATTTGAATATCCTTTCAGGGAATGCCCTGTTGACAGTTGGGAATGTGTAGTATCATATCTAGAATCTCCAAGTTGTGCCTCCCTAACATGATTTAAAAATGGAGGGTCACTACCATTGAATGAATATAAGCTACCTCATCTCTATCCTCAACTAATTTCTGAAGAGAGGAAAACTACTATGAGGATGTGTTCAGTAGTTGTGGACTCAATCTCTTTCTAAGAGCATCTTCCACCACATTCCACTTCCCAACTGTATAGACTTTCTAGAATTCATAGTCCTGGAGAATATCTATCCAACTTCACTATCTCAGATTCATATCCTTTTGAGAAAATATATAATTGAGACTCTTTTGGTCAGAGTAGATGATGAATCATTCTCCCATAATGTATTGTGTCCACATCATTAGTTCTAAGAGTACTGCTGCCAACTCATGGTCATGAGTAATTTATATATTCTCCTGTAGTCTCAATTTTCATGAATAATAAGTAATCAATACATTCCCCAACATCAGGACACAATCAAGCATGGCTCTTGATGTATCACAGTAAACCACGTAGTCTGCATCCTCCACTAGAAACCTCAATATTGCAGCACTCATCAAGCTGTGCCTTAGCTGCTAAAATATCTACTGGAATCATTCAGTCCTCACAAAGGGATTTTCCTTATTGTTTAATGCCTTCATTAGTTATTTTACTCTGGATATGTAAGGTAAAAACCTCTGATAGTACCCATCTAACCCGAGGAATCTTTTCAACTCAATAATGCTCTTGGGTGGCTCTCATGAAAGAACCACCTGATTATTTGTTGATTCCAACACAAATCTAGTCTCTAAGATGACATGTACCAGAAATAGGACCATTTGTATCCCAAACCTACGCATAGAGAGATTTCCATAAATTTGGTGCTCTCAGAGTATGTCCAGAACCATCCTCATGTATGTTGTGTGCTCCTCCTCAGACGCTGAATACACTAATATGTCATCAATTAATATTACTAAAAACATGTCTAAGAATGGCTAGAAGATTCTATTCATGGTTCCCATGAAAAATGTTATAGAATTCGTTGTGCCAAAGGTCATCACTAGGTACTCATAGTGGTTGTAGCGACATCTAAAAGTAGTCTTTGAGATGTCCTCATCTCATACATGAAGCTGTTGATAGAATGATCTGAGGTCTATCTTTGAGAACCATCTCGGTCCTTTCATCTGATCAACGAGGTCATAATCCTCAGTAGATGATATTTTTTCTTCATGGTCACCTAGTTCAGGAACTGGAAGTCCATGCATAACCTCATGCATTTGTCTAACTTCTTAGAAAACAACACTAGGTCTACCCATGGTGAAACACTGGGCCTTACAAACCCCTTCCTCGATAAGTCCCAAAACTGTAAGCTCATCTCCTGAAGCTCTGCGGTAGACATATAGTATATAGGTGTTGATATTGGTGCAATCCATGGGTACAGATCAATGAAAAAGTATACCTCTATGTAAAGAGATAGTCAGGGAACATCCTCTGGAAGGATGTCCTCATACTGATCAACCACTGTAGGAAACTGTGGACTCATCTTATCCATTGAACCAAGGGTCATGCTAGGCAACGGATGAGTGATTGGGAGCTCCCTCATATGTGATAGTCCATCCCACACTGCAAGATCTCCCTTCTTCTCAGTGAATGAATAAATGTCTCATATTAACAAACACATTGTACTCTGCACCTAAAATAGTCAATCTAAGCATGGACTATAGATAACCAGTCCATACCCAGAATGAAATTGTAAGGATTCGACATCACTACTAGAAGATACTTGTCAAATATCTTTCCTCTAAGAGAAAGATCACACTGCTAGAATAGGTGTGTGACAATTGAATCCCTTCCTGTAGGAGTCTCTAATTGTAAGGATCATGATAACAGCTTAATCTGAATTTCTGAGCTATGAACAAGGAATGTGTTAAAGAAAGAGTGACTAAAACTTGTTTCTCTAAGAACTGTAGCTAAATTGGAGAGTACTAATATCATACCTCGTATCGTATATGGATTTTTGGGACCATAGAGTTAGACTACATGAATCTGAGCTTCCCTCTATCCACCTACTCATGTAGCCCATGGTGGACCACCTAGGGGTGGTGGTGGTAGTGCCGCATACCAATGCCCAACTCCTTCCACTCATACCGCTCCTCTACCACGTCTGCTTCCTAGTATACCACCATATTCTTATCTCTACCACTTCCTTGGTAGTCCTTCAACCACCTGTTGGTCCTCTACATAGCGATTCGGGAAATACGGTGCCATGTTCCCCTACCAGTGGCATGTGTAACATACTCCGCTCCTCTGATGACACTTGCTACTCTGGGAGCCACGTACTGTCGACCATGATTCATGGGGTTGTCCTCCAAATGGTTTGTCCCAGTTAGGCCTCTACCTCATCTGTCAGATACCTTCCACAGATGACTCATCTAGTTTCCACTAAGTGGTTGCTCCCATCGTCGGTGCCTGCTCTGCGAGGAAGCACTCCACTATTAGAGCTCTCTCCAGCACCCCTGCATGTGTAGGGATGTTGTGGGAAATAATTGATTCCCATATATCCTATAAATGTCCCTTCTTAATGGTTTTGGTCATGAAGAAAGGGTCTTGTACCATATATTTTGTGTAACGGGAGAGGATTTTGAACATCATAGAGTACTCATCCACATTCAGGCTACCCTATTGTAGTTGAAGTAGGTCCACTATGCAAACTTAGCACAAATTCATGGGGAAGAACTCATCCCTGAAAGGTCTCTCGATTTTAGACCAGTTGAGGGTCGCCTCCTCATGTGTCTAGATATTTAAACTCCAGCACCTCCATGTTGAACATTGCGGATGGATAATGTCTAGAACTTCCATCTGGTCATGTGTCTTCCTCACTATGTTTAAAACTCATATCAATGTTTCTATCCAATCCTCAGTGACATGCAGATATGTCTCTTCACTGAACCTAGGAGTTCTCTACTTCTGTAACTCATGTATGACATTAAGACTACATGCATCCTCTACCGGTAGAGCCAGTAGTTTCTACTGACCAACGAGTGTTGGTATCACTGTGACACCACCCGAAGGTTCCATATGATGAAACGGTCCCTATACCAAATCCTCATCGCACTGTGGACCAACCTCATTGTAACAGACTAGAATCCGGGATGGATATCTTTGTGGAGGTATCCTGAAAGAGATCATGATGAACCATGACCAATAGATTAAACCTAGTGAGATAACTCTAACTCAAAAAGTTCATGAGAATAAACTCAAAGGCTCATGAAACTAGTGTTCTCATGTACCTAGTCAGAAAGAATAATTTAGGGTTCTGGTTTATCGATATGTCAATCATCGCACCAACACTGGACTCCCTGTCCTGAAAGCCAAATTTGAGACACTTAACACTGTTGCCCCATAAAAATGTTCAGAATCTTAGTTTTTCTGGTTGAACCAACCTCCCTATGATACCACTTTTTGACGACCCATCCCCCTGGGCCCATTCCGTGACTACCCCATGCTCACCTTCCCTAGGCCAGGGGCTGGAGATTATCACCAATAAGGAATATCCCCAAAAGGGTAGGAATTGGCTTTAAACATTTACACACACACAAAACACAAAACTATGGAAAGGTAAATGATATGTAAAACACAACTTTCACATAAACAATTTCTTAATGTAAAGTAAACACTAAAAAGTAAAAAAGGGTTCAAAATACAAGCCCATGACCACAAAGGAAAGTATAGCTTCCTAGGTCTGTCTACGACAACCCCTCCTAAAGAGTAGGTGGAGGGTAGCGGTATTTATCTATAGAAGTACATCAAGTCCATCTTATCTCACTAAGAACCACCCGGTCCTGGACCACCAAGTTCACCATCGATGTGTCAATCACTTGCACAAGACATGACATGTGTGGACGAAGTCGGTGCAGGGGTGAGTACCATAATACTCAGTAGGGGCCCCAAACTACAGAGGAAAGACCACATAGAAATATCACACCACAATACCACAAAGTAGTGACAGATCACACTAGGTATAACACAAGGTATAGAATGTAAGAATAATATTCATAAAGCTAAATTGTCTTGTACTGCTAAAAGACTAATCTTGAATGGGTCACTAAGGTTCACTCAGATACTGGACAACTAAGGTCTTCTCAACTACTAGACCACTGAGGCTGCTCAGATACTGGACCACTAAGGTCTTCTCAACTATTGGAAAACTAGACTCTGCTCGGCTACTAGACCACTAAGGTCCTCTTGGCTGCTGGACCACTGTGGTCTGCTTGGCCCCTGCACCACTAGGGTCTACTCATCTGCGGGAATACTGAGATGTGCTTTTCTGCTGGACTAATGAGGTTAACTCTTCTGCTGGACCACTAAGGTATTCTATTCAACTAATCCATTGAGTTCTTCTTAAATACACGACCACTACAGTCCACTCGTCATATCCTTCATGCCACATGCAGTCGTAGGATTCCTGTTGTCTAGTGTTCTAGAATCCGGAAGAATATACACTTCAAGTCATCAGTTATATCTCATCTACCATGAATTCTCATATAGAGTATGCCCAAAGGACCGTCTTGTCGCAAGGGTCCCAACACAATAGGTGAAGCATCAATAAAACACATGGTTTGAATGATATTGGTGTTTTTCTAAATAGGTGTCGATTCCATCTGGGGCCGGTTTGACTTGGTCGGACCGACCCGACCTACCCAGCTCGGGGGTCCCGCAAGACCCGACCTATTATGTTCGACATGACCTGAACCGGTGCAGTCTTTCCTCATATCCAAGATCATTGGGCCTCTATAACTAACATAGTTTGGCCGGGGGTTTAGTCCATTTGGTCTCCCAGTGACCCAGATCACATACAGTTTCATCCAAGTTAGTTAGACCAATTTTGACCAATCGGGCCTTCCAGTAGCCCAGTTTCCCATCAGGTCTGGCCCACATTAGTTTGCTGGTTGTCCTATAACTTAGACACCCATTGGCATCTAGTTCGTGCTTCATGTAGTTATTTAAGGATGGTTTCTTCCCTCCGTCGCATGTGGTCTGAGGACCATGTGTCTAGATCAGTACTGCGGTCAACCCACGAGTTAACCACATCGATGTGGCAAAAGTTTGCATCGCCACCCTTTTTTACCACATCTCAGTCAACCACGATCTATGCGGCCTCAACATGCCATCGGGTTGCGCTGCCTCCCACCTACCGCCAGACTTAGTGTTGGTGACTCCTGCAATCGCCAGGGCTAGGGTGTCGTGGCCTGGTGCCACTATTGTGGCTGTGTGTTGTGGCCTTGTGCCACCACCCTTCTCTCCTGGTGTCACGAGTTGAAGCGCCACCAACCATTTCACCATGAAGAATTGGAATAATGTAAGATTAAAATTGGGGAAGGAGTCAGAACTCAAGACCACAAAAAGAACGATATAAGTCTTTTTTCATACTGACCCGAATGCATTCCATTTTGTAGGATAATGAAGAACCAAAAATAAGGTGGACTAAACACTAAGATATATATCCCCATTTTATCCCACATCATTAACCCTCCTGTATGAACAATAAATCCATGGGTTAACTTGTTCATGAGTCAACCCACATTTCATAATTTAAAGGAAAGAATGGGGAAAATAAATTCCCATAGAAAAGCATCAAACCCCTAACTGGGAAAGGATTGATGTTTGAGGAAGAATGGAATGATACGCCTCTATTATTCATTGTTGGTCTAAAAACCACCATTTCTAGAGGCTCTTATAAGGGTCGAAGGTAGTGAATTATTCGTTCATCATCACCAACCACCGAGGCCTCAGAGAAATCCTAGGATTGTGACAATATTCATGAATTTCTTGTTAAGCTATAACTGATGAAATGGGAATCAATGTTTCTGTTACACTGTGTTGTAGTGTTGTTACACTGCGTTGGAGTGTTGTTACACTACTTTGAAGTGTTATTACATTGTCTCAATAATGACGTTCAATAATGGGATTCATCTTCGCCTCGTTGCTGCACCTCAATGCTAACGAGTTGCTGCATAATGAAGAAGAAAATATAATAAAACAACTTATTAAGTTATATTATTTTTCTCCTGAAATTTTATAAAATTAAATTTCACTATAGAATTGCACTGGTTGATGTTAGGCTCTGACTAAGGGAAGAACGCCATCACAAGATCAATGGTACACTCATATTTCCAATCCCTATTACCATTTAGGAGTTATAAGGATTTGAAAATAAAATAATCATTACATAATTAGTTTAATTACGGCCAAAAACTACATTCCATTATTTTTCTATGCCAGCCAATTTCATGTCCTTTCTAGGTAAATTATGATACGTTGAGTTCAGCGGTGCCCTTATATTTGTGATCCGAGCACCAGTGTAAATGTTTGAAAAACCCGCTCACATAATTATTTAATAAACATTAAAAATAGTTCGAAAATACATTCCGACCACTCCAGACCTACGGATTATGTGTCTTCTCAAATCCTAGTCATGAAATAATTCAATTTAATTTTAAAAATAATTACACGGAATTTTGGGATATTACGTAAAACACAATGTACAATAATTAAGAAATTGTATGGATATGAGAAAGTTTTCATGGACGATTAATCTGGACCATCAATGGTGAGAGGTAAGATTCTTTGAAATTTTACCCCTATGAAATCTTTTTGTATACGAGTGCATCCCATTTGTTTATTTCATCTCATTTTATTGTTTTGTTGGATTTCAATTTTGAGATTATGAATTCTATTTTGAAACATCAAACTCCTCTTGTTCAAAGAGAATTTCCATCATTTATGTTTAAAGAATGTTATTTAACTTTTTATGGATAAAAGTTGGTATGGGATTTAATTATGCTTGAAATGTATTTCTAGGACATAATCCAGTGTATATAATGGTTTACAATGTTTAAGGATCACATAGACTGTTATACCCAAAGGGTTACTTTTACAACGTATGATTGTGTAGATAATCTTTTTTTAGGAGACTGAAATGTAAAAGCAGGTGAAATGGGCTTGTCGGCACCAATAGTTGAAATAATCTCATACTAGTTGAAGAATTGACACTGTCATTAATGGAAGAGAGAAAGAATAGATATTTTCTAATTGTTTTTTATCAGTCTCAAGATGACTTTACAAAAAAATTCTCAAGGTCTCCACCCACAATAGAAGTGTAGTTTGTGATTGATCTCTCCACGGGGACTACTCCAATATCACTTCCATCTTATTGAATGGAAGTAGAATAATAAATTGAAGTGAATGTTTAGTTGAAGAAGTGGAATAAAAAGGGATCATTTATCCTTCTATGCCATTATGCGAAGCAATGGTCATGTTAGTCAAAATGAAGTATGGAGATCTTTGGGGTGTGTGTGGATTATAATAAGCTTGATCATGTTATGATAAAGAATCAGTATCCACTTCCATGAATTGATAATCTATTCAATCAATTTAAGGGGATCCCAATGGTTTAATAAAATTTAATTTCATCCAGGATATCACAAATTTTACATTAGGATGGAGGATATTCTAGAAACAACTTTCATAAGTTGATATGGCCATTAATAGTAAGTGATTATACCATTTAGACATATAAATACACCAAAATTCATAATGGAATTTATGAATCAAATATTTTAGCGATGTATGGATTTTATTTGTGGTGGTGTTTATGGATGACATATTGGTGTATTCATGGTAATGTTCTATGCATGATAAACACTTGGTTACAATGTTGGGAATTTTTTTGGATCATCGTATGTATTCCAAATTATGAATGTGTGATTTCCGGATACAAGTGGAACATTTTATTTCCCATGTAGTCTCTAAAAGAGGTGTTTCTATGGACCTTGGGAGATAGAGGTTTTTATATATGGGAAACAACCTATGAATTTCTTTGTGATACAATGTTTCCTTGCTTCATATGGGTATTAATGGTGTTTTTTCCATGACTTTTCAGGACTAGCTTCACCAATTATAACTTTGACAAGAACAAATACTCCATTCCAATAGAATACGGAATTTTTTTAGTCTATTAAAGAGCATAACATTAACCATACATCAGCACCAATGATGTTTTTTTAGAATTAGGACAATGGTAATTGGTGTATTTTGATGATTCGGGATCTAGGTTGCGATGTGTTCTCATGTAGGGAGATCATGTTGTTTCTTATAGCTCATGGAAGTTATGGATTCATGAAAAATTCTATCCAACACATGATTTGGAGGAATCTTATATAGTCCATTATTTGAATACTTGGCATAATTATTTTTTTTAGTTTTAAATTTACCTTTTGCAGATAATAAGAGTTTGAAACATATTTTCTCACAATGGGATTTTAACCTAAGATAAATAATATGGATGACATGTCTTTAAATGATTGAATTTGACTTGATGTATACATTGAGTAAATAAAATTTGGTGGAAGATGCATAAAAATAAATTCATATGGTTAGGTTACCAAAGAGGCTTCAAATTAGTGGTAGTTGATGTCAGTGATAGACAACATGCACATGGAATATAAAGAATGAGGTAATGTTCTTTTTTTCATTTTATTTTCTTTACTTCCTAATTTGGTTGTGATTGTTAAAGAGGCACATACATCTTATTAGAAATGTATTTTAATGATCTAAAAACATAAAGTTGTGGAGGCTATTGAGGGATGAAAGCTAGATGGGAGTTTAGTTATGTGGTTTTGAAATCAGTTGGTTATACTTATGAATTTATAAGAACAACATTTTCATTATTACAACAATTTGAGGTGGGTTGTTCAACCAAGAATATAGAAAATTTATAAGGTGTTCAAATCACAATTTTTTTTGGGTTGGTATGAACATATAGTTGGATGATTTTTTTCGAAATGTTTAACTTATCAGTAGGTTAAGGTAGAGCATCAAATACCATAACATATGTTGTAGTCTTTACTTATTCTTATTTTTAAATGGGATAGGATATCAATATATTCTATAATAAGTATCCCAATAATGATTCAAAAACATGATTCCATATCGGTGATACTTTATTGTCTCACAAAGTTGGTCCATTTCATCTATATTCATTAATCGCATATAGTAGAGTACTTTTCCAAAAACAATATTTGAGAAGTGGGAAATAATAATGGTGCATCAGTTTCGATAGTTTCATATATAGATCCAATCATTACGTATCATTTCTATAAATCCTTACAGTAATACCTTGTGACGTAGTTGACCATTAGTTTGGCAAATTATACTCATATAGATGGACAATCTAAAAGGATAATAAAAAATTTTGGATGACATTCTTTGGGATTAAGTAATGGATTTTGAGGTCTCATTGGAGGGTAGTATACCATTAGTGGAGTTCCCACATAAAAAAATTATCAGGCCATGGTAAATATGGATCCTTTTAAAGCATTGTATTGGAATCCTTTTCATTCTCCCCTTTTTTTGGTGGAAATATGTGAGACTCTCTGGTTGGGTTGATCCTTCTTCAACAAACAATGGAGAATATTCAGTTGACCATGAATTGGATAGAGATGGCATAATTTCATCATAAATCATATGTGGATCATCATCAATGACCACTGTCATTCAAGGTGACTGATCATGTGTTCTTGATAATCTACTTATGTCATGGGAATCATCATTTTTCAATGCATGGAATGTTATCTCCTTGATAAATATCTCTATTTTAGAAACTTGAAGGGGTTGGTGAGGTGGCTTATAGTTCAAATATTCCACTATAGTTTAGTGTAGTGCATAATGTGTGTCATGTATCTAAGTTGAAAATGTATCTGCCTAATACTCAAAAAGTGATTCTATGGGATCATGTTCTCCTAAACCTAGTTGATTTATTGTTTCATGTTTTAGTATTGATTTTAAATAGTAATGATATTGTATTTCATATAAAAAATCATCAGTCTACTACGGTTTTTTGGAAACATAATCATATTTTTTAAAGAGTCTTGGGAATGGGAAAAATAAAGGGATGATCAATGACCCATGATCTTTTGGGAATGTAGTGGTTTTCTAAATTCTGAGGATGGAAATGGAAAATGGTGGGGAGAAATTTTCACCCCATTATTCCCTTATGTAACCCATTATTTCTTTATTTGTAGTATATAATGGGTTCTGGGGATGTTTGGGAACATTTGGAGGTCTTTTTTAATATTTTAGGGGATTTTATGGAAGTTCACAGTTTGATCATAGTTAGTAGAAACTATGCAACTCCTACAAAAAATTGTGCATAGTAAGATAGAGTATTCTAGGTAGGTATATAGATAGGTACACAAATGAATTGGTGCACAGTTGGTGAACTATTTTCCTTACAATGTGGTCCAACCATTCATAGTTATAAGTTACATCAAAAAAATTGGATCTCACTTGTATTGGAAGATAATCCCCTCTTTTTCCTCCATTTTGACAGTAACATAGTTTTTCCTCCTTCCAACAACTTTGAAGACTCTCCCCTTTGATTATGAAGTTATATGTCAGAAAATCATGGTGTGTTGAAGGAAAAATTTCTTTGTAAGTATTTGTTACTCATATTATTACATAGATATACTCTTCTTCAATATCGTGAATTAATTGGTCTAGTCTGTAGGGTATTAATCTATGATATTTGATGCCAATCATAATGATTTTTATTTGTGTCGATGTTTGGGAAAGAGATATATGGGTGGTTTTTTGAGATTCAACCCCGTTTTGTTGAAGAGTTCATGTCATTATTCATTTGTTTCATAGTTTACTAGGTATGTGGATTCACTCTCGACTCCTCATTTTAGAGACTAATGTCTTAGTTTCAAATAGTATGTATTGTTTGAAATTTATTATCAAATTGTTGTGAAAATTATGGAAGAAACATCTTTAGTTATGGTTTGTGTATTTGTGGTAATTGGTTGTGAAAAGTACATTTTTCCATGATTTTAGATTTTTAAAAAAAAGTATTTTTGATATTATGTAAAATATTTTTAGTGAATGTTTTTTAATAAAATAAGGTTTTTATTAAAATGGCATGTAATTTTTGGTTTGAAATTGTTTTGGCATACATAGGTTGGTGTGATTTTATTCATTCAACATGACCATGAATATGGGGTTTGTTCCATTAGAGTATAAGGCACATGACCTTGGATAAGAGGTGTGTTCCACTAGGGAAAAATGATATTGACCACTTAGTAATGACATTGTGGAAAAAAGATAATCTTCTCATAACTATGGAACTTTCATAAATCATTCATGTGTGTGTGTTTTTTTGAATCATAGAATGGGTCTTCCAAAAAGGAACTGATACAGTTAAAATTTTGTGTTTTTCATAATTGAAAATAATATTGTCAGAAAATAGTTTTATTATGAACTTCATGGCTTTTAAATCATCTATTAAATGTTTTAAAGTGTTTTATAATTTTTTTATCTAAATGTGCTAACATGTTCTATCCTACTGACATGAGTAGGGAAGTAATTTGGGGAAAACCTACTTATTTTCCTTACCCAATGCATTTATACTTTGGTGATTTTGAAGATATCATATATCAAGACATGGGTAAATGGAATGTATCAGGGTTCTTTAGTGACGCATTGTGATACTTTTGGTTGTATTGTAGAGTTGGATATTGGAGCATGTTTGAAGTATTATTGTTGATATCTTTGATTCTATTAGTTTTTTTTGGTTTTGTGTCCCATGTTATACTTTGGTATTAGTATTGGATTATCTTATTTCTCTAATTTAGTTTATATTGATTTATTATAAATTGTTTTCATGCATTATATGGTTGTTGTTTCATTGATTTATTCATGGTTTAGTTGTTTTAATTTCAAAGGGAAAACAATCCCCAAATTTATAATGAATCCCTTTAAATTGATTTCTGTCATTTCTCATCTTGGGGATGTTTCTTGAAGAAAATTAGCAATTCCCCCACAAATCCAGCCAATTACGAGAAGAAGGATTTTAAATTTACCCTATCTGAGCATCTGATATTACCCCATTCATATGCTTTCATTATCCTAGGTTATGAAGAAATGAAATATATATTATGTGTCTATAATACTATTTTATATGATAATTTTTTGGAAATATTAAAGACTAGATATAGTTCAACTAGTTTTTTATATAGTGGTAATAATTTCACATGTTTTAAATATACATGTGTATTTTTAGTTATTGGTTTTTCCTAATTCACTAAAACTTAAAACATAAAATGTAATGGGAATGTATTGTAATGAAATATATTCATTATTTTTTATAGTTGAGATATCCACAAGTGTGGGATATTATTTGATAGAATCTTAGTGTTATTTAATAAACCCAAAATTTTTAGGTACATTTCAGAGTTTATTTATTTATTTTAATTTAATAATTATAACTATTTTTGGTAGGATATACGAATTTTCATGGTTTTCTAGTGGAGAATAGTTAGGGTAGGGAGATCCTTTGTTTGAAATTTATTATCATGTTCCATCACCTTCCCATAGAAAATGATTTATGTACATGATGAAACTTCAAAGGGAATTAGCCCCTAGATGGCCACTAGCTAGCCAATGGGCTTATACTGAGTCACTCGTGGGGGACTGGGTACCTGGTACAAGTTGACTGAGAACCAAGTTGTCTACATTCAAATATTAATTAATGGGATTTTATTAAGATTTTTAAAAACTATTTGAATGAAAATAAAATATTTTCTCTTTAAGAATATATCATAATACACCTCCCTCCATGGAATCCTTTTCTCGTACATCCGAACTTTGGAAATTTTTTAAAAGAATGTGTTGGTTATTTTCATCCGCTTTGGCTAAGGATAACACTTTCTATGTTTGTATTATTGTTTTGTATCATTGTACATCATTCCCCGTCTCAAATATCTAATTTAGAGAGATTTTTTATATTCATATTCTATTGGATTGTGATTATCAAGAAACACAATTACATGAATTTACTCCTAAATGATTATGGGTGGAGGTCCCCAGCATTATCCATCATTTATATGGGAGTATATGAAATTACATGAATATGGTTAGTGTGGGTGCATCTGTATTCTTCTTCATAATGATTTAATGGTCTTGGGTAGAAACTTTATGACTTAATTGAACCTTATGATATGGGTTAATGGTATTCTAAATTAGTTTTTATAAACATAAAGGGAATATGAGGGATTTTTCATGGGTTCGGTAACGACCCGACCACAGTTACCCAGAGTCGGTGCATTATTATGTAACATTGGTATGATCACAAAAGACCAAGTCTTGAAAGACCGATTAGTTTTGTAGTCTGGGAAACACTAGATACATTCATAAGTATTACATTACATCATAAAGTAAAACAAAACTAAAAGAACATATTGTATTTATATCCCCTCATACTATCCCTGCAGGTCATTCATAATATACTTCATCACATCCTGGAAAAATTAAAACATTGAAAGGGGTGAGCTTAGATGCTCATCAACGATAAAAATATAGTGGAAGCCTTCATAAATAAACATAACATTTAAGTCAATGTATAACTAAACCAAAATCCTTTTAAACTTGAAATTTAGCATAATATGGAAAAAGTAAAATGAAATAATTACATTTACTTATTCACATGGATATTCTACTGGTCGAATAATCACATGCAATATCAATAACCACTTTCATAATGATGGAATGCATAATGCCAGACTATCATAACCACGTAGACAAGGCCTCGTGCCAAGACCATAAATAAGATTTTGTCAAGGCCTCATGGCAAGACACTAGTTTGTCTCATAAGACCTACCGATGCACCGAGGAGCTATAGCGGGCTCCATCCGTCACTTATTAAGTCCAATGCATTCCTTATATGAACAGGTTTAAACATATCATAAACCATAGCATAATCGTACCATATAAAACATGCAAAAAAGAAACATAACATTTCCACATTTCAATCACAAGATATCAATACAACACAATGATGTAATATGAAACACTTTCAAAACCATTTTCAATACCAAAATAAAATAAAATTAAAACATTGTATTTATTTTTCATTTAAAAAAAGTTATGGCTTGTAGACGAAGCCGAAACTCAAATAATGATCACGGTGGCAGAGAAGTCATTGTCTCCGCATACGTACGACAAGAAAAAAATTCCTTTTTGTCATTTAGTAAAACACTTAGTATAAAAAGATTCCTTTTGAATATATTTAAAAGTTAAAAGGGGTTAATACACCGTATAAAAGAATGATGTGTATAAAAAAAATATGCCTCAATTAAAGGAGATTGAAAAGAAGTCCTTAAAAAGATCATTTAAAAAAAATAGATCTATTATGTTTATTCACTATAATTACAAATAAATAAATTAAAAATACAATATAGGACACAATAATATCATGACATAATTTTAAAGTTGGAGATTAACCCAAAGAACGGAAATTGGGGTAAAAAGTTCCCTTACCTTGTGTCCGACTTGACTCGATCATTCTTTAACCTCATGAATAATACACTAGAGTTAATATCTACTTTCTTAAGAACATTTTTCAAGTTCATTATCCCTTTTATATCACTTATTACCATGTTACGACAATTATGCAGTCATTTATGTTAATAACTGTCGTTTTGTCGATCTTTGGTACTTGAGTCAACAATAAACTTCTTATAATTACAAGTTATTTATGTGGGAGAATATCCAGTATCTCTAGAATTATATTCCTGATGTAGATATCATATATATCATATATATTGATTATATACATTCATTCATAATATTACTTAACATTTATATGTAAGAAATGAAATGCACCGTTCATGGAGACGGTAAGCCGTACGTACGCATGAATGCTACTTTCTTTTCAATTTCGTATTTAATGAAATGAAATAATAATTATATAAAGGTATATTATAATTCCAGTATAATATCATATATAATATCATTTACTCCATCCTTTATACATCCCACTTATGGCATTAACGATTCATATCACTATGAGGGGGCGGTAGTCCGCACTTCCTAAAATGAAATTATCGCGTTTACCCATAATGGAAATCATAAAGGAATGCCATAACTGAAAAATACAGAATCATAAGGAAAAAAAATAATATATATCATATATAAAAATAGTTTCATCATAATGGCCACCGTTAGAGGTGTTAAAAGAATATTTGAACAATCATTATTTCGTGAGGCAGTATTTCGCCAACCACAGAAACAATATGTTCTTTAACCATTAGATGATGGTTTGTGTAAGTGTAAATAAAATCCTTCTCATAAAAAAATCCGAGTATATACAAGATACGGGTTTTTTACAAAATAAAGGATTAAAAAGTGTTTAAGGGGTTGGAGAAGCAAAATAAAACAGAATATCATAAGAGAAGACATTACCTTAAAATCGGGTAACGCTTTTTGATTTGAGCCAAAGGCTTCCTTGGGAAGACTTTATCCCAAAGTGAGGGTTCTAGGACTAAGAGAGGGAAGTTGAAAAAGTATTTGGGCAGAGGTTGGCCGAGCCAAATGGCTTTGATGGTGAGAATAAGGTGGTCGTGGTGGGGGCCTTTTATAAGAGGAGAGGAGGTGCACTTTTGGAAAGATTGAAATGTGACATTATTATGAAATGATTTTCTGATTATAAAGGTCCCACAATGATATATTTCTAGGATTAGGTGATAAGGGTTCGAAATATGCTCATCCAATATGTTTTTTACAAGTTTAAGCCTTATATTTTACATTATCTTTTCATTTTAATTAAATCGTTAATTAATGAGGTAATCGCTGCATCATCATGGTGTCATAAATAATTTAATTTATTTAATGTCTAAAAATATAAAAAAAATATCATGATGTAGGAAATCTTTTTAGATTTCTAATGAATATTTATAGTCGAAAATTTAACTTATATAACCACATGTAATAATTGTTTTAGTAAAACAACACATGTTTGTGACAATTTTATTTTTACTTTAAATAAAAAGTTATTATTGTCATTTTCTTCTCCAAGTGGCTCCATCGAGTCCCCAAGTTGACCCATGGATTGTCTTGGTCGTCCATAACTCATCAAATAATGGTAGTACAAGTGTAATGGTATTTTCATATTTTTATAAATTGATTTTTTCCTTAAATTTCACTAATTACCTTTAATCGCGATTAATTAAACATAAATGTCACTATTCACCAAAAATTATTTTAATCCCATTGAACCTCATTTTACTTCCTAATGATATCCATGTATGTAGGATTTTTGGAAATCAAATCAGAGAAGTGGTAATGTTTCATTTAAACGAAAAATCGGTTTTTTTAACTACCACTTAGTGGTTTCAGTATTCATAAAAAATTGATGTTTTTCAGAACAATGCCAAAATTTCACCCTAAGCTATAATTGATATTAAAAATTCAAAAATGATGTCTATTTTAAAAAAATACAAACATATATGTTGCATTAATTAATTTTATAATTAATCCCCACTATCACAACAAATAGCGTGTTTTTAAGAAATAATATATATCAATAGATTGACAATTTTTTATGTCCAATTTCAAAGTGAAAATAATTATAATGACCACCATTGGATAAAATGGTAAAAATATATTATAATTATTCTATAAAACCACTCAATAGTATAATTTATCACTATAAATTATTTTTATTAAAAAAGTTGTTTTTAAGTATTTTCTCTATTCATAGAAAATTGGAAGTTCTCAGAAAAATACAAAAAATTCAACTTAGGATAATTTCAATATTCCGAATACAAAAATGAAGTCCATTTTGAAATATAAAATTTATATAATTTCAAAAATTGGGTTTTACTATTCATAACAGCTACTTTGATTGGTCGCGGTGTGTTAGAATCTCGAACTTGCGTACAATGGAAGCTATTGCATTATTGAATGAGAAGCATATCGTGGAAGCTCAGGGTGTTACATTATCTCCTCCTTTAATAAATTTTTTCCTCGCAATTTTAAATTGTTCATCGAAAATAAAAGGTTGAAAATAGAAAATACATTTGTGGAAAACCCACATAGGAAATAAGGTTAACAAAAATATAACTTTAAAAGAAATAAATAGAAGTACAAAGGTCACCTGAGATATCCCATACTAGGATTCTATGAAAATATGGATATGGAGGAAAAAAAAACCATCAAGGTCTGATGGAGAGTTGTAGAAAACGGGATTAGAAAAAAATTAACCACAACAAAATCACAATCTTGTGATTGGTTAAACAGTCATTAAATCCCCAGTTGGAAAAG
The DNA here is from genome assembly GCA_963277665.1 of Viscum album. Taxonomy (NCBI): domain Eukaryota; kingdom Viridiplantae; phylum Streptophyta; class Magnoliopsida; order Santalales; family Viscaceae; genus Viscum; species Viscum album. Next base: position 393,149,669 of record OY728151.1, on the reverse strand, counting down.
TTAACTGACAAAGTTTTTGTTTTAAGTTACCTTTAATAAATTTGAGGAAATTATTTAAGAGATTTACTAAGAGAGTAAGGAAATATACTTACTTGACATGTAAAAATTCATTCTTTAATAAATTTTTACCACAAACCCGTCTTTCACTCCAAATGGTAACAGAACTCAAAAATATTCTATTTATCCTAATTGTATAAGGTTCCAAATATTACCACATACCATTTAGATTAGGAAAACTATTTTGTAATAACCAGGGACTTCCTGTGGGCTAGTGGTAGGTAATAAAGGCCTGTCGCACTATGGTTGTGGGTTCGATTCCTGCAGCTTTGTCCGACGTGACGGGTTATCCTCCAACCTGTAGGTTGTCCTTTTCCTAAAACTATAGTATTATAATATTCCAAAAAAACCTTCATAAATATTTTAACCATAAAAAATATTATCCATGGTTCAACTTAATCCATTCTAACCATTATAGTTATCCAAAATACCATTGTCCAGACTTTCTCTAAAAGGTCTCTAAATTCAAAAATCAATTGTAACATTAGATTCCCCAAACAATGTAATGTTTCTCTTATTGTCACATAATAAAAATATGATTACCTTCATCACATTAAAACCTTAATGAAAACAACAAGTACTACAATACAATCCTTATATATATCACATTATTCTTATAACCAGAATATAATCCACGAGTCCAAAAGAACCAATACATTAATTATTCCACTTCAACTGTAGTAATAGTATAAGATTGTCCTTGATCCCTTGGACTTTTCTTAGGTCAGTTTCCCAGATTCTTAGTACATTCATTTGCATAATGCCCCATTTCCCTACAATTATAGCATTCAACATTGACAACCTTTTTCTTTCCCTTACAATCACAAGCCTGGTGACCTTTTTATCCACATTTATAACAAACTCCCATTCCTTTTAGGCAAGTACCGGTGTGATTCTTCCCACAATTATTGCATAATGGAAAATCCTTCATTACCTTTTTCCCTTTATCTGTCTCTTGGTCCACTATTCTCTTCTTCTATTGCTTTACTTTATTGTCATAAGATTTAGAGAATTTTTTTTCTGTATTGATAGTACATGAAACTATATCATCATATGACGAGAAGGTTTGTGAGACTAATGCTCGAAGGAGAAACGGTTTTAACTCATCAATTAAATGATCGATCCTACTTCTTGGGTTATGTATATAATATGGAGCATGCCTCGCTAACCTTGTAAAGTTAGCCTCATACTTTGCGACATTCTCATCCTCCATCTGCCTCAGACTCAGAAATTGCCTTTCCATATTTTCCCTATGGTCAAGAGGGAAGTATTTTTCTAAGAAAAGATCTTTGAACTCCCTCCATTCCATATTAGATACTTCTTCATCTTCTTTCGTGTTTTGAATCAGCAACCACCATTGATCAGCATCTTCAGTGACCTGGTACACTGCTATGACAACCTTCTCCCTTTCTCTACTCCCTAAGGTGTGGAGTATTTTCTCTAAGGAGTTTATCCATTGCTCAGCTAATAATGGATTTTTACCCCCATTAAATGTTGGTGGTTGTAGCCTCATGAAACGATCTAACATTGATCCTCCATGTTGCAGATCAGGGTGCTCCATACGAGTAAGGTTATTATTCAGAACCTGAGTGAGGTGTCCCAGTATGGTAATAAGTTGATCAGCACCAGTTGTATGTCCAGATACACAATAATTAACTTGAGTAGGAGGGCAATCCCTACATGGAGTGCATGCATTGATACAGTTTCCATTCCTCCCACTAGGCGCCATTTCTAAACAATTGCATAAACCAGATTAGTTTATGAATCAAAATACATAATTCCATACTTGTAAAACACTTAAAATAAATTGAAAAATTTATGGATATAATCCATAACCATAAAAAAAATTCTTTGAGGAATTATATACTCATAATCCCTTCATAATGATTTTTAATGAAAATGAGAATTATCCTAAGTAGATCCCCCGGGAGTGTCGTAACCAAGAGTGCAGCAAAGCCCATTGTCGTGCACCAGTTCCCATTCGAGTCTAGCTCAAAGCGGTGTTTTCCAGTTTTACCCCTAGGTACATCTGTGTCAGAGCCACCTCTACCTGCTCGTATCCAGATAGAGATGTATTTCTCAGAAAACTCACAAAATCTCTACAAAAACAAAATTCTTGGAAGTTCTTCTATAATAAGCCTCAATGTCTATCATTGGGCTATGTTCTCTAATTAGAGTTTATCTAAATCTAGCTTCCAAGGTTAGTACTAAACTGCCTCTAATACCAACTATAACGCCCCAAACCCAGTTACCCAGAGTCGGTGCATTATTGCGTAACATTGGCATGATCATAAAAGATCAATTCTTGAAAGGCCGATTAGTTTAGTAGTCTTGGAAACACTAGATACATTCATAAGTCTTACATTACATCATAAAGTAAAACAAAACTAAAAAAACATCTTGTCTTCATATCCCCTCATACTATCCATGCAGGTCATTCATAATATACTTCATCACTTCATGGAAAAATTAAAACATTGAAAGGGGTGAGCTCAGATGCTTAGTAAGGATAAAAATATAGCAGGAGCTTTCATAAATAAACATAACATTTAAGGCAATTTATAACGAAAAAAAAGCCTTTTAAAATTGAAATTTAGCATAATATGGAAAAAGTAAAATGAAATAATGCCATTTACTTATTCACATGGATATTCTACTGGTCGAATAATCACATGCAATATCAATAACCACTTTCATAATGATGGAATGCATAATGCCAGACTATCAAAACCACGTAGCCAAGGCCTCGTGCCAAGACCAAAAATAATATTTTGTCAAGGCCTCGTTCCACGACACTATTTTGTCTCATGAGGCCTACCGATGCATCGAGGAGCTATAGCGGGCTCCACCCGTCACTTATTAAGTCTAATACATTCTTCATATGAACAGGTTTAAACATATCATAAACCATAACATAATCGTATCACATAAAACATGTATAAAGTAATCATAACATTTCCACATTTCAATAACAAGATATCAATACAACACAATGATATAATAAAATACACTTTCAAAACCATTTTCAATACCAAAATAAAAGAAAATTAAAACTTTGTATTTATTTTTCATTTAAAAAAAGTTATGGCTTGTAGAGGAAGCCAAAACTCAAATAGTGATCACGGCGGCAGAGAAGTCGTTGTCGCCGCATACATATGACAAGAAAAACATTCCTTTTTTTTCATTTAGTAAAACTCTTCGTATAAAAATATTCCTTTTGAATAAATGTAAAAGTCAAAAGGGGTTTATACACTATATAAAAGAAAGTTGTGTATAAAACAAAATATGACTCAATGAAAAGAGAATGAGACGAAGTCCTTAAAAAGATCATTTTTTAAATAAAATAGATCTATTATGTGTATTAACTATAAGTACACATAAAGAAATTAAAAATACAAGATATGACAGAATAATATCATGACATAATTTGAAAGTTGGAGATTAACCCAAAGAACGTAAATTGGGTTAAGAAGTTCCCTTACCTTGTGTCCGACTTGACTCGATCATTATTTAACCTCCTGAAAAATAAACTAGAGTAAATTTCTACTTGATTTAAAACCTTTTTCAAGTTCATTATCCCTTTTATATCACTTATTACCATGTTACGACATTTATGTAGTCATTTAAATTAATAACAGTCGTTTCGTCGATCTTAGGTACTTGAGTCAACAATAAACTTCTTATAATTACAAGTTGTTTATGTGGAAGAATATCCATTATCTCCATAATTATATTCATGATTAAGATATCATATATATTATATATATCCATTATATACATTCATTCATAATATTACGTAACATTTAGAGGTAAGAAATGAAATGCACTGTTCATGGAGACAGTAAGCCGTTCGTACGCATGAACGCTACTTTCTGTTCTATTTCATATTTAATGGAATGAAATAATAATTATATAAAGTTATATTATAATTTCAGTATAATATCATATAATAATATCATTTACTCCATACTTTATACATCACACATATGGAATTAATGATTCAAATCACTTTGAGGGGGCGGTAGTCCGCACTTCCTAAAATGATATTATCGTGTTTACCCATAATGGAAATCATAAAGGTATTCCATAAATGAAAAATATAGAATCATAAGGAAAAAAACATAATATATATCATATATAAAAATAGATTCATCATAATGGCCACCATTAGAGGTGTTAAAAGAATATTTGAACAATTATCATTTCGTGAGGCAGTATTTCACCAACCACAGAAACAATATGTTCTTTAACCATTAGACGAAGGTGTGTGTAAGTTTAAATAAAATCATACTCCTAAAAAAAACCTATTATATATAATATACTGGTTTTGTTACAAAATAAATGAATAAAAATTGTTTAAGTGGTTGGAGAAGCAAAATAAAACAGAATAACATAAGATAAGACATTACCATAAAATCGGGTAACTCTTTTTGATTTGAGCCAAAGGCTTCATTGGGAAGACTTATTCCCAAATTTAGGCTTCAAGGAGAAATATAGGGAAGTTTATAGAGTATTTTGGAAGAGTTTTTCTGAGCCAAATGTCTTTAAAGGTGTGAATAAGGAGGTAGTGGTGGGGGCCTTTTATAAGAGGACAGGAGGGGCACTTTTGGAAAGATTGAAATGTCACTTTATTATGAAATGTTTTTCGGATTATAAAGGTCCCAAAATGATATATTTCTAGGATAAGGTGATAAGGTTTCTAAATATTCTCATCGTATTGTTTTTTGACAAGTTTAAGCCTTATATTTTACATTAGCTTTTCATTTTATTTAAATCGTTAATTAATGAGGTAATCGCTGCATCATCATGGTGTCATAAATAATTTAATTTAATTAATATCTAAAAATTATATAACAAATATCATTCTGTAGGAAATATTTTTAGATTTACAATGAATATTTATAGTCGAAAAGCTAACTTATATAACCCCTTTTAATAATTGTTTTAGTAAAACAACAGATGTTTGTGACAATTTTATTTTTACTTTAAATAAAAAGTTATTATTGTCATTTTCTTACCCAAGTGGCTCCATGGGGTCCCCAAGTTGACCCATGGATTGTCTTGGTCGGTCATGACTCATCCAATAAGGTTAGGACAAGTGTAATGGTATTTTCATATTTTTATAATATCATTTTTACCTTAAATTTCACTAATTACATTTAATCGCGATTAATTAAACATAAATGTTACTATTCACCAAAAATTATTTTAATCCCATTGAACCACATTTTACATCCTAATGAAAACCATGTGTGTTGGATTTTTTAAAATCAAATCACAGAGGTGGTAGTGTTTCATTTAAACAAAAAATCAGTTTTTTTACTACCACTTAGTGGTTTCACTATTCATCAAAAATTGATGTTTTTCAGAACAATGACAAAATTTTACCCTAATCTATAATTGATATTAAAAATTCAAAAATTATGTCTATTTTTAAAAATTACAAAAGTATAAGTTTCATTTATTAATTTTATAATTAATTCCCGCTGTCACAACCAATAGCGTGTTTTTAAGAAACAATATATATCAAAATATTGACTATTGTTTATGTCCAATTTCAAAGTGAAATTAATTCTAATGACCACCATTGGATAAAATGGTAAAAATATATTCTAATCATTATTTAAAACCACTCAATATCATAATTTATCACTATACATTATTTTGATTAAAAAAGTTGTTTTTAAGTATTTTCTCTATTCATAGAAAATTGGAAGTTCTCAGAAAATTACAAAAAATTCAACCTAGGATAATTTCGATATTCCGAATACAAAAATGAAGTCCATTTTTAAATATAAAATTTATATAATTTCAAAATGTGGGTATTACTATTCATAACTGCTACTTTGATTGGTCACGGTGTGTCAGAATCTCGAACTTGCGTACAATGGAAGCTATTGAGTTATTGAACAAGAAACGTATCATGGAAGCTCAGGGTGTTACATGTTCAACACCATTATGAATTAATATTAAATTGAGAAATATAAGGTTTGAAATAATTCTGGGATATTGTAACTGTAGAATTTGGGAATGGGTTACATATTTATTTATATGATAAGGGGATTAGGTTTGAGGATGGTGGGTTTCTCTTGAGTTTAATGGTAATTTAATGTCTGATTTATCCAGATGGATTTATTCTCTTTGACTGGGGGTTGATATAATTTTTTTTGAAATTATTAGTCAAACCCTGGGAATTCATTAGAGACTTGTGGCAACATAAGATTTTATTATATTCTAGTATTTTTTATTAATATTAGATTCAACCCATGAAGGACTTGTTTTAAGATTACTTGTATGGATTGGTATGTTTTGGATGGTGAGTGTGTTGTATTTGGGAGGTGACTCGTGTTATAATTTGATTATTATACAGTTCATATACTCAATATGTTACACCTTTATTAGTATTTGGTTCCCTATCCATGTGGATGGCTATGTTACTCCTTACTCTATATTTATTTATTTTCTAAGAGATTGGTTGTGTTAGGAATTCCATAATAATTACTTCTTATTATGGCATATGTTTTATTACATAGGTTATAGGGTTACTCATTTTTCCAACATTGGATGAAGTAGTTAAAGACTGTGTTTTGGTGGATCAATTAGTGCATGATGATATGAATTTCTAGTATACCTGCTATTGATTATTTATAATTAATTACATGAAATCACATATATATTTTGGTTTATGTTAAGGGATACAACATCTGTAATAATAAATCCAATTATTAAACCATGAAAATTCACATTAGATGGAATTAAAACTCAATATCATAAATTCAGTGAATTCAAAAACACATATTTTTTGTTCCGATGATTGGAAATGTGGGCTTCACAAGGACATGATCTTTGGCACATTTATTGTAGGAATTCATATATAATTTTGTTATTTTTTATTTATAAGCTATACATTTTACTACATGTGGGTTATTATATTTACTGATGATATAATTATTTCATGGGTTTTAATTTTTTATTACATATGGAATTATTTCTAGAGATATCATTCATATATAATCCAATATTTTAAGTTAAAAATTATTATTATTTTTATCATTTATTATTATTTTGGAATGATATTTGGGGAGTATTTTCATATATTATGGGATTTAAACTCATAAAATTAAAAAGCTGACATACGTGGAGACAATCTTGAGGCTATGGATAACTCCAGATTAGACCTGTGAACAATGGTAGAATTTTTATAAAATAAAAACATAGACTCATTTTTTCATGATTTATGATTTAGGGTACTGGTAGAATGAAGATATATTTTTCAATAATAGTGTTTAAATTAAGGAATTTTTAGGGAATACACCTTTATAGTATTTTACCAATTTACCAGGGTTTTTTAGATTAATTATAAAAATCTTCCTGGTTATAGTTTCTTGTATTTCGGTCAAGTGATTTTTTAATTTTTTTAATTTATTTTTTTACTCTAAACACATCCTTGAATGAGGTAATGAAAAAATTCGTCATATTCACTATATAGGATCACATTAAAATCATATTCTTGTTTTTAATGGAATAAATGTTTTCTCCAAAAGGTGTTTTAATTGAACAAATTAGAAAAATGAGTTATTTTATGAGTTCTGGAATAATTTATCAGTGTTAATCTAATTGACTAAAACCTAAAAGATGGGTTTTTATTAATGATTTGATATAAATATGATATATATAGGTGCATTTTGTGAGATATTAAACATTAAGTGTTTCATTGGGGAGTGGTAATTTTATTGCCTATAAAATTTATGTATTGGAAGTTTCTTGTTGGTTAGGCTGCCCAGAATAAGGTATTTTGACACTTTCTTAAATATTAATTTTTTAAACTTGTTTGATGTTTTCAAACATAAATATCACTTCTATATATTATTTTTTCATTATATAATTTTATAATTTTAGTTAGATTCATGTATAAGAAATTTTAATTTTTAAGAGATCTTCTAAGCTAGATGGTTAGCACACAATAGATTAAAATTGTGCAAATACACTTACAAATACAGTAGTACTATTATGATGAACATTTAAATATAAAATAATCGTACAAATTTTGTCCATTATTTGGGTAAACCATGGTGGTACACATACATATCAAGGAGATAAATTTTTTCTATATTTATATATTATATTTTTATTTTAATGGAAGGAAAATGGGTTTTACACAACTTAGGGGAAACCATGAAAGGTACCAATATATATGGGACAATTTCTTAGCGGCTAAAACAAGGTTCGTAGACATTTTTTTAAAACCATTTGGTTATTCCTAGGTGATATCATGGTTTTCTCATAGTTAGAATAATGTTTGGAAAACTAAAAGGCCAAACTATGCAACATAACCATATTTTTTATTTTGTGAACTTTAATCTCTACCACTCAAAATTAAAGACCATTTGGGTGTCATACACCCATAATTCACATATCATAATCAAGGGATAACTCTAGTTAGAGAATTATAAAATTAGTTTTCATGATATTAAGTGTATCCTTGGATATTATCACCATTGTGTTATATTTTATGTGATCTTATGGTTATATGTAGTAATTTCATTATAATTCATATATGTTATACATGGATGAAAAAGTTTTTATTTTAAAGAAGGGGTTTTAGAGGTGATATAAGAGATGTTTTTTATATGTTATTAGTTATTTATGAAATTGATATTATGTTTGATATTTCCTAACTCCAAGAGGTTGATTATTGGATCCTTTGGTACATAATTGAGTAATATAGGGAATGTACCTAATAGGAATTGATAACCCTAACCATAAACTTACATTAAGCTGATAGTTGTGATGATACTCTAACAAGGGTGTGGACTTACCCACAATGTATTGATGTTTATCTCCATATAGGCTCACACATAGTTGGATATGATTTATTTTTCACATGAGACAACATAATGATCATTTTGTATCTTAAACAAGGTTCCCATAGTCTATTCTCATGATTTAGTGTGATATTTAAATTAAATGAGTGGATTTTATTTCTATTTAAATTAAGTTACTGTTACTCTATTTTAGTGGATGTTATTGTTGTTCATATTTGTTTTCATGTGGTAGTTATTTTTATGTCATAAAATTTACATATTTTTGATCCATGAGATTCCTTATATGTGTACACTTTATGTATTTATACTTATTCCATTCAATTTTCAATTTTAAACCATGTTATAAAATTAATTTTGAAGTGAGTTGGAAATTAAATTATTTAAACTCATTATTAATTTCTCATTGTTATAATGAAGCATTTGTGATTTCTTGAAAAGTGTTTTTATTGAACCTCCTAGAAACCATAGAGTTTATTTTAATAATATGTTATGATTTTAAATGGTAATGTTTGGATTTATTATGTTTTTTATTTTAATTAAATGCTAATAAAGGGTTATTTTCATTAATAATATTTCAATCAATAATTAATATAATGTATTATAAAATGAATCACATAAATTATTTTATTGGAGTGTTTTCTACTAGGAAAATTTTATCACAACCTAATAATATAACTCAATTCTCATATAATTTGTAAAATTTTTTATTAAATTTTAGGTTATTATGAATATCCTCTTTATGGTATCATTATCTTCAGTTTCTTATAGAGAGAGTTGTAGTGATGATTTTAGATGGTGACATTGGGTCATGAGGATGTCTTCAATTTTATAATTTTTTATCCTTTTGATTACATTATGTTTCTTATGTACCGACCATTTTGGACATGTTTAGTTTTAGATATTTATTTACTATTATTTCATCTATAATTTTTTTTATATTTTTGATTGTTATTTATTTTCAAATATTCCCTCCCAGGATCTATTTAATTGGAAACTTTTTATTTTGTTTTGCATGGAAGACCAATATATGGATGCACTATACATATTATATATAAGATTATGCTAGTTAATTATTTATGTACAAGATAAATTGTCATTAATGGTATCTTTTTTGATTCCTTAACAATAGTTTCCAGCCTATATATATTGGAAACACACTTCGAGCCTCTTAAAAAACTGACTCGTCTATCAGGTTAAAAAATATAGGGTTCGTTCGTAAATAATTGGAATCATATCATGCTCATATAATTTTTTGAGTATTAGTATATTAGAGATATTAATGTTAAAACATGATAGGTTGTTGTGTAGATATTCCAAATATATCCTCTTTCGGAGCCACAACTTACCCTGGGTATTGGGGTTTCGAATCATTAATTTTAAATAGTTTTCCCATTTAGATTTTTGTATTTTATTCTAAATTCATTTTATTGAATCCTTTTATGTTATTTCATTTTTTTATAAAAATTTAATTATTTGGTGTGATAATTGGGGAATAAATTGAGCTTCATAGATTGTTTAAATGTTCTATAAATCCTACAGAGAATGAGCACAAGGTTTGTAAAAGCTCTCATTAGTAGTTTCCTGACTAGTGCATGGTCTACCTAACCATGAAACTAAACTATGAACATCTATAAAATATTCTGATTTTTAATTTGATACTTTATTTAGTTTACATTTTCCCTTTATTGTTGAATTTTTCTATATGGGAGGTTTTTAAGAGTGTTTGTATAATTTATTTATGTTATTTTTTTGGTTTCTTAATGATTTTGGTTTAGAAAAATTTGTTTTACTGTCGAATGTTATGTTTTCAAAGTAAAAATGTTTTTTAAGATATTTTGAAATGAATTTTAGGATTCAAAAAAGATAAATTATTTCAATAAAGGTTTTATGATATTGAAAATTGATTTTTTTGTGGTGTTTTATGATTTTAAAACTAATGGATATTATAATAATGATTATTTTGGAATATTTGAAATAACCTGTAGTTTGATATGTGATTTTTATTGAGGAATTTATCTAGTGTTGTATATATGATTTATTATTATATATTTTTATTTTTATTCTTCTTTATTTAATATATTCCTACCAAATAAAAGTAATGATTTTTTTAAATTCCATATCATGGGATGTTCCCTTGATTTATATCACTCATGGTTTGGATGTAGCCCTTTAAGATTTCAAACCTACTTACACTATAAATAGAGTTGAATATTCAAACAATTCTAAAAATAGGGACCATTTTTATTAAATATTAACTTAGCAAGGTGTTTCATGATTAGTGGTTCCTCTGCAACTTCATTTTGGAAGGATTTATCTATATTTCATGTAGTTGATGATCGATGAGCCTAGGCTAGGGAGACATGATGATTTGGGAGGATCTCTTAATTTTGTATCAATCCTCTTGTGAAGTATAAATATCATGTATACATAAATTATGGACATAATAGGAATTATTATCACCCTTATTTGAATTTTTTGAGGACCAATCCTCATTTTTTTAATAGATTCATCTTCAAAAGTTCAGTGAATTGATGTATATGTAAAGGAAAAAAATCTATAATATTGTCTAGATTAAGGTAGTAGTATGATGTAGTATGTTTAGATTGTTTATATTTTTTTCTTTCTATTTATTCTCCTCCTACATGTTCTTTCAATTTTTTTAGCCTATTACACTATTCTATCATTTTTGGGATGTTTAGAATTACATGTTCTTTAGAGGATTTATTCATTTTTAATGTGACATTGGATTTTCTACTCCAATGGTTACAATATATTATCTATTTTGTTATAGGGAATAGTAAATGCCTCATGTAAATAATAATTAGGATATATTGGCATTATCTATCTAAATTTTTAGAAAAATCCTTAAATGGTGAAGACAATTATCACTTGTCACTTCTTTCTGATCACCTCGTTGCAAATTTCAAGTTCCTCTGTTTTAGTTTTTCTATGTTATATGATTACTGTTTTTTATTTTTTAAATTAAATAAGTTACTTTGTGTTCTTTTCACCCTATTTTTTTAATGGGTTGGTAGTGGTGTTTCGCATTGTTTCATTTTACTTATTAAACTATTTTTATAATCCTTATCCTTAAATCATCTCTATATTTCATAGTGTAGAAAGTGATATTGTAGGAAGATTTGTCACACCCCCATATCACTTTTTAGTATTATTTTGATTGAAAAGGTATTTTAATAGATATTGTGAGGTTTGGGTCTAAATTATATGAATATTTAATATTTTTATCAACTTCACAGTTAGTACACTCTTTGGTAAAACCATATGGATAATTTTATATATTTATTAGTAACCATGTGTCCTAGTTTTATGTATAAAATGACCACGCATAGTTGGATCATATTTTGAGAAAACCATGTTTATAATATTATTATCAAAGATATATTATGTTGAGTATCTTAATATTTGATATTTCATGTTGAAAGGATAATGCACATATTTCATATGGCTTTAGGGAAACAATGTGGAGAACCTTTACATATATGTATTTTTTCAAGTCGCATGCATGAACATGATTGGTAAATTGTTTGGTAAAAAAATTGGACAATATATGTAGTAATTCCCAGGTGATATAGTAGGTTTTATATTATTTTTTTACAATTTATTAAACTATATGGTCAACCCATGAATCCTAACCAGATTCTTAATTTAGTGAAATTCCACCTCTACCCCTATCGAAATAAAACCCAATATGGGTTTCATTCCACATAATTCACATTTTACATTTGAAGGAGTACCCTATCCATTTTCCCCTTCCTATATTATATATTTAGAGATCCTCCTCTTTGTTTCCAAGTTATTTCATTAAGTTATGTCTCAATTTATCAACTTCCTCTTTTTGACCCAATTATTTCACATATTTATTTCTCATTGTAAAATGGTGATCAAAACATATGTTGAGTGTTATTTATAACATTATGGTTCATTTTATCTAGGGTGTCGTGGATTGTTCCATGGATTCCCCCTTTTCTTATTCTAATGATCAATGGAATTCATTCATTGTTTTGGTAAGAGTTTTTTTTGACCCCCTATATTTGGAAATCCTTTGGTGTATAAATTCATTGAACACTTTCTTCATTATAAGTATATTGAGTTATGATAGTTTATTATAATGGTTTAATGATTTCACTTATATTTTATATTTTATTGTTATCTTAAATTAATTTTTTAATGGTTATTAAATAGTATACAATTATAACTAAATTTGAATACATTTAAGGTGTTTTTTACTGAGGTCTTTGTGTTTTTCCAAGCACTAATGTTTTAAAAAGGATTTCCAAGATACATATTAACCTAAAACAATTTTTATAATTAATAACTATATAATAATACTTTATTCATTTGTTAAATTATTCCTTTCATAATGGTATTATATTATTATTGATATTTTTTTTCTATTAATTTTATTTTAGGAATGTTACGTGTTTTCTTAATTTTATAATGTGTATAGATATTTTTAATATTGTCTGTATTCCATATAATGTATGTTAGATGTGTTTATCTTGGAATTGAGTTTCATTTTTGTTTTAAGAGTGTTGTTTCTAAATTTTTTAACTAAATTTTATCTTTAGAACTAGTAGATATATTGAACCATTCATTAAAATTTTATGTCCCATTTGAAAAAAAACTAAAAAAAAATCATGTTTTTGTTATCAATAATGTTTGAATTGTCTAGTTGGTACAATATAAAAAGATTTTTTATAAAACCATATATATATTTTTATCCCCTTTTTATTATATTTTACCTAAGATTTATATTAATTGTGATTATTTTCCTTAATATACTCTATATTTGGATGAAAATGGGGTTTTTTGGTGAAGGGTTTTTAGGTGACATGAGAGATTTTTTTATAAGTGATTGAGATTTTTTGAGATTTTTTTTTGATTTATATTATATAGATCAAGTTATCTTTAAAATAATGGATGCATTGGTAGGAAACCGAGTAAAAATATATATTTGACATTAATAATTCTCTCTTTATACATATATTACACTAATAGTTGTGTTTCTACTATGACTTGGATGTGAAATTTACACAGTAATAATAGATTTAGCTCTACATAAAGGCTCAAATTTTTTTTGATATGATTGGTTTTACATATAATATAATATAATATTCCCATTTTTTTATAGAAATTGGTTCTCTCGGGTTATTGGCATGGTATTTGGTGATATTTCCTTTGCCTGAGTAGTTGATCTAGTTGTTTACATTTGTTTATCTTTCATTTATTTAAGTAGATTCTATTACTGTATATTTTTTTATTTCTAGTGGTAGATATTTTCATGTGTTGTGGTTTATATATTTATTATCCATGGGATTATTTATATGTGTAAAAAAATTATGTAAATATTCCAAAACTCATTAGTTTTATATTAATAATTTCGATTTAAAAGAAAATATAAAGTTGGGATTTTTTATGTGGTTTGGTTTACTAAAATTATTAAAAGGTATTATTTTTATAAATATTATTTAAAATTATAAATAAAATAATTTTTTAGGAAAGTAATCATATAGAGATTTTTATTAGATACATATTACTTGGAAACTTTACTCACTCTCTTCATATACCACTTAGTGTCTATATACTCGTTATCTTTCTTAGGTTCAAGTTTATGTTCTTGAGAATTACTTTTTAAAAAATCCTTCTCTGAGGCCACTCATGAATAATATTTTCGTGATGATGTGGGATGGTGATATTGGATTCTATAGTTATAATCATTTTGGTATTTTAGGATCCTTTTATTACCTTGGATTATTTATATACCATCAATTTCAACCAATATTATGTTTTAAAATATTTATTTAGTCTAGTTATATGTATATTTATTATAATTTATGTGGGATGGATATTTACTATTATTTATTTCCTATTTGATTATATTTAATTTAAATCATTTTATTTGGTTATGCATGTAATCCCAATATATATACATAATATTCAATATTAATAGATAGTTTTCCTTACTTACTTATTTATTTAGTGGGTGAAATCCTTATAAATAATATTTTTTTCATGAACTAACATAATGTTTTAGAATATGGTGGTCTATAATAATAATAAATCCTTGATATCTACATTAATAAAAATTTGGTATGGATATCATATATCGATTCATGACCAAAATGGTTCTAAATTGATGATTTGGCATTTTAGAAAATGTCACTCTGATAATTTCCCATTGTGATGTAGAAGATAGGGTTGAGGATTCCCCCAAATATACTTTGGATAATTATGATGAATCCATAAATTATGTTTCGTGGTTTTTTCAATTAGTTCAGGTTGGTGATCCTTTTCAGAGAGGGGTTATGTGTCTAACACCAATTAAGGGAAAAGGTGAATAGTGACGTGAGTTCACTATGGTGAAATTTACATGAGATTTCTAGATGAAATATACTCTATCCTTAAAAGTAATTGAAGGTCCTATAAATATGAAGTATTGAAATGATTTTATCCGAATAATAATCTATTTTGGGGAGGCAAGTATTGGTAAATATGTTAAGATGGATACCTTCTTTCATTGGGGGCCATTAAGGAGATGGTGGGGTTCAATGGTTCAATCTAGGATGTTTCCAGATATCAAATGTTCAATATTATTACTTTCTAATTTTATTTTTTAAACCCCATAAATTTAAAATTTTATTTTAATTTTAATATATTTAGTTTATCGGTGTTTTTTGGACTTTATCGTGAAAAAGTCCAAAATAAATGATTTTAACTGTTTTTTTAAATAATATTTTATTACCATGTTGAGAATTAAATTGTGGATTTTTAATCTCATGAAGACATAGTATAAAAGTAAGGAGGCTTAAAAAATAAAATATCTTAATGTTTATAATATTTTAATCATTTGAAATTTTTATAATTCCCTACTAAATTAGAGTCACTTCACTAAATACTTAATATTATATTTGATTTTATGGGATAAAAATTGAAAAAATCCACCACGACATTCTATTTCATAAAAGTAACTGTTAGAAGTTGGATGGAAATTCTGAAAAGCTCCCTATATCCAAGAGTAACATTTATTAAAATTTAATAGTTAATTTTTTGATGCATAAGATTCCTTTCCATTGTCATTGGAAGTAAAGTACCATATTTCCTTGAGATACATAAGAGTCATTTCTATGGCCCTAGTGATTTATAACTATATATGACTTTACCACTAGGGTGTTCCATATGATACATAATGGTCACATACGGTAGATTAATTTCCATAGATACATTAATATGAAATGGTAATTACATTTACATGTGAATTAAATGCTAATATGCATGGTTCATTAATATAATACATAAAAATTGCTGCCATAAAAAATTAGGATAACCAATGATTCATTATGAGATGATGGTTGTAGAAACGTGGTATCCAAACATATATATTCAACCATTAAAATGATTTATATCTATCTTTTTTAATAATATATATTAATAAATACCAGAAGAAGGTGTTATGAATTCAATTTGAAGATCATGAGAATATTTCCAATAAAAAAATATTATAGAAAAATATGGAGACTATCTACTCACATGAAAACATACTACTTCATAATAAAATATCATATAATTTTATCCCATCGAAATATTTTTTCCCTTATAACAAGTTAAACATTTATACCCTAAATTTTATTGCAATTCAATCCTTGAAGTTCAGTCCCAACTAATGAAGAGTATGTTTTTCGATTTTATGTGATGGTAATTCATTCTGTATATTTTTTAATAACATTGATATTTATTTATTTCTATCCTATTATTTCATTTCCACATTCACACTATGATATGTAATCATAAAAATGTAGTTTATGTAACCCAAGGGGTATCCTAAGGGAGGAATCCATTGATGAACACATTCCTTTGATCATTCATGTGTAAAGGACTTTTATCTTATTAGGTTTCTTCTGTGGATAATTAGTAGTGAGGAATGGGGAAAATGTATTTTCAATACAATTATCTTTGGATTTAATTCATCCTATTCACTATTATACATACTTTTAATGATCATCATAGTAGAATATATTTCCTTTATGGATACATGTTGAATTTGTGTGACTGGATACTAGGAAGGTGGGTTTGTGGGGACACTTTATTGGGGATCCCATTAGCTTTCTATCTAAGGAGGATATATATGTGAAATGTGATTCATGATTATATGTTTTTTTTGTATATTCATAGTTAGTTTAGAGGAGTATGAACAAACATATAATGAATTTTTATCATTAAGTAGGTAAGAGACTGAAAAAGTATCATTGAAGGTTCACTTAGGGTGGTTCTCTATGGAGAATTTAAATTCTTTATAATTTTATTTTTTTCATATGAATACATGTTTAATTTGATCTATATATAATCTTTTTACAAACCCCCATATTTACGTTATTTTATAAATATATAAAAACCCAAAAATATAATATGTGAATAGAGTAGTGAGTAATCTATAATAGGATCTTTCCTGGATGAACCTGGTCAACCATTGTAATCCACTATGATAAATATAAATAATACATTATACCACAATGTGAAAAGAATGAAATAATTAAATAGGTTAAACATGGGAGGCCATCTATCATAACCCACTCATAATACAATCCTCTTTCGGGCATGTAGTGATGATGATAGTGACCCTAAAATCTTGCCTCTAATAGGTTGTGGTCTGTAGACTAACATCGAGGTTATAATCACACATGAAAGGAAGTAATTCCCCTAATAAAACTAGGAATATTAAATAATCCAAAAATAAAATCCATATAACAAAAAAGAAATCCCAATCCATAAATAATGTCCTTATAACATACTGATAAGGATAGTAAAATAGTGTTGCAATGTGAAAATCTTATGGTATTTACAACTACAATAATAAAATCCTCCATTGTCTAATAATATCTATCTCAATCACCAAAAACATCCCATAAACCTATAAAAGATATTAATATATATATGGGTGGTCATTAATGTATACTAAGTCGGATCCTTCTTCAAAACACTCATAATAATATGGAAGAATCATTTTAATTTCTTAATGAATAAACAATAGAATCAATTCACAAATATTCAAGGTAAACTATTACCCAACCACAGTAAGGATCACTCTCCCAATATCACATCCATGTATAAAAACATCATATCAAAATAATATAAGTCAATATTATTCCCTGAAATCAATTCCACACTAATCTATCCAATCTCATGCCCCAATAGAGAACACAATGTTATAAAATCCCTTCAATATTGGAACATATTCATTATGACATACCACCTCCTCACTACAATCATATTTATATAGACAAATATTGGACAATCACACAAAAAACTCACATCAGATCCTCATCACAGTATATTAACATCAATAATAAAGATATATTGTAACATCTCATCCTTAGTTCCACCATATCAGTTTCCCAATCAGATTAGTTACATGACGTAATGTCTGCTTCCCCATATGCAAGAGTCTGATCAAAAGCATCAATGGTCTAATGAAACATATAGGGATAGTATAATGTTTTATTGGCTTAAACCAACAGTATAATTCATATTAAAAATTGATCTTAAATAATAATCAAAATCCAACAAATACATAACCATGGTTCTAAATCTAGGTAAATACCACAATATAATATCATAAACATTTCATGCCACGAGGTTCTAATGTTCTCAAAGAAATACCAAATGAAGACACCAATGACACTCCACAAAATATTTCCAAATAATATGTCTAGTCCCATCATCCATGCTCCACTTCAATTCAACCATCAAAAATAGGTCATTTTCCTTAATCAAAAACAACAAAAATGAAGTCTACTTGGGTACCCAATGGTGGAATGAGAAACAAGTAATTATATCTCAATATTGCACCACTAATGGTGTCTAGAGAAATATCTAGTCTATTATCATCTTATGTTGGGGTAATAATGTGAAATAAACACATCAGTTAAAGTAATATTGTTTTTAATTAAATAGTTATCAATTAGTGACATGGGAGCTCAGATATCACTTGGACCCCAACACAGTAAAACATTATCTTCCCATAACAGAAATCAGAACCATATATTATAAGTGGTTTTACCTGTTACATTACATGTGCATTTATTAGTAAAATCAATAAAATATATTTACCTTGGATCCTCAGTCTTGGTATCGACATCATGGCTATACCTAGGGAGGTTATACAATAAGTCTGACATCCCTACCATACCATTCATTGGTGGGACCTAGAGCACCAGTCTAACCTGACCCAAAGAAGAGTATTCATAGTCTAACATCCCGACCATACTATCAGTCATGATTTCCATGCTTCGTCATCAATGACAATTTATCAGACAATAACAACGAGGATGATCCTTTTAATTTCAGAATATTCACTTGTCCATCACCTTCAACACATTTAACTCAATTAAATGCCTATCCCAATTAACCATTTATATATAATTACAACCATTAAACATACATTCAATCCATTTTATAATAATGACATTCCACCTTTATCCATTTATCTATTTTTCCCTCAGTTGTCTCACAACCCATTTATCTTTCCTTGTCCAGAGAACCAACCATTCATACAATGATATCATTCTATATACAATTATAAAGGGTTTAATATAAAAAACCCATAAATTCATCTTTATAAAACTCAATTATGATGTTCAGGGATGTTGTACATCCCATGGGTGATATTGGGCCAAGACTACTCATCGTCAATAGATCAAACATGGTCTCTAAAATGACCAACTCATCATTTGGACACCCAATTTATCATCCCTTTGAATGATTCAATTTTTAGGTGAGATATAACAAATTAAAAAACCAAATACACATGAATGAACATCGAGACTATGAGAAATAACATGTAGACCACTGACCTCATGATTGAAGACAAATACTCATCTAATAAAGACTCACGATTTGAAATGAAACAAAATCACACACCAAGAAAAGTATTCACTTAGAAATAAGGTTCATAAAAAGTTGAAATATTAAACATTTATTCTCTAATAAAATTAGAAAAATATTGAGTCATTGAATTATAGATAACTTTTTTTCACACAAAATGACACTCTGAACACCGATTAATTGAGGGAGAAACATCATTGTAGATATTAAAAGGATTTCTCTCATGACCCTTACTATTTTAGAAGAAATGGGGGAGAAATACGGTGAAGATGACATAATTTTTGGGGGAGAAAAATGGATATTTTCATTTTTAATGAAGTTCCTGGTTTTTCTACTCTTTTTTCCAAATGGTGAACCAACCATATAGTTCTGTTTGTCCATGAGGAAACTGAGCTACACAGTTTTCTTGCAAACCCACACAACATGAAAAATCATGTGGTAGCTAAGTGGTTGATTATATCCAAGTTTCACATGGTAAATTGCCTCTTAGGCACAACTCACGCTATTTTCAAATAGTTTACTGCCCTATACTAGGATTCATAGTTATGGTTCACAGTTTGTACTGTTTTCATGTCAACCATGAAACAGGTAATGGATGTCCTCTTCCCCCATTTTCTTATCCCAAAACCTCACGGAACCACCATGACCTTCCCTACTCTTGGTAATCATTCTATTTCCAATTTAAGGGGTGTTAAATCAAAATTTATACAATAATGTTACTGATTGAAATTTTGGGAGCATACAACCTTTCGACAATAAAACAACTCATCCGCACACTATAATCCCAAAATTTAATAAGTCTCAAAGATAAAAATGTTAGAACACTTGACATTCATATTTGCTTTCCATTCCCTTGTTTCTTCCTAAATAGAGCCATGGTTTCATAGCACTCAGACCAAGTGTACAGTCTTACCCCACAAAACATTCTCATTGTGATCTATGACATGAGTCAGGTTCTCCCTAAATGATGCATCAGACTCAATTCCAACATCATCAATTTCAATCACTTGATAAGGTTTGGGGTGATATTTCCAAATTTGTGACTCCTGAAAAACAAGATAAATAGAACGTAAGGACTATGAAATATTCAATATATATTCCACTAGTCAATTCATCTCCACAATCGTAAACGACTCAACATAACTGGGCATCAAATTACCCTATTTCTAAATTCTTCATTGAAAAACTTTTTTTGTTACCCAAAGAAATACTTGGTTATCTACTAAAAACATTATAGGTTAACAATCTTGATTATCATATGAATTATACGTACTCTGTATCATGGTTATACACTCCTATATCATTTGATCATTCTCTAAAACCCCTTGTACATGGCTCGGATCTAACATCACCAATTCTCAAGATTTTATCCTACATAATAGTATCTTACATGGCCTATAATAGAGCTCCTATTATTTTTTCTTTTGAATAGTTTCTTGAAAACTGTTTTATAGGAAAACTCAACAAGTGTTTGGTTTGTCCGCCAAGTTCCACCAAAACTCCAGGATGCTTGATATAATGTTGTCCACAAACAACTAAATAGTATATTTTGATTATCCATCCACTTATTGGTGAAAATTTGTAATCAAAATCACCAGAGTACCAAGTTCCTTAAATAATAATTTCTAGACGCATTAAGTAAAATTGGTGATTTCTATCTGAAACAATACTCTGTGGAACCTCATAAAACCATACTGTCTCTCAAACATACATGTCACCAAACTGATCGATGATATAAGTCTCTTTAATAGGTAATAAATATTCTACCTTTTCAATTAATCCACAATAATAAATATCTTTTAATTGATATAAGGATTCCTTAGAAGACCCAGAACAAAATCCATTGTAAAATCATGTCACATCAATTTTCTAATGGGTTATGGATATAAAATACTTGAAGGTAATTAATGGTTAGACTTCCCCTATTAATCGGTATAGCATCATTTCACAAAACCTATAATATAATTTTTTATTCTTATCCACCAATATTGTTTATAGAGATCATGATACATTTTCATCCATACAGTGTACACTTCCTTCTTACAGGAGTGAAACTCTCTTATTTTATTCTTCTATATACATGTAGACACACTAATAAGAACACAAAAATAGATAATCACATTTTCAATAATAGTCCCAAAAGGAGGTAGACCCCCACCATCAAAATTTCCTCTTAGCACAAGACACTCATGATTATCATAATTACATTACTTAATCTTTCCCAAATGTGTGGGTTTGGATGATAAAGACAAAATGTACATCTTTTCTTACCCCTCAAGAACACCTATACACCTCTCAATGAAAAAGGCAAGCATCTTCTTCTCAATATATGAAATATTGACATCTTTTTTATATGTATTTTCTCTCAAGGCATCAATAACACTATTCCAATTTTCCCAAAGCATAAGCTACTTAAAATTCACAATATTTCATAAATTCATCCCATATATGTTGCCTAGAATTTAGATAATTCTAGGAAAATATTTACATAAGGAACTTATGATCAGTTTAAAGAATAATAAATCTCTAATAAAATTTCATTTTACCAAAATATTAAGTCCTAAATCACATTTATAAACTCCCAACCATGTGAAGGATAATTTCATTCATGTGGCCTAAAGTTTCATGATCTATACACAAAAACTTGATCTCCATGCATAAACACTACACTAATATCGATATGAGAAGTATCACCTAATAGAGTCTATTACTTACATGATTTAGGTAAGGCCAAAATCATTGTTTTGTTCATATTCCCCATAAAATCTTAGAAAGATTTATCAAATTATATAGAATATTCAAACATTACTCTCTTATTTTCCATAATATTAGTTGGTGAAACCAAATGAGAAAATTATATTTTGAACATTTGGTAATAACCCACCAATCCCAAATAATATCGAATATCAAAAACCTTCTTAGGATACTCTTGAGGAAAAAAATCTTAAACATTTTTAGGGTGCACTGACACACCATCCTCTAAGATGATATGACCTATGAAATGCACATTATCGATAGAAAAATAATACATAGATATCATAAAATATATATTATTCTCTCTCAGAGTATATATAAAAATGTTAATTGGTTTATAATGATCTCCATGATTCTAGGAGTAAACAAAAATGTAATCTATGAAAACTACCACAAAATGGTCTAGGTATTAATGAAATATTCAATTCATTAAATACATAAACATGGATGGAGACATTGATAAACTAAACTGCATCACAAAAAACTCATACAAACCACACTTGGTCCTGAAATCCATATGTGTTATATCAGAAGTAATCACCCTCTGCTGGTGATACTTCAAAATATAATAAATATTGGATAACACACTATCACCCTTCATGTGATCAAAAAGATAATCGATAAATGGAAGTGGATACCAATTTTTAATTTTCATATATTTCAACTTTGGGTAATAAAAAGATAAATTAAATTTCATATAATCCTTCCTGGAAAAAAACTACATATCCCCAAGGTGATTTACTCATACAGATTTACCTGTTATCATATAATTCCTCCAACCGAGTCTTGAGATCTCAAAGCATTTTTTGTGTAATTATATAAGGTTGAATAAAAACTATGTCAACTTTCGGAATCATCTCAATCATGAACTCATTTTCCCTTTTAGTTAGAATCCTTGAAAACTCCTCAAGAAACACATCCTATAACTGACCCACTATAAGAGGGAAGATATTATGTTCTACTCCCCCATCATCATGAAAAAGACTTTACACCATGGCTATGATCTCACACAACTTTCAGTGGATTGACCCTATAGATTCTTCATGGATGTTCCATTCTCCATGATGAATATAAATATCACCCTTTGGTGAAGTGAAACTCACTCTTATATGATAAAAATTGATGAGATCCAGATAAATGACCACCAATTTTATCCCTATTATTATGTCAAAACCCAAATTCTCAACCATGATAAAGTCCTAAAGAAGACAGTACCCAAAAATATCAAGGGTAAACTCTTTAAATTGTGGAATAGCCTCTGATTTCACCCATAACAGTTTATCAACCTGTATATCCTCATAAATAAAATATAGTACTATACCCAAATAGTTCAAAATCTCAATATTTATAAAAGAGAAATAATCACATGTATCAATAAATGCATCATGTTGTGGGAAGGTCATAAGAATCGTATCTATAATTATTGATATTCCATCCTCACTGCCACCTAGATTAAGTAGAACTACATGTTTTTTCCCTATATCTCTACCATGTGCTCCTGTATAAGTACAATGCACTACACTTCCCGACTAATTAGGTAATATTGTCCTAAAGTACCTCATACTTCACCTTAATAGAAATAGATAGTAAGGCTCTAACTACCACACTGATATGGGGTAGAAGATATCCTTCCCACACTATGAATCAACCTTGGTCATCCATCATCGCCTATCTACCAATGGTTACTATAGAACTTATATACATGTACCATCCTACCCTAAGATCATCACTCCATTGATACTCAAGGATACTAGAAATGAATGTAATCAGTTCGTCTTCATTGATAGCAGTACACCTGGTCTCTTCTTAAGAGGTTGGAACCCATCCCTAACTTCTCTATCTACTATCACCATGGTGAATGTTCCCATAATGTCCATTATACTATTTCAGTATGTACTACCCTATCACTGAATTTAAACCATAAAGTCACCACCAGATGACTACTTCAGGTTCCCCTCAAAAAATGAGATATTATTTTACTGCCACAACAAACTTCCTCTAACAGATGATTTTCACTTGGGATTTGAACAAGTATTTAATTCTTTCTTAAAAATGTTTGTCCATTTCATCATTATCTCATGTTAATTTCGACGCAAAACTCTATAAATTTGTGTGTCACCCATCATAATCCATCATTAACATTATCCTCTAATTTAAACATATAATCTCAATATCTCACTACTATCTCAATGTCTCTGATTAAAATTTCTCTATGAAATTATCCTAGATATCCTCCCCTACCATTCGAATTGTCTGGTCATCCTAAAGCTCAATATACCACCATCCCTTTTCATTCACTCACAACATATATGCCACCAGCTTGACCCACTTCTCTAGAGGGGTCTGTAAGTGATCTACTATCATCTGGATATACACAATCAATAAATCTACTTACTCAAGTGCACCCATTCTATAAAATGTGGATTCTTCTTCAACTCAAACTCCATCATCAACATAAACATACATAGAGATTCCCACCATGGGTTTTTCATTAAAAACTACATAAAGTGGGATAAATTCTCATGAAACTATTATTCTATACTATTTCTCGGAACCAAAGGGGGTTCATACCCCACTATAGGAGGTAAATTCTTGGTAATTTTATCATGTAACACTATTGGTAAACATCATTATGGTGGCATATTTGTACAATAAGAAATTCATCTTCATGGAACACATAAATCATTTCAATAAATTACAAGAGGGGTCACTACTATCCATAATATGATACTTCACATACACTATCCCAATAGTCATAATCATTATATGATCCTATCACCCAACCATCCTTATCATTGGCTATGGCTAACTCTAGGTAAGACATATTCCATATATTTCTCTTTCAATACTAAAAACAATAGTTTAACAGCGTTTTCCATTATTAGTGCTAGAAAAAAATGTTGATAAGGATTCCATTTATGAGTTCCATAATAAAGTTTGACAATGGGTAGCTTTTATTAGAACTTTTTTCTTTGATAAAATTTTTCCTTTATCATCGCTTTTTTATCCCTATTTAAGGGTAGCCTTTATCAACACTTTTCTTTAGCACTGATAAAAGGTAACCTTTATTAGAACATTATATTTAGTGCTAATAAAGGTTATCCATTATGTTTCATTATTTTTATCACTGCTAAATGTCCCTAAAAAAATGAAATAATTAAATGAATAAAATTTAAAAAATATTTAAAAAAATATATTTTTTATTTTCTTAAATAAATAATTTTTGATACAAATGAAATCATTTAATACAAAATATATAAATTAAAAATAATAATAATTAATATATATTTAATATATGGATATGAAATAATTAAACAAATAAAAATTAAAAATAAGTAAATAAAGAAAAATATTAATCATTTTATTAATAGATTAATTAGTGATAAAAATGAATAAATTTAACATACATATATATAAATTATAGATATTAATGAATAGTATATAGTAAATATATATGTAAATATATATATGAATATATATTATATTCTCTAAATATTATATATGTAATACAAAAAATTTATTCTTTACATTAAATACTTCATATATTTAATGAATAATGGATTATTATTAAAAATTAATATTAATTAAAAATACTGACTAATTTCATCAAGAAATAGATTTTATTTAATGTCATTTTATTTTTCAATTTAAAATATATCAAACATGTGTTATATTTATTACAAGAATATATACATCATTAATGATTTCTTATATACAATGTGCACACACAAATATTTATGCAATTAATGAAATCTTATATAGAAACACATAGCAATTATATTTATATAATTTATATAATTTATATTATTATTTCTACAATTTCATTATAACATGATAAATTTAATATATTATGTATTTTATCAGTAAATTTTATTGATTTAATAAAATTTTATTACAGTTATGTAATAATTCATTTTTCTAAATTTTTAATTTTTTTATTTCTTGGGAATTTAGTACTTTTAAATTAATTATTTTTATGTATTAAATTACAATTTTTTATATATTCAATATGTATTTATCTTTAATTCAATATATATACATTCTCAATATTTATTCATCTATAGTGGTGTACTGTAGTTGTAGTATTATTCATCCCGAATAGACTTTCGGGCCAATAGCCCTTCAGGGAGCGGTGACGTAGGCATGACGTGTCAGTGGTGACATAAGCATGATACAAGAAGGGCCTATGCACCATCCAATAGTGTTCATGCATGACATGTAATGGGTTTTGTGCCTATTATTCCTCCAGTCTATAAATATGTAATGTAATAATGTATCGAGATGGGTGGGTTATCCTTTGGGGGGCTATGAGATGCCTTTCATGGTTTTGTGTGTGAAGAGTGTGTGTTTTTAAATGAAATTATACCCTCAAGCATCTAATATAAATATAATAAATATCTTTTAATAACAAATATATTTACCATATTTATATTTAAATATATTTATTAGATATATTTATTTATTTATTTATAAAATCAATTATTTACAATAATAGTTATAAATCCTTCTTTGTGATAATGTTTTATACTGATAAATGGTCATTTTATTAGAGATTTTGGAGCACTGTTAAACCTTTATCATTTTCAACTCTAAAAAATAACTGTTAATGATGTCTTTTATCATCACTTATTGATTTAGCACTGATAAAACAAATATTTATCATCACTTTTTAGAAGCTCTGAAAAAATTGTCCTTATATATTTAATGAACCCTAACTATTCAGGAAATATTATTGAACTAGTTGTGAAACCAATTGTTTCCATGGAATCCACATGATTTCATTGCTCCTCCTCATCAAATCTATGCTTGAATGAAGACTTGAATCAACACTTGAATAATTCCAAGGAATGAATCCAAGGATCAAATGATTCAAGGGTCAATCAAATCCAATTCTTGGATGAATTCATTGTCTGGGATATCACTACATTCTCTTGACCAATCAATGCTTCAATACATGTAATGATATTTTCACATCCTCTTCACTGGTTGATTTCTTCTTTGGTAATATCTATTTGCAATTTTTTTTGTTCTTTATCTCTTGTTATTCATTATCCATTGTTGATTTCTCTTCTAGAATGAATTTATAATTTTACTTTTCTATGATTTTGGGTTTTTATTGATCCTTTATGGGCATTTCTTACTTCCTTGTAGCATATTAATAATTCCACACAGCGATTTCATCATTGTCATGTATTAAGTTAAATGTTTTGAACTACCTTCCATGGAAATAATACAAAAAATGTTTTTGATAAAATTCCACCCATGTTTTCTTTTTAATAAATAAAAACATACTTCATGTAATGATTTGTTGAAGTTGAGGTGTGGTTTTTTGGATTTTTTATATTTTGAATCTTTTGTGGTATTATATAAAGATTTTTATTTTATGTTAAGTGTCCTGCATTTTATTTTATTGTTTTGTATTTATATCTTATATGAACAGTCTTATATATATATATTTTTTTTTTGATATATATATATATGAGTGTGTTTGTTTGTGAACATATTATTTCATCTATATATTAATAGAGTCACATTATAGCTAGGATTCATTCAATAAAGAATATGATATTTTTTTTCTTGGTTTCAAAAATGAATTCTAAGAGAGACTATTAATGTATGTTTTTTAAATTTATGAAATTGAGGCATGTTTGGAACTTTTTATAATTAATTTGATTTTCACTTTTTTATTTTTAATAATACTGAATGAATTATTTTAAAAAAAGTAATAGTAGTATCAATTGTTATAGACGTTTGGAACCATTAAATGGTTTTTACAGAAAGCTATCATAATCTATAGATGTTTTCTATATTAATTTTGATGAGGTAATATTTTTTTTATTTTAAATACAAAGATCATAATGATGGTTATTTGTAGGATGTTTGAATATACAAGTTTTCGAAATGTTTATTGTCAATTGATATATTTTATAAAAATGATTTCATACCTCCCAATACTATCAAAATAGGGATCGTATACATCTTTGTGAGTAATGAGAGACAATTACAATGTATTACAAATTAGATTGTATGGGTCCCCATATGTATCAATGTATATTTGGTATTCCAACATGGTAGGCTAGTTTTCAGACTATAATAGTTTATAAATGTATGAAATCATCATCAAGCTTATAGGTGGTTCCAACCAAATTATGTCTGCAGTCACTTCATATGAAATTTTGGACTTCCCCAAGATTACATAAGTTTAATTTACTACTATTTAAATGTATATTATTTGTGAATTACTCCTAATCTAATATTGAACCATTATATTGTGACTGATTTTTTATATTTTTTAATTGGATGCATTAATTTATTAATCTTTCTTACTAATGTTTAATTTTTTATTATATATTATTCTATATAATTATTATTATATAGAGTAATATTCAAGTACCCTATAATTTTTCCAAATTCTATAAGAATCATCATTCAACAAAATATCAATTATCATGGTGAAAAAATTACTAAGGGACGTTATAGGGATTAATGATATTTTATATATCATTAATTCCAATGATATAATTCCATAGGCTATTACATCACATGTTCCAAAAATTATAATGGAAATTATCAAATTATATATATTTTGGAAGAATTATTAGAAAATATTTTGTGGTGTTGAATATTTTAGGTATACATGCATTGGTTCCACCCCTTGGAATATATAATTATAGTCCATATAAATAAAATAAATTGTTATTTATTGAAATGTTTTATCCATACATTTTTATATACTATAGTTGATGGAATGAGATATTTTTATTCTTCTTTATCATATTTTGGTTTCTTATTACTCATTAACTTCCTATATTATATTTTCATTTGTTTTGGGGATTTAAGAATGACTTTATGGATAATTTTAGTATTGATAGGAGAAGTCTTAGTTAGAGGATTGAATGTATTAAAAGTGGTATTTCTACTATAAATATAAAATTCCTATAGGCTGCCAGGATTCATATATCATAACATTTCCCTGCTAAGACCCCTTGAATCTTACAAGAGAACGTGTATACCTATAAAATATCACCATAAATAGGCCACATGTTAATGACTAGTTTTAATGGTGTTAATTCTCACAAAAAAGAGGTGTTACCTCTTTTTCTGAATATAATGATGTATAATAATCACATTCATCAACTTCATCCCACGAATAGTTATTATTACAATTTGTTTCTTTAGACCAATCCATCAACTCTTTTATGTTTCCTCAACTTCTATATGAATTATTTATCTAATATATGGATACTTATAGTAGTTAAAGAAACATATTTGTATGTCTATAAGAGATGGAGGATGTGTCTCAAACAACAAAATTAAATAATAACTATACAATAGAAGAATCACATGAGGATAGTTATCTATAATTTTAACCATTAAATGAATTCAGAGGATAACACCTACCATATGGAGTACTTATGTTCTTAAATTTAATCACTCATTTCCTTCAATGAATACTAAAATTATATTAAACAATCAAATATTGGAATTAACTTAATATAATTATCAATAACTTTCACCTTTGATGATGAATATCTTATGTGTATTTATCTATTTATTGTAAAAAAATAGTATGTTATGAAACTAAAAGGATGAAAATGAATCAAAAATGGATTCATTCTAATCATTCGAAAAAATTGGTTGAAGATGGAGTTAACGAGTTCATCAAGTTTGTAATAGAGTATGCATACGACCCTTCTCAAATCCTTTATACATGTTTACATTGTTGTTATTAGAGATAAATTAGTCCTTAAGTGTTTAAAGAATATTTCATTTGTCAGGGAATTTATTATATTTACAAATATTGGACTAATCATGGGGGAAAATGTTCACATTGATAGGGGTAATACTGAAATTTAAAGATAATTAAATTTGAATACTAGAGTAAATGATTATGGAGATCACATTCAAGAAATGATAATGTACATTGAATATTCCCTTCATGATTGTCTAATAAAGTCTAGGAAGTTATATAGTTGTTAAAAGATTTTATTTTAAACAGGTTTTACTAAATACAAAACATTTTATACTATATTGAAGTTATGTAATTTGAAAGCTAATAGTAGATGGAGTGACACAAGATTTAAAAAACTAGTTGGTCTTCTTTATGATATGATACCAAAATAAAAAAAACAAAATGTCAAACTTATGAAAGATAAATAATTCTATCTTCAATAGTCATGATCCTTAGAAAAATAAATGATCTTCCAAATGATTGCATATTGTTTCACAAGGATAATGAATCACTCATAAAATGACCGATGTTTGGCATAGATTGAAACAGGAAAAAATGAATCATGTCCTTTGAATGTTGTATGGTAATTTACCTTATCTCAGTGGTTTATAAAACTATATTGATGTTAGGAACCCACAAGAAAATTTATATGAAATATATATAGATTAATTGAAGATAGGAACCTATGTCATCCAGATGATTCTACACAATGCAATAAAACACATTATGAGTATCATGAATTTGATAATGAGTTAAGAAAACTTCATCTTACATTCTCTAGAGATAGAGTAAATCATTATTGTGTACAGAGTAGTACTCACATTACACGACCTATCATGTTGGTAAATTATAAATTTTCTCCATGGATATACATGAATCAGAAATACATCATGTTGTCTATACTTATATTAGGACCAAATAAACACAATATTGATATTGATATATTTTTTTCATTATTGATAAAATATATGAAGTTTATGTGGGATACATATTTTAAATTTTTTGAAGCTCATTTATGTGAATAATTCAAATTAAGGTTCAAGTTTTATGGGATGATAAATTAATTTACTTATTATATTAATTTATTATTACATATAATTAATCGAATGTTGGGATGTACAAATTGTGAAGAATTTATTTACTCATTTTGTTTGAAATATTTATCACAGACTATGTATTAAGACATTGAAAAGTTTTATCTTAGCCACATAAATAATGATCTTGGATGATATAATTAAATTGGAATATTGAACACGGTACAACTCCATATCCAGTAATGGATGACCAAAAATTTGATAAAGTAAATTATATTGACACTATTTTTGGTAAACCGTTTTTGAAAAACCTTAAGATAGCAGGTTGGACGAAGTGATCAATTTTATTTAAATTACTGTATTGGAATTTTTTTTACATCAAACATATTCTTGATTTCATTAATAGAAAAAATATATATTTCATAATGTAATTGGAACATTACTAAATTTTCTTGAAAAAATTAAAGATGTAATTAAGGCTGGGATGGGAAATATTATCATTGGGATAAGGGAATATCTAGCACTATTGAAGGGTAAAGGGTGTTATTTTCTTCCAATAGTATATTTCACACTATCATGATAAGAAAAAATTGAAATCGTCTTGTTTCGTTAATAGTGTAAATGTTTCAGATCAGTATTTATAAAATATGAATAATGTTGATTCAATGACTAATTTGAATTTATAGGGGCTGAAATCACAAGATTTTCGTGTTTTGATGCTAGATTGTATGTATGTTTCTTTCTATTTAATAATATCTAAATATTTATGGAATACATTAACCAAACTCTAGTTATTTCTGAAATCCATATTCAAAATATTCATAGACTCCATGAAGATTCCAATAATCAATAAGAAGGTATAAATCATGTTATGTGAATTAGATATGTTTTTCGTACACTCATTCAGTGATATAATGGTCCACTTGATGGTTCAATTGGTTATAGGAGTTTAACTATGTTGTTGTATCCATTGAAGATAGATGTACCCCATTGAATGGTATATAATAATTTTGAAAGGGTCTCTTAAGAATTAATGTCATTCAAAAAGTTTTATTCTAGAATGATATATTGATAATGAGTTAGTTGAATTATGTACAGATTACTTATCATATGATGAAAAAATCATTCACCCAAAGTATCATTATAGTGGAAACCTTATGGATTGAAGGATTTATGGAAGATTTGTTGTTACAATTACCTTCACAAAGTGAGACCAAGTGCACCTTTACATTTTACATATTTGTGAATATGTTGTTCTAAAAATTGAATCCCACAAATAAATTTTTAGATATTTTAATCCATCAAGGGAAGAATGATGGGTATAAAATACATATAATCTATAGTTTATAGAATGGATCTGAGATCATGTTTACAATGAGTTATTTGAAAATTTAAATTTAGCGGTCAAAAACCATTGATGACTAAATGTGTGTGTTGTCTGTTTAAAAGTGACATTTTAATAAAAAAAATCACTCACTAAAAAATGAGAAATTGTTATTGTAATGTATTAATTATTTATTAAAATGATTCATATGTCACCTGGGATGTGTAGGAATTATTATTATGTCAAATTGACACAAGATGTGACTGGTGTGACTCAAAGTGCATGTTTCTAGTTTAAAATTACATATTAGTAAAAAATAAATGTGATGTACTCAATAATGATAAAACACAATATTATTGTATTTATACTATATTAAAATGATCTATATGTTAATTCTAACTTTTATTAATTATCCTCTCCTCACTCAATCACATAGTGTGACCGGTATGACTCCATGTACATGTTTGTAGTAAAATTTGACATTAAATTTAGTATAAATTATAATTGAAATACTCAAAACTTGTTAAATGCATTTTTATTTTTCAAAAATGTATTAAAATTATACATAAGGGATTTTGGACTTGTATGAATCATCCACACATTAATTAGATACATGATGTGCACAGTAGGAGTCAAAGTGTCTATTATCCGTTTAAAATTGACATTCTAGTTCAAAAAATGTCACTCAATGAAAACTGGGAAAAACATTCATATTGACTTCAATTTTTTGTAAATTATTCATAAGTAATTTTTTATTAGTATAAATATATATCGCATCAAACTAATACATGATGTTACCTGTATGACTCAAATTATGTGTATCCTACTTAAAATGACATTAAATTAAAAATGATAATTAACATACTCAAAACCAAGAAAACAGATTCATATTGATTTAATATATTAATAAAATGATACATAAGTCATTTGGAATGTTTTTCAATCATATTCACCTCAGTATTATGCATAGTTTTATTGGTATGACGCCAAGTGAATCTTTTTTAAAATTGACATTCATTTAAGTAAAAAAGACAATTGACATGGTCAAAACTGAGCAAACCCATTTGGACTATTTTAATACTTTTGAAAAATGACCCATATGTCATATTCAATGTGTCAGATTCATACACACACCAATTTGATATAATATGCCAACAGTAATACTCAAATTGTCTATTATAAGTTTAAAATTGACAATTTAGTTCAAAAAGTGTCACTCACTAAAAATGGAGAAAATATCTTTCATTAACTTGATAATTTAGGAAGTCTATCCCCATGTCATTTTTTATGTGTAGGAATAATTCTCACATCAATCTGATAAAATATGTGACCATTATGACACAATGTGCGTGTTTCCATTTTAAAATGACATTTCAGTAAAAACTACAAGTGACGTATTCAAAACTAAGAAAAACATTTAGATGGTATTGATACATTATTACAAAAAATAATATGTATTTTCGAATGTGTTTGAACCATCCTCAGATCAATATGACACATGGTCTGACCAGTATGACTCAAATTGTGTATTTTGATTTAAAATTGATAGTAATGTTAGTAAACAAGATAACTAACATACTCCAAACCAAGAAAACTAATTCTAGTAGTTTTGATACATTAATAAAACAATCAATATGTCTTTTTTATGTGTATGAATATGTTTCTCATCAATCTAATATAGGATGTTCCTGGAATGACTCAATGTTTATATTTTCATCTTAATATTGACATTTTAGTTCAAAAAGTATCACTCACTAAAAATTGAGACTACACACATGCATTGTATTGATAATTTAGGAAAATTATTGATGATTGATTTTCAACATGTAGGATTATGTCACATATAAAACCGACACAATATGTGACCGATATAACTCAATATGTGTGTTTCTAGTTTGAATGGAATTTTATTAAAATAGGAAAGTGATGTACTCAAAACCTAAAAAATTCATTAGGATTGTTTTGATACTTTTG
This sequence comes from Viscum album, assembly GCA_963277665.1. Lineage (NCBI taxonomy): Eukaryota > Viridiplantae > Streptophyta > Magnoliopsida > Santalales > Viscaceae > Viscum > Viscum album. The sequence continues at coordinate 393,115,070 of OY728151.1, read as the reverse complement.
AAAATAAATCCATAATTTATTTTGTATCTATAGGAATTATCCATTCCACGATATGATGTATGATGTGACCCATATGAATCCATGGTAATATTTTCATTATATAATTCTCAAATCATTTTAAAATGTGCATCACATCTCCAAAGCGAAGAAAAAGATCCAAGATTATTTTCTCAATATTCTATCTTCTATTAATTATCCAATTTACTTATAATTTTTATCTTATACATATTTAGTTAATTTTCATAGATAAAATTCTAAAAAATGGATAGGAAATGGTGTGATGTGCCATAATAAACCACAACTCAATTTGATACATAGTGTTCTTGGTATAACTCAATGTTTAGCTAAAGGTTAACACATTATATTTAATTTATGTGTCTACATTACTACTAACAGAAGAATTTTTTTCATATATATGTGAGCTATATTTCTTACGCATGGGTTGTTTGTTTGGAAATTGCTTGAGTTTGGGCCAAAGTCAAAATATAATGTAACATTTATGTTTTTGAATTTATGAAATTATTTTTATGTACTCATGTAATTTTATAAATTAATGGTCGAAATGTATAGTATATAAGGTTTTTCCTATATTTATGTTTTAAATTTTATTTAATTTAAATTATATATTGGTTCTTGATTTTGTGAATGTCTAGTTGTTCTTTAGGTGTTGTAGTGGGTTGTTACTGCACACAACACTGGTTCTGCAATGTGATGTTACCGAACACTATAGCATTCCCCTTTAACAGTGTATTTAATATGATGATAAAAGGATAACTTATCATCACAAAATTAAATAATTATCAAATTTTATCCATTATCAGAATTTCTAAAATCACTAATAAAGGACCCCATTAACATCATTTTTAGCATTAGAAAAGGACCGCTTTATTAGTTATTTTTAGCACAGATAATGTCTTTGGGATATTAATCTCACTCTGGTATTTAGTGCTAATAATGAATATTCTTATCATTTCTAATGACATGTTTTGTAGTAGTGTTTCAAAACATACATTTGACACCATTTTAACATATTGAAATATTTAAATAGTTACTACATTATTATTAGGCTTCATTTTAACCACTTAAATTTTAATCTTTTAATTTGAAATGGTAATAGTCTATTTGTTTGGCACCACTAATTTTAAACCATAAAAGAAATATAAAATAACTTTATTTCCCAAAATTTGCATGGTAGGAAACATGATTCATGTCCTTAAAATATATAAGTGTGAATAGTGAATCAAGAATACAAAAAATTTTCCATACTGTCCCATGAGTAAAATATAAATGACAATAACATCACATAACATTTGTATCACCGGAGGATAAATTATATTCAACAATAACAGTGAACATCCAGAATAATAATCCTACATCGGCTTCTTGGTTTTTCCCCAATACATGGTTTAGATACTTGCACACATGATCTTATTACTAAGTTCAATAAAATACTAGCCTCTTGCATTCCTATCCAAAATAATAAATCAAAAAAAGGAACTCCTTGGATATAAATTTCTAATATCCTGGCATGGGTTCCACTAAAACAGTCACCCATACTAGTTCATTACATAACCTAAAGCATGTCTTGCTATATGATAGAGGCTTCCAACAAGCATAAACGGTATAATGGAATACATGGTGAGATTATAACATCTTTAGAAAATGAATTTTTTTTGGAAATCATATGAAACATCTTTATGATATAATAATCAAAAACTATGAAATACATAACCAAATCCTAAAACTGGGTATATACAATAATCCAATATGATATATATATCTTGTAATGAGAGTACAAAGTTACAAAAAATGAAAAATAATGAATGATAATATTCTCCTCACATTGGGTCATGATAACATGCATATTTCTCCCTCATACATGCTTCCCTCCAATTCAACCATCTAACACAAGTCCCCTTCAATTATCAAAACCTACAAACATGACTTCTACTTGGGTAACCAATGGAATCCCATGTTTGGAGTGAGTATAACTCATTACCACCCTAAAAAAAGAATCTTCAAAAACATTTGTTCTATCACCAGTGTGTGTAGAAATATATATCATAAATAAACATCATAGTGAAATAAATATTGTTCTTAATTAAATAAATATCAATTATACCCATGGGTACTCAGATCTCTCTGTAGAACCAACACACCAACCCCTACTTCAGCTACACCAGATGTCTGATCAATAAAATATAACAGGTTTAAAATTTATATCACAAGGGAATAAATTAATCAACTAAATCAAAACATTATACCTTGGAGCCTCAGTCTACGTTTCCACATCATGTATATTCCAGGGGAGCTTGGATCATTAGTCTAACATCCCAACCAAAACATGAATTATTAGGTCTTATATCATCTATCTACCGAAATGTGAGGATCCAAAATCCAACACACAAAAATGACATCAATAAATATTTTCAAGGTCCATCATCATTTACCTTTTATCAACCAACAAGAATAAGGGTGTACCTTTTCATTTAATAACATATGAATAGTTAAAATCTTTCAACACATTTTACACAATTCCATAACAAGTTTATTTTTTCTTTTATTTATAACCAAAACATTAAAAATAATTTTTAACCAATTTGTAACATTGAAATTCCCATTTATCCATTTATATCATTCCTCCTTAATTATCTCACAACCAATTTTACATTCCAAGTTTATCAAAAAACCATTTATAAAATGAAAAAATGATAGACACAATTAAAATTGGTTTAATATCATAACCATTCAATTAATAATATAAAAACTCAAATCCCGTGTTCAATGGAGTACAACACACCATGGGTGACCTTGGGCTCGATCTACTAATTCCCAATAGATCCAACGGGTTCCATGAAATGTAAAACACTTAATTTAGACACCCGATTTATCATTCGCTAGAAATGAAAAAAATTGTATAGTTTAACAACACAAATTCACAAACTACATACACATGAATAAGTATCAAAACTATGAGAAATACATTCATACCACCAACCTCATTTAGGTAGATGACCACTCATCCACCCAAGACCCTTCATTCGAACTAAAATGGCATCAAATTCAATATATAATACTCTCCTATAAGTATGGTTCATGTTATTTTATAGGATGGTAAATAACCCTAAAGTATTATCCTAGAAAATAGAATGAAACAGAGATTGAAACAGAATGATAGATTTTATTTACACCTAAAAATACACCAAAGGACTAATAATCAAGGGAGAACCACCCTCGGAGAGATTGGGAGGATTACACACACAACTCTTGCAGATGAATTAGAAGTGGAGGGAGAATCTAGTGAAAATTGTTTACATATTGGGAGGAAAGAACAATAATTTTACCAATTTATAATAGGTGTGTGTTTTAACAACATAGTTTTTTAAAACGTGAAAAAACCATGTGGTTCCCTCATCGAAGATGAATCCAAGACCAATAATTTTCTTCACAGCCTCCATGGTTTGGGAATCCATGTGGTAGCTATGCGGTTTCCTCTATCCAAGGTTCACAATACACATAGTCTTCTAGGAACCACACACAAGTTTTTAAACCATTAACCACTATCATATAATCTTCATAGTTATGGAGCATTATTAGTTTTAACTTCACGCCAATTGTGAAAAATGCATTGGATGGAAACCTTCTCCCATTTTAATATCTAAAACCCCTTGGAGACACCCAAAACATTCCCTACCCTCATTAAGAGTTCCAAAAACCAAACTAATGGATGATAAATAAAAAAATAATGAATAATGTGTATCATCAAAATACTGAAACCTTATACATGAAAATCAATCTTCTTCCCTACTATGTGTGTCCCAAACCATGGATCACAAAAAATATCACATAATCATCACCCCATCACATCATAATCAATAAACCATCAAGAAATTATATCCCATACATCATAAATTTAGGAAAATATAGAATATACTATGTCTGAAGGTAGATTAGGGAAGAGGGATCAGTCATCCATTTTGACCATCTATAAACAAAATGTTGAGATAAACACTTATAACTCTTGCCTTAATTTGATCATTAGTTAGTTTTTCTTATATGGTTGGTGATGTGTAATGAATATTGTGAATATATAATAATTATAATAGTCAGAAACTTTTTTACATAAGGTTATATTCAGAATCCACACTATTATCACTCACAAAAACCATTGCATCATTACTACCACTCACATACAACCACTAACATCACTAATCCATGAACCAACTCTTAAAATTCTTATTACATAGATGCGAATTTTTTTACTAGGTTTTAATTTCATTCATCATTACAATTTTTTTAATTTATATTAATAGGAAAAATCATTATTTATTCACATTTAATCTAAACATCATCATTTATTTTGAACACTTATTTTACCCAGTCAACATTATTTATTCAATAGCATATTAATTTTGATTACATATCTTTACACATTACCAAATTCCTTAATTTCAAACACCTTCCAAGCCATTAAAATAGTATAACATGGTCTGATACTCTGAATCCTTTCACTTTATAAAACACTACTAAAAAATGCCACCATGAACCGAAATTGTAACAAGAGCACCATTATTCCACAAAAATATCCATAACTCTACTAGAATAGTCACATGTAGACCAATCATTCACTATTGAAAAAATATCCACAACCCATGTTTCCAACAAATAATAACAACTAACCAATACCCCCACTAATAACACCAAATAAACCTTACATAATATAAAAAATTGTAATCATTTTTTAACATCCTAAAATTCAACAACTTATTAATCATACGTTCATATAAATGTATAATTTTGATATTTAACTCCAACGCCATATTTATATATTCTCACACAACAATTTCATTAAAAAAATAAGTGGTTAACGTATTCTAAAATTTGATTCTAACATATTAATAGTAGCATGGAAGTTCTATAATAATATAAACCATTAACCAATTAAACAAGAAATACAATAATAACATAAGAAATTTTTATCACAAGTAAATCACTCATTTTTTCCATTTAGAATTCCTTAATATGATTATTAAGAAACTTAGGTTAATAAAGACTATCCATGTAATGAAATATGGTTTTTTTAATCGAATACCATCATATAAATAAATATGTATAATCTTTAAATCCCATAATACATTGGAATATTTTAATAACTCAACATAAGAATGATAAGAAACTAGTGCTCAAACCCCAACATACTTGAAGGGAAATACAACAATACATTTTCATATCATTCTATCATTAATGAAATGGCCATTTAATCACAAAAAGGAAGTATCTATATACCCCTAAACTCTATGAAACATGGTCAATGTGAATTTATTGTAAATTAGTGGAAAATAGGGAGATATACACACCTTATATGAAAAGATCTTGATCTCACAAACTAAATAATCAATGATCTTCCACCTGATGATAAAGGAAAACTAAAAAATAACATAATTATGGCCTAGGGTTTTGTAGAGGTCAATGTATTTGAATGGAATCTAAAGAGGTACTCAAATTTATACATTATTAAAAAAATTAAATAATGGAGATGTGATAGAGGTCACTATTCCATAATAAAATGCAGATCCAAAAATAAGAGTATGATACCTTACCAAATGATAGGTTCAATCTTCATTGAAAATACAAAATTTAATTAAAAACAAAATGTGGCCAAAATGATCACATTGCAATCATTAAAATCTTTTGGATATTGGTGTGATCCTAAATCTTTTCTCCTCAAACTCAACACCTCTCAAAAAGGGACATGGAAGGATGAATATCCTTACACAGTAATAAAACAAAATGAATAAATAGAAAAGTTATACCACATGGGACTATAAAGTATAGAAAAACGATCATTTCAAAATTTTCCTTAAGTAAGATTAATACATGGGGTCTTCAATTAAGACTGAACAAGGAGTCCTTTAAGAAATAGTAACCCACAAAATTTCACACAATAAACCAGACCCATTATGTTGTAACTTTTTACATGGAAGATAAAATCAATTGATTTCTATTCCACAATCAAATACATGTAAAATTTAACCAAAAGTCTATGGGACTCTTCACATTCTAATAACTTATACAATTGTTCCAAAAAAACTAATGTGCTTCCATTGTTTCCATTTTTACTTTTTGTGGACGTAATTCCCAAATCTAGACGATTATTAAGAATAAAATAAAGAAAACATGGAATGTGAATTAGTTAAGAGGATTGGTGTTTGGACTCATATCATCTTGTTTTGGGGGGATATTTCGTACTCCAAGTCTCTTTTATTGATTTACAATATGTTTATGAATAATTCCAAAATATTTGTTCTGTAAAAGTTACCATAATAATAGTGAGTGATCATAAATATGATTTTACGTAAACACATATATATATTAGAGATTATGCTTATTTTTATAGTTAATATTGGATACAATGGTTTAAAAACACATAGATAGAAACTCAATACTTCATCACATTCCAGGGAGGTGGTTCTGTGTCTATGGTGTTGGGATTGATCCCCTAAGAAGAGATTCCTATGAATCCCTTTAAAGGGAATTATAAATCATCTAGTTGAATGATGCTTAAAGGGAAACTTCATAAAATTTATAATCATTTGAAAAGGATCATGTCATTATTTTTATGTCCATGCATCCATCACAACTTTTAAGTACATTAAATTCATATAAATTTGACTAATATGTGAAAGGTTACTGGAAGATAAAAGTATGAGAATATAATACAAGATACCCTTTCTGGTTATTCTCATAGAGAATATATCCATTTGATAATTTTCAGTGTTTCATAGGTAATATAGATATGTGATATATGTATCTAAATTGATCTATGGGAATACAGCCCATTAATCAAGATTGTGGACTCATCAAGAATATGTATAAATGATAAATGTTCCCAAAACATATATCCTAAATGTAACAAATTTTGAGGTAATAAGGAATTTTTATTAGTGGAGAAGTATATTAAAATTATAATAAATAATTTGTTCTATAAAGAAAGGTTTATAATTAATATTTCTCTAATTAAGGAGTATTCTTGGATTCATGGTTACAAAGGGAATAATACCTAGGGTAAATATGATTTTGGATGTTTTTATGTTTGAAACTCAAAGGGGTTTTTTATGTATCAAATTAAAAAAAATCCCATTTAATTTGAGTTACAATGTTTTAAGTTCATGTGACAATACTCCACCATGTAGTTTGAAATCATGGGGGTAATGAAATTACCTTTTAGTTTTATTTCATGTGACAATAAAAATTGGGTCATGAAATGGGTGATAAAAAAGGATTGATTGGGCCTTATGTATGGGTGTCTCTAATGATAATCCTTATATGGAATATTTACCTTTCATGGGATTATGGATTAGATGGAAAATTAACCTTTAATGAGGATTTCATTGAGAATAGGGCCTCATGAAGATGATTTGAAGAGTACACATGGGAAACCCTAATATCGATGTACTATGATTATTGATGTCTCTTGGTGATGAAATAATCAATTGGAAAATGGTTGGGGATCACTCCAAAAGAGGATACCCAATGAGGATGAGATTATGGATTATTCATTTTCCACCGAACCACTACCCTGGTAAAACAATAATGGATGTTACATAAGTAATTCTCTCTCTCCATGGTTGATTATTTTTCAATGAGATAAAAAAATCCATGAGAATTTATTTGCGGCTTACACCTAGTGATGAAAATTATTCCATCATGGCTCTTTGATTTGAATAATTTTTGAAAATTCAACAATTTGGTAGCCCAAATGGATATCCAATGATATGAGATTTTACATTTGTGTCCACAGGGTCAGAACTCCTACTACTAAGTTGATGTGTGATTCTAATCACCCAATGGGTTCAATTGATCTATGATAACAGCCTTGGAAACTACCATTATCAATGGATTGGATGATCGAAAAAGTATTTTCTAATGTTCATGACAACCTCATCATGTGAATTTAATTTTTTAAATGATGAAATGATATTTGGGTGTCTATATAGGTTTCTTGGTTAAAAGTATATTCCACTATTGAAATTAAAGTGTACACAAAACTGCATTATAGAACTTGAAAAAGGGGGGATCTCTTTTGTAGAGGGCATGGGTGAAGAGGATAACAAAATTTTAGAGACACGATGGGTATTTACCATAGTTGATGTTAGATTTAAAATTAAGGGCTCTAACTAGTGGAGGAATATGATATTGTGGTAACTCTACCTAGTTTATGGCTAAGTGAATGTACAACCTTTCACTAGTAGATGGAGGATCATTCTGCTTAGCTCTAGTAGTGCGATAATAAATTTTTTTTCTTCATGATAGTGAAGATAGAAGAGAAAGGGTCTTTTCTCACCTTAATAAATATCTAAGCAAGGGGTTACACATTTCTCTAGTGGAGAGGTAAAATAAAATGCTCACCCCAGTTAAGGAAATGTTAATAGGTCCATCCTTTTTGACACCTGGGGAATATTTTCATCCACATTTTTAGATCTCATAGATATTTGGTTGAGGTTACCCTTGGTATGATTCTTTTCCAGGGGATAGAAACAAAATGCATATATGTTTTTTCATTTTGGGTTCCTTCACCATCATATTTGACAACTACGAGATAAGTGGTTTCTCATCATGTTTTTCTAGTGGATGGATTCATTACCCCCCCCATTTTTTCTAATTCCATTATGTTTTAAATATAAATGATACTTGAATGGGGTACTAGAGGCCTTGGTGAAGGGTTCTCTGAGTGTATCTTCATATATCAAAGTATTAAAAAATGTGTGCCCATATGGGATCCAAAATTGTCTACTTAAAAAAAAAAATGTGGGATCCATGATCATTTGAGTTGGGTGGATGGGAAATTTCATGAAAGAGTATATCTGCATATGAACTAGGGTCATGACCTAGGAATAATGGCCAGGGAAAAAGAACCTGGACATGTAGAACCGGGGACGAAGACATCGGTGTGTAGACCTAAGAGTCAGGACCTATGCATGGGTATCTTTGTGTGATGACCTCATTATGAAGACCTGTGTATGAAGACCTAAGTGTGAGGACGTGATCTTGAAGACCTAGGAATAATGACTTGGGCACAATTACCTAGGAAAGAAGAGAAAAACAAAAATACATATGATTGAATACCTGTGTATGATGAAATGAGAATGGTAATTAAATTCAAAAAATATTTACAATCAATCAAATGTAAATGGCTATACCTTCGGATCTGGGTGTATGTGTTGGATCAATGACCAATCAAATCAAATAATATGAAACAAACTATTCCCAATTATATTGAGTTACCCACTATATTTTTTTTCAAGGAAAAAAGTTTTCAAATGACCCTCAAAATTGGTTTTATGGTTTTGTAACCCATTATTGTAAAGAACACATAACATTAATTTCTTACTCAAAATGGAAGGTTCTCACCCCCATGTCACTAAATTGGGTGAATTGTTTTATGAAAATTCATCTCACGATGTTTTAAAAGTCATGTTTAATTTTGATATTCTCTTTGCATCATATTTGGGAATTGAAACAATCATTTAATTGAAATTGGCAGAATTTTTATTAATGAGTGTTGTATCATCGATTACAAGGAAAGGGTCCTAGAATAGATTATTCGGTTCCAATAATACAAACCCTAATTGGAATTTTTTAGAATGAAAATATTATAATTTAAATGTAAAAAGGGTCACATTATGATATTACTTGAACAAATGGAAGGATTGTGATACTGAAAAATAGTGGGAGGAAATTCATTAAGATGACATTCTTAAATTAATGTTTTTTTGTTTCCTTAACTTATCAATTCATGATATCCTATAAATCTTCTAACACTAAAGTGGAAAATAGATTTAGTGGCGGATTATTTTCATGAATGATTTAAAAATAGCCGCTAAATGGTTTTAATGTTTTTAAAATTTTTCAATGTTTTTTTAATTAAAATTAATTTTAGCAGTATCTTGTTTACAAAAATGTAAAATATATGTGGTTTTTTTAAAACCACCATGAAATAATAGTCCTTTTAAAAATATTGCAGTGAAATATAGGCCATTTTAAAAAATTGATGCTAAATTAAAGGAAGATAATTAAAAAATAATATATTTAATTATGATTTATTTTTTATTATTGACTCTAATATATAGTTTCTTATTTAAAATTTTAATCAATTATAATTTTTTAGTTAGTAAATAATTATAATTATTAATTAATAATAATTTTTAATTTAAAATAAATCTTAAATAAGTTGAAAATTATACTTCTACATCAAATGACCATAAATTTTGATCCGAGAGTCCATTGTATCTCCAAAAGCTATCAAATCAAATCATTAAAAATGAACTAAAACAAAATTATATTTAAATTTTTACCAAATGAAAGATTAAAATTTATTATAGATTCATCAATAGTTATAAATGAAACATTAACTTCAAATGGCCAAAATTGTTGATATGGGTGTCTGTTTGAGCACTACCACATAAAAAATCATAGCCTGCGACGAGCTCTACGCCCTTATGATCAGAGAAACATTGATCTTGATTTTTCAGGACAAAAAGGCCATAAATGCCTCCAAAACTGAGTTTTTTAGTTGGAGTGTCATGGTATTTTAACATTTCAAGGAATTGCAGCATTTTTTAGCTGGCTTTTATTGTCATTTTCTATGAGGAATGAATTTATTTTCATGTATTATATTCATATTGATATTATGGTTTTGACATTTTATAAGTTTTCAAAATTTAATAAATCACTTTTATAGATAAATATTTACATATAAAGGTATTTTTATACATATAATCCATATTGAAATAAATATTTTTTATTCATTTCATTTAAAATAGATAATTATCAATTTTATTGACATCATAAAAATGAATTAATTTGTATATATATACCTATATAAGTAATCTTTAAATATATACATGTGTGTGTTAATAAACAACCTATATTTATGTGTATTTTGTAATATATGTAAATAACTGCATATATATGTAAATAAAAACTTATATTTGTAAATATTTTTGATGTATTTTAGAAATATAAATATTTACTTGTGTGTTAACAATAATATGTGTATACATCATATATAAATTTATTTTTATATAAATATATAATTATCAATAAATATTGTATATAAATAAATTTATAGTAAAACTATTTTAATATATACTTGCACACATATATTAATAAATAATATATATACAAATGTTTGTGTATTGATAAATAGATTTATATTTATATTTATTTTCTAGTATATGTAAATAAATGTTAATATAGAATATATTTAAATAAACTAATGTATATATTTGTATATCATACACATTACATTGATTTACATTCCTATTTATTTGATGGTGTTGCATTTTTTGTGACTTCCCCTCTTTTGGAAGTTTATTATCTATTATATATAATTTTTATAGGAATTTTTGAATATTCATGTATATTCATATACATTTGTAAATATTTATAAAAATATATTATTATATATTTTTAAATCTTATATTTGTAAATATATATAAAAAGATATATATATTTACTTATGTGTCTCTGTGTATATATATATTAATATACAATTATTATTTGAGTGTTTTTATATATATTTATGTAAAATAAATGTGTTTTTATATGTGTTTATCTATATATATATATATATATTTATTGTTTTATAATTAATTATAAATTATTTATTATTTATTTAGTTGTGATTTTTAATATTTTATTGATTTATTATTATTTATTATTTCTAATTTATTATTTCATTATTTATTTAATATTGATTTATTTTTATTTATAATTTATTATTAATTAAATATTTATTATTAATTTATTTTTTATTAATTATTATTTATTTAACATATATTCATTAATTATTTGTTAATATTTTAATATTTTAATTATTTAATAGTTTATTTATAATTATTTATTTATTATTTATTTATTATTTGTTTTTTTTTATTTCAATACTATTTATTTGTTTCTTATTGATGTGTTATTTGTTTATTTTTCATTATAAATTTATAATTTTATAATTTTATTATTTATCTATTATTTTTTTTATTACTTATTTATTATTTATTGTTTATTGTTTATTTTTTAATGTATTATTTAATTATTATTTACTTATTATGTATGCATTAACTATTAATTATTTTCTAAATAATAATTAATTATTTATTAATTTACTAATATTTTATTACTGTAGTATTATTAATGTCTTATTTATTATTTATAAATTTTTATTTATTTGTTCATTATTTTTTTTTTAATTTTTTTATTTATTATTTTTTTATGATTTATACATTAATTATTAATTTATTTTTAATTATTTTTGATTTTATTAGTAATTTATTATTACCATATTATTTATTACTTATTTATTTTTTATTTATTTTTTATTTATTTTTTATTGAAAATTTATAATTTATAATTTATAATTTATTATATATTACTTATTAATTTGTTCTTTAATTAATTTAATATTTATACATTATATATGTATTATACATTATACATTGTATATTATATATTATATATTATATATTTTTTATTTTTTATTTAGATTTTATTAGCATTTTTACCAATATTTATATATATATGTGTGTGTATAAAATTCTATTTATTCACCACATAAGGAGCCTAATGAGGTGGTATTGTCTTTAGAGAATAACCAAGATGTAAGGGGTTCAAATCTCACCCAATAAAAAATTTATATATATGCAATATACATGCATCTTCTTTTGCATGGTAATAAATAATAAATAATAAATATATTATTTACATGAATTAACAAAAAATAATAGAATAATTATAAAAATAATTATAAAAATAATAATAAAATAGTAATGATAATAAAAAATAAAAAATTATTAATTATTAATTATTAATAGTAAATAATAAATTATTAATAATAAATAATAAATGTAGTATAATATTTATAAAATAATAAATAATTATAAAAAATAATTATAAAAAAATTAAAAATTAAAAAAAAAATAAAAAAATAGTCATAAAATGATTTAGTGGTGGTTTAAACCAAAACTAAATGATTTCCTTGATTTTAAAAGACCATCGCTAAATCATTTTGCAGTGGTTTTGAAAACCCCAGCTAAATGATTGCTGACACAAGATTTTGCGGCAGTTTTTAAAAACCATTTTGAACCAATTTACTAGCGGTTTAAACAACCATCAATGCCTATTTAGTATAGTGTGAAGAGTATTAATAGGATTACCGAATCAATCTAAGCATTGAATTTTTATAAAACAAGGTTAATTAAGTTCTCCAACTTCATGAGCCCATGGGATTTTCCTCCCAGGCATGTCCTCACAAGCAGGTAGGCATATATACCATCACCATACAATATTGTTTGTATATTAGGATGGAGAAAATTTATTCCTCTTGGACATGTGTTCATGGATTGGTATAGTCGTATGTGCCATCACTATAACATTAGAGTTAATTTATTTGGATACAGATCTGATTTCCTCCTAGATATGGGATCACAAGCAGGAACTCGAATATGTAACATCATCACAACACTACATTTGGTCCTTTGGATTTGAATATGGATGACTTAATATGGTCAGTATAATGAAGGGGGAATTTAGTGTTTGGAATCCAGTGTTCAATAGGGCTCAAACATCCAAAAATGACATCTTCTCGCATTTTTTTATGGTCAATTTTACCAATGTATGGGTTGAATAGAAACATTCTAAAAACATTTTCTTGGGTTAAGGTACCCAGTGAGAACAACTTGACTATTGTTGGGATCATATAGTTGAACCTGGAAGACTGGTGTATTTTTATCCCTTTGTTTTATTCTCTTTCTTATTTTTATGCTATCCCCATCATTTTCCAAAGTCCAAGATGGTGGATATTTAGATGGTTGGAACATGGATTTTCCTCATGTTATCATTTATGGGGTTTCAATATAAAAATTTTTATACCTTTTTTTCCTTTTTAGAAAATCATTTATTCCCATGCCACAAGAGGCTCGTACGTAGTGAGTAGAGACTATACTTTTCCCAAGACTCCCTTTCTAGGTTTTAAGCTCATGAGTGATTTTCCACATATCATTGAAAATTTATGGTCAGCAATGTTGGACTAATATTGTTTGTTTTTAAGGTTGAATATCCTCGTCCAATAGTTGTTGTATTCTATATAGAAACATGGGCGAGGAAAACCTAATGTTACGAAAGAGACTAGTTTGACTAATGTAGATAATTTTGGGAAATGTACATGCTATTTAGGGCCATGTTGGTTGGAACATAGAGTTGATATTTAAGTCCATGAAATATTAAACAAATAACGATTTTGTCTATGTACCAACTGATCATTAACAACATGAAATAATGGGGGGATCCAATACCAATATAGAACACCCTTAAAATAGGGGAACATTTTTTATGGTCGTGACGCATGGACCAAGGTGTTGGGCATTTTTGGGTCCTGAAATGAGGGTTGATATAAGGATTAAGATTCATATTTCATACTTGTTCTTTGGAACATGGGTAAAATACATGAATTTATAACTTTGAAATTATTTTAATCAACTTGACTACTTGGACTACATAATTTGTAAACCATAACTCAAAATCATAGAATCAGAACATGATGGTATAAAACATATATACAGTGGATGACCATGGACCAAATTTAAATTATGGGTTCATCTGTGAAGCTATCATGGTATAATAATATTAGAGGACCTTCTACAAATGGTGAAAATTTCACTATTCATCGTGGTCGAATATATGAGTATCAATGAAAATTTCAAAATAGAGGCTTACATTAGATTTTAATAAACCTATTATCGATAACCAATGAAATGTTCGTGAAGATTAAAACACATGGGTAATTATATAAGAATATTGATAAAAGTTATTCAAAAAAATTTTGAGCACCCCATAGGCTATTCCACCATATATTGAGAAAACAATGGGGTGAAGATATATTTCAATAAATTTCATTTAATTTTTCCCATACCATTGAATCTGGAGAGCACATATTGGATTTTTATAAGCCCATATAATGGCCAATGTGTTTTTTGTTCCTTATTTTATTAGATCTCTATAATTTTCTTAGCTCATGAAAAGTATGACCTAATGAGTATAGTATTTCATATTTATATGATTCCTTTTATGATTTTTCAACCTGATATGTTTTATACCTTTTTTATAAATTTTTTAACTATAATTAATTTTTACCAAAATTTTATTGGGGTTTATGTTTTCCAAGATTTAACAAAATTTTATTGGGTTTTAAGGTCAGATAGAATTTACCAAAAGGTGAAATATTATAACTAACAATGTCATTTTGAACCCCATCATGAATTACGTGCCTATTTCTTGTATAGATCATTTTGAATGGGTATTACAATATTATAATTTCATTGTCTGTGGAATAATGGAATGTGAGATAGACTATGTGTCTTGGGAGAAAAAAAAATAAACATGAATTGACAACCCATTGGAACTATAAACCATCTCAAGGATGGGTGGAGATAGTTTAAGTTCATCATTTTTAGAAAAAATATGGGTGGAGTTTAAGATCATTAATCATTGACTGAAATGGTCGGATAACCTATTGAGAAAAGATAAAAAAAATCATTATGGGAATTAGTAAACCAATTATAATATAAACATTAATAATGTTAAATTGACATTGTTTATGTTCATCGTAAATAGACCATAGATGGGGGTGTGTGATAGGAAAACCCATATGGGACATGAGAGATTAAAGAATTAAAATGCATTTAAATGGGGAATAGAGAAGATTTAAATCATGATATATAGTATTTTTTTCAATAATTTTGATGAGTTTAGTATTTAATGGATGATCTATGAACAATAATCAAATGATGGTTTGCATAAAATTTTAATAAAATTTATACAATGGTTAATGGCCCTTCTCTTTAAGACAAAAATTCCTTTGGTTTTTAGGGAAATATATAGAGTCCCCAATGATCATTACCAAATATAGGTGTCCCGTGGAGTAATACATGGCCGTTGTAAATATTTTTGAAAGGATTATGGTGGTTCAATCACTTATGTCATGATGTGTCTTATATGGAAGGAAATGTCCAAGTGGTGGTTGGAACGTAACGGTCCTGAAATAACCATGATATGTATTTTTCATGATAATGAAAGGATAATGGATAATGTTAGATGATATTTGTATGGGCCTTAGATAGGATATTTAAGCATCACTTCATATCCTTTAATATGGGAACCATGCCATATGTATTTTATATAACATATGGTAGGGGACTTCTTAGGTCCTGGTATGGGATTGGAAGCAGAAGAATCTCATTTTATTTAATCATGGGATTATTCTATTTCATATCCGAGTATAGATATGGTGATTCCAAACACTAGTGTTGTTTTGAATAATGGTAATTTTATCAAACATTATGATCAAACATTTTCTTCCACCGTAAAAGAATCTAAATTTTATTTAGGGTATTCAGCTCATATAGAATATAATTTTTTATGTTCTTTAATGTCTTATAGGATAGAATACACATTGTTTGGTAAAATTTCAAATGACTTGGACTTTTTAAATTGGGGGAATTTGACCTATGTTGAGGTTTATGAATGTGCACCACATACTAAGGTTTGATCACCAAGCTAACTCATTTTTAGAAAAAAATGAATTCATATTAGTGTTATTTTCATTAAGGGAATCCCATTTAGGGAAACATGATGCAAATAAAGGGGATAAAACCTCGATATTTAGTAGGAATTATGATAAGGATTGTAGCAGGTCCTAGGATAAGAAGTCTTGGTGTAACTATGTATCCTAAAACATCATGAATCAAGGAACACATATTTTTATAATATAAAACATTTTTTCTCAATGTGAATCAATATACTCAATAATAATTCTTACACAGATCAGTCTGTCATATAAGGATAAATATGTATTATAAACCAACTAACCCAAACATATTCAAGTATCATGTATATTGGAATTGTATATCATGTTTATTAAGGTAAATTGATAAGAAAAAAAATTCAACATTTTACGGTCATGTTGTATGGACCATGGTTATGTAATTGTAAATACTGTATTGAGGAAAAGTATAAGATGTTGAATTTTTACCCTAGTGAAATCTAATTCATAGAAAATATGAATCCACTGAAAATTTCTACACATACCTAGATCTTATGTAGGGGGATTAAGAGTGATGAGGATTTCTAGCTAGGCCTAGGATTGGAGATCATAGTATCACTAAATATCCCATCATCTAAGAATCAAGACACCTAAATTTCATAAAAAAACCCCTATAAATATATTTATTTTGAATTGGGGTTGCTAAATTATTGTAGTAAAAAATTTTTATGGATATAAACTATATTCTAGTAACCCTTACATAAATTTTTATCATACAAATAAAATATATGAAACCCTTACATAAATTTTGAGGATGATAGGTCCCATGGAATGGACCACTATAATTAGTTTTATATAGTTCAAGGCATAGCTACTGTTGTTCCAATTAACATCATGTGATAAGTACTCATGTGATCTTTAGTTTAGGGTCATATGGTGAAGAAATTATTATGGGATTTTTTATATAGATATTACCCATTCCTAAAACAAAACATATTCACTATGGTGTTTACCTTATTGATGGGCACCCAATATGAATGAAATAATCATACCATTAAGAAAATGTGGGGTATTAGAGTTTGAATTTGTGGCTAGGCCTAGGATTAGAGATCTAGGTGTCACTAAATCCATTTTACTGATAGTAATTATACCACTATAATATTAATAATTTGAATTTTAACTTAGTTAAATCCAAAATATGGATCAAAAGAATATGCTCGACGAACTCTTACAATGATCTAACTCTCTATCCAGGAGAATTGGATTCACATATCATACCAAACATTATAAGAGATTGTGTATGGTAGAACATATGAATTTCAATTTTATGTTATGTTTCTAATACAAGATTTCCTACCTTTAAACATGAATTATCTCAATTATTCTAATCAAGGAAATAAACTATAGACTCTAAGATCATGGGATTCACACTCATGAAATATAACACGTCAGTTGTGGTTGTTATTATGAATTCTTTATCATGTAATGAGAAAAAAACACATAATGTTTAATTTCATGTAACCAGGATGTATGTTCCATATAGTTACCAATCTTACAACTTGGACATAGGTCTTTCATTTTAACATATTTCTGTAAGGATTTCTGTATAAATAATTTGCACAAATCAGATTCACGTGTAAAATATCAATAACTTATTACTAAACCCATAACGGGTGACAAGATGGGAATGAGTGGGCTTAATAACTTGAATAAAATGGGTGGTTCTCTATGAATTTTTAGGTGGGTCCCAAATAAGGTATCTATGCATCATTACATATCTAGAAGAATCAAGAACCAATAAAAACATAGTTCTAATAGTACTAAACTTATATAGATTAGGATTCACTTAAAGGTGGGGAATTTGTTCACTAGGTTCCCAATGGAATATTCCCCATCAAGTTGTATTGGGTCAGGTTAAATAGATATATAACCTAAACAATAAGGGGTAATTTGAATAATGGGGTTTATTTTTTTCGTAGAAATGATTCATGGATGAATAATCATATAATGAGGATTTTTGATACATAAATCATATATAAGGTTATATATCCTCCAAAATGGGATACTATGAGCCATTTTAGGTTCATGTAGCATGGTCCATATTTCGTGAAAATTAATATCATGTTGAAAGGACACAGATGGAATATATTATAAAATCATGTCACCAAGATGTCTTCCATGTATTTTCAAGTCATGCAGAATTGAATTCAAGTAATACATTTTATCATGTTTTCATGTGTTATTTAACTCATTTTGGTGTTTTGAAAAGTATTTCATGAAAAAGATTAATTTTTTTAGTTGCAATGAACTCTCTATCCATTTTAATTAATGAGTATTCTTTGTTAGGTTGTACCTTATTAATGAAAAAATGTCACTCAAACTTTGGTTCAAGCCTTTGAGTATTCTTCTTGGGTATCATTAGAGCTCTAAGATATTTCACCATTTCTACTTATAGGAATTAAAGGGGATTAAAATACTTACTAATTTCCCATAAATTCTGATTATGATAGATTTATTGGTTTTTCATTATGCACGTCCTTTTCTAATTGATCTTCTCTAACTTATCAAGATGGATTTCACACCACAAATCTTTAGATAATTGATTATAAATTGAAATGTGAAGTGGGGGAAGTTGAGACTTGATGAGTATGGAAACCTCCATCTCATATACATGTTAATATGGGGTAACTTTCAATGAAATATGGGTTGTTTCGAAATAATACCATATATTTTGTAAGAGTTTATCATGTTTGGGAATTTTATCCTTGTACACAATCTTATAAAAAAATTTATATAGGGTCATGTTGAAACCCATTTTCTATGTTTTTTGCAGTATTTTTTAGATGGATGAGTGGTTATTCATGATATTATATTTCTAATAATTAATTTTGAATTCATAAGAATTTAATTTTTTGAAATTACCATCAATATTTTGTTGGGTACGCCAAATTTGGTGATGATGTTATCCTTATTGAAGTTTACAATAACATTTTTCTATATTTAATAAAATGATATATAATTATCCATATAGGGAAGAAATTAGTTCCATCATGTATTAACCTCAATTTTTTTATTCTAACTCTTTCTATTGGGGCACATAATGGGTGTGGGAAAACACTTTTCCCATAGAATCCTCTATATTTTTCTTCCACCATGAAATGGTCATGCATCCTCTAAGGTGGTTGGATACCCTGCATTCTATCCTTCTAAATTTTAATGGGATATATCATAATGTTTGGTGATTTTTTCTCTTTTATAAGAACTGTTTGATGTGATGTTGGTTTCTCCTTCTGTGGAATCTCCCTAGAGTTTATCTCCCAGTATAGGTCTCCCTCAATGATTTGATTCATGTTTGTAAATCACATCCCCATAACCATCTCAACATAGAAAAAAGTTAATTACTCTACATATATTGTGATAGGTTGGCTACCTATTGTAGGGAATTGTAATAAATCTAGTTTTTTTGTATTATTACTTTGGATATTTCTATTCTTCTATAATGATTTTTCTATGGAATCGGGAAAATTATTTGGTGTAAAAAGACATAAAAATTCAATATATTAAAAATACTAACATATATTAAATCATGTGCACACATATTTTCTAAATAAATGGTTTTTCTATTAACTGGGAAATCATGTAGGACATCTGAAGCCACAAATTATTTAGAAACATGGGTTTTACCATAGTGGTGATATAATATTTTGTCAAGGTTGTTTGTTTTGTTGAATGAGACCATTGTAGAGTTCATTAATTAATTAAATCATTTATATATTTGATTTATTTAATTGATTTTAAAACCATTTCATCACTATAAATATTATGTTATGGAAAATGTCCAAAGTCATCCACATAATTAAGGAATATTGAAGAGGAGGGTGTGTTCTTCATTTTTATTGGATAAAATAGATCAAGGATTTATGATAAAAGGATCAAGGTTAATGATGAGAAAGATAGTGGCTATGGTGGGATCATTTTCTTCATCACTAGTGGATGTGTTCTTCTCCAATGATTGATCTAAACTCATGGTTTGACTCATTATTTTATATATTCCCTAAACATTTTAAAATTGATAATCTTGGATATAAATCTTCTTTTACTTTGCTTAGATGGTCAGTCTTCACATGATCTAGTTTATATAGCTTTTTCATTTCACCAAGTATTTCAACCTAGTTTCCATGATTATATATCCTTTTTTTAGAATGCATCAACCAATGAGGGTTTCAGAATTTTCATATGTTTTTCCCACATCATTTTTTGTATTCTTCTCTATTGACCCATGAGGATACAGTTCGATACTATCGTTTCAGATTTGAGAATGATCTAAACCCCTGATTCATGTTTTATTAATTTAAATTATAATTATTTATGTTTTGTGGGTGAATCCTGGTGTGATGAGGGATGTGGGTGTTGGTGACATTGAATATAGGATAGATCATGGTTCTTAATCGAAGGGCAAGAAGATACCATATTGTGGTGTGATGGGAATGAGCCACAAGGGGTTCAATTTTACAGAATATTTATAAGAGTGACAAATATGGTGTCTTCAGTCCTAGTCCTTAGTTATAAGACATAAATCATGGATTAAATAGTAATAATAGAGTCATGGTATAGATTTCTGATGATGTCCTTGGATTCTATAAAATCCAAACATTCATGATTTGTTTCCCATAAACACATGATATATAGTCCCCATGCTTAAAAAACTAGGTCTTCTAGTGAAGATAAATATTTCAGGACAGGTATAACCCATACACGTCATGTGACATGGCATTGTTGGCTTGTTGTGTACCCTAGGGTTTCCCAAACATTAACACAACTACAAAATGGGAATGTGTAGCGAACATGTGCATATAAATGTACTCGAACATGTGTATAATAATTTTACATGACTCATGTGCATGACCACAACAAACATACATAGTCACATGCCAAAATATATTGTCATGGGCCTATGTGAAAATGAAGAAGTCAATGTACAGGGGCATGGGACAGAAGAAAACAAGAGTACCTTGAGTGTCCAAGACATGTCGTGTATCACAAGTTCATTCCATGAAGTACTATAGAGTCTATTAGTCTATTTATAGGATATGAGACACCAAGGATTCCAAGATAAGTCACAAGTCATGTGACCCTATATACACATCAGAATATTCATTTAGGAATATCAACCTTGTGTATCTCCTTCTTCAAGACTCATATTTTGTCCCAAGTGTATCCTATACTTACTAGGGTTCCATATATAATGTGACAGTGGCCATTGTACTATCATTATAGATATGACAGAAGGTGCCTTTAGCGGGGCAGTTCTTTTAGTGATTCTTTCTCGGTGGTACTAATTATGTTTAATCATAAGAGACACCGCATGGTTGGATACCCCCAACCCTGATAGGGTATTGGTCCTATATAATATTTACAAGGGTAGAGTTGGAAACCCTGTACTATATAGGTAATGATTCCTCTATCTACATAGTGGACACCCCCCGTCTACGATCTTTAATGGGGAATGATTCGTCCATTACATATTTTGATCACTAGGCTATGGAACATTATAGAAAGGTCCAGGCTAGGAACATGAATTTTTATTCTATTTTTTTGTCATTTTGGGCATCATAGATAGACCTTTTGAGAAGAAAGCTGACACATCATTTTTATCTAGGATGTCGATATGGATAACCCATATCTCTCTCACTTGGGATTCTTTATGAGAATATAAATTGGGTTTGGTTTCCCCCTTGCTTATGGTTTGGGTATACTATTGTATTTTTATGTTCTTCCCTTCTTGTTTTTTTTGGAATATTAATGGGTATGCAAATACAAAACCATGAAATGGAATCGCCCAAAAGTGTTGTGTATTATGCCAATGATTGGAATATTGGTGGAGATTTCAGTAGACCGGTCTCCAGAGGATTTTATCTATACCTAGAAAGGATGAATATGTTCTGTGGGCTTCCTTGGAGAAAACAAGGTTGGATATCTTCATAATTCCTTTTTTCCATATAAAATTAATTTTGTACATTAATTCTAGTTGGGGGTATTATTTTCCAATTTATTATTTTATAAAAAAAATTGTACATTGATTTTGATCCTATAGGTTGTTTAATGCATTGTTTTACAATACATATTCATTATTTTATTATACATATGCACTATTTTTTGGTTTTTTTGTGAAAATGTGTATAGGTACATAGGTTAAGGCCTCCCATGTAATATCCCTAGTTTTTTAAAAGAAATATATGTTCAATAGTGTACATGGTATGCAACACCGTGCTTAAACATACCCCAAAATATTATTATTAACACATGATATTTATATCCTATACATTGAATTGGTGAGTATGAATATGAATAAAAATATTAACAAATATATATAAATTTCATAATTAGTACAAATTTATTGAAAAACTAATATAAAATAATCACTCAATTTTTAGTAAAATATTATTCGTCACGAATATGTTTTCTTCTGAAAATGGTTTTTATTACTTTTTGTAGCCAAATAATGTAATTACATTTTATAATTTTTATAATTTTAAATTGATTAATAACATATTATTTTTAAAATTCATATGAAAAAATTATCTTATATTGAAGATTTTTTATTTTTCTACATATATTAATTTTCTTGTGAATAATGAAAAATAATGATTTCCATTGAAAATTATATTTTGGATATAATCATTTATAAAGATGAATTTTATTTTAAAATGCTTTTAAAAGTTAAATTATTACTATTATACTATTAAAAATCTTATTATGTTTATTGGATTTTATTTTATAATAAAATTTGGTATAAAAACTTTTTGTATACTTAAAAATAAATTTTTCTGAAAAACGGTTTTTCTTCATGTTTTTTATGTTTAGTTTTATAAGAAATATTCCACTTATTTCATCTGAATGTTAACGGATTGAGTCAATATTTAAAATCCTTAAGTCCAAATTTTTAAAATAAAACACTTTTATTTCTATTCAATATGAATAGAAATGTTAGTAAATATGTGTTACATCGATAAGGGTAAATTGACAAATTATGGGTTAAAAATAATTCAATATGGACTAAAAATAACCCTAACACTTTTCATTATACTATTTAAAGAGTGTTTTTCCCATAAAAATCCAGGTATCAAAAATATAGAAACTTGGTTTCATATTTCATTGATTTTTATCTTTATAATATTTAAGTGAATATAAAGCCAAAAGTCTCAAAATATTTATTTTTATTTAGTTATTGTATTTGTGAAAAAAATATGTTCTTTTTATAAATATTTACCTTAAAATTAAATTATTATTTTATCATTTTATTTTTTTACATTATAGTGATTAAAATAGTGACCTTAAAATTAAACTCAATGCTGATATAGTAATTAATCAATTATTAAAAACACGATTTCAAAATTTTTAATATTAATATAATATTAATAAATTATATTATTCCATAGTAAATTAGACAACCATAAAATTTTAGGGATATTTTAATTGTTCATATCTTAATTCAATTATTGTATAGATGTTATTAAAGTCAATATAAATGAATAGTTCTAAAATTGACATAAATGATATTTTTTAATAAATTATATTTCAATAAATGATTTAAAATTAATAAGGATCCTATATTTGGATCATTTGGTAAGATATGTTCTAAAATATCAACTATTTTCCATTTATGGGCCAATTTTCCATTTCTTGTAATAATATTGACCTTTAAAGGGTAAAAAATTCATTATTGAGGTAATTTCAAAAAAGGGTTAATGTGGGTTTAAACAAAGAGTTAAGTTTGGAACCATATATAAACTTCTATAATTTAAATTTTATTATATTTTTTAGATCCAAATTAATCCTATATTCTAATTATATGTGTTTGGATCCTTTCCATGAAAAACAATTATAATAATTTAATGTTTTATAAAATTCCAAGAGTGTTCACCCCTCTCTTTTAAAAGGCCGCCTCCTAAAATCTTTTCATAAAAAAAAATGATTTTTTTCAAACAATAATGTAAAAATACCTTACTAAAAACCCTCCCCATTTTATAGATCCCTAATTTAAATCATAATTTCATCCTTAGTGGTCTTAAAGAGTAATGCAATGGAGGTTGTGTAATGAAGATGTTAGTTTTTAACCAACTATTTTAGTTTTATTTCATCTTCTACCTCCATTAACTATTATTAAAACATGATTAAATAAAAACTCAATCATTTTACATATACTAGTATTTTATTATGTTAATTTAATAACCAATATCCATTTCTAATTCCATCAAATAGGAAACAAAACGTTCGTTCATGTGTACGGAAGACTACGACCTCGCAAACCGATGTAATTAATTTTCCATCACCAACTATAATATATTGTTATAAAAATGTAATTAATGTTTATATATGATATTGATGATATATTAATCATTATTTAAATATAATATATCATCTAATTTCAAACATTTTTATTCATTTAAAAATGATAATATCGTTCATGTGTACATGTGGACTACCACCTCCATAATTTAGGTGATTTGATTTTGAACACCATATCAAGAGGATGATATATATAAATTTATTTGAACTAATATTATGTTATTTAATATATAATGATCATTTTTTAATGATAAAATAATACTTAACATTTTTTCATATTGATCATTGAAAAATGTAAATGTTAATAATACATATGTACGAACTACAATCTACATGATCGTAATGTAGTTCATTTTTCATAAACATAATTCATGGGATTTTTTAAATGTATAATTGAAATATATAAATGATAATTAATTCTGTATTATTATTCTATTTATTATGGAAGGATAAACTCTTTGACCATGGTCAACAAACCAATGTTGTTTTCAAAATTTTGAACTGGACATCCACAAAATACATGACGTGGACATAACTGATTACGTAATTAATTATTTAATTAAAATAAAGGAAGTAATGTTTTATGAATATGGTAAGAATATTGGAAAAAAGTTTTTATTAAATCAAATAATTGACATGATTTTATTATACTTGTGTAAAAGGACATATCTAAAAGTATTGACATAGGATAAGGGATTTTGTCTCAATTCCCTTTTCATGAAAAATTGAGAACATTAAAACAAATTAAAACCGACCTTTATTATATATAATCAATGGTACTTAATTCATATGATTTTTTATTATGAAATTTCATTCAGAAAAAGAAAGATAGTTCATTAGAAACATCATTGAGCCGTGTCAACTCCAGAGAATCAACACCATTGTTTTTTAGCTCGTCTACCATATGATTTTCTTCCCATTATGTATGTGTGATGATAAAATTCATGGAAAAATATAATCCTTTAATTTAATCCATTTCCCAATCATCTTCTATGAGATATGAATTGTTTTATTCCTATGATGTTACACCATAGAGGTAGAATCACATTCTATCCATAAATTCATCCATCCTCGAAGCTTTTACATTTCAACTATAGTAATTATAGAAATCAATTCATAATCAAGAGATGTAATAATTCCACCAATATTATATATTTATCTCATTTAATCACCATTTGGATTTTTGAAAATGTTACCATATCAAGAAGGTCCCTAGATTCACTTTCAAGGCTCCTTTTATTGAGTCATATTTTAATTTTATGTGTCTGATTTATTTTATATAGTATATTTACCTCACATTTTACTATATATAAAATGGATCCAATATAATAAGTGGTATTATATATTTCATTTTGAATAATTTCAACCAAAGGTATTTGAAAAGAAAGTTATAGTGGTAAATGTTTTCTTAACTCAATTTACTTTCACATGGTTTTAACTCTTCTTCATTGAATTTATTATTCCAAGATTGTAAAACCCCAATCGCAGTTACCCAGATTCGGCGCATTATTACATAACATTGGCATGATACAAGGAAATCATTTCCCGAAAGACCGATCAGTTTATTAACCTTGGAAACACTAGATACATTCATAAGGACACCATTACAACTTAAAAATAAAAACAACAGTAAATTATTCCATTAGAAACATCCATGCTTCCTAGATTATGCCGACTAGTCACTCATTGCAAACATAATAACATCCTAGGAAAAATAAAACATAGAAAGGGGTGAGCTCATATGATCAGTAAGGATAACAATATGGTAGAAACTTTCATAAAAAGGAATAAACATTTAAGGAAATTTATAACTGAAACAAAATCATTTTAAACATGAAATTCAGCATAATATGGAAGAAATAAAATGAAATAATGCCATTTACTTATTCACATGGATATTCTACTAGTCGAATAATCACATGCAATATCAATAACCACTTTCATAGTAATGGATTGCATAATGCCTGACTATCATAACCACATAGTCAAGGATGTGTGCCAAGAATACAAATAAGATTTCTTCAAGGCCTTGTGCCAAGACACTAGTTTGTATCATGATAAATGCTGATGCATCAAGGATCTATAGTGGGTTCCACCCATCACTTACTAATTCCAATGCATTCCTCATATTAATAGGTTAAAACATAACATAAAAATTCGTATTAAAACTGAAATACGAAATGTCAATACTTAATCCATAAACCATGAATGGTATGAAATAACACATCCACAGTCAAACATAACTCATTAAATACAGTATGGAAGATTGTATTGTAATATATTAACCTCATGAATAATGAAGGATATTTATATAGATGAAAATATTCATCAAAACTATTTGAGAGAAATATCCCTATTTTCATTAAAACATTTAAAAGTCACACAATTTTTCAAGAAGCCATTTTTAAAAATATATTTTTAAATCAAAGTGTCCCAAACCACATCGAATCTTTTAAAAGGAGTTTTAATTTCAAAACTTTAATGTCCATATAAATAAATCTTTAAAACCATTTTTAAAACATGGACATCAATGAGAAATATTAAGAATAATAAATCTTTAAAACATTTTAAAATTATATTTTAGTTAGAGTTCTTAATCAAAATCCAGACACTTGAATACAAATGATTTATGTAATAAAAACATTATAATACAATGAGAATAAATGGATTCATGATATACTATGTCAAAGTACATTAGATACACAATATAACAGTGATTTGGTCTATAACAATAAAAGAAGTCTCAATAGAATGTAAATTGAGGTGACATCTATTATAAAGATCGTATCCTTAGGTTAAGGATAAATCAAAGACATAATTATGTGTGATAAATATAAATACACTGAATTTGATAGGATATTCAGTGTAAATAAATCAGAGGACAGTCACAGATATTCTTGTAAAAATAACACCAATGAATTGGATATTTAACTCAACAAATAGAGATTGAGTTAAAATTACTCTTATCTAGTTCATATCGATGACATGAGAATTTTTCAATGGAGTGATTATGTGTATCAAAATTACATCCATAGAAAGGGGAGTGGAAATTATGATATAAGAAAATAAATAGTGATTCCATAAATAATCTTTTAGTAAAATAATCAATGAATTATTCATAAAGCCGAATGAGTGGAAATTGAAATTTCAAATTCCCTTATCGATTTGGTAACTTATGAAACATAAATCCATGAAAGAAGGATCTTAAAATGACGATGAAAATATCCATAAATTAATGTATATTACACAATTAATACAATAATGGGAAGTACACCCACCACGTACAATTAATAAGTGGTGAAAAATGGAAATGTGGTGGAATAAAAAGTGAGATAAGAAACCCCTTTGTACTTTTTCCTTGGTCAAGGGTAGGTTAACCTCCTGTATAGTGGTGAAATAATTTTTATTGAATTATACGAGAATCGTAAACATTAATATGATATCATATATGATCTTTTAACATTGATTTGTTAATAATATCTTAGTATTATCGTCGTTTCAGGTGATAACAGATTCGTTTTCCTTTATATTATTTGTTTTGTGAGACATATTTTTTATGGATGGGATGTATCTTATTAATATACAGAATTATATCATGTCTCTAAACATTTTTTTAATCGTAAAATAAAATTTAGTCTTCAATGGATACGATGGGTAATGAATCTCATCGCGTTCATGGAGATAGTAATTCTTACGTACGCACAAGTTACAATATCATTCTTTTGATATTAAAATTATAAATAATTGGATGGTATATAATATATAAATAATCATTATAATGTAATATTTTATTATTTACATTAATTAAACATAATTATTATACCCATCCAAATAATAATATATTGAATAATAATTACACCACGACGTGGAGACGGTAATCTGTACGTACGAATGTATGGTGACATGTCATTCAAAGGATGGATAGAATAATGAATATGGTTGTACCATATTTATAATAACATCATAGAATATAGAAGATACTGTAGTTATAATTTTATAATGGAAATAACAAAGAAGGAATAAGTGGAAGATGAAAAGAACTTGAAAGAGGGTGGTGAAATTATTATCTCTTCTTCGGGTTCTTCTAGTTGATTTGATCAAAAGGGCTACTTGAGTTGGATTTTTGAACAAAGTATGGCCTCTGAGATTAATGTATAAAAATTTAGAGGATATTTTGGCAGGGTTTGGTGTAGACAAAAGGCTTTGATGGTGTGAATTTTAGAGAAGGTGAAGTTCCCATTTATAAGAGGGGTGAGGGGCACCTTAGGAAAAACTTAAAATATTATTTTATAATAAAATAATATTCGGTTCCTAATGGAAAAAAAGTGCATTATTTAAAATATAAGGTGGTTATTGGTCGAAAAATACTCAACCAATAGGTTTTAGATAGGTTTGTGGCACTATATTAACATTATCTTTTTGATTTAACTCTTAGTTAAATAGTTTGACATTTACCATGTCTATTTGTATTTTTATATTATATGGTTAATGAACATATTATATACTTACAAGAGAACCCAAAGTGGTTAATTAATGATAAAAATATCATTATATAAGTCCTTTGGCCGAACCTAATATTTTTAGGACTAGAATATCAATTATTAATATAATATTTGTTTTAATAACTCTTTTATGTCAATTTTGACACTATTTGGTATTTTGTTTTCTCTAAATTAATAACAACATTATTAGTTCGAATAAACATCATATAACCAGCCATACTATGTCATATTAACCTATTAAATTATCGGAATTCATAAAAAAGTCTAAATTACATTTATTTGGATATTTATAATATCAATTATTTTAATATTTCATTAATTAGGTAATTATTGCATCATCATTGTGTCATAAATAAATTAAATCATTTAATGTCTAAAAATTATAAATAAAATTCCATTATGTAATAAATCTTCTTAGCTTTCTAATTAGTATTTATAATCTAATTTTTCTTATGTATATCACAATATTGAAAATGTTTTAGTTATTAAACATTGAATTTAACTCTTTTATCTCTTCTTTGAATTAAATAATAATAAATGTCCTAATCTAATCCAAGTTGACCAAAGAGGTTCATATTTTATTTCTAAGGTTGTTTTTGGTCGAATTATACTTATCCAATAGAATTAGGACATGTGTTAGGGTAATAATAATATCATTTTTACCCAAAATTACCCTATTTACTTTTAACCATGGTAAATAAAAGTAAAAAATACTATTCAAAATTTTTTATTTTTATCTTATTGAACCACATATTACTCTTTGATATTAACCGTGTCTCTCGGAGGTTCGAAATTCCACTCACAGAAGCAGTAAAATTAAGTTTTATTGAATTTTGAAATTCTCCAGGAGGTGGGTAAAAGACCGTGAAAAGTTAAATAAAATATTATATATCTAATATTATTAATAAAATGACCCTAATGAATTAAATTGAACTTATATGGATATTATGTATCTAGTTTTACATAAAATAAATTTATATAAAATAAGTAATTATTTAAAAAAAATTGGTTTTATATAACTCGTTGTTTTCACTATTCATCAAAAAATAAAAGTTTTCAGAAACATACCAAAAATTAACCATAAGCTAATTTTGATATTCTGAATTCAAATATGAAGTCTATTTTACTAAATTCAAAACATAGAAATTTCATTTATTAGTTGAAAATTAATTCCCATTGTCAAAACCAAAAAGCGTATTTTTATGAAATAATAACTACCAAAAGATTGACATTTGTTTATGTCCAATTTCAAAGTGAAATTACTTCCAATGACCAAAATTGGATTAAATTATAAAAATATAATCTAATTATACATCCAAACCACTCATATGTATATTTAAGAAGTATAAATCATTTTTATTAAAAAAGTTGTTTTCTGTAAAAATATAATATTTTTCACTATTCCCCCAAATATGAAAGTTATCAGAAAAACACCACAAATTTATTAAAAGTAAATTCTTATGTCCCGATCCCAAATAAAAGATTTTTTTCAAATTCAATATATAAATGTTTGAAATATTGGATTTTAAAAAGGTTTTCCATTAAAAGGTGGAAAATTGCATTTTTTGAAAAATACTTCTTTTATCTAAAAAAAATTAATTTTTCCTTAAATTATTTCTCTGAAACTCATAATATGTATTCTAAAATTATAAGGGTTATATATAGTTCAAAATTCAATTAATACTATTCATAACCGGTTTTGAACGGCTAATTTGGTACGTCATGGTGTGCTTGAACTCGATGTTGCATGTAGTGTAAGTTATTGAATTACTTTGAAAAACTAACGTACTATGAAATCATGGGGTGTTGCATTCTTCCCCCCATCAATAAATTGGATCTGTACAATTTTTAAAAAATGGTCTTGGGAATATAATGGAATGTCCCACATCAGAAAAAGAGTCAATAAAACTATTACTTTAAAATAAAGAAAAAGAAGTCCAATGTTCACCCAAGATAACCCATACTAGGATTCCATGAAGGAAAACAAGGATATGGAAGATAAACTAGGTGTCAAGTTCTGATGGAGAGGGATAGAAAACATGATCTGGAGAAATTTAACAACCAGAAAACAAGAAAAATTGTGATGGGACAAACAGTCATTAGTTTCCTAGTAGGAAAAGTAAACAGACAAATTTTTTTTTGTTTTATGTTTCCTTTCATAAAGATGAGGAATTCATTTATGAGATTTACTAAGGACAAAAAGAGATATACTTACTTTTTAAGTAGAGTTTCATTCTATAATAAATATCTACCACTAACTCAATTTTTTTTAAATGATTAATTTTCAAGAAGAGTTGGACACACCGGAAGAGCTAGAATAAACTTCTATAGAATCACATGATCCATGGAGGATAAACTATATATTTACCTTGTCTTTATAGATTAATCAAAACCAAGATTGTTAGTACAAGATCTGATGATCCCCCAAAATGATATTCCTTTAGAGAAAGAAACACTAATCAGAATTTCTAAAATTAAACCAACAATACCCCTAAGTTAAATAAATATCATTCAATAAAAAATTTTCCTTAAAATCATTCAATATAATCCAAACTAATATTGAAACCCAAAGCTTAGAAGAATTTGGTTATGTAGTCTTCCGCATTAAATTCTATCTCCAAATGAAATCAACTACTCTTAAAGTCACAAAATTAAAAGTAATTATCCTAATCACATATTCTCTATTATAGCTTATTCATTTCCATAAATAACACAAATTATTATAAATCCACAATAAAAACATATATAAAAATCCACCATTACTCGCCAAATGAAATCCAATAGTATTATATTTTCCTTGGGCATATAGTGTTCCCAACAAAGATAACATCATCTAAAATAACATTTATCACTTAATCACCAAATCATTTCTTCATACTAAGGGTATTCATTTGACCATACATAAGATCCCAAATCAACTTATTATTGATCAATAAAATCATATAACTAAAAATAATTAGTCAAACTAACCAGGGACTTCACGTAGTCCAGTGGTAGGCTATAAATCCCAATTGCACTCTGGTTGTGGGTTCGATTCCCACACCTTTGTCCAATGCGACGGGTTGTCACACGGTCTGTATGTTCCCTTTTTTCAAAAACTATATTTTATAACATTACTAAAATGAGATAAATTCATCAAAATAACCATTACATAATTTAACCACAAAATGATATTTCATACCTTACATTTTCATCCGAAAATATAATAACTTGTAATTTCCTAAAACCCAATGATCATATAAAAACAAATGGTTATTTATAAGTATATCCATAAGAGAAAAGATAAGTCTTCCTCAAATATCATATTCACATGACAAACTATAGGGTTACAAATACAAGAGAAAATTATTCCAAAGTTATCTCATCAACAAGGAGTACTAGTACATTTAAAAATTTCTCCAACCATTTATTTCCACAAAGAATCTTCTTTGGCCAAGAAAATATATTATAGAATAGGAAATTCACTCGGGTAATGGTCAGGTCCCCTAAATTTACGGCAAATGATTATACATGGATTATCGGGACCATTTTTATTTTCCTCCATAGTACTCTTCATTTTTCACGGTAATTCTTCACTTTATGTCCTTATTTCCCACACGTAAAGCATTTCTTTGTTACATTGAGACACTTTACTGGGTGTCTCCTTCCAAATTTCCTGCATAATGGAAATTGAGGATTCTTTTCTCTATGGTCTCCACTACTTGAGATCTTATCATTAATCACCATTCTCTTCTTTGTGGAGTCCAAGAGTTGGTTAATATATATGTTGTTGATCATATTTTTGGAAAACTGATTTGGCATGATTACAATATCTTTTAAGCCTATCAGAATTCCATTTTTTTGCTTATTTCCACCACCATTACCACCTTGTACATCATTCTCAAAGTAACTATGACTTCTTTGGAATCCAGCCATTGACTAAAACCAGAAATCATTGTGTGAGTAACAGTAATCATAAAATTATTAATTGAATATCATGACAACATATATTCAATTTGAAACACCTTAGGATTAACCACTATCATTTATTCTCTTCTTATATTAAAATACATCAAATCTGTTTATAAATAAAATGTAAATTATCCTAAGAATATCCCCTGGGAGTGTCGTAACCAAAAGTGAAGCAAGGCCCGTTGTCATGCACCAGTTCTCATTCGAGTCTATCACAAAGTTGTGTTTTCAGGTTTTACCCCTAGGTACATCTGTGACAAATCCACCTCTACCTGCTCATATCCAGACAGTGATGTATTGCTTAGAAAACTCAAAAAATTTCTACAATACCAAAATTATGTGAAGTTCTTCTATATTTATACTAAAATACTATCTTAGGGATTAATGTTCTAATCAGAGTTTATCTAAATCTTGCTTCCAAGGTTTGTACTAAACTTTCTATAACACCAATTGTAACATCCCAATCCTAGTTACCCAGTGTCGGTGCATTATTACATAACATTTTCATGATACAATGAAATAATGTCCCGAAATACCGATCAGTTTAGTATCCTTGGAAATACTAG
Organism: Viscum album; assembly: GCA_963277665.1. Classification (NCBI taxonomy): domain Eukaryota; kingdom Viridiplantae; phylum Streptophyta; class Magnoliopsida; order Santalales; family Viscaceae; genus Viscum; species Viscum album. The sequence goes on along the minus strand of OY728151.1, from coordinate 393,081,108 downwards.
ATACATTCATAAGGTCAATATTACAACTTGAAAAGAAAAAAAACTAAATTATTCCATTATAAACATCCAAGACTCCTAGATTATTCCTCATAGTCACTCATAACTAACTTTTTCACATCCTTGGAATAATAAAACATATAAAGGGGTGAGCTCAGATGGTTAATAACGATAACAATATAGCAAAAACATTCATAAAAATGCATAAACTTTTAAGAAAATGTATAACTAAAACAAAATCCATTTAAACTTGAACTTTAGCATAATATGGAAAAAATAAAATAAAATAATGCCATTTAATTATTTAGAGGGATATTATACTATTCAAATAATCACATGCAATATTAATAACCACTTTCATAATGATGGAATGCATAATTCGGAACTATCATAACCCCATAGTCAAGGCCTTGTGCCAAGACTACAAATTTGATTTTGTCAAGGCCTTGTGTGAAGACAATTTTTTGTCTCATGAGACCTACCGATTCATCTAGAAGATATAGAGGGCTCTACCCATCAATTAATAAGTCCAATTCATTCCTCATATTAACAGGTTTAAGCATAACATTAACATTCGTATTAAAACTGGCATTCAAAATGTCGATAATTTATCCATAAATTGTGAATGGTATGAAATAACACAACCACAGTCAAACACAACTCATTCAATATAATATTGAATATTTTATTGTAACATATTAACCTCAATCGATAATAATGAATCATATTGACATATATGAAAATATTCCTGAAAACTATTTGAGGTGAATATCCCCTTTTTCTTGAAAACATTTAAAAGTCACACTATTTGTCAAGAATCCATTTTTAAAAATAGATTTTTGAATCAAAGTTTGCCATACCACTTTGAAACATTTAAAATGAGTTTTAATTTCAAAACTTTAATGTCCATATAAATAATTCTTTAAAAACATTTTTAATATATCTACATCAATGAGAATGATTTAGAAAAATAAATCTTTAAAACATTTTAAAATGATATTTTAGTTAGAGTTCCTAACTGAAAGGGAGACACTTGAATATAAATAATTGAGGTAATAGAAAATTTTTAATATCACGAGAATAATGGGATTCATGATATACTATGTCAAAGTACATTATATACACCATATAAAAGTGAATTGGTGTATAAAAATAAAGAAGTCTCAATGCAATGTAAATTGAGGTGAAATCTCTTATAATGACTATATCCTTAGGTTAAGGGTTAATCAATCCTATAATTATGTGTGATAAGTATAAATACACTCTATATGATTGGATATTTATTGTAAATCAATCATAGGACATTCAAAAATATTCTTGTAAAAAATACCAATGGATTGGATATTTTTCTCAACAAATGGTGATTCAGTTAAAATTAATCTTATCAAGTTCATTTCGATGACATTAGAATTTATCAATGGAGTGATTATGTGTATCAAAATTATATCCACAGAAAGGGGAGTGTAAATTATGACATATGAAAATGAATAGTGATGCCACACCTAATTTTGGAGTAAAATAATCAATGAAGTCTGCGTAAAGCCGAATGAGTGGAAATTGAAATTTCAAATTACCTTATTGATATGGTAACATATGAAACATACACCCATAAAAGAAGGATCATAAAATGTGGATGTAAATGTCCATAAATTAAAGTAAATTACATACTGAATACAATCATGGGATTATGCACACCACATACAATAAATAAGTGGTGAACCATGGAAATCTCACAGAATTAAAAGTGAGGTATGAAACCCCTTACTTTGTACTTTTTACTTGGATGAGGGTAGGTTAAACTCCTATATAATGGTGGAATAATTGTTATTGAATTATAAAAGAATCATATAAATTAATATGATATCATATATGATCTTTTATCATTGATTTCTTAATAATATCTTAGTATTATTTCCATTTCTAGTGTTAACAGATTCGTTTTCCTCTATATTCCTTGTTAAATGAGCCATATTTTTTACGGGTGGGATGTGTCTTATTCATATACAAAACGTTATAATGTCTCTAAAAATTATTTTTAATCCTCAAATGAAATTTATTTTTGAATGGATACGATGGGGAATGAATCTCATCGTGTTCAGGGAGAAGGTAATACGTACATATGCACGAGCGACAATATCATTCTTTTGATATTGAAATAATATATAATTGGATGGTATATAATATATAAAGATTAATTATCATGTTATATTTTAGTATTTACATGAATTACACGTCATTATTATACCCATCCAAATAAAAATGTATTGAATAACAATTACACCACGATGTGGAGATGGTAATTTGTACGTACGCACGTATGGTGACATGTCATTCAAAGGACAGATAAAATAATGAATTTGGCTGTACCATATTTATAATAACATCACATTATATAGAAGATACTGGAGTTATTATTTTATAATGGAAATAACAAATAAAGAAGAAGTGGAAGAAGAAAAGAACTTGAAACAAGGTGGTGAAATTATTACCTCTTCTTCGGGTTCTTACTTTTGATTTGATCAAAAGGGTTCCTTAAGATGGATTTCTGACCAAAGGAGGGCCTATAGGATGAATTTAGGGAAGTTGAGAGGATATTTGGGAAGGGTTTGGCCGAGCCAAAAGGCTTTTAAGGTTTGAATTTGAGATAACTGGAAGTTCCCTTTTATAAGAGGGGTGAGGGGCACCTTAGGAAAAACTTAAAATAGTATTTTATAATAAAATAATTTTGGGTTTCTAATGGATAAAAAGTGGATTATTTAAAGTCTAAGGTGGGGATGGGTCGAAAACCACTCAACCAATAGGTTTTAGATAGGTTTCAGTCACTATATTATCTTTATCTTTTAGATTTTACAATTAGTTAAATAGTTTGACATTTACCATGTCTCTTTGTATTTTTATATTATATGGTTTATAAACATAATATATACTTTCAAGAGAAACCCAAGTGGTTAATTTAGGATACACATATCATTATATAAGTTCTTTTGTGGAACCTTATATTTTTACAAATATAATATCAATTAATAATATAATATTTGTTTTAAAAACTCTTTTATGTAAATTTTGACACTATTTTTTATTTTGTTTTTTCTAAATTCATAAAAGCATTATTACTTAGAATACAATTAATCTATAAAACCATAACATGTCATATTAACCTATATAATTATTTTAATTCCTAAAAAGTCTCAAATTTCATTTATTTGGATATTTATAATATCAATTATTTTAATATTTCATTAATTAGGTAATAACTACATCATCATTGTGTCATGAATAAATTAAATTATTTAATGTCTAAAAATTATAAATAAAATACCATTATGTATGAAATCTTTTTAGATTTCTAATTAATATTTATAATCGAATTTTTCATATGTATAACCGTGTATTAAATATGTTTTAGTTATTAAACATTGATTTTAACTCTTTTAACTCGTCTTTGAATTAAATAATAATAAATATCTTAATCTAATCCAAGTGGACCAAAGAGGTTCATATTTTATTCCTAAGGTTGTTTTTGGTCGAATTATACTTATCCAATATAATTAAAACTTGTTTTAGGGTAATAATAATATCATTTTTACCCTTAATTACCCAATTTACTTTTAACTGTGGTAAATAAATATAAAAAGTTACTATTCATCATAAATTATTTTTATCTTATTGAACCACATTTTACTCTTTTATATTAACTGATTCTCTTAGATTTTTGAAATTCCACTCGTAGAAGACGTAAAATTATATTTTATGTGAATTTACAAATTCTCCTATGAGGTGAGTAAAAGACGGTGAGAAGTTCAATAGAAGATTATATATCTAATATTATTACAAAATGACTCCAATGAATTTAATTTTACATATATGGGTATTATTTATCAATTTTGATCTAAAATAAATTTAATTAACATAAATAATTATTTAAATAAAAATTTAGTTTTAAACTATAACTCAGTGTTTTTCACTATTCATCAAAAATTAAAAGTTTTCAGAAATATACCAAAAATTCAACCTAAGCTAATTTTCATATTATGAATTCAAAAATGAAGTCTATTTTACCAAATTAAAAACATTGAAATTGAATTTATTAGTTTAAAATTAATTCCTAGTGTAAAAACAAAAAAGCCTATTTTTATTAAATAATAACTACCAAAAGATTGACATTTGTTTATGTCCAATTTCAAAAGGAAATAACATCCAATGACCAACATTGGATTAAATGTTAAAAATATAATATACTTTTAAATCCAAACCATTCATATGTATAGTTGAAAACTATAAATTATTTTCATTAAAAAAGATGTTTTCAGTTAAAATATATTATTCTTCATTATTCACCCAAATATGCAAGTTGTCAGAAAAACCCCAAAAATTTAATAAATCTAAATTATTATGTCCCGATCCAAAAGAATAAGTTCATTCTGTCAAATTGGAAATATAAAAGTTTGAAATATTGGCTTTAGAAAAGGTTCTCCATTAAAAGGCGGTAAAATTGAATTTTTTTAAAAATAATTCTTTTATATAAAAAAATTAATTTGTTCTTACATTATGTCTCAGAAACTAATAATATAGATTCTAAATTTATAAAAGATATATAAAGTTCAAAATTATATTAATACTATTCATAACCTCTTTTGAACGGCTAGTTTGGTAAGTCATGGTGCGGTTGAACTCGATGTTGCGTGTAGCGTAAGTTATTGAATTACTTTGAAGAACTAACGTAGTATGAAATCTTAGGGTGTTACAATGATTATATGTTAATTGATGTCAAAATTAATTAATTTTTTATTTAGACTATTTTTAATGTATTTAAATTTTTAACACATAATATCTCAGTTGATTATTTCTTAATTCAATTATATGAACATCTCAAGGGTTTTCGTTGTCTCATTATCATTTTCATGAGTCAATTTTCATGTAGCGAACCATGATTTTCCTTTTTTGGCGTACTTAATTCATCATGAATTAATTTTTAGATAATATTTTATATAAGTTGTTTGATATATAAATCCATATCATATTCTAAGTTTCAATGACTATTAATTTAAATTGTTCCAATGTGGTAATGGCTTAATGTTACAATCTCGTTTATTTTTAGGATTTCTTATGTTAAATGGTATTTTAGATAAAATCATAAGATCAAATTTTATTGAACCAAATATATTCTATTATATATTGGTTAAGAATTTTTTTTCATGTTTAATTTTAACACCCTCCCTAATTTCCTAATAAAACATCAGTAAAGTTCTATGAAAGTGATACAAATCTTGTATCTTCTTTTATATTAGTAATATCTCTATACCATATGAATGTTTTGTAGAATGTTTTATAAAATGTTCATTTCTAGACATAAATTTTTTTATAAATATATTTTTCATGATATTTGACCATATTTTTTAGAAATAAAAGCGAAATTTATAAACATAATCAAATGGGTTACCTTTTACTCCCATTAAAAAATGTTTGAAAAGAATGATTATTTTTAACAAATTAAACTTGAAGATATTTTATCACCATAATGATTATTATTTTCATTGAATATTCATTTAAATTTTTCCAATGGTATTTTCAATTTACATTATTTTTAAAATTATTTGTGTACTTTTAGTTCTTAAAAGTAATTTTTAACGTAAAATGGTATTTTTTATAAATAATGTTCAAATGATATTCTTATGTTATTTCCAATAATCACTGTCTACAACCATTGAGAATACTTATGATCCTCTTGGGGTATTTTTTAATGATGTCATTTTTTATTATTTATAAGGATTGATTTTGAATGTTTCAAATATATTTTCCTAGAAACCATTTTTCCATGGGTTAATTATCTTATTAATGGAATATTGGTTTGTATCATGAGTTTTATGAATAAATGTATGATGTATATTCTTTATTCATGTTATGGTTCATAGAGATTATTTATGACAACCGGTGGTTCTATTTTAAACCAATTATGGGTAGTTACATAATAAACCAAAGATGGATTCATTTAGGTAACACTCTAATTCATTGGGTAATGATTATGCTCTCTATATAATTATTTTTTAAGATAAGCATGTGGTTATTAAAATTTATAAGGGTTCTATGAAGATAATTTTACAAGCTAACAAAACATTTTCTTTTTTTATTAATATGAGTTTATAATGATTCCTTTTATCAATATTGAGATAACATGGATCATGATTGTCGATTACTATTTCTTTTGACTTTGTTAAACATTTATGTTGAGTTTAATTATTGAGGTACTATGTATTGATGAATATTAATTCTCTTATGTTCAAGAAATTTAATTATGTTATAATGCCCTTATGAAATTCATTTTCTCACATATGAAATTCAATTACTAATTATTATGTTTTCACTCACTGAGAATTTGATCACACCCATAAAATTTTTCCTTCTCTACAAGTTATCAATAAATACATTAAGAATATTTAGAATTATATGTTTACTAGATAAGAAAATATTAGTGGGAGATAATGTAGATATTTATAGACCAGTTGTTTCTGTATCCATGTTCTGATGTAGGAGTTTTTCTTAACTATATAGAACTATAAACTAAAACGTTTTGTGGGTATGTAAGTGTACTAATATATCCAATTGATATTGTCTATTTTAGATGAAAAAATTAGGTTACATTTACATTTTTAGCACTAGATTTGTGAGTACAAGTTTGAGGCTCTTATAGTAGGTATTAGAGTATGGTTTATTATAATTTTTATATTATGATGTTTTAATGTGAGTTTTTCTTAAGAGTTGACAATATCATTTTAGTTTTACATGTTTTATTTTGATCATACATTCAAATTTCTAGACACCCCATTTTACAATTTAAATTATGAAAATTTAGTTGATTAATGAAATTTTGGGAGAAGGCCATTACATTTTTGGACGTAAATTGAATTATATCAGTGACCATTTGAAATTATCATATATATTTTATTGAGTTAATTTTGATTTATTATAATTTTGGAACATATGATATAGCTATGCATGGGATTGAATGATTATTTTGTGATAATGTGACTAATGAATAAATTCATTATTTTGGATAACATTATGTGATTAGGATATACAAGAATATTATGAGATTTAATTTGTGTAATATAGGTTAAATTATATTTTGAAATAGTTATAGTTTTTTTATATTATTCATTAAATGATTTAAATATTTTTTAGATTATGTGATGAGGGAATAATAATTTTGGTTATGTTATTTTAAAAATAATTATTGTTATTTATAGATAAATATAAAATTTATCATAAGAGAATATGTCATAAAATCATTCAAATTTATAGGTTTCAATATTAGTATAAAATATTTTTATTTATCTAATGATCCATACAGAATATTTGGTTTTATTATTGAGATTTTTTTAATAACATATAATTTATACATATTATGGTTTAATCATTTTTGGAATTAACTTAACATTTTTTAACAATTTTTGTTGATTTATAATGATATTAGGGATATATTTTTATCATTTTTTTGGATTATGAGATGCATTAGAATATGATTATATTTATTTACCATTCAAAAAAATCATCTTCAATACTCATAATTTGGAGGAAATTTTGAAATGGTGATGGAATTTGATTAAAGTATTAATCATTAATTATCAAGTTAGTATATTTTATTATTTTTTTTACTAAATATAGTAAAATTATTCTTAAACACTCTGAAAGAATTCTTTAAAAAAAATTATTCTATTAAATTTTTTTAATGAAATGATGGGAAATGTTCACACCTCATTGATTTAATGTTTCATGTTCATTAACATTATATTGATCCCTAACTTCCTATAATCAATGTTCTCTAACATTGTCCATAATTATTTGGAAAATAATTTTTTTCCATGTCCATTTATTTCATTACCTCTATTTTTCCACATTTTGGAAATGTTGTATGTGTTATTCTAGATGATATTTTCACATCCCTTTCTCTCTTTTCAAATGTATGTTTTATTAACCATTTTTATAAGGTGGGATAACAATAACAATATTTTAAAATTTCAATCCCACTTTAACTGATATCATGTTCAAACTATGAGGGCATAACTTATTAAATTTATGATAATGTAATATCCCAAATTTATAGAAATAAATATTTTCAGTATCATACAAGATACTCAATCCTGATCTTTATAGCACCCTAAAATGTTATTATTGAAATATGACAATTATAGACTGGTCAATGAAATGGTAGGTATGAATATGAATTAAAAAAATATGAAATATATATAAATTTATAAATAAATTCATATGTATTTATTAATTATTATAAAATAATCATTCTATTTTTTGTAAAACCATTTTATTCTTCAAAACCATTTCTTCTAAAAAATTGTGTTATTATTTTTTTAATGAATAATATAACTAGTTTCTGGATGTTTTATAATTTTAATTTTTTTTAAATGATATCAGTTTTATAAATTTTCAGGTAAAATTTACTTTGAATGAATTTTTGGGATTTTTTTGAAATGTTTTATTTTCCAGTGAATGGTGATAAATAAAACATTTGATTGAAAAATTACTTTCGGTTTCATGAATTTAAAAATATGTATTTTGTTTAAAATGGTTTCAAAGTAAAATTTGTATAATTATATTATTAATAGTCCAATTAATTTTATTATAATTAATTTTATCATGAAATTTTTTATAAAACATTTTTATATTTAAAAATCCATTTTTATGGAAAATTGATTTTTTTTGCATATCAACTGCTTAATTTCAAAATAAGACCTTCCACTTCTATGTTTTGAATTTGAAAAGTTGGTTAAATACTTGGAATAACTAGGCTCAAATTACGTAAATGGGACTCTTATTTTTTTAATATAAATATAATCTTTTGTAATTTTTTTCACCTTTGTAAGGTTAAATTAGATAATTAAGGGTAAGAAATAATACGATAATGGATAAAAATAACCCTAATTATTTTCCTATGCTACTTTATTATTTTTTCCCATTAACATACATGTCTCAAAAATATGGAAACTTGGATCCATATTGCATTGATTTTGACCATTAAAATATTTAAGTGAATATAGATCCAAAAATGTCTCACTCGTTATTTTAATAAAATTAATATTTTTTTTAAGAAATTAAAACAAATTATGTTTGCATATGAATATTAACTTAAAATATTAATTATTTTTTATCATGTTAATTAATTTTTTATTTTTATTAAATAAATAATTTCCTTAAAAGCGTATGCTTCACTAACACTATGATTAGTAAATTAATTAATAAATAAGATAAATGATTCTAAATTCATTTAAATTAATATAATTTGAACTAATAATTGTCTCCCATGATTTTTATAGACAACCAAGAAATTTTTGGTATATATTAGTCTATTATATAAAAATTCATTCGTTTTGTTGATGTAATAAAAATCAATGTAAATGAATAGTTCTAAAATTGACATTGATGATTTTTTATAAAAAATAATATTTTTTAATGATTTAAAATAAAAAAAGTCTTATAGTTGGATAATTTATTGTGATATTATTTAAAATATCAACCATGATCTATTTAAGGGTTAATTTATTTTTAATAACTATATTTAACCATAAAATGTAAAAGACATTGTTATCGTGGTAATTGTCAAAAAGGGATAATGCGAGTTGAAACAAAGAGATATGTGTAAAATCTAATCTAAAAATTTAAAAATTTTGATTTATGAGATTATTTATGTATTTTATCTTACTATATTCAAATTTGTATGTTTTGAGCCTTTTTCCATTTTAATTAATTTATATTAAATTAATATTTTATAAAATTTCAGAAGTGCTACCCCCTCCCTTATTAAAGGTCACCTCATATCCTCTTTAATTCAAATGTAAAAAATATTTTGATTTGGAACCCCACTTCAAAAATCCCATCCCATCATCCATACCCATGTTTTTTAGGCCTTCTTTTTTATATAATATAATCCATATTAGTCTTAAGTTTTAATGAAAAATAGGTTTTCTGAGGAAGAGGTATTGTTCTTCCCCGGGCGTTTTAGTTTTATTTATTCTTATAAATGATTAAAATATTATTGAAACATGATGAAATAATAAAAATAATGTAATCAATATAATATTTGTTTATTATTTAAATTTTATCACTTTTATCCCTCTCTGCAAGAAACAACATGGAAATGAAACCTTCATTTGTGTGTATGATAAACTGCCACCTCATGAACGAGTTTAATTCATTTTCCATTACATCCTCTCTTGGATGGTTATAATGATGGGAAAATGATGATATATTATATTCATAAAATTTTTATAATTCTAAAAATATAATATTTCATCTACTATAAAACATTTAAACATATTGAAAAATGACCATGTCATTTTTTCTTATCTGTGTACTACCTCCTCTTTGAAGCAATAAAATTTATTTTTCACCACAGAACCACATGTATTACAGATATCATTTTATTTAATGTAATAATATTGTATTTCTTATATAATCATTATTATAAAAAATATAAAATAATACTTATCTTCAATCCAGATGTATCGTTGAAAAATGGAAATGTTACTAAAGCATATATATGTCCTACCATATACATAATTTTAAGGTAGTTTATTATTAAAAAGCATATATAATGGTTAGTTTAAAATTTATATTTTATTTATATAATTTAAAATTAGTCCATTATTATAAATCTTTATATTATGAAACAATTACCCATTTGAAGATGCTCAAAACATAGAAGTTTGTTGAAAATTTATGAACCAAACATTCTCAAAATATCCTACTTGAACATAATTGATTATGTAATAGATTGATTAATTAAAATAAATGAAATATATGGTTTAATGATAATTTATTAAACCTATAAAATTATATTGAGAAGTATAATAATTGATATTATTTTATTAAAAATGCTTTAAAATAAAAATATATATCTAATCTAGACTTGGTGTAAGGGATCTTACCTCATTTCCCTTTCATTAAGGAATATTTTAACGTTATACAATTAATTTATTTTATACGGTCTTTATAATTCAATTTTATATTATAAATCATGAATAATTTTTAAATCACTTTATTTTATGTGACAATTTAGATTATGTTATCCAAAATTCATTTGACTTAATGTTATAAAGTGGGAAAATGTTCTGTAGCTCAATTTCCTATCATTTGGTTATAACACTTCCTCATTGAATTTATTATTCCATGATTATGTATGAAATTAAATCTATGTAATTTTATTATTTAATTCCACTAGTTTTTTGTGGAATTAAAATTTTTACACATAATCTCTCCATCGGTTAATTCTCATTTCAATTATATATACATCACAAGTGTTTTCTTTGTCTCGTTCTTATTTTCTTGAGACAAGTTTCATGATGTCCACTATGATTTTCAATTTTTAGTGTACTTAATTTTTAAGGAATGATTTTCACATATTAATTAATGTAACTCTTTATATTCACATAGATATATCATATTATTACTTTAAATAAATATTTATTGAACTTCATCCAAAGTGTTAAAGAATAAATGTTACAATAACCTTTCTTTTAGGGATTTCTAATATTGAAGGATAATTTAAAAAAAAATCATATGATATTATTTTCTCGAGACACATAAATTTTCATATTCACTAGTTATGTATGTGTTTTTCATGTTTAATATTCATTTCCACTCTTATAGATTATATAATCTTCATGAATGATGTTTGTAAGTAATATTGATAATGCACCTTAATTTATATTTTGAATCATTCACTTATAAATCCATGTTTTGAAAAATTATTTCAAAAATGTTATTTTATAAACATAACTAATTTCTTAAATCTGTTTTACATAGTCTTTTACCTTCTTTTAAATGGTTTTAAAAATAAATTTCATAACATTATCCAAATATATCACTTTTTACTCCATTTAAATTACATATGAAAATAATGTTTATTTTAAGAATTTATAACATAAATGTATTTTCCCCACATAATTAAATCTATTTTCATTGAAGATTTCTTTAAATGTTTCCAATTTTATTTTCAACGAAAATTATTTTCATAATATATTGTGATTTTTTATTTTTAAAATCCATTTTTGAATAAAAAATGGTATTTTTCTCTGAGAAAATTTTAAAATATTGTTTAATGGTATTTAAATTTATCAACATAAAAAACCATTGATGCATTTTTATTCTCCACTGGGGATATTTTAAAATTATTAATTATCATTGTTTTATGGGAACATTATGATTGTTTCAATTATATTTTTATAGAACCCATTTCTTTTAAATGGGTTAATCATGTTATGAAAGGAATAATGGTTATTCCTATTATTTTATAAATAAACTGAATGACCTATATATTTATTAATGTTTTAGTTTATGGAAATTGTTTAGGCTTATGTGTGGTTCAATTATAAAATATGCACTGAATGTTACATTATAATCCAAGGATTGGTGTTCCAATATAGTGCTTCAATACATTGGTTAATGATTATATTTCCTATTAAATTATGGTGGAAGTTGTCCATATGGGTAATCCTTTTTGTAATGGTTCTCTAATGGAATTATAAATATATTATTACAAGATACCAAAAATTTTAATTTATTACTTTTATTGGTTTATAATTATTCGATTTATCATTATTAACATCACATGGATTGTGATTACTATTTCTTATGATTTGTCACTTTTTTAAAACATTATGCCATATTCAAGATTGAAAATACATGTATTGACGTGAATATATATTTTCATTCAAGATCTTTGGTTATTTCATCATAAACTTTAACCCATACTATGATAAATTATGATATTTGATTAATACTTATTATTTTTACCCTTAGATAGCATTTGAGATCACCTTTATTATGCTTCCTTTGTAAAATTTTAGGATGAAATGTTTTACGAAAGTTGTTCTTATGATGGTTACTAGATGTCAAAATCATAGGGGGGGAATAATATAGGACATTTTGAACCCATTTTTATGTGTCCATGTTGTTATATAATAATTTTTTTAATTATATAAAAATAAAACCCTAAAATGTTCATGGGAACAGAAATGTTCAATTATTTCAAATTTATGTTTTTTGTTTTGGATGGAAAAAATAGGTCTCATTTATGTTTTTATCACCAGATCCAGGATTGTAAGTTCGGGACATGTATAGTCAATATCATATCAATGTTTAGAATAATTTTGATATTATGATGTTTTCATGCGGTTATGTTAAGAGTTATGGCTACCATAATGGGTTTAACATTTAAAGGGATATCAAAAGTTCAAATACATAATACCCCCTTTTAGGAATTAGGTAATAAAATTATGGGGTAATTAATGACATTTCAGGAGATGTTTAATTGGTTCCAGGTATATGTTTCTCCTAGGTTTAATGTGAAATAATATTTCATGAATAATTACACTAATTTTTTGGAAATAAGTTTAATGGTATTGGTGACCATTGGGGTTTAACATATAATTTATGATGAGTTAATTTTTTGTTAACTGTTTTTGGAATATATGATATAGCTAACCATAGGGTTCAAAATTGATTTGTTGAGTTCGTCTAAAATGAGAAATTTCATTATTTTTGGGGACATTGTGTGATTAAGATATACATAATATTAAGGTATTTTAATTTATGAATAAATCTTGAATTATATTTTGGAATAATTTTAATGTGGATTTTTGGTAATTCATGAACTGATCATTATAACTAGGAGAATATGTACTAAGGGCATATATATTTTTGTTATGATAATTTAACATTTATTTGTGTTATTAAGATATTAATGTTAAATTTATCATGGTAGAATATTTGATCTAATAAATATATTTTTTTAGGTTTGAATCTTAGTGTAAAATATCATTACTTATGAAATGATCTGTGTTGAACATTTTGTGTTATTATTGAATTTTGAGAGATTGAGGTTTTTTTTAATATGATTATTTATTCATTTTGGAAATTATCTAAAATTTTGATAACCATATTGGTTTTGGTTAATATATAATTATGTGTGGAATTTCTTGATATATTTCTATAGGATTATTACATCCCAAAAAAGTTGATTCTACTACTTCAAGATTGGAAATATTAATATTTATTACTTATAGTTTGGAGAAAAAGATTATATTGTGATTGAAATTGATTAATGTTTGAAATTATATTTTTCAAGTATGTATATTTTCATATGTTCTTAGTATATATAGTAAAATAATTTCTACACTCTATAAAAGGGTACTTGAAACAAGAATGTTATATTTTTACCTTCTTTTCTAATGATTCAATGGTCTTTTTTACACCGCATTGATTTTTGTATTTGTGGTTGTTAAGAGTTTCTTGATCATTAAATTTCGTATGAAAAATGTTATCAATGACTCTCTATAATTGTTTGTACATTTCATTGATCTTCCACTTCTGTATCTCCGCATACCATTAATACTATCTTATTTGAAAACATAGTATGTTTTATTCTAAATGACTTGCATACTTTATTTTCTCTCTTTTCATGTGGATATTTTATTAACAATTTTTACGATGTTGAATTTCAAACAAGGTATTTATATATTCCAATACCCTATTTACTATGATCAAGTTACAACTATATGTATTATATTTATTAGATGGGAGAGAGTTTGTTATCCTAAACATTTAAAAATAAATAAATGTTTGATATAGTTTATGATACACAACACTAGGCTTCAAAGAGCCCCAAAATAATAATATTTAAAAGTTTCCATTAAAACCTATACATTTAATTTTTAGGGTATGAAGGGGAATAACCAATTTATTAAATATAAATAATGGTCTTACTAAATAAAAATTAATGGATAAATATTAAGAAAATATTCACCCAATTTGTAGTAAATATAATTTATTCTCCAAAAATATTTTCTACTCAAAAAAAAGTTTTTATTTATTTTTTTTGAAAGAGAAATATAATAAATTTCTAGAAAGTTCAGAGTTTTATTTTTTTTAAAAATATATATCATTTTTGAAAGTATGACATCACAGTTAAAATATTTTATTTTTTTTGGGGGGGGGGTTTCTAAAAATATTGAATTTCTAGTGAAGAATGAGAAATAATGATTTTATAGAAAATGTTTTTTCTGATTCATGCATTTACAAAGTTAAATTTTCTTTTAAAATTGTTTTTAGTCAAAAAAATATAATATAATATTATTAATAATCCAATTATTTTTATTTGAATCTATTTTATAATTAAATTTTTTATAAAAATTTATTATACTTGAAAATGAAATTTTTTGAAAAATGGTTTTCTTCACGGTTTCATGGTTTAATTTTAATATAAAATTTTCCACATTCATGTTTTTAATTTTGAAAATTTTATAACATATTTTGATTCAATGGGTACAAATTTGGTAAATAGAGATAATTTATTTTCAGTCAATATGAATAGTTACAGAAATAAATATTTTTCACCTCAATAAGGGTAAATTAGATAATTAAGGGTTAAAAATAATATGATAAATTATAAAAATAACTCTAAAAAATTAATGTATACCATTTTATGAGTTTCATTTGTCCAAGAAAATAAATTTCTCTATAATATGAAAACATGGTTCCTTATTTCCTTGATTTTGACATTTATAGTATTTTATTGAACAAAAATCAAAAAAATGTAAAACTTGCATATAATAACATTAATATTTTACTGACAAAGATCAAAATAAATTATGTTAGATTAAAAATATTAATTTTAAAATTAAATGATTAGTTTTTATAATTTTAATTTATTTTAATTTTTATTTATGATATAAATATCATAATTACTTAAGAAACACCAACACCTAAAGTAGTCAGCTAATAAAAATAAAATTAAATCTTTTAAAAATATTAATATTAATGTAAATTGAATTAATTATTATCATTAGTGATTTACTCAGATAAAAATAATTTTTTTTGATCTATTTTAATTTATTAAATTATAATTCATTTTTTATGTATGTTATTATTGTCAAAGTAAATGAATAGTTCTAAAACTAAAATTAATTATATTTTTTTATAAATCATATTTTATTAAATTATTTAGTATTTAAAAAAATATATCTTCAACCAAGTGATTCTTATATTGTTTATAATATCAAAATTGTACCATTTATGGTCAAATTGTTATTAAATAGTTACTAGATATACCCAGAATGAGTAAAAACATTGTTATCACAATAATTGCCAAAAAGTGTTAAAGCGGATTAAAATAAATAAATATGGGTACAAACCTTCTTTATAATTTTCCAAATTTAATTTTTATTAGATTATTTTGATCGATAAAATTACTACATTCTAAATATAAGATTTTTGATCTTTTTTCAACAAAAATTCATTTATTTTAATTTAATATTTTTAGAAATTCCATGACTGCCATTTCCCACTCTTATGAAAGGGAACACCATCAACTCTTTTATTTATACATAATAATCCTTATGGATCATCTGATACCTTAAAATATACTTTCATAATATCCCTAAGTTTTCTTAGAGGGGTTAATTTTAGAATAATACCAGCCATTGTGGTATTAATGTGTCTTGTAGTAGATGTTTTCTGAGGAAGAGGTACAGTTCATAACCAGGCATTTTATTTTTATTTATTCTCTTATCTCATTAAAATAATATTAAAACATAATAAAATAATATAAATTTTATTTATCAATATAAGTTTTTTATTATTATTTTTTCATAGCCTATATACATCTCTACTTACATCAAATTGGAAATGAAACTATCTTTCCTGTGTACAATGGACCACCCCCTCATGAAGTGATATAATTTTGTTTTCCATATCAACCTCTAATTTCTAGGAATAATGATCGAATTATTTTTTTATATATGTTATTAATGACATATTCATAGTTAAAAAAATTAATATATTATCTTTTACCTGACCTTTCCTAGCATTGACAACTGATAAAGTCGTTCGTGCATACGTGTGGACAACCACCTCCAATAACCGATATGATTCATTTTTTATCACCACATCACATGGATGATATATATAGGATTATATAAATAAATAAAATTATATTTAATATTTAATCATAATTATATAATGATAAAACAATAATTACAATATTTCTATAATGAATGTAGAAAATTTAAAGTGTTATTCATCCGTACGTATGATTTCCCTCTCTATTTTTGGAAAACCTGTAATTTTTTATGTCCACATTTCATGGTTGGTTTTGAATATATAATTGATGTCTATAACTGATAATTATTTAATTATGATTATTCTATAGGTGAGAGAATAATAAAGCCTTTAACCATGGTGAACACAATGAATCTATTTTGAAAATTATAAAATGAACGTCCTAAAAATACACGATGTGAATATAATAGATTGAGTAATTAATTATGTCATTAAAATAAATTAAATAAATGGGTTTAGGATAAGTAATTAATACTTGGAAATAATTTTTAGAGATAGACTAACTATTATTATTTTGTTACACATATGTCAAAGGATATACAAAATATGTATGGACGTGATGAAATGGATTATGTATCAATTTATTTTAATAAGTTAATTTTTAATATTACAAACATAATTTATTTATATATTTTCTATATATATATATATCCCATTTTAAATTTTATACCATGAATAATTTATAATTCATTCTCTTATATAGTAAAATATAAATTATTTTATCCATCAATATTTTACTAGAAAGTTACCATGTTGTAAAAGGTTTCTTAATTATATATGCTTTCATAGGGTTATAATTCTTCTTCATTGAATTTTTTATTCCATGAAAAATTGAAAATTGATCTCTAAATTATTTTTAATTGCAATATTTTTCTGTAGATTTTATTTATTTACAAAAAATAACAAAATTTATTAATTCTCTGTAACACCCTAGGTAAATAAAGAATATGAAATTTTTATATTTTTCCATATTTGTGAATAAAGTATTAATAATACATTAAAGGGAACGCTATGCTCGATGGCGTACCCAATACGCAACAACGAGTTTCTTTGAAATCTTACGTTGCACTCTAATAATAAAATAATATTACATTAAATGGTAGTTAATTCCTAGAAGTTGTAATGGAGGGAATGAACGGAACTAACTACAAAATGATTATATATGTTTTTCAAATATTTTTACTTCTATCCAATAAATGTTATAGGCTTAAAATGAAAATGAATCCAATTTTAAGCATAAATTGTCTAATATTCTTTAAAAGGTCAATTAACAGCCTTTTGATGGATAACCCTTTTTAAATATACTTTTGAAAATTTGATATGTTGCATTTGACAAAATAAAATCCTTCTTTAGAATCTAGACATCAAAATTTACTTTGTGTAAATTTTTGTTATTTTTCCGATAAAGATCATTTTTATTGAAAATGTTGCATTTTAATTCAAAACCTCCTTTTAATCTGATTTATTTATATGGATAGATTATATTTTTAATTGAGATTATGGTGTATTTAGAATATATTTTTAACATTTAATCCAATGGTGGTCATTGTAATTAATTTCACTCTGAAATTGGACTTAACCTAATGTCAATCTTTTAATAGATATTGTTTCTTAAAAACACACTATTTGTTTTGACAGTGGGAATTAATTATTAAATTAATTAATTAAACTTATATGTTTTGAATTTTTTAAAATAGAAATCATTTTTAAATTCGGAATATCAAATATAACTTAGGGTGAATTTTTGGTATTTTTCTGAAAAACATCAATTTTTGATAAATAGTGAAACCACTAAGTGGTAGTTAAAGAAATTGATTTTTCGTTTAAATGAAAATTTGCCACTTATGTGATTTGATTTTCAAAAATCTGACATACATGGTTTTCATTAAGAAGTAAAATGTGGTTCAATGAGATTAAAATAATTTTTGGTGAATAGTAACTTTTGTGTTTTATTAATCACGATTAAAGGTAATTAGTGTAATTTAAGGTAAAAATAATGTTTTAATAATATGAATTGACCTATACACATGTCCTACCCTCATTGGATGTGTCATGGCCGATCAAGACAATCCATGGGTCAACTTGGGGACCCCATGGAGCCACTTTGGTAGGAAAATGACATAAATAACTTTTCATTTAAAGTTAAAATGAAAATGACACAAACATGAGTTGTTTTACTAAAACAATTTTTAAATGGGGTTATACAAGTCATTTTTTTACTATAAATATTCATTATAAAGATAAAACGTTTTCCTACATCATGGTATTTATTTTATAATTTTTATACATTAAATAAATTATATTATTTATGACACCATGAATATGAAGTGATTAACTCATTATTTAACAATTTAAATAAAATGAAAAGATAATGTACAATATAAGACCTAAACTTGTAAAAACCCTATTGGATGGGTGGATTTACAACTATTATCACTTTATCCTAGAAATATATAATTTTGGGACCATTAAAATCCGAAAATCATTTTATAATAAAGTAAAAGTTTATAACTTTCCAAGAGTGCCCCTCCTCTCCTCTTATAAAAGGCCCCCACCTCTACCACCTTACCCACACATCTCAAGCATTTGGATTGGTAAAACCCTGACCATTTAATCTCTCCACATCCCTATCTTCATCATTTAAGCCTCACCTTTGGGAAGAATCATTTCCAAGGAAGCATTTGAGCTCAAATCAAAAAGAGTTACCCGATTTAAAGGTAATGTCTTCCCACGTGTTCTTTTGTTTTATTTTGCTTCTCCAACCCTCTAAAATCTTTTTATTCCTTTATTTTGTAACAACACCAGTATCGTAAATATAATAGGATGTTGTTATGTTAAGGATTCAAGCTACACATACACACACCATCGTCTAATGGATAAAGAACATACAGTTTCTGTGGATGGCGAATTTCTGCCTCACGAAACGATGATTGTTCAATATTATCTTAACACCTTTCATGGTGGCCATTATGATGTCACTATATTTTATATATGATATATATTGTATTTATGTTTTATATATGCTTCTGAATTTTATATTTAAAACATGCCTTTATGCTTTTCATGTTGCGAAAATGCGATAATTTCATACGAGGAAGTGTGGACTACCGCCCCCTCAAGTGATGTGACTCGTTCATGCAATACATGGAATGTATGAATAATGTAATTAATGAAAATATGTGACCTATATAACATATATATTTTACTGGAATTATAATATATATATATATATATATCTCTCAATTATTTTTAATTCCATTAATATGACAATGAAATGAAAGTAGCGTTCATGCGTACGTACGGCCTACCATCTCCATGAATGGAGCATTTCATTTATTTTTACCTCAATATGTTATGGAGTAGTATATAATTAATATGTACTGGATATATATGATATTTAAATCATGAATATTATTCTATATATGATTTACTTATAACTACATGGACAATCGTTTTTCAAACAAAATCATTTTTGACTCATGTACCATACATCGAAAAAACATCTGATATGAAGTCACTTTATTATCCAATTATTATAACATTATAATATGTGATATGAACTGAATAATAATCTTTAAAATATATCCTTATGAAATTATAAATTGATCAAAGTTTATTATTCAGGAATATAATGAAACGAACAAGACAAGTCAGACTTGAGGTAAGGGATCTGACCTCTCTCTTTATTTTCAAGTACCCTCTTTTATGTCATTTCACATATGCTCCATGTTCTTATGTTGGAGTATGTTCTTTAATATTCACCATAATGAAATTTTTATTTTCATATGATGAGTTACCCCCTCTTAATATCCTCAATTCATTTTAAGAATTTTTATGTGGCGCCGTTAGGCTGCCGAATTTTCATAAGGGATTTGACCTCTTTTTTTTTCAAGTACCCTCTTTTATGTCATTTCATTTATGCTAAATGTTATTATGTTGAAGGATGTTATTTAATATTCAAAATAATGAAATTTTTATTTTCATATGATGATTTACCCCCTCTTACTCTCATCAATTCATTTTAATAAATTTTATGTGGCGCCGTTAGACTGCCGAATTTTCATAAAGGATCCAACCTCTAACTTTCATTTTAAGTACTCTCTTCTATGTAATTTCTTTTAAGCTCATATTTATTATGTTTGGTGATGTTATTTTATATTCCTCATACTGTAATTTTTATTTTCATATTATGAGAGACAATATTTGATCTCATAAATCCATTTTTTGATGTTTTAAGTGGCGCCGTTAGGCTGCTGAGTTTTCGTAAGGGATTTTTCATATCACTTTTATTCCCATGACATTTATGATACATTTTCCACTACATCCATTGAGTGGTGTATGTATTTCCCATTATTATACACTTTTTTTAGTATAATTTCATTTATGGGTATTTACATCTTCATTGTATGACCCTTCTTCCATGGGGTGTACATTTTGAATGTTACCCAACTCGGTAAGAGGACCTTTCACCCTCCAATTTTTAAAAGATTTCTTTTGTTATGTCTTTTCATTCACATACTATTATGTTGGGATATGTTCTTATATGTCCTTATTTATTTAAATTTTATGTCCAAGTGACGAGATACCATTTTCTCTCTCATAAACTCATTTTTTGAATTTTAAAGTGACGTCGTTAGGCTATCAGATTTAGGTAAGGGAACTTCTTAACCCACTTTCACTTTATTGGTTTAAAGCTATACTTCTTACTTTTATTATGGAAAGATTACGTGTGGAATATCTATGTTGTAATTTCAACAAAATTTTTTGTGGATATACTATTTCTACACATAATCATCCCATTGATAAATTCTTACGAACTTGTATGGGAAATCATAACTCAATCTCATTTCATTGAGTTAAATATCTTTGTCATTGGTTTTGTTTTTCCAAGATTATTTTTGAATGAACTCTAATTTTTTCACACATAATATCCACTTATATTGGGTGTATTTATATTTCTCACAAATAATTATGTGATAGAATTATCCTTAATTTAAGGATACCATCTTTATAATGGATTTCATCTCAATTTACATTTCCATTTAGACTTCATTGTTGTTATCCACTAATTCACTCTTATATGGTGTGTATACTATCCTTTGACATATTATATCATGAATCCCTTTATTCTCATGATATTATAATGTTCAGATTAAATGTTATTCCGCAATAATTTGTATTCATGAGTCTCTCATTTTGCTAAAAACTCTTTAACAAGAATATCGTTTTAAATGTTTTAAAGATTCATTATTCTAAATCTTTATCATTAATGTCCATGTTTTCAAAATGGTTTTCAGTATTTATTTATTAGTACATTAATGTTTTAAAATTATAATTCCATTAAAAGCTTAAAAGTGGTATGGGACACTTTGATTCAAAAATCCCTTTTAAATGATTTTTGAAAATGGATTGATTAATTCAATATCTTGGAATTACTTATTGTGATTTCAAATGAAGTTTTGTTATTGAAATGTTTATATTTTCAATATTTTATGTGTAATGATGGTACTTGGACATTTTATGGGTGGTTACGTGATAAAACATATGACAGGTGGTGCCGTTAATACCCGGATGGGTGGTTATGTTATAACCTCCAATGCATTGGGTATAGAAGTCGGCCGTATTTCTATTCCATTAAGTATGTGTGGAAGTTGACCGTATGGTTATTCCATTTATGTATGTTTATGTCCCAAGTTACCTTTATATGTTATGTGTTATTTATATGGGTTTTATGGTAATATTTTGGTTACAAAAGGGTAAGTAATGGTCTTTTATTCAGTGAAGAGGTTTTACTACTTCATAAAGGTGAAATATATTACTTTGGTAAAGTACTCATGGTTTACTTGTTGTTTTGAAAAACTAACATTTTTCCTTCCAGGTGTATCCTTTACTGGGATTTTTATGCTCATCCCATGTTTTTGAAATGTTTTCCACAGGACGTAAAGATGAATAGGGTCAAGGATTGGGTCATGGAAAGACATTTTATCTAAAACATGGAACTAGACATGTTTCTTTTTAAGTGTTTTTTTATTTTATGGAAACTTAGTAGAAGTATCTACTATGTAATCTTTCGAGATTTAATAGTTATGACCTAATTATCTATGACTCTAAACCTAAAAAGATCCTCTATGTGAATAATTCATTTAATTTATGATTAAGTAATGTACAAGGCTGAGGCCTTAAAGTTGGTATCAAAGTTCGGTTTAGATAACTTTAAAGGATAGGGTATTCTCTAAGCATAAGTGAAATTACCATAATGGTTAGGATTTAATAAAGAGTCCTAGTTTTAGATAAAGTGAATGAGTGTGTATATCTTAGTGTTTATCTTCCTCATTAGTACATGATGGTTTTGTTGATATACTCACACTGAACATTCTGGTTTTAGTAAATGGATGGATCTAGGAGGCACCAAAGTGACAAAGGGTTTGAAGGAAACTGTGGTGGTTCTCTGATTAAGAGACTGGATGAAATGGGGCATTCAATGAGAAATCTCGTGGTTATTCTAAACCAACTATCAGGAGTCATGATCAACCACTTGAACCTTGGTGAGTTCTCTAATGCATCATGTACCAGAGAACCAACTGAACATGGAAGTTCATGTAATAATTATAAGGGTGACCATTAGGGTTTATATGATCCTTACTTTTGAGGTAATTATGAGTCACTATACTATATGATGGAATATGAACGACATGAGATAAACTTGAGGTTAAATTATGTTATGGTTATTTTTGAAGATTTTATCTCATTTTGGGGAATGTTTTAAGAATTATACAGTTTTGGAAAAAGGACAACACGCAGACCGTGTGATAACCCGTCGCATCAGAAAAAGCTGCGGGAATCGAACCCACAACCAAAGTGTGACTGGTATTTATTGCCTACCACTGGACTACGTGAAGTCCCTGGTTAGTATGACATATTATTCTTAGTTACATGATTTTATGAATTAATAGTAAGTTGATTTTGGGTTATCTATTGAAATTATTAACCTATCATGGAGGATATGTGATTAGGTTAATTACTTTCCAATATGAGACTTTTAGAGAAACTGATGTTATTTGGAGATAACTGTTAATTTGTACCTTAAAGACTATGTGATTAAATCCTTCAAATATTTGGGTTTTAGTATTATTTTTGATTACTTTGAAGAATTTTATGGATAGATATTTATTGAATGATCTTTGTTTATCTTTGGGTATTGTTTGACAAATTTTGGAGATTAAGAATAGTTTTTTTATAAAGGATTATCATTTTTGGGTATTATCTGATCTCGTACAAAACGTTTTGGTTTGGTTTTGGTTGATATCTAAATACATGGGAAATATATAGTTCTATTTTTTGGATTCGGTGATTATCAAGAAGTTGATTATAGTACTCTTAATGCGAACAAGTCTTCCTAAAAACTCGTATTTTGGAGAAAATATTAGTTTGATTAAGGAATCTAGTAAAAGTTGAAAGTACACGTGACAAGTAAGTATGTTTCATTATGATTTAGTTAATCCCAAAAATAAATTCCTCAATTAAGAGTAACTTAAAAAAAATGTTGTCTGTTATCTTTTCCTACTGGGGAATCGAATACCATTTAACCCATCACAAGTTTGTGATTTTATTGTGGTTATCGTTCTCCTAGACATGTTTACTATCACTCTCCATAAAAAGACGACCCTTTGTTTTTTTCCTCCATATCCATATTTTCATACTTGGAATCCTAGTATGGGTTAACTCGGGTGACCTTTGTACTTCTCTCACATTTTTTTTAAAGTGATAGTTTTACTAACTCTTGTCCGATGTGGGATTTTCAATGAAGTTTCCAAGCACAATTTTAAAATTGCGAGGACGCAATTCCCAAAAGGGGGGAAGTATGTAACACCGCGGGTAAATAAAGAATATGAAATTTTCATATTTATCCATATTTGTGAATAAAGTATTAAAATTACTTTAAAGGTAGCTCTATGCTCGATGGTGTACCCAATACGCAACGACGAGTTTCTTTCAAATCTTACGTTGCACTCTAATAATAAAATAATATTATTTTAAATAGTAGTTAACGCCTAGCCTTTTTAATGGTGGGAATTAATGGAACTAACTACAAAATTATTATATATGTTTTTCAAATATTTTTACTTTTATCCAATAAATTTTAGAGGCTTAAAATGCAAATGAACCCAATTTTAAGCATAAATCTTGTAATATTCTTTAAAAGGTAGATTAACCGCCTTTTGATGGAGAACCCTTTTTAAATATACTTTTTTCCATTTTATATGTTGTATTTGAAAAAATAAAATCCTTCTTTAGAATATGGACATCAAAATTTACTTCGTGTAATTTTTTTTTTATTTTTCTGATAAAGATCATTTTTATTGAAAATGATGCATTTTAATTCAAAACCTCCTTTTAATATGATTTATTTATATGGATAGATTATATTTTTAATTTAGATTAAAGTGTATTTAGAATATATTTTTACCATTGAATCCAATGGTGGTCATTGTAATTAATTTCACATTGAAATTGATCTTAAACTAGTGTCAATCTTTTAAAAGATATTGTTTCTTAAAAACACGCTATTTATTTTGATAGCGGGAATTAATTATTAAATTAATTAATTAAACATATATGTTTTGAAATTTGTAAAATAGACATCATTTTTGAGTTCGGAATATCAAATATATCTTAGGGTGAATTTTTTGTATTTTTCAGAAAAACATCAATTTTTGATGAATAGTGAAACCACTAAGTGGTAGTTAAAGAAACTGACTTTCCGTTTAAATGAAACTTTGCCACTTCTGTGATTTAATTTTCAAAAATAGAACATAAATGGTTTTCATTAAGAAGTAAAATGTTGTTTAATGTGATTAAAATAATTTTTGGTGAATAGTATATTTTATGTTTTATTAATCCCGATTAAAGGTAATTAGTGAAATTTAATGTAAAAATAATGTTTCAATAATATTAAATGACCTAGAAACATGTCCTAACCTCATTTGATGTTTCATGGCCGACCAATACAATCCATGGGTCAACTTGGGGACCCCATGGAGCCACTTTGGTAGGAAAATGACATAAATAACTTTTTATTTTAAGTTAAAATAAAAATGTCACAAACATGAGTTGTTTTAATAAAACAATTTTTACATGGTGTTATACAACTCATATGTATGACTATAAATATTAATTATAAATATAAAAAGATTTCCTAAATCATGATATTTTTTTATAATTTTTAGACATTAGATAAATTAAATTATTTATGACACCATGATGATGCATCGATTACCTCATTATTTAACGATTTAAATAAAATGAAAAGATAATGTAAAATATAAGACCTAAACTTGTCAAAAACCTATTGGATGGGTGGATTTATAACTATAATCACCTTATCCTCGAAATATATAATTTTTGGACCTCTAAAATCCTAAAATCATTTTATAATAATGTAAACGTTTATAGCCTTCCAAGAGTGCCCCTCCTCTCCTCTTATAAAAGGCCCCCACCTCTACCACCTTACCCACACCTCTCAAGCATTTTTTCTCAGCCAAACTCTGACCATTTAATCTCTCCAAATCCCTCTCTTCATCATTGAAGCCTCTCCTTTGGGCAGAATCCTTTCCAAGGAAGCCTTTGAGCTCAAATCAAAAAGAGTTACCGATTTAAAGATAATGTCTTCCCTTGTATTCTTTTGGTTTATTTTGCTTCTCCAACCATCTAAACTCTTTTTATTCCTTTATTTTGTAACCAGAACAGTATATTAAATATACTATGATGTTTTTATTTGAATTATTCGAGCTACACTTACACACACCTTCGTCAAATGGTTAAAGAACATATTGTTTCTGTGGATGGCAAATTTCTGTCTCATGAAATGATGATTGTTCAATATTCTCTTAACACCTTTCATGGTGGCCATTATGATGAAAATATATTTTATATATTATTTATATGGTATTTATGTTTTCTATATTCTTCTGAATTTTATATTTAAAACATGCATTTATGATTTTCATGTTATGAAAATGCGATAATTTCATACGAGGAAGTGTGGACTACCGCCCCTCAAGTGATGTGACTCGTTCATGCAATATATGGAATGTATAAAGAATGAAATTAATGAAAATATGTGACCTATATAACATATATATTATAATGTAATTATAATATATTTATCTCTCAATTATTTTTAATTCCATTAATACGACAACGAAATGAAAGTAGCGTTCATGCGTACGTACTCCATGAACGGTGCATTTCATTTCTTTTTACCTACAAATGTTATGGAGTAGTATATAATGAATATGTACTGGATATATATGATATTTAAATCATTAAAACTATTCTGTAGTTTATTTACTTATAACTACATGGACAATCATTTTTCAAACAAATTCATTTTTGACTCAAGTACCAAACATCGACAAAAACGTCTAATATGAACTCACATTATTAACCAATTATTATAACATTATAATATTTGATATTAACTGAATAATAATATTTAAAAGTGATAATTAAGAAATTATAAATTGACCAAAGTTTATTATTCAGGAATATAATGAAACGAACACGACAAGTCATACTTGAGGTAAGGGATCCGACCTCTCTCTCTCTTTTCAAGTACCCGCTTTTATTTCATTTAATTTATGATCCATGTTATTATGTTGGAGGATGTTCTTTAATATTCACCATACTGAAATTTGTATTTTAATATGATGAGTTACCCCTATTACTCTCATCAATTCATTTTATGAAATTTTATGTGGCACCGTTAGGCTGCCAAATTTTCATAAGAGATCTGACCTCTCACTTTCTTTTCAAGTACCCTTTTTTATGTCATTTCATTTTTGCTACATGTTATTATGTTAGAGTATTTTATTTAATATTCACCATAATTAAATTTTTATTTTCATATGATGAGTTACCCCTCTTACTCTCATCAATTCATTTTAAGAATTTTTATGTGGCGCTGTTAGGCTGCCGAATTTTCGTAAGTGATCCAACCTCTCTCATTCTTTTTAAGTACTCTCTTTTATGTAATTTCTTTTAAGCTCATATTTATTATGTTTGGGGATGTTATTTTATATTCCTCATACTTTAATTTTTATGTTAATATTATGAGAGACCCTATTTGATCTCATAAATCCATTTTTGGATGTTTTAAGTGGCGTCATTAGGCTACTGAGTTTTCGTAAGTGAATTTTCTTCTCAATTTTATTCACATGACATTTATGCTAAATTTTCCACTATTTCATTTTAGTGGTTTATATAATTCCCATTATTATACACTTTTTGTAGTATAATTTCATTTATGGTTATTTACATCTTCATTGTATGACCCTTCTTCTATATGGTGTACGTTTCGAATGTTACCCCACTCGGTAAGGGGACCTTTCACCCTCCTCTTTTTAAAAGACTTCTTTTGTTATATATTTTAATTCACATATTATTATGTTGAGATATGTTCTTCTATATCATTATTTATTTTAATTTTATTTCTATGTGACAAGATACCATTTTCTCTCTCATCAACTCATTTTCTGGATTTTAAAGTGACGCCATTAGGCTGTCGGATTTCAGTAAGGGAACTTCTTAACCCCCTTTCAATTCTTTGGGTTAATCCTCTACTTCTTGATTTTTTATGCCAAAATTATGTGTGGAATATCTATGTTGTAATTTTCACAAAAATTTTTGTCGATATACTATTTCTACACATAATCATCTCATTGATAAATTCTTACGAACTTGTATGGGAAATCATAACTCAATCTCATTTCATTGAGTTAAATATCTATGTCATTGGTATTGTTTTTCCAAGATTATGTGTGAATGACCTATGATTGTTTCACACATAATATCCACTTATATTGGGTGTATTTATATTTCTCACACATAATTATGTGATAGATTTATCCTTAATTTAAGGATACCATCTTTATAATGGATTTCATCTCAATTTACATTTCCATTGAGACTTCATTGTTGTTATGCACCAATTAACTCTTATATGGTGTGTATACTATCCTTTGACATATTATATCATGAATCCCTTTATTCTCATGATATTATAAAGTTCAGATTAAATGTTATTCCGCAATTATTTGTATTCAAGAGTCTCTCATTTTGCTAAAAACTCTTTAACAAAAATATCGTTTTAAATGTTTTAAAGATTCATTATTCTAAATCTTTTTCTTTAATGTCCATGTTTTCAAAATGGTTTTCAGTATTTATTTATATGGAAATTAATGTTTTAAAATTATAATTCCATTAATAGTTTCATAGTGGTAAGGGACACATTGATTGAAAAATCTTTTTTAAATGATTTTTGAAAATGGATTGATTAATTCAATATCTTGGAATTACTTATTGTGATTGAAAATGAAATGTTGTTATTGAAATGATTATATTTTCAATATTTTATGTGTATTGATAGTACTTGGACATTTTATGGGTGGTTTCGTGATATACCATATGATGGGTGGTGCCGTGAATACTGGTTACATTATGACCTCCAATGCATTGGGTATGGAAGTTGGTCGTATGGTTATTCCATTACGAATGTGTGGAAGTCGACCATATGGTTATTCCATTTAAGTATGTTTATGTCCCAGGTTACCTATATATGTTATATGTTCTTTATATGGGTTTTATGGTAATATTTTGGTTACAAAATGGTAAATAATGGTCTTTTATTCAGTGAAGAGTTTTTACTACTTCATAAAGGTGAAAAGTATTACTTTGGTAAAGTACTCATGTTTTACTTGTTGTTTTGAAAAACTAATAGTTTTCCTTCTTTGTTTATCCTCTACTGGGCTTTTTATACTCATCCCAAGTTTTTTAAATGTTTTCCATAGGACATAAAGATGAACAGGGTCAAGGATGGGATCAAGGAAAAACATTCAATCTAAAACATGGAACTATACTTGTTTCTTTTTAAGTGTTTTTCTAATTTTATGGAAACTTAGTAGAAGTGTCTACTATTTAATCTTTTGAGATTTAATAGTTATGTCCTAATTATCTAAAAATATAAACTTGAAAGGATCCTCTATGTGAATTATTCATTTAATTTATGATTAAGTAATGTATAAGGCCGGGGCCTTATATTTTCATTTCCATTATATGAACATGGAATGCGTTTCTTTTTCTCATGCTCATTTTCATGAGACAAGTTTCATTTCATGGACCATGATTCTACATTTTTTGTACTTACTAACTAAATAATGAATAATTACATATTAATTCATGAAATTCATGATATTTATATAACCATACCATATTCTTATATTCAATGATTATTGATTTAAATTTTTCAAAGTTTAAATGGATTAATGTAAGAATACCCTTTATTTTAGGGATTATTTATGAAGAAGTATATTATAGAAGAAATAATATAATATGTTTTTCATGAACCACATATAATTTTTTATACACTGGTTATGAATGTTGTTTACAAGTTTAATTTCTATTTTTACCCTTAATTACTAAAGAAACATCCGGAATGTTGATTCCAAGTGATATTAATATTGTAACTTCTTTTAGATTGATAATATTTATCTTACATATCCATGTTTTAAAAAAAATTATAAACATAAATGATATAATAAAACTACTTTATAAGATCTTTTTACCATTATTAAAAATTTCTTAAATAGAAACTTCTTAACCTTTTCCAAATTGGCCACTTTTTACTCCCTTTACAAATTTTTTGAAAAGAATGTTTATTTTTTACATTTATGACAAGAAGTTATTTTACCCCCATAATGACCATTATTTTATTGAATATTTCTTCATAAGTTTCCATGAATAATTTAAAATAAATTATTTTCATAATATTTTGTGAATTATTTATTTTTAAAATTTATATTTAAATTAGAAATGTTATTTTTCACCAATAATGTTTTAAATGATATTTTAATGGTATTTACATTCATCCCCATAAAAAACACGATTTTACATATTATATAATAGGGATATTTTGTAATGAATGTATCCCCATTCATTCCCTTGATGGATTATCATTATATCAATGTGATTTTATTGGAACCCATTTCTTTTCAAGGGGTTAATCATATAATGAAAAGAATGATGTTTATTCCTATGAATTTTAGGATGAAATTAATGATATATATTTTATATTAATGTTATATCGTTTGGAAATTTTTATGATGAAGTGTGGTTTTGTTATAAAATAATGACGTGTTGTTACATTATAATCAAATTGGTGAAACTAGATAGTGATCTACTGTATTGGTTAATGATTATATCACCTAGATTGTAAGTTTCCCATATGGTTATTCAAATTTTTATGGGTTATGTATGGTTTTTATGAATATAATATTCCAATATACCAACCAATTTCTATATGAATGATGTGGGTTTATAAATATACATTTGGTCAAAATTTACATTTCATGGACCATGATTATTGATTCATATGCCTAACGCCTTTGTTAAACCATTATGTCATATTTCATTATTAATGATCTAGGTATTGGTTTTTATGAATTCTATAATGTCCATTAACTTATATGATGACATCATGCCCTTATGCTCATATTATTCTCACAAATGATATTTTATTAATAATTTTTATGTTTATACTTACTTAGGATTTGATCACACCCTTATTATGTTTCCATTTACACAGTTGCGGAAAAAGGTTTTAGGAATTTTCTTCTGATTAATATTACTATATGTAAAAAATCTAGTCTGACATAATTAATATCTTTATAAACAATTTGTATATATATATATATATATTTCATTATGTAATATTTTTTCCTATTTCTCTAAAAATATACACCTATAAAGGACTTAGATATTAATGTGTTATCATATTTCAATTTGATATTGTCTGTTTTGGATTGAAAAAATAATCTAAAAATCGTGTTTTTTCTCCATCAATCAAGGAGTGAATGTCCAAGGCACTTAAATCCCATTTCAGTATTTCCTACATGGAAATTTTCACCAACCCCTAGAATCATAGAGGAAATCTTTGGGATATCAAACTTAGCTTATCACCTACCTAGAAGGCCCCAATGCATTGGGTTGTGAAATAGTGTTACCAAATTTGATCTTTCCTCTAGGTTAATTTGTTTTAGGAACTTGTGTAAATGGTTTTAAAGAGTCATAGGTGTGTTTTTTAGGATAGGGAATATAGTTTTAGTTCATTAACCAATGTATCCAATCACCAAGGATCTCACTAACTAATTATTAACTCCTCATGATGAAACACTGGTTAAAGGAAAAATATTATACATGAAGTATATAGTATTATATATTTTGACATTCATGTCTTTCTTGAGTCACCTACCCATATATTCTGATCTAATTGTGTTGTGTCTTGATAACATTTAGGAAGACTCTATGATAGAAGAGAGCCATGATCATTATAAAGGATCATGATTATAATTAGATGACTAAGGATGCATTAGTTCAATGACCTACTCATGAGGTCTTTCCATCAGTGGTCTAGGCGTAGGATCGACTGCATGTGGTACAACGGATAACTCAGGTAGTTGAAGATGATCATGCGTGCTGGATTAACACATTAGATGAGTTATATTGAAAAATAATATTGAGTTTTCATAGTGAGGAAACCCCTCATGCAATGGTGTATTGTCTTGAGTCAGAGATATGAGTTTTTATTATTATTAAAACCTCATCCAATAAACTTTTTCACTTAAAGCATGCCTTATCCATATAGAAACAAGGCACTAGTGAAGTCTACTTATGTAGACTCATAATGATGTGATTCTCTCATGGTGGGAGAAAGGAAATTTTAGTTTCATGCATGCCATTGTGGTCTACTTGTGTATTTTCAATTATAATTTAGTTTGGGAGTGGGATCCAATTGCTTAAATATTCCTTGTAGAGGGACATTAGGTAGATGAATCCGATAATGGTCATCATGCAGATAATTCATGTGAAATATCTAACATCTGTTAGTAATTAAGACCACATCACAAGATGCCTCCCCATTACCAGTATTTGACATGTGGAACTACAACATATGTCTCAAAAAAGGATACAATTATCCATGATTTGAGTGATTCTATGCTTGTGATAATATAGGTCAAATAGATCCTGATTTCCTATCCCGATGTGTGGAAAAAGGTAAACCGTTAGTGGATAGACAACCATGATAGAGGAAACATCATTCGTAGAGAGTTACCATGCATGTTCAAAGAGAACCCCAGGGAGGTGGTGCTAATATATAAGTAGGTGGATCTCTAGTGGGGGGATCTACTGGTGGAGGAAAATTCTATGAGCTCTCCCACCACCACTACTAGGTAGCCAATTCCAGGATCAAAGGGCTTGCATTCGAGGTTGTGGTTAGTTTCACGCTATATAGGGGTATAACTAGGATACTATAGAGGTCATTTAGGGAATTATATTTGTATTTTATATTCCTTCTATAATAATGTTTGACATAGCTATGAGTTATTCATTTATCTCCATATCCCTCAGGTGAGAGTTAGAGATTCCAATTGATTCATTGTCCTAGAAGCTATAGATGTATGTTACTACAGGGATATGTTCTTCTATATCACACATCTACGATCAATACTATTTATCATTTGGTAAGAGAGTTTCTCATTGGACCTGTTGGTCATTGAGATGAAACCCTATGATTTAAACTCAGGTTTTGGACTGGTTTTCCGTAGTGTGTTCCGAAAACATTACCGTCATTGGTGATTTATATACCTTCATATATATTAGAAATGATTCTACATTATAGGTGATAGATATATAATGGTTGAGTGAGTGTGGATCATAATAAATAAGTTTTTTCCATCACCAATTAGATATACACTTAATACCATGGTGGATTTGGATATCAAGAAATCAGGCTGCCATCAGTGGTAGAGGACTATATGGATGTCTTCTCTAAAGATTCTTAGGGCCTACCTCTGTGGTGTGTGATCAATTTATATATATAATACCGCATTG
The DNA here is from genome assembly GCA_963277665.1 of Viscum album. NCBI lineage: Eukaryota > Viridiplantae > Streptophyta > Magnoliopsida > Santalales > Viscaceae > Viscum > Viscum album. The sequence goes on along the minus strand of OY728151.1, from coordinate 393,047,256 downwards.
GGGCCATAATAATTTATTCTATGACATATCATATGGCTCTCAACAATAATTGAAGTCTAAGGGTGTTTCTTGAAGACCGTTGATAGAATGTTTTTATAAAACGTGTTATGTCCCCCTTGGTGGATCTAGTTTTTTTTGAAAAATAAATATGGGAGTTTTAGTTTTTTAATTGATTATCATTGTATAAATCAGGTAAATATAAAAAATAGACCACATGTTCAGTATTTAATACCTCTTTGACCTATTGAATGGTGTCAGTTTGTTCTCCAAGATTGATCTTAGGTCTGGCTACCATCAACTGAGGGTTCATGAGGATGATATTCTGATGATGGTATTCTGATGTCACTATGAATAGTATGAGTTCCAAATAATGGATTTTGGTGGGACTTATTCCCCCTTTGTGTTCATGTATCTTATGAACTAGATATTCTAGCTATACTTGGATTGATTCATAATTGTATTTATTAATGACATCTTCATTTACATCATATTAAAGTAGTATCATTCAGAGCACTTGAGGATATTCCATGATATACTCCTAGAGAACCAGATTTATCATAGGCTCTTGAATTTTTATTTTTTTTATCCATTAGGTTCATTTCGTGGAAAATATCATATCATATAATGGTTTCTCTTTCTATCTAGTGAATATTGGTGTAGTTCTTTCTTGGGATCCACAAAAGTGTGTCTCAGAGGTGTGATGTTTTCTTGGTTTGGTGGGGTAATACATGATGTTTATTATGGTATTTTATGGAATTTAATACATTTTTCTATATTTATAAGTAAAGGACTATCATTTACCATGACTGAGTAGTGTTAGATATCCTTCAAGCCATTGAAGCTAATGCGGACCAGTGCTCCTATTTTAGGACTACCGTAAGACGGAATTAAGTACGTGGTGTTTTTTGATGCTTAAGTATATTGTGATGATTGTGTTTTAATTACTATGTAAGAAATTATCTCTTATGGGTCATGGGGATTAATATCCCATGTGGATAATTAAAAGACTCATGACTTATAGTTGGTAGTAATAGTATTTGTTATGATGTTGTAGAGGCAATATCATCTTGGTGAGAATTTTGATGTCTTCTCAAACCACTAGAGTCTCATTTAAATCATTAATTAGTGAGATATAAATATAATACATAGGTTTTGGTTAGAGTTACTTCCGTACTATGGCATTGATATAGTCTATACACTTGGTAAGGGGACATTACGGTAGATTCCTTACTAGGAAATCTCATTCTCACATAGTGAAGGAGGCATCTGAGTTGTTGAATTCAATATATCTAATTATGGTGTAGGAGAGGGTTTCTAAATACCATAAATTGATTTTTTTTCTCTCCACCAATTCATCATTGTGTGATAGAGGATTAGTTGGTGGACATATAATTTGAGTTTATATATGAACAGATATCCTCAAGAGATGAAACAGAGTGATTTTATGAAGGAGGGGAGTAGGTAAACCTTTTACAAGGATAGAAGGTGGTTCCAAACATGTTTCATTAGTAGGTATCAAACAATTTTCATATATCCCCTTTACCTATACATCCCGATGTGGTGATTATGTACATAGAACTTCTGCTGTGGTTTTGGTGGCTCATCCTGAGGTGGAGCATTGCTGATTTTTCCTCTCAATGTCCCACATGTTAGTAGGTTAAAGATAAATATTAGGTACCAACTATTTTGAATCACCCTATTGTTATCCTGGAATGGATGTGGGGTTGAATATCATTTCATTTTTAATGATTTTTTATTTAATGATAAAAGGAAATGATGCAATCTTATTGACAGTTAATAGAATCACCAAGTCTACACACATTATTTCCATTATAGATTAGAGTTTGGTTGAGATTTTGGGGAATGTTTTACATTCATATGATTATCTCGCTTCATGATGTACCCTTTATGATCATATCTGGTAGTGATTATTAGTTTACATCATTGTTTTTAGGGGTCTTTAATAGGATTTTGGGACCCAATTACAGATGATCATGATGTTTCATCCTGAGATAGTTGGATTGGCTGAGTAAACTATCCTTCTGTTGGAAGATATATTGAGAAGTTATGTGATTCTACTTAGTCAAAGCTAGTAGTATCACTTTATTTAGGTAGAGTATTCATATACTAAAAATTATCACTTTAATATAATCATAGAACCTTTCAAAGTCATATACATGAGACCTTGCAGGTCTCCCTTATTCAAGACTATGAAAGAAAAAACATATATTTTTTGGATAATGATGGCATAGAAAACAATATAGATAGTTCATGTGATCCTTGAGAAAATTAGGATAGTCTAGATATGATATAAATATTATTCTCATCAACATAATAGGCCTTTGGAGTTCAAGAAGGGATACCATTTTTTCCGAAAACTATATACATGATAAGGATTATAGAAGGTTGGTCAATGAATCAATCTCTCAATAAGGTTCATCGGGCTATTTGAGATCATTTAATGGTTTGGTGAGGTTAATTAAAACATAAACATTCCCCGGTAATTTGATCATGTTCATGATGTTTTCTGTGTTTCATAGCTAAAGAGAAACATTCATGAACTAATGCATGTAATTGAATGGGGAGAGCTATAAATTAAGGATGAATCCACCTTTTCAGAGTTCCTAGTGGAAGTCAATGTCGTACGTGAGAGGACCCTATATGGAATGACCATCCCTTTGGTTCATGTTCTTTGGTAGCATGGGAGTGTGAAAGATAACTCATGGGTGCATGAGATTCAGATGTAGAGTTAGTACCCCCGCCAATTTTTATAGCTTGTTATTTTTTGGTTTAAAATAAATAAATGAGGGGAGAATTTAACAAGTTTGGGTTTATTGGATTAGTATTTTGAATATTTATAGGTATATATATGTAATTTTTCATGGATTCCGCCCAGTGTAAGGGTTTCATGTGACCCTAGAATTTATTTATTAGAAATAATAAATATTACATAATTTCTATTTCTCTTTTAGAAAAAATATATTTTTATTGATTGGGGCATCCTGTGGAAAATATAAGACCATGTTTTATTCTCGAATGTGGGGTTTACACTATTCATGATATAAAATTGGACGGTATTAGGCTTTTTATTGAATGATTTTGTTGGATGTTACATTAATTAATTAAATAATATATTTATTTACTTTATATAATTAGGTTAAAACATAATACTATCTATAAATATATTGGTATGGAAAATTTCTAGGGTTAGATCACTACAAAAAAATTTATATTTTTTTAAATGGGGGCATATTTGTTGGAAAAATTATATTTTCTATTGGTAAAACGTTTTACCTATATATATGTCCCTATCAATAAACTATCAGTAAAAAATCTATAGTCAAATGTTTCTATGACAGATAAAATAATTCTATTGTAATTATAATAATGCCAGCAGATAATATATATGTTGGTTAAAATGTTTCACAATAGGTTTTAATTAGACATTTTTTTATTGTTAATAATATTACTAACATATAATATCTATTTATAAATTATAATCGAATAATAATTAAAAAATTTTTATAGTAAAATTTCATATTAAAGTTTATATTTTATCATATACAATTCGTATGTTTTAATTATTAAATAGAGTATGATTTTCACACATGTTTGAATTTATAAAAACAATTAGTTTTACTAATAATTAAATTTTAAAAGAAATGAATCAATACAAAATCCATTCCTCAACATGATCCATCACACACCCAAACCAACCAGAAGCCCTGCCACATGCAAGTAGTGCAATATATCCATTACACACAGGGGACTAGTGATCACCAGTAGCCCATAAATACCTCAGGACTCCAGAGAGCTAGGAGCAACCCTTCCATTCCACAGTAGGTCCAATGAGCTCTACACACCCATCCATCTATGCCCCAAGACCATAAGTTGGTTATTCATCATATTCGAATTCCTAGTCAGATAATTAATCAAGGAAGAAGTATATGAAATGTTACAATGAATTGTTTATATGCTCTATCTATCATCATGTTTCCTCTCTACCTGAAACCCCATTAAAGGATTACACAATCATTTCGACATCCGAGAACCATTAGAAAAATAATGAGAAATAATTGATTAAATAGATAACTGGGGTCAATCCAAATTAGTGAAATAACCTTAGGTCTCCCATAAATATTTTTCCTAAACATCAAGGATCTTGAACTAACTTCAAAATTTATCTCATCTAGATACATATGGTATTCTGTAACATGATACAATTTAGAAAACCCTACCTTTACCATGAGTTAAATAATTATAGGAAATATATCCTAAGACTACCTACACATGTGGTCTAACATATCTTGAAGAAATTATCTTTATCTATATGAACAACTCTATAATCAAAAGTAGTAAATCCAAAAATATGAGTTCATTTATAATAGAAAAGATCATGTGAATAAACGATTTATAAAAAAAATTATTTTGGTATACTAATGAAACTATTTTGTTGGATTTATGGTCATGACTGGATGTGTACTTCAATTAATCTAATTAATTTTTTTCATACATTTCATAGCATTGAATATCAATTATACATCCACTTTAATTACATGGCATGAAAAGAAATAAAATGATACAATATAGATGACCCAAATTCTGAAAAAATGATGAATCCAAGTGCTAGAAATCCACTCCATAATTCTATAAACAATTATCACATAGGTGATTATAAAGCCTTCCCCCTTACCACAAGTACTTATTCTCACACATTAGAACAATCACATAGTAGAATTTTCAAATATACAATGTACAGAAGAAGAAACTTATAGAGCATCAAATCCATTTTCAATAAAAAATATCAATGTACTTTTCATAAAAATTTTCAAATCCTTCATCCACATGATGTTATCATCATAATGACTTACAAATAAATGAAAAAATTCAACATTTAACCAACCTAGTTTTTCATTTTATTTTTTCAAATCACTTATAAAAAATAAGTGTAATTCCAAGAAATTAATGATAATAATAATAAGAAAACATTAGATTTTATATTTTGTACAAGTAGGTAATTATGAACAATTTGAAAAAAAAAATATAAATATTAAAAGATGAAATAAGATGAAGTAATTTATGCAGTTTTTCCAAATAAAAAACAAAAAATATAATAAACAAATTAATCATATACAGAAGATTATTCTACTAAAAAAAGTTATATTGTTGAACAAAACATTCAGAAGAGAAAGAAAGAGTATTCACACATTCCAACCTAATCATCTTCAGTAATATTCCCATTGATCCTCAGAGAATATATTATCCATTAGTGATATCTTTAAGGGACACTCAATCGTTAAAGTGTTGAATTATTCAAATCTGTCTTGTAACTATTTTCTTATACAAACAACAGTTTAACGAATTAATATCACCAACATAAATACATAATATTATTAATGTATTATAAAAATCATAAAAAAATATATAAACTGGATAAATAATTTCAGAATCAATGCACAACAACATAATTTCCACAAATTTTCCCTGAAAAGCATCATTTTTACAACTCATCTTATCATCATTTCATATAATCATACAGTGCTAACATTAAAAACAACTAAAATATTTTTAAATATATGTAATATATAAAATTTTATAAAAAAAATTCAACCAAACCCCATCAATATATCTAATTACCTCATGCATATATATATATAAATAACCTACATATGTATCTATATCATTATGATCGGTATGAAAAAACAACACAAGAGCCACAAAAAAGAAATATTGGAAAGTGGTGAGGGAGTGAATCAGACCCACCCGGTATCCTCTAGACCTCTATGGTCCCCTTATTATCCTGGAAACTTGATATGATAAATGGACCATCATAGGGATGGACCTTCCCTGAACTAGTGGAGTCAGTGTGCACTTTAGTGCCTTCACCAAGGTAGATCTCCACATGAAAAAAACACAGATGAATAGCTTGAGTATAACACACAGTGGGTACATAATATCCAACCTGAAATGTTCCCATTCTAAATTAAAACATTATTGAAATCCATTAACGGTCTGCAAATACAGACCTTTCAGAAACCATGAAATATATTTCATAAAATATATCTTTGATACCATCTAGACCATTGTGCACTTTCTCAGAATTAAAAATTGATTCAAATTTTTCTGGTGGAACATGTAAGTGATGACATAGTCTCCCTATTTTATTGGCTATATGAGAGGATGGATTTACTTTGTTGGAGGTATTATAACTATCACAATACAAGTCATAATATCGGAAAGCCCCATTTCCTGGAGATCCACCTATAATTCAGGATGAAACACATTATTTAATATATATAATGCATGTCCCAGTGGATAAAATATTGAATGAATGTTAATAGTTTTGGTTAATGAGACTTTCATTAACATCCCATGACAATAATCAAAAGAAAATTCTTATCTTACAACATCCCAAACACCATTAATAGTCTGTGTAGCTGCAACTGAATAGGTTTGTGATTTGAAAAATTAACTAGTCATAGGATCCCGTTTTAAAGAATAAATTCAAAAAGAAAATATAATGAATAATGTTTTGATAAATCTAAAATTCATTCATTAGATATCATGAGCACACTAAATATTCGAGCACCCATCACATCAATATGGATAGACCAATCTCACATTGGGAGTGGGGACTGCCTTCAAGACCTAGAGGGGCTATGATGAAGGAAAACTATGTCCATCCTTAACAAAGTCCCTAATTGAGATCTTGACACAAAAATAGTATACAAAATAGGGATATCAAAACTGGTTGAAGATTAAATTAAAATTCCGCAAAGATAAACAGATAAATGGAAGATAAAATTCAGTTGAGGTTCAATCTGAAATGATGGGCGAGAAAACATCAATATAAAACACCATAATTAGACTAAATATACCAAAAATCTATATACGAGACTGACGACACATAACATCATAATAATAAAGAAAAATGTTTCAAAGAATCTGAGTTAAGAGAGAACATATGGTGAAGTGGGGTGGAAAGTGGGATAGGGGTGATGAGATACAAGGTGGGAAAATCGATAGTAAGGCTAGAGTAGGGAGGTGGGATGTGACGTGGGGCTGTAAGATGAGAGGTCAAACACAGAAAATTAGGTGGAAATATCAATTAGGGATTATTGGTGTTAATTTTTTGTATAAAAATTATACAATTTTTTATTAAATAAATAATACTGAAAAATAGAAACACATTTAATATTTCAAGAAAACTGAATAAAAATATTGATAAATATAATAACCTTTAATATATCAAGAAATTTGAAAATTAAAATCAATTATGATATATGTTTAACAAAACTCTGTGAATTAAAATGTTTCATTAGTCGTAAAAATAATATACATGTATATATGTATATACTATATTTCCCTTGATTGGTTATTGATAAATATTTTTTTATTGAATATTTAATTGTAACATTTTTTATATGAGAAAAAATAATTTTTGGTAATAGTGTAATTAATAAAAGATTCACGTGTTAGTAAAAAAATGTTAGTATTAGTATAATAAAGTAATAGATTCAACTATTAGTAAATGATTTGATGGTATTGAATGATCTATATCAACATATGTATCTATTGAAAAAAAGAAGTGATGGTATTAAAATGTAATACCAAAATTACTTAATATATTTTGGAATTTCACATTTTCACCAACAGATAAATTATCTATTAAGAAATTTCTATTTTTATAAACCACTATCTTTGTAGTGTTTCACAACCCTAGGAGACAAAAAATGATAAGGGATCAATCATAGTAGTTGTTGGCAGATCACAATCAAGGATTGATGAAAATCAGATCAAGGTACACCATGATACAAATAGAAAAGGAATTTTGATAATCATATTCATCACTAATAGACTCACTATTCATAAAAATTTGATCCAAACTCAAGGTATGACTCATTATTTCTTAGATTTTCCACCAGTTTTTAAATTGATAGTGATTGATATAAATATTATTTTATTTTATTGGGATCTGCATTCTTCACATGAGCATGGGTATTTATTTTGTTAATTGTTCCCCTAATTTCACCTTGGTTTCGATGATTATATAATCACTCATAAAAAATAAATCATCCAATGATGGTTTCTCTATGTTCATCTATATTTCCCTGCCATTCTTCACATTCCTAATCACTGGCACATGGGGTTTTTGTGTGACATTTTCAGGATGGATTTAAGCACAATCAGACCTTAAAATTTGTAGTGAATGCATGAAGTATGTATGAATAAGTCTTTTTTGGATGTATAATGGTGTGATTTGTGATATGGGTGTTTGAGACATGGATAGGAGGTCATATAGTGGTTCTTCATTAATGTGAGATATGATACATCACCATTGTGTGACAGGAATGATCTATATAGCTTTCAAGTGATGTGAATCTAGTCCCCAAAAATAGATCAGGCATAGTCATCCCTAGATCCATGGTCCCTATTGCAAATAATTATTGATATGGAAGTTCCATAAGTGTGGGAAATACATGTGAAGAGATCCTATGATTCTAAAAAATCCTAAAATATCTGTTGTGTAGTCCTGGAACACACACCATGTAGATCCCTCACTTCAGTGGGTGTGTTTTTGGAAAAATTTAAATATCACTTTCCATGTATGACTCATAAACACCGTTTGACCTAGTATTTGTTGATTAGTGAATGCACTGGGGGTACATGGTCATAAACATTGACATGAACATGGTAAAAGACATATATAGAGTACATGAGAATAAACTTGTAGTCAGACACATTCAGGGTACCCATAAATGGCTAGTGTATACATTTATGGCTTGTGTACATGATCATACACTAAACTAAACGAGCATAGACTAATGTATGTGGGCATGGGATGAAGTAAACAGGCATGGGATAGAATGAAATAGCCAGACATTGAGTTTCCAAGACACATCTTACACCACATGTACCATCATTAATGTCACATAGGGTTGTCCCAACCATGTATAAGAGAAAACACACACAATTTTCTAGGAGAGGCCACACATTTCTAGTCCTATATGCACATTTTGTAATTTCCATGTCAATTTTTTATTTTTTTTATATCCTTAACTAAGAATTTGATTTTGTACCATAAGTAGTCTATCTATTGTATTTTTCCAGGATGAATGTGATAGACAGATCCATTCTAAAATCAAAGATATGACATGAGGTGTCCTGAGAAGGATGTTTCCTTCAGCGATTCATAGATGATGGTGTTGATTCAGTTTTATCATTAATGATACGTTAGTTTCTACTAAAAATTAATTAATTTTTATTCAAACACTTTTCAGAAAAAAGTGAGAGACCATACATTCTTATGTGGTTGTAATTGATTTTGTTCATGGAGATGGAATGTTGGAGTTGTAGTCTAACTTATCATTCTTCATTATGTTGTGGAGGTGTAGATCCCCTTTCCCTTCCACTTGGGTTTCTTTATGAGAAAATATGTCGGGTTTCTTTTCCGACATCCTTATGGGTTGAGCTGAATATTATATATTTCATTTCATCCTTATTAGTTTTTAGGGTATCCTAATAGGTTTTTTATCCTCACCCTAGCATTGGATTCTCCTACACGTGTTATATATTATGTAGATGATAGGAAAATGTGTGGTGATATTAGTTGACCAAGACTCATATGAGAATAGATATATATAGTAGAGTTGACAATGTTCAGTGGTTATCCATAGAGATTGTGAGATGCGATCTGTTCTGTCTCATTTTTTCATTTATTTTCATTATGGGACCTTATATTTATTTTTGCATTTATTTTACCACATTATAATTTTTTACTATTCACTTTTACTTTTATGATTTCTTAGAGGTAGTTTAATTAATGGTTTACACTGTATATGTTATGTCTGATATTATATGTATGAATTGTTTCATAGAACTCATTGTGTGTGTGTGCATAGAGGTAGTTTGGATAAGGACTCCCATTTTCATATTTTTTACTCAATGATTTTCTCTAACCCCAGGACTATTAGAGGTATTCATGGGGTTGTCACAGTCGGGGTACCATTGACTAGGTGGAATCTATTGTGATGGGTTGTGATAGAGATAATGTTGATGTAAGACATATCTAGATATATGTGTATAGTGGTTTTGTTGGGAATATATATTCTCAACCTCTTTTGAAGTCAAGGGAATCTCATGTAGAATAAATATTTGGTTTAGAAGCCAAGGTATCTTATGTCAACTGCAGAATAACATACACTGTGGTTTTATGATATATCAAGCTCATTTCCTCATGAATCCCATGTTTATCACATGAGTTGGAGATTATAGTGCATCTGTTGGGGTCATTGTTTTAATGTATAATAGGGTTGTGGTAACATATTTAGAGACTTGTGGGGATGTTTCCCATATATGCATGTCGTGTACTCAACTCATTTTGGGTTATCATCACATAGAAACATAATGTCTTATTGGGGAAATTAATATTAGGTAATAATGTTGATGGTGTCTTTATGGGAAATGACCACAATTCAATATTTATTCATCATAGTGGATAGGTAGGAATATTTAATGGTTTTGTTTGGGGTCAATATTAAAGCTTGGGTAGGCATCCTACATACCCTATTAGAAGGAAAGGTTTAAAACCCATGTAGTTTATGTGTATAGTTTAAGGTCATTTAGTAGGTTCACTCTATTTATTATAATATCATGTGGTAAGGATGTCTGTTCCACATAATAATAGAATTTATGTTATGGTGTGGAGATTATGCATAAGGGGATGCCCATGAGGTGAGGTATTATCCAATGAGAATCCTACATAAGTCATCCAATGTTCATTTCATAGGTTATAGATATAGTTTAAGAGATTTTAATGGATATTAATGTCATGAGACGAGGATATTGTTGTGTAATTTAACATTATTTGATATGGATTGTAGGATATGTAGTTTAATGTCATGCAACTCGAATGTGGTTAGTTGTTATGCCTCAGGGGACCATTTCTCTATAGGAGAGGGAGATAAGGCACTATATATCCTTGATTGGAAAGGAAATTGATTCACCATGATTATTCCAACATCGGGGCATATGTGTATACGGCACAGGTTATATTTGATGGCACAAGGAATAAACACATCTTTGTTTTGGCAGCACATGAGGTTCATAACATTAGGTTTCCAATGTTTAGGAAAATGAGGCATTGTGGATGAAAATCCCATGCTTGGAGTTAAGGGTATCGACATGTGTGTTGATGATACTAGTCATGATGGTGATTAAGGAATTAGTAAAGCCATCTTGTTTGGGAATAATACCCCTAGACACAAATCCTTCATGAATGTATGAATACAAAATAGGGGAATCATGTTGTAGCATGAGAGATGGTTTTCCTGAAGGATTTGGGGTTTTTGATGGTGGTTAGTAACACCAAGGTAATTCCTTTGAAAAATATAGATTAATTTCTTAGGATGATGTCTTGGTTACCATGGGGATGGTTTTTTTAATGATAGATACTTCATGAAACCCTAAGAGCCATGAGAGGTTACCCACTATCACATAAGTAGTAATCACTTGCAAATGTAATATCCACCTTTGAATTAAGGTTTCAAGTAATCGTGATATTTTGTTTGAATAATATGGATACCTATAGGAATCAATATTTATTTCGGCTTATTATGGATGATGTTTCATGAATTTAGAACTTCTATTGAAATATTAAAGGTCTTATCACCATAAATGAGGATTGGAGGGAGTTATTTATAAGCACCATGAAGGTGGATTCATATGTTGAGTGATTTATTGAAATATAATCATATAACCATTTTTTGGTGATTTTATGAACTTAACTATTCTATATCCCTTCACAAAGGATTCATGCTTCAAGAATCTAGTCCATTGGTTTTATTTTGATGCTATTTCGGTTCAGTTTTACCCCAAAACATCCATGAATTCCTCAATGTATCCCATAACATGTGTTTTGTTTTCATAAACAAATGTCCTTAATTATAATATTATCTCACATGGGAATGTAAGTTCATATTTTTAGGTGAAATCTCCAAAAAAAAGTAATTTATTAATTATTCATGTGAAGATCAACACAACTCCGCACATATATAATGATGAAGTGTACCTAGTGGGGACCATTAGATTATCGGATAATATTTATTGCTCTTTTATTTTAATAAAACCTACAACCATAAAAAGAATATTGTGATTTTGATCATTATTTATCTTGAATCTTTCCATCCATATGAACAATTATTCAATGAGTAATTTCTTCTAATGTATATCTTTCATAAGGAAACATTTCATGAACCCTAAAATTTTCAAGGGAAAGTCTTTGAAGAACCATACTTCCAAAAGTTTAAAACACCTTATGATGGTTATTGAAAGTGGGGATGTTGTAACTAATTGATGGAGAGAGATGTTTTAGAATATCATGATCAGTGACTGTGACCATATTTTGTCGAATCATGACACACTTTTTGATTTATTGATAGGGGTGAGAGGGAAAATCCATTATACCAAAGGCTTCTGTTGTATGGATATAGACATTGTGATGTTTTTTTCAACACAACCAGTAGTAGTAAAACTCCTACTTACTAGTTTAGGAGGACTCCATGGTAGTACAAGTGGAACATATCCCCACCCAGTCACTTCATTATAGACCATGATATAATAACATATGACTCCTTGTGGATCCCCATAATGACTATCAAGGGGGTGGAGCTTTCAATAGAGTAATATCCTCCTTAACATGAGCGAATTTTCATGGTGGACCAGGAATACCACCTCCAGGGATTTACATAAGAGATTGACCTACTATAGGGAGGAAACATCATAGATGAATGATCCTGGGTATTCTTGGTATTTCATACATGCTATAAATATGAATAGGATATGAATAGGATTTGGTTATTCATGATAGCATGGACTTCCCAATTTTATTTATACTTTCATGTATAAATCATGCAAGAATAGGTGGGCATGTTGTCACATGGAACCAATACCTTTCATTTATATAACAAGGAGGTCACTGTAAGTCTATGGGACCTCCCCCAGATCACTGGAATACCTATTTATGGTGAAATTTAATTTGGTTTCCTCCTTACTAAGAATGTATTGAACAACTAGGATAAGATGCCACCATAATTAAGGTAAATGTTTCACATTGTATAATGGTAGAAATAGCACAAGACTGGGATAAAGGATGTACCCTTTAAAAAAAGTTATAACTACTTTTTGAACAAGCCTATAGAGAGGATTTTTGAAGACCCTTCCATTTTGAGAATGAATCATTGTGAAAGAATGATCTCTCAAACTGATGATCCTTGAGGTGAGTTAATGGTATCTGTGGTAGTAGAGTGTGAAGACCCTCACCCATAGTGTCAGGAAAGTATGATTTGTCAAAGTTCTCATCTTTTGGTTGATTATCCTGGTTGATGATGCACATATGGGGGCATAGTAATGAACATTAATAATGTACATAGTTTTAAAAATGGTGAGGTCTATAATCATTATGTTAATGATGAAATAATATTTTTATAACATATTTTAGCCCATCAATAGAAGGAATAATCCTCTCCATGTGGGTAATATATTTCGTTTTTTATATAGTTAGGTCACCATACAAATGGATAGGATTGAGTACCCAAACTCGATCTCTTAATGTAGCATGAATTTATGATCATCCATGATGAGCATTATCAGGATCCATCCTCTATAGGTGAATAAAGTTGAGTTTTTTTGAAGATCAGGCTTCCATAGAAATTCATGTTTCAACTATTACACCTCCAGATGGGGACCATCATGGATGATGGAACTAGCATGAGGGAGGAACGATCATGCCTTTTAGTCATCCGAGGTGGGTTACTAGTTATGCGGATCATCTTTAAGTTGGTATTGGAACAATATTCCACATACATGTTTTCAAATAAATTTCACTACCTATAAAGGCTAGCCCCAAGGATTTCACTATAGTACCTATCAAGTACCACCAGATTTTCACATTCCTTATATTGTGACTATTTATATGGTAACTTAATTAGGGGGAGGATATAATCATTACCATCAATGATCCCTATAATAATTTAAAAAATTATTCAATGATATGGGAGAGTTAAAATCCTATAGATATACTGAGGTGGATATTCATCTGGGTGGACTTTGAAGAATCAATATCGTAGTTGTGTGGTAGAGGATACTCTATGTATGGGGGATCAAACTAATGAAGGAGAGTATGTATGGTTGGTAGTGAAGTGGTTGTAGCTCTGTATGTTTCTTGACCTGTGTGATTTGTTTCTCTTAGGGGAGGAGTGATGGAAGGCCCACTGATCCTAAGAAAAAATCTTTGGGAGTTGATCAATCCTCATGGGTGGTCATGAGGGAATATTTTGTAGATCAGTGAAGTTCTTATACTCCATAGAAATCATAGTAGCATTAACCCATTATTAAAACCATTGGAGATATAATCATCCAAATATGGACTTAGTTTATGTCATCTGAGGATAAGGCAGTGGGGGAAGAATCCATAGAAGCTGAGTGTAGGTATGAACATGGTCAGGATAAAATTTTCATCAATAAGTCTCATCCTTTATAAAAATATGAGGCGTTAGAATTGGACAATAAGAATTGAGCTCTTGAGACCACGATGAATAGGTTGGTCGAGCTAGGGTGGACCTTTTCCTAGGATGAATTGTAAAGTGCTAATATTATTTATCATCATAATATAGAGAGGCTCCATCCTTTGGATGAACCTAAAAATTAAATGAAATAAAAGTGTTTTTTATGGAATATTTTTTAATATATATTTTTCTAAAACATCTTCACATAAAAAATATTTTCAACTATAAAGCTACAAGACCATGTGAGTCATGCTCACTATGTGAAATCAGAAATGAAAAGAAGACTGATATCTTACTAGATAGTTCCAAATAGGGTATTTGGGATTGGTTTCATAATGATCCATAAACTACTAGTAGTTTCTTGACCAGGAAAAAATTGGTTTGCAAGGGGATCTTTACACCTACCATTCCTTTCTAATGTGAACAAGTGCACGAGTGGGGAACTATCAAGGAATTAGATTGTTCTCAAAAAAAAGGGGAAGATGGGGGATGTGAATTGAAACATCTTGGATTTACAACATAATGAGTGATATACTGAATGAGGATGACTACTGACCATGTTTGAACCATAGGTTCAACAATCGCACTACTACGGGAATGTACTTACAAATGAGGGTGAACTAGTGACCGTGATTAAAACACAAGACCCTTCATATATTAACTGAAAATCTATTGAGGCCCGTGCCTATGACTAGTGATGAGTCAGTTGTCTCTAGAACAATTATAATTTGGGGCATGCTCGGATGTGGACTATAGTGGGGATTCAAATTAAGGAATACTTCAAGGAGAGAGTGAACATGTGGGACTGTTTCAATGACATACTGACATTAATCAAAGTACGGACCCTTTAAATTATTTTTCTAAATCCATAAAGCAACCCAGGGTGCATAATTTCACACCCTGTTATGGGTCTCAGAAAATAATTAAAATTATTCAAATAATTGAACAGGTTTTTTGTAAAATATTGCACCATGCCCTAGCACAGTGTTCGGGTTAAAAATAATAATTCAAAATGGATTAATATGGAATAAAAAGAATTTAAAGAAAATAAAAATAAATTTAAATGGGATAAAAATAAATAATAGAATAAATGAAGTTGGAGATGATTGGAAAACATTAAAATGGTTTAATCCATTTTATTTATTATTATTTTTTCTCCCTTCATTTTTTTTTATTATTTTCTTTTATTTGTTTTCCTTTTTTTCTTTATTTTTAATTTTATTTTTTCCCTATTAATTATTATTTCATTATTTTTTTTCTCTTCCTCTCATCCCTTATCCTCATAGTGAATTTCCCCCCTATAGCCCCCTTCAGTGGGCCTCTTCCTCCTCTACTCTCCCTTTGGATGCCTGTTGCGACTCTGATTCACGTCCATTTCCAAAATTGTCTGTTGAGTGGTAATGATCTTACTAAGTATATCCTCATAGACCATGAATCATATGATCTCATCCACTCTCCGCCGTGCAATCCGTCACATAAGGTTTTTACCTGAAATTGGTTTTTTATTAATCATCTGATTTCTTTAGTTATAGGTTAATAAAAAGGTCATTGTGGAGCATAGGATTCACTAATATTCTGAGACATGGTGTCTAATCACTTTTCAATCATTTCATTTCATCTTTTAGATTGTATATTTTGTCTCTCATCAGTCCCTACTGGAGATATTCAATTTTTCCCATTATAATTTAATTAAATTACATGGGTTTTATATTGTAACTTTTTTTGAGATGAACTATATTGTTTAATTAGATTCAACATAATTAGATAACCCTTTTGTTGTATCAACATATTTGTCTTAAATTATGTTAGCCCTGAATAATTAATTTATTAATTGTATGTGTTTTTCAACCGCTCTTTTTGGTTGAGTTTTAAATCAAATAAATTATTTATGATAAATTGATCCATGAATCTTGGATTTTTTTTATTATCTATGACTAATGATTTCATTGTTAAAATAATTCATACCATTCTATGATATTATAATGAATAAAAATTCATTTTTCTAATTATTTAAATAATGTTTTTGTACCGCAACTTTTTGACATGAATGGATAGGAAGTATGTGGCCCTTTGTTGCTTAAATTGTTTTTGTTGCAATTATAAATGCAGAATATGTGATATATGCTTACTTGAAATATAATTAAATTCAGGGTGGGGAGATAACATGGGTTCCGTATTAAGGACCAAAAATGGAATATTCATTTCATATTGGTTACTACACTACTCTTTGTGAGGCGAGGTCTTAGGCTTTTATAGATGAGGGTTTCCCTGGGTTTTCTATATACTCATGAGTGATACCAGTTCCCTAAGATAAAATCGATGATGGACCCATTGGAAAAGTGCCTACGCCATGCCTCGGGTTATACCTGACCCCTTATGTGGATTAAATGGGATGGACTCATGATAAAACCATGCCTCGAGCGATACATGGTCTTTTTGAATATTTCCTTGGATGGGCACGATGGTATTGGATAAATTGAAGGATGTTCCATAGAAATACCTTTGGGATGGGCTCAGAATCTATCTCTAAACTTTAATATGATAATAATGATAATGATTGGAAGGTTTTATTTGATATTGAATTGGGTTCTTTTTGAACTATGATACCTTTGTAGTGCTTTGAATCACACTTTGTTGACAAATAAATTAGACCCAAACTAAATAACATGTTTGGGGGTATGTTAATTTTTTACTAACATCTATTTTTCATACCATATATATATATATATATATACATCCTACTTATTATGGTACATTATTTAGATTCTTGTCTTAGGACAAAGAAGGTGATAAGGGATGGGTTTCATTGAGAACCTGGACCAAGTTATACTTTTTTTATTTTCGTATGTTAATATCTTGCATTTATAATATATTGGAACACTGCTTGTGTTCTCTATATAAAATGGAAATTTTTAGACACCGTGAGTGTAGGACTAATGGGGTTTTATCTCACACCCTTCTCGGGTACTGTTTGGTACCTAAGTAGACTTTATGTCTGTAGGTAGGGATACATGGAAGCATGCCTCTCCCAATGCTTTATTGCTTCGATGTTTTGGATAGAGTTTGGGGGAAGATGACTGAGCCTATGCTCGAGATGCAGTTGTTTCACATTATGTCGTTTTCATTACGTTTTGATAGAAATCTTGTATTCATTCTTTCTGTACATTTTGTTTAGTATAGAAATCATATCATGACATCATCATGTATCTAGTTTGATTTATTAGCTTCCAAACTTTTCATTTATTCTGTTAGTATTATTTAATTTGTTATAATGTAGTTTGTTTATTTATATTCCTCCAAAATATGTTATAATTTTCTATTATTCCACTGTGTATTACCTATTACCTATAAGAGAATAGTCTCCCTCATGAACATGATAAAAAGGCTCTCACTACTAGTTAGAAGCCTCTGCTGTTCAGGGAGATGTGCCTGAGGTCATGTGGACAACCCAGCTCAAAGTACCCTTCTAGTGGCTCTTGGTATGAGGATGTTATGAAGTGGTATTAAGGTTGTTTATTTTTTTCTTATTGTTTGGGTTAGACATGAGACTAGGATATAGTAATTTGGAATGTACTCTATTCTTGGACGTAGCTAACCCATGTACAGGGTGAATATAAATTCTAGGGTTCATATTGTAACATCCTATGTAATTAAAGAATAATATATTTTCATATCTATGTCTATTTATGAATTAGATAGTGTTTTAGAGGCTTAAAATGAGAATAAATCAAATCTTAGACATGAATACTCAAATATTTTTAAAAGATTGTTTTACCACCTTTTGATGGAAAACCATTTTTAAATCTAACTATTGACAATTTTATTAGCTCTATTGTTCAAAATAAACTTATTATTTAGAATTGAGACATTTAAATTTACTTTGGATAAATTTTTAGTATTTTTTTGACACTGTTCGTTTTTTAATGAATAGTGAAAAATAATGCATTTTACTTCAAAACTGTGTTTTCATCTAATTTAATTATGTGGTTAGATTATATTTTTAATTGGGTTTAAAGTGTAATTATAATATATTTTTGCCATTTAGGTCAATTTTGGTCATTGTAATTAATTTCACTTTGAAATTGGATATAAAAAAGTGTCAATCTTTTGATAGATTTGGTTACTTAAAAACACGCTATTTGTTTTGACGATGAAAATTATTTTTAAATTAATTACAGCAATTTTTGTGTTTGGAATTTGGTAAAATGTATTCCATATTTAGAATCAGAAGGTCCAAATTATTTCATTATGACCTTTTTTTGGACATTAAGAATAGTAACGACGACAATTATCTTTAATTGTCATGATTAATAAGTAATCGGGTAGTTAAGGGTAATAAAATAATATCATAATAACATAAAATGACCCCAAAATGTTTCCAAATCTTTGTGGTTGTGTCATTTTCAACCATGGGACGCCTTGTTCCATCTTTCGGACCCCATGGAATCAATTTTTTTTTATAGTGACCTTTTATCATTTTATTTTTAATGAAAGGAAAATATAACCAAACTATGTAACACCTAAGTAAAAAAATTTTAATTTTGTTTAAATAAATTATCTCTTAGACTATAAATTGTCATTGGAATGATATAAAAATTCCCTACATCATGGTATTTTTTTATTATTTTTATACATTATAAAAATAAATTTATTTATGACACCATGATGACGCAACGATTACCTCATTAATGGGCGATTTAAATAAAATGAAATGATAAGGTAAACTTTAAGACATAAACTTGTCAAAATACAATTGTATGGGTTGATTTCGAATCTTTATCATCTTATCCACAAAATATATCATTGTGAGACCTTTAAAATCTGAAAACCATTTTATAATAAAGTAACATTTCAAGACTTTCCTAAAGTGACCCACCTCCCTCTTATAAAAGGCCCCCACCTCTACCCCCTTACCCACACCTCTCAAGCCCTTCGTATGTCCAACCTTGGCTCATATTATCTCTCCACATCCCTATATTACTCCTAGAAGCCTCACATTGTTCATAAGTCTTTCCAAGTAAACCCTTGGCTCAAATCAAAAAAAGAGTTACCCCATTTAGAGGTAAAGTCTTCTCTTATGTTCTTTTGTTTTATTTTGCTTCTCCAACCCCTTAAACTCTTTTTATTCATTTATTTTTTAACAAAACCAGTATCATAAATATACTAGGATGTTTTTATGATAATTAATCTACCTACACTTACACATAACTCCGTCTAATGGTTAATGAAAATACTATTTATGTGGGTGGCGAATTACTTGCTCACGAAACGATGATTGTTCAATCTTCTTTTAACACCTTTCATGGTGTCCATTATGATGTCACTATATTTATATATGATATATATTATATTTATTTCCTCAATATTATTCTTTATTTTATATTTAAAACATACCTTTATGCTTTTCATGTTGCAAATGCAATAATTTTATATGAGGAAGTGTGGACTACCGCCTTCTCAAGTGATATGAATTGTTCATGCCAAAGATGGAATTAATAAAGAATGTAATTAATGAAATTATGTTAGATATATATCATATATATTATACTGGAATTATAATATATATATATATGTATGTATCATTTTGTTTTAATGTCTATTAATATGACAAAAAATGAAACTAACGTTCATGCGTACGTACGGCCTACTGTCTCCATGAACGGGGAATTTCAATTTTTTATTTCCAAATATTATGTAATAGTATAAAATGAACATATGCTGCATATATAAGATATTTAAATCATTAATACTATTCTGGAGGTGATGTACATATAACTACGTGGGCAATTCTTTTCAAACAAGTTCATTTTTGACTCGTGTACCGAACATCGACAAAATACATGATAAGAACTCACATAATTAAATAATTTTTATAACGTGATAATATGTGATATGAAGTGAATAAGAAACTATAAAGAAATTCCATAAGAAAATATAAATTGACCTAAGTTTATTTTTCAGGAATATAAAGAACGAACGAGAACAAGTTTGACTTGAGGTAAGGGACTTCGTCTCAATCTCCTTTCGTTGAGGCATACATCAATTTCTATACGACCTTCTTTTATTAGTTGCATAATAAAAACTTTTGTCTTTTAATTTCATTAAAAAGGAATCTTTTTACATGAATAATTTTACTAAATGACAAAAGAGAATGTTTTTGTCTTACGTATGCGGCGACAGGGACTTATCCACCTCCGTGACCATTATTTGAGTTTCAGCTTCCTCTACAAGCCAGAAGTTCTTTTTTAAATAAAAAATAAATACCATGTTTTACTTTTCATTTATATTGGTATTGAAAATGGTTTTGATAATGTTTTGATTATATCATTGTGTTTTATTGATATATCTTGATTAAAATGTGCAAATGTTATGTTTCTTTTATGCAAGTTTTATGTGATACGATTATGTTATGGTTCTTGGGAATCTTTTATGAAGATGGGTGGTTCTGTGTTAAACTAAGGGCGGGCAAGCCCGAGATAGCTCTCCAATGCATTTGGTAATGCAAAGGATTTAAACGATAAGGTTTCTCTGAAGCAATTTAGGTAATATACTATGATGGATATTCCAAACGTAACCATGAAGGTTACTCCCTACGTAAGAATGTTATTAATTCCTCAAGTTACCTTTATGTCATATGATTTTCTATTAGTTATTAATAAATCTTTTGATTTAATGAGGTATGTTAAAGTGCTTATGTTTTATGATTAAAGTATAATTTCATGTATTCTTATGTATATATGGACTAATGTTTTCTTTCTGTATTTTTATATCCCTTACTGTGCTTTCTATGCTCATCTCATGTTTTTGAAATGATTTTCATAGGTCAAGAGAAATGTACTTTATTTGATGATAGTATCGAGGAAGTTTCAGGAAAGAAACCATGTTTTATTTTAAATCTGTTTCAATTTTTTGAAAAAATTAATATTGTTTTTTATGTAACCACCATGTTTAAAGGTGGAATGAAATGAATTATTTATAATATAATTCTCCAAAACTCTAAACCTAAAAATATTCTCAATGTGAATTATTGAAATAACCCATGATTGAGTATTGGGTAAGGCTGGGGACTTATTGTTGGTATCAGATGTTGGTTTAGATAATGTTAAGAGTTATAATTATATTAAATGATTATCCAAAAATATTTTTTTACATTAAGGTCAAACTGAAATGATATAGAATTTATAGATTTCCATGTTGCATCATGTAATAAATGTTTGTTCAAAATGGTTATCCATAGAGGAAATAGAGAAGAAGTGCTAGGAGGGCATACAGAAGGAAATGACCTTCCAAATTAGCATCCTGAGATGGTCAGAATTGGAACTGAACAGTTTGTTGCAGTAATGGCTTAATTGACTCAAGCAATATCTATGAACCTGGTTCTTTATTTTGAGGTACGTGTACTTATTTTCTCTTTTCCTTAAGTGTTTTTGAGAAAATATGGAAAATGGGAGAAAATCCCAAATTATGGAAGTACACGCCGTGTACTTTTTCCACACATCGTGTACTGTTGGCCGTGTGGGATGAAGTACACAGGGCGTGTATCCGTGTTGGCGGCGAAGGGTATAAGGACTGACTACATGTCGCGTAGTCAGTCGGCATGCAAATAGTAAGGTGGTGGCCAGCTGTACAACAGAACATGTCGTGTACTCAAGGAGACACACTGTGTAGTCATGTCGGCAGGTGAACAATGCCACACTGGCGGGAAACCGCCAGAGGAATAATTAAAAAAATGGGAAGTACACGCCGTGTAATTTTTTTTCACTTAAAATGTGCAGTAGCCTCCCCTGTTCATAGGGAAGGCTTAGAACGTAAAGAGGGATCTCAGGAGAGGAGGCCGAAGCTTTGGAGATTCGTCGATCGTGAACCGATAATCTGATTCCGCCCTCGACGATCTCGTTGGAACCACATGGGTATGAGCATTCTTCTCCTAGTGTGTCTCTTGCCAATTATTCCTCTAATGCGAGTTTTTTGTGTTTAAGTACGAATTCTTGTACCTCATATCTACGGCGTTCTTGGACATTTCAGAAGGTGTCTTTCACGTATATCGTTCATTGGTGTTTAAGGTAGGTGACTTGGAGTTTATTTTCCAACTGTCGTGCATTTTTTTGTGTTTTTGAGCTACGAACCCATATTTGGGGTTTCGTGTGGTTGAGGCCGTGGCTATTTTAAATACCTATAATTGTATAAGTAATTTAATGTGATATTATAATTTTGTTTGGGATCGCTTCTTGGATCTAGGACCACACCAGGGGTGCGTTCTTCTGTTTAGCTATTTGGCCCGGATACTCGAGGGTTTGCCTTGTTTATAATATGCATTACTTTTTCCTTGATAGGAATTTTAATTGAATTTCTTGTGATATGTTAGTCATGGCCCGGTTACTTTACCCCAAGGGCATTGTTTTACTTAGCCCGAGGGCAGCTGTTATCTTAGCCTGAGAGAAACTTCTTCCGTGCCTGTGGGCAATAGACTTTGTGCCTGAGGGCGACACCTTGTATGCATGAGAGAAATTTTTGTTATGCCTATGGGAAATTACCTGCGGGTTGGATTCTGATTACCTGATGGTAAGGGTTTGTGTGTCTAAGGACACTAACAGTTTACATATAAATTCACTATGGTGGTTTCATAATAATAAATAATGAAATGAATGTTAAATGGAAATATAACTGGTAATGTTTTTTACTTTTGAGTACTTCTTAGTTTATTGCATTTGCTTTTGCACACTATTGTTTCATGTTTACACACAGTTGAGAACGAGCCTTTGGTGGGTGCCTACTGAGATTTATTTCTCACACCATGTTTGGGTCAACCTTTTCCGCCCAAACACATTACGTTTCTATAGGTGTAGATAAGGACAAGGGTCCTTATACAGGTATTTGATTTCTACTGAGAAGTAGGGGAGCATGGGACCGGGCTTAGGCTCATGATTCTACCGCTGGATGTTCTATTTTGCTTTCCTGTACGTGTAATTCAGTTGTATTGTATTGTATTGCAGTGTAACATGTTCTGGCAGTTTTATAGAATAGTGACATGCTGCATCTTCATCTATATATTTGACTTCTGGTTTCCCTTTTTTTATCAGTTATCCATTACAGTTATATATATTGTTGCTGCTTCCGTTGTTGTTGTATGTTGTATTACATTCCGCTGCATTTCACTTGACAAATGAGGGCATAGTTTCCCCACTATCATACCTAGGCCCTCGGTGATAGTCGATAGCCTCTGGCATTTGGTAAAATGCACTTGAGGTCATGTGACGAACTGAGTTCGGGGCACCCGTTGAGTGGCACCCGGAACCGGGACGTTACAAAGTGGCATCAGAGGGTTCCTTTCATTCAATTACTATTTGGAGTCATAGTCAGGGATAGGATGGACCGATAGTTGGTAATAAGTTGTGCTCGGGCGTAGCTAACCCGTGTATAGGGAAAAGAGAATTTACCTCGTGTTGCAATTGTTCTGATTTTTCAATTTTACAATTGAATTGATTTTCACCGAAGGGTGACGCCCTTGTGATTGTGTTGTTGATATTTTATCTATGGGTTCTATTTAGTTGCAGCCCGATGAGATGAGGGTATGTCATCTCATGCATTATTTAGGAACATGCTTGAAATCACATGCCATGCATAGTTCCATGACATGTAGGTGCATTAGAATTGTCATGTTGTTGTGATAGTTTTTTTGCTAGAAAAGCATGCTGTTGTGTGAGCTTCTTGATAAATACCGGCTATGTGATAGGGTGTTTTTCTATGTTCTTGTTTATATAATGGAGGCCGGACTTTGGTTTTTGGGGAGTATGGGTCCCCATTTACCGGAATTTGGTGGATCATTGACTGTTTACTTTGCAATAAGAGAGATAAGATGTAAAACATTGATCCGTTGGGAGTATGGACCCTCACGGATCGGAATTTGAAACTTAGGTGTTGTTTTGCGGTATTTCCTAGGTTCCGGGGAATTTTATGAGGCATATTGTCTGGAAAACCCATTATACACGCCGTGTAGTACTTTAGACATGCCTTGTATGGCCTTCTGTTCGGGAAGAAAAATGAACTTTTTGAGTACACACCGTGTACCCAGAGTACACGCCGTGTAGTCTCTTTCCGTGTCAGAAACCGTGTGGGCGGCGACACGGGGAAGGGAAATTCTTGGTGAGAATATGCCATGTACCGGGTGTACATGCCGTGTAGTGTTGAACCGGAGACCCGGCCGTGTAACTAACAAACACGGTCCGGTGTAGTCATTTCTTGAACACATCGTGTCAATTAAGAACACGCCGTGTAGTCTAACCTGGGGACCCAGCCATGTAACTAACAACATGGGTTAGTTTACACCATTCTTGTACATGACTTTTGTATATAAAAAACGCCGTGTAGTGTGAGCCGTGTATCCAGCTGTGTAACTAACAACACGGGCCAGTGGAGCTCATCTAAGTACACATCGTGTACCTGTGGGACACGCCGTGTAGTCTTGTCCAAGGATAGACCATGTGGAGTTAGCCGTGTGGCTGGGAAACGGGGTAGTGTACACACCGTGTGTATGTGTAACATTCCATGTAGTTTCATTCTGAGTAGTCGTCCGTGTCACAAATGACACGAGCAGTTGGAAAATTTCACCATACACGCCGTGTAGGTATATACATGCCGTGTAGTTCTGTTCAAATGGTAGTCGTGTGGTTTAGCCATGTCGAAGGACCCGGGTAGGGGAGGGGAAGTCAAGTACACGCCGTGTGGTCATTATACATGTCGTGTAGTCTTTTTTTTAAATATTAATATTCCTTCTTGACCTTGTTCCCTTTGTGGTTTCTTTGTTTACGGTATTGTTAATCTTGAATCTAAGACGTGTTTTTGACCTTGTAGTGTCATATCGCCTAGAAGACCGCACATTGTTTTCCAGGAGAGCGGCAACGAAAGTACTCCAGAGATGGTGGGCCATGGGTTACTAGTGGATCATCTAGAAAAGATAGATGTGGCGCTAGATGTTATACCAGACACAGGCGCGGAGGCGCAGTTCCGTGAAGGCTTTATGAGGTTCATGCAGACCTTTCAGGGAGCACCGCAGGCTGCCACATCTATGGCTGAGCTGACATGTATATTCCAACAGCAGCATCCACCGACATTCTCAGGGGATGGAGAACCACAGGCTACATTGTCTTGGCTAGGATCGATGCAGACTATTTTAGAGCTTCTTGAGATGCCTCCAGGGGGAGCGTCAAGCTCGCAACATACATGCTATGTGATTCCGCCAAGAGGTGGTGGGATGTTACCACCCTGTCAAAGCATAACAGAGTCATGGTGTGGGAAGATTTTCAGGCAGTCTTTTATGAATTATTCTTCCCAGAGATGCTGAGGGAAGATAGGGCTCGAGTGTTCACGAATTTGAAGCAGGGCTCTATGTCGGTGATGGATTACTCTGCTCGCTTCACAGAGTTTCAGTGTTTTACACCCGTTCTCATGAGTGATGAGAAGTTCTGAGGATGGTTTCGTTATGACATCCGAGCACTGGTGAATGTTTTCAGGTTGACTACTGTACATGCTATTGTGAATCAGGTGCTTATTACATATAGGAACCTATGGGAATCTAGTGGTGTGGGCCAGGGCGGTTCAACACCAGTTTTTGGTACTATTTCTGCTGGAAAGAGGAAGAGACAGATGGACTTCTCTCAACGTGGCAGTACCAGTCAGATAAATTCTTCTAGGGGGGCAGTTCATGTGATACCAGTGTGGTAGATAGGGACACAAGAGACCTCAGTGTCCACGAGACCTAGTGGAGTGCTGAGATTGCAGTAAGATGGGTCATCTGTAGCACTTTTGTAGGGCATTTCCACCAGTGGCTAGTGAGAGGGGTTCTGTGCAGACTCCATGTGCGGGAGCAGGACCAGTGGCTTCTTACCTGTGAGGGAACTGGAATATGTCAGGGCGTGTAGGAAAAGATGGTGGTTGTGGCCTTGGTAGCCAGAAACCATGATCTCTGAGGCAGCTGGGCGGGATAGCTCAGGGTAGCCAGGCTGTGTCGCAGGGCCACAACACTGGGCAGGAATATGCAATCCAACAGACCCAGAAGGAGCAGGATCCAAGACCTTCTACTTTCAGAGATACTATTCTAGTATCTTCGGTCTTATCTTCAGTACTTTTTGATACAGGTTCTATACATAGCTTCATATCTATGCCCATTGTAGAGATCTTTGGGCTCTGTGTTTCTACTTCTTCTGATATCATGACGCTAGACACTCCGTTGGGGACTAGGATGGTTGGTGTGCGCCAGTGCAAGGAGTTCCCTCTTGAGGTTGGTGGGTGTCACTTCTTTTGGGACCTCTATGTCTTAGAGATGACAGCTTATGAAGTCATTATCGAGATAGAATGGTTGGTTCCCTTTTGAGCCTTTGTAGACTGATATCGTCGCAGGGTGAGTTTCACGTCACTAGAGGGCGGGGAGATTCTATACAAGGGTGAATGGGATGTTCAGGCGAGTCGAGCTGGACCAGAACATCGTGGGCAAGGTGGAGTCAAATCCCAGATTGCGAGTTTATATCTGGACGACCAGGGGACTTTTCATAAGGATTTCCCTCCAGTGGTTGGTTGTTTCAGGGATGTCTTCTCGGACAACTTTTCAGGTCTTCCTCTAGAGTGTGAGGTGGATTTCTCTATTGAGCTTGTGTCGGGAGAAGCACCAGTGTCCATTAGTCCTTATAATATGGCTACACCTAAGTTGCAGGAGCTCAAGAGGTGGTTAGAGGAGTTACATGAAAAGTGTTTTATCCGACCCAGTACTTCTCCATGGGGTTCTCCAGTCCTTTTTGCGAAGAAGGAGGAAAATACCCTTAGACTCTGTGTGGATTATCAGAAGTTGAACCAGTTGACGGTTAAGAACCGATACCCCTTTCCGAGGATTGATGCTCTTTTTGATCAACTTCGTGGAGCATGAGTGTTCTAGAAGATTGACTTGAGATCAGGATATCATCAGCTACGTGTTAGACCATCTGATATACCTCACATGGCTTTCAAGAGTAGGTATGATCTATACAAGTATACAGTTATGCCATTCGGACTCACGAACACACCAGCGGTTTTCATGGCTTTGATGAATCGTGTGTTCCATCCTTATCTGGATTCTTTTTTGGTAGTATTCGTGGACGACATCTTAGTGTACTCTCACACTCGACATGACCATTCCACCCATATTAAGATCGTATTGATTACACTGAGAGAGAATTGTCTATATGATAAGATCTCAAAGTGCCACTTTTGAATGGACCGGATTCACTTCCTGGGTCATATCATCTCAGAGGCAGGAGTTTACGTGGACCTAGAGAAGGTGAGAGAAATAGTTTCCTGGGAGTACCCTAATAATGTGTTTGAGATACATAGTTACTTAGGGAAGGCTAATTACTACAGACGCTTCATATAGGACTTCTCCCTCTTAGCATCGTTGTTGATGGGTTTGACTAAGAAGGTTGTGAAGTGCGTTTGGTCAGAAACTTGCGAGACATACTTTTCGGACCTGAAAGGAAGGTTGACATCAGCATCGATCCTGATACTCCCAGAACAGGGGAAAAGATATAGAGTTTACTATGATGAATCGGGTATTATGTTGGGAGTAGTGTTGATGGTGGGCGATCGAGTTGTTTCATACGGGTCTCGTTAGTTGAGGCCACATGAGGAGAATTACCCAACTCATGATCTCAAGTTGGCTGCAGTTGTGCATGCGTTGCGCTATTGGAGACATTATCTCTTGGGAGAGAATTTTGGGGTTTTAAATGACCACAAATGTCTCATGTATATCATTAATCAGTGTGACTTTAATCTGAGACAGTGAAGGTGGGTTGAATACCTTCACTCCTTCAACTTCGAGCTTGCATATACACCTGGTAAAGGTAATGCAGCAGCTGATGCACTGAGTAGGAAGAATTAGATACAGGCTGTTCAGGAGGCCAGTGGTGAGTGGCAGCTCATGGAATTGTTCTCTGAGATGCATTTGGAGGTACACACCAGTTAAAGAAAAAATTGTCTTTCATATTTAGCTATGACCTCAACCCTCCTAGATTGAGTGAGGATGAGACAACTATCTGATTTAGAAGGCCTGGTTCTACGGGAGTCAGTGGAAAGTGAGAACCCTCCTCCTGGGTGGACAATAAGCGACAATGAGGTATTGAATTTCCATGGACGAGTGTGGTTTCTAGGGGATATACGTGAGGAGCTGATGCAGGAGTTTCATGCTTCATCTTGGGAAGTTCATCCTGGGGTTACCAAGATGTACTTTGACTTGAGACATCAGTACTGGTGGTCAGGTATGAAGAGAGAGGTAGCTGGTTTTGTTACGAGATGTTCCACCTATCAACAGGAGAAGGTGGAGAATCAGAGGCTAGCCGGACTATTACAGCAGTTACCCATTACAGAGTGGAAGTGGGATGATGTAGCGATGGACTTCGTGACTGGCTTGTCGAGGTCACCTCGAGACAATGATGTTGTGTGGGTTGTTGTGGACAGACTCACAAAGGTAGCTCAATTTTTGCTGATCAAGTAGACCTTCGGTGTTAACGATATCGGAAAGTTGTATATCTAAGAGATCGTACGTCTTCATGGGGTCCCTCGTTCTATCTTTTTAGATAGGGATGCCTATTTTGTGTCTCTTTTCTTGGAAAGGTTTTCAGAGGGAACTCGGAACAGACGTGCTTCTGAAAACAGCTTACCACCCTCAGACCGATGCCTTGTCAGAGCGTACGATACAGGTTCTTGAGAACATGCTGCGTGCATGCGTCCTAGACTTCGGGGGCTCTTGGGAGAATCATATACCCCTAGTCGAGTTTTCCTATAACAACAGTTTCCAAGAAACTATTGAGATGTAACCATACAAGGCTTTATATGTTAGGCCATGTCGATCACCATTGTGCTGGTTAGAGGCAGATGAGGTAGCTTTACTGGGACCACGTCTCGTTTAGGAGAAATCTGAGTAGGTCCAGTTGATTCAGAAGAGGATGGCTACAATGCAGTCTCATCAGAAATCTTATGATGATCGCCGCAGACAACCTTTAGAGATCATGGTCAGGGATCAGGTTTTCTTGCGTTTTTCTCAGAGGTTGGGACACAGGCGGATCAAGAGACAGGGTAAAATTTCACCGAGGTATGTGGGGACATTTGAGATACTGGAGAGAGATGGGTTTTTTGCCTATCTGTTGTAGTTACCATAGAGGTACTGAGCCATGCACGACGTCTTCCATGTATATCAGTTCTGCTGCTATAATTCAGACTCATCTCACGTTTTTCAGCCCGAGGAGGTGGAACTGGAGGATGGTGCATCCTTTGAGGAGAATCTGATTCGTATTGTTGACTAGCTAACTAAGGTTCTCTGAGGCCGGTCATTTCCTCTCGTACGGGTGATATGGAAGCATGGCCGAGTGTAGGATGAAACCAGGGAGTGAGTGATCGATGTACGTGCTGAGTGTCCGGAGTTGTTATCAGCTTTATCATCCCCACCCTTGGAAGGGAAATTCGGGGACGAATTTCTTTAAGGGGGATGTTTTTAAGAACCTGGTTCTTAGTTTTGAGGTACGGGTTCTTCGTTTCTCTTTTCCTTAAGTGTATTTGAGAAAATATGGAAAATGGGGGAAAATCCCAAATTTTGGAAGTACACGCTATGTACTTTTTCCACACGCAATGTACTGTTGTCCGTGTGGGATGAAGTACACAGGGCGTGTAGCCGTGTCGGCGGTGAAGGGTATAAGGACCAACTACACGCCGTGTAGTGGTCCCTTACACACCGTGTAGTCAGTCGGCATGAAAATAGTAAGGTGGTGGCCAGCTGGGTGACAGAACACGCCGTGTACTCAAGGAGACACACCGTGTAGTCATGCTGGCAGGTGAGTAGTGCCACGTTGTCTGGAAACTGCCAGAGGAATAGTTAAAAAAATGGGAAGTACACGCCGTGTACTCGGAATTACATGCTGTGTACTTTGTTTTTTTCACTCAAAATGGCCAGTAGCCTCCTCTGTTCATAGGGAAGGCTCAGAACGGGAATAGGGATCTCGAGAGAGGAGGCCGAAGCATTGGAGATCCGTCGATCGCGAACCGGGAATCGGATTCCTCCCCCGATGATGTCATTGGAACCGTAGGGGTAAGAGCTTTCTTCTCCTAGTGTGCCTCTTGCCAATTCGTTCTCTAATGGGAGTTATTTGCGTTTAAGCGTGAATTATTTTACCTCAGTTCTACGGCGTTCTTGGACGTTTCATAAGGTTTCGTTCGTGTATATCGTTCATTGGTGTTTAAGGTAGGTGGCTTGGTGTTTATTTTCTAATTGTCGTGCGTTTTGGTGTGTTTTGTGCTACAAACCCATATTTTTGGTGTCGTGTGGCTGAGGCTATTACTATTTTAAATATATATAATTGTATAGGTAATTTAATGTGATATTAAAATGCTGTTTGGGATCACTGCTTGGATCCAGGACCACCCCGGGGGTGCGTTCCTCTATTTAGTTGTTTGGCCAGGATACCCGAGGGTATGCCTTGTTTATATTCTGCATTACTTTTGCCTTGAGAAGAATTTTAATTGAATTGCTTGTGATATGTTGGGCATGTCCCGGTTACTTTAGCCTGAGAGTGTTGTTTTACTTAGCCCGAGGGAAACTGTTATCTTATCCTAAGGGAAACCTCTTCTATGCCTGTGCGCAATAGACTATGTGGATGAGGGAGAAATTTTGTACTCCTGAGGGAAATTTTTGTTATGCATGTGGGAAATTACCTACGGGTTGGATTCTGATTACCTTAGGGTAAGGGTTTGCGTGTCTGAGGACACTGAAAGTTTACATACAAATTCACTGTGGTGGTTTCTTAATAATAAATAATGAAATGAATGTTAAATGGAAATATAACTGGTAATGTAAGTTACTTTTGAGTACTGATTAGTTTATTGCATTCTCTTTTTCACACCGTTGTTGCATGTTTACACATAGTTGAACACGGGCCTTTGGTGGGTACCTACTGATATTTATTTCTAACACCCTGTTTGGGTCATGATTTTTGGCCCAAACAGATTACGTTTCTACAGGTGTAGATAAGGGAAAGGGTCCTTATACAGGTACTTGATTGCTGCTGAGAAGTAGGGGAGCATGGGACCTGGCTTAGGCTCGCGATGCTACCGCTGGCTGTTCTGTTTTGCTTTCTTGTGCATGTACTTCAGTTGTATTGTATTTTATTATAGTGTAACATGTTTTGGCTATTTTATAGAATAGTTACATGCTACATCTTCATCTATATATATGACTGCTGGTTTCCCTTTTGTTATCAGTTATCAATTTTAGTTATATATAATGTTTTAGCTTCTGTTGTTGTTGTATGTTGTATTACATTCCATTGCGTTTCACTTAACAAATGAGGGAATAGATTCCCCACTATCAGACCTGGGCCCTCGCTCCTAGTTGGAAGCCTCTGGAGTTTGGGGAAATGCGATTGATTTCATGTGACGAACCGGGTTCGGGGAACCCATTAAGTGGAACCCAGAACCGGGACGTTACACGATAAATGGTTGTGGTATCCATGCACGAGATCAGCCAGATCAACTACAAAGGATAATGTCAGTGGTGGAACATTTCATGAGGAAACATCCCCCATCATTCAGAGGATCATCTAACCATGTGCCAGTTGAAGGGTGGATTAAAGCACTGGAGAATATTTTTGATGTCCTGGGGTGTTCAGACAATCAAAAGGTTAATCTTTCTATTTACTATTTGGAGGGTGAAGCAGATCAGTGGTGGTCGATGGTTAAAAATATCAAATATGCTGATGGTATTGATACTCTTAATTGGCATGAATTCAAAGGTATGTTTCTTGAGAAATATATTCCTAAGGCTGTTCGACTTAGGGTGGTAAACAATTCTTGGAATTGAGGCAAGAGGATGACTCAGTGGCTTCTTATGAATAAAATTTAACTCAATTTCCAAGTTGCGATCCAAATTTTATCTGAGACCTTGATAGTAAAATTAATCATTTTTACTTAGTATTAAAACCAAAATATCTAATGGAATTATCTGATCGTGAGTTCAAAAGTTATTAAAATCTAGTTTGATGTGCTGAGAAGGTGGAAATGGAGTTTGTCGATGATCAAGTGTTCTATGACGACCAACAGAATAAGAGACCGAGGTGGCAGGAGAAATGAAAGAATCCTTCAAAAAGGTTTCTTGGTAAGGAAATTAAGTTTGCAGTTTGTGATAAATGTGGTAAAAAACATTCTGGGGAATGTCTTTTGTATTCTGGAAAGTCCTTCCGATGTGGTAAGATGGTACATAAGGCTTGAGATTGCGCTAGAAAATATTAGGGTAATGGTAAGACCAATTTTTTTTGCAGTTATTGAAATGTTTCAAGTGAAATGAGATGGGTCATTATGAAAATGAGTGTTCGACAAAGATCTCGAATGATGGGAAGCAGTCAGACTACAAGCAGAAAGGTGTGGTGAAATCCTTTGGAACTACTTCAGCAGATGATGGGCCATCAAATGAAGTGGGATCAGGTACTTTGTCTTTTCATATTATGATAATGTGTTGTTTGATTTAGGTTCTACACATTCATTCATCTCTGAAAAATTTTCTAGCAAATTGGGAATCACATCTCAAAAAATGACTCTTGAACTTGTGGTAAAAACACCTGGGGGAAATGTTGAGGAAAAAAGAATTTATAAGAATCTTCCTATACTTATACTTGGAAAGAATCTACTTGAAAACCTTATTGTTTTACCTCTAGTAGAGTTTGATGCTATCTTGGGTATGGATTGGATCTCTTTTTACCATGCTAAGATTGAATTTAGAGCTAAAGAACTTTCTTTTCAGAAAGACTTTCAGTTTGTGTACAAGAATAAACCCTTACTATTGATAACATATCAAGAGGCTGAGAATCTTGTAAAAGATGGAAATAAATTTTACCGTACACATATTGTTGAAAACAAAGGAACCATTCAGATTAATGAAGTGTGAGTGGTAAATGAGTATCCAGATATTTTTCTTGATGAGCTGCCTAGAATAATACTAGACCGGGAAGTTGAATTTACTGTTGACTTACTTCCCGATGCTATGCCAATTTCAAAACCCCCTTATCGAGTGGATCAAATTTAACTTTTATAGTTGAAGGATAAATTTCAAGACTTATTAGAGAAAGGTTTCATTTGAACTAGCACATCACCATGGGGTGCTCCTGTCTTATTTGTTAAAAAGAAAGATGGTTCAATGAGACTTTGCATTGATTATTGAGCCTCGAATAACATCACTATTAAGAATAAATATCATTTTCCTCATATTGATGATTTGTTTGATTAGCTATAGGGAGCTCAGTATTTTTCAAAGATTGACTTGAGGTAGGGGTACCATCAGTTGAAGGTAAAGGAAGAAGATATTCTGAAGACCACATTTTGTAGAAGATGTGGCCATTATGAATTTGTAATTATTCCTTTTGGGTTAACCAATGCACCTGTTGTATTCCTGAACCTTATGAATATAATTTTTCATGAGTTCTTGGATAAGATTGTGCTTGTTTTAATTGATGATATTTTGGTGTTTTCTAAAAGTAAATAGGATCATGAAAGTCATTTAAGGGTTATTTTCCAACCCTTAAAAGAAAAGAAATTGCATGGGAAATTCAGAAAGTGTGTGTTTTGGTTGAAACAAATTTTTTTCCTTGGTCACATTATTTCTAAATATGGAATAACTATTTATCCTGCAAAAACAAAGGTTGTTGAATAATGTCCAAGACCCAGAAATTTAACTGAGATTCGTAGTTTTCATGGTTTGGAAGGATATTACCGAAGTTTTGTTAAAAACATTTCATGGTTGTCTAGCCCATTGACTAAGCTAACTCGGAAGGGTGTTAAGTTTATCAGGACAAAAGAATGTGATGATTATTTTCAGGAATTGAAAAGTATATTGGTGAATGCTTGAGTATTGGCACTACCTTCTAGGAATGGTGAGTTTGTTATCTACAGTGATGCTTCATTGAAAGGACTAGGTTGCATCCTAATGTAGAATGATCAGGTAATTTCTTATGCATCACATTAGTTGAAAACTCATGAGATAAATTACCCAACACATGATTTGGAATTATCTGTTGTTGTTTTCGCTTAAAAATTTTGGAGGCATCATTTGTATGGTGTAAAGTTTGAAATATATATTAATAAAAAAAGTTTAAATTATGTATTCACTCAGAAATAATTGAACATGAGACAGAGGAGATGGCTAGAATTAATCAAGTACAATGATTTCATGATTCACTACCACTCAAGAAAAGAAAATAATGTGGAAGATGCTTTGAGTTGAAAAAGTAATGCTTCGTTCACCATGTTACATTTGGAACGTGATCCTTTGGTTAAGGATTTGTTGAATTTTGGTTTGAAAGTTGTTGGTGCAGGAAATTTATCTATTTTGTTTTAGGTATCAGTGAAATCTTCTCTATTAGACAGAATTAAGTAAGCACAGAAGCAAGATAGTGAGTTGCAGAAAAAGGTAGAGCTGGTTCAGAAGGGTTTGTTATCTGAATTCAACATTGATAATGATTGTGTTTTGATAATTGGTAAGAGATTGTGTGTGACTTGTGACTCACAGTTGAATATATAGTAGTTATGTGAAGCTCATAGTTCTCAATTTTCAGTTTATCCTAGAAGTACTAAGATGTATAGAGATCTTCGGGAGTATTATTGGTTGGATGGAATGAAAAGAGATATTGCTGATTTTACTATAAAGAATTTGACTTGTCAATTGGTTAAAGAAGACAGGAAGTTACCAAAAGGGATGCATCATCATTTACCAGTGCCAGAGTGAAAATGGGAAAATATATCCATGGACTTCGTTGTGGGATTACCCAAGACACCTCGAGGTAATAATGCAATCTGGGTTATTGTTGATCGCTTGACTAAATCTGCTCATTTCCTTTCTATAAGAGAAACGTTTTCCCTAGATCAACTTTCTCGATTGTAGATTAAAGAGATAGACAGGTTACACGGAGTTACCCTCTTCATTGTATCTGATCGTGTTCCCAGGTTCACTTCTAACTTTTGGAAAGGCCTTCAGAAGTCGTTGGGTACTGCATTTGATTTTAGTACAGCTTTTCATCCTCAATCAGATGGGCAGTTAGAATGAACAATTCAAACTTTTAAGGTTATGCTATGTCCTTTTTCAATGGATTATCAGGGAAGTTGGGACCAACATCTTTTATTGGATGAGGTTTCTTATAATAATAGTTTTCATTTCAGTATATAGATAGCCCCATTTGAGGATTATATGGGAAGCGGTGTCGAACTCCATATTTTTGGGATGAAGTGAGTGAAAGGAAGTTGATGGGACTAGAATTGATAGAAGAGTTGGAAAAAAAGCTCAGCTGATACATAAACACATGACAATATCTCAGAGCAGGTAGAAAAGTTATGCAGACAATAGGAGGAAGGTTCTCTCATTTGAGGTAGGTGATCATGTCTTCCTCAAAGTTTCACTATGGAAAAGTCTGATGCGATTTGGAAAGAAAGAAAAGATGAGTCCAAGGTTCATTAGACCATATGAAATAATGGAGAATGTTGTATCAGTTTCATACCAAGTGGCTTTAACTCTGAGTTTATCTCAGGTACATAATGTTTTTCATGATTCAATGTTAAGGAAGTACATGCCAGATCAATCTAATGTTTTGAGTCCAGAGGTAGTTCAGCTGGAAGATAATCTATATTATGAAGAAGAACCATTCCATATTCTTGACAAAAGGGAGCTAGTGTTGTGGAATAAGGTGATTCATCATGTAAAGGTTCAATGAAAAAACCATATAGTTGAAGAGGCAACATGGGAATATGAAAATGCAATGAGGGATAAATACCCCATATTTATTCGAAAAGTATATAAATTGCGAGGATGCAATTATCTAAAGGGGGGAAGGCTGTATCATCCCATGTAAGTAAAGAATAATATATTTTAATATCTATCCCTATTTATGAATTATATAGTGTTTTAGAGGCTTAAAATGAGAATAAATCCAATCTTAGGCATAGAATACTCAAATATTTTTAAAATATTGTTTTAACGCCTTTTGATGGAAAACCATTATTAAATCTAACTTTTGACAATTTTATAAGCTGTTTTTGTAAAAATAAAATTATTCCTTAGAATTGGGACATTAAAATTTATTTTTGATAAATTTTTTGTATTTTTCTGACAATGTTCATTTTTTAATGAATAGTGAAAAATACTACATTTTACTTCAAAACTGTTTTTTCATATAATATAATTATATGGAGAGATTAACTTTTTAATTTGTTTTAAAGTGTAATTTTAATATATTTCTACCATTTAATTCAATTTTGGTAATTGGAATGAATTTCAGTTTGAAATTTGACATAAACAAGTGTCAATATTTTGATAGATATTGTTTCTTAAAAACACACTCTTTGTTTTGACAACGGAAATTATATTTTAACTAATTACTGAAATTTATGTGTTTGTAATTTCATAAAATGTATTCCATATTTGGAATTTGAATGTCCAAATTATGTAATTAACACCTTTTTGTTTTTGGACATTATGAATAGTAACGATGACAATTATCTTTAATTATCATGATTAATTTGTAATCGGGTAGTTAAGGTTAATAAAATAACATCATAATAATATAAAATGATCCTAATATGTGTTAAAATCATCTTGGTTGTTTCATGGACGACCATGGGATTCCTTGTTCCACCTTAGGGACCCCATGGAATCACTTTTGTGTGATAGTGACCTTTTATCATATTAATTTTAAAGAATGGAAAATATAACCAAACTATGTAACACCTAGGTAAAAAAAATTAATTTGGTTTAAATAAATGATCTATTAGACAATAAATATTAATTGGAAATATAAAACGATTTTCTACATCATGGTATTTAATTTATAATTTTTAGACATTAAATAAATAAATTTATTTTTGACAGAATGATGATGCAGCGATTACCTCATTAATGGGCGATTTAAATAAAATGAAAAGATAAGGTAAAATATAAGACTTAAAGATGTCGAAAACCTATTGGATGGGTGTATTTCGAACCCTTATCACCTTATCATAGAAATATATCACTATGAGACCTTTAAAATTCTAAAACCATTTTATAATAAAGTAACATTTCAAGATTTTCCAAAAGTGACCCTCCTCCCTCTTATAAAAGTCCCCCACCTCTACCCCCTTACCCACACCTCTAAAGTCCTTGACTCCTCCAACATCTTCCCATATTATCTCTCCACATACCTCTTTTACTCCTAGAATCCTCACATTGGGATGAAGTCTTTCCAAGGAATCCTTTGGCTCAAATCAAAAAAGAGTTACCTGATTTAGAGGTAAAGTCTTCTGTTATGTTCTTTTGATTTATTTTCCTCCTACAACCCCTTAAACTCTTATTATTCCATTATTTTGTAAAAACACCTATATCCTCAATATAATAGGATAATTTCTGATAAGTATTTTACCTACACTTGCACAGACCTCCATCTAATGGTTAAAGAACATACTGTTTCTGTGGGTGGCAAATTACTACCTCACAAAACGATGATTGTTCAATCTTCTTTTAACACCTTTCATGGTGGACATTATGATGTCACTGTATTTATATATGATATATATTATATTTATTTCCTCTCTATGCTTCTCTATTTCATATTTAAAACATACCTTTATTCTTTCCATGTTGCAAATGCGATAATATCATCTAAGGAAGTGTGGACTACTGCCCCCTCAAGTGATGTCACTCGTTCATGCCAAACATGGAATTTATAAATAATGTAATTAATGAAAATATGTTACCTATATAACATATATATTATACTTAATTATAATATATATATATGTCCCATTTAGTTTTAATTTCCATTAATATGACCAAAAATGAAAGTAGCGTGCATGCGTACGTACGACCTACTGTCTCCATGAATGGTGCATTTCATTTTTTATATCCAAATGTTATGTAATAGTATAAAATAAATATATACTGTATATATATGATATTTAAATCATTAATACCATTCTCGAGGTGATGTAATTATAACTACATGGGCAATTCTTTTGAAACAAGTTAATTTTTTACTCATGTACAGAACATCGACAAAACATATGATATGAACTCACATAATTCAATAATTTCTATAACGTGATAATATGTTATATGAATTGAATAATAAACTTTACAGGAATTCCTTAAGAAATTATAAATTGAACTAAGTTTATAATTCAG
Source organism: Viscum album (assembly GCA_963277665.1). NCBI lineage: Eukaryota > Viridiplantae > Streptophyta > Magnoliopsida > Santalales > Viscaceae > Viscum > Viscum album. Next base: position 393,008,487 of record OY728151.1, on the reverse strand, counting down.
TAATATAAAGAACGAGCGAGAACAAGTCGGACTTGAGGTAAGGGACTTCGTCTAAATCTCCTTTCGTTGAGGCATACTTCAATTTTTATACGACCTTATTTTATTAAAAGTATAATAAACCCTTTTGAATTTTAAATTCATTCAAAAGGAATATTTTTACATGAAGTGTTCTACTAAATGATAAAAATAGAATGTTTTTGTCTTACGTATGCAGCGACAACAACTTCTCTGCCACCGTGACCATTAGTTGAGTTTCAGCTTCTTCTACAGGCCATATCATTTGTCTAAATGAAAAATAAATACCATGTTTTAATTTTTCATTTATTTTGGTATTGAAAATGGTTTTGATAATGTTATGATTATATCAATTTGTTCTATTGATATCTTGTGATTGAAATGTGGAAATGTTATGTTTCCTTTATGCATGTTTTATGTGATATTATTATGTTATGGTTATTGGGGATTTTTTATGAAGATGGGTGATTCTGTGATAAAATAAGGGATGGTAAGCCCAAGATAGCTCTCCAATGCATTGGGTAATGCGAAGGAGTTAAATTATAAGGTTTATCCAAAGATATTTAGGGAATATACTGTGATGGGTATTCTAAACATAAGCATGAGGGTTTCTCCATACGTAAGAATTTTATGAATTCCTCAAGTTACATTTATGTCCTGTGATTTTCGATGAGTTATTCATAAATCTTATACATTAATGAGTTATGTTTAATTGATTATGTTTTATGAGTAAAGTATGATTTCATGGATTCTTATATACACATGGACTAATGTTTTATTTCCGTATTTTTATATCCCTTGTAGATATTTTTTATACTCATCCCAAGTTTTTGAATTTATTTAAACAAGTCAAGGGAAATGTACTTTATTTGATGATATTTTCGAGGAAGTTCCGACAAATAATCCATGTTTTAGTTTAAATATGTTTCTATTGATGGAAAAAATGAATATTGATTTTAATGTAACCACCTAGTTTAAATGTGGAATGAAATGCATGATTTATGATCTAATTCTCTACAAATATATACCTGAAAAGATCCTCAATGTGAATTCTTGAAATAAACAAAGAATAATTAATGTTTATGGATGGGGCCTTATAGAGATTTCAGTTTTTTATTATTCCAATTTTTGTTAATTTGATTTAACCATAGAGTGAAACATTTGTTTTGTATTTTCATATATATTGGTATTATTGAGAAAATGGTTTTTACCATTTTAGCTCGATAATATGAGGTTATTTCATTTACATGATTAATATTAGGCACCACAGAGATTAAGATGACATGAATATTGTAATTTCATATCTAATTTTAACGTGAATCTGCCAATTTTTATTTGAGTGTTTCGATTCCTAGTTGTAAAATCCTGAAGTGATTATTTTTTAAATATAAATTTGTGATATTTTTTATATGTTAACTTTAATTTACCTTGGAAATAGGTGATATGACTCATTTTAGTGATCCATATAATTTTTATCTTCTTTATATTGACTTGGAACTTAGAGCATGTTATCTCTTGTGTATTTCTCAGAGGAAGGCTATGTACATACCCTCTTTATTACACATTTACCTGTCTTCCACATCTACTATGAAATTCTATATAATGGTGTGTGTTTAGATATTCTAGATGAATGCCACCTCAGTATATTTGTGTTGTTCCTCAGGAGAGTGGTGATGAGAATATTCCCAAGAAGGTGGGTCCTAGACCACTAGAAGTTCTTCTTGTAGTGCCACATGTAGTGTTACATGTAGTGCCACCCATAATGCCTCATGTGGTACCACTTCCTCCTAATCATCTGGTGGGCCATTATTTCTAATTCAAAGATAGTATCCTCATGTTTATATAGATCGTTAATATTGTTTCCAATCCTTCCCCATCTATGGAAGAGCTTATGTAGGACTTTGTACAGTAGCACCCACCCAGCTACATGAGGATTGGTGGTCCACATGATGGAGAGTCATGGATAGAATCCATAAAGTCTATCTTCAACCATCTTGAGTTGATTCTGGAGTTGAGGTTCAAACATGTAGTATACATGCTTCGTGACTCCGCCAAGAATTGGTGGGATGTTATTTCATAGGAGGAGTAGACCAGAGACATGGTTTTGGAAGACATCCAAACAGGTTTCTATAATCACATCATTCCACATACAAAGAGAGATGATCATTCTAGGGAATTTTTATATCTTTATTAGGGATCTATGATAGTGTTAATGTATTCAACTTATATCATAGATATTCTGTATTTTTCTATCTCTAACCAGTGACCTATAGGACACTATGTTATGCTTTGAGGACTGACTCATATATACCATCCAATCATATGTGAATGTATTTCTATTGACTACTATTACAAAGATCTGGAATCATGCCCAAATTTCATAACAAAATGTCAGGGAATCTAAACCTATGAGCAAGGGAGGTTCAGTTCCAAGATAATTTGATAGTTATTAAAACATTAGGAAATTATGATTTGAGGGTGACCATGAGGAATATTATATCCAAACAACACGTACCAATAGCACTACTCATTATTGTGGCAAGATCATCCATAATAAGACCTAGTACATGAGGAACCCAATGGAGTGCTGAGCTTGTGGTCAGCTGGGTCACCTTTGGCGTTTCGGTTATTATTTATAATTAGTATCTAGTGGGAGAGTATCCATACTTTAATCTATATCAAGTATGGGATCTATGACTACATTGTAGTTTAGATATTCATTTTCCACCTTCTAATAATTGTGAGGGATAGGTGGCGGTGGTGGTTGAAGAAATCAAGTTTCTGACTATCAACATTAGTATAGTAGACCTACTCAGGCCAGTCAGGCTGCATCATAAGGCTGGGTTTAGGACATATGTATGCAGTGAAACCACACCAAAGGAGTAGTGTTCAGGACCATCTATGTTTGAGGTACTATTCTGGTATCCTCTACTTTAGTTTCCTCTCTTTTTGATACCGATGAATCACAATCCTTTTTATCTATTGATGTTGTTGAAATCCTTGGTTTTATAATTGAGTAACATTACTATGTCATGTATCTCAACACTCCTCTAGGGGTTAGTGTAGAGGGAATACGCCAGTGCCAAGGGTGCCCTATTATGATAGGTGGGTAACGTTCCTTATGGAATTTTTACATCCCTGATATGTCTGGAATTGATGTCATTCCTGGTATGAAATAACTCTCTCTTTATAATTCCCAAGTGGATTGTTATCTTCATTGGGTATCCTTCACATCACCTAAGGGAGACACATATCTACAAAAAGGATAATTTGATATACAGGCAGATCAAGATAGAAATAAACATGTAGGAATGGGAAGAGTGATAGCTCAATGAGAATGTTTGTTCATGAGCGATAACGAAACTCATGAAGTGGAATTTAATCCCATTTTAGATCATTTAAGGGATTCCTTCCCGGATGGTTTACCTAGATACCTCTCATGAGGGATGTGGAGTCCACTATCTAGCTAGTGTTATGTGTGGCACCAATGTTTATTCCTCCTTAGAGGATGAAACCATCAGTTCTACAAGAAATCGAAAACAGCTTGAAGACCTTGAGGCTACTGGTTTTATCAGACCTTTCACATCTCCATGGGGATCACTAGTTCTTTTCTCCTAGAAGGTGAATGGTACCCTTAGATTATGCATGTATTATCATGGAATCAACCATTTTATGGTAAAGAATCTATATCTGTTACCTCTTATAGATGAAATCTTAAACCATATCCAAGGAGAAACTGGTTTCTAAAAGATTAATCCACGTTTGGGATATCACCAAGTGAATGTGAGACCATCTAACAAACCACATGTGGCGTTCTGAAGTAGGTATGGCTCGTACGAGTATCTGGTTATGCTATTCAACCTTATGAATGCACTAAAATTATTCATGGATTTTATTAAATGATGTTTTAAGACATACCTTGATTTCTTGGTTGTTTCTTTGTTGAAGACATCTTGGTGTTTTCTTGCACTAAACAAAACTATAAAACCCATCTTGATATCACGTTGAGTACACTAAAAGAGCACCAGCTATAAGTAAATCTCAGAAAATTCTAATTCTAGATCAATAAGGTTCACTTCTTGGGTCATGTAATATCTAAGGGAGGTGTATCAATTGACCCATAAAAGGTGGTCACTGTAGTTTAATGGGGTCATCCTATGAATATTTTCGACATACGGAATTTCGTGGCGCTTTCTAACTATTATAGGAATTTCATCCTAGATTTCTACCTCCTAGAAATTCCTGTTACAACCATGACTATGAATGTTTTATAGTTAATCTAATTAGAAGCTTTTGAAAAATATTTTCAAGTGTTAAAGGGGAGACTAACCTCATCTTTGATCTTAATTCCACATAAGTCAGGAATAATCTATAATGTTTACTATGATTCTATAGGAAACTGACTCGAAGCAGTTTTCATCCAGGGTGATTGAGTAGTGGCTTACAGATCCCACCGGTTAAGACCCTGTGAGTGTCACTATTCTAAACATGACCTCAAGTTAGAATTATTGGTTCATTGTTTATGTTGTTGGAGAAACTACATGTAGGTTGAGAAGGTTGATGTTTACACAAATCATAAAATCATTAAATAAATCTCCATAAAATGAGACATGAATTTATGGTAGTGCAGGTTGGTTGAATAGAAACAATCTTTATTTTTAAGCTTTCTTATACCCCTGTTATGGATAATGTAATGGATGACACTGTGAGCCACAAAATGGAGAAAAAATCCATCCATGCATCCATTAATGGGTGTCAGATGATGGATTTGTTTTTTGAGATGCGTCTATAGGATCAGGAAAATCATGAAAAAATAGTTTTAATAGCTCTTATAGTGAAATCCTATCTTATGTAGAGAGTATGTATGTGATGGTTAACTAATCCATAGTTACCCATTATGAGGTAAAGAATCACATGTGGGAACCCTCATCCTGGTTGGGTTGTTGATGTTAGAAAAACATTACTTTATCATGTCCATGTATGGGTACCTTCAGATATATCAGATTAATTGATGAAGAAATCTCATAAATATACATAAGGTAGTTCATCCTGGACATACCATGATGTACAGAGACATGTGTCAACAGAACTGGTGGTCAGGTATTAAGAAGCAGATAGTGGATTTAATCACTTGGTGCTCCACCTGTTAGTGGGTGACGGTAAAACACCAACAGCCTGTTGGACTTCTACAACCTCTCTCCACTCATGAATGGAAGTGTAATGACATCACCATATATTTTTTATATTATTTCCAAGATCTTATTGAGGTAGAGATGTAGTATGGGTGATTATAGATAGATTGACCAAAGTCACGCACATCCTACCTTTCATGTAGAACTTTTCTATTGATGAGTTAAGAGGGGTTTATATTTTGGAGATAGTCAAACTTCATTGCATTCATTATTCTATTATCTCGGATAGATATTCATACTTTACATCTTGGTTCTGGAATGGGTTGCAAAATTCATAGGCTTCACATGTACTCTTGAGTACTGCATATCACCCTCAAACAGATGGGTAGTCCGAGTGGACCATTCGAGTGTTAGAGGATATGTTATAGACCAGTATCATTGATTTTACAGGTTCCTGAGAGAAACATATTTCTCTTGTTAATTTTACCCATAATAGTATCTTTTAAGAGACCGTCTATATTTCTCTGTATGAGGACCTCTATGGTAGACCATGTCATTTTCCATTATGATGGCTCAAAGTAGTTGAGTCATATCTGTTGGGTCCTCGCCTCGTTTAGTATTTTTATGGGAATGTTTAGCTGATTTAGAAGAGTATAAAATAAGATCAGTACTGACAAAAATCTTATACCAATCATTATCTTTGAACAGTTGGGTTTGAGGATGGACATAGAGTCTTTCTGTATGTTTTAGTAAGGTTTGGGCACAAGTGGATCAGGAGATAAGGGAATCTATCATTGAGATACGTCGGTTCGTTCGAGATAATAGGGAGAGTTGGGCTGGTAGCCTATCAGTTATTGTTACCCCAAATATATTGTTCCATATTTTATGTCTTCTATGTATATCAGCTTAAACAGTAACATCTAGATCTATCATAGTCATTTTATCCTGATGACATCGAGATCTAAGAAGATTCATCATTTGAGGAGCTTCTAATCCGTATTTTTGATCATAGCATGAAGGTTCTCTAAGGGAGTTCACTTCCTCTGGTTCTTGTGCTATGGAAACATAGACGTGTTCGAGATGAGACCTGGGAGTGAGAGACTGATATGCATGCTCAATGGTTGGAGCTTTTCTCAGAAGACATTCCACTACCCTCAGAATGGAAACTTGGGGACAAGTTGTCTTATGGATGGGAGGTTATAACATCCTGAAATTAATCAAGGTACAGTCTGTTTAATGTTTTACTTCAAATCCATAAAGGGTCCCAGGGTGCATGCCTGCACACCCTATTACAGGTCCTTGGAAACTATTAAAATTATTTAAATAATTTCATGGGTTTTATGTAAAGTATTACATTGTGCCCAATCACGACATTTAGGTTATAAAAATTATTAAATAGGGATTAACAAGGAATAAAAATTATTTTTATGAAATTAAAAAGAATTTAAATGGGGATAAAAATAAATAATAGGGTAAATTGGTTAGAGAAGAGAGGAAATAATTAAAATTGTTTAACCAATTTTATTAATTATTTTCCTTTCATGTAACTTTTTTTATAATTTAAATTTTTTATTTTTGTTAATTTGTATTTTTATTTATTTTTACTTTTATTTCTTTAGTCTCTCTTTTTATTTCTATAATTTCTTTTATTATCTCTTCCTCCATTTCCTCTCCTCTTGGTTCGTTACCACCAGTAGCGCCCCCCCCCCACTTTCTGTATCTCTTCTTCCTCTACTCTCCCTTAAAAAGCCCATTGTGACTCTGATTCACCTCTATTTACAATGTTGTTTGGTGTTCTATGAAGCTCTACATAATTCTATCCTAATGTACCAAGATTTATAGGTTCTCATCCACAGTCTATCATGCAATCCTCTAAGTAAAGTCTTTACCCAAAAATTGGGCTTTTCTAAAATCATCAGATTTCTTCTGTTATAGGTCAAATTAGTGGTCTCTACAATGTGTAGGATCTACTACAATTACAATTTCGGGAGTCTACTCACATTCCCATCATTTTGTTTCATCATTTAGTTCCCACGTTGTGGCTCTTATCGATGCCTATAACAGATATTTAATTTTCACTTTTTTAATTTAATTAAATTACAAGGATTAACTATTGCAAACTTGTTTGAGATAAACTAGATTGTTTAATTCATTAAAACATCATTGGATACCCCTTTGGGTGTGTGGTCATTTTGTCCAGTGCGTCAAATTAGTTGTTTAGTTTTAACTAGAATTTCAGCAGTATAGCAGCCACCATAGGTCGTCTCTCAACGGAGCCTTACATAATTAATTCCAAAATGTGGTTCTGATTATGCAAGTAAAAAAATTAAATGGGGTTTTATAATACTTGGTCTTGATGGATAAATATGAAAATACAAAATGGAAGAGATAAAACAATGTAGAAGTAAATTATATTAATTAAATGTGATCAACCTGGGGTACTCTCATGATGATCATCCTTCATCGCTTCATGAAATTGAGTTATGAACTTTCAATCTGTGGTCTGTAACTCCTAGAACCAAAATGTTGTTGTGTTTATACTAGGATACCTCCTATTTTTCATTATAAAACACACAATTATTTACTGGACACCTCTGATGATTGGGTGATTTGTGTTCTACTTCATAACCGAAACTCACCGGGCAACACATGAAGAACTCGATTTTCTATCCAAGTTTTTATTTTATTTATTTTTGATACCATCACATAAATTTACATGGCCAAGATAGTGATTATGTGAGTTCAATTTACCAATATAAACATCACAAACACAACAATTGAATGATGGGGGAAAGGGGATGAACAGTGTGTAAAACATCACATGAATGGGCACCCCAAAACATGATCATTTGAGTTTGAGTATAACACACCAGTATATAACTCAATTAAATAAAACGAGATGATGAAGAAAAACAATATAAAAACTTGGAATTAAAAAGACAATTAAAATATTACAACATTAAGCTCGGGATTTACAACAGGTTCCTCCCCAAGTGATCACAAGGGGTTTAGAATCCAATAAGAGGAGAGGAAGAAGAAGATGTTGAAGTAGCCCATCCCATATCCTCCAAAACATCAAATATTGGGGGGTGAGGAATCCTTTGGTACTCCAAGATAGCTGCACCTTGCCTCTAGTTTGAAATCCCAAATTGGGTGCCCAAGGATCCAATTTATAGACAAAGTGGGAAGTGGTTTTTGGCACCCTGATTTCACTAATCCGATTGGTCCATGGTTTTGGCCAGGCATAAATTATTAAATCACTTTGAAAAAAACATAATAGTTACTTTACGACATATTTTCAACTTCCATGTAAAAATTTGGAGGCGAGATATGGAATATAATAAGATATATTTCGAAAATATAGAGGAAAAGTTTTGACCCCGTGTAGATCCACTTTATTGCACCGATCAGTTTGTATGGGCCCTTTAATGAACGAATTGGGATTCGTATCCTTCAAATGAAATGTAGATAATAAATTTTGGACCCTCCGAAAATGTGTCATCCCATTTTAATTTACTTTTTAGTATAATCATATGTTTTAGTCCACTAGTGTTCTTTGATCATGTTCCTATTGGTGCATTTTTCATGGAATTCATTATAGGTCCTTCAAATCACCTCCACCTATAATATAACTGTCAAAACAAGTAACATTTCCCTTTTTAACAGTGTTAATAAAAAATTTGAATCAAACATGGAGTGAAATATGTTATTATACTTGTAATTTTCAATACGATACCAGTTTAATACATTGGTATAATGGTGAAATAAAATAGTGAATCGTGGTACGACCACACCCCCAAACCTAAAAATTTTCACTCCTAGGAAAAGTATAATATCCTAATCTAGTCCCATTCCTAAATCAATGGGGTGAAAATATCCATGATTCTTTTGAAATAAAATTCATCATGTCTCTTTTATTGAATCAATTTTCCTATCATTTTTCTTTTCTCACATTAAAATTTTTTGAACATCATTTGTTCACCCATGAAAAATGTCGCCACCAACCTCACCTAAAAATTTTCCCTCTTCACTTAAGGAACATATGAATGTGTATTTATTATATTTTCCAATCTTTCATCTGATCTTACCATATAATTTCTAATATTCTTATTTCTCTACCAGAAGAAACTAGTGTTCCACTCAAGTGGACTTCCAACAGGTTGTTTTGAGGTTTAAGGGTTGGTAGGATTTAATGTTTAAAAATATGATCCAGAAGAGGAGTGTTTGATCTCTTATGTACAAAACATGTCAAAATTCATCAAGTGTTCACAGTGAATATAAACACTCAACCCCTCACAAAGTGTATCACTTCCAACTCACTCTCCCCATTTTCTAAAATTGTGGGTCACAACTATGTTGTGAATAATAATGAGTAATCCTCCTCTTTTCTCCATTTTTTATCTATTTTTTTCAATATACAAGACTATATTTTTTTAATCTATATATTTTTTGGAGATAAAGATGGAAACATTTGTAAAATAATGATGTAATGTGGCTTGTAAACCCATTTCCCATGGAAATTGTAGGCACCCTTTATATCAAGCCATAACAATGATTCTCTTCCTAGAATTACCATGGAAAAAACCCTCTCTCCCATACTTTATGAAAATAAAAAAAGAATATTCACAAGGGATGGGTTGGGAGGGATATATTATCTTGTAATATGGATACCTAACAAGTATTTCATGGTATCTAAGGCTTAAGAAGTATAAAATGTATAGGTGGCTAAAAATAGAGGATAATTTTATAGAGGGATTTTTAATGAATGATTTCCTTTATCATGAATGTACCATACTTCAATCTTATGGTTTCAAATAAAATCAAGGCAAGTTCTTGTTCTCTACATGAACTAAGACTCTCAATAAATTTATTAAAATGAATAATCTGTACTAAAGGTATTAGAATGTCTCTCAAGTACGGGATTAAAATATTGGTCAGTGCTAATGAGGTATGGGATTAAAAAATACATTAAACACCTATGAATGATATGAAAATACAAATTCTAGAAAAATATTTCATATCAAAATTCATTTGAAAATTATTTTTCAAAAATAATGTAATTTTCCACTCAATCGACTCTAGATTGACAAATTATATTGGATATTCTTTTTTAGATCAATTATTATCTAAAAACACAAAATAAGGAAAAAGAAATCAAAAATGAAAACACATTTTTACATTTTTTCATTATTTTTCTTTTTTTGTTGTGTTTAATTCTAACTATGACATGTCACCCTCCTCCACACCTAAAATTTACATTATCCTCAATGAAATTATTTTAAATAAATATACAATAAATAAAGGTAGGGAGAAGGGGCAGCCTGCTAAGTGGTTCCATATGTGGAATCTACCAGTTTAATTTCCTCTGCATGATGCTTTGGAAAATCCTTATATAAGTGTTTGAGCCTCCTCCCATTGACAGTAATCATTTATCCACTCTTCTCATGCTAAAACTTCATAGCACCAAAAGAGTAAAAATCAGTAATGGTTTAAGGACTGAGCCATCGAGAAGAAAGCATTCCTGGGTGGAGCTTTAGAATGTAATTAGACATGAGAAACTTCTCACCAATATTAAACTTCCATTGATGAATCATGATATCATGTATAGCCTTTGTTTTCTCTTTATAAATCTGGGAGTTCTCATATGAATCACGTCAAATTTCTTCTAACTCTTGAATCTGGGGCTTCCAATGCTCACGAGTATCTAAATGATTCATATTACATTGTTTAATAGATCAATAAGCACAATTTTATATCTTAACTAGCAGGTGACAAGCCTTTTCAAATATAACCCTGTAAGGTGACATTCCGATCGGGGTTTTAAAAGCAATATGGTATGCCCAAGGTGCATTACCCAAGCACACACTCCAATATTTCCAGTTGGGTTGTACCATTTTTTCCAAGATTCTCTTAACTTCCCTATTTGATATTTCTGCTTGTTTGTTAGTTTGGGGGTGATATTCTTTAGAGACTTTATGAACAACCCCATACTTATGAAGCAAATTTTTCATGTTGTAATTGAAAAAATGTGAACCATGGTCAATATTGTTGAATCTAGGTAAACCAAACAAACTGAAAATTTAAGACCTCACAAAATCAACCACCAGTTGAGAGTCATCGGTCTTGGTGGCCTTTGCTTCCACCCATTTAGATACTTAGTCAACACCCAATAAGATGTACAAAAGGAAAAATGAATTTGTAAAAATCCCCATGAAGTCAATGCCCCATGCATCGAATATCTCAAAAAATAATATGGTTTCTTGGGTAATTTTATTCCTCTTGGAGATATTCATTGTGAATTGAAAATGAATACATCAATTAAAAATTATATGTGAATCCCTATAAAAAGTTATCCAATAAATTCTTGATTCAAGGACCTTTTGAGCTATACATTAAAAGCCAAAGTGGCCCTGATAGGTCAAGGTGTAGAAGATGGTCAAAATAGTGGTGAACTCATGGTCTGGGACACACCAAAAAACTACTTGATCACCAAATATTCTCAAAAAATATGGGTCATACCAAATGTACCAATGAGAATCGTTCTTAAGTATACGGGATTGTGAAATGGTCAAATCAGTTGGGACTATAGATGTTACTAGAAAATTCACAATGTCTGCATACTAGGGGGTATGGTCCACAACATCACCAAGGTTCTCATGAGTTAATATTTCTACAATGGGGAGGGTGAGTCAACATGATGGTTCAATGGTGGGAAAATTCTACTACTGTGGTTAGCTACCACATTTTCCACTCCTCCATTATCCATAATCACACTGTCAAACTTTTTGAGGAGGAGAATCCACCGAATGAGGTGAGGTTTAGCATCATGATTCTTTTAGATAAAATGAAAGGAAACATTTCTTGTTCACTACACATCTTGGTAAGTTCATCATTTCGAAAAATACACATGGATTAATGGAATCCGGAGTTTTAGAGTTTTCAAGATCTAAACATTCCTCTTGCCTGTTAAAAGAAGCTCAATGAACCACCCCATGACACAAAAATCATTTTGTCATGGTTTGAGTATTAATAATAGAGAAGAAATGATACCAAATAAAACTTAAATCCTATGTATTCGTGAGATAAATAAGACTCTAGTCTTGTCCAATCAGAAAAAACCCTAGATTCCAATTAAAATTTTAAACCCAATCTGTGTTGAAATAAAAAAGTGTTTCATTTAATTTTAACAATAGAAATGAAATCAGAGGAGAATCATGTCAAAAGAGAAGTAAGTGAAATATTTTTTCACACAAATTACATAAAACCAGAATAATAACAAGTGATGTAACTCCCTTTCAAGAGTGTGTATCTCCCTCAAAATGACCTTCCATCATTTAGATTGACAACGGGAGGAGAAGGAATCTCGAGTGGAACTTCACCTTCATCCTTGATCCCCCTATTAGGATAGAGGCCCCCATAATTCCTTGGATGATGATAGGAATCCTTTGGGTCTCCAAAATAACAAATATTTTTCTCTTGGACAATCTTCCAAATGAGGAGCCCTAGCTTCCATTTTATAGGCAACATGGAAGGTGGTTTTGGGCACATAGATTATCTAAAATCACATGGCCTATGGTTTTAGACCACTTTCCTGTAGAATATCGCTTTGTACAAAACTAGAATGATGTTTCCCCACATATTGAATATATCCACCGAATTTGTCGCCCCATTTTGACAAAAATAACACTAGATATTGAAAAAATACAGAACACCACATTTGATATTGCGCAAATTTGATTATTTGGAGTGATTAGTTCTGATGGGGATTGTAAAGGACAAATGGGTCCTCGATTCTTCCATATGAAATGTATCCTAATAAATTTTGGACCAGGAAACAAAATTGTAGGCCATTTTGATACACTTATTAGTATAAATATACCTTTGAGTCCACTGATGTGCATGGATCCTGCACAGTTGGATCATTTTCCTTGAACATCATCACGGGCCCTCCAAATCACCTCCACCTTCAATAATGTTATCAAAAAAAGTATAATTTACCCTTTTAACAGTAATAAATACAAAATTATTGAATCAAACATGAATTGAAATTTGTTATTATTTTTATAATATTCAATATAAAACAAGTATAGAATAGTGGTGTAAGGGTGAAAATGAAACAGTGAATCGCGGTGCGATCACACCCCCACAACAAAACATTTTCCCTCATGGGAAAAGTCATAATTTCAAAAAGTAAGCATGTTGATATTTCCAACATCATAAATATTTAACCTTCAATGAAAATTTAATTCCTTATATAAATGTGATCAAATAAAAAATCACACTGAGGAGTTATTCCATGTGTTCATGGAAAAAGACATCTCAAAAATTATATCCAAATGAAATTCCAAAAGATGCATGATACCAATCAATGAAAATAATTCAAAAGTTAACCATGTCACTAATTCTCCACGTGTGTGTGTGACAACCATTTCATGCAATTATTTCCACTTTTTATCTAGTAAATATAAGTTATTTTAATAATTGTCTACGTACAAGATTCTTTCCACTGAACGTCCCCCACATCCTTTTCAATAAAATTTCATGACCCGCTCACTTATGCATTCCCAGAAGTCAAACCATATGCTCCCAAACAATTTATCCATATACGATGTACATTTCATCACACCCCTCATTTATTAATTTTTCAATAGTTTCACTTAGAACAAATCTCACACTCTTCCCTTAACCCATGTTTTATCTCCTCATGGCACTAATTGTAATAGTTATAATAAGATCAAATGTTGAGAAAGGGTGGTTTTTGACTTGCCCAATATACAACCCATTTTTGTTCTTTTTTAGGGCGTACAATAGTCGGATAATAGGTACACACGTATAGGTCAATCTGCTATAGTAATTAAATAGATTGGATAATGGAAAAATGTATGGAAAAATGATTTTGGAATATAGAGAAAAATCCACCTAACTTATATTTAACTTCCATTAAGTAAGAAATTTTCACATTTTATGGTTTGGTGAAAAAATATGTGGAGATATTAAGGTACACAATTTTCACTTATACTATTCATGAAAAAGGGAACCATTATTTTGAAACGGTTCAAAATGATACAACCATTTATATCATTGAAAAAGAACTAAATTTGAAATGAAATTCACACCACAATATTAAATTCTTGTTAAAATGAATATTTCATCAGATTTTTTTTGAATGTTAAAACAACATGAATACAGACACTCTACATGCCTTTTCAATAACATCCATGATTAAACTGGAATCATTTTCCATGAAAAAGTGGTCATAAAAACTATAATATTCTGGAACAAAAATGAGGGGGAGGGAAGAGGGAATGTGAAAATACAATTCAGAAGATTAAAAAAGAAAAAGAAGAACAATGAGGGAAATTACTAATTAACCCACGAATATACCCATACCACCACATCTAAAGTGTGCAGTGTCCCCACTGTAATAAAATAGAATGTGGGATGGAAGGATAAAACATGGTGAGTTTCAATCATAGATTTCTTTTTGAACGTGGAGTTCCTCCATCATGGTATCCAGAATGGATTCATGGAAGTGATTTAGTTGATTCCCATTGACAGTGAAGGTTTTCCTGGTTTCTTAATTTTAAAACTAGACAACACCAAAAGGAGAGACATTAGTAATAGAGTATGGGCCAAACCAGCTGGAATGAAGATTATCTGGATGCAACTTCAGCCTTGTATTGTAAAGGAGGGCCTTCTGACCAATGTGCAACTAGAAATGAAGGATAATATAGTCATGGGAAGCCTTGGTACGTTCCATATAAATCCTGGAGTTCTCATATGCCTATCTTTTCATTTCTTCTATCTCCTAAATCTGCAACTTCATTTGAGAACATGAACCATAAAGATTAGAATTTCATTATTTGAAGGCCCAATAGGCCCGGTTCCCAATCTCAATAGAGAGGTGACAATTATTTCCAAACATCATCCAATATGGTGACATTCCAGTGGGAGTCTTAAAGGTAGCAGGATAATCCCATAATTAATCATCGATTTTATGACTCTAATATTTCCTATTGGGTTGAACTGGTTTTTCAAGAATTTTTTTAACTCTCTATTAGACACCACGGATTTTCCATTGGTCTGTGGGTGTTATGAAGAATACCCTTGATGACCGACCCCATACTGTCACAAGAGTGAATGCGTTGTTCAGTTGCAGAAATGAGAACCCTGGTTACTAATGATGAACCTAGGTAATCCAAACCTACACAAGATTTGGGTTCTCAAAAATTCTACAACTACCTTAGAATCATCAGTCCTTATGGATCATGCCTGTACCCATGTGGACATGTAATCAACTGCCAGAAAAATGTACAAGTTACCAAAAGAATTGGGAAATGGCCCCATAATATCAATACCCTAAATATAAAAAATGTCATGAAAGAGAAATGGTTGTTTGTTCCATTACATTTCGTTTAGAGACATTACCCATTCTTTGAAAACTAAGATAAAATTTACAAAAATCATGGGCATCCCAAAAAATTGTTGGCCAAAATAGACTAGAATCAATGATTTTGCATGCAGTCTGTTGGGGACTAAATTGGCCCCCACAAGCAAGAGTGTGTCAAAATCTAAGGATGGATTGAAACTTGCTATTGGGAACACAACGCCTGATGACTTGATCACTACATGTATGCCAAAGGTGATGGTCTTCCCAAATGTACCCACGATACTCATATTTTAAACAGTTATCCTGGATTTTATTGAAATTTGTTGGAATGAAAGATGATACCAAATAATTTATAATTTCAGCATACCAAGGTGTAACATCTTGCACTCGGTACAGTTGATCATCTGGAAACATGTCATTTATGGGAATACATGGGGATGATTCAATGAATGAGGATGGATGAATCCTACTGATATAGTCAGCCTTCACATTATCTACTCCATTTTAATCTCGAAGTTTTAAATTGAATTCCTAAAGGAGGATCATCCAGTGAATGAGACGTGGTTTGGATTCCAGTTTCTTAAGGAGATAACGAAGGGCTGCATGGTCTAAGAAAACAATGAATTTGGACCCTAAAAGATAGGACCTGAATTTATCAAATGAAAACACAAAGGAAAGAAATTATTTTTCATTTGTCATGTAGATTACTTTGGAATGGTCCAATGTACTTGGGGTATAGGTAATGACATGTAGAGTTCGATCGAACCTTTGTGATAACACTGATCCAACTGCATAGTTAGAGGAATCCCACATCAGCTCAAATGGTAAATCCCACCAAGGTGGTTGGATTACCGGGGGTGATGTGAGACTCCATTTTAAATTATTAAAATCTCCCTCATATTAATTATCAAAAACAAATCCTTTTCTTTTTGGAGTAACTGGTAGAGGGGGAGTGCAATTTTATTAAAGTCATGAATGAAACGACTGTAAAATCTAGAATGGCCTAGGAAAGACCGCACATCCCGTATATTTTTGGGGACTGGTAGGGAAGAAATGAATTCCAATTTTGATTTATCTTCTATGATACAATTCTTATAAATGACATGTCCCAAAACTATGCCTTGTCTCACCGTGACATGGCATTTTTCATAATTTAAAACAAGATTGTTTTCAATACAACGAAGTTGGACTAGACCAAGACTACTCAAACATTCATCAAAAGAGGATCCATAAACAGTGTAATCATCCATGAAAACATACATGAAATTATCCAGGTAATCTGAAAAAATACTAACCATACATCATTGGAATGTACCGACAGCATTGCATAGACCACATGGCATCCTTCTATATGAAAATGTGCCAATGGGGAAGTTATGGTTTTCTTTTCCGGATATTCAAGGGCATTATGGATTTGAAAATATCAAGAGTACCCATCAAGAAAATAGTATTGGGACTTACCCGCTAGCCACTCTTGCAATTTTTCAATGAATGTAAAAGGGAAATGGTCCTTCCTAGTGTATTGGTTTAGTCGGGGATACTCTATGCAGACATTCCAACTACTCTGCACACGAGTTGAAACCAATTCATTATTTTCATTTTTTATTACCATAAGGCCAGTTTTTTAAGGACTACATGAATGGGACTAACCCAATGGCTGTCAAAGATGGGGTAAATGACTCCAATAGCCAATAATTTTGTCACATCCCTTTTCACAACTTCTATGAGGTTTGGGTTCAGTTGACGTATATTCCTGCCTCACTAGTATATCCTCGTAATTAATTAAAATATGATGTGTAGAAATTGATGGGATAATACTAGGAATGTCAGCTAGTTCCCTCCCAAAATCTTGTTTATACTCCCTCAAAACTTCAAGAATACACAATTCATGCTCAGGGGGGAGTGAACTTACAATGATGACAGTTATCTTGTTTCCATTCTCAAGATATGAACATTTTAAATCTTGAGGTTTTTGTTTTAGTTCCAATTCAGGTGGATTTTGGATTGATGGAAGAGTGTGTGAAAGTGAGAGGTCACTGATCTCATCATACTACGTAATGCTATCATCTTTAGATGAGTGATGAGATTTTACAATCTTAGCAGTATCATAGATGGTCAGTGGATCCTCAATGTTCAATAAATCATCAATTAATAAACATTCATGACACTTTTCTATACCACTACAAAAATCAATGCATGATTCATTTCCTATAATTTCTATCAATAAGGAAAACTAGGAAATGGGATTGAGGGAATGATAAGAAGTATTTTCAGGGGAATGGTGTACATCAATTGAATTTACTAAGAGAGAGGAATGTTCTTCTGAGTGGTCCTTCATGGAATCAAGGATGTTTAAATGGACCATGTCACCACAAAATTCCATGTAAACTATTCCATTATGGACATTAATTATGGTTTGGAGGTTTTCAGGAATGGTCTCCCCAATATAATTTGGGGATTTCCATTGATTCTATCATTTTCTATTTTAAGCACATAAAAATCAGCAGGAAAAATTATTTTTTGAACCCTCAAAAGAACATCCTATAACACACCAGAAGGGTGTGATGTACTCTGATTTTCTAGATAAATGACTATTATAGTGGGATTTAGTTCACCAACCTACAATTTAGAGTAAATGGAGTGAGGCGTCACATTTATAGAAGAACCTAAATCAAGCATAGCATTAGAAAAAGAATACTCCCCTATGGTGCATGGAATCGATAATGTCCCAGGATCATTACGCTTGGTCGGATATGATGGATCTATTAATGCTAATACGTTCCTCCCCAAGATCAACTTTTCATCTCCATGAAGTTGCATTCGGTGTGTACACATCACCTTCTGAAACATTGTATATCTTGGAATTTATTTCACAGCATCAATCAATGGGATGTTTACCTACACTTTTTTGAATGTTTCTAATATTTCTTTATCTAGTTCGGTTTCCTTTTGTTTCCTAGGATGGGTGGACCTTTGGAGAAATGGAAGAGGAATGGGTTGGCTTGGAGACTCATCGACATACACACTCTTTCCTTTAGAAGGGATTCTCTCAAGACATGTTTTTTCAACATTTGGATCATTTTTAATGGTTGGGATAGTGGTTTCCTTAGGAGGGGATGACTCTAATGAAAGATTCATCTATTTTCCACTCCTAAGGGTGATGTAACTATCATTTCCTTTATCTCTAGGGTTTACTACTGGTTGAGATGGTTTTTTACCTCACTTGTGACTTTGAATTACCCCCACTAAGTTAGTTAGTTGGCCTAATTGGGTTTTGAGGTCTTTTTTAGATTCCTGGGTGGTTTGTTGGAATTGGAGATTTTTGGAGACCATTTGTTTTGTCGTATATTCTATGCTAGGATTGGGTTTGGGAGGGGGTGGTTGGAAAGGCCTTTGGGTGGTCGAGGATTTCTGGGTGGTGGTGGTGGATGACTACTCTGACCTTGTTGGTTCCATGGTTGATGAGGCTAGTTTGAATACCCCCTTGCCTATAAGCTTGGTTTTCTTTCCATCTAGAGTTGGATGGATAGTATGGTTCCTGCCTAAAGGGTTGGTTATAGGGACATCTTGGGAAGATTTCCTCACAACTCTCAGAAATTTATCTCAATTGGGGGAATTGGAAAGAATAATTTGTGTTAGAAGAGCAGAGTCCATAGTGGATGTGAGGAGGAAATTGAGATTTCCCTTGGGAGAGAGCAAGTTTTCATAGAAGTGTACTTACCTCCTCAATCTTTGTATCCACCTTCTTCTCGAATTAAATAATTTTCACATCATGGACTCCTCGAAATGGTATACTATTCCTTAATCCAATTTATTGAGTGTTTTTCATCATGTTCTCAATTGTGTTCCTTACAGAAATTGGGGTCTTATCTACTAGTGCACCACCTGCAGCATCATCAATCATTTTTCTATAAATAGGGATTAAACCATCATAAAAATATCATATTAAAAGTTAGTCACTTATTTAGTGGTGTGGACAATTTAACATAATCTTTTATATCTTTCCCAACAGTTATGAAGTGTTTCCACTTGATATTGTCTTATCCCACAAAATTTTTTCCTTGTTGTTGCAGTTTGAGAGGCTGGGAAATATTTTTCAACAAAAAAGTGTTTCATGTCTTTCCAGCCTCTTATTGGGGAATTAACATAATATAACCAATTTTTTGTTGTATCTTATAAAGAAATGGGGAATTCTCTATGCATTACTTATTCTTCATCCACATTAGTAGGTATTAATGTTGAACAAAGAATCTGAAATTCTTTCAAATTCCTGTGTGGATCTTCTCCAGTGATTCCATGAAATCGTGGTAATAATTGAATTAAACGATATTTTAGTCCAACATTAGGTGCCTTTCCATGAATTTTATGTATGTGGGTTGGATATCAACATCTGGTGAGCCTAGTTATTTTATTTTCCGGTTATTTTCTGCCATGTTATGCAAGTTTATTTCAGTTTTGATATTGGTTCTAGAAGAATAAGGGGAAGGATCAAGAAGAGTGTCTTTGTTTTGTATATCCTCCTTCGAAGGGTTCTCTTGTTCATCTGAGTGTCACAAATGTAGGATCCTCTTCGGTTGGGGTTTTAATGGTGGTAGGCATCCTGGAGTTGAATGCATTATTCAAAAAACCTAAAAAAGACATAAATCAGAATAAAAAAAATAGTTACAGTTCTAAGATAAAATAAATAAATATTCACAAAATTTAAAAATATATTATAAAAAACACGCACTAAAAACCAAATTTCTCCCCGGTAATGACGCAAAAATTTAACTTCGTTGTCAAGACACGTAAAATTGATTATGATTTTAATATTAATTTGTAGTCTATGGTATACCATAGGTCATCTCTCAAAGATTTTTTAGGGTTTTAGAGTTTGCATTTTTCATAAGAAGTACTAAAAGATTGGTGATTTTAATGCAGTTTAATGAAAATGACATGATTTGAATAATTTAATAGTTGATAAATAAAAATGGTGTTTTATAATTTTGAATAAGGAGATAATTTGAAGTTAACTACACATATTGGTAGGTTCATCATTTTAAAAAATACACATGGTTTAATGAAATCCTTTGGTTGTGGTTTTTAAGATCTCAACATCCCTCTTGCATCTTAAACGATGCTCAAATAACCACCCCTTGACACAACAATAATGTTGTCATGGTTTGGTTATCAAACATAGAGAATAAAATATACAAAATCATACTAAAATCTTATGTATGTGTGACATAAATAGGACTCATGTCTTGTCAAATTAGAACAACCAAATATTTCCACTTAAAATATCAACCAAATCAGTGTTGAAATAAAAAAGTGTTTCAGTTAATTATAACAATAGAAATTAAATCAGAGGAGAATTACGACAAGATAAGAAATAAGTGAAATATTTATAACACAAATTACACACAACCAGTAGAATAACAAGTGCTAGAACTCCCTCCTATGTGTGTAACTTCCCTAAAATGATCATCCACCGTTAAGCTCATCATCCGGAGGAGGAGAAAGATCGGGTTGAACTTCGCCTTCATACATGAACCACATATGAAAATAGGGGACTCTAGAACTGCCTGTATGATTATAGTAAACCTTTGGGTCTCCAAAATACCATAGATTTTCCTCTTGTCCGAACATTAAAATGAGGATCCCAATCTTCCATTTTATAGGCAATGTAGAAGGTGGTTTTGGGCACACTGATTGTGTAAAACCACTTGGTCGATGGATTGAGACCAATTTACTGTAAAATAACACATTGGACAAAACATGAAACATATTTACCCACATATTTAATATCACCACCTCAATTTTGGCACCATTTTGACAAATACAGATCGAATTACAGATAAATTACAGAACACCACATTTGACTTTGTGCAGATTTAATTTTTTGGACATATCAGTTTAGATAGGGATTGTAAAGGGTGAACGAGAATTTGGTTCCTTCATATGAAATGCATCCCATAAAATTTTGGACCATAAAATAATTTCATCCCATTTTGATTCACGGTTTAGTAGAAATATGTGGTTGAGTACACCAGTGTGCACGGATCCTGCGCAGTTTGGCCTATTTTACTTGGACAACATCATGAGCCCTCCAAATCACCTCCTCCAACAATGATATTATCAAAAAAAATATCATTTACATTTTTAAAATGATAAATACAAAATAATTTAATAAAAAATAAAGTGAAATTTGTTATTATTTTAATAATTTTCAGAATAAAACAAGTTTTCCATAGTGGTGTAAGGGTGAAAATGAAAAAGTGAATCATGGTGTGATCAGTGTCGACATATTTTTCCTTTATTTTGTTAGCCCTGATTAATTAATTTATTAATTTCATGTGTTTTTTGACCCCTCTTTGGTGGAGTTTTTAATCAAATAAATTATTTTGGATCAATTGAACCATGAATTTTGGAGTTTTTTTGGTTGTTTATGCCTAATTATTTCCTTGTTATGAAAAATCATACCGTTCTCTGTTATAATAAATTAGAAAAGTGAATTATTTTCCTTTACTTTTAATGTGTTTTTACTAAAATTGTTTGTCTTAAATGATCATGAATTATTTGGCTCCTTGTTACTTAAATTGTTCTATTGATCTTATAAATGCATACTCTATGATATTTTCTTCCTTTAAATCTAATTATATTCAAGCATTTGAGACAATTTGGGATTCATATTAAGATCCACACATGGACTCTCTGTTCCTGATTGGTTAGTACACTACACACCAGGGAGGCAATGTCTTAATCTTTTCTAGATGAGGGTCTCCCTAGGTTTTCTATATACTCATCAGTGATAATGGTTCCTAAATGGACAATCAAGGATGAACCCATTGGAAATGTGTCTACACGATGGATTAGGTTATACATGACCCCGTATGTGTGATACCCATGATATACAAATGATAAAACCATGCCTCGAGTGATACTTGGTCTTTCGAAAGATTCCCTTGGACTGACTTAGTGGTATTCAATAAATTGAAGGATGTACCATAGAGATACCTTTGAGATGGGCTGGAACTCCAACTATAAATATTAATAAAATAATAATGATAATGTATGGAAGGTTTTATTTTTTCTATATTTGGGTTCCCTGCGAATTGTGACACATTTATGGTGCTATGAACCACACTTTTTTTACAGATAAATTTGAGCCAAGATAATGCCTAATCATTGGGGAATGTTCCTTTTTGTCTACCTGATGTCTATCTTGCCTTATTTATATATATTCCTCCTTCTTATTATAGGCGATGATGAAGGTGGTAAGGGATATGTTCTATTGGGAATCTGAACCATGTTATACTTATTCTATATTCTTTAGTTAATTGCTTTCATTTATGATATACTGAAACATTTCATGTGTTTATATGATGAAATTGAATGGTAAAACATTGTGGGTGTCGGCCTACCGGAATTTTATCTAACTCCCTAATCAGGTGACATTTTATACCCAAGTAGACTTTATGACCCCAGGTATGGATATAGGTAAGCATTCTGCTCCCAATGCATGATTTCTTTACTATTTTGTATCGTCCTTAGGGGTAGAGGACCGATCCTATGCTCGACATGTGGTATTTTCAGTTTATGTCATTTTTGTTTAGGTTGTTATATCATTCTTATATTCATGTTATTTTACTATAATTTTAGTGTAGACATCATATCATTACATCATTGTGTATCTGGTTTGATTTATCAGCATCCTCACATTTCATTTATTCATTTGGGATTATTTAATTACTTATACTATAGTTTGTTTATATATTTTTATTCCCCTACTTTATATAAAAAATCTCATCCACTATTTATTACCTATTACTTATGGGGTAATATTCTCCCCTATGGACACGTTAAAAAGGACCTAATTTCTAGTAGGAAGCCTCTAGAATTTGGGGAGATACACTTGAGTTCATGTGGCCAACTCGGCTTGGAGCATCCTTCTGTGCCTCCTGGGATGGGGACGTTATATTTCAAAATGATTTCAATGCTCTAGGAATTAAACCACAATTGATTTTAGAATATTGTGTGGGAATGTCGACCTGAGAAATATCCCAACTAACCAAAAATGGGTGTGTCATATTGTTTTTCATGAAATGGACAAGGAACATGAATGGTGTTGTAGGTAACCAGAACCAAGGGGGGAAGGTCCTCACAAGTGAGGGCTTAAAACACTATGTTGTTTTAAATTGTTTAGTGTGGATGAGAATCAAAAAATTTATACAACTTTGGAAATCATTTTGAAAAAAAATAACATCATATTGTGATGAAAATCCATCATATATTTTAAGGTTATCTGACTAGTGTATACATGGAACAGTTTTGATTATTGTGAATGGGATGTGTAGACTAACATGAATAGGGTCATCTCTGTCAACATATTGGGATGTATGACTTGGAATAATAGAGGATGGAACCTCATGGAGGACCCTATGATAGAGAGGGAAAATGGAGTTATGTTTTGATCTTAACATTTTCATTAACTATGTGGTTCTAGTGAGTGTATCCATGTTTTCTTCGAGACATAGTAGTGATTCTCATGGGTATTGTACATCTTTCATTATCGTCCTTATTTTTATCAAAGTTATAGGGGAGACATGGAAGGAAAAAGTATACCATTATATTATATTTACCATAAGATATTGCTACCTAAGAGACATTTTTATCTCCTCACCTTGGGAATTTTATCAACATGCTAGATTGGCCAATAGGGGTTTCTAAGGCTAATGATCAAACATCTTTGACCAAACTAGGGATATTGTGTGGCCCAAAAGGTAATATCAATTTATGTGTATAGAAGGGTATCTGCATCCAAGAGCTAAAAACACACCCTAATATTGGGGGAACTAATTTTATGATCATGATTATTTGAAAAAGGATATTAGATTAATTTCATTGAGCATGATCCTAAGAAAGTGGTGATTTATAGTGGTATGTATGGCTTATGAGGAAGTATGAATCTGTTGCGAACATAGTTACAAGTGTTCCTTGAACCAAATAAGAATCTCCAATGCAAGTTAAAATTAGTTTAAGGTTGCAATATATAGACCACCTTTGTATAAATTCCACAATGTCTTAGTGTCCATAAAGGATATAAGGTCCGAACTGGTAATAGGAGTACCAAAACAAAGGGTATTCAATGAGAGGATTTGAAACATGGATTGATATAGGAGATACAAGAATCTATATGTATCCCAATGTGTAGGGAATAAATCCATATATAGATATAGTATTTGGAACTATATGAGAATGTTTCAAAATGTTTTATTCCTATTATTGGGTATATGATGAAAAGGGGGCCATAATTTTTTGGAACTCAAGAACTGACACAAAGTGGATATGGATTGAGGTACATATAAGGTATGGCTTTATGAAGAAGGAATGGCTTGTACGAGTATATGGTTATGCAATTCAGCCTCTTGAATGCACTAGAAGTCTTCATTGTTTTGATTAAATGGGGTTTTCATCCATACCTTTATTCCTTAGTGGTTGCTTTTTTTGAATCCATCTTGGTGTTTTCATGCTCAAGACACAACCATGAAACCCATTTTCAGATCATGCTGAGTACACTGAGAAAGCACTAGCTATATGAAAATATCAGAAAACGCTTATTCTAGATCAATAAGGTCCACTTCTTGGGTTATGTAATATCTAAGGAAGGCATATTAATTTACCTAGAATAGGTGATCACTATAGTTTCATGGGAGTATCCTAAGAATGCTTTCGACATACACAATTTCTTGGGGCATTCTAGATGTTATAGGAATTTCATCCAAGATTTCTACCTCTTAAAAATTCTTCTTACAACCCTGAGAAAGAATTTTGAATAGTTCATCTAGTCAGAAGCTTGTGAAAATTCTTTTCCATAGTTAAAAAGGGGAGTCTAAACTCATCTATGATCCTGATTCTACCTAAGATAGGCAGAAGCTATACTCTTTACTATAATGATTTATGAAATGGACAGGGAGCAGTTTTCATGTAGGGTGATTGAGTCGTGGCTTACAGATCCCACCAGATGAGACCTTAGGAGTGGAACTATCATACACAAGACCTTGAGTTAGAAATTTTGGTTCATTATTTATGTTTTTGGATAAACTAAATGTAGGGTGAGAAATGTGATGGTTACACAAATCATTAAATCCTTAAATATATCTCCACACAGTGATACATGAATTTTATGTAGTGCAGTTTTGTTGAATACCTACAATCATTATTATTTTTTATCATTCTTATACCCCTGGTAAGGGAAATTTCAAGGATGACACTATGAGCCTAAAAAAATGACAAAATCTATACATTCATCCAATAATGAGTGTCATATGTTGTCTTTGTTTTTTGAGATGCATCTAGAGGATTAGGAAAAAGTGTGAACAACTAGATTTAATAGATCATATAGTGAAATCCTATATTATGTAGATAGTATGTATGTGGTAGTTATAGAATCCATATTTGACACATTTTAAGGGAAATCATGAAAGGAGATCCCTCTTCCTGGTTGGGATGTTGATGTTAGTGAAACATTACTTTATCGTGGTCGTGCATGGGTACCATAAGATATACGGGATGAATTTATGAAGAAATATCATAACTCTAATTGGGGAATTCATCCTTGACTTTCCAAGATGAACATAGACATGTTTCATTAGAACTAGTGGCCAGGTATTAAGAATAATATAGTGGATTTCATCACATGGTGCTCCACCTGTTAGTAGGTGATGTTATAGCACCAACGACATATTGGACTTATACAACCTCTCTCTATTCCTGAGTGGACATGGAATGAAACCAACATGTATTTTTTATAGGATTTCTAAGATCTCCTTGAGTACGAGATGTAGTATGAGTGATTGTGGATAGATTAACCAATGTCACTCACTTCTTACCTATCTATAAGACCTTCTTTATTGATGAGTATGGAAGGGTCTATATCTGGGGGGTAGTGTGACTTCATGGAATACCTCATTCTATTATCTCAGATAGATACACCTGCATTACTTCTCAGTTCTGGAGAGGGTTGAAAAAATCACAGGGTTCATATGTACTCTTTAGTATTGCATATCACCCTCAGACAGATGGGTAGTCCAAGTGGACCATACGAGGGTTAGAGGATATGATACCGGCCTATATAATTGATTTTTCAAGTTCTTGAGAGAAACATATTACTCTTTTTCTAATTACCTATAATAATATATTTTAGGAGAAAATTAAAATATCTCTGTATGGGGACCTCTATTGTAGACCATTTCACTCACCTTTTAGATGGATCAAAGTCGGTGAGGCATCTTTGTTGAGTCCTCACCTCATTTAAGAGATTTTCGTGAAATTTAAGCTGATTCAGAAGAATATCACTATTGATTAGTATTGAAAAAATATGATACCAATAGTCAACTTAGAACTCTCGATTTTTAGTTGGGACATCAAGTATTTCTATGTGTTTTACCAAGGATTGGTCTCATGTGGATCAGGAGATAGGGGATGCTATCATTGAGATATGTCAGGTCATTCGAGATAGTGGAGAGAGTTGGTTTGTTAGCCTATCAGTTATTGTTACCTTAGAGGTATTGTTCCGTGCATTATATCTTCCATGTATATCATCTTCGACAGTATCATCCAGACTTGTCTCAATCATTTTATACAGAAGACATCGAGCTCAATGAGGAGGTATCATTTTAGGAGTGTCTAATCTATAATGTCAATTGTATCATGAAGGTTATCTGAGGGAGGTCGATTTCTCTCTTCAGGGTGCTATGGAAACACAGTTGTGGTCGAGATGAGACCTAGGAGTGAGAGACTGATGTTCATTATCAGTAGTTGGATCTTTTCTCAAACAACGTTCCACTACACTCCAAATGGAAGCTTGGGGACAAGTTATCTTAAGGATGGAAGTTTATAACATCCCGACATTAATCAAGGTATATCCTGTTTAAATTTTTAGTCTAAATCCATCATAAATCCTAGGGAATGTGCCTTCACACCGTATTATAGGTCCCCTGAAACTATTAAAATGATTTAAATAATTTCACATGTTTTATGTGAAGTATTACATTGTTTTCTAGCATGGCGTATGGGTTAAAAAAATAATAAAAAATGAATAAGAAGAATTTTAAGAAATTAAAATGAAATAAAATGGGGATAAAAATAAATAATAGTGTTTTATCTGTTGGAAAAGAGTGGAAATAATTAAATTTTTTGACCTATTTTATTAATTATTTTCTTTTCTCCCTCCATTTCTATTTTTATTATATTTTTTATTTTTTATTATTATTTTTTCATTATTCTTAAATTTATTTCATTTGTCTTCATTTTTATTTCTTTTGTTTTTTTGTTTTTCTATCACCCCCTTCCTCTCTTTTTGGTTCTTCGACCCCTATAGCCCCCCCTCATGCACCTCTTCTTCCTCTGACCCCCCTTCAGAATCCCATTGTGACTTTCAATCACCTATATTTCCAATGTTGTTTGGTTTGACATGAATCTATCGGTAAGGCTAACCCAATGCACCGAGAACCATAAGATCTCATCCATTGTCTTTCATGAAATCCTCTACAGAAGGTTTTTACCAGAAATTGGGGTTTTTCTAAAATCATCAGATTTCTTCTATTATTGTTTTAATAAATGGTCACCATGAAGTGTAGGGTCCACTGTGATTATGAGGTAGGATGTCTAATCCATTTCTCATAATTTTGTTGCATATTTTAGATCACACATTGTGCTGATTATCAATCCCTATCATTGATATTCATTTTTTCATATTATAATTTATTTAAATTATTTGGCATGACTATTGCAACCATGTTTGAGATTATCTAGCTTGTTTAATTTTTTATTACATCATTGGATACCCCTTTGGGTGTGTCGATGTATTTTTATATTATTTTTTAGCCCCAAATAATTAATTTATTCATTTCATGTGTTGTGTGACCCCTCTTTGGTTGAGTTTTGAATGAAATAAATTATTTAGGATAATCTGAACCATTATTTTTTTTTTTGTTTTTTATGCCTAAGGATTTCTTTGTTAAAAAAATCATAACATTCTATGCTATTATAAAATATAAAAGTGCATTTTTTTCTTTTACTGATAATGTGTTTTGACTGCAACTATTTGTCTTGAATGATCAGTAATTACATGACTCTTTGTTGGTTAAATTGTTTTCTTGAACTTATAAATGCATACTCTGTGATATTTTCTTCCATCAAATATCATTAAATTCAAGGAGGTTATACAATTTGTATTTCATATTAAGGACCAAACATGGACTCTCTATTCCTATATGGTTAACAAAATATGTGCTAGGGAGGCAATGTCTTATGATTTTCTAGAAGAGGGTTTCCCTAGGATTTATATATACTCATGTGTGATAATTGTTCCCTAAGGGACAGTCGAGGATGGACCTGTAGTTAAAGTGTGTACGCCATGCCTCAGGTGATACTTGACACCTTTCATGTGGTACCCATGATAGAATCATGATAAAACCATGCCTCGAGTGATACTTGGTCTTTCAGAAGATTTCCTTGGATGGACTCTGTGGTATTGGATAATATGAAGGTCGTACCATAGTGATACATTCAGGATGGGCTGGGAATTCAAATCTAAACATTAATATCATAATTATTATAATGTTTATATGGTTTCTTTTATATAGCTTTGGGTTCCCCATGAATTGTGACACATTTCTAGTTATTTGTAGCACACTTTTTTACACATAAATTAGACCCAATATAATTCATAATCATCGGGGAATGTTCCTTTTTGTCTACCTTCAATTTTTATAGTCTTATATATATATATATATATCTAGATTATTATAGGTAATTTATTCAAAATCTTGTCTTTGGATAATTAAGGTGGTAAGGGATGGGTTTATTTGCGAATCTGAACCAATTTATACTTATTTTATATTCTTTAGTGAATTTATTTAATATATCATATATTGGAACATTGCTTGTGTTTATAGAATGAAATGGAATGGATTAGATACTATGGGTGTCAGCCTACAAGGATTTTATCTAACACCCTACTCGGGTATCGTTTCATACCCAATTAGACTTTATGTCCGCATGTATGGATATAGGTAAGTGGTCCACTCCCAATGCTTGATTTCTTTACTATTTTGAATGGATATTAGGGGAAGCGAACCAAGCCTATTTTTGAGATGCAGTTGTAGAATTATATCATTTTCATTAAGGTTTTGATAGTACTCTTATATAACTATTCCATTAAAATAATTTTAGTATTGACATCATATAATGACATCATTATGTATCTACTTTGATTTATCAGCTTCCACACTTTTCATTTATTCATTTGAGATTATAAAATTGATTCTACTATAGTTTGTTTATATATTTTCTTCCACTAATTGTTATAATTATTTTTTTCATCCACTATTTATTACCTATTACCTATGATTGCATAGACTCTCCTATGGACACATTAAAAAGGACCACATTTCTTTAAGGAAGCCTCTTGGATTCAGGGATATACACTTGAGGTCAGGTGGCCAACATGGCTTAGATCACCCATGTAGTCCCTCCCAAGAATGAGATGTTATAGTTTGAAATGATTCCAACTATCTAGGAATTCCACCTCATTAGATTTTAGAAGATTGTGTGGGAATGTCGACCTGATAGATATCCTAACTAATTAACCTATATGAGTGTCATATTCTTTTCCATGAAATGGCCAAGGAACATGAATGTTGTGGTAGGTGACCTGAACGAAGAGGTGAAGGTCGTCTTAAGTGTGGACCCAAAACAATGTGTTTTTTTCATTGTGTAGTGTCTATGAGAAGCAAACAATTTACAACCTTGTGGAAAGAATGTTGAACAAAAAAATTAACATTATATGGTGAGAAAATTCATCATACATTTTACGGTTATGTGACTAGTATATCCATGGAATAGTTTTGAATCTTGTGAAGGCGATATATGGACTGATGTGAATAGGGTCTTCCATGTCGACATATTGGGATATATGATTAGGATTCACAAAGGATAAAAACTCAGGGAGGAATCCTTTGGTACTCCAAAATAGCTTCACCTTGCCTCTGGTTTGAAATCCCAAATGGGGTTCCCATGGTGCCAATTTATAGGCAAATTGGGAAGTGGATTAGGGCACCCTAATTTCACTAATTCGATTATTCTAGGACATTGGCCAGTCATTATTTATTAAATAACTTTGAAAAAAACTTAATAGTTGTTTTAAGAAAACTTTTCTACCTTTATGTCAAATTTGGTGGCCAGATATGAAATATAATGAGATATATTACCAAAATATAGAGGAAAAGTTTTGACCTCGTGTAGATCCACACTATTTAACAGATCAGTTTGTATATGCCATTTAATGAACGAATTGGGATTTGGATCCTCCTGATGAAATGGATCTAAATGAATTTTGGACCATCCCAAAAAATTTCATCCCATTTTAATTCACGGTTTAGTAGAAGCATGCATTTTAGTCCACTAGTGTTCTTGGATCATGTGGATATTGGACCATTCTTCTTAGACCTCATCATTGGTCCTCCAAATCACCTCCACCTACAATATAACTATAAAAAGAAGTAACATTTCACTTTTTAACAGATCTAAAAACAAAATAATTGAATCAAACATGGAGTGAAATTTGTTTGTATACTTGTAATTTTCAATACAAAACCAGTTTAATACATTGGTATAACGATGAAATAAAACAGTGAATCGTGGTATGATCCCACCCCCACACCTAAAAATTTGCACTTGGGGGAAAATTATAATATCCTAATCTTGTATCATTCATAAATAAAAGGTCTGAAAACATTGAATATTCTTTTGAAATAAAATTCATCATTTCTATTTCATTGAATCAATTTTCCCATCATTTTTCTTTCTCACATTCAAATTTGTTGAACATCATTTGTTCACCCATGAAACATGTCGCCACCTACCTCACCTAACAATTTTCCCTCAACAATCAATGAACATATGAAAGTGAAGTTATGATCTTTTCCAATATTTCGTGTGATCTTACCATATTCTTTCTAATATTCTCATTTCTCTACCGATAGAAACTAGTGTGATACTCAAGAGGACTTCCAACTGGTTGTTCTGAGGTTCAAGGGTTGGTGGGATTTAATGTTTAAAAATATGATGTAGAAGAGGAGTGTTTGATCTATTATGTACAAAACATGTCAAAATACATCAAGTGTTCAAAATTAATGTACACTTTCAACCCCTCACAAAGTGTATGAATTCCAACTCACTCTCCTCATTTTCCAACTTTGTGGGTCACAACCATGCAATGAATAATAATGAGTAAACCTCCTCTTTTCTCCATTTTTTTCTTTTGATCTATTTTTTTCAGTATACATAACTATATTGTTTTAATGTATATATTTTTTGGAGATAAATAAGGAAACATTTGTAAAATAATGATATAATATGGATTGTGAACCCATTGCCCAAGGAAAAGGTAGGCACCCTTTATACCAACCCATAATAATGATTCTCTTCCTAGGATTACCATGGAAAACACCATCTCTCCCACACTTTTTAAAATAAAATATTAATATACACAAGGGATGGGAAAGAAGGGATATATTATCTTGTAAAGTGGATACCTAACAACATTTTTTGGTATCTAAGGCGTAATAAGGATAAAATGTAAAGGTGGCATAAAATAGAGGATAATTGTATAGATGGATTTTTAATAAAGGATTGCCTCTATCATGAATGTAGCATACTTGAATCATATGGTTTCAAACATAATCAAGGCAAGTTCTAGTTTCTCTACATGACCTGAGACTCTCATTAAAGTTATTAAAAATAATAATATGTAATAAAGGGATTAGAATGTCTCTCAAGTAAGGGATTAAAATATTGGTCAGTGCGAATGAGGCATGGGATTCAAAAGTCTATAACAAACCTAAGAATGTTTTGAAAATAAAAATTCTAGAAAAATATTCCATATCAACATTCACTTGAAATATATTTTTCTAAAAAAATGTAATTTTCAACACAATTGACTATAGCATGAAAAATGATTTTGGATATTCTTTTTAAGATCAAT
This sequence comes from Viscum album, assembly GCA_963277665.1. Lineage (NCBI taxonomy): Eukaryota > Viridiplantae > Streptophyta > Magnoliopsida > Santalales > Viscaceae > Viscum > Viscum album. The sequence continues at coordinate 392,975,921 of OY728151.1, read as the reverse complement.
TATTAGCTAAAAACACAAAATAAGGAAAAAAATCAAAAAGGAAAACACATTTTTTATTTTTAATTATATTTTTTGTATTGATTAATTCTAACTATGACATGTCACCCATCTCCACACCTACAAATAATATTATCCTCAATGAAAGTATTTTAAATAAAGAGACAATAAATAAAGGTAGGGAGAAGGGACAACCTACTAAGTGGTGTCATATGTGGCATCTATCAGTTGAATTTCCTCTTAAAGATGCTTTGGAAACCCTTAATATAAGTGTTTCAGCCTTTTCCCATTGAAAGTAATCCTTTATCCACTCTTCTCATTCAAAACCTATATAGCACCAAAAGGGTAAACATTATTCATGGTATAAGGACCAAGCCATCAAGAACAAAGCCTACCTGGGTGGAGCTTTATCCTGGAATTATACATGAGAACCTTCTCACCATTATGAAACTTCCACCAATGAATCATGCTATCATGGATTTCTGATGTCTTATCTTTATAGATCTGAGAGTTCTCATATGCATCACGTTGAATTTCTTCTAACTCGTGAATCTGCATCTTCCTAAACTCACCAACATCTAAAAGATTCTTATTATATTGTTTAATATACCAACATGCACAGTGTTCAGTCTCAACAGGTCGGTGAAAAGCCTTTCAAAATACAACCCTATAAGGTGACATTTTGATTGGGGGTTTAAAAGCCCTATGGTACACCCAAAGTGTATCATCCAAGAACAAACTACAATCTTTCTTGTTGGGTTGTACTGTTTTTTCCAATATTCTCTTAACTTCCTGATTTGATATTTCTTCTTGACCGTGAGTTTGGGGGTGGTATTTTGTAGATACTTTATGAACAACCTCATACTTATGAAGCAAAATTTTCATGTTGTAATTGAAAAAATGTGAACCCTATTCACTCTCGATGAATCTAGGTAAACCAACCCTACTGAAAATTTGGGACCTCACAAAAGCATTCACCTGTTGATAGTAATCAGTCTAGGTGGCCTTTGCTTCCACCCATTTTGATACATAATCAAAATCCAATAAGATGTAAAAAAGGGAAAATTATTTTGGAAAAGGCCACATGAATTCAATACCCCATTCATCAAAGATATCAGAAAATAATATGGTTTGTTGGGTCATTTCATTCCTCTTAGAGATATTCCCTGTGAATTGATAATGACTACATTACTTGTAAATTTTATGTGAATCCCTATAAAAAGTTGTCCAATAAATTCTTGAGTCAAGGACCTTTTGATCTGTACATTGAATTCCAAAGTTTCCCCCATAGGCCAAGGAATGGCAGAAGGTAATAATAGAGGTGAAATCATGGTCAGGGACACACTGATGAACTACTTATTCACCACAAATTCTCCACAAATATGGGTCATCTCAAATGTACCAATGAGAATCATTCTTAAGTCTCTAGGATCGTGAAATTTTGAAATATGTGGGGACCATAGATTTTACTAGAAAATTCAAAATGTCTGTATACTAGGGGGTAAGGTCCACAACATCACAAAGGTTATCATGAGGGAAGAACTCTCCAATGGGGAGGGTGAGTCAACATGATGGTCCAATGGTGGGGAAATTCTACTAATGTGGTCAGCTACCACATTTTCCACTCCTCTCTTATCTCTAATATCAATGTCAATCTCATGGTGGAGGAGCATCCAACAAATGAGGCAGGGTTTAGCTTCATGTTTCATTTAGAAAAAATGAAGGGAAACATTTCATGTTCAATACAAATCTTGGTGAGTTCATCATTCTGAAAAATACACATGGTTTAATAGAATCCTTTGGTTAAGGGTTTTCAAGATCTCAACATCCCTCTTTCCTCTTAAACGATGCTCAATGAACCACCCCTTGAAACAACAATCGTGTTGTCATGGTTTGGGTATTAAGAATAGACAATAAAGGATACCAAATCATACTAGAATCTTATGTATGTGTGGGATAAATAAGACTATTGTCTTGTCAAATCAGGGCAACCCATGATTCCCACTTAAATTTTCAACCCAATCAGTGTTGAAATAAAAAGGTGTTTCAAATAATTTTAATAGTAGAAATGAAATTAGTGCAGAATCATGTCAAGATAAGAAGTTAGTGAAATATTTTTCACAAATATTACATAAAACTAGTAGAATAAAAAGTTATGTAACTCCCTCACAAGAGTGTGTAGATCTCTTGAAATGACCGTCCACTGTTTAGCTCAACATCGGGAGGAGGAAGCTCAGGTGGGACTTCACCTTCATCCTTGATCCCCATATGAGGATAGGGCCTCCAGAACTCCTTGGATGATGAGAGGACTCCATTGGGTATCCAAAATAACAGATATTTTCCTTCTGGCCGAACATCTAAATGAGGATCCCAAGCTTCCATTTTATAGGCAAAGTGGAAGGTGGTTTTGGGCACACAGATTATATAAATCACTTGCCTATGGTTTTTTACCACTTTACTGTAGAATATCAATTTGTACAAAACTAAAAACATGTTTCCCCACATCTAGACTATCTGCACCGAATTATTGGCCCCATATTGACAAAAATAACTCTATATATTGATAAAATACAGAACACAACATTTGACTTTGTGATGATTTGAGTCTTTAGACAGATCAGTTCGGATGGGGATTGTAAATGACGAATGAGTCTTCAGTTCTTTCATATGAAATTTATACCATTCAATTATGGACTAGGAAACAAAATTTCAGCCAATTTTGAGGCACTTTTTAATATAAATATGTGGTTGAGTCCACCGGTGTGCATGGATCCTGCGCAGTTTGGCCCATTTTCCATGGATATCATCATGGGCCCTCCAAATCACCTCCAACTTCAATAATATTTTCAAAAAAAACTATAAATTACCTTTTTAACAGTAATAAATACTAAATAAATTAATCAAACATGAAGTGAAATTTTTTATTATTTTTAGAATATTCAATATAAAATAATTTTAGCATAGTTGTGTAAGGGTGAAAATGATACTGTGAATCGCGATGTGATCACACCCCCAAAACTAAACATTTGCACTCCTGGGTCGAGCCCTAATTTCATAATTTATGCATGTATATATTTCCAACATCATAAATATTTAACATTCAATGATAATTTAATTCCTGAATGAAATGTGATCAATGAAAAAATCACACTAAGGAGTTATTCTCAATGATCATGGAAAAAGACATCTCAAAAATTATATCCAAATGAAATTCCCAAAGATGCATGATACCAATCAATGAAAATAATTCTAAAGTTAACCATGTCACTAATTCTCTACGTGTGTCCGTGACAAACATTATATGCTATTCATTCCACTTTTTATCAAGTAAATATATGTTATTTTGATAATTTTCTACTTACAAGATTCTTTCCATTGAACGTGCCCCACATCCTTTGTTATCAAATTTCAAGACCCACTCACTTAAGCATTCCCAGAAGTCAAACCATAAGCTCCCAATCTATATATCCCTATATGATGTACATTTCATCGATCCCCTCATTTATTAATTTTTTGAAAGTTTCACTTAGAACAAATCTCACACTCTTCTCCCAAACCATGTTTTATCTCCTCGTGACACTAATTATAATGGTTATAATAAGATCAAAGGTTGAGAAAGGTTGTTTTTTCAACTTCCCAATATACAACCCATTTTTGGTGTTTTTATAGGGTGTAAAATAGTCGGATAATAGGTACACACCCAGAGGTCAATATGGTACAGTAATGAAATAAATATTATAAAGGACAAATGTATGGAAAACTGATTTTGGAATATATAGAAAAATCAACCTAAAATATATTTACCTTTCATTAAGTAAGAAATTGTCACATTTCATGCTTGGGTGTGAAAATATTTGGAGATATTATATGGAACAATTTTCACTTAAACTATTCATAAAAAGCCCACCACTATTCTCAAATGTTTCAAAATGATAAAACTATTTATATCATCAAAAAAGTACTAAATTTCAAAAGAAAGTCAGACCACAGTATTAAATTCTTGATGAAATGAACATTTTGCCAGAATTTTTCTGGAATTTTAAAACAACATGAAATATGGACACGCCACATGCATTTTCAAAAACATCCATGATTAAACGGGTATCATTTTCCATGATAAAGTGGACGTAAAAAAAAGTAATATTCTTGAACAAAAATGACGGGGAGGGAAGGGGGAAAGTAAAAATACAATTCAGTAAGCTAAAAAAAGAAAAAGAATATAGATGATGAAAATTCCAAACTAACCCAAGAATATACCCATCCCCCCACACCAAAAGTGTGCAGTGTCCTCACTGTAATAAAACAAAATGTTGGATGGAAGGATAAAGCCAGGTAAGTTTCATTCATATATTTCTTCTTGAACATGGAGTTCCTCTATTGGGGACTCCAGAATGGATTCGTGGAAGTGCTTTAGTCGTTGCCCATTGACAGTGAAGGTTTTCTTTATTTCATCATTTGAAAACTGGAAAACAGCAAATGGAGAGACATTAGTAATAGTGTATGTGCCAAACAAGCGGGAATGAAGCTTATCTGGATGCATCATTAGCCTTGCATTGTAATGGTGGACCTTCTGCCCAATGTGGAACTAGAAATGAAGGATTATATGGTCGTTAGAAGCCTTGGTACGTTCCTTATAAATCCCGGAGTTCTCATATGCATGTCATATCATTTATTCTAGCTCCTGAATCTGCAACTTCCTTTGAGAACCTGCACCAGAAAGGTAAGAATTTCATTGTTTCACACCCCAATAGGCCCACTACTCAATCTCAATAGGAAGGTGACAACTATTTCCAAACACCAGCCGATATGGTGACATTCCAATGGGATACTGAAAGGTGGTACGATAATCCCATAATGAATCATCGATTCTAAGACTCTAATATTTTCTATTGGGTTGAACTGTTTTTTCAAGAATTTTTTTACCTCTCTATTTGACACCTAGGCTTGTCCATTGGTCTTTGGGTGATATGTAGTAAACCCTTGATGACTGAAACCATACTGAAACAAAAGTGATTTCAATTTTTGGTTGCAGATTTGAGAAGCCTGGTTAATGATGATGAACCTAGGTAAGCCAAACCTACAGAAGATTTGGGTTCTAAAAAATATTACAACAACCTTAGAACCATCAATCCTTATAGATCATGCCTCTACCCACATTGAAATGTAATCAAATTCCAGAAGAATGTTTAAGTTACAAAAATAATTGGGAAAAAGCCCCATAAATTCAATACCCCAAACATAAAAAATGTCATGAAAGAGCAATGGTTGTTGTGGAATTTCATTAATTTTAGAGGCATTACCCATTCATGGACAATGAGGACAAGGTTTACAAAAATCATGGGCATACCAAATTTTTTTTTCCCAAAATAGACCAAAATCAAGAATTTTTCCAGCAGTCTTTTGGGGACAAAAGTGGCCCCCACAAGCAAGAGTGTGGAAGAATCTAAGGATGGATTGAAACTCGTTATCGGGAACACAACACCTGAGGACTTGATCACTACATGTGCACCAAAGGTATGGGTCTTCCCAAATGTACCAACGAGAATCATGTTTTAAACGGTCGGCCTAGTTTTTATTGAATTTAGTATGAATGCATGATGCTACCAAATAATTTATAATTTCAGAATACCAAGGAATAACATCTTGAACTCGGTACAGTTTCTCATCATGAAACATGTCATTTATGGGAATACATGGGGATGATTCAATGTCTAAGGATTGATGAATCCTACTGATACGGTCAACCATCACATTCTCTGCTCCTTTTTTACCTATAATTTCTAAATTGAATTCTTGGATGAGGAGTATCCAGTGAATGAGACATGGTTTGGATTCCAATTTGTTAAGGAGATACCGGAGGGCTACATGGTCAGAGAAAACAATGACTTTGGACCCTAAAAGATAGGACATGAATTTATCGATGGAAAACGCAATGGATGGAAATTATTATTTAGTTGTTGTGTAGTTTACTTGGTTAGGGTCCAATGTATGTGAGGTATAGGCAATGACATGTAGATCTTGATCGACCCTTTGAGATAAACTACCCCAAATTCATAGTTAGAGGAGTCACACATGACATCAAATTGTAAATCCTACCAAGGTTGTTGGATTACCGGGGGTGACATGAGAGTCCATTTTAACTTATTAAAATCTTCTTCACATTAATTTTTTTTAAATACTTTTCTTTTTGGAGTAACTAGTAGAGGGAGAGTGAAATTTTACTAAATTCATGAATGAAATGACGGGAAAATATTGCATGACCTTGGAAAGACCACACATCCCGTATATTTTTGGGGAATAATCGGGAAGAAATGACATCCACTTCTGATTTATCTAATTTGATACCCTTCCCAGAAATGACATGTCCCAAAAATACACCTTTTCCCACCATGAAATGGCATTTTTTATAATTTAATATAAAATTCCTTTCAATACAACAACGTAGGACTAGACTAAGACTACTCAAACATTCATCAAAAGAGGAGCCATAAATAGTGATATCATCCATGAAAACATCCATGCAATTCTCCATTAAATATGAAAAAATAATAACCAAAATTTATTGGAAACTACCCAGAGCATTCCATAGGCCAAATGACATCCTTTTATATACTAATGTTCCAAAGGGACAAGTGATGGTTGTATTTTCCTGATCCTCAAGGAAAATATGGATTTGAAAATATCAAGAATACCCATCAAGAAAACAGTAATGGGACATACCCGCTAGACTCTCTAGCATTTTTTCAATTAATGGTAATGGGAAATCTTCCTTCATAGTGTATTGGTTTAGTCGGCGATAGTCGATGAAGACACACAAACTATTCTGCAAACAATTTGATACCAATTCATTATTTTCATTATTTATTACAATAAGGCCAGTTTTTTTAGGAACTGCTTGAATGGGACTGACCCATTGGCTATCAAAGATAGGGTAAATTATTCCAATTGCCAATAATTTTGTCACGTCCTTTTATACAACTTCTATGAGGTTTGGGTTCAGTCGACGTTGTTCCTGCCTCACTGGTTTAACCTCACAATTGAACAAAATATGATGTGTAAAAATTGATGGGCTAATACTAGGAATGTCAACAAGTGCCCTTCCCAATGCTTGTTTATACTCCCTCAAAAGTTCAATCATACACAATTCAGGATCAAGGAGGAGTGAACTATAAATAATGATGGTTATCTTGTTTTCATTCTAAAGATTTGAATCTTCTAAATCTTGAGGTTTTTGTTTCAGTTCCGATTAAGGAGGATTTGTGAATGATGGGAGAGTGTGTGAGAGTGAGAGATCCCTGATCTCATCTTACTTCTCAATGGTATCATCCTCAAATGAGTAATGAGATTTTACAATCTTACCACTGTCATCGATGGTTAGTGGATCCTCAATGTTCAAGAAATCATCAATTAATAAAAATTAATGACACTTTTCTAGAACACTACAACAATCAATTCATTATTAATTTCCTAGAATTTCAATCTATGAAGAAAACTTAGAAAGGGGATCAATGGAATGATAAGAATTGTTTTCAGGGGAAGGGTGTACATCAATTGAATTTACTGAGAGAGAGGAATGTTCTTCTAAGGGGTCATTCCGAGCATCAAGGATGTTTAAATGGACTATGTAACCACAAAATTCCATATATAATGTACCATTATGGATATTAATTATGGTTTTGGAGGTTTTCAAGACACCTCTCCCCAATATAATTAGGGGATGTCCATTCATTCTATCATATTCAATTTTAATCACATAAAATTCAGCATGAAAAATTAAATTTCGAACCCTCATAAGAACATCCTATAACACACCAGAAGGGTGTGATGTACTCTTATTTTATAGCTGAACGACTATTCCAGGGGGCTTTAGTTCACTAACCTACAATGTAGAGTAAATGTAGTGAGGCATCACATTTATATAAGAACCTAAATCAAGCATTGCATTAGTAAAGGATACTCCCCTATGGTGCATGGAATCGAGAATGTCCCAAGATCATTACACTTGGTGGGCAGTGATGGCTCTATTAATACTGATATGTTCCTCCCCAGTCTCACTTTTTCATCTCCACGAAGTCGCCATCGGTGTGTACACATCTCCTTCAGAAACATTTCATATCTTGGAATTTGTTTCAGAGCATCAATCAATGGGATGTTTTCCTGCACGTTTTTCAATGTTTACAATATTTCCTTATCATGTTCGGTTTCCTTTTGTTTCTTTGGTTCGGTGGACCATTGGGTAAATAGAAGGAGAATGGGTTGGCATGGAGACTCATTGACATACACACTCTTTCATTGTGAAGGGATTCTATCAAGACATGGTTTTTCAACATTTGGAACATTTTTAATGGTTGGGATGGAGGTTTCCTCAGGAGGGGATGACTCTAATGGAGGATTTATCTATTTTCTACTTCTAAGGGTGTTGGAACTAACATTTCCTTTATTTATATGGTTAACTACAGGTTGAGATGGTTTTTTACTCGACTCGTGTGTTTGAATTCCCTGCCACCGAGTTATCTAGTTTGCCTAATTGGATTTTGAGGTCGTGTATGTATTTCTGGGTGGTTTGTTAGAATTGGAGATTGTTTGTAGCCTTTTTTTTGTCGTATCATCTAGTCTAGGATCAGGCTTGGGGGGGGGGGTGGGTTGGAAAGGCCTTTGGGGTGGTCGAGGATTTCTCGGTGGTGGTGGTGGATGACTACTCTCACCTTGTGGGTTCCATGGTTTATGAGGCTGGTTTCAATACCCCCTTACCTCGAAGCATGTTTTTCTTTCCACCTAGATTTTGATGGATAGTATGGTTCCTAGATAAATTGTAGGTTATAGGGATGTCCTGGGAAGATTTCCTCACAACTCGCAGAAGTTTCCCTCAATTGGGGGAATTGGTTAGAATAATGTGAGTAAGAAGTGCAGATTCCACAATGGATGGGAGGACGATATTGATATTTCCCTTGGGAGAGAGCATGTTTTCGTAGAAGGGTACTTACCTCCTCAATCATTGTATCCACCTTCTTCTTGAATTTAGTAATTTCCACCTCATGGACTTTTCAAATGGGTATACTGGTCCTTGAACTAAATTATTGAGTGTTTTTCCCATGTTCTCAATTAAGTTCCTTACAGCAATAGGGGTCTTATCTACCAGTTCACCACCTACAGCAACATCAATAATTTTTCTATAAATAGGGATTAAACCTTCATAAAAATATTATATTAAAGGTTAGTCACTTATTTGGTGGTGTGGACAACTTGAACATAATCTTTTAAATATTTCACAATATTCATGAAGTGTTTCCCCTTGACATTGTCTTATCCCACAAATTTCATTCCACATTGTTGCAGTTCGAGAGGCTGGGAAATATTTTTCATGATAAAGTTATTTCATATCTGCCCAGCCTCTTATTGGGGAATTAACATAATATAACCAATATTTTGTTGTATCTTATAAAGATAAGGGGAATTCTCTATGATTTACTTATTATTTATCCATATTATTAGGTTTTAATCTTGAAAAAAAAAATGAAAATATTTCAAATGCTTGTGTGGAGCTTCTCTAGTGATTCCATGGAGTCTTGTTAATAAATGAGATAAACCAGATTTTAGTTAAAAATTAGGTGCCTCTCCTTGAATTTGAATGTATGTGTGTTGGATATCAATATCAGGTGAGGTAAGTTATTTTAATGTCTTGTTATTTTCTGCCATGTTATGAAATTTTATTTCAGTTTTGGTATTGGTTTTAGATGAAGAAGAGGATGTATGAAGAATAGTGACTATGTTTTGTATATCCTCCTTCGAAGGGTTCTCTTGTGTGTCTTGGTGTCACTGATGTTGGATCCTCTTCGGTTCAAGTTTGAAAGGTGGTAGGCCTCCTATTGTTGAATGCATCATTCAAGAAACCTACAAAAGAAATACATTAGAATAAAAAAAATTGGTAGAGTTGTAAGAAAAAATAAATAAATATTCACAAAATTTACAAAAATCTTATCAAAAACACGCACTAAAAAACAATGTTCTCCATGGAAACAACGCCAAAATTTGACTGATTTGTCCTGAAATGTCTAATTGATTATTATTTTAATGTTTATTTGTAGTATATGGTAGGCCCTAGGTCATCTCTCAAGGAGTGTTCATGGGTTTTGAGTGTGTATTTTTAATAAGAAGTGCTAAAAGAGGTGTGTTTTTAAAACAGTTTAAAGAAAATGACATGATTTGAAGAGTTTGATAGTTGATAAATAAAAGCGGTGTTTTAGAATTTGAGTTAAAGATATAATTTCAAGTTCACTAAACATCTTGGTAGGTTCATCATTCTAAAAAATACTCATTGTTTACTGTAATATTTTGGGTGAGGGATTTCAAGATCTCAACTTCCCTCTTGCATTTTAAACAATACTCAAATAACCACCCCTTGACACAACAATCATGTTTTCATGGTTTGGGTATCAAGAATAGAGAATAAATTCTACCAAATCATAATAAAATATTATGAATGTCTGAAATAAATAGTACTTTTTTCTTGTCCTATCAGAACAACCCAAGATTCCCACATAAAATCTCAACCAAATCGGTGTTGAAATAAAAAAGTGTTTCACTTATTTTTTACAATAGAAATGAAATCAGAGGAGAATAATGTCAAGATAAGAAATGAGTTAAATATTTACCACACAAATTACACACAACCAGTAGAATAACAAGTGCTCTAACTCCCTCCCAAGTGTGTGTATCTTCCTCAAAATGATCGTCCACCGTTTATCTCAACATCCAGAGGAGGAGGAAGCTTGGGTGGAACTTCGCCTTCATACATGACACCCAGATGAAGATAGGGGACTCTAGACCTACTTGGATGAATAGAGGACTCCTTTGGGTCTCCAAAATACCAGAGCTTTTCCTCCTGGCCGAACTTCTAAATGAGGATCCCAAGCTTCAATTTTACAGGAAATGTAGAAGGTGGTTTTCGGAACATAGATTATATAAAACTACTTGGATGATATATTTAGACCAATTGAATGTCAAATATCACATTAGACAAAACTTAAAACATTTTTAACCACCTCTTGAATATCTCCACCTAAATATTATCACAATTTGGACAACTAAAAATCTAGATATTGATAAAATACAGAACACCACATTTGACTTTGTGCAGATTTGATTCTTTGGACATATCAGTTTGGATGGGGATAGTAAAGGCTGACTAAGGCTTTTTTTACTTCATATGAAATTTATCCCCTTAAATTCTGAACCATAACAGAAAATTTCATCCCATTTTGTTGCATGGTTTAGTAGAAATATGCAGTTGAGTCCACTCATGTGCACGGATCCTGCGCAGTTTGGCCCATTTTCCTTGGACATTATCGCGAGCCCTCCAAATCGCCTCCTCCTTCAATGATATTATCAAGAAAAGTATCATTTAAGTTTTTAAAAGTAATAAATAAAAAATAATTGAATAAAAAATAATGTAAAATTTGTTATTATTTATATAATTTTCAATATAAAACAAGTTTTTCATAGTGGTGTAAGGGTGAAAATGAAATAGTGAATCGCGGTGCGATCAGTGTGTCAACATATTTTGCCTTTATTTTGTAAGCCCCAAATAATTAATTTATTAATTGAATGTATTTTTTGACCCCACAGTAGTTGTGTTTGGAATCAAATAAATTATTTTGGATCAAATGAACCAGGAATTTTGGAGTTTTGATGGTTGTTAATGCCTAATAATTTCTATGTTAAAAAAATCACACCATTCTCTGTTATTATAAATTTGAAAATTGAATTTTTTTTCCATTACTGTTATTGTGTTTTTACAGAAATATTTTGGCTTAATTGATCCTGAATTATTTGGATCTTTTTTTCATTAATTGTTTTTTTTAACTTATAAATGCATACTCTGTGATATTTTCTTATTTGAAATCTATTTAAATTCAAGGAGGTGAGATAATGTGGGTTTCATATTAAGGAACACACATGGACTCTCTGTTCTTGATTGGTTAACACACTATGCACCAGGGATTCAATGTCTTAGGCTTTTTTAGATGAGGGTTTCCCTTGGTTTTCTATATACTCATGAGTGATAATGGTTCCCTAATGTAAAATCAAGGATGAACCCAATGGAAATGTGTCTACACCATGCATTAATGATACTTGACCCCTTATGTGTTATACCCATGATAGAATCATGGTAAAACCATGCCTCGAGTGATACTTAGTATTTCAAAAGATTTCCTTGGACTGAATCAGTGGTATTGGATAAATTGAAGGATGTACCATAGAGATACCTTTGAGATGGGTTGGCACTCTAACACTAACCTTTAATATAATTATAATGATAATTTGTGGAAGGTTTTGTTTTCTGTATCTTTGGGTACCCTGTGAATTGTGACACATTTCTGGTTCTTTGAAGCACACTTATTTTACAGATAAATTAGACCCAGGATAATGCATAATCATGGGGGAATGTTCATTTCTTCTACCTTATGTATTTCTAGACTTTTATATATATATTCATCCTTATTACTACAGGTACATTATTTATATTCCCATCTTAGGATAAATAAGGTGGTAAGGGATGGGTTCCATTTGGAATCCGGACCAAGTTATACTTATTATATATTCATTAGTTAATAACTTTCTTTTATCATATATTGGAACATTTCTTGTGTTTATATGATGAAATTGAATGGTTTAGACCCCGTGGGTGTCGGCCTACTGAGATTTTATCTAACACCCTAATCAGGTGTCATTTCATACCCAAGTAGACGTTATTTTCATGGGTATGTAAATAGGTAAGCGTTCTTCTCCCAATGCATGATTTCCTTACTATTTTGTAAGGACCTTAGGGGTAGATGACCGAGCCCATGTTCAACATGTAGTTGTTTCAGTTAATTACATTTTCGATAAGGTTGTTATAGAATTCATATATTCATGTTACCTTACTTTAATTTTAGTATAGACATCATATCATGACATCATTGCGTATTTGGTTTGATTTATCAGCTTCCTCACTTTTCATTTATTCAGTAGGGATTATTAAATTTCATATACTATAGTTTGTTTATATATTTTATTCCACTACCTGATATAAAAAAATTCCTTCAATATTTATTACCTATTACCTATGGGGTAATATTCTCTCCTATGGACACATTAAAAAGGACCTCATTTATAGTAGGAAGCCACTAGAATTTGGGGAGATACACTTGAGGTCATGTGGCCAACTCAGCTTGGAGCATCCTTCCAGTGCCTCCCAGGATGGGGACGTTATATTTTGAAATGATTTCAATGATCTATTAATTACACCAAAATTGATTTGAGAAGATTGGGTGGGAATGTTGACCTAAGAAATATCCTATGTAACCAAAAAATGGGAGTGTTATATTGTTTTCCATGAAATGGACAAGGAACGTGAATGGTGTGGTAGGTGATCAGAACCATGGGGGGAGGTACTCTCAATTTAGGGCATAAAAAATCTATTGTTTAACATTGTGTTTTGTGGATGAGAAGAAAAAAATTTATACCAATGTGGAAAGCATGTTGAAAAAAAATTAACATCATATGGTCAGGAAAATCCATCATATATTTTAAGGTTATGTGACTAGTGCATACATGGAACAGTTTTGAATATTGTGAATGGGATGTGTAGACTTACATGAATAGGGTCTTCTCTATCAACATATTGGGATGTATGACTTGGAATAATATAGTATGGAACCTCATTGAGGACCCTGTGATGGAGAGGGAAAATGGAGTTATGTTTTGATCCTAACATTTTCATGAACTATGTGGTTCTGGTGAGTGTAGCCAATTTTTCTTTGAGACTTAGTAGTGAGTCTCAAGGGTCTTGTACATCTTCTATTAGAATCCTTGTTCTTATCAAAATTAAAGGGGAGTCATGGTAGGAAAAAGTATAGCTTTATATTATATTTTCCATAAGATAATTCTACCTAAGAGGAATTTTTTTTCTTCTCACCTTGGGAATTTTAGCTATATGCTAGATTGACCAAAAGGGGTTTCTAAGATTAATGGTCATACATCTTTGACCAAACTAGGTATATTGTGTGGCACAAAAGGTAATATCAATTGATGACTATAGAGGAGTATCAGTGTTCTAGAGCCAAAAAACAAACCCTAATATTGGGGGAACTAATTTTTATGATCTTGATTATTTGAAAAAGAATATTAGTTTAATTTATTTGAGCATGAACCTAATAATGTGGTGTTTTATAGTGGTATGTATGGAATGTGAGAAAGTATGAATCTATTGTGAATATTGGTACAATTGTTCCTTGAACCAAATAAGAATCTCTAATGCAAGTTAAACTTAGTTTAAGACGGTAATATATTGACCCCCTTTGTATAAATTCCAGAATAGCTTAGTGTTCATAAAGGATCTAAGATCCGAATAGGGAAAGGAATACAAAAAAAAGGGTTTGCAAGGAGAGGATTTGAAACATTGCTCGTGATAGGAGATTCAAGCATCTATATGTATCCCAATGTGTAGGGAATAAATCCATATATAGACATAGAATTTGGAACTGTATGAGAATTTTTCAAAAAAATTTATTCCTCTGATTGAGTATATGATGAAAAGGGGGCCTTAATTTTTTTGAACACAAGAAATGACACAAAAATGGATATGTATTTAGTTATATAAGAGGTATGTCTTTCTGAAGAAGGTATGTCTTGTACTAGTATCTAGTTATGCTATTCAGCCGGATGAATGCACTAGACGTCTTCATGGATTTGATTAAATGGGGTCTTCAGCCATACCATTATCATTAGTGGTTGTTTTTATTGAATACATCTTGGTGTTTTCATGCTCTAGACACAACCATGCAACCCATCTTTAGATCATGTTGAGTACACTAAGAGAGCACTAGATATATGAAAATATCAGCAATTGCCAATTCTAGATTAATGAGGTTCACTTATTGGGTCATGTAATATCTGAGGTAGTCATATTAATTGACCCATAAAAAGTGATCATTATAGTTTCATGGGAGAATCCTAAGAATGTATTTGACATACGCAAGTTCTTGGGGCTTGATGGCTGTTACGTGAATTTCATTCTGATTTTCCACCTCTTAAAAATTCCTCTTACAACCCTGACTATGAATTTTGAATATTTTATGTAGTCAGAATCTTGTGAAAAATCTTTTCAAGAGTTAAAGGGGAGAAAAACCTCATCTATGATCCTGATTTTACCTTAGCTAGGCAGAATCTGTACTCTTTACTATGATGCTTTAGGAATCGGACTTGGAGCAGTTTTCGTGTTGGGTGATTGAGTAGTGGATTACAGATCCCACCAGCTGAGACCTCAAGAGTGGAACTTTCATACACAAGACCTTGTGTTAGAAATTGTTGTTCATTATTTATGTTGATGGAGAAACTACATGTAGGGTGTGAATTGTGACGTTTACACAAATCATTAAATCATTAAATATATCTCCACACAACAATACATGAATTTTAGGTAGTTCTAGTTGGTTGAATACCTACAATCATTTTTTAATCATTTTTATACCCCTGGTAAAGGAAATTTCATGGATGACACTATGAACTTCAAAACAAAGGCAAAATCCATACATGCATCCAATAATGAGTTTCATATGATGGCTTTGTTTTTTGAGATGCATCTAGAGGTTTAGGAAAAGCGTGAACAGCTAGTTTTAATAGATCTTATAGTGAAATCCTCTCTTATATAGATAGTGTGTATGTATTAGTTATCTGATCCATAGTGACTCATTTTAAGGGAAATCATGATGGGAGATCCCTCCTCCTGGTTGGGTTGTTGATGTTACTGATACATTACTTTATCGTGGTCATGTATGGGTACTATAAGTTATAAGGGATGAATTTATGAAGAAATCTCATTACTCTAATTGGAGATTTCATCCAGGACTTAACAAGATGTACAGAGACGTGTGTCATTGAAATAGTGGCTAGGTATTAGGAAGAATATGGTGGATTTCATCACATGGTGCTCCACCTGTCAGTAGGAGAAGTTATAGAACTAACAACATGTTGGAATTCTATAAACTCTCTCCATTTCTAAGTGGAAATGGAATGAAATCACCATGTATTTTTTATATTATTTCTAAGATCTTCTTGAGGATTAGATGTAGTATGGGTGATTTTAGATATGTTGACCAAATTCACTCACTTCCTACCTATCTGGAAGACCTTCTCTATTGATGAGTTTGGAAGGGTGTATATCTGGGGGATACTGTGACTTAATGGTGTACCTCATTCTATTATCTCAGATATATATGCCTGCATTGCTTCTCAGTTCTGGAAAAGGTTGCAAAATGCACAGGGTTCACATGTACTCTTGAGTGTTGCATATCACCCTCAGACTGATGGGTAGTCCGACTGGACCATACAAGTGTTAGAGGATATGGTACAGGCATGTATAATTGATTTTTTAGGTTCTTGAGAGAAACATATTCCTCTTGTTATGATTACCTATAATAATAGATTTTAGGAGACAATTAAAATAGCTCTGTATGGGGACCTCTATGGTAGACCATGTCATTCACCTTTTTCATGGATAAAAGTAGGTGAGGAATCTCTGTTGGGTCCTCACCCCATTTAGGATATTTTTGAGAATGTTCAGCTGATTCAGAATAATATAACTATTTCTCAGTCTTGAAAAAATATTATACCAATAATTGTCTTCGAACTCTCTAGTCTGAGGTGGGACATCACGTCTTTCTATGTTTTTGTACCAAGGATTGGTCTCATGTGGATCAGGAGACATGGGAAGTTATCATTGAGATATGTAAGGTCATTTGATATAGTGGAGAGAGTTGGTATGATATCCAATCAGTTGTTGTCACCTTAGAGGTATTGTTCCATGTGTGATGTCTTACATGTATATCATCTTCTATAGTATCATCCATACTTGTCTCAATCATTTTATCCAGACGACATCGAGCTCGAAGAGGATGCATCCTTTTTGGAGCATCTAATCTGTAACATCAATCGTAGCATGATGGTTCTCTGAGGGAGGTCAATTCCTCTGGTCTGGGTGTTATAGAATAACAGTTGTGGTCGAGACGAGGCATGGGAGTGAGATACTGATGTGCATGCTCAATTGTTGGATCTTTTCACAAATAATGTTCCACTACCCTCAGAATCGAATCTTGGGGACAAGTTATCTTAATGATGGAAGGTTATAACATCCCGACATTAATCAAGGTACAAACTGTTTAAATTTTTAGGCCAAATCCCTAAATAATTTTAGGGAACGTGCCTTCACCCCCTATTACAGGTCCCCTGAAACTATTGAAATTATTTAAATAATTTCATGGGTTTTATGTGAAGTATTACATTGATTCCAAGCATGGGGTATGCGTTAAAAAAATAATTGAAATCAGATTAAAAAGGAATAAGAAGAATTTTAGGAAATTAAAAAGAAATAAAATGGGTATAAAAATAAATAATAGTGTAAAATATGTTTGAAAAGAGTGGAAATAAATAAATTTTTAGCTATTTAATTAATTATTTTCTTTTCTCCCTCCATTTTTATTTTTATTATTTGATTTTTTATTTTTATTTTTATTATTTTTTCATTATTTTTAAATTTCTTTATTTTTTATCGATTTTTCTTTTTTTTTGTTTTCCCTCTTCCTCATCTTCCTATCCTCTTGGTTCTTCGACCCCTATAGCCCCACCCATGCGTCTCTACTTCCTCTAATCCCCCTTAGGAAGCCCATTGTGACTTTGATTCACCTAAAATTCCAATGTCATTTTGTGTGATGTGAATATATCAGTAAGACAAACCTCATGAAACAAGAATCATAAGATCTCATCCATTGAATTTCATGCAATCCTCTACAAAACGTTTTTACCCAAAATTGGGGTTTTTCGAAAATCATCAGATTTCTTCAATTATAGGTCTAATCAAATGTCGCCACGAAGTGTAGGATCCACTATCTTTATAAGGTAGGGTGTCTAATCCATTTCTCATGATTTTGTTTCATATTTTAGATCGCACATTGTGCTTCTTATGAATCCCTATCATTGATGATCATTTTTTCCTATTATAATTTAATTAAATTACTTGCCTTGACTATTGCAATATTGTTTGAGATGAACTAGCTTGTTTAATTTTTTGGAAACATCATTGGATACCCATTTGGGTGTATTGACATGTTTTTCCTTTATTTTGTTATCCCAAAATAACTAATTTATTAATATCACGGGTTGTGTAACCCCTCTTTGTTTGAGTTTTGAATCAAATAAATTATTTAGGATAATTTGAACCATGAATTTTAGAGTTTTGTTTGTTTTTTATGCCTAATTATTTCCTTGTTAAAAAAATTCATTACGTTCAATGCTATTATAAAATATAAAAGTTCATTTTTTTCTTTTAATGATAATGTGTTTTCACTGCAACTATTTGGATTGAATGATCAGGAGTTACATGACTCTTTGTTTTTCAAATTGTTTTTGTTGAACTTATAAATGCATACTCTGTGATATTTTCTTCCATGAAATATAATTAATTTCAATGAGGTGATACCATTTGGATTTCATATTAAGGACCACACATGGAATATTTGATCCTGGTTGGTTAACACATTATGTGCTAGGGAGGCTATGTATTAGGATTTTTTAGACGAGGGTTTTCTTGGGATTTGTATATACTCATGAGTGAAAATGGTTACCTAAAGGACAATCAAGGATGGACCAATAGGAAAATTGTATATTCCATGCCTCAGGTGATACTTGACCCCTAGTATGTGATAACCATGATAGAATCATGATTAAACCATGCCTCGAGTGATACTTGGTCTTTTAGACGTTTTCCTTGGACATACTCAGTGGTATTGGAAAAATTGAAGGATGTACTATATTGATACCTTCAGGATGGGATGAGACCCCAAATCTAAACTTCAATAAAATAATTATCATAATGTTTGGAAGGTTTTATTTTATGTACCTTTGGGTTCCCTGTTAATTCTGACACATTTATAGTCCTCTGAAGTACACTTTTTTGACACATAAATGAGACTCAATATAATTCATAATCATGGGGGAATGTTCCTTTTTATCTACCTTCTATTTTTATAGTCTTATATATATATATATATCTAGATTATTATAGTTACTTTATTCAAATTCCCATATTAGGATAAAGAATGTGGTACGGGATGGGATCCATTGAGAATCTGATCCAATTTATACTTATTTTATATTCTTTATATAATATTCTTAATTTATCATATATTGGAACATTGCTTGTGTTTATAGAATGAAATGGAATGGTTTAGATAATATGGGTGTCAGCCTACTGGGATTTTATCTAACACCCTACTCAGGTGTCGTTTAATACCCAAGTAGACTTTATGTCCGCATGTATAGATATTGGTAAGAGGTCTGCTCCCAATGCATGATTACATTACTATTTTGGATAGATATTAGGGGAACTGGACCGAGCCTATGTTTGAGATGAAGTTGTTGTAGTTTATGTCATTTTCATTATGGTTTTGATAGTATTATTATATTACTATTCCTTTACTTTAATTTCAGTATAGACGTCATAGCATGACATCATTCTGTATGTAGTTTGATTTATCAGCTTCCACACTTTTCATTTATTCATTTGGGATTATATAATTGCTTCTTCTATAGATTATTTATATATTTTCTTCCACTAATTGTTATAATTTTATTTCATCCATTGTGAATTACCTATTACCTATGAGGCCATATTCTCCCCTGTGGACACATTAAAAAGGCCCTCATTTCTAGAAGTAAGCCTCTAGCATTCAGGGACATACACTTGAGGTCAGGTGGCCAACTTGGCTCAGAGAATCCATCTAGTGCCTCCCAAGAGAGAGATATTATAGTTTGAAATGATTTCAATTATCTAGGAATTAAACCACATTATATTTGAGAGGCTTGTGTGAGAATGTCGACCTGATAGATATCCTAACTAACTAACCAATGTGAGTGTCATATTGTTTTCCATGAAATGGCCATGGAACTTGAATGTTGTGGTAGGTGACCTAAATAAAGAGGTGAAGGTCGTCTTAAGTGGGGGCCTATTACACTGTGTTTTTTTAAATTGTGTAGTGTGTATGAGAAGCACACAATTTACAAAATAATGGAAAGCATGTTGAAAAAAAATTACATCCTATGGTGAGGAAAATTCATCAAACATTTTAAGGTTATGTGACTAGTATATCCATGGAATAGTTTTGAATCATTTGAAGGAGATGTATGGATTGACTTGAATTGGGTCTTCCCTGTTGACATATTGGGATGCATGGTTGGGATACATAGAGGATATAACCTCATGGAGGACCCTGTGATGAAGAGGTAAAATGGAGTTATGTTCTGATCCTAACTTTTTCATGAACTATGGGGTTACAGTGAGTGTAGCTAGGTTTTCTTCAATTCATATTGGTGAGTCTCATGGGAATTGTACATATTCCATTTTCACTCTTGTTCTTTTAAATTTCATAGGGGAGGAATGGCTGGAAAAATTATACATTTTTATTATATTTTCCATAATATATTTCTTTCTGAGAGACATTTGTTCCTCTAACCTTGGGAATTTTTGCAACATGCTAGTTTGCCCAAAAGGGGTTTCTAAGGCTTATGGTCGTACATATATAACCAAACTAGGGATATTGTGTGGAATAAAATGTAATATCAATGGATGTGTATATTTTTGTATCATCATCCTAGAGCCAAAAAACACACCCTACTATTGGGGGACCAAATTTTTGTTTGTGCATGTGCATATTTCCTTTAATTTGATTTCATGTGATTTTGTTTGATTACTTTTCCTCGATATTTTGATGATATCATAATTTATGTTATTTGGATTTTTGTGATTCTTATCACGTTGGAAAGATAATATTTTTATCTACATTTTATTATTTAATGAGGAAGTTTGAAAATGATTATATATTTCTCAAAAAAATCAATTAAGTTGCTACTAAGGTTTTAGAAATGCTACATTTCACTTTTTTAAAACATTTATGTATTTATTTTACTAAAAATTATATGGTTTTCCGATTTCTATGAAACTTGATTATATGGAAAGATAAAATTTTTATCTTGATTCCATTAGTTTACATCAAAGTCTAAAAATATCTTCTAAAGGAACTTCTAATTACTTGAATTTATGCTATGCAGTTTTGTAGTAGCAGTTTTTGCAGAATTGTTTTGATTTTATTTTTTAATGATTTTAGGATCTATAGATGTCGGTTTTAATTGATTATTTTTTTTGGAAAGATAATAAGTCTTTTTTAAAAATAATTGGTTTTGACCAAAGACTGAATCTTCTGTAAAGATCCCATAAAAATACATTGAAATTTGTCAAAATATTCTGTCCAGATATATCTCAGAAGCATGGTTCATTTTTATCTCAAAAGTATGGTTCATTTTTATCTCAAAAGTATGGTTCAGTTTTATCTCAAAATTTTCGTTCATTTTTATCTCAAAATTTTCGTTCATTTTGATCTCAAAATTATTGTCCATTTTAATCTCAAAAGTATTATTCATTTTTATCTCAAAAGAATGGTTCATTATTATCTCAAAAGTATGGTTCATTTTTATCTCAAAAGTATGGTTAATTTTTATCTCAAAAGTATGGTTCATTGTTTATCTGAAAAAAGAATGGTTTACTGCTCATAACCTACGTACTGTTCATACCCTAAGTTACTATTCATACCCTCTGTTACTATTCATACCTATGTTACTGTTCATACATTACATTATGCTACTATTTACTCCGAAGTTATTGTTCACTCTGAAGTTATTGGTCAATCTGAAGTAACTGATCACTCTGAAGTTACTGTTCACTCCAAAGTTACAGTTCATTCCAAAGTTACTGTTCATTCCATGCAATTTTTTAAATAATTATTTTCTACAAATATATGGATTATATTTTAATGATTTTTTTGTAAAATCCTCATTAAATATAAGGATATTAATGAAAGATTTTATAATATTTATGGTGTTATATTTAGAGAGAAAATTTAAAAAAGTATTTTAATGTCTTTTACAAATAAAATTGGACGTTTCAAGATTGTTTAAATTCAAATGGTTGAATTTAATTTCAGAATCTACTACTAGTTTTCAGAAACTGTTTTTACTACATTTAAATCATTTTAAATGGATTTAAAATTATGTTTTGAGTCATTCAATTCTTTTATTATTCTAGAGATTTTTTTTAATAACTTATTCAAAATATTTTGAAGTCATTTATTAAATATTTATTCAACGGGAATAATGAAGCAACAGAGCTGCTATTATCATGGGGATATTTATGGGATATATTGAAGAAATTAGTTTTGAATATCCTAAGGAAGTGGAGTTTCTGCACCTGCTAGATATTTTTTTTCTCTATATAAATCATTCTCTCATGCAGAAAAAAAAGTACAACATAAAAAAAGAGAAAGTGCTGTGAACTTTGAACCTACTGTGTATTTGTAACGTCCTGTGTCACTCATCTTCACCACCTGCTCATTCTCTCAAGCACTAATTTAATTCTTTTATGACTACAATTGCATTGATGAGAAGTGCCGATATAAACCTAAAGAACTAGTACATGTGCTTTATTTTTTATCATCTCTTTCATTTGGTTCTGAGTCTTTAACACTACTTCCCATCTCTCTCATGCACTCTATTTTTCTGTTTATGATTTTTCACACAGAATCCTTATTTGTTATTCATTTTCCTCAGGTTGTGACTCTTGGATTCTAATGTCAGGATATTAGGGTTGTGACTCCTTTTATCTAAAGTCAAGACTTTTTGTGTTGTGACTCCTAGTATCTAATGTCAGGTTGTAAGGGTTGTGACTCCCCACACAAAACTTAGTGTCATTATTTTCCCTCCAATAGAAAAGGATTTTTTAATTGGGTTATGATTCCCCATTAAAAATCATTTTTAGTGAACGCATATCTCTCACCGAGTAGAGAGGTATAAGAGTAGAGTAGGCCCACTTTGAAAAAAACTACTATAAAAAACATCCTTGCGTTATTTACATTTTCCACTACTTAATTAACCTTAAAAATTAACTTTGATTATTAATTTATTTGATTAAAAATTTTAATCTGGTCTATTCACCCCCCCCCCCCCCCTCTAGACCATCTGCCATTACCCTATCCGACCTAACAATTTGTATCAGAGGGAAGCCTTCTTAAGAATAGTTTTGCTTTATATTTCTTTACACTAAATATCGATACCATTGGTTATTCCTTAAGGAATTTATCCAACCAATTTTTTTGAGTCTACTTTTATATTTTACTGTACTAACCTATTCCTAGACATCACAGTCTAAGGATAAAGATCTTATAAGATGGATGGATTGAACCCGAATGATTCTTGGATTCTTCAGAAGCCACCAAATTTTGATGGAAATTATTATGGATGCTGGAGATCCAGAATGGAGGCATACCTCAAACATATGAGCATTGAACACTAGTCTATCATGTAAAAACAATACACACTACCTCAAGCTGATCTGAATACTCTTACTAGAAATGATGCTACTAGATATGTCTTAAATTACAAAGTTGTTAATATTTTATATTGTGCTATTAACAGAAGTGTTTTTAGTCATGTGTATGCATGCATGAAAGCTCATGATATTTAGAAGATTTTACAAGTTACTCACCTTGGCTCTAAAAAATTGATTAAAACCAAGCTTGGAATGATTCATGTTGAGTATCAAGACTTCAAGATGGGTGAAGATGAAACTGTAAACCAAATGTTCCATAGATTCAAAAGCATTGTGAATGGAATGAATTCAATTTTAGAATCTATGGAAAATCCTATACTTGTTGAAAGTGTCCTATAACCATTATCAAAGAAATGGCATGCAATTAAGGTTTCCATTGATGAAAGAAAGAACTTCAAAGAGTACGCACTTGATGAATTTATTAGATCACTACTCAAATTTGAACTGTAACTGAAGAATATAGCTGATGAGGAGACAACCAAAAGAAAAGTTGTTGCATTTAAGTCTATAAATTTTATGTCTAATAATTCTTTTGATTCTGATCTACAAGATATTGAAAAGGAAGACATGGCTCAGATTGTAACTGGAGTCTACAAACGAATGAAAAAGAAGGGTTTCAAAAACCAGTTTAGTAGAAATCATAAAAAAGAAAAATATAAGGGAGATAAGAAAGGTGATACAAATTACAATGCTACAAATGTAACTTGTTATGAGTGTAGGTAGAAAGGTCATATCAAACCCAATTTCCCTAAACAAAAGAGTAAAGAAAAATATAAAAAGAAGGAAAAAATGGAATTGATAACCAGCTGGATTTTTACTAAAGAATATGGTTCTAATGAACAATCTGGAAATGAAAAAGAATATGCTAATTTGGGCTTCATGGAATCACTGGATATGGTTTGTAATTATAGTTATTATTCTGAATGTTATGATTCTGTATATGAATCTGAAAACCCTAATGTTTTTGAATTAAATAAAAAATTTAAATATTTTCAAAAGATATTTTCAAAGCTCTTGATTTATATAATAAACATAAAAATGATAATGAAAAATTTATTTCTAAAAATAAATTAATTTTGCAAGAAAATAAAATTTTAATAAACACTACTTCTACTTTTCATACAACAGTTTATGATAATTTGAAAACTTCTCAAGGTTTGAATGAGAAATTGAAAAAGGATGTTGAATGTCTTAAACAAAATTTATCTGCTTTTATTCAAGGTCATGAAAAATATCATGAGATGATGTCTTTGACTAAAACTGAAAAAAATAAATATGGTTTTGGTTATGATAAACGATTACCTCAAATGTATAAAACCTAGTTTGTTAAAAGTAAAAATGGTTGTACTTCAACTGTTACTTGTTTTAAATGTGGCATGAATGGTCACTATGCCAATGACTGCTCACTTAGATTTAAACAATATTTGGGATTTACAAAAATTAATATTTCTAAATTTTTGTTATTGAGAGTACCTTACAATACATGTTTAAATTCTATATGGGTACCTAAAAACTGTATTACTAATCCTATTAGACCCAATGTAGCTTGGGTACCAAAATTGTCAATTAATTGATTTTTGTAGGAAAAAATGCCTTGGATGTCTCATGAACGACATATGGTACATGTATAGTGAATTCTCTAGGCATATGACCAGAGACCCATAAAATTTTACCACATATAACACATGTGATGGAGACACTGTTACTTTTGGAGACAATTACAAAGGCAATGTAAAAGGTTTTGGTAAAGTTGGTATTTCAAATTCTACATTTAATTCCAATGTTTTATATGGTGAATGTTTAAAACACAATTTAATTAGTATATCACAATTATGTGAGGATGCAATGGTAGTTAAATTTCAAAATGATAAATGTTTAGTTTTTAAAGATGATTCATTATTATTTTATGCTAATCGAAAAGATAATATTTATACTATTGATTTTGTTGAACTAATTGTTCAACATGTATAGTGTTTGAATGCTGTATAGAATGACTGAATCCTTCAGCACCGACGTTTAGGTCATGTTAATTTCAGAAGGTTTCATAAGCTCTCAAATCAGGAGAATGTTTTACAGCTTCCTTCTTTGAAGAATGTCCAACTTCATGTCTGTGACGCCTACATGAAAGTGAAGCAAGAAAAAATTTATTTTAGACCTATCAATCAGATAAGTACTAATAAGCCTTTAAAGTTGGAACATCTTGATTTATTTGGTCCAAATAAATTTTATTGTCTTCGTGGAATTAAATACACTTTAGTTATTGTTTATGATTATAATAGATTTACTTGGGTTTATTTTCTAGATCATAAAAATGATACTTTATCTAAATTCATTGCTTTCTGTAAATTAGTTAAAAATGAAAAGGTTGTGTGATTATTTTTATTCATAGTGATAAAGGAGGTGAATTTCATAATTTAGATTTTTAAAAATTCTGTGAAAAGAATGAATATTTTCATTATTTCTCTCCTCCTATAACACCACAACAAAATGGTGTTATAGAATGAAAAAATATAACTCTTATTGAAATGTCTCAAACTATGTTAAGTGAGTTTAATTTTCCTAGATATTTTTGGGATGAGGTTCTTTCTGCATGTTATATTTCAAATATAATTCTTATTAGACATTTTCTAAAGAAAACTCTTTATGAATTATTCAAAAATAAAAATCCTAAAGTTATTTATTTTAGAGTTTTTGGATGCAATGTTTTTAATTTAAATTCAATGGATAATTTAGATAAATTTGATGCTAAAAGTGATGAAGGAATTTTTATTGGTTATTCTAATAATATTAAAGCTTATATAGTTTATAATAAAAGAACAATGGTTATTGAAGAGTCAGTTCATGTTATGTTTGTTGAAAATAATGTTAAAATAAATTCTAATTCTAATGTTATTGATAAAGAGTTTAGAGATTTTAATTTTGGTGAAGATATACCTCAAGATAATAATGAAATAATTGAGTGGGAGCATACTCCTTCTAAACCTGATCCAAGATCATAGAAGATTCATGAATATCATCCTATTGATAATTTAATTGGAACTGTTGATTTTAGTGTCAAAACCATAAATTCTATTTTAAATTATTGTTCCAATTATGATTTTATTTCTGATTTTGTTACTTTTAATATTAATGATACATTAATTGATCAGAAATGGATTGTTGCTATGAAAGATGAATTAAATCAGTTTGGTAGAAATAATGTTTGGACATTAGTAAAATTTCCTGAAGATAAGAAGGTAATTGGAACTAAGTGGATCTTTAGAAACAAGTTGGATGAATCTGGATAGATTGTCAAAAACAAAGAAAGACTTGTTGCTCAGGGATACTCTCAAGAAGAAGTTATATACTTTGAAGATTTATTTTCCCCTGTTTCCAGGTTAGAGACAATTAGAATTTTTTTATCTTTTGTGTGTTCTCAAGGTTTTAAATTATATCAAATGGATGTAAAATGTGCTTTCTTAAATGGTTTTATTACTGGATATTTTTATGTTTCTCAACCCCCTGGTTTCGAAAATGAAAATTTTCCCAACCATGTCTTTAAATTATTTATCACTTTATATGGTCTCAAACAAGCACCTTGTGCTTGGTATGAAAGACTTTCTTTATTTTTATTAAAAAAAGGTTTCATGAAATGCAATGTTGATCCAACTCTTTTTGTTAAAAGTACTTATGATGATATTTTAATTGTTCATATCTATGTTGATGATATAGTTTTTGGATCATCTAGTGAAATTATTTTTAATGATTTTTTTATTGATGTCTTCTAATTTTGACATGAGTTTAATGGGATAATTAATGTTCGTTCTTGGACTTCAAATTTCTGAAAGAAAAAACAAAAATTTTCATAATCAGTCTATGTATGAAAAATATTTAGTTAAATGATTTGATCTTGATTCCTCTAAATACATGAAAACTTTTATGGGTACTAATTTTTAATTAGATAGTGATGCATCTGGTAAATCAGCTGATTTTACAGTTTATAGAGGTATGATAGGTAGCTTTTTTTATTTAACTGTATCTTGACCTGATATCATTTTTAGTGTTTGTTTATGTGCTAGATTTCAAGCTAATAAAAAATAAAGTCATATTAAAGCTGTAAAAAGAATAATTAGATATGATAAAGGAACTGTTGATTTTTGTTTATTTTATCGAAAATATAATTGTTTTGATTTAATATAATATTATGATTTTTATTTTGGAGGATGTAGAATTGACCGAAAAAGCACATCAGGTATGTGTTATTTTTTGGGAAAATTTTTAATATCTTGGTCTTATATGAAACAATTATCTGTTTATTTATCTACTACTAAAGCTGAGAATATCTCTGCTACTAATTGTTGTGCTAAAATTTTATGGATTAAGAAAACTTTATGTGATTTTGGTGTTTTCCTTGATAAACTATGTATTTATTGTCAGAATACATCTGCAATTTCTATTTCTAAAAACCCCTTAAAAAATTATAGAACAAAACATATTGATATTCGATTTCATTTTATTTGAGATCATGTGAATAAGGGTGATATTGTTTTTGAATTTATCCCTTCTAAAAATCATCTTGCAGATATTTTTACAAATCCTTTAGGCTCTGCTCAGTTTGAGAAAATTAAATTTTCTCTTTGTATGTTGGAATTTTAATTTTTTTTGTTTCATTTTTTTAGGGGGAGAATGTTTTCACTTTTTGTTTATTTACAAAAAGGGGGAGAGTTTTTGGAGAGAAGGATTGGGGAGAAATAATTTGGTTTTAATAATTTTAAAAATTCATTTATGGTTTAAATTTTTTGTTCTTGTAATAAAACAAAAATGGGGAGATTCTTTGTGCATGTGCATATTTCCTTTCATTTGATTTCATGTGATTATGTTTGATTACTTTTCCTCTATATATTGATGATATCTTAATTTATTTTATTAGGATCATTGTGATTCTTATAACGTTGGAATGATAAAATATTTATATATATTTTATTAGTTAATGAGGAAGTTTGAAAAATCTTATCTATTTCTCGAAAAATTCATTGAAGTTGCTACTATGGTTTTAGAAATACTACATTTATCTTTTTTTTAAAATTCTGTATGTATTTTACTACACCTTCTATGGTTATCCAATTTACATAAAACTTGATTTTATAGAAAGATACAATGTTTATCTTGATTCCATTAGTTTAAATCAAAGTCTAAAAATATATTTTTAATGTACTTTTAATTACTTGAAGTTATACTATGTTGTATTGTAGTAGCAATTTTTTCAGAATTGTTTTGCTTCTGTTTTTTAATGATCATGGGATCTGTTGATGTCCGTATTTATTGGTTATTTTTTTTAAAGATAATAGGTTTTTCTAAAAATCATTACTTTTGACCAAAATCTGAAGATTATTTTAGGATCCCTTAAAAATTCGTCAAATTTTGTCAAAATATTCGGTCCAGATTTATCTCAAAAGTATGGTTCATTTTTTTCTCAAAAGTGTGGTTTATTTTTATCTCAAAAGTATGGTTCATTTTTATCTCAAAATTATGGTTAATTTCTATCTCAAAAGTATGGTTCATTTTTATCTCAAAAGTATGGTTCATTTTTATCTCAATAGTATGGTTCATTATTATCTCAAAAGTATGGTTCATTTTTATCTCAAAAGTATGATTCATTTTTATCTCCAAAGTATGGTTCATTTTTTTATCTCAAAAATATGGTTCATTTTTATCTCAAAAGTATGGTCAATTTTTATCTGAAATGTATGTTTTTTTTATCTCAATAGTATGGTTCATTTTTATCTCAAATGTATGGTTCATTTTTTATCTGACAAAAGTATGGCTTACTGTTCACACCCTACGTTACTATTCATACCCTACGTTATTGTTCATACACTACATTACTATTCATAACGTATGTTACTATTCATACCATACATTACTGTTCATACCTTAAGTAAGGTTACTGTTCACTCTGAAGTTATTGTTTACTCCGAAGTTATTGTCTACTCTGAAGTTATTATTCACTCCAAAGTTACTATTCACTATGAAGCTACTGTTCATTCCGAAGTTACTGTTCATTCCGTGTAATTTTTTAAAAATTTATTTTCTTCAAATATATGGATTATTTTTTAACGATTTTTCTGTAAAAATTATCTTTAAATATAAGGATCATAAGGAAATATTTTTTAATTTTTTCAGTGCTATATTTATAAAAACATATTAACAAAGTTTTTCAACGTCTTTTACAAATAAATTTGGACATTTGAAGATTGATTAAATTCAAATGTTTGAATTTAATTTCAGAATATGTGGCTAGATTTCCGGAACTGTTTTGACTACATTTAAATCATTTTAAATGGATTTAAAATTCTATTTTAAATTATTCAAATCATTTATTTTTCTAGAAATTTTATTTAAAATCTTATTCAATTTTTTTTTAATTCCTTTATTAGATATTTATTCAACAAGAATAAATAAGCCACATGGCTGATATTATCATGGAGAAATTTATGGGATCTATGGACTCAATTAATTTTGAATATCCTAAATAAACATATTTGCTGCACCTTCTATATATTTTTTTCTCTATATATATCGTTCTCTCTTGCAGAAAAAAAGGTACAAAAAAAAGAGAAAGTGTTGTGAACCTTGAACCTATTGTGTATTTGCAACATCTTGTGCCACTCTACTTCAACACCTGCTCATTCTCTCAAGCACTGAATTAATTCTGCTACGACTACAATTGCATTGACGAGATGTGATGTTCTAAACCTCATGAACTAGTACTTGTGCTTTATTTTTTATATTCTCTGTCATCTGGTTCTGAGTCTGTAACACAACTTCTCATCTCTCTCACACACTCTATTTTTATGTTTATACTTTTGCACACAAAGAATTATTTTTTATTCTTTTTCCTTTGGTTGTGAATCCTTAATTATAAAGTCAGGATCATAGGGTTGTGACTCCCAATATCTAAAGTGAAGACTGTTTGGGTTGTGACTCCCAGTATCTAAAGTTAGGTTGTAAGGGTTGTGACTCCCCACAAAAAAGTCAGTGTCGTGGTTATCCCTCCACTAGAAAAGGATTTTGTAATTGGGTTATGATTCCCCTTTAAAAAATCATTTTTAGTGCACATGTATCTCTCATCGAGTAGAGAGGTATAAGAGTATAGTAGGAACACATTGGAAAGAACTACTATAAAAAACATCATTGCCTTATTTACTTTTCCTGCTTACTAATTAAGCTTAATAATTAACTTTGATAATTAATTTATTTGATTAAAATTTTTAATCTGTTCTATTCACCTCCCTCTAGACCATCTGCCATTACCCTGTTCGACCTAACAATTTTATGTCCATGGTTATTTGAAAAAGGATCTTAATTTAATTTCATTGAGCTTGGACCTAAGAATGTTGTGTTTTATAGTGGTATGAATGGCATGGGGGAGTGTGTGAATCCATTCTAAATATAGGTTCAAGTGGTCCCTAAACCAAACCAGAATCTACAGTGCATGTTAAAATTAGTTAATGGCTGTAATGTATAGAACACCTTTGTATAAATTTCACAATGTCTTAGTGTTCATAAAGGATCTAAGATTTGAACTTTGAAAAGGAGTACCAAAACAAGGGGTACGCATTGAGTGGATTTAAAACATTGATTGAGATGGGAGAATCATACATCTATATGTATCTCGTTGTGTAGGGAATAAATCCATATATAGTTATAAAATTTGGCATAGTATTAGAATGGTTCTAAAATTTTTAGCCCTTTGGTTGAGTATATGATGAAAAGGTGGCCTTAATTTGTTGGAATTCAAGAAATGACACAAAAATGGATATGGAATGAGGTACATATGAGTCTTTTTTCACACAGTTTAGGGTCATGATCCATGGATTAAACATGGTATTTTGGATTCTTTCATGAGACCTTAGAGAGAGTACCAACCAAATATGAAGAGAGAACCATAGAGACCTCGTGCTACATAAATATCTTCAGAACAAGTACCACATGGTTTGAAATCATTATTTTTGGATTGAAGTTGGAAGCTCTATTATTGTTTTTTTGTTGCATCAGAGGGTTTTTAACAAGATATTAATATAGGTATGTGGATGATTCATTCTACACAAACATATTTAGGGAAATATTCACACTGCTTAAGTCGTGATTCTTGGACCATTGGTGAGGGAAATATGGTTTCTTCATCTTGTGATTTGTATACATATTGTAAACTACGTGTTAGGGGAAAATGATATTGAAAATGGAATTTCTTAATTTTGGTATTTATGGATGAGAAAAACATTAGAGGCCTGGGTGTTACAAAAAATCTCAAATGCCTAAGAATCATGCCGCACATAATTCTAGAGCACAGATTTATGGAAGACCAACACTGTACATATAGGGGGATATCCACTCAAGTGAGGATGTGAAATAAATATTTTAAATTACAAAATCATAAAATATGATTCTAGATATGCAATTTGATGTCATGTATTTAGCACTAAAAGTGGGATGCTACTAGTTTAACACCATAGTGTCTAATATGCAGGGGTGGTTTCTAGATTAAGGTCATATATAATGGATTATAGGGGTGTGTCTATAAGAATTTTCTGATGTATAAAATGTAGTAAAATGATGACAAAATTGGATTGATGAAACGTCACCCAACTTGTGATACTTCTAATATTGGGTTCACATATTTTAATGTCTTGATGATCAGACTGAGATTACTAATATATATAAGTTATGAAGTCTATACTATCAGTGTATAGAGTGTTCTAGGGATTTTTGGTTAGTTAAAAGATGTATAAACCTTAAATAAAATTATCGATAAAGGGGCCTCACACCAGATAAATCATCTATGAGACCATTTTCTCATAGTTTAATGTCATGATTCTTGGACCAAATTGGGTTGTTTCTTGTTTAATTTATTTGAAATTCCATTAAATATGTGGTAACATTTCATCATTGAACACCTATGCATCATAAAAATGATATTAATGTCACCACCAAAACTCTTAATCCCACTCATTACATGATCGGTGTGAGAATCATGGAGAAGATAAGAGTTTCACTTGTCCCATGGAAGAGCAAGATATGGTGGAAAATTAATCCTAATGGGGAAGCTCCCAATGATATCGAGTTTCTTGGTCATTATTCTTGGATGAATGGGGTGATAAAACCAGGGGTGTGAAAACTCCACCAGAAATAAAGGTGAAGGAAATGAGTTAAATTATGATTTATAATGTGTTGACCATTAAAATGGGAGGTAGATGGGTAGGGAATGTCTACTGATTATATTCAAAAAAATTCCATTACCTCTATACTCAATAATGGGCAGAGAAAATTTTTGATCGATGATTGGAAATGTTAAAAACACAGGATATTCCATCTTTCACTAGAGATCCTTTCAGTCATGTACCCATGATGGGAGATGGCCAGTTTGGCTAAGTACCATTATTGTTAGGGGGATATTCATATTGGGAGGGTGATGAGGATCCAAATCAAGGATGTCATTAGGTATTGAAGTGAATATTTTTTGATATTTAGGGAGATTTAAACAATCTATGAGGAATCGTACCATGAACTTGAAAGTGATGGATGAGTGTATTAGATGGTGAGGATTGGACAAGTTTCCAAAGGGGTAGCCCTAAAATAGGTTAGTTTTCTAGATGGTATGAGACATTATTTCTGGGTATCACTATGTATCCCATTTATAATGGGAGTCAAACCACACATAGTTATAATGAACGATGTGGTACGCAACAATCACTGGGAAGGGAACAATATCTTATCTAGTTAGGACCCAAGGTATCATTCATTTTCGCAGCATGTGGTAAGGATGTGAACAATGTATTTTAATGTCTTGAGAAAATATTTTTGGATATGTATTTTGTCATCATATATTAATAATGGTTGATTTATGGAAATTAAGGTTGTATAGATTTCACTATGGTGTCTTACAGTTTAATGTCATTTGACCAAGATGTTGTCCCACAATTTAAATTCATGACTAAAATGTTGTAGTATATGTTTACATAATTTCACAAGTATATTTTTCCATTGTATAATGTTATGTGATCTAGATGTTTTGACTTGAAGTTTAAGGGAATGCATCTTAGTCTTAGGAGGGATCTAATACTAGGGGATTCCCAGTATTTATAATGATAAGTGTTGGAAAGAGTAGGGATTGTGCACCTTGCTTCCTAGGTGATAATGAGTAGTAAAAACATTACATGTGAGGCATATTCATGGAGGAATCCTATATTATGGGTGTATCGTCTCACACATATCATGTGAGACATATCCTATTGTCACACAAGGCATAATTTTCTCATCACATACGGTATACCAAATTTTAACATCATGTAGCCCAAATGATGTCATACTATTTTTTATCATTTGACTAGGATGTTGTTAATTGAATTTTAATATCATACATCTCATACTATTTTATTTTTTATGTGATGTACCTCTCAAGTAACCTATTGTTTAGGGGAGGTTTGTTGCAATCTCCATAAATGGTGATCAATGATGATGCACCATTGGAGTAGAAATTATGAATATCATATTCCCTATACACAAGGGTTCTATATTTACAGACATCTTCCTAGGGTTCATTGGAATCCTAATATCCATGATGATGTACAACAAAGCTAATAAAATTTTAAAATTCTTCCCCAAAAGAAAATTTTAATCGATTATTTTTTATGTATCATTTTCACAACTTGTTGAAACCCATATAATTTCTAGAATTGTGATTGTAGAAATATTAATAATTAACCGGTAGATAATCAATATAACAAACAATGATTTTCTCACATAGTATCTTGAATATAAGGCACATGGTGTATTGATATGTACTATCAAATTATCCATGTAAAGGTGTATCACTTGATAATAATATTCTCCTTAGAATGTCATGAAGGGGTGAATAAATCATAATTATGATACCTATATATTAGATTATTTCCTATGTACAAATAGAAAACAACCAGTGGCATTGACTAGTAAATACTAGATCAAGACGAGGAAATTAATTTTTTGTAAATGTTGGTTGTGAACCCAAAAGTCCAGGAAAAATCATTTTTTATCATTATTTTTCTTAAATGGAAAATATTAGCAATCCATTTTGTGGTATTAAACATATATGATAAATTTATCCTTAATGATATTGATAACTTCATCTTCCACCATGGTATTATGGGTTAGATGCATCATTATAGATTCTTTTTTTATATCCATAGATATCATCTAGAAACCTCAAATGATGGGTAGCCACATCGGGATCAATCAATGGAATATTTTCCTAATTATATATGAAGAAACTTTTGGTTTTCTTCAAGGAAGGATATATACAACTCAAGTTACTCTAAGGGTATGGAAGTGTCGCTCAACATTGGTTTCAAAAATACATTCATATATACCTTCACTTATATGAGCTCATAAAAATGTTAGATATGACTTCATCAATTACTGGAAAGGTATCTATGAGATATAATTATTTACATTATTCCTCAATATAATTGAATGTGGCATAGGTAGGGGAATATTTGGATCCAAAAAATAATATGGGGAAATTATAATCTCTTGTAAATGATGATGAGACATCTCTAGATCATGAGGGTGTTAGGGTGAGGGAATCACTATTGAAGGAACCTTAGATATTTTCAACATCCCCCTCACTATCATCCGGATAATAATACTCACTCAAATCATTTGATTCATGGTATGAAGTACGGATATTTTCATGTTTTAAACATGATTATGGGGTTTCTTTCGATGCTAAGTATGATTCTACAATTATGTAATTAGGTCATAAATATGGTGAGTGGTTATTTCTACCTAGGGCATGATTGTCTTCACTATAATCACATTCCTTTATAAAATAAATTTCTTTGACTAATGAAATTGATATTATGAGTAAAATGTGGATCCACATGTCATGATTACTTCATAAATCCATAGTAATTAACTCAATATTATTGAATAGAATCAATTAATCTTTACAAAGATCACTTAATAGACTCATGGGAGAAATTTAAAAACTATTCGACGAAATGAATTAGAAGGTGTTAACTATTAATAATCATTTAATCTCCCTATTATAGAACCATGAATATATTGATTTGGATTCATTAAATTTAAAGGGTGAACAATCACCATGAATCAATTTGGTTTTCTATTAATGGAATATTTGAGGAATTGGTGGTGTGATAAGGGTACTACCACATGTCGATAGAGAATTTGAATTAAAAACAATATGTTGATGTGTTTTTAATATATAACTACCTTTAATTTAGTGTCAAATAATCTATCAAAAAGTTTTACTCTGTGTTTCATTTTTCAATGTTTATTATTCACACACTTTTCATACCATTCAATGGTCAGATCAGAGAGAGACAGGTTAACCTCTCTATAGCCTAGGAGGTGGAGGGTTTGTATTGGTGTGTGATTAATCCATGAACCATTATCTATAAGATCCCATAAGAAATAAAAGTTTCATAAAATGTTATATATATATATATAAGGGACTGATATTCTTTAATATGATTGTATCATAGTCTATCTCTCAATATTTAATGATTTTAGGACATTCAATAGGAATGGTCTCTATATGATTTTCCTCAACTTTATTGAATTCAATGATGAAATCATGGGGGCTTAATAATGTATCTATAAGAGCTTATTATAGATCCATCAAGAGATGAACTATATCTATAATATAAATCTTTCCCAGAACAATTGAAATATAATTCAAAATTTCATAATTTTAGACCTGGGGCCTGCACTACATGTCATGATGCCATTACATGATCTAATTTCTAAATTCTAATTCTAGTATTTTTATTTCATATTCTAAATTAATTCATCTAATAAAATTGGATTTCAAATGGCTTTGTAGGGTTGTGGAATATATTGGTTATCTAGTTGAGATCATTGAAGTTAAGATCATTCGATTTCTAAAGAATATATGGATTTTGCAGAAAAAATTCCAAAATTTTGGGGAATATGTTAACATATACTATCATAACCTCCTCATCCTTTATAACCCATTACCCAATTATGATCAAATAACTTTCGTTCATATTCATATTATTCATAAAATAATGGATTCATCATATTGGTCACAATAACAGAACTATATAATGATTCTTCATTGATAAAAATTACATTTGAGGTGGAACTTCCCAACCTATGAGTAAGTGATGTATATAGAGTAAAAGGGTTTATAATGTATTTGGTCTTAATGATGAATCTTTATGTGACGTGATTTACTGGTTTTGGTTACTCCAGCTCTTGGAGTATCAAGATGACAAATATTTTACCATAGGAATTGTAAGAAGAATTCAGTATCCAATGGATGAGTCAATTGATCTCTCAATATGGTGGTGACCTAACTGTCTATTTTTTTATCCATTTAGTTATCAAGTTAATATTAAATTCTAGAACATGAGGAATTCCAAGAAGTGTAAATAGAGAACTATGCACTTTGAGAAATACATTTGAGAATTTATAGGTAATATATATAATTAGAGTTAACAAATGATTACCACTATATCTAATGACACATTAATCCATTAAAAGGATATGAAAGAGGATCCCCAGCAATTTGATGCTTCTTATTCCCCTCTTTTCAAGGATACTGCTATTATTGTTATCATTCATCGGGTATAACACATTATATTTTAGAGGATCATTATTTTATCCTGGTGAATGTGCCATATTGAGAATGGAAGTTGTGTTCCCTAATATATTTATATTTTTATATTATTATAATATATTCAACCCAGACATATCCTTAGAAAATCCTATTATATCTTCTAATCACTATGAAACTAATGCGAACTATCAAAATTCACCAGGATATTTGAGTGGAATGAATGGTGTTTGCTGACCATCAAGGATATTTTCTATACAAATTTTTAAATATTTATCTTGATTGAGATGCAAGTTAGGTGAATAGGTCAATCTATTCCACCTAGGGATGAATATATTGACCCTCTTATTTTCATGATTTTTTCATTATGAGAGGTCATTGGTGATTTTTATGTAGTTTCAAGCTAAACAAGTAGAGGAACTCTTGATATAGATCCTCCTAGTAGAAAATAGACCTTAAGGTATATCGATATTCCCAAAAAAAATTCTATCTGGTTTTTAATAAATCACCTATGTTCCTCCACCTATTTTTGTTTTAATGTTCCCATATAAGGCCACATTTGGTGAAAAATTATGTTATGTTCTTCTTATAACCTCCTATACCATTGAAAATTCAGATGGTGTGATTACAAAAATTAAGTGGAGGATGAGTGGAATCCATCCAATCCTTGTTAATATTTCTATTAGGTTTCATTAGTGTTCATTTACCTTTTTTGGACTCTATTCAATATATAAGGGACACGATAGAGTCAAGTCCTTCTGGTGGTAGTGTCTCCTAAGTTGATGCCCTGGTGAAATTAGTGGATGGAACATAGTATGTTTACATATTCTTATCCTCAATATATATCCACTATTAGATAACTTGTCTTATCTAACATCTAATAGTATTAGCTATTTCAGTAAAGGTAAGTCATGATACTCTCTACCCACCATGTTAAGATAAATCGGTGTTTTAGACCAATACTATATTGAGTGGTTAAACTCTTCTCATACTAGTTAATAGAATCTTTCACGTTGAGCTGTAAGAGATATGTTATCCTCTTCCTATATCATCTTTATATTTGGATAACCATTAATCAATAGAATAAGCTTCAACTTACTCAATTGGGCGGTGGGTGGTGGATATAGAAACCCCATTTCCATTATACTTAGCCATATAATGTTGAGTAAGTAGTAGCAGAGTATTTGAGGATCTCTGTGATTTTGAGTATGATTCTGATTTTGGGTGTACATTACTTCCTCATCATTGTAATCTATGTATCAAATGGAAATTTCTTCCTTACATCCTTTTATGTCAAGTTAATTTCAATAATTATTCGTGATACCAATTCCATCAATACTGACTTATTCATAGTGTGTAACATGAATCATTTTCTCATCCTCCATATAGTAGTATAGTGATTCACCTATAATGGGGTATCTTCCACTGGGTGGATTATGATCATTCTCAGTAGTTTCCTTCTAGGTAATCTTCTTTGGATTATGTCCCTTGTAAGGAATTAGATTCCCTCTTTGATGAATGGTGATTTTGATGTAATCTCCGATAACATTTAGAGAGTGATACCCTACTAATGTATATAGATCATGAAATGTAGGAAATGGTTGATTTTTTTCTCTAGATATTCCCCTATCATATATCAAATAGGCTTCCTTAACAATGGATTTAAGCACAATATAAATTTTTCCTACTCTACATGATGGGGTGAGATGCGCCAAACACACTCCCAAGAAAATGGGGTTGAAAAAATATTAATGATAAAATGAATTTGGTATACACTAATGAGACCCAAATTTATTTTAAATATAAACAAGAAATATAAATTCTCATACATGTCTAATACCTCTTAGCTTTTTAGTATTATAGAGTTAGGGAAAAAATAACTAATAAAATTCTTATATTTCCAATCAAGTTGATATCATTCGAACTAAATAAATGATTCCTTAATTTATAATAGGTCTTCAATATCCCTAAAACAATTGTACATATATTATACCAATCTATACATATCATTTATAATTTAAATACCCAAACTTATCATAAATAAATATTTCATCATAATTTATGAATGTTCATTACATAATATAATGATCCATTCAAAAATCATTTAGTTGTGGTGCCTTTAGAATCATGGACACATGAAAAACCGGTCCATATTAATATCCTAAAAAGATCTTCATAACTAGAAACCATATTACCCATATCATACATAATACCTTTCCTCATAACCTGGTGACTGTAAATATATGAAATGGTATGCTCTGATTCTTAGTAAGGGGAAACAATGAAGATATCAACAAAACATGATCATAATTGTATGAGAACATGATAATAACATTAATAAAAATATACCAAGTATATCATTGATTATTAAAATGATTCATGGCATAATTAATAAGTGATTAGATTTCACGAATAATAATAAAATCAAAAAACATGATCCATGAGGTCATAACATTCGCATAAGATATCGATATCTGGCATACATA
This sequence comes from Viscum album, assembly GCA_963277665.1. Lineage (NCBI taxonomy): Eukaryota > Viridiplantae > Streptophyta > Magnoliopsida > Santalales > Viscaceae > Viscum > Viscum album. Next base: position 392,936,347 of record OY728151.1, on the reverse strand, counting down.
TAATCATATAATTTCTTATGTCAAGGTTATCCACAATGAAATTGATAACATTTTATTCATGGTATAACCACCTATTTTAATACTTTAGGAATGGTATTCCCTTATATTTACTCTCTTTCGGGCTTGGGATAACATTTCATTTACCCTTTTTGGGCTTCAGATAACCTTATGTATATATTTATTGGCCATCTACCAATAATCATTACCCAATGCATAGGGAAGATATATTTTTCCCACCCATCACATAAAACATATATTTTTGTTCCACAAGATCATAAAAATTTCTTCATATCAAAACCCGTGAAAATAAATGGCTTTCACAGACATTTAATCACGTCATTACCCATGTAAAAGAAATGAATGTCAAAAACATTGAATCAATTCATTACTGTATAACCCATGTTAAAGGAGTTGTATTCTTAAAAATATCTTGATTATATTCATAAAACATCTAGAGAAAGGATATGGAATGTCCAATTGGATCATATACCCATGAAATCTTAAGAAACATCTAAGGATATCATCTTAGATAGATAATGATTTTAAAAGATTACATGGAATTATTTTTTTTGAAAATATCCATTCCATTTTGAAATAACATATATAAAAACAATAGAAATACGAAATTTCAATGAAATTTTTGTATATGAAAATATACTTGAAAACATTTAAAGGAATATTCAAGAAATTGATTTGTTATGGTAGTTGAAGATTTCATTCAGGTCATGTGCATTAAAACAATTATCCAATCAATATTTTTAATAAAAACTAAAAAGTAACTCATTCAGAAAACAAAATGTATATTCAATAAAAACAATTTTGTGAAAATTTTAATCATTGATAACCATTTATTTGAATAATAATTTTGTAATAGTAAAAAATATTTAAATCATTTTTAGAAAACATGGATTTGTAAGAAAATCGATTTTCGACGGAAGATGAAAATAAAGTTGATTTTTTATAAAACAATTATTTTGAATTATTGGTTAAATAAATAATATAAAATTATAATAAAAAATTTATTTACATGAAATAACTATATGGGAAATAAATTAATTATTTTCGTAATACATATTTATTAATATTTCATAATTAGAAACTTAATCAGAAAAAATCGTGATAAACAATGAGATTGTAACATTGAACTTTTACCCCATTGGTATTTTTTGAATCACAATTCCCGTGAAAGAAATAAAATTATATAGATATGTAGATCCCATAATTTCAGGATGATAATCATAAAATAAATTAATGGGTATTATATACACCACACAAAAAAAACGAGTGTTAAATATGGCATCAGTCCCAGGGAAATAAAAGTGAGACAAAAATCACTAACCTTAACTATCAACATCCTTTCTAAACATTTTAACCTGATGTATAATAAATATAGTTTTATAATATATCTATTATATTACAATTTTAATAATTATTTTACCATATATGTTTTACTTATGTCTTTTTATTACCCTTTTATTAACAATTCCTTATTAAAATCATGTTTAAGGTAATTACTGCTTCATTTTTCATATATGTTTTGTTTTGGTATCATCAATAATTTCATTTGAATAATGTTTCCATAAAATTAATAATTTTTAAAATTAAATAACTATCATATATATTTATTTTATAGGTATTTATATTACTCCATAAAATATATAGATAGAAAATAAATAATATCATTCAAAATGGTGGTATGCCGAATGTATTCATGAATGTTGTTTCCATTTTCTTAATGGGTAAAAATAAGAGAAGGTAAATAATATATTATCATTAAATAATAATATTTATGTTATAAATATCACATATATTAATTAATTTTACACTTATTACCTCCATGTAAAGCGTATTTGAAAATTCAATCACATTGATTTGTGAGGAAGTAGTCATTTGTAAACATTAGTCATCTTACCATACTCCAAAGTAAGGGAAAATAAGACGGAATATGTGATATTTTAATTCCATAAGTATATTAATATCATTAATATTATATATAAACATTAAATACAACATTATATCTGCCTGTGAGATGTGGTGATAAAATATAAATAACATTGGTATGTGGGGAAATAGTCCTCCACAGACACGATCAATGGTTTTGTTTCTCATTTTATGGAATATGATGTAGAATATGTTAATAATATAAACATAAAAATGTATTTATATATAGTATAGTCATTTTATTATATTATCATAGTTTAATCTTATTTCAAGGAGTTATAAGAATAAATAAAACAATAAAAATTTTTAATAATTTTAGGACTTCTTCATAGAACTACATTAAGTTTTTACTTAATAAATTCTTAGTAGGGTTTCCTAATCAAAATATGGACTATAGGATGAGTTTAGATATGTAAAAAAGTGATTGAATTAAAAAATTGGTTGGGCCAAAGAGTTCTAAATGTGTGAAGTGCATAGGATAGCGATGGCCTTTTATAACAGTGGGAGAGGACGGATATGAAATTTTTAAAAATAATAAAGTGTACCCATAAATTTTCACTTGATAAAAGGCTATAAAATTGGGTCATTATATATAGAGGTTATAAGTATAAAATATTTACCAATGATATAATATATGGTTCTCTAAGATGGTGCATCTCATGGCCTCATGTGCGCCTCCCCAAATGCTAGAGGTTTCCGACTAGCAGTAACGGTCTAAAGTAGAAAAGTGGGAAGACTATACCCTCAAAATTAGAGTGTATCATGCCAGTAAAATAACTTCAATAAAAATATGAATAATATCATGTTACAGTAATTAGATGATAAAGCATCCAAAATATTGTAATGATAGTAAAAACCATTCCAACACATTATCATATAAAAAATTTGTATATCATGACTCTATATAAAAAGGAAGGAATTACATAGAAATAAGAATCTTGTATAATATATGTATTAAAAGAATAAAAAAACAAATAAAAAAATATCTATGAATAGAATCACGAGAATAGCTTTATTTTGAGCTACCTTGATTTTCAGAATAATCAATCAAGCATCGTAAAGTGTGTGCTTGACCAGGTATCTACCTACATTCATGAAGACTATAGGGGTACCCAATGGCGGCACAAGTAGGGTGGGAGATGAAACTCTATATGAAAACACCAACGGTGCCTACAATAAATATAGTCTATGTATATAATCTACAAAACAATGTAATATATAATAATAATATAAATTAATAAGTAGGATTGATATAATTTAATTTGATACTTTTTATCCTTCCATGGCTCGTTGTAAATAAGAAACATAAAAAGGACTATCCATAAAATGTGATAAACATACCCTATGGCCTTTGTCGATTAATCTAGTGTTTGGAATATATGGTATGAATACAAGGAATAAAATTACTAACTTGTCATCATCGAGTCAATGGATCATTTCCATCGAAAACTTAGTAGTGACATGGGTTGAGGCCAATGATCGTGTCCACTGGGCATCTCTAAGGTGGTCCAAGAAGTCAATATCCATGGAGTAGAAATGTGATTGGAATTGAATGTAATTAGGATCCATTTAGTAAAAAAGTTCATAGAATCCATTGTAATCAAATTTAAGACCCTCATGGGTCATATATAAGTAATAGAAATGCCCAAGGCACCCAATGTATTCATAACCATTTCATTAATCCATTTATAATCATAGAAAACCCATGTGTTTATCCATCACATTACACATTTTCCATTTAATCCATTTAATAATTTTAATAACATGTAATCACATTGAAAGGAGGCACAAACCTATCATATTATCTCATTAAATTCATTATGTATCCCACTAATATGGGGATCTCACGCCCATATAATGAGTGGTATATCATGGGGAAGATACATATGAACACCTCATAGTGGTCTGGGTTGAGGTTGTCAACCTCCAACCATAAGATGGTACTAAGTTTGTAACCTAACAATGTTATAATAATTTTATAGATACAGTCAATTAATTTAGGAGGAAGGCCCAAAATGTTAGTTGCATGACATGATAGTAACAAGCAATATAACAACAATAATTTGAGGGAGAAGGTATAAACCACATAACGTATTCTTGTGGTAGAACACTAATCTATTATTGTCTCCAAACTCGGCCCATATTGGAATAAAATGCATGAATAGATGTCTGCCAGTAAAATAGGGCATATGATCCTGCATCAAAATAGCATTATCTATAGGAAGACAAATGATGAATGAGGGGGGATGAACTCGTCATTATAGATCTAATGAGATGAATGTCTCTAGAATTATACTTTGTATATAGTAATTCCATAAATCCATAGGTGGATGGATTTAAAAGAGCCCCATCATTAGAAATGGGGGATGCCACTAAAGAAAATAAGGAATATATGGGAAATGTTAATTCATTAAATCATTTAGGGTAAAATGGTCATTTCCCTTTTAAATATCTTGTCTTGCTGTTTGGCCAAATGTTTGGACAAACACTATGCCAATCATATTCCCTTCCCTATCTCAAAACCTCCTTCACTTGGTCATGGGGAATTGTTAGAAAAACTATGTACTCACCATGCATTTTTCCTCTATCAAAACCTCTGAATAATTTTCATAGGCCTCTTCCTTGGGTCACATAGTTTGAGAAAACCATGTTCCCTCTTCTAACCACACAAAATCTCCCACACTATTAGGTGAAACCATTAATATTGGGCCACAAAATTTATACTAACCATATGGATCAGTTGTTTCACCCACTACTAGGCTTTCGATACCAAACAAGCCTCAAACACCCCTATTTTCTCCATAGAATCTACTAGGATTTCATTTTAGGTAAAAAAAATATTTAGATGAAATTCAAAATATCTCTACCTTATAAGAAATCTAGGTTCATACATTCTCCCCCTATTGAGAAAAATTTCCCCCAAGTTCTTATTCATATGGTGTAAAATTATGTGGATAGAGTTTGGGCCCCTGAGCACATACAACTTCCTCTCTCTCATGTCTTCTCTTACACATAGCCATGCCTCTATAGCACCCAAACTAAACAAAAAGGCCTACTTGAGAGAGATTTAATTACCTAATCAAAAATATTTATAGGATTATCCTTGAATGAAAAATCTACATGTAACTCATCCTTATCTGGATAAAGAGTATGAGATGGGTCTAGGTGATAATTTCATAGCTATGATACATGTAAGACATCATCCATGGCTTGGTATCCCTATGGTAAATGCAACAGATATGATAATAGCCCAAATATTGATAAAATATTTAGTGTCCTGACACATATCACGGAAAAATAATAACCTATCTCTAAATTCATTTATACCCCAGAATCGATGAGATATGAAAAAATACATTATCCCAAACCTCGAACACTATAGTTCTTTAATGATAGTCTGCATAATATTTCTATCTATAATGTGTTGTATGCATCCATTTTTGAATCATTTGAACCCTCTCTAAATTCTCCTCAACTATAAATGGCCTAAGTAGTGCATCCTCCCCTTTCTCTAGCCATCATAGAAGCGATCAGAATTTCCTATCATAAAAAGCATCATAAGGTCCCATCTATATAGCCACTTGATAGCCATTATTGTAGTAAAATTCAAACTTGGGTATATGATTCTCACAAGAGCCACCAAAATCATAGAAATAAGCCTTAATCATGTCCTATAGAACCATTATTCTACACTTTGATTGTACATCATTCTATGGGTGGTTTGTCATGATCAAAAGTACATGTATACTGAAACCCTCTCTAAACATTTCCAACACATATATTTAAACCATTAATACCTATTTGGTGCAATGGTATAAGCAACCATATGAAGTCACACAATCTCACAAAATTAAAATATCCCAAAATCATCCACTAATATGGTCTCTCTAATGGGAAGGAAGTGGGTGAACTTCATTAGCCTATCCATAATAACCCAAACAACATCACTACCTTAGGGTGAACATAGTAACATAGTCACAAAATCCATAAAAACATCATCCCATTTCAACTTAAGAATTGGAAACAACTATAAGAGCCCATATAGTCACTAGAGTTACACCTTCACATGATAATAGGTAGAGGACCTATTAACAAATCCGGTTATTTCTTGTTTAATAATAGGCCACCAATACAGATGCAATAAATCATGATACATATTAATAATGAAGGGATTTAGTTCCCAATATGAGGCACGAAATTTGAATATCATCCCCTATCAAATGACTTCTAAAACCCAAACACATATGTGAGTGTACAAGATCTCATCATCATCAATGATCTGTCCAAGATGTGGTTCATCACCTACAACATTCTCCTATAAGACTAATCTCCCAGAATCTAATAATTGTCTCAACTTAAACCAATCAATTAGTGTGAAATTCACAATCATGGATTATAGTAAAGTCTAGCCATGACTATCCTTCACACCCAACTGTATCATAGAGAAAAAGGCTATCGGTTTCATTCACTACTACCCTCATGAACTACCTATGTCTAATTATTTCATATTATTGTGTTTACTATTACATTACATTTACCAGTAATATAGGCTATACAAAAATTAAATTACATGAGGTAATTAATAGAAATTCAATACCAAATAATCATGCCATGCTATGTAAATATGTACTTATGAACATTCTAGTATGTGTAATCCACAAAATGACATATGAGTAAATAATGCCTTCAATAACGCAATGTGTGAACAATGGTTACTAACATGAGACCATGTGTCAAGTAACACCTCTCATGAGGACTCAAATGGTGAGAACCATATGCCACAAATATACCCCCTACATCAGGATAGATCCCATCATGATTCTTAATATATCACCTAAAATAGTATAACATCATTTAGGTATTGTTCTAATCATTATTGGTGTTGAATTTAACATTATATTAAGCTCTTGAAAATCAATTTCACGCATTTGAAACCATAAAAATTTGACTCCCTTCATGTTCTATCCTATGGGAGACATAGTTATACATGAAAAGTACGGGGTTAAGTACCTATAATAACCTACCAATATTAAGATACTTCAGACATCAAATAAATTATTGGTTTGTTCCTAAGAAACCACAAAACTCACCTTCTATGGGTCCAAATATACTCTTGTCTCTAAGAATATGTGACCCATGAAGTGAACTTTATCTATCCATAATGGATTTTTTTAGATTTTAGCATAAAAACTATGCTCTATTAGTGTATTCAAAGGATTTCAAGGTGTTTGGAATGATTGTTTCGAGTATAATAATTCACCAAGATATCATCCCCAAAAACTACAATGAAGTACTGTAAATATGGGTGGAGAACTTGATTCCTAAAATCCATGAAAACTTTTGGAATGATCGCGAGACCGAAAAACGTAACCAGATGCCCATAAAGGTTATACCTACTATGTATCATTGTACATGGTATTTATTTCATATTGAAACATACCTAATCATAACATGACCTTAAATAAATCTTTTAGAAAACCTGAGCTCCTTAGTGTTAGTCAAAGTGTTCATTGATATGGGGTAAAGGATACCGATTCTTGACCATCAACATGATCAATTTTTTGTAATCAACACATACCCTATGGTTTCTATCCATCATTTTGGAATATAGAACTAACAAACCCCATAGAGAAGTTATGGGTTATATTAATTCCTTTTCTCATAAGTCCTCTAGTTGTCTCTCGAGCACCTGAAACTTAGTATTGGTCATCCTATAGTGAGGAATGGTCATTTGAGTAACTTCTAGAACTAGATCAGTAGATAACTCCACCTCCCACTCAGGGGTAAACAAGAAATTCCTTCTAGGAATACATCCATAAAATGATCTAACACTGAATTGGAATCATCCTCTAACATTCCCTGGTCATCCATATAAAGGTTAGAAATCTCAATTGTCACTTGACACATCCCACAAGGTTCAAGTCTTGGTCTATTGGCCTGGACATCTCACATGCACATGTGGATATACTTCCTACCCTTAGGTGATGTTAAGGATAACCTTTAATGATAGAAATCAACATGGGAATGAAAAGGGGCAAACAAATCCCTTTTATGTATGACATAAAATCCCACCACCTAAATAATATGTAGATTCTAAAATAATTTATATACACCTATATCTTGGGGAACTTTATGCACTAATGTATATTCTCCAGTCAAATTCCCAATGGAGTATCATGTTTCGAAACACTATTATAAAACTGCACATCAAGCCCAAGAATTTACACAACATGCAAAGAGAATAATGAATGTGAAGAAACATTACCAAAAAGTGACGATACTAGATTTGAATATACTGACATAATACCTATCTATATAAAAATCCTGATTATTATCTCCTTAGGTATCGCCTATAATGAATCTATTTGTCCATAACCAAAAACCTATGAAATAACATGATGATCCTGAGCAGGTCGGCTATGCTGTTATCGTTCAAATAATGTCAAGCTACCTAGTCTAGTATAACCCCCTTGTCTTGAAATATCGGTAGTACTCTAGATTCCAATCTAACACAGAGCTTTGTATGCCACTCCAGAACCTATAGATATAGTTTACCCCCACTGTCTTACCACTGGGGAGTGGTCTTACAAAATCACTGTATATGGTCCATCATACTACAAGATCGACACTCGAATGGGACTCTATCACACTGGATCCTCATGTATCCCCACCTTCCACAAAAATGAAATAAAACAATACCACTGGGACTCACACCATGGATTGGATTCCCCTCATGAGAAGTCTCTGAATGATGCTTCCTACAAGATGTTCCTAAATCTCTAGGTTGATAATCTACACAACCCTAACCAAGGCGTTCCATATTCCCTCGGGTTTAATTTATTAATAATCACCTAGTTCACTATATCCTTTATACTGTTCAATGAAAAATTGTTCACCTATGATTGATTGGTATGAATGAGACATTCCTCAATGAATCTCAACTTAGATGGTTGGTCATCAAGATACACAAGAGAAAATCATTGAATATCTGTAAAGCTTTCATATTACAATATATTATTCATTGCACCCAACTCCAAACACATATATTAACTATCCCACTCATATCATAGAGTCTTAGAAAATTATTCATAAAATATAGTTTGTAAATCCCTCCAACTCATATACTTAATCTTATCATCATGTTTCATAATATCCCACTAGGGATTAGAAGATCTCTGAAGTATATACATTGAAAACAAGGCTCTCTACTCTAGTGGAATCTAAAAGTTCTTGAATAGGGTCAATTTAGTCTCATTACATAGCTTAACAGCTTTTGGACTACCATCCCTCGAAAATGTGGGTAGATGTTTCTCCTTAAACACAAAATTCAACTAAACTATAATCGAGAAAACTTGTGGGTCCCCCTAAACGGTCTACATAAAGCGCTAAAAACTGTACGAAAACCAGGGAAAAACACATATCAAGAACAATAGGCAACTCTATAAATGTTACTATTATAGGTTATACTGCTAGCTCGTGGACCACTACCTCTAAAAACATGGTCATCGACACCATCCTAGAACAAAACTACCGGCCTTTGTGGTGGAATATCTATAGAAATTCAAAGCACATGAATTAGAAAATATTTGGTAGGAAAAATATCAAAAAACAATAAATATTGGACATAAATAATTATTCCTATAAATAAGACACACCCCTCTTCATGCTTCTAAATCAAGGACTGGGTAATAGGAACTACAGTAATGAACACGAAAGACATTTCCTTCTACCCCCTACTAATGTTGGGTGTGGGTCAAGATCTCAATTTCATAGCTTGAGTCCCAGTATATGAACTATCAATTGAAATTTCTAGAGGAAAAACCATTTATGATGTAATTGGAACCTCCATTCAATGGTGAAAATTCCATTTCATTATTCAAATTCATTTAAATTTTTATTTATATTACAATTTTTTTATATTAATGAATTTTATAGATTAATATTTCCAATTAACAAGGGTCTATACATATTATAAATTGAATTGTGGAATCCATTTATTCCAAACCATAACATCTTTCATCCCATGTGTATAATGTTCCATGACTCAGCATGGCATAATTAACTACTTAAAGTTTATTCTATAGCCTATGTGGGAAAAAATTATTTAGGATACATGAGGTAATCTATTTTCCAAATATGTATTTAAATCTCCTATAAGAAACATTAGCTGATAACAATTATATAACACAAGTCACACATAATTAAGGTCATGTAGTCAAGAAATTCATTCTATATGGAATGGAATATGCATGGCATGTAAATTCGATAAGGTTCTTATAATGATTTGTGATCCACACTCTTTTTCCATATCTGGATAAGTGTACAATGAAATTACTCAATCATATAAATAACCACATCTCATATCTTATTCATCACCCAATTGTGGAATCAAATCAATTATAATAAAAACAGATTAGAATATAATATACCATCTCAGGTAGTTTAGCTTTTTCCTATATCTGGGTATCCTACTCCCAAGAATAGCTCATTACCAAATTATGACACATTCATAATCTCATGTCTAATATTACCAAAAAATAATACAAAAGAAAAATATTTTTCATTGATACCCCTTTTTAACATCTTGAACTGGGAGATACTAATAGGTTCTCTGATTTGGTTGGTCACATGGCCTCAAGCATGCCTCCTCCTATGCTAGTGGTTGTCTACTAGCAGCGAGGGTATATGGTCGAATAGTGGGAAGAATATAACCTCATAATTAGAATGTAACAATGTGTTGTAATAACATCAATCAAAATAATAATCATATCATCCATCTGATAGCATAAGGAAAAAAATCTGAAAGAAAATAATGATAAAAAAACCCAGTCATAGTAGTATCATATAAAAAATGAGTATGTCATGTCTCTATACAAAAGGTTGACAATATGTGGAAACAAGTATCTCGTATAGTACATGAATTAAAGGTAATAAAATAACAAAGTTAACTATCTTCGTATAGTATGAAAAAAATAGCTTGGTTATATGCTCACCTTATCTAATGCATAATCGGCCAGACATCATAAATAAGGCACATTCCCCAGCCCATACTTGTATTCATCAAGTATTTCTAAGTACTCAAAAGTGGCCTAAAGAGGGTGTGAGATAAAACTCAATTGGCCACCACCAATAGGGTCTATAAAAACCTATTATTTTTATATATGCATAAACAATGTTCCATTTATAATAATAATGTAGTAAGAAGTAGTGATATGTGTAAATTTGATACTTTCTAACATACCAAGGCTCACTATGAACATGAAATCATAACATGGTCCTTCATTAAAATAAGATAGTTATCCCGTATGAAGTATGATGAGTATTCTAGTGTGAAGCCTATGTGGGCCTAATAAAATGTATAAAATGATAAAGGCATCCTAATCGAGGGCATAGATAATTTCTATAGAAAAATCATGAACAAATTCTGTGTAGCACAAGGATCTTGTCCATGAATCATGTCTTAGGTGGTCCAAGAATGCTAGATACATAGAGTATAAATGTGAATGGAATTCCATATAATTATGGTTAATGGATTAGTAATTTCTATAGAATCTAATTTAATAAATGTTCAGACCTTCATAGACCATATTCAAGGAGTAGAAATGTCAATGGGATCCAATGAAATCATTACCATTTAATTAACCCATTTCATAATAATATACAAGCCATAAGTTAATACAACTCATTACAAATTTTCCATTTAATTCATTAAATCATTTTTAATAACATTTAATCACATGGGATGGAGTAATAACCCTCTCCTATTATCCCATTTGTTTGATTAAATCTCTTACTATGGTGGTGAACTCTCACCCACCCAATGGGGTGGTATATCATGAGGAATATACATAAACACACCTCATGCCGGTTCAAGTGGAGGATGAAACCCTCCAATCATGACATGGTTCTAAGTGGAAAACCTAAAATTATTCCAATTATTTAATAAAGGCATTCAATTTATTTAGGAAAAACTCATAGAAATTCTGGCATGAAGAATAATGGTGACGAGCTATAAAACAACTAGACATTGAGGGAATGGTACAGACCAACAAACATATTCCCATTGTAGAACACACATCAAGTATCATCTCCTAACTCAATCCAGATTGGAAGAAAATGGAATAATTGATGAACACCATTAAAATATAGAATATTATCCAACATCAAAATATTTTTTTGGTAGGGAGATAAAAAACAAAAGATTCAAGTTTAACATAGAAATCACCAGTGAAGATCCAATGAGATGAATAGATTTTGAATCAGATATGGTATGAAAGAATTACTTAAATACATATATTGATGTATTGAGAAGAGATAAAACATTAAAAAATGGTACTTCCACTGGAGAAAATAGGTAATACAAGATAAGGAATAATTCCTTTAAGCATTTAGGGGAAAATGGTAATTTCCCATTAAAATACTACGATGAATGGTTTGGCTACATGGTTAGTAAAACCATGTGGCCACAATGTTCCCTTACCTATCTCAAATCCTCCCTTGCACATTCATGGTAAGTGGATAGAAAAACAATGAAATGATCATTCATTTTTTACCATATTAAGAAATCTGCAACATTTTCATGGGTGTGTGGCTTGGGTCGCACTGTTACGGATAATTTTCCACCCTCTATTGTTCAAAAAATGCCTCACACTATTAAGAGAAACTAAGTAGACTATGATACATGGTTTCTACTTAAATTGTGGCATATGTTTTTCTCCCTCCACCTATTGTTTCATCCTCCAAACCAGCCCTAAGCACCCTCGATTACTTCAAAGCCTCATTAGGCCTTCATTTTAAGTCAAAACCAAAGATTTAATTAAACTTTAAAATTTTCATACCTTAAAAAAACACCCAATATAATAAAATAAGGCTGAAATTTGGAACTAAAATTATTTATGAGTATGTTTATTAGTCATTTTTCCATTATATTTTCATATAATCCCATGGTAAACACATTTCTACCATAACCACAGTAATCAATTTTTACCATTTCTATAATTTATTTTTACCAAAAATTAAGTTGAAATTATTAAATAATTTTATTTTTTTATTTTTAATATGTAATAATTTTTTAAAAATTACATTCATATAATCATAATATTTTAATTTAAAATTAAACCCACATGCACAATGAAAAAAGCATCTTCTAAAGATAAAAAGTTTCAAAAACTTTTAAATTTTTTTATATCAAATTCTATATGAAGCTAATTCAATTGAAATTTAGTGGATTAGATATAATATAATTGGAATAATTTTAAGATTTAACAAATATTAAAACAAAACGAAACCTTTTAAATTTTTTAAATGAAAATGGAATTATCAACAAAACCCAAAATTTTCCACTATTCGTCCAAAAATTAATCTTTTCAGAAAAATACTAAATATTCAGACTAAGAAAATTTTGACGTGTTGATTTCAAAAATAAGGTTCATTTTTCCAATAAATTCTATAAAATTATCCAAAATTTATTTTTTTATTTGTTCAGAAAAGGTTATAAAAATAATTGTTTTGAGAAAAAATGTATTTTTTTGAAGCATATAAATACTTTACTAAACATTGAGTACTTATTTAGAAATATGATTTCGTAATATAAATCCATTATAATTAATTTGAAAAAAGTTGTTATTTTTATTCATTCCGATAATTTTAACACCTATGTAATAATTTTTATGCTTAAATACTAATATTAATTGTCTATTTTCATTCGTTAAAACTCAGTGTTATGTGTAACACAAGCTACCATGGAAATTAAATTTATTCATAAAAGATTTCCCAAAATTGTTGAGGTGTTATATTCTACCCCCACCCCATTAAAATGAATTCCACCATGGAAAATTTTCACTATGATACAAAAAAATTATTATTTTTATGCCTCGTCATATCTTTAGCATCCTATATAGTTCTTTTAAATTGGTGGATTCACCACAAGGCATTGATTAGGTCAGTAGTCTTGTTTTATATAACTTTTTCTCTATGATCCAAAATATATGCCAGTTTTTCCTTTTACTAAAGATCATACTTTAGTAGTATAATCCATAATTATACTACATGGGATTGATCAGGTATGTATAACCTTATAAGAGATACATGGATCAAATTGTGGACATGAAAGAGGTTTGGTGGAATTTTCTAAATGATAATCTACTATCCTTATACAATGAAGAATTTCAATGGGAATGATATATGTAGGGAATAGTTTTACCTTATTTCTAAATATCATTACCTTCTTCCTTGTATAAGTTATAAGAAACACTTTATCCCCAACCTAAAATTCCAGATCACATCTGTGATTTTCAGAATAACTTTTCTTCAAAAAATTTGCTCCCATTCTGTGTTGTTGAATGGATCTGACCTTCTCTACCATTTCTTTAGCCAGCTCAGGTTCCAATACCTCTATTTCTCCAACTCCATCACATTATATTGTAGTTCTACACTTCTTTCCATATGTGGCTTCAAATGGATCTATTTGAATACTCAATTAAAATGTATTATATTTAGAAAACTCAACTATGGGAAGGTTTCGATCACAACCACCTTTAAAATACATAGAGAAATATCTCAGCATATCCAATAGGGTTTGGATTTTTTTAGACCACATATATATATGAGGGTGATACACATGTCTAAAACTCCACTCTATATCAATATATTAATAAATAAAACTAAAGAACAACAAGGTAAAACTAAGATCATAATCAAATATAGTGGAATGTTGGACATTGTGAAACTTTACCGAGTCCTTAATGTGAATCATGGATATATGATCTAGAGAGAAATCATATCTAAAAGAGATAATTTTTGTCGAATTTTTTATTTTATCAAATAAAATCCATATAGAATTATTCTCATTTGATTTTTTGGGGATTATGACAACAAAATACATGGTGATGTTTTCCCATTTCTATATTGGTATGCGTAATGGTTGTAACACATCCTTTGATATTTTAATTTCATCCTTAACAATCTAACATACCAATCATAGAGATACAAACTCTATAATATCGCTATTCATGAAATCCCAAAAAAATACGCTTTTAAATAAATATATATATTTTTACTTCTATTATGAATAGATAATGAAGAAATATGGTCGTCTTCTAATGCCCCATTCTTTAAATTGGTTATAGATGGAAAACATTAATGGTTGCTGATCCTTCTTATTCTATCATAATCCTAAACTCAATAACATTATCACATTTATCTAAAGTTCCACATCATCCTTATTCACCACTTGAATATTAATTTGGAAATATGGTTGAACAATAATTTCAAAATGGTAATATTTCTTCTCTTCCATCAAGATTTTTTGATAAGTCTATTTTTAATAAATAAATAATAGATCTTTTTTATCCTCATCAAAGATAATGTAGCATTTCCATTTTGACTCAAAGCATTGAAAACCTTGTTATATTTATCAAAGTGAAAATGTATAGAGAAATAATAATCATTAATCATCTCTAACCATGTTATCTAATGCATGTTCAAATATTTATCTATTAATATATAATATAAAATTTTTTATCAGTATATAAATAACACTTTTCTTTGTAATGATAATGCCTCCATATCTTTAGTGAAAAAAATTTCATCACTATCTCCAAATTACGGGTTGTGTATTTTTTTATCATGAACCATAAATTTTCATGAGTTATAAGCTATAATCAGCTCATTATGCTCTAGATCGCATCATAATCCCTTCATGGATGCATCACTATAGACTACATACCATTATCCATCATAGGTTAATGTAAGAATATGTTCACTGGCTAATCATCGGTTCATTTACCTAAAATTTACCTCACATTGATCTATCCAATAGAAATTGGAACTCTTATGAGTTAAATTATTGAGTAGATTAGATATTTATGATAAATTTTGAAAAAATTGAATATAATAATAAGATAAAAAAAGAAATTTATGGATATAAATCATTGTGGTTGGTCTGAGATAATTCTCAATAGGTGGATGGTTAAGAGATCAATAGGAGGAAGACTATAGTACCACATTTGGATGATGTTAGTGTTGTTGGGTGCACACTTAAACCTATGGGCATGTTCCTTCTAGTCTGTTTTTTATATGGTTTCATTCCCATTAGATCTTCAGGCCATGTTATCGTTTCCCTATGTCTAGTATAATAAGAGGTTTTGTTTTTTCCCATAAAAATGGGGGCTTCCCATTTCCTATTTAATATATATATATATATATATATATTAAATTTTTCATTGAATTTATCCTTCCTTAGGGTCTTTAGTTTAATTATCAAGTGATCTACATGATCTTCTTTTCTCATTGAATTAATGAGAATATTTTCTATATGTACATCCACAATGTGGTCAAGGTAATATTTTAATACTATATACATAAAATAAATAAAGAGAGTTGGGAAATAATTAAAATTGAATGGAATCACTATATACTCATAGTGTCCATACATTATAAAAAATTTCATATTGGGAAAATCATCATTCTTAACTCTCAATTAATGATATCCAGAATGAATTTCAATCTCGTAAAAGAATTATGCTCTAATAAATTTTTTCATCAATAGGAGGTATAAGATACTTATATTTATTTTCATCATATTCATATGCTGATGATAAATTCAGAGTCTCAACAATCCATCTTTCTGTTTAAAAAAAATAGGTTCACCCCAAGGTGACACACATGGATGAATGAAACCATTGTCAAGGATCTCCAAGATTGTATTGATCAATTCCTACATCTTAATTGGGAACATTATATATAGAGTTGTTGAAATAGGTGTGGTTTTAAGTATGATTTATATTGATCAAACAGCTTCATATTTTATGGGAATACTCATCAACTATTTTGTAAATACATCAAAAAACTCCCGCAAAATAGATATATTATCAATGCTGAGTTTCTCCCCAACCATCTGAGATAAATTCCAATTTTTAATGGGAATAGAGACCCATAAAATAGATTTGATTATATCCAATGTTTGTATTTATAATCAAAATAAGAGATTATCATTGTTTGGTCTGGAATATCAAATGTGACAGTGCATCCTTATAAATTATTATGTGGTTTATGTAGATAAATATATTCCATGACTATGATAACAACAATTTAAATAAGATAATGAATAAAGAGGCTTGTAAGAAGAAAATTACAACAAACATAAACTGAAGAAGAATCATAGGCTTGAGAAGTGATCATCATACCATTAGAGTTTTTCACTACTAATTCAACATCGAACCATTTAGGTTGAATCTTGATAATCCTATAAATTTCTTTAGATATAATGTAGTGGTAGTATCCATCTTCAAATACGATATTAGTAGTCCTAGAGTGGCTGGTATGTATACCTTTAATCATGTTATTATTGTTCCCCTCATTAGAAATATTGATCCCATGTGATTTCCCCTTGTCTCTCAACATAAGATGTTTTTGAAGAATATCATCATCATTAATCTTCATATCTAATCAATTTTTATAATAGTTCCGAAACTCATTGCATTTGGAACACTTAAGTGTGGGAGGTTCATTACATGAAGATATATCTTTATCCATATAATTATCTAACTTCTTCATATCACATTAATATTCAGCTCCTTGATGGCCTTATTTTCCACAAATAAAACATTTAGTTGTCCCCATAAAACAATTTCCTCCATATTTCATTCCACACATTGATCATAAAGTAAATATCATATTCATATCTCTATGGGTTTTAAATTTTCCTTCACATATCATATTCCTTGTTTAATCAATATGAAGAGATTGAATGGTAACTCCAATATTCATTTCCATCTCTGTTGCTACTGATTTCCCATTTGTATAACACACTTTTGGATATTTGGTTTTAAACCACTGAATAATTGATCAACTGATCTTTCAAGTTGAATAATAATACTAGAATAATACCTTGAATGACCTATAAAAGATTCCTTATAGGTACCAACAAATACATTGGGCTTCTATTTTATCTCATGTAATTCCTCCTTTATTTTCTTAAGAACAATACAAGGAAACTAATAAATGAAAAATAATCTCTAAAACTCAACCCAGTACATAGATTCTATTTTTTCTTGTTGCCTCATATTCTCAACAACAACCCACAATTTATCTCCTCTTAATTCCAAATGATAGTAATCCAAAATGAATTTTTCGTTCTCTAATCATTAGAGAAAATAAAATTACATTACAATGGTTGCTATCAATTACTCCATAACTACTGTATCAGCAGAAAAACTATAAGAATGAGTATGTTACGTTATGAAGGAATCAATATAATTTTGTTCCCTCTTTTGACCATTTAGATGTTTATAAATATTCAAATACTGAGAAATGTTTTTGAGTATATGATCAATATTTTTCATTCCAGCTCCTATAACATTTTATTTCATTTGATGAAAATCATGGAATTATCTATTTTATTCACTATTAACACAGTTACATTGGGCTCTATCCATTTACTAAAATCAGAAAACACAGTGTAAAAAATAATTATTATAGTGGGAAATCACATAATCATGAAAAATAACTTATTGGATGTCTAAAACATGGAACATTATTTTCAATCTATGACAAATTAGGTTTAACATAGGTCATTCATGGTTATTATTTAAATCCATCATGATGGTCCCTAATGAAGTTTTCAATTTCAAAATCATATCCCCAGATATTTTCAAAACAGGTGTGTAGTAAGGAATATTTTTGTGTACCATGTAACTCTCAATAAAATCCTAACATTCATTTTTGGAGTTATTATTCCGAGGTATGCTTGTTACATAACCACATCCACTTGTTGTATTTAGACAGGGATGTAATTTCATCAAAACCACTCACTCAATCCTTCTCAAATATTCCATTATATTTTCCTATACATAGAAATATCCTTAGACTTATCCTTAAGAATATCCTTAGAGATATCACTAAATTTTTTTCATTATAGTTTCCAATGTTTAACTAACCAATGATCTGATACCATTAATAGAGAACAAAATTCCTAAAACATTAATATTATATTCAATATATGAAAATTCATTACATATAAAATGATCAATTCTAGAAACATTTATGTCTTGTTCCTTTGGAGACATGGAAAAATAATCCACTGGATCATTACAGAGCTACATCATCACCCATTAGGTTCATCAAAACTAGAACCCTTATTGAACATATTATACATAATACCTCTCTCCATTACATGAGTAAAGGAAACATAAGAAAGGGAGAGCTTAGATGATTAGTAAGTTAAAAAATGGAGATATAAACATAACATTATCATAAGGGTATGAGAAAAAGAGAATATCATAGGAAAAATGATACCCTTAACAGCCTAGATCATAAAATTGATTCATCAAAACAATTTGGGTAGTTCACAACACATGAATCTTAAAATAATAACAGTAAATGATATATAATTTCCTAACATTAGAATTAGATACTAATCTGTGGCATATAAAAAATCATAATAAATATAGCGACCTAGAATTATCATACATGGATATTAAAACATTTTAGATGAATATTCAGTATTTTACAAAAATACATGCTTGAGGACCATAATAGTTTAGTATCTATGGAAAATTGGAAACAAAATATTCTTTCCTAGTGTAATATAATTATCATATCCCAAAATATCTCCTTCTTTAGAACATGCACATAAAAAAATTCTTCATAACCTGGGAAATGAAAACATCAGAAAGGGGAGAGTTTAAATTCTGAGTGAGGGTAAAAAAGGGAGATATGTATGCATAATCATGAGAATTTGGTAATTATAACATCATCATGAAAATATAAGATCATTATATACAAATCATTGATCATATACATGAATCACGACATAAATATTGGCAGTTTGTAAGATATGTATCATAAAGAAATAATCATCGTGATCCACAAACTCGTAATGAAGGAATAAGATATAGAATTTTTGGAATATATATAAGAATAGAAAATTTTATGACATGGCTCCTACCAAGAC
This sequence comes from Viscum album, assembly GCA_963277665.1. Taxonomy (NCBI): domain Eukaryota; kingdom Viridiplantae; phylum Streptophyta; class Magnoliopsida; order Santalales; family Viscaceae; genus Viscum; species Viscum album. The sequence continues at coordinate 392,916,453 of OY728151.1, read as the reverse complement.
CATTATATAATGTTAGAATTAGGCTATTACCGATGTACTGATGTGGTCCAGTTTTAACTCTTTTTTCCCACATCCTTTTAATATTATTTATTTACTTTTTATTTCCAAAATGATGTTTTTATTAAATAATTTTTTTTTGTTTTTTTGTACTATAATTTGTAAAAAAATAATTTTTTTTGTAAATCATATATTTTGGGGTATTATTTTGTTATTTCTAATAACTTTCATCCTCACAGTTCCAGCAGTAAATTCGAATCTGAAAAATCTCCGAACCTATGCATGTGCAAACCCTTATATCCATTTCCATCCACTTCTAAAACAAGATGTGACCCTAGTACCTCACCGTAGTCAGTCCAAACCACACTCGAAACCCCCCATGTTGTTCCTGACCTTCCATTCACTAGATACCCCTTTTCAAACTGCTCCCTTTTCACTACTGTAAATCGACCCATCTACACCACTTCACCACCGCCTCACCGCGAACCAGCCTGTCTCCCCTTTTCGGCTAAACCCAAAGCTGAAACCCCATTCCCCATTGCAACCCCTGGCTGAACCTCCCCTGTGCCACTTTCCACTTCACTGTTGTGAGCTATCCCTTCTGCGAAGCCTCGACCACCTCCCGTCCTACCTCGTGCCGAGAACCGCCTTCCCCTTTCCCCTCTTCTCCTTCACCGCACGCCCCCCATTTCTCCTTTTATTTCTCTTAATTCATTTTATTTTATTTTATCTTTTATCATATTATAATATATAACACCACATATATACTATATAATTATTTTAATATATATATATTTATATCATAATATATTTTATATGTAATAATTAAATAAACTAATAAAGTAAAATATTTTTCATTTTAAATTTATTTATTTTGTTTACATTGTTTTACATAATTATTTAATTATTTTTTATATCTATAATAGTCATATAAATATATTAATATATATATATTAATATATCTAATAATTATACAACTGGTAATTATAATTATAATTATATATATTTGTATATTGCATATATGCTTTGATGTAATTTGTTTATTTTGTCTAACACATGCATTTTTTGTGCATTTCTGTTTTGCACAGGGTAGTCATGCAGATGGGGGGAATCAATTTCACTTACAACAGAGGGTGTGGGGAATTCATCTAGTGAGGGAGAATTAGGGGAAGATTCCAGAACAATCGAGAGACAGGACCCTAATCCACTATCACCTGACCCGTTCTTCCATCGGGAAATCCATCCATCCATTGATTCCTCACTATCAACCATCATTAGATCTGTCTCATCATTAAACAGATGTAGACAAGCATCGAGCAGAAGATTATCATCAGAGTACAAGCTGGAGAGAGGAGAAATATCATGAGAGATGTTTCTTTATTCATTTTCTGTTTCAATCTGTTTTAGTGTTTCATTATGTAGTTAAATAGATTAGGGGACTCGGGATGCAATGAAGTGATCGTCCATTGATCCATTCTGTTTAGTTTATTGGACTATTCAGTGAAACATTTATGTTCTGTTTTCTTTTCTGTTAAACTATGAGTATCAATTTACATTACCTTATGAACGATGGGTGTGGTAGTGAATCATTTCACCATAGATCATTGAGAGAAGTACCGATAATTGGAAAAGGTTAATGCATCTATTCTCTAATTTAAAATGATTAATCCAAACGTCAAGAACAAAAGATCGAGACTCAAAGAAGTTAACTGAGCTATATTGATCCACTGATTTGGAAAATCAGTGGCTTATCACAATTTTTCAATTAACGGAGTAATTTAATTAAACCACTCAGAAGAAAAGAGTATCTTATTAGTCAGTTCAAAGTAAACTGAGGACCCTAAATTCATTATTACTAACTGCTCTATCTTCAAATCAAGCCCTTCACCATTTCACCTTCATTTTCACACCCACTTTTATTACATTCATCGCTGTTGCATTTAGTTTTTTTTATTTTTTTATGGTTTTTTTAGTTCTATCTAGCATGACGTATGACCTTCTCTATGGTTCGACACCATTCATACCACAATACAAGTAGTTTCAAGAGTATATAATTTTTAAATTTATGCATACTCAATGACTTCACGGTCAAATTTAATCTCCATTTTTGGGAAGGTCACATGTGACCAAGTTTAAAAAATACAAAAAAATTAAATAGAACAAAAAAATACAAAAGATAAAACAAAAAAAAAATACAAAACGGAAAAATTGTACAAAAAAATCCCAAGAAAATATTGTTTTTGAAACTGTATGCACACTTAATCTTCTAAGTCAGAACATAAAACACCAATTCTAGAAATCAACAAGAACTATTTTTCACTTAGAAAACAAAAGATACATGAAACGGAAAATTTGGATAATATTGTTGGAAATAAATATGTCAATGGGCCACAACCCTTAGTTCTTGCCCCCTGAGAGAACTAAGCTTAAGGAGTTTAAAATTCCTATTATTTTAAGAAATAATTCATGTATCAAATTGTCCCCTATGTATAAGAGCTATGAGATCAAACAATATCATCTTTCTCAACTTCCATCATTTAATAGTCTTCTCGCAGATGACTCTTTAGAGTTTATCATATATTTTTATGGTTCTATCCAGCAGTTTCCTATGTGGGAACATAGTGAGGAGGAGTTGGGGTTGAGGTTATTTCTATTGTTCCTAAAGGGTATGGCTAGGACGTGGTTCCAAAATTTAGATGTGGAAATATTTGAAACCTAGGAAGAGGTGTGCAATTCCTTTGTATCTAAATTCTATCCCAAGGACACCACTATTGAGGATAAGAAAAAAATCATTGGACTTTACTAGGATGAGGGAGAAAACTTTCACGAACCATGGGATTGGTTCAGAGGTCTTCCTAGATAAAGAACCAACCACCAATTATCCTCTTAACTTATCATGGAGACATTCTATAATCTCCTCACCCCTACAATCAGAACTTATTTGATAAATCTTATGGTGGTTTTTTTGATACCACTATTGATGAGTTGAAATAATTTTTTTATAAGTTGGCTAAAAAATCTCCACACTAGTACACTAAGAAAAGAGTCATCCATAGGGATGATAAAAATAATCAAGCTACTGTTATGGATTATAATTTCCATAGGGAGCAGTGCTATCAGTGTGGGATGTTTGGTCACACTCAAAGATATTTTCCAAACATTGATCTCCCTATTTCATGTGATGAGAGGGTCCATTTTGTCAATTACAGGGCTAGGAATCAAGGTGTCTGTGCTCATCTCTCAAATCCATACCACTCTAGATATCAAGGTCAGACCAATCTATCATAGAGTGGGCAAGGGGTCATAAAGCAGTCCACTACCCCAAACAAGCAGCCCACTACCCCAAATTTCCACCCACAACCCAAACAATTTTTCAAGAATCAATATGAGTCTGAATCTTTTAATTATCAGGGGGAGTAAAAGGGCAAGATTCAACAAGTGTTGAGTGAGATCATCTCATTTAAGAAGGACACATATTCCTAGATTCATAATTTAGAACATAAAATTAGTCAAATTGCTAAGAATCAAGATGGTAATGAAAAGAGAAAGCTACACAGCCCTTCAACTACGAATCTAAGAGAGAATGTGATGGTAGTAACAACCAGGACAGAACTTAAACTCAAGGAGACAGTTAGGGAACCACCTAGGAAATGGGAGAACAATGTTCAAGATGAAATTGAAAATGAAAATATAGAAAATACCAATTTTGGGAAATCTAGATATCAAGTTCCAAAATGAAAATATTGTACAACTCACTCCCTAGAAAGCTAATGAAACAAATAAAATGAAGTGGTAATTGATTAAAGAAGCAACAAGGAAGTGGGTATTTGGATAAAGTGAGTAACCTAACTTTTCTAAAACATTATGCCCCTCCCATTCCCTTCCTTGAAATAGAGAAGAAAATTGATGAACCAGATTACATGAGATTTTTGAAATTGATTAAGGATTCACCATCAATATAACTTTCTTATTATCCATGGATAAAAAATCTTCATATGTTTCATTCACCAAAAAATGTTTCTAATGAAAAATAATTATTGGAATAAGTTGGATAAAATTGATCTCAATGTGGAGGAGGTGTGAAATAATTTTTCAGTGTGAATTAGAAGCGAATATCAATATTATGACTTTCTCCTTGTTTAAAAATCAAGGACTTGGGATAACCAACCAAAATATGTTTTTCTTCAGCTTGCTGATAGGTCACTCACACACCCTTATGGGAGAGTGGATGACCTATTGGTAAGTGTTGGAAAACACATAATTCCCACTGATTTCCCAATCCTTGATATGGAATGTGATGAAAGGGTCCCAATCATAATAGGAAGACCCTTCCTTTATATTGGTGGTGCAATCATTGATGTATCCAATGGTAAACTCACCCTCCAAGCTATAGAGGAAATTTTGGTGTTTGAAATTCCCCAACTGAGGTTATTTGTGATGTGATAGATGTTTTTGTGAATCAATGTTACAAAATTAAGTTTAGATATGAGTATAGGTCTTTCCCACTTGAGGTCACAAAGATAAGAATTCCCCACCCCATTGAAAATTTTTTCATGGCTACTGATCTTTCCCCACAACCCCCCTATGATGAGAAAATTCATTGTTTGGAACCCATTATGGAGAGTGAGTCAAAACATTGTCTTGATCTATCCCAAACTATCTCTGAAATTTTAACTTGTAATGTTGATTGTCTAAGAGTTCTTGAAGTTAAATACTGTTCTAGGCTAAGTCATGCTGAAAAGCTTGATGATATCCATTATGAACAAGTCCATTTCCTTGATATCTTCATACCTGTTGAGTTTGATGTTGTGAGTAATGATTTTAAACCTAAAATCATAATATTCACATCATTTGGGTCTTCTGTGGACATTGAGAACCATATATTGGAAGTATAATTTGATAACTTCATCTAGGATATTTTTCAGTTGTTAGAGTTGCAAGCAGTTTTGGTAATTGCTGAGGGTTTTTTGAGATTTTATCTTATTTTTATGAGATTGAGAAACTGTTGAACATTTTAAGAGATAATGAACTGATTTTTAGAGACCCGGTTGAGCTGGACATCATGAATCGTCTTAATGAGTTGGATGAATTTTGGAGAATTCTGATTGGTGCTAAAGGTGAAAATTTTTCAAGTATTACTTCTCTTTATTAGATAGAAAATTGTGAAGTCCACACCATTGAAAACTCTTTCCCATTTAATTATCATGTTTAGAAATATTTTAGAGAATAAGTTCTGGATAGGGACCTTAAACCTATCACTTCATGAGAGGCAACCCATGGTTTACTTTGTTTTCTGCTTAAATTTTTAGTTTGAATAAATGCTCCATGCTTAGTTGTTTGTCTCTCTGTTTCCTGAAAAATAATGCATTAATTTACTTGTCATGTGGTGCAAGAGGTCTAGTGGTCCTAGTGGGGTAGGAGAATCATGTTTTAATGGAAGCCTCATTTAGAACATTCATGGTTTAAGGAATCTGTTGTATGGGAAAACTGGATAACACTCTCAAACTCATGCTAGGGGTTTCATTTTAATAGAGTTATAAATTATTGAAGACTAATGAAAATTGTTTACTTATATAGGAAATTCAATGGAGAAACCATTTAAATTAGAGAATGTAGCAAAGGGAGGAACACAAAATAGTATGGATGAGAGACTTTCAGATATCGAGAAGTACTTTTTTTCATTTTGTAAACTTTTATTTTGTACATGCCCTTGACTACATGTTGTTAGCACGTAATTGTGGGGGACTTCCCACTAATTTGTGAAACATATGAGTTTTTTTCCATATTTCGTCTTATCAAGCTGAAATTTATTGAGTTGAAAATTATTTTGAGTATCACTTTGAAACCTATTTACACCCACAATTTATATTCACTTTCCCTTTCATTCAGCTGTTGCTTCACATCACAGTTAATCAAGCTACTATTTTAATGACATTGATATAATCTTTTGTCTGCCCATAATGATTCAAAGCATGATTCTTTTCAGGAATAGAAATGAAATTGTTGTGGGTGCTGGTTGGATGGGCTGTGTTATTTATCTTTGTTTGTTATAATTTAATTTAATTTTTATTTTTTATGTGGGAAAGTTATTTTTAATCCTTATCACTACCCCTCAATGTTATTTTAAGTAATAATTTTTAATAAATATTGAAATAAGTAATATTACACTATAGAATTCACCATTGTAAACAATTTTTTTTAAGTGTGGGGGAGACAAGTTATTATAATGTCATTTTAAATTCCCCCTTCTTGAACCTGATGTGGTTTAAAAAAATGTTCAATTTTTTTAAAATTATCAAAACTCGTTAAATTTTTTATCAAATTATTTCATCACTTTATGGTCATAAGAGGTTCATTGGTATGTCATTTATATCCTATTTAGTGGATAACTACTTGATGGATGTTGAGAGTGACACTTAGTCAGAAACTAGATGTTTTCACTATAACCTAGGGGATTCACACTCTTTGGAAGAAAATTCAATCACTTTAGGAAGTCAACTCGAATGATTATTATTTATTTCCTTTGTAACTAGAGTAAAATAAGAAAATGGGATCCAATAGTGAATATCTATTACAAGGTGAATTGGGTGCATTTCTGTGAATAAATAAATCCAATTTTAATTTTAATAAGTGATATGCATAGTGCACTGCATATGGAATATGGATGGAAAAAATTAAAATAATGCGCCCTGGTAAAAAATGAAAACATTAAGGTGAGGGAAACTTTGAACCTAGATGAATAATGGATCAATTGAATTGGTTAAAATTCATTTGTGTTGAATAAATATAGGGATAAAATTAATATACATTAATTTTTGTAATATTGGAGAAGGTTATAATTGAAGGATCCCTTGGTTATGTTTTGAATTCCACTTCTTCTAACTTGTCAACACCCTTTGAATTTGTACATGAATAGGAAATTGAAGTAGTATATTTAATGAGTACATAGAAGAGGAATGATATAGTTGAATGTGTATGAGTTTTTGAGGCACTTAACTTAAAGTGAGTTTTTGATTCTTGGGAGGGCCTCATTTTTTAACACCTTTGAAAATCAAGACCCACTGTTGTGTAGTGTTCCTCTAGTTATTAATGTTTAATCATACTCTTTTTGAATTGAATCTGTTAAATCATTTGTCTTCTTTAATTTCAAAAGCATTTACTTGTTTGAGGACAAACAAATTTTTAAGTGTGGGGGAGTTTGATGTGGCCTAGTTGTAACACTTGTTTCCACGTCATTTTAATATTTTTATTATCTTTTTAATTACAATTTTTTTCATTAAATAATTTTTCTATTGTGTTTTTTTGTACATTGTTTTGTAGAATAAAAACATTATAAGTAAATCAAATATTTTGGTGTATTATTTTGTTATTTTGAATAACATTCAAATTAAATAATCCAGGTTACAGTAATGTTAATTTTTATACATTCATTATTTTTTAGAAAATTATTTTAATAATTCATTAATTTAAATAATTAAATCATTATTTTTTAGATAAATAACACATTTTAATTATTAATTATTAACTATTTTAATAAAAAATTATTATTTAAAAATTTAATTTTATTCAATTAATAATTTTTATTCTTTATTTTACTTAATTCTTTAATTAATTATTTGGTTATTTAATTTGTAATTAATTTAAGCATGTGACTATAATTACATTAAATTATTTTTAAATAAATTTTTTAAATATTTTTTACAAAAATAATGTAATTCTTTTAAATAATGGATAATTAATTATATTCTATTTATTACTTTGTTTTATTTTTATTTATTTTTTAATTATTTTTGTTAATTTAATTGACTAATTTATTAATAAATTTTTAGTGTTATTAAATTATTAACATATTTAATTGTGGTTATTTTGTGATTTTTTTGTGTTTCAACTGTTGTTACCACCACCATTTCCACTCGCGGTGTCACCGCTTCACATATGCTTTCCTACTGTTACACAACTAATGCCACACAAATGGTGCCACCGTTGATGAAGTAGTGCCTCAGTTTCTTCCCATTACGGCATGAATATCACCACTCCTTCCACATTAGCTGAAACAATGACACCATTTCACATCATTTCATCATCACAGTTCCAACACCCTTTCCACCATTTATCCCTCACAGCCTCACCGTTTCAACCCCTCCATTACCTTGCTCCACTCATCATCACAACTATTTCCCTCTCTTGTCACACCATCATCACATAGGAAGAACCACAACCACAAAGATAAATAGAAAATCAATCTCCATGAAATACACGAGTCTCAGCAAAACAATTATACAAAAGATTAAACCAGAAGGACATCAGAAACACAAACCACAACTACAATAGTGTTGAAACAATCAATAATCCAGTAGTAAATTGGAAGAAACCCAAATCTATTTAGATCTGAAGGACCCCGAGCACCACAATCTATCTGAAGTTGGATACTATAGAAGCCTCTCCTCAATCTAACTTATTCCTGTACATACCCTTCTATCCATTTCTGGCTGCTTTTGAAACTAGTTGTGACCCTAGTACATGACCACAGTCAGTCAAACCCGCACTCGAACCCCATCGTTGTCCCTGACTGTTGAGAAAAAATTCCCGCAAGGTATCATTAAATCATTTTTCAGGTGATAGTGTTTGTTGAAAAAGTGGGCCTCTATGTTGTGTTTGTTGAAAAAGCAAACCATGATGTACAAATTTTTTGACCAAGGGGGTTTACATGGTGATTTTTTGGGTTCAATAGATGTTTATGGCTATCCATGTTTGATAGAATAATGTAGACAAAGGAAAAATTGATCTAAAGGTGGTATAAAATAAGAATATACAAGGTGGCATTGTTTTCCAGTGATTACCAAATTTTTTGGCCTAAGAATCAAAAAATGGATAGATGTGTTTTTGGAAAAGAGTGGTGCGCAAATTAATATAGTGGTGCGTGAAAAATAATGTGGTGTGTGAAAAATTGGTGTGGTCCGCTAAATATTAAAGATGTAAGAGAAATATTGGAGAGGTGCCTAAAATATTGGCGTGGTATGCAAAATAGAGGAATGGAGTTTTTCACATAAGAGGTGTTTTGAGATCAGAAGCGTGAAAATTGGAAAAGGCATGAGGTGCGCAAAATATTGGAGAAATGCGTGAAAAATTATGTTGTGCGGAAGATGTGTTTTTTGCGCTCGAAGTGAATTCCATGCTCAAATAGGGTTTTTCACACAGGGGTCAATTTTGCCTATAAATATGAAGTGACCCTACTCATTCGAAGTAGCTTAAGAGTTAGAGAGTATCCAAGATTTGACACAAAAAATTTGAATATGCAAGGGAGTTGTACGTAATCCTCAAGTTTGTACATAATGTTAGGTGCTTGCACGTAACGAAAAGGCTGCGTGTAAAAAGAAGGTTGCGTGCAAAGATGAGGAAACATGTAAAAATGTTGTTTCACGTAATGAAAAGGCTGTCCATAAAAAGAAGTTTGCACATAAACCTCAGGTTGCGTGTAAAATGGTTGTTGTGTGTAATGAAAATGTTGGGCATAAAAGAAGGCTATTGGGCGTAAAACAATATGTTGCATATAAAAGAGGTTTTCCGTGAAAATTTTATTTTGCACATGGCAAGGGAATTATGCGCAAGGTGTATTAAGGGTTTCGCGTAAAATTTGGGGTTTCCCAGTACACCCGGTGCAAAGTGAGATTCATCTATGGGTGAAGGTGGAATGTAAACAAAGCAACTGTCAATAGTTAAAGATGCATTCATTTGTGATAATGAAAAGGCCTACAAGACTATAAACTGTGAGTGGATCATTTCTAGAGTAGTGAGCTACGGAAGTGAAAGATGGTGATCCTTTTTACCAGTAGTGATCCGGAGACAGAGAGGAACTATGATTGAACCTTAGGAAAGTAGAGAGATAACCCTAATGATTGTAAAGTGATCCTGGGAATTGAATTGATCTAGCTAAAACATTGTAAATTTGCAGTGAGATTTAGTGGATTTGGTACAATGGGACATCACCGTTGTAGGCTCGTTGGACGTAGCCTAATGAGGGTGAACCAAGTAAAAATCTTCATGTCTTCCTACTTGCTTCCATGTATTCCATCCAAAGCTTCATTATCAAATAAATAATAAAAGAACAACATACATGTTAACAACATAAGAGAAAAAAAAGTGACCCTTATAATATAGAGGTCAAGATCCAGTTCAGCAAGAAGAATTTTGAAAAAGAATATCCATTCCATGATTCACCCTCCCTCTCAGGGTATCTAGGACCCTTTTGGTCCTAACACAGACCTTCTATCTATCAGAGATCCCCTTTCAAACCGCTCCATGTGCTCCTCCACGAATAAGCTCGTCTCCCCTCTCCGGTTAAACCCAAAGCCGAAACCCCAGACCTCGTTGGAACCCCTACCCAAAACTTCCCTACTCCGCTCTCCACTTCCCCATCGCGAGATACCCCCACCGGGAGCCACTGCCACCTCCAGCCCTACCACGTGCTGAGACCCACCTTCCCCTTTCCCCTCTTCTCCTTCGCTTCATGAACCCCCCATTTCTTCTTTTATTTCTTTTATTTCTTTTTATTTTATTTTATCTTTTATCATATTATAATATATAATAAAACATAAATACAATATAATCATATTAATATATATATATATATAATATAACTAATATAACACTTATAAAAATCATAAAATATTTTAAATATGTAATAATGAATTTTTCTAATATAGTAAAATATTTGGAATTTTAAATTTATTTATTTTGTTTATTTTGTTTTACATAATTATTGTATTATTTTTTATATATAGTAGTAATATTAATATATTTAAATAGTTTTTTTTATATCTAAAAACACTACAACTAATAATAATAATTATAAGTATATATATTTATATATTATATATATGCTTTGATATAATTTGTTTGTTTTGTATGAAACATACGTGTTTTGTGATTTTATATCTTTCATAGGGATATCACGTAGGTGGGGGGTGAGTTTCAGTTACAATAGAGGGAGTGGGGCATTCATCCAGTCAGGGTGAGCGGGGGGGGGGGGGGGAGGTTCCAGAACAATCAAATAATGAGACCCTGATCCTCCATCACCTGATTAGTTCTTCCATATGGAAGACAATCCATCCATCGATTCCCCATGATAAACCATCATTAGATCCATATTATCACCAAATAGAGGAAAGAAATCATTAAGCATGAGATTTTCATCAGAGTATAAGCTGTATAGAGGAGCAATCTCGCGAGAGATATTTCTTCAATTATTTTCTATTTCTATATGTTTTAGTGTTTCAATGTGTAGTTAAATAGATTCTGGGACTCGGGAGGCAATGAAGTGATTGTATTTTGACCCATTTTCTTAGTTAGTTTTACTATTCAGTGCAACATTTATGTTTGTTTTTCTTTGTTTTTAACTTTCAATGTCAATTTACATTACTATATGACAAGCGACTGTGGTAGTGAATCATTTCACTGTGGATCATTGATCGAAGTACCGAGAATTGGAAAAGGTCAATACATCTCTTATCCAATTTAAATAGATTAATCCTATGGCTAAGAATTAATTATCGAGACTCAAATAAGATAAATAAGCTTTTTTGATCCACAGATTTGGAAAATATGTGGATGAGCACAATTTTTCTATGCACTGTGTAATTGAATTAAACTGTGAAGAAGAGGTGAACAACTTTTTAATCAGTTCAAAGTAGCCATAGGACCCTGAATTCTTCATTACTATCTGCTCTGTGTTCAAATTAGGACCCTCACCATTTCTCATTCATTTTTATACCCTCTGGCTCTTCTTGTTTCACAATTGCATTTAGTTTTTTTTGTTTTGTGATGTTTTTTAGTTTGGTCTAGCACAACATAAGTAGTTATCTATGGTTTGAAACCCTTCTTAGCACAATACTTGTAGTTAATAGGTTTTATAAATATTATATTTTCATGTATTCAATGACTGCATGGTCATGTACCTACTTCAGGCATGGGCTAATAACCCATGTTCCATATTACTTTTAGGCATGTGAAACAACCCATGTGCCTTCTTGTTTTTAGGTTTAGGCTTCATCCATTGTACCCTTTTTATTTTATGATGGGTCTACATTGCATGTACCTTATTGTTCTTTGGATTGGGATAGAACCCTTGTACACTCTTTCTTTTCGGCTTGGGATAAAAACCATGTAACTTCTTGTTTTCAGGCTTAGGCTACAACCCGTGTACCCTCTTTCTTTTAGGTTTGATCTAGAACCCATGTACCTTCTTGTTTTTATGATTGGGATAGAACTCATGTACCCTTTGATATCATATAAAAATTATCATTACCTAGTGAATTATAGAGAGATATAGGTCCTACCCATCCATAATTAGATACTTTATACATGCGTCACAATATAATTAAAACATTCAACATATCAAAACACATAAAAATATAGTGGTTTTAAAAATATCAAATAATAACCACTGAAATGTAATGGGTATCATTAACATTTCATCACATCATAACCTATGAAAAGAGATATGTTTCATAATCACATCATGAATTCATAACCCATGAAAATTAGTGGGTTTCAAAGGCATAGAATCTGGGGAAGGGAAACAGTTTTCTTAAGCATCATTCATCCAAAACATAAACCACTCATGAAATAATTATGAATGGAAGGTTTAGTTAATTATATATAATGGTATGAGTAACATAAATATATGTTACCAAATATTTATAATAACATAGAAGGATATTTTGAAAACATTTATTGAGGTAAAAATCTTTTCTTCTTTGAAATAGGATATTTGAAACATAAAATATTTTGAGACCCATTTTCCCTAAAAAATATAAACTAAGCTTTAAAACCTTTTTAAAACCATTCCCTTGATAATATATTTTTAATTTTTTTTAAAAAAAATTATCCTTTTAAATAATGAAATGTAATCTTTAATGAAATGAAGGAGGGTAAATATGTACATGACTTACAATGTAAAAGAACATTCCTTTTTCATGGTAGATAGGTAAGAAAATGGCTATTTTAAGAAAGCTGAAAAAATATTTATTTGAATAAAATTTTAAATGATAAAATGGGGTAAAATTTTCATTTAATTATTTTTGGAGAATCTTACATTAATCTTGGAACACTTTTTTTAGAAAACATAGTTTTCTGACCGAGGAGAGGGTAATGTCGCATTTTCAATTAAAAACTTTCATTAAAATATTATGTACCAAAGATTAAAAATATGGAACCAATACAAGAATATAGCCTGAATAACCACAATGGATGAAAATTCATGAATTTATTGAGATTTTTAACATAGTAAGTCATTAATGGAAACATAAATGTAAACAATCTCTTAATGCGATGAGATTGTCTCGACATACTCCTAAGACATTGTAGCTTGGGATCATACAATCAATGTAATAAATAAGAAATTAGATGAATAATAAAATATCATGAAAATAGGGAGATTAATTATGTATCATTTAAAATTTATGTATAACCACCTCCAAATAAATTTAGGTGCATAAAAAACATGAGTTTCAAATAAGTCAAATTGAGAAAAAACATTTTACCGATTTGGTATCTTTGGAAATATAAACCACATGAAATAAAAATCATAGAATGGATATGTAAATACCCATTAATTTAACTATAATAATCATAGATTACATACATGTTTAGTATAAACCCCACATAAAAGTAATGGTTGTTGAATAAATCATGTATCTCACGGAAATAAAAAGTGATATGAAATCACCTTACCTTGTCTCTTGAATCTTGTCGTGCTCATTCAAAACTCATATTTAATAAATATTAATTTATTATAAATCTTTTAAAGAACCATATTATAATATATAATACCATATATGGATTTATTATAACTTTATACTACACTCTTGTTAGCAATTTCATGTTACGGTTATGCTTCAGGTATTATTTTCTCTGTTTTTCATTCTTGTCTTAATTTTCAATATCTTTATTCCTTATTCTTATATCATGAAATCCAGAATTTATGCCTTGATATAAATGAAATTTATATTTATAATATTTATAATATAATAATATATATAATATATAATTATGAAATGGAATACACCATTCATGGAGACGGTAAGTCGTACATACACATGATCATTATTTCCTTTTTTTATTGGCGTATTGAAACAAAGTATATAAATTACATATATATATATGTATACATATATATAATTATTATAGTAGAATTATTATATCATATATATCATAAAATTTCACTAAATCCATTCTTAATAAATTCCATGTAGTGTGTGAATGAATCACATCGCTTAGAGGGGGAGGTAGTCCACACTTCCTCAAATGAGATTTTTATAAAACCAAATGGAATGTAAAAAAGGTATGTGATATAAAATGGAATAAAGAAGCTAAAATACATAAAAACTATAATATATATCATATATAAATGTATTTTCTATCATAATGGGCACCATGATAGGTGGTAAAAGAAAAACTGAACAATCATTATTTTGTGAGGCTGTAGTTCACGGTACACAAAAATTGTATGTTTGTTACCCATTAAATGGATTTTATTTTAAGTGTAATTTTAACCATTATCATAATAAATAAAATAATATTTTGGATACTGGTGTTTTTTCTTAAATAATGTTGAAATAAAAGTGGAGGCGATAGAGAATAAAAGTAAAAGAGAGATGTTTGAGAGAATGTATTACCTCTTAATCGGATAACTACCTTTAGTTTTTCCAAAAGGCTACCCTGGATTTCCATATTCCCAAAAGGAGAATTCAAGGAGAAAGATAGGGAAGTTGTAATGTTTTATTTTCAGGTATTTTCCTATACTTATAGTTTTTAACGGTGTGAGGAATAGGGAGAGTTTGAGGCCTTTTATAGGGAAGGAAAAGGACTCACTTGGGATTTTTAGAAACAAGTTAGGTGTACACATGTTCATACCTAAAAAAGTCATACCAAACCATGTAAGAAATAATGGAATGTTTATGGATGAAATATGGCCATAAAACGGTTTTTTACAAGTGCATAGGTCAATTTTCCCCTTAATTCTATGGTTTAGTTCCTAATTAAGCGTAATTTGGCCTTAATCCATGTGATTAATTTTAGTCAATTTTAGTAATTATTTAAGGTCAAAAATTAACCTGGTATTATTGTAATATAAATATTATAATGTTTAAAATAGGTTATATAGTATTTACCAAATTCAATTCACCGATGCGGCCAAAATAAGATTAATATTAATCCTGCAGACGGGATGAAATAATGGGTTTTAAAAGTAGAAATAAGTTCAAAAGTTTATTATGATTTTATATTAATATTCAATGTGAAAATGATTCTAATGATTGAAACCTTCTTAAAAGATTTAATATTTTTCAAATTTTACCTTAGAACAAATTTATAATATCATTATCATTAATAATTAATTAAATTAAAATGCAGTTTTTAACTAAAAAACAATATTTTCACTATTCATCAAAACATGATGTTTCTCATAAAATTCCCAAACATTCACCCTAAGATAATTTGGATTTTTTTAATTAAAAAATAAAGTTTATTTTATCAAATTAATATTCTAAATGTGTCTAAAAATAATTTTTATATTTTTCTTAGGACATTAAAAGAGGTACATTTGTGAAAACAATATTTTTAAACATAAGAGGACATTACGAAAAAGATTATATTTCATTATAAATATGATTTGTTAATATAAAACAATAATAATAAGTATTTGAAAAGTAGTTACTACTATTCCTATTACTATTTATAATTTCTAGGTTATAATTATCTCATTTAAATAATTATATAAAAAAATATGTTTCACAGAAACATAGTGTTGTGTGCATCGTATGACAAATTAGTGTTTCATGTAATTCATGATAAGATGGTGTTTCATGTAATTTACATTGAGTTGGTGTTGTGTGTAAATTACACCCAGTAGGTTCCTTAGGAAAGTAATTTTTGACATAGTTTATTTCATGACAGAAATGAAAATTTAATTTATTAGGGTAAAATAGATGTCCGACCATAATAAAATTTCCTTTTACATTCAATCATTTTTCATATTCATTTATAATTAATTGGTATCCTATTATTTCATATTATATGGTTTAAACCAAATAGTTTCATAAATTATTAATATTATACATGACCTATAATTTAACATCTAGGTTATATCTTATTATAATATATAATCATGTTTTAATAATATATTATTATTATGTAAACCTTGATCTTGCGTGTTAGGAAAGTCATTGAGGAAATTAATTTTCCTATATAATTAAATCTATCCTCGGTGTTCCATGAAGAGAAATCCAATTATATATTGTGTGTATTGCATAATTAAATTGGTTAAGTTTATAACATAATCCAAACATAGTGATTTAATATAAACTATCTTCATTGTTTGATGAAATATCAAAAAGGATGATTAATTCAAAAAAAAATAACTCACAAAATCTCTGGGTGTTACATTATCCAACCCTTAGAATTATTTTTTCCCTTGAAATTCATATGGTTAATCCAAGGATTAATATATGAATGTTTCAATCATGGAAACCCAAATAGTAAAAATGAATACTAAAACATTACTTAAAAAGGGAATGTCAAAACCATAATGGTTACCCAAAATAATATATCTCGTGATTTCCTTACAGGAGAACATTGGTTGGGAGTAATGATTGGACATCGAGGAAAAGTATAAATATTTATAGAGAGTGATTTACATCACCAATCACAAACAAGGGAATGATAAATGAAAATTTTTGGGCCTCAAAGTCATAAATCTATGATGATTTAAAAATCCATAAACTCACTGAAATTAAGGTATTAGAACAACACCTTTATTTTGATAATTATACTATAATTAAGTAATTCTTTTTTTTGACTAAGTATGTATGGAAATATACTTATTCAAAGTTATTACCTTTCGAGTGAACAATACTAACCTTTGTTTATGCCTTGATATATTTCCACTTCATCTCTTATACCATGAAATGAACGAGAACTCTTTTTTTAAGTACTAAAAATCATGAGACCCATGATAAGACAACCCCTCTATCATCAGTTACCTTCAACACAAATAGGTTATACTATATGTATAATTCCTCTTATTGTGTGATAATAAATTAATCTCAAAAACATTAATTCAATATTGACATAAATGTCCCATAATTGGTTAACATTATAACCCTTATGAAAGATTAAAATTCAAAGATTTAAAAAGAATGTCATGAAATCATATTATCGTTGATCCACCATATATCAGAAAGTAGCTCTTGGTTTTCACATTCAAAACATGTGAATACCCTCATCATATTTTATCTTGAATCATGGAAATAATCTTAATTACGATAAAACCTTTTTAAAAACATGAATTTATTCCTAATTCCAATGATTACTATATGTATTTTTTAAATCCATGAAGTTGTAAACTTCATCTTTGATGAAAAAGATCAGTTTTTTTCAATAAATATTTCTTGGGTAATCTGTACCATCCAATTTACTTATTCATATCATGTATATCTTTATCCAAACACTATTACCTTAACATCAGTCATTAATTAAGGGATACCTTCCCTTAATCAAAATATCACATTTATATGAAATCCCTTTTCCATTTCTTCATCACCATTCAACATAAAATTTTAAATCTTTTAGGAAAATGAATACTGAAAATACTCATATGATACATGATTTATATAACATAATATTTGAATTCCAAAACGCAAATACGTTATCCATCCAACATTATTCATAACCCATTACATAGTCTACATCAACTTATTCCTTTATACCTTTTTCCAATAATATTAAATATGAATCATGTATTACGGTTTATCAGCCACAATCTAATCATTCTTCTTTTAATTAATGAATACAATACTCAAAGAGCATCACATACCTTTCACATGTCCTTTGTGATCTCTTTCTCTTCAGAGATATAACAATTACTTGTACCACTATCCAGATTCTATTTATGAGATTCTTTACCTGGGAGATAAATTATCATAATTTCCATTCATTATAAATCTAAAAAATTCAATGTTAACCACATTCCTATAAATTCTCACCATTGACTAAAATAAGAAATCACGTTTTTAGAAACATTTATCATAATGGGATACCATATAATCATTAAAATGTACATATATGATTCCTAGATTATGGCTATAAATTCTTTAATCGGTAACACCTTATATTTATCCAATGATATTCATAGAAATTCTATATTTAAAACATTTATGATGGTTAACAATGAGTTTGTGAATTCCCAAATCATATCCCCCAAGAGTTTCAAACTAGGTGTGCAGCAAGGCATGTTTTCGTGTACCAGATTACCCCAAGTTGTACCATAACATATATTAGGAGTTTTTACTCCTAGTTATATTTGTTCCAAAGCATCATACTCTTGTAGTATCTAGAAATGGATGTATTTCTAGGAAACCACTCACTCTATCTTTTACCAAAATTTCAGGACATTTTCTTAAATGTTGACTCATCATTATACTTACGCTTAAAGACATCCCTAGACAAATCCTTAGAAATAAAACTATATATCTAACTAATGTTTTAACATACATGTTTCCAATGGGTTTCTGATCCTTTCCTTTTATACCAACAATAGTGACATAGGCTTAGCATGTATGGATGTTAAATCATTATAGATGGATATTCAATACATTAAAAAAATGCATGCCGGAGGACCATAATAATTTAGGGTCTTTGGAAACATGTAAATAAAAACTTATATCCTAGTGAAATATCTTCAACATCTCCTATTAAGATCTCCCACTTTAGTAATTCTACCTAAAACCGTTCTTCAAAACCTATGGAAAGGAAACATAATAAATGGGTGATAAAAAATGATTATTAACGGTAAAAAAGAGAGATACGCAATCAGAATAATAATAATAAGGTTATGGTAACATCATAAAGAAAATATAAGATCACACCCTACATATCAAAGATAATATACAGGAATCCTGGAATTATATTGGATTTTCATAAGACATGAATCATAATGAAATAAATTTCATGAGTCATGAAATCATAACAAAGGAATAAGACATAGTATTTATTGTATACATATAATAATATAAAATTTTATGTCAAGGTTACCTACCAAGACCTTTATATCATGTTATTCATGGAATATGACCCGTGAACCTACTGCGAGATTTGGAATATAACCCATGTAACCTCTTAGTTTTAGGATTGGTCTACAACACATGTACCTTCTTGTTTTTTAGCATGGGATGCAACCCGTGTCCCCACTTTCTTTTAGTATTGGGTTACAACCCAAGTACCTTCTTTCTTTTTATGTTGGGGATATAATCCATGTACCCTATCTCTTTTAGTATTTCGACACAACCTATGTACCTTCTTTTTTTGTGGCTTGGGCTACAACCTGTGTTCCCTCTTTCTTTTAGGCTTCAGATGCAACTCATGTACCTTATTGTTTTTTGGGCTGGGTATATAACCCATGTACACATTGATCTCATATTAAACTTATAATTACCAAATACATTTTAAGGTGATATAGGTCCCACCCATCTCATAATTAAATACTTCATACATGTGCTATAAGATAATTAAAACATTCAACTTATCATGTACCGTAAAAAGATATAGGTTTTATAAACATTATATCATAACCCATGAAATGTAATGGCTATCATTATAATTTCCTCACATCATAACCTATGATAAGATAAAGGTTTCATAATCACTTCATTAATGCACAACCAGTGTAAAGAAGCGGGTTTCAAAAGCATAGAACCCATGGATGTGAATCTGTTGTCTTAGACAACATTCCACCAAAACATAATCCACAAAAAAAGTATTATGAATGTATCCTTGGGATAAATTCCTATATAGGTATTAGTAAAATTAATTTATGTTATCATTGATATAAAATTACTAGGATGTATATTTTGAAAACATTTCATTAGGTAAATATCCTTTCTTCCATGAAAAAGGCTCTTTGAAACATAAAATATTTTGAAAACCATTTTCCCTAAAAACATAAAAAAGAATCTTAAGAAACTTTTTAAAACCGTTTACTTCAAAATTTATTATAAAATAATTCTCTTATAAATCAATCTTTTTTAAAAATGAAAAGTAATCTTAAATGAAATGATATGAGGTAAATATATATATGCTATACAAGGTAAGAGAACATTTCTTATGCATGATAGAAAGGTTAAGAAAAATTAATTGATCAGAAAGCAACAAAAATATTCATTTGAATATTTTGGTAAAAGAAAAAATGGTTAAAGATATGTTTCAAAAATTTATGGATAATGTTGCAATATTCTTGGAATACGTTTTTTTAGAAAACATAGTTTTATGTCTGAAGAGAGGGTAATGTCGGGATTTTATAAAAACACTTTCTTTTCTATATTATGTACCGAAGAGTAAAAATATGGTAACAATACATGTATATCGAAAAAATAACTATAGGTTATGATAATTCAGGAATTTCTTGAGATATGGAACATTATAATTCATCAAAGGAACTGTAAACGTAAACAATCTCGAAAAGTGATGAGATTATCTCAATAAACTATTATATCTTGGTAACATTGGATCATATTACCCATGTAAGAATAAGGAAACCTAATTTAGAATAATATATCATGAAAATATGGATATTTATTGTATATCATTTAAAATGGAGGTATACACACCTCAAAATGAATTTAGGCACATAAAAAACATGAGTCTCAAAGAAGGCAAATTGAGACATAACTATTTTATCGATTTTGAAACTTTTTAAAACTAAACCCCATGAAATAATGGTAATATAATGAGATGAAAAAACCCAAAAATTTAACTATAATAATAATAATATGTTACATCCTTGGAAAATATACACACCAATTTAAAGGAATGTGTGGTTAATAAAGCATTTCTCTCATGGAAATAAAATGTGATATGAAATCCCCTTATCTTGTGTCTTGACTCTCATCATACTCTTTCAAAACTACTAAAAAACAAATAAAAAATTATTATAAACAATTTAAATAATTATATTATTTTATATAATAAGATATATTTATTTATTATGTCTTTATATTACGTTCTTTTTGGAAATTTCATGTTAAGTTTACACTTCAGGTAATATTTTCTCTGTTTTTCAATCTTGTCTTAATTTGTTATATCCTTGGTCCCTATTCTTATATCATGATTTCAAGAATTTAAACCATGATATAAATATAATTTATATTCGTTATATTTTTATTATAATAATTATATCATCTTGATGTATGAAGTTGAATACACCGTTCATGGATGTGATAAGTCGTACATACACATTAACGCTGCTTCCTTTTATAATTATCATATAGAAGAAATGAATGTAAACGAAATATGTGTATATATATATGAATAAATATATATAATTATTCTATTAACATTATTATATCATATATATTATTATTTCACAAAACAAATCCATAATACATTCAATGTAGTGTGTGCACGAATCACACCACTTTGAGGGGCGGTAGTCCACACTTCCTCAAACGAGATTATCTTATTCACACCAAATGGAAAGTAAAAAGTGTATGGGATATAGAAAATAATAAAGAAGCATAATGAAAGAATAAATATCAAATATAACATATGTAAATATATTAACCATCATAATGGCCACCAGGATATGTGGTAAAGGAAAAATGATCAATCATCATTTCATGTAGTAGTAGCACACCATACATTGAAAGAGTGTGTTCATTACCAATTAAATGGAGGTGAGTGTAAGTGAAATTTGAAACATTATCATAAAGAATTAATTTTATATTTATGGTACTTTTTTATACATGAATTAAAAAAATAATGTGGAGGGGCTGGAGAAATAAATTAAAATAAATAATCTTGAGATAAGGTGTCACCTCTTAATCGGGTAACTCCTTTTGGTTTGTGCCAAAAGGATAGATTGTATTTACTAATAATAAAATCAAGGTTCTAATGAGGAATAAAAATATGTTGGTATGTGTATTTGGAAGGTCATAGAATCACCTAATAGGTTTTAGAGGTGTGAGGAAGTTGGAGAGTTAGTGGCCTTTTATAGGGATGTAAAATGACTCGCATGGAATTTTTAGTAACATGTTAGGTGTACAAATGTTCCTACCTCAAAAAAGTCATAACAAACCTCTAAAACTCAAATATATTAGTTATATAGATGATAAATGGATAGATTATGGGCGTTTTATAAGTTTATAGGTAATTTGGGACCTTAATTCTAATGTTTTGTCTGCAATTAAGCTTCCTTTAGCCTTAATCCCTATGCTATATTTTAATCACATTTACTAGTTATTTTGGTAAAAAATTTACTTTGGCTTATTAGAAACTAAATATTTTACTAATTATAATGTTTTATGTCATATTTTTAAAATTAAATTCCCTGAATCAGAAAATGTAAGATTAATGCTAATCCCACAGATGAGACATATTAACAAGGTTTTAAAGTAGAACGAAGTAAAAACATTTGTTAAGATTTTTAATTCCAATTATAAGTGAACATGATTTCAATGAAGTAAATTTTATTAATATATTTAATATAAATATAATTTTACTTTTTAACAATTTTATAATACCATTTAAAATTAATAATTAATTAAAATAGGCAGTTTTTAACTAAAAAATAGTATTTTTCACTATCCATAAAAAATAACATTTCTAAAAAAAATATCAAAAATTCACCCTAGGATAATTTGTATGATCTGAATTAAAATATGAAGTTTATTTTATCAAATTATAATTCTAAATATGTCTCTAATTAATTTAATTATTTTTCATTGAATGACATTAAAAGAGGTTCATTCGAGAAAATGATATTTTTAAACTTAAAAGGGAATTATGAAAAAAAATCATATCATTCATTATGAATATGTTTTATTTGTATATAAAAAATAGAAAGAAATATTTTAAAAGTATTTATTAATATTATTATAATTATGTTTAATGTTTCGTTATAATTTTCTCATGGAAATAATTATATTAAATAAAAGATCTATTGTAGAAACATAGTGTTGTTTGCATCGTACGCCAACTTGGTATTGCATGTAACTCATTTTTTGTCAGTGTTTCATGTAACATATTCTATGTTGGTGTTTCAAGTAATGTACATAAAGTCAGTTCCATGTTAACGGAATTTTTAACTTAGTGCATTTCAATACATAAATCAAATTTTAATTAATTATTGTAAAACTGATCAGTGGAAAAAATATTATTTCCTTTTATATTTAATCGGTTTTAAAATTCATGTATAATTAATTGGAAACCTAAAAATTCATATTATACGGTGTAAAACAAATATTTTCATAAATTAGTTAATATTATATATAACCTACAATTTAATGTTTAGGTTATATCTAATTATATTAAATAATAATATTTTAAAAAAATATTGTTATTCGATAATCCTTATTCGTGAGTGTTAGGAATGTCATCAAGTAAAGTATTTGTTATTTATAACAAAGATAAACTTGTTGTAACATGTAGATAAATCTAGAGTTTTCACTGCGTATAATTCATGATTAACTTTTTGTTTCATATAACACAAGCCAAACCTAATGCTTTAATA
Organism: Viscum album; assembly: GCA_963277665.1. Taxonomy (NCBI): domain Eukaryota; kingdom Viridiplantae; phylum Streptophyta; class Magnoliopsida; order Santalales; family Viscaceae; genus Viscum; species Viscum album. The sequence continues at coordinate 392,892,896 of OY728151.1, read as the reverse complement.
TAAACTATCTTTAGTGTTTCATGAAATATAAAAAACTATAAATTAATTTGAAAAAAATAACTCACAAAATCTCAGAGTGTTATAGTAAATCTTATAACATGTCTGTACCCCAAGATAGTAATATCATATTTGGCTTGGTCTAACCACCCACGTATCTACTTTGGGCATTGGATAACCTCTCTTTTACCTTCTTTTGGTATTGGGAAAACTTTCTCTTATACCCTTTTAATGGCTTGGTATAACCTCTTTCCTACCCAGTAATCTTATATAACATTAACAATTATACAGTGAATTAGAGGGAGATATAGTTCCCACCTATCATATAAACCATAAAATTTTATACCACAACATCACAAAATATTAATCATATCATAACATGTGAAAAAAAACTAGTTTAAATAAACATTTCTTAATAGCATAACCCATGGAAAAAAATGAGTTCTATAAACATATAATCATTTTATCATATAATGACCCATGGAAAAGAAAGTTGATTCATAAATTTTTGTCATCATCAGTGTAAAATATCTAGATAAATGTTAAGGATGGGAAAATTGGATCATATCCCTAGTAAATATTTTAAAACATCAATGTATGTTATCTTATATGGAAACTTATTTTGAAAGTTCACAAAGAAATTATCTTGAAAAAACTTCCTTTCCATTCTGAAATCAATTATTTAAAATAATTTTTTTTTTAAATTTTAAATAAAACATATTAATTGAAAATATCCTTGGGAAATTTTAATTAAATATTCAAATAATTGGGTGATCATGGTGGTGGAATGTTTTTTTCATGTTGTGTAAGTTCAAAAAATATTACTTTCACATTTTCGGAAAAAATTAAAAATTACCTAATTCTAAAAACAATAACAAGATTACATTAAAACCATTTTGTGAAAAAATGAAAAATGAATAAAAATATCATTAAACCATAATTTTATACTATTAAAATTATTCATTGATACAATTTTTGAAATCATAATTTGGAAGATAAAGGATTTTTTATCAAAGATAGAATTAAATTTTCTTTTTCTTAAAAGCATTATTTTGAAAAACATTACTATATAAAGAGGTGGAAATGAAATGAAAATTTTTATATTAATTAATTAAAAATATTGGAAAATAATATTTGTGTTTTTATTTAGATGTAGGTCATAATAATTCATAATCACGAACTTAATCCTAAACAATAACATTAAACAATGAGATTGTATCCTCAAGATTTTTCCACTTTGATATCTTTTGAATTATAAGACCCATGAAAGATATAAAATTATATATATATATATGCAAATATTTAATGGTAATATTCATAACATACATCCATGGGAACCATATACCATGTGTCCCATGGAAATAAAATTGAGGAAAAAATCCCTTACCTTATGTCTCAACTACTTTCGTATATGTTGAATACTCGTATATAATATGTGTATTTTTATTATAAATATACTATGTAAGTATTATAATATGTATCATTCCATATTTATTTATTTATGACATTTTATTATCTTTTTATGAACAATTCTATGTTAACATTATGTTTCGGTAACAACTGCCTCATTTTTCATATATGTTTTTGTTAGGAATCATCATTAAGTTCATTTTTATCATGGATATATAATATAAATAATGTTAAAAATTATATAAATATCTTATTTATTCATTAAATAAGTATGTATTGTAATCCATTAAGGATATTGATAGAAAATGAATTACATTGTTCATGGAGATGGTATGACATATGTTGGCATGGACGTTGTTTCAATTTTTAGATGGATAAAAAGAAAGGAACGAAAATAATATATTATATTTATAGAATCATTTTTATGTCATACATATCACATATATTCATTAAATTTACCCTTAATACCCTTCATTTAATGTGTATGCAAAAATTGAATCACATTGCTTCACAAGAAAGTAGTCTGACATACACAAGTGTTATGTAATCATACTCCCACAGAATGGAAAGTAAAAACGTATACGTGATATTATAATTAATAAAATATCATTATGTCACATGTGATAGGTTTTAATGTAAAATTAATAAAATTAGTTCGTGAGGTGGTAGTCCTCCATACACACGATCAACAGTTTCGTTTCCCATTTAATGGAATAAAATGTAGATGAAGGTCTTGAAATTAACATAATAATAATATATATATATTTAGATACTAGTTTTATTATATTATAATGTTTTAATAAATTTTTAATTATATAGAAGATGAAATAAACATAGAAACATGTTTTAAAAAATTTCTTCTTCTTTAGAGAACCTCTTAAGGTTTACACCTAAAGCCTTTGTAGGAGACATTATTAACAAAATAAATGAATATAGGATGAGGGGAGGGAAATAAGGATAGAATTTGGGTATCTATTTTCCAAAAAAATTGTTTTTGTATGTGATGAGAGAAGAGGATCATTGTGGCCTTTTAAAAGTGAGTGAGAAGGCACACATGGAATTTCAGAAAAGAAAAAAGTGTGCACACGTTTTTTCAAATAGTCAAAGGATCCAAAATCGGTCATTATCAAACCTTATAGGTTATTTTGTCTATATAAGGCCATAAAATGTTTTTTTATAGGTTTATCTATCATTTATGCCCTTATCTTTTTAGTTTAACTCCCAGTAAACTCTTTCTAAACTTAAACATAACTATTATTTTTTTATTGTTGTTACGATTACTTTATTCCAAATATTTCGTTTAAATTACTATATAATATTAATTATGATGATTACCAATATGAAATATATTTTCAAAATTACATCCAAAGAGGTGGAAACAATAATTTAAAATTAGACCCACAGAAGTAATGAAATGATGGTTTTTTAGAGATGAAATTTTTAAAATTTTAAGAGGTTTTTATATCAAAATTAAATATTATTTATATTAAAATATCCACTATAAGAATTATTATAGTATAATTGATATAATATTTTTTTTCAAAAAATATTAAAATAAAATTTGACCATATAAATTCTTTAAAAAGAATGTCATATTTTAATTAAAAAAAGTATTTTTCACTATTCATCAAAAAATTAATCTTTTTAGAAAAATTAAAAAATCTCTTCTTAAGATAATTTTTACATCATTATTTAAAAAAATGAATTTAGTTTTTTAAATTAAATTTTATAAAAGGTTAAAATGTAATTATTTTATTTTTTTCACGAAAAGCATTATAAATTATTGTTTTGTGAAAAAACTATTTTTCGATTCATATAAATCCTTTACAAAAAACTAGGAACATTTTTACCAATATGATTTAGTTATATAAAAAATTATACATAATTTTTAAAATTGGTTATTCCTATTCATGTTTTCATTTTTAATGGATAGGTAATAATGATCATGTTTTAATAATAATATAAATAGTTTGTTGCATTTCGTTAAAAATTGATGTTTCTTATAATGCAAGCTATCAAGGAAACAATATTTATTCAAAAAAATCCTAAAATTATCTTAGTGTTACATATAATGATATTATTGACAATTAGGGGAAATAGATACATAATAAGTGGATAGGCTAAATTCTTAGTAAGGGTAAACACAAGCAGTATGAATCAAAGATCATAAGTTAGAATAACAAAAACATGTGGGTATGGGAACATAATCAAGTTATATGAACACATACAAAGGAAATAAAGTTGATAATATAATTATCATAATTCATGAATCATAACACAAGGATTTTATCATAAATAATTAAATATCATATGATCATCATGTCATAATAATTTTGCAATAGCATGAAATAGGACATCATATGTATAAGTTAAGGATCACTATGAAGACAATATAACATAGTTTATTGAGTCCCATAGTAGATTGGGTGTACTCCCCATTCCTATTAATATCTTCTCATGTAATATAAAACATTAATCAATTCATTATAGGGATGTATAATTTTGATCCAACCCATCATATCAAAATATGTATATTCATATGTCAGTTGCATCGAAAAACATTCACAATTTACTCAAAGAATAAATAACCAAATAAATAAATGGGTTTCATGAGGATTTACATAAAACATGATCATATTACTTCCATATGAAGTATATGGGCATTATTAATATATTACATCCCTTGTGAAGCATATGTATTATTAAAAACAATATTAATATATATGAAAAATACTTTTTATAAGAATAAAGTACACATAACACTTTTGAATTGTATCGTATAAGAATATATCAATAATTGGATTATTTGACTCCAAAATATCAATATTACAAAAAAGTATTGAAATCATTTATATGTTAGTATATAAAACATGACTCTAAAAAATACATCTCTTCGATTTTGAGAGGAAAATGGATGAGAAATTAAAAGAATAATATTCATAAATATTTTGTATCATTTTGGTAAAAGAACTTATCAATCACTTAAAAAAAATATTCATACCACTTATGCAACATGTTTGAAAAAAATAAGAATCACATAAAAATTCTACTTAATTGAGATTCAAATAGAAAATTGAAAATTATAATTTTCAAAGAAATATAATTTTAAGAACATGGAATTAAATAAGGTTAATGATAAGAAATGTGTAGTGAAAAATAAAAAAATACATAAGTGGAAAAAATCATTTTATTTATTATTCTAAAACATTAACCATTATTTTTAAATTTGGAAATAATAAAAATGGGAATTCATAATAATTTCAGAAACCATGAAAAAATACTATTTCACAATATGAAAACTTATTATAAATTCATGAAATGATATTCTCGTAGATAATTATAAAAATTATATTATTTTCACACTTTTATAAAAATGTCAAAAATAAACAATGTAGAAAATATTAATAATATTCCCTCTAAAATGACTTAATGAAATTAAATGATATTTTAAAATGAAATTAATAAAAATTGATTTATAGAGAATTAAGTTCTCTTGAAACATTATAATGAATATAGTCTTGGAGCAGAAATATTCTAGACCATAATAAAAAGATAAATTTAGCTCAACTTACATTAATCATTTTGGTTTAGTTGGGAATAAAAGGGAAATAAAAGGTTAATGAGACAATTAAAACCCTAAAATGAAATGTTTAAAAAATATTATATAAGAGAGAATATCATATAGTTTATATGTATGGAATCTTAGTCATAAACAATATTTATTTAAAAGTGATATTAGAAAGAAAACCGTTAAGAACAAATTAAGGTATGTACTATAGATTAATAAGTAAGGAAAGAATAATTATGAATCATTAGAAATAAAATTTCAAATGTAATTTAAAAATTCAATAACATGAATTTGAGTATTAAAAAAATTAAATATAGAGTTAAATGACAATACATGAAATATGTAGAGGCTTGGAAAACACCTTACCAAGAACATAACATGTGAAGTAACAATATATCAATGAATAAATTATATGAATGAAATGATAATAAATATAAAAAATTAATAGGTGATAATTAAAATAATCTTGGAATAACATAATCAATGGATGAAAGATATAACTCAATAAAAGGAAATTGTGTTAAGAATCCCATCACTACGTTGTAAATTCATCAAAATCACAAGGAATAAAATCATGAAATATAAGTAAATAAATTTAATAAATATTTATTAATGATAAAATAATTCTGTGGATGTTTGTCACATCTTTTTAAAGAATAATCATTTCATAGTTTATCATATTTATTTGGGAATGGAAATTGATACAAATAAACCTTACATTGGATTCATGTCTGCTTGGACACAATTTAACATCCGGTATAACAAACTAATAGTAATTATCTATTTCTTTTAGAACCTTATTCATGTCAATTAACTTATATATTAATCCTGTATATTAATTTGTTATATAGTTATTACTTATTTTCAATTAAAATTGAACATTGGTTTCAAGTAGTTCGAATCGTTCATTATCTGTTTTGGTGTATCATTTCCAATTATCACATCATGTTCATTATTTAAAAATAAAAATATTTATATAATTATAAATTTTATATAATTATAATAGATAAAAATTTATATATATCAATAGAAATTATGATATAGATTCAAATTATGAAAAATATATTTCTCAATAGATATTATTCTCAATTTTTGGGAGGTTAAAATTATTATAATCATTTTTTGATAATATAATCAATATGATTCCAAATTTATATCTCCAAAATCATAGTCATGCAATAAAAATTTTTTATTCATTAAATTCATTTATGAAACCATCTATTTAATTTGGTGATATAAAAAATAAAATATTTCATCCTTGGAGGTGGTGAACTAACAATAATATGGGAACATTGTTTTTTATAGAATAGAAGAGGGGAAGGTTAATAATGGGTATTCCATTCATATAATAAAATTAAATTATAATAATGATATTTAAATAACTATATTATTATGTTTATGAAATATTTATGGAGATAAAATTATAAAATATAAATAAAAATGTCAATAGAATATCTCGCTGTAATTATTGTGACAACTCCGTTAAAATGTGGATTATAGATTCAAAGAGTGGTCTTTCAATTACATATTAACCACTACAATGTGTATAAGATTTTTTGGGAGGGATTTGGAAGATATTACATAAGTTAATATTGTTATTTTGTGGTGTAAAGTTGGGTGGTGATGGTGTCTTTTTATATGTGAGAGGGGTGTGTTTTTTGTAAATATTAATTTCTTAATATAAAAAGGCAATTTATTTTCTTGGAATATAGATACAAATTTCATAATTATTAAGGTTAATATAATATAAGGTAAATATATATCTTTATTGCCAATGATAAGTTTACAAGATTAAATAAATAATAATCAAAAGTTAATAACAAGTGTCTATATAAAGGTGAATCCTAGGATATATATAAAAGGGTACTATGTCTAGGAATTTTATTAATGTAATATGATATTTTAATTTACCATATGAAGGTCAATAGTATTATTCACATGATGAGATTCTATTTATGATAGGTATAATATGGTCAATTAAATTTGTTTCATATGGTAGATATAGTATGGTCAATACATTTATATATAATTTCGATCCAGAGTATTGAATATTGATGTTTCACATGATAACTTCACATAGTCGATCTACATCACAATAGGTTTTGATATTCTGAAGAAAATAAATAAACCTGATGATTTTCATGATATTTTCATCAAATTTTATTAATTATAATAAAGTATTGAGATCCATGTGAGATTGAAGGGGTATTTATATGGCATCATGTTGAACAAACAGGTGCCCCATCAAAATAAAACATGATATTATGCATGTATAAATATTTAAAATATTCAAATGGTTTAAAAGGCATATGATCAATGGATAATATGAGATGTATTTTCTCAATATCACTTGTAATTATAAATTTGTATGTTAATGATGATTTAAATTAATATTATCTCAATATAATTTAAAAAAGAGATGATCCATGGATATTTAAATACTATATTGGAAATTTGTGATCATGTCTTCAACATCTTTCAAGGGATATAATAATTTCATTTTTAGATGTCTTTAAATCCAGATATAGATGAGGTTTCAATATGCCTAATTTTAGATCGATGGATTTTAATTTTGGAGATAAAATAGGGACTATTATTCTTATAATTTATAAATATTTATTTTAGGAGAATGAGTGGAATGTGTTTGGGAATTTCGAAATTTATACTAATATTATACATGATTGAAGATAGTGAGGATGGAGAATATATAATAGTTTTGTATTCATGTTCCTAAAGAGGTTGGATAAATCCATTTCTTTTTATGTATATTTTTTACCAACATTAGATAATGAATATTTTGATATGTTGTATACAGTTTCTCATGCATGCAATTATTATTTAGAAAAATGTGAGTGGATGATTGAATATATATTGTTTCACCATTATTATCTAGATGTTAATCAATTTATTGAAAAGAACCATGTTTTGTGTTAAATATTCTAGTGATTATATTATCATCCTATTCAAATAGAATTGCAAAGAATAAATGTTAATTAATTGTTTTTTTGTCGAAATAAGACAATGTAGATTATAGTGGGTAGTACATAATACCTTCTAATTGAGAGAAAGCATAAAAACTAATCAATCCATTAATACTAATTATAAGAATTTTTAATCACTACAAACTATATTGATAATAAAATATATTATCCAATAAATTCATGATCATGGTAAGGTGTAAGATCTTGAATTAATACCAAATCCTTATAAAAGATCATTTTTGTTGTTTTTTCCTTTTTTCATGTGGGTGAGGAAGTTACTCAAAACTATGAATCAAAACATTAACATTTAATATGGGGTTTAATTCCATAATAATAATTTTAAAAATATTGGTAATACTAATTAACCCCCCTCTCAATGGTCTTCTATTTGATCTTAGTTATTCTTGTGTTATTAGAGAAAATAATGTTCCCTTGCGATTATTCCAATATAAGGTGCATCATGGGGAATCATAACTCTATGAATAGAATAAATGTTTCCTTATTAGATAGAAAAATAATTCTTGTGTGGAAGAATATAATTTTACTATATATGTCATAATAAGGGATTGATGTGAGTTATGTTTACATTCTGGGTAATCTATCAATTGTAAGAGATTATGCTATGAAATTTTAAAAAAAACTGGAATCTTGAGATGTAAAGGAAAACCTGAAATGAATTATTATCATCTATATTCAAAAACATGTAAAAAATGAAGATGAGGATATATATAACCTAGAAAATATGAGATGCACTCAATAAATTTTATGAGGAGAAAATCTAGATAAAAAATATTCCAATTTCGAGGTAAAAATTTAAGCACATCAGTATTCTTGGGGATGAGATTATTGGTGGGTATTTCACTAGATTGAATTTGATAGTTATATAAATGGTAACAATGAAGAACTAGATGATTCAAATATGTTAAAAAAATATTAAATAATATACCAAAATTATGTGACTAGGATATATCATCATTTTAAGGGTTTCATGAAATATCTCTCGATTGGCTATAAAAAATCCTTCTACATTTTGAGAAGAGAAACGAACCAATTTTCATGAAAATTTTAAAAAAGAAGAAAGTGGTTTCAAGTATTTGAAAAATATAATATCATGGAGAAAGAAGTATTTGAGCCTTAAATTTATTTAAATGAATAGGATGAGTCTGATGAGGATCATAATAATATCATGGGTCTCAAATATAAAAAAATTAAGGGATATAGAAAAATATAAAAGTAACAATTCCACATAATTTTGTTATATGTGAAGGAATTATCTAAATTTATAAGGATTTTAAAAATAATAATTATTATATGGAGTCATATCATGAATAAGAATTAGAAAAACCACAATAGAGATCAAAAAGTAAGAGTAGAAAGATTTTACAAAGTGATTATTCATAGGTATAATGTGAAAGAAAAGAAACAAACTTTATTGTTCATATTAAAGTAAAACAAGATAGTTCTAAACGTGGATAATATGAGGAATATGGATCATACATGATACATATGTTGAAGTAAAATATTTATTCTTTCTTAAGAGGAATATTAGACTCATATAGGAAGGTAAACCATTCAAGAAAGAAATTGAAATTCTAAAGAAAGATGAAGTTGAGTTTCAAAACAAGTATAATGAATAAATTGATGAGATCAAACTTCTAAAAGATAAATTTTTATAGGAGGAAGGAATGGATAATGAATCAGAGAAGAAGTTTACTACTCAATATGAAAAACATTGTCAACCCAAATCAGTGCATCATAATCCAGAAAATACCCTTAGAAAAATGCCTTTTGGCGTTGATAATGTTTTTGAACTAATGGGTGAGTTATAAAAAAACATTTAGAACCCCTTTTAATAAGCTTAGAAAAAATCATCACCTATTAAATATTAAAATTTTAATTCTATACAGTCTAATAGTGTATGCCTCATAAGAAATTCTAGATAAAACTGGGTTGAGACAAACCCCCAATCGTAGTATAAACCATTTTAGTTTATTTTGAGTTAATTGAAGGATAAATAATATTAAAAATATATAAAATGTAAATATAATAATATAAAAAAATATAATATATATGTTCCATGATAGCCATAGACTTTTTATGGATGATCCAACTTCAAGGGTTATTGCTAGTGTTTCAGATCCTATGGAGAAAAGGCATATGTTTACCGGTACATTATGTCTCTCCCTTGGAATTGAGTAGGGTTTTATATTAGAGGGAGATAATATGAAAATACAATGAATTTTTTTTGAAGAAATTACAATTTCGAAGAACAATTGGTGAACCTACTAAATTTAGATTTGACGATATTGAAAATACTATTAGAAGTAGTGAGATCACTCTATAGAATCATGAATGGAATTTCACGAAGGGAAAATAGTATAATTCAAAATTAAATATGAATTAAATTATAAGTAAGATATAAAAATACATGGTTGTTGATATAGCTACAAAATCTCACAAGAGGGTAAGGTCTTGGATCTGTGATAGTTCCTGCTCATCACATGTGATAGGAGATACCATGATTTGAAATTCGTTGAAGAACATGATACTGGTGTAGTAACTTTTGGAAATTAATTTTCCATGAAAATTAGAAGAGTTGTTTTGGTTTTTATTAAACCAAAAAAACTAAATTTAAAATAGTTGTTTTTATAGGATCAAGCCTAACCTATTATGCGTGATATAATTAGTTGATGTGGCTAGTGATGTAATATTTAAAAATAAAACTTCTATCATTAGAAGAGTTAAATATGGGGAATTTTTCACAATAAGAGAAATGAATTTTGGTGATTTTCTGGATTTCAGATCACAATAATTCTAGTTGTCTCGGTTCTAGAAAATGATTGAATATTTAGAACAAAATACTTTTCCACATTGATCAAAAAATAATAATATTAAAATATCCAAAAAATAATTTTCTGAGGAATTTTACTCAATTGATTAATTATAAAGATCAATTTTTCACAACCTTATAATAGGGGGAAGTTGTCAATGGAATGTGCAAAAATATTTGAGACACAGTTAATAGGACCTTTGGAATTAGTACACTCAGATTTATATGGACACCTGAGACATAGTTATACATTAAAAGATGTGTAATTTTTATACTCATTACTGATTATACTATAATTAAGAAGGTTTTATTTCTAAATATCAAGTCTAAGGTAGTGGTTATGTAAAATATTCACAAATATGTAGTTCAAATAGAACATAACATTCATATAAAGAGGTTGGGAACTGATAATTGGAAGCCGCACACAAGTAGTGATTTTGAATGTTAACATGAAATTTATGGAATTAGAAATAAATATATAACCCATTTTTATATAAACCCACAATTTATATATATATATATATGTATTAAATCTTAATAAATTATTATTAATTATATAAATTTTAATCCATTCTAGATGATTTTAGGTCTAGTGTCTTTGGAAACATTGAAATATAAAAAACTGGTTCATAAAATATCCACATCATCTCCTTTTAAATATATTATAACTAGAACCATTCATAGGAATATCATTATTAATACCTTTATTTGTAACAAGTGGAAAGGAAACATGAGAAAAATTTGATCTTAGAATCCCAGTATGGGTAAACAATTGAGATATCAACGATCAAATTATCATAAAACGAGAATAACATTATAAGACCTCCAGCTTAAAATTTGAAAACCACACCTTTCATATGAACTATAATAATCTAATGTCATGTCATAAATATTGTTTTTTCATAATAAATTAATCCTAATGAAATAAAATAACATGAAGCATGAGATCATAATATAGGCATAAGGCATTGAATTGTGGCATATATATATATATAAGTATATAAAACCATTTCCTTGATAGTCAAAGATAATTTCCATGTATATAATAATGGAATGGGTTCACCCCCCCCCCAACCATCATATTTGTTATAGTTAGCTACCATGACTATCATAGTGGATATAGTAACTTCTTGAATTGGGTTTACTCCCCATTCCATCCCATTTTATCTCATGGGCTTTCACTCATTACCTAATGCATTGTACGGAGATATGGCCCCCACCCATCACAAAATAAAAATAATAAATATGTGTGCCCCAAGATCATAAATAATTCATCATATCATAATCCATTAAAATAAATGGATTTCATAAAAATTTCATCATAACATAACCCATGGAAAATAAATGGGATTTATAAATGCTTCATCATAACGTAACCCATAGAAATGAAATGGGTTACATAATCATTTTATATTTACCTAATAAACATAAAATATCCATAAAAAAAATAAATATATTAACCTTGGATCATATCCCTGTATGTGTATAAGTAAAATATAATACTTTTGCCTTATATGTAAATTTTTTTTTATGATCACTTGAAATTATTCTTTTAAAAAATAACCTTTCCATTTTTTGATAATTTCTTTTATATAAATAATTGAAATTATAAAAAATTCTCTAAAATAACATTATATTCTTGTAATTGAAACCTAAAATAAAAAATTATTAATGATGGTGGTAAAATCTATTCATTATTTATAAGTTAAAAAAACAATCCTTCCATATTTTTTTCAAAAGGTCAAAAAGTACCTCTTTTGGAAAAGAAAAAAATTATTTCTTTCAATACATTTTGTAAAAAGTAAAACTTGAGTGAAAATGAAATTAAAAAATAATAGGATAATTTTAATGAAATAATTTATTTTTTATGAAAACATGGATGTGGAATATAAATGTTCCCCAGTGGAGACATAGTAACAATCAATCCAGAATATTGATGAAATTGTGAAATAAAACCATTACCTTGAGTTCACCTTGCTTCGAATGCAATATACCCTCATGTATACAAAATTAAAATTTATTATACATATATGAAGAAATAAATTTTTTATTATAGTATTATATATGATCCTTTTATAATATTTCCAACCCCTGTGTTTTAATAATTATTTATTAAAATTGTTATTTATAGGTGTTAATTGTTTTGTTTGTCATGATTATATGAATTCAATGGTTGTAGTATTTGTACATTAATCTTTATGGAATCACATATAGAATAATTATAATGATATAAATATCATATATATTAATTATATACATATTTATAGTAATCCACAAACATTATAGACTGTTTAATATATCAAACGTTTTATGGAGATGAAAGTTATACGTACGCTTGAATGCTGTTTTCATCTTTCAACATATTGAATGAAAGATAGTTAAATATTAATTAACCTTTGAATGATCATTATTATATCACACACAAACACACATAATATTCATAAAATTAATTCTCATTACAATATAAGTAAAATAAAAATGAAAAATGATTCGCTTCTCTTTATGGAGGAGATAATCCACACATACGCATGAGAAACATTATTGTTTCTCAATGGATTTGATGGTAATAAGGTAAAGATGGAATTATTATTCCTTATGTATAATTATTTCATTAATATTATATAAAAATATATAACCCATCCATTTAATAGGTTGATGAAAAAGGAATTGTATTGCTACATATATAAGGTAAGCCATACATATATTGGAGAGATACATTCACTTCTCGTTCGTTGGGAAAGTGGTTATATAATGACGTTTCCATATTCATGATAATATTTCAGAATATTTAAGATAATAAATTAAATAGTTTCTGTTTTATAGAATATATTTATATGAGTCAATGAAGAGTATAAAAGAACGTGATCGGTTTTGGTAATTACCTATTCTAATAAACAACTCCTTTTGATCTACTCTAAATGGCTATAGGTTGGTCATTTGGGAATCCTAGAACCAATAGAATGTGTATAGAGAAGTTTATAAGGTAAATTGGTATATTTTTGTTGACCTATAAAGATCAATGTGATGTGAATAAGTGTGGGAGGAGGTTCCCTTTTATAATTGAGATGGGAGAAAATTTTGGTATTTATCAAAAGGTTAAATGATAAAAAAATTCATTCTCAATAAACATGGATTCAAATGAAAATGTATTAAAATTTATGGTAGGATAGGTTTGTAATAAAATCAAATAATATAATTTAAATTTTTTTAGATATCGTTCTAAACATTATCATTTTTATTAACACTTCGTTAACCAATTTTTATATTGACTACAGTAACTCCTTTTTCAATATTAAAGGGGTGTTATTTTTACCTAAATGGTAAAAATATTCCCATAAATGGAATATTTATATCATTTTAAACCAGAGCATAATTACCTTTTATTACATAAATATTTTTAATATTTTAAAATATGTTAATAAAATATATTTTTGATAAAATATCATTATTGAAAATTTTAACACTATTCATTTAATTTTATTTTAAATGAATCAAGAAAAGAGATTATTCAAATATAATTATATAAATTCAAAATAATATTTCCTATATATCTATAAAAATTTTATCTCACATTAATTCATTCAAATTATATAACTTTTAATATTTTTGGAATCATTTATTGTGTATTTTTTATTAAATAAAGACACACAGTATTGGTGATACATAAGAAATTAAAATAAATATATAATTACTAAAAAAGAATTATCATGAAGAATATTTTACTAGGATACATATAAATAATTATATTAATTCTTAACTTATTTTTTTCCCAATGTGTATAAATAATGGATATTAAAAACCTAGATAGTGACATTTTGTAACTTTCATTGATTTAAATAATATATAATTCATTTTCATGTAAAATTGTTCATTAAATAACTCAATTTCTAGAATAATGTGTTTATAGTAAAATTAATTTCATCCAATAATGACTTGGATGAATAATTATGGACATATCACTTATTTTTAAACTTGATTAACCTGATTTACCCATCAGTAAGGTGATAAATATTAGAACGGTTACTATTCATATTGACCAAAAATAAAAAAAAGTATTTAAAATTTTTGAACCATCTGATTTTAAATATATAATTAATTTTATCTAATTGAATGCCTAAATATTTCAGAAATAAATTTTAATATAAGTGTAAAAAATATGATAAAAATTATTTTTTAAAAAATGCATTTTAATGCATAAAACTAGATTTATTCTCATCTTATGCCTAGAAAAATATTTTTCATTGTTTAAAACATTAGATCAAGTAAATAATGTATATATTTCTTTAAAATCATTAAAAAATATGGATTAATTTAATTTATTAATATAAAAATAAATTAATACATAAAAATTCTTTTTCAGAAAAATATTTCTTTTTCATTCAAATGATATAGTTATTTTTATTTATAATGAATTGATATCAAAGGAAATAATTCTATACATATATAAACATTTATTTTCATAATTATTTAGTCCTATTCATAATAACTAATCCAACGTCTAGTCAATAATATTAAATTTAAATAATAATATTTTAATTGAATATTGTAACTCGTTTAAACTCTGGGTTGTGTATAACACAATCCATAAAAAAAATAAATTCTCTTATGAAAAGATATTTCATAAAAATATCATTCTATTTGATCATACCCTCTTAAAATGAGTTTTTCCATTGAAATTATTCATTTTATACTAATTGATGTGGAATCCTCTACCTCATCACATCCTAAGTTTCCCATGTAGCTTCCCCAAATTAGAGATTTTTTCACAAAACATTAAATAGTTGGGTGATATTATTTCATATAACTATATCTCTATTATCTAGAATCTATTCTTATTTCTCTTTATAATAAATATCTTACTCTAATGGCCATACCTCTATGTTCTTTACATGATAAGGATCACAAATATACTTCCTCATGATAGATACATGGAACACATCATGAAATTGAGATATATTCGATGGAAGTAACAATTTATTAGATACTATACTCAAATGATAATGAATTTAAAAAAGAATTATATAAAAATGGATTACCTTTACCTTATCTCCACCTCCCATCACCCTCTTCTTGGGACATATTTTTAGGAATACCTTATCACCAACATCAAACTATAGATTTTAATAGTGACTTTAATAATAATTTTTTTTACTATGAGCTTCTCTTATGTTTTATTGAATAGATCTAACCTTCTATATAATTTTCTTATATTGATCAGTTCCCAATAGCATTCTTCGTGAAATATTATTCCATCATGTTGGAGTTCTTCACTTCCTACCATAGCATGTATCATGAGGAGATATCCAAATACGGTACTTAAAGCTATTGGTGTATGAAAATTCCTCCAATGGAAGGTATTGATCCTAATCACCTTTTTAATCCAATGATATAGAAGTCAAAATTTCTTCTAATGTTTCAATGGTCCTCTTAGATTTATCATTTTTCATAGGATAAAAATATGAACTAAAATTTAACTCTTTACCAAGAGAATAATATAGAATTCTCTAAAACATTGATGCAAACCTCATATCCCAATTGGATATTATATATTGTGGTAAACCATTCAATATTACAACTACCTTAATGTATAACTGAGTAAGTTGATGACAAGGGAAATATTCTATGATGGAAATAATATGTATTGACTTCATAATATGATTGAATACAACCATATAACATTATTCCCTTTAATTTTTAGGGTGTCAAATGAAAAAACAATGGTGTTATTTTCCCATTTACATTATAGTATAAGAAATGTTTGTAAAATATCCATGGAATTCAATCTCTTATCCTCACCTTGTTTACATATCATATTCTAAGAAACATAATCAATAATATGGCTCTTCATTCTATCCAACCATAAATACTCTTTCAAATATCAGTATTTATTCGTACATCCATGATGAATATATTATTGATAACTATGAGCTTTATCCTTTATCCCCTTCATCAAATCTGTTACCAAAGGGATACATAAAAACATTCTAAAACATATTTTTCCTTAATGATAATAGTCAAACTATGGATCATTTGTCACCTGATTTTTGATCTCTACATCATCCATCAATGTGTCTTAAATATTCACATGGATAGATTGTTGAACACTCATTTGAGAAAGACATTTCTTCTCTCCTTTCACCATTATTTTAGGATTGTAACATTACATGCCCAACAATATTGTATCTTGTGTGATCCTCATCATAGATAAGAATGAATGATTATTTTGACAAATAGAATTTTCCACCTTGTTCACCATCCTAGGGTGGTAATATATTATGCAGTCAAAATCTTAATTCAAATCCAACCATCTTCTCTGGTGAAAGTTCGATTATTTTTGGGTTAAAATATAAAAAAACATTTTTTATTAGTATATATGCCACACTTTTCTGCGTGGAGATAATATGAGTATATCATTAATGAAATGTTTTTGGAAAAAAACTCCAACCCATGATTTGGGTGATTTTCCTCATAGAACAGAAATTTTTATGGGGCATAAACTATAACCATGGAGTTATGAATGAGGATACATCATGTTCCCTTATTTAATGCATCAATAATAATTATAGACCCTTCTACACTATAATGTAGTCTAGTTATAGGTTCACTGACTAGTCGTATCATAAGATTATTGAAAAATTCCTCACATTCATTTTCCTAAGGATCGTGGATCCTTAACATGTATACATGTTGAGTGGATTATATAGTTATGGAAAATTATAGACAAAGTGATGATAATATATCTCTAAACTAAAGAAACTTTGGATCTTAGTAACAATGGTTGGTCCTAGATAAATTTCAATAACTTTTTTCATTGATGGGTCTATTGACATACCCTCATAAGAGATTATATAACCAAAGAATGAAACATTTTGAAATAAATCACCCTTGGTTAATTTTTTATAAATATTATCTTTACCTATGGTATTCATCACAATTCTCAAGTGATCTTCATGATCTTAATTTATCTTTTCATAAAAAATAATTTTTTCTATAAAGACTACCAAAAAAATTTCAATGTAATCTCTAAATACTCTTCATTAAATCCATGAAGATAGTAGGTTAATTAGTAATACCAAATTGAAAAACTATAAATTCAAAATACAAAAATGTTTTATGAATTTTTTTCATGGGTATATCCTCATTATTAACTCTCAATAGATAATATCCAAGACATGGATAATTCATTGAGAATTTTTGAGATCTGTGCAGTTGCTCAAAAAAGATATCAATACAGTGTATAGAATAATTTTTCTTTATAGTTATATTGTTATGTACATAATAATCAATACAATGTCACATTTATCTATATTTCTTATTAGAAACCAAATCATGTTCTCTCTAAGGTTATGGACTTGGCTGAATTAATCCCTTATCAAGAATCTATTAGAGATTCTTCATATATTTTTGAAACATAATAAGACCATTTCTATATAGATTCTTGGAAATATGTTTATAACCAGATATGTTTCTTATTGAAAAATCAACATCATGATTTTGTGGAAGTCCAATAAAATATTCTAAAAATACATTAATAAACTCTTGAACAATAATAACATATTTTATATTGATTTTCGCCCCATCCATATAAGATAATGCCCCATTTTGAATAGGAATCATGATACATATGATGGATATAATTTCCATCATTAGTTAATTCATTTAATCACAATAATTGGTGATCAATGGTTGGTTTATAATATCGAATATAAATTCCATTTCCCCAAAATTGATTTGGGGTTTATTTAAATAAATCCAATCCATTCCCAGAATAACACCAAATTCAACTGGTGGAAGAATAATAAGTTTTTCCAAAAACACATTCCCATAAACATTTAATAGATAAAAATAATATATATGGGAGGGGATCATCAAATAATTAGTTGCTTTTACAAATTACTCAACATCTAATTTTTTATTTGGTATTGTGATAAATAGGAAAAATTCATTATGTATAAAAGTGTTGGATGAACGAAAATAAAATAAGACATTACTAGTTCTAGTGTATATGGTAATTCTATATTTCTATATATCATTATCAGACCCATGATTAGAAATATTTATCACCTAATATTTCCCTTGTTCTCTCAACATAAATTTTTTTAGAAATAGAACATCATAAATAAACTTCATATTTTGGTACTGGTTTTCATAATTCCTAAAATCATTACATTTAAAACAATGGGGTGTGGGTGGTTCATTTTTTGGATGTTTATTTGTATTCACACCATTAGATAACTTATTTCCCATCACTCTAGTAATAAATTATCTAATTACCATCCATTACACACATAAAACATTTACTAGTTACCTTTTGAAAATTTCCCGCATTTTTCCTTCAACATTTTTAGCATAAAAGAAATCTTGTTTTCTTCTCTCTATAGTTTTTAGAATTTCCATTGAATTTAATTTTTCTTTTCTCATAAAAACCATAAGATTAATGGATAGATAAAATATCTATCTCCACCATGATAGTAAAATGAATTATTTCAAAATAGATATTAATTTACCTTATTGTAAACACCCTTTTGAGACTTTGTTTTATGCCACTAAAGAACCGATCAACCTTACATTCAGGTTGGATGATAATACTAAAATAATACCTTGAAGGTCTTGTTAAATTTTACTCATAGGTGCCAACATAGTCATGATCTTTTTTATTAACTCATGAAATTAATTATTCATTTTTTTATGAATAATATGAAGAAAGTATTGGTTTAAAATAAGATGTTAATTTATTACAACTCTATAGATTCTATTTCTTTCTTATTATCTCATGTTTTTCATAAGATTCTTCCTCTCATATACATAACCCTCCAAAGGAAAATAATGAAAATAACATTTTCTTATTCTAAACACTAGGGAATGTAAAATATATTTTTATACTTATTGATCCATTTTCAATAACTATTAGAACACTGGACCCACTAAAATATGGACCTTGTTGCCTCTTGAAGTACTCAATAGAACATTAGTCCCTGATTTTCACATTCGAATTCATATTTTAATTCATATCTTGAGAAATTTTTGTTATAATTGAAATAATGTTTTTAATTCAAGGTCCCATAACATTAGGCTTCTCAAGAGGAAACCATTTTCCTTATCCATCACATTAAGCATTGAAAATATTCATTCACATTCCATCTATTAACAAAAATATAAAATAATAAATTGATAAATGATAATCATGTCAGTAAACAATATAATAATGAAAAATTATTTACATTATGTGTAATCATGAAACCTTCTTATATGGAACCTTAGGATTAAACAGGGTCATTCACGATCATTACAAGGTCATTAGGATTCTATCCTATACTTAGTCGTTTCCTTAGAAATATCCCTAAGAATTTGGATAATGTGTTATGATACATGTTTACAAAGGTTAACTAAACTGTTCTATGATAAAAACATTAGATAACCACACTTTTCATACATAATTATTACATCATAATATATTAATATTCAATATATAAATGTTTGATCAATTCTAGAATCATTACGTTCTAATATCTTGGGAAACATGGAAAAAAATAAAACTTATTCACAAAAAATATGCATCATATCCCATTTATTTTATTTTTACATGAAAAATTATAATACTTATCATAGTTAATACATTTATTCATAAAATAAGGATAGTAAACATTGGAAACAATTGAGATCAAATTCTCTATAAGAGTATCCAAGGGAGTTACCAATGATCACATATTAAAAATATGAGGATAAGGGTAAAAAACATGATATTAATGATTGAAAACCTTAACCTACATATCCAATATCATAATCTTAGTTAATGAAAAAATATTTGGTAGTTCATATGACCTTAATCATAAATATATCAAATAACATGAACCATGAGATCACAATATAGTCATAAGAGATTGAATTGTGTCATACACATAAGCGCATAAAATCAATTCCTTAGTAGATAAGGCTCATTTCCCAGGCTATCATTATGGAATGGGATCACTCAAAAAACCATTATAATAGTTAAGGTTCACTCTCAGTACTATCATAATGTAAAGAGTACCTTACTAAACATGATTCACTCCACAATATGGTCTTTTTTATCTCATGAGATATCCATATTTACCTGATAAAATTGACCAAGACCTAGGTACCACATTTCACATAATGAAAATAATACATATGTATACCATAAGTTCATAAAGTATTCATCATATTAGAAATCATGAAAACAAATGGGTTTCATAAATATTTCATCATAACATAAACCAATGAAATGAAATGAGTTTCCAAAACATTTTTTATTTTAATCATAAACATATATCATCTAAAGAGTGAATAAAAATGTTATCCTTGGATCATATCCCTAAAACATAATATGTATCATCATTGAATGTTATAATATATGGATAATAATTTTAAAATATAACATAGAATAATTTTTTAGGAAAATAATCATTCTCTATAAAAAATATTTTTTAAAAATATGCACTATTATAATGGAAAACATTTTCATTGAAGAGAACCTTGAAAAAAATAAAAGCATCAAAGAAAAAAAAATAGTGGTGGGAAAATATATCCATTCTGTATATGTTAAAAAACAATAATACCATATTTTTTTGAAAAAGTTACAAATTACCACATTTGGGAAAGGATAAAACTTTCCAATAAAACCAATTTATTAAAAGTAAAACATGTTTTAAATTACTTTATACAATCAGAAGATAATGGGAATTTTTTTTATTTTTTTAGAGAATATGGATTTGGAAGATAAATATTCTTGAGTGGAGTCTTACACATAAACAATCCCAAAAATTTCTGATATTGTGAAATAAAACAAATACCTCACATTCAACTTGCATCAAAATAACTCTAACTTAATATATAAGAAATTTAGGATTATTACACCTCTATACTAGAGTCATGTTCAAACATAAAATATAACACCCCATTACATTACTTTAGGTAACATCTAACACTTTTTTTGGCTTTCAATTTTTTTGGGTGCATTATAGGATTTTCAGGGATGGAGGGACTTTATTATGGAAATTGAAAACATATAGGTATTTATGCTTTTTTGAATTAATGGATCATGAGTATAAATGTGTAAATGGGTGTTGAGGGTTATCCATAGGTTCAATGATATGTAAGAAGTGGTTTAAAAATATTTCATAACAAACTATAATATACACTACCTTATGGACATACTCACATCTTGAATTGGTTACACAATGAGAACTTATTACATGGAAGATTACATGAGTCTTATTCAGAGTGTGAAAATTTACAATTCACGAATCCATTACACATAATGAATGGATCTAAATGGATTTAATATAAATCTAGGAAATGCATTTTTAGTGCGTTTGGAATTCATTGAATTCACATCATCAAAGGGGTTGAAAACATAAATTATTCTGGTTCAATAGTTTTAACCACACTTCACACATAACCCTTTTTAACTAATGTGTAGAAATACCTCTTGATATTTAGGGTGGTTTTTGGAAATTTTTGACGATCTAACTCTTTTCATATCACTTTTTTTGTAATTTACTCCCATGGAATAGTGTCACGTATCCATAGTAAGTGGTATTATTGCTTCTTCCTTGATTTTGGTTACAAAAACAAATTTTTATATGTTTGTGGTTAAAATTGTGATCATTTAGTTTTTTTTATCAATCCATTTATGTTTTCTTTCATTCACTGTCTTTCGATGGTTGATCTATTGGTTTCGAGTCTCCATTACCTATGGTATATTATTTTTAATTATTCTTGACGTATTTTTATTTATACAAGTGGTTCAAATTCATCAATTTATCCATATTATTATCAATTGACTTGGGTTTATAAATGAAAATTAATGTTTTGACATTATTAAGATGTTATTTGAAAGCATTCACCTTTTTAAAGGATCTATATTTAAAAATGGATTTTATTTGACATGAAATGTTTATATTAAATGTGATGATGGAATTTGAAATGGTTTTGATAAACTCATATCATTGGATTCCTTGGGTGAGTTAGGAAATGGAAATGTCACATTAGAGAGTGTAACACCACTAGAGATTTTGTGATGTCGATACACTTTGGGAGGACTTTATATTTGTTGGAAGAAACATAATCCTTATTTTGGATTATTTTAAATCAAGTGTGTATTCCCATTGGCTAGAGACCAAATGGTTTTTTTCTTTATTTATACCGAGTTTTTTTTCATGATGGACTATTTCATGGGTATTTTCTCACATAATTATCTTATGGTGTATCCATGGTTCATTTTACCTATTCTTACATACTATTCTTTTTCATTTTACATATTCCATGATTCGGGGAATGCGGTACACATTTATGAAAATGAAGGAATGTTTATAAAATGGTTTCATTTATGAAAATTATTTATATAGTAGATTTTTTTAAAGCCATCACTTTTGAATTCTTGATATTAAATCTTATATAGAGTCTTTGGTAGTATTTATTGGGCTATACGCTCATAACCTATTTTTTTATTTGGGTGGTTGTAAATTTTTTTTTTCGTAACTCATGTAAAGTGCGGGGAATCATATATCATTTTAATATAAACTTTTATACATCGAGTTTGTAGTGGTATGGTTTGGTGGTGACAAATGGTCACACTGAGACTTTTTTAGTTTGTTATTCTTTATCATTCTGGTTTGGCCTATTTGGATTAACATGTATGTCACATGGATATGTATTTGATTCTTTCACATTGTACTTTTTCTTTTATTCATTTATACTTGAGAATTATTGTATTTTTTTATATCTCCACTTGTGGAAGACCATTTAGGGTAACATTTCTTATTGATCAGGGTTTTCTCATTACAAATTAGTATCAAAGGGAATACTAGGAATGAAGTGTTGTTGACACTACTTTGGGATTGGTTTCATGATTTGGTATAGCAGAGTTAGGAACGTTCTAATCTAGGTATTATGTGTTTAAAAGTGACTTATCTTTGTCAATATAATGTCTAAATTGTTGTTACTATTGGTTTTTAGGGATATTTTACCATCGTGACTCTCAGTTGTTGAGGTTTCATCAATAAACTAGATATAATGTATATTTAAATAGACATTTTCCTTATTTTTTCCAAATTGCATTGAATAATTACAAATATCTTTAAATTTTGATTGTTTTAATTAATTCATATAGATAGATAATTTAGGTCATATGCTTTTTTAATCTTATCATCACTAATTGGTTTTTTATTTTTATTATTAGGGAACGACTCCTAGAGCTCTTCTAAATCTAAGTGAGGATGCTACAAGATAGGTTCTGTATGAGAATCCTCCCATGGACCATTCTTTTGTGTAAGCTATAATATGAATTATTCAAACTCTATGTTATGTAGGTGTTAGAATCCTAGGACGACTAGTGGATCATGGTTTAGAATCTAATAAACATTATCCACTAGTATTCCATGGTGAAAAAGGACCCTAGAAATCTATATAATGGACTGAGAGAATTAACAGTATCTTCAAATTTCTAAAGATACCTAAGGAATCTATGTTTTTGTTTTCATATATATTCTTTATGGACTAGGAAGGATATTGTGGTAATATATTTTTCAATATATGTTGCACAAGGATATCAGCAGATATTATTTTATTAAAATCATCATCTAGTAATTATTTCCTAATACATTATGATAGGAGAAGTCATGGGATCTTTAAACTAAATATAAAGGAGATCATAACATTAATTATTATTCCTCCCCTTTTTTGAGTTGGTTTACATATCACTAGATCTAGTTAGCAATGATTACCAAAAGGATTAGAGGTTTGAGTTGGGGTTGAGGGATGATATTCATTCGATGATGAGTCTCATGTTCCTTCATACCTTTACAGATTTAATTGATAAGGATTATTTGGAAGAGGCAGAAATCACTATAAAAATAATTATGGGAGCAACTACAGTTGGGAATGTCATTATCCAAAGTGTTTCTTATATATAGAAGAGTAAGTGAAAAGGTTTCTAGTGTTCTTCAGAACCGATTTGAGGCCTTATTCATGACAATATCAAATTATTTTCTACCAATGTGGATTGACTAGTTATAAAAAAATTAATTTCAAAGAGGCTACAAATATTTTTTATTATTGTTCAATGTTTGGTCTTTTGAGGATTTTTTTTAATTTATGTACCAAGGAAGTATGGGTGGAACCACTCTCACCAATGGTTCACAGGTTCATAATGATGCTTCCAATAATATTGGTTATTATTCTTATAATATGGGGAAAATTCATGTAGTTATAAAATATTAGAGTGAATTTTAAACTATTTGCCTTTATATTCTAGATTATGCATTGGAAGAATCTGAACTTGGGAAAACTATAGTTACATTTCTGGTGTTTATTTCTTCTTTTATGGTGCTAGAATTATTTGATACACGTGTTACTCATTATTTTATATTGAAAATGTTAGTATTCATTTTGGGATTTTGTTAAAAGCTTATAGCATTATTTTTGGATCATTCCCAGACTTTAGGGATGGGGTTTTAACATGGTTTCATGTGTCTAGAATTTCAGTGATGATAGATGACCATGAGGATGAGTGGGATTTGGGACTTAATATTGATATCTTTAATCAGATTATCGGAATATATTAGATGATCTATTTTGAGGGATAGGTTGAATTTTATCTTCATCACATTCAGCTTCTATCTCAATATGGAATCACTCATGTCATCCAGGGTGAGTGAAATTCGAGGTCTGGGAGAGCGAGTCATGTTGTTCCTTATAATGTGGTGATCTCACATCAGTTGTCATAATCTTTCCTAGATGTCATTTATTATAGTTTGAGTAGTCCACTTCCTATGGTGGTGTGTATGTCTGTTCCCCAATGAATTTCTAGAGGATTTTTCTAGTTTACCTCTATAAAGAGAGGTTGATTTTAGCATACTATTTCTGCATTGTATGATTCCCATTTTTATTCCATTCTATTATAAGTGGTTTTCTAAGTTAGTGGACCTTTTTTTCAATTTTATGATCTCAATGATAAGGAATTTATTCACCCTAGTGTGTCATTATAGGATTTTCCAGTCCTCTTTAATAAGATGGCATAGGAATTCCTCACACATTGTTTTGATTATTAATTGTTAAATCAATTGACCATCAAAGCAAAATATATTTTTCCCATGATTGATGATCTCTCTATTCATTTTATAGGGGATCATTGGTTTTTAATGATTTAACATCATACATGGTACTAAATGTTGAGAGTTTGATAATAAGATATACTTAAGACAACTTTTATGAGATGGTATGAGAATTTCATGTTTCTATTTATTCCATTAAATCTCACTACTTCTCATATGGTCATTACGGTGTTGATGAACTAAATATATTATTGGTTCTTGGAATATTTTTTGGTTGTGTTCATGGGTGATATTTCAGTTTACTCATGGTTAGTTTTGGATCACATAGATGATTTATATATTATTATTATAACATTGAGGGAAGATATATTGTATGGAAATCCTTAAAAATGTGAGTATTGGATTCACGAAATAATTTTTTAGGCCATGTTATATCTAATAGGGGAATATCATTGGTTCCTAAAAATGCACATTAAGTTATGTCTTAAGAGAGTCCAAGCAATTTTCATTATATTTGAAGATGACTGGGTTTGGATAGTTATTATCCGTAGTTTGTTTGGTACATCTAAATTCTTGAATCTGTGACGAAAACATTAACCCATAACGGTGTAATGTTTTATTGCAATGAAAAATGTTTGAGATATTTTGAAGAGTTTATGGTGAGATTGACTTTAGCTACAGTGTTTCTTCTTCCAGAACTAGGCTCGATTTATGTTGTATTCTAAGATGCTTCTGGAATGGGTTTGGGGTGTGACTTGATATAGTGAAGATATGTGGAAGCATAAGCCTATCAGAAGTTATTGAGTCATGGGTAAAAGTATCATAGCCATGAAATTTTGTTGGATGCAGTTATGAATGAACTCAAATAATGGCACGACTACCTATTTTGGGATCAAGTTACTATATATTCTGATCATAAGAGACTAAGTTAAATTTCCAGACAGATAAATTTGAGATTGTGATAGAGACAATGGGTGTAGTATCTCCATAATTTTTATTTTGATATTATTTATTCTATTAGGAAATGAAATTTGATCATTGAAGCCCTAATGAAAAAAGTATTAACAGGAGTAGTGAAGGAATCAATACAATAATGATCTCAGATGATCTTTTTTACTAAGGAGCAAGTCTGAATGAAATTAGTTTCCAGGAAGGTATTTTTGGCTTTGATAAAGTATGAATCATCATTTAATGAGTGATTTCTCCTCGAGTAGATATATTGCCCCAAGCTCTAATTCATTGCAAAAATACTTTATAGTGGGAAGACTTTGGGTGAGTGGTCCTAGTCTCCCAAGCGCACTATGTAATCTCAAAATAGATTGTTTGATATATTTTTCCTAATGATGGAGTTTATGGAATGTGGAAAACACTTTTTTGGGTCTTTATACATATGTACCAATAAATGTATCTTGATTTGAGATGTCAGTATTGGTGGTTAGGGAGGAGATGGTCGATTATAGATTTTTTATCATGGTGTATTAATGTTTATATATTTAAGGTAGATCACAATAGGACTAGGAATTTATTTCAAATAATACCCATTATTTCTTGGAGACTTTATGATATTTCAAGGGAATTCATCATTACATTACCATAGACCCCTAGTGAGAGGGATGTGATTTGAGGTTTTTTTTCGATTGAATAATGAAATCAATGAATTTCCTTCTAACCAAGGAGAAAATAACTGTGAAAGTGCCTGTGGAAATTTTTTAGAGAGATTTTGAGATGTCAGGGGTTACCTCTCTGATTGTTTCTAAAATGGATCCAAGGATCACATCTGGGTTTAAGAATGAATTTTAGCAGTTGATGGGTAATCAGTTGAAATTGAGAATAATATATAATTTTTAGATAGATGTACAAATATAATGGGATATATCTGTTCTTAAGTATATAATCATAGCATGTGTGCTTGATTTCAGTGGTTATTGGGAAATGATGTTTACTGTAGTTGAGTTTTACTACAATTTTTCTTATTTGGCCTTGATCAAAATGGAACCCATTGAGGATTTTATGGGTGTCCATGTAAACCTAACATGTTTTAGGTAGAGTTGGAATATCTCAACATGGTTGGGATGAGTCTTCATCAAGTAACCACGGAAATAGTTAGGTTGATCTATAAGAGATGGGACATTGTTGTTTGAAATACTATGAAAACTATCATCACAAGCCATTGAAGATTGTGGTTGGTGATTGAGCCCTTCTTATAGTTTCAACATGCATGGGACATCATTGGTTGGGTATCTAGGGTATGTTGGTAGTAATGTTTTTGGTCCCCTTTTAGATTGTCTGACGACATGGAAATGTGGTGTATCAGTTGGAATTACCATCTCATTTAACCTAGATCCATTACATGATTAATGATTCCCATTTGAGGAGGTATCGACCATATTCTTATCATGTAATTGAATACAAGGATGCTGATCTTAAGCCTATCACTATTATGGTTGAGAAACCAGTTCACATTATTGATCATCGAGAGAAGATTTTTTATATTAAATAGGTACCTTTAATATGTGCATTGTGGTCGTGCATATAAGTTAACCATGAGATGTAGGAGAAAAAATTATTTATGGGGTAATAGTGGCATTCAATTTTTTTAGTCCAGTATCATACAGAATTTCTAGGGACAAAAATCATTTATGGTGGGGAGATTATAACCCCTTTTTACCTTCCATGGTGTATTATTTGACTCCTGTTTAGGTTTCCCCATTCTGATTGGGTTATTCTAGGCTTCTTGGGGATGGAGATCCACTTATAGGGAAGAAGACCTAGTATTTGGGAATTTATGTTTTTGTGAATTAATGGAGTATGATTATAAATATTTATATAGATTTATTAGGTGAACCATAGGCTAAGGGAGCATCAAGAAGTGGTTTTGAGATTTTATAGATGAAATTGGACTATGCATTGCATGTTGGGTACATTCAAATCATGAATGGGTTACATGACATGAAACAATTTCCTAGAAGATTTCATGAGTCTTTTTCAGATAATTAAAATTATATTTCATGAAACTATTAAACAGAATTAATTATTCAATCAAGATTATGTTTAACCTGGGATGATGCATTTTTCAGTGTATATGATATATTTGGTATTCACGCACCAAATGTAATTCATGATAATAATTTTCTAGGTTGAGTGTTATCACCATGATGAATGGATAGCCCTTTTTTATTAGGTACAAAACCTACTTCTTGTTCTTTTAATAGATTTTGGGTTATTTTTGGTGATATACCTACTTTTTGATTTGTTCATTCAGAATTAGACGCTTGTGGCGGTTGTGTATCATATTCCTAGTACACATCCTTCCTTCTTATTCATTATCATTGTTTATGGAGGAAGTGTTGGATAAATTTTTGATTAGGAAAGTGATCGAATGTGTTTCTATATCAATCATGTTCATTTTTCATCCTGTATTTGTCTTTTTAAGGCTATTCTATTTGTTTCCGGTATCTATTATCAAAGGTGTCTTGGTTTCCATCATTATTGATGTAGGTGTATCTATGAAATTTGTTCTAATTCTTGAATATCAATGTGTTATTATAAATTCCTTTGGGTTATTGAATGATAATTCGTGTTTTTAAATTATAAAGTCTTTGTTGCAAAGGATTTACATTTATAAATAGACATGGATCTCAAAATAAGATTTACATGATATTGAAATGTTATATAACATGCGTGTATTGATTTTGAAATGGTTTTAAAACACTTATCACATTGGGAACCTTGGCTGTGTTGACAAATGGACATGTCACTTATGTGTGAAAAAGGCAGACTGTGGATCTTTGATTTAGATAGACTATGGAAGGAATAGATATCATTTGTATCCAACATATGTTTGGTATATACATCTTTTATGTCTAGTGCATATTTCTATATTCTATAGAACAAACAATGTGATTTTTTATTTATACCTAGTTTATATCATGATGGATTAGTTTATGGATATTCTTTAACATTATTATCTTATGGTGTATCAATTATTGGATTTTCCTATGCTTAAATTCTTTTCATTTACATTTTTCATATTCCCAAATTTTGTGAATATGATATGAATTTATAGAAAATGAAGTAATTTTTACAAAATGGTTTCATTTATAGAAATGTATTATAAATAGAAGTTTTTTATAAAGATCATAATTTTTAATTAATGATATTAAAACTTGTATAGATTCATTTGTGGTATTATATTGGGATATATTCTCACACCCTACATTTTTATTTCGGTATTGTTAGACATTATTTTGGAGGACTCAGATAACAGGAAGGGCATCATGTTGAATGTAGGGTTATATTGTAATTTGTCACCTTCATAGTGGGATTTTTTGGTGGTGAAAGATTTTCAAATGAAGACTTTTTAGTCTAGTATACATTACCATTCTGGTTTTGGAGTATTTTTCATGACCTGTCTGTCTCATGGATTTGTATTCCTTTCTTCCATTATACATTGATGATTCTTCAAATATACATGATACTTGTGGTCCTTTTCTGTATCTAACCATGTAGAAGACCATTCAAGGTGAATTTTATAGTTGAACTAGGTTGGTTAGTAATATATAGTTTCATATATTATCCCTTTATAAGATTTCTAAAATCCTTTTTTTCAATAATTCCTTATTAAAATTGTTATTGCCCATTGTTAATTGATTCATTTATCAGGAGTATATCAGTTTAGTAGTTTGGGTACTTGTGTTTTTTATCTTGATTCCAAAATACGTACAATATTTATCATGATAAAAATATCATATATATTCACTACATATAAATTAATATTAAACCATAAAATATAGATATATAAAAATGAATTATACCATTCACCAATATAGTATGATGTGCATACATGTGAACATTATTTCCATTTTTCAATAGATGAAATGTAAAAAAGCTAAATATTATTTCACCATTAAATTTTCATTATTATATCTTATATATCACATGTATTAATAAAGTTCATTATCATTACCATATAAGATAAATATAAATTAAAATAGAATCACATTGATTTTGGGAGGTGGTAGTCCACATATACGCGCAAGCAACAATTTCTTTACTCTAAGGATTCGATTGTAATAAGGTAGACGTGATATAATTATTATGGAAGTATAATTTCATCATTAATATCATATATAATCATTGAACCCAACATAATACCCAACCATCAAATACAATAATGAAAAATTATTTGTATTGTTACATGAAGATGGTAAGCCTAACATGCGCACAAGTTATACATTCAATTATAGTTTGATAGGGAATAGGTTTTATAAATGTGTTTTCATGATTTTAATAAAATTTTAACATATTAAGGATACTTAAGTTATTATTTTATTATAAAAAAACAGATTTATATTAGGTGATGAATAGTAGAAAAGAAAGTGATCAGTTAAGGCAATTAACTCTTAATAGAAATGACTCCTATATATGTCCCCAAAAGAGATCTAGTTTTTGTCGTTTATGAATTAAAGAATTTCTATAATTAGAATATGTATGTTTATAAGGTAAATTGGTAGATTTTGGTCAAGATATATAGTTCAATGTGGTCTGAAGATGTGAGGGAGGAGGTTCCCATTTATAATAGCAGTGAGGGGAATTTTTTTGGAATTTCTCAAAAGATTAAATTATAAAAAATTCATTCTCAATCTGAAATCCTCAAAATAGACATAAATATGAAGATAATGTTGGATATGTTTTTTCCCATTATAAAATATAATTTGCACATATTTTTGTGTACTTTTTAACCTTATCATTCTGATTAACCATTAATTAAAATTTTTTTATGTTTATCTATGGTAACACATTATTCAATATTAATTGTGTGTAATTATTACTTATAAGATGAAAAATGGTCTATAATTATCCAATATAAAAAAATTTAGATAGTATTATAATCAAATTTCCTTATTTGAAATTTTCATTTTTTGTAATATTTAATAAAATATTATTCTGATAAAATATAATTATTTTCAATTTTGACACTATTTTTTAATTTAACACTAAAAATATCAAAAAAAAATAGAGGAATTAAAATATAATGTTTTTAACAGACCCTAATATTTTCTATAAATTTTCAATGTTTCAGTTCACATTAACTCAATAAAATTAATTTAATTTCTATATTTTTAAAATAATTTATTATATATTTTTATTAAATGTGGACATACTTCATCGATGTTGAATATGAAATTAAAGAAATTATATAATTACTAAAATTAAAAATAAATTTCAATCACGATAATAATTTTATTCATCTTAAAATAAAATATTATATTCATTCATAACTTACTTCTTCCCTAAGTGGACACAAAAATGAAATTAAAAAAAAATAGAGTGATATTTTGTAATTTTTGTTAATTTAATTATTATTTAAGTAGTTTTCAAAGAAAAGTGTCTGTTAAATAAATCAATTTTAAGACTGATTTTTTAAGGATCTGATTCCATTCATTAAATAATAAATTTTATGTATAATTATTGTTATATCTCTTCTTTTTAATCTAAATTATCTTTATTTTATCTCTACATATGTGATAAAATTTTCCACGGTTACAATTCTTATTGACCAAAACTAAAGAGGGCCTATTTTTAAATTTTTTAAATTGAAATAATAAATTAATAATTTTTTTTATAATTCAATAACTAAAAATTTAATGAATTAATTTTAAATTAATGGTGAAAAATGTGATAAAAACTACTTTTTATAAAAAAAACCACTTTTAGTATAAAATTGGACTTATTCTTATCATATGCCTAGAAAAATATTTGATGATTATATAAGAAATTAGATCTGGTAAATAATATATAAATTTAATTAATATCATTCAACAATTTTAATTAATTTATTTTATTAAGATAAAAATAAATTTGTAACATAAAAATTTTTTTCTAATGAAAAATATTTCATTTTCTTTCAAATAATTATTTATTTGCATTTATAATAAATTAATAACCAATGAATTAATTATATACATATATAAACATATATTTTTCATAATTATTTTTTTTTATTCATACCCGTCAATCCAATGGATTGAAATTAATTATCATTTTTTGTAATAATATTTTAATAGTATATTGCGGTTCTGTTAAACATAGTGTTACATGTAACATAAGATATTGAATAACTAAAATTGTTAATAGGTAAATGTTTCATAAAAAATCATGGTATTTAAATTAAACACCCTAATTGAAACGGGTTATTAAGAGAATTAATAAAACCATTGTGGAGATGGGTATAATTATTCTTGAAGAGTTTTAAGGGAAAATTTTTTTTTAAAGAGAAGTTTTATACAATGTTGTAATGATTGAAAATAAATTATTTATAATAACTAACTATATAATAACCACATATGTTATGTGGTATAAAAATAATCTAATTGTGAGTTATTTTAGAGACTTTATCATCCCCGCATCATCAAAATTAAGAATTTGAGTTTGGAAAAATTTAATGAGAAAATATAAGAATGTATCTTTTTTAGTTACCTATCTAATAGTAATGTATATAGATTTTGAAACAAGAGAATTAATAGGGTGATTGAATATTGTGGTTTCCGGATTATTGAAAAGAAAACAAAAAATAATTTTCTAGATACACTATATTTTGAATATTGTGATGAGTCTAGTGAGAAGATTTCTGGAGAGAACTGTGAAAAAATATTTTGTGGTTGGACCAAGAGTAAAATATGAAAAATTTGATCAAACCAATTATAAATAAAAACAAATTTATCAATAAAAAAATAATCTTTAAAAAATAAATAAACTTTTGGAGACAAATAATTTCATTGAATATTATTATATAGCTATGCAGAACAGAATAATCCTTATATATGATGAGTCTATAGTATAACAAACAAAAAGAAAATTGAGGTTTTTGAATAAAATTTCACTTATTTATTATCTCTAACCTTAATCAGAAATAAAATATTTTAATTATAAGGTATGGTTTGAGGGAATTAATTATGAAATAAATCAAATTGATAATATTTCTTCATAATACATTGTTCTAAGACATATTCAAAATAAAATATCTCTGTGACCATGTGGATATTTAGAAACAATTAAAATAAAAAAAGATAAGTTATAAGGAACACATATATACATGTTTTCATGGGTTAATCCCATGTTTTGGAAATAAATTTTGAAGATAATTTTTCATGTCTTTACATTTGAACAAATAAGGATGTTCCATATTATGGAAGCTTACCAAAAGTATAAAATATACTAGATAGATGTGAAGTATGTATTTTTAAATAGTGAGATGGAAGTGGATGTTTAAATTAAAAAGGTATATGGATTTTTTATTATTAATGATAGTATAATATTCTGAAAATTGAATAAGGATCATTGTGGGTAAAAATAGTCCCCATGGGACTAGTACCTGTGGAAAGAAATATTATTAAAAAATTAAAATTAATCAAAGGAAAAGTGGTAAAAACCATGTATATCATATAAATGATTACCGATACTCTTATTATTATTGTATATATTAATGATATCAAATTTAAAGGGGATTAACAAAATACAATTCAAGAAAATTACATCCAAATAAATAAACAATTTTATAATTCCTTGTATATGAGGTAATATAGTTTATGGTTTTACAATTAAATTTAAGGGAAAATATTAGTTTCTTATTCTAATAAAATTATTATACATAGTATTTTAAGGTATTTAAAATGTAGGAATTAAATCCCGTGAATACACCGTTTCATGTGGGTCTACGGTTTTCTAAATATGTTGATGGTGAGAGTTTTATTTAAAAAGAATTCAATAGTTTTATTGGGTTCCTTTGTTATCTCATAGATTCCAAAATTGATATTTCTTATTCAATGATTTTGATTGCATAATATCTAATTTTTCTAAAGGGGTCTCATCTTATGGTTGTTAAAAGTGTTCAATGATATCTAAAATGGACTATGATGTATGAATTCATTTATAAGATGGGAAAAATTCTATATTTTTTTTTGTTTATAGATGTTGATTGGGATGGTGATTGTGATGATATAAGGTACACCTCAAGTATAATTTTCATATTTCGAGATAGCTCTATGATTTGGTACTGTAAGAAATAGAATTCAGAAACATTGAGTACTACTAAGGCTAAATATGTTTATGTTATTATATCTTGTACATAAATGTTTGGGATGAAGGAATAACTAAATCATTTATGGTGAAAGTTGAGAGACCTCTCATAACTAATTGTAAATATCAATGTGTTATTGAATAATATTAAAATAGAATTTACCACTCAAGGTCCATGAATATTGATATCATATTTCACTTCATCAGGGAAAAGGTGACTAATAAAGACATTAAGATGTTGTTTTTTCCTACTCAAGACCATCTAGTCAATATATTCTCAACGATTGTCATTAAGGACATATTTTTTCTTCATAATGCTTAAATTGGTTGTTAAACCCCACCCACATCATTAAGAATCTCTGGGAGGTATACCCACACAAATCCATTGAACCTATTATCAAAGGGGGTGATAAGAAACATAATTATTTTCTTGAAAATTACCTTTATTTCCTTATCTATTATCTTTTGGTGATTGTGTTTATTATAATAATTTTAATCTTTTCATGAGGATAGATGCATGGAATATGGTGTGGGAACATTTTAACTATTCCAAAACATGTCTTCCCACTAAGATATGGATTTCTCTGAAAAACTACTCTTAGTTATGGTGTTTATTTAGTATAGCTACCCGATCTCCAATAACCTAGATCGGGTGGTCTGATTTTTTAGAATGGTATAAATACAAGGGGTAAATTCTTAATTGACCAAAAACAATATTAGACATAGTGATCCAGATACATATAAGATACCCAATTTACATAGGGGATAAAATATAAAAAACTTTAATAGAAAAGATTCAGAATCCTTGAACTCATTCAGAAAATTCTTCTTAATATCCCAGTGAAAGGAATCAAAACAAGGGTGAGATAAAAATATTTGTAAGGGATATGTATAGTCAAAGGTATAAATAATTAGTATGGTATAATCCATATGGAAATATAAATAACTGAAAACACATTCGACTTAATAAATAACTTCACTATCCTGATTAGAAAAGGTATAATCAATATGGTAAGGTAAATAGCAGAACATGCATGACATTTAATCAATTACATGATCACAAAATTTATCCATCGATATTAATAGTGAAATAATATCATGGATAATAATAATTGAATTGTAAATGAGGGATGATATTTATATTGGATATAATGATCTCAAAAATCATTATATCTATATCATCAAGACCTTGTTCTAATAAAGTTTAATACTATGGATAAAAACATATTTAATTTGACAAATTTATTTGCCTCATGTGTCTTACTGATGCATTAATGGGATATATTTTTATAGTCCCCACCCGCCACTATATTTACAAATCATTACTCATATATATAATATTTGATTTAATTCGTAATCAATAATCCCTATCAATAAATAATATTATTGATTAAATAATAAGGATTTATCAATATCTCCTCAGTTAATTAAATAAACTTCAATGTAAACACCATATGTAAAAATTATTTTTGGTTTAGAAAATAATCATGTCCATGAATAATATAATATGTATATTTAAGTGAAATTTATATTTTAATGAAAAATTATCCCATGAATTTTATTTTCTCATGATAATGTTTATAATCACATCACTAATAATGAAATGAGAGGTGACCAACAGTTGATCGAAAATATAGGTTTTTTCAATAAAATCATGTCCATTAGAAGAACAAGAGGGAATATAAGTTAAATATTAAAATAATCATTCAAAAAATGTTTTATTTTTTATAACCACTGAATATGTGAAGAATAAGATCTATTTTTTAAAATGGTTATGGTGGAAAGGATGTTTGTTTTCACCGTATATGTTAATAAATAATTACATTTTCCTTTTACTTAAAATACCTTTTAAAAAATTAGTATAAATATTTCTTTACTAAATATTTCAAAATTATATTATAACATAAATTGTACTTTATGATTTATTTTAGTAAAAAAGTATTTTTTTAAAATAAATAAGAAAAAAGTGGACATGAAAGAAAAATATATCTGTTTTGTATAGAAATAAAATTGGTTTTTATTAAATTTACATTAACTGATTAAAGTAACGAAGAGAAGAATAATTAGAAAAAAATATGAATAATTATTTAATATCCATTGGATAAATAAATTATTGGATATTCTAAAGGATGAATGATAATATTTCGTCAATGAATGTAAACTCAATCCTAAAAGAAAGAAAGATTGTAACATATTTTATAAATTATTTGGTAAAATTAAAATTATAACCCTTTGAAAGAATAAAATTGAATCAAAAACATAAAAAATTTAATAAATAAGGATTCATGTTAAATAAATCAATTATTTAGTATATACATCACATAAAACTATACAGGTGAATATTATCAAATATGTATAAATAAAAATGAAACTGTGACAAAATCCCTTACCTGACATTTCCATCTAGTAGATAATTCTATAAAATAATGTATAATGGTTTTATGAAAGTTATTAAAGTATAAAACAAATATATTTATATTTATAATATCATATATGATCCTCATATAACATTTACCATTAATTTGATACAAATAATATATAATTACAATTTTTTCATGTGTTAATTGTATTTTCTCTGGAAGCAAGTGTTCCCCTAAATTTTATGGTTCTTTCGTATAGGATATATTTAAAAAAATTATATAATTATATTAATTTATTATATATCATATTTAATAATGAATTATATTTTAAAAACTATTCATGAAATTTTAACCAGGAAAGTGAATTGCATCGTTTCATGGAGACGGTCGGTTGTAAGTATGTATGAGCGATGATATCATTCAATTAATGGGTTAAATGGTAATGAATTCGATATTATATTAGTTATTTATAGTTAATATCATGTCAAATTTATCATATATATTCATTATTTCTATAATTATGACTATTCATGTGAGTTGGTGTTAGGAAAAAAATTACATCGGCGTCTGAGTTGGTAATTCATCGTACACATGACTGTTAATATTTTTCCAATTTTTTGAAGAAGGATATGGATGAATATTATTTAACAAACACAATAATATGTCAATATATTTGAAACAATATTGTTAATATATTAAAATTTTTAAGAGATAATGTTTGACGATATATGTAGAAAGATAATGAAAGAGTTTCGCTAAGACGAATACATTATCTTAGAGAAACCAATATTAGATCTTTTCTTAAGGGCCATAGGGTTTGGATTATTGTAACACCACAAGGATTTACAAATAAATTATTTATATAATGTAATAAACATAACACTTATTATCTACAAAACAACCCTTTTTATTATAATTATTTAAACTTGATAGTGGTTAATTATACATCAGACATAATGTTTCCACTTCTGTGAATAGAATTTTGAAAAAATACATTCAAAGTTGAAATTAATAAGATAATTAGAGTCTTATAGGATTATCTTAATTAGTAGAGAATTGTAAATTGACCCTTTGGAATATCAATGTTACCCTTATTAGTAAAAATACGGCTGTTATGGATAGTAAAACAACCAAATGAATAGTAACATTGCACATGAATGTATAAATAAAATTTATTTATCTTATAAATGAAAGTATGATATAATTATATCATACTATAAGTAAATAAATATTTTTAAATTATTAATTTAGTGTTGGTATGTTTGTATGCAGTAAATATTTAATTAAAAAGTATATAATTAATTTAAATAATTTAAACAAAAATTTATTTTCATAAATTATATTAATATATTAATATTTTATTCTTATGGTTTTAGGATATATTTGTGGGACCTTAGTTAATTTTGGAAAGTTCCAAAAAACAGTTATAATATAAAAATTTGTATTTTTTGAGTAAATGTTCTTCTAATTAAAAATTATATTTCACATATTTATAAAATTATCCTCATAAATTAGAGTTTATTTTTAAATTATACATGTAAAAAATTGGTTTTGGAGATTTTTTGGGATATTTCTAAAATAATTTATTTTTTGTTAATAGTTAAATATTATAATTTTTGATAAATGAAAAATATATGATTTATTGAGTCATAGGATATGTTTGGATTATATAAGAACTCTTTATTAGAACTGAAATTAACTTATTAATTTATTTTTTCACATTATTCAAAACTATTGGTTTTCTTGAATAAAATAAAACAATAATTAATAAAACAATAATAAATCAGACCTCTCCTCTATTATAAATAAAACCCCTCACCACCCCTTCTCCTCACACCATCCAATATTTGGGCCTTGTAAAATTCTATCCCAAAACTCTTCCCAAGCCTCTTCCCCACATCAAGGAGTCTTGGTTATGAAAAAAGACATAAACCAAACCCCTTAAACAGGTTCTCAAGGAGGATTATTCAAGAGGTAAAATACTCTTCCTTTTGGTGTTAATTTTTTTTCAAATTATTTTATTTTATAACTATCTCCCCACCTACTCAATCCAAATCAGAATGATAAATCACATATCATATGTATAGTGTGATTATTTCATGTTATAGAATATACTTACTCAAATTACTTTCCCTCTATATTTTATTTTTTAAAAATGAAATCATCATACGAGAGGTGCTGATGAACAACCTTCACGAAAAAAAGATTTTTTTTTCAATTTGTCCTTCAATTATGGTACTAAAACCATTTTTATAGTTAAAAAAGACAATAATATATGTTTTAAATCCTTTATTATATTTTTATGCAACAGATATACATAATAATAAATTATAAAACAAAATGAGTTTGTTATGATCAATAACTACCGTAATAATGTAAACAATTATCACTATATGTATTATCTAATTAGTCATCCTAATACCATGTAAAGAAAATTGATAAATATAATCATTTAAACCTATGTATGATCATTAATATAATATAAATTACGTTCTGGACAATTATACCAATTACACATGAACTGTTATACTCACATGCAACTATACCAATCATGAAAACCAAGGAAATGAACACTCCCGAGAAATAAAATTGTAATTTATAACTCATAAATAAAACTATAAAAGAACATAATAATAATATAATGAATAAAATAAATTTATTTAATTTTCTAAATTAAATAATTTATTTATTTATTGGATTACCCATGGCATTAAGGTCAAGTGTAGAATACATTTGAATACAAGGTAGGGGTTTTCTCATCTCACATCCATTTTTGTGAGATATTCCCTATTCTAAAGTTTTTCATGTGTATTGTGTATTTATATTTCCCATTGATGTATAATATCCAGAATATATATTTTTAATGTTATTAAATGTATCATTTTTAATTTTTAATTTTGTGTCATATGATTTGATTGATTACAATGTGGTAAGGGATTTTACTTAAACCCATGTTTTTCCTTCGAATTACTCTTTCTCCATCTATACTCAAATTTAATGATTTTTTTGTATATTTCATATAAATTCTTCTTATGTATTCCAAAATCATATTTCAAGTGCAGATCATCCTTATTTTACGGGGATATATATGTTTTAAAAAGGTTCCCTTCTCAATTCATCATTATAAACAAGCCTGATTCAAGGGAACATCCTGATTTGTTACCCATTTTCAAGAGCAATACAAATTTTATTTTAAGACACCATTATTTTTATAAAATCACTCAATTTATAATAAAATATATCATGTTTTATTTATGGTTTTATTAAAATAAACATGTCTTTTCTCTTGAAAATCAATATAATATTTTCCTTAAACTGCACTAATCTTTTTTATTTTTAATGTTTCTTTAAAACTCTTGTTACATGATTTAACATTAATGGGACGAAGAATATTCCAAAAATATAATTCTAATATACTTCCCTTTTATTTTATATAATATAAATTTTTACAATCTTATTTGATGACAAATATAAACTATTTTCCAAATGAACTCTTTATTGTAAAGTAAAAGGGTTGTTTTCATCTCACTTTTACTCCTATGAGATATATGACTTATTCAACACTTATTCCAAGAATGTGGTGTGTGTAAATACATTTTATGTATCATGTCATAAGTTTTATTACTATTGATATACTATATTTTATTCTTTCATATGTATTATGATTTAAATGTTTCAAAGTGGTTTGGGACACATTGGAATATTTAAAACACATTTTCCTCAAATAATTTATCATTGATTTTATTAGAGTATTTTCATTTATAATTATGATTAAAATATTTCTAAGTGGTATAGAACAAGTTAATTTAAATATATAATTTATTATACATATGTGGAATTCATTTGACTTAGAATGTGATAGGTGGGGCCTATTATAGCCCCTCTAAGAATTTGTACATCACATGAGACAAAACAAAAATAGATTTTTCTTGATACCTTAACCATTTTTTTAAATGTATTAGTCGAGGCCTTGAAGATAGGTTTATAATGTTCGAAATATGAATTCCCTCATTGGGATATTAGTAATTGATAAATCATGTGATTATTAAACTATTATAAAATCCATGGTGAATTTTCATGTGATTATTTATATTGTGTTATTTATTCATCTTTTATTTCTTCCATATTATGCTCAAGATAATGTTTTAATGGATTGTATACTTTTATTTTTTTATCATGACTTATTTTTATGTTATATCTTCTACTTTATTATTTACCCATACTAATAATCTAAGATCACCCCTTTCTTAGTTATCTTTTTCCTAGGATAGGAAGAAGAAAATTGTAAACAAACTTTCAAGGATGATGTTTATTTCAGTTAATATTGTATAATATTTTATTTTGATTCTCAAATTTATTATGGGAATCATGAATGAGATATGTCTTAAAAGACTGCAGAATTTATTGGTCCTTAGGGATTTGATTCCCAGTAATCATGCTAATGTAATAAAATAATGCTCTGGCTCCGGGCTTCTGGGGCGGTGCATTAAAATTTCTATGAAAGGAAGTTTATCATAAAATATGGATACTAGATTTAGAAAAACAAATATTAGAGAATGTAATCATAATATTGAATATGTGGATAATTATATAATAAAATCCTAGAATTTTAGCAAGGTTTATATTATATAAGCATTTGAAGAAATACATTACTGTCTAGATACTACAAGTTGATGTGGTTCTCGAACAGATGTACCTAGGGGTAAACTCTCTAATAATGTGTCTCGATCCTCACTTGGGGTAACCAGGTACATGACAATGGGCCTAACTACACAACTGGTTTGGCACTCCTAGGGGATATTATTAGGATATGTAATATTTTCTTTACAAACCATTATGAAGGATTAAAATGTAAACATATCCTCTAGGAAACCATGTTTATGATTATGAGATTAGATACTCATTAATTTTTCAATTTATGTTGACTATTTCACTAGTATTGGGATTATACATTATGGTTCATAATATTATGATATGATCTAGTGTGTATAATAGTCTATAAATTGAGCCTACTGATAGGAATGGGAACCGCATCAATGCACACAATCCAAAGAGTAAGAATGATCGTTTCTCCGATGGATTTAAAATAGTCTTCCAAAGAGAAATAATCACTCAAACATTCATATCTTATAAGGATATAGTCTAATGTCATAACAAGTATTAGTTATATTTTTCTACGTATTATGGCTTTGGAGGGACGTAACATAATAATTGGAGAATAGGGAAAATAAAGATAAAGGGAATAAGGGAAAGAAGTACTTTCCCACATGTGATAATTATCAAAGGAAAACCCCTGGTATATTCTAAAAAGGAATGAAATTATTCTACAAGTGTGGAGATAAAGGATAAAATTATTGTGTTTCCAAGGGTAAGAAAATGTTTTCCAATGTAAAATGATAAAAATTCAAGGAGATTAAACACTACACAAATCATTTTTCCATCCGTAAAAGGAATATACACTAACATAAGATAATGGATCCTAGCTAAGATTATGCTACTACCATAGATGATGAGGAATGGTTAGTTTTATTTTGTTTAGATTCAATAATTATGAATATTTATTATTTTAATCTATTATTTAT
Organism: Viscum album; assembly: GCA_963277665.1. Taxonomy (NCBI): domain Eukaryota; kingdom Viridiplantae; phylum Streptophyta; class Magnoliopsida; order Santalales; family Viscaceae; genus Viscum; species Viscum album. The sequence continues at coordinate 392,850,016 of OY728151.1, read as the reverse complement.
TTGTTATAGTAAGTATAGAATATATAATGATTGTACGGTAGTACTATGTCATTATGGATTTGAGTTCGTTTGAGGAATGGTATTGTAAAGACCTGGAATTTCCATATAATTTTGTTTAATATATAGGAATTTTACAAGTCTGTGAAAACTGACGACACGTGATTCAGAGGCCCGATGTGCCCGAAATGAATTTCTGAACATTTTTCAGCTACGTTCAGTAAACGTACGAGTGTGTTTTTGTAACTTTTGAACCGGTGATTGTAATTGAAATCAGAGGGCACCGTTGAACTCGTAGCACCGAGATTCTTATAATAGGACCATCACCTCGACTGTAGTAGGTCAAGGGTGAAATATTGAATTTGGGTTTTTTGTGAAAGAATAAAATAAAATAAAATTGTGTAACATTTTATTTTATTTGGAACACCAATGTGGATGTTGAGAGGTGGGGACCACCAGAACTAAACCACCCATGTGAGGTTATGGAGGTGGAGACCAGCAGGATTAAACTCCCATGTTGGTTATGGTGGTGGGGGGACCACTCGAGGCTAAAACCCCCTTGAACACCACTCTTTATGGGAGAAACCCCTCTTGAACTCCTCCACTTTATTTGTGCCACCCCCTGAATTAATTACTAACTGATCAATTAATTAATTAAGATAAGTTCAAATTATAGAAACAAATATAATAAATAACTTGTTCTATTATGTGGGACACTTTTCATTTTTGGTGGAAGTTTTGGGGAAATGGTTGGGAAGAGGAGAACTTGGAAGAACACATCTTCAACAATGAAGAACAACCTCCATCGAAGAGCGTTTATCCGATGAATGGGATCGGGATCAGAGGCATGCGGCGGGTGCGATGAATGTCAAAAACATTGACATCTCTCATTTACATCAACAATAAAATGATTGAGGTGTGTCTCTTAATTTGATCAATGTTAAATTCCCACTCACATTGAATAAACTTCCTTGATCCATATGCTACTGACCTAACGCGGAGGGCATGGGCCAAAGAAAGGTCGCCCGACCCCTCTGCAAGTCTTTTGGATATTTTGTGTGATCTTCGCAATGGTGAAGGCGACCGGTGTCGGCCGTTGGCACCAGTGGGACTCGAGAACCGTGACGAAGGTGATGAACAAAGGGCGTCCGGTCAAGCCGGTCACCGGTGAAGGCACGCAGCTCCGCCGCTCGTGGCCTCCGCCACACCGCGGCTGCTGCTTCACCACGACCTCCACATTCGGTGGCCTCCATTGACTCACTGACACCTCACTTTCACGGACACTACCACTAGCGGCCTCCACTGCCCGTGCCCTCTGCCACCCTTTTCCCACCACGCCGCTCGTGGCCTCCGCCTCCCCGCAACACCCACGACCTTCGCTGCCCCACGACACTCGCAGCCAGTCATGGATTTTATATTATGTGCAGCCTCTACACTGCCCAGGAAGGGCCACCCAATGTGGGCCAGGCTGGACTCAGCGGGTCGGGCCATGTCGGGCAGTGTCAGCCCGACCGGGTCAGACCAGACCCAGACCCACTTCGACAGATTTATGGTCTTTTGGCCATAACATTTGCACTGTACATCCATTTGATGAAACATCTATGGAACCGAATACCATGGAGTGAAATTTTCCCTTTGGTATACCCCACTAGGGTTTTGGATAAATTAGGGGAACGATCAGGTTGGATCGAAAATGAATCCAACTGGGCTCTTGAGACTAAAAGGCTAATAACTCACAAATCAGACATCCGATTGATACACCGTCTATTGCAATGAGACCCATATGACGTGGAGGTACATTGGGATACTTATTTGAGGAACTTCATGGTAGTTGGAGTATCGACCAATGGCTTGAGGTGAAAACCCTCCCAAAGACGAGCAAGCTTAGTGAGAGAACCACATAGCTAGTTGTGACTTGTGGAAGAGATCATTAGTGGGTCCATGATTAAGGGTACCACATGTAACTTCTCTATGATTCCATGCGGGACTACCCGAGAGATCTTGTGTGGGTTAGCACCTAGCGATCCTATGTGGGTCAGCACCTAGCAATCTTGTGTTGGTCAGCACCGAGCGATCCTGTGTGGGTCAGTACCGAGCGATCCTATGTGGGGCAGCACCTAGAGATCCTATGTGGGTCTGATGATGATTATAAATCCTTCATGGGTCTTCCATTTAATAGAGTAAGATGATTTATTTGTTATATCTAATCATCTCTACTACCGTGCCTAAGTTATACCTTGTGTGAGCTGAGTTTGTACCTATGTGGTACATTTCATCATGGTAATACCTTTGTGGTATTCTTCTTTGTGGAATACCTGAGTTGTATTTGCCTTCATGGTATTATTTATTTGTGGAACAGTTGAGCTTTGGGCTTGGATTTAGACTCTGTATTTTCCTCATGATTGAGATGGGTATACTTGATAACGTAGGTATATGTTTGGTCATATACCTATGTAGGGTTGTCAGTCATTTTCATGCTTTTTGGTTTAACCTTGGTGGATTTTGTGAGACCTTGAGGGTCTTGGGGTCCCTAATAAGTGTTGTTATACTCACCCCTGCACAAGCTATGCTCGTACGTCATTGTGTTTAATGGAGACGACAGACATCACTGACTGAGGACGAGTGTACCAGGACTTGAGGTGGCTCGGAGGTGGACCTTAGACGAGGTATACTGAAGAGATGACCGTACGAGATCTGTACCTACCCTTCAGGTAGGATCCTTGGTGGGTGATCGCAGGAGCTATTCTATTTTACCTGAACATTCAGTTTCAAGTACTTTCTAGTTGGGCTTGTATCCTGGACCCTTTTACTTACTGAACTCACTCTGTTTAATATTCATTTTACTTGATTTCGCATCTTGTTGTGTTCTTGGATTCATGTGTTTTCAGGTTATAAAGGCAATTCATTCCCAGTTTTAGGGAATACGCCTTCGGTGCTAGTCAATAGCCCCTAGCCTATGGAAGGTGGGTTTGGGGTAGTGACGGCACAGGCCCTGGGGGACGGGTCATGAAAAATTCTTATTAGAGGCTTCGGTTCTACTATAGAACATTGGACTCCGATATTTTTAATGACAATAGTGTTAAGTGTAGTGACTATGGTTATTAGTATAGGGAATCCAATGTTGGTGTGGTGGCCGACGTATCCATACACCAGGACCATAACTACTGATTTTTGACTCAGGGCATGAAAACATATATTGGGTGTGTGTTTTGAAGATTTTTTATTGTGATCTCTTAAGTCATCTCACCTGGTATAAAATTTTGACCATGGCACATCTGTTTCCTTTTTGGACACCTCCACACAGTGAGCTAGAAAGGGTTCTAGATATAGTACGCACTGGTAGACCACCGAGTGATGAGGGCTCGGTGCAGGTCCCTCTTCCAATGGAGGCACCAGTGGTACCATTACCCGTTGGCCCATCGATGTCACTGGACCTAGCAGTAGACGGTGTAGGTCGCTTGAGTGCGTTGCAAGAGTTCAAGAACAAGAGGCCACCCAGGTTCATGGGAGAGAAGGAACCACAGACGGCTGAGGATTGGCTGGAGGTCGTGGTGAGAGTTTTTCGACTCATAGGGACACCATCCAATCTCATGGTGATCCTTGCTGCCAGTCTTCTATAGGCAGAGCCAGTCATGCCAGGAGTGAGAAGTGTTACACATACAACAGGAAAGGTCACATGGCTCATGACTATTCGACCCACCCAACAGATGATCAGCAGAGAGTCGAAAGACTTCCTAGGAAGAGACAGAGATTCAACTAAGGAGGTCCGTAGGGAGTAGGTGGTCGTGGTAGAGGAGCTTCCATGCAGCTGTAAGTGGGAGATGATTCGAGATGTTATCGGCACCACCAGCAGGTGGTCCACCCCCACCACAGGGAGCAAGAGGATAGGGGTGCGCTCACCTCCAGGCAGCTGAGGCCTATGATAACGACACTCTGGAGATGATACGAGGTACCATCTATGCATACTTTAACATAGCTACTGTACATATAGACATAGGTTCCAGTCATTATTTTATTACCACTTCCCTTATTTGATCTTGGGGATTTCAATGGAGCCACTGGCTCGATCCTTACTGATGGAGGCTCTTATGGGAGGATATTCGATGATTACACACGGGTGCCGGCTGTGTGAGCTTACTCTAGGAGGTGAGAGATATATATGTGATCTCTTAGTAGCAGCGGCGAGGCCTTACGACGTCATCTTGGGTATGGACTGGTTATCTACATTCCATGCTCAGATAGAATGTATTAGGTGCAATGTGGGGTGTTTCCCCACGGATGGTACCCGGTTTACCTTCACCGGTGAGAAGGGATCATTTGCAGCACAAGATGAACTTAGCTGGAGGAGATTGTAGTCGATCACTAATCAGTTGGCTAGATTTACCCACATAACAGTTTGATGTGGAGAGTCTGAGTTATCCTGTAGTGGTGGACCACTACACAGATTCCTTCCCAGATGATGTTTCAGGTCTACTTCATCGCAAAGAGGTGGACTTTTACATTGAATTGAACCCTGGGATGACACCAATATCTACACCAGTGTATCAGATGTCTCCTGAAATGCTTCATGAGCTGCGGGTACAGTAGGAGGACTTACAGGGGAAGGGGTTCCTTCGCCCCAGTGTATCTCCTTGGGCATCCCCAATTCTATTCACCAAGAAAGCATATGGGTGCTTGAGGATTTTTTAATACTATCAGCACCTAAACCAGGTGTCCTTGCAGAACAAGTACCCACTCCCGAGGATTGACAACCTCTTTGATTAGCTGATGGGAGCACGATGGTTCTCGAAGATTGATCTCAAATCAGGATATCATCCACTGAGAGTACAAGATGAGGATGTGTAGAAGATGACTTTTAGATGTCGGTACAACCACTAGGAGTTCGTGGTTATGACATTAGATGTAACCAAAACTTTAGTAGTGTTCATGGGACTCATGAATAGGATCTTTGAGCCATACCTTGATCACTTTGTTGTAGTCTTCATCGACAACATTCTAATTTACTCGACTATAGAGGAGGAGCATGCCTATCATTTTCATGTAATACTGGACACAATATGAGATAACCATCATTATGTTAAGATCTGAAAGTTCTAGTTTTGGATATGATAGGATTACCTTCTAGGACCTGTCATATCGGAGGCTAGAGTTGCAGTAGATCCAATGAATATTGAGGCAGTACTTTCTTGGGAACCCCCCAGGAGTGTGATAGAGATACAAAGTTTTCTGGGTTTGTCCAGATACTACCGGAGACATTTTCTAGATTTATCTAGAGTTGGGGAACCTTTATCAGCATTTACAAAGAAGGGGAAACCCTTCATGTGTTGGATAGATTCCAACAGAGATTTCTGGAGTTGAGGCAGAGGCTGACTAGTGCCTCCATCTTGAGGCTTCTAGATTATGGAGTAGGGTACATAGTCTACTACAACACATATGGGAATGAGATTGGATGTGTCCTGATGCAGGAGCGAGCAGTGATCACATATGGTTCTTGACAGTTGAGACAGGCCAAGTAAAACTATGCAACCCATGACCTAGAGTTAGCAGCAGTGGTCTTCGCCTTGAAGATGATGTGACATTACTTGATGGGTGAGCGTTTTCTAGTGTACTCTGATCACAAGAGACTTAGGTATATCTTATCTCATAAGGACATGAACCGAGGACAATGGAGTTGACTTGAGTTCCTCCAGGACTATCAGTCCAAGATAGTCTATCATCATGGGAAGGGTAATGTTGTAGCAGATCAACTCATCAGTAGATCAGGTAAACAGCTTCTAGGTGAGGCGAGGAAGAAACTGGCCACTTTGTAGATATCCTTTGTGGATTGGGATGGATCGGATTTTCTTCAGTCTCTTATAGTCACTCCCCCACTTTTTCAGCGAGTCAGGGAGGCACATCGTGGTGATGCTGACTGTGAGGCTCGACATGCTCAGATATCAACTGGACAGGCACCTGATGGATTTTCTAAAGGCGAGGAGAGTTTCATCCTCTTCAGAGGATGTACCATGGTACCTGTGTTACTTCAGGAGGATGTGCTGCGAGAGTTCCACACATACCCTATAATGGTACATCCTGGAGTGGCGAACTTGTACCAGGATCTTCGACGATAACACTGGTGGCAGGGAATAAAGAAAAAATCAATATATGTTTTCTCTTGGTGCCTCACTTTTCAGCATGTGAATGTAGAGCATCATGTACCAGTAGAATTAATTAAGACATTAGTGTTCCTAGAGTGGAAGTGTGATGGGATATACATGAACTTCATGATAGGACTTCCATGTACATCGAGAGGTCATGACTCTATCTAGGTGATTGTTAACCGACTCACCAAGTCGGCCCACGTCCTACCGATTAGAGAGGAGGGTTCGGTAGAGATCTTGGGATGCCTCAATGTTTAAGAGATTGTGTGTCTATATGGAGTACTCTCTATGATTGTTTCGGATCATGATACACGTTTTAATTCCCAGATATAGAAGGGGTTGTAGGAGGCTTTCGGGACATAGCTTCATTTGAGCACCACCATCCATCCTCAGACGGATTTCCAGACTGAGCGGACATTTTAGACCATTGAGGACATGATGCGTTCTTGCGTCCTGAACTTCGGTCATATCTGTGAGGGTCACTTGTCTTTGGTGGAGTTTTTAAACAACAATAGATATCACTCCACCATTGGGATGGCACATTTTGAGACATTGTATAAGTGACCTTGCAGATCACATTTGTGTTGGACTGACCTAGGGGAGTCAACAATCGTGGGACCAGAGATTGTACGAGCTTCCACAGAGAAGGTGCATATCATCTAAAAGTGGATGAAGACTACATAGAGAAGGTATAAGTCGTATGCTGATAGGAGATAGAGACCTCTGGAGTTCAAGTATGGAGACCACGTCTTTCTACGGGTCTCACCTCGATAAGGTTTGCGGAGATTTGGCTGAGGTGGAAATTTATCTCCGAGGTTCATTGGACCCCTTCAAGTCCTCATCAGTGTTGGTGAGGTGCTTACCTCTTAGCTCTTCCACCTCAGTTGCACCAGGTGCACGACGTCTTCCACATGTACCAACTGAGGAGATACGTGCACGACCCTTTTCACATCATCAACCATGGTGTGATGGACATCGACGATGGGGAAACTTTTACAGAGGATCCATTAGAAAATAAGGATCGATAGGAGCGGGTCCTTCGTGGGTGGTTGATAGCTCTGGTGTACATTCATTGACAGTACAAGAACCTCCAGAAGTGAAAATGGGAGCAGGAGGTTCAGATTCGGGCTCAGTACCCCCACTTGTTCCCTTAGTTTGAGTTGTGTCTTATGGGTTCACAAGTCTCTAAGGTGGGGAGAATATAAAGACCCATAATTTCCATGTATTTATATATATATATATATATATGTGGGAGTTTTACAAGTTCTTGAAAACTGACGGTGTGTGATTCCGAATCCGGTGTGCCTGGAATGAAAACTTGAACTTGTTTTCAGGTATATTTAGTTAATGTACGAGTATGTTTTTGTAACATTTTAACTGGTGCTGAGAATTGAAATATGAGGGCATCGTTGAACTTGTAGCACCGTTGTTACCATAATTGGACCTTCACCTCAACTGCAGTAGGTCGAGGGTGAAAGATAGAATTTGGGTTTTTCATGAAAGAATAAAATAAAATAAATTTTTGTTACATTTTATTTTATTTGGAACTCCCATGTGGATGTTGAGAGGGTGGGGACCACCAGAACCAAACCTCCCATGTTGGGTGATGGAGGTGGGGACCACGGGGATTAACCTCCCTCGTATGTTATGGGGTGGGGACCACCTGAGGCTAAAACCCCCTTGAACTCCCCTCTTTCTGGGAGAAAACACTCTTGATCTCCTCCAATTTATTTGTGCCACCCCCTTAATTAATTACCAACTCATCAATTAATTAATTAAGCTAATTTGAAATTTTTCCAACTAACATAAGAGCTACTTTTTCTATTATGTGGTATACTTTTTATTTTGGGTTTAATTGAGAGGAAAGGGTTGGTAAGTTGATATCTTGGAAGAACACATCTTTAACAACGAGGAACCACCTCCATCGAAGAGCATTTATCAGACAAACGATATCGGGATCAGAGGTGTGTTGTGGGTGTGATGAATGTCGACAACTTCAACTTCTCTCATCAATTTAAACAATCAAATGAGGTAGGGGTGTGTCTTAATTTGATCAATGTTAAATTACCTCTCACATTTAATCATCTTCCTTGGTCCATTTGTTACCGCCCTTACGTGGATGGTACAAGCTAAACAAACATGACCCGACCCCTCAGTATGTCTTGTGGATATTTTGTGTGATCTTCGCGATGGTGATGGTGACCGGTGCCGGCAGTTGTCACCGATAAAACTCGAGAACCGCGATGAAGGCATTGAACGAAGGGCGGCCGGTCAGGCCGACCACCGACGCAGGCACGACGTTCTGCCGCCCGCGGCCTCTGCTGCACCGTGGCTTTTGGTGCCCCATGGCGCTCCCCCCCCCCCTGCGGCCCCCGCACTTCTATGGCCTTCACTGGCCGTGGAATACGCTGCTTCACGGCCACCACGTCGTCATGACCTTTGCTACCTCAGGTCCCCCATACCACCCACAGCCTCTGCCTCCCCATGGCCATCTTGCCGCCTGTGGCCTCTGCCGCCCCATGACCACTATTCCGCCTACGGACTCAGTCACCTCGCGGCACCCGCAGCCTCCACCGCCCCGCAATGCCTACAGCCACCCACGGCCTTCATGATCCGTGTGGCCTCCGCGCCACCTAGGCCGGGCCGCCCAGTGTGGGCCAGGTCTACCCAGACTGGGTCGGACAGGACCCAGACCCACTTCCCCCCATTTACACTCTGTTGTCCACAACTTTGGCACCAGACGTCTGTTTGACAAACCGTCTACTACACCATAAACCATTGAGCGAAGTGGTCCTTTTGGTATACCACACTAATGTTATGGATAATTTTGGGGAATGGTTGGGTTGTATCGAGCACGAATCCAACCGGTCTCGCAGGACTAAAAGGCTAATAACTCACAAGATGAGTGTCAGATTGACCCACCATCTATTGCGATGAGATCCCTATGACGTGGTTGTCCTTTAGGAATCTTCTTCGTGGGAATTCATGGTATTTGATGTATCAACCATTGTCTTGAGGAGAAGACCCTCCTGGAAATGAGAAAGCTTAGGGAGGGAACCCAGTAGCTGACTGTGATTTGATGAAGGGATCCGTCATGGTTCCGTTATTGAGAGTCCCACATGGAACCGCTCTAGGATTCCATGTGGGACTACCCAAGCGATCCTATGAGGGTTAAAACTAAGCGATACTATTTGGGTCAGCACCTAGAGATCCTATGTGGGTCAGCACCAAGTGATCCTATGTTGGTCAGCACCGAGCGATCCTGTACGGGTCAGCACCGAGCGATCATGTGTGAGTCACTACCTATAGATCCTATGTGGGTCTGACGATGATTAGAGATCTTTTATGGGCTTGAAACTTAACAGAGTAAGATGATTCAGGTGTTCCATATAATCATCTCTACTATTGTACCTATGTTATACCTGGTGTGAGCTGAGTTCATACATGTGTGGTACTTTTCATCGTGGTAATACCATGATGGTATTCTTCTGTGTGGCATACCTGAATGGTACTTGCCTTCATGGAATTATTTCCTTTGTGGAATAGTTGAGATTTGGGCTTTGAGTTGGATTCTGTATTTTCCTCATGATTAATAGGGGTATACTTGAGAACATAGTTATATGTATGGGCATATAACTAAGTATGGTTGTTAGTTGATTTCATGTTGTGTGGTTTAACCATGGTGGATTGTTTGAGAACTTTAGGGTCTCATGGTACCTACTGAGTATTGTTATAGTCACCCCCGCACGGGCTATGCTTGCACAACATTGTGTTTAGTGCAAACAATGGACAATACTGACTGAGGAAGAAAGTACCGGGACTGGAGGTAGCTCGGAGGTGGACCTTAGATGAGGCGTACTGCAAAGATGACCGTACGAGAGCTATACCAACAATTCAGGTAGGATCTATGGCGGTTTATCGCCTAAGATGTTCTAGTTTACTTGAAATTTCAATTTCATGTGCTTTCTAGTTGGGGATGTATTCTTTCCTCTTTTACATACTATACTAACTCTGTTTACTATTCTGTTTACTTGAGTTCTTATCATGATGTGTGCTTGGATTCATGTGTTTATAGGTTATAAAAGAAATGCATTCCAAGTTTTATGGAATATTACTTTAGTGCTAGTCGCCAGCCCCTAGCCTATGAAAGTCAGGCTTGGGGTAGACACAGCACGGGCCCCAGGGGACGGGTCGTGACAGGTACCAAGGAAAAGTGACTCAATAACAAGTTAATATTTTTGAAAATTATACGGTTGAGTAAATAAATACCCTTAATATGTTCATGATGTTGAGAAATAAATTTTCCAATAATGAAATGATTGATTTTGATAATGTAATTTGATATAACTTACTATGTTGGATATAAATAATGGAATGCCGACAAAGTGGTAGAGTCTAAACCTTTTTGGACATAAGGAATATATCCAAATTCCTATGTTTTACATAATTAATAGGGAATAATTAACGTATTAAATAATGTTTTATTGTAATTCATGTTATTAACATGCTTCAAGAGAATACAAGTAGAATTTACTCACATGTTTGTATGTTGTGATTAAGAGCCACATAATTTTGTTTAATTAGTTCATTATGAAATTAAGTGAACTTATTTCTACAGTGTTTGATCACTATATTTTGGAAAAGTTAACCATTTATTAAATTGTTTAATTTCATCTTTGGACAAGTTTTTAGATATTATTTAACCCTATGATACTGCATGTTCCATGCAATGATGTAGGAATAGTTAAAGGCACAACTGAATGATAAGAGTGTGTTTATAGATACATATCATGTTCTGATATTTCCTTATACTATAGTGTTAATTAATTTCTCAACTTTATGGAATGGATCATGAATCAAAATAATTTATCCTAGTACCTTATTTTCCAGAATGGGATTTTCACAAAGGAATTTTCTAGTATCAACCTTTTTCTTGGAGTGCAATTTCAAATAGGAATGACAAAATTTATTGAAGGAAGGGAGAATATAACACCCAAAGTATTATAAAATATATTTAATTTATAATGTAATTCATACAACACTGAGTTTCTATGAAAAGATAATTTGTTATTATAATTATTTATAAAGGATAGTTATAACATAGCCATTAAACATAAATTTTCTACTTCTCTGAATTGAATTTTGAAAAACAGACATACACAGTTCTGATAAATAATATATTTAGAGTTTAATAGGATCAAATTATTTTATTGATGAATAGTATCTTGACCCTTTGAATAATATTTTTATGTTCATGAATAGTAATATGACCCTTACGAATAGTAAATTGACCAAATTAATAGTGACCTCACTCATGAATGTATAAATAAAATGTAGGCATATTAAAAATGAACATATGATATAATTATATCATAGTACAAGTAAATAAATATTTTAATTATTTTAATTAAGTGTTGGAATGATTGTATGAAATAAATAGTAAAATTAAAAATTTATAATTAATTTAATTATATAATATTTAATTTAGTTTCACAAAAAATATTTATTTAATAATTTTTTGTTATCTTCTAGTTATAAGATACTTTTTTGGGGCCATAGTTAATTTTTGAAAGTGTCATAAAAACATTTATAATATTAAAATTAGTATTTTTCATATAAATGATTATTTTAAATAAAATTTTAATTTCCCATATTTAGAAAATTAATTTCATAAAATGGACTTGATTTTTGATTTATATGTTTCAAAAAATGGTTTGGCTGAATTTTTTGGATTTTTCTAAAATTCAAGATTTTTTGTAAATATTAAAATATGATCATTTATGATAAATGATAAACACACGATTTATTGAGTCGTAGATGATGTTTGTGAAATATAAGAACCCTTGAAGGGAAATGGAATAATTTTTTTAAATTATTCAGTAATAAGAACCAACATTTTTGTTGTATTGAGAAAAATAAAAAAAATAATGAATAAAATAATGAGAATCCCCCCTCTCCTCCACTATAAATACCACCCCATCACCTCATAGATTCCAATATTTTTGAATTGTAAAATTTCATCTCAAACCTCATCCAATGACACTTCCCCACATCCAAGAGCTCTCAGTCTTAACAAAATACCAGAGTAAATCCACCTAAGGAGGTTCTCAAGGAGGGGTATTGAAGAGGTAAAATCCTCTTCTTTTTCCTTTTAATTTATTTTCCAGATCTTTTTTTATTATTATCACCTCACCTCCTCTGTCATTAAGATAATTATAAATCTATATTCAAATATATATTTTAATTGTTTCATTTAAATGGAAAATCTTTACTCAAACTCCTTTCTCTATCTCTTTTATTTTTTTAAAATGAAATCATCATCTGGGAGGTGCTGATTTACAACCATCATTGATCACAGGTATTTGTTCTTCAATTTTTCCTTCACAGATGGTAATGAAATCATTTTTATGGTAAAAATGGGATATAATATAGGTATTAAAGTCTTTATTATGTTCTTTATGTAAAATATTTACAAAATACTAAATTCTAAAACAAAATTAGTTAATTAGGATCATTAATCATCACAATAAAGCAAACAATTATGCCTAAATGTATTATCTAATGGTTTATCATCATACAATATATAAAATTATATATATAAAAATTTAAAAAAAATTATTTTCATTAATATCATATAAATTCAATTATTGATAATTATACTCATTTCACATGAACTTGTATACTCATATACAACTATACTGATCATGAAACCAAGGAAATGAACACTCCTGGGCAATAAAATAGTATTTTATAACTCCAAAATAGGCCATAAATTAACTTAATAAAAATATAATGAATCAATTACATATATATAAAGTTATGAATTCATTAATTAATGAATTAAATTTAGTTATTTAGGAAATTAAGGTCAAGTTCAGCACACATTTTGACATAAGGTAAGAGTTTACTCATCTCACTTCCATTTTTTTGAGATATTTCTTATTACCCACTATTTAATATATATGTTGTATGTATAGTTCAATTTGATGAATCATACAATTAATCTAGTTCTATTTATGGTATTAAATGTAAAATCTTGATGATTATTTATTTTGGGGCATAAGATTCATTTTATTACAATGTGGTAAAGGATTCTACCCAAACAAACATTTTTTCCTTCAGGTTTCTCTTTCTCTGTCTTTACTCAAATGCAATGATTATATTTTTTTTATTTCTACTAAATTCTATGAATATGTTAGAAAATAATATATCCAGAACATATCAAATTTGTTTTATGGGCATATACATGTCTTAAAAAGGTTCACTTCTCAATTCTTCCGGATAAAGAATCCCAATTTCAGAGAACTTCTCGATTTCATAATAATTTTAAATTGCAATCAAAACTCAGTTTTAAGCCACAATTATTTTTATAAATTCAATAATTTTATCATGGAAAGATGTCTTGGTACATTTTTTATTTTATGAAAACAAACAATATTAATTTTAAAAAATCCCTTTAATATTTTCCTTAAACCATACCAAAATGTCTTCTTGCGAAAGTTTCATAAAAACTATTGTTACATGAGGTCACTTCAATGGTGAATCATTTATGTCTAAAATATTATTTTAATTTTATTCCATTTTTTCTATGATATACATGTTTACAATCTAATTTTATGAGAAATACAATTGATTTTCGAAAATAACTCTTCATCGCAAATTAAAAAAGGGTTTTTTCATCTCAATTTTACACTTGTGAGATATATTCTTGTTCACCAATTATTCCTTAAATGTGGTGTATTTAATTTCCTTTTATGAAGGAAGTCATAGTTTATATTTTTATTATTTTATTATATTTAATTCATTCATATGTATTATGCTTTAAATTTTTTAATGTGGTATGGAACCCTTCAAAATGTTTATAGATTATTTTACTCAAAGAATTTATCAATGATTTTATAATATTATTTTAATATATTATTATTATTAAAATATTTAATATTTCTATGAGAATATAAGAATTAAATTTACCTTTTTTAGACATATTATGAATGCATTGGACTTAGAAAATTATGGTTAGGCTCTCTATATCACCTCGATGCATCAGTAGGTCTCATGAGACAAAACAGAAAATGGATTTTGGATGAGACATTACCATTTATTTTTAGAATTCTTATTCAAGGACTATATGATAGAATTGTGATGTCTAGATTATTAATAAAAAATTAATTATATTATTAATTCATTAATCGGGCAATTATTCAACTAGTAGAATATCCATGGTGAAGTTTCATGTGATTGTTTATATGGAATTATTTATTCCAATTTCATCCCTACTATATTTATCTCAATATAATTTTCAATGGCATGTTTAATTATAGTTATTCAACACACCTTATTGTTTTTGTTATAGATTACACTATATTAAAAACCCTTACTCATCATCTTAGCTCACCCATTTCTTATGTCTCCTTTCCCCAGGTTATAAAAAAGAAAACATTGAATAATAATTCAAGGATACTATTTGTTTAATTTCATATTGTATAATGTTTTACTTTATTTTCCCAATGTATTATGGGTATAATGAGTTCAATATGGTCTTCCAAGACTACTAAAATGTTTAGTCCTTCTGGATTTGATTCCTTTTAATCATTCGAATGTAATAAAATATAGAATCAGCTCTGAGATTTCGGGGTTGGGACGTAACAATCTTGGAAACACTGCCAAATCTTAAACATGGATAAGTATTTTGGGGATGGCTTTTTTTAGGGTTCTGTTGATCAAAATGGCTTGATTGGTGTGAATTACTAAGCGGTTGGAGGGTGTATTTATAATTGAGGAGGAGTGACATTTTTTTAAATACAAAACACTTTTTAATAATGGGAAGTCACTATCACCCAAAATACCTAAAAACAGTATAAATAATGCAGTGTTTGAATGCTATGGTCAATAAAAACCTCTAAAAATAAAAATATATAGGTTTTAGGAATGTTGTTCCCTTATCCTCTATGTTAACTTACTTTATATCATCTTTTTTCACCTAAATAACTAGTTTTTTATCCTCCGTAATTAGTCCTTCAATAATAAAATAAAATTATCCATATTATATTTTTTGGACCTTATAATTATAAATATAAAATAAAATTTATCAAAAGAAATATTTATGTGGAAAATAAATTTTAAGGGAAACACATGTTATACAAAAAATCACATTTTAACCTTAACCACGTTAATTAATTTTTACTATTTTTACTAATCATTATAAAAAAATTAAGTTGACGTTATTTCCATAATTAATTATTCCTATTCAAAATAAGGAATCAATTTTATTAAATTCCATTCATAAAGGTTGTAGAATATATTTTAAAACAAACCCACAAATCGTGTTAAAAACTGTTTTTCATTAAATTAATTTTTCAACTATTATATGATCTTGTATTAACTATATGTTCGATAATCAGCATTAAATTTATTTAATTTACTATATTTAGATATATAATTATAAAAACCTAGCTAAATACAGAATATTGAATTTTTATATTTATTAATATTTATGAATAAGATATTATTTTTACAATAAATGGGATTATTTTTTCTGATATCATACTCAACATGAAATAAAGGGTTTCTTTGAAATCTTACGTTTCACACAACATTGAGTTATTATGAGAAATAATAAAATATTATAATATTATTATTTTAAATGTTATTTGAAACATACCCATTGTATTGGAGTGAAAGAAAAAAACTTTCTATATTATTATTATACATATTTGTTAAATGTTTTAACATTAATCCAGTCAAATTTAGAGGCATTAAATGAGAATGAATGCAGTTTTAACCATTAATACTCCAATAGTTTTTAAAGGAAGTTTTATCTCCTTTTGATGGAAAAATCTATTTAAATCTAGTTTTTTGTCACTTTTATATGTTCTATTGTACAAAATAAACATCATCATTAGAATCAAGACATAAAAATTTACTTTGGGACTGTTTTTGGTATTTTTTCCGATAATGTTCATTATTTAATGAATAGTGAAAAATATAGCATTCTAAGTCAAAACCTTCCGTTAATCTAATTTATTTATATATTTATATTTTCCTTATAATTGTTTTTAAAGGGTAATTAGATTATGATTTTATCATTAAACCAATGTTTTTATTGTATGAAATTTCATTTTAAAATTAGACAAAAACACATGTCAATCTTTTGAAAGTTTTTACTTCATAAAAAAACAATTTTTGGTTTTGACAATGGGTATTAATTTTAAATTAATTTCTGAAACTTCATTGTTTTGAATTTGTAAAAATGGATTCCATATTGGGAATCATGAGGTACAAATTTTATTAATGGGTAACTTTTATTTTTAGACATTATTAATAGTAACTTCAGTAAATGTTTTATTTACCATGGTTAAAGGGTACATCAAGTAAATAATTGTAAAAAATAATATTATAATAATGTTAAATTACCCTATCACATGTTATAATCATATTTTATGATATTTTTATGACCATTATAATCCTGGTGTTGATTTTAGGACCCCATGGATCCACTTGTGTTTGAAAATGACACTTAATTACTTTTAATTTAAAGATTAAAAAAATATATCATAAACATATATCCTTTAATAAAAAAAGTTTTATATGGGTTTATATAATAGATATCTTTGACTATAAATAGTATTTAGAAATATAAAAATATTTCCTTCATCATTACATTTTATTTATAATTTTTAGACGTCATATAAATAATTTTATTTATGACACAATGATGATGTAGTGACTACCTTATTAATGAATGATTTAAATAAATGAGATTATAATTATTAAAATAAATATATTTCTAAACTTTTTATGCCATCCAAGAATTTTATGGAGGATTATTAATTTTTATATTTGAATTAAGTAATTTCTTTCAAAATAATCAAGTTATTATGGATTTTTTAAAAGTCCGGATATGCATAGTATAAAAATTGACATAAATGAGATTTTTTTAAAAAAAATATTATTTTATTAAATGATATAAGAGTAATAAAATATAAGATTCATCAAAATGACTTATATAATGTTGAAATTTTCATTAAATAACCACTTGAGGTTCAATATGAAATTTATAGTAACTATATTAACCTTATAGTATGAATACACAAGAAGACATGGTAAGAGTTAAATTAGTTAACTAAGGGTTAAAGGTAAAAGATAAGGATAAATTTGCGATCTAGTCTTGTCTAAAACCTATTGGTTGATATTTTTTAGACCCAAAATAATCTTATATATGAAATAAATTACATATTTACCATTTGAAATCGAAAATAATTTTATAATAAACTAATATTTCAATACCTTTCTAAAGTTCCCCTCCTCCCTCTTATAAAAGGGCATAACCTCAAACCCTTACTCACACATCTAAAGCCCCTTTTTTCATCCAAATTCTTCCCAAAAATGCTCAAAACATCCCTATATTTCTTCTATAATCCTTAATTTATGCAGAATACAATTCAATAAATCCGTTTAGCTCAAATCAAAGGGAGTTACATGTTTTAGAGGTAACGTCTTCTCTATAGTTCCTTTCCATTATTTTACTTCTTCACTATATATTCTATTATTATTATTCGATTACATAACAACACCAGTATCAATAATATACTATAATTTTGTTATTAGAAGGATTATATATACACTAACACACATCTCCATCTAATGAATAAAAAAATATTGTTTCTGTGTTCGGTGAACTGCTTCCTCACAAAACGATAATTGTTCAATTTTCCCTTATCACCTCTCATGGTGGCCATTAAGATGATACTATATTTATATATGAAATATATTATATTTATACTTCCTCTATTATTATTTTTTATCTAAATTATACCATTTATGATTTCCATAATGTGTAAATATGATAATTTCATTTTAGAAAGTGCATACTACCTCCCCCTCAATGTGATATGACTTGTTCATGCCATACATGAAACATATAAAGGATGTAATTAATTAACATATATATCATATATAAAATATGATATTATAATTGAATTATAACATCCATATGTATCATTAAGTTTCTATTCCATTAAATATGAAAAATAAATTAAAGTAGCTTTCATGCGTACGTACGGCTTACCATCTCCCTGAACAGTGCATTTCAATTCTTATATCCAAATGTTATGGAATTTTTTAAATAAATATATAATGGATATAAATACATATATAAATTATATATATGATACATCAATCATGAATATCATTCTTGAGATAATGGAAATTTGGCCATAAGAACAATTTTTAATTATAACCAGTTCATTTTGGACTCAAGTACTAAATATCGACGAAACAACCGATATTAACTTAAAAAATTATGTAATATTAGTAACATGGTAATAAGTTATATAAATAGAAAAATAAACTTTAAAAAGGTTCTAAATAAAGTCTATGTTAACTTATGTTTATTATCTAGGAATAATTAGGAACTTACGTGTTGAATGCGACTGAAGGTAAGGGGTATCGTCTCAATCTCCTTTCATTCATGAATATTTTGATTTATACACGACTTTATTTTATGCAGTGTATGAACTCCTTTGAATTTTAATTTCATTCAAATGGAATATTTTTTCTACGAATCATTTTACTAAATTAAAAAAAATATTGTTTCTTTTTAATGTAAGTAGTGACCACAACCTTTCCGTCGCCACGAGCATTATTTCATATTTGTCTTCCTTGACAAGCCATAATGTTTTTAAAAGTAAAATAAATACCATATATCCTTTTATGTATTTTGGTATTGAAAATGGTTTTTAGAAAGCATTTATTAATTAAATATCTTGAAATTATAGGTTGTGATTTCAATGTGGAAATGTTAGCTTTCCATTATACTAGTTTTATGTGTTATGAATATGTTATATTTCTTGGAAATTATTTATGTATATAGGTGGTTCTATGATAAAACTAGGGCAGGTGATCCCATGATATCTTTCTAATGCATTGGGTAATGTGATAGATGAAAATTTTAATGTTTCTACTAAGACATTTTTAGGAAAATAGTGTGTTTGGTATTCTAAAACGTAACTCCCAATATCGCAGTGAGAGCTACAATGTGTGTATGTTATAGATCCTACAAGTTACGTTTATGGTTTATGATTTCTACATTCTACTGCTAAATATTATGATTTCATGAGGTATATTATAGATCTTATGATATATGAGTAAAAATTATTATTTCATTGTTTTTATGAATTGATGGACTAATTTTTTTTCTATATTTTATAACCCTTACTAACAATTTTATTCTCATACCATGTTTTTGAAATGTTTTTCACAGGGTTAAAGGAAGGGTAAATGAATGGAATAAATCAAGAAGATTTATATCAAAAAAATATTTCTTGTTTTATTTAAGGATTTTTATTGTTGAAAAAATTTGGTTATAATAAAACTGTCTATTTTGTAATATTTGAGATGTAATGTAATAGTTATGGCCTATTTCTATAAAAATCTAAACATGAAATGATCCCCAATTTTAATTCATGATCTAAATCAATATTAAGTAATGTTTTAAGGATGGGGACTTATAATAATCCAAAAAATTTATTTAAATAATTCATTGTTAAATATTATTTTAATTTATTAGAAGGATAAACATTATTCCATTTAAAAAATATAATTTTCTAAAAACAAATATTCAATAAAGTACCCCGTTTACCTCTAAATGAACAAAATATTAATTTCTATGAAATTTATAATTAATCTATTTTTAATTATACATATTATTAATAATAATTATGAATAATAGGGAGAAGAGTTAAATACTCTATTTCTATATTCATAAAAGATTATTTCTAAGGGAGAATTTAAAAAAATAGGCTTATTTTTTCTATGTATGCTCATAATTGATTATTATCATATAATATTAGATTTTTCCCATAAAATTTTAAAAATTTAATATTATTATAGTTTTATTAAAATTGAATTTTCACTTAGTATAATTGAGGATCCGTTATTAAAATTATGATAATTATCATTCAAAAAATGACGTGTTTCAAGAGTTGAGATGCATGTATTAATGTGGGAGTCCATTTTCACATGTCCACCATGTAATTTTTCACTTATGGATTGAGTTCACTAAAAAAATAACTTTATCATGTGGTATAATGTTAGGATGTTTTTATTTTAGTAGATTATTTTTTTGATATGTATTGAATGAGAAGTAATTTGGATAAATAATTTCATAGGATAAAAACAAATCCAGAGGGGAAAATTGAAGTTATATATGTTATTTTAAAGAAGATGAATTTGGTTTCAATCATATTTTGAATTATTTGAGAAGCCCCTATATTTTTTTAAGTTGTAATTGGTACTTGTATTTGGATAATTGGATTATTTTATTACCTATGTAATGGTTACTTCATATATATCCATGATGTATAAGGGTACATAATTATTTAGACTAACTACATAATAGTATTACATTACACAATATAAATAAAAATAAGAAATTATGGTACCTACATAATGATAATATATGAATATATCTATCTATATAAAGGTGAACAAGGAACTATGGAAATTTATTGAGGGAAAACATGATATTATTTAAATGTATTTTGTTGATTTTTTATGGGTATATCTGTGTTTTAAAGGAATACATAAGGGTAATGGGATAATTTCAATAAATACATAAGGGTGCACCACCAAATACAAATAGGTAATTAAAGAACTTCAACATCAATCAAATGATGAATACGAGTAATGTAAATGACATTCTTGAATAAAAATGAAAATATAAAGGAAAAGTGAGAATTGTATTACCTATATAAAAGTTATATGCATAAAAAATTACCAATGGTAGTTTAAGAACCAGTGGATAAGGATGGTTGAATCTGTGGATTTTTTTCTAAAGGTACTAATTTTAGATGTTGTATCAAGGTAACGTGAGACGTGGATTGTCTATGTGATGATCTGTAGTTTTCTACACATGGTCAGTTGCTCTGCATAGCGAGGCAGTAATGGTTAGTTGAATTTACATCATACAGTTAATACAACATGGTTGACCGATTTAGATATACAGTTAGACATGATTTGGGCAGATGATATCATCACATGATCTCTTCACATGGTTGATCTATCTCAAAGTAGGTTTTTATATTTTGGATAATATAAATAAATTGGATGATTTTCATTTTCTATTATTCAATGATTTTTCATCATGATCATGGAATGTGTTTCAAGAAATATTGAAGGAATATTGAGATGGTTTTATGTTACAACCTATATGTATATATATACAAAATACATATTTCTATCCATGTGTAAAATATTAAATGATTTAAATGGTTTTAATGGATTGGTATTAATGGTGAAGGTAAATTTTATTTTCTTAGTATAACATAGAGTTACAAATCATAAAATAAATCTGTATTTTAATAATTATTATTTCCATGGGTTTTAGAGTGACTATGGAGCATGGAAATTTAAATATAATTTTAGGGTTCTTGGTCTATGTTTTCAATAGATTTCATCGAAGATAATTAACTTAGTTTTAAATTATTTTAAAGATAAAGGCTCAAGATTTTAAAATCTCCCAAAAATAAGATATAGGCAGTTAAAGTTTTGGAATCAATTGAAGAAATATTTTTAAGAACCTATAAAGTGATAAAAACCTCTTGAAATAGGTTATTTTCATGAGTTATGCACATTTAGACAAACCCTATGCCAAGCCATATGAGGGAAGTATTGAGGTAGTTATAGGTGAATAAATAGAGCATGGTTTGGAAAACTTAGTAGCCAAACCATGAAGACCATTACAAAGATAGAAAATGAAAATTTTACCTCTATTTAATTTAAGGTACTATCTCTTTTGTTTTCTATCCCATGCACAACACCTCTTATCTCATTGAAGTTTCATCCATGCCTAAAGCTATGGATTCAGGAATCTCTCTTTTCTATATGACAATCAATTAGTTGTTGGTATATTTAGATGTGTTTTGGTAGGATATCCATTCATCTTATAATTTTATTCATTTAATTTCATATTGAGGGGGTTATTTTGGTGTGAGATCATAATTCCTATTTACTAGGAATTTTTCTATTTTCTTTATTTCTTCTGTTCTAGCCCATATTAGTGGCTAGCAACAAACATGAAGTCAACTACTGAGCTGAGGTGGATGATATTTTTTTTTTCCAAAAATGAATTGGTGTTTATATATTGTGATATTATGCCACACATTTTATTTTACATGAAATTCTTATTTAATATATTTTTTATTAAATTAAATGTGTAGGATTTTCCTATATTACTCATGTGACCCATTTATATATCATTAAAGGCAAAGTAAAATAATTTGAACCACCCCTAGTTGTGTTGTTACGTTGAATAAAACCCCCATGGGTGGCCTATGTATTAGAATCACCTATTAAGGTGTGTTATTTACCACTTTCTTATAAGAAGAAAAAATGAATCTATTTAAGTGAAAATGAATTAAATTAAGAAGTTAATGGAAGACCATGTACCTACTCCATTACCCTTGTCTTTATTTCATACGATTGAGGTGTTGTTCAACTTAAAATTTCCAATTGAGATAAATGGGATGATCCATGAATTGATATGCCTTCCATGAATACACTATGTTTTGATTCACCTTATTAGGTGAGTAAAATGATTATTTATAAATGTAACAGAGAGTTGAATTAAATGTGAAATTAAATGGTATGGTTAGTCATTGGGCCCATGACCATTCATACATTTATGCTAGGAGTGAAACATAAGTTCCAACTGGAAATGCCATGGATTGAATTTTAAGGTTTATTTTATTAAATGAATCATAAATAAATTTATCATGTGTCTTGGATAACACGTGGGTTCTCATATAAACACCATGGAAGTAATAACATGGAATCTAGATTATATGCATATGAGTGATACTTCTGATCCCTTTTAGGACTACTAAGGATGGAATCATTTGGTATATCATTACATACGATACGAGTGATACTTGTAATCCCTATGAAGAATGAAAATGGTATACATAAATTTTATATAATTATATATTATACAAGTGACACTTGGTCTCCCTTTGGGGATATAAAATGAGGGACTCAAAGGGAGGTGGATTTATACCAATCCTAGAGTGATATCATGGTTCCTATCAGGAATGGATAGAAAGGGCTTGAAATGTGATTGGTTTGTGTTATACTTGGAGAAATACCTAGGTACCAAATTATGAATTCCAAGGAAGGGCTCAATATTCTTATAATCATAAGGAATTAACTATTTGATGAGTCTTACAAGCCATAAAATAAGCCCTGTTTTTGTATGTTCCTTGATTTTTTGGATGGCATTAAAATAAATATCATTATATAATTTGATTCAGGGGGGAAAATTGGTCCATAAGCTAGTTTCTAAGACATTATTATAAATTAAGTCATGAATGATTGATAACTTGAATATATTCCAACATAGGTTGATATAGGTAGTAGAGGAAAATCTATTCATGGGAACCCATTCCTCTATTGGGATTTTATATACCACACTTCATTTACACATTTTATTGATACATGTACACTATTTATTAAAAAAATTCATGGAGTAGATAGAACTAAATTTTTTTAGTGATTCCCAAATGAGTATATCTCGCAATCTATTCAGGTCGTCATTGGGTGCCCAGAAAAACATAATGGATGCTGGTAGGGACAAGGTAAATCAATCAAAAATGGATGTTTGATTACTTTTATTGCATGGTTTACAAGGGAAGAAGATAGATACTATACTCTGGATTCTACTAAAGATAGGCTTGGGTATTTTTTTCATTTTTTATATAATCTTTTATATTATTTTTCCCCTAGATCCCATATATTTCCATATTTGTATTTCATTCCATGATTATCATTTTTGTATATGTAATTGATTGATGTTTACTCTTCCACTGTTCAGTTATATCTTATGATTACACTATTGATTGATATTATTATATTATTGTTCTATGCACTGATCAAGAGGGTATATGGTCAATACTATTCCACCATGGACCATCACTACAAGTCAAGAGCATGTGGAATTTCTGGAGTTGTGCTTGATGTCATGTGGCCAACTACGTTTGATTACATTGGAGTGAATCAGGTCCAAATGTCACAAAGATGTATTAAAGGAGTTTATTTTATTTTATTTTCATAGCATACTTATTGGTTTGGTATAAAGGATAAATAGTAAATGTTAGTATTTGGTCATGAACCAGTTCCTCGGAGAATCTAACCCTCGTATAGTGAAAATCCAAATTACCTTGGATGGGAGTGGTTGTTCTCGATTGTGCATGTTACAGTTTTCTGGATTGCACAGATGGGTGATGAACATGATGTTTGAAGTTTTTTATGGTTATCAATTTTATAATTGGCCAATTTGAAAAGGAAGTATTACATTATGAATCATCAGAGGAACTTTAGGATTTAAATTTCATATATATGCTATTCCATGTTTATATTACTATTTACATGGTTGTAGCATGTTTTGGTTCCATTATTTCCATTTCCCTGAAATTGTGATAATATTTCATGTTGGTATTGGATAAATAATATGTTTTGATTAAATTGACACCATATTTGAATTTTTAATGTGTATGGGCCTTCATAAATATGATATGGTGATAGTTATAATTCAACAATTTTATGGATTTTCTATATGAATTAATACATGATTAAATGAAATTAAATTATAAAAATAAATGATCATCATTAAATGAGGATTCTAATTTAAACATAAATGGTTCTTAAACTATAAAATGAAATTGAATCTTTTTTATTGGATCCGTTGACTTATAGAAGAGAACATAACCCATACCTAACCATAGTAGTGTATTATAGGTAGTATCACATGCTTTTATTTTGATATGTACATCACTCAGACCTAGAATTAGAATTAGGCATATGGGTGTGACATAAATATAGGGAGGCTTGCACAGACATAATTTTCATATATATGATTTTACTACAACATAAATATTTTTTTAATGCATGTACATGGTATTCATAGAGTCATTACAACATGATAGACTTTAGTAATTCACTATGAGAGTGGTGACAACCATGCTCTATAGGTGGTGGTCCCAGAGATACCAGTGGAGCCTCTAGTAGTGCCTCTTACAACACTATAAAATATACCTGATATGGGTGTCAATTTTAAGTTTCTAAAGGGTTTACTATGCATTGTGTAGACTTTTTTGGAAGCCTCATAACCAACCCCAACTATGTAAGAGTTTCCGCAAGAGTTTTAGCCTCATCATCCACCCATGTTTTTGATGGATTGATGTCTACACACTATGAAATCATTAATAGAGGCCATTATATCAAATTTTAAGTATTTTGAGACACCTTTTTACTAGAGAGTGATTGTAAAAACTTGGGCCCCGCAGACACGTGGATGGGGACCACATATCTATGGGGAAACTGGTGGTACCTTGTGGGATATGACTCGATGATCATGTTAGGGTGTGGTGTTTATGCGGTCATCGAGACCGAGTTGTTACATTTGGTATCAATGGGAGGTTGGTCCCCAGCATTTGGTTTGGTGAATTCCTAGGGTTGAGATGTAAGGCCCACAACGAGGATGTTGTGCTCTAAATGGGGTGAATGTAACACCCATGAATTATAAAGGGTTAAATAAATAAATGATATGACTCATGTTAAAAAGGTGGATCTTTATTTTCGGTAGCCTACATGATTAGAACTCAAGAGTTAAGCATGCTTGGTCTAGATTAATGATTATGATGGGTGGCCTTTTGGGATGTTTCCCAGGATGAGTGTGAGAGAGGGAAAACCACACTAAAAATGATATGTGATGGCCTATGGGGACTGTCATTAATCAGATGACCCATTCAGGAACATGGGTGGGCCCCAAGGTGGGGACCATGTGTCTATGGGGAAACTATTTGTACTTGGAGGGACAGTACTCGATGACTGTGTTAAGGGGAGGTGTTGGTGTTGTCACTGGGACCCATTGGTTATATTGTTGTAACACCCCGTTTCTATTTTATGTATTCCTAACCCCACTTATGATAAATTTTTAATATCTTATGTAGGAAAAAATGATTTATCTACGAAATTTTGATAAATGTGTAAAAATCATTAACTACCGGTTAACATCTTGGAATGTTCAATTGAATGATTTTGGGGTTTAACATTAATTTCATGTATATAAGGAGGCCCATAAATGATCGGTGAAGTCAAAATAAAATTATTAAATATCATATATTAAGCACACAGTTTTTATTCAAAATATTTGAATAACTCCAAAATGGTGTGTTGTTTGAGAAAACTGAGACCACTATTATGTCTTAAATATGTTGTTTACTATAGGATGTGTATAGCATTTGAATGCGCCAGAAATTTGGATGTCTTTCTCCTGAGATAACGTTATGAAATAATAATTAATATATTATTTATTAATAATAATTAAATATCTCCCAGACAGTGCATCATATGGAAACTATGAGACCACTAATGGGTTTAGAATGAAGGGTTTACCCATGATGGGGTATAACACTTGTAAGCATCGGTCCTTTAGATTCCTCGCTCGTTAAAATAAATTTTTTATTTTAATTCATTAATTATTCTATTTTTTAATAATAAATCATTATTATATCTCAAACGGTGCATCATATGAAAATTTTTTAACCACCATTGGGTCCAGAATGGGGTGTTTACCCTAGGCGGGGTATAAGATTCACAAGAAACAGATTTTTGTCAGGTTTCTTCTAATATTTATGTTATTTAAAAACTATATTAAATAATAAACATTATTATTTAGATATAATTTTTAATTTAATTAAAACAAATAAGAATATAATATTCATAATCACTTTCAATGTCTAAAACCCCATTTTTGATCCGTCAGAGGTTTTCATACACCCTATTTACCACCTTTTAAACCACAACTAATTTAAGAACACCCTATTAAATTAAAATCAATGACATTGTCATATATTAAATGGACTCTTTGAATGTTTCAATCTAACTTATACCTATGGATGTTTCCATACCAGATCATTTTGATTTTTTGATTGATCCTATCAAAACCATGTGACCCCAAGACTACGTGTAGTAAGGTGATCTCATTTTCCATCTGTTAGGAAGTATGGTTTGTGGATATTTTTCTAGTGGGGTGATGGTTCATATTCTTTCCATATGCATAACATAAATTTGTTTTGTTTTAATTTATTTATTATTTATTAATTTTTTTTACAAAATTTTCATTATTTCTTAAAATTTTGAAGATAGAGATTTTAAATTAAAAAAATGAAACCTAATTTTCCAAATGACAATTCATTAATTAATTATAAAATGGTAATTATGAAATCTATCATATGTTTGATAAAAAGTTGTCATGATTTTTCTTCATCATCTTATCCAAACATTATTGTGAGATATTAGAAGAGATATAATTGTAAGGATTTATAAAACATTTTTTGCATGAAATTTTTCATGGATAGTTGTTTAGAATTATCAAATGATAATTACATTAGACTATCAAGAAATAATTATCAAATAAATTATCAATTTATAATTGGGGGGAATTATCAAAGGATAAATTTTATAAAAATTATCAAAAAATAATTTTTATGTGTTTCTAAAAGGATGAGTTAAAAAAATTATTAAAAGATAAATAAAACGAATTATCAAGGAATAATAATGATTAATTATCAATAAATAATTAATTCAAATTATCAATTAATAGTATCATAATATTATCAAATATAATATTATTCAAATTATTAAAGGAAAATTATAATGTAATTATTATGAGACATAGATTATCCAAATTATTCTGGGAGAATCCTGTGTTTTGTCGAATGATACTTATTATAATTATAAATTGATAATTTGGAAATTTTCCAAGAGAAATATAACATTATAACATGTAATATTTTAATTGATAATTTAAAATTATCCAAGAGAGATAAAATATTATCACATGTAATAATTTAATTGATAATTTGAAATTATCCAAGAAAGATAAAATTTTATCCAAGGTAATATTTTTATTAATAATTTGAAATTATTCACGAGAGATAAAATATTACCTTTTTTATATTTTTATCTATAATTTTAAAATATTCTTGAGAGATAAAATATTATCGTATGTAATATTTTAATCAATAATCTGAAATTATCCAAAGGAGAGAAAATATTATCACCTGAAATATTTTTTTCAATAATTTGAAATTATCCAAGAGAGATAAAATATTATCACATCTAATATTTTAATCAATAATATGAAATTACTCATGGGAGATAAAATATTATCTCATGTAATATTTTAATCGATAATTTTAAAACTATTCTGGAGATTGAACATATAATCACATTTGTTATTTTATTTTTATTTTTTATTTTTTTTATTTTTTTAAAAAAAATAATTGGTATTGGTTATAGGAACCCTTTACAAACATCGATCATAGGTGTGTCAACGCTTAGGATAACGGGGTCATGAGTAGGTGTATTGAACAATACAGGGTGGATTACCATTGCCGCTAATATTTACAACCTTGATGTTGGTGGTTCTGCCCCGAATAACCAAATTGATTAACCTTAAAATTCTTGATTTATTACAATAGTTGATTTAAATTCAGTTTCATAAAATCACATTCAATTGATGTAATAATATGTTATTCTAGTGAATTGGTAGATTTGAAATGGTTTAGGCATGAGATTTGGAAAACCCACAATTCCATTTTGTTGGGGTGTGTTTATTGAAATTGGTTAATTTAAATCATTTAATATAAATCGTGGATTTGATGGAAATGATTTAATTAAATTGTTGAGTTTAATTGTGTAAGTGAGTTATGAAATGATTGAATTTTTTCTGAATGTATTTAAAACTAATAAAAATGGATTAAATTATTTTTATAAAAACCCAGTGGTTTTATCTTATAAAGAGGCATGTTTTTCATTAAAACACATTTAGGTTTTAAAAAGAAAATTGGAATTGAAATGGAAGAATGGGATTGATTGTTTTTTAAGCAGTCTTAAAATAAATTTCCCATCATTGATTGTGTAAGAGAACATGTAATACACATGTAGATTGTGAGTTATTTGGACACACTCTTGATTACTAAAATGTTCTAAAACATACATAAAACTCATCACATACCTTAGGCAATGGTGATGATTCCTATGTGAATAGTGTCTAGAGGATGTTTGTGTACACATTTTGATGATATCAGATAGAGATTGAAGAGTCCTATAGCTAGAAATTCTATCATATCTATTTGGAAGATGACCACATTTCTTGCTTTTTATTTATATTTGAGATATAAATGTATACCAATGCTTTTGAACTGATTCACTTGACATCAGATTTTGCATAAACTGTTGTATGTAACTGTTTTATTTAAGCCATTGTTTTGAAAATATTCCATCACTTGTAATGTCTTTTCTTATTGTATTTTTCCATCACTTGAACTGTGTATCATGATTTTTTTTATTATGATTTAAAATTCCAAACCTATTTATAATTAAAAATTGAAAGCATTCCATTGGTTACTCAATTTCTGGATTCAGTTATGGGATCTATGGTGAGACCCTAGTGAAATTCTTAGCTCACACCCAAATTTTTTCCTTTAGGTGTTTGTATTTTATCTTCGTCTAGGTTAGACAAGGGGAAATTATCACTTGGGGGTGGATCCAACTGGTGAACCATGATATTGGTAAGTTGTGTCCTTGGGGACCTAGGTTGTTATTCCTTGTTTTATTACATGGGTTGTAGTACTTCGGTATTATTTATGCCTTATTGAATTTTGGCACTTTAATCCTACCGTGGTATTCTTTTTATATGCATACTGTCTTGTTTTTTTTCATCCGCAATATTTGTGAGAAAATCATCCCCATATTAAGGTTGTATGATGCTAGGTGCTAGTCACCAACCTGTGGGGATCAATAACATCCATATAGCTATGTTAGGGCTAGCTCGGTTATTGGGTTACCAGGGTACCCAGGATGGTTCATGACAAAATGGTATCAAAGTGAGGTTGTGATTTTGTCTTGAAGTTAGTATGCATTTGTGAAATCATGTCAGGACTTTTGAGGTAGTTGTGATTGAGTTCTTGGATATCTCTCACTGTAATGAACCTTAAGTCACCATGGGTGGTTAGGGAAAGCCATCTTGTGGATTAGTTCTAGTATTTTCCCTATTTTTTGTTGTATAGAGTGAAAAAAAAAATCATGTCGGTTCTACCAGTTGGTAATATGTTTCCATTATTGCTCGCTACGAGCATTATCTAATGTATTCCTTATTATTTTATGATGTTTTGTAACATCATTCCTCCAAGAAAATGTCAAAATCAAATCCAGTAACTAGCTTATACTGATCCTTATCTAGAAACTCCTCCAGTGGACCTGAGTCTTGTTGAGGTGATTGTGTGTACTATCCATGCATTGGGGTAGACACCACCACAAGTCCTCATTTAGGCTCCAATTGTGGATCCAATGGAGAATGTTCATTGAAAGAATTTTCAAGAGTTCTTACACCCGAAATGACATGTTTTCAAAGGCACCACTGATCCCCAACACGATGTAGAATGTTTGGGCATGATGGAATGTCTATTTGACTTCTTGAAGACATTAGACGAGATCATCATAACCTTAAAAAAATTGCGGGGAAATCTAATGATTCATGTATGAAATAGTTTGAGCCATAGGAATCTATAATGAAGCTTCTCCACGGAGTGGATGAGTCTCAAGAGGAAGTTGATACAGGTCCAACAACTATGAGAGGTAGCATTACTGTAGGTTCATATTTAGTGACTGCTCTATTTTGATACAGGTGAATCTCACTCATTTATTTGAACCATTATCATTAATCTTATTAATCATCATATGGATATTTTATATTGTACTGTTGATATTAATACACCCCATGGTTTGATGAGAGAGTAGGGTCTCCGTAGTCCCACTTGTGTATTCTCTCTATCATATGTCAAGCTTTCTTGGAGTTTTTTTGGTACTCGGCATGAAATATCTTAACATCATATTCAGGATGGACTGTCTCATTACCAATAAAGAAATAATTGATTATTATCTTCAACGAGTCTACCTTACTACACCTAGTGGTGTGCCTCTTTTCATTCAAGTAGAATGATACCTAAGGTCAAGCAGATTTAAGCCTTCTTATCGAGAGTTGGGGAAAATGATATCAATGTTTACTTTTGATCTGGAGTGAGATTCATTGGGTGGTGATCTCCCACTAGTTTTCTTCGGGTTTCCCTCCTTGATTCCTTCAAACTTTTCTATTTTACCACATTTAGGAGAGGTTTAGTTTCATATTGAACTGATGCTCGGTACTCAACTAGTTTCAATTCCATCTTACAGCATGGAACTGGCTGAACATAAAGATTTAATGTCCTTGTTGGACAATCTTCCTAAGTATATGATGCAAACTTGTGTTTTTTGACTTTTCCGGGGGTTGGGATGATCATTTGTGGCTGGAAGAGGTTTATAATAACAATAGTTGTCGGTCCAGAATCACAATGGATCCTTTGAGTCCTTTTATGGTCATCCTTGTAAATCTCTATTACGTTGGTCATAGATTCGTTAAATTTATTTTATTGGATTGAATTTTTGTAAAGATATGATAACTAAGATTCATTTGATTCATAAAATAATACTGATAACACAAAGATGGTATAATTCGTATGATGATCATTTCCATTTTCCATTGGAATTTTCATTTGGTGACCAGAAATTCTTGAAATTTTCACATCGGTTGGGTCATCAATGACTTGGGAGGAAAGAAAAGATTATTCCTCATTTTTTGGGACATTTTGAGGTTGTTGATCAGGTGGAAAAAATTACATACCAATTATCACTACCACCACGGCTGATTTCGATACACAGTGTGTTCCATGTATCGAATTTTTGAAAGTATCTCTCTGATTTATCTCATATGTTTGAGTTGGAGTGATATTGAGATTGAACCGGATTTATCTGTAACTGAACGACCGGTTATAGTTGTTAATTTTGAGACCAAGGTACTTCACGGGAGGATGATACATTTTTTTTGTGTTCTATTGAAGCATGGTGTTTTTATCATGATACATTAGAGAGGGAGTATCTGATGAGAGAGCAGTGGGATCATCATTCTGATATGGAAGCTTCTTCATAGGCTTTTTTTGGGACAGAAAGTTCCAATGGTGGGGAGGTTTTAATATTCAGTTACAGTTTCATGTATTTTTAAACCCTCTTATGTTAAATTATTAATATCTTATGTGGGAATAAATGATTTATCAGTGAAATTTTGATAAATTTGTTAAAGACCTTAACTATCGGTTAACATCTTGGAATATTCAATTGAATATTTGTTGGGGTTCGACACTGAGTTGGTGTAAGATTTTGAGGTCTGAAAAGGCTTGGTGAAGTCAAAATAAAACTATTAAATATAATATATTAAGCACACACTTTTTATTTATAATATTTGAATTACTCCAAAATGGTGCATTGTTGGAGAAATCAGAGACCATTATTTTGTCTTAAAATATGGTGTTTACCATATAAGGGGTATAACATTAGATGTCTCCAAACATTTTTATGTCTCACTCATGAGATAAAGTTATGAAATAATTTTTAATATATTATTTAATAAAAATAATTAAATATCTCCCAGATGGTACATCTTATGGAAAATTCGAGACCCCCGATTGGTCCGGAATGAGGGGTTTACCCTAGACGAGGTATAAAATTTGTATGTGTTTGGCATTTGGACGTCTCGCTCACTAAATTATCCATTTTTATTTTAATTATTTATTTATTCTGTTTTTACTTTATAAATCAATATGATCTCTCAAATGGTGTGTCATATGAAAAATTTGAAACCACTATTGGGTTCGGAACTGGGTATTTACCCAAGGTAGGGTATAACATTCTCGAGCAAAGGATTTTTGGTTAGGTCACTTGTAATATTTAAGTTATTTAATAACTATATCAAATAATTAACATTATTATTTTGATTTAATTATTAATTTAATTAATAAAATAGGAATAAACTATTAATCATCACTTTCAAAGCCTAAAACCCCATTTTTGAACCGTTGATGGTTTTCAAATACCGAATTTACCACCGTTTAAACCACAAATAATATAGAAACACCCTAATAAATGGAAATCAATGAATCCATCATAGTTTTTGGGTTGAACTAGTGTTTAAATGGACCATTTGAATTTTTACGCAAGACTTATATCCCTTGAGGTGTACATACCTGATCATTTCAGTTTTTTCATCGATCCTATCAAAACCATGCAACCCCAATACTAATTATAGTGGGGAAATCTCTTTTTCCTTTGGTTTTGAAGCTTGGTGCATTGCTATTCTTTCAGTTGGGAAATGGTTCTTCCTCTATCAATTTTCACAACCCAAATTTGTTTTGTTTTGTTTTTTTCATTTATTTATTTGTTTTAAACTTTTTCCATTATATCAAAAATCTTGGAAAATAATGATTTTATATTAAAAAATGAAAACTAATTTGTCAATGGATAATTATAAAATTATTTTTAAAATAATAATTATACACAATATCAGAAGTTTGATAAACAGTTATCAGGAATTTTTTTCATCATCTTATCAAAAGATAATTGTGAGATATTATCCAAGATAAAATTGTAAGGTTTTATAAAATATTATTTGCCAGAAAATTTTCATATATAGTTGTTTAGAATTATCAAATGATAATTGCATATGGCTGTTAGGAGATATTTATTAAATAAATTATCAATGGATAAGTGGGTGAAATTATCAATTGATAAATTTTAGAAAAATTAACAAAAGATAATTTTTATCTGTTAATCAAAGGATGAGTTATAAATAATTTTATCAAAAGGTAATTACAAAGAATTATCAAGGAATAATAATGAATAATCATCGAGTGATAATTAATTCAAATTATCAATGATTAATTGCATTAGATTATCAAAGATAATATTATACAAATTATTAAAGGATAATTATAAGGTAATTAACAAGAGATGTAGATTTTGAAAATTATCAGGGGATAATCGCATGTTATTTCAAAGGATAATTATTATAATTATAAAATTATAATTTGGATATTATCCCGGAGAGATAAAATATTATTTCATGTAATATTCTAATCGATAATTTGAAATTATCCAAGAGAAATAAAATATTGCCACATGTAATAATTTAATTAATAATTTGAAATTATCCAAGATAGATAAAATTTTATCACAATTAATATTTTTATCAATAATTTAAAATTATTAATGAGAGATAAAATATTATCATGAGTAATATTTTTATCAATAATTTGAAATTATTTATCAGAGATAAAATATTATCGTATGAAATATTTTAATAGATAATTTGAAATTATCCAAAAGAGATAAAATATTATCGCATGTAATATTTATATCAATAATTTGAAATTTACCAAGAGAGATAAAATATTATCGCATGTAATATTTTAATCAATAATTTTAAAATTATCCAGGAGAGAAAATGTATAATCGCTTGTGTTAATTTTTTTTAATTTTATTAAAATAAAATAATTGCTATTGGTTCTAGGAACCCTTGAAAAACATCGATCGTAGGTTTTTCAACACTTCCAATAATATGGTCACTAGGATGTGTATTGAACCACACATGGTGGTTTATCATTACCACTAACATTAACGACCTTGAGGTAGGTCATTCCTTCCTGATTAGCTAAATAGAATATTCTTGATTTGCTTCATTTGTTTCAATAGTTGATTTAAATGTAGTGGCTTAAAATCTCATTCAATTGATATAATAAAATCTGATTCTACTAAATTGATAGATTTAAAATTGTTCTGGAATTAGATTTTGATAACCCCCAATTCCATTGAATATGGGTGTGTTTATGGAAATTGGTTAATTTAAACTGTTTAATTTAAAATGTGGATTTGATGGAAATGATTTCAATTAAACTATTGAATTTAATTGTGGAAATGAATAGTGAAATGATGGAATTTTTTTGAATGGATTCCAAACTGCTGAAAATGGTATAAAATGTTTTGATAGAAACCCAAAGGTTTTATCTTGGGAAGAGTCATGTTGTTGATTAAAAAGCATTTTTGATTTAAATGGAATATTGGCATTGAAATTAATGAATGGGATTAATTGTATTTTACAAAGTCTTAAAATAAATTTCACATCATTTATTTTTTAAGGGAACATACAAGACCTGGGTAGATTTTGAGTTATTTCGACACACTCTACGATTACTAGAACATTATAAAACATACATGATGTAGGTCACATCCCTTAGGTGATGGGGACAAGTCCTCTCTGACCTATGTGTAGAGGATGTATGTGTACACATTTTGTTGAGATCACTTAAATAATACAGAGTCATATAAATGGAAATACTATCGTGCCTATTTTGGATAAGACCATGTTGCTCTTGTGTTATTTATAATCGAGATATAAATGTATGCTAATGATTTTAAACTGATTCTCATGACATCTAAATTTACATAAACTCTTTTATGTAACAATTTTAGTTAATCAATTGGTTTGAAAATATTCTATCACTTGTAAAGTCGTTTCATAAAGTATTTTTCCATCACGTGAACTATATCACATGATTTTTTTAATTATGATTTAAAATGAAAAACCAATTTATCATTAAAAATTGAAAGAATTACCTTGGTTAATCAATTATTGGAATCTGCTTTGGGATCCGTGGGTAAACCGTAATGGGATTCTTAGCTCACACCATACTCTTGCCTTCAGGTATTTGTATTTTATCTACTTTTAGGTTTGAAAAAGGGGAAATGATCACATAGAGGTTGATCGAGCTACTGAAACATTGTCTTGGTAAGTTGTTTCAATAGGGACCTAGGTTTTACTTCCCTATTTTAGTACTTGGGTTGTAGTACTTTGGGAATATTTATCCCTTATTGTATTTGGGTACTTTACTTCTACGAGAGTTTTCTTATTATATGCATATTGTATTTCATTTTTACTTCCACATTATTATTTCCAAAATCATTCCCACCTGCATGTTGTATGATTCTATGTTCTAGTCACCATCCTATGTGGATTGGGAATGCCCTTTAGAATATGCCAGGGTTGACTCAGTTATTGGGTTACTAGGGTACCAGTGTTGGTTAGTGATAGTGAAGATCTCTATGTATATGATTTGGGATACCACCAAGTAATGATGGGGTTTTAATACCCAGATGGATCAACTTTTGTATATGTATTGGAGTGATTTTCAGAGGGCCTTATATGATTATTTTTATCTATAGATGTTAAGGGCTGAATGATCTAGGTAATTTATGCCCTTGGAGTAGTGTTATTTATGAATTTTGGACTATTATTTCCATTTTAAAGGACTATAGCATTTCCCCCTAATTATTTCAGGTGTTGAGTTATATAAATATGGTCAATTTGATCATTTCCTTTGGTTTGAAATCTAATTTTAGGTGAATTTATTTCAACATATTATTATATCTGGAATATTTAATCTGGAACATATCATTAACCAAAACCTAGGAGAGGCAGGGAGTGCAATCTAGGGATTTTTTTTACCTAGATATATAATTGAGTTAATGAATAGTATGAATTGTTTCATAGAGCTTCCACATAGTGATACTAGTTCCAGGGTCACACTTAGGTAGCTAGGTGAGGTTACATTAATTTGGTAGACTAGGACATATGAAATCCCATTGTAATAAAGAACAAGTAGAGTGTAATTATTTTTGGTATGTGGGTAATATTTATTGATTTTTCTATGATTTTTCTCCAAGATCTAGTGATATAGAGTCTTCACTGAATCCATATTTAGCTACAAGGTCAAAATATTCTATTTAGAATGGTAACTGGAGTGAAACTATCTGATCTGGTCAAGGTGGTTTCTGTGGATGAGGTGTCCATAAACCATACATATAGCACCAACAGATCAAACATGATCAGGGTAGCCTGGCTATATCATAGGGTTGTGAATTCGTCCAGATGTATGTAGTGAAGACAATACGCGAGGAGTAGAGTTCTGAAACATCTATGGTGATTGGCACTATTCTGTTAGCCTTCACCTTTTTATCTTCTCTTTTAAATATAGCTTCTTCTTATTCATTCATATTTATACCTTTTCTGAAGAACCACATGTTGCATGATATATTTTCTAGTTTATTGATGTAACTCGATACACCATTGGGGATTTTATTGGAGTGTTTACAAAATTGCATGGTGTTCCACCTCTAGATAGGTGGGTGTCACATCATATAGGACATATTTGTCCTTGAGATGACATAGTTTGATAACATTTTTGGGATGGAATGGTTGGTTACCTATCACGATTATATTGTTTTATATCAACTATGGGTTACTTTCACATCACCAAAGGATGGATGATTTATTCACAATGGTGAATGGGGTGTCATGGAAAGTTGATCTGGGCTTGACTGTCATGTGATGGGCATGATGAAATATCATATTAGAGGATTTTATCTAAATGACTAGGGAACGTGTTAGGTGGATTTCCCACTAATCATATATCATTTCAGGGTTGTTTTACTAAATGAATTTTTAAGACTACCACCTAAGAGGGAGATATAGTTTTCAATTTATCTATTTCTAAGAGATTCAATGGTATCCATTTCTCCTTGCCAGATTTCTATTTATACATTCTAGGAGTTAAAGAGGTTGCAAGAGTATTTCAAAGCTAAGGGTTTTATATAACCCAGTTCTTCATCATGGGGTTGACCAGTCCTATTCACCAAGAGGGAGAATGGTACCCTGAATATTTTTGTGGATTATCATCAGTTAAAACTTCTCATAGTAAAGAAGTGGTATCCATTTCCTCATAGAAATGATCACTTTAACTGACTCCAAGGATCAGGGGTTTACACTATGATTTATTTTAGACAGAGTAATAATTATGCTATGTTATACCATCAGATTAACCATGTAAAACATCTTATAGTAGATAATGATGAATGAGTATATGGTCATGTCATTCGTTCTCATGAATAGGCTTGTAGTTTTCGTGGTACTAATGAACCCTGTTTTCCACCCTTATTTGGACTCATTTGTTGTTGTATTTTTGAAATATATCATTGTGTATTCTTACACTCAACACGACCATGAAAAAATTCATAACATCATATTAAATACACTAAGAGTGCTTCAGTTATATTATAAGCTCCAAAATTTCCTATTTTGGATGGATAGAGTTCACATTCTAGGTCACATTATCTCAAAGAAAGGAGGATCATTTGACACAAAGAATCAAATATCTATAGTTTCCTTGGAGTAGATGAATAACATCATTGATATACAGAGTTACCTAAGGATATCTAATTATTATATACTCTTAATTCAGGAATTTATATACATAGAAAAACCTCATACAATGTTGACTAAGAATAGTGTACATATTACGTGGTCCAAATCCTACAAGATTACCTTTTAAGAGCTAAAAAGGTGAATCACTTAAACACTTATCCTAATTCTTCTAGGGATGAGAAAAAGCTATATTTTTTATTGTTACACATAAAATATTGGGATAGGATCAGTTATGATGTGGGAAGAGTGATTAATTGCATATGGGTCTTGTTATTTTATTCCACACAAGAGGAACTACCTGATTTATGGTGTCAAGATAGATGTTGTTGTTCTTTCCTTGCACATTTAGTGGCATTACTAACTGAGAGAGTGTTTTATGGTTCATACAGACAACAAAGTCCTCTAGTATTTATTTACACATTGTGACCTGAATCTCATGTAATGATACTTTGTTGAATACCTTAATTCATTCAGCTTCAAGCTTCTTTATGTTCCTAAGATGGGAAATGTAGTAATCTATGCCTAAAACGAATGACCCAGACGTAGGATGTTCTAGATTCTTTTTGTGAATGGAAACCTATATTCCTATTTTTTGAGATTCAGCTAGTGGATTAAGACCATAATTGACTTTTTTTACTTTCATAATTATTGGTGACCTCTACACTTATCGATTGAGTGAAGATGAGGTAGAAATCAAATATGTAGGGCTTGGTTCTATGAGAGGGAAATGGATGTGATGACATGACTCTAGGTTTTTTCATTAATGTCAAAGAGATATTATATATTCATAGTAGAATTTGGGTTCTTACAGACATCCAAGACGTGCTGATGCGACATTCACATGCCTCTATATGGGCATTACTTTCTGACTTTATGAAAATCTATCATGACATACACCCCCAATACTGGTGGTTGGGGATGGAATAGGAGATAACTGGATTTTTTACTCGATGTTCCACCTATCATAAAGAAAAGGAATAAAGCCAATGAATGATATAGTTCTTGGAGCCATTACATATTCCTATGTTGAAATGGGATGGCATCACCATGGATTTTGTTATGGGATTTCCTAGATCACCTTGGGGTAGTGACACTGTATGGGTGATCATTGACATGTAGACAAAGATTTCCCATTTCTTACTAGTTCAGGAGGACTTTTTACTTTATTATATTATGAGTTTATACATTCATGATATCTTACACCTCTATGTAGTACCATATTATATAATATTTGAAATGGATTCTAGTTCCTTGTCACAAATTTAGTAGGGGTTAGAGATGGAACTGGATTCAATTGAACTACTAATTACATCCTATCACCTATTGGCCAATGTTTATATTAAGTCTACAATATTGGATTTAGAGGAAATGTTCTGAGAATTCATCCTTGATTTATTATTTTCATTGGATAAACACATAACTATTTCTTAGTTCACATATAATAATAGATTCTATATGACCATTCATATTGATGCATATGATGTACTATATGATATTCCACATTTTTTACTACTAAGCTTGATAGAGGCAGAATAAGTAGTGTTACCGCATCCTTATATCATCCATGAGACTTCAGAGTAGGTTTATCATATTAGGAAGAAGATTTTAATAACTCAATATAGGAAGAATTCATACATAGATCATCATCATCAACCACTAGCATCTGATGTAGGGAGTTGGTTTTTATTGCGAGTTTCACACAGAATGGGGCACAAACATATTCAAAAAAGGGCAGATATTGCCTCATAGCATCATTACCATTGAGATTATAGATGGATTTGAGTTAGTATCTTATCGATTGTTATTACCTCATAGGTACTGGGCCATGCATGAAGTATTAAATGTATCTAAGAATCACTGAAATCATTCAAATCAATCTCAACTTACTAATACTATTGATTTTTAATTGGGCGTTGACGTGTCCTTTGAGGAACACTCTATCCATATTATTTACTAATTAAAAAATGATTTTTGAGGCTGGACAATTCATATATTACGGGATATATGGAAAATTGATCTTGTATTGGATGAGAATTGGGAGTGAAGGGCTGATGTAAGTTCTCAATGGTTGGGGTAATTCTCATATGAATATTTATCACAATTAGAAGGACAACTGTGGGATTAGTTTCTTTAAGGGGGGATTTTAAGAACCCAGATTTTTGATAAGGTATAGATTCTTTAATTATTATTTATTTCTTTCATTTTATTATAATTTATGTGAATAATTAGATAACAAAAGTTTTGGGGGATTCTAGGGATTTTATATATCCAAGATCCCCAGATTTTTGGAGAAGCAAGTGGGTCACATGGTTATAATAAACTATGTCGCCCAGACTGAATGGTTAGATTAAACCTTGTTAAGGGTTCAGCACCCTGTTTGGGGCCTCATGATTTGTTCTATCAATTCTAACTAGGATTCATGCCCATGAGAGTGTTTAAAACATATTGATAGATGGGGTCTTCATTGTATTTTCATGGATAGACAAACCATGCACCCAGCTATATGGGAGAGTTTTGAGGCAGTGTTGGGAATAAGCTGGGTGCATGGTTTGGCCAACCATGCACCAAAACTATGAGACCCATTAAATTGTGAAAAATTACTATTTTCATGAAATATCATTAAAGGGTATAAAAATTTTATTTTCCCTCCCATGTACATCCTCTCTACTCACAATAATTCTTCCTCCATGCCTAAAGATAGGCATTGAGGTATCTCTTGTGTCTAGACTCTCATCAAGCCTTCATCGCTATCATTGGATATATACCAGTAAATTCTTCATTCCTCCTTCCCCTTTTATCTTTTATCTTTAAATTGATGGTGGTATTTTGGTGTTTTCTCATATTCCCAATATTTATTTAATTGGACTATTTTCTTCATTTCCTCCATTATATCCTAAATTATAGTCCAATAGTGGATGAGGAGCCAACTACCGAGTTGATGTTGGTGGTCTCCAAATTTTTTTATGAAAGGCATGGTGTTTATATATTTTGTATTTGTTCCACACACTGTTGTTTATTAGAAATGATTTTTAAATGGATTTATTCATAAATTAAATGGGTATTCTTAACCTATATAAACCAAAATTCTTTTTTATAAATCATTAATGGTTATGGGACACGAATTAGACCACCCATTAGGTGTGTTATTAAATTAATTAAACCCACCATGGGTGGCCTATGTAATTAAATCACCTTTTAATGTGTGTTCATTACCCCTTTCGTATGGGATGAAAAATAAATCAATTGAAGTGAAAATTGAATTAAATTAAAGAGGTAATGGAAGAAAATTTCCGTAAACTATTGGCCTTGTCATTTTTCACATTGGATAGAGGTGATATTAAAATTGAAATTTTCAATTGAGATAAATGGGATGATTCATGAAAGGATAGGCCTTCTCAACCCAACCTTTTTTTGAGCCCCCACACGAGTTTAGTTAAATGCTGATATATAATTTTACTGTACAATTGAATAAAATGTGAACTTAAATTATATGGTTTTTCATTGTCCCCAATAC
Organism: Viscum album; assembly: GCA_963277665.1. Lineage (NCBI taxonomy): Eukaryota > Viridiplantae > Streptophyta > Magnoliopsida > Santalales > Viscaceae > Viscum > Viscum album. The sequence goes on along the minus strand of OY728151.1, from coordinate 392,808,123 downwards.
CATTCATATTGATATTCCCTGAGTGAAACATGGGTTCCAACATAGAAATCCTTGAATGGACTGATCATGCTTATTTAATTAAATTAATTTTTTAAATGAATTTATCATCTCCATTGGGTGAAACTTGGTATCTCATATGAACTCCATAGACATAATCACTTGGATGTTAGATTATATATGATAGACTGATAGTAGGACTGCCATTGTGGACTGAAAAGGATAGACTCAGATGGAATATCATTGCATATTACATGAGTGATACTTGGACTCCCTATGTGGATTTCTAAGAGGGTATATCATAATATATTCTATGAGTTACAATTTTTCTCCCTTTGTGGACTGTCATGGTCAGACTGAAAGGGTAGTGACTTTATAATACTCCTTGAGAGATATCCAGGTTCCTATGAAGAATGAATAGGATGGTATATTAAGGTTATGGGTTCACATTATTTCTAGAGTGATACCTGGGTTAAAAATCATGATTTCCAAGGATAGGCCCAAGTTTCCTATAATCAAAATTAATTAATTATACATTGAATCTTACAACCCAAATAGTAATTTTGGTTTTGTTCGGAGTTTTACTTTTTTATGATGGACTATATATACATATCATTATTTAATATGATTCATGGGGGATGATTATACTATAATACAGGTCCTAAGACTTTATTATAAATTAAATCATGACTCAAAAATTATTACTAGATATTTTGATTATGGCAGAAACAGGTAGAAGTGGAAGGTCATTCCTTAGGAACCTAGACCTATGTGGGTTATGTATATTTTGCAATTACTTTACATATTTTTTGATATCCACAAACTTTATATATATATTCATAGAAAATATAGAATTAAACATTTTTTGGTGGCCTAGAGAGTATATCTCACACCCTGTTCAAGCTGTTGTTGGGTACCCAGACAGACATCATGGATGCAGGTAGGGATAATGGAAATCCACCTAATATGGATGTTTTATTTCCTTTCTAGAATTATTAATAAGAGATAAGGAACAATCCTATACTGTATATGGTACTAGATATGGACTTGGGTGTTTTATACATTTTTATATCACATGTTGAATATGCATGTTCCTCTGGTTCCCCGGAATTTTTCTTTTTGTATGTCATGCCATGATTATATATTTTATATAGAATTAGTGGCTTCTTAATCATCCTAAATTAGGTTATATTTTAGGCTTATTCTATTGATTAATAGGATTATATCAATATTAAACACTCTGATCATGAGGGTATAGTCTCCCCTTTGTTCCACTATATAAAATTTCTGCTAGTTAGCAGCCTCTAGAATATGGGGAGGTAGGTTTGAGGTCGTGTGGAAAACCAGGTTCGGTTACTTTTGAGTGAATCGAGTATATGATGTCACAATATTATTCATTGGTTTGTGAATTTTCATTTTAAGATAATGAGAAATGAAAAATGTTCAGTATTTTTACGTAGATCCCGATATTATGAAGGATTGTGTGTAGTGATTTTTAAGAAGATTGAACAATGATGAATTTTTTTATATTGAAAAGATTTAGGAATTCCTTTATTTTATCTCTATATATTATTTATTTTTTTATTATAATAAATAAGGTTTTCTAATCAATGAATTCTATCATCCAAGAGATAATTATTATGAAGAAAAGTGAGGGGGAGAATTATCTAAAATTGTTCCACCATTATTATTTTATAATCAATTTCATTATAGAATAAGATCTATTTTATTAAGATAAATCGTTTGGTAATTATCAAATGATCTGATTCAAATACAATATAAAGGAAATTTTTTTATATACATATGGTTCTTGTAAAAATAGCAACATGAAGATTATAGTGGGATGTGGATAATACCATCCCAGAGGGGAAGTGTATAAAATCAACTCAATCCTTTTGTGCCAATGTTAGGTATTTTTAATCATTATAAACTATAGTGATAATAAAATCCAATTCCCAACCGAAGGTTTTTCAAGATTGTGAGTAGGATCTAACATCAAGGAAGAACTTTGTATAAAGTTTCTATGGGATGATAATATTTATTTTTTGTGTATATGGATGAGGAAGTGATGCAAGAGTGTGAATCTTGACAATAACCTATCACATGGGATTAATTCTATGATAATAATTTTAAAAATACCAGTTCCAAGGATTCGCCAACCTGCCCAAATAGTTTCATATTTTATCTAATATCATTATTTTTAGACGTTGAATCATTTTATTAGAATAATAATAAATATGTGTTTGATTTAATAAAAATAAAAAAAACATTAAAAATAATTTCTAAAAAATATAAATTAAAAAATTAGAGGATTTTAATCACATCACATTAAATGTTTTCATTTACCTACAAATCATTAAATTTATTCAATTAAATAGTATTATAACACATTATATTATTCAATAATAGAATAATAATAGTATTTAATTATGAAAAATCATTTTATCTATCTGTTATATTTCATGGGGTTTTAATCTTATTATAATTTTTTAATGATATGTCTCATTTTATTCCCATGATGTATTAATTTTTAGCATGAATTTTAAAATATATCATGGTTCATTTTGGATTGGTGTTGTTAATGATAAAATATATTTAACATTGAATTTATTTATAGTAAAACACATACGAAAATCTTGGGGTGTTATATTCTACACAATAAAATAAATTTCATCATTTTAAATATTATTTCTCTCACCTATGAGAGTATGTAAATTAATAATATTATAAAAAAAACTATAAAATATTAGGAATAATGAAATAAAATAAATCAAAAGTTTCATGTGTAACCTTTATTAAGAGGTTTTAGGTTTTAATCTAGTTTTTTCACAATTATTTTTTTTATTAGGTTCTCTAACCTAAATATTTATATATTCCATCATAGAAATATATTATACCATAAAAAATATATTTAAATCATCAATAATAGTTTATAAAGAACATATTAATCAATCAAATCATATCCCTTGGGAGTGTCAGACCAAGTATGTAGTTAGTCTCACATCCTATAAACCAAGTGGACATTGAGTTCATACCCCCACTAACCATTTTTAGGGTTATTACCCATAGGTTCGTCTATGCTAGATCATGTAATCTCTTGTTGTATACAAAAAAATATTTCATTAGTAGGAAACCAAATTCCCTTTAATTTACCAAAATGTTATTTTATTTCCTTATACTAATACATATTCCTCGGATTTTCACTATTGTATGATCATCAAAACAAAAATAATTTTGTAACCTAAATCTATCATAATCATAATTATTATACACTAACACTAAAAAACACATTAATCTATGCGCTTAGAATTTTACTTAAACATTATTCCCAGAAAACATTAATCACATACCAATCAATATATACCATATTCACATAAACTCAAAAAATCTATTAATATTATACCCAAAATAACCTAAATTTCATTAAAATAAAAAACAAATTACTTTAAGAGGTTATGTCGGAGTATATTCAAAAATTAAATTATCCATTTCTCCCAATTATAATTACCTCCACATAAAATTTTATACTAACCAAAAATATTATCTAAACAAAAATCATGTATTCCTTCAAAAAAATCAATAAACATCGCCCAAAATATCTTTTATAACCATAAAATATAATCACAAGAAACCTCAAAATGGATTACTATTGCTTTAGACATATGATCAAACAAAAAAAATTAATATCATTATAGTTTCCACCACTCTTAAAATATTCTCATTTGATAACATATTGGCCCCTAATGTTATCTAAACCATAATCTTATATCAATTGAGATGCCTCAAACCCACCCTCATAGATATAGTGTAAAATATATATTCTTTACAAAGTGGATTTGATACCAACTGATGCAACGCAAGCTTAACCATCCATAATTACAATAATAATATTTTTTTAGTAAATTACACACCCAATAACTATTAATTTTATATTTTTTGAGAGTTTGAATTTTTTTACTAGCAATCTGAATAGCTTCTCCATTAAATGGATAGTTTTCCCACTAAACCAAGGATTCAATATATTATAATAATTCTTCAACACATCACACAAAATTATCCACACTTGATACCCATATAGAGATATCATATGTAATAATCTACTACATAACCTAGGGAAATGAAAATATAATAAAGGGTAATCTAAAACACTCAATTAGAATACACATTAGCGATAAAAATCAAAGATTATAAGTGTATATAAGGTAAACATATGGGTAGGGGAACATAGTAAAAGTACATAAACATATCATAAGGAAATAATACCAAATGAAACATGGATAATAATTCATGAATCCTAACATAAGTATTTTTTCCTAAATAAGTACATATCCTCAGATCATGGAATCATAAGAATGTGGAAACAATATGAAACATTAAACTATAATAATCAGTCAAGGATTACCTCTAAGACAACTAAAAATAATGGACAAGGTCTTATAGTGGATTGGGATTACTCAATAGTTCCTCAAATATAATTACAAGAGATATAAAATGTAATGACCCGAACTATTGAATAATATTTGTTTCTTTAATTTTTGTAATATTTTATTTTATACACAAAAAATATATATTCCTTAATTAATAGAGTATAATTAAAATAATACCATAAGGATTCGACTATTATATGATCGTTGGTCAATATGATCATTAAAAACTAAACTCTTAACGTTATGATTATTGTTTATAAATACAAGTGATCATGGTTAATTAATACAGAAAGAGGAGTTGATGGCCTCATCTAGTAGACTTGATCGATACGAATCCCATCTATCGGAGCTTGGGAAAGAGGTTTCATTATGAGGCTTTTCTCCGGACCAAGCCCAAGATAACCTTCAACATGAGAAGCTTGAACTGAATCTCCTACGGGAGGAGTTCAAGATGGTTGAAGTCACCACATGGGAAATGTTGTTTGAGCCTCCCCAAGATTCTATCACCTTTTCACACCTTACTCCTAGGTCCTATGCAGGTGCGATAAGGGGATACGTAATTAGGCTTTAGATAATTTGTGTAATCCCTTGGTATAAATAATTTAGTTTCACATTAATCTTGTTTTTGGAATAGATTTTTTTAATAAAGATTATGTTAAATTAAGATAAATGTGATAAATTTATTTTTAAAGTAAAAATTCTATTTTTCAAATATTTCTCATACATAGAGAATTATTATGGTAAAATGATCATCATTTTTGAATTTTAAATGTCAAAATTAACCTAGAATAATTTTTCAGATATTTTTTATAATGCTTAAATTTGAGGAATAATGTGTTTTGAATAGGGTTATTTTTATTTTAAGTATTTTGATGAATAGTGTTTCATTGATGAATAGTATAAAAATATTTTGTTATTAAATATCTTTTTTTTTTGGAAATGATTTTTGAAAATATACCTTGCATGGTTGTAATCATGGTGCAAAATGTGGTTTAGTAAAATCAAAATAAATATTTGTTGAGTAGTATCTTTACAGTTTGGAATAGTAATTTTACCCTCATGAATGGTAATTTTTCCAAAGGTATAGTAACATCACATAAGGAGGTATAAATATATTTTAGTCATCTTAAGTGGTAATGTGATATAATTATACCATAGTACAAGTAAATAAATGTTTTATAAATTATTAGTAAAGTCTTAGTATTTTATTTATTTAATTTTATTTTTTAAAAAAATTAATTTTTATAAAATGGTGTTCACTTTTGTATTCTACACATCGAAAAATGGTTAGGGTGATTTTTTGGGATTTTTTTTGAAACAATTGAATTTTTAGTGAGTAGTAAAAATACAGTTTTGAGTTCCTGTGTGTCTAATGACATCATTAATGACGTAATAATGATGAAATAATTCTGGTCTACTTTTGAATAGTAATATATGTTATTAGGTGTCCCATTTTTCCAATAACATGGGAAAATACAATGGGAAAGCCCGTTGTTTTTTCAATACAACTGATGATGTGTCCCTTGGAAATTAATAAAATATTCCCTCACTATTACTATAAATACCAAAACATTCACTCATTAATTTAATTCCAAATTCCTTTTCAACAAAGATCTGGTCTTTTTACTTACCAAGGAGTCCTTCCAAGGTTCCCTCTAGCCCCTCAAGGTCCCAACCTTCATGCTTTCAAAGATTCTTTTCAAGGTTAGGGAACCTTTCACCCTTCTCTTTTAAGTCATGACTTCCTTTATGTTACAAATTCTAGTTTCCATTTTATTACATAAGGGATTGTTATTATAAATCCTTATTACTTCCCATTTCATGTCTAATTGAAGAGATACCCTTTCCACTCCCATTAACTGATTTTCTGAAATTTTAAGTGATGTAGTTAGGATGCCGAATTTTCATAAAAGAAATCACACCTTCTCTTTTTATTAAAGTTTCCTTTTCATGTTGTATGTAATTCTAAAATCCATAACATGATATTTTTAAAATTTTATTCGGTACCTATAATTTATTATGTGTTATTTATGAGGGGATGACCCTTTTCCCCTCTACTTTTAATGCATTTTAAAACCATGTTATATAGCCATTATGCTGTAGAAATTTCATCTCAAAATCTCTCTCTTTTCTAAATAAATTTTCTTATTTTACTGACAAGAATAACCAAACCTATTTCATGTCTACGTGTATTTAATATGACATAAAAATGATATATTTTATTCTGGAATTTACATACATGAACCCTCATTCCTATTCTATGGGTTATAAATGACACAATGATCATGTTTTTAAGATTTTTTTAAAACGTCGTGATTTTGAAATGAAACCCATTTATATTATTCTTTTTGGGTTATTTATGAAAAGTTTGTATATGATCTATGTGGCACACAAGAAAATGAATAAATATCAATAGTGCTCCCTGATATCACTCAAATTTATTGGGTAAAGACTTTATTTTCTAGAGATGACAAGTTTCAAAATACCTTGGTGAATAACCTTGGTAATTTGTATGGCACCTTGGGGATGAACCTTGCTGATATGTTCATGAATGTATAAAATAAATTTTTTGCCACTTATTTATGTTATGATTCATGTTATTTTTATTATGATATGCCTTTTCTTCAATTTTTAATGTCTTTATGTTTTTTTCATCATGTTCTTATTGATATCACAATTAAACTAATTTCCTCGCTTTCCTTACTGGGCCTTCTACTAACCCTTTCCTTTGATGTGTGTATCCAAGTTATGAGATACAATAATTGTACTTATGATGAACCTATGATGAATCCTTAGAAGTGGATTATAATTTTTTTTTTAATTTTTTTCAAGTATTTTGTTTCTGATTTCCAAGACACAAGACATTAAGGATCCTCTATTTATAAAAATATAATGAAAATTTATGTATTAAAAAAGTGGGATTCCATAGTAGGTATAAAAGTATAGTTTATTTATTTGTAGAAATTAGGTGATGAAAGATTTAGAAATAACCCTTTAGAAAAGTTAAAATATAAAAAAAATTCTTGGTATTTTTTTAAAATATAATGTAATTGGTTTTAGAACAAATAAATCCATGTATGGATACGAAAAAGAAAATGTGGCTCTGGAAATGTTGTACATAGAAGTGAAATCTCCGAAAAGGAGTTTTTGGCTTGACTCGGGTTATCTCGGTACACACTAATGAGCCTTTCAGTACTATTGGTTTGACACTCCTACGAGATATTTTTGGTTAATCACATGAATTTTATGAATCATTATGAAGGATTTATAGATAAATGTAATTGTTTAAGCATTATGTTTTATGAAATAAAATACATTATTGTTAAAATATTTGTAAATTAAATAATGTTCTAACAATGGTTTTATTGTATTATAAAATGGTGGGAAATAGGAGGAACCATGAAAATGGTGACCACAATGGACCAAGCACTGACAACCCTACGATGAAATCTAGAATGGAAAATTTCATGTAAATGATGAACCAACTGACTCAAGTTATGTGAAATAACTTGAATCATGTTAAGATATCAATCTCCCCAGGGAACAAAATATTGTTGAGTCATTTATGCCTCAATGACCACCAAACATTAGTGGATCTACCAACCCATTGATTGCTGAATAATGTATCAGCTCTATAGAGAGGATCTTTTCCATTATCTGCTGTTTGGAACAAGAGAAGGTCACCTTGTCTATTTACCATTTAGAGGGAGAAGTTGATCAGTGGTGGGAGCTTGTTAAAAACACGAGGCCAAGAGTGGAGGTTGAAGCCATGGAGTGGTAAGTGTTTATAGAGATCATATTAAATAAGTATTTACCTCATTCTATGATAAAAAAGATAGAAACAAAATTTCTTGAGCTGAAGCAGAAGGAGAATGAATATGTGGGAATCTAAGAGATGGGCTTCACAAGGATTTCATGTTACACCTCTAGATTTGTCATGGATCTAAATGGTAAGGTTTATAGATTATTCAGTGGACTAAGACCTCAACTACAGAACAATCTAGCCAACCGAGACTATGATAGCTATGAGGAGAACATGCAGAGTGCGATGAAAGTCAATCAAGAATTTGGTGAGATGTAGTCGTCTCATAAATCAAATTACAAGAAGAGATCAATGGAGTCTAGATATTGGAGGAACTTTGATCAGGGAAGAAGAGGCTAGAAATTGAAACCTCCCATATTTATTAAATGTGGGAATAAGAATTCTGGGAACTATCTAATTGGGAGTCAGAAGTGCTACAGGTGTAGAATAGATGGCCATATCGCACGGAATTGTCGAAGTGAGGTGAATCCTCAACTCCAAAACACCAACGACAAAGGGAATATGGTTCATGCCATACCTGATGTCCAATTCAATATGTTTGGACAACATAGGAACTTTTCCAATCTTTATCCAAATCCGAGGGCTATAAAGGGGAAACACCACCAACATTAGAAAAGGACAAGGGAAAAAGGTCATGCTTTTGATATCACGATAGCTGATGTTGAAACTCTGAATGATGTGGTTGTAGGTACTCTTGTTTTTCTCTCAAATATAGCAAGTACATTGTTTGATTATGGTTCTACACATTAATTTATTTAATCCAAGTTTGCAACAAATATTGAATCAGCCCCTAAAATTCAAAAAGTAGAGTTATATATCAATACTCCTGGTGGTATTATCCATGAATTGTTTGTGTTCCGAAACTCTCGTATTTACATTAGTGAGAAAAATCTTATCGCAAATCAAGTAGTCATCACCCATGCTGAAATTTGACATTTTACTAGTGATAGATTGTCTCTAAATATATAATGCAAAGATCAAATGTAAAAGCAAGGAAATATCAGTAGTATTGAATGGACAAAAAATCATTATCTTCCAAGGAGAGATATCTAAACATGATCTTTGTCTAAATGAACCTCCCATATCCTTCTTTATGGAGTTGATCAGTGAAGAAGAAGAAGGAAATAAAAGAATAAGGATAGAAAATGTCCCCATCATCCAGGAATATGTTGATGTATTTCATGAGGAGATACCCAGACCACCACCAAAAAGATATGTATGGTTCTCCATTGAAATCGTACCTAGATATCATCTGATTTCAAAGACCCTATATAGGATGGAAAAGGTGGAGCTGGAGGAATTGAAGAAACAATTTTAAGATCTTTTGGAGAAGGGGTTTATTCAACCAAATGTGTCTTCTTTGGGAGACATGTTCTCTTTGTGAAGAATAATGATGTATCAATGCGGCTATGTATTAGTTATATACAACTAAATGGGATCACAGTGAATAAAAAATACCCTCTTACAAGAATTTATGACTTATTCATCCAACATCGTGAGGCACAATCTTCTCTAATATTGATCTTTGTTATGGTAATCATCACTTGAATGTGAAGAAACAAGATATTCCAAAAACCACCTTCAATCAAGATATGGGCATTATGAGTTTGTTGTTATGCCCTTTATACTAATTAATGCACCTTTTATTTTTATGGATTTGATGAATAGAGTCCTTAATGACTACCTTGAAAACATTGAGGTAGTTTTTATTGATGTTATTCTGATATATTCTGAAAATCGTGAGGAACATGAGAATCATATAAGGGTTATTTTGAAAACTCTTTGAAAGTAGATGATTTTTGGAATGTTTAGAAAATGTCAATTTGGGTTATCAAAAGTTTCTTTCTTGGGGAACATTGTAACCCATGAATGAATCAAATTTGACCCTAAAAAGACAATGGTTGTAGAGGAGTGGCCTCAACCTACAACAATAATTGAAACTCATAGTTTCCTTAGATTAGTGGGATATTATTATAGGTTTATGAAAACGTTTTCATGAATTTATAATCATATAACCATGTTAACTCCAAAATTGGTCAAGTTCATCAGGAAAAATGAGTTTGAAGAAAGATTCCAAGAGCGGAAGAAGAGATTGGTTAATGCATCCATGATAATTATTCTCTCACGTGGAGAAGGATTCATTATTTTTAGTGATGCATATCTAAAAGTAATTGGGTGTGTCCTCATGAAAAATTTAAAATTCATTGATTATGCATAATGACAGTTGAAGACTCATGAGAAGAAATATCATATGCATCATCTGGAGATGGCAGTAGTTCTTTTGGATTTGAAGATATGTAGGCACTATCTTTATGGGTAGAAATGTGATATATACACATACCATAAATGTTTGAAGTATATTTTCACCAAAAAATTAATTGATCATGAGAAAAGGGAGATGGTAGGAACTTCTAAAAGACTATGATTGTTCAATTCATTATCATCCTGGAAGAGATAAAAAAGTTTCTGATGCATTATGCAGGAAAGAGCCACCTATTCTGTTCATGATGAGGATTCAAATATATCCTCTGATAAATGATATAGTAAATATATAAATGGGAATTATAATTGTAGGTACATCATCAACCCTTACCAAAATGATTTCCCAACCATCATTACTAGAGATGATCAAGAAACTCAGAAATAAGATCCTTTGTTATAGAAGAAGTTTGAGGCTATGAAGGATGGGATGTTTCTTGAGTTTAATATTGATCTTGAAGGTGTGCTTAAATTTCATACAAGACTATGTGTTCCATATATTATGGAAATATAGAAGGAGTTAATAGGTAAAGCTCATAACTATACTTTCTCTATATATCCATAAAGTACGAAAATGTATAAAGACGTTTGCGATCATTATTAGTGGGATAATATGAAAAGGGAGATTGATGATTACACTTTAAGTTTCCTAGTATGTTAAAAAGTGAAGGAAGAGTGAAATTTTTTTAAGGGGGTATTACAATCACTACCCATATCCTCATGGATGTGGGAAAATATCACAGTAGACTTTGTCACTGGTCTCCTGATAAAATCCAAAGGAAACAATGAGATATGTGTTATTGTGGACCATCTCAACAAGACATCCCATTTTATCTCTATTTGGGAAGATTTCACTCTTGATCAACTTTCCATGATTTTCGTGAAGGATTTATTAAGGATTCATGGAGTTACACTTTATATTGTATCTCATCATAATCCAAAATTCACATCAAAATTATTGAAAACTCATAAACATGATTTGAGTACCGAATTAATTTTTTTTAATGGACTATAACCCCCAAAATGAGTGACAATATGAAATAACCATTAAAACACTCAAGGAAATGCTGAGAACATTCTCAATGGAATTTAAATGTTGGTGGGATCAACATCTCCCTTTAGTCAAGTTTTCTTACAACAACAGATTCCACTCAAGCATTAAAATGACACCCTATGAAGCTCTATATGTGAAGTGATGTGAAACTACTACTTGTTAGGATGAAGCTAGTCAGAGAAAGATTTTGGGGCCTGATATTATGCAATAGATGACAAAAAAATTCCATTCCATCCAACAACACATTAAGGCTGCTTAGAGTTGGTAAAAGAGATCTGTTGAAAACCGTCAAAGGGAAATGAACTTTGATGTTGGTGACAAATTGTTTATTTGAATTTCACCTTAGAATATATGCATGAGGTTTGGGAAGAAAGGTAAGCTTTTACCTAGGTACATTGGACCCTACGAAATCTTTGATCATGTAGAAGCAGTGGCCTGTCGAATTTCAATTCCTCAAAATCTAGCACATGTTCTCGATGTATCCCATTTATATTTCTTGAAGAAGTACATACCTGACCCTTCACATGTACTAAATTCATAGGTGGTGAAAACAGAACATAAAATCTCTTATGAGGAGCATCTAGTGGAGATCCTGAATCGTAGAGAGAAGGTTCTACGAAACAGGACTACCTGCATTGTTAAGGTGTTGTGGAGAAACGAAAAATGTGAAGAAGCCATAAGAGAACCAGAAGAGTTTATGAGGATGAGGTACCCACACCTTCTATCTTTTTAGGGTAAAAGTTAATATTTCTGGGAAGAAATTTCTTAAGGGGGGAAAAATATTACCACCTGAACATTTGAATAATATTTTTTCTTGAATTTTTGTATTATTTTATATTATAATCTATGAAAATATATCCATTAATTAATGAAGTGAGTATAATTAAAATAATACCACTAGGCTTCGACTGTTATATGATCATTGGTCAATATGACCATTGGAAACTAAAATATTAACATTATGATTATTGTTTATAAATACCAGTGATCACGGTTAATTAATACCGAAAGAGGAGTTGATGGCCTCATCTAGTAGAATCGGGCCATACAATTCCCATCTGTTGGAGCGTGGGAAGGCGGTTGCATCACTGGGATTTTCTCTACACCATGCCCAATATAAGATTTAACATGTGAATCTTGAACAAAATCTCATATGAGAGAAGTTCAAGATGATAGAAAATCACCACTCGAAAAATGTTATCCAAGCCTCCCCAAGATTCTATCATATTTGAAAACCTTACTCTTAGGTACTATGCCAGTATTATTGGGGTCTATGTAATGAGGCTTAAATAGTTTGAGTAATCCATTGGTATAAATAAAACTGTTATTTCATCATTCATGTTTTTGGAATATTTTTTCTTAACAAAGTGTATGTTTAATTAAGAAAATTTGGATAAATTTATTTTAGATGTATAAATTGTACATTTCAAATATTTCTCATACATAGAGAAATATTATTGTAAAATAAACATCATTTTGGAATTTCAAATGTCAAAATTAACCTGTGATGAATTATTATAAATTTTCTATATTTTTATTTGAAGAATAGTGTTTCATGATTAGTGAATTTTATGAATCTTTTTTTATGAATAGTGTTTTTTGGAGAAATAGTAGAAAAATATTTTATTATTAAATAACTATTTATGTGAAGTAATTTTTGAAAATCAGACATACATGGTTGTAATTAGGTTGAAAAATGTTGTTCAATAAGATCAAATTAATTTTTTTGTGAATAGTAACTTTACTATTTGGAATAGTAATTTTATCCTCATGAATGTTAATATTACCAATGGAATAGTCACATCACATAAGAAAGTATAAATATGTTTTATTCTTCTTAAGTGGTAATGTGATATTATTATATCAAAGTATAAGTAAATAAATGTTTTAGAAATTATTGGTCAAGTATTAGTACATTATTTTTTAAATTTAACATAAAATGAAATTAATATTTATAAAATGGAGTTTACTTTTGTATTTTTCCGGATGAAAAATGGTTGGGATAAATTTTTGGGATTTTTCAAAAACATGTGAATTTTCAGTGAATAGTAAAAATACAGTTTTGTGTTTTAGTGTATTAAATGACATCATTAATGATGTAATAATGATATAATAATTATGGTTGACTTGTGAATAAAAATATATTTTATGAGGTATCCCAAGTGTCCAATATCATGGAAAAGTACCATGGACAAGCCCATAGTTTTGCAAATTCCACTGATGATGTATCCCTTGGAAATTAATAAAATATTCCCTCACTTTTGCAAAAAATACCAACCCATTCATTCATTAAGTTCATTCCAAATTCCTCCCTAACGAAGAAATGGTATTTTTACCACTCATGGAGTCCTAAAAAAGTTCTCTCAAGCCCCTAAATTTCCCAACCTTCATGATTTCGAAGCTACTCTTCAAGGTATGGGAACCTTTCTCTATCCTCTTTTAACTCATGACTTCTTCTATGTAATGTCTCCTAGTTTCCATTTTATTGTGTGGGGTTATCTTCTTATATATCCTTATTACTTACCATTTAATTTCTAATTGATGAGAGTCCATTTCTGATCTCATCAATTGATTTTTCTAAATTTTATGTTATGCTGTTAGGCTGCCGAATTTTCATAAAAGAAATCACATCTTCTTTTTTCTTTCATGTATTATTTTCATGTGGTATGTAATTCGAAAATAAAACCATGATATTATTTAAATTTTATTCTGTTCATACACTATATTATTAGTTATTTATTATTGGGTGACCCTTATGTCATATAATTTTAATGTTTTCTGAAATCATGTTATATAGCTGTTAGGATGTATAAATTTCGTCTTAAAATCTCTCTCTTTTCTAAAGAAATTATCTTATTTTGTTTATATGAATACCCAAACCTATTTTATTTATAGGGGTATTAATAAATACATAAAAATGATATATATTTTTTAGTAATTTACCTACATTAAACCCTAATTCCTTTTCCCTATGTTATAAATGATATAATTATCATGTTTTTAAGCATTTCTTTAAAACGTCAAGATTTTGAAATGAAACCCATTAATTTTATTCTTTTTTGGTTATTTATGAAATTTTTTAATATGATATATATGGGTCACATGAAAATAAATATATATTAATGGTTCTCTCAGATAGCACTCTAATGCATTGGGTAAATAATTTAATCTCTAGAGATGAAAAGTTTCATGATACCTCGGTGATTAACTTGGGTAATTTTTATGAGACCTTGGGGATGAACCTTGGTGATTTGTTCCTGAATTTCAAAATTAAATTTTGTATCCAAATATTCACGTTATGATTCATGTTCTTTTTTATGGTATTCATATTCTTATATTTCTCATATCATTAATTTTTTATCCATTAATATCTTATTGATATCACAAGTAAACTGATTCCCTTGCTTTCCTTACTAGGACCTTTTCTCACCCATTTCTTTGATGTATGCCTCCAGGTTATGAGTTGCAGTTATTTTACATCGGATGAACTTATTATGAGGACTTGAAACTGGTTTATAATAATTTTTTATGTTGTCTTCATGTATTATGTTCTTGATTTCTGAGACACTTCACTTTAAAGATCCTATGTTTGTAAAAAAGAAATGAAAAGTTATATTTTAAAAAAGAGGGATGCCATATAAAACATTACTCAATTTATTGAAGGGATTTATAATTATAAGACCACATATCATCTCATAATATTAACATACATGTGTGTTCCCCATAAAAAATAATCATAATTTTCAAAAACCATAATTAATACATGAAATAAATGTGATTCATGATTATTTTCAGAAAAAATGATTAAATAACATGATGAGAAAGAAATTGGAAGGTATAAATAGATCATATGCACATTGAATCATAAACAATTAAAGGATATTGACAATTATGGAAAACAATTTTATTAGTATATGGGTTATTTAACACTTACATATAGTATCACATATGTAGAGATAAATATTTGGATAATTTCAAGTAAAAAGATTAACATCCCAGAAAAAAATCATAATACCATTTATCGGGAAATACATGTAACATAAATCCATGTGAAATAAATATATTATTGTTTGAGAAGAAAATTTATTTTTCATAAAAAAATGAATTTTAAAAAATCCTTTGAAACACTTGTAAAAACATAATTATAATCCCCTTCAAAAATCCATTTCAAAAGAAGTGGAATGATGAAATTTTAAACATTAGTTTGAAAAAAATATTTAATCTGTGGAATGTAATGCATTTAAGAATTTTAAATATTGGGTAAATAGTAAAAATATAAATAAATGAAATAAAATATCTTTATTTATTCTTCAAAATTAGTAATCTTCATTCTTAAAATGAAAAATTAAAAAAAGGAATATTAATTATATTATAAGACTATGAGAACTAATAGAAAAATTAATTGGGATTTTTTTTCTAAATTCTGTAAAATGTGTTCATTCAAAAAATGTTACAAAATAGATTATTTTCAAACTTTTTTTAAAGAATTTCAAAAATGAATGAAGTGTAAAACATTATGAACATTCCTTCTAAAACATTCAAAAACTATATATATTTGAAAATTACATTGATAAAAACTAAAATATATTGTAGAAAACTCTTGATGCATTGGGAGGAATATGTGCATAGAGGAGAAAGAATCTCAATAATATTGAACATATAATCCTAGATCTACTTATAGGAAAAAAAAATTTGAGTTAATAACAAATTTGAAATTAAATGGTAATGTGAGATGTAAACCCAAACAATGAATTGTGAATGAGAAAATAGTTATGGTTTAAGATAGAAATCAGACGATTTATTCGGATGAAAACTTAGTCATAAATAATGACAAATTCAAAGTGAAATGGGAAATAAAACCCAAATAAACATAGTAAGGTATGAAATATAATTCCATAAATAAATAAAGGAGACCATAAATTCATATTAAATGAAATTAAAAAGGTATGTTAAACAATGAAGAACATTCATTTGAGTTATAGAATAAAAAATTAAAAATTAAAGTATAATACCTCAAATGAGTTGATATTTGGAATGTAAGACCTTACAAAGAACATAACATGAGAAATATGAATTAAAAAAGTTTAATATGTAAAAGAAATGTAAATACAAATAAAAAATGGAAATAAAACAAAAACTAGATTTTATCATTAAATAATATAATCAATGAAGGAATGATATAACTAACTGAAGGGAAATTGTGTTAAGAATCCCCTTATTGTTTTAATAATGAATCAAAATAAAACTGAAATAGATCCTGAAATATGAATTTAAATCAAAAAAATAGAAGTTAATTTATGATAAAATCAATCAATGGATGGAAATAATATATTATTAAAGAATAATAGGGGAAATTTTGAAATATATCTAAAGGAATGGAATTTTTGACAAAGAATCATTGCCTTGGATTCTATCTTGCTCAAGAATATGTATAATTTCTTTATAATAAAATAAGACTCAATAAAAATTTATTATGGGAACTTATTAATGTTTATTACATTATATATTAATCCATTATATCCATTTTTTATATAGTTATTACTTATTTTTAGTTATATTGACCACTGGTTGTTAGTAGTGCTGACTTTTATTTTTTTTCAATGTAATGGTTTTGGTCATCACTTCTTATACATGAATTAATCTTATCCGTAATTATAGAATTATTTATTTTTTATCATTCTTGTGGGATAAAAGTTATACAGCTTAATATATTGTCTAATATATAGTCAAATGAAGAAGGATGTCTCTATATTCTCATTTATTGGTCGTTAAAATTATTTTGATCATTTATATTTAATATAACTAATTTATATAAAAAATTGTCTTTAAATAATAATAATAATTTTATAAAATATTTTATGTCTTCATTAAATATATTAATGAAACCATTAAGGTTATGAGGTGATGAAAAAGGAACTATGTCATCGAGGGATATTATGAACTGACCTTAATATAGGTGATGTTTAAACCTTCTAAAATAGATGAGAGGAAGATAGATATATGGTATTAAATTATCATAGTAAAATTTTACTATAATAATGATTGTAATTTAATTATATTATTATGGATATAATATATTAGTAAGATGTAGAAGAATAAAATATAATTGAAAATAGTAATTAGAAGTTCTCACCTTACTTATTTTGATGAATGAATTACTAAGTGAAATATACTTTAAATGTTTAGTCTTTTTATAATACCTAAACCACTATAATACATATAATAGGTTTGGGTAGTCATTTTTTATACAACTGATGATCTAAGAAGCTAATGATGTGTGGAAAATTGGTATAATGAAGGGGTACTTTTCTATGTTATCGGGGTGGAATTATTTTAAATATTTATTCATTAATATATGTAAAGAATTATTTTTCAAGTAATGTGGTTAAATATATGATAATTAGTGATTTATGATATTTTAAGGTAAATAAATCCATCATACACCATTTTATTTAAGATTTTTTGTGATATTTTGTTAAATTTTCCCGTGGTTTTACACTATTAAAACATTTTAACTTTTACCATGGAAACTATCTTGTCCCATACAAAAAAAATTTTATTCCCAAAAATTAAATTGACCTTAATAATTACATTTTAGTATTCTAAATCCAAATATTAAATTTAATTTATTGAATTAAATTATTAAATTTGAAAAAAATTAACTTCAACATAAGTAGACATAACACAATAAAAAAAGTTGAAAAATATATTATTATATATAAAAATACTTATTTAGGCCAAATATTATATATAGAATTTATAAAAGTTATTTTTATTTGTTAAATACTAAAAATAGTGGGTCATTTGGATTTCAAAAAAATAAAAACCATGTGGAATCTTTTGAAAACATAATTAATGGAAAACGTGATAAAATATATTTTATTCAAATAAAATATAACTTAGGTTCACAAATGTCAATAATAAGTTTATAAATTCAATATATTCTTATATCACCCCGTAAATATTTATTTAATTGAGAAAAGGCTTCAATAAATTCCTATGTTATGGGTATATCATGATTATGTCATAAAAGTTAAAGCATTAATAAAAACTATATTTTTCACTATTGACCAAAATAGAACCCTTTATGAAAAAACAAAAAACCCATAAGATAAATTTTAAATGTTGAATAAATCAGAGAAATTTTTCAAACATATCTTCTAAAATTTGATAATTTAACTTCTAAAGAAAAGTATAAAATATATTGAACAATTATTTTCATTGGGATTTTTTTTAAAACATTAAGTGTTATTAATATTATTTCATATAAATTTCAAATTAAATGATTACCATTCTATTTTTTCACATTGAAAATTATTATTCAATTAATCCTTTAAAATAATTCGATTTAATTTAAATATAAAAAACTATTTAAAAAATGTTCTTTGAAAATGTACATATTAACATTAAAGGTTTTTACGAACATCCCATTAAATTTAATTTTTTATCCCTTAACTAATACATTTATTCAATTCATTAGTATTGAAATACAAATTATTATAAATTATATTACTAATATTTATAGAATTGAAGTAAATCATTTTTTACAATATTTTTATTTACTTGATGTTTTACTCTTATTATAATTTTCTTATTGATATTTCACATTTTATTCTCATGATGATTTGATGTATATATTTCATTGTAAAATATATAACTATTTTTTAGTTCATTTTTGTGTGAATTAAGATAGTTAAAATATAATATATTTAAAATAAAATACATAATAAAATATCATGGTGTTATATGAGTTAACTTAATCCTACCACCACCAAATTTTACAATTATAATAGATTTGATTACCCAATGGGTGGTGGTGGTGTTAACAATTCCCCCACCAATGAAAAATGATGATACTTTTTCAATAATAATGTAGTAGAAACTATCATATCATTCTAGACTTTTTGAGATTTTCCATGGAATGGGATGGGTTCAATGCCTTTTTTTGATATGAGATGATTTCCACTGGGGTTATTCTATGATTGCAAGATTTCCATTCCTTGAATAGTATGAATTCATAAATTTATCAGTTTCTTGATGCATTGGAATATTTACATCCTAATCGTATATATTACATAGTTTTGGGGACTGAGGGAAGAAATGGAATTTCTTGATAGACCAACTGTCATATACAGTGCCAAAAGCCACGATGTTTCAATAAGCAGTGACATTACATGTTGTTCTCCTTAAAGAGATTAAGTTTTAATGAGTGGGGTAATGATTAAGGATCTTCATTCTCCTCATGGTTTTATATTTATATTTTATTGATCATTCATGGTAATCTAATAGAGTACCTCCATATTATTGTTATGGACATATTAGAGGTATTCACTCTAACTTCTTGACATTGGGTGTCACATAGCTAGGAGGGCATCCAAATTATATTTGGAGAAAGAAATAACTTATTTCCATTTATGTGGTTATCGTTCTCCCTATTTGAAAAATACTTCACCTTGATGTGGTTAAGCATGGTGCATATATTCAAGCACATATATTACATGAACACATCTTTTAAATTATATGGAATTTCATAATATGATATAAATATGGGTAAAAACATGACTGGTATATTACATCTGAATAATTATTTCCACATGACTATTCTCTAATCCTCATCCATGGAGAGGGATTATTTCACATGTTTTGACCACAAGGTTTATTTACCAATTTATTTTTAAAATTTACTAATATCAGCCGAAATTTCTTATATTATATCAAAGGAGAAACAACCTGTGGGTGTTGCAAATGAAAATGATTCCTCAGATTCTCCCATAGCTGAGATGAAATCTCACCATTATGTAATGAGGATATTATTTTGGATGACCACAATATTTTGAATGCATCTCAATGTGAGGGAATTCCAATATTAATTTCGATAAGGGGATAAAATTTTTGTTGTGGTGGGATATCAAAATGGGTAGGACCCTCAAAGATATTTTCATAGGGAGGACATTTAATGGAATTTTCAAATTCACTTTTATGTGGATGATTTATACTATAACTTTATGTCCAACTATAGGGAATACCTCTATAATATATTCCTTATGGACGACCTATAGTGTTGATGATTTGATATGTATGATTTGAACCATCATTTCTTATACTTTGGAGATGACCTCGAGAGGTGCATATATTTATACTATAGGTAAAAACATTACATCCATAGCTTCTCTCCTTAATTAATTAGAAATCCATATAATCTTTTTGTACTACTAGTTGGAATTACAAGGCCACAAGGATAGTAATATTGGTTGGTTTAAGAATTTATATATTCTTTTATCATTTATGTTTTCGTTTATGATACCTTTGTGATGGTTATGTTCGGGCAACTAGGGTTTAACTTTGATCATTGGATTCTCATGGAACGGGGAGAAAAAATATTATATAGGAACCCTACATGGAAGCCTCCAAATTTTCATCATAATTTTTAACATCTATCTGTGAAATTTTTTTGAATATACATGTTTGACCATGAGTCTGCTTTCGATCATTAGTCTCTATCGAAATTTACTGATAGAATGAGACTTTATGAACCCAAAATCTCAAATCTGGTACTCATAGACACATATGTTACTTAAATTATTTAATTCCAGATATAAATTCCTATATATAACCATATATAATTGAAAAATCAGAAGAAAATATTGAATATATTACATCTAAAGGATATTTTTAAATCTAGAGTTTTAGAGAGTGATGAAAAAATACAAACCCATAAAACCCATGATATTTTTATCAAGTAGGAAATACTTCTATTATATACAAAACATCATAATTCATGAAAATTCATCACCATCTACTAAAACATATCTCAAATATTTTATCCTTGTAAACATGTAAAAATTGTTACATTCCCTAAAACACAAAAAAAATAAAATATAGGAATGGGTGATCTCAAACAATTATTAATGAAATTATATAACTAAATTAATCAAGGTATAAAGTTTTCATAAAAAATATGGTAGGAATATTCAAACAACATGAATCCATAATAAATATAAAATTTGGGGAATACTGTGTTGATGTTAATAAATGAAGACATGTATATCAATAATACTGATCTCGTACTATTGGAATTCATAATTCCTAGCATCCAAATCATTCTATAGAGTCCTTATACAAAGAAAATTTACTTATTGTTGAAACCACTGTTTAGGTTTCCAAATATAAAGTCTTTTTTCCAAGATAATCTCTTTTTATAGGAAGAGGAATACACCAAAACCTAATATGTTTTGTCTCACGAGGCCTATCAATTCATTGAGGTGATATACAATATCAGGACCCACCCATCACTTGTTTATGTCCAATGCATTCTCCATAATATAAAATGAGTAAGAAATATGTAATAATCCATTCCAATAATGATCCATATTGATAGGAAAGCATACAGTGTGCTAATACATTTCCCAATTTCAATAAAAATATAACATGACCATAACCCATCATGAAGAATAAGGTTGATGGATAAGAAATACATTGTCAACATTCCAAAAAAAAATCTGTATTAGAATTGAACTAATTTTTCCCCATTTTAATAAAAGGTATAAATTTATAATAACTTATCTAGAGGATGAACATGGGGAGATAAAATATACATAGTATACCATTCAAAAAATCATCCATATTTAAATAAAAAGATACCAAATTATAATACTTTACCACAAGCCAATAAATGATATAACATGATCATAACCCTTCCAGAAGAAGAAGGTGGACGGATAAACAAGGAAATGTTAGGTTTATAATAATAATCAGTATTTTAATGAAAATACTTTTCCCCATGTAAATAGAAGTGATTTCCTTGAGAATGAAATGGGGGGTCCCTGTGGGCATGCTTCCTCATTTGTTTTCATTCCTTTTATTGTTCACTCATTACCATAATGTTATTTTCTTTCTAAATAATAAAAAGGCTTAGTGGTGTAAAATATAATGGATTACCTGATCATATCCCATTAAGGGGAATAAGGTATACATATAAAACATATATAGTCAGCCTTAGCAATAATTATACTTATTGAAATAAAAAAAATACATCATTCCAATAATTATACCTATGTTAAAAAAGGTATACTCTGAAAATAACCCATCTGATGTGAAAAAGGTTGATTGATGCATAGTACACAGTAAACTTGCCTACAATAATCTATATTATAATTGAAAACATTTTCCCTATATTAATAGAATATCTTATTTTCTGGAAAAATATCATCGAATCTCAGAAATATAAAATGTTATGTTTACATCATATGGAGTAATGGGTATATGGAAAAGATAATTCTAGAATAACATTGACATCATCCATAAATAAAAATAAAGTGGTTGTATCAAAATAATATATCCAAGGAAGTGAGAAATATTTTCAAAGGTTTTATGCTCTATAAATTTATATCCCCTCCAAACTATTCGGTAATACCATATAATAAATAAATTTTTTTAATTTTCCCAACTTATAAGAAATAAGTTTAAAGAAAATTAATAACTCAATGAATGAAAATTAAATTAAAAAAAATCCCCTGTATTGGAGAAGTAACTATATAAGAATCCAAATGAACAAAAGAACATTATTTCGACCGTAAATCCATTCAATGGAAGGAGAATAACTTCGATGGTTTAGTAAATCAATAGAATATCATACAAATAGAACAAAACTCATAAAATGTATAATGTCTCAAATAATGAGAATTGAGACACAAAAAATACCTATGGAATATAAAAATTAGAATCAGAAACTGTTAAGATTTAAAAAATGAAATTTATATTTATATACCATGAAATAAAATGGATCCATGATACAATATTTCAAATTTATAGTATATATACCCCAAAAATGAAAATTGGTTCATAAATACAATAGTTGTATCATTGAAGGAAAATTGAGATGAAACCATTTCTGATTATCCTGAAATCCATGAACATAAAATTATCTCATGTATCTCTAACATTAATATGTTTATAAATTTATTCATAACATAACTCATTTCCATTTTCATTCACACTCTTCAAAAGTATTCACTCTCTACATGAATTCATATAATTTTCCACATTAGGTGTTTATAGTATTGATCATCTGTAATAGTTTCACAATAAAAATGTTCATGTTTATTATTTTTTAAAATTTAATAATTAATATATCATATATCATACTATAATATATGTTAGAGGATGTTTTATAATTCTACAATTTTCTTTCATGTCATTTTTGGTTAAGAACAGTGGTGATGAAATCAACAATGATCATGTTTTGATGATTCATAATGAATGAAAGGAGTTTTCTTCATTAATGAGTTAAATATTGATATAAAACATATAAAACATATAAAACAAAAAAAATTAAATATTTATATCATATTAAACCTGTAAATAAGTTATCATAATTATCTATGACATAAATTCCTAATATTGACTGATTATATGGTTAAACTGTCCCAAAGATGATCATACTTTGGATAAATAAATGACTATGAGGTGGTTTAGTTATAATATAAATATAAAAGAAGAATAATGATCTTATTTGGTTCTTATTAGAGTGATATATATTAATTTTAATGTATTTTAAGAAGAATTATATGATATGAAATCAATACATAATTTGAGTAAAATATTATCCTCTTAGCACGATTATTTTAATGATTAAATTAATGATGTATGTTTATTGATCATATCATAAATATTTTCTATAATTAATCATACCATATCATTAATAATATAAAAAAATAAAATTTATCCTTTAATTACAATATTTATATCCAATATCGTAAGGTAATGAAGAAAAAGGAAACACATTGTCTCATGGTTGTGGTAATCTGTACAAGACATGGAAAATAGTTTTTTTATTTTAATGGATTTGGAATAAGAATAAATAATTACATTAACCTTAATATAGTAACATTAAAAAATTTATAATATCATTATATCATTATATTTTTGTGGCTATAATAAATTTGAAGAATATAATTTAGAAGAATACTATGTAGTTCATAATACTCACATCAAGAACTTGGATTTTCCTTGAATGTATCATTGAATTTGAAGGGATTATGATAAGTATGAGTGAGTGGGGGATTATTTTATATGTATAGTGCACTTTTAATAGTAATACTTCATAATTTAGAGGAGAAATTATATGTTAAGGTGTGTCTTGAAGTGGTTGAATATGTTACAATTTTAGAAGTAAAGGAAACCGTGTTTTTGGGAACAAATTTAAGTTTTTCAATGATGTTATGACAATATTCAAGGGTCAATGGATCCAAAAATGAAACCAATTTAAGGGGAAACATGTCTTGGTTGATGTAGAGATCAATAATTCATTTATAAAAAAGTTTTTTAAATTGTTTAGGTCTTTTACACTATTTTAGACTTGATATACCCCCTTTACTATTACCTTGGTAATTAATTTATAACGTTAGTAATTTGTTTTAATGAATAAGTATAAGATTGAATTTTTTATATTATATGATAATTATGATTTTATATAAGAATAATATATTTTAAAATATAAATTTTAAATGTGTAAAAATTTAATTTTAGAATAAAAACATGTATTCACATAAAGACGATTTTATGAAGAATAACATTTTTTATCTTTAAAATTATAGGTCAAATGAAATTTTCATGGTTAATGGTTTTAGTGGAATAAATTAACATATAATGAATTTAATAAAATTATTGAGTCATCAATGTAATCTCAATACTATACCACTCCATAAAAAAATTGATTTAACGAAAAGCATGAAAATAGTTTTCATTTTAATGTAACATTATAATTATTTATAAAAATGTTATCCTTAGGTTTTTCTACCTTCAAAGAAAAATTTAAAATGAATATTTTTATCCCAAGATTGTAATTTTATTACATAATTATTTTAAATACTAATTTTTTTACATGGTGATAAATTCATGGGAATTATAATTTTCATAAATCCCAGATTTTTCAACTACAAATAAACCTTTTTAGTTAATGTAAAAAATATTTATACTATGTAATTTTTTATATTGTGAATTCAAAAGAGATATTACTTTTTATTTTTTTTTTCAAATTCACAAATTTATAAATATTTTTTTTGAATAAAATCCAAACATATAATGAAAACACGTTTTTATTAGAAAATGAAATTTTAAAATATTAACTGATATTATACTTATTTCACATAATTTACAAACTAAATTACTATCAGAAAATTAATAATTTCAAAAATAATTTATCATTAAAATATATTTGTTGATATATAATTTTGTATCGGATAAAAAGGTATTTTTTTGAAACAAAATCCTAAATAATAAATGATATTATTAGTTATTTTAGTTAAACACATCTAGTTTCATTTATTTTAAAATAGACATTATTTAAATTATGAATAGATTTAATAAAGTGGTTACTCTTATTCATTCACACTAGTTCAATATCTTGGTTTTAATTTATATACTAAATTATTAATATTTTATCTAAATGTATCATGTTTTGTTTATGTTCGATTTTACATGTGGAGAAAGCTATCGAACAAATTAAATTATTTAATGGTGATTATATATTAAAATCTTGGGGTTTTACATTCCCCCATTAATAAATTGTGTTCTCGTAATTTGACTCATAATATAATAGTAATATCTATAGAGAATGAAAAATTATCCATATACTTCTGCATTATCATGGTTTTATATATGGTGTGGAATGGTATTTAGATATATAAAAAATCATTATAAGAAATTTATATAGAGTGACAACCAATTAATAATTTCTCATAGAATTCGACAATGGGATATTGATCTAGATCCATAAGTAATAAATTTCCAAAACCCTAAAAATTATTTATATGACAATCATACAACTAGTGGTTTTTATAATTCAATATTTGATAGTCGGAGAAAGAATACATGACACAAGAAACTATAAAATCTTTAGTGAAATTTTTTATTTGATACATTTGCAGTAGTTGCGTCAGATTTTCATTGATTTCATGTTTTTTGGAAATTATCTCCCTCATCGGCCCATGGATTTGAACATTAAGTCACATGATGCCTAACTCTCTATCAATTGAAGTAACATATTTTTTCTATTTCTCTATTTTAATTATAATTTTTATTGTCATAAACTTCTAATACACACCTATATAATTATACCATCCCATTAAGTAAATAATCCATTTGTTTCTTATAAAATATTTTATATATAGATAATGAAATATCCGTTCCTTAATTATCTTCATCGCTTGATCTTTAATAAGATGTGACTCTTTCTTTATCTTTATTGTTGTGTTTGGGACTTTGACTATCTTCATAGTATTAATCATTTTTCATTAGATATTTTTTGGAATATTCATAATGTTTATCCCTCCATATCCCATTTTGATGGGATGATGATTGAGTTAATATTTTTTCTCTCCTCACAACAATGATTCCTTATATTTCCATCCATTTCTAAAACCAAAAGAGATATTTTGAGAAGTGAATATTATAAATGAATTATCATAAATATAAATAAGAATATTTAACCTCAAGATGTGTCGATTTAAAACATTTTTATGTCACCCTATTGTTTATACAACTGAACTAGTACCGAACTTGGTTAAGCCTTTTAGCACCTTGTGTTTTGCACCAGGTTGAAAACTATATAGGGGTTTTAACTTTTAATTTGGTGGATGGGATGAATTATAAAGTAAGGCTCAGGATGAAAATTTGAATGTAGAAACACTTAAATTTGTTTTTTATTTGTTTTATAGATAAATATGTATCCCTAAAGTTTGTATGATTTTCAGGAGTGTTGGTCTCTTAAAAATTAGTTTAGGGGAAATGAGGAAGATGTGTATGGTTGTTACTAACCATGAGGCCCAAACTGTGTGGATTATTTTGTCAAATTACATGGTTTGTTTAAAAGTTCTAACTCCTAGGGTAAACCATTGGAAATAGTGGCCTTTTTTCTATGTTTACCCACTCAGGTTGTGCTCGCATTATCAAAATGTACACCTAATTTTCATGGTTAGGTCCACTTAACCAGTAGAACCACATAGTATCCACACGGTCAGACAAACAGTGGAGTTAAACAATGAATCTCATTAAAAGGGAAAAATTATCATTTTTCCTCTATTCCATAAAGGTTTTCTACCCCATTTCACCCACATTTTCTCCAGTAATCTTCCTTATGCATACCCTCTTCCCCCTCTATTCCTCCAGGTTGATTTTCCCCCATTATTCATCTCATTCAAGCATCATCAGGTGCATTTGAAGTGTAACTATGATTCTATAACTCATCTTATCTCTTTTATATATTTTTATTATTTCTTTTTTATGTGATCATTGTTGGAGATAATATTC
Organism: Viscum album; assembly: GCA_963277665.1. Lineage (NCBI taxonomy): Eukaryota > Viridiplantae > Streptophyta > Magnoliopsida > Santalales > Viscaceae > Viscum > Viscum album. Next base: position 392,780,255 of record OY728151.1, on the reverse strand, counting down.
ACTATTTATTGGGAGTTTGGTTTTTTATTTGACTTCTCTCACTTTGTCTAGAATAAAATATATATATTAGATGAGTTTAGTGTCCAAAGTATAAGGTAGTTTTTCAATATTAATTATTATAAAAGTATTATAATTTATAACATGAATAATTATGAAGAATTATATACCTTCCAAATTTTTACTCTTAACCATGAATTTAATTAAATTAAATACATACACCACACCCTATTTTACTATTACATGGTTGGAGGTAGGTGACCTCAACCCAAACCACCTCTTAAGATGAGTAGTATTAAATTATTTTTTTACTTTCCTTGACTAGTAATTAAATTTCCCATTGGTTGGGTTCTTTAATTTCTATATAACATTTATAAATTCCTTGACGGATTAAATTGATTATATGAATCATTTTGAACTTGGATAACTTACTTTATTCTGAACATTATTAATTAGAAATTGTTATTAGTATAATTAAATTAGATTTTTTTAATGAATTTTATCATGGAGAATTATGTTCATGTATGGGTTCTTCCCATGGAATTATATATGTTATGAATGAAATGGTATAATTATATGGATAAATTGATAATAGTCTTGGGTATGTTAATTGGAACCATCTTATATGATGGCATGGATTTCAACACTATCATTTTAAAATTTTGAATAGAATTTTCTAATGAAAGTTAACAATTCCATGAGTGAACCTTGTTTCCCCAAATAAGAATTTAATTTTATGGTCTTATTGGTTAGAAGAATTGTATTATGACTTGAGATGTTCTTAGGTTTCTCATGAAAAAGGTAATGGATAGGTTCATAGGATGATTTATATTATATACACCATGAGTGAAACTCATGATCCTTGCAAGAAAGCCCTTGGATGGGCTGATAGGTCAAATGAATTATGATGAGCCTTTATTTATACTAGGTTCCCAATACAAATTTCCTTTTATGGAATCCTAAAATTAATGACATGATATATATATCTTAAGTGATATTTGGACTCTGAATAAAAAAATTCATGGATTGACTCATAGTATAAATGATATTATTTCATGAATTCGTTGATACTTGGGTTACTGATATGGAATACCTTGGACAAGTTCATAGGTTGAATGAATTATGACACACTAGATTACTAATTGGTATACCCATACTTTCAATGTCTTAAATATCTTGATACATGTAGAATAATATATGATTATCTTTATACATAAATTCCAAGTCTTATAGCCTTGGGTTATAAATTCCTTGAATAATTCAGAGCTTTAATTTTTTTGACTCATACTCATATTTATATAATGATACCGTTATGATATGATTAAGATTACACAAGGATTCATTTGTGATGCCTCTGGTCCTAACTAGTAATTCATTCATATATATATATATGTCTATATATTATATTTTTTATATAATACAAATATATACATAGTTAACTATATATACATATACCTCTATACATGGTGACATATTTTTAGAGATATTTCATCTTCAGTTGAAGTAGGTATGGTCAGTCAGGTGTCCATAAGGAACCTGAGATTGAATTGATTATATTTATTTATTCATTACTTGTAGATTAAACATTCACATTTATAATTTTATATTCATGGAATGGATTTCATTAGACACCAATGGTGGTGGCCAACTAATTTTATCTCAGACCATGTTCGAGTATCCATTTACTACCTAGACAGACCTCAAAGTTATAGGTTCTAGAAAATGGATTTTTCTATGTGATATTACTCATGCATGTAGAATCTTAGAAGCATAGGACTGAGACATGGAAATGGCCCTTGGGGTTTTTACATTCCATTTTCAAGTGTATGTATTTCCTGGGGTATGATTATTTTTATACATTGTAGCATACTCCTCAGTAATTATTTATTCATTTTTTTATTGATTTTCTGTCATTATCATTTTTTGATTCCTTTATTAATTTTTACTTCCACAATATTTATTAATGATCCATAAGGTATAGTATACCACTATACCACCACTTTACCCATGATTCTAGTCTGTATCCTCAAGCATATGGGGAAGTACACTTAAGGCCATGTGATTGACCATCTAAGGGAACTATTTTAGTTGTTCCAAGTTCATGAAATTATAAATCTATATCTCTCATATATCATTCTGGGTTCATCATAGGTTAATTTGATTTGGGCTCTCACAAAATTATTAACCAGATAATTAATGTGAAGATCAAAAATTATAGTGAACATTCATAAAATTTTATAACGTAAATAATTCTATTATTAAAGGATCATAAAATCCCATTATCCTTCCTTAAGGAACATTATTAATTTATACAATCATATACCTATGTACACATATGTCGTAATCATATATTCTCAGCTACATGCCTGTATCAAAACCATTTGATTCTATAATGAATTAAATGATAATTATATTATATATTTCTCTAAAAGTTAACTATATCGGTATAACTAAAATGGTATTAACCACTGATTTATATGTTCAAACACTAGCGAATATGTATCATAATCCTAAGAATGAGGTGAAATTACAAAAAAAAAATCACTAATCTATTGTTAATCAAAAGGTTACCAATCACTATTTATCGTTCTTCATACAAATAAAACAACCCTTTATTATCTCTAAATTAAGAATATATTAGACAAAAGAGTTACTCATAGCTCAATAATGTGTTCTCTAATAGTTACCCCCAAAAATATAAACATGTCATAAACCAATTTTCATGGTTATTGATATATTTTAATATATTTTTCTATTACTTTAAAGAAATACTTATAGAAACTCATAGTTTTTATGCATAGATATCACATATTTTTAGAAGAAATTTTAATTCAAAACATAGTGTTCAATGCAAAAATCTTATAGTTATAGTTTATTTAGAAACATGGATACATAAAAAATCCCTAAGTTCACTACATTATTTTCAAGTAAAATAATAATAAATTTTACCATTTTTAGAGAAATCATACTTATAGTTTTTATTTATAACATGGAGAAATAGAAACATAAAAAAGGGTGTTATTAAATGCCCGGTTAGGGTAAATAAAAGATATATCAATGATCAATTGAGAATAAGATTTTAAAAAGTGTATGAGAACATGGGAATAAAAATATAAAATCCTACACTACATATCATATATCATGATCTTGAGTCAAGGAATAATGAATGGTTGTTCACAAGAAATGAATCAAATGTGGATCAAATAACATGAGTCATGAGAGCATAACATTGGAATATGTTAAGATTTTGTGGGATAAAAACAAGCATAGAAAATAATTTTTATAATAATCAAGGGTTACTTATAAGACTATTATAATAGATTGGGTTCACCCCAATCCATCTTAGTAGTTTTCGTTTATTCCCACGACTATCATATGGAAAATAGTCACTTATTAAACCAAGTTCAATCATCATTCATGTATTAGTTATCTCATGAGATATCAATCCTTACCTGACTAATTAGACGGAAATATAATTTCTGGACCAAATATCACATAATAAAATTTATACATATATGTTACACAATATAATTAAACTTTCATCATTTCATAACCTGTGAAAATGAGATGGGTTTCATAAACATGAAAAAAATAAAAAAGTACATCATTCAAAAAATAATAAAAAAGTTTAATTTAAAAAAATTAAAATTAAAACATGGTTAAAAAAATTTAAACAGTCATTTTATTATATTATAAACATTATTGAAAACATTTTTAGAAAATATATGCATATAAGAGAAATAAATTTTCAACATAATAGAGAAATAAAAATTATTTTATATAAAATATTATTGGTTTTATTGAGTAATTATAGAGAGAAAAATGAAATTATAACATTTAAATTAAATAAATATAAATATAATAAGAATATTTATTTTCTTGAGTATAAAATCTTAAAAAATCATCATGGAAAACTTATTCGCAAACAATCCTGAGAAAATGAGACTTTGATATAAAACCATTACCACTTTGGGAACATTTGAATCATAATAACCATGAATGAAATAAACATAGATTTATATGTGAATCCCCATAAATTTTATAAAAAATATCACAAAATATATTCATGTGTAGTATATACACCACATAATAGAAACAATTGGTGAATATGGTATGTGCCACATAGAAATAAAAGTGAGATGAAAATCCCTTACCACAGGTCCCACTTCCATTTTATGTGTTAGATCATATGATATATTAATTATATATTTATTATAGATAAATTATTGAACCATTATCATATATATCATACCATATATTATTTACTTTAAAAATTTTATCACCATTTTATTTGCAATTCATTCTTAAAAGCATTGTCTTGGGTGATATCTGTTTCATTTTTAATGTATGTTTTGGTTCATTTGTTTTGGTCATTTTACATTTAACGTGGTACCATAATCCATGAAATTTTAATCATGATATAAGTTTCTTATATATTTATTATATAATTATTTATATTCATCTATAAAAATATAAATAGAAAATTGAATTGCACCATTTATATAGAGAGTGGGATATATGTATGATTGAAGGTTGTTTTCATTTTGTGATAAATAGAATGAAATAAATGTATATACTAATTAATATTAACATAATTTATATAATATAATAAACATATTATTTATTAATTATATAAATATTTATTTCCATCCATTTTATGTGGAAATGAAAAATGAAATGCATTGCTTGGTGGAGGCGGTAGTCCACACCTGCGCATAAGAGACAATATATTTTTCCAATGGATTGGATGGTAATAAGTTAGATGCAAGATTATAATTAAATAAGTATAATTATGTCAAAATTATCATATATAAACATTAAACCAATCATAATAACCAGCCATGAAATATATTTGTTGAAAATGAATCGTATCACTACATGAAGACAATAAGCCATTGATACACACAAATGATACCTTCACATCCTATTTGATGGGAAAGAGGTTGGATAATGGAATTTCATAATCATAATATAATAAAATTATATTTATTATAATTAATTTATTATATTATGATAAATACCATAAGCTTATAGTATGTAAATAAGAAAAGAAAAAAAACAGATTTGTTAAGGTAGTTATCTCTTCCTTGAAAGAACTATATTGGATATTCTCATAACGATCCAAGGGTTGGTATTCTAGGAAGAAACTAACCTCTATAACTTGTATATGAATGTTTAAAAGGTATGTTTTAGATTATATTCAATCTAAGAGGCTAAAATTGTTGTGATGAATAGAAATTAAGGGTTCTCTTTTATAATTGGGGGGAGGGGAACTGTTTTGATTTCATAAAATATTAAAATATAGAGCGTACATTCTCAATCCAAATGCATCAATATTTAAGGGTATTAGAAGAAATGGTGGGATAAAATTAAAATACCATTGTACTATAAAATTTATATAAGTTTTTATATATTTTTAAACCATATATTCTTGATTAATCCCTGGGCTATCCAATTTTAACCATAACCACGATAACAAATTTTTAGTCATAAAGGGTTATAATTTTAAATATTAGGTAATTAATGGTTTATAAATTTCCAAAAGGTAATATTTTAGATAATATCATATCTACCATTTCCACTTTAAATATTATTAGGATTTTTTAATAATTTAATTTGATCATAGCATGTTAAAATATAATTAATGACAATTTTGACACTACTCAATTAATTTGTCTTAAAATACTGAAATACAAAGTCATGATCATATTATAATAATTTTAAAAATTAATAATATTTTATATTTATCTAAAAAATTCATGGAACACTGAAAGTAACTTAAATTATACTTCCTTAATATTTTTAAAATCATATATTATATTTTTCTATTAAATGAATAAATAATATTCTAGCACTGCATAGGAATTTAATATATTTATTTTATAAATAAAAAAATTAATAAATTATCATAATGAAAATAAATTAAATTCATTTAAAATATAGATTGATATTCATTGATTACTTTTTTTTCTATTTGAAAAAATAAGTGAGATTTAAAACTAAGGGAGTGACACTTTGTAACATTATTTTCATTAAATGTTATATAGATCAATTTCATGGAAAAGTATCCAATAAAAAATAAGTTTTATGCCTAATGTGACTAAAATAAAATTTACATAATAAAATAATATTTAGGATCAAAATTTATTTTCTTATCTCTAGATATAGACCTAGATTATTTCCATTCTATATTTACCACAGTGATAAAATTTGCAATGGTTTCTATTCATAATTCCTAAAAATAAATGTGGTATATTTACCAAATTTAAACATGTTAATCCCAAATATGAAATATATTTTTCATTTTTCAATTTTAATAAGTGGTATATTTTTTTTTAAAATAATCTTCAAAATGTGATGAATCTTGCATTCAGAAAAAAAATAGGCATGAAACATTCGTTATTCTTATCATATGCGTAGAAATTTAATTAAATTAATCTTAAAACATATTATTGAATATATAATATAAAAATTTCACTAAAATTACTCACCAATAGTGATTGATTTTATATATTAATTTAAAATATACATTGTGTGCATAAAATAGTTTTTTATGGAATATTTTTATTTAAAATAATTTTTACTTTTCTTTATAATTAAATAATAACCAATGAATTAATTTTATATATATATAAACATATGTTTTTTATGGTTTATTTAGTCATATTCATACCCACCAATACAATTTCTTGGCAATAACTATCACATAATAATATTTTAATAGTATATCATGGTTCAATTAAACATGGTTTGGCATATAACACAACCTATCAACGAAATAAAATTATTTAAAGTTAATTATATTCTCAAACCGTACTGTGTTACATTACTTCACACCCATTAAAGTTATTTTCCCTAAAAATTCATCACATTGATAAAAAATTAGGATATATCTATTTCAACACATCCACATGTTCCCATATAGCTTATTCAAATTTATAACTTCTATAGAGGGCATTAACTAAGTGAGTAGTATTGTTTCATATCACTTTATAACTTATATCCAAGATTTCTATAATTTTTTCCTCATTATAAAGGTCATGATCCAATAGTACTCTTAGTTTACTATATGTGAAGTATTATGTACGTACTTCCTCAAGAGAGCTACATAGATGATATCATTAACTAAAGATAGGGTCAATGGAAGTGCCAAGTGATAAGATGCCATCCATAGTCGATCATGAATCTTGAAAGTCCCAATATACCTATGTCTCAACATTCCCTTATTTTGAAAATACGATAACCTTCTTCCATTTATAAATTCACTGTAAAACCTTCTCAACAAATTCAAATTCTAGATCACATTGAGGAATCATAGATGCATTGATGTACTATTGGGTGTCTCTATCATTCTATAACATTTCCATAGTTCTCTCAAGTACCAATATCTTTCTTTTACTAACATTATTCTCATATTTAATGTTTATAAACTTCATTCCATGGAGGGAATCATAAGTAACCTTGTGAATTCTTGAGTGAAATTCACTGTTGTATGTGTTGGGTCGGAAGAACACCCCAAGGAGGGAATGATGGCAAGAGGGGGGTGAATTGCCTTTTAAAAAATTGATAAACAAATTAAAAATCAAAGTAAATAATGCAGCGGAAATAAAGAGGCAAGACACAAGAAATTGATAACGGAGTTCGGCCAAAAACCCGGCCTACGTCTCCGCTCCCAACTCAACCGTTGAGAGATTCTACCGCTTGCTTTTCAATGGTTTTAGCAAGAAACCCACTAGGCTTTAAGGTAGCACTAGGACCTATTACAGCTTGCTTTTATTGGTTTAGCAAGAACCCAATGCTTTTAATGGTTAAGCAATAACCCACTAGTCTTTTTACGGGTGAAGACTAGCTCACCGAGACCCAAGCCTTTTAAAGGAAAAGCTTGAGAAAACCTCTTCACACCTTAGTGGTGGTGTGAGAACCCAAAGAAAGAGGGGATGAGAAAAGGGTTGGGGTTTGTAGGCACAAACCCAATTTTAAAGCTCAAAATAAATAAAACAAGAAAAACCGTGATTGGGAAGACTTGGGCGCCAATTGGATGATGGAGTTGATGTAGCGTGCTTTCCCAAGCTTCTTGAGTGGTGCTCTTGGATGTGGAAATGGATGGAGCACTTGGGGTTCACTTGGAACAATTCGCCGGAGCTTCGCCAAAGATGTAAAAATGTGTCCGGTGGCTTCACAATGGTTCCGGTTGTTGTCCGGGGCTTCCTCAGCCTTTATTTATAGGCTAGGAACCCTTGGGGAGGCTTCGGAGCCGTTGGAGAGGTCTTCGGAGCCGTTGGAGGGCAAGTGGACAGGCTGGTCAACAGCCCAACGGCTAGTTTGACTGTGTCCACCGGCTGGCCGGTGCAGGGCCACCGGTTGGCCGGTGTTTGCAAAATGGCATTGGATTCCTGTCCAGGGGCCACCGGTCGACCGGTGCCAGAGCCACCGGCTGGCCGGTGGTGAGGCAGTAGCTAATACTGTTTGGGCAGGGGGCCACCGGCTGGCCGGTGCAAGGCCACCGGTTGGCCGGTGCTGAGGCAGAAGCTCAGCCTTCTTCCCAGGTGCCACCGGCTGGCCGGTGGTGAAGCCACCGGTTGGCCGGTGGACTGCATTTCAGTCCAGTTTGGCCTTTTTGCCTTCTTGGCCTTCTTGGCCCAAATCCTTGGCACCTTAAATGAATGCCTATCATCCAAAAACACTTAAAACAATGTTAGAAACATAAGAGGGTGATTGTGATCATGAAAATTAAACCTCGAGGGGTTTGAGAGGTACAACAATCTCCCCCTATTTTGATGATCACAATCACCAAAACAATTAATGTAAAATACTGAAATTGAAAGGAAATGCTAAGCAAGATGAAAAGGATTCTCCCCCAATCAATCAAGAAATTTCTCCCCCTTTGTGATTATCAAAAAAGAATGGGGCATAAAACTTGATTGAGGGATGCGATGAAAAACGAGATTTTAAAACAATTGATAATGATACTAATTGTTGGAAATTTTGAAATGAAAAATTGAATTGAAAAATTTGAATAACAGTTTGAATTGAAAGTTTTGAATCAAAAAACCAATTGAAATTCGAAATTTGAAACCAAATGAAATTTTTGAAATTGAGAGTTTTGAATCAAAAAATCGATACCAACTGTTGGATATTTAAAAAAGAAAATTTAATAGAAAATAGAGAATTTCGAAGCCAAGTGTTGAGTTTGAAATGAAAACTTTGAATACACAAAAAAACTTAAAATAAATCCTAACTCCCCCTAAATAAAAACAATGAATCACCGGGGAGTGGTTTTTGAAACCGAAACAAATTTAGGCCCGGAGAGACTTGCCAATAGGGATTTTTCAATCCATACTTGCCTCATGGCGGGTCTTCTCCTATAAAATTCATCGGAATAGAAAATCGATTTGGGTTGGCCGTACCGGGCGTTTTTACAATTACATTCATAAATGAGATGCCCGGGTTTTTTGCAATAGTTACAAAATTTAAAGCAAGAGCTCCCCCTAACAAAAACAGTGGGTGCATGGGAGGAGGAGGCTTGGTTGGTATAGCCAAGGCCTTGGGTGGTCCGGGAAACGCGTTGGGAACCAAGTATATTATTCAAATTTTGTTCCCCTTGGGTGAACTTGGCTAGAGTCTCCCTTAGGTCTTTGATGGTTGATTCCAAGGAATCAACATTGGGGAAGTTTTGGATTTTGAGGGACATCTCCTCCTTCTCTTTGAGAAGTTGTTCTTTTTCGGAGGAGAGTTTTTTGAAAGACTTTTTTAAAGCAGCAAATTTTGAAGATAGTTCATGAAAACCATTTTCTAATTGGTCTCTAGCGTGTGAGAGTTCCTCATATGATAAATGATTTAAAGAATTGGAATTTGATGAACAAGAAGAGGAGGAAGAGGAGGAAGATACCTCATGTTTTGCCATTAGGCAATTTGTACCTTGGTCGCTTGAGGAGGAGGAGAAGAATGAAGAGGTGGAGCTATCACTCCAAGTTTTCTTTAAAGCCTTCTTCTTCTTCTTCTTGGCCCTTTTCTTGTGGAGTGGGCAATTGGGCACGGATTTTGCATCGGGTTCTTTCTTTTGAGCGGGTTCTTGCTTTTGAGCCATGCTAGTACCTTCATGGGTTAGCTCTAAATATTTCCAAATATCATAAGAGGTGGTGCAAGAAGAAATACAATCAAAAACATTACGGTCTAAGCCACAATGAAGAGCATTCATGGCTTTGCCATCAAGCTCAAAATTTGCAATATCATTGGGGGTCCATTTAGACTCATCGGGAGAGGAGAGGGAAAATCCTTGCATAACAATTTTATAAATTGGATAGCCAATACTTTTAAGAAATGTGGCCATGCGGGTTTTCCAAAAAGAATAATCGGCTCCATCAAAGAATGGAGCACGATCCAAAGAAAAACCTTCGGGGGATTGAGAGGAAGAAGCGGTAGAAGCCATCAAAAAAATAGGATCTTTAATTTGAAACCAGTTAAGGAATAATTCAAATACGGCCTCTGATACCAATTGTTGGGTCGGAAGAACACCCCAAGGAGGGAATGATGGCAAGAGGGGGGTGAATTGCCTTTTAAAAAATTGATAAACAAATTAAAAATCAAAGTAAATAATGCAGCGGAAATAAAGAGGCAAGACACAAGAAATTGATAACGGAGTTCGGCCAAAAACCCGGCCTACGTCTCCGCTCCCAACTCAACCGTTGAGAGATTCTACCGCTTGCTTTTCAATGGTTTTAGCAAGAAACCCACTAGGCTTTAAGGTAGCACTAGGACCTATTACAGCTTGCTTTTATTGGTTTAGCAAGAACCCAATGCTTTTAATGGTTAAGCAATAACCCACTAGTCTTTTTACGGGTGAAGACTAGCTCACCGAGACCCAAGCCTTTTAAAGGAAAAGCTTGAGAAAACCTCTTCACACCTTAGTGGTGGTGTGAGAACCCAAAGAAAGAGGGGATGAGAAAAGGGTTGGGGTTTGTAGGCACAAACCCAATTTTAAAGCTCAAAATAAATAAAACAAGAAAAACCGTGATTGGGAAGACTTGGGCGCCAATTGGATGATGGAGTTGATGTAGCGTGCTTTCCCAAGCTTCTTGAGTGGTGCTCTTGGATGTGGAAATGGATGGAGCACTTGGGGTTCTCTTGGAACAATTCGCCGGAGCTTCGCCAAAGATGTAAAAATGTGTCCGGTGGCTTCACAATGGTTCCGGTTGTTGTCCGGGGCTTCCTCAGCCTTTATTTATAGGCTAGGAACCCTTGGGGAGGCTTCGGAGCCGTTGGAGAGGTCTTCGGAGCCGTTGGAGGGCAAGTGGACAGGCTGGTCAACAGCCCAACGGCTAGTTTGACTGTGTCCACCGGCTGGCCGGTGCAGGGCCACCGGTTGGCCGGTGTTTGCAAAATGGAATTGGATTCCTGTCCAGGGGCCACCGGTCGACCGGTGCCAGAGCCACCGGCTGGCCGGTGGTGAGGCAGTAGCTAATACTGTTTGGGCAGGGGGCCACCGGCTGGCCGGTGCAAGGCCACCGGTTGGCCGGTGCTGAGGCAGAAGCTCAGCCTTCTTCCCAGGTGCCACCGGCTGGCCGGTGGTGAAGCCACCGGTTGGCCGGTGGACTGCATTTCAGTCCAGTTTGGCCTTTTTGCCTTCTTGGCCTTCTTGGCCCAAATCCTTGGCACCTTAAATGAATGCCTATCATCCAAAAACACTTAAAACAATGTTAGAAACATAAGAGGGTGATTGTGATCATGAAAATTAAACCTCGAGGGGTTTGAGAGGTACAACAGTATGAAAACCTGACTAGAAGAAGGTTTTTATCCCAACCACATTTTTAATAAATATATGAATATTTAAATATATCTTTAAGGATGTCAATGGTTCTTTCAGACTGACCATATTTCTGAGGGTGATACATTGTAATGAAACTGAACTCTCTTTCGAGAGTCTCCGGAACACTTCACTAGAACATCAGGGGAAACATTAGATCACTATAAGATAAAATAGAATGTGGTACTCAATCAACACATACCACTGAATATATATTCTATGAATTTAGTCAATATAGAAGTATTTCCCAAGAAAAATTAAGTGTTATAAATTTAGAAGGTGATCAATAATAATAAAAATTAATTTTGGACCTTAGGTTTTTTGGGGAGTCTGAGGAATAAATCCATGGTGGTTTTTTCTTTTTCATTTATGGTATGGGTAATGGAAATAAGATCCCCTTAGACTTATTTCTCTAAACCTTAACTTGATAACATACTCATCACTTAGATAAAAACTCTGAAATTTCCCTCTTCCTGTTATCCCATCATAAATACTCATTCTGATCTATATATATCTTTTTAATCAAATTATTAATAGATAATGATGAACTATGGGACTTTTCCAATAGCCCCTTAATAAAATATATTATGGATACATAATATACATGGTTTCTGAGAATTATTAATCTATCAAAATAAAGGTTATGGTCTGAAACATTTCTTGTCTTTTTCTATAGATCTAAATCTTCCTTCTATGCATCTTTAATCATTACTTCGAAAAATGGTATAACACTTATTTGAGAAAGATAATATTTCTCACCATCTTTAAATATTTCAAGATACATCCTATTAAAATCAAGAAATTTGGGAAAAATTTTTAACCTTATTTTAGATAAACTAGAATGATCCCTTTGACTTAGATAATATTCCACCTTGTTTTCTTTCCTAGGGTGGTATTGTATTTAGTATTCATAACATTTAAACTGATCTAACAATATCCTACATTTCATATTTACATCATTATAAGGGAATATATACTTTACACTTTTGTGATCAGTATATATATATATACATATTACCATAATTTTTTTTTGATTTTATAAATTAAGATCACATTAAGGGTAAGTGAGAACCAACAAATATCTTAAAGAAGTCCAGCCAAGGAACCCATTCCTGGACCAGAGCCACCAAAAAACAACAATCAGAAACCATAAATGGGCTGGTCAAGGCACCCTATCAAAGACTGACCCACCCAAAAAACACACATTACAACCCTCGACCATGTTGACTGTTATGCAGCCCTCTGATGTGCTACCTCAGGTCATCCATTGTTTCACAAATAAATAAAAATTTCCTTGGGCTAGACAAAACAGTTGCCCCCCTTCTTCATCCCACCATCGTCGGGCAGCCAATCACCACCCAGCAAACCACCACATCGATGGCCGCCACAACTTGAACACCACCATGATAGAGGCCAACAAATTGATACAACCAGATCTACATCGATAAACACCAATAATTACCAGATCCTCACCAACAAGAAGATTTTTTTTTCGGTGCACAGACCATCTAGAACAAAAAACCACACAGTTAACAGTGGAACAACTGAGGCCAAACCCTTGTCACCAGATCCAGAAACCAAACATGAAGAACATGCCAAAATCGAGAGAAGAATATACCTGAGGACCTCTTCAACACTAAGATTTCATGAGGACACCACATGTGACCTCTTAATGACCCAGGATGAGTATGACGACCCTGCCGAACCAAACATGAAAACAGCAGAACAAGCTACAAGGGTTGGGGAGAAACTGGAAGGCAAACACCATTGGTCCAAAGCACTCCTGAAGTCACCTTATGTGACCTAGTTTTGACTTGAGATAAAGTTTATGACCCTACCATATTTCGACACCCACAAACCCATCCATCTAAGCACCCAACGCTTTCAACTGAACACAGTCGATATCCAATCCAACGAACACGCAGTGGATGTAGGGAAATAGACAAAAAATCCAATGGAAAAAACCGCTGAGGGGAATAAATGGAGGAGTGTAAGGGAAGAATAGATAAGATCATCCATCGGAGACCCTAAACGGGATCTCCTCTGCTCGACGCATCTTACAAGCCCATGACCTCCTGTATATATATCACACCATTATCTAAAATGAAAATACATCAGTATATTTCACGAAAAATTAAATTATCCTACCCCAAATCGTGAGAATTTTATTTTTTCTTATGAAACATTAATTTTAATAATGAATAAGTTATAACAATATCATTAAGTAAAAGAATTAATCCATATCCCATATTTAATGCACCATTATAGATTAAAAACCATTCTCCAAAGTAAGATAAATTAGGTACAAGTTCACCGACTATGATTCTATTTAGTTCGATGTAATTTTATTTACATTCATCCACAAAAAACATTTATTCATTCATAGTTAACTTGTAGAGTGTATTATACATTCATGATAAATTCTCCACTAATTACCAATAATATCTATCCAAACCAAGACAACTATAGATAATCATCACAATGGTTGGTAAGGTCCAATGATCAATGACATATGTCATTGAAGGATCTACTAATATACCACCACTTGAGTTTATATGAACCATTAATGAAACATTTCAAATATAAAATTCAAACCCGGAAAATTTTACATAAAGTTTATCCTTACTTAGGGTCATCAACATAATTATTAAATCATCTTGATGTTCATACATTACATTTGAATATATAAGAATATCAACTATAAAGGCTACCAAAAACAAATCATGGTTGTATCTAATTACATTGTTCCTTAAATACATGAATATAGTAGGGGAATTTGTAATACGAAATAGAATATGTAAAAATCCATAGTTCTCACACCATTTATAGAATAATATATTTGGTATAACCACCTTTCTGAAACTCAATTGATGATATCTATAATGACGTTCAATCTTATAAAATTATTGATCTTCATGAAACAGATTAAACAACTCATAAATATGGGATAGAGGATACTTATTAATGGTAGTGATCTTGTTATGGTCATTATAATAAATTAAATGATACATCGATCCATATTAATTTTCAACAAAAATAAATTCTCCACCACATGATGAAACACTTGGTCAAATGAATCCCTTGCCATGATTCTTCTGGAATTGCTTATTCAATTCATACAACTCAATCGAGTCCAATATATATGGATTATTTCATATAGGTGTAGAACTAGGTATGGGTTCTATTGAGATCTTAACATCATGATTTAGTGAAAGACTATGTACTTATTACATAAAGATATCATCAAACTATCACACAATATATATATCATCAGTGTTGAGTTTCTCCCCAATAATATAATATTAACACCCATTCTAAATGGGAATCTATACATATATAATGGATGTAATTTCAATAAAAAGATTATATTTATTATTGAACAAATATAAAATCATAGGTTGGTTCAAAATATCAATCATGGATTCCCATCCTTGTTAATTGATGTAGGATTTAGAAATTAAAATCTTATCCATGAAAAAATAACATTGAATTCAACCAGAGGGAGAATAATGGGATTTTCAAGAAGCACATTACTACAAACATAAGTTAGATAAGAATCATAGGCTTAATATATTATTATTGTACTATTAGAAGTTTTCAAATATAATTCACATTTAATCATTAAGGATATGAGTTTACATTCCATTAATCTTTTCTTGATATATAGGAATTATTATAACTACACTCAAATAATGTACGTAATTATTTGAGTATAACTATTACTACCTCAACATTATCATTATATATTTAATCCCTTAGTGAAACAAAAATGGTTAGTATGAACATCATGCATCTTTGATTGAAATAATTGAACATGAAAACCCATTTATAAGATGTATAAATTAAGACACATTCCTGTCAGTCTATGACATGTTTGGTTTACCCATGTTCATTCATTATTTTTATCAAAACATTAGGATGTTATCATATAATTCGATATATCCCCTGGGTTTTAACAAAATTTATCTCATCCATGTTTCTAAATTTTAACTAAAATATTATCTATTACTAACTATTGAAATACATATTATGAAAAAATAGATATTACAACTAAATAGATGAAAATTAAATATATAATATAATTATCCATTTTATAAATATATAGTCCCAGTATCTTTCAAAAAATGGGTACATAAATAACTGGCTCATAAGTGTACTACATCATTTCACACTACAATATTTATAACTAGCACCATTTAAATATATATAATACTTAGTACCTTTCTTCAAAACCTATGGAAAAGGAAACATAAGAAATTTTGAGGTCACATGATCAAAAATGGTAAACAAGGGTTATATAAATGATCAATTGAGAATAACATAAGCACAAGGTCATGGTAACATGAGAATAACATTTTAAAACAATACCCTACATATCAATGATTTTAATCTTGAGTCACAGAATAATGATTGGTAGTTCAGAAGACATGAATCATATATGAATCAAATAACATTATTCATTATATCATAACATTGGTAGAAGACATGAGTTTGGGGCTTACACATTAGCATAGAAAAATTCTTCCATAGTAGTCAAGGATTACTTACAATACTATAATAGTTTATTGTGTTTAATAACCTAAAAACATAGTACTCAAGGTTCACTTCTAAGATTATCATAGTGGAAAAATTCCCTTACTTAATAGGGTTCACTCCCCTGAGATATAAATAGTTAACCAATGCATTATAGGGAAACATTTTTATGGTTCCACCCATATTATAATATGAATAATACATATTTGTTCCATAATATCATAAATCATTAATAATATAATAACCAAAGATTGAGAAATGGGTTTCATAATCATTTCATCATTGAATAACCTGTGGAAGATAAATGGGTTTCATTAACATTTCATCAATTCATCAAACCATAATATATAGAACAGGTACGATTTGATTAATATATTTTAATTATAATCGTAAACCATATAAATAATTAATAATTATTATATCATTGGATTATATATATAGTAAAATATAATTACCATCAATGGATTTTATAATAGTTGAAAATTCCTTTAAAATAATATTTCAAATATTTCCTAAGGAAAATGTACATTTCAATTTGAAATCATCTTTTTTAAATTTCCAAAATATTAAGGAAAATATTTTATTTTTAAAGTTTCATTAAAATTGTTAAATTATTATTGAAATAATTGATTAGTTATTATGGTGGTAAATTCCATTCATATTATATAAATTAAATAAAAATATTCATTTCATACTTTTGTAAGAAGAAATCAAAAATTACCTCATTCAGAAAAAGATAAAAATATTAATTTTAAACCATTTTTAAAAAAAGAAAAACACGGTTAAAAATAAATTTAAATATCATTTTAGAAATGTAAAAAAATTCTTGATAAAATTTTTAGAGAAAATATACATGGAAGAGAAAGGATTTTTGACTGAGGAGAGAAATAAAGTCGATTTTTCTTAAAAATATTTTTTATATATCTTGAGTACATAAAGAGAGGAAAATTAATGTTAAAATTTTAATTTGAAAAAATAAACAGAAAAAATAAATTTATTGAGTTTTTTGATAATTCGATCTAAAAAAATAATTAGTAGAAACATAATCATAAACAATGGTGAAAATAAATGATTTTGTAACATAAAACCATTACATCTTTGGTAACCTTTAAATTGAAATACCCAAGAAAAAATACATATATGGATTTGTAAATAAAAATAAATTTAAAATGTAGAATCATGAAGTAAATTTATAGGTATTACATACACCACATAATGAAATGAGCAGTGAATATGGAATCTATCTCATAGAAATAAAAGTAAGACAAAAATCCCATAACTTGGGTCTAACTTCCGTCATATGTTTTCAAATTTTCTATATAATAAATATATATTTATTAAAAATATATCCTAGAACCATAATCATATGTATAATACCATATATTATTTACTTATAACCTTCAATCACCAATTTATTAAAAATGTTTTAATTAAAATCACTATTCCATGTGATATATGATTGATTTTTCACGTGTGTTTTGGTTCAATAGTTTTGGATCTTGTAATTTCACCATGGTTTCATCTTCTTAATAATATTAATGATGAATAAAATATCATACATAGTAACTATATAAATATATATAGTTATCCATAAATTTATAGATAGAAAAATGTATTAAACATTTTATAGAGATAGTAGGTTGTACGTAGCAATGAACAATGTTTTCATTGTTTATAAGATGAAACAAAATAAAAGTAAATATTAATTTACATTTTAAAAAATATTTATATCATATATATATATTAAAAATTCATTTTAACTATCCTTATTACCATCCATTTATTATTGAAAAGAAAAATAAATCACATCACTTTGTGGAGGTGGTAGTCCATACGTACGCACAAGTAACATTATAGTATTCCAATAGATTGGAAGGTAAGAAGGTAGATGCGATATTATAATTACTGAATTATTATTATCTCATATTTATAATATATAAACATTAAACACATCATAATAAATCTTCATGATATATGGTGGTGGAAAATTAATTGCATCACTACATATAGATGATAAATCCTACCTACACGCAAGTTACACCATCACTTTTCAGTTGATGGGGAATAAGGTGGATAATGGTGATTTTTTAATCATAATAAAATTATATTATTTTGTGGTTATATAATATATTAATTTATGATAAATACCATATATTTAATAGAGGTAAATAAGAAGTAAAAAAACAAAGTGATCGAATAAGGAAATTTCTTTTACATTGAAAAATATCATTTTTGACCACATCTTAGGGATCCTACGGTAGATCATTTGGGAATACCAGAACCTCTAGAATGTGAATAAGGAATTTTATATCTGATTTTGGTTGGGTATAATAGAGCTGTAAATCTTATAGTGGTGTAGAGAATATTATGGGCTGGTTCCCTTTTATAATTGAGAGGAGGGGCACTCTTTTGATTTTATAAGAGAATAAAATACAATAAAGTAATTCTGCAGAAAAATTTTTCCAAATGACTATATATTCGAAGATCATGAAATATGGGGTTTAAATATCATAAAATATTATAAAAGTATTTATTTTTATGAATTTTTAAACCTTACTTTTTTTATTAACTATTGGGTTAACCAATTTTAACCTTAATCATGGTAACATCTTTGTTAATATTAAAGGGTAGTAATTTTTATTTTAGGGTAAAAATTGTTTTATAAATTTCCATGGGATAACATTTTAGGCCATATTATATCGATATTATCATATTTCAATATTTTTATGATTTTTAAATTATTTAATAAAATATTATTTTTGTAAAATATCATTATTGTCAATTTTGGAACTATTAATTTAATTTGAAATTAAATACATAAAGACAATTTTATAAATAGAATATAATCCTATTAAAAAATAAAATAAAATTTCTTAACAATTCATGTGCACTATAAATCACTCATGTTATGTTACTTTTAATATTTTTAGAATTTTTTGCTTTAATATTCTATTAATTGAATAAATATTATATTAGTGTTTCTCAAGAATTTAAGGTAATTATATAATAGAAAAAAATTTCCAATAAATTTCCCTCATTAAAAAAGTTCATTATAATCCAAATATACATTTATATTCATACATAACTTTATTTTCTTCTTGTTCCAACACATAAGAGATATTTAATAACAAAAGAGTGAAACTTTGTATCTTTTCATTATTTTAATATTATATAGGTCATTTTCAGGCAAAAGCGTTTAATAAACAAATATATTCTGAGAATAAATTGATAAGGTTAAAATTAATTCGTCCAAAAATAATTATGATGAAAAACTAAGTCCTTATAAATTATTTTTAAATAGGATTTACCTGATTTTATATTTCCTGTAGTTATAAATTGTATCATGGTTACTACTCATGATTCCTAAAAATAAAAGGGGCCTATTTACAAAGTTTGAAACTAGTAATTAAAAATAAGGAATCCATTTTTCACGATAAAAAATTTATAAGTGGTAAAAAATAATTTTAAAAAATTAACACCCAAAACACAATGAAATCATCTTTTTAAATAAATAAATTTTAATCATAAAACATGGTTTTTCCATTTCTCATTATTAAATAACAATATTAAATTAATACAAAAAAAAATTGGTGGAAAATATTAGATATAAATTTCTTTAATATAATTCAATAATTGTGAGTATTTTAATATATTAGGATAAAAAATACAATGAATGACTAAGCACATTTTTTTAGAAAAATAAATTTTTTATATTCAAATGATTTAAATTTTATTTCTACATAATTGAAAACTAATGAATTTATTTTATACATATTTCAGAATATATTTGTTATAATTTAGTTACTCATATTCATACCCACCAATCCAATATGTTGATGATAACTATCATATAATAATATGGTAGTATATTTTAGTTCATTTAAACTTGGTTTTTTGTGTAACACAAGATTTCAAATAAATAAAAATATTTGTAGAGAAATATATTCCAAAATATAAGGGTGTTATAATAAAACTGGAGAATAATACATATATGTTTCACATAATCATCATAACATTAATAATATACTCGAATATCGTTGATAAATATTACTCACTAAGGGAAATGGATATGATTTTCAAGATTATATCATTCTCCCAAAGATAAGTAAGACATAAGAACTAACCTTTTACATCACAATAAGAATATACTAAAATTCGTGACCATTACAGTATTCTCCCATCCTTAATTATAAGGAATAGTGGTTTTGAGTAACATACCTTTCTCATCATCATTTTAATGATCTTATTTGTACCAAATACTAAAACATAAAATGCTTATGATAATATAAAAATATGAATATGAAAATATAAATTTGAAAATTTCTATCCTTAGGTTGTCCTTATTTTTAACATATGATGTTTTTAGATCATCTTATTAATCACTTTAATCGATATTTGTTTATCCATTTTAATTTTTATATTAGGTCCTCTAAAATAATTTTTCTTATTCATTCTAAAAAACATCACAATTATTTATAAATATAATTTGAATACATAAATCATATCCCTATGGAATGTCTCACATGGTGTTCAGTCTTTGGAACACTCATAGGGAATCTGTCTGATGATTGAGTCAATGCTCAACCAACTAATTTCCTGGTGAGTACCCCTAGGTGAATCTATTATATGGATGCAACCACTTAATAGTATCCATACAAGGATTTATTACTGGGAAAACCCATATAATCCCTTCCCTAGAAAAACATAAGTGTGTTATATAATTTTTAGACATATTCCTAAGGTTTTTACCTAAGTTTCCTTATCCTGGTAACTAAATAAAATGATTCTTTTTTATGTTAGCATTAAATAATATAATTATCCCAAAGGGTTATCTATAAATTTGAATTTGTGAAAACCCCTTGAATTATCCTCATCAACCATCATAATCCCAAAAGTTATCTAAACTATTCTTTTGAAAGCAATTATGATGACCCATACCCACACATCTGTATCAGGTACTCAAAGACCCATAATTTACACACTTTTTTATTTACCATTTGTAAAATCCTCGATATATTCATCCATAACAACAACATCAATAATGAATTTTGAATCAGTTACATCATAGTGATCTTATCAATTTTATAGATTTTGATAATTAGGACATAATAAAAACTAATAAATCTAATGTTCTTTGTATCAAATGGAATTGTTTCTCATTATATATGAATATTTTTAATATATAAAAAATATTCAACATCTCCCATTAATTCAGTCACCCAAGTTATCATTATAAACACTTCACATGTACTACTTTTGTCCATAAACTTGGGAAATAGATACATAATAAGGGCTGAGCTGAAATCTTCAATAAGCGAAACACATAATTGAATAATTCATCTAGTAAAAATGCGAAAAATAATGGTAAGAATAAGTAAACCACATAAATTGATAATAAAAATTAATATAAGAACATACTTTATAAAATAAAATTAATAAAATCATAGATATCAATAATATTGATCTCATATTAATGGAATAGATAATTATAAATATCATAAAGCTTCAATCAAGACCCTATAAAAATACACATTACATGTCATCAAGACAATAACACCCAACGAATATATAAATAGATTTAATACAGAATTCTTGAAACACTACGTCTGTAAATAACAACACCTTATTATAACCTAAATAATAAATATAATTTTTCCACCTCTGTGATTTGAATTTCAAAAATATGACATACACAATTGGGTTCAATATGATATTTGGAGTCTGATAAGACAAACATCATTTTTTATGAATAGTAACATATCCTTATGAATAGTAACATACCC
This sequence comes from Viscum album, assembly GCA_963277665.1. NCBI lineage: Eukaryota > Viridiplantae > Streptophyta > Magnoliopsida > Santalales > Viscaceae > Viscum > Viscum album. Next base: position 392,758,139 of record OY728151.1, on the reverse strand, counting down.
TTATGAATTGTACTATTACTCTTATGAAACGTAATTAATATTAAATCATCCAAAAAATAGAACCTTCGCCAATGAATGTATAAAAATAATTTAGACATTTCATAATTGAAAAATTTATCATAGTTTAAGTATTGGTATTTTTGTAAGTGATCAATATTATAATTTCAATTTTATTATTTATTTAATATTTACAAATGGAAATTTATTTTCTTAAAATGTAATCATAAATTGTTATTTTATTTTCTTAGGGATATAATAAAATTGTAGGAGACCTTGATTAAATTTTCAATGTGTTATAAAAGGATTTATAGTTTTAATGAATTTTTTAGAATAAATTATGATTTTATTTATAAATTAAATTAAAAATATAATGGAAATTATTTTTAGAAAATTTATTTCATTTTTTAATTATACACATTGATAAATGGTTTGGGTGTGTTTTTCATATTTTTCTAAAATAGTCGAATTTTTCATGAATAGTAAAAATATAATTTTGAGTTTTCAGTATGTTTAATGACATCATAATGATGTAATAATTAATATAAAATTATGGTTGAATTTTTTAAATAAAAATATGATATCAGGTGTCCCAATTGTATAATACTAGGAAAAAATACCATAGGAAAGGCCATGGTTCTCCAAATACCACTAATGACGTGTCCTCTGAAATTATTAAAAAAATCCCCCCTCATTTACTATAAATACCCTCTCATTCATCCATTTAATTTCATTAAAAACTCATAATCCTAAAAAATATGGTATTTTAACCTCTCTAAGAGTCCTCCTAAGGTTTCCTCAATCCCTCGAGGTCCCAACCTTCACATATATGGAGGTACTCTACAAGTTAATGGAATCTATCACCCTTCTCTTTTTCAAGCTCACTTTATTATCTTCTCTATAATTTGAATTGGATTATGTTGGGATATTTAATTAATTATACCCCTTAAATTAAATATTATTTATTAATTATTAGAGTCCACTTTTCCATATCAAAATATTTGATGAATTTTTACGCGACGCCGTTATGCTGTCGAATTTTCTTAATGTATTTCTCAACTTTTCTTTTATTTCAATTTATTTTATTTTTTCTCATTCCTCTTCTACTATAATCAAAATGTTTTGATAACTCTAGTACCTTAAATGTACTAGAATTTTGTTGTTATAATGGAATAATTTATCATCATATATCATTTTCCCTCTTTTATACTAGAAATGAAAACACCATCATAGATGTGTTAATTTATCACTTTCAAGGATGTCGAGTTTTCAATTTCTTTTACCATATTCAATTATGGTCATGAAACCATTTTTAGGGTTGAAACATACTATAATATATTTATTATAACTTATTTGTGGTTATGTGATATATTTTATAAACATGATATTAATCTCTTAATCAAGATGAGTTCGTTGTGAACAAAAACTGCAAATTTCCCCAAACAGTTATCATTAATGTTTCATATAATGATTCATCCCCACTCCCAATAACCAAAAAAAATTTATATCCATGTAATATTCTGGTTTTTCAATAATAACATATAAATTCTCTGCTGGACAACCATTCTAATTCTATATGTTTTTTCGTACATGAATATAAGTAAAACGATCATGAAAAACAAAGAAGAAAACACTCTTGAACAATGAAATTGACCTATTAAACCCATAAAGAAGGCCATGAATGAATGTAATAAGGATATAATAACTAAATTACATAAATAATATTTTATGGAAATATTAATTAATGAATTTAATTTGTTTATATAGGAAACTAAGATCAAGTAAAGAACACTATCGAACGTAAGGTAAGGGTTCCTTCATGTCACTCCCATTTTTGTGAGATATTCCATATTCACTAATACTACATGTGTATTTTGTATGTATAATTACAATTGATATTTCATATCATTAATATATCTATTTTCATTATATTTATTTTATCATTTTATGATAATTTATTTTGGATCATATGATTCAATTGATTACAAAGTTTTCAGTATTTTCTACCCAAAACTACACTTTCATTCGGGTTGCTCTTATTCTCTACTAACCTCAATGAAATTATTATTTATTAATATTTACTCATAAAATATACTATTTTAATGTTTTATATATTTTCAACAATCAGAATCCTTCTTTATTTTACGGTTACTTATGGATTTTAAAATAATCTTTCAAAAATTGTTCTAAAATGAAGGTACGATTCAAGGAACATCTTGAATTATTACATATTTTTAAATTTACTATATAATTAGTTATATTACATATTTATCTTCATAAAATCCAAAATATTAACATGATAAAACTATTATGGTTTACTTCTTGTTTTATGGAAGCAAACATTCATTTGCGCTTTAAAATCCAGTAATATCTTCATTAAACCTCACTAAAATGTTTTATTTCTAAAGCATATTTAAAAAAACTTTTTATATTATTTTATCTCAATAATACTTTATTTAAGTAAAATATATAATTTCAATTAAATTACATTTTTTTATATACATTTTTTCAATCTAATTTCAAGACAAATACAAATTATTTTCCAAAATATCTCTTCATTCGAAAGTAAGAAAAGGCTTTTTCTCATATCACTTTAAATTTTATGAGATATATGCCTTTTTACCAATTATTTATTACTTGTTGTGTATGAAATTCGCTTTGTTAAATCATATCATGAGTCTCTTTATTATCATTATATTCTAATGGATAATGATTTGAATGTTTCACATTGGTATGGGACACTTTGGAATGTTTAAGGATTATTTTATCAAGGATTTTTCAATGGTATCATTTAAATTTATCTTCATCTATGTCAATAACCATTTTTGAATATTGTACTTCATTGAGGTTTATCTCCAATTATATAAAACACCATTATGTTTTGAATGCTTTATGATTAGTTTGAGAACATATGTGCTATCTTAAAACCATTCACCATATTAATCCGAATGGTCAGTGTTTTTGATTAATGATTGGGGAAAGTTATTTACATTTCATATATTAGTTTTAATATGAACTTTTATATTATTTATGTTTATCCCTATTCATAATAGGAATTCATTGGACTTAGTAAGTATTGGTTGTGGCCCACTACAGCCCCTCAATGCATCAGTATATCTCATGAGACAAACTATGGTTGTGGCACGAGGCCTTGGAAAAATGGATGTTTATGGACTTTCAACAAGGCCTTGATGGTATGGTTATAATGTCCTCCATTAAGCATTAAGTCATTATGAAACAAGTAAAATATAGTTGCTATGGTTTTTTTACTAGTATATTACCCATGGTTATGTTTTATTATTGAAATATTTACTCAGCTCATATTCCATCCATATTATTTTCAATCTTATTTTTTAAATGCATGTTTTTTTATTTATTCCCCAAGACTAATGTTTTTTAGGATATATTCCTCTATATTTCTTACACTTACTGAGAATCTGATCTCAACCCTTTTTTATTTTAAATTTTCTTAGGACATGAAGATGTTTATTATGAATGACCTTCTAGGATAAACTTAGAGTTTCTTATGATTCCTATAAAACTTATATGTTGTGTTTACTTTCATGTTTTAATGTCTAACCTAGGTATGTATTTAATTTTCAAAAAATACTAAACTACTTAATCCTTTGGGAATTGATTCCTTGTAATCATGTCAATGTATCAAAATAAGGCATAGGATCTGGGTAACTAAGTCGGTTCATTACAATTATTATTAAAAAATCTTATTGGAAAACATGGAAAATAGATTTATAAAATATAGATTCGGGAACAAATCCATAAGATATACTTTTAGGATAAAGATACTAGAACATCCTTGTATTTTGGTACGGAATAAATTATATCGATATTTCTACAAAATACATCCTTGTTTTGATACTACAAGTGGACTTAGTTATGGAATAGATGTACCTAGGATTAACAACTTTGGGAAGGGGTTTCAAGATTGACCTAGGGTATCATGCTACACATCAATAGGCCTTACTATGCACCTAGTTTGACACACCTGGGGGATATGATAAAGAAAATTTACATATTCATTACCAACCACTATGGAGGAATTAAATGTAATATTTTTATTAAAGAAACCATCTTTAAGATTATAAGATTAGTTACGGATAGGATTGAAATTTATTCTATGTATTATTCTAAGTTGAGATTATACATCCTGATTCATAACCTAATATAGTGTATGCCATTATTTAGAAATGTCTCGTGACAGAAGGAATAAAAAGATCATCAATGAATGTGATGCAAATAGTAAGAAAGATCATATATTGCATAGTCATAAACCATTATTTCAATGGAATATAGTCTATCATGTGTCCTAATAATTTTAGGAAATAGTATCATGTGTTAAAAAGGTATGTCAAGAATTATCTAAGTACTATGGATTTTAATGGATGAAAAAAATAAGAAAGGGGTATTAGAGATAAATAAGGATTAAGGGAAGAAAGGAAAGAAGGGTTTTCCAATATGTGATAACTCTAGAATGAATCATCTCAGTAAATGCTTGAAGGGAATGTGTGTTTATGTTAAGTGTGTAGAAAAAGGACACCAAGTTCATGAAATAAAGGGTAATAAATAGGTTTCCAATGAACAATGTTTCAATTATAAGGAGATGTGATACTATACTAATCAATATCCCAAGTGTCAATGGAAAATACACCAAATGATGATTCTAGATAATGATCAAGTTATGATTATTTCGTATATGAAGTATAATAATTAATATTCCTTGTTAATATTCATGTCATTTGAATATTTTTTAGCAATGTACTGGTTATAAGAATTATGTAATATATGAGGATTTTACTAAAATACATTTCATTAAAGATTTGAAACCATATGTTGAATGATACCACTATAATATATTTAGTGCAAAGTTATATTTTTTAGAAAATGCACTACTGAGGGAAATAAAACCCTTAATAAATAAATGATATTGAGATAATGATGAAGAAATGATTGATTAATATAATTAATGACTACCTTGGAACTGATTATTGACTTGTAGAGAAGTGGACTATTCCATCATCAATGGAGTTAACAACACCTTTGTATTTATGTAATATGTCCAATAACATGTATCTTACATAAATAATATAGAAAAATGCATGTTTCCAATATGGTTTTTATCATAATTAACCTTATTACCATATTTCAAGAGGATACATGATGAAGTTATTCACATGTTTGGATTGTTAAAATTTAGAGCTAATTCATGTTGATTAAGGGTTATTGATATGTTCATCTATGGAAATTTTTAGACCTTCATTATAAAGTGTTGAGTTATTATTATTTGTAATTTTTAACAATTAATAAAATGGTTTATGTTGATCATTGTACAATATTTTAGAGGTTAATGTATTACTTCACCATATAGTGTTACCCGTGCTAAGTGGTGACGTATAGATTGTTCAAGGTTCAATCAAAGGATGAGTTTGTAAAAAGAAAATGTATATTTATACTCTTATAGAGTGGAATAATTCTTCAAATCTAGGAAAATTCTTAAATAAAATGTTTTACTATTATCATAATATTTGATAGTATCAATTATTTTTTATAGTAGTTTATAGCTTTTTAGTAATCAACATTCATCTGAACATGTTCTCTATCACGTTCAATCAGAACTTCATAGTTAGTTTTTTCTTCAATGTCCATGTTTTCACATCCAACTAATGTCTCTCCATTCAAAAGAATTTTTTTTAGTTATCTACTCATTTCCAAAAACCTTCTTTTTGTGAGGATATTTTATGAACCAAATTTCCGATGTGGGTTTCCCACAAGGTACTTTTCAAGAGTCAACCTTTTAACTATCGTAGTGTAGTTTTGAATTACAAGGATGCAATTCTGTTGGGGGGGGGGATAATATAAAACCACAAGATTTTACAAATAGATTTAATATAGATTTCTAGAAGCATTGACTCTCTAAAAATTAACAATTTATTATAACCTACCCAATGAACATAATTTTTCCACCTCTATAAATTGAATATAGAAAAATTAATATACACAGATTCATTTTGTAAGATATTTAGAGTCTGATAAGACAAAATAATTTATTGATGATTAGTAAAATACCCTAATGAATATTAACATACCCTTATGAATTGTAATATTACACTTAGGAATAGTTATTAATAGTAATTTTGACAAAACAATAGAAACTTCACCCATGAATGTATACATACAATTCCAACATCTTATATTTGAAAAAAACTATCATAGTATAAGTATTGGTATTTTTGTAAGTCAGAAATATTTTAAATAAAATTTTATAACTTATTTATTAATTTCAAATGGAAATTTACTTTCATAAAATGTAACCATGAATTTTAATTTTATTTTCTTATTATTATATGATAATTTTATGAGACCTTGATTATTTTTTGATGGTGTTATAAAAGGAGTTATAGTATTAAAGTTGTTTTTTTGGAATACATTATGATTTTATTTATAAATTATATTAAAAATAATTAGAAAATTATTTTCAAAAAATGGATTTCAGTTTTTAATTCTACATGTAAGAAAATAGTTGTGGGGAATTTTTGGTTTTTTATAAAATACATGAATTTTTCGTCAATAGTAAAAATACACTTCTGAGTTTTCAGTATGAGTAATGACATCATAATTATGTTATAATAAATATAAAATGATGTTATAATTGTTTAAATTAAAATATTATATTACTTTCCCATGTTCCTAATACCATTGGAGAAATACAATGTGAAAGCCAATGGGTTTTCAAAAACCACTAACGTGGTGTCCTTTAAAATTAATAAAAAACTCCCTCTCATTTACTATAAATACCAAATCATTCCTTCATTTTATTTCATTAAAAACTCATAATCCATGAATATATTGTATTTTTTCCTCCTTATGAGTCATCCCAAGGTTTCCCCAATCCCCCAAGGTCCCAACCATCAAGTTTAAGGAGTTACCCCACATGGTAAGGGAATCTATCACCCTTCTCTCTCTCTCAAGAAATATTTTTATTTTCATCTCTTTTATTCTCAATTGGTTTATGTTGGGATATGTCATTACAAATCCCCATTAACTTCCATATTATGTAATAATGAAGAGAGACCCATTTTATCTCATCAAAATATATTATGAATATTTAAGAAGTGTCGTTAGGAAGATGAATTTTCATAAGGTATTTATGATCTTTTATTTTATTTAAAGTTCATTTCCATTTTTCTTCTTTACGCACCTCCTTTAATCCAAATGTTGTGATGACTTCAGTACCATACATGCACTATAATGTTTTTGTTATAATGGAATAATTCATCATCAACTCTCTTTTCCACTATTTTATACCAGAAATGAAAACACTATCTGAGATGTTTCTATTAATCACATTCAACCAGAATAGCCCAAATGCCTTCATTTTTATTTATTTTTCATAACCCCCTTTTAAGTGATGAGGGGGAACACTTACAAGGCCCGTAGGCTCAGAGATTACATGGCATGTAGGCTTAGGAAATTACATGAATTGATGGTCTTAAGAAATTCACCAGAATATCTACAAGGAACTGCCCCTCCCCAGCATCTGCATCATGATAGTAGCTCTCCACCTACGCATGGCCCTTTGTCTAGGCTTCCTGTGTAAGCACAGGTTGGTCCTGATGGCATAACCATACCCTCTCATTCTGAAAAATACATTTGGCTCTCCTCTGGTGAGTGCACCTACTCTGAATCCTCTTATGGGGATGCTCCTTTTTTGTAGAGTATATCTAGGGAAACTACATGTGGCCTGAAGGCCTTGAGGTGGCCAAAAGGCCTTAAATGTGGCCCAAAATCCCTATAGACCCAAAGGAATGGGTTGCCCGAAATCCTTAAGGTCTCCATGCCCTAACTGGTGGCCCAAGGGGAATAGTTCCAGCTGCTAAAGTACTAAACAGCACCTGCTACAGTGCCTGCTACAGTACCCACGCAATGTACAGTCTACTACAATTCTTGTACAGTGTACAGTTCTACTACAGTGCCTGCTACAAGCCATGTAATCTATGAGTCTACAAGACATGTAATCTCTGAGCCTACGGGCCTTATACAGTTCTCCTATAGGCCATGTAATCTATGAGCCTATAGTTCCTACTACAATGCTTGCTATATTACCGCACAGTGTACAGTTTTTCTTGTACAGTGTATAGTCCTGCTATATTACCCATACAGTATATAGTTCTTCATGAAAGACCTTCAAGGACAATGGGTTTTCAATTTCTATTACCATATTATGTTATTGTCATGAAGTCATTATGATGGTTGAAATAGATTCTAATATATGAATTATAACTTATTTACGGTTCTGAAATCTTTTTCTACAAATGATATTAATTTCTTAAAAAAATGAGTTCATTGTGATCATGAACATCTAATGAACACAAAAAATTATCATTAATGTTTTATATAATGATTCATCTTAAATCCCAATAACAAAAAAAAAATTTATAACCATGTAATATTATGTTTTACACTAATAACATACAACTTTTATTCTAGAAAAACATTCTCATTCAACATGTTTATCAATACATGAATATAAGTTAACCGATCATGAAGACCAAGGAATAAAACACCCCCGAACAATGAAATTGAACATCTTAAACCCATAAAGAAGGCCATGAATGAACATAATAAGGATATAAGAAATAAATTAAATAAATAAGAGGTTCTGAAAATATTAATTAATGAATTTAATTTTGTTATCTATGAAACTAATATCAAGTGAAGAACACCATCATACTTAAGGTTAGGGTTTCTTCTTATCACTCTTAATTTTGTTATATATTCTGTATTTACTACTACTACTTGTGTATGTTGTATTTATACTTCTCATTGATGTTTTATATCATAAATCTATTTATTTTAATAATATTCAATTTATCATTTTATGATGATTAATTTTGGGGAATACAATTCAATTGATTACCGATTTTAATTATTTTCTACCCGAACCTCCATTTTCATTCGGGGTTCTCTTATTCTCTACTAACCTCAATGAAATTATTATTTACTCTTTATAAATTCTGTTGTAATGTTATATTTATATATACCAATTATAATCCTTCTTTATTCCATATTTATCATTTTAAAATAAAAAAATGTAACATTAAAAGGATATTGTAGTTCATTTCTAGTTTTATGAAAGAAAAAATGCCTTTTGGCTTTAAAATCTTTTAATATCTTCCTTAAACCACACTTGAATGTTTTATTTCTAAGGATTCTTTATAAACACTTTTTAAAAGAAATCACCTCAATAAGACGTTTTTTAAGCCCCAAATATAATTTGATTGACCATAACTATTATTTTTTGGGATATTCATTTTTTCAATATAATTTCATGGCATATACAAATTATTTTCCAAAGTAACACTTATTTCCAAAGTAAAAAATGTTTTTCTCATATCACTTTAAATTTTATGAGATATATGCCTTGTTCACCACTTATTTCCTCCTTGTGGTATAAGGTCCCCGACATAAAAAATTATATAATATTGTATTGTATTAATAATTAAAATTGAACATTTTTTCAATTTCATACCTTTTGAGAATTAGGTCATAACTTTACAAAATAACTTGAATATTACATGTAGACACTTCTAATTAGTGTCCATTTATTTCATAAAATAAAAACTCTTAAAAGAAAAGAAAAATGTTTCTTTCCATGTTTTAAACAACATGACTTTTCTTTGATCCCTTCCTTGATCCTATTGCACCTTATGTCTTGTGATAAAACTTTCAAAAACATGACACGAGCATAAAAATCTTAGTAAGAGATACACAAATAATAAAAACTATCAATTTTTAAAAAAAATATGTAAACCATGAATACTTTATCATAATGTAATAATTTTTTCCTTAAAGAAGTAACAAAAACACTTCATTGAATATAAGATCATTTCATACCCTTCTTTTATAACCAAAATGTTTCCATAAAATCCATAGAAAGCAACATTTATCATATAAAAGGTGAAAAGGGACATAATCATACTTTAATGAAATAACCATAAATTTGACTTCCACAAATCATTCTTACAAATAAAATAGCCAAACAACCGACTTCTCTACCCAATGAAATGGAGTTTATAATGTAACCACTTGTCTTTGGCTTATCCCAAATCCACCCATCATTTGGTTTATCAAGTAACCACCTATCAAATGTCCAAATACCTTTAAATAATCAAAAGATATAAAATATTGAAAATATAAACATTTTAGTAATAACATTTAATTTTAAGTCACCAGATATTATTTTAAGACATTGAAATACGAAATCCATTTCAAAATAACATTTTCAATAAAAAACATCCAAAAAGGGAATAAGGTATTTCTTTTCAATTAAAAATAATTAAGGCTTATAGAGGAAGCCAATAAAGATTACAGCGGTAGAGAGGTCATTGCCTACACATACGTAAATAAATTACAATTTGAATTTAGTAAAATTCTTCATAAAAAAGTTTCTCTTTGAATTAAATTAAAATTAAATGGTGTTTATTATAGGTTTTGTAAATTAAGGAGGTGTATATTATCAAAATATGTCTCAATGAAAGGAGATTGAGACGAAGTCCCTTACCTCGTGTCCGACTTGACTCGTTCATTCTTCAATTTTATGAATAATAAAATTAAGTTAATTTATACTTAATTAATTTACTTTTTTAAGATTATTATTCATTTTATAACACTTATTACCTTTCTATAACAATTAGTTAATTATTTGAGTTCATATCAGACATTTTGTCAATGTTCGGAACTTGAGTAAAAAATGAACATATTATAGTTGTAAATTGTTCATGTGGTCAAACATACATTATCTATAGAATTAGATTAATGATTTAGATATAATTTATATCATATATATCAAGTATATATTTATTTTATAATATCCTAGAGAATTTGGATATATGAAATGAAATGCACCATTCATAGAGACGGTCAGTTGTACATATGCATGGATACTACTTTCATTTTATTTTAATATTTAAATGAATGAAAACTAGATAATACATAGGAATATTATAATACAATTATAATATATATGTTATATGTGCTACATAAGTTCATTAATTGCATCCTTTATACGTTCCATGTATAACATGAACAAGTCATATCACTTTGAGGGGGTGGTAGTTCGCACTTCCTCAAATGAAATTATCATATATATACAACATGAAAATCACAATGTTATATTCTAAATGATAATTAAATAAACATTGAGATAAAATAAATATCATATATATAATATATAATTAAAGTGCCTTCATAATGGAAACCATAATAGGTGTTAGGAAAAACATGAACAATCATCAATTTGTGATGTAGTAGTTTGTTGTCCACAGAAACAGTATGTTCTATACACATTAAATGGAGGTCTGTGTAAATGTAGTTCAAATACTTCTCATAACAAAAACCTATTATATTTAGGATAATTTTGTTTTTATGTGAACAAATAATGTGAAGAGAAGAGGGAGTGGATAAGGAAAAATAATTGAAATGAACTTGAGAGAAGATGTTACCTCATATCGAATACCTTCTTTTGATTTGAGCCAAAGGGATCTCTTCAATTTCTTTTTGACTATGGTAAGGCTTCTACATGGAAGAGAGGAATTTTGGGAGATTATTTTGGCAGAGTTTGGTCAAGTAAAGTGGTATTGAGAGGTGTGAGTAAGGGTTAGAGGTGGTGTCCTTTTATAAGAGGGAGGAAGGGCACTTTAAGATTTTTTGAAAATATTATTTTATTATTAATTGATTTTAGAATTATAATAACAAAAAAGTGATATATTTCTAAAATATGAGAATGGGTCTAAATACTCTAATGATATATTTGTTATACATGTTTCGGTTTCAAAATTATCCTTATCTTTTAGCTCTAACCCATAGTAAACTTATTTAACTTTTACCATGTCTTCTTTTATATTCATAATATATGGTTACCATAGTTACTATAAAATGAAAAGAGTCCCAAGATGGATCCTTAATGACATTGTAAACATAATATATTTCATTTTTCCAAATCAAATATTTTTATGACAGTTAAATAAATTAATAAAATATTAATTTATTAAAAAACTCATTTATGTCAATATTTATACTATTCATAACATGACATTTTATAAATCCCTAACAGCTAGATTAATTATAAAAACATCATTAATTCAATGATAAAAAGTCATAATAAACAATAAAATTCATTGATGATATAAAATGTTTCAAAATAAATTTATTTTAATATTTATAATCTCATTTATTTAAATCATTCATTAATAAGGTAATCAGTACATCACCAATGTGTCATAAATAAATAAACTTTTTAAATCTCTAGAAATTATAACTAAAATAACAAGATTTAGGAAATATTTTTAGATTTATAATGACTATTTATAGTTTAAAATATCACTTATATAACCCCATATTTTTTTGCAAAAACATATATGTTGAGGTTATATTTTCCTTAACTATAAATTAAAAGTAATTAAATGTCATTTTCACACACAAGTGGCTACATGGGGTCCTAAAATTGACCCAAGGATGACCATGGTCATAAATATCTCATACAAAATCGTTAGTACATCTGTTAGTGTAATTTAATATTATTATAATATTATTTTTTACACTTATTTACCAAATTTACCATTTAAACATGATAAATAAAATATTCACTAATGTTTCTATTCATAATGTATAATAATAAAAGATACCTATTCATAAAATATGGACCTCCTGATTCGAAATATAGAATCCATATTTTAAAATTCAAAACATAAAAGTTTTTGAAATTAATTTAAAATAAATTACCGTTTTCAAAATCAACAAACGTGTTTTTAAGAAATAAAAAACTAGAAAATGATTTCCATGTGTTTATGTCCAATTTCAATGTGAAATTACTTCCAATGACCAATATTGGATAAAATTATAAAAACATACTCTAATTAAATATTAAAACCAATTCAAAATTACAACCTAATTGGGTAAATAAATTAGATGAGAGGACAGTTTTAACAAAAAATGTAGTATTCTTCACTATTCATTAAAAATTGAACTTTATCAAAAAATACCAAAAATTTACCCAATATAAATTTTGATGTCACAATTCAAAAGAAAAAGTTTCTTTTTCTAAATTGAACATATAAAACTGAAAAAAATATATTTATAAATGGTTCTCCATTAAAAGGTTGTGAAACAATATTTTTAAAAATATTAAATAATTTATGTTTAAAATTGGATTCATTCTCATTTTAAGACTCTAAAATTTATTGGATAAATGTAAATTAATTTAAAAAACATGTATAATTATAATATGGTCAGTTCAGTTCATTCCTCATAATAAAATGACTAAGCGTTAACTACCATTAAAAATAATAATAATATTATATTATTTTACAGTATGACTCAGCATTGTGTGCAACATGAGATTATAAAGAAACCCATTATTGCATGTTGGGTATGTCATCAAACATAGCATCCCCTTTAAAGTAAAATCAATATATTATTTATAATTATTAATAAAAAACAAAAATTTTATTCTATAAATACCATGGTCAATACATCCTTCCCAACATTTTGGAATTACATCCCAGATATTCTATTCACTTATCAAATAAGCCGGGCTATTTATCCCACGTAGAATTGTGAGATTCCCATGTTACATCTTCAACCATATGGTTTTCCAAAAAACCATTACCTGATGAATTACCTTATTCCACAGAACATGATCTCTATGGTCAAGAATTTGGACTGGCTATTCATCATAAGAAAGATTCACTTCCAACTGAATTACCTCTGGACTCAAAACATGAGATGGATCTGGAATATATTTTCCCAAAATTAAAACATGAAAAACATTGCGTACCTGGGATAAACATGAAGGTAACGACACTATATAGGAAACTAATCCTAATTTCTCTTAGATTTCATATGGTCTAATAAATCTCAAACTCAACTTTCCCTTCTTACCCAAATGAATAACACTGTTTCCAAGAGAAGCATTGAGAAAGACATGATCACCTGACTCAAAAGAAACATCCTTCCTCTAGTTATCTGCATAACTTTTCTTCCTACTCTGTGTTGTCCCCATGTGCTTCTGAATTAACTAAATTTTTTCTACCACATCTTCTACCAATTCTGGTCCCATCAACTTTATTTCACCTATATCATCCCAAAAAGCTAGAATTTGACACCGCTTTCGATATAATGCCTCAAATGGAGCCATATATATAACGGAATGAAAACTATTATTATAGGAAAACTCAACCAAAGAAATATGTTGGTCCCAACTTCCCTGGTAATCCATTGAACAAGCATGTATCATATCATTGATGGTCTTAATTGTTCATTCTTATTGCCTATCAGATTTTGGATGAAAAGATATACTGAAATTTAATTCTATACCCAACAACTTCTAAAAGACCACCCAAAAGATAGAAGTAAACCTAAGATCATGATTAGATACAATGGAAAGGGAAACTCTATGTAACCTGAAAATATCCTTAAAAACAGTCAAGAAAGTTGATCAACAGATAGAGTATATCAAATTGGAAGGAAATAAGCAGATTTAGTCAATCGATCAACAATAACCCATATTGTATTATTAACTCAAGATTTCTTGGGTAATCCCACCACGATGTCCATAGATATATTTTTTAATTTCCACTCAGGCACTAGTAAAGGATAAATTATCCCTTTCAGTAACATTCTCTCTTCTTTAACCTATTGAAAATTAAAAAAATTCACAGTTAAGTTAGAAATATCTCTTTTAATTTTATCCCACGAGTAATATTCATGAAGACCTCTGTAAATATTAGTGCTACAAGGATGAACAGAAAATGGAGAACTATGCGCTAGAAAGAACAACACTTTCTTCAAATGTGAATAAAATAGCACACATAATCTATTCCAAAATCATAAAATACAGTCTCAATCATGTTAAATTCAGGCAACCTACCCATCAGAAACAACTCTACCTTTTTCTGAAACTCATTATCTTCCTTCCATGCTTTCATAATTTTGTCTAATGGAGATGATTTCACTGCCACCTAAAACAAAACACTTGAATTTCCTACACCAAGAAATTATATGCCAAAGTTCATGAAATCGTTAATCAAAGGATCTTTTTTCAGATATAACATGGTTAATGTATCATTACTTTTTCAACTAAAATCATCAGCCACATTATTTTCTTTTCATTTATAGTAATTAATCATGCAATAATAATCCTTGAATAATTATAGACATCTCCTTTTTCTTATTTTAAATTCTTTCTTAGTGAATATATACTTAAAAATATTGTGGTTAGTATATATTTCACATTTTACTCCATATAGATTATTACTGAAATTTTTTAAATCAAAAACAATGTCAGCAAATTCAATATCATGTGTATGGTAATTAAACTCATGAGATTTCAACTAACATGAATCATAAGAAATTACCTAATCATTCTACATTAGGACACAACCAAATCCTTTCAGTGAAGCATCATTGTTGATGACAAATTCACTGTCTCTGAAATGTAATTCTAAAATGGAGCATTCACCCATCTTTTTTCATTTCATGAAAACAATCATCACATTCTTTTATCCAGATGAACATAACACCTTTTCGAGTTAACATAGTCAGTGGCCTAGATAACCTTGAAGAATTTTCAACAAACCTTAAGTAATAGCTCGAAAAATAAAGAAAACTACAAATCTCTGTTATATTTTTGGGTCTTGTACATTCTTCATCAAATTTTGTTTTTGAAAGATCAACAGTTATACCATTTTTTGAAACAATGTGACCAAGGAATAAAATCTGTTGTCAACAAAACTCACACTTTGTGAATTTCCCATAATTTTTTTTTCTTTTATGGTTTTCAAGACAACCCTTAAAGAACATTGATATTCCTCTTTATTTTTAGAATATACCAAAAATTCATCAATAATCACAACAAAAATATTATCCAAGAACTCATGGAAAATTTTATTCATAAAATCCATGACTACAGTAGGTGCATTGGTTAACCCAAAAGGCATAATTACAAGTTCATAATGGCCATATCTAGTACAAGATGTGGTCGTTGGAATGGTTGATTCCATTAATTTAAATTGATGGTACCCTGACATCATGTTAATCATTGAAATATACTGATCTTCCTAGAGTTGATCAAAAAAATAATCAATATGAGTAAAATGATATTTGTTCTTAATAGTGATATTATACAAGGATCTATAATCAATGCAAAGTATTATTGAACCACATTTATTTTTAACAAATATAACCAGAGCACCTCATAGTGATGTTCTATGTTGAAGGAAACCTTTATCTAATAACTTATATAATTGTTTCATTAACTCTAAAATTTAAATTTGAGCCATTCGATAAGGGGGTTATGAAATTGGATTAGTATCAGGAATTATGTCAATACTAAATTCAACTTACTGATCATGTATAATACAAGGAAACTCATTAGGAAAACATCACGATACTCATTTACTACTAGAACATCATTAATCTGAATAGTTCCTTTATTTTCAGCATTATGTGCAAGGTAACATTCATTTCCATCTTTCACTGGTTTCTCAGCTTCCTGATATGTTATTAGAGATAAGAGTTCATTATTGTACATAATATTAAAGTCATTCTGAAAATAAGACAATTTGGCTCTAAAGTAAATCTTTGCTTGGTAAATAGAATCAAAATATATTCCCAAAATAGCATCAAACTCTACTAAAGGAAAAATACAAGGTTTATAGGTAAATTCTTTCGAAAAATAAGGATAGGAAGATTATTATAATTTCTTTTTTCATCAACATTTTCCCCATGTATTTTCACCACAAGTTCTAGATTCTTTTCTTGAGGTGGAATTCTAAATTTAACCAAAACATTCTCAGAAATGAAAAAATGTTTAGACCATGAATCAAACAATTGAATGAAATAAAATTCAAAAACAAAAAATTACCTGATACCACTTCATTCGATAGTCCCACATCAACCATAGTAGTGGAAAATGATTTTTCCCACCCTTCTACTTTTTATTTGTCTGGTTTTCACCCTAGGTAATCAACTTTGGACACACATTGTCATAATGTTCCAAATCATTGCAACTAAAAAATCATTCCACTGTATTTTTATTGCCTTCTTGATCATCTTCCTTATAGGTATGATCAAAATGAACTGTCTTACCACACCAAAAGAACATTCTATATTTTGAGAGACATTCTCTAGGATTCTTTTTACCACACTTCTCACCAGATTAAAATTAAATTTTCTTACCTCCATAATTATTTAATGAATACTTTCCCTTTTCCTATAAACTTGACCACTTCTTTTTCTTTCTCTCATGGAACACCTGATCTTCATAAAACTCCATTTCTCCTTTCTCTACACATCTGAAATGTTTCATATAGATTTTGAATTCATGAGAGGATAATTCTCTTCGATATCGCAAATTCAACCCAGAGTACAATAAATTTATCTTACAATCAAGATCTTAGATGAAATTTGGGGAATACATTGCTGGTATAGTGAAATTTTCTTTGTAAGGAGCCACTGAGTCATCCTACTACCTCAATTCTAAGAGTTGTTTTCCATCCAAAGTCAAATCGCCTTAGGAAAATATTTCTCAATAATCATACCTTTGAATTCTTACAAACAAAGTGAATAAATATCCTTACTATCCCTGATATTTTTAACCATTGACCACCACTGATATGCTTCTTCTTCAAATTGATACACAACAATACTAACCTTTTGATTTTCTGTACAACCCATGACATTGAAAGTGTTTTCCATTGCTTTGATCCACCCTTCATCTTGAACAAGGTTAGATGATCCTCTAAATGATGGGGATGTTGCCTCATCAAATGTTATACTATTGAAATGTTCCTCTAGGGTTTATCCGGTTAATCTCATGCATTTATACCACCACCATTTATAGCATGAGTCAACTGTACCATCAATGCAACAAACTATTCAGTTCTAATTCTAACCATCTTGGGATGCTGATTTGTAAGGTTATTCTCCTATGTATGCTTTCCCAATATATCTACCCAATTTTCTCAGTGGAAAACCATTCTGAACAAAAATATCTTAGACGAAATAACATGGTAATCTTCAAATGATATATCATTTCAATTTGACCATAATGTAAAAATAATTTGTGGATATTAAGTTAATAATATCATAACTCAAAATGATGTCTAAACTAACTCTGATAACAACTATAATGTCTTATCCGTAAACATTACATAATATTGTATTGAGTTAATAATTTAAATTGAGGATTTTTTTAGGTTTAGATATTTAGATAATTATATCAGAACTTATACAAAACATCTTGAATATTACATGTAAACAATTCTACTCAGTATCAATTTTTTTCATATCATAAAAACTCTTAAAAGAAAAGAAACATTTTTAGTTCCATGTTTTAAACAACACGGCTTTGGATTAATCCCATACATGATCCTATTCCACCTTATTTACGATGAAAAAACATTTACAAAACTTGGGATGAGCATAAAAAGATCAGTAAGGGATACACAGAGAAGGGAAACTGTTAGTTTTGAAAATAACATGTGCACCATGAATACTCTATCCTAATGTAATACTTTTCGCCATAAAGATATTTCAAAAACACTTCACTTAATATTATCTCATTACATACACTTATTTTATAACCAAACGATTTCCATAAAACCCATAGAATGAAACATATATCATATAAAAGGAAAAAATGGGACATAATCAAACATAAATGGAATAACAATATGGTTGAATTCCACAAATCATTCTTACAAATGGAATAGCCATACGGCTGACTTCCATACCAAATGCATTGAACGTTATAACATAACCACCCATCCTTCGATTATCACGGAACCACCTGTCATTTGGTTTATCACACAACCACCTGTAAAATGTCCAAGTACCAATACAAAATCATAATACATAAAATATTAAAATTATCAATATTTCAGAAGTAATATTTAATTATCAATCATAAAATTTAATTTCAAGATATTGAAATACTCAATATATTTCAAAAAAAATATTTTCAATACCAAAACACCCAAAAAGGGAATAATGGATTTCTATTTCATAAAAAAAAATTATTACTTATAGTGGAATCCAATAACGATTACGTCAGCTGTAACACCCGAGACATTTATGTTATATAAATCATCAAAGGAATATTTTTCTACACAACACTTTCTTGGCTTTCTTTACACTAAATCGCGACCTTCCTCGATAGCTTGCGTCGTACGCAATACCGAGTTTCACTAAACAATGATATGCTATTAAAATATTATTAAAACTACCGTTATGAATAGTAATAACCACTTTTTGAAATTTTGTAAATTTTCTTTTTCAAAATGGAATTCATTTTTGGATTCGGAATACCGAAATTAGCCTAGGGTGAAATTTTGGTATTTTTCTGAAAACTTTCAATTTTTGATGAATAGTGAAACCACTAAATGGTAGGTTAAAAACCGAATTTTGCATAAAACGTAATTTTACCGCTTCTGTGAATGGAATTTCGAAAATCCGACAGACACGGTTGATATCAGTAAGTAAAATGTGGTTCAATGAGATAAAAATATTTTTTTGGTGAATAGTAACTTTTTACTTTTTTTACAGCGGTTAATAGTAAATAGGGTATCTAAGGGTAAATATGATATTACTATTACCCTAACACATGTCCTAATTCTATTGGATAAGTGTAATTCGACCAAAAACAACCTTATGAATAAAATATGACCATTTAGGTCCACTTGGATTAGATTAGGACATTTAATATTATTTTATTTAATGAATAGTTAAAATAGTTAAAATCAAAGTTTAATAACTAAAACATTTTTAATATGGGGTTATACATAAGTTAAATTCGACTATAAATATTCATTAGAAATCTAAAAGGATTTCCTACATTATGATATTTTATTTATAATTTTTAGACTTTATATAAATTTATTTATTTATGACACAATGATGATGCGGTATTTATCATATTAATGAAATATTGACATAATTGATGTTATAAACACCACAATAAATGTAATTTGAGACTTTTTATGAATCCCACTAATTTTATAGGTTAATATGACAAGTTAGTATTGATTTAATTAACTTGGTTCGAACTAATAATTCCTTTATGATTTTCAAAAAAATCAATTACTAAATAGTGTCAAAATTGACATAAAATAGTTTTTGAAACAAATATTATATTGGTAATTGTTATTTTATTCTTAAAAATATAAGGTTCGGCCAAATTACTTATATAACGTTATATATATTAATAATAACCAACTTTGGGTTCGTTTGGCTTCTTATAGTATGTTTATTAACCTTATAGTATAAGAACACAAGAAGACATGGTAAAAGTAAAATTATTTAACTTAATGTTAAATCTAAATGATAAGGTTAAAATAGGAACCCAAACTTGTATAAATTCTATTTGATGAGAGGATTTCGACCCATCCCTACCTTAGCCTCTAAATAAATCAATTTGGAGCTATTTAAAACCGAACTTGACTTTATAATAAAATAATATTTTTTGTTATTCCAAAGGTGCCCCTCTCCTCCCTTATAAAAGGGCACCTCCTCCCCCTCTTCCAGACACAACATTGAGCCTTAAAGCTCGGCCAACCCCTGCCAATTTCTCCTCTCCACTTCCCTAGAGACATACTAGAGGTCCTGGTCTTCTTCAAAGACCAATTTTAGTGCCCTAAAAGATGGTCTCAAAGAAGCACTTTAAAGAAGAGGTAATGTCCGTTACCAATTCTTTCATCCTTATTTCTTCTTCCACTTTTTCTTCTTTAGTTGTTTCATTATGAAGTAATAACATCAGTATCACTCATATACTGATATTTTATTATAAGTATGAAACAACCCTATTTCACCATCTATCCATCCTACGGAAAAATAAATCACCGCGCGTGCGTACGTACGGAACACCGTCTCCACGCCGTGGTGTAATCTATTTTCCACCACCACCTTACTTGGATGCGTATAATGGTGTAAATAATGACTATATATAACTATAATAAAGTGATATTGATTCTGAAATAGTATAAATATACTCCAATACAATTCCACGATCATAGGAACGATATCATCACTCGTGCGTACGTACGGAATACCGTCTCCACGATGTGATGCGACTCGTTCTACATGATCTTCATTTCATAATGATTATATAAATGAATTGAATGAATGAATATGATATATATTACACTAATACCATTTTTTAAATGAGGTATATATAACCTAAAGAGAAGAATAAGAATTTATTTGACAAAACACGCCTAAGAACAAAAACTTATAAACACCAGAATAACAAGTTGCAATGAAATATTACTACTAAGAAGCTTATAATATGACCATATATGATATCATAAAAATAATTATGATTCTGGAATAAGTCAATAACATTATTTAAATCATTATACAGGAGTTTCGGACACTTACAAAGCAATTCGGACCTAAGGTAAGGGAAATATCACAATCTCATTTTTATCCGAGATTGTTTGTACTTTGGTATTTACTGTGGTGTATTTTATCATCCACATCCATGTTACCTCAATATGTAATATTATTTCCATCCTTCTACAATATTTTATATCCAATTTTACCCTTCGGTAAGTTTTTTGTAAAATATATGAAAGGAATCTTTTGTCGTTTTTTCGTACGAGGTACTTTTTGACTTTTCCGACAAAAGTACGAAGAATGTTTTTTTAACTTATACGGCATGAATGGATTTTTAAAACATTATTTCCAAAAATCCTCCTTTAAAATTTTTCAAGGTTATTTTTAATCAACTTCTTTTAGTTTATAATTGTATGACATATTAAGAAAAGAAAGTGTTTTTGAAGAAGAAAGGATATTTTCCTCAAGAATTCATTTCAAGTGTTTTATCAAAATTATTTTCCATCTAAGATAATATAGGGTTCTGTTTTTAGCCCTATTATTACATTGATTTGATTATGTTGTGATGGAATTATTTTTATGAATTCCTTTATCTTATATGAGTTGTTTTATGATGTCATTTTGTTTAAGAATCCCATTTTTATTACATGGGTTATGAAATGATGTATGGTTTATGATTTTTTGGCACACATAAGAATGGTATCATTATGAGATGGGTGGGACCTATATCTCCCTCCAATGCATTGGGTAAAGATTTTATATCTCATGAGATATAAATGGCTGGAACGGTAGGTTATACCGGTTCAGTGAAACAGGACTGAAATGAGGGTGACTCGGTTCAGAAAGGGACATTGTCTACTAAAATAGTCTTGGTAATGAGTCTTGACTAACAAGAAATGATTCAATATGATTATGTGTGTATGCCACAAAGTTTCATGTTTTAAGTTATGATTATTGTGATTACATTTCAATTCAATGATTTATCCCATGTTTTGAAATTATGATCTCTTTTGCAGGTTAAGATTTCCAAAAGTTATGTGCTTGTGTATATGATGTGATTGATATTTTTTTTGTTTACCTTTACTGAGCATTTGATCTCACCCTTTTGTATGTTTTCTTTCCCCAGGTCAGGAAGAAGGTTATTAAGTAGGATATTCCAAAAAGGGACTCTAGATATGATGAAATAAGTGGGAGGAAAAGTTGATGCTTTATGAACCAGTAGTTATTGTTTCCCAGTTTCTAAAGACACTATACCTATACGGTCCTTTCATGATTTTTGTTATATGTTGTAATAAGTATGCTTAAATTTTGAAGTATTAATAATGTATGTAAAGTATGGGTCGTTATAGTTGGTATCAGAGGAAAGGTATAGTCAACCTTTGGAAACTAGGATGTGAAAGCCTTAGTAAGAACCCTAAGGATAAGTCTAAGCATAGAACAAAATATTAGTGTTTTAGAAATGGCCATGAATAACCTAGGATAAGACCTTAAGTGTGAAATTTTATTCTTTATTATGTGGTTTTCCTATTATAATTATTGTTTCTCACACTATTCTTCTTGGTTTTAGTCAATGGCTGGAACCCGAAGGAATCGTGTTAATGCGGAATGCGACAGGCAATGCAATGATTGTCCCCCTGAGCAACCAAATGTTATTGGAGCTGAAATGAAAAATATTGTAGCCATGCTCACACAACTTTCTCAAGCTATGAATCATGCAGGACTTCCAAACAGGCAATGTAAGGAGCAACATTCTGTTGAATCCTTCATGAGGCAGCGTCCATCTTCTTTCAGAGGGTCTACTGATCCATTAGTTGCTGAACAATGGATTAGTACTACTGAAAAGATATTTTCAGTTCTTCAATGTTCTGAACATGATAAAGTCATCCTAGCAGTGTATCGTTTGGAAGGAGATGCTGATCAATGGTGGAATCTTATTAAGAATACGAGGCAAAGGGATGAAATTGAGTCCATGGAATGTGACGAGTTCAAGAACTTATTTTTCAATAAGTACTTCCTCGTATTCTCCAAAAAAATATGGAGAAAGAGTTTCTTGAACTGAAGCAAAAGGATGATGAATCTGTTGGTACCTATGAAGAAAATTTTACAAGACTTGCAAGGTACGCTTCTGGTATTATTAACCAACCTGAGAGTAAGATTGATCAATTCTTTAGTGGCTTAAAACCAAGTCTTCGAAGGGCATTAGCCATAAGGGACTTCAATAGCTATGAGGAAATCGTTCGATGTGCTCTCAAAGTCGAGATGAAGATTGGAGTAACCCATCAGTCATATGGGTTTGATAAGAAGAGGAAAATGGAATTCAAAGGAAAATCTAAAGAGCACACTGAAAAGAAGATGAGCTTTCCCTTATTCTCAAAGTGTGGAAAGAAACATGGAGGGAGTTGTCTTAAAGGGACAAGTAAATGTTTCAAATGTGGAAAGGAAGGTCATCGGGCATTTGAATGCCACGATGATGGGAAGAAGATGTCTAATGAGGCAAACAAAGGAAGGGATACACAGAATGAACCTACTACACTTCAATGTTTCAAGTGCAAGGAGATGGGGCATTATGCCAATAAATTCCCTAATCCAAGGGTTTATGATGATGGTCGACGTCAACAAACTCTCAAGGCTAAATACAAAGGAATGTCACATGCAATTTCTATCAGCGATGTGGATTACGATAATGATGTGGTGAAAGGTACACTTACCATCCACTCTAAAGTAGAAAATGTTTTATTTGATTCTGGATCCACCCACTCTTTTATTTCTGAATAATTTTCTAAGGGTATCACCGTATTACCTCAACAATTAGATGTTGAGTTATCTATGACAACACCTAACGGCACAACAGTTTCATCAAGAGTTTATAATTCTTCTCCGATCGAAGTTTGTGGGAAAGTTCTTCCTGAAAATCTTGTGATTTTTCCTATAGTGGAATTTGATGTGATTCTTGGCATTGATTGGATTTCTTTATATAGAGATCATATCAATTGCCAAATAAGGGAAGTCACATTTCATATTCCAGATCAATCTATGATCGTCTATCAATGCAAGGATGAACATAACCTTCCAGTGGAAATTTCTTCCATCTTATGGGTCTGGATTCCACTAAATGAATGTTATTTATCTCAAATGGTTGGTGAGAAACTCACGATTAAGAATATGCCCATTGTACGGGAGTTTGATGATGTCTTTCCGGAGGAATTACCGGGACTTCCACCAAATCGTGAAGTTGAGTTCTCAATAGAACTCGTACTGGGTGATTTTCCTATTTCAAAGACACCTTATAGAATGGCCCCAACTGAGTTGCAAGAATTGAAGAAGAAACTCCAAGAGAATCTTGATAAGGGATTCATACGCCCTAGTGTTTCACCATGGGGAGCACCTATTCTATTTGTTGAGAAGAAAGATGGATCAATGAGACTCTGCATTGATTATCAAGAACTTAACAAGATCACTATCAAGAACAAATATCCTCTCCCACGCATTGATGACTTATTTGACCAACTACGCAGAGCTCAATACTTTTCCAAGATTGATCTTCGTTCAGGGTGTCATCAATTAAGGGTCAAATGGGAGGATATACCAAAGACGGCTTTCCGTACAAGGTATGGACACTATGAATTTATAGTGATGCCATTTGGTCTTACTAATGCCCCTGCTATCTTCATGGATCTGATGAATAGAGTCTTTAGAGACTATCTCGATCAATTTGTGGTAGTCTTTATAGACGATATTCTTGTCTATTCAAAGAGCATGTAAGAACATGACGATCACTTGAGAATTATATTGAAGGCCCTGAGAAAGGAGAAGCTTTATGCCAAATTTACGAAGTGTGAATTTTGGCTTCAAAAAGTTGCATTTTTGGGTCACATAATCTCAAAAGAGGGGATATCTGTGGATCCAGCAAAAACAGAGGTTATCGAAAGATGGTCGAGACCAACAACAGTAACTGAGATCCAAAGTTTTCTTGGTTTGTCTGGATATTATCGACGTTTTGTGAAAGATTTTTCACGATTATCTAATCAACTCACCAAGTTGACTCGGAAAGGAGTTAAGTTTGTCTAGACGGAAGAATGTGAAGAGAATTTCAAGGAGTTGAAAAGAAGGTTATCCTGTGCACCTGTGCTCACACTTCCTTGTAGTGGAGAAAGGTTTGTGATCTACAGTGATGCATCCAAGAAGGGATTAGGGTGTGTTCTTATGCAAAATGATATGGTGATAGCTTATGCCTCACGACAGTTGAAAATCCATGAGAAAAATTACCCAACACATGATTTGGAGTTAGCTGCGGTAATCTTTGCATTAAAGATTTGGAGGCATTACCTTTATGGTGAAAGGTGTGATATTTATAATGATCATAAAAGTTTAAAGTATATTTTCACACAAAAGGAGCTGAATATGCGTCAAAGAAGATGGTTGGAGCTGATTAAGGATTACGAATGCTCAATCAATTACCACCCTGGGAAAACAAACATGGTGGCAGATGCATTAAGTCGACAAGACCATGCCAGTTTATCCATGATGAGGATCACAAAAGATCCAATATTTATGGATTTACAAAGGATGGATCTTGGAATTATAATGGAAGGGGAAAATCTTATCTTTCTCAAATGAATGTTCAACCATCAATACATGTGAAGATTAAAGAGGCACAGAAAGAAGATGTCGAGTTACAAAAGAAGGTGAGAAATGTTCCTGAATTCAACCTTGATTGTGATGGGATAATAAAGTTCAGGAATCAGGTTTGTGTTCCTCCCATCCCCGAATTAAAGAAGGAGCTACTGGATGAGGCTCATAGTTCTTCATTCTCAATTCATCCTGGAAGCACAAAGATGTATAGGGATCTGAAAGAGTACTTCTGGTGGGATGGCATGAAAAGAGATGTTGCTGAATATGTCTCTCGATGCTTGGTTTGTCAACAAGTTAAAGCTGAGAGACATAAGTCTAAGGGGATGTTACAACCATTACCCATACCCGAATGGAAGTGGGAAAACATCACTATGGACTCTATCACAGGACTTCCGAAAACATCCAAAGGCAATAATGCTATCTGGGTCATAGTTCATCGTCTTACAAAGTCTGCACACTTCATTGCTATTAGATTGGATTTCTCTTTGGATCAGTTTGCCAGGATATATGTAAAGGATGTGGTAAGGTTGCATGGAGTACCACTTTCTATTATATCTGATCGGGATCCAAGATTTACCTCGAAGTTTTAGAAAAGTCTTCAGCATACTCTGGATACAGAGTTGAGTTTTAGCACTACTTATCATCCTCAGACAAACGGTCAGTCTGAGAGAACAATTCAAACCCTAGAAGATATGTTGAGAGCTTGCTCTATGGATTTCAAAGGAGGTTGGGATCAACACCTACCTTTGGTGGAATTTTCTTATAATAATAGCTTTCACTCTAGTATTCAGATGGCTCCTTATGAATCTCTCTATGGAAAGAAATGCAGGACTCCAACTTTCTGGGATGAAGTTGGGGAAGGAAGGCTATTAGGACCTGATCTCGTTGATGAAATGGCAGAAAAGGTCAGATCTATTCAACAACACATAAGAGCAGCTCAGAGTCGATAGAAAAGTTATGCTGACAACTGAAGAAAAGACCTAGAGTTTGAAGTGGGTGATAAAGTGTTCTTACAAATATCTCCCTTGAAGAGGGTTATGAGATTTGGAAAGAAGGGGAAGTTGAGCCCTAGATATATCGGTCCTTTTGAAATACTGGATCGTGTTGGGAAGGTAGCTTACCAATTGGCGCTTCCACCGAATCACTCTCAAGTTCACGATGTGTTCCATGTATCTCTAATGAGAAAGTACATACCTGATCCTTCACATGTACTCAGCTCAGAAGTTGTACCGCTGGAGCAAGATCTTTCTTATGAAGAACAACCGATAGAGATTCTGGATCATAGCGAAAAAGTCCTACGAAACAAGACCACTCGATTGGTGAAAATTTTATGGAGGAACCACCAATTAGAAGAAGCTACATGGGAGCTTGAGGATATGATGAGGGAGAGGTATCCTCATCTGTTTGTTACAAAGTGACAAATTTCGAGGGAGAAATTCATTTTAAGGGGGGTAGAATGTAACACCTGAGACTTTTATGTTATATAAATCATCAAAGGAATCTTTTTCTACACAACACTTTCTTGGCTTTCTTTACACGAAAATGTGACCTTCCTCGATAGCTTGCGTCGTACGCAATATCAAGTTTCACTAAACAACGATATGCTATTAAAATATTATTAAAACTAACCGTTATGAATAGTAATAACCACTTTTTTAAATTTTGTAAATTTTATTTTTCAAAATAGAATTCATTTTTGGATTCGGAATACCGAAATTAGCCTAGGGTAAAATTTTGGTATTTTTCTGAAAACTTCCAATTTTTGATGAATAGTGAAACCACTAAGTGGTAGGTTAAAAACTGAATTTTGCATAAAACATAATTTTACCACTTCTGTGAATGGAATTTCGAAAATCTGACTCACACGGTTGATATCAGTAAGTAAAATTTTGTTCAATGAGATAAAAATAATTTTTTGGTGAATAGTAACTTTTTACTTTTTTTACCGCAGTTAATAGTAAATAGGGTAACTAAGGGTAAATATGATATTACTATTACCCTAACACATTTCCTAATTCTATTGGATAAGCTTAATTCGACCAAAAACAACCTTATGAATAACATATGACCATTTAGGTCCACTTGGATTAGATTATGACATTTAATATTATTTTATTTAATGAATAGTTAAAATAGTTAAAATCAAAGTTTAATAACTAAAACATTTTTAATATGGGGTTATACATAAGATAAATTCGACTATAAATATTCATTAGAAAGCTAAAAATATTTCATACATAATTATATTTTATTTATAATTTTTAAACTTTAAATAAATTTACTTATTTATGACACAATGATGATGCAGTAATTATCTTATTAATGAAATATTGACATAATTGATGTTATAAACACCAAAATAAATGTAATTTGAGACTTTTTATTAATAAAACTAATTTTATAGGTTAATATGACATGTTATTATTGATTTAATTAACTTGGTTCGAACTAATAATTCTGTTATTATTTTCACAAAAATCAATTACTAAATAGTGTCAAAATTGACATAAAATAGTTTTTAAAACAAATATTATATTGGTAATTGTTATTTTATTCCTAAAAATATATGGTTCGGACAAATGACTTAGATAAGGTTATATATATTAATAATAAACAACTTGGGGTTCTTTTGGCTTCTTATAGTATGTTTATTAACCTTATTGTATAAGAACACACGAAAAAATGGTAAAAGTAAAATTATTTAACTTAATGTTAAATCTAAATGACAAGGTTAAAATAGGAACCTAAACTTGTTTAAAGTATATTGGATGAGATTATTTCGACCCATCCCCACCTTAGCCTCGAAATAAATCAATTTGGAGCTATTTAAAACCGAACTTGACTTTATAATAAAATAATATATTTAGTTATTCCAAAGGTGCCCCTCTCCTCCCTTATAAAAGGGCACCTCCTCCCCCTCTTCCTCACACCACATTGAGCCTTCAAGCTCGGCCAAACCCTGCCACCTTCTCCTCTCCACTTCCCTAGAGACATCCTAGAGGTCTTGGTCTTCTTCAAAGACCAATTTTAGTTCCCTAAAAGAAGGTCTCAAATAATCACTTCAAAGAAGAGGTAATGTCTGTTACCGATTCTTTCATCTTTATTTCTTCTTCCACTTTTTCTTCTTTAGTTGTTTCATTATGAAGTAATAACATCAGTATCACTCATATACTGGTATTTTATTATAAGTATGAAACAACCCTATTTCACCATCTATCCATCCTACGGAAAAATAAATCACCGTGCGTGCGTACGTACAAAATACCGTCTCCACGCCGTGGTGTAACCAATTTTCCACTACCACCTTACTTGGATGGGTATAATAGTGTAAATAATGACTATATATAACTATAATAAAGTGATATTGATTCTGAAATAGTATAAATATACTCCAATACAATTCCACGATCATAGGAACGATATCATCACTCGTGCGTACGTACGGAATACCGTCTCCACGATGTGATGCGACTCGTTCTACATGATCTTCATTTCATAATGATTATATAAATGAATTGAATGAATGAATATGATATATATTACACTAATACCATTCTGGTAATGAGGTATCTATAACCTAAAGAGAAGAATAAGAATTTATTCGACAAAACACGCATAAGAACAAAAAGTTATAAACACCGGAATAACAAGTAGCAATGAAATATTACTACTAAGAAGCTAAGAATATGACCATATATGATATCATAAAAATAATTATGATTCTGTAATAAGTCAATAACATTATTTAAATCATTATACAGGAGGTTCGGACACTTACAAAGCAAGTCGGACCTAAGGTAAGGGAAATATCACAATCTCATTTTTATCCGTGATTGTTTTTACTTTGGTATTTACTGGGGTGTATTTTATCATCCACATCCATGTTCCCTCAATATGTAATATTATTTCCATCCTTCTACAATAGTTTATATCCAATTATACCCTTCGGTAAGTTTTTTGTAAAAGATATGAAAGGAATCTTTTTTCGTTATTCGTACGAGGTACTTTTTGACTTTTCCGACAAAAGTACGAAGAATGTTTTTTTTAACTTATACGGAATGAATGGATTTTTAAAACATTATTTCCAAGAATCTTCCATTAAGAGTTTTCAAGTTTATTTTTAATCAACTTCTTTTAGTTTATAATTGTATGACATATTAATAAAGGGAAAGTGTTTTTGAAGAGGAAAGGATATTTTCCTCAAGAATTCATTTCAAGTGTTTTATCAAAATTATTTTCTATCTAAGATAATATAGGGTTCTGTTTTTATCCCTATTATTACATTGATTTGATTATGTTGTGATGGAATTATTTTTATGAATTCCTTTATCTTATATGAATTTTTTTATGATGTCATGTTGTTTAAGAATCCCATTTTTATTACATGGGTTATGAAATGATGTATGGTTTATGATTTTGTGGCACACATAAGAATGGTATTATTATGAGATGAGTGGGACCTATATCTCCCTCCAATGCATTGGGTAAACATTTTATATCTTATGAGATAGACATGGCTGGAACGGTAGGTTATACCGGTTTAGTGAAACAGGACTGAAACGAGGGTGACTCGGTTTAGAAAGGGACTTTATCCACTAAGATAGTCTTGGCAATGATTCTTGACTAACAAGAAATGAATCTCTATGATTATGTGTGTATGACACAAAGTTTCATGTTTTAAGTTATGATTATTGTGATTACATTTCACTGCCATGATTTATCCCATGTTATGAAATTATGATCTCTTTTGCAGGTTAAGATTTCCAAAAGTTATGTTCTTGTGTATACGATGTGATTGATATTTTTTTTGTTTACCCTTACTGAGAATTTGAGCTCACCCTTTTGTATGTTTTCTTTCCCCAGGTCAGGAAGAAGGTTATAAAGTAGGATATACCAAAAAGGGACTCTAGATATGATGAAATAAGTGGGAGGCAAAGTTGATGCTTTATGAACAAGTTGTTTATGTTTCCCAGTTTCTAAAGACACTATACCTATACAGGTCCTTTCGTGGTTTTTGTTATATGTTGTAATAAGTATGCTTCAATTTTGAAGTATTAACAATGTATGTAATGTATGGGTCGTTATATCAGCGGATAGGTCATTATCTCCGTATAAGTTAAAAACATTCCTTTTTTTCATATAGTAAAACTATTTGTAAAAATGATTAATTTTTAATTAATGTAAAATTACAAGGGTTTTATTATACACTGTGTAAATTAAGAAGGTGTATATTATCAAAATTTTCCTCAATGATATAAGATTGACACAAATTCACTTACCTTTGGTCTGACTTGACTCATTCGTTATTTAATTTCCCGAATAATGAAAGCAAGATAATTTATACCTGCATCAGAACCCTTTTCAATACTATCATTCCTTTTATATCACTTATTACCTTGCTTTAACAATTAGTTAATTATTTGAGTTTATATCAGACATTTTGTCGATATTCAGAACTTGAGTCAAATATGAACTTGTTATAATTATAAATTGTCCATCTGGTAAAAATTCAATTATATCTAGAATTATATTCATGATTTAGATATCATATATATCATATATATCATGTATATATGTTTTTTATAAAATTCCATATAATTTGTATATATGAAATTAAATTCACCGTTCATGGAGACGGTAGGTCGTACGTATGCATGGACACTAATTTTATTTAATTTTCATATTTAAAGGAATGAAAACGAAATGATAAATTTGTATATAATAATTAAAATATAATATTTATGTTATATGTTTTACATAATTTCACTAATTCCATACTTTATATGTTTAATGTATAGTATTAATGAGTCATATAACTTTTAGAGGGCAGTAGTTTGCACTTCCTCAAAAACAATTATCATACTTATACAACATGAAAAGAATAAATTTTGGTTATAAATTATAATTAATGTAGCATAAAGTTAAAATAAATATAATAAATATCATATATAATTATAGTTCCATCATAATAGCCACCATAATAGGTGGTAGGAGAAGATTGAATAATCATCATTTCGTGAGGTAGAAGTTCACCATTCACAGAAATATTATGTTCTGTACCCATTAGACAGAGGTGTGTATGTGGATAGTTTTAATACATCTCATAACAACAAACAAGTATATTGAGGATACTGGTGTTGTTATTTTAAAAAAGAAAAAGAAGAACATAGGGAGTGGAGAAGGAAAAAATGGAAAGGAACTTGAGATAAGACATTACCTCAAATTGTGTAACCTCTATTGATTTGAGACAAATTGATCTCTTGAAATGCCTTATATTTATGGGAAGTATTATAGGTGGAAGGTAGGAATGTTGGGAAATTATTTGGGTAGAGTTTGGAAGAGACAAGGGGGATTGATAGATTGAGTAAAGGATAGCGGTGGTGTCCTTTTATAAGAAGGAGGAGGGACACTTTAGGAATGTTGTTAAATATTATTTAATTATTAATTGAATATCTAATTATAATAACACCAATGTGATATATATCAAAAATAATAATATTATGGGTCAAAATACTCTTATAAAATTGGTTTTATAGATGGTTTGGTTTCAAAATCAGCCTTATATTTTAGCTTTAACCATTACTAAACTTATGTAACTTTTACCATGTCTTCTTGTATATTCATAATATATGGTTACCAAAGTTACAATAAAATTAGAAGTAACCCAAAATGGATCATTAATGACATTTTTAACATAATATCTTTCAATTATTGAATATTATATTATATTAACTAATATATCTTTTCATAAAATATTAATTGATTTAAAAACAGATTTATTTAAATTTTTTTACTTTTCATATCATGACTTTTTAAAAATTTGTAACAACTTTATTAATTAAAAAAATAATTATTTCAAATATAAAAATTCATAATCAACCATAAAATTCTTTTATGACTAAAAAGTTTCAAAATAAATTTATTGTAATATTTATAATCTCATTTCATTAAATAATTCATTAATATGGTAATCACTGCATCACAATTCTATCATAAATAAATTTATTTATTTAATATATAAAATTTATAAATAAAATACCTTGATTTAGGAAATATTTTTATCTTTCTAAAGACTACTTATAGTCTAAAATATAAGATATATATCCCCATATAATTTTTTTAACAAAACGATACATGTTTAGGTTATATTTTATTTAAATTAAAATTAAAAGTAATTGAATGTCATTTTCACACACAAGTGGCTCCATGGGGTCCTAAAATAGACCCAATGATAAACATGGTATGAATTATCTCATACAATAGGGTTAGTACATGTATTAGGGTAATTTAATATTATTATAATATTATTTTTACATTTATTTAACAGATTTAACTTTTAACCATGGTAAGTCAAATATTTACTAATGTTACCATTCATAATGTATAACAATAAAAGTTACATATTTATACAATTTATATCTCATGATTCCAATTATTGAATCAATTGTTTTTAAATTAAAAACATAGAAGTTTCATAAACTAATTTAAATTTATTTCAAGGTCTCAACACTAAAAAAATGTTTTTTGGAAATAAAAACTACCAAATGATTGACATGTGTTTATGTCCAATTTCCTAGTGAAATTACTTCCAATTACCAAAATTGGATTAAATTAAAAAAATAATCTAATTATACTTTAATAAAAAATTAAAAGGAAAATATAATAATATAAATAAACTAGATGAAAATACATTTTTGACTAAAAATGCGATATTTTTCATAATTCATTAAAAACGAACATTATAAGAAAAATACCTAAAATTTACCCAAAGTAAATTTGGATGTCCCTATTATAAAGAAAAAGTTCATTTTTTTCAAGTGGAACATATAAAAGTAACAAAAACATGTTGAAAAATGGTTCTCCCAAATAAGGTGGTAAAACTACATTTTTAAAAATATTAGAGTATTTATAATTATAATTGGATTCATTCTCATTTTAAGCATCTAAAATTTATTGGATAAATTTAAATACATTTAAAAAAATATTTTTAATCATAATATGGTTAGTTATATTCATTGTCACCATTAGAAATGCTAGGTGTTAAATACTATTTAAAATAATAATAATATTATATTATTTTTCGGTATGACTCGGCCTTGTGTGCAACATGAGAATTTAGAGAAACCCATTGGTGCATGGTGGGTACACAATCAAACATAAACTCTCCTTTAAATTAAAATTAATATCTTATTTATAAGTATTAATAGAAATCAAAAGTATTATTCTATAAATGCCTTGGTCGTTACATGTGGTGTATGTAATTTCATTTGAAATATCATATAAAGAGTCTCCTTATACTAATTATATTCTAAGGGATTATGACTTGAATGTTTCATGGAGTTATTGGGAACATTGGAATGTTTAACGATTATTTCCATAAGGATTTTTCAATGGTATCATTTAAAAGTATCTTTATCTATGTCATCAACCTTTGTTGAATCTTATACTTCATTTAGTTTTATCTACTATGATTTCATCCACAATATTTTATTTAATGGTTTATGATTAGTTTTATTGTGGATGTTCCATATTGACACCATTCACCATGTTACTCCTAATGGTTATTATTTATGATTAATGATTAGGGAATGTTATTGAGATTTCATATGTTAGTTTCAATATGAATGTGTATGTTGTTTATGTTTATCCCCATTCATAATAGGAATGAATTAGACTTAGTATATGTCAGGTGGGGACCTCTATATCCCCATGGTGCATCGGTATGTCTCAGGATACAAAATATGGTTTTGGCCTAGGGGCTTGATAAAATTGATGTTTATAGTCTTGTCACGATGCCTTGACAGTATGGTTTTGTTGTCCCACATTATGAATTCCTTCATTATTAAATTAATAAATCAAATTTCATGAATTTTTTCATCTAGTAGAATACCCATGGTTATGCTTCATTAGTTAGATTTTTAATTAGATCATATTCCTACCATATTTGGTTTAAGTTTATTTTTTAAAGGCATCTGTTTTTAGTTATTCACCATTCCTAATGCTAAATTTTATGATATCTTATATTGTATTGCTTTCCCTTACCAAGCATATGATCTCACCACTTTCTCATGTTTCATTTTCTTAGGACAAGAAGTGGTTTATTATGAATGACCTGCATGGATAAACATAGATTTGTGGATGTTCCCAATAAAACTTATATGATGCATTTCTTCTCAAGTTGTAGTGTTGGACCTATTTATTTATATTATTTTCCAAAACTACTAAACTACTCGGTCATTTTTTTATTTGTTTCCTTGTAATAATTCCAATGTATTAAAATAAGGCACCGACTCTAGGAAACTGGAGTTCATTCTTGATCGAGATTGTACACATGACAACCTACAGTAAAGGATTTGTGCCAAAATAGTATTTTCTTATGTGAAGAGGAATACACATAACCAACTGATTTTATATCATGATACCAGTAAATTCAATGAGGGTGGACATACTTACAATACCCAAATATCACTTGTTTAATTATAATTCATCCACTATAACAGAAAATGAATAAACAGCACATGATCAATATTTACAATAATTATCTCTGTTGAAATAACAAGATACATAATACCAATACTTGTCCCAATGTCAATAAAAGGAATAAAATAATCATAACCCATACCAAGGATAAAGGTGGATGGATAAAAAATACATATAAATATTTCCATAAATAATCCATATTTAAATTTTAATACATTCCCCATGTAAACAAAAGGATAACCTGATCATAGCCCATCTATGGGGAGAAGGTGGTCAGATGAATAATACATAGTAAACCTTCCCAACAGTCATCCATATTGAAATATAAATAATGAAATTCCAATTCTTTTCCCTTTTTTTATAAGACGGATAACCTTATTATAACCCATATAATGGAAAAAGAAGGAGGGATATACAATAAATATTTATCTTGCTGATAATAATATGTATTGAATTGCCAATACATTTCCCTATGTCAATTAAAGGGATAACATTGTCATAACACATTCATAGGAAGAAGATAGATTGAAAAAAATACATAGTTGACCTTAATAATAATCAGCTAGATGAAATAACAACATATATAACGCTAATATTTTTTCCAATTTTAATAAAAGGAACAATTTAATCATAACGTATATAGAAGAAAAAATTGGATAGATAAACAATACATTGTCAACTTGGAAATAATTATCCATATTAAAATACCAATAATTTTCCCCACATCAATTTAATATCATACATTATATGTAAAAATAATCCAATTTGAGTCCTCTAAAATGTTGTGATCACACCATGTAGAACAATGAATATAATACTGAGACATTTCTAAAATAACATGATCGTGATCCCCCAGATAAAGAAAGTGGATGGTTTCAAACGAATGTATCCCATGAAATGAGAAATAATTTTCCAAGAGTTTATGAGATAGGAAGTTATGTCTCTAAAAAATGATATAATACCACAAAATAAAATAAAATGGTATAATGTACCCAAAATAAATTAAATAAATTAAAATAACGATTATAGCTCATTGAATGAAAATCAAATTACCAAAAATACTCATTGTTGGGAAAACAACTAATTCACTAGCCAATATAATAATAAAACATGATTTCGATTGAAAATCCCATGAAATATAAGGAAAATAAAATTAATGGGATAGTAAATCAATAGAACACAATACAAATGGATCTTGGTTCTTAAAATGTATTATGTCCCAAAGAATGTTACTTGAGACTAAGAAAAGCCTTATGACTTATAAAATTTTGAACCATAAAACCATTGTAGTTAAAACCTGAAATTTATATTTGTATGCCATGAAATAAAATTTTTTCTTGATATAATATCTCAAATTTTTAGTATACACACATGAAAAATGAATATATATTCATAAATACAATACTTGTATCAATGAAGGGAAATTGAGAAAAAACCCTTACGTCTTATTCAAAATTCCATGAAAATAATTTGACCACCTATATTATATCTATAGATATTTTAATCCCCTAATTTATTACCTTATAGATATCCATTTTTATTCATAATATTCATAAATATTCATTCTTCATATGAATTATTCCAATTTTCCACATCGATTGTTTATAGTTTTGATCATTTGTACTAATTTCATAGTAGCAGTGTCCATGTTTTTTCAAATTTTAATGTTCATCATTACCATATCATATAATATATTGGAATAGATTTCTGAAGATATTTTTTAAATTTATAATTATTTTAATTCCCATTTTGGTTATGAACCTTGACAATAAGTTCAATAATGGTCATGTTTTTGTGATTATTAACAAATCAAAGATGTTTTATTAATTAATTAGTTAAATTTTGATATAAAACTTCAAGAAAAAAACTATATAAATATTTATATCATATTACACTAGTAAATAATTAATCAAATTCATCAATGATAAAAATTCATCATATTGTCTGAATAGGTGGTTAAACCAACTCAAGCATTAACGTACCCTAATTTAACGAATTATTATGATGTGTTTTAGTGGTAATATAATTGTATTAAATATATTTTGATGCCATTTTTTGATTATTAGTGTGATATATTAAAATGATAAATAATATTAATATGTATTAATGGATATATTAACATTACATAATTTTAATGAAAGATTATCCTCTCATCATGCTTATTTTAAATGATTAAATTTATGATGGACATTTATTGATCAAGTCATTAATAGTTTATATAATTTATTATAATAAAACATTAATTATATAGTTATCATCATATTTATTATTTCATACCATCCTTATATCCAACCATATATGGTGGTGAAGGAAAACAAAATATTTATGTTGTAGAGGAGGTAGTCTGCAAAACACAAAAACATTAGTTTGTTTTCTTAATTGATGATGAATATGAGTAAATAAAGAAAATAACCATAATATAGTAACATTAAATTATATTAATGATAACAATATCATTATATTAGGGTGTATATAATAAATATAAAAGAATAAAAATATGGTAAATACTAAGTATTTGATAAAACTCAAATCAGGGACTCAGAATTTCCTTGTATGTACCCTTTATATCTTGTAGTGATTAGACAAACTCTAATTGACCAGAAGATTATGTTAATGAGAAAATTTAATAAGGATTGTATAATATATGATTTTAAACATAGAATTTTAAAGTATGTTGAGTCTTTAAGTTGTGAAGATTTAAAATTTTATATGTGAGGGATAAGGTATTTTTGAGAACACCTTTGTGATTTTCAATAATTTTCTTGACACTATTCAATGTTCAGTGTATTACAGTCCAAACTTTTATCAGTAAACATATCATGGTCAAATAAATCTCCAAAATTTATTTCCAAGAATATCTTTTTAATTTTATTTAATATATTTTACACTAGGTTATACTAAAAATTTCCCATATACTTTTACCTTGTTAATTAATTTATATCTTTAGTACTTAATTTTAATGAAAAATAATATGAATTTTACTATTAAAAAATTCTATACTTTTAATTAAATTTTTTAAAATATTCTCTCAAATAGATTCTTTAAGGTAATGAAGAGTTAATTTTAAAATAATTATATTTAGTCATAAAAAATAATATCTATAAAAATAATTTTATTTACATCTAATTTCATATATAAGATAAAATTGTCACGGTTGCTGATTCAAATGAATAAAATGGATTTATAATGAACTGAAAAAAATTTATGAGGCCCCAAATGACTTAAAAAATTGATCCTCTCCTTGAAAATAAATTATATATAGAAAATAGTGATTTTTTTATTTTAGAGAAGCATTTTTATTAGTTAAATAAATATTTTCCATTAGTTTTTCAATGTTATAATTGTTTTATAAAATGAATAATTTTATTACTAAAATTCATATTAGATTATATAAAGGGTATCTAAGTCCTCTATGTTATGATTATATAGTGATAATATTATGTACATTATAATTTTCATAAATCCATCATTTTTATACGAAAAACAATCTTTTATTAGATGAAAAACAATTAATAATAAGTAAATTTTAAAGTGGGTAATTCTAAAATAGAATTGATATTTTTTTAATTTAAAATTCTATAATTTATAAATTCAATTTTGGAATAAAATTATAATATATACTGAATAACTATTTTTTATCAGGATTTTACATTTTAAAATATCAACTTATATTAGTATTATTTCATATCATTTACCATCTCAATTTTTGATAACCAATTATTAATATTAAACAGAATTTATCACTAATCGAATGTTTCTTAAAATATAAATTTTTATCACGTTAGAGGAACATTTTAGAAAAAAACAGTTCTAAACAATTGATGATCTTGTTAGAAATTTTATGTAAACTAATTTATTTTTATTTATATTAAAATTATAATTTATTTTATTTATAAATACCTTTCATAATGTAGTTTCTTATATTATATTCCACTTATTAAATGGTTACATTTTAATATTCTTATATAAATATTTATATTTTATCTAAATATATCATTGTTTCTCTTAATTTTGGTGTTGTGTTTATAGAAAGCTATTAAAAAATAAATTATTTAAATGTAATCATATATTTAAATCTTCGAATACTACATATACTTCATCAGTGAGGATATTAATATGATCTCTATCCTTGATGTGTGCCACTGGAATATATCGATGAACTTCATGGGCATGGTCATGAAAATGACCCTATCCCAATGTTGCTTCCAAAACAAATTTTTGATCTCCTTTGGTGGAAGAAAGAGTATAGTCTTCCTTTTGAAAAACATAAAGAATGTAATGATGATCTCTTGGTGTATTTTCTATGAAATAATCCAACCCTAATTGTAACACACCAAAATTCCGCAGTACATTTCCCATTGAATAATGCAATTGCTAGCATTGTATGCAACTTCATGATTCTAACACACCCCGACCAATAAACTAGCCCTTATGAATTATAATAACCAACTTTCGAAATGTTATAAATTTTATTTTTCAAAATGGACTTAATTTTTGAATTTGGAAAATCAAAATTAGCTTAGTGTGCATTTTTGGTATTTTTCTAAAAACTTTCAAATTTTTATGAATAGTACTAAATTTTAATTAAAAACAACTATTGGAATCGGAATAATTTACAGTGTTAAATTATATATTTTAGAGGTTTTATAGTATTATTAGATTATATTTTTATCATTTAATATAATTTAGGTCATTGTTTGTAATTTCAAATTTAAACTAAACATAAACAAGTGTCGATATTTTGATAGTTATAATTTTTTTTAAAAACACGCATTTTGTTTTGACAATGGGAATTAATTTTAAATTAATTTATGCCACTTATATGTTTTTAATTAGGAAAAATTGATTCCATATTTGAATTAGGAGGTTCAAATATTTTAAATAGGTATATTTTATTATTATACATTTGGAATAATTACTTCAGTAAATATTTTATATACCATGGTTAAAAGGTAAATCTGGTAAAAAAGGGTAAAAAATTAATATTATAATAATATTAAATTACCCTTACATGTGTCCGATTTTTATTTTTTGATACATTTCTAACCATGGTCATCCTTAGGTCAATTAAGTGACCACATAGAGCCACTTGAGAGTGATAATGACACTTTATACTAATTAATTTAAAGTAAAGACAAAAATGACAAAAATATATATCTTTTAGTAAAATAATTATTACAAGGTTTTATATAAGTTATCCTTTCAAAAATAAATATTAATTATAAAAAGAAAAATATTTACTATACCATGATATTTTATTTATAATTTTTAGACATAAAATAAATATATTTATATATGATATAATAATGATGCAATATTATCTTTATTAATGAATCAATCTAATAAATGATATTATAAATACTAAAATAAATATAATTTGAAAGTTTTGATACCATCCATGAATTTTATAGGTGAATATGTAATGTTATTATTCATTCAATGTATTTGTTTCAAAGTAATCATTTTGTGATGACTTTCACAAAAACCAAATACTATATAGTGTTAAAATTTACATTATTGAGTTTTTTTAAAAAATATTATATTATTAATTGATATAATATTCATCAAAATCTAAGGTTCTACAAAAAGACTTATATAAATATAGTTGTATTATTAATGAACCAGTTGGTGTAATATTGGATTTTTATAGTAATTTTATTAACTGTATAATACAAAAATACAAAGTGATATGGTAAATGTCAAACTATTTAACTAAGAGTTAACTCTAAAATATATGGTTAATATAGTGACCCAAACCTATCTAAAAACTATTGGTAGAGAGTTTTTCGACCCATCCCTAACTTTTCCTTTAAATAATTCTTTTCTTATACATTAGAAACTGAAAATGATATTATTATAGAATAATTTTTCAATCTTTTGCTAGGGTGCCCCTAACCCCTCTTATAAAAGGAAACTTCCGCTTCTCTCAAATTCACACATTCATATCCATTTGTATCGGCCAAAACCTACTGAAATATTCTCCCAACTTTACTCCCTTAATCCTAGACTCCTTCCATGTCATGACCCACCTTCACCAAGATGAGATAAGGGACAGCAGGTTGCCAAACCCTTCCTTGTTCAAGTTAAAGGAGTGATAATGACCCCCGAGACCCACCTTCAATAGGTCCCAGAATGGTGACTAGCACCAAGGGTATAGAATCACAAAAAAGATGGTAGGAATTACCCTTTTTATTTAAAATAATTGAGATATAAGATGGTAAATCCCTACAGCACCAAAGTACATGTAAATCCAAAACAAACCATTCCCAAATGCATGTTCCAAACGTAAATGATACAAAAGTAAAAGAAAATCCCAAAAAGATTTACCAAAAGAAACAAAACAGCAACAGAAAATGTCCCAGAATCTGAACTAGTATGACCATGTATGATCACTAAAGTCCTCTACGAAACCTGAAAATAGTTTTATATATGTAGGGTGAGCATACAAGTATACTCAGTAAGGAAACCAAAGGCTCTCATGCACGAGAGGGGAGGTGTTCTAATACCCCGTGAGAAAAAAGATATCTGAAACACCTAGCAAGGAAAACTATCCACCCAAGCCTCACTAAAGCACACTCCACAAATAATGAATGTAAAGTAATGTATAGTAATATCACATCAATATTTGGGTACCTCGCGCCACTTTCCCACAGGTTATTCAAGAAATCCTACGAATCAAACCTCTCCCACCATTCTAACCGCAGTCTCACTGCCACACCCTGCCCGCACACACCTGGTCCATAACCACACATCCCTCATGAAAACACCAGGGCCACAGCAACCACATGTAACCATGCCCGCAAACTCCTGGTCCAGAATGACTACTACCATGCCCTAAGACACCTGGGCCTCATCCCGGAGACACTTGGTAAACAAACTGCCCGCACACATCTGGGCCAACCACCACAACTACCATGCCCAAAGAATCTTGGGTTATAATGGACCTCAAGCCATCACAGCCTGCCCATAGAGTCTTCTGATATTCGGTAAAGGGAGCATAAAAGGATCTAATAACCATCCACTCATAGGAGTGTTGGAAAAAACACCCTCCCCCATGAAATGGGGGTGTTTGGAACTAAGTGCTCAACTTGTGTGGGGCGTGAATAAGAAACATAATAATTATAATTATATAATATATATAACATGCACTCATACCATCATAAGAGTTCCAAATCCATCCTATGCACAAACACCCGCGTTACTATTCATTCACAAGAAGAACTGAACCCACAACCATGTCACCACTCGTCCCAGAAAACAATTTCCCATTGAGCCCATTCTTGATTTCTTGTCCATGTGATTAAATTTAAGTAATTCTGAACTACTGGGGAACTAACATGCATAACCACATTCCAGAGAAATAGAAACAGCCAAACAACAATTTAAGAATTCACACCCTGTTCCCTTGTAAAGTCACAACAAGAAAGGGATCCATGAGATCCCTCAAAGTACTAGAACCAAACTATGCCTCGAGATACAGCCCCACACAGATTCAGATTCACAACCAACAATCGTGCCACAACAGAGGATCCCATCCCCATCCACATCACCGCATAAGCATCAAGAAGAATTACACAACTACTATCAAAATAGAGTAAGGAAACATCCAGGTTCAAGCACATCATTCATTAGCTTCTTATTTCTGTTGGATAACTGGGTGACCACACAAGGACTGATGTTAACTAGGCATCCATTTAACCATCTGTGTTTAAATGATTAACCAATTTCCATGTTATAGTTATTTAATCACATAAATATCCGTCAGCAAATAATTTCATTAGTGCACAAGGAAAAACCACCAATGGCCAAGATTTTCAGTGGGCATGAGCCCATACAATTCACAACACATAATAAAGAATAAGAAAATACAACAGAAATATTTACCACACCCCCCTTCATTCTTTAAAAGTCCTCTTGTTATCTTCGTTAATGTTTGGTTTCATCCGTCCCACAGAAACAAAAGCATACCCACCTCACATGACACACAGTAAGAGAGACGAAGGAAAAACCCTACATGGATGATCAAAGATTGATGTTTCTCTTGATACGCCAAGAACTGGGGATGCACAACTTGAAGGGGAGGAATGTCAGGGACTCGAAGGGTGATCAGAAATGCTCCAGCACAGGCACACCACTTTCCTCGATCAGGGGACTCCAAATTCTCCAAGGGAAGAACAAACACGACCAAGAATAAGAAAAAAAGAGGAAAGCAAGTGCGATATAAAATTATCCGGGGCGTTACTAGATAACATGATCTTCGGAAGATTTAAAGGCGGATCGTGGTTTCACCACACGGTTGTGTGGTTACATGATGAGATGAATTGTTATTTAATAACTCTCAACAGGAAATTGTGGTAACAGTTGGGACTTTAAGG
The DNA here is from genome assembly GCA_963277665.1 of Viscum album. NCBI lineage: Eukaryota > Viridiplantae > Streptophyta > Magnoliopsida > Santalales > Viscaceae > Viscum > Viscum album. Next base: position 392,714,250 of record OY728151.1, on the reverse strand, counting down.
ATTTCGTATAAACAGAGGGGAACATTACACACGGTTGGGTCTATTGAGGGTTTCCCCACTCGTAGGAATTTAAAACATTGATCGTGGGGATAAAATGGGCTTCAACCACTTCCAAAGGGTTAAAAAGGGTTTAAAAGTAGCATTGGAAAAACTATAGAAGAAAAAAACGACAATGCTGTGTGGCACCGATCATGTCGCACTAATCGGTGAAACACTGATTCGTCGCACTGATTGGTGACACACCGATCATGTCGCACCAATCTGTGACACACTGATCGGTTGTGCCGATTAGTGACACACTGATCTGTCGCACCTATCGTGTAACACCGATTGGTCGCACACCGAAATGACGTCCTAACACCGAGACTCTACCCTTAGGATCCAAAATTTGACAAAGGGATTGACCACGAGGGTTTGGGACATTACATCAGATACCCCTCGAACTATTCTCATCCTCGAGAATCAAAGCTAGACCTGAAGAGAAGAGACGGGTCCGAAAAAAAATAACCCCCCTCAAAGATACCTCTCGGGGACAAACCACCCCAAAAAGCCACACCTAACTCAGGGTTCATATTGTCCAGACACACGGTTCTAGGAGTTCCTTCATTCATATCAAGATAATATATGCTTTGGGTGGCACTGACTCACCTTCATGAGTTTAATCACATCTACCTTAATGCATCTTGATTAGGGATCATGTCCTCCCTTCCCCACCTATCAGGACTTTTTATAACATTTTCATGTTAGGGAAACAAAACATCTCATAAAACAAAAAGGTCAGTATTACATCACAGAAAGTACAAAATGAAACAGAATAAAACTCATAACTGCTATGGGTATTGGGCGTGCATCTATGCCTCCCACTCCCAGGTACTCTCCTCAAGCCCACCATGCCTCTATAACACACGAACCAAAGGGATGGTTCATCCATGGAGCATCTTTTCCTCAATATCCTCGATCCTCACTGGTCCTTCTACAAACACTGTATCAGCCTCGATATCTATCTTTCCCTAGTCAAAGACATGTTAGTCGATGTGTAGATACCGTTAGAGCTGAGACCCATGGAATACATTGTGCATTCTCAGTAGCAGTAGAGGTATCTCTAGCTGATAAGCTACTTCTTTGACCCGCCGCAGTACTTCGAATGGTCTGATGAACCTTGGAGAAATATTACTCCCCATGCAGAAATTTCATTGTCCACACCGAGGGGAGACCTTCAAGAATATGTGGTCCCTAACCTCGAACTCCAAGGGTCTCCTCCTATTATCGGCATATGACTTCTGTCGGTCCTGAGCCGCCTTCATCCTCTCCCGTATAAGCTGAACCTTCCCCGTCATGCTCTGCACCACCTTCTGGCCAAGAACACCAGCTCCCCCAACCTCAGTCCAGCACACGCTGAGCGACATGGCCTCACATACAAAGAATCAAACTGATTCATGCCAATGGTAGAGTGATAGATATTATTGTAGTCAAATTCTACTAGAGGCAAGTGTCACACCCACAATCCCCCAGAGTCCAGAATGCATGACCGTATCATATCCTACATTGTTTAGATGGTGTTCTCTATCTATCGATCTGTCTGGGGTTAGAAAGTAGTGGTAAGACGTATCTGGGTTCCAATAGCATGCTACAATCCCCTCAAGACTCTTGAGGTAAACTGCGCATCCCTATCCGATACTATGGACCATAGAACTCCATGGAACCGCACCACGTCATCCACGTACCTCCGTGCTAAGGTATCCATTGCACTTGACTCCTTCATCGCTAGAAAGTGAGCCAATTTCATCAAACGGTCCACCACTACCCAGATAGCATCACAACCACTGTGATCCTTGGGTAGTCCTATGACGAAATCCATCGATATGTCATCCCACTTCCACTCTAGGACATCTAAAGGTTGCAAAAAGCCACCTAGAACAGAGTGTTCAACCTCCACTTACTAACACACTAGGAGCTTGTCCACAAACTCTTTCGCCGCCCGCTTTACCCCGAGCCACCAAAATTGACTCCTCAGACACTAGTACATCTTGGAAACTCTCGGGTGCATTTCTAAGTGTGAGTTTTGTAACTCACCAAGAACTCTCTCATGCATCGTCTCTAGAACAAACATCTTCCCTCATAAAATCATCTTATTCTAACCATCCTTCATCCACCCTTCCGGAGCATCGCTTTGGTTAACTTGGTCACCCATCACTTCACTCTCTATGTCTCACCACTGAGACTCTTCCACCTTCCTTAGTAGAGAGTATTTCACTGTCATCTGAAATAGGGAACCTCTACCACTATCCTCAATTACATTCAGGTGTAGGGAAGCCAACTCTTCCATTTCCTTCGAAGTACCCATAGATTCCTGAACTGATTCCTTCTGTGACTTCCTGCTCAAGAAATCAGCCACAATGTTCCCCTTACATTTAGTGTAATAGATCTCAATGTTTTAGTCTAAGCTAAACTTTACCCACCTTCATTTTTGCAAGTTCAGCTCACGTTGGGTAAATATATACTTCAAGATCTTGTGATCTGCGAAGACCACGAAGCGCTCCCCGATAAGGTAATGCCACCACAACTTCAGTGTGAACATGACCACCACAAGTTCCATATCATGGGTGTCATAGTTACGCTCATGGGGATGTAACTTCCTAGACCCATAAGAGATCACCCCTTCTTATTGCATCAGCACACACCCGAGGCATTGTCCTGAAGCATCACAGAACACCTCATACGCTACCCCTTCTTCTGGAAACCTCAGCACTAGGGAACTTACCAACTTCCCCTTCAGATAGCCAAAGGCTGCCTCACACATCCCATCCCATACGAAAGCCTGATCCTTCTTGGTCAAATATGTCAAAGGTGATGCAACTCAGGAGAATTTGGGTATGAACCTCCAATAGTAACCAGCATGTCCTAGGAAACTATGAATCTCTGCCACGTTCTTGGGTACTTCCCAAGAAACAATCGCCTAGACCTTTTATGGGTCCACCGATATTCCCTGCTCAGACAACATGTGTCCAAGGAAGTTCACTTCTCGAGTCCAGAAATTGCACTTGGACAATTTCCCATAAAGTTGGTGATGTTGTAGGACTTCTAAAACCTTTCTCAGGTTCTCAGTGTGATCTTCCTCTAACCATTATTAGATCATGATGTCGTCAATAAACACGTCTACGAACTGGTCTAGGTATTCCCTGAATACGGAGTTCATGAGCCCCATGAACACAACTGGAGGGTTCGTAACACCGAATGGCATGACCACAAACTCAAACGACCCATATTTTCAACTGAAGGTGGTATTCGAGATGTCACCCTCCTTCACCCTCTTTTGGTGATATCCCGACCGCATGTCAATCATGGAGAACCACTCTTCCCCTTTTAACTGTTCAAAAAGGACATCTATTCTTGGGAGAGGGTAATAGTTTTTTACCATTACCTGATTCAGTCTTCGGTAGTCCATTCACAGCCTTAGACCACCATATACCTTTTTTGCGAACAAGACTTGAGTACCCCATGGTGACGCACTTGGTCGAACAAAACCATTCTTCCTCAGATCATCAATCTGAATCCGAAACTCCCTCAACTCAGAGGGCACCATCCGGTAGGGAGCCATCAAAATTAGACGGGAACCAGGTTGCAAGTCTATCCCGAACTAAAAATCACCTCGGGGGGGGGGGGTTGAGTCACCACTTCTTCTGGGAAGACGTCCAGAAAAACACTGCTGGTACCTGGGACTTCTACCATTTCTGCATCCACCGACTCCACTAACAGTTCAGCAAACAAGGAAAGGAGGGTCTCCTCTCGCCTGCTGCTTTTTTGACAACACCGCTCGCCGATGAATGTTACATGTCGGCTGACCAAATCTGAAAACATGATCCTTCTTCAGAAGCAGTCAATAACAACACATACTGATAACGGACAATCAATGCCTAATATGACATCGTATGGATGTATCTGAAATAGTAGATGATCCCCGATTGACTGATGTGGCCCTATCATTAGTCTACACCCTCAACAAACCTAAAAAAATTCATTTTGACCCTTGAAGGGTGTACTCAACACAAGGGGCACTGGAATAATCTCAGTATCTAGACCCAGGGCACATGAAAGACTGGGCACAATAAAGGAATGTAAATTTCCTGTATCAAACAAGGCATAGGAAAGAGTACTAAATAAGCTGGTCGTACCACGAATGACTTCCGGCCCTACTGAAGCTACTGCCTCTGAGGCATATAACTGCCCACGCCCAGCTGCCCTGCCCCTCGGCTGTCGGCCACCTCCCCGACCATGCCCTGGTCGAGGTCCCTGAGGAGAACCCTGAGGTCGGCCTCCTCGTGCGACGTCTGCCCTTAGAGGAGGGGTATCTCGTTGTCCCTACTACTGCTGTTAAAAGAGCTTGGCTGTAAAATGTTGCGGTTGGGGCGGGCACTGCACTGGCCCACCCATATTGTATTGTTCTTGGTTCAGGCACTGATTTTGAAGGTGTCCATGGCTTCCACAGTTGAAGCATCTCGGTCCTAGGCCTGAATGGAAAGGGCGAGGACCGGGAGATCAAAACTATAACTACGGGGGCCTGCTTCCTACTGGTCAAAACCTAGAGGGCCCTGAGGCTACAGGCCTGCTACTGACAGCCTTCCCCTTCGACGAGCCGAACTGGATTCCCTCTCGCGATACACCTCCCAGCGTGTGCATCCTCTCTACCACTTCAACCTTCTTCTAGACCTACAGGTATGTCGGTAAGGTGATGGGAATAACAACATACTAAAGGGAAGGTCGATGTGCCTCCTCCAAACGTCTCGCCCAAGACTCCTCATCTGAAAAGAGGTCTGGAGAAAAGAGGAGGAGATCCTTGAACTTGATCCCCAACTCTCTCACTGGCATACCCCACTATTAGAGGGAGATCAATTCCTGCATCTTCTCATCCTTCATTGTGGAAGAGTGGAATTCTGCGCAAAAGTCCCTCTCGAAGTCAGTCCATGTCACCTCAGCCTCCCTCTTCTCCCCAAGATAATGCATCCACCAATAACGTGGTACTCCCTGCATCTGGCTTACAGCCAGAGGAACCTAGTATTCTGTTGGAGCCTTGATCAAGATGAAATCTATCACCAGATCCTCTAGCCAGCTCTCTGTCTCCATGTCTGAGATGCTACCCTCGTACATCCAAAGGGTCTATCGCATAAAGGTGCAAAGCGCCCTCTGCCATTGATCATCCGCCTCCTCTCGGTCAGCCCTCTGTCGATCAGCGAAATCAACATCTGGGTCCTCGATCTCTTGTACTACCCTTGGACGCCATCCGGGTTCCATAGATGCAAGGTAAACATGGAATTCCTAAGCCTGAGTAGTGTGGAAGATTGTATTTAAAATTTTTTAGACTTCATATTCATTTTAAATCCCAAAATACCCTTTAAGAAAAAGGAAAAAAGTCATTACGATGCATGTACTTTCCCTAGGGTCTCTAACCTGCAATCAGTGTAGCCTCACTTGGTCATTCAATAGGCACATAGTCCTTACATCGGATCATGGGGGGCCCCAAAATCCCATGTCCTAGCCGGTCTTCCTGAGCCTAATTCTCGCACCATGATCACCCAACACTGTTTCCCTACCATCCCATGCAATCCTCACTGTGCCTAACCCCATATTCTATCCTATCTCTTATCCTCCCCTCGGATACCATTCTATCGCGACCCACCGTCACCAAGATGACAGAAGGGACATCATATTGCCAAACCATTCCTTCTTCAAGATGATGGAGAGATAATGGCCCCTAAGACCCGCCTTCAATAGGTCTAGGAGTGGCGACTAGCACCAAGGGTATAGAATTACACACAAGATGGAAGGAATTACCCTTTTTATTTACCATCGTATCTCTTGATTATGTTAAATAAAAAGGGTAAATCCTTCCATCTTGTGTGTGATTCTATACCCTTGGTGCTAGTCGCCACTCTGAGACCTATTGAAGGCAGGTCTCAGGGGTCATTATCTCTCCTTCAACTTGAAGAAGGAAGTGTTTGGCAACCTAATGTCCCTTATATAATCTTGGTGAAGGCGGGTAGTGACATTCCTCTGGTTAGAAAGCCAACCAAGGGGCCCTTTTTATCAAATCAAAAGGAAGAACTCGAAGAAGAGGTAAATATTTCATCACCTCTTTCAAGTTCTTTTCTTCTTCCACTTCCTCTTTCTTTGTTGTTTACATTATTAAATAATTACTCAATTATCTTTTATATACAGTGATTTATTTATAAAAATGGTACAACAATATTCATTATTCAATCAATCATATGAATGAAAAAGTCTCCATACGTGTGTACATACGGCTTACCCTCTCCACGTCGGGGTGTAGTTTTTATTCAAGACATTATTTTTAGATGGGTATAATAAAGATGTATAATTGATGTAAATAATAAATTTAACATGTTAATGATTCAGTATATATGATATACCATCTATTTACATACTATTTTAATATCAAAATAATGATATTGTCGCTCGTGCATACGTACGGATTATTGTATCCAAGAACGCGATGAGATTCATTCCACATCGTAACCATTCAAGAATAATTTTCATAAGATGATTAAAACAATGTTTAATGAGTTGATATCATTCTAGATATGAATAAGATGCATCCCACCCAAGACAAACATGAATCACGTAATAATGAATATAAGGTATAACGAATCAGTTAGCACCCGAAATGACAATAATACTAAAATATTATTAACAAAGCATTATTATAAGATCATATATTATATCATTATTATGTATATGGTTCTTTTATAATTTAATAACAATTATTTAACTATTATATAGGATGTTAACATAACCTCGACAATGGAAAAGTACAAGGTAAGGGTGAATTTCACAATCTCTTTATTATTCGATGTTGTTTTTATGTAAGTATATACTAGGACCTCTATATCATCCACATCCATGTTTCATAAATTTGTATTCCAAAATATTTTTACTATTTACTAGACTATGGTATAAAGTCCTTTATACCCTTGTTTTACTTTTTATAAAATGGTTTGAAACTAATTTCCGTCGTTTTCCAAATAAGGTACATCATGACCATTAAGACAAAATTAATGTAAGAATTTTTTTTTAACATATACGGTGAGTGTGTCTATTTTCTACTGTTATAACATCATCGAATCTTCACTCAAAATCTTATAATAATATTTTAAAAATAAACGTTTTCTTTTATAATTGTATAACTTTAAATGATTTCAAGAATAGAAAGAGATATTTCTCTCAAATAGTTTTTATTTAATCTATGTCAACATCCTCTGATGGATTTTATACTTGTTTGAAGTCGATTCATTATGATACAAATCTTCAATATTGTATTGAAGGTTTTCTGATATGTTTGGTTGTGTATGTGTTATTTTTATACCAATCATGGTTTATGGTAAAAGTATTGACATTTCTTATGCTAGTTTTAATATGATTGTTTATGTTATATTTCAACCTTTTCATATGAGGAATGTATTGGACTTAGTTAGTGACGAGGGGAGCCTACTATAGCTCCTCGGTGCATCGTTAGGTCTCATGAGACAACTAGATGTGGAATTGGAAGAGGCCTTTCCCAATTTGTTATATGGTTTTGGCCAAGGCCATAATCATTTTTAGACATCTTGGATGAGGCCATGACAAAATGTTTCCGGGTGTCCGACATTATACATTCCCTCATTTATGAAAATAATTTTAATGGTTCATGTTGTAATTTTAGTATTATAATACCAATGATTATATATTATTATTTCATTATTTACTCAAATCATATTCCTTCCATAAAAGTGTTCATGTTTATTATTTGTAAAGGCATTAGTTATAAATTATTCACCATGATTAATATTTATGTTATCTTCTTCTATATTTCTTACCCTTACTAAACATTTGAGATTCTCTCTTTCTTATGTTTCATTTTCCCAAGATATGAAGAAGTTAGTTATGAGTGACTTGCAGGCATAATCTCGGAGTCTTGGATGTTTCTAATGGAATAAATTAGTGTTGTATTTATTTTCAAGTTGTAATTTTGAACTTATGAATGAATCTTGTTTCCAATAATACAAAACTGATTAGTCTTTCGAGACATGATCTCCTTGTGATCATGAAAACTCTATTTAATAATGCACCGAATCTAGGTAAATGGGATCAGGGTGCTACATTTTTTATGAGAGGAAGTTTAGTACAAACCATGGACACTATATTTAGATAAACTCTCATTAGAGCATATTATCCTAAGATATACTTTGATGATTAGTATATAAGACCTTCCTAGAATTTTGGTAATGTAGATATTTTTTTTATTTGCTGAGAAATATATCCATGTTTCAATATGAGCTGGTAGAGGTGGCTATGGCATAGATATACCTAGGAGGGGAAACTCTGACAAGGACTTTTGGGCTTAACTTGGGGTATCCTGGTACACGACAACGGGTCATTCTACACTCTTGGTTACGAAACTCTTAGGGGATATTCATAGGATAATCCACATTTTCATTAAAAACCATTATGAAGGATTTATGAGTATATACCTCCTCAAAGAAAACATTTTTTATGATTATGGATTATATCCATAAACTATTCAATTTATGTTTAGTATGTTATATATTTGGAATTATGTATTGTGATTCATAAACTAATCTAGTGTATGCCATTATTTAGAAATGGATCATAGTGGAAGGAATGGAAACTGTATCAATGCACGTACTCTATCTAGGGATTTCCCTCCTACTCAAGATAATTATAGTTGAGTTGGAGGTACAACTGGTGCTTATCAGCTTATCACTATACTGGGACAACTCACATAGGTTATGAATAATAACATACCTGTATGAAGCACCCTGATCCAAAGCATATAGGATCAATGATAGACCTATTTATAAGGAAACAACCACCAAAATTTAATTGGAGTACAAATCCATTAGTAGCAGAGCAATGGATAAATTTCTCAGAAAAAATATTTCATGCTTTGGGGAGTAGCTAAAGGGAAAAAGTTGTCAAGTCAGTTTATCACCTCACTGGAGATGTTGATCAATGGTGTCCATTGATTCAAATCACAAAGGAAGATGAAGAAGTGTCCAGTATGGAATAGAGGGAGTATAAAGAACTTTTTGAAGAAGTTTCCAATTTATCATCGTCATACCCATGATTGAATTTTCTATAATCCTCTCTAGGTAATGTCTTTCAGACCATGATGAAAAAATTTACTGTCAGAAGAAGGAGTTTACAATTCTCGATGATTATAAGGACTAACTTATCTTTAGAGTAGAACCATCACCACATAATTCTAATCTATATCCACCCCCAGTAGCTCAACTAATTCAAATATTTGGGAGGAAGAGAATGAAAAAACTATGTGTGAGGAAAATAATTTTCAAATAGAGCATATACCTATTGTGCAAGAATATGTTGATGTGTTTCCAGAAGATTTACCTGGAAATCCTCCAGAATGAGAAATGAAGTTTTCTATTGATTTAATTCCTGGTTCACGACCTATATCAAAGACACCTTATAGAATTACCATTTTCGAATTAGTGGAACTAAATAAACAACTATAGAAATTGGGTCAAAAGGGATTTATTCGTCCTAGTTTTTCTCTATGGGGAGACCCTGTCCTTTTTGTTAAGAAGAATGGTGGATCTATGAGGTTGTTCATTGACTACAGGGATATCAATTATATAACGAAAAAGAAAAGTATCCCCTACCTCACATTGATGATTTATTCGAAAAACTTCATGAAGTTCAAAAATATTCAAATATTGAACTTCAATCTAGATACCGTCAGTTGTGTGTGAAGAAAGAATAAATTCCAAAAACAGGATTTCGAAACAGGTATGAGCATTATGAGTTTACAGTAATTCCGTTTGGTATGACTAACACACCCTCTGTCTTCATGGATCTAATGAATAGAGTTTTCAAGTAATATCTTGATGAATTTATAGAGTTGTTTATTGATTATATCTTGGTAAAGTCCAAAATCTATGAAGATCATAAAAATCACTTGCACATAATTCTAAAGACTCTTATAAGAAATGAATTATATGGGAAATTTAGAATGTGTGAATTCTGGCTTTAGGAGATTTCTTTTCTTGGACATATTTTTTCTAAGGATGGAATCTTTGTTGATCCTTCAAAGACTAAGGTAATCCACGAATGGCCAGCACAGATTAGTATAACTGAGGTTTGTGGTTTTATTGGTTTAACAGGTTATTATCAATGTTTCATCTAGAATTTTTTCTGGTTGGCTAACCCATTAACCATGTTCACAAGTAAAGGGGGTAAATTTGTTTGGACAAAAGTGTGTGAATAATAGTTTGTATAACTATAGATAAGATTAGTAAATTATTCTATCTTGAATCTACCATCGAGGAATAATGGGGTTGTTATTTATAATGATGCTTTAAAGAAATGACATGGTTGTTTCCTTCTACAGAATGATAGAGTTATTGTCTATCCATCACGACAGATAAAAATTCATGATAAAAACTATCCTACTCATGATATTGACTTAGCAGCTGTAATATTTTCTTTGAAGATATGAAGACATTATCTCTATGGTAAAAAATGTGTGATATATACCGATCAAAATAGTTTTAAGTATATTTTCTCACAAAAATAACTCAACATGAGGCAAATGTGATGGCTTAAATTACTCAAGGATTATGATTTCACTATACACTACCACCCATGGAAGGAAAATAAGGTGGAATATTCTTTGAGTAGAAAGGATCATAGAGTTTTGAATAAGATGAGAGTTAAAAAGGATACTATATACATGAATCTAGTAAAGATAGATATGGGAGTAAACATAGAAGGGGAAACATCAATGGTTTTTCAAATGGTTTCCAAACCATCTTTACTATAAAGGATAAAGACTTCTCAAACTGATGATGAGGAGTTTCAAAATAAGAATAAAGCTGTGAATGAAAATTGATTGAGTGACTTTATATATGAAGATGAGATTTTGAAATTTGGGATGAGACTTTGTTGTCTCGATATATCTTATCTAAAAAAAGGAATTGTTAAATGATGCTCATAGATCCAATTTCACTATACTCCCTAGTACCACAATGATGTATAAAGATTTGAAGGATCATTTTTTGTGGGAAAACATGAAGAGGGAGACTGCTGTTTTTGTGTCAAGATGTATGGTTTTTCAACAAGTGAAATCTAAAAGGAAACATCATGGAGGAGTCATGAAACCTCTTCTCATAGCTCCGTGGAAATGGAATAATATTATGATGGACTTGGTCATGGGACTACCAAAGACTCCTAGAAGGAATGATGAAATATGGGTCATTGTTGATCATCTATCCAATTCAACACATTTCCTTGATATAAGAGAAGATTTATCACTTGAATGTCTAGAAAGACTATATATTAATGAAGTTTTTAGACTTCATGGAGTACCCATATTGATTGCTTCTGATCGTGATCCCCATATTACATCAAGATTCTGGAAAAGACTTCAAAAAGCCCTGGATTCTAAACATCATTTGAGCACTCCCTACCACCCTCAAACTACGGGACAATCAGAACAGACTATTCAAACATTAGAAGATATGTTGAGAACATAATAACATGAAATTCAAGGTATGTGGGATCAATATTTACCTCTAGTAGAATTTTCTTATAACAATAGCTTCCATTAAAGTATTCAGATGGAACCATATAAAGTGTTATACGAAAAGAGATGCCGCACACCAACCTGTTGGGATGATGTTGGCGAAAGAAAACCTATAGGCCCAGAACTTGTTGAGGAAACAATGGAAAATGTGAAGGTAATCCAAACCCATCTCAAAGCATCCCAATGTAGGCAAAATAGCGACATTGATAACCGATGGAAAGATTTGGTATTTCATGTTGGAGATGGTTTTTCAAGAAGGTATCTCTATGGACGGGTGTTATAAATTTTGGTAGGAAGGGTAAATTGAGTCCCAAGTATATCGAACCTTTTGAAATTATAGAATGAATTCTTGTTGTAGCATACTGTTTGGCAATGCAGCCATGTCTCTCCGAAGTTCATGATGTGTTCCACGTTTCACTGTTGAGAAAATACATGGCTAACTCAACTCATGTACTCCCCTATGAGGAATTATAGCTGGAAAACAACCTGTCTTATTGTGAATAACCTGTCAAGATTCTTGATACTAGAGTACAAGTGCTAAGGAATCAGACGACTCGTCTGGTAAAATTTCTATGGAGAAACCATAAGGTAGAAGAGGCAACATGGGAACCCGAGGAACATATGATGAAGAACCACAAGAATATTTTTATGTAGTAATATTCTAGAAATTTTGAGGACACAATTATTAAATGGAGAGGATAATGTAACCCCCCAAGCTTCAACAGTACATTTCCCTTTGAATAATGCAATAACTTTCATTGTACGCAACTTCGAAATTCTAACACACTACGACCAATCAAACTGTCCATTATGAATAGTAATACCCACTTTTTGAAATGTTATAAATTTTATTTTAAAAAATTTACTTTAATTTAGAATTCGAAATATCAAAATTAGATTAGGGTGAATTTTTGGTACTTCTCTGAAAACTTTCAATTTTTGATGAATAATACTATATTTTAATTAAAAACAATTTTTTAATCAAAATAATTTATAGTGCTAAATTATATATTTCAGTGGTTTTAAAGTATCATTAGATTATATTTTTATCATTTAATATAATTTAGGTCATTGTGTGTAATTTCACATTTAAACTAAACATAGACAATTATCAATATTTTGGTAGTTATTATTTCTTAAAAACATGCTTTTTGTTTTGATGACGAGAATTAATTTTAAATTAATTTCTACCACTTCTATTTTATGAATTTGGCAAAATAGATTCCGTATTTGGAATGAAGATGTATAAATTTTTTAAATTGCTAACTTTTATTTTTAGACTTTATGAATAATTACTTCGGTAAATATTTTATTGACCATGGTTAAAGGTTAAATCCGGTAAAAAAGGGTAAAAAATAATATTATAATAATAATAAATTACCCTAAAATGTGTCTTATTCCTATTGGTTGATAAATTTCTGAGAATAGGCATCCTTTTGTCACTTTTGGGACCACTTTGATCCACATGAGAGTGATAATGACACTTAATATTAATTAATATAAAGTAAAGACAAAAATGACAAAAACATATATCTTTTAATAAAACAATTATTACAAGTTGTTATATAAGTTATATATTCAATTATAAATATTCATTAGAAATTTAAAAAATTTTCCTACATCACGATATTTTATTTATAATTTTTAGACATAAAATATATATATTTATATATGATACAATAATTTTATAGTATTTTTATTATTAATGAAACAATCAAATAAATGATATTATAAATACTAAAATAAATATAATTTGAATGTTTTTATGACATAAACGAATATTATAGGTTCATATCGCATGTTATTGTTGATTCAATGTATTTGGTTCGAAGTAATCATGTTTTGATGACTTTCAGAAAAACCAAATACTAAATAGTGTCAAAATTGACATAATTAAGTTTTTAAAACAAATATTGTATTAATAATTGATATAATATTCATAAGAATATAAGGTTCAGCCAAAATACTTATATAATGATGGGTGTATCACTAATTAACCTATTTCAGTTCTCATGGAAGTTTATAGTATGTTCATTAGCCATATGATATAAAATACAAAGAGACATGGTAAATGTCAAACTATTAAACTAAGAGTTAACTCTAAAAGATAAGGTTAATGTAGTGACACAAACCTGTCTAAAACCTATTGGTTGGGAGATTTTAGACCCATAACAACCTTATTCTATAAATAATTCGTTTTTGATCCATTATAAACTGAAAATTATTTTATTATAAAATAATATTTCGATCTTTTCCTATGGTGCCCCTCACCCCTCTTATAAAAGGGCAGTTCCCCTTCTCTCAGATTCACACTTCCAAACCCATTTGGATAAGCCAAAACCTATCCAAATATCCTCCCAACTGTACTAACATAATTCTAGAGGCCTTAATTTGGTCAGAAAGCCATCTTATGGATCTAGTTTGATCAAATCAAAAGGAAGAACCTGTTGAAGAGGTAAATAATTTATCACCCCTTTCAAGTTATTTTCTTCTTCCACTTCCTCTTTCTTTGTTTTTTCCATTATAAAATAATAAATCCAGTATCTTATATATAAATTGATGTATTTACAAAAAAAATTCAACCATATTCATTATTATATACATCATATTAATGACAATGTCACAATATGTGCGTGCATACGGCTTACCGTCTCTACATCATGGTGTAGTTGTTATTCAATACATTTTTTAGATGGGTATAATAATGATTTATAATTGATTTAAATAATAAATATAAAATTTTAATTATTCTGTATATATAATATAAATTTTATTTACATAATATTTTAATATCAGAAGAATGATATTGTCGCTCGTGCTTACGTACGGATTACAGTCTTCATGAACGCGATGAGATTCATTCCCCATCGCAACCATTCAAGACTAATTTTTATTTCATGATTAAAAGTAATGATTAACGAGTTGATATCATTATGGATATGAATAATATACATCCCATCCATGTCAAACATTACTCACGTAACAAATAATGTAAAGGAAAATGAATCAGTTAACACCCGAAACGACAATAATACTAAAATATTATTAACAAAACATTATTAGTAGATCATATATGACAACAAAATTATGTATATGGTTCTTGTATAATTTAATAAAAATTATTTAACTATTATAAAATAGGTCAACATACCCTCTACCAAGGAAAAATACAATGTAAGTGTTAATTTCACAATCTCTTTATTATTCAAGGTTGTTTTTACGTAAGTATCTACAGGGACATCTTTATCATCCCCATCCATGTTTCTTAAAAATGAATTTCAAGACATTTTTAATATTTACTAGACTATGGGAAAACTTCATTTATAGCCTTGTTTGAGTTTTTATAAAATGGTTTGAAAGGAATCGTTCTGTTGTTTTCCAAAAAATGTACTTTATGACATTTTTGACAAAATTAATGTAAGAATGTTTTTTATCTTGTACGGAGAGTGTGGCTATTTTCCGCCATAATAACATCATCAAATCTTCCCTTAAAATATTATAATAATATTTTCAAAATAAATGTTTTTATTTTATAATTATGTAACTTTAAATGATTTCAATAAAATAAAGAAATATTTCTCTCAAATAGTTTTGATTTCATATATGTCTACATCCTTTGATGAATTTTAAACATGTTTGTAGTCAATTAATTATGATAGAAATATTCCATATTTTATTGAAGGTTTTGTGATATTTTTGATTACGGATGTGTTATTTTTACTCCATTCATGGTTTATGGTTAAAGTATTGAAATTTTGTATGTTAGTTTTAATACAAATAAATATACTATATTTCATCCATTTCATATGAAGAATGTATTAGACTTATTATGTGATGGGTGGAGCCCGCTATAGCTCCTTGATACAGTAGTAAGTCTGATGAGAAAACTAGAATTGGAATTGGTCGAGGCCTTTAACAATTTTATATAGGGATTTGGCTGAGGACTTAATCATTTTTAGACGTCTTGGCTGAGGCCTTGAAAAAATGTTTCAGAGTTTCCTGAATTATACAATCCCTCATTTAAGAAAATAATTTTAGTGGTTCATGTGGTCAATAGACTAGTAGAATACCCATGATTATGTTTTATTATGGAATTATTTACTCATCTCATAATCCTACCATAAAAGTGTACATGATTATTATTTGTAAAGGAATAAGTTTTTTATTATTCACCTTGATTAATATTTATGTTATCTTTCGTTTTATTTCATACCCTTACTGAGATTTTGAGATCACCCCTTTCTTATGTTTCATTTTCCCAGGATATGAAGAATTTAGTTATGAGTGACTTTCAGGCATAATCTATGAGTCTTGGATGTTTCTAATAGAATAAATTAGTGTTGTATTTCTTCTCAAGTTGTAATGTTGAACTTATGAATGAATTTTGTTTCGAATAATACTAAACTTATCCGTCTTTCGAGACATGATTTCCTTATGATCATGATAATGCTATGTAATAATGCATAGACACTGGGTAACTGTGGTCGGGGCATTACACTAATGTAACTATCGGGGCATTTTTTAGAACATTAGTTAGTGAGAGAAAATTCTACTAACCATGTTCTTTATTCCTAATCGAGATACGTCGGAGATCCCCTTAAATGGGGGTGATAGTATGATCCGACCTCTGAATGTCTATCGATATGTCTTGATGATATCCTCTAATGAAAGAAGAAATAATATGGTCTAAACCCTATTTATCATTTAGATATATCAATGGTGGTTTTTTCTTTCACTCTTAGGATGTCATGATAACTTCAAGATACATGGAAAAATATTCCCTTTGATTTTGAATAGAATATTATAATGTGATTCTTTCATGGAAAAGAGATCTAATAACACTATTTAGTGATATTAGGTATATGATCCCACTTATATCTTCTAGATTTAAATATAATATTTCAATATACTTCAACCATAGAGACAAGCATATGATATTTCTCCCTAATTGTCAGTAGAATATGTCAGTTTTATTATTCTAATATTTTCAAATATGTTGTAATGTCTATTGAAAATGATAGTGAATATAATCCTTCTTCGTTGTGGTCATTAGAGTGTGCCAGTCAGCTCATTCAATGAGAATGAGGATTTGAACCCACTACCATACTTCTATGTCCAGCTATCATGCCTCCTCCTAGGTTCCTGGTTCTGAGTGACTAGGGTTGGGATATCTTGTGATGCCTCTTAATTTTTTTCAGTGGGTGGGGGATGGAGGAAATTTGTGGCATTGATGATCAATTGGATCCCTCCTAGGAGCCTCTTGGACCACATCGAGAATGTTATTTTCTCCTTATCTATATCACATAGATAATGGTTTCCAATATGGTCATACTATGAATATAAGATTCTAAAGGGGTTGGAGGTGGAATTTAGTGCCACATGATTTTTATGTGGACCATAATTGTTTAGGTTATTGGTTGGGTTTTACCTCTATTAGGGGTTTTTATAGATGATTCTAATTTTGGGTAGTTACATATTGAGATGGTACTCTTGGATTAGCTTGTTTTTTCCAGAAACTAGAGTCATCATGTCCATGATAGTCTCCCCTGGGTTGGCGATGCTGAAAACTTTATGGAAGCTAATTTGAATACAATTAAGTTTTATGAGTCCATTTAACTAGATTAATAGGAGGTCTTAGAATAGTATATATGTCTTGTGGTTATATAAACAAATTAAAACAAGAATCCCATCAGTTATGTATCATAATAAAATCTTAATCAATCAATAACTTTCATGGGTAAAAGATTAACATTGGGTTCACCATTGTGATTCTAGTAGAAATCCAAATATGATTCTGGTGCACCTTTGTTTTAGTTTTCATGGACCAGTTTTCCAAATTCAGAAGTCACTAGTATTTTAATAGAGAGAACATGGAATGAATATTGGTGTATAGAATGAGATATTGGGCTCATCTCACCTTGTTTGGGGAAAATTATTGCATACTCTAGGATAATATTATATATTTATGATATTTTCATTAATCATACATAATTTCTTGTGAAAGACTAACTTCCACCATAATAAAGATTGATCATAAAAAAAATTTATGTAAAAACCTATATATATTAGAGAATACTCATATTTTCATTTTTAATTACTGATACTATGGTCTAAATATACATTGTTGGGAACTATATAATTTATCATCATCTAAGGAGGTGGTAGGTGTGTATAGTGTTGGGATTTGGTTGTCGAGAATGGATTCCTAAAAATCTCTTTGAATGGAATCAAAACCCATATTATTTAATGATTCATAATTGTACACATTGTAACTTTGAGGTCATGTGACAAAGAACCATTGGTACCATTTATGTTCTTCAATATATAACTATTTCAAAGTAGTTTTACTTCATTAAGAGTGAACTATTAGGAAAAAGTTCCCTAGAAATGGATTATTCGAGACTCATGCATAAGAATCCCTTTATTTACCTTACCATATAAATATCTCTCTTTTTCATAGGTTAGTGTTTAACTAGAAGTGTAGCCTCATGAGGGATGTGGTTAATTTGAAACATAGTAATATGGACCAATGAGAAAGATAGTGGACTCATCAATAATATGTTCTAATGAAAAAGTTTCCCATTGAATATGGATCAAGATAATGGACATATGGGATCATCTAGAATATTGCTCAGTGTGGAAGGATGTAGTAAATTTCCAGAATAATTTGGACCCATGAAGATGTGTTTATGAAGAATGTGGACCTAGTGTAGGTGTGATCTTGGATTTGGGGTTTCATTGGGAGTATATCCCAGTGGAAGTATAATTATGGAAGATGTTTAGTTTTATCCTCAAACATGTTTCCTATGTATGTTGTTTAATTGAAATAAAATAACATTTAGTTAGAGATTAACAGTTTAAGGCTAGGTGATGGGACTACACCATGTAGTTTAACATCTGGAAATAAGGATATTGTCATATAGTTTTACATCATGAAACTAAGATATTCATAATATGACTGGGGAAAAATAGAGGATTGAGTGGGATTTATGTAAGGAAAGCAATGCAGATAATACTTACACATATTATTTTTATTTGAAGGATTATGGCTCCCAAAGAATATGGAACTTTGAATATGATTTTGTAGAAGATAGTTTCAGGGATAATTGTTTAGACATATGCATGGGTGTCCTTGGTATGGATATCATAGACTCATTGGTGGATCGTGGTTATGAAACCATCAATGTGAACTTGGTTATAGCTCACACCATAGGAGGAGAACCAATGAGGGTGAGATTGAGGAATGCACATTTGTCTCTTAGCCAGCTCTTAGGCATATCTTTCACAGATCGTTACCATGTTACCTCCTTTCTATTACCACCTTAGTTATTCAAGGTGATAAAATAATTAATGTAAATCTATATGGGGATTAATTCCAATGAGGAATATCATGATCACATGACTCATTAATTGGAATTAGGTTGGAAAATACAACACTTTGATAGCCAAGATAGGAAGCTTGTTTCCAAAGATTTTTTAGTGTTATCCCTAGGACCAGAACTGTAATACCTTGAGATTTATTAAAAAATTACTTTCAAATGAATTTAATTTTTTTGTTACTTTTTATTACACACAACATTATGTTTATATAAAACATGACATAATTTTAAAATAGTATTATTTATAGGATAGTTATCACCTAAAAGATGGTATGGTGGGATTTAATATGAGTAAATAAATTATAAAAATATATTATATTCAAATTTATGTTAATTTAATTCTTTAGTGACCAAATAATTAAAATTAAAAATAAATACAATTTGAAAATAATGGAAAATCATTTGTGAAAAAAATCCAAAAAACGTGTTTTACCTTAATAAATTATACATACCACTTTTTAATAATTATTTTATTGATATTTATATATTATGTATTCAATAAAATCATTAAATTTCAAATTTTCTAGAAAAGATACTATAATAAATCTAGTTTTATGCTTTAAACTATATTTTTCTAAAAAGCATTTTTGTCCCCTTTTCCACAATAATTTAATAATAATTTGTAATTTTTTTAAAAAAATTGAAATAAAAATAAAATTTTTATATAATCATCTAAAAATTATATTACGGTTAACTTTTTATAATTTTTTTTTAGGATAAAGTTTTTGATAAATTGTGAACAATCATAGTTTGTATTAAAATATTTCATTTATTTTAATGATTTTAAAAACATCTAAATTCTTTTAGATGGTTTTAAAAGTCAAAATGTATCATTTATATATATATATGTATATATATATATATATATTAATTAAATTTATGACAATTTAATCATTTTTATATCGAATTTTGATATAAATATTTTTTTATCCTTTTGACTATTTTTTCTTTGAAAACCCTCTTTCTTGTCACGTCTTTGGGTTTAATTTCATTTAAATATTACTAATTATATTAATGTATTTTTAAAAAAAGAATTCCATATTTAAAAAAGGAATAAAATATTTTATATAATATTTTCAAGTAAAATTTTGAACAAAATTAATAGTAAATATATAGAAATTTGTTTGTCATGGTTAGAGTAAAAAATGGGGTTACCTGGGGACAAACTAAAAATGAAAGGGCTAAAAATGATCCAAAACATATCCAAAACCAATTTACAGATATATTTCAAAGTTATCACTTATATTATATTTCATGGACCTTTTGGAGCTTTGTACTTGTTAAAAATATGGGTAATACTTTTTTTCCTTTCAAAAAGTACAAGTCTGTCACTCAACACACTTATAAAAGGCCACCCATCTCTTATCCTCTTAACACTTAAAAAATATTTTCCCATAAATACAAAAATAAATTTATTAATTATATAATATAATCCTGGAATCCATATTTTAGAAAAAATACAACCAATGATTCCATTGGGTGTAAACCAGAAAACATTTTCCGAAGAAGAGGATACATCCTAATTCATGTATTTTATATTATTTCTACCTCAAACTCCATCAATAATTTTTAAACCATGATTATATAATAATCTAAGTATCATCAATATAATTTAATGTTATTATATAAATGGAATAACCAAAATCAGTTTCCTCTACTATAAATTGGTATTAAAATAGTCTTGCATGTATAGGGCGGGCTACCGCCTTGCAAACCGATAATATTAATTTTATATCACCACCTCTAAAGTATGGAAATAATGATTTATTTATTTTTTATATATTATATAAATGATATTATTATGCTTTTATAATCATTATATCCCATTTTCCTTCTAACTTTCCATTCCATGGGAATATGATTATGTCATTCGTGTGTACTGGGGACTACAGTCTCGTGAAGCAATGTCATCAATTCATGGTTTACATGGAAGCTTATAAGGATGTATTTAATTAAAATATTTCATATATATAACATAAAAATTATTACATAATTTAAATATATTATTTATCTTTACTTTAATATTTCCATCCAGAAAATGGAAATAACGTTCATGAGTACATACGACATACTATGTCCATGAATAGTGTATTTCATTTTCTATATCTAAATATTTTTGATAACTATAAAATAAATTTATACTGAATATATATGGTATTAATATAATTATTAAAATTATGGAAATTTTGAAACCATTCGGATTGTTATAGTACCAAAAATAACAAATCAAAACTTACAGAAAAAATTTGGCGGTTATTTCTTGAAACATGACTTGAATAATAAGTAAAATGGTAAAAAAAAGGTCATATGTCAGTCATATATGGTATGATATATATATATATATATGTGTGTGTGTGTGTATATATGTATGATTAATATATTTATTATATAATTATTTTATTATATTGGAAGTTCCAATGTGTATGAAGGAAGTCGAGATTTATGGTAAGGGATTTCTAGTATCTCATTTATTTCCGGGTGACATATTCAACTTCATGAATAATTTATTTTTTTGTGGTATATATACTACACCTTTGACACATTATATCACTAATCTCCTTATTTTAATTATATTTAATGTTTAATTTTATTTAATTTTTTATTGTGTCTTATGATTTGAAGTATTACTATATCTGTAAGGGATTTCTATTTCACTTTTTACTTCTATGAGACACATAACATATTCACCACTTATTTATTTTATGAGGTGTGTTTAATTCACATGAATGTATTTTATAATTATTATCATAAATATTATTTGTATTTACAAATATATTTGAGAATCTCTCATTCACGGGGTTTACAATTCAAAAGATGCAAAAGTAGAGAGTGATTTTTATCTCATTTTCCTTCCATGACATAAATTTATTATTATTCACCAAATATTATTCTATATGGTGTATATATAGAAACTTTCTGCATGTAATTTAATGAATTTATTTATTATAATGATATTCTATGTTTCATTTAATTTTATTCTATCATGAGGCTTATAATTAACAGTTACAAATGTTGTAAGAGATTTATGTTTCAATCACATCATTTATTATAATTTCTCATTATTATACATCCAATAATGAAATATTATGATCTAAATCCCAAGAAACACATGATTTTTCTTATAATATAGTTATTTCTATAGAATACATGTTTTCACTTTATTATACTCACTTTATTTACTTAAGAGTTTAAAATAATATTTTTAAGAAAAACCAACATTATTTCCCTCTTCAGATGAAAAATATTTTCTTCCAAAACCATGTTTTAAAAATATTTTTATGAAAATATTTTTAACATTATCCTAATGATTTATTAAATTATGTTTTTCACATGTGTTATTTTTAACAAATAATTTAATAGTTAATATATATTCCCTTTCTAAACAATTTTATTTGGCCTTTTAACGAAAACAAGAAACGAATATTAATTTTAACATGTAGGACATGAAAATAAATCTATTCCATAATAAAAAATAATTTATTTTAATTTTACTTCATAATATTAAAAAAAAATCAAATAATTGTATTTTGAGATGTTTTCTTGATTAAAAGTGTTTTTCAAACTAGAAAGAATATTTTCCTCAAGAACTATTGTAAATATTTAAAAAGATTCCATTATAAATTTTCTTGGTTATTTTAAATGAAAAGGATTTCATAAATAATTTATGAATTTTTAGTTTTGAAAAATTATTTTCAATGAAAATTTAATTTCCTCATGAAATTTTCCAATTTATCTTCATTATTATTTTTTATATAAGGTGACATCCCTTGATGCTACTAATTATTTACTTGGGATATTATACAAGTATAACATTATTATTATATATCTGTATGGTTTATTTATACAATGTAAAGATGTTTTCGAAACCCAATTCTCATTCATGGGTCATACCATGAAAAAATACTTATCTAAACTACGTCTCTTTCCAGGGTTATGCTCCGATGAAATGATGAAATGAGAATGAATCCTGATTATTTTTCATAGTTTATATTTGATTAATGTTTATGAATCCCATTTAATTTCATGGTCTATGATATGATCGATTTTTTATGATCTTGTGGGAAATGTATCTATGATTTACATTATGTGATGGGTAGGACCTCAATCTCTTTCCAATGCCTTGGGTAAAGATTTATATCTCATGAAATATATAAAACTATAACAGGTAATGAACATAGTTTAGTGAGGTACTTTGTCTACTATGATGGTATTGGGAGTGAACCTTTACTACTGTTATGGTTTGGAGAGTGAAATCATTCCACTATGATAGCCTATAAAGTGAGCCATAACTAATATGGAAATGATTTTCAATGCTTATGATATGAAAAAAATCTACCCCAATCACTTCCTCACTTCCCACCTCTCATCCGAGAATCCTTTTTTGGTATCATATCCATCTTAAGAATTCTTTTGGTGGAAAAAATTGATGTTATCTAAATAAGAGGTAATGTCCCTAATCAAGAATTTTATTTTGTTTTTTCATCCATATCATTCTATTATTATTAAACCATTAAAATATAATAACATAAACATATTAAACATAATAAGATTCAATTTTATTAATGTAATAGCCTAATTTGTTATCCCCCCATCAAATTGGATACTAAATAATCATTCATGTGTATCGTGGACTACAACCTCATGAGCCGATGTCAGTTTTTTCATACTTATATCTCATGACTAGATATAATTATTCATTTATTTGTTATATATGATATTTATGGTATTATTATGCTTCTAAAATCATTATGTCATATGTTAATTCTTATATTCCATTCAGTGGGAATATGATAACATTGTTCATGTGTAAAGTGGAGTACCGCAATACAAAGTTTTATTATTTTTTAACACATTAAATAGAATTTAAAAGTGATGAATTTAATGAAAATATGTTTTATATTTGATATAAAAATAATTTTTTAATGGTAATACATTATATATATTTAGTTCGTTGTTTATGTTAGAAAATGCAAAAAACCTTCACGTGTATGTACGACATACCAACTCTATGAACGTTGTATTTCATTTTCTATCCCATACATTTATAGATCACTCTAAATACATTAATAATTAATATATTTGAAATTAATATTATGATTAAAATTATACAGAATATGGATCCATGATAAATGTAAAAGGAACAAAAATAAAAAATCAAAACATGCTTGAATAACAAGGCAGTTATTGACCGAAATATGACTTTAACATGGAATTGATAATTGAAGGGTAATAAAAGGTCATGACCAAATAATATATAGTATAATATATATATATATATTTTCTTATGTGCGTGTATTATTCTTTAATTTAATTATAATAAACATATATTTATTATAAATAAGGTTTGAATGTGTATGAAGGAGGGAGAGACTTATTATAAAGAATTTAAAGTATCTCGTTTATTTATGTGATACATAAAAATTCCCCACATGTTTCCTTTAAATGGTGTATGTAATACCCCCTTTACATTTTATATCATTAATGTACTTATTTTCAGTATATTTTATGTTTTCATTTGAAAATATTATTTATTGGGTCCTATGATTAATAATATTACTAAAGAGGTAAAGGGCTTTTATCTCCCTTTTTACTTCTACGAGAAACATTTCAAATTTACCACCTATTTATATAATGAGGTGTTAATAATTTCCATGAATTTATTTTTCTAATTATTCTATTATACATTATTAGGATTAACATATCCATTTCATAATCTCTCATTCAAGGGATTTACAATTCAAATAATAATTAATCATCAAGGGACTTTTTTCATTTTCCTTCCATGAGACATATGTTATGTTATGCACTCGTCCTATTTTATGAGGTTCATATAAAGAACATTCTGAAATGTAATCTCAAAATTTTATTTATTCTCATGATATTATAAATTTCATATAATTTTATTAATTAATGGGGCTTAAGTTTCAATGTTACCAATGTGGTTAGGGTTTTAGGTGATAATCTCATCATTTATAGGGATTGATCATGATTATGCTTCCAGTGCTGAAGTATTATTATATATATCTCAAGAAACAAATGTATTTAATTTACCTTTATTTATTTCTAAAGAATAAATGTTTGTCCTTAATTTTCCACTCTTCATGTACTCATGACTTCAAAATAATTATTTAAGAAAAATCATCTTTATTTTCCTCTTTGGTTGAAAACCCTTTTTCATTCATAACAATGCTTTATATAAATGTTCTATAAAATAATATTAACATTCTCCAAATTATTTGTTAAATACTTTTTACCTATTTTTTTACTATTAAAAAAATTAATGGTATCTTCATGTAATTTCCCATATATTGACTATATTATTTTTACCAAAAATGTCAATGGAATCTTAATTTTAATGTATACAGTGGAACATAATTTTCCACCATCCTAAAAAATAACTGAATGAAGATTAATTTATCATATTCCAATTTTATTTTCAAATAAATAGATATTTAAAATTTTTATGTGTTAAAATGTGTTTTCAATGTTGAATTGTTATTTCATGAAATTTTTATAGAATTTATAAATCCTTTTTTATATGATTCTAATTTTTTTGAAAGAAAAGGGTTTCCAATATGTTTTATGAATTCTTAGTTTTAAAAATTTATTTTCAACGAAAAGTTATTTTACATAGGAAATGATCCAAGAGATCTTTCAAAATCATTTTCAATCTATGATGACATCTTATGAAGCTACTTATGGTTACCTAGGGATGTGATCCAAGGATACCATTCTTATTCCTTATGAAGATTGATTATATTTATGATGAATATATTTTTATGAAACTCATTTCTATTAAATGTGATATACAATGACAATATTAATGTGAAACCCACATTCTTTTCTACAGTTTATGCTTTGATGAAGTGATGAAATGATTATGACCCCTATTTCTTTTCCACAGGTTCTATTATGATGGATTTTTGTGAAAATCATTTAATTTTAGGGTTGAAAATATGATTAATTTTTTATGATCATGTGGGAACATATGTATGATTTTATTTTTGTTAGGGGTGGGAAATATATCTTTTTCAAATTAATTGAGTAAATATTTATATCTCATGAGATATACAATACTATAACAAGGAGTAAACCTAGTTCATTTATGGACCCTGTCCACTCTAATCATCTTGTGAGTGAACCCTGACTACTATAATGGTTTGTGGAGTGAAATAATTCCACTAAGTTAGCGTTGGAAGTGATCCTTCACTACTATGGAAATGATTTTATATCCTTATATGTCTACAAAAAATCTATGCATTATGTGAATTTTATGCTCCCATGGATCATGTTATTTCATTTCCTTATGATTAATGTCTTATTAACATCCAATATTTATGATATTTATCATGATTATGGTCTTTGATATGAAAGGTATAGTCTTCAAATGTTATGATCATGTCATCATACACTTATTTTCATGTTATTCATACATATCTCAGGTGTTTTCCCTTACTGAGCATCTGAGCCAACCCATTGTTATGTTTCCTATTTAAATATTATGAAGAAATTTATTATGTATGATATGTATAAGAAGGATTACAATTATTAATAACATGGTGGTAGGTTTTTTAGTTCACCTGTGAACCGGTTGTTTATGTTTCCATGTTTCCAAAGGCACTATAACTTTATGATCCTCAAGAGTTTGCTTGTGTAATCTAATGAATTTTCATAAAAACTTAATATAATATCTATATGTGATAAATTTGTGACACTATAAGAACTTCCACTTTCATATAGATTCCTGACCATAATGTTCCCCTCAGTTATATCAGGTTAAGATGGTAACCATATATAATCCCATTATCAAGGGAATGTATGATTAAAGATGGATGATCTTGTCTGCTTGATGGCTTCATCCAGTAAATCTAGTGTTTTTATGACCCTATATAATTGGGTATCTTGGTAAGTGTATTTGTAATGTATTTTCTCTACCATTATTAATATGGTGTAATTAGATACCCAGTATGAGTGTAGAAGAAGATACATTTCCCTTGTGTAGGTCAATATAAAAGAGATTCACCCATGTGTAAGGCCTTGGAGAGGTTTCTCCCTAGTAGGGGAATGAGTGAAAATTTAGGTTTTACCCTAGTCTAATGATCATAAATGATTCTTCTTCACTCTATCGGATGTCTAAGAGAGGGTATTTCTTCACCTTAGTGGAGGTATAAGCATGTTTTTTCATAATTGATAGCTAAGAAAAACCTAAACATTATCTTTATACTGGTCTAAGAGTAATGTTGATAATCCAACCAAAAAAATGATAAGAAAAAGGTGTCACTTATACCTAGTTGTGGGATGAGAAAAAGTGATCACCCCACTAAAGGTAGGGTAGTGTAGTCTTATTGGTGTAGGTAAAAGGGGCCTTCCTTAGTTTGAATTTCCCTAGAGGGATGCAGTTGAGGTTTGTTAAGGTATAATACTCATAGAGTGGATAGAAAAATAATTATATTACATTTTTTATTTTGAATTTCCTTTATCAAAGTACATGAAAACTTGGGGTGAAGTGGTTTTCATAAATATTTTTCTTTTAAGTGAGTCAATTACCCATTTATTTTGTTAATTATCTTTGTTTTTAAAATTCATAAGAAACCTCTATGGGGTCTTAGAGGCCTAGGTGAATGTGGATTTCAGTGTATCATTGTATCTAAATGTTTCCAAATATAAATGAGAATTTATGATTCCACAATGGATTTTTATAAACAAAATATAGAGACTTGGAACACATGAGATGATTAAATTCATTGGTTCATGAAAATTTGTTTTGTCACAAGATCATGGTGCATGAATTAAGAACAAAGAATGTGTTTTGAGGACTAATGAAAGAACACTTGTGTTTAGTAACATTGGATTATGGACCAGAGTGTGTAAACCTAGGTGTGATGATTTAGGAGTGAGTACCGAGGTGTAAAGACTTGGGTATGAGGAACCGGGTGTGAGGACCTAGGATGTAGGATCTAGTAACAAGGACTTTAGGGTAAATACATGTGTGCAAGGACCTATGGGTGAATACCTGGGTGAAAATAACTAGGTTTGAGGACATGAGTTTTAATACAAATGCATGAGGATCTGACCACAAAGACCTCAACAGGAGGACATGAGCACAAACATTGACATCAAGAAATATTTATAAACATCCAAATTTAAATCACTATAACTATTTGATTTGGGTGACATTTTTGTAACCATATGTCATTGAATCAAATTATATGAAATGATATACACCCGTTAGTATTGGATTCACATATAAAAGGTGTTTTCATTTCCAAAAATGTTCTTAGAAAAAAAATTGAATGGTTTTTATAGTTTCGATACCCATTTTCATTCGCAACGTTTTACATTCATATCATACTCCCAATAGGAGGTTCTCAAAAAATATCACTAGAATGGGACATTTATTTGATTAAAATCCATTCCTTTGTATATGAAGAGTCATATGAAACATGGAGATATAATTTGTATCTTATTTAGTCATAGAAATACTGTTATTTATAAACATGGCCTATGATTGTAGAATTATTACTCTATCTTGGATTCAATAAAAAAGGGTATGGAACAAATTTTTCAATTTTGAAAAATTCACCCCTATAGAGTTAGAGTAATTAAAAAGGAAAAAAATCCAATTATTATGAAATATAGTTCACTTTTTGTCAATACTTGATCATACCAAAAGATTTTGGAGCATAATAGATAGTAGGAGTATTCTCATCAATAGGATGGTTCAAAAATACCTTGTTTATGTTTCCTCGATTTATAAATCCATGTATCTTTGGAATATCATGAAAAATAATAAAAAAATAACTGAATATATTTGTAATGCCCCGACCCCAGTTACCCAGAGCCAGTGAATTACTTTAATACATTTTCATAATTACAAGGAATCAAGTCCCAAAGGACAGATCAGTTTAGCTGCCTTAGAAAATAGATTACATAATTTATATTTACATTACAATTTCAAACATAAAACACAACAGAAACAGTTATTTAATAATGACATTATTCCCTTTAGATTAACCCTACATATCAATCATAATAAACTTCTTGGAATAATAAGAAAATGAAACATAAGAAAGGTGTGAGCTCAAACACTCAGTAAGGGTAAGAAATACAGCTGATAATAACATAAATATTAATCATGGTGAATAATTGAAACCACATGCCTTTACCAGTAAAAAACATGAATACTTCTATAGAAGGAATATGAGATGAGTAAATAATTCCATAATAAATCATATCATGGGTATTCTACTAGTCTAATGACCACACGAACCTTCAATGTTATTTTCATAACGAGGTAATGTATAATGTTGGACATTCTGAAACATTTTGTCAAGGCCTCAACCAAGACGTCTAAAAATGATTAAGGCCTCAGCCAAAACCATATATGAAATTGGGAAAGGGCCTCATACAATTATACGTCTAGTTGTCTCATCAGACCTACCGATGCATCGAGGAGCTATATCGGGCTCCACCCATCACTTACTATGTCCAATACATTCCTCATATTAAATGGATGAAACATAACATAAACATTCGTATTAAAACTAGAAAACGAAATGTCAATACTTTATATATAAACCCCAAATGGTAAAAAAATAACACATAAACTATAAAAATATCATAAAACCTTCAATAAAATATAGAATATTTGTATAATAATAAATCAATTCTGAACAAGTTTAAAATCCATTAATGGATGTTGACATGGATGAAAATTATAAGTAAAATTATTTGAGAGAAATACCCCTTTTACATGAAATCATTTGTAAGTATCACAATTTAAAAAGAAAGTTATTTAAAAGATATTTTTGAATCAAAGTGTCCCATACCACTTTTAAACTTTTTAAAATAATTATCATTTCAAAACATTAATGTCCATATAAATAAATCCTTAAAATCATTTTGAAAATATGGACATTAATTAAAAGGGTTTAGAAAGATAAATCTTTAAAACATTTAAAAGGATGATCTAGTTTAATAGACACTCCCATAAAATCTTAAAATATTCCTTTTGAAAACAGTTTTATGAAATATGGGTATCTATGATTAGTATGTCCTAGAAAACACTTACACATGAACAATCTCAGATAATAAGGAGATTGGGGAAATAACCCTTACTAATTTGGTAACTTACGAAAAATACACCCCATGAAAGAAGTATCATACAATAAATATGTAAATACACATAAATTAATTTTTATTACATAAATAATACAATTATGGGTAGTACATACACCACACAAAAGGTAATAGTGGCAATATTGCATGAATCTCACGGGAATAAGGAGTGAGATGAAAACCCCTTATCTTGCACTTTCTTTTAGTCGATGGTATGTTTAACTTCTTGTATGAAGATATTAGTATGTTATTAAATTATACCAGAACCATATTAACATTTATGATATCATACATGATTCATTAATAACTTTATACTACCCATTTAATAATAATTTCTATGTTAAATTAACATTTCAGGTAATAATTGCTTTCTTTATCGTACGTGTTTTAACTTGTTTCTCTTGATTGTATCACATAGATCAATATTTAAATACTTAAAAAGTAACATATGATTTATATATCATATATATTTAGAATATAAATATTTATAATAGACATATATATGAAATGAAAAACACCGTTTTTGGAGACGGTAGTCCGTACGTACGCATAAACACTGTTTCTGTTTTCATATCGTATTGAACGAAAATAAGTGAATAAGATATATGTAACTACATACATATATATATATATATATATCCAGTGGAATTAATATTTCATATATTAAATACTTATTAGTAATATATATTTTATAATCATCGATGAATGGTGAATGTGGAAATGAATCTCATCGTCTCATGGAGAAGGTAATTCGTACGTACGCACGGGCGACAATATCATTTACATAAATGTGTGGAATTGAATGGTATATTCACTTTACAGAGACATTATCATGTTATTTTCATTATTTATATACATATTAATCATCATTATATCCATCTAAATAACATAATGTTGAATAACAAATTACACCATGGTGTGAAGACGGTAAGCCGTACGTACGCACGCATTGTGACATTATCATTCATAAGATTGAATGGATAATGAATATAGTTGTGCCATATTTATAATAACATCACATTATATAGAAGATACTGGATTTATTATTTTATAATTGAAACAAAAAATAAAGATAATGTGTAAGAATAAGAGAACTCGAAAGAGAGTGGTGAAATCATTACCTCTTCTTCGGGTTCTTCCTTTTGATTTGATCAAAAGAGATACATAGGTTGGCCTTATGAACAAAGTAAGGCCTCTAGGATGAATGTAAGATAGTTTGTAGGATATTTGGGCAGGGTTTTGATGAGCCAAATTTCTTTGAAGGTATGAATTAGTGTGAGGGGGGTGCCATTTTATTAGTGGGGTGAAAGGCACCTTTCGAAAAACATAAAATATTATTTTATAATAAAACCATATACAGTTTCTAATGGATCAAAAATTTATTATTTAAAGTATAAGGTGGTTATGGTTTGAACAATACTCAACCAATAGGTTTTAGATAGGTTTAGGTCCCCATATTAACCTTAACCTTTATATTTAACTCTTAGTTAAATAGTTTTACGTTTACCATGACTCTTTGTATTTTTATATTATATAGTTAATAAACATACTATATACTTCCAAGAGACCCCCAAGTGGTCCATTAATTATAAAACTATCATTATATAAGTCATTTTTATGAACCTTGGATTTTTAGGAATATAATATCAGTTAATAATATAATATTTGTTTTAAAAACTCTTTTATGTCAATTTTGACACTATTTTTTATTTTGGTTTTTCTAAATTCATAACAAC
Source organism: Viscum album (assembly GCA_963277665.1). Taxonomy (NCBI): domain Eukaryota; kingdom Viridiplantae; phylum Streptophyta; class Magnoliopsida; order Santalales; family Viscaceae; genus Viscum; species Viscum album. Next base: position 392,682,400 of record OY728151.1, on the reverse strand, counting down.
ATTATTACTTCGATAAAAATTCATCTAACCAACCCTAACATGTCATATTAACCTATAAAATTAGTGTAATTTATAAAAAGTCTCAAATTACATTTATTTCGATATTTATAATATCAATTATTTTTGTATTTCAATAATTAGTCAATTTCTACATCATTATTGTGTCATAAATAAATTGGATTATTAAATTACTAAAAAATATAAATAAAATACCACTATGTGGGAAATATTTTTATATTTATAATGAATTTTTATAGTTGAATTTATCTTATGTTTAAACCTATATTAAAAATGTTTTAGCTATGAAACTTTGATTTTAACTCTTTTAACACTTCTTTGAATTTAATAATAATAAATGTCTTAATCTAATCCATGTGGACCTAAAGGATAATATTTTATTCCTAAAGTTGTTTTTGGTCGAATTATACTTATCCAATAGAATTAGGAAATGTGTTAGGGTAATAATAATATCATTTTTTCCCTTAATTACCATATTTACTTTTAACTGTGGTAAATAAATGTAAAAAGTTACTATTCGACAAAAATTATTTTCATCTTATTGAACCAAATTTTACTTACTAATATCAACCACATCTCTCAGACTTTTTAAATTCAACTCAAAAAGTTGTTAAATTATGTTTTATGTGAATTTGCAAATTCTCCTAGGAGGTTGGTAAAAGACGGTAAAAAGTTCAATAAAATTTTGTAAAACTAATAATATTACAAAATGACTCAAATGAATTAAATTGAAAATATATAGGTATTATTTATATATTTTGACATAAAATAAATTTAAATAAAATAAATAATTATTTAAATAAAAAGTCGGTTTAAAATTATAACTTAGTGTTTTTCTGTATTCATCAAAAATTGAAAGTTTTTAGAAAAATACAAAAAATTCACCTTAAGATAATTTTGGTATTCTGAATTTAAAATTGAAGTCCATTTTAAAATATTCATAATAAAGAAGTTTCTTTCATTAATTTAAAATTAATTCCTGTTGTCAAAACCAAAAGGCGTATTTTTAAGAAACAATAACTATCAAAAGATTGACACTTGTTTATGTCCAATATAAAAGTGAAATTACTTAAAATTAACAGAATTGAATTAATTGGTAAAAATAAAATCTATTTATACTTCCAAAACATTAAAATGTTTATTTTAACACTATAAATTATTTTTATTAAAAAAGTTTTTTCAGTTAAAATAGAGTATTTTTCGCTATTCACACAAATATGAAAGTTATCAGAAAAACACCATAAATTTATTGAAACTAAATTATTATGTCACTATTCAAAAGAAGAAGCTTATTTTATCAAATTTAATATATAAAAGTTTCAAATATTGGATTTAAAAAGGGTTCACAATTAAAAGGTGATAAAAGTGAATTTTTGAAAAATACTTCATTTATCTGAAAAATGAATTTTTTCTAACATTATTTCTAAGAAACTCATAATATGGATTCTAAAATTATTAGGATTATATAAAGTTCAAAATTCATTTAATACTACTCATAACTACTTTTTAATGGCTAGTTTGGTATGTCGTGGTGCGCTTGAACCTAGTGTTTCGTGTAGTGCATGTTATAACATTACATTGAAGAAATGACATACTATGAAATCTTGGGGTGTTACATTATTTGAATATAAAATGTAAATGTAACAAGGTTAATCATGTTTTGAAACTACTTCATCCAAATAGTGTTTCCCCATAGGTGTGTGTCAGAGATGGTAATAGGAATATATACCATCATAATGCACTATATTTGTTCTATTCTGATTTGGAAAATGGATTATTTCAATATGTGTGGTAAAGGATGGTTATAAACATATATACCATCACCATAACAATAGATTTGTACTATTCAGATATGGAGAATATTTCATCCTTGATGTGTGCTCACAGATAGATATAATCATATGTACAATCATTGTAACACTTCATTTGGTCTGATCGAATATGAATATTGATGACACAACCCGATGATGATGATGAAGGTGGAAGTTTGAATGAGTGTTCCAATGTTCAAAAGGGTCCATGAACCCTAAAATTGCATCCTTTCACATTTTTCATGGATTATTTGAACTAATGTGTTAGAGGAACATAAATGTGATTTAACTTTTTTGACTAGGTTAAGCGGTCTAATGGGAATAGGTTGACTTTATTTGGATCATATAGTATACACTACAGTCTTCATGTATTTTTTCATTGTTTTTGTCTCTTCTATATTATTTTAAATTCACTCTAAATTATTCCTAAGTCCCTGATGGGGGACACATAGAGGGTTATAAATCATATATTCTTCAAGAAAACCTTTATAGATATTCAGTGTGATATGTTTTATACATTTTTTCTTTTTTATGACCTCAATTTTTTCATGTTCATGCAAGGTGAAAACCTAGTAATCACATACTCAACTTTTTCATATGACACCCTTTACAGGTTTTCAACACAAATAGAGATTTCTCTCTTATGTTTGTTAGTTTAATATCATAAAATATGGACCAATATTGGTGGTGTTTAAGGATTAATATCTTTAAAAAACAAGTGAGGTCATATATATAGTAACACAGGTAAGGAAAACATGATGTGAATGAAGGGTCTATTGTCAAAGATGTAGATATATTCATGGATATGTGAACATAGTTTCTGATTATAATTCTTGGATCATGGAGATGATATTTAAGGTTAGATAGCTTTGGACCATGGAGTGGGTTATTTATATATCAAGTATTTGATAGCAAGCTTACATAATTAAGGGATCCAATACCAGTATAAACTAGCTAATAAGTAGGGGAACAAAATTTATGGTCATGATTACTGGGCCAATGTGTCATATATTATAGGGTTAGAATCTTAGTACTAAAAAAATTTTAAAGTGTTATATTTCATAATAGTTCTTCAGGACATGGTTTTATTGTCTGAATGCATAATAACAAGAGTACTAAAATCCACTTTAATGTTTGGATTTTGGAATTTATAAATCATAATTCTATGTTTGATAATTGGATGATTATGGCATGGAGTTAGTATGTAGAGTATTAATATGGAAAAAATAAAATAATTGTTTAAAACACCAGGATTTTATCATATATATTCCCTTTAAATAATCTTTTTGTATTTGATATATTTCATTATACACAACACTGAGTTTAAACAAACTATGATATACTATTGAAATATTTTTATTAAATGTGTAGTTATCTCATAGCAATTAAATTAGAGTGTATCAATAGGGTAAATCAAATCATGAAAAAATAGTTTTTATAAATTTACAATATAAATTAATTGGTTATTAATTGGTTATAAATGGAAATAAAATAATTTTAAATTGAATAAAATAGATTTTTTTAATAATTGTTTTTTTTCATGTCAGATATTTTTATCTTAATAAATATTTATAAACAGTGTTCATTAATTATTTTATTGAAATGCATAGATATTATAATAAATAAAATATTTTTCAATTCATTTAATGGTTATTACTCAATAAGGAATGGGAATAAATTTAGTTTTATGCTTAAAATGATTTTTTCTATTGATGATTTTTGTTGAGTTTTTCACAGTTATTTGAAAATGAATTTCTAACATCTATAGAAATAGTATTTGATAAAATTATTCAACTATTTTTTATAATTAGTTAGAAAATATTTATATAGTCCATTTTTATTTTTGTTCATTATGAATATTAATCAATTTAATAATTCATTAGTAAGGTAAGGGATTAAAGGGTTAATAATGGGTTTATCTAAATTGATCAGGGTTAAAATGGCCTAAAATATGTATAAATTAAATAGGATGAATTTATTTTAATCCTATATCATCCAATATTTTATCATGAGAAAATTTTTAACCACTTCCCCATGATAGTGTGTGTATTATATGTTAATATTCTTAATAATTATAAGTGTTCTACTCCCCTCACTCAAAAAAACGGAACTCATCTCCCATCTTATAAACATTAAAATATCTATTTATATGAAATATAATATACACAAATATATTATAAAAAATCCATTTATATGTCCTATATATGTTTCTATTATTAAAACACAAACCCAAGGGTCCATAATAAGTTATTAAATTGGGGTTCTCAAATAAGATGCATGTGTTCTTATCAATCAATTCGAAGTTTCATTCCTTTAAATGCCTCCAAAAATTCTTATATAACCATCTCAACATAATTAAATTAATATATTTACTAAAATTAAGTGTTTATAAATTAATATTATACCCATTTTCTATCTCCTTTATATATAATGAAAAATAAAAACATCACTCATTCATACGTACATAATACTAACTCTGTGAAATGATGTCCTTTATTTTTTATCATCACCTCTATTATATGGTTATATATATGTATTTAATGGAAATATAGGAGTTTTATAATTTTAATATGATTATTTATATATAATATATTATCTACTTTCCTACACCACTATATTTTTGAAAATCATAACGTCACTCATCCATACATGTGGACTACCACTTCCACAAAGCGATGTGAGTCATTTTTCATTTCATTTTTACATGGATGGTAATAAAGATATATTTAATTATTAATTATTATATTTATTATATAATAATGAATATATAATGGTTAATTATTATTTTCTTTTCTTTTATTTCATCAATTGAAATTTAGAAACAAAATTCATGTGTTTGTATGACGTAATATCTCTAGGAAGTGAAGTAATTAATTTTTCACCATTGATTTTATGAATTGTTAGGAAAGTTTATATAATGAATAAATATGATATTTAGGAAATCATATATATTTTAGAGATTATAAAACCTTGAATAGTTTTCAATAATTTGAACAATTGAACATAATCACGCATGGAAAATAGACCCGTTTTTACCAGAATAATAATTTTAATGAAAGATTTCTATTAAATGGAGAAATATAAATTATAAAGATATGATATATATATATATATATATATTAAAATACATAAATATGGTTATATTATATATTTATAATAAATAAAAAATTATTATACATAATTTTTGAATGAAAATGAATAAATATAGGACTTGAGGTAAGATATTTATGATATAATGTCTTTTTGTTTTAGTTTCATCTATATTAAATATACAATGAGGGAAATTTTATGATCCTTTTCCATTAATCAAAATATATTTTCTTTAATTCTAGTTATTTCTTGTTTTTTATCAATTAATTATATTTTCAACTCATTGGAACTCAAAATTAGTGATTTTTTTTTTATGAAATATGATCCATATTTAAACTTTTCATTGGGAATATTTTTCAAATATATCCATGATGTAAAAAATGTTTTCAAAAAATCGTTCTTCGATAATAATTTTTTTATTTCATTTTCAACTATATTTTACATTATTTGTAAAGGATTAAAAGGTATCTTCTTTTCATTTTATAAATTTGGTTCCTTTGTTATTTTTCTAACAAATTTAATGGAAGCTTAATCTTAACATTAACTATATGAATGGATCTTTTCAACTTTAAAACCACTCTTTTAGTTGAATATTACTTTAAATCATTACTTGGTTATTTTCAAGGAAATCATTTTTCAAAATATTAAAATAATTTTTTTAATGTTACCAAATGAAAAGGGATGTTTTCACTTTATTTTAAATGTTTATTTTAAATTTATTTATAAGAGATATTTTTTTATCCTTGTCCAAAAACATTAAGGATTATAATGATTTACCAGGGATATGCTCTTATGATACCATCCACTTTTCTAGATGACTTATGATGAGGATGATTTTAAGATTATTACTTGAAACTCGTTTTCTTTTAATGGGTTATTTAACTTATGATGAGATAATGATTTCTCTTATGATATCATCCAATTTATTTCTATCAATGCCTTATGATTATGTGATAATGATATATTTAAAAAACTCTTTTTTATTCCATAGGTATTCTATTATAATATGATTAATGTTTTATGATATGGTGGCACATATATGTCTAGTTTTTATTATCTATATTGGGGTCACATTATTATATATCCCACAAATGAATTGGGTAATGATGGATATCTCATGAGATAATATATACAAGAATAAGGAGTGAAACTGATTTAGAAGGGGAATTTTTCCACTATGAAAATATTTGGTGTAAACATTGACTAAGAAACTGATGGAATAAAGAGTGAACCTAGTTTTCTATGATAGTATTTCTAGTGAGCCTTACCTAGTTAAATGATTTTCTATGATTATGGTTGTTCCAAAAAAACACCAATGACATGTTTTAATGCTTATTATATGCTATAATGAATCCTGGTTGATTCATGATGATTCCTGACACTTATGACTCATGCCTTTTTAGATGATAAGGAATTATGTAATGAATATTGTTTTATGATCTATTATAGATTACGTATAAAATTTTTAAGATATGATAATAATATCATACACTAATGCTTATCTTATTCATGAATAATATCACTGATTAATACCTCCCATGTTTATCCATACTAAGAATCTAATATCACCCTATATTTTGTTTCTTTTTTCTAGATAAAAAAGAAATGCTTCATATAGGTTATGTCTAAGATGTTTCATATGTAATAAGGATGTTGTGGGAGGTTTTATAAATACGTCATGAAATAAGATGATTTTTTATCTAATATACAATGATACTTTACCTTTACAGTTATAAAGAGTGTATTATTATATTATGTATTCAATAATAATAGAAAATAATGTAATATTTTTATAACTTATTATAGGGTTTCCTCAGTAGGTGTCCAAGAATGGTTTGGTTAATTTTTTGAGATTAGTATTCTATAATTTTTGTAAAAACCCTATGGATTAGTATAAGTATAGAGTAAAATCCTAATGATTATGTAAATTTGATATTGTGTGGTTTCCATGAAATGAAATCCCTATTTGGATATTATAAAGTGGATATAGTTTTGGAATAGATTAAAATATGGTTAAACACTTTAAAAATAATGGTTAGGTATAAACATGATATTCACTCGGTTCCTGAAGAGTGGTCCTAAGACATCACACCTAGCTTGACAATATATGAAGTATTATTATAATCCATAATAGTATGAGATGAACCTAATGCATTATAGGTTGAATGAAATATTAATAATTTTGGATATTATAAGAATGATTTTAATAATCATATGATTTATTACTCTAATTATTAATTTTTGATACCCACACTATGTTATCAAATTTATTTTATGGCTAGAACCACAAGAAATATTGTTAACAATTAATATGATGACTAATTCAATGTCCATCCTCAAGAATAACAAAATTAAATGGGATCTGGAATATGAAACCATGTTATTTTTCTTATCCAATTATCTCAACATATGAGTAATATCTATAAGTTGGCTGAGAATCCCGAGTTGAATAGTGTTAGAAAAATAGAGTTATGTCATAGTTATAATGATTAAGACCATGAAGAAAAGAGGATTAAACATGTGACATGTTGAGAATTTGGGAAAAATCACCCATAAAATGTAACAAAAGAATAAGATGATGTTTTAAGTGTGGAAAATGCAATAAGGAAACAAACTTACTAGTAAAATTAATATTTCAATGTGGGGAAATTAATTTCATACAAAAGTACCAATAATATTTCCTTGTATTATGTGTGGGTAACTTTGGGATTATCCATGTAGATTCCCCAATATAATGGTTAACCCATAGAATAAACAAATGGAAATGTTATATCAATAATTGATGTGTATAATGATGCTTAAATAACAATTAAACTTCACTCCATAGTTTTAGATATCACATTAATTTGTCTATTAATCTTCCCTATGAAAATATTATTATTCTTTCATTAGTTTAAGTTAAAGAACATTCAAGAACTGATTATATCTCTTTATATAAAACCTATATCAATTTTTTAGGAAGGTAAGTCTCTTTAGATATTTCACATCAACTTGTGATCATATTTTTTAGGAGGATAGATATGAACATCCAATGAGTATTAAATTAGTTTTTTGGGACTTAATATTGATTACGTAGGGGTATTTATCTCAAATTTTTAAGAAGAAACTCACCATTGATGATATTCTTTTTTTTAAAATATGATGATATATTTCCTGATGTCTTCTGTAGTATTCCCCTGAATCATGAATTTTAGCTTTCAATTGAACTATTATCTAGGAAAAAATATTTAAAAGGCTCCTTATATAATGTCCCTAATTGAGTAGTGGTAATTTGAATAATTAACTCCATGAGAATCTTGATAATGAATTCATATTCCATTATGTGTGGGGTAACTTGTTCTTTTTGTTTGGAAGAAAGGTATGTCAATTAATTTTTCATTGATTATCAATAAATGAACAAGATAAATATCACAAAGAAGTATCATATACTATATATTGATGATTTTTTTGATCAAATTTAAAAAAATTCAATGATTTTACAAGATTAACCTTCAGTATAAATATCACAAATTGATGGAAAAGAAGGATTAAATACACAAGATAACATTTCATACAAGGTATGGTAATTTTTTCATGCTTGTTGAAATTATCAATTCCATTGATCTCGTCACTGATTTAAAAAATTTATTCTTTTGTGATTATCTCAATCAATGTGTGGTGGTATTTATAGATGATATTATTATATATTCCTAAAGAAATATGGAACCTGAATATTAGAAGAGTACTTTACTTAATACCTTGAGAATGTAAAATATATATTCCTAATTTTCATAGTGTGAGTTTTGGATATAAAATGCTTAATTACTATTTTATTAAATGTCATGAGAGTTTATATAGGTGGATACATTGAAGATGATATTTATTATGAAATGGATCAAAACAAAGTGACTGAGGTCTATTGTTTTCTTAGGTTGGATGGATACTATCAATTATTTGAGAAAAAATTATCAGGGATATCAAATCCATTGAACATGTTCACATGGAATAGAGAAAAGTTACCTAATATGTATGAATTTGAATAAAATTTAATGTAACTAAAGGGAAGGTTGGCCAATGAAGTTGTGCTCACGTTACCCTAAAATAGAGTAGGGATTCTTATAGTGGTTTATCTATCAAAATACTAGGATGATTCCTCATGCTAAATGATAAGTTGGTACTATTTACCTCTCACCAATTAAAAGTTCAAGATAAAACTTACCTAACACATGATTTGGAGCTAGAAATGGTAATTTTTTCATTTATAATATATAGGCACTATCATTATTGTGAAATATGTGATATATATTGATTATAATAGATTGAAGTATATATGTACTTTGAAATAGTTTAATATTCACTATATGTGATGGATGAAGTTGATTAAATATTATGAATACTCAATACATTACCAACCTAGAAAGGAGAAAAATGTAGAATGATGCTCTTGGTTAGAAAGACCATGTTTGATATTTCATTATAAGGATTGTAAGAAATCCACGAATAATGAATTTGTACAAGATATATCTTGAAATCATGGATAAATGGTACAGATATTATATTTCTTATATGAATGTTCATCCTTTTATCCATGTAAGGATTAAAGTTGTTTGGAACTACATGAGAAGGTTAGGAATGTTCAAGAGTTGAACCATGATTGTGTTGGAATGATAATGTTCTAGACCTGAGTATGTGTCCCATTGATAGTAGATTTCAAGAATGAGTTATTGGATGTATCTATTATATCCTCATTATATATTCATTATAGAAATTTAAAGATATATATAGATCAGAGAGAGTATTTCTTTTCAGACAATATTGAAATGTGATACTATAGAGTATGTATCTTAATTCCTGGTATGTCAGCAAGTTGAGGATGAGATACATAATTCTAAGGTGTTGTTACAACCACTACATCTACCATAATAGAAATAGAAAATTTTCATCATGTATTTTGACATTAGAATCCCCAAAACATATAAAGTAAATAATAATAGTTGGGTTATATTTAATCACCAAAATCAATCAGTACATTTCATTAAAATCATAGAGGACTTATCTCTTGGTCATATTTCCAATATATAGATTATGGATGCTTCATGATCACAAAGAGTACCTTATTCTATAGAATCTAAATTGGATCCAATGTTTACCATGAAGTTATTTGGAAGTATTTAGCAATATGTGAATACATAGTAAAACTTTAAAACTACATATCATTCCAATATATAAGATCAGTTCTATATGAACATTAAAACCCTAAAATATATTTTCATATCTTGTTATATGTATTTATAAAGTGTTTGGGAACAACACATTTTTTTGGTGGAGATTTCATAAAATTATAGTTTTTAGGTGAGCATTTATAAGGATTCTTATAAATCCATCTTTGGTAGAAACTATATAAATCTAACATTCTAGGATCAATTTGGAGAGAGAAATATATTGATACTGAAAATGGATAAGGAAAAGATATAGAAATTTATATCCACTTAGAAGAATACCAGGATTGCTCAGAATTGATAGAAGACATATTCTAACAATCTTTGATGAGATTTAGATTTTAAATTTTGTGAAAAGGTATTCCAACAAATTTATCATTGGAAGATTGTTATGGTATTTAAAAAGATGGAAAAGATGAGACGAAGATATATATGCCCATTCAGTATTCTTGATCATATTGGGATGGTTTCCTATCACATGGTGCTACCTTTCAATCTCTTTCAACTTCATGATGTGTTCCATGTATCTATTTTGAGTAAGTATATACATGAACCTTCACACGTGCTGAACTCAGAGGTTGTACCAATGGAGAATGATCATTCTGATGAGGAACAAGAAGTGTTGATTTTGGATTATAGGGAGAAATTACAATGAAACAAAACTACACACATGTTCAATGTTTTTGGGTGAAACAATAAATTTAAGGAAGTTGTGTAGGCAGTTGAGGATGTAATGGGGAGTAAGTATCAATAGTTTTCAGTATTATAGTAATAGAATTTTGAAAGAGAAATTATTATAAGGGTTCGAGGGTAATACCCTAAGATTTTATTATATTTATCTCTTTAAATAAGTTTTATTTAAAAGATATATATTTTTATATGAAACACCAAGTTTAAAAAAACTGTGATATACTATTAAAATTTTTTTATTAAATTTTCAAGTCACCTACTTGTTTTTGGATTCTTGCATATGAATAAGACAAACCAAATTATTAAAAATTAGATGTATAAAATGAACTCAATTGTTATTAATTTGATAAAAATGAACATAAAATCATTTGAAAGTGAAAAAGATAAGTTTTTATGAAAAAAGTATTTTTATGTGTGTAATGTGTTTTTATATTAATAAATTAAATTATTAATTCTTGTTGAATGAATTTAATAAAATTTATAAATAAGGTATTCAATAAAATATTTTTAAATTCAGTTAACATTTATTACATGGAAATGAATGAAAAAAATCTATTTTATGCTTAAAATGTATTTTTCCAAAAAAGGTTTTCATATTATTTTGCTTTCTAATTTTAAAATAATTATCTTCAAATTATATAAATTTAGTTGATAAAAATATTTCCATATTTATTATCAGTATGATCAAATTTGGTAATGATTCATGTTTTATTATGGTTGTTATGAATAGTAATTGATGCAAACATTCATTACAATGGTAATGGTTAAAAGAATTAATAAGGGGTCAAACTAAAACAATCAGGGTTAAAATAACATAAAAAAGTAACTAAATACTATTATATGAATGGATTTAGATCTTATATCATACATATAGAATCCCAACTTTTTATCACATAAACGTTCATTTCATTATACAAAATCGAGGATCTTTAAGGTTTAGTGTATTGGAAACAAGGAACTTATTACAAGAGACAAAAAAACATTCTTCTCAAACACTTTAAAGGATTCTATTTTTGTTCATTAGAGGTTCATTAATGCATCTCATAACCTGGGGACATACATCAAAAGAAAGGGTGAGCAGAAGGCCCAATAAGGGAAACACGGGGGGAACATTTAACATGTGAACTTGAGATACATCAACAATGTCATGAAAAAGAACTTTAAGGCATGAGAAATAAATAATGAGGCATATCATAATAAAAATAACGTATTTCATAACTTGATGTTATGGCTACAACATTTTGTTGTACATCTCGTTCCCCTCGTTGTTTGATTTTCATGATCACAATCACCTTCTTGTTTATCTAATTGTGTTTTAAGTGTTTCTGCTGTTAGGCAAAAGGTTGCCAAGGACTTAGGCCAAGAAGAAGCCAAAAGTGGACTGAAATTCAGTCCACCGGCCAACCGATGGAAGACCACCGGCCAGCCGATGGAGGACTGGACAAGAGGGATTCATCTGTCCAGACCACCGGCCAACCGGTGGCACACCAGCGGCCAGCCGGTGGCACCCAGACTCAAGGGGTAGCTACTCCCTCAGCACCAGCCAGCCGGTGGCCTCAGCACCGGCCAGCCGGTGGCACCCAGCAAGCACAGTGGGAGCTACTGTCTCCCCACCGGCCAGCCGGTGGCTCCTCCACCGGTCAGCCGGTGGAGCCTGGACCAGAATTCTCCTCCTCTGCCAAGGCACCGGCCAGCCGGTGGCCCTGCACCGGCCAGCCGGTAGCCCAATCAAACTAGCCGTTGGGGCTTTGACCAGGCTGCTCCACTTGCCTCCCAACGGCTCCGGAAGCCTTTCCAACGGCTCCAAAGGCCTCCAACGGCCATATGAGGGTTACCCTATAAATAAAGGACCTTGAAGCCCCGGAACAATTGCCGGACCATAATTAAGCATTGTGAAGCCAACGAACACAATTCTCCTCATTTGGCAAACCTTCGGCGGATTGCTCCAAGGGAACCACAACTGCTCCAATCCAATTCCACATCCAAGGAGCACCACCATAGAAGCTTGGGAGTTCACGTCTTCAACTCCATTCAACCCTTAGCGCCCAAGGCTTCTCAACAATACGGTTTTTATTGTTTTATTTATTTTGACCTTTAATTTTGGGTTTGTGCCTACAAACCCCAACACCTTTTCTCTTCCCCCTTTCTATTGGGTTCTCACACCACCATTAAGGTGTGAAGAGGTTAGTCAAGCCTTTCCTTTTAAAAGGCTTGAGTTTTCGGTGAGCTAGCCTTCACCCGTTAAAAAGGCTAGTGGGTTCTTGCTCAACCAATAAAAGCAAGCTGTAATAGGTCCTAGTGCTACCTCAAAGCCTAGTGGGTTTCTTGCTAAAACCATTGAAAAGCAAGCGGTAGGAATCTCTCAACGGTTGAGTTGGGAGCGGAGACGTAGGCCGGGTTTTGGCCGAACTCCGTTATCAATTTTGTGTGTCTTGCCTCTTTTATTTCCGCTGCATTCTTTACTTTGATTTTAATTTGTTAATCATTTTTTAAAAGGCAATTCACCCCCCCTCTTGCCATCTTCCTCGTTTGTTCCGACCCAACAATTGGTATCAAAGGGGTAATTTGAGTAATACCTTAAAAGGTTTCAAATTCAAAGATCCATTGTGATGGCATCTACCTCTTTCGCCCCCGAGGGCCTCTCATTGGGTCGGGCTCCATTTTTTGATGGGACCGACTATAATTATTGGAAAACCCGCATGACCACTTTTTTAAGAAGCATAGGTTATCCGATTTACAAGATTTTCATGCAAGTTTATTCTTTGTCTTCCCCCAACGAATCCAAATGGACCCCCGCCGATATTAGAAATTTTGAGCTTGATGGCAAAGCCATGAATGCTCTTCATTGCGGCCTTGACCGAAATGAGTTCAATCGAGTTTCCACATGCACCTCCGCACATGAAATCTGGAAACTTTTGGAGGTTACCCATGAGGGGACCAACAAAGTAAAGGATACTCGATTGGACATGTACCGTCAGGATTTTGAGTCTTTTTCTATGCATCCAAATGAATCTATTTCTGAAATGTTTACTAGATTTACTGACGTGTGCAATGGGAGAAAGTCCCTTGGTGATGATGTTTCAGCTGAAACAATGGTCAAAAAGATTCTATGGGTCCTTCCGAGCTCATGGGCACCAAAGGTGACGGCGATCCAAGAAGCTAAGGACGTCAAAAATATGCCGGTAGAGGAGCTCATCGGATCTCTCATGACTTATGAGATCACGATGAGGAGGCAAGCTCAAAAGGAGGGCACATCAATCAAAACACCAAAGAACATCGCCCTCAAGGTACAAAAAGAAGTAAGCTCCTCCTCCTCATCATCATCTTCATCTTCTTCATCATCAAGCGGCGACTCGGAAATGGAGAATCTCGCCCGCCAAATGCACAAGTTTATGAAGAAGCACAAGAAGAAGAAATCCCGCAAGCACCGAAAGCAAGAACCCACCGCAAGATCCGAGCCCAAGGTAAAATGCTACGGGTGCGGCGAAAAGGGCCATTACAAGCCCGATTGCCCACTCAACAAAAAACGGGCCACGCCAAAGGAAAAAGGAAAGAAAAAGGTTCTCAAGGCGACATGGAGTGACACCTCATCATCCTCCTCCTCCTCCTCCTCAAGCGACCAAGGTACAAAATGCCTAATGGAAAAACATGAGGTAACATCTTCCGACTCCTCCACCTCTTGTTCTTCAAATTCAAATTCTTTCAATCATATGTCTTATGAAGAACTTCAACATGCTAGAGACCAATTAGAAAATGGTTTTCATGAGCTTTCTTCAAAATTTGTTTCTTTGAAAAAGAATTTCAAAAAACTCTCTTCCGAAAAAGAACAACTTCTCAAAGAGAAGAAAGAGTTGTCCCTTAAAATCCAAAATTTCCCAAATGTTGATTCCATGGAATCAACCATCAAAGATCTAAGGGAGACCCTAGCTAAGTTCACCCAAGGGGAACAAAATTTGAACAATCTCCTAGGTTCCCAACGAATTTCTAGGACCACTCAAGGACTTGGCTATACCAACCAAGCTTCCTCCTCCCATGCACCCACTGTTTTTGTAAGGGGGAGCTCCGATTACAAATTTTGTAATTATTGCAAGAAAACCGGGCACCTCATTTATGAATGTGATTGTAAAAACGCCCGGTATGGTCAACCCAAAAGTTTTTTCTTTTCGGACGAATTTTATAGGAGAAGACCCGCTATGAGACAAGTATGGATTGAAAAATCCCTTTTGGCGAGTCTCTCCGGGCCAAAAATAGTTTCCTATCCCCGGTGACTTATTGTTTTTATTTAGGGGGAGTTAGGATCGTTTAAGCCCTTTTGATTTCAATTTCAAAATTTTCAATTCAAACCTTCAATTTCAACTCTTGGTTTCAAAATTTTCAAGTCAAAATTCTCTATTCAATTTTGATTCAAAACATTCAATTCAAACTGTTATTCAATTTTTGATTCAAAACTTTCAATTCAAATTTCAAATTTCATTTGGTTTAAAAATCTCTATCTTGTTTTTCAAAGATATCCCTCAATCAAGTTTTATGCCCCGTGCTATTTTGATAATCACAAAGGGGGAGAAATTTCTTGATTGATTGGGGGAGAATCCTTTTCATCATGCTTAGCATTTCCTTTCAATTTCAGTTTTTTACTTTAATTGTTTTGGTGATTGTGATCATCAAAATAGGGGGAGATTGTTGTACATCTCGTTCCCCTCGTTGTTTGATTTTCATGATCACAATCACCTTCTTGTTTATCTAATTGTGTTTTAAGTGTTTGTGCTGTTAGGCAATAGGTTGCCAAGGACTTAGGCCAAGAAGAAGCCAAAAGTGGACTGAAATTCAGTCCACCGGCCAACCGATGGAAGACCACCGGCCAGCCGATAGAGGACTGGACAAGAGGGATTCCTCTGTCCAGACCACCGGCCAACCGGTGGCACACCAGCGGCCAGCCGGTGGCACCCAGACTCAAGGGGTAGCTACTGCCTCAGCACCGGCCAACCGGTGGCCTCAGCACCGGCCAGCCGGTGGCACCCAGCAAGCACAGTGGGAGCTACTGTCTCCCCACCGGCCAGCCGGTGGGTCCTCCACCGGTCAGCCGGTGGAGCCTGGACCAGAATTCTCCTCCTCTGCCAAGGCACCGGCCAGCCGGTGTCCCTGCACCGGCCAGCCGGTAGCCCAGTCAAACTAGCCGTTGGGGCTTTGACCAGGCTGCTCCACTTGCCTCCCAACGGCTCCGAAAGCCTTTCCAACGGCTCCAATGGCCTCCAACGGCCATATGAGGGTTCCCCCTCTATAAATAAAGGACCTTGAAGCCCCAGAACAATTGTCGGACCATAATTAAGCATTGTGAAGCCAACGAACACAATTCTCCTCATTTGGCAAACCTCCGGCGGATTGCTCCAAGGGAACCACAACTGCTCCAATCCAATTCCACATCCAAGGAGCACCACCATAGAAGCTTGGGAGTGCACGTCTTCAACTCCATTCAACCCTTGGCGCCCAAGGCTTCTCAACAATATGGTTTTTATTGTTTTATTTATTTTGAGCTTTAATTTTGGGTTTGTGCCTACAAACCCCAACACCTTTTCTCTTCCCCCTTTCTTTTGGGTTCTCACACCACCATTAAGGTGTGAAGAGGTTAGTCAAGCCTTTCCTTTTAAAAGGCTTGAGTTTTCGGTGAGCTAGCCTTCACCCGTTAAAAAGGATAGTGGGTTCTTGCTCAACCAATAAAAGCAAGCTGTAATAGGTCCTAGTGCTACCTCAAAGCCTAGTGGGTTTCTTGCTAAAACCATTGAAAAGCAAGCGGTAGGAATCTCTCAACGGTTGAGTTGGGAGCGGAGACGTAGGCCGGGTTTTGGCCGAACTCCGTTATCAATTTTGTGTGTCTTGCCTCTTTTATTTCTGCTGCATTATTTACTTTGATTTTAATTTGTTAATCATTTTTTAAAAGGCAATTCACCCCCCCTCTTGCCATCTTCCTCACCGGCCAGCCGGTAGCCCAGTCAAACTAGCCGTTGGGGCTTTGACCAGGCTGCTCCACTTGCCTCCCAACGGCTCTGAAAGCCTTTCCAACGGCTCCAAAGGCCTCCAACGGCCATATGAGGGTTCCCCCTCTATAAATAAAGGACCTTGAAGCCCCGAAACAATTTCCGGACCATAATTAAGCATTGTGAAGCCAACGAACACAATTCTCCTCATTTGGCAAACCTCCGGCGGATTGCTCCAAGGGAACCACAACTGCTCCAATCCAATTCCACATACAAGGAGCACCACCATAGAAGCTTGGGAGTGCACGTCTTCAACTCCATTCAACCCTTGGTGCCCAAGGCTTCTCAACAAAACGGTTTTTATTGTTTTATTTATTTTGAGCTTTAATTTTGGGTTTGTGCCTACAAACCCCAACACCTTTTCTCTTCCCCCTTTCTTTTGGGTTCTCACACCACCATAAAGGTGTGAAGAGGTTAGTCAAGCCTTTCCTTTTAAAAGGATTGAGTTTTCGGTGAGCTAGCCTTCACCCGTTAAAAAGGCTAGTGGGTTCTTGCTCAACCAATAAAAGCAAGCTGTAATAGGTCCTAGTGCTACCTCAAAGCCTAGTGGGTTTCTTGCTAAAACCATTGAAAAGCAAGCGGTAGGAATCTCTCAACGGTTGAGTTGGGAGCGGAGACGTAGGTCGGGTTTTGGCCGAACTCCGTTATCAATTTTGTGTGTCTTGCCTCTTTTATTTCCGCTGCATTCTTTACTTTGATTTTAATTTGTTAATCATTTTTTAAAAGGCAATTCACCCCCCCCCCCCTCTTGCCATCTTCCTCGTTTGTTCCGACCCAACACATTTTACAAAGACAATCATTTCCGTTTCACCAAGGTCCATCCCCAAGGTGTCAATAAAAATTACCAAGGTTATTCACCAAGGTATCAGTCTAAATGGCCATCTCTAGAGATTAAGTCTTTAGCCAATGCCTTGAAGAACTATCAGGGCGCACCCTTAAATTGTCTTTATTATCATGTGAGACACATATATCATCATAAATAATTTCACAAACAACCCATATAGCATAAAATAAATGGGTTTCATTTCATAATCATAATGTTTTAAAAACTGCTTTAAAGACATGATCTTTATGTCATTTTAAACCCACGGAAAGGGAAAGCGGGTCTCATGTATGTAAATACCAGAATTTAAAATATAAAATTTTGGTATATATGTGTATACCCCTTTGTAACAAAGATCTTTGAGTATTCACTTAATAAAATAAATTAATTTGAGAATAAGAGAGAGACATTTTGAGATGGAAATTCTGCAGCATAATGGCTATGTTTCGGGGTTTTAGAAAACATTGAAAAGAGAGGGTAGATGAGTCAAAAATTCATAAATGTCCTATAAAATAGTAGAGGGAAATAAAATGAAGGATATATGAACATGGTAATGAAATATTAAGGACATAACATTTGAAATGAAAAACATGGAAGGAAGAAAAAAATTATATTTCTCTTATGAAAATTCGGCAGCCTAACAACGTCACTTAAACTTCAACAAAAATGAATTGACAAGATCAAATAGGTACTCTCATAATTTGAACATAAAAGTTCAGTATTATAGATATAGAGATCATACCCCAGCATAATAAAAAGTAACATTAAATACTTGACATGAAAAAGGAGAAATGTAAAAAAAATCCCTTAAAAATTCGGCAGCCTAATGGCGTCACTTAAACATCAATAAAAATAAATTGATGAGATCAAATAGGGTATCTCATAATATGAACATAAAATATCAGTATTATAGATATATAGATCATACCCCAACATAATTAAAAGGAACATAAAATACTTGACATGAAAGTAGAACTTTGAAAAAAGAGAAAGGTGAAAGAATCCCTTAAAAATTCGGCAGCCTAACGGCGTCAATTAAACTTCAAAAAAAATGAATTGACGAGATAAAATAGGGTATCTCAAAATATGAATATAAAATACCAGTACGATAGATATAGATATCATACCCAAACATAATAAAAAGGAACATTAAAGACTCGACATGAATGTATAACTTTGAAAAAGGAGAAAGGTGAAAGAATCCCTTAAAAATTCGGCAGCCTAACGACGCCACTTAAACATTCTTAAAACGAATTGATGAAAGAAAGTGGGGGGTCTCTAATAATATGAAAATGAAAAGGAAATTGGTATGAATATAAAATAAAATCCTCCATCATAAGAATATTGAGCATAAAAGATATGACATAAAAGAGAGTTCTTGGAAAGAAAGAGAGAGGTAGGATCCCTTACCTTAAACGTAACTCTTAAAACTCAACGGTTGGGACCATGAGGGCCTGGGGGCACCATGGGAGGTCTCCTTATGATTTAAGGAGACCATAACTTCGTTGAGGATGATTTTTGTGTCGAATGGATGAGAGTATGGCTTGGTATTTATAGGTAAAGTGAGGGGACAAGGCATTAATGGCCAAGGGACATCTCATTGCTGGTATTGGAAAAACCATGGGATCGCCCATGGTATTTTCTCATGGTATTGGCCACTTGGGACACCTCATACAATAATTCATCCCCTTTAGTATGCCATCCCATGAAATATCTCATGAAATCATCATGACGCAGTCATGATGTCATTAAACATACCGAAACCCTAAAACTGTATTTTTACTATTCACTGAAAATTCAACTTTTTCCGAAAACTCCAAAAATTTCACCTTAACCAAATATCAGTGCTCAGATTTCAAAAATGAACTCCATTTTATAAAAATAAATTTCTAAATATTGTTAATTTAATTTTTAAATAAATACACTATTCACTGAAAATTCATTTTTTCAGAAAAATCCCAAAAAATTACCTTAACATAATATCGATGCTCTGAGTTCAAAAATGAAATCCAATTTATAAAAATAATTTTCTAAATATTTTTAATTTAATTTTTAATTAAAAAATCACTATTCACCTGAAAAAACTAATACTTGACTAATAATTTATGAAACTATTATTTAACCATTTTATTGAATCACATTACTTAATCAAGGTGACTAGATTATATTAATACTTTCTTTAAGTGATATTACTAATCAATTTGGTCACATTACTAATCTTATGAATAAAACAACTATTCATAATTTACTATTCATCAAAAATTATGTTGATCTTTTTATACTCTAAATTTCGTACTGAACATAATTTTAGAAGACTTTTTTTTGAATATCATTATACATTTTTAATTATTTAAGTTTTACATAAACATTTTTAAAAATAGTATTTCTCTAAAATTCACCAAAAATATGCATACTATATTTATCTGGACATTTGAAAATTCATAAACTTCCTCATAATAAGAAATAAAATTTTTTATTTAAAACAAAGGATTACACAAGGCAGTTATGGTCTCTTTACATAGACCCTTATAACCACATCATAGGACCTAAGTGTAAGGTGTGCTAAGGTATAAAAATCTGAGGGTGGCTCGACCAACATTGCACGAGTAGTAATTTCTATCAGTTTGAACTTCTCACGAAGGCGATTCCATTCTAGCTTCACACGAAGATGTTTGGCTTAGGTTTGGTCCAGAGCAAAGCCCAGTGGTGCTACCTCCTTCCCAAGTTCTGTTAGATGGGCTTTAATTGGTCCAAGACTACTGGGTGAGGCAATTTAATCTTCTTTCTATATTAATTAACCAAGATCACTTGTATTTAGAAACAATAATCGAAACGTTTAGTTTCCAGCGGTCATATTGACCAATGGGCATATAACAGTCAAAACCCAACGGTCTCATTTTAATTATACTCATGTTATCAAATGAAACAGTTTTGGTGAGTATAAAAAAAATAACACACAAAATTAGGAAACAAGATTTATTCAAAATTTCGGGTTGTTACAATCTTCCCCCCTTAAAAAATTGCATCCTCGCAATTTTTAAAATTGGGTTTTGGAATTTCATTGAAATCCCCACATCGGAAAAGGAGTCAGCAAAAAAATTACTTTAAAAGAAAGAAAGGGAAGTACAAAGGTCACCCGAGTTAACCCACACTAGGATTCCATGTAGGAAAACATGGACAAGGAGGAGAAAACAAAGGGTCAAGTTCTAAGGGAGAGTGATAGAAAACATGATTAGGAGAAAGTTAACAACAAGAAAATCACAAAATTAAGATGTGTGTAAACGGTCATTGATTACCCAGTAGGAAACGTAAACCAACAATGTTTTTGTTTTACGTTCCTTTTCATAATTTTGAGGAATTCATTTACAACATAGAATAAAAACACAAGGAAATATATTTACCTTCAAGTAGAGTTTCATCCCTTAATATGTTTCTACAAAAAATAATCTTTTCTCCAAAGGAAAACTACTTGGACCCATCAACGCACAAGAATCATCTTCTAGAGAATCACATAATCCACAAAATATTAAATATCTATTACTTCTATCTTTATACATTTTCCCAAAAATATATGGGGTAAGATAAAACAATTCTTCAAAAAGAAAGAATCCCGTATGAAGGGAATCTTCTTTAAAATCTTCAAAATTCCACGGTACTACCTAGAGTTCATCATAGACCATTCCATAAATAACTGTGCTTAAAATTCCTCAAAATAAACCAATCTAATATTGAAACCCAAATACAAGAAGTATTTGATAGCATAGTCTTCCATGATAATCATTATCGTTCATCTCCAAACAACATCAACCACTCATATCATCTTATAACAAAAGTAACCGACCTAATCACATTTTCCCCACGATAGGTTAATCATTTCCATAAGTAACCTAAATTATGATTATTTCACCTTAAATTCATAGATTCTTCAAAATATATGTCAACATTTACTCCTCAAAGAAAATACCGTAGTAATATTTTTACCTCGATCATATAGGGTTCCCAAAATAGTGAACATCTTCCAAAATAACAATCATCTTTTAATCCCCTAATCATCTATTTTTTTCAAGAAGAATAGCTCCATAACATCAACATGTGATACATAATAATATATGTTTTCCTTAATGATATAAAATCATCATAGGTAGTGAATCGATGATCTTAGAAAACATAAAAGATATGCTCATAGAGCACGAACTAAAATACAACATGACATATACAATTATTATGAAGAAGTTACATGTACTTTATTCATCATGATCCATCTCAGCATAAGACATGAATTGTTCCCTTGTCCTTGAAAATTGTTGATTCTCATCATGCTTCTCATCTGTTTCAAGAGAGAATTGCCTTGGATAATGTTTAACTTCCCCACATTTACGACATCGAAATGTATAAGGTACATTAGATCGAACCTTGTCTCCATTCATCACATTATCCATTTTTTAAGGAAATTGTATACTTTATGCCCTATCATCCCACACATAAAACATCTCCTGATTCCTTTGTGAAATTCTCCTTGGTGCCTCTTCCCACACTTTCTACAAAAAAGAAATTGGGTCTTCTATCCCTTATCAACTTTATCAGATGAACATCCTTCAGACTCTTTCTTCTTCTTCCTTGATGAATCTGGGCATTCAACTAGGTACCAATTATTAATTGTGATTTTTGATAGCTGGTTTGGCATAATCACAATATGTTCAACTTGATCTTTCTCCATCTCTATCACATTAATACGGAAATAATCACATTCCCTATCACATTGGTTGTTGGGACATGTTCTTCCAATTCCCTCCATTAACTAAGAAAAGAAAGATTAATTAGGAGCTTAAATACTTAGCCAATAATCCTGAAAAGGGAACTTAAAGCATAGAAGGATATACATTTAGAAGAGAAGTATAACCTAACTTGTGATCTCCTAGGTCTCAATCTAGGTTATCTGTGATCATATTTTCTCATGTGAATCTTTATTTTATTTTATCTTTGTTCCATTAATAATGGTTCATACAAAGATTATGAATTTACCAATGCATATCCCCTGGGAGTGTCGTAACCAAGAGTGCAGCAAGGCCCATCACTACTGGAAATTCGGGCCATAGCCACGGTTCTAAACCGTGTCTATAAGCCCTCAACCCGTGGCTATAGGTAATAGCCACGATTCCTCAAACTGTGGCTATAGGTAATAGCCACGGTTCCTCAAACCATGGCTACGTTTGGCGTGGCTATATGCCTAGACCTATATCAACGGTTCCAAACCGTGGCTATACTAAAGGTCGGACAGACTTAAATTCCACGGTTTAAAACTGTGGCATTATGTCTATAGCCACGGTTAATAACCATGGTAATAAACCAATAGCCACGGTTTAAACTGTGGCTATAGGGTGTCCAAATCCATAAAAAATACCCCCAACCCCCTTGACACCCCCCTGGACACCCCCTGGACACCCCCTTGACATCCCCTAGACACCCCCCTGGACACCCCCTAGACACCCCCCTAGACACCTCCTAGACACCCCCTCGACATCCCCTGGACACCCCCCTAGACACCCCCCTGCCACCCCCTGCCAGTCCCCCCTGCCACCCCTGCCAGTCCCCCCTTGCCACCCTCTTCCAGTCCCCCCTACCCCCTGCCAACCCCCTGCTAGTCCCCCCTGCCCCTGCTAGTCCCCCCCCCCTTCCCCCTGCTTGTCCCCCCTACCACCCCCTACTTGTCCCCCTGCCACCCCCCTGCCCCCTGCTTGTCCCCCTGCCTGCCCCACCCCTGCCCCCTGCTAGTCCCCCCTGCCACCCCATGCTTGTCCCCCTACCAGCCCACCTGCCCCTTGCTAGTCCCCCCCCACCAGCCCCCCCTACCCCTGCCAGTACCCCCCCCTGCCCAAGGATGTGTTCATGCTGAAACTGGTAAATCACAATTCTGCTGGATATATTCTATAAGCAGATCCTCAACTCGTACTCCCAACTTGAGAACCTTATCAAAGAGGGTTTTCTACCGCAACTAGAATTAAGATGAAACATCCTATCAACATGGGGTACCAATAACCAACATACATGAATCACAAAATAGAAAATAGAGAGTTCCCAAAAAAATTTACACAACTAGAACATGTCTAGGAGAATCATTACAGACCTCACCCTATAGGTTACACATGACATATACTAATAGGGCTACCACATTTTACTCTTCCTGCTGTTACACCTATTCACGCTCGTTCTCAGGTAGACATTACTCAAGGACAGCCCCTCCCCCTCTGTTGGACATCCCCTCCCCCTACCTAGACATCCCTCCCCCCTGCTGGACACCCCTCCCCCCTGCTGGACAGCCCTCCCCCTATTGGACACCCCTCTTCCCTTGCAGGACAGCCCCTCCCCCCTGCTGGATAGCCCCTCCCCCTGCCTCGACACCCCTCCCCCCTGCTGAACACCCCTCCCCCTTCCTGGACACCCCTCCCCCCTACTGGGCAACCCTCCCCCCTACTGGACAACCCTCCCCCCTACTAGACAGCCCCCCCCCCCCGTTCTAGACAGCCCCTCCCCCCTGCTGGAGAGCCCCTCCCCCTGCCTGGACACCCCTCTCCCCTGCTGGACAGCCCCTCTGCCTACCTGGCCACCCCTCCCCCTACCTAGACACCCCTACCCCATGCCACCCCCTGCTTTTCCCCCTTCCTTTCCCCCTGTCCCATGCTAGTCCCCCCTGCCACCCCCCTGCCAGCCCTCCTACCCCCTACCAGTCCCCCCCTGCCACCCCCTGCCAGTCCCCCCTGCTAGTCCCCCTGCCAGCCCCCCTGCCCCCTGCCAGCCCCCTGCCCCCTGCTAGTCCCCCTGCCCCCTACTAGGCCCCCAGCTAAGCCCCCGCTAGGCCCCCTGTCAGTCCCCTACTAGTCCCCCTACCCCCTGATCTGATAACCAAGTTTATCTGATCTGATAACCACAACATCTTCAGCACTGCCAGATCTAGGTTTAACAGGTACCAATTCACCAATTCTGACATGTTTAGCAGCATGAGATAAGACAGGAACAGACTGAACTACATCAGATTTACAGACCATGTTTAGCACCCCCCTCCCCCCTGCTGGACACCCCTCCCCCCTGCTGGACACCCTCCCTGCCTGGACAACACCCCACCTAGACAGCACCCCCTCCCTCCCCCCTGGACACTGGACTCCCCCTGCATATTTACCCCTACTGGACATTGGACCCCTGCTGGACACTAGACCCATACTCCCCCCCACCCCTACTAGCCCCCTTGTACCCCTGGTGGACACAGGACTCCCCCCTGGAAACTAGTTTTTGGGATTCCCAAATCATATTTACCCCTATTCCACACTGTACTCCCCCCTGGACACTAGACTCCCTCTCAATATTTACCACTACTGGACACTGGACCTCTGCTGGACACTGGCCCCATACTATACGTTCTTAGTAGGACCACCCCATACTATAGGATCCTAGTAGGGCTTGGGAAACACTTGAAACAAAATTCAGAAGTAGCTATATATGAGTAATCTAGGAAAACATACATATAATCTGTCTGGAAAATAAAACAGAATAAACTATAAAATGTTTATTGAAATAAAATAAAACATATTTGAAATTGGAAAACATTACCAGAAAAACTGTTTATCAACTAAACAAACTGCTTGGTGAAATCATGGTCACAAATGCTCATCCTCAGATAAAATCTTATTGCATTAAATGTAGTACTGCATTAAACAAAACATTGGAATTATGATTTGAAATATAGTTACTAGATTTTATAGCACCGTTCTCACTATCTATAGGTGGTGAAATAGTTATACCTGGTGCCTGTGAAGTATCTGTGGGATGTTTTATGATATTTTCCAGATCTGGATAACACTGCATTTTCTCTATAGAGATATTCATAACCGGCATGGGCTTAGGTTCCTGGACAGCCCTCTTGCACCCCCTTGCAACCCCCTGGACATCCCCCTTTAACACCCCCCTGCACCCCCATTCCCCCCTTAGTCCCCCATGCCCCCCTGTACCCCACTGGACAGCCCCCATGCCCCAACTGAACAGCCCCACTGGACAGCCCCACTGGACACCCCCTGGACATCCCCCCCCTGCCGGACACCCCTCCCCCCTACTTGGACAGCCCCTCCCCCTTCTGGACACCCCTCCCCCTACTGGAAACCCCTACCCCATGCCCCCTGCCCCCTTCCAGTCCTGCCCCCCCCCAGCCCCTGGACACCCCAGGACAGACCCCCCTAGAACCTGGACAGCCCCCCAGACCGTGGACACCCCCCAGAACCTACCCCCCCAAACCCAGACCCCCCAGTATAGACCCCCCCCCCCAGACCCTGGACACCCCAGGACAGACCCCCCCCACTGGACCCACTAGACACCCCATGGACAGACCCCCCATGACAGCCCCCCTAGTCCCTGGACACCCCAGGATAGACCCCCCCGACACTGGACCCCCCCCCCCCCCACTGGACCCCCTAGACAATGGATAGATGTCATGGGCTATTCCTAAAAGACCGAATCTGGCTGCTGAAATCAGCTGTAAGTAAGAAGATGTAAATGATGAAAAATGAATCAAATTTTCCCAACATACATGGGGAATTTTATTCATCAGCAGGAAGAAGAAAAGAAGAACGGTAGCTAAGAGTTCCTTCCCCGGAGGTGGAGAATGATTTTTTACATAGGATCTGTCTAATATTTAATGGAAGAAAGAGGGAGAGGAAATTAAGTACCTCATTACAAGTGGAAGCATCCAACAAATTCTCTTCCAATGGAATAAAATATTACAAAAAAAATCTATAAACCTTCTCTCTCCTCTTGTGGCTTTCAGGTGTCTTGGTGGTTAATAATTTGGTTGAGGTGAGGCTGTGGACTCATAGGGGCAAGCATGAAGGAAACTATGTTGGACTGGATTTTAAGTAGGCTGCTCTTGTTTTTCTGAAGTGGGAGGGCTGATTGGGTCTAAAATAAGTGAGTTGGAATAGGAATTTAGATGAGGACTTCAAATGTTAAGGGTTCTGGATTAATTGATTGGAATTGGGTGAGGTTTGGAATGGATTTAAAGTGGGTTGCCTGGTGGAAAATGTGGGGTTGGTGGCTTAGAAGATGAGAGGTGGGTAGGCCTGATTGGTGGTCAAGTTGTGGATGGGTTGCCTAGGTGGATTGAAAAATGGTGGGGGAATGGGAAGGAGTTCATAGTGGCTAAATTGAAGTGGGATCTTGGAATTATAGTAGGGATTGAGTTTAGATTTTTTTAGAGAGAGTGGAAATGGCCCTAGAATAGCTGGTTTGATTTTGGTGGGTTGGCCATGGGTTTTTTATAGTGCATCGAAAAATAGACACTAGTAGGGCTTGGTTTGGTGTGAAATTCAGTCAAACGGTTGTGGGAACCATCATGGAAGCAAATCCCAAATACAGACCAGATCTAGTCTCCTCTACAGTGAAGACCCTTCATGGAAACTCTTCAAGCAAACCAGGTCTCCAGTTGCATCTTTGTCCATAACATACAAGCTCTATTTTCATAGGCCCAAACAGACCTCCCTTTTCCAGCTTGTGGGGGAAATGTGGGAACTCCAGCATGAAAGAGGCCCTCAGAATAGAACAGCCTCTTTGGAATGGCATCAAATAGATTGTGTGAAGACTTTAAAACTCAACTTGGCAGTGATCATCCTCCTCCAATGAGTGCTACATGAGATGAGGGAATTATGGAAGGAATTTCATCTAAAACAGCCAAAAGCAGACATTGAATTTCCATCACAACAGGCTGATCCAGTTCAGAAGACATGTGCAGAGGATGAGGATGATTTGGTTCGGACAACATGTGAAGAGGATGAGGAAAAAGAAGAATTACCGAACAATGATTATGTGATACATGTACAATAAAATATGCCAGACAATTCCAACCCAATGTTTTCATTTGAATTGAGCTTTTGTACCACCTTCTATGCACATTTTGTGGAAAGATGGATGAGAGGCAGCGCTGAGAGGAGATATAGTTTGGGAATGAAGAAATACGAAAAATTATAGAGCTAACCATTCAATGTTTCTATAAGGAGGAGTAATTGCCGCAGGGTGTCGTCCTAGTGCAGGGCCAAATCACGGCGTGACCGCGGCGTAACCGCTGCAGGGTGTCGTCCTGGAGGAGTAATCGCCGCAGGGTGTCGTCCTAGAGCAGGGCCAAATCACGGCGTGACAGCGGCGTGACCGCGGCATGACCACGGCATGACCGCGGCGTTACCGCGGCGTGACCGCCGTAGGGTGACGTCCTGGAGGAGTAACCGCCACAGGGTGCTGTCCTGGAGTAGGTCCAAATCACGGCGTGACTGCGGCGTGAAAGTGGCGTGAACGCGTCGTGACCGAGGCATGACCGCGGCGTGACCGCCGCAGGGTGGCGTCCAGGAGGAGTAACCGTCGCAGGGTGTCGTCCTGGAGCAGGGCCAAATCACGGCGTGACCGCGGCGTGACCACAAATCAAAGCTTATGTGCCTGAATACAAACATGTATCCGGAAAAAATAGTAGATGCAAGAACCACAAATCAAAGCTTACATGAGAGGAAAATGTTTTGTTTTGAAAAGTTCAACTATTAGAAATTATAGCTTCAAAAATTTCATCACCAGTTCACCCTATCTTCATCATAATGTAAAAGGATTATGGAAGAAAGAAGGTGATACAATCATATCGAGCACAACAATTGAGTACCGTAGAATTCAGCTCATAAAAAAGATTTTAGAATTAGAACCATAAAACTATGATTAAATTTTTATTTTATGTTTGTAAAACTACATGGGAACAAAATAATATGTTAATATCACTCTAATCAAAACCAATAACTGAGAAGTAAAGTTCACATAGATGCCCATTACCAAGAATGGATGTTCCCCCTTTCTTGTCGGTTTCATGCCAACGTGCCCACATTTGAACTAACACCAACCACCTCATCCATTGGTAGAAATGATTAATTAGATATATGCATCAATTTGTAACAATAAATAATTTTGTTATCTAATTACAAACAATGCATATAACTAATATATTAAAAACAATAGAAATGAATAACATAGAGTTCAAACAATCACAAAAAATGCATGAATGATACCCCAAACATTGAATTACAATTAGATTTTTTGAGTTTCAAAAAGTTTATCATCAGGTGTATTAATAACCTTCTCATGTACCTCTAGTAAATCATGAAGTTCACTTGAATCTACACAACATACATAGGGAGAAGAGAAATCAAAATCATACACAAAAAAATCACAATAATATAAAAGAAAAGCTTGTTCAATTAAATAAAAAACGTCATTAATTTGGTCATATTTCTCTTTTTAAAGAAAAAATTGTGATCCTAGGAGTGTTTCTAAGTTAGAAGTGATCTATTCAATCTCCTCCAACCTCTTATCAAAACAAAAATCCTCAATTTTATAATTTTTCAAAGTAAAGGAAAGGGTATCTTTAATTGGTTCATCATCTTATGATTTCACAAGAATTTTGAAAGGATTATCTGGAATATCCCACTACTAAAATACCACCTTGGAGAGGTGGGTTACATTCCTTCTATTTTTCCTTTGACATATTCATAGACCTAGTCCCCATTGGTAGAGAAAAATATGAGTAATCCCTTTTATCTTTCTAGTTGACCCTCTCTATCTTACTCTTCTCATACATGGATACATTTAATCCTGAACCTCCTCCTCTAAATCACCTAAAAAGTGGAAAGAACATTCATCACATGACCAATTTTCAGGGACCTGCTTCTCTCCAACGGTTCTGACCAGGTATTGTTCAAAATTCCAGACTAGTTCATCATATGACAAAAGATCAAAATGGATATCCATCACAATACCTCCCACATTTGTAGAACTCTTCATGAATGTGGTCTCACTCCCTTAAACCTATTCTGATACATTTCCACTTGTTGAAAATGAAAAAACGGAGGGATTCTTGGGACCACCCTCATCCATATTCTTCAGTTCCATAACCGAGTAATGCTCACTGACATCATGGAGAGGAGTGCGCGATGCGGAGGGCACGGCGAGGAGGGCGCGATGCGGAGGAGGCTCCGGTGAGGAGGCGTCGGGGAGGAGGGCGCGACGAGGAGGCATCAGGGAGGAGGGTGCGGCGAGGAGGAGTGCGTGGCGAGGAGGGCGCGGCGAGGAGGGTGCGGTGAGGAGGGAGATAAACATACATTAGATAAATAATCTAGAAAATGACTTAAAATTATATGTATTGTTTCAAAATATATTAAGTAATCATCAATATTGACTTTTTATAACTCAATCACTATTATCTAAAGTATTTTTTCCCTTCCAATGAAAAAGCTATTAATCAATGCTATAACAGGGTTCCAGTCCCAATCTTTTATGGATTGATACTCCAGGTATAATCAGACATGGATGGCCCCCAAGGATGTAGAGTCTCCCATAATTATGGTTCCATAGGGGAATTTCTAGTTTTAATTGATTCTCATGGGATAGAATAAGGCATAATCCACTTATCAACTGTCCATGCACCACATCTTCAAGCCAATTATCATGAAATTTGTGGAATGCTACTAGGATTATTTGGTGGAAAAATCCTACCATATTTTCACCATCTCAAGGATCTTGAGAAATTGTTTATCTTACTATATTTCATACACTTTACGATAAACTCCATGAAGTTCACATTCAGGGTTACCTCTATTAGGTTTCTCCACTTTACTACAAGAGATATAGTCATCGAGATTGACCTAGAGAAGATCAAGTCCATCAATCAGATTCCTCCCCCATGGAATCTCTAAGAGTTGTGGGGCCTCCAAGGTCTATTCACCTATATAAAATGATTTAATGTGAATCTAGATGGATAGTTTAAGATCCTATAGTGCCCAATGAATAAAGTACCTATTAAAAAATTGGACGAGGAGTTCCATATCAATTATTCATAACATTAATCATTATATTTTACAACTGTCAGTTTTGATTTCTTCCATTTTAGGAAAGACATTGTTCATTTATGGGACTTCCTTGGAATGATCCCTTGTAACCCATATAACCCAGAAAAACAAATAGGTAATAGAAAATTGTTTATAATATCATAGTCGGATGCTCCTTGATATATAGAATAGATACTCCCCTATAGATAAGAGTTTCCTCGCAGTAGTTTTTACAGTGTAGAAGTTGTGATATTATATATAGAATCATGAGACACAATTGGTGACACAAGTAAAAATCCTAAAGTATATCTTCAATTACCCTATGTTTATTGGATGAATGTTTGTTTGGGAGGTGATCCTCTAGTATTTCAACATTAGGTTCATCCCATATATGGTTGTCAAATTCTAGGAAATAGAAGACTTCATGGACACACATCCACCCCTGAAGAACTACCCATGAATGTTGATTTCCCAAATGAGGCTACCCGCTTAGTGGATCATGTCAAAGAGTATTAGAAAACATATTTCGATGGTGATTTTCAAAGATCGACTGAAATAATGCTTAATAATTCCAATCATAATTGAGTAGGCTAGGTGGTTGTCTTTATCACACCAACACAAGACGTCCAATCATACTTTTTCCTATTTTTATAAGGTTTCACTGACGATGAGGCAAGTTATTAGGCTCTCATTATTGGTCATAAGTTATCAGATGATATTTATTTCCCCCAAATGGATATGAAGGGAGAATCCAAGTTAGCCCTAAAATATATTAATGGTGACCGCATTATTATGATGAAAGAGATCATGTCCCTACTGGATCATACCCACCAACTAATGGTACAATTCCCTTCTATGATGGAGGTGAATAAAATTCCCATGTTATAGAATGGTTGAGCTGAACACTTGAAATGTTTAACCACATTCTTATATGATCCTGAAAATGATGATTTGATCATCCATGTGGCCTATCCAAGGGTCATTGTCCCCATTCCATTTGAGACGATGATAACAAGAACCTAAAACAACTTTCCTTTAGTGATTATATTCTATGACCCTAAAGTCACCCCATAGTAGAGGAAATAAACTATTATATCCCTCCCTATATTGAGTATCCCTAGCATGGTACTCTCCATCGCGACTGAGCTGAGCATAAGTGAATCCACCGGTAAGCCTTGTCGTTTACACTCCAGAGTATGAATAAATTAATTCCACCCTCAAAAGATCTGGGTTTAATGAAATTATCATATATTGAAACCAAATATATGGGATACCTCAGGTTATTTTGGAGGTTAATGTTGGGTCCAAATTCACCCATCATGTGGGACTGAAGCACTCTCAACAGATACTATTATTGGGATACATTTAGCCCTCCATGCTCCATAACTACACCATTTTTCTCAGAGTTTTCATGGGTGTTAGAGAGATTCATTTATTTTCCATCAACCATTATAGATCCTCCATACCACCATGTAATATTTTCCTTTTGCACTATGGGGTCTCATATCATAGGGCCATACCCACTAGCAAAATATATCCTGTTATAGTTTATTCTAACCGAAATGGTATTCTTCTCCAAGTGGGAAGAAGTATTTATCGTCAATGATGTTAAATCTATGTTTGTGATCATGTTTTTGATCTACCACACCATATATCAATTTTTATTTCATCATTCTATTCTCAAATAATAAGGAACTAACTTTTAGGATTAGGATTTAATGAAATTTTACACGAAGTGTAAAATCTGGTCCAACGTTACTACTTACTTGAATTCATAGGAAAATGTGTAGATTGAAGAATGAAATAAGAAACAATCTATTATCATATAGAAAACACTGGGTTATAAAAAATAAGAGTTGGACTGATAATCTTTTGAGTTTCCTCTATACCTATTGGATGATGACTCTTAATTCCACCCCAGTGACCTCATATCCCTAGTATGTGAAACCAAGTAAGTCAATCCCATCGAGGATTAGATACCATAGATCTAAATAGATTTATACAACAACAATAGTATAGAAAGAATGAAAGAAGATAACTTGGATGATTTGGAATCCCTCATAGAGAACAACTTCCAAGCATTTCCCAATCTAGAGAGAAACCAAAACTAGATGAAAATATAATTCAAAAATATGGTTTCCTCTGCTCCATACAATACAGTGACATGGTACTGGATCTCAGAACAAGGATGATACCCAAATAAATAAACCGAAGTTGGTGCCCAGGTGGGAATGACCTTACCTCATTAATAAGGTCTATTCCAACGGGGTATACTCTATGATCACCATATACAGAGGTCGTATCACACCTCCCATCAATATGATGTTTCTGAAGTAGTACTTCACATGAGGATACCCATGGTCCAAGAAAGAAAACCTAAAAATATTTTCAGGGTTCCACGAATTATGAATATAAAATATTCACAAATGTTCCATGATTTATGACCCTAAACTACCAGAAAACCCATGGTCGAGCTAGTATGACCTTAAAATATTTATAACTGGTCAAAGAAAAAAGACCTTAAAAATATCCTTAATCTAAAATCATTGAACTTAAACAAAGAGTCATATTCCATGAATTATGAAAATAACTATTTTATACCAATATTGTTTGAGTTTAATGACTTTAAACTATAGATATTGACATCCTATGCACACAAAATTAAATAATGAACTTACTCGATATAAAATTAAGATTACTCATATGATAACTATGGGATGATATGAAAGGTCTTATATTTTTTATAACCATGGTGCCTCATAATATATGTATGATATTGTCTATAAAATCACCCCACTTGGAATCAATATGAATCATATGATATGAGACGAACTAAACCATCATTCATATAACACGATGCTAAACTCTAGCAATACCCATGTCATAAATTTGGGATTCCCTCACAAGAGAGGATTTCCCCCAATTTTGGAATTGAAATCCTACTATTACATAATTTTGAACCATGTGTGGATTGACTACCATTTTCATGGGATACGTTGTAATTCCTATAACTCTCATTTATAGGTCTAGATAAATATATTTCAACCCTACATCCCCTTAGTCCCATTTACACACACAACATTATGACTTTAACTTGTGTGTAGTCTATCTCAAGGTGTGAACATGGTATATAAGACTATTTGGGTCCATTTACAGTAGGTTTTACCTCTTCTGTGACACATATATTACTGTGAATCCAAATTACACATATTCCAAGAATCATGAATTTAAAATATCATCTACATTCATCTCGGTCTGATCATTATAACATTATACGATATGGAATTTTTTTTCTGAGGTATTTGTGTGGTGCTTGGGATGTCCTGCCCTCAATTCAAATCAAATTCAACCTCATTCATGAATTGAATTTTTTTTCAAAATATACATGTTTCAGTAGCCCATGAATCTTGAATGTAAATTGTTTTATGTCATCCAAGAGGTATGACATTAAACATTGATCAACCGTCTTCAGGATCACTTCATTTGTTATAGGACATCCTGGTATCCGTTCACATTTGTTTTAATCATTTTTCACTGCATTATCATCCTTAAAGATCCTATGTATACTCAAATCATCAAGAATATAACCTATTTTCATTTTAAATAAGCTCCATGAACTCAAACAAGAAGACCAGATCAAGGCATTGTGAACCTAAACTATATGCATGCACCCATTATTCACATGGTTTTCACCATCTCTGGTGTTGCATAAATCTAGCAGCTCTACCATACAAAACTATATAAGGATTGATTCCTATCCTTATCTGATGTGAAATGATGGATAGATCATCTATCTCTAGGAACAACCATAGATTAATTGTAAAATCATATGTTACATATGGTTATATCACCATGATATTCTCATATTTTCCTCCTTTTTTGGAATAAGCCCCATTAATTTTTCTTGAACAACTAGAAATCTAGTATTCCCTCAAAAATAGATATATATGGTAGAAAATAATTGGAAGATGAAGGCATATCCTACACTAATGTTCCTAGTTCTTGATGTTAATCTACAGTATTACCCTATACAAAACCACGATGCCTCATACGATATTTAAGGGATGGAAATCAAACCAAAATCCATGGAACACAATTCTAAAATGTTGACATACCTTATATAATTTCTGGATGCCTCATATTCAAAAATGGTATGATTTAGTATCCTTATTCATGAGGATCGACCCGTGCAGCAGAAATATCCTACATAAAAGAGTGAAAATATTCTTGAGAGGAACTAATTACTACTGATATGGATTTTGAAAAAACTATTGTTAAAGACAAAGATACTGGAAATGATAACAAATCGAATGATAAAGATACCGGAAATCAGGTCATCCGGAGGAGGCCGTTGGGAGAAGGAGAGTTCGTCGGAGGAGGAGATTCCGTCGGGAGCAGGGGAGTTGCGGTCGTCCGGAGGAGGGGAGTCCGTCGGGAGGAGGGGAGTCCATCGGGGGAGGAGGGGAGTCCGTCAGGGGAGGAGGGGAGTTCGTCGGGGCGTCCGGAGGAGGGGAGTCCGTTGGGGGAGGCACGATCGTTCGGGGAGGAGAGGTCGTCAGGAGGAGGGGAGTGCGTCGGGGGAGGAGGGGAGTCCACTGGCGTCGAGGGAGGCACTGTCGACCAGAGAGTGGGGAGGCGCGGTCGTCCGGGGAGGGGAGTGCGTCGGGGGAGGGCGCGGCGAGGAGGGCGCGGCAAGGAGGGAGCGGCGTGGAGGAGGCATTTGCGTGGAGGCTTCGGGGAGGGGGAGGGCGCGGTGAGGAGGAGGAATCGCACGGGGGAGGAGAAGGAGCCCGATGGGTTTGAAAAAAAACGGGACTGCTGGATATAGCCACTGATGAAATAATTAACCGTGGCAGTATAAAATATATATCCACAGACCTATAAAACCATGGCTATAGGTCCGTGGCTATAGCTCAGATTTGTAGTAGTGCATTGTCGTGTACCAGTTCTCGTTCGAGTCTAGCTCAAAGCAGTGTTTTTGGGTTTTACCCCTATGTACATATGTTCCAGAACCACCTCTACCTGCTCATATCCATACAAGGATGTATTTTCTTGGCAACCCCTTACTCAATACTCACCAACATACCAGGAATATTTCCTATATTTAAACTTTTCTATAGGGTTATTCCTAAAGTTTTCATATCCTAATTTCCACAAATAGCTAGACCATCCTTTGATACCAACTATAGCATCCCACCTTTTTATCATATAAACATTCATTTCATTATACAAAACTGAGGATCTTTAAGGTTTAGTGTCTTGGAAACTAGGAACTTATTAAAAGAGACAAAAAACATTATTCTTAAACACTTAAAAGGCTTATACTTATGTTCAGCCTAGGTTAATTACTTCACCTCATAACCTAGGGACATACATCAAAATAAAGGGTGAGCAGAAGGCCCTGTAAGGGAAACAAGGGGGAAACATTTAACATGTGAACATGAGATACATCAACAATGTCATTAAAAAGAACTTTAAATAATGAGAAAGAAATCATGAGGCATATCATAATAAAAATAACGTATTTCATAAATTGAAGATTTGGCTACAACATTTTACAAATACAATCATTTCCGTTTCACCAATGTCCATCCCCAAGGTGTCAAAAAAATTTCCAAGGTTATTCACCAAGGTATCAGTCTAAATGGTCATCTCTAGAGATTAAGTCTTTACCCAATGAATTGGAGCGCTATCAGGGTTCACCATTAATTTGTCTTTATTATCATGTGATCCACATATATAATCATCAATAATTTCATAAACAACCCATATAGCATTAAAAATGGTTTTCATTTCATAATCATAACATTTTAAAAACTGCTCTAAAGACACGATCTTTATGTCACTTTAAACCCACAGAAAGGGAAAGCAGGTCTCATGTATATAAATCCCTGAATTTAAAATATAAAATTTTGGAATATATGTGAATAAACCTTTAGAAGAAAGATCTTTGAGTATTCACTTAATAAAATAAATGAATTTTAGAATAAGAGAGATACATTTTGAGACGGAAATTCTGCAGCATAACAGCCATGTTTCGGGGTTTTAGAAAACATTGAAAAGATAGCGTACATGGTTCAAAAATTCATAAATTTCCCATAAAAAAGTATAGGGATAGCAAATGAAGGATATATGAAAATTTTAATGAAATTTGACGGACATACCAGTTGAAATGAAAAACATGGAAGGAAGACAAAAATTAGATTTCTCTTAGGAAAATTCGGCAGCCTAACAGCGTCACTTAAACTTCAACAAAAATGATTTGACGAGATAAAATAGGGTCTATAATTATATGAACATAAATGTTCTGTGTGATAGATATAGAGATCATACCCCAACATAATAAAAATGAACTTGAAAGACCTGACATGAAAAAGGGAAAGGTGAAAGAATCCCTTAAAAATTCGGCAGCCTAACGACATCACTTATACTTCAACAAAAATGAAATGATGATATAAAATAGGGTCTCTTTTCATATGAACATAACATATCAGTATGATATATATAGAGATCATACCCCATCATAATAAAATGTAACTTTAAATACTTGACATGAAAGTAGAACTATGAAAAAGGATAAATGTGAAAGAATCCCTTAAAAATTCGACAACCTAACGGCGTCACTTAAACTTCAACAAAAATGAATTGACAAGATCAAATAGGTTCTCTCACCATATGAACATAAAAGATCAGTATTATAGATATATAGATCATACACCAACATAATAAAAAGTAACTTGAAAGAATTGACATGAAAGTAGAACATTGAAAAAGGAGAAAGGTGAAAGAATCCCTTAAACATTCGGCAGCCTAACATCGCCACTTAAACATTCCTAAAACGAATTGATGAGAGAAATAGGGGGTCTATCATCATATTAACATTAAAAGGACATTAGGAGGAATATAAAATAACATACTACAACATAAGAACATGGATCATAAAAGATATGACATAAAAGAGAGTGCTTGGAAAGAAAGAGAGAGGTAGGATCCCTTACCTTAAACGTAACTCTTAAAACTCAATGGTTGGGACCTTGAAGGCTTGGGGGCACCTTGGGAGGACTCCTTGGGAGGTAAGGAGACCTGAAATTCGTTGAGGATGATTTTGGAGTCGAATGGATGAGCGGATGGCTTGGTATTTATAGGGAAAGAGAGGGGACAAGACATTAATGGCCAAGGGACACCTCATTGGTGGTATTGGAAAAACCATGGGCTGGCCCATGGTATTGGCCACATGGGACACCTAATACAATAATTCATCCCGTTTAGTCGACCATCCATTAAAATATCTCATGACATCATCAGGATCCAGTCATGATGTCATTAAACATACCGAAACCCTAAAACTGTATTTTTACTATTCACTGAAAATTCAACTTTTTCCGAAAACTCCCAAAATTTCACCTTAACCAAATATCAATTCTCTGATTTCAAAAATGAACTCCATTTTATAAAAATAATTTTCCAAATATTTTTAATTTAATTTTATAAAAAATCACTATTCACCCGAAAAAAACTAATACTTGACTTATAATTTATGAAACCATTATTTAACCGTTTTATTGAATCACATTAATTAATCAAGGT
Organism: Viscum album; assembly: GCA_963277665.1. NCBI lineage: Eukaryota > Viridiplantae > Streptophyta > Magnoliopsida > Santalales > Viscaceae > Viscum > Viscum album. The sequence goes on along the minus strand of OY728151.1, from coordinate 392,644,261 downwards.
GCCTAGATTATATAAATACATTCTTTAAGTGATATTACTAATCCATTTGGTCACATTACTAATCCTAAGCATAAAATAACTATTCATAATTTACTATTCATCAGAAATTAAGTTGATCTTATTAGACTCTAAATTTCGTACTGAACATAATTGTAGAAGAACTTATTTTGAAAATCATTACACTTTTTTAATTATTTAAGGATTACATAAACATTTTTTAAAATATCTTTTATCTAAAATTCACCAAAAATATGCATACTATATTTATCCGGACATTTGAAAATTCAGAAACTTCATCATAAGAAGAAATCAAAAAATTTATTTAAAACAAAGGATTACACAAGGAAGTTACAGTATCCTTACATAGCCCCTTATAACCCCAAAATAGGACCTAAGTGTAAGGTGTGCTATGGTAAAAAAATCTAAGGGCGGCTAAGCCAATATTGCACGAGTAGTAATTTCTATCAGTTTGAACTTCTCGTGAAGGTAATTCCAGTCTAGCATCACACAATGAAGTTCGGCATGGGTTTGGTCCAGAGAAAATCCCAATGGTGCTACCTTCTTCCCAAGTTCTGTTAGATGGGCTTTGATCGGTCTAAGACTACTGGGTGAGGCCATAGAATCTTCTTTCTATATTAATTAACCAAGATCACTTGTATTTAGAGACAATAATCCAAACCTTTAGTTTCCAGCGGTCATATTGACCAATGGTCATATTATAGTCAAAACCCAAAGGTCTCATTTTAATTATACTCATGTTATAAAATGAAACAATTTTGTTGAGTATAAAAAAAATAAAATAACACACAAAATTAGGAAACAAGATTTATTCAAAATTTCGGGTTGTTACAATACTATCTTAAAAAATTATTCAATTTGGTGGCACATTCCCATGAGAGTAACATTATTAAATATTGATATTATTTTTAATTACAAGTTTGACACTCCCATCACTTATAAAAGGGAACCTTCTATTCCCTCTTCACTACACCTTTTGAGCCCTTTAGTGTTGGTCAGAATAAACGTGAATAGATAAGATAAGAAGATTGTGTCCTTTAAAAAAATAAATAAATTACAATTAAACCTGCTTTGTGGTTCTAAAGGTACTAAAATATTCCTTTCATCAAAAATATTGAAAATAATAAATAAATAACAAAACAACCGGGGATATTTATATAGTGATTGGGGGAACTAAAATCCCTTAGTCTACTCCACAAACACTCACTCTATGAAATTAGTGATTTTTACTAAATATATCATTTTACTCAAGTTCACTAAAATATAGTAAAAGAAGATGACACATTATAATAGAACATGTAATTTTATAGGGAACCATGATATAAAATACTCTATAAAAGAATGTAGAACTATAAAAAATTAAATGATTGACTATTTAAAGAAGGTTCAACACACAGTTTCTTATGTAACTAACAGATGACAAGATCTTCACTAGAAAATATAAATAATCTAAAAAACACACTCCATCAGAAGGATCTCTGATCTTATTATTGATAAAATATTCCAAAATAAATAGAAATAGTAAGAAAAATGATTATTGGCATTGTATGTTGAATACTTCAATAGATGATAATCATGTTTATATTCAATGTGTAGTCCTTCAGAAAATATTCAAAAAAGATTATTAGCAACAGATCACACCATGTATGTATCTAGAGATTATATCATTATAAATATAGATATGCTTGATAAGAAATTAATATATCATAGTATCTTCTACAGATATCAATTTATCCTTAGTAAAAGATGAATCCAATTAAAAATAGTGTATAATATTTGATCAGCAAGCTTCTTGAAAAGTCATATATTTTTAATTGATTATATATTAGCACCCCAAAAACTTATTTTTTTTCTTAATGTTATACATCCATACACACTAATCCTGTTGAGAATAAATAAGAACAAGATTTTATCTTGGTCAAATGGATTTTGAAATATCTATATTTAAATTATTATATTCAAAATAATCAGTTCATTTGAAATTTGAATTTAAAAACCTAGAGAAAATAATGAAATTCCTTTCATATATAAATGATTTTATCCATTTATTAAAAAACATTGAATAATTAATTTAATGTCTATTAATGATATATTTATTTTGGAGAAACCAATTTTTAAAATCTCATAAAACATATCGAATCCAAATTTTGGAGTTGAATAATTCGAACATATAGATTACCTTGAATACGAAATATTCATAATTATGGTTTATAATTTACCATAGATTACAAAGGTTAGGATAACTAATCATATACTTCCTAATAGAATGTAGGGTTATTTTCAAAAGTTTGGTTCCCAATCCAAATGATTTGTATAAAAATTGGCTGTAAATTTGGTGTTCTTTACCAAAAGCATGATTCCTAAACCTAACATTCTCTATAAATGTTAGGTTCCTAACAGTAATTCTGCACTCTTTTGAAGTGTCCATAACACATAGAACAACTTCCACCTAAATAAATTCAAAATAATATAAATATTTCATGAAATAGAATCCTGAAATTCAATTAAAGGAAAATTATTATAAACTAGAGGATGATATTTTCAAAAATCAAAATCAATGAAAATTTGAAGAATATTTTTGCATTAACATATTACCAAAAATATTCCCATTTTTTATGATCAAACCCAATTATAAAATACTCAAAAAGGTTTTAAAATTAAATCAAATAAATAGTGATTGTATTTATCCATATTTCTCATATAAATGATATAATAATTATCATTAAAAACATTGTGGTTACTTGTTAATATATTTTTGGATACGAAAGTTTTATTTTAATTTTTAAAACAACATAGAATTTAATAAGATTAAAATTGAAATTTTTTTATCCAAATTTCTTCACCTTTTTTGATATTAATGAGAACGTATAAAAATAGAATAGAAAATAGTCACTGTTCTGTTGGACTCACTTGTTTTGATAATCCAAAATTATGGTTTTTTATGTGATAATTATGTTTCTATTACAAGATAATAATTTATGTGAAAATCATGTTTATATCAAAGTGTTAACTATGTGCGTTTAATAACACTACTCGTTGTTTAAAGCTCACAGTGCAAAATTTATCTGTGTAAAAAGGTGATCGATGCAAAGGTCATCATGGTAAGGTCATGGATGAAAAGGTAACTGATGCAAAGGTTACCGATGAAAAGGTCACAGATGTAAATGTCAACAATGAAAAGGTCACCAATGAAAATTTCACCGATGAAAAGGTTACTGATGCATGGTCACCATTGCAAGGTCATCGATGCAACACTACTATTGGGAATGTTACAAATGAAAGTTTCCTATGTGAAATTACTATTGAAGTCTACCATTGTGATGACTACCATTACTAGTTTACTATATTCTTCTACTCCATACTTTGTCAAATTTTTTAGATTATTCTAACAACCATATTTTTTATCTTTAATGCTTCTGATATTAATTAATGCTGATCGTAGGAATATCAAGAGACCGTATCAGGGGGTAGTATGAGGAATGAGAAAAATTGTCCTGGATTTACTTATACCTATTGTCATACCTCAAATATTAAAGATAAGAAAGAGTAATTCATGAAGTGTGGTGAGGATGTGATGATGAGATGCGCGTTAGAGCATATGAAGAAACCTAATTGCTAGATCAAAGATGACCCATCCAGTACTTACACTGTGAAACCAAAAGCATCATGAAGATCATTTTGGGGACAAACTCACTTCTACCTTCTATGCTTCATCAACTATCAATCAACAAAATAATAATATCTCTGAGTTCATAAAATCTAGAACCTTGAGTTGTGACACTCTGTCTTGGAGACAACATCCAAGGAAAGACCCGAACATAAAATTCATCACTTCAAGGATAGAAGAGATGAAATTCAAACACATAGAGCCTTTTAAAATCAATATCATAATATTTTCTCAAATTTATTCTTCTATTTTATATTTTTTAGAAGTGTGTGTTTCTTTCATACACACAGTATCTTGTGCTTGAACTAGAGGATACAAAAATATTCACATCAAACATTTCTTACAACTTATTTTCACGCATATAACTATGGAAGAGATCGTGTGTGGTCTGTGTTGTTTATCATTATCATGAATAACTGTGGTAGAGTGTGTGAACCCTGGACAATTTGTGAAAACTATTGTAAAGCCCGATACAGGCTTTGTTACAATTTTATTGATAATATAAACTGCTTGGTGGTAGGTGATCACCAAGTATAGAGGATTAAGTCTAAGCTTGATACTAAACCTCTTGTTTAACTTTTCTATGCACTATATTTTATTATATATGGCTTTATCTATTTTTAGTTCTTATAATTGCTAAAACATTAAACTGTTTTGCATTCTCTTTTATAGTTTTTTTAGTGTGTGTATATTTTTAATTTAGTAAACTTGTTTCAAAAGTTGAAGAAGTGTTTCACACTAATTCAACTAATTCCTAATCACCCTTTGAGAAACCTATTGACCAACTAGACATTTACATCTCTACTACCTTAATTAACTGCTCCATTTAAAAATTTGGGGGATCTTTATAATATGGTTTTTAATATAAATTTTAAGTAGGAACTCAATTCACCCCCCTCTCGAGATTCCACTATGACCAAAATTTTGAATCAAATGATTTAGTTCAGTTTTTTAATACAACCCAAACTGTTGTGAAACTTGTGAAATTCATTAACTGTGATTTTAGTTGTATCATAACAATCTTAAAATTTCTATCATATCTAAATTTTCATTTCTTTACAATTCTAATTAATAATGGATAACTGAGTTGAGGGAGTTTCTACTAAAAGGCCACCTTTCTTTAATAAAAATATCTATGATCATTGGAAATTAAAAATGAAAATATATCTAGAGAGCATGTGACCTAAAATCTGGGACACAATTGAAGAACAACATGTATTTTCTACTACTGCTAGGGACACATGGTCTTAGTTGAATAAAGCTACATATAATAATAATTTTAAAGAAATGAATGCATTGTACTATTCTATAGTTGATGATGAATTCAATAGAATATCTTCTTGTAAAAATACATACGAAATTTGGGATACTTTAGCTGTTTCTCATGAGGTAACTACTAATGTTAATGAAATGAGATTAAATAGATATACTATTAAATATGATAATTATAAAAAACGCCTGATGAATCTCTCTCTAAAAGGTATCTGAGGTTCAATGAAATAGTGAATACCATGAGTCTCCTTGGAAAACTGGTGGACAGTATGGATTAGATTATGATATTTCTTCGATGCCAACATGACAGATGAAGAGGAACTTCTGTTTCTATCCAAGAATCCAGTGATATAGGAAAGATACCAGTGAAGGATCTAATTGGAATGCTTATGATGTACAAAGAATATATTAAGATAAATCAATAAGGAAATAAAGAACCTAGAATGAAATCTGTAGCATTCAGGACTACTACCTCAAAGAACAAAGAAAAAGCCCAAGATCCTGTATACACTTCCACCAATGAAGACTCAGATTCTGACAGTGATGATGAGATGAATCATATTGATAGAAGATTCATGAATTTCTATTGTAAGAAAAAGTTATTTATAAAGTCGAACTTTAATGGAAGTTCTAATAATAAAGGACAATGGAAAAGGGACAAAAAATGGAATGATAACACAAATGATATAGTCTGTTATGGGTGTAAATGAGAAGGTTATGTGAAAGATGATTTCCCAAAATTGAAATTTAATAATTATGAAAAAAATGTCAAGTTATAAAAAAAGGCTATAAAAGCTACTTGGAGTTCCTCAGACGATAGATCCAGTGGATCTGAACCTTCTGATGTTGAAAAGAACAAACATGAAAACATGTGTTTCATGGCAGAAACATCTGAGATTACACCCAATTCTCCCATACATAATGCGTACTATTCTAAAAAGTAAATTTAATCAAACAATGTTGAAAATATGACTATGGATGAACTATTTTAATACATTTAAATGCTTGAGTTCACCTTTAATGGACTCAAGGATAAATAAAAATTATTGAAAAGACCCCATGCTTTAAACTCTAAATTATATGTTTGATCTAGATATTGAAAAAGAAAAAATTTCCCAATTGTTAAAATAAAATACTAAACTTAAATTGTCCAATGACCAATTAAAAAGAGATCTTGAGAAGATTAATGTTGGTAGAGATACCATGAATCAGTTTCTAGGAAAACAAATTTCTCCAAAATACGCAACTGGTATAGGATATCAACCAACATAGAGAAGGATTATTAAAACTAAATTTGTTCCAAAATATAGACAGTTCACTAATAGTTGAAGTTATGGACCGTCTTTTGAAAAAAAATCTCTAATGGACCAAAAAAAGTTTTTATGTCTCAAAATATATATGTTTATTATATAAAACCTATGAGACAAGTATGGGTTCCCAAAGCATTACTTGCTAACCTCTGTAGACCCATGAAAATCTGGGTACCAAAGTTACCCTACACATACTTTTTATGAAGGAAAACTATATAACGTTCTCCTGTAAAACATTATAATACATGGACAGTGGATGCTCAAGACACATGATATGAGACTACTCATTCTTCAAGAGGCTAATTAATTTTTATGGTTGACATGTTATGTTTGATGATAAAAAAATGGAAGATCGTCGGCTTAAACCAAATTAGTATCCCTAATATTGTATTAATTTGAAAAGTAATTTTTATTAATGGGTTAAAATAAAATTTACTAAGTATAAATCAGTTATGTGATGATGGTTTTAATGTAAAATTTAAAAATGATGCGAGTAATGTGTATAAATCTAAAAATTAATTAATATTTATTTCTCATAGGAATGAAAATGTATATGATGTTGATTTAAAAAAAATTTCTAATAAAAATCTTTCATGTTAAAATCCTTTTTATAAGGAATAATGGTTATGGAACAGAAGATTAGGACACTGCAATGTGCACTCACTTAGGAAACTGACTAGTAAAGGTTTAGTTAGAGACATACATAAATTGGAATGCCTAGTTACCAAGGTTTTTAATCCTTTTTAAAAGGGAAAAAACACACAGATTCTTTAAAACAAAAGAAAGAAGTCTTCACTTCTCAACCGCTTGATTTGGTTCACATGTATTTGTTTGAGCCATCTAGAGTTATAGTTTTAAATGGGAAGCACTATATTTATGTTCTTGTAGATTATTTTACTAGATATACTTGGGTGTACTTTCTATCTAACAAAAGTGAAGCATTTTTTTACTTCATTAAATATTCCAAATATGTAGAAAATATTAATAGACTTAGAAATAAGACATTGAGAAGTGATCATGGACTTGAGTTTGAAAATATGGAATTTGAATCCTTTTTCTCACATAATGGTTGTACTCACAATTTATTTTCTCCTAGAACACACCAACAAAATGAAGTTGTGGAAAGAAGAAATAGGACACTTCAAGTGATTTCTCGGACTATGATAAATGAGTATAATCATCCTATCTATTTTTGGGTTGAATCTATTAATACAGCTTGTTACATTATTAATAAAGTCGTAATTAGAAATATTGTTACGAAGACCCCTTATGTGGTCTGGAATAATATGAAACCTAAGGTTAATTACTTTTGCTATTTTTATTGAAAATTCTTCATCCTTAACACTAAGAAAAATCTTGTCAAACTTGCTTCCAAATGTGATGAAGGAATTTTCCTAGGTTACTCAATCACTAGTAATGATTATATAATATTTAATAAGAGAAAAAATGTGTGGAAGAATCAGTTCATGTCATATTTTATAAGACTGATCCACATGAACCCAAAACCTCCATTGAACTCCTTGAAGAAGATATGTCAATTATATACCGTAATTATAAAGACAGTGAGCCCTTAGTGAAAACAACCAGTTTTGTAAATCTTTCAAAATCTGTGTATGATGAATCAAAACCTATAGATATTAAAGAAGAGTCTAGTTCAACTCTTTCTAGAAGTATTATAACTCTCAAGAATCATCTGTTGGATATTTTAGTATGTTATTTAAATAAAGGAACACAAACTACAGCTTCTCTAAGAAACCAGGTTGAACATCAAGCCATTCTTTCACATCTTGAACCTAAAAATATTGATGATGGAATCCATGATGAATTTTGGGTGATAGCTATTCAATAAAAACTAAATCATTTTGAAAGAAATAAAGTTTGTGAATTAGTAAAAATTCATAAATAAAGGTTGAACATAGTCACTAAATGGGTGTTTAGAAATAATGTTGATGAATCTGGAATCGTAGATAGAAACAAGGAAAGACTAGTAGCAAAAGCATTTAGTCAAAAAGAAGGAATAGACTATGAGGAAACATTTCCACTTGTATCTAGACTAGAATCCATTAGGATACTAATTTCTTATGAAACTCATCTGAATTTAAAACATTATCAAGTGGATGTCAAAATTAAATTTTAAAATTGGTACATAGTTGAAGATGAACTTTTTGAACAACCACCTAGTTTTACAAATACCCATTTCCCAAATCATTCCTTTAAACATTCAAAATCCCTATATGGTCTGAAAGAAGCTCCAAGAGCTTGGTATGAAAGGATTAGTTGTTTCCTTACTTAAAAACGTTTTACTAAAGGAATAGCAGATCCTGCTATTTTTATTAAAAATATTTCCAAATATGTTTTAATAATACATATTTATATAGATGATATTATTTTTGGGTCCTCTAAAAATTCTCTATGTACTGATTTTTTTAAAATGATGCAAGATAAATTTTAAATGAGTATAATGAGGAAACATAAAATTTTCCTTGGTTTTCAATTTTTAAAAATAAAAATGGTATTTTTTTAAATCAGATTAAATATACCAAGGATCATTTGTAATGTTTTGTTTTTTACTGCAATAAAGGTAGTGATACACCAATGAGTACCACCTGTAAGTTTGATGCTGATGAAACTAGTAAACCAGTGGATCAGACCAATTACAGAGGCATGATAGGAATTCTTCTCTATATTACTACTAGTAGACAAGATACTTTGTTCAATGTATGCTTATGTGCTCACTTTCAATCATGTCCTAAAGAGTTTAATCTAAATACTATTAAAATAATTTTTAAATATCTCACGTATACTACAAACATAAGACTATTTTACCCAAAATTAAAATCATTTGATTTAACAAGTTATTCGGATGCTGATTTTGCAGGTTTCAAGTTAGATAAAAATAGAACCTCTAGTACATTTCTCATTTTATGCAAGTCACTAGTATCATGGTGTAGTATGAAATAGAATTCTGCTTCACTATCTACTACCGAAGTATAATATATAGCTACTGGGAGTTTCTGTGCTCAAAATATATGGATGAAACACACTTTACTAGACTATGGATATCAATTAAAACATGTCTCTATAATGTGTGATAGTAAAAGTGCTACTAACATCTCTAAAAAACTAGTATCTCAAGCTAGGAAAAATCACATTGATGTGAGACATAACTTCTTAAGAGATCATTATAAAACAGGTGATATCACTCTTGAATTCATTGGTACTGAACACAAATTGGTTGATATATTCACAAAGACATTGAATTATGAGAGGTTAAATTACATCAAACATGATTTAGGTATGAGACACTATTAATGGTTAGAAACCTCATCGTTAGGAACCTCACCATTACGAACCTCACCATTAGAAACCTCACCTTTAGGAACCTCACTATTAGAAACCTCATCCTTAGGAACCTCACTGATAGAAACCTCATCAATAGTCACCTCACCGATAGAAACCTCACTAATCGGAACCTCACGATTAGAAACATCACTGTTAGGAACCTCACTGATAGGAACCTCTTCGATAGGAACCTTACCAATAAGAACCTCGCTGATGGAAACCTTACTGATAGAAACATCACCGTTATGAACCTCATTATTAGAAACCACACTGTTAGGAACCCCACCGACAGAAACCTTACTAATAGAAACCTCACCGTTAGGAACCTCACTAATAGAAAATTTACTGTTAGAAACCTCATCGATAGAAATATCACCGTTAGAAACATCACCCTTGGACACATCACCATTGGACCTCACCATTTGGAACCTCACCATTATTACCTTATTGATAGTCGATGTGTTTTGGACATTGAATTTTTCTTTTCCTGAAGTTGAAACATGTTCTCCATTATATATTTCTTTTATATGATTTTTTTTCGATCCCCAAGTGATGAAATTAAAGTATATACCGCATTTTGATCCACCTCAAACTCTCTCCCAAATCTTTTTCTCCCTAACCTCAGAACCCAACCCTATTCTGAAACCCTTGAACCACTTCAGATATCATGGAATGATTGAAGAGATCATTGGTCAGTGATGAAGGGGATGCACCAAATCCAAAGAGACCTTGAGCTGAGTCGAGTAGAAGAAGCAAGGCAGTGTCAAATCCGATCAACCCTCATCTGTCGAAGACGGAAATCGTAGTTGAAAAAGATCTCATTTCAGAATGGTTTCTAATGAGCATATCAATAGTGCTGAAGGCACTTGAATATCAATGCTGGGTTGAATGATTTTCAAACAACAATGTACCCAAATACCCAAATTTAGTGAATGAGTTTTATGAGTTTTTGAATTCTAATAGACTAAGGATGATAAAAAAAAATTTCTTCAAGGGTGAATGGAATAAGTATTATTTTTTCCTCTATTGAATGGGTTGAGTGTCTATGAGTACCATATGAAGGGATTTATAATTTCTACTCAACAGTGGTTCCTCCCACTACTGAGTTCTTTTGTTATGAAGAAGCCTTATCCAAACAGACAGGGAGTGGGATCCCTAGGAATGCCATTTCTACTAAGATGGAAGGAGAAGAAAAGCTACTGTTTATGTTTTTCCAGCATCTCTTGAGTCCCAGGAGAGGGGAATTTGTTACATTGAAATTTCAAGATGTATTTATTTTATATCTATTGAAGCATGGAACTAAGATAAACTTGTGTAGGCTACTGGTGATTCAATTGGAGGATATGACCCATCCCAGTTCAAAATTCAATGCTTTTTTCATTCTTTATTGATATCCTTGATTTTAAAGGTGAAATGAGTTTCTAGAGATAAGGAGGAAATAGTTTTATTAAGGGACAGTTTCTGCATTAAAAAGGTATTTTTCAATTTGATGAAGATAAATTGGAACCCTTGGAAAAGAAAATGGGTACATGATGAGGCTAAGATATATGAAGAATTCAACCCTATAACACATCCCACTATGCCTAAGGTTAAGAGAGATCCAAGTCTAAAGCCATGATGAGGTCGATCCTCCTTATTCAGATGAAAGAGAAGTTGTTGGTATGCCAGAAAGAATGTATTCTCCTATGGATGACAGGAGTGATCCAAACCTTCCCTCCAATACTCGTGATAATACCGTATCATTTAGTGAGCCTATCCCACCAATGATATTTCCTATAAGGGAGATTGTTCTAAGGGATAATGATGATTAAGAGACTAGTGATGAAGAAGGGGTAGAAAAATGTCTTATGAGACATTAGAGAGAGCTCATATGATAATGAGGACACTGAATCTAGTAATGATGACTTCGATACTGCTGGTGATGTAAGTGAAGAAGAATGTATAAGTCTCAGTACACTGATAGCACATACATAAATGATAGAGGGGACAGATAAATAGGTTGCTAATTCCTTTAAAGGTGGAATTGATTTGGAAGTAGTTAAAGATTCAGTAGAAGAAGTGATATTGGACCCTATTATTGATGAAGTTTCTCAAGGAGGTATGGAAGAGATGGATATGGTTGATCAGTAGAAAGCTCCAAGTGAGGGGAAGGATCGTATTGCCATAGGATCAGTATCAATAGCTCTTGGAATAGAGGATTGGTCAGAAGACCCTGGATTTGTGTTCTTATACTTAGATTTTGGATACAATGATGATGAATATCCAATAAGAAGTCCTCCCATTCATACTGTTTTAGAAACAACTATTGTGAATGCAGTGGTTGTTTTGCCTCGTGACTATGTGAAGAAGGATGATTTAGAATCAATGAAATCAGATCTGAAGAGCCACTTTTATGAGAGTTTTGATGGTTTTGGGAGGGCTATGAATCAAAATAAATAAGTTTTCAATTCTATAGTGGAAAGGATAGTTCCAACCTATCACTCCATCTTGTTAAAGGAGGTAAAGGACTGTCAGAATCAGATCGGAACAATAATAGACTCTATGGAATCTATGAAGCAGTTTATTTCTAGATTATATTCCTACTTATTTTCAAGGATTCAGGTGGACAAAGATCTTCGATATGTTAAAAGTGTGGTTCATTAATTGGTCATTGTGTTTGAGGACTTTAAGAATTCCATGGAGAGACATGTGAGTGGCCAAGATGATGATGTGAAGAAGCTGATCAGTGGGCTGACTAAATATTTTAAGGATATAGTGGCTTTCACTATGGAACCTCTGTGTGATTCTGCTTCATATTTATCCTCTCCTCCTGTTGATCTAGAATCCTTCAGGATGGTTGTTAGAGAAGAAGTTGAGAAGTTCTCTAATACTACTACCTCAAATCCTCTGTGGATGACATAGGTTATTTCTTCTACTAGAGCAATTCATATCCTTATGGGAAATTATCTAAGGGAAGATGCTCAAGATCATAAGGCCATCTTGGAAAAATCTGATTTCTACTACAAAAGGGTATACACTAAGCATCATATGTATGGAAACTTCAATTTGTTGTTGGAGAACATAAGGATTCCACTGATAACTCAAGCCTTTATGGATCGGGTTAGTAGACATAGAGAGTTGACTCCTACCTTGGAGAAATTTATGGAGAATAAGGATGATTTAATTTCAGCCATGGAGAGAGGAGCGAGTATTATTATGGACTTCAAAAATCTTCATTTACCCTTCCTCTATGTTCAATGCACTACCATCATTATTCCTCCCGCCATTCCTTCTATATTAGTTGCCTCATGATCTTCCAGTGTTGCACCAATGATGACTCCTACACAAGCCATCAGAAGTTCGACCCCTATGATTCCTCAGTGATCAATGCACTACAAGTCTACTAATGCTTCTGTTAGAGCTCCTCCAACCCTACTGACTTCCATCCATAGGCCTATCCCTCCATACTCAGAACCGGATTCCTCCACTTACAAAGTCAAAGCTTCTTTGGACATCTCTAATGTGGATTGAATGTGAGATGTCTTAGTTGATAGGGATCTTTGTACCATTTTTTGTATATTGTATTTTTACTTCATTACTAGAAAAATCCACTTTTGTTTCTTTTTATCCTTCTGTATTTTTGTTAATCACAAAGGGGGAGAAATAATTCAGGTTTAAGTTTTAAGATACCTAAACATAAAAGAGGAAACATTTTTTGTAAGTTGACTGAACTCCTTTAATATATTTATACAATATATATTTTTCCATAATAAACATGGTTGAATTGTTCTTATACACACCTATAAAGATATTAGAAAATGTTCTTAACCCTAATTTTGAAAATACTAACTTAATTTGTGATTATCAAAAAGGGGGAGATTGTTGGACTCACCTATTTTGATAATCCCAAATCATGTTTTATTTATTTGATAATTATATTTCTCTTACAAGATAATTATTTATGTGAAAATCATGTTTATATCCAAGTGATAAATATGTATGTTTAATCTCACTACTCTCTCATAGTGAAAAATTTCCCCAAGTAAAAAGTTCACCAATGCAAAGGTCACTGATGAAAAGGTCATCAATGCAAAGGTCACCGATGAAAAGGTCAGTGATGTAAAGGTTACCGATGCAAAGGTCCCCGATGCAAAGGTCACCAATATAAATTTCACCGATGAAAAGGTCACCGATTCAAAGGATACCTATGCATGGTCACCATTGCAAGGTCACTGATGTAAGGCTACTGTTGGGAAGGTTACTGATGAATGTTGCTGATGTACACTTACTACTGATGTCTACCATTATGAAGGCTACCATTACAAGTTTACCATACTCTTCTACTCCATACTTTGTCAAATTCTTAAGATTATTCTAACTATCATATTTGCAAACTTTAATAAATCTGAGATTAATTAATGCTGATTGTAGACATATCAATAGACTGTATCTAGGGAAAGTATGAGGTATGAGAAATATTTCACGTGTTGTAACTAAAACTATTGTCATACCTCAAATATAAAAGAGAAGTAAGAGGAATGCATGAAGTGTGGTGTGGACATGATGATGAGAAGCTCATATAAGAATATGATGAAACATATTCACTAGATCAAAGATGAACCATCCAATACTTACACTATAAACCCAAAAACATGAAGAATATCATTTTGTGGAAAAACTCATGCCTTCAGTGCTTCATCAAATTTCAATCAACATAATAAGAAAAACTATCAGTTCATAAAATATAGAACCTGGAATTGAGACACTATGTTTGGGAGACTACTTCCAGAGAAGGACTCGAACATAAAATTCTTCACTTCAAGGAGCCAAGAGATGAACTGAAAACTCATATATCCTTATAAACTCAATATCATCATATTTTCTCTACTATGTTCTTTTATTTTACATTTCTGATTTGTGTGTGTTTGTTTCATACACACTGTCTCCTGTGCTTGAATTGAAGAATACACAAATAATCACATCAATGTTTTCTTACACATTATTTTCCCATGTATAACTGTGGACGAACCCGTGTGTGGTCTGTGTTGTTTGTCATTCACACAAAGAACTGTGGTAGAGGGAGTGAACCCTATAAAGTTTTTGAAAACTATTCTTAATCCCGATACAGGCTGTGTATCATGTTTTATTGTTAATATAAACTACTTGGTTGCAGGTGATCACCATGCGGAGAGGATTAAGCCGCATCTTGAGACTGAACCTCTTGTTTAAAATTTCTGTGAACTAAATTTTGTTGTACTCTGTTTTATCTATTTTCCACTGCTTATAATTTCTAAAACAATAAATTGTTTCTCATTCACTTTGATATTTAGTTTTGGTTAGTGTGTGTATATGTTTAATTTAGCAAACTTGTTTCATAAGTGAAATAAGTGTTTCACACTAATTCAACTGAGGCCTAATCAGCCTTTGGGATACCTATTGACTAACTACACATTTAAATCACTACTGCCTTAATTAACATGGTTATTTCAAAATTTGGGGGATCTTTATAATAATGTATATAACAAAAATTTTAATTAAGAACTCAACTCACCCCCCTCTTGAGATTCCACTCTGACCAACATGTTCCACTAATCTATTAGGTAATGTTATGTTTATACAAGGTAGATTTCAACAAAAATGTGAACAGTATTGGACATGAATATATAGAAAATAACAGATAAAGATAATATAATCTAAAAAATAATTTCATTATACTAATAACCATTTAGAGTATAGTATATTTTTTTATCAATGTTTCTTGAAAGGTTAAGTGATGAATGGGAAGAAGACATAAGTTCTAGCTCATTAGAAGAAGATTACGAACTTAGAGAATCATGTATAGTCTAGTAAAATGCATTTATCTCTACCTTCAACTGCCCAAAATTTTGATTTGACAACACATACCACTAATTAATAAACATATTTAACTCCCAAGTTATCTTTTATTCTTCAACTAAATTTAATTTCAGAAAATATTTAACTGATTTTTCCTACTGTATTTACTTTTAAATCATTTTACTAATATTGTTTATTAATCTACAAACACCGGTTTCATTATATGTTAATTTAGAAACTAGATCATAATAATTTTCAAAAAGTGTGTGAAGTGGAATATTTTCACACTGTAAACATTTAATTCTCTCATCCATGAATGAGAAAAAAAAATTAGATATTTTTTCCTCCTATTCAAATAATAAGGTGTTGTTTAACTAGAAGTAGAAGCCTTTTATTGGAATGTTCATGATCTAATAGATTCAAAAAAACCTCCCAAATATTTATTTATGTCTCCAAAATAAAATTTAAAAACTTATTGAAATAGAATCTATCTAATATGAAAAATCACCATACTATAAAAATCATCAAAATTTATTGTATACATTAATTTTTTTTCAAATTATTCAAACGAGACTGAAGAGATTGGAATTTTATTTTTGTAACAAAATAATTTCTAAAAGATTCAATAGTATTCCATTAATTATAATTTTATCATTTTAATTTAAAAGAATTATATTTTATCACATTATAATGATAAACCATGTTCATAGAAAATCAGTGACTCTACTCTTAAAAGATAATAATTAAAATATAATCAAACTTCCTATGGTCTAAGTAAAGGCTGACCAATATTAATTAATTGATGAGATTAAATTTTCAATTCCCCACTAGATATTGATGGTAGATCTCTAGGATATTTATTTTCTTAACGTACTTAAATATTATTATTCAATTACAAGGACTCATCAAAAAATAAAAAAGACTAATCTATAATTAGTTCATTTATTACATTTATCAGATATTGTACTTTCTCTTCAAAATGAGCCACAGGCTAATCAGCATGACCCATTTACTGACTCTCCTCTCTATCAACATCTGTAATTCAATAAATTCTCATAAATAATCACAAATATTTACATCAACCACATGCCTTTTAATTTTACTAAGTGGAATGTTAGTTGTATAATAAAATTAATATTCTAGGCCTCTAACCTCTTTAAATGTTATTTCTACTATTGATTATCAAAAAACAACTGCATAAAGTCTCACTAAACCATCATATTTTATACTTATTTTATCTTCCATATAATGAGCCCCATATTGTTCCTAATTTTCAACATTGATGAGAATCAAAATTTTATATTCCCCTAAAAACCTAAATGTTCTCATTATTCTAGTAGATAGAAAATTACTATGTCGCCATGTTATGATTTTTTTTGATATCATTGATCATTACATTCTTATAATGAAAAAGAGAATTTATCCTTCTATAAGGACATAATAACCTCATTTTATACTTTTGATAGTAGTGATTCATGTACCCAGTCATGAATCTATAAAAATATAATTTTATGTCTCTTAATATCAAAAACATGAGATGCATATTGAAACAAATATATCTTCTCTTTCTCAATAATCATTAGAACAGTCATTGATAGAATTAATTTTTACTAGTACCTTATTCTCAACATAAAATTCTATTCACCCATTTATCTGACTTGGGACTTCTAAAATAAAAAATATATTAAGTCCACATATTTATAAACTGCATACACTGTTAAACTTAAGATTGAAGTGGCACATTCATTTATAGGGGCAGTGAAAAGTCATTGTAATTTCAATAGTAAAAATTGAAAAAATATCACTTAACATTGATGAAACTATATCCTATATATCACAAAATCTAAATTGATCATTCTCACAAAACACTTTTCTTTCTTACTCAAAATTATGTGTTCTCATCATTTTATATGAACTCCATCGATTAAAATATTATATCTTGTTTCAACAGCATGTAGATCTAGAAGAGAAATTCAAAATGAATGACATTCCATTTTATAATTTTCTTTTCCAAACATGAAATACACTATAACTTCAATAATATGAGAATAGTTTCATTGGTTCAGTTAGTATTGACCATTTTATAGATCCACGTGGTTTGAGTTTCAAATATTAGTGTTCATGTGAGATTGATAGATTTGGAAAACAATAGGTTAAAAGATCCAAGTTGGGATGTGTAAATATATATATATATATATATATATTAACTTTGACATTTTCAATTGTCATATCATTTTATAAAGCCAATAATGTAAGGAAATAATTTTGGGTTTTTAAAATTAAAAAAAATAAACAAAATACAAAACTAATGTTTTAAAAAAATTTATAAATGATTAATCAGTAAAAGATATCTAGAGCATAATTTAAATAAAATAAATAAAAAATATTGAACAACGAAAAAAATAAAATTAAAAACCCATTAACCGAAATCCCCTTAAAAATCAAAACTTGTAGTGAGATGTGGTTTAGTGAAAATATCTACAAGTTAATACTTAGTATTGAAAATTAAAAAGATATGTCCACTTTCTAGAAATTATGTCATAGAAAAAGATTCCCTATATCCATATGTTTAGTCCTAAAGTGCCTCACATGTTTTTTTTGATATATTAATAGAACTATTATTATAACATAAAATAGTAATTTTATTTAAATGTTGTCCAAATTCCAGAAGAGTTTTTTCATCCACAACACTAGTACACAAAAACTATAAATAGATATATATTCTACCATAGCTATTTCCAAATCAACAAAATATTTATTTTTACTAGATCATGAAACCAGAGAAGATCTATAATAACATAGGTTTTCATATGAGGTAAGGATCCATTATTATTAAATTTAAATTCTTAGTCAAGGCATAATGTGAATTACCCATGAGGTTATGGAGGTAATGAGGGTGTTTGTGGAATGTTCGGAGCCTGGAACCCATGTTTTTAGTTGTTTTTTGTCTGGTTCATAGTTAGTAAATATCATGAAGGGTATGACGTATGGTTTAAATGCACTTTGAAATCTCAGATAGAGGAGGTTTATAAGATGCATGGTTTGAAGAAACTATGTGAGAGAAGGCGCACAGTCATGTGGATAGGTCACTAGTTTTTAGATCTTGATAATGTCTTTTTAAACAGTTTTTTGTATGGAATTCAAACCGTGTTGGTAAAAAAAGTAGTTTCCCCTTGGGTTACAAGAAGTCATTCATAGTTAGTGGGTGTTTTGTGAAACCGTGCACCATAAAATGTGTGACCCTTGGATTTTAGAGAATTTTAATGATTTAAATTTAATTAAAATAAAATTTATAACCTAAAATCAATTCCTCTTGACGATAAATGTAATGGTTTGAGAGCTCTCCATCAACGGCTAAATGTGGACTTTATCCTGGTTCATCCATTGATCTTTTATTTTATAATGGTTCTTCTTAATGAATCTACATCAGTAAAATCTAGATTCCTTTTAATTCTTTATCCATTATTATGGGTATCTATGTCACTATTTGGATTTAGGCTCATATACACTAATTTTACATTCATCATCCTTTATTTAGATTTCCCTTAATCTAAGTCAAACCCAAAATTGATACTAGACGAGCACTCCACTATTGAGTTGACGTAGGTATTATATACATTTAATTCATGTTTTGGTGATTTATTGATGCATCTGTCATTATGCTGCTGGCCAAACCTTCCAGCATGACCCTAAAATTGAGCCACCTAATTGAAATAAATGAACTTGGACCTATTCGGGTTTCCTTTAGGTAAATTTGAGGTGTATTGGTGATTATTTCTCTAACCATGGTCACCCATGGGGTGTTTCATATGTTTATGACTTGTTTATACCTTGTTAAACCATATATTGGATTTGTTCTCGTGTTTTCATAATTTAATGGAGTCTAATTATGATTTAACATAATTGAGTTTCTTGATAAGGTGACAGATTTCCAAATTTTATTTATTATAAAATGTTTAATCGAATTGGCTAATTATTGAACTGATTAAATGGTTTATATTCCACTTAACTTGGATTAATTGGTTTGTTTGGAAATTGGTTAACGAGTGGGTATACTTATTAAATGAAACATGATATGAGTAAGGGATAATGAGTGGGAATACTCATTGAATTACATAAATGTGAAATGATAAATGAGTGGGTATACTCATATTATAGAATTGAATGAAATTGGTTATAAGAGTTGGTATAATCATATGTAATTAAATTATAGAATGGTTTGAATGGATGAATGATTGTACAGATTCTGTGTATGGATCTCCATGGATCTTGAACATGGTAGTGGACACCTTGGGTTGATTATTAAACATGGGTCTTGATTCTGTGGGATGTTTCGGGCCTTTGTACCCCTTGGATTTGGCTTTCATGGATTCACATAGGACTATCTAGTATAAAAGGCTCCCAGGACTCCAACCAGTGCCTATACCATGTTTCCATTGAGACTCTCCTAGGACCCGATGAGGATGCCCTAGTCTTTAACACCATAGATCTATCTCTTCACATTCAGTTAAATTGGTTATTTCGACATGACCATTGGATGCGATTCACTCAATGTATATGGAAAGGCCATGGTGGTTGATACATATAGATGTATTATGAAGTTGTGTGCCTTCCTTCTATTTTTATAGTTTCTTTGGTATGAGATCTAACACATGTTTTATAATAATCATTGAAAGATTATGTGGTACTTCTGTTTCATAGATTTAATCCATGGGAAACTTTACTTAACATTATTCCTAAATGTTTATTTGGATCACTATATAACATACTATATTACACACCCAGAAATCTATAGATTTTTGTTGGTTACCTACGAGGATGTTATCTCAAACCATTTTTGGGCATGTCATGGGGAACCCAAAAAAATCTATGATTATATGTAATGACAAGAGAATATTCCCTAAAATAGGTTTTGATTCCCATTTAATATCCAGGGAGCAAGGGAACAAGTTGAGGATCACGATGCTCTTTGTAGATATCACCTTTTTTTCTTTTGGTTTTTGGAGACACATATTTTAATACATTGTTTTGTACCTATTTTGTCCATTTATTTAGACATATGAAATATATCATTATCATCATATGTGTAAGATATTACTTTTGATGTTGTTTATATTTTCATGTCTTCTTATATATTAAATGTCTTACCTTCATATATTCATCCTCTATTGATATGTTATTGATATTACAATGTGTATGCTATAGTAATGAGGGCATAGTCTTCCAACTGATACACTCAGACCCTCACTACTAGTCAGTATCCTCTAGCATTTGAGTATAAGCGATTGAGACCTTATAGCTGACCGGGCTCGGGGCACTATTGAGTTGCATTCTGGCACGAGATGTTACAAAATGATATTAGAGGCAATTTCCTTTCTATTTTTTCTTTCTGTTTGGTGGTAATATATAGGGATATGAATGGAATGGAGTTTGTTAATGGAATTTTTCTGGGATTAGTTGCACCGTGTATAGGGAAAACCCAAATTTTCCTCAAATCAAATTGTTATTTTCTTGATATTGAAAATTATAGTTGATTTGATTCCACCACTAGGTGACGCACATGATTTATGTTGTTATTATTGATGTGTTTAAAGGTTCTATTTAGTTTCAACCCAATGATTTGCTGAAAGTCCATCTCATGAATCACATACGAACTTAGATAAATTACATTCCAAGCATTATGACATTACATAGGATGCATTACTTGATACATGATGTTGTGATAGGTGTTGGAATATCTATACCAATTGTTGTAGAAGATTTTTTGCATTGTATAGAGAAAGTCATGTAATATTTTATTTAATAAGGTGTATGGTCCCTCACAGAATGGGATGTGATGAATCTTTGCATCAATCATTAAATTTAATTAACATGGAATGGAATAGATTGACACTAAATTTGTGTTCATAAGGTGTTATAAAATGTCATGGATCATAATTCAGTGAATGATGGACTAACATTTAAATTTTAATAGTGATATAAATATAAAAGATCATGAATTCAAATGGAAAAAATGAAATTTAAACATGAAATATTAAATATAAACCTGATTAAGACCTCACTTTTGAGTGGGTAAGAGGTAGTGTTTCTAGGGGTTATTTTAGTGGTTTCATTCTAAAATACTGTATTTAATGGAAGGATGGGGTGTTCTTACTTGGTTTCATGAGGGTTTTGTCTTGTCTTATGCTTTTGAGTAGTGAAATTTTATTTTATTCTAATATGTATATTTGGAATCGTAGAGACATGCCTCCATAATGTTCTCTGGTGGTGTGCTAAGAGGGTGGAAATGACCACACTCCAGAGGAAGTTGTACTTGGGATAATAGTGGATCCCCATTTAGTTGTTGTTTTTGAACTATCTGTTATTCTATAAGTATGTGGGGAGGCAAAATTCTGTGAGGGTTTCATTGGCTTTAGGTCGACTTATCAAGGATCATTATAGCATGGTTTTTCTATGGCTGAGATGACATAGGTGTTCTAGTAGCAGCATCATCCAATTATTTCAGGGGATGGTGGACCACATGCTGATGAGATGTGTCTTTATAAAATGCTATAAATATTTGAGCATCTTTAGGAACCTCCTGAGAGGAGGGTAAATCACGTGACATATATGCTACATGGGAAAGTAAAGCACTGATGGAATGTACCATACTAGGCTGAAAGAATATGAGATATGGGTTGGGTAGATTTCCATACCATATTATATGAATATTTCTACCCTAATAATCAGTTAGAATAGAATTATAGATATTTCAGACATCTGGAGAAGTCTGCAATGACATTTATGTAGTACATGGAACACTTTATAAGGAAGTAGTTTTTTCTGTCAATGAACCTTACCAGTGAGAAATAATGTGAGAGACACTTCAGGGATGGTGTCTAACATGATCTCATATCTCAGGTAAACATGTTCAACCCAGTGGAAATACATATTCATGAAGAATCTTTATTTTGATACTTATAGTGAGATGAAAAGCAGTCAGTTTGTGAGTACTTGTATCTCAGTGTTCTTCTATCAATGTGGCAGGAAGGTCCAGATAAAGACTTAGTGCGACTAAGACCCATTAAAAGGTCAATATTGTAGTAATATGGGTCCCGTGCAACATTTCTACAAGACATTACCTCTAGATGTGACTGGTAGGGGTTATCTCCAACAACAAGGTTAAATGTAGGTTCATTATCTACTTTTCAGACATGTAGTTAGATCACTGATGGTTGATTAGGCCAAGTTAGTGGTGGTCATGGTCTTGGAATCCAAACAATAGTTACAATGAGACATCAGAGTGGGACTACTCTAAGTAGCGAGTCAATATAATAGGGTTGTGGTGTAGTCTTGTTTTATTCTAAATATTCTACCCCTGGGGAGTAGGGTGAAAAACCATCTAAGGTGAGAGGTACGCTCCTAGTAACCTCTACTATTGAATATGCATATTTTTACATAGTTATAAAAATTTAATATATATACTAGTGGTAAATATCATTAGTCTTGTTTTACTATCAATTGATTGCATTTTGATTCTAAACACATCATTATGAAATAGAATAGATACTGTACACTAGTGTAGGGAGTCACCTTTGAGGTTGGTGGGTGTAATTTTGTATGGAATCTGTATGTCCTTGAGTTTATAGGGTTTGATATCAAACTCATGATAGACTAACTAGTATCATATCAAGATTATGTTGATTTTTATCACAGAAGGGTGACATTCACATTACTAGAGTATGTGGTTTATACTGAAAAGAGTGAATTGGATGTCTATGTGAGCCGAGTTGGACCACAACATCATGTGTTAGGCGGGATAAAAACTAGGATTTCTAGTTTATATATGGAGTATTAGGGGGAACATTAGAATAAAATTTATCTAGTGGTTAATCTTTTTTGGAATGTATCCCCGAACAGCTATTATAGTTTCACTTCTAAGAGAGAGGTGGATTTATCCATTGAGCTAGTTCCAGGAGCTGCATTGGTATCCATTCCTCTGTATAGGATAGATACAATGTAGTTTCAGGAGCTATAAAAGAATCTAGAAGATTTTTAAGGAAAGGGGTTTATTATAACTAGTACCCTTCTATGGGTTCTCCTATCCTTTTTATGAAAAATGTGGATGGTACCCTTAGTCTATGCCTGAATTATCAGAAGTTTAACTAACTAATGGTTGAGAACTGATAACTCTTGTCATAGATAGATGATATATATGACCATATTCAAGGGTCCAGGTTGTTCTCAAAAATTGACTTGATGTCTATATATCCCCAGGTATGTGTCTGAAATGAAAATATACCCTATACATCCTTTTGTAGAAGGTATGGTCTATAAGAATATCTGGTTATGCCATTTGGTATCACGAACATGCTAGTGGTTTTCATGGTGCTGATGGACCAAGTGTTACATCCTTATCAGTAATCATTTGTGGGGGGTTTATGGATGATAACTTATTCTATTCTCACAATTAACATGGCCATACCAATCATCTTTATATCCTTTTAAATACAATGTGAGAGGTCATTTATATGTTAATCTCACAATTATCAACTTCTGGATGGATAAGATTCACTTTCTCAACCACATCTTCTTGGAGACAAGAGTATCAGTGGGCCCAAAAATGGGGAGAGTTGTAGTTTCTGGGGAGAATCCTAAAAAATTATTTTACATATAGAGTTTTATTGGATTAGATTGTTACTATAACTATTTTATACAAGGCTTTTAATTCTTATCAGCACCATTGAAAATCTTTTATAAGAAGGGTGTGATGATTGTATGGTAGATTTTCTATGAGAGAACCTTTTAGTATTTGAAAGAGTGATGGAATTCAACACTAATAACGATACTAATAGATCTGGGAAAGAGTTACACTTGTAATTTTGATGCATTAGGTATCAGGTTTGGTGTAGTGCTGATGCAAGGGGAAATAGTCATGGTTTATGGGTCCTGATGGCTGAAGCCACACGAGAGGAATTACCAGATTCACATTCTCAGGATAGTTGTGGTAGTTCAAACATTGAATGTTGGAGGAGATATATACTAAGAGTGTGTTCTATGGTGTACATTTACAATAAAATCCTCATGTAAATAATCAAATAGTGTTATCTAAATCTAAGTAAGGGAAGGTGGGCAAAGTAACTATAATCTTTTGACTTCATGATTGCCTAAATTCTTAGTAAATGCAACGTTGAAGCTGATTCACTAAGAAAGATGAATCAAATAAAGGTAGTATATGAGGCTAGTAGCAAGCTTAATATAATATATTTGTTCTCTATGAATAACTTGGAGGTTCATAATAGAAAGGGAAATACATATTTATCATCTTTAGCTATGACCTCTAGCCTGCTCGATAGAGTGAGCATGAGTACACTATCATATTTAGAGGTCCCAGTACTTTGGTAGAATGTGGATAGTGATGATCTACCTCATGGTTGGACCATATTTGAGAATGATATTGTACATATCCAAGGATGTTTCTGGGTACCTGTATGTAGACATGATGATCTAATGCCAGAATATTATTCCTCAACTTAGGCAGTGCATCCCGAAGTAACCAAGATATATCCTGACTTGTGCAGTCTGTACTGGTGGCTGGGTATGGAGTGTTAGGTAGTTGATTTAGTTACATGATTTTCCACCTTTCAGTATGTTAATTAAGAACATCATCAACCATCCTAGGTTCACAACTATTACTTATTCCAGAGTGGAAATGGGATAACGCGATGATGAAATTTGTGACCAGTTTTTCAAGGTCACCTCATGGTAACAATTTTGTGTGGGTTTACATTTGCATAATGAACATGATTCCTCATTTCTTTAAGATCAAGGAGACCTTCAATGTAAATGTTCTTGGGAGGCTATAAATCTCATATATAGTATGACTCTATGGGGTCCCTTGGACTATAGTTTCATATAGGGACTCCCATTTTGGGAAACCTTTTCTATAGTGTTTTCATAGGGTTCTGGGTAAATAGTTTCCTCTAAGAACAAAATACCACCATTAAACTGATGTCCAGTCAGATTGTACGATACAGGAGATGACCATTTGTGAGCATGTGTCATGGAATTTGGGGACACATGGGTGAGGCATATACCTCGTGTTATGTTCACCTATAGTAACAATTATCAGATGATGATGATACAGATAAAACATTATGAGGCCTTATATGGTGGGCCATGTCGATCACCCATGTGTCAGTTATAGGTGGGTGAGGCATCTTTAGCAGGATTTTATCTCAGGTAAGAGACTTCCGGGTAGGTCTAGTTGACTCAGAAGTGGATAGATACTACATATCATCGAATGAATTCCTACACTGATCTCTATTGACAACCTCTAGAGTTTGATGTCTAGGGTTCCAGTTTTCTTATGTGTTTCAGTAATGCTGGGACATAGACAGATCGAGATATTAGTTAATCTTTAACAATGATATCTCAGGTTGTTTGAGATTCCA
The DNA here is from genome assembly GCA_963277665.1 of Viscum album. NCBI lineage: Eukaryota > Viridiplantae > Streptophyta > Magnoliopsida > Santalales > Viscaceae > Viscum > Viscum album. Next base: position 392,618,405 of record OY728151.1, on the reverse strand, counting down.
TAGAGAGTCAGGTTGGATGCTTATTGGTTGCAGTTACATCAAAGGTATCGATCCGTTCATGATGTCTTCCTTGTATCTTGGATGTGTCTCTATCTTTAGAACATAACTCATGATTTTTAGCCTAAGGATGTTGAGATATAGGTTCATGTGTTTTGTGGGGAATCTGATTTTTTATCATTGATAGGAGCATGAAGGTTCCCAAGGCATGGTCAGTACATCTAGTATGGGTCCATGCAACCATATTCATTTATAGGATGAGACATAGTAATGCGAGGCTGATGTAAAAGCTCATTGCCTTGCATTTTTTCATAGACGAATCTTGACCACCCTTTAGAGATCAATTTCGGGACCATTTTCTATAAGGTGGAATATTACAAGAACCCGAGTTTTCATATGAGGTACAAATTCCTTTTTTTAATTTTGATGCTTATTTATGGACTTGTGTAAATTCCCTTTGATGTTATGGATGTAATTGATGTATTTTGGGCATGTCTGGAGTCCCGTTCCCGATTTTCTATGTTTTTAGCCTGGTGAACAATTAGTAAAAATAGTGTTGGTTATGTTGCATGGTTTGACTAAAATATGTAAGGATGGAAAGTGGGGGTGTATAGGATACATTGTTTGAGGAAAAATTGAGAGATGTAGAACATGGTTATGTGACCAGTCTGCGGTTTCTGTAGATATTGACCACGGATTTTCGCACAGTTTCCGCATGATGTTCAAACAAAATAGGAAAACTGTGCAGGTGCCCCTTATACTACAAGAAGTTTTTCTTGGCTGTCACATGGTTTATCAAACCATGGACCCTAAACCATTCAAAAAATATAATTTTGATAATGATATTGATTTTAATTTAATTAAAATATAATTTAAAACCTAAACTCATTTCCTTTCTACTTTGAAAAATGAAGGTTCGAGATATCTTCTTCAGTGGATAAATGAGGATTTGATCCCAGTTATTCTTTAAAACCCCAATTCAAGTGTGGTTTATCTCAACAGATATCCATTGGTAATATCTATATTTCTTTTTACAAATTCTTGATTCATCAGGATATCAACTATGCTATTTATATTTAGGCTCGTATATCCTAATTTCTTATTCTTCATCCTTTCTTAATATTTCTCTTAATCCGAGTCAAATCAATACTTGATAACAGAGAAACACTCAACTAATGATCTTAGGTAAGTCTTCTATACATTTATTTTGAGTTTTGGTTCTTTATTGAGCTATTGTTCATTATTCCACTCACTATACATTATGGTGTGTCCCCTTCATGTCCTATTCTTTTTATTCCAAATAAAACCTCGTTTCATGGATCTCTCTATTCGATAAAAAAATGGTCAAACCATTTCTTTTGAATATTTTTCAAATTCAATAAATGTGGGTCAATCGTATATTTCATTATAGATCTATGTTTTAGAGTCTCATTTCCTATTCGATCCCTTTGAATTCCATATTCAAAGTAGCAATCAGATGTGTTTCTTGTAGGTATGACTTATTTATGCCTTGTTAAACCATCCATGGGATGTGTTCTCATTTTTTCATAATTAAATGGAGTTTAATTATGATAAATTTGAATTTAGGTTCTCGTTTAGGTTATGGGTTTCAACCATTGATTTATCATTATGTGTTGAATCAAATTGGTTAATTATTGAATTGATCAAATGGTTTATTTTACTCTTTGCATGGATTACTTGGTTTGTTTGGAAGTTGATTAATGAGTGGGTATACTCCTTGAATGAAAAATTTTATGAACACTAGATAATTAGTGGGTGTAATCATTAAAATCATTAAATGTTAAAGGGTGTATGGGTTGGTATACTCATTGTATGGAATTGAATATAATTGGTTACATGAGTTGGTAGACTCATGTGTTATTGAATTGTTAAATTGTATGAATGGATGAATGATTGTATATATGACATGGATGTCTCTCCATGGATCTTGAATGTGGTAGTGGATTCCTTGGGGTGATGATTCACCTTAGGTATTGATTCTATGGGATTCCTTGGGCCATTATACCCCTTGTATATGGATTGCTTGGACACACATGGGATTGTCTGGTATGACACGATCCTCAGAATCTAACCCCTGCCTATACCGAGTTTCCATCGAGACACTAATGGGACTCAACGAGGATGCCTTAGTCTTTAACACCAAGAATAATTCCCATTGTGGTATGATACAATAGTTATAATACGATGGTTGTGGAAATGTGTGTCAATAAGAGTATATGGAATGGTCGTCGTGGTTGATACATATGAATGTATGAAGAGAACATGTGGTTTCCTTCTATTTTCTATAGTTTCATCATTACAGAATATAACAATGGTTTTTTTGGGATCCTTGAGAGGCTATTTAGTACATAAATCCAGTAGTTACATGACATGGAAAACTTTAATTACCTTTCCTTATTAATATTTATTTTTCTGACATTATAGATTGTTAAATTTCACACCGTGAAATGTATATATACTAGGTAGTTTCCAACTTGGATTCTATCTCACGCCATGTTTGGTCCACCCCTGGGGAACAAAAATAAATTATATGATTACAGGTAATGATAAGGGAAGGATCACTAACACATGTTGTTGATTTACACATAGAATAAGGGGAGAATGAGACAGAGATGAGGCTCGCGATTCTATATATCAATATAACATTTTTTTTCTTTTAGATTTTGGAGACAGGTATTTCATTACATGGTTTTCTACCTCTTTTAGACATTTTCTTATACATATGAAATGTATCCCTATCATCATATATTTATGATATTGCTTTTGTAATTGTTTTTATATTCCAATCTATATAGTTTTTTACTATATGCATTTTGTATTTTCTTTCACTATTGATATGTTATTGTAATTACACTATTTTCACTCTGGTAATGAGGTCATAGTCTCCCCACTAACACAACCAGACCCTCATTACTAGTCAGTAGCCTCTAGCATTTGGGGTGATGTGCTTGAGGCCATGTAGCCAACTAGCCTTGGGTAACTTTTGAGTGGCATTAGGGTATGGGATGATACTACATCTTAAAAAGTGAATTGTACATGAGTTTATATTTCAATTTAAAATAAAACCTATAATGTACACATTTGAAAATGAAATTAAATTAATATCTGATTTTTTTATAAGGAGTAATATAAAAACTATTCCTATTAAAAGCATAATTTTTTTAACATCATTAAGATGTGAATCTTTCAGTTTAATTAAAATATTTAACAAAAAAAATAAACATAATTGAAGTCCTATTAGAATTAAGATATAAAAACTACAAAAAATAACCCTATATAACTTTTTAAAAGTTATTATCAATAAGTTTTACAGCTTCATCCAAGTCATGTTTTATATTAGTAAACATGGTATTTTTATACATATTTCAATTTTAATGTCAACAACTTTTTAATTAATCAATAATATAATTTTTTTATTAAAATAATATCCAATAGTATGTTAGATAAATTTGAAAAATGAGAAAGAAATTTAAATCTCCCACTATACTCTTTTCAAAATCACTTTTTATAAGTTTTTCTAATTAATCACAATTCTTTTATTATTTGAAAGAAATATAACATCTTTTACATAAATGTTTACCAAAAAAACATTCATAAAAAAATTAAATTAAAAAATAGGATCTAACAACCCTACCGAAATGACATTTTCAAAAGGAAAGAAAATGAATTTTCATACCTAGCCTTTGGAGTGTGTTTAAGGATATATATAGTTTTTGTATGTTTGAAAAGAGGTTCTGGTATATTATATTTATGAAAACCTTGAGGTTTTTCAAAATATATTTCCTCTATAAAATTACAATTTTGAAATAAATATTTTACATCCATCTGATATAATTTAAAATTTATATTAGATGCATAAGGTTATAGAAATATAATAGATTCTAGTACAGAAACTAGTGAATTATTTTTTATAATATATTCCTTACTTTTAATTGTATCCTTTAGAAACTATTCCATCCATATTTATAGTGATTATTCCTTGATCATATTTCATTGTTCTAAAGACCCATTTTTTCCTATTACTTGATGGTTTAAGGTCCTATTAATAAATTCACAAACTTTATTTCTCTTAAATTGGTTTCGTTTTTCCTACATGGATATTACCTAACTTTCATCCTATAAGGATTAAGCTATAGATTTAGGTTCAAATTGGGAAATAAATGAAGAGATATTAGATAGGTTTCCTGTATTCCTTTTATTCTAAGATGAGTATCTCGGTTTACTATAATGGTCTTTATGTATGGTCATATAGGGTTCTAGGTTGTCTATGTAAGACACTTCTAGGTTCAAAATTTTCATGATATCTTGAACTAGATTGATTCTCATCATTTTGTATTTTAATTTTAAAAACGTATATATATGATTTATTTCTCAGTTTATTAAAAGTATTAGTAATTTTTAATGTTTTGAATTCATTGTGATCAAAAGAATCACATTCATAAAACTTCACTTAACCATATTCTTCAATTGCAATTGAATTTTTATTATATTATTTAATATATTTATATGTTATAAAATATCATTGAAAGATTCATTATAATCATTTAGATAACACTTACCATGTTTTTCCGTAGTATTCATGATATACACCTTGCGTCCAAAAACATTAATATATCAAAATTTAGGTTTTTTGTTATTCCATAACTCATAAGATAAATTTTTAATAGAGGATATAATTAACACTCTATTCATGATAAGGAATGTTTTACTCATAAATTTATCCAAATAATTGGTAATAATATTATATTCATTCAATGTATTTCATTCCTTTTCTTGAATAATATTAGATATTGTATCTATAGTTCCTTTTTTTGGAGGTGGTATTAGAACATTGAATATATGTTTACTATATAAGTATGGGAAAAATAATTAAATTTTTTATTCTATAACACTTCTCTATGATCACTGCATAATGAATTTATTTTTAATTTTATTTTATTTTGATCAATTCATAAAAAAATATTCAAAAACAGAAAATGCCTCTCTTTCAAATTTTAAGAAATATACCCAAGTAAATCAGAAGAAATAATCAACTAAAAAAATCATAAATCTTCAATCCAATAATTATACTGTTGATAATCTAAAAAATCTATGTTAATAAATTTTAAAGATGAAATTTTTTTCCTATTTTTCATGTATCAATAAGTCTATTCTAGTAAATTTCATACTGGACGGATTACAATCTAAATGTTTCATAAATAACTTATATAGAGGGAATATCTTTAGAATATAATTTAATGTCCAAGGTATTAGAATTTTCAATTCTAAGTTATCTAAATTTTCGCAATTTATCTTTACAAATAGATTAAGAATTATTAGAAAAAACAACTGAAAATATATCATCAATGAGTTGATAAATAGTTATCATATTGAAATTTATCCCTTGAATATTGAAAACATTGCTGAATAAGATTTATTTTGGATCACTTTAATATCTAAATCCAATTATACATCCATTATCATTTCCATAAATAGTGACCAAGCCTCCATCAACATATGACATTTTATAGAATTTTGAAAATAATCTACTCATTTTCCTTGAGAATACACCACCTATATACCATATTTCAATTTTTCTTATGATTTTTAATAACAAAAACATCAAATAAAAGATTTATTTGGTATCCTAATTATCTGGGTATAATTGTATCAGCAAGAAAGTATTTTGGAATGTTGACCTGGTTAATTTTTCTATAAATTCTGTAACTAACATTAGATACAATTCTAGAGGTATATTTATTATTAATACTAATGATATGTGGATTAACCATGAAAAAGTATTATCATATTAACCATTAATTTAAAAATAAATTCATCTAAAATTATAAATTATATTATTTATTGAACTAGGAACAAAATAATTTTTACACAATTCTATCTATCATAATTTTTTCTAATATAATATTTTTCTTTTTTCAAAACATTACTTCCTAGAATATGATTTAATGATTTCTCTTTCATAGTTAATATAGCATCCTTATATTTAAATGATTTAACTCATGCCTATAGATCCTTATTTATAGTTTCATGCACGGTGCAGTTTGAATCATATTTGCATAATTTTTCTTTTAGTCCCAAGTGTTGTTATATCCCATAATATTTTTTAATTATAATATAATTATTATTATTATTTAATGATTTATGATTTTTATTATTCTTCATATTTATCATCAATAATATATCATTATGAAGACAATTCCCTATCAGAACAATTTTGAGAACCAAAAAAAAGAATAATAGGATTGTACCACTTCATTATTAGATATAAAGAACATGTTATATTTTAGAGTATATTCCTCTTATTCTATGTATGAAGTGATGTTGGAGTCTTTAGAAACACTTAATCAAGACTTTATCAACTATTCCTCTTTGTTCTCATAATCATCATTTATTTGGTACGTCTTTTCATTATTTTCAAATCATTACCATTCCACTTTTATCTATGGGAAATCTAGTATGATATTCCCCATCTATTTAAAATCATAGTATCTCAATTATTTGATTATATGAATATTTTTCTTGAAATAATTTATACACTTATTGATGTATTTTTTTTATACTTCAAAATTTTACTAAATCTTATGGCTTGAGGTTCAAATTCTATTCAAGAATCTGTACATTCTAAATTATTTTAGGATATATCATCCTCCTTGGATTTCTATTCATTTTTTAGAGTATTAAATTTAAGAGATGTGTTATAACTTTTTATAATTCAATTTAATTCAACTTAAACATGAATTTCATCATCATACATCATTAATGTAAAAATAAGTTCTTTCATTGTTATAGGTGTGTATTATCTGATATTAGTAGAGATCTCATTCAAGTTATAGGGAAATAATATAAGATCTTTTAAGGATTAATCAAGTAATATAATTGGATCTCCCAAGGTAGAAACACATTAGAATATTTCATTCAATGTTCCCTTCATTGGATTAATTATTTCCTCATCATACATCCTGAAGATACAAAATTCTAATTTTTCATGTTTTAACTTAAATCTCTAACATTGTTAGTCCTCTTATATAAAACTACAATTTTCGACCACATATTAATGGATGTAGCACATTATGTTACATGATTAAATTCATTTGGACCTATTAAACATATTACATAATTAATTTATTTTGAGTTTACATAATATTCATCATCCTTTTTAGCATCCCACTTTTTTAGTTCTATTAGAATTTCATAAGGTTTGAAAATATTCTAATATAATTTGAAACCATGATTCTTCCAATAGATTATCATTATTTCTTTCTAGCATCCAAAATTTTCTGCATTGAAATATGGTACTCTAACCATTGAAGTTACTTCTTTAAATTCAACCACATACATTTTCCTTTGTATATACCTTTGACTTAAGGTTGTCAGAGAGTAACTGATTTCTTCAAAAGCACTACATTTATACCAATTATTGGTTGGAATAAACATGAATACACATGAGGGGTGGTGAGCTTTATCCTTTTTAAAACACTATAGTAAATTAAAATTAACCCCCCTTTGTGGTTCTAATGGAAATGTGGTACTCATATCTTGAAATAGATATAGTTACAGAAAATAAATATGAAAATAAAATAATAAAATTATAAATTGTTTTAGGAGATAATTATCTCCTAGTTCACTCCACCAACACTCTCTTTACAATCTTGGTTATTTTCACAAAATAAGTTCATTTATTAGGGACCACTAAAATTTATTTTTGGAAGCTGAGAGCTTAAAAAAATCAGTTTCTTTTATAGGTAAACATAATATTGATCATTTAGTTTGACACACTGACACTCTAATAAAAAAGGAGAAGATTCATTATTTAAAGCAGGTTCATCACACAGTTTATTCAAAAACTGAAAGATGATAAGATATTATGAATAATCTATAAATAATATTTGAAGAAAACCGCTTATGATTAATATATGATCCATATATTTAGAAAATATTAAAAAAACACACAACAACAAAAATAAGAACTATTATTGTTGTAGTATGATAAATACATTGGAAGTTTCACTACTACAAATATGGCTTTTATCAGCGCTAAAAATGGCCATTAACAACGCTAGAAAAAGTGCTGATAATGCTGGAGAAGATAAGGGGGTTTCCTTTTATCATCACTCCAAAAAGTGTTCATAAAGACCCATTTTATCAGCGCTTTTTTTAGCGGTGATAAAAATTAAAAAAAATTAAAAAAATTTAAAAAATAAAAAAAATACTAACAATCTCGTCGGGGGGGGGGGATTTTAACAGTGCTTGAGCCCCCCTTTATCAGCACTTTCCCACACATCCAGCGCCCGCCCGCACCACCTACACCCTTTATCAGCACTAGCCCTTTAAATCACCCTTGCGTGCGTGCCCTTTCCTCCGCCCGGATTTGATCACGAGACCTCCCTCATGCGCACCTAAAGCCTTTGCCACTACCCTATATTGATTTGTTCTCTTATTCATGATATATCTATTTATATATATATATATATATATTTCGTTATATTTATTCATACAGTAATATATATTTATATTAATATATATATTTATATTAATATATATATATATAGTTATATTAATATATATATATCGTTATATTTATATATATACATATAGTTATATTAATATATATATAGTTATATTTATATATAGTAGTTATATAAATATTAATATATTGGTATTTTAAATAAAATGGATATTAGTTATTATTTTGATAAATCTAGTATATTTTATATGTAAATATGTTTAATTATTTATTTAAAAAAATTAATTTTTAGGAGTCAATATATAAAAAATATGTACATATAGTTATATATTTGATTATAAATAGTAGTGCATTATAAAAAATGATATAATTTCAAAGGAATAATATCAATATGAATGTAATACCTTGGAATAAATTCAGTCACTACCAAAAACATCCAATAATATCCCCTTAAACGAGGCTGAAAATCCACAAAATTTTAAAAAATCTAGGTACCCCGAATAAAAACTCGGTTTTTGAGGCCTTCTGGGCCTCTTTTGTCCTCAAAAAACTCTCAACCGGGGCTTCTCCTAATCATATCAACATAGATCTCGTCGCAGGCTTCGATTTTATATGTGGTACAGCTCAAACGGACGCCCGGATCAAAAGTTATGACCGTTTGAAGTTTGAGTTGCGTTTTCAACATATTTTGGATCTTTTCTTAATCTTTTAAATTTTTTTATTCTTAAAATCGTTATTGAATGACTATTACTCCATAATAATTATCAAATTATTAATTAAAAATATTTTTTAAATTTTTTATGAATCCATTTTCACTAAATATTTTATATATTTAGTATATTTAGTGTAAATGTACATTTATACTTATCTAAAACATAATTAAAAATTATATATTATATTTATATCCATTTAACTATATAACAATATTTATATATTAATATATTTTTTTAATTTTTTTTGAAGTTGAACCTTTATCAGTGCTAAAAAAAGAGCTGATAAAGGGGTGGCACTGGCCTTGCCTAGTTTTGTGGTATTGTTGATAATAATGTATATCTCTAAAGTAAAGTCCTTTAGAAATTTTTTGAAAAATGAACAAAAATAATAGATCAAAGCATGTATTTCACCAATTCTTATCTCATAAAAAATAAATATAGATGATTTGATTCAATTGATATAAATTTATCTTATATTAAAAATGAATCTAATTAAAACCATTTTAGAATATTTGATCATCAATATTCATGAAAAATTATATAATTTTGATGGATTATATTTAATCATGTTGAAAATTTAATATACATTTTCTTATTTTAATACATCATAACATAGTAAACGTTTTGAGAATAAATAATACTTGATTTGATCTTATCCAAAAAATATCTGTAAATATCATTAGATAAATATCTATATCCAACTAACCACTGCGTGTGAAATTTAAATTTTAATTCCCATAAAAAACAGCGACTTCTTTAATAAATATGAAATATTTAATCCATTTATTAAAATATTTCAATAAGCCTTTGAACAATTTTTATTGAGATTTTTATTCATGTGAAACTGATTTTTGAAATCTCAGGAAGTATCTTGAATTGAAATTTCTAGAATGACTTTATAAAATGTAGGGATTAATCCACACAATATATAAATAAAATTACAATTCATAACACACTATGAATTCCAAACATTGGGATAACTAACCAAACATTTCATAGTATAAAATTGGTTTATTTACATGAATTTGGTTCAAAGTTCCAATGTTTTACTTAAACATGTCGTACATGAGCAGTGTTCTTAACTAAAAGTTAGTTCTCCAAAACATACATTCTCTACAAATATAGGGTTTGGAAAAGTGACTTCAAACACTTTAAAAAATTCTAGAACACTTAGAAAAACATCAACCCAAAAAATTTAAAATAAAATAAATATCTCATGAAATATAATCCTTAAATTCAATGAAAGTATCTTTATTATAAAAATAGAGGAGGGTATTTTTTAACATTAAAAATTATAAATTAAGAAAAAAAATTGATGAACATATTACCGATATTTATCTTATAAAAATCCTTCCAAAATATCTACTCAAATTCCAAATCCACATCCTAGAGGTTCTTATATTCTTAAAAGAACAAATCAAGGGACAATAATATATATATTCAAAGGAGGATTCTCAAAGAAGTGGTATATGTTCTTACTAATCTTTTTTAGGTTGATTTATTCTTATAACTCCTATACCTATTTTATAACTCTATCAGAATGATTACATAAATATATTAACTATAATGAAATATATTATGTAATGGTAAAAACATTTTACATATCCCATATATCTAATGAAAAAGAAAAAAAGATCTCATGTGTTTGTATGAACTATTATCTCCATGAAATGATGTACATTATTTTTCATCACATTTTCTCTTAGATGGTTATATAGATGAATTTAATATATATATATATATATATTATTTCTATACGATAAATAATATTATTTATATATAATATATTATCTTCTTTCTTATCCTTCAATCCAATGTAAAAAGATAACATTGCTCGTAAATAGGTGTGAATTACCACATCAGGAAAGAAATCTGAGTCATTTTTCATTTCTATATTACATGGATGGTGGTTAGGATATGTGTAATGAATATATATATATATATAAGTATTATTATATTTATAATATAATCATTATTCAATAAAATTGAATTATAATTTATCTTTATTTCATTCCATCCACTTAAAAATGGAAACGTCACTCATGTTTACCTACAAACAACTGTCTCCATGAAGTGATGTCATCATTTATTTTTCACTACTACAAATAAATAATGGTTGAAATGGTGTATATTATGAATAAATATTATATTTATGATATTATTGAGATTTTTTAGTTGATAAAACCATGACCATGTGGAAGAATTCAAACTATCAATCCAAAACCTTCTTGGAAAATGGGCCTATTTTAACCTAGATAATGATTTTAATGAATAAAATTAAAGAAAATGTTAATTAGAAAATATAATTGATATATATATATATATATAGTAATATATATTTGGATATGGTTCTGTTATACATGTAGAATAAAACTAAATTTATTATAGGTGAGGCTTGAACATTAAGATGAACGGATGGATTTCAGGTAATGGATTTATGTTAGAATCTCTTTTTGTTTTGGAATTATCTATGTTAAGTATTCATTTACTAAAATTATAAAAATTTTATCCTTTAAACCACATATATTTAATTCTCTTATGTTTATTTCTGTGTTTTTCATGTTTTTTTATATTTTCATCTCTTTTTTACGTAAAATGACTAAGCCAATTTTTTCATAAGAAGCCTACCTTATTTCACTTTTTAGCAAGGTATATTTCTCCTCCATATCCATTTTCTCTAAAATGATTGTTTGAATTAATTTTAAATAATTCTTTACAGAATTTATGTAGTTTTAATGGATTTTTCTTATCATTTACCAAATGATGTACTTGTTTATTTTTACTAAAAATGTCAATGAAATATTTTTTTAACATATACGACATGTACAACTTTTCCCACTATCAGGACCGATAATTGTATTGAAGATTAATTTCGATGTTCTCATGTTTTTCTTCAAAAAAAATAATTTTTTTGATATTATATTAATTTATGTTTTTAAAATGTTATAGAAATAAATGGGATGGTTTCACTTGATTTTAAAAACATATTTTTAAAGATTTTATAAAAGATATCTTTTATCTATTTTAACATTTTTTATAAATATGATCATTAAATGGGACACATTTATTTTTGATTTTTTAATGAAGATATAATTATATAATTCATGAAATTATAATTCCATCAACTTTGTTCTCTCTAGATGTCTTATGATTTTTTTATGATCAGATGTTTATGAATCCTATATAATTTCAAAAAAAAATTATATGATGGTATCATGAATGTTTTATGATCATATTTAATTCCTATGTATGTTTTTATTATGTCATATGTGATCTTGGGATTATATTTAATTCTAATGTATTAGGTAAATATATATATCTCATGATATAATTTTTACTGAAATGGGTTGTAAAACCAGTTCAATTAGAGACTTTTCTATTACAATAGTCTTGGGAGTGAGAATTGAATAAGGAAATGATGGAAAAAAGCGAGAATAAAATCCACTATGAGTGTATTGGAAGTTATCATTGACTAGAGATATGATTTTATATGATTATTAATGTGTCATAAAACACTTATGACATATTATAATTCTTTTGAAAAGATATCAGGACTCACAATTTATTTATGATGATTCCATACTCTTATAACTCAAGACTTTTCAAATGATAAATCATTACATAGTGACTGATGTTTTATGATCTATGGAAGATTCAGTATGATAATTATATGATATAATCATGATATCATATCCATTTTATTATCTTATTCATTCACATGATCATCAATTCATTTGTCATATGTTTTCCCTTACGAGGAATATGAGGCCACCCTTTCGTATGTTTCCTTTATAGAGTTTATAGAGGAAGATTTTAAATAGGGTATTTATAAGAAATCTGTGATGTACTGACCTCGGTGACAGTTAATGTAACCCTAAAGATGGTTCGCCACATGGACTCATGCACACCTTCCTATACACTAGAGGCCACTAATTGGTAATGAGGTCCCATGGTGGGTCTATGTAGTGACTATGACTTCATTACCTAAGTGTATAAAAATAGAAATATAATAACACTAAAATAGAATAAGTAGTATAATGAATGAACAGCTGGATGCTGAAGATTAAGATCAACTTACAAGAAAATAATAATAATAATATTCGATAATATAAAAAATTATTCGGATACCCATCATGTCTCTACAAAACAATAAAATAGGTACATCTGGAAGCAGGAAGTAGATGCTACAAAAAACTTATAAAATAAATAACAAACTATCAAGAATATTGAGGATTGGCTTAGTCTTCTATGAACAAGCTCTGTCCTAAATAAATGAATCAATATCATGTTTCCAAAGTGGTACACATCCCAATATCAATGCCTACATACATATAATCTACCCAGAAACCAATGGCGGCCTGAATAGGATGTGAGATAAATCTCAGCAGGCCACCACAAATGGAATATATACCACTCAATCTTTATAATATATAATAATAGTGTGCTGGAATATATATATATATATATATGTAAATTAATACATTAATGAAAATACCCAGATACATGTTTCATACACAATTACAGCGTGAACATATAATCATCTAATTAATTATTTTACAATTTATAATAAGTTATGTAAGAGGATTGAAGGTATGACCAAGGTATACTATGATAGTAAAAATAAAAATAAAAATAGTAATAGGGGATCCAAGGTAATAGCCAAGACATCCTCTATGAAGATAATAATAAAGGGGATCCAAGGTAATAATCACGACATACTTGACCTCATGGTTCGATCCAACTCAGTAATAATATAAAGCCAATATTTATGGGATTTTAGTGTAATCCATGGGGAATATTCCAAGGAATTAATCCATGATAATGATTCTAACTGATTCCATAGATCTCTTTCAAGGTAATCTTTGTCTAAGAAATTATTGGGCCCAATGGGTGTATCCCTGGTTCCACATGTATGAAGATGTCAAGATGGATCCAAGGAGTGTATCCATGGAATCCAAATCCTTATCAGATAGTGAAGGGTTCATACAACATCTTTTTGGGAATACAATGATAGATAAGTACAATGTTTGAAGGTGATTATTACCCTTAGAAATTGTTATCCTTGAATTGGAATGGTTCCCTCTGAGTGATCAAGTTATTTTTTCTAGAATCTAATTGTAGATGAAGTTTGAGCAGTCCTATAAAAATTAATAGGTCCATATGAAATAGTCACCGTATACTTGATTCATTATATGGATTATTCCATGTAATACTCATCCCATTTTATAATTTAATGGTTTAATTTCACTACCTTTCATTTGTAGGATGAGGTATAATATAGACATGATACCATTTGTTACATTAATTCCATAATCAATTTTTTTAGTTTAATCCTTTACCTGTCATAAACATGAAAATGTGGGATAAATATGAGAAAACATATTCAAATCTATTTTAACTACAAGGTCATGTAATATTTATAAGTATACATTCTATTTAACATTTAAAAATTTATTAAACTGATTTAAACACTCATCGTTTTAGAGTAAAGTCAAATCACACTTGGACGGTGGTGCATATAGTTATAAAAAACCAATAATAGGCATAAAAAAGGAACCCTTCATGGGATGGTCATCATTGAGGTCAAAACCTCCAATGATGATGTACACATATAGAACATTCTCTTGAATATGAGCATGATGATTATTAGTATGAAATATTAATTAAATAAGAGACACCTAATGAAATTAGGGTACACAAAATTATGGATGTTTATAAAATGGAGAGACTTGAGGGATGAGTCATAGACTGCTTACCTTGTGTAGATATCACTCTCCCTATATAGTACCAGTCATTAGTTTGGCCGAGACCTAAATAAATCATAATTACGGATCAACACACTAAAAATAAAGCATATGATCCAACATTAAAATAGTTTTTTCTTTGGAAATACAATGAAGAACAAATCAGGATGAATTGAGTACCTAATGATTCGCATCCAGGGAGATCAACAGGGATCACATCATTCTACAGATAAAGGGGTTATTGTTGAGCCTTGGCGGAGGGAGTTTGAGAGCTTCACAAGGGAGGGAGGAGCTCCAGTATATCTATTGGAGGAAAGGGGAAAATAAATCATAAGTTAAAAATTTATTTAAGGTAAAAATGGTTATTTCATCCTATATATCTAGGTCACATGGTTTGGTCACCCGTTTGTCTAAACTGTGTGCCAATAGTTTTCCATAGGATTCTTAATGAGAGACCCCAAATAGTTTCGTTTGCATAGTTTTACTAACCATGTGAAAACTGTGTTTCACACTATGCCACATTTTCTTATGATACATGAAAAGGCATACAAACCATGGTGCATGATTTGGGAAAGTCGTGTGCCCTTCTTTGACTTCTATCCATCCTCGAACGATTAGAAAAAACCTTGAAGAATGGTTCTCCTTGTTATTATTAACCATGTGTCCCAATCATTTTGCACACCAATCAGGGTCTCAATCTTTGAAAAATCCCATGAAACTCATTGAAACCCATGAACACATTTTGATTCCATATTAGGTCCAAAAAAGTGTTAAACCAAAATTTAAAAGATCCACACCTGATAGAAAAACTGGGTTCTTACTGTCTTACCCACATAATGGAACTCGTCCCTGAGTTCACCTTCCAATTGTTGAGAAACACTTTTAGAGATTAAATATGACCACTAAGCATGTAAGTCAACCTACCAGTCCCTGGCCTCATCATTAAAACATCCATAATACCATAGCACACATAATTAAGTGATATACTAGCCTTGGAGAGACTTTTTTTCACCATTAAACTATGTATACATGATACTCCTCAATAGAAGCATCAACATTTAAATCAAAATCCTTGGGAAAAAATTTATGAGATGGGTCTTCGTGATAATGGTGAATCTGTGACACGTTAAAGACATCTTGCAGGGCATGGTACCTCCAAGGTAACAGTAACAAATTTTTTACATACATGACTTTTCAATAATCTCAAATGACAAGAAAAATAATAGTGACAGATTCCCATGCCATTGTATCTATCTATTCTCATACATAGTCCCTAAACTCAAACTCTAGAGTTCATCGATGGAAATCAGCATAGTATTTCTGTCTATACCAATTAGTAGACATATGATTCCAAGTCAACTCAACCTACTATAAAGTCTCATGAGTGAGATGAGGACCTAGTAGAACTGACTCTCTTATATCTAACCAAAACATGGGTGAATGGAATGGTCAACTATAATGGGCCTCAAAAGGAGAAATTTGAATCATCACCTAAAAGAAATTATTATAAGAGAACATGATGTGATAGGTATTATTTTCCCAAGAACTATTAAAATAAAGGATTAATTCCAAGATAATATCCTCTAAAATGTGTGACATCCATTTTTTATAGATATCAGTTAGAGGGTGAAAATATGTTCTCAAAAGCACCGGTGTACCCATAACATTCTGTAACACTTGTTATCACCACAATATAAAAAATATTCCCTATCTGAAATGATAGGATATGGGACCCCATGTAGTTGTATCATCTCATGGAAAAATATTCTTCCTATTTCATCAACTAATAATGTTTCATAGATATAAAGGAATTGGGTTACGTTCATTAGTCAATCCACAACTACCCAAACTACTTCGTTGCCTCGAGGTGACCTTAGTAAGCCGAATGAAAAGTCCATATAAAATATTCCCATTCCCATTTATTGATTTTAAATGGATATAAGAATACTATAGGTTACAAGTTCTCCACATTCACCTACTAGCAGGGAGGACACCTAGTGACAAAACCTTTTATCTATCATTTCATACAAGGACAACAATACTACTATTGCATATCTTGATTAATATTGTTGATTCTGAGATGAACATCCCACTTAGAAGAGTGGGACTCGAGAATCAGTTCCTCTATCTTATTTATAGGAACATAGACATGTCCATGTATATGTATGATGTTTTTTTCAACCACAAACTAATTCAATGTTCATCGATCACATGAAATAATCCCCTAGAGAAGCAAGACTTCATGATCTGAAAACTACATTCTCATTACCCTATCAATGAGGGAAGACGTAACTGTTAAGGATGGGGGATAAGACTGCTTGTTTCTATCACAAAACATAAAATTCTTCTTAGAAAATAGTTCCATTAATCTCCATTCATCATTGACTTCTTGTATGGAAAGTACTAGTGTTTTTGACTCAACAGATTTGATACAACATTTCCCTTTACAAACATTTAGGCAAGAACACAATAAAACGAATGAAGATATTTGACTCATCTTCACAATATTATATTCAATTAATTTATATAAATATATATTTGAGTGTCTTGTGGTATTGATACTCTACAATGTGCACACCCATTAGATTGTGTCTTTAACAGCGTAAGGCATGAATAATTGATTCTAGATTCAGTTCATGTGTAATGATGTTTCTCTCTAGAGGCAATAACTACTGAGATCCACAAACAATGAATTTATCCTCTTGTATCAGTACTACTCCTAGTTTGATGATTTATGCATCAGAGAACACTATATAGCCTTTGTGAGGCTATGGTAGAATCAAAATCTATGTCGAGACAAGCCTTCCTTTTAGCTCTAGAAGGGATTCATCACATGATTATAACCAAATGAACTTCACATCCTTCTTTATAAGACATTTAATAGGGGAAGTAGGAAATGATAATTTAGTTTTAAAATGATATAAATATCCATCAAGCCCCAATAAACTATATATATCAAACACTTTCTTGGGATGATCCTAAAAAACTATAGAACTCACCTTCTCTTGGTCAAAAGATACTCCTTATTATGAGATAATATGACCCAATAAGTATACATTCTCAATCCATAAGTGGCACTCAGCTAGATCAACATATATTTGATGCACTATCAGTGTACATTGAAAGATATAAAGATGTCATTAATTGTTGTTATGAGTTTGAAAATACATAAATATGTTCTCAAAAAAGACCAAGACAAAGGAATCTAGATAGGTGTGGAAAACCCTATTCATCAAATCAATGAAAATGGAAAGTAAATTTGTAAAATTTAATTGAATAAATATATAATAATAAATATAATACCTACTATAAATAATTGCATGAGTTTCATCTAAAGGACCAACTCATACATGATAATATCCGAGTCTCGGGTCAATGTTCAAGAATACCCTATCTTTTCAAAGTTAGTCAATGGTATCATCTCTTTGAGTCATTGGATACTAGTTCTTAATGATAATCTAGTTTAACCACTGATAATCCATGCATATCTCAATGGTCCTATATTATTTCTTTGTGAAAAGCATGGGTGAACCCAAGGAGGAAGTATTGGATTTGATAATGCCTTTAAACTTCAGATCCTATAACTATCTCTTTGAATCTTGGAGCTCAGTAGGTGAATCCTATATAGATGAATGGACATTGGATATTCTCGTAGAACGAACTCAACTATAAAATCTACCTTTATATTAGGGTTTTTGTTGGAATATTTTCTAGGAAAGAAATCCCTAAAATGATCTACTATACTAAGCTAATGCATCAAGTGTATTATTTTCTCTTCCATAGAGAGACTCATAATCTAGGAAGTCACTCCAACTAGCCCATGATTCCCTATTCTAGTTCTACTATATTGGACAAACCACTCACCCTTTTGGAAATATCATAATACCAATTTTTTTACAATTGACACCATGTGGTTACAGAAGTCCACATTAGTGTGATATAGAACCAACCAATCTGTCCTAATAATGAAATTGACTATCATCATCTCGAGGAAAAAGAGGTACCATAAGAAGGGATAACTATATATTTTAAGGGGACATTCCATGTATTGGTGTATACCCTCAGACCCTAGACCCAATGTTGTATCCATGGTCATAAAATCACAATAATACTGAATTTCTCACCGAGGACATTCCATAGTCGACAAAAAGATTAAGTATTTCTAATAAACTATAACGACTAAGTTAGATACAATATTGGAGGCTATTATAATAGTACCTTGTACTAGAGACGGTCATTCACTCTGATCGATTGGTATTGGTTGTAATATATGAAACTGCCCTAATTCACAACCCTATGACACTACAGGACTACCCTAAGAAATCATGTTGTCCGGTCAGTTGTAATTAGGATTTTAGCTACCACTGCCACAATCTCATCATCTGCCAGTATTGTTGGGGCTATTCCACCCCCCACCTACCATTGTGTAAAATATCATCCCCTGAATATAGAGCCAATGATAATCCTATACCACTATAACTATATGTAAATGATTAAAAAAATCTATGAAGATGACCCATACAGCTCTATGTGTGGCACTCAAGAGGTTCTCTATCACAATAAAGCTTCAAATGCCACTATCATCCACACTAATGGAATATAACATAGTTTCCAGAGTGGTTACTTTGACCATCACTAATATGAATATAATCTTCGATGGAATTCCATATACTACCGAGTTAACTACTTCCCTTCCTTGAAATAAAACTTATATTCCCAGAACAATATCCTTCCTAAATTTTGTTCATAATGATAAGATCTGGATTAAAGATTCAGAAAAAAGTAGGTAGGTGAAATACATTCACCTATGTATGGATGGAATACTGGATCCCATCCTCGTAATGTCTAGAACGTGAAATCTCATCACTTTATAGAAGCAGTGCAATGTGAGGTAACTTAGTAAAAAGTATTTAATAGTCCAGGAATGACATAGCACCCTAATCCAAGTGTATTAACTCTCTATCTTGGTCAACTATTAGCATCTAAGGATTGATGTGATTATAAAAAGAAGTGTGAATGTCTTCCCAGACCATGCCCTGATGAAGATCAACCTTGGTAATCACATCCCACTAGTTCTTGACTAAATCAAAAAGAATATATGTATCATGATTGACCCTTTTCTCTGGAGGTTTTTCTAGATTCTCAAATGTAAATAGAGTGGACTCTATCTAGTATGTAGCAACCTATGGACCGAAGTCCCTGAAAATATGGGAGTATGCTACTTTGTAACTCAAGAGACAAATCAAATCTCATAGGTTCAAGTCATGGAGCACACTGCATGGACTGCATCAGAGGCATGAAATTATAATGAAGCTGAGTGTCAGTTCTTAGTTCGTGTATAACAGGTAGTGTGTCATGTGGTACTCTTAGTGGTTGTATTAAAAGATCAAGTCCCACCATCTCAAGAGGGTGGTTGTCACAACCCTCTGGGTGCAAGACATGTGGACATCGTGGTGGAATTATTCTCAAAATTCCATGAACATGCCTCAGATCATGATTCAAGAGAAGATATAAGCACTAGAATAAGTAGATCATAAGGATAAGGGATCACTACCCATGTTACTACCCCAAATACAAACTACGAAATCCATGGTATTTGTATGTTCTCATGTATAATATATTGGTGTGACAATAAGTGATACATAAATCATACTTTTCCTCTTCATTTTATGGTAACCAATTTATTTTTATAAGTCATGATTTAGATTTAGTATTTTCATTTCCTTTTATAATTTTTATAAGGTTGAATAAATAGATTTATATTCCTAGTTATTATGTTCTCGTACACATTATCACTAAAATAAACACCCATACAATTTATTTTTAAAAGCATATACATTTGGTCCTAGAATGTAATGGGTAATATACTATTAATTGACTTAGTAAATTACACATTCTAACCCATGAGGTCTCATACACCTCACGAATTGAAATTTTAAATCACTCAATTGCATCGAGGAGTTTCCCATGTATCCCTAGGTACAAAGTTATCATGGGTAAGACTAGTTATTTAAGATTACATCATCAATATATATAAGAAAACACAATTTAGATTTATGAAGACACCTTACATATCCAAATACCTAACCTATATAAGAAATTAGAAGCATTTTAATATATAAAAAACCATGGAACACTCAACAATCACAGGAAACATAAGCAATGAAAGTAGTGAAATCCAGTTATATGGAATGGAATATGAATAGAACATAAATTACAGGTTCCTATAATGATTCATGATTGATTATTTCTTTCCCTCATCTCACCAAGCTAAGGATATAATTAAATCCTCAATCATAGTCATATTAAAATCAAAATTCATGTGCATTAACTAATAGTGAATGTGTATCAACTATAAAGGGTGAAATACATACCAACATTCCTTATTATAGGAAACTCATTCCTTACACCAAATACGATTTATCTAATCCAAATCATGACTTAAAACCATGTTCCAAGAATTCCTACTATCCTATCTATTATCTCAAAATAGTAATGTAACAAAAAGAACTGCTCTTATACCACATTGTGACATCCTGACCTGGGTCCACTTAATGTTTCCCCAAATATAGTTGCCAGTATTGCCTTAAGCTTTCCTCTTTATACGCCAGAGGATTCTATCTATCTGTAAGGGAATATGGGGTGTCAGTGTGGATATTATTCCCTCATTACCAGAGTGTATCATAGAGGATACATAATAGGAGATAAAGAGTATAAGTAAAATAATGGTTAAAAATATGATCAGGAAGATATGTATAAATATCAAATTAGTAAATAAAAAAAATAGAAACTAAATCATAGACAAAATTATGATGATACATGTCATGTCACTAAAAAACTGAAAAAATATACATGGATGTAGGAAATATATAAAATAGAAAATAGACAAAGAAACTAGAAACTATCCAGCATCTTGAATGCCAGATCATTCACATACTACCAAGCTTCATCCTAATGCATGAGATCAATATCTGGTGTCAAAGGTGGTATTCTTCCCCTAATCAATAACTACATATATATAATCTACCTAGGTACCAATGGTGACCTAGATAGGGTGTGAAATAATTCTCAATAGGCCACCACCAATGGCATATATACCATCTAGTCTATGTCATATAAATAGATGGTGTGTAGGCACACACACACACAAATATATATATGTAAATTAGTACAGTAATATAAATATCATGATACCTAATTATGCTTTAGCTAGTGTCTTAACATGTTCTCATATAATTAATTTTGTTCCAGTTTATAATAACTAAATTAATAGGATCCATTTTATGACCAAGACATCCTATAATAATAATAATAATAATAATAATAATAATAATAATAATAGAGTATCCAAGGTAACAACTAAGTCATCCATGATGATGATAAAAATGAAGAGGATGCTTGGTAATAACCAAGGAATCCTTAACAATGGGATTTAAGAAAACTCAATAATAATTTGTGGCCTAGATATAAGGTGTTGAAGTGTAATACAAGGGGGGTCGCCCAAGGAATTATTCATTAGTAATGAATTTAATAGATTCTAAGGATATCTTTGAAGGTAATCATAGGCTAATCAATAACATGGCCCAATGGTTGTATATATAGCGCCACATGTCCAAAGACATCAAGCAACATCAAAAGATTGTATCCATGACATCCTAATATCTGAATGATAGTTATGTGAGACAACAACATCTTATAAAACATACACAAATAGGCATGTACCAGGTTCTAATGTGGGTATCCCCCTTGGAAAATAGCATCCTTCAATTGGAATAGTATCCTCTAAGAGCTCAAGGAATTCCCTCTAGAATCCATGCTTAGATCAAGTCTAATAACTCAAATAAATATGAATAGGTCCATATTCAATAGTAACATTATTAATGATTCATTTTATAGATTAGTCCATGTAATACTCATTCCTTTTGATATGTAATTTGGTTACTTATGTTGCCTTCTATATGTGTGAAATGGTATAACAAGGACATGCAGCCATTTATTAATTTAATTATTTAATTGATTATTTTTTCAATTACTTTACATTCATAAACATGGGAATTTGGTCTAAGGATGAGAAATCCTATAATATTAAATTATAATTATTAGGACAAGTGATATTCATAATTTTACTATCCATTTAACATTTAAATATTAATTTAATTTATTTAAACACTCACATTATACGGTTCCAGTTAAATAACCCTGGAATAGTGGCACAGCTAGTCCTAATGAATCCATAAGGGGAAAAACCAGGAATCTTCTCTACTTGGGGTGGTCATCATCTAGGTAATATCCTCCCGTAATGAATTACAGTTATAGAATGTCCTATATAATATAAAAATGTCCATTATAATCATTACATAGGAATCAAATAAGTAACTCCCGATGAAATCAGCATGTACACAATGATAGAAGTTTATAAAATAGAGAGGCTTGAGGTATGAGTTATAGACCACCTTCCTTAAGCCTATATCACTCTCCTAAAAGAAGTATCCTTTATTTCATCATGGATCATAATAAATATGAATAATGGATAATAATACGACATACGATCATGCATAAAATTAGCATCATTGAGGGAAATGCAAATTTAAAATTAATTAGGTTGAATAGGGTACATATCAGTGTGCGTCAAATGAGATGAACACAGATTTAATTGGACTTCAGATGAATGTGTTATTTGTGAAACTATGTGGAGTGGGGTTAAGATATTCTTATAGGAGGGATGGTCTTTATTATGTACACTTAAGTCAAGGGGAAAGAAATATAATGTTATAAAATTATTTAATAGAAAATATCCATTTCACCCAAAATATCTAGGACATATGGTTTACCTACACAATTTTCCAAACCATACGCCAACCGTGTTCCTCCCACTGCTTAACGAGGGACCCCAAAAAATTTCATTAACATGGTATGACAAACTATGGTAAATAAATGTTGTATGATCTGCTACATTTTTCTAAGATGCCTGCATGGGAATGAAGCCATGGGAACATGGTTTGGGAAAGTCATGCACCCGTCATGGCCCTCTTTCCAACCACACATGTTTCATTTACCCAATAATTGAGTTTCTGAGCTCCAAAAGCCCCTAGATTCCCATGAAACGACTTTTAACACATTTGGCATTCATATTAGATCCCCAAAAAGATTTAGACCAAAATTTAAAGGATCCACACCTAAAAGAAAAATTGTGTTCTTACAAAATATAATCTGTCATAAGAACATTTTTGGGGGATGTTGAATATATTTCATGAAATAAGATTATTATGGAATTAGTTTCCAAGGACACTAAACCTTTATAGCTCTTGGGAAATTATTTTTATCAAATGTATTGAATAATCATCTAAAATGTTGTAATAATTATTTATGTTATGCTTGTGTCACCTCAAATGGGTTCTATTATATGGTTGATAATGTGTATATATATTTTAGGGCCTTCCTTTTAGGATCTAAATTCCACTGGTCTGAGGTACTAAATATGGAATTACAGATGATTATTATAAGAAAAGGTGTCTCATGGAGTTCAATAAACATGTTATTGATAACTAAGGAAAAATTCATGATGATTAAAACAATTAACGAATGAATTTGGATTATGAAGAATGAGAATCCATGAATGCTCTGAGAACCCCAATGGCTATTCCAATTTGTACTAAACACAAATTCAAGTTGAACCGATCTTTCATTAATTTTATCTTCATTTTTTCCATACCATTTATTCAAGTGAGGATTTATTGGATATTTCTAGGGCCATATGGTGGGTTCTATAAACTTTTCACATTACTTATTTTATACTTGAACCATTTCTTATGTCATAAAGAGAAAGAAATATCTAGTTTAGGATTGAATTTTCCTCATCCATCCTTTTATGAGTTTTCAACATAACAAGTTTTATGATTTTACGTATGAAGAATAAGGATCATGAAATTTAGACCAAATTTCATTCATGTGTATGGTCACGTAGCACTGAAAAAATGTTACTGGGATTTAAGGTCATATAGGATTGAACAAATTGTGAAATAGTCTTACTAACAAGGTCATAGTGTAACCTGATGAGAATTTTTAGAATAGTGTTAATATAGACCATTTTGAAAGTGGTTTCATAGAGATTAAAGGCAAGTGCATAAGAAAATGGAAATTGAGACAACCTACATAGCCAAGGGAATATAATGCACAACATGAATAGATATCCCATTGCTATAATATATTGTCTCAGTAATGGGTATGTGTAGGATAAGGTCATAATATTTATACCATAAATGGATGAGGTTCAAGGTCACACAAATTTAAAAAAATATTTGGTTAATATAGAAGGACCATGAAAATAAAAAAAAAATAAATTATGAACACAATAATATTGTTGACTATCTTAATGGAGAGTGTACATGGATTAGGATAATGGTTCTTAAACCATAAATTGTTTTTGTGATATAACAACCCACGTGGTACTTGATAGTTAATATCTCCAATTACACTAAATGTGGAATGGAAAGGATATCAGTCATAAAATTATGTTTTTGAATCATGAATTTGAAGTGGGATGAGTATGTCAAGGATGACCACATTCCAACTTTCTAATTTTTTATTACAAGGAAATATTCTTGAGGCATATGGAGAATAAATTATCGTATCTCTAATAAATAGACACGAAAAGTTGATAGGGATAAATATAGTGGTACCAATGATCATTACCAAATAGATGACTCCCTTAAAGTAGAATAAACACGTTTCCAATAGCCATTAAAGTTCTATAGAAACCCAAAACTGTAACACCCCAAGATTTTATGAAAAATATTCCTTTTAATTTCATTTATGTATCATGTTGTACGCTACCCCAAAAAGAGCTTTCACTACATGCATCCTTGTCTTGGCTTGAATTACACGCAATCGTGACCTTCCATGATAGTGTGCGTTGTACGCAATACCGAGTTTCGCTAAACAACGATATGTTATATAAACTAGCCGTTATGAATAGTAATACCCAATTTTTGAAATAATATAAATTTTATCTTTCGATATGGACTTCATTTTTGGATTTGGAATATCAAAATTATCCTCGGGTGAATTTTTGGTATTTTTCTAAAAACTTTCATTTTTTTATGAATAGTTAAAACACTGGGTTACTATTTAAAAACCAACTTTTTATTTAAAATATTATCTATTTTATTTAAATTTATTTTTGGTAAAAATTGATACATAATACCTATATAAGTTCAATTTAATTCATTGGAGTCATTTTATAATAATTTTAGATATATAAAGATTTTATTGAA
Source organism: Viscum album (assembly GCA_963277665.1). NCBI lineage: Eukaryota > Viridiplantae > Streptophyta > Magnoliopsida > Santalales > Viscaceae > Viscum > Viscum album. The sequence goes on along the minus strand of OY728151.1, from coordinate 392,592,193 downwards.
CTTTTCACTGTCTTTTACCCACATCCTAGGAGAATTTGAAAATTTACATAAAACTTAATTTTACCGCTTCTGTGAGTGGAATTTTGAAAATCTGAGAGTCATGGTTAATATCAGGGAGTAAAATGTGGTTCAATAAGATAAAAATAATTTTTGGTGAATAGTGACTTTTTACTTTTATTTACCACGGTTAAAATTAAATACGGTAATTAAGGGTAAAAATGATATTAATATTACCCTAACACATGTCCTAATTCTATTGGATAAATATAATTCGACCAAAAATAACCTTAGGAATAAAATATTACCCTTTAGGTCCACTTGGATTGGATTAAGGCATTTATTATTATTTTATTTAAAGAAGAGTTAAAATGGTTAAAATCAAAGTTTAATAGCTAAAACAAGTTTAATATAGTGTTATACATAACATAAATTCGACTATAAATATTCATTATAAATATAAAAAAATTTCGTACCTATTGGTATTTTATTTATAATTTTTAGACATTAAATAATTTAATTTATCTATGACACAATGGTCATGCAGTAATTACCTTAATAATGAAATATTAAACTAATTGATATTATAAATACCCAAATAAATGTAATTTGAGGATTTTTATCAATTGCACTAATTTTCTAGGTTAATATGACATGTTAGTATTTATTAAATTTACTTTTTTCGAAATAATAATTATTTTATGATTTTCAAAAAAATCAATTACCAAATAGTGTCAAAATTGACATAAAATAGTTTTTAAAACAAATATTATATTATTAATTGTTATTATATTCTTAAAAATCTAAGGTTCGGCCAAATGACATAGATATGGTTATATATATTAATAATTAACCACTTGGGGTTCTTTTGGCCTGTTATAGTAAGTTTATTAACCATATAGTGTAAGAAAACAAGAAGACACGGTAAAAGTAAAATTATTTAACTTAGAGTTAAATCTAAATGATAAGGTTAAAACAGTGACCTAAACTTGCCTAAATCCTTTTGGTTGAGATTATTGCGACCCATACCCACTTTATCATAGAAATAAATTAATTTGGAGCTATTATAAACCGAATATGACTTTATAATAAAATAATATTTTATGTTTTTTCTAAAGTGCCCCTCTCCTCCCTTATAAAAAGGGCACCCCTTCCCTCTTCACTTCACACCATTTTGAGCCCTGATGCTCGGCCAACCCCTACCAATTTCCCTTTTCATATTCCCTAGAAACATTATATAGGTTTTGGTCTCCTCAAAAGGCCAACCCTAGTGCTTTAAGAGGAGGTTAAGAAGAGGCGCGTCAAAGAAGATGTACTATCCTTTACCGATTCGTTCCAATTGATTTCTACTTCTACTTCTTATTATTTATTTGTTTCATCATAAATTAATAACATCAGTATCACTAATATAATTATATGTTATTATAAATATTAAACAACCCAATTTCATCTTTTATCCATCCTACAGAAATGAAATCACTGCGCGTGCGTACATACGAAATATAGTCTCCACGCCGTGGTGTAATCTGTTTTCCACCACCACCTTACTTGGATGGGTATAATGTTGTAAATTAATAACTATATATGATTATTGTAAAGTGATATTTATTCTGAAATATTATTCATACACTTCAATACAATTCCATGATCATGGGAATGATATCATCGCTCGTGCGTACGTACGGACTAGCGTCTCCACGGACGTGATGAGATTCATTTTCCATGATTAACAATTCAAGTATGATTATAATGTATATATAATAAATAATCATGAAATATATTAAATAATAATGATACTGGATTTATGTACATATATTTTTCAATTACTTAATTTCATTTAATTCAATAAGGAAACGAAAACAGTGTTCATGCGTACGTACGACCTACCGTCTCCATGAACAGTGTATTTCATTTCATTTATATATCTATTATATATATATATACTGAATATATATATGATATATAAATCATGATTTACATTTTGGATGTATGTAAATCAAGATATAAGTAATAATAATATCAAAAACAACAAGTCCAAACACGTACGATAAATAAAACGATTTTACCCAAAACGCTCATTTAACATTGAACATACAAATGAATAGGTAATATAAAGTCATAAGTGAACCATATATGATATCATAACAATGAATATTATTCTCTAATAATTCAATGGAATTATATAAATAATTATACAGGAGGTTTGGATACGTACAAAGCATATCGAACCTAAGGTAAGGGATAACTATTCCAATCTCGTTCTTATCTGAGATTGTTATTCGTAAGTATTTACTGGGGTATTGTTATTATCCATGCCCATGATTTATAAAAATGTTTTCATGTATTATTAAAGTCATTTTTACCCATTTTTTTAAATTCACCACATTTTTTGAAAGGAATATTACTTTTTTTATCTCACGGGGAACTTTTTGACTTTTCCAACAAAAGTACAAGGAGAATGTTTTTTAACTTATACGCATGAACAGATTTTTACAGTTTCATAACGCCATTTCGTAATAAAGCTTACTCTACAAGATTTAATGACTATTTTCAACAAAATAATTTTATTTGAAAATTTCATGGAATTTTGTGAAAAGAAAATGATTTTGAAGAAGAGAGGATATTTTCCTCAAGAATTCATTTCAATTGTTTTATCAAAACTATATTCCATCTAAGATGACATTATTCAGTATGTTTATGTTTCAAGTATAATGTATCTATTATTTAAATGGTTTTATTATTATTATGATGATATTATATCCATTTTTTTATATTTATTATGTTATGATGGGATGATGTTTATGAAACCACTTTTATTCTTTGGGTCATGATGAATGATTTTTGTTTATTTTGTGGCACAAGTAAGAATGATTTCATTATGAGGTGGGTGGGACCTATATTTCCCTCCAATTCATTGGTTAATGATTTATATATCATGATATAGACATGGATGAAATGGTAAGTTAATCTGGTTCAGTGATACAGGACTAGAACAAGGAATGAACTCTATTCAGAAAGGGACTTTTTCCACTGAGATGGTCATGGCAGCAATGCCTTGGCTACTATGGAAATCATATCATGTGAATAATTTTTTGCGAAAATTAAATTTTTTATTACCATGTTATTTTATCATGATTGATGTTCCTTTATGATCGATGCCTTACGTACTGCCAATATTTATTTCACAGAGATTTTTATGTTAAAACATTATGTTCATGTTTTGAAATTCAAATGTATATGGTTGGATTTATTTTTTTCCCCATTCATACCCTTATTGAGCATTTTAACTCACCCTTTATATGTTTTCTTTTCCCCAGGATATAAAGAAAGGTTTTAGTTAAGAAAAAAAGGGAAGATCTTTATGGGAGATGTTGAAGATCTTTCACCCTGATTAGAAGATTATTTTTCCACGTTTCCAAAGGCACTAAACTATTACGGTCCTTGTGTGTTTGTTTTTTTATGTATTAAGTATTCCGCAAAAAGTAATGTAATGTCAATCTATGTCAATTTTGGGGTCTCTATAGTTGGTATCAGAGAAGAGGTTTAGTCAACCTTTGGAAACTAGGATGCGAAAACTGTAGTGAAATCCCTAGAAATATTTATAAGGTATGTCTAGGGATGTCCCTATAGTTAAGTATGCGTATATGTTAGTGTCCTAGAATTATGTTGATGATCCTGAATAACCTAGGTTGACCTTAATGTGTAATGGATTAAATTACTTTTGATAAGTTAGACATCCCATAAGTGAAGTTTTATGATTATGTGGTTCCATGTTATTTTAACTGTTTCTTACACTATGGTTTCTGGTCTTATTCAATGGAGGGAATGAGAAGGAATTCAGTTAACATTGATTCCAATGAAAAAATTGGTGACTATGATCAACGAAATAATGTAATTCTTGGAGAGAAAGATATTGTGATTATACTGGATCAGTCATCTTGATATATGATTGACAAGGTGAACTTCCGTTGTATTCCTAAGTCATTAAATAAGAGGAAGATGGAATTTTATGCATGTTCGCATGGTGAGGAGCATAGAGAAAATAAGATTGAAATTTCTAAAGAAGTGAAGAAGAACATTTAGGAATACCTCAAATAGAGGGGAAGATGTTATCTATGTGGAAAAAAGGGTCATAGAGTGACAGTCTGTTATGGAGTCAAATGTCTTATCTGTGGAGAATATGGGCATTACCCAACTCAATTCCCTGAACTAAGAAGTTACTTCTAAATCGAGGAAGGACCGATTCCATGCCAATCATTGAAGAGGATGGATTTAAGGGCTTATGTATTGGAATTAAATAATAATGTTGTTGAGGTACTTTTATAGTATATTGAAATATCTATGTATTGGTCCATTGTGGGTTTCTATAAGAATATGGTACCAGTAACCATGAAAAGTAATTCAAATATTTTGGAAAGAAGATGATATGCGCATAATGAATGGATCGGTAGAAAATAAATTTTTTGATAGTATTCATGAGCTCATGATTGATATAATAACTAAGTGATATCATGGTTTGAGTATATAGAATTTTTGGGATTTTTGTATGTGAAAAGAGTTAAATTTTGACATCACTAATGTTTTCTCTAGAGTTCAATGGGTATTCACTTTTCAAGAGAATACATGATAAAGGTATTCACATGTTTGGAATTTGACCAAGAATATATATCGTATGACATATAGGGGATAAATGATGGTATTCAAATGATCGGTAGATGAAATTTATAGTAATTGTTTTCTTTATACTATGATCTTGGACATAAGTATTTTGGATAATCCTAAAGATTGGAATGGATTATGTTGCACATAAGTCACTATTGTTTAAGGCTAGAACTTTTTTTTGATATTATTGATGGAATGTTATAATATTGTATTTTAAGAAAAGGGACAACATGCAGAACGGGCGACAACTCATTGCGTCAGACATGGTTGTGGGAATCGAACCCACAACCGAAGTGCAACAGGCCTTTACCGCCTACCACTTTCCTACAGGAAGTCCCTGGTTAGTAGAAGCTAGTTTTATTATATTAAGTGGTATGATATATGAAGTATAAGTCCATTTTAGGAACCATATATGATTAATCTCACTATATATGGACTTATGTATATTTAATAACTTTTACAATCATTTTTTTGAGACAGAAGGAATGACCTATCATTCTATCACATGATCTGCTAATACTTCACGGAAGAAAAATTCAACTTCATTTCTTTAAGAGATGATGTGGAAATTGTTCAAGGCATAAACAATAGTAATATTGTACCAAAATCAAGTAAGTATTTCTTTTAATTCAACAATTATTCAACTTTATGGAAATGATCTTGAATATAAAAAAATGTTGTCCTAGTGTCCTTATCTCTAAAGAATCTGATGGTACCATAAATCATCACAAATTTATGGCTTTGTGATTGTTGGATTTTTCATAGCCATGTTCTCTACCACTCTCCTTTAGAACATGATGGTCAGATTTTTCATCCATATACATGTTTTCACCTATCTTCTCCTATATGGAAACCCAGTGATTAGTTAATTTGGGTAACCATTTTGTTTTATACTTTAGTTTTTAAAGATAAGTTTTGGTATTCCTTTTTATGATGTGGGTTTCTATTAAAGAAACTTTCGAGTAGTAAACCATTTATAACCCCGATGAATTTGGAGGGTGAAATTCATTTTAAGGGGGGTAGAATGTAACACCATGAGATTTTATAAAAAATATTATTTTTAATTTCATTGATGTCTTGTGTTGTACGCTACACCAAAAAGATCTTGCATGACACAAATCCCTAACTTGGCTTTCATTACATGCAATCGTGACCTTCCACGATAGCGTGTGTTGTACACAATATTGAGTTTCTCTAAACAACGATATGTTATATACACTTGCCGTTATGAATAGTAATACCCACTTTTTTAAATTTTATAAATTTTATCTTTCGTGATGGACTTCATTTTTGGATTCGGAATATCGAAATTAGCCTAGGGTAATTTTTGGTATTTTTCTGAAAACTTTCAATTTATGATGAATAGTGAAAACACTGGGTTACTATTTAAATACCAAATTTTTAATTAAATAATTAATTATTTTATTTAAATTTATTTTATGTCAAAGTTGATACATAATACCTATATAATTTCAATGTAATTCATTGGAGTCATTTTATAATTATTTTATAATTATAAAAATTTTATTGAACTTTTCACCGTCTTTTACCCACCTACTAGGAGAATTTGAAATTTTACATAAAACATAATTTTACCGCTTCTGTGAGTGGAATTTAGAAATTCCGAGAGACACAGTTAATATCAATGAGTAAAATTTGGTTCAATAAGATAAAAATAATGTTTGGTGAATAGTAATTTTTTAGTTTTATTTGCAACGGTTAAAAGTAAATAGGGTAATTAAGGGTAAAAATGATATTACTATTACCCTAACACATGTCCTAATTCTATTGGATAAGTTTAATTCTACCGAAAACAACTCTAGGAATAAAATATTACCCTTTAGGTCCACTTGGATTGGATTAGGACATTTATTATTATTTTATTTAAAGAAGAGTTAAAATGCTTAAAATCAAATTTTAATAATTAAAACATTTTTATTATAGGGTTATACATAAGATAAATTAGAATATAAATATTATTTATAAAGATAAAAAAATACTACGTAATGTTATTTTATTTATAATTTTTAAAAATTAAATAATTTAATTTATTTATGACACAATGGTGATGCAGTAATTACCTAAATAATGAAATATTAAAATAATTGATATTATAAATACCTAAATAAATGTAATTTGAGAATTTTTATGAATTAGACTAATTTTCTAGGTGAATATGACATGTTATTATAGATTAAATTAACTTTTTTCGAACTAATCATTCTGTTATGATTTTTACAAAAATCAATTACCAAATAGTGTCAAAATTGACATAAAATAGTTTTTAAAGAAAATATTATATTATTATTTGTTATTATATTCCTAAAAATCAAAGGTTAGACCAAATGACTTATATAAGGTTATATATATTAATAATGAACCACGTGGGGTCATTTGGCCTGTTATAGTAAGTTTATTAGCCATATAGTGTAAGAAAACAAGAAGACATGGTAAAAGTAAAATCATTTAACTTAGAGTTAAATATAAATGATAAGGTTAAAATAGTGACCTAAACCTTCCTAAAGCCTATTTTTTGAGAGTATGTCAACCCATCCCCACTTTAGATTCGAAATAAATCAATTTGGAGCTATTATAAACCGAATATGACTTTATATTAAAATAATATATTAAGTTTTTCCTAAAGTGCCCCTCTCCTCCCTTATAAAAAGGGAACCCCTTCCCTCTTCACATAACACCCTTTTGAAACTTGAATCTCGTCCAAAACCTTCCCATATCCCTTTTCATATTCCCTAGAATCATTATAAAGGTTCTGGTCTCATAAAAAGACCAACCCTAGTGCCATAAGATGATGTTAAGAAGAGGCGCGTCAAAGAAGAGGTAAGATCCTTTACTGATTCCATCCAATTTATTTCTTCTTATAATTCTTATTCTTTATTTGTTTCAGCATAAATTAAAAACATAAGTATCACTCATATACTGATATGTTATTATAACTATTAAACAACCAAATTTCATCTTCTATCCATCCTATAGAAACGAAATCACCACGCCTGAGTACGTACAGAATACCGTCTCCACGCCGTGGTGTAATTTTTTTTCCACCACCACCTTACTTGGATGGGTATAATGGTGTAAATAAATAACTATATATAATTATTTTAAAGTGATATTGATTCTGAAATATTATACATGCACTTAAATACAATTCCACGATCATGGGAATGATGTCATCACTCGTGCGTACGTACGGACTACCGTCTCCACGAATGTGATGAGATTCATTTTCCATGATTAACCATTCAAGTATGATTATAAAGTATATATAATAAATAATCATGAAATATATTACGTAATAATAATACTTTATTTATGTACATATATGTTTCATTTACTTAATTCCATTTAATTCAATAAGGAAACGAAACCAGTGTTCAGGCGTACGTACGGCCTACCATCTCTATGAACAGTGTATTTCATTTCATTTATATATCTATTATATAAATATATATATAGAATATATATATGATATATATATCATTATTTACATTCTTTAAGTAAGTAAATCAAGATATAAGTAATAATAATATCAAGAACAACAAGTCCAAACATATACGATTAATAAAATGATTCTACCCAAAACGATGCTTTGACATGGAACATACAAACGAACAGGTAATATAAAGTCATAAGTGAACCATATATGATATCATAATAATGAATATTATTCTTTAATAAGTCAATGACATTATTTAAATAATCATATAGGAGGTTCTGATGCTTAAGAAGCATATCAGATCTAAGGTAAGGGATAACTATTCCATTCTCGTTCTTATCTGAGATTATTATTCGTAAGTATTTGCTGGGGTTATTGTTATCATACATGCCCATGTTTTCTAAAAATGTTTTCATGTATTTTTAAATTCATTTTTACCATTTTTTGAGATTTACCACATGTTATGAAAGTAATCTTACATTTTTTACCTCACAGGGAACTTTTTGGCTTTTCCAATAAAAGTACGAGGATAATGTTTTTTAACTTATACGCATGAACGGATTTTTACGGTTTCATAACACCCTTTATTAGTAATGATTCATCTACAATATTTCTTGAATATTTTCAACAAAATACTCTTATTTTAAAATTTCATGGAATTTTAGGGAAAGAAAATGATTTTGAAGAAGAAAGGGTATTTTCCTCAAGAATTCTTTTCATGTGTTTTATCAAAACTATTTTCCTTCTAAGATGACATTATTCAGTATGATAATGTTTCAAGTATAATGTCTCTATTATTTAAATTATTTTATTATTATTATGATGAATTGATATCCATATGTTTTATATGGATTATGTTATGATGGGATGATGTTTATGAAACCCATTTTATTCTTTGGGTTATGATGAATGATTTATGTTTATTTTGTGGTACAAGTAAGATTGATTTCATTATGAGATGGGTGGGACCTATATATCACTACAATAAATTGGGTAATTATTTATATATCATGAGATAGACATGGCTGAAATGGTAAGTCAATCTGGTTCAGTGATACAGGATTGGGACGAGGAGTGAACTCGATTCAGAAAGGGACTTTGTCCACAAAGATGGTCGTGGCAGCAATGCCTTGGCTACTATGGAAATTATATCATGTGATTAATGTTTTTCCCCTATTAAATGTTTTATTCCCATGTTATTTTATCATGATTGATGTTCCTTTATGATCTATTCCTTACGTACTGCCAAGATTTATTTCACAACTCAAAATTTTGATGTTTAAACTTTATGTTCATGTTTTGAAGTTCAAATGTATATGGTTTGTTTTATTTTATTCATGATTACCCTTACTGAGAATTTGAGTTCACCCATTATAAGTTTTCCTTTCCCCAGAATATAAATAAATGTTTTGGGTAAGAAGAAAAAAGGGAATATCTTTATGGGAGATGTTTAAGATCTTTCACCAAGATTAGAAGATTATGTTCCAAGTTTCCAAAGACACTAAACTATTACAGTCCATTGGTGTCTGTTTTTGTTATGTATTAAATATTATGAAAAAGTAATGTAATGTTCATGTACGTCAATCTTTGGGTCTCTAAAAAATCCATAAGTCACAACCTTTGACATATGTAAGGGAACATTCAATAGGTAGTTCAAACATCACATTCCCAAACAAACCATGATAAGGATATTTAGGGATGATTAAAGGATAAAAGATGATGGATGATATTATTTGGATTGGACTTATATGGGGGATTTAGGAATGACTAAATATCTTGTAGTATGGGAATAAATGCACACATAGATCTTATAATATTGGGGAGGGTTATTTTCTTTTCCTTGTGTGGGGTTGGAAATAGAATAATCCTCTTAACTGTGACCTGAGCTTTTCATTGGTGCATATCAATGTGTAGATTTGGAGTGTATAAATATTTGATTTTTTTAGGAACAAAGGGAATTATATACTAGTGATGGTTCTAATGTTCTTTTCCACCTTAAAAGGATCTAGCTCCCATTCAAGGTATTTAGGTCAAATTACATGGATTACATAGAGAATTTAAAACTCATACATGATTGACCATATATCACAGAGTTTAATTTCATATATAATGTACTTTTTAAATTGGGTATATATGACCTAGGAAGAAATTTATAAAGGTACAACAATATGATTGTATTTAGGAACATACCTAGACCATGAACATAAAAAATTGGATTCATTTAAGTGTTAGACCTATTAAGTGAGTCCAATTAAGATAACCCCAATATGAATAATGGGGTCAAACCTATAGACATGGGATGGATTTGGTTATGGTATTTGGTTGGTCCTAAAATAGGGTTCGAGCATCACTATATATCTTCGAACATTATGAATCAAGAATCACTCACTCAAATTTCATAAAAGCCTTCATTTTTTATTTATTGTTGATTGTCCACCTTTCAAGGGGTGAGGTGGAAGCCTTACAAGGCCCGTAGGGATAAGTATTACATGGCCCATATTCCTTATAGGAATTCATTTCCCATAATATTAAAACATTACATATAACCCATACTAACTACTGGAACGACTCCTCCCAAGCATCTTCATCATGAAATCATCTCTCCACCTTTGCATGATTGTTCGAATAGGCTATCTTTTGCATGCATAGGCTTGTGCCGATGGAAGGTGTCATACCCTCTCAATCTTGAAATCCTTTTTGGATAGTTTGAATCAATAATTGTACTAATAATTATTACATATATATGTTTCTAATATATGAATAAATGGGTCTCACAAATAGACTAAACCAAATATCTTGGGATACAGTGTATATTAAAATTTTATGTTTTATAGTATATTGTCATGTGACACAGGAAAATATTTTATACAGTTTAAGGTCCTATGATGAGAACTTTTTTATATAGTTTAAAAATTTTCCATGAATATGAGTTTGAGATGGGGAACATTAATCCCAATTAAAACTATTGCATAAAAACAAATCATGCTTTGGGAACATCAACATTAACCTGGCTCTCACAAAGGGTGTTTGAGAGTGATGTGAATTTTTAGCTTTGCCTAGGATAGGATGTCCTGAAATAACTATGTATCCCATTATATGGGAATCAATCCACACATAGTTATTATAAATAATTATTAATAAATTAGGATCTTATATAGGGGAAGGGGGATTTTTTCTTAACATACTTTCATAGAAAAAGTTCCACATACTAAGAATCCTTAGAATGACTTGGATCATGTAAAGAGCCAAATAGGTAACATACTCATATTTCATGCATATATATAAAAATAATTTAAGTAATTTTAAAGGATTATAAAGAATAATTCCCCTGTATTATAATATTTTCTTAAAATGTGGAAAATTGTAAATATAAATGTAAAATGGTTTAAAATGAATAAAATTATTAATGAAGATGAAAATTGGTTTTTAATGATTTAAAATTTATTTTAAGAATCATGGAAAGATATATTTTCATCTGTTATAAAAATTTCGATGTGTTTTATAATTAATTTTAGGAAAAAATGGGCCAAGAATAGTAATCCCCAAACTGAAGACTCACATACACTTATCTATCCTTACGAAGAACCAAATAAGCCACTAGGGTTAAAGGAGAGCCCATATAGGCCAGTGAGGAGGTGATATACATATGGAATCAAGCATATGAAGATCATATGGCCTGATGTTAGAGACTGTGGGTGTATTATTTGGTCCAAACCCACATCGGTTGCATAGTGCACACATCCCATGTATGTGTAAAAGAAGTTTCGAGTTCCCACCCAGGTGTGGGTTTCTATTTATCATCAGATGTGACATTTTTTTATACATGTATTGATTCATTGTGCTAAATTGGTGTGGGATGCATGTTTTATAGGTGTTTTTCATACATAACAAAACAACATCACTTCAGCTTGACCCAACTTGCTCGTGCTTAGATATTTCACATCATCGTCTGCCCCTATTTCCAATACCCAACAGTGTTGCCACCACCCATGAGACACATTAGAGACACCATGAAAGCCACACTGGGAGATAAAACATTATTTCCTCTCCATTTATGAGGCCCCTTAACCACCTTGGATCACATCTAGTGCCTTAGAGGACCACTATGATACCCTTTTTGAAGGATGCTAATGCCATGCTTGAGGACAAAGAACCCTTTTTCCACTATGAAATATGGAGGGCTTAGTGATGTTTGTTGTACCCCTTCCACATCAAACTACATCCATGAAGATCCATTCAAACCATAAATATATATTCCACAAGATATAGTCCATGTTTCATGTTTCAAAACCCCTATTATATATGAATGAATTTTTTAAAATATATTTTTTTCAAATCGAAGTTTGAAATATTTATTAAATTATATGAAAAATGTGTGAATTGAAGGTAAAATATGGACATTCCTCCTCAATAAATATAGGGATATCACCATTACCCAAGGAGGTTGGGAACCACTATAAAGAATATGTGATGTTAAAGGATTACAATAACTTCATGTTTTGTTCTTTTTTATTTTATATTATTTTCTATTATATTTTATTTTATTCTTTATTTGATTTTGATTTTAGTTCCTTAAATTATTTAATTCATGCATTCTTTGTTAAATTATGTTACCCACATCCATACTTCTTCTTATTATCCTTATTATTCTTATTCATGTTTTATATTTTATTTTATTTCATATTCTAATTTTATTCCGTTTTAATTTTTAATTTTATATTTCATAATCATTAATTTTTTCATTATTTGTATCTATATTATTTCTCTCTCAACCCCCATTCTCCTTTTTATTTTATTCCAATCCTTATTTTTAATTTATTTTATTATTTTATTTTATCTTATTATATTCTCCCTTCCACCATTTGATATCTTACACATGATAATGTGGGGCTGACTAGATGTTTGTCCAAGGGGAGTTTAGGTGTTCTTCAAATCATACTTAAATTTTATTTTATGTTATTGATATATGTGAGTAGAATGCATAAGTGTGGTTATTCCCCAACACGACATGAAAATAAAATATATTTATATAATTTTATTGAATCTCCCCCTTCTACTTCATGAAAATTATTCATATAACGGAGTTAATCCATTCAGTGGATGAAATACCATATGATGGAGTCAAGTGCTTTAAGATGTCACACTGTCAATTGTGGTATTCCATCAACCTTGAATATAGAAGGAGGCCGAATTTAGATTTTTGAAGGTATTTTAGATTTGAAAACAATAAAAATGAATAGAAATTCATGAATGATATTTTAGAATTCGTTATCAAACTTAAATTAAATAAATAAATGGGAATAGTGAATTAAATCAAAACCAATCTCATGATCAAGTTCATTCATTGCCAATAACATTCTGTTATTTCATGTTAGTTTTTAGTGTTTTTTATATTTTCTATAATTCCATTATTTTTAATAAATAATAAAAATAACCAATAATTATTATTATAGGTTAATTATATTATGTAAGTAAAAAAATGGTGAAACTCTTCATGTTAGATGACCTGGATCATCCAATTTACTACATTAAGAAGAAAATTAAAAAATTTCTCTTGTTACGCACTATGACAATCATGTGTCAATACCGAAACTATTTCTGGGGATCCAACCATAAGTTTGGTTATTTTTTCTTATTCACACATAGTAAGTATTTTTTTTAACAAAAAAACTATAAAAAATATATTTCCATGACGTTTTCAAATGACCATTTTTTAAATACATGGTACTGAAATAAGGTGGTACATAATGCCAAGAAACCTCTCATACAAAACATCAATGAAATAACTAACCTATTTAAGTTTATGATGAATGGGAATGACACCATAATTTAGATTCAAGAGCTCAATGATATGATTGATGATGTAATGGTTGATTATCAAGGGAAAAGTTCCAAGGATGAAGTGAAACTAGAGTTACCTAATTTTAATTAATATGTCTAGGAAGTTGAGATCCAACTCAAATAAAATCAATACCCCAACCAATTGAGGTGAAATATCCATGATGATAATGATGAGCTAGAATGGATCCATGATGAAGAATAATTTATTACTCAGTTACATGTGATAGATCATTAGGAACAGGACAATTATTGGAATGAGTATGAGGTACAACATGATAACCCAATTCCATAGAAATAGAAGATCCAGAACCAAAATACTTGTATCTAGATATGGAAGAATTGAAATCCAAAAAAGTTATAGATTTTGAAGAAATGATGGATGAACCTAACTACCTTCTTCCAACTACTAAGATTCAATTTCAAGAGGCACATTCCACTGATTTATATATTGAATATGAACCATTTTAGGGAGTTTATATTATCTAAAACTCTATTTCATTTGGTTTTACTCAATTTTAATTTTCTATTTATTCACACTTTTTTATAATTTTAAAATTCATTCAATCATTTTTATTCCTTAGTGAATGATAAAGAAATATCACATTCACAAACTGAGGAACTCATGGATCCCTCTGATTTTGATGAACATGCATTTGAGGATGGCCATGAAAAATTCCAAATGGTTGAGCAAGAGTAAACCAAGATATTTAATTCTCATTATTAATGGAGTAAAATTTATTATTATTCAAATTTAAATTTTATTCATGTAAAAATACTTTCTTACCATCAATTTTATCTTTCAATCTAGGAATCCCACATTGAGATAACATTGGAAAATCAAGAGGAGGTTGTACAAGTTGTGACTAAGGAATACGATGATTCATATTTCATAATTCCCCTATAATAAAATATATAAATAATTTTTAATTGGGAGGATTTGGAATACTCTATTCATGGATAATTCCTCACCAATAAATAAGAATAAAATATTGGTAAAATTCACATGTGGTGGTTAAAATACAAGAATCATCATCCACCAACTGACTATAGATGGAAAACAGTACTACCCACTGGAGATAGTAAAATTTCATGGCTTACTTAAGGGGTCATAATAAGACTTATCCATCAATTTTTATCATATATTTTAGATTTAGATTTTATTCTTTGGATTATAAAAATATATTTCCCCACTCACTATATCATTTTTAATGTTAATTACATGATCCTTGTGCCTGATTGAGTGATTAACTTTTATTGGTTCATGATTGAAAACGAAATCCCCTAAATATTAGAGAAAAATAAATTTACATTACAGGACATGGAGTTCATTGTTTCATTATTTATGTTTAAACTCCAAAAAAAATTCTTAGATTAATATTTGATCTTTATACTCATAAATGAATGTCCTCGCTTGATGTATACTTTACGTAAAATAACTATGATACATTATATTCCAATGAATCATGTGATAACATATTTTAGATTTAAATGTTAATGATATTTAATTATAAAAATGGGGAATTAAATAATTTGAGTGAAGCATGGATATTAAAATGAGGACGCATGTTTGGATGTAATTTTCTCAGTCATGTAAATGAAATTTCCCTATAATTTTTATTTTTTGACTGTCTAAAATTTAAGTGATTTATTATGATATTACTAGTAATTCTTTGAGTTATCATATAATATCAAATTTCTCATTACCAATAGTATTTCAACAACATGTAATTCCTATTTTATCATTATATTATTTCATGAGTGATCTTGGTAAATTAAACCTTCTATAAGTTTTATTTGAACTTTTCAAAGATCTAATTGTGAAGAAACACATTTTAAATGAATTTGCCATCTTTTAAAAATCCCTTTTTCTTGAAGTAAATCTTTACATTAATCATTTTTTATCCCATAGAGATCATGACATCACGTTTTTTGTATGATCCATGTTTCATGGTATTTTTATCCATTCATGACCTCCTATAATTATTTTCATGTTATTTTCAACTCAAAGTTAATAGGGAGGGAACTCATAATGAAATGAACAGAATACATTTTAAGTAAAAGTGTGGGGGTGATAATTATGGGGATTGAGAAATTTTTTCTTCATTCATTATAATTTATTGTTTTACCCACTTGAAAGAAATGTAAAAATAATAATGGCTTGTGGCATAGAAGAATCTGAAATCACCATTACTTGAACAATGTTTTTTATTGTATGTGGTTAGGTGGTGGATGGGAGATTCATTAAAAATTTATTTTTTAAAAATAAATTATTGGAAATTTTATCTAAAAAATAATGTAAATATAAAAAATAAATGAAAAAAATAATGAGGGTGAACATCATTGATTATTATATTATGGGTCATAAACTTTACTTTGGGTTTCTAGTGCAGTGGGTATTGGTAGTTGGAAGGGTATAATTTCATTACACATTTAATTTTAATATCATTCATAATATATTAATAGACAAAGATCCACCTTGTGCCTTAATTTTCATATTAACTCTTACCAATCTTGAGACTAAGTGACATTTGAGCCGTATTGAAAGTCCTATTGATTTTATGTGTATTTTTCCTCTAAAAATTGGAGAAATAAGTTCATTTACAAGATTAGGGATAAAGATCATGTTATCAATATATGAGAATAACTCTATTTGAATTATATTATGAGTGATTAGTGAAAATATTCAAGGAATAGGTAAATCATGGTATAGAATATTTAATAAAAAATAATTAAAGAACATTAATTAATGAATTAATAAGGTCAATAATTTTCAAAATGGAGAAAGTTAAATGATTAAATTATTATTTTTTATTGCAATATGAGAAAATAGATTTTTATTTTATGTGGAACATGAAAAAAATAGATTTTAAATTGATCACTATATTATTTTAATTCATTAAAATTTGAAAATTTTGACATTGGTGACCTTTAAATTCCATGTTGAGGTTTTATGATTGAGGAAAATCATAGTTCAATTCTGGGGGTATTTCACAAAATCATATTTTGTGTATATTTTTAAATATAATTTGTGTATTTTAAAAGTATTATAATGAATGTTTTCCTTGATTTCCAAAATCATACTAAAACGTTGTAAATTGTAAATATAACAGTAATATCGTTTAAAATGAAAAAATTGTTAAATACATAGAATATTGATTTTAAATTATTTAAAATGTATTTTTTGAATTAAGAGATGATATATTTTCATGTGTTTGGAAAATTCTATATGTTTTTATAATGAATTTTATGTAAAACTTAAGCCAATCCCAATAGGCCATCAACTGAAGACCCAAATCCAACCCCATAAATGAGACGACTGGCCAAGAAGGGAATAGTAGATATAACATGGTCTAGTGAGGAGGTGAAAATCATGGGGGGATAAGGCTTTTATAGAGCATGTGTTCTATATCTAGATCCTCTAGGTGAATTATTTGGAATTAACCCTGATCGGATAGTATAGTGTGAACAACCTATGTATGTTTGTAAGTGGTTCTTGGTGGCCACCTGGGTGTAAGCTTCTATATAGTAGTAGGAATGTAATTTATTTCATAAAATCTCCAATACCATGTGTTCAATTGATGTGGGATGCGATTTTTTATGGGTACTATTAATAAATAACAACACGATATTACTTTAGCTCATCCGCACTTTCCCACACTCATATCAATCACACAATGGACCTCTTCCATTTTCATCGCATAAAACTACTTCCAGTTCCACAAAATCACATCAAAGATGCCCTGAAGAATCAATGTATCTCAAAATCGATCACCTTACCATTTTCAATGATCCCTGACCACCTTGTATTACTTATTGAATGTAAAACAACCACTATGATCCCCTTTTTTAAGGAGGATGATTTCATGCTCAATAATGGAGATCCCTCTAACAACTATAAATGTGAGAGGGGTTGATGATGTCTTTTTTTCCATTTCCATGTCTAACAGCCTCCATGAACAACCATAGAGGTCATAAAGAAGGATTTGATATGACTTGGTCCACACTAAAAGTTTAAAAACACCCATTATCTATGGAGTGATATTTTAGAATATTTTTTTTCAGTTGAAATTGAATTTATTTATTCAAAGATATAAAAAATATTTGAACCATAGTATAAAGAGGGATATTCCCCATATATAAATATATGGGGCTTTCCATTGCCTAAGGAAGTTGAAAACCACTATTAAGAGGTGCAATTGAATGCTAATTATACCGTCATGTTTTGTTGTTTATTTTATTTTATTTATATTCTATTATATTTTTTTTATTCCTTATCTGAATAAAATTTTAGTTTTTAAATAATTCAATTCATGCATTCTTCTTCAAATTTGGTTACCCATATCCATCCTTATTCTTATTCTTCTTTAACTTCTTCTTTATGTATTATATTTTATTATTTATTATTCCCTTTTTCTTATTTTATTTTTATTTTCATATTTCATGTTCTTTAGTTTCCTTATTCATGATCCCTATCTCTATTATTTCTCTCCAATCCCCTATTCTTATATTTATTTTATTCTCATCATTGTTTTTCTTTCATTTTATATTCTTTTTCACTTCTTTATTTCCACCATTTGAGCTCTTACCCATGAAAATGACGGGTTGACCCAATGCGTGGCTTGGGGGATGGTAGGTGTTATTTAATTATTACTTAATGTTCATTTAGTTTTCTGATAAATGTTAGTATCATGAATTAGTGTGTTTATTTTCCACCTCGACATAAAAATAAAATATATTTATATGGTTTTATTAAATCTTTTCTCTCTTGTATACTAGATACAACATCTTCATATGATGGTGGTGATCCATTCAGTGGATGAAGTAGAATATGATGTACATAAGTCCTAGATTATTTCACACTCTCAATTGAGGTGTTACATAAACCATTATTACATGAGGAGGTGGAATTTAGATTACTAGAGGCATTCAAGATTACACAATAATAAAAAAAGGATAGTAATTCATGAATGATATTTCAGATTTGGATTATCAAACTCAAATTAAACATATAAAAGGGGATAATGATAGAACTCAAATCCAATGTTGGACCATGTGATTCCTTTTCTAATCAAATTCTATCATTTCATATTTATTTTTATCATTTCATATATTTTCTCGAATTCCATTATTTCCAATAAATAATAAAAACAACCAAAATGATCTACATTAGAGGAATTACATTAATTATGTAAAAAAATTAATCTCCTAAAGTGAGATAACCATGATTAGCCATTATGTTTCACTAGTACATAGTTTAAAAATTTTCTATTTCCAAGATCCATGATAGGAATGCATCAATAGGAACCATGGAATAGAAAACTTTAAGAAATTTCAATTCCTATATGATATTCCATCATTCATTTAGTTGAACATTTGAAAACATGGACTCAGATACTCTATAGTTTAGGTTAATACTGTGACCTTATTATAAGAAATTTTAAGTAGATCTTACTCATGCATAAAATTAAATGTCTTCACTACAGTGTTGACCCTTTGAAGGGACACCTGACATGAATGAAGAAATACAATTATTAGGATTATGCAAGGCATTTGAGTTTGGATTCGTATTTTAGATCAGGATAAGTGATATGGGTGTCAATACATACCATGTATTAACAAAAATCAATACATAGATATTTTATATATGCATAATCATTTCTCATTGACATCCAACTTATAGAGAAAGTGAAGATACAGGGAGAACTTTTATATGGATTTTCCTTTCATGTTAATAGAATAGGTCTCACATAACCACCCAAAGAATCAGAGAGATCATGTATAGTAGACCACATGTTGTAAATTTTGACATCATGTTTCTAGGGTTGGATTCCCAACTTTTAAACATGTTTCATCCCAATTATTATTATTTAGGATATCAATTAGGCCCTCTAAGCTCCCATGAGATATGATTTGTGTGAGAAATGATAATCAATTTGAATATTACTCCTATCAAATAGGATAAAATGTTAGGGTTGCGTGTTGTCGTGAAATTTTGAATAATTTGATTAGGAAAATATGTTATATGTTTTAAGTTCATCGGATAAGGTGGTATGTGTTATGCAGTTACATTCATGCAACTCTGACATGATCTATATAGTTTAACATTTGGAGAAAGGTGGTTTTTTTAATGACATTGCATATATGTTAGTCATATAAAACAATATATCACTATAAAGTTTAAACCAATTAATGGAAAGACAACATGAATGTGTGTTACATTAAAGAAGGATAAAATTTGTGTTTTTTTAAAAAAATTGGTTGAGCACAGCATAAGAGATCCATACATTACTATGTATCCTAGATCATCATGAATTAGACCACATATATTTATAATAAAATAACCTCGATAAATATCACACAAATATATATAAATTATGTTATTTTGATCAATGTGTAACCTATTGAACAATCCATACTAAGAATTCATGGTTTTTACTAGACAGAGAGTGCACCCAAACAATAATGATAGTTCATTTCTGGATGGAGAGAATTTTTTCTTTGCATAGACTCATGGATGGATAATTTTATATGGAAATGTTTTGTATGGATGTAGCTCATATTCAAGGGATTTAGGCCCATGTAATTGATCACTCTGAGTCATTATATGTTCATGCTTGATATAACCAATTTCATGTGGTTTGACATCATTTAATAATGACTCAAATGCTATATAGTTTAACATCATGTGAATTTTTAATCTTCCAAGAAGTTTAAAGTCATAGAGAATAAACATTACTAAATGAGGTTTAATGCCTAATGTGAGTATGTAATGAATCCAATGTGTATTTATGAAAATTAATTATTAATAAATATTTCATTGGATGTAGTGATTATGTTATCTTCATCCATTGTAACAAGGGAGTAGGCACTCTTGTAGTAGACCCTATATATGGTGTAAGGTCCCTACAATTTTCGATTGACCTTGAAATTATTCTTCCCATGTATCATCAAATCTCTAAGTGTATGAATCAATAATCCTTAAATTAATGATAATATGTGAACATTATAATTTAATGATTATACTATATAATTTTGAATGATTTCTCAGTTGTGTTGTATGCACAACCTTTTCTCATTCAGTTTCTTCAACTCATCTAGTTAAATATGAGACTTTTCATATTTAGATAACTAGATGAAAATGTCAATTTGATTTATTTGTATGTTTAACATTTATGCGACAAAATACCATTGTCTCATATACAATATAATATGTTTTCACTTGTATAGTATTTATGGATTTTGTGTTTTAGTCCCAAAAAATACAAAAGCATTTATCAGGAAAGAATTTTTTCCCCTGCTACCATCTTCATAAGGATATTTTACTGGGTGTTATCAAAATACCCTATTTAAAATTTAGTGTTTTGATTATATAATAATGAGTGGTTATATTTTATATTATATTATTTATATAGAATTTCCAACTTAGAATATCATAAATTGGTATCTTTGTTCATCAATATTTTTTAGGGCATGAAATATAGTTATGATAATAGCATTCATGAAGTTTATGACACCATTTAGACAAAATTCATTGAGGGATATAGCCACATCCCACTTAGGGGAGGTAGTAAGGATACACATGAATAGTCTTTCCATAGTTGGGTGATATTTCCTCATTACATCAATTCCCTATATGCACAATATAAATTAATATTTTTTAGAATGTATTCTGTCTAGGTTTTTATTGATAATATTTCATTTATCTGAAAAGTATAGAAATTATTCATTATTTCTACATTGAATTTCATCTTTGTTGGCCAAAAGTATCAAAGTCTCCTGATTTGATGTATGATTTTTCCACCTAACTAGTCAGCAGTACAAGAACTAACATGGAAATTATGTATTATGGTGATGGTTTATACTCCTTTAATGAACTTGAGGAATATTTCCTTGAATCCTAATTTATATTGGTCATTCATGGAATTCATGTCACCATAGAGGAAATATTTCACCACCCACCATCAAATATATTCCTTTGTATCTTGATCTAATAGAATATTTTTTTGAGATAGTCCATTAATGAGAATATCCATAGGATTGTGGTGTTATTTATAGGAGGATATCATCTCTCCTTGTTCAGGGGTAGTGTTCATCAAATTTATTACCTCAATATCAATAATAATATACTGAGAGATCACCCTGGGATGGACAATGTGGATGATTGTTTATTTTATGTCTAGATATAATGGGGTTATTGTCTTGATGGACAAATCATCATCTTGAGAATTATAGGAACGTAGGATATGAGATAGTGATTTATAAGAGAGGATTTTCTTCTTCCACCCACATGTATAATCAAACAGGGGAATTGATTCTTCATTCTTAATGTAGCATTCTTCATTAATATGTTTGAACCCCCAATTGTATATCTTCCTTGATATTTAGGTGGTCCATTGGTATCTTCAGGGCCAATTCTAAGATTATGAATATGGCTTAATATCATTCCTAAATATTGGAACATTACTCTAATATAAAGAAGGAGTATGGAAGAACTAATTTTTTAGTGAGGTGAGCGCAATCCCCATACTAACACTCTTATCTTGTTTTTTTATAGCCTCCTCCCTAATGGGATTATAGAAGAACCATAAAAGTAAATCTACCATATCATGGGTGTTTCAAATATAGAGTAAATATTTTTTTTATGGAAATCAATATTTAATAGTGTGTTCTCTAGAACAAGGTATTTTGGGAGGAAATTGGTCAACACCTATCCTTTGGTAACATTTGAGACACGTACTAGATGTAAAAGTATTATATAATAACTTCCCAACATTCTATATACCCGATTAACATTGATAGAGAAAAAATATATTTTATTTGGTATATATAGTAGATGATAGGGACCTAAAAATGCTAAAAATAATTCCTCAGATTATACACTTTGAAAATCAATATCAGAAAGTTTTTCTCAATGTCAGAGTATAGAGTCTCAGTATCCAAAATGGTTCATCTAAGATAATAGATGTTTTTATCATATATTTTTCACATGTTTCTAAATGATATAGTGGTGATAGATCAATCTATGGTTCCCACATAAAGGATGCGCATCTTCACATCCACAAGAAACTTTAGAACTGATTGGTGAAAATGGAACTGCTTGAGATTATCAAAAAAATTATGGCAATAGTAATCCCACTAATAGGTTAAAACCTTCATTAATATTGTTAATGGTGAGAATTTACCAATGAGGTTAATTTTTGATTGGACAATTTATGATAAGAGGCCCAAGGAATCCTCTTATTTTTGTGAGATTTTGTGATGTTGTCATATCAAGGATTTCCTTGGACATCATGGGATTGATGTTGATACCATAACTACATTCCATGAACTAAAAAAGCTTCTTCATGATATCCAAAATTCAAATTTCAAAGGGTTCATTTTATGCTTTGTTGTTGTATCTTGTTGAAAATAGTCACATGGTCAGCATGATGATCACGAAACTGTTGAAAGTTACCACTAGATGATTAGAATATAATGTTGAGATTTTCCCAAAGAGAGAATTATGTTATGATTTACAGTGTTGTAATTTATAATTGCATTATTCTTCAAGGAAAATTGCGTCACCTGATTGAAATATACACCTTGGTGTTCCCTAAACCATTGTCTTCTTCATCATTATATTCCATTCAAATCAAGTTATATACTTAGTACTGATTAATATAGTATATGGAATCGAAACTATTAGTCACATCTATTAGTGATTATATGATTTGCGGAGAGAATTCATCAATTTGGAAAAATTGGTTGAGATCCCTGAATTCAATGAAATTTTTTATTTTCCTATTCTTATTCTTGGAAAGGAAAATTTTGAAATCCATTTTTGGTATTGAGATTCCCGTGTGAAGTTTGACATTATAAGCTTGTAAACATCAGTTTCTAACTTAGAAGCATGTGTCAGATGAATCCACATTGATTCCTTATTATATCCATGGTCACCATCTTGAAAAACTAAATAATGTTTAACCACATCAGGATAAACGCTAGTATTCTCTATGTAGTTCCACGTGATGAAATTAAATTTTTTTGGGAAATGAGACTTATGTATCATGTTACTTTTTGTACATGGTAGAACATATCAAAATTGTTCATGGGTTCACCTTTTTACCCAAATCTGATTATCAGAGATAAAAAATTGTGGTAATGATACATTCCTTAAATGTTTTTGTGGTATCTCTAATATCTTCTTCTTCTCATTTTTCCACAATATCATTGAAAGTGGGAGATTATGGGGGGATTTTGAATCAATAATTTTACTAGGAGACTTTTTTATATTATTTAAATGATATGGAGTCCACTATGTGTTTGGAGGGTGCTAGTTTGAGTGCAGATTTATCAAGGGAAACTATGATATTTTCTCTTTACTCCTTACTGTCATCTTGGAAGAAGATAGACCAATATACTAAGGTTTATGTGATGAAATAGGGGTATTTTCATTTTCCATACATGATTAGGTGGTATCATTATATCTGAAATATGATGGTACAAATTCATCATTAGAACAAAATGTGGATAATTGGTTATTTCTTTTGGGGAAAATATTTTCATTGAAATAATCAAATATTTTCATTTTATGGAATGGCATAGATGATGAAACTGATATCATGGTTATGGGGGTAATATTCCTTACATGAAGAATTCCCAAATGTATATTTATTTTGTTGATTTGATTAATGGGTAGAACATAGTCTTTATTATATTCAATCCATAGATTTATGGGGTGATTTTAAAACCATTGGGTGAAGTAACCTGGAGGGTGTTATCTACAATAAAATACTACCCTTCCCTCTTATATAACCCTATATCTATTCACTGGATGTCTCAAGAATCATAGGGTATAATATCACATTGAAATACTATGGTTTTTTATTAATAACATATTTGGAGGACTGGATATAGGATGAGGGAACTGTTACATGCCTATAGATCCATGTAATTCTCAGAAATATTTTGAAGGTTATATACTAGTGAACTACAATGAATTCAAGGTTAGATTTTAGGTCACCAAATGGCTTACTTAGTTTTATCCTCTCATGTGGATTCTAATCACTCTTATTATACCCCTGAATGGTTTCATTATATAAAGACAGATCTACCTTATTATAGCCTTTATGGTAGTGGTTTTGGATTCATATTAGATTAATCCTATATTTTTTCCTATTAAATCCCACCATATATTGGTGTCACAAAATTTCTACATATATTCATAGGTCTTACATAAGCTTATATGACTACTTTATAGTCATTCTCTATAAGAAGAATTAACATATGAAATTTGGAGGGTCCATTATCTACATGATATATGTCAGTTAAAACATCAACCTCAAACTCTTGGGGAATTAGGAGGGCCTTTATAGAACACCAATGAGCTGTGTTGGGAGAAAAATTAATCCAAAAAAGAGATATTGGCTATAATAATGTAAATATGATTCCTTAAGTCATACTTTTATAAAAGGGTTTAGTTTATATTATAATTAATCCACTCTCTGGTCTAGGACTTGTAGAATAAATCCCCCTGTTCAAGTGGTTCCTTTTTTCCAACAAAAAATCAGGGGACCTTTATATGTTATAGTTTAGGCTGAGCTTTCTTTCCTGTGTTTAAATAATGGATAGACTATTACACATATAATAGTCAGTATTCTAATATAATTGGATTTGAGTGGGGCCTTGATGGTTCAAAAAAAATTCTATAGTAGATATTATTTATGTTTATATCCCTATAATGTTTCCATATATAAGGCTTCAATAGAGACACTTCCTGACTGTTATGGTCCATATTGACCTTGTCTCTCTCTACATCCTCATACTTTGTTACCCCTTCTATATTATTAGGGGGAACTCATGTTAATATGAATTTATTTCTATTAATAAAGGATTAATAATATGGATCATGTTGGTGTAACTGAATTTAAAAATTCATTTGATTAAAATTATTTTTGGTGGTATAGTGCACACCCTCTAAGTGAGGGTGGAAGAAATTCCTAATGGTTATAGAATAGATTAAGTCCTAGTGATTAATTATATTATGGAATGTTTTTTATTTTGATTACACTCTATATATGAATATTATATCCAAGAAGATTACACATTAGGCTTTGTAAAATAATTTGGGTCATTACTGGATGAGAATGTTGAGCATTGAGTATATTGTGCATCCAACCAATTGATTTCCAATCCACCCAGTTGATGAATTTATATTAACACCTGTTAATGGTTTCCTTCCATTTTTCTAATCCTTCTAATAGATGGTAGAAATATGAGTCACTTGTTCTGATAGTTTTCCCAAACTTGAAATTCCCACATTATACCATTTTCAAGAGGATTTATTTTATTAAAAATTAAACTTTGATTTTGTAACCCGACATTTGATGGTATGGTTAGTAATATAGATAGACATTGAGACTGAACTCGTTATGTTTTCTGGGATCCATTAAATTGAGAAATTTATTTTCTATGGTAGAGAATAAGGTTCCATATGACTTTCCCTTTTGGGAATAATATTTTTTATTATTCTGATCGTTGAATGGTGGATGCCTATGCTCTTTCTTCCCCTCCTAAATAGGATTATAGAATTATATTATCTTTTGGTTAGTGTTACTATGTGATATTACATGAGATTAGTTTGTTAAGATAGTGTGGGACCTCGATTGATCATGATAGTTTTGGTCACTTATCTACAATGATTTTTCCCTTATACTGATAGCATCATTCGAGACAGAGACTTATACAAACATATGGAATCCCCCAGTTGTTATTAAGCTAATATGAAATCTTATTATACACTAATATATTTCAATAGATTCAATAGTTTCTCTTTATCATTGATTAAATTCAATATACATCAATTTTAAATCTACTCTTGGGGGAGATGCATTTTTGGTCAATAGGATAATCCCTTCGAATTAGTGATGAAATATGTTACCCTAAAATTTTAATTTTATTCAAATTGAGATTTCATGGATGGTTGTTTCCTTTAAAGTCAAGCTAAATTAGTAGAGTAACTATCAATAAATATACTCCAGTTTGGAAATGAACCCTTTTGGTAGATTATTATACTAGAAAAATAATAGTCATTCTAGTGTTTGAAAGACGAACATAAGTTTATACACTTACTTCTATTCAAAATTTACCATAATAGGGCTACACTTAGATAAAAAATGAGTTTGGTGATGGTCTATATCACCAATTCCATTATTAATGGGGAAGGTGGGACTGTCAAAATTAGGTGGAGGAGGAGTGTAATCCACCCAATATGGATACTAATTCATCTTCGTTTACACTAGTGCTTGTCTCCCTTCTAGGGAATCATCTTGAGAAATTAGGGACTTGAGGGAATTGATTAGTTCTTTCAATAGCATCTCCTCCAATGAGTCCATGGTGGAATAAATGGGTGAAACCTAGTATGGTTGGATAACCAACATTAGCAATAAAAATCTTATCAGATCCATCCTAGGGTATCTTACATGAAATAGTGTTAGCTTCTCCTGTGGAGGGAATACTTGATACTCTTTGTCCACTACGTTATTATAATCTAAAGGCCTATAATGAAAGCTAGTAATATGGTTAGATGCAACATGTACAAGTTGAGAAAATAATTCTCATTGAAACATAAGAGAAACATTATCCTTTGTCAAGCAATTATACTCTGCGAAATATTAATTCTCAGTATCATATAATTATGTTGCTTCAATTATTCCATATCAACTTCACATAAGGAAAAACATTTGTCAATAAGAAGATCTTCAGCTTCCTTGGGTAATAGCTGGATATTGGATATAGTTACACCTTTACATTTCTCCATATCTATAGCACGTTGATTAAGATGTAACTGAGTATTTTATAGCTATCCCATGTTTTGGGACTACCTCTTATTCTAGGTATACATACATTCTTCACCAGTTCAAACCACATATCGATTGGATGTGTGTTCATCATATCCTTCAACATCAAGGTCATTTTCAAGGTTATTTTGATACTAATGTCAATGGAATTAAAAAAAAGAAAACTCAGTGGTGAATAATTTACTTATCCTCCTCATAGTAATAATGGGATTTTTCTCCCTCCTAGTATCTTCAATAGGGTGGAATATGATCCTATTTAACATTTTTCATCTAGGTAGTTATTTTTTGACATACATCCATATGATGCTTTAGCTATCCTCCTTGATGGATAATGAATTTGAAGTAATATCCAAAGAATATCACTGAGAACTCCACTAATAAAGGATATTCATGGTGAAATAAGAGGAACTGGGAAGTTATTACCTATGTATTTTTTACTAACTACTTGAAAAATTATTTCTTTATAGAGGGATGAAGAAGTGATATAAATGTCTATAAGCATATGATCAAGGAATGACTTAGTCCCACCATAATCACATCACGTAATCATAGTGTATTTTATTAGAAAATGTTTGTTGGTGTTGGTAAGAATTCCCCCAAACGTATAGGATAGGGTTTTTCTTTCAATTTTTTATAGGTATCATCTATCTTGGACATATTTATTTTATGATCCTTTACCCAGGAATGGATTGGGTGAAATTCTTTTTTTGGTCATAAACTAAATTCCACTTAGGGTTTTTGTATGATCACATTATTTTATTTCCTCATAATTGATGTCTATATAACAATATTATCGACTTGATAGAAGATATTATTGATACCCTATTGGTCTCACCGAAATTTACCTAGGATTTTAGGGTTAAGCGGTCGCCTATTTTTTAGCTTGGTTTGTGGAATGCACAGAGACCTAAGAAGTAACCTACAGACACATACATTCTATGGATTGTATTTGGCTATGAAATGTCCAACATGAGTTGATTTTAGATGGATTTAATATAGAACTATGAGATATATTTGAATTCAAATTATGAGAAAATGAGTGGATCCTAGGTTATTGCTCGGGATGGATTGAATGGGTTTATTTTTTAATGATTTCAATTTCATTAACTTGAGAAGGATTAATTCAATGAATTCAAACTAAACTCAACACTTACAAGTTAAACACCTTAAAAAACATATTATAATCACATATACACTTTTAGGATCATTTTCAAAATCACTCCAAGGTGAAGGATATAATTAGTACATAAAAGTGGGTGAATAAATTCAATAAGGAAGTGTAAAAGAGAAAATCATTGAATAAAAGGGACTCAAAGGAACAAAATTAATAAAAATTTAGAGATTGATAAATAAAAATCAATACAAAAACTTTTTACTCCCTTATATAAACCCATAAAAGAGTTATCCTTCTATTGATGACTTTTTCTCTATGGAAGAATGATGTATACCTACAAGGTTGGACTTGAAGAAGTAAAAACGAGAAAATAACGATCACTCCACCATTGTGTGATAAATATCCTACGGTTTGGTGTGAATAAATACAAAAAATGAGAAACAATTATCAATGTGATATTAAAAATAATATAATAAGAGTATAAGAATAACATTTATTAAAAACTAATGTGATTTAAACAAACTACATGAGAAAGAAGAATGTAACAAAGACAAATTAGCATAATAACATTACAATGAAAAAAAATCTCTATGATACCTAAATCCTCTACCAATACTACCTTAAATATGAAATTAAGAATCCTTTGGTCAATCCCCTATCTTTCCAAGTCTCATTAATTAAATGTGGTGGGCCTAGGTTGGTGGAATATTAATGGAGAGAAGAAATTACAATTCTTGACCCGAAGTGGCAGGCATCTTGCATCCATAGACAAGAGGAACCGAAATGACCATATAGATGGAAGAATTTTAGTGGGACATAGAAGGATACAATGGAGCCCCAGATTTCCCCTAATATACACTAAATTTCATCCAATACAATTTCATGGTTTGTGATATATTATTTAAATCGTGGGCTATTTTTCTGTGCAGCAGAATATTTCCCAGAATTTCTTCATCAACATGGGCCACTTATAACCTCCTTAAAATATCCAAATTATCTTTGTCCACTATTGAATGAAATGTTCCCCATTATATACTATATCTTTAATAAAACATTTAGGAGAATTGTACTTGAATATTTTCCTCTATATTACTTTTATTTGGTTGATTTCTAGTTCACTTCACCCAGAATGTTTTTGGTTCAAGGCCCACTTT
This sequence comes from Viscum album, assembly GCA_963277665.1. Lineage (NCBI taxonomy): Eukaryota > Viridiplantae > Streptophyta > Magnoliopsida > Santalales > Viscaceae > Viscum > Viscum album. Next base: position 392,562,133 of record OY728151.1, on the reverse strand, counting down.
GGTGGTATTCTAATGTGAATATTCAAGTTATCCAAAATATTGAATTGATAATTATATCATGGTTGACCAGAAAAAAATATGAAAATAAAATCAAGAATATTTTGTGTTTTATGATATGTTCAAGAATATACCATGTAATAGTGCATTTTAAGATGGAATTACAGTCATAATGTGAAAGAATGTTCAAAGTGTAAAATTCACTAAAAATGGTTTTTATGATTTAAATATAACATTAGTATTATATAATAAAAATTTAATATTAGCCTATTTTAGGGTCTAATCACACCCCCAAATTGAGTTTTTCTAGTCCAAAGAAAAATATATCTCAAAATTATGAAATTCATATTCCCTTTTCCAAAAAAATTTTAATACACATTTCTCACCCAAAGTCCTCATAAAAAATTTTGAAACCCATAAAAATTAATTAAAACAATATAGGTCAAAAGGAATATCCCAAGACCATTCCCATTCTTTTGTTCAAATTCATTGGTACATTTGATCTAATTTCAATTATGCATGTTGATGTCTTGTGCATTACAATAGACATGGGGGGTTTATCTTTATTCAATTGAGAAAATATGGAAGTTCTAGGAGGAATATAATTTTAATATTAATATTTTTATTCATTTTTTATATTTTTTTTTTGTTTTTTTGTTTCAAATTTTCCATAGTAATTGAAATTGAACTCAATCAAATCAACCCATATAGCAAGACTTTGCTGATGACTCCCAGGAAAAAAGACCTTAGGGAACCAAGTGAATCTCACATAGTTGGGCATCATCTTGGGTTTACTCAATAAAAAAACCAAAAATAGAGATAAAATTCCCAACTATGGGGAACAAAACTATGGATTCATGATCCCCAAGTGCCTAAATTCACACATTAGGTAAATACATTGCTCTACGCGCTATTGATTTAGTATTACTATAATTTTTTGAATACTCATGTTAAAATTTAGACAATCACCATACTTATGCCATTTATTTTGAGACCCCAAGAACTAAAACTAATACCCCATAATACATAAGATGCCCATTGTGTTTTTTTGTTATTAAATGGATGACAATATAAACTGTTAAAATTCACCTTGGACAGCTACAAATTACAAAATATATGCACATTAACTTAAACATGCATTAAAATCAGAATCATGGAATGCAAAATTATTTGATATCCAATTTTATAGTTTTCCATGTGTATTATCATATACAAGGTTGTGGAAATTTTTCCTTCAACGCATTTTTATGCCCACAAAAGCAGTTTTTATATTTCATCTCTTCCAAACATAGAATACACCATCACCAGTGCTTAAAAAAACATATTATGTGTTATGGGAGAGGTGTTCAAAGATGAAATTGAAAATGAGAATAATATAATGAAGAAACCTAGGGGTTGAATTTGAAAGCGTGTTTCGCAGTCTCCCTTCGGCCCTGGGTTCGAGTCCCTGCGGCTTCACCGGTTGTGATGGGATTTTCCCATGACCTACGACATGTCCATTAGTTGTTTTAATTTTTTTGGACATTAAAATGCTGATAATTAAAATAAAATTAACTGATGATACATTGTATCTGTTTTAAATATCTAGGTAAGGTATTACTCAGATATCACACCACATGACATAAATGAATATAGTTCTCTCCTTTCATACCCATCTTTACTCATAATAGAAGAATAGGCTAACAATTTAAGGTGTTTTTTTTCTTTTTGTATTTTTATTTTACCTATAAACACGTAAAGATAAAATAAACTACTGATACATTTTCTTATTTTAAATATCTGGGTAAGTTATTACTCAGGGATCACACCATGGGACACATATGGCTATGGATATCCCCTTTCATACCCATATGTACTCATTAAATAAGAACATGTCAAAATTCTAAGGTAATTTTTTTTAAAATATTGAAATGAAAAATAAAGATGATTTACAATGATTGGAAATAATAAAATCATGGGTTGCCTCTCGTAGAACACATTTTTTAACATCTCTTGCTCGACTTGTACCCCACAACATACCCAATACCAACTGTAAACGTTTTAAGGACCACATTTTTCACAAATTATACTAGGTTGAGATTGATTATTTGTTTCAAATTTGTTTTATTCACAAACCAATGTTCCAAAATGAGTGGGTAAATCCAAGGAATATCATAAATGGTAGATCTAATTTCTTCTCTAGTCATGCATAAGACATTAGGGATCATTCCTATTTTACTTTTATCAATAGAAGAAACAATTAAAACATGAAATTTTTGGATATTACCAATGAATATAAAATTGTGGGAGGATGAAATGGACATATGATTTTGTTCAGGTAGGCTAAAAATTTCAGACATATGTTTGATTCTTGAATTGAACTCGGTTTTATTAAGAAAATTTTACAATAGAATTGGTTCCTTTATAATAGAATATTTAACAAAAAAATTGGAATGATCAGTGATAGGAATGGTTATGGACTCAATGTTCCTTATTTCTCTTATTGGTTTAGTGATTGGTGTTTTTGAAAAATCATAAATGGAGTTATTTTCATGAGACTCAATCCATGATGTCAAATCCTCATATTTTGAATAAATAAAAATCAAATTCATCTTGATTTAAATACCCTTCAATAATTACTTTAACTTTTTCATCTATCCCAAATCCAAAGGTTGGTTCTTTAATAATTTTATGATAGGTTTGTGGGACAAAATAGTCTTCTATCAATGAATAAAAGGAATAACATGAGTGGGAATAGTTTCCTTAACCGTCTCAAAGTATTTTAGTTCTAATATCAATTATGAAACATCAAAATCCATTGTATACATTTTTTGACATAGTTTTTCAAGTAATGTATGTGGATCAAGATGGATAAGGGGTTGATCCAAATGGTCTACTCCAGGTGGATAATTATGTTGTTGGAATTGCATTAGAGGGTGATTATATTGGCTTTGTGGGGATTCAAACTCATTATATGTTGGAATGTTTTGTTGATCATATGAGTTAAAACATTGTGATTCATTAATATCTTAGTGATCCCACCAGTATAAATTAGGATGGTCATTATACATCACACATGAGGTTGGGTGATCACTTTAGGGATATGTTCCCCCACGATTGGATTTGTTCAAAATTGACTTCTATAGGAGTAAGGGGGTGAGAATAGAGAAGTGGGGTAAACATTAATTATAGTTTCTAATATGACTTACTTAGGTCCCTAGAAATAGTGCCATAATTTGGTCTCGCCCAAATTTACCCAGTATTTTAGGGTTAAGCGGTCGCTTTTAGTTTAGTTTGGGTCATCGAATCCTCAAAGACCTAAGAAGTATCCTAAAGACGTGTACATTTTATGAATTTTTTTTTCTATGAAGTGGCCCACATGGGTTGAATTTATATGGATTTAAAAAATAACTAATATATTTATGTGAATTCAAAATATGAGAAAATTAGTAGATCCTAGGTTATTTCTTGCGGTAAATTGGATAAATTCCTTTTTTAACGATTTCAATTTCATTAACTCGAGAATGACCCATTTAATGATTTCAAAATAACCTCATCACATACTGGTTAAAAAACTTCACAAACACATTCTAATCACATATTTAATTTTAGTATCATTTGAAAAAGAACTCCAATTTAAAGTATCTAATTAACACATAAAAGTGGGAGAATTAATTCAATAAGGAAGAGGAAGAGAGAAAATCGTTGAATAAAAGGAACTCAAATTAAATAAATTAATAAGCATTTAGAGAGTGAAATATAAAATCCAATCCAGACCCTTTCTACTCCCTTGGATCAACCCATAAAAGAGTTATACCGCAATTGATGACATGTTCTCAATAGAAGCAGGAAGTAGACTTATGAGGGAGGAATTGAAAAAGAAAAAAAAAAGAAATAATGAAAACGCCATCATTGTGTGATAAATTTCACAATTTTTGGTGTGAATAAATTCAAACCATGAAGTAATGGTATCAATGTGATATGAATAAGAATATAATAAGAGTAGAAGAAGACCTTTTTTTAAAACTACAGTGATTCAAACAACTTTCATGGGAAAGAAGCACATTATAATGAAAAATTGGCATAATAACATTACAATGGAAAAAAAGCTCCATGATCCCTAAATACTCCACCAGTAATGCCTTAAATAGGCATTTAAGAAGAGTCTGGTCGAGATTCCATCTTTCAAGGTATCTTTAATTAATTGTGGTGGGCCTAGGGTTGAAAATTAATGGAGAGAATACTTTTCCATTCTTGACCCGAAGTGGCATCCAACTTACATTTATATAAAAGAGGTGTCAAAATTTTCTTATAGATGGTAGACATTGTGTGGTACATATAATGAAAAAATGGAGCCCTAGAATTCCCCTAATATCATGTTAAATTTAATCATAAATTATTTTGTTGTTTGAGGGATATGATTTAAATGGTGGGATGTTTTTTTGGGCTACAGAATTTGGCCCAGAATTTTGTCTTCACCTTGCGCAGCCTGTAACTCCATTAAAACGTCTAAATTAGTTTGGGAAACTATTGAATGAAATGTTCCCTATTATATCATCTATCTTCAGTTAAATAGTTACGATAATGGGGATTCAATATTTCCCTCTACATTACTTTTATTGGGATGATATCCAGTTCACTTCGCCCAGAATGTTGTTGGTTCAAGGCCCACTTTGGTGGTATTACAATGAGATTCATCACATGCTTCAGTAGAATGAAATGTTCATTATATCATGGGTTACCTAAAAATAAAATATGAAAATAAAATCATGACCATTTTGTTGTTTTATGTGATGTTCAAGAATGTACCATGTAATAGTTCATTTTAAGAACGAATTACAAGCATAATATGAAATAATGTTCAAAGTGTAAAATTAATTTAAAATGGTGTTTATGATTAATAATGAACATGAATATTATATTATAAAAAATTAATATTAGCCTCTTTTAGGTTCTAATCACCTACTCTCATCAATTTCCACATTTCTTATCCCTAGGGTGGTAGGGCTTCACTAGATATATGGACTTGCATATGTCGATCCATAGCCTGAGATTTTTCTATGATAAATAGAATTACAATTCATGCATCCTAAATAGATGGATTTTCCAGTTATTAGCTTAATTTTTATGGCTCTATATTATCCATCACCCTCAAATATGAACATCTATTAGATCATTTATGCTTATATGATGTATGACCTTGATGAAGCTAAAATTTTAATACATTTTATCTATAATAAAAATTTTATAATCCAACCATAGGGTTATCTTATGGGTAATCATCACATTTTTTTTTATTTTAGTGGTATTTTGGGATTAAATACAATAAATGGTGAATTCATGAATTTTACCTATTTTCATTAACTTATGTATTTCAAGAATATATTTTTCAATATTGACCCAAATTGAATGATTCTTTGTTTTTGTATGATCCCTTGATTTATGGGATAAAAATTCATCTTCTAGACGAGGATATTTTTGTCCATCTATAAACCCGAATATTTCTATCAAGTTGGAGAAAAATTCAGGATGACATGGTGGACCCTACATCATTCATTAGAGAATAACATACGATCCACAAGTCCAATTAAGGTAATTATAAGTGAATTTTATGGATATTTCAATGGTAAATTATTCCATTAAATTTTATGGAGATATTATATCATTAAGATAGACATGAGATGCTAGAAATTTGGAATAATATTTGGAAGCATTCGTTAAGAATTAATATTGCTGAGTAAATTCCACATATCTTATATTACACAAGGTGAATCTACAAAATCATTTGGTTTCAAACTTTCAAGATTATTTTTAAAAAAATGGAATAATATTAGAATTTATGATTCTACCATTAAATGGGTGCACCATGTGAATACACTTGGATAATACATTCCGCATCCTTGATTTCACAATTTTTTTCCATTGAAAATGCATCAACTCTCCTTCTCCAAACATTGGCACATTGAGTGGCCATAATCTATAATTTTATAGAATCTTTAATGTTGTAATATTATTATTCAAATTCAGTATATGATAGTCTTATTTTTCCTATCATTCTCTCATATTTTCTTTTTTTTTTGTTTTTTTACTCCAATATTCTCCACAGTGAACTCTTATGATCATGATCATGAGTACCTAACCGAAGGAAGCTCCCAGAGGAGTAAAACAATGATTAACCAAAGTCATTGAGCTATAATTTTTATTGTTTCTTATTTTCTAAGATTTATATCAAGGGGATATTAGTGTGAATGTTTCCTTTGTGTCTCCAGTTTCCACTCAAGGATTAACATTCTCTTTTGTTATATTTCCCCCTAATCAAGGAGGTGAATGTGAGGTCCTTGAATGATCATTGAGAGAACTATATATTAATATCTATATTTAATGGATTGTTTTCACACATAAAATGGAGCATTTTCATTGCGTAAATTTGATACTAATATAGAGATGATGAAGGTTCACTATTGGTGATTCTCTCAGAATATCTTCATTCTTCCTAACATCATTTTGTTTTCATTTATTAGATTTTCAATGCATTTGTATATATAATTTTAGTGTTTCATTATAATTTATAAAAGATTAATTTAATTTAGTTTTATTTTATAATTAAAAAAATATAAAAAATAGTCAATTAGAAGTAGTGAGTGCTTGACCACAACAGATCCTCAAGAGATCTACCTAGGTTAGCCCCTATGATGCACTTAGTTATAAATATTTTTGAGAGAACAAATGACAACACTTCCTAAAAATGGAGACATTACAAGTGATCCAATTTGACTTAATTCTTATTTTTATTCAGATTTTGTATATAATATTTCCTTATTTCAATAAAAATCCTAGATTTAGAAAAAATAGAAAAAATATTTATTGTCCATGATGCCTTTCATTTCAAATTATTATGCATGGAGTAATCAATATCAGATTTCAAAAGAAGATTAAAATGATATCGATTCTAATTGTAAAAGGATTAGTGATGTAGTGGAAAAATTTGAGAGCCAAATAGAGTTGATATGTGAATATTCACAAGCATGTTAATAGATACCAGAACCAAAACCTAAGCCAAAACCTAAACTAGAACTAGTGGTTGATGATATTTCACTAATAATTTCTTTTGTAAAATAACATGAGTTGGGTGAGAATGAGCTTTTAGAGGAATTAATCGCATCAAACCATACTCAACCATTACTTGAGGTGGTCCCAAAAGAATATATGAAATATGATACACTTATGGGTGATAAATAATTTTAGGAATTATACTATAATAACATTGATGAAAATAAATTGAAACTTGATCTTCCCATAATTGTTAGTAAATAATAAGCACCACTGTACCTCTCCCCTTATTTAGAATCACATGACTATCACAACCCGAACCTAATAGTCTCGAGCTACAACTACCCCAGGCTCGCCTCCATAGGCCATGGGATGGAGACAAGAGCCGAAGGCATAACGATCTCGGGGAGGCCTTCACCAAAGCTCCTGTAAACACACACAACCCACTCGATGTAGAAGTGTAGAGCAAAAATAAAACCAAAGGACAAACAACTATAACCTGACCACAGTCATGCATCAACTTCTAAATAGTATAAGTAATGTGATTAAATGTACTAAAAAGATAACTTAACCGAAAAGGGGGTAAAACACGCGCCCAACCCGAAAGGTGCCACAACCCGGAAATAGGTAAATGAAAGTAAACAGCTGGTGAGTCTCACACCTGAAAATCCTACTACGACCACGGAACGCAGCCCATGCTCCTATGTCCTCTATGCTCCTCCGCGGTCTCAATCGACCTATCTGTCGTCTAAAAAGGCAAACCAAGTGTGGGCAAAGCCCAATCAGGGGTGAGTATAAAGATACTCAGTAGGATTCCCCAAAAGCTCAAGGGAGAAAAAAATGAGGTACTAAAACGGTGAGCAACAGACAGGACAAAAAACATTGTAAGAGTACAATAGAGAGAGTGCAGCTCAACCCAACAAAAGGAAGGAAGTGGACTCATCCAACCAAGTGGAACTAGACACGGAAAGGAAGCGGCATACCCCACGCGTCTTCGACCCCCCAAGAAAGAGGGATACTGAGGCCAAGGAGTGGGAATGAAGTAGTGTTTATATATATATATATATATGCTTAACAAGAAACCCAAATAAGTGTGTAAGGGAATCTCTATCTCCATGCTCCGCCCAGGAAAAGTTGCGAGTAGTTCAAATGTAGAGACCCAAAGCTCAACATTCATGGACATTACATTACTTTTTTGGAATACTTAGTACATAACAAAAACACACACACAAGGACCATAATAGTTTAGTGTCCTTGGAAACTCAGAATATAATCATCTAATCGTGGCGAAAGATCTTCAACATCTCCCATAAAGATCTTACTTTTTTTTACCTAAAACCTTTCTTTATATCCTGGGGAAAAGAAAACATAAAAGGGTGAGCTCAAATGCTCAGTAAGGGTAAACAAAATAAATATCAATCAGATCATATTCATAAGAACATAACATTTTGGAAATCCTAACCTACAAAAGAGATCATAATATCATAACATGGGATAAATCATAGTAGTGAAATGTAATCCCAATAATCGTAACTTAAAACATGAAACATTGTGGCATACACACATAATCATAGAGAATCATTTCTTATTAGTCAAGACACATTTCCAATACTATCTTAGTGGACAAAGTCCATTTCTGAACCGAGTTCACTCCTCGTTTCAGTCCTGTTTCACTGAACCGGTTTAACCTGCCGTTCTAGCCATGTCTATCTCATGAGATATAAAATCTTTACCCAATGAATTGGAGGGAGATATAGGTCCCTCCCATCTCATAATGATACCATTCATATGTGTTCCACAAAATCATAAATCATACATCATTGCATAACCCATGTAACAAAAATGGGATTCTTAAACAACATGACATCATAAAACAATTCATATAAGATAAAGGAATTCATAAAAATAATTCCATCACAACATAATAAAATAAATTTAATAATAGGGATAGAAACAGAACCCTATATTATCTTAGATGGAAAATAATTTTGATAAAACACTTGAACTCCATTCTTGAAAAAAATATCCTTTCTACTTCAAAAACACTTTTCCTTTATTAACATGTCATACAATTCTAAACTAAAAGAAGTTGATTAAGAATAAACTTTAAATCTTGTAAAGTATGATTCTTGGAAATAATGTTTTAAAAATCCATTCATGCTGTAAAAGTAAAGTAAAAAAACATTGGTCTCGTACTTTTGTCAGAAAAGTCAAAAAGTACCTCGTACGAAAAACGAACAAAAAGATTATTTTCGTATCTTTTACTAAAAACTCACAGAATGGTAAAATTGGATTTAAACAATTGTAGGTGGATGGAAATAATATTAAATATTGAGGAAACATGGATGTGGATGATAAAATACACCCCAGTAAATACAAAAGTATAAACAATCTCGGATAAAAATGAGATTGTGATATTTCCCTTACCTTAGGTCCGATTTTCTTCATAAGTGTCCGAACCTCCTGTATAATGATTTAAATAATGTCATTGACTTATTACGGAATCATAATCATTGTTATGATATCATATATGGTTCACTTATGACTTTATATTACCCGCTCTTTTGTAAATTCCATGTTAAAGAGCGTTTTGGGTAAAATCGTTTCATTTGCCATCCGTGTTTTGACTTGTAACTATTCTAATGATTACTTAGATCATGATTACATAATTCCAGAATATAAAACATGATTTATATATAATATATATTCATAATATACATATATATAATAGATCAGCAAATGGAAAGAAATACACCGTTCATGGAGACGGTAGGTCGTACGTACGCATGAACGCTGTTTTCGTTTCCTTATTGAGTTGAATGGAATTATTTAGATGACATACATATATATACACATAAATATAGTATCATTATTATGTCATATATTTCATGATTATATATTATATATACTTTATAATCATTCATGAATGGTTAACGTGGAGAATGAATCTCATCGCGTCGTGGAGACTGTAGTCCGTACGTACGCACGAGCGATGATATCGTTCTCATCATCATGGAATTGTATTGGAGTGAATGTATACTATTTCAGAATCAATATAATTTTACAATAATCATATATAGTTAATATTTACACCATTATAACCATCCAAGTAAGGTGGTGGTGGAAAATAGATTACACCACGACGTGGAGACGGTATTCCGTACGTACGCACGCACGGTGATTTCGATTTCCGTAGGATGGATAGATCGTGAAATACGGTTGTTTCATACTTATAATAACATATAATTATATGAGTGATACTGATGTTATTACTTCATAGTGAAAAAACCTAAGAAGAAGTAGTGGAAGAAGAAATAAAGTTGAAAGAATCAGTAACGGACATTACCTCTTCTTTTAAGTGCCTCTTTGAGTCCTCCTCTTAGGGAACTAAAATTGGTCTTTAAAGAAGACCAGGACCACTAGGATGTTTCTAGGGAAGTGGAGAAGAGAATTTTTTAGGGTGTGGCCGAGCTTGATGTCTCAAAGTGGTGTGAGTAAGTGGGGGATGAGGTGCCCTTTTATAAAAGAGGAGAGGGGCTCTTTTGAAAAAACAAAAAATATTATTTTATTATAAAGCCAAATTCGTTTTTAAATAGCTCCAAATTGATTTATTTTAAAGCTCAGGTGGGGATGGGTCTCAATCCTCTCATACAATATAATTTAGACAAGTTTAGGTATCAATTTTAACCTTATCAGTTAGATTTATCTTTAAGTTAGATAATTTAACTTTTACCATGTCTTCTTGTTTTCTTACACTATAAGGTTAATAAACTTACTATATCAAGCCAAACGAACCCCAAGTTGTTTATTATTAATATATATAACCCTATCTAAGTCATTTGGCCTAACCATAGATTTTTTGAAATAAAATAACAATTAATTATATAATATTTGTTTTAAAAACTATTTTATGTCAATTTTGACACTATTTAGAAATTGATTTTTGTGAAAATCATAACAGAATGACTAGTTTCAAAAAAATTAATGAAATCAATAATACCATGTCATATTAACATATAAAATTATTTTAATTCATAAAAAGTCTCAAATTACATTTATTTGGGTATTTATAACATCAATTATGTCAATATTTCATTAATAAGATAATTATTGCATCTTCTTTGTGTCATAAATAAATTAACTTATTTAAAGTCTAAAAATTATAAATAAAATATAATTATGTAGGAAATCCTTTTAGGTTTATAAATAATATTTATAGTCTAATTTATCTTATGTATAACCCTATATTAATAATCATCTAATTATTAAACTTTGATTTTAGCTATTTTAACCCTTCATTAAATAAATTAATAATAAATGTCCTAATCTAATCCAACTGGGCCTAAATGATCATAATTTATTCCTAAGGTTGTTTTTGGTCGAATTACACTTATCCAATAGAATTAAGACATGTGTTAGGGTAAAAATAATATCATATTTACCCTTAACTACCCTATTTACTTTTAACCGTGGTAAAAAAAAGTAAAAAGTTACTATTCACCAAAAATTATTTTCATCTCATTGAACCACATTTTAGTCCTTGATATTAACAGTGTCTCTCGGATTTTAAAATTTCTACTCACATAAGCATTAAAATTACGTTTTATGAAAAATTCAGTTTTTTTAACTTCAACTTAGTGGTTTCACTATTCATTAAAAAATGAAAGTTTCCAGAAAAAGACCAAAAATTAGGCCTAAGCTATATTTGATATTATGAATTCAAAATTTATGTTTATTTTACCAAATTCAAAACATATTAGTTACATTAACTAATTTAAAAATTAATTCTAATCGTCAAAACAAATAGCGTGTTTTTAAAAGATAATAACAATCAAAAGATTGACACTTGTTTATGTCTGGTTTAAATGTGAAATTACATCCAATGAACAAAATTGTATTAAATTGTAAAAATATATTCTAAATATACTTTAAAACCACTAAAATTAATAATTTATCACTATTAATTATTTCGATTAAAAAGGTTGTTTTTAATTAAAATTTAGTAATTTTCACTATTCATCAGAAAATGAAATTTATCCGAAAAGTACCAAAGATTCACCCTAAGCTAATTTCGATATTCCGAATCCAAAAATGATGTCCATTTTGAAAAATAATATTTACAAAATTTCAAAAAGTGGTTATTACTATTCATAATGACTAGTTTTAATAAAATTTTAATAGCATATCGTTGTTTAGTGAAACTCGGTATTGCGTACTACACGCGCTATCGAGGAAGGTCGTGATTGCACGTAATGCAAGGAAAGTCAAGGATACGTGTTGTGGATGCTCCTTTTGGTGTAGCGTACAACACAAAACATTAGTGAAATTAAAAAGAATATTTTTCATAAAATCTCAGGGTGTTACATTCTACCCCCCTTAAAATGAATTTCACCCTCGAAATTCTTCGGGGATATAAATGGTTTACTACTCGAAAGTTTCTTTAATAGAAACCCACATCGTAAAAAGGAATACCAAAACCAATCTTAAAAAAACAAAAGTATGAAACATAACAGTTATCCAAATAAACTCATCACTCGGTTTCCACATAGTTGAAAATTTGCATATGGAAGAGAAATATAACCATCATGTTCTGATGGAGAGTGGTAGAGAACATAGATATGGAAAATCCACCAATCACAAAGCCATAAATTTGTGATGATCTAAGGTACCATCTGATTCATCATATATAAGAGCACTAGGACAACATTTTTTGTTTTCAAGATCATTTCCCTAAAGTTGGAAATTTTGAATTAGAAGAAATACCTACTTTATTTCGATATAATCTCACCGTTGTTCGTGCCTTGAACAATTTCCACTTCATCTATTAAAGAAATGAAGTTGAATTTTTAATTCGTGAAGTGTTAGCAGATCATGTGATAGAATGATGGGTCATTCCGTCTGTCTCAAACAAAAGGTTAGTAAAAGTTATAAGTCCATCATATGGTTAGATTAATCACATATGCTTCCAAAAATGAACTTATACTTCATATATCATACCGATTAATAAAATAAAACTAGTTTCTACTAACCAGGGACTTCCTGTAGGCTAGTGGTAGGCGATAAAGGCCAGTCGCACTTCAGTTGTGGGTTTGATTCCCACAGCCTTGTCCGACGTGGTGGGCTATCGCCAGTCCTGCAGGTTGTCCTTTTTCTAAAACTACATTACTATAATATCCCATCAATAATATCAAAAAATGTTCTATCCTTAAACAATACTAACTTATGTCTAACATAATCCATTCCAATCTTTAGGCTTATCTAAAATACTTCTGTCCAAGCTCATAGTATAAAGAAAACGATTACTTGAAATGTCATCAACCAAGCATGGGAATACCATCATTTATCCCCCATATATATTGTTGGTAACATTCCAATCATGTGAATACCTTAATCATGTATTTTCTTGAAAAATGAATACCGATTAAACCTTATTGAAAACATGAATGCTGTCAAAAGTTAACTCCTTCCACATACCAAAATCCAAAAAATCTATATACTCAAACCATGATATAAACTTCTCCTTATATCAGTCATGAGCTCATGAATACTATCAAACATTTAATTTTCTCCTTATCCCTTCATTACGCGCATATCATCTACATTCCAAAAATATCTGAATAACCTTTCATGGATACTGGTACCATTAATCATACACTTTCAAAACTCAAGGAAATAAAACAGTGTAACAATCCATAGATTTCTCTTTATTCCATAGCACCATGAGATTACTTATACAAAATTACACTTGATAAACACGTAATCATTCCACTACCTTCTTAAACCATTGACCGAGCTTCAACAATTCTTTCATCTCAAATATTATTTATAGTCTCTTCATCATCATCAACATAAATACTACCCATACGACCGTACTTATTCTCTTCATGAGACTTTACATTAGGGAATTGGTTTTCATAATTCCCGTACATTCCACATTTAAAACATTTAACCATTGTTGATGTCGTAGCAATACCATTATCCTCATCCATGGTGTTAACTTAACCTTTTCCTTTTCACTTACTGGATTTGTGTCCTTATTTTCCACACCCAAAGCATCTTCCAGTTCCTTTGAAACAATCTCCCTGATGCCTGTTCCCACATGATTTACATGAGGGAAATTGAACTTTTTTTCCTTTATGATCATCATGAAACTCCATCTTTCTCTTATTAGCCGAGTCAGGAAAATTACCAAATTTGAGTTTATTGATCATATTATGAGATTGCTGATTCGACATAATAATGATTTTTGGACTTCCAAATCCTATTTAATTTGGTTTCTCATGAAGAACATCATTGCATTGTCCATCATATCCTCCATTATCGTGAATCATCTTGTTTCCAGCCATTTTTTAAAACCCAAAAAGCATAGTGTGAGAGGAAAATAATAATAATAAAGGGGGAGTAACTTCAATATCTAACATATTCGGTTTAATCTAATATTTTTAACATAATTGTAGGACTATAACCTATACTTATACTTAACCTTAGGGACATCCCTAGACGTACCTTAGAAATATCTCTAGGGATCTCACTAACGTTCTCGAATCCTACTTTCCAAAGGTTGACTAAACCTTTCCTCTGATACCAACTTTAGAGACCCGAAGCAAAACGTACATGGACATTACATTATTTTTGCAGAATACTTAGTACATAACAAAAACACACACACAATGACCGTAATAGTTTAGAGTCTTTGGAAACTTGGAATATAATCTTCTAATCGTGGCAAAAGATCTTCAACATCTCCCATAATGATCATACTTTTTTTACCTAAAACCTTTCTTTATATCCTGGGGAAAAGAAAACATAAAAGGGTGAGATCAAATGCTCATTAAGGGTAAACAAAATAAATATCAATCACATCATATTCATAAGAACATAACATTTTGAAATAATAACCTGCAAAAGAGATCATAATATCATAACATGGGATAAATCATAGTAGTGAAATGTAATCCCAATAATCATAACAAAATACATGAAACATTGTGGAATACACACATAATCATAGAGAATCATTTCCTATTAGTCAAGACTCATTTCCAAGACTATCTTAGTGGACAAAGTCCATTTCTGAACCGAGTTCACTCCTCGTTTCAGTCCTGTTTCACTGAACCGGTTTAACCTGCCGTTCCAGCCATGTCTATCTCATGAGATATAAAATCTTTACCCAATGCATTGGAGGGAGATATAGGTCCCACCCATCTCATAATGATACCATTCATATGTGTTCCACAAAATCATAATTCATACATCATTGCATAACCCATGTAACAAAAATGGGATTCTTAAACAACATGACATCATAAAACAATTCATATAAGATAAAGGAATTAATAAAAATAATTCCATCACAACATAATCAAATCAATTTAATAATAGGTATAGAAACATAACCCTATATTATCTTAGATGGAAAATAATTTTGATAAAACACTTGAACTCCATTCTTGAAGAAAATATCCTTTCTACTTCAAAAACACTTTTCCTTTATTAACATGTCATACAATTCTAAACTAAAAGAATTTGATTAAAAATAAACATGAAATCTTGTAAACGATTCTTCTTGGAAATAATGTTTTAAAAATCCATTCATGTCATATAAGAAAAGTAAAAAAAACATTATTCTCGTACTTTTGTCGGAAAGGTCAAAAAGCACATCGTATGAAAAACGACAAAAGATTCATTTCATATCTTTTACTGAAAACTCACCGATGGGTAAAATTGGATTTAAACAATTTTAGTTGGATGGAAATAATATTACATATTGAGGAAACATGTATGTGGATGATAAAATACACCCCAGTAAATACCAAAGTACAAACAATCTCGGATAAAAATGAGATTGTGATATTTCCCTTACCTTAGGTCCGATTTGCTTCATAATTGTCCGAACCTCATGTATAATGATTTAATTAATGTCATTGACTTATTACAGAATCATACTCATTGTTATAATATCATATATGGTTCACATATGAATTTATATTACCCGTTCTTTTGTAAATTCCATGTTAAAGAGCGTTTTGGGTAAAATCGTTTCATTTGTCGTCCGTGTTTTGACTTGTAATTATTCATATGATTACGTAGATCATGATTACATAATTCAAGAATATAAAACATTATTTATATATAATATATATTCAGAATTAACATATATATAATAGATCAGCAAATGGAATAAAATACACCGTTCATGGAGACGGTAGACCGTACGTACGCATGAACGCTGTTTTCGTTTCCTTATTGAGTTGAATGGAATTAAGTAGATGACATACATATATATGCACATAAATCTAGTATCATTATTATGTAATATATTTTATGATTACTTGTTATATATACTTTATAATCATTCATGAATGGTTAACATGGAGAATGAATCTCATCGCGTCGTGGAGATGGTAGTCCGTACGTACGCACGAGCGATGATATCGTTCTCATGATCATGGAATTGTATTGGAGTGTATGTATACTATTACAGAATCAATAGAACTTTACAATAATCCTATATAGTTTTTATTTACACCATTATACCCATCCAAGTAAGGTGGTGGCGGAAAATAGATTACACCACGGCGTGGAGACGGTATTTCGTACGTACACAGGCACGGTGATTTCGTTTTCTGTAGGATGGATATATGGTGAAATAGGGTTGTTTCATAATTATAATAACATATCAGTATATGAGTGATACTGATGTTATTACTTCATAATGAATCAACCTATGAAGAATAAGTGGAAGAAGAAATAAAGTTGAAAGAATCGGTAACGGACATTACTTTTCTTTGAAGCTCCTCTTTGAGTCCTCCTCTTAGGGAACTAAAATTGCTCTTTTAAGAAGACCAAGACCTCTAGGATGGTTCTAGGGAAGTGGAGAAGATAATTTTGCATGTTGTGGCCGAGCATGAAGGCTCAAAGTGGTGTGAGGAAGAGGGGGAGGTGGTGCCCTTTTATAAAGGAGGAGAGGGGCTCCTTTGGAAAAACTAAAAATATTATTTTATTATAAAGCCAAATTCTGTTTTAAATAGCTCCAAATTGATTTATTTAGAAGCTAAGGTTGGGATGGGTCGAAAACCTCTCATCCAATAGAATTTATACAAGTATAGGTATCAATTTTATCCTTATAATTTATATTTATCTTTAAGTTAGATAATTTAACTTTTACCGTGTCTTCTTGTTTTCTTACACTATAAGGTTAATAAACATACTATATCAAGCAAAAAGAACCCCAAGTTGTTTATTATTAATATATATAACCTTATATAAGACATTTGGCCGAACCTTAGATTTTTAGGAATAAAATAACAATTAATAATATAATATTTGTTTTCAAAACTATTTTATGTCCATTTTGACACTATTTAGCAATTGATTTTTGTGAAAATAATAACAGAATTATTAGTTCGAAAACATTTAATTAAATCAATAATAACATGTCATATTAAAATATAAAATTATTTTAATTCATAAAAAGTCTCAAATTACATTTATTTGGGTATTTATAACATCAATTATGTCAATATTTCATTAAAAAGATAATTACTGCATCATCTTTGTGTCATAAATAAATTAAACTATATAAAGTCTAAAAATTAAAAATAAAATATCATTATGTAGGAAATCTCTTTAGATTTCTAATGAATATTTATAGTCTAATTTAACTTATTTATAACCCTATATTAAAAATTATCTACTTATTAAACTTTGATTTTAACAATTTTAACCCTTCTTTAAATAAATTAATAATAAATGTCCAAATCTAATCCAAGTGGGACTAAATGGTCATATTTTATTCCTAAGGTTGTTTTTGGTCGAATTAAACTTATCCAATAGAATTTGGACATGTGTTAGGGTAATAATAATATCATTTTTACCCTTAACTACCCTATTTACTTTTAACCGTGGTAAAAAAAAGTAAAAAGTTACTATTCACCAAAAATTATTTTCTTCTCATTGAACCACATTTTACTCCCTGATATTAACCGTGTCTCTCGGATTTTCTAAATTCAACTCATAGAAGCGGTAAAAATCAGTTTTATGAAAAATTCAGTTTTTTTAACTACCACTTAGTGGTTTTACTATTCATCAAAAAATGAATGTTTCCGAAAAAATACAAAAAATTAGGCCTATTCTATATTTGATATTATGAATTGAAAAATGATGTTTATTTTACCAAATTCAAAACATATCAGTTACATTAACTACTTTGAAAATTAATTCCCGTCGTCAAAACAAATAGTGTGTTTTTAAAAGATAATAACTATCAAAAGATTGACACCTGTTTATGTCTGGTTTAAATGTGAAATTAAATCCAATGAACAACATTGTATTAAATTGTAAAAATATATTCTAAATATACTTTAAAACCACTCAAATTAATAATTTATCACTATTAATTATTTCGATTAAAAAGGTTGTTTTTAATTAAAATATAGTAATTTTCACTATTCATCAGAAAATGAAAGTTATCCGAAAAGTACAAAAATTTCACCCTAAGCTAATCTTGATATTCCGAATCCAAAAATGAAGTCCATTTTGAAAAATAAAATTTAAAAAATTTCAAAAACTGGTTATTTCTATTCATAACAGCTAGTTTTAATAATATTCTAATAGCATATCGGTGTTTAGTGAAACTCGGTATTGCGTACTACACACGCTATCGAGGAAGGTCGCAATTGCATGTAATGCAAGGCAAGTCAAGGATACGTGTTGTGGAAGCTCCTTTTGATGTAGCGTACAACACAAGACATTAGTGAAATTAAAAAGAATATTTTTCATAAAATTTCGGGGTGTTACATC
Source organism: Viscum album (assembly GCA_963277665.1). Classification (NCBI taxonomy): domain Eukaryota; kingdom Viridiplantae; phylum Streptophyta; class Magnoliopsida; order Santalales; family Viscaceae; genus Viscum; species Viscum album. The sequence goes on along the minus strand of OY728151.1, from coordinate 392,543,305 downwards.
AAAGGATTTCCACCACTGATGCCCAACAGTCCCGTATGACAAAGTCATCTCATCGCTAAACCGTAAATCCAAGGGTCCCACTCTATAAATCACAAAGAAAATTCACTAACAAAACTCATATGAAGGGCTGAGTCTAAAAGGAGTCATCGAGTAACCCATTGCCTAGCCCAGCTCAAGGGTAAACTCTACGGTTAACCAATAACCCACTGCCCATCCCCACTGGACGGTAAACCTTAAGGTGAATGGGTAACCCACTGCCCAGCCTCACTGGAGGGTGAGGCCTAAGAGGTCAATGGATAACCCACTGCCCAGCCTCACTGGAGGGTACACTAGTAGAAAAATAGTTTTTAACGTCGTCAATTTGACATCAGTTTCTTATAAACTGACGTAAAATTTTTTTGCGGAGACTTTTTGGCTTCGGTTTTTTAAAAACCGATGGAAAAAACAAAAACAAATAGTTATGGGGTCGGTTTTTAAAAAACGGACGCGAAAAAAAAAATTCTGTCGGTTTTTTTAAAAACCGACACGAAAAAAAAATGATGTCGGTTTTTAAGAAAACCGACGAAAAAATTTTAAAAAAAAATTAACAGCCCTATACATAATTCTTTCAGTTTTGATTTGAGTAGTCATGGATCAAAAACGGAGTTACGAATTAATTGTTATGGATGTTGGAAGTTGATCTTCTCTAAAAGAAGTTTTAATTAAGTCCAACTTTCAAAGGGCATAACTTTTAATCCGCAACTCCATTTTACCTCCACGACTAGTAAAATCGAAGCTTAAGGAATTTCCTAAAACTTGGTATATTTTGTTTTTATGTTTTGGTGTCGGTTTTCCAAAAAACTGAGCCATTTTTTTCACGTCGGTTTTTAAAAAAACAGACGCAAAATTTTTTTTTACTTTTCGCGTCGGTTTTTTAAAAAACTGATGCGAAAACAATTTATTTTTACTTTTTGTGCCTTTTTTAAAAAAAACCAACACGAAACGTATTTTTTTTATCTTATTAGCATCGGTTTATTTCAAAATCGAAGCCAAAGATGATATCGATTGGAATTTTTGGCGTCAGTTTTTTTAAAAAACTGACGCCAAAGGACCAACCTATATCCTCATTTGTTTCGGTTTCGAACAAAACTGATGCCAAATAGTAGTCATCAATACGCGGGATCAAAATTTCAATTTTTTTCACAACCCGCATTTCAATTTTTAAAATCCTGCCTATATTTTCATACAACTCAATCGAAAATATTTTCATTTAATATATATAAATCTGTTTCTCCTTCGTTCATCATTTTAATCCTCTTCGATTCAATCAAGTTTTCAATGCGGCATCAATCGTTAATTTGAATATGGTACGTATTCTATTTGTTTCTTTTCTTTATTATTAATGTCCTTCATTTGAAAGCAACTCGACTAGATTTCATATAATGATGATTTACTTTTATTATTGTGTTAAAAATATAAAACATTCAGATGATATTTACCAAGCTTGGTGTAAGTTTAATTATCGATCGTCGTTTTCATTATCACATGAGTTCTACACTAAATATAAGAGATATGATGATAAACAACATATCATTTCAATGGATGATCCAAAAATAATTGAAATGTGTTTGAATTATTATGTATATTTTATATCACTTGGTGTATGTGATTTTAATTCGTGTTTATCTAGTTTTCATTTAAACAAGTTGTATCAATCGAAACTTTGACATGTTCAACTTCCGATGAGAATTGGGGTCATGATTCCGCTGACAGTGCGTCAATCGAACATCCTGAACAGTAGTTAGGTTCGACACAAGAATAATTAATTAATTAATTAATTAATTAATTAATTAATTAATCGCATTAAACGTTTCATTCCACTGAGAAACGAAACCAAACTGCAGGGGTTCTGAACCAACTTTGGAAGGACCGTCTCAACTCCAGGGCCATAGCGCCTCTGACGGCATGTCAAACAGACGTCCGGCTCGTGAATACGTCCATTTCAAACTTTAATATTACTTTAATATTATTTATTTAATCTGTTTAGGGTCACCCTTCTTCGGGCACAGAACCCAGAAACCCCAAAACCCAACTTAAAAAGTTCCTCTCAAAGAGACGAACCCATAGCTACAGACGACGCGTCAAATGGACTTTCCGTTTGGGAACTACTGTCCCTTGAACAGAAGGGGCCCAACCAGGCCAGTTTACACTGGCTGACTTAGTCCAGACCACTAGCCCGCAGCCCCTGCCATGGGTCCAGCCCGACTTTCCACGGCCCGCTGGCCGCGGCCCACCCTAGCAACACCAGTCCCCTCAGGTCTGGTTCATCAAAGAAGACCGCCCAATTGGCCGGTCTCCATCTGTGTCGCACCAGCAGGACCTACCAAACTCGAGTCCATGTCCGAGGCACACCCCGAGGCGCTGACCTCTAGGTCCTCCTCCAACCGCAACGGTACGGTGCTAGCGCCCTTACCTCCTGCAGCGCACCACCATGCCACCTCCGGCCTGCACCGCGCCGCCTCACACCGCCCGCTCCGACTCACCACTCTGGTCCCCTACTACGCCACAGCTACAACCATCTCTGCCAGGCCAAACCCTCCACATTCCTTCTCGACTCCTCCGAGAGCTACCTCGTCCACGCCGGCCACACCCAACACCGCCCCCTCGTCCGAACCCACGGCTTCACCCGCTGCCTGACGCCGGACATCAGGCCACCACCCTTACAAGAGTCGGGGCTTCCGTCGGCCGCCACCATCACTCCGGCGGTCCAATCACAAAACCAAATTTGGTTTAGGGATCCTCGAGATGAGGCCTTCATAGTTCTTGTACGCAATTAATGATCTGACAAGATTTTGTCATGTCCAAAAATTGGGATGAAGAACGCACAAGAACAAGAATTAAAAAACAGGGCTTAGACGATGGCTGTGTTCGTTTGGCCATCGTGCTAATTCATGAATTTTTTAATTAGAAGACAAATTTGATGAAAATTCAAGAAATAGATGAGGGTGGAAAAATTAACCAAAAATCCTACCTCGAATCGGTCATTCGTCATTGGCGATGTGCCCGCTGTGATCCCCCTTCGATCTGCCGGAGTTCGCTCCTCAATCCGGCGAAGAACATCGAAGAATGTCAAAGAACAAGAGAGGGAGAGAGAGAGAGGATATGAGAGAGAAGAGAGGAGGGAAATTTATGGCATTCCCTTAAATCCATAATTAAGTGACTTTATAAACCCTCTCTCAAAACTCTACCAACGGGCGAGGATTCTAAAACCTCTGTGCCCGCCTATTTTAAATCATTCCATGGAAAAACACCCCATTTCAAACTCAACGGAATTCTTGTAATTCTATTCCGAGATATCGTTCTAAATTTATTCGAAAATAATGTCAGTGATAAAAAATCACTAAGTTATTATTTTAAAATGACGATTTTCTCCAGGGTGAAATATCTCAGAACAGGCTCGTGCCCGCAACTTTTACACCCCACCTAGGGTAAAAAACACGTTTCAGACGCAACTGTGCCCTCATATTTCTGATACAAGCTACCTTTTAAGAGAAAACAAAACCCCGCCATGGCCCATAGAATAAAAACACTTAATATTTTTATAAAATTGTTTCCGAGAACAACGGGCCTCGTAATCCCATGTCGTCTCAGCTCTTAGCTCTGGAAATATATGTAGAAATATTCCAAAGGCTTATAGAGAAAAAACTGGGTCTCTACATCATTCCCTCATTCAGGATTTTCATCCCCGAAAATAAAAACTAGGAAAAACAACTTGGGATATAGAGCTCACACCCAGCTCTACCACTCCCAAGATGACTTGCACAACACCATGCTGGAACAACACGAAAACCAAAGGGATGGTTCATACTCATAAAGTCTGCTAATTTTGATGGCATGAATTGGAACATTCACCCACCTCATCAGTTGCAACATGTGGAAGATGTTATGCGCCCACTCCTACTATTGGGAGGGTAAGGAAAGATTGTAGGAAACCTCTCAATCACTTGCATGATTCCCTAACAGACCAATGAAACTCGGGGGACTTCTCCGACCGAACCTCTACTTTCCACATCACGACCGAAATCACGATTTGTTCCTAGAACAAGGTCTCATGTTTCCTCCCTTCAGAATACCCATCGGGTGGAACACCCAAGGATATCGGGTCACACGTGTTTTCATAGTCGGTGCATCACAACCGAGACTCTCTTACTGGCTCAAGAAGTGGATGGGTCAACACCATCGACTGAAGAAAAGTTTCACCCTCCTGGTCCAACCGGGTCAACTTTAGGGATGCTAACTAGATCGAAACGTCCCGCACCTGAGGAGTCTGGGACACTCTGCTAAGGGAACCTGCTACAACACTGCAATTTTTTTCCAGAACATATACTACCTGAAAAACATAGTCTTGCGGACATTTCAACCCGTACCATCATCTCAAGTTCAAGTCTCTCTAGGTGAGGACACACCTGAGACACTGGTGGTCTGAGAAAACCACAAAGCGCTCTCCCATAAGATATCATCTCTACATTATCATAGAAAATACTACCACCACCAACACCACATATTGAATCACGTAGTTCTGTTTATGGGTTGTCCTTCACCTTGATCTTTACTTGATAACAGTATCAAAAATGATGTTGAGCACGCAAGGTACCAATGAACATGGAAGGTGAGAAAACTCATCCAACCACTAGATACTAGATACGGAAAGAAAGTGGTATGCCCCACAAATCTTTTCCCCTCTTGGAAGGAGAGTAATCCCTAAAGAAGGAACTCTTCCAAACCTACTAGTGGAACATCAAGAAAAAAAAGGGGGTCAACCAGAAAAGCCCCCACTGGAAAATCCAGAACCTGCTCTGACACTCCACTGCACAACCCCTTCATCAATACACATGTTATAGGGACTCATCCATCACACCTCAGTACTATCCTCTTTGGGTGGTACTGACTCTTGCTCACGATTTTGATTGCATCACAAAAATGTGTTTCAGTGTGGGAAGAACCCCTCTTTCCCATGCATTCAAATCTATGTCAGAGAACTCCGACATAGGGTTACCCTAATGCCCAGCATCACCCTCGGTAACCCCTCGAACAATGAGTTAGATGAAAATAGTACCTCACATAGCATCAAACATGTTCTACTAAGAAAAGTAGAAAAAGGAACTGAGCGTACCTCTCATCATCCCACACAATGCAGGATTGAAGACATCAATAGCACATTGCCGCTTGTGGCCCTATCCGTCAGCTCCCTAATCTTGTCATGGTCCACCTAGTGGTGGATGAAGGACCTAGAAATATCATCTTACAACCACATTTCTTCCTGCTCTTCTACCAACACTGTCTCCCTAGGGACCCCCCTGTCCTTACCTAGGAGTTCTCTAATCACGACACTTCCTCGGTCGTGGCGGTGCATCTATCAGCTTTCTGGAAAACTACGCACATTTGGTCATGTAGTCTCACACCATGTGACCTAGAACATTACAACCATAGCACATGTCATCCCTGGGCTGTCTCGGTACTCTATGTTGACCTCGACCATGTGGCTGAGTCTCATCAAGGGGAGACCACCAGCATCAAGGCCCTGCCAATTGACGTCCCTCTGACAGAAATTTCTCTGTCACCAGTGCCTACTCCAGCACCACGAGATGGGGGAGGATGTAGAAGGGAACTAAACTGGCACGAATCTCTTCTACAGAGACATCACTCAAACTTCTGTGCTTGGAATTTTCCATCATGGACCTCATCCAAAGAGTATCGAGTAAGGTCTGTGAACCTAGTCGCATACTCAGCCACTACCATCAATCCCCACTGAAGCTCCAATAGCTCCTGAAACCTTATAATGTGTAAGTAATAGGGGTAGTACTACTCACAAAACAGCTGCTATAATTCATTCCATGAGTGTACTAACTCATCGTGCATCAGACTAACCCTAGAACTACTAACACCAAACTGCTTGGTGGAAAAAGACTGGATGTCAAAGACACCATCTAACTGTTCTGTGTCTGAACAAGCCTGAAGAGGCAATCCACCAGCTCTAGACAACCCTTCACTATATGGGGTTATGGCTCACCGTGGAACCTCAACGGTCTCTATTGTTGGAACTCACGTAGCGCGCCCAACCTACGCTCATCATTGGCCTTCGCTATCAGTACTATCTGCTACTCCACAAGAGGAGGTGCTACTTCCTGTCCTTCTGGTAAAAAGGGTAATCGTATGATGGATCTTGAACTCATGCCTTGTCACTCACTGAGATAACGTCATGAACCAGATCTAGTATCATGGATGGCTATCTTCACAGAGACATCCTAAATCCGATCAAGGAGTAACGTGGTCAAATGGGCATATATATACCAACAACGATGGGGAGGATAGTAAAATACTCAATCCTATATGATGCATGAACCAAATTCCATACAACAAGTGTCTTAGTGTGCTAAGTCGACAATCGGGTTATCAAGGTCCTAGTAAATGTATAATTCGGCCGCCTTACCATCACTAGACTCCCTGGCTTGAGAGATTCTCTCGAGAAATTTTGACACTATTCCCCAAAACTCAACCAATTACTTGTAAGGTATGTCCGAACAATGCCCCAAGGAATGAACCACCTCTGATACCAATTTTTGCACGACCCAAACCTACTGGTCTCAAGCCTTAACTACCCCAGGCCCGCCACCATAGGCCACGTGTTGGAATCAAGCGCCGAATGCGTAACGATCTCGTGGAGGCCTTTTCCTAACCACATGTACACACACACACAACCCACACGATGTAGAAGTGCATAGTAAAAATTAAAACCGAAGGACAAACAACTATAACCCGATCACAGTCATGCATAAACTTCTAAATAGTACATGTAAAGTGCTGAAAAGTGCTAAAAATATAACTAAACAGAAAAAGGGGCAAAACATGCGCCCAACAAGAAAGGTGCCACAACCCGATAACAGGTAAATGAAAATAAAAAGGTGGTGAGTCTCACACCTGAAAACCCTACTATGACCACTGATCGCAGACCAAGGTCCTCTGTCCTCTACGCTCCTCCGTAGTCTCGATTGACAAGTCCATCATCTACAAGGGCACACTAAGTGCAGGAAAAGACCAAGTATGGGTGAGTATTATGATACTCAGTAGGATTCCATGAATGCTCAATGGAGGAAAAATGAGGTACTAAAATGGTGAGTAGTAGACAGAAAAAAGAACGGTGTAAGAGTAAAATAGAGATAGTGCATCTCAACCCAACAGAAGGAAGGAAGTGGACTCGTCCAACCAAGAGGAACATGACACAGAAAGAACGTGGCATACCCCATGTGTCTTCGCCCCTCCTAGAAGGAGTGTAACTAATCCCAGGGAGTGGGAATGCAGTAGGGTGTATAAATATATACATTCATATATGCTCAACAAGAAACCTGATCGTGTGAGTAAGGGAATCTCTATCTCCATGATCAACCCAGAAAAAGTTTCCAGCAGTTCAACGGATATCCACCACTAATTCCCAATAGTCCCGTAAGACAGAGTTGTCTCATCGCTAAACAGTACAACCGGGGTTCCCACTCCTGTAATCACAGAGAAAAGTCATTGACTAGCCTTATAGGAAGGGCTAATTTTGAAATCAGTCATTAGGAAAACCACTTCCCAACCCAACAGGAGTGTAAACTCTAAGTTTAATGGGTAACCCACTACTGATCCCCGCTTGAGGGTAAACCTAAAGGCAAATGGGTAACCCATTTCCCAACCTCACTGCAGGGTGAACCCTAAGAGGTCAACGGGTAACCCACTGCCCAGCATCGCTGGAGGGTAAACCCTGTGGTCAACGGGTAACCCACTTCCCAGCCTCGCAGGAGGGTAAACCCTAAGGTCAATGGGTAACCCACTGCCTAACCTAACTAGAGGGTGAACCCTAAGGTCAACGGGTAACCCATTGCCCAGCCTCGCTAGAGGGTAAACTAGAAAATGGTCTGATATCTCCACACTACCAGTTCCATCAATGGGTGTCACTAACATTGCTATCATACGTTGGTTCAGAGTGCGACAAGGGAACCTTAAACCAATGCCCTTTCATTATTCCACATTTAACAAGATCTCGAAAGAGGCCTTGCATGCTCAAACAGATCACACCATTGTAATCCTCACGAAAAAACACGTGAGATCGACTATTTACTCTCCCCGAATAGACGTCTGATTAAAAAGACGTAGTATGGTGCACACAGCTTAAAAGACGGCCCATGGGGCCCATGCCTCAACTCTGCCTTCAATTCCTAAAACCACCCAGGTTAAATTTTTCTTGATTCCAATGTCATAACGCCACTGACAGTGCCTAAAACAGACTCCATATGCAGAAGCTTCAAGTCCCCATGGTATGAAAACGGGGCCCACACCTCGACCCCGAAACACGTCACGCAAATCATACCATTGTGTTCCTTGCAGATAACCATGAGGCATAGTCTATTCATTTTCACTAAACGGACTTATGAAGTATAAGTCGTAAAAACACATCATATGTCTGAAAGTCACCTCATGGGGCCCACACCTCAGGCCCTAATTTTGGTGGGAAGATTGCGCCATCGCAATCCAATTAGAAGAACACAGAGAAAGGAGTGCTCAAACACCCTAAATAGATGTCAGGTGAAAAGTGTTGTTTCAGCATAAAATGTGTGAACCAGGCCTTGTGGGGCCGGCACCTTTTCTCCAACCTGAAGGCATTAGAAATCATCCCAACAAGTCTGCACGAGGACTGGGGTCACGCTGCCGCTGACGGCGCATCAATCGAACATCCCAAATAGGAGTTAAGTCTGACGCAATAATAATTAATTAATTAAATAATTTATTAATTATTCACATTAAGCATTTCATGCCACCGAGCAACGAAACCAAACCTCAAGGGTTCTGAACCAAATTTTTAAGGAACGTATCAACTCCAGGGCCACAACGCCTTTGACGGCGCGTCAAACGGATGTCCGGCTTGTGAATACGTTCATTTAAAACTTTAATAACACCTTAATTTTATTGAATAAAAGTGTTTCGGGTCACACTTCTATGAGCACAGAACCCAAAAACCATGTTACCTAACATAAAAAGTCCCTCTCGAAGAGAAAAACCCACATCCATAGATGGCGCGTCAAACAGACGCGCTGTTTAGGATCTACGTTCCCTTGAACAAAAGATGCCTAAAAGGGCCTGTTCACACCAGCTGGTCTGGTCCAGACCACCGGCCCGCGACCCTAGCGCAGGTCCGCCCCGACTCACCGTGGCCAGGTGGCCACGGCCCATCCAAGCAACACTGAACCCCTCGGGGTCTGGTTCTTCAAAGAGGACCAGCCAAAGGGCCTTTCTTCATCTGTGTCACACCGGCAGGACCCGCCTAATGTAGGTCCTTGTCCAGCACACCCCGAGGCACTGATCTCAGGGTCCTCCTCTGACCGCGACGTGAACTTCCCCCGCACCTTCCTCTCCTATAGTGCATCGTCGCGCCCCCTCCAGCCTGCACCACTCCACCTTACGCCGCCTGCTCGGATCTACGCTCTTGTCCCCTGCTATGTCGTGGCCACATCCATCTCCTCCCGGCTACACCTGCTGCATGCCGTCTCGACTCCTACCTGAGCTACCCCCTCTTCTCTGGCCACACCCGACGATGCCCCCTCACCCGAACCCCCATCCAAACCCGCTTCCTGACGTCCGACTTCCGACCACTGCCCTTGCAGGAGATGGGGCTTCCGTCGGCTGCCGCCACCACTATGGTGGTTCGATCTCAAAACCGAACGCAGGTTAGGGATCCTCTGGATGAGTCCTTCGCAGTTCTTCCCCCCCGATAGATGATCAAACAAGGTTTTGGTGTGTCTGAAAATTAGGATGAAGAATTCCCATGAATGAGAATTAAATGAATGGGGATCGGACGATGGGCGTGTTAGTTTGGTCATCGTCCTAATTCTAAAATTATAGAATTAGAACAAAAATTTGATGAAATGTCATGAAATCGATGAGGGTGTGAAAATTAACCAAAAATCCTACCTCGAATCGGTCGTTCGTCGTTGGTGACTCGCCCATTGCGACCCCCCTTTGATCCGCTGGAGTTCGCACCTCAATCTGGTGATTAACAACGATTAACGTCGAGGAACAAGAGAGAGAGAGAGAGAGAGAGGAGAGATAAGGGAAACTTTTTTCTTTCCCTTAAATCCACAGTTAAGTGAATTTATAAACTCTCTATGAATCTCTACCGATGGGCGAGGATTCTAAAACCTCCGCGCTGACTTATTTTATATCACACATAGGAAAAACTCCCCATTTTGAACTCAATCGAAGTCTCAGATTTCCATTCTGAGACTTTATTCAAAAGTTATTCAAAAATAACACCAGTGATATAAAATCACTATGTCATTATTTTAAAATGACGATTTTCCCCTGGGCAACATCTCTCACAACAGGCCCGCGCCCACAACTTTTACCCCCCGTATAGGGTAAACAGCACATTCCAGACTCAATTGTGCCCTCATATTTTTGATCCGAGCTACTGTTTAAGAGAAATAACAACCCAACCACGTGCATAGTATAAAAACACTTAATATTTTTATAAAATTTATTCTGAGCACACATTTCCTTGGAATCACACATCATCTCAGCTCCTAGCTTTGGAAATATATGTAGAAATATTCCAAAGTCTTAAAGGAAAAAAACTGAGTCTCTAAAATGATGAAGATGCACCTACTGATATTAATTTTCTAATGGTTCTTTTATGAAGATATCAATTTCCCAGATGACATACGTGACATGGAATATTTATATATTTATTCTTCATGTTCGAATCTTAATCAAACTGGCTTGTTTTTTGAATTCTCTTTAACTAAAATTTTGGATTCAAAAAAACTAAATCAGGACCTGTATGTTAAGGAAGATACCAAACAAGTGGTGGTGATTGATGAAGAAGAGATGGAGAAGCATGTGGTGTGACAGTCTCCTTTAGGTCAACTTTTCTTCCATATAGAGGAAAACACAAAAGTCAATTGGAGAGCCCCTATTTTCCTTTCCCTCACTGTCTATACCTTAATTTCTCTAATTATTCATCCTTGGGGGTTGGTAATTATATTATATTCATTGTTTTTCTTCAATATTGGTGTCTAATAATGGACACAGGGAAAAGTCACATATGGTAGTTCTTCTCAAAGAAACCACACCCAACATCTAATTTGGGTTAGTCCATTACAATTGCTTGAGTAGGGATAGTAAAATCCTAGCTCCAACCCGGGGTCTAAACCAAGCATTATCCTTGTTATATTAAATTTATTTTTCTTATATTTATTTTCGAACATATTTTAATTTCATTCTTGTAGTTTTAAAGTGGTAGCATCGAGGAACTTAAGTCAAGACTTACACTGAAAAATAAATCAAGTTGTGTCTTTCCAATTATTTTTTTGTTTGTAGACCAGTAAAAATTCTATGTAAAAAAATTCTTGTTATGATTTTATATAAAAAGAGGGTAGTAAATAGGATAAGTTTGGGGGAGGTATTACAATCTTTTCATAATAATTTTTATGTTCATTTATTAAATTTTTCATTTATTACTCTGAATTTTTAATGTTTTCCTTATTTTTGGTGTGTTTTTAGGAATATTGAGTAAAATTGAATACTTTGGAAAATTCAAACCACCTTGTTGTTTTTTAGACATTTAGGGGATATAATGTTTTATGATTTAAATGATTTCTAAATGGAACTTTTTCCCCCTATCTTATATTTTTATTGGATAATGTTTGGTTGATTGTGAAACTCATGAGCATGAGTACTATCCAAATTGAAGATCATGACCAACCTATGAGGTTTCTAAACATTATTTACATCTTATTTACATTAATATTTTTCATGAGAGTCCTAATACTTGTTCTTTGATCCAAAACTTTCTCTTTTTCTCTTTTTCGAAAATGATAGACTTAATGGAATGTGTTTCGAATGATTGAGACACAAATTTAAAATCCCCTTTTTCATTAAACTCTAATTTTTTCATAAATTTTCATATGATACTTGTTAATCCCCTAGTATCCATGGAATACCCTATTAAGCAACCACATTACAATCCATTTATCCCATTACAACCTACTCTAGAAGTTAAATGCATGATAATTATTGAACTCAAGTTTGGGAGAAGATATCTTGTGATGTGATACCAAATTTGGTGATACTTTGGGTCAAAATTGAATATTTGAAGAAATTATTTTATTTCTGAATACTTCTTTATACTAAAATTTGTGCCGATCTAGAACTTTTCTTATAAGAGAAGTTTTCCTTTATAGAGGTTCCAATGAGGAATGAATGTCGTTCCTATCTGGAGATTTCGAGAAAAAATATGATAATATTGATTTTTTTTGGTAAAATTAGGAATGGAGTGAACTTTACATGAGATTTCATGATGATGGATATGGTTTTATATTAATGTGAGTGAATAGGAGGTCATTCTTGATAAAAACAATTTTCATGCATTTAGTTCACTTTAGAGCTTAACCCTCCTCATTCTTCCTCAGAAGTTTTTTCATTTAAAACCAACCAAAACTCATCCTCATATAAACCCATGAAAATGACCTCATTATTGACAAATTTTTGACTCTATTAGGTGGAGATACTAGGAGGATAGCAATCCTGTGGATAAAAAACATGTTTTTGAGAATGGGAAAAACTCTAGGTTAAATATCCTTTAGTGAATAGAGAAATATTTTTTCTTGGGAGTAGGTACAACATTCATGTGCAGATTAACATGAAATTGAATGGATTCATATGATTTTTTACGTGTTAGGAAATTTTAATCAATGTAGGAGGGATGATATTTTCTTTAATTTGATAATTGAACTGTGTTGTCATTTATGATTTGGGATGTCAGTTTTGACTTTAGTATAAGATGATTTCACTTGAGTGCAATGTTTATGTGTGGGAGAGTGATGAAGCTCAAATTTTCATACCTTTTATTGTGTATTTAAATTTTTATAATCCCAATATGGTGTTATTTTATGGATAATAATCATGTTTTTACGTTTTAGTGGTATTTTGAGCTTAAATGCAAAAAATGGTCAATTATGGAATTTTTCCTATTTTCATTAACTCCCTTATATAAAAATTATATTTTTCAATATTTATCTAAATTTAATGATTATTTTTTTATATACCTTGATTTATAGGATAAAAAGTTTCCTTCAATACCAGGATTTGATTCTATCATCTATAAGTCCAAAAATTTCAATCATGTTGGAGAAATATTCTAGATGACATGGGGGACCCCACCTCATTCATTGGAGAGTCACTCAGTATACAAATGTCCAATTATATATATTACAAAGTTATTGGAAATATATTTCAATGGTTAATTATTGCAATAAATTATTTGGATATATTATATCATTAATGAAACCATTGGATGCTAGAAATTGGGCACAAAATTACTGAATATTCGTCTAGAATTAATGTTGTTGAGTAAATGCACCATATAATTTATTACACAAGGAGAATCAAGCTTAAATTTCAGCATCAAATGAAAATGATAATTTTTCACAACCAAAATGAATATAACTTTTCCAGGTTATTTTATTTTATTATTCAATTTTTTTATATGATAATATTTTCTTGATCTTATCCTCTCATATTTTACTCTTTTGTGCTTTCACTCCAATATTCTCCACCATGAACTCTTATGGTCATGACCATGAATATATAACCCAAGGAGGTTCTCAGGGGTGTAATCCAAGGATGAACCCAAGTCATTGATATATCATTTTAATTTTTTTATGTTTTCTTAGAGTTTACCAATGTGGATCTTAGTGGGAAATGTGCCTTTGTGTCTCCAGTTGCCACATGATGATTATCTTTTGCTTCAATAATATTTTCTATTGATTGAGGAGGTGGATGTGAGGAATCTAGATGATCATTGAAGAAAAATTATATTAATATCCATATACAGATGAGGTTGTTCACACATAATATGGATTCTATTCATTAATTAAATTTCAGACTAATATATATATGACAAAGGTTCACTCCGGGTGATTCTTTCAAAAATGTCTCCTTTATTCAAAAAATAATTTTGTTTTCATTAATTATAATGGAATTTCATTTCCATATTTAATTTTATTATTTATTTATTATATATAAAATATTAACTTAATTTAGTTTTATTTTATATATAAAACAATATAAATAATAGTGAATTAGATGTAGTGTGTGCTTGACCACAACTTCTCCTCAGGAGAGCGGCCTTGGTCAACCCCTATGTTGCACTTAGTTATTAATATTTTTTAGAGAACATACGAAAACAATTCATCAGATTGGATCCCTTACATGGGAGCCATGTGATCTTAATTAATTATTTTTATTCAAATTTAGTAAATAATTTTTCATTTCTTTCATTAATAAATACATAAATTTATATAAACTAAAAAAATCGTTTTTTCATGATGTCTTTCGATTCAAATTATTATGCCTGGACTAACCAATCTCAAGTGCCAAAATAATTTTAGAATGATATTGATAATAATAATAAATTTATTAGTTATGTATTGGAAAATTGGAATGCCAAATATAGTTGATAACTTAATACATACATGCATGTAAAGAGAAACCAAAACCTAAACCAGAGCCAGAACCTAAACCATAATGAGTGGGGGAAGATAATTCAAAAATAATTTTTTATATAAAAGAACCTGTGGTGGGTGAGAAAGAGATTATAAAGGAATTAATCAAATCAACATGTAATCAACCATTTCTTGAGGAGGTCCTTAAAGTACACATGAAAGGTGATTCCCTTATGGGTGATCTATAACATTAGAAAAACCTAAAATGGATTTGTTTGAAATAAATTGAAACATTATATTTCCATCATTGTTAATGAACAATGAGAACCACTATACATCTCTCATACATTGGAAGATGAAGATGAATATGAACTTACTAATATTTATTTTCCAATGGTCCATCCCAAAGAGATAAATTTCCAAGATTACATACTTGAAAGGGGATATTTATTTATTGATTCGTCATGTTTTAATCAAAATCAAACTGAATTGTTTTCTGAAATCTCTTTTTATAAAATTTATGATATAGAACAAATGAAGTAGAAAATATATGTTAATTAATACACAACCCAAGTGGTGGTTATTTAATAAGAAGTGATGGAGACACTTGTAGTGCGATTGTCTCCTCTACATCAACTTGCCTACTACATGGAGGAACCCATGCAAGTCAATAGGGATCACCCCTATAACAACCCTATTCTTTTATTAAACACATAAACCAGATTTATTAAATAAACTCTACACTTGATAAAACATGGAATATCAGGAGGTCTAGTTTATTTGGGGCTATGGACAATTACATAACAACATAAAACTTAGAACATAACGTCTTATTGAAAACATCCTTTACATGACCATTACATTCCCTCGTACTTAGAATCGCATGGGATAAATGGAGGACATGCATAAGAAAAGGGTGAGCCATAATTCCTAGTAAGGGAGTAAAAAAGTAATAACATGAAGATTACAATACATGTTAGTAAATATGAATATCAATGTAGCACAAGAGAAACACGAAAATAAAGGCATGATAAAGCTTGATAATCATAACATGGAAATGTGGCAACAATACTTAACATGGAATTAGCATAATCCATGGATCATTGCACATAGAGCATGAGTAAACACTCATTTCACATTGAGCATGACTAAACCCTCATTGCACAAGAATTAGAATGTGTCAACACCCATTGTACATGATGTATCATGACACTATACATTACCCAATGCATTGAAGAGCTATCAGGGCAAACCCTTCTTAATCATTTCATTTCATGTATAAGTGTGCCACATGGATTATAAAACATGGATTCATTAAACATAATTATTTATTCCATGATAGAGGAGTGTGGAATTCATACATGAAACTCTTTAAACAATAAGTAAATTTTCATAAAGCTTAATACCCTTGATAGATAAATGTGAATGATATTCACTACACAATGAATTTGGATTGGAAAACCACAATGCAATTTGGACAGCATAACGGTGTGACATAAGAACTCATAAAAATGTTTGTTGAGAGAGAAAGGGGTGTATCATAATATTTACATGAAATTTAACGTATGGGGGTCATATAGATACATGTCCCAACAATTGTAATAGAATTTAGATTCATGATACATAATAAATTACATGAATGTATATGAGGAGAAAAAAATTCCTTATGGAATTTCAGCATGGTAAGAGGTGTACAATGGAGGAATTTGATGAGAGAGAAAGGGGAATATCATAATTGAAACATAAATAGGCCATTATTGGGGAGGTTCTAAATAAAACCCCAATATTTATATTTCAATATAAAAGGGCATAACAATATTAATAAACTTGGATAAAAAGAGAAAGGTAGAAACCCTTTACTTGGAAGTGTGATCCCAAAGGCTTGGTAGAGGCTTTAGAGAGGATTTTTGGGAGCTTTGAAAGCCTTTGGAGGATTCTAGAGAGAGGAGGTATGAGGTTCTACGAACTCCAAAGGCTTCGATTGAAGAGGAAGTGGGATCTTGTGTGGGATTAGATAAGAAAGGAGGGGGAATTATTTATTATTTTGGTTTGGGACACCACACATTAAACTAATAAAAAACAAATTCCAGCCCATGGATTTTCCCTTGCTTTTTGCCAAAGGAGAGTGGAAAAAAATGTTTTATAAGGCCAATGGACGAACTTCTTAAAATCATAGGGTTGCTTAGGCGGAGGTGAGTCACACTCTCAAGGAATACATTTTAAAAAGTCAAAATGTTTTATAAGTCTTGGAGGGTCCACTAAAATGTTGTAAAATAAACCAAAGAAATATAAAAACACATTATTTTAATAGTAAAACATATATTGGCCAAACATAAGGTTTATAGTTTTTATTATATCAACATTGTGTCGTTATGATGTAATAAATCACATTATATATTGAAATTTGTATTTAATTTTAATCCAAACATTCAAATGTCTCAGAAAATTATGAAAATTCACCATTGGATAAATTATATGTCTTCATTACAAAAAAATATTCATTTTATCTAATAATTTTATAAATATTTGAATTTCTATTTTAAAATAAAAACCATCATTTATCAAAAATTCGTTGGTTTTGACAAAAACAATAGTCAAACCTTAATAAAAATTACAATTGTATTCATAAAAATTGTATGATAATTTATATTTAATAAATACTAATTTATTAATAATATTTTATTAAAATATTATTTAATTCAAAAATCCATTAATTTATCGAAAATATATTTCTTAGTTGAATATTAACTAAAAATTCTATTTGTGATTTCAAAACTATTTACAAAGTAAGAAAAATTAAATGATTAAGCATTCTTTATAAAAAAATAATGTACATAGTCATAGTGTTATGGTCTTGTTACATAATCCCTTATAAAACCTGCAAAAGGCTGAAGGGTAAGGTGTGTGACGAAGACAGACTCTTGGGGTGGCTTGGAAAACATCGCTCGGGTGGTAATCTCTATTAACTTTTACTTCTCCTGTAGTCGGTTTGTCTCAAGCTTAATGTGTTCAAGATTGGCTTGGTCTTGGTCAAGAGTGAATCCCAATGAGGCCACATCCTTTCCGAGCTCCAAAAAATGGGCTTCATACGAGGCATGTCTACAGGATGAGGCCAACACTTCCTTTGTCTGAGTAAATTATATTTGTTAAAGTCCTATATTTATACTAATCATGTGATCACTGTTCAAAGGCTATATTATCAACACTCATAATTCTTAATGATATTTTAGAATCCGAAAACATAAAAACATTGATGTTCAAATTTTATACAACTATAATAATAAATTTACTTAGATCATGTGTAATTTTAATTAATGAATGTTTGGGCCGTTACAATCTTCTCCCATTAAGAAATTTCTACCTCGAAATTTTATTTTCCCACACTAAAGCAGATGTGGGTAAATTTGCATCATCACTAGCTCTGATTCCCACATTTCTTATTCAATCTTGTGATTTCGCCACCACACCTTGACAAGAGTAATAGTTTTATATCGTATAAATTTTTCTCTTCAATCTGTGATCATCACTGGTTTCTCCTTATAAAAAATATCATACTCTAAATGTACTACCTCTAAAGAGAGTACATGAGAAGGGTCAAATATGTACTTCTGTAAGAGGGATACATGAATGAAATCATGTACTTTGGCCATGGTAGGTGGAAGTGCTAGTTGATAGTCCACATCCCTGACATGATGATGAATGTCGAAGGGGCCGATGTACCTAGGACTTAACTTCCTATTCTTTCCAAACCTCATGACCTTCTTCCATGGAGATATGCATATAAATACAATGTCACCCACATTAAACTCAAGGTCTTATGGAATGTTATCTTCCTAACTCTTCCGTCGACTATAGGATACCTTGATAAGATGTTGAATGGTTTTCACCTTCTTCACCATTTCGTCGACAATTTCTGGAACTAACAGTTTACGCTCACTGACTTCATCCCAACAAGCCGGTGTTCTACACATCTTCCCGTACTAGGCTTCATTAGGTGTCATTCGGATGCTCAAGTGTAAACTGTTAATGTAGTAGAATTCAACCACTGGAAGATGTTGGTCCCACCCTCCTTTTAAGTACATAGAACATGATCTTAACATATCCTCCAGTGCCTAAATAGTTCACTCAGAATGGACTTCCATTTGAGGATGATATGACTTACTGAAGTTTATTTTATTATCCAGAGCATGCTAAAGACTATTCCAAAACATAGAGGTGAATCTTGGATCTTGATCGGATACAATAGATAGTGGAACTCCCTACAACCTTACCACTTCCCTAACATATATCAATTTCAGTTGATCCAATGAGAAATCCTCCTGATTTTCAATGTAGTGTGTTGACTTTGTATGAAGATCCAAAAAAACCAAGATTGAATTGTTTCCTTTGTATGTCATCGAAACATTGGTGGCAAAGTACATGGTGATGTTCTCCCATTTCCATGTTGGTATGGGAAATGGTTGCATCAACCCCTTAGACTTCTACCTTTCTGTCTTAACTTGATGACACACTAGGCACATTGATATATACTCATCAATCTCCTTCTTCATATTATCCCACCAATAATTGTCTTAGAGACCACGATACATCTTTTTGTTTCATGGATGAATAAATAAATTCAAACTATGTGCATCATCAAAAGATCCTTCTTTAACTCCGGGCATGATAGAACACATGGTATTTTCCCAAATCTCACAATTATTTCATTATTAACATTGAACTTTGAGGATTTCCCTAATCTGATATCTTTCACCTTCTTCTGAATTTCAACATCATCTTTTTAAGCATCTTATAAATTTTCCAAAAGAGATAGTTGAGAAATCATTTTTGAAAGGATTGATGATGTTCCCTTCTTTATGATTCCCATGTCAATCTTCATCAAATATAATAATATTGGATCCTTTTCAATTCTCATAAATGATAGAATTGTTAATTCCTTTATACTTGGAGCATCTGCCACCTTGTTCTCCTTCCCAGTGTGGTAATGGATTGAGCAGTCATAGTCTTTGATCAGCTCTAACCATCTTCGTTGGTGAATGTTCAACTCATTCTGTGTGAATATATACTTGTGGATTTTTCGGTCTGTATATATTTCACACTTCTCTCCAAATAGATAATGGAAACTAATTTTTAAAGAGAAGATCACTACAGCCAACTTTAGAACACGTGTTTGATAATTAATCTCATGAACTATCAATTTCCTTTAAGAAAAGGCAATGAATTTTTCATTTTTCATCATCACACAACCCAATACCTTCTTTGAAGCATCACTAAATACCAAAAAAATCTTACCACATGTGGGTAATGTTAGCATGGGAATAGTGATAAGCCTCTTTTTCAACTCCATAAAGCTCTCTTCGCATTTATTAATCTAAGAAAACATTATCCCCTTATGTATTAGCTTGGTATGACAGTTGGAAAATCCTGAGAAAGTTCTCACAAATCGTCGATAATATCCAACTGAACCAAGAAGAAACGGATATCTGTTACCGATGTTGGCCTCAGTCATCCCTCTATTACAGTTTTCTTGGAGGGATCCATAGATATTCCACTGATTGTGATGATATGAACCATGAATAAGACCTCCATCAACCAGAACTCAAAGTTGTAGTACTTTTCAAAGAGATCATCCTTTCGTAGGTTCTTTAGTATAATTCTTAGATTCTCCTCATGATAATCCTTCGTATCGAAGTATATTAGAATATCATCTATAAATAATACCACAAAATTTGTCGATGTAATCTCTAATGACTATATTCATCAAGTCCATGAAGATTTTTAGAGAATAACTGAGTCTGAAAGGCATTACTATGAATTAATAGTGCCCGTATTTTTTACAAAAAGCAATCTTGCGGATATCTTCCTTCATCACGCTTACATGATAATATCCCAACCAAAAATCTACCTTGGAGAAGTATTGTTCTCCTTACAGCTGATCGAACAAGTCATAAATTCATGGGAGAGGATAATTTTTCTTTTTCGTGATTTTGTTAAGCTCGCAATAATTGATGCAAAGGCACATTGACCCATCCTTCATGAAATAGAGGACTGGTTCACCCCATGGTGAAGCACTTGGGTATATAAACCCTTTATCTAGATTCTATTGTAGTTGTTTCTTCTTCTCCTCAAGCTCCCTAACAACCATTCGATTTGTAGTCTTAGATATCAGAAATTCCCCAGGTATAAGATCAATTGATAATTCAACATATATTCTACGAGGAAGACCCGGAAATTCCGTATGCAGAAGCTACAAGTCCCTGAGTTATTCAAACAGGTCCCTGTGGGGCCACACCTCGACCCCGAAACATGTCACGCAGATCATACCATTGCATTCTTTGTAGATAACCACGAGGCATAGTCTATTCATTTTCCGTGAACGGACTTATGAAGCATAAGTCGTTAAAACACAGCATACATCCGAAAGCCGCCTTGAGGAGCCCACGCCTCGGGCCCTAATTTTGGAGGGCAGATTGCGCCATCACAATCCACTCAGAATAACACACAGAAAGGAGTGATCAAACACCCCAAATAGAGGTTGGGTGAAAACGTGGTGTTTTACCATAAAACGTGTGAACCAGGACCTGTGGGGCCTGCACCTTGTCTCCAACCCGAATGCTTCAGAAAGCATCTAAAAAAGACTTCATGAGGACTGGGGTCACGCTCCCATTGATGGAACGTTAATCAGACATCCCAAATAAGAGTTAAGTATAATGCAAGAATAATTAATTAATTAAATAATTTATTAATTATTCACATTAAGCGTTTCATGCCATGGAGCAATGAAAACAAACCTCAAGGGTTCCGAACCAACTTTCGAAGGACCGTCTCAACTCCAGGGCCACAGTGCCTCTAACGGCGCGTCAAACGGACATCTGAATTTCAAATAAGATCGTTGAAAACATTAAAAACACTTTAATATTGTATAATTAAAGCATTTTGGTTCACCGGTATTCAAGCGTAGAACCCAAAAAACAAGTAACCTAACTTAAGAAGTCCCTCTCAAAAAGACAACCCCACATCCATATACGGCTTGTCAAACAGACGTGCCGTTTAGGATATACGGTCCCTTGAAAACAGGGGGCCCAAAAGGGCCGGTTCACATCGGCTAGCCCAGTCTAGACCACCGGCCTGCGGCCCTGCCACCGGTCCACCCCGACTCGATGTGGCCAGCTGGCCGCGGCCCGCCCCAGCAACACCGGACCCCTCAGGTCTGGTTCTTATAAGAGGACCTTCCAAAGGGCTGGTCTTCGTCAGCATCACACTAGCATGACCCACCGAATGCAGGTCCTTGTCCGGAAGACCCTGAGGGGCTGACCTCAAGGTCCTCCTCTGATCGTGACACGAACTACCCTAGCACCCTCATCTCCTACAGCGTACCGTCGCGCCCCGTCTAGCCTGCACCTCGCCGCCTTACGCCGCCTGCTCTGGTCCCCTGCTACGCCACGGCCACAGCCGTCTCCGCCCAACTACACCCACTGCGTTCCATCTTGACTCCTCCCAGAGCTACCCAGTCTGCTCCAGCCACACCCAACGCCGCCCCCTCACCTGAACCCCCAGTCGAACCTGCTTCCTGACTTCTGACATCCGGCCACCGCCCTTGCTAGAGATGGGGCTTCCGTCGGCCACTGCCACCGCTATGGTGGTCCGATCTCAAAACCTAATGCGGGTTAGCGATCCTCGGGATGAGTCCTTCGCAGTGCTTTCTCCTCAATCGATGATCAGACAAGTTTTTGGCGCGTCTGAAAATTGGGACGAAGAACGTCCAAGAATGAGAATTAAATGATCGAGGCTCAGATGATGGCCACATTCGTTTGGCCATCTTCCTAATTCTAAAATTTTATAAATAGAACTAAAATTTTATTAAAAGTCATGAAATCGAAGAGGGTGCAAAAAATAACCAAAAATCCTACCTCGAATCGGTCGTTCTTCGTTGGCGACGTGCCCACTGTGATCCCCCTTCAATCTACCAATGTTCGCACCTCAATCCAGCAAAAAACGGCGATGAATGCCGAAGAACAACAGAGAGAGAGAGAGAGAGGAGAGAGAGAATGGAAAATTTTGTCTTTCCCTTAAATCCACACTTAAGTGAATTTATAAACTCTCTCTGAATATCTACCGACATGAGAGGATTCTGAAACCTCCACACCGACCTATTTTCTATCACACCTAGGAAAACCACTCCATTTTCAACTCAAAAGAAGTCTCAAATTTCCATTCTGAGAATTTGGTCAATAGTTATTCGAAAATAAGACCAATGATAAAAAACCAATATGTCATTATTTTAAAAGGATGATTTTTCCCATGGGAAACATCTCTCACAACAGGCCCGTGCCCACAACTTTTTCCCCCTGCCTAGGGTAAAAAGCACATTCCAGACTCAATTGTACCCTCAGATTTCTGATCCGAGCTATTTTTTAAGAGAAAACACAACCCCGCCATGTTCATAGTATAAAAAAACTTAATATTTTCATAAAATTATTTTTGGGAACACTTGGCCTTGGAATCCCACGATGCCTCAGCTCCTAGCTATGGAAATATATGTAGAAATATGCCAAAGTCTTAAAGGGAAAAAACCGGGTCTCTACAATGATGAAGATGCACCTACTGATATTAATTGTATAATGGTCCTTCGGGAAGAGATCAATTTCCAAGCTGACATACGTGACATGGAATATTTATATATTTATTCTTCATGTTCAAATATTATTCAAAATCTATTGTTCTCTAAATTCTTTTTATCTAAAACTTTGGATTCAAAACAAATAAATCCGGTCATGTATGTTAAGGAAGAGACCAACCAAGTGGTGCTGATTGATGAAGAAGAGATGGAGAAGAATGTGGTGTTACTGTCTCCTTTACGTGAACTTTCCTTCCATATAGAGGACACCACAAAAGTCAATTGGAGAACCCCTATTTTCCTTTCCCTCATGGTCTGGACAATAATTTCTCTAATTATTATTCATTGGGGGTTGGTAATTATATTATATTCATTAGTTTTATCCAATATTGGTGTCTAATAATGGACACTGGGAAAAGTCACATATGGTGGTTCTTCTCAAAGAAACCACACCCAACTTCTAATTGGGGTTAGTCCACTATAACTACTTAACTAGGGATAATAAAATCATATCTCCAACCTGGGGTCTAAACCAAGAATTATCCTTGTTCTATTAACATTATCTTTTTTATATTTAATTTCTTACGTATTTTAATTTTTTTCTTGTAGTTTTAAACTAGTAGCATCGAGGAACTTAAGACAAGTCATCCACTGAAAAATAAATCAAGTTGTGTATTTCCTTTTATTTTTTTCTTTGTAGACCAGTATAAATTCTATGTAAAAAAATTCTTGATATGATTTTAGATAAAAAGAGGGTATTAAATATAATAAGTTTGGGGGAGGCATTAAAATCTGTTCATAATAATTTTTATGTTCATTTATTTAATTTTTCATTTATTAATCTGAATTTTTCATGTTTTCCTTATTTTTGGCATGTTTTTAGGAATATTGAGCAGAATTGAATACTTTGGAAAATTCAAACCATCTTGTTGTTTTTTGGACATTTCACGGATAGAATGTTTGATGATTTCAATGATTGCTGAATGGAATTTTTTCCTCATATCTTATATTTTCATTTGATAATGTTTGGTTGATTGCGAAACTCATGAGAATGAGTACTGTCCAAATTGAAGATCATTCCCAACCTAAGAGGTTTCTAAACATTATTTACATCTTATTTAGATTAATCTATTTCATTTAGAGTCTTAAGACTTGTTCTTTGACACATAACTTTCTCTTTTTTTCTTTTTCAAAATTGATAGAGTTTGTGGAATGTGTTTTGAATGATTGATGCACCAATTTAAAATCCCCTATTTCATTAAACTCATATTTTTTCATAAATGTTCATATTAGAATTATTAATCCCCTAGTATCCATGGAATACCCTATTAAGTAGCCACATTAAAATCCATTTATCCCATTACAACCTACTCTATAAGTTAAATGCATAATAATTATTGAATTCAAGTGTGGGAGAAGATGTCTTGTGGTGTGCTACAAAATTTGGTGATACTATGGGTGAAAAATGAATATTTGAAGAAATTATTTTATTACTGAATACATCCTTATACTAAAATTTGTGCCGATCTAGAAATTTTCTTATTAGTTAATTTCTTCATTCTGGAGGTTCAAATGAAGAATGAATGTTGTTCCTATCAGAAGATTTCGAGAAAAAATTGATAATAATGATTTTTTTTTGTAAAATTAAGAATAGAGTGAACTTTACATGAGATTTCATGATGATGGATATTATTTTCTACAAATGTGACTGAATAGGGGGTCATTCTTGAGAAAAACTATTTTCATGCATTTACTTCACTTTAGTGCTAAACCCTCCTCATTCTTCCTCAGACGTTTTTTCATTTAAAAAAAACCAAAACATATCCTCATAATAACCCCTGAAAAAGATCTCATTATTGACACATTTTTACTTTATTATGTGGTGATACTAGGAGGATAGAAATTCTATGGATAACAAAAATGTTTTTGAGAATGGGAAAAAATCTAGGTTAAATATCCATTATTAAATAGAGAAATATTTTTTCTTGGGAGGTAGGTACAAAATTCATGTGAAGATTGACATGAAATTGAATGGATTCATATGATTTTTGATGTGTTAGGAAAATTTAATCAATATAGGGGGGATGATATTTTCTTTGATATGATAATTGAACTGTGTTGTCATTTATGATTTGGGGTGTCTATTTTGACTTTGGTATAAGATGATTTCGCTTGAGTGCAATGTTTATGTGTGGGAGAGTGATTAAGATCAAATTTTCCTACCTTTTATTATGTAATAAAATTTTTATAATCCCAATATAGTGTTATTTTATGGTTATTAATCATGTTTTTATGTTTTAGTGGTATTTTGAGCTTAAATGAAAAAATTGTCAATTATGGAATTTTACCTTTTTTCATTAACCCCAGTATATACAAATTATATATCTCAATATTTATCTAAATTTAATGATTATTTTTTTAATATCTCTTGATTTATAGGATATAAATTTTCCTTCAATACCAGGATTTTATTCGATCATCTATAAGTCCAAAAATTTCAATCATGTTGGAGAAATATTCTAGATGACACGGTGGACCCCACCTCATTCATTGGATCATAACTCAGTATAAAAATGACAAACTATATATATTAAAAATTTATTGGAAAGATATTTAAATGGATAATTATTCGCATAAATTATTTGGATATATTATATCATTAATAAAACCATTAGATACTGGAAATTGGGCACAAAATTACTGAATATTCGTCCAGAATTAATGTTGTTGAGTAAATACACCATATAATTTATTACACCAGTAGAATCAAGCTTAAATTTAGGCATCAAATTAAAATGATAATGTTTCACATCCTTTAGGAATATAAGTATTCTATGTTATTATATAGTGTTATTAAATTTTTGTATATGATAAATTTTTTTTCATCTTATCCTCTCATATTTTATTCTTTTATGCTTTCACTCCAATCATCTCCACCATGAACTCTTATGGTCATGACCATGAGTATATAACCTGAGGAGGTTATTAGGGGTGTAATACAAGGATGAACCCAAGTCATTGATATACCATTTTAATTTTTTATGTTTTCTTAGAGTTTACTAATGTGGATCTTAGTGGGAAAGGTTACTTTGTGTCTCCAGTTCCCACCTGATGTTTATCTTTTGCTTTAATAATATTTTCTCTTGATTGAGGAGGTGGATGTGAGGTCTCCATATGATCATTGAAGGAACATTATAATAATATCCATATACAGAGTAGGTTTTCACACATAATATGGATTGTGTTCATTAACTAAATTTGAGACTAATATAGAGATGACAAAGGATCACTCTGGGCGGTTCTCTCAGGAATGTCTCATTTCTTCCTAAATTTATTTATTTTTAATTCATTCTATTGGAATTTCATTTCCATATTTAATTTTATTATTTCATTATCATGTATAAAATATTAATTTATTTTATTTTTATTTTATAAATAAAAAAATATAAATAATAGTGAATTAGAATTAGTGTGTGCTTGACCACAACTGGTCCTCAAGAGATCAACCTAGGTCAACCCCTGTGTTGCAATTAGTTATTAATATTTTTTAGAGCACATATGAAAACAATTCATCACATTGGATCCCTTACCTGGGAGCCATGTGAACTTAATTAATTATTTTTATTCAAATTTAGTAAATAATTTTCCTTTAATTCATTAATAAATTCATAAATTTAAAAAAACTAAAAAAAATATTTTTTTTCATGATGTCTTTCAATTCAAATTATTATGCCTGGACTAACCAATCTCAAGTGCCAAAATAATTTTAAAATGATATTGATAATAAGAATAAATGTATTAGTGATGTAGTGTAAAATTGGAATGCCAAATAGAGTTGATAACTGAATACATACATGCATGTAAAGAGAAACCAGAACCTAAACCCGAGCCAGTACCTGAACCATAATGAGTGGTGGAAGATAATTCAAAAATTATTTTTATGTAAAAGAACCCGTGGTGGGTGAGAAGGAGCTTCTAAAGGAATTAATCAAATCAACCCATACTCAACCATTTCTTGAGGAGGTCCTTAAAAAACACATGAAAGGTGATTCCCTTATGGGTGATCTATAACTTTTAAAAAAAATCATAAAATAGCTTTGTTTGTAATAAATTGAAACATGATATTTCCATCATTATTAATGAACAATGAGAACCAGTATACCTCTCTCCTACATTGGAAGAGGAAGATGAAGATGCACTTACTAATATTGATTTTCCAATGGTCCATCCCAAAGAGATCAATTCCCAAGATGACATACTTGAAAAGGAGTATTTCTTTATTGATTCGTCATGTTTTAATCATAATCAAAATTAATTGTTTTCTGAAATCTTTTTTTATAAAATGTATGATACAGAAAAAATGGAGTAAGAAATATATGTTAATTAAGACACAACCCAAGTGGTGGTTATTGAATAAGATGTTATGGATACACTAGTAGTGTGACGGTCTCATCTACATCAACTTGCCTACTACATGGAGGACACCGGGAAAGTAAATAGGGATCACCACTATAACAACCCTATTCTTTTATTACACACTTAAACATGATTTTTTAAATAAACTCTAAACTTGATAAAACAAGGATGATAGGGAGGTCTAGTGTATTTGGTGATAAGGAAAATTATATAACAACATAAAACGTATAACATAACATCTTATTGAAAACATCCTTTACATGACCACTATATTTCCTCGTACTTAGCATTGCATGGGATAAACTGAGGACATGCATAAGAAAAGGATGAGCTATAAAGAACAGTAAGGGAGTAAAAATGTAATAGCATGAATATTACAATAAATTTTAGGAAATATGAATATCAATGGATCACAATAGAAACATGAACATAAAGTCATGATAAAGCTTGATAATCATAACATGGAAATGTGGCAAAAATACATAACATGGAATTAGCATGATCCAGGGATCATTGCCCATGGAGCATTAGTAAACTCTCATTGCACATGGAGCACGAGTAAACCATCGTTGCACTAGAATTAGAATGAGTCAACACCCATTGTACATGATGTATCATGAAACTATACTTTACCAAATGCATTGAAGCACTGTCAGGGCACACCCTTCTTAATCATTTCATTTCATGTATAAGTGTGCCTCATGGATCATAAAAAATGGATTCATTAAACATAATAGTTTATTCCACGATATAGGAGAGTGGAATTCATACATGAAACTCTTTAAACAATAAGTAAATTTTCATAAAGTTGAATACCCTTGATAGAGAAAGGGGCATGATATTCACTACATAATGAATTTGGATTTGAAAAACATGGTGCAATTTGGATAGCATAATGGTGTGACATAATAATTCATAAAAATGGTTGATGAGAGAGAAATGGGTGTCTCATAATATTTAAATGAAATTTAAAGTAAGGGGGTCATTTAGATACATGTCCCAACAATTGTAATAGAATTTAGATTCATGATACAAAAAAATTACCAGAATTTATATGAGGAGACAGAAATTCCTTAGGGAATTTCATCATGGTAAGAGGTGTACAATGGAGGCATTTAATGAGAGAAAAAGGGGTATATCATCATGGAAACATAAATAGGGCAGTGTGGCGGAGGTTCTAAATCATACCCCAATATTTATATTTCAATATAAAAGGGAAAAACAATATTAAGAAACTTGGATAAAAAGAGAATGGTAGAAACCCTTTACTTGGAAGTGTGATCCCAAAGGCTTGGTAGAGGCTTTAGAGGGGATTTTTGGGAGCCTGGAGAGCCCTGGGAGGATTATAGAGAGAGGAGGTAAGAGTTTCTAAGAACTCCCAAGCCTTTGAGTGAGAAGGAAGTGAGATTTTGGGTGGATTTATATAATAAAGGAGGGGGAATTCTTTATTATTTTGGTTTGGGACACCACACATTAAACTAATAAAAAAATTCCAGGCCATGGAGTTTTCCCTTTATTTTTTCCAAAGAGGAGGGGGAAAATGTTTTAGAAGGCCAATGGACTAACTTCTTAAAATCATATGGTTGCTTAGGTGGAGGTGAGTCACACTCTCAAGGAATACAATTAAAAAAGTAAAAATGTTTTATAAGTCTTTGAGGGTCCACTAAAACATTGTAAAATAAACCAATGAAATATAAAAACACATTATTTTAATGGTAAAACATATATTGGCCGAAAATAATGTTTATAGTTTTTTATTATATCAACACTGTGTCATTATGATGTCATAAATCACCTTAAATATTGAAATGGTATTTAATTTTTATCCAAACATTTGAATTTCTTAGAAAATTATGAGAAATTCACCATTGGATAATATAGATGTCCTGATTAGAAAAAAAATATTCATTTTATCTAAATAATTTTATAAATATTTGAATTTTTCATTTAAAATAAAAACCAACATTTATAAAAAATTCCTAGGTTTTGACCAAAACAACACTCAAACCTTAATAAAAATTACTATTTAATTCATAAAAATTGTATGATAATTTATATTTAATAAATATTAATTTAATAATAATATTTTATTAAAATATTATTTAATTCAAAAATCCATTAATTTATCAAAAATATATTCCAAATTTGAATATTAACTAAAAATTATTTTTGTGCTTTCAAAACTATTTACAAAGTAACAATAATAAAATGATTGTGCATTATTTATACAAAAAATAATGTAAATAGTCATAGTGCTATAGTCTTGATACATAATCCCTTATAACACCCGAAAAAGACCAAAGGGTAAGGTGTGCATTGAAGAAAGACTCTTGGGGTGGCTTGGATAACATCACTTGGGTGGTAATCTTTATTAACTTCCACTTCTCCTGTAGTCAGTTTGTCTAAAGCTTAACGGGTTCAAGATTGGCTTGGTCTTGGTCAAGAGTGAAGCCCAATGATACGACATCCTTTCTGAGCTCTGAAAAAAGGGCATCATACGAGGCATGTCTACAGGATGAGGTCATCGCTTCCTTCATCTAAGTAAATTATATTTGTTAAAGCCCTATATTTATACTAATCATGTGATCACAGTTCAAATGCTATATTAGAAACAGTAATAATTTTTAATGATATTTTATAATCCGAAAACATAAAACAAATGATGTTCAAATTTTATAAAACTATAATAATACATTTAATAAGATCATTTGGAATTTTAATTAATTAATGTTTGGGCTGTTACAATCTTCTCCCATTACAAAATTTCTACCACGAAATTTTATTTTCCCACACTAAAACAGATGTGGGTAAAATTGCTTTATCACTTCCTCTGATTCCCACATTGCTTATTCAAAATTTTGGTTTTTCCACAACACCTTGACGAGGGTAATAGTTTTATTTCGTATAACCTTTTCTCCATTATTTATGATTATCACAGGTTTGTCCTCATAAAAAATATCCTCCTCTATGTAACTCCCCGACCCCAGTTACTCAGAGTCAGTGCATTATTACGTAACATTGGAATGATCACAATAAAGATATAGTCTCGAAAGGCCGATTAGTTTAGTAGCCTTGGAATAACTAGATACATTCATAAAGTTTACATTACATCATAAAATAAAAAACTACAACAATATAGTCTCCATTTTCAACACTCTTATACCCTCATACTATCCCTACAGGTCATTCATAAAATACTTCTTCACATCCTGGGAAGAATAAAACATAGAAAGGGGTGAGCTCAAATGCCCAGTAAGGATAACAATATAGCGTAAATGTTCATAAATAAACATAAACATTGAAGGTAATGTATAACTAAAAAAATCCCTTTAAAAATTGAACTTCAACATAATATGACAGAAATAAAATAAAAATAATTTCATATACTTATTCACATGGATATTCTACTAGTCGAATAATCACATGAAATATCAATACCCACTTTCATAATGATGGAATGCATAATTCCAGACTATCATAACCACGGAGCCAAGGCATCGTGCCAAGACTACAAATAATATTTTATCGAGGCCTCATTCCAAGACACTAGTTTGTCTCATGAGACCAACCGATGCAATTTTTTTAGAAGACACTTACGTTTAAATTTTCTCAAATATACTCTAGTGTTTTTCTGAAAACATTATGCAAGCCTCTGAAAAAAATTAGCTAATTCTGAGACTACTCATATAATTACAAGCCATGATGGGTCCACAACCAATCCCTTCATGTCTACCACACTCTAGAGTTGGGTTTTCTGAAAACATTTAAAAGCTTGCGTTAAATATGTATACATTTGCACTGGATTTTCATATATTTGAGAGAAATATTTTTTTTAAATCACTTAAAAGTCACATAATTATAAAATAAAAAAAATTACTTTTAAAATATTCTTATAAGCCTGTAAGGGAAGCTTCAACAATTTTATAATGGCGGAAAATAGCTGCACCCGCCTTGTAAGTTAAAAAAACATTTTTACCTTAATTCTGTCGAAAAGGTTAAAAAAAGACCTTGTTTGGAAAACGACAGAATGATTCCTTAATAAACTTATTATAAAAGGTCAAAAAGGGTATAAATGACTTTATCCCATAGTCTTTAAAGTAGTAATAATTATTTGAAGTACATTTTTAAGAAACATGGATGTGGATGATAAAGAGGTCCCAGTAGATAATTATGTATAAACAACCTCGGATAATGAGGATATTGTGAAATAAATCCTTACCTTGTAATTTACCTTGGTTGAGGGTAGGTTAACCTCCTGTATAATGGTAAAATAATTGTTATTAAATTATACAAGAATAATATACATTAATATGATATCATATATGATCCTTTAATATTTAGTTGTTAATGATATCTTAGTATTATCGTCGTTTCGGGTGTTAACTTACTCGTTTTATTTTATATGTTTTGTTACGTAAGCCATGTTTTTCATGGATAGGTTCTATATTATTCATATCCATAATGATATCACATCCTTAAAAATTATTTTCAAAACATCAAATGATAATTATACTTGAATGGATACGATGGAGAATGAATCTCATCGCGTTCGTGGAGACGGTAGTCCGTATGTACGCATGAGCAACAATGTCATTATTTTGATATTAAAATAATATATAATTGGATGGTATATCATATATAAAAAATAATTATCATGTTATATTTATTATTTACATAAATTTCACGTCATTATTATAGCCATCCAAATAATAATTTATTGAATAACAATTACACCACGATGTGGAGACGGTAAGCCGTACGTACGCACGTATGGTGACATGTCATTCAAAGGATGGATAGAATAATGAATATGGTTGTACCATATTTATAATAACCTCATAGTATATATAAGATACTGGATTGATTATTTTATAATTGGAATAACAATGAAATAAGAAGTTGAAGAAGAAAGGAACTCGAAAGAGGATGGTGAAAACATTACCTCTTCTTCGCTTTCTTCCTTTTGATTTGATCAAAAGGGCTCCTTAGGATGGATTTATGATCCAAATACGGCCACTATGTTGGATTGATAGACGTTTAGAGAGTATTTGGGAAGGTTTTGGCCCATCCAAAAGGCTTTGAATGTGTGAATTAGTGATAAGGGAGAGTGCCCTTTTATAAGATGGGTGAGGGGTACCTTTGGAAAACCTAGAAATATTATTTTATAATAAAATCATATTCGGTTTTTAATGGCTCCAAAGAGGATTATTTAAATTTTATGGTGGGGATGGGTCAAAAACCACTCAACCAATAGAATTTATACAGGTTTGGGTCGTTTTATTAACCTTATCTTTTAGTTTTAACTCTTAGTTAATTAGTTGACACTTACCATGTCACTTTGTATTTTTATATTATATAGTTAATAAAATCACTATATACATCCAAGAGACCCCAAATTGGTTCATTAATGATACACCTATCATGATTCAAGTCCTTTGGCCGAACATTTGATTTTTTGGAATTGAATATGAATTAATAATATAATATTTGTTTTAAAGACTCTTTTATGTCAATTTTGACACTATTGGGTATTTTGTTTTAGATAAATTTATAACAACATTATTAATTAGAAAGAAATTTATATAATCAATCCTAATACTTCTTATTGACCTATAAAATTAGTGGAATTCATAAAAAATATCATATTACATTTATTTTGATATTTATAATATCAATTATTTTAATATTTTATTATTTGGTAATTACTGCATCACCATTGTGTCATAAATAAATTATATTATTTAATGTCTAAAAATTATAAATAAAATACCATTATGTAGGAAATATTTGTATCTTTCTAATGAATATTTACAATCTAATTTATCTTATGTATAACCCTATTTTAAAAATGATTTGGTAAATAAACTTTGATTTTAACTCTTTTAACTCTTCTTTGAATTAAATAATAATAAATGTCCTAATCTAATCCAACTAGACCTAAATGATAATATTTTATTCCTAAGGTTGTTTTTTGGTCCAGATAAACTTGTCCAATATAATTAGGACATGTTTTAGGGTAATATTAATATCATTTTGACCCTTAATTACCCTATTTACTTTTAACCATGGTAAATAAAAGTAAAAAGTTACTATTCATCAAAAATTATTTTTATCTCATTGAACCACATTTTACTCCTTGATATTAAATGTGTCTCTCGGATTTTTAAAATTCCACTCACAGAAGTGGTAAAATTATGTTTTATGTGAATTTCTAAATTCTCCTAGGAGGTGGGTAAAAGACAGTGAAAAGTTCATTAAAATTTTTATATATCTAAAATTATTCTAAACTAACTCCAATGAATTAAATTGAACTTATATAGGTATTATGAATCTATTTTGACCTTAATTAAATTTAAATAAAATAAATAATTATTTAAATAAAAATTCGGTTTTTAACTATAACTCAGTGTTTTTCACTATTCATCAAAAATTGAATGTTTTCAGAAAAATACCAAAATTTCACCCTAGGCTAATTTCGATATTCCGAATCCAAAAATGAAGTCCATTTTGAATGATAAAATTTATTAAATTCCAAAAATTGGGTATTACTATTCATAATGGCTAGTTTGATTGGTTGTGGTGTGTGTGTGTGTTAGAACTCGAAGTTGCGAACAACACACGCTACTGTATTATTCAAAGGGAAGCGTACCATAGAAGCTTGGGGTGTTACATTCTCCCCTACTTAAAACAATTTCATCCTTGAAATTTCTAGAATACTACCTCATGAAAAGACTCGGGTGGTTCTTCATCATAAATTCCTGAGGTTCCCACGTTGCCTCTTCCATATTATGGTTTCTCCACAAAAGTTTTACCAAACGAGTCGTCTGGTTTCTCAGAACCTGTTCTCTCTTATCAAGAATCCCGACAAGATTTTCTCAATAATAATGATCAGGTTCCAGTTCTAATTCATCATAGGTGATTACATGCGTTGGGTCAGGCATGTATTTCCTCAATAGTGATACGTGGAACACATCGTGAACTTTGGAGAGACAAGGAAGCATTTCCAAACGGTAAGCTACAACCCCAATTAGTTCTAGAATTTCGAAAGGTCTGATGTACCTAAGACTCAATTTACCCTTCTTACCGAAACGTATAACTCCTTTTCATGTAGATACCTTCAAGAAAACAAGATCTCCTACCTGAAATTCCAAATCCTTCCTTCGGTTATCAGGGTAGATATTCTGCCTACTTTGAGTTGCTTTGATGTGGTTTTGGATTACCTTTACCTTTTCCATTGATTCCTCCACCAGTTCTGGGACTACAAGTTTGTGTTCACCAATGTCATCCCAACAGGTTGGGGTGCGACATCTCTTTCCGTATAACACTTCATATGGTGCCATCTAAATACTCAAATGGAAGCTATTGTTATAGGAATATTCTACCAGAGGTAAATATTGATCCCACATACCCTGAAAGTCAACCGAGTAGGATCTCAACATGTCTTCTAAGGTATGAATAGTCTGTTCTGATTTTCCATCTGTTTGAGGGTGGTAGGCAGTGCTCAAATGAAGTTTAGTATCCAAGGCCTTCTGAAGACTCTTCCAGAATCTTGAAGTAAAACGGGGATCACGATAAGAAACAATCGATAGAGGTAATCCCTAAAGTATCACCACTTCATTAATATATAGCCTTTCTAGACGTTCAAGTGGTAAATCTTCCCTTAAAGCAAGAAAATGTGCTGACTTGGTAAGACGATCAACAATATCCCATATTGCATCATTCCTTCTAGGAGTCTTTGGTAGTCCCATGACAAAGTCCATCGTAATATTGTCCCATTTCCACTCAAGTATGGGAAGAGGTTGCATGAATCCTCCATCCCATTGCCTTCCAGCTTTCACTTGTTGACAAACCATACATCTTGACAAAAAATCAACAATCTCCCTCTTCATGTTGTCCCACCAAAAATGTTCTTTCAAGTCTCTATACATTTTGGTGATCCCAGGGTGTATAGAGAAATTGGAACTATGAGCATCATCCAAAAATTCCGTTTTTAGATCAGGAATATTGGGAACACAAAGTCTCCTCCCAAATTTCAAAATTCCATCTTCATA
This sequence comes from Viscum album, assembly GCA_963277665.1. Classification (NCBI taxonomy): domain Eukaryota; kingdom Viridiplantae; phylum Streptophyta; class Magnoliopsida; order Santalales; family Viscaceae; genus Viscum; species Viscum album. The sequence continues at coordinate 392,507,708 of OY728151.1, read as the reverse complement.
CCCAAATTCATTCAATATCCCACCATTCACAGCTATAATCTTCTTTTGAAACTCTTCATCACTTGTCTGAGAACTCTTTATCCTTTCTAGTAAATATGGTTTGGAAACCATTTGAAAAAGAATTGATGTTTCACCTTTCGTGGTTATTCCCATGTCCATCTTCACTAGATCCAAGAAAATTGGATCCCTTTCAATTATCATATTTTTCATAACTCCATGATCTTTTCTGCTCAAAGCATCTGCCACCTTATTTTCCTTCCTCGGGTGGTAGTTTATCATACAATCATTATCCTTGAGTAATTCAAGCCATCTTCTTTGCCTCATGTTGAGTTCTTTTTGTGAGAAAATATACTTCAAACTCTAGTGATCAATATAAATCTCACATTTTTCACTATAGAGGTAGTGCCTCCATATCTTCAAAGAAAATATCACAGCTTCTAACTCGATATCATGAGTAGGATAGTTTTGCTCATTAATTTTCAACTGTCGTGATGCATAGGCAATAACTGTATCATTCTGCATAAGGACACAACCAAGTTCTTTCTTCGATGCATCAATATAAATAACAAACCCATCATTCCCCGATGAAAGAGTCCATATAGGAGCATTGAATAATCTTCTCTTCAGTTATTCAAAACATTCTTCACACTCTTTTGTACAAACAAATTTAACCTTTTTACGTGCGATCTTTGTTAATGGGTTAGCCAACCAGGAAAAATTCTGGACAAAACATCGATAATAACCTGATAAACCAATAATACTACATACCTTAGTTATACTCGTAGGTACTGGCCATTCCTTGATTTCCTTGGTCTTAGAAGGATCAATAGCGATTCCATCTTTAGAGACAATATGGCCAAGAAAAGAAATATCCTGAAGCCATAATTCACACATGCTAAACTTTCCATATAATTCATGCCTTCTCAAAGTCTTCAAGATAATGCGCAAGTGATTTTCATGATCTTTGTAGATTTTGGAGTATTCCCAGATTTCTTCAATAAATACCACCAAAAAATAATCTAGATATTCCTTGAAAACTCTATTCATTAGATCCATGAATACAGAGGGTGCATTAGTCAGCCCAAAAAGCATTACTGTAATCTCGTAATGCCCGTACCTTGTTAGAAAATCATCCTTCTTCACACACAACTGGTGGTAACCAGATCGAAGGTCAATATTTGAAAAGTACTGAGCTCTATGCAGTTGGTCAATTAAATCATCAATGTGAGGTAGGGTATACTTGTTCTTTATTTATATAGCATTGATCTCCCTGTAGTCGATACATAACATCATAGATCCATCTTTCTTTTTAACAAAAAGAACTGGTACTCATCATGGAGAAACACTAGGGTGAATAAATACCTTATTACTCAATTCCTCTAGTTGTTTCGTTAGTTCAACTAATTCTATAGTGGTCATTCTATAAGGGGTCTTCGATATAGGCCTTGTTCCAGGAATTAAATCAATGGAAAACTCAACTTCTCGTTCTGGAGGATGTCCAGGTAAATCTTCAGGAAACACATCAACATATTCATTCACAATAGGTACATCCTCTATTTGAACATTCCTTTCCATACCCACAATCATTTCATTCTCTTCCTCCCCAATAAATGAATTTAGTTGAGCTACTGGGGGTGGATCTAGATAAGAATTAGGTGGTGATGATTCTGCTCTAAAGATAAGGTGTTCCTTATCATAATCATAAAAAATCGTAACCTCCTTTTTCTTACAATAAATATTCTCATCATGGTCTGAAATCCAATCCATACCAAGGATTATATCAAATTCCATCATAGGTATGATGATGAGATCAGCGGATTAAGAACATTTATGTGCTCTAATGGGGACTGATTCAAAAAACATTGTTGCAATGATACATCCCTTAGGAGTTTTAACTGACAACTCCCTTGTTAAATCAAATTGAAAATATCAAATTTTCTTAGAAAACTGGGAATATATGAAACAATGCGATGATCCAGAATCAAATAATGCATTTTCTAAACTTGAGGAAACCATTAAATTACCTACCACCACGTCTTTCGGAGCTTCTACCTCAGTAGTAGTGATAGCATAAGCATGGCCTTGATCCCTTGACCTTTTTTGAGGTATGTTCCCCTGACGCTTAGGAAATTAATTTGCATAATGAACCATATTCCTGAAATTGTAGCATTGGACATCGATAGCTTCCTTCTTCCCCTTGGAATCATGATCTTGGTGGCCTTTTTCACCACACTTGTAACAGACTCCCATTCCATTTAAGCAAGTACTGTGGTGTTTCTTCCCAAATTTACCACATGATGGATATTCAACCTTTCCCTTCTTCCCCATATTTACATTCCCAAATTGATCAATAGATCTATTCTTCTGTTTCTTTTCTTTAAAGTCATAAGACATAGATAATTCCTTTTCTGTCTTGATAGCACATGAGACAATGTATTCGTACGACGAGAAGGATTGTGAGACTAATACTCGACGGAGAAATGGTTTTAACCCATCAAAGAAACGATCAATATTACTTCTTGGGTTATGTATATAATCTACAGCATACCTTGCTAACCTTGTAATGTTATCCTCATAAATTGCGACATTCTCATCCTTCTTTTGTCTCAGATTCAGAAATTGTCTTTTCATATCGGCTCGATGGTCACGAGGAAAGTATTTTTCTAAAAATAGATCTTTGAACTCCCTCCATTCCATATTTGATACTTCATCTTCTTCCCTTATGTTTTTAATTAATGACCACCATTGATCAGAATCTCCAGTGAGGCGGTAAACTGTCATGATAACCTTTTCCCTTTCACTACTCCCCAAACCCTGAAATATTTTCTCTAGGGAATTTATCCATTGCTCAGCTACTAAGGGATTTTTATTCCCATTGAACATTAGTGGTTGTTTCCTCATGAAGAGCTATAACATTGATCCTCCACAATTCGGATCAGGGTGCTCCATATGGGTAAGGTTATTATTCATAGCCTGAGTCAGTTGTCCCAGTATGGTGATTAGTTGATCAGCACCAGTTTCATCATTAACTCCACTATAATTATCTTGAGCCGGAGGGAAATCCCTAAATGGAGTGTGTGCATTGATACGGTTTCCATTTCTTCTACAAGGCGCCATTTCTAAAAAATGGCATAAACTAGATCAGTTTATGAATATAAATACATAATTCTATACTTATAAAACACCTAACATAAATTGAACTATTTATGGATATAATCCATAATCAAAAAATGTTTTCTTTGAGGACGTAAATACCTATAAATCCTTCATAATTATTTGTAAATAAAATGAGAGTTACCCTAAGAATATCTCCTGAGAGTGTCGTAGCCAAGAGTACAGCAAGGCCCACTATCGTGCACCAGTTCTAGTTCGAGTCTAGCTCAAAGCGGTGTTTTTAGGTTTTACCCCTAGGTACATCTGTGCCAGATCTCACTCTACCTGCTCATATCCAGACAGGGATGTATTGCTCGGAAAACTCACAAAATCTCTACAATACCATAATTCTAGGAAGTTATTCTATACAAATCCTCAAAGTCCATCTTAAATCAATGTGGTCTAATCAGAGTTTATCTAAATCTTGCTTCCAAGGTTTGTACTAAAATTCTTCTGATTCCAACTGTAACACCCTGACCCCAGTTACCCAGATTCGGTGCATTAATACATAACATTGTTATGATCACAAGAAAGATCAAGTCTCGAAAGACCGATTAGTTTAGTATCATTGGAATAACTAGATACATTCATAAAGTTTACATTACATCATAAAATGAAAAACTACAACAATATAGTCTCCATTGTCCACACTCTTATCCCCTCATACTATCCCTGCAGGTCATTCATAAAATACTTCTTCACATCCTGGGAATAATAAAACATAGAAAGGGGTGAGATCAAATGTCCAGTAGGGATAAAAATATAGTAGAAACTTTCATAAATAAGCATAAACATTTAAGGCAATGTATAACTAAAAAAAGCCTTTTAAAACATGAACTTCAGCATAATATAGCAGAAATAAAATGAAATAATTCCATTTAATTATTCACATGGATTTTCTACTAGTCAAATAATCACATCAAATATAAATAACCACTTTCATAATGATGGAATGCATAATGCCAGACTATCATAACCACGTATCCAAGGCCTCGTGCCAGGACTACAAATAAGATTTTGTCAAGGCCTCATGCCAAGACACTAGTTTGTCTTATGAGACCTACCGATGCAATTTTTTTTATTAGATACTTACGTTTAAAATTTATCATATATACTCTAGTGTTTTTCTGAAAAAATTATCTAAGCTTCTAAAAACAAACTAACTAATTCTAATACTGCTCAACTAATTACAGTCCATGATGGGTCCACACCCAATCCCTTCCTGTCTACCACACTCAAGTGTTGGGATTGCTGAAAACATTTTGAAACTTGCGTTAAATACGTATACATTTGCACTGGATTTTCATATATGTGATAGAAATATCTTTTTTTAAATCATTTAAAAGTAAAATAATTATAAAATAAAAAATTTACTTGAAAATATTCTTATAATCTTGTAAGGGAATCTTCGAAGATTATTAACGACAGAAAATATCCGCACTCTCCGTGTAAGTTAAAAAATATTCTTACCTTAATTCTGTCAAAAAGGTTAAAAATGACCTTGTTTGGAAAACGACAGAAAGATTCCTTAATAAAATTCTTATAAAAAGTAAACCACTGTATAAATGACTTTATCCCATATTCTTTAAAGTATTAAGAATTATTTGAAGTGCATTTTTAAGAAACATGGACGTGGATGATAAAGAGGTCCCAGTAGATAATTACGTATAAACAACCTCGGATAATGAAGAGATTGTGAAATAAATCCTTAACTTGTACATTTACTTGGTTGAGGGTAGGTTAACCTCCTGTATAATGGAGAAATAATTGTTATTAAATTATAAAATATTCATATACATTAATATGATATCATATATGATCTTTTAACATTGATTTGTTAATAATATCTTAGTATTATCGTTGTTTTGGGTGTTAACTTACAAGTTTTCTTTTATATATTTTGTTACGTAAGCCGTGTTTTTCATGGATAGGTTGTATCTTATTCATATACAGAATTATATCAAGTCCTTAAACATTATTTTTAAATCATAAAATGATAATTATACTTGAATGTATACGATGGAGAATGAATTTCATCGCGTTCGTGGAGACGGTAGTCCGTACGTACGCACGAGCGACAATACCATTCTTCTGATATTAAAATAATATATAATTGGATGGTATATAATATATAAATAATAATTATCATGTTATATTTATTATTTACATGAATTTCACATCATTATTATACCATCCAAATAATAATTTATTGAATAACAATTACACCACGACGTGGAGATGGTAAGCCGTACGTACGCACGTATGGTGACATGTCATTCAAAGGATGGAAAGAATACTGAATATGGTTGTACCATATTTATAATAACATCACAGTATATATAATATACTGTATTTATTATTTTAGAATTGTAATAAAAAAGAAAGAAGATGTTGAAGAAGAAAGGAACTCGAAAGAGGGTGGTGAAAACATTAATTCTTCTTCGGGTTCTTCCTTTTGATTTGATCAAAAGGGCTCCTTAGGTTGGATTTTGGATCAAACTAAGGCCTCTAGATTGAATTAAGGGAAGTTGAGATAGTATTTGGGAAGGGTTTGGCCTATCCAAAATGCTTTGAATGTGTGAATTAGTGAGAAGGGGGAGTGCCCTTTTATAAGTGGGGTGAGGGGTACCTTTGGAAAAGCTAGAAATATTATTTTATAAGAAATTAATATTCGATTTTAATGGATCCAAGGTGGATTATTTAAAATTTAAGGTGGGGATGGGTCGATAACCACTCAACCAATATAATTTAGACAGGTTTGGGTCATTATATTAACCATATCTTTTAGTTTTAACTCTTAGTTAACTAGTTTGACACTTACCATGTCACTTTATATGTTTATATTATATAGTTAATAAACATACTATATTAATCCAAGAGACCCCCATGTTTTCCATTAATGATACATATATCATGATACAAGTCCTTTGGCCTAACCTTAGATTTTTAGGAATTGAATATAAATTAATAATATAATATTTTTTTTAAAAACTCTTTTATGACAATTTTGACACTATTGGATATTTTGTTTTTTATAAATTCATAAAAGAATTATTACTTCGAATAAAATTTATATAATCAATCCTAATATGTCATATTAAACAATAAAATTATAATAATTCATAAAAAGTCTCAAATTACATTTATTTTGATACTTATAATATCAATTATTTTAATATTTCATTAATTAGGTAATTACTGCATCACCATTGTTTCATAAATAAATTAAATTATATAATTTTTAAAAATTATAAATAAAATACCATTATGTAGTAAATATTTTTATATTTCTAATTAATATTTACAATAAAATTTATCTTATGTATAACTCTATATTAAAAATGTTTTAGTAAATAAACATTGATTTTAACTCTTTTAACTCTTCTTTGAATTAAATTATAATAAATGTCCTAATCAAATATAACTGGACCTAAATGATAATATTTTATTACTAAGGTTGTTTTTGGTCGAGATAAACTTGTCTAATAGAAATAGGATATGTGTTAGGGTAATATTAATATCATTTTTACCCTTAATTACCCGATTTACTTTTAACAGTGGTAAATAAAAGTAAAAAGTTACTATTCAAAAAAAAATTATTTTCATCTCATTGAACCACATTTTACTCCAGGATATTAACCATGTATCTTGGAATTTTTGAATTCCACTCATAGAAGTGGTAAAATTATGTTTTACGTGAATATCTAAATTCTCCTAGGAGGTGGGTAAAAGACGATGAAAAGTTCAATAAAATTTTTATATATCTAATATTATTCTAAACTAACTCCAATGAATTACATTGAACTTATATAGGTATTATGTATCTATTTTGAACTTAATTAAATTTAAATAAAATAAATAATTATTTAAATAAAAATTCGGTTTTAAACTATAACTCAATGTTTTTTAACTATTCATCAAAATTTGAATGTTTTCAAAAAAATACCAAAATTTCACGCTAGGCTAATTTTGATATTCCAAATACAAAAATGAAGTCCATTTTAAATGATAAAATTTATAAAATTTCAAAAATTGGGTATTACTATTCGTAACGGCTAGTTTGATTGGTTGTGGTGTGTGTGTTAGAACTCGAAGTTGCGTACAACACGCGTTACTGTATTATTCAAAGGGAAGCGTACCATAGAATCTTGGGGTGTTACACTCTAAATGAACTACCACTGAAGAGAGTACATGTGAAGGGTCAAGTATGTACTTCCATAAGATGGATACATGAATGAAATCATTACTTTGGCCATGGTAGGTGGAAGTGCTAGTTGATAGGCCACATCCCTGACATGATAAGGAATATCGAAGAGGTCGATGTACCTCAGACATAACTTCCCTTTCTTTCCAAACCTCATGGCCTTTTTCCACTGATATATGCATATAAATACAATGTCACCCACTTTAAACTCAAGGTCTCATGTAATGTAATCTTCCTAACTCTTCCGTCGACTCTAGGCTACCTTGATAGGTTGGTGAATGGTTTTCACTTTCTCCACCATTTCTTCGACCATTTCTAGAACTAACGGCTTACGCTCACTGACTTTATCCCAACATGATGGTGTTCTACACCTCTTCCCATACTGGGCTTTATAAGGTGCAATTCAGATGCTCGAGTGTAAACTGTTAATGTAGTAGAATTCAACAGTGGAAGATGTTGGTTCCACCCTCCTTTTAAGTCCATATAACATGATCTTAACATATCTTCCAGTGTCTAAATAGTTCGCTCAGAATGGACTTCCGTTTGAGGATTATAGGACTTACTAAAGTTCAGTTTAGTATCCATAGCATGTTGAAGACTCTTCCGAAACATATATGTGAATCTTGGATCTCGATCGGATACAATAGATAGTGGAACTCCCTGAAACCTTATCACCTCCCTAACATATATCTATTTCAGTTGATCCAATGAAAAATCCTCCTAAATTTAATTGTTGTGTGTAGACTTTTTATGAATATCTACAACAACTTAGATTGAATTGTTTCCTTTGTATGTCATCAAAACTCTGGTGTCAAAGCCCATGGTGATGTTCTTCCATTTCCATGCTGGTATGGGAAATGGTTGCATCATCCCCTTAGATATCTTCCTCTCTGCCTTAACTTTATGACACACTGGGCACATTGATATATACTCAGAAATATCCTTCTTCATATTATCCCACCAATAATTCTCTTAAAGATCATGATACATCTTTTTGTTTCCTAGATTAATTGAGAAATTCAAACTATGTGAATCATCCAAAAGTTCCTTCTTAAACTCCAGAAATTATGGAACATATAGTATTTTTCCAAATCTCGCAATTATTTCTTCATTAACATTGAACTTTGGGGATTTACCTTTTTTTATATCTTCCACTTTCTTCTGAATTCCCACATCATATTCTTAAGCGTCTTTTAAATTTTCCAAAAGAGACAGTTGAGAATTCATTTGTGAAAGGATTCAGGATGTTCCCTTCTTTATGATTCCCATGTCAATATTCAACAAATATAAGAATATTAGATCCTTTTCAATTCTATTAAATGATAAAATTGGGAATTCCTTTATACATAGAGCATCTGACACCTTATTCTCTTTCACAGGGTGGTAATGGATTGAGAAGTCATAGTCTTTAATCTGCCCTGACCATCTTCGTTGGTGCACGTTCTACTCATTCTGTGTGAATATATACTTGTGGATTTTTTGGTCTCTATATATTTCACACTTCTCTCCAAATAGATAATAGCACCTAATTTTTAAAGAGAAGATCACTGCAGCCAACTCCAGATCATGTGTTGGATAATTCATCTCATGAACATTCAATTACCTTGAAGAAAAGGCAATGAATTTTTCATTTTTCATCAACACACAGCCCAATACCTTCTTTGAAGCATCACTGAATACCACAAAAAGTTTTCCACTTGTGGGTAATGTGAGCATGGGATCGATGATAAGACACTTTTTCAACTCCTTAAAACTCTCTTCGCATTCATAAATCTAAGAAAACATTATTCCCTAATGAGTTAGCTTGGTAATAAAGTTGGAATATCCTGATAAAGTTCTCACAAATCGTCGATAATATCCAAATGACCCAAGAAGCAACGGATATCTGTTACTGATGTTGGCCTAAACCATCCCTCTATTGCAGTTGTCTTGGAGGGATCCATAGATATTCCAATAATTGTGATGATATGAACCATGAATGATACCTCCTTCAACTAGAACTCACACTTTTAGTACTTTTCATAGAGCTCCTCCATTCGAAAGTTCTCTAGTATAGTTCTTAGATTATCCTCAGGATCCTCTTGGGTATTGAAGTATATTAGAATTTCATATATAAATACTACCACAAATTTGTCGATGTAATCTATAATGACTCTATTCATTAAGTCCATAAAGATTATTGGATCATTAGTGAGTCTGAAAAGCATTTCTATGAATTAATAGTGCCCGTATTCTATACGAAAAGCAATATTGCGGATATCTTCCTTCTTCACCCTTACATGATAATATCCCAAACGCAAATCTACCTTGGATAAGTATTGTTATCCACACAGCTGATTGAACAAGTCATAAATTCATGGGGTGGATACTTTTTCTTTATCGTGGTTTTGTTAATCTCACGATAATCGATGCAAAGGCATGTTGACCCATCCTTCTTCTTGACAAAGAGGACTGGTGAACCCCTTGGTGAAGCACATGGGCATATAAACCCTTTATCTAGTTTATCTTGTATTTGTTTCTTATACTCCTCAATCTCCCCAAGAACCATTCGATATGATGTCTTGGAAATCAGAAATGCCCCATGTATAAGATCAATTGAATATTCATCATATCTACTACGAGGAAAACTAGGAAATTCCATGAGATACACATCAATGATTTCCATCACAATAGGCATGTCTTCAAGGATGGTTTCCTCCTAAAACTCAATCATTTTATATAGATATAAATTCTCATAGGGAATTAATATCCAAACTTGAGATTATTGAGCTAAATATGATTCATCTTCCTCCTTGCACCGGTACATAATCAGGGGTCAATTCTACACATGAAGAGTGATTTTCCTCTCTTGGAAATTTATGATGGATCTATATAGAGAAACTCATTCCACGCCAAGATTTGAATCATATTCCACAAGAGTTAGTATGATGAAGTTATCTGGGAAGTTCAATCCACTGATTATGATAGCGGAGGAGTTATATTCCTGGGATGCAATGATTTTCCCATTTTCCATACTCACAGACATCTTTACTTCCTTGATTTGTAGTGGTGTTGGGATTGTTCTACTAAACATTTAGGATATAAAAGGATGCATAGAAAAATGAAAGGTAACCCTAACTTTCTCTTTTTGATCTTGTTTCTACCTTTTGTAATATAGTCACGGGATGAGTACATTAAACTATGAAAGACATAAAGGGGAATCCAACGGCAAATATGAATAACATATAAATCACATTTATTTCCTTAACTTATGAATATATAAGCTTCAATCTATGTTATTCATGATCTACTTTATATAATATATTTAGGGGGGATTTTTTTTAATTCCCTTAATAATGGTTCAAACTAATCTTGTGAATTTACCAATGCAAATCCCCAGGGAGTTTCATTACCAAGAGTGAAGTTTGGCTCGTTGTCATGTACCAGGATACCCCAGGTCAAGATTGAAACTCCTTATTGGGGTTTTCACCCCTAGGTACATCTGTTCCAGAGCCGCCTCTACCTGCTGGTATCCAGAAAGGGATGTATTTTATTGATAAACAACTTACTAAATACCCACCAAAACATAAGGACGTTTTTATTATACATAGTCTTGTCTCTAAGGCTCCACTAGTGTTTTCTAATCATAATCCCAAAAATAACTAAACCTATCCTCTGATTCCAGCTATTAGAACCATGTTCTTTTATTACACACTTAAAAATGATTTATTACATAAACTCTTCATTTGATACATCATGAGATATTGATAGGTCTAGTGTCTTTGGGGCATAGGAACATTACATAACTACATAAAACATAGAACACAACATCTTATTGATTACTTCCTTTAAATGAACACTGCATTCCCTCGTACTTAGCATTGCATCGGATAACCTGTGGACATGAATATGAAAAGGTTGATATATAAATCCTAGTAAGGGAGTAAACAAAGAATAACATGAATATTAGAATACATGTTTGAAAATAGGTATATCAATGGAGCACAAGAGAAACATGAACATGAATTCATCATATATCATGGCAGTCATAACATGGAAATGTGGAAACAACACTTAACATGGAATTAGCATGAGTCGATGCTCATTGCACATGGAGCATGAGTAAGTCCTCATTGAAAATAGATAATAAGTAAACACTCATTTCACTAGAATTAGCATGATTAAATACTCATTGAACATGACATATCGTGATACTATACTTTACCCAATTCATTGGGGTTCTCTCAAGGCGCACCCTTCTTAATCAATTCATTTCATGCATAAGTGTGCCACGTGGATCATAAAACATGGATTCATTAAACATAATAATTTATTCCACGATAGAGGAGTGTGGAATTCATACACGAAACTCTTTAAACAATATGTAAATTTTCATAAAGGTGAATATTGTTGATAGAAAAATGGGCATGATATTCCCTACACAATGACTCTGGCTTGGAAAATCGCGATGCAATTTCAACCACATAACAACGTGACATAAGAACTCATAAAAATGGTTGATGAGATATAAAGGGGTGTCTCATCATATTTACATGAAATTGAATGTAAGGGGGTCATATATATACATTTCCAGACAATTGTAAGGGAATTTATATTAATGATATAAAATAATTACTTAAATGTAATTGAGAAGAGAGAAATTTCTTACGGAATTTCGGCATGGTGATAGGTGTACATTAGTGGAATTTAATGAGAGATAAAAGGGTATCACATCATTCAAACATAATGAGGGTAGTATGGGAGAGGTTTGAAATCACACTCTAATATTTGTAATTTAAAAGAAAATGGCAAAACCGAATTAAGAAACTTGGATAAAAAGAGAAATGTTGGAATCCCTTACTTGGAAGTGTGATCCCAAAGGCTTGGGAGAGGCCTGATAGATTCTTATTGGGAGCTCGGGGAAGCTTGGGAGGATTCTAGAGAGATGATAGAAGGGTTTTGACTAAATATAAAGGCTTTGAGTGTAGAGGAAATGGGAGTTTGGGTGGGTTTATATAGGAAAGGAGGGGTAATTCATTATTATTTTTGTTTGGGACACCACACATTAAACTAATCAAAACCACAAACCAGCCCCTGGCTATTGCACATGATTTTTTACAAAGGGAATTGGTAAAAAAATATATTCTATAATACCAATGTAAAACATCTTAAAATAATAGGGTTGATTATGTGGAGGTGAGTCACACTCTCAGGGAAAATAATTTAAAAAGACAAAATGTTTTATAAGTCTTGGATGGTCCACTAAAGCTTTGTAAAATAAATCAAAAAAAATCTAAAATCACATTATTTTAATGGTCAAACAAATATTGGCCGAACATAAGGTTTATATTATTTTTTGAAATCACTATTGGGACATTATGATTTGGTAAAACACATTATATATTTAAATGGTGTTTAATTTTTACCAAAAAATTCCAATGTCTTATAAAATTTTGAAAAAATCAGCAATGTATAATTTTTGTGTCCTGATTCCAAAAATAATATTAATTTTATCTAAATAATATTTTAAATATGTGAATATTTACTTTTAAAATAAAAACTGACATTTATCCAAAATTCATGGGTTTTGACAAAAACAACTTTCCAACCTTAATAAAAATTACCATTTTATTCATAAAAATTGTACGATAATTTATATTTACTAAAAAATAATTTAATAATAATATCTTATTAAAATATAATTTAATTTAAAAACCCATTAATTCATCAAAATAAATGCCTTAGTTGAATATTAACTAAAAATACAATTTGTGCTTTAAATACTATTTACAAAGTAATAATAATAAAATTAATGCACATTACTTATACAAAAATAATGTACATAGTCATAGTGCTAGGGTATTGTTACATAACCCCTTATAACACCTGCATAAGACCGAAGGGGTAAGGTGTGAGATGGTGACAGACACTTGGGGTGGCTCGGATAACATCCCTCAGGTGGTAATCTCTATTCACTTCCACTTCTCCCGTAGTCAGTTCCACTCAAGCTTAACATGTTCAAGCTTGGATTGGTCTTGGTTAAGAGTGAATCCCAATGAAGCCTCCTCCTTTTTGAGCTCTGACAAATGGGCTTCATACGGGGAAAGTCTACTAGATGAGACCATCGCTTCCTTAGTCCAATTAAATTGGATTTGTTAAAGGCATGTATTTATACTAATCATGTGTTCACTGTTCAACAGCTATATTAGAAATGGTCTCAATTATTAATGGTATTTTAAAATCCATAGACATAAAACCAATGAAGTTCACATTTTATATAACCATAATAAGACAATTATTTAGATCAAGAAGAATTTTTGTTAATAAAATTTTGGTTCGTTACAATATTCCCCCCTTAAGAAATTTCACCATCAAAATTTCATTTTCCCATAATAAAACAGATGTGTGTAACTTTGCTTTATCACTTCCTCCAATTCCAACATCACTTCTTCAAATTTTTTGTTTCTCCACAACACCATGACAAGGGGTATTGTATTATTTCATAGATCTTTTTCTCTACGATCAAAGATCTTCATTGGTTTCTCCTCATAAGAACGATAATCCTCTAACTATACTACCTTTGAAGAGAGTACATGTGAAGGGTCTTGTTTTGTAATTATTTAAGGGGGATACATGAATGAAATCATGTTCTTTAGCCATGGTTGGTGGAATTTTATAGTCGATAGGCCATAACCCCGATACGATCATGAAACTTGAAGTGGCCGATGTACCGAGGACTTAACTTACCTTTCTTTCCAAACCACATGACCTTCTTCCATGAATATATGCATAGAAATAAAATGTCTCCAACATTAAACTCAAGGTCTCATCGACTGTTATATGCACTACTCTTCTGTCAGCTCTGGGCTACCTTGATATGCTGTGAATATTTTTCCTCTTCTCTACGATTTCTTTGACCATTTCGAGTCCTAACAGCTTAATCTCACCAACTTCATCCCAACATGATAGTATTATGCACCTCTTCCTATACTGGTCTTTATAAGGTTCCATTCTGATGCTCGAGTGGAAACTATTATTGTAGGAAAATTGAACCAGTAGAAGATGTTGGTACCACCCTCCTTTTATGTCCATAGAACATGATCTAGCATATCATCTAGTGTTTGAATAGTATGCATTGATTGGACAACAGTTTGAGGATGATAGGCTATACTGATGTTCAGTTCAGTATCCAGAGCATATTGATGACTCTTCCAAAACATAGAGGTGAATCCTGGATCTCGATCAGATACAATATATAGTGGTACCCCATGCATCTTTACCACTTCCCTAATATATATCTGTGCCTATTGATCTGATGATAAATACCCTCAAATTGAATTGAGGTGTACAGAATTTGTATGACGATCCAAAAAAACCTAAATTGCATTGTTTCCTTCATATGTCTTCAGATGTCTAGTGACAAAGTCCATGGTGATGTTCTCCCATTTCCATACTATTATGGGAAATGGTTGCATCATACCCTTAGACATGTACCTCTCTTCCTTTACTTGATGACACTCAAGGAAAATTGTTGTATACTCAACGATCTCCTTATTTATATTATCCCACCAATAATTATCTCATAGAAATCGATACATCTTTGTGTTTCCTAGATGAATAGAGAAATTTGAACTATGTGCATCAACAAAAAGTTCATTCTTTAGCTCCGAACATGATGGAACACATAGTCACTTTTCAAATCTCAAAATTATTTCTCCATTAATATTAAACATCAATAATTTACCTTTTTTATAGCTTCCACTTTCTTCTGAATTCCCACATTATCCCTTTGAGAATCATTTAACCTTTCCAAAATAGACGGTTGGACAAACATTTCTAAAAGGATTGATAATGTTACATATATTAGGATTACCATGTCCATCTTCATCAAATATTCGAAGATTGATCCCTTTTCAATTGTAAACAATGATATAATTGTGGGGTTATTTATACTTA
Organism: Viscum album; assembly: GCA_963277665.1. Taxonomy (NCBI): domain Eukaryota; kingdom Viridiplantae; phylum Streptophyta; class Magnoliopsida; order Santalales; family Viscaceae; genus Viscum; species Viscum album. The sequence goes on along the minus strand of OY728151.1, from coordinate 392,492,416 downwards.
TAGCAACTGGTACCTTGTTTTCTTTCCTAGGGTGGTAATGGATTGAGCAGTCATAGTCATTGATCAGCTCGAACCATCTTCGTTGGTGCATGTTCAACTCTTTCTATGAGAATATATACTTAGAGATTTTGTGGTCTCTATATATTTCAAACGTCTCCCCAAAGATATAATTCCACCAAATTTTTAAAGTGAAGATCAATGAATCCAACACCAGATCATGTGTTGGATAATTTTTATCATGAAATTTCAATTCCCTTGAAGCATAGGAAATGACACTGTCATTTTGCGTCAACAAACAGCCAAATCCCTTATTAGAAGCATCAATGAATACCACAAAAAGTTCTCCACTTATGGGTAATGTGAGAAATTACACAGATATAAGCCTCCTTTTCAACTCCTTGAAGCTTTCCTCACAATTATCACTCCAAGAAAACTTTACTCCATTCCGAGTTATCTAGGTAAGAGGGTTGGAGAATCATGAGAAAGTTTTCACTAATCATTGATAATATCCTACTAACCCCATGAAGATATAGATATCCATTACCATTGTTGGATTCTACCATCCATCTATTACATCTGTCTAGGAGGGATCCACTGATATCCCATTATTTGTGATGATATGGCCCAATAATGAGACCTCCATCAACCAGAACTCACACTTGTTGTACTTTTCCTAGAGCTTCTCCTTTCAAAAGGTCTCTAGTACATTTCTTAGATTCTCCTCATGTTCCTCCTTGGTTATGGAGTATATTAGAATATTATCTATAAATACTACCACAAATTGGTCAAGGTAATCTAAAATTACCCTATTCATCAAGCCCATGAAGATTGCTGATCATTAGTGAGTTTAAAGGCATTACTATGAATTCATAGTGTCCATTTCTTGTTCGAAAATAAATATTGGTGATATCATCCTTCTTAACCCTTCGTGATAATATCCTAGTTTTAGATCTACCTTGGAGAAGTATTGTGATCCACGGACCTGATCAAACAATCCATCAATTAGTGGGTAAAAATACTTTTTCTCTAACGTGATTTTGTTAACCTCGTGATAATTGATTCCAAGGCACATTGAACCATCCTTCTTTTTGATGAAGAGGACTCGTGAAACCCATGTTGAAGCACATGGGAATATAAACCCTTTATCTAGATTTTATTATAGTGGTTTCTTCATCTCCTTTAGATCCATAATAGTCATTCGATACAGAGCCGTGGATATTGGCAACACCCCAGGTATAAGATCAATTGAGAATTCAACATCTCTTCTAGGAGGAAGACTAGACAATTATATAGGAAACACCTCAGTGAATTCCCTCATAATAGGAATGTATTCAAGGATGGTTTCCTCCGTAGACTTAATAATCTGATCCAGATACGCGTTCTCATAGGGAAGTAATATCCACTCTAGGGATGATAGAGATAAAGATGATTAATCATCCTCCTTGAACTTGTACATAATCAGGGGTCGATTCTCCACATGTAGAGTGATTTCCCTCTCATGGCAATTTATGTGCGATCTATATAGGGAAATACAATCCATTCCATGAATTTCATCATATTCCACCAGAGGAAGTATGATGAGGTTCTCTGGGAAGTTCAATCCACCGATAATGACAATGAAGGAGTTATATTCATGGGATGCAATTATTGCCCCATTTTCTATACTCACAGACATATTTACTTCCATGAATTTTGGTGGTGTTGGGATTGTTCTTCTAAACTTTCAGGATATAAAGAATGTGTAGAACCATGAATGATAGACATACCTTTCACTTTTTGATTCTGGTTCTACCTTATCCGATATAGTCATGGGATGAGCAATTTTAACTATTAAACACAAAAATGGGAATCCAAAGGAAAGGACGAATACCTTCAAAATTACTTTTATTTCCTTAACATATGAATCTATAAGATTCAATCTATGTTATTGATGGCCTACATTCTAACATATGTTCTTAGTGGAATTTTTTTAATTCCCTAAATAATGTTTCATACTAAGCTTGTGAATTTAATAATGCATATCCCTCGGGAGTGTCATAACCAAGAGTCTAGAAAGGCCCAAAGTCTTGTACAAGGATACCCTGGGTCAAGCCCGAAACACCTTGTTGGGGTTTTCACCCCTAGGTACATCTGTGCCAGAGCCATCTCTACCTACCCATATCCATTGAGAAATGTTTTTTCCTAACAAAACACTTACTCAATACCTAACAAAACATAGAGATATTTTTATTATACTTAGTCTTGTATGTAAGGAATCAATAGGGTTTTCTAATCTTAATCCCAAAAATAACTAAACCTATCCTCTGATAACAACTAGAACATACATGTTCTTTTATTACACACATTAACATAATTTAATACATTAAATCTTCAATTGATTCAACATGAAATATCAAGAGGTATAGTGTATTTAGGGATTAGGGAAATTACATAACAATTTAAAACATAGAGCCCAACATCTTATTAAAAACTTCCTTTACATGACCACTACAATCCCTCGTACTTATCATTGCATGGGATAACCTAAGGACATGTATAACAAAAGGGTGAGCTATAAAGCCCTGTTAGGGAGTAAACAAGGAATAACATTAATATTTCCATACATGTTTGTAACACCCGAGACTTTTATGTTATATAAATCATCAAAGGAATCTTTTTCTACACAACACTTGCTTGGCTTGCTTTACACGCAATCGCGACCTTCCTCGATAGCTTGTGTCATACGCAATACCGAGTTTCACTAAACAACAATATGCTATTAAAACTAGCCGTTATGAATAGTAATAACCACTTTTTGAAATTTTATAAATTTTATTTTTCAAAATGGACTTCATTTTTGGACTCAGAATATCGAAATTAGCCTAGGGTGAAATTTTGGTATTTTTCTGAAAACTTTCAATTTTTGATGAATAGTGAAACCACTAAGTGGTAGGTTAAAAACTGAATTTTGCATAAAACTTAATTTTACCGCTTCTGTGAATGGAATTTCGAAAATCCGACAGACACGGTTGATATCAGTAAGTAAAATGTGGTTTAATGAGATAAAAATAATTTTTTGGTGAATAGTAACTTTTTACGATTTTTACCGCGGTTAATAGTAAATAGGGTAACTAAGGGTAAATATGATATCAATATTACCCTAACACATGTCCTAATTCTATTGGACAAGTTTAATTCGACCAAAAACAAACTTAGGAATAAAATATGACCATTTAGGCCCACTTGGATTAGATTAGGACATTTATTATTAATTTATTTAAAGAAGGGTTAAAATAGTTAAAATCAAAGTTTAATAAGTAAATCATTTTTAATATGGGGTTATACATAAGATAAATTCAATTTTAAATATTCATTAGAAAGATAAAAAGATTTCCTACATGATGGTATTTTATTTGTAATTTTTAGACATCAAATAATTTAATTTATTTATGACACAAAGATGATGCAGTAATTATCTTATTAATGAAATATTGACAAAATTGATAATATAAATACCAAAAAAAATGTAATTTAAGACTTTTTATGAATTCCACTAATTTTCTAGGTTACTATGATATATTAATGTTGATTTAATCAACTTGGTTCGAACATATAATTCTGTTATGACTTTCACAAAAATCATATATCAAATAGTGTCAAAATTGACACAAAATAGTTTTTAAATAAAATATTATATTATTAATTGTTATTTTATTCCTAAAAATCTAAGGTTCGGACAAATGACTTAGATAAGGATATATATATTAATAATAAACAATTTGGGGTTCGTTTGGCATGTTATAGTAAGTGTATTAACCATATAGTGAAAGAAAACAAAAAGACACGGTAAAAGTTAAATTAATTAACTTAGAGTTAAATCTAATTGATAAGGTTAAAATAATACCCTAAACTTGTTTAAATCCTATTGGTTGATAGTATTTCGACCCACCCCCACTTTATCTTCGAAATAAGACCCTTTGGAACCATTATAAACCGATTTTGACTTTAATATAAAATAATATTTTGAGATATTCCTAAGGTACCCCTCTCCTCCCTTATAAAAGGGAACCTCCTCCCCCTGCTCCTCACACCATTTTGAGAACTCAAGCTCGGCCAAACCCTGCCATTTTCTCCTCTCCACTTCCCTAGAATAATACTAGAGGTCCTGGTCTTCTCCAAAGACCAATCTTAGTTCCTTAAGTGGAGGATTCAAAGAGGCATTCCAAAGAAGAGGTAATATCCATTACCGATCTTTTCAATTTCTTTCTTCTTCAACTTCTTCTTCTTTAGTTGTTTCATGATAAAGTAATAACATCAGTATTACTTACATACTGATATGTTATTATAAATATGAAACAACCCTAATTCACCTTCTATCCATCCTACGGAAAAATGAAATCACCGCGCGTGCGTACGTACGGAATACCGTCTCCACGCCGTGGTGTAATCTATTTTCCACCATCACCTTACAAGGATGGGTATAATGGTGTAATGAGTAACTATATATGATTATTATGAAGTAATATTGATACTGAAATAATATATATATACTCCGACATAATTCCACGATCATAGGAACGATATCATCACTCGTGTGTACGTACGGAATACCGTCTCCACGATGTGATGCGACTCGTTCTACATGATCTTCATTTCATAATGATTATATAAATGAATTAAATGAATTAATATGGTATATACTACACTAATACCATTCTGGAAATGAATTATCTATAACCTAAAGATAAGAATAAGAATTTATTCAACAAAACACGCATAAGAACAAAAAGTTATAAAGACCCGAGTAACAAGTAACAATGAAATATTACTAACAAGAAGCTAATAATATGACCATATATGATATCATATCAATATGTATGATTCTGGAATAAGTCAATAACATTATTTAAACCATTATACAGGATCTTCGGACACGAACAAAGAAAATCGGACCTAAGGTAAGGGAAATATCACAATCTCATTTTTATCCGAGATTGTTTATTCATAAGTATTTACTGGGGTGTATTTTATCATCCACATCCATGTTTCATCAATATGTAATATTATTTGCATCCACCTACAATTGTTTAAATCCATTTTTACCCTTCGGTGAGTTTTTAGTAATATCTATGAAAGGAATCTTTTGTCATACGAGGTACTTTTTGACTTTTCCGACAAAAGTACGAAGAATGTTTTTTTAACTTATACGGCACGAACGGATTTCTACTGTTTTATAAAGCCTTATTTTCATGAAGCTTCCTCTAAAAGATTTCATGACTATTTTCAATAAAATCTCTTTCTTTTAAAATTGCATGATGTTTTGTGAAAAGAAATTGATTTTGAAGAAGAAAGGATATTTTCCTCAAGAATTCAATTCAAGTGTTTTATCAAAATTATTTTCCATCTAAGATAATAAAGGGTTCTGTTTCTATCCATATTTTTACATTGATTTGACTATGTTGTGATGGAATTATGTTTATGAATTCTTTTATCTTATATGAATTGATTTATGATGTCATGATGTTTCAAGAATCCCATTTTTGTTACATGTGTTATGCGAAGATGTATGTTTTATGATTATGTGGCACACATAAGAAAGGATTCATTATAAGATGGGTGGGACCTATATCTCCCTCCAATGCATTGGGTAAAGATTTTATATCTCATGAGATAGACATGGCTGGAACGGAAGGTTATTTCGGTTCAGTGATACAGGACTGAAACGAGGAGTGAACTCGGTTCAGAAAGGGACTTTGTCCACTAAGATAGTCTTGGCAATGAGTCATGACTAACAAGAAATGATTTTCCATGATTATGTGTGCATGCCACAAAGTTTCATGTTTTATGTTATGATTATGGGGATCTCATTTTCACTTCTATGATTTATTCCATGATAAGATATTAAGATCTCTTTTGCAGGTTTTGATCTTCATAAAGATATGATATGATTTTTTTATTTCCTTTATTTTCCCTTGCTGAGCATTTGAGCTCACCCTTTTATGTTTTCTTTTCCCCTGGTCAGGAAGATGGATATTAAGTAGAATATGCTAAAAGGGACCCTAGATATGATGAAATAAATGGGAGACACTGTAGAAGATTTATGAACCAGTTGTTTATGTTTCCCGGTTTCTAAAGACAATATACCTATACGGTCCTTTGTGGTTTTGTCATATGTTGTAATAAGTGTGCTTCAATTTCGAAGTATTAACAATGTATGTAAAGTATGGGTCGTTATAGTTGGTATCAGAGGAAAGGTATAGTCAACCTTTGGAAACTAGGATGTGAAAGCCTTAGTAAGAACCCTACGGATAAGTCTAAGCATAGAACACAATCTTAGTGTTTTAGAAATGGCCTTGAATAACCTAGGATAAGTCCTTAAGCATGAAAATTTTATTCTTGAATTATGTGGTTTCCTATTATAATTAGTGTTGCTCACACTATTCTTCTTGGTTTTAGTCAATGGCTGCAACCCGAAGGAACCGTGTTAATGCGGAATGCGATGGGCAATGCAATGATTGTCCCCCTGAGCAACCAAACGATATGGGAGCTGGAATGAAAAATCTTGTAGCCATGCTCACACAACTTTCTCAAGCTATGAATCATGCAGGATTTCCAAATGAGCAAAGGAGGGAGCAACATTCTGTTGAATCCTTCATGAGGCAGTGTCCACCTTCTTTCAGCGGGTCTACTGATCCATTAGTTGCTGAACAATGGATTAGTACTACTGAAAAGATATTTTCAGTTCTTCAATGTTCTGAACATGATAAAGTCATCCTAGCAGTGTATCGTTTGGAAGGAGATGCGGATCAATGGTGGAATCTTGTTAAGAATGCGAGGCAAAGGGATGAAATTGAGTCTATGGAATGGGACGAGTTCAAGAACTTATTTTTCAATAAGTACTTCCCTCGTATTCTCCGAACATAGATGGAGAAAGAGTTCCTTGAACTGAAGCAAAGGGATGATGAATCTGTTGGTATCTATGAAGCAAATTTTACCAGACTTGCAAGGTACGCTTCTGGTATTATTATCCAACCTGAGAGTAAGATCGATCGATTCTTTAGTGGCTTAAAACCAAGTCTTCGAAGGGCGTTAGCCATAAGGGACTTCAATAGCTACGAGGAAATCGTTCGATGTGCTCTCAAAGTCGAGATGGAGATTGGAGTAACCCATCAGTCACATGGGTTTGATAAGAAGAGGAAGATGGAATTCAAAGAAAAATCTAAAGAGCACACTGAAAAGAAGATGAACTTTCCCTTATGCTCAAAGTGTGGAAAGAAACATGGAGGGAGTTGTCTTAAAGGGACAAGTAAATGTTTTAAATGTGGAAAGGAAGGTCATCGGGCATTTGAATGCCGTGATAATGGGAAGAAGATGTCTAATGACGCAAACAAAGGAAGGGATACACAGAATGAACCTAATACACTTCAATGTTTCAAGTGCAAGGAGATGGGGCATTATGCCAATCAATTCCCAAATCCAAGGGTTGATGATGATGGTCGACGTCAACAAACTCTTAAGGCTAAAGACAAAGGAAAGTCACATGCAATTTCTATCAGCGATGTGGAGTACGATAACGATGTGGTGAAAGGTACACTTACCATCCACTCTAAAGTAGCAAATGTTTTATTTGATTCTGGATCCACCCACTCTTTTATTTCAGAAAAATTTTCTAAGGGTATCACCGTATTACCTCAACAATTAGATGTTGAGTTAGCTGTGACAACACCTAATGGCACATCAATCGCATCAAAAGTTTATAATTCTTCTCCGATCGAAGTTTGTGGGAAAGTGCTTCCTGCAAATCTTGTGATCCTTCCTTTAGTGGAATTTGATGTGATTCATGGCATGGATTGGCTTTCTCTACATGGAGCTCATATCAATTGCCAAAGAAGGGAAGTCACATTTCATATTCCAGATCAATCTACGATCGTATACCAATGCAAGGAGGAACATAACCTTCCAGTGGAAATTTCTTCCATCTTATGGGTATTGATTCCACTAAATGAAGGTTATTTATCTCAAATGGTTGGTGAGAAACTCACGATTAAGAATATGCCCATTGTACGGGAGTTTGATGATGTCTTTCCGGAGGAATTGCCGGGTCTTCCACCAAATCGTGAAGTTGAGTTTTCAATAGAACTCGTACCGGGTGCTTTGCCTATTTCAAAGACACCTTATAGAATGGCCCCAATTGAGTTGCAGGAATTGAAGAAGCAACTCCAAGAGAATCTTGATAAGGGATTCATACGCCCTAGTGCGTCACCTTGGGGAGCACCTGTTCTATTTGTTAAGAAGAAAGATGGATCAATGAGACTCTGCATTGATTATCGAGAACTTAACAAGATCACTATCAAGAACAAATATCCTCTCCCACGCATTGATGACTTATTTGACCAACTACGCGGAGCTCAATACTTTTCCAAGATCAATCTTCGTTCAGGGTATCATCAATTAAGGGTCAAAAGGGAGGATATACCGAAGACGGATTTCCGTACAAGGTATGGACACTATGAATTTATAGTGATTCCATTTGGTCTTACTAATGCCCCTGCTATCTTCATGGATCTAATGAATAGAGTCTTTAGAGACTATCTTGATCAATTTGTGGTAGTCTTTATAGACGATATTCTTGTCTATTCAAGGAGCAAGGAAGAGCATGAAGATCACTTGAGAATTATATTGAAGACCCTGAGAAAGGAGAAGCTTTATGCCAAATTTACCAAGTGTGAATTTTGGCTTCAAAAAGTTGCATTTTTGGGTCATATAATCTCAAAAGAGGGGATATCTGTGGATCCAGCAAAAACAGAGGTTATCGAAAGATGGTCAAGACCAACAACAGTAACTGAGATCTGATGTTTTCTTGGTTTGGCTGGATATTATCGACGTTTTGTAAAATATTTTTCACGATTATCTAATCCAATCACCAAGATGACTCGGAAGGGAGTTAAGTTTGTCTGGACAGAGGAATGTGAAGAGAATTTCAAGGAGTTGAAAAGAAGGTTATCCAGTGCACCTGTGCTCACACTGCCTTGTAGTGGAGAAAGGTTTGTGATCTACAGTGATGCATCCAAGAAGGGATTGGGGTGTGTTCTTATGAAAAATGATATGGTGATAGCTTATGCCTCACGACAGTTGAAAATCCATGAGCAAAATTACCCAACACATGATTTGGAGTTGGCTGCGGTAATCTTTGCATTAAAGATTTGGAGGCATTACCTTTATGGTGAAAGGTGTGATATTTATACTGATCATAAAAGTTTAAAGTATATTTTCACACAAAAGGAGTTGAATATGCGTCAAAGAAGATGGTTGGAGCTGATTAAGGATTATGACTGCTCAATCCATAACCACCCTGGGAAAGCAAACAAGGTGGCAGATGCATTAAGTCGACAAGACCATGCTAGTTTATCCATGATGAGGATCACAAAAGATCCAATATTTATGGATTTACAAAGGATGGATCCTGGAATTATAATGGAAGGGGAAAAATCTTATCTTTCTCAAATGAATGTTCAACCATCTATACATGTGAAGATTAAAGAGGCACAGAAAGAAGATGTCGAGTTACAAAAGAAGGTGAGAAATGTTCCTGAATTCAACCTTGATTGTGATGGGATAATAAAGTTCAGGAATCGGGTTTGCATTCCTCCCATCCCCGAATTAAAGAATGAGCTGCTGGATGAGGCTCATAGTTCATCATTCTCTATTCATCCTGGAAGCACGAAGATGTATAGGGACCTGAAAGAGTACTTCTGGTGGGATGGCATGAAAAGAGATGTTGCTGAATATGTCTCTCGATGCTTGGTTTGTCAATAAGTTAAAGCTGAGAGACAGAAGTCTAAGGGGATGTTACAACCATTACCCATACCCGAATGGAAATGGGAAAACATCACTATGGACTTTGTCACAGGACTTCCTAAAACATCCAAAGGCAATAATGCTATCTGGGTCATAGTTGACCGTCTTACAAAGTCTGCACACTTCATTCCTATTAGAGAGGATTTCTCTCTAGATCAGCTTGCCAGGATATATGTAAAGGAAGTGGTAAGATTGCATGGAGTACCACTTTTTATTATATCTGATCGGGATCCGAGATTTACCTCGAAGTTCTGGCGAAGTCTTCAGCATACTCTGGATACAGAGTTGAGTTTCAGCACTGCTTATCATCCCCAGACAGACGGTCAGTCTGAGAGAACAATTCAAACCCTAGAAGATATGTTGAGAGCTTGCTCTATGGATTTCAAAGGAGGTTGGGATCAACACCTACCTTTGGTGGAATTTTCTTATAATAATAGCTTTCACTCCAGTATTCAGATGGATCCTTATGAAGCTCTCTATGGAAAGAAATGCAGGACTCCAACTTGCTGGGATGAAGTTGGGGACAGAAAGCTATTAGGACCTGATCTCGTTGATGAAATGGCAGAAAAGGTCAGATCTATTCAACAACACATAAGAGCAGCTCAGAGTCGACAGAAAAGTTATGACGACAACCGAAGAAAAGACCTAGAGTTTGAAGTGGGCGATAAAGTGTTCTTACGAATATCTCCCTGGAAGAGGGTTATGAGATTTGGAAAGAAGGGGAAGTTGAGCCCTAGATATATCAGTCCTTTCGAAATACTGGATCGTGTTGGGAAGGTAGCTTACCGATTGGCGCTTCCACCGAATCTCTCTCAAGTTCACAATGTGTTCCACGTATCTCTCCTGAGAAAGTACATACCAGATCCTTCACATGTACTCAGCTCAGAAGTTGTACCGCTGGAGCAAGATCTTTCTTATGAAGAACAGCCGATAGAGATTCTGGATCGTAGCAAAAAATTCCTACGAAACAAGACCACTCGCTTGGTGAAAGTTTTATGGAGAAACCACCAACTTGAAGAAGCTACATGGGAGCTTGAGGATATGATGAGGGAGAAGTATCCTCATCTGTTTGTTGCAAAGTGACGAATTTCGAGGGCGAAATTCTTTTTAAGGGGGGTAGAATGTAACACCCGAGACTTTTATGTTATATAAATCATCAAAGAAATCTTTTTCTACACAACACTTTCTTGGCTTGCTTTACACGCAATCGCGACCTTCCTCGATAGCTTGCGTCATACGCAATACCGAGTTTCACTAAACAACAATATGCTATTAAAACTAGCCGTTATGAATAGTAATAACCACTTTTTGAAATTTTATAAATTTTATTTTTCAAAATGGACTTCATTTTTGGACTCAGAATATCGAAATTAGCCTAGGGTGAAATTTTGGTATTTTTCTGAAAACTTTCAATTTTTGATGAATAGTGAAACCACTAAGTGGTAGGTTAAAAACTGAATTTTGCAAAAAACTTAATTTTACCGCTTCTGTGAATGGAATTTCGAAAATCCGACAGACACGGTTGATATCAGTAAGTAAAATGTGGTTCAATGAGATAAAAATAATTTTTTGGTGAATAGTAACTTTTTACGATTTTTACCGCGGTTAATAGTAAATAGGGTAACTAAGGGTAAATATGATATCAATATTACCCTAACACATGTCCTAATTCTATTGGACAAGTGTAATTCGACCAAAAACAAACTTAGGAATAAAATATGACCATTTAGGCCCACTTGGATTAGATTAGGACATTTATTATTAATTTATTTAAAGAAGGGTTAAAATAGTTAAAATCCAAGTTTGATAAGTAAATCATTTTTAATATGGGGTTATACATAAGATAAATTAGATTTTAAATATTAATTAGAAAGCTAAAAATATTTCCTACATGATGGTATTTTATTTGTAATTTTTAGACATCAAATAATTTAATTTATTTATGACACAAAGATGATGCAGTAATTATCTTATTAATGAAATATTGACAAAATTGATAATATAAATACCAAAATAAATGTAATTTAAGACTTTTTATGAATTCCACTAATTTTCTAGGTTACTATGATATATTAATGTTGATTTAATCAACTTGGTTCGAACATATAATTCTGTTATGACTTTCACAAAAATCATATATCAAATAGTGTCAAAATTGACACAAAATAGTTTTTAAATCAAATATTATATTATTAATTGTTATTTTATTCCTAAAAATCTAAGGTTCGGCCAAATGACTTAGATAAGGATATATATATTAATAATAAACAATTTGGGGTTCGTTTGGCATGTTATAGTAAGTGTATTAACCATATAGTGAAAGAAAACAAAAAGACACGGTAAAAGTTAAATTAATTAACTTAGAGTTAAATCTAATTGATAAGGTTAAAATAATACCCTAAACTTGTTTAAATCCTATTGGTTGATAGTATTTCGACCCATCCCCACTTTATCTTCGAAATAAGACCCTTTGGAACCATTATAAACCGATTTTGACTTTAATATAAAATAATATTTTGAGATATTCCTAAGGTGCCCCTCTCCTCCCTTATAAAAGGGAACCTCCTCCCCCTCCTCCTCACACCAATTTGAGCACTCAAGCTCGGCCAACCCCTGCCATTTTCTCCTCTCCACTTCCCTAGAATAATCCTAGAGGTCCTGGTCTTCTCCAAAGACCAATCTTAGTTCCTTAAGTGGAGGATTCAAAGAGGCGTTCCAATGAAGAGGTAATATCCATTACCGATCTTTTCAATTTCTTTCTTCTTCAACTTCTTCTTCTTTAGTTGTTTCATGATAAAGTAATAACATCAGTATTAATTACATACTGATATGTTAATATAAATATGAAACAACCCTAATTCACCTTCTATCCATCCTACGGAAAAATGAAATCACCGCGCGTGCGTACGTACGGAATACCGTCTCCACGCCGTGGTGTAATCTATTTTCCACCATCACCTTACAAGGATGGGTATAATGGTGTAATGAGTAATTATATATGATTATTATGAAGTAATATTGATACTGAAATAATATATATATACTCCGATACAATTCCACGATCATAGGAACGATATCATCACTCGTGCGTACGTACGGAATACCGTCTCCACGATGTGATGCGACTCGTTCTACATGATCTTCATTTCATAATGATTATATAAATGAATTGAATGAATGAATATGGTATATACTACACTAATACCATTCTGGAAATGAATTATCTATAACCTAAAGATAAGAATAAGAATTTATTCAACAAAACACGCATGAGAACAAAAAGTTATAAAGACCCGAGTAACAAGTAACAATGAAATATTACTAACAAGAAGCTAATAATATGACCATATATGATATCATATCAATATGTATGATTCTGGAATAAGTCAATAACATTATTTAAACCATTATACAGGATCGTCGGACACGAACAAAGCAAATCGGACCTAAGGTAAGGGAAATATCACAATCTCATTTTTATCCGAGATTGTTTATTCATAAGTATTTACTGGGGTGTATTTTATCATCCACATCCATGTTTCATCAATATGTAATATTATTTCCATCCACCTACAATTGTTTAAATCCATTTTTACCCTTCGGTGAGTTTTTAGTAATATCTATGAAAGGAATCTTTTGTCATACGAGGTACTTTTTGACTTTTCCGACAAAAGTACGAAGAATGTTTTTTTTTTAACTTATACGGCACGAACGGATTTCTACTGTTTTATAAAGCCTTATTTTCATGAAGCTTCCTCTAAAATATTTCATGACTATTTTCAATAAAATCTCTTTCTTTTAAAATTGCATGATGTTTTGTGAAAAGAAATTGATTTTGAAGAAGAAAGGATATTTTCCTCAAGAATTCAATTCAAGTGTTTTATCAAAATTATTTTCCATCTAAGATAATAAAGGGTTCTGTTTCTATCCATATTTTTACATTGATTTGACTATGTTGTTATGGAATTATGTTTATGAATTCCTTTATCTTATATGAATTGATTTATGATGTCATGATGTTTCAAGAATCCCATTTTTGTTACATGTGTTATGCGATGATGTATGTTTTATGATTATGTGGCACACATAAGAAAGGATTCATTATAAGATGGGTGGGACCTATATCTCCCTCCAATGCATTGGGTAAAGATTTTATATCTCATGAGATAGACATGGCTGGAACGGAAGGTTATTTCGGTTCAGTGATACAGGACTGAAACGAGGAGTGAACTCGGTTCAGAAAGGGACTTTGTCCACTAAGATAGTCTTGGAAATGAGTCATGACTAACAAGAAATGATTTTCCATGATTATGTGTGCATGCCACAAAGTTTCAAGTTTTATGTTATGATTATGGGGATCTCATTTTCACTTCTATGATTTATTCCATGATAAGATATTATGATCTCTTTTGCAGGTTTTGATCTTCATAAAGATATGATATGATTTTTTATTTCCTTTATTTTCCCTTGCTAAGCATTTGAGCTCACCCTTTTATGTTTTCTTTTCCCCAGGTCAGGAAGATGGATATTAAGTAGAATATTCTAAAAGGGACCCTAGATATGATGAAATAAATGGGAGACACTGTAGAAGATTTATGAACCAGTTGTTTATGTTTCCCAGTTTCTAAAGACACTATACCTATACGGTCCTTTGTGGTTTTGTCATATGTTGTAATAAGTGGGCTTCAATTTCGAAGTATTAACAATGTATGTAAAGTATGGGTCGTTATAATGTTAGGAAATAGGAATATCAATGGACCACAAGATAAACATGAACATAAAGTCATGATAAAGCATGAAAATCATAACATGGAAATGTGGAAACAACACTAAACATGTAATTAGGATGATCCAAGGCTCATTAAACATGGAGTATGAGTAAACTTTTATTGCACATGGAGCATGTGTAAAACCTCATTGGACAAGAATTATCATGAGTCAACACCCATTTCACATGATTTATTATGATACTATACTTTACCCAAAGCATTGAAGCGCTATCCGGGCACAACATTCTTAATCATTTCATTTCATGCATAATTTTGCCACATGGATCATAAAAAATGGATTAATTAAACATAATAATTTATTCCATGTTAAAGGAGTGTGTAATTAATACATGAAACACTTTAAAAAATCTGTAAATGTCCCTAAAGGTGAAAACCCATGATAGAGAAATGGTTATGGTATTCACTACACAATGACTTTGGCTAGGAAAATCATAGTGCAATTTCGGCAGCATAATGACGTGACATACGAACACATAATAATGGTTAATGAGAGAGAAATGAGGATTCATCATATTTATATGAAATTGAAATTAAGGGGTCATATAGATACATGTCCCAAAAATTGTAATGGAATTTATCTTCATGATAAAAAATAATTACTTGAATGTAAATGAGGAGAGAGAAATTTCTTACCGAATTTCAGCATGGTTAGGAGTTTACATTGGAGGCATTTAACGAGAGAGAAATGTGTCTATCATCATTAACACATAAATTGGTAACTATGGGGGAGTTTTGAGATCATACCCCAACATTTATAATTGAAAATAAATGGGCATAAAAATATTAAGAATCTTGTATAAAAAGAGAAAGGTATGAATCTCTTACTTGGAAGTGTGATCCCAAAGGCTTGGTAGAGGCCTGAAAGAGAATTATTAGGAAATTGGGACACCTTGGAAGGATTCTATAGAGATGAGAGAAGTGGTTATATGACCTCCAATGGCTTTGAGTGAAGAGGAAGTGGGAGCTTGGGTGGGTTTATATAGGAAAGGAGGGGGAATTCTTTATTATTTTGGTTTGGGGCACTACACATTAAACTAATCAAAACCACAAACCCACCCATGGTTTTTGATCATGGTTTTTTCCAAATGGGATTGGAAAACAATATTCTATAAGGACAATGTCTGAACATCTTAAAATAAAAGGGTTGCGTATGTGGAGGTGAGTCACACTCTCAAGGAAAACAATTTTAATAGAAAAAATGTTTTATAAGTCTTGGAGTGCCCACTAAAGCTTTGAAAAATAAATCAAACTAATTTAAAATCTAATTATTTAATGGTAAAATATATATTTGCCGAAAATAATATTTATATTATTTTATTACATCACTATTTTCTCATTATGATGTCATAAAACACATTACATATTTAAACGGTATTAAATTTTTCCCCAAAAATTCGACTGTTTGAAAAAATTATGAAAAATTAACCATTGGATAATTTCATTGTCCTGATTCCAAAAATAATATTCATTTTATCTAAATAATTTTTAAAATATATGAATTTTTACATTTGAAATAAAAACCTTCATTTATCGAAAATTCATCGGTTTGGAAAAAAACAACTTTTAAACCTTAATAAAAATTACAATTGTATTCATAAAATTTGTAAAATAATTTATATTTTATAAAAAGTAATTTAATAATAATATTTTTATAAAAAGATTATTTAATTAAAAAATCCATTAATTCATCAAAATATATTTCTTAGTTGAATATTGACTAAAAATACTATGTTTTCTTTAAAAACTTTTTACACAGTAAAAATAAAAAATGAATGCACATTCTTTATAAAAATTTAATGTATGTATTAATAGTGCTTAGGTATTGTTACATAACCACTTATAACACCTGAATAAGACTGAAGGGTAAGGTTTTGGATGGTGACAAACTCTTGGGGTGGCTTGGATAAAATCACTCAGGTGATAATCTATATTAACTTCCACCTCTCCCATAGTTAGTTATGCTCAATCTTAACATGTTCAAGCTCAAATTGGTATTGGTAAAGAGAAAATCACAATGATGCCACCTCCTTTTCAGGTTTCAAAAAATGGGATTTGTACGGGGCAAGTATACTAGATGAGGACATCGCTTCCTTTATCGGAGTAAAATGGATTTGTTAAAACACTATATTTATACTAATCATGTGGTCAATGTTAAACAAATATATTAGCAATGATCACAATTCATAACGGTATTTTATAATCCATAAACATAAATCAAATTAATTTCACATTTTATATAACAATAATAAGACATTTAATTAGATCAAGAAGAATTTTCATTAATGAATGTTTGGGTTGTTACACCCCCCGTCTTCTTTTCCCTACCACTCTAGACATTAATTTCTCACTTTATTCATTAATGGTAGTTGTTAATTATATTATATTCATTGGGATTATCAAATATTGGTGTGTAATCAAGGTCACTAGGAAAATTCACAAGTGGAGGTTCATCTCAATGAAACCACAACCACCTTCTAATTGGGGATAATCTACTACAACTGTCTAACTAGAGGTATTAAAAACCTTGCACCCACTTTGGGGCCTAAACCAAAACTTATCCTTATTATATCCCCTTTATATTTATTTATATTTATTTTATTTCATCTCTTCATTTTGTTCCTACAGTTTTAATATGGTATCATTTAGGGGCATAACTACAGGCTTCCACTAAAAAAACCAGGTTGTCTCTTTCCTTTTATTTATTTTTTTTATGCCCAATTTAAATTCAATGTGAAAAAATTAATGATCTGATTTGCGGAAAAAAGAGAGTGGTAAATGGAACAAGTATTGGGGAGGAATTTCAATCTATTGTTAGTAATTTTTATGTTCTTTTATTTAATTTTTTGTGTTTTTATGAATTCGTCATGTTTTCCTTCTTTTTGGTGTGTATTAATCTAGAGCATAATTGAAAACTTTTGAAAATTAAAACCATCTTGGTGTTTTGGGTAAATTTCTTAATTTTAGTGATTATATATTTTAATGATTACTGAATGGATTTTGTTTCCTGATATATTATATTTTCATTTGATAAATATTGGTTGATTGTGAAAATCATGTGCACGAGTACAATATAAAATGAAGATCATTCCCAACCCGAGATGTTTCTAAACGTTTTGACATCTTATTTAAATTTCTCTTTTTTTAGTGTCTTGAGACAGGTTCTATAATCCAGAATTTTTTTTCTCTTTTTCAAAATTGTTAGAGTTCATCTAATGTGTTACGAAAGATTGAGGCACCACATTGAGATCCCTTTTTTTCTATAAATTATAATTTTTACCTACCTTTTCATATGAAATTTATTAATCCCCTAGTATCCATGAAATACCTTGTTAGGTAGCCATATTACAATCCATTTATCCCCTTCCAACCTTCTTTAGATGTTAAATGCATGATTATTATTGAACTCATGTCTGGGGGAAGTTGTCATGTGGGGTGATACCTCATTTTGTGATACTTTGGGTGAAAAATAAATTTTTTATGAAATTAATTTACTACTAAGGAATTCATTATACAGTTATCTATTCTTATATGAAGCTTTCATGATTAGATATGTTGTGCATTTTTGGACCTTCTAAGGAAGAATAAAAGTTGTGCCTCTTTGGAGCATTCAAGAAATTTTATGATAAGATTGATTTTTTTGGTAAAATTATGAATGACCTGAACTATCCATCAAATTTCAAGATGATGGATCTAATTTTCTACTAAGGGCAGTAAAGTGGTTGTCATTCTTTAGTAAAATTGTTTTCATGAATTTACATCACTTTATTGCTTAACCCTCATTATTCTACCTCAAATTTTTTTTAATTTAAAACCTACCAAACCTCATCCTCAAAATAACACATGAAAAAACTCATTATTGACACATTTTCTACTCTTTTTCTTGTAGATACTAGGAAGGTATAAATCATATGGATATCTCATAGGTTTTTGAGAATGTTAAGAACTCTACATTAAATATCCTCAACTGAATAGAGAAATATTTTTTCTAGGGAGGTATGTACAAAATTCATGTGAGGATTAAAATGAAATTCAATGGATTTTTTTAATTTCTGTGTAGTAAGGAAATTTTAATTAATATAGGATGAAAGATATTTTATTTTCTATGATAATTGATCTATGTTGTCATTTATGCTTTGGGAAGTCTGTTTTGACCTTGGTATGTGATGATTTCCCAGGAGTGCAATGATAAAGGGTGGGGAGTGACAAAGATAAATTTTTAACACATTTTATTTTTCAATTAAATGTTTATAATCCAAACATAGTGTTTTATTATAGTTAATCATCACATTTTTAGGATTTTCTGGTATTTGGAGCTTCAATGCCAAAATGGTCAATTCTATAATTTTACATGTTTTCAATTAATTCTATATTTAGATAATATATCTTTCTATATTTACCCAAATTGAATGATTATTTTTTTATCCCTTGATTTGTGGGAAAAAAAATTTCTACTAGATGGGGATCTAATTCAAACATATACAAGACCAAAAACTTCAATCAAGTGGGACAAATATTCTGGATGACCTGGTGGATATGACCTCATTCATTGATGCAATAATCAGGAAAAATATATAAAAATATGGATATTAAAAATGGATCTGAGAGATTTTTCATTGGTGAATCCTTCCAATAAATTTTAGGGATATATATTATCATTAAGGAAGCCATTTGATACTCAACATTGGGGAAAAATTAGAAAAAAATCGTCCAAAACTAATGTTGTTGAGTAAATGCACCATTTCTTTTATTATAGAAGGCGAATTTAGCAGGATTTTTTTGGTCAAATGAAAAAAGTTAATTGTCACAACTTTTAAGAAGACCAAAATTCCATATTCTTACATTAAATGGGTCTACCATGCATGGAAATTTTGGAGTGGATATTTTGGAGCCAATATTTAACACTTTTTTCCTATAAAAATGTATCCCCTCTCCATCTCAAAACATTGGAACTTTGGGTGGACATATTATGTAGTTTTATAATTTAATTAATTATATAATAGTATTATTAAATTTTATTATATGATAGTCATATTTTTCGTCTCATTATCCCATATTTTCTTCATTTGTGTTTCCACTCTAATATTCCACACTATGAACTCTTATGATCACAATCATGAGTAGCTAACCCAGAGAAGGTACTGGGGGAGTAATCCAGTGTTGAACCCAATTAATTGAGATATATTTTTTATTTTTTCTTATTTCCTTTGAGTTTGACCATGGGGGATCTTAGTGAGAAATGGGCCTTTCTGTCTCCACTTTCCTCTCTATGTTTAACTATCGCTTTTGTAATATTTTCCCATAATTGAGGAGGAGGATGTACGGTCTCCCAGTGATCATTGAGATAACAATATATTAACAACCATATACAAAAGCAGATGTCCACACATAATATGGAGTGCATTCATTATATAAAATTTAAAATAATACATAGACGACGAAGGTTCACTATGGGTGATTCTCTCATGAATGTATCCTTTCATCCAAACATCATTTTGTTTTTATTCATTCTATTTTCATTGCATTTTCATATTTATTTTTAGTATTTCATTATAATTTATCAAATATTCATTTAGTTTATTTTTATTTTATGAATAAAAAAATATAAAATATTGTGAATTAGAAGTAGTCAGTTCTTGACCACAACTTCTCCTCGAGGGATGGACTTGGCGAGCCCATGTACTGCACATAGTTATAAATATTTTTAAGAGCATGTATGATAATGGTTAATCAAATTACATGATACTTAAATATTCATGTTGGAGTAAATTTTACTATCATTTTAAAATTGAGTGTTTTTTAGGAGATTGGAAGTCGGTGTTAACCTTTTGGAAAATCTTTCTTATTAACTTGATTTGGTTTTCATACGTCTCATAGGAAAAATACTTTACCTTGAGTTAGTAATTTTTTTTCCATTGATTAATATATACATTTTACTTGAAAAATAATTTAAATGTATTTTTTATTTCATATTTGTACATACCTATGATCCATAACATGAATGGTATATTAGCTTTAATGATTTATTTTTACAGGACCATTTTTTCTCCATATCCTCAAACATAGATTTTTCCCACTATTATAACCATGGTGGTTGTTTCCTTACTTATTTTTTAGAGAACTGAGGTCATAAAAAATTTATCCTTTTATTTTAATGGGTAATTGGTTTGAAGGTGGTATAGATAACGAAAAATTACACTGACTATCCTTCAGTTGAGATGAATTTTCACCAATATGCAATGGGGCACTAGGTGTGGCTGACCTAATTCATTCTAGTGTCTTTTGATATGATGGAATTATTGGAGTAGTTTATATAATACTATGACCTTAATTTAAATATGGGATATATCTATGGGAGTACCTTTATAGATTATTCTATTTGGAGTGACATTATAGTCATATTTATATTCATCATTGTAGGGAGTATTTCCACACTTCCTTGATGTCCAGTTAAATAGAAGACCTATATGACATATACCATTGGGAGGATATCCTTGGTGGATGATTTGTTCTCTATGGTGTACACCTTTGTTTTTAGTATACTAGATAGGGCATCCATAGCTCTACATATATATATTGTGGGTTGGATCATCTCAGCCCTAGTTGATATCCTGTGTTGATAAGAAGTTGACAGATTCTTTGTAATATATTAATGTGTATTTTAGGGATTCACAGATATAATTTTTTAATATGGGAGGAATTTTATCCCAATCCCATCATATATGTGTCTGTTGATGAGATCCTCTTGATCATCATGTTTTGGTGATTGAGGGAGGAACCATGATTTTGGGTATGACATGGTTTGAGCAACAACCTTCTTACAATGGAACCCTCTATGGTGACCTCCTTCCTATAATCGAAATATTTAATGGCCCCTCTTAGGTGATTTCTAAAATATATCAGGGGTACATGCAATAGTTTGTAGGATTGTTAATAGAGATTAATTTCTAGTCTTCATTCACTGTCTAAATATTCCGACATACATTCCTTCAGAGGATATGAATATGATCACCCTCTGCAATGGGTTCTATAAGAAAATTATTCTAAACATCATGTGTTTGGTAAGAAATATCAGATTTTACCAACATTATTTCCATATATTGTTGTTTATCTTATGTAATATATGTAAGACTAAATTTTTCTCTTGATTTACTAATGAAATATATATAAGGGTTCTTGGGATTTTCATAGGGACCTGAGCTTTCACTAAAGTGATTTTTCAGGGATTTTTAGTGAACTCCATTAAAAACAAGAATATAAGAATGATCATATTATTCATTCCTCACTAGGATATATTTATTATCCCATTGAATGGGGTAAAAATATCCCCCCCCCATAGCTACCAAGATGTTTAGATGTGTTCCTCTAATTGTGGGAGGAGGACTATATTTCATCCACCTATTAACCATCCGGATATTTTACATGTGGTCCTCTGTAATAGATTCCAGAATGTGAGGTAAAAATTAAAATACATGGGTGGGGATATATTCCTGCCATTAAATTTCATCAAATATATACAGTTGTGATTCTCTTGTATGAATGGGAATACATGACCTCCCTTTTGTGAGAGTAAGAATCCACTCTTGTCCTCTAGTCATTGTGAGAATATGATAATGTAATTCATACATGGGTGATAGGATATGATATTTCTACCTGAATGTCAGTAGAATATATCAGGGTGTTTCCTCTGATGCTACTAGAATATACTATCATCTCTGTTGAGCATGAGTAGGGGTATAATCCCACTCCTTCTGGAACACCAAAGTATACTAAGGATCTCCGTTGATATGAGTGGGGTTGTATTCTTTCTCCCTATGTTCCATGGTCTTCTACCCCTAGTGGGACATCTTATTTGGAAATTAGGGTAAGGATGTCCTGAGAACCCCCCTCTAATAATTCATAAGAAGTCTAAGATTCAAAAATGTTATCACATTTCATATTTAACTTGAGCCCTATGTGTTGGATCATAGACCATAGTGAAATTGTTTTTGTACTCCTCTATTTCTCTAAGATAAGTTATGTATATATTTAATCATTATAGAGAGACGATTATGATGTGATTAGATGTGGCAGTCAGTGAAACATACTTATTCATATAATATTGACTATTGGATGTTCATTGAGGATTAAACCACATAATAATTTCACGACATTCCACCAACATTTGGATTTAACCATTTATATGGAACTCTTGAATCTACTAGTTCGTCACTCAGTATTTGAGGAGAAATTTTCATGATAGTGTGATTCTAGTTTCTGAGGCCAAAACCTTCACAACAAATAAGGCATAAATCTAAAACATTAGTGATTCTATTTATTCATACCTTATAGTTTACTAAGAATCTTTTTCTATCCTTATTCAAGGATTAAAAATGAAATAGGATTCCAATCATTGAAGTATCACAACTATTATAATGCTTCATAAATCACTTTCACTGGTAAATTACTATTCTTTTTTTGATATAAATCTCTACATGATTCCAGCATTGGAGTGTTAAGTCTATATAGACCTTGTTTTAAAAGGAAACCAAACATGTGTACTTTTCCAGGGGCCCACTAGAATTTGAATTGTTTGATTGGAAGCAAAATTTTTCTCATCTCATCTTATTTTGGAGGAATTGTTTCAAACTTTGGGACTAAATTATAGATTTAATATATGTTCATGACTCATTCAAATATTCTAGAATGATACTGGAAACTATAATTCTAGTGATTTATCATCAACATATATGCATGTCCACACCTATACATATTATAGATTCTCAATATTTCTTTTTTCAGTTAGTGATACTATAGTTTTGAAGCCACATATTAGTGAAATCAATAATTTATCACCATCAAGTTTGGAATTAGGTATATACAGTGTTCGTATTGGGCCCCTAATAATGGATTATTATTTATCCCAATGAAGGGAATAAAAACCTACATAGTATAGTGGAACTTAACTTGACACATCATACCTTTTAAGATAATGTGACAAGGACCCCCTATACCTTTTAATGTCATGCAACAATGATAACTTCTAAGAAGTTTAAAGTTATGTAAAGTAGACTATATAGTGAAGGATATTTAAAATGCATATTTTGGGACTTATAAATAGGGGATCCTTTTTGGATCTTCTTATATGGAATATTACCCTTTGAGTATGGTTTTTGTTTCGCTGGGAATATAGCGCCATCATGGATGTGATTGATTTAGTCCATATGAATATGTCCCCCTGAGTATGATTAAATCCTCATTAGGAATATATCATAATGAAAAAGATTTCCATGGAATATAGACTTGTTAAAAGTAAATTCGATTTCATTGGGGACATAGACCAGTGATAAAGGAATTAGAATATTTAATAAGGAATATAGACATATAAAGATGTGTTCACATTGAGTATAGACCTAGTGAAGGTGTGGTCTTAGATGCTGGGTATCATAAGGAGTTTGGACTAGTAGAAAAATAATTATGGATTATGTTAGGTTTGATCTTAATATAGGTATCCAAATTATCCTTATTAATAGGAATCTGTGCCCACTTAGTTCAAGTATCATATTTTATGGTCATGTAATAGGATATCACTATGATGTTTATCACCATGTGGAAATGATGTTGTAGTGTAGTTTTACATTGTAAACTATGACTTATATATCATGAAAGGGGTGATAATAAGGGATTAAGTGGGACTTATGAATAGGTTTCCTTTATTATAGACCTCATATATAATATGTTCTCTTCAGGGTTTATAGATCGTAGGGAATATGGCCATTTTATAAGTATTTAAAAGAGGATAAAACTTGATGAAGATGAGTTAGGAATCACTTATGGGTGTAACTAGTATGGATCTACTATCATCATGGATATCTTATTATGACGAGGTCATCAGTGGTAACATTAATAGATCTTATAGATGAGGTTAATTTCTAGTGAGTATGAGATGAGGTCTTATGAGTTTGTCACTTATCCAGTTAATTAGATACATTGTCAGGTATGATTACCATGGACCTCTCTATTTCATTTTCTCATTGACAATTACAGGGGATTAAATAATTATTGTAATGTGGGTTTTTATTACACCAAATAAGGAATATCATTCTTTCATGGATCATTAATTAGAATTAGGCCAGAAAATTCAACAATTAGGTAACCAACATAGAAAGCCTAAGCCAGAGGATGTCTCACCATTATCCCTGGGGTCATACATAATACTATCAAGGGGATCAATTATTGGAGTCACACAATATGTTATATCAATATTATAGTAAAACCTAGGGGAATCAAATTCTCAAGGGAATTCACAGTCAGTGATGATCATTCTAGCGCACTTGATGGAATGATCATGTGAATCTTATAGTTTTAGAGGATGCCTTGGTAATTGGGTATCAATGTAGGATGACTGGGTAAAGGTAATCTTCACCAATGAAATTAGTATAAAATAAAATCCTTGTATGGGATGAAAATAAAGTGTTTTTCTCTATTGGATTACCTAGGTGAAGTGGTTTACCTAGGTGTAGGGAATTTGAGGGGCATTCCCCAAGTAGTCGGTTGAGTGAAAAGATGGTGCTTCTCCCTATTAGAGGAATAAGATAAGATTCTACGTCACCCTAGTGGGGGTATAATAGAAGGTTTTTATAAACTTTATTGGATATATAGTCTTTTGTATTTTCACTATTTTAGGGATAAGAGAAATCATTTCTTTTCATTTGTGGAGGGCTAAACGAAAGTGTGATTCTTCAACCTAGTAGGGGCAAGCGAAGTGTTCCACTTTTCAGTAGTGTATAAAAAAGTTAAATTTATCACCCCAATAAAGTATGGGTGAGTATTTAAAAACTTATTGAGGTATTTTGAGGGTTCCTCTCTATTTTTGAGCTTCTAGTAGTGATTTCGGTGAGGTCTAACCTTGTAATACACTCATAAAGTGGCCATGTGCATGGTGATATTCTGCTATTTATTTTGTGATTACATCACCATTGTATAGGATAACTAGGATAGTAGTCATTTTTATGAATTTTTTTACTTTGTATGACTCAATTTCACCTTACATTGGATAATTCCATAAGATTTTATGATTTACAAACAAATTAAAGGGGGCCCTAGACGTCTGGTCAAAGGGAACATCAAGTGTCTCTTCATATCTCTAAGTGTAAAAAAAATGCCTTCTTATGTGGGATCCCAAAGGGACAATTTGTAGACCCAATGTGAGACCAAGGTGAACGATAGGTGAGAACCTTTGTCTGTTCAAAAAAGGGTATCTTGGAGCATGACCAGGGTGCATGAACCAGGTGTGAAGACCTAAGTGTGAGGACATAGGTTTGAGGACCACAGTGTTGAGAAATTGGTTTAAAGACTTGGCCATAATGACCAATGAATGATGACTTTGTTTTGAGGACCTTGGAATGAATACCTAAGAAATATGGCCTAGGTATGGAGACCTGGGCTTGAGGACATGGGCACGAATACCTGGATGTGAGCACCGGAGCATGAAGACCAATATGAAAAGACCTCCATGTTAGGAATTGAATGCAAAAAAAGGCATGAGGACTTGGGAATGAGGTCTTGGGCATGATGAATTATGAACAAAGATAGAGGCATGAGAAGCTAAGTGTAACAACCTTTCTTGTGAAGACCCATGTGTAGGTATGGACATTAGAAAATCCCTATTAACAACCATATTTAAAAGCATATAACTTTTTATTAAAGTGTATATTTTGGAAGAATGATAAGTAAAATAAAATCCATAAAAAAACTAACTACACCCCAATCTATTAGGTTCCACTATAAATGGTGTTTTATGAACCTAAAAATTTCCCATTATACCCTAAAAATTAATCATATAGATTTGAAACCCATTTTCATCTACAACATATGACATCCATATACTCCCAATGGGAGGTTCCAACACCACATCAACGAACTAGATGACCATTTATAGGAAAAATTATGGCTCAATGTATGAGTATTCATGTAGTGCATGGAATTATCATATCAATATTCATCAGGCATAGAAATTATCATTTTCTTTCACTTTAATTGTGTTTTCTTAATGTATATCTATCAAATATTCCATGTTATAGAGCATTCCACACATTTCTTTATTTCCAACAATCACACTACAACCAGACTTCCACTTCAAAAATTCATGACACTAAAACCTATTGTATTCTCCAGAACTCCATAACCACATCATCATTACCCAAGACTATCCATCATATCACAACATACCAATATTTAGTATAACCATTTCCTCTAACTAACTCTGAATGGTCTAGCACATAAAACCATGTTTCAATGCATCCCTGCTACTAAAATATCAACAATAACTCCACATTTCATCCTCTAACCTTATGCCAATAGCTCTAATTCTAAAAATACATAATGTAATATTTAATAAAGTTCGGGATATTATATTTGGTACCAAGTAAAATATTATCATCCTTGATAATAAATACCAATATAAAAAGTTTGAATCATCTTTATAACTTAAATATAAATGAAATATATCACAAAAATTGATAAAAATCATAATTATAACACAACATGGAATAATAATAAATAATATCAATCAAATCAGTACAAAATAGAACATCTTAACATCAAATAAAACAATGTTAAAAACAGATCTATATGTTGAGCACATATCTGACACTCACATTCCCATAAACACTCATCTAGAACATTATGCCTCCATAATACATGAACCAAGGGAATGAAGTTCCTATGTTTTACCTCACATAACAATCCTTAATCTAGATCAATATCTTTATAAATTCATCCCTATCCTTAACATCAAAATAACCATTATCAATGACGAAAAAATCATTATGAAGATACAAATGAAATTTTGATACATGGAGTACATCAAATGTTAAATATAGTTCTATATGAATAGTAAATTGATTTATAAAACCCCCAATATTCTCCAAAACCAAAAAAAATTATGATCACCCAAGGGTAAATCTTAATACCTCATCCAATTATCCACTACCCAAAGTGTGGAGAAAATTTTAAGAAACATATCCTCTAATCCCAAAATATATGGGTATACTCCTCTCATATTTAAAAGTATTTTGGAAGTCATTCACTTACTTTATCTTCTAAAGAATCACCAACACCTTCATGGTTATACACTACAACAGAACTAGTCCTAGGAATGTTGATTCCATAACTTTAGACCAATACATAGGATATCTAAATAGGTTCACATAGAGTGCCTTAAATGGAAGCTTACTGAATAAAGACTGGTATCAATTATTATATGATGTATCAACCAATTATTTGTATTTTACCAACAATACTCCAAAAAAAACATATATCCATAATATATCATCCAATATCTAAATAGTTCCGTTTGATCCCATACATTCCTTAAGGCATGCACTTATTTATTCTTCAGTTTTAGCATATTTTATTGGTTAATTAAATGTTTAATAGGTGTGTATGGAATATTGGTGTTGTTATAAGGGTTCAAGTTATGTAATTGGGGAGAAAATGGCCATCCAGTGCATGTTGAACAATTGGCACAAGGTTAGGAGTAACTGTTCACCCTAACCATGCATTCTTGGAGGAGGGGTGAATGGTTTAAAGAAACCATGAAAGTGGGGAGGCCATAATGTCTTGTATTAGAATGATACGTCCCTGAAATCCAACACATAATTTTAAAACTGTTCAGGCTTCCTAGGAAGTCGTTCGTTCTAGCCCCATCATAGATATAGGATGGACCATGGTTGGCGCATTGTTTGGCCAACCATGCATCCAAACTCATCGCCTCATAAAAAGTGGGTTTTTACCTTTTTATATCTTAGGTATTAAGTGATATAACTTAGTATTCTCCTCTATTATTCCTCTAGTAGCCTATGTGTTGAGCCAAACCCTCCTAGACTTCCCAAGGATCAATCTCCTTTTCTTGAAATATTTTTTTAGCAACATTGGGTGCGTATCGATGATCTAGTTGAGTATAATGTTCCTATGTATTCTTTTTTTGGATTAGAGCTGTTAGATTCATTCTTATTCTTTTGAATCCCAAAATTTCAAATTTTCCAAAGTATTCTAGGTTTGTTATTTAAGGTTGGTTTGTTTCTGAATCAATGTACAATTTTATGTGTGCAGTTTCCTTTGTAATTGCGGTAGGTGGTCTAAAAACATTATCCCATGGTCTTGATGTCCAATTTAATTGTTCATGTGGATGAGTGGTGAATTATCCTTGCTTTACATTTTATTCCATTATTACTAAATGATGTTTGGGTTAATTAAATTATGAAAAGGATGCCTCATGATTCCTATGGAAGTTGAGGCGGGATGACTTGACCAGGCCTATGAAAACCCATGGGATGGACCACTCCCATAATTTTAAATGATCTAAATGTTAAAGATTAAATATTGGGTTTATGTAATTATACCAAAGGTAAATTTGATTAGACTAGTAAATTGGAAAAATTTAATGTTTGGATTAACTTAAATAGTATGAAAGTTGAAATGGGAAATGAATAATTATGATAAATGGTTAATTGTGGTTTGTCCTAATGGTTAATTCAACCATGAAAGAGGAATAGAATATTACAATGATTTAAATGGTTAAATGATATTGGGCTAGAAATTGGGAACATGATGATGGTAATGAACAATTGAAATGTGGTTGAATTGAAATTGTGACCCTAGTTGTTTTTTATAATGAATTGGTTAATGATGATGATGAACTTGGGTGATGGTGACACATGTTTTATTTTTTATGTTGAACATGGTGTTCCACTACCGTGGGTTGTGCTGATATAGAATTTGTGCACCTTGGTGGAAATTATTTATTTGAGGATGGTCATGGATGTTCCCAACCCAAGGGGTATGGTCATGTCTTTCCATATATAGGTTGGGATAGTTGGAAATGGAAATATAAATACAAATATGGTATATAGATTATCTAACGACAATGAACAACCCAAGATTCATAAAAATTCATAAATCATGGAATAAAGTGAAGTGAAATTTAAATAATATAATGAATCCTTAATGTGGTAACCTGTTTAATTTACTATTTTTATATTTTCATACAGCTCTGCATGGACTATGTTAGATTGGATATTTTATAGTCATCAATTGTGGTGGTCTACTATGATTTAATCAGACCATGATTGGGCTGTTTCTGGGTAAATGAGAAGACATAACAGTTGACAGTTATGATAAGGGAAAAGGCCTTATGTGAGATGGTTGACTTGGGTAGGGATGTGCATTGATGATGGATCTATAAACTGAGTTAGGGACAATTTTTAGGATTCTATAGTTTATCTTCATATTTGATTTTTATACACATGGCACTGTATGACATGACATAGTATATTTAGTATTTCATTGTGGGTTGTACCCAATTTTGAGAAATGAAATTGGAATGTTTTCTTGGGGTTTATTTGTTTCCTTTATTTATTAATTTATCTATTGTGGATTACTCTAATAAAGAGGTTATAGTCTCCCTTCATGATACATTAGACCCTCTCTTAAACTTAGCAGCCTCTGGACTATGGGGAGGCATGCCAAAGGTAATGTGGCAACCCATCTCTGGGAACAAGATATAGCGGCTACATGGTTGGGGATGTTACAAAGTTGTATCAATACATGCTTTTTATTTATATTATTTTGGGAAGGTATAATAGACATTATGAAATTTTGGTCAATGGAATTGAGTCTCTTACATGAGAGTAGCTAACCCATTTGGGGGGGAACCCATGATCCTAGAATGGCATCGATGTTCTTAATGTTTTTTGTTATAGTTTGATGTTATTTTACCTTCATTGAGGCACTTACTATGCGATGTTATCATTTTTGATATTACATTTTTGACTTAGAGGGGAACGGGGGTGAACATATACACATCATTTTTGGAAGATAGGGTTACATGCGGAATGTATATTGTTATCCACAGACAATGTAGAAAGTGTATCTTATATTTATTGAAATTATAAATAAAAATGGATAAAAAGATGTGAAAATTGTGAATGAATGGAATAATAGTTGTGAAAATTGTTAAAATATTATTATTGAAACTGAATTATTGGGATATGGTGTACCCCTTAATGAAATGGACAAGGTAAAACTTTCTTGGTTATGGTGTTTCCTTAATTCATTTGTTTTTGGATATATTATATGTGGTAGTGGGTTTTTGGATAGTGGTTATCCATCTTTTGTTTAAAATCAAGGAACATGTACGCTATTTGTTTTGAAAAATGTTTCTGGAATTTTGGAAGGATTTATCCACATTGATGTTTAAAGGTTCCTAAAAAATAGGATATCACTAAGAATGCTTCTCAAGAGGTGGATAAGGAAACCCAATTGGTTCCAGGTAACATAGGACATGATCAAATATGTGAGAACATCAATGGTTTTATAAAGTACTTTTTGCAAGATATAAGTAAGTCTACTCCAATTACATTCAATATGAATATGTAATTTAAATTATAGCACCATCTAATGTTTGCTGGAAAAGTTTTTCCTAAGTTACATTAATTCTAGATTGAGTCCATCTATTAATTTCTAGGCCATTTAGAGACCCAACATTAGAAGTGTGTTAGTATTGAAACATATATGTTGGGGCGGTCATCTAATAATTCATCGGAGTGACTGAAAAAATATTATAAAACATAGGGAATGGTATGGAATTAATTTCAAGAGATATTCCTAGAGCACCTTTACCCTGAGATATTGAGGTAGAGAAAGTATGAGAAGTTTGTGTGTTTGACTCTGGTGAATATGATAGTGATGGATTATTTTTTCTACTTTATAGATCTATATAATTTTCCTATAATTGTATTAGGAGATGAGTGGATTTTTGATAGGTTGTTTCCATATGGTCTTAGAACTTAGATCATGTCCTAGATGAATATCTTCAACATGAAGAGGTTTTCTGAGGTAGTGGATCAATATCTCATTTCATAGGGGAACCTAAATGAATCTTATGGTTTAGGGTAGGCCATGGAAGTTGCGAAATCATGTGTTATGACTTCCAAGTGTTGTAAGTATAGTTGTAAGATTTTCCACAAGAGTATTGGTCGAAAGAGCATTCAAGGAAGAAGAACCTTCTCTCGTGGGTATATCTCTGTAATACACCATCAGTGTGGAAGACCAGGTCAAATGTGAGGGTATTATTCTTGAATACTAGTGGAGTGTTAGGAATTCCTATGAATGGGACATAAATAGTGGTTTTGTAGAAAACCACATCATGTTAGAAGCGGTGGATGATTCATTCTAGATCATAGAACTACTAGAGGTTCAATTACTTCATACCAGTCTGGTAGTTGGAGTTCCACCAGCCGTACCAATTGTGGTGGTGGACTTGTTGCTTTGGGAAAATATAACTCCTTCCTATAGGGTAGATAAGTACAAGGATCTCAGACTAGGACCCATTTAAGAGGGGTGAGTTAACTTCATTCATTTCACTTGTACCCAACATGGGTGAGGTAGGACCATCAAATGTTCTAGGTAATAGCCTCATAAATATCACTCATTCTAGTGTTTTGTTTGACTCATGGGCCCTTAATTAATTATCATATTCTCATTTGGTAAATTTATTAGGTATTATGGTGAATCATGTGTGTGGGGTTATGTCAATCAACACACCTTTGGGAGTTCAATCATAGAGCATTCGACACTATAGGGTTTGTTCTCTTGAAGTTGGTAGATTCTACTTTGAATGAGATATTCTTGTGCTCTATATGATAGGGTTAGATCTTATTTTGGGAATGGATTGGTTAGTGTTGAATCAGAACCATATTTATTCTTATCATCAATGGGTAATTTTACAATCTATTTATGTTTAATCTTCTATTTAATGTGTATAATGAAATATTTTGGGGAGAAATCCTAGGATTTTTCATCTGTATTTGGGAGAACTTATGTTCCATATGGAATATCATTTTTCTTGATGATAGGGGAGTACCCCATATTTTATTCCCTTATATGGAGGATTGGTTCTAGGATTTTTTCATAGAAGAATTCTTCGAGTTGCCTCTTAAGAGATAGATCCTATTCATGATTGATCTAATGCCTGGAGATGAGCTGGTATCTATAGCTCTATATAGGATGGCACTAGTAGAGGTACAAGATCTCAAGACTCAATTATAGGAATTTGTGAAAAAAAGGGTTTATCCACCATTGGACGTCACCTCAGGGTTTTCTAGTCTTTTTTTCCACATTATTCTTTTGTGAAGACTATTGAAATATGAATGAAATGATAGTTAAAAATTGGTATCCTCTCCCATGTATTTATGTCATTTTTACCAGTTAATAGGTGCTTGAATTTTCTCAATGATGGATTTGAGGTCATGATATCATCATTTGAAGGTGAGAACTTCTGATATACCATAAAAAGGTTTTATAAGTAGATATGGTATGTATAAGTTTTTTTTATGCCTTTCTTGTTGAAAAATCAATAGTAGTGGTTATTGAATTGAAGAACCAAATATTACACACATATATAGAAAATTTTGTAGTTGTTTTTGTAGTCAAAATCCTGGTGTACTCAAAGACCCATGATGATCATTCCATCCATATGGACGTCATTCTTTATAGACTGAGAGAGAATTAGTTATTTGCCAATATATCTAAATGTAGTTTCTAGGTCGACAAGGTACATTTTTTCGGTGACATCATCTCTAAGGATGGTGTGTTGGAGGACTAAGAGAATGTAAAACCACTT
Organism: Viscum album; assembly: GCA_963277665.1. NCBI lineage: Eukaryota > Viridiplantae > Streptophyta > Magnoliopsida > Santalales > Viscaceae > Viscum > Viscum album. Next base: position 392,459,128 of record OY728151.1, on the reverse strand, counting down.
ATATCTTTCTAGCAGACTAGGAATGTTTTCAAAATTAAATTATTTTTGGGTTTGGTGGGAAACTATATAAGGTTCATTGAGGACTTATCTCACCAAGCATGACCACTACCAGGACTGACAAATAATATTATCTTATGAAAGTTATTTGGGGAATGTTAGGATGCCTTAAAATAATTGATGAAGTGGTTGGAAACTGCACCGATCTTGACCTTACCCAAGCTATGTAAGAAGTATACCATGTTTTGTGATGCATCCTATTTTGGTAATGGGAATGTGTTGATATAGGATGATCAGATTTTGGTGTACAGTTCAGGGTAGTTGAGTCATCATGAATGAAATTACCTTATGAATGATCTTTGGTTGTCTATAGTTTTTTATTCTTTGAAGTGTTGGTGGAATTACTTTTTAAAAGAATGAGTTTTCATGTATAATGATCATAAAATCCATTGGTACAAATTTTCCTAGAATGATTAGAACTTTCAGAGGTGAAAGTGGGTTGAGTATACACAGTCTTTATATTATGAGTTGTATTACATGCTGTGAAAGGGAAATGGTTTTAATGATTAGCTAAGTATGAATGTGTAGACTAATGTAGTTCAATAGGATAGTTCTAAATGGTGATTGGTGGAATTATTTACTGAGATGCATACAGAGGTTCAGGATTGTCAAGGGAATACAACCCTCAAGTCCTTTTCAGTTGATTCTATATTTCTAATCTAGATAAAGGAGAGGTTGTATAAATATTTAGAGTGTTTATCCTTAAAGAAAATATTTTAAGGTGTAGAGAAACCTTCCAACTATGAGGTTGGTGTTGATGATATCGTTGATGTTCGAGGTCTTGTTATTGCTCCCACTTGTATATGGGAAGATATGATGTATGAGTTCCATGCCTCAAAATGGATAGTGCCTCTCATCTTAACCATAATCTATCATTATCTTTTTCAATGTTATTGGTTTCGGGGACAAATAAAGAGGTTGTAGGATTCATGTCATATTAATACTCATATCAACAAGTGATGGCTAAGCATCAGAAGCATGGAGAAATTCTACAATCCCTACCCATTATGGAATGGAACCACGATGATGTCACCTTGGATTTTGTATTGGGACTTCCAAGGATGCCTTGTAAGAGTGATTTGATATGGTTGGTTATTGATCAGTTGAATAATGATACACATCTCTTACTGATTTGAGAGACTTTCACAATGGATTAGTTGGGTGAAATGTATGTTCAGGTGATAGTATGGTTGCATGGATTTCCTCAGAGTGTCTTTTTTGATCAGGATCCACATTTCAATTCATGATTCCAGAAAGCCTTTCATAACATGCTTGGTACCCAGTTGATTTTGAGTATATATTTCCACCTACAAATGGTTGGGAAGTTGGATCATACAATTCAGGTGTTAGGGTACATGTTGAGGGATTGTTTCTTAGACTCTGGGTGGTCATGTGAAAAGCACTTGTCGCTTTATGAGTTAACCTATATAAATTGTTCTTAGGGTACTATTCATATGAAACCATATGAGGGTGTATATGGTAGTCTATGTGTATATTTGTTATGTCAGATAGAATCAGGGGAAATAGGGTTGTTGGGAAAGAGTCTCATGCAATATACATTAGAGAAGGTTTATTTGATTTAGAAACATATTCATATGGATCTGAATATGCAAAAGTCGTATGATTATCATAATTGTTGACCTCTTGAGATTTTAGGTGGTGATCATATGTTCCTTTATGTTTCAAACATTGTGGGAGACCATCATATTTAGAAGCAGGGTAATTTGGTTCCCAAATACATAGGGTTGTATTTTATTATGGATAGGATCAGACTGGTGGCATACAAATTGGCTCTTCCACAGTGGTATAGTGGAACATACAATGTTTTTCATGTGTCTCCATTGTGGAACTATAACCATGACCCATCACATGTGAATGATATTCAGAGTGTTAAGTGATATCCTAATAAATCCTTTGACGACCATCTAGGTCGTATTGTTGAGCGTGGTGAGAAATCCTCATGAGGAAAGGTTGTGCCTTTGGTTTGTGTGATGTGGAAATATAGTAATTTTCAGGACGAATCATGGAAGAGGGATACCAATATGTAGGAACAATGTCTCAATCTTTTTGTCTTGGGGTCTATATAATTCATGAGTGTGTTAATTGGTGATGATACATTAAAAAATCCATTGGATGCTCGAAATTGGGGACAAATTTAGGGAATATTTGAGAAGAATTAATGTTGTTGTGTAAATGCACCATATCATTTATTACACAAAGTGGATCAAGATTAATTGTTTGGGTAAAACAATTAAGATAATTTTTCAAAACATTTAAGAATATCACAAGTCTAAATTCTTCCATTAAATGGGTCAAACACATGCAATTATTTGTAGAAGATATTTTGGAGCCAATATGTCGATTTTTTCTGCCTACAAAAATGTTTTCCCTCTCCCTATGAAAACATTAGCACATTGGGTGGCCATATTCTATAGTTTTATACAATCTATAATGATTTAATGTTATTATTATATTTTATTATATGATAGTATTCTTTTTCATATCATTTTGAAATATTTTGTTTTGTGTTTTTACTCAGATCTTCTCCACTATGAACCCTTATGATCATGATCATGAGTAGCTAACCTAAGGAAGTACCCAGGGGAGTAATCCAATGATGAACCCAAGTCTTTGAGCTATAATTTTTATTGTTTCTTATTTTCTTATAATTATATCGAATGAGATGTTACTGTAAAAGGCACCTTTGTGTCTCCACATTCCACCTAAAGGTTAACTTTCACTTTTTTAATATTTTCCCAAGATCAAGGAGGTGGATGTGCTATATATGAATGATCATTGAGAGAAATGTATATTAAAAACTATATTTTGGGGTGATTTCCAAACATATAATGGGGTGTATTAATTAAGTAAATTTGAGACTAATATAGATATTCTGAAGGCTTACTCAGGGTGATTCTCTCAGGAATGTCTCTACCAGGGAGCCAATTGGTCTTCTATCATTATTTTTATTATGATTTTGTAAATAATTTTATTTTATTTATTTAAAAAAAATAAAAAATTTATAAAAAATAGACACAATATTTATGTTACATTTTTATTAAATTTTAGTATATGATAGTCTTTTTTCATATCATTCTATCAAATTTTCTTATTTTGTGTTTTCATGCCAATATTCTCCATCATGAAATATTATGCTCATGATCATGTGTAGCTAACCCAGAGATGTTCTCATAGGAGTAATGTAACACCCTGACCCCAATTACCCATAGTTGGTTCATTATTACATGACATTGGCATGATCACAAAAGATCTTTTCTCAAAATATAGATTAGTTTAGTAGCCTTCGAAACATTAGACTCATTAATAAGTCCTACATTACATCATAAAGTGATAAACTACAACAACATAGTCTCTATAGTGCACACTCATATCTCCTCATATTATCCCTGCAGGTCAATCTTAAAATTCATCTTCATATCCTGGGAAAAATAATACATTGAAAGGGGTGATCTCAGATGCTCAGTAAGGATAACAATATATTGGAAACATTCATAAATAAGCATAAACATTTAAGGAAATGTATAACTAAAACCAAAGCCTTTTAAACTCGAACTTTAGCATAATATGGAAAAAATGAAATGAAATAATTCCATAAACTTATTCACATGGATATTATACTAGTCGAATAATCACATGCAATATCAATAACCACTTTCATAACGATGGAATGCATAATGCCTGAATATCATAACCACATAGTCAAGGCCTTGTGCTAAGACTACAAATAAGATTTTGTCAAGGCCTTGTGCCAAGACACTAGTTTTTATAATGATACCTACTGATGCATCAAGGAGCTATATCGGGATCCACCCATCAATTACTAAGTCCAATGCATTCCTCATATGAACATGTTTAAACATAACATAAACATTAGAATTAAAAATAGCATACAAAATGTCAATACATTCTCCATAAACCAATAATTGTATAAAAATAACACATCCACAGTCAAACATATCACAAAACAATCAATAAAACATGGAAGTTCTGTATCATAATAAATCTACTACAAATAAGCTTAAAATCTATCAAATGATGTTGACATAGATGAAATCAAAACAATTTGGGAGAAATATCTCTTTATTTAAAATCATTTAAAAGTCGCATAATTATAAAAGTAAACATTTACATTGAAAATATTCTTATAATATTGTAATGGAAGCTTCAAAAATTTTATAATGGTAGAAAATAGTTTCACATGCCGTATAAGTTAAAAAATACATTCTTACCTTAATTAAGTCGAAAAAGTTAAAAAGGACCTTGTTTGGAAAATGACATAAATATTCCTTTATAAAAATTTTATAAAAATTAAAACGAGGGTATAAATTAATTTAATCCATATTCTATAAAATAGTGAGATTGTTTTGAAATACATTTTTAAGAAACATGGATGTGGATGATAAAGAAGTCCCAGTAGATAAGTACATACAAACAACCTCGGATAATAAAGATACTATGAAATAATCCATTACCTTGTGATTTTCCTTGATCGAGGGTAGGTTAAGATCCTCTATAATGGTGAAATAATATTTATTAAATTATGAAAGAATCATATACATTAATATGATATCATATATGATTTTTTAACATTTTTTTATTAATAATATCTTAATATTATCATTGTTTCGGGTGTTAATGGATTTGTTTTCCTTTGTATTATTTGTTATGTGAGTCATATTTTTTATGGATGGGATGTATCATATTCATATCTAGAATTATATGAAGTCTTTAAACATTTTTTTAATCATCAAATTAAAATTAGTCTTGAATGGATACGATGAGGAATGAATCTCATCGCTATGTAGAGACGGTAATCTGTACGTACGCACGAGAGAAAATATCATTCTATTGACATTAAAATAATATATAATTGGAAGTTATATCATATATAAAGAATAATTATCATGTTATATTTATTATTTACATGAATTACACATCATTATTATAACCATCCAAATAATAACGTATTGAATAACAATTACACCATGACGTGGAGATGGTAATCTTTACGTATGCACGTATGGTGACATGTCATTCAAAGGATGGAAAAAATAATGAATATTGTTGTACCATATTTATAATAACATCACAGTATGTAGAATATATTTGATTTATTATTTTAGAATGTAAATACCAAAGAAAGAAAAAGTGGAATATGAAAAGAACTTGAAAGAGGGTGGTGAAAGTATTACCTATTCTTCAGGTTCTTCCTTTTGATGTGATCAAAATGGATCCTTAAGTTGGATTTATGACTAATGGAAGGCATCTAAGATGAAGTGAGGGAAGTTGATAGAATATTTGGGCAGGGTTGGTCTGTCCCAAATGGCGTTGATGGTGTGAATTAGATAGAAGGGGGAGTGCCCTTTTATAAGAGGGGTGAGGGGAACCTTCAGAAAAGCTAGAAATATTATTTTATAATAAAATAATTTTCTGTTTCTAATTGCTCCAAAATTGATTATTTATAGGATAAGGTGGGTATGGGTCTAACTTCACTCAAAAAGTAAGTTTTATACAGGTTTGGGTCACTATATTAACTTTGTCTTTTAGATTTAACTCTTAGTTAAATAGTTTGACATTTACCATGTCTCTTTGTATTTTTATATTATGTGTTTAATAAACATACTATATACTTCCAATAGAATCCAAAATGGTTCATTAATGATACACCTATCATTATATAAGTCTTTTGGAAGATCCATATATTTATAGGAATATAATATCAATTAATAATATAATATTGGTTTTAAAAACATTTTTTGTCAATTTTGACACTATTTGGTATTTTGTTTTTTCTAAATTCATAACAGCATTATTACTTCAAAAACAATTCACCTAACCAAACCTAATATGTCATATTAACCTAAAAAATTTCTGTAATTCATAAAAGGTCTCAAATTACATTTATTTTGGTATTTATAATATCAATTATTTTAATATTTCATTAATTAGGTAATTACTGCATCATCATTGTGTCATAATTAAATCAAATTATTTAATTTCTAAAAAATATAAATAAAATTCTATTATGTAGGAAATATCATTAAATTTCTAATGAATATTTATAGTCGAATTTATCTTATGTGTATGCCTATATTAAAAATGTTTTAGTTATTAAACATTGATTTTAACTCTTTTAACTCTTCTTAAAAAATAATAATAATAAGTGTCCTAATCTAATCCAAGTAGACCAAACTGGTTCATATTTTATTCCTAAGGTTTATTTTGGTAGAAATATTCTTATCCAATAGAATTAGAACATGTGTTAGGGTAATAATAATATCATTTTACCATTAATTACCCTATTTACTTTTTACCGTGTTAAATAAAAGTAAAAAGTTAATATTCACCAAAAAATATTTTCATCTTATTGAACCAAATTATACTTACTGATATCAACTGTGACTCTCGGATTTTTTAAATTACACTCACAAAATTAGTAAGATTATGGTTTATGTGAATTTACAAATTCTCCTAGGAGGTTGGTATAAGACAATGAAATGTTCAAAAAAAATTATATATCTAAAATTATTATAAATTGACTCCAATGAATTACATTGAACTTATACAGGTATTATGTATCTATTTTTACCTAAAATAAATTTAAATAAAATTAATAATTATTTAAATAAAAAATTTGTTTTATACTATAACTCATTGTTTCTTCACAATTCATCAAAAATTGAATGTTTTTAGAAAAATACCAAAAATTCACCCTAGGATGATTTCGATATTGTGAATCCAAAAATGAAGTCCATTGAGAAAGATAAAATTTATAAAATTTCAAAAATTGGGTATTACTAATCATAACGTCTTGTTTGATTAGTTGTGGTGTGTTTGAATTCGAAGTTTCCTAAAACACACGCTACTATATTTTTCAAAGAGAAGCGTACCATGGATGCTTGGGGTGTTACCTTCTCCCATCCTTCAAATAATTCTATCCTTGAAATTTTTAGAATATTACTACATAAAAAGACTCAGGTGGTTCTTCATCATAAGTTCCTCAGGTTCCCACGTTGCCTCTTCCATCTTATGGTTTCTCCATAGAACTTTTACCAGACGAGTCATCCGGTTTCTCAGCAGTTGTTCTCTTGTGTCAAGAATCTTGACAGGATCTTCGAAATAAGAAAGATTGGTTTCCAGTTATAATTCATCATAGGTTAGTATATGTGTTGTGTCCAGCATGTATTTTCTCAATAGTGATACATGTCACACATCGTGATCTTTAGAGAGATTTAGTGGAATTTCCAAATGGTAAGTTACATCCCCAATTCATTCTATAATTTCGAATGGTCCAATGTACCTGGGACTCAATTTTCCCTTCTTACAGAAATGTATAACACCCTTCCATGGAGATACCTTCATAAAAACATGATCTCCTACCGGATATTCCAAATCCTTCCTTCGGTTATCGGTATAGCTCTTCTGCCTACTTTTAGATTCTTTGATGTGATTTTGGAATACCTTCACCTTTTCCATCGTTTCCTCCACCAGTTCTGGGCCTATGAGTGTTCTTTCACCATCATAATTTCAACAGGTTTGTGTGCAACTTCTCTTTCCATATAACGCTTCCTATGGTGCCATTCAAATACTTGAATGGAATCTATTGTTATAGGAAAATTCTACCAGAGGAAAATATTTATCCCAAATACCTTTAAAGTCATGTGAGAATGATCTCAACATGTCTTAATAGGTTTGAATAGTTCATTCTGATTGTCCATCAGTTTGGGGGTGGTAAGCAGTGCTCAAATGAAGCTCAGTATCTGGGGATTTCTAAAGACATTCCGAGAATCTGGATGAAAAATGTAGATCACAATTAGAAAAAATTGATAGGGGTACTCCATGAAGTCTCACAACATTATTAATATATATTCTTTCTAGAATTTCATATAGAAAATCTTCTTTTATAGTAAGAAAATGTGCTTACTTGGTAAGATGATCAACAATCACCCATATTGCATCGTTCCTTCTAAGAGTCTTTGGTAGTCCCATGACAAAGTCCATCGTGATATTATCTCATTTCCACTTAGGTATGGGAAGAGGTCTCATGACTCCTCCAGGCTGTTGCCTTCCAGCTCTCACTTGTTGACAAAGCATGCATCTTAACACAAAATCAGCAATCTCCCTCTTCATGTTGTCCCCCCAAAAATGTTCCTTCAAATATCTATACATCTTGGTGATCCTAGGATGTATAGAGAAATTAGAACTATGAGCATCGTCCAACAATTCCCTTTTTAGATCAGGTATATCTGGAACACAAAGTCTCTTCCCAAATTACAAAATTCCATCTTCATACACAATGTCTATCAATCTCCCATCATTCACAGCTTTAATCTTCTTTTGAAAATATTCATCATCAATCTGAGAAATCTTTATCCTTTATAGTAAATATGGTTTGGAAACCATTTGAAAAATCATTGATGTTTCACCTTCTATGGTAATTCTCATATCCATATTTACTAAATCCATGAAAATAGATCCCTTTCAACTCTCATTTATTCAATACTCTATGATCCTTTCTTCTCAAAGCATATGCCACCTTATTTGCCTTCCTCGGCTGGCAGTGTATTTGGAAATCATAATCCTTGAGTAGTTCAAGCCATCATCGTTGCCTCATGTTGAGTTCTTTCTATCATAAAATAGACTTCAAACTCTTGTGATCGGTATATATCTCACATTTGCACCATAGAGATAATGTCTCTATATATTCAAATCAAATATTATAGTAGATAACAAAAAATCATGAGTAGTATAGTTTTTCTCATGAATTTTTAGCTGTCGTGATGCATAGGAAATAATGCTATCATTCTACATAAAGGCACAACCAAGTCCTTTCTTTGAAGCATCACTATAAATAACAATCCCATCATTACCCAATTGTAGAGTCAATATTGGAGCATGGACTAATGTTCTCATTAGTTCTTCGAAACATTCTTCACAGTCTTTTGTCCAAACAAATTTAACCCCTTTACGTGTGGGTTTCGTTAATGGTTTAGTCAATCCAGAAAAATTCTGGATGAAATGTCGATAATAACCTGCTAAACCAATAAAATGGTGTACCTCGGTTATACTCGTTGGTGCTGGCCATTCTTGGATTGCTCTTGTCTTAGAAGGATCAATAGAGATTCCATCCTTAGAGACAATATGTCCAAGAAAAGAAATCTCCTGAAGACAAAATTTACACTTGCTAAACTTCCCATATAATTCATGTCTTCTCAGAGTCTTCAAGATAATGCGAATGTGATTTTCATGATCTTCATGGATTTTGGAGTACACAAATATATCATAAATAAATACCACTACACATTCATCAAGATATTCCTTTAAAACTATGTTCATTAAATCCATGAAAACAGAGGGTGCATTAGTCAGCCCAAAAGGCATTACTGAAAACTCGTAATGCCCGTACCTGGTTCGAAATGCTGTTTTTGGAATGTATCCCTTATTCAAACACAACAGATGATATCCAGATCGAAGGTCAATATTTGAAAAATATTTAGATCCTTGAATTTTGTCAAATAAATAATCAATGCAAGGTAGGGAAAATTGTTCTTTATTGTAATAGCATTGATCTCCCTATAGTCAATGCCCAACATCATAGATCCATCTTTTTTATGAACAAAAAGTACAGGTGCTCCCCATGGAGAAACACTAGGGTGAATAAATCCTTTATTACTCAATTCCTATAGTTTTTTCTTTAGTTCCACTAATTCCATAGTGGCCATTCTATAAGGGATCTTCGATATGGGCCTTGAACCAGAAATTAAATCAATGGAAAACTCAATTTCTAATTCTGGAGGATGTCCAAGTAAATATTCTGGAAATAGATCAACATATTATTTCAAAATAGTTACATACTCTATTTGAACATTACATTCCTCTCCAACAGTAATTTCATTCTCTTCATCCCTAATAATTGAATTTATTTGAGCTACTGGGGGTGGATCTAGATAAGAATTAGGTGGTGACGATTCTGGTCTAAAGATAAGGTGTTCTTTATCATCTTCATAAAAAATAATAACCTCTTTATTCTTACAACAAACATTTACATCATGGTCCAAAATCCAATCCATACTGAGGATTATATCAAATTAAATCATGGGTTTGACGATGAGATCAGCAGATAAAGAACATTTATATACCCTAATGTGAACTGATTCACATAACATTGTAGCAATGATACTTCTGTTAGGAGGTTTGACTAACAATATCCATGTTAAATAAAATTAGAAATATCTAATTAACTTAGAAAAATAGTATGATATGAAACAATGTGATGATCGAGAGTCAAATAAAGCATTGGATAAACTTGAGGAAACAATTAAATTACCTACCACCACGTATTTCAGAGATTCAACCTTAGCTGTAGTGATCTCATAAGCTTGGCCTTGATCCCTTGGTCTTTTCTAAGGTAAGTTCCCCTAACTCTTAGGACATTCATTCACAGAATTTCCCATATCCCTGTAATTGTAGCATTGAACATCTGTAGCTTCTTTATTCCCCTTGAAATCACGAGCTTGGTGGCCTTTTTCAGCACACTTGTAACATACTCCCATTCCCTTCAAGTAAGTACTGGGGTGTTTCTTCCCACATTTACTATAGGATAAATATTCATCTTTTCCCTTATTCCCCTTATATACATTTCTATAGTGATCAACAGATCTCATTTCCCTTGATTTTCTTTAATGTTGTAAGACATAGAGAATTATTTTTCTGTCTTGATAGCACATGAGACAATATCTCCGTATAACGATAAGGATTTTTAGACTAATGCTCAATTGAGAAATGGTTTTAACCCATCAAAGAAAGGATCAATCTTGCTTCTTGGGTTACATATATAATCTGCAGCATGCCTCGCTAACCTTGTAAAGTTATCCTCATACTTTGCGTCATTCTCATCCTCCTTTTTCCTCAGACTTAGAAATTGCCTTTCCGTATATGGTCGATGGTCACGAGGAAAGTATTTTTCTAATAAAATCTCTTTAAACTCCCTCTATTCCGTATTTGATACTTCATCATCTTCCTTTGGGTTCTGAATCAATGACCACCATTTATCAGCATCTTCAGTGAGGCGGTAAACTTCCATGATAACTTTTTCCCTTTCACTACTCCCCAAGGCATGGAATATTTTCTCTAAGGAATTTATCCACTGTTCAGCTACTAATGGATTTGTACTCCCATTTAATTTTGGTGGTGGTTGCCTCATGAAGAGATCTAACATTGATCCTCCACATTGTGGATCAGGGTGCACCATACAGGTAAGGTTATTATTCATAACTTGAGTGAGTTGTCCCAGTATGGTGATAAGATAATCAGTACCAGTTGTATCACCATCTCCACTATAATTATCTTGATCCGGAGGGAAATCCCGACATAGAGTAAATTCATTGATATGGTTTCCATTCCTTCCACTAGGTTCCATTTCGAAACAATTGAATAAACTAGATTAGTTTATGAATCAAAATACGTAATTCCAAACATGGAAAACACTTAACATGAATTGAACAACTCAAAGATATAATCCATAATCAAAAAAATGTTTTCATTGAGGATGTATATAATCATAAACCCTTCATAATTGTTTGTAAATAAAATGATAATTACCCTAAGTATATCTCTCGGGAGTTTCGTAAACAAGAGTGCAGCAATGCCCATTGTCATGCACGAGTTCCCGTTCGAGTCTTGCTCAAAGAGGTGTTTTTAGGTCTTACCCCTAGGTACATCTTTTCCATAGCTGCCTCTACCTGATCGTATCCAGACAAAGGATGTATTACTTGGAAAACTCACAAAATCTCTACAATACAAAAATTATAGGAAGTTCTTCTATACTAATGTTCAAAGTCTATCTTATTGTAATGTGCTCTAATCAGTGTTTATTTAAATCTAGATTACAAGGATTGTAAAAAACTTCCTATGATACCAATGGTAACTCCCCGACTCTAGTTACCCAGAGTCCGTACATTATTACATGACATTGGCATGATCACAAAATATCAAGTCTTGAAACAACGATTAGTTTAGTATCCTCAGAAACACTATATACATTTATAAGTCTTACATTACATCATAATGTGAAAAAATAAAACAACATAGTCTCCTAGTCCACAGTCATATCACCTCATACTATCCCTGTAGGTCAGTCATAAAATACTTCTTCACATCCTGGGAAAAATAAAACATAGAAAGGGGTGACCTCAGATGCTCAGTAAGGATAACAATATAGCAGAAACATTCATCAATAAGCATAAACATTTAAGTCAATGTATAACTAAAAAATCGTTTTAAACATTAACATCAGCATTATATGGAAAAAATGAAATTAAATAATTCCATTAACTTATTTACATGGATATTCTACTAGTCGAATAATCACATGAAATATCAATAACCACTTTCATAATGATGGAATGCATAATGCCAGACTATCAAAACCACATAGTCAAGTATTGTACCAATACTACAAATAATATTTGGTCAAGGAATTGTTCCAAGAAACTATTTTGTCTCATGAGACCTACTGATGCAATGAGGAGCTATAGCGGGTTCTACTGGTCATTTACTAAGTCCAATGCATTACTCATATGAACAGGTTTAAACATAACATAATCAATCGTATTAAAACTAGCATACAAAATGTCAATACTTTCTCTATAAACCATGAATGGTTTAAAAATAAAACATCCAAAGTCAAACTTATCACAAAACCTTCAATACAATATTGATGTTTTGTATCATAATAAATCAACTTTAAATAATCTTAAAATCCATCAAAAGATGTTGACATAGATGAAATCAATACTATTTGAGAGAAATATCTCTTTTTTGAAATCATTTAAAAGTCATATAATTATAAAAGAAAAAATTTACTTTGAAAATATTCTTATAATATTTTAAGGGAAGTTTCAAGGATTTTATAATGGCAGAAAATAGCTGCACCCGCCGTATAAGTTAAAAAAAGACATTCTTAACTTAATTCTGTTGAAAAGTTTAAAAAAAAGGACCTTGTTTAGAAAATGACAGAAAGATTACTTTATAAACATCTTATAAAAATTAAAACAAGGGTATAAATGAATTTAACCCATAGTATATAAAATAGTATGAATTTTTTGATATACATTTTTATTAAACATGGATGTGGATGATAAAGAGGTCCCAGAAGATAATTACGTATAATCAATCTCGGATAACGAACAGATTGTGAAGTAAACCCATACCTTGTAATTTTACTTGGTCGAGGGTAGGTTAATATCATGTAAAATATTTAAATAATTGTTATTAAATTATACAAGAATCATATACATTAATATGATATCATATATGATCTTTTAACATTTTTTTGTTATTAATATCTTAGTATTATCGTCGTTTCGGGTGTTAACGGGTTAGTTTTACATTATATTATTTTTTATGTGAGTCATATTTGTTATGGATTGGATGTATGTTATTCATATAAAGAATTATATCAAGTCTTTAAAAATTATTTTTAATCATCAAATGAAAATTAGTCTTGAATGGATATGATGGGGAATGAATCGCATCACTATGTGGAGACGGTAATCCGTACGTACGCACGAGCGACATTATCATTCTATTGATATTAAAATAATATATAATTGGATTTTATATCATATATACATAATAATTATCATGTTATATTTATTATTTACATGAATTACACATCATTGTTATACCCATCCAAATAATAACATATTGAATAACAATTACACCACGACGTGGAGACGGTAATCCGTACGTATAAACATATGGTGACATTTCATTCAAAGGATGGATAGAATAATGAATATGGATGTACCATATTTATAATAACATAATATTATATATGAGATACTGGAGTTATTAATTTATAATGGAAATAACAAAGAAAGAAAAAGTGGAAGAAGAAAAGAAATTGAAAGAGGGTGGTGAAATTATTACCTCTTCTTCGGGTTATTCCTTTTGATTTGATAAAAAGGGCTCCATAAGTTGGATTTATGAATAATTTAATGCCTCTAGGATGAATTGAGGTAAGTTTATAGGATATTAGGGTAGGGTTTGGCCGAGAAAAATGGCTTTGATTGTGTAAATTAGAGAGAAGGGGGGGTTCCCTTTTATAAGAGGGGTGAGGGGCACCTTAGGAAAAGATATAAATATTATTTTATAATAAAATAATTTTCCATTTCTAGAGGCCCAAAAATAGATTATTTAAAGGATAATATGGGTATGGGTCACAAAACACTCAACAAAGAAGTTTTATATAGGTTTGGGTCACTATATTAACTTTATATTTTAGATTTATCTCTTAGTTAAATAATTTGACATTTACCATGTCTCTTTGTATTTTTATATTATATGGTTAATAAACATACTATATACTTCCAATAGAATTCCAAATGGTTTATTAATTATAAACTTATCATTATATAACTATTTTGGCCGAACATTATATATTTTTAGAAATATAATATCAATTAATAATATAATATTTGTTTTAAAAACTCTTTTATGTCAATTTTGATAATATTTGGTATTTTTTTTTCTAAATTCATAACAACATTATTTCTTCAAAATAAATTCATCTAACCAACCCTAATATGTCATATTAACCTAGAAAATTAGTGTAATTCATAAAAAGTCTCAAATTACATTTATTTGGATATTTATAATATCAATTATTTTAATATTTCATCAATTAGGTAATTATTGCATCATCATTGTGTCATAAATAAATTAAATTATTTAATGTCTAAAAACTATAAATAAATAACCATTATTTAGGAAATTTTTTTATATTTATAATGAATATTTATAGTCAAATTTATATTATGTGTAACCCTATATTAAAAATGTTTTAGTTATTAAACATTGATTTTAACTCTTTTAACTCTTCTTTAAAAAAATTATAATAAGTGTCCTAATCTAATCCAAGTGGACCAAACTAGTTCATATTTTATTCCTGAGGTTGTTTTTGGTCGAACAATTCATATCCAATATAATTATTACATGCATTTGGGTACTAATAATATCATTTTGACCCTTAAATACCCTATTTACTTTTTACCGTGGTAAATAAAAGTAAAAAGTTACTATACACCAAAATATATTTTCAACTTATTGAACCACATTTTACATATAGATATCAACTATGTCTCTTTGATTTCTGAAATTCCACTCATAGAAGCAGTAAAATTATGTTTTATATGAATTTGCAAATTTTTCTAGGAGGAGGGTAAAAGACGGTGAAAAGTACAAAAAACATTATATATATAAAATTATTATAAACTGACTCCAATGAATTACATTGAGCTTATAGAGGTATTATGTATCTATTTTGACCTAAAATAAATTTAACTAAAATAAATAATTATTTAACGAAAAATTCGGTTTTAAACTATAACTTTGTGTTTTTTCACAACTCATTAAAAATTGAATGTTTTCAGAAAAATACCAAAAATTCACCCTAGGATAATTTAGATATTTTGAATCCAAAAATGAAGTACATTTGGAATGATAAAATTTGTAAAATTTCAAAAATTGTGTATTACTATTCATAGAGGCTAGTTTGATTGGTTGTGCTGTGTTAGAACTCGAAGTTGCGTACAACACACGCTACTGTATTATTCAAATGGAAGTGTACCGTAGAATATGGGGGTGTTACAAGTAATATAAGGGTGAACCCAAGTCATTGAGATATCATTTTAATTGTTTTTTATTTTCTTATAGTTTGACCAAGGGGGATCTTAGTGGAAAATGTGCCTTTGTGTCTCCACTTTCCACCTGAGCTTTAACATTCACTTCTGTAATATTTTCTATTGATTGAGGAGGTGGATATGCGTTCTCTTGAAGATTGTTGAGAGAACTATATACTAATAAAAATATGTAGAGGATTCTGTTCACACATAATATGGAGTTGTTCATTGACTAATTTTGAGACTAATACTGAGACGACAAATGTTCACTATGGTTGATTCTCTCAGCAATTTATCTTTTCTTCCTTACATCATTTTGTTTGAAAGCATATATTTTCATTTAATTTCATTATTTAATTTTAGTATTTAGTTATCATTTATGAAATATTAATTTTATTTGGATTTATTTTATAAATAAAAACATTTAAAAATAGTGAATTAGAAATAGTGAGTGCTCGATCAGAACTGCTCCTCAAGAGATCAACCTAGGTCAACCCATGTGTTTCACTTAGTTATAAACATTTTTGAGAACGTGTACAACAAAAGATTCATCAAATTATCTCCATTACCTCATATCCAATTGTCCTTCATTCATTTTTTATTAATATTTTGTAAATAATTTTCCTTTCATTAATTAAACAAATCATAAATATTGAAAAACATAAATAAAATATTTTTTGATCATGATGTCTTTCAAATCAAATTATTATGCATGTAATGATGAATATCAGTTATAATAATAATTTTAAAATGATATTGATTATAAGTTTAAAATAATTATTCAAGTAGTGTAACAATAGAGATCCAAATATAGTTGAGAGCTGAATTTGTGCATGCATGTCAAGAGCAACCAGAACCTGAACCTAAGCCAGAACTTGAACCAGAACAAGTGGTGGAAGATATTTCAAAAATAATTTTATATGTAAAATAAACTAAGGTGGTTGAAAAGGATATTCTATTGGAATTAATAATGTCATCCTATAATTAACCATTTCTTAAGGAGGTCCCTAAAGTACACATGAACGATGATGCAATTATGGGTGATCAATAATTTTTTAAATAAACCTAGAATTTTTTTGTTGGAAATAACATGAATCTTGTTTTTTTAATCATTGTTAATGAACAATAAACACCACTATACCTCTCTCCTAATTTGGAAGTTTATGATTAAGATTCAGTTGGTAATATTGATTTTCCAATAGTCTTTTCCAAAGAGATCAATTTCCAAGCTGACATACTTGAAATGGAATATTCTTTTATTGATTCATCATGTTTTAACCTTATTCAAACGGAATTTTTTATTACTTATATATCTCTAAAATTTATGATACATAACAAATAAACTAGTAAATGGATGCTAATTAAGATTCCAAACATGTGGTGGTGATTAAAGAAGAAGTTATGGAGAAGAAAGTAGTGCAACTATCTCTGATATATCCACTTTCCTACTATAAGGAGGACACTATGAAATTCAATAGGTATGAACCCTATCTTCTATTCCCTCCCACTCTGGAACTTAATTTCTCGGTTTATTCATTTTGGTGGTTAGGAATTATATTATATTCATTTTTTTCTCCATTATTGGTGTCTAATCATGGACACTGGGAAAATTCACATGTGGTTTTTCATCTCAAAGAAACCAAACCCACCTTCTGATTGTTGATAATCCACTACAACTGTCTAACTAGGGGAAGTAAAAACCTAGCACCCTCTTAGGGTTCTAAACCAACCATTATCCTTATTCTATCCCCATTATATTTCATTGTTATTTATTTTCATACATCATTTCATTTCATTATTTTAGTTTTAATATGTTGGCGTCTAGGAGCATAACTCCGAGCTTGCACTGAAAACTAAATCAGGTTGTCTCTTTAATTTTATTTATTTTGTTTGATTCCCAATTTAAATTTAGTGTCAAATTTTTCGTGATTTTATTTGAGCTGAAAAGATGGTAACAAATGGAATACGTATGGGGGAGGAATTTCAATCCTTTCTTAGTAATTTTGATTTTCTATTATATAAAATTTCATGTATTTTTTTGAATTTTTCATGTTTTCTTTCTTTTTAGTGTGTTTTTAGGAATCTACATTTGAATTGAATACTTTGGAAAATTCATACCATCTTGGTATTTTGGGTAAATTTATTGATTTTAATGTGTAATGATTTAAATGATTACGGAATGGATTTTTTTACTGATATCTTATATTTTCGTTTGATAAAGTTTTATTGATTATAAAACTCATGTGCACAAGTACTCAACAAATTATAAGTCATGCCCATCAAGGGAGGTTTCTAAACCTTTTTGTAATCTTCTTTACATTTCAATTTTTTTGAGAGTCTTGATACAGGTTGTGTATTCGAGATATTTTTGTTTTTCTCCTTTTAAAATTTGATATAGTTTATAGAATGTGTTACGAAAGATTGAGGAACTACATTGAAATCCCCATTTTTCTTTTAACTCTAATTTTTTACTACCTTTTCATATGAAAATTATTATTCCCCTAGTATCCATGAAATAAATTGTAAGGAAGCCACATTACAAGACATTTATCCCTTTACAACCTGCTCTAGAAGTTAAATGCATCATTATTACTGATCTCATGTCTGGGGGAATTTTTCATGTGGTGTGCTACCTCATTTGGTGATACTTTGGGTGAAAATGAAATTTTGTAAGAAATTATTTTAATTATGAAGACTCAATTCCACTAAAATATATGCCAATCTAGATCTTTCATAATAAGAGATGTTATTTATTTTTTGGGCTTTCAATAAAGAATGAAATTTTTTCTTATCTGGAGATTCCAAGATAAATTATGAGAAGATTGAATATTTTTTGTGAAATTATGAATGGCGTGAAATTTACATCATTTTTCACGATGATAGATCTGATTATCTACTAAGGTGAGTAAATAGGATGTCTATCATTTGTAAAATTGTTTTCATGAACATACTTTACTTTATTTCCTAACCCTCCTAATTCTATCTCAAGTGTTTTTTCATTTAAAAACTACCAAACCTCATCCTCAGAACTACCCATGAAAAATAACTATTTATATACATATTTTTACTATATGATCTGAAGATACTAAGAGGATATCAAGCCTATGGATATCTCAAATGTTTTGAAGAATGATAAAAACTCAACATTAAATATCCTCGACTGAATATAGAGATATTTTTTATTGGGAGGTAGGTACAACATTCATTTGAGGATTAAAATGAAATTGGATGGATAATTTTTTATTTTTTAGTAGTTAGGAAATTATAATCCATATAAGATGCTAGATATTTTATTTGACATGGTAATTGATCTTTTTTTTCATTTATGCTTTGGCATGTATGTTTTTTCCATGGTATTAGATGATTTCCCAATAGTTCAATGTTTAAGTGGGGGCGAGAGATTAAGTTAAAATTTTCATAGATTTTATTATGTGATTAAATTTTAATAATCCCACCATAGTGTTATTTTATCGGTAATCATCACATTTGTAGGTTTTAGTTTTATTTTGAGATTAAATAAACAAAATATAAATTCTGGAATTTCACAAGTTTGCATTACCTTATTTATTTAGAAAATATATTTTTCAATATTTACCCAAATGGAATGATTAATTTTTTTAAGATACCTTTATTTATGGGATAAAAATTTTCTTTGAGACCAGGATCTGATTTGACCATCTAAAAGCCCAAAATTTTCAATCAAGTGGGAGAAATATTTTGGATGACATGGTGGACATGACCTCATTAATTGGAGAAATAATCAGGATATATATGTCCAATTATGGATATTAAAAATGGATTTGAGATATTTGTCAATTTTGAATTCGTATAATAAATTTTAGAGATAAATTGTATAATTATGGAATTCATTGGATACTCAGTATTGGGGACAAAATTAGGAAACATTCATCTCAGATTAATGTTTTTGAGTAAATGCACCTTACCCTTTATTATAGAAGGAGAATCAAGATGAAATTTTGTGGGCAAAAAAAAGATAAATTTTAACAACATTAAAGAAGACCACAATTCCAGATTCTTCCATTAAATGGGTCTACCAGGACCAAACATTTGGAGAAGAGATTTTGGAGCCAATATTTCACACTTTTTTCTAATAAAAAAGTATCCCCTCTCCTTCTGAAATCATTGAAAATTTGGGTGGAAATATTATGTAGTTTTATAATTTATTTCATTATGTAATTGTATTATTGAATTTTTATATATGATAATTTTATTTTTCATCTCATTCTCTAATATTTTCATCTTTTTTCTTTCCACTCCAATCTTCCACACTGTGAATATTATGCTCATGATCCTGAGTAGCTGACCCAAGGAAGTTCCTAGGGGAGTAATATAGTGATGAACCCAATTCATTTAGATATCATTTTTATTTTTTATTATTTTCATTTAGTTTGACTGAGGGGGGTCTTAGTGGTAAAGGGGCCTCTCTGTCTCCACTTTCCACTTGAGGTTTAACATTCGATTATGAAATGCTTTCCCTTAATCGAGGAGGTGGAGGTGCAGTCTATCAACGCTCATTGAGAGAACAATATATTAACAACCATATTCATATAAGGATTTTAACACATAAATTTAAATGTGTTCATTAAATAAATTTGATAATAATATTGAGATGATGAAGGTTCACTCTAGGCGATTCTCTAAGGAATGTCTCTATTCATCATAATATCATTTTTTTTGCATTTATTCTTTTTTAATTAAATTTTCAGTTTATATTTTAGTATTTTATTATCATTTAAAAAATATTAATTTAATTTAGTTTTATTTTATAAATATAAAAATATTAAACACAGTGAACTAGAAGTATTGATGCTTTACCACAACTACTCCTCATGAGATTGACCTAGGTCAGCCCCTATACTGCACATAGTTATAAATATTTTTCTTACTGAGTATTACAATGCTTCAATAATTTACATGATACTTATATAGTCATGATGGAGGAAATTTCACTATCATATTAACATTGACTATTTTGTAGCATAGTGGAAGTCTCTATTAGCCTATTAGAAAATCATTCTAATTACCATGATGTTGTTTTCAAACATCTCGTAGGACAAGTACCTTACCTTGATCTAGTAATGATTTTTCTATTGATTAATTTATTGATATTATATAAAATACACTTTAAATGTATTTTTAATTTCATAATGGGGCTTACTTATGATCCATAACAAAAATGGTATATTACCATTAATTATTTCTTTTTACAAGACCATTTTTTCTCCATATCCTCAAACATGGATTCTTCGCACTGTTCTAAAAATGTGGGTTGTTTCCATGCTTCTATTTCATAGGAAATGAGGTAATCAAAAATTTATTCCATTATATTAATGTGTAATTCGTTTAAAGGTGGTACAGATAATGATAAATTCCACCGACTATTCCTTTATTTGAGATGAATTATCACCAGTATGCAATTGGGCACTAGGTATGTCTGACCTAATTCTTTCTAGCATCTCTTTATTTGATGGAAATCTTGAAGTAGTTTCTATAAAAGTAGGAAATTCTTTTCATGATATAATATATCTGTGGGAGTACCTTTATAGATTATTCCATTCAGAGTAACAATATATTCATCTTTATATTCATCATTGTAGGAAGGATTTCCACTCTTCCTTAATGTCCACTTAAATGGAAGACCTTTATTAGATATACCTTAGAGAGGATATTCATGGTGGATGATTTGTTATCCATGAGTTATACCCTTGTTTTTATTACAATAGAGAGGGCCTCTATAGCTCTTCATATATATATTGGGGGCATGACCATCTCCGCCCTAGTTGATCTCATATATTGATAAGAAGATGATATATTCTTTTGAATCTATTGAGGTGTATTGTAGGTCTTCAAGGATATCGTCATTTATTAGGGGATAAATTTGAGATCAATCCCATCATATATGTGTATATTTATGATAACTTTTGGATTATCGTGTTTTGGTGATCGGGGGAGGAACCTTGATTGTGGGTGTTACATGGACTGAGTAGCAACCTTCTTACACTAGAACCCTATTAGGTGACCTCCTTCCTATGATCGAAATATGTTAAGGATCCTCTTAGGATATTTCTAAAATATATCAGTGTTCCTTGAAATAGTTTGTAGGATTTTGGATATAGAATCATTTATAGTCATCATTCACTCTAAAAATATTCTGACATACATTCTGTAGAGGATATGAATATGATCCCACTCCGTAATGGGCACTACAAAAAAATTATTGTAAATATCATTAGTGTTGTAAGGAATTTTATATTTTACTAACATTATTTACATATCTTTTTGTTGGTCTTATATAATATGAGCATTACTAAATATTTATCCTTTGTGTCTAACAATATATATATATATATATAAGGGTTCATGGGATTTTCTTAGGGACATGAGGATTACCAGAAGTGATTTTTGAGGAAATTCAATGAAAGGGGTGATAATAAAGGATTTTAGTAACATTCTTTCCAAATATTTTTGTTGATGATCACATTCAATGGGGTTTGGAATATGGTGCCCCCTACATAGCTTCCATGAATTTCAGATGAGTTCCTCTAACTATGGGAGGAGGAATATGGGTATTCCACCTATTAACTATCAGGATATTCCACCAGTGGTCCTCTCTAACTGCTTCTAGAATGTGATGTAAAAATTAAAATTCATGGGTAAGGATATATTCCTATCATTAAATTTCCACAAAAATATACAGTTCTGCTTATTTTATATACATGGGAATACATGACCTCCCTTTATTGAGAGTCAGAATATGATTTCACTCTTTTCATATAGTCATTGTTATAATATGAAAATTTTATTCATCCATAGGTGATAGGATATGATACTTTATCATGCCTGTCACTATAATATTTCAGGTTGTTTCCTATGATGCTACTAGAATATACTATCAGGTCTGTTGAGCATGATAATTGAAAAATCATACTACTTCATGGCCTCTAACATATACTAAGGATGTCATTCAATGTGATTGGGGTTGTGTTCTTTCTCCCTATGTTCCGTGGTCTTATTCCTATATCGGTACATCTTAATAAAAAATTCCGGTAAATAAGTCCTAGGAATCCCCATCAAATAATTCATTAGGTGTCAGAGCATCACAATGTTTGTTGCTTTTTTGATTAACCGTAGACCTCTGAGGTGGATCATGTACCATAGTGATATTGTTGTTTTACTCTACGTTTTCACTCAGATAAGGGAGTTATGTATTATATCATTATAGATAGAGGATTCTAATATGATTAGAGGTATCAATCATTGAAACATACTTCTTTATAGCCTTTTGTTTATTGGATGGTCTACGAGGATTCACATCCTTAATAACATCACAAAATTCAACCAACATTGGTAGTTAACCATTGAGATAGTACTCTTGAATCTACTAGTTCATCAATTATTATTTGAGGAGAAATTTTAGTGATAATGTGCTTCTGGTTTCGGAGGACAAAACCATCACAATAGATAAGGCATAAATCTAACACTTTAGTGATTCTATTTATTCATATCTAATGGAGTTCTAAGAGTGTTTTTTAATTATTATTATAAGGATTAAAAAACAAATAGGATACCAATCAGTTTAGTATCACAACTATTATAATTCTTGATAAATCACTTTCAACGGTAAATGACTCTCATCGGGTTCACAATTCTATTTCTAATGGAAATATCAAAATGATTCCAACATTGGTGTTTTACGTCTATATAAACCTTATTTTAACAATAATCCAGACTTGTGTACTTTTCTGAGGGAACACTGGAATTTTAATTGTCTAATAAGAAGCTAAATTGTTCTCACCTTAACCTATTTTTGTGGAATTGATTCAAAATTTGGGAATAAATTATAGATTTAATATATGTTCGTGACTCATTCTAAAATTATAATATGATATTGGTGACTATAATTCTATTGATTGATCATAAACTATGTTACTATGAACACCAATATATATTATTGATTCTCAATATTTCTATTTTGAATTAATGATACTATGGTTTTAAAGCCACATAGTAGGGAACTCAATAATTTATCTCCATCTAGGTATGAAGTAGGTATATATGGTGTTTGTATTGGGACCCTAAAAAAGGATTCATATGTATCCCTATTAATGGAATCATAACCTACATAGTTTAGTGGAACGTAATTGGACACATTACACCTTTTATGTTAATGTCACAAGGACCATGTTGTTATTTTTAAAGTCACGAAACAATGCCAACTTCTAATAAGTTTAATGTTATGTAAAGTAGACTACACGGTGAAGGGTTCTTAAAATGGATAGTTTGGGACTTATACATAGGTTACCCTTTTTGGTTCTTATCATATGGAATATGACCCTTTGAGTACAGTTTGTGTTTCATTGGGCATATAGGCCCATGATGGATGTGATTGATTTAGTCAATATGAATATGTCCCCTGAGTAAGATTATATCCTCATTAGGATTATGTATTAATGAAAAAGGTTTTCATAGAATACAAACTTAATGAAATTGCATTCAATATCATGGTAAATTTATACTGGTGATGAAGAAAATAAAACATTTCATGAGAAATATAGACCTATAAAGATGTGTTCACATTGAATATATCCCTTTTGAAGGTGTGGTATTGGATGCTGGGTATCATAAGTAGTTTGGAAAAACAAAAAAATAAATTTGTATCATGTCAGGTTTGATCCTCAAATAGGTATCTTAATTATCCTTATTAATATGAATCAAATACCACTTTGTTCAAGAATCACATTATATGGTCATGTAATAGGATTTCACCTTGATGTTTAACAAAATGTGGTAATAATGTTTTAATGTAGTTTTACATTGTGAACTAAGACTTATATATCATGAAAGGGGTGATAATAAAGGATTAATTGGGACTTATGAATAGGTATCCTTGATTATAAACTGCATATATAATATGTTCCTTTGAGGGTTTATGTCTTGTAGGGAATATGGCCCTGTCAGAAGGATTTCATAGATGATATGACCTAATGAAGATGAGTTGGGGATGACATATTCCTGGACCTAGTATAGATGTAATAGTATCATTTATATCTCTTATTAATGAGTTCCTCATTGGTAAAATTAATATATCATAAATCTGTGGTGAATTACAACTGAGTGTTAGATTACGACTTACAAGTTTTTCAATCTTTCTGTGCATTAGATAAACTATCATGTATGTCTACCAAGTCCCTTTTCTCTTTTATTTTATCATTGATTATTCATAGTGATGAAACAATTAATTGTAATTTGGTTGGGTATTACATATAATAAGTAATATCATGCGTGCATGGATCATTAAATAGAATTAGGTTAGAAAATTCAACACTTAGGTAACCAAAACAGGAAGCCTTAGCTTGGGGATGTGTCACCATTTTCTCTAGGGTCGAAAATACTACTACTAAAGGGATAAATTATTGGATCCACACAATATTTTATATAAATATTAGATTAAAACCTATGATAATCCAATTATAAAGGAAATTAATGGTCAATTACAGTCATTCTAGTTCACCTGATGGCTAGATCATGTGAATCTGATGGTTTTTGAGGAGGCCTCAATAATTGGGTATGTAGATAAGAGGATTGTGTAATGGGAATATCCACCAATGAAAATAGTGTGAAAAACACCATTTTATGGGAGTAAAACAATGTTTTTTTTCTGTTGGACGTCCTAGGTGAAGAGGTTTGCTTAGGTGTAGGGAATTTGAGTGGATTCACCCAAGTATAGGGGTGAGTGAAAAGATGGTTCTTCTCCCTATTAGAGGTATAAGATATGATTCTACCTCACCCTAGTGAGGGTATAAAAGAAGGTTTTTCTCAACCTTATTTGAGGTATAATAAATAGTATTTTAACTGGTGGAGGCCTAAGAGGATTCACTGCTTTGCATTTATGGTGGGCTAAGACAAATGGTGATTCATCACCCTATTGGGGGGCCAAGAAAAGGGTGCCACTTTTCAATAGTGTAGGTATAGGTGAAAGTGCTCACCCCAATCAAGCATTGGTGAGTATTTTAAATCTTATTGAGGTATGTTTAAGGGTTCCTCCCAATTTTTGAGCTCCTAGTAGGGATTGGGGTGAGGTCTATCCTTGTAGAATTCTCATAGAGGGGCCAAGTTCATGGTGCTCTTGTGCAATTTATTTTGTGATTACTTCACCACAGTATATGATAACTAGGGGAGTAGTAATTTTTATGATCTTTCTTTCTTTGTATGACTCAATTTAACCTTCCATTGGATAATTTAATTAGGTTTTATGATTTATTAACTTCTTAATGGGTCCTAAATGTTTGGTCAAAGGGAACTTCATGTGCCTTTTCATATCTCCATGTGTCCAAAAATGTCTTCGTATATGGGATTCCAAAGGGCCTATTTTTAGAAGAAATATGAGAACTAGGTGAATGAGGGATTAAAAAATGTGTCAGATCACACAAGGATTGTAATAACCCAGAGCTTCGGTTTCAGGTACGGATCTCTTTTATGGGCTTTTTAAGGAAAAATAGAGAATCTGGAAATTTTCAGAGTACACACCGTGTTCTTTATGAGTAAACGCTATGTACTCCTCATCCACTCGAAGCCTTGTGTTGGCTGAGACCGGGCCAAACACACGATGTGTAGGGGTGACGTGGAGGCCGATTTTGTAGGAGTACAGAAAAACCCACTACACGCCGTGTACTTTAAGAGTACACGCCGTGTACTTTTTTTATTTCATTAATCGACCCAGGGTCGCATCTAATGAAGGGAAACATCTTCTTCTCCTCCAAATTCTGTCCAAAACATCCGAGGAGGCCGTTTCATCTCCGAGCCACCGATCCGTCACGGGTTGTCCGAATCAAACACCGTCAGTTGCAGAAGAATCGCAGCGGTGAGTTCTTGGTTCTTATTTAGCCTCGTTTCCTGATTCTTCCTATCGTGTGAGTTAGGTTGAACTTTTTAGACGTTTTTGGAGATCTACTCCGTTCTAGGAAGATTCATGGGACAAGGTTCAAGTGTATCGATCTCCAAGGATCGAGGCAGGTGGTTTGTTGCCCTACGTTGAATTTCATTGAGTTTTGGTTGCAAAAGTGTCGGATACCCACGTGTCGGGTATCTCGAGTTTAGGATTTTGATCCTGTTGTTTATCTGCCCAAGATTTCTTTTTAGCTTATGAAGAATGGATACTATTATATGCTTGGTTTCATGATTGAGGATCACCCCACAGGTGTTTCTCCCTCTGTTTGGCTATTTATCGCCATTTGGCACCGTTTTCCTATGAGGTAAACCCTATTTCAGTTGTTAGTTTCTTATTATCACTGATTTCATGTTTTTCCTACTATTTAAATGCTTTTGATTCATGGTATCTATTAGCCAAGTAGTTTTTTAACTTCCTTAGGGCTACTAACAGTCTATTACGCACGACTGGACTGCTCAGGGCTGTGAGAACCTGGTGTGGGAGATCAAAGAGGGAATAGATGATTATGTTCTTCCCTAGAGGGTTTGTTGGTTTTAGTTTCGTACACAGGACCTACATGAATAGGACTTTGTTCTTCCCAAGAGTGTTCTTAGTTACCCAGTCATCGAGACCATAGGAAGAATTAGACGCAAGTGCTTCCTCATAGAGTCTGTAGATATCGCTGAAATACCATATGGGAATTGATGTGAGAGATTCCCAGAGTTTTTGTGCCTTGTATAATTACTGGACTATAGGGGTTTGCTAGTTTAAGCCACCCAGAGAGTCAGAGTGAATTTTGATGGTTGGTTTTGATGAGTCCACCAAGACAAAGAACATGCTTGGGTTTGTACTTATTGTTTTTAGGTAGTATTTTCAGATACCTGCTGTGCTACTTGCCTGTCATGGAATAGAAAACTTTTCTGGTTTTCCCTGGTTGTGTAATTAAATCAATGTGAATGGTAATTAGTAGAATTGTTTAGTGCATTTATTTACCTTTACTTTTTCTATATCACTCACTGACAGTAGGGCACAAATATTGTGGTGGTTTCCTACTGAGATTAGTCTCACACCCTCTTTGGGCCCTGCTTTGGGCCCAAAAAGATTATATGGTTGCAGGTATAGGTAGAGAATGTGGCCCATCTACCACAGGTACTTGATTTCTGGTCAGAGCTGGAGAGCATGGGACCGGTCCTTGGCTCACGATGCTACTGGAGTTGTTGTTTACATTTAGTGCTTTGGTTTCAGTTGCATTTCAGCATGTTTTTTTGCTTACTATTTTCCATAGATACATGTACCATTCTGCATCATTATTATATCAGACATTTCTTTTACTTTCAGTTCAGTTGTTGCATGCTATTTACTGCTTACGCTATTGTTTATGCTTATTCTTCCGCAGCATACTTTACCAAATGAGGGCATAGTTTCCCCACTGACTCACCAAGGCCCTTGTTGCTGGTAGGCAGCCTCTGGCGTTTGGGGAAATGCGCTTCAGATCATGTGGAAAACCGGGTACGGGGCACCAGTTAGGCGGCTCCGGACTCTGGCCGTTACAAAGTGGTATTAGAGGAGTTTTCTTTCTTTACTATTGCTTACTATTTTGCGACAATAGTCAGGGATAAGAAGAAATGGGTATTTGGTACTTAACTGTGCCTAGGAGTAATTAACCCATGTACAGGGAAAAGCTATATTACCGTGTAATTGCAATTTTCAGTTTTTTGCAAGTGTCACAGTTTATTATATTTCACCGTTGGGTGATGCACATGTTTTTTGTTGTTACAGTTTATATGATTATGGTTCTATTTGGTTGCAACCCGATGAGATGAGGGTGTTCCTTCTCATGCATCATATAGGTACTGGGTTGGAAATCACTAGTCATGAATTTTACCATGCCATCTAGGGTGCATTATAATTACAAGTAGTTGTGATAGATGCCATGAATGATTATTCATGTCATGTGGTAGTTGTTGTGATAGAAATACTTGTTGCGCAGATAGAGTAATACTTCTTTTACAGCCTGTTTAGCATGGGCGCCAAGCTCTAGTCTTGGTGGTGTTATGGGCCCTCGAGGATTGGAATTTGGTGGATCGTTGTTTGTTATGTTGTTTACTTGTTGTATGAATTATTATGATTCCAATATTTGATTCACGGGGAGTATGCGGCCCAACGGATCAGAATTTGGCACATAGCTGGTTGTTTTTCGTTGTTTCAGGCGTTCGGAGCAGTTTCTGAGGTACTGCCTGGAAAAATCCATAATACACGATGTTTAATTTATTCATACATGCCGTGTAGTTTTTAAACTGTGTTAGTATCTGTGTAAACAAAAACACGGGGTGTAAGAAGGTCTTCAGGGACACTCCGTGTACCATAAGAACACACCGTGTAGTAGTCAATCATGTACCCGACCATGTCACTAACAACACGGGTCGGGGAAACTCATGTAGTACACGCCGTGTGTTATAAGAACACGTCATGTAGGCTGCTTCTGGGTACTCGGTAGTGTCATGAACAACATGGCTCGGTGTTATCTATCCTTATACATGCTGTGTTTGTTCGGAACATGTCGTGTAGGGGTCAGCCGTGTATCCGGCCGTGTAACCTGCTACACGGGTCACCGAGCCTGTATAGTACACACTGGGTGTTATAAGAACACATCGTGTAGTTTTCTCCAAGGTACCCGACCGTGTCACGAACAACACGGGTCGGTGTGATCTATCCTTATACACGTCGTGTTTGTTCGGAACACACCATGTAAGGGGTTAGCCGTGTGGCCGACGGTGTAACCGCTACATGGGCCGTCGAATCCTGGGTTTGACATGCCATGACCTTAGTACACAGGCCGTGTAGTTTAGAATTATGAGGACTGTTTAGGTTATCCGTGCAAGGAGTCTCGGGAAGGGGAGTGGAATTCAAGTACACGTCGTGTTTTGGGACAACACGTCATGTAGTTTGGAACGTTACACGACCTGTGATGGAAGATTTACAGGCCTATGTAAATGGATTTAACAAACACATCATGTAGTTTAATGTACACGTCATGTAGTTCAGTTTTTCAAATTTATGTGTTTCTCTCTCCTGTTCCCGTGTTGTACTCTTGTGTTTTCTATCCTTGTCGATCCTAAATTGGAGGTGTACTTTTGATCTTTCAGGACTATGGAACCAAGTCATCCTCTCGTAGCACGTTAGGAACCAGGCGGTGACCGTACGCCTAATACGGCAGACTAGGGACTACCAGTAGTTCTGCCGATTATCCAGATATGGCACCTGCAGTGATTCCGGACGCTGGTGCAGACACTCAGTTCAGAGAGGGTTTCATGAGGTTCATGCAGACCTTCTTGGGAGCTCATCATATTGCCCCGTCTATGGAAGATCTCACATGAGTCTTCTAGCAGCTGCATCCTCCCACTTTCACAGGCGATAGAGGACCTCAGGTTGTAGAGTCATGGCTAGAAACCATGATTTCCATCATCGAGCATCTGGAGACACCTCCAGACATAAGGGTGATTCTTGCGACTTACATGTTGTGAGATTCTTCCAAGAGATGGTGGGATGTAGTCTCACAGGCAGGGCACTAGCGGACTATGTCTTGGGTGGAATTCTAGCATACGTTCTACGAGTACTTCTATCAAGTGACGTTGAGGGCCGACAGGGACAAGGAATTCATGAACCTTCAGTAGGGTCTCTTTTGGTTATGGAGTATTCCTCCTGCTTCACTGAGTTATAGCGTTTCTCTCCCGTTCTAGGAAATGACGAGCTGTTTTTGGAAAGGAAGTTTGAGGAAGGACTCAAACCAGAGATCAGATCGCAGGTGAACGTTTTCCATCTCACTTCTATTACTCTGATAGTCAACCAGGCGCTGATCAACAAAATAAATCTGAGGGAGACTGGATATGTTGACCAGGGCGGTTCAGTGTCCAAGGCTGAGTCATTTCATACTGATAGCAGGAAGCACCCCCGAGAGTCTACTCAAGGTGACTCATGGAAGCGAGGTATATCTTCTGGTAGACAGGATCTTCCTTCTGGAAACCTGGTGGTGTGATATCAGTGCGGAAAGAGCGGGCATAAGAAGCCTCAGTGCTCGAGGGATCCAGAGGAGTGATGAGCTTGCTCAAGATGGGTCACCTTCATCGTTTTTTGCAGGGTTCTTCTTCCAACAACTAGTGAAGTAGGATATGTTTCTACCCCTCTTTCAGGAGAAAGAATACCAAGTACACAGCAGACTGGGGGGTGGAGTTCTTCAGGTCATTCAGGCTAGGGTAGAGGTCGCGTAAGCGGTGGTTAGGCTCAAGGGGGATCAGCATAGGGATATCAGGCTGCTACACAGGGCCGCGGTACTGGAAGATGTTTGTATTAGAGAAGATCCATCGGGAGCAGGATACTAGACCATCCACAGTTCGAGTTACGATCTTAGTAGCCTCAATTTTATCTTCATCCCATTTCGAAACTAGTGCTTCACATAGCTTTATCTCTGTTTCTGTCGTGGAAAGTCTTGAGCTCTATGTCTTTTCGTCTGCTGACATGTTGACTCTCAACACACCCTTAGGAATGAGAACATCTATCATACGTCAGTGCAAGGAGTACCCTCTCAAGGTTGTAGGGTATCATTTCCTATGGGACATCTACGGCCTGAAGATGATGGGCTATGAAGTCATTCTTGGTATGGACTCTTTGGTTCCCTTCTAGGCAGTCATCGATTGCTATCGCCGCATGGTGAGTTTTGTATCACCAGAGGGTGAATCTTTCCATCATAAGGGCGAGTGGAATATTCAGGTGAGTCGATCTGGACTCGAACATCCTGGGCTAGGAGGTGTTGCAGCCCAGATTTGTAGTCTTTATCTGGATGACTAGGGGACATCACAGTTAGATTTTCCTCCAGTGGTTGATCACTTTTCAGATATCTTTCCAGAAGACTTTTCAGGTTTGCCTCTGGAGCATGAGGTAGAATTATCGATTGAGCTTGTTCCAGGAGAAGCACCAGTGTCCATTCCTCCTTATAGGATGGCTACACCTGAGTTTCAGGAGCTCAAGAAGTAGTTGTAGGAGTTGCAGACAAAGGGTTTCATCTGAACTAGTACTTCTCCTTGGGGTTCGTCTTTCCTATTCACGAAGAAGGCAGACAGTACCCTTAGGCTTTCCGTGGATTATCGAAAGTTGAACCAGTTGACGGTCAAGAACTGATATCCCTTGCCGAGGATTGATGATATCTTCAATCAGCTTCAAGGAGATCGGGTGTTCTCGAAGATTGATTTGAGGTCCGGTTATCATCAGCTACGCGTTAGGCCTTCAGATATACCTCTAATAGCCTTCAAGAGCAGGTATGGCCTCTACGATTATACGGTTATGATATTCATCCTTACGAACGCACCAGCAGTTTTCATGGCACTGATAAACCAAGTGTTCCATCATTACATGTATTCCTTCATCATGGTCTTCGTGGACGGTATCTTGGTGTACTCTCACACTCGACACGACCATGAAACCCATCTTGAGATCGTTTTGAGTACACTGAGGGAGCATCAGATATATGCTAAGATCTCAAAGTGCCACATTTGGATGGATGTGATTCACTTCCTTGGTCATGTAATCTCAGAGACAAGAGTATCAGTAGACCCAGATAAGTTGAGAGAAGTAGTTACCTGGGGGAAGCCGAAGAACGTCTTCAAGGTACGGAGATTCTTGGGGATGGCTGGTTACTACAGGCAGTTTATACAGGACTTCTCACGCCTAGCAGCACCGTTGATGGGCTTGACTAAGAAGGGTGTGATGTTTGTTTGGTCAGAAGCCTGTGACTCAGCCTTCCAAGAGCTGAAGGGGAAATTGACTTCAGCACCGATTCTAGTTCTGCCAGAGCCGGGAAAGAGTTATACAGTTTTTTCTGGTGCGTATGGGATTGGTCCTGGAGTAGTGCTCATGAAGTAAGATCGTGTTGTCGCGTACAGATCTCGGCAGTTGAGGCCACATGAGAAGAACTTTCATACACATGACCTGGATTTGACTGATTTTGTTCATGCTTTGCGTTGTTGTAGGCACTATCTCATTAGAGAGCATTTCATGGTATATACTGACCACAAGATCCTCAAGTACATATTCACGGAGCATGACATGAATCTGAGACAGCGGAGGTGGGTTGATTACCTACAATCTTTCAACTTCGAGCTTGCTTATACGCCTGGGAAAGGCAATGTTGTGGAAGGGGCACTGATCAGGAGGACTCAGTTGTAGGCAGTTCAGGAGCCCAGTTGTGAGTGGAAGATCATGGCTCTATTCTCTGAGATGCATCTGGAGGTTCACTATAGACATGGTCAGATGGTTCTTTCTTCTGTAGCTTTTACCTCTACCCTTTTTGATCGAGTTCGAATGAGACAGCTATCAGAACATGAAGACCTAGTCCTACGGATGGGTGTGTCAGATGGAGACCCTAATCCGGGATGGACAGTGGGAGATGATGAGGTGCTACGTTTGCATGGCTGCGTATGGGTTTCATCGGGCATACGGGAGGAGCTGATGCAGGAGCTCCACGTTTCAGCTTGGGCAGTTCATCTTGGTGTCACCAAAATGTACCAAGACTTGGACCATCAGTATTGGTGGCTATGTATAAAGAAGGATTTGGATGGTTTTGTTATGCGGGGATCCACCAGTCTGTAGGTGAAGGTAGAACATCAGTGACCAGCAGGGCTTTTGCAGCAGTTACCCATTCTTGAGTTGAAATGGAATGATGTCGCGATGGACTTTGTGACAGGATTACCGAGATCGCCTTGAGGAAATGATGTGGTTTGAGTTGTAGTGGACAGGATCACGAAGGTTGCACACTTCTTTCCAATCAAGGAGACCTTCAGTGTTGATGAACTGGGACGGTTGTACATCCGAGAGATTTTAGGTCTGCATGGAGTTCCACACTCCATTTTTCGGACAGGGATGCGCGTTTTACTTCTCACTTTTGGCAGGGGCTACAGAGGGCATTGGGTACACAAGTACTTTTGATTACAGAATACCATCCCCAGACTGATGGCCAGTCTGAGCGTACAATCCAGGTGCTTGAGGATATGCTCTGAGCTTTCATTCTTGACATTAGCGGTTCTTGGGAGAAGCATCTTCTTCTGGTGGAGTTCGCCTATAAAAACAGTTTTCATGAAACTATTCAAATGGAACATTACGAGGTTTGTACGGTAGGCCATGACGATCACCTTTATGCTAGTTATAGGAAGGAGAGGTAACCTTGTTGGGACCTCATCTTGTTCAGGAGACCTCAGAACATATAGAGTTGATTCGGAAGTGGATGGCGACAACACAATCTCGGCAAAAGTCTTATGCTGATCAGCGGAGACGACCTCTGGAGTTCAAGGTCGGGGATCAGGTTTCCCTGCGTGTCACACCGAGGTTGGTACACAAGAGGATTCAGAGAGAGGGTATGCTTTCACCGAGATATGTCGGGCCGTTTGAGGTTCTAGAGAGAGTCGGGCTTGTTACTTACATGTTGCAGTTACCTCAGAGGTACCAGGCTATGCATGACGTCTTTCATATTTCTCATCTTCAACGGTATTTCTCAGACCTGTCTCATGTTTTTCCACCTGAGGAGGTTGAGTTGGAGCAGGATGAATCTTTCACGGAGCACCCTATCAGGATTTTTGATCGTAGTGAAAAGGTAATCCGTGGCCGGTCTGTTCCTCTAGTACGGGTGCTATGGCAGCACAGCCGTATACTGGACGAGACTTGGGAGAGGGAGGCTGATATGTGATCACAGTGGCCAGATTTGTTCGAGGTTTCTTCTTCTATGCCTTTCTATGGAAATTCAGGGATGAATTTATTTAAGGGGGGGAAGTTTGCAATAACCCGGAGCTTCAGTTTCAGGTACAGATCTCTTTTCTGAGATTTTTAATGAAAAATGGAGAATCTGGAAATTTTCAGAGTACACGTCGTGTACTTTATGAGTACACATTGTGTACTCCTCGGCCACTCGAAGCTGTGTGTTGATCGTGACCAGGCCACACGCACGGTGTGTAGGGGTGACGTGGAGGCCGATTTTGGCGGAGTATGGAAAAACCCACTACACGCCGTGTAATTTAAGAGTACACGTTGTGTACTTTTTTTATTTCATTAATCGACCCGGGGTCACATCTAATGACGGGAAACATATTCTTTTCCGACCAATTCCATCTAGAATGTCCGAGGAGTCCATTTCTTCTCTGAGCCACTGATCTGTCACCAGTTTTCCGTATCAAACTCCGTCGGTTACAGAAGAATCGAAGCGGTGAGTTCTTGGTTCTTCTTTAGCCTTGTTTCCTAATTCTTCCTCTTGTGTGAGTTATCTGAGGTTGAACGTTTTAGATGTTTTTGCAGATCTACTCCATTATAGGCCGATTCACGGGCCAAGGGTTCAAGTATATCGATCTCTGAGGATCAAGGTAGGTGGTTTGTTTCCCTACGTTGAATTTCTTTGAGTTTTGGTTGCAAAAGTGCCAGATACCCATGTGTCGGGTATCCCGGGTTTAGGATTTTAATCCTGTTGTATATCTTCCCTAGATTTCATGTTATCTTATGATGAATGGATACTATTATATGCTTGGTTTCATGATTTAGGATCACCCCATGGGTGTTTCTCCCTCTGTTTGGCTGTTTATCGTCGTTTGGCACCGTTTGCCTATGAGGTAAACCCTATTGCAGTTGTTAGTTTCTTGTTATCATTGATTTCATGTTTTTACTGTTGTTTAAATAATTTTGATTCATGGTATCTATTAGACAAGTAGTTGTTTAACTTACTTTGGGCTGCTAATAGTCGATTACGCACGACTAGACTGCTCAGGGCTGTAAGAACCTGGTGTGGGAGATCAATGAAGGAATAGATGATTAAGTGCTTCCCTAGAGGGTATGTTGGTTTTAGATTCGTATGTAGGACCTACCGGAATAGGACTTTGTGCTTCCCAAGAGTGTTCTTAGTTACCCACACATCGAGACCACATGAGGAATTATACGCAAGTGCTTCCTCATAGAGTCTGTAGCTATCGTTCCAAGACCATATGGGAATTGACGTGAGAGCTTCCCAGAGTGCATGTGCCTTGTATGATTACTAGACTATAGGGATATGCATGTTTAAGCCACCCAGAGTGTCAGTGTGAATTTTGATGTTTGGTTGTGACGAGTTCACCAAGCCAAAGAACAAGCTTGGGTTTGTACTGCTTGTGTTTAGGTAGTCTTTTTAGATACCTGCTGTGTTACTTGCTTGTCATGGAATATAAAACATTGCTGGTTTTCCGTGGTTGTGTAATTAAATGAATGTGAATGGTAATTAGTAGATTTTTTTACTGCATTTATTTACCTTTACTTTTTCTATATCACTCATTGACAGTAGGGAACAAAACTTGTTGTGTTTGCCTACTGGGATTAGTCTCACACCCTATTTGGGCCCTGATTTCAGCCCAAACAGATTATATGGTTGCAGGTATAGGTAGAGATTGTGGCCCTTCTACCTCAGGTACTTGATTGCTGGTCGGAGTTGGAGAGCATGAGATTGGGCCTTGGCCCGCGATGCTGCTGGAGTGGCTATTTACATTTAGTTCTTTGGTTTCAGTTTCATTTCATCACATTGTTTTGATTACTCTTTTCCATTGATACATGTACCATTTTGCATCATTATTATATCATACATTGCTTTTACTTTCAGTTCAGTTGTTGCATGCAATTTACTGCTTCCGCTATTGTTTATACTCATTCTTATGCTATATAATTTACCAAATGAGGGCATAGTTTCCCCACTGACTCACCAAGGCCCTCGCTACTAGTCGACACCCTCTGGCGTTTGGGGAAACATGCATGAGGTCATGTGGTGAACCGGGTACGGGGCACCAGTTAGGCGGCTCCGGACTCGGTTCGTTACAAGGATATCTTGGAACATGACTAGGGTGCATGTACCAAGTGTGAAGACCAGAGTTCGAGGGATTAGGATAGAGAACCAGATAGTTACGAATTGGGTGTAAGGACTTGGGAATAATGACCTAATCATGAAGACTTGTGAGTGAGGACCTGGGCATGAATACCTAGGAAATATGACCTAGTTATAGAGACCAAGTT
Source organism: Viscum album (assembly GCA_963277665.1). Classification (NCBI taxonomy): domain Eukaryota; kingdom Viridiplantae; phylum Streptophyta; class Magnoliopsida; order Santalales; family Viscaceae; genus Viscum; species Viscum album. The sequence goes on along the minus strand of OY728151.1, from coordinate 392,422,357 downwards.
TTGATGAGTTGGGCCTGAAGACCTGGATGTGAGCACCTGATCATTAAGACCTTTGTAAAAAGACCTCCATGTTAGCAACTGAATTCAAAGGAAAATGATTGGGGACCTAGGCATGAATTATTGGGCATGGTGAAATGAGAACAAAATCCAAGGCATGAGAATTTAGGTGTAACAAAATTTCATCTGAGGACCTAAGAGTATGTATAGATTTTAGGAAATATCTATAAACAGCCAAATTTAAAAGGATATAACTTTTGATTCAACTATCTCTTTTGAAAAAAAGATAAGTTAAATGAAATACTAAAAACCTAACTACACCCCAAGATATTAGTTTTCACTATTAATGGTGTTTTATGCACCCAAAAATTTCCTATTAGACCCTAAAAATTAATCTTATTGTTTTGAATCCCATTTTTATCAGCAATGGATGACATCCATCTACTCCCAATGGGAGGTTCCAGTATCACATTGCCAAACTAGATGACCTTTTTTAGGAATCATTATGACCCAATGTTTGAGTATTCATGAAGTGCATGGAAATATAATTTTAATCTTCAGCAGGCATAGAATTGATATTTTTCTTGCACTTTACAAGAGTTTTCTTAATGAATATCTATCATAGCTTTCTTATAGAAGTACATTCCCCACATTTGTTAAGTTCAGAAAATCACACTACAGCCAGACTTCCACTTCAAAAAAACATGACATTGAAACCTCTTGTATCCTCCAAAATTCCATAACCACATAATCATTCAGCAAGCCTATATATCATAGCACAACAAAATAGAATTTATGAAAACCATTTCCTATAACTAACTCTTAATGTTCTAGCACATATAACAATATTTCAATGCATCCCAAATACATAAATATCAACTCTAAATCCAAATTTCTTCATCTAACCTTCTCCCAACACCTCCAATTCTGAAAATACATAATGTAATTTCTCAATAATGTTTAGGCTATTATATTAGTTACCTATTAAATGATTATCATCCTTGATGATAAAAACCACTGAAAAAAAGTATTAATAATCCATATAACTTAAATATATATGAAAGATATCCCCCAAACAAGATAAACATCATAATTGTAAAACAATATGACATAAAAATAGATAATATCAATCAAATCAGTAAAAAATATAACATCTTAACATCAAATAAATAAAAGTTAAAAATAGATCCATACGTTGAGAAAATATCTACAAATCACATTCCCATATACACTCCTCTAAAAATTTATTCCTCCAGAATACATGAACCATGGGAATGAAGTTCCCATTTATTACCTACCATAATAATCCTTAATCTAGATAAGTATCTTTATAAATGTATCCACACACTCAAACTCAAACTCCCCCAAATCAATGACCTAAAAATCATTATGGGGATACCAATGAAATTTTGATACATGGAATACATGATATGTTAAATATAGTTATGGAGGAATAGTTAATTGATATATAAACTACCAAAAATTCTCCAAAACATAAAAAATTATGAAGAACCAATGAAAAATCTTAATACCTCATCCAAATTTCAACTACAAAAAGTGTGGAGAAACATTTAAGAAACATATAATCTAATATAAAACTCTACTAGTATACAATTCTCATATTTGTAAGCCTTTTGGTAGTCTTTCACTTCCTTCATCTTCTCAAAAATCACCTACACCATCATGTTTATACACTACACCCCAACTAGTTCCATGAATGTTGATGCCTTACCTTCTGTCCAATACATGGGATATCTAAAAAGGTTCACATAGATTGCCTCGAATGGGTCCTTATAAAATAAAGACTAGTATCAATTATTATTGGAAGACTCAACCAATGAATAGTATTTTACCAATAAGGCTCCAAAATCGAAAAATTATATTCACAATATATTCTCCAGTATTTGAATAGTTCTGGAAGATCCCAGACATTCCTTGTGGTATGTGATTGTTTAAGATCTAGTTTAAGAATCTTTTTTTTGGTTAATTAAAATTTTACCCTATTTCTATGTAGTATTGGTGGTGTTATGAGGGTTCAAATTATGAATATATTGATAAAATGGACATCCAGTGCATGTTGCATAGTTGGTGCATGGTTAGGAGTAACTGTTCCCCCTAACCAAGAATTCTTAGAGGAGTGATGCATGGTTTGAAGAAACCATGGAAGGTTGGAGGCCACGATGTATGGGATGAGAAAAATCTATCACTCAAATCCATCACATACTTTACAAACTATTTGGGATTCCTAGGCAGTCATTTGTCCTTGCCCCATCTTGTATATAGGGTGGCACATGGTTGGAAAATTTTTTGGCCAACCATGTAGAAAAACTCAGTTCCTCTTTAAGAGAGAGTTTTAACCTTTCCCTCTAAGGTATAAAGTGACATAACTCAGTATTATACTCCATTATTCCTTATGCAGCACAAGTGATGAGTGAAACCCTCCTAGACTTCCCAAAGACCAATCTCCTTTGTTTCTAAGATTTTTTTATCATCATTGGGTGTGTATTGAATATCTAGTCGAGTATAATGTTACTTCATATTCTAGTTTTGGATTAGGTCTTTTAGAGTCATTATTCTTCTTTTGAATCCCTAAATATGATTTTTTCCAAAGTATTCTAGGTTGGGGATTTAAGGTTGGTTTGTTTCTATATCAATGTAAAATTTTGTGTGTGTAGTTTCCAACCTAATCATCGTAGGTGGTCTACAAACATTATCTCGTAGTCTTGATGTCCAATTTAAGTGTTCATGTGGTTCATTGGTGAATTATCCAAGCTTTCCATTTTCTTCCATTCTAAAGAAATGATGTTTGGGTTAATTAAATTATGAAAATGATCCTTCATGATTCCTATGGAATTCGAGGGGGATGACTTTATCGGGCCAATGTAAATCCATGCGGTGGACCACTCCCATAAATTTAAATGATGAAAATGATAATGTTAATGTGGTGGGCTTATGTAATTAAACCAATGGTAATTGTGATTAAACTGGTAAAATGAGAAAAAAATCAGATTTTCGGACTAACTTGAAGAGTATGGCATCAGAAATGGGAAATCAATTATTATGAAAAATGGTAAATTGGGTATTTTCCTAATGTTTCACTCATTTGAGAAAGTGGAATATATTATTACAATAAGTTAAATGGTTAAATGAAATTGGCTATGAAATTGGGAACATGATGATGGTAATGAACTATGGAAATGTTGTTCAATGAAAATTGTGTCCCTATGTGTTTTTATAATGAATTGGTTAATGATGATGATGAACCTGGGTGATGGTGATACATGTTGTCTTTTTTAGGTTGAACATGGTGTTCCACTCCTGTGGGTAGTCTTGATATATCATTCAAGAACCTCTGTGCACATTATTTATTTGAGGATGGTCATAGTGGTCTAGAACCCAAGGAGCATGGTCCTGGATTTCCATACTCAGGTTGTGATAGTCATACAAGGTATTCTAAATCCCAATATGTAATATGGATCATCTAACGACACTTTAAAAACCAAGTTTGATAAAAATTATCAAATCAAAAAAGAAAGAGAAATGAAATATAAATGATCTAAGGAATTATAAATGTGGTAACCTATTTACTTTACTATTTTTATATTTACATAGACCTCTGCATATACAATGTTATATTGGATATTTTATAGTCACCGTTGGCGGTGGCCTACTATGTTTTACTCAAACCAATCTCAGGCTTTCATTGGGTACCTAAGAAGAATTCATGATTGTAGGTTAAGATAATGGATAAGGGCTTCTGCGAGATGGTTGACTTGGTTTGGGATGTGCATGGATGAGGGATACATAAGCTAATTCAGTGACCATTTTTAGGATTCTTAAGTTTATGTTAATTTTTAATTTTTTATACACTTGGCACTGTATGACTTGACATTGTATATTTACTTTTTCTTTGTGGGATGCACCCAATTTTGGGAAATGGGAAAGGAATGTTTTCTTATTGTTCCTTTGTTTTCCTTATTTAGTAATTTATCTCTTTTGTATTACTCTGAAAAATATGTTATAGTCTCCCTATATGATTCATTAGACCCTTAGTATAACTTCGTAGCCTCTGCTGTATTGGGATATGTGCCTATGGTAATGTGGCGACCTGACTCCAGGCTATAGATATAGTGGATACTATGTTGGGAATGTTACACAAGTGTTATCAGTTCATGGTTGCTATATATATTATTTTGGGAAGTTATATAGGACATTATAAAATTTTGGGCTTTATAATAGATTCTATATATGGGATTATCTAAGCCATTTATGGGGGGGGGGGAGCACCCAAGTTCCCATAGTGGGATCGCTTTTCATAATGTTTTTTATAGTTGGATGTTATTTCACCTTTATTGATTCACTTATAGTTTGATGTTATCGATTTTGATATTTCATTTGTGACTTGACATGGAATGGGGGTGAAAATATACACATCATTTTAGGCACTTAGGGGTACATGTTTCATGTATCATGTTATCAATAGACACTACATAAAATGTATCTTAACTTTATTGGAATTATGAATAAAAAATGGCTAAAAATATGTAAAATTTTTTAATTAATGGAAGAATATTTGTGAAAATGGTTAAAATATTATTAATGAAAAGTTAAATATTGAGATATGGTTTACCCATTGATGAAATGGCACAAGACGAAATGTATGGGTAATGGTGTTGTCTTAATGCTTTTGTGTTTGGGGATATTATGTGTTGTAGTGTTTTTTTGGATAGTGGGAAGCCCTATTTTGTTTAAAATCATGGAACATGTATGCTATTTGTTTTGAGGCATGTGTTTGGAATTGTAGAAGGATTCTGCCTCATCGATGTTTACAGGTTGGTAAATAAGAGGATATCACTGAGAATGCTTCTCTAGAGGTGGAGAAGGATACCCTATTGGTGTCAGGTAATATAGGTTATGGTCAAATATTTGAGAACATCAATGGTTTTATGTAGTACTTTGAGCGAGATATAGGGTAGGCTACTCGAATTATGTAAAATTTGACTAAGGAATTCCAACTGCAACACCATATAGTGTTTTATGGATAGGTATTTTCTAAGGTAGAAAAATTATGTATTGAGTCCATCTATAAATTTTTAGATCATTTAGAGTCCCCACCTAAGAAGAGGGTTAGTATGGAAACCTATATATTGTGGGGTTCAATGAAGAATTAATTTGATATACTGAAAAAATATTATAAAATAGAGGGTATGGTGTGGAAATAATCTCAAGAGAAATTCCTAGAAAAATTTTACCATGAAATATTTAGGCAGAGAAAGGATGATAATTTTATGTGTCTGACTCAAGAGAACATGATAGTGATGGATTATTTTTTCTACTTCATAGATCTATAGAATTTTTCCCTAATGCTAGTAGGAGATGAGGCGATTGTGGATAGGTTCTTTCTAGATTTGCTTAGACCGGAGATCAGGTCCTAGATGAATATCTTCCACATGAATATGTTTTCTAAGGTGGTTGATCAATATCTCATTTCATATGGGAACCTGAATGAATATTATGGTGGATGGTAGGCCAAGGAGGTTGGTCGATCATGTGGTATAACATCCAAGATTTGTAAGCATCATTGTGGGAGTTACCAAAAGAGTAGTGGTGGGAAGAGAATTCAATGAGATGAATCTTCTCCTATTAGTTTATCACTATCATATACCATCATTATGGAAATTCAGGTCACATATGAGGGTATTATTTTCAACTGTAAGTGGAGCGTCATAAAAGCATATGAATTGGTCATATATAGTGGTTTTGTAGAAACCCACATTATGTTGGTAGTGGTGGAGGATTCATGCTAGTTCATAGAACTAGTAGAGGTTTAGTTACTTCATACCGGTCAGGTAGATGGAGTTCCCTGGTTGAGGTGGTGGACTTATTTCTTTGGGAAAAGGGAATTCTTTCCAACATGGTAGAGAAGTACCTGGAGGTCAAACTAGGACCCATGGAAGAGGGGTGAGTTAACTTCATTCAGTTCACCTATACCCAACATGTGTGAGGCGGGACCATCAACTATTCCAATTATGATCCCCATAAATTCCACTCTTTTAAGTGTTTTCTTGATACATGGGCCTCAAATTCATTCTCATATGCTCATTTGGTAAATTTATTTGGTACTATGGTGAATCATGTGTCTTTGGTTATTCCAATTGACACGCCATTGGGAGTACAAGCATAGAGATTCCAACAATGTCAGGGATCTGCTCTCGAGGTTGGTAGATTATACTTTCAATGGGATATGCTTGTCCTCAACATGATAGGGTTCGATCTAAATTTTGGAAAGGATTGGTTAGTGTTGTATCAGAACCATGTTTATTTTTATCACAAAAGGGTAATGTTTCCATCCATTTGTGTTGACACTTATGTTAATTGTGGATAGTGTGATGTTCTGGTATGAAATCCAAGTCTTGTTCATCTGTAGTTGGGTGAGCTTGTGTCCCATGTGGACTATCATTTTCTTGATGATCGGGGAGTACCACATATTTTATTCCATCCTATGGTGGACTAGTCCTAGGATGTTTACCACAAATAATTATTCAGGTTTCCTCCCAAGAGACAGATCGAGTTCATGATTGATTGGATTTTTTAGATGATCTGGTGTCTATACCTCTATATATTATAGAACCAGTAGATGTATAAGAGCACAAGACTCAATTAGATGAATTTAAGAGAAAAGGTTTTATTCACCTCAGCACATCGCTTCAGGGTTCTCCAATATTTTTTTCCATTTTATATTTATGTTTTGACTAGCGATAGTTGAATCAAATGATAGTTAATAAATGATATCATATCCTTTGTATTTATGAAAATTTTTCAAGTGAATATGTGCTTTTATTTTCAACATGATGGATTTGAGGTCATGATATATATAGTTGAGGGTGAAAATAAATAATATACCATAGAAAGCTTTTAGAAATACATGTAGTTTTTATGATTTTGTTTTGATGCCTTTACGGTTCAAAAATACATAGTAGTGTTTATAGAGTTAATGAACCAAATCTTCTACCCTTACATGGACATGTTTGTAGTTGTTTTTTTAGATGACATCGTGGTGTACTCCAAGACACATGATGGTCATTTCTTCCATTTTGATATCATACTTAGTACATTGAGAGAGCATTAGCTATGCTCCACTCTATCTAAATGTTGTTTCTAGATTGACAAGGTGCATTTTTTGTTTCGCATCATCTCTAAGGATGGAGTGTTGGTGGACAAATAGACTGTACATGCCATTTTATCTTGGGAGTATCCTAATAATGTTTTCAAATTAAGAATAATTTTGGGTTTAGTTGGATACTATAGAAGGTTCATCACGTATTTCTCTCACCAAGCATCACCACTACCCGGATTTACCAATAAGGGTATCATGTTCAAGTTGTTTGGGTCATGTGAGGATGCCTTCGATGATTTGAAAAAGCAGTTGACTTCTGCACCGATCGTGACCATACCTAAGCAATGTAATGGGTATACCTTGTTTTGTGATGCATCCTATTTTTGGAATGGGGAAGTATTGATGTAAAATGATTATTTTATGGTGTACGGTTCATGGTAGTTGAGTCCTTATGAATGAATTTACCTTATTCTTTATATTGAGTTGTTTATAGTTGTGTTTCCATTGATGTTTTGGTGGAATTAATTTTTGGTTGAATGGTTTTTCAAGTATAAATATATTAAAATCCTTGAGTACATATTTTCCAAGCATGATTTGAACCATCAGAAGTGAAGGTGGGTTGAGTATATAAAATCCTTATATTTTGAGTTATATTACATGTAAATAAACGGAAATCATTATACAGATTATATAAATATGAAAGTGAAATCTAAGGAAGTTAAAGAGGCCATTTTTGAATGTTGTAAGGTGGACTTATTTACTAAGATGCAAAAAGACCTTTAGGATTGTATAGGGAAGATGACCATCATGTCATTTTAATTCATGTCTATGCTTCTAATCCAGATTAAGGAGAGGTTTTATAAGGATATTGAGTGTTTGAACATAAATTTTTTTTCGAAGGTGTAGAGACACCTTCCAATTGGGAGGTTGGTGTTAATGATATCATTTATGTTCAAGGTCGTGTTGTTGTGACCACTTGTATATGAGAAGATCTGAGGCATGAGTTCCATGAATCAAAATGGATAGTGAATCCTATATTAACCAGAATATATCATAATCTTTGCCAATGTTATTGGTTTCCAATGAAGAAGAAAGAGGTCGTAAGTTTCTTGTCATAATGATACACCTATCAACAAGGGATTGCTAAGTATCAAAATCTAGGTGGTATGATACAATCACTAACCATTATGGAATGGGACTGTGATGATGGCACTTTGGATTTTTTATTGAGACTTTCAACGATTCCTCGTATGAGTGACATGATATGGGTTTTTATGGATCATTTGAATAAGGATACACATTTATTATGGACTTGAGATACTTTCACAGTGGATTAGTTTGGTGAATTGTATGTTTAGGAGATAGTACGGTTCCATGGATTTCCTTAGAATGCTTTTTGGATCAGGATACACATTTCAATTCATGCTTCTAGAAAGGCTTACAGAATGTGCCTCGTACCCATTTGATATTGAGTATGGATTTCATCCTACAAATGTTTGGTAAGATAGATCATACTATTCATGTGTTAGAGAACATGTTGAGGGATTGTGTCATAGACTTTGGTTGGTCATGGGAAAATCACATGTCAGATTTGGATTTCACCTATAATAAGAGATATAAGGGTAATATTCATATGAAACCATACATGGATATCTATGGTAGGATGTTTATATATCTTTTATGTCTGATAGAATTTGGTGATATAGGGTTGTTGGGATAGAGTCTTGTGCAGTATCCATTGGAGAATGTTTATTTGATTAGGAAACATATGGATACAGATCTGAGTATGATGAAGACATATTCTAATCAACATTATTGACCTCTTGAGTTTTTAGGTTGTGGTCATATGTTCTTATATGTTTGAACAATTTTGAGACACCATCATATTTGGAAGTTGGGTAAGTTGGTTCCCAAGTACAGAGGGTCATTTTATATAGTAAATATTATCATACTGGTGGCATACCAATTGTCTCTTCAAAAGTTGTATAGTGGCACATATAATGTGTTTCATGTGTTTCAGTTGTGGAAGTATCACCCTAACCCATATCATGTGATTGATATTGAGAATGTTATGAAATATCTGGATCCATCCTTTGAGAGCCATTTGGTTCTTATTGTAGAGAGTGGTGAGAAATACTTATGAGGCATGGTTGTGCCTTTGGTAAGGGTATTGTGGAAGTACTTTAATCTTTTGGAGGAATCATAGAAGGAGGAGAACAATTTGTGGGCATAGTGTCTCAATATATTTGTATTAGGGTCTAAATAATTCTTGGGAGTGTGAATTGGGGTTTATTCATTTAAAGATGGGGAGTTTTTAACATCTTGAACATTATTTAAGTTATATACTTGTTTAGATTTTGGTTTAAGCATCTATATTTTATTTTAGCAAATGTTTACCAATTGTGTGAGGAGTCTCTAGTGTTCTATGATGTTTTGGTACATTAAATAGAGTAAAAAATATCCATCCAGTTCAGTTTTCCTGGTTTTCACATGGTTAGGAGTAATTGTGCTCCGTAATTGTGCTACCTTGAGGAGGGGTGCACAATTTGAAGAAACTATGAAAGGGGGATAGAAACCAGAACATGTCTTGGAACAATACAACCTTCAAGGACATAATAGGTTTCCTTCAAATTGTGTGGTCTCCCCATGATGTCAAGTATCTTGGCCCCCTCTTGGACAGAGGGTGGTGCATGGTCTGGCCAACTATGTGGCCAAACTATGTGCCTCTTTAAATGTGGGTAATTAATATTTTTACATCTCTGTAATTAAGTATTCTAACTCAGTATTATCCTAATTTCGTCTTCCACTAGCCAATATAAGGAGCCAAACCCTCATGTACAACCCATGTATCGATCTCTTTTGCTTCTAAGACATATGTAGGGTCTTTGGGTGCGTATCGAAGCTCTAGGTGAATTTGATGCTCCAATTTGTTATATTTTATAGAGTATGGCATGCAGATCCATTATTATTATTTTGAGTACCTAAATATATTTTTCTATAATGTATTATAGTTTGGTTATTTAAGGGTGGTCTATTTCCAAATCAATGGATAATTTCAAGAATGTGGCTGCCTACAGATTTGAGGTAGGTGGTCTACAAAATTTATCCCACAGTCCTGATGCCCAATTTACGTCTCCCTGTGTGTGTTTTTGTGGTTCTGTGTTGAATAATTCTTACATTCCATTTTATTAAATTCTTAGGAAATGGTTCTCGGGAGAATTAAATTATTAATATGAATCCTTATGATTTCTGTGGAATTATTGGCGGATGACTTGACCAGGCCTATTGACACCAATCGGGTGGACCAAATCCTTAATAGTGAAAGATTGAAATGGTAAAGGAAAAAAGTGGATTTATGGAATTAAACCAATGATAAATAAGATTATACTAGTGACATGAAAAATGGTATGTTTGGAATAAAGTAAATATTATTTAATTGGAAATGGGAAATGAATACTTTGGATAAATGGTTAATGGGGCTTGGCCTCATTGTAAGTTACTTTTTTTCTATAGAACATTTTTCAAAAAAAAATCATTTCTATCTGGTGATGCACTACATCATTACTTTTACATAGATTGAACTAGTCATACATTACATAGAGCATCCAATTGGTGTATGTAACATGAAATATCTACATTGTGTATGTTACACTCAATAGTGATGTTTCTTTGAAATATTATTTTATTATTATAATTACTTAAATGATGTCATTAAAACCAAGTCGTTAAACACAGTAATATGAATAGAAATAACTACCTTCAAAATATTTTCTATTGTGGTTTTATATAAATAAAAAATATTAATAATGAATGATATATTGTTTTGAATGTCCTTAAGTGTTTAAAATTACTATTTTCAGAAACAAACTACTTTTCATGTCCTTTTGTGAAACAATAAATTTAATTTTAGACACATTTATAAATATAATTTGATAAAATAAAATAAAATTTCTGATTTAAAATGTAGAAATTATCTTGAGGTGAAATTTTGGTATTTTTCTAAGAAACTTTGTTTTTGGATTAATAGTGAAAAATACAAGATTTTAATTCAAAATTGCTTTTTCCTCTAATTTATTAATAACATTAAATTAAATTTTAAATTGGTTGAAAATATTAATTAGATAATATTTTGATCAATTAATACAACTTAGGTCATTGAAATCAACTTCACATTGAAATTGGATATAATAACTTTTCATACTTTTGAATGTTTTTACATTCAATCCCCGCATTGACTACCAGACTACAACATTAATTTTTAATTAATTTACACTAATTATCTGATTTAAATTTTAATAAATTGGTTCTATATTTGTAATCATTGTATTTTATAATTTCTATAAACTCAACATAGTTTTTTACCAAACAACTAAGTGAAAATAGATGATAATTAATTTCATCGATTAATGTAAAAATAAGATTAACTAATTACTAGACCACAAATTTATGACCCAAAAAGACATAGATAATTTTCAAAAAACACATTTTATGGACATTATTCAGTCATTATCCATTTGATATTAATATTTTTGGTTTTTCATGAAATTTGTTTGGTAAAAATGTGGGTACACCTAACGTTGTTTCATAAATACCAAGTTATTCCTTTCCCATCCCTATAAAAGGCCACCAACTCTCCCACTTTTTTGTAGCCTTAAAACCACCTAGATTCATCCAATATCTGACCAATAAACTTCCTAAAATATCTCACCTATTTATAGAAGTCCCCCCTTAGATATAATGAAATACAAGGAACTCTTTTGGAAAAAACAAATAATGGTTACCTGATTAAGAGGTAATGTCATATCTCACACTCCTTTCTTTTATTTTCTTCTACTAGCCCTATACTCTCTTTATTAAATTATTTTATGAGAAAGATAGTATCCTCAATATACTAGTATATTTTTTTCTAAAATTTTAACCTAAAATTTCACACACCTCCATCTAATGGATAATGAACATATTGTTTATGAGTATGGTGAACTACTGCCTCCCGAAAGGATGATTGTCCATTATTTTACCTCCTTTAATGGTGTACATTACGATGGGAAAACTATTTATATATGTTATATATTATATTTATCATGTATTTAAAATTATTTATTCCTTTTAAAAAATGTATCATTTTACATTCCATTATGTGACAGTATGATAATTTCATTTGAAGATGTGTGGATTACTTCCCCCACAAAGTGATGTGATTGATTCACACAGTACATTGAATTCATTGAGGATGGATTTAGTGAAATTAGATGATATATATATATATATAATTATAATTCTACTTTGAGGAAATTTTATAAATATATAAATAAATTTATTTTACTTTGATTCTTTTAACATGACAGTGAAACGGAAATAACGTTCATGTGTACGTATGTCTTACCATCTTCATCAACAGTGTATTACATTTCATACTTATAAATCCCACGGATTATTATAATAAAAATATACTGAATAAAACATATATTAAAATCATTTTTTAAAATCTTTAAATCATGATATAAATATAAGGACAGTAGATATAACAAATTAAGACACATGTATTAAAGAAAGAGGATATTACCCAATGTGAAACCTTAACATGGAATTGTTAACAACAGGGAAATATAAAGACATGATAAGATAATATATTGTATTATAAGTAATAATATAGTTCTGTGATATATTTATAATAAATTTAAACTTATTATAAAGTATGTTTTAATGAGTATGAAAATTGTCAAGACACAAGGTAATGAGATTTCATCCCACTTTTTATTTTCTTGAGATACATGCTTTATTCACCACTCATTTCTTATGTGTGGTATATATATATTACATGGATGTAATCAATGATTCTTATAGTTAAATTAAAGTGTATTTAAATAACAATTCTATGACCTTTATTTCATGGGATTTATGTCTCAAATGTTACCAAATTGGTAAAACTATTTTGTCTCAATATTCCTTCATCGAGATAAATGTTTTCTTATGCGCCTAAATTAGTTTTGAGGTGTATATAATTGAATTTTCATTTATGTATAATGAATCTAAATATTTTCATTATATTTTAAGAATAATTTATTTTTCTTTTCAAATATGGATTGTATGAACCCATGTTACCAAGTGATAAGAGTTTATTGAAACAATATCATCGCCTTCTTGGATTAATTATGGTTATTCTTACTCTAATGAAATATTATGATCCATATCTCAAGACCATTCATGAAATTTATTCTCCTCTAAAGATAAATTATATATTCATTTATTTGTACCATTTTTACTCTTTTTTACAGAATATAGTTAAGAAATTATTTTTAAGAATGTCTGACATTACCCTCTCTTTGGTCGATAATCTATGTTTTCAAAAAAGGTTTTCCAAATATATTTTACCATTATCTAATGATCATTAAAATTAATTATTACAATTTGGTATTTTACCGTTATATTCATAGGAATATTCTTTTAAATTCCCAAACAAGGAATTTTTCTATCCTTTTACCATGAAAATAGAATGTTCTTTTTACCTCGTATGGAATGTACAAATTTACCCGCTGTCATTTCTTTCATGATTCCTTTAGATTTTTAAAATTTTATTTTTTTAGAATTTTTTTAAGTAATTCTATATGGAAATTGTTTTCAAAAAAATTTCAACTTTATTTTATAAATTTTCAAGAAAATTTATTTCCAAAATGATTTGAAGCCTAATTTATAAGATTTAAAAGTATTTTCAAAGAAATGTGTTTCAAAACAATTTCATGATTCCTTCATATGTTTTCATGTTAAAAGGTTTTAAAAATATTTTCAAACATTATTTATAAGATTTCAATGTGTTATCAAAGAAAAGTATTTTTAAAATTTTTGGAATCTTATTTTATATGTTTTCAAGGAAAAATGTTTTCAAACCGATTTCATGTATTATTTATATGGTTTCATTGTATTTTCTATGGAAATGATTTTAAAATGGTTTTTGGTATTAAAAATATTTTTTTAAATAAGAAATGATATTTTCTTCATGAAATTTTTTTGTAATATATTTCCAAATTATTTTATATCTAAGATGTCATCCATTGATGTTACTCATTCCCTTCTAGTAAATGATCTTAAGGTTCCTATCATATTTTTTATATGAATGATTTATTCTTTATAGAATCATATTTATGAAACTAATTTTTATATCATGGGTTATATGATTATAAAATCTATTTCTATTTCATAGGATATCCTTTCAGTGAATTGATTATGAATCCTATATCTTTTTCCACATGTTATAACATGTTTACATGTTTTTGATAACCATTTCATTTCATGGGTTATGATATTATTAATTATGATATTGTGGAAATTGTATGTATGATTTCATTATGAGATGGGTGGGACCTATATCACCCCAATGAATTGGGTAATGATTTATATCTCATGATATAGACATGGCTGGAATGAGAAATGAACTCAGTTAAGTATTACAGGGATGGTTTATGAATTGATCTTTGTTCGGTATTATAGGGATGAAACAAGGAATGAACTTTGTATAGTATTACATGGATGGAATGAGGTGTGAACAAAGTTTAGTAAAGGGATTTCCCCCCATGATGTCCTTGGAATCAATGGATTGAATTCTATAGAAATAGTTTTTCATTATTATGTATTTTACCATGTTCTTTATTTATTTATAAGTTATTATTTCATGCATAATGTTACTTATTTTATTAAGATTAATGTCTTTTAAAAAACCAAGCATCGTGGCATGATTTATGTTTATACTCTTTGATACGTAGGGTATGATCTTTAATTTTCTTGATCATGTTCTCATACCCTTATGCTAATGATTATGCATACAGTTCAACCTTGTTTACCCATTATAAGCATCTAAACTCCCCCTTTTGTGTTTCTATCCCTAGGTTAAAAATATATATTTCATGTATATTATGTATAATAGGGGTGATAGTCTTGGAGAACATAGTAAGAGATAATGTATCCCTCTCATGTACCAGTTTATATGATTCCATATTTACAATGGCACTAGACTAGTAAAGTATATAGGTGTCTGTTTCTATAATGTTTTCAGTATTTCTCAATTGATATTAAATGTTAATGTATGAAATTGAGGGTCTCTATATTTGGAATCATAGAAAATGTTTTTTTAACCCTTGAAAGCTAGGATTATAAAACCTTAGTGAGAACCCCGGGGACATCTCTAAGGATAAGACTATGGATAAGTAAAAGCATAAGAAAATGTCCTAAATTTATGGAAAATTATAAAAGTAGTGGTTTCCTAGAAACGCATCCCTTTCTAGATACTACAATTGGACGTGTCTCTTGCATAGATGTACCTAGGAGTACTAAATCTGCAAAAATGTTCTGGGCCTGACTCGAGGTAATCTAGAACACAAAAATTGGCCTCACTACACACCTAGTTTGACACTCACAAGAGATATGATTTTGGAATTTACAAACTCTTTACAAACCATCATGAACTATTTAAATATAAGTTGGTTATAAATAACCTAGGGAAAACCACGGGTTTCATAGATTATGGAAGGTGTCCTGATTTAGATATCTGATAAGTAATTATTTTCATGACTATGTGGTTTTTTCTATGATAAGTAATGCTCCCACTATGCTTCTGGTTTTATTCAATGGTATGTACTAGAAGGTACTAGATTAATGTTGAATGTGATGTATGATTTTCTAATGAGATATCATGTGGGATGATCATAGGAGTTTAAGATATTGTAATAATTCCTGATCAGTTTTCAGGGAACATGATTAAAAATGTGTACCTTAACCAACTCTCAGACTAACCATGGAAGATAAAAAAGGAGTACACTAAATGTTTGGTTTTCTGAGAGTTTTGATAATGGAAAATATATAGGATAAAATAATTGGTTTACTTTGCGTCAAGAATGAAGAAATAATCACCTATGTTAATGTATAAGAGGAATAAGAAGATGTTTTGACTATGAAAAAAAGAAAAAAAATTATAAGACTAGAAGGGAAAAATTATGAGTTAGATTAACAAAATGGATGATAATATTGGACTCCCTAAAAAATTATCGAAGGTTAAGTGTTTTAATAATGGAATTAATGGTCATTAGGAAACTCTATGTACCAAGAGGAAAGATCCTAAAGAGGATATGTAAGGTGGTATGAGTAATGGTTATATTTATGTTGATGATGAGACTACATATACAATGTAAAAGGAATGAGGTATTGTATAATAGGATGATGTAGACTTGTTAATGTTATAAGGATGAAGTATAATAATAAATATTTTTATTTTTTGGAGTCAATAATTATGTTATATGAATGGTGAAATTTACAAGGATTTTTTAGTTAAATCTCTTCACAACATATTTACATAAACACATTGAATGGTTTTGATGGAATATAAAAGTGATATAATGCCAAGGTGAAGTCCAAGGAAAACACATTATTAAGGGAAAGATATCCCTTAAAATGTTCTTTATTTTATGATAATGTTGTTTGGATAATGATATGTGGGATTTAAATAAGTAAATTGGATGGTACTGATTACCTTGGAACTAATTTAGGATATTTTGACAAGTATACAATACTTTCATGAATGAATTTTACAACTTCATTTATTTATTTAATATATATAGTAATCTATGGAATAATAAAGCATGAATGTTTCACAAAATGATTTATGTTAATTAAGGTTGTTACTATGTTCACAAGGAATTTACCATGAGAGTATTCACATGTTTGGAATGTGATAACCAAGAGATACATTATGATAAATAGGGGATCAATGTTAAGATTATTTCGTTACATTCATTATAATATTTTTTATTTTCATATTTCATAGGGGTTATAAAGATAACCATTCATGAAATTTTTATGTTAAGAATCAGAGAAAGTATTTATGTATTGTAATTGTATTGAAACCATTGGTTAAAATGATAATTAGTTATTATTCTGATTTCAAGGACGTTTATAAATTTTTGGGAATTATATTAGTGTGGTTTAATAATAAGGCATGATGTATGTCAGGTGACAGACAATCAAGTCTGACAATTCTGTGGGTCTTGAACCCATGACCGAAGGACAATAAGGATTTTATGCTTACCACTGGCTTGTGTGATGTCCTAATTAATGTATAATTATATTTTATGAAAAAATATTTTTGATGAAAGATTACTGTAAATTTTTATGTTTGTAGATTAATGTATTAACCATATTGATTTTTAAGAATAGTTATAGATAAATAGTTATAATATTCGCTCTTTTATGGGCCTCGATTCCTGCTAAAATTGTATTTTAGTGCTTTAGACATCAAAGATATGAATTAGAAATTGTTAAAAGAACAAAAAAATAATGAAATATTGTTTATATAAATTTATCAATAAAGTATATTTCCTTATATTCTATTCCAATAAATTAATTACTCTAGTATAGAATAATGATCAAAAAAATGTTGTCATAAAACCTTTATTTCAATTGAACCAATGGGATTATAAATCGTCAGAGATCTTAGACTTTATGTCCCACAAATTTTCTTTTATCATTCACTTATGTGAGATTTTATATATAAATCACTCTCTATAAATATTTACTCCATTCCTACATGTCTAATATCCACTCCCAACCAATGCTATTCTTTATAGAAGCCAGTTAAATGTTACTTTGGATTACCATTAAGGTTCCAACCTTCCCATTTTAAGGGAATTTTTAGAATCTAATTTTTATGATGTGGGTTTTTAAGAATGAAACATTCAAGTATTAAACCTTTGATAACCCAAATGAGGGTGAAATTCAATTTAAGGGGGGTATAATGTAACACCCCGAGTGTTTATGGATATTATTTTTTGAATAAATTAAATTTTATTTATGTATTTCCATGAAATATGTGAAACATTGCCTTTACAAATAAACTACATGATGTATGTTACATGAAACATCAACTTGGCATATTTTACACATAACAATGACTTGGATTACATTACACACAACACTGATGTTTCTACAAAACATCATTTTATTATTATTATAATTTAAATGAGATAATTTTAACCTATCCATCAAACATATTAATACTAATAGTAATAAATATATTTCATATATCTTTTATAATTTTTTCATATAAATAAAACATATTGATAATGAAGGATATAATTTTTGGTAATGTCCTTATATGATAAAAAAACTATTTTCTCAAACAAACTATTGTTCATGTCCTTCTATGAAAAACAATAAAATTAATATTAGACCAATTTTTAAATTTAATATGATTAAATGAACATAATTTTTGAATTAATAATTTCTAAATTATCTTAGGGTGAAATTTTGTGATTTTTTTGAGAAACATAATTCTTTTATGAATAGTGAAAAATACCTGATTTTAATTCAAAACTTCTTTTTCATGTAATTTATTTATAAGGGTAATTATACATTAATTTTTTTTTCAAAGATTAAATAGATAATTTTTTTATCAATTAATACAATTGAGGTCATTTAAATCAATTTCCCATTGAAATTGGATATAAAAATTTATCAAACATATGAATTTTTTACATTAAAAATGTGCGTTGTCGATCAGACTGCAGAATTAATTTTAAATTAATTTTTACCAATAATGTGATTTTAATTTGTAATAATGGATTCCATAATTGGAATAATAATGATTTATAATTTATAATAATTTGGTCTATGTTTTTGTACAGAAATGTTGGTGAAAGTGACATAAATTAATTACATCGATTAAAGTAAAATTAAGCATAATTAAGGACTCAAAACTAAATTTAAGATCCAAAATGACATGTAAACTTTTAAAAAACCAATTATATTGAAATTAATAGGCCATTAATATTTTATTATTGAGTTTTTTGGGTTTTTTATGACTTTTATTTGGTAAAATCATGAGTACACCTAGCTTTTCTTCAAAAATACATTTTGAGTCCTCTGCCTCCCCTATAAATGACACCTGCTTTCCCTCTTCTTAAAACAACTCAAAACACTTAGGTTCAGAAATGGTATTTCCAATAAACTTCCCAAAGTCCCAACCGTGTAAATATAATCCTCCACTTGTATATAAGTAAACTCAAGGAATCTATTTCGCACAATCAAAAGGAGTTAACAGATTAAGAGGCAATGTCTTCTCTGAAGCTCCATTCTTTAATTTTTTTTCTACATCCCTCGTATCTATTTATTCCATGATTTTATAAAAAACTTTATAATAACATTAAATTATATTTTTCTTATATATTTCCAACCTACACCTACATGCACCTCAATCTGATGAGTAATGAACATATTGTTTACATTTACAGCGAACTACCGCCTCACTAGACGACTATTGTTTATTTTTCTTTTAATACTTATCATAGTGAAAATTATGATGAAAAATATTTTTATATGTGTTATATGTTATATTTATTATTACTTTAATATTCTTTATTACTTTTACAAAACATGTCTTTTTAATTTCCATTTGATGTAAATGTAATAATTTCGTTTGAGGAAGTGTGGACTACCTCCCCCTCAAAGTGATGTGATTTGTTCACATACTACATGGAATTTAAAAAGGAATAGTTTAGTGAGAATATATGATATATTAATTATTATAATGATAATTTAATGATATTATATACATAAATTCATATAATAATTTTTATTTCTTTCTTTCAACATGAAAATTAAACAGAAATAGTGTTCTTACATGTGTAGGATTACTGTCTCCGTTAATGGTGTATCCCAATTCAAACATCAATATCCTATGGATTATTATGGTAAAAAAATAGTGAATATAAACTATATTTAATTTTTTTACATTCTGGAAATCATGATATAAATATATGGACCAAAGGTATAACAACTTAGGATACATTCAAAAAACAATCTGAATATTAAACGAAGTGAAACCTTAACATATTATTTTTAACAAGAATGTAATATAAAGACATAATAAAACCATATATGGTATTAGAAGTAATAATATATGTTTTTAAGGATATATAATAAATTTCATTTTATTATATAGGATATTTTAATGAGTATGATGAGAGCCAAGACACAAGGTAAGTGGATTTCATCTCACATTTTATTTCCATGACGTAAATGCCTTGTTCACCACCCATTACATTTGTGTGGTGTGTTTACATAAATTATATGTAATAAATTATTCTTCTAGTAAAATTTATGGGTATTTACATATCCATTATATTCCATTTATTTCATGGGTTATAAGATTAAAAAGTTACCAAATCAGTGAAATATGTTTGGCTTAATTTTTATTCTTTGAGACTCATGTTTTGTTATGCACCTAAATTATTTTTGAGGTGTAGATAATTCCGACATACATGTCATATTAGGAATGTACATATTTTAATGATATTATAATCTTAATTTAATTTTCTTTTCCTATATGGAAATTATGGTCCCACGTTACCAAGGGATAATTGTTTATTGAAATAATCTCATTACTTTCCAGGATTGTTTATCATTATGATTCATTTGAAAAAAAATTACGATCCATATATTAAAAAAATTCATGAATATTATTACTATATGGATATCCAGGATATATTAATGTATTGGTATCAATTTTTTCTATTTGGTGCATATGATTTTTTATAAACTATTTTTAAGAAAGTGTGACTTTTCCCTCTCTTCGGTCAGAAATCTATGTTTTTCTAAAAAGGTTTTCCCAGAATATTGTATCATTCACCTATTATTATTAAAATAATTTTTTGAAATATTTATCTTTTAACAATATCTTTTAAGAAAAATTATTTTCTCTTTCCAAATAAGTCATTTAACGAAACATTTTATCATGAAAAATGATTGTTATTTTTACCACATATATTATATACAGATTTACCTTCCATCATTTATTTGAAGATTCCTTGGCATTTTTAAACTGTAAATTTTTAAGGAAATATATTTTAAAAGTAATTTTCAAGTAAAATTGTTTTAAAACTGTTTTGATGATTCTTTTATATGTTTTAAATTATTTTTTTCAAAATATTGTCAAGACTTATATATAAATTATCAATTATTTTTAAAGAAATGGTTTTCAATACATTTTCAATATTATTTGATATGTTTTCAATTAAAAACTTTTTTAATACATTTTCAATATTTATTAATAAGTTTTAAAATTCTTTTCTTGGAAAATGGTTCTTAATATGTTTTGAATCTTATTTTATAGGGTTTTAAAGAAAAAGGTTTTCAAAATTATTTCAAGTCTTCTATATAGGTTTTCAATGTATTTTTAAGAATAATATTTTCAAATAGTTTTTTGTATTAAAGATTAATTTTCAAATAAGAAATTATTTCTCACTCAAGAACATTTCTCAAAATATATTTCAAAATCATTTTCAATCTAATATGACATTCAATGATGTTACTCATTCCCTTCTAAGAAATTATTGGAAGATTTCCCTCATATTTTTTATATGAATAGGTTATTCTTAATGTCATGGTAATTATGAAACTCATTTATATATCATGGGTGTTTTTCTAATGATTTTGTTTCACAGTTTATATTGTTTATGAAATGATTATGAAACATGTATGTTTCTTCACAGGTTATAATGTGTTTATATGTTTATGATACCCATTTCATTACATGGATGTTGATACAATTGATAATGATTTTGTGGAAAATTTACATATGATTTCATTATGAGATGGGTGGGACATATATCTCCCACCAATTAATTAAGAAAATGATAATATGTCATGAGATAGATTTGGCTGGAATG
The DNA here is from genome assembly GCA_963277665.1 of Viscum album. Lineage (NCBI taxonomy): Eukaryota > Viridiplantae > Streptophyta > Magnoliopsida > Santalales > Viscaceae > Viscum > Viscum album. The sequence continues at coordinate 392,400,535 of OY728151.1, read as the reverse complement.
TGAAATGAAAATAGTTCAATATTATAGTGCTAGAATGGGAAATGAACTCTGTTAATTATTACAGGTATATAACAAGGAATGAACTCGGTTTAGTAATTCATGGTTGGAATGGGGTGTGAACCTATATTAGTTAATGACTTTTTCCACCAGTATGTCCTTGGAAGAAATGCCTCGACTACTATAAAAATCAGTATACATGCTTACATGTTTTAAAAAATTAATTTTTTATCCCTATGTTATGATTTCATACATTAAGTTATTTATTTCCAAATTAATCATGTCATACTAACTGCTAATCATTATTCTATGATTCATGTTTATGATATTTGATATGTAATGTATCATCTTCTATTTTGATGATCATGTTCTCATACCTTTATGCTTACGATTATACTTACATGTCTCCCTTATTTACCCTTACTAAGAATCTGAGCTCACCCTTTTTTTGTTTCATTCCATAGGCTGTCAAGATATATTTATTGTATGATATTTCTAAGAGGAGTTATAGTATTGGAGAACCTAGTGGGATATAATGTATCTCTTTTATGTACCGGTGTTTATGTATCATTGATTACAAAGGCACTAGACTAGTACAATATTTGGGCTTATGTTTTTATAATGTTTTAAGTATTTCAAAAATTTAATGTAATGTTAATGTAGGAGAAGTGAGGGTCTCTATAAACATGCGTAATTGACTTGGTACAGTTGAATAAATTTTTTCAATGAGTTAAATTCTTAAATGATCTTAGGATAAAAATTTGAAACATGATGATGGTAACAAACAATGGAAATGAAGTTGAATTTAAATGGTTATCACTGGATGTTATTTATAATGAATTCATTGGTGATGATGACGAGTCCATTTAATGGTGAAACATGTTTTTTTTGGATGTTGGAATGTCTTTCCACTCCCATGGGTGTTCCTAACAAAGTGTTTGGGCACCCTTGGGAACAGTTACTATTCAGTGGAAAGTCATAATGATATTAAAACTAAGTGGTATATTCATTATGGTCTATACATAGGTTGGGATGGTTGGACATGGTGTTCTTATTTATGTTTTGGAATCTGAATCATCTACAAACACTAGAAAAAGTTAGTTTGATAAAAAGGGGTAAATCATGGAAAAAACTAAAATAAAATGTAACTGATCTAATTAATGATAAATGGCGCAACTTTTTTACTTTATTATTTTTATATAAACCAAAAACTCTATGTGAACTACGTTAGGCTGAATATTTTTTAGACACAATTGGTGGTGGACTAATAAGATTTAATCACATCCTACTCTGGCCTCTATTGTGTACTCGATAAGAATTTATCACGAAGGTTAAGATAAGTGAAAGTTCCCCATGTGAGATGCTTGACTTGGGATGGGATGTGCATGGATGAGAGATCCAGACATGCATTTAGGACCCATTTAGGGTATTCCTCACATTATCTTTTTTTCAGTTTCCTTACACTGGAAAATGTATTACGTGACATTTTATATTTATTGTTTGGTTGTGGGTTGCACATAATTTTGGGAAATAGACATGGAATGTTTTCTTGTTCTTTCCATGTTTCCATTTTTTCATAATTTATCAAAGATTTAATACTCTAATGATGATTTCATAGTCTCACCATGTGAGTCATTAGACCCTCTATACTAGTTGGAAACCTCTGGCATACCAGGAGGCATGCTTGAGGTCATGTGGTGACCCAGTATTAGGCATCAAAAAGAGTGACTATTGGTCTGGGGATATTACAAGTTCACTCTATTTAACGCTTTATTTATCAAGGGAATACAATGCTATGGTATAATAGATATCTGAAACACTGATTCAATAATCACTAAACTCTATAGTTAAACTAAGGATCATGATCTGATATGATGACCCTTAGAACCCCATGAATCATTACTATCTCATTCATATATTGTCTTTCCAAATAATACTCATTAATGAATCCATAATAAATACGAAATGAGTTAATTTCGTCATCCAGTCACTAATCACCCAAATATCTTCACATACTCTCTAGTATTTTGGAAAACTATAGAAAAATTCCAATAAATGTTCCTCCCATTTACACTCATGGACATCCAAGGGCTATATAAAAACACTTGGAGCATGATTCTCTTCCCTCAACTTATGGTAGAATAAGCATTTTGACCCAAACTCTGTCACTGATAACATCATCCCTAGACATAAACAATAACTCCTCAAGGGATGAAAACATAGATATATGTGTATTCATATCCATGGGTGAGATATGAAACTCACAAAGAAAAACTTATCACATCACTGATGGTATGAGGAACATCCATTTAAACAATACCGGGTGTTGATCATACTTTGGAACAATATCCATAAAATACATGATCACAGAACACCTCAACCCTTGATTTTTTTCCCTGAGGCTCATCCAAATGTTGTAACAAGGAATATTTCTCTCTCTTATGGTATAATAAACCTCTAACACTGGTTACCACAATAATAATATACATTATTAAAAGCCACACCATCACTCATCATACATCTTCAAACTTCTTAACCTCATATCCTCCTAACTTACTACATAGTTAATCAATAACTATATTCCATTTACATGGGGTATAGGAGATCCTGAATTCAAATAACTAAAATAACACCATCCACCATCACTAATATAAATTCAAATCACATTGAGAGAAAATATACCTTAAGAGCTTATGATTTATTAAGACCGCTATCCACTCATAAATAATGTAATTATTATATGGATTCAAAGAAAAACCCACACCTAACTACTTAAGATCATGGGTAGAATATTTATACTCATGATGATGTAACTTACATGGTATAGGTGATACCATTTACTTTTAATGAATAAAAAACACAAACCAAGAGAGAATAATTATATTAAACCTAGAAAATGACTCATTCATCAGAGAAATGAGGGATAAGATAACTAATCAACTTATTCATAATGTAATCAAAAGTCATTTGATAATGGCCATTCCATATGAACGACTGGTATTTTATATTCTAGGATTATAGAGGGGCTTAAATCTAGTAGAAATCAAAAATGAATGTTTTATAATATCATGCAAGTCTAAAGAAACCGTGAACCACTATAAAAATGTTCGGCTCTACCCAAGAAATAACCACATAAATCATTGAAGGATACTCCATTACTCTAGTGACAATACATTATTGAGAAAATACACATATTAAACTAAGAACATACACTTAAATATATTCCCATAAACTCATTTGTGCAAAAGTAATTCCAAAACATTCCTCAGATTCCCAATATGATCCACCTCTTTCTTCGAGTACATGAGGATTTCATCGATATAAAATCTACAAAAAACTTATCCAGAAACTCAAGAATCGTGAATTTCATGAGTCCCATGATGACATATATGGTGTTTTTGAACCCTAATGACATAACCAAAACTCAATGTTTTAATAATGATGCCTGAAATTAGTACTCAATATATCTTCTTCTTTTACACTCATCTAATTATATCAAGTCCATAAATCAATCCTAAAAACTAAAAATTTCACATAATTGATTTAAAAGGAAATTTATCCTAAAACGAGATAATTTTTCCTTATTTTTCCCAAGTTTAACCAGTGTTAGACTATACACAACCTAATACTATTATTATTCTTCTTCGTAAATGAAACCATAGCACCACAAGGAAACACACTTGGCTGGGTGAAACACGTATACATCCAATAATTGATATGAATTCTTATCTCTCACAATTCATAAGGTACCATATGATAATTTGAAACCAAAATCAGGTACTTTCAAGGATGAAACTCTATATCAAGCTTTATATCTTATAAAATGGGTAATGTTACAGCCACTTCTAGAAAAAATTACAGAAACTCTTTGAAACACCACTACTATTTTGAGAACCCATTTTTTGAATTGGGTATGGATCCTTCAATTTTCGGTCGTAATCTTTTAATTGGACCTAATATGGATTCCTAATGAGTTATTAAAGGTTTTGAGGGTGTTTGGGGATTTTTCAGATCCCAAAAACCCATCTTTTTGGGAATACAGGCATGGCGCACATTTTAGAGAAAACCGTGCAGATGGTGTTTTTTTTGAATGGTACATCTCACATGGTTGGCACATGGTCATGTGGCATAACCATACAAATTTCTATTTTTCCTATGTACCCGTGGATGGATTGTGCACAGTTCAGTCAAACCATGCAGAGGTTGTTTTTTTAAGGAAAACCATCTTGCATGGTTTGACAAACCATATGAAAAAATAGTTTTTAGGCTAAAATACTATGTAAAATTTATAAACATCACTTAATGATAAATTAAGCCAACCCATTCTCCCTAATCCAAGAACCAGTGGGGTTAACCCCTTTTCTTCTCAATTTTGTGCTTTTTGAAGGCCAAAGTTAGGGATCAAAAGATCTCTTTCATCCATCATTCGATTGAGCTTCCATTTATCACGTCGGATGTGCAATAGTATGTACTCAAGTCCGCTTTATCAATTCTTATTCTCTTCTTCTTTCGAACTAGAAATCATCATGAGAGTGTATTTCACCTTTTTTTAGAACTACTCTGATCTAGGGAAAAATCAATGGCTGATACCAGATTAGGAGAGTCATACAACCCTATGTTGGGTGGTCTATAACTCAGCCCTAATTTTTATTTGGAATATTTGTGTGGCGACCACCGATTTCATCAGAAGCCGTTTCATAAATTTACATTACATGATTATACTTGTTTGAATCGTATAGTTATACCATTTCAAAATATGAGATTATTTGTTATAAATTACACCCACAAGTTAATCTTTTCCATGTCGATGGTTATGCCATATTTAGGTTTTTGTGTTTTGGTATGTTTAAGCCATCATTCGGGAGTGTCTTCGCTTGACCATTCTAATGGTGAGATATTATATAATAAATGGTTTGTGGATTAACAATAATTCCATAATGCCACATACCATGTATGCTCACAAATTGAACTGCCTAAGGTAACTGCTTCAAATATATTATTAAATGTGAAATGTGAAATGGAAATTTTACTAAGTATATAACATGGCCTTATCAAAAGTGATTGAATAAAGATTACATGTCTATTGAACCCCATTATATATTTATGGAAGGTAGATAAGTGAACCTATGTGAATGAATATGCCTTAATAATTAATAAATACTTGATTATGTGGTTGCAACCCAACTTGGCATATCCTAACTAATGAAAGACAAGGCTTCAACCGAATGAATGATTACATGATTACAATATCAAAAAGGAATAGACTGACTTGAGATCACCTTGGATTCAGAAAGGATAATACCTTGGGTCTCGAGAACCCCATTCTAATTCATGGATACAGTTTTCTAAGGTTGGTACCCACCAAGACTCTGGTTCTTGTCTCTTATTTAGATTCCCTGTATACTACCATAGGTTCTTACATTATTATAAGATACCTCAAATAAACTCCTCATATCTGTAATTGACTAGTAGGTTCCATGTTCAAATCCAATAGGGCCCTATCTTTGATTATCCCTATTTTACCTGTGTTGATCACCTTCAACTCAGTAGGCACCTTATTGTGGAATGCCTTGGATTACACTCCTTGTATTACACTCTTACACCTTAGCTAGACTCAGATTCTACTTAGTTAGCATTCCATGAGATCTGTGTTACCTTGGTTATTACCCTTGAACGCCTTCACTAGATATATTTTTCATGTTTTCGTGTTATGTCCTGGGTCTTTCACTACATATATTGTCACTAGGTGATGTGACTTCTAGATACACCTCATGTGACATATTAACACTATGTGGTAATTAGATAATAAAATGAACATGTTACATATTCACACACTTGATGAGGGCCAAAGCAGCTAAATCGTTATTTATTTATATTTCACTTCTAGCATTATTTTACATATGCATGCCTCCACACTACTATATTCCATTAAAAGAACCATATGTAATATAAACCATTAGTGGTGGCCCACTGATATTTATCGCACATGCTCTCTGGGCGTTGTCCAGTACCCGGAGTAGATTGCATCACTGAAGGTGTTGACAAAGGGAAGCATACAACATTAAAGACTTCACTGCCAAATTTTTTGGGTGGATCTTGATAGCAAAGGTCTGATTTGGATCGTGGGATGCTTGTATTAGCCTTTGTTTTTGTTTACATTGTGGAACATGTTATTCTATTTGTTTTGTGTCCATGTTTTCTAGTTTTCTAGTGACATGACATTACATAATCATTATTCTAATTGATACAATTTTAATTATTCTTGTTTATATATTGCATCAGTTTTCTTCTGCTGTGTATTAATATTGACTCCACTATTTATTATAAATTTATATTCCATCTATTGTGCTACACTCTTCTAATGTGGGAATTGTATCCAACAGACACACCCTAGGCCCTTTCTGCTAGTCGACAGCCTCTGGCATTTGGGGAGATGCACTTGAGGCCATGGGGCCCACCAGGCTCAGGGCACCCATTAAGTGGCATGTAGGACTGGGACATCACAAAGTGGTATCATAGGCTAGTTTCTTTTCATTATTTACTATTTGGAGAAAATATATTGGAGAATATGAATTCTTGGGACTTGTTCATAATCCATGATTGGGCGTCATGAACCCATGTTCGGGGTAAAAGACAAGTTACCCAAAATGAAATTATTGTACAATTTTTTCCAATTATAGTTGATATTATTTCACTATTGGGTGACACACATGTTCTGTGGTGTTTTTGATTATTTCCCTATTTGAGGATTTTATTTCAACCATGAACTGATGATATGTGGGAACATGCATCACTATAGGCACCTAGTGCTCACATGTCATGCATATTTCCATTCCATATAGGTGCATTTCACTGCTTTTCATTTCTTGATATGGCTATAATTACTGAGTGATGTTGTAATAGTTACTTGTACTTGTATTACGTTGGCTGTGATTGAGTGATTTTCTATATCAATTCTTGAGGTATATGGACCCTCATGGGTTGGGATGAGTAATTTACCGATTCAAGACATTGTACTATAAAGAAATGGGTTTCGTTTTGGGTGATTGGTGTTTGGGCACTGATTCATTAGAAATCACTATCCATTATAAGGTGAATCCTAATATCTAAAATGAATTAGTTTCACATAATTATAATTAGTTGTCATGTCTATGAAAGGTAAAGTAGTGAACCTATAAATTAACTATAATATTACATGAAACTTATACTTGAGCACATCCTGGTACCTGGCTGTCTAAGCAGGTAGTTTGGGTAGTATGCCCTGGTTAGTGACTTTTATTACATTTAACATCCCTTAGTGATGTTTTCTCCTTGATTATAAGCTTGGTATGAGGTATGTTCTTGGAATTTGTAGAACAATTCCACCATGAAATCCTAGTGTCGTTCGCCATAAAGGTGGTGGCAATCATGCTCCAGACATGTTGGGTCCTAGGTCGACGGCCATACCTCTAGGAGTGCCACATGAGGCACTACCTACTGTACTATATTTAAGCACTGATACTCAATTATGTGATAGTTTTCTACATCTAATACATTAAATTATTGGTGTTCTATGGGCAGCACCTACGATGGCTAACCTGACCCATGATTTCCAGGTGCAACATCCTCCTACTTTTTCAAGGGATGGTGGTTCTCTGGCTGTTATGTCTTGGTTAGAGGCAATACATTCTATCTATGATAACCTAGAAAAACCTCCAAAGTAGATATTAAATATTTCTACATACATTATTTAGGATTCAGTCAATCATTGGTGGGATTTGGTTACCCAGGCAGGTCGTCATCATGGCATGTTATGGGCGGATTTCTAAACTACCTTCTATGGTGAGTTCTTTCATTATGCATGAGAGATCGTATAGCCATAGGGTTCATGCATCACAAGTAGGTTTCTATGTTAGTTATAGAATATTCGGCACATTTCACTAATTTATAGAACTTGTCACCACTTCTAGCTAATGATGAGCTTTCGCATGCTAGACATTTTGAGGATGGGATCCAGTATGCTATCTGAACTCAGATGAATTTCGTTCTCCTTTATAACTTCTCTAGAAAGGATTTAATAAATCTACGGGGAATCATGTGATTCTAAGAAAAAAATTTACCCTCATACTGATAGATAATCGAAACAAACAATATAGGTTCTAGATGATATTTTCCAAGCTTGTGTCATTGATTACTGTGGTTCTTGGGCGAACTATATTCCTCTCATCGAGTTCACCTATAATAACAATTTTTTTAGATTATTTAGATGACTCATTTTGAGGCTTTATATGGTATTCCATGCCGTTCACCCTTGTGCTGGCTAGAGGTTGGTGAGGCAGCCCTACTAGGTACTCGTCTCATTCAGGAGACGTCATAACAAGTTTAGCTAATCATGAAGTGTATGACTACTACTCAGTCTAGTGAAAAATCTTTTGTCAATAATCATCAATGACCTCTTGAATTCATGTTTGGGGTTATTCTTTTCTTCAGGTACCACCATGGATTGGGCATAGAATGTTAATGAAGTAGAGAAATCTATCACATCATTACGCCAGACTGTTTGAAATTAAAGGGAGTGTCTCTCTGGTAGCCTATTAGTTTCTACTGAGTCAGAGGTACCTTTCCATGCTCGACTTATTTCATGTCTCACAACTTATCCAATTTCATGTTGACATATCTCATACCTTTGATCCTGATGAATATTATTTAGAGGCCAATGCAATCATTTCAGGAATATCCAGTATGCATGATTTTCTAAAGAAAAGATTCTCTCTGAGGTAATTCGGCCCCCTCATACGGGTGATATGGTAGCACGGTCGAGTAATAGATAATACATGGGAGAGTAAAGCTGACATACATGCTCAATGGCCAACATTATTCACAGAAAGTGTTTCTTTGATCATCTAAAAATACCTCTGGGGCTTGTTTGGAGCCTGTAACCCATCTTTTTGGGGAAAATAGACTTGGCGGACAGTTTAGAGTTAACCGTGTGGGATTTACACATGGATTTCCTAACCCAAAAGAAGTTGTTTTTTTGATGGAGCCATCTCACATTTTTGGTGCACAGCTATACGGCCTAACCGTGCGAACACCCCTTTTTCCCAGGTACATGTGCCTGGATTGTGCATGGTTTGGTCAAACAGTGCATAAGATGTTTTTTGGGCAGAACTATCTCCATGGTTTGCACATGGTTTGAGAAATCATGTGAAGAAACCATGAGTATGCTAAAATCCTATGTAAAATGTCCCAAATTCTCATAATGATCTATTAAGTCAACCCTTCCTCCTAGATTTGAGAACCAGTGGGATTTACCCCTTTTATTCTCAAATTAGATATTTTTTGAAGGAAAAATATAAGGATCAAGATATATCTTTCATCTGATGTCTGATCGAGTTTCTATTCATCACATTGGATGTGAAACGACAAGTACTCCATTCATATTTAACCATTCTTCTCCATGATTTCTCTCGACCTAGATATCATCATGTAAGCATTAATCACCGTTACTAATATCTAATCCAATCTGAGGCAAATCAAGGGATGAAACTGAAGGAGGAGAGTTGTACAAACCTATGGTGGGTGGTCGATAAATCATCCCTAATGTTCATTGTTTTGGGAATATTTGTGTGGGGCCCACTGATTTCATCGAAATCCATTACTTAAATTTATATGCCATGATTATACTTGTTAGAATCATATGGTTATTCCCTTTCCAAATATGTGATTAGTTGTTAGCATTTACACCCACAACTTAATCATCCCTATGTTGAAGGTTGTTCAGTGTTTGAATTTTAGTGTTTTGGAATGTTTAATCCACTGTTTGGGTGTGCCTTCGCCTAACCATTATAAAGGTGATCCTTTTTATAATAATTTTTTTTGTTTAATGAGAATTGCATAATGGAATGTACCATGTATGCTCACCACTTGACCCACCTAAGGTAAGTGATTCAAATTTACTATTAAATGTGAAATGTGAAATGTAAAGTTTACTTAGTATAAAACATGACCATATCAAAAGAGATTGAATACTGGTTACATGTTTGCATCACCTCTTTCCATATTCATGTAATGTAACTGAGTGAACCCATATGAATAAACATGACTTAATGATTAATAAAGAGTTGATTAAATGGTTTTAACACTACATGGACTATAAAAACTAATGGAAGACAAGGATTGAACCTAATGAATGAGTACATGATTACAATATCAAAAAGGAATAGACTGACTTGAGTTCACCTTGGATTCTGAGAGAAGAATACCTTGAAACTTAGGAACCCAATTCTGATTCAAGGATGTAGTTTTCTTAGGTTGATACCCACCTAGAACTTGGTTCTTATCTATTCCTTATATGCTTGGTGTACTTCCTTAGGGTCCTTACATTATTACAGGATAGCTCTGATACATTCCTTATATACAATAGTGACTAGTAGGTTCTATGGTGAAAGATTATAGGGACCCATCTTTTCATGGACTGGTTTACCTTGGTAGATCACCTTGGGCTTGGTTGGCACCTTATTTTGGAATGCCTTGTATTTCCCTACATTTATTACACTCTTACCCCTTACCTAGACTCAGATTCTATAGAGTTAGAATTCTGTGAGATCTACGTTACCTTGGTTATTACCCTTGAACTCCCTCCCTGGATTTCTTTTTCTGGTTTCCTTGTTACATCTTGGGAACGTCACTACTTATACTATCACAAGGTGATGTCAGTGCTGGCTATGCCTCACATGAACTATTAACCACAAATGTTAGTCACTTAATAAAATGAATTTTTTATATGTTTAGACACAAGACGTGGTCTGAAGCTGGTTTGTGGGTATTTAGTTATATTTTACAAATTGATTTACTTTACATATGCATGCCTTCACACTGCAATATTCCATTACACGGGCCGAATTTTATAGACACCTTTGGTGGTGGCCCACTAAGATTTATCTCAAACCATCTTCGGGTGATGTTTGGTACCAGGAGTAGATTACATGACTATAGGTGTTGAAAAATGGAAGCATACATCTTCAAACACTTGATTACTTTCTGTTTATGATGGAGCTTGATAGGAGGGGACCGAGTTGGATCTCTTGATTCTTAGAGTAGCCTTCATTTTCGTTTACATTTTCAAACATGTTATGACTATGGTTTTGTATCCACATTTTATTGTTTTATAGTGACATGACATTACATCATCATTTTTCCAGTTGATACTTTTTTAATTATTCTCATTTATATATTGCATCAATTTTCTTCCATTTATTATTTATATTTCCTCCGAAATTTAATATATGTTTATATTCCTTTCTTTGTGATACACTATGCTAATAAGGGTATAGTTTCCCTATGGACACACCCTAGGAAAAAATTTCTACTCAGCAACCTCTATCATTTTGGGTTATGCGCTTGAGGCCATGTAGCCCACCGGGCACGAGGCACCTATTAAGGGCATCGGGGTCCAGGAAGTCACAACCACAACCTCCGTCTAGCACAATTTCAAATCTAGAATTTTTGAAGAAAATGTATTCAAATTATTATGAGCCATGTTATGATATCTCTCTTGAATAAACACCAAACATTGGCCTTTCACATTAAATAATGTAACTCTCATTCGAAAGTAATTGTTGACTACATGTACATATTATACCCAATCCTTGCCAAGTATGACAATTTTTGGATTTATCAACAATAAAATTAAATATCTAAATAACATATTCTACCCCATAATTATCTCAAAACACCAAAACATAACTATAAATCTTAAATATCTTAAAAACAGCATAGAAAACTGCATGGGAATTGGAATCTTCTCCACTATGAGTCCCAAAGAATGAAAAAAGGTTTGTGAGACAAAAAAATTATAATCTACATAATAAAAAATATTCAATGCTAGGATATAATAAAAGAAAATTGAAACTCATACAATATTTGGACCATTATGTGATGAAAACTCTATAGAATTTAACTAATTACACCCCACTCATCTATCTCGTTGGACCTTTTAGTGACCACTCATGTCACCATATTCATCACTATGTCCCTGGGGATAAGGGAAATCATAAAATTTTTAACTTCATGATATATTCCCCACTATCAACCAAAATAATACTATCCCAATTGTTGAAAATGGCTCAGTGGCTTCTTCAGTTGAGACTGCACTAGAAGTTTACCACATGCCATGGTACTTCCCACCAATGGAATTCAAGCATTGAAACTACACATGACCATGAACTCAAAATGAAAATCACATCATAACATATATCTTGGAAGAGTAAAAATGACTATGAACTATATAAATATTTAAATAAGACTACTAATACCAACTCTCGGTTAGCTAAAACCCCTACTATACCGTTTTTTTAAATTCTCCATCTACATCTCTAATGTTCTGGAATACCTAAATAATCCTTACTTGAAATGATATCGACTATTAATAAATCCCATAAATCACATATTTCATAGTTAAATACTTTGAATATATTATAATGGTAAATGGAATAAATTATTTCTAAGTAGCTAGATACATATCCTTTACTAAACACTACACTATGTCTTCCTCATCTAGTAGAAGATATGGGGGGAACAAAGGATGTCCTTGAATAAATAATTATGCCTCCACATAGTTATTCTCACCTACTGAAAAAGAATTAAACTTTCATCACATAACCACCATTATCACTGATGAAAGAATCTTTGTACATAACTTCATTAAAAAATCCTTCAACAAAGATAAAATTTCATCATCCTCCCCATGAAATAGAATCCACCACATGACCACTTATCCAATTAATTGAAAAACTGAAAATGAGATCCAACACTTTTTATTGTCATATAATAAAATGAAGGTGATATCAATCCCCTATAACTAGTGTGTTATGTTTTTATAAGACATAGATGCCTCATACTTTACTAAACTCTAATATTTAAACTCATGAAATGATTTCCTCTAAGACTCGTTCACCAAAATCATGTAAACCCTATTATGGTCAACCATACCATCCTTAGGTAACTCCTAAAATTAAACCAACCATGTACAATAATCACTTATCATATCTATAAATGAAATATTAAAATATTAATTTTATAAACATGAGATTAATTTAATTAGATTCATTTTTAATTCTCCAAATATTCTATTAATTATATAATAGGTGAACAAAAAATGATTCATATACCATTAAAAGGTTTATAGAAAACAATTAACATCAAAATTCCTATAAAATTAAGTAAGACAATTATTCTTATATTAGATCACATGGGGCTTTAAACACTTGTGTCCAAGTAGGCCTTCATTGATGCGTCACATGCTATGTTTCATTAATATTATATCCCTACCAAACCCATGAAATCATCAAAAATTATTAACTTTTATTATTATCATAACAATCATATATAGCAAAAATACCATTTTTTTAATTACCCTTAATAACTGGGAAACCCTTATATAAATAATCCTAGACCCATACACCCAGATCTGGGGAAAAAACATAATATTTATATATATTTTTTTATACAAACTCTTGTGACCTAGTTTTGAAGTTCTCTAATTACAAATTCAAAAAAAATGGTTCAAATACATTCCCAAGACATTTTGAGGTTTGTATCTTTAAATAATTATGAAAACAATTACTTACCAAAAACTATATATTTCACACCAAATAGATATTTTACACTACCCCATGGTTTTATTATTCCAGAATAAGCATTAAAGATCTCCATATAAAATCTCCACACATGATACCCATATAGATATAACATATATATAAGTATTCCTTATAACCTCTGAAAATGTATGCATAATAAATGGTGTTCTTAAATGATTAGTAAGGGGAAAAAATATGGTGGAATTTATAATGAATATATAGTGAAAAACAATATAGAGGAGAAGATAATGAATTCATATTTATTTTAATCAATAACTTGAGAATGAATTTAATACATGGACTATATCTTTTTAAGAATCACATGGAATATAATAACTAAAATCACAATGATGTAAAACAAAATTTATTACATCATAATTATAATGCCAAGTCCTTGTTCCAAAACATCATAAATAAACCATCAAGGCCATTGACTAAGACATCATAAATAAAAGGGTTGAATTACACTAAGTATCGGGGATTGTTTTTATCATAAGACCTACAAATGCATAGGGGGTCAATAATAGTCCCCATAAATCACATAAACATGGAAAATTCATTTTTCAAATATTGAATGATCAATATAATACATAATCAATATGATATATTAATGAACAAAAATCTACATTGAATCACATATACAAAATGTAAATATTCCCAAATATATAATCAACCTTCCTTAGTAGTCAATAATATATATATATATATATATAAATTAAAAGTATATGGGTTTTTAATATTCCATGAGTTAATAATTGATCTATCTTTCCTTTTAAACCCCCTCAATCTGATTTTTTTAAATAGGGTGTTTACATCGTATATTTTAATTCGTATACATATAAGTCAAAAACGGAAATTATATAAAATAAATTTATGATAATTTAGAATATAGACATGAAGGATACTATAAATTAATTATAAATTAATGATTTAATGTAAATTCAAGTCTTATATAAGATAGAGTAAAATGGATTTTTAAAAATAAATATAAAAGAATTTAATAAAATTTAATTGTGAAAATTAATTAAACTTCAATATGAAAATATTAAGTTTAATATAAAAAAAATTCATAAGAGGGGTGAAATAATTTTTTAAATATTTTATGAAAATAAAATACTTTTCATTTAAAAATCACAGGAATATTTGGAATAGGTATTAAATTATAAAAACATCAAAATATAGAAAATAAAAAAAAATTGAAGATGTTTCATAAGGTAATAAAAATCTATTAATGTCAAAAAAATAAAAAAATTGATTCTTTTCACACTTTTGTAATGCAAGTAAAAAAATTATTGTTTAGACAATGATAAAAATTACCTTTAAACATTTTAATGGAAATTAAGATTTTAAAAATTAATTTATTATTAATTAATGTAAATTTTTTTAAACAAAATAAAAAATATGGATATATAAGAGAACATTTCCTGAACAAAAAATAAGATACAAGGTCAGATTTTATTATAAACATTATCTCAGACCGTTTAAGAGAAAAATATGGGAAATGGAAATAATACATGAAAACCCTGTAAATAACTAGATTATAATAAATTATATATGATTTATGAGATAAGTAGTATATATTTCCCTGAATGAAGATTCAATCATAAACAATGCTGATTAAAACTGATATTGAAACATAAATCTTCACAACTTTAGTAACTTTCAAATAAAATGACATCAAAAGTTAAAATATGGTATGGTTAGATGAATCCCACAAATTAAATAAAATATTATGTAAAAATATATTCAAGTTGCATAAATTAAATCTTATATAATAAATCATGTGTTTCACTACAAAACATGTCATAATGAATCGAAATTGATACCAAGAATACTTACATATTTTAGAAAAATTGAATCAAATCCTATTGGAAGAGACAAATTTAAATTGAAATTTAATTACGGTGATTAAAAATTGGATCATGATATTATATTTATAAGATTCATCATACACACCATATAGTGGAAATATCTTCATGATTCAAAACTAGTCTCAAAGAGGGAATTTTGGGGGTGAAACTCTTACCTTGGATTCTCGCTCATTTAGATGTGTTCCATCCTCTTGTATAATAAATTTATATTTATTATTTATATATTTAAGATACATATACATATATATATTATGTATGTATGTATGTATGTATCATGATATCATGTATTTTTAAATTATTTTTACACATTTACTTCTAATTCATTGATAAAATCAACTATTTGTTGTTAATTGTATTGTTTTCTATGAATGGTTGTTTGGAGGTTCTAGTCCTTGAACTGTGGACATGGTTTTATCATATAAATAATATTATATATCTAAAAAAATTCATGTTTATATATTCAGTGAAATTTTATAACCATCCATTTAATTTGGTTATAAAAATTGTAGTGCATCCTTTCATTGAGACGGTAGTACATAAGTTCACATGAGAGATGTATTCAATTTTTTGATATCTGAAAAGGAAATAAATTATATAATTATTTATCATTTAATAATTATATTATTTTATACATATATTATTTTTTCATTAAATCCTTCTTTATGACCATCTATATGATACGGTAACAAAAATTTATTCACATTGCTTTATGGATATGGTAGTCCACACGTTCGCACAACCGACGATATCCATTTTAAATGGATGGGAGAGTAAGAAGAAAGATAATATAATATACTTAAGTAATAATAATTATGTCCTAAAATTATAACATATATCTATCAAATACATATATATAACATTCCATGAAAAGTGGTGATGATAAATAAAATGCATCGCTTCATGGAGATAGTAGTTTGTACGTTTGCATGAGCGATGTTTTCATTTCATATTAGGTGAAATGGATGAAGAAACTTTTTATTACATTAAAATAATGAAAAATAGTTATAAAAAATTACTTATTTAATTATTTTATGATGGGTAAAATATATTTTAGTTAGGTAGAAGAAGAAATAAAATTTAAATAACTCTATTAAGACTTATACCATATTGGATATCATCCTTTGGATTACACATTAATACTTATAGGTTAGGTAATTTATTAATAATCAAACATAAAAAATGAGTATAAGGATTTTCGGAAGGGATTTTGGTAGATATTGGATGATATTAAGGACTCAAGTTATGTAGATAAGTGAGCAGAGGAGGTTCCCTTTTATAAATAAAAGGTGTTTCACCCTTGTTAATACTAAGAACATTAAAATATACTAAAAGTATTTATAATGAAGGTTGAATAAATGGAAACCAAATTTAAAATGAAATATTGGTTATGATATAAATAAAATAAATAAATAAAATTTCTGAATGTTTTATTAATATTTTATCTTTCTCTCTAAGTTTAACCACCCACTTAATCCTTTTAACATTTACCGTGGTGATAATCCTTTACCATGGTGACTATGATTGTGATGTAATGAAATTGAACTAATTAAAAAACATGAAAAATATTATTCCAAACAGAAATACATTTTAAAGTATAAAATTTCCATAATTGGTAGAAATAAATTTAAATATATGTTCAAAAAATGCAAGGAAAACCAATTTCTAGAAAAAATGATTTTTTAGTCATAAAAATATTTTCATACAAAAATCATGTATAATGTTGATTCTAATGAATTATTTATATTGTTTTTAATAAAATAAAGATAATTTACTCTTAAATAAACCGAAATTTAAATTAAACTTATATATACTTGATTAATATATAAGAACCAGAAATAGTTTTTTTGTATTAAAACTTTACTTAGATTTCAAAAAATTTCAAACTTGGATTTAAAATTTAAAATTTATATTATTTAATGATGTATATTAAAAAATATATATGTTTGGTATATAAAAAAGGTTTCATAAACATGTGATTCATTTTTTATCAAGCTAATGTCATAAAAGTGAAAAAATTGGAAAAATGATTATTTTATATTACTCACCAAAAAAATATTTTCATCAAAATATAAAATAACTCATAGTAAGATAATTTCAATATAATTAATTGAAAAATATAACAACCTAGGTTTTTTATAAATATAAATTAAATCTTTTTTATGAACCTTCATTACATGACAAGAACACACACCAAATGACTATAAAGGTATAGTTCTATTGGAAGCTTGGAAATATAACAAGTAATTCATAAGAGTTTTACATTTTATCCCACTTAGTTCCCAATTAATAGAACCTTTATTAAAAATAACCATGTTAATACCTATCATCATAACCTGGTGATAATTATAATAAAGGGTGATCACAAATGTTCAGTAAGGGTAAACAATAGAAATATATTAACAAAATGTTAGCATAAGGGTGTGATAACATGGGAATAACATATAAAAACCATACCCTACATATAAAATATATAAATATTTCTTCATGGAGAATATATAATATGTTTATAAGACATGAATAAAATGTATATAAAAGAAAATGATCTATGAGATCACAACGTTACATAATACATGGAATTATGGCATACACATAAAAATAATAAATCATTTCCCTAATATAAATGTCTCATTTACTAGGCAATATTAGTGGAATGGGTTCACACCCCAAACCATATTAGTAGCCAAGGATCACTCCCAACACTATCATAGTGGAAAATTACACTACTAAACTAGGTCCACTCCCCACTCCAATCTTATTTTTCATATGAGATTGTAACCTATACCTAATGAATTGACAAAGATATATGCCTCATCCATAAAATTATTAAAATCATGAAAATGTTTTCCAAAAGATCATACAAAATTCATGATATTATATCCAATAAAAAGAAATGGTTTTCATATTAATTACATCATAGTATAACCCATGGAAAATTAATTTGTTTCATATACATTTAATCATAGCATAACCCATGGAAAAGAAATAGGTTTAATAAAAATGTCTTCATCATAATCATAAAACATCCCGTTAAAGAATAAATATGGTAAAAATTGATTATATCCCTAGTCTAACATAAGAAACAAAAAAGGTTTTTGTCATTGATGAATAGATATTCTTTAAAAATTTATTAAATAAATCTTGAAAAATTATCGTCTCAATTTTTAAAACAATTATTTAAAATGTAAAAACATTAAAAAAATTAAATAAAACATTTTATTTGAAAATAATCATGGAAACTTTTAATGGGATATTTAAAACCGTGAGTGATCATGATGGATGGAAATTGTTTTCATGTCATATACTTTAAAATGAAGATTCCTTTTCAAATATTTGGTAGAGGTGAAAAAGACCTCATTTAGAAAATGAATTGAAGATTCCTTTTATATAATTTTTTGAAAAGTAAAATCAGTGCTTAAGTTAATTTAAACAATAATATAATTCTTTTAAAAATATTTTTAAATAATATTTTAAAACATGTATATGAAATAAAAAACATTTCTGACTGTATAGAGAAATAAAAATGATTTTCCTTAAAAAAAATTATTTTGTACTCTTGAATAAATAAATTGAAGAGAATGAAGTTAAAAAATGTATTCCTATATAATACCTAGATTATAAGAAAAATTATTTTTTTATGGAGAGATGTATCATAATATTTCATTGTATGAATCATAAACATAAACACTTTATGTAATCGATGAGATTGTATAATAAAACAATCACCACTTCAGTAAAATTGAATTGTAAGTCCCATGAATGAATAAAATAAAATTAAAATTAAAATAGCATGATAATAAAAAAATATGATATTAAATTTAAATTTATATATATACCTCATAAAACCAGATAGGTGCATAACATAACATATGTCTTAATGAATGAAATTAAGGAAAAAAATTCTTACCTTACGTCCCAACATCCATTGTACAGATTCAAACCTCATGTATAACAAATATATATTTATTATACTTATATAATAAAACCATAATAAAATTTATCATAAAATATATGATTTAATTATGGATTTTTATTACACATTTATCGATAATCATTCTTAAAATCATGTTTTGTGTAAAAAGAGGATCATTTTTTATGTATGTTTTTGTTTGATATTTTTTATCCTTTTACATTGATAATGGTTCCATAATATACTCAATTCTAACCATTATGTAAAAATCATATATATTCATCATATATTTACTTATAGTAATCCATTAATTTTAGATATATAAAATGAGTTACAGCATTCATGTACATGGTAATTAGTATGTAAACAAGAACATTGTTTCCATTTTCTCGATGGATCAAAAGTGTAACAACCCAAAGTTTTATCAATGGAATTACCTTCTTAGAATTATTCCTTATAGTATAATAACATTAGGAATCACAATGAAATATCATGATACAAAATACTATGTTATCATTAAACATAATATTTCTACTTCTATGTTTTGAATTTTGAAAATCCATCATACACAGTTGCGATCAGTAAGATGTTTGGAGTTCGATAGGACATAGATAATTTTTTGTGAATAGTAACCAACACTTAGGAATAGTAACCTAAATTTATAAATATTTGTTTGACACATATGAATATTAAATAGTCCAAAATAATAGTAACCTTACTCTGGAATGAATAAATAAAATTTATGCATCTTATAAGTGACAATTTGACCATAGTAAAAATATTTCTATTTTTGTAAGTCGTAAATAATTATCTATATTAAATTAATTAATTTAAAAGAAAATTTGTTTTCATAAACTTTTTTCATAAATTAATAATTCTATTCATTTTGGGTTTTAAGATAATTTTATATGAACTTATGTAATTTTTTAAAGAATTATAAAATCATTTTTAATTTAAAATCTATATTTTTCAAGAAGATTATGATTAAAAATTACATGAATCATATTTATTATTTTTTGTTGAAAAATGAAATTCAGTTTTTTAATTATACACATCTAAAAAAATTTGGGTGAATCATTTGTATTTTTATGAATTAATTGAATTTTTATGAATAGTGAAGTACGATAATTTCCAAAATAAGTTAAATTCATGAATTATAGAGTAATGGGTGATGTTATCCTAATTTAAGAACATGTTTTTTGGATTAAAATTATAATATTAATGTATTTGGTCAAGGAATACTCATTATTCCTTTTTATGTAGATAAATAATAAATTAATGAATATAACATTGAGGAAACCCCTCTCCCCGACACTGTAAATACCACACATCACCCCCTCATTTCCTCACACCTTGAAAGATTCAAGAATTGTATATACTCTTCCAAAACATATTTCCTATCCCCTTCAGGAAATCCTAGAGATTATGGTCTCATCAAAATACCAATCAAAAGTGCCTTAAAGAGGATTAAAGTGGTAATTCCCCCCTCTCTTTTCCCTTAATTTCCTTTCAATTTCAAGTTCATTTCTTAAATATCTCCCCACCTATCCTCATAAAAATTGTATGGTAAAAAAATTATATTACATATAATGTAATTTTATTATACAAATGCGAGAATATATCATCCACCCCCCTTCTCATCTACTTTTCATTTTTTTATGGAAAACATTGTTTGTGAGGTATTAATTTATCACCCTCATGAACGACATGTCTACATTTATTTTTACCTCCTTCAGGTCTGGTCATGAAAACATTTTTATGGTTGAATAGATTATTTTATATGTATTATATCCTATTTAATGTTCTAGATATAACTTATGTACATATTACTATTTAATTAAACAAAACAAAAAACCACCATAATTAACATAACTGATCATCATTAAATTATTATCTAATGATTTATCCACATGGTATATAATATAATTCATTATAATATCATTTTAAATACTTTAATTTCATTAATATTATAAAATATCATTTTGGGATGTTTAACCATATTCTACACGAACTTTCATTTTTGAATACAAGTGAAATGCTCAAGAAAACCATAAATACAAACATTCCCAAACAATGTATTTAAACTCTATAACTCATCCAAAAGCCCATAAAATAAATTAATAAAACCATAATGAACCATATTCATGATCACAGGGTTATGGAAATTTTAATTAAAGAATCTAATGTGGTTATACATCATATTAATGTGAAGAAAACATTCAAATACACGGTAAGGGGAAATTATCGAACCCAACATTCCTTCTTTAGGTTCATCCTATTTCACTCCATTTATGGTATGGTAACTCCTTAAAAATATTCATCATTATATTAAATTTTATAGGATATACATGTTTTCCACTAGATTTTATGTCAAATATATGATCACCAAAAGAACTATTCTTTCAAAAACACACCTTTTACTTCTCACTCAAGGTTGATGCTTATTTATGTTCATTTTTTGTTATAATTTCTTTGTTTCATGAATGATAATGATAATGTTATGATGTTACATGTGCACCTATAATTATAGTGGAAAATGAATACTATGATGTGATGTGTGCGCCCAGAATTATATAGTCCCCCAATGACTTGGGTAAAGTGACTAATATCACGAGTTACTGTTAAATGAAGTGCGACCATGATTCTAGATTTGTTAAAAACTATGTGTGGTATATGAAAACAAAGACTTGGTGTTTCATTTTTAGGCATTTCCACATTTCAAGTATTCTATTAATGTTTCATCCCATTATTTTGATTATGATGTTATGATTATGGTCACCCCATGATATTTTTTTCATATCTATCCTCTTACTAGGATTTTATCACACCATTTTTTATTGTATATCCTCCGGTGATTACATGTACTAAGGAGTGGTCAAGTGCCAATAAGAATCTAGAGAATAAGGAATTAAATAATTGTTTATGGTTGATATTGTAAAAGTTATGTTTGGTCCATGTTTTCCCAAGACACTAAACTTCTGGATTCTCATGGTGTAATACTATTATGTTGTTTATAATTATAATGATGTAGTAGTAATTTAAGAAAATTCAGGATTTCTATAGTTGGTATTAGATCCAATGATTATTTAATTTAGAAATTTGGATTAGTGAACCCTAGAAAAAACCTCTAGCATGAGACTAAGTAGAAATATTCACATAAGAAGCTTTATATAGGGATCCCATAAGTTATTTTTTATTGTAAATCATAAAAATGAATATGTTATTAATTACTTATTGACTTATATTTTTTTTCTAAACTTTTATATTTTATAAAATGGTGGGAACCAGGAGAAACCTTGCCGGTAACTCGCGCGAGGACCAATACAATGATTACCTAAACGACATCCCCAATGCTTTGGGAGATGCCGTTAAAAACTTCATGGCGATGATTACCCAACTATCTCATGTTATGAAAAATAACCAGAATAATGGGGAACATCGTTATTTTCCAAATAGTGAGAAACTGGATATTTGGGATTTCATGTGGCAATGACCACCGATGTTTAGTGGGTCTTTCGATCCACTAGTTGTCGTATAGTGGGTCAACTCCATGGAGAAGAAAGTTTTGTGCAAAACTGTTCTAAGATGGAAAAGGTGACACTATCCATTTATCGTCTTGATGGATAGGATGATCAATTATGGTATTTGATTAAGAACACCAAGCCAAGAGATGAAATTGAAGATAATGAATGGTATGACATTAATATCATATTTCTTAAAAAGTATTTCCCATGAACTCTTCATATGAAGATGGAGAGATAATTCATTGAGCTCATGAAAAAATAATTAGAATATATCACAACCTACGAAGTGAATTTTATAAGGATTTCAAGGTATTCTTTGGGTTTTTTATTAACAATGATAGAAAAGTTGATAGATTCTTTAGTAGATTAAAACCAAACCTTTTAAAAGATCATTCAATTAGAGGATTTGGTGGTTATGAAGATGTTATTAAATGTGCTCTGAAAGTGGAGATGGATTTTGGGGAATTGACCCATGGATATATTTTTAAGAAATGAATGACGGAGTTTTAAGACAGGGGATATAATGATAATTTTGGGAAGAAAAATCAACGACCCCCATGCCAAAAATGTGGGAAGTTGCATCATGAGAACTTCCTCAAAGGGATGGGGAAATGATTTGTGTGTGGGAAAGAAGGACACCATGAAGAAGAGTGATGAAAATACATGAGAAGTAAGGATAATGTAATGAAGAAATGGGAGAACCACCCATGGTCCAATTTTATTAGTTTATAGAGAAATGACACTATGAAAGTCAACACACTAAACTGCGAGTCCCCGAGGGTAATCAGTGTCAGGAGCCACCAAAGCCAAAGGAACAAGGGAAGGCTTATTCCATCAGTACTGCAGATGTAGAGAATTATAATGAATTCATACAAGGTACACTTCATTTTCACTCAAGAATGGAAATTGAATTATTTGATTCTAGTTATACACATTCTTTTATATCATTCATGTTCTCTAGATCAATAGAATCGACGCCCCAAAACCTCGAAGTATAGATATAATTAAAAAAATAAAAGGGGTGAATTCATTACTACCCAAGTGTTTTAATATTTTCCTATTGGAATATGTGGGATGATTATTCTAGGAAATCTTGTAATACTTCCCTTGGTGGAATTTGAATCTATAATGGGAATGGATTGGATCTCATTATATTGAGAACATATCAACTATCGGGAAAAGTAAATATCA
Organism: Viscum album; assembly: GCA_963277665.1. Taxonomy (NCBI): domain Eukaryota; kingdom Viridiplantae; phylum Streptophyta; class Magnoliopsida; order Santalales; family Viscaceae; genus Viscum; species Viscum album. The sequence goes on along the minus strand of OY728151.1, from coordinate 392,376,429 downwards.
TTATATAATCTAAACCACCCCATGATCTTCAAAAAATGCAAGGATGATAATGAATCTCCTTTTAAAAATCCTTCAACGGTGTGGGTGTTGATACCCTTTGAATAATCATACCTCTCCCAAATGGTTGTGTCAAAGGAATGTTCCAAACATGCAGAAATTCCCACCATGAGTGAATACACTGATGTATTTTCTGAAGAGTTACGTAGATATCCCCTATATAATGATGTGGAGTTCTCCATATACCACATACCCAGAGCAACTCCTATCACAATGTGTCCCAAAAGGATGGATCTTATCGAATTGGAGGAGTTAAAGGAGCTGCAAGAGCATTTGGGCAAAGGGTTATTATTCCCTAGTGCATCACCTTGGGGTGTGCCGATGCTCTTTATGAAGAAAAATGATTGAACAATGATGTTGTGTATTGATTATCGGGAAATCAGCAAGATCACCATAAAGAACAAGTTTCCTCTTCGTAGGATTGTTGACTACTTCATTCAGTTAAGAGGAGCTCAATAATTCTCAAAGATGGATCATTATTCTGGATATCATTAGCTAAAGGTGAATAAAGAAGATATTCAGAATACTACCTTCCGTGCATGGTATGGGAACTATGAGTTTCTTATGATGCCCTTAAGACAAACTAATTCCCCAGAAATCATCCTGTATTTGATAAATAGTGTCTTTAGACATTACCTTGACATATTTGTGGTTGTGTTGATTGATCATATAATCATATAATCCCAGAAAAGGGTGGAACATGAAGACATCTACGACTTCTGTTGGTGATATTGGGAAAGGATAAGTTGAACACCAAGATCAAAAAGTGTGACTTCTAGATGTTGCATGTCAAGTTCTTGGGACATGTGATCACAATTTAAGGAATTTCTAGGGACCCTTCAAAAACAAAGGTGATTGAGGAATGAACCATTACCACTAGTGTCCCATAAATCTGTATTTTTCTTGGATTAGGTGGTTACTACCAATGTTTTGTGAGAAATTTCTCATGATTATCAATACCACTAACTAAGTTTAAAATAAAAGGGATAATTTTTTTTCTTTCTAGACAAATGTGTGGGAAGCTTCAAGGATCTAAAGAGACAGATGATCACTAAACCAATACTCACATTACCAAAATATAGGAAATGTTATGTGATATACAATTATGATTCAATGAATGTCTTGGGTTTCCTACTCATTCCAAATGATAATGTGATAGCCTACGCCTCATGGAAGATTAATATCCATGAGACGAACTACCTGATGCATGAACTAGGGATGGAAGTCATGATTTTTTCCTTGAATATTTTGCGTCACTACCTTTATGATGAGATGTGTGACATATAAACCGACCACAAGAGAATAATGTATATATTCACAGAAAAGGTGATCAACTTGCATCAAATGATGTGGTCACAGATAATTAAGGACTATGATTTCTCTATTCACTATCATCTTGGATAGGCAAATAAGGTAGTTGATACTCTAATAAGAAAAGAACCAGCTAATCTATCGATGTTATGGATTGAGAAAGACCATATCTTCTTAGATATGAAAATGATGGATTTGGAAACCATAAGGCCATGGGATATATCTTAATTTTCCCAAATTTTTGCCCAACCATAAATCCAAGAGATGATTATGGAGGCACAAAGGGATTACCTACAGTAAAAAATGAATGTTAATGCTATAAAAGAAGGGAAGTTGCACAAGTTCCATATCAAAGATGATGGCGTGATTCATCTTGGAATGCGTCTTTGTGTGCCTTTACCACCTGGGATAAAGAAGAAGTTATTTGATAATTTACATAGCACAGTATTCTCTATAAATCCTAGTAGTACCAAGATGTACCGTGATCTTTGAGAACAGTTATGGTGGGATAACATGAAGAAGATGATTGAAGAATATATATCAAGGTTCTTGGTATGTTAGAAAGTTAAAGAAGAGGAAGAAAAGTCCAAAGGGATGATGAATCCATTGCCTATACCCATGTGAAAAATGGGATAATGTCACTATGGACTTTCTCAAGGGTCTACCAAAGATGTCCAATGTAAATTATGCAATATGGGTTGTGGTTGACCGACTCACCAAGACTGTCCATTTTGTTGCTATTCAAGAAGATCTCTCACTTGAACAACTTGGAAAGATATATGTGAAAGAAGTGGTAAGAATGCATGGTGTTACACTATGGCTTGTCTCTAATTGTGATCCAAGGTTGAAATCTAAATTCTAGAGGAGCCTTTAATATTATTTGAGTACTGAGTTGAATTTCAGAATGGCCAATCACCCCTAAACTAATGGCCAATCATAAGGGACTATTTAGATGTTTGAAGACATTATAGGAGCCTAATATTTATAATTAAAAGGTGTACGGGATCGACATCTCCCATTGGTTGAGTTCTCATACAAAAATAGCTTCCACGCGAGTATTTAGATGTCACCATATGAAGAACTGTATGGAAAGTGATGTAGAACTCCATATTTTCGGGATGAAGATGGAGAAATAAAACTAATTCGACCTGATCTTGTACAAGATATGATAGAGAAGGTTCAAGTCATCCATAATCATATCAAAGATTCTCAGAGTCCGCAAAAGAGCTATGCTGACAACCATCGTAGGTACATGGGGTTCAACTTTAGAGATAATGCATTTTTCCAATATCACCATGGAAGAGGGTCATGTTGTTTGGAAAGAAAGGGAAGCTAATCCCAAGGTACATTGACCCCTTTGATTTCTTTGCCCGCATATGAGTTGAGGCCTATCAGCTTTCACGTCCACCAAATATGGACCATGTTCATGATGTGTTTCATGTATCACTCCTGAGGATGTACATACCAGATCCGTCACATGTATTGAACTCAAATGTGGTATTGCTGGGAGATGATATCTCCTATAAAGAGGATCCAGTAATGATTTTTGACCAGAGATATAATGTTCTAATCAAAAAGAAACCCCACCTTGTCAAAGTGTTGGGGAGGAACTATAATTTTGAATAATTAACTTGGGAACTAGATGAGGTGATGAGGGAGAAGTACCCTCACATGTTTATGTAAAAAAAATCGAGGGAGAAATTTCATAAGGGGGGAAGAATGTAACGACCCAAAGTTTTATCAATGGAATTTACTTCTTATAATAATGAATTATAGTGTAATCACATTTGGAAGCACAATGACATATCATGATACTAAATACTATGTGATCATTAAACATAATTTTGTCACTTCAATGTTTTGAATTTAAAAAATCTGACATACACGGTTGCGATCAATAAGATGATTGGAGTCTGATAGGAAAAACATAATTTTTGGTGACTAGAAACCTACCCTTATTAATAGTAACCTACCCTTATGAATATTATTATGACCCTTATGAATATTAAATATTACAAAATAATATCAACCTTACACTTGAATTAATAAATAAAATTCTGGCATCTTATAAGGAACAATTTGAACATTGTAAAAATATTGGTATTTTTGTAAGTCATATATAATTAATTATAATTAATTAATTAATTTAAAAGAAAATGTATTTTCCTAAATTGTTTTTGTAAATTAAAAAATCTTTGTCTTTTTGGTTTTAAGATAATTTTATAAGAACTTATGTAATTTTTGAAAGCATTATAAAATCAGTTTCAATTTTAAAATCTGTATTTTTCATGTAGATTATGATTAGAAACTAAATTAATCATATTTAGATTTTTCTTTGAGAAATTGACATCTTTTTTTTATTATACACATTGAAAAATGTTTTGGGATAATTTTGGGATTTTTCTGAAATATTGGAATTTTTGATGAATAATGAAATACAATAATTTACAAAATAAGATAAATTCATGAATTATAGAGTCATTGGTGATTTTATACTGATGCAAGTACATATAGTTCGGATTCACATGATAATATTACTTTATTTTGTCATGGATGACTCAATATTACTTTTCTTGTCAATAAATAAAAAATTAATGAATATAATATTGAGAAAACCCATTTCCCCTCCATTATAAATACAACCCTTCACAACCTCATTTCCTCACACCTCTATGGATTCATGAATTGTCTAAAATATGCCCAAACATCTTCCCTAGACCCTCCCCCAAATCCTAGTGCTTCTGGTCTCATCAAAAAACCAATCCAGGATGCCTTAATGAGGTTTTAAGAGGTAATTCCCCCTTCAATATTTTCCTTTAATTTCCTTTCAATTTCAAGTTCTTTTCTTAAATATCTCCCCACCAATCCCTCATCCACATTGTATGGTAACACCAGTATCCTACTTATAATGTAATTTTACGATACTAATGGGAAAAATATATCATCCAAACTTCTTCTCCTCTACTTTTTATTTCAAAATGGAAAACATTGTTCATGAGGTGTTAATTTATCACCATCAAGAACGACATGTTTTCATTTTCCTTTACTGCTTTTAGATCTTATCATGAAACCATTTTTATGGTTGAACCAGATTATGTCATATGTATTATATCTTATTTAATTTTATGGATCTAACTTTTGTGCATATTACTAAATTATTTATCAAAAAAAATTCGTTTGGGATGAAAAACCACCCAAATTAACCCAAACGGTCATCATCAAATTCTTATCTAATGATTCATCCACATGGTATAAAAATTAATTAGTTATAATATCCTTAAAAATAATATAATATCATTAATAACGTGAAATATCAGTTATGGATGTTAAACCAAGTTCTACAAGAACTTCCATTTAAGAATACAAGTGAACTGCTCATGAAACCCATAAAAACAAACATTCCCTAACAATGTATTTAAAATCTATAACTCATCCCAAATACCATAAAATAACTTAACGAAACCATAATGAATCATATAAATTTTTCTAAAAGGTTATTTAATTTTAAATTAATTAATCTAATGAGATTATACCAGACATTAATGTGATGAAATCATTCAGATACATGGTAAGGAGAAATTCCCAAATGCCACATTCCTTCTCCAGGTTCTTCCACTTTCACGAAAATTTTTGTATGGTCACTCATTAAAAATCATTTTTCATCATTTATTACCTATTCAAGGATATTTATGTTTTACACTTGATTTAATGTCAATCACATGTTTTCCAAAAGAACACTTCGTTCAAAAAAATACCTTTTTCTTCTAACTACAAGTTGATGGTTCTTGTATCAAGTATGTAATTCCCTCTTTTGTTTTGGAACCCAAAGTTTATGAATGTATTCTTATGAGATGAAACCCATTCTTTTCTAGGGGTTATTTAGGTTATTTTTTATATATGTTATATGTCGCATGTATGATAATGAGAATTTTATGATGTGATGGGTGCACCCAAAATTATACAACACTCCAATGCATTGGGTGAAGTGATGAATCTAATGAGTTAATGTGAAATGATGTGTGAAAATGATGCTATCTTTGTGCACAACTATGTGTGGTAGATGACCTCTAATACATGATATTTCACTTTTTATGCGTTTCCACATTTCAAGTATTTTATTAAACTTCTCTCTCATGATTTTGATGATAATGTTATGATTATGCTCACCCCATTCTATATTTTTCTTATCTATACTCTTAATATGATTTCTGCTGACCCCATTTTTTTATATCCTTAGGTGACTACATATACTAATGAGAGGTTAAGTTCCCATAAGAAGATATAGAAGAAGTTATTTAGTAATTTTTTAGGCTTGATATTGTAAATGTTATGTTTATTCCTAGTTTTCCCAAGACACTAAACCTCTGGATCCTCAAGGTGTAATATTTTTATGTCATTTATCTTTATAAAGATGTAATAGTAATGTAAGAAAAGGTAGGGTAGCTACAAAAATAGAGGAATATAAATAATATTTCACTATTATAGAGTCATTTTGATCTCATATATATCACATATATTTATTAAATTTATCCTTCAATGCCTTCAAATCAAAGAATTAGTGAAAAAATAATCACATCACTTCCCGAGGTGGTAGTCCATTGTACACACGAACACCGTTGGGATATATTCAATGGATGGTAAGGTAAGAAAGTGTATCGTATATTTATTTTACACAATTATTAATAAACCATTAATATAATATATCAACATGAAATTATCCCTTATTACCTTCCATTTAAATCATATGTGAAAAATGAATCACATCGATTTGCGAGGCGGTAGTCCATTGTACACACGAATAATGTTATCATTTATTTAATGGATGGTAAGTTAATAAACTATAATATATATTTATTTTAAATAATTATTAAGATTTAATTAATATCATATATTAACATAAAATTAATCATTATTACCTTACAAAATAATAATAAGGGAAAAATGATTAACATCACTTCGTGAGGTGGTATTCCATCGTACACACGAGCGATGTTATCATATTCCATATGAAATAAACTTTAAGAAGGAATATGTGATATAATAATTGTACAAGTATAATTATATAACATATATAATATATAATCATTATATAACATCATTATATTTATTCATATGAAGTTGTTCTGAAAAAATATACATCCGTTCATGAGGCAGTAGTTTGATGTACACACGACCAATGGTTCTGTTTTCGATTTGAAGGAGGAGGATATGGTATAAGGTAAAAAAAATAAAATATAAACATTTAATTATATTTAAGATATTTTTTGTTATTATATCATCATTTTTTCATAATATTTTAAGGATTTCGATGTATATATAAAATAAAACACTCGGATAAGGATATCAACACTTCTTTAGACAACTTCTTAGGTTTTGAACAAAAGCCTTTCTATAATTGATTTATGATTGAGAAATTATTCTAGTATGAGATATGGTATTTAAGAAAAGTAATTTATGAAGCGATTGGATTAACCAATGGGTTTTTTAATAGTGAATAAGAGTAGAGAGTAGGTAGCCTTTTATAAGTGGGGGAGTGGCCATAAATTGAAATTTTTACAAGAATAAGTGTACCACTATTTTTACCAGAAAAAAGGATCCAAATGGGTAATTTTATAACCTTATAGGTTATAAGGTATAAATACGTCCATATAATGGGTTTATAAAAATTTATATGTCATTTTACCCCATATCATTTATGTTTAATCCTTAAAAACTTGTTTTAATATTAATCAATATAATTAAGATTTACTATTTCACTATTCAATATGGTAAAAAATTATGTTAAACATATTATATAATATTAATTATTTTTTTCAAAATATGGAAATCATTTTTAAAAATTCAATTCAATGAATTAGCAGAATTTAAATTTAAATTAAACCTATAGAAGGGATTAAAAGTGGTTCTCCAATGATAAAATTTTCCAAAGAATAAAATGTTTTTATATCCTAATTAATTATGAAATTTATTTTAATTACCTATATTTGTTTAATAATAATATAATCAAACAAATATTACTTTTTAATCCATTTTAATATTTAATCTAACCTTATAATTTCATAAAAAAAAGGTAGTTTTAAACAACAAACAATATTTTCACTATTCATTTAATAATAAATATTTTCAGAAATATCTAAAATATTCACCCTTATATAATTTTGAAAAGATGATTCCAAAAATTAAATACCTTTTTTGAATAAAATTTATAAAATTTACAAAACAGAATTTTTTTATTTATTCACAAAAAGGTAACAAATACATTTTTCAATAAAATAATATTATCGACACTATTAATAAATTTTCCAAAAAAAGTAATTTTATAAATATTATTTATATATATAAAACCACTATTATTAATATTTTACATTTATTTACTCTTATTCATACCACCATGTTTAATGGGTATTTTATAGCATCCATGTTCAATGGTATTATAAATTAAATAATGGGGTTCATTATAACTTAGTATTACATATTCCCCAAGCAATTATAGAAATTTAATTTATTCAAAAATAATTTATAAAATAAATTGTTTTTACGTTATACCCCCTTAAAATAATTTTTTCTCCTAAAATTCCTCACTCTTATAAAAAAATTGAGGAATCTTCTGGAACATTACATTCTCATATTCCCACCTAGCTTCCTCATGATGACGTTTTAACTATAAAACATTAACTAGGTGAGTGTCCTTGTTTAAAAGATATTTCAATATACAATCCAAAATATCAACCAATTATTTATTTTAAGAATGATCTCTCCATATATGTGTGACCTGTGAGTTTAGTACATGTGAAGGTTCAAGTATGTTCTTCTTTATGAGATATAAATGGTACAAATCATGGACTTGAAAGAGGTTTGGTGGAAGCCCCAACTAATAGGATATCATCTTGATATGATTTACAATTTGAAAGGGTGTGATATAAATATGTAATTTTTTCCCTTATTTTGATTCTCATTACCATCTTTCATGGAAACGATTCTAGAAACACCTTGTCACCAACTTCAAATTCCATATCATATTGAAGATTTTCAACATCACTCTTATGTCATTTTTTCTGTGCTTATGTGTTATTTAATTGATATATCCATATTTTCCATTTATGTAGCTATCTCATGTCCCAATAGCTTTTATTCTCTGAATTCATTCCATAACGTTGGATCTCTACAGTTATTCCTCTTGAAGGATTCATAAAGAACCCTTAGAATACTAGTGTGAAATCTATTTTTGTATAAAAAATCAACTAGAGGAAGTTGTTGAACCTATAATCATTGAAATATAAAGAACAATATATCAAAATATAATATAGAGTTTGAATAGTTTTATATAACTAAACATCTATCTCAGGCTGATATGAATTACAAAAAAGTGAATATTCAATAGGAGCTTGTTGAAGACAAATATAAAACATTGATGAAAACCTCAGAGCCCGATTAGACACAATGGAATGTGTTAATCCATGCAACCTTTAGACTTTCTTAATGTCTATCATGGAATGTTGATCCAAAGTTAAATAATCTCTAATAGTGGGGATGTTTGATGACTTTGTATGGTGATTGACTATGACCCATATAGCATTGTTCCCTTTAGTCATTTTGGGGAGTGTAATGAAAAAAATACACGGTGGTGTTTTCTCATTTCCATTATGGTATGATAAATGGATGAAGCATCCACTTAGAAATTTTTCTCTCATCCTTAACTTGATGAAATGAAAATCACAAAGATACAAACAATTTTATATATCTATTCATTCCATCCCACCAGAAATTATCTCTAAATTCTAAATGCTTATTCATTATTCTCAGATGAATAGATAATGAAGATATATGAGAATCTTATAATGAATCCTTAAAAAATATTATGGGTGTAACACATATAAAATTACAAAACCATATCATTCCGTCATAATTAAGGATAATCTTAGAAAAATTTCTCAACCTATTTTGAGGCACTATATTATCCTTATTCTTCTCTTTAATTATCAATTTTATAGATTGTTGAACATTTATTTATGAAAGATAATATTTATTCCCTTCATTTAGGATATCTATATCTATAATTTGAAAATATAAAAATATTGGATATTTTTTCTCATCATGGTTAAGAAATCATGATTGCTTTGACTGAAATCATCAGTTACCTTGTTCTCTTTCCAAGGGTGGTAATATATTGAACATTTATAATATTTAATCATCTCCAGCCATCTCTTATAGTACAGGTTCCACTCCTTCTATGTGCATATATACATTAATATTTTTGGATTAGTATTTATATTACAATTTTCCAAGTAAAGACAATACTTCTATATCTATAATGGAAAAATTACCACAACTGACTAAAAATCATGAGTTGGGTAACTATTCTAATTAACAATCAATTATCATGAAGCATAAGATATAACCATGTAATTCAATATAATAACACATCCCAATACCTTATTTGATGCATCACTAAAAATTATATACCCATATCCACTATAGGTTAATGTTAGCACGGGTCTGTTGAAAAATATTCTCTTCAATTCCTTTAAATTTTCATTGCATTCATTTGTCTAATGGAACTTGGCTCCCTTTAGAGTTAACATGGTGAGTGGATTATATATTCATGAGAAATTCTCAAATTTTTTTTTGATATTATACATCTAAATGAAGAAAACATTGGATCTTGACCATTATGGTTGGTTTGGGTGAACATTCCATAGCCTTCATCTTTGATATATCCATTGATATACCCTCTCATGATATTATATGTCCTAAAAATGAAACATTTCGTATAAATAATTCACACTTTGTTAATTTCTCATACACATTCTCCTTTATTATGGCCTCCAGTGTAATTCTCATATGATCCTCATATTATTATTTTCTCTTTGAATAAATATGAATATCATCTATAATGACTACCACATACGGATCAAGCTAATCTCAATATAATATATTCATTAAATTAATAAATATATAAGGGGTATTAGTAAGATCGAATTTTATTAATGAATACGCGTAGTGTCCAAACCTTGTATGTAATTTGGTATTGGGTATATCCAGCTTCTTGACCCTCATATGATGATATAATGAATGAATATCAATATTGTAAAAGTATTGAGCTCGACACAATTTGTCAAACATGTCATCAAATTGGGGTAAATAAAACTAGTTCTTAATTTTGATCTTTTTCAACTCCCAATAATCAATACAAGGTCACATCAATCCATTTTTTTATTGATAAAGGGAATTGGTGAAACCCCAGGTGACATACATGGATAAATAAAAACCTTTTCATGATTCTCCTAGAGTTTCTTCATTAATTCATGCAACTAGACTTGGATCATCTTATTATGAGATATTGAAATTGTTGTGGCACCAAGCATGAGTTCTATTTAAAAATCAACTTCACGATATAGTATAAGTCTAGGGAAATATTCTATAAATACATTAACAATATCTCTCAAATAGGAATACCATCGATTTTATGTTTCTGCAAAACCATCTATGATAAACTCCCCTTTTAAATAAGATTCAAAACCCATACAGTGGATTCTATTTCCTTCAGAATTTAAAATTTATTATATCACTGCTAGATGATAATATGATGGATTTGAATATCATATTTGACTTCACTTCTATAAAAATTTATTTTTAATTTATGTAGATAAATCTAACCCATGTCTAATATAACATCAAATTCATCAAGATAGAGAATAACAAAATTTTCAGGAATTCCATTCCTAAAAACTTCAATTAGAGAAGAATAACATAATTGAGATGATATAACCATTATAATATAGGGTTTTACATATAATTATACATCTTATCATTGAGGTTCTAATTTGATACCCTTAGAAAATTATTCATATAAAAATGAGTGGGTATATAGAGATTCAAATATGACATTAGTAGTTCTACAGTGGATGGTTGTTTCACCATTCACCATGTCATTATCAGACCCCTTATCAGAAATTATAAACACATGATATTTCTTATTTTCCAATATATTTATTGTTTTCTTATTTAAATCATCATCCTTGACCATTAAATTTGGTAATGGGTTTTAATTTTTCCAATACTTCATGAATTTGAAACACAATAGTGGAGGTGGTGTATTCCACGGAGCTTTCACTCTATTCAAATAATTAATAATCTTCTTCCCATCACTTTATAATTTTATTTTCCTATGATCTTCCCTTACACACTAAAAGTATTTAATAGTCCCAAAAACATATTTTACTCTATGTGTCATTCAAAACATCAAGCATGAAGGAAATATCATCTTCTTCTACTCATGGTTATTAGTGTTTCACATGATATAAATCTTTCTTTTCATTTCAAAATTAGGCGATTAGTGAGTAATGATAATCTACATTTCCTCCTTGAGAGAATATTGAAGGATTTAAGCATAGATATTAAAGACCATTATAGATAATTCCCTTAGAAAAATTTATTTTAAAGCACTAATGAATCGATCAAGTTTAAATTCAGTTTGGATGATAATACCAGAAGCATACCTTAAAAGGATAGTATAAGTATCCTCATATATACTAATGGATTCATCATCCTTTTTCTTTATATCACATAATTCCTTCTCTATTTTCAAAAAAAAATCCATGTCATGTATTTTTTGAGACAATAATATCTAAAACTCATCCCACTCAAGAGAGTTAATTTCAACTTGTATTCTTATATTCGTGAGGAGATTCCACCATTGATATGCTTCAACATCCAAGAAATAGACAACCAAAATGACTTTTTTCATGTAACTAATGATGGAGAATGTAAAATATCCTTTTAGTGGTACTGATTTTTTTTAACAACAAGTGGATTAGTGGAATCACTAAAAGATTGAATATATTTCCTCATGAAGAACTCAAAATAATTTTGTTCCCTCCTTTTATCATTTGGATGTTCATAATTATTCATAGATTTAGAATGTTGATATTACATAACAATGCAATTTTTCATTCCAGTTCGAAGGAAATTTTTCCCCTCAGGGAGAAAATCAATGTATTATTTTAACTATTAAACGTTAACAAGGTCCCTAGGTGTTTCAACTGTTGACTAAAACAAAATCGAATAATTTTATCAATAATCATAGTGGGAAAATAAATATTCATGAACAATCATTTATTGGATGTCTAAATCAAGACACCTTCTATTAAATCCATGAAAGAAAGGGTTTATACTACATTATTCATGGTCATCATATATCAAAATCCTTTATGATTGTTCATAAATAAAATATATCTGAACCAAATAATATCCCTTGAGAGTGTCAAACTTTGTGTACAATAAGACACATTACCCTGAACTATATAACGCTTGAGTCGAGCTCGACATGTCATCTTTAGAGTTATTAACCCTAATAAAGTCTATGTTAGAACAGTGTCCACTTATAGTAACCAGAAAAGGATATATTTATAGGTAAACCACATAATCTCTTATTTAACAAAACAATAGGATATTTCCCTATAATTTTTCTTATCCTGAGGGTTCTCACTAAATTTTTCTCATCCCAGTTTCTAAATGATAACTAAACCTATACTATGATACCAACTTTAATGACCTAGTATATATATATATATATTACATATTTTTTATGAACACTCATTACATTACACAAACACATACCTAAGGATTATAATAGTACATTGGCTTTGGATACATGGAAACATATAAATTGATTAATAAGAGTTATACATCATCTCCCACTTAGTTCCTCATTTATAGAACACTTCATAAACATATTAATCATGATACCTATCATCATAACATAGGGAAATGAAATATAAGAAGGGTTGAGATCATATGATCATTATGATAAAAATGGAAATATATAAACCTAACATGAGTATAAGGGTAAAAGAAAATTAAAATAACATATGAAAACACTACCAAACAAATCAAATATTAAAATCTTGATCCATAGAATAAAAATTGTCATTTATTAAGACAATAATAATAATGAAATCCAAGAAAAATATTCGTGAGAGGATAACATCGATATAATACAGGGAATTATAGCATACAGATAAGCATAAAAAAGTCATTTCCATAGTAGTCAAGGCTCATTTCCAAAACCATCGTAGTGGTAATGGTTCACTTTCTAGATAATCATAGTGGAAAAATCCCATAATGAACTAGGTTCACTCTCTATTGTATTCTTATTTATCACATGAGATATAAATCTTTTCTCAATGCATTAAAGGGAGATATAGGGTCTACCTATCACATAATGAAAACTTTTTAAATGTGTGACACAATATTATAACACATTCATCATATAAGTACCCATGAAAAAAAATGGTTTCATAATCATTATATAATAAAGTGACCCATAGAAAAGAAATGGGTTTTATATGAATTTCATCATAGCATAACTCATGGAAAAGAAATGGGTTTCTTAAATATTACACTATCATAATCAGAAACCATCCATATAAAGAATATATATGGGACAACTAGATCATATGACCAATATTACATAATAAATCATAAATATTATTGTCATTGGTAAATATAAATTCCATAAAAAATCATTAAAACATTAATGTGGAAAATATTATTTCAATTTTTAAACACATATTAATTTTTTTTAAATCCATAATATTAAAGAAAAAATATTATTTGGAAAAAATCATAGAAACTGAAATTGAATCTTGAAAACATTTTGTGGTCATCATGGTAGAAAGTTTTCATAATGTCGTACACTTTGAATCAATTCTCCCTTTTACATTTTCGGTAAAATTCAAAACAACCATGTTTATAAAATGAAGAGAAATTTATTTTTAAATAATTTTTTTGAAAAATAAAACAGGGGTAAAAATGAATTTAAACAATCATATGAAATTTTGAAAAACTTATTTAATTCTTTTTTTGAAGAAAAAAATATAGAAGAAAATTAATTTTTGATCGAAGAGAGAAATCAATATTATTTTTCTTAAAAACAATCTTTTGAAATATTGAGTACATAAAAAGAGTAAATTGAAGAGAAAAATATTAACTCAAAAAAAATATACATATTAGAAGTAAATTCAGGATTTTATTAAGTTATCAATCATAATAGTTCATCATCACAAGCATGAACATAAAAAATAAGGATAAACGATGAGATTTTATCATAAAACCCTTACCACATTTGAAAAATTAAACCATATGACCCTTGAAAGAATAAAATTAAATTAAAAATAATATATAATAAAAAAATCACAATATTACATGTCAATAGAGCACTATATATTCCTCATAAAATAATATAGGTGCATAACGAAACATTTGTATCAAGGAAGGACAAATGGGCGGTGGGGAATCTCGTACATTAAATCTCGACATATTTTATACACATTAAAACTTCATATATAATACATATGACTTTACTATAAAAATATTACATAACCATAGTCTTATTTATCATACCATGTATGATTTACTAACAGCTTTTTATTACCTGATTATAAACAATTCCTTGTTAAAATCATGTTTTGGGTAATAACTTCTTCATTCTTCATGTATATTTTGGATTGTTATTTTTGATTCTTTTAATTTGAACATGGTTAAAACATTTCCAAAATTTTAACCATGATTTAAATAATATATTTATTTAATGAAAATTTATTTATATTAATCCTTTAATTTTAGAAATAGAAAATGAGTTAAACCATTCAAGGAGAGTGATATTTGTATGAACACATAAAAAATGATTCCATTTTCTCAATACATCTAAATAATGGTAGGTAAATAATATTTCCCTATTAAGAGTCATTAGAATTAAATATATTTTACATATATTAATTAAATTTATCATTTTTTACCATGGATATAAATTGTTAGTGTAAAATAAATCACATCACTTCGCGATGCAATAATACGCTGTATACACGACCGTTGTTATCATTTATTCAATGGATGGTAAGGTAAGAAATAATATGATATATATATATATATATATTAAAACATGATTAATATTTAGTTTAATATTATATATAAATTTCAAATTAATCTATGTTACCTTCCATGTAAAGCGTTACTGAAAAAAAATCATATCACTTCATGAGGCGATTGTACGTCAAACACATGAATGACGTTATCAATTATTCTATGGATTGTGAGGTAAGAAATTTTATTATATAATTATTTTATATAATTATTAATATGTCATTAATATAATACATAAAATTAAAATAATCCTTATAACCTTCCTTGTAAAGCATAAGTGAAAAACAAATCACATCGCTTCATGAGATTATAGTCCACCGTCAAAATGAGGGACGTTAACGTATTCCCTACGGAATGGAAAATAAAAATGTATATGTAATATTATAATTCCATAATTATAATTATATGATAAATATCATATATATAAATATATACATTATTATATCCATTCATAATATTTGGTGATTAAAAATGAATTATTTCGTTTTGTGAGCTATTAGTTCGACAAATGCACAATCAAATTATTAATTTATAGTTTGAGGAAGGAGGAGATGGTTTTACCTCATTATCTTCAATTATAAAAAATAAAAGTTAATTAAAGTTATTAAATTCATTATATCATCATAGTTTAAAGAAATTAATGGATTTATAAGGTGATATATAATAAAATACTCAGTTAAGGATGTTGCCTCTTCATTACACAACTTCTTTACGTTTTCACCAAAATTATTTCTATGATCAATTTATGATCAATAAAAGATTATAGTTTGAGTAGATGGAATTAATATTGTTATTTTTGTAGGTATTATCCAAACCAAATTTTCTTTCGGAGTGTGAATAGGATAGGAGATGAGGTAGCCTTTTATAAGCGGGGGAGAGACACGTTTGGATTATTTGAAAAGAATAAAGTGTACCCACAATATCCACATGCCAAAAGGATCCAAAATGGTTAATTATAAAATAATAGGGGTTATAATTACTAAATATGTCCATAAAATATACATTATAGTAGTTTATATGTAATTTTACCTTTTATATTTTCAGTTAACCCCCGGTAATATTGTTTTAACCTTAACCGTGGTAAATAATTTTTATTATTTTCACTATTCACTATGGTAAAAAAACAAAGATAAAATTTTATGTAATATTTATTATACTAAATACATATATGTAATATTTTTCCCAAATTTAATTCATTAATATGGAATAATTTAATTTAAAATTAAACATACAAATGCACCAAAAAAAGTGGTTTTCCCAAGAGAAAAGTTTCAAAAGGTTAAAAGCTTTTATATCATTATTCAATATGAATTTAAAGGACATATATTGGTTTAATTATAATATTATATAACTAATATTACATTTAAAACAATTTTTAAACAATATTAAAACTTATAAATTCATTAAACAAAAAGGTAGTTTTCATTAAAAACCAATAGTTTCACTATTCATCCATAACGTATTCTTTTAAAAAAATATTAAAGATTTTATGTAAGGTAATTTTTAAATTTTTAT
Organism: Viscum album; assembly: GCA_963277665.1. Taxonomy (NCBI): domain Eukaryota; kingdom Viridiplantae; phylum Streptophyta; class Magnoliopsida; order Santalales; family Viscaceae; genus Viscum; species Viscum album. The sequence goes on along the minus strand of OY728151.1, from coordinate 392,359,623 downwards.
TCAAAAAATAATGCTAATTTTGTCATATAAACTTTCTATGTTTTTCAAAATAACATTTATATTTTGTTCACAAAAAGCTATATAAAATTTTTTTTATAAAATCATATTTTTTATATATTTAAATGAATTTCAATAACATAATTTCTTTTTTATGATAAATTTTTATTTATAAAAAACAATTATAATCAATATTTTTATTTTTTTTATTTTTATTCATACAATCATTTTTAATGGATAGTTCATAATAGCCATGCTAGATTGTAATATAAATAGTATATTGCATCTTGTTTTAACTTAGTGTTTCATGTAGTGAAACTTATCAAAAAAATTCTTAAAATATTAGGGTGATATTAAAATTAATTTAATTTATTAAAAATAAATTTATATATTTTTTTAAATAAAATAATATAAAAAAAATAAATAATAATAATTTTTGTATTGTTGTTAAAAATATTATTTTTAATTCATTATATTAAATTATATACCGATTGGATTTAAATGTAAATTATAGATATAAATATATATATTAAATATATATATACAATGACTATGTTTCCAACGGTAATATATGTTTAATAATAATTATACATTCCTACATATTTCCCCATATACTTCACTAAATTTTATTCATCTTATTCATTTACTTTACTCCATTCATGTATATTATATTTCTAATTATTTTCTTTATTTAAACAGTTTTATTGGAAGTTATGATCTTTATGGTGAACCATGAGTATAAAATTTTTGGTTCATGGTATTTATATGATATGTAAACATACTCTACTTATATTTTTTAGTGTTTTTTCCTATAACAACTACATAATTTGTTAGTGTTAATATTTCATTATAATATTTTTTCCAAATAAAATATACCATACTTAATTTTAGTTTGATGTTTTGTATATGAAAATACATTATACTTATTGGTTTTATTTAAAGTAGATTACATACGTAAATATAGGAAATTACACTATCATCCATTTAAATAAATTGAATTCTAATAATTTTAATTTTATCTTAATTTTTTTGTATCATGACATAGTAATAAAATATGATGTATATTATATCAGGATATTTAATTACTAATTCACTACAAGAAAACATAGAATTTCCTAATTAAATATTTTATAAACAATGTATTTATCATTATAAGGATTATACCTTTGAATGAGTTTCTAAAAAAATAGCTTGATACCTTAGAGATAATTTCCAGATGAGGCTCGATAGATTTGTCTTCCTCTTAATTAATATTAGGAATAAATTTACCATCAAGGTAAAAAGATGATAAAATATATTTATTTGATTTCTTTCCATTCCATAATCACACTTTTTTCCTTTAGTTTTGTTTTTTAGTAGTTTTTTATCTTTTTTTATCTCACTCTCTAATTGATAAATAACAATGATGAATTTTTCATGCATGAAGAACAAACATTAACTTTTAATAGATCATACAATCCACAATATGGAGGAAAAGTTATTTTCCATATTTCTAAAAAATTAAAAAAACTAAAATGGCTAGAATAATTGAAGACAATACATAATATGACTAAAACATCATTTTAATAAATAGTGAATTAATCTATAAAATTATATAATTACAACCCAATGTTCTTAAATCATTTGACAAATAATTAAATTCTATAATTCATTAAAATATGGTTGACTAAATTCAAAATCTAAAAATACAAAATATTTGATCATATATTCATCCAAAATCAACATTAAATTTATCTCTAAATAACATTATCCACTCATTATCACATACCAAAAATTTATATTACATGGTTACATATTCTTATGAATATAAAAATCATTTGAAAAAATAAATAGATTCTCCATTATATAAAACATAGAAAATAATATATTATTCAATATGTTTACTTGATATTTATTCCTCAAACAATATCATCCACTTATATAGTAGTAAATATATACCATAATACTGAATTATGGTAAATATATCCTTGAATTAATTTGACTTAAAATTAAATTTCAATCCTAAAGCTTATAAATACAATCCAAAAAAATATGATAAACTTTTTTCTCCCCAAATAACCATCTTTAATGTGACTTAATTTCACCTACTAACCTAATGGATATCTATACCATGAAATTGTATCTAGAAATAGAATTATTCTAAAATAATCACCACACAAAATTTCATACTAAACCCATGGGTTAGATTAAAGTTAATCATGTATCCTCATAAATTTTACCCAAATACTATTTAATAACTTTAAAATCTACCCACATAGGACTTAAAAAAAATATTTATATATTTTAACATAAAATAAATCATAAACTTATAACCCTTAAATTATATATAATTTATAACATCTTAATCTCTAAAGTATTATAAACCCTACTCTGATACCAACTATATTAGACATGACCCATACACCCAGATATTGTTCTAATAACATAATCATTACATAATGGTTTTGATACCAACTAAAGAGACCCATTTTTTACAATACATAATTAAAAAACCAAATAAATGATTGATTCACTTACATACCCAAGTCATTTTTGGTTTTAATATTTAGCGTGTTTTGAAAATCATTACATAACCAACCCCATACCTTTTTCACTCAGTGATCATTTTTTCCATTATACCTAGATTTTATTATTCCATAATAAGAATTCAAAAACTCTAAAAAAATTCACCACACATTATACCCTTATATATATATCACATCTATTATTATACATAATAGCCTAGGGAAATACAAACATAATAAATGGTGATCTCCTATTCTATGTAAAAGAAATCATAAATTAGAAGTTATCATGAATATATAAGGCATGAACAATATGGATGTTTGGAAACCAATACATATTCCACTATATAAATAACTTGGGCATAAAATTCATATATGGATAATATCAGTGTAGTAATCACATGGTAAATAATAATTGATCTCGTAATGATGGAATTTATAATGATGGACATCATAATATTACCATAGTGGTTGTGTTCTAAGACATCATAAACATACAATCAAGTCCTTGTTCCAAGAAATGATAAATATTTAGGTAGAAATACATGGATTACCCATTATAGATTGTCTCATGATACCTATTGATACCTAAAGGGGGTATAAAAGTCCCTTAACATTACATACACATTTCCAATACATTCCTCAAATATTTAATGATCAATACAATACATAATCATTATAAATTAACAAAAAATAAATATTTTATTAAATCAAATATATTGAATTTCAATACTCTCGGGTATATAATGTGACGACCCAGACATGGATGTCACTTAATGAGTGCCTCGATCCCAGTGGACCACATGGCCTCAAGATCATCTTACCAAAAACCAGAGGCTTACAAATAGCAGCGAGGGCCTAGGGTGTGTCAGTGGGAAGACTATTCCCTCATTAAAAGAGTATTTCACAACAAAAGGAATATAAAGTAATAGTAAATAGAAAAAGTAATATAAATAAATAGTGCAAGAAAATTGATGCAATAGATAAATGAGAATAAAAATAATTGTATCAACTAGAAATGAAATGATGTAATGTCATGTCACTATAAAAATAGAAAACATGGATTCAAGACAATAGGAATAACATTTTCCACAAATTAAAAGAAAACAAAGACTACTCCAGGCATCCCGAAATCCATCTCAGTCATTTGCTGTCAAGATCCATCCTAACAGAACACAATCAAGTATTGAAAGCTGTATTCTTCCCTTTATCAATACCTCTAACCATGTAATCTACTCCAATTACCCTGCGACATCTGGATAGGCTATGAGATAAATCTCAGTGGGCCCCAACCAACGGATCCTTAACATTTGACCCATGTAATGGAATATAGCAGTGTTTAGGCATGAATATATAAAGTAAATAAATAAATACAATATAACTAAATACCCATATACCTACATAATCCCTTGGATGGTGTCTGAACATATAACCAGTTCATAATTAAGGAATTACCATTTAATGTTAATATGTCATGTGAGGCATAGACAACACTGACATCACCACATGATAGTAGAAGTAGTGAAGGTCCCACGATGTAACGAGGAAACCTCAAAATGATATCAAGTGAGGGAGTTCCATGGTAATAACCAAGGTAACATAATTCTCATGAAACACTAAACTAATAGTATATGAGTCTAGATAAGGGTTAAGAGGGTAATCCAAGGAGAGTAATCCAATCCATTCCACAATAAGGCACCTACTTACTCCAAGGTGATCAACCAAGGTAAAATGAGGCTATGAATAGATAGGGCCCTAGGGGATTTGACCATGGTACCTACTAGTCAATGTTGGATCCAAGGAGTGTATCTAAGGTGTCCTATAATAAAGAAAGGGATCCTACGATAGTATATAAGGCATCCAAGGAATAAACAAGAACTAGAGTCTAGGTGGTTATCTACCTAAGAAAATGATATCCTTGAATTGGAATGGGGTTCCTAAGACCCAAGGTATTCTCCTATTAGAATCCAAGGCGAGCCCAATTCAGATAATTCCAATTATGTATTGAAATCATTGAGTAATTCATTTTGATCCAAGTATTTCCTTCCATTAGTCTGGATAGTTCAAGTAGAGTTACAACCATTTTTTTATTGGTACATGCCTTGTATTCCATTACTGTTGTTTTTTCAACTAACATTGCAAGAATTTAATCACGTATTAGTTAAGCATTAAGTCATATTAAATTTTCCATTTTCACACTGCCACCTTCCAGCAACATGGAAAGAGTTGATATGGACATGTAACCTTTATTCAATCTATTTTAATAAGGTGTTGTTATAAACATAGTGTACTTACAATTCCACATTTCACATTTAATAATCAATTTGAATCCACTTTCCTAAGGTGGGTCATGTGGTGATCATACATGGTTCATTCCATTACTCAATTTGCATTAATAACAAACCATTTTTTATAGGAAGTCTCACCATTTGGAAGGGAACACTGAACTATGGCTCAAATGTTCCAAAACACTAAAAAATAAATTATGGCATAACCTTCGACATGCGACAGATTGATTTGATTCGTAGATGTAACCACTAAGAACTAATCAAAAATTTTGAAAGAGCATTACTATACTATTTTTTCATGTATATTCATGGTATGTATATTTAAGAAACGGTCCACAATGGAATCAGCAGGCCCCACACAAATATTCCAAAATCAATGATCTTTAGGGATGAGTTATATACCACCCACCTTATTGTTGTACAATCCTTATCCTCTAGTATTAGCCATTTATTTGCCTCATATCAGAGTAGATTTAAGAAAAGGTGAAAAACTCTCACATGGAGATATCTAGGCCAAGAGAAAAAAAGAAGAAGAATAGATAAAGAGGACTCGAGTACTTATCATTGCACATCTAACATGGCGATCAGAAGCTCGAAAAGATGTTAGACGAAAGAGATCTCTCTATTCCATGTTTAGATCTTCAAAATTCCCCAAAATGAGAGAGAAATTGGTCAATATCTCATAAAAATGGATTAGGGAGGAAGGGGTGACTTAATTAAATCATTAAGGGAAAATGGAAATATTTCCCAAAAAATAGTTTGCGCACAGTTTTTCCACATGGTTTTTAAAACCTTGCACAAACTATAGGGGGAGACTCTGCCCAAAAGGTTTGGTATGCATGGTTTGTTAAACCATTCACAATCCATGCATGAATACCTAGGAAAAATCAGAACTCATACAGTTAGGTCACACAGCCATGCGTCAACCAAGCGAGGTGGCTCTTTCCAAAAAAAAATATGGTCCACACGGTTTGCTCTAAACCATGCAAAAGGCTTGTTTTAACCAAAAAGATGGGTTCTGGGATCTGAACAAGCCCTAGATACCCTTGGAACCTTTACAAACTCATTAGGAATCTATATTAAGTCCAATGTAAATATTCAGATTGAAAATTATAGGATTCATAATTGAGTGTATAACAGGGTTCTTACTGTCTCCCCCCCCTTAAAATAACTTCCCCCCCGAGTTATCCTTCCAAGGGAAAAGAAACATTGTATAATAACAACACTATCCACTAATCATGTACATCTTGATTCCTATCCCAAGTCCAATCCCATACCCGTTCCTACTACCATAGAACCCATACAAGAGGTACATACTTTCCTCTGATAACCATCATGATTTGGTCAATGATTTATACTAGATATTCCTCAAAGGTAGCTTCGACATCTAACTCAACTTCATTGGGATCAAAGTTATGATATGTTTCATAATGATATCGGTGATGCTGTGAGACAAAATGACGCCGTGCATGGCATGGTACCTCTAAGGTAGTAGTAATCGATAGTCTTGTAGGATTGTAATAATGTGTAGATGCTCAATATACATGAGGGGGTGAATTCTATCCTTTAAAAATATTTGGAAATTTTAAAGATGATATAAACGTTTTTATTTTTTAACAAAGTTAAACAATTTAAATTCACAATACATCTTGGTTCTGAAAACATTATAGACTCCAGAAATATGGTTTTGGAAATGAACATTAAAAAAATTCATTGGCAATGATTCTACCTTAATTCATATAGAATCATTCTAATCAGAGTACATGTACAAGAATGTATAATATAGTTATATATTCCATATAATTCAAAACTCAGCAGAAAAAAAACATGAAACAACACAAGTAACAAGTATATAATCTTTTAACCCAATGATTAGGGTATCCAACAACCTTGGATAAAGGTCCCATGATTTATAGTTTCATGAATGTCTGTCCTACCCACACTAGGGTAATCCATCGATAGAAATATCGGAGTATGTCTTTATATTCCTGCAAGCCCTTGAACTTCATGGTAGTCGGCACCTCTATCTTTCTATCCCCCAAAGCCCTCGATTGTACACAACAACATTCAGAGTCGCACAAAGCAATCTAAACAAGATGTTCAGTACACCCACAACATGAGAGTCTTTCTCTACAGAAATAACTACAACAGCATGTAATATCTAGATTTGTAGAATAGTTCTTCTTTTGGTCTCATTCAAATGAGCTCATATTTATTTCATTGCTTCAGTAGTAGGATCCTTCCTTGAACGACCTTATTTTTCCTTAAATTTAGGAGGGACCTGTACACATGTCACTTAATAAACGGTTAGTTAGAAACATAATGAATGACATTATTTCTAAACTATAAAAAGGGTAAGTAAAATATGGTTTCTCAACAAAATATATTTTTCAGAGTCTAAGGAAAAACAAAGTTTAGAGTCTAAATTACATGGATATTTGGATTCTATTTTCCAAGGAATTAGGAATCATAATTCAATAGATTTTGGAGTCTGAATTAATTGTGATTCAGAACCTGAATTCTAAGTAATTTAGAGTCTGAATTCTAAGGAATTTTGATCCTGAATTCAAAAAATATCTGATGTCTGAATTCCAAGGAATTTGGAGTCTGAATTTTAAGGAATTAGGAACCTGAATTATAAGGAATCTGGAGTCTAAATTTTATAGAAATAATAATTTTAATTTCAGAGAATTCAGAATCTTAATGTCAAAGAATTTTGAATATGAATTTCATAGAATTCGGAATCTTAATTTCAGATAATTCAGAATCTAAATTATACAGAATTCCGAATCACAATTTCATAGAATTCAGAATCTAAATTTCATAGCATTTAGAATCTGAATTTCATAGAATTTGGAATCTAAATTTCATATAATTCAGAATATGAATTCAGAATATGAAAACAAAATACTTTATATCTAAGTATTTATAGGATTCCTAGGTTTTAGAAATGAAAATTAATTTTAAATTTAGTCATAAAAATAGTTAGTTTTAGTGAAACTAAATCATGGACAATGAAAAAATAATATAAGAGTAAATTTTCAATGGGATGGAAAAATTTCCTTATTAAGAAAAATTGTCAGAGAAATAAAATTTCCCTTGAGATAGAGTGTTTGTGATTTTCAAAACAAAAAGGAATGGAAAAGTCATAAGGACACCTTATTGACTCAACAATCTCCCCCTTTTGGAAAGCAGAAACATCTTAATAAAAAGAATCCAAGGACATAGAAATTTTAGGGACATGAAAATAAAAACTTTTCTCCCTTTACTAATGGATCATAGTGAATACGACTAACTCCCCCTTAGGCTTTGGAATCACTAAGGATCATATTATTGATATCTTGAAGGATATTTTTCGTTTTCTTGCATTAAAAAAACATCATTGATAAGAATAACCCTCTAGATGAACTCCCCCTTAAATAGATAATTATCTTCTTTAAATTGAATTATTTTTAGCATTCCTTTCTCCCCCTTTGTTATTTTCAAAAAAACAATAGAGTGAATGGAAAAAATATACTTGAAACCTTAGTTCTAAACAACCAAAAGTATGGAGAACAAAAAAAAATTCATTATGAATAGAAGTATTTGAAAAATGAATAAAAACCACAAAATAATAGATTGTAATGAAATTATCCCTCTTTCTCTTTCAGAGACAAATTCTTCACAGTAGTACCTAGCTTCTTGATCACTTTTTGGAATTCTTCTCTTTGCTTAAGCAACTGATCCTAGTCTTCGCTTTTCTTCTATAAGGCTTGAATTTTCTCTTCCTAAGCCTTAAGAATGACCGCTTCATCATTCAAGAGTTCTTCTTTCTTAATAATCTTTTCTTCAATATCCATTTTAAGATCTCTTTTCCTTTTCAAATTCGTGGCCACAGAGTTATGCTTTCCATTTAAATCTTTAACTTCCTACTCCTGAGTAGTCTCTTCAAGACATAACTTTTCCATAAAACAATTTGAAAGATCTTCAATCTTACCATATTTGGTATCAAAATCATCCTTTACTTTATCATGGAATTCATCAAAAAACTTCATTTTTTCAATAATCTTCTTTGACCAATTTTTTTATTTTCTTGCACGATCTTTTATGTTCCTCAGAAAAAATGAGGAATGTATTAAAATCTACCTATAGTGAAACACATTTATCCATCACCATGGAAACTAATTCTAACATCTATTTTATGGTATGTTAAATCATGTGACACCAAGAATCTATGATTTAAAATAACGGAATTGTATTAACTTACTTTTTTATTGACTGGATAAAAAAAATCATTTCCAAGTGAAGATGTTTTTGAATCTGAATGTTTTGATGGTGAGGACTTTTTTTCTATATCCTTAGCTTTCCTCTTTGACGAGGCACCAACATCATTATTCTTCACTATGGTTTTACTTGGTGTGTCTACAACCACCTGCTTTCCCTTATCTGATCTCAAAATTATATCTTCTTCTTTAGAAGATTCATGCTCACTATCAGATAGCTGAACAATATTTTATTCCTCAACGTCTTTTTTCTCTACAATAGCCACTAAATCTTCCGGATGAATAAAATCATGATTACTAGTTTCATCATCTATTGTCTTATTCGCTTCTTCTTCGCCATTCTCATATTTTCTCAATGTGGCAATTTTTTAGGATTCATCTTGGGAAGTCCGGATTGATAATTTCACAGATTGACTTTCCTTCTCATGATAGTCTTAAACTTAATTTATAACATCATTAGATTCATTACCTTCTTCTTCCATCTCCTCTTCTTATTCTATTTCTTCTTCCACTTCCTGAGCAATTTATTCTTCTTAATGTGATTTCGGAACAACCACTTTCTTTCCCAGAGTCTCTGGTAATGGTTTTGTCAAAAAAGATACTGGTACCAGAATTTGTTTAGAGGCTCAATTAGTAGCCTTGAGAAGGAATTAATTGACTTCTACTTCCAACAATTTGTTCCTTTTATTCTTTTATTATTGTTCCATTTCATGATTCTTAGTAACCTTTTCCTTCTATGATTTTTCTTCAACATGGTCCAAAACAGAATGAGGTTCCCCTTTCTTTCAGTTCTTCTTATCTTCTCTCCACATAGCCACAAATTCATTAGGATATGATTTTTTATTATTTGGATTTGGAGGGGTTGACTGAGATTTCGTAACCATAAGAGTTTTCTCTTCTGGCCCCTTAGCCTTTCTCTTCCTTCCTCATTTTATATGTTTCAGGTACTTCCGGCATCATTGACAATGATTCCAACTCATCTTTATAAAGGTCATAGAATTGTCGGGATTCACTAGAAAATCCAATTTCTATTCTCCTAAATGTGTCATTACTCAGTAACATGACTTTTTAATTTCTCAACTTGGATCTTCATTGTATTTTGAATGACTGAAGAAAACAAACCATGATCTTTGAAAGAATGGCCGGATACATTATAATATGAGACTTCAGATTTCCATTCTTGATATTTTCAATCATTACCCAGATTTACTTAACTATGTTTATCTTCAATAGATTCACCAAGAAATCCAAAATATAAATGTCACTCTTCTTCAAGGTATCCTAATACCCTTTCCTCAGAAATATAAATCCTTGAACTCATAATTCTAGAATATTCCTATTTTTAGAAAGTTGAATGATCTTAGAATTCTTTACTCCTTTCCAGCCAATATATTTTATTGACTTCTCCTTATTAAATTATCTCGATTCATCAGGTAACTTTTGGGTACAAAAATCTTCTTCCCCTTCATAAGGGATTCCAATCAAACTCGTTGATTTTCTGTATGAAAGAGAATAGGTTTTTCTATAACACTTTAAAGAAAATTTATCTTTCCCTCCTTATTTGAAAAATCTAACTGATTCATAAAACTCCACCATAAACATCAGATACATCGAATCTTGTTCCTTCAGCTTCAAAATACAATGTCTCTTCTATCCATTCAGTTAAATGTTTTTGGAATCAATATAATCATACTTTTCGAGGAATTTTTGACCAACTATCCTCTCTCAGTATATCGTCCATTCAAAGAATTCCTTCACTGTTGACATTTATTTTTGAGGAGATGCTTTAGCAGAAATCCAGAACTGATAAACTTTTGAAGATTTAGAATGGACTTAAAATATAGAGGCAGAGTTTTAGCATGAAAAATCTTGAAAAAATGATGTGGGACAACCCTCAGGGGGGGATTTATATAAGAGATTCAGGTAACTCTTCAACTTTCATGGTTGATCCAACGGTTGAAAAAACTTATGATCAAATATGATGGTTGAGATGATAACCGAAGATGGATTTTAATATATTCCGATATTTTGAGGTTTTTTATGAAAAACATTCGGATTTAAGGAAAAAAAATGAATTCCAAAAATTTTAAATAGAAAGAAAATACCAAATATTAAAAGATGATTCTGAAAACATAAAAAAGAAATCATACCTTCTGAATTGTTAGGAAAATTATTCATAATGAGGTAAAATTCATCTTGAATATCTTTAGTGTATGAAAATTTTATTTTATCAACTTTATTGTCTATGAAAAATTTTGACTAAGAAAAATTTGACTATGAAAAATTTTGACTATGAAAAATTTTTAACTATGGAAATATTTTGTCTATTAAAAATTATGAAAAATAATAAAATGTACACCCCCTATAAAAATGAGTTTCTTACTATAAAGAGATAGGTTTCAACAAGGAGTTAATATGGAAGATTACCTTATAGTTATCATTAATAACATCTGTTTAATGTATTCAAATCTATCGGAGGGTAATTATTTTGTGAAAATAATATCAACTTGATCTTGAGTTCCAATAAAATGAAGAATGATATCTCCTTTTAGTTTGTGATCCCTAAGAAATTAATGCCTAATATCTATGTGTTTTTCATGGGAGTGATGTGAAGGGTTTTTAATTAAGGAAACAGCTATATTATTATCACACATTATTTTTGTTTTGGTAAAAATTATACCATAGTCTGTGAGTGTGTGTTGCATCCACAACACTTGAGTAGAATAACTTACAGATGCTACATATTCATCTTCAGTAGTGGAAAGTGCTATTGAGTGTTGTTTTCTTCATGACCAAGAAACTAATTAATCTCTTAATAAATGGTAAGTTTTGGATGTACTTTTCCTATCCATTCTATATCCACCAAATTCATCATCTGAAAAACTTTTCAAAAAAATCATTTCCAGAAGTATAAAAGTGTTCTAAATCCATGGTTCCCTTTAAGTAGAAAATATTACCTTTCATTGCCTTTAAATGAGATTCATTAGGATTGGATTGATATCTAGAACATAAACATACTGAAAAAATTAATTCTGGATGACTAGTTGTTATGTTTAGTAAACATCCTATCATACCTCTAAATGATTTTTGATCAACTGGTTTCCCAGCATCAGCAAGATCATGTGAATTTTAGGTACCAATGGGAGTACTTATACTCTTAGTGTTGTCATATCCATACTTTTTAAGAATATATTTAATATACTTATGTGGTGATATATAGATTCCTTCCAATTTTTGAGAAATTTGAAATCCCAGGAATAATGTTAACTCATACATCATACTTATTTCAAACATAGATTTCATTAGATCTTCAAAGGAATCAATTAATGTTTGTTGAGTTAAACCAAATATAATTTCATCAACATAAATTTGAACAATAAAAACAATTTTCTTATATTTCTTTATAAAGAGTGTTGTATTAGCATTTCCCTTATCATAATTGTTTTTAAGAAAAAAAATTGTAGGTTTATAATACCAAGATATAAGGGTTTGTTTACGTCTATATAAAACTTTTGAAAGTTTGAAAACATGTTCAGGATGTTTTTTATCTTCAAAAATAGGAGTTTGTTCAAAAAAAACATCTTTTTGAACAAAAACATTAAGGAAAGAAAATTTAACATCCATTTTAAAAAGTATAAAATTTAAGAATGCTGCAATGTCAAGTAAAATAAGAATAAATTCAAGTCTAGCCACTGGAGCCTAGGTGTCTTCATAGTATATTACTTCTTGATTATTATAGAATTTAGCAACTAATCTATATTTATTTATTACTGTGATTCCATTTTCCTCGCACTTATTTCTGAATACCCATTTTACTCCAATAATAGAAGTTTCCTTAGATCATTTAGCCAAGGTCGAGACATTTTTCTTTTTGAATACATTTATATCATCTTTCATAACATTTATCCAATCATCATCACCTAAATCTTCCTCAGTGCTTTTAGGTTATATTTGAGAATAAAATTCTTGATGTTCTACTTCATTTCTTAAGGAACTTCTAGTATTTACAGGTTGATTTACATCACTAATGATAATATCACTATGATGATTTTTAAGGAACAACTGATTTGGGTTTTGTAAAACTTGTTCATCAACATATGGTAGGAAGTATTCTTGGGTAAATGCTTCAGAAATATTTTCATGAACATTTTCTTAACCATAAGGATCTTCTATCTATGGATGATAATCAGTTTTTGAAAACACATCTGAATATGTAGGTTGAGGATGTTTAAAAACAAAGGGATTGGTTTCATCAAATTTAATATGTACTATTTCTTCAATAGTACAAGTATTTTATTTAAAACTTTATAAGCCTTATAGGTTGTGGAGTAGCCTAAGAAAATTCCTTCATCATATTTTAGTGCAAATTTGTGTAAATTATCTTTAGTATTCAGAATGAATACTTTGTAACCAAAAACATTGAAGTTGGAAAGTCTAGGTTTTCTACCATTCCATGACACATAATGAGTTTTATTAATAAAATTACTAATAAAAACTCTATTTATAGTGTAACAAGAATTACATACAGCTTCATCCCAAAAATGATTGGCTACCAAATATTCACTCAACATGGTTCTTGTTATTTCTTGAAGAATCGGGTTTCTTCTTTCAACAACACCATTTTTTTGATGGGTTCTCAGTGCTAAAAAGTTATGAGTAATGCCTATTCGACTAAAAAATGTTTCAAATTTGGATTTTTGAAATTCCCCACCAGGATCACTATGAATAGTTTTCAATGTATGTGTTTTCTCATTTTTTAACCTGGTCTCTAAAACTCTTGTAATAAGAAAAAGATTCAGATTTCTTTTTTAGAAAATAGTCCCATGTAAATCTTCTGAAATCATCAACATAGAAAAATACATAAAATTTTCCTCCAATGCTTCCAATTTGTGTTGGACCTAAAAGATCGATATGCACTGACTGTGACGTATCTTTGGTTTAGACTTCACCGACTAATTTAAAACTTGATTTCGGTTTCTTAACGTATTGACAAGGATCAAAAAAATTTGAAGAATCAAATAAGAGCTCAAATAGATCCTTAACTAGTATTTTCTTAGAGATTTTTTATAGGTTCGTAAGATTACTATGTCCTGGCCTTCTATCCATAACCAGGAATGATCTTCTATTACACTAAGACAAGGTAAATCTTGGATCATATGGTCTTATAATTTTAATGTGCCTACAGTCTCTTGCATATGGGAAGAAATAATAAACTCTTCCTTGGAGTTGTGAACTTAACACAAGTTATTCCTAAAATTCACAAGTTAACCTTCATCACATTATTAAATTATGCTAATAAGTCATTTCTTAATACCCTTAATAATTTAAACATTTGAAATCAAAGTTTTTCCAAGAAGAACAATATCACCTATACAAATAATTTTTCCCTGAGAATTATGTCTGAAAGTTACTTTTCCTCCCTTCATCTTGGTAATCTTTTGAAATATGTTTTTGTTACCAGTAATGTGCTAGGAACATCCACTATCCATGTACCATGTATTCATATTAGTATTATCATTACTTTCTTGAAAATAAGAATGTCAGACTTTTGGAAACCAAACATTCTTGTATCCAGAAAAAACAGAAATCAATATCTTAAGAATCCACATTTTCGTATAAAATAACGATTATGAAAACCTAAAGAATGAGATTTGTTTAGGGAACAATTTTTTCCCAATTCCCACCACACTGACACTTAGTGCAGAATTGATAACTTGGTGGGAAAAAATAATTTTTACTAAAAAATGGTTTTTAATTAGTGTACTGAATCTTGAATTATTCTTTAGAGGTCAAATTTTGGAATACATCTTGTCAAAGTATTCCTTTCCCAAGGTAAAGTTTGACAAACACTTCCTCAAGGAAAATATTTCTGACTTCAGTCTAATAACTATGTTTTTATACTAAAAAACATTAGTTTTAGCACTGGAGTTAGTCTCTAAAACATTTTTCTTGGAAATTAATTTTTTTAAATCCTTAGAAATTTTATCCTTATCAGAATTAACTTCATCAAAGGTTTTTTATACACCTTGAAAATTGTAAATTTTCTTATCAATATCTTTAGAATTATATGATACTTCTTTAGTGAGAATATAAATTCTAGAATTTTCCTTATCAATCTTTTTCATGACTTTAGAATTTTCATTCACAAGGAGCTTAAAAACCCTAGAAAATTCTTTATAAGTAGGTATACTATTATCTTCATAAGAAGAATATTCTTAATTTGAAGATTTATAATATTAACTATCACTATAATTATAATTTAAGGATACATTGGTTATGGATTCAACATTGTGTACCTTGGCCATTAAACAATGATTTTCAAAATGTAACTTGGAAAGTAAAAAAAGCTTCTACTTTTCAAAATATTAATACTATGAGGATTCATTAGAAGAGCCTCCACCACTAGCAGTCCAGGTGACATTATCTATCAAAACTATTCTATCATTAGCTTTGTATAACTTCTTTCTATTCCTCTCATAATTCTTTTCCTTTATATCATTTTTCTTAACCATAGGACAATCTGGCCTTATATACCCTGCACATTTGCATTCATGAAAAGTGTCTCTTGAGTCTTTCTTGTTCTTTATATCTTTCTTATTATATCTATATTGGAAGTCTTTCTTCCAAACAATCTTGTTCATCCTCTGATCAAGATTGGATAACTCATTCGCAGAAGATACACTTTCACTTGATTCAGATTGAATAACATCCTTCTTAGATTTAGATCTTGTAACTCTTTCAGGAGTCTTGTATTTAAAATAATTTGAAGTAGTTGTAAAAGTAACACTTCCTTTTCCATTCTTCTTCTTAATATAATCAGCATCTATCTTCATTCTAGTTTCATGTTGAAGAAGGTTTCCAAATAGCTCATCAATATAAATTTGAGTAACTTTTCAATTTTTGTTTATAGCTATACTCCTGAATTCCCATTCATTAATAATAATGTCTATGATATTGTCTATAAGAGATTCATCATATAAACCATTCGTACCCATTGATTGTAAACTTTTTACAATGGTCATGAATTGTTGTTGTACCTTATATATAGGTTCACCATAATGAAAGCAGAAACCATGATACTCAGCTCTGAGAATAGCTCTTCTTGTTTAAATGACTTTGGAAGTTACAAAGTGTGTTACTACAAGATTCATCCAAATTCTATATTCATCTTTACATGATAAAATTTGGTTGTATATATTTCTATTCATGGAACAAAGCAATGTATTTCATACCTTAATTTTCACCTCGTATTCCTCCTTTTCTAGATTAGTAAAGATTCTAAGTTCATTATCAGGAATCTTGTAATATCAAGTTAACATAATATATTTTTCTACACTACTATAATTCTTGGTAATTGTGACAGTCTATTTGCGACGGGATCCCATCGCAAATAGGCTTTAGCGACGGGGCCCCGTCTCAAATGACCCGTTGCAGAAAACGTTGTCGCAAATACGATTATTTGTGACAGGCCCGTTTCAAATAATCATATTTACAACAGGAAACATCTCTATCACAAATAAGCCTCAGATTATATGTATTATATATACATAAACATTTTCAGGATGGGCCCATCGAAAAAACTATTTGCGACGGGCTCTTGTCCCGTCGTAAAAAAATTATAAAACTTTCTATGACGGGCCCGTCACAACAAATGATTTGTGACGGGTCTACTTTCCCATAGCAAATAGGTTTTAAAAATCTTTTGTTAGACTATTTGTGATGGGGTCCCATCACAATAGGTCCCGTCGCAAAAAATAAATTAATTTTTAAAAAATAAAATTTAATAATATTGCGATTAATGAAAAAAATATACAAAGATAATAAAATATTACAAATTAAATTATATAATATTTTCACCGATATAAAAGACAGAAAGTGTAAATAATTCATATTACAATGTTAAATTCACATATTTTTAACATAAAAAATCCCTGAGGGGTCATCTTCTGGAGGACGTGGAGGAGCTGAAGGAGCTGGAAGAGAAAACTCCATCCCTAAACTACGAGTTAGATGGCACATGTACTCCATCTGCTCGTGATGCTGCTGCTGCCATCGAAGCATCTCCTCCTCATGTTGTTGCTACTAATGCTACTACCGCCAACACATTTGTTCTTGCTACTTCTGCAAAATCTCTATATGATCAGTCTGAGCTCGTAACTGCTACTGATACTGTGAGCCAGAAGATGATGCCTCTCCATGAGCTCCTCTCGAGCTGGAAGCCGACATCGCAACAATACCATAATAAGTACCAGGAGTAAAATGAGAGCTGATTCCAACTACTCTGCCCTTCTCAAATGCATACTGATTTGCCTGCATCCATGCCGCCTCATCGAAATGGTGAGCACTTGTCTGCTAGGCCATCTCGTCCTGAACCTCAGCCTGTGTCTGAAAGGTTGCAGCCTCATATGACTCCTTAAATTCCAATTTAAAATTAAAATTGTAAAAATATTTAATACAGTAAATTGTTAAACTGAAAAAATAATACTAACCACAATCTGACGCTGGTGATCACCTCTAATATCTTTAGTGGCTAGATCAATGTACATCCTCCGATAAACGTTGAACACCGTAATATCCGGATGCTCGACTACCTACAGAAATATAAAATAAACTGTTTATATTTATAGTTATATAAAATAATTTAAAAATATACTTACCAGATGCTCTTTATGTGAACTGAATGTATGACTACCAGCTCGATGCGTCACCTCCTGTGTCCCCCAGTTCTGTCATCCCACTGAATATCTCCTCTGAAATCCACCACCCAACCACTGTAAACATAATCCATCCCAAACGTGAGATAAAATGTACCATGGTCGTTGGGCTATACATGACTCATCAAATTCTATCACTCCTACTTTCTTAATGGTTGTCCTTCTCAAATTGTAAAAAAACTGGCAGAAACGGTCACACATAGAAACTTGCCATGCCATGTGGATAGTGTCGCGCATGCTATCATCGATAGGATGCCATAATCCCTACTAATAATTTATATTATCAAGTTGTTAATAAAATAAATTTCAAAATAAATATTATTTATTTACGTACCAGCCAATGATGAAACATGTCGGGTCGCACATCAACGAGAATTTGTTCCCATGTGATCCATGGCTGAGAAAAATAATTACGCAATATAGCGCTCTTCTGTCCAATAGATACATGCTGAAAAGTATGAAAAAAGAATAAATAATCAAACAATTAGTATATATATAAATAAATTAATGAAATCTAACTAAAATATACATGTTACCATATATCCATGTGCATGGATCGAAACCAATATGTGGACATCGCTTGGGGATAGGGTCAGGAATCATCAGTCGCGCAAGACCGCACCCCTCCACGTACCTCCTAAACCACCAGGAGGCTGAGGGTCAGCTGATCCCACATCCTCATCATCCGAAGGTAGCTCAGCCTCCTGCAATTCACGAAATAAATCATCATCCATCTAAAACACAAAATGATTGTTGTTAGCTGATAGTTGAAAATAACTATTATATATAGATATATATTAGTTATGATTATAACCATCATTTAACTGTTTCAATGTGCATCTTCATCCTCTTCTCCATAGCAGTCAATGTTAATGTCTTCATCTTCCTCCTCAACATCATCAATATCCATATGAGTTCCAATTTCATCATCTCTTGTCATTTAAAATTCATTTGTAACATCATTAACATCTTCATCATCATCGATCCTTAATTGTGGGCTGTCATCATCAATATTCACGTCTCTTTATGAATCAGATGGATTTTTAGTAGTCTCTTGAAAAATTTCAATTGCTTCCACTTCAGCGGAACCACATTCAGTTTGAGTAAACTAATTTTTCTGAGATTTCATTTTTATTATGCTCCAACAATCGCTCAAGTATCTTGAAGTAGCATAGTACTTTTCATAATAAATTTGATGTGCCTGTTGAGAAAGTAAAAATTGTTCATTTACTACAAGAAGACATTAATATTTAATATCAACCATTCCATGAGTCAGATGAACACACAAACCTCTTTCATTATCCCACCACCGACAATTAAACATTGTTATGTAATTTTGTCACAGATAACCCAGGTCAATAATTTCATCCAAAATGAGATAAAAGTCTACTTCAGTTTCTCTATGTTGTGATCCTCTCAAGAAAACTCCATTTTTTGTTGTTTTTTTGATTCCCTGTATGCAAGTGTATGAAATCGAAAACCATTCAACACATATGAATTATAAGATTTAACCGTTTAGGATTGTGGGTTACTCAATACACATAGTCTTTTGTCAATTTTATCAGCATATTGAGACACCTGAAAATTTTGAAAAAAAATATCAATATAATAAATAATAAACAGAATTGATATTAAACCATCAATAATTTATGTTACCAGTTTTTGAAACCACTGAGAATTTGTTTTTGCGTTCTTCAAGAGCGATAACTGTAATTTTTGGAAGTTGTTACATGATATGATTATCATAAAACCTAAAAATAAAATATGTTTAAATACTGTAAAAAAATTATTAAATAAGTGATAGAATCACGTACAGGAAAAATGATGTCATTTCTTCACAATTGAGCAGAATGTATGTATGAGCCCTATGATGTTCATCATCTGAAAGCCATTGTTCGTGAACTCCACTGAAACCATGATTTGGTTGATTCAAAACTATTAATTGATTTTCCATTTCTTCATTAACATTCCCCGCATTTCTCCCCATGCGATTCTGTTTTGAGGGATATTGAGATTCAAAATAATGAGAGCAGAAAAAATAAAT
Source organism: Viscum album (assembly GCA_963277665.1). Classification (NCBI taxonomy): domain Eukaryota; kingdom Viridiplantae; phylum Streptophyta; class Magnoliopsida; order Santalales; family Viscaceae; genus Viscum; species Viscum album. Next base: position 392,339,814 of record OY728151.1, on the reverse strand, counting down.
TTCCTCATGCAAATAAGCTTCAGCAACAGAGCCTTCAACTGATGCTTTGTTACGTATTTTTTTCTTCAATTTCTGCATGCATCTCTCGAATGGGTACATCCATAGAAACTTTACTGGACCTCCAAATCTAGCTTCATGTGGAAAATGTAATATCAGATGTTCCACTGAGTCAAAGAAAGCCGGCATAAATATTTTTTCCAGTTTACATTTAATTACAACAACATATTCTTCCAGTTTTCTTAGCTCATCGTAGTCTTTTATCTCTAGACAAATGTCTCGAAAAAAATATGATATGTCTATTATTGAATCCCAAATCAAATAATTCAACAAACCTCTGAATCCAATCATCATAAGTCTTTCCATTATAACATGACAATCATGACTTTTTAATCCAGTAATATAACCATTCTTAAGGCATCTACCCAAATTGGAAGCATAGCCATCTGGAAGTCTCTAATCTGCAATCCACTGAAAAAAATAATAAGTGAATCTCTTTAGATAGTGTATAAGTTTCTTTTGGCTTCATTAACCTCTCTGATCTGACATTTTCAAAAAATTCATGTTCTGGTCGCCTGTAAATTTGGGCAAGATCCAATCCTACCTTTACAGTATCTTTGGACTTACCTTGTGTATCCAAAACTGTATGAAGTAAATTATCAAAATAGTTTTTCTCAATATGCATAACATCCAACATGTGGTGGACCAACAAATCAGACCAATACGGAAGATTCCAAATATGCTCCGTTTTATCCAGGTATGTTCTTTCCCAAAGCCATGAATTTTTTGTTGGTTTATTGTTGGTCCAAATGTGATGGGGGTAATGAAAATACAATTGATTTTAACTATGTACCTGAGATCATCATTGGAGGTTCATCTCTTTAAATTATACCTTTCTTAAATGAGATTTGTTCCTCCAAAAAGTATGATATGTTGGAAGAAATCTACAGTGACAATCAAAATTGCATGGTTATTTTCCATTGACTAGCATAAAGGCTTTGTTTTCTTTCATACAGTAAGGACATGATTTCGGACCATATGTACTCCAACTAGATAACATTCTATATGCCGGAAAGTCACTAATCATCCACATTATTGCAGCTTTTAATTTGAAATTTTCTTTCGCAACAACATCATATGTATTAACACCATCACTCCACAATGCATTTAACACATCAATAAATGGTTTAAAATAAACGTCAATATTCTTTTTCGGATGTACTGGGATTAATAGAGTCAAAAAGATATAATTCTCCTTCATCAACATCCATGGATGAAAATTATACGGAGTTATAAAGACAGGACAACATGAATACTGACTACCCTAAGAACCAAACTGACAAAAACCGTTAGTAGAAAGACCCAATCGCACGTTTCGGGCTTCTATAGAAAAAGACGGATGCAGACGGTCAAAATGTTTCCATGAACCACCATAAGATTGATGATTCAAGCTTTTATCAATTTAAATCTTTGTTTTGTGCCATGACATCATTGACGATGTGTTTTGAGACATAAATAAACGTTGCAAACTGGGTGTAAGGGAGAAATATCTCAACTATTTTACTGGAATCGATCTAGACTCCCCTGGTTGAGCTTCTTTGTACATCGATTGTCCAAATGTGGGGCAAATATCCAATGACTCGTTTTTTCCAGAATATAAGATGCAATAATTTGGACATGCATGAATCTTCCGATAACTAAGGCCCAAATTACGAATCAGCCTCTTGCTCTCATAGTAATTTTCAGGCAACACATTTTTTTCAGGTAACAGTGTTTTAACCAAAGAAAATATCTGATCAAAATAGTTGTTTGACAATGAATTATCTGATTTAATAACCATAAATTTTTCAACCGCTTCTAATTTTCTTATCTTGAAACCAGGATATAATGCTTCCTCATCAGACCTCCACAACTCATAAAATTCGGATGGTGCCAACTCAGGAGTTAAATCAATATCATCATGAGTTTCTATTTGTTGCACAGATGGACCTGCAACATCTTGTAGTAAATTTTGAAACCGTGATGGATCTGGAATCAAGTTATTAGAATCTTCTTTGGAATTGTTTTCACCGTGTTGATACCAAAAAACATAATCTGGTCGAAAACCAAACCCCAAGAGATGTCCCCCAACTTTATCAAATGTTCCAAACATTCTCATAGCACATTTTTTTACAAGGACACTTAATTGTTCCTTCTGAAACATATTCTAGTTTTGATGATGCAAATTCTAAGAATGCTTCAACACCCTCAGTATAGACAGGATTTAAACCAGAACCATTTGGATTTCTGTTCTGATTTATCCAAGATCGATCATCTAATAATGACTGATGTCGACTTCCTTGTGCCATATTTTTCTACATAAATTATAAAATCATCACTGTTTTTGAATAGTTTGAAATTATAAAAACACTATCTGAAAAAGAAGATAAATAATTAGAACTACTTAATAATTATCATTAATTAAGGGCGACACAATTTCCAGTGGATTGACGGATACTCTTTTGTCTGACAGCTCATTTAATTGCATATTTATCACACTTATTATTGCTAATGATTTCTAATTATTTCTAATTATTTCAAATGATTCCTAATCATTCTTAATTATTGCTAATTATTACAAATTATTATAAATTATTGCTAATTGTTACTAATTATTACAATTTATTACTAATTATTACAATTTATTACTAATTATTACTAATTTAGCAATACTTATAAATACATAGAAAAAGGAAAACTGCTTGAATAATGAAAGGAAATTTGGTAATCATCATTGTGGAGATGATTACAAATTTTCCCTTCATTATCCAAACAGATTTCATTTACTAATTATTAGTAATAAAAAAATTATATTATCAATATTTACAAAAAAATATATCAAGATTATTTAAATAATAAAAAATTTATAAAATATTAAAATTATCAATATTCACAACAGACTTTGTTCTATTCTTAACATGTTCAATTCTTAATTGGTCGTCAATTGTCAAATCATGCATAATAAAAAGTTTTTGTATGTCATGTCCAATGTAACTCTATAATTGTACTTGCATGGTTGATCACCTCGCATGTAGTGTTGCAATAGGTCGACCAAAGTAATGACGTTCTTGTCTCTAAGAATAATCTCACATGACACTTCACATAGATCATTCTTCCTTAAAAATTTGAGTGGATATCATTTTTTCCCTTAAAGTTTCAAGGAAGAATGGTCTACGTAAAGGTTCATGTAAGATAATTCTTATAGATAAGAAAGGTGTGACTTGATTTGTCTGATTGCAACACTACTTGCGAGGTGATCAACCATGCAAGGACAATTATAGAGTATACATTGGACATGACTGACACAAACTTTTTATTATGCATGACCTGACAAATAGAGACCTTTTGAGATTTAAACATGTTAAGAATAGAGAAAAGTCTTCTGCGAATATTGATAATTTTAATATTTTATAAATTTTTATTATTTTAACAATATTAATATTGTTTTCTCGTAAATATTGATAATATAATTTATATTATTGCTAAGTGTTTATAAGTGTTTCTAAGTGTTTCTAAGTGTTTCTAAGTGTTTCAAAGTGTTGCTAAGTGTTGACAAGTGTTGCTAAGTGTGGCTAAGTGGTTCTAAGTGTTGCTAAGTGTTGCTAAGTGTTTCTAAGTGTTACTAAGTGTTTCTAACTGCTGCTAATTTTTTCTAACTTTTTCTCGCAGTCGCTACTAATTATTACTAATTATTACTAATTATTAATCATAATTATATTTATTACTGATTATTACTAATTATTAATAATTATTACTAATTATTACTAATTATTACTAATTATTACTAATTATATCTAATTATTACTAATTATATCTAATTATATCTAATTATATTTAATAATATCTAATAATATCTAATTATATCTAATGATATCTAATTATATCTAATTAATACTAATTAACACTAATTATATCTAATTATTACTAATTATATCTAATTATTACTAATTATATCTAATTATTACTAATTATATCTAATTATTACTAATTATATCTAATTATTACTAATTATTACTAATTATATCAAATTATTACTATTTATATCTAATTATTACTAGTTATATCTAATTATATCTAGTTATATCTAACTATATCTATTTATATCTAATTATATCTAGTTATTCCTAATTATATCAAGTTATTCTTAATTATATCAAGTTATTCCTAATTATATCTAGTTACTCCTAATTATAACTAGTTATTCCTAATTATATCTAGTTATTACTAATTATATCTAGTTATTACTAATTATATCTAGTTATTACTAATTATTACTACTTATTACTAATTATTACTAGTTATTACTAGTTATTACTAATTATTACTAGTTATTCCTAATTATATCTAGTTATTCTTATTTATATCTAGTTACTACAAATTATATCTACTTATTACTAATTATATCTACTTATTACTAATTATTACTAATTATTACTAATTATTACTAATTATTTCTAATTATTACTAATTATTACTAATTATTACTAATTATTACTAATTATTACTAATTATTACTAATTATTACGAATTATATCTAATTATATCTAATTATATCTAATTATATCTAATTATTACTAATTATTACTAATTATTACTAATTATTACTAATTATTACTAATTATTACTAATTATTACTAATCATCACATTCACTCCTTTACCTTTCATGAACATGACAAGTAAGGATAATGATTTTCAACCAATTCATTTTAGATTTCATAATACCATTTATATTGGATAGTCATTAACAATGAATTATTTCCCATACACCTGTCACCGGAAGGGACACCCATTTGCATTTACCATAATAGATTAGCTCGATAAATTACTCATCCCCACCCATGAGGGCCCATACACCTCATGAATTGAGATAGTAAATCACTAAATCGAATCCATAGTAATACAAGTAAAAGAAACTATCACAACATCACTCAGTAATTATAGGAATATCATGCAATGAAAGGTAGTGAAATTAACCTATATGGCATAGAAATTTGAATGACATGTGAATTCTAGATTCTTATAATATTTTGTTGACCAATTCTTATTCCCCTCCCATCGTCGGGATAATGATGGAATAAATTCTCAATGAGAGTTAAAAATACAAAATGACACACAATATTCCTATAAGGACCCAGCCTTAAACATTAAATAATCTTCAATTAAGTTAAAAATTCAAATTAAGGATCCATTTAGGTTTATAGATTTAGAAAATTAGTTCATAACATATACATAACAACTTGAATATTACAAGTAGACACTTATACACACTATCCATTTTTTTTCAAATAACAAAAACTATTTAGAAAGAGACATGTCTAGTTCCGTGATTCAAACAACATAACTTATCTTTGATCCTATCCCTGGCCCTATTAACCTTTAAGTCAGGTAAAAAAACATTTCAAAACCTGGGATGAGGATAAAAAGATTAGAATGGGATACATAAAGATAGAAAACTATTAGATTTTTAAAACATCAAGTAAACCGTGAATACTATGTCATAAAGTAGTACATCTCACCTTTAAGAAGTAGTAAAAACACTTCACTAAATATAAGATCATTTTTACCCTTTTGTAACCAAAAGATTACCATAAATCCCAAAGAATGGAACATATAGAATATAAAGGTTACTAGGGACATAAACATACATATATATAATACCCATATAGTTGAATTCCACACATATCACTAAATATAATAGTCATATGACCGACATTCATACCCAATGCATTGGAGGTCATAACGTAACCACTCTTCCTTGGTTTATCACAAAACCACCGGTCATTTGATTTATCACATAACCAACCGTCATTTTTCATCACGTAATCACTAGTCAAAAGTCCAAGTACCATTATAAAATCATAACAAAAATTAAAATAATAAAGTAAATATAACATTTCCACACTATAACCACAAAAGAACATGTTAAGATATATAAATATTCAACTCATTTCCAAAACCATTTAAAACATTTAATATATAAAATTCTGATTCAAAGTGTCCCAAACAACTTTGAATCTTCGGAATTAAATTACCATTTCAAAAAATTCATTTCCATTTAAATAAATTATTAAACATCATTTTGAAAACATGGAAATGAAATAGAACATGTTAATTGAGTAAACCTTTAAAAGATTTAAAATGATGTTTTAGTTAAAGATTCCCTTGCCACTTGATAAACACATGAATAAAAATCACTAGGTAATAAAATTAAATAAAACTATAAATATCATAAGAACACAAAAATTCATGATATAACATTTCAAATGATTATAGATACACCTTATAGGTCAATAAAGGTGTAAGACATCAATATATGCCTCAATGAAAGGATATTCAGATGCATCCCCTTGCAAAGAACGTATCAATTGATTAAGGATAAATCAATGATATTATTATTTGTGAAAAATATAAATACAACCAATATATGTTGATATTAACTTTAAAATAATAATACATCATTCACAGATATTCATGTGAAATTCAAAACCAATGAAATGGATATTTTACTCAATGAAAGGTGATTGAGCTAAGATTTCCTTAAAAAGATTGAATAAATGACGTAAGAATTTATCAATGGGGTGATTATGTGTTGATAAAGTATATCCATACAATGGGAAGTGAAAATTAAAACATAAATCAATAAATAGTAATTTCCCACATAATCCTGGTATAATATAATCAACGAAGTATGCATAAAACCCAATGAGGGAAAATTTATTTTTTGACATTCCCTTACAAAAATTAGACAGCTAAGGACGCCCCTTAAAATATTCAAAAATAATTTGTTGAGAGGGAATAGGGTCTCTCATCACAAGGAAATAAAATAGATTTTAATAAGGATATATAATAACGTAACCAAACATTTTAATATTTAAATTAAAATATATAAGATAAAATAAGTCTTTGTCTAAAAGATGAGGGTAAAAGGTTTCCTTACATTGAGGTTGACTCATCTCGTATATTCATTTTTATTCATTAAAAATAAACTTAAGATAATTTATACTTTCTTCATAAACATTCTCAATTTTATTATTACTTTTATATCACATATTACCTAGTTATAAAAATTACATAATTATTTAAATTAATATCAGACATTTTGTCGATATTGGACACTTAAGTCAAAAATGATCTTGTTATAATTACAAATTGTCTATGTGGTCAAAATTCCATTATCTCCAAAATATTATTAATGATTTAAATAAAGTATATATCCAGTATATATTTATTTATTAATTTCCATTATATTTTGAGATAAGAAATAAAATTCACCATTAATGGAGACGATGAGTCATGCGTACGCAAGAACGCTACATTCATTTATTTATCATATTAACGAAATGAAAAATCAATGATACATAAGTAAATTATAATTATATTATAATATAATATGATATATAAATTACATAAGTTCATTAGTTACATACTTTATACTTTCCATGTATGGAATTCATAATTCATATAACTTTGAGGGGGCGGTAGTCCGCACATTCTCAAATGAAATTATCGCATTGAAAAATAATGAAAAGTAAAATATGTATGTTTTTAAATAAAAATTACAGTATCATAAAGTAAATATAAATATAATATATATCTTATATAAATATATTTATATCATATTGGCCACCATGAGAGGTAGTATGAGGCAATTGAATAGTCATTGTTTCGTGAGGTAGTAGTTCATCATCCACAGAAAAAGTATGTTCTTATCCATTATATGGGGGTGTGTGTAAGTGTAGATCAAAGAATTATCATAAAACATACTAGTATATTTATGATACTGGTTTAGTAATAAATTAATGGAATAAATATTGTTTAGTGGGTTGGATAAGGAAAATAAATGAATGAATCTTGAGAGAAGACATGTCCTTAAATTGGGTAACACCTTTTGATTTAAGCTAAAAGGATTTCTCGAATCTATTTCTTCTTAAGGTAAGGATTCTAAGAGTATGATAAGGATTTTGGGAGATAATTTGGGTATATTTTTGTTGAGACAAAGAGATTGAGTTGTGTAAGTATGGTGTTAGAGGTGGTAGCCTTTTATAAGAGGGAGGAGGGGTACTTTAGAAATGTCATGAAATATTATTTTATTATAAACTGAATTTCTATTTTCAAAAGGAAAAAAACTCATTAACTCAAAGATAATATGAGTATTTTTCTAAATCCTCTCAACCAATAGGTTTTAGACAAGTTTCGCTTTCAAATTTAACCTTATCATTAAGCATTAACCCTTAGTTAACTAATTTAACTCTTACCATGACTTCTTGTATATTCATACTATATGGTTAATATAGTTAGAATAAATTGACAATATAACCACAAGTGGTTAATTAATTATATTTTTAATATTATATAATTAATTTGGACCAATCCTAGATTTTTAGGACTATTATATCATTTAATAAAATAGTATTTGTTTTAAATAACTCATTTTTGTCATTTTTTATACTATTAATATAATGAATTTTCTAAAAATCCATCACAACTTTGTTCTTAGGAAAAAACATAATTAATTAAAATATATAAATTCATAAAAACCCCCAAAATTCTAGGATGGCATATAATGTTTGAAAATAAAATAATTTTAATATTTATAATCACATTTATTTAAATCATTCATTTATCCAAAATCACTACATCAACATTGTGTCATAAATAAATTTATTTATATGATGTTTAAAATTTAAAAATAAAATACCATGATGTAGGAAATAGTTTTAGCATTTAAATAAAAAAAATTAGTGAAAGAGATCACTTATATACCCCCATATAAAAATGTTTTTCTAAAAGATACATGTTTATGTTACATTTGTTTTACTTTAAATTATTTTTTATAAAATGTCATTATCACATACAAGTGGATTCATGGGGTCCCAAAATCTACCCAAGGATTCTCATGGTCATACATGTATCATCTAATAAAGTTATTACACGTTTAAGGGATGTTTTATATTATTATAATATTATTTTTACCCTTATTTACCTGATTCACCCTCTAACTGTGTTAAATAAAATATTTAGTAAAGTTACTATTCATAATGTCTACAAATAAAAGGTAACTATTTAAAAAAATTGGACCTCATAATTCAAAATATGGAACCCACTTTTCCAAATTAAAAACACATAAGTGCAAGGAATTAATATAAAATTAACTCCCGTTATCAAAACAAAAAAATAAGTTTTTAAAAAGTAATAACTATTAAAACATTGACATATGTTTATGTCTAATTAAAAGGTGAAATTACTTCCAATGACCAAAATTGGATTAAATGGAAAAAATATTATCCAAATAAATTTTAAAAAAATTAAATTTACATTTTAAAATATAAATAAATTAGATTAAAAGGTATTTTGGTATTAAAATGTAGTATTTTTTACTATTCATTAAAAATGAACTTTATCAGAAAAATACCAAAGTAAATTATTATGTCCCACATATATAGAAAAATTTTATTTTGTCAAATAAAACATATTAAAGTGAAAAAAAAAATTTGAAAAGGATTCTCCATCAAAAGGTGGTAAATTGACCTTTTAAAGAATATTAAAGTATTTCATGCTTAAAAATGGATTAATTCTTATTTGAAGCCTCTAAAATTTATTGGATAAAAGTAAAATTATTTAACAAGCATTTTTTGCCATAATATAGTTAGTAATGTTCATTCCCAACAACACAATAGTTATGCGTTAACTACCACTTAAAATAATAATAATATTATTTTATTTTTTGGTATAACACAATGTTGTGTGCAACATATGATTTAAAGGAATCTTGTTGTTGTGTGTTGAGTATGCTATCAGAAACGTGTCCTATTTAATATAAAAAGAATATCTTATTAATAAATATTAATAGAAAGGAAAAAGTTATTATTATATAAATACCTGGGTCATTACATCCTTCCCCCCTTTTCGAAATTCTGTCCTCGTAATTTTAAAATTGGTCTTAGAAACTTCATTAAATGTTCCACATCAGAAAAAGAGTCAATAAAACTATAACATTAAAAGAAATAAAGAGGTGTACAAAGGTCACCTGAGATAACCCATACTGGGGTTCCATGTATGAAATCATGGATATGTAAGAGAAACTAAGTGTCAAGTCCTGATGGAGAGTGATAGAAAACATGATCCAAAGAAAGTTAACTACCTGAAAACCATAAACCTGTGATGGGTTAAACAGTCGTTGATTGCCCAATAGGAAGAGTAAAATGACCAAATTTTCATTTTGAGTTCCTTTTCATAATTTTTAAGAATTTATTTATGAGGTTTACTAAGAACATAAGAAAAAATACTTACTTGTCATATAGACTTTTATCATTTAATAAATTTCTACAGAAAACTAATCTTTTCTCCAAACGATGACTATTCAAGATGACTTGGTCACATAAAAAGCACTAGAATCAACTTCTAGAGAATCATATAATCAACCAAATATGAACAATATACTTCCCCTATCTTTAGACATTAACCATAACCAAAATGGTTAGCACAAATCAGATAATCTCCAAAAGGATAATCCTTTATAAAAATAAATAATAAACTTAATCTAAAAAATTGAACAAAGAGTACCCAAAGTTCTAAAAAGACCATTCAATACACAATTTTCCTTAAAATTATTCAATATAATCCAAAATATGTTTGAAACCCAAAACTCAGAATAATTAATTCACACATTCTTCCACAGTAAATAGTAACATTTATCTCCAAATAACATTAAGTACTCGTAAAATCTCATACTGAAATGTAATTAACCTAAAAATGTATTCTCTATGATAGGTTAAAAATTTCCATAAATATCCCAAATTTCCATATTTCCATAATAAAAACATATATTCAATTAGTATTCTATTTTCCAAAGACATATAGTATTACCAAAAGAGAGAACGTCTTCCAAATTAACCTTTATCACTTAATCACCAAATCATTTTTTGATACTAAGGATATCCATATGATAAAACATAAGTTCAAAAAATCAACTTATTCTTGATCCAAAAAATTATTTAACTAAAATTAATTAGTCATACAAACCAGGTATTTCACATAGTCTAGTGGTAGGAGAAAAATCCTAGTCGAACTTTGGTTGTAGGTTCTATTTCCGAAGCTTTGCTCGACGTGACAGTTTTTCAGAGGGTATGCGTGTTTTCCTTTTTTAAAAACTATATAATTGTATGAAATTCCAAAAAATGAGATAAATTCTTCAAAAATAACCATAACATATTTTAACCAAAAAATTTATCCCTTACCTCGCATTTTTAACAAAAAATTTATAACATGTAATTGCCTCAAATTCAAGGATCATATAAACCTAAATGGTTCCTTATAACTATATCCACAAAAGAAAGGATAATTCTTCCTAAAATTGCATTTTTATATAACAATCTCTAGGGTTAGATATACAAATGAAATTTCTTCTAATGTAATCACATCAACAAGAGAGCATTAATACTTATCAACATTTCATCACCCAGATATCTAACATAACTCTTGAATTTCTAAAATGTAGACATCTTAATCATACATCATTCCCTATGATCCCCTAACAATTTCATCCAACTTATTCTTTAATACATCTTTCCTAAAAACAAAATAATGAATCATATCCTAAGATTAAATGATATCAAAACATATTCTCTGAAATAATCCATAACTTTCATAAGTCATTTCCAGCATCCCTGTCCTCAATTAGAATGGCATTAGGCATTGGTAAACATATATGTTTGTGGTCCTGGTGACCCATTTTCTGTACCTTCTTCATAGGAAATCTATTTATTTAATTACCATGTACACCACATTTAAAACATTTAATTTATCCCTAATAAAGAACTTATTTCCTTCTCCTGGAGTCAACTAGATGATTCCTTTTTGAAAGGAAGGTTATTTATTTATGGACATCATTACCACATCTATAGCATCTTCCCATCCCTTTGAATCATTTCACTAGGTGTTTCTATCCACATCCATGACACATAAGTTTTTTAATAAAAATAACTTTTTGATTATTACTTGAACTTTTATGGGGATTTGTTTCCTACATATATGATTCCTTAGATAAATCACCAAGGTTCAAGTGGTAAATCATGACTCCAGATAGTTTGTTTAGAATAACCACAAGGGTTCTCATTGCAACTACCATTACATTCAATTTCTCACTTGGAAAACCAACACAGTTTCAATTATATTCATTGTTACTTTGGTTCCTGCTAGATCCAACCATTTACTAAAACAAAAATGGTCAGTGTGATTATATTTGTAAAATCATCATATACAATCTTATGAGGAGGGAAAATGCTAATAAATACTTATTCATGCAAACTTAAACACATTCAATTTTTCTAAAATAAAAATTACTCTTTCTAATATTCTAACCATTTTGGTTATGTCACTTATTATTAAATAACACGCTATCTTATAAGGTTATCTAAAGTAACCTATGATACCAACTATAAGGACCCAGTCTTAAACATTAAATAATCTTAGATTAAGATAAAAATTCAGATTGTGGGTATTTTCAGGTTTAATGCTTTAGATAATTAGGTTAGAAATTACACATAACAACATGAATATTATAAGTATACACTTCTACTCAATATCAATTTTTTTATAAAACAAAAACTCTTTCGAAAGTGATATGTTTTGTTCCATGATTTAAATAACAAGACTTTTCCTTCATTCCATCCGTGAACCTATTCATATTTACGTCTAGTCAAAAACATTTCAAAACATGGGATGAGAATAAAAATATTAGTAAGGGATATATAAAGATGGATAAATATTAGTTTTTTAAAAAAAAAAATAGGTAAACTACGAATACATTATCATAAAGTAATACTTTTCACCATTAAGAACTAGTAAAAACACTTCACTGAATATAAGATCATTGTTTACCCTTTTTTAACAAAAAGATCATAAATCCCATTGAAAGAAACATATATCATATAAAGGTAACTTGGGACATAAACATACATAAATGGAATAACCATATGGTCAACTTCCACACATATCACTAAATGGAATATCCATATGGTCAACTTCCATACCCAATGCATTTGAGGTTATAACGTAACCACCCATCCATGGGTTATCACAGAACCAACCATAATTTGGTTTATCATGTGACCACCCATCATTGGTTTATCATGTAACCACCCGTTAAATGTCCAAGTATCATTATAAAATCATAACACATAAAACAATCATAAAGGAAAAATAATTTTTCAACACTATAACCAAAAGAGATCAATTTAATATATTTAAATATTCAACTCACTTCAAAAACAATTTAAAACATTTAATAAAGATAATTTTGAATAAATGTGTCCCACACCACTTTGAAACATTTGTATTAAAATATAATTTCAAAACATTTATGTTAATTTAAATAAATTCTTAAAAACCATTTTGAAAACATGGACATGAAAAAGAAGGTTTTAAATGAATAAATCCTCAAAACATTTAAAATGATGTTTTAGTTAAAGAGTCCCTTGCCACTGGAGAGAAACATGAATAAAAATCTTGAAGGAATACATTAAATAAAACATTAAATATCATGAGAACCTAAGAATTCATGATATAACATTTCCAAATGGTTTTAGATTAACTATATAGGTTAATAAAGGTGTACAAAATCAATATATGCCTCATTGAATGGATATTGAGATGAATCCCCTTAAAAAATTATATCATTAGATTAATGATAAAAAAATGAAATAATTATGTGTGAAAAAAATAAATGCACCCAATATAAGTGGATATTATGTGTAAAACAATAATAGGTCATTCACACATATTATAGGGAAAAAACCCATGACATGTATATTTAACTCATTGAATGTTGATTGAGCTATGATTTCCTTACAATGTTCGTATAAATGATGCAAGAATTTATCAGCAGGGGTGATTATGTGTTAAAATAATATATCCACACAAAGGGAAGTGGAAATTACAACATAAATAAATAAACATTTTTTCCCATATAATCATGTCATAATATAATCAACAAAGTATGTGTAAAATCCAATGAGTAGAAATTCAGTTTTAGAAATTCACTTACGGAAATTCGGTAGCCTAACGACATCACAAAAATTTCATAAAATGAGTTGTTGAGAAAGAAAATTATCTCACATAAATTGGATATAAAATGGATAGTAATAAGGATGTATAAGTACATATAACAACATTTTGAAATTTAAATTAAAAGACATAACATAAAATAAGTCTTTGACTAAACGATGAGGGTGAAAGGTTCACTTACCTTGAGTCTGACTCATCATGTCTGTTAGTTATTCCTACTGAATAATAAAATTATGTCAATAAATCCTTTCTTCAGAACCTTTTTCAATATTATTATTCCTTTTATATCACGTATTACTATGTTATAAAAATTACCTAATTATTTATGTTAATATCGATCGTTTTGTTGATATTAGATACTTGAGTCATAAATGAACTTGTTATAACTGCAAATTTTTTATGTGTTCAAAAGGCCATTATCTCCAAAATAGTATTAATGATTTAAATTCCATATATATCCAGTATATAAATATTTATAAAATTCCATTATCTTTGGAGATAAGAAATTAAATGCACTGTTCATGGAGAAGGTAAGCCGTACATAAGCATGAACGGTACTTTCACTTCTTTTCCATATTAAAAAAATGAAAACTAACAGATGCATAGGTATATTATAATTATAGTATAATATCATAAAATATAAAAATTACATTATTTCATTAATTATATACTTTATACATTCCATGTATGGCATGAACGAGTCATATTACTTTAAGGGGGTGGTTGTCCACACATCTGCAAATGAAATTATCATATTTACACATGTTGAAGAGCATAAAGGTATGTTTGTAATTAAAAATTACAGTATCATAGAGATAGTATAAATAAAATATATATCATATATAAATATATTACTATCTTAGTGGCCACTATGAGTTCCAGTAGGAGATAATTGAACAATCATCATTTCTTGGGGTAGTAGTTCACCTTCAACAGAAACAGTATGTTCATATCCATAAGTTGAGGGTGTGTGTCATTGTAGTTAGAATCCTTATCATAAAAAAATAATAATATATTGAAGATATTTTTTATAAATTAATGGAATAAGAATAGTTATGGGGTTTGTATAAGGACAATAAATGAATGAAGCTAGAGGGAAGACATTACCTCAAATCGGGTAACTCCTTTTGATTTAAGCTAAAAGGATTTCATGAATTTCATTATGACTAAGGTAAGTCTTCTAGGAGGAATATATTGATGTTGGGAGCTTATTTGGGGATATTTTGTATTATCCAAGGGGCTTGAGAGGATTGAGTATGGGGTAAGAGGTGGTTTCCTTTTATAAGAGGGAGGAGGGATATTTTAAGAATATCTTGATGGATTATTTTATTATAATATGAATTTTGATTATAAAAAGGTCCAAAAATAATTTTATTCAAATATTAGGAGAGGATTATTTGAAATATTCTCAAAAAATAGGTTTTAGACAAGTTTTTGTTTCAAATTTGACCTTATAATTTAGCTTTAACCCTTAGTTAACTAATTTAACTCTTACCATGTCTTCTTGTATTTCAAAAATATATGGTTAATATTGTTATCATAAAATTCCAATAGAACCATAAGATGATCATTAATTACATGGTAAAAACTATCTAAGTCATTTGGAAGAATCGTAGATTTTTAGGACTAATATATCATTTAATAAAATAGTATTTGTTTTAAAAACATATTTTGTCAATTTTCAAACTAATCATGTCATGACTTTTTTAAAAATCCATTATATCTTTATTCATTCAAAAAACATCATGAATTCATATATAACAAGTCATTATCAACCCAAAAATTCTTGTATGGAATAAAAAGTTTCAAAATAAATTAATTTCATATTTAGAACCTCGTTCATTTAAATCATTCATTAACAAGGTAATCATTACATAATCATTGTTTCATTAATAAATTTATTTATTTGATATCTAAAAATTATAAAAATAAAATACCATGATGTATGAAATAGTTTTATCTTTAAAATTAATATTTATATTCAATTTTATCCCTTATATATCCCCATATAAAATGTTTTTTACTATGAGATAATTGTTTATGTTACATTTTTTTGTTACTTTAAATAAATTTTTATAATATGTCATCTTCACATCCACGTGGCTCCATGGATTCCCAAAATGGACCCATGGATTCCCATAGTCGGAAATTTATCATTAAATAGGAGTAAGACATGTTTTAGGGTAGTTTTATATTATTATAATATTATTTTTCACTCTTAATTACCAGATTTACCCTTTAACCATGGTAAATAATATAGTTTCTTAATTTTCTACTCATAATGTCTAAAAAAGTAACCATTTAAAAAATATGTACCTCCTGATTCCAAATATGGAATCCATTTTTTTCAATTTCAAAACACAGTAGTTGAAGAAATTAATCTAAAATTAATTCTCATTTTCAAATCCAAAAAGAAGGTTTTTAATATGTAATAACTATCAAAATATTGACATGTGTTTATGTCAAATAAAAAAGTGAAATTACTTCCAAAGACCAAAATTGAATTAAATGGTAAAAAAATTATCCAATTACACTTTAAAACCAATTAAAATTACAATCTAACATTGTAAATAAAATATTTTAAAAGGCATCTTTGAATTAAAATACAGTATTTATCACTATTCATTAAAAATGGACTTAATACAAAAATACCAAAATTCCATCAAATGTAAATATTGTAGTCCCAAATCAAAAGTAGAGTTTTATTTTTCCACATATAACATATAAAAGTTACAAAAATATATTTAAAAACGGTTCACCATAAAAAATAAATAAATTGACCTTTAAATAATATTAAATTATTTATTGCTTAAAACATATTCATTCTTATTTTAAACCTCTAAAATTTATTGTGTAATAGTAAAAAAAATTAACAAACATGTCTAATCTTAATGTATATAGTTATGTTCATTTTCATAAATACATTTACTATGCATCAACTACCATTTAAAATATTATTATTATTATTATTTTATTTTTGGGTAAAACTAAAATGTGTGTGCAATGTAAGATTTCAAGGAAACCTATTGTTTCTTATTGTGTATAATATCAGAAAAAGTTTCATATTTTACATAAAATTAATATCTTATTCATAAATTTTAATTTGAAAGAAAAATGTATTATTATAAAAAATACATGGGTCGTTGTAATGTGAATCACCCAATGGTGAAATAATATCAATTGTAACAGGAAACAAACAACAACAATTGTATTTTTCGTAACTTGGATTTTACCCCAAACATTGGTTCATGATGCCCAAGATTTTCTACAAATAGTAAAGCAAGAAATGAAACCTTCTTTGATACCACTTGGTGACGACCCGGACTTTGATGCCACATAACGGGTGCCCCAATACTGGTGGGCCACATGGACTCAATTGCATATTCCTAAATGCCAGAGGCTTCCAACTAGTAGTGAGGTCCTAGGGTGTGTCTGTAGGAAGAAAATTCCCTCATTAGCAGATTGTATCACCACAGAAGGAATATAAATGAATAGTAAATAACAGAAGAAATATAAATAAACTACAGAAGAAAATTGTTGCAAGAGATAAATGAGAATAACAATAACTATATCAACTGCAAATGAAATGATTTTTTAATGCACAGACCTCAGTTACCCAGAGTCGGTGCATTATTACATAACATTGGCATGATCACAAGAAAGATCAAATCTCGAAAGACCGATTAGTTTAGTAGCCTTGGAATAACTAGATACATTCATAATGTTTACATTACATCATAAAGTGAAAACTACCACAACAACATCTTGTCTTCATATCCCCTCATATTATCCTTGCAGTTCATTCATAAATTACTTCTTTACATCCTGGGAAAAATAAAACATTGAAAGGGGTGAGCTCAGATTCTCAGTAAGGATAACAATATAGCGGAAACATTTATAAATAAGCATAAACATTTAAGGAAATGTATAACTAAAACAAAATCCTTTTAATCTTTAACTTCAGCATAATATGACAAAGATAAAATGAAATAATTCCATTTACATATTCACTGGGATATTCTACTAGTCTAATAATCAAATGCAATATCAATAACCACTTTCATAATGTCGGAATGAATAATGCCAGACTATCATAACCATGTAGCTAAGGCCTCATGCCAAGACTAAAAATAAGATTTTGTCAAGGCCTCATTCAAAGACACTATATTATCTCATGAGACCTACCGATGCATCAAGGAGCTATAGCAGACTCCACCCGTCACTTATTAAGTCCAATGCATTCTTCATATGAACAGGTTTCAACATAACATAAACATTCGTATTAAAACTAGCGTACGAAATGTCAATACATTCACCATAAACCATGAATGGTATAAAAATAACACATCCACAGTCAAACATATCACAAAACCTTCAATACAATATGGACGTTTGTATCATAATAAATCAACTTCAAATAAGCTTAAAATCCATCAATGGATGTTGACATGGATGAAATCAAAACTATTTGAGAGAAATATCTATTTTTTAGAAATCATTTAAATGTCACATAATTATAAAATAAAACATTTACTTTGAAAATATCCTTATAATATTGTATGAGAATCTTCTAAGAATTTATAATGGCGGAAAATAGCCGCACCTGGTGTATAAGTTAAAAAAAGACATTCTTACCTTAATTCTGTCGAAAAGGTTAAAAAGGACCTTGTTTGGAAAACAACGGAATGATTCTTTTATAAACCTCTTATAAAAAGTCAAACAAGGGTATAAATGAATTTAACCCATATTCTGTAAAATAGCAAGAATGTTTTGGAATACATTTTTAAGAAACATAGATGTGGATGATAAAGAGGTCCCAATAGATATTTTCGTATAAACAACCTCAGATAATGAAGAGATTGTTAAATAAACCATTACCTTATACTTTTCCTTAGTCTATTATATGTTAACATCCTGTATAATAGTTAAAACATTGTTATTAAATTATACAAGAACCATATACATATTTATGTTATCATATATGATCTTATAATAATGCTTTATTAATAATACTTTAGTATTATCGTCGTTTCGGGTGTTAACTTACTCGTTTTATTTTATATGCTTTGTTACAAAAGTCGTGTTTGTTATGAATAGTTTGTATATTATTCACATCCTGAATGATATAAAGTTATTAAACATTACTCTTAATCATCAAATGATAATTAGTCTTGAATGAATAAGATGGGGAATGAATCTCATCACGTTCGTGGAGACGGTAGTTTGTACGTACGTACGAGCGACAATATCATTCTTTTGATATTAAAATAATATATAATTGGATGGTATATCATATATACAGAATCATTATCATGTTATATTTATTATTTATATGAATTACACATCATTATTATACACATCCAAATAATAATATCTTGAATAACAATTACACCGTGATGTGGAGATGGTAAGCCGTACGTACGCACGTATGGTGACATGTCATTCAAAGGATGGATAGAATACTGTATAAAATTGTACCATATTTATAATAATATCACAGTATATAGGAGATACTGGATTTATTATTTTAAAATGGGAATAACAAATAATGAATAAGTTGAAGAAGAAATGAACATGAAAAAGGGTGGTGAAAACATTACCTCTTCTCCGGGTTCTTCCTTTTGATTTGATCAAAAGGGCTCCATAGGTTGGCTCTATGATCATACTAAGGCCTCTAGGATTAAGTGATGGATGTTGATAGAGTATTTGGGTTGGGGTTGGCCGAACCAAAAAGCTTTTAAAGTATGAATTAATGGGAAGGGGGAGTGCCCTTTTATAAGAGGGGTGAGGGGCTCTTTAGAAAA
The DNA here is from genome assembly GCA_963277665.1 of Viscum album. Taxonomy (NCBI): domain Eukaryota; kingdom Viridiplantae; phylum Streptophyta; class Magnoliopsida; order Santalales; family Viscaceae; genus Viscum; species Viscum album. The sequence goes on along the minus strand of OY728151.1, from coordinate 392,319,909 downwards.
AACATAAAGTATTATTTTATAATAAAAACATATTCATTTTCTAATGGATACAAAGTGGATTATTAAATGTATAAGGTAAGGATGGGTTGAAATCCTTTCAACCAATAGATTTTAGATAGGTGTGGGTCATTATATTGACCTTATCTTTTAGTTTTAACTCATAGTTACTTAGTTTGACACTTACCATGTCACTTTGTATTTTTATATTATATAGTTAATAAAATTACTATATACATCCAGGAGACCCCCCATGTGGTCCATTAATGATACAAAAATAATGATATAAGTTCTTTGGCCAAACCTTAGGTTTTTAGGAATAGAATATAAATTAATAATATAATATTTGTTTTAAAAACTCATTTATGTCAATTTTGACACTACTCAATAATTAATTTTTTTTAAAGTCTTAACAACATTATTAATCAGAAAAAAAATTCATTTATGAAATCATAACATGTCATATTAACCAATAAATTTTTTTATGTCATCAAAACTCTCAAATTATATTTATTTTAACATTTAGAATACCAATTATTTGATTCTTTCATTAATAAAGAAAATACTGCATCATTATTGTGTCATATATATTTTACATTTTAACTGTCTAAAAAATATAAATAAAATATAATTATGTAGGAAATATTTTAATATTTCTAATTAATATTTATAATCGAAAATATAACATATATACCTCTATGTTAAAATTGTTTTTCTAAAAGATATAAGCTTATGTCATTTTTGTATTTACTTTATCTTAATTTAAATAAAGTGTCCCTATCACCTACAAGTGGCTCCATGGGGTCCCAAACTTGACCCAAAGATGACCATGGTCGGACACGTATTAACCAATAAGGTTAGGACACGTTTTAGGGTAATTTATTATTATTATAATATTATTATTTTACCCTTATTTACTGGATTTACCCTTTAACCATGGTAAATAAAATATTTACCGAAGTAATTATTCAAAATGTCTAAAACTAAAAGTTACCTATTTACACAATTTGTACATCCTGATTCAAATTATGAAATCCATTTTTCCAAATTCAAAACACAGCAGTGGAAGAAATTAATTTAAAATTAATTCCCGCTATCAAAACAAAATGCGTGTTTTAAAGATATAATAACTATCAAAAGATTGACACTTGTTTATGTCCGGTTTAACTGTGAAATTATGTCCAATGACCAATATTGTATTAAATGGTAAAACAATATTCTAAATATACTTTAAAACCACTGAAATTAATAATTTATCACTATTAATTATTTTGAATAAAAAAAATTATAATTAAACTTTAGTAATTTTCACTATTTATCAAAATATAAAAGTTATCCAAAAAGCGCCAAAATTTAACCCTAGGCTAAATTCGATATTATGAATCCAAAAATTAATTCCATTTTGAGAGATAAAATTTATAAAATTTCAAAAACTAGTTATTACTATTCATAACGGCTAGTTTGATTGGTTGTGGTGTGTGTTAGAACTCGAAGTTGCGTACAACACACGCTATTGCATTGCTCAAAGGGAAACGTATTGTAGAAGCTTAGGGTTTTAAATTCTCCCCTCATTCAAATAATTTCATCCTCAAAATTTCTAGAATACTACCACATGAAAAGACTCGGGTGGTTCTTCATCATAAGTTCCTCGGGATCCCACGTTGCCTCTTCCATCTTTTGGTTTCTGCACAAAACTTTTACCAGACGATTCGTCCGGTTTCTCAGTACTTGTTCTCTCATATCAATAATCTTGACGGGCTCTTTGTAGTAAGACAGATTCGGTTCTAGTTCTAATTCCTCATAGGAGAGTACATGCGTTGGGCCAGGCATGTATTTTCTCAACAGTGATACGTGGATCACATCGTGTCCTTTGGAGGGAGATGGCGACATTGCCAATCGGTAAGATACAACCCCAATTCGTTCTAGAATTTCGAATGGTCCGATGTACCTGGGACTCAATTTACCTTTCTTACTGAAACGTATAACTCCCTTCCATGGAGATACCTTCAAGAAAACATGATCTCCTACATGAAATTCCAAATATTTCCTTTGATTATTGCCATAGCTCTTCTGCCTACTTTGAGCTGCTTTGATGTGGTTTTTTTATTACCTTTACCTTTTCCATCATTTCCTCCACTAGTTCTGGGAAAAAAAGTTTTCTTTCACCAACATCATTCCAACAGGTTGGTGTGCGACATCTATTTCCGTACAATGCTTCATATGTTGCCATCTGAATACATGAATGGAAGATATTGTTATAGGAAAATTCCACCAGAGGTAAATATTGATCCCACATACCCTGAAAGTCAAGTGAGAAAGATCTCAAAATGTCTTCTAAATTTTGAATAGTCTGTTCCGATTTTCCATCTGTTTGAGGGTGGTAAGTAGTGCTCAAATGAAGTTTAGTATCCAAAGATTTCTGAAGACTCTTCCAGAATCTTGAAGTAAAATGGGGATCATGATCAGAAACAATCGATAGGGGTACTCCATGAAGTCTTACCAATTCATTAATATATAGCCTTTCTAGACGTTCAAGTGGTAAATCTTCCCTTATAGTAAGAAAATGTGATGACTTGGAAAGAAGGTCAACAGTGACACATATTGCATCATTCCTTCTAGGATTCTTTGGTAGTCCCATGACAAAGTCCATCGTAATATTGTCCCATTTCCACCCCGTTATGGGAAGAGGTTGCATGACTTCTCCAGGCGGTTTCCTTCCAGGTTTCACTTGTTGAAAACCCATACATATTGAAACAAAATCAGCAATCTCCCTCTTCATGTTGTCCCACCAAAAATGTTCCTTCAAGTCTCTATACATTTTGGCGCTCCCAGGGTGTATAAAGAAATTGGAACTATTAGAATTGTCCAACAATTCCCTTTTGAGATCAGGTATATTGGGAACACAAATTCTCTTCCCAAATTTCAAAATTCCATCTTCATACCCAAAGTCAATCAATAACCCATCATTCACAGCTGAAATCTTCTTTTGAAACTCCTAATCACTGGTCTGATAACTTTTTATCCTTTCTAGTAAAGATGGATAGGCGATAATTTGAAAAAGTATTGATATTTCACCTTCCATGGTAATTCCCATATCCATCTTCACTAGATCCATGAAAATAGGATCCCTTTCAATTCTCATCATGTTCAAAACTACATGATCTTTTCTGCTCAAAGCATCTTCCACATTATTTTCCTTCCTTGGGTGGTAGTGTATCATGCAATAATAATCCATGAGTAGTTCAAGCCATTGACTTTGCCTCATGTTGAGTTGTTTTTGTGAGAAAATATACTTCAAACTCTTGTGATCAGTATAAATCTCACATTTTTCAACATAGAGGTTGTCCCTCCTTATCTTCAAAGAAATGATCATAGCTGCTAATTCGAGATCATGAGTAGGATAGTTTTGCTCATGGATTTTCAATTTTCGTGATGCATAAGAAATAACCCTATCATTCTGCATAAGGACACAACCATGTCTTTTCTTCGATGCAACACTACAAATAACGAACCCATCATTACCCAATGGTAGAGTCAATATAGGAGAATTGACTAATATTCTCTTCAGTTCTTCAAAACATTCTTCACACTCTTTTTTCCGAACAAATTTAACCCCCTTACGTGGGAGCTTTGTTAATGGGTTAGCCAATTAGGCAAAATTTTGGACGAAACGTCAATAATTACCTGCTAAACCAATAAAACTGCATACCTCAGTTATACTCGTAGGTGCTGGCCATTCATGGATTTCCGTGGTCATAGAAAGATCAACAGAGATTCCATCTTTAGAGACATTATGGCCATGATAAAAATCTCATGAAGCCAGAATTCACACCTGCTAAACATCCCATATAATTCATGTCTTCTCAGAGTCTTTCGGATAATGCGCAAGTGATTTTCATGATCTTTGTAGATTTTGGAGTATACGAAGATATCATCAATAAATACCACCACAAAGTCATCAAGATATTACTTGAAGACTTTATTAATCAAATCCATGCATATAGAGGGTGAATTAGTAAGCCCAAAATCCATTACCGTAAAATCGTAATTCTTGTACCTTGTTCGAAATGTTGTCTTCAGAATGTCTTCCTTCTTCACACACAACAGATGGTATCCAGATCGAAGGTCAATCTTTTAAAAGTATTGAGCTCCATGCAGTTGGTCAAATAAATCATCAATGCGAGGTAGGGGATACTTGTTCTTTATTGTTATAGCATTGATCTCCCTGTAGTCGATACATAACCTCATAGATCCATCTTTCATTTTAACAAAAAGAACAGAGTCTCCCCACAGAGAAACACTAGGGAGAGTAAATCCTTTATTACTCAATTCCTCTGGTTGTTTCTTTAGTTCAACTAATTCCACAGTGGCCATTCTATAAGGGGTCTTAGATATAGGCCTTGATCCTGGAATTAAATCAATGGAAAACTCAACTTCTCGTTCTGGAGGATGTCCAGGTAAATCTTCTAAAAACACATCTACATATTCTTTCACAATAGGTACATCCTCTATTTTAACATTCCTTTCCTCACCCAAAATCATTTCATTCTCTTCCTCCCCAATAATTGAATTTAGTTGAGCTACTTGGGGTGGATCTAGATAAGAATTAGGTGGTGATGATTATGATATAAAGATAAGGTGTCCCTTATCATCATCATCAAAAATTGTAACCTCCTTCTTATTACAATAAATCTTCACATCATTGTCCGGAAGCCAATCCATACCGAGGATTATATCAAACTCAATCATAGGTACGAAGATGTGATCAATGGATAAAGAACATTTATGTGTTCTAATGGGAACTGACTCACAAAACTTTATTGCAATGATACTTCCCTTAAGAGTTTTAACTAAAAAATCCCATGTTAAATCAAATTGTAAATATCTAATATTCTTAGCAACCTGGGAATATATGAAACAATGCGATGATCCAGAATCAAATAATGCATTTTCTAAACTTGAGGAAACCATTAAATTACCTACCACCACGTCTTTCAGAGCTTCTACCTCAGCAGTAGTGATAGCATAATCTTGGCCTTGATCCCTTGGCCTTTTCTGAGGTAAGTTCCACTTACGGTTATGACATTAATTTTCATAATGTCCCATATCCCTGTAATTTTAGAATTGGACATCGGTAGCTTCCTTCATCCCCTTGGAATCAAGATCTTGGTGGCCTTTTTCACCACACTTGTAACAGACTCCCATTCCTTTTAAGAAAGTACCCAGGTGTTTCTTCCCACATTTATCATAAGATGGATATTCAACCTTTCCCTTCTTCTCCTTATTTCCATTCCCAGATTGATCAGCAGATCATTTCTTCTCTTGATTTTATTTAATGTTATAAGACTTAGAGAATTCCTTTTCTTTCATGATAGCACATGAGACAATGTCTTCGTATGATGAGAAGGATTTTGAGACTACTGCTCGACAGAGAAACGGTTTCAACCCATCAAATAAATGTTCAATCATACTTATTGGGTTACGTATATAATCTCCAACATACCTTTCTAACCTTGTAAAGTTAGCCTCATACTTTGTGACATTCTCATCCTCCTTTTGTCTCAGACTCAGAAATTGCCTTTCCATATCTTCTCGATTGTCGCGAGGAAAGTATTTTTCTAAGAAAATATCTTTGAACTCCATCCATTCCATATTTGATACGTCATCGTCTTCCTTCATGTTTTGAATCAATGACCACCATTGATCAACATCACCAGTGAGGCGATAAACTGGCATGACAACTTTTTCCCTTTCACTACTCCCCAATGCCTGAAATATTTTCTCTAGGGAACTTATCCATTGCTCAGATACTAATGGATTTGTACTCCCATTGAATGTAGGTGTTTGCTACCTCATGAAGCGATCTAACATTGATCCTCCACGCTGTGGATCAGGGTGTTCCATACGCGTAAGGTTATTATTCATAACATGAGTGAGTTGTCCAAGTACGATGATAAGTTGATCAACACTGGTTGAATCACCAGCTCCACTATAATTATCTTGAGTAGGAGGGAAAACCCTACATAGAGTACATGCATTGATATGGTTTCCATTTATTCCACTTGGTGTCATTTCTAAATAATGGCATAAACTAGATCAGTTTATGAATAAAAATACATAATTCCATACTTGTAAAACACTTAACATAAATTGAACTATTTATGGATATAATCCATAATCATAAAAATATTTTCTTTAAGGAAGTATATACTCATAAACCCTTCATAATGATTTTTAAATCAAAATGAGAGTTATCCTAATAATATCCCCTGGGAGTGTCATAACCAAGAGTGCAGCAAGGCCCGTTGTTGTGCACCAGTTCCCGTTCGAGTCTCGCTCAAAGCGGTGTTTTTGGGTTTTACCCCTAGGTACATCTGTGCTAGAGCCACCTCTACCTGCTCATATCCAGACAGGGATGTATTTCTTGGAAAACTCACAAAATCTCTACAATACCAAAATTCTATTAAGTCCTTCTATACTAATCCTCAAAGTCCATCTTATGTCTATGTTCTCTAATCAGAGTTTATCTAAATCTAGCTTCCAAGGTTTGTACTAAACTTCCTCTGATACCAACTGTAACACCCCAACCCCAGTTGCCCAGAGTCGGTGCATTATTACATAACATTAGCATGATCACAAGAAAGATCAAGTCTCGAAAGACCGATTAGTTTAGTAGACTTGGAATAACTGGATACATTCATAATGTTTATATTACATCATAAAGTGAAAACTACTACAACAAAAAATTCTCTTCATATCCCCTCGTATTATCCCTACAGGTCTTTCATAAATTACTTCTTCACATCATGGGAAAAATAAAACTTTGAGAGGGGTGAGCTCAAGATGCTCAATAAGGATAACAATATAGCGGAAACATTCATAAATAATCATAAACATTTAAGGAAATTTATAACTAAAAAAAATCCTTTTAAAACTGAACTTCAGCATAATATGACAAAGATATAATGAAATAATGCCATTTAATTATTCACATGGATTTTCAACTAGTCAAATAATCACATGAAATATAAATAACCACTTTCATAATGATGGAATGAATAATGTCATACTATCATAACCACGTAGACAAGGCCTCGTGCCATGACTACAAATAAGATTTTGTCAAGGCCTCATGCCAAGACACTATTTTGTCTCATGAGACATACCAATGCATCGAGGAGCTATAGAGGGCTCCACCCGTCACTTATTAAGTCCAATGCATTCCTTATATGAATAGGTTTCAACATAACATAAATATTTATATTGAAACTAGCATACAAAATTGAAATACTTTCACCATAAACAATGAATGGTATAAAAATAACACATCCATAGTCAAACATATCACAAAACCTTCAATACAGTATGGAATTTTGGTATCATAATAAATCAACTTCAAATAAGCTTAAAATCCATCAAACGATGTTGACACAGATGAAATCAAAACTATTTGAGAGAAATATCTATTCTTATTAAAATAATTTAAAAGTCACATATTTATAAATTAAAATATTTAAATTGAAAATATCCTTATAATCTGGTATGGGAAGCTTCTAAGATTTTATAACGGTGGAAAATATCTGCACCCACTGTATAAGTTAAAAAAAGACATTCTTACCTTAATTCTGTCGAAAAGGATAAAAAGGACCTTGTTTGGAAAACGACAGAAAGATTCCTTTATAAACCTCATATAAAAAGTCAAAAAAGGGTATAAATGTCTTTAACCCATATTCTGTAAAATATAAAGAATGTTTTGGAATACATTTTTAAGAAACATGGATGTAGATGATAAGGAGGTCCCAGTAGATATTTACATATAAACATCCTCGGATAATGAAGAGATTGTGAAATAGACCCTTACCTTGTACTTTTCCTTAGTTGATGGTATGTTAACCTCCTATATAATAGTTAAAAAATTGATATTAAATTATACAAGAACCATATACATAAGTATGACATCATCTATGATCTTTTAATAATGCTTTGTTAATAATACTTTAGTATTATCATCATTTCGGGTGTTAACTTACTCGTTTTCTTTTATATGTTTTGATACATAAGTCATGTTTCTTATGGATAGGTTGTATCTTATTCATATCTTGAATGATATAAAGTTCTTAAACATTACTATTAATCATCAAATGAGAATTATTCTTGAATGAATGCGATGGGGAATGAATCTCATCGCATTCGTGGAGACGGTAGCCCGTACGTATGCACGAGCAACAATATCATTCTTTTGATATTTAAATAATATATAATTGGATGGTATATCAAATATACAGAATAATTATCATGTTATATTTATTATTTACATGAATTTAACATCATTATTATACCGATCTAACTAATAATATATTGAATAACGATTACACCGCGACGTGGAGATGGTAAGCCGTATGTACGCTTGTATGGTGACATGTCATTCAAATGATGAATATAATACTGATTATGGTTGTACCATATTTATAATAGTATCATAGTATATAGGATATACTGGAGTTTTTATTTTAGAATGTGAATAACAAAAAATGAGGAAGTTGAAGAAGAAATGAACTTGAAAAAGGGTGGTGAAAACATTACCTCTTCTTCAGGTTCTTCCTTTTGATTTGATCAAAACGGATCCTTAGGTTGGCTTTCTGATCAAACTAAGGCATCTAGGTTGAATTGAGGGAAGTTGATAGAGTATTTGGGCAGGGATTGGCTGAACCAAAAAACATTGAATGTGTGAATTAATGAGAATGGGGAGTGCCCTTTTATAAGAGGGGTGAGGGGCTCTTTAGAAAAAACTTAAAGTATTATTTTATAATAAAATAATATTCTGTTTATAAAGGATCAAAAGTGGATTATTCAAAGTCTATGGTAAGTATGGGTCGAAATCCTTTCAACCAATAGATTTTAGACAGGTTTGGGTCGTTGTATTAACCTTGTCTTTTAGTTTTAACTCTCAGTTAATTAGTTTGACACTTACCATGTAAATTTGTATTTTTATATTATATAGTTAATAAACATACTATATACATCCAAGAGACCCCCATGTGGTCCATTAATGATACACCAATGATGATATAAGTCCTTTGTCTGAAACTTATTTTTTTAGGAATAGAATATAAATTAATAACATAATATTTGTTTTAAAAACTTATTTATGTCAATTTTGACACTACTCAATAATTGATTTTTGATAAAGTCTTAAAAACTTTATTAATAAAAAAATTAATTTAAGATATCCTAACATGTCATATTAACCAATAAAATTCGTGTATTTCATAAAAACCTTCAAATTATATTTATTTTAACATTTATAATACCAATTATTTGATTCTTTCATTAATAAATAAAATACTGCATCATTAATGTGTCATATATATTTTTACTTTTTCAATGTCTAAAAATTATAAATAAAATATTATTATGTAGGAAATCTTTTTATATTTTTAATGAATAATTATAATCGAAAATATAACATATATAACCCTATGTAAAAATTGTTTTACTAAAAGATATAAGCTTTTGTCATTTTTGTATTTACTTTATCTTAATTAAAATAAAGTGTCCCTATCACCTACAAGTGGCTCCATGGGGTCCTAAAATCGACCCAAAGATGCCCACGGTCGGACATGTATCAAAAATATGGTTAGGACACATTTTATGGTAATTTATTATTTTTATAATATTATTTTTTTACCCTTATTTACCGGATTTACCCTTTAACCATGGTAAATAAAATATTTACCGAAATAATTACTCAAAATGTCTAAAAATAAAAGTTACCTATTTGAACAATTTGGAAATCCTGATTCCAAATATGTAATCCATTTTTCCAAATTCAAAACACATAAGTGGTAGAAATTATTTTAAAATTATTCCCGTTGTCAAAACAAAAAGCGTGTTTTTAAGATATAATTTCTATCCAAAGATTTACACTTGTTTATGTCCGGTTTAATTGTGAAATTATGTCCAATGACCAACATTGTATTAAATGGTAAAAATATATTCTAAATATAATTTAAAACCACTCAAATTAATAATTTATCACTATTAATTATTTTGATTAAAAAAGTTGTTTTTAATTAAAATTTAGTAATTTTCACTATTCATCAAAATATAAAAGTTTTCCGAAAAGTACCAAAATTTCACCCTAGGCTAAATTTGATATTCTGAATCCAAAAATGAATTCCATTTTGAGAGGTAAAATTTATAAAATTTTAAAAAGTAGGTATTACTATTCACAATGGCTAGTTTGATTGGTCGTGGTGTGTGTTAGAACTTGAAGTTGCGTACAACACAGGCTATTGCATTACTCAAAGGGAAAAGTACCATGGAAGCTTGGGGTGTTACAGATTTTATGTCATGTCACTAGAAAATTGGAAAACATGGATAAAATACAATAGGGGAAAAATTTCTACAAAGTAAAAGAAAACAAAGACTACTTTGAGAATCTTGAGATCCAACTCGGTAATATGATGTCATGCTCTATCCTAATAACACGCAATCAAGTATTTGAAGTTGTATACTCTCCTTTGTCAACACCTGCAACTATGTAATCTACTCCATTTACCAAATGGCACCTAGAAAGGGTGTGAGATAAATCTCAGGGGTCCACCACTAATGATGTCTATAAAATTCGTCCCATGTAATTGAATATAGCAGTGTGTAGGCTTGAATATATAAAGTGAAGAAAGAAGTAAAATATAACTAAATACCCAAGTACCTACTTCTTCCCTTGTATGGAGTCTGAACATTTGACCAGTTCGATAATTAAGGAATTACCTTTTAATTTTAATAGGTCACGTAAGTCATATACAACACTGACATCTCTTCATGATAGTATAAGTATTGAAGGTCTTAATATGTAATGAGGAAACCTGAAAATGATATTAAGTGAGGGAGTTTGAGGTTAATAACCCAGGATACGTAATTTTCATGGAATGATAACTCAGAAGTATCTGAGTCTAGCTAAGGGGTAATAGTGTACAATAAGTAGCGTAATCCAATGCATTCAACAATAAGGAACCTACAAAGTCCAAGGTGATCGACCAATGTAAAATAGGTCTATGAAATGATAGGGACCTAAGGTCTTTCACCATGGAACCTACTAGTCATTGAATGATCCAAGGAGTGTATCAGAGGTATCTTGAAATAAAGAAAGGGGACCTACTTTATTATTCCAAGCATCCAAGGAATTGACAAGAACCAGGGTCTAGGTTGTTATTAACCTATGAACACCACATCGTTGAATTAGAATGGGGTTCCCATGACCCAAGGTATTCTTATCTCATAATCCACGGAATTCTCATGTCAGTCCATTCATATTCGGTATTGAAATCATATAGTATTTCTTCTTTTCCCAAGTTATGCCTTCCATTAGTGTTGATTGGTCAAGTAAAGTTGTGACCATTTATTTATTGGTCCATGCCTTGTCTTGCATTAGTCTGGACATGCCAATTAGCATTACAAACATTTTATCAAGTCTTAGTTATCCATTAAGGCATATTCAATTATTGAGGTTCACTCTGTTACCTTCTGTCAAAATGGTAAGGGGTTTTAAAGACATGTAACCATTATTCAATCTCTTTTAATAAGGCCATGTTATAAACTTTGTATACTTTCTATTCTATATTTTAGATTTAATAATCAATTTGGAAGAAGTTACCTTAGGTGGGTCAAGTGGTGAGTATAAATGATACATGCCATTGTGAAATTATCCTTAATAAAAAACCATTTATTATGGTAAGTAGCACATTTTGGAAATTCAAGCAAGGGCACACCTCAATAGATCCTCAAAAATTCCAAAACACTAAAAAAATTCAATTATGGCATTTCCTTTGACATGGAGAAGATTGAGTTGAGTAGTGTGTATAAACAATAACAACGAATCACTTATTTTGAGAGAGAATAACCATATGATTCTATAGAGTATAATCATGGAATGTAAATTTATGAAACGGACCTCAAATGAAATAGTGGGCCCCAAAAAAATATTCCAAAATAAAAAGAACTTTACGGATGAGTTATAGACCACCCACCATAGGGTTGTACGATCCTTCTCCTCTAGTATCGGCCCTTGATTTTCATCGGATCAAAGTGCATTTAAGGAAAGGTGAAAAAACTCCCATTGAGATATCTAGGTCTAGAGAAAAGGAAAATAAGAACATATAAATAAGACTCGATTACTTAACATTTCACATCCAACATAATGAACAATAGCACAATCAGATGTCGTATGAAGGTGATCTCTTGATTCCATGTTTAGATCATCAAAAATCCCTAAAAAGATAGATAAATTGTTCAATCCCACATAAACTCATATTATGGGGGAAGGGGGAACTAATTGGATCATTAATGGAAAAATTAGAAACTTTTCCCAAAAAAATAGCCCGCGTACAGTTTCTCCGCACAATTTTGTCAAAATATTCACAAAACATGTATGACAGATCTGGTCGAATAGATTGATCTGCATGGTTTTTCAAAACGTGCACATTCTATGAACATATACCTGGTAAAAAGGGGGCTCGCATGGTTAGGTAGCATGACCATGCGCCAACCGTATGAGGTGGCTCTGCCCAAAAAAACATGGTCTGCATTATTTTCCAAACTGTGCATATTCCAGCGCTATTTTCTCTAAACCATACCGAAGGCATGTTTTCTCCAAAAATAAGGGTTCTGGGCTCCGAAAAATCCCTATACACCCTTGGTACCTTTACTAACTCATTAGGCACCCATATTAAGTCCAAAGTAAATATTTATATTGAAAATAAAAGGATCCATACCTGAGTGAAAACCAGGTTCTTACATATAAGAAACCTAAATGAGTATTCAATCATCATTTTTATATAACATAGAAGTATATTTATAGTTAATATTTATTTATTGAATAAATTATATGTCTTTCTTTGTAAATTACCTCAATATGATTTATGTTAAATAGGGTGTTTACCTCATATATAGTAATCGGTATACAACAAAGTCATTAATTGAAATGATATAGAATACATATTTGATAACAAATAATTTTTCCATTAAGAAGAAAATAAATTCAATATATGTTAATATTTTTATGTAATGATAATTACTGTAGAAGATATTGGGGAAAATAAAGTCAAACTTGGAAAAGAACTTTCTTATAAATTTCATGACTTATATGAAAAAACGAAGTTAAAAGTAACTTCAAAAATTATTTCCATGATATATCAAGAATAATTTTAAAACATTATTTGTAAAATAATTTTAATTAATGGAATAATTAAAATAAACTATAAATGAGTAAAAAACATTGGAGTGGTAGAAAAAAATATACATAAGTGGAGCTAAATCCATTTATAAATTTTTTAATAATGTATAAACATTTTACATTAAAAAATCATAGGATAATGAGAATAGATATTACCTTGTAAAACTATAAAACATTTAAATTAAGAAAAATATTGAATAAGGTTATGATATATGGAAAATGCATTCATGCTGAAAACATTAGAAAATAAAATTTCCACACTTTTGAGAAAAAATTAAAATTTTCCTTGTTTGGAAAACATTCAAATATTCCATCAAAAATTTTGAAAAAAAATTAATCATTAAAAATATTGAACATTATAATTCATTTATTTATATATAAAATTATAATAAAACAAAATAAATAAAAAATAAGATATAGGGTTGGATTTTTTTTAAACATTCTCTTTGTTGATTTTAGTACCAAAGAGATATGAATTGAAATATTGATTGAGAAACCTATAAATATATATATAAGAATTAAATATATTGGTTTTAAGAGATAAATATTATATAATTTCCCTAAAATAAGATTCAAGAATAAATAATCCTGGTTAGAAGTGAGATTGAAACATAAACCCTAAACGATTTGGTAACTATCAAATAATTGAAATAGAAGGTTAAAACATTATACCGTTCTATAAATACAATGAATTAAATTATATATTAGGATAAAATATATTCATTGGGTAGTAATTACATGATATAAAAGAAAACATTGTCTATTATATATAATATGTCTCAAGGAATCGAAATTGAGACCAATGACCCTTAAGAATTTTGTAACAATTAAATAAAAAATCATTAAAGAGTTAATTTGAAATGGGATTTTAATTAATATTATTATATATTGGATTATTATATTATATTTCAAAGATTAATCCTTAGTACCATTTAATTCAAATATGTTTATAATTCATAACAAATATCAAAGAAAGAAGTTTGAGAAGTGAACCCCTTACCTTTGATTTTTTCTTGGTCTGATGTTTTCCAACCTCCTATATAATAAATATAAATTAATTATCCATTAATATATGATTAATATTTATATATATAATTATTTACTTCATCAATACATAACTTTTTTAACACATTTTTTAAAAATTATTTATTAAAATCAATTATTTTCGGATTGGCCGTTTTTTCATATGCATGGTTTGATTTGGAGGCTTTGGTCCTTGCACCATGGTCATTGTTCCATTAGCTAAAGCATATTGAAAACATAATAATTAACTTTTTTATATACCCAATACAATATTATTATCATCCATGTAATGTGGTAATAAAAAATTAAATACATTGTTTCATAGAGACCGTAGTCTATTAGTATACATGGGCAACATAATAATTTTCTTAATGGATAAAAACAAGATAACAAATTGACTTTTAAAACCCATAAAAATAATATAAATATCATATTAATTCATGATATTCATTTTTATTACCACAATTGTGATATGTTAGTGGAAAATTAATCACATAGCTTTGTGAAGGTGGTAGGCCACACCTATGCATGAGCAACATTATCATTTTCCAACAAATGAGAGGAAAAGAAGGTATATAGTCTATTATAAGTATAGAATAATGATTATTTCATAACTACCATATATTTAAATTATATAAATCTACATAACCATCCATGAATGTATGTAATGAAAAATAAAGTGCAATTCTTCATTGAAATGGTAGTAGGTACATACACATGTGTGTTTTTTTCATTTTACATTTGGTAAAAATGATGCAAAATATTAGTTGATAAATTAGTGTAATAAAATATTATTTTATTAAATATAGTTATTAAATTATGTTATTATGGATAAAATCTATTATTAGTATGTGGAAAAAATAAATAAACTTTAAATAATAGGGTTAAGAATTCTACCTCTTTATTGGATATCTTGTTTTGAATTAAACTATAAACCCTATTAGATTGATATTTTAGTGAGACCAGGAAACGTATGACATGTATATGGATGTCATAAATGTATTTTTCCATATATATGTTCAATCTAAAGTTCTCATGTTGTGTGGATAACAAAGTATAGGATGTTCCCTTTTATAAGTGAGGTAAGTACCACCCTTGTAAATATAAAGATCATTAACATATAATAACTGTATTTCTCTTGGAAATTGCATCCTGAGAAACCCAATCTATAATATAAGATACATTAAGGTATAAATATAGTAAAATATTTAATTTATACTGGTTTTAAATATATTTTATGCCATATCTCATTGCATAACACTCTCTTTAATCCTTTTATTATTTATTATTGTGAAAAACTTTTTCCATGGCACTAATTCATTATAACTAATAATTAATTTGAAACCATTACCAAATTTGAGAATTGTGATTCCAAATATTTAATCCATTTTATAATATTCAATTATTATTATTGGTATAAATAAATATTAATATATGATCGCAAAACAAAACCAAAACTCCTTTTTATAAAAATGACTTTTTAAGCAAAGAAAATGTTTTATATCAAATAATATATAATATCGATTAACATTATTTTAATTGCATTATATTTAATAGAATTATTCTTATTTTACATTAAAAATAGACCAAAAATAAAAGTGACCATGTGGATATTTTATTAAAATAGATGAACTAGAAAAATATTTGAATAAAAACGATATATAGACTTCCAAAATGTCAAAAATAAATCCATATGTTCAAAGTTATATTTTAAAATGAATTATATAAATTATTAAATAGATATTTTTCTAGTAAAAGTTTTTATAAACTCTCAATTAATTCTTTTTCCTTGATAATATCCTAAAAGTGATAGTATTTTTAAAATTTGTTTTTTTTAACTATTCTCCCAAAAATCAGCCTTTTGAAAACAATATACCAAAAAATCATCTTAAGATAATTTTGATAAGATAAATTCAAAAATTATGTTCATTTCAACAAATAAAATGTAAAAATTCAGCATTTATGTTTTAAATAAAAAAATAAAAAATATTGAAAATGGTTTTAATGAAAACATTATTTTAAAACATTAGGTGTTTTTAACCATATTTAATAAAAATTAATAATTACATGGGTGTTGATAATTGTATTATTATTATTTTATTATTATAAATTATATACCAATTGTACTTAAATATACCTAACATGAATATATATAATGGATCTATATATATACAATGACTATATCTCATACACCTCTATATCGAACAACCATATATATATATAACGGTCATATTACATTAATATATATATATATATCCTTATATAATTCACTAATGTTAATTAGTATAATTATTTCAAATATATATCTAAATGTAAATTATATTAATTATTCTTTACCCTGTTTCCATAGTTGTAGTTTAGATTATGATATTTATGACAAACAATGAGGATAAAGCTTTTATGGTCCTTTTATTTATATATATATGTTCATTTACACAAATTGTAGGTTACTAAATGTTTTTCATGTGGTAACCAAATAATGTATTAGTGTTCATCACTCATTATAAAATTTTATCTCAATAATATGTATCAAAATTATTTGAATTTGATGTTTTAATTGTCATAATATATCATACATTTTGGTTTTATTTAAAGAATATTATATATTAATATCTCATGATGTTACATACCCCACTCGTAAATAAATTATTTCATCACAATTTTATTTGTTTTACAAAAAATTGATGTATCATGACTTCATAATAAAATATAATTTATATTTATTCATGATAATTATCTTATAACTCACTACTATAAAACCTAGTGTTTTCAAATAAAATAATTTTTAAACCATGTTTGTATCATTATATGAATTATACTTTTAAGTGTGTTTCAAAAACTATAACTTGGTACATGATAAATATTTTC
Source organism: Viscum album (assembly GCA_963277665.1). NCBI lineage: Eukaryota > Viridiplantae > Streptophyta > Magnoliopsida > Santalales > Viscaceae > Viscum > Viscum album. The sequence goes on along the minus strand of OY728151.1, from coordinate 392,302,787 downwards.
AATATAATGCTCGATTGATTTATCTTCCAATTTCATGAGATGAGGAATTTTTTACCATCTTGGTAGAGAATGTTATAAAATATACTGACTTATGTTTTTCCCATTCCATAACACACTTTTCTCGTTAAGTTGTGTTTTGATTTTTTTTCTATCTCTTCTTTATCTCATACTCTAATTGATAAAAAACATTGATGAATTTTTCATTCCTAAAGTACTGAAACTAACATTAAATAGATCATGGGATCTACAAAATGAATAACATATTGTTCCTTTTATATTTATATACTTATGAAAACCAAAATGGTACATATATGTTATGATAATACTTAATATGAATAAAATATCATATTAATAAGTAATACATTAATCTACAAAATGATAACAACTACAGGGAATGTTCAACATAATTCATTCCAAAATTTACTAAATTATAGAAGTCTTTAAAATATTCATAATGAAATTCAAGAGAAAAAAATAAAAAATATTTGATCACATATTCATTTAAAATAAAAATATCTTTTATCACCAAAAAAATTAATCATCAATAGTGAGACCCCAAAAACATAGATGCAATTTTTCAAATATTCTCCAAAATATAGTAATCGTTTCCCAAAATTACATGACTCCCCTAGAAATAAAACACAACAAAATAATATATGATTCCAAAAAACCACTCAATATTTATTCCTAAAATAACATAATCCACTTAAAAACTAGATAATATATACCATATTATTGAATTATGGTTAACATCTATATAAAATTGTTTTTACCAAATTACATTGCAATCCAAAGGTTATCTATACATTCCCAAAAATATGATATGCCTATTTCTCCCAAAATAACTGTAATTAACGTGAAATAAATTCACATACAAACCTAATGGTTATCTATATCAAGAATTTGTCTCCAAAAGTACAATTCTTCTCAAATAACCTCCACAGTAAAGCACACAATAAACCCAAGGGTTGTATTTACATTAGTAATATATTCTCATAAATATAACCCAAAATACTTTAATTCCCGTGAAAAATATTACATAAGACATCATAAAGGTATTTATACCTTTGAAATTATAATCAAACATAAACTTATACATCTTAAATTATCATTAATTGATAACATACTAATCAAAAAAAGGCCTCTAATCTCTTCTCTGATACTAATTGTAATTACCAGACCCATACACTTTAATTGGGTGCTAAAAATATAATCTTTACCTAGTGGTTTTGATAAAAATGTATGCTATCGAATTTTTACCATCCATAATTGAAACATTAATGAAATTTTTGAGTCACATATATACACACAATCCAATTTTTTTATTTTGAAATTACACTTTTAAGGGGTATGTGTGGACTCTACCAAAATTTACACTCAATAAAATTCCTCACAAAATCAAACCAACACAACCCAAAAATCAGAATTCAGAAACCACTCCTGAAGAAAAAGGATTCAAATTTATAATTACAAAAGGTAATCGGATCATGTTCCAACCCTTCACATTCGATCCTAATCCTGTCGTATCACACCTTACACCATCTAAAGACTGAACATAAATTACTTCCTCACCTCCCTAGAAAAACCAATATCTTACCCAATTGGGGGAGACCATGAACCATTGATACACAATAACCAGAATAAAAACCAGAACAAATCAAACCTCTTAATTAACCTCCTCAATAATCCACAAAAATGTGACTATCATCAACTACCCCAAGACATTGAAACACAGGTTAAATCCTAACTGAATCAAAATACACTAAAACCCTCCATCACCATTAGATGATACTCCCAAAACACCTCTGAGAAGAACCCGATCTAGAAAAACCATATTCATCAAAGAATCCATATCATGGAAGAACTTTTCTACATGCCATCCTTTCATTGCTTCACCTTCACAGTTTACATCCAAATCACATCAAAATCTCTACCCTATGCCATCCGCACATCATTGTACAACTCCAACGGTGAACCATCAATAAAAGAATAGAACAAAACACCTTAAAAAACCCACAACATAAGGCAACCCTAAACCGCCGAGATAAAGTAAGAAGGAACATTATTTTAACCTTAATAGGAACAAGGGAAAATACATTAAAAATAAACATTAAGGACAAATGAAAATTCCCACTACAATGGGATGGACACCTATAAAGTTATCGGGGGTTGACACAATAAATGAAAATTACAAGATATGTAGAGATGACCCTCAACTTTCTAACCTCTATCCCAAATCATTGGTGATCCCATCACTCTAGACCCGACTAGGAGAGAAGTGGTGGAACTTGAGGCCATAGAATAGTTTAGTGGCAAGAGAAAGGCCTTCATGAAGTTGGGGGATATGAAACATGGTTAGAATTCCTTGATCCAGAAATAGAGAGAGGGGATACCTAGAACCATCAAGATATATAGAGATAAGAGAAAGGGGAATAGAGAGAGATAATCATTGATATGTGTGTTGAGAGAAGAGAGAACTTGGGAAAGTGTAGTAGAATATCTAAAATCATCGACGAGATGAGAATCCATAAGTGGAGGAATATGGTGATCCGAGAGCCTGAGAGCGGCCTTGGAGAGTGAGGCACCATCCTGAGTCAGATAGATTCAAATTGTTTTTTTGTTTTATAGATTTATATAATAAGAAAAATAATTTCATTACAAAACCAAAATCATTATCACCCAATAGAAATATTTCCACTATTACTATATTTTCGTATTATATAATAATCCTTCTAATTATGACACAAAATTACCCACACACGATACTTCTCAAGATATATCATTTGGCTTATTCTTTTACAAAAATGGGTAAATGAAAACATAATATAGTTTTTTCTAAAATGATTAATAAAAGAAAGAGTACAATGGAATCTTTCATGAATTCATAAGTCATTAAAAAGTGGATGAGTGGATAACTAATGCATATTCCATTTAATCAATAACTTTAGCATGAAATTCATCCATGTATAATATTAACATATTAATTAGATTAATAATATTTATTGATTTAATAATGATGTAATGCATAATGGTTGACATAATAATTTTACCATCAAGGCCTTGTGTCGGTACATCATCAACATACCATCAAGGCCTCATGCAAGAAATCATAAATATTTGGGCAGGGATAAACAAAGTACTTAGGCTATTTTTTCCCATGAGACATACTGATCAATTGAGGTGTTATAAAATTCCCCACCCATCACACACACATTTCCAATTCATTTTTTATATATTGAATGATCAATAATATATATAATAAATATTATTAAACAATAAATATATATTTTTATTGAATCAAGTATATATAAATATAATATTTCATATTATATAATCGACCTTCCTTATCAGTCAATAATCATCTATATAGAACTAACATGTATATGGATTTGCAATATATTGTTGGTCAATAAATGAGATATATTTCAATGTAAACACCCTAAATATGATTTATGTAAAATATAGTGTTTAAGTTATATATAATCATGGTTATATAGATAAGAAAATAATATAAATTATTTTGAATGAATTTATGATAATAAAGGACCTGGACATGAAAGATACCATCAAATCATCCTAAATGAATTATTGTTAGTAAATTAATTTCTTTTTAAATATATTTATTAAAATGGAAGTGAAAAAGTGAAAGGAACTTTCTAAAAAAATTTCACCTTAAGGCTTCCAGGCCACCGGTTTGGGCCTCGAGTTGTTTAAGGCCATTAGGCCACCCAAGGCCTTTGTGCAAGTAAGGCTTTCGGGCTACCACAAGGCCTTAAACCCACTAAAATGCCTTTGTGCCACCCGAAATTGTGCTTAAAATGAACAGAATGACTCTACAAAGAGCAGACTTCAAATGAGGATTCAGAGAAGGTGCATTAAACAGAGTAGAAGCAAAGCGGATTTTTTAGAAATATAGGTTATGGCATTGTCATGGGGATCATCATTTACTTTCATAGGAAGCCAGGACGAAGAATCCATGAAAATGTGGAGAGATGATATTACGATGAAGGAGCTAGGCAGGAGTTGTTCCATGTATAGTCTGTATATTTCTTAAGACCTACGGGTCATGTAATCTCTAAGCCTTCTAGCCTTGTAAGAGTTCCACCTCATCCCTTGAAATCAGGGTTATCAAAAATCATTAAAAAAGAAGGCCTTCAGGCCATTCGGGCAATGTAACATCCAAAACGATTTTAATGGGATTTAATGAATAAATATACAAAAATTTATATAAAATAATTTATAATAATGGAATCTAAAGATAAATTATACCTAATAAATAAAATTTGGATTATAAGATAAAAATATACATAAGTGGAGTGAAAACCATTTTTAAAATTTTTATAAAAATAATAACCTTTTCCACTGAAATATTCATAGAATAATGGGAATAGATGTTACATTATAAAATTAATAAAATATCTAAAAGAAGCTAAATCATGAACAAGGTTCACGATGGTGGAAAAACATGTTCATTTTGAAATCGTTTTAAAATATATTATTTTCAAACTTTTACAAATAAATTCAAAATTTAGTTATTCAAAAAAATTAAAAATAATACTTTTAAAAAATTTAGTAGAAATAAAAAATTAAAAAAATAAACTTTATAAAAAAATTATTCATAGGAAAAAAACTTCATCACAAATTAAATAATTATGATATGAAAGAGAATGATTTCAGACTGAAAATGAGATATAATGTATGATTTTCTTATAAATATTCTCTCTGTCAATTTTAGTACCAAAGATATATAATTTGGAAATAATATATGAAAAACCTATAAATAATCATAGTATGATAAAATAGATAGTTTTTAATCAATAAATATACTATAATTCCCCCCAATAAGATTCATACATAATCGATCCTAATAAAAATTTATATTGAAGCATATTCCCTTTTGACAATTGTATCTTTTGAGTCAAAGTACATCAAAAGTTTTAAAAGATGTTATTTTGTAAATAAACTAATTTAAATATAATATCATGTTAAAATATATTCATGAGGTATTAAACACTTCCTATAAAATAAAACATGGTGTGTAATATAAAACATACCTCAAGGAATCGAAATTGAGACCTTGAACCCTTGCAGATTTTATAACACATGAATCGAAACCTCTTGAAAGAGAGAACATGAAATGGAACATTATTTACTATTATTAATGAGTTTATCATTATTTGATAATTCAAATAGGTATAATATACACCATATATTGGACATTGGTTCATAAATAAAAAAATTCACAAATAAGGAAGTTTGATATGAGAATCCATTACCTAGGATTCCCACCATGACAGAAGAGTTCCAACATCCTATATAATAAATTTATATTTATTATTCATATATATATATATATATATAATTACGTATACAATTTATTTATATCTTTTTTACAAATTTACTCAATATTATTTATTAAAATCAAATAATTAAGTGTTAACCATTTTGTTTCTAATGCGTAGTTTGATTTGGGGGTTATGGTCCTCACACCATGTTCATGGTTTCATCATCTCCAAAATAATAAACAGTTTATAGATATAATAATTAATTATTTAATATTCATTTAGAATATTCTATGTATGGAGGTTATAAAAAATGAAATATATCATTTCATAGAGATGATAGTCCATACGTACAAATAATAGAAATTTTCATTTTTCCAATGACTAAAAAAGTAGATTAGATAGATTTTTACCATTAAAATTATAATTATATTATAAATATAATATTTATTAATTAAATACAATATTATGACCATCTATGTGATGCATTAATGAAAAAAAATTACACCTCTTTGTGGATGTGGTAGTCCACATGTACGTAAGGGTGATGTTATCATTTTCTAATGTACGAGATGGTAAGTAGGTAAATAATATAATATCATTTTAAAATAATAAAAATTTCTTAAATATAATATATATACATTAAATCTATCTAAAAACACCCATGAGAAACATTTATATGAAATAATATACATCGATTCATGGTGATGGTACTTTGTACGCATGCATGATCGATGTTTTCATTTCCCATTAAATGGATAGAATGTAAAAATTGGTTTTTGCATTATCATAATAAATTTTTAGTATATTTAAGGTAATTATTTAAATATTTTATTAGGGATATAATTTATTTTTATGATATATAATAATGAATAATCATGTATGAATATTGTTAATACTTACAACTCCTTGGATATCTTCTATTGGTTTACACATTAAGGAATCTAGGATTGGTATTTTAGTGATACTGGGAAATCTAGTATATTTATAACGATGTTTTAAAGGGTTCAGGAAGATATTTTTTTGATATAAAGGGCTCACATTATGTGTATAACTAAGGATAGTAGGTTCCCTTTCTATGTTATGGGAGTGGCGCCCTTATAAATATGTATAACATTAAAATATAAAAAATTTACTTCTCATTTAAATTGGATCCAAGTAAACCAATTTCTCTGTGAAAAGGTAGGTTAAATTGTACTTAAACATAATTAATCAAATTTTGATAAATTTTAAATATATTTAAGGCTTTAAAGATTAGTTTAACCCCTCATTAATCCCCTTAACTAATAACATAGTGACACACATTAACCATGATAAATATTTGTTATGAATAAAAATGAAATAAAAGTCATTAAAAATTTTCAAAATTATAATTCTAAATATGGAATACATTTTATAAAATTCAATTTTCATAATTAGTAAAAATTAATTTATGATAAATTCACATAATAAAATGAAAAATAATTTTTTACGATATACCTTTTTTAAGAATAAAAAAGATTTTATATCAAAATTATGTATAATATTTATTCTCATTTAATTAATTGGTTTGTTTTTAATACAATAAGGCATGTTTTAATTTCAAACTAAATCATAACTAAATGGAACCTTTTTTATTCTATATTAAAAATGAAGAACCAAAAATAGTTTATATTTGCGTAAAAACCTTTCATAGATTTTCAAAATGTCAAACATGGATTTATAAGTTCAAAATTATATTTTTAAATGAATTATATCAATTATTTCATCTATAAAAAATGTTTCATAAAAAATAAAGGCTCTATTATATCATAATAATGTCATAAAAGTGACTATATTTTTAAAATTTGTATTCAATTAAGCAAAAAATAAATATTTTGTCGAAACAATTCCATAAATTAATCTTAATATAATTTTAATATGATGAATTAAAAAATTAATTTCACTTCATAAAATTAAAATTAACATATTTTAGAATATATATTTTAAATGAATAAATGATACATACTAAAAACTGTTTTTATAGGAAATTTATTTTAGAATCATTATGTGTTCTTAAGAAAATTTCATCAACATTTATAATTATATCATTGATTTGAATTTTATTATTTTTAATTTATAATTAGAAATTGTATATCCAATAGTTTTAAATATACCTAATGGTTATATATCTAACACACACACACACACATATATATATACAACGATCATATCAAATTCATATATATGAACTTATAGACATTAATAAAGTATATTCATGTTACTCATTTACTTATATCTAAGAATTTATATTGTATTTAAAACTATTTTCCATGATTCCATAGAAATAGATGGGGTTTTCATATTTTAGAGAACACACTTCATGTGTCTCCATTGTTTCATAGTTTTCATCCATTTCATAAATTTTTTCTATTTTGGATAAGGTCGTGCCTCTCATCATAATGAATAATGGTTTGATTCCTCCCATATCTTCACATATAAAAGATGGATTCTCAGTCCTCTTGGATATGTCATCATATCATCATACTAGAAGGGATATTCTGTACAAAACTTCTCATACAGATGTTCTTGTCCATTCAACATCCTCCCAATCAGTATCACCTCTACAGATTTCTGAGCTTTCATTAGAGGATATTTGATCAGCCTCAATGGAGGGCTCTCAGAAACATAGATTTCTAGGAGGAACAATTGTCGAAGTGGTGAATTTCCATAGGGGATCTTTTTTTACTATGTACGGCATTGCAAAACCACCACTGTTACAATTCTAGAATTATATAGTGTCTTACAGGTTTTCTTTAGGATTTATGGAATAAATTTTTAAATAGAAATACTTTTGTGTCGTTCTTTCCTATAGGGGATGTTTTGTGAAGTCTTGGTCCTAGATCTCCATACCATAAGAAATATTGTGATGAAACCAAATCATATGGTTGATGAGGGTCCATTCAAGCCATGACCCACCCCATCCATCTATGTGGATCAACCTTCTAGATCCCCCTCCCCTTCTAACATCATTTTTTTAACCGGGGTATTAGTGAATCCATTGGATCCTTTTTTGTAATATGATCACACTCCCCATTTTTAATATTCATCCATGGCTCAGCTATGCACTGAAAATGATCTCTCCAAACCCCATCAAGATTGAATCCTTCTTTGGGATGGGGATTCCATCTATTAGTGTAAAAACATATTTTATACCTATCCGTATTGTTTTTTTGAAATTGCATCTTTAGTGAAACTCACTATCTTCTTAAAGATAGATGATCTTCAGTTTCAATTCTCCTAACCCTACGGCTGGTTTAGATCAAGGTTCGATCTCTCTTTCTCTAATGGGTGATGATTAGATTATCTTGGCTAATCTAAGTTTAGTGTCTAAATATGGGGTTACTGGTACTATCTATATTTCGTATCCCCCTTTATTTTCACCTTATACCTTTCTAGTTTTGGATTACCCTTCTTGGTCTACATATATTTCCAAGGGTGCATTTTATTGATATGGAAATATATATGTTGAGGATGATGTCCAATGTTACAAATATTCTATCTCTACCTATCTAAAGGAATCTAGGGATGTACCTTCTTTGAAGTAAGGGGATAGAACATCACCTAGTTTCTCCTTCTGGTCCAAATTCCAGAGATCATAGTCCTTCTTGATATTCTCCGATCCCCCTTTCAAATGGTTATAGTGTGTTATCAATCCCTTACTAAATTAATTGGATTTAGATTATCCAATTTAGTCTATCTCTTCTTTTTCATATCCTCCTAGTTTTTTCATACAATATCTCACACCAAGAATGAGTCTACCTTACACTCATTCAAAAATGGATCTCTTCAATGTTGGGTGCTGAAACCAACTGTCACCTCTTTTGATGATTTCATTTATCATTTAGAATTTCAATAGTCTTGGTGCCTGAGTGATGTCTGATTTTATTTCAAATGAGTTTTACAAGAATAGAGTCTCTCTTTTGGTGATTCTAGAAACATAGAAGCATCTTAATATTATTATTAAGTTCACACATAGGATAGGTTTGTGTGAATAAATTCTTGGAGAGGCCATTAATCAGTATATATGAATTTTTTAAAAAAATGTACTATAGAAGATAATATTGAAGTGTTTGACCATCATATCACATCCGAGGAATGTTCTAGATCTCATAGTTTCTTCATACCCTTTTTTATTACAAGTGTGATATGTTGGATAGACAATATTCATTGTATAACATTATATCCTTCAATTAGTGGGACTCAACATGTCTCATTGGAGGTGATTGAATTTATCTTGGATATTTAGGGGAAAACAGTGGAGGGGTATTCCTTAGGAAGGACAAACAATATTTTTCTTCCTTCACATCCTAAAATGGTTATTAGACATGGGTTTATTAGGAGGTAAATACCCTTAGTGTAATAAAAAGAAGATATTCCATCATAATTAGAGCCACCTTGACTACTTCTTTTCTATCCTCCAAGACATATCTTCCTACATGAATACAAGTGTTTCCCATATTATTTGGTCCCTCTATGATCACTCCCCAATAATCATTATAATGGTTCCAATAAGATATGATAGTGTTTACATTTTAATTTCTAATTAGTAGACATCTGATCCTAGTGATCATCATGTGGTTCACACCGCCTGCAAAAAAGAATCCATGCATAATTTTTTGGGGGTTTAATTTAATAAAAAATCCAGAATTTGAAGGGTAATTTATAGATATGAAACAAAAACAATCCCTCTCACTTATAATAGTTGGACTCTAAAAAATATTACACTGAACAGATCAAGACAATAATTGAAAATGGTGGAAAAAATAATAATCATAAAAATGAACCATCTAACTGAGACTATCCTAGAACATGAGAGGTGAGATCAGAAATTTTTTAAGCCTACATAGATCAATGATAGGTATGGAAACATGAATTATTTTTAGGCATTCATTAAACATAATAAGTATGCTGGAAGATCAGATATCCTTATGGTGGATGGTTCTTTGACTAACAATATTGAGGTTCTGGGAGGTATGGTCAAGGATCATTTTAAAATTGTACTCATATTCTCTATCCCATACATTCCATAAGGTTATTTAAGGGTACTTATAAATATTTTTGGTATTATACCTCATGTATTTACTAATCATATCAACTCTTTTTTTGAGGGTATTCTGAAGGAGATGGAGATGTGGTACGTGTTTTTGTATCAACCATGAAATATCTATAATCTCTAATATCTTTCTATGATCTCTCTTTGTATAATCTTATGATATCTTTTTCGGTGATCTTGTGGTGGTTGTTTTGGACTTCTTTTGGGAAGGTGGTATTCCTTGAGTGGCATGGACAACCACCTTAGTTCACATTCTAAAGGTGAAGGATCCATATTTTTATAGGAGTATAGACCCATTAGTATGTTCAATTTCCCATAAAATTTTCTTTATCTTGTTATCAACTGGAGTCTCTCAGTGTATTTATATAACTAGGTTTCCTAGGAAAAGAATGGATTCCCCAAAGGAAGGCCCACCCATAGTGTTGTAGATTTAAATCAAGAAATGATTGGTGAAATTATTAATAAAACTCTTGGATTTAATATTTAAATTAATTTTGATATGGATAAAGTGTATGATATGTTGGAGTGACATTTTATTATCAAGCTAATGGCTTGCATGAGATTCTCATCTTGTGTAATTGATTTATATTCAGATATTAAAAATAACATTACATCTATATTAAATTTATGGAGTAGAAATTCGGATTATTTATGATAGTTCATGGGATAAGGTAGGGTGTTTTTGTCACCTAGTGTGTTTATTCTAGTTTGGGATTCCCTTGATACATACCATGTGAGGTTCATTCACAATGTTAGCATCCATTCCATCTATTTGGAGCCTAACTTTAATGGAGTGTCCCACATATTTTTTGATTTATATATTATTATTTGTTAATGGTAGAAGTAAATATATTTAAGGATTCAACAAGGGTTTGTTTTAATAATTAAAATGGAGTTTTTGGATTATAAACCATGAGAATAGTATTTTTCCATTTAGAAATTATGCTTAGAGTTGTATTCTAAAATGATCGAAACCAATCAGTGAGTTCATAAAAGGTAATTCCCCATGGTTTACATAGGATCACTGATTCATTCTAGTTTATTATGTATCTATTATTTTGAAGGGGTCATTGATAGAATCTCATACCGCATCTAGAACAAGAGGAAATGTCTTCACTTTTTTAACAAAAATCACATGTTTCAATTGTGTTCTCACATCTATTCCCATACAAAATCTATTGGTTCTGAAGGTATGAAGGTGGTACTAAGGAATATTTAAAATATTATGTATTATTTTTATTTGGCATTCACATTATAATGGAATATTCCACTACGCATCATGTACTAGGCTAGTTAAGTTGGCAGAATATTGAGGTATTAACTTGATGAATGTAATGGCAATGACGAATTGTTTTCACGCTAAGATGGTGTGGAAGGTTATATAAGGTCGGTTCCTTTGGGCCATGTTCATTATGGGAAAGTATGGGAAGGACTTGTGATTTACCAGTGGTATAAGAATCAATGGCACATCTATGACCTCAAGAATCATTCTTGTTGGATACTATGACATAGAGAGATTATCTTTTTGAGTCACAAATTTGTGGGGTTTACACATGGATTACCCGGGTGACCGAATACAAAAATAATGTACATGAAAGTAACTAAACATCCGGCTTTCAATTAAGATATATTGAAAAAGTAGAAAATTTATATCTTAAATATTATTAGAATAACAAATGACCCATAAAAATTCATATTCATTGGCTCCTCATTAGGGATATTTTTATAAAAATTGTATCATTATGTTCTCTATACAAGCAAAGAATAAAATGGTTGTGGTTGTCTTATCTAGTTGAAGAACATACCTTAAAAGTATAATTTATTATTATAGAGAATATGGAACCATGATATCTCTACAGATGACGAGGTTAAGAATAAGGGGATTAAGCTTTTTTATATGTGTCTGTGTTTCCATAATCCCATTAATGAACCATCTTCTTAGATGTTCTTTTTCGGATAGTGGGAAGCATCAATGTAGAAATAAATTGGTGAATTCATGGTTCTAGCTTCCCAATAGTTTAAAAGTGATTATATTCTCTAACTTTAGTTCTATGTAATGGTAAGAAAGAACAATGAGTGAATGGAATGGGTTATTTTATTTTCAGATTTTTGTTAGTGAAAATAGAATGTGAGGAATAAGGATCATCTTAAAGGATCCCCCCATACATGTTTATCTATAGTTGAAAAGAAAAATATTCTAGTGGATGACTTGGATATTCTCATTAAATGGTGGAAGAACATCGATAATTTTAGAAATGTCAATTTTGGAATGATTTCCTACCCATCTATGAAGAGGTCGCATCCATAAGATCACTAGATTTGGGGTAATCCCCCTAACAGTGGCCTTATCCTCAATAGTGATGGGTCTTGAAATCTCGTATTCATGTAAGTATGGGAGAAATTCATTGTGTACATAGGGTCTTGGTCATTATTTCCTTCTATGGACATGAATAGTCCATCATTATAGATGTATGTACAATACTTAATAGACGTTAGCTATCTTATTATAATAGCATTGTGTAGTCCTTGGTTAAAACAAACTCATCTACCATCCACAACTCTATCCAAGAGAATATACCCATTACATGGTACAATTATTATCATATTCATATATGAAATACCCTCATTGAAAATCATCTGGAATTTCTCAACATGTGTTACAACAAGAACATTGTTCCTAACTTCTTTTCTTCATGGTCCGCTCAAGATTTTTCATTTACTCTCTTTAAAATCACGGGTTCCCTTCCACCTAGGTGTGTTGATATTGTATCAGAAAATTATCTTAGCTTACATTATTCTAGACCCCCTTGATATCTCAAGATACTTAGTCTCTTTAATAATAACTCTTATATTTGGATGAAATTTGTGTTCATATTCCATTGTAATATTTTATCGCAATAAAATATTTCAAGGTTAATTTTAGTTTTATATTTCCTTTATCACGAGATACTGTGCATAATAATTTTATTTAAAATGGAAAAAATTATAAAATCTCAAGGTGTTATATCCTGGGCATACAGTGAATATGATAATACACCCTAAAGCCAACCTCCAATAGGTCATCGTTTGGAGACTAGAACCAAATATATAGTCACATATATATGAGAATCATTTCCCTCATAATACATGGAATATATGTTAAAAATCCTTAAAATTACATATAATACAAAATAAATCCTCATCCAAAATTCATGTAAGTATCAAAAATAAACAAGGAATCCAAATTAATGTACCAAAATGGCACTCATATGGAAGTAATAGCCACACTGACATTAACCTCCTTTTGTTGGTATGGTCTGGCTTGATACCTATCTCCCTATTGTAAAAAAATAAAATATATATTTATATATTTGTGTGTGTGAGTTTTTATAAATGGATGATTATACAACTATACTTATTAGTGTCCTCCACAAAACCTCCCATGAAAATGTGGAAAACACATACTAATTCCTTATTAAATAAGCAACATAACCAACGAAACCTATTTTAGGACATCAATCACTCAACCTCACCATTTCTCACTCACCCAATATTACATATAACTATAATAACATTATATCAAAAGAATATATTCCAAAAAGGTACCCCAAAACTACATCCCCACTAATCTGGTCAATCACACACCCTGAAGAAATACATCATCTATTTAAATCATTTTTTATATCCACCCATTTGAGTACCCATATTTCATCTTATAGCCATAACTATATATCTATAGCAACATATAGAATCTCCCACCACAACCACACATTACATCCTCATTATGGTAGTTTAACATGAACATTAAAGAAATCAATCTCTTTTCCTCATCCTCCTATGCACATCCCTTGAAATGCATCACAAATTCTATAATATCATCATCAACGCATCATATCATACTCACTCTAACTTCATACCATTATAATGTATATATCATAACCTTAAGACATTATAGGCAACACTATGTTTTAAGAGAGAGTGGGGAAGACAGAGAAGTAATCCATATGTTCCCTCTCTAACCTAAACATTGGGAAAAACACCAAAAACTCATGTATTTATATGGGAATAGTTCATCTTACTCTAGTGGTGGTGTGTAATAAATATCAATAAAATTAAGAAGTATAATAGTCACAAAGTACTCAACCTAAGGGTTTATGCCAAACCAAGACTAATATCACCCACAAAAACCACTACATAATTACATATACTCACTTACAACCACTATGATCACAGATACTATAACAACTAAATAATTTTAAAGAATGAAATTATGTTTGATAGTTTATTTGACACACAACACTGAGATTAAAAAAACCATAAAATATTGTTATTTAATTGTGATCATTAAAATCCAAATGTTGAATTGGTGGGTGTGAATACAGGTAAAAAAATGGAAATATATATCCTAATAAAAACCATTGTATTGATTAATTCATAATAAATAAACATTCAATTTTTAGTAAAATCATATTATGCTTAAAAAATATATTTCATTCAAAAAAAATTTTATTAATTTTGAGAAAAGATATTACATTTAGTTAATTCCAATTTTATAAAATGTATTTTATAAATTAAAAATTATTTTTCAAATCATCATATCAAAATTAACATAGAGTGAATATTTGATAAATTCTTGAAGAAATGTATTTTTTCAATGAATTGTGAAAAATAATGATTTTTATTGAAAAATATATTTTTTCCAAGAATTTAAAATTTTCCATATTATTTTAAATTAATCAAAAAGTAAAATTATTTCTATTATATTATAATTATTCAAATTAATTCCATTTGATTCATTTTTTTGCTTAATTATGTATAAATAAAATATACTTAAGAAGAATATTTTTTTGAATATTTTTTTCATTTTGTTTTTTGTTTGGGGCTTTTATATAAAATTAATTTAATAAAATTATAAAAATTTAGTCTTGAAGAATTTATTTCATAATTATAATTTTGAGTTACAAATTTGGTAAATAGTCTGATTTTATTTTGTGTCTATATAAACAGTAATTGTGGTAAAATTTTCCACCTTAGAAAAGGGTAAATCAGGTTTTTATAGGTTCAAACTATGATATAAGGCATAATTTATCAATATAATTATTATTTAATTAATTTAATTATACCCTTATCATGTTATTCTTAAAATTTATTTTTTAGTGGATACTTTTCCATGATATTGACCTATATAATTTTTAGAACAAAGAAAATTCAGAATATTACTCTTTTTCATTTAAATACATATTATGTGTCCACATATAGAAAAGGTAAGTAATAAATGAATATAAATTTTCATTTTGATAAAAGTGAAACTATTTTCATGATGGAAATTTATTTATAATTTTTGATAATTATATAATTACCTTAAATTCTAATGCAACGTCAACATGGAATTTCTTTAATTAATTTAAAAATAAAATATATAATTTTAAAAATATTAAAAGTAATATAATTTGAATCATTTATAGTGTTACATAAATTTTATAGATTTTATGAGATATTTTATTAAGGTGTTATATTCTAATGGGATATTTGTATTTATGTATTTTAATTCGAATTAATTGAATAGTGTCAAAATTGACATTAATGATATTTTATCAATATAATTTTCATTTAATTATTCAAAACTCATAAAAATATTTAAATAGAACAATTTCGATAAGATATTTTAAAAATGTCATTTATTATCCATTTATGATCCAATTATCAAATTATATGTAAAATAATAACACTTTAAGGGTGAAAAATATCTTTCCACAATTAAGGATAAAATGAGTTGAATAAATTATTAAACCAAAAGAATGATTTCAAAACCCCAATTAAACCTATAAAAATTATATCGGTTTTTGGGAATAAATTTAAATAATATCTTATATTTTAATATATCTCCATTTCTAGTAATTTTTTTTAAAATTACGTTATTATATTTATATCCTTTAACAAATCCAAATAGTTCCCCTCCCATAAAATGTAAAAGGCACCCTTCCATTATCTTATTCACTCTACATTGAGAATTATATAAATACTAAATTACATAAAATTACCTTATATACTTTTCTATACACATTATATAGTTTATTTTATTCCAAAAATTATAGCCTTATGGTTCTTAAGAGAATATCTAAATGATTTGTTTCCCAAAATAGGTAATCACCTTAAATAACCACTTTCTTTATAATTATTCTTTTAAATCATATAATTAAATTATATAATTTATAAAATAATAAATTAGGTATCCTATATTTAGTAAAATTTTATAATGGTTATAAAACCACCTTTATTCCCCATCTTCCCATCAAATGGGAAGTAAAAGTATCTCTCATGCGTACGTACAACTTACCATCTCTACATTGTGATACATATAATTTTTAATAATAAAATTTAATGGATTGTTATTATGATAGTTTAAAAGTTTATATATAATATTTTTGACGTATTTATTCTTCTGGTATTATAATTTTAGTTCTACATTCTTACCTTCTGAACTTTTTGAAAACAATAACATCGCTTGTGAGTACATGTGGACTACCACCTCCACGAAGTGATGTGATTTTTTTATATTTATATTTTTCATGGATTGTAATAAGGACATATTTAATTTATTTATATAATTTATATGATATTATAATTATTATTTATGGTTAAATTATTATTTAATTTAATTTTTTCCATCTGTAGAAAAATGGAAATAACATTCATGCTTACGTACGGCCTACCATCTCCATTAATGGTGTAATTCACTTTTCTATATATAAATTTTATGGATTATTATAAACATATATATATATATAATAAATAAGATATTTATATCATGTTTAACTTTTTTAGATGATTTTACCATTCTCAATGAACAATTACCAAGACTTCTGAATTGAAACTTGCATAAAAAATGAAGTAATTATCACCCAGGACAACGATTCTAAAAACAATTATCAATAAGTGGATGAAAATATTTCATATGTAAATCATAAATAGTATACTATATATGTTCATTATTATGGAATAAATTTATAATAAATATATATTTATTATACTAGAGGTTCAAATGTGAATGAGTAAAGGGGATACCTGAGGTAAGGTATTTATATGTCAATCCTATATTAATTAGAGTTTTTTTTCATAAATTTCCATTCAGGAAACTATATATTCTGTGTTTGATAAATTCATTCCATTTTTATTCTATTCTAGTTACTTATAAATAATATGCTTTTCCTTTTATTTTCTTATCTTTAAGTACTCAAGATATTGAAGGAATTTTTCAAGGAAAACATACTAAATTTCTCTATTCCATCAAAAATCATTTCTCTTTAATATCTATGTTTTTTAAACAAAGAAAGAATGTTTTTACTATTCTACGATTATTATTTAAATTTATTTTTACCCATTTTCTAAATTTTCACAGAAAAAATAAAAAGGAATCTTTTTGTTATTTTCCGAATGAGTTACATGTTTACATTTGTCTAAAAAAGTGTGAAATGAATATTTTATTTCAAATTTTGTGGAATGAATGGAATTTCCCACCAATAGAGCCACTTAATAAGTTGGAGAGTCATTTAAAATTATTCAATTTATTTTTAAATAAAAATTTTTCCATAATATTTTGGAGATATTTTTATTTTAAAATGTTATCTTCAAGGTGGGAAGGTTATTTCCCTTGAGAAATATTTTAGTGATATTTTAAAGTAAATTTTTTTATGATAATATCCTTTGATATTGATTCTGAATTACTGAGATGTGATCTAGTTATACAATGGGTATTATTTATATGTATATTTCGCTATTAGGAACCTGAGATGTTTATGAAACACATTTATTTCACGGGTTATACTATGTAGAGTTGATAAAATGTTTATGAAACCTATTTTCCATGTATGGGTTAAGATGTGATGATAGAGTGAATATTTTATGATCATATAGCACACATATGTAAGGTTTTAATTATGTTATGGGTGGTCTTGGATTTATATAACCCTCCAAATCATTGGGTAAGTTTCTATATCTCATGATATAACTGTCAGAAATAGTTTGATATGCTTGATCCATAGGGAAAACAAAATTGTTACATCTAATATTTTTTCTAAGGTAAGGACCATTAATTATTTATTATAATTCCCCTAAAATAACATAATACTTATTCCTAATCATTTCGAAAAGTTATCATGGTCATTCAGGGATCATTGGGATCCTGGATCTCCAAATGGGGAGAAAATACTAAGCCATAAGGTTATTGGAGACCAAGCAACCTAGTCCACACAGGTTTCATTAAACCATGTGGTTCCAAAGAGTGGTGTTGTAGAGGCTGAACAATTTTATTAGTAGCCATGTGACCCCAAGTGCATGACCATGAAAGATTGCAGAGGTTTAGGATAGATTGGTTTTTCATTGTTTTTGAATAGTTAGAAAATTGTTCACCTAACTATGTGATGTGTTACTTTTAGGATGTGAATGGCGCACAGTTGGCGCATGGTTTGGGAAATCATGTGTCAAAACCATAAATAGTGGGTTTTGAGGGTGAAATTTATATTTTATCATCCCTTAAGTATTTTAACCAATTTCCCTCCCCCTCTCATTTCTGTAGTTTTGGATTCTTCCTCCTTCTATAAGAACCCTCTTCTCCTCTCAACTAGGGATCAAGACACCGCATCCAATTGGCCTCTGATTCTATGAAGTCAGATCCAATATAAAGCTATAGGTGATATCATTAATCCTATATGATCTATTCTGTTACTTTCTTCCATACATTAAACAATTTTGGTGCAATATCATTTTCCACATTTTCAAGGCATTTGACGGGTTCATCATTTTCTTCCATCCTTGCTCGAATCAATGGTTGATGTTGTGTTAGGGAAGTTATACAAGGCTATTGTAGGTGGTATAGGATATTTCTATTCATTTTTTCATTCTATAATTGTGTCTTTGTTCCAATCACTCGACCATTTCATTTATTCCACCAAAATGTAAATTTATTTGTTCTAAATGGCTTCACATGTGTATTATGATCCCCACTAGTGGTAAGCCACCTATGAGGTTGATTTTCTTGACTTGAACTACTCCCATGGGAGTGTCCTACCTTTTATGTCCAATTATCCATTTCCCTTATTATTTTTATCACCCCTAACGGTTTTTCCATATATTAAATACATTGAAATTTGCATTGAATTGCTTATGGTGATAAGCCTATTGGAAATGCCTTGCACACCATGCCATAGTGAATGGTTGAGAAAATTGAATTATCAATGTGGTTAAGCCTTCTTCTTTATGACATAAATGGGAATGGACAATGGTGTTACCTTGACTGTCATTCCAAATATTATAATAATGTTCCAAATAAATGATGTGGCCTCTTTCTTCACTTTTTTTAATTTTTCTAATTCTTTAACCATGGTGTCGACGGTGGAACAAGGGGTAATGACTTAAGGAAACCTTGTATAGACTATATTAAATTTCTATCCATATTTATTAATGGTTAGTAAACACAGTCTGAGTGACACCAGTGATTCCTAATATGGGATGGCCAAGTTTTATCTCTTTTTTCTTTTAGACAAGTAACATTGGTTTCCTATGCGAGACCCCTTCGACGAAATCAAAGTAATGATAGTTGTACCCTGTATGAAGAGGTAATTGGACCTTTATGTGAGATACCATGTATAGACTCAAAGTATAGTGCTTTAACTTTTCATTCCATGATAGGAGTGACCCATGGGACATCATACTTGGGTCACCATGGATGGACTCTATAGCATTGGTTATAAACTGAGCCCCTCAAGTGATACTTGGAAAGACTCTCAAGATTTCCATGGATGGGCTTAGGGTGACTTGCTACATTTTATAATTTTGTTTTATTATTGAATGAAAGAAAATTCAAATGAACATTTCAAATAATATTTAATCCCTCAATGTTAAATATTTATGGATTATTCTTCCAAGACCAATAACAAGCTTTGGGATAGTCCACCTTCAAATAGATTATCTCATCCAATTTACCATTTCAGGACCCATTTGTTCAAACTCACTACCTTTTGCTGAAGCAGGTAAATTGGATGGGTGTCCATCTAGAACCTAGTACAATATATGAATTTATTTATTTCTACTCTACATTTAATAAATATGGAACACTATTAATTTTTTTATTGAATAAAATGGATTCATCTGAACATTATTGGTGTCAGCCTACAAAGATTATATTTAGTACCCTATATGGGAGCCTTTGGTACCCAAGTATACTTTATGGTTGTAGGTATAAACAAAGGGAAGTAGTTAGATTCCAATGTTTGACTTATAACTTTAGGATGGAATTTGGGGGTTGAGAACCAAGAATATACATGAGATTATAGCTGTAGATTTTTTTATTTTTTATATTTTGTTATCAAGTTTCACCTAGTTGTATCCCCTTCACCCATACAGTCATTTTTTATAACTAAAAGTCATAGAATCATCATCATATTGTTTCGTATTTCAATTTAGATTCTTATTTTTGTTCTTCATATTTCATGATTTATTATATTGTTTTCTCTACATATCTTTCTTATTTATTCTACATATGTTATGTTTCTTTATTTACCATTGTGATCTACTCTAATAAATGAAAGAATAGTCTCCCTACAATCTTACCCCAGGCCCCCGCTGCTAGTTGGCAGCCTCTGGCATTTGGGGAGGCTCGCCTGAGGTCTTGTGGCGAACTGTCTCATGGCACTTATGAGTCGTATCCTGGGAGTGATGCTCAAAAGTAGTATCATAGCCAATTTTAATTTTTTATTACTTTTTGGGTTCAGACATGAGACTCGGATATATGAATTTGGTAATGAGTATGTACCTTGGAGTAGCTACCCCGCACATAGGGGAAACCCAAATTTCATGGGATGGGTAAATTCTATTATTTTATTCAACTATTACGGTTCCACTGAATTTCACCATAGGGTGATTCTATTGAATTATATTTCTAATATCATTAAGGGATAATAATGATTTAGGCCTGATGATACGAGTGAATCTTGGAATCAAGAATTATCCTAGCCTTCATTTGATTAAAAATTCCAGACAACATTCTATGTCATATCTACATTTCTATGAGAATTGAAAGTTTTTCATGTGATTTATATTATGCCTTATTTTCTATTCATTTTTTTCATTGACAACTTTATATAGAGTTTTTTTAAATATTCCCTTACAGGGCTGAGAATATACAATTTCCACATAAAGCAAATACCATAACCCAACAGTTTTTTCAATCATATGTTAAATACGATGCTTTAAGCAGCCAATTATGACATGTTGAGCGCTGTACTATTAGTCATATGGGTTGGAATGCATTTTGGTTAGGGTTAAAATGACACCACTATCTAATTGGTAAAGTGTATGGGTCCTTACATAGTAGAGGGGGTGATTCATTTGATCCAACCCCTTAAGGTAAATTTAAATATATAAATAAATTTAAATGAATTCAACTCGTAAAATGAAATGAACCATTATATGAAATATATGAGACCATATCCCTTCTCGACTAAGTATTGGGAATTAGGATGTGTCTCTTATTTTTTCTATTATTTCTTGTTCTTTCACACAATCCTGACTCCAAGATCACGCAGAGGGGTCTGTTTATTAATAGTGTAGCCTTATGCTTGTCTTTTCATTCCACTTTATCTGTGTATTATAAATATTTTTTGGGACATGAAAATAGAATATTTAGAGATATGAAACAACAACAACCTCACATTGTATACTAAGAAAGTGGCAATGAGAATACTCCTAAATCAGTTGGCCTATATTTACCCATGATACCTCTAGTAATTAAACCCGAGGAACCTTATTTAGATCTTCCACTAGGTGTTGATGCCTGGTTCCAGGATATTTTTATTCGCTTTATGAAATCACTCTATGGAACTTCTCGACCATCCCCTTATATGGAATAGTCGACCCATGAGTTCCAACAGTAGCATCATCCCACATTCTTGGGGGATGTCATGCCTTATGCTTTTGAGACTTTTTTGGAGAATATGGTTTCAATATTAAAGCACATCAATATGCCTCCAGAATAGAGGTTCAGTATTTTGACCTATATGTTATGCATCTCCATTAATATTGAGTGGTAAATTATAAATTAGGCTCTTTTACATTGGGGTATGGTTTGGGAGGACTTCCAGATAGCCATATTTGACTACATATTCTCTCAGACATTGAGAACTGATAATGTTTGGGAATTCCTGAAAAATGAGCTAGGTGACATGGCAATGAATGAATTCTCATCTAATTTCACTAAATTACAGAAATTCACAATGAACATGACCAATGACGATTAGACTAATAAAAGTTATTTTGAGTATGGTCTTTCATATTCCATGTTCTTGTAATTGACCATATTTTGGATTACCACGATTTCAATGATCGTGAATTAGACCCATATCATTGAGATAAACCTAAAAGAGTCAATTAGCATGAAGCATGGATGTTCATATTCTAGAAGGAGCAGTGTTTAATCAAGTGGAAAGAAGTGACACTTCGTGGTTACATATGGGGAAAATACCATCCTAGTGTAATGTACATATATATTTATTATGTGTCACCTATGTGGAAGGACAACACATAAAAATCCCTAGTGTAAAATTAACCAGATCGTATTTTGGTCTTGTCGAAGGATTGTTCACTTCTATAATTTCTTCTAATAATTTCCTTTAGTACATAGGGAAAGAAGTTCTATAATATAATTTCCTTCAGGTGATTTGTTAGTAACAACTCATAAAGAAGTAATATGGTCTTATATAAGCCACGGAGGCCTAGCAGGTGGTTGTGGTCAAGGTAGTCAGGCTTCATAGTTTCATCCTCACTATATTGGACCTTCCAAGGCTAGTCAGGTAGTACCTCAAAGAAACCGTTCAGTTCATATCTATGTTGTTCAACATATTCTATAGGAGTAGATTCTAGGTCCATCTATAATTAGAGTTATTATTCTAATATCCTCTACTCTACGATATTCCTAATTTGATACATGTACATCAAACTTTTTTCTATATGCTACTACTATGGGTAGTCTAGACCTACTGATAAAATACTCTAGTGGGGTTATGACCCTTGACACACCATTGGGAGTTCAAATGAAGGTTATACACCAATGCAAGGATACCCCCTTTAAATAGTTCCCAGTTGTTTTTTATCAAATTTCTACATCCTCGAGATGACCAACTTCAACATCATTCTCTTTGTGGACCTTCTTATGACTTATCAGTTCCACGTGATTTAATATCAATGTAAGGTATTGTTCATATCACCAATGCGAAACAAGAATATACAAAAGGGGGAATAGGATCTCTATGCCAGTTGAGCTACACTCAAGCATACTAGACTGGGCAGGATGATATCCATGATGGAAAGTATCTTTATGAGTGATCTATGAATATAGCTCATGGAATTCGCTCTGGTTGTGGATCATTTTAGGGATGCTTTTTCTGATGATTTCTCTGAATTTCCTCCTAAAAGAGATGTTGAGTTCACCATAGATATAGTTCCAATTGTGCCACCAATTTTCCGTCCTATGTATAAGATGGATCCTAAAGATCACCATGTACTCAAGAATTATAATGGAGACTTAGATTCTATGGGTTTCATCTGTCCTAGGACATCACTATGAGGTTTACCATTCCTTTTCACCAAGAAGATAGATTTTAACCTCATATTGGGCATGGATTACCATTTCCTAAACGAGCATATAGTGAAGAATTGGTATCCAATTCCTTGTATAGATGAACTCTTTGACTAGCTTCATGGTAAAATAATTTTCTATAAGATTGATTTGAGGTTATACTACCATCGGGTGTGTATGAGACCAACAAACATACCATGTACAATTTACCAAAGCGGGTATGGTTAGTATGAGTATCTAGTTCTATCGTTATATCTAATGAATGCACAAACATTATTCATGGCTATGATGAGTTGGGTTTTCCACTTTTATCTTGATAACTTTGTGGTAGTTTTCATATATGACATCTTAGTGTTCACACACATCAAACATGACCATGTCAACTATCAAGATATTGTGGTGACTATATTGAGAGAGAACCAACTATATGATAAGTTCAATAAATGAAACTTTTGGATCAGCTAGATTAATTTGATAGATCATATAATATCTAATGAATCTGTATCTTTTAACTGAAATAAATTGAGCATCATGGTTTGTTGGGATCATCCTAGGAACATATTTTTTATACATATCTTCTTAAGGCAAGTAGTCTATTACAAGTGATTCATCTTGGACTTATCATGCCTGGAAGCACTGCATATGGGCCTGACCAAGAAAGGTGTGAAATTTAATTATCATGAATCGTGTATGAAAACTTTTCAGGAGTAAAATGGAAGAATCATTTCATCTCCAATTATGATTCTTCTTTTAATGGGTAAATTATATATTATTTGTTGTGATGATTTGGGGATTGGTATGGGTGTAGTTATAATGTTGTATGGTTGGGTTGTATTTTATGGATACCAACAACTGAGGCCTTATAAGTGATACTATCCTACACATGACCTCATGTTAGAAGTCATTTTTCATGATCTGTGCTATTAGAGGAACTATTTTTTAGGTTACTGGTTCATCATTTATATAGACCATAAAATTCTCAAATATATCTTCACTCAGTGAGACTTGAATATGAGTATGTTAAAGAAGGTAATATACCTATAATATTTCATCATTGAGCTTTCTTATAGACCAAGAAATAGAAATTTCATAGCTAATCCCTTAAGAGGGAAGTCTTGAACATAATCCGCCAAGGAGGCCAATATTGAGTGGTAGATAATGGATCTTTTTTTGAGTTTAACATAGAGGTTCAGGAATAGTGTGGGCTACTGGTCTTAGTAGCTCTAGAAGTTACATCCTCCCCCTTTGAATTAGTCTGAATGAGATAACTATCTGATTCATAGCACCTTATCTTGAGGTAGAATGTCGCAGGAGAGAACCCACCTCCCAGTTGTGTTGTGGATGTGAGTGAGCCCCTACTCTTCTATGGCCATGTCTGGGTACCTTTAGATATATAGGAAGAGATGATGAGGGAATCACATGCATGTGAATGGATATTTCATCCTAGGGTTAACAAGATATAAAGAGATATGAATCATCATTATTGGTGGAAAGCATGAAGAGGAAAATATAAGGTTTCTTCACTCAGTGCCCAACTAGTTAGTATGTAAAGGTATATAAATAGTGACCTATTGGATTTATCTAACCTCTTTCCACTCCTGAGTAGAAATGTAATTAATTCACCATGGATTTGGTGAAAGGTTCTTTGAGATACCCATAAGGAAGCAATGATATATGAGTGATCATCGAATGGTTGACAAAGGTTGCACACTTTATACAGATCTAGGAATCCTTATCCATTGATGAGATAAGATGTATTTATATTCAGAATATAGTACGACTTTATAGTGGTCCCGTTCTATCATTTTTCATACAGACAACCAATTTACATCACATTTCTAATAAGGGTTGTAGAAGGATCTTATTTTACAGGTACTCTTGAGTACTACATATCACCCGTTGAATTATGGGAAATTTTAGTGGACCATACTGGTGGTGGAGAATATTCTTAGAGACTGCATCCTTGATTTTGGAGGTTAATGGAAAAAGAATATTCATATGTTTTAGTTTTCCTACAACAACAATTTTTATGTAACTATTCAGATGGCTTCGTATTAGGCCCTATATAGTAGACGGTGTCTTTCACCTATTTACTATATTGATGTTGGTGAGGTAGCTCTAATGGTTCCTTGTATCATTTATGATACTTCATATCAAGTACATCTAATTTTGAAGCACATGGATAAATTTTAGTCTAGGCTGAATTCATATAGCGATAATCCCCCCCAACCTTTGGATTTCATAGTGGTACATTCGGTCTTTATGCATGTATCTCCAAGATTGTCTCATAGATGAATATGGAGATAGGAAAAGTTATAACCTCAATATGTAGGAACTCTCTAGATAGTGGAGATAGTTGGGATAATAGCATATTTGTTTTTGTTATCATAGAGTTATTGTGACATATATGATGTCTTCCTTGTATCTCAACTTCAAAAGTATAATCCAAACCCATCTCATTCTTCTGAATCTGGGGATATTGATCTGGAGTTAGATGCATCTTTTGAGGAGAATATGATACGTGTAATTTATAGAAGCATCAAGGAACTCTAAAGAAGGTCAGATCCTTTGGTCTGGATGTTATGGAAGCTTGGAAATGTACAACACTAATCATTGGGAGTGGGAATATGATGTACATGTGCAGTCTCTAGAATAATTTTCTGATGAAGTTCTAATACACTCAAATGGGAAACTCAGGGATGAGTTGCACTAGGGAGAGGAGGTTGTTGCATCCCATATTTTCTCAAAGGTACATACTGTTAATTATATGTTCTAATTCCTTTAAACATCCCTAATAATGATTCATAGTCATGTCAAGGTGGCATCAAGTTCTTTTGGGGATAGTTCCGAGCCTGATGTCCAAAAATGGTGAGAAAAGACAAGGGCTCATGGTTAGTGGAGATCGTGCGGCCTAGCCTACATGGTTTCCCAAAACCATTCGATTTCAAATTGTGGTGCAGTATGGGCTTCATAGTTAGTCTGCAACAATTTTACCATATGTTCATATCCATAAGAGAATTCATACGTTTGGGAAAGATATTTTTTTCATGGTTTACACATGATTAGAGAAACTATGTGCCTAACCATGTAATGTGCCCCATTGAAGTAGTGAATGGTACATAGATGGTTCATGGTTTGTCCAACAGTGTGACAAAACTATGTTCAGTTCATTTTGAGGGTAAAATTACCATTTACCCTTCTTTAATTATTTCAAACTATTTTTATTATCCCCCTCTCTTTCATGCAGTAACTGATACTTCCTCCTCTCATAAGAACCCTCTCCTTCGTTCAATTAGAGATCAAGAAACCACATCCCATCAGCCTCTGATTCGATCACTATTGGATCCAATAAAAATATATACATGAGATATTTACTCATCTTTAATATATTTCTACTTTTTCATTCTATATGTGGAGCTATTTTAGTCAAATCTAATTTGCCCTATTTTTAGGGTATTTACAATTTCATCTATTTCATCAAACCTAACACCAATAAAAGGTTAACGATGGATGAGGGAATCTCTTCAAGGCTAAGGTAGATGGTCTGGGATATTTCCCTTTATTTCGTTGCATTCCATAATTGTTCCATTGTGCTGCTCACTGGACCATTTTAGTGATGCCTCCAAAATGTAAATTTACTTGTTCCAAATGGTTTCACATGTGTATTATGATCCCCACTAGTGGTGAGTCACCAATAATGTTTATTTCCTTGACTTAGGCCACTCCAATTAGAGTAGTATACCCTCTATGTCCTATTACCCCTTTTCCTTAAATTTTTTAACACTGCTAATGATTTTTCCATATATTCAATACCTTGATCTATGTATTGAATTGATTTGGGCGATGAACCTAGTGACATGCCTTTTCACACCATGCATATGCCTTATGTGTTATGACTTAATGGATAATTCCCAATGTTGTTGACTTAACCATCATGATTGTTGTGATAATAATGTTCAAATTAAATGAAGAGGTTTCTATAGTTGGTGGCCTAGAACCAACTAATTTTTAAATTCTTAATTAATAAATACCTTATCACATATTTATTATTCTTCTACGTGACAATTCATGTGATAATGTCCAAAGTATAATTTTTGCACGAAAGGGTCATAGATGATCCCTAATATGATGAGAACCAAGAAGTTCCAAAAAACTATTCTTGAATATTTGTTCTATGAATGGATAATTTTATTTTAGGGACACAAATAATATAGGACATTAGGGGTGAGAACTTATAACACAGTGAGGAACCTTCTCCTCATGTGCGCCCTAGGTGATATCTAGAAAGATATTGTGAGAAAGAGACCCACCAATATAAAATCCACATTTCATAGTGTCATTGAATATTCCAATCTGTGGACGTTTCTAATGGTCCTTAGACATTAAGATTATTATTAATGGGTATTACAACATGCGCACTTAGTTGTATTGATGAAAACTATTATGGAACACTATTCGCTCAGAGGTAGGATATGTTGGGTGTGTAATGAGTAATACTTCATTAATAGAAAATTCGGAAAGAATTTTTCCTTTATATTCTAGAATAGAAGTTGATATCTCGGGCCCTTTGATGTGATTTATATAGCCTAAATAAATCAATGCCCATGTTAAGGAATGGGCAAGTTCAATTCAGGGAATTAAAAGAAAGAATAATCAAGCACATGGGTAGATGGAACTAGCATACAACCCACTTGATTAGAGATATCTAAACAAAGGGATTACATTACATGGTAATCAATTGTTAGAGGTGACATATCATTGTGGCGTTATCTTATTTCTCTATGGGTTCATGGCATGTTGATGACGCTAACTGTGGACATTAGGCAGGCTCTGCTGAATTCCACTAATAAAGAGGCCTAGTGGGTCACACACTAATTGTGTCCAAGTATCTTAGTTAAATTATCATTTAACAAGTTGAATAAAGACTATTCCTAATTGTGGTTAAATAATTAATCAAGGATGTCTGATCTCAATTATTTCAACATTAGTTATTCGATAGAATATATTGTGGGTAAAATAATATATTTATTAGAGAGTAAATCAGTGATATTTATTTTTAGAAATAAATTGTCATTATTCAAGGTCTAATTAATGTGGATGTTGACGAAAAGAAAATAGAAAAAAGAGTACACTCTGTGTATATTAATATATACCCACCATGAGGTTTTTCTAGGGATTTGTTAGAAATAATATTATTTATTTAATTAAATATTATTATGTTTAATTTTCAGGGGGCATGTCAAGTGATAATAATAGTCAACTATTATTATTAGACAAGGGGTATTACAAAGATTTAAATTAAATGAATTGATGATTTTGGGTAATTAATTGATTTTATTATTTTATATAATAAAATCCCAATTACATTAGTCACATTTAGATCTATCCATTTTGTGGTTGTGCACAACTGATCTAGAAAAAGATTTCAAGATAAGAGATAATTTCTTTCCTTCAAGAATGATCTCAAGTTATGATTGATATCCTCTTCTACCAGATCAAGGAGATAAAATTTTAAGTATATCTCAAGGAGATCAATGGTAAGCATCACAAACGAAGGCTCTTCCCTGCTAGCACCCGAAGATAATTTCAGTGATGTCAAGAAATATTTGGAGCACCTATGGATCACTACTTGAGGAATACGACTCTTGTATTATATAACGTAATGCTGAATCACATTGGATCGTGTCCAGAAACATCAACAGAGAGGGAATTCTATTGTGGTAATTATTATCTTTTAATTAAATTAATTACAACCTACATATGATGATCCTTTATATAGTTCTGGGACTCCCTTATTTTCTATCATTTTCATTCTATTCTAAATATCTAGAGTTTTATCATCATGAAAGATCTTAGATTGATCGTTGATAATGGAAAAATTAAATCTGGGTACACATATCCACACACTTCTATAACGCATGAAACCTACAAGAGGTTTCATAGGGGTCATATCATTGATTATAATTATTTCATTTTTCATTGATTATTTACACATTTAATAATTTAACTATTTCAATTCATGTAAATTATTCTTTAAATCTAAATCTCATGATCTGTTCCACCTCTTCCATTTATCATTCACCTTACAGAAACAATATTTTTCATTTATTTTTGAAAAAAATAAAATAGAGGATCCCATCCAGAGGTGCCAAAGGTTCCTGGATATCCAACCCCAGATCACACAACGTGTATTCGGTAGTACATGCCATGTAGTCATGGTTTAATTCACTAAGACTGGTCCGTAAAACCAAGCCATGTGTTGGAGTTTATCTAAGTCTTAAATTACTCCATGTGTTTTCCAAGAATAGGTGTCATGTTGTTTCCGAATTACACGTTGTGTGGCCCATAGGACACAGGGTGTAGTCCCTTCAAGTTAGTGTTTTATCGTGTACCACGTACATGGATTTCCATGATAGAGACTCTGTAAAGCAGACACTACACAACATGTGTCCCACTAGACAAGTCGTGTACTTCGCAGATTTCCAAAATACATCTACATGCCATATCCTTGGGCATGTACATCGAATTGATGGTTAACGATAGTACACACTCTGTAATCAGAACTAACCATCGTGCACTCATCCCAATTAAATATATTTATTAAAATTCATAATTATTATATTATAAAAACCCTTTATATTTTTACAATAGTGTGAGAATAAAGATGAGGAACAATATGTGATAGGTGTTTTATATATATGTGTTCAATTTAACATCTGTGTAATGTTCATTTCGACTCATTGGGTAGTTATGAACAATAATTCATTGGGTTGCCTCCACATTACAAGTTATATACAAAGATAATTTTGAATGAATTTATTTGTTTAAAATTATGATGGTTGAGAATCTCAGGGAAATTAAAAAATGGGTCTAAGATAAAAGGATTTATTAATTTAATATAATTAATTGATTCAAGCATGATTTATCTTAAATAATAATGATTAAATAATTGAATTCTAGTTTTTTTAGGTGTAAATATTGTTCCATGCATGGACGATCATGTGCTAGACCAGAACCTTTTTATATGGATGGATTATTTTAAATTATTTATTTGATAATTTTCTTTGGTCTACGAGCCTTCTCTTCATTAATGTGTTGGTCATATGTGACCAATGTTTCCTTTATGTAAAATCCCATTTTACCCCTCACCTGCAAGTGAGATAAAATAATATGTAATGGATAGAGATCCCATGTGAGTGGAGGAGGCTCATGTTAGGAGCCAATGTGAAACCAATCCAATGAGATATAAAGGTGGATAGGTGGAAAGTTTTAAACACGAAAAAAAGTTTCAAGGTGTTTCTCCCCTAGGTATTTGGTTATTTTTTCAACCACTAGAAAAACTAACAAATTGAACAAGATAATGATCATACCATCTATTTTATTTCTGTCAGTTTCATGGTGTCTTTATTGGGGGTGTGTTGTTGCGATCACACAATTAATGAATTAAACAAGCATGCAAGATGAAACTAAAATAAGACCGGCTAATACAAAAATATTATCTTAGACATGGTTAATAACTTAAGTATATCCCACTTAATATTAACGACCATGCAAGAAGGATAATAAAATGGAAATTTATGTAGAAGGATAAAATACCTCAATGAAATATTAATTCGGTATATACTTCCATAATATTGGTTAGAATCAAACCGTAGTTCAAAGTTCTTGACCAACCCTAGTTGGGGTGCTTTCAATTATCAGAGAATTATAATTCCTGGTTTAGGTTTGACATGACTTGGTTCACATCAAGGGATGAATTGCACTATAGGAATTGGTTTTACCAAGAAGAAAAGGTTGAGGAAATACAAAATAAAGGGATTTTAGGATCGGGGAGTCCACTTAAAAGATCAAGGAGATGCAAGTTAATGATGTTGGAATTCAGAATGCCTACCAAAAACCATTGAAGATTCTTGAACAACCCTATTTAAGGTAATGCAAAGGGAAATATGGATCCTTTCCACTAGAATATTCTGACAACAACATATTCTGACATCAATGGTGAGGGCTATTGGATTTTGATAAAATAGTGGGAGACTAATAAATATTAATTTATTTATTTCTCTCAGTTTTATCATGATAATGTACTAAAAGTATTTAACATCTTAATTTTTGAAATGAAAAGAAAAATTAAATCCAAAATATCATTGATAACCATACTCAAGAAGGAAAATCTTCTCACCGACACAAATTTCCAAGAGTGGAAGAGGTGTTTACACATCATCCATTTCTAAGAGAAGAAATTATATGTGTTGGAGGATCCTATTACATTTTCACATGGAAAAGAGGCCAGTGATGAGGAACTATCTATCTATATGAAACATATGCATAATGCCAGATATGTCCAATTTTTTATTCTAATATCCATGTCTAATGACCTCTTCAAGAAACATGAAAACAAGGATGCATATTGCATGATGTCTTGCCTTACAGATATCTATCAAGAGAAGGTGAGACAGAAAAGATATGAAGTCTCAAATGCTTTGGTCACAACTAGGCTTGGAGAGTGTGTGCCAGCTAGGATTCATGTTTTCATGATTATTGGCTACATTGAATTCCTGGACATCTTATTGATTATGTTCCCAGATGAGTTACATACAGATATCATCCTATCATCACTTCCCAAGATCTTATCTTTCTTTATTCTCAAATACAACATGAGTAATAATGATAAGATTCGATCAGAACTACTGACCATGATTTTCCAAGTAGATAAGGACATGGGACATGACAAACTCGTAGTCCTTATGGTGAATAAGAATAAAAAGGAAATGGAAAATATGACAAGGGTTTATAAACGGTCTAATTCCCCAGATCATTACCCATCCAAGAAGGGGATGATCCAAAGGTAGGGAAAGGATTGGGTGGAAGTATGTTTTTCATGTGGAAATCTAGGCCACAGGAAGAGGAACTTCACCCAGAAGAGTGGGGACACTATAGGTGCATTTTTTATCAAGCGTAATCTATCCATTTCTACACATTGGGGATTAAACACCACTTTTTGGGATCACATCTATATTCAAATGTAGGAACAAAGTATATATAGGAATATTTATAGAGGATAGGTGGTTCTTCGAGCATCCAATGGCTCGAGGTTGGCTTCTTTAGCCATTTACGATTACCATATCTCATCGCCAAAAGGGATGCTTTTGGTTTTTAACTGTTTTTATTTTCCTAGTGTTACAATGAACATAATTTTTGTATTATGTTTGGATATGTAAATATTTACTTTCAATAGTGGAAATAAGGGTTTTTTCATTTATTAGAATAGTGCATGTTATGGTATGGTGCATTTAAATAATTGTTTGTAAGTATTAAATTACAAAAACCAAATTTTGGTAATCAATAACGAAACATACTCACATGACTCTTACAATACCCAGTTGTGGCATCACCATCTTGGTCTTTTAAATGAGAAAAAAATGACCATGCTCTTCGAAGATGGTTATTTAGATTATATTGATCTAGAACCACATGATAGATTTCACGCTTGTTTACAATGTAAAATGGCCAAGCCACCTTTAAGTGTACATGGTGAAAGGGCCATAGAGATTCTAGGATTAGTACACACAGATTTGTGTGGGCCATTTCTAGTAGAATCTAGAGGTGGATATTCTTACTTCACTACATTTACTGATGATTAGAGTTGATATGGATATATCTACTTAATGAGTTGTAAGTCATAGTCCTTAGAGAAATTTAAGGAATTCAATAATTTAGTAGAGATTCATCTTGGTAAAAGGCTAAATAAAATTTGATTAGATTGAGCTAGAAAATATATAAACCAATAATCCATTGACCATTTATGGGATTTTCGGATTCTATCTCAAGTTACTCCTCCTTATACTACACAGTTTAATTGGATTAGTGAAAGGAGTAACCACACCTTCTATGACATGATGATGTCAATGATGAGTCATGCAGATATTCCATTATACTTTTGGGGATATGAATTACAAACTGTAGATTACACATTATACGAAGTACTAAATATAGAGGAAAATGGAATTCCCTATGAGTTATGGAATGGAAAGAAACCTATTTTATTGCACACATGTGTATGGGGATGTGAGGAGTTTGTTAAGGATTTCTAAGGAAACAAACTTGAAACATGGGGCATGAGGTGTTCTTTAAATGTTATCCCCATAAATGAAAGGATATTACCTATATAACACTTCAGAAAAGAAAGTGACTCTCTCCGAACAAGTTGTCTTTCTTGAGAGGGAGAGAATCCACAAAAAGGATAGTGGGAGAAAGATTTACTTAGACTAAGATAATGCTCAAGATACACATGAGTTGGTACAGGAACAAGTTCGATAGGTCTCCGTGGAAGACTTTCTAGAAACACAAGTACTATATAAGAGCTCAAGAGAGGTATGGAAAGGAGAGAGATTTTGATTCCTAGTCACCAAGGACGGTGAATCATTAGTGTTGGACAGTGATGAACCACTATATTACAAGAAAGTAGTACATATCTTAGAAGATGCAAGATGGATAGAAGTTATGAATTCTGATATGGAATCCATGTATCAGAACCATTTATGGGTTCCAGTTGATGGGTCAGTTGATGTAAATCATATTTGATGAAAATGGGTATTCAAGAGAAATCTATGCAAGGAAGGTCATGTTAGCACCTATAAAGTAACAATAATGGATAAAGTATTCAGAATACATCATGTAATTGAATTTGATGAATCCTTATCTACAGTTTCCAGGTTTAAACTCATAAGAATCATACTTTCCATAACATCTTACTATGACTATCATATTTGGTAGATGGATTTCAAAACAAAATTCATTAACGGGAACCTTCGTAAAGATGTCTACATGATAAAACCAGAAGGGTTTGTGACACCAGGTGAAGCAAATGGGTTTTCAATTTGTATAAATTCATTTACGGACTAAAGTAGGCATCCAGGTCATGAAAGATTTTATTTTATGAATCCATAAAGTAATTTGGTTTCATTAATAATGAATGTGAGCCATGTGTTTATAATAGATAAAATGTGAATGAGTTCATTATCCTTGTAGTATATTTTTACGACATATTAATTATTGGAAATGATGTACTAGTCATACAATTAGTTATGGACTAGTTGAACATGTGTTTTTAAATGAATGGCTTAGGTGAAGCAGCCTACATTCTAGCTACCAAGATCATTTTTGATATATCCAATGGGTTTCTTGGGCTACGTCAGGGTACAAACATTGACTAGATACTAAATAGATTTAGTATAGAAAAATCCAAGAAGGGATTGGTTAAAGTGTCACATGGCATAAGTCTTTCTAAGAAATAGTTTCCTCAGACACAACATGAGAAATAAAAGACTAGTAAGATCCCATATGCTTTGGCTATAGGCTTCATCATGTATGCCATGTGATGTACTCAGATTAATGTTGCCTATAATTTTAGAATTGTAGGTAGGTATCAAGTAGATCACAAAGAACCTCATTGGAATGCAGTTAAGACTATCCTTAAGTATCTTAGAAGAACTAAGGATATATTCTTGGTGTATAGGGGAGATGAGTAGTTTTTCATAAGAGGGTATGCTGATGCTAGTTTTCAGACATATCATAATGATCTGAATTCACAATTTGGATTTGTTTTTTTATCACAATGGAGGAGATTTGAGATAGAAGAGTTCAAAGCATCTAGTTTTTTGCTAATTATACAGTGGATTCTGAATATTTTGAGAATTCTAATGCATCCAAGTAATCCATATAGATTTGGATCTTTTTTCAAGGTTCTTGATTTAGTTCCTACTAGTAAATAACCTATCACATTTTATTGTGAAAATACTACAACGGTGGATCTTGCAAAAGAACCAAAGTCACATC
This sequence comes from Viscum album, assembly GCA_963277665.1. Taxonomy (NCBI): domain Eukaryota; kingdom Viridiplantae; phylum Streptophyta; class Magnoliopsida; order Santalales; family Viscaceae; genus Viscum; species Viscum album. The sequence continues at coordinate 392,266,987 of OY728151.1, read as the reverse complement.
AACGGATAAAGAAAAATATTGTGATGTATCACCTCTTGATGGATTTATATCCGAGAGGAGATGTTACAATGAGAAGAGTTACCATGGAAGAGAACATGGCCAAACACATAACTAAAGTCATGTCTTAGAAGAAACATGAATATAATGTGATAGCTAGTAGGTTAAAGGTTGTTAGAAGTTATCTCTTGTAAAAGTGGGAGTCTGTTGGAGTTGGTGTCCTAGAACCAACTACAATGTACTTTATTCACTAATAAATACATTATCACATCTTGATTGTTCTTCTATGTGACAATGAATTTGATAATGTCTTAAGGATAGTTGTTGCACCAAAGGGTCATAGTGGATCTCTACTATGATGAAAAATCAGAAGTTCCATAACACTACTCTGGAATATATTTTCAATTGTCGGATGATGTTATTTGAGTTACACAAATAATACAGGGCATTAGGGGTGAGGACTCACAAAACATTGAGTAACCATCTCATGGTGTGCGCCTTTGGTGATATCTAGGAGGATATTATGAGAGCGAGACCCGCTAGTATGAAATCACCATTTCAAAGTGTCATTGGATGTTCTTATATGCGGATGTGTGTATTGGTCCTTATAAATTAATATAATTATTAATGGGTATTACAACTCACCCACATAGATGTATTGATTAAAACTATGAAAAAAACACTATTTGAAGAGAGGTTGGATATGTTGGTTGTATCACAAGTAATACTTCATTAATAGATATTGAGAGAAAGTATTGATCCCTGAATTTAAATAAAAGAAGTTGATATATCATGCTCTATTATGGAATTTATATATCCTAAATAAATCCATGCCCATGGTATTTAATGGGAAAGTTCAATTCCTAGAATTTGCAAAATCAATAATCGAACACATGGGTTGATGGCACAAGCATGCAACCCGCTTGATCAGAGATATCATGAAAAGGAGATTACATTTCATGGTAAGCATTTGTAGGAGGTGAAATGTCATTTTTTCTTTAACTTCTTTATATATGGGTTCTTTGGTGTGTTTCTAGATTCTAACCATGGAATTTAGGCAGGCTCTGCCTAATTCTTCTGAAAAAGAAACCTAGAGGGTCACACACTAAGTGTGTCCTAGTATCTCAGTTAAATATTCATTTAACAAGTTGAGTAAATATTATTCCTAATTTTGGTATTATAATTATTCAATGATTCCTAATCAAATTTATTTCAACATTAGTTACTAGAGAGAATATATTATGGGAGAAATAATATATTTATTAGCGAGTAATTCAGTGGCATTGTTTTAAGAAATATATACGCATTATTCTAGGTCTAATAAATGTGGAGGAAATAAATAAAATAGAAAAACAAAAGTACATGCCACATATATTAATATATACATGCCATGTAGTTTTCCTAGGTATTTGTGAGAAATAATATAATTTATTTAATTAAAAAATATTTGGTGTAATTTTTTGGGCGCTTTTTAAGTGATAATAATAGTCAACATTTATTGTTAGACAAAGGGTCTTACTAATAATTAAATGAAATGAATAAATTCTTTTGGGTAATTAAATATTTTTATTATTCTATGAAATAAAATCTCAATTACATTATTCTCATTTACATCTATCCATTTTGTGGTTGTGAACAACAAATTTGAAAAAATCTATAATGCTATGATAGAATTACATTCCTCTAATAATGCACACAAGTTACAAGAGAGATCCTCCTATAATGGATCAATGAGATTGCTTAGGAATAAGCTCTCAAGACCATAAAAGGCGGACATCACAAGTGAAGGCTCTTCCATGCTAGTACCCAAATATCCCTTCAGCGACGTTCAGAGAAACATGGAGCACATGTGGATCACCGCTAGAGGAAGCCCCATCTTGGATTCTATGAGACAATAAAGGATCCCATTGTATCATGACCAGAAACATCAACAGAGATAGAATTCAATCAGGGTAATTATTATATTTTAATTAAATTAATTATAACCAACATATGATGGCACTCACTTGGGTTCTGAGAATCTCTTATTTTCTTTTGTTCTTCATTCTATTCCGATGATCCATAATTTTATCATCATGATGGATGTAGGATTGATCATTTTTAATGGAAAAAATTAATGTTGGGTACACCCATCCATTCGCTTCAACTACACAAAAGAACATACAGTTGTCTTCTTCTTGAATTGTTATAAATTAAATGATTGTTTAATTATTTTACCATAGTTATATGGGTGAAAAATAGGTTTGGACTTAAGGACCCCTTGGGAGGACTCTCATGCCTTCCTAGAATTATTTATTAATGGTTAATAAACATTTCAGGAGCAATACCAATTATTCCTGGGATGTTTTCACCTAGTGTTATCTATTTTTACTTCCAAATGAGCAACACTATTTCCCTAGGGGAGAACAATTGGTTGGACATGATGCGATGATGGTTGTACCATGCCATAAGAGAGACTCAAGAATCAATTTTCATTACTAAGTATAGACTCGGAGTCAAGTACATCGCTTTTCCATACCATGATTGGAGTGACACATGGGACTTTATCCTTGGGTCACTATGGATGTACTCCATGTAATTGGTTATAAACCGAGACCCTAGAGAAATACATGGATAGTCTCTTTGGATTTATATAGATGGTATCAAGTTGTCTTTTTTAGTTTTATAAAGTGGTTTTTAAATTGAATTAATGAAAATAAAAAATAATATTTTAAAATAATATTTGATCCCACTATATTAATAATGTATTGATGTTTCAACTAAGACAAATCAAAATCTTAGGAATAGTCCACCTTCTTATAAATTATCTCAACAAATTTACCAATTTAGGAACAATCAGTTCAGACTCACTGGCTTAAGTTGAAGTTGGAAATTTTGATGGTTGTCCAACTAGAACCCATTCCAATGTATTTATTCATTTATTTCTTATTTACATTAAATTACTATGGCACACTGTTTATTTTTATATTGCTAGAAATGGATTGTTCTAGTCACTGTGGGTGTCGGCCTACAATGATTATATCTCATACCACAGTCACACACTTTTCATACCAGAGTAGAATTTATTGTCATTGGTATTGGAAAAGGGAAGTTTCCAGCTTCTAATGTTTGAATTCTATCTTTATGATGGATTTGGGGGTGGAGGACTGAGTCTATGATTGAGATTATAGTTGTTTTATTTTTGGTATTTTTGTAATTTTATTAGAATTTTTTATATGCAAGCATTCTCTTCCCATGAAGAGTCATTTTTTGTATATATATGTGTCATTGAATCATCATAATATTATATATTATTTTAATTTAGCTTACACTTGTTGTTATTCAGCTAGGATGATTTATAATATTTTTTCTGTTGTATATGTTTCTTATTTTTAATAATTCTATTTCTTTTAATTATTTACTTTTGTTCTCTACTGTGATCAATGAGGGAATTGTCTCCCCAAAAACTTACCCAAGCCCCTCATTGCTAGTCGGTAACCTCTAGAATTCAGGGAGGCATTCTTGAGGTCATTTGGCTAACCATATCAGGGATTCGGTGAGTTGAATCTATGGTGGGATACTACAAAATTGTTCTTCATAATCTATTATAGGAAGAAAATTGATGTGCTTTATCCATTATGGGATATATTTCAATATACTTGATCCACTATGGGAAATAAGTGTTCAGGTCAGATCAATTATGATTTGATTATCATGGTATTTTACATTGATATATGAATTGGTTTCTACATCTATGATGGTAACACACTTTTATGACATCAACTTATGGTTAATGATTAATGATGATTTATCACTCTTATGATTAATTAATTTAGAAATTATAAATATTTATTCCATGAATATTCATTATGATCTTTGAATTAATGGTTCTGAACATTTTAGGTTATGTCCATGATATCAAACCCATATTATTATCTTATGATTTCATATGATCATCGATTGATATCTCCAATATTTTCCCTTATTTATAATCTGATATCTCCCTTTATTATGTTTCCCTTCCTCAGGTTATGAAGAAAAGTTTTATGTATGGTCTGTCAATAAAGAGTACTAAATGGGGAATTAGTTCTAGGATATGTTGAATATATTTTACGAAATAAGAATATAGTGTATCTAGTAACAAAATATACTAATACTTTGTAGTACATGGGATTGTATTTGTGAAATTTACTAAATGTTCATCTAAAAAGATTAATATTTATTTGATCGAAGCTTGGTCTTTTACAGTAGGTATCAGAGAATGGTTTAGTCAAAATATGGGAATTAATATTAGAATTTTTTTTTGAAACACTTAAGTATAATTCAATGTATATAATAATAACCCAATGTTTTGGTAAACAATATAATATGTGATTTTCTTATAAATTATCCTAGTGGATGTGGTTTCGACCATATGGTTATAGGGGTAATAACTCAAAAAAATTTGGTTGCACATATCTTCTTCGTAATTTCGGTTTATGGTGAGTGTTCCCTTACAAAGCACATATTTTTACACTCCAAAAGGATATTCTTGGGTTAAGTCACATTTCTTTTATGAACCATTATAAATTATGTTAATAGATAATGATTATGGATTTCCTAAGTTAAACATATGGTTTCATAGATTTAAAATATTGTGTCCATATTTGGACATCCAATTCATGAATTTTCATGATTATGTAGTTTTCCACTATCATTATTATTGACCAGACTAGGATTTTTGGTTTTAGTCAAAAGTGGGAACCAGAATTAAATTGGATAACATTGTATGTGATTAAAATTATGTTGAGGGTAAAACAAATGAGATATTGACTATATTAAAGGATATTATGATTATTCCTAATCAATTATGATGATATAAAATTGATAACATCCACCTTAACCAAACATTAGGCTCACTAAAGAAGTACATGATAGATTTTATTGAGAGATAAGATGGAGAAGACCATAGGGGAATGAAGATTAAGTCTCACATATGTACAGAATTTGAGAAGAAGCAATCAAAATAATGTATCAATGGAATGAGAATATGTTTTATGTGTAGATTTTAAGGGTGTTGAGATGGTAATTTCCAAAGAAAATTAATTGTTTTATGTGGTATATGATGTCTAACCTAAGGTTCCATTATTACTGTAATGTCTTATGTGTGAGGAACATGAGAATTATCTAATCTAATCTCCTAATTGAGGAACTAACACCCCGACCAAGGACGGGACAATGTTATTCCAATCATTGAAGTGGGATGATTGATGAATTTATTTATTGGAATTCAAAATTATATTTAAATATTGTTTTTTATAATGGTATTATGGTTATAAGTTCTATGAACCCTCTTAATATTTTTCTCTAGAATTGTTTCCTAAATTGTTTGGAGGAATGTGTTGAATAATACTAATGACTGGGAAAATTGGTTTTTTTGTAAGTATATATTTTTTGATATTGCGTGATTAATGGAAAGATAACATTTTATATGTTCATGATGTAGAGATAATAGTTATATAAAGAAATTTTTTATAAATTAAATTTGGTAATATTTATGACATTGAAACTGATTATTAGTTTGGTGAATTAGTAGTTAATGATATATTTCTGTTATTTTAAAAAAAAAATTGACTTATAGAATATTTTCCATTATCTGGTATTTTGAATAAAGAATAAGAAGAGTTTTAATCTTTAAATCATTCTTATTTTCATTAAGGTTTAACAGTAATTCTGGTTATAAACATGTTTCATGGTAGTATATAGTCAAGCTATTCACATATTTGGTATGTGATGTAAAATGTTACATTATTTTTTTCTGGGGGGGAGTCAATGTTATGTTGATTTTGGAAATTTAGTAACCATATTCCAAAATATCTGGATTTTGATTTTATCTAGACATATTTTTGAATGGTTTTGATGTTAACTATTTATTGATGGGTTTATTTTGAACATTTGATGAGAATTAGGGATTAAAAATGGGTTTTATGAAATGGATAACATGTTTTAATAATTTTGGTTTTGGTAAAATTTTAGAGACAAAAAGAATGAATTTTAATAATTTTATGGATATTATGATCTATTAAAGGTTAATTTTTGTGCATCAAGCATTAAACATTCATCTTGATTATTCATTTCTTAGGGTAAGAGATGAAGTAAAAAATTGACTAAACCACAACAAAATGATGAGATTGTGGTTTTAGAATTAAAATAAATCAAACAGATATATTTTCTAGAGTTATCTGTCATGATAGAAAAATAATTCCTCAACTTTAAGAAAAGTATCTTGAAAGAAAAATGTTATACATTTACCTTTATTTCAAATGAATTAATGGAATTTTCATGCATAAAAAATTTACGGTTTTATAGTCATTATCTATCTCCTATTCATGTTCTCTATCAATCTGTGTCAGTCCTTGGGAATTCTTTTTCCCTTCCATTACGATATTTTCAGTTCCCGCATTGTTTTTCCAATTTTGGAAACCTAGTTTTGTTTCATTACAGATGAAATCAACAATTTTCTTTAACCATTTGCTTTATGTTGTGTTTCAAAAAATGTATTTTGATATGGATAACCATTTATTATCACGTTCAACTTAAAATATTTAGGAAATAAATTATTAGATGCAGGAGGATGTAACACCCAGATATTTTTAAAGAAGGATATCATGTTCGATAGCGTATATGACATGAAACACCTACTGTAAACGAACCCAGAAATAATATTATTTAATAATGGCCCATAAAATCAAGACATTTAATTTGAGCATATAAATTTGAGTAAAAAAAATATTAAATATATATCATACTCAATACTAATGTGTTGATTAATTCCTAACAAAAAACATAAAATTTTTATTAAATTTATATTATGGTTCAAAATACGTTTCATTCAAAAATGAATATTATTTATTTTCTATGAAAATAATATATTTAGTTTTTTCACTTTTATAAATTACATTTAATAAAATAGACTAAAATTTTGAAATCATTATATTAAAATTAACTTTGGTTATTTTTGATAATTTTCTAAAAATATTTTCAATGAAATGAGAAAAATTATAGGTTTTTATTAAAAAAATTATTTTCAATGATTTTGAAATGTTTCATTTCGTTTTAAAATAATTAAAAAGAAAGATTTGTCTCTTATATAATTGATAATCTAATTAAGTTCATTTGAATCAATTTTATGTTATAATTTGGCCTAAAAAAATTTTATACTTAAATCATCATTTTTTAAAAATTATTTTTATTGCATTTTCCTTTTTAATATAAAATAAATTTATTTCAGCTCTAGAAATTACATATTAAATTTTTTTCCATATTTGGAATCAATAATAACAAATTTTATAAATTTGAGTCTTTTATTTTTGTTCTATACGAATTGTAATCGGGGTAAATTTTACCACCTCGGAAATAGGTAAATCATGTAAATTAAGATTAAAACTAAGTGATAAAGCTATAAATTTTCATTATAATTCATATTTTCAAAATATAATCCAATTATTATCAAATTAGGAACGAAATTTAATTGTTTAATGTACACTTTTCCTTGAAAATGGCCTATATAATTTTTAAAAGAAAGAAAAATTCAAATTGTAAGTGTTTTACTTTTAACTATATACTATGTGTCCACATAGAGAAAAAAGTATGTTTTGGATGAATATATATGTATATTTTGAGAATAATGTACTTATTTTAATTATGTTAATTTATTAATCTTTTTTAATAATTATATAATTACAATAAATAGTATGCAATGTTGACATAATATTTCATTAACCAAGAAAAAAAAATTTGCAATTATTAAAAGATTTATAATTTGTATGATTTATAGTTTTACAAGAATTTTATTTATGTATAAGATATTTTTGTATTATTTTAATAGATTTTATTCTAATTCCCACTTTTTCTTTATGTCGCTAAATTAATATTTGATAAATAGTATCAAAATTTACATGAATATTATTTTATCAAAATAATATTTTATTAAAAATAAAAAAAATTAAAGAGGAAAAGGTAGATAATATGTGGTTTAAAAATTCATACACTTTTCATCTACAAGACAATTATTAACATACTAGTCAAATTATATCCCTTTAAGAGTGAAAAATATGTTGTCGCGATTAAGGTTAAAATGAGTTAACTAAGGGGATAAATTAAAATATAAGGTTTAAAATACCACTTAAGACTTTAAAAATTACATTAGTCATTGTTATTATATCAAAATCCTATATTATATTTGAATATATGTTTGTTTGGATAAATATTTCCTTATAATGACTTTATTATATTTTAATCATTTACGAAATCCAAAAAAGTGTCCCTCCCATCATTTATAAAAGAGAACCCCTCCTTTCTCATCTTCACACTAATTTTAGCCTCATATATTGAAAAAACTCTACCATAATATATTATACACTTCCATATATACATTATATATGTACTCTTATTACATAAATACAAACCCTAGGGTCCTAAATAGAATATCTAAACGAGTTCTTTCGAGGAAGAGGTAATCTCTTTAATTTACCTCTTTATTTTTAATTATTATTCAAACTCCTATAAATTTATTATATTCTCTAAAAAATTAATAAATTAAGTATAAAAAATATATTTAAATGTTTTTATTGTTATTAAACAACCTTTATTCAACATATATCCATCAATTGGGAAGTGAAAGTATCAATCATTATTACATACGACTTATCATCTCCACGTAGCGATACAATTCATTTTCCATCACCATATATTATATATTGTAAATATGATGGGTTTAAATTTTATATGTAATATTTATGACATAATTTTACTTCTATAATGATAATATCGTATCTACTTCTTACTTTCCAATCTATTGTAATATAATATTGTCTCTTGTGCATTAGAGTGTACTACCACATTCACAAAGTGATGTGATTTTTTTCATTTCCATTTTACTTGGATAGTACTAAGGATAGAGATAATTAATATAAATTTTACATATGATATTATAATTATTTTTTAATTTTAATTACTATTTATCTGTGTTCCATACAACTGAAGAAACAAGGAAACAACGTTCATGCATATGTATGACATATTGTCTCCATGAACGATGTCATTCATTTTTCTATCTATAAATTTTATTGACGATAATAAATATTTATAAAATTAATTTATATGTTATTTATATCATTATTAAAAATTTTGAGAAGATTGAATGATGATCATAGTATAAGGACCAAGACTTCTAAGCTGAAACATGAATTAAAAGATAAGTAGTTATAACCCAAAAGAGTGATTTTAATAAGAAATTATTAATAAATGGGTGATGGGATGTCATATTAAAATAAATAACTAAATTATAGATATGATTATGATTATAGAATAAATTTATAATAAATATATATTTATTATACAACAGGTTAAAACATGATAAAGGAATGTTGAGCCTTGAGGTATGGTATTTATGTTTCAATTGTATTTTAATCGAGATAATTTATGCTTAAATATCCATAAATAAAATTATATGATATTTATCTAATAAATCATGTCAATTTTTATTCTCTTGTGAGTACTTCTTAAGAATAAATTTTTTCCTTTAATTTTTATCTCTTTAAGTACTCAATAAACTGAATGAATGTTTGTAAGAAAAATCAACATCCTCTTTCACTTCAATCAAAAATCTTTTTTATTTTATATACATGTTTTATAAAAATGTTTTAAAAAATATGTTTACTAATAAACAATTATTTTTTAAAATCATTATCCATGTTTTATTTTTAAAATAATATTTAAAATGAATCTTCATGTCATTTTTGGAATGGTTTATTTTTTGTCTTTTTCTCCAAAAGTGTAAAAAATGCATTCTTTTAACATTACGACATGGAAAACAATTACCTCTATCATGACCACTCAATAATTTTAAAAATAAATTATATGTTTATAATTTAATTTTAACGTAATTTGTTTTTGATAATATTTTAGACATATATTTATATTTAAAAGTAATTTAAAAAGAGGAAAGCGTATTTTCTTCAAGAAATTTTTTAGTGATAATTTAATGGAATTTTCATCTATTATAACATCCTTTAGTGATAATTATTCATTAATATGGGAATTGAGAAATGATACAATCCGTATTTTTTCTATTTAAATTTTATGATTATGATGATGAGATTTTTATGAAACCCATTTACTTTCATGTGTTATGCTTCGTTGAATCGATGAAATGTTTATGAAACCAATTTTCTTCATATGGGTTATTTTGTGATGATATGAGGAATATTTTATAATCTTGTGGCACACATATGTATTTATTTCATGATGTAACTGCTTGGATTGAAATTACATATCCCTCTAATTTATTGGAAAATGTTTTATATTTCATGAGATAACTATGGGAAACAAGTCTATGTGCTTGTCAAATTAATGGAATCAATTTGATGTGCTTGATCCATTATGGGAAAAAAGTCAATATTATTGATCCATTATGAGATATAAGTCAATTTTCTTGATCCACTATGGTAAATAGTGGTTGAGGCTTGATCTGTTATGATTTTATGGTCTTCGTAATTAACCATGACATATAAAATAGATTGAATAACTATGACGATGCAACAATTTTATGATAAGACATTATGGATATTGATCAATGGTGATTTCACACTTGTATGATTCATGTATTTCGAAATCATATTGATTTATGTCATCACTATTGTTTACAATATTTGATATATTGGGTATGAACATTGTCAGTTATGGTCATTGATGTGGCATTTATTTCATGTGTTTTTACACATCCATTTTTGTGGTTTTGTTGTGTATTTAATTATGTTTTGTATTTTTATTTGGTTATTTACAGTATTTTTTATTGGTTGTAAATAAATAAATAGATTAATTTTTATGATTAATTTTTTATTTTATGTTCACGTTATAATTTATGTCGTGTTATACGCTTAGTATTAATTTTTTGTGTTCATTTAAAGTTATTGAACTCAAAATTCATTGTGTGATTTATTTATTTTAGTTTTTAATTAATTAAATAGTTAATTTTAATAAAATATAATTTATAATTCTATTACATAAATTCATTAATATTTAGTTAGATTAGTATATATTTTATTTCTTTATTAATTTTTATAGTCATTTAATATAAATTAATTATTGAATTATGTTAAGTAACATGTATTTTTTCCTTTTAATTATATAATTTTAAAATTAATTGTCTTTGGAAAATATAATTATATAAATATATATTTAATGAAATATTTTAAATTTATATTATTATTTTGTACTATTTGTAGGTGTGGATATGTAGCCTTTTTCTAATGCCACCTCATATAACCAATTTCAAGTGTCAAAGATGTATCCATTTCGAAGAGGGTTGCATGAAGTGAAATTATCTACTGAAGATGAAGTTTGATGATGATTGTGTTCTATGGTTAAATTTATTATGTTGATGAAACTTAAATTTCATCTTTGTTGTAGATCTAGAAAACCACTACACCAATCGAACAACATTTGAGTTTGATCAACGTTCACTGCTGAAATGACGATTCAAACAAGAAGATGTGAAATGATCAAACCTCAATGCAAATGAAAGATAAATAAAAAAACATCTGGTTGATGAAAATAAACAATGGAAAACTGAGCTTGAGCAACAACCTTTGATTTCATTCATGTAAGGTCATTTCAAAAGATGAACTAATGTAAAATGATAATTTTAATCTAGATCTACATTTGTTAAATACATATCTTATCTTTTTTAAGTAACTAATTGGGAGGCGGTGATTAATTGAATCCTATGATATACCAAAGATGATCATCCTTGAAGATCAAAATGTGCAGTGATGTGAGAATCCTCTGGGAATGGTTTAAGGTCATTATTTAATATTGATAAAGATGACACTATGTAACCTACTGATGTCGTGATTATTAAACATGATGAGGCATTACATTAAAGCATCTGAGGTTAATGATGATGAATCCCACTACCAGTGAAGCCATGAATAGTTGTAATTGTGTTAAAGATACAAATATCAAGACATTATTTCTAAACCAAGATGGTGTTTTTGTGTTTCATTTTGGATGATTATAAAGAAGTAAATTTTGGTTGTTGGTTGTTTTTTTCAAACTAAAACTGGTGAGATTTAAGGGAATTCATTTCTCTATTTTTGTAGATTCGAAGGTAGAGTGACTCGATGTTGAAGTTTATATTTATGAGACTAACATTGTGCTCGAGAGTAATGTTGAATTTTGAGCCTTTCATGTGTTGGATAGGAAAAGGATGGTGTAAGATGAATTGGTTTTAAATGAGCTTCTAATAGTAGAATAATTTTGTAGATGGAATATTTTTTCCTAATTAGTTTTATAGTTTTTACTAAAATGAAATGCGTAGTGAAAAAAGTCCTGGAATGAAATATTCAATTGTATAATAAAAAATTAATGTAGATTTCTTTTTTTTTGAAGAGAAAAAAATTAGAATCCACCATTATTAAAAATTCATGACAACGGTTGGGGATATAAAGAATTACTAGAGGTTTTTTAATCAAAGAAATAGTAAAAGGTATAATGCCAATAAGGATCTAAATTCTATAGTTTAAGAATAAGGGAATATTAACATCATTTTTCTTCTTCTTATTTTATGTTATTTTTTAGTCACAACTATTCTATTAATCTTTTAAAAAAATGGCTAAAAAATGAGCAATAAAATAATTTTATTATTTTTTATTTTTTCAAAATTTATTTTGGTTATCATTGTAAAATTTCAATCAGATACATTTATTTTGAAATCAAATGAATTTTGTTCCTGAAAAAAATGAAAATCATTTTATGGTTAGTCAATATTATTGAAAAAGATTTTTAATACCTTTTTATCACTAATTTCATTTAAATTTACACGAATAAATAAATTCTTTTGCATAAAATTTAAAATTTCCTTCAAATTTTAGTCTCATTCATCTCATACTTATTTGTTGTCTTTAACTATTTAAATCATCTTTCAAATCATCATCAACTTCCATTTATCTTTTTTTCTTTAAAAAATTACAACTTCTTTTCATGCTCATGTGTATTTATTTTTTTTATTTTCATTCTGGGACATCATCCACCACTTCCATCCCTGAGGATTCGATACCTAAAGTCACTAAATTCAAGTATTTTCAGTTTTTATTTGGAGATATTAAATGATATATTGATAATTCATAATCTCATAAACTTACGTTTATCTTATGATTTCATATGATCATCAATTGGTATGCCTGATGTTTAACCTCACTAAGCACAAGAGCTCACCATTTCTTATGTTTCCTTTCCTTAGGTTATGAAGAAACGTTTTAATTAGGTTATTTCAATGATGAGTAAAAAATGGGGAGAACATTGTGGGAGATTTTTAATATAATTCATGAAACAATTATTGGGTATCTACTCTTAAAAGACAATAAATATTTATAGGCTTTTATATTTGAAATTTATTGTATATTAATATAAAGATATTTAATATTTATATTTGAAATGGTCAGGAATTTACAGAACCACAAAACTTTATCCAACTACTCACATAATACAAAAATAAAAAATTTCCCATTTTCCTAATTAATTAATCATTATAATTTCCATAATTTCTAATACAATATAATAATCATTCATTTATATATTTTTAATGTCGTCCCATTAATTAAACAAATTTTTATTCAATTTCTTCATTTTTTTCTAATTAATCTATCTGCCATCATCTATGAAGCATAATTATTCAATCCATTCATCGTTATTTATTCACTAGCTCGTTGTTTTCATTCCAACTCTTTACCCATTATCCATTTCAATAATTAAAACCCCATTTCTTGTTAAAGAAATATATTACACAAACAATTGTAACCAAACCCATCACCACATAAACATACACATAACCCGTGGAAATAGTCACCACCAAACCATGAAACCAACACTATTTCGCACAACCAGTCATACCAATTACAAAATAATCACACAACAACCCACCAACTACCATCGCAACATCATACATAACCCATAATTCTAATAATACAAAACAAAAAGACTATAACCATGTAATAACAGTTAGTAAACCCATCACATATAATCAATCATGTGTAAACACGACAAAAATTCACATCAGACAACAAATTATTAATCATTATTTCTTATTTAATCTGAATTTTCATGTTCAACACAAAAACTATAATTCTGTATCCCCACAAAACCGTATTAATGGAACATTATGTTATTACCACATTTTTAAGGGTGATTCTAACATCTAAATGGAATCAATAATGGTCCCTGATAGCAGTAACCATCAACCAAATAAACAACAAATACAAAAATAAAATAAGAGACTACAATTAAATGTGAATCATCCAATTTCCACATTCTAATTAATTAATATGGTTATTATATTCCATAGTTTAATTAATAATATACTACCAAAGAAAAAAACAAATTATCAATCCACATTCATACATAAAAAATTACGAAAAATACTTGAATCCCTTACTTAACAAAATTTTTGATGTAGAAGACTTATGAATGATAAGGAACTGAGGTTTAACCCCATCAAACTCGAAGTGATCGACCCCAATAAGTATCCACTATTTCCACATCCTGGAATGGATCACTCTATAAAAAATAATTATACTAGTTTACAATAAGGCCTCAAGTGTGCCTCCCCATATTTTGGATACTACATACCTGCATCGAGGGCCTAGGGTGTGTTAGTAGAAAGACAATTCCCTCATATCAGAGTAATAAAACAATGTAAATTACCCAAAACCATCTATAGTAGTAAATAATCAAAGTGACGTATCAATAAATGTAATAAAACATTAATATAATTGAATAAAGTAGAGAGCAAAACAATCTCGTTACACCTATGACACTAAACTCATACATTGACAATCACATATAATGAAAAAAAAGAAATAAATAAAAGTATCCAGGTAAACTTATAAATTTTGGTCAAACCACATAACAAGACCAATTTACAAATTTAATCCATCATTCTCGATCAATCTTGAGCCTCAATAAAATTTGTTCTTCTAACTGTGTTAGTGTTTTCTCAAGCACCCTAGCATAATAGAAGCACGAGCAGGGTGTGATTATAGAATCATGTAGGGAACCAAAAACCTGATTTAATAAATAGATTTTAAATTAAATGTATGAATATATGATCTAATAATATAAAATAATAATAACAATAATAATATCATCTACTAAAAATTAATTGCCTAATCATTATCATACCGAGGGCCTTAGGGCTACCCTAGTCCACCGATATATACTTCAGCAAATTTTGGAAATTATCTAAGAAAGATACATCACCTTATTTATATATAGGAAATAATCATAATATAACCTATAAAATCATCCTATATACATGTAAGGTTGAAAATTATCAACTAGACATCTTGTTGATATGGTGTAGAGCTTGATGTTATACCCCTCTAGCTTTGTGTAATCTAGTCCGACGTCAGATTCTGAGGTCTCATTCTATAGGAAATCGTGAAATTGAAAATAAACTTAGAACTAAAGATGATGACCTTTATGAAATATATAGGAATATACTCTAGATCCATGAATAAAATTAGTATCACTAAATAACTAGCTTAGTAGTTTATACCCTGATATGTCTTCTCAATGTAGTAATGGTGCATCCACCAGGCCATGGGGAGTGTCATAGTAATCAATCCAGGATGTTATTATTAATACTCGATATTTTCAAAAGAACATACTGATCAAGGGTAAGTGTAGAGACTTGGTGGAATATGTTGTCAACTAGATCCTATAAATATAACAATCCACTGGCTAACACTAAGAAAGTGGTGTTCTAGGATTACTCAGCAACTTCATTTTCAATCCCAATATAGGGAGGAATCTAAGAGGATAATGTTACTTCACATAATGGTGACATTAAGACAAATAAGGATCATGAGGTGGATCCCAGGAAGTACCTATGGAATCCAAACTATAGTATCACATCACATCATGCCCCATAGGCCGAATAGATGGATCAATAGCTGAAGAGTGAAATCATATAATATTACACTAGGCTAGGATGAAAACATAAACCATAACTACTTCCATATCCCCTTAGGTTCATATGTTCATTAGAGGTTCTAAGGTGACCCCAAATACCATCTCCACCTAATCCCACTATGAACTTTCTTTGCAATGGTCAACCATTGGGGAACCCACTAGGGTCGCATAGGTTAATACACTAGAGGGGAAACCCTAAAGATATCTTCATAATCCACACATAAAAAGAGGAATCCATCTTGAATTCAAAAATCTTGTCCATGGTCATAGATCAACACCCAATGAATTTTTATTTAATATCCCATGGTAATGAGAAAAGGTAGTGGGGCCTTTGCAACTACCCTGGATCTTGCTACTACGACCAGCAACGAGAGATTGTTCATTACCAAAAAAAATTCCCAGGTCTCTCTGGGATGTTTACACATCCAATTTTTTTTTCTAGCTAATTTCTATCCACCTAGGCCTATTCAATGGACGAAATGCCTTACCAAGTGCACTCTCACCTCCTAAGTACTTTGGAGGATTCTCGGTATCTCAAGGGGCTATACCACTTCCATGAAGCGGAAAGTCATGAGAATAGCCCACATGGATTCTAGTGACCCAATGAATTTATCCATAAATTCACCTATTTAATTAGATATTAAATTAATTAGAATATAATTAAATATATTGTGTCGACGTCAGGGGTTATACAAGGAATTTAAATTCTACCATAGACAAGTATAAGTATCGTAGAGGTGGTATTATAGACCATGATCCTCATATTTCACATTACCTTTAGTTTATATGGTTCAATAGCACTTTCCAAATCCCATCCAAGCACATAAGTGACATTATAAGTTCTTAATCATAGATTGAAATATATAAATTAATTATTTATAATTATATTATAGTAAAATAATTAATCCTAGAAACTATAAGTTGTTAAAAAATAACCTATAGAGGTACACAGCTCAAAGCTTCACCGACCGATCATGTCACCCCAATACCACCACCAAATGCTCACCAATAACCTGTGACACATATTAAACCATGAATTTTGAATAATCCCTTGGAAATAACATCAAGACACATCAATTTAATTTATTTTAATCTTCAAATTTTTATAAATTCACAGTGGTGTCATGCCTTAACAAAATGATAGGTAGAGAAGTACATACGGCCTCTTGGGTCACCATCTTCCTTGGAAGATAAAAATTACACTCATAATTATTGGATTACCCATTGTTCCAGGGGAATCATATTTTAAATAGCTATATAAGTAATTGAATTTTAATAGAAAATGTAGGTGAAGAGAAATAGAGGATACCATATAAGAAATCATACCTCAAATCACCCATGAAGGCCACCAAGAACACCCCTTGATGGGTTTTAAAGAAGGGAAGGAGAGAAGAGGTGGGATTGATCATGTGATGGAGGGAAATGGAAAAAATATGGGGATACCCGTATAAATCATATAGGTATAAATGGAAAGTTTTTTCCTTTTAAAGGCATGTTTGGTTTTGGAACACGGTTGGCCAAACCAAGCAACAATTGTGTTACTGTCATTACCTCCAACCCCTCTACCTCACACGGTAATAATTAATTTTTAATAGATAATTTTATAACCATGTGAAATTATTTGAATTAACTACATACAATCACATTTTTTCCACGAAATTATATATATTTTTGTAACCCATGCACCAACATAAACAGGTCCACACAATTTTCACTAATCATGCACCAACCATGTTCCCTATGAAACATTTTTTAAAACATTATTTTTGAGTCCTGAACATACATAAAACTCTAAAAAACTATCAAAACCCTTCCAAGAATCAATACACATATAAAAAATCACCTTGAAACCTTCTAAACTTAATTTTTCTGTTCTGAATCTCAGATCAATATTTGACCTATCAAGTAATCGAAAATTTAAATTCCATCTAAGTTTTCCAACTCGTAAAACATTGGATATTCCAACCACATCACCTTAATACCTATCATATACAATAATACATATTTATACTCAAAATTAACATCAAATCCGAACCCATTTGTGAATTCTTTTTCAAACAATCATGTGTCATTCTAAACACCCAACGGGCCTCCAAGTTCCACTTTAAACATATAGTATTTTACATTACAAAACCCAAGAGAATGATCATAACCATTTTAAAACAAAAAAAGGTACTTACTAGAGCATTTATAAGAGAAACTATAATCACATAATCATATGATTAATTAACCAACCAATAGGTATCCCCACACTAAGTTCTTTCTTTCAATATCCAATTCTGATCCATGATACATCAACAATTAGAATTTCTTATAGAAACACGTACCTAGAAACCTAATGACACTACTGGTATGTCTCTCAACCTGATACACCTAATAAAAAATGATTACATCACTATTAGACCTTGATTTTAACTTGAAATTATCATATTCCACTCAGCCACACTCAGACTAGTTGTGCGAGATTTTTTTGGATCTCCCAATCCAACCATTGAAATGTCCACACCTCATCCAAATGAAATTAACCATGATATTTCCTCACCGACTTCATTTATAAATTTGATTGAAGTTAATTCAAATAACCTCTGAATAACTATTTTTGAAAACTCTCATCTTTAGTAGCCAATGCATCACCAAAACCTTGTCCAGAAACATTTATCTCAAATCACTCTAAGGTCATTCTAAACACACACAGTTAAGCCTATAGTTGACTTTTGGAGACATTTCCTAGACAAAACATCCATTTTTTTCATTTATATTATCATTACATAGAACAAGCATCAGTTATTTACTAATCCAATACCCTTATATCATCACAAGAAACCCTAGGCCTGAAGCATATTCTCAGACTCTACTCAGCAACATTTTTTAACATGTGCCTATAATTCACCAATAAATACACTACTAACTAGTTCTATTAATCCAATTAAATATAAAAAAATAATTTTCCAATCACTGGTCTCATCCTCACACGTATCATCTGACATGATTTTCATATACATGCAATCATCACCCTCTCCACACATTAAATAATCCATGTTTCTGCACCACCAAAAGGTGTTTCTAGTCATTGCAGCCCAGTCCCCATCCATTTGTAAAAAAATTGATTGGTGTTTCTATAAACTCAATCATGTGTCGGCGGTAATGAATATTTCACATATCATACATTATTGACCCATGGAAACAACATCCATGGACTTAGTAATGGTTTAAATCATACCAATTCCACCACCCTTGAATCATTCCTCAGAAGTATCTATTTTTTAAAACATTTCACTCCTATTGAGCCACAATTATGCCAAGATAGGATTCACTTTTCATTAAATAACCCATGAAACCATGTATCCAAATAGCATTTTTCAAGGTCGATCCTTGGGATAAACTTTTCAAGGGACCTAGTTTATTTTCAAGTCATCCCTTTACATAGGGAACTTCCCTTAATCAACCATAGTGTTCGAGTCACTACAACCTCAAGCATCAAATTTCAAACTGTTGATCCTCATCCTGCACCCAGATGCTCACCAGAATTCCATTATAAATAGATACCAAGTGTAACTAGAACAAAAAATACACTCCCAATAATGTAGATGTACAAAAATATACCCACCAACTCACACTCCCTCAAGTGGCATGTTACAAGGAAATTTTTATCATTCTACTCATCATCTCAATCTTAACACTCTAGGATATCCCATAGAACTCCACTTTAAAATAATGAACCACAATTTTTCTATGATTTATTCCATGATCACTCATCACATGGCATCATTTTCCCAAATTAATGCATTAATCACGCAACCACTAGTTAATAGGGATGGGAATCCAAACTTTTTTACCTATCAAAGTCAGACTCTATACCCAAGAACCCTAAGTGATTTCTCATAAACAAAATTCACCACCTTACCAATATAACATAACTAGAGAACCTCCCATGAATCTGTCTCAACATGAGAATAAAACCAAACTCAATGCCTCTAAATGAATCTATAATCGTGGGAAATCCCTCTAATAAGTTTTCCTCAATAAATCCAAATGTTTACTCAAAACGGTGTGAGTCAAAACTAAGGGCCTATAGGTATACCACCAATCCCTACTAGTTAGGTCTCGTATCAGGGTCACTAGGTATGACCACCTAGCCCATAGGTCTCTCACACAAGAACCATAACCCCTTTTAAGGGTGGTGAAGGTAACATTGGCATATGAGTGTCAAGTCCTTTAAACATGGGTTCAATTATATATGTTTTCAATTCCTAATTATAGTGACAAATACCCTATAAGTTTTAATTGGAATTCTATTTAACAACAACCCATTGAAATCATAAATCATGTAGAATTACAATAAAATCTCTTTTTAAGCATCAGTTTATGATTCCCTAATCCTCTCTGAGAATCCTAATAAGGGACTACTTTTTAGATGGCCCTGATGAATGTAAAAAATATGATGAATTATAACTCAGAACACATCCATTTATGGAAATACCCCATCAAGGACCCTTTCCCCCAAAAGGTTTTCAAGTACATATTGACATCTCAATCAACAGTCCAATTAGATAGCCATAAAAGAAAATAATCAAATTAAAATATCATATCATGATTGATAGGAAAACACTACATGGGTTGTTATGAATATTCAGTTAACTACACCTGGAGAGGATACAAAAAAAGTGTCTATTGAAATGAAATTAGCTTCTTGTATTAATCATAAAGGGTCAAAATTCCACATATAGCATCATTTAAAATGTCATCATTTATAAAACATCGACATAGTTTGGTTAATTATAATGTTATTCCAATATTTGTGGGAAAAAATATAGGATGTTATTATAGTTTAAATAACTAAACATAAGTATCAACACCCCATGAGTGGTCCATCTATTGGTAACCATGTGTCTCATTGATCATCTATGGTCATAGTACCTCTTGTTCATGAGTAATGAGTCATCATCTTCATCATTGAAGGTCTCAACATAGATCCACATTACCTTCCATTTAAAGGATATATATATATATATATCAATTTAACTAAGTAATTTTTCACTAATAACCCATATGGGAAAACACTATTTTGGTTATTGTTTACACTTTTAATAATTAGCCTCATAATCAGTATTAGAATTACACACTTGCATGCCGATAACTATTGGACTCTACATAAAAAATATAATGGATGTACAAATGTCTCTTTACTCTACTATCCAAGATTCATAATCAATAATTGGCATCTCACCAATGGGCCAAGATCCAAAAATACATAATTTATATTAAACTATATAGGACATGTGCATCACTTAAATAGAAAATCATATAAAATCGTAATATCCCATATCATTAATAGTATTCCCTTATCCAAATATATCTAGAATTCTTATTAGAAAATGTTTTCTTGACACACCCCTATGATATCCATATCTTTCTCTAACAAAATTCTAATAATCATGTCTACCATGTCCCAAATAGATAGACAATAGGAAAGAAATACCTCTAAAACCACTTTTTCACATCTCGGCTCAACTCACACTATAAATAGTAACCGGACTAATTGGTGGAAAGGCCTTTAGAATGCCTCTACATATTCCATAGGATTAAAACTAGAAATTATGGCCTAGGGTGTGTCTATGGGGATACCATGGCCTCATATCATAGTAATAAAATGTTGCAAATAACTAAACACTATCCATAGAAATAAATAATCAAATTATAGAGGTAATAAATGTAAACAAGGATGTAATAGAATGGAATTATGTAAGTGAAAAAACAACAATGTCACACATACAACATTGATCACCCATTGGGATGATCAAAAATATAAGAATAAAATAAATATTCAAAATTGCAAGAATATACAATTAACTATGAGCTGATCCATATATCAAGATTTATATAAAAAACTAATCCATATTTCTAGATCATTCCAAAGCCTCAACCCAACTCGGTGAACGTCTAATTAGGTACCCTTGTGTAATAGAGGCCCGAGAAGGGTGAGAGTACAAAACTAAGTGGGGAGCCACCACCATGGTCCCATGCATAGCCAGTAAATTATGTGTATGTGTATTTGAACTAATAAATAATAATAATAATGATGATGATGATGATATTAATATTTAATGTTAAAAATAAAATAACTAAACATTTTTTTACTGAAGGTTTGATTTCTAGCCAAGTCGGATCATACCAACTTTGGCCAACATCAAAATGTCTCTAAGAATGATATATCACAAAATGGTGATACAATTAATAACCCCGGGATCATCCATTTGTTCTTACAATATATAAGTATGGATTCCCTGTATCTACTTGAAAACCTAAAAATTTGGTGTAAATCCAGATTCCATACCACTCTAGATATGTGTAATCCAACCCGATGTAAGATTTATATGTCTCAATCTATACTAAATTTGGACATTGAATCTCAGATAATCCATATTGGAGTTGAAATGTAGAAAATAAGTATAAATACTCTATGAATCCAACAATAATCTTGGAATCATTCAATGACTATATGAATATCACATTCGGAGATAATTTTAGGAAATTCATTAATGTAGTATTCTAATGAACCTAGGTTGTATCCTCTAAGTCAATTCATGAGATCATCATAAATTCTAGGTGATTTAATAAGAATCTAGTTCTTGGGGAAATATTCAGCAACCCAGAAACCTCTAGCATCACTTGGATCCTACCAAGCTAGGAATCCACTAGATAGAAACACCAAATATGGGTTATGGGATAACTCAAAAACTTCATTTTTAATCCCTATATTGGGAGGAATACTAGTTAAAATTGGGACTTACAATAATGGAATCATTCAAATAGATAAGGCTCATCTGGTGGACCCAAACAAATAACTCTGGCACCCCACCATATCATCACATCACATCAGGCTGCATATAACAAATTTTAAGAAGCACACCTATATATCATAGCTACATCAACAATAATCGAGTGAAATAAAATATATAATAGTAGGGTTGGATGAATTTTTAAACCATTACTACTTACAATTACCCTTGAGTTCATATTTTTTCTATAGGATCTATTGTTTCACCTTCTTCCTTCTCTATCCAGTCCCAAAACACACTCGATTAGGATTGGTCAACCCTTGGGGCACACACTGGGGTCCCCTAGGTTAAAACACTAGACTGGAACCCCTCATGTGATCTTCTAGATCCATACATAAGTAGAGTAATACCTTATGTTTTCCTTGATAAATTCCATATTATTGGGATGACAATCATTGTATCAGGATGTCACATTATAAAACATCAAGAAAATGAATCACACTCTCTCCAAATATATAGGATTCTTCCCTTATGGCCACTATCATGATATGTTTCATTACCCAATATTGTTTCTAAGGTCTTTCTTTTCTAGTATTCCCATTAATTTTTTCTAATCATATTATGTTCAATCGACCTAGACTTATACAAAGGATAGCATGCCCTACCAAGTGTAGTCTCACCTCCAAAAAGGTTTGGACATTACTCTATGTATAAAAGGGATAATTCTCTACCACTAGGGGGCAAATGAATGAGGCTAATGCATATGGGTTTTTAGTGACCCTTAAAATTTTATCCATTAATTAACCAATTTAATTAATTAAACAAGTTATTAAAATAAGAAAAGAGGGGTGTTCCCATTAGCAGAGATCCCATAAATACAATACTACTATAGATATGTATAAATAGCATAATTAAGGTATGATAGATCAACTACATCATAGTGTACTTTAATATTAGTTTCCAAGGTCCCAAGGTAGTTTCCAAGGCCCATCTATGCTCATTTGAAACATACAAAGTCTTTCTTAAAGAATAAAAATATAGAAATAAGTTAATTATAATTCAATTAGAAATAATTAATTGATCCCAATAAATAAAAATAATTAACAAAAATCAACTATAAAGTAATAAATATTGAAACCCAACATGTTGATCTCGTATCACTATAACTTAGACTAAACACTCCTCAATAACCAATGACACATCCTTAACCATAAACTTGAAATAATCCCTAAGAAATTGCGTAAAAAATCCTATCCATTTAATTTCATTTCTAAGGCTTTATAAATTAATTTTGTTGACGTACATTTAGAAAAAAACACTACAAATTGTGATCTACCACCTAGATCACACTCCTCTTGGGGAGAGAAAATTAATCATCTATGGTATTTGATTCCACCATGATCGGATACAATCATAATTTAAATCCCTAGATAGTTAATTTAAAATTATTAACTAGGGTATGAAAAAATAAATAGAGGTTATCATAGAAGAAATCATACCTCAAATACCCAGGGAACGCCACAAAGAAAACCCACTTGATGGGGTCTGAAGAAGGTGAAGAAAGAATAAAAGGGATGGAATGAACTATAGAGGAAAGGGAGGAAAATAGTAGTCTTCCAACCTAAATATTGTAGGGTGAAAGTGTGATTTTACCTATTTTAATGAACCATGTGTTTGGATAATCCATGAACCAACTATGGGGTTAGTACTACCTCCAACCCCTCTACCTCACATGGTTATGGAACAATGTTTAATAGACCGTTAGAAAACTATGTGAGATGTCTACAATTAATTGTAGCTAACCACACAGTTTCCTTGGCCTTTGTCATTGTTTCCAAAATGTTGTTCCTATACAAACTAGGCCACATAGTTAGCACTAACCATGCACCATGTGTGTTCCCTAGGCTTCACATTCCATGATCATTAATATTCAGGACCTGAGCTTCATGTATTTTCCGAAAACCTCTAAAACACATTTCAAGCCTCATTAAACATCTAAAAAAATCATTTATAGTCATTCTAATATTATTAATTCCATTAAAAATCTCTGATCAATATTTAATTCATCTATTAATTAAAAAATTCAAATTCCTTATTAAATTTAAAAATCATAAAACATGGGATCTTCAAACATTGTTCTCTCATCATAAACATGAATAAAGAATAACCAAAATAAATTAAATCCACTAAAATTGCCACCAATAAAAAATTTCAGAGGGAAACAATTGAGTAATAGATAGAAATAGGGATAGATAAAGACCTCGAATGAAAGGATCAGGGTCTCAAAAATCTAATAATCCAAGAAAATCAAAAGGATGAAAAAGGATAAAAAAAAATATCCATGAAATTTCTATGGTTAAAGAGAGGATGATGGATTTGAAAGTAATTTTGTGAGGCACTCAATTTTATACTTTATCTAGAAGAATAAAAAATCACCGCATGATAGGGGTAACCACATTGTAATGAAATCATGATCTAAAACTCATGATGTAATTTCTCCAAAAATCTATGTGCCAAAGTTCCTCAAAACTGATAAATTTAATAATGGTCACAATTCAACTGAACTGATCATGGCATAATAACTAAACTGTTGAGGATCATGGAATGACACTTATCCTTTTCTCCTCAATCTAGATGCATCTCAAAAAAGTCTATGACTTGAATACTATCCCTATAAAGAAAACCAAAAAAATTATAACTTGAAATGTTTTACCACACATGACTCTATGTTATGTAAAAAATAGTTCTGTAATAATAAATCTCAAACAAGATAAACATTGTGACTTCTCATAAAATTAAATATGGGTTTTTCTAAGAAATATTGTCACATAAACTATAAGGCATAAATACATGACCATTGGAACACGACCATTCTTTCATAAGATATACAGAAGAGATTATACACCACAATAGAACACATGTAACATTCATCCAAAACTACACATGACCCTTCACACTATAAAGCATTATAATAGACAATAATAATCCCTCAACATTAAAATATTTCAACACTAAAACCTCAAATATCCTACCCTATTCAACAAAAACAACATCTCATCAAAATCTCATCAAACATGGTGAAGTACACTAGACTATAGAAAAATAACTTCCTCTAGATAACTCACCATTGTTAAATACGTGAAACCATGCCACAAAGCATACCTCTAGCTAAAATATCATATCTAACTCTATCTTACATCCTCTAAACTAATCCTATAACCTATAATTCCAAAAATACACAAAGTTACTATCTTGGAATATCTAATACATTATTACTTCTAGTATAATTTCCTTGAGGATATCATTTCTAAGAAACAAAATATGGATCAAGTATAATATTTTATGGAGCTCTGTCATGGATGGATTTCATTAATATAACATGATACTCAATTTTTTAAATTTATTTGGTCCATACCATTAGTAGAATTGAATAAGGCCCATAATTATTATAGGTTTTATATAATCCTTTATCAAAAACTTTAGAAAAGGGTGAGGGTATTTAATATTATTCCATATTTTAAGGTTGTTATTGTGTATCTTACTACTGATAAGGGACTTTTAAAGACACGTGTTTCATTCATATTCTCTTTTATTAGTGGTTTGAGTGAAAAAAATTATCGTGGTGCATGTGGTATCTCTTAGATTTGTAAGAAATAGATAACGAATAAGATAATATGGGGTGGATAGAGACCATAAGGTTAGTGTATATGTTCTTTACTTCCTCATTTAAGGGGATTATAAGATATGTACTTCTAGTATAAGTAGCATAGGCCTTTTTTATTTGTGTGTCTCAACCCACCAAGGGAGTTTAATTCTTATGGGATGATGGTATATTTATTGAATTATTATTGGAGTTTTCCATACCAGAGTGTATGGTGATTTTTAGTCTAGACACTATCTTTACACACTTGGTTAGGGGGTGATATATTATAATGGAGTGAATGATTAGATATGTTAGGGGAAAAAAGGAGGAAATGGTCCTTAGTGAATCAAAAAAGTGATCCAAAGGGCCTAATTCTATAGGAAATTTATATATCCTAAGAACATAGCTATATATTTGACACCAAAATACAATTTACTCTAGATCATGTCTCATTAAACAAGGGAGAGTAACTTCCAATAGTAAAAGGTATTAAATCTATTACTATTATATTTTCAATTTGTTATTGGATATAATGCCAATGCATTATTTCATTTTTGATGCATCTAGTATTAATTTTATGGATTTTATTAGATATCCCTTCAAGGACGTTGACATTAGATACACTATTTGTAAAGATATCAGATGGGGTTAGTTTATTCCCCACATGGTCAGTAGTTGTTGGTATTTATGGTAAATTATGGGACTTCATTATTTTTTATATATATCTAAGATTATATTTGGAATTGATTAAATAATATTCTTTTGATCTCATATTTATTGATACTAAATGTGTTAATCATTCCATTCCCTTGTAGGTGATGATCATACCTTCATAGGTGAATGATATTTATGGGTGGGATGAGATGGACCTAACATTTGATAGTTGAATGTGATCACAACATAGATGGGTAATATATTCAATACAACTGAGTAGGTAATAGATCCACCTAATTTTTACATCAGTATTGGATCACATCAAGGATTTAATTCCTGATATATTCTATGGATTTCTACCTGAGATAGTGATTGAGTTCATCATTGACCTCATGTTAGGTATTGATCCTAAATTGATTCCCTCTTGTTGTATGTAACTGCCTAATTATAGAGATCTAAGGATTCATGTTTAGGACCTTGATAAAAATGGTTGTATATGATCAGGTTCCTCTTATCGTGGTCGTCCAATATGGTTCAATAAGAAAATTGATGATATAATGAGATTGTATGTGGATAAAAAGAATTTGAATAAAAAAACTGTGAAGAAAAAGTATCCCTTTACCTGGACAAACAATCTATTTGATCGATTCTGGGGATCCTTATTATTCTTCACAATCCATCTTTGATTAGTTTATCATCCATTAAGATTAATGATAGAGTAAACTGTCTAATTGTTAGTATTGATTTTATTTTTCAATGTGCTTATGTTAAATTGTATTTAAATATGTATATCTTGGTGTATTATGTTATGGAGTAAGAATAAACCCATAGATGAAAAATAAATGTTATTCCCATGTATTATTGGTAAAAGGTAATGGGCCAAAATATGAGATGAATGTTGAGATTGTCCTAATATCATATTCAAGTGTCAAAGTTGTGAAAAATCAATCTACAATAGTTATTGAATATTGATAAAATTTGGCTATTTTAAGGCTTGTGGAGTTGTGTTTTAAAGAAGAAATATCTAAGTGATATGTTTTTTAATCCATCCATGGATTACTACGAATTACCATTTCTGAAAACTATGAAGAAACATATCTTGGATGAAAGGTGAATTGATTTAAATTGAATTTATAAATTAAAGAGGCATCGATAATATATTGAAGTTCTCCAAATTGAGTATTCAAATACATCAAAGTACCTTAAATGTAGTTTATAAAATTTTGAAATTAGTTTGATAATTTCGGTAATTATGTTAATATATGGTGATTTGAAGTGATATATAAGGCTGTGAGAAGAATTTATGGGGATCTAAATTGATTTGAAGAATTATGGAATTTTAATGTCTTTATGAATTTTAAAAAGTCGAAATATGTATAAGGATGATCTATAATACTAAGAAAATAGCTATTTACTATACTCCATAAGGTGTTGTATAAAGAATAATCTTTATGTAAATATATTTTTTGATAAATATAACGATGATCAATGAAATGTTTATGGATAAGTCCACAGTGTATGGATAATTTCAAAAGTCAAGAAGGATAATGGAAAAATATATAAGGACCATCCATGGATTCAAAAGGATGAATATATAATACATAAGTATGATATTAAAGTTCATAATGAACATCTCTAAGTTCATAAGGATAAGCCTTAACATTTTATGAATTATCCTTTGAGTTTGTAAGGGTGAGTACTAGATTTTGTAAGGATCATTTTATCATTATAAGAAATTACTGTGTGATAGAAAATATCATAATGGAATGGAACCATATAAAATTTTATAATGATGATCTATATACTTTCTAAAGATCAAATCAAGCCCAATTGTTTCTAAATATATAATTTTAATGGTTAAAATGCTAATATTTCTATAATTACTATTTTTAATAAGAAAACTAAATATTATAATTCTTATACTATTCTTCCAAGTTCAAAATATCATGATGATTTATCAATCCATGATTCGTGATTGATTTATGTAAGAATTAATGAATAAAATATGATTTTTCACAATTCTATTTATATGTTATTTTTAATTAAGAATATTAAAAAATCATTTCTATTGATTCAAATGTAAAATAATTCTTTTCAGTCTGGTTTTGTGCTTCATTACATTAAAATTTATAAAGAAAATTATGATTCACTATAGTTTATTTAGGAGTGAATATTAATAAAAAAATAAAAATATGTTCAAGATGATATACTATTTCTGAATGAAGCTGAAATTTAAAAGTTCTTTTAGATGCACTCATGTTGTTTTGAAATGTACCAAGAGAATTCATATTATTGTCTTCTATTCATACAGTAATGAATATTGTTTTATTTATATAAGAAATGGACATGTTTTGAGGACAATACTATATAACAATGAAAAGAATAAATCAAACAAAATATTCAATTGAGAGAAAATGGGATGAAATGGAATAAGGACACTCCTGTAATTTCACTAGAGATAAAAAGATGAGGCAAAATAAATATTTGTTACTATGGGGACACACCTGATGGTTATGGATGTAGCAGTACCACATATTGGTTAATATCAAAATCTATTATTATTAGATTAAATGGTTAATATTAAATGTTCTTGAATTTCAATTACATGTCGAAATCAATTTCTAAAGAAAATAAAAATAGGTGTTGGATCAAAAATAATATTTTCACATAAATTTATATTTAACTTAATAGATAATACTGAATATTATCTTGGTATTCAGTTATTTTCTCATTGATATAATTGATCACACTAACCCTTTTGGTATATCAGTTTTTCATTTTAGGAATGAAAAACATAGACCCTCTAGCGGTGATCCATGCATGCTCTATTAATCTCCAAACAACATTGATGTAACATTGATTGTTAGCACAGTCGATAGATCGTACTATATTGTTCACCTTCCTTGATTTATATTCTTTTATCCATGAAAAAACATCCATTTTCTTCTCAGTCATGAGAGGATGATAGAAGGGGGAAGGCAATCGATTGATCTTGTAAAATATTCTAGAGAAGTTCAATAATGGGAGATAATTCTCTAGGCAAGGAATGTTATGATCATTGAATAACCTCATCAAAAATGATAGAGAAGTTTCTCTAAAGAATCAAGGATTATGTTAAATATTTATTAATTTCACAAAAACCCTTATTAATATATTAAACCCACATAGAACCTCAGTCAATGTGAAATTATAATATTATTATTTTATGTCATGGAGTGTACAATCCCATGAAATAATATATATTATTTCCCAAATTTTTAAATAAATATATATCATCAGGCCAAAAAAATCATCATGTTAAACCACATTATAATTGGTTTTATTCTCAAATAAATATTTTAAAAAATATTATTCATTCATATAATAGATAGATATTTTATTCAATATCTCATGAATAAATATTTCATTAATATTTTCATAACTAAAAAATTATTTATTTACTGAATATTTTTTTGTAAACATTTGAATAGAAAAGATATATATTATATATTCATGTAATTAAATAATTATCTTGAAAATTAATATTTATTTACTATTTTTTATCAATAAATCCTAAATTTTTATTACATATCTTTCTAGAGAATAATATTCATTTACATTTTTCAATATAAATCATATTCTACTAGGATCAATGGAAAAATTTTATGTGTGGCCCTCTAGGACTCTTCCTCAATGGTATTAAGCATGATTTTATAAAGTATAATATTACAATCTAGTAATGGTTTAAGGAACCCATTGTGGAATAATATATTCCATGATGACAACAAACACATATGATTTCTCACAATGTAATATATTATCTTTGTATCAATATATAATCAAGGAACAATTAAACTTTTTTCATTAAAATATTTTCTTGATATATCATTCTTTGACTATCCAAAATGAACCCATCAATAAACCATGTCCACAGAATTTAATTTGATGATTTCATTTTAATCAAAGGGATGTGATATCAACTTCCATTGAGATATAATTGACAAATATTTCCTCGTCTTATTCATTAATAGTATATAACTCATGACATACCCTATGTACCCAACTTCATCTTGATCATATGGTGTCATTTTTTATAAAAATACATATATATGCACGAATCCAGATATACAATAATAAAAATCTTAAATTATAAAGATCATTACACACACTCATAGATAGGAATATCAAAGGACACATTCACATATAGATTTTCTATAGGTGGGTATATTACCATAATCTCCTGTATTGAAGATTACTATATACAAACATCATGGGATGAATTATCATTCTCATATGATTAATCACACAAGACAGTCAACAAACTATGTGTTCCATCATATAATTTTATCTAACTATATAAAAACTTATGATATATTTATAAAATTTCAAAGTTATCATCATGGTGGGGATCTTCTATAAAATATTTAATCTGATAGATACTCTAAAAAATTATACATTAAATTCATTCATAATAATGAACAATGTGTAATAAGATTATTTACTAATATTCACATCATTGAATATACATTTAATCTAAAGTACAAACTATTGTTCTAGGAAACCAACTCCAAAATACTCTCAATAGTACTAGAACCAATTACTAATGACATTTTTATTATTAGATCTCACATTATGGTCGTGTTTTTTTGTGTTAAAAAGTTAGTTTAGGAGTATTCTATGTTGTCTTCTATATAAACTATGGTCATTATGATGTCACATATATGAGATAAATTCCTCAAGAAATGATATTTCCAAAGATTAACTTCATCCACATATGTGAGTTTGGCTCCATTTCATGGTTTACTATTATAATATTATCACAGTATATCATGATATGATCTTTAATATTTTTAATCACATAATGCTCATGGAAAACGTTTCTAATCCAAATTAATTCCTTAGATATTTTTTAAGTGACAAAATACTCAAACCCTATTATATAGTATGAGATCATTATTCACTTTGACCTATTTTAAATTATAGAATATCCATTGAGTGTTAATATGTATCTCTATTATTAATTATAATAATCTTGATCTAGTTGGAAACTAGCATCAGTATGTCTCTTTATGACTAGTTGATCATCTATTCTATAGACTAAGAACATATCCATAACATTCCATAGATACATAAGGATGGTATTGACCTCCATCCAATAGTGTTCAACTAGTTGTAACACATATCTTCCAACCAATATTAATGAATAAGTGACATGTTTCCTAGAATAAAATAAAGAATACATGACTTATCCAATCATTTATGTGCAAGAGAACCTTTCCATTCTATATCTCTCGTCATATTTTTAGGGACACATATTCTTAGAAAGATGAATTCTATTTGAAATTTTCAATATTCCCTTCTTGGATTGTTTAATATTGAATATCATTTGTTTTTTTTAAATGTTTATACTTTTACTTAGTCCAAAAAACCTCTTAGATCTATAATGATAGATCTTGATCCTATGAATAAACAATACTTCTATGAAGTCCTTCAGGGAGAAGTAATTATTTAACCATGTTTTAATCGACTATAATACTATTATCTCATTTACCATAAGTAATATTTCATGAACATATACACTATGTAAAATGACTACACTCCCACTAAACTTTTATTATAAAGAAGTCTCACATATGTTCTTTATGAAATCAAATTTCTTTTTTGTCTTCATCATACCAAATGTTCCCTGAAATAGATGCTTTCTTTAATCCATAAATACATATTTGTAACTTTCATACCATATTGGAATGAAATGGAGTCAAAACCCTTTATGTTATGTCATATAAATATCTTCCTAATGGTTCCCATTAAGAATTTTTATTTTGACATCCATCTTTCCAATCTCATAATCATTGAAGGATGCTATGAAAATTTCAATTCTGATGGATTTCATCATATAAACTTGTAAAAATGGTTCATCATTGTCAATTACATGACACTATCTAAACCATTTTACAACCATACATACCATATAGATATATAAATATCCATCCATGTATAGATGTTTCATGAATACCCATTTTTAACTGATGGGATTTACATATATAGAAGGATCCACAAAAATCAATACTTGGTTTTGGTATATTTAATTCATTAAATAATTCATTATATCATACCATTTAGTATATTATAAGATAATTACTACTTCCTTTTAGGTTACATGATTGTCGTTATTGATTAATAATGAATCTCCATCCCCAGTGACTATAAAAACAATCTTTCAGGTTCACTAGCCTCTCTTGTACTCATTTGAAGTACTTGTATCTCTGAAACATCATCCTCCATAGAGATTTGTGCTATATATTCTAATTCCAAAACATTTGTATATTTATATATGACTTCATTTAAGTCTACCTCACTACTGCAATCTATTTTTGAGTTATGAACCCTCTCGATAAATTTGGGATGTCTCTTAACCATATCTTTCTTATTTACAAGGCCGTATGGGTAATATCCTCTAATTTAATTAGGATATCCTATAAAGGCAAATTTAATTATTAAGGGTTGAATTTTGTTACCTATGGAGTCCATAACAATTTTTCTACAACCCCACACTCATAGATTCAATAACACGGATTTCCTTCCACACTAAACGTCGTACAAAATACTACTTTTCATATTACTTGACAATTGGTTTAGTGTGTTCACCACTAATTATAACATATTTCCCAAAAAGGATAATATATGACTTTAATGACTAATCCTTGATATCAACATATAAATCATGTTTTGGTTCCTCTTTTCACATACACTATTCCATTGTGGTGTATAATGGTGAGTGAGTTATGATAATTTCATAAATTTATATAGACAATAAATAAATACATTGTTAATATTTTATTCACCTTGATCTTTTTGGAGTTTATTTATCCTCATACCAAGATAATTCTCAAATACATTCATGTATTCTTTGAATTTCTAAAAATAATATAACTTATACCTCATTAAGTATACATATAAATATTTACTATAGTAATTGGTAAAAATTATGATGTATGAGTATCCACCAATTACATTAACTAGAAATGGTATACATATATTTTTATATACTAGTTCAAGATAATTAATGGACCTTTCACCTATTCCACTAAATATGGATTTGTTCATTTTTCCTTAAAGACAAATTTTACAAACACCAAGTGATTTTTGATCATAATTATCTAAATATATATCTTGGTATTATCTAATCAATTTTTTTTGTTTACATTTTATTTCCATTGATTACAGAGTTGAGTGTTATATAAGTCATTATATCATGATTCATTATTGGTTTTCATTGCATTGTTTTTATAATATAACACATTAACATAATTATTTAAATGTTTTTTACCATAAAAGATGTTTTCTTTGTAAAATAAGAAACATTTATTCATAACTTTGAAAAAAACTATCGGTATCAATTCTAGATGAAAACTTAATGTTTTTTATAACTGTGGTCACATATTAAAAATCATTCAAACAGAATATTATTTAGAATACAATGTGAGGTGGTAGTCTCCAATAGAAAAATCAATATTTAGGGCTACATTGGATTTTTTTATATCCACCTCCCCATGGGAAATCATTAATAATCTTCCATGTTCCTATATTTAAATACATTTTTGAGAACCACATGTTGTATCTAATACCAAATATTATAAATTTATATATTTCACTTGATATAAATTGAACCTAAATATTCCATTTTCTTATTTTTTTGGGTAAAGTTTTTCTTTCATTGTACATTTTACCACATAAGAAACAAACATCATTCTATTCACTTTATTTCCCCTTGATCCTCCTCTTCTTAAAAGGGTCTAGTAAAGAAACATTATACTTATATTTATTCTTGTAGATCTTAATTTGGTATTTTCTATTATGAACCATAAATATAGAAATAATTTCATTCATCATGTATTTACTGACTTAGAAAAGTTGGGTGTAGAGATTTAGTAGATAATTGTCAACATTGTGTATATTTGAATTTAAAAAAAACAAGAGATTGTCAAATGGAGTGTTGAATGAATGACATATGCATGTAATTATAGAAGAATTTTAACCCCTATAACCTCTATATAATAAATGTTGAAAATGATTTAGACTATGTGGGGCCTAACTAGTACAGTTTATGTATGTTTTTTTTATGAGGACCACTTTAGATATCTAAAACTATTCATGTATAGATCCTTCGTGATAAAGGCCATAGAGATGCATGATCATGTTATAGGAATCATTTTTCTAATGAGCCTTCAAGACTATAGTATACATGGATGTTAGCATCAAAAACAGAATATGTAGTGTTTTGTTCAAGTGTTCTTAATCGACATAAAACTTCTCATAACATTCCTTCTTATAAATTGGATTCGTAACTAGAGATTTTAGCATGTAAGTCTTTCATGCAGGTTGTAACATAACCCATAAGCTTATAAACAATTCCAATATGTTACTTATAGTTAATATATAGTATTTATAAATAATTGATCATAGTTAGAAAATTATTGATGAAAATTAATTTTTTGTATAATAAATTGATAGAAGGTTGTTATTACATTATTTGATTACTAGATGTGAAATAATAAATCTTATTTTATTAGACTCCCATTATTTTACCAAACTTAATATACATCACCATTTTATTCTTATTAAATTATTGTGTGGACATTATAGTAGAAATGATCCATATTTCCATTATTATAATATTTATAAAGGCCATTAAAATTATAACAAAGTTTGTTTGTATGAGGTATTTACAATTGAAAATTGGCAGCTCCTTGATTCGTTGAGTGGAATACCCAATCCATAAATCGTGACTCATATTTTCTCAAAAATTACTATAAAATTTTTATTTCAGGGAATAACTCCATTAAAGAAAATATAGACTTAGTTTTGTTAGTATACATACTTTGTTATGACATATTGATAATTAATTTACCCCTAACAATGGTCAAACTGACATATTAGCTATGGGTCCATCTAAATTTACATAATGGAAGGCTTTTTCTGACATAATATTTAGACGATGGATTTTATTATTATGTATAATTTATATTATTTTATATTTTTCAAGAATTGTTAATATTAAATGTGATTTATTTAAGTGATTAACCATGTAACGATAAAGTAATTAAACAAAATCCATTTTTTTAATTACATTTTTCATGTTAATTAATTTATTTATATGTGTTTGTGGTACAGAATCCTTAAAATAAACCATGATAAATACATAAATAAAAATAAATAAATAAATTGATCATGATA
Source organism: Viscum album (assembly GCA_963277665.1). Taxonomy (NCBI): domain Eukaryota; kingdom Viridiplantae; phylum Streptophyta; class Magnoliopsida; order Santalales; family Viscaceae; genus Viscum; species Viscum album. The sequence goes on along the minus strand of OY728151.1, from coordinate 392,230,708 downwards.
TTACATATCATATTATTGATTTATTGGATAATAAATCTTCTTATGACCCTATGTGAGAAATTTCTACCATTGATCTGGGTATGAGTTACAACATTCCACATTTCCTCTTATGTATCACATAGGTTAGTTTCACCTTAGATCCATCTTGAACTACCTACATGAACTTGGTTACTCCTTCCATTACATATGTTTTATACTAACACACATTTCAGGGGAACCAGAGTAGTAGTTTAAGTGTAATTAACATAAAACAATAGTGGACACATCGGTCCTATTAAATTATGGAGGGTGAGATGACATGTAGACCTTCAAATTTAATTTAATAATAAATAGTTACAAATATAATTAAATTAATATTAAATTAAATAAAACTATGACATACATAGGTCGATTTTAATATCATTATCAGCCATATATAGGTAATGACTATGAATTTAAAATATCTGGCTACTGATCATTTTAATTCATTCTAAATAACGATATATAATACAAGAATTAATACAATTAATTCATTTTATATTTCATTCACCACAACAATCATAATAATTCCCATATTCTATGATTTTTTTTCAAAATAAATAAATTGTTATTTTTTATTTAAAATCTGTTAAGTATAAAGTTTGTACTTTAGGGAATAATAGTGAGTACTTGTTCAAATTACTCAACAAGATCTTTGTTGTATATAGTGTACGCACTGATATATAGAATACATCGTATCTAATTAAATTACATCGAATGTAATATTAGTAAATCACAAAGGGAAATATTTAAATTGCATGGTTTTCATGGATTTAAGGTGCATTTAATACATAGTATGTAAACACTATAGATGACTTCTAGTTTAGAATATTACATGGAAATTGTTTAAGCATTTAATATCTTAAAAAACCTATCGTATGGCATATTATATCAACAAATGAATCAAGGACACATAATGATGAGGTTTAATGGAGTATTAAATTATTTAAATACTTCATTTAGACAGGTTGGGTATAATACATGTGTATCTAACTAGATGATGTGTATATTTCTCATCGTAGGGTCATGATACATGTCTAGGGACTGGGAATATACATGTGAATGGAAATTTATAAGGATTAGGGAATGTAAAACCGGTACACACCATGTAACCTCTTTATTACATGTATTTAAATTCTTAACATATGTAATTAATAAATTATGCATATTAGAATATGTGTTTTCCATGATGAAAATACATTGACTAAACAATGTGTAGTCAGGAATGATGTGTCCCAACATATTATGGTCAACCAACATTGTGTAATAAATAAATTTCCATGTATTTATTACAAAATGACCCAAATAATATATGAAAATTACTATTGTAACTTATTGTGATATGTGTAATGTACCTTCAAGCTACACACCATTTAATCATGAACAATATAGCTAGAATCACCAGAACCTTAGGATGGGTTCTATGGATTTAATTCATTAAATATTAACTAAATACGGGTTATATGAGTAAGAAATGAATATGAGAAAAAATATATTTAAAAAAATTAGATTATATGAATTAATTAATCTAAATAAAAACTAATATTAAAACAAATAAATTATTTACAACTCATAAATAATTATAAATATAAATGTAAACTCTCTAATACAACTAATCATTTCAAACATAGTGGATGCACCTATTGGTTATAATCCAACTCCAATTTATATCTTTCAAGAATAATATGTAATGTAAATGTTTTTTAATGACTTGAACAAAAAAATTCTCATTAAAATTAACATAGGTTTACAAAAACAAGAGGATATTTTCATGTTAAATTTATTACTAATTTTATACACATTAATAAAGCATACCCTGAAATATTTTTTTATTTTAGGATGGTTTTGATCATCCAAACTAATTGGTTGTATCTACATTACATTATAAGGATCCAAAGTATATCCCCTATAGTGGTGATCTGCACATGCCCCTTTGATCTCTGAAAAATGATGATGAAACATTAGGTGCTAGCACAAGCTATTGATAATCATGTTTTGTTCACCATGATTGCTTTAAATTCCTTATATATTGAAGGAAATTATATTTTAATTATCAGTCTTTAGAGGAAGAGGGAAGTATGAATAGGTTCTCTCGAGACTGAGATAAAATCCTAAAGAAATTACTCATTAGCTTATAATTATCTAGGGATGGAATATTGTGCATAATGATTAACCTCTTCAAAAATGACATAACCGTACATTTAAAGACTCAGGGTTAGTATTAAATATTTTTAAATGTATCATAGACCCTTAAAAATATATTAAACCTTTAAATAACCCCATACCATGTAAAATATGAATATTATTATTTCAACTCATCGTGTTCACAAGCTCGTGTAATGATAAATATTATTTTATAGTTTGGTAAATAAATATTTATAACCGACCTCGAAACTCCATTCATTCCACCTCCTCTAAATTTATTTAATTATCAAATATATATATATATATATAATTCATTCAATAAATAGATAAATAAATATATTTTTATAGTTTGGTGAATAAGTATGTATTTAATGTTAATGTAACTAAATAAATAATTTATTCAAAAAATAATTTTTTATAAGTTTATGAAAATAGATAAATATTATATATTCAGGTAAATGAATAACTGTATTAAAAATTAATATTATTTATTATTTATGGTCAAAAAATATTGAATAAATATTACTTCTTAGTCTAGATAATTATATTAGTTTTATTTGTTAAATATAAATAATATTTAACTATTCTCATTAGAAACACTTTTTGTGTTACCATTTAAGACACTTCCTATATGGAATTAGGTGGGATCGCCTAAAGTCAAAGATCATTGTCTTTAAATGGGCCAATACTCTAATAATGGAAGATGATATATTATAAGGAAATAACCATATACAAATGTTCACTGTGTAATTTAATCGCTTTATATCGATACCTCTTCGAGGAGGTTGTAAACTCATTTCATCAACCTATATGCTTGATGTAACATTATTTACTCTAAAATAAACTCATAAATACAACATGGCCCTGAAATTTAATGTTACATTTCCGTTTTAATCAAATAGATGAGATATAAAATCCCATTATGATAGAAAGGAAAAATACTTCCTTGAATTATTCATTAACAACATATCACTACTAACATACCCAAAATACCCAACATTACTATGATCGTATGGTTCCATAGTTTATCGTAATACAACGTTGTATATTACAAAATATATGTATTAATAATAATCTTATATTATAAGGATCATCACACACATACTCGCAGGTAGGAATATCCAATGACACTTAAACATGAAGATTTCCTATTGGAGGGGTTTTTCACATAATCATCCATATTAAAAATTAACAAGTGGTAACTTCATGGGATGAAATCACATCCACTTATCAGTAATCACACTTGAAAAATAAACTTACTATTTTTCCCCTAATATAATGAAATTTTTTCATGGGATAAAATTAAAGAATCCCATTATAACATTTCATGTTTTTCATCATAGAGTAGAACTGTTTGACCTCTTCAATGCGGTGAGATACTCTAGAAAATTATTACATTAAAGTAAAATAGAAAAATGAAGAATATATCATAATATATTTTACTAAAATTCACTTATTTGAATATAAATGTAATCTAAATTACAACTAGTTGGTTTAAGGAAATTAAATCTAACAAAACCCATGTGATGTCCTTTAGAAAAATAAATAGAGAATAATAGGTCATTTCATGAGAATTTTATTTGTTTTCTAGTATAAAAATTCTAAAGATATTTAAATTTTCATGATTTTGTTAAATTTCCTAATAATATAATCGTATTTTCACATAAAGAAAAAATTATAAAAACTATTGTAGGGGAACGATAAAAAACCTCCTAAGAGAACTAGTGAACCCTTCACAAAGATTAATAAATAGGAACTATGATTAAGAAGAAAATATTAGTATATTGAAGAAGAATAATAACAAAACCTGGTTTTGTCAATCAAATCCGTTTTGTTTTTGTTGAAAGATACGCCTCGTGAATGTTTGTATTGCTAGAGTTTTAAGAAAGAAAAATAATATGTTTGAGATAAATGTTGACACTAGTATTTTTTTTGTATGTTAAAATTTTTAGATATTTAAGATATAATATACATGAATATCATAGGATCTCATGTGTGAGAGAAAAATGTGAGTACAATTGGAACAAGATCTAGAAACTATCCCATGATGTAGGGGTTATGTTTCATGATACTATTCTTAAGATTAAAAGATAGTAACAAACTTTGTGTTGATAAAAATAATTTACAATGATGTTGATAGAGTGATATCTTTGGTTGAAAAATGATCCACTCCATGATTCTATAAGTTTGGAAGATGATTAATCAATTCTGAAATGTAGTTGGATGTTATAAATCTAGTGGGATACTGAAAATGAAAGCATAGTGAGATGTTTTGTATATATTCAGAGTATGTAACAGAGTCCTTTTAAAGTGTTGGGAAAACACTTTGGTTTTAGTTAATCCCAACCCAAAGCACTATAACTTATAACATAATTATTATTAGTGAATCTATGACTCAGAATGTAACTTTTCTACACTGGTGCCAAACATAGGTGCTCTGAGCCGATTCACTGTGTGACCTCAAGCCTACAACCTCATACACTAGAGTCTACTGACTAGAAGAAAAATTCTAATATCGATCTTAGGGATACTATACCATCGTTATCAAAGTAATATCTTATTGGAAATAAAACATAATAACAAAATTTTATTTCCATAATCAATACAATACTAGAATCACAAGATGACCAAAATAATAAATACAATATCCTAACTAGGTAGTGGATATATCATGCTAATACCTTTCAAGAATCAATATAAAAATCACAAAAATAAAATACACTGACTACTCCCAATCGTGTCCCAAATTCAAGTTTGTTTCTCTCATCCATGATCCATCCTAGATCATCCATCTTACAACAAGACCTTTCCCTTATCTTTATTTATATTCATGAAATATATTTAGGTACCGATTAGGTAGCCTGAGTTGGGTGTAAGTAAAACTCAGTAGGCCAGTACCAACGGTGGATAACGATACCCAATCAATAAATGTGTATGTTTTTGTATAATGAATAATTAATACTATAATGGTAAATGGATTACATTTATTCAATTCCTCGTTATTTAACCACAAAAATCCTCAGGTTCCCGAGGACACCTCAACATAAAAACCTACTTCAGCCCATGTTGAAAAATGAACTATCTCCAAGGTATTTCATATATCTGAATTTAATTATTACCATTCATCATCTCAATTAATTTATGAATTACATTTTTACCATTCATAATCTCAACAAATATCTGAATTCCATTTTTACAATTCATCATCTCAATGCACATATAAATTCCATTATTACTATTCATCGTATCAATTCACTTATGAATTTTATTTTTATCATTCATCATATCAAATAATATATTAATTCCATTGTTACCATTCATCATCTCAATTTACATATGAATGGAATTATTACCATGTATCATTTCAATTTATCTATCAAATAAATCACAATGTCACATATATTATAATATCACAAAATCCATAACAATCCATTAATTAATTCAACAATTAATTAATGAAGTCCATTATATTAATTAATTCAACAATTAATTAATCACATCAATTCTATTAATTAATTCAATAATTTATTAAACACATCCATCTATTAATTAATTCAAAAAATTAATTAATCACATACATTACGATAATTAATTGAACAATTAACTAATCAAATTCAATAATCTCAATATCCCCAAAATTAATTCAATAATTAATTATTCCAACTCAATTAATCCAATATCCCCATAATTATTTAAATAATTAATTATTTTGAATCAACAATTCAATATCCCCATATTTAATTCAAAAGGTAATTATTCTACTTGAAAAATTCAATAACCTCTTAATTAATTTAAAAAATAATTATTCTTATTTAATAATTTGATATCCCCATAATTAATTCAATAATTAATTATTCATATTCATGAATTCTAATTTCACATTCCCTTAGTTAATTAATTTACCAAATTAATTAATTCAAAATTGGAATATTAATTTACAATCATTAAATATCAATTCTACTATTAAATACACTTAATTGAAATACATACATTCTGATTTGAATAACATAACACCTTCCCCAATATTTATTAAGAATGCTCACCAATTTTTTCCCTAATAAAATAGAAACAATGGTGAAAATGAGAACTTGAATAAAATTCTGGTAAAAAGATTAAAAAAATCAAGGTCTAATAACCCTAGGTCTAGATCCATCACAATAGGGAATATCATCTCTTAAATAGATTTTATAAGAATAGGAGAATAATGGGAAACCAATTGGGGTAAGGATCTCTTACTAGGAGAGGATCATATCTACAATCTGGGATTAAAATCTCCCAGAATGGAGGTATGAAGGAACTGAAACCTGCCCCAAAGCATTAAACAATTATATAAATTATTTGATGGCTGAGTTAGGGAATTTAACGGAATAATATGGGGGTTTAAGAATTTTTTTAATAATTTCTAGATGATTAAAATCTTATAAACATGATTTTCTACTGAGGGCACACAGTTGTCCCTATTTGTGGGCCTTAGCCATGCGACTCTCCTAGGGTGTCCCGTAATTAACTCTATGAGTGCACATTGTTTGGAACATCATGTGTTATCCATATGAGTCCCATGTACTTGGGTTTGAATGGTTAGCTAGTATGGGTAAATGGTTTGGGAAAACATTGTTCCAACAGTTCTCTACACCCTTTTCATCCAAAATTTCAAAAATTTACCCAAACACACCCCGAGGAAAAACCCGGAAAAAAATTACTCAACAAAAGGAAAACTTGTTCGTATAGACATGCCTGAGAAGACATTGGAAAATATCAGGATCTTATCATCTACCCACTATATAACTACTCATTCTCTATTTGTACTCCTAAGCACCCTATGAATGTGAGTCAAATGTATCGAGCCACTGATCTCCCATATCTTCTTCTCATCCCCATGTTTCCTCCAAAAACCATCCATATTTCCCCAATACACAAAATATCAACATGATATTTCCCCTCCATACATTCTAATTATGATCCAAAATACTTATCAGATGCTCCTCAAATGATTAATCCATCTCAAGATCAAAATCATCTATATCAATCACATGAGAATAGTTGTGGTGATACCACTGAAGTTGTGACATGTGAAAAATGGCATGCATAGTGATGTATCTCTATGGAAGAGCCAATCAGTATACAACTCTCCAGATTCTCTCCACTTCCCCAAAGTGTCTAATGATCCTGGGTGCCAACTTGAACTGCCTCAATATCCTATTGTGACCCTATATAGTTAACACCCAATGGAATACATGATCACCCACTGTAAACCATAGGGGTCTTCTAATTTTATCATCTTATGACTTTTGTCTACTCTATGTCATATCCATCCGCTTTCAAATTAGCTAAACCTTCTTTGACGTCTCCTATATGAGACTCAGTCTCAAAAACTCTAAATCACTTGCATCCAGCAACCATGGAGGTGATCTTTATGGCCTACCAAAAATGGAATCATATAGTTCCATATGTATAGTTTTCTGATAAATGTAATCATAAGAGAACCCTACTGAAGTTAGGTCATTTTCCCAAGATCCACCAATGTCTAGGACACATGCCCATACTATATCCTCAAGAACCAGTATAATACACTATATCGTCCCATCTCTCAATGGATGGAACTCTGTACTCATTAAAACGTGCATATCCATCACTTTTTGTAATACCTATAGAAGTGTGATGTGAAGCGTGGACCATGATCTGATGCTATACTCAGTGGTACCCCATGAAAATGGAATGTCTCTCAAGCATTCAAGTTCCCCAACTTTTCCACTAAGAAAGTCTCTCATACTAATAAAAAATGCACTACCTTTGTCAAACTGTCTATAATCAGCGTAGTATAATCAATCATCGAAGGTATCCTTAGGATTCCCACCACAAAATCCATTGTAACATCATCCCACTTCCATTATAGAATGGTCAATGGCTGTAGAAACCCACAAAGTCATTTATGATCGCACATTACAAATTGATAGTTGTAGAATCATGAAAAAAACCCTATTATCTCCTTTTTCATTCTGACACACCCAAACAACTATTGTAGGTCATGATACATTTTGTTCACACGTGGATGAACTTCTTAATTCAATGCATGAAATTCAATCATCAACTCCTCCATGCTCATCGGCTAAACTACATGATTCATAACATATATGATCTCATATTCATCTATTCTCCTTTATGAAGGTGTCTCCCCTCCTTCAAGGATTTCAATTAACGACAAAAATTCCATATCCTCATACTATTTATCTCTGATCTGACTCAAAAGTGTAGAATCCACTAAAACTAACATGATAGTCTTATGATTCTGACTCTCTTGTACCACAATGTGCATCTAAGCCAGTAGAGATATCATCTTTTACTTATCTCTAGACTCCTAAATATCTTGAGTTTGATTTTTTGTACATAGATCTCTAGAAACACTATTTACCTTCCCATTCATATATTCTTACTCAAAATAAAAAAAACATATACTAAACCCACCTATACTTATAGATATTAAAATTTGACTATGAAAAGATATAATTTAAGCTCTTATGATCATTATAAATTGTTGAATTATCACCCAATAGATAATGCCTCCAACACTTCAAGGTATAAACCACTGCAGCTTACTCAAGGTCATTTGAATGCTAGTTCAATTCATGTGCCTTAGCTTCTGAGACTCGTACACCATAACTCAATATTCCTACATCATGGAATCTCCATGAATGATCCTAAAAGTGTCCTAAAACACCATGTACTACACACCTTTCTCATGTCGTATTAGGATCAGTGCCGATGTAAAATTCTTCTTTAACTCCTAGAAGGCATCGCGCAAGCTTCTAACCATTCAAATTTTATCCCATTCCTAGTCAGGCCCAAAAGTGGTGCTTCCCAATGAGAAAATTCATAGATGGACCTCAAGTAATATCCATATTATCCCGGAAATCATAGAATATCATAAAATAAATTATTAGGCTAATCCCATGATACAACTGACTACAGCTTCTCTAGGTCCACTAACACACCTTCCTCCAAGATGATGTGCCTTAATAAGTTTACCGAATCAATCCAAAACTATCATTTAGATGTCTTTTCATATGAGTGATCCTCACTCCAGGTACTCAAGATGATTTCAAGATATTAGGAGTGATCATCATGGGTTTGGAGTATACTAAGATTTCATCCACAAACAATACCAGAAACTAATCTTGGTACTTATGAAATATTCAATTAATCAAGCCCATAATCACTAATGGTGCATTCATAAACCAAAACAGAAATAAGAAAGAAATCAAAAAGACCATACATGATTTAGAAAGAAATTATCAATATATCATAAGATGGAACACTAAACCAATGATACCCTAATCTCAAACTAATCTTTGAAAAGAAACAATCTCCCCTTAACTGGTCAAAAATATCATCTATATGTAGAATAAGATTATAGTTCTTCACATTTATTCAGTTCAAATTCTTTAATTCAATACTCAAGTGAAAATTCTTGTCATTCTTCTTAGAAAATAAGATGAGAGAATGCTAAGGTGACATAATCAGACAAATAAATCCATTATTATCTAAATATTTCACTTGAGTCTTGAGCTATTGAAGCTATGTTTGTTCTATTCTATAGGGTCAAATAGAGATAGACCCAACCCCTGACATGAGATCAATAGTATATTCCACATCTCTCTAAGGTGGTAGCCTTAAGAATTATTCATTAGAAACATCCTGAAATTGATCCACTGTGGTTAGGAAGACATCCTTTTTCACAACCCATCATCTAGCAATAGACTATAAAGTTGGGTGGTAAGCTACCCCTATAGCTGTTGAACTGGACCTAGATAGCCCGCCCAGATATCCCACTCTACTTGATGAATATAAACATCACCCTTAGGATACATACAAGTTACTCTCATGTAGTAAAAAATTATATAGGTTTGGTATGCTACCAAACAATCAATATCCATATTTATGTCAAAGTCTGACATATCCAGGATGTAGATTCCCCAAAGAAAATTTTTTCTCATCCTTCAGAGAACATAACTTACACATGAAGATGTCTCTCAACCATACTCCCAATTGTGTATATATCATCATAACACCGCTCACAAACTCCACTGCCAAGATCATACCATTCACATGTTGAGCCTATATAAGGGAATAAGGGGTGGAAATATCAAATAATGAACTAGAAAGTGTAGATTATACAAGAATAATACTTATAACCATTGATGGTTCATATTTGTTTTCATAAATTTATTTTATGGTATTATAATGTATCAATTTTGGTATTTAAATGATTAATCATTCAAATTTTGGAATAGATTGACTTGTATTTCTATTTATGGATGGATACTATTTATCTTTGAAAAATTGCCAAAACAACACTTTACAGTAGATTTTTGAGCATGCAGCGGAGCTGGAAAACTGAAATAAACCAATTTACATGTCTTATATTCCATTTACATGACATGAGTTTGTTTGGAATTATTTTTTGCAGAGGATATTCCAAAATTAAAAATTCCTTCAAGTTAAAAAATTACACATCATGTAAATTATTAGGATAGAATAAAAAATTCCAGATTTCAATGTATCTTCATTTTTGACCAAATCTTCAACGTGGGACATATTATGGACCACCTTTGGTGAAATTATTACTGGTCGTCATCATTAATGGATCCCATTTAAACCAAATAAAAATATGGATAACCTACTGTTATTAAAAAGATATGGAAGGCCAGATCATGGATTTTGAATCTACGCCGTGTAGGGTCGTCCCGAAGTCCATATTTCTTTTCTTTATGCTTTATTTTTGTTTTCTCTATTCCTCATATTCTCTCATCACTAGGATGAGGGGTTAACCAAACCTTGATCTATGGTAATGTAATATAAGGGGGAAGGTGCATTGGATTAAATTTATTTAATATTATTCACGTATTCGGTTGGATGTAATTTATTTTTTAACTTCTAATCCCTTTATATTAATTTTATTATGACCATTGATAATTGAGTTAAAAAATTAAAATTTTGAAACTCAAAACCTGAGATGGGAATTATCATTGTCAAATTTAGAATAAATGAGGTTTAAATATGTTCTTGAGATAAACCTGATTCAACAAAACCCTAAATTAATGGACCAAGTGGAATAGTGTATTTCCTCATTGAAGAGGGGATACCATGATCATTATATCTTCCTCATGTCAAATCTAACACCAATGAGGAATTAATCATCCTATTTTATTAAATCTAATTTAAACTGAACCCTAAAATTACCAAACCTTTGCACGCTTTGAAAATTTATTTATATACCAACTAAAATACTTTTCTTTCATCTTTTTCTTTCCCAAAATTAGTCAAAACCCATATTTTATCACCTATTTCTCCAAATTAATAAAAATAAATTTTTTTAAATCCTAATAAAAATAATTTCTCCATCTTTTTGGACTTATCTAAACCTTCTACAATACTCATTTTATTTATTTAATTTCATATATTGAGCATCAATATGTTTTTATTTTTCATAGACTCATATGTAATTAATGACACCATATGGGCATGACAAATAACCATCATTTTATGGGGTGGTTTATTTTTTGTTTTTAGGAATTAATTTTTTTTCTTTATTTAAATTCCACTTTTTTTATTGTTATTTTATGAAGAAATTTTCAGATAAAAAACATTAATTCAGAACCACAACACTCAAGAAAGAAGTAAAGACTTCATTAAGTAAACCCACCCATATAATACATGTATAAAAAATAAAATCATTTTCACCATGGTAGGGGATGAAAAAAATAAACCAGTTGGGGATCTCTAATGAGATCAGGGTCTATAGACTCTAAAAGGCTATGGGCATCCATCAAACACAGGTTGTAAATGAGCATCCTAGAACCCCTATTTACTACTAACCACTTCGAGATCAAGCCTCAAAACATTTCAATGACCTCTAATAGTGAGAAATTCACTAGCATTCCACATGAAGATCCGAAGAAATATTTAGGATTTTTCCTCGAGTTTTGCGGAACATTCCAATTCCATAATATCACAAGTGATGTGGTAAGACTCCATATTTTCCAATTTTTATTACGTGAACAAGCTCAAGATTAGATCCAAAGACCACCTGCACATTCCATCACTACATGGGTTAACCTGGCCACGATCTTCATCACCCACTTTATTCCACCTTCTAATTCAATGGACATATGGGTAATCATTCTAAACTTTTGTCAATTTGATGATGAATATATGTATGTATCATGGGAACATTATAAAGATATGACTAAAAAATTCCACTGTCATAGTATATAGATTTAGTTTCTTATCCATAATTTCTATAATGGTTTCTTGTAGGTAAATAGGTTAATTATTTTTGTAGTATTTGGAGGACTATTAATGAATAAATTTCTTGAAGTGAGCTAAAACTCATTGGATGAAATGGAGAGAAACAATTTATAGTGGTAAAAGAAGGGACACAATGAAAATAAATTCATGCAATCAATAATAATGATTATATGGAGATAAATATAGATTCATTAACAAATAATATAGACATAAATATGGTCCAGTAACAAAACACCCAAGGTATGTATATAGAAGATGTAAATTATGATGATTACAATCACGATAATTGATTTTAGGGTTCAAAACCATAACAACAATTGGTACAAGTAATTTAAAAAGTCCATAATGGTACCAACAACAAGCATCCCAAGGGACCACATTGATGATCTATTTCAATACATTGGAAGAGATTTAGATGAAATTCAATATCTCTTTTGGGACTTTAATCAATGGAATAAAATAAGAATCATTGAACCAAAATGTAGAATTATGAAATTTGGATCATCACATTGGAGAGATTGCTTATCATCTTTAAGAGAGACCTAAGAGAATAATTCTAGCAGTACCCAATGTACGACCACATGTATATTTAAATTTTGCATGACTTCGAAGTGGGAAGCAAACCAAAGTATGTGGTATAGAATGTTTTGGACAATAACTAATGATATTAAGAGAAGATAAAGAAGAAAGTTGCAAAGAACAATAAGTTGAAAAATAAGAAGAAGAACTACCTCGTCACAACCAAACACTGACTTCTTCAGAATGAATGGTGATAGTAAAGAACAACATGTATAAAGGTAAATTTCTTAAACACATTAAAAAACTGAATATTAATATACCTTTTTCAGAGGCTCTTCTAAACATTTCGTCATATGAAAAAAATCATAAAATAGATAGTAACCAACAAGAATAATCGAGAATATATTTGAACCATTACACTAATATGGGAGTGTTTGATAGTGATATATAAGGACCTACCAAAGAATAAAAGTCAACCTTGTAGATTTTCAATTATCATGTTTATTGAAAATAAAAAAAAGTGTAAAATCTTTGCACAACATAGGTGTCAGGGTCAATATAATTTCATACACAACATTCAATAGTTTGGTACATGATGAACTAAAACCCATGAGAGTACTTATTTAATTAGATGATTCAATAGAGAAATACCCAATAAGAGTTATAAAAGATATCATGAAGTTGATAAGTTCATAATTCCCTTTTAAATTCATGTTGTAGATATATAAGAAGTGTGAAATCCAATCATTATAGGATGACTATATTTAGCCATAGGTAATTCCCTGATTGACATTAAAAGTGGATAAATATTTATAAGATTTGGTAGTGATCATGTATGGTGCAACATCCATTGGAAAATGAACATCTATGTTATGAAATCAGACAATGACTTTGGATAATGCAATGGAATCGATGTTTATGGTGTCACTGAAATTGAAGAGGTATATGAGTTAAATGAATTTGTGAAAGAGGATTCTCAACTAGAAAAGAATGATAATTTGTAAACAAAGACTATCAACACCATAGGAAAAATCTAATCCACTACATTTGAGAAAATAAAATAGGTGTGTATGGTATACGAACATCCATTTAGATCATTGCGACTATGAAATAATGGTGGATCAGTCCAGTAGAGATCAAGAAAGTATCACAATTCAGAAGAATTAAGTAATTTAGAGAAGAAGGATAGGGACCAACCAATATAGATAAAACACAATTTATACCATTTATGAAACCCTAATAGGTACAATATTTCAAGTCATCCACCACGTGATCTGATATTATAGGAGGTAAATATGATCCAAAGAGGGTAAACAAAAGTGATTTCATGAGGTAACATGAGTTTGTGTTTTTATTTATTTTCATTTTTTATGTGTGAATTCTTTCACTCCAAATATTGAAAAATTCATTGATAATGTAATGTTCTTTAACCTATTTATTTTTATATTGTAGGACCATCATGGCCCAATGTGTCAGTAAGCAATAGAGATCAAAATAAGCGGATATACCTAAATTAAGCATCATGAAGGGTATTTATATGTCATGAAATGCTATATGTAGAACATATACAACCAAAAAATTTAACACTAGTTTCAAAGGGTGTTAGAGTTCCAATTATGTAATTTTATACTATATTCACCACATTTATTTAGATTTTTTAAATACAAATCACATGACCCAAATTTTATTCATTCTTTATTCAATGAAACTATGAGACATAATTTTCATATGATAAATACCACGCCATGAAATTAAAATTATTTTTAAATAAATTTGAATGTGAAAAATTAGAAAATGAATTATTAGAGATTAACACGTGGATTAAAATTTGAAAAATTATGATTTAGGGGAGGATGTTGATCACTGTAAAAAAAATTTCTGAGATTTGTCTATATTTTTAATTTCTTATAATTTTATAAATATATTTAATTAATCAGGTTCACTTACATGCGTACTTGTCCAAAAAATTCTTCTCATTTCCAATACATCCACCTAGCCAATATTTTTAATTATTTATTTCATATATTTCATGAAAAACTCGAGCATGGTTTCCTCTATAACATCCATAGCATTAATTAAAACTCTGAACGACCAAAATCACTTTTAAAATTATTAAGGCATTATTTTTTATCCCCTATCATGAGACCCACCTTTCATTAGTACTTTTTGTGATTTTATAATCCCTGAACAGCCTTGTTAGAAAATGATCTATGTAACAAGTATATCATATCCATTGATACCTCCCTCTACATGTTTTTCATGATTATAAAATGTAAGAGTGGGGGAAACAAAAAATGTTGATAGGGATGGAAATATTTTAGTGAATAAGTTTTGGTAAAATTTCATGGGATTTGGGGAAGTAACATTCATTGTATTTATTGAACACCAACTTAAAAAAGGTAAAAAAGAGAAAATAATGGGTCGTGTCTAGGGAAATTCAATAAATCGCCATTTAAATGATCAATAATATTTTTATAACTGTTAAAAATAGTGTCGTGAGGAGATCACTAGGGGTGGGGTGGTGTATTTGAGAATTTTCTCCAGAATAACTTTTAAAAAGGAAAATAAAATGAAAAATAATACTAAAATATGGTGTTTCATTTATTGAATTTTATATTTTTTGAATCATGTTTTGAGATACTGTGGGAAGGGGATACTTTCATTGAGTAGTTTTTTATTATCCTGAAAAGTAATTTAGTGTTGAACATAATTTTTGAGACTTACATGATTTACATTATTTACCTACCTTCCCTAATCCCTAGAGTCATTTGATCCAAAATGGTGAGGCCCTCATTACTAATTTTGATTTTTTATTTAAATGATGAAGATTTTAGATGACTTGAAATCCTTCTATAGGATACATGTTCTTGAGGTATTTTAATCACTCTATTCATTAATACCCTGATTATGTTTGCCAAAATATAGTGTATGTAAAATTTTAATTTTCAGGAATATTATTAATGAATTGAAAACTAAAAATAAACAAATGAAAATGATTGGCTATTTTAAAATAGGGAAAATAAAATACATGGTTTAATTTTACTCATTGAAAAGTGAGGAATTAATAAATTTTCCATGTGTGATAGTCAAATATTTAATTTATTATTTAGTCAATTCCTTTAATTGAAATTGAATTTGAATCATGGTAAGGTGAATTTTCTTTGTTATATATTCAGATTATTTCATCGAGGAAAAATATTAATTCAAGTGTGGGGAAATCTGATATCTATATTTTTTATGCATCAATTTTATAGAATTTTAATGTATTAACTTATGTATTTAAATGATTAATACTTCTAATTTTGTAATGGATTGAATTCTTTTGTGTTTTATGGTAGGAAACAAGTTGTCTTTAAAAAAATTGTGTGATGCTATATTTTTTAGGATGCAGTAGAGATTGAAAACTAGAGCGAAGTATTTTACACGTCATGTAAACCATTTATATGATGTGAGTTTCTTTTAGATGATATTTTGGAAGAGATACACTGAAATTCATCATTCCTATAAATTAGAAGATTACATGTCATGTAAATTATCAAGATACAATTAAAATTCCCATATTTCAGCATATCTTAATTTGTCCCAAAATATTCAACATGGGACCCACCCTGAACAACCTTTGGTGTAATTATTAATCATACTCATCAATACCAAACCCATTCTAGATCCAATAAAATGAGGTCTTGGAAAATTTTATTAAATATATATAGATGAATAAATATTGGATCATGAAGATACGTTGTACAGGGCACTCCCAGAGTTCATCTTTCTTTTCTTTTTTCATTATTTTTCTGTTTTCATTCCCTCTCATTCTCATGTCACTAAGATATGGGGATAAACCTGAATTTTTATAGGGTATTTTAATATAATAGTGATGGTGTGTTATATTATGTTCATTTTATTTTATTCATGTGTTGGGTTTTCCACAGTTTATTCTTCAAATATCAAACCCTTTATTTAACTTTTATAATGACCACTGATAATTGAATTAAAAAGTTAATTTCAAATTTTGCAACTAAAAACACTAAAGAGGGTATAACCATTCTCAAATTTAAGGGAAACTAGGTATAAATATAGTATCGAGATAAAATTGATTCAGAAAAAAAACCCTAAATTATCAAAACAAGGGAAATAGGGTATTGCCATGTTGAGGAGGGGATCCCCTGACCATGTGACCTTCCTCGTCTCAACTCCAACAACAATCATGAATTAATAAACCTATTTTCATTAATCTAATTGCACCAAAACACTAAAACTAAAAAACACTAGAGTACTTTTTAAATTTTTTTACAATCCCATCAAACTGAATTGCTTTCTTCTTTTTCATTCCCAAAATTAATCAAATCCCATATTTTCTCATCTCTTTCTCCAAATTAATAAAAATTTAATATTTTAAAAACTTATTCAAATTAATTTCACCAAATATATAGATAAATCTCAAGAATTTTCTTTACTCATTTAAATTAATTAGTTTCATCTGTTGATTTTTTATAAATTTTTATTATGAATAAATCAATAGATAATTAAAAACACTCTTTCGGTCTGTCAAACTACAGATGTTGCTGGGGATGGTTCATTTTTAGTTTTTAGGATTTTATTTTTTAATTATTCGTCTTTATTTAAATTCCACTTTTTATATTTGAAATTTTGTGCTATAATATTCATATACGAATCATTAATGAACAACTTCAACACTTTATCAAAGAGAAAAGACATCATCTATTTGATCCATCATTCTAAACTAGGTCCATAGAATAAAATAACTACAACAATGTAAGGGGATAATAAAATTAAACCTTTTAGGGATATTTAATGATATTAGGGGCTACATACACTCACAAACTATAGAAATACCTTAAACAAGGGATTGTAACCGATTATCCTAGAACCCTCATTGTTGTGGACCACTTTGAGATCAAGACTACAATAAATTCAATGATCTCAAACAACATGAAATTCAATAAACATCCACATGAAAATCCAAAAAAAATATTAAAGACGTTTCCTAGAGATCTGTGACACATTCCTATTCCATAATGTCTCAATCAATACGGTAAGTCTCCAACTTTTTAAATTTTCATTACTTGAGCAAGATTCGTATTGGATTCATGTGCTGCTTCCGCATCTCATCACTACATGCGATGAGATAGATATAACATTATCACTATATTCTTTTCACCATCTAAGTCAATGGACATATGGGTAAGCATTCTAAAAGATTTTTTTAATCTGATGTTGGATCTTTGTATTTAACATAGTAATGTTAAAAATATATGACTCGAAAATTCCCCCATCATGATATAGAGCTATGGATGCTTATTCAAACATTATATAAGGGGTTTTCTCAAGGTAACAAGTCAATTATGGATGTTGTAGTAGGAGGATCATTAATGAATAAATCACATGAATTGAGATACAAATTTTTGGATGAAATGGATAGAAACAGTTTCATGTGGAAAGGAGAAGGGAATTTATGAAAATAAAATCACACAATCAAAAATAATTATTTGATGGCAGCACATCAATATTCATTAACAAATAATATGGACATCATGGTGATCTAGAAAAAAAACACCCATGGTTTGCATATTGATGATGAAAATTATACTTATTACTACCATGGTAATCAATTCTAGGGTTAGAGACAACAACAAAAAAGAGACAAGAACATCAAAAAAGGCCACAGGGTTACTAACAACAAGAACCCAAAGGGCCCACACTGATGATTCTTGTCCATACATTTGACGAGATGAGGGAAACAATCATTATCAATTATAGGTTTGTACTCAAATAAATAAAATAAGAATCATCGATCGAAATGGTAGCATTACGTAATTGGTAGCATCAAGATAGCCAAATTTTTTATCATATTAGAGATATACCTAGAGTAAAAATGCTTGTGTTCCCTGAAGTACGAACACCTGAAGAATTGGAATTTTTATAAATTAGAAGTGGGAAGCAAACAAAAGGAAGTGGTATAGAATTTTTAGGACAACAACTATTAAAATCAAGAGATAAAGAATTTTAAAGTACCAAAGAACAAGTAGCTAAATAAGAAGAAGAAGAACCCCCTCAGAAAAATCCATGAATGTATTTTCTAGAATGAATAGTGAAATTAAATAACAATGTGCATAAAGGTATGTTTCAAAAAAATTAAAAGAATCATATTAATATACATTATACAGATGCTATTTTGAAGATGTTGACATATAAAAAGTCAAGAAAGAGATGGAAACAAACAAGTAGACTATAGAAGATATTGGAACCATTCCAATCACATGAGAGTGTTCAACTATGCTATCTAAGAAACTATATTAGATGAAATATGATCTAGGTATCATTTTAATTCACATATTTATCAGAGATAACAAATGTTGGAAATCCTTGTGTGACTTAGGTGCAAGATCCAATATCATGTCATGCAAAAAATTCAATATTTTTAAACTAGATGGACCGAATCCGAAAATAGTACATCTTCAATTAGATGTTTTAATAGTGAAATCACTAGGAGGAGTCATAAATGATATACTAATTAATGTTGATAAGTTCATCTTTCTTGTCAATATATTGGTGTTGGATATGGAAGATGAGTGAAATACACTCATAATGGGAAAACTATTATTAGCCATAGTGTGGGCACTGATTGATGTTGAAAGTGGAGAACTATGTCTTACAATTGGAAGTGATGGTTTAAGTTTGAAAATCCTCCTAGAAATGACAAACTACGATGTCAAAGAGGACAATGAGTTTGGAGAATAAAATATAACAACAGATAAGGGTGTCACTATCATTGAAGAGGTATATGATTTAAATGAAGTTTTGAAAAAGGTTTCTCAACTGAAAAATAATGAGAAGATAAAAACCAAGACTTATGACAATAGAGGAGTTATTGAATCCATCGAATTTGAGAAAGTAAAATAGGTATGAATGGTATATGAAGTTTGATTTAGTTCATTAGGACTGAGAAAAAAATGGTTGATCAGTCCAATGGTGATCTAGATAGTATTACCATCTAAATGAAATTATATATTTAGAGAAGAATGGTAGGGATAGACCTATGTGAATAGGACACAATTGAGACCATTTATGGACCCCAAACAGGTAAAAAATTCAATCATTCTTTATGTGATATAGAGATAAAGTGGGTAATGATGATCTAATTATGGTAAAAAATAAATTTTTAGTGGAAATCAGAGTTTTTGATTTCTTTTAGGCACCCTTGCTCTCACTACAAATACTTAAAAATTCATTAATAATGGAATTTTTTTTCACATGTTTATTTTTAATTTATAGGACCATCAAGAACCAAGGAATCAGTACACAGTAGGAATAAAAAGATGATACTGAAGAAAAATTACAATTCATGAAGGGTATTTACACATTGTGAAAAGTTGCAAGTAGAACCTATACAGACTAACTATGAACCACCAATTACAAAGGGATTAAGAGTTTTAATTCTATAATTTTATAAATTATTTCCAACATTTATTTATATTTTTTAACTGCCAATTTCATTCTAAAAATATGATTCATTATTTAATAAACTGAACTAGGAGACATAAACTTCATGGTATAAATACCATGACTTGAATTTAAATTTATTCTTCATTAAATTTGAATTATAAAAATTGGAAAATTAATTAGTAGGTATGATCATGTGGATTAGTATTTTAAAAGTCACGATTTGGTGGATTATTTTATTCATTATAAATGAAATTTTTCTAAGATGTGTCTATGTTTTTAATTTCTGACATTTTCATTAACTGGTTTATTTATTCGTGTTCATTTCCATAATAGATTTCCCAACCATTATTCTAATTTTTGAGAAATCCAATTAGAGAATATTTTCCCTTACCTATTTTATATATTTTTGATAAACTAATGAATTATTTATTTTATAACATTATTTGAATTTTATTAAATCAATTTTTGAAAAGAATCACTTTAAAAATGTTTGAGGCGTTATTTTTTAGCCCCTTTCATGAGACCTATCTTCTATTTATCTTTTTAAGCACATATAGTCCATGAATATCTTTTTTAGTAAATGAACCATATAACAATCTTATCATATCCATTCCAACCTTCCTAAATATTTTTCATTATTATCAAAAATAAGAGTAGGGGAACCAAAAAATTTTGGAAGGGATGGACATTTTGTAATGAATAAGTTCGGGGGAAATTTCATTGGATTTTGGGGAGGCACATTCATTGTATTTATTGAAAAGCCTCTTAAAAAGGAAAAAAAGTGAAAAAATAGGTTGTATCTAAGTAAATTCAAAAAATTTCATTTACATGATTTATGATCCTGTTATCACTATTAAAATTGTATTATGAGGAGATAAGTAAGGGTAGAGTGGTGTATGTGAGAATTTTCCTCATCAAAACTTTGGAAAACTAAAAAAAGGAAAATAATATCAAAATAGGTTATTTCATTTATTTCATTTCATCTATTTATAATCTTATTCTAAGATACTGGGGAATAAGGATACATTCATTAAGATGTATTTTATTATCATGAAATGTACATTAGAGTTGAATCTCCCTTTTGATACTTACATGATTTACATCATTTATCAAACATCCCTAAGACTTAGATTCAATTGATCCAAAATGGTGAAGACCCCAAGATTAATTGTTATTTTATCATTATGTGGTAGATATGTTAGTGGCTTGAAATCCTTTGGTAAGTTACATGTTCATGAGGTATGTGAATCCATCAATTAATTCATACACAAATCATGGGAGGAAAAAATAAAAGGTAAAATTCCAATTAACAAACATATTAATAGTGAATTGAAAAATGAAAATGGGTGACTGAAGTGGCTTGGATATTTAAAAAGAGGAAATGTAAAATAAATGGTTGATTTGTATTGTTTGAAATGTGAGGAATTGATAAATTTACCATGTGTGATGCTCAAACATTTTATTTCCCATTTTATTAGTTGCATTAATTGGAAATGAATTTGATGCATGGTAAGGTAAATGTTATTTGTTTTATGTGGATATTCCATCCTTGAGGAATAGATTGAATTTAAGTGTAGGGGATTTTGATATCTGTATTTCATGCATTTATTTTATGGTATTTTAATTTATTAATTTCTATATTTAAATGATGAATATTTCCAATTTTGGAATGGTATGACATTTTTTGTCTAATGGTAGGATACAAGTTATATTTAAAAACACAGTACGACACTAGATTTTTGAGGATGCAACAAAGCTGGAAAACTAGAGTGGGCCAATTTACACACCATATATTAAATTTACATGATGTGATTTTTTGAGATGATTTTTTTGAAGATATAATCCATAATTCATGATGCCTAGTAATTAAAATATTACACATAGTGTAATTCATCAAGATAGAATTTAAACACACAGCTTTCAGTGTATCTCATTTTTTGACCAAATCTTCAACATGGGACCCACCATAGACCACCTTTGGGGAAATTATTTGTAATTTTAATCAATATATGAGACTATATGGGGCCTTTAAAATGAGGGATAGGCTACCGTTGTTAAAGAGATATGGAATACCAAATCTTAGAGTGAGAAACTGCATTTTGCAGGGCCCTCCCAGAGTTTATATTTTTTTCTATATGATTTTATTTTTTTTTCACAATCCCTATTATTCTCTCATATCTAGGATTATGGGGTAAAAAATCCTTATGATATAGTAATGTAATATAAGGGGTATGTTTTATTAAATTAATTTCATTTTATTTTATTCATGTGTTTTGGTTTTCCACAATTTATTCTTCAACTTCCAATCAATTTATTTTTATTTTATCATGACCATGGATAATTAAATTAAAGAGGAACATTAAAATTACATAGATGACAACCCTAAATGAGGCATGACCACAGTAAAATTTATGGGAAATCATAATTAGATATAGTTTTGAGATAAACTTTATTCATAAAAACAATATATTACTAGATCAATGGAAATTGGGTATTGTTGGATTGAGGAGGGGATATCATGACAATTGGATCTTCCCCATCCCATATGTAATGCAAATAATGAATTAATATTCATATTTTGTTAAATTAAATTGTACCCAAACCTTGAAATTATAAAACACTATCGTTCTTTTCAAAAAAAAAATTATAGACCAATCAAATTTATTTCCCTTCATCTTTTTCTTTCAAAAAATAAATCAAAACCTTTGTTTTCTTTACTATTTCTCCAAGTTAAATGAATATTAATCTTTTTAAAACCAAACTAAAAATATTTCACTATCTCTTTGTATCAATATCATCTTTCTTCTTCACTCATTTTAATTAATTACTTTCATCTAATGAGTTATTAAAACAATTTATTTTTTATAGACTCGTAGGTAATTAACAATGCCATTTGTGTCTGTCGAACTAATGTTGTTTCTAAGGATGGTTGATTTTTAGTTTTTAGTATTTATATTTTTAATTTTGTTTCTTTATTTAGATTCCACTTTTTATTTTGGATAATTTGTGTTGT
This sequence comes from Viscum album, assembly GCA_963277665.1. NCBI lineage: Eukaryota > Viridiplantae > Streptophyta > Magnoliopsida > Santalales > Viscaceae > Viscum > Viscum album. Next base: position 392,207,244 of record OY728151.1, on the reverse strand, counting down.
AATTTTCATAAAAAACATTAATGAATAACTAAAACAATTATTAAAAGGGAAAATACATCATCGAGTAAACCCACCTTTTTATACCAAGTCCATTGAATAAAGTCACTACAATGATTGATGGTGCTGAAAAAATAAGCATATTGGGTCTCTTCAATGACATCATGTGCTACAGACACTCATGGACTATGGGCTTCCACAAAACATGAGAATGAATCTGAGCATCCTAGCACCTCATGTTATTGTAAAACACTTTGAGATCTAGTCTATAATCATCTTGATGATCTCAAATAGTGTGAAATTCATCAAACATATACATAAATATCCAAGAAACATTTGGTAAGTGTCCTTAAGTTCTGAAACACATTATAATTCCAGAATATCTCATGTAATGTGGTAAGTCTTTCTCATTTACGATATTAATTTCACACGAGAGATCAAAATTTAATCCCAAAAATGCCTACACATTCCATCACTACATGGTATGGTCTCACAAGGAACATCATGGTAATGTCCTGGTTCCGGGAGCCACCAAGAGGCTCCCCATACTCGGTTGGTAACACGGACTCAAGCAAATTTCCCCTAATGTTAGAGGCTACCAACTAGCAGTGAGGGCCTTGGTGTTATAGTGGGGAAACTATTCCCTCATTGACAGAGTAACACATCGGAAGAAAACAATAGCAAAAGCAGAAGCAGGAATAATCCATACAAAAAACAGTAGAGGACTGAAAAATAATAAACTGGAGTACACATAAATATATTAGTGATGCATGATACATATGTCTAGGAAAGTTTCCAAATACATCACAGTTCTAGAATACAACAGTACTAAACCCAAGTAAAAAAGAAAGAAAGTAAACAACTCTAAAACATTGCAAGCCATAGCTAGGTCCCATGCTCTCTATCTCCACAACAAGTCAAGTACCTAAAGTAGAAGGGTGCTTTCCCTTATCTATACCTGCAACAATATAATCTAATTGGGCCCAAAACATGGCCCAAATAGAGTTTGAGACTAAATCTCTGTATGCAACCACCACGAAGATATGTGCCTAACTGTCAGCGAATATATATATATATATAGGGAAATAAGTAAAAATAGTGCAGTAAAAAAAGAAGTACTCATCAACACACAATCCACAATTTCAAAACATTCAAAATACCACATATCTAGTAAGTAAGAAAAAACAATAGGTAACCCACTGGGAGGTACTCATATCCTATCCCCTCTAGTCCTACCTAGCAGCAAGCAAATAAGCAACACAATAGGTAACCCTATGGGATGTACTCACAGCCTATCCACTCTGATCCTACCTAGAAACACAAGAAACACTCTTGGTTGTACACTCAGTATAACCCCTCTAGTTCAGCTTAAGCATAGACTCTCTAAGAAAGCACTCACCGTCTATTCCCCCCTATAGTTTTGTATCATTACTAAAGGCGCTCTGGGGAAGCACTCAACATCTCATTCCCCCTATGGCCCACGTTGAAGAACTAAAAACACTCTAAGTAAGAACTCAACATCAATTCCCCATGTGTTCTCACATCATATGTTATAAAGACACTCTCGAGAAGCCCTTACGTACACCCTCTCTATGATCTATACACCAGGTTCTCACGGACCTGTGTATGTCAAGAATGTTCAGTGAACCATATCAGACAAAGTAAACCTTAATAACTACATGGCTAGAATTCCATAGCATAACATCATATCAGAGCAATAACACCATGGTAAAATTAGGCATGGGAATGTAAACAGCATCCTAACAAGAAAACTAGACCCTACGGTCAAAACAGGAAATCATGCATGGTCATAAACTTCCAAAGCAATAAAATCAACCCTATTCACATTCAATTATCATAAACTCAAACATACAATAATATCAGCCAAACAATGGGGCTAAAATGGTAAACATGCAATACCCCATTCATGGGTATTGGTGATTTTTCTCATAAATCTCATTCTTTTTAAGGAAAGGCACAAACCACCTAACTCGGTGTTGGGAGATCATTATACTTGAGTCTTAGGGCTTGAATCACCTTATAATGCTGAAGATATACAAAAACATCTAAAAAATTAAACAAAAGTTAACTTGAGAAGGAGAAGTAATTGGGAATCGAAGCTCAAGTAGAAGATAAAGCTTACCGAGGCGATCCCAACGCAATTGACAAGAATTGAATCGGAGATCAGATGCTCATGGAGGGGATTGGAGGATAATTGTGGTTTTACGAGAGCTCTCGGTAGAACGAGACCTAAAAGATGGTGTTTCTAGTGATTAGACGTGACCCATTTACGTTAAATGAAAAAATAATTACACGGCGTGTACTTTTTAAGTACATGGAATGTACTTGCCTTCTCCATACTCCGCTTTAGGCAGCCTCCAAGTCACCCCCACATGGTCGTATGTGTGGTCATCACATGACCTCTTGTAGTGACCTAGTACACAGAGTGAGCTCATAAATTACACAATGTGTTGTTCAAAAATTTCCATAAATACCTCTTTTCCTCAAAAAATGACAATAAAAAGAAAGAATACATGAAAAAGAAGATCTAGGATCGTAAAAACATCCCCACTTAAAGAAATTCATCCCCAAATTTTTCTAGCAAGGAGGCATAGAAGAGGAAACGCTAAATATCTCTATCCACTGTGATCGTACATCGGCCTCCCTCTCCCAAGTCTCATCATGTACTCTCCCATGATTTCATAACACTCATACCAGAGGAACAGATCGGCCATGAAGAACCTTCTTACTTCGATCAGCGATCTGAAATGGATGCTCCTCAAAAATTTCATACACTTCCAACATAACCTCCTCGGGTTGTAAGAAATGAGACGGGTCTGAGAAGTAACGTCAAAGCTGAGAAACATGGAAGACTTCGTGCATAGCCCAATACCTTTGAGGTAACAACAACTGATAGGAAACCGGCCCAACTCTCTCCAAAAATTCAAACGGCCTGACATACCTTAGAGAAATCTTACCTTGTCTCCTAATCCTCTTATGCCCCAACCATGGTGTGACACGCAGGAAAACATGATCCCCGGCCATGAACTCCAGCAGTCATCTCCGCTGATCAGCATAAGACTTCTGTCAAGACTGTGCAGTATCCATCCTCTTCTGAATCAACTCTATCAGCTCTGTGGTCTCCTGGACAAGAGGAGGTCCAGGCATAGCTACCTCTCATACCTCCAACCAACATAAGGGTTATCAGCATGTCCTACCTTACAAATCATCATAAGGATCCATCTCAATAGTTGCTTGAAAACTATTGTTGTAGGAAAACTCCACAAGATGTATATGCTTCTCCCAAGAACCCCCAAAATCTAGGATTCATGCACAAAGCATGTCCTCAAGAACCTGAATTATATGCTCGGACTGGCCATCTTTCTGGGGGTGGAATGTTGTACTCAAAAGTACTTGTGTACCCAAAGCTTTCTCAAGCCCATGCCAGACCAGTGAAGTAGAACGGACATTCCCGTCTGAAACGATGGAGTGTGGAACTCCATGTAGACATCTGATCTCGAAGATTTAAAACCATCCCAGATCATCAACACTTAATGTCTCCTTGATCATCAATAAGTGAGAAACCTTTGTGAGTATGTAAATGACAACCCAAACTGCTTCATTCCCTCAACACAACCTTAGTAAACCTGTCATGAAATCCATCGTGACATCTTTCCACTTCCACTCGGGAATAGGAAACTGCTGTAAAATCCCTGGTGGTCACTGATGCTCTGCCTTCACCTGGTGACAGGTGGAACACTTCATGGAAAAAACAACAACATATCTCTTTATACCTATCGACTAATACTGATGGTGTAGATCATGATACATCTTGGTGACACCAGGATGAACTACCCAAACTGAGGAATGAAAGTCCTGCATCAGCTCCTCGTGTATGTCTGCTGGCACCCATGCGCTCCCCTAGAAACGCAAGATCTCATCCTCTCTGATGGTACATCCAGGAATAGGGTCCTCTATTGACACGCTTTCCCATAGGAGTAGGCCTTCAGAATCTGATAGATTCTTCATTCGCACTCGATCAAGAAGAGTAGAGGTAATAGCCACATAAGAAAGTAAAGTCTTCTCCTGACTATCATGCACCTCCAAATGCATCTCAGAGAAGAGATCCATAAGTTTCCACTCACTATTGGCCTCCTAAAATGCCTATATCTGAGTCCTTCGACTCAGTGCATCAACCACTACGTTGCCTTTCCCAGGCTTATAGGCAACCTCAAAGTCAAAGGACTGAAGGTACTCAACCCACCTTCACTATCTCAAATTCAGATCAGGCTGAGTGAAGATGTACTTGAGACTCTTTGGGTCAGTGAAAACCACAAAATTTTTCCCTAGAAGATAATTTCTCCAATATCACAAGGCTTGAACAAAATCATCCAAATCAAAATCATGCGTCGGGTAATTCCTCTGATGTGGCCTCAACTGCCGAGACTCGTACATGATGACTCCTTCTCCCTGCATAAGAACAAATCCCATCAAGATACCTAAACCATCACAGTATATAGTATATCTCTTGCCTGGATCGGGAAAGACTAGTATCGGTGCTGATGTAAACCTCCCTTTCAGCTCGTGAATGGACGAATCATAAGAATCTGACCAAAAGAACTTCTCACCCTTCTTAGATAGACCCGTAAATGGTGCTGATAAGCGTGAAAAGTACTGAATGAAATGTTTTTAGTATCCATCCATCCCTATAAAACTCTGATCCTCAAAGACGTTCTTTAGATGCTCCGAGGAAACTACTGCTCTCACTTTTTCTGTATCTTCTGACACTCCTATCTAAGAGATAACATGACCCTAGAAACGAATCTGTTCCATCCAAAAGTGGCATTTTGAGTGCTTAGCATATTATTGATCCTCTCTCAGTGTACTCACAACAATATCAAGAGGTGTGGAATGGTCGTGTAGAGTGTGATAGTATACCAAAATAACATCCATGATAACCACCACAAAGGAATACATGTATGTATGGAACACTCGTTTCATCAGTTCCATGAAAACTGCAGGCATATTCATGAAACTAAACGACATAACCATATACTCATATAGACCATACCTACTCCTAAAGGATATGAGAGGTATATATGATGGTCTAACATGCAACTGATAGTAACCAGACCTCATGTCGATCTTCGAGAACACCCGGGCTCCTCAAAGAAGATCAAAGAGATCATCAATCCTCGGTAATAGATATTAGTTTTATGACCGTCAACTGGTTCAACTTCCGATAATCCACATAAAGCCTAAGGGTACCATCTGCCGTCTTCACAAACAGGATAGGCAAACCCTAAAGAGAATTACTGGGTCAGATAAATACTTTTTCCTGAAACTCTTATAACTGCTTCTTGAGCACCTATAACTCTGGTGTAGTAATCCTATAAGGAGGAATGGGCACCAGTGATGTTCGAGATAGGTGTCTCGCCTCCTCGTATAACCGCACGAAGACCCATGCGGCACATCTTCCTGTCAGTGAGAGGGATACTAACTCCAAATGTCAAGCCACCCTGGCTCACAACATTCGAATCCCTCATATTCCGCTCAGTGATCAGTGCCTGGTTGACAATAGAAGTGATAGAGGTCAACTTGAAAATTTTCACCTGCAATCGGATGCTGTGCCTCAGACCATCCTCGAACTTCCTTTCCATGAATAACTGATCACCTCCTAAAATAGGCATAAAACATTGTAGCTCAGTAAAACGAGTGGAATACTCTATAACTGAAAGAGTACCCTCCTCCAGACTCATAAACTCTCAGTCTCGATCGGCCCTCTAGGTCTTTGGATAGAAGTAGTCATAGAAGATACACTGGAACTCCTCCTTATTCATAACCTTCTGGTTTCCCTCCTGCGAGATCACTTCCCACCATCTCTTGGTAGAATCATAAAGCATATATGTAACGAGCTTGACCTGCCTCTCTGGAGGCATCTCCATATTCTCAAAGATCGTCATCATGGATTTTAGCCATGACTCTACTGCCTGGGGTCCTCCATCCCCTAAGAAAGTGGGAGGATGCTGCTGCTGAAAGACCCACGTCAACTCTTTCATCGACGGGGTAAGGGGTTGTGCTCCCTGAAAGGTCTCCATCATCCTCATAAAGTCTTCCCTGAACTATGCATCAGCACCTATGTCTAGTATAATGGATGTTTCCAAGACTGGCACAACGGGAGGTTCTACAGGTATTCTCTGATCATCCATATTCAGTGTCTGATAAAGACTTCGCAACTGGTGTACAACCAGAGGACGTCTCGACGACATGACTCTGAAAGGTCGAACACACACCATAGATCTTGATTATGAGGGACTAAAAACTATAAGTATAAGAAGGGAACATGAGAATGAAATCATTTAATATTTACAAAACAAGACTACATGGTGTGTATAATTACTAAATGGTGTATTCCCTTAAGCATTTCACATGGGTGTGTACTTCTGTCAGAACTAGTCATGTAACACCCCAAACACATGGCGTGTTGTCCTTACACGTGGCATGTACTTGAATTCTATTCCCCTGCATGAGTCCTTCTATATGGCTAAGCCACATGGTTCTCGTTAGAACAATATTACACGGTGTGTTAGTTCCAAACACGATGTGTACAAGACAAGATTCACCAACCAGGGTTGTTCGCGACATGGCTGGATACACAGCTCACCCCACATGGAATGTTTCAGGTGGACACAACATGTACCTCTTAGGATTAAACCACCTGTGTAGTTAGTGACAGGACTGGATACTCGGCTGACACTATACGGCATGTTCTATATGATCATGGCGTGTACTAGGAAAGATAACACTAACCCGTGTTGTTAGTTACATGTCTAGATTCAAATATTACACTAAATGGCATGTTTTGAATGGGCATGGAGTGTATAACCTAAGTTGTCTCCATCCGCAGACATAGGGTCAACACTACACGATGTGTACGACCGGTACACAGTGTGTTCCCACAAGAACATCCCTATCCCATGTCCTGGCCCACAAAGCCTATGAAACAATTAGAGACTATACAGAATGTATATAAGGTACATGGTGTGTAATTAAGATAAACAGTTTCTTCCCGAACAGAAGAACACATGGCATGTAGTCAAAACTACACTGTGTGTATTCTAGGTTTTTCCAGACGGTAAGCCTCAGAAACTACTCCAAAGCCCATAAAAACATAGAAACGAACATCAAAGTTCCAAATTATGATCCATGAGGGTCCAAACTCTCCACGAATCAAATCTTGGCATCTTATAAATGTTTTAAACAATGATAACAGGGCAATGATCCACCAAATTCCGGTCCATGAGGACCCTATAACACCTCAAGAACCAAAGTTTGGTGTTCATTCAAACAAAACCTTACACAAACAATACCCTATCAAGCAACATGTATTTTTATCAGGACAACTATCACAATAGCATGAATATCTATAATAACACAGATCACAACAACATGCAATCACTAATGCACCCTAAATGGCATGGCAAGCAATCCTTACATGTGATTTGTAGCAAGTGCCTATATCATGCATGAGATGTCATACCCTCATCTCAACAGGTTGCAACAGAAATAGAACCTCGATAAAATCAACAATAACCACACAAAACTTGTGAATGACTCAAGGTGAAATAAAATCAACTGTAATAATTGCAAAACTGGAAAAATTACAATACGAGGTAAATTGGATTTTCTCTGTACACGGGTTAGATACACTTGAGCACAACTTATTACCAAGTAACTATTCCATACTATCCCTGAATATTGGCTCCAAACAGTAATTCAATGAAAAGATAATCCTCTGATTCCACTTTGTAATGTCTCGGTTCAAGGATCCACCTTGAGGCGCCCCATACCTTGTTGGTCACATGACCTCAAGCGCATTTACCCTAATGCCAGAGGCAGCCGTCTAGCAGCGAGGGCCAAGGTGTAATAGTAGAAAAAATATGCGCTCATTGGAAGAGTAACACAGCGGAAGAAAACAATAACAATAGTGGAAGAAGGAATAATCCATACAAAATAAACAGCAGAAGACTGGAAGATAATAAACAAGAGCACACACACATATATATATGAATGATGCATGATACATATCTATAGGAAAGAATCCAAACACATCACAATGATGGAATACAACAGTACTAAACCCAATTACAAGAAAGAAAGTAAACAACTCTACACTATCACAATCCATAGCATGGTTCAATTCTCTCTAGCTCCACAAAAAGTCAAGTACCTAAAGTAGAAGGGAGCTTGTCCTTATCTATACATGCAACGATATAATTTGTTTAGGCCCAAAAAAATGGAACAAATAGGGTGTGAGACTAAATATTAGTAGGCAACCACCACAAAGATCTATGCCTAATAGTTAGTGAATATATATAGAAGGAAATATGTAAAAAGAGTGCAGTAATCAAAGAAGTACTCGGTAGCACAAAATCTACAGTTTCAAAGCATTCAAAATACCACATATAAATTAAGCGATAAAACACAATAGGTAACCCTCAGGGAAGTACTAACAGCCTATCCCCTCTTGTCCTACCTAGCAGTAAGCAAGAAAGAAACACAACAGGGTACCCTCTGGAAGTACTCACATCATATCCCCTCTGGTCCAACCTAGCAACACAAGAAACGCACTAGGAAGTACACTCAGTCTAACTCCTATGGTTCAGCTTAAGAATAGACTCTCTGAAAAAGAACTCACCATCAATTCCCCCTATAGTCTCGTATCGGTACTAAAGGTGCTATGGGGAAGCACTCAATGACTCATTCCCCCTTGTAGCCCACGTCAAGGAACAAAAGACATTGTGAGGAAGCACTCAACGTCAATTCCCCTGATGGTCTCACATCGTAAGTTATAAAGACACTCGAGAGAATCCCTTACATCCATCCTCCCTATAGTCTACACACCAGGTTCTCACAGACCTGTGTATTTCAAGAAATTATAGCGAAGCATATCTTCCAAAGTAAACCTTAATAACTACTTGGCTAGTAGTCTACAGCATAAAAACATATCAGAGCAATCACACCATCCTACAATATGGAATGGGAAAGTAAACAGAAGCTGAGCTGGAAAACTAGACCCCATGGTCAAACATGCAATCATGTTTGGAAAAAACATCCAAAGCATAACAATTAACCCTATTCACATTCAATTATCATCAACTCAAGCATACAAGCATAGTAGAAAAAATAGGGCTAAAACGGTAAATGTACAATACCCTGTTCATGGGAATTCGCGATTTTCCACAAAAAACTCAAATAGTTTCTACAGAAAGGAACAAAACACCTACGTCGATGTTTGGAGATCGATATACTTGAGTATTGGGTCTTGAATCACCTTAGAATGTCGAATATCTTTAAAAATGTCTAAAATGTTCAATAGAGGATAACATGAGAAGGAGGAGCAATTGGTAAATGAAGCTCATGTAGAAGAGATATCTTACTGAGGTGATCCCAATGCATTTGACGGCAGTCGAATCGGAGATAAAATGCTTAGTCGGGGGCTCAGAGGGGAATCATGGCCATACAGGAGTTCTCAGCTGAACGAGACCTTGAAGAAGGTGTTTCTGGCGATTAGACGGGACCCCATTACATTTAATGAAAAAAAAAAATACACGGCGTGTACTTTTGAAGTACACGGTGTGTACTTGCCTTTTCAGTACTCGGCTTTAGGTGCCCTACAAGTCACCCCAACATGGCCGTGTGTGTGGAAATCACACGGCCAACACATGGACTCCTATGGCGACCCAGTACACTGTGTGTACTCATAAAGTACATGGCGCGTACTTCAAAAATTTTCAGAAATTCCTCTTTTCCTAAAAAACGAATTGAAAAGGAAAACATACCTGAAAAAGAATACCCGGGTTCTAACAATATTCACCCATATCTATCCACATACTAAGTCAATTTACATATGGAAAAAGATTCAAAACTTTTTCAGTTTAATGACAGGTCCTTTTATTCTTCCTGGTAACATTATAAAGATATGACTCAAAAATTCCCTCATTATATATATTGTTATGGATTATTATCCAACCATTCTATATGGGTTTGTCATTGGTAAATATTTTGATCATCGATGTTTTATCCAGAGGATAAATAATGAATAAATAAACAGAAGTAATCAGTAACTTGTTTGATGAAATGGTGAGCAAAATATTCCAGTGGAAAGGATAATGGATGCAATGAAATCGCGTTCATATAATCGATAATAATGAATAAATAACGACACATCTGGGTTCATTAACAAAGAAGATGGACATCGTTGTGTCCTATCAACAAAACACCAAAGGTATGTATATTAAAATGAAAATTATGAATTTTAAAATAATGGTAATAAATTTTGGGGTTGGAGACCACAACAACAATAGGGACAAAGACATCAACAAAGACCATAAGGGTGCCAATAAAGAGCTAACCACGGGCCCACACTAATGAGACATGTCCATACATTAGAAGTAAAACTGTAAACATTCATGACCTTTTATGAGGATGTACTCAAATAAATAAATGTAGAATCATAAAACAAAAAATGAATCATTAAGTAATCTTGAGTATCATGTTATCCAACCTACTGATGGGGTTTGAGAGAGACCTAGAGGAACAATGCCATCGTTCCAGGAATTATTCCCACATGAATATTTTGAAGTTGTAAAAAAATATAAGTGGGATGAAAATAAAAGGAAGTGATATATAATTTTCAGGACAACAACCAATGTAATTAAAAGAAGAGGAATCTGAATGTAGATAAGAACAAGTAGCTGAATAAGAAGAAGAATAACTACCTCAACACAATCCAAGAATACCCTTTCTAGAAAAAATGGTGTGAGTACATAACAACATAAATAAATTTAAATATCTAAAACACTTTAAAAGTTTCAATTTAAAACACCTTTTATAGAGGATCTTGGAGACATGTTGGCATATGAAAAAATCATGAAAGAGCTAGTAACCAATAAGAAGAATCTCGAATAGATTAGAACCATTCCAATCACATGAAAATGCTCAGAAGTGGTCTCTAAGGAACCTCCTAATAATAATAGTGATACAGGTATCTTCTCAATTCCAATCTTTATCAGATCTAAAAAATAGGTAAACTCATTGTGTGTCTTAGGTGCTAGTTTCAAAATCAAGTAATACACAATATTCAAGAGTTTAGGGCTGGATAGACTGAAACATATGAGAGTTCTTATTAAATTAGATGATTCAATAGTGAAATACCAAGGAGGATTCATCGAATATATCCTAATAAAATTAGATAATTTAATATTTTCTGTCAACTTCCTTGTGTTGGGTATAGAAGAAGAGAAAAATCCCCTCATTCTGTGAAGACCATTTTTAGCTACATAGCATGAGATGATTGAAGTTCAAAGTAAATAAATCTATCTGAGAGTTTTAAATGATCATGTAAGTTTCAAAATACATTGGGAAATTAATAACTTTGATGTCTTGGTGGAAATGAGTTTGGAGAAGGAAATACACCTGAAGCTGAGGGTGTTAGTGAAATTGCAGAGGTATATGAGTTAAATACATTATTGAAAGAGGATTCTTAACTAAAATGAATGAGAAGATGAATACCAAGACTGTTGATACTAGAAGAGTGACCAACTCCACTACATTTAAGAAATGACATCAGGTATGTATTGTGTATGAAATTTCATTTAGTTCATCAGTATTGAGAAAAAAATTGTGGATCGGTCCAATGAAGATCAAGCAAGTAATATAATCTAGATTAATTAATTTTTTCAGAGATGATTGATAGGTACTAACCTACATAATTAAAAACCCCAAAGGAGACACAACCATTGTCAAATTTATGGGAAATTGGTTTTATATATGGTATGGAGATAAACATGATTTGGAAAAAAGCACTAATCACCAAACCAAGGGAAATATGGTATTACCACATTGAGGAGGGGATACCATGAACATTGGAAATTTCTCATCTCAACTCAGAAACAAATAATGAATTAATCAACATATTTTATTAAATCCAATTTCACATGAACCATGACATTTAAAAACCCTGGTGTGCTTTTCAATTTTTTAGAAACCAATAAAACTACATTACCTTCATCTTCTTCTTTACCAAAATCAATCAAAACCCATATTTTATTCTATATTTCTCCAAATTAATAATATTAAATCTTTTAAAAACATAATCAAATTAATTTCACCACCTCTGTTGATTGATCTAAATCTACCGATTTACTCATTTTAATTAATTATTTTCAACAATTTATTTTTTATAAATTTTTATTTCACATAGAACCATAGAGAATTAAAGATTCCATTTGGGCATGTCAAACTAATTTTGTTTCTTGGGATTTTTGATTTTTATTTTTTATGATTTAAAATTTTTATTTTGTTTCTTTATATCAATTCAAAATTTTACATTAGGTATGTTGTGCTGCAATTTTCGAAAAAAAATATTTAATGGATAAATAAAGCACTCAAGCAGAGAGAAAAGATATCATCGATTCATCCCACCATTATGAACCAATCCCAAATAATAAAATAATTACATTCATGGAATGGGGTGATCAAAATCAACATGTTGTGTCTCTTCAAAGAGATCAGGGGCTGTGGAAACTTGCAGACTCTGGGCGTCCATCAAACATAGGATTGGAATTGAGCATCCCAGCACCCTCGTTGTTGCAAACCCCATTTAGATCAATCCTGTAGTAATTTCAATGATCTCAAAGTGCATAAAATTCTCTAGATTTTTACAATAATTTTCGAACAAACATTTTCGGAGTTTCCTCAAGATCTATAACACATTCCAATTCCATAATGTCTCAAGAAATATCATAAGCCTACGTCTTTTCCAATTTTAATTATTTGAGCATCCTCGGGATTGGATACAAAGATTTCCAGCACATTCTATCACTATATTAGATTACCTATCTAGGAACTTCCTCACCAACTTCTTTATGCCTTCTAAGTAAAATTACATATGGGTAAACATTCTAAACTTTTGACAATTTCAGCATGAATCTATGAATTTATCCTAAAAAAATTATAAAGATATGAATAGAAAATTTCCTTATCATGGTATGTAGATATGGATGCTTTTCCAAACATTCTATAAGGGTTTTCATAGGGAAGAAGGTCAATTTTTGATGTTTCAGCTGGAGGATCATTAATGAATAAATATCCTAAAGTGAGATACAATTTTTTGGATTAAATTTCGAGCAACATTTTCCAGTGGAAAGGAGAAGGGACGAAATGAAAAGGATTTCATGCAATCAAAAATAATGACCAGATATCATAAAATATTGATTCATTAATAAAGAAGATAGACGTCATGATGGTACAACAAAAAAACACACAAGGTAAACATATAAAAGATACAAATTATGTTGAATACAATCATGGTAAAGCGTTTTAAGGTTGGAGAAAATAACAACAATAGAGAAAAGGAATTCAACCAAGACCGAACAGGTACCAATAAAAATAAACCCAAGGTCCCACACTGACATGCCAAGTCTATACATTTGAGACATTCATGGACACTTCTGCGTCATTATTCAAAGAAATAAATTAAGAATCCTCAAAAAAAGTAATCATTAAGGATTATGGATCATTAAGTTGGCCAAATTGTTGATCATATTATAGATATGCCTATATGATCAGTCCCAACATGCCCTTGTGTACTATAAATGATGTTTTGAAAGATTTAAAAATTAAAAGTGGGAATAAAACAAAATTAAGTGGTATATTATTTTTAGGAAAACAACCACTGAAATCATTATTTGAGGAAGCTAATTGTTGAAAATAACAATTAGATAAAGAGGAATAAGAAGAAGAACCACCTCAGCACAAACCAATATAGCCTTTTCCAGAATGAATGGCATAAGTAATAAACAACTTATAGAAAGGTATATTTATCAAACACTTTAAAGAATGAAATATTAATATGCATTTGGAAGTGGATCTTGAAACCTTTTCAGAATATGAAATATTAAGGAATGATCTGATAGCCAACAAGAAGAATCTAGAATATATTATAACCATTCCAGTCACACGAGCGTCTTCAGTAGTGGTATCTGGGGACCTTAAAATATATAAGTGATCGAAGTATATTTTCAATTCAGATAATTATCAGAGCTAACAAATGTGGAAAATCCTTGTGTGACTTAGTTCCAGGTGTCAAGATCATATTGTAGACATAATTTGATAGTTTGGTATTAGATGGATTGAATCCCAAGAATTTAATTCTAAATCTAGATTATTTAATAGTGAATCACCCAAGAGGATTCATCAAATATATCCTAATTACTGTTGAAAACATAATCTTTACTGTCAAATTACTATAGAAGGATATAGAAGAAGAGAAAAATCCTCTCATTCTTGGAGGACCATTTTTGGCCACAAGGCATACAATGATTGACGTTCAATGTGAAGAACTCTATTTGAGAGTTTTCAGAGATCAAGTAAGTTTCAACATCCACTGGTAAATGTATAACTATGTTATGAAAAAGGAAAATGGGTTTAGAGAATGAAATACACCCAAAGATGTGGATATCATAGAAATTGAAGTCATACATGAGTTAAATGTGATTGTGAAAGATGATTCCCAATTAAAAAAAACTGGTCTACTGAAAACAATACTACTGACACAAGAAGAGTGACTAACTCCATTACATTTGAGAAATTACAATATGTATGGATGGTATATAAACATCTATTTATTTCATCAAGATTGATGAAAAATGGTTTATTAGTCTAATGGAGATAATAATGTAATATAATCTTAAAGAATTATGTTATTTAGGGAGGAAGGATAGGGACCAACCTATATGGATATAACAAAATTGTGGCCAATTATTGGCCCTGAACAGGTACAAAATTTTTAATCATCCATCATATAATATGATGCTAAATTATGTAAGTTTCCATCCAACAGTGATAAACAAAAGCGATTCTAGAAGGTAACCCTGGTTTTTTATTTTTATTTATTTTCTTCTTTTAATCATTCTTGATCTCTCTCCAAATATTTAAAAATTCATTTATAATTCCCAATGATTTCACGTATTTATTTTTAATTTATAGAACCATCAAGATCCATGTCGATAGAAAGTAGTAGGAATTAAACGAACTGGATATAGCCAAATTACAGGCCGTAAATGGTATTTACAGGTCATGAAAAGTTGCATCCAAAAAATGTCTAATACAACTTTGAACAACTAATTGAAAGGGGAGTAAAAGTTTCAATTCTATAATTTCATACTATACTATGCACATTTAATTAGTATTTTAAAGTAATGGTAGAATGCCCCACATTAGATTCAATATTTTATCAACTGAACATAGAGACATAAACTACATTGGATAAATATCATTCCATGAATTTAAATTTGTTTTTCAATAAATTTAAATGATAAAAAATGGAAAATGAATTAGTAATGATAAGCATGTGGATTAAGAATTGAAAAATCATGATTTAGGGGAGCATGTTGATCATTATAAATGTAATTTTTCTAGAATTCTTCCATGATTTGAATTTCTGATATTTTCATAAATAGATTTAATTATTCATTTTCATTTTCATTAGTAGTTGTCCCAACCATTTATCTCATTCCTCATACATCCACTAAGATAATATTTTTCATTATTTCTTTCATATATTTCTTGAGAAATTCAGGCATATTTTCTTCTAGAATATTCAGTATATATTATTAATTCAATGACTCAATTGAATTACATTTAAAAGGATTTATTCATTATTTTTTATCCCCTATCCAAATACCCACATTGCATTATTTTTTTTAAGCTCATAGAACCCATGAATATCCTTATTAGGAAATGATCCATGTAATAATTATATCTTATCCATTCTTAATTTTCTCTAAATATTTTTCATCATTATCAAACATAAGAGCGGGGGAAACAAAAATTCATAGAAGGGAAGGAAATTTTTTAGTTAATAAATTTGGGGGAAATTTCATGGGAATTGGGGAAATAACATTCATTTCATTTATTGAACACCCTATTAAAAAGACAAAAAAAGAGAAAAAAAAATTGTTATGTCTATGGAAAATAAAAAAACCATTTACATGACTAGTGATTTTTTTGTAAATATTAAAAATTGATTCATAAGAAAATAATTTTTGTTTGGGTGGTGGTTGTTAGATGTATCCCCATCACAACATTAGAAAAATAAAATAAAATAAAAATAGTAACAAAAGAGGGTGTTTCATTTAATACATTTCATCTCTTTATAATTCTGTTCTAATATACTTTTGGAAGAGTAGACTATCATTGAGATGTTTTTTATTATAATTCAATGTACTTTATAGTAGAACCACCTTTTTGAGCCTTACATTATTTACAACATTTACCTACATTTACTAGTCCTCCGAGTTATTTTATCATAAATGGTGAATTATTTATGATTAATTATAATTTTGTCTTTATGGAGTCAAGATGTTAGATTCCATGGAATCCTATGGTAAATTACTTGTTCTTGAGGTATGTGCGTCACTCTATTCCTTTTTACCCTAACGATGAGACGAAAAATTCAAAGTAAGGAAAATTTAAATTGGTATACATATTAATAATGAACTTAAAAATAAAAATGGATGACTAAAAATGATTGGCTATTTCAAAAGTGGAAAAGTAAAATACATGGTTGATTTTTATTCTTTGAAATGTGAGGCATTTTTAAATTTTTATTTTGTGATTCTCAAATATTTAATTTCCCATTTTATCAATTACTTTTATTAAAATTGAATTTTTAACATGGTAAGGTGAACTTTCATTGTCTTATGTTGAGATTCCATCCTTGAGGACAAGTGTGAATTCAAGTGTGGGGGAATTGATATTTGTATTTTGTGAATTTATTTTATGGAATTTCAATTTATTAATTTCTGTATTTATATTAATAATATTTCCAATTTTGGAAGGGACTCACTTATTTTAGGTTTTATGGAAGGATACAATTTATCTTTGAAAATGTCATCTAACATCGGATTTTTGAAAATACAGGGGAGCTAGAAAATTGGACAGGACCAGTTTACAGGTTTTGTGTTCCATTTATATGACATGAATTTTGTTAGGATGATTTTTTAAGGATATATTACAAAATTTACAATACCTGTAAATTAAAATATTACATGTGGTTTAAATTATTAGGATATAATTAAAATGATGAGATTTTAGGGTATCTCGATTTTTAACCAAATATTCAATATGGGACCCCCTAGAAAACTTTTGGATCAATTAATAATCATATTCATCTATAATGAATCCTATATAGAGTCTATAAAAGTATTTCATGTTTGGTGCAATTAAGGAGATCATAGAGGTCAAATCTTGGATTGAGAAGATTCATTGTTCAGGGCCCTACATGAGTTCATCTTTCATTTCCTTATGCTTTATTTTTATTTTTTCCTTCTATATTATTCTCCCATAACTAGGATGAGGTGGTAAACCCTCCTTGTGTAAGGGTAATGTAATATAAGGGGGAATGTTGAATGTATTAATTTCATTTTATTTTATTCATGTGTTTGGTTTTCTGTATTTTATTATTTAACTTCTAATCGCTTTTTTTACATTTATCATAACCATTCATAATTGAATTAAAAAGTAACTTAAAAATTATGAAACTGATAACCATGAAGGAGGAATGGCCACTATCAAATTTATAGGAAATTATTTTTAAATATGGTATTTATATAAACTTGATTTGGAAAAACCCTAATTTATTGGACTAAAGGAAATAGGGTATTGCCGCATTGAGGAGGGGATACCATGACCCTTGTATCTTTCTTGTCTGGAATCTAACACCAATTTTGATTTAATAATCTTATTTATTAAATAAAAATACACACAAAAACAAAAATTAAAACACTATGAAATGATTTTTAAAATTTTTTACAACCTAATCAATCCTCTTTACATTTATCTTTTACTTTACCAAAGTCAATCAAAACCCATATTTTCTCATCTCTTTCTAAAAATTAATAAAATAAAATATTTTGAAAACCTAATGTAAATAATTTCACCATATACATGGGTCAATATCAAATAATTTATTTACTCATTTTAATTAATTATTTTCATCAATTGTGTTTTTATAAATTTTTATTTTCTATAGACATATAAAAAATTAACGACACCCTTTGGGCCTATCAAACTAATGCAGTTTCTATGGGAAGTTGATTTTTAGTTTATAAGATTTGAATTTTTTATTTTTTTTCATAATTTCAATTCCAATTTTTTTATAGCGTATTTTTTTCTATAACTTTTCAGATACAAATCTTTAATGCACAACTACAACACTTGAGAAAAGAGAAGACATCATCAAGTCAGCCCACCATTCGGATCCATGTCCGGAGAATAAAATAACAACAACCATGGTAGGGGATGAGAACGATCAACCTTCTAGGGATCTTAAAAAAGATATGGGGCTTTGAAAAATCATATAACATGGGTGTCCATCAAAAACGGGATTGAAACTGAGCATCCTAGCACCCCCCCCCCAATTTCTGAAAACCACATCGCAATCAACCATGTCATTATTTAGGTGATCTCGGACCATGTTCAATTCAATAGAAATACTACAAGAAGATCTGAACTAACATTTGGGATGTTTAATTGAGCTATGTGAAACATTAAAATTTTATCATGTCTCAATCTATATAGTAAGACTCCATATTTTTCTAATTGTCAGTACATGAGAAAGCACAAGATTGGATACAAATCTTGGTTGGACATTCCATCACTATATCAGATGAGCTGGCCAAGAACTTCCTCACACTCTTATTTCAACATTCTATGTCAATGTACATAAGGGTAAACATTATGAATTTTTTTGAATTTGAATATGAATTACTATATTCTTCATGGAAACCTTATAATGATTTGACATGAAAATTCTCCCATAATGTTATAGAGTTATGGATGCTCATCCAATAATTCAATAATGGTTTTTTAAAAGGGAAACTAGTCAATTATTGATGCATTAGCTGGATTATCATTGAGGAATAAATATCCTAAAGAGAGCTTCGACTTTTTTAATGAAAATGATGGCAATATATTCTAGTGGCATGGATAATGGACATAATGAAAATCCATTCATGTGATCAACAATAATGACTGGATGGCAGCATAACAACATTCATTAACAATGATGTTGGAGATCATAATGGGACAGAAAAAACATCCAAGGTATACATATAGAATATTAAAAATAACATGATTACAATCTTGGTAATCAACTTAATGGTTAGAGACCACAATAAAAACAGTGACAATGACTTAAATCAAGACCACAAGGGTACTAACAACAAGCACCCCATGGGAACACACTAATGAGACAAGTCTATAAATTAGAAGAAACACTGATTACATTCATGACCAATTTCAGGGTTGTACTGAAAGAAATAAAAGAAGAATCATCCAACCAAAAGGAAGCATTATGGAATATTGACATTTAGTAGGCCAAATTTCAGATCGCTATAGAGAGAGAGATAGAGGAACAATTCCTGAAATCCCTGAAGTATGCCCACATGAATATTCAAATTTTTTATAGCTAAGAAGTGGGAATAAAATAAAATGAAGAGTTATTGAATTTTTCGGAAAACAAATCTTGAAATCAAGGTAAGAGAAAGTTGAAATTATAGAAGAGAATATAGCTGAATCATGAGAAGAATCACCTTAGTAGAATCCAATACTGCCTTTTACAAAATGAATGGTGCAAGTAAAAAACAACATACAGAAATTAAATTTCTCAAATTCTTTAAAATATTTTATATTAATATAACATTTTGAGAGGATCTTACAAAAATATCGTCATATACTAAATGTAAAAAGGATCAGATAACCAGCAAGAGAAATCTAGAAGAGATTAGAACCATACCACTCACATGATAGTGTTCCTCATTGGTATCTAAGGACCTATATAATAATCAAATTAATCCAGGTAACTTTTAAAATCCCATATTAATCAAAGCTAAAAAATGTGGAAAATATTTATGTGAGTTATGTGGGAGTGTAAATATCATGTCTTATAGAACATTCAAGAGTTTGGGATAGGGCAGACTGAATCCCATGAGAGTAATTATTAAATTATATAATTAAATTGTGAAATCACCAAGAGGACTCATCAAATATATCCTAAATAATGATGAAAATTTTATATTTACCATCAAATTCCTAGTGTTAGATTTGGAAGAAGAGTGAAATACACTCATTTTTTATGACTATTTTAGCCACAAGATTTTCATTGATTGACATTCAAAGTGAAGAACAATATCAAAGGGTTGGAAATGATCAAGTACAATTTAACATCCACCTAGAAAGGAAGAACTATGATGTGAAAGAGGATAATTATTTTGGATAAGGAAATACACCCAAAGCTGAGGGTGTCACTGAAATTGAAGAGGTGTAGGAGTTAAATGCGGTTGTGAAAGGTGATTTTCAATAGAAAAAATAATGAGAAGCCGAAAACCAAGACTGCATACACCATAGAAGTGACTAAATACACTAACTTTTTGAATGGAATATAGGTATTGATGGTATGTGAACTTCTATTTAGTTTATCAGGATTGAGAAAAAAATGTGGATCAGTACAATGGATATCAAGAAAGTACAACCATCTAGAAGAATTAAGTTTCTCAGAGAAGAAGGATGGGGACCGACCTACGTGGATATGAAATAATTTAGACCATTTATCAACCCCAAAAATATAAAAAAAAATTATCATCCATCACATGATTTGAAGATAAATGAGTTAAGGTCGAACCAAGGATGGTAAACAAAAGTGCTTCTGGTAGGAAACCCTTTTTTTATTTTTATTAATTTTCTTTTTTTAGGCGTGGATTATCTCGCTCCGAATTCTAATTATTAATTGATAATGGCCAACACTTTCACCCATTTATTTTTAATTTTTAGGACCATAAAGATGAAAGGTAGAAGTAAGTTGTTGGAATCAAAAGAAGAGGACACAGTAAAATTACGAGTCATGAAGGGTATTTACATGTCATGAAAAGTTGCATTCAGAATGTGTACAACACAACTTTGAACCACCAATTGAAAGGGGGGTAATATTTTCACTTCAATAATTTTCTAATGTATTCCCCACATTTAATTTCAGATTTTTACTACTAATTGAATGCCCCACATTTGATTCATAATTTAGTCAACTACAATAGGAGACATAAAAAGCATAAGATATATACCATTCCATGAATTTAAATTTCATTTTCAACACATTTTTATGTGAAAAATTGAAAAATAAATTAGAAGAGATAATAATGTAGATTATTATTTGAAAAATAATGATTTATTGGGGAATTTTTATCATTGTAAATAAAATATTTCTGGGATTTTTACATTTTTTGAATTTCCTATATTTTCAATTATTGATTTTATTATTCATGTGCATGAAAATGAGTAGTTTTCTCTGCCAATCATCTCATACATGAGGCATCCATTGAGATAATATTTTATATTCCTTATTTTGTATATTTATTGAGAAATTCGGGCATGATTTCTTCTAGAAATTTCTTTGAATCATAATAAAGAAATGACTAAATTGAATCTGTTATAAAATGATTGATCCATTATTTTGTATACCATATCTTGAGACCCACCTTATATTAACCCTTTTAAGCCATTAGAATCCATGAACATCCTTGTAAGGAAATTATTCATGTAACAAGCCTATCATATCCATTACTTATTTCCTCTAAATATTTTACATGATTTATAAACATAAGTGTGTGGGGGGGAAAATATTGGTGGAATTGATATAAATTTTACAATGAATAAGTGTGGGGGAAATTTCACGCGATTTGGGGGAGGAACATTCATTATATTTATTTCACACCCACTTAAAGAAAGAAAAAAAAGATGAAAATTTACTTTTTGTTTAGTGAAATTCAAAAAATCACCATTTAAATTATCAGTGATTTATTATAACTATTACAAATAGTGTCGTTAGAAGATTATTAGGGTTTGGTTGGTGGATGTGATAATTTTACCCAGCATTAAATTCAAGAAAGAAAAGAGTTGAAAAATAATAATTAAATATGGTCTTTAATTTATTTAATTTCAACTACTTATAATATTTTTTTGAGATACTTGGCGAAGCAAAGTCTTTCATATAGTTATTTTTCAATATCAATAAATTTACCTTAGATATGAACTTCTTTTTTGAGCCTAACATTATTTACATCATTTACCTACATACCGTAATATTTAGATTCATTTTATCCATAATGTATATTCCCATATAATTAATTATGATTTTATATATGTGGTAGAGATGGTATATGCCTTGAAAGCCAATGGTATGTTATGTGTTCTGGAGTTATCTGCATCACTCTATTCATTTATACCATGATGATGGGTAGATATAAACACCCAATCTGGACGTATATAAAAATTACATTTCATTTTCAAAATACTTAATACATTACACAAAGATATGATGAAAGACCATTTTAGATTAGTGTCTTTGGAAACTCAGAAAAAACTCTTCTAACTTGGTGAAAGTTCTTCAACATCTCCCATAAATATCTTAAACTTTAATTTTTCTACCTAAAACCTTTATTTATATCCTAGGGGAATGATAAACATAAATAGGGTTATCTCAAATGATCAGTAAGGGAAAACATGGAAAACATAAACATAAGACTATAAAAAACATGAACTAATATTTTGAATATCAAAATCCTAAGTCATAACATAAATCATGGATCAATGTTAGAAATAAATCATAAAGGAATATTAACCATGATAACATAGTATTGACAAAAAAGATGAACTTTTTCAAAACACATAAGAATTGAAAATCATTTCCATATAAGATAATGCTCATTTCAAAGACCATCATATGAAAAAAGCCCATTTCTGAACCAAGTTTACATTCGATTTCATCAATGTATTACTGAACCATATTTACTTGTCATTGTAGCCATATATTAGTGAAGTGTATATACTTGTTGTTCTATCCCTATATTTCTAAACCAAAATTACTTATCATTCTAGTCATGTCTATATCATGATATATAAATATTTATCCAATTAATTGGAGAAAGATATAGGTCCCAACAGTCACATAATGAAAACCATACATATGTGTTCAATAAAAACATAAATCATTAATCATGACATAATGCAAAGAATAAAATGGGTTTCATAAACATCATTCCATTATACCATAATCTGTGTAAAAAACATGGATTCCATAAATATCAATTCTTCATAAAAATAAACATCTATAAGAATAATATTAATAATATTCATGAAAAAATATCCTTAATCTTAGATAGAAAATAATTTTGATAAAACAGTTTAAATTTATTCTTGAGAAAAATATCATTTCTTCTTCAAAAAATTTTTCTTTTCCTAAAAGACTGTGTCATTTTAAATGAAAATAATTCCATTAAAAATAAGAATGAAAACATTAAGGGAAGCTTCATGGAAAAAGGGAGTTATGATAGTGTAAAATTCAATTTATTATCTATAAGTTAAAAAAAAACCCTCCACATACCTTTACTAGAAAATTCAAAAAGTAGCTTATGTGAAAAATGAAAGACAAATTCCTTCCAAACCATGTAGAAAAAGTCAAAAAATGGGTAAAATTAACTTTAAACATAAATAGCAGAATAGTAAACATTTTATGAAATTTTTTTTTTAAAAAATGGACATGGATGATAAATATACCATAGTAAATAATAATTTGTACACAATCTCAGATAATAATGAGATTGTGAAATTATCCCATACCTATTATAATTAGTCGAATCGTATGCCTCATAAAATAAAGATATTGTATAAATTTTTAAATATCATAACCTTCAAAATAATAATCATAAAAAATTAAGGGGAAGAATAAAAATCACACAAAATTAATAGGTGGTGTATATGGTATATGTGCCACATAAATAAGAGTGAGACAAAATAATCCATTACCTTAGGTTTGTTATCCAGTATGTCTATGTGAACCTCCCCTTCCTCGACATTATTACCCTAAATATCCTCCTAAAGTTACTAGAGTTGGTCTTTTGAGAAGACCAAAACCACTATAAGGTGACTATGGAATTTGAAAAGGAAAAAGGGTAGGGGATGTTCATGCTTGAAGGATCAAATTGAATTTAATAGGTGAGAGATGATTTACCCTTTTACAATTGAGGTGAGGGGCACCTTTGGTAATTCAAAAAATATTAAATTAATATAATTTAATTTTTTATTCCAAAAGCTTCCAAAGTTAAATATGTAAAAGGTAATATGATCATAGTTCAAAATCCTCTAATTCAATAATTTTTTGACATGTATTGATTTTATTTTAAACCTTCCCGTTTTTCTTTATCCTTAATTATTCTCATTTAATTTTAATTGTGGTAACAACATTTTATGTATTAACTGGATATAAATTTTAGTTATTTAGGGTAAATTTCTTATAAATAGAAACTTAATGATATTTTAGACTTTATCATAGTAACATTGTAATTTTAAATTGTTTTTAATATATTTAAATATTTTAATAAAATATTATTTTTATAAAATATCTATTGTGTAAATTATTACACTATTTATTTCTCTGAATTTAAATAAAATTAATATAGGGAGAAAACATCAAACCAAACAATTTAATTGTCTTATAACATGTAATATTCACTGAGAAAGTTCATGTGTGGAATAAATAATTTCATATAATATTTATTTTAATATTTATAATATGATTTGTTTTATATTTATCTTAATAACATAATTATTGTATCACTATTGTGTAAAAATTTATGATGATTATTTAATCTCTAAAAATTATAAATAAATTAACATGATGTACATAATTTCATTAGAATTCTAGATACTATTTTTTTTATATTTTCACCATGTTTATCACTACATTAATAGTTTTATACTTAAAAGAGATATGGAAGTGGCATGTTGTAACTTTGTCTTGTTTAAATAATAATTACATATTTTTCAGCTATTAATGTTCAATAAAATAATAAATTCTGATCATTAGGTGTTAAGTGTATTCTTTTATCCATACAAAATGATTTTTAAGGTGTTGTGGTAATTTTATTATCCTTATAATATTATGTTTTACACTAATTTACCTGATTTACCTTTAACCAGGGTCAATAAAAATTATGAAAGATACTATTCATAGTTTCCAAAAAACTAAAAGGGTCCCACTTACATAATTTGAACCTACTAAATCCAAATATGGAATTCATTTTTCAAAATTAAATATTTATAAATTTTTTTATTTAATTTAATATTAATTTATGTTTTCAAAGTGAGAAAATAGAATTTTTTAAAGAAAAACTCATCACAAGATTGACATGTGTTCATATCCAATATCAATGTGAAATTACTTCCAATGGCCAAAACTGGATTAAATGATAAAAAATAATCTAAATATAATTTGAAACAAATTCAAATGATAATCTAGCAATAGAAATAAATTAGAAAAAATGCAGTTTTGAATTAAAATATAGTATTTTTCATTATTCAATAAAATTTGAATTTTCTCGTAAAAATACCAAAATTTTAACCTACGTAAGATTTGATGTCCCTAATCCAAATAATAAGTTATTTTTTATAAAACAACATATAAAATTATAGAAATTTATATTCCAAATGGTTTCACCATCAAAAGGGGATAAAACTTTATTTTTTTGAAAAATAATTAATTTATCCAAATAATTGAATTTGTTCTTATATAATGCATAAAAAACATATATGATTAATTTTAAATATTAATTTAAATATATTACATATTTTTTTTCCAAATTCTATAAAGAGTGATTTTATTATTTTATAAACTCGTTTATTTTCATTTAAATTGTTTTTCAAAAAAATGGTTCCTTTTAAAAAAAATCTTTATTTCTATTTATAAACAATTTTTCACAAAATAATTAGGTAAAAACATGTGTAAATGATATTTTCATTAATCAATTAACACTATTCATTCCCACCATTTTCACAGAAAGATTATAAGGTAACATAATAATATTTATTTGTTCACTTGTACTCGGTCTAGCGTGAAATGAACTATATCTAATGAACATGAACTTCTGTGTAAAACTCGCAAATAATAGCATTGTGAATTCCACAAGCTAATCCAATATTGTATATTGCTCAAACTTATCTTGGTGTAACATGTAACACAGGACATTAAGAAATTAAAAAAACTCTAAATCATAAAAATCATGGGGTGTATAGTGGAATAATTCCAAGTAAAGTAAATTACCATTATCATGCATATTAATAATAAACTGAAAAATGAAAATGGATGACTTAAAAGGAATGGGTATTTAAAAATAGTAAATGAAAAATTTCACGGTTCATTTGTATTATTTGAAAAGTGTACCCTTGATGAATTTTTCATGTGTGATTCTTGAACATTTAACTTCCCATTTGATCAATTTTTTTATTAAAATTTAATTTGAATCATGGTAAGGTGAATTTTATTTATCATATATTGAGATTCGAACCTTGAGGACAAGTGTGAATTTAATTGTGGTGGAGTTTATTATATTTATTTCCTGAAATTTTTTAATGGTTTTTTTAGTTTTTAATTTTTGCATTTAAATGATTTATCTTGCCAATTTTATAACATATTGACTGGTTTTGTGTTTTATGGTAGGATACAAGTTATCTTTGAAAATGTGGTGCGAAATCCGATTTTTGAGGATATAGCGGAGCTGAAAAACTGGATTAGACAAATTTACATGTTGTTTATTACATTGACACAACATGAGTATTATTAGGATGAGTTTTTTTAACAGATATTCCAAAATTCATGATGCTTAGAAATTAAAAGTTAACACATCATGTAAATTATAATGATGGAATTTAAATGCCCAGATTTAAGAATATCTCAATTTTTTGACCGAATTTTAAATAAAGAACCCACCTTGAACCACCATAGGTTCATTTTTAAATGATATTCAACAATACTGGAGCCCTCATGGAGCCTATAAATGTTGGGTAGTCTACTACTATTAAATAAATCTAGAAGACCAAATCGTGGAGCGAGAAGCCTCATTGTGTAGGTCCCTCACCGAGTTCACCTTTCATTTTTTTATGCTTTATTTTTCTTTTATACATTCCAATAATTATATAAAAACTATAATAAGGGGTAAACCTTATTTATTCTAGTTAATTGAAATAGAAGTGAGGACTTGCGTCAGATTAATTTCATTTTATTTTATTCATGTGTTTGGTTTGAAGCAATATATTCTTCAACATCAAATCCCTTAATTTTACTTTTATCATGACCATTGATATTTGAATTAAAAATGAACATTAAAATTGTGAAATTGAAAACCCTAAACCAGGCATGACCATTATCATGTTTGGTGAAAAAAAAATTTAAATATGGCATCGATTAAAACTTTATTAAGAAAAACCCTAAATTACCAGACCAAGGAAAATAATGTATTTCCTTGTTGAGGAGTGATAGCATGACCATTTGACCATCCTCATCTCAAAATCGAATCCAATCAGAAATTAATAAATCAATTTTCATAAATCTAATTTATCCCGAACCCTAAAATTATAAAATTTTAGTGCACTTTTCAAAATTGTTTACAAAAAATATCAACCTACTTTGTTTTCGTCATTTTCTTTCCCAAAATCAATAAAAAAATAGTTTTATCAACTTTTCACCAAATTGATAATATTATATATTTTGAAAACCATATAAAACTAAATTCACCATCTCTATGGATCGATCTTGATCTTTTGATTTACTCATTTTTATTAATTATTTGTATCAATTGAGTTTTTATAAATTTTTATTTTTCATAGACCTGTAGGGAATTAATGATGCACTTTGGTCCTGTAAAACTAACATCGTTGTAGGGGATAGTTTATTTAGAGTTTTGAGGATTTAAATTTATAGTTTATTTTCTTTATTTAATTTCCACTTTTTATGTTGGGTATCTTGTTCTTCAATTTTTAGATAAAATTCATTAATGCACAACTACAACACTGAAGCCAAGAATAAATACATCATCGAGTCATACCACCATTATAAACCATGTCTAGAGAATAAAATTATTTGAAATATAGAATATGCTGATTAAATTCAACATTCAAGGTCTATTAATAGATATTATGGGCTGCAAAAACTCATAGACTATGGGAATCCCTCAAACACATGGTTGTAATATAACATCCTAACACCGCCTGTTGTGGTAAACCACTTTGAGATCAAGACTGCAATTTTTTCGATGATCTCGAATAGTTTTAAATTCACTAAATTTATAAATAAATATCAAAAAACATTTGGGAAGTTTTCTTGAGCTCTATGACACGTTCTAATTCAAGAATGTCTCAAGCAATGCAGTAAGATTCCATCTTTTTTAATTTCGATTACATGAGTGAGCTTGATATTAGATCCAAATATTTCATGCACATTCCATCACTACATGGAATTAGTTGAAAAAAAAAATCATCTCACCTTATTTCCACCTTTTATGTTAAAGGATATGTGGTTAAAAAATCTAAACTTTTTTAAATTTGAAGATGAATATATGTATTCCTCATGGAAACTTTATAAATATTTGAATCGAAAATTCACCTGTCATGGTATAGATATACATTTTATTATCCAAGATTTCTATAAGGGTTTTCAATAGAGAAATAGTTTAATTCTTGATGTTATATTTGAGGATCAATACTGAAGAAATTTCTTAATGTGAGCAACCAATTATTAGATGAAATAAAGAGGAATGGTTTCAAATGCCCAAGAGAATGGACACTACAAGAAGGTATTCATGCAATTAATAATAATTATTTAATAGAGAGACAAATAGATTCATTAACAATGAATATAGACATCATAATGGGCTACAAAAACTCCCACAATATGCATATAGAAGAAGAAAATTATACTGATTACAGTTGAGGTAATCAGTTTCCTAGATGGAGACCACAACAAAAATAGGTAAAATTAATTAAACAAAGATCACAAGGGTGCCAATAAAAACCACCACAAGGTCCGACAAAAACATACCAGTCCATACATTGGAAGAGATGATTAAAACATTCATGTCTCTTTTGTGGATGTACTCAATGAAAGAAAATAAGAATCATCAAACCAAAAGGAGGTATTAATGAATCAGGGGCATCACGTTTTCCAAATTGCTATTCAGTTTTGATTGAGACCTAGAAGAAAAAATCCATCATTCCATAATGTACAACCACATAAATATTTTAATGTTTTACATCATATAAGTGGGTATAAAAGAAAGAAAAGGTATATAATTTTTAGTACAACAACGAGTGAAATCAGGAGAAGAGGAAGCTGAATGTAGAAAAGAACAAGTAGCTAAAGAAAAAAAAATAAACGCCTCGAAACATGTCAAGAATAACTTTTATAGAACTAATAGTGAAATTAAAATAAAACATTCATAAAGGTAAAATTATCACACACTTTAATAAACTTTATATTAATATAACTTGTTTAGAGTCTCCTGTGATCATAATGGCATATGCAAAATTCTTGAAAGAGCTGGTAAACAAGAAGAATAATCTAGTAGATATTTGAATCATTATAGTCACATAAGAGTGTTTGGTAGAGGTACCTAAGGATATAATTTAGAAGAAATTTTATTCACGAAGCTCTTCAAATCCCATATTTATCAGAGTTAAAAAATGTAGAAAATATTTGCGTGGCTTAGGTGTGAGGATCAATGTCATGTCGTCTAAAAAATTCAAGAGTTTGAACTTTATTTACTAAATATTGTGAGAGAACTTCTTCAATTAGATAATATAATGGTGAAATACCAAATAGTATTTATCAAATATATCATGATTAATGTTGAGAAGTTCATATTTCCCATTGACTTCCTAGAGTTGGATATGGAAGAATATGTGAATCCATTGAATCTAAGAAGACCATTTTTTCCACAAGGAGTCTGCTCATTGCCATTAAAATTGGTGAAATCTATCTATGTGTTGGAAGTGATAAACTAAATTTCAACATCCACTGGGAAATTAAGAACTATAATATGTAATATTAAAATGATTTTGGAGAAGGAAATACACCTAAATATTAGGGTGTCACTAAAATTGAAGAGATACATGAGTTAAATACAGTTGTGAAAGAGGATACTCAACTAAAAAAGAATGAGAATATAAAAATAATGAATTATGAATCTAGAGGAGTGGCCTACTTCACTGCATTTGAGAAAGGAAAACATGCATGGATGGTATATGAACACCCATTTAGTTCCTCGGGATTTAATAAAATGGCCGATTGATCCAACAGAGATTAATTAAGTACCACCATCAGGAATAATTAAGTTATTAATAGAATATGGACATGGACTAATCTATGTGGATAAGAAACAATTGATACCATTTATAGAACCTGAATAAGTAAAAAATCCTATCATCCATCATGTGATCTGATGTTAATGGTGGTAAGGTCGAGCCAACGATAGTAAACAAAATCACTTTTCGGAGGAAATATATGTATTTTATTTTTATTTATTTTTATTTGTTATATGTTCATGCTCTCACTCCACATATTTAAAAATTAATTGACAATGTCTTGTGATTTCACCTTTTTTTAAATTTACAAGACTATCAATACCCAAGTAATCAAAAATTATTAGTAATAAAAATAATAGGTTGCAACAAAATTACACCTCATGAATGGTATGTACACATCGTGAAATGTTGTTGGAAGAACCTATACAACCCATCATTGATCAACGAATTTCAAGGGAAGTAATAGTTTCAATTATATAATTTTCTACTATATTCCATACAATTAATGATAGTTTTCAATTGCCAATTTTATGCATCACATTTGACACATTCTTTGATCCACTAAACTAGGAGACCTAAACCTCATAGTACAAACACCATTATATGAATTAAAATTTCATTGTTGATGATTTGGAATGAGATAAATAGGGAAATGAATTAGTATAGATAATCATGTGGGTTAGGATTTGACAAATCGTTATTTAGGGGATCATGTTGATCATTGTCAATGATATTTCTTTTAAGATTTGGCCATGTTTTTAATTTTTGATATTTTCATTAATTGATTAAATTATTCATGTGCGTTTCCATGATTATTTTTCCCAACCATTAGACTTATTCCTGATATATCCACTAAGATAATATTTTTCATTATTTTTTTTATATATTTCAGAAGAAAATTGGGCATGATTTCTTCTAGAAAAGTATTTGCATCTTTATAAAGCTATGAGTCAATAGAATCACATTTAAATTGATTGAGTTGTTATTTTTTCCCCTATCCTAAGAACCACCTTTTGTTAATCTTTTTTAAGCTTGTAGAAGCCATGAATTTCCATGTTTGTAAATCTTCCACGTGACAAGCCTATCTTATCCATTCATACCTTCCTCTAAATATTTTTCATGATTATCAAATAGAGTTGTCAGTGATATGAAAACTGGTGGTAGGGATGGACATTTTTTCTGAATTTTTTTTGGGTAAATTTCATTGGGTTTTTTGAGGGAACCTTCATTGTATTTTTGTACACCCTCTTAATAAAAATAAGATAAAACAGCTTATGTCTAATGAAATTCAAAAATAACCATTTACATGACTAGTGATGTTATTATAACTATAAAAAATAGTGCTGTGAGTATATTATAAGGGGTTTGGTGGTGTATGGGAGAATTTTCCCCCACAAAAATTTTGAAAAACAAAATAATAATAATAATAATAATAATAATATAGGGAATTTCATTTATTTTATTTTATCTCTTTATAATTCTATTCTGAGCTACAAGGGGAAGAGGATACATTCATTGAGTTGTTTTTTATTATCATGAAAACTAATTTGTAGTTGAACCTCATTTTTGAGCCTCACGTGATTTGCATTATTTATCTTCCTTCCCCAATCCTTAGAGTAATTTTGAGGAAAAATGGTGAAGCCCTCTTGATTAATTCTAATTTTGACATTACACAATGGTGATGTTAGATTCCTTGAAAGCCTATGGTATGTTACGTATTCTTAAGGTATTAAAAAAACTATAATCATTCAAACCCGAATTATGAGGGGGAAATTCAAAGTAAGGTAAATTATAATTAGCATGCATATTAATAATAAATTGAAAATTTAAAATGGTTGATTGAAATGGATTGGCTATTTCAATAGAGGAAAAGTAAAATACAAAGTTTATTTTGATTCTTTAAAAAGTGAGTAATTGATAAATTTTATATGTGTGATAGTCTGACATTTATGTTCCCTTTGGATTAGTTTATTTTATTAAAATTGAATTTAATGCATGGTAAGGTGAACCTTTTTTGTAGTAAGTTTTGATTCTATCATTGAGGAAAAATATGAATTCAAGTGTCGGGGAATTTGATATCTATACTTCAAGAATTTATTTTTATGGTATTTAAATGAATTTTTTTAATTTAAATGATTAATATTTCTAATTTGGGAATATATTGACTATTTTTTGTTTTATGTAAGGATACAAGTTATCTTTGAAAATTTTTCATGGCACCAGGTTTTTGATGATGAAAGAGAGTGGGAAAACTAGATAAAACCAATTTAGAGGTCATATATTCCATTTTAAGAACATGAGTTTTTTCGAGATAAATTTTTTGAATAGATACGAAAAAATTCATGATGCCTAGAAATTAAAAGTGTACACATCGTGTAAATTATTGGGACAGAATTAAACACCCAGATTTCAGTGTTTTTTGATTTTCGACCGAATATTCAACATGGGACCTTCCACAAGCCACCTTTGCTATAATTATTAATGATCATATACTACATCACATATATAGAATACAAAAGGAGGGATTGGATGATTCTCTTAAAGGGATCCAGAATACCAAATATTTCAAAGAGAATCTCCATTGTGCAGGGCCCTCCCCTAGTTCATCATTTCTTTATGATTTAATTTTATTTTCTGCTTCTCTCTTGTTATCTCATCACTAGGATGAGTGTGTAAAACCATCTTGTGTTAGGGTAATTTAATAAAATGGGTAATGTGTGTTTTCTTAATTTCAATTGATTTTATTCATGTTTTTGGTTTTCCATAATTTATTCTTCAACATACAGCCTATTTATTTTACTTTTATCATGACCATTAATAATTGAATAAAAAAAGAACATTAATATTGTGAAATTGAAAACCATAAAGTAGGTAGGAAAATTTTCAAATTTAGGGGAAATCATGTTTAAATATGGAAACTATATAAAGATGATTCGGTAAAACCCCAATTTATCAGACCAATCGAAATATGGTATTGCGGTATTGAGGAGGGATACTATGACAATGGGATCTTCCTCATCTTGACTAGACACCAATCATGAATTAATCAATCTATTTTACAAAATCTAATTGCACTTGAACCCTAAAATTACAATACCCTATCCCAATTTTTAATTAATTTACAAACCAATCACACTTCATTCCTTTCATTTTTTTACTTTCCCAAAATCAATCAAAACCCATATTTTCACATATCCTTATCCAAATTAATAAAATTAAATCTTTTCAGAACCTAATCATACTAATTTCAAAATCTATGTGGATCGATATCGACCTAATACATAATTAATTTTAATTAATTAGTTTCATCAATTGAGTTTTTTTATTTTTTATTTGTCATAGACCCATAGGGAATTAATGATTCCCTTGAGTCAAATCAAACTAACGTCGTTACTAGGGACATATGTTTTTTTTTAGGATTTCAATTTTTACTTTTTTTCATTATTTCACTTCCACTTTTAATTTTTGGTATTTTTTCTTCAATTAATAGATGAAACTATTTAATTCACAACTAAAACACTCCAGAAAAGATAAAATAAATCATCGAGTCAACCCACCATTCTGAACCAAGTTTAGATAACAAAATCACTACAACCAGGGTAGGGTCTAATAAAAATCAACCTGTTGGGGTAAGTCTAAGAGATTAGGGTATTCAGACACTTATAAACTACTGTAATCAATCAAACATGGATTTAAAACTGAGTATCCTAGCACCCCATGTTGGTAAAAACCACTTCGAGATCAATCTTGAAATCATTTCTATGATTTTGAGAAATGTGAAATTCATAGAACATCCACATTAACATAAAAAAACATTTGGGTAGTTTTCTCGAGCTCTATTAAATGTTAAAATTCCATAATTTCTCAAAGATTGTAGTAACACTCAATCTTTTTCTGATTTTATTATGTGAGAATGCTCGAGATTGGATCCAAATCCTGTATACATATTCTATAAATATATGGGATGATCTGTCCAGGAACATCCTAACCATCTTTTTTCTACCTTCTATGTTAATGAACATACCGGTAACCATTCTAAACTTTTGTCAAGTTAAATATGAATCTTTGTATTCTTCCAGGGAATGTTATAGAGATATGACTCAAAAATTCCCCCATCATGGTATTGTTTTATGTCTTGTTATCAAAAAAATATTTAAGGGTTTGTTGTTGAGAAAGTAGTCAATTCTTGATGATTCATCTAGATGATCATTAATGAATTAATATCTTGAAGTGATCTACAACTTGTTAGATGAAATAGCAAGAAAACCTTTTTCCAGTGTCAAGGAGAATGGACGCAATGAAAATGTATTTATGTACTAAAAAATAATGACTATATGGTGGAACTGCTAGATCCATTAACAAATAAGATGTGAATAATGATGTTCCAGTAAAAAAACACCCAAGGTACGCATATAAAAGATGGAATTTCTTTATTATAATAATGGTAATAAATTTTAGTGTTAGAGACCACAATAATAAAATGGACAAGAAATATAATAATACAAAAAGGGTACCAACAACAAGCATACCAAGGGACCACACAAATGAGCTAGTTCCATATACTGTAAGAGACATTGGAAACATTAATGACCACTTAAGGTGCTATACTCGAGGAAATTAAAAGATAATCATCGAAAATCTAGAGCACCAAGTTGGACAAATTAAGGATCAACTATTTGAGAGACCTAAAAGAACAGTTCCATGATTCCCTATTGTACGTCCACAAGAATATTTGAATTTTTTAAAATAGAGAATTGGGAATAAAATAAAAGTATGTTGTATAGAATATTTAGGGAAAAACCCATGAAATCAAGGGAAGAGAAAGTTGAAAGTAGAAACTGACACGTAGCTTAAGAAGAAGAAGATGAACCAACTCATCACAAGCTAATACAACTTTTTCCAAGATGAATTGTGAAAATAAATAACACCATAAAAAAGGTAAATTTATCAAACAATTTAAAAGACTACATATTAATATACCTTTTGTAGAGGCTCTTGTGAACATATCGACATATGAAAAATTAATGAATGAGTTGGTGACCAACAAGAAAATGCTATAAGATATTGGAACCATTCCACACACATGGGATTATTCTAAATTGGTATCTAAGAACCTACCTATAAATAAAGGTGATCTAGGTAAATTTTTAATTCTCGTATTTATCAAACCTAAAAAATGTTGGAAAGAATTTTTTGACTTAGGTGCAAGTGTCAATATCATGTCGTACACAACATTCAAGAGTATGGTACTAGATTAACTGTGGAAAAAGAGAGTACTTCTTCAATTAAATGATTCAATAATGAAATATCCATGAAGATTCATAAAATACTTCTTTATTAAATTTTACATGTTCATCTTTCTAATCAAATTTCTAGAGTTAGATATAGAAGAAGAGAGAAATCCAATCGTTTTGGGAAGACCATTTTTAGCCACAAGGTGTTGTGCTGATTGCCATTAAAAGTGGAGGAGTATGTTTAAGAGTTGGCATTGATCAAGTAAGTTTCAAAATCCAAATGGAAATGAAGAACTATTATGTTCGGGAGGAAAAGGTGTTTGGGGAAGGCAATACACCCAATGTTATGGGTGTCACTAAAATTGTAGAGGTACATGAGTTAAATGAGGTTGTGAATGAGGATGACCAATTGAAAATTAATGAGAATCACAAAACCAAAACTTCCAACACTAGAGGAGAATCCAACTAAATTAAATTATATAATGGAAAATGGGTATGGTTGGTATATGAACTTCCATTTAGTTTATCTAGATTGAAAAAAATGGTGGATCATTCCACTGGAAATTACGTAAGTACTGCAATCCAGAAGAATTAAGTTATACAGAGATGAAGGATAGGGACTAACCTACATGGATATGACACAATTAATACCATTTATGGGCCTTTAATATGTGCAAAATTTTCAATCATCCAAAACATGATATTAAGCTAAACAAGGTTTGATTGATCCAATGATGGAAAAAAATCACTTCTGGGAGGCAACCCCACTTTTTTACTTTTATTTATTTTATTTTTTTGGCATTCATTATCTCAGTACAAATATTTTTAAATTCATTGATAATGGAATGTTCTTTCACCTATTTTTTTAAATTTTTAGGACAATCAAGACCTTAGGCGGAAGCAGGCATTTAGAATCAAAAGAAGATGCTACTAAAAAATTATATGTTTTGAAGGGTAATTATATATTGTAAAAATATAAAGGCATATCCTGTACAACCCAAATTTGAACCACCAATTTCAAGTTGAGTAATAATTTCAATTATGTATTTTTCTACTATATTTACCATATATAATTATATTTTTTTAACCTCTATTTACGTGTCCTTAATTTTATTCATTCTTTAATTTACTGAACTATGATACATAAAATGCATTGTATAAATACCATGAAATGAATTTAAATTTTTCTGTCAATAAATTTGAATGATAAAAATGGAAAAATGAATTAGTAGAGATAAATATATGGATTTGGATTTAAAAAATCATGATTTAGGGGTCTATGTTAATTATTTGAAATGAAATATTTTTGATATTTACCCATGTTTTTTATATTTTATATTTACATTAATTGATTTAATTATTCATGTTCATTTCCATGAGTAATTTTCCAACCCATTAGTCTCATTATTGATACATCTAATAAGCTGATAGTTTCCATTTTTTCTCTCATATATTTCTTTAGAAACTCAGGGATGATTTCTTTTAGAACTTATTTTTTTATTAAAGCTATGAGAGAAGAAAATAAATTTTAAAATGATTATGTAATTCTTTTTTATCCTCTATTTTGAGACCCACTTCTTATTAATCACTTTTATGCTCATAGAATCCATGAATAGACTTGTTAACAAATGATCTATGTAACAAGCCTGTGTTATCCATTCCTACCTTCCTCTAAATATTTTTCATGATTATCAAACATAAGAGTGGGGGAAATAGAAATTTGTGGAAGATTTGGAAATTTTATAATGATTATTTATCGGGGAAATTTAATGGGATTTAGGGAAGTAATATTCATTGTATTTATTATGCACACTCTTAAAAATATAAAAAAATAGAGAAAAAATAGGTTGTGTCTAGGGAAATTGAAAAAACACCATTTACTTGATTGTTGATCTTATTATAACTATTACAAATAGTGTCTTGAGGAGTTCATTAGGGTTTGTGTGGTGTATGTAAGAATTTTCCCCCTCAAAACATTCTAAAAATAAAATAAATGAAAAATAATAATAAAATAATGTGTTTCATTTATTACATTTCACCTCCTTATAATACTGTTTTGAGATACTGGGGGAAGAGGATACTTTCATTGAGTTTTTTTATTATCATGCAAATTTATTAAGATTTGAACCACCTTTTGTATCTTACATGATTCTCATCATTTATCTACCTTCACTAAGCTACAGATTCATTTGATCCTAAATGGTGAATCTCTCATGATTAATTATGATTTTTTATGTACATGGTGGATATGTTAGATTACATACAATCATATGGTAAGTTACTTGTTTTTAAGGTTTTTGCATCACTATATTAATTCTTACCCTCATGATGTGTGGAAAATTTCAACATAAGGTAAATTGCAATTGTCATGAATATTAATAATGAATTGAAAAATAAAAATAGGTGACTAAAAAGTCATGGAAATTTAAAAAGAGGAAAAACAAAATACATGGTTTATTTTTATTCATTGAAAAGTGTTCCCTTGATAAATGTTAAATTTGTGATTATAAAAATTTACATTCCTATTTGATCATTTTATTTTATTAAATTTAATTTTGAAGCATGGTAAGGTAAACATTCTTTTTAGTATGTTTAGATTCCATCCATAAGTACATGTATGAATTCAAGTGTGGTGGAATTTGATA
This sequence comes from Viscum album, assembly GCA_963277665.1. Lineage (NCBI taxonomy): Eukaryota > Viridiplantae > Streptophyta > Magnoliopsida > Santalales > Viscaceae > Viscum > Viscum album. Next base: position 392,169,119 of record OY728151.1, on the reverse strand, counting down.
TTTTTATTTAATGAATTTATTTAATGTTATTTTGATGTTATAATTTATTAATTTAAGTGATTAATCTTCCTAATTTTTAAATGGATGGAATTGTTTTCTGTTTTTTAGAAAGATTCAACTTATCTTTGAAAATGTGATGCAACACTCGGTTTTTCAGGATGCAGCGAAGCTAGAAAACCAGAGAAGACCAATTTATAAGTCGTGTATTCCATTTACACAACATGACTTTTTATGAGTTTTTTATGTGATATTCTTAAATTCACTATTCATGGATATTAAAATATTACACGTTGTGTAAATTATCAGGACAAAATTAAAATGACTAGATTTCATCTTATCTTAATATTTGACCAAATTCAGGAACGTGGGACCGACCCCAAACCACATTCAATGCAATTATTAATGATACTAATCTATAATAGATCACATATAGTGCCTATAAAATGAGGGATAAGATGCTATTGTTAAAGAAATATAGAAGACCAAAACATAGAGCGAGATGTTTTATTGTGAAGGGCACTCCCTGGGATCATTTTTATTTTCTTTAGTCATTATTTTTATTTTCTAGAACTGATATACCTAGGGGTAAAAAATCCAACAAGGCATCACAAGCTGAACTCAAGGTAACCTGGTACATGAAAATGGGAATTACCACTAACCTAGTTTGACACTCCCAAGAGATATGAGTAGGATAATGCACATATTCTTTACAAACCATTATAAAGTAATTAATAATAAATATTTCCCCTAAGAAACCCAATTTATGAATATGATATTAGTTATACATAAATTTCACAATTTTTGTTTTATATTTCACTAGTTTTGGGATTATAAATTTTTTTCATAATGTTATTATCTAATCTAGCGTATTAAATTGTTTATAAATGGAACCTAGAAAAATTAATGGTAACTGAATTAATATATATAATAAAAAGAGTAATAATGGTCAATTATTCAATAGATTTAATTGAGTCTTTCGTTGTAATTATTCTCTCAAACATTCTCACCAATTTCAAAAATAATATAATGTTCTAAAAAAAAGTATAAAAAGTTATCAATGTATTATAACTGTAGAGGGATTCATGATAACAAGAGTAAAACTAGGAAAATTTTTCATAAATGAATGAATAGAAAGAATTATTTTCCCACATTTGATAATTTTTAAAAGAATCTCCTTGGTACTTTCATGAAATTAATGAGAGTTTGCTACAAGTGTGGGGGGGAAAGGACACCATTATTGGGATTTCATAGGTATGAAAAATGTTTCTAATATACAATTATTCAAATTTAATGATATGAGATACTACCCAAATAAATGTGTTAAGCGTCAAAATAATATACCATAAAAGAGTATAATGGGTTATGGTAAAGATTATTCTAGAACCATAGATGAAGAGTTATAATTAATATGCCAGTTTTAGAAAAAAGAATAATTTTATTTGAGTATTTTAGAAATAATACTATGGTTATAATAATCATGAGATATATAAGGATTGTGCTACGGTAATTCTTCAATAAGGAATTTTAATCATGTGATTAATAACACAATTAATCAATAGAAGTTATTCTTAGTTGATCTTTTCTAGAACACATTAATGGGGAAAGATAACTCTATATCTGTGCATGAAGTTAAGAAAATAATAAATTGGTGTTTATGGGATAGTACATGTGACCACAACTGTGGTTTTGTGATTTGATGGGTTAAGGAACATATTCCAAAACATGATATTTCACTCATGAAAGAATTCATGTTTTATAGATTATTAAATTTGATTAATTTCATAATATATTTCATATGTGTCAATTAGAGTTACATTATTTGGGGGATCTTATGTTGATTTGATTTTGGAAATTTAGTGACATTCCTTCTAAATTTTTGTTCTTTGAATGTGGGAGGGAATGTTTTAGATGAGTCTTAAGATTAACTACTTGTGGAATAGATCATGGTAATCTATTGAAATTATAGTTCACTAATAACATATTATAACCTTATTGACTTCAGTAATCTTTTAAAGGGTTAAGGAATTACTAAATGGCCATATGATTCATTAAAAGTGCTTTAGGAATTAAAAGTGCATCTTGAATATTCATTTATATGTGTAACAGATGAAGTGAAAATAGATCGAATCACAACCAATGGATATGATTATCGTTATGTAATGGATATTAATCACGTATTTTTATTTTATCATGTGATTTTATAAATATTTAAATAATCCCTCAACTCTGGGAAAAATATTTTAGAGAAAAAACATTATCCGTTTAATTTTATTTCTTAAAAATAAATTTTATTTGAACCAATCACAAATTTACGGCTTCGTGATGGTTTAATTTATAATGATCGTAGTCTTAATCACTCTTCATCAGAAAATGATGGTTAAAATATTCTTTCATGACCGTATTTTCACTTTACATTAATGATATCCTATTCTAATTACTAGTTTTTATGTCTTGTACAATTCACTTTCCCTATTATTAAGAGAATATTTTATTTACCATATTTATGATGTGGGTTTCCCATAGTGGAATTTTAAATTATCAACCTCTATTTTCAAAGTGCAACATAAAATTGCGAGGATGCAATTTATTGAAGGTGGGGAGAGTATAACACCCCCTGATTTTATAGTATGTATCTTTTTAAATTTAATTTTTTCAACAAAATAGGTTTCACATAACACCAAGCTTAAATGAACAATGATGTATAATTAAATAACATTACATTATCATGACTGTTATAAATAGCTGTTAAATTGGAGGGAATGAATAGTATCAACCAAATTATAAAATTTATATGTTTTCTATAATGTTTTTAAAATTATCCAAATTATTTTATTGGCATAATATATGAATGAATCTAATTATACAAATTAAAAGGATATATATTTATAAAGACATTTTTACCGCATTTTAATGTAGAAATTATTTGAAAAATAAATTTTGACACTTTTATAAATTATATTGATCAAAATAAACTCGTTTTTTTAAAATATTAATGTCAAAATTATCATATGGTGAAATTATGGTATTTTTTCTAAAAATATTTATTTTCTAATGAATAGTGAAAAATAATAAATTTTATTAAACTGTCAATTTTTTTATAATAAAATCCTATTTATGACTTGAATTACATAATACCTATGAAATTATAAACGAAATTTTGGTATCTAATAAATGAAAATATAATATATTTATATCATGTAATAAGTAAATAGATTTTTTAAAAATGATAAATAAAGTATTGGTATTTTTGTGAGATGTAAATGTTTATTAACACATTTATAATCAAAATAATAATTTAAAATAAAATTTATTGCCAAAAAATAGATTTATAAGTTAGTATTTTGTTTTCTTATGATAATAATATAATTATATTATATCTTAATTAACTTTTGAAAGTGTCATTGAATCTGTTATAAATTTAAATTCTGTATTTCTCAAGTAAATGATGATTTTATTTTTAAAATTAAATTTTACATATTTATGTAATTTTTTTTATAATATTATCTATATTTATTAATTATAAATGGTAAAAAAGGTTATATTAATTGTGTTTATTTTTCAAAAATGCCTGAATTTTTATGAATAGTGAAATATGGTAATTTTTTGTATTAGATAAATACATGAATTATTGAGTCATGAATTATTTATCACTGATGCAGGAATCATTATTTTGAACTAAAATTCATATATTATTTTATTTATTAGCATTAATTAAAGCAATTCATATTCTTGAACCAAAATAATAAACAATTGAATAAAATTTTCAAAAAAACACCCCTCTCCCCCACTATAAATACCACCCCACACCACCCCTTTTCATCACACCTTAAATGATTTGAGGCCTATAAAATATCTACCCAATACTCTTTCAAGGACCCTCCCCAACATCAAAGATCCTTTTTACTCAACATAATCCCAAAACAAATCCCCTTAAAGAGGTTCTCAAGGATGACAATTCAAGAGGTAAAAATCCTTTTTTTTCTTTTTTTTCATTCCAATTTTTTTTCCATCCCTCACCTATACTATTCAAAGGACGTGATAAATAAATTATTATTTTTATAATATAATTATATCATGTTAGTGGAATATCCATCACCAAAATCCTTTATCTCTTTCTTTTATTCTATAAATGAAAACATCACCCTAGATGTGTCAATTTACCGACATCATGGACAATGCATTCACATTTTCCATTAACTCTTTCATGTATGGTAACAAAACAATTTATATAGTTAAAAAATTATAATATATGTATTATAGACTATTTATTATTCTATAACCATTTTCTGAACAATATTTTAATTAATAAAACAAAACTATTTTTCGATGATCGAAAAACAGCCCAAATAATCTAAATGGCTGTCACAAATGTCTTATCTAATGATTCATCATAACCCAAATTACCAAATGAATTATATAATCATTTAATATTTTTTATGTTCATTAATAACATTTAACTGCAATTCTCTAAATCAATTACCATTTTACATTTACATCCATACTCGTATACTAGTAAACTGGTCATGAAAATCAAGGAAACAAACGCTCTCGAATGAGAGAATTGTATCTTATAACTCATAAAAAAGAACATAAATGAACTTAATAAAATTATAATAACTATAATAAATTTATAAAAAGTTATTAATTGATTTATTAATTTAATTAATTTGATAATACAGGACATTAAGGTTTTGTTCAAAACACTTTCGGACATAAGTTATTGGTTTTCTTTACGAACCTTCATTTTCATTTGGGTTATGCTTTCAACCTCTAAACACAAATGTAATTATTAATTATTTTTATATAATTATAATAAATTTTTTGTATACATTACAAAAATTATTTATCCAGATCATTTCATCTTTCATTTTTGGGAATTACATGTTTTTCAAGGTTCCCTTCTCAATTATTCCTGATACGCATGCACAATTAAATTAAAAATATTAATTTATTACCCATTTTTAAGTACCATCCATAATATTATTTAATAGAGAATTATTTTTATAAAATCACTACCTTCATCATGAAAAAATATATCTATTCATTTTGGGTTTTATGCAAACAATCATGAAAAATACAAAAGAATTTTCCAAAAGTACTCTTCTTTGCAATGTAAAAATTGGAATTTCTATCAAGAATTCCTCAATTAATTTATTAGAGTATTTTCATATATTTAAACCCCTATGGTGAATATTATTCTATATTGAGATTGATATAAAATTATTTTTATATACAATATATTATTAAATGGTTTATGATCAGATTGATTGTGGATGTGATATCTTGATGCCATTCACCATACTACACAGAATGATTAGTGATTGTGTTTATAGATCGGGGAAAGTTATTTAAATTTAATTTTAATGTATTTTTTATGTTTAACCCCATTAATATGAATAATTAATTAGACATAGTATGTGTTGAGTGGGGGCCACTATATCTCCTCGATGCATTTGTAGGTCTCACAAGACATACTATATATGGTTTTATAAGAGGTTGTAGCCATTTATTAAGTTCTTAGAATAAAGCCTTGAAAGTAATAGATTATTTCCATGAATACTTGATAGTATCTTTATGATGTCCAAAATTATTCATTCCTTCATTATGATATTATTAATAGATAATTCAATTGATTATTTGACAATAATAATGTACATGGTTAAACATTATTCTCATGTGATTATTTATATGGAATTTATTTATTCAACTCTTATTATTTCTATATTATGGTGAATTTTATTTTAAAGTGCCATGAGTTTTTATCCATTGACCATTCCCTATTTTTTTATTATCTTCTGATAAATTACTTACCCTTACAGAGTATCTATGCTTACCTTATTCTTATGTTTTATTTTCCCCAGGATATGAAGATGTATATTATGAATGACCTGTAGGGATAATGTATGAATTATTGGTGGTTCTAATGTACATTATATGTTTTATTTCATTTAACGTTGAAATGTAATGTTCATGTATTTAGTCTAGCTTCAAAAACTACAAAACTATTCGATCCATCAGGATGGGACTTCCTTGTTTATTATACCAATGTCATAAATTAATGCACCAACTCTAGGAAACTTAGGTGACGGTCTTTACTCCATAACTAAATGGGATGATCTAGCTAGAAACTTCTTCACCCATTTATTTCAACCATCTAAATCAATATACATATAGGTAAACCTTCTATACTTTTTTCAATTTCAAGATGAATCTCTATATTTTGATTGGGAACGTTATAAATATATGCATATAAAATTCCCCCATCATGGTATAGAGCTATTTATACTTATAAAAAACATTATTTAAGGATTTTAATGTGGAAAAGGATGATCATTGACACTATAACTTGAGGATAATTAATGAATAAATCGACTTAAGCGAGCTACAACTTTTTGGATGAAATGGCGAGAAACAGTTTCTATTGGAAAAGGCAAGGGACACAAAAAAAGGCGTTCATGAAATCAACAATAATGATTGGATGGTGTAAAATATAAGTTCATTAATAAATTAAATGTACATTATGATGGTATATCAATAAAACACACAAGGTGCGCATATAGAAGATTAAAACTATGCGGATTACAATCATGGTAATAAATTTTAGGGTTGGAGACCACAACAACAATACAAACAAGCACTTTAACAAAAACTGAAAGTGTACCAACAATAATCACCGCAAGGGTCAAATGTTATGATCTAGGTCCATTTATTGGAAGAGACATTGGAAAAATTCATGACTGTATTCAGGGTTGTGCTCAAAGAAATAAAAGAAGAATTTTCAAACCAAAAGGCATCATTAAGGAATCTAGAGAATCAAGTTGGCCAAATGTATGATCATCATAGAGAGATACCTAGAGGAAAAATGCTAGTATTTCATAAAGTGTACCCACATAAAGATTTTAATGTTGTACATATTAGAACTAGGAAGCAAAAAAGTGGTATAGAATTTTTAAGAAAACAACCAATGAAAAGAATAGAATAGGAAGCTGAAAGTAGAAAATAACCAGTAGTTTAAGAAGAAGAAGAAGAAACACCTCATTATATGATAAGAATTACATTTCTAGAACAAATGGTGCATGTAAAGAACAACGTGCAGAAAGATAAATTTCTACAACACATTAAAAAAATTGTACATTAATATAATCTTTGTAGAGACTCTTGTGAACATGTTGGAATATGAAAAAAATCATGAAAGAGATGGTAACCAATAAGAATAATCTAGAGGATATTGTAACCATTCCACTCAAACAAGAGTGTTTGGTAGTGGAATTTAAGGACCTACCTAAGAAGAAAATTAATCCAGGTGGATTTTCAATTCTCATATTTATCATATCTAACAAATATGGAAAATATTAGTGTGAATTTTGTGCAAGTGTCAATATCATGTTGCACACAACATTCAAGATTTTGGGACTAGATGGACAGAATCCCTAGAGAGTAATATTTAAATTAGATGATTCAACAGTGAAACCCTGAAGTGGATTCATCGAAGGTATCCTAATTAAGGTTGAAAATTTAATCTTTCTCGCTAACTTCTAAGTTCTATATATGTAATAAGACAAAAATCCACTCATTCTAGGAAGTCCATTTTTAGCCATAGGGCATCTGATGATTGATGTTCAAGGTGGATAACTCTGTCTAAGAATTGGTATGGATCATATAAGTTTCATCATCCACATAGAAATGATTATCTATGGCATTCAAGAGAATAATGATTTTGAGGAAGTCAATACACTCAAAGTGGATGTGTAACGGAAATTGGAGAGGTATATGAGTTAAAAGAGGTTGTGAAAGAGGATTATTTAATGAAAAAGAATGAGACGCTAAAAACCAATATAGTTGACACCAAAGGAGATACTGAATCGATTACATTAGAGAAAATACAATAGGTATGGATGGTATATTAACTTCCATTTATTTTATCCGGACTGATAAAAAATGGTGGATTAGAATAATGGAGATCAAGAAAGAACTTCTATATAGAAGAATTAATTTATTAGTTGAAGAAGGATAAGGAATGACCTACATGGATAAAAAAATTGCGACCATTTATAAACCCTAAACAGGTACAAAATTTTCAATCATCCATCACGTGATATGATGAAAAAGGTAGTAAGGTCAAGCCAATGATAGTAAACAAAATATCTTAGAGGAGGAAACCCAAGTGTTTTGTTTTTATTTATTTTCATTTTTAGGCCTGTATTTTATCACTCCAAATATTTCAAAATTAATTGATAGAGAAATTTTCATCCACATATTTGTTTTAATAATTCATGTCCATCAAGACCCATGCAGGAAACAAGCCTTGGGAATCAAAATAAAAGAGGTAAAAAAAATTACACATTCTTATGGGCATTTCACATCATCAAAATATGTAGGAAAAACCTGTATAACCAAACATCAAACAAGAAATTTCAACAAGAGTAACAGCTTGACTTTTTAAATTTTCTTATATATTACACATACGTAATTAGAGTTTTTAACTTCCAATTCTTTACCTCACATTTGATTATTTATTTAATTAACTAAACTAGGAGACATAACAAAATACGATGAATACCATTCCATGAATTAAAAAATATTTTTCAACAAATTTTAATGATAAAAATTGAAAAATAAATTAGTAATTAAAAGCATGTGAATTGGGATTTTAAAAATTAGGGTTTATCAGTGCATGTTTATCAATGTAAATGAATTTTTTTGGTGATTTTCCCATTTTTTTAATTATTAATATTTTCTTTAATTTATTTAATTATTCATTTTCATTACCATACGTAGTTTTCTCAATTGTTCTTCTCATTCATTATAAATCCACTAAACTAATATTTTACATTCTTTATTTCATATATTTCTTGAATAACTCAGGAATGATTTCTACTTCAAATTTTATTCATCATATCAATGATATAATTGAGGACAATCATTTTTAAAATGATCGAGGCATTCTTTTTTAGACCTTAACCTAATACCAACTGTGTAGTAATTCTTTTTAAGACCGTAGAATAAATTAATAGACTTGTTATGAAATAAACTGTGTAACAAACCTATATTATCCATTCCTACCTTCCTATAAATATTTTTCATGATTATCAAATATAATACATGGGGAAAACTGGTGGAAGGGGTGGAATGTTTTTATTGAAAAAGAGTTGGGGAAATTTCATGGGATTTGGGGAAGCTAAATTCAATTTATTTATTTCACACCCTATTAAAAAAAGAAAAAGAAAAGATTTTTTTGTGTCTAGGGAAATTCAAGCATCACCATTTACATAACTGATGATCTTGTTATAACTTTTAAAAATAGTGTTGTGATGATATCATTAGGGGTTATGTGGTAGAAATGATAATTTTCCCAGACAAAAATTCATAAAAATAAAATAAAAAAGTAATAAAATATTGTGTTTCATTTATTTCATTTCATCTATTTATAATCATATTTTGAGATATTGAGAAAAGAGGAGACTTTCATTAAGGTGATCTAATTATCATGAAATGTAATTTAGTATTAAACCTCTTTTATAAGACAATAATTATTTACATTATTTATCTACCTGTCCTAAGCCTTAGATTCATGTGATCCCAAAATTGTAAAGCCATCATGATTGACTGTGATTCTTTCTTTACAGGGTGGAGATGTTAGATGTATTACAAGCCCATGGTATGTTACATGTTCTTGAGGTATGTGGATCACTCTACTCATTCGTATCGTGATAATGAGATGAAAATTTCAAATTAAGGTAAATTGAAATTGGAAGGCATATTAATAATGAATTGAAAAATAAAAATGGTTGAATGAAAAGGATTGGTTATTTTAAAAGAGGAATAGTAAATTACAAGGTTGATTTGTATTCTTTGAAAATTGAGCCATTGATAAAATTTTCATGTGTGATGCTTGAACATTTAACTAACCATTTGATCAATTTCTATTATGAAAATTGAATTTTAATCATGGTATGGAGAACATTATTTGTACTATATTAAGATTCCATCCTTGATGTCAAGTATGACTTCAAGTGTGGGGGAATTTGATATCACTATTTCATGATTTTATTTTTTGTTATTTTAATGTATTAATTTACGTATTAAAATGATTAATATTTTAAATTTTGTAATGTATTGATTTTTTTTGTTCCTTATGGTTGGATACAAGTTATCATTGATAAGGTGGCATGACACATGATTTTTGAGGATACAACAGAGCTAGAAAATGGAGTAGACCAATTTACACCTGTTTATTGTATTTACATGACGTGAGTTTTTTTAGGATGAATTTTTGGAAGAGATAGACTAAAATTCAGGATTGATGTAAATTAAAATATTACACATCATGTAAATTATCAAGAAATATTTAAAACAACCAGATTTTAGTGTGTCTCAATTTTCATCAAATCTTCAATAAGAGACCCACCTTGAACCACCTTTGGTGATATTCATAATGATCCTCATCAATACTGAAGCTCGTATTGGGACTTATAAAAGTATTCCTAGACTAATACTATTAAAAAGATCCAGAAAACTAGTTTTTGGAGTGAGAAGATGTGTTGTTCAAGGCACTCCCAGAGTGAGGGTTTCGGGTGCAGCAGAAGCCTGGTTAGGTCGGCACCCAACTTTGATTTTTACCATGACAAATGATTATTCTGAGATCAATATGATGATGAACTCCAGTCTCCATGGAATATTATCATATATTTATATCAAAAAGGAAGAATCATTAAACCTTTATAAAGGATCTTACACATCATGTTTATAGTTAATTAAATTAATTTCATAAATAAATTAATTCATAGATCTTCGTTATTTTCTTCGTTGATGATGTTGATCATCTAGAATGACCTTTTTGGATTATATTGTTGCACTTTCACAGATCCAAACTAGAACCCCTCTAGCGGTGATCCACACATGCTATGAAGGCCTCTGATTGACACAACTCTTTTTCTGGGTGCTAGTATGGTGAAGCTAGTGTCTTGTGTCAGTCATTATTGATCTCTTGTTCTTCATCCTTGAAGAAAATATCTTTTAATTGATAGGGGTGGGAAGAGGAATCAAGAGAGAAATTGTTTCTCTCAACAATTCTCAATTCACAGGGTGTGTGGTTCGGTACATGTCACAATAGATGTATGTGTCTATTTATTGACAAGGGGCTTAAGTTACAATATTTAATTGTGTAACATCAATTAAATACAATCATAACCTTAAATAAATTCCATGCTATTAATAATAATACCACATAATTATTTATGGTTCACCAACTTATAAAAAATGGAATTATAAATAAAATTCCACATCACAAAATAATATCAGCGTTATTTTAATTTTTTCCAACTTGTTAAATAATTATTTATCATCTGGAAAATAATTATTTTACTTCTTGACCAGCCATGATACTCTTAAACTCTACTTAGATTTATTGAATAGATGAATAACCTAATAAATAATTTATTCTCTTAAATAAATATATTATTTACAAACTAGTAATGAAGTATTAATTAAATTTTCAATAAAATAAATAAATATATTTTACCTACAATCCGGTGAATAAATATTTATTTAATTTATGTAATAATTTTAACCTGAATAAAAAAATTCCATTATCTTGAATGTAATATTTGTTCATTAATTTCAAATATATTTTAAAAACTCTAGGATTGTTTCTCATTGTAATTCAGTGGGTTTGCCTAAAGTACAAGAGTACTATATAGCAATGGTTCAAGGAACCCAAAAGAAAGAACATAAATTTGCAACAACGACATACACATATGAATCATCACTATGTAATATAATCCATTTCTTGCAATATCTCATCAAGAAGGTTTCATGATAGTCTCATCGTTACACCATGGCCATGGAATTTCGCGCAACTGTTCTATTTCAATCAAAGGGACGTGATATCAACTTCCATAAATAGAAGGGAAAAATCTTTCTTTGACTTATCCATTGAAGACATGCCACTCTTGACACACCAAGTATACCCTATATCCCGCTAACTATCTGCATGAAGGTTTTGGCCGATAAATCAAAGTGCGCGAGTTGTGAAATGTTTTAATGATAATATTAAAGTCTAATGATCATTACACATGCTCAAAGATAAAAATATCTAATGACACCAAGACATGTCGAATTCATTCTGGCGAGTTAGTTCTCAGAATATTTTTTCTTCGAGATTACCATGTGTGAACTTCTGGAGAGGAATTCTCATCTACTGATGAGTACTCACACCTGACGGTCAACATGATATGTTTCCCACTATAAAATTTCATCCCACCATAGAACTATATTTAAGAATATTGTGATAGAATTTCAAGGTTCTCATCATAGCGGGGAACTACCATGACCTTATCAATGAAACAAATACTCTAGGACATTATTAAATCATAGTCATGCAATAAAATGATCAATATATAAAAATAGGTTTAATATTTAAATACATTAAATTTACATGTAATAAAAGTACAAATAGTGGGTTCTTGGACACCAACTCTTAAAAACTCTAACTTAGACTGGAGACAAACTGCATACGAATTTCATTCATCTATACCTCACATGGTGATCATGTTTTTGCTAAGTTAAGGATTTAGTCAAGGGGTCCACCATGTTGTCTTCTGTGGAAATACTACTCACTACAACTTCCCCTCTCTGATAAACACCCCTCAAGATATGATACTTATGAAGTATGTGCTTCATCTGCTGATGTGACCTTTTCTCTTTTGCGAGATCGACTGCTGCAATAGTATCATAATACATTGGGATGGGATATTTACTACTTGGTATCACATCCAGATCCTAGACGAAGCTTCACATCCAAACTGCTTCTTTGGTGGCCTCAGAAGCTGTGATATACTTAGTCTCTTCTATAGAATCCATGACCACACTCTACTTTGAGCTCTTCCAGCTCACTTCACCTCCATTCAAAGTGAATAGGTATCCCGTTTTTGACTTCATGTCATCGTGATTTGTCTGGAAACTAGCATTTGCATATCCTCTGATGACTAGTTCCTCATCTCCTCCATAAACCAAGAACATATTTTTAGTACACCTCATATACTTTTGGATAGTCTTGACTACCATCCAATGGCGGTCAACTGGGTCATCTGGATATCTTCCTACAACACTCAATGCACATGTGACATCCATCCTAGTAAAAAGCATGGCATACATGACTGACCCAATCGTTGAATTGTATGGAGTCCCTGCCATTATCTTTATTTCCTCATGTGCATGAGAACGCATTTTTTTTAGAAATATAAATGCCATGTGATGTTTTAAGTAATCCCCTCTTACAATGTTCAATACTAAATCTCTTCAGTATCTAATCAATGGTTGTAATTTGACATAGGCCCAAATATCTCTTGGATCTATCATGATGGATCTTGATCCAAAAAATATATGCTGCCTCTCTCATGTTTAAACATGTTTTTCAGGAGGATAAGCGTAAGAATGCATTATAAAATAGTCCATTTATTGTTGGATGAATATATTTATTACCTATATTATTTAAACATAAATAAAGTTTCTATTTGGTTATACTTTCATAATAAAATGTCTTTATATTATTTAAATCTTTTATGTAATTACATGTGTTTCCTCTGCCTTACTTATAAATGGGAACCTCCAATCCTCTCTTATTCAAAAAATTTAGCCTTAATGATTAGAAAATACCTAACCCTAAACCTTATTAATTCTTTAACTTCTTTCTAGATCACATTTTACTCTCTTATAACTAGTATTTCAAGGATTAATAGGTATGCCAAAGAATGTGTCTCAAAGAAGAGGTATAAATATTAATTGATAACATTTATTTTTATTTCATGTTTATCCTTCTCTGGAACTATTGTATCCATCATAACATAATTAATAAACTTTCATAAATATAATTTTATGTCATTATGATGATAAAAGAACAATATTTCCACCACATTTCCATCAAATGGGAAATTGAACTATTACTTATGTGTACATGTAGACAACTGCTTCCATGTAGCGATATGATTCATCTTCCATAACCACCTCAAATTTATGTATATAATGATGGATTAAAAAATATAAAATATTTATGACATAATAATTATTTTATAATAATAAAATATTACTTATTTTCATTTCTTTGGTCCATTAGAAAATGACGACAATATCCATGCATACGTACAGACTACCATATGCATGAATTGTGTTATTAATTTTTCTATCCTTTACTATTAAAAATGATTATAAAAAATTATATATTGAATATATATGATATTTATATCACTATTAAATTTATTTATTTTTTTATCCATGATCAAGATTCAAGGACCATAACAACCAAATAGAAACATACATGAAAAACGAAGTAGTTGTCACCCATAAGAGTGATTTTAATAAATAATAGATAATAAATGGATTATAAGAAGTTATGAATAAAACATATATGGTATTATAAGTAATAATAAAATTCTATTATAGAATTATAATAAATTTACATTTACTATATATGGGGTTAATGTTCTTACAAATAACATCAGGATTGAGGTTTGGTTTTATGTTACAATCTCACATTTTTACAAGAAAATTTATACTTAACAATTTTTAGGATGAAATTAATGATCTACCACTGAAAAATATTATTTATTTTCTTATCATATTATAATTTTATTAAATCACATGTTTTTATTTCATTTTCATCTGTGTAAGTACTCAAAGGTTAAAAAGAATGTTTTTTAAGGAAATAAATGTTTTTCTATTCAGTCAAGAATAATTTCTTCCATGTCTATATTTTATTTTAAATATTATCATGAATATTATTTTTCTATTATCAAATGATTTATTAAATTTATCTTTACCCCAGGTTTACTTTTTACCAAATGGTATAAAATTAATATTCTTGTTGGTTTTCATATGAGGTACTGATTATTAAGATGTGAATGAAATCATTGTTTTAATTCACACTATTGGAACATATTTTCCTACTATTAGGAATAATATTTTATTTAATGCTTCCATTATAAGATTCTATGGATAATTTCAAATACAAATTTTCTCATTAATATTTTGTTATTATTTATGTTTAAATAATTGATTTCAAAATGAAAACTGTATTATCTTTGAGAAATATTTTAGTGTTCTTTTAAAGTAATTTTACATATATGATAACATCCTTTGAAGTTACATATGCTGCACTAGGGATATAGTCATATTATATTGCCATTATTATTTCTCATGATGGTTTATGATTATAATGATGAAATATTGATGTAACATATTTTCTTTTTTACATGTTAATATATGGTGAAATTACATTTTTTTTGATCATGTGGAATAAGTATGAATGAATTATGATTATAAGATGAGTGTATCCGTTAGATACCATGCAGTGGGTAATGATTAATGTTTTATGAGCTTAAAGGGTACATAAGAGGTTATCCAATCCCAACAAGAGTAAATGTAAGGTTGTCCCAAGCCCAAATAATATAAATGGGGGATTTTTCCAATCCTAATATGTGATGAATGTCTTGGTGTATTGAATTGACATAAAATTTCTTTTATTATTATTATTAAATAATTTATTCCACTCTTTTATGAAATGATATTTTTAAAATTTTATTCTTTAATAGATCATATTATTTTTTCCTTTTTTATTCTTTCCTTATGAATACCTAATATTATTCCATAACTCGTGATTATAATCTATGAATTGCTGGGTATCATTTCCAAATGTTAATATCATGTTCTTATATCCTTATACTAATGTTATGATTAAATATTATCATTAATTGATATCTCAATTGTTTACTCTTAATGATAATGTAACTTAAAATTTTAATATATTTCCTTTTCCATAGGATATGAACAATGGTTTAATGTATGATATTTATAATAATGTTTCTAGTCGTTAATAACTTAGTGAGATATGATTTAGATTAATTATGTACTAGTTGGTTATATATCAAAGGTTTGAGTGACACTAAAACTGTATGGTTC
This sequence comes from Viscum album, assembly GCA_963277665.1. Taxonomy (NCBI): domain Eukaryota; kingdom Viridiplantae; phylum Streptophyta; class Magnoliopsida; order Santalales; family Viscaceae; genus Viscum; species Viscum album. Next base: position 392,153,165 of record OY728151.1, on the reverse strand, counting down.
TAGAACGGATCATAATTATATATAATGAATATTCATAAAATAATATTTAATATTTATGTATATAATGGTTGGGTGTAACATCCCATTAGTATTTTTAGTTACTCAATTGTTCATGCTATGTTTATCATCCTTTTTTTGGTGTATTTGAAATATTCTAGAGGATAGAGAGCCATTGATGGGGAAAATGACCTAATGTTCTGGGATGTGAATTGCTTATGATTTATGTAGTCTAGATATAAATTTTTTAATATATTTGAGGATTTCTCCCAATGTTTGGAGAACATCCTAGGAACTTGGGTGTTTTTTACTAATAATTAGATTGTTTTCTATCTATTAAGATATTACATGCCTCGTGAAGGGATTACACACCATATAATGGTTACCAGGAAGAATCTATGAATGTGGTAAATGTGGTAAATTTTATATGCTGTGTATTTTTTTTGTTGTGTAATGGAAAAATAGTGTTTTTATAAAAAGGTAACATGTTTTTTTAGTTATTTCACCCTTTGTGGAATTCAAATTATGTAATGGGATTACACACCATTTAAATACTATGGTTTATGATTTTACGGAACTCTACAAGGATTTATTATTTCATTATTAATGTATCCTCCCTATCTCAACCTATATCCCCCCATTTGTGATTTTGGAGTTCTATGCTCTTTTTGGATCATTTGTTCGGTGATTGATCATCATTGCAGTTCTAGTTCACCTCTCTAGGTAAGTGTTCCTTCTAGTTATCCATTACATTGGATATGGATACTATTTTGGAAATTTTTTTGGTTTAGATTCATGGTCATATAGTGTTTTCTATCAATCCATTTTTGTTTCTTAGTGTTCCTTTTATTTTGATGGATGATTTTTGGTTTCCAATCATCGTTTCCAAATGTTGCTAGCTTTATACCATTTTGAGTAGTTATTTTAATAATGTGGGTAGAATCTATGAGTTTATTATTATTCCTGGTAAATTATCTATGTTTTTTCATTGAATATAATTAATTTTTTGATTCAAGGTATTGCGTACAAAGTTGATTTTTTAAATGGTATTTCATTAAAAAAAATTATATTCTGATTTGGAATCTGGGTTTTCAAGTATCGAAGAAATTTTTCATGAATTTTAAAAATGTATTATAAATTGTTAGAATTTTGGAATTTAATTTGAAAATATTTTCACTTTGGAAATCATGGTTGCATTAAGAAATAGACAGAGGAAACCTTTTTTTATGGGTCCCAACTAATGGTTGTTTTGTTAATATTGACAGTCTGTGGTAGGATTCTATATCTTTTGGAGTGAATGTCTGAACTAGTTTTGGACTCTATTGATCTATAGTATGTAGTTTCACATATTATAGAGCCCAAATGGTAGTATTATTGGTCATTTAATTATTTTTATCACATTATTATTTTTATCATGGATTTTTGATCATATTTTTTCATATGAGGTTGTTTCACATGGATTCTCGTAATGGTATTTTATGGATATGTGATTACCTTTTTACATTATGATGTGTGGATATGATTTATTCTTTTATCACTTCTACTTTTCATATTTATGGATTTAGAATATGAATGTATTTTATGGAAAATAAAAGGGAAAATGTTTTATAAATGGGTTTGGATTGATTAAAATTATTTTTAAAACTATTTTTTTTTAAAATCCAAATATATTCTATTTTTGATATTAGACCATGTGTAGACTATGTAGTGGTATCCTACTTTACATTATGATCACACCATATATTTTCCATTGGTTGGATGTAGATGTTTTTTTTACTAGATTTAGGTAATGGGATTTGAATCTTTTAGGATATTGGATTCTCCTTTTGTGGCTTCCTTTAGTTCAGGGTGGTTTAGAGGTTACAGTTAGTCACATGAAGACTTGTTGGTCATTAATTATTCATAAATTATGGTTTATCCCATTGTATTAGTTTTATGGATATGGTTATATCTTTTTCCTCACCATTGTATACTATTTTTTTGTCTTTTTTGGTTATATTCAGAACTTGTTCTATTGTATATGTTTTTTCCTCACCATGTGATGGCTGGATCAGTTGCATGGTTTGGTTGGATCAGGTTGGTTTGTTACAATTTGGTATCTGGGAAAAGGCTCATCTTAATGTGTGTTAGTAATTCTTGATTATGTTCTATTTCATGGGTATATAAAATTTAGTACAATCATAATTCAGATAGTGAGTATATAAAAGGTGAATTTCCATATCACTTATATGACTGAACTTGACTTACCATGGTTATTAGTGACTTTTTTCCAGTTCGATACTTTGGGTTTGAGGTCATTTCAATAGAATATATGATAATATTATCGAATTTGAAACCACTATAAATATGGTCTATACCCATGGGGCTATACCCAGAGGTCAAAATAACCATTGGTATAGACTAGCATAAACCAACGGTTTGGCCTAGCTATGGGAATTGGATATTTATATGAATAATATCCCAATAGTTTTTAAAAAAATGTTTGGATATATTATATCTATAACAATGTTTTTTTAAAACCATTAAAATATATCTTCCATAAATATCCAAACTTCAGTACCCCCCTCCCCTCATCCAGTTCAAATCCCAAGCCCCCTGATCCCAAGAAATAGCAACATTCCATTGTCTTCTTAAATGACCGCATCTGAATCTCCTACCTACCATTTAATACTAATTAAAATCTCCATAATCCCTAATATTAGTGACATTCCATTTTGATTTCAATCTTCCATGTGAGTATCTCTCGTCACTTCTTGATTTTTTTATTGCTCTTTTATATTAGGGTTCCAAATCATCTATGTATTAGATATAACCATCCATTTTTATATTTTTTTTCTATATATAAGCTTATTATTATGGGAATTTAATTTATTTTCATCTTGTGGTATTATTTAGGCTTCTTTGTATTTGTTTCAATTATGTTTGGAAAGTTCTAGACCTTCTTATTAGTATTCCTTTAGTGCAGTTTCATTGTATTTTATTTTTTATTTCATTATAAGCACATCTTTCTATGAGTACAGTGGCGATGATAGAATTTTTGTTCAAGATTTCTTGGGAAAGGGTATTACTCCAACTTCCATACTGAGGTATTAGATTAATAAAGTCTAATATATATTATGTTTGTGAGATTCTATGATTAGTGTTAGGGAACATTTTTTTGAGGGATTAGTGTAAGAAATATTTTTGTTTGAATGTTGTGTCCTATTAGACTTCCCATTTTTAGACTTGATGAACGGATTTCATTTTTTCATTATTTTATTTTTTGTACTCCTTTAATGTCTTATTTTATCCATTATTGTTCTTAATCCCACCTTCATGACCCATTTTGATATTCTTATTAGGATAATGATTTCTAATAATATATTAATAATTGATTTTGGTGAGTAGTTATATGATGGATGAGATATGTTACATTCTGATGATTTTTTATGGATGTTATGTTTTCTATATTAAGGTAATCTCATAGGTTAGTTGTAAATTCTATAAAATTATTTTCTAAACTTAGGTTAGGAGTCTATTAACCTCAACAATATATCTAATGTTATTTTAATGATATTTGGTTCATAATTTTTATTATTTATATATTACATACAATATGTGAATTATGATACATTATTTCAATAGGTATAAATCTTACCTTTTGATGCTAGGTTGTTCTGTTTTTATGGGTAGTTGAGTAGAAAAATTTTGGAGATTCGTTAACCTAAGCATAATTTTTGAGATAGTATTAGATAATGGAATAAACTTGTGAATTTCATAATGGTAACATGATATTTTATTTAACATGAGATCATCTAAATATGGTATTTATTCACTTTATTATCTCAACTTTATGAATTTGATCATGGATGATTTAAAAAACTAGACTAAACAAATGGGAGAAATACTAAATTAAACTAAACCGAACTAAAAAAATGGGAACAAAACCATCATGAATGGAAATTATTTAGACCAATACAATCCAAAATAATCTATGTTGACATTACCTAAATCAACCAAACTCTAATGGGATGAAATGGATCAAATTAACTCTTGACAAACTAGAACCAAATTTACTTGAATGACCTGACATAAAAAATATAACCAAACAAAACTAAATAAAAGTGAAATGTAAAATGAATACTTAATTAAAAACTAAATAAAATAAATTTAAATGAATTGGTCTGACCCTAAAAAATTTGAGTTATACTAATCCAACCAAACTAGGCTCGAAAGTAAATTAAATGAAACAATAAATGATTTCCACACTAAAACCTAACCAAAACAAAAAATCATATCTATATAATAATCAAACCTACTCAACCAAACCAATTGAATCAAAATGAAATGACTTTATCCAACCCAATTAGACATGAGTAGACATAAAATACACTAAACTACATCAAATTCATCTAAAATAAAAATAATTGGACTAAAATGAACCTTAATAAAATAAATTCTATAGTAATGATAAAAAATGAACTGTCTTGAACAATATTAAATAATCCCCTTATAGGCATGAACTGACACAAACCAAATAAAAACCAAACCCAAAAAAAATCAACCAAAACTAAACTAATTATAAATGGAATTAAATGACCAAAACATTTATGAATCAAATATAAAACATATAACGTAATAAAATAAATGTGTTGAATTATCTCAACCCAACACAAAACAATCTTATCAAACCAAAAATAAACTAACCCAAAGAAAACAAAAAATAATTAACTAACTAGAACATAAATAAATTAAATTGAATAAATAAAAATTGAATATAATTTAATTCAATTTATTGAAACCAAATACAACTAACCCAAATGATAAATTATAGATTTAAAAAAATCTAACCTGACAAACAAAACAAATTAAAAACTATTTGAACTACACCAATCCAAAATGTCCCAACTTGAATATAACAATGTTTTACGGAATTGAACAAAACCATATCAAACAAGACCAAAACAAAACAAATATAATTTATATGAACCAAAGTAAAGAGAGTAGATTCGAACCAAACAATCCTTCTTCAAATCAGACTATCCAAATTGAAACAAATGAAATTCAACCAAACCATTTGCACATGAACTAAATATACACAACCCCAACTGATATGCATTACAACATGGAATATGGTTAACTATATGTAGTAATCTTTTAAATAATCATTTATTTAATAATAATAACATAGTTAAAATGTGAATCGAATAAGTGGAAAAAAATTGAAATTATAAAAACATTTTTTGGTAGTGTTATGTATAATTATTACTCATTGATATAATTTAATTCAATATCATGGTATTATATTTATAGTATTTTATTAGATATATATATATATATATATTATTTTTTCCTTGTATATTATGATTCTCATATAGAATAGTGTACTAGTTCTGGTTTCATATAAGGTGAACAATTATCATCTCGTAATTTTTAGTTAAACATCATTCTGATTTAATTTCTTTTAAGACATGAAATATAATATATTTTATTGAATGGATAGAAGTTGGATGCCTAAAACAAATTTGATCTTAAGTTATTTTCAAAACATGTTGGACAAATTTTTAGTTTTGTCATTTAATAATGCTACAGATAGTGGTCACATACAATTCCCATGTTATAATTATGTAGTAAGGCCTTGGTTGAGTCGTGAAGAAGTTAGGTACCATATAACCAAATATGGTTTATAAAAACTTCTATTTTTGGTATCATAATGGGGAGAAAATTAAATATCAAAATTCTCATGATCCAATAGAGGTGAATGGATTGTAGAATTTATTTGATGATGTGTTTTAATTTATTCATCATCATGAGACAAAAAGGGTTCCAACCAAAGAATACTTTGATTCAATCACACATGATTCATGTAATGAAAACAATGATCTTGGTAAGGTGAAAATATTGAATGATGATTCCATGAAACAAATATAGCAGTACAGTTGTAAAATAAAAACATTAGAATTTATATTCTGACAGATTCATGGAAAACATTATATGTTATTTATAATAATTCAATCAATTACATTCTTACATCACTAAATGAATTACTTCTAGATGACACAAAAATTTCCTCAAACCATTATTTGGAATGTATGTTAGTTGAAGAAATTGGATATTCAAAAATCAAAGATCTTTCCTAGATGAAAGATTTCACCTCATTCTAGGAGGAAACCGCTTGACAAAATGACTGTATAAAATGTGTCACATCCCGATGGAAGCCAATAGATAAAGGAATGCCACACCATGTTCCACAAAATGTAATTTGGACCATTTCACTTATCATTAGACTCAAAATAATTTCATGTATGATGAAATATAGAGAAAAATGTTATGGCATGATACTGAGAGAAAGAAAGATAATTATGAGTTGGTTTACCCTACAGATGGATTTACATGGAAGAAATTTGATACTCGATGTCCGAATTTTGTAGATGACATGTGTAATGTGAGTTTTGGTCTTTCATGTGATAGTGATAATCTGTTGGAGAAAATTTTTACATCACACAACAAATGGCCAGTTTTCATACACACTTACAACCTTCTTGCATGGATGTGTGTGAAAAAAACTTTCACGTAAAAATTTAATTTCATATCTTGACCTTCTAATCCAAACTGTTTTATAGGTTTATACATGAAACCATTAAAAAAAGAGTTGAAACATCTTTGGAATGTTAGTGTGTGCACATACAATGCTTGTTTTAAAGACATGTTTCCTATGTGTGTTGCACTTATGTTGATGATCATGGATTTTCCTACTTATGCAATGATGTCTATATTGAGAACATTGAAATTTGAAAATAATATATGTGAAATGATTATTTAAATACTTCTAAATGTAAATGGAAAGGAAAAAAGGTGATTTATGATCTCAACATGATTTGGTTGATTGGTGGAATAGAATAGAATTTCATCTTATATGTATAAGTGAAAAAAATGTCATGTTCTATGCATTTCTTATGTGGTGACACCAGTAGAAAAAATTTTTTTGGAAGTAATAGATACTAATAAAGTTAAAAATGGATATTCAATAAGATATCAAAACAATTCAATAGTAGAGACTTGAAGTTGAAATCATTAAAGACTCAGTATTATCACATCCTTCTTTATGAAATGATTCTAATAGAAATTCAGCATCTTCTATCTGAAAACATAAGTGTGTTATTTATTCATTTGTGCCATTTTTTATAGATCATTGTAAAAAAAAGTTTTAAAACTATTTCATATAAAAGACATTGGTAGAGGAACCATTAAACTTGTGTGAGTTACAAAAATATTTACTCCATCATTTTTCACATGCATGCTACATCTAAATTTACATATTCTAATATAAATACTTCTCAAAGGACCTGTTACTTTTCGTTGGATGTATCCTACTGAAAACATAAGTACACATTGACATATTATGTCTAAAACAGGACTCATCCTAAATGTTCTATCATGAATGGTTACTCTGATCAATAATGTATGGATTTCTATTCGATGTATTTGTATAATCTGACTATGATGTAGTACAGAAAAATGAGAAATGAAGAATATTAATTTTTTAAAATTAAATCAATTATTTTAGTTGTTTCCCTAACAGGGGGAATTCTGGGATCATATATATTGAACACATTAAGTCCCAAATAGTGGGAGATGAAACATTTCATAGTTTTTTTTAACTATGATTGGTTCGGTGACTGGATCAAGTGAGTTAATTGAACATGTATATATTAACTCATCTCATGTAATTTTACATATATATTAAAATATTTTTATTTTTTGGTAGGGAACATATACAAGTCAAAACTATAAAGCATCCTTCTTTATATATGAGAAAGAGGGATAATTTTAGTAGAAATGATTATTCTTCTTAGTTGAAATTGAAGGTACAAATATTTATCTATTAAATTAATAAAATAAATATTTAATTAACTTTAATATTCATTTATACTTTAGTCATTCAATTTTCCTCCTGATTCTATCTCTGAGGAAATAAATGCTTTGACTTTTCGTCTGAATTCTATTGTCTGTGAATGCAATTCAATTATGATCAATGAGTACAAATTTTTTTATCACTTAATGAACAATGAACATAAGTACACAACATGATGTTGTTATGGTTACTCAAATAATTGGTTTTTATTCTAGAACATTAGATTTTAGACCACTATTTGAAAATGTATCTTATTATGGATACATTGATAAAATACTAATATTAAATAATTAATCTCTTGGTTGAGTCACTATAATGAAATGAAAGTGGTCTGATTCGATGGTGATGAATGGATTTTTTTTTTATTATAGATTTTGAGTTATTGGAATGTCTCACACTCTTGCTAAAGATGAACAATGTGTATTGGCCTCAATGGAGAAAAAATAATTTTTGTAAGTGAATGGTCATTTTTGAACTGAATATGGTGTCATTATTGAAGTAATCCCTAGAAATATTTTGGATAATGGAATTGACACCATCCCTGGTACCATTGGAACCAATCCATTTGTTACATATGATGACAATAATAGTTAAATTATTATAGTTCATTGTTAACCAGATGTTCTGGTGGATGATATATAGAATCATCCATATGTGTTCTTGGTTCTTTTGGTTTACCTCAAATTGGGTTTTTTTATGTTGGTTATATTCAAATTGATTTCTATATATTATAAATATTTTGTATCCAAATTACACTTTATGTTCATTTTCAATATTTACTAGTTGTAGTGTGCATTGAATTTCATTTCCTAATATTGAATTGAACTGTATTCAAGCCTACCAAACCTGACAAAACTGAATTAATTAAATTGGAACAAAAAAATGATGAATTTAATTAGACATATTAATCTAATTGACAATAAACTAAACGCCAATGAAAATAATGGCATAACGGAATAAACTGAAAAAATGACCTTACCCAAAATATAAACCAAATGACCTAAGATAAATAAAAATGAAAAAATGATCTAATAAATTAAAAAAATGTAACAAATAACCCAAGACAAATAAAAATGGATAAATTACCTAGTTAATTTTCTAGAATGAACCAAATGGACAAACCAAAATTTAAATGGTTAAAATTTGAAATAGAATAATAAAATATCATACCCTTGATAAACATTCTAATATGAATGTATTGATTTTCCATGACATGTCTATTTTTTGATATTCTTCCCACAAAATATAATGATTTCTATATCATTACATATCATGTACTTGTTTTGACAATTTTTATTCCTTAATTAAGTCATATATCTTCTTCTTTATAGTTTGTGTTGGACATTAGTTATCGATTTATAATTAATTCCATATTTTTTTTGAAATGTATAAAAATAAAAACATTGAGGAGATATGAAAAAAAAGGATGGAAGAAAACAATCACCGAATTACTATCATAGGAATCCCTACATTAGTGCCCATTGTGAGTATTTTATTTCATATATATATATATATCATATAATTTCATGTTATTACTTTTGTTTTTAACGTTTAATAGGGATCTTCCACCTAGGTGGAAGTTATTCTCTAACCATCCTATTGGTTATAATCCTCTGGTTGACTATATTAAGGGGAGGTACTAGAGAAAGGTGCTCCACTCCGCATACCTGATCACGCCATGTCCTCCCCCAAAGAATTCCACCTACCACATATTTCTATCCTGCAGTTTTTTTAGATACACAGAATATTTAGGCCACCCATGTTTTCATCACTATTTTCATATGATCCTCTTTACTTATCATTCCCTTTATCGGATGATGATTTCTACTCCTCATCCATATTATTCATTTCCAAATCCAACTATGCCATATTAAATTCCTTTTAATTCCTTCTCCCCAATATTCTACATTCCTACATCTTCAACTCATGCTCCAAATCATTTGTAGACTCATTGAATAAACAATAAACCACTCTATCTTTACAAGGTTATTTTCATTCAGTGCTTATGGATCTTGTAGCTCCCACTGATAAGACTTCCTTGTGTATATTTATAGAATCCTAATAAATTTTTTTATAATAATTTAATTCATTAAATGATGTATTGATATGATATTTTTTTTCTTCTTTTAGACATGGATATTTTGATATGAGGAATGGGTGTACATGAATGCATATGGTGTGAAACCAAACCACACAGCTAATTGTGGAGTATAATTAAGACAACAAAATGATTGAAAAAAGGGGTAGGAATGTTGGAGTTTTTTAGCGATGCTTTCCAAATCTCTAACATCATTCCCATCAAACCGCTCTCTTGGAGATACATTCCTAATGAAGTAAAGGATAATGCTTGGGCATAAATATGGTTAAAAAAATTCATTATATATAATTCTATATTTGTATTATATTTATATAAATTAATATTTTGGTGGCAGATTTGTTTTAATCTTACTAATGGTGAGGATACAAGGAAAACATGGCCCATAGAATTAGTTTTGATATGGAGAGAATACAAGAATGTGATGTATAATATATAGTATGCTAGAGTTGGTATGGATTTAGAGGCCATTCCAATCCTGAATGACGATCTAGTATATTATTATAGGGAGATTATTTCTCAATGGACAAGTATTGAATTTAAGGTATTAATAAAATTTGATGTTTTTTATTGAAAATATCCTTGATTTGAAATAATACTTTATTTTTTATTATTGATGATTCTTTTTAGGAATCATAATATAGAAATAAAAAAACAAGGATTCTACGAAATGCCTCCACACTTTGGGTTGGGATACAATGTTGAACCACAAGAAGAAGAAATTATAACACTCATTTATAATTTTTCATTAGGACTTTCACTTTCTTAAATTTCCTCCATATTTCATTCCAATTAAAATTGGGATAGATAAATGATCATGAATTATTTAGTTTATTATTGAAAGTATGTAGTGTGTATAGAAATTTTAGAATTATTTTTTTATGTTTGTGATCACATCATTAATCTATACAACCATTGACCATTTGAATAAATGTAGATTATTTTAATATGAAAAGGAAATAAAATACTGGCGACACATCCATTTAAAATTTTTAGGGATTCAATCATCAATACCTTAGGGTATATAACATAAGTCATGAAAATATACTAATATATTATATAAATAATAATTTATAAAAATTAATGTATATAAGAGAAAGAGAATTTGTAATAAAAATTGAGAATACCTTAAATAAATATATAATAAATCAATCCCATTATTTTTTAAACAACAATTATGTTTTTGAGAAATTTTATAATTAATAAACATAAAATAATTAACTGAATGAAGATTTAAAACTAAAATATCTATCCAGATTAAATGATTCCAATCACACCATGTTATATCATGACATTGAAGCCATCATATATGTGGTGTAGGCCAATTGGAATCCATAACCAGTCATATGTTATTGTAAAGCGCCAAATTTCACACTTGAATATATGATCATTTTAAAAAAACATATTCTAAAAACACTGAATAAAAAAGTTTGAAATTGACTTAAAATCCATTTATTTTAGATATATTAAATACCTCATCTATTTAATTCATACTTATGATGGAATAAATTCCCTATAATGCTAGAAAATTTCACTATTCTATATTGAAATTGACTCCCTTAACCCTTAACAAGGTGAAGCTATACCAAATGATGTTATTGAAACAGAAAAAGTTGGTGATGGGGAGAGACCATACATCATATATGTAAAATAAATACACTTTCAATGAACTATATAAACGTGATATCAATGAACGATAATGTAAGAACCCAAGTGGTTACCTTCTATGTTTAACTAGAATAAATTGAGGGATCTTGAGGATAGGGGTGTTCAAAATAATAACTCATTCAAAAATATTAAATGACACAAAAAAATTAACCTAATCATTAGGAATAGAATTATTTTAATTGTAATGTAATGGAACTTGGGTGCCAAATACTATTTACAACATATCCCATTTGGCCATAGAATAACCCATTAACTATAAATAGTGGCCTATAATTTGTGTCTCACACTCACATTGTAGTTGGTATAGATAAACCAAGGAATGTACATAGTTGGGAAACATTATTATGGTTCACATCTAGTAATATTAAAAATTACCCTAATAGAGGGACAACCCTTTGTTGTCCCCATAAAAGGATTTACCCTCATATATCCTAGAGTAAGGAGCCACATACAAGAAAAAACATGTTTTTATTTCATTATTATGAAGTATATAATTTGACTTATATAATTCCTTGTTTGAGGAGGAACATGATCATAAATTTTCTTTTGATCCTCAGAATGAAACAATTATAAACAAATCCAAAAAAAGAATTATTTTATTCAAGATTTGGATCAAAATAATAGAATGAGGGATCCTGAATAACACTAGGACCTTATGGGATGGAAAAAATAGAATTTCAATTGTATTAATAACTAAAATAAACTCAATAAATTCATTTTATATCTCAAAATTATCATTTTTGGATTGAAATGAGTATTATTAAATCGTACAAAAAAATAATTCCATTATGTTATAGTCATTATTAGAGTGTTGGCAATGCATTCATGCATATTCATTTATATTATAGTAACCCATATTCATATTATCATTAATTATAGTGATCAAACAACCACCTTGTTATTGATTACTATGATGAACTATTCTCTTATGTATATGTTATATCTACTAATATACCATTGATGAATACTCAATTATAAATCATCTATAATATGTTTTTCTTTTCAGATTAATTTATAATTAATATCAATTTTATTTTAGTTATGAAATTCATTATTATTAACCTATTTTCAATTATGGTTTTCAACATTCAATGTCATTATGGAGTCTAGTTTTGAATAATTAAGGACATATTCCATGATGAAATTTTTTTTCTCGATTAGAATGAAACAATATGGTAGTGTGGTAAATGAACTGACCCAAAAGTTTATTGTATGTTTTATATTGGTGATATCAAAAACTTTTATCTATTTTGTATCTTAAAATTACATGTATATTTTTTACAGTGTGCTTTGGAGACCCTTTATTTTCATGAAGATGAAAACTTTATGCAAAAGGATCACTTACATTAGGTTTTGGATGATGATCACCATGGAAGAGTATGTTGTTGATAAATGAATAATATTATCCCGCTGAGGTATTAGTGCACATTATGTTCTAGTTCATTTATCACCAAGTTGTAAAAATATAATTCACAAGCAGCACAAGATGAGGCCACCGAAAAAAGGCTAAAAAATTCTATATAAGAGCATGAATAAAATAAAATGGAGAATGATGAATTTATGAAATTTATGGATGTTTTATGTCTATATCTTCAACCAAAGACCACCATATCTTGTGATAAATATATGTCTAAGATTCGTATGTTATATGGTACACCTGATAGTAGTTTTAGTGGTGGTTAGGATGATGGTGTTCCTGTCATTTTCGATGGTGAGGATGATAATGAGGAAGAGGTTGAGGATCATGGAAAGGAAGATGATGAGGGAAAGGGTGAGAATGTGGTCGAGGATGAAAGAAATTATGATGGATATCATAGGAATAGTGATGAGTTTTATATTTTTCCTTTTCTTTTTTCACTGATATTTATGAAATTTTATGTTTGATGATTTTTTCTGAAAGAATATATATGATATTTTGTATGTGTGTTATCACTAGTTGAATGCATTAATTGGTTTCTTTTGTTATCATTATTTTTATATTAGATGGTGATGTATGAGTGTAGGTAAGTTACTAAGGTGGGGGTAATGGTGTGGCTTCTCTTTTATATTTGAGTAGTTTCGTTTTGTTGTTTGTTTGCTGGTTATATTGGTTTTTTTATAGGAGGTTCTTTTGGTTTTTTTGTTTTCTTAAAGTTCTATGGGATGTGTTAGCAGTCTTTGTTGTTTTTTTTCTATATGTTTTGTAGGGGGAAATGTTGGGGTGTTTCGGGCCTGGGAATTTGGGGGGTTAAAATTACTACTATAGACATAAAATAATATTTCATTATGATCCATTGGTATAGGCCAATACCAATACTTCATAATGAGCCATTGGATAAATAGAAATTATGATGGCCCAATACCAATAGTTTGGTAAAAACTATTGGTATTGGAAATTACGAATAGTCTTAAAACATATGGTTTGGAGAACTATTGTAATATCCTATACCAATGGTTCTCCATCATATAGCCTTGGTTTTGAACCATTGGTATAGCCTAAAATTCTACCAGTGTGACCTATTTATTTTTATATAATTTATTTTTTGGTAGAGATTATAATTTTATTAAATTATTTTTTAAAAAAAATTATATTTAATTCATAATGTGGCCATAAGATTTTGTAATGTGATCATGATATAATTGGTTGTTTCCATGAGTGTATTAGACAATTACTCTAAGAATATATTTTAAAAATATGGGAGAGGAAGACACATTACAAGATATTCAATCAAATCTTCTAGTGGAACCTTCTTTAGTAGAAGCATGAATCCACACTATTCTAAATCTGGGGTAGGTGGCTATCATGGACCTAGGATATGTGGTGGATCATGGATCTATGTTTACTAAACAGAATCTACCTAGATTCCATGGTGATAATGGAGTAAATGAATTAGATGAGTGGATTGATTACATTGAGTGGATCATCAAATTATTTAAGATTCTTGAAGGATCTTAGGTGGGTTTCTCCATGTACATGCTTGGGGGACTACGAAGAATATGGTGAGACAATTTTTTGAAGGATATGTTACATAGTGATCTTACATGGGCTTCCTTAAAGAAAATATTTAACTAGTGATTTTATCTCGATACATTGAAGTCAGTAAATGTAACGCCCCAAACTTTCATTAATAGAAATCCCTCTTGATCTAATTAAATATCCCTTTATGTAAAATGTTTATATAAAATTTCAACTTCTTCAGTTTCATGTAATAAATTTTGATCATTGGTAATATATTCAATGAACAGTGATTACATGATTAGTATAAATATAGGGTTTTGACCAATCCAATTTACTCATACAAAGGAAGCGATGGCATCATCCATTAGAATTTCTCCATACGAAGCCCATTTTTTGAAGCTCGGAAAATAGGTGGATTCATTGGGCTTCGCTCTTGACCAGACCCAGGATTATCTTCATCATGTCAAGCTCGAATGGATCCTTCTTTGGGATAAGTGGATGTTGATAGAGATCACCATGCGTGCAATGTTATCCGAGCCATCCCAATAGTCTTTCACCATCATGCACCTTTCCCTTAGGTCTTATACGACTATTTTAAGGGGTTATGTAACAAATCCCTAGTACTATGGTTATGTACATTATTTTTGTATATAATAATGAATATAATTTCATTTTATTATTGTTACCTTCTAAATAGTTTTTAAAGCTCAAATAATATTTTTCAAGTTAAAATTAAACTAAAAAATCTATTTTGATAAATTAATGGATTTTTTAATTAAAAAATAATTTAATAAAATATTTTTATTATTAAATTAATTTTTATTAAATATAAATGATTGTATAATTTTATGAATTCAATAGTAATTTTTATTAAGGTTTGAAATCCATTCTTGTCAAAACCCATGAATTTTCGATAAATATAGGTCTTTATTTTAAAAGTGAAAATTAACATATTTATAAAATTCTGTAGATAAAATGAATACTATTTTGGGAATCAGGATGTTGAAATTATCCAATGTTGAATTTTTCATAATTTTTTGAGACAGTCAAATTTTTGCGTAAAACATTAAATACCGATTAAATATTTAATGTGTTTTATGACATCATAATGACCCAATAGTGATGTAATAAAATCATATAATCCTTATGTTAGGATAATATATGTTTTTCCATTAAAATAATGTGATTTTGGGTTTGTTTGACTTATTTTACAGAGGATTAATGGACCCTTCAAGACTTATTAAACATCTTGTCATTTTAAATTGTATTCTTTGGGAGTGTGACTCACCTCCACATAAGCACCCCCATTATATTAAGAAGTTAGGACTTTTTACTTAGAAAATATTTTTTCCCACTTCCATTTACCAAAAAACATGGGAAAAAACATGGGATAGTTTGTGATTTGGATTAGTTTAATGTGATGTGTCCCAAACCTAAATAATAAAGAATTCCCTCACCTTTCCTATATAAACCCACCCATGATACAACTTCCTCCACACATAAATCCTTTTTAGTTCATCAAACCTCTCTCAAGCCTCTCTCATGCCTTTGGAAGCACACTTCCAAGTAAGGGTTTCTCTTCCTTTCGTATTTTTGTCAAATTTTCTTAATGTTGTTATGCCTTTTTAATTTAAATCATAAATGTTGGGGTTTGGTTTTTACCTCACCAATACTTCCCTCTTTATGTTTGAATTATGATATACCCATTTCTCTCTCATTAAATGCCTCCCATTTACACCCGTTACTATGCCAAAATTCTGAAAGTAATTCCTCTCTCCTCATATACATTCAAGAAATTCTTTTGTATCATGTATCTAATTTCCATTAAATTTGTTGGGACAGGTATCAATATGACCCCCCTACTGTCCATGTCATGTAAATATGATGATACACCCATTTCTCTCTCATCTACCATTTTTATGAATTCTTTCTTCATTCCGTTACACTGCTGAAATTACACCGATTTTCCTAGCCAATGCCATTGTGTGGTGAATACCATGCCCATTTCTCTATCAAGGGTATTAACCTTTAGGCACAACTACTTATTGATTATAAAGTTTCATGTATGAATTCCACATTCCTTTATAATGGAATAAATGATAATTTTTTATGAATCTATGTTATATGATCCATGTGGCACACTTATGCATGACATGAAAGGTTTAAGAAGGGTGCACCCTTATAGCGCTCCAATTCATTGGGTAAAGTATATTATAATGATACGTCATGTGAAATGGGTGTTTAATCATTCTAATTGAAGTGAAACTAGGTTTTACTCATGATTTATGTGGAATGAGGATTTACTCATGCTCCATGTGCAATGAGCCTTAGCTCATGATAATTCCATGTTAAGTGTTGTCGCCACATTTCCATATTATGATTATCATGCTTTATCATGCCTTTATGTTTATGCTTCTATTGTTCTCTATTGATAAGACTATTGTCTAACATGTATGGTGTTCCTCATGTTATTCCAGGATTATTCCCTTACTGGGCTTTATAGATCACCATTTTCTACTGCATATCCTTAGGTTATCCGATGAAATGCTATGTACGACGGAATGTAGTGGTCATGTAAAATAAGTTTTCAATAAAGATGTTGTATTTCATGTTTTAAGTTGTTATGTAATTATCCTAAGCCCCAAAGACTATACATCTTGATCTTCTATGTTGTATCAAGTAAAGTTCATGTAATAAATTATGTTTAATTGTGTAATAAAAGATCAGGGTTGTCGTTGTTGGTATCAAAGGATGGGTTTAGTTATTTTTTGTGATTAGGATTAGAAAACCCTAGTAAAGCCTTAGATACAAGAGTAAGTATAAGAAAAACATCCCTAATTTTTCGTGAGTATTGAGTAAGTGTTTTATCAAGAAAACACATCCTTGTCTGGATACGATCAGGTAGAGGCGGCTCTGGAATAGATGTACCTGGGGGTGAAAACTCCGAAAAGGAGTTTCGGGCTTGACCTGGGGTATCCTAGTACATGACAATGGGCCTTGCTGCACTCTCGGTTATGACACTCCTAGGGATATGATTTGGTAAATTCATAAGCTTAGTATGAACCCTTATTAAGGGAATTAAAAAAAATACCCCTAAGAATATATGTTAGAATGTTGATCATGGTTAACATATATTGAAGCCTATAGATTCATAAGTTAAAGAAATAAATGTTATTCATAAATCATCAACTTCTGTATTTGGATTACCCTTTATTTGTTACCCCTAACATTCCTTTTATTCCAGACAATGGCCGGTAGTAGGAGGACTCAGGCTAACAACCGATATGAAGATCAATGTGATGATTGTACAGATGAGATGCCCAATCGAATGGGAGCAGGAATCACTAATTTTGTCATTCTTCTCTCTTGGATAACTCAAGATTTCAATAGAAACATGGGTCAAGAGAAACATTAACCCCCCCCCCCCAAGAATGAAAAATCCTCTATCGAGAGCATCATGAGACAAAGGCCTCCTACTTTTAATGAATCATCTGACCCCTCCATCGCTAAACAATAGTTCAACTCCATTGAAAAGATCTTCTCCATCATTAAATGTTTTAAACAAGAGAAGGTTCTCCTAGATGCTTATCATATGGAAGGTGAAGCTAATCAATGGTGGACATTGATCAAAAATATGAATCCTGAGGAGGATATTGAGGTGTTGGAATGGAAGGATTTCTGAAAGATGTTTTTCGATAAATATTTTCTACGTACCCTCAGGATTAAGATGGAAAGGGACTTCCTTTCCCTCATCCAAAAAGACGACGAATCTATGGGAGCATACGAGGAAACTTCACAAGGCTCGCACGATATGCTTCTGACTTTGTCGTTACCCCCGAATGCAAGGTTCACCGCTCTTTGGTGGGCTGTAACCTATCATGTAGAAAGTGCTGGGGATCCGTGACTTCGACAGTTATGATGAAATTGTCTGACGTACCGTCAAGGTTTAAATGGAGATCGGAGAATCTCAAGGGTATCATGGGGATAATAAGTGTAAGGTGGACTTCAATGTTGGTAGTACGATGGATAAATCCAACAGTGCTAAGAATATCCAGCACCCCACTTTCCAAAGGTGCGGAAAAAAGCACCCCGGAAATTTCCTTAAGGGGAAGAGTAAATGCTTTAGGTGTAGAAGAGAAGGGCTCCTAGCTACCAACTGTCGACAAGAAAGACCCGTGGCTGTGACAGAGGAGAGGAATGCTCCGTTCGAACATCAATGCGTGGTTCATTTCTACAACTGCAAAGAACCAGGGCATCATGTAAATTAGTTCCCAAAGCCAAGGGTTTTTAGAGCCAACCAAAAACCTCCAAGGCAGCAAGGGAGTGATTTTTCGATCACTACTGGCGAAGTGAACCCTGACAATGAACTGGTGACAGATACACTAGTTATTCATTCAAGAATAGAGAATTTAATTTTTGATTCAGGTTCTATGCATTCTTTTATATCATGGAAGTTTAGTAGAACAATCCTAGCACCACCAAAAATCCTGGAAGTAAAGATGTCAGTGAGTACGGAAAATGGGGAAATCATTGCATCCCATGAATATAACTCCTCCCCTATCATAATTTGTGGCTTTTACTTCTCAGAGAACTAATTCAAACTCCCTTTTGTGGAATTTGATGAAATTATTGGAATAGATTGTCTTTAGTTATATAGATCCAACATAAATTGTCGTGAGAGGGAAATCACTCTCCATGTGGAGAATAAACCCTCGATTATTTACAAGTGCAAGGAGGAAGAAGAACCTTATATAGCTCCACCATCTCATGTGTGGATATTACTGCCCAATGAGCACACGTTTCTGGCTCAGATGATTGAGTCCAAGGAAGCAACCATCCTTGAAGACATGCCTATTGTGATGGAATTCGCTGTAGTATTTTCTGAGGAATTACATGGTCTACCTCCAAGAAGGGATATTGAATTCTCAATTGATCTTATACCTTTGCCATTGCCAATATCCAAGACACCATATAGAATGGATTCTTTGGAGCTTGAGGATATGAATAATTAACTACAGAAGAATCTGGATAAAGGATTTATACACCAAAGTGCTTCACCATGGGGTGCACTAGTCCTTTTCATCATGAAGAATGATGGTTCAATGCGCCTTTGAATCGATTATCCTGAGCTCAAAAAAATCACGATAAAGAACAAGTATCCTCTCCCACAAATTTATGACATGTTTGATCAGCTGTGTGGAGCACAATACTTCTCCAAGGTGGATTTGTGGTTGGGATATTATCAAGTACGGCTGAAGTAGGAAGATATCCCAAAGACTTCTTTTCATACAAGATACAGGCACTATGAATTCAAAGTAATGCCTTTCAGACTCATTAATGCTCTAGAAATCTTCATGGACTTGATGAATAGAGTATTTAGATATTACCTCCACAAATTTGTGGTAGTATTTATAGATGATATTCTGATATACTCCAAAACCAAGGAGGAGCATCTGAGAACTGTACTAGAGACCTTGCGGAAGGAGAAGCACTATGAAAAGTACAGAACTTGTGAGTTTTGGTATAAGGAGGTCTCATTCTTGGTCCATATCATCCCAAGGAATGGGATATCTGTGGATCCCTCAAAAATAGATGTAATTAAGGGATATAGGAGGCCAACATCGTTAATAGATATCTGTAGCTTCTTGGGGTTAGTTGGATATTATCGACGATTTGTGAGAAATTTCTCATGATTTTCCAACGCTCTTACCAACATAACTCGGAAGGGAGTAAATTTATCTTGGAGTGATGTATGAAAAGAAAGATTCAAGGAGTTGAAAAGGAGTCTTATCATTGCCCTCGTGCTCACATTACACAGAAGATAAGAACTTTTTGTGGTATTCAGTGATGCTTCGAAGAAGGGCTTGGGATGTGTGTTGATGAAAAATGTCAAATTCATTTCCTATGCTTCTAGGGAATTGATATTTCATGAATAGAACTATCCAACACATGAACTCGAGTTGGATATAGTGATCTTTGTTTTAAAAATTTGGTGCCATTATCTCTTTGGGGAGAAGTGTGAAATATATACTGACCACAAAAGCCTGAAGTAAATATTCACACAGAAAGAGTTGAACATGCGCCAACAAAGATGGTTAGAGCTGATCAAAGACTATGACTACTCAATCCATTACCACCCTGGGAAAGCGAACAAGGTGACGGATTCCATAAGTAGTAAGGACCCAGCAATTCTATCATTTATGAGAATTGAAAAGGATCCAATCTTCTTAGAATTAATGAATATGGACATGGGAATCATAAAGAAGGGAACATCATCAATCCTATAACAAATGATTGCTCAATCGTAACTTTTGGAAAGTTTAAAAGATGCTCAAAAGGATGACGTGGGAATTTAAGAGAAAGTAGATGCTATCAGAAAAGGTAATTCCTTGGAGATTAAGGTTAATGAAGAATAAATTGTGAGATTTGGGAAAATTCTATGTATTCCATCAATTCTGAAGCTGAAGAAGGAACTTTTTGGATGATTCACATAGTTCAAATTTCTCTATTCACCCAGGAAACACAAAGATGTATCGAGATCTCTGAGAGCATTATTTCTAGGATAACATGAAGAAGGAGATCGGTGAATATACATCAAAATTCCTGGTTTGTCTGCAAGTAAAGGCAGAGAGGAAGAATTCTAGGGGGATGATGCAACCATTTCCCATTCTAGAATGTAAATGGGAGAACATCACCATGGAATTTTTCACCAGACTTCTGAATACATCCAAAGGAAACAATGCATTCTGGGTTGTGGGGAATCATCTTACAAAGGCATCACATTTAATTATTATTCAGGAGGATTTCTCATTGGATCAACTAGCATAGATATATATCAGGGAAGTGGTAAGGCTGCATGGAGTACCACAATCAATTTTGTCTTATCGAGATCCAAGATTCACCTCTAAATTTTGGAAGAGTCTTCAACATGCTCTGAATACTAAACTGATCATCAGTACGGCCTATCATCGTCAAACATATGTCTAATCCGAGCGGACTAACTAAACACTTGAGGACATGTTGAGAGCATTCTCAATAGACTTTAAAGGAGGATGGGATCCAAATCTTCTTCTGGTGGAGTTCTCTTATTATAACAGTTTCCACATGAGCTTCCAAATGGCACCATATGAAGCCCTTTATGGGAAAGGTGCATAACACCGACATGTTGGGATGAGGTCGGTGAGCGTAAGCTTCTTGGACCAAAAATGGTCGAAGAAAAGGTGGAGAAGGTGAAAACCATTCAGCAGCATATCAAGGTAGCCCAGAGTCGACGGAAGAGTTATGAAGATAACCGTCAATGAGAACTTGAGTTTAAAGTTGGAGAAATGGTATTTCTATGCATATCTCTGTGAAGGAATGTCATGATGTTTGGAAAGAAAGTTAAGTTAAGTCCAAGGTACATCATCCCCTTCGAGATTATTGATCGTGCCGGGGATGTGGCCTATTTACTATCACATCCACCTACCATAGACAAAGTACATGATGTATTTCATGCATCCCTCTTAAGTGTGTACATACCGGACCCTTCACATGTATTCTCTTCAGAGGTGGTACAGTTAGAGGATGACAATTCTTATGAGGAGAAACCATTGAAGATCTTAGATCGTAGAGAAAATGTTCTAAAAAATAAGACAATGCCCCACGTCAAGGTGTTGTGGGGAAATCAAAAGTTTGAATAAGAGATGTGGGAATCAGAGGAAGTGATGAGGCAAAGTTACCCACTTCTGTTGTAGTGTGGGAAAAGAAAATTTCAAGGAAGAAATTTCATAATGGGGGAAGATTGTAATGACCCAAACTTTCATTAATGGAAATCCCTCTTGAACTAATAAAATGTATCTTTATATAAAATGTTTATATAAATTGTCAACTTCTTTGGTTTTATGTTATGAATTGCGACCATTGCAAATATAGTCGTTGAATAGTGATCACATGATTATTGTAATTATAGGGTTTTAACAAATCCAATTTACTCAGATAAAGGAATCGATGGCCTCATCCAGTAGAATTGCTCCATATGAAGCCCATTTTTCAGAGCTCGGAAAAGAGGTGGCATCCTTGGGCTTCCCTCTTGACCAAGACCAAGCCGAGATTCATCATTTCCAGCTCAAACAGAACCGTCTACAAGAGAGGTGGATGTTGATAGAGATCACCAAGCATGCAATGTTATCTGAGCCACCCCAAGAGTCTGTCACCATCACGCACCTTACCCTTAGGTCTTATATATCTTTTTTGAGGGGTTATGTAAAAATTCATAGTATTATGGTTATGTACATTATTTTTGTATATAATAATGAATATAATTTCATTTTATTATTTTCACCTTGTAAATAGTTTTTAAAGCTCAAATAGTAATTTTTAAGTTAAAATTTAACTAAGAAATATATTTTGATGAATTAATGGATTTTAGAATTAAATAATATTTTAATAAAATATTATTATTATTAAATTAGTTTTTATTAAATATAAATGATCATATAATTTTATGAATTCAATTGTAATTTTTATTAAGGTTTGAAAGCCATTTTTTTCAAAATCCATGAATTTTTTATAAATGTCGTTTTTTATTTTAAAAGTGAAAATTATCATATTTGGAAAATTATTTAGATAAAGTGAAAATTATTTCTTGAATCAGGAGTTTTAAATTATCCAATGGTGCATTTTTCATAATATTTTTCGACAGTCAAATTTTTGCATAAAAAATTAAATACCAATTAAATATATAATGTGTTTTATGACAGCATAATGACCCAATAGTGATGTAATTAAATACTATAAGCCATATGTTTGGCCAATATATGTTTTACCATTACAATTATGTGATTTTCGGTTTGTTTGACTTATTTTAAAAAGCATTAATGGACCATTCAGGACTTATTAAACATCTGTCTTTTTAAATTGTTTTCTTTGGGAGTGTGACTCACCTCCACATAAGCAACCCCCTTATTTTAAGAAGCTTGGAATTTGGACTTATAAAATATTTTTTTCCCAATTCCCTTTTCCAAAAACCATAGTTAAAAAACTATTCTATTGTTTGTGGTTTGGATTTTTCTAATATGAGGTGTCCCAAACCAAATTAATAAAGAATTCCCTCAACTTTCCTATATAAACCCACCCAATATCCCACTTCCTCTACACTAAAAGCCTTTGGAGTTCGTCCATCCTCTTTCCTCCTCTATTTATAATCATCCCAAGGTACCCCAAGCTTCCAAGAATCCACTCTCAATCCTCTCTCAATCCTTTGGATGTACACTTCCAATTAATGATTTTTCTTCCTTTCTCATTTTTGTCCAATTTTCATAATGTTGTTATTCCATTTTAATTTAAATTATAAATGTTGGGGTATGGTTTCTAACCTCCACCATACTACCCTATTTATGTTTGAATGATGGTAGACCCCATTATCTCACATTAAATGACTCCCATGTACACCTGTTACTATGCCGAAATTCTGAAAAGAATTTCTCTCTCCTCATTTACATTCAAGAAATACTTTTGTATCATGAATCTAATTTCCATTAAATTTGTTAGTACATGTATCTATATGACCCCCTTACTTTCCATGTCATGTAAATATGATGAGACACCCCTTTCTCTCTCATCAACCATTTTTATGAATTCTTTCGTCACACCATTACACTGCCGAAATTACACCGATTTTCCAAGCAAATGCCATTGTGTGGTGAATACCATGATCATTTCTCTATCAAGGGTATTCACCTTTATGCACATTTACTTATTGATTATAAATTTTCATGTATGAATTCCACATTCCTTTATCATGGAATAAATTATTGTGTTTTATTTATCCTTGTTATATGATTCATGTGGCACACTTATGCATGAAATGAATGGTTTAAGAAGGGTGTGCCCTTATAGTGCTCCAATGAATTGGGTAAAGTATAGTATAATGTTACGTCGTGTGAAATGGGTATTAACTCATACTAATTCAAGTGCAACGAGGTTTTACTCGTTCTTCATGTGCAATGAGGATTTACTCATTCTCCATATGCAATGAGCCTTGGCTCATGCTAATTCAATGTTAAGTGGTGTTGCCTCATTTCCATGTTATGATTATCATGCTTTATCATGACTTTATGTTTATGAATATATTGTGCTCTATTGATATGCCTATTGTCTAACATGTATTGTATTCATCAAGTTATACCATGATCATTCCCTTACTAGGATTTATAGCTCACCATTTTCTTATTCATGTCCTCAGGTTAACCCATGAAATGCTAAGTAAAAGGGAATGTAGTGGTCATGTAAAGGAATTTTTCAATAAATATGTTGTATTTCATGTTTTAAGTTATTATGTAATGAACCTAAGCTCAAAATACACTAGGCCTCTCGATAATCTATGTTGTATTAAGTGATGTTTTTGTAATAAATTATGTTTATTTTTGTAATAAAAGATCAGGGTTATCATAGTAAATATCCAATAGGCTTTGATGTTGGAGTAGGGAGAGTGTTACATTCTATTATATTCAACCCATTTTACCATGTTGGTGCATCTGGCACTAAATCATGTCAATAATGTGTACCTAAAAGCTTAGAGGTTTGAGTTGGGACTGATTCTTGATATTTGATTGATATTGATTCTCACTTTTATTCCATAATTTGTGGAGGTTGTTAACAAATAATCTTTTCTAATGGATGACATATCTAGAAAAACAAGTTTGTGTGGAGAATTAATTTGTACGGTTTTTTGCAAAGGTGTATCTTCTAAAGAGAAAAGATGTTGAAAAAATAGCTAGTTTTCTTTAGGACCAGTTTCAAGGGCCTCATCCAGACAATAACATATTGTTTACTATCAGTGTGGAAAGCCTAGTTATTATATGTTGATCTATGAAAAGGCTGCCAATACTTGTCATTTTTGTAGATGATCTGGACATCTCAAATGATTTTGTGATAGGATATCCCATTGAAGAAAGACTGCATCAAAATTCGCCATGGATTCACAGGTCCGTGCAGATTCTTCCAAGGGTGTTGGTTCATACCTGAAGGCTAAGGGGTGTGTTCATGTGGCTAATAAATCTTAGAGAGGTTCAAACAGATGACATATTTATAGGTTCCGGGTGCAGTTGAAGCACGTTGGTGGGTGTACCCAAATTTAATTTTTGTCGTTAATGACATTTAATCTGAGATCCTTCACGATAATAAAATGTCGAATCATTAGAATAGAGTGAAAAGTGAAGGAAAATAAGGGAGTCTTGGAAACATATAGTGGATAGTCATATGTTTGTTATAATTAATTTATTTAAATGAAAGGAAGACCCTTGATGGAATTCTCACTCTCCCTTGATGTTTCTGGTCATGATACGATGTGATCCGTCATTGCGTTATAGAATAAAAGTGTAGGATTACTCTAGAGGCTATCCACACTTGCTCCACGTATCTCTAGATTTCACCAAAGGGATCTCTATGTGCTAACGCATAAGGGCCTTCTCTTGCGGTGTTCGCCTTCGATCGCCTTGAGAGCCGCTTACAAAGCACTCTCCTTGATCTGGTGGAGGAGGATCTCTCTCATAGCTTGAGAGCGTTCTTTGAAGTGAATAATTGTCTCTGGTCTTGATATTTTTATTTAGATCCATTGTGCACAACCCCAAATTGGATAATCATATGAGAATTATATAATTGGAATTTTAATTACTAAGGATAATAAAATAAATAAATTATCTAAACACATTTATTCATTTCATTTAATTCTTAGTAAGACCCCATGTCTAATAATGACAGTTGACTATTATTATTACTTGACATGAACCCAGAAAATTACACATAATATTAATTAATTAATTCATTAATAATATTTCCCAAAATTCCCATAAAAATATGTGGTGTGAATAATAATATACACTGAATGTTCTTTTTTCCCATTCTCATTATTTCCTCCACCAAATTTATTAGACATTGAATAATGGCTATTGATTTCTTAAATAAATATCACTGCATTACTCACTAATAAATATATTATTTCACCCACAATATATTATCTTGATTAACTAGTTTAAAAATAAATGCGATCTGGCATCCTTGAATAATTATTAAACCATAATCGGGAATAATCTTTATTCCACTTGTTAAATTAATATTTTACTGAGATCCATGGACACACTTTGTGTGTGATACACTATGCCTCTTTCATAGTGGCGTTATGAAGAGCCTGCCTAAAGTCTAGGGTTAGATTATACAACACGCCAAGACACCCATAGAGAGATATGTTGACACTGTAATGACGTGTCACCTCCTACGAATTCTTATCATGTAATGTAATCCCTTTGTCTCGATATATCGAATCATGTGGGTTTCATGTTGGTTCCAAAAACCCATGTGTCTGATTATTATTTCTTTGACTTCCCAGAATTGAACTTGCCCATTCCTAACCATGGCCATGGATTTATATAAGCTATATCAATTAGATCAGACGGCCTGAGATATCTACTTCTATTATGTAACATAAGGGTCAAATCTTTTCTTGCATTATCTATTAATGCAATATTACTCGTGATGCATCCAACATATCCTATCTCACTACGAACAGTGTGTCATCACAGTTTTCATCAATACATATAAGTGCATGAGTTGTAATACCAATTAATAATAATCTTAAACTATAATGATTAATACCCAAATCTATAGATTGAAACATCCAATGACACTATGAAATATAGTTTTCCAACTAGAGGGTCTTGTTCTCATAATATCCTCCTAGATATTACCTAGGGTGCAAACCATGAGAAGGTTCCTCAATGTTTTATCAATCTTCGCCCCTAATGGGATGTATTGTTTGTGTCCCTAAAATAACATCATCCGACCATAGAACATATATTCAAGAATAGTATTATGGCACTTCCAGGTTCTCATCATAGAAGGGATCTATAATGAACCTTTAAGGAAACAACTATCCTTAGGAAATTATCACACACATTGTTGCACCGAAGAAAAATCGAGATGTGATAAGGTGTTAATGAATAAAGTACAAAGTGGTTGTTTCTAGGCCACCAATTCCAACCGACTCCCACTTCGACTAGATCCAACTGCTAATAACCTTTAACCCACTAGCTCTCACAAGATATTCATGCTTCTACCGAGATAGTCCTTTAGTCATGGGGTATACCATGTTATCCTTCATGGACACTATACTCACTGCAAATTCACCCCTTTGATAGAAATCCCTCAAGAGGTGATACATCCAGAGTATGTGCTTTATCCATTGATGGGACCTTGGTTCTTTTGAGAGATCCACCACTGTAGTATTCTCACAATACAAAGTGATAGGTTCTTTATTGCTGGGCACCACATCAAGATCCTGGAAAAAGTTTTGTATCCAGAAAGCTTCCTTGGCTGCATAATAAGCCTCTATATATTCGGACTCAACTATAGAATCGTCGACTAATAGTTTCTTTGAACTCTTCTAGCTCACAACTCCTCCATTGAGGCGGGAAACATATCCAGATTGCAATTTCAGATTGTTCTGATCTGTCTAAAAACCATCATTAGCATACCCTCTAATGAAAATATCCTCATATACTCCACACACTAGGAACATATCATTAGTTCCATCAGATACTTAAGGATGGTCTTAAAAATAGGTCAATTTTTTTCTCCTAGATCTGCTTGATATATTCATACCATGCTCTGTGCATAGGCAACATCAAGCCAGGTACATGACCTGACATACATGATGGATCCTATAGCTGAAGCGTATGGGATCTTACTCATTATATATTTCTCTTTTTGTGTCTGAGGATACATTTTCGTAGAAAATTGTAGGCCATGTGACACTGGAACTAATCCCCTCTTGAATTGTTCCATACTAAATCTCTTTAGTATCTTCTCAATATATATACCCTAACATAGTTCAAGCTGCCTCTTGGATCGATCACGAATGATCTTGATCCGTAGAATATTGGTTGTTCACCCAAGTCCTTCATGGGGAAACACTTTTTCAACCAGTCCTTAACTGACTATAAGATTGGTACATTGTTTCCAATAAGAAATATGTCATCAACATTTACTACTTGGATAATGACTGCATTCCCATTAAACTGCTTATAAACTCATGGCTCACATTCGTTCTTAATTAAACCAAATTCTTTTATGTCTTCATCAAATTGAATTTTCCATGACCTGGATGCTTGATTTAATCTATAAATAGATTTTTTTCAACTTGTAAACCCATTTGGATTCACATGGTTTCACAAACCCTTATGGATGGTCATATGGACATCTTCTTGAAGGTCCACGTTAAGTAATTCTATTTTGAAATCAATTTTCAAAATCTCTGAGTCACTGTAAGCTGTTATGGCTAGAATGATTCTTATGGATTTAAACACGGAAACTATAGACAAGAATTCATCATAGTGAATTCATTGTTGATGTTTGAATCCATTATCCACTAGCCTTGCTTTATAGGTTCTAGCTTGACCATCCATGTTCAGTTTTCTCTTGAATACCCATTTGAATCCAAGTAGATTTACATCAACTGGAGAATTGATGTTATTAAATTTTTCATGACTTATTATATACTCACTTTACTGATTTTTTATGAAATGTTCATAATTTGTGTGAAATATTAATGTTTTAATAATAAATATAATTTATGATCATTTTTAGAATTATCCTAATTGATTAATTTTACTATTTTATTTATAAAAATGACCCTACTAATCCAAATTTTGTGATTCTATTTTTTTAGGTTTCCTTAATAAATTTACAACATATAATTATAAGTAATCATGGGCCAATTATTCCATTTTAATTTTCATATGGTCCTCACAAGATAACCCAAAGAATCTGTGAAGAAACTGGACCAGCCATGATGATTGAGTTACTGGCCAAAATCCCAAATCCCAAATTTTATGAAACTATAAAATATATTCGTTATTATCAAAATGAATCATTGATAAAAATTTGAAGGTCCAAATACAAGATAAAGGGGACCAACTGAGGCATTGAAGTCCAACCTAGCATTCTAGATGGGAATTAAAATCCGGACACTATTTATGAAATTGCTCATGATTTATTCATAACATAAACTAGGATTTTTTAGTTAAAAATATAATATTAGTGTGTATAACTTTATATAAAAAGCTATTTTTATTTGAGGGAATCGTCTTATTCAAAAACCCATTCACATTTCGACCTTATGAAAAGTCTAGATTGAAATGGACATATTACAATTGTTAGTTTCACCACCATAAAATTTGGTCCATAATTTCAAATGGCTCCAAATTTTGATATTAGTTGTACAACATTATTATCTACAACTTTGTAGTAGAATATATCATGATATTCAGCTATCTGGATGTCAAAATTGTCAATCCAAATGGAGGAGTAGTTTTGGGATGCAAACAGTCATCCACTGTGGGCAATAAATACATCCCCTTCTCTCCATCAAAAGGGCTGGAATTTCATAAGAGAGGAGCATATATTGGCACGAAAAAATCCTTTACAAAGTCTTGGGAGTATCTTCTATACTCAAATTTTCACTTGAGATACATTTCATCCTCTATTTGTTTTCATTTACTTTTGTGTTCTTCATTATTGTAATATTATAAGCCTTTTTTTGTAATTCTGTTATAATGAATGTTTCTTCTTCAATATCTATTATTCTCATCACCATTCGGTAGTTTAATATTAATTTTCATAAAATGATTTAAATAAAGTTAAAACCCCTTCCTATCTTTTTCTTCCTCATTCAATCGAAAGTCTTTTTTAACTTTCTTCAGCGATCGTGTGTGTTCGACGCACTACTCTTTTCTTATCCCATTATTTTTTATCTATTTATAATTCATCACCATAATTATATATTACCATATTAATAACCATATTAATGGATGAGTAAATATACCATTGGGGTGGGACGTTATTTAGAGATATTATGTGATTGAGAGATTTTTCTCGATGAGTGGTTGTTGACTATAAAGAGAACTCTATTTGATATTACAAGTGGCAGTGCTCTTGTTGGAAAAACACCTGCAGTTGTAAGAGATCACATAAGTAACATGGATGAAAACACACAAAAATTCCATACTCGAGCACATGATTAAGTCAAACATTCCAAAGATATCCAATCGATAGGGACGAACATGATGACAGAGTGGATACGTGAACTTACAGGTCTTGTGTGACAACTAGTTGTGGCTTCCAAATCCCCAAACTCATTTTCTCTACAATATATATTCCTTGGACCTATCAAGAAATATGGAATCTGTAGCTCACAATCTTATCTAACTGACACAAGTCCACAAATTCAAGAGGATCCATATGATTCATCTAGACCAATGGATATCAATACATAATATGCTCAGCGGAAACCCCACACTCAACAATCAGTTCAGTTCATTAGAAACATCAGCCAACCCCACCCTAAGACCTTCTCTTCTACCTTAAACCAAGGCTTGAGGTATGGTAATTAAATTTCTCATCCCCCTCAATTCCCACCTCAAAACCCAAACCAGCTCCAATATGGTCAAGGTTTTGATAACTTCCAACAACCTTACCAATTTGTTCATCAACTTCAAAGGATCAATCCCCCTCTTCCTCCTCCTAGATTCCACTATCCTAGTGATGCATCCCAATTCCCAAACCAATACAATATCATTCCCAAGAATCAAAATCATGGTAATCCCAATCCGGGATAAGCCTCTTCTTCCATGAAACCATGGGAAATCTTTGTAGAATATCTTGACTTTTTCACCCCTTCCAGCCTCAAAAAAATTGAAACCCAAATCAGCCATCTTGCATCCGACCTGATCCCGCAACAAAAATCAAATTATTCCCAACTCCAAGCTCAACCATTACCCATCCCCAAATGTAATGTATATGCAATTTCACTTAGATCTGGAAAGAAAATTGATATGACTCAAGATAATTCCTCCAACCCCCTTTGAATATTGACCTAGAAATGAAAAGAAAAAGAAACATGAAAAGGAATATGAAGCCATTACCTCTCCTCCTTACATTTCCCTTAGGAACCCAATTCCTTTTCCTCAAGCCATTTCTAAACCAAATAAGTCATTTAAAACCAATCTTGAATTGTATATCAATTAATCCAATTTAATTCATTTTTATCAATTTAATATTTTATTTTTATATAAAAATGTAGTAAACATTTGAATCTTTTCTCTTTTGAAAAACCATTTTTTGTCTCATCAGCATGATTATTTTTAAATTAAATTTTGGAAAATAAATGAATGGAATTTGGACTAATGTATACAATATTTAGGGTGTAAATACATCCCTTTTGATATTTAATATCATGAATTTTTTTATTATCATTATATTTTAAGTTTCATTAAATGTTATTCTTTTACAGGTATTATAATTCAATGTTACCAAAGTTTTAATGGTTTTATGATACAATATCATTTTCTAGTATAATTGTTTATATTTATGATTATGATAATGAAATAATATGATATATCTCTCAAGAAACACATGAATTTTATTATCCTTTGGTTATTTCTTGAGAATAAGTGTTTCCCTTCATTTGTATCACATTATTTACTCATGATTCCAAAAATAAAGTTTCTAAATAAAATTTACTATATTTATCTCTTTGGTCGAAAAGCATTTTTTTCATCTAAAACCATGTTTTATAAAAAAAATCAAAAATAATTTAATGTTCCTCTATGATTTCTTTTAAAATTAAATTTTACCCCTAATATACTTTTTATCAAAGAAAATAAATAAATATTCATATCTCTTTCAAAATAAGACATGTTTGGATTTTCAGAGAAAATTTAAAAAGAATATTTATTTAAAATT
The DNA here is from genome assembly GCA_963277665.1 of Viscum album. NCBI lineage: Eukaryota > Viridiplantae > Streptophyta > Magnoliopsida > Santalales > Viscaceae > Viscum > Viscum album. The sequence goes on along the minus strand of OY728151.1, from coordinate 392,120,798 downwards.
ACATATCCCAAATAGTATTTTCCACCATCATGTTCATTCATTATTTTAAATATTTCTATACAGTTATCAAATAATATTTTAAAAGTAAATTATTTCAGACATATTTTATGATTTTCTAATTTTAAAAATGTGATTTTCAAAAAAAAAATTAGTTTTCCTTATGAAATGTTTTAAATGATTTTAAAAGATTATTTTATAAGTTTACTTATTTATTTTCTAAGAAATGGATTTTGAAAAGGTTTTATGTTTAATTTTTTTTTCATATTGTAAAGGCTAATTTCTTCAAGAAATGTTCCAATTCATCTTTCGAAATCATTTTCTATCAAAGATTTCATCCTTTTATGTTACTTATTGTTTACTAGGAATATTTTCCAAATAAAGAATTATTATTCTCTATTTGAATGGTTTATACTTATTATGGAAATTTAATTATGAAAACTATTTCTCTTCCATATTTTATATAATGATAAAGTAATTATGAAACCTTCTTATTTTTTCACAGTTTATGCTATTATGAAATTTTGAAATGATTTTGAAACCAATTATTTTTTATTGGTTATACTATGATGAAATGTTTATAATGACCATTTAACTTAATGGTTTTTTATATGATGAATTTTCTATTATCTTGTGTTAAACATATGTATGATTTTCATTATGTGACGGGTGGGACCTATATCTCTCTCTAATGCATTGGTAAAATATTGACATCTCATGTGATAAATAGAACTTGAATAGGGAGAGAACCGATTTCATTAAGGGACTATTTCCACGATGATGGTATTTGGAGTGAACCCTAAATACTTTGATGGTTTGGAGAGTAAACTCATCTCACTATGATAGTCTTCAAAATTTCCCTTTAACTAATAAGCATATGATTTTCTATGCTTATGGTAATGTTGCAAATATATATCTTATTACAATGTTATATTCTCATTATTCGTGTTCTTTAATTCCATTATGATTCCTGTCTTATGAACTAATATGATTTATTCCATGACTTAGGTTTATGAAATATGATATATTGGGCATTGTTTTTATATTTTATTCTTATGTTCTCACATACTTATGCTCATGATATATTGATATCTCTCTATTTTACCCTTATTAGGCATCTGAGATCACCACTTCATATATTTACTTTCTCAAGGTTATGATGAATGGTATTATGTTTGATATATCTAAAAAGGGTTCTAGTTATTAAAAACATAGTGGGAGATGATGTATCTGACTTATAGACCAATTGTTTTTGTTTCCATGTTTCCATATACCCTATAAATTTATTATCCTCATGCATGTGTTTTCATAATGTAATGAATATTAATAAAAAAAATATGTAATATCTATATATGATAATTTTGGTTATCTATTGTGTAAGAAGAGTATCACCCAAAATTCTTCCCTAATGAATATTGACCATGAAGAAAAATAGCAAGCTTAGATATTTTTCCAGACTAATATTAAAGAGAAAAGAAGATTTTTTTTTGATGCTTCTGTTTTTTTATGGTTTAACACAATTACACTAATTTTCTAGAAAAAAAATTCAATGATTATATGTTATATAAGTCCAAGAGTTTGGGGTCCTAGTTAAAACAAATAATAAACCTACTGGACAAAAGCAGACCTCACAAACAAATCTATCAACTATGAACTTATTTAAATCTATTAAATATTTTTGTGAGTATTGAAACATAGAATATAAAAATTATGAATATTTTTGTATAAACCATACTAGAAAAACTCATGTATTTATTATTATATATTAACCCTGTAGAATAAAAACATATGATAAAATAAAACAAGTATTCCTGACATGGAATCAGAGAAAGACTGTTAATATAGGTGCTCCAAAAATGTAAAAGAATAATTTTGAAGAGGGTGTCAAAAACAGTAGATGATTATTCTATTTTTTAGAAAATCCCAAATCATGGACCAATACATGATTTCTATGAATATGAAATAAAATGGAGAAATATGGAATCAATTATTAGATAATCAATAAAATAAGGATATAATAGAATTGGTTTAGTGGTTGACACTCCTGTTGAAAATTTTGTGAATTTATATTGAAGGGAAAGTCTAAATATTCTAAATACTTGTGTGTAAAGATCAAGAAAACTGGACACATATCTATCAATTTCATGAAATGGATTCTTAAAAAATAAAAACTTCATAAAGCTGAAGAGAAATCACATGTGACTTCTATTACTAAAAATCTTATTGAAAAGAAAGATTATAAACATAATAAGAAATATGGACATACTCCAAAAAAATGTATAAAAATTAATCCAAAAATCGTATTAAATGGATAAAAAAATGGTGGAGGAATAAATTAGTGAAATTTTCATGCTATATCTAGTGATGAAGGTTCTTCCAACTAAGAATGTGTCTGAAGAGAAAGGGAAATCCATGCTACCCAAAGGCTTATATCTTTATAAATTCAAGGATGAAGCCAGCATAAGGGTTTCTCAAATATTTTAAGCTATAAAGAAATTAATTTCTAAGATGTTAAACAAGTCACATCAATATTTCTCACATTTATGAGATAATTTAATTCATAATATTCCAAAAATATTTGTTTTCACTTATTATAATGGGAATTTAAGGTGAAGAAAAAAAATAATAATGGTATATACTATGATTCTAAGAAAATAATAAACTATCCATACTAGAATATCTCAACCTCTAAAAAAATTTATAGAGAACATTTATGAAGAAAAATCCATCATGATGTAAAAAATTATAGAGAATTTCATGAGTGGGATCTTAGACGAGAAAGCTACCAGAGATTTATTGATTCTTTTCAAATAAAAATATTCGAATATCTTCTATAAAATTTAATGATGTGGTATTATTTTCACTTTTCGATCACTTTTGTTGTATATAATAAATATTTTTATCAAGTGGGAGTGATTACATCAAAAAGGGAGAGAAAAGTTAAATTTTAAATTTATTTTTTTATGTGATTATTCATGTTGAGTACAGGTTACCAAAATCTCTTGAAAATATATTTTTCTAGGCCCTAAAAAGTAAAGGTTATGTTGGAATCACAATTTGTAAATAATATATAAATCTATTATCTAAATTTATCACTCTTGTTTTATAAACTATGTTAGCCTATGTTGACTTAGATATAATTAATTTATGGTTAATTGATAAGAAAAATGTGGTTCTATTCTTCTCTTATAGGAAATTGAATGATTCTATCAATAAGAGGAAGAACAAATGCTAGAAGAGACAATAAGTGTAGATTATGTTTCATTAAAATTCAAAAGAGATAGGATGTGAAGAACTTTACCTTGCAAGACCATCCCTTGCACTTATGGTATCAATAAAGTGGGAGAAATTTTTTACCCCTTTTCATTTATCTTCATTTTAGGGGATAATAAATGTCCCATGTGGGTTATTCTATTGTAAAAAAATAAATTTTTTTTTATTATAAATAATAGGTATAAGAAACACTTCTCAAATATATAGAGATAAGTATAACATATTGAAATCGATCATTGTAATGAAATTAACACCATTGAAAGGTATTGAAAACAATAAAAAAGTGGGGATGAAGTTAGTAAGGGCCCATGATTATTTTGTTTTTTGTTAACATTTATTTTTCAATATGTATGTTGTGATGTTTTGAGTAATGGATGAAGAATCCACTCAATGATATAAGGTGAAGGTATGACCCTTATATTTTGGGTAAACGGGAATGAGTTTACTACATTGGTAGTATCCCAAAAATAAAATGATTGGTCAATTTATCCTAATTTCAAAGAAAAGTTCTAATTATATGTAAGTGTTGGGTATGATAGTTACTAATTATTGAGAAAATACATCTATTTCAAAGCATTTGGATCTATGTATAGAAGAGAATAAAGCTGGCAGAAATGTGTAAGAATTCATCCATGTATTACTAAGTATGAACTCTACTCAAAATAGTGAAGAAACATCTCTAGGATAAAGGACGAATTGGTTGAGAATGAATTTTGAAATTAAATAAGTAGTGGTAATATATTGAAATACTCTAAATTGAGGATTTAATTATTGTTAACTACCTTCCATGTAAGATAGATATGTTTGTAATTAATCTTATAATTACTGAAATTATTTGAATATTTATTTATTGTGAGTTAAAAAAATATAAAAGGTTTGGATATTAATTGGAGTGGCTCTAAATTGATTTAAATAATTCTATAATAACCATGTCTTGCGGAATTTGAAAAATTCCAGCGCAACACAAGTATAATTGAAAATACTAATAAATTGGATAATTTCTATACTGAAAAAGGTGTTGTATAAGTATTATTGTCTATGTAAAGATTATTTCTAAGAAATATAAATATTATCAATAAACTATATAAGGATGAGTCAGAAATGTATGAATTAAATCTTACTTTATATGGATGATTTCATATGTTTATAATATTGATGGGAAACTTAATAAGGACAATAAATTAATATCTAATGATGATTATTGAATTCATAAATATGGTATCTATGTTTTTAAATATCATTTCATAGTTATTAAGAATAAACATTTACTTTTTAAGTAAGATCCACTAAGTTTTCAAGGATGAATACATTGGTTTGTAAGGTTCATTTTATCATTACAAGAAGTTACATTGTACATTAATATAAGAAAAAGGTATGGAACCATTATGGAGTCCAAAAAGATGAAATATATACTTTTAATGGATTATTTGGAGTCCAAATATTTGTGAATATGTGATGCTTTTGAAGGATGAAAAATATTAGATTTCTAGAATTAGTGTTTTGAGGAAGAAATTAAATAAAATGATATATATGTTACTCTTTCAAGTTAAAAAAATCACGATACTTTTTAAATACATGATTCATGCTTGATTTGTGGGGAAATTAAGGTACACAATATGAGGATATCAATGTTAAATATTTCTATGATTTTAAAAATTGAATATTTCAAAATCAGTTTTTTTGATCAAAATGGAAAAAAATGTTAATGCTTGTGTTATGATTCATTTTTTAAAAAACAACAAAACAATTTTGGATTCAAGATGGTTGATTGAGGATATGATATTAATTACTGAGAGAAATAAAATCAATCTCATAAATTGTCTATTAATGAATCAAAAATTTACATGGTCTTTCAGAACCACTCATTATATGTAGGAATGTTCAATTCCATAACATATTGTTGTTTTATATTAACATAGCCTTAAATAATGTTTAATTTATAGAATATATGAAAATATTTTGGGGATAATACTCTCAAACCTATAGGCTAATCAATTGAAAAAAATATTTAGATATTGGAAAATGAGAATAAAGAAATAATGTAACTTATAGAATTTTACTAGAGATAATAAGTTGGAGAGAAAGTAATATAATTGATCATCGAAAAACTTCCAGATGATTTCCATAAGAAAAATAAATTGATGGACATGATCTATTTCTTGAGAATGTGGTTTGGTTTACTAGAATTAAAATCCCTAAGACATTTTTATTTTAGGAATTTAGGAAATGGCCTAAAAACATAAAGTGGTGTAATTATATAGAAAAGCAAAGGTTGTGTGAGAACTATTATAGTGTAAAGAAGATAACCTCATTCAAGAATCATTGAACCTATCACTGATAAGAATAAACAAATATTGTTCTCAAAGATAAAATCTCTATATATAAAAGTAAAATATGAACATTACATGTTTTTACTGAATAAATCATGTTTTTTGAAGCATAATGAGAAGACATATGATACCATGTATTAAAAAAGTTGTGAGAAAGAAGAAGTAGTTTGAGAAAATAACCTAAATTAGTGATTCTATTTCCGTATTTACTGTTGATATTTTTATATATTGATGAGTTTTAGTATATGGAGATCATAGGATCTCTTTTTTGTGAGAGACCATTAATTAGATTATAAAAAATCTCTAGGTACTATCTTGTGAATTAGTGACTAAGTTATATGCTACTGTTCCTAAATATTAAAAGGTAAATGAAAACTATGTGTTGAATAGAATCATATCTAATGATATTAATATATGGAAATCCTAAATTGACATAAGATCCACTTCATGAGGTTTTATATTTCTAATACCATTAATGTAGACTAATGTGTTGTTGAATTCTCAAAATCAGGTGGGATACTATAAATGAAATCATAGTGATATGTTTTATCTATAGTATCAGATGATATTATACTCCCTTTGAATTGTGGGGTAAACACTTTGGATTAGGATTATCCCTTACTAAACCATCATTATTTATAGTAATATTATTAATTTCTAACATGTGACTCAGACACCCCAATCACTATAATGAGCATGTTTTCATGGAGTGTCCAAACCTTGTAAAATACTGTATAATATTATTTATTTATATTCTACATCACATGTTGCGTATGTTATTTGTTGAAAATAATAGATATAGTATTTTTTCACTAGAAATAGATGTTCAATGAACAAAAGGGTTAAACTACTAAAATAAAATTTAAAATTTGATAAAAATTGGACACAACTAATTCACCCCCCCCCCATTCTTTTCACTTAATACTTAGGGAATTTCATAGGGGATATACCACATATAGTATTTCAGAGTATATATGTGTGACATGATATCTTTTTAATGCCATTATGATTAATTAAAATAGTGGAAGTGTCCCCGGATCACATTAAATATATTTCCCATCCCTTCACGTACTTTTCCATCACGTATTCATCAATGATAAATTGACATATTCTTAAACCTAGAAGTTTCATAAAGATCACTCAGTGAATGGTACGATCATTCACTGTACACATTGTATTTATTTGAAGCTATCAAATATCTAATATTTTGATTTGATAGATGTACTTTCTTGGGAATTTCATATCTTATCCTAGGATATCAATTGATATAGGGAAGGTAGAGGTAGTAAAATCTTGGGTAAGACCAAAAAATTCTTTTGAGATCAGTATTTTTCATGTCCCTATTGGTTATTATTGATGATTAATTTGAGATTTCTCCCAATTGATAATTATTTTGATGGGATTGTTAAATAAATGTGTGAAATTTTTGTGGACTAATGAGATCATGATTTATTCACAAAGTAAAAAAGGGATTCTTATATCTAATCTAATTCTAAATTTTCTTAACTAAGGAATGGTTTATTCCATCTACTACAATGATTAATGGGTTATATTATAGGTTTTATTAATGAAATAGTATATGATAGTCCCTTATGGATATCTTGAGTAATATCTTCAGGATAAAAACTATATAAATCATGATTTGAAGATAGACATTTTGGTTCATGCATTAAAGCGTTGGTTCCAAAATCCCTTTAGAAAGGGATTAGTAGTCTTTATGAACCAAACTTTATTTTAATACATATTTCAATAACAATACTTTAACTAGTGGTATAAGTTTTTGGTTTGGTACCTCTATCCATTTTATTTTGAGTTGGAATATTCCCTATAAAATGTGAATGTCATAGTTTTTCCCTTAGTTGGACATCCTATGAGTGGGTGTCATGGGAATCCAATGTGGAATTGAATTTTATGATACTTTTCTTATAATGAAACCTCGATATAACCAAGGGTAGGGGATAGTGTCATTTTTCTCATCTTTCCATTACTTATTCATTGTTGGACAAAGATAATTACAATAAGTAGTGGGATTCATATTAATTTTGTTTGTGAGATAATATCTTAAGTATTGAACCAATACTGTGATAGGATCAGAATGAGAGAGGAGTACTTTATGTGCATAGAAGTGTGGTAGTCCCTATATATATATGAGGGAAGATGTTATTAGGGACTCTGACAACCCATGATGGGTAGTGCATCTGGGAATAAGATGTACAATAATATATTATTTCTATTCTAGTAATATGGTATAATGAGGGATAATACATGGCATGTATCTTGTTATATCATCTACTAAAGGGTAAAGAAATAAATATTGACAGTATTACTTTAACCACTTTGATTGTACACTTAGAAGTGTGATGAGGTGATCATATACATCTTTATCAATATTCTGAGAATATAAAAAATTCATGATATGGTTTTTCTTGTAGTTGACTAGTTTATTAAGGTCTCATGATTCTTTCCTATTTGGGAGACTTTGTCATTTTATGGGATAAGGACTCTATATATATATAAGATATAATCATCTAAATGGGATCCACATGAGGATCATATTGGATTAAGATTTATGTTTTACATCTTTATTTTGAAAAGGGTTGAAAAATGTCATGGGGACTAAGTTGAAGTTGAGTATAGGTCATCACCCATAGATATTTGGGTTGTCAAATATGATGATAAGGATATTATAGGACAACTTTTGTACTTTTATGTTGAATTTAAATATATATTGGGATAGAAATAAATATTTTTTATGGTTTTCATACTACAAAAACTAACAAGAATAGATAGAGATGCCTCACTATTTGGATTTCTATGGTTGGTCATGCTGATCACCTCTATATTAGTGAAGGGTGGATGATTTAGTGATCATTAGGTTGAGACTAGTATAGGAGACATAAAATTGTGAAGTTGATTAGGAATCAATTATTAACCACTCAGAGTAGGTAACATTCATATACTAGATAAAGGTGATAAACCATTAATTTTTTATGGGTTACTATGTATCCCTATGGGTATAACCTCTGTTAGATCATCATAAATTAAGGAAACATAGGAAGCTTGGATTATTTTTTGTCATTAAATTCTTGATTTTATAGAAATATAACATCATAGACTACCAAATGTATCTCCCTATAAAGCATTAGGATATGATTAAAGAATTTCAAATGTATCAACTACTATGCTACAGACAAGACCCATCACTTTCCATTAATAGTGATGACATTGAATTAGAGGTGGATGTCTTTTTTAAGGAGTGATCGATACATATTATGTACTGGATCAAGAAAATGATTCCATGAATGATAAATCCTCCAGTGCAAGTCCAGTGGGGACATGATCACCTTGACATGGATACATGGAATTGATAATTAGATATCAAGTCCCAATGGTTTGGATTATTCAGTGTAGAGCCTTAGATAAACTTCTCAAGGGCCAAAATACCATTAGATAATTTTTAATGACCCATATATTTTTAGTTATATTCCATATCTCATTTTATAATTTTAATTGGATTATTATAATTTATTTTAGATGGTTTTATAACTTTTTTTGAATCTGAGGACGATTTGATGTCAGGTATTGGGGCCCAGCTACTATTTTTTTGTAAGAGTCATTGTTTACCCATTTCAAGGGAACTAGAAACCTATTTATAACTCTAGGTGTATTGTCCGATGAATTCCCACTACATAGTCGATGGTCATATATGAGGTGTCTAGTAAGGCACCAGTTACCTGGTACATTTTGACTTAGTGACTTGTGGTTTCATCACTACTATACAATTATGGTAGTTTTTTAGACCTTTATAAATAATATTTAAATACCCCAATTATCTCTCTATTTATATAAGATCGAATGAGACCTCCCAACATAGAATCCTCCAACATCCATGAGCTCTTCATGAATTCTTTAATAGCTTATTTGATCTTTAATTGTTGAATCTTTCAACTTTGGGTAAGGTTATTCTTGTTTAAGTTTATATTATGATTTTATCTAAACGTAATTAATTATTTATCTCAAATATAATATTTTAGGTGTTTTATAATATATTTTTACATTTTTGGATTAAGATCAATTCAGGAGACTTCATTCCATGTGTTAACTTCTTAAGGATTATGGTAGGTGATCCTCAATATTCTCTGTTATTAATATGGTAATTTATGAACTTCCATGAATATGTTTTATTTTTATGTGTGGGTATACTTATTATTAATACTTTATTTTTCTTATATAGACTCACTATTATGTAAGTAACCATTCAGATATGTGTTTATAGTGTTCTAACTTTTTTTGGATAAACACAAGGAAAATTAGTGGTATTTTTCCTAGGTTGTATGTCTTAATTATTTATGAAAAAATTAATATATATATATATATGATTAAAAATGATGTTGAGATATAGTTATTATTGTATTTGGGGATATGATATGACCTTATTTCATGTGATAAGTGGTTATGTCTTGAGGATGGTGGACTTATATTGAGTTGTGAGGTAATGTGAAGTAAGAGTTAACCAATAGGATTTACCCTCTTCAAGTAGTGGTTAATATGAAGGGTCTTTCAATGAGTAATTGGACCTTGAGATAGTAGACTTGATCTACCATGGGATCATGTCATATATTTTAATTTTGGGTTAGGAATAGATCTAGTACAATAGTTCCTTGTATTGAGATTGGTGGTATAGATTGGTGTGTTGTGGGTTGTGTGGTTATTACATCTAAGTCTTTGTGTATGTTATTACCTCATTAATATTTAGTTTATAATAGAGATTTTTTAATGTTATTACTTGGTATTTTATTATCATTGATGTATTTCGATATTACACTTAATTTGTTATTTTATTCACATATAAATCTCCATATATGATACACCTTCCTTATTATTCATTTCATATTATAGTTTGTGTTAGAATTATTCTAGTATAGGGTGACTCATTCTATAAACATTTGATGAAGTAACATATGTTTGGGTTAGTGGTGGATTGGTTAGAATATGATGTTCTAAATTTTCCATATGATTGTTATTTTTTATTTTATCCCATAAATTAACTCATGTATATTATTAGACTTATTTTAAAGGATTGTTATAGGTTTCCTATTGAGTTTCACACTCATTCCAAACACATGCACATTATAAGGCATTCATACTTCATTTTCAGGGATCCAAGGTAGGGTAAAGGGCCTATTTCAGGTGTTTGAATAGTTATAGGTGATATTGTAGATGATTGATGTACTATTGCATAATTTTTGACCCATTTATAGTATAAACACATGTATTATTTTTTTGATTTTTTATTTTTTGGGTGTGTGATCTACTGCCAATTGGGATACACTTTGGACATAAAATATATGATTATCTTGTGTTTTATTTTTTTATTACATGTAATATTATTCTTATAGTTAACATTAAGAGATAACCCCATATTATTTGGCGTATTTTTTATTATTTTTTTATTTTTATTTAATATTCCTTCATAATATTGATAAAATTGCCTCCTCAGTGTATGAACTTGACATTTTCTACACATTGATAGGAACTACTGTACACGTATTAATTCTTGAGGCTATGAAGTTCTTTGACTCAAGAAAGAAAACCTAGGCTGAGACATTATAGGTTATACTTATTTGGGAAACCCAAAAAATTTCGATATAAATGGAATAGAGTTGAGTTTATCTATATGATGGATTTCGGAAAAGTATTTTCCCCTAAACTCTCATAGAATTTTATATGATACAATTGATATGATGGACTACCTAAATAGTTATGTACTGGGAGAAATGACTAATTTAAAAAAATAGCAATAAAATATATTTTTTCTACTAACATATCTATTGTATGGTGACCACATTTTTGGAAATTAGGTTCAATAAAATTCTTTTTTGAATATATATAAATGATAAACTCTATAATGAACCAATATTTTTAAATGAAACTCCCTTATGAATGAATAAATTCCTTATCAGGTACTGTAGTTATATAAAACACATTCACAACTTTTGTTAATTTGGGTTGTTATAAGTTATATCCTATTATATTTAAAAGACCTTTAAACATCATAATCATTGATAATATATCTATTATACAATGGTTATATGATTAGTATATTTAAAGGGTTATGATGAATCTATTTGACAGGGAAGAAAGGAGAGAATCCTCGACTAGTAGGATTGTGCCTTGTGAATCCCATTTATTAAGGCTTAGGAGGAAGATAACCTCAATGGGAATTAACATTGACCAATACCAAGAAGATATTGAACATCTAAATCATGAGTGAAAATATTCTTGGTACAAATTCATGCATATAGAGATCATTTGCATAACCATGTATGTCAAACCACCCCATGAAAATCTCACCATAGCACACCTTACCCTTATGGAATTCACTGGTTTAATAAAGGTATTCATATATATACACTAATAGTATGATTTTTTATATTTTTTTTTTCTAAAAAAACAATTGTTATTTTTATATTTTATTACTAATTTCTAATGATAAATTTTGAAGTCTTATAAAAATTAGATCTTGATGTGTAGAAAAAAAATTATTTTTGGAAATCATATGGTTTCAATCAAGACACTATTTTTAATGAATTTGACAATTTTTTAAATAAATTATATTTTAATAAAATATAACTATTAGATAGTATTTCTTAAATATAAAATGGTAATATAATTTTACAAAGTCAAAAAAAATTATAAGGGTCAAAAAAATATTATTTTCAAAAAGAACAATATTTTTTAATAAATGTGGACTATTGATTTAAAAGTGTAAATTCTCATACATAGATTGTTTTTTGGATAAAATTAATATTATTTTTGAAATAATCATGTAAAAATTAATCAATGGTGATTTTTCATAATTTTTGTTTACCGTCAAATTTTTATGTCAATATTAAATACAACATAAATATGTGGTATGTATAATGACATCATAATGATCTAAAAGTGATTTAATATATTAAATAAAAGGTATCCATGACCAAACATATGTTTGAAATTTAATATAATGTGTTTTAAGGTTATTTTAATAATTTTATAAACCATTAATGAATCCTGCAAAACCTATATTGTATTATAATGTTATTAAATCAATTCTTTATAAACTTGACTCAATTCAACATCACCAAGGGTAATATTTTAAGAACTTAAATTCTTAAACTTATAAAATAAAAAAATCAAATTATATTTGGGTAAAAACAAAGTAAGAAACCATAGGATTTTTTTATTAATTTATTGTATATAGTTTAAAACTTGATTTATAAATAATTTTCCTCTCTTTTGGTATAAATATCGACCCATACCCATTTCAAACCACTCAAAATCCATAATCCCTAAATTTATGGTCATTTTTCTCCAAAATATTCCTTCCAAGAATCTCTTCAATCCTGAAGGTGTCATAAACATGTTTTAGGAAGAAATACATCAAGTTAAGGGAATTCTCAACTTCCTATTTTCTATCAAAGTACCTATTTTGTGGTGTGTCTTCAAAATATTGGATTACAATCAGTTATTAACATTTTTATTAAATAATTAATTATATGATAGTTTTTATCAATGGGAGACCTATGTTTCCTCCCATTATTCAATTTTCATAACTCACATTTATACCATCATGATGCCAAATTCATTTCATAAATCTCTATTTCACATGTAAAATATTTATTTTATATATACCTAAAACATTTATTTATCCATGAGTATTCACCTAGATGAATGTTTAATTTTTTATGGATTTACATATATGAAATTCACATTCCCATTCTATGGGTTGAAATGATATTATCATTAAGAACTTTTGTACTCAATATTTTTACATCAACCCAATTCTTTACTCTTATTAGGTTATTGGTGTAATGATTTATTTTTGTTGATGTGGATAAAATGAATTAATACATATTAAGGGTGTACTCTGATAGATCCCCAATGCATTAGATAAGTAATTAATCTTTATTGATGAAATATTTTAAAATACTTTGGTTAATAACCTTAGTAATTATGATTTAAGACACCTTGGTGATAAAACATGGTGGTATGATTATAAATGTATCGTTTTTATAATGTATTCACATTTTCAAGTTATGATTCATGATTTGTTTTTTTGATTTTATGATATGCCTTATGTTCCTATGAAAATTTATGATTAATATGCCTCATGGTAACTTTCTATATATCTTCTATGTTTGCTCTTTTACTGGGATTCATGCTCACCCCTTTATTTTGATTGATATCCCTAAGATATGAGATGCAATAAAATTAGTTTAATATGAACCTATGACGAATCCTTTAACGTATATTATAAAGATTTTTATGTTTTTCATGTATTATGTTCCTAATTTCTAAGAAAAGAACCTTAAATGATTATTTATATTGTTAAATTATGTACTATGTAAGGTATGATTTATATATTAAAAAGGCAGGATACCATAGGTGGTATCAATGGGAGGTTTAGTACTTTGTAGAAATTTGGATTGGAAAACACTAGTATGAACCCTAGATATAAGTCAACAAAAAATAAAACATTTTATAATTTTTTGGAATTATTAAGCTAGTGGATTCCAAGAAATGAAATCCCTTTATAGATAAAATAAGTAGATGTGGATTAGGTATAGTTGTACCTTGGGGTAATAACCCCTAAAAGGGAACAATGATTTTTTCTCAATCGTCACCTTGTGCCTGAAAATAGGCCTTACTGCACACCTAATTTGACACTCTCAAGGGATATTTTTGGTTAATCACATGATTTTTATAAACCATTATGCATGATACATATAAAATGTAATTTTTATTAGAGGAGAATAAGGAATAATGGATTTTCCAATGTTCTTCTTGGACTCAAACTTCCTTTATAATTTCATGATTCCTAAAAGTAACACATTCCTTACTAAGGTTATCTTATTTTAGAAAATGGTAGGAAATATGAGGAACCACATAAATTACGAGTTCAAAAGATGATTCACTGAATACCTTTCTAATGTGATGGAAGTTGGAATAAAAATCATCATGAGAATGATAAATCGAGTATCATGGGTCATGAATAATAACTTAAACCATGTTGAGTGTTCATATTCACCTTAATTGTAACAAATTCTAGTTGAGTCCTTCATGACTCAACAACCTTCGTCCTTTAGTGGATCTATTTTCCCATTAATTACAAAACAATGGATTTCTTCCATATTGAATATAATTTTTTTAGTCATTTGTTCTGATATAGAGAAAATCACCTTGGAAGTAAACCTCTTAAAAATAGATAATGATAAATTGTGAAAACTAAATAATAACCATAATCCAAGATAATAGATTCATTTTATATAGTGGTAAGAGTTCAATAGAATTTTTTTTAATAAATAATTTATCGGTTCGATGAAAACAAAAATGGTGAAGGAATTATTGGATCTAAAGTAGAAGGAAAATAAATCACTGGTAATCTATGAAATGAAATTTACAATACATTATCATTACATATATGTATTTTTTATGTGACTTAAGGTGATGTTTGATAGATTCTTTGGGGGATTGAGACCTCATCTTCCGATTAATACGGATAATATAGACTATGAAAGATATAAGAAGATTGTACTTAGTGTTATGAAGGTTCAAATGGAGTTTGGATAATTATACTAGACACATAGTCCTAATGAAAAAATGAGATAAATGAAAGAAAACTTAGCGATTAATTTTTAATATAGAATATAAGGGAAGAAACTACACATTTATGTGTACAACAAATGTGGGAAGAAATATTTGGGGATGTACTTTATTGGGAGAGGAAAGTGTTATAATTGGGTAGAAAATGGCCATATATCTTTGGAATATCATAGTGTGGTGAAGCCTCGATGTCTTAATGAAAACATAAATGGGAAGATAGTGCATACACATCCTGATGTTAAATGTTTTATGTATGGATAGCTCAGGAACTTTGAAAATAAATTTCCAAATCAAAACATAATGGATGGAAACCACCACTAACCTCAAAATTAGTTAAGAGAGAAAGGTTGTTCTTTCCCAATCATGAAAATTAAAGTGGAGTATTAAAATGATGTGGTGGTAGGAACACAAATTTTTATCTCAAATATATAAATTAATTTGTTTGACCTTATTTCTATGAATTTCCCTTATTTTATCGAATTTTTTAAATAATGTATAATTAAACCTAGAACTGCATGAATTGGATTTACCAGTTAAGAATTCTATATGGATTATCCAAGCATCAATGGTTTATAGGAACTCTAGTATCAAATATTTTGTGCATAATCTCATCCCAAATATTCTAGTCATTCCCATGGCGGGGTTTTCCCTATATTAGGGATGTACTAGCTCTCAATGTATAATTATAATATAAAATATAGAGGAAAAGAAATTTTTGTGTTCTTTAATGGAAAACTAAGGGTTATTTTTAATGGATATATATCTTACCCTGATCATTCATTATAAACACCTCTAATATCCTTCTTTATGGAGATGATTAGATAATATGGAGGATAAAATCAAACTATATTGATAGGAAATCTTCCAATAATTCTAGAATCCATTAATGTTTTTTCATAATAGTTACATATACCTACCCCAGAAAGATAGGTATTGTTATTAGATTAAATCATACCTAGATTCTATTCAATAATTAAGACCTTATATAGAATGGCATAAGTGGAGTTAGAGGAATTAAGAATAAAATTCAAGATCTTTTAGAAAATGGTTTTATTTTACCGAGTATGTCTCCTTGGGGAGTACTTGTTCTCTTTGTAAATAATAAGGAAGGTCAAATGTGTCTATGTATGGTCTATAAATAAATTAGTTGGGTCACATTGAAGAAAAAATTCTCTCTTCCACAGATTTATGATTTACTTAACCAGCTTCATGGGCTCAATTATTTTCCAAGACTGGTATTTGATCTAGGTATCATCAGTTATGGGTGAAGAAAGAATATATCCCAAAGACTTCCTTCCAAACATATTGTAGGAATTATGTTTATTTTATTCCCTTTATCTTGAATAATTCTCCTTCCATATTTAGGGAATAGACTATTAATTTTTTTGAGGAATACCTTCATATGTTTTTGGTATCCCTTATTGGTGATATTTTGACATATTTCAAAATTCATGAGTAATACAAGGTCATATAATGGTCATATTGCAATATCTAATGAAATATAAGTTGTATGGAGAATTATGAAAATGTGAATTATTGTTACAACAAGTTTCATTCTTAGGTAACATCATTAATAGTGAAGGAATCTCAATTGATCCATCTAAGAAAAAGTTCATGGGGTAGTTGAAATATCCTACTATTTGAACAAATATTCATATTTTCATTGGACTAGTAGAATACTATTTATGTTTTTTGAAAAACATTTCATGTATTTATAATACACAAATAATGTTAACTCCAAAGGTATTTAAGTGTATTTTTACAAATTACTATGATGAAAGATTATATGAAGTGAAAAAAAGTTTGGTTAGTGCACTTATTCTAAATTTACCCTTTCATGGGGAATCATTTTTCATTTATAGTGATGCATCCTTAAAAGGAATTGGATGTTCACTCATGAAAATTGAACAATTGATTTCTTGTAAATCGTGACATAAATTTCCCATGAGATAAATTATCCAACTAATGAATTAGAGCTAGTTGTAGTCATGTTTTCCCTGAAGATTTGGAGACACTATTATTATGGAGAAAAATGTGATATATGTATAAAGACAAATAAAGCTTGGAATATATATTAATAAAGAAGGATCTCAACATGAATCAGTGAAGACAGTTAGAGCTAATAAAGGATTATAATTTATATATTCATCAGTATCCTGGAAGGGAAAATAAGGTATCTAATTCTATTATTAGAAAATAATGTGTAAATCAATCCTTGTTGTAGATTTAGAAACTCAAAATCCAATTAGATGTGTAAATGATATATCTAGAAATCATAATGGAATCAAATACATCCTATCTTACCCAAATTATTTCCTAACAATCTATATAAGAGAGGGTCAAGGAGGAATAAAGGGATGATATGGTTCTTTGAAATAAGAAGAAATATGTAAAGGTGGGGAAGCTTTATGAATTCTACATTGATGAATATGGTGTTGTTTGTTTTGGAAATAACATTATGTTCTTTCATCACTTGATATAAAGAAAGGTTAATAGATAATTCAAATATCACATCCTTATCCATCCATCATGGGAGCACCAAGATATATCATGATCTATGAGATTACTTCTAGTGTGAAAAATGAAGAAGGAGATCACTGAGTATACGTGAAAGTGCTTGGTATGACATCAAGTAAAATCATAGAAATAGAAGTGTAAATGGATGATACAGCCATTCTCATCCCCACATGAAAATGAGAGAATATCACCATGAACTTTTTCACAACTCTCCAGAATACATTCAAAGGAAACAATGTGATATGGGTTTTGGTTGATCGACTTACCAAGACCTCCCACTTCATCCCTATTTAGAAATACTTATCTCTTGACCAAATTTATTATATATATGTAATAGAAGTTCTAAGGATACACGGGGTACCTCTTTCAATAATTTATAATCATAATCCACGGTTTAATTACAAATTCTAGGGGAGTATTTAACATGGTCTAAGTGATGTATTGAATTTCAATATGACCTTTCATGCCCAAACTAATAGATAATTTTAAATAACAATTCTAACTCCCAAATACATGCTAAGTTCCAACTAAATGGAATTTATATGTGGTTTGGATTAACATCTCCAATTAGTTGAGTTATATTACTACAACTTCTTCCACTTAAGTATTAAAATATCTCCATATGATTCTCTTGATGGGGGAAATGTGTAAATCCTACGTGTTTGGATAAATTTGGTCAAAAAATATACTTGGAACCAATCCTGTGTAGGATATGATGGAAACGGTTCAATCCATACAACAACATATAATAACTTATCATATTTGATAGAAGAGTTGTGATAAACACCATTGAAGGTAATTTAAGTTAGATGTTGGAGATAACAAGTTCCTTAGAATTTCCCCAGAGAATAAAGTTTCATGGTTTGGAAATAATTGACAACATAGACCTAGTTACATTGGTCCCTTGGAGATCTTTGATCACATAGGAGAAGTGGCCTATCAGCTAGCACCTATAACAAACATGGATAAAGTTCATGATGTATTCCACTTATCTCTCCTGAGGAAGTACATACCTGATCCCTCACATGTACTAAATCTAGAGGTGGTACTGTAGGCAGATGATCTTCTATATGAGAATTGTTTTTTTAAGATCATGGATCATTTAGATAGTGTTTTAAAAAAAGAAAAATCACCTAGTCAAAGTGTTTTGGTGGAACCATATGTTTAAGGAAGAAACTTGGGAACCAAAAGAGGTAATGAAATACAATTACTCTCAAGTTTTTTAGTGTATGAAAATATTGATGCTAAAATTACTGAAAGGAGGAAGAAATTAATGACCTGAAATATTTAAATAAAACTCCCTTTTGAATTAATAAACTATTTATCAAGTCATGTTGTTATTCAAAACACATGCACTACTTTGGTTATTTTGGACCATTATAAGTTACATTCTATTAGATTTAAAATATAGATAAAAATAATAACCATTGATAATATAGTCATTATATTTTGATTGTATGATTATTATATATTAAGAGTCTGGATAAATCCAATTGGAAAAAAAGGAAAGAGCGATGGCATCAGCCAATATGATGGTATCATATGAATCTCATTTATTATAGATTAAAAAGGAGATAGAATCACTAGTATTTTCCCTTGAGAAAGCCCAATATGGGATTGAATAACAAAATCATGAGTGAAACTATTTATTGGATAATTTTAAGCTAACCGAGATCACATCCCAAGCCATGTTCATCAAACCACCCTAATAAAATCATACTTTCTCGCACCTTACCCCTAAAGCATTCACTGGTTTCATAAAGGGATATGTTTATAGACCCTAATGTTAGGATTATTTTTAATAAAATAGTGAATATATTTTTCTTTTATTATTATTTTATAATGTTAAAATAATATGTGTGGTAAAAAGTATATTTTGATGTGATAAAATACAAATTGTATTTCTGGGAAAAATATAGTTTCAATCAATAAACTATTTTTAATGAATTAAAGTATTTTTTAATTAAATTATATTTTATTAAAATATTTTCATTAAATAAAAATTATTAAATATAAAATAATAATATAATTTTATTAAGTCAACAATAATTTTTATAATGGTCAAAATATTGTTATTATCAAAATGTCAATAATTTTTCAATAAATGTGGATTATTGACTACAAATTATAAATTCTCATACAATGATAATTTTCTAGATAAAATAAATATTTTTTTTGAAATCAATATTTTGAAATTATCAAATGGTTATTTTTTCATAATTTTTTAAGACATTTAAATTGTTTGGTCAAAATTAAATACAACATAAATATATGGTCCATATTATGACATCATAATAACCCAAAAGCGATGTAATATATGATATAAAAGATATCCATGAGAAAATATATTTTCCAATTTTAAAATAATGTTTTTTATATTATGGGATTAATTTTATAAACCATTAATTAGTCCACCATAACCAATAATATGTTTTAACGTTCTTAAATCAATTTTATATGAACATGACTCACTTCTACATCGCCAATGGTATTATTTTAATGATTTATTTTATTAACCTTATAAAATAATAAACTGCACTCCTCTTTGTAAAAAAATAATGGTAAAAACCATTTGGTGGTATGTATTTTTTATTAATTTATTATATAAAGACCAAAACCCAATTAATAAGGAATTCCCCTATCTTTTGTTATAAAAACCCACCCATTCCCATTTTCCTCCACTAAAACCCCATAATAAATTATTTTATTCTATTTTTAACTCTCAAAGCATCCATCAATGTTTTATTTAAGTCCTTGATGTGACATCCTCATGTTTTAGTAAGCAACTGTACAAGGTAAGATAATTCTCCACTTCCTCTTTTCTATCCAAGTAATTATTTTTGGGAATGTCTAATAAATAATGGGTTAAGATAATTTCATACCCTCTTTAATAGCCCATTACATCCAAAATAGTTTTTTATCAATAAGATTTATTTTTCCTCACCCATTATGCTATTTTATTAACTCATATTTATACCTTCAGGTTGTTGAATTCATTTCTTGAATTTCACTATTTCACATAAAATAAATTATATAATGAATAATTAAGAATTTTATTTATCAATGTTTATTACACTAGATGAAATTTAAATTTATTAATTTATTTATTTACCTGCACAAAACCCATATTCATTTTTCATGGGATAAATAAAATTTAATATTTAAGAAAAAATTTACTTACGGTTTTTATATGAAACATTTTATTTACTCTCCAAGGGTTATATATGAAATGATTTATTTAGGTTAATGTGGCTCAAATAAATTAATATATAAAAAGAATGTTCCCTGATAGCTCTATAATGATTTTTTTTGAGAATTAATCTCTAGAGATGATGTGTTTTATGATGCCTTGGTGAATAACCTTGGTAATTATTATTTATGAAACCATTGTGTTAAACCTTGGTGATATGATTATTAATTTATTGTTTTAATGATGTAGCCAAATTTCCATGTTTTGATTTATTATTTTTATTTTATGATATTCTTTATGTTACTATGATAGTTTCCTATTGATATTACTTATAGTGACATGCTATATATCGTCTTTCTTTATTCCCTTATTATGATTTCTGATCATCCCTTTATTTTGATGTATGTCCCTAGGATATGAAATGTAGTAAAAGTATTTTAAGATATGATTAATCCTTTCATGTGGATTAAAATGATGTTTATGATTCTTTTTATATATTATGTTCTTAATTTCCAATGCACTAAACCGTAAAAGATCCTCTATATTTTAAAATGTTATACTATGTAAGTAATGTTTTAGGTAATAAAAATTTTAGATTCTAAAAAATCACCCAAAAATATTTCTTGTAATATATTATTGAATGAATCATGAATATCACATGGATATTTATTATAGTATAGACTTATAGTTTAATTTATTATTATCGAATATTGAAAAGTGTTCTCAAATATAGTTATTAAAGGTAAATAGTTTGAATGTTATATAAATATATTTATCTAATTATGACTCAAGGGTATTGGACACCAAGTATGTATCACACATTTTTATTAAGAAACACAAACTCAGAAATATAAGAGAAATAATGAAATGAAAAGTATATCTATGTGTTGTAAATGAGAAAATAGTTGTTTCATTAGAATTAGAAACTTATGAACAAATTTTACCTAGTGAATTAGTTCTATAATTGAAAATCAATTACTCTATTTCAACCAAAAATATAAATTTTATTTATATATATATATATATTAAAAACGAAGGGGGTTATATTCATAATTAATCATAAGAGTTATTTTGTATACATGAATGATATGTTTCATAGAATTGGAAATATATTGAATGATTTATAAATTCTAGGTATGGATGATTCAATATACAACATTCAAGATAAGATTACCAAGGATATTAGTTTAATACCATTACCTTTGAAATTTTATATTTATGTATATAAATGATAACTACGTTTAAAGACTCTAGAGAGATTTATTTTTAAATTCATTCAATTATAAATCACTTGATTACTATAAATCATAAATTTTTAAATGTCCAAATAAACATTTAGGGTGAAATTTGATATATTTAGTTGGTTAGTAAACCTAATACATAGTTATTTATGTGGTACAACGGGTACACATTAATGTGTTGGTTATTGGTACTTTGTATCCAATACAAATGACTTTATTTGGTATGATTATATTTTTCTTATGAGACGCAAGTTTGAAACCTTTTGAAGGTTAAAATAATTTAAAATTATTATAAAAAATAAACTATGAATATTTATTAAGAATCAAAAAAATTATTGGGGTAGTGAATAAATTATCCAAGACTTTTTTATTCATATGAATGATTATAAAATGTTTTCACAAATCATTCCTCTGAGAACCCATAGTGGAATGGTGTGTCTTGGAGGTGGAATTATACCTTCTTAATCATGGTTTGATTGATGATGTACTTCTATTACACAGATATAACTTTAGGGATATTTTCTATAAATAGAATCTCTAATGAAAAAATAAATTACATATGAGGTAGTAATAAATTCATCATATGATATATAGACTAGAAGTATTTATAATTTGTATTTTATAAGTATTTAGGGTTTTAAATCATACTTATGAAATTTGGATTCTAAAAAAATTGGCCTGAAATTAGATAAATTCTTTTTTTTTGTTATTATAAGAAATTACGTGTTATTATTTTTATAATACATCAGAAAAAATGTGTTAATGAATTGACTTGGAATATTTCATGAGAATAAAATTTTGAATTTATGTATTTTGCAGATAAAAATATACTTTTTGAATCTCAAAACCAATATTACTGAATTTCTCCTAAGATATTGTTAAAAAATCAATATCAACATTTTGGTTCATTTTTTTAACAAAATATTTATTAAAATACTTCAAAAATACTCAAGTTATCATTAGAAAATAATATTATGGAGTTTTATATATTTTTAAATGGATTTAGAGAGGTTTTTATCAAAGAAAAATGTACATATCTTGATGCACTATATATTACCCCTTAATAATTTTCATTTAGAAATGGATATTGTATCTTGATAGATATTACATGATTATTATGAGGAAGAAATAATATTTTTTTGTTCAGTTTTAGAGAAAATGGAAATGTTATAATTATGTTGCAGTAGGAAAAAAATTCACCGGTTTGTTTTGAGGGGTTGAATATTAAATAATGGATTCATCACTGTGGATTGTGGGTAGATGGTTAATCTAAAATGTACCCCTTGATTAATTGATAAATTATTTTATTAAAAAGGGTTCTTTATATTTATTAATCATGACTTATGGATCATACATTAATTTAATATTGTGAAGACATATTTGTGTTGTGATGATTACTATTTTTCCATAATGCATTGATCAAATATATTTTTGAGGATTCATTACAGCATAATTTTTGGAGGTAAGGTATGTATTAATTCATGATTTATTAATAGGGGAAAATCTTTAAGAAACTAATCTACAATGGATATTATTGTACTATAATGATGTAGAGTATGTACATTTTAAAAAATATACAATTCTTTAAATGTAGATGTTGTATCATGACAAAAAGAGATATAAAACAACCATATTCAACATCCTAGACTATATTGAAAAGGTAGTTGGTAGGTTTATTTATAAAGGGGGATTTGGGTGACATAGATAGATCCTTACAATTGATTAATATCTCATGAAGTAAAGAAAATGATATATTTTCAAGAAAAGAAAAGAGATGATAGAGAGAAGAGAATGATTTTCATATAGAATATTTTGGAAAAAATGGAGGAGTTTGGTTATTATTGATACATGAAACCAAATTTGAATAAGAAGAAGAAGATATAATAATATTAGTATATATGGATATTATTATTATTCTAATGATTGTTTAATCCTTTTTTATTTGATTTTTGTGATAAAAATTGGTACTGTTGATAGGTGGTGACTTCTTGAGTATGTGAGTAGTGATATTGAATTATTGTGAGTATTTATATACAATGAGTGATATTGAGTCTACTTTAAACTATTTTAAAGGACCAGTTATGGATATGCCTAACACTAATTGGGTGTAAATCAGTGTTGGGGAATTTTTAATCCAATTACAAATTAGTATCCCTCAACCTTTAATACATGTTAAGTTCTTGATTTTATTATTATTTTTTCCCTATCCTGTGTAAGTATATGAAATAAGTAAAATAACACATGATATTTTTATAAGGATCGATACTTAACAAGAGTAGTTATATCCTTGGAATGGTATAGAAACAATCTAGTATTTCATAATCCAATCAAAAACAATCCGTTTATGTTGAATACAATGAGTAGGATATTCTCTTACATTTATGTGGCACTATGTAAACAATCCAATTGTGTGTTCTTATCGAACTAGGTAAAAAATCCAATAGTGAATGTTTTACATCACTTGGATGAATCTTTATGTTGTCTCTCAAGATAAACTTCTCTTTATTGATAAGGGTTTGTAACACCAATATATTCATCACCCTATTGAGTCTTGTTGGATGTCACAGTTCTACTTTGTTCTTCCATGATATTTTTCTTCACATTGTCACTTGCACAAAAGCATGTAAGAAACTCTTATAATCTCTTTCTACTGGAAGACTTGATAGATCCATATTCTTATTCCTCTACCAGTCATAATAACAAAAATGTTGTAGATAGATGAACTGAATTCTCCCTTACTAAATTTTAATAAATTGATGTCATTTTGGCTAGTCACTTCCTCTTCTCCCTTTGATGTGTGACACACAATTATATGCACTATATTACAGTAGTTTCATGATCTCTCTTTCTTCTTTAGTCAAAACCCAACATCAATAAATCACTTTATTCCAATAATTATAGAATCAAAAATCACATTTTTTATTATTAAAACAATAATGATCATCTCAACACAACATCATCACAATCAATCTTCCATAAAAAATGATAAATCTTTAAGTGGAAACATTCTATTGTTCTTGGGAACACAATAATGTAAAATTGTGTAAGAGTGTCTTATTATCATTCTTCAATACTCAATTCCAACACATGAGTATATTAGTTTACTTCCTTTTTTTAATTTTTAAAATATGAACATAGGTGCATGTATAGTTCTTATTCACAAAAACAATCTATGTTTGTTTTCTCTTCTCTATCCATTGTGTATAAATTGTATATGCACACATTTTTACTCTGAAAAACACAATGGGGTATTATACCCAACCACGGATTTATAGAAAACTTATTTGATAATATCTACAAGCATGAGAGTTTAACAGGTGTCAAGTGTCCACATATCATATTCCTCACATAGTATAATGTGGTTGTAAAAACATATCATGTATATGTGGTATTTCTCCTCCATAAACAATCTGGTATCCTATGTAAACTTCCTTGCACCATGTGGTGTAGTGCTTCGCAAATAACATTCCCTTATGAAGATAAATGTTCTTTCCATGAACAACCTTTCCTTCTGAATATCACCACTGCTTCATTGATGGATGATTCCACCACAAACCCTTGATCCTCTGCAGCCCCTTTTTCTTTGCAGGCTATCAAGCCCTAAAAAAACCTTCCATGAACAACTACCATCTTCGTAGAATATTTTCTCTATGAACTACTATCCTTCATTGGATTCTTCCTCAAACGAATCCATAATTCCCTTAATTATTTTAGATGTGAAGATTCTCGTTAATACTATTAACTCTTTTACTGATGATCAAATTTGGGGTATTTATATATCAAAATAATATTTGTGAAACCTACTATTTTGACATACATGAGACTTTAATGTGTTACAATCTTCCCCAAAAACTATTATGTAATCTACATATTCCCTTTCTCTTTTGAGTTAGCTGCTTCCTTATATAAAAAATAATCCTTTATGGTAGCCTAAATCACCTCTACATTCCACAAACAACATTCCTCTTGTGAACGGTTAGCCTCCCACATACTGCAAGCCTCCTACGAACTCTGAGCCTCCTGCGAACCATTTTTCTTATGAAGTCTATGTTGCACACTTTGCGGTCCATATAGAACTTCTATAAGGGAATACTTTTTTTTCATTGTTGTTTCGCATACCTCTTATGTTTTCCATAAAGTGTGCTTCACGGTCTTTGAACTTCATTATTCAAAATCCTTTTCATAAAACCTTACTTCTCCAAAATAATCAAACCCTATATTTTCAGGCCCCAAGAATTAGAAAAACACTTTGAAATGGTGTCACCTTAAAAATATTCTTTGGTAACACCAACCATACTAATTTAGAATCATCTATATCTGTCTAAAAAAACAAATACATCCTTTGAAGTTTCAGCCATATTCTATCAGAATTAACATCTTTCCAAAACCAATTGATTTTTTCATAATAAACCCCATATGTTATGATATTTAACCATTGATTGGTCACCTTTGGCACCATTATATTTTCCATGGAAATTATTGTAAATTATATATCTTCCAAAAAAATCTTTCATTCCAATAAAACCTGTATAAAATTGGTAGAGCTTCTTTTTTCCAAACTAATTCTCAATGTGATTGTTAGTACTTATTCTCACCCTTTCTTTTATTAGTCTTGTAACACATGTTTTACAATATACTTATGATTTTTTGGATATATAAAACTAAAAAACATTGTCATAATTAACTAGGAAAATTATCCAACCATGATATCCAATGTCATCAATTGAATCTATAACAATTCTCCGGAAATCACCATGAAACTCAAAGTCTTCAAAAGATGTCTCTGGAATTATGAATACTTGAAGACATTATACAAGGTCCATAAAATTTATAACTACTTACTAATATTGCCCATAATAAGATATTATTTTCTCATTACTCTCCATTAGAAACCAATGTCAATGATTTGACAACAAATAAAATCCATACACAAAGTGGTCTCTTTAATCTCCCCCTTTTTATTTTTTGGAAATATCATTAAATTTCTTTTCAAATAAATGTGTCAATATATTAAAGTATTGTCTTCTCTATCCACTTTAACATTAAAACTATCATTTCAATTTATCTTCTCATTGTTATAAAGAAATACCAAGTTCATGGGGTAAAGGGTATTCGTCCCTACATATGAAATGTTCCATCCATCATTTCACCCAAATTCAACCAGATCAATGATCAGTATAGAAAACAAGTGGATTTTATTTAGAAAACTATTTTTTTCATTACTAACTAATCATGATAACTCAAATAATTTTCATAAAGTATTATTCACATTAATTCCAGGACGAAATTACTAAATGAAAGATGAATATTTTTAAGAACAATCAACCTGAAACTCATGCACTTTCTTCAAAAAATAATTCAGAAACATTCAAGTTAAATAGGGAGGATGAGTGGCCATGGGTAAGTTACATTATTCTTTTTTCACTAAATAATTCAATTGATCCCCCTCTATAAAAAATATGTTATTTTTAATAACCAAGGATGAGAGATTAAGAGACATACATTTTGTAATTACATGCTCCGGAAGTAATTTCTAGAATAATCAGATTTGATACATATTAAAAAAATAAAAATTTTAATAGATTCTATATTTTTCTACCCCTAAAAGGAAACACTTTTCATCATATTTATAATGGTGAATATCATCATGAATTAATTTCAAGAAATTCTAGAATATAAAATACCCCAGAATGGTTCTTCATCTTATGACAACCCATATTAGACAACCTTCACAACTTTACCAAGAATTTTTTTCTAGAACATTTGTTCTTAATAATACCAAGAAATAATATCAAAACCAAGAGGGAATATTATTTATCCTAAATATCTAGAATAATAAATAACTTTCTTCGACTCAGTAAGGATGATCCTCCATTATATTAGTATTTAAATATTAATTGATGAATCATTCACAGATGGTAACTTCTTCAACTTTGGTAACATGAATTGATTGCACTCGCTTCTTATCCAGTTCTCTCCATGAGAAATTTCTTCAACTTCAATTCCATGAATTATAATCACAATTACAATAAAAACATACCTATGGGAATAAGGGGGGTCATCCTTGATTTATTACTATAAATAAAAAGGATTAGATGATCTTATCAAAAACGATTCTCTATTTACACTATTATTCATGCTTGCACATCTAAATATCTATTCATATTTATATTGAGGAAACATAGATCTATTCGCATACTCTTCTTATTTATGTAGAGGATTTTTCTTCTTAAAAAACATTATAGATAATAAATTAACACTCCTTTTGAGGATTTCTTCTTGTACTGGTTGAGAGGTTAAATAACCTTTTTCAATGTGACCTGATTTCTTACATCCCTCACACATAACTTCCTTAAAAAAAGATTTTACTTTTCTTAACAATCCCATATGAAATTTTTCTTCATCAAATGGAATCTTTTATTCCCCCTTTTCATTATATTTAACTTATACATCTTCTATTTTTCTCATTCTTTCCAAATCATTGGTCCAGATAACAAACATGTCATTAAGAATAGTTTGTGAAGGTTAGGATCTTTTACATGGGTTCTTTTGAGTATCATTTCTTTTATTAGTACTTTTGGATGCACTACCCTTCAATTTTTTGGATTTAGAATCCACATTTTTCTCACCATTCTTATTTGGTACCTTCTTTGGAGGATCTTTGTTCACAAAATTCTTATGAAATATTTCCAAATATTCTTCTTCATTCCATGTTAGGATTTGGGATATTATTTTCTTATCAGCTTTGGATACATGTTGGTATGAGCATGTACCAACCCTAATACCACAAACATTGCATACATATTAGATGTAATTATATATTCCAGATCTCTTTGAAATATACAAATGCTTCAAGAACATTGGATGCTTCTTCTTCTTCTCTTGATTTCTCACACTTGAAATAGGCTTCCTTTATGATTTTACATACTGAGGATTGTACCAACAATTTAATGGACAATTCCATAATCTTTTATAAAACCAACATTGACCAAAATATATTGATTTCTTGGTATTTTCTATATCATATTTTTTGGTATTAATCATTATTTTTTATACATTATATGGGAAATCATCTACCACATTATTTTTCCTACCAACCCTAGTCATGGTGGTAGGCTTCTCTTCACCTTTCATCATCCACACATATTCAAATTTTGTTTTACAACCTATAATATTCATGATAATAGGTTTAGAAACATTAGTACCATATGGTATGGATGGTACCTGATTATTATCAGCTACATGTGATAGATCATTGAGTGAATTAATGATCTTATTATTACATGTTTGAGGCCTTTCTACCTTAGAATCATCCAATGAACATTGAGTACTTGTAGAAAATTTTCCTTCTTTTGTGATGTTTCATTGTGCATCTTCTCAAGATTGTCCAACTAACCATAGAACAATAGAAAATTCACATTGAGCATGATTTTATGATTTTCAATCATAATAATCTTCTCTTCTCAAACCTTATTCATTCATTCATCTTCATCTTCATGCAACATAAATTTTTTCTAAATAAAAGAGTCTACTTAATTAATCTTCTTGGATATTTCATCTGATTTTAAACCCTTGACATCAGTTATATTATCTAATTTTTCTTCAAGTGAATTCATCTATTATTCTAGTTTTTTTTACCCCTATTTCCCTAAAACTAATTTTATCCATTTTGAGGAAATTATTTCATGTTTACTATTTATTGCTTCAAAGTATCTAAACATTTAGGAAAGTTTTAGATACTCAATGATTTTTGTATGCATGTTCTTCTACAAAAATTAGATTCTTCATCCTACTGGGTGATCTTTTCATACATAAATTGAAATACTCTGAAAATAATTTCTTATCTTTTTTAGGGATATCATGCATAATATATCTTAATATATCAAGTGATAATTCTTGAGAAGTTATAGATTGATCATTATCACCACCTGTGATAGAATTTTCATCTTGTGGAATGTTTTTAAATGAACAAACACATACCTCCTAGTCACTAGAGGAATGAAGTTTATCTATCTTCCTAGTGGAAATTTAATCCACCATATTATTAAATTCTAAGCATGATATATCTTCATTTTCAGTATGGAATATAGAAATAGATACATCCTATTATTTAGATATGTTAGACTTTTCCTTCAACTTTCTCTTCTCTTTCTTTTTACTATTCATTGTGGTCGGGGTAGATATTGACTTATGATTAGAGGTAACTGAATCTTCACCAAAACCACACTTTTTTTGTGTTAGGAAAGAAACTCAAGACTTGAAATGTGAATAGCTTTCACTATAGAGAATCTAACGGAGTTGAGCCTATATATGATACCAATTAAAAGGACTAGTTTGGGATATCTCTAACACTAATAGAGGTGGTGAATCATTGTTTGGGAATTTTTAATCCAATTACAAATTTTTATCCCTATACCTAGTAGACCTATTATTATCTTGATTCTCCTATTCATTACTCCCTGTCACATGAAATTATACTAATGTAGTAAAGATAGAACATGATATTTTTACAAGGTTAACTACAAAACAATAGTAGCTAAATCTTTGGTAAAGTATGGAAACAATCCAATACCACAAAATCCACTAGAAAAAAATAATTTTGTGTGGAATACAATGAGTAGGATATTCTCTTACACTCATGTAGCACTATGTAAACAATTCAATAGTTTTTTCAAGTAACACATTGTAAAGAACTTGGTTGGATGTTTACACTACCTATCAAGACAATCTTCTCCTTATTTATATGGGTATGTAACACCAATAATGTCCTTCCCTTGTCGAGTCCTTTTGGATGTCATAGTTCTACTTTTTTCTTCCACATCCTTCTTCATAACATTGTTAATTTCATAGTATCTTGTAAGAAACTCTTCTTATCTCTTCCTAGGAACAAACTTGATAGCTTCACTATCATATTATTATACATGCTAAAATAATATAAATGTTGTATATAGATGAATGGAATTCTCCCTGACCATGTAATGATAGAATTATATCAATTTTTCCAATCACTTCCTCTTCACCTTTTGATCTATGACACAAAAATATATTCAATAGTTTATAATAATGTATTTATATCTCTTTCTTCATTAGTGAAAAACCAAATGCACATAGTCAACCTCTTCTAATAATTCTAGAATCAAAAATTCCATTTGTGATTATTAAAATAATAATGATTAGTTCAACAAAACATCACCATAATTAATATTCTCTAAATAATTATCAATATTTAAGTAATCACATTTGAATCATCCATGACAGATAATAATGTGTAATTGTATATTTGTGTCTTATTATCTTTCATTGACACTCAATACCAACACATGATTGTATCAGTTTGATTCTCTTTTTCTTTTTCAAAATATGAACATAGTTGCATGCCTGGTTCTTATTCACAAAAAAAATGTTTTTTCTATTCTCTATCCTTTGTGTATTAACTGGGTACACACACAGTTTTACTCTAAGAAACGCAGTTGGGTATTATACCCAAAAATGATTCACATAACAATTTTTTGAGAATCACTACAAGCATGTGAGTTTAACACATGTCAAATGTCCATAGATTATCTTTTTTACAAATTATAATGATGGTGTAAAAAACTATCACGTGTATGTAGTATTTATCCTTCGCAAACATTACTATATCCTCCACAAATTACCCTGCACCACATGGTGTAGTTCTTCATGGGAAGTCTTCCCTTTTATGGAAAAACATTATTTCCATTGATAGCCTTTCCTTTTGCAGACCGCCTCTTCATCATGGATGGTTGATGACTCAAAAAACCACTATTTCTTCGTGGCCCTGTTATCATTATGGGATATCGATCCCCACAAACTTCTTCTGTGGAAAACATCTTGCTTCAAAAAATCATCTCTCTATGAACTACTATCCTTCACATAATTATTTCTTATGAAATTCTTCAGACTTCCTCGAATTCTTCCAGCAACAAAGATGGTCACTTATAATATTATCTCTCTTGCTAATGATATGATTATGGATCATTATATAGAAAAATAATATATGTAAACCCCACTACTTTGATTTACCCAAAACATTGATGCAGTACAACCTTCACTGTGAATTGTTATGTGGTTCAAATATTGTCTTTCTTTTTTGCAACGGTTGATGTCTTCCACATATAATGACCCTTTATGGATGCCTGAATCACCACCTCATTCTAAAAAAACATATCTGATATAGCTAATATTTCTACTATTTTCAATATCTAATTTAAGGATTTAAACCCCTACAATTTAACATTTTGAGGTGTGTTGCATTGTTTTTGGGATTCAGGAATGTTTTGAGATTAATTGTAAAAATGTCGTAAATTTGGACTTTTAACTATTTTCAAATGTCTGATGTATTTTTGTATTGAATGTAATGGAATCTTCAGCCATTGAGAAAAGAGAAGCAGTGTGACACCAAAATTTGAGAGAAGAAGCGGAATTGGAAGCTGAAGGAGAACGACTACATGTCATGTACCATAAGTACTCATCGTGACCTCATCAACAAGAATTCGCTATGGAGAACATGTCATGAGGGAGAAATAGTTTATCAACCTAAAGTACACAACACGAGTCTCTTGTACACATCATGATCTATGTCAACTAGTCAAACTCGCATACAAGATTCAAATTATGTAGTGGAAAAAACGTATTTGGGGTTAACTACATGAACCCCAAGTACACATAATGTATCGGTCGATGCGTAGAGAATAATTTATTCGAAGTGGATCGCCGTTTCAATGGGAGTACCTATAAAATACACCAATTGGCTGTTGTTTTGAGGAAGTATAGGTAGATACGAGTTGTGTTACACCCTTAGGAGTGCTCTAAATGATTGAGGAGGATCTGGAACCCTTTTTTTCTATGGTGGAGATCAATATCGTGAGGAGGATGTCACACTGTCATTCCATGATAGAGATTATGGAATCTTCCCAGGTGATGAGCAACTAATCGCCTCATGGTTGCGGGTGGTGACACCCAATAGACACTCTCTTCTATGTTTGGATCTTAATGTGAAACTTCTCTTTTAATTTATCTTAAACTCATACCTCTTGAATAAATGTGACTGCTTTATTTCTTAAAATATTTGTTCAAAATATTTGTATCAATGGTTGTTCATCCTATGAACTAGAACAATTATCATCACAGTTTAAACTTCTTCAACAAGATCTTGTCATTGAGAATAGTGGTTTTTATTAGGTTTTATTTCTTGGAGATCATTAAGTAATTGAATCACTTAATATGGTGGGACTAGAAAAATATTATGATCTTAATATGACATCTATATAAATTTGGGTGTTCACGTGGGGATCCTTGGGGGTAAATTTAGAAATTCAATTGAGAAATATTTGTATAGAAGCTAGAGTGATGTGTCCGAGAGGGTGAATCTTATCCTCGACCACTGTTTTAATCTTATTTTCAAACCCACCTTATTTGTTGTCTATTTTCTGATGTTATCATCAATTTCATTTCACATTAGTTATTATAACCAGATGTTTTCAAATTGGTAATAAAATATTTGAATTTTCTATTCATTCAAAAATAACAAAAAAATCATAGTTTTGAAATATAAATTGCAACCTCCTAGAAATACAATCCCTTGGTCACTATTTTGCTACATTAAAAGCGAAAAAATATTGATTTAAGTTAACATGACTGAAAACCTCACTATCAATGCCTCTAGTGAAGATTTATCCCCTCACGTACTTCAAACCTCCAATGAACTATGAGCCTCCCGTGGACTATTTTTCTTATGTGGTCTATGTATCATGCTTTACGATCTGTATAGCACTACTATGAATAAATCATCTTTTGTTGATTTTCCTTCACCATTATGCATAGCACCTATGCAGTCCGTGAACTGTGCTCCATGGTCTATGAACTACATTTCTTGAAATCCTTTTTAGAAAACATTTTTTTTTCAAAACAATTAAAATACCAATTTTGAGGCCCAAAATTTTATCAAACACTAGGAAACAAAACCACCTTAAAAATCTATTTTAGAAACACCAACTATAATAATTCTTGGTCATCTAGATTTTTTGACAAATAGATATTGATTCATCGTTTAAAGCATTAAACATATTCTATAAAAAATTTCTTCTTTCCAAAACCACTCAATTTATTTAACCATGAACCCCATCTGTTATGATATATAACCATTGATAAATCACCTTTTTCATAATAATATTTTACAAGGAATGTATTACAACTCCCCTATCTTCTAGTGACATCCTTCTTTACAATAAAACCAGAAAATGATTGGAAACACCTCCTTTCTTCCAAATATATTCTCAATATGATTGTTCGCACTAATTATCGCCTTTATTTTATTAGTCTTGTGTCAAATGATTCACAATATACTTATGATTTGTGGGAAATAAAAAATAGTAAATAATTAAGATATTTAACTTCAATAATTATTCAAACATTACATCTAATGTCATAAATTGAATCCATAAAAATTCTCTAGGTATCACCTTTAAACTCAAAGTCTTCAAAATATGTTTCTTTAATTATGAAGTCTTGAAGAAATTATCAAAGATCCATTAAATTTGGAACTACTTAATAATGTTTACCATGATGATATCTTCTTATCTCATTAATTTCCATCAATAACCAATGTTAATCTGTTGACAACAAATACAATCCATACTCAAAGTGGGATCTTCATAATTCTCAAGGAGTTTACTTTAAGAACTATTCCTACACCAACTATTTTATGATGATTCCGGAAAGGATCACTTTCATGCTTTTGGGGTACACATCCTTGGTCTAGTCACAACTACTTGTATCCCTATATTCATGCTTTCCAATGGTGTGTGACTTCCACCAATGTGGTTGATGATTCCAGATACTTGATTGGAATGGGGTAATAGTATATTGGATATTCCCTTCATGTATTATTCATATAGATTCCTCGTTGGAGTTAATCTCCTAGTTTGAGTCTACCTTATAGATATAAGACATGTTTATAAATCTCATTCTAGGCACCATATTCTCATGGGATCTAGTTAATTATGTCGCTTAGTTCTATGACGGTGTTGATACCTGGGGTTAGAGTTAAATGAGAAAATTGGGTATGTTTGGATGATTTAAAATTATTACTCATTTGGGATCATAAGGGAATATTATGTACATTTCATAAGGTGTATTAGATGAAAAACCTGAGGATTTCCATGTTTTCTATGAAGAAATTATGTTCAGTATGCAAGGCATCCAAGTCTCGTCACCTTAAGAATCATGTTCTCATCAAACTAGGTACCTCTCATTCATTATGTGAATTATACAGTGTTAAACATTCTAGGAAATTTATGATCATTGAATAAGGATTCATGGGCTCATCACCTAAGTCATATCATGCTTGTCACATGAGGTGGGAACAAGGGCTCATCACCTGGGTATGGAAAAGAGATAGAATTCTCGTCACATATTCATTATAGGTTTGTAACCTATGTTTCCCAAGGATCATCATTTAGGACTAGGATTATTATTTATAATGATGTGTTTGAGGTTTAAAACATGGTAAGGGTGCTCATATATTTAGAGTTTCGTGCGAACAATCCTTCATATGTTTATAATGTATGGTTAGGACATAATTATAAATTATAATTGGGGAAAATTACCATATAATCTCAACACATACTAGGCTAGGTATAGGTTAGAATTATTTGGTGACACAAAAGTCTATTGTAGACTTCATATTTGTTTGGTGTGAGGTTTGGTATACTTCTGAAAGGTTATAAAGATTTGGATTTACTACCTCTCATGGTGATATATATTTGTTGTAATTTTGGGATTAAGCCTCTAGGTTACAACATGTGTACCCTATTATGAAAAATAGATCAAAACCCATGTAGTCCTAATGCATAGTTTAAGGTAATATGACAGGACCAGACCATGTAGTTTAACAGCATGCGGTAAGGATGCTTTTATCATGAAATGAGTGACAATAGGGGATAGTATGGAACACATTCATAGGATATTATGGTAATATGGGGTACCACATCATAATCGAAACATTATGAATCATTTTCTCATAAGTCATGTCAAGTCTACAATTTAATTTCATGTTTTGAGGAAATTTTTGTGTAGTTTTACATCATGTGACTAGGAAGTTTTGATATGCAGTTTTAATTATCATAGTTTGGACAATGTTGGGGTTTACACCTGAATCTTACCATATGACACTAAGGATAAATTATGGTGCATAAAGGGATTACATGAATGGATTTCATGGTTTCTTTTAAGGAGTGACAATGGTGTCTATGGGGCTTATATGAATGAGATTCCTAGGTGCTACTAAGGAGCAGTGAAGGTATGGGTGGGGCTTATGCGAGTGTGCATCCTGGAGGAATATTAGATGAACCGAAGTTAGGAGTGGGGAATATATGAGAATGTTTTAATGGTACTACTAAAAAGTAGTGAATGAATTATTGGGGTTTACATGAGTTTTCTACCCATTTATTTATAAGAGGAAGCTATGGAGTGAGTGGAGATTACACGAGTGTGTTTCCTATTATAGTGGGGAAAATATCATGCTCTCAACATGACTCATCTTATAAAAATAATCCTATATTCATCACATGGGTCCTCATGGGTTTTTTACTCAAGGAATCGTGTTCTAAAAACATAGTCTAAGATATAGTTTAACAATTTTCCTAACAAAAATTATGCTACATAGTTTAACTTCATGTGGATAGTATGTTATGTGAGGGGGGTTATGAATTAAGTTTCCCAATCCTTATTACTCATATTAGACCCTGAAGGAATATTAACCATATGAGGAGTCATAGAATATAATTTGGGCTTATAGATAATGAGGAGTCTCGTGGTGGATTCTTTGGAGCATTAGGGATAAATGTGGGGTATGCCCACAAGAGATTCCCATTCTTTCTTCCTTTTTTTAGGTCATAAGATAATCTCAAACTTGTTATGGGTCAAAAAATAGGATTGGGTATTTCACCTAATGAGTAGGCCTATGGGGGATGCATGGGTATACTAGGGATATATGTCGGTATTTCACAATAAGGTTGAAAATTCATTATTTCTCATGATGAATCCTGAGGGAATATCAACCTACTGATGGGTTTGGGAATATGATCAGGGCTTACACCAAAGGAGGAGGCATGTGGAGGCTACTTGGGATTAGTAGAGAGATATGTGGAGCTTACATACTATAGTTGCCTTTTATTTCTTCCTCATGGCATACCATGAGAGAATATTGTCATATTGATGTGTTGGGGGATTTAATTGGTGATTACACTTGAGGATAAGACTTATAGTGAGGCATCATGGAGTTTTTATGAACTCATAGAGGTTGGATGTATTGAATATTTTTATTGATATAATGAGGTTCTTCTTACGTATCCCTATGAATGGAATCATAACTCGTGTAGTTTTGTTCCACTTGAAATGACATTTCATACCTTCTATGGCCATATGATAATTGCCATTATGGTGTCTTTTAAAGTCATGAATCTATTAAAAATAAGATACTTTTAAGGTCATTAATCTAGGACCCATGTATTGTGTAGTTTAAATCCATATAGTAGGGAATAAGTGGGTTATCTCATACTCATCACATGAGGTATGTTTTTCTTAACACATAAGGGATCTTTTTCTTTCCACACTAAGTATCACATGCTTTTACAATAGGGTATACTACAATTTAACATTATGTACTAAGGACTAGTAGGTGGTAGATTCCCATCTATGGCCATTGTGGGTATTATAACAAAGTAAACCTTTATTTTTTAACCATGCATATGATTTAGGTGGGGAGATTTCAAGAATATAATGTGTAGAATTTTGACCCATGACATTCGATGAAACCATGAGTAGTATATTGAACTGTGCCATAGGAAAGGGTCCAAGAGGAGTATCTCAACTCAAGATACTACTCATGGTTTCATTGAATATCTTAAGTCAAAATTATCCCCTATATATTATTGAAATCTCCTCACCTAAATCATATGATTGGTTTAACTAGAAAGGGAAAAATTATTATAATACCCACACCATCCATAGCTTGGAAACTACCACCTACCAATCCTCAAGGTGTTTTATGGAGAAAAAAGGAGTATATCAACTCATGGTATTATATGGGGTGTAAATTGGGGTTGTACATGTCTCAAATAAAATATTTATTGATCCAATTTGAAAATAGCATGGTTAGACCCTTTGTTTTTGAAGGGGGTTAGTGGTGGTGATGAAGGGATCAAGTCATAGGCTTGGGACCATAGTTTATGAGTGACCCTGAGTGGGGATGCAAGGGTGCATCCTCATGCTTTGGACCTTCAATTTCAAACATAATATAAAATGGTAAAGGTTTTTTCAATAATTGGGGTTTTTATGATGCTCAAAATTAAAAAAAAAATCCAACGAAATAAGGGATCAAAATAGATATGAATAACACTATTCTGTGAGACATTAGAGATTTATGAGAATTTAAGTTTCATGAGGCATGGTCAGTTTATGTGAACAATATTATCCCATGATGAAATTTTCATGAAAAATCCAAAAACACTCAACTATATATGGAATGGATCGTGAAATGGAATTTGTGAATGTATATTGCGTAGGAAGAATGAGTTAAATGATTTCATGAAACTCTTTAGAGTTTCATAAATTTAGAGGGTGATGTTGAAGGCCACCCCCCCCCCTCAGAAATGGAAACCTAAGTGGGGTATTTATAGATATCAAGGATGTAGAAATATATTGTGTGTAAAGGATTACCATCTTTGAAAAAGTATGAGTTTCATAGTGATATAGTTCATAAACTATTTTCGTATTTTAAAATTTTAAAGCTTCATAGAGACCCGACTTCCATTCATGAAGTTATAATGTTCCTCAAAATTCTGGACATTATTCCAGAGTTTCATCTGTAGGCCTTTTTTAGTATTTTTAAATTGAACATCCATAATAATTGATCTATCTGTTAATTATTTATCCATGGACAGTAAAATTGAATCTATAAAATGAACTATTCCCTTATCTTAGGTTCATCAGTATTCATTCCATTCTAGATGCATGTCGTGAACCATGATGGGGTTCCATCCAAATTGACACATGGCCTGATCCATGGCATGGAATGAAGGGTGTTCCCGATCCCCACAGGTTGTAAACTAGTGAATGGGTATAAAAAATGCCCTTTTGGAATGATTTCACCCATTTAAATAATCATAACAACCAAAAATAATCAACATCACAATAACTGATAACCATAACCAAATGAGATACAACAATATTTTTAATTCGGAGTTTACAACATTAATCAAAACCAAATGTACTAAATATTAATGGGAATAATGAAACTATCCAAAAAACATTATGAAACATGAGGGAAATTAACCTCAAGCTACCACCAAAAAAACCTATAAGAAGTGGAACACTAGAAGCCAGATCCACCATCACCCCCACGACACATCTTTCCTTTACCTGGGTCACACATAACAAAGTATGCATACACCCAAATGTGTATGTAGGGTGTGAGCCAAAGTTGAGTATGATGCCACCCAAAAGAAAATATTTCATGACATAAAATTATAGGAAAAATCAATATGCACATTTCTATAAGAATTTTTGAAAAATGTCTAAGAAAACATTTTAAGGAAATGTTTTTGAGGAATTGTTTTAAGAAAAACAAATTTCACAAATAATATTTATTGAAATAAAATTGTACACAAGGTCTACCGTATACTGATGGCTAGTACCATATCATGTAAGAATCATGTCACAAGAGATAACCATGGGAAAATCCCTATATGTAACTAGTATAAGTGGGACATGATGAACCTCATTCCTCAGTGATCCAAATCTTCCAACTCAACTACCAACAGTGCTCTTGTGTATGAGCCACTAGAGAGGATATTATCCAATATTATACTAGTCTAATAGTATTATCATGCACGATCCACTAGAGAGTATCTCTTCCAAATTTCTTATATTACTTGATCGTATCACATGTTTAGTTAGTTTTCTAGCTTAAATCCTTCTAGATGAATCTATTTTATTCCACTTCTAAGTAAAATATCATACTAGTTATAGTTCACCCACCTAGATACCCAGGATTCCATTTGTTCTCAAATTTTATTTCACATATTGCATAAATCATCACATTAACATACACATTTCAAGCATCATAAGAACACAAGGAAACCACTACTTGAACATTTTCACATTGATCTAATGATCAAATTTTCACATGGAAATTACCATTTTCCATAAAAAAAATTATTTCACACACACACCAAAAAAATTTGGAAATACATTTCACACAACATGATCAATTTATTAAACCCATTTAATAACATAACAAGAAGATCACATATGAAATTAAACTATTTCTATGGGCAAAGAACCTTTAAAATTTGCACCCATAACAAATCAATTTTATAACATGATTCACGTCACTTTTATAATTCAAAGAAATATTTA
The DNA here is from genome assembly GCA_963277665.1 of Viscum album. NCBI lineage: Eukaryota > Viridiplantae > Streptophyta > Magnoliopsida > Santalales > Viscaceae > Viscum > Viscum album. Next base: position 392,080,164 of record OY728151.1, on the reverse strand, counting down.
AGTTTCACAATAAAGAGAAAAATAATAAAAAACACAATTCTCTTTGAAAATCAATTTGAAAGAATGTTCAGCTTTAATTCACTTTGAAAACACATTTCGAACTTTCTACACAATGTATAAAACATATTCAAGAAACACCATAATTAAACACACATGAAACATAACTAGTTTCCTTTAGAAAACCCATTTTAAACATGTTAATCAAAAATCTTTTCCAAAAAATATTTCACTCCACAAAAACAATCAATAGAACACATTTATACAACCAAGAATACGTGTCAAAATCATTTAATAATGTAAAATCATAGAACCACAAACCTCACACTTGGAGACAACCAGAAAATAGTGAAAACCCACAACCGCACCACCAAAAACACTATAAAGGAAAGTGAAAACAACAATCATAAAGATTTCTCCCAACAATATAAGATCAACCCCTATTTAGGTCAAACTAACCATTGGAAAATTAGACCTCAAAAAATAGGGATGATAAACCCTATAAAGAGGGTGAAATAATGAGGAAAAGGAATCAATTGATGATTCATTAAGGTTCCCACACCAGAAATTCCTAAGGATTAGAGTTCAAGAGGTCCGAGAATTCTCGAAGGAAGGTTACAAGGATAAAAATCCAAAATGGGGTGCATGAAAGGTGAATTATAATTAAATTATAAGAATACAAAATGGTAATTTCTCAATTTTTAAAGACTTGGACAAGTTGCACATTTATCCCGCATGGTTTTCCAAACCATGAGGAAACTGTGTACCCATCTCTATCTAATAGGGACATGCCACATGGTTATACATCATGAATTTTCAAAACATGTGCCAACTTTGTAGTCACCACTATCCCAAATCAATATTTTCAACATGGTTTCCTTCGTGAGGGAGCACAGTTTTCTACAAAAGTTCACCACCTACTGTCAAGAAAAAAATATCCATTTTCTAGAAAAAACTTGTAGGAAAACTATTGGATAAAATCAAGAAAAAATAAATAAATCGGAGAATACCTCAAAAAATCATGGATATATAATTATCCCCACCATGAAAGATTTACACCCCCAGGATGCCAACGTGAATCTTGATCAGAAAATAAACATTGGTTATCCTGCTCAACCAAAGAATTTCACTCCCTAGTCTTATGAACATCATTCTCATACTTCTAAATAAATCATACAAAATAAATAGACTTCCGTTGAATCAACTTCTCTTGAGAATATACTATTCACGCTGGTCACTGAAATATAGGCAGATCAGGATCTAAATCTAATTTTTCCCAATTAAATACATGGAAAAGATCCATATTTTACATTTTAAACTGAGATACATAGAAAACATCATTAATTGAATTAAACTTATAAGGAAAACCTAACCTGTATTCTACCCTAAAAATCTACTTGGTGGTATAAAATGTTTTGACATACCTCTATGTTAACTTTCCTTGCTTACACAAATGATGATGACCCAAACAAGTTATCACTTTCAAGAAAACCCGATCACCCATATAAAACTCAAAATATTGTTACCTCTAATTATAATAAGATTTATGCAGACTATGAGCTTTCAAAAAACATTTTGTCATCAACTTAACTTCATTGTATGTCTCTTGCACAAGACTCGATCCCAATAACGAGGTCTCATCCACCTTATCCCAACACAATGGAGACTGACATGACATACCATAAAGTTCCTCAAAAAGAGACATTCTAATCAAATATTGGTAACTATTGTTATATGAAATCACAACCAAACCCAAATGGCTATCCCATAAACCACTGAAATCCAACACACTTTCTTGGAGCATGTCTCCCCAAATATGATTCACCTGCTCCATCTGACCATCTGTTTGATGATGGTATGTCATACTCAACTTGATCTATTACCCCATCACCTTATAAAGGCCTTCTAAAAATTTCATAGTAAAATGGGGGTCCCTGTCAAAAACATCTGATGATGGAACACCATGAAGCCTCACAACCCCTTGAATATATATCCATCCCAACTCATCCAATTTAGAGGAATCCATTATCGGGATGAAATGGATGGATTTTTTCAAACCATAGATCACTACCCATATATAATTCCTCTATTAGAGTGTATGAGGTAATCCATAAATAAAATTCATGTCGATCTCATCCAACTTACAAGTAGGAATATATAGAAAATATAGAAAACCAAATAGCCTTTTATTCTCTTCTTTAACCTACTAACACATATAACACTATGATATAGAGTCATTTATATCCCACATCATGTATGGACACCAGAACTGACAAAGAAACTCATAAATCCAATATGTAGAACCAGAATGAATGACCCACTAAAATATGTGTATATCATACGTCACCATGTTCCTCATAAAATACAGCACCATGAAGCAACCCTTGAAGAACAAAACTCTGTCAGGAGACAATGACCACTTAAACAATGTCTCCCCACCACCAATAAATTGCATAGATCCATGATACAACTAATTAACAAGATTATACTGGTGAATTTGATCTATAATGGAAGGTTTAAAGTGAACACTAGATAAGGATGCACCTCCCAATTGATCATAGGTCTCCATGTGCATCTAAGAAAATATCCCCATCAAATTCCAGTCATCACTGGACTCTTTTAATGCATGCAATGGTACATTCCTACTCAAATAATTTGCAGAAATGTTACCTTTTCCTAAGGTATATACTATATCAAAATCAAACCCTTGATGGTACTCAGCCCAATGATGTTGCATCAAATTCAAATATTTTTGGGAGAAATTTTATTTTAAACTCTTATGTTCAAAAAAACTGCAACCTTCTCCCCAGAAAGATAATGGATACATATTTTCAAGGTATTAATAACCACTTATAAATCTTGGTAAATGGTTCAATAATTATTTTCAGGTGGTCGGAGTTGGTGAGAACCATAAGCCACCACATGGTCATCCTGCATCAGAACACACCCAACACCCTTACCTAAGGCATCAAAATAGACCACATATCCCTCTCCAGATTCTAGAAAGATAAAAATTGGGGTTGTGGTAAACCACTGCTTGATATCCTCAAAGGATTATTAACACTTTGGGATCCCTTCAAAATTCACCCCTTTTTAGGTAATCATGGTAATAGATGAAGAAATATAGGATAAATATTGAACAAAACAACTGTAATACCCATCCATGCCTTAGAATCTCTTGATCTCAAAAAAACATTGCTTTTTTCCATGACATCACTGTATTGATCTTATCAGGGTCCACTAAAACCTTTTATTCTAAGATCACATAGCATAAAAACATCACCTACCTAATCTAGAGAGTCCTCTTATAAAACTTATCATAGAGACAATGATCTTGAACGGTTCCCAAAATGATCCTCAAATGCTTCTCATGATCCTCTTAAATCTTAAAATAAACAAGGATGCCATCCTTAAATACCATGAAAACCAAGTTGAGATACTGATGGAACACACTATTTATAATTTTAATAAAGGTCGTCAGATAATTTTTCAACTTGAAACGCATAACTAAGAACCCAAATTAGTCATACATACTTTGTAAAATCCATTTTCAGAACATGATCCTCTCTAACTTTGACTTTGTGATACTTGAAATGCATGTTAAACTTGGAAAACTAGATTTCCCCCTTAAGTTGATCGAAAAGGTCATCAATTCTAGGTAAAGTATATTTTTTATTGATCATCGGCTTATTCAACTTATGGAAATCAATTTACAACCAAATATATCCATCGGCCTTTTATCAAATAGGACAGGGGTGGCCCAAGGAGAGATGCTCGAGCGAATGAATCCTCTAGAATAAAAATCATCCATCTATACCTTTAATTATCTCAACATAATGGGGGACTTATGGAATGAGGGAAGAGATATTAGTGGTGTTCTTGATACCAAATCAATGGATAACTCCATATCCTGCTCTAGAGGAAAGCCCAAGATATGATTTGGAACAACCTCTGGGAACTCATCCACCAAAGGAGGTCACCCACCCCTAGGAGCACAAATATCATTCTCCAATGTGATTGATGAGTTCTGAAAAAGGATTTTTCCCTACCCTAGAAGTGGAGGTCCCACACATCCCAATTGAGGATCTCATTCTCCTTGAAAATACAATGTACTTCCACCAAGTTCCACAAAACGCACTCATCGCCTATAATAATCGATGTACACCTGAAAATGAACCATCCAATCCATATCATAGATCATGTAAAAGAGTTCCACCTCTAAAACTAGAATATCCCACTCTAACTCGACCCATAGCATGGTGAGTGAACAATAATGACACCTGAAACGCTATACATGCTACTTACCAAGTGGTATTACCAACTCCGTCACACACACAATAATCTCGGTAGGTAAATTTAACACATCCCCAAGAAGGTTCTAACCAGTATACCATCCCTTTAAAATCCACTGATATAAGGCCCCGGCCTTAAACCTTACTTAATATTGAATTAAATGAATAATTCACATTGAGGATCTTTTCAGGTTTAGAGTTTTAGTGAATTAGATCATAAATCATGAATTACATTCCACATTTAAACAAAGTGGTTACATAAAATATAGTATTCGTTTTTTCCCATCAACGGAAATATATTTAAAATAAAACATGGATTATTTCTTGACACTTCCTTGAAACTATCATCATATCATGCACATTTCCCTTGACCTGTGAAAAACATTTCAAAAACCTGGGATGAGCATAAAAAGCTCAGTAAGGGATATAAAAGTACGAAAAGAAAACATTAGTCCATGTACGAAATCATACTTTACTCATATAACATAAGAATTTTAACATACCTCATCAAATCATGAATAAATAATAGAAATAATAAGACATAAAGGTAAATTGAGGCATTCGTAACATTCTTATGTAGGGAGTAACAATCTTGGTTACGTTTGGAATACCCATCACAGTATATTCCCTAAATCTCTTCAGATAAACCTTAACGTTTAACTCCTTCGAGTTACCCAATGCATTGGAGAGCTATATCGGGCTCACCAACCCTTATTTTATCATGGAACCACCCGTGTTCATAATAATTCTCAAGAACCATAACATAATCGTATCACATAAAACATGCATAAAGGAAACATAACATTTCCACTTTTCAATCACAAGATATCAATACAACACATTGATATAAAAACATTATGTAAACCATTTTCAATACCAAAATAAAAGAAAAGTAAAACATGGTATTTTTTTCATTTCAAAAAAGTTATGGCTTGTAGAGGAAAGTGAAACTCAAATAATGGTCACAGCAGTGGAGAAGTCGTTCTTGCCGCATACGTACGACAAAAAAACATTCCCTTTTTTCATTTAGTAAATGATTCGTATAAAAAGATTCCTTTTGAATAATAATAAAATTCAACGGGTTTTATACACCGTATAAAAGAAAGTTGTGTATAAAACAAGATATGCCTCAAAGAAATGAGATTGATATGGATTCCCTTACAAAGACGGTATCCTTCGATTAAGGATAAATCAATTACATAATTATGTGTGACAAACGAATACACCAAATATAAGTGGATATTAAGTGTAAAACAATCAGAGGTTATTCACACATATTCATAGAATGACATATTGAAGGAGTGCAAGTTTATCCCAAAGAATCAAAATTAGGATAAAAAGTTCCCTTGCAAAAATTCGACAGCCTAACGGTGTCACTTCAAAATTCATAAAATGAGTTGATGAGAGATAAAAAGGGTATATCATCACTTGGACATAAAATTTACATTAATAAGAACATATCCCAACATAAAAATATGTAAATTAAAAGACCCAACAAAATAAGTCTTTTAAAAAGAGGAGGGTGAAAGGTTCCCTTACCGACTTGGGTATCTTTGGAAACATACACCCATGAAAGAAGGAAAATACAACATTGATGTAAATAATCATAAACGAAAGTACATTACACAAATAGTATAATAATGGGAAGTATATATACCACTCAATGGGAATGGTGGAAAATGTAGCATAAATCTCAGGGGAATAAAAGTGAGATGAAAAATCCCTTATGAAAACTCCACATCCTAACGACGCCACTTAAAACTTCCAAAAAATGGATTGATGAGATAAAATAGGGTCTCTAATCATATTAAAATAAAATTTACATCAAGAGTAATATAAAATAACATCCCCCAACATAACAAATATGAGCTTAAAATAAGTTACATAAAGGAGAGTACTTAAAAATAAAGAGAGAGGTTGGATCTCTTATAAAAATTCAGCAGCCTAACGGCGCCACTCAAAACATCCAAAATTGATTGATGAGAGAGAGTAGGGTCTATCATAATATGAACATAAAATTTACATCAAGAGGAATATAAAATAACATCCCCCAACATTACAAAGAGGAGCTTAAAATAAGTGACATAAAGGAGAGTACTTAAAAAGAAAGAGAGAGGTTGGATCTCTTACAAAAATTCGGCAGCCTAACGACGCCACTCAAAAAATCCAAAATGGATTTATGAGATAAAGTAGGGTCTATAATTATGTGAAAATAAAAAGTATAGTAAGAGTAATATAAAAGAACATCCCAATCATAATAAAGATGAGCTTAAAAGGAATTACATAAAACAGTGTACTTAAAAAGAAAGAGAGGGGTAGGATCCCTTACCTCGGGTCCGACATGACTCGATCGTTCTTTAACCTCCTGAATAATAAACTTGAGTTAATTTCTACTTTCTTAAGAACCTTTTTCAAGTTCATTATTCCTTTTATATCATTTACTACCATGTTATGAACACTATGTAATTATTTAAGTTAATAATGGTCGTTTTGTAGATCATTGCTACTTGAGTCAAAAATAAACTCATTATAATTACAAGTTGTTCATGTGGTAAAATATATATTATATCCATAATTATATTCAATATTTAGATATCATATATATCCATTATATACATGCATTTATAATATTACATAACATTTAGAGGTAAGAAGTGAAATGCACCGTTCATGAAGACGGTAAGCCGTACGTACGGATGAACGCTACTTCCATTTCTATTTCTTATTTAATGGAATTAAAACATAATGATACATAATAGTATTATAATTACAGTATGGTATCATATATAATATAATTAAATCTATCCTTTATATGTTCCACATATGGTATTAACGAATCAAATCACTTTGAGGGGGTGGTAGTCCGCACTTCCTAAAATGAATATATCACGTTTAACCATAATGGAAACCATAAAGGTATTCCATAAATGAAAAATACAGAATATTAAGTAAAAAATAAACATATTATATATCTTTTATAAATATAGTGACATATTAATGGCCACCTTTGTGGATGTTAAAAGAATATTGAACAATCATCGTTTCGTGAGGCAGAAATTCACCATCCACAAAAACTGTATGTTCTTTAACCATTAGATGTCGGTGTGTGTAAGTGTATCTCAAATTCTTATTATAAAAATATCATAGTATATTGAAGATACTGTATTTGTTACAAAAGAAATGAATAAAAAGATTTTAGGGGGTTGGAGAAGAAAAATAAAACAAAATAACACAAGTGAAGACATTACCTTAAAATCGGGTATCTCTCTTTGATTTGAGCTCAAAGGATTCATTGGGAAGACTTCTGCCCAATGTGAGGCTTATAAGAGTAAGAGGGGGATGTGTAGAGACAAAATGAGCAGGGGTTGGCCGAGCCAAATGCTTGAGAGGTGTGAGTAATGTGGTAGAGGTGGGGGCCTTTTATAAGAGGAGAGGAGGGGCACTCTTGGAAAGATACAAAATGTTTCTTTATTTTCAAATGAGTTTCAGATTTTAAAGGTCCCACAATTATATATTTCTAGTATAAGGTGATAAGAGTTTGAAATCCACCAATCTAATAGGTTTTTGACATTTTTAGGTCTTATATTTTACATTATTGTTTCATTTTATTTAAATCGTTAAATAATGAGGTAATCGTTGCATCATCATGGTGTCATAAATAATTTAATTTATTTAATTTCTAAAAATTAAAAAACAAATATCATGTTGTAGGAAATATTTTTATCTTTCTAATGAATATTTATAGTCAAAAATATGACTTGTATAACTCCATTTAAAAATTGTTTTAGTAAAACAACTCATGTTTGTGACATTTTTATTTTAACTTTAAATAAAAAGTTATTTAGGTCATTTTCCTACCAAAGTGGCTCCATGGGGTCACCAAGTTGACCCATGGATTTTATTTGTCAGCCATGACACATCCAATGAGGGTAGGACATGTGTCTAGGTCATTTCATATTATTAAACCATTATTTTTACCTTAAATTACACTAATTACCTTTAATCGCGATTAATAAAACTTAAAAGTTACTATTCACCAAAAATTATTTTTATCTCATTGAACCACATTTTACTTCTTAATAACAACCATGTATGTCGGATTTTTGAAAATCAAATCACAGAACTGGAAAAGTTTCATTTAAACGAAAAATCAGTTTCTTTAACTACCACTTAGTGGTTTCACTATTCATCTAAAATTGACGTTTTTCAGAAAAATATCAAAAATTCACCCTAAGCTATATTTGATATTCCGAATTCAAAAATGATGTCTATTTTACAAAATTCAAAACATATATTTTGAATTAATTAATTTAATAATCAATTCCCGCTGTTAAAACAAATAGCGTGTTTTTAAGAAACAATATCTTTTAAAAGATTGACACTAGTTTAAGTCCAATTTCAAAGTGAAATTAATTCCAATGACCACCATTAGAGTAAATGGTAAAAATATATTCTAAATACAATTTAAAAACAATTAAAAAGATAATCTAATCATATAAATAAATTATATTAAAAAGAGGTTTTGAATTAAAATACAACATTTTCACTATTCATTAAAAAAATTAACTTTATCCGAAAAATACCAAAAATTTACACAAAGTAAATTTTGATATCCGGATTCTAAATAAGAATTTTATTTTTTCAAATATAACTCATAAAATTGTCAAAAAGTGGATCTAAAAGAGGTTCGCCATCAAAAGACAGTTAATCGGCCTTTTAAAAAATATTAGAATGTTTACGCTTAAAATTGGATTCATTCACATTTTTAATCCTCTAACATTTATTGTAAAAAGTAAAAATATTTGACAAACATATATAATCATTTTGTAGTTAGTTCTGTTCACTCCTGCCATTACAACGGCTATGCGTTAACTACCATTTAAAATAATATTATTTATTTCTTAGAGTGCAACGTAAGATTCCCAAGAAACTCGTTGTTGCGTATTGGGTACACCATCGAGCATAGAGTCCCCTTTAAAGTAATATTAATATTTTATTCACAAATATGGATAAATGTGAAAATGTCATATTCTTTATTTACCTGGGGTGTTACATCCTTCCCCCCTTTTGGGAATTGCGTCGTCGTAATTTTAAAATTGGGCTTGGAAACTTCATTGAAAATCCCACATCGGAACAAGAGTTAGTAAAAAAATCACTTTAAAATAAAGAAAGATATGTTCAAAGGTCACCCAAGTTAACCCATACTAGGATTCCATGTAGGAAAACATGTATATGGAGAAAAAAACAAAGGGTCATGTTCTGAGGGAGAGTGATAGTAAACATATCTAGGAGAAAGTTAACAACAAGAAAATCACAAACTTGTGATGGGTTAAACGGTATTTGATTCCCCAGTAGGAAAAATTAACAGACAACATTTTTGTTTTAAGTTACCTTTCATTGAGAAATTTATTTATGAGCTTAACTAAAACATAAGTAAGCATACTTAATTGTCATTTTGACTTTCCAATTTTACTAGATTTCTTACATGAACTCATATTTTCTCCAAAAGACGAGTATTTAGGATGACTTGCTCACATTAAGAGAGTTATAATCAACTTATAGAGGATCACCTAATCCACAAAAGATAACTATATATTTCCCATGTCTTTAGACCTTAACCAAAACTAAAATTGTTAGTATGAGATCAGATAATCCACAAAAGAATAATCCTTTATAAAAAGAAAATATATTCTTAAACTCCAAAATTTTTCCAAAAAAAAGAAAAGTTTAACGGAGACCATTCGATAAAAAATTGTCCATAAAATTCTTCAAAGTAAAACAAACTAAGATTGAAACCCAAATATTTGAAGGATTTAATCACATAGTCTTCCAAGGTACAAATTAACTTTTATCTCCAAATAACATCAGTTTCCCTTAAATTCTCATATTGAAAAGTAATTAACCTAATCACATATCCTCCATGATGGGTTAATCCTTTCCATAGATAACCCAAAATAAACTTAATCTCGATTCCTAAAATCATCTAACTAAAACGAATTAGTCAAACTAACCAGGTACTTCACGTAGTCCAGTGGTAGGCGATAAATACCAGTCGCACTTTGGTTGTGGGTTCGATTCCCGCATCTTTGTCTGACACGACAGGTTGTCACACGGTCTGCGTGTTTTCTTTTCTCCAAAACTATATAATTCTTAAAACATTCCCCAAAACGAGATAAAATCTTCAAAAATAATCATAACATATTATAACCTCAAGTTTATCTCATTCCTTTCATTTTCCATCATAACATATAATAACCCGTAATTACCTCAAAAGTAAGGATCATATAAACTCCAATGGTTACCTTTATAATTATTACCTGAACATCCACATCGATTGGTCATCTTGTACATGATGCATTATAGAACATACCAAGGTTCAAGTGGTTGGTCATGACTCCTTGATAGTTGGTTTAGAACAACCATGAGTTTCCTCATTGAATCCCCCATTTCATCCAGTCTCTTAATCAGAGAACCACCACAGTTTCCTTCAAACCTATAGTCACTTTCGTGCCTGCTAGATCCATCAATTCACTAAAAACAGAAATGTCAGTGTGAGTATATCAACAATACCATCATGTACTAATGAGGAATATAATCACTAAGATATACTTACTCATTAACTTTATCTAAAACTATGACTCTTTCTGAAATCCTAACCATTATGGTAATGTCACTTATGCTTAGAGAATACCCTAACCTCTAAAGTTCTCTAAACCAACCTCTGATACCAACTATAAGGCCTCGGCCTTAAACCTTACTTAATATTGAATTAAATGAATAATTCACATTGAGGATGTTTTCAGGTTTAGATTTTTAGAGAATTAGATCATAAATCATGAATTACATTCCACATTTAAACAAAGTGGTTACATAAAATATAGTACTCATTTTTTCCCATCAACGGAAACATATTTAAAATAAAACATGGATTCTTTCTTGACACTTCTTTGACACTATCGTCATATCATGCACCTTTCCCTTGACCTGTGAACAACATTTCAAAAACCTGGGATGAGCATAAAAAGCTCAGTAAGGGATATAAAAGTACGAAAAGAAAACATTAGTCCATGTATGAAATCATACTTTACTCATATAACATAATCATTTTAACATACCTCATCAAATCATGAATAAATCATAGAAATCATAATAAATAAAGGTAACTTGAGGCATTCATAACATTCTTACATAGGGAGTAACCCTCTTGGTTACGTTTGGAATACCCATCACAGTATATTCCCTAAATCTCTTCGGATAAACCTTAACGTTTAACTCCTTCGCGTTACCCAATGCATTAGAGAGTTATATCGGGCTCACCTGCCCTTAGTTTATCACGGAACCACCCATCTTCATAATAATTCTCAAGAACCATAACATAATCGTATCACATAAAACCTGCATAAAGGAAACATAACATTTCCACTTTTCAATCACAAGATATCAATTACACACATTGATATAAAAACATTATGAAAACTATTTTCAATACCAAAATAAAAGAAAAGTAAAACATGGTATTTTTTTCATTTCAAAAATGATATGGCTTGTAGAGGAAGTCGAAACTCAAATAATGGTCACGACGGCGGAGAAGTCGTTGTCTCCGAATACGTACGGCAAAAAAACATTCCCTTTTTTCATTTAGTAAAGGCTTCGTATAAAAAGAATCCTTTTGAATAATCGTAAAATTAAAAGGGGTTTATACACCGTATAAAAGAAAGTTGTGTATAAAACAAGATATTTCTCAAAGAAAGGATATTGAGATGGATTCCCTTACAAAGATGGTATCCTTGGATTAAGGATAAATCAATTACATATTTATGTTTGAAAAACGAATACACCAAATATAAGTGGATATTAAGTGTAAAACAATCAGAGGTTTTTCACACATATTAATAGAATGACATATTCAAGGAGTGCAAGTTTATCCCAAAAAATCAAAATTGGGTGAAGAAGTTCCCTTGCAAAAATTCGACAGCCTAACGGTGTCACTTCAAAATTCAGAAAATGAGTTGATGAGAGATAAAAAGGGTATCTCATCACTTGGAAATAAAATTTACATCAATAAGAAAATATCCCAACATAAAAATATGTAAATTAAAATACCCAACAAAATAATCCTTTTAAAAAGAGGAGGGTGAAAGGTTCCCTTACAAACTTGGGTATCTTTCGAAACATACACCCCATGAAATAAGGACAATACAACATTGATGTAAATACTCATAAACGAAATTATATTACACAAAGAGTAGAATAATGGGAAGTATATATACCACTCAACGAGAATGGTGTAAAATGTAGCGTAAATCTAACAGGAATAAAAGTGAGATGAAAAATCCCTTATGAAAACTCTACAGCCTAACGGCGCCACTTAAAACTTCCAAAAATGGATTGATGAGATCAAATAGGGTCTCTCATCATATTAACATAAAATTTACATCAATAATAATATAAAATAACATCCCCCAAAATAATAAATAGGAGCTTAAAATAAGTGACATAAAGGAGAGTACCTAAAAAGAAAGAGAGAGGTAGGATCTCTTACAAAAATTCGGCAGCCTAACGGCGCCACTCAAAACTTCCAAAACTGATTGATGAGAGAAATTAGGGTCTATAATCATATTAAAATAAAATTTACATCAAGAGGAATATAAAAAGAACATCCCCCAACATAACAAAGAGGAGCTTAAAATAAGTGACACAAAGGATAGTACTTAAAAAGAAAGAGAGAGGTTGGATCTCTTACAAAAATTCGGCAGCCTAACGGCGCCACTCAAAACATCCAAAATTGATTGATGAGAGAAAGTAGGGTCTCTAATCATATGAACATAAAAATTAAATTATGATTAATATAAAATAACATCCCAATCATACAAAAGATGAGCTTAAAAGGAATGACTTAAAAGAGTGTACTTAAAATGAAAGAGAGGGGTAGGATCCCTTACCTCGGGTCCGACTTGACTCGATCGTTGTTTAACATCCTGAATAATAAACTTGAGTTAATTTCTACTTTCTTAAGAAAGTTTTTCAAGTTCATTATTCCTTTTATATCACTTACTACCATTCTATGAACACTATGTAATTATTTAAGTTAATAATGGTCGTTTTGTAGATCATTGCTACTTGAGTCAAAAATAAACTCTTTATAATTACAAGTTGTTCATGTGATAAAATATATATTATATCCAGAATTATATTCATTATTTAGATATCATATATATCTTATATATCCATTATATACATGCATTTATAATATTACATAATATTTAGAGGTAAGAAATGAAATGCAACGTTCATGGAGACGGTAAGTCGTACGTACGCATGAACGCTACTTCCATTTCTATTTCTTATTTAATGGAATTAAAACATAATGATACATAATAGTATTATAATTCGAGTTTGGTATCATATATAATATCATTAAATATATCCATTATACCTTCCACATAAGGTATTAACGAATCAAATCACTTGGAGGGGGCGGTAGTCCGCACTTCCAAAAATGAAGATATCGCGTTTAACCATAATGGAAACCATAAAGGTATGCCATAAATGAAAAATACATAATATTAAGTAAAACATAAACATATTATATATCTTATATAAATATAGTGACATCTTAATGGAAACCTTTGAGGGTGTTAAAAGAATATTGAACAATCATCATTTCGTGAGGCAGAAATTCACCATCCACAAAAACTGTATGTTCTTTCACCATTAGATGTCGGTGTGTGTACGTGTAGATCGAATCCATATTATAACAACATCATAGTATATTGAAGATACTTTATTTGTTACAAAAGAAATGAATAAAAATAGTTTATGGGGTTGGAGAAGAAAAATAAAACAAAAGAACACAAGTGAAGACATTACCTTAAAATCGGGTATCTCTCTTTGATTTGAGATCAAAGGCTTCCTTGGGAAGACATCTACCCAAATTGAGGCTTCTAAGAGTAATAGGGGGATGTGGAGAGACAAAATGAGCAGTGGTTGGCCGAGCCAAAGGCCTGAGAGGTGTGGGTAATGTGGTAGAGGTGGGGGCCTTTTATAAGAGTAGAGGAGGGGCACTCTTGGAATGTTACAAAAGGTTACTTTATTTTCAAATGAGTTTCGGATTTTAAAGGTCCCAAAATTATATATTTCGAGTATAAGGTGATAAGAGTTCGAAATACACCCATCCAATAGGTTTTGTAAATGTGTAGGTCTTATATTTTACATTATCTTTTCATTTTATTATAATTGTTAAATAATGAGGTAATCGCTGCATCATCATGGTATCATAAATAATTTAATTTATCTAATGGCTAAAAATTATAAAAATAATATCATAATGTAGGAAATCTTTTTATATTTCTATCTAATATTTATAGTCAAAAATATGACTTGTATAACCCCATTTAAAAATTGTTTTAGTAAAACAACTCATGTTTGTGACATTTTTATTTTAACTTTAAATAAAAAGTTATTTATGTCATTTTCCTACCAAAGTGGCTCCATGGGGTCCCCAAGTTGACTCATGGATTTTCTTGGTCGGCCATGACATATCCAATGAGGGTAGGACATGTTTCTAGGCCATTTCATATTATTAAAACATTATTTTTACCTTAAATTACCCTAATTACCTTTAATTGCGATTAATACAACTTAAAAGATGCTATTCACCAAAAATTATTTTATTCTCATTGAACCACATTTTACTTCTTAATGACAACCATGTTTGTCGGATTTTTGAAAATCAAATCACAGAAGTGGAAAAGTTTCATTTAAATGAAAAATCAATTTCTTTAACTACCACTTAGTGGTTTCACTATTCATCTAAAGTTGATGTTTTTTAGAAAAATACCAAAAATTCACCCTAAGCTATATTTGATATTCTGAATTCAAAAATGATGTATATTTTAAAAAATTCAAAACATATATTTTTCATTAATTAATTTAATAATTAATTCTCGTTGTTAAAACAAATAGCGTGTTTTAAAGAAACAATATCTATTAAAAGATTGACACTAGTTTAAGTCCAATTTCAAAGTGAAATTAATTCCAATGACAACCATTAGATTAAATGGTAAAAATATATTCTAAATAAACTTTAAAATAAATTTAAAAGATAATCTAATCATATAAATAAATTAGATTAAAAAGTGGTTTTGAATTAAAATACAACATTTTTCACTATTCATTAAAAAAATTAACTTTATCGGAAAAATACCAAATATTTACACAAAGTAAATTTTGATGTCACGATTCTAAAGAAGAATTTTATTTTTTCAAATATAACACATAAAATTGTCAAAAAGTGGATTTAAAAGAGGTTCGCCATCAAAAGGCAGTTAATCGACCTTTTAAAGAATATTAGAATGTTTACGCTTAAAATTGGATTCATTCGCATTTTTAATCTTCTAACATTTATTGTAAAAAGTAAAAATATTTGACAAACATATATAATCATTTTTTAGTTAGTTCTGTTCATTTCTGCCATTACAATGGCTAGGCGTTAACTACCATTTGAAATAATATTATTTTATTATTAGAGTGCAACGTAAGATTCCCAAGAAACTCATTGTTGTGTATTGGGTACGCCATCGAGCATAGCGTCCCCTTTAAAGTAATATTAATATTTTATTCACAAATATGGATAAATGTGAAAATGTCATATTATTTATTTACCTGGGGTGTTACAACTGATCTTTCAACACTCTGATATAGGTGCTCCATTATTCAATATCATTGGAAGTTCCCCATAACTCCACACCGGTGACAATTTTTGGTTTTATATGAACATGTAGGTCATGTTTTACCTACCTTCCCCACAAATGGAAAACGACTAATCCTGCATCAGAAGCCATAGACAAAGACAACCAAGAGGGATGGCCTAAACTACCACCTAACTTCTTCCCTTGTTCATCCCACTTCCTCTAATTATCTGATGAACTGTCAACTACTATTGTTAATAATACTCTATAGTAACCAATTTTTTATTGATATCAATTTCTACCATAATGGAATGATCAACCACATCAACATAATTTTTTATCTTGATTAAGAAAACTTTAGATCAATATTTAGGCTGCAACCCCATCTTGAACATTAGAACATTCATATTCTTATTGGTAATGTTCTCAGGTTCACACAAGACTAATAATGAAAAGAGATTAGAATAATCCCTCATGGAACAACCTCCTTTGATAAGCTCCATTAACTCCCAGGATCTAGAGAAGGCCAAAATATCAGGACAATACTACTCGTTGAAAACAACCTTGATGTCTTTCCAACCCATCTTCTTGTGCTTTCTAGCTTGAACCACTGGGTCCCACTACATTCTACAGAGGCCTTCAAACATTAACAAAGAAAATTTAACTTTGACCACATCAAGATTATTGGGAAACTCAAATATCATCTCTATCTTCTCAAGCCACTCCTCTTCTTCTTGAGGTTCCATGCCTCTTTGTATAGAAGGAGGCTTGTTCTTGGGTAACTCTAGAGCCTTATCATTTAATAGACCTTGTTCGGATTCTCTAACCTAAGAAGAACCAATGATTGATCCTTGTCCCAAAGAATAGACAACTCAAACCAATAATTCACCAAACCTCTGATCAATTTTATATGGAGAACTCACTCCTTCTTCTTTCCGTGGTTGCAGAGGAATTTTTCTAAAATAATAAACAACCATAAGGAAACCCATAAACAAAACCATTATAAAATTTTTTATCTATAACAATAATTACCACACTTTAGTAAATCAAAAAAAACAAAATCAATCACAATAACAAGACCTAATAAACCACTTCACCCCCATCTAGTGTCCCTATATAGTTTGCAGCATATAAGTCTCACATGGAGGAGAAGTAAAATCAAATCCCAACATCCCATGGAAAATTTATTCATGTTAGGATGTGTGTTGTCTTGGCACCCCACTCGCAACCAGAACCTCAAGACCCAAAAATCCAGGCTCTATTATATCCAGACTCCCAAATAACATGACCAAAGAGAGCATGACCTACTCTGATACCATTTTTTCACGAAAAAAAGTCAGTTTTTCATCCTAGCCGACACCCATCCTGATCCATGTCATGTCCCTAAGGGACTTTTGGATCCCCACTAGCTAGAAAATAGTTACTAGGTATCAATAATACACTTTTCAAATGATTTAATCCATTTACATAATCATAACAACCAATAATGATTTAATCCACAATAACTGATAACCATAAGGAAATAAGGTACCACAATTTTCATATTTAGAGTTTATTATTTTAATCAAAAAAAATTACTAAAACTAAATGGAAAAAAAACTATCCCAAAAACTTCCATGAAACATAAGGGTTATCAACCTCAATTCACCACCTCCAACAACTGTAAGAAGTGTTACACTAGCAGTTGGATCCACAATCACCACCACAACACATCTTACCATTTCCTGTCTCATATATAACAATGTCTACATAAACCCTACGCTTTATATTTTGTGTCAACCAAATCTCTATAATATTCCACCCAAAATAAAATATTCCATTCTATAAAATTCTAATACAAATAAACATGAAAATTTCTATAAGAATATTCAAAACATTTCGAGGAAAACATTTTAATGAAAACTTTCTCAAGAAAAACTTAAAAACATTTTTGAAAAATAATATTTCATGAAATAAAAATGTACACAATGTTTACTGTATACCAAAAGTTAGTAACACATCATTTAAGAATCATGTCACAAGATAGAAACATGGGAAAATCCATATAGGTAACTATAAAAAGTAGTACTCTATGAACCTCATACATCAGTGATCAAAATCCTCCAACTCAACTACCAATAGTGTTCTCATGCTTGAGCCACTGGAGAGTATCTCATCCAAATTTCTAGTCATCCTAAAATGTTCTCATGCATGATCTACTTGAGAGGATCTCATCCAAAGTTCTATTAGTCCCTAATCATATCACATGTTTAGTTAGTGTTGTAGCATAAATCCTGCTAGATGAATTTGGTCCATGCCACATCCTAGTCAACTAATGCACTACTTCTAGTTCGACCCCCTTGATAGACATGATTCCCTTTGTGATCAATTTTTATTTCACGTATTTCATAAATCGTAACATTGACATACTCATTACATGCATCACAATAACATAATAAAATCATTGCTGTCACATTTCAAATGGGTCTAATAATGAAAAATTAACATGGAAATCACCATTTTTCAAAAAAAACCATTTTTATTTGACACACACACCAAAACCATTTGGATATACATTTCTCACCACATGAAAATTTTATAAAACCCATTTGGAAGCATAATAAGAATAGAACATATGAAGTTCAACAATTTCCATGGGAAAATCCCCTTTAAAATTCACACTCACAATAAGTCCATTTTATAACATACTTCACAAAAATTTTATAATTCAAAGATATATTTAACATGCATAATAAAGAGGCCCATAATAACCAAAACCCATTTCTATTTAAAAATCAACTTTCAATGCATTTTCATCTTTAAATATCTTTTAAAACCCATTTTTCACCTTCCACACAAGGTATAAAACGTATTAGAGAAACACCACAATGAAAAACACATGAAAAATATCCATTTTCCATTAGAAAGTACATATTCATCACATGTGAATCTCAAAAACATTCCAAAACATTTTTTTTCAACGCACAAACAATCCATAGAACATATTTAGTCACCCAAGAAAGCATATAAAAATCATATATTAATATAAAATCATAGAACCACCAACCTCACACTTGGAAACTTATGGAAATTGGTTTGAAACCACAACTCCACCACCACACGGCCCTATAAAGGAAATATCTAAAAACAATCATCAATATTTATCCCAAAATCCAAAGATCAAAACTTATTTATTTCAATCAACCCACTGGAAAATAAGAACACAATAAAGAGGGAGGATAAACCCTATAAAGTGGGATAAGTCAAGATAAAAATTACTTACCTGATGATTCCTTGATGTTCTTACACCAAAACCACCTAAGGATTAGAGTTATATATGTCCAATAATTCTTGTAGGTGGCTTTAGGGCTTCAAATCCAGAATGGGGTGGATGGGAGGTGAATTAGGGTTAAAATTGAATAGGGATGAAGGGTAATTTCTAAATTTTTAATGACCTATACAACTCACATAATTAGCTCGCATAGTTTTTCAAACTGTATGGAAACTGTGCACCCCTCACTTTCCAATAGGGATGGGATAAATGTCTATCCCACAATATTTTCCAAACCATGTGCCAATCATTCAGTCGCCACTATCCAAAATCAACATATTATTCATAGTTTCCTGGGAAAGGTTGCATTGTTTTCCTAAACAATATTCCCCCTATAGTCAATCCCAAAATCTCAATTTTCTATAAAAAAAAGTGAATACTATGGGATAAAATCAATAAAAAAACATAATAATACCTAAAAACAAAAATCATGGATGTGAAAAATTCTTTTTTTTAGTGCCCATAAAATAAATCCATCAAAATAGGCTCTAAAGAAGATGTGGAGGGAGAGGTGGACCAGAATATATGGTCAAAATTTGGAAAAATGCCCAACCTTGTGGTCCAATGTATCTTGATCATATTTATGAGACAACCAACTAAAATATATAATCCCAAATAAGACATGATTGGTGAATGAAACTAGTGAAAATAGATTTTCATTCACTTACATGAGAGGGTTGAACAGTGGTGGATTGGTTGGGATCAAAAATTTTCATTGACCACCATTTGAGACCCATGTATTTAGTAATTGGGTTTCTACGATTCTAGTGGTTTGATATTCTTAATCGATGTGTGAGGTGCACTGTGGTGAAATAAGAAGGGGTATTAATTGCACATGAGTAATGTAAAAGTGGATATAGGTGAATTGTGAGTTCAAGAGTTTGTATTGGTGAATGGTGGTTGATGGGTTTAGGATAATTGTTGACCTTTTTTGAATCATGGGTTCTATAATTCTTATGTAGAATATGTGTCTTTTCTTGCATGTTCCCTAGATGGTATGTGAGTAAATTTTTTCCACACACCATCAACTTATGTGAGACCATTCAAAAAAAGTAGAGGCGGATCCTTTAGGTCTTGTTCCCTGCGTGGGAGGTGAGACTATATTTTTATAGGGGAATTCACAATTGGGGATCCCATTTGGATATAAATTATGTGTTCCAATACAAATCAATGGAACATAACATGACCTAGTGAAGGTGTGGTATTCTCAATAAGAGTTTAAGAACTCTTAAAGTTAAACCATTTTGAATCTGATATATCTCAAGGAGAATAATAGTGAATACAATCTCACCAGTTGGGAAGATTTTTTGGTTGGGCCCTAGATAGGGGTTTGAATAATCACTACATATCCCATGAAATGGGAATCAAGATTTACATAGTTCTTGAATTTAGAGTAGTTTATTACTAATAATGTAATTGGGGAGATATACCTTCAGGTAAGGATGGTGATCTATTTCTATCGATCACAACATCATTTAGTAAGATTCAAACTAAATAGTTTTGGGTCATTTAGTTAGAATTGGGATGGTATGAGACTACTAGATGAAGAAAAGAAACCTTGATGTAAATGGAAGGTCCCTATATGGATCTAATTCTATCACAACCAATCTCACTTGTGGGGATAAAAATTCATGATTGGGATCAAGATAAATGGTTCAAATATCACTAAATATATTGTACATAGGAATAAATTCACATGTGGTTCATAAAGATACCATTTTGAGTGAGGACTACAATATCACATTGTTTTATTCAATACAATAGGGACATAAACTATATAGTTTAACATCATGTAGAAATTATGTTGGACACACTGTCTAATATCATACGATGAGGATGAAAAATATGGGAAAGGGGTAAAGGTGAAGATTTTGGCTCTAACATTTTCCTAAACTAGTGGTTTCAATGAGAACATCTTCATTTCTATTGGGACCAATTGATGAATCATTTAGGCTTTGTGCCTTTTCCATTTACACCCTTAATTTTTACTAAGGCGTAGGGGTGACTAGGTGAGTGAAATACTAACTATTGATTTGGCTTCCCTTTGTGGGTCTTTATCCTGATAGGTGATAGTTCCTCTTTCCATGATTATTTTATGGACATGCTAGTCAGACGAAAATTGTGATGGGTAATCTTGTGTGGAATGAATGGTATTATCAAACCATTGTGAATGGAGGGAATGAAAGTCCCAAAGCTGCACAAACATATCCTTAGATTGGGTGGACATGGTTTAAGGTTATAATTCTTGGACCTCTTATAAATGGGAATTGATAATACGTTTTTTTATTGAATATTTTGGTGATATTTATTGATATAATTTCCTCACGTTGATCTTATTTGGAATATTTAATGGAAAATTTTGTTTTGGGTTCAAATTTTGAAATTGCATGTGAATTCTATTCTTACCATTTAAATATCACCAATGTATTTAGATCATAAATTTTTCTTTGTGATTAATTCTCTCTTGAAATTTTTCCTTAATATTCACCAATAAATTTTCTAACTTTTTTAATCATACCACGATGGATGGATCTCATATTTAGTGGGTCAAAATTGGGCTTTAATGAAGGACTAGACAGAATTTAGAAGACTGGACACAACCTCACTAAAGTAAACATAAATTTTTAATTAAAACTTGTATACATATGAAATTTTTAATGGAATTAAAGGAAATTTTTTTGAGATTTTCATTAAACTAGAGTGGAAATTTGTTTTCAAGGGATGGTGACCTAAAATGTGGATCAAAATGAAGTAATTTTTGGATAGCAAATGATGCATGTACAATATTTTTAATTTGAAAAACTATCCCTCCAAAACAATATTTAAATGATATTTTCACTCATTGGGAGGGTTGGTAGAGGAATTTTAAAGGTTTTTTAGAAAGTATATCTCTATGAAACATTTCACATCTCTTCAAAGAAGTAAGTCTTTGTGAAAATATCTCTTCCAAGAAGGCTCTCATCTCCCACATCCACATTGTTTTTTTTTCATACTTGTAACATGACTTTTTATTACATAAATATTATGTATTACTCTCTATGAATATTCTTATTTTTATTCTTGGTGCTTTAATATAACTGCAGATATGATATTGGGTGTTTCCCTTTCAGTACATTGCTTTTGAAAAATGCCTCCAGGATGACAACTCCGCCCATGGAAGAATGATTTCGTTTATAGTTGATCTAATACCTACTCCCTTTATTTATTTTTAATCCATAAAAATATTAAAACACATAAATTTTGATCAATTAATTTATTTTTGTTTTCTAAGGAGTTTCATCAACTTTCACTTGACTATTAGTTCGAACTTTTATGAAGCATGTTAGTGAAAGAACAATCGCAAAATCCAATCAACTTGGGATAGAATTGTATGGTTCAATTATCATCCCCAAACTCAGTTTATTGTAAAACCTAGAGAGGAGATGCTTCCATAATTTACAAGGACCAAAATATGGTTTTTGGATCACAAAAAAATAAGGGTGATATGATTGGATGTCCTGAAGTTTAACTAGGGATCATTTTTTTAATATTTGAGGTTGTGTCGATTTCTATAGGGTCCTGGGATTGTTAATATTTGGGGATCACAATTTAATGAATTCTAATAATATTGGATAATGATAAATTAATGGTCAAGTGGGTGGATTATGTTGACTATGTCTTATAATATTAGTGTTTTTAAATAAGTTGTGTCCTTTATTGTTTCTTCTCCTTTGTTTATTTTATTTATAGTCTAAAAAACACAACCCAACCCCACAATATTGTTTTCATTTTTTTCAATTATTTACTTATGTTATTCAATAATATTATGTGTTGTTTAATTCAATTCCACATTGATAGAATTACCTAGGACATATACTATGCTTCACTTAGTAAAATCAAAAATATTTTTTAGAGGTTTTAAGACAATTCTCATCCGGCATCACACTACCTTAGTGTAAAAGGAGGAACTAATGTTTGATAATAGAAAGATAAATGAAATAATGTTGTGAGTGATGGGTGGATTTATATATATACCTTGGAAAAGATATTTAAGAATAATTACAAATCCCATATAGTTGGAGTTAAGACACAAGTAGTTTCAAAAGAAGTCATGGTAGGATATTATTGTTGACATAGGGTTTTTTCATGAATCAGGGTTCAACGTGTTGCATAGTTTTTAGTCATGTGACACATACTATGTTGTACATTTTAACGTTGTTCGTTCAGGATGATCCAATGGGGGGAATTACTCTATGTGTCATGAAATGTAATTTATACCTAATGCAAAAATAGAGGGACAAATGGGCCAAATGTTTACTATTCAATGTCATAATTCTTTGACTAGATGAGTGAGATAGAATATTTATCATGAGAAGATGAAAAATGACATGAATAGAAGGGTCAAGAGGTCCAACAAGCTCATCGTTGGAAGAGATGATTTTAACGACCCATATTTTTATGAATTAAATTTTTCTTCTTATAATTATGTCATGTAGTATGAATCACATAAAATCACATATATAACACAATACATACTTTATAAATAATTAATTAATTAATTAAGAGGAATTTGTATAAATTAAGTAACACATACCAATAGAATAGTAACATGACTTTTGGGATAGTAATGTGAACATTAATAATAGTAACTCATCCAATAGAATAAAAATCTCACCTATAAAAGTATAAATAAAATTTTGGTATCTTATAAATGACTATATGATATAATTATATCATGGAATAAGTAAATAAAATATATAAAAATGATATATTAAGTATTGATATTTATATGAAACATATTTTTTTAAAGTATTACAATTAATATAATGATTTAAAAGAATATTTATTTTCTTCAAATAGATTTATAAATTATTTTTTATTTTTCTTATGATTATTAATTAATTTTATGATACCTTAATTATTTTTTTCATAGTGTTGTAAAATCAGTTATAATTTTAAAATTGATACTTTTCTAGTAAATGTTGATTTTATTTAAAAATTAATTTTCTCATATTTAGAAAATTGTTTTAATTAAATTGAGTATAGTTCATAATTATTCATTTCAAAAAATGATAAGTGTTGATTTTTAAGATTTTTCTAATCTTATTGAATTTTTTGGGAATAATGTAATACGGTAATTTATGGTATAAGCTAAATTCAATAATTATTGAGTCATGGATGGTGTGTGGATAATTTCATCACCATAAGTGTAACACCCCAAGATTCCACGGTACGTTTCCCTTTGAATAATGCAATACCTTGTATTGTACGCAACTTTGAGATTCTAACAAATTGTGACCAATCAAACTAGCCGTTAGAAATAGTAATACCCACTTTCTGAAATTTTTTAAATTTTATTTTTCAAAATTGACTTCATTTTTGAATTTGGAATATTGAAATTAGCTTAGGATGAATTTTTGGTACTTTTCTGAAAACTTTCAATTTTTGATGAATAGTAATAAATTTTAATTAAAACAACTTCTTTAATCGAAATAATTTATAGTGTTAAATTATATATTTGAGTGGTTTTAAAGTATCATTAGATTATATTTTTATCATTTAATATAATTTAATTCAATTTGTGTAATTTCACATTTAAACTAAACATAAAAAAGTGTCAATCTTTTGATAGTTATTATTTCTTAAAAAGACGCTTTTTATTTTGACCACAGGAATTAATTTTAAATTAATTTCTATCACTTATATGATTTGAATTTGGAAAAAAGGAATCCATATTTGGAATTGGGAGATCCAAATTTTTTAAATATTTATCTTTTAATTTTATACATTATGAATAATTTCTTCGGTAAATATTTTATTTAACGTGGTTAAAGGGTAAATCTGGTAAAAAGGGTGAAAAATAATATTATAATAATGTTAAATTACCCTAACATGTGTCTTATTCCTATTTTTTGATACCTGTCAGACCATGGGAATACTTGGGTCTATATTGGGACCACATGGAGCCACTTGAGAGTGATAATGACACTTTATATTAATTAATTTAACGAAAAGACAAAAATGTCATAAACATTTATCTTTTAGTAAAACAATTATTACATGGTGTTATATAACTTATCATTCCGAAAATAAATATTACTTATAAATATAAAAATATTTAATACCTCAAGATATTTTATTTATAATTTTTATACATAAAATAAATATATTTATATATGACACAATAATGATGTAGTATTTTCCTTATCAATGAAACAATCAAATAAATGATATCATAAATACTAAAATAAATATAATTTGAAAGTTTTTTATGACATACACTAATTTTGTAGGTGAATATGACATTTTAGTATTGGTTCAATGTATTTTTTTTGAAGTAATCATGTTTTTATGACTTTCACAAAAACCAAATACTAAATAGTGACAAAATTGACGTAATTGAGTTTTTCAAACAAATATTATATTATTAATTGATATAATATTCCTAAAAATCTAATGTTTAGACAAAAAACTTATATAATGATATTTTTATCACTAATGAACCACTTGGTTTTATCTTGGAAGTTTATTGTAAGTTTATTAACCATATAATAAAATAATACAAAGAGACATGGTAAATGAGAAACTATTTTACTAAGAGATAAATCTAAAATACAAGGTCAATATAGTGATCCAAACATATATAAAACCTATTGGTTGAGAGTTTTCCGACCCATACACACATTATAAGTTAAATAATTAATTTTTTATCCATTATAAACCGAAAATGATTTAATTATAATGTAATATTTCAATCTTTTCCTAAGGTTCCCCTCACCCCTCTTATAAAAGGGAACTTCCCCTTCTCTCAAATTCACACCATCAAAGCCATTTGGATCGGACAAATCCTACCCAAATATCCTCCAAACTTTAATCCCTTAATCCTAGAGGCCATTATTTGGTGATAAATCCAACATAAGGATCCCTTTTGATCAAATAAAAAAGAATAACCTGAATAAGAGGTAAATATTTCATCACCTCTTTAATGTTCTTTTCTTCTTCCACTTCCTCTTTCTTTATTGTTTCTATCATAAAATAATAACTCCAGTATCATATATATACTTTGATTTATTTATAAAAATGGTACAACCATATTCATTATTCTACCCATCATATGAATGACAATGTCACCATATATGCGTACGTACAGTTTACTATCTCCACGTCGTGGTGTAGTTGTTATTCAATACATTATCTTTAGATGGGAATAATAATGATGTATAATTGATGTAAATAAAAAATATAACATGTTAATTATTCTGTATATATGATATAACATCTATTTACATACTATTTTAATATCAAATGAATGATATTTTCTCTCATGCATACGTACAAATTACCGTCTCCACAAACACGATGAGATTCATTCCCCATCGTAACCATTCAAAACTAATTTTCATTTAATGATTAAAAATAATTTTTAAAGAGTTGATATCATTCTAGATATTAATAATATACATACCCTCCATGAAAAACATTAATCACATAACAAATAATATTAAGGAAAACGAATAAGTTAACACCCGAAACAATGATAATACTAAAATATTATTAACAAAGCATTATTAGAAGATCATAAATGATATCATAATTACAAAGCATTATTATAAGATCATAAATGATATCATAATTATGTATATGGTTCTTTTATAATTTAATAAAAATTATTTAACTATTATACAAGAGGTTAATGTAACCTCGACCAAGGAAATGTACAAGGTAAGGGTTAATTTTACAATCTCTTTGTTATTTGAGGTTGTTTTTATATAAGTATCTACTAGGACCTCGTTATTATCCACATCCATGTTTCATAAAAAATTATTCCAAAACATTTTTACTATTTACTAGACTATGGGATAAATTCATTTATACCCTTGTTTGAGTTTTTATAAAATGGTTTGAAAGGAATCTTTCCGTCATTTTCCAAACAAGGTACTTTATGACCTTTTTGACAAAATTAATGTAAGAATGTTTTTTTAAAACTTATACGGTGGGTGTGGATAATTATTTCATTATAACATCTTTGAATATTCCCTTAAAATCTTATAAGAATAGTTTCAATATAATTATTTTTTATAATTACGTAACTTTAAATGATTTCAAGAAAAAAAGAGATATTTCACTCAAATAGTTTTGATTTCATCTATGTCAGCATCCTTTGATGGTTTTTATACTTGTTTGAAGTCGATTCATTATGATACAAATATTCCATATTTTATTGAAGGTTTTGTGATATGTTTTACTATGGATGATTTATTTTTATACCGGTCATGGTTTATGATTAATGTATTGACATTCTGTATGCTAGTTTTAATACGAATGTTTATGTTATATTTCATCATTTTTATATAAATAATGTATTGGACTTAGTAAGTGATGGGTGGAGCCCGCTATAGCTCCACGATTCATCGGTAGGTCTCATGACAGAAATAGACATATAATTGGCCGAGGCCTTTCCCAATTTGATATATGGTTTTGGCCGAGCCCTTAATCATTTTTAAATATTTTTTTTCGAGGGCTTGAAAAAATGTTTCAGAATGTCCGGCATTATACATTCCCTCATTTATGGAAATAATATTGATTGTTCATGTGGTCATTCGACTAGTAGAATACCCATGATTATGTTTTATTATGGCATTATTTACTCAACTCATATTCTTGGCAAAAAAGTGTTCATGTTTATTATTTGTAAAGGCATGAGTTTTCAATTATTCATCATGCTTAATATTTATGTTATCATCAATTATATTTCTTACCCTTACTGAGCGTTTAAGCTCACCCCTTTCATATGTTTCATTTTCCCAGGATATGAAGAAGTTAGTTATGAGTGACTTGTAGTCATAATCTAGGAGTCTTTGATGTTTCTAATCAAATAAATTAGTGTTGTATTTATTTTCAAGTTGTAAAGTTGAACTTATGTATGAATCTTGTTTCCGATAATACATAACTGACCATTCTTTCGGCACATGATTTCCTTGTGATCATGCCAATTCTATGTAATAATGCACCGACTCTGGGTAACTAGTACCAGGGCATTACAGTTGGTATCAGAAGAAGTTTAGTACAAACCTTGGAAACTATATTTAGATAAACATTGATTAGAGAACATTATCCTAAGATATACATTGAGGATTAGTATAGAATAACTTCCTAGAATTTTGATAATGTAGATATTTAGTCTATTTTATGATCAATACTTCCCTGTCTGGATAGGAGAAGGTAGTGGCGGCTCTGGCAGAGATGTACCTAGGAGTGAAAACTCTGACAAGGAGTTTCAGGCTTGACCTGGTGTATCCTGGTAAACAACAATGGGCCTTGCTTCACTCTTGGTTACGACACTCCAGAGAGATATGCTTAGGATAATTCGCATTTTCTTTAAAAACCATTATGAAGGATTTATGAGTATATTCCTCCTCAAAGAAAACATTTTTTATGATTATGGATTATATCCATAAATTGTTCAATTTATGTTAAGTATGTTATAAGTTTAGAATTATGTATTGCCATTCATAAACTAATCTAGTGTATTCCATTGTTTAGAAATGACACCTAGTGGATAGAATGGGAACCATATCAAAGCACGTAATCCATGTAGGGATTTCCATCGTACTAAAGATAATTATATTGGAGCTGGTGATACAGCTAGTTCTGATCAGCTTATCACCATACTGGGGAAACTCACACAAGTTATGAATAATAATTGTACCCATATGGAGCACCCTGATCCACAATGCGGAGGATCAATGTTAGACCGCTTAATGAGGAAAAAACCACAAATGATCAATGGGAATACAAATCCATTAGTAGCTGAGCAATGGATAAATTCCGTAGAAAAAATATTTCACACTATGGGGAGTAGAGAAATGGAAAAAGTTGTCATGGTAGCTTATCACCTCATTGAAGATGTTGATCAATGGTGGTCACTGATTCAAAACACAAGGGAAGATAAAGAAGTGTCCTGTATGGAATGGAGGGAGTTTAAAAAACTTTTTTTAGAAAAATACATTCCTCGTGACCATCGAGGGGATATGGAAAGGAAATTTCTGAGTATGAGGAAAAAGGAGGATGATAATGTTGCAAAGTATGAATATAATTTTAAATTTTTAGCAAGGAATGCTGCAGATTATATATGTTATCCAAGAAATAAGATTGACCATTTTGTTGATGGGTTAAAACCATTTCCCTATAGAGAATTAGTATCACAATCCTTCTCATCATATGAAGATATTGTCTCATGTTCTATCAAGACAGAAAATGAATTATCTATGTCTTAAGACATTAAAGCAAAGAAAGAGAAGAAGGGATCTGATGAACACTCTAGGAAAGGAAATAAGGAAACATTAAAGAAGGGAAAAGTGAATTTCAACCCTATGAAAATTGTGGAAGGAAGCACCATGCTGCCTGGTTAAAAGGAAAAGGAGTATGTTACAAATGTGTACAGAAAGGCCATCATACTGGTGATTGTAAGGGAAAGAAATAAGATACCAATGTTCAATGCTACAATTGCAGGGAGATGGGAAATTATGCAATGAATGTACTAATCTTCAAGGAAACTTACCTCAGAAAAGGACAAGGGATCAAGGCCAAGCTTAAGTGATCACTACTATTGAGGTTGAAGCACTAAAAGACGTGGTGGTGGGTAATTTAATGGTTTCCTCATGTTTAGCCAATGTATTATTTGATTTTAGATCATCCCATTGTTTCATATCTTCCCAGTTTTCTAAGAAAATTAGATATTTCCAATTTGATTTAACAAGGGAGTTGTCAGTAAAAACTTCTAAGGTAAGTATCATTGCAACAAAGTTTTGTGAATTAGTTCCCATTAGGGAATATAAGTGTTCTTTATCCACTGATCTCATCATCATACCCATGATTGAATTTGATATAATCCTCGGTATGGATTGGATTTTGGACCATGATGCAAAAATATATTGTAAGAAGGAGGTTACAATTCTCGATGATGATAAGAAGTACCTTATCTTTAGATCCAAAACATCACCACCTGATTCTTATCTAGATCCACCCCTAGTATCTCAACAAAATTAAATAATTAGGGTGTAATAGAATGAAATTTCTATGGGTGAGGAAAGTAATGTTCAAATAGAGGATGTACCAATTGTGCAATAATATGTTGATGTGTTTCCAAACGATTTACCCAGACATCCTCCAGAATGAGAAATTGAGTTTTCTATTGATTAAACACCTGGTTTAAGGCCCATTTTGAAGACCCCTTATAGAGTGGACACTATAAAATTATTAGAACTAAATAAACAACTAGAGTAATTGAGTAATAAGGGATTTATTCGTACTAGTGTTTCTCCATGGGGTGCCCATGTCCTTTTGTTAAGAAAAAATATGGATCTATGAGGTTTTACATTGACTATAGGGAGATCAATGATATAATGATAAAGAACAAGTATTCCCTACCTTGCATTGATGATTTATTCGACCAACTACATGGAGCTCAATATGTTTACAAGATTGACCTTTGATCTGGATACCCTCAGTTATGTGTGAAGAAAGAAGACATTCCGAAAACAGCATTTTGAATCAGGTACCGGCATTACGAGTTTACAGTAATTCCTTTTGGGCTGACTAATGCACCCTCAATCTTCATGGATCTAATGAATATATTTTTTAAGGAATATCTTGATGACCTAGTAGTGGTATTTATTGATTATATCTTGGTATACTCCAAAAGCTACGAAGATCATGAAAATCAATTTCACATTATTCTAAAGACTCTTATAGGAAATAAATTATATGGGAAATTTAGAAAGTGTGAATTCTGGCTTCTAGATATTTCTTTTCTTGGCCACATTGTCTCTAAGGATGGAATCTCTATTGATCCTTCGAAGACCAAGGCAATCCAAAAATGGCCAGCACCGAGGAGTATAACTGAGGTACATAGTTTTATTGGTTTAGCAGGTTATTATCGACGTTTTGTCGAGAATTTTTCCATGTTGTCTAACCCATTAACAAAGCCCATACGTAAAGGGGTTAAATTTGTTTGGAAAAAAGAGTGTGAAGATTGTTTTTAAGAACTGAAGAAAATATTAGTCAATGCTCCTATCTTGACTCTACCATCGGGGAATGATGGGTTTATTATTTATAGTGATGCTTCAAAGAAATGACATGGTTGTATCCTTATGTAGAATGATAGAGTTATTGTCTTTGCATCACGATAGCTAAAACTTCATGATTAAAACTAACCTACTCATGATCTTGAGTTACCACCTGTAATCTTTTCTTTGAAGATATGGAAACAGAATCTATATCATGAAAAATGCGAGATATATACTGATCACAAGAGTTTGAATTATATTTTCTCACAAAAATAACTCAACATGAGGAAAATGAGATGGATTTAACTACTCAAGGATTATAATTTCACTATACACTACCACCTGGGGAAGGCAAATAAGGTGGAAGATTCTTTGAGTAGAAAGGATAATGGAGTTTTGAACATGATGAGATTTTAAAAGGATCCTATATACATGGATCTAGTAAAGATGGATATGGGAATAACAATGGAAGGTGAAACATCAATGCTTTTTCAAATAGTTTTCAAACCATCTTTGCTAGAAAGGGTAGAGAGTTCTCAGACCGATGATGAGCAGTTTCAAAAGAAGATTAAAGTTGTGAATGACGAGAGATTGAGTGACTTCATATATGAAGATAGGAGTTTGAAATTTGGGAAGAGATGTTGTGTTCCCGATATACATAATCTAAAAAGAGAATTGTTATATGATGCTCATAGCTCCAATTTCTCTATACACCCTGGTAGCACTAAGATGTATAGAGATTTTAAGGAACATCATTGGTGGGACAAAATGAAGAGGGAGATTGCTGATTTTCTGTCAAGATGTCTAGTTTTTTAACAAGTGAAAGCTGCAAGGCAACAGCTTGGAGGAGTCATGCAACCTCTTCCCATGCCTAAGTGAAAATGGTATAATATTACAATGGACTTTGTCATGGGCCTACCAAAGACTCCTAGAAGGAATGATGAAATATGGGTCATTATTGATCATCTTACCAAGTCATCACATTTTATTGCTATAGGAGAAGATTTATCACTTGAACGTCTAGCAAGACTATATATTATTGAAGTTGTAAGACTTCAGGGTGTACCCCTATCAATTGTTTCTGATCGTGATCCCTATTTTACATCATGATTCTGGAAAAATCGTCAGAAATCCCTGGATACTGAACTTCATTTGAGAACTTCCTATCACCCACAAACTGATGGACAATTAGAACGGACTATTGAAACCTTATAATACATGTTTATATCATTCTCACATGACTTTCAAGGTATGTGGGGTCAATATTTACCTCTGGTAGAATTTTACGATAACAATAGCTTTCATTCAAATATTTAGATGGCACCATAAGAAGCGTTACACGGAATGAGATGTCACACACCAACCTATTGGGATGATGTTGGTGAAAGAAAACTCGCCGGCCTAGAACTTTTTTAGGAAATGATGGAAAAGGTGAACGTAATACAAACCCACATCAATGAATCCCAAAGTAGGCAAAAAGAGATACGCTGATAACTTAAGGAAGGATTTGGAATTTTAGGTAGGATATCATGTTTTCATGAAGGTATCTCCATGGAATGCTATTATACGTTTTGGTAAGAAGGGTAAATTGAGTCCTAGGTACATCGTACCTTTCGAAATTCTAGAATGAATTTGGGATGTATCTTACTGTTTGGCATTGCCGCCATGTCTCTCAAAAGTTCATGATGTGTTCCACATATCACTGTTGAGAAAATACATGCCTGACTCAATGCATGTACTCGCCTATGAGGAATTGGAGCTGAAACCTGATCTATCTTATTGCGAAGAACCTATCAAGATTCTTGATACCAGGGAACAAGTGCTCAAGAACCTCAGGACTCGTCTGGTAAATGTTCTATGGAGAAACCATAATATAGAAGAGGCAACGTGGGAACCCGAGAAACTTATGATAAAAAACCAACCAAATCATTTTATTCAGTAATATTATAGATATTTCGAGGGTGAAATTATTTTAAGGAGGGTATAATGTTACACCCCAAGCTTCCACAGTACGTTTCCCTTTTAATAATGCAATATCTTGCATTGTACGCAACTTTGAGATTCTAACATATAACGACCAATCAAACTAGCCGTTATGAATAGTAATACCTAATTTTTAAAATTTTATAAATTATATTTTTCAAAATGGACTTCATTTTTGAATTCATAATATCAAAATTAGCTTAGGGTGAATTTTTGGTACTTTTCTAAAAACTTTCAATTTTTAATGAATATTACAAAATTTTAATTAAAAACTACTTTTTTAATCGAAATAATTTATAGTGATAAATTATATATTTGAGTGGTTTTAAATTATAATTATATTATATTTTTATAATTTAATATAATTTAGGTCATTGTGTGTAATTTCACATATAAATTAAACATAAACAAGTGTTGATCTTTTGATAGTTATTATTTCTTAAAAACACACTTTTTGTTTTGAAAACAGGAATTAATTTTAAATTAATTTATGCCACTTCTATGTTTTTAATTTGGAATGATGGATTCCATATTTGGAATCAGGAGGTCGAAATTGTGTAAATAGGTAACTTTTATTTTTTGACATTATGAATAATTACATTAGTAAATATTTTAGTTACCATGGTTAAAGGGTAAATCCGGTAAACAAAG
Source organism: Viscum album (assembly GCA_963277665.1). Classification (NCBI taxonomy): domain Eukaryota; kingdom Viridiplantae; phylum Streptophyta; class Magnoliopsida; order Santalales; family Viscaceae; genus Viscum; species Viscum album. The sequence continues at coordinate 392,046,194 of OY728151.1, read as the reverse complement.
GGTAAAAAAATAATATTAATAATATTAAATTACCCTAACATGTGTCCTATTACCATTGGTTGATACATGTCCGACCATGGGCATCCTTGGGTTGATTTTGGGACCACATGGAGCCACTTGAGAGTGATAATGATACTTTATATTAATTAATTTAAAGTAAAGACCAAAATGGCATAAACATATATCTTTTAGTAAAACAGTTATTACAAGGTGTTATATAACTTATCTTCTGAACTATAAATATTCATTAGAAATATAAAAAGACTTCCTACATCATTATATTTTATTTATAATTTTTAGACATAAAATAAATATATTTATATATGATACAACAATGATGCAGTATTTTCCTTATTAATGAAACAATCAAGTAAATGTTGTTATAAATACTAAAATAAATATAATTTGAACGTTTTTATGTCATAAAAGAATTATATATGTTAATATGACATGTTAGTATTGATTAAATGTATTTTGTTATAAGTAATCAAGTTTGTATGAATTTCAAAAAAACAAAATACTAAATCGTGTCAAAATAGACATAATTGAGTTTTTAAAACAAATATTATTTTATTAATTGATATAATATTACTAAAAATCTAAGGTAAGGACAAAAGACTTATATAAAGATTTTTGTATCATTAATGAACCACTTCCTGTTCTCTTGGAAGTTTATAGTATTCTTATTAACCATATAATATAAAAATACAAAGAGACATGGTAAATGCCAAACTATTTAACTAAGAGTTAAATCTAAAAGATAAGGTTAATATAGTGACCCAAACCTATCTAAAACGTATTGGTTGAGAGGTTATCGACCCATACCAACATTATCCTTTAAATAATTTATTTTATATCCATTAGAAACCGAAAATTATTTTATTATAAAATAATATTTCAATCTTTTCATAAGGTGCCCCTCACCCCTCTTATAAAAGGGCACTTCCCCTTCTCTCAAATTCACCCCATCAAAGCAATTTGACACTGCCAAAACCTACCCAAATATCCTCCCAACTTTACTACCTTAATCTTATAGGCATTACTTTGGTCATAAATCCAACCTAAGGATCCCTTTTGATCAAATCAAAAGGAAGAACGCGAAGAAGAGGTAAATATTTCATCACCTCTTTTAGGTTCTTTTCTTCTTCCACTTACTCTTTCATTATTGTTTCCATTCTGAAATAATAACTCCAGTATCTTATATAAACTGTTATTTATTTATAAAAATGGTACAACCATATTAATTATTCTATCCATAATATGAATGGCAAAGTCACCATACATGTGTACGTACGACTTATCGTCTTCATGCTGTGGTGTAGTTGTTATTTAATACATTATTTTTATATGGGTATAATAATGATTTATAATTTATATAAATAATAAATATAACATTTTAATGACGTTTTATATATGATATAACATCTATTTACATACTATTTTAATATCAAAATAATGATATTGTCGCTCGTGCGTATGTATAGATTACCATCTCCACGGACGCGATGAGATTCAATCCCCATCGTAACCATTCAAGACTAATTTTCATTTGATGATTATAAATAATGTTTAAATAGTTTATATCATTCTGAATATGAAAAAGATAAATCCCATCCATTACAAACATGAATCACGTAACAAATAATATAAAGGAAAACGAATCATTTAACATCTGAAATGACGATAATACTAAAATATTATTAACAAAGCATTATTAGAATATCATATATGATATCATAATTATGTATATGCTTCTTGTATAATTTAATAAAAATTATTTAACTATTACACAAGAGGTTCATGTACCCTCAACCAAGTTAAATAACATGGTAAGGGTTAATTTCACAATCTCTTTATTATTTGAGGTTGTTTTTACATAAGTATCTACTGGGACCTCTTTATCATCCACATCCATGTTTCTTTAAAATGTATACCAAAACATTTTTACAATTTACTGTACTATTGTATAAAGTCATTTATAACCTTCTTTTAATTTTTATAAAATTGTTTGAAAGAAATATTTTTGTCATTTTCCAAGGAAGTTACTTTATGACCTTTTTAGAAAAATTAATGTATGAATTTTTTTTTGAACTTCTGTGATGGGTGTGGCTTCTCTCCACCATTATAACATCATCGAATCTTCCATTAAAAGCTTATAAAAATATTTTCAAAATAAATTATTTATTTTATAATTATGTAACATTAAATGATTTCAAGAAAAAAAGATATATTTCTCTCAAATAGTTTTGTTTTCATCTATGTCAACATCCTTTGATGGATTTTATACTTGTTTGAAGTCGATTAATTATGATACAAATCTTCCATATTGTATTTAAGGCTTTGTGATATGTTTGACTATGGATGTGTTATTTTTATACCATTCATGGTTTATGTTTAATGTATTGAAAATTATTATGCTAGTTTTAATATGAATGTTTATGTTATATTTCAACCATTTCATATGAGGAATGTATTGGACTTAGTAAGAGATGGTTGGAGCCCGTTATAGCTTCTCGATGAATCGGTAGGTCTCATGAGACATCTAGACGTGGAATTGGCTGAGGCCTTTCCCAATTTTATATATGGTTTTGGCCAATGACTTAATCATTTTTAGACGTCTTGGTCGAGGCCTTGACAAAATGTTTCAGAATGTCCGACATTATAAATTATCTCATTTATGACAATAATATTGATGGTTTATGTGGTCATTCGACTAGTAGAATATCCATGATTATGTTTTATTATGGAATTATTTACTCAGCTCATATTCCTGCCATAAAAGTGTTCATGTTTATTATTTGTAAAGGCATGATTTTTCAATTATTCACCATGATTAACATTTATGTTATCTTCTGCTGTATTTCTTACCCTCACCGAGCATTTCAGCTCACCCCTTTCTTATGATTCATTTTACCAGGATATGAAGAAGTTAGTTATGACTGACTTAAAGGAATAATCTAATAGGCTTGGATGTTTCTAATGGAATAAATTAGTGTTGTTTTTGTTTTCGAGTTGTAAAGTTGAGGTTATGTATGAATCTTGTTTCCAATAATATTGAAATGATCGGTCTTTCGGGACATGAGTTTCTTGTGATCATGCCAATGCTATGTAATAATGCACCTACTCTGTGTAACTAGGGTCGGGGAGATACAATAAGTTCGAAATCACATGCACTATTTATTTTACTTTTTTACAATAATCCACACAATTGATAGTTTTGATCCAAAATAATAAATAAATCAATTAAATAATAAAAAATACTCATCTCTGCCCACTATAAATACCACCCCTCATCACCCATTAACTCACACCTCGAAAGCCTTGAATATTGATTATATTCTACCCAGTTACTCTCCAAATCCTCTTCCTCGTTTCAATGTGGTTTGTTTCTCACAAAAAGACCATTCTCAAGGTCCTTAAAGAGGTTCTCAAGGAGAATAAGTTCTAGAGATAAAATCCTCTTTTACTTTATTTTATTTCATTTTATTTTATTTTAAATTTATTTTATTTTCTTATCCTATCCTAACCTAACTATCCAAAATTGGAATTGTTAATCTAGTATCTTTTCTATACATAATTTTATTATGGTAATGATACATTCCTCATCAATTATATTCTATTCCCCTTTTGTTATAAAAATGAAAACATCATCTCTGATGTGTTGATTTATTGCATTCATGGATTGTGAGTTTTCAATTTCCATTAATTCCTTCAATTATGGTCATAAAACCATTATAATGGTTGAAAAAGATTTTAAATTTTTTTTTATAACTTTTTTTCTGTTCTATAACTAACTTATACACATAATATTAAATAATATAACAAAACTAGTTCGTGATGATCGAGAAACTACCAAAATAATCTAAATGGATATCATTAACATATAATCTAATGAATCAGCCTAATATCTAGTAAAATAATAATATATAAGACCATTTAATATTATTTATGTTAATTAATAACATATAATTTAAATTCGGGATAACTATTCTCATTTTACATGATCTTCCATACACATATACAAGTTAGTCGATCATGAAGGCAAGGGAAATGAACGCTCCTAAATAGTGAAATTGTATTTTATAAATCATAAAAAAATCCATATATTAAATTAATAAAATTATTAAAAATAAAATAAAAGTGTAAATTTTTATTAATTATTTAATTAATGGATATAATTTTATTATCTAGATATTAAGTTCAAGTGCAGAACACTTTCAGGACATGAGGTAATGTATTCTTTCTGAACCTCCATTTTTTCCTTCAGCTTACACTTTCCCTCCCTTTACACAAATTTAATTATTAATTATTCTTATATACTCTTACCACATTATGTATGTATATTCCAAACATATTTTCATAGCTAAATTATTCATTCTTCGATGGTGAAATACATATTTTATAAGGATCCCTTCTCAATTCTTCCCAATAAGCAAGCTTTCTTAAAGGGAACTTCCCATTTTTTACCCATTTTCATGTACCATCCCTAATATGTTTTAATCCAAAATTATTATTCTAAAATAAATCACTTTATCATAGTAATACATCTTGGTTAATTTATTGTTTTAAATTAAATATTATTCTTTTTCTCTTTAAAATCTATTTAACTTTTTCTTTGAACCACAATAAAATGTCTCATTTATAATGTTTCTTAAACACTATTTTTATATGTTTTCACTTTGGTATTACATAACATATTATTTTTAGTACTATTTTACCTAATTAATATCCATGTATGATTTAAATCCATACCTTCAGGGACTCCATTAAGATACACCAACTTTTTATGCCTAATGACATGATTATGATACCAATTTCTTTCTATGGGTAACTAGTTTTTTATACCTTATCTTTTACTATTTGTGTGGAACACATATTCATGAAAATAGATACCATTTATTTTCATATATTAACATTAAATAACTTTTTTTTAATACTTAATGTATTACCCAAACAGATGCCTAATGACCGTATTAGCCCAGTGCCTTTTGAAACATGGAAACATAAACCCCGGTATATAAGTGAGTTACATTATCTCCCACTAGCTTATTCATGAATAACACACTTCTTAAACACATCATACATAATAAATATCATCATAAAATGGGGTAAACTAAACATAAATTTTGGTGATCTCAGTTTCTCAGTAAGGGTAAAAAAGGTATATATGTAATAATAAACATGAGCATTAGGGTATGAAAACATGATAATAACATTAGAATATCATACCCTGTATATCAACAATCAAAAAAATAAATCATACCATAAATATTGGAAGTTCATAAGACATGAAGCTTAATGGATTCAAGAGCATAATCCATAAAATCATGACATATGATTAAGACACGGAATTGCGTCATACACATAAACATGTAATATCATTCACTATAAGTCAAGACGCATTAATATAACTTATCAGGGCACTTCATGGGGACTACACCTATTGGGCAGGACATCCCACCATCCCTAGTCACAGTCCTTTCTGTATAATGGATTGGGTTTCCCCATATTCCCATAGTGGATCAGGTTTTCCCATATTCCCATAGTGGGCCGGGTTTCCCCATCTTCCCATAGTAGATCAGATTTCCCCATCTACTCAAAGTGGATCAGGTTTACCCATATTCTTATAGTGGATCAATCCCATCAACTTGATTCCCATCACTATCTCGTGAGATAAAAAATTTACCTAATAAATTGGAGGGATATATAGGTCCCTCTTATCTGATAATTAATTCAAACATACATGTACCACAAGATCATAAACAGTTATATCATAACCCATGCAATGAAATTAATTTCAAAAACATGTAATCATTCCATAATAATTGTAATAAGAGATAAGTTTCATAATAATTTATTCAATGCATAACACGTGAAAAGAATCGATATTCATAAGCATATAAACTGTGAAATAGAAACATTATTTTTAAACACCATTCCATAAATAAATAAACCATTCAGATAAATAATATGAATTAAACTTTTATATTATTTCACTATAAAGGCATGAGTAACTCCAACATATTGCCTCTTATATAGAAAATAATTTTTCAATATATTTTAAAAACATTTCATAAGGAAAATATCTTTTCATATTTGGAAAACTATTTTTAAAACCTAAAACCTTTTGAAAACAACTTTTTTGAAAATAAACTTGAGAACTTATAAAGGAATATTTGAATACATTTTTAAAAAATTCTTAGAAAACATATAAAGAAATATTGAAAATGGATTGAAAATGATTTAATTGAAAAAAATTTGAAAAATTTTAAAAAATTATTTGAAAACCAAAAAACATTTTTAAAATACTTTTTCCCTAAAAATAATAATAAAATTATTTCTTTAATTTTTTTTTTGAAAAGATGGTTTTTACAATTTATGGCATGTGTCTCAAAGAAGGAAAATTGAAACAAAACTACGTTAACGGTTTGATAACATTTGAAACATAGACCCCATGAAAGAAAGATCAAAAAATGGAAATGTAAATAACCAAAAATTTAATGATTATAATTATAGAATGTAACCATGGGAAGTATATACACCACAAAAAAATTAAATATTGGTGAATAAGACATAAATATCCCAGAAATAAAAGTGAGAATAGAAATCCCCATACCTTAGGTCGTGACTATCATTGTACTCATTAAAAAATATTATTTAATAAATATATTTTTATTATAAATCTTTTATAACCATATTATTATATCTAATTCCATTTTTTGTTTTATTATTACTTTATATTATCCTCTTATTAACAATTCCATTTTATGGTTGCGCATTGGGTAATATCTCCTTTTTTTCTTACAAGTTTCTTAATTTGTTATATTTTTGTTGATCATACTTATATAGGGACACAAAGAATGTAAAAAAAGATTAAAAAATCATATATATTCTGTATATTTGTATTAATAATAATCTATAAAATATAAAAAGATGAAATGGAATATACCATTCATAGAGTTGGTAAGTCGTACATATGCAAGAATGATTTTTCTGTCTTATTGTCATATTAAAATAATGAAAGTAAATAAAATATATGTGTATATATATATATATCATAATTATATTAGAATTATTATATCATATATATCATATAAATTCACTAAAACTATTCTTAATGCATTTCATGTAGAGTGTGAAGGAATCACATCGCTTCTAGGAGGCAGTAGTCCACACTTCCTAAAACCAAATAATCATATTTACACAAAATGGAAATCCTGAAGATATATGTTATATAATAATTAAATGATCATAAATACATAATAAATATCATATATATCATATAAAATAGAGTTTTTATCATAATTCCCAACCACAAGAGGTGATAAAGGAAAAACAAAAAACATCATCTCATGAGGCGGTGGTGCATCGTACATAAGTATGGTAAGTTTGTCAACTATTATATAGAGGAGTGTGTAAGTTTAGTCTAAAAAATTATAATGAAAACTCATCAGTATAATTAAGATACTAATTTTAAAATATAAGAATGTAATAATAATATTTTAGCATGTAGATAATCAAAATAATGAAAAGACCCAGAATTTCTCTTGAATTTTTTTAATACATGGGAATTTTATGAGTCCAAAAAATCTAACGACACGTGATTCTGAGGCCTGGTGTTCCCGTAATCGATTTTTGAAGTTTTTTTCGAGTACATTCAATAAACGTACGAGCTGGATTTTATAACATTTGAACCGATACTCGGAATTGAAATCTGAGGGCACCGTTGAACTTGTAGTGCCGGTATTCTATTAAGGATACTTTCACCTTGACGGCAGTTGGTCAGGAATAAAAGTTAGATTTTGGGTTTTCGTGGGAAATAATAAAATAAAGTGAGTTTTCAATTTATTATATTAAAGCCGCCATGTGGTGTTTGGTGGTTAAAACCTCCTCATGGGAGTTGGAGGTGAGACCACCACACCTTAACCTCCTCTGAGAGGTTATGGTGGTGGGGTCCACCCAAACATAACCTCCCACGAGAGGTTACCTCGTGGGGACAACACGAGGGCTTAACCCCCTGTTTATGGAAGGGATTAAAACCTCCCAACTCTCCCTCATTAATGAGGGAGAGCCTCTTCACCCTTAATTAAATTGTGCATATCTACCCTAATTAATTCCTTCCAACTCTCGTGAATGAATTAGGGGGAGCCAATTAATTTAATTCGACTTTTAGAATTTATGTGCCAAATAAATATTAGATAACTCAATATAATATTATTTCACTTGGAATTTGGGTGATAGTTGGTAAAGAGAAAAGAATGGGAGGATTAGAATTCTCCCAACGAAGAAAAAAGAATGCCGGCAATGATCCTGCTTGGAATTTTTCCCCGGACACCTACCGACGTGGAGCCTCTTCCACAGCCGATGCAGCTCGGGTTTGGAAGCGTGTGGCAGACGTGAAGAATGACGATTCTCTTCGTTTACATTCCACGAACCTGTCGACGAACGACGAATCAAAGGTAGGGGGTTTACTTTGAGTAATATTCTTTTTCGTTTTCTCATCTTCATATGAAAGGAATCGATGAAAAGTTTTGTAAATAATTGATGTTCATCGTACTCATTTGATGATCCAATTGCTATTGCCCCTAAACATGGAAGGTGCGGTCCAAACTAACATGGCCTGACACCCACCGCTGATCTCTTTGTGATATTTCTTCAGCATGGAGATGAAGCGACGGAACGATGAAGGAAGTGACGGCAAAGGCCGAGCTACGCGCGGCCTCCGCGAACAGCACCGGCCCAACCCACACCGAATCGGCCTACCCGACCGCCTCCCGGCCGCTGGCCCGCCTGGCCGCACCCTGCCGGCTGCCCAGCACCTCCTGGCGTTCTGTCGGCCTGCCCGGTGCCTCCCGGCGTCCTCCCGGCCTCCTGTCGGCCTGCCCGGCACCCTCCCGGCTTCCCTGCTTGCATGCCCAATGCCCTTTCGTCCGCCCAACCGGCCTACCCTGGCCGCCACCCGGCCTGCCCGACCGCCCCGCCGGCCAGCACAGGCCGCCACCTGGCCTACCCGGCTAGGCCATACCATCCTCTCAAGCTGGCTCGCGGCCTCCCTCACGGCCCCGCTGGCCGAACCGGCTCGCCCTTCCGGGCTGAACTGCCCGAACTGCGCCCCTCATGGCGCTCGCCGAACCAAACCGGTCGCGCCCTCTGGGCCGAGCCGCACCCCCCGCAGTGACCTCTGGGCCGAACTGCCCATGCGGCCAGCTGGGTTGGGCCCAGGGGGCCGGCCTGAACCTAACAGCCTTGCACGCCCAATGGGCCGGGCCAGACCCAACAAGTCTGACCGGGTCGGCCCAGGCTAAGACTGGCCGAGTCGGTCCGATTGGGTTCGACTAGAACCAGGCCCACTACCAGCCTTTACTTTCTTTTGGCCATATCTTTGGCACCGGCCGACTGTTTAATGAAATTTCAGCAGCGCTGGTAATATTAGAACGTAGCTATCCCTTTGAGTATACCCCACTAGAGTTTGGGGTAATGTTGAGATACGGTTAGGTTGGGTCATACACTAATCCAACCGGGCCCCTGGGACTAAAAATCTAATAACTCACAGACCGGGCGTCTGATTGACGCATTGTCGATTGTGTTGAGACCCCTATGAAGAGTTGGACCTTTGAGATACTTCTACATGGGACTTAGTGATAGTTGGAGTATCGACCAGTAGCTTGTGGAGCGGATCTTCTAGAGACGACCAGGCATTTGTGTGGGAACCTAGTAGCTGGCTGAGACTTGACGACTGTTGACTGAGCGACTCTGAGTGACTCATATGGCCCAGTGGGGAGCGCCTTGTTGTGGTAGAAGACCCATGGTATAAGAGCACCTAGTTGTGGTGGAACACTCGTGGTACTCGATAGGAGGAGTACCTCTGCAGGCAATGAGAGGGAGCACCTGGTTGTGGCAGAAGACCTGCGGTGGGAATCACCTCTGTGTGAGCACGGCGCAGACCCATGGTACTCGATAGGAGGAGTACCTCAGCAGTCCAAGGTTAGTGGAAAGCGACTCTGTGTGATGCAGCAGGCCCACTGTACTCGATAGAGGAGGAGTTATCCAGTAGCTGAGGGTTCATATTGAAATTATCCCTATAATAAAATCCCAGTTGAGCTGAGTTAGTAACTTTTGTGTTTACCTCATGATTGAGATGGATTACTTGATAACTTAGGTATATATGTGGGAATATACCTAAGTAAGGTTTTCTATTGAATTCATAATTTTTGGTTTATCTTTGTTTTATTTTGTGAGACCATGAGGGTCTCAGGGTCCCTATTGAGTATCGTTATACTCACCCCTGCACAGGCTATGCCTGCACTTCGTTGTGTTGGTTTCAGATGAAGGGCAATGTTGACCGAGGCAGAGTGGACCAAGATAGGATAGTCCCTGGAGGTGGATCACATGGCATGATGGTACACGGAGGAGAAGGAAGAATGTGGAGTGTTGTGGAGGATATATATACCTACCCTTTTGGTAGGATTTCCTGAAGGATGATCCAGCAGTTGTTCCACCTTTATTCTATTGTACATCAGTTTCCTTGTACTTTACAGCTATGCTTGTATTTCTGGCACATTTACTTTTCAGCACTCCTTTTGTATATAGTTTTACTTATTGTTTTGCTTCTATATTATATTCTATTGTGTGTGATATAATTTATAAAGGCAATGCCTTCCCATTTTTAGGTATTTACACCTTTGGTGCTAGTCTCCATCCCCTGGCCTATGGAAGATGGGCTTAGGGTAGTCCCGACACGGGCCCCGGGGGGCAGGTCGTGACAAATTTTTATTAGGGGAGTCATTTCTACTATAGAAATTAGGACTCTAGTATTTCTTTTCTATGAAGTAATAGTGTTTAGGGTAATGAGTGTGGTTTTCAGTTCATGGAGTCTAGTGTTGGTGCGAAGGCCGACATATCCATACACTTGGACCCTGACTTCTGATTTCCAACTCAGTGCACAAAAACACTAATTGTGTGTGTGTTTTCAAAAGTTTTCATTATGTCAGCTGAAAAAGGTAAGATCTCCAGCTATAAATCTTTTTACCCTGTCACATCTGTTTCTTTCAAGATTCCTCCCTAAAGACAACCGGTTAGAGTCCCGAGAGTTGTACACAATGATTTCCCACCGAGCGATGAGGCCTCGATGCAAGGCTCTTTTCTAGTGGGGGCACCAGTGGTACCACTACCCATTGGGCCACTGATGCCACCATCCCCAGCAGCAGACGATGCATGCCGCTTGAGAACATTACATGAGTTCCAGCGCCAGTGGCCCCCCAGGTTCCGAGGAGAGACTGACCCACAGGCGGCTGAGGATTGGCTGGAGGCTGTGGTGAGAGACATCAAACCGGTAGGTACACCAGCCGACATCATGGTTATTCTTGCAGCCAGATTTCAATAGGCAGCATTGGGCAGATGGTGTAGCTTGATGATCCAATTCCATGACAAGATGACCCTACTCTAGGTATATTTTGAGAGCTTGTTTCAGGCGGAAATTGTCCCAACCAACCTATGTGCGGTATTGATATAGGAGATACTTCACCATTAGCAGGGCAATATGACAGTGGCACAATACTCAGAGAGGTTCACCAACCTCTCATGCTACTCCACAGATATGTTTCAGGACCCATTCTTTAGGGCTCGGATCTTTGATCATGGGCTAAGATGAGAGATCAAGGCTTAGATGATCTCACTCAGCATCCCGACGCAGGTAGGGGTGCTAGAGAGAGCCCTCCTGGTGGAGAGTTTCCTTGTTGAGAAGCCTCCATTAGTGATACCCACCAATAGTTGGCATGCATTGGAGTCATCTATAGTAGGTAGTAGACAGATGACGCAGAGTTCCAAGAGGACCAGACCTACAGGTGTACGATCGTACGACTCAGGATCAGTTATGTGGGGAACCCAAGGTGGAGATAGACCTCCCAGGAGCAGGTATTGTTACTCATGTGGCGGACAGGGTCACATGGCTTGTGAATGTCAGACCCGATGTTTGGATGATTATCCTACAGTCGAAAGACCGCCCAAGCGGATGGAGAGATTCAATCGAGGCGGTCCGCAGGGAGCAGGCAGACGTGGCAGAGGAGCTGGTCGTGTAGGTGGTGGTGGATGATGTTTCGTGGTGTTACCGCCACCACCACCAGGAGGTCCACCCCGATAGTAGGGAGTACGTTGACAGGGGAGAGCTCAGCTCTGGGTAGCTGAGGCCTATGATCACCGCACTCTGGTGATAATTTGAGGCATGATCTGTGTCTAATCCACCATACCTACAGTTCTTATAGACACAGGTGTCAGTCACTCTTTCATTTCCACTTCCCTCATTCAGAGTTCTGATATTCCAACGAAGCCGCTGGCTCAATCCTTATGGCTAGAGACTCCTTCGTGAGCAAAATTGACAATTACACACTGGTGTTAGCTGTGTGATCTTACTCTAGGAGGCGTGGGCTTTTGCTGGGATCTCCTCGTAGCGGCGTCGCGGCCTTATGACGTCATCTTGGGTATGGATTGGTTATCTACAGTCCATGCTCAGATCGACTATATTAGGCACAAAGTGCAGTGTGTCTTCACGGATGGAACCAATTTCACCTTTACCTACGAGAAAGGAGCCTTTGCAGCATAGGAGAAACTTACACGTAGGAGGGTGTAGTCGATCACTCATTAGTTGGTCTTCCTTGCCCTTGGTGTAGTTGATTTGGAGAATCTGAGATATCCTGTAGTGGTGGACCAGTATGCGGATGTTTTCCCTAAACATGTTCTAGGACTACCTCCTCATAGATAGGTGTACTTCTACATTGACCTGTACCCTGGGATGACATCGATATCTACACAAGCATATCGGATGGCTCTTGCGGAGCTTCGTGAGTCACGGGTACAGCTGGAGGACTTATAGGGGAAAGGATTCCTCTGGCTCAGTCTTTATCCCTGGGAAGCCCCGATTCTGTTCGCCAAGAAGACGGATTGAAGCTTAAGTCTTTGTTTCGACTACCGTCTCCTGAACCAGGAGACAGTGAAGAACAAATACCCACTCCTGAGGATTGACGACCTCTTTGATCAGCTGAAGAGATCATGATGGTTCTCAAAGATAGAATTCATGTCAGGCTATCACCATCTCAGAGTTCGAGATGATGATGTACAGAAGATAGCCTTTAGGTGTTGGTACGACCATTACGAGTTCTTGGTTGTGCCTTTCAGCGTAACCAATGCTCCGTCAGTGTTCACGGGACTCATGAACATGATCTTCCAACCATACCTCGATCACTTTATTGTATTTTTCATTGAAGACATCCTGATCTACTCGACTACTAAGGAGGAGCATGCCCACCATTTTTGGGTAGTACTAGACACACTTCAAGAGCACCAGCTTTATGGTATGCTCTCGAAGTGCCAATTCTAGATCCGAGAGGTTCACATTCTGGGTCATGTCAACTCAGATGTTGTAGTTGTAGTGGATCTATTGAAATTTTAGGTGGTACATGCTTGAGATCCACCCAAGAGTTTGATAGAGGTATGGAGTTTCTTGGGTTTGCCTGGATACTACTGAAGGATCATTCTAGACTTCTCCAGAGTTGCAGCACCACTATCAGCCTTGAAAAAGAAGGGGAAACCCTTCGTGTGGTTGGAGGGATTCCAGCAGAGCTTTCAAGAGCTGAGGCAGAGGCTGACTAGTTCCCCAATCTTGAGGCTTCCAGTGGAAGGAATAGGGTATGTAGTCCACTGCGATGCATCAGGGACCGAACTCAGGTGTGTCCTGATGCAGGTGTGAGCAGTGATTGTGTATGGATCTTGGCAGCTGAGACAGCACGAACAGAACTACGCTTCCAATAATCTAGAGTTAGCTGCAGTGGTCTTCGCCTAGAAGATGTGGCCACACTATCTGATGGGAGAACATTTTACCATGTAATCTGATCATAGGAGTCTCATATATATCTTCTCTAAGAAGGACCTGAACCTGAGACAACGACGATGGATTGATTTCCTCGAGGACTATGACTTCGTGATAGTATATACTCCTGGAAAGGGGAACGTTGTGGCATATACACTCAACGGTAGATCTGGTATACAACTTCTAGGTGAAGTGACATAGTAACTGGCTGCGTTACAGATATCCTTTGTTGATAGAGACAGAGAAGTCTTTCTACAGTTTCTTACAGTCACTCCCTCACTTCCTCAGCAATTCAAGGAGGCATAGCATGTGGACGTTGACTGAAAGACACGACATGCTCAGATATCCACAGGGCAGGCACCTGATGGATTTTCTGAAGGTGGGGAGCATTTCGTCCTCTTAAGAGGACGTACTATGGTGCCAATGTCACTTCAGGAGGAATTGTTTAGGGAGTTCCACATATCTCCTCTATCGGTACGTCTAGGAGTGGTGAATAGGTATTAGGACCTCAGACGACAGCACTTGTGGCCAGGTATGAAGAAGGTAGTAGTGGAGTTTTTCTCTCAATGCCTCACTTGTATGCAAGTGAAGGCTGAGAACCAGGTACTAGTAGGCTTGGTTCAGCCTTTAGAGGTCCTAGAGTGGAAGTGGGATGGGATATACATGGACTTCGTGACAGGACATCCATGTACATCTGGGGGTCACGACTTGATTTGGGTGATCGTCGACCAACTCCCCAAGTCGGCACACTTCCTACCAATCAGAAAGTAGGGTTCAGTAGAGAGCTTGGGATGCCTCTACGTGCAGGAGATTGTGCGGCTACATGTAGTACCTTCTTCTATTGTCTCCGGTCATGACGCACGGTTTACTTCCTAGATATGGAAGGGGTTGTAGGAGGCTTTCAGGATGCAGCTTCATCTGAGCACTGCCTTCCATCCTCGAACAGATGGTCAGAATAAGGGGAACATTTAGACCCTCAAATAAATTATGTGTTCTTGTGTCCTCGACTTTCGTCGCATCTAGGAGGAACACTTACCATTGGTATAGTTTTCATATAACAACAGATATCACTCCACCATTTGGATGACTCCTTTTTAGGCCTTGTATGGTCGACCTTGCAGATCACCACTATGCTGGACAGACCTAGGGGAGTCAGCACTAGTGGGACCATAGATCGTATGGGCTACTATGGAGAAGGGGAATATCATCCATGAGTGGATGAAGACTGCACATAGAAGGCTGAAGTCTTATGCCGATAGGAGACGGAGACCTCTGGAGTTCGAGGATGGTGACCAAATCTTTCAATGGGTCTCACCCCTGACGTGGTTTACGGAGATTTGGCTGAGGTGGAATGTTATCTCCATGTTTCATGGGACCTTTCTAGGTCATCAGTAGAGTAGATGAGGTGGCTTACTGCCTGTCTCTTCCACCTTAGTTGCACCGGGTGCACGACGTCTTCCATGTATCCCAACTGAGGAGGTATGTGCACAACCCTACTCGCATCATCGACCATGGGGAGCTGGACATCGACGATGGGGCGACTTTTATGGAGGTTCTAGTAGAGATTGAGGATCGATAGGAGTGGGTCCTTCATGGATGGTCGATAACTCTGGTGCACGTTTGTTGGTAGCATGGGAACATCCAGGATAGCACATGGGAGCAGGAGGCTCAGATGCATGCTCAGTACCCCCATTTTTTTCCCTTAGTTCAAGTTGTAGGTTATGGGGACATAAATCCCTTAGGTGGGGAGAATGTAAAGACTTGGAATTTTCATGGAATTGTTTTTAATACATTGGAATTTTACAAGTTCGTGAAATCTGACGGCGTGTGATTCCAACGCCCGGTGTTCTTGGAATCATTTTCTGAAGTTTTTCTCGGGTACTAACAATAAATGTACAAGAGGGATTTTATAACTTTTGAACCGGTACTCGTAATTGAAATCTGAGGGAACCGTTGAACTCACAGCGCTGGTATTCACCTAAGGAGACATTCAGCTCGATGGTAGTTTTTTGAGAATAAATGTTAGATTTTGGGTTTTCATGGGAATTAATAAAATAAATTGAGTTTTCACATTATTTTATTAAAGCTTCTATGTGGTGTTTGGTGTTTAAAACCTCCTCATGGGAGTTGAAGGTGGGACCACCACACCTTAACCTCCCATGAGAGGTTATGGTGGTGGGTCGCACCGAAACATAACCACCCACAAGAGGTTACCACGTGGGGACCACACGAGGGCTTAACCCCTATTGATGGAAGGGAGTAAAACCTGTCAGCTCTCCCTCATTAATGTGGGAGAGCCTCTTATCCTTCCTTTAATTAAATTGTGCCAATCTACCCTAAATAATTTCTATCATCTCTCATGAATTAATTAGCGGGATCCAATTAATTAAATTCTACTTTTTGGATTTCTGTGCCAATGAAATATTAGATAACCCAATCTAATATTATTTCACTTGGAATTTGGGAGGATGTTGGGAAAGAGGAGAGCTTGGGAGGATTAGAATTCTTTCAACAAAGAACGAAGAACTCCAGCGATGATCCTTCTTCGACTACTTATCTGGACACCTACTGACGTGGAGCCTCTTCCACAGTGAATGTAGCTCGGGTTTGGAAGCGTGGGGCAGATGCGATGAACGATGATTCTCTTCTTCTACTTTCTGCAACTCCATCGACAAATGACGAATCATAGGTAGGGGGTTTACGTTGAGAAATATTCCTTTTCTTTTTTCTCATCTTCGTTTGATAGGAATCGATGCGATGTTTTGTAAATAATTGATGTTCATCATACTCATTTGATGAACCAATTTCAATTAAACCTAAACGCGAGAGGTGTGGGATAAACTAACATGGCCTGATACCCTCTGTTGATCTCTTTATGATGTTTCTTCGACATGTTGATGAAGCGACGGAACGAAGAAGGTGGTGATGTCAAAGGTCACGCTACCCGTGGCCTCTACGAATAGCGTCGACCAGAGCCGCGCCGAACCGGCCTTCCCGACCGCCTTCCGGCCGCTGGCCTGCCTGGCTGCGCCCTCCCGCGCCCTCTCAACCACCCTGTCAGCCTGCCCGATGCTCTCTCGTCCACCCCTCCAGCCTAACCATGTTGTCGCCCGGCCTGCTCGGCCACATCGCGCCAGCCTCCCTCATGATGCTGCTTGCCGAACTGGCTCAGCCTCCTGTGCTGACCCACCTGAACCGTGCCCCTCGCAGCGCTGACGGAGCCAAACCATCTGTGCCCTTTGGTACGAGACGTACCCCTCACAGTGACCTCCAGGCCGAACAGCCCATGCGGCCTGCTCAGTGAGGCCCAGCAGGCCGGCCCGAACCTAACAGGTTGGCCTGCCTAATGGCCTGGGCTAGACCCAACAGGTCTGACTAGGTCAACCCATATCGGGTCGGCCTAGACTATGACGGACCAAGTTGGTCTGACCGGGTCGGACTAGACTCGAGCCCACTATCGACCTTTACATTCTTCTGTCCATATCGTTGGCACCGATCGACCGTTGGATGAACTGTCAGCGGTACTGGTAATCTTGGAACGTAGCGGTCCCTTTGAGTATACCCCACTAGAGTTCAGGGTAATGTTGAGATATGGCCAGGTTGGGTCATACACGAATCCAACCGGGCCCTCGAGACTAAAAACCTATTAACTCACAGACCGGGCATCCGATTGACATGTCGTCTGTTGTGTTGAGACCCCTATGACTAGGCGTACCTTTGAGATACTTCTATGTGGGACTTCGCGATAGTTCATGTATCGACCAGTAGCTTGTAGAGAAGATCTTCCAGAGACGAGAAGGAATTTGTGCGAGAACCTAGTAGCTGGCTGAGACTTGACGACTGTTGATCGAGAAACTCTGAGTGACTCGTATGTCCCAGTGGGGAGTGCTTGGTTGTGGCGGCAGACCCACAGTGGAGGAGCGCCTAGTTGTGGAGGTAGACCCGCGGTACTTGACAGGAGGAGTAACTCTGCAGGCTATGAGGGGGAGTGCCTGGTTGTGGCGGAAGACCCGCAGTGGGGAGTGCCTCTGTGTGAGCATGGTAGACCCACGATACTCGACAGGAAGAGTACCTCAGCAGTCCAAGGTTAGTGGGAAGGTTCTATGTGTGACGCAGGAGGCCCACTGTACTCGATAGAGGAGGAGTTCTTGTAGAGACCTGAAGCATAACGTACAAGGACATTACATTACTTTTGTGGAATACTTAGTACATAACAAAAACACACACACAAGGATCGTAATAGTTTAGTGTCTTTGGAAACTCGGAATATAATCTTCTAATTGTGGTGAAAGATCTTCAACATCTCCCATAAAGATCTTCCTTTTTTTACCTAAAACCTTTCTTTATATCTTGGGGAAAAGAAAACATAAAAGGGTGAGCTCAAATTCTCAGTAAGGGTAAACAAAAGAAATATCAATCACATCATATTCATAAAAACATATCTTTTGGAAATCTTTACCTGCAAAAGATATCATAATTTCATAACATGGGATAAATTATAGTAGTGAAATGAAATCCCAATAATCATAATTTAAAACATGAAACTTTGTGGCATACACACATAATCATATAGAATCATTTCTTATTAGTCAAGACTCATTGCCAAGACTATCTTAGTGGACAAAGTCCCTTTCTGAACCGAGTCACCCTCGTTTCAGTCCTGTTTCACTGAACCGGTATAACCTACCGTTCCAGCCATGTCTATCTCATGAGATATAAAATCTTTACCCAATGCATTGGAGGGAGATATAGGTCCCACCCATCTCATAATGATACCATTCTTATGTGTGCCACAAAATCATAAATCATACATCATTGCATAACCCATGTAATAAAAATGGGATTCTTAAACAACATGACATCATAAAACAATTCATATAAGATAAAGGAATTCATAAAAATAATTCCATCACAACATAATAAAATCAATGTAATAATAGGGATAGCAACAGAACCCTTTATTATCTTAGATGGAAAATAATTTTGATAAAACACTTGAACTCCATTCTTGAGGAAAATATCATTCCTACCTTAAAAACATTTTTCCATTCTTAACATGTCATAAAATTTTAAAATAAAAGAAGTTTATTAAAAATAAACTTGAAAACTTGTAAATGAATCTTCTTGGAAATAATTTTTTAAAAATCCATTCATGTCGTATAAGTTAAAAAACATTCTTCTCGTACTTTTGTCGGAAAAGTCAAAAAAAGTACCTTGTAACGTAAACAAAAGAAAGATTCCTTACATACCATGTAGTAAAAGTCAGAAATGGGTGAAAAGGACTTTAAAAATACATGAAAACACTTTTATAAATCATGGACATGGATGATATAAATAACCCCAGTAAATACTTACGAATAAGCAATCTCGGATAAAAATGAGATTTTCAAAATTATCCCTTACCTTATGTCCGATATGATTTGTACGTATCCGAACCTCATGTATAATGATTTAAATAATGTCATTAACTTATTAAAGAATCATATTCATTGTTATGATATTATATATGGTTCACTTATGACATTATATTACCCATTCTTTTGTAAATTCCATGTTAAAGAAGTGTTTTGGGTAAAATCGTTTCATTTATCGTAGGTGTTTGGACTTGTTGTTCTTGACATTATTATTACTTATATCATGATTTAATTACTTCCAGAATATAAAACATTATTTATATATCATATATATTCAGTATATATATATATAATATATATAGATAAATGAAATGAAACACACCGTTCATGGAGACGGTAGTCCGTACGTACGCATGAACGATGTTTTCCTTTCCTTATTGTCTTGAATGGAAGTAAGTAGATGACATATATATATATATATAAATCCAGTAGATTTACCATGTCATATATTTCATTATTATTCATTATATATACTTTATAATCATTTTGGAATGGTTAACATGGATAATGAATCTCATCGCGTCGTGGAGACGGTAGTCCGTACGTACGCACGAGCGATGATATCATTCCCATTGTCGTGGAATTGTGTTGAAGTGTATGTATACTATATCAGTATCAATATCACTTTATAATAATCATATATAGTTACTCATTAAACCATTATACCCATCCAATTAAGGTGGTGGCGGAAAATAGATTACACCACAGCGTGGAGATGGTATTCCGTACGTACGCACGCGCGGTGATTTCCTTTTTCTGTAGGATGGATAGGAGGTTAATTAGAGTTGTTTCATATTTATAATAACATATCAGTATATAAGAAATACTTATGTTATTACTTTATCATGAAACAACTAAATAAGAAGAAGTTGAAGAAGAATGAAATTGAAAAAGATCGGTAATGGATATTACCTCTTTTTGACGTGCCTTCACTTAACCTCAACTTAAAAAACTAAGGATGGTATTTGAAGAAGACCAAGACCTCTAGGATGATACTAGGTAAGTGGAGAAGAGATTTTGGAAGTGTTGTTTTGAGCTTTAATGCTCAAATTGGTGTGAGGAGGAGAGGGAGGAGGTGCCCTTTTATAAGGGAGGAGAGGGGCACCTTAAGAAAATATCAAAATATTATTTTATATTAAGGTCAAATTCGGTTTATAATGGTTTCAAAGGGTCTTATTTCGAAGCTAAAGTGGGGATTGGTTGAAATCGTCTCATCAAATAGGATTTAGACAATTTTAGGTTATTATTTTAACCTTATCAATTAGATTTAACTCTAAGTTAAATAATTTAACTTTTACCGTGTCTTTTTGTTTTCTTACACTATATGGTTAATAAACTTACTATATCAAGCCAAATGAACCCCAAGTTGTTTATTATTAATATATATAATCTTATCTAAGTCATTTGGCCATACCTTAGATTTTTAGGAATAAAATAACAATTAATAATATAATATTTGTTTTAGAAACTAATTTATGTCAATTTTGACACTATTTGGTACATGATTTTTATGAAATTTATAACAGAATGATAAGCTAGATACAAGTTACTTAAATCAACAATAACATGACATATTAACCTAGAAAATTAGTGTAAGTCATAAAAAGTCTCAAATTACATTTATTTGGGCATTTATAACATCAATTATGTCAATATTTCATTAATAAGTCAATTACTACATCATCCTTGTGTCATAATAAATGATAAATATTTAATCCCTAAAAATTATAAATAAATTCCTATTATGTAGATAATTGTATTAGCTTTCTGTAGACTATTCATGTTCGAATTTTCATGATGTCTATCACTAGATTAAAATTATTATACTTATAAGATTTAAGAAAGTGACATGTTGTCACATCCTTTGCTTTTAATAATAATTAAATTATTTTCATTGAAAAAATTTAATTAAATGAATCTAATCCGACCATTAGATTATATGGGTCGACTTTTAGTCATCCAATAATATTTTGACATTTTTTAGGGTAATTTTAAAATATTATATTTACCCTTAATTACCCGATTTACCTTTAACTATGGTAAATAAAATTTACCGTAGTTACTATTCATAATTCCCAAAAGTAGCTTATTAACATAATTTGGATCCACTAATTCCAAATATGGAATCTATTTTTCCAAATTCAACACACAAAAGTTGCAGAAATTAAATTAAAATTAATTCCGTTGTCGAAAGAAAACGGGTTTTTTTTAAACATTGCAAAAGATTGAATTGATTTATCCTACGAATTCAAGGTAAAATCAATGCTAATGGCATACATTATATTAAATGGTAAAAATATATTCTATTTATACTTTAAAACCATTCAATATTATAATTTAACCATATAATATATTATGATGAAAAAAGTTGTTTTTAATTAAAATATAGCGTCTTTTTACTATTCATTAAAATATGAAAGTTATCGGAAAAATATCAAAACTTTATCTAATGTAAATTTTTATATCCTGATTCAAAATAAGATTTTTATTTTGTAAAATTGAACTTATAAACATTTCAAAAACTAGATTTAAAGTGGGTGCGCCATCAAAAGGAGGCAAAACTGCATTTTTTGAAAAATACTTATTTTACCAGAAAAATTTATTTTTTTCTTATAACTTGTTCTAGAAAATGTGTAAGATGAATAATAATGTTATAAAATTCAAAATTTAGTTAATACTATTCATAATGGCTAGTTCATAATAATATTATAATAATATATCGTTGTTTAGTAAAACCCAGTATTGCGTACAACACACGCTATCGAGGAAGGTCGTGATTGCGTGTAATGCAAGCCAAGTCAGGGTTGCGTGCTGTGCAAGAATCCTTCGTTGTTTCATATAACAGAATCCAACCATATTTCATTTATACATTGAATATATATATATATATATATATATACTCAATGTTGCTTAGAATAACTATTATCAAAATTGTGTGTAACACGACCCAAGAATAGGGTTGCGTATACTGCAAGCTAATATGGTGTTGTGTATAGCGCAAGGTAATCTTGGTGTAGCATAAGACATTAATGAAATTAAAAAAATATTTTTCATAAAATATCGGGGTGTTACATTCTACCCCTCTTAAAATTAATTTCACCGTCGAAATTCGTCGGGGTTATAAATGGTTTACTACTCGAAAGTTTGTTTAATAGAACCCCACATCATAAAAATGAATTCCAAAACATGGCTTTTAAAACTAAAGTATGAAATGTAACGGTTACCCAAATTAACTCATCACGAGGTTTCCACGTAGGAGAAAATAGGTGAAAATATGCATATAGAAGAAAAATCTAACCATCAAGTTCTGATGGAGAGTGGTAGAGAACATGGCTATGAAAAATCCAACAATCACAAAGCTATTGATTTGTGATGATCTAAGGTAGCATCTGATTAATCGGATATAAGGGAACTAGGACAACATTTTTGATTTTCAAGCTTCCCTAAAGTTGATAAATTAAAATAAATACTTGCATGATTTTGGTACAATCTCACTGTTGTTCATGAATTGAACAATTTCCACTTCATCCCTTAAAGAAATGAAGTTGAATTTGTTATCCGTGATGTGTTAGCAGATCATGTGATAGAATGATGGGTCATTCCATCTCTTTCAAACAAAAGGTTAGAAAACGTTATAAGTCCATATTATGGTTAGATAAATTGTATATGGTTCCAAAAATGAACTTATACTTCATATATCATACCGCTTAATAAAATAAAACTAGTTTATACTAACCAGGACTTCTTCTAGGCCAGTGGTAGGCGATAAAGGCCAGTCGCACTTTTGTTGTGGGTTCGATTCCCCCAGCCTTTTCCGACGCGATGGGTTGTCGCCCGTCCTGTAGGTTGTCCTTTTTCTAAAATTACATTACTATATCATCCCATCAATAATATCGAAAAAAGTTTCTATCCTTAAACAATACTAACTTATGTCCAGCATAATCCATTCCAATCTTTAGGATTATCCAAAATACTTCGGTCCAAGCTCATAGTATAGAGAAAATGGTCACGTGAATGCCATCATTTATCCCTCATATATCTTGTTCATCACATTCCAGTCATGTGAATACCATAATCATGTAATCTCTTGAAAAATTAATACCCATTGAATTTTAGTAAAAACATGAGTGCTGTCAAAAGTTAACGCATTCCACCTACCAAAAACCCAAAATTCTATATACTCAAACCATGATATAACTATTTCCTTATATCAGTCATGAGCTCATGAATACTATCAAACATTTAATTTTATCCTTATCCCTTCATTATGCGCATATCATCTACATTCCAAAAATATCCGAATAATCTTTCATGGATACTGGTACCATTAATCATACAGTTTCAAAACTCAAGGAAAGACAACAGTGTAACAATCCTTAGATGTATCTTTATTCCATAGTACCATGAGATTACTTATACAACATTACACATGATAAACATGTAATCATTCCACTACATTCTTAAACCATTGACCGAGCTTCAACAATTCTTTCATCTCACATATCATTTGTATTCTCTTCATCATCACCAACATAAATACTACCCATACGACCATACTGATTCTCTTCATGAGACTTTACCTTAGGTCATTGGTTTGCATAATGCCCATACATTCCACATTTAAAACATTTAACCATTGTTGATGTCGTAGCAATACCATTATCCTCATCCCTGGTGTTAACTGAACCTTTTCCTTTGCACTTACTGGCTTTGTGTCCTTCTTTTCCACACCCAAAGCATCTTCCAGTTCCTTTGAAACATTCTCCTTGATGCCTCTTCCCACATGATTTACATAGGGGAAATTGAACTTTCTTTCCTCTATGATCATCATGAAACTCCATCTTTCTCTTATTAGCCGAGTCAAGAAACTTACCAAATTTGAGTTTATTGATCATATTATGAGATTGTTGATTCGGCATAATAATGATGGTTGGACTTCCAAATCCCATTTCATTTGGTTTCTCATGAAGAATATCATTCCATTGTCCATAATATCCTCCATTATTGTGAATCATCTTGTTTCCAGCCATTTTCTAAAACCCAAAAAGAATAGTGTTAGAGGAAAAAATCATAATAAAGGGGGAGTAACTTCAATATCTAACATCTTAGGTTAAATTCTAAGATCGTTACCTTAGTTCTAGGACTATCCTATATGTATACTTATCCTAAGGGACATCCCTAGACATACCTTAGAAATATCTCTAGGGATCTCACTAACGTTCTCACATCCTAGTTTCCAAAGGTTAACTAATCCTTTCCTCTGATACCAGATGTAGAGACCCAAAGCTTAACGTACATGGACATTACATTACTTTTGTGAAATACTTAGTACATAACAAAAACACACGCACAAGGATCGTAATAGTTTAGTGTCTTTGGAAACTCGGAATATAATCTTCTAATCGTGGTGAAAGATCTTCAACATCTCCCATAAAGATATTCCTTTTTTTTACCTAAAACCCTTCTTTATATCCTAGGGAAAAGAAAACATAAAAGGGTGATCTCAAATGCTCAGTAAGGGTAAACAAAAGAAATATCAATCACATCATATTCATAAGAACATAGCTTTTGGAAATCTTAACCTGCAAAAGAGATCATAATTTCATAACTTGGGATAAATCATAGTAGTGAAATGAAATCCCAATAATAATAATTTAAAACATGAAACTTTGTGGCATACACACATAATCATAGAGAATCATTTCTTATTAGTCAAGACTCATTGCCAAGACTATCTTAGTGGGCAAAGTCCCTTTCTGAACCGAGTCACCCTTGTTTCAGTCCTGTTTCACTGAACCGGTATAACCTACCGTTCTAGCCATGTATATCTCATGAGATATAAAATCTTTACCCAATGCATTGGAGGGAGATATTGGTCCCACCCATCTCATAATGATACCATTCTTATGTGTGCCACAAAATCATAAATCATACGTCATTGCATAACCCATGTAATAAAAATGGGATTCTTAAACAACATGACATCATAAAACAATTCAGATAAGATAAAGGAATTCATAAAAATACTTCCATTCCAATATAATAATATCAATGTAATAATAGGGATAGAAACAGAACCCTTTATTATCTTAGATGGAAAATAATTTTGATAAAACACTTGAACTCCATTCTTGAGGAAAATATCCTTCCTACCTTAAAAACATTTTTCCTTTATTAACATGTCAGGAAATTTTAAACTAAAAGAAGTTGATTAAAAATAAACTTGAAAACTTGTAAATGAAGCTTCTTGGAAATAATGTTTTAAAAATCCATTCATGTTGTATAAGTTAAAAAAACATTCTTCTTGTACATTTGTCGGAAAAGTCAAACAAAGTACCTCGTAACGTAAACAAAAAGAAAGATTCCTTACATACCATGTAGTAAAAGTAAAAAATGGGTGAAAAGGACTTTAAACATACATGAAAACACTTTTATAAATCATGGACATGGATGATATAAATAACCCCAGTAAATACTTACGAATAAGCAATCTCGGATAAAAATGAGATTTGCAAAATTATCCCTTACCTTATTTCCGATATGCTTTGTACGTATCCAAACCTCGTATATAATGATTTAAATAATGTCATTAACTTATTACAGAATCATATTCATTGTTATGATATCATATATGGTTCACTTATGACTTTATATTACCCGTTCTTTTGTAAATTCCATGTTAAAGAAGCATTTTGGGTAAAATCGTTTCATTTATCGTAGGTGTTTGGACTTGTTGTTCTTGACATTATTATTACTTATATCATGATTTAATTACTTACAGAATATAAAACATGATTTATATATCATATATATTCAGTATATATATATATATAATAGATAGATAAATGAAATGAAACACACCGTTCATGGAGACGGTAGTCCGTACGTACGCATGAACGTTGTTTTCCTTTCCTTATTGTCTTGAATGGAAGTAAGTAGATGACATATATATATATACATAAATCCAGTAGATTCACCATGTCATATATTTCATTATTATTTATTATATATACTTTATAATCATTCTGGAATGGTTAACATGGATAATGAATCACATCGCGTCGTGGAGACGGTAGTCCGTACGTACGCACGAGCGATGATATCGTTCCCATGGTCGTGGAATTGTGTTGAAGTGTATGTATACTATTTCATTATCAATATAACTTTATAATAATCATATATAGTTACTCATTACACCATTATACCCATCCAATTAAGGTGGTGGCGGAAAATAGATTACACCACGGCGTGGAGACGGTATTCCGTACGTACGCACGCGCGGTGATTTCCTTTTTCCATAGGATGGATAGAAGGTTAATTAGAGTTGTTTCATATTTATAATAACATATCAGTATATAATAAATTCTTATTTTATTACTTTATCATGAAACAACTAAAGAAGAAGAAGTTTAAGAAGAAAGAAATTGAAAAAGATCGGTAATGGATATTACCTCTTTTTGACGCGCCTTCACATAACCTCCACTTAAAGAACTAAGGATGGTCTTTGAAGAAGACCAAGACCTCTAGGATGATACTAGGGAAGTGGAGAAGAGATTTTGTCAGGGTTTGGCCGAGCTTGAATGCTCAAATTGGTGTGAGGAGGAGAGGGAGGAGGTGCCCTTTTATAAGGGAGGATAGGGGCACCTTAGGAAAATCTCAAAATATTATTTTATATTAAGGTAAAATTCGGTTTATAATGGTTCCAAAGGGTCTTATTTGGAAGCTAAAGTGGGGATGGGTAGACATCCTCTCATCCAATAAGATTTAGACAAGTTTAGGTTATTATTTTAACCTTATAAATTAGATTTAACTCTAAGTTAAATAATTTAACTTTTACCGTGTTTTTTTTTCTTACACTATATGGTTAATAAACTTACTATATCAAGCCAAACGAACCCCAAGTTGTTTATAATTAATATATATAATCTTGTCTAAGTCATTTGGACGAACCTTATATTTTTAGGAATAAAATAACAATTAATAATATAATATTTGTTTTAAAAACTAATTTATGTCAATTTTGAAACTATTTGGTAAATGATTTTTATGAAATTCATAACAGAATTATAAGTTAAAACCAAGTTACTTAAATCACCAAGAAAATTTCATATTAACCTAGAAAATTAGTGTAAGTCATAAAAAGTCTCAAATTACATTTATTTGGGCATTTATAACATCAATTATGTCAATATTTCATTAATAAGTCAATTACTGCATCATCTTTGTGTCATAATAAATGATAATTATTTAATCCCTAAAAATTCTAAATAAATTCCTATGATGTAGATAATTGTATTATATTTCTGGATACTATTAATGTTCGAAGTTTCATAAAGTTTATCACTATATTAAAATTATTATACTTATACGATTTAAGAAAGTGACATGTTGTCACATTCTTTGGTTTTAATAATAATTAAATTATTTTCAATGAAAAAATTTAATTAAATGAATCTAATCCAACCCTTAGGTGATATGGGTCTACCTTTAGTCATCCAATTGTATTTTGAAATTTGTTAGGGTAATTTTAAAATATTATATTTATCCTTAATTACCCAATTTACCTTTAACTATGGTAAATAAAATTTACCATAGTTACTATTCATAATTCCCAAAAGTATCTTATTAACATAATTTGGATCCACTGATTCAAAATATGGAATCCATTTTTCCAAATTCAATACACAAAAGTTGTAGAAATTAAATTAAAATTAATCCCATTGTCGAAAGAAAACGGGTTTTCTTTAAAAATTGCAAAAGATTGAATTGATTTATCCTACGAATTCAAGGTAAAATCAATGCTAATGACATACATTATATTAAATGGTAAAAATATATTCTATTTATACTTTAAACCCATTAAATATTATAACTTAACAACATGAGATATTACGATGAAAAAAGTTGTTTTTAATTAAAATATAGCGTGTTTTTACTATTCATTAAAATATGAAAGTTATCAGAAAAATATCAAAAGTTTATCTAATGTAAATTTTTATATCCTGATTCAAAAGAAGAATTCTATTTTGTCAAATTGAACTTATAAACATTTCAAAAACTATATTTAAGGTGGGTGCGCCATCAAAAGGCGGCAAAACTGCATTTTTTGAAAAATACTAATTTGACCCGAAAAAATTATTTTGTTCTTATAACATGTTCTAGAAAATGTGTAAGATGAATAATAATGTTATAAAATTAAAAATTTAGTTAATACTATTCATAACGGCTAGTTCGTACTAATATTATAATAATATATCGTTGTTTAGTAAAACCCAGTATTGCGTACAACACACGCTATCGAGGAAGGTCGTGATTGCGTGTAATGCAAGCCAAGTTAGGGTTGCGTGTTGTGCAAGAATCCTTAGTTGTTTTGTATAACAGAATCCAACCATATTTCATTTATACATTGAATATATATATATACTCAATGTTGCATAGAATAACTATTATCAAAATTGTGTGTAACACGATCCCAGAATAGTGTTGTGTATACTGCAAGCTAATACGGTGTTGCGTATAGCGCAAGGTAATCTTGGTGTAGCAGAAGACATTAATGAAATTAAAAGAATATTTTTCATAAAATCTCGGAGTGTTACAGTTCTCCAGCAGCCAATGGTTCAGATTGATACTATCCCTAGAATAAAATCATGGTTGAGCTGAGTCAGTAACTTTCTTGTTTACCTTATGATTGATATGGATTACTTGATAACTTAGTTATATGTATGGGCATATACCTAAGTAAGGTTATCTGTTGAATTCAATCTTTGTGGTTTATACTTGTTGGATTTTGTGAGACCTTGAGGGTCTTAGGGTCCCTACTGAGTATCATTATACTCACCCCTACACGGCATATGCCCGCACTTCATTGTGTTGGTTGCAGACAACGGGTAGCATTGACCGAGGATGAGTGGACCAGGACTGGACGGTACCCGGAGGTGGATCACACGGTGTGACGGTACACGGAGGAGATGGATGGACGTGGAGTGTTGTGGAGGCTATCTGTACTTACCCTTTAGGTAGGATTTCTTGGAGGACGATCCATCAACTGTTTCACCATTCTTCTATTGTACTTTAGTCTCCTTGTACTTTACAGTTGGGATTGTATTTATAGCCCCTTTACTTTTCAGCACTCCTTTTGTATACAATTTTACTTAATATTTTGCTTCCAGATTATACTCTATTGTGTGTGATATAATTTATAAAGGCAATGCCTTCCAAGTTTTACGGATTTACACCTTTGGTGCTAGTCGCCAGCCTCTGGCCTATGGAAGGCAGGCTTGGAGTACTCATGGCACGGGCCCCGAGGGATGGTTCGTGACAAATAAAACAAAGGAGCTTAAGGGGGGTTGATACCTCTTATTCGAGTAACTCCTTTTAGTTTTCACCAAATGGATTCCTTGATGGATTTATTCCTAAAGGGGGGATTATAGGTTTATGATAGGGATTTTCAGGATCAATTTTGGATGATATTGGTTGATCTAAAGTGGATTGAGAAGTTTGAGGAAGTGGGAGGGGTGAGTGTCTTTTTATAGTGGAGGAGGAGTGGCATTTTTGTAAATTTTTTGAAAAGGGAATTCCTTCCACATTTTTCCAATGAATAGTGTCTCTAATAATGGTAAAATACAAATACAATGGATTATAGGGTCTAAATATATCCATAAAATGGATTTCATACATTTTTATAGGTAATCTTGTCCCTTATGTTTAAGGTTTATTCTCTTATTAAGCTAATTTTCCTCTTAATCACTATAATTAATTTTAATCAGTTTATCTAATATTTTTGGAAAAAAACTTATTTGACCTTATTAGAAATTATAAATTATTCTGATACTAAATATGGAATCCATTTTTCTAAATTCTAATCAAATATTTTCCAAAAAATTAAATTAAAATTAATCCTATAGATGTGTCGTGACAGCGGGGGTTTTTTTAAAGGTTTATAAGTTTATAATCTTTATATATCCAATTTTAAATTGAAATTGGATCCAATGAACATAATTGGATTAACATATGTACAATTTATCAAATTACACTTTAAAACCAAATTAAAAATATAATTTAACTACATAAATAACTTAGATGAAAAAGATGTGCTGAATTAAAATTCCATATTTTTTACTATTCACCCAAAAATGATGTTTTTAAAAAAAACATCAAAAATTCAACATAAGCTAATTTGGAAATGATGAATTCAAAAATAAATTATATTTTATTAAATTTAATTTAAAAATTATCTAAAATTAATATTATTATTTGTCACATAATGAAATAAAAAGAAGTTCATTTGAGAAAATAGTATTTTCAAACATATAAAGGTTTTACCAATAATACATGTTTTATTATCAATATGTTATATTTGTATAAAACTGTTATCAATAATTTTTTAAAAAATAATTATTACTATTCATATTAAAAAATTTAACGTTTAGGTTATAACTATATCGTTTAAATAAATATAATAATAAAATTATGTTTTATAGAAACTCGGTGTTTCGTGTAACGCAAGCCAAGTTGGTGTGGTTTGTAATGAAATTTTGACATAGTGTAGCGTGAAATGAATGAAATCAAAGGAAATTAATTTAATTGCAAAAAAATGTCTATAAAAGTTTGGAGTGTTACATTCTACCCCCATTAAAATTAATTTCCCTCTCAAAATTCAGCATTCTGATACAAACAAATGAGGATATTTTTACCTCATCATATCCTCAAGTTCCCACATAGCTTCCTCTAATTAGTGATTCCTTTACAAAACATATACTATATGAGTTCCTTTTTTATAGAAGATTCTATTTATGATTCATAATTTCAACTAGTTTTTTATCATAAGAAAAGTTCTTCTCTGGTGGTTTGACCTATGAGTTCCGTACATGGGACGGGTCGGGTTTATACTTCCTCAAGAAATATGCATGCAACACATCATAGAATTGAGAGAGATTTGGAAAAAGTTCCAAGAAATATTCCACCATCCCAGTACAATCAATAATTTTAAAGGGATCGATATACATTAGGCTTAGTTTTCCTTTCTTTATGAACCTCATAAATTTCATCCAGATATAGATTTTTATAAACACCTTCTCGAAAACTTCAAATTCTAGATCATGTTGTTGGTTATCAGTATAAATTTTATTGTAGATACCCAAAGCTTGACGTACATGGACATTACATTACTTTTGAGGAATACATAATACATAACAAAAACAGACACCAAAGGACCATAATAGTTTAGTTTCTTTGGAAACTCAGAATATAATCTTCTAATATTGGTGAAAGATCTTCAACATCTCCCATAAAGATCTTCTCTTTTTTTCTCACCTAAAACCTTTCTATATATTCTGGGGAAAAGAAAACATAAAAATGGTGAGCTCAAATTCTCAGTATGGGTAAGCATGGAGAAAATAAAACAAACCATACACATTTGAACATAAAAACATGAACATAATGTTTAAACATCAAAATATTGAGCAATGACATAAAAGAGGGTAGTACATAAGGAATAGATCATAATAGAACATCAATCATGATAAACTATCTTGGGAATAAAACATGTAATTGTGGAAAAACATGAAGCACAAGATATGATTTCCATATTATCCAAGGCATTACTGCCAAGACCATCTTAGTGGACGAAGTCCCTTTGTGAATCGAGTTCACTCCTCGTTCCAGGCATGTGACACTGAACCGGATTAACTTACCGTTCCAGCCATTTCTATATCATGAGATATAGATCTTTACCCAATTAATTGTAGGGAGATATAGGTTCCACCCATCTCATAATGAAATCATTCTTACATGTGCCACAACATAAACATAAATCATTCATCATAACCCAAAGAACAAAATGGGTTTCATAAACATCATCCCATCATAACATAATCCATATAAAAAAATGGATATCATTTCATCATAAGAAAACTAAAACCATTTAAATCATAGATATATTATACTTGAAACATACACATATTAAATAATGTCATCTTAGATGGAAAATGGTTTTGATAAAACACTTGAAAATAATTCTTGAGGAAAATATCATTTCTTCTTCAAAATCATTTTCTTTCCACAAAATGACACAAAATTTTAAAATAAATGTATTTTATTGAAAATAACCATGAAATCTTGTAGAGTAAACTTCATGAAAATAAGGCGTTATAAAACTGTAAAAATATGTTCATGTCGTATAAGTTAAAAAAATATTCTTCTCGTACTTTTGCCGGAAAAGTCAAAAAGTACCTCGTATGGTAAACAAAAAAATATTCCTTAAATACCATGTAGTAAAAGTCAAAAATGGGTAAAAATGAATTTAAACATACATGAAAACATTTTTATAAAACTTGGACATGGATGATAAATATAACCCCAGTAAATACTTACGTATAAGAAATCTCGGATAGAAAACAATTGAGATTGCAACATTATCCCTTACCTTAGGTCTGATATGCTTCATATGTATCCGAACCTCCAATATAATGATGTAAATAATGTCATTGAATTATTAAAGAATCATATTCATTGTTATGATATCATATATGGTTCACTTATGACTTTATATTACCCGTTCATTTGTAGGTTCAATGTTAAAGTAGTGTTTTGGGTAAAATCATTTTATTTATCGTACGTGTTTGGAATTGTTGTTCTTGATATTATTATTACTTATACCTAGATTTAATTACTTACAGAATTTAAATCATTATTTATATATCTAATATATATTCAGTATATATATATATATAATAGACATATAAATGAAATGAAATACACCGTTCATGGAGATGGTAGGTCGTACGTACGCATGAACGCTGTTTTATTTTCTTTATTGACTTGAATGGAAGTAAGTAGATGATATATATATATATATACATAAGTCCAGTAGCCTTATCATGTCATATATTTCATTATTATTCATTATATATACTTTATAATAATTCTTGAGTGGTTAACATGGAAAATGAATCTCATCGCGTCGTGGAGACGGTAATCCATACGTACGCACGAGCGATGATATCATTCCCATGATCGTGGAATTGAATTGAAGTGTATTTATAATATTTAATAATCAATATGAATTTAAAATAATAACATATAGTAATTATTTACACCATTATAGTTATCCAAGTATGGTGGTGGTGAAAAAACAAATTACACTAAGGCGTGGAGACGGTGTTCCGTACGTACGCACGTGCGGTCATTTCGTTTTCCATATGATGGATAGAAGGTGGAATAGGGTTGTTTCATATTTATAATAACATATCAGTATATGAGTGATACTTATGTTATTACTTCATAATGAAACAACTAAATAAGAGTGAGTAGAAGAAGAAATAAATTTGAAAGAATAGGTAACGAATATTACCTCTTCTTCGACACGCCTCTTTGAAACCTCCTCATAGGGCACTAAGATTGGACTTTGAAGAATAACAGGACCTCTATAATATTTATAGGGAAGTTGAGAAGGGAAATGGGTAGGGGTTGGCCGAGAATGAAGGCTCAAGGTTTTATAAATATGAGAGGGATGATATGCCCTTTTATAAGGGAGGAGAGGGGCACCTATGGAATTATAAGAAATATTAATTTATAATAAATTCAAACCCCACATAAAAACCACGAAAATGACTCAAATCAGATGATTATATAATATAGGGTTGTAATCTCAACAACCAATAAAATTTAAACAAGTTGGGAATTTATTTTAAACATTATCAACATGATTTATCCTTATTTAATCTAATTAATTCTATTTGTGGTAATAAGATTCTAATTTTTAAAATGTTATAAATAATTACTTATGTGTTTTTAATTTTCCATAATTGGATACTTTATGACATTTGAGACCATATAAATTTCAATTTATAATTTTTAAATATTTTTGTGATTTTTAAACAATTTTATAATATGCTATTTTTATAAAATAACAATAGTGTCAATTTTGACACTATTCATTTATTGTAATTTTAATAAAATACAAACAGAGGATATATTCTAACCAAAATATTTAATAGATTTCTAACATCTCAAATATGTTAATAAAATTAGTGGATTACATTAAATAGTTCATATAATATTTCTTATAATATTTTTAAAACCATTTATTTGGTATATCTATTAATAAAATCATTAGTACATTTTTTTTATATAATTATTTAATACACTTATTTGTTGCATAAAAATTAAAAATAAAATTCTATTATGAATATAAATCTCATATATTTCATAATAATACTTTTACTTGAATTTTTCATCTTAAAATCACTACATGTAAATTGTTATATTTATTAAATTATGAAGGTGACAGCTTTGGAATCATTTAAAATAAAATAATATAAGTGTCATAATCACCTTTATAAGAATCCAAATGGTCAACAATTCGTCCATTGGATGATTAGGGTTTATATATACACTAACATTAAGTTTTGTTCAGATTTTTGGGCCTTTTGATATGCATTACTATATCAATAAATACTATATTATTGATTTTTCACTAAATAAATAATTTCCCCATCATTAATGTATAAGATAATAAGGTAATTAAATAACACTTAAAAATTAAAAATAAATTACCATGACAAATAATAATATTTTGGATTTAAAATGAGTATTTATAACAGAATTTATATTCTGTATAACCTTATATTAAAAATACTTTAATTATTAAAGTTTTAGTGAGACATATTTCACTTTCCTTTAAATAAAATAAACTAAAGGTCATAATCAAATACAAGTAGATTCCAATGGATTTCATTTAGACCAAAATATGTCATAGGACGAAATATAATCATCCAATTATATTAAGACAAGTTTTAGGGTAATTTTGTAATATTATATTTATCTTCAATTACCCGATTTACCTTTAACTATGGTAAATAAAATTTACCGTAGTTACTATTCATAGTGCCCAAAAATAAAAGGTAGCCTATTAACATAATTTGGACCTACTGATTCAAAATATGGAATCCATTTTTCCTATTTCAAAACACAGAAGTTGCAGTAATTAATTTAAAATTAATTCTGTTATTAAAAAAACGTGTTTTAAAAGTTAAAACATTGCAAAAGATTGAAATGATTTTACCTATGAATTCAATGTAAAATAAATGTTAATGACATAAATTATATTAAATGGTAAAAATATATTCTATTTATACTTTGAACCCATTCAATATTGTAACACCCCAAAATTTCATAGGGTGTTATTTCTTCAAAATAATACAATAACTTGCACTACACGCAACACCGAGTTCAAGCACACCATGACTTACCAAACAAGCCGTTCAAAAGAGGTTATGAATAGTATTAACTAAATTTTAAACTTTATATAATCCTTATAATTTTAGAATCCATATTATGAGTTTCTTAGACATAATGTAAGAACAAATTCATTTTCAGTATTGCACTTTTACCAACTTTTAATAGTGAACCCTTTTTAAATACAATATTTTAAACTTTTTGACTAAATGGGGACATCAAAAAATTTAAAATGAAACATCCCAAGCTTCCATGGTATGCTTTCCTTTGAATAATGCAGTAGCGTGTGTTGTACGCAACTTTGAGTTCTAACACACACCACAACCAATCAAACTAGCCGTTTTGAATAGTCATACCTACTTTTTGAAATTATATATATTTTATATTTCAAAATGGACTTCATTTTTGGATTCGGAGTATTGAATTTAGCCTAAGATGAAATTTTGGTACTTTTTGGATAACTTTAATATTTTGATGAATAGTGAAAATTACTAAATTTTAATAAAAAAACTTTTTTAATAAAAAAAATTAATGGTGCTAAATTATGAATTTTAGTGGTTTTAAAGTATAATTAGAATATATTTTTACCATTTTATCCAATGGTGTTCATTATAATTAATTTCACTTCGAAATTGGACCTAAACAATTGTCAATCTTTTGATATATATTGTTTCTTAAAAACACGCTATTTGTTGTGACAGCGGGAATTAATTATAAAATTAATTAATGAAACTTATATGTTTGGAATTTTGTAAAATAGATATCATTTTTGAATTTGGAATATCAATTATAGCTTAGGGTAAAATTTTGGCATTGTTCTGAAAAACTTCAATTTTTGATGAATAGTGAAACTACCAAGTGGTAGTTAAAAAAACTGAATTTTTCATAAAACTTAATTTTACCGCTTCTGTGAATGGAATTTCGAAAATCTGAGAGACACGGTTAATATCAAGAAGTAAAATGTGGTTCAATGAGATGAAAATAATTTTTGGTGAATAGTAACTTTTTACTTTTATTTACCACGATTAAAAGTAAATAGGGTAATTAAGGGTACAAATGATATTAATATTATCCTAACACATGTCCTAATTTTATTGGACAAGTTTATCTCGACCAAAAACAACCTTATAAATAAAATATTATCATTTATGTCCACTTGGATTAGATTAGGACATTTATTTTTATTTAATTGAATGAAGAGTTAAAAGAGTAAAAATCAATGTTTATTTACTAAAACATTTTTGATATAGGGTTATACATAAGATACATTCGATTGTAAATATTAATTAGAAATATAATAATATTTCATACATAATGATATTTTATTTATAATTTTTAGACTTTAAATAATTTAATTTATTTATGACACAATGATGATGTAGTAATTACCATAATTGTGAAAAATTAAAATAATTGATATTATAAATTCCCAAATAAATATACTTTGAGACTTTTAATGAATTAAAATAATTTTCTAGGCTAATATGACATGTTAGAATTGATTTAATTAACTTTTTTCTAATTAATCATTCTATTATGAGTTTAAAAAAATCAATTATTGAATAGTGTCAAAATTGACATAAAAGAGTTTTTTAAAACAAATATTATATTATTAATTGATATTAAATTCCTAAAAATATAAGGTTCGTCAAAGAGACTTATATCATGATAGGTTCATCATTAATGGACCACTTGGGGGTCGGTTGGATGTACATAGTAAGTTTATTAACCATATAATATAAAAATACAAAGAGACATTGTAAAAGTGAAACAAATTAACTTTGAGTTAATACTTAAAGATATGGTTAATATAAGTACCCAAACCTATCTAAATTCTATTGGTTGAGTGGTTTTCGACCTATACCCTCCTTAAACTTTGAATAATCAACTTTTGAGCCATTAGAAACCGAATATGAATTTATTATAAATTAATATTTCTATCTTTTCCAAAAGTACCCCTCACCCCTCTTATAAAAGGGCACTCCTCCTTCTCATTTCTTCACACCTTCAATGCCTTTTGGTTCGGCCAAACTCTTCCCAAATACTCTTCCAACTTCCCTCACTACAACCTAGAGTCCTTAGTTTGATCAGAAAGCCAACTTATGGAGCCCTTTTGATCAAATCAAAAGGAAGAACCCGAAGAAGAAGTAATGTTTTCACCACCCCTTTTCAAGTTCCTTACTTCTTCCACTTATTATTTCTTTGTTATTACCATTCTAAAATAATATCTGCAGTATCTTATATATACTTTGATTTTATTATATATATGGTACAACCATATTTAGTATTCTTTCCACCCTTTGAATAATATGTCACCATACGTGTGTACGTACGGCTTACCGTCTCCACGTCGTGGTTTAATTGTTATTCAATATATTATTATTTGGATGGGTATAATAATGATGTGTAACTCAAGTAAATAATAAATATAACATGTTAATGATTCTGTATATATGATATACCATCCATTTATATATTATTTTAACATCAAAAGAATGATATTGTTGCTCGTGTGTACGTACGGACTATCGTCTCCACGAACGCGATGAGATTCATTCTCCATCGTATCCATTAAAGTATAATTATCATTTGATTATTTAAAAATTATGTTTAAGGACTTGATATCATTCTGGATATGAATAAGATACAACCTATCCATAACAAACATGGCTTATGTAACAAAACATATAAAAGGAAACGAGTAAGTTAACACCCGAAACGACGATAATTCAAAGATATTATTAACAAATCAATGTTAAAAGATCATATATGATATCATATTAATATATATGATTCTTGTATAACTTAATAACAATTATTTCACCATTATACAGGAGGTTAACCTACCCCAACCAAGGAAAAGTACAAGGTAAGGGTTATTTCACAATCTCTTCATTATCCGAGGTTGTTTATACGTAATAATCTACTGCGATCTCTTTATCATCCACATCCATGTTTCTTAAAAATGTATTTAAAAACATTTTTACTATTTACAATAATATGGGTTAAAGTCATTTATACCCTTTTTTGTCTTTTTATAAGAGGTTTATAAAGGAATCTTTTCGTCGTTTTCCAAACAAGGTGCTTTTTTAACCTTTTCGACAAAATTAAGGTAAGAATGTTTTTTTTAACTTATACAGAGGGTGCGGCTATTTTCCACCGTTATAAAATCGTTGAAGCTTCCCTTACAAGCTTATAAGAATATTTTCAAAGAAAATGTTTTATTTTATAAATATATGACTCTTAAATGATTTCAAAATAGAAAGAGATATTTCTCTAAAAAGAGTTTTGATTTCATCTATGTCAACATCCTTTGATGGATTTTACGCTTATTTGAAGTTGATTTTTTATGATACAAAACTTCTATATTGTATTGAAGGTTTTGTGATATGTTTGACTATGGATGTGCTATTTTTATACCATTCATGGTTTATGGTGAAAGTATTGAAATTTCGTATGCTAGTTTTAATACGAATGTTTATGTTATGTTTAAACCTTTTCATATGGGAATGCATTGGACTTAATATGTCACGTGTGGAGCCCGCTATAGCTCCTCGGTGCATCGGTTGGTCTCATGAGACAAACTAGTGTCTTGGCACAAGGCCTTGACAAAATCATATTTGTAGTCTTGTCACGATGCCTTGGCTATGTGGGTATGATAGTTTGGCATTATGCATTCCATCATTATGAAAGTGGTTATTGATATTACATGTGATTATTCGATTAGTAGAATATCCATGTGAATAAGTAAATGGCATTATTTCATTTTACTTTTCCCATACTATGTTGAAGTTCATGTTTAAAAGGATTTTGTTTTAGTTATACATTTCCTTAAATGTTTATTCTTATTTATGAAAGTTTCCGCTATATTGTTATCCTTACTAGGCATTTGAGCTCACCCCTTTTCTATGTTTTATTTTTTCCCAGGAAGTGAAGAAGTAAATTATGAATGACCTGCATGGATATTATGTGGGGATATGAGTGTAGAAAATGGAGACAATATGTTGTTGTAGTATTTTTTCACATTATGATGTAATGTAAGACTTATGAATATATCTAGTGTTTTCAAGGATACTAAACCAATCGGTCTTTCGAGATTTGATCTTTCTTGTGATCATGCCAATGTTATGTAATAATGCACCTACTCTAGGTAACTGGGGTCGGGGCGTTACAGTTGGTATCAGAGGAAGTTTAGTACAAACCATGGAATCTAGATTTAGATAAACTCTTATTAGAGCGCGTAGACCTAAGATGAACTTTGAGGATTAGTATAAAAGAACTTCCTAGAATTTTGGTATTGTAGAGATTTTGTGAGTTTTCCGAGCAATACATCCACGTTTGGATACGAGCAGGTAGAGGTGGCTCTGACACAGATGTACCTAGGGGTAAAACCCGAAAACACCTCTTTGAGCTAGACTCGAACGGGAACTGGAGCACGACAACGGGCCTTGCTGCACTCTTGGTTATGACACTCCTGGGGAATATGCTTAGGATAATTCTCATTTTTTTTACAAACCATTATGAAGGGTTTATGTGGATTTACTTCCTCAAAGGAGAAATGGTTATGATTATGGATTATATCCAAAAACTATATAATTTATGTTATGTGTCTTACAAGTTTGGGATTAGGTATTGTTATTCATAAACTAATCTAGTGTATGCTGTCACGACCCGCCCTCGGGTCCCGTGCCGTGACTACCCCAAGCCTGCCTTCCATAGGCCAGGGGCTGGTGACTAGCACCAAGGCGTAATTCCCAGTAAAAAGGGAAGGAATTGCCTTTGAAAAGTAAACAAGCACCACAATTAAGCAAGCAGAAAGTAAACACTAAGTGAAAACAGAGTACA
Source organism: Viscum album (assembly GCA_963277665.1). NCBI lineage: Eukaryota > Viridiplantae > Streptophyta > Magnoliopsida > Santalales > Viscaceae > Viscum > Viscum album. Next base: position 392,005,838 of record OY728151.1, on the reverse strand, counting down.
ACTGAAAGTGCGGAAAAGTAAATGGGCCAGTATACACACCCAAACTGAAAGTAAAGTATAACTCGAAAGGGAAAACAACAACTATAAAGTAAAAGCCGCTACTCCAAGCTGTCCACTGGAAATCCCACCTAAAGGGTGGGTACAGATAGCTCCACTGCTCCTCGGGTCCCGCCGTCCGCTCCGAGCACGTCATGCCCAGTGGTCCACCTCCAGGTACCGTCCTGCTATGCAAGCCTCAGCCAAGATCAACGTTGTCCGTCGTCTGCAACCAACACAACGTAGTGCGGGCATAGCCTATGCAGGGGTGAGTATAATCTACTCAGTAGGGACCTCGAGACCCCTGAAGGTCTTTCAAAATCCACAAAGGATAAACTACAATGAAGATACAAACACGAAGTAACAACCGACACTTCTTAGGTATATGCCCATACATATACATAAGTCATCAATTCCAATACGCTCCAACCTCCGAGCCCGAGTACAACTAATTCCACACAAGAAAGTAAACGTATTCCACACAGGAAAGCAAAACGAAATCCACATAGGATAGCACAACTCAATCCACACAGGAAAGCAACAGGATTCATCTCACATAGGTATACTTCTTCGAAAGACGATAAAGATGATCTCTGATCCATCTAAGTCGTCGGACCCACGAAGGATCGATAGGTAACTAACCCCCGCAAAAGACCCACACAGGATTGGACCCACATAGGAACTGTAGGCGCTGGTTCACACAGGACCGCTGAACGCAAAGACCCACACAAGATCGGACCCACACAGGATCGGGCCCACACAGGACTTATAGAACTGATCCACGTAGGATCGCTGAGTGTTGTAGTCGTCGTCGAATCCACACAGGATCTCTGTACTGTCGTCGTCGCAGTCACAGTAGTAGTAGCAGTAGCAGTAGTAGTCACAGTCGCAGCCAGCACTAGGGTTCCCGCACACAGCAAGCTCGTTCGGGAGGGTCCGCTCCACGAGCCGAGAGGCTGATACATCAACTGTCACATAGTCCAGAGTTGATGTATCCAAAAGTTCCGTATCGCCAACAGGAACTCAACGCAACAGACGGCGCATCGATCGGACGCCCGGTCTGAGAGTTATTGGCTTTTTTGCCCCAGGGGCCCGGTTGGTTTCTAAGGAAAAACCAACCTGACCGTACTCCACCTGCGTCCAAACCTCGGGCGGAGTATGCCAAAAGATCCGTCTCACTAAGAGGAACACAACAAAGCTGATGGCACGTCAATCGGACGTCCGTAGCTCAAGATATGAGTGTTTCCGATCCGAGGGCCCGGTTGGTTTTGTGAACGAACCAACCCAGCCGAACTCAAAGTATTCTGAAACTTTGAGTGCAATATACCGAATCGACCGTCTCGATCCAAGGATCGCATCGCCGCTAACGGTTCGTCAATCGAAGGTCCGTAGCTCATGTTATGGGAAAAAGACCGAAGTCGATTCGAAAATGGGGTTCCGGGTCCGGCCCGACCCCCCCCCCCCCTTGGGTCGGCCCGAACCGGGTCAACCCGACCCGGGTCCGACCCGGCCCGGCCGGCTGCGCGGCCTGGGCGCCGCTCGGGTTCCACGTGCTGAGGGCAAGGCCCCCACCCCTCTTTGCTGGCGGCGCGGCTGAAAGCCACGCCTTTGGAGAAACCGGCCCCCATCGTGGGGGCCTGCTTTTGAAAAAAAACGGGGGGGCGCTGCCCCCCCCCCCTGGTGTAACCGCGACCCCCCCATTATGGGGGGCCGGTTTTGGCCAGCCGGGGGAATTTATTCCCCCGGTCCTTCTCCCTTCCGGTCGGCCCAACATGGCCGGCCGGTTCTTCCTCAACGGGACCGGCAAGGCCGGTCCCCCCTTCCGGCTTCCGACACCGGCAGCCCGGCTAGCCGCCGGTCCTCTCGTCCCGCCGCGGCCGGGAACCGGCCGCGGCCTTCGTCGTTCGGTGTGGTGCGACGGCACCGTGCCCCACCACCGCGGCCCCACTCCGGCCGCGGCGCCTTCAACTCTCTTCGATGCGGCACGACGGCGTTGCGTCCTTGCATTATTTTACAACGCGGCACGACGGCGCCGCACATTTCTTGTCGTAAGATCCTGCACGGTGCGATGGCACTGCGCCTAAGCCGTCTCAATCCACAACAAAATCAATATGAAAAAGAGGAGGGTCGGCCGTGTTCGTACGGTCCGGCCCCCTCGCATTAATTTCTAACAATTGGATAAATTTCACGAAGAAATATTCTCGTGTATAAATTATGAACAAAATCAATAAATAAACCCCTACCTCGGGTTCAAGTACGATGTTCATCAACGACCCGCGGAAGACAAACGTCGCGGAGGTCGGGCTTCGCGGTAAAAGTTCGTCAATTCCGTTGACGAAGAGGTACGTCCGAAGTGGTATGTCGTTGGTGAATCTTCGTAAGCCGACGAAGGAAGTCCGAGGAGGAAGCGGCATTCCCTTTCATTGACACGGAAGGCGTCGTCGATCTTCAGAAACAACTGGCTACGAAGAAGAGAGGAGCAGCGTTCTTCGTCGGAGCTTGAGTGATCTTCGTGTTCTTCGTCAAAGTTTGAAGAAGAAGAAGGAGCTCTAAAATCCTCTCAAGATGGCTAACCAAAATAAAATATGCTAAGGCTTATTTTATTTACACAAATAACAACATGAATTTCAAAGGTTTGAAATTCAAAACAACCCACCTTAATTAATTAATCCAAGTTGTCAAACATTAATTGAAAAGGGTTAAAGGGGAGGTTTTGAGAGAAGTTGAGGAGTTGGGGTTCGTGTGGGCCCCACCACACTTAATCCTCCCAAGGGAGGTTAAGTGGTTGTGGGTCCCACCCCTAACTCCCTTTGGGAGGTTTTAAAAAAAAACAACAAGTTAAAATAAAAATTGTATTCTACAAATTTTATTTAACTTATTCTAAAACCCAAAAACTAACTTTCAACCCGCAATAAACGCAACCTCGAAAAAGGTCCCCTTAAGAGAATATCGGTGCTGCGAGTTCATCGGTGCCCTCAAAATTTGATTCCGGGCACCGGTTCAAAAGTTATAAATTCCCGCTCGTTCGTTCACTGAACATACCCGAGCCAAACTTCGGAAAATGATTCCGGGCACTCCGGGCCTTGGAATCAGGTGCCGTCAGAAACCGCGCTCTTCTAAAATTCCAAATAAAATTAAGAAAAAAAATTCCTTGAATTTTACGGGTCTTTACATTACTCTCACCTCAGGGATTTACGTCCCCGTAAAGATACATCAAAAACTAGGGAAACAAAAGAGGGTACTGAGAACGCATCTGAGCCTCCTGCTCCCATGTGCTCTCCTGGAGGTTCCTGTGCTGCCATCTGATGCGCACAAGGGGAATCGATCGCCCACATAGGACCCGCTCCTGTCGATCCTCTATCTCCACCGGGACCTCCGTAAAAGTCGCCCCATCGTCAATGTCAAGCTCCCCATGGTCAATGATGTGCTTCAGGTCATGCACGTATCTCCTCAGCTGAGATACGAGGAAGACGTCGTGCACCCGGTGCAACTGAGGTGGTAGAGCCAGGCGATAGGCCACCTCGCCAATCCTGCTGAGGACCTGGAAGGGTCCGATGAAGCGCGAAGATAAATTGCCACCTCGGCCAAATCTCCGAATACCACGTCGAGGTGAGACCCGCAAGAAGACGTGGTCGCCATCCTCGAACTCTAGTGGCCTCCGCCTCCTATCAGCATATGACTTCTGCCGGCTCTGAGCTGTCCTCATCCGCTCCTAGAAGACCTGGACCTTCTCTGTCGTGGCCTAGACCATCTCCGGTCCCACAAGTGATGACTCCCCAGGGTCTGTCCAGAACAAAGGAGATCTACAAGGTTGGCCATATAACGCCTCGTACGGTGTCATCCCGATGGTGGAGTGGTAGCTGTTGTTCTACGCAAACTCCACCAAGGGTAGGTGGTCCTCCCAGCTACGACCAAAGTCGAGGACACATGCGCGGAGCATGTCCTCGAGAGTCTGGATGGTCCTCTCCGTCTGACCATCCGTCTGAGGGTGAAAGGTTGTGCTCAGACGTAGCTGTGTCCCGAACGACTCATGTAACCCCTTCCAAAGCCGGGAAGTAAAGCGAGCATCTCGATCGGAGACGATAGATGATGGCACACCGTGGAGCCGCACAATCTCCTGAACGTAGAGACGTCCCAAGCTCTCCACTGAGCCCTGCTCTCTGATGGGTAAGAAGTGTGACGACTTGGTGAGTCGGTCAACAATTACCCAAATGGAGTCGTGACCTCTGGAAGTGCGTGGAAGTCCAGTCACGAAGTCCATAGATATGTCATCCCACTTCCACTCCGGGACCTCCAAGGGCTGTACCAAGACTGCTGGTACCTGATGCTCTTCCTTCACCTGCTGGAAGGTGAGGCATCGAGAAACGAACTCTGCTAGAGCCTTCTTCATGCCCGGCCACCAGTGCTGTCGTCTGAGATCCTGGTACATCTTCGCCACTCCTGGATGTACCGCCAAAGTAGAAGTGTGAAACTCTCTCAGCACCTCCTCTCGTAAAGCGACTGGTGCCATGTTACGTCCTCTGAAAAGGATGTCGTGCCCTGCTCCAAGGGAGAAACCATCAGGTGCCTGTCCTGAGGATATCTGTGCACGCCGTGTCTCATAGTCAGCGTCCTCACGTTGTGCCTCTCTGACCCACTGCAGTAGTGGAGGGGTGACTGTGAGAGACTGAAGGAAGGCTGCTCCATCTCTATCCATGAAGGATATCTGCAAAGAGGCTAGTTGCTCCGTCGCCTCCTCAAGTAGCTGAATGCCCGTCCTCCTGCTGAGGGCATCGACTACTATGTTCCCCTTCCCAGGAGTATAGACTATCTCAAAGTCATAGTCCTGGAGGAACTCGATCCATCGCCGCTGTCTCAGGTTCAGGTCCTTCTGCGAGAAGATATACCTGAGACTCTGATTATCAGAAAAGACTATAAAATGCTCGCCCATCAGGTAATGTTGCCATGCCTTCAGAGCGAAGACCACTGCTGCTAACTCCAGGTCATGGGTAGCGTAGTTCTCCTCATGCGGCCTCATGTAACGTGATCCATAGGCGATCACTGCCCGCTCCTGCATCAGAACACATCCGAGTCTGGTCCCTGATGCATCTCAGTATACTGCGTACCCTACTCCCTCCTCAGGAAACCTCAAGATAGGTGCGCTGGTCAATCTCTGTCTCAGCTCCTGGAAGCTTTGCTGACAACTGTCTGACCACACAAAGGGTTTCCCCTTCTTCGTCAAAGCTGTGAGTGGTGCCGCAACTCTAGAGAAGTCTGGCACGAATCTCCAATAGTATCCAGCTAGTCCCAAGAAACTCTGAACCTCAGTCACGCTCCTGGGTGGCTCGCATGCTAACACAGCCTCGATCTTCGCAGGATCCACTGCAACTCCCGCCTCAGAGATAACGTGTCCCAAGAAGTGGAACTCCTGTATCCAGAACTGGAACTTCGAGAGCTTACCATAAATCTGGTGCTCTCGGAGTGTCTCTAGTACAACTCGCAAGTGATAGGCGTGCTCCTCATCAGTCGTAGAGTAAATCAGAATGTCGTCGATGAAGACCACGACAAACCGATCAAGGTATAGCTGAAAGATCATGTTCATGAGAGTCATGAACACTTCTGGAGCATTGGTTACGCCGAAAGGCATAACCAAGAACTCATATTGGCCATACCGACATCTGAAGGCCATCTTCTGCACATCCTCGTCTTTGACTCTGAGCTGATGATAGCCTGACCTGAGGTCTATCTTCGAGAACCACCGTGCTCCCTTGAGCTAATCAAAGAGGTCAGCAATCCTCGGTAGCGGATACTTGTTCCTCACCTTCACCTGGTTCAGGCGACGATAGTCAACAAAAAGTCGCAAGCTTCCGTCCACCTTCTTGGCGAACAATATCGGGGAAGCCCAAGGTGAAACACTGGGTCGGATGAACCCCTTGCCCTGCAAGTCCTCCAAATGTACCCGTAGCTCTCGAAGCTCGGCAGGGGGCCATCCGATATGCTGGAGTGGATATCGGGGTTGTCCCGGGGTACAAGTCAATATAAAAGTCTACCTATCTGCGAGGAGGTAGCCCTGGAACGTCGTCGGGAAAAACGTCAGCAAACTGATCCACCACTGCAGGAAAACCAGGACTCCGCACGTCAACTGCTCCAAGGATGAGGCTAGCCAACTGATGAGTGATGGGATGTCCTCTCCTCCGCGGAAGTCCATCCTGTGCTGCAAAGGCTCCCTTCTCACCGGTGAAGGTGAACCTTCTCCCATTGGTGCGTACACATCGCACCTTGCGCCTAAAACAGTCAATCTACGCATGGACCGTAGATAGCCAATCCATGCCCAAGATGACGTCGTAAGGCCTCGACACTGCTATAAGAAGATCCCAGCTGAAGCTCTCGCCTCCTAGAGTAATCTCACACTGCCGGCACCAGTGCGTAATCATCGAGTCTGCTCCCGTAGGAGTCTCTAGCCATAAGGATAGATCCAACGGCTCTATCAGAATCTCCAAGCTTCGAACAAGGGCAGAGGCTATGAATGAGTGACTCGCTCCTGTGTCTATAAGTACTGCAGCAAGGGTGGAATAGACACATATAGTACCTCGAATCATCTCGGGTGCGCCGTGGTCATAGGCCTCTGCTGCCTGGAGCTGTGCCTGTCTCTGCCCGCCTGCTCCCTATGGTCGGGGTGAACCTCCTGGTGGTGGTGGTGGAAGAGCCTCAAAGCGTCGCCCACCACCTGCTGCTCGGACAGCTCCTCTGCCTCGTCCGCCTCCTCCCTGTGGACCGCCACGGTTGACCCTCTGCCACTGCCTCGGTGGTCCCTCAACCTTCTGCTGCTCCTTGGCACGGCGGGTCGGGCAGTCACGAGCCACGTGGCCCTGCCCGCCGCACGAGTAGCACTGTCTGCCTCTCGAAAGACTGGCTCCTCGATGTGCACCCCGCACTGCTGAGCCAGTGTCCTGAGGTCGCCTTCCTGAAGGTCTGGTCTGCCTGGACCCCTGAGTCATCCGTCGACTGCCTGCTGCAGATGACTCTGCCACGTGCCGCCCTGCGGTGGGTCTCGGCACTGGTGTAGACTCAGCAAGGAATCTCTCGATCAAAAGGGCCCGCTCTAGTACTCCTGTCTGAGTCGGTATGCTGAGGGAGATCAGCGATTCCCTGATCTCGTGTCTCAATCCCTGCTCGAAGGTCCGGGCCTGGAAGAATGGGTCTCGTACCATGTCGGTCGAGTAGCGCGAGAGATCTGTAAATCTCGCCGAGTACTGAGCGACCGTCATGCTGCCCTGCCGCAGGTGAAGAAGCTCCTGGATACGCACCGCACGAATGGTGGCTGGGACGAACTCTGAGCGGAAGATGCTCTCAAAGTCCGTCCAAAGTAGAGATGCCTCATCGTGCACCTGGATCATCAAGCTCCACCATCGGCCCGCTGCTGCGTGCAGTAGGCTCGCAGCGAGGATCACTATGAGGTCTGCATGTGTCCTCACTAGCCTAAAAACTCGTACCACTACCTCCAGCCAGTCCTCTGCTGCCTGGGGGTCCGTATCCCCACGAAACCTGGGTGGTCACTGGCGCTGAAACTCATCCAGTGCGCTGAGGCGACGTGCATCGTCAGCGGCTGGTACTGGAAGTATCGGTGGCTCGACGGGTAGAGATACCGCTGGTGCCACTGCTGACCGAGGGCCCTGCACCGAGGCCTCGTCGCTCGGTGGGCTGTCGTCACACTCGACTCTCGGAACCAGAGCTGGCTGCCGTCGTGGGGCCATCCTGAAAAGGAAATAGGTGAGCCACGGTCAGAACAGTATACCTGGGGAGCTGATATAAAGTAATCACAAAGAAAACTTTGAAACACACAAGCAATCAATGTTTTCGTGCATTAAGTCGGAAATCAGAAGTCAGGGTCCTGGTGTACAGATACATCGGCCACCGCACCAACACTGGACTCCCTGGACTGATAACCACACTTAATACGCTAAACATTATTACTTCACATAGAAAATATTAGAGTTCGCGGTAGAAACCGAACTCCTTTGATACCAATTTGTCATGACCCGCCCTCGGGTCCCATGCCGTGACTACCCCAAGCCCGCCTTCCATAGGCCAGGGGATGGCGACTAGCACCAAGGAGTAATTCCCGGTAAAAAGGGAAGGCATTACCTTTGAAAAGTAAACAAGAACCACAAAGTAAGCAAGTGGAAAGTAAACACTAAGTGAAAACAGAGTACAACTGAAAGTGCGGAAAAGTAAATGGGCCAGTATACAAACCCAAACTGAAAGTAAAGTACAACTCGAAAGGGAAAACATCAACTATAAAGTTAAAAGCCGCTACTCCGAGCTGTCCACTGTAAATCCCACCTTAAGGGTGGGTACAGATAGCTCCACTGCTCCTCGGGTCCCGCCGTCCACTTCCGAACACGTCCCGCCCAGTGGTCCACCTCCAGGTACCGTCCTGCTCTGCAAGCCTCAGCAAAGATCAATGCTGTCCGTCGTCTGCAACCAACACAGCATAGTGCGGGCATAGCCCGTGCAGGGGTGAGTATAAGCTACTCAGTAGGGACCCCGAGACCCCTGAAGGTCTTCCAAAATCCACAAAGGATAAACTACAAGTAAGTTACAAACATGAAGTAACAACTGACACTGCTTAGGTATATTCCCATACATATACCTAACTCATCAATTCCAATACGCTCCAACCTCCGAGCCCAAGTACAACTCAGTCCACATAGGAAAGTAAACGTATTCCACACAGGAAAGCAAAACGAATCCACATAAGATAGCACAACTCAATCCACACAGGAAAGCAACAGGATTCAGCTCACACAGGTATACTTCTTCGAAAGACGATAAAGATGATCTCTGATCCATCTAAGTCGTCGGACCCACGAAGGATCGATAGGTAACTAACCCCCGCAAAATACACACATAGGATCGGGCCCACATAGGACCTGTAAGCGCTGATTCACACAAGACCGCTGAGCGCAAAGACCCACACAGGATCGGACCCACACAGGACCTGTAGCACTGATCCACGTAGGATCACTGAGTGTTGTAGTCGTCGTCGAATCCACACAGGATCTCTGTACTGTCGTCGTCGCAGTCACAGTAGCAGTAGCAGTAGCAGTCACAGTCGCAGCCAGCAATAGGGTTCCCACACACAGCAAGCTCGTTCGGGAGGGTCCGCTCCATGAGCCGAGGAGGCTGATACATCAATGTCACATAGTCCAGATTTGATGTATCCAAAAGTTCCGTATCGCCAACAGGAACTCAACGCAACAGACGGCGCGTCGATCGGACGCCCGGTCTGAGAGTTATTGGCTTTTTCGTCCTAGGGGCCCGGTTGGTTTTTAAGGAAAAACCAACCCGACCGTACTCCACCTGCGTCCAAACGTCAGGCGGAGTATGCCAAAAGATCCGTCTCACTAAGAGGAACACAACGAAGCTGACGGCACGTCAATCGGACGTCCGTAGCTCAAGATATGAGTGTTTCCGCTCCGAGAGCCCGGTTGGTTTTGTGAACGAACCAACCCGGCCGAACTCAATGTATTCCGAAACATTGAGTTCGATATACCGAATCGACCGTCTCGATCCAAGGATCGCATCTCCGCTGACGTCTTGTCAATCGGAGTTCCGTAGCTCAGGTTATGGGCAAAAGACCAAAGTCGATTCGAAAACGGGGGATCCGGGTCCGGGCCGACCCGGGCCGACCCCCCCCCCCTTGGGTCGGCCCGAACCGGGTCAACCCGACCCGGCCCGGCCAGCGGCGTGGTCCGGCGCGGTGGCGCGGCCCGGCCGGCGGCGGCGCAGCCTGGGCGTCGCTCGGGTGCCACATGCGAGGGGCAAGGCCCCCGCCCCTCTTTGGTGGCGGCGCGGCTGAAAGCCGCGCCTTTGGAGAAACCGGCCCCCCTCGTGGGGCCCTGCTTTTGAAAAAAAACGGGGGGGGGGGGGGGGGGGGCGCTGCCCCCCCTTGGTGTAATCGTGCCCCCCCCCCATTATGGGGGGCCGGTTTTGGCCAGCCGAGGGAATTTATTCCCCCGGTCCTTCTCCCTTCCGGCCGGCCCAACATGGCCGGCCGGTTCTTCCTCAATGGGACCGGAAAGGCCGGTCCCCCCTTCCGGCTTCTGACACCGGCGGCCCGGCTAGCCGCCAGTCCTCTCGTCCCGCCGCGGCCCGGAACCGGCCGCGGCCTTCTTCGTTCGGCGCGGTGCGACGGCACCGTGCCCCACCGCCATGGCCCCACTCCGGCCGCGGCGCCTTCAACTCTCTTCGACGTGGCGCGATGGCGTTGCGTCCTTTCATTATTTTACAACGCGGCGCGACGGCGCCGCGCATTTCTTGTCATAAGATCCTGCGCGCGGTGCGACGACACCGCGCCTCACCCGTCTCAATCCACAACAAAATCAATATGAAAAGGAGGAGGGTCGGCCGTGTTCGTACGGTCCGGCCCCCTCGCGTTAATTGCTAAAAATTGGATAAATTTCACGAAGAAATATTCTCAGGTATAAATTATGAACAAAAGCAATAAATAAACCCCTACCTCGGGTTCAAGTACGATGTTCGTCAACGACCCGCGGAAGACAAACGTCGCGGAGGTCGGGCGTCGCGGTAAACGTTCGTCAATTCCGTTGACGAAGAGGTACGTCCGAAGTGGTACGTCGTTGGTGAATCTTCGTAAGCCGACGAAGGAAGTCCGAGGAGGAAGCGGTGTTCCCTTTCGTTGACACGGAAGGCGTCGTCGATCTTCGGAAACAACCGGCTACAAAGAAGAGAGGAGCGGCGTTCTTCGTCGGAGCTTGAGTGATCTTCGTGTTCTTCGTCAAAGTTTGAAGAAGAAGAAGAAGGAGCTCTCAAATCCTCTCAAGATGGCTAACCAAAATAAAATAAGCTAAGGCTTATTTTATTTACACAAATAACAACTTTAATTTCAAAGGTTTGAAATTCAAAACAACCCACCTTAATTAATTAAACCAAGTTGTCAAACATTAATTGAAAAGGGTTAAAGGGGAGGTTTTGAGAGAAGTTGAGGAGTTGGGGTTCGTGTGGGCCCCACCACACTTAATCCTCCCAAGGGAGGTTAAGTAGTTGTGGGTCCCACCCCTAACTCCCTTTGGGAGGTTTTAAAAAAACAACAAGTTAAAATAAAAATTGTATTCTACAAATTTTATTTAACTTATTCTAAAACCCAAAAACTAACTTTCAACCCGCAATAAACACAACCTTGGAAAAGGTCCCCTTAAGAGAATATCGGCGCTGCGAGTTCATCGGTGCCCTCAGAATTTGATTCCGGGAACCGGTTCAAAAGTTAGAAATTCCCGCTCGTTCGTTCACTGAACGTACCCGAGCCAAACTTTAGAAAATGATTTCGGGCACTCCGGGCCTCGGAATCAGGTGTCGTCAGAAACCGCGCTCTTGTAAAATTTCAATGAAAATTAAGAAAAATATTCCCTTGAATTTTACAGGTCTTTACATATTCCATTGTTTAGAAATGGCGCCCAATGGAAGGAATGAGAACTCCAGCAATGCACATGATCCAAAGAGAAAGAAGGATCATATCTTTCATGGTCTTAAGCCAGAATTTATAAGAGAAATAGTCTCCCATGTATTATCATCATATGAAGAAATAATATCATGTGTTGATAAGATAAGTAAATATTTTACTGAGTCCTATGGCTTTGAATGGAATAAAGAGAAGAAAAGTATGGAACAGAGAATGATGGATAAAGGGATGAGGGAAAATAAGAACTTTCCCATATGTGATAACTGTGGGAAGAAACACCCTGGAACTTGTCTGAAAGGAATGGGAGTGTGTTATAAGTGTGGAGGAAAAGGGCACAAAGTACGTGACTGCAAGGGTAAGAAAATGGTTTCAAATGTACAATGCTTCATTTGAAATGAGTTTGGACACTACGCGAACCTATGTCCCAGTCATCAGACTATGCCGCAAATGATGCTATTGGATAATAATCATGTTATGATACTACCACAGATGAAGAGGAATGATTAGAGTTCTTATGTTGATTATGTCATTTGAGTGTTGTATCAACAATGTACTTGTTATAATAATTATGGAGTATATAAGGATTTTACTATAGTACTATTTCATTAAAGACTTGATATTGTGTGGAACAAAGAAAAGTGACTCAATAGCAGGTTAAATTTTCGGAAAATATATGGTTGAGAGAAAGATAAACCATAATATGGTTCTGATACCGAGGTAGTGATTTTAGAATAATACATGATTGATTTGGATAAATTATATTGGATATTCTTGACTACCTTGAAGATGATTAATGATTTGTATATTCCATCATTATTGGGGTTTAAAACATTTTTGGATTGATGAAGTATATCCAGCATTCTATATGGAATAAGGGGGCATGAATGTAATCAATAAGTATTATGGTAATTCAGGATGTTTCAGTGTTTTAAAAGAATACATGATTAAGTTATTCATATGCTATTACGGGGTAAAAAAGATCTACATTATGTTTACCTTCCTTATAAATATTGGACTGTGAGTTTGGACAGAAGTATTTTGGATAAATTCTAGTTTGAGATTAATTTTTTATTGCCATAAAAGGACAACCCAGAGGTTAGGTGGAAACCCGTCGCGACCGGCAAGGCCGCGAGACTTGAACCCACAACCGAAGGGAGACAAGGGTGTATCACCTACCACTGGCCCACGAGATGTCCTGGATTAAATAATTTAGTTTTTTTAAAAAGATATGGTAGATGAATTATAAATTCTTTTATTTTGGAACCCTGTACGAATAGTATAAATAGAAATTTTTTTTACGAGTCAAAGATGCTTTTGTGGTAGAAATTTATTAATGGATAAAACTCTAATTATAAACTAAGTATATCTCCTTATGATCTTAGCCAATCTCATAAATAAATTCCTCAACATTAAGAAAAGGAACTTAGAACAAAAATGTTGTCCTAGATGGTACCTTAAATCATCACTGATTTATGGCTTTGGGATTGTTGGCCTTTTCATAGCCATGTTCTCTACCACTCTCCATCAGATAATTGATGGTTATATTTCTCTTCCATATCCATATTTTCCTACATGGAACCCTAGTATGTGTTATTTTCGGTAATCTTCATACTTTCCACTCTTTATTTTAAATAGAGGCCTCATTAATTCATTTTTCGATGTGGGATTTCAACTAAGATATTTTGAAATGTCAAAAATGTGTTATCCTAATACCTTATGTTTTGTTGAATCGATGGTATTTTAAATCATCGTAGACTGATGAATTTAAGGACCTCAATTTTAAACATGTTTGTGATTGATGACCTCAATCACTAACTATTAATATTTACGTTTTCCTCCAATTATATGTCTCTAATTTCCACCAATGCTCTCCTAATCGAGATTATAATTTGGTGGTGACCCTTTCATTTCTCTTTTCCTCATATTAAGACTAAATTTTAGTAACCCAATTTCCGATGTGGGTTTTCCCAAAAAAAATACTTTTTATTTTCAACCTTTTATTTTCGAAGAACAATTTCAAATTGTGAGGACGCAATTTATTGAAGGAGGGGAGAATGTAACATCCCAAGGTTTCATAGTGTGTTATTTCTTCAAAATAATACAATAACTTGCACTACACGCAACACCGAGTTCAAGCACACCATGACATACCAAACAAGCCGTTCAAAAGGGGTTATGAATAGTATTAACTAAATTTTAAACTTTATATAATCCTTATAATTTTAGAATCCATATTATGAGTTTCTTAGACATAATGTAAGAACAAATTCATTTTCACTATTGGACTTTTACCAACTTTTAATAGTGAACCCTTTTTAAATACAATATTATAAAAATTTTGACTAAATGGGTACATAAAAAAATTTAAAATGAAACATCCCAAGCTTCCATGGTATGCTTTCCTTTGAATAATACAGTAGCGTGTGTTGTACGCAACTTCGAGTTCTAACACACATCACAACCAATCAAACTAGCCGTTATGAATAGTAATACCTACTTTTTGAAATTATATATATTTTATATTTCAAAATTGACTTCATTTTTGGATTCGTAGTATTGAATTTATCCTAAGGTGAAATTTTGGTACTTTTCGGATAAATTTAATATTTTGATGAATAGTGAAAATTACTAAATTTTAATTAAAAACAAATTTTTTAATCAAAATAATTAAAGGTGATAAATTATGAATTTGAGTGGTTTTAAAGTATAATTAGAATATATTATTACCATTTTATCCAATGGTTTTCATTATAATTAATTTCACTTCGAAATTGGACCTAAACAATTGTCAATCTTTTGATATATATTGTTTCTTAAAAACACGCCATTTGTTGTGACAGTGGGAATTAATTATAAAATTAATTAATGCAACTTATATGTTTGGAATTTTGTAAAATAGATATCATTTTTTAATTTGGAATATCAATTATAGATTAGGGTGAAATTTTGGCATTGTTCTGAAAAAATTCAATTTTTGATGAATAGTGAAACTACTAAGTGGTAGTTAAAAAAACTGAATTTTTCATAAACTTAATTTTACCACTTCTGTGAATGTAATATAAAAAAACCAAGAGACACGGTTAATATCAAGAAGTAAAATTTGGTTCAATGACATGAAAATAATTTTTGGTAAATAGTAACTTTTTACTTTTATTTACCACTGTTAAAAGTAAATAGGGTAATTAAGGGTAAAAATGATATTAATATTACCCTAACACATGTCCTAATTTTATTTGACAAATTTATCTCGACCAAAAACAACCTTAGGAACAAAATATTATCATTTAGGTCCACTTGGATTAGATTAGGACATTTATTATTATTTAATTCAATGAAGAGTTAAAAGAGTTAAAATCAAAGTTTATTTACTAAAAAAATTTTAATATAGGGTTATACATAAGATAAATTCTATTATAAATATTCATTAGAAATATAATAATAGTTCCTACATAATGATATTTTATTTATAATTTTTAGACTTTAAATAATTTAATTTATTTATGACACAATAATGATGCAGTAATTACCATAATTGTGACAAATTAAAATAATTGATATTATAAATTCTCAAAAAAATATAATTTGAGACTTTTAATGAATTAAAATAATTTTATAGGCTAATATGACATGTTAGGATTGATGTAATTAACTTTGGTCTAAGTAATCATTCTGTTATGAGTTTCACAAAAATCAATTATTGAATAGTTTCAAAATTGACATAAAAGAGTTTTTTAAAAAAAATATTATATTATTAATTGATATTAAATTCCTAAAAATCTAAGGTTCATCCAAGAGACTTATATCATGATGGTTTCATCATTAAAGGACCACTTGGGGGTCACTTGGATGTATATAGTAAGTTTATTAACCATAGAATATAAAAATACAAAGAGACATTGTAAAAGTGAAACTAATTAACTTCGAGTTAATACTTAAAGATAAGGTTAATATAAGTACCCAAACCTGTCTAAATTCTATTGGTTGAGTGATTTTCGACCTATCCCAACCTTAACCTTTTAATAATCAACTTTGGAGCCATTAGAAACCTAATATAAATTTATTATAAATTAATATTTCTAGCATTTCCAAAGGTACCCCTCACCCCTCTTATAAAAGGGCACTCCTCCTTCTCATTTCTTCACACCTTTAAAGCCTTTTGGTTCGTCCAAACTCTGCCAAAATACTCTCCCAACGTACCTCACTACAACCTAGAGGCCTTAGTTTTATCAGAAAGACAACCTATGGAGCCCTTTTGATCAAATCAAAAGGAAGAACCCGAAGAAGAGGTAATGTTTTCACCACCCCTTTTCAAGTTCCTTTCTTCTTCCACTTCTTCTTTCATTGTTATTACCATTCTAAAATAATAACTCCAGTATCTTATATATAATGTGATGTTATTATAAATATGGTACAACCATATTCAGTATTCTATCTACCCTTTGAATAATATGTCACCATACGTGCGTACGTACGGCTTACCGTCTCCACGTCGTGGTGTAATTGTTATTCAATATATTATTATTTGGATGGGTATAATAATGATGTGTAACTCATGTAAATAATAAATATAACATGTTAATGATTCTTTATATATGATATACCATCCATTTATATATTATTTTAACATCAAAAGAATGATATTGTCGCTCGTGCGTATGTACGGACTACCGTCTCCACGAACACGATGAGATTCATTCTCCATCGTATCCATTAAAGTATAATTATCATTTGATGATTTAAAAATTATGTTTAAGGACTTTATATCATTCTGGATATGAATAAGATACAAACTATCCATAACAAACACGTCCTATGTAACAAAACATATAAAAGAAAACGAGTAGGTTAACACCCGAAACGACGATAATTCAAAGATATTATTAACAAATCAATGTTAAAAGATCATATATGATATCATATTAATATATATGATTCTTTTATAATTTAATAACAATTATTTCACCATTATACAGGAGTTTAACCTACCCCCAACCAAGGAAAAGTACAATGTAAGGGTTATTTCACAATCTCTTCATTATCCGAGGTTGTTTATACGTAATAATCTACTAGGATCTCTTTATCATCCACATCCATGTTTCTTAAAAATGTATTTAAAAACATTTTTACTATTTACAAGAATATGGGTTAAAGTCATTTATACCCTTTTTTGACTTTTTATAAGAGGTTTATAAAAGAATCTTTCCGTCGTTTTCCAAATAAGGTTCTTTTTTAACCTTTTCGACAAAATTAAGGTAAGAATGTTTTTTTTAACTTATACGGAGGGTGCGGCTATTTTACAACGTTATAAAATCGTCGAAGCTTCCCTTACAAGCTTATAAGAATATTTTCAAAGAAAATGTTTTATTTTATAAATATATGACTCTTAAATGATTTCAAAATAGAAAGAGATATTTCTCTAAAAATAGTTTTGATTTCATCTATGTCAACATCCTTTGATGGATTTTACGCTTATTTGAAGTTGATTTATTATGATACAAAACATCTATATTGTATTGAAGGTTTTGTGATATGTTTGACTGTGGATGTTCTATTTTTATACCATTCATGGTTTATGGTGAAAGTATTGACATTTCATATGCTAGTTTTAATAAGAATGTTTATGTTATGTTTAAACCTTTTCATATGGGAATGCATTGGACTTAATATGTGACGGGTGGAGCCCACTATAGCTCCTCGATGCATCGGTAGGTCTCATGAGACAAAATAGTGTCTTGGCACAAGGCCTTGACAAAATATTATTTGTAGTCTTGGCACGAGGCCTTGGCTATGTGGTTATGATAGTCTGGCATTATGCATTCCATCATTATGAAAGTGGTTATTGATATTACATGTGATTATTCGATTAGTAGAATATCCATTTGAATAAGTAAATGGAATTATTTCATTTTACTTTTTCAATACTATGTTGAAGATCATGTTTAAAAGGCTTTTGTTTTAGTTATACATCGCCTTAAATGTATATTCTTATTTATGAAAGTTTCCACTATATTGTTATCCTTACTGGGCATTTGAGCTCACCCCTTTTCTATGTTTTATTTTTTCCCAGGAAGAGAAGAAGTAAATTATGAATGACATGCAGGGATATTATATGGGGATATGAGTCTGGAATATGGAGACAATATGTTGTTGTAGTAGTTTTTCACTTTATGATGTAATGTAAGACTTATGAATATATCTAGTGTTTCCAAAGCTACTAAACCAATCGGTCTTTCGAGATTTGATCTTTCTTGTGATCATGCCAATGTTATGTAATAATGTACTGACTCTGGGTAACTGGGTTTGGGGCATTAGAAATATTATAATTTAACCATATAAATTATTACGATGAAAAAAAGTTGTTTTTAATTAAAATATATCGTGTTTTTACTATTCATTAAAATATGAAAGTTATCAGAATAATATGAAAATTTTATCCAAAGTAATTTTTAATATACTGATTCTAAGGAATAATTTTATTTTGTCAAATTGAACTTATAAACTTTTCAAAAACTAGATTTAATGTGGGTGTTCCATCAAAAGGTGGCAAAACTGCATTTTTTGAAAAATACTTGTTTTACCCGAACAAATTATTTTATTCTTATACCATGTTCTAGAAAATGTGCAAGATGAATAATAATGTTATAAAATTCAAATTTTAGTTAATACTATTCATAATGGATAGTTCCTAATAATATTATAATAATATATCATTGTTTAGTGAAACTCATTATTGCGTACAACACACACTATCGAGGAAGGTCGCGATTGTGTGTAACGCAAGCCAAGTCAGGGTTGCATGTAGTGAAAGACTCCTTTGTTGTTGTGTATAACAAAATCCAACCATATTTCATTTATACATTGAATATATATGTATATATACACTCAATGTTGCATTGAATAATTACTATCAAACAAACTTGAAATTGTTTTTAACACAATCCAAGATTAGTGTTGCGTATACTGCAAGATAATACGGTGTTGCGTATAACGCAAGATAAACTTAGTGTAGCATACATCAGAAGATATTAAATAAATTAAAAAGAATATATCTTATAAAATCTTGGAGTGTTACACTCTACCCCCATTAAAATGAATTTGTCCCTCAAAATTCGTCAGAGTTATAAATGGTTTACTACTCGAAAATTTTAATGGAAACCCACAATGTAAAAAGGAATACTAAAACATTATTTTAGAAAGGGATGTTAGAATCATAACGGTCACCCAAAGCAACTCAGCACTGGGTTTCCACATAGAAAAACATAGGTGAAAATATGGATATAGAAGAGAAATCTAATCATCAAGTTCTGATGGAGAGTGGTAGAGAACATGGCTATGAAAAAGCCAACAATCACAAAGCCATAAATTTGTGATGATCTAAGGTACCATCTGATTCATCAGATATAATGACACTAGGACAAAATTTTGTTTTCAATATCATTTCCCTAAAGTTGAAAATTTTGAAATAGAAGAAATACTTAATTGATTTGGGGACAATCTCACTGTTTTTTGTGCCTTGAACAATTTCCACTTCATATCTTAAAGAAATGAAGTTGAATTTGTCTTTCGTGAAGTGTTAGCAGATCATGCGATAGAATGATAGGTCATTCCATCTATCTCAAACATAATGTTATCAAAAGTTATATACATAAGTCCATCTATGGTGAGATTAATCATATATGAATCCAAAAATGAACCTACGCTTCATCTATCATACCACTTAATAAAACTAGTTTCTACTAACCAGGGCCTTCCTGTAGGCCAGTGGTAGGAGATAAAGTCTTGTCGCACTTTGGTTGTGGATTCGATTCCCACAGCCTTTTCCGACGTGACGGGTTGTCGCCTATCCTGCATGTTGTCCTTTTTCTAAAACTATACTATTCTAACATTCCAGAAATAATATTGAAAAACAAGTTCTATCCTTAAATAATACGATCTGATGTGCAACATAATCTATTCCAATCTTTAGACTTATCCAAAATACATTGTCCAATTTCATAGTAAAAAGAAAACAATTACCAGAAAGGTCATATAACAAGCATGTAAATACCATCATTTATCCCCCATATCATAAGATATATCTTGTTGGTCACATTCCAAACATGTGAATACCTTAATCATGTATTCTCTTGAAAAAATGAATACCCATTGAACTTTAGTAAAACATGAATGCTGTCAAAAGTTAACTCTTTCCGCATACCAAAATCCCAAAAATTCTATTTACTCAAACCAGGATATCACTTTATCCTTATATGAATCATGAGCTCATGAATACTATCAAACATATTATTTTATCATTATCCCTTCATTATGTGCATATCATCTACTTTCCAAAAATATTTCAATCACTTTTCATGGTTACTGGTACCATATAATTATTGAAAACCAATACATAGATATTCCAAAATTCTACGATACCATAAATTAGATTCCATGATACTATTTTGAAATCCCATTACATAAACACTTAATCGTTACAAAACATCATTTTCATACTCAACATCACAAATAGAGATCACATTTGACTTCCCTTTATCCTTTTCCTTAAGAGGTTGCTCACGTTGATCATCATTAACCCTTGGATTGGGGAATTGATTAGCATAATGCCCCATTTCCATACACTTGAAGCATTGATGTTTTGGTGGTGCGTTCTCTATAGTCTTTTCTTTATTCACATAATTAGAACCCATTTTTCCATTACTTCAACACTCAGCTGCTCGATGACCTTCTTTTCCACACTTAAAACATTTTCTAGTCCCTTTAACACAATCTCCACCATGCTTCTTTCCACACATTGAGCATAAAGAAACATTCATCTTATTTTCACCATTATTCTGAGATTTCTCCTTGAACTCTGTCTCTCGTTTCTTGTCAAAAACATGAGATGGATATGTAACACAAACTTCCATTTCTACCTTGATAGTACAACACACAATTCCTTCATAGCTACTGAAGTCTCTTATAGCTAATTTCCTTCGAAGACTTGGTTTTAAGCCACTGAAGAATCAATCAACTTTACTTTCAGGTTGGATAATAAATCCAGATGCATACCTTGAAAGTCTTGTAAAATTCACTTCGTATATACCAACAGATTCATCATCCTTCTTCTTAAACTCAAGAAACTCATTTTACATCTTTTTTTGAAGAATACGAGGGAAGTACTTACTGAAAAACAAGTTCTTGAACTCGTCCCATTCCATGAATTCGATTTCATCTTGGGGCCTTGTATTATTAATTATAGTCCACCACTGGTCTGCTTCACCTTCTAAATGGTAAACATCTAGAATGACTTTATCATGTTCCAAACAGCAAAGTATGGAAAATATATTTTCAATGGTACTGATCCATTGTTCAGCAACAAGTGGATCAGAAGACCCATTGAAAGAAGGTGGTCGTTTCCTCATGAAGGACTCAATAGAATATTGTTCCCTTCTTTGATAATTTGGAAATCTAGAAAGATTCATATCTTGTGTAAGTATAGAAATAATATTTTTCACTCTATCTCCCATCACATTTGGTTGTTCATGAAGAAAATCATTGCATTGTCCATTACATTGATCAACATGGTTCCTTCGTGTTCCAGCCATCGTCTAAAACCCAAAAAAAATAGTGTGAGAGGCAAAAATCATGCTAGGGAAAACAACATATTAAAGGGGGAGTACCTTCAATATGTAACATCTTAGGGTTAATTCTATGATTGTTACCATAATTCTAGGACTATAACCTATACTTATATTTATCCTTATGGACATCCCTAGGCATACCTTAGAAATATATCTAGGGATTTCACTAAAGTTTTCGCATCCTAGTTTCCAAAGGTTAACTAAACCTTTCCTCTGTTACCAATAGTAGAGACCCAAAGCTTAACGTACATGGACATTACATTACTTTTATGGAATACTTAATACATAACAATAACAGACACCAAAGGACCATAATAGTTTAGTGTCTTTGGAAACTCAGAATATAATCTTCTAATATTGGTGAAAGATCTTCAACATCTCCCACAAAGATCTTCACCTTTTTTTCTTACCTAAAACCTTTCTTTATATTCTGGGGAAAATAAAACATAAAAAGGGTGAGCTCAAATGCTCAGTAAGGGTAAGCATGGAGAAAATAAAACAAACCATATACATTTTAACATAAAAACATGAACATAATGTTTAAACATCGAAATCTTGAGCAATGACATAAAATAGGATAGTACGTAAGGCATAGATCATAATAGAACATCAATCATGATAAACTATCTTGGAAATAAAAATTTTAATTGTGGAAAAACATGAATCACATGATACGATTTACATAGTAGCCAAGGTATTTCTGCCAAGAACATCTTAGTGGATGAAGTCCCTTTCGGAATCGAGTTCACTCCTCATTCTAGGCCTATAACACTGAACCAGATTAACTTACCGTTCCAGCCATGTCTATCTCATGAGATATAAATCTTTACCCAATGTATTGGAGGGAGATATAGGTCCCACTCATCTCATAATGAAATCATTCTTACTTGTTCCACAACATAAACATAAATCATTCATTATAACCCAAAGAACAAAATGGGTTTCATAAACATCATCCCATCATAACATAATCCATATAAAAAAATGGATATCATTTCATCATAAGAAAAGTGACACCATGTAAATCGTAGAGATATTATAATTCAAACAAACACATATTAAATAATTTCAACTTAGATGGAAAATGGTTTTCATAAAACACTTGGAAAGAATTCTTGAGGAAAATATCCTTTCTTCTTCAAAATCATTTTCTTTTCACAAAATGACACGCAATTTTAAAAGAAAAATATTTTCTTGAAAATAACCATGAAATATTGTATAGTAAACATCATGAAAATAAGGTGTTATAAAACCGTAAAAATCCGTTCATGTCGTATAAGTTAAAAAACATTCCTCTCGTACTTTTGCCGGAAAATTCAAAAAGTACCTCGTATGGTAAACAAAAAAAAGATTCCTTACATACCATGTAGTAAAAGTCAAAAATGGGTAAAGAGGACTTTAAACATACATGAAAACATTTTTATAAAACTTTGACATGGATGATAAATATAACCCCAGTAAATACTTATGTATAAGCAATCTCGGATAGAAAACAATTGAGATTGCAACATTATTCCTTACCTTAGGTCCGATATGCTTCGTATGTATCCGAAACTCATGTATAATAATGTAAATAATGTCATTTAATTATTCCAGAATCATATTAATTGTTATGATATCATATATGGTTCACTTATGACTTTATATTACCTGTTCTTTTATAGGTTCCATGTTAAAGTAGCATTCTGGGTAAAATCGTTTTATTTATCCTATGTGTTTGTAATTTTTGTTCTTGATATTATTATTACTTATATCCTGATTTACATAATTCTATAATTTAAATCATGATTTATATATCATATATATATTCAGTATATATATATATATAATAGATATATAAATGAAATGAAATACACCGTTCATGGAGACGGTAGGTCGTACGTAGGCATGAATGATGTTTTCTTTTATTTATTGACTTGAATGGAAGTAAGTAGATGAAATATATATATACAAGAATTAAGTAGATTCATCATGTCATATATTTCATTATTATTCATTATATATACTTTATAATCATTCTTGAGTGGTTAACATGGAGAATGAATCTCATCGCATTGTGGAGACGGTAATCTGTACGTACGCACGGGCGATGATATTGTTCCCATGATCATGAAATTGTATTTAAGTGTATGTATACTATTTAATAATCAATATGACTTTAAAATAATCACATATAGTTATTATTTACACCATTATACCCATCCAAGTAATGTGGTTGTGGAAAACAGATTACACCACGGCGTGGATACGGTATTCAGTACGTACTCACGCGCGGTGATTTCGTTTTCCGTAGGATGGATAGAAGGTGGGATATGGTTGTTTCATATTTATAATAAAATATCAGTATATGATTGATAATTATGTTATTACTTCATAATGAAACAACTAAAGGATAGGAATTATAAGAAGAAATAAATTTGAAAGAATCGGTAACGAATATTACCTCTTCTTCGACACGCCTCTTTGAAACCTCCTCTTAGGGCTCTAAGATTGGTCTTTCAAGAAGACCAAGACCTCTATAATATTTCTAGGGAATTTCAGAAGGGAAATGGGAATGGTTTGGCCGAGCTTGAGGGCTCAAAGTTGTGTAAAGATGAGAGGGAGGAGGTGCCCTTTTATAAGGGAGGAGAGGGGCACCTTTGGAATTATAAGAAATATTAATTTATAATAAATCCCAACCCCACATATAAACCTCCAAAATGACTCAAATAAATATTTTAGATGATATAGGGTTGTAATATAAACAACCAATAAAATTTAGACAAGTTATGAATTTATTTTAAACATTATTAACATGATTTATCCTTATTTAATATATTTAATTTTATTTGTGGTAATAAGATTCTAATTTTTGAATTGTTATAAATAATTAATTATGTGTTGTCAATTTTCCATAATTGGATAATTTATGACATTTTTTACCATATAAATTTCAATTTATAATTTTTAAATATTTTTTGATTTTTAAACAATTTTATAATATGTTATTTTTTTAAAATAACAATAGTTTCGATTTTGACACTATTAATTTATTTTAATTTTAATAAAATACGAACAAAGGATATATTCTAAAAAAAATATTAAATATATTCCTAAGATCTCAAATGTGTCTAGGAAATACGTGGATCACATTTAATAGTTCATATAATATTTATTTTCATATTTTTAAAACCATTTATTTGGTATATCTCTTAATAAAATCATTAGTACATCATTTTGGTATAATTATTTAATATACATATTTGTTGCATAAAAATTAAAAATAAAATTATATGATGAAGATAAATATCATATCTTTCATAATAATACATTTACTATAATTTATCATCTTAAAGTCACAACATGTAAATTGTTATATTTATTAAATTATGAAGGTGACAACTTTGGAAACATTTAAAATAAAATAATATAAGTGTCATAAGCGCCTTTATAAGGATCCAAA
Source organism: Viscum album (assembly GCA_963277665.1). Taxonomy (NCBI): domain Eukaryota; kingdom Viridiplantae; phylum Streptophyta; class Magnoliopsida; order Santalales; family Viscaceae; genus Viscum; species Viscum album. Next base: position 391,981,279 of record OY728151.1, on the reverse strand, counting down.
TGTTCAAAAATTCCGCCAGTGGATGATTAGTGTTAATATATACACTACCATTAGGTTTTTTTTTCAGATTTTGGGCTTTTTTATATGCATTACTATTTCAATAAATACTATATTATTTATTTTTCACTAAATAAATAATTTTTGCATCATTAATTTATAAGATAATTAATGTAATTAAATAACACTTAAAAATTACAAATAAATTACCATGATAAATAAAAATATTTTATATTTCAAATGAGTTTTTATAACAGAATTTATATTTTGTATAACCTTATAATAAAAATACTTTAATTATTATAGTTTGAGTGAGACATATTTCACTTTCCTTTAAATAAAATAAACTAAATGTCATAATCAAATACAAGTGGGTTCCAATGGATTCCATTTCGACCAAAATATGTCATTGGACGAAATATAATCATCCAATTATATTAAGACAAGTGTTAGGGTAATTTTACAATATTATATTTATCCTCAATTACCCGATTTACCTTTAACTAAGGTAAATAAAATTTACCGTAGTTACTATTCATAGTGCTCAAAAATAAAATGTATCCTATTAACATAATTTGGATCTACTGATTCCCAATATGGAATCCATTTTTTCTAATTCAAAACATAGAAGTTGCAGTAATTAATTTAAAATTAATCCCGCTATTAAGTAAACGATTTTTAAAAGTTAAAACATTGCAAAAGATTGAAATGATTTTACCTATGAATTCAATGTAAAATAAATGTTAATGGAATAAATTATATTAAATGGTAAAAATATATTCTATTTAAACTTTAAAACCATTCAACATTATAATTTAACCATATAAATTATTACGATGAAAAAAGTTGTTTTTAATTAAAATATAGCGTGTTTTTATTATTCATTAAAATATGAAAGTTATCAGAATAATATGAAAACTTTATCCAAAGTAAATTTTAATACATGATTTCAAAGAAGAATTTTATTTTGTCATATTGAACATATAAAAATTTAACAAACTATATTTAATGTCGGTGCACCATCAAAAGGCGGCAAAACTGCATTTTTTGAAAAATACTTATTTTACGCGAAAAAATTATTTTGTTCTTATACCATGTTCTAGAAAATGTTTAAGATGAATAATAATGTTATAAAATTCAAAATTTAGTTAATAATTTTCATAAAGGCTAGTTTATATTAATATTATAATAATATATCCTTGTTTAGTGAAACCCGGTATTGCGTACAACACATGCTATCGAGGAAGGTCGTGATTGTGTGTAACACAAGCCAAGTCAGGGTTGCGTGTAGTGAAAGACTCCTTTGTTGTTTCATATAACAAAATCCAACCATATTTCATTTATACATTGAATATATATTTATATATACACTCAATGTTTTGTAGAATAATTACTATCAAACAAACTTGAAATTTTTTTTAACACGATACAAGATTAGTGTTTCGTATACTGAAAGCTAATACGGTGTTGCGTATAGCGCAAGATAATATTAGTGTAACATACATCAGAAGATATGAAAGAAATTAAAAAGAATATATCTTATAAAATCTTGGGGTGTTACATTTATACATACTTTGAGCTAACGTGATATGTTGCTGAATATATCTAAACTTATCTTCCGTTAATTCATCTATCTCAGGTCACAACACCTTTCTTTATCCATCCTCGTCATAACATATTGGAGATTCAAATTTCTTCCCTTATAGGGCTTCATAAAAATTCATCTGAATTCATGAGTGAAAGTTATTTTTGTAAGAAAACTCAACTATAGTAAGGGGTTGGTCCCAACTACCTTTTAAATCCAATGAAAAGGATCTCTACATATCCTCTAGAGTTTTAATTGTTCTTTCAGACTAACCATCCACATGAGGGTGATAATTAGTGCTAAAACTCAATTATGTATCAATTTCAAGCTTAAGAATTCACCAAAACATTGAGGTAAAACATGGATCCTAATTAGATATAATGGAATTTTGTACTCAATTTTACCTTACCACTTCCTTAATGTATATACTAAAAATATTATCTAGAGATAAGTCTTATCTGATAGATATGAAGTTTTTTGATGTAGTAAAGAGATCGAATACCACCCATATATCATTAAACCCTTTAGATTTTTTGGGGATTCCAATGAAAAATCCATAGTTATGTTCTCTATTTCTATTCTTGTATGGGTAAGGGATGAAATATTCCCTTAGACTTTAATCTTTCAATATTAACTTGTTGGCATACCAAGAACTAAGATTCAAACTCAGTGATATTCCTCTTCATTTCCTCCCAGCAAAAGTATTCCATCAAATCACTGTGTATTTGCATACTTCCAGGATGAATAGAGAATGAAGAACTATGAACTTCCTCCAAAAACTCCATCTTCAAATCTAATAAAGATAGAACACATACAAGGTTCCTAAACATTATCATTCCATCCCGATCAAGGATAAACCCAAGATCATTTCTAACCTTTTTTTGTATCTCTACATCTTCCTTCTCCACCTCTTTAAACTTCACTAGGATATAGGGTTGAACACCCAAATGGGAAAGATAATATTTTTCATATTCCTTAAAGATTTTTATTTCCATCCTTCGAAAATAAATAAATATTGGGTTTTTTATACTCATCATGGATAAGATAACATGATCCTTTCAACATGAAGAATGAGCCTCCTTGATCTCTTTCCCATGGTGGTAATGTATTGTGTACTCATAATCCTTTATCATCTCTAACCATTTTCTCTGGTGAATATTTAAATCCATATGTGTGAATATGTATTTTATAATTTTATTATTGGAATATATATATCACACTTTTCTCCATAATGATAATTCTTCAATATCATTAATGAAAAAATGACATTAGCTTACACCAAATAATGAGTTGGATAATTTTTCTCATGAATCTTTAGTGGTTGTGAGGAATACGCAATAACCATGTAATTCTACATACAAATAAATACCAATACCTTCTTGGATGAATAACGGAGGATTAAAAACCCTTCTCCAATACATGGTAATGTAAGTATAGGTTCACTGACTAACTTTATCTTTAGTTCCTTGAAATTTTCCTCACATTCCTCTTTCTAGAGGAACTTGTCACCATTTGGAGTTAACTTGGATAGATTATTAGATAATCATGAGAAATTCTACACAAACTATTGATAATATATATGTAAACCAAGAAATATATAGATCTCAGTCACCATGGTTGGTCTAGGAAAATATTAAATAGACTCTATCTTTGATGGATCTTCCACTATACCATCTATTGATATTATGTGACCAAAAAATGAAATCATTTTCATCCAACATTAACACTTTATAGTTTTTTCATAAAGTTTATACTTCTATTGGGTATTTAGTACAATTATCAAGTTTTCTTTATTCTCTAACTTTATCTTTTAATAGACAAGAATATCACCAATAAATACTACTATAAACTGGTTGAGGTAATCTCTAAAGGCTCTATTCATCAAATCCATGAAGATATCAGGGGAATTTGTAAGACCAAAACGAATCACTATATATTCAAAGTGTCCATACCTTTTTTGGAATGTCTTATTGTGTATATCCTTCTTTTTTACCCTCAATTGATGATATCTAGAAAGAAGGACCCTCTTGGAAAAGTATTGAGCTCCCCACAATAGATCAAAAAAGTCATCAATATGAGGAAGAGGTTACTTTTTTGTGATCATGATCTTATTCAACACCTAATAATAAATTCAGAGACACATTTATCCATATTTATTTTTAAAAATATTACTAGTGTACCCCAAGGTGACACACTTGGATGAATTAATCAACTTTCAAGGTTTTCTTATATTTTCTTCTTCAATTCCTATAACTCAATTGGGGTTATTCTCTACGGAGTCTTTGAAATTGGTGTGTAAATAGGTATGAATTCTATCGAGAACTCCACATCAGGTTTTTGTGTAGGGATTGGAAAATATTATAGGAACACATCCACAAATTTCCAAACAATAAGAATATCCTGGATTTCAATTTTTCCCCAACCATTTGGGACAAACACACATTCTGAATGGGAATTAAGATCTAGAAACTATATGTAATATCCCTAGGAAATTCATACTTGTCATCACATTGATAGAACATCATAGGTTGGTTTGGAAACTACCTTTCCTCGACAATTGATATGGTATTTATGTTGATCGATACAATTCATGCCTAAGATGACATCAAATTCTACCATGGGGAGAATGAGAATATTTATAGGAAGTATATTCCTACAAACGTCAACTGGAGGGGAATCATATAGTTGAGATGAAATCGCCATACCATTATGGGTTTGTACTAATAATTTCATATATAATAATTTGGGTGGAATTTTAATACCCTTAGATAATTATTTAGATATGAAAGAGTTGGTAGATCTATAATTAAAAAAGACATTAGCAGTTCTATAGTGGATGCTAAGTGTCTCTTTGACCATGTCGTTATTGCACCCCTTTTTAGAAACATTAATCGCATGATATTTCCCCTTGACCCTCAGTTTAAGGGGTTGCTGATTCTAATCATCATCACTAACCCTTAGGTTTGGGAATTGGTTATCATAATGCACATCCTCATTACAATTAAATCACTGAAGTGTGGTAGGTTCATTCTATATGGGTTTTCCTTTATTTTCATCATTGGACAACTTCTTCCAATCAATTCAGTAATAAATTCCCTCCTTCTCTTATTCACTTAAAATAATTATTATAACCTATAAGACCATTCCATTTATGCTTATTTCCAAACATGGATCATAATGTAAGGATCATCTTCTTATCTCCATGGTTTTTATATTTTCCTTTTAACTCCATATTCTTTTTCCTCTTAAAACCACGATTTTGATATGTAACTCCAGCCTCTATTTAAAATTTTATTGCACAATACACAACCTCTCCATAGATAAAAAAGTCTCTTAAAACCAACTCCCTTCTGAGACATGAATTTAATTTTTGAACAACCTTTAAATTTAATTTATTATTGGATGATAATACTAAAAGTGTACCTCTAAAGTATTATGAAATTATCCTTGTAGGTACCGATGGTTTCATCATCTTTTTTCTTCAACTCAAGAAATTCTTTTTAAATATTCTTATGAAGAACTTGAGGAAAGTACTTATTATATAATAAGTTCATAAACTATTCCCAATACATGGATTCAATTTCATATTTCTTCATTGTATTCTTGATTAGAGTCCACTACTAGTTTACTTTACCTTCTAATTGATAAATATCTAGAATGAATTTTTCATATTCCGAACACAAGAGAATGGAGAATATTTGTCAGTGGTAATGATCCAATGTTCAGAAATAAGTGGATCATAATACCCATTTAAATAAGGTGTAAATTTCCTCATGAAGTCCTCAATATATTGGTGTTCCCTACTTTTCTCGTTTTGAATCTTGCTATGATTTTTAACTTGAGAATGTTGTGTGAGAATAGAAACGAGGGTTTTCATTTCAACTCCCATATAATTTGGATTCTCAAGAGAACAATCATTTAATTTTCCATAAAAATCAGCATTAATGAGGTACCTTCAGGTCTCATCCATTGACTAATACCAAAAAACATAGAGTAAGAAACAATTATTATAGAGAGGAAGCACATAATCATGAAAACTACCTTATAGGATGTCTAAATTATGAAACCTTATTTAATATATGACACCCTAGTTTTATTCTAGGTTATTCATAGGAATATTATTTTTAAATCCTTATTTATGATTTATGAAGAGTTTTTTAATTCCCTAATCATATCCCCTTGGAGTGTCAAACCAGGTGTGCAGTAAGGCTCAGTGTCATGTACCAAGTTATTATTTTGTTAGGAATAATGTATCTTGTCAGATTTTTTACTCCTAGGTACATCTGTTCTATAACCACATCTACTTGTAGCATCCATATTGTATTTATTTCTAGGAATCCACTTGCTCTATCCTATACCAAAATTCAAGTATATTTTTCTTTTACTTTTCCTTATCCTTAGACTTATCCTTATACATTTCCTTAGTTTTTCACTAAGGTTTTCTCATCCTATTTTCCAAATGATAACTAGACATTTTCTCTGATACCAACTATAGAGACCCTCTCTTTTAATACATTAAAATTACATGACTTTTGTGTAATACTTAATACATTACAAAAAAATCCCAAAGATCGTACTAGAATAGTGTTTTTGGAAACATGGAAACATAAACACTAGTACATAAGTGAGCTAAATTATCTCTCACTAGGTTCTCCATGACTAGCACCCTTCTTAGAAAAATTATACCTAATACATATCTTTATAACCTGGGGGAAAGGAAACATAAGAAGGGGTGATATTAAATGATCAGTAAGGGTAAACATGGGAGATATGTAAGTATAAAAATGAGAATAAGGATATGATAATCTGATTGAAACATCATAAGATCATAACCTATATATCAAAGATCATAAACATAAATCATGACACAATTATTTGAAGTTTATAATACAAGAATCATAAGGGATTTAAGATCATAATCCATGAAAGAATAATATAGGAGTAAGACATGGAATTGTTTCATACACATAAAAATGTAATATAATTATGTATAAGTCAACACACAATACTAGAACAAACTAGTGAACTTCTTTGGGACTACACCTACTGGGCAGGACACGCCATCATCCCTAGTCACATCCCTTTCCTTGTAAGGGATCGGGTTTCTCAATCTTCCCATAGTGGATTAGTTTTCTCCAGCTTCCCATAGTAGATTGGGTCTCCCCATATTCCCATAGTGGATTGGGTTTCCCCATATTTATTATAGTTGATCATGTTTCCCCATCTTCTCATAGTGGATCATGCTTGTCGATTTGATTCCCATTACAATATCGTGAGATATAAATCTTTACCCAATGCATTGGTGGGGTATATAGGTACCAACAATATCATAATGAATTCATACATATATTTTCCCCAAGATTATAAACAATCATATTGTAACCCATGAAATTAAATTGGTGTCATAAACATGTAATCATAATTTAACCTGTTGAAAAATAGACAGGTTTCACAATCTTTTCATCAAAGCATAACCCATGAAAAGAAGTGGGTTTAAAAAGCATATAACCCATGAAATATAAATGGGTTTCATAAGAATATAACTCATGAAATAGAAATAGGTTTTTTAAACATCATGAAATCAATACATATAACATTTAGATAAATAATATGAATGAAACCTTAGGATCATTTCCCTATAAAGTCACGAGTAACTCCAACGGATTTCCTCTAAGATGGAAAATAATTTTAAGATATCATTTAAAAAAATTTCTTGAGGAAAATATGCTTTATTATATGGAAAATTATCTTTAGGACATTAAAAATTTTGAAAACCATTTTCTTTAAAATAAACTAGAAAACTTATAAATGATTCTTTTAAAACCTTTTGAAAACCTTTTCCTTTTATAACTTTTTAAAAACATATAAAGAAATCATGAAAATCTTTTGGAAAAAATTTCATTGAAAAGACTTTGAGAACTTACTAAGATATATTTAAAAACCATAAAACATTTTTAAAATAATTTTTCTTTGAAAATTATCTTAAAATATTATCTTTAAAAACATTTTCAAACTATTTTTGAAAACATGGTTTTTGAAATTCATGGCATGTGTCTCGAAGAGTGAAAATTGAGACAAAACTACTTTACCAATTTGGTAACATTTGAAATATAAACCCTATGAAATATATATCATAAAATTGATATTTAAATACCCATAAATTTAAGTATAATAATCATAAAATATATTAATTTATGGTATATGTACCACACAAAATAAATGAGTGGTGAATAATATATAAATATCACAGAAACAAAAGTTATACTAGAAATACCCTTATCTTATGTCTTGACTCTCATTGTACTCACTCAAAACACATATAAAATAAATATAAGTTTTATTATATATTTTTTAAAGAATAATATGCTTACATATAATACCATTTATTATTTTATTATGAGTTTATATTAACCTCTTGTAAACAATTCCATGTAAAGGTTTCCCTTCAGGTAATATCCACTTTGTTTTTCTTACATGTGTCTTAATTTGATTTATATTTTTACTCATAATTATATCATGATTTAAAGTATGTAAACCATGATATAAAAATAATATAATTTTATTATTTTCATATTTATAATAATCTATAAAATATATAATGATGGAATGGAATACACTGTTCATGGAGACTGTAAGTCATAAGTATACATGAATGTTGTATTTGTTTTATTATCATATTGAAAGAAAGAAATTATATGATATATAAGTATATATATAAATCATAAATCCAATATAATTATTATATCATAAACATCATATAATTTCACTAAACCCATCTTTAATACATTCCATGTAAAGTGTCAATGAATCAGATCACTTTGAGGAGGTGGTAGTCAACACTTCCCCAAACGAAATTATCATATTTACAAATAATGGAAATCATAAAGGAATGTGTTATATATTAATTAAAAAAGAATAAATACATCATAAATATCATATATATCCTATAAAACATAGTTTCCATAGTAATTCCCAACCATGAGATGTGGTAATGTAGAAATGAATAATATCTTCTCACGAGGCGGTAGTGTGTCGTATATAAGAATGATAAGTTCATTTCCCATTAGATGCAAGTGTGTATAATTTTTCGTAAAACAGATTATAATAACAATATATCAGTATATTTATGATACTTTGGTTATCATATAATAATATAATAATAATATATGTAGTGGTGGAGAATTAAAATAAAACAAATGATCTTTATAGAGGATGTGACCTCTTATTTGGGTGACAATTTTCGATTTGAACCAAAGGGCTTCCTTGGAAGGATATATTATCAAAGTTAGGATTCTAGTTTTAGGGGAGGTATATTTATTTGATTTTTGGGAAGATTTGTTTATATTAAATGTGGCTTTATATGTGTGAGTAAATTTGAGGGTTGAGTTCCTTTTTATAGTGGAAGATGAGTGGAATTCTTGTAATTTTTTTGAAATGGAATTCCATACACGTTTTTCTTAGGAAAATTGGATCCAATAATGGTAAAAATATTGTAAAAGTTAGGATAGTGTCTAAAGATTACCATAAAATTGATTTTTTTAAATTGTATATGTTATTTTGGTCTTTATGTTTAAGGTTAAGTCTCATGTTCAACTAATTTTTCTCTTAATTGCGGTAATTTATTTTAATCACTTTAAATAATATTTTTAGTCAAAAACTATTTTTTCCATATAAAAATTATAAATTATTCTTATCCAGTAACTTTTTATAAATTATAATCATATAAGTGGTAGAAATTAATTTAAAATTAATCTTGGAGACATGCTGTGGTAGCTAGTTTTTTTAGCAAAAAAGGTTTTTTATGTTTGGATTGTTTTGGTATCCACTTTCAATGTGAAATAGGTTAAAATGAACTAAATTGGTTTAATTGATGTATAATTGATATTATTAAAATTTAAAACCCAATTAAAATATAATTTAACTGTATAAATGACTTAGATGAAATAGAAATTTTGAATTAAAATTCTATATTTTTTACTATTCATTCAAAAAATGATGTTTTTTAGAAAAATCTCAAATATTCACCCTAAGATAATTATTTAATTATAAATTCAAAAAATGAAGTTTTTTTATCAAAATAAATTTCTAAAATTTTCTAAATTTAATATTATTATTGTTCACAAAATGATATAAAAATCTGATCATTTGATAAAATAGTATTTTCAAACATATAAATACTTTACCAATATTACATGTTTTATTATCAATATGTTTTTTATAAAACTATTATAAATAATATTTTAAAAAATAGTTATTAATATTTATATTACAAAGTTTAATTTCTAGGTTATATCTATCTCATTTAAATAATTATAACAATAAAATGATGTTTCATAGAGACTCGATGATGCATGTAATGCAAGCCAAGTAGGTGTTGTGTGTAATGAAAGTTTGAATTAGTTTAGCATACAATATATGATGTCCATGGAAATAAATTTATTCTAAAAAAAATTCCATAAATACTCTGGGTGTTACATGAACATGTTAGTATGGGTGTGCCCAGATAGCACTCCAATTCATTGGGTAATGTTTAATCTCATGAGACGTCATGTTGGGACTCAGAGTAAACATAATTCCTTTATGGGACATAGTTAACCTTGTTAAATGGACTTGAAAGTAATCCTGGACTCTTGATTACATGATCCCATGTTCAATGTTTTTTGCTTCCATATCTTTATTCATGTTTCAGTCCTTTTTATGCCATCATTTTATACCTTCCCACCCATGTTTTATGATTTATTCATATTTTTAATCCCTTACTGGGATTTTTATCTCATAACTTTATTCATGTATTCCCTAGGTTATCGTATCATGAAGTAAGGGGTCAAATAAAGTTATGATCTCCTTTTAAAGATTAAATAAAAGATGTTTTATTTGAGTTCCATGTTGTTTAATTATGTACCTAATCTTCTAAAGGCACTATAATTTATGTTCCTTGCATTGTATTTTATGTCTACTTATTATTAAAATAAGTTAATAATATTTAAAAAAGGATAGGGTCACTATATTTGGTATCAGATCATGGTCTTCTTATTTTGGGAGATTATGACAAGAAAAATTTATTAAGAATCCTATGAATAATTATATCTCTTTGGATAACCTAGATTGAAACCTAGGTAATCACAAGATAGGATATAGTTTTAAATTACAATTTTATCCTTCTATGTTAAAAGTATCATTTTATTATGCTTATTATCTATGTATTCATGCCACCCAAATTATAATTTATTCTTCTAACTTAATATATAGAAATAGGATAACGCTTTCCCAAAATCAATTTGATAGACAATATGATTATTTCCCTAATGAAATGTTAAATATAGTGGGAATGGGAACTCAAAAAATCATGATAGTACTTGATCAACTAACTCAATTTATGAATAATAACGTGAATCATGTGGAACACCCTCCTCTTAAGAAAGAATAAGTTTTGGTTGAATTCCTTATGTGACAAAGGCCTCCCTTGTTTAGTGTATCTTATGATCCCCCCATTGAAGAACAATGTATTGACCTCATTGAGAAGATATTCTATGTTCAAAAGCAATCATAAGAAGATAAATTTGTATGGGGAGTTTAACATTTAAATGGGAAACCTGGTCAGTTCAGGATGCTGATCAAGAACAAACATTTCTAGGAGGAAATTGATTACATGGAAAGAGAATATTTCAAGAAAATATATCTGAACAACTATTTTCTCTGAACTATCAATCATAAAATGAAAATGGAGTTCCTCAAACTGGAGAAAAAGGAAGATGATTCTATCACATCATATGAATAAATATTTACAAGGTTTTCATGATATGACTCTAGATTTTTCATGAACACTAAAATAAAAGTGGATAAATTATTTAGTGGGATAAATTCTATTCTATGAAAATCATTGGTGATTTGAGACTTTGACAATAATGAGGATATTTTATGATGTTCCCTTAAGGTTGAGATGAATATTTGAGACTCTCAGTGGTCTCGTGGTCCTGGAGATAAAAAACGAAAATTTATTTTCATATTGGGGTGTCAATAGATATAACACACGGTTAAAAGAAAACCCAACATCCCACATGTCAAAATTGTGGTAATAAGAATCCTGAGAAATTTATAATGGGAACCCTAATATGTTTCAAATTTCGAAAGATTGTGGAATATGGAAAATAATTGTTGAAGAAATATGAAGAACCCCCCTATAAGGAATAATAGAGGAAGGTTTATATCAACACTTAGTTTTTATTGAGTTGTTTAAACTATAAGGAATATGGGAATTTTGAAAGCCAATTCTCTAATCCCAGGGTTGTCGGAGGCAATTAATAACAAACTCCATAGAAGAAAACAAGGGCATATACTATCCTTACTATGGAGGAGGATTTCAAAAGTGATGTGGTTATAGGTACACTATTTATTCATTCAAGAATAGTGAAAATACTATTTTATTATATTTCTATTCATTTTTTCATATCATGCAAGTACAGTAGAACTATTCAAAAACAACTTCAAAATATAGAGGTGGAGTTATCTTTGGGAATAGAAAATGGGGGAATTATTGCATCTGAGGTACATAACTACTCCCCAGTTAATTTTTGTGGACTAAACCTCCTAGAAAATCTTTTTATATAGTATTTTCTAGAGTTTTATTCTATATTGGGCATGGATTGACTATCATTATATAATTACAACATCAACTATAGAGAAAAAGATATCACTCTTCCCATCCTAAAGCATCCTTCAATTCTATACAAGTGTAAGGAGGAGGATGAATCTCCTCCAAAATTATCAACTCAATTGTGGATACTATTTCTTTATGAGAAACAATATCTATCTCAAATTATTGAGACAAAGGAGATGACCATGCTCGAAGACATTCACATTGTAAGGGACTACACAAATGAGTTCCCTAAAGAATTTTTTGGTCCTCCTGCTGGCCAAGAGGTTGAGTTCTCAATTGAACTTATTCATGGATTTCTACCTATATCAAAGACATCATATATAATATCCTCTACTGAGTTGAAATAATAGAAGAAGCAGTTATAGGATAATATGGATAGGGTTTTATTTTCCTGATTTCTTCACCATAGGGTGTTCATTTCCTCTTTATCAAGAAGAATAATAAATCAATGTTCCTCTCCATTAATTATCATGAGATCAATAAAATCATGATAAAGAAAAGTATCCAATACTATAGATAGATGAATTGATCAATCAACTAAGTGGGGACATGTATTTCTATAAGCTGGACCTTTGGACGGGATATCACCAATTAATTTTGAGTAATGAAGATATTCCCAAGACTACCTTTCAAACAAGATACAGACACTATTAGTTTAGAGTGATGCCCTTCATAATCACTAATGATCCATTAATTTTTATGGACATAATGAATATAATCTTTAGATATTACCTCAGAAAATATTTGGTAGTATTTATTGATTATATTCATATATACTCCAAGAGAAATTTGGAATGTTTGAAGCATTTGAATACCATGCTAAAGCCTTTTAGAAGGGAGAAACATTATGACATGTACAGTAAATGTGAGTTCTGGATAGAGAAAGTATCATTCTTGGGGAATGTTATCAATAGAAAAGGAATATATGTGGACCCCTCCAAGACAAAGGCAACCGAAGATTGGCCCATTCCAACATCTAAAATGGAAATTCACAGTTTCCTTGGTCAATATAGGTATTATTGATGATTTGAGAATAAATTCTCACTATTTTAAAACCCACCATTCAAGATTATAGTGACCCAGCCTTTTCTTAAGTTACTAATACATCATTAAAAAGATAAACAACATAATAGTATTACACTTCTAGGATCCAAAGTTTTAGTGTCTTGGGAAAACTAGGACCAAACATAACATTTACAACATCAAACATAAACATTTATTAAATTTGTTCTTCTCCGACTACATAGTGTCCCTTGAAAACTACTTAGTACACATAATCACCAGAGGATATACATCAAAAATGGATGATTTAAAAGCCTAGTAAGAGGATACATAAGAACAATATATCATGGGGTGAACATATTCATAACATCATCATCAAAAATAATGATAAGAAACATTAGATAAAGGCATGGAATGTTGAAATGAATAAAAATCAAACATCATGACTTAGTGGTCATCTACCATAAATAGTTGTGAACAAAGCTATCATCAAGTTTGCACATCATTTCAATTTAACTCATGAGATTCATCACTTCACCCAATGCGTTGCAGTGATGTATAATTCTGGGTTGACCTATCACATTCAAACAGTAATATTGTGCTATATAATCCACGCGCACCCATCACATCATAACATTTTCATTATAATTCATAACATATAGAACATATATCAATAATGAAAATAATTTTTCAAGACCTGTCCCCTGGGGAACATGTTTTGACAACCCTAAGCCCACCATCAATAGGCCAGGGGTTAGCAACTAGCATCATAAAGACATGTCCCTAAAATGGGAATGCATTGCCTTTAAACCTGCAAACCCCCAGATCTGGTACACAACAAGAACAATCCACGTAATATAACTATTGAAGTTAAATGTGTGAAATGAAGCAGAATGGGAAATAATACAAACCCAACTAAAATAAAATATAGCAAAAAGGAAAAACTGATCATGAGATCATCTGCCAAGGATCCTTCTCGAAGGGTAGGTATAGCTTTTCATTGCAGCTCTCCGTGCCAACCGGTCGCCTATCTAAACATTTTAGTCCTAACCTCCAAATCACAGTCAAGGCTGACTGTCGTCTGCACAAGACACGAAAAGGTTCGGGAGTGTCTTGTGTATAGGTGAGTATAATAAAACCCATTAGGGACCCCGAGACCCACAAAGGTCTCCCAGAATTCCAAAAAGGAAAATCACAAAGCATGATCTCAGTCAAAGATCTCAAAGAAAAATACTTAGCTCAAACCAGGTATGAAACTTAAAGAATAGAGATAATGAGGATTATTTATAAAGCTAATTCGTCTTATTCCATTGAGAAGTTCCACTACTTAACCATGAAGAAGTCGCTCTGTCACCGATCCACATAGGGTTGTAAGTCACTGATCCAGACAAGGTTGTAATTCGCTGATCCACATAGTTTCATAAGTTATTGATTCACGATTGGCCACTCTAAGTCTAGTCCTCATTGGTTCATGATACTAATGATCCACATAGGGTTGTAAGTCATTGATTCACACAGGGTCGTAATTCAGTGATCCACACAGGGTCATAAATCATCGATCCACACAAGGTCGTAAGTCATTGATCTACACAGGGTCGTAAGCCACAGATCCACGATGGGCCACTCTAAGGTTGGTCCTTGTTAGGTTGCGCTACTACTGATCCACACAGAGTCGTAATTCATCAATCCACACAGGTTGGTTGTAATTCCATTCCACAAAAGATCATTCTGATGCTCGACAACCAGCAACATGATTCCCACGCTAAGCACGCTTGATTTCCAGAAGGTCTGATGCACAATCCATCGGCAATATTCCAACCACCATGAAGTCCCATGAAAAATTAACCTGAAGATCCACTATGTCATAAGGGTTACAACGCAATAGACGACACGTCAATCGGACGCCCGATCTGTTAGATATAGACATTTTAGTTTTGAGGGCCCAGTTGGATTCGAGTCCGATCCAACCCAACCATACTCCAACATTTTTCAAATCCCAAGTGGAGTATCACAAAAGTATTGTCGCGTACTAAGGGTTCTAGCACTGCAGACGATTCATCAAATGGATGGCTGGTTTAAAGGATAAGCCCCTTTAAGCGAAACTAGGCTAAGAAGGCTCTGAGTCCAGTCTGACCCGGTCGGACCGAGCCGACCTGATCCGTTTGGCCCGACCCATACTGGTTGGGCTAGGCTCAGTCCAGCTAGGCCTGGTTCATCTTTCTAGGCCCATCCAGGCCTATTATGCTACGCGCTCAGCCCAGGCCACCCAATAGGGCACGACCCACCAGGCCGCAAAACGGGCTCAGCCTGTTGTATGGGCATGACCTTCCAGTTGGGCGTGGTCTGCCTCCCCGAACAAGATAAGTCCATTTGGGCTCCACAATAAGTAGTTCCAAGGTGTCGCTACTCCACCTGATCAATCCACTTGGACCGGTCAACTATGGGACCTACAGGCATGGGTCCTCCCTCTAACGTGGCTCAGAGTCGTGGCCCTCCTCCGCAGTGCATTGTCTTCCATAATAGAAGATGGTGATGGTCGACACCCCCTATGTACAACATGGATCCTTTGAGTTCCGCCACATTCTTACGGCCGATGAGAGTCGGCCACCACTACCAGTCACTAGCGCCACTAAATCAACAGTGCTTCCATGGGACACCGGTGAAGCTCTGGTGGTTCGGTTTTCTTTCTAACTGTACCTATGAGCCTTTCGGGACGTCACCGTAATTTTGTGGCCCCCGGTTTCATCTTTCCACTAAATTGGTCTGTCGCCCATGAAGAACTCAATCAATACTATGATCGACAAAGGGTCTGGGCCTTGTTCGGTTCGTCGTAAAACCTCCACGTTATCATCATAACAAGGGAAGGGTTCAACATCATCAAAAGGAGATAGAACATAAAACCCTTAAACAAACCCCCTACCTCAAACTCTTTAGAATACGATGTGGATGAGAGAGATGAACCCACATTCGAAGGTGTCTGTCGTCAATCATCGTTGTCTGCTTCAAAGCCTCCAACGGTCTTCGAATCTTCGTTCTACATTGGTGGGACAATTCTTCAGCAGTTCTTCAGAGGTTCCTCTCATGAGGGACCAAAACCCATGCCCATGGTTAGTTTAAATAGAAGAGAGGGAACCACCAACATTTCATTTCATTAATTTGGTTCATTAATGAACTGAAATTAATATTCCCTTAATTCAACGACCATCGTGGTTACGCAACCCAATGGTCATGTCATTAAATGAATTCCATTCAAGTTTGAAGTTACACCATGTTCTCTTCACCATCGTTCAACAATTACAAGGAAATAAAAAATTAACATTGGGAGTAATGGTTTTTTGTAAAGTCCCAAAATTAAAATTTTTGTCTGACCTTTGATGGTAGAATTTAATTTTTTCCAAAGTGAATCTCGGTGCTGTGAATTCAATTGTTTCTTTGTATCTTTAATCTGAGAACCGGTTCAAAGGATTGAAATTCGCACCCTCATGTTTATTTAATATACCTTAAATAATGTTCAAAATTTATTAACAGTCACCCTTGACCCACCCCAGTCACGGTTAGGCTCTACATAAGGGTAAAATTCCCTCACAATCTCAACTGTACTATCATATTTCCAATCTGAGTTACTGTTTAAGAGTTAAAGGATTTAACCATAAAATAATTTTTACTTAATTATTTTATTTATAGCCAACAAATAACTTCCACTATTGTCCCATGACATACAATACTAGGATATGCCTAATGAAAGCATTCCCTCACAATCTTAGCGGTGGTCTTGTTTTTTTAATCTGAATCACTGTTCATGGGTCATAAGCATTTGAAAAATAAAATTATTTTATTTAATTATTTTATTTATGGTTATGCCATTTTGGTTTTTCTCACTGGAGGCATGAAAAGACTAAACTTAAGCCACACTTAGGGTAAACTCATCCTCTTAAACACAATGATTTTCTTGCATTTGGAACACTTTCACCCATTTAAGAGTTATTCCACGTTTCTAGGAAAACTACTTGTGTGTTCTATTTAATGCTTAAAATTTTTTCAACGGATCATTTCGGGCACTCTGGGCCTCGAAATCACATGCTGTCAATTTTTACATCGTCATAATAATCATATATAACTAAAAAGTTATAAAGAAATTATGGGACATTAAATTCTCCCAACCTCAGGGATTTACATCCCTAAAATATAAAACAATGGAAAATCATACAAGTGGGGGGTACTGAGTATAAATATGATCCTCCTTCTCCCTTGTGCTCTTCCAAATATTCCTGTGCTACCACCGAATTTACCCTAGAGGAATCCAAAATCCATGAAGGACCTAAACCTATCAATCTTGTATCTCTACTGATAACTCTACAAACGTCACCCCTGTAACATCTCGGTTCCAGAATCCACCCAGGGGTTCCTCGTACCTGGTTGGTCACAAGGCCTCAAGTGCATTTCCCCTAATGCCAGAGGCTGCCGACTACCAGCAAGGGCCTTGGGTGTGATTGTGTGGAAACTATGCCCTCATTGGCAGAGTAAAATAGCACAAGTAAAATAGATATACAATAGAGGAAGCAGTAAAAATACCAAACAATAGTAAACAACGGAAGGATGTTGAAGAAACAACTGGAGAACATATATAAAATGATGCATGATACATATCTCTAGGAAAACATCCAAACAAGTAACAATGTTGAATATAGAGCTAATCCAAAGTACAAAAGAAAAGCAAGTAAAAACCCATCTGAATCACAAGCCATAGCTTCGTCTCGTTCTCTCCAACTGCACAACAATCAAATACCTGAAGTACAAGGGATCTTTCCCTTGTCTATACCTCCAACAATAAAATCATTTGGGGCCCAAAATCATATCCCTAATAGGGTGTGAGACAAAATCCCAGTAGGAAACCACCACAAGATTTGTGCCTAGTAGTTAGTGAATATATGGCAGGTAATAAATAACAGGAAGCAGTAAACATGAAAGTACTCAGTAGTAACCAAACCATAGTTTTAAAGCATTCAGTTTCATATATCAAGAAACATCTAATCAAATCAGGAAAACCCAAATAGGTAACCCTGTAGTAAGTACTCATAGCCTATCCCCTCTAGTCCTACCTAGAAACACAAGCAAATAGATAACACAAAAGGTTACCCTCGGGGAATTACTCATATCCTAACCCCTCTAGTTCAACCAAACAAGTACAAGAAACCCTCTACAAAGCACACTAATCCTGCCCCTATGGTTCAACAGAATCATATACTCTCTGAGGAAGCACTTTACATTAATTCCTTTTATAGCCTTGTATCATTAAATAATGGCACTCTAGGGAAGAATTTACGTCACATTCCCCATGTGGCCCGCATAGAGGAGATAAAAACACTCTGAGGAAGCACTTACGTCAATTACCCATGTGGTCTCGCATCATAACAGTAAAACATACACTCTAAAGAATCCCTTACATCCATTCTCCCAATGGTCTACTACACTAGGATCTCACGGCCCTGTGTATGTCAAGAAAGAATAGCAGCATGTATTGGCCAAAGTAAACCTCAAGAAATACTTGGAAAAATAGTCTACAACATAATATAATGGTAGATAAACAATACATTATCCTACAATACTAGGCATGGGGAAAAACAAGGCATCCAAATAGGGTAAGCAAGACCAAATGGTTATAAACAAACATGCATGGGAAAACACCTCCAAAGCATAACAATTAACCATATTTTTGTTCAATTAACCTCTATTCAAGCATAAAAGCATAGAAGACAGTTATCAGGGCAAAAATGGTAAACACGCAATACCCTGTTCATGGGTATTCGGCACTTTTGCACATATATCTCAATGACTTTCAACAGAAAGGCAAAAACCACCTACCTCAGTGTTGGTAGATCACAATACGTGAACCTCAATCCTCAAATCTCCCAAGAACACCATAGATTTAAAAAAAATTCTAAAACGTTCAATCGAGGATAACTTGAGAAAAAGGAGGAAACATGAAATGTTGCTCTAGAAGAAGGAAGATCTTACCAAGGTGATTCCAATGCAATAGACAGCGGTCAAATCAGATATCGGATTCTCGGTCAGGAGCTCGGAGAAGGTTTGCGGCCGAATAGGTGCTCTCGGACGAACAATGTTGTACCCCTCTCTCTTGGATTTTAATGATCACAATCACTCTCATCGTGTTCTAACTTGTTTTAAAGTATTTTTGATGATAGGAAAAAGGTTGCCAAAGAGTTGGCCCAAGAAGACTGGAAAAAGGAATCTCTGAGTCCACCGGCCAACCGGTGGATTACCACCGGCCAGCCGGTGGTCTCTGGCAGAAGCAATGCTCTCTACCAGGTTCCACCGGCCAGCCGGTGCCTGACCGCCGGCCAGCCGGTGGAACCAGACAGTAGGCCTTGCCCACTGCCAGGTGCCACCGGCCAACCGGTGTCTGAATCACCGGCCAGCCGGTGGAACCCAGACAGAAAGCTCTGCCTTCTGTCTGGAGCACCGGCCCGCCGGTGGCCAAGCACCGGTCAGCCGGTAAGCCTAGTCATACTAGCCATTGGGCTTTGACCAGACTTGCCCACTTGACCCCCAACAGCTCCGAAAGACCTCCAACGGCCATATTGAAGTATTTGGGGATATTTCTACTATAAATAGACGAGGACGGATGCCGGGAACAATCACTGATACATTGGAATGATATTTTGATCCCTTGAAGCTCTAACGACAAATCTCTAAGGCTACTTGTGATCCATCTCCATCCTTGAAGCTTGGGCTGCCTCTACATCAACTACTCTCACACTCTTGGCACTCAAGGCTTCCTCTAGTTTGTTATAATTTATTTATTTCAATTGTTTAGTTCTTCATTGGGTTTGTATTAAAACAAACCATCCTTTTCTTCCTCACTTTCATTTTGGGTTTCTTGCTACAACCATAATAAAAAAGCAAGTTGTACGAAGGTGATCTAGCCTACCTTAAAACGGCTAGTGGGTTTCTTGCTACAACCATTAAAAAGCAAGCTGAAGTATAAATCTCTCAACGGTTGAGTTGGGAGCGGAGACGTAGGCTTTGGTTTAAGCCGAACTCCGTTATCAAATTGTGTCTTGCCCCTTTTTATTTCCGCTGCATTAATAAATTGTTTTTAAATTGCTAATTATTTTACAAAGGCAATTCACCCCCCCCCCCTCTTGCCATCACTCTCCGACCCAACATTTGGTATCAGAAGGAAAGTTTGTGTAATACCTTAACCGGTTACAAACCTAAAATCCATAGTGATGGCTTCTTCCTCACAAGCACCCGAAGGGTATTCCATGAATCGTGCTCCATTATTTGATGGAACCGACTACACTTATTGGAAAACTCGCATGATTACATTTCTTAGAAGTATTGGCTATCCTATATATAGAATTGTTATGCAAGGCTACACTCTTTCTAGCAAATATGAGTCTAAATGGACCCCCGAAGACATTGCTAATTTGGAGCTTGATGGAAAAGCCATGAATGCTCTTCATTGTGGGTTAGACCGTAATGAATTTAATCGTATTTCTACTTGCACCACTTCTCATGAAATTTGGAAGCTTTTAGAAGTGACCCATGAGGGCACTAACAAATTCAAAGACACTAGATTAGATATGTATCGTCAAGACTTTGAAAGTTTCACCATGCACCCACACGAATCTATTACGGAAATGTTTACTCGCTTTACTGATGTGTGTAATGGGAGAAAGTCTCTTGGAGATGATGTTTTTGCAGAGACGATGGTCAAGAAGATTCTTTGGGTCCAACCAAGCTCATGGGATCCAAAGGTGACGGCAATCCAAGAAGCGAAAGATGTCAAGAAAATGCCGGTTGAAGAACTCATTGGATCACTTATGACCTATGAGATTACCATGAAGAGGAAAGCCAATAAAGAAGGTAAAATCTTCCAGGAGAAAAAGAACATAGCATTCAAAGAAAATCAAGAAAGATCCTCCGATGATAGAGAATCCGAGATTGCTCAACTTGCAAGAAAAATGAGCAAGTTCATGAAGAAAAAGAAGAATTTTCAAAGGGCACGAAAGGAAGAGCCAAAAGCAGAAAAAGAAGTTACATGATTTGAATGTGGAAAGAAAGGCCACATAAAACCGGAGTGCTCTCTTTTTCAAGAAAAGGTTAAAGGAAAAGAAAAACAAGAAGGCTTTCAAAGCGTCAACATGGAGTGCAAGCGATGACTCCATGTCTTCAAGAGACTCAAGAAATGAAGGTGGAAAATGCCTAATGGCACTTGATGAGGTATCTTCTTCCGACTCCTCTTCCTCATCTTCTTCTTTTAATAATGAAATGTCTTATGAAGATCTCCAAAATGTGAGAGATCAATTAGAGGAAGGTTTTCACGAACTTACCTCTAAATTTTTGGCCTTAAAAAAGAAACACAAAATTCTAATTTCTGAAAAAGATCAACTTCTCAAAAAGAATGAGGAACTTACCCTTAAGGTCCAAGATATTCCAAATGTTGATTCTTTGAATTCAACTATTAAAGATTTATGGGAATCTCTTGCCAAATTCACCCAAGGTGAACAAAATTTGACCAAATTGCTAGGTTCTCAACGTTCGGCTAGAACCACACATGGACTTGGCTTTAACAAGCAAGCCATTTCTTCTAGAGCACCCACTACTTTTGTAAGGGGGAGCTCTCAAAATAAATTTTGTAATTATTGTAGAAAAACCGGACATATGATTTATGAATGAAATTGTAAAAATGCTAGATACGGCCGCCCCAAGATCATTACCTACTCGGATGAATATCTTAGGATGTATCCCTCTAGACAAGTATGGGTTCAAAATTCTCTTTTAGCTAATCTTTCTGGACCCAAACTTATATGGGTACCAAAATCTATTCTCTCTTGATTTTGTAGGATAAAAACCAAAGAAGTAGGACTTCGAAAGGCTCGTGGTATCTCGACAGCGGATGCTCGAGGCACATGTGTGGCGATCCCTCCAAGTTCAACTCCCTTGAAGAATTCGATGGAGGATACGTCACCTTCGGTGACAATTCAAAAAGCAAGATTGTCGGAATAGGTACCATTGGTTTTGGTAGCACCTCCTTAATTAAAGATGTTTTATTTGTTAAAGGTTTAAAACATAATTTAATTAGCATTAGTCAACTTTGTGACAGTGGTTTTTCGGTGAATTTTCAAAATGATTTATGCAATGTGTTTGATTTTCAAAACAAATTGTTATTTTCTGCTTCCCGTTTTCAAAATGTTTACATTATTGATTTAAAGTCTTTAGCTAGCCAAAATGTTAAATGTTTAAGTGCTCTTGACAATGAGTCTTGGCTTTGGCATAGAAGATTGGGGCATTGTAGCTCTCATTCACTTCTAAAGATTAATAAGAACAAGCTCATCCGTGACCTTCCTAAACTTAAGTTTAAGAAAGATTTGATTTGTGAGCCATGCCAACTTGGCAAGCAACACAAATCTTATTTCAAATCTAAGAAGGAAGTGTCCACTTCAAAATCTCTTGAGCTCCTTCATCTTGATCTTTTTGGTCCTACCCCTGTAGCAAGTCTAGGTGGAAAATCCTATACCTTTGTCCTAGTAGATGACTTTTCTCGTTTCACCTGGGTTTTCTTTTTAGCTCATAAAAATGATGCTTGTAGAACCTTTTTGAAATTCTCTAGGAAAGTAGAAAACAAAAAAGGATATAAAATTATATCGCTTCGTAGTGACCATGGAGGTGAATTCGAGAACAAAGAATTCGATGAATTGTGTTCCTCTCAAGGATACAATCACACCTTCTCTGCCCCTAGGACTCCACAACAAAATGGAGTGGTTGAAAGGAGAAACCGAACTCTCCAAGAAATTGCTCGAACCCTCCTTAGTGAATTCAACCTCCCTCAATATTTCTGGGCTGAGGCAGTTAACACTGCTTGTTATACTATCAATAGAGTCCTTGTAAGACCCCTTCTTAAGAAAACCCCCTATGAACTTTGGAAAGGCAAATTGCCCAAAGTTGGTTATTTCAAAGTGTTTGGTTGTAAATGCTTTATCCTTAACACAAAAGATAACCTAGGGAAATTTGATGCCAAATCCGATGAAGGTATTTTTCTTGGGTACTCCAACTCAAGTAAAGCCTATCGTGTCTTCAATAAACGTTCAAAACCCATCGAAGAATCATCTCATGTCAAATTTGATGAAACTCTTCCAAAACCTCACCCGGTCATTGAGGATGTTGAAGATAAGCTTGATAAGCTTCATTTGAATGATTCCTCTTCTCCTCCCAAGGAGGATGACCATCAAGAACCTTCTTCACCTTCTTCACCTTCCACCTTGCCTAAGGTTTGGAAACCTTCTAGAGACCATCCTTTAGAAAATGTAATAGGTGATCTTCAAGCCGGTACTCGAACTAGAAGATCAATCCTCAATGAGGTTGAACATCAAGCCTCTCTTTCTCAACTAGAGCCTCAAACCATTAATGATTCCATTAATGATGAGAATTCGGTTCTTGCAATGCAAGAGGAACTAAATCAACTCTCTATGAATGATGTTTGGACTCTTGTTGAAAGACCCAATGATCATCCAATTATTGTCACTAAATGGGTTTTTAGGAACAAACTTGATGATCAAGGAAATATAACCCGGAACAAGGCTCGCCTAGTAGCTAAGGGCTATAATCAATAAGAAGGAATTGATTATGGTGAAACCATTGCGCTCGTTGCTAGATTGGAATCCATTAGGATCTTGTTGGCATTCGCCGCTCACTTAAATTTCAAACATTTTCAAATGGAAGTTAAAAGTTCTTTTTTAAATGGTTTTATTTCAGAAAAAATCTTTGTTGAACAACCCCCCGGTTTTGAAGATCCAAATTTTACAAATCATGTTTTTAAGTTAACCAAGGCTCTATATGGCTTAAAACAAGCCCCTCGGGCTTGGTATGAGCGGTTAACAAAATTTCTTTTAGAAAATGATTTTAAAATGGGTCAAGCTGATTGTACCCTATTTTTAAAACACACTTCCAAAGATCTTTTAGTTGTCCAAATTTACGTTGATGACGTTATCTTTGGTTCAACCAAAGAATCACTTTGTACTGATTTTTCAGATTTAATGAGAAATGAATTTGAAATGAGCTTTATGGGGGAATTAATATTTTTTCTTGGTTTTCAAATCTTTCAAAATTCAAACGGTATTTTTCTAAGCCAAGGAAAATACACAAACGAACATTTAAGTTGTTTTGGTATGGATCAAGTAAAGGAAATTAGTACCCCCATGAGTACTTCTTGTAAACTTACGTTAGATGAAGCTGGGAAACCGGTTGATAACAAGCTTTATAGGAGTATGATCAGGAGTCTACTTTACCTAACTGCGACCCGTCCTGACATCATGTTCAGTGTTTGCCTTTGTGCTCGTTTTCAAGCCAATCCCAAAGAATCTCATTTTAAATCGGTCAAAAGAATTTTTATGTATTTAAAAGGATCCAAAAACATTGGTTTGTTTTATCCCTCTAATACTTCTTTCGAACATTCTTCATATTCGGATGCTGATTTTGGCGGATGTCAATTAGATCGTAAGAGTACTAGTGGAACCTGTCATCTGCTAGGCAAGTCCCTTGTTTTATGGAGTAGAAAAAAGAAAAACTGTGTTGCTCTTTCTACTGCTGAGGCCGAGTACGTAGCAGCTGGTAATTGTTGTGCCCAAATTATTTGGATGCAGCACACTCTCTTGGATTATGGCCTTTCCTACGATCATGTCCCTATATGATGTGACAACACTAGTGCCATTAGTATTTCTAAGAATCCAATACAACATTCTAGGACAAAGCATATAGATTCAAGGCATCATTTCCTTCGTGACCATTTTCAAAAAGGGGATATCACTTTGGAATTCATTTCTACTGATTTCCAATTAGCTGATATTTTTACCAAACCGCTCCCGGTTGAACGTTTTGATTTTATTAAGGGGGAGTTAGGAATGATTCGTCAATGATAACTATTAAATATTTGACTCTTTTGGCTTGCTTATTTTTTTAAGTTATTTAAACTCTTTTTTATTATTTTAAGTTTTATGAATTTTCATACCACCGGTCAACCGGTGGTACATCACCGGTTAACCGGTGGTGTCGGGTTTTTCTTTTTTGGGCCGGCCGGAGGAAGGGTTAAAATTAAAACCCTTCCCCTTCCCTCACTCTCTCTCTCGTGCGCCTCCTCCAGACCCGTGGCCCCTCCTTGCCCTAGCCTCCCTTCTTCCACCTTGCTCTCTCAAACTCCATTCTTCTCTCAATCTCTCTCAATTTTTTTTCCTTTTTCCATCATGGGTCCTCGCTCTTCACGCAAAGGAAAAGGTATCGCTCAAGATCCACCTCCTCCTCCCTCAATCCCTCAACTTCCGGACATTTGGCATGACAAATTCATTCTTCCTGGTAGAGTGATTGACTATTCTTGGCTTTCTTCTGCTCGTCTCGAGCTTTTCTCTATTATTGAATATCAACATTGGCATTCTTTTTTTGAACCTCCTAAGAAGGATGTTATTTATCCCCTTCTTGTCAAAGGATTTTATGCTCACCTGACGTGGTCGGTTTCTGACGACGTCGATACCATTTCCACCACCGCTCTTGGGTAACCCATCACTTTCACTTCTTTGGAGATTGCCAGGATGCTAGGAGTTCCTCATGTTGGATCTCATGCATTTGCTCAGGGGGAGTTTCCTCGGGACCCTGATTTTGATCTTGCTGTCGCTCTTGAGCATCTCACAGGGCAGCCCAACGATCCAATTGTCAAGCTCTCCCAGCTCACCCCTAACCATCGCATCATTGAGCGCCTCATTCAGACCACCCTTGCACCCCGTATCGGTGATCACGATACGGTGAAATTTATTGATATTTATCTTCTCTCTTTTATCACCAGAGGCATTCATTTCAATTTGGTCCGGTTCCTGTTCCGGGCCATGTCTTATGTGGCTGAGCACCCGCGCCGGTCCAAAACTCTACCTCACGGGCGCTTGTTGACCAAAATATTTACCTTTCTTGATGTCCCTCTCCGTGCTACCTCCTTCGAGCAGCCAAAGAAGGATAGCATCATCAATTTTATGATGGTGCAACGGATGCACATTCGTTGGCATCCTTGGCGTCAGGAGTGGATTACTGACAAGGATGGGCTTCTCAAGGCTTACTCCCCTCAGACACATTCACACCCTCCTTCCCATTCCATGCCTCCTGCTATTGCCGCTTCCTATCCTCTTTCAGATAGTGAGGACAGTGGTGCTGATGCAGAGGAAGGGAGTGGTGACAGCGAAGGTGAGGCTGCTGCTGCTGCTGATGAGGAAGATGGAGTGGGTGATGATGCATCGGAGCTTGCTGAGGCTGTGCCCCCTCCCGCTGATACTGGTGGCTTGTCGGTGAAGGCTGATCAATTCCTTCGCTTCCAGGATCAAATTGAGACCCGGCTCGACTTGCAGTTTTCTTACTCCAGCTCTCAGTTTGATCTGCTCCACTCTCGGATCGATTCTCTTGATCCTCGCTTTGAGGCGGTCCAGGCTCCTCCAGCTCCTCCGACCTTCAGGCGTCGTCGTCACTCTCGGCCCTCTAGGAGTGACTAGAGCCTTTCCTGTTTTTTGACTTGTCTTTGTATTTGTATTTTGAACTTTCTATGTAACATTTCATCTTTTATAAAATTCATGTTGTCTTATCTATCAATCCTTTTTGTCATT
This sequence comes from Viscum album, assembly GCA_963277665.1. Lineage (NCBI taxonomy): Eukaryota > Viridiplantae > Streptophyta > Magnoliopsida > Santalales > Viscaceae > Viscum > Viscum album. The sequence goes on along the minus strand of OY728151.1, from coordinate 391,954,380 downwards.
GCTTACTTCCTTATTATTGTTTTTCTACTTTTCTTTCATACTTTTCCTCCTATTTTGATAATCCCAAAGGGGGAGAAAAACTCTCTATTACATAGTTACATATTTCATTTAATTAAGTTCTCTTTTTGAAAGTTCAATTTTAAGTTATTACTTTCATCAAAATCTGTTTTTAAATGGTTAAGTTATTGATTTCAGTTGTTTCTTTTAAATGAACTATGGTTACAATTTCAAAATGAACCATTCTCTTTATTTCAATCCTTTCAAGATTAATATCATTTTCAATACATGATACATCTATGAAATTCTTGTATTAAAATAATCTCTAAAATTTTCCATGTCCAAATTTCTTGATTCTTTTTTACTTGGAATATCCTTTTTAAAAAGCTTTCTCATTTGTGATTGTGATCATCAAAATAGGGGGAGATTGTTGTACCCTCTCTCTTGGATTTTAATGATCACAATCACTCTCATCGTTTTCTAACTTGTTTTCAAGTATTTTTGATGATAGGAAAAAGGTTGCCAAAGAGTTGGCCCAAGAAGACTGGAAAAAGGACTCTCTGAGTCCACCGGCCAACCGGTGGATTACCACCGGCCAGCCGGTGGTCTCTGGTAGAAGCAATGCTCTCTGCTAGGTTCCACCGGCCAGCCGGTGGAACCAGACAGTTGGCCTTGCCCACTGCCAGGTGCCACCGGCCGACCGGTGTCTGAATCACCGGCCAGCCGGTGGAACCAGACAGAGAGCTTTCTCTCTGTCAGGACCACCGGCCAGCCGGTGTCCCTTCACCGGCCAGCCAGTGGAACCCAGACAGAAAGCTCTGCCTTCTGTCTGGAGCACCGGCCAGCCAGTAAGCCTAGTCAAACTAGCCGTTGGGCTTTGACCAGACTTGCCCACTTGACCCCAAAAGGCTCCGAAAGCCCTCCAATTGCCATATTGAAGTATTTGGGGATATTTCTACTATAAATAGATGAGGATGGATGATGGGAACAATCACTAATACATTGGAATGGTATTTTGATCCCTTAAAGCTCTAATGACAAATCTCTAAGGCTACTTGTGATCCATCTCCATCCTTGAAGATTGGGCTGCCTCTACATCAACTACTCTCACACTCTTGGCGCTCAAGGCTTCCTCTAGTTTGTTATAATTTATTTATTTCAATTGTTTAGTTCTTCATTGGGTTTGTATTAAAACAAACCATCCTTTTCTTCCTCACTTTCATTTTGGGTTTCTTGCTACAACCATAATAAAAAAGCAAGTTGTACGAAGGTGATCTAGCCTACCTTAAAACGGCTAGTGGGTTTCTTGCTACAACCATTAAAAAGCAAGCTGAATTATAAATCTCTCAACGATTGAGTTGGGAGCGGAGACGTAGGCTTTGGTTTAAGCTGAACTCCGTTATCAAATTGTGTCTTTCCCCTTTTTATTTCCGCTGCATTAATAAATTGTTTTTAAATTGCTAATTATTTTACAAAGGCAATTCCCCCCCCCCTCTTGCCATCACTCTTCGACCCAACAAACAAGACCTAGAATAAGGTGGTTTTGTCCATCAGACGTGACCCTAGTGCATTTAATGAAAAAAAAGTACATGGTGTGTAATTTCCTTCACCAGCCCCCACATTAAGCATTCTCTATGTCACCTCACACGGCCGTGTGCATGGCTGCTACATGGCCAGTACCCGGCTACCTGTGGTAACCGAGTACACATCATGTACCCATAAAGTATATGGAGTGAACATAAGAAATTTCAAGAAACTCCTATTTTTTTCCAAAAACACCAGAAAAAGGAAAACATACCTGAAAAGAAGATTCAGGTTCTTACAAACTTCCCCCCCACAAAGAAATTCATCCCCTAATTTTCATAGCAATGCAGCATAGAAGAAGAATCCTCGAAAAACTCTGGCCACTGCGATGGTACATCAGTCTCCCTCTCCTAGGTCTTGTCATGTACTTGCCCTTGTTTTCATAGAACTCATACTAGAGGAACCAAACGACCATGGAGAACCTTCATACTGTGATCAACATTTCGGATAGGATTCTCCTCGAATGAGTCATCCACCTTTAACTCAACCTCCTCATGAGGAAAAGTATGAGACAGGTCTGAGAAGTAATGTCAAAGCTGAGAAATGTGGAAAACATTGTGTATATCCCGGTACCACAAAGGTAACTAAGACTGATAGAAAACCATCCCAACTCTCTCCGAAACCTCAAATGGCCTGACATACCTCGGCGAAATCTTACCCTGTCTCTTAATCCTCTTGTTCCCCAACGTCGGTGTGACAGGAAACAAAACCTGATCCCCGACCTCAAACTCCAGAGTACCTCTTTACTAATCATCATAAGACTTTTGTCGAGATTGTGTAGTATCTATCCTCTTCAAAATCAACTCAATCTGCTCTATGGTCTCCTAGACAAGGCGAGGTCCCAGCAGAGTTGCCTCTCCTGCCTCCATCCAACATAAGGGTGATCGGCATGGCCTACCGTACAAAGCCTCATAAGGTGTCATCTGAAAAGTTTCTTGAAAAATATTATTATACGAAAACTCCACAAGCGGTATATGCTTCTCCCAAGAACCCCCAAAATCTAGGATGAATGCACGAAGCATATCCTCATTCACCTTAATCGTATGCTCGGACTGGCCATCTGTCTGGGGATGGTAAGTTGTACTCAAAAGTACCTATGTACCCAATGCTTTCTGAAGCCCCTGCAAGACCCGATAAGTAAAACGGTCATCCCTGTCTGAAAGGATGGAGTGCAAAACCCAATGTAGACATAAAATCTCTCATATGTACAACCTTCCCAGCTCGTCAACATTGAAGGTCTCCTTGATCGGTATGAATTGATAAACCCTCGTTAATCTATCAATGACAACCTAAACATCATGATTCCCTCGAGGCGACCTTGAAAAACCTATCACAAAATCCATCGTGACATCACTCCACTTCTACTCGATAATTGGTAATTATTGCAAAATCCCTACTGGTTGATGATGCTCCACCTTTACCTACTGATAGGTGGAACACTTCATGACAAAACCAGCAACGTCTCTCTTCATACCTGGCCACCAATACCAGTGGTGTAGATCACAATACATCTTGGTGACACTAGGATGAACTGCCCAAAATGAGGAATAAAAGTCCGGCATCAGCTCCTCATGTATGTTTTCTAGCACCCATAAGTTCCCCTTGAAACACAAGATCTTATCCTCACCTATGGTCCATCAAGGAATAGGGTCATCTCCTGACACGCTTTCCTACAGGACTAGGACTTTATAATCTGATAGCTGCCTCATTATCACTCGATCCAGAAGAGTAGAGGTAACATCCACAGAAGAAAGAAAAGTCTGCCCCTGTCTGTCATGCACCTCCAAATACATCTCAGAGAATAGATCCATAAGCTGACACTCACTGTTAGACTCCTGAATTGCCTATATTTAAGTCCTCTTGCTCAATGAATCAGCCACGATGTTGCCTTTCCCAGGCATATAGGCAAGATCAAAGTCAAAAGACTGAAGTTACTCGACCCACCTGCGCTATCTCAGATTCAGGTCATGCTGAGTGAAGATGTACTTGAGGCTTTTAGGGTTGGTGAAAACCACAAAATTCTCTCATATAAGATAATGTCTCCAAAAGCATAAGGCATGAATAACTATCACCAACACAAGATCGTGCGTCGGGTAATTCCTCTCATGTGGCCTCAACTGCTGAGACCCGTACATGATGACTCCTTCTCCCAACATAAGAATAGCTCCCAACCAAATACCTGAAGCATCACAATAAATTTTATAGCTATTTCCTGGCTCTGGAAATACTAGTATCGATGCCTAAGTTAGTCTTCTTTTCAGCACCAAAAAGGCTGAATCACAAGAGTCTGACTACAAGAGCTTTTCACCCTTCTTATTCAAACCCGTCAGTGGTGTTTCTTAGCGTGAAAAGTTCTGTATGAAGCGTCTATAGTAACCATCCAGCCCTAGAAAACTCTATACCTCAAAGATGTTCTTCAGCTATTCCCAGGAAACTATAGCTCTCACTTTTTATGGGTCTACTAATAATCATGTCTCTAAGATAACATGACCCAAGAAGTAAATATGGTCCATCCATTAGTGGCATTTTGAGAGCTTATCATATAATTGATACTCTCTCAGTGTACTCAAAATGATCTCAAGATGGGTAGTATGGTTGTGTCAAGTGTGAGAGTACACCATGATATCGTCCACAAAGACCACCACAAAAGAATCCAAGTATGGATGGAACACTCGGTTCATCAATGCAATGAAAACTCCAGGTGAATTCGTGAGACCGAACGGCATAACCATATACTCATATAGACCATACCTTCTCTGGAGGGCTGTAAGAGGTATATCAGATGGTGTAACGCACAACTGATGATAACCAGATCTCAAGTCAGTCTTTGAGAACACCCGGTCTCCTTGAAGATGATCAAAGAGATTATCAATCCATGGAAGGGGATATCGGTTCTTGACCGTCAACGGGTTCATCTTCCGATAATCTACACAAATCCTGAGGGTACCATCTGCCTTCTTCAGAAACAGGATAGGCGAACCCCAAAGAGAAGTACTAGTTCAGAAGAAGCCCTTTTCCTGAAACTCCTCTAGCTTCTTCTTGAGCTCCTGTAACTCTATTGTATCCATCCTATAAGAAGGAATGAACACTGGTGATAATCCTGGAACGATCTCAATAAAAAATTACACCTCTCTCTCTAGAGGAAAACCTAAAAATTCCTCTGGAAAGACGTCCCTGAAATGATCAACCACTGTAGGAAATTTTGACTATGGATTCCCCTTGTCATCCAGATATAGACTAGAAATCTGATCTGTAACTCTTCCCAACCCATGATGCTTGGCTCCCACTCTGCTCTCCTGGACAACCCACTCGCCCTTATGAAGAAAAGTTCCACCTTCTGGGGATGTCAAACTCACCCTAGGTCGGTAGAAATCAAAAAATTCCTAGAAGGGAACCAACCAATCCATTCTGAGAATGACATCATAGCCTGTCATACTCTAGGAAATAGATATCCAAAAAAAAGTGACGCCCACCAACCTCTAAAGGGAATAGCTTACACTTATGCACACTAGCTGTTCTCGTCCCCGACAGAGTTTCTAGTGTCACGATATCAGTAGAAGAAAAGATGTTGAGCCCAAGGCTCTCCACAAAAACAACAGATATAATTCTCTGGGAAGCCCCTATATCAAAAATATCATAAGCTTAAAATGAGGCAACTAAGATCGTACCTCAAACTATAGAAGGTATGAAATCCTACTCCTTCTGGGTCTACTCTACTGCAAAATTCTAGCCTGTACCACGACCCTATGACCCGGCATGACCACTCTAAGATGATCTTCCCTGATGTCGTTGAAAACCGGGAAACTGGATACCATGGCCATGAACTCCACCACAGCCTAAATGGCCGGAAGAACTCATGTTCCTAGACTGGCGAGAAACTGGTGGTGCTGCCCCAGAATGAGGAGTCATAGAAGAACCCTTGTCACCAATTGCTGGTGAGAAGATATGACAGAAGTGCCAAAGATGACCCGTCTTTCCGGAAGATCAGCACTCCACCGGGTCTCTCAGGTAATGTGGTCGTGTATGCTCGCTCTTCCCACACTGGAAGCACACCACCTGGATACCATAAGATATCTCTCGCCTCCTTCGATCTCCATGTATAGACTCCCTACGGCGATTCCTACTATCAGTAGGAGGGATACTAACTCTGGATGTTGAGCCACCCTGGATCACAACCCCAGAATCTCTCATATTGTGCTCCATGATCAGTTCCTGTTTGATGATAGAAGTGATGGAAGTCAAAAAGAATATGTTCACCTGAGATCAGATTTCGTGCCTCCTAACATCCTCAAAGTTCCTTGACATGAGTAACTCATCACCTCCTGGAATATGCGTAAAGTGCTGCAGCTCTAGGAAACAAGAAGAACACTCCATAACAGAAAGAGTACCCTTCTCAAGACTCATGAACTCACGGGCTCAATCAAACCTCAAAGTCTCCGGATAGAAGTAGTCATAGAAGGCATGCTGAAACTCATCCCAAGACACTAGCTTCTGGCATTCAGCTAGTGAGATCACATCCCACCATATCTTAGCTAAATCCTGAAGCATGTACGTAGCAATATTAACCCTACTCTTTGGAGGCATCTCTAGATGATCGAAGATAGATAGCATGGATTCTAACCATGACTCTGCAGCCTGAGGTCCTCCTTCCCCTGTGAAAGTGAGAGGATGATGCAGTTAAAAGACCCGTGTAAACTCTATCACTATTGTGGCAGGATGTGGTATGCCTTAGAAGGTCTGCATTAACCACATAATTCCTTCCCTAAACTGTTCATCAGCACCAGTGTCCGGTATAATGGCTGGTGCAAAGACTGGCACAATAGGAGGATCTACGGGAATTCCCTGATCGGTCGTGTCTAGTGTCTGATCACTGCCTTGTAACTAGCGTACAACTGGAGGATGTCTTGATGTCATGAATCTAAAAGGTCAAACACACACCTTAGATCAAGATTATCAAGGACTAAAAACTGAAAGAGTGATAATGGAACAGGATAAAGAAATCATTCATGTTTTACCAAACAAGACTACATGGCCTGTATAATTACTACAAGGCGTGTTCCCTTAAGCCTTTCACATGGGTGTGTACTTCTGCTTGAACTGGACATGTAACACCCCAAACACACGGTGTGTTTTTCTAACACACGACGTGTACTTGAATTATCTTCCCCTTCTCGAGTTCTCTTACATATCTAGGCCACATAGTTCTCCTTAGAAAGAAACTACATGGCATGTTAGCGACAGACACAACGTGTACCAGGAAGACATCATCAACCCGTGTTTCTAGCTACATGGCTGACTATACATGGCATGTTCCAAACGGACACAATGTGCACATGGAGGATTTCACTGACCTGTGTTTTTAGTTACACGGCTGGATTTTAGGATCACACTACACGTCATGTTCAAGACTGACACGACATGTATAGCTTATGGTTTTATCCATCTATGTCATTAGTCACACGGGCGGACATAGGGTCAACACAACACGATGTGTAAAACCAGTACACGGATTGTTCCCACGAGAATTTCCCTATCCCGTGTCTCTTCCCACATGGCCTATGACACGGTTAGAGACTATGGTGTGTACACACGGTACACGACGTGTACTTAAGAAAAACAATTTCTTCCCAAAAAAATAACACATGGTGTGTATTCATCAATACACTGCGTGTATTCTAGGTTTTTCTAGACAGTAAGCCTCAAAACTACTATGGAGCCCAAAAAAACACTAAAATGAACATTAAAGTGCCAAATTTAGATCTGTGAGGGCCCATACTACATCCGAATCAAATCATGGCATCTTACACATGTCATATACAAGGAAAACAAGGCAATGATCTACCAAATTCCGATCCATAAGGGCCCATAACACCTCAAGAACCAAATATTAGCGTTCATTCAAACAAAAACTTACACAACCAATACCCTATCAGATAGTAGGTATTTTTTATCAAGTCATATATCATAACAACATTCATATCTAGCACAACATCTATTACAACAACATGAAATTGCTAGTGCAACCTAAATGTCATGGCAAGTATGCATGAAATTTGATTTTTAACAAGTGCCTATATGATGCATGAGATGGAATACCCTCATCTCATCGGGTTGAAATAGAAATAGAACCTCAACAACATCAACAATAACAGAACAATACAAGTTAGTCATCCAACGGTGAAAATCAAATCAACTGTAAAATTGAAAAACCATAAAATTGCAATACAAGGTAAATTGGCTTTTCCTTATACACGGGTTACCTACTCCTGAGCACAGATTATTACTAAGTAACTTCTCCATCCTATCCTTGAAAATAGGTTCCAAATAGTAAGTCAATGAAAAGAAACTCCTCTGACACCACTTTATAACATCCTGGTTCCAGAAGCCACCCAGGGGTGCCCCATACTCGGTTGGTCACATGGCCTCAAGCGCATTTCCCCTAATACCAGAGGCTTCTAAATAGAAACGAGGGCCTTAGGTGTGATAGTGGGGAAACTATGCCCTCATTGGAAAAGTAACACAATACAAGTAAAATAGATATACAATAGTGGAACTAGTAAAAATGAAAAACAACATTAAACAGCGGATGATTGATGAAGAAAAAACTGGAGCACATACATAAAATTATGCATGATACATATGTCTAGGAAAAAATACAAGCAATTAACAATAATGAAGACAGAACTAATCCAAATTAAAAATGAAATGCAATTAAACAACTTCTCAGCATCGCAAGCCATGGCTTGGTCCCATGCCCTCCATCTCCACAACAATCAAGTACCTGAAGTAGAAGGGCTCTTGCCCTTATCTATTCCTGCAACAATATAATCTGTTTGGGCCCAAAAGCATAGACCAAACAGGGTGTGATACACAATACCAATAGGAATCCACCACAAGATTCATGCCTAAATGTTAGTGAATATACGGCAGGTAATAAATTACATGAAGCAGTAAAAAAGGATGTACTCAGCAGTAACCAAACCACGGTTTCAAAGAATTCAGTTTTACATATCAAGTAACATCTAATAAATGCAGGAAAAAAATAGGTAACCCTCTAGAAAGTACTCATATCCTATCCCCTCTGGTCCTACCTAGAAATACAAGAAAACAACTAACACAAAAGGTATACCTCTGGGAAGTACTCACAGCCTAACCCCTCTGGTTCAACCAAACAATTACAAGAAACCCTTTGGGAAGCACACTCAGTCTACCACTCTATTTCTACTTATTCTTAGACTCTCTGAGTAAGAACTTGTTGTAAATTCATCCTATAGTCTCGTATCGGCAACTAAAGGCGCTCTGGGGAAGCAATTATGTCACATTACTCCTATGGCCCATGTCGAGGAACTACATACACTCTAAGGAATCACTTACATCAATTCCCCATGTGGTCTCACATCGTAACAGTAAAACTGACACTCGGGAGAAGCCCTTACATCCATTCTTCCTATGGTATACTACATCAGGTTCTCACGACCCTATGTAACTCAAGCAATCTTAGTAGTGTGTATTGGCCAATGTAAACCTCAAGAACTACTTGGCTAAACATTCTACAACATAACAGCAAGGTAGATAAACAAAAATCCATCCTACAATACTATGTATAGGAAACAAACAAGGTAGCCTAACATGTTAAGTAAGACCAAACGGTCATAAACAAACATGCATGGGAAAACACCTCTATGACATAGAAATTAATCCTATTCTCATTCAATTAACTTTATTCTCATTCAATGAACCTCTATTCAAGCATACAAGCACAACATGAAATTATCAGGGCTAAAACGGTAAACACACAATACCTGGTTCATGGGTATTGGGCACTTTTTCACATATATCTCTAATACTTTCAACATAAAGGAGAAAACCACCTACCTCGGTATTGGGAGATCTCTATACGTGAACCTCAATCCTTGAATCCCCCAATAACACTATAGATCTATAAAAATTTATAAAACGTTCAACCAAGGATAACATGAAAAAAAGGAGGAATCGTGAAATGAAGATCTAGAAGAATGAATATCTTACCAAGGAGATTCCAATGCAATCAATGGCGGTCGAATTAGAGATCAGATGCTTAGTCGAGAGCTTGGAGAAGGTTCGTGGTCGTACATGTGCTCACGAACGAACCAGACCTAGAAGAAGGTAGTCATGTCTGTTAGACATGACCCTAGTGCATTTAATGAAACAAAAGAAAGTACACAACATGTAATTTATAAGTACATGGAGTGTACTTGCCTTCATCGGCTCCCGCATTAAGCAGTCTCTAGGTCAACTCACACGGTCATGTTCCTGGCTGCTATAGGGCCAGCACCCGGCTACCCATTGTAACCGAGTACACAATGTGTACTCATAATGTACAGGGTGTGTACTTAAGAAATTTCCAGAAACGCCTCTTTTTTCTCAAAAACATCAGAAAAAGGAAAACATACCTAAAAAGAAGATCTGAGATCTTACAACCCAATCATCAATTCACATCTTTCCATAGTCGATGGCGTGTGATGGATCATGCACATACCTCCTCATCTACGATATGTGAAAGTCATCGTGTACCCGGTGCATATGTGGGCTAAGATCTTGACAGTACACCACCTCGCCAACACAACTCAAAAATTGAACAGGTATGATGAACCTCAGAGATAGCTTGTCAACCTGACCAAATCTCCACAATCCCTGTTGGGGTGAGTCACGAAGGAAAACATTGTCGCACTCCTTAAACACCAAGGGCCTCTATCTCTTGTTGGCATAAGACTTATGTTTTCTCTGTGCAGTCCCCATCTGCTCCTGGATGATCTGCACCTTCTCAAGGGTATCCCATACAAACTCTAGAACCATGAGTGTTGACTCACCTTGGTATTTCCAGCATATAGGTGATCTACATGGCCTCCCTTACAAGGCCTCAAATGGGGCCATGCCAATGGTGGAGTGATAGCTATTGTTGTACGAAAACTCTACCAGTGGTTGGTGGTCCTTCCAACTATGACCAAAATCTATGTCACAAGAATTAAGCATGTCCTCCATGGTCTGTATGGTCTAATCCATGTAACCATCTATATGGGGGGTAAAAGTGTTTCTCAGTCATGATGGAACCTGATGCTTAGCTCTCACTTACTGACAACTGAGGCATTGTGAAACGAACTCTACCACCGCTTTCTTCAGCCCTTGAAACCAATACTAATGTTGGAGGTCCTGGTACATATTATCCACACCAGTATGTACCTCCAAATGGGATGTATGAAATTCCCTCAACACCTTTTCTCGTAACATCACGGGTACCAAGGTGTGTCCTCCGAAATGGGTGATGTGATCCACGCATATCTAAAATTCATTAGTAACTTATCCTGAGAATATCTAAGAATATCAGGCCTCTCAGTCACCATCTACAAGCTATACCTCCCTAACTGGCTAAAGGAGTGGGGGCATGACTGTCATAGACCAGAGGTAAAGTTGTTCTATCATCATTCATGAAGGATATCAACATCGCGGATAACTGATTTATTTCCTTACTTAGAATCTGTAATCCAGACCTTCTTCTGAGCACATCTTCCACCACATCCCCCTTCCTAGTAGTATATAATATCTCAAAGTAATAGTATTTGAGGGACTCTAGCCATCACTGTTACCTTAGGTTCAAGTTCTTCTCTGAAAAGATATACCTGAGACTCTTATTATCAGAGTAGATAGTAATCATTTTCCCAAATTATACTCTCAACTCATAGAGCTCTGTGGGAGCCATCTGATATGCATTTGTAGATATTGGTTTCGTCCTTGGTTAGAATGCAATGCAAAAGTCCCTCTCCCTACAGGGATGTAATCCGATAAACATCTTTTGAAGGGATTTTCCTGCACACTGCCACTACTATTGGGAAGTAAAAACTCAAAATACCTTCTACCACGAGGGTAAGATTGGATGACTCAAGATTGATTAGCTGCACCATCCTATGCATGAGTTTATCCCATGCTTCTTGGGCTTCCTTCTTTGCCGACCAAGGTAAACCCCATTCCAACACTATGGATATACCACATCCCTTTATTCTAAAACAATCAATTTGTGCATGAACTGTGGAAGACAAATCCATACCCAAACTAATGTCATAAGGCTTCGATGCTGCCACCATGAGGATCTAGACAAAACTATCACCTCAAGGGTTAGATCACACATTTTTGCATAAGTGTGATTGTCAATTCTCCTCTCATATGTATCTTCAGACATAAGGGTCAAGTCAACAGTTTAACTATAAAATCTTGGTGTTGAACAAGATTCATAATGAGAAGGAATGATTAGTACCTATTTCTATTAATACGATAGATAATAGTAAACACAGACCATACCTAGAATCATTCCTAGAGTCCTTGGGTCACATTCCTTGACTCCATGCAGCTACTCCCTTCCCATGTCCTCTATATCCCTTATCTTTGTGCGACCACATTGGGGTTGTGGTTATAACATGTCGAAATGTAAACCACCTCCTGCTTCTCTCCTAACCCCCCTTCCACGTCTGCTACCCTGTAGATTCATCTGTCCCTATCACTTCCTCTTCTAGAAACATTTTACACATCCATGTCTCTGAGACTGATGTCAATTTTATTTCTTTCCTATTGTTGACATTCACTGGTTACATCTACATAGCCAAAGAATTTTAAACCACAAAGGTTCTCTCTAGAACCCAAACATAAGTAGGAATGCATAAAGGAATAGTGAAGGATCAGATGTTCCTAAACACATCTCTCTCGGAGGACGAAGCCTTGAAGAACCAGTTATATCATATTCATCAAGTACCAAGAATGGTCGGTACACCTCGACGAATACTCAATTACTGACATGTCATCCCGTTGAAACTATAGAACCTCTTGGGAACACAAACCACTTAGGTTTTCATGGAAAGAGACACCCTTCTCTGTAGAAGGTTCTCAATCTATGCCCATGGAAAAAGACACCTCATCATAAGATAGGGATAATATAAACCCTGCCATCACCCTGTTTAGCCATGTATAATGCTCACTGCTAGGACTTCCATATGATCTAATGGTGCCCTATCTAGATGGAAACTCAGTCACCACCTTAGGAAAGTCCTTAGCTACCTGTGAGTCAGGATCGCCTCGAAACTTGAGGGGTATATATCACTGAAACTTTTGTAAGGCATTGACCCTATATGTGTCCTCTACTAGTAGCACCGTTTGTAACTTTTGACCAATGGGAAGTGGTATCACTTGGACACCGCCCGAAGGTACTATATCATGAAACAATCCTTGCCTTAAATCCTTATCACTCTGTGCACCATCCTCATGGTCATGCATTGGAATCCTGGATGGCTATCTATGCAGTGGTATCTTGAATGAGTATTAAGATGAACCATAATCATTAAGTTATACCTGGTGAGATGACTCAAAAGAGATCAAGATAAAAAAAATCAAAACACATGCAACTAGTGTTTTCATGTACCAAGTTGGAAAAAATAATTTTGGGCCCTGGTGTATGGATACATCGGCCGCCACACTAACACTGGAAACCGTGGATTGAAATCAGAACTCAAGAAACATAACACTATTTCTCCCATTGAAAATATAGTCTCTTAGATCTTCTGGTAGAACCAACCGCCTTTGATACCACTTTGTCACGACCCGCCCCCCATGGCCCATGTTGTGACTACCCCAAGCCCGCCTTCCATAGGCCAGGGGTTGGTGAAAATCACTAGAAAGGAATATCCCTAAAATGGGAAGGCATTTCCTTTAAACATGAAAACACACAGTCTAGGTACACAATAAGAACAAACCACATAGAATAACTGCTGAAAGTAAATGTGTGAACTAAAGAAGAATGGGACGAAATACAAACCCAACTAAAAGAAAATACAAAAAAATGGAAAAAATCTTCTAAGATCATATACCAAGGATCCTACCTATTGGGTAGGTATAACTCATCATTACAACTCTCCATGCCAACCGGTCACCTCTGTACACTGTCTATTCCTAGCCCCCAAATCTTGATCAAGCATGCCTGTCGTCTGCACCAAACACAACATGGTAAGGGCGATGCATGTGCAGGGGTGAGTATAAAAATACCCAGTAGGGACCCCGAAACCCCCAAAGGTATCATAAAATTCAACAAAGTAAAAACCACAAATCATGATATCAATCAAAAAGCACAAATTAAAATACTCATCTCAAACTAGGTTTACAAATTAAGGAATGGGAATAATGATGATTAGTTATAAAGATAATTCATATTATTCCATTGAGATGTTTCACTAATGAACCATGAAGAATTCGCTTATTCACTGATCCGCATAAATTCATAAGTCACTGATCCACACAGGGTCGTAAGTCGTCGATCCACACAAGGTTGTAAGTCATTGATCCACGATGGGCCACTCAAAGTATGGTCCTAGTCGGGTCGCGCTACTGATGATCCACATAGGGTCGTAAGTCATTGATCCGTATAGGGTTGTAAGTCATCAATCTACACCGGTTCATAAGTCATCGATCCATACAGGGTTGTAAGTCCCCAATCTACACAGGGTCATAAGTTGTTGATCCATGATGGGCCGCTCTAAGGTTGGTCCTTGTCAGTCCACACTACTACTAATCCACATAGAGTTGTAAGACATCCATCCACATAGGGTATATTTGATGCCATTCCACAAAGGATCATTCTAATGCTTGACAGCCAGCCACAGGATTCCCATACTAAGCACGCTTGATTTCCGGAGGGTCCTTTCCCCAAGCCATCAGCCAAATTTAAAATCTTAGGAATTCCCTAAAAAAAGTAACATGAATATACACTTTGTCATAGGGGTTCCAACACAATAGAATTCACACAAATTAGACTCTCGTCCTATTAGTTATAGGAATTTTAGTGCCAATGGCCTGTTTGGATTCTAGTCTGATCCAACCTGGATTTTATCCAAATTTCTCTAAAACCCATATGTAGTATCTCAAAAGGAACACTTCATCCTAAGGGTTCCATCACCACAAACTATTCATCAAACAGACGTCTATTTTGGAGGATAATCCCCTTTAAGAGAAAGTGGGATAAAAAGGGTCTGTCCCGGTTAGACCAACCCAACCCAGTCTGCTAGGCCTGGCGTGAACCGGTTGTGATTGGCCAGGTCCGGTTGGGCCTGGTCCAGCCTACTCGTCCGTGGATTGGCCCGCTAACTGTGGGCTCCAGTCGACCCACCCGACTGGGCGCGGTCCGCTGGGCCACGGAATTGGCCCGACCCGCTGGCTGGGAGCGGCCCGCCAGCTGGGTGTGGTCTGCCTCACAAAATGGACTATGTTTTTTCAGGATCCTTAATTACCAGCGCTAGGGTGGCACCACTCTACCTGACCAATCCACGTGGACTGGTCAATAGTGGGACATGTGGGAATGGGTCCACCCTCTATCGTGGCTCGGAGCTGCAACCCTCCTTCACGGTGCTCCGTCAGCCATCAACATGGCTGGAGATGTTCAACTACCCCCCTTTCTCTATCGTCGTGCCTTCGGGTTCTATCACCTCCTCGTGGTCGGCAATATCCAGCTGCCTCCGCCAGTCACCAGTGCCGCCACGCCAGCGGTGCTTCCACGGGCCACCGGTGAAGCTTCGATGGATGGATTTTCTTTCTGACTATGCCTATGGGCCTTCTGGGACGTCACCATCACTATGTGGCCCCCATTTTTATCTTGGAACCGAATTGGTCGATTACCCATGAAGAACACAATCAATACCGAGATCGGTGGAGGGCTCGGGCCTTGATCGGTTCATCCCATGCCCTCTGTGTTATCACCATAACATGGGAAGGTCTCAACATAATCAAAAGGAAATGAAACATAAAACCCTTAAACAAAACCCCTACCTCAAACTCATTGTAAGACACTGCAGATGAGGGAGATGAACCCACATTCAAAGGTGATTGTCATCGACCATCATCGTCTGGTTTGAATCCTCTAACAGTCATTAAATCTATGTTCTACGTTGGTGGAAGATGTCAATGGAACTTCATCATAAGTTCCTCTCATGAGTGAAAAAAACACATGCCCAAGATTTGTTTAAATAGAAGAGATGGAACCACCCACATTGCATTTCATTAATGTGGTTCATTAATGAACCATAATTAATGGTTCATTAATTCAACAAATGACATGTTTACACAACCCATGGTTCATGTCATTAAATGACTTCCATTCAAGCCTCACGTTACACCATGGTCCCTCCACCATCGCTCAATGGTTACAAGGAAAGAATAAAATAACTTTTGGAGTTATTTTATTATTATTTTGTTGTAAAGTTCAAAAATTAACTTCTCTGCCCGAACCTTTCTGGTAAAAGGTATGCTTCACCTAAAAGAATATTTGCAGTGTGAATTCAACGGTGTTCCTAGATTTTTAATCTGAGCACTGGTTCAAAAGTTATAAATTTGTGCCCGCATGTTTACTGAACATACCTTAAAAAAGTTCATAAATTATTAATAGTCACCCTCAACCCGCACCGATCAAGGTTAAGCCATGCCTAAGGGGAACACACCTTTACGAGATCAACAGTACTCTCATATTTCAATTCTGAGTTACCTTTGAAGAGATAAATGATTTAACAACAAAATAATTATTACTTAATTATTTTATTTATGGCCAAAAACTAACTTCCATTGTTGGCCCGCACCGACCAATGTTAGGATCTGGCTAAGGAAATCCTAACCTCATGAGATCATCGATGGTATTGGATTTTCAATCCAAATCACCGTTTTTGAGTTATAATAATTTTAAAAAATAATAATTTTATTTGATTATTTAATTTTTGGTTATGCCATTTTTTGGTTTTCTCACTCGAGGTCTGCACCAACTAAACTTAAGTCGCGCCTAGGGTAAACTCGTCATCCTGAATGCAACAGTGTCCTCGGATTTCAAACCCGGTCACCCATTTAAGTGTTATTCCACTTTTTTGAGAAAACTACTCATGCAAGCTATTTAAAGCTTTTTTTTGACAGATCATTCTGGGCACTCTGGGCCTCATAACCACGTGCCGTCAATTTTTTTAGTCTCATAATAATCTTCTATTATTAAAAAAATACATAAATTATGGGACATTATATAATTAACCATTGAAATGAATTGTTTTAAAATAATAATAACACATTCATAAAATTTTGGTTCCCAAAAGAAATAGGGAATAACATACTTGATTCAAGAACTATCAACCTTGAATGAGAAGTAAAAGGTGTGTTGTTGAAAGAAGAATTCTTTTGAAAAACATTTTGTTTGACAGAAACTCTAGTGGAAAATGTGTATATCCCAAAAAAGGATATAAATTGATGAAAAAATAATTTTTAAGGAGTAACCATATCAAATATGGAGTGAAAGAGGGAGAACCTGAAGAAAGAAGGTTGGGTTCGAGAATTTCCCCTTACCTTGCATCTGAACGCTTTCTTCACTTTAATGTCATGTATAATGACATTATATTCATTAATCAGAAATTAAAAAACCTTCTATATATGAATATGGTTTACTAATGTTTCATTAAGTTCTTTTATGTGCTTTTGGATGAGTTATAAATCTTAAATTAATTGTTTGAGAATGTTCGTTTTTATAGTTTTTTTGAACGGTTCACTTGTATTCATGAATAGAAGTTCATTTAAAACTTGGATAAACATCCATAATTGTAATTATAGGTTATTGATGATGTTACAAAACTTTAGATGATCTTATAATTTATTTTTAAATACCATGATAATGAATCATTAGATAATAATTTAATAATGATCGTTTGGGGTTAATTCGGGAGGTTTTTTCAACCTCAACAAAATTGTTTTGTTTAATCATTTAGTAATATGTACATAAATTAGACCCAGAACATTAAATAGGATATAATACATATAATATAATCTGTTTTAACCATAAAAATGGTTTCATGACCATATCTGAATGCGGTAAAGGAAAAATAAAATATGTCATTCTTGAAGGTGATAAATTAACATCTCACGAACATTGTTTTCATTTCTAAAATAAATAGAAGTGGAGAAGGGGTTTGAGTGATATATTGTCCCAATATTATCATAAAATTACATTATATTTGAGATATTGGAGTTACCGTACCATGTGGATGAGGATAAGTGGGGAGATATTAAAAAAAGAACTTGAAATTAAAAGGAAATTAAAGGAACAGAGGGAGAGGGGAATTACCTCTTGAATCCACCTCTTGAGATCCTCCTTAATGAACCTATGATTGGTCTTTTGATGAGACCAGAAGCTCATGGATATGGGGTAGGGGATAGGGATGAAGTTTGGGTAGAGTCTAAGCAAGTCTTGTAGCTTGAGAGGTGTGAGGAAATGATGGTGTGAAGGGTGGTACTTATAGTTGAGGGGAGTGGGGTTTTATTAATATTTTAATAATTAGTTTATTAATTTCCAACAAGATAAGAAATAGTGATGATTAAATGAACAAGAATAGTAAATTGGGAATTTGAGTTTGAGATTTTTGAGTTTATATCATTTGTGATGTTAGGAATAGTGTATTTAAATTATAATGTATTTATATGGTAAATTAATGTATTTTACTATTTACCAAAAATTCAAGTATTTTAGAAATAACCAAAAAATTCACCATAACAATTTTTCAACTTGTAGAATCAAAAAATGAAGTCCATTTTCCAAAAATAATTTCATAAATATGAATAATTTTATTTTTAATTAACTCGTAATTTATATGAAAAATACAGCTTTAAAATTAAAACTGATTTTATAATGCTTTAAAAAATTACATAAGGACCTATAAAATTATCTTAAAACAATAATACAGACTTATTAATTTATGAACACATTAAAAAAATAAATTTTCTTTTAAAGTAATTAATTAATTATAATTAATTATTTATGAAATATAATAATAATGATACTTTTACTATGGTCAAATTATCACTTTTAAGATGCCTAAATTTTATTTAATCATTCATGGGTAAGGTTACTATTATTTTGGAAAATTTACTAATCATAAGGTTCATATTAATATTCATAAGGGTAGTTTAATATTCATAAGGGCGGGTTACTATTCACAAATAATTATGTTTTTTCTATTGGACTCCAAATATCATTCTGATCACAACTGTGTATGTCAGATTTTCAGAATTCAAAACATAGAAGGGTAAAAATTATGTTTAATGGTCACATAGTATTTAGTATAATTATATTTCATTTTTCTTCATAATGTTATTATACTATAAGGAATAAATATAAGAAGGTAATTCCATTGATAAAACTTTGGGTCATTACATTCTTCCCCCCTTATGAAATTTCTCCCTCGAAATTTCATTTTACACAAATAGGTGAGGGTACTTCTCCTTCATCACATCTTCCAGTTCCCAAATTTCTTATTCAAACTTATTGTTCCTCCACAACACTTTGACAAGTTGGGTTGTCTTTTTGCCTAGGAATTTTTCTCTCATGTCCTGAATCTTCACTGGCTACTCCTCATAGGAGATATCATCTTCTAGTTATACCACCTCAAAGTTAAGTACATGTGAGGTGTCTGGTATATACTTCTTTAGGAGTGATACGTAAAACACCTCTTGAAATTTTTCCTTATTCAGTGGAAGTGAAAGATGATATGCCATAGCTCTTATGTTGTCAAGGGTCTCAAAGGGGCCAATGTACCTTGGGATTAGCTTCCCTTTTTTTCCAAACCACATGACTATCTTCTGTGGTGATATTTGAAGGAAGAATTAATCTCAAACATCGAACTACATGTCCCATCAAGGGTTGTCAGCATATCTATTTTTTCAACTCTGAGCATCTTTGATATGTTTATAGGTGACTTGAACCTTCTCTATCACCTCTGGCACAAGATTAGGTCCAAGTATCTTTCTTTCTCTAGCTTAATCCCACCTTGTTGGATTTCTAAATCACTTCCCATACAAAGATTCATATGGAGCCATCATAATACACAAGTGGAAGATATTTTTGTATGAGAACTAAACCAATGATAGATTCATATCCCATCCAACTTTTAATTCTAGAGAGCTAGATCTTAGCATATCTTTAAGCATTTGAATATTCCTTTCTGATTGGCCATCATTTTGGGAGTGATGGGTCGTGCTGAAATTTAATTCCGCACTCAAATCTTGTTGAATATTTCTCTAGAATTTAGATGTGAACCTTAGATCATGGTTAAAGGAAATCGATATTGGAACACTATTCAGTCTCACCACTTTATTCACATATATTTTTGCAAGTTTTTCAAGCAACAGATCTTTCTAAATAGCGATAAAATGGGAATTCATGGTGAGTAGGTCAACTACAACCCCGATTGAATTATTTCCCTTTGATGTCTTCAGGAGACCCATTATAATGTCCAAAGTGACATTCTCCCATTTCCACATGGGTATAAGGAATGGTTTCATCATCCATTTGGAATTTTTTCTCTCTGCTTTAACATGATGACATACCAATAACTTTGAGAGGTATTCCACAATCTCCTTCTTCATGTTATCCCACCAGAAGTGTTCTCAAATATCAGGATACATCTTACTGCTACCAAGATGGATATGGAAATTTGAACTATGTGAATTTTCCAATATCTCCTTCTTTATCTTGCTTGAAGAAGCCACACAAATCTGCATTCCAAACCAAATCACACCATCATCATTGATATGAAACTCTTGTAGCTTTCCTTCCTTTACGACATTAACCTTAATTTTTAACTTAAGGTCATCCCTTTGTGCCACCTTAATCAACTATTGGATGGAAGTTTGTGAAATCATTTAGGAAATGTAGGATTTATCCCCTACCCTTATGGTTTCCAAATCCATCCATTGCATATTCAGGAATATGGGGTCTTTCCCAATCCGTAATATGGATAAAGAAGCTGGTTCTTTTTTGCTTAGTGAATCAGCTATCTTGTTCTCCTTTCTAGGATGATAGTGAATAGAGAAATTGTAATCTTTTGTTATCTATAACCATCTCTTTTGATCAATGTTGAGCTCCTTTTGTGTGAATATATAATTTAGGATCTTGTGGTTGGTGTATATGTCACACTTCTCAACATAAATGTAGTACCACCAGATTTTCAAGGAAAAATCACAGCTTCCAACTCTGGATCATGTGTTGGGTAGTTCTTCTCATGGATCTTCAAATGCCATGAAAAGTAGGCTATCACATTATCATTTTTCATGAGTACACAATCCAAGAATTTCTTTGATGCATCACTATATATCAAAAAACATTTCCACTTTTTGGTAATGTGAGAACAGGTGCAGTGATCCACCTTCTCTTTTGCTCTTTGAATATTTCCACACATTCTTTCTTCTAGGAATACTTTATCCCTTTCCTTTTTAACTTGGTTATTGGTCTTGGTAATCATGATAAATTTCCCACAAAACGTTGGTAATACCCAGCTAATCCAAGAAAACTACATATTTCTATGACACTAGAGGGTCTATGACATTCGTCAATCACCTTTGTTTTTTAAGGGTCCACATAAATTCCTTCTCTTGTGATCACATGTCCCAAGAATGTGACTTACTTCATCCAAAAGTCACACTTTCTGAGCTTTGCGTATGACTTATCCTTTTTCAATATTTCCAACACAAGTCTTAGATGTTCTTCATGTTCTTACTTTCCATTGGAGTGTATGATAATATCATGAATAAAAAATACCACAGATTTGTCGAGGTAATGTCTAAAGACTCTATTCATCAAATCCATGAAGATTAAAGGGGCATTAGCAAGTCTGAAGGGAATCACTAGAAACTCATAGTTACCATATCTTGAACGGAAGGTAGTCTTCTAAATATCTTCCTTTTTCACCTTTAACTGATGATATCCAGAATGATGATCTACTATTGAGGAGTATTGAACTCCTCCTAACTGATTAAACAAGTTTTCAATCCTTGGAATAGGATACTTGTTCATTATGGTGATCTTGTTATGTTACTGATAATCAATACACATCCACATTGTTACATCCTTCTTCTTCACAAAGAGCACTGGCACACCCCAAGGTTATGCACTAGGGTGTATGGACCCTTTTTTCAAATACTCTTGTAACTTTTTCTTTAACTCCTCCGGTTTGATAGGATCCATCCTATAGGGACACTTTGAGATTAAAGTAGCTTCGGGTATGAGTTCTATTGATAACTCTACCTCATGATCTGAGGGAAGTATGGGTAACTCTTTGGGAAATACATCTCTATATTCCCTCACGATCGGAATCTCTGCAAGGTTTTCACTTTCCTTTGAGTCAACTATTTGGGTGAGGTATGCTTATTTATAGGGAATCAAAACCCACACCATTGAAGGATTTTTCCAAGGAGATTCATGATCTTACTTGCATTTGAGGAGGATCATGGGATGGTTTGGAATTTGAGAAGATTTTTTTTTCAATAGTAGATATGTGATCTATATAACGAGGGCCAATCCATCCCCATTATATCATCGAATTCCACTAAGGGTAGTATTATGAGATTAACTGGAAGAATATTCCCACATACGCCAATAAGAGAAAATTCAAACACTTGGGTGGCAATGGTTTCACCACTTGGTGTTTTTACAAATTTATCTACTTCATGTTTTTGGGGCTTTAATTCAATATTTCTAGAAAACTTGAAAGATATAAAGGAGTGCGTAGAACCAGAATCCAGTAAGTCTTTTTCCATTCTTTAGTAAATAGTAAGTGTACCTTGTATGACTTCATTTTATTTATCCACTTCCAATGTAGTTATGGCATAATCATTCCCTTGTTCCTTTGGGTTTGGTGGCAGCTGATGCTAATTACCCTCAAGGACTCGAGGTTTAGTACACTGGCTTGCATAGTTCCTTTTCCCCATATAGTTGTAGCATTGAACCATGAGTGGGGTTCCCCTTTATTCCACTACATTATCCTTTCTTATCATGTATTTTCGACACTCTTGAGCATGGTGGAATTCTTTTCCACACTTGAATAATTTCCCCATCCCATTGAGGTAGTTTCCATGATGCAACTTCCCACATTTTTGGCATGTGGGTCATTGAGTTTTCTTCCCACCTTTATCGTTAGATCCTCTAGCTTGAAACTCCATATTTCATTTCATATCACCATAGTCATGGGACCATTCTACAAAATCCATCTCCACTATGAGGGAACACCAAAAATACTTCTTCATAATTCCCAATTTCCCTAATTGCAAGATCCTTTCGAAGGTGTGGTTTTAGCCAACTAAAGAATATATCAATTTTTTATTTCATTGTTGATAAAAAAACCTAAATCATTCCTTATAAGCCATGTGAAATTCCCTTTGTAGGTCGTGATAGATTCTCCTTCCTTTTTCTTGATCTCTATTAATTCTCTCTCCATCTTCATACAAAGAGTTCATGGAAAAAACATGTTAATAAATATGATCTTAAAGTCTTCCCATTCCATCTCTTCAATTTCATCACTTGGCTCGATGTTCTTACACTACAAAAAAATCTGTACATTGGAGGGGGTTATGCACATCCCCCTCGAAATTCATTTTCTGTAACATTAAAGGGGGTTCTGCACAACCCCCTCTAATCATCAAATTTATAGGGGGTTATGAACCCCCTCTAAATTCATTTTCTAGAAAAATTAGAGAGGGATTATGTACATGATAATCAATGAATTTAGAGGAGGTTATGGAGCCCCTTAATTTCCTAAAATAGAAGTGGTTTGGAACCCCCTTTAAATTTTTTAACATTATTTTTTTAATATCTAGTTTGATTTTAGAGGGGGTTCAAACCCCCCTCTAATATCTTAAATTAGAGGGGGTTGATAACCACCTCTAATGTCTTACATTATAAGAGGTTCAAAAACCCCTCTCTAATGCCTTTAAATTAGAGGGGGTTCAAACCCCCTCTAATGTCATTAATTTAGAGGGGATTCAAACACCCCCTCTAATGTCTTTAATTTATATGGGGTTCAAACCCCCCTCTAATTTAAGATATTAAAGGGGTTGTGAACCTCCACTATTTAAAAAAAACTTCCATTATATATATATATATATATAAATGTATTAAAATACATTATATGAACATATTATATATAATATTTATATGATTGTATTTAATTGTATTTATATGTATACACAAATATAAGTGTATAATATAATGTAAATTGATATGTATTTATTTTTATAAATTGTATTTTATATAATATTAACTGTTTATAATATAAATGCATAAACATATTGTATAAATATATACGTAATTATAATTTATCTAAAAAATATATCATATAGAAAACCAAGCTTGTAGTTTTTATAAATTATGTAATAATAATAAAAAATAAATTTTTATATAATAGTATTATGAATTTAATATCATATGAAATAAAATTTATACAAATGAACTTATATTAATGTATATTTATTGAAATACTAATACATATATATATATATCAATGTACATAACAAAAAATATATGTATTGAAATACATTATATAAATATTTTTATAAATTGTATTTCATATAATATTAATTTTTTATAATATAAAATAGTATTTCAAATAATATTAAGTATATTTTTCTATAAATTGTATTTCATATAATATTGATTATATATAATATACATATTAATTATATATAATATAAAATTCTATTTCATATAATATTGATTATATATAATATACATATTAATTATTTATAATATAATATTAATTACATATAATACAATATTAATTACATATAATATTAATAAAAATTTAAATTGTTGTTCATATAATAATAATAATATATTAATTTTATATAATATTACACACTTTATACAAATAAATATATTTATTAATATAAATAATAATAAATATATTTTTTACAAAAATTATTTAAATATATTTTTAAAGACCTTATATAAATATATTAGGTAAATAATTATATATATATATATATATAATATAAATATGTATTTAAGTATATAAATAATTTACTTAAATATATAATAAAAATGTATTTAATATAATATATATTTGATATAAATCTTAAAATAAATATATAATATTTATAAAACCAACATATAATTTTTATAGATTAAAAAATAGATGTAACAAGAATAATAATTAATAATATTATTGTTATCACACACACACATATATATAAGTACAATATATACATATATACTTGTGTAATATATATAGGTGATAAATAAATATAGAATATGGAAAATATATAATTACATATACAAATAAATATAGTAAATAATATATATAATAATTCTTTAAATGTATGTAAATATATTATGGTAATAATATTTATTATAATAAATGGTCAAACATATATAAATATGATAATGTGCAACATATATAATAAAAATATGATTGTTGTAGTGGTTAGTTGTAGATGGTCCAGCAGAGGTCCTTTGTTGAGGTGAAAGTTTGATCTCGCGGGCCACTTTTTACTGTGTGGGCGTGGGAATAAAGGATGCAGCGGGATGATGAACCGGAGGTGGGGAGGAAGCAGAACCGGAGGCGTAATTGTGAGATTGGGTGGCGGGAGGTAGAACCAGAGGCGGGAACTATGAGGTGGGGTGGGAGGCAGAACCAGAGGCGGGAGGGGGGGAACTGGGAGGGGGAACATGAGGGAGGGGGTGAGAACCGGTGATGGGGACAAGATGAGAACGGGAGGCTTGGGGCGAGAACTAGGATAGAAGGGAGGGAGTCACCATGGGGTGCGAAATGGCATGGGCCTGGGGATGTTCATAAAAAATTGCATAAAAAATTGCATAGCTTTAGGGGCGATTGTGTAAACTGTGGATAAAGTAATTCCTTATTTAGGGGCGGTTTTGAACCTCCCCTAAAGCCTTCCATCTAATGGCAGTTATAGGCACGCTGGTGTATTATGTTAACATTATAGGGGGTTTAAACCCCCTCTAATGTAACCACTGCTAATTTCTCTATGACATTAGCAGCGCTTGCTCAAAACCTCCACTAAAGAATGTAGGCGGCCACATTAGTGGTGGTTCCTCACAACCGCCGCTAATGTCTTTAGAAGGGGTCATAA
Source organism: Viscum album (assembly GCA_963277665.1). Taxonomy (NCBI): domain Eukaryota; kingdom Viridiplantae; phylum Streptophyta; class Magnoliopsida; order Santalales; family Viscaceae; genus Viscum; species Viscum album. Next base: position 391,928,847 of record OY728151.1, on the reverse strand, counting down.
CCCCTTCTAATGTCAAAAATAACCCCCTATACTCTACCCATTTTTTAGTGTTAATCCATTCCCACCTTTGATAGGAATCTCCATCTAAATGATAAATGTATTGTGTTACCTTCTCTGTCTCAGAACAATGAATCATAGAAAAGATATTCTCCATGGAGTTGACCCACTTTTCCGCAACTAGTAGATCAGAAGACCCACTAAACGTCGGTGGTCGCTGTCGCATAAAACACACAATAAAATATTTATCCCTCTTTGGTAAAGGAGGATGTTCCCCATTATTCTAGTTATTGATCTTAGAATTGGATAGTTGGGTAATAATTGCCATGAATTTTTGAACTCCATCTCCCAAAGCATTGCAGATGTCATTCGGGCAATCACTGCATTGGACCTCACATGGGTTGATGATCTAGTTTCTCCTGGTTCCCACCATCATCTAAAATATAAAATGTTATAACATAATACAATAAGTCACGAATAAATAACTTACTCATTTTTACAATTTTAACTAAAATCATAACTTATTTTATCCCTATGTAAAAATTATTATGTTTATATTTCTACTTAGTCTAGTACTAGAGGATTTCTCTAGGTTTCACTAATCCTAATTCCCAAATTTACTAAACCTTGCCTCTAATACGAACTATAGAGAACCATCATTTTCTTACATTACTATTACATAATTAAAATGATAAACAATATAATAGTATTACACTTAGAGTATCCAAAGGATTAGTGTATTGGGAAATCTATGACCAAACATAACATTTACAACATCAAACATAAACATTTATTTAATTCATTATTCTCCAGCTTCTTATTGTCCATTGAAACCTCGTTAGTACACATAATCACTTAAAGATATACATCAATAAGGGGTGATCTAAAATCCTAGTAAAAGTATAGATAAGAAAAATATAGAATGAGGTGATAATAATCATAACATAATCATCAAAAATCATGAGAGGAAACATTAGATAAAGGCATGGAATGTGGAAATGCATAAAATGAAGCATCATGTCTTAGTGGTCATCTACCACAATTAGTTGTGAAGAAATATATCATCATTTTCACACATAATTTTACTTTAACTCATCATATTCCTCAATTTATCCAATTCATTGGAGTGGTTTATAATTCCAGGTGCACCCGTCACATTCAAACATTCATATTGCGCTATATAATTCCGGGCACACCCATCACATCATTACATTTTCATTATCATTCATGCCACATAGAACATATATAAATAATGAACATAATTAACCACATAAATTAATGGCTTTAAACTCATAAGAACACATTCATAAACTTTGGGTTCCCAAAATAAAGACGGAATAACATACTTTATTCAAGAAAAATCAACCTTGAATGAGAAGTAAAAGGTGTGTTATTGAAAGAAGAGTTCTTTTGGAAAACATTTTGTTAGACATAAACTATAGTGGAAAATTTTTATATCCCATAAAAGTAAATAAAACTATGAATAAATGATTTTTAAGGAGTAATCATATCAAAAATGGAGTGAAATAGGAAGAACCTGGAGAAAGAAAGTTGGGTTTGAGAATTTCCCTTTACATTGGATCTGAACGATTTCTTCCCTTTAATGTCATATATAATGACATTATATTCATTAATTAGAAATTCCAAAACATTTTATATATGAATATTTATTACTATGGTTTCATTAAGTTCTTTTATGGGCCTTTGGATGAGTTATAAATCTAAAATGCATTGTTCGAGAATGTTCTGTTTCATAGTTTTCTTGACTGGTTCACTTGTATTCATGAATAGAATTGCATTTAAAACGTGGATAAACATACATAATTGTAATTATATGTTATTTATGATTTTATATAACATTAAATTTTATTAAAAATAATTTTTTTAAATACCATGATAATGAATCATTAGAAAATAATTTAATGATGATCATTTGGGGTTAATTCGTGCAGTTTTCCGACCACAATAAACTTGTTTTGTTTAATAATTTAGTAATATGTACATAAGTTGGTTCTAAACCATTAAATAGGACATAATACATATAATATAATCTGTTTCAACCATAAAAAATTGTTTCATGACAATATCTGAAGGCAGCAAAGGAAAAAAGAAAATATGTCGTTCTTGAAGGTGATAAATTAACTCCTCATGAACTACGTTTTCATTTATAAAATAAAATGAAGGGGAGAAGGGGGTTGGATGATATATTTTTCCATTTTTATCTTAAAATTCCATTATATGTGAGATATTTGAGTTATTATACCATGTGGATGAGTCTAGGAGTGGATAGAGTAAGAAAATAACATGAAATTGAAAGGAAATTAAAAGAAAAGAGGGAGAGGAGAATTACCTCTTGAATCCTACTCTTGAGATCCTCCTTAAGAAACCAAGGTTTGGTCTTTTGAAGATACCATGAGATCATGGACGTGGGGGAGGTTCTAGGGAATATCTTTGGGAAAAGTTTAGGAAAGTCTTGAAGTTTGAGAGGTGTGAGGAAATTAGGGTGTGAAGGGTGGTATGCATAGTAGAGGGGAGAGGGGTTTTCTTAATATTGTAATCATTAGTTTATTAATTTCCACCAAGATAATAAATAGTGATTATTACATGAATGATAATAGTAAATAGGGCATGTGATTTCAAGATTTGGATGCTTACATCACTTTTGATGTTAGGAATAGTGGATTTAAATTATAATGTATTTATAGGATAAATTAATGTATTTTACTATCCACCAAAAATTCATGTATTTCAGAAAATTCCCAAAAATTCACCCTAACCATTTTAAATGTGTAGAATCCAAATATGAATTCCCTTTTTCAAAAATAATTTTCTAAATATTATTAATTTAATTTTTATTTAAAATAATAATTTACTTGAAAAATAGAGTTTTAAAATTAAAACTTATTTCATAATGCTCTGAAAAATTACATAAAGTCTTAAAAAATTATATTAAAAATATCAGACATAGAGTTATTAATTTATGAACACATTAGATAGAAATAAATTTTATTTTAAATTAATTAATTTATTATAATTAATTATTTATGACTTAAAATAATACCAATACTTTTACTATGGTCAAATTGTCACCTCTAAGATGCCTAAATTTTATTTAATCATTCATGGGTAAGGTTACTATTATTTTGGACAATTTACTAATCATTAGGTTTATATTACTATTCATAAGGGTAGGTGACTATTCATAAGGGTTGGATAATATTAAATAAAAATTAATTTTGTTCTATTAGACTCCAAAAATCTTACTGATCACAACTGTATATGTCAGATTTTCAAAATCCTAAACATAGAAGTGGAAAAATTATATTTAATGGTCCCATAGTATTTAGTATCATTATATGTCATTGTGATTCTTAATTAGATTATACTATGATGAATAATTATAATAAGGGAATTGCATTTATAAAACTTTGGGTCCTTACAATGTTGACTTGGAAGGGAGTAAAGCTTATATGGACCAGTGAATGTAAATACTGCTTTAATGAGTTGAAAAAGTGGCTTATCACTACACCGTACTCACAAGACTAAAAATTAGAGAACTCTTTATAGTATAAATCATTGTTTCAATGAAGGTATTAGGTTTTGTACTTCTGAAAAATGATAAAGTGATATATTACACCTTAAGGAATTATAAAATTAATGATCAAAACTATCCCACACATGATCTAGAGTTAGCAGTTGTGATCTTCGCATTAAAAATATAGAAATATTATCTCTATGAGGATAAGTGTGAGATATATACTGATCATAAGAGCCTCAAATATATACTTACACAAAAATAGATTAATATATCATAGCAATTATAGTTAGAGTTCACCAATCATTATGACTTCTCAATCCACTACCATTCTTGTAATGCAAATAATGTGGCAGATTCTCTAAGTAGAAAAGATCATGCAACTTTATCATTAATGGTAATTCAGAAGGATCCAATCTTCTTATACATTCAATTTATGGACATGGGAATAATTAAGGAACGAACATCATCAATATTTTCTCAAATTATTGCACAACCATCCCTTATAGAGAAAATAAAGGATGTTCAAAGAAATGATGAGGAAACTCAGAAAAATGTGTCAGTTATCAAAAAAATCAAATCCTCATATTTTAAAGTTGATGATGATGGAGGCTAAAGATTAAGGTCCTGAATATTTTTACCATCCAATCTAGAGATAAAGAAAGATATTCTGAATAATACACATAGATCAACTTTCTTTATTCCCCCATGGACTACAAATATGTATTGAGATCTCTGAGAGCACTTTTGGTGGGATAATATGAAGAAGCAGATCTCTGAATATACATCAATGTACTTGGTATATCAGAAAATGAGGTCTAAAAGGAAAAATTATAAAGGGATAAAGTGATCATTACCCACACCAACATAGAAGTGGGAAAAAAACCATGGAATTTGTCATTGGACTTCCAAATACATCCAAAGAAAATAATTCTATATGGTTCATTGTGTATCATCTTACAAAGATAGATCTTTTTATTGAAATTCGATAGGACTTTTCACTAGACCATCTTTCACAAATATATATCAAAGAAGTGGTGAAGTTGTGTGGAGTACCACTATCGATTTTATCTGATCGAGATCTAAGATTTACCTCCATGTTTTGGAAAAGTCTCTAACATGGTCTAAACACTGAGTTAAAGTTAAGTATGGCTTATCATCCTCATAATGATGGAAAATATAAATGGATTATTCATAAACTGGAAGACATGTTGAGAGTGTGTTCTATAGACTTAAAGGGATGATGGGACTAACATCTACCTCTGTTTGAGTTCTCTTACTATAATATTTTCCAATCAGAAATTCAAATAGATCCATATGAACACCATTATTATGGAAAGGTAGAACACCATCATGCTAGGATGATGTTGGTGAATGTAAGCCGATGGGACATAAAATGGTCGAAGAAATGGAGGAAAAGTTTAAAAACATTCAACATTACATCAAGGCATCCAAAATTCGATAGAATAGATATGTAGAAAAACATCAATGGGACTTGGATTTTAAGGTTGGAGACATGGTATTCCCATAAATATCTCCATGGAAGAGGATCCAATGATTTGGGAAGAAATTAAAGCTAAGTACAAGGTACATAATCCCCTACAATATTCTTGACCATGTTGGAGATGTGGCCTATGGACTAGAACTTCAACCAACTACATCTCTAGTACACGTCGTATTCCATGTATCCATCTTAAGTAAGTTCATACCAGATCCAACACATGTACTTAATTCAGAATTAGTATAGTTGGAAAAATATCTCTCTTATAAGAAGAACCCTATGAAGATCTTGGACCATAGAGATAAGTTTCTATGTAACAATACTACTCACCTAGTCAATGTACTATGGTAGAACCGTGTGTACAAAGAGGAAACATTGGAACTAGAGGAATAAATAGAGAATAATTACCCTCACTGGTTTTCTCCTTAGATTTTAAGATGAAATTTCAAGGGTGGAATTTGATATGGGGGGAAAATGTAACGACCTATATTTTTATCAATGAAATTTCCCATCTTATAATTATTTCGTATAGTATCAATCGCATAAAATTACATAGATAACACAATAAAAAGTCTATAAATGAATAATGAATGAAATAATAGGAATTTCAAGAAATTAAGAAACATATACAGATGGAATGGTAACATGTCCTTTAGAATATTGATGTGAACATTAAGAACAGTAACCCGGCCAATAGTATTGTGACCTCACCTATGAAATTATAAGGAAAATTTAGGAATCTTATAAATAAAAAAAGTATAAAATTACATTATGGAATAAGTATATAAATTTTTTAGAAATGATAAATTATGTATTGTTATTTTTTTGAAACATAAATGTCTGTTTACAATTTATAATTAATATAAATATTTAAATGAAAATTTATTTTCTTAAAAAAGATTCATAAATTATTATTTTTTAATATGATAATAAGGTAATGTTATGATACATTAATTAATTTTATAGTGTTATAAAATCAGTTATTATTTTAAAATAAGTATTTTTTTAGTAAATGATGATTTTATTTAAAAATTAAATCTATCATATTTAGGAAATTATTTTCATAAAATGGAGTCCATTTTTAAAATTTACATGTCAAAAAATGGGTATGGTGAATTAATGATATTTTTCTAAAATAGTTGAACTTTTGTGAATATTGAAATATGACAATTTACGATATAATCTAAAAACACGTATTATTAAGTCATGGATGATGTATGGATGATGTAAGAATAATTACTTCAAAATAACATGCACTATTTATTATAAATAGTCACATTAATCCAAACTATTTATAGTATTGATCCAAAATAATAATAATAAATGAATAAAATATTTAAAAACACTCCTCTCCTCCCACTATAAATATCACCCCTCACCACCCCTTCTCCTCACACCTCCAAAGCCTTGAATCATGATTATATTATACCCAATTGCTATATTAACACTCTTACCCATGTATTATTATCTTTGTTCTCTTAAAAATAAAATGTTCCTTAAGGAGGTTCTCATGGAGAATAAGTTCAAAAGGTAAAATCTTCTTTTGTTTTCTTTTTTTTCATTTTTTTTCTTTTCTTATCCTATCCTAACCTACCTATCTAAAAGTGTAATGACAAATATATTATATTTTATATACATGGATTTTATTATGTTAAAGTTACATCCATCATCAATTCTCTTCTCTTTCCCTTTTGTTCTAAAAATGAAAACATTGTCTTTGATGTGTTTATTTATCGCATTCAAGGATGACGAGTTTTCAATTTCCATTATCACCTTCGAGGATTGTAATAAAATATTTATAATTGTTTAAATATATTATAAAATTTATTTAATATCCTTTTTAAAGTCCTATAACTAACATATATTCATAATACTAAATAATAGAACAAAACTAATTTGTGATGATCAAAAAAATTCCAAAATAATACTATTATCATTAACATATTAACTAATGAATCGCCCCCATATACGGGAACAAAGCAATATATGGGAACATTTAATATTATTTATTTTAATTAATAATATATTATATTAATTCTAAATAATTATTTTCATTTTACATGATTTTCCATACACATATACAAGTGAGCCAATTATGAAAATCAGTGAATCAAACACTCCCAAACGATGAAATTGTATCTTATAACTCATCAAAAAGGTCATAATTGAACATAAAAATTATGATAAATAAAATAAATGTAGAAAAGTTTATGAATTAATTAATTAATGTATTTAGTTTGATTATCAATTACATTATGTACATGTACCAAAAACATTCAGACATACAGTAATGGATTCTTTTCGAACCTCCATTTTTTCCTTTAGGTTAAAATTTATCTTTCATTAACATAATGTAATTTTTTAATTATTCTTATTTACTCATCCTAAATTCTGTGTGTATCTTCCAATAATATTTTCCTAGCTCAATTCTTATATCTTTGATGGGGTAATACATATTTAATAAGGATCCCTTCTCAATTATTCCTGATAAGCAAGCTTGATTAAATGGTACTTCCCATTTTGTTATACATTTTCAAGTATTATTCCTGAGATTTTTTAATCCACTATTATTATTCTATGATCAATAATTTTATCATAAAAATATATACTGGTTCATTTCATCTTTTAAATGAATGATTATTCCTTTTTTGCTTTAAATACTCTTTAATATCTCCCTTAAACCACACTAAAATGACTCATTTATAATGTTTCCTAAACACTATTTTTACTTGTTTTCATTTCCTTTTGACATAAATTATCATGTTTTATTCCTATTTTTCCTTATGAATATCCATGTATTATTTAAATCCACTATTTCGTGGACACCTTTATGATACACACATATGTTATGCCTTATGACATGATTACGATGCCCATTCCTTTACATGGTGAACACTTATGTTTATCCCTTGCGTTTGATTCTTTATGTGGAATAAATATGAATGAAAATGTTATGATGGTTGTACCCATATATCCCTCCAATTCATTTTGCAATGATTAAAATTATGAGAAGTCATGTTGGGATAGGGAGTAAACCTAATTCCTTTATGGGACATAGTCCTCCATGTGGAATGGTCTTAGGAGTAATCTTTGACTCACAATTCTCCTAGTAAAATTGTCTTAGAAGATAAAATTTACTCATGATTATGTCCTATTTTATGTTGATTCCACATTCCTATAATTCCATGATTACATGATCTCAGGTTCTACATGTTATTCTTCCATATGTTTATTCATGTTCCTTCAATTTTTATGTCACCATGTTATGCCTTTTAAACCATGTTCTATGATATATTAATGTATTTATTCCCTTATTGGGATTTTTAGCTCATCTATTTGTTTATGTATTCCTCAAGTTATCATATGTGGATGTAAGGCCTCAAAATAATTTAGGATCTCATTAGAAAGATTAAATAAAATATATTTTAATTTTGGTTTCATAGTGTTTAATTATGTACCTAATCTACCAAAGATGCTAGAATTCATGATACTTGGATTGTATTTTATTTCTACTTATGCTTAAAATCATGTAATAATAATTGAAAAAAGGCTAGGGTTTCTATAGTGATTCCACAAGAAGAGGGGAATATATTTTAGTGTTGTATTTGTCGACCATTATAAACAGTTTATGGTCATGATGCTTAAACAAAATGGGGTTGATGCTAATTTATGGTCATGGGCCTTGGACCATAACGTTTATACCAATTTAAGGTCATTTTTCTTGGACTAGAAGAATATTTACAGGTCAAGGTAATGGATCTTGACCAAATGGGATGTGTTCATGAAAAGTTCATGTGGTCGGAAAAATAATATGAATCAAATGATAGTGGAGGGACAAGGAGGCCCTACAACAAAAAAAACGTCTCCAAGATGACTTTCAGATAGTTTAATATCATGATTATTATATAAAAAGGTGTAATTTTCAATATCGTAATTTTTTCATCTCAATCATGTTGTGGTGAAACCAAAAACAGTCTTAATCTCATGTGATCCATGCTCAATGTTGAAAAAAGGAATGGTGGGAGATCTTCCAAGTCACATGATAGTGCCTAATGTGACAAAATATAATCTATCTTGGGAAGGTTCCTCTAACACAAACTTTCTTAGTCAAAATGTGCAGATACATGAATATTTAACACTTATGTTGTTAATAATCCACCAGAATAGAAGTGTGTGGATAGGAAGTAAATCATGATTTCTAATATCTGAACCAAAAAAGGGTGTGATGAGCTGAGGAGGATGACTACTGATAATGAATAAAACATATGTCCCACAATCACATAATTAATTATGGCGTGATAAAATGTAAAATCATCTATTAACCATGTTGGAAACATGGGTACTGTCACTTATCATTAGAATACCTTTGAGGACTGCACCCTATATGGGAGGTGAGCCTATGTTTCCTATGTTCCATGACCATTGGTGAGACTAATAGAATATAGAGGATAAGGAGGATCTAATTTAAGGAATTATCAAAGTGTAAATGGGAACATGAGGGGATATTTAGGGAGAGTTCAAAACTCTATAAGCTATGTCACTATGTGTTTGGGAACATTGAATGGGAATATCGGTGATTGAGGGTCAAATATACTTTTGATGATAAATATCTAAAGTAGGTAACTTGTTGGGATTATCCCAAGATACAATATTTTAGAATCTATACATATCCTATGAGATTGGGAATCAGTCCATACATAGTTCTAGAAAGTGCTAAGGTAGATGAATGGCACTAAAAAGGGATGTCCTCTTAGACGAGGGTAAGAGCATCGAAAAATTTTCCACCATATGATGAGGATGTGTAATATAAAATTTAATATAATGTGTAAATTTCATTGGATACATAGTATAACATCATTTAATGAAAAATAAATTTCATGAAATTTAGCATCATGTGATAATGATATTGTCTTTAAGTTTAACACCATATGATCAAGACATTATATCACCTTTATTTTTCTAGCAAGAGAATTGATCCAAATTCCCTAATCCCATATGATTCATACTCAACATGAAAAATAATGGTAAATATATGGGTAAAAAATCACATGATATTAACTAGAAAATTTGGGTTCATAATCTTTCATTGAATCTAGAATAATCCCTTGAAATGAGAATATTAGTTCTGTATGATTCTATGGGAATGATTCAACATACAAACCCATACAAGGGTATATATTTTAATATTGATGGCTTCAACTCTCCACCATATAATAGGGGAAAGAGTGAAGGTAAATTAAGACTTCTAGAATAGGAATTTCATCAGAGTTAATGAGTTAGTTGAGGATAATCATTGAAAAATTCAGAACATGGATTCTGATACCACTGATTGGAAATGTAGGAAAACAAGTGAGGGGAAACTGATGGCCATGTTTTTGAATCATAGGGAATGTTATGTTACATTTTAGAGTCCATTGAATCTTGTTCCATAGATTGGAGGGAAACATATTTTGGTTAATCTATATCACCATAGGGGAGTCCACTTAGACATAGAATATTGTGTTGAATCAAAATGAATATGTAGATTTTTCAATTACAAGAGGGGTTTAATTTTACGTTTAAAAATATTTGTTTTTATACTTAAGAAAATATATGTATAAAAGAGTTAAAAAGTCTGGATTGAAAAAACATCTATAGTTATTAATTAAGAAACTAACTTACTTAGGATCCGATCAAATGGATCCGATAAAAAAACTTATGAAAAGTTTAATTAGGAAAAGATTCTATCATAAAGTGTACAAAATCATATTTGTCAGAGTATATAGTATAAGTAAGTGTAATAGAGTTACAATTTCTTTATTTAACAAAATTTAGTATAAATAAAACTTGTAACCAAATAAGACAGGTATAAGAAATGTTTTAACCCAAGGAGAAGGGTATACTAAAACCTTGTACAAATGTCTCTTGATTTATACTTTCAATATATTTTTCCTTACACACACCAGGATAAGCCCTCGATAAGAATATTGGAATTTTTATTTCTATCCCCATAATCCCTAGATCTCTAAGAAGATCAATACCTCTATCTTCCTATCCTCAGAAACCATTAATTTATCAACAATAATCACAATCATATTAGGAAGTATGAACAAGTTTTTCACATCTTGAATAAGTGGTTCACAAAAAATTCACATAGATTATGAAGGTCAAATTCCTCCTCTAATGGTCATATTTTTCCTTAAATTTCGGAGGAACTTTTACATGTGCCACTCAGCCAATGGTTAGTTAAAAACATATTGTACAATATCATTTCATGTAATAAAACATGGGAATAATTATCATTCTTAATAAATATTAAAATTCTTAAGAAGAATTTACATGTTTAAGAAACATTTAAAAGTTTAATATCCAATAAAATGAAATGTTACTTTAATTAAACGAGGTGACTGTAAGAAAATAATTTAATCGGATTCTTAATATATTGAAAATAAGAGTCTAGAAATATTAATAATTGTATTCATAAATAATAGTGATTTAGAGTCCAAATTATGAGGTATTCAGAATCTAATTTTTGATGTATTTGGAATCTTATTTTTAAGGAAATAAGAGTTTGATTTCAGAGGAAATCAAATACTAATTTCAAGTGAAATTGGATTCTGGTTTTAGGAAAAATCAAAGTATGATTTCTAGAGAATTTGGAGTCTAATTTTAGAAGATACTTGAGTCTAATTTTAGGAGATATCAGAGTTCAGTTTTAGAATAAATCAGAGTCTTATTTCAGAAGAAATCAGAGTCTGATTTTAGCAGAAATTGGGGTCTGATTTCATGAGAAATCAGAATCTGATTTCAGGATAAATCGAAGTCTTGTTTTAGAAGAAATTGAAGTTGTATTTCAAGATAAAGTAGAGACTGATTTTAGGATAAATCATATTCTGATTTTAGGATAAATTGGAGTCTAATTTTAAAATAAATCAGAGTCTGATTTTAGTAGAAATAGAAGTCTGATTTTAAAATAAATTTGGTTCTAATTTCAGGATAAATCAGAATGAGAAATTCTTGGGAATCATATTTAGAAGAACTTTAAGGTTCTAAGTAAGATAATGATCGTATTTTTGATGAAATAATAAAATGGTTAGACTTGGTTATAAAAAATACCAAATAAGACATTGAAAAACATAAGTAAATTCAAAAGATATTCTTAAAAAAAATTCCTTAAGAGAAAGAGTCTTAGAGAAATATAATTTTCCTTACGAAAATGTGTTTGTAATTTTCAAAAAATAATGAAATGGAAAAGTCATAAGAATAATTATTAACTCAACAATCTACCCAATTTTGGAAAGCACAAATAAATTTTCATAAAAGAATACAAAATACTAAGGTAATTACTTTTAAGATGTAAGGAAATACCTATCTCCATCTTTTATGACTCATAGTGAATATGACTAACTCCCCCTTAGGTTATGAAATTACTAAGGATCGTATTCTTGTCTTTCTTAGAAAAACAACTCTTTCTTACATGAGAATTTATCCTTTAAGTAATCTCCCCCTTAACAAGGGAATTTTCTTCTTTTAAAATAATATTATTTATTATTATTAATTTCTCCCCCTTTGTAATTTTTAAAAAAGAATATAGGGAAAGAAAAAAATTTACCTGAAAGATTAGGAATATACAAAACAAAATAATTGAAAGATAAAAAATTTCATTATAAATAATTTTTTTTTTGAAAATATAAAACACAAAGAAGGTAGGAGTTTAAGAGAAAGTCATGAAACCTTTTTTTCCCTTCGGAATCATCTTTTTCAGAGTAGCCTTAACCATCTTTAATTCCTTATGATCTTCCTCAAACTTCTTGATCAACTGTTCCTTGTCCTGGTTTTTCTTTATTTGATATTTGATTCTTTCTTCCTAGGATTTAAGAATTTCACCTTGAGACTTTATCACCTCTTCCTGATCTTTTAATTTTTTTTCCATCTCTTCCCTAAGTTCCCTTTCTCTTTTCAAATTAAGAGAAACTGTATTTAACTTCCCATTCAAATATTTATCTTCTTGAAGGTGGTTGGATTGTTCTTTCTTTATCTTTTCTAGAAAATTATTTGATAGATTCTTGATCCTGTCATCAGACTTATCAAATGAATCATTAATTGATTTGATTAAATCATCCATAATTTTAATATCATTAGTCACTAACCTAGTCCATCTAGTTATTTATTATAAATATCTTTTATGAGCATCATAACTGATCTGAAAAGTTTTGAACTCAGCTTCAAGTTTGATAAACTTTTATATGATAATTCTTGTTGAATCTAATCTCTGATTTATAGTTTGTTGAAGTATTTTACATCTAGAATAAATGCTTAGAAATAAAGGAATTTTATTCACAAGCTTCATCAAGGACTGAACCACAAAATCATGTCCTAAAGAAGATGAAGAGTCTAAATAAGATTCCTTTCTTGGTGAACCATTTTCATCTTGGTCATCTTATTTCCTCTTAGATATTCCAATAACATATTTCTTTATATTTTAACAACATATTTCTTTGGTGTTTCAACAATAAAATCCTTTCCTTTATCATTCTTTGAAAATTTCTTTTTAACAACATGGATTTCATGCTCTCCATATTAATCATGAATTATTCTAACATCATCTTCATCCACTTATTTATCAGTAACTTTATCAAAAATTTATTTATCAGAATTTTCTTCAATATATTGAAAATTTTCATCATTACTACTCTCATCATATAATTTTTTATCAACCTCATCCTGAGCATCATCATTTTTCAGAACAGATTATTCTTCTAAAATTAAGTTGGGGGATTCATCTAGATATGTTCTTATAGATAGATTTTCAAAATTGATCTCCTTATATTTAAATTATTCCACCATCCTTATCACATCATCACTTTCCTCTTCCTCTCCTTCTTATATGGGTTATGGAATTGAAATATCTTTCTTTCGATTATATGCACCTGGAGTTTCAATTATAACTGATTCTTTCAAGAAAGATTCAGGTATCAGAACTTGTTTAGATTCCTTATCTCTATCTATATGTACGTCTTGAACAATATCAGCTTCTAACATCTTATTCTTCATCTTCTTTTCTTTATCTTGTGTCTCAATCTCTTCTTTTTCTTATATCGTTATTGCCTATGCCTCATAAGGGTCTAATCCAAAAACTGAATCTCCTTCTTTCTTTTTCGTCTTCTTCTCTCTCCACATGGTTACTACTTCCTTAGAAAAGGTATTTTGATTCATCATCTTGGGTGAATCATATAATGACTCAAGTGTTGGTACTTTCTCTTTCTATTCTAGACATTTACCTTTTATATTCATTGTATTTTTCTTAGAGCTTCCTCCAACTTCACCTTTCATAGTAGCATCTTGATAATCCTTTTCAAGAATTATCTTGCCTTAATACTAAAACTAATATTCTTTTTTCATAGTGTATCATCACTTAAAAACAATATCATGAAAACATTGGACTTTGAGATTCATGGGATTTTGAAATATTCTAAAAATAATTGAATGGTCATTGAAAAAATAATACGATACATTATGATCTGAGACTTGATGGTGCAATTCTTGAAGTTGTTGATGTTAAAAATAATGTACTTATTGAGGTTTATATTTATTATATTCAACAATAAATCCAACATATATATACGAAGTATCTTTGAATAATCTTTATCAACCTTACTCATAATCATAAATCCTTGAATCCAGAGAGCTAGAAATCTATGATTGGTTGAAAGATGGGTGGTCTTTGGTGTCTTAACTCATTTATGACCAAGGAACTCAATAGAATTAACCTTTTCAAAAGAACCGTGTTTATCGGGAAACATGTGCTAATAAAATATGGCCTCTCCTTAACAATATATATCCAAGATACTAGTAGCCATATTAAAAGACAAGGACTAAGTCTTTCCATAACTATTGAATGAAAACATTTCTCTTCCTCTTTGTTCATAAAAATGAATTGTATCAAAAAATTCTATTACTAAATCTTCATAAACCAGATCCTTCCTATTCTCATTGGCTATAAAGATAATTTCCCATCCATTATTCCTTATGATTTTTGAAATCAAAGAATCATAAATGATAATGAAATTTGGGTCCACCAAACTTTCTTCGAAAATAAGATAATCCTTTAGTTCATTTTTGTAGGCCATCAGAGTCTATGTGGAAAATTCAAGAGTAATTTGGAGCTTAAGGAGAAAGGAATAATTGAATGGAAGACTTGAAGAGAAGCATGGATTTGGCACAAAAATACTGAGATAACTGATGTGTGATGCGTATAGGGGGTCCATTATAGAGGCTTCAGGGTGACGGTTCATATTCTTGGATTAATCAAACGGTTGAGATCATCATGTTCTGATCTGACTGTTTTTATTAATACTAGAGAAGTATTTATAGGTTTTAGTTTTTTGAGGTTTTAAGGAAAAATTCAATTTAAGGAAGTTTAATCCGACAATGTTTTCTTAAAACAAGATTCAAAATACCAGCAGATAAAAAATTTAAATTATAATAATATAAGTAAATGTACCTTCTCTATTTCTAAGAAAGTTTTTTCTATATTGATAAGGTTCCTTTTATAAAATGTTGGTTCTGAAAATTTTATTTGGGAATGAATACGTTTTAGGTTTTGAAAAAAATTTGAAAAGGAAACTTAACAATAGTAAACATTTGTACTCCCCCAATGAAAAAGAGTATCTCAATGTAAGGAGATAGGTTTAAAAAAAAGATAATCTTGATGATTTCCTTAAGGTTATCATTCCGGATATTTGTTTAATTTGTTAAAATCTATTGGAGGGTAATGATTTTATAAATATAAAAGAAAGTTGTTCAAGCATTCTGATAAATTTTAAAATGATATCTCCATTGACTGTGTCATCCCTAAGAAAGTGATGCCTAATGTCTATGCGCTTTGCATGAGAGTGATGTGTAGGGTATTTTTTTAGGTAAATGGAACTAGTGTTATCACACATTATCTTTGTTTTATTCCATAGTTTGTGAGTGTGTGTTGCATCCATAACACTTAAGCACAAAAACTTCCAGATGCTACATATTCAGCTTCCGTAGTGGAAAGTGATACTGAGGGTTGTTTCTTTCATGAATAAGAAACTAATGAATCTCCTAATAAATTAAAAGTTCCGGATGTACTTTTCCTATCCATTCTATAACCACAAAATTCATCATCAAAAAATATTTTTAAAATAAAATCTTTTCCAAAAGAATATAAAATTTCTAAATCCGTAGAACCCTTTAAATAGAGAAAAATTATTTTCACTGCTTTTAGATGGGGTTCTCTTAGATTATATTGATATCTTGCACATAATAATACTAATAACATTAAGTTTGGATGACTAGATATTAACTATAACAGACTTCCTATCATACCTCTAAAAGATATTTGATCTACTGGTTTCCCAGCTTCATCGAGATTGAGAGTGTTTGAGGTACCTATTGGAGTACTTATAATTTAAGTGTTTTCAAATACATACTTCTTAAGAATATATTCAATATACATATATTGAGATATATTAGTTAATCATGGTTTTTGAGGAATTTTAAAACTATGAAAAATGTTAACGCATCCATCATAATCATTTCAAACTCATATTTCAAAATATTCGCAAAAGAATCTGTTAAGGCTTGCTGGGTTGATCTAAATATAATTTCATCAACATAAACTTGAAAAATAAAAACATTTTTCTTATCTTTTTTTATTAAATATGTTGGATTATAAGTTATCTTAACATAATTGAATTGTAACAAAAAATCTTGTAAATCTGTCAAACTAGGCTCTAGTTTCTTGTTTAATTCTATATAAATCTTTCGTAAGTTTGTAAACATGTTTAGGATTTTTTGTGTCTTCAAAACTAGGAGGTTGTTCAACATAAAATTCCTCTTGAACATATCCATTAAGTAAAGAACACTTCACATACATTTTAAAATTTTTTAAATTGAAATTTTTTTCAAAGACTAGTAGAATACAAATAGATTCAAGTCTGGCTACTGGTGTGGGTAGGTTTCTTCATAGTCTATTCCTTATTTTTCATTATATCCTTTAGAAACCAATTTTTCTTATTTCTTACAATGATTCCATTTTCATCACATTTTTTTCCTGAAGACCCACTTTACAAGATTTACAGAAGTTTCTTTAGGTATTTCAACCGAGGTCCAGACTTTTTTCCTTTTGAATTCATTTAGTTCATCTTGAAAAGCTTTAATCCAATCATCATGAGCTAAATCATCATTAGTATTTTTAGGTTCTAATTGGGAATGAAATTATAGATGATATTCTTTATTTATTAAATAACTTCTAGTCCTCATAGGTTGATTTACATCACCAATGATACTATCACAGGGATGGTTCTTAAGAAACAATATATTTTGGTTTTTTAAAACCTATTCATCAACATAATGTAGAAAATCATCTCGGGTTAAAACATCAGAAAAATTTTCTTGTGCATTTCCCTTAATAAAAGAAGATTCCATTTAAGGTTGATAATCAGTATTTGAAAACACATCTAATGATGTAGGTTGGGGTGGTTTAAAAACAAACGGAACAATTTCCTCAAATTTAACATGTACTCTTTCTTCAACAATACAAGAATTTTTGTTAAAAATCTATAAGACTTAGAAGAAGTGGAGTAGCCTAAGAAAATTCCTTCTTCAGATTTGGGTGAAAATTTAGATAAGTTATATTTATTATTAAATATGAATACTTTGAATCTAAATAGTTTTATGTATGAAACATTAGGTTTTTAACCAATCCATAACTCGTAACACATTTTATTAAGAAAATGTTTGATTAAGCATTGATTTATAGTATAACAAGCACTACTAACAGCTTCAACCCAAAAGTTTTTAGCAATAGAATATTCACAAAACATGGTTCTATTTATCTCCTAAAGAATTTTGTATCTTCATTAAACAACATCATTTTATTGAGGAGTTGTTAGAGATGAGAAATTATGAGTAATGCATTTCTTACTACAAAAAAATTCTAAATCTAGATTTTCAATTTCTCCCCCATGATCACTATGAATATTTATCAATGGAAGGTTTTTTATCATTTTTAAATTTGGCTGAAAAGGTTTTGAAATAAGAAAATTCTGGATATTTATTTTGTAAAAAATTGACCCATGTAAATCTAGTGTAATCATCAACTAAGACAAATACATAGTATTTTCCTCAAATACTTCCAGTTTTTGTTGGACCGAAAACATCAATATACACTATCTATAATGCATCTGAAGTTGATACTTCAATAATTGATTTAAATCTTGACATGTGTTGCTTTCCATATAGACAAGGATCACAAACTTATGAAGAATCCAATCTATGATACCACAAATACTTAACAATTATTTTCATTGACATTTTTCATTGTTTTTTAAGGTTACAATGGAATAGTCTTTTATACCATAACAAAGATTGATCTTCCATTTCACTAAGGTAAGGTAGGCCTTGTCTCATAAGTACTTTTAAGTTAAGTGAGTATATATTCTAATACCTAAGGTTAGAGAGAAAAAAATATTCCTTATAATTTTGTACTTAACATTTATCAATTCTAAAATTAACAAGGTAAACTTCATCACATAATTGACTTTTGCTTATAAGGTTGTTATTAAGACCACTAATAAATAAAACATTTGAAATTAAATCTTTTCAATGAAGAACAATATTATCTATACCAACAATTTCTACTTGATAATTATCTATGAAAGCTAGTTTTCCTTTTTTTATCTTAATAAGATTTTCAAAGAAATTTTTCTTACCAGTCTTGTGTTAGGAACATCCACTATCCATGTACCATGTACTATCGTAGGTACTTTATTTCCTTGAAAATAAAATTTCTAGAATTTTGAAATCCAAAATTTCATGGATCAAGAATTTTTAGAATGTAAAATCATAGGTATCTGCATTTGCTTAGAAAAATGAGCTTTATGAAAACCTAAGGATTATATTTTATTCAAAGAATAGTTTTTCTCCTATTGTCCACCACTTTGACAATTGATTCAAAAAGGGGAACTTTTGTGCACAAAATAGTTATGACAAAAATTGTTTTGGAATGAGAATAACCAAATACAGAATAATTACTAAGAGGAATAAGTTGTGAATACATTTTATCAGAACCTAAATTTACATGAGTAAATTTTGAAAAAAGTTTCTTTATGGAAAATATTTCTGATTTTAGTCTGATGACTAAATTCTTATCCTCATAGTCATTAGTCAATGAATTTGAGTTAGTCGCTAAATCATTTTTCCTGGAAATAAATTTTTCAATATCATTAGAAAGATTATCCTTTTTAGAATTTAATTCCTTTAGGTTTTTGGAAACATATTCAAAATCAAGGGTTTTCTAATCAAGACCTTTTGAAAGATCTGATTGTTCTTTTTTTAAAATATAAATTCTAGAATTTTCTTTATTAAGTTTCTTATTAATCTTAGTATTTTCATTATCAAGTTACTTGGAAAACCTAGATACTTCTTCAAATTATGGTAAAGTATTATTTTCATATGAGGAAGATTATTAATCTGAAGATTTATAATATTATTCATTAGGAAAATTTTCATTTAAAGAAATATTGAAAATGATTCATAAGTATTTAGCTTAGCTATAAGACACTGTTTCATTAGAATTGATTAATTTCTTAGACTTAGCCTTGTAGTACTTCTTCTTGTTTCTTTCTAAATTCCTTTCTTTTCATTCTTTCATTTTGAGCATAGGACAATCTATTCTGATATGACTTTCCCTCTTTCATTCATAACAGGTCATTTATGAATCATTTGTTTCCTTTCAATATTTCTTCTTGTATATTTACTATAAATATTTCTTTCCCACAATATTATTCATCCTTTTAAAAAGATTGGAATGGTCATTCATTGAATGATCACTATCACTTGAATTAGATATAATAGTAGTTTTCTTCGATTTTGATCTTGTAACTCTATCAGGAGTCTTGACTTTCATCTGATTAGATGTACTAGTGAAATAAACACTTCCATTATGATTATTTTTCTTGTTTATCATTGCGTGTCTCTTCATTCTATTTTCATGTTGTAGAAGAGTCCTCAATAACTCATCAAGAGTGATGTTTGAAACTTTTCTCTTCTCGTTAATTTTTTTATGGATTCCCACTCATTGGGAATAATATCTATTATCATATCGACATGAATCTCATCATCAATTCCTTTCTCACCCATAGAATAAATGATGTTGACAATAGTCATAATACTTTATTGAACATTTCATACAGGTTCTCCAAAATGATATATAAAATCATGATATTAAGCTATGAGTATAGCTCTTTTTGTTTCAATAACCTTGGATGTTCCAAAATGAGTTACATATAATGTATTCCAGATTCTATTATCATCTTCATGAGATGTAATATGGTAATAGATATTTCTATTCATAGAACATAATAAACAATTGTGTACCTTAATGTTAATATGATAATCTAATTTTTCTTGATTGGTGAATTTTTTGATTTCCTTTTCTTCAATCTTGTAGTCTTCAATTAATATATAAAAGTTATACACACTGATATTGATTATAAAAAGTATTCATCCTATCTATCTAGTATTCATAATCAATTTCATCAAAAATTGTGGTCTGGTTGGATTTATGTTGTCTATATAACCAACGTTCATTCCTACCATTCTATAAGAAAATAAAAAAGATATTTTCTAAAAAATAAATTAGTAGAAATAGTTTATAAACAAAGAAAATAATTAATAAAAACATGAACAAATAATTTTAAGTAAGAAAAGTTGAGAAAGAAAATTTATATGTAAGTATAAGTATTTCAGAGACCTCTGATACCAATTGTATGATCAAAATGAATATGTTAAAATCTCAATTACAATTAGGCGTGAATTGTAGGTTTAAAAACATTCATTTTTATCCTTATGAAAATCCATGTTTAAAAAAGTTAAATAAGATGGATTCATAAGTACTCTTTAGTTCTTAACTAAGAAACTATCTTTCTTAGGATCTGATAAATAAACATAAGATAAGTTTAATTAGGGAAAGATTCAACCATAAAAATTATATAATCAAATTTATATGAGTATACATGTATAAGAAAGTGTAATAATGTTACACTTTATTTATTTAACAAAATATAGTGGAAATTAAACTTGTAACCAGATAGGAAAAGTATAATAAATATTTTAACCCAAAGAGAAGGATATCCAACAACCATGGATAAAGGCCCCATGATTTATATATTGAAGAAATTATGACATACCCACAATAAGATAATCCCTCGAAAAGAATATCAGAATCTATCTTGATATCCCTACAAGACCTTGATCTATATGGTGATCATAACCTCTGTCTTCCTATCCCAAGAAGCCCTCGATTGATCAAAAACAATTAGAATCGCACTAGGCAGGCATAAAAAGTTGTTCACAGCTTAAACAAGTTGTTCACAACAAACGCACAAGGCCGATCTGGCAGAGCTCTTGTAGCACGTAGGAGTTCCACACAATCATATATATTTTGAATGTTTAATTGGATGGGTATTTATATGCATAGATTCCGAAGGTTCACTTCCTCGTCCAACGGTCATATTTTTTCTTAAATCTCAAAGGAACCTTTACACGTGTCACTCAGCCAATAGTTAAAAACAGATTTTACAATATCATTTCATGTAAGAAAACATGGGAATCATTATCATACATAAGAAATAATAACATTGTTAAGAAACATTTACATGTTTTAGGAAAATTAACATGTTTAAGGTTTGATAAAATGAAATGTTACTTTAAGAAAATGAGCTAACTGTATGAAAATCATTTAATTTTATTTTTAAGATATTGAAAATTGAAGTCTAGAAAGTTTAACAATAAGATTCAAAAATAATAGAGAATCAAAGTCTGAATTATGACGTATTTTGAATCTGATTTATGGTGTATTAGGAATCTTATTTTCATATAAATAAGAGCTTGATTTCAAAATAAAGTGGGTTTTTATTTTAGTGGAAATCAGAGTCTGATTTTTGGAGAATTCAGACTGTTATTTCAGAATAAATCGGAGTCTGATTTCAGGAGAAATCAGATTCTAATTTAAGGAGAAATCGGTGCCCAATTTCAAGATAAACCAGAGTTTGATTTCATAAGAAATCAAAGTCTCATTTACGAAGTAATCCATGTCTAGTTTTAGGAGAAATAGAATTATTATTTCAGGAGAAATCATCTCTTGATTTCATAAGAAATTGGGATCCGATTTCAAGATAAATTGGTGTCTGATTTCAAGAGAAATTGAGTTTTATTTTAGGTGAAATTGGAGTCCAATTTGAGGAGAAATTGAAATATGATTTTAGAAGAAATGGGAGTTTGATTTATGAAGAAATTAGATTCTAATTTTGAAATAAATTAGATTCTGATTTCAGGATAAATCATATTCACAATTCTGGGGAAATTGGATTCACAATAAATTTAATGTTCTAAGTTATATAAGTATCTAATTTTTGACTTAATAAAAATATGGTTAGAGTATGTTTTAGAAGAGACTAGATAATACATTGTAAAACATAGGTAAATCCAAAAACTATTATTAGAGAAGGAAATTTTTCTTAAGAGAAAGTTTCTTAGAGTAAGATACTTTTTGTTAAGAAAATGTGTTTGTGATTTTCCAAACATAAATGAAGGAAAAATTCAAAAGAAAATTTATTGACTAAACATATTAAAGATACAATTAAAAAATTAGATACAAAAAGTGTGGATATGAAGTGAGAATCTCAAAGAGATATTAGAACACCTTGGGGGTACATTATTGTGCATTCAAGTATATCAACAGGGAGAACTACGTATAATTGGAAATCCATAACTATGAGAGGAATGGGATAGGTTCTACCATGCCTTGAAAAGAACCTAGTCATTCTAATATTTTTTATACTTTATGGTCATTTAGCTTGGACCATGCGAGGTTTCTTTTAAGGTCATGCACTAAATACCAATTGTGTAACTTTTATGAACCAGAAATTAGGACGAAAGGTGTTGCTAATTTTAATTCCATACTTACTAGATAGTCTCAATCTATGTTTTGTATCACCATTCCACATGGGGAAAAAACATGACAATGGTACATCAAGTACCTTAAATAGGTTATTTTAATGGGAGACCCACATCTATTCCCAAGATATGACATATCAGTGTCACTATGTATCACATAAAATGGGAATCAAGCCCCATATATTTCTAAAACATGGTGTAGTAGATGGAAAATATAAAAGGAGGAGGACCTCTCAGGTGAGGAGTAAAATAACATATAGTTTAACATCATATGATGAGGAAATGTGAGCTATGTGGTTTTAAGGTCCTGGGACTTCAACCATGAATATGAATTTGAACATCTTTTTGTGGGGATTTTTATCATTCTTTCCTTTGATGAAAACATAGCTCGATCGTTCTAACTGAAAAAACAATAACGACCCCTAAACACGCATGAATCAATCTTGGTGTAGGAAAAAATTGATGATGAATTTTTTTTCATATCATATGGTACTACATGAAAAGGGTGGAAATAAATGAGCTTGGAATGGTGTGATGATATCTATTAGAGGACACATAAATGTGGGTAAATATGGATAGATCCAATTTTATAAGGATGATCTTCTCATCTAAGATATTCTAGTTTGAATAAAATAAAAACATAAGGGGTGTTGGAATTCCATTTGAGCAGTGGTAAGGGTAAAATTGGGTAAATTACAAACTAAAGTACCTATAATAATATAGAGGTAGATGTATTGAGTAATATCATTATTGAGATTTAAAGCATGGGTTACGCTACCACACCATAGGAAATGGTTCCTCTAGGATGCATACTATGAACAAGAGGCAAGCCTATTTTGGCCAAGTATCATCATTGTAGGGGAGACCATTTGAGCATTGAGAATGATGTTGATCCATTCATAAAGAGCCACTATGTGTAGAATTTGGATGGATAATGGATCTGGGGGAACTCTGGATCTCCTTAGGTATATCACTGCACATTAAAAAATCCATGGTGGTGATAAGTGTTAAGGGATATTTGGTTTAGTATAGGTTACTAGTGGTTCAAATGTCAATCCAAGGGGAGATGTGGGGATAATAATATCATTACACTATAAAAATGGGAATGAAAAAATACAAAGTGAGTGAAATTTTATTGTTATAAAATTTCCACCAAATGAATCACCTTTTAAGGTCATGTTCTCGGGACCAAAGATCTTGTGTAATCTTAAATCAAGCAGTAAGAAGGAAGGATGTTCCTTTTAAGGACATGAAATTTGGACTAAATGTCTTGTGTATTTTAACATCATGCATCAGTGATTAATAATGTACATTTTAAGGTCATTCATGAAGGACCATGGATGTTCTGTATTTTAATGCCATGCAACATGGATGATCATATTCAATTTTAAATCATTCTAGTAGGATGTTCTCTAGTAGTTTTAGGTCATGTGGATAGGATGTTGTCCTGAATTTATATATCTTGAAACTGGGATGATGTCATAAATTATTCTATAAACAATTCTCTCATCTAGAGAGATTTCAGGCTATGATAACCTAGGGTTTAGCAACATTTTATGTATAGGAACCACATATAATGATCTCCCTTAACTATATTGGGTGTCTACCCTTAAAGGATATGGTGGAGGAGGTAGAGACATTTCCACCAAATCCCAATGGTTTTTGATTCTTAAGGATCAAGGGTGATACTACTATAATATTCATCTACCCACCCCCCAGTTTTTGTGTGGAAATTTTCTAGGCATGATTTGGTTTGTATCACATAGAACATTTCCACAGGAGTTGATGCCGGTGTCGTAGGAAGGACCTCTACAATTATTTTCCTTCATGGGGTGGACCTCCGTGATTTCTATTGATAGTTCCAGTGGTATTCATATTTCACCAAACACACATGGAATTATATTTGGGTCTTGATCCTAGTAAAACAAAGACACCTCTCTGTTCATTATTTAGGATGATAGGGAGTGTTCAGTTTTTTATAGGGGCCATAGGAGTAATAGTAGTGATACATCTTGGAGAAGGTGTTATTGATTCCCCTAGTGTGGAAACTTTTATATAGAAAATTGACATAAGTATGTATGTTGACCTACCCTCAACATGTATTTGGTTCCCTCAGTGGGTGTCCCCCTGTGAAATCTCGACTAGAATAGGCACCAATGTGAGGACATCAGCTAAAGGTTATCTTGTTCCATATATTCAAGGGAAAATATGTATTCCCACATATAATGGTAGATGGGGTACTAGTGCCTCTCTACCACATAATATTTTTTAATGAATTAGGGTGAGGTCACCCATGATCCATGGAATCGTATCTCACTAAATGGATGGGTGAGGGAGAACATGAGTGGTTGATGATTAACTTTCGGAATGGATCAGGTGAGGGATCCTAGAAGTCATGTATGATAATATCTTTTTATAGATAGGGTGAGGGTTCCTAGGAGATATTGATGAAAATATCACTGAAAGGATAGGGAAAGAGGCTCCCAAGATCCATGGAATCCTATCACAGAGGCATCTTGTGAAGCAGGACAGGTGACATACCACCAACACTAGAACCATGGTGCCAGGACCGAAGGAAACTGAGAAGGGATATGATCAACTTACCCCCAGTGATGACATTGTGGTACCTGGACTAGAGTAACCAGATAAGGGATATAATGGACCATACCTTGGTGTTGGGTTTAGAGGCCCTATGTTGTCAGTGCTTCTGGGTGTTTTAAACCTACTTTGGGGACTACCATGTGGTAGTGGGAGCTTCCATAGTATGAATTTCAAAATCCTCTTTGGTGTAGTATGCGTTTCAAGTACATTTTGGGGAAAGTATCCCAAGTTGGTTTGTAGTGGTAATGAGAGGGATTTACCCCTATTTTTGACTATCATAAGAGGTTTTTACATGGAACTATATATTCTAAGTCTGCACATGCCCAATATTACTCATACTCTCACTATAAATAGATAGTGGATTTTCTCTAATGATTCCTAGATTTTTATGTCCCTAAAATTTTTTATTTTATCACATTTTAAAGATAATAGATTCACATCAGGTGAACCATTATATTTTCAAACACTTCCACCATGTAATGATTTTAAACTTGTGGGGTACAAATCCATAGTCTAGTCATGGATTATTTCCCCTTGTATTCCCTCTTTAAAAATTAAAGTGGTCTCCACCATTTTAGTTAGTGGTGTATGATCCTTAGTCCAAACAGGATAATAGGATGTCAACTCTTCCTTCTATAGATTCCTCCCTATATTTTTTTGCCTATTATGGGTCTCACTCTTTGATATAATATATATTCATGAAACTCATTACCATCTCTATATTCCCATGGAAATTGGTTAATTATATATTTTTCTACCATGAGAGGGATGATAATTATGGTTGGAGCTAATGAGGATGTTGGGTATCTTTTTAATCTCTAAAATTCTTCCTAATTTATGCTAGATAGGGTGTCTTATACTTGTGTAAATAAGAATATTATGAAAAAAACCAATCCCTATCATGATCATCATAATGAAATTTATGTTCAATGTGTAAGGAATCTAGGGACCATCACCTAAGTTATCTTATTCTTGTTACACAAGCAAGATAAATTCATTATGTGAGGAATCTGTCATTCAATATTCTAGACAAATTATTCACATCATATAAATCTTCCTAGGATCAAATCCAAAGGAATTTCATGCTCATCACATAAGGAATCATTTGTTTTTTATATAGGGTAAGGTTAAATTTTAACATCATATTTTGAGGATGTTTCCATATATTTTAACATCCTGATACTACTACATTATGCTACATAGTTTAATGTTATACAGAGTGGATGATGTGGGGGGGTTATGCATTAAGATGCCCATTCCTTATTCCTAATATGATACCATGAAGAAATATAAACCTTTTTAGGGGTCAGGGAATATTATGGGGGATTAAATATAAGGAGGATACTGATGGGGGATTCATAGGATTAGTAGGGATAGGTTTGGGGAGTTCACACTCAGGATTCCTATTATTTCGTTCTTGTGTTAGGCTATGGGGGAATCTCGACCCACTAATGGTTCAGGGAATATAATTGGGTATTACACAAGGGGGGAGGCCTATAGGGATAATTGAAAGTATCGAGGATTGATCTATGTATTGTTGACTAGGGTTTACCATTATTTCTTCCTCATGTCAGTCTATAAGTTCATCTCAACATGCTGATGGGTTTGGGAACATGATTAGAGATTATGCTTTAGGAGGAGGCATGTTAAGGATTCTTGTGTGTGACACCGTGATATTTTTAGGATATATTATTTTGAATTTCTTTTATTTCTTGTGTTGATATATTTACCAATATTAGCTTCTACTATATGTAAAATTGTATTAGCCTGTGGTATACACAACACTATTCTTAGCTTGTGTTACACGCAAGATAAACCTTCCTTGAGAGCTTGTGTAGTATGTCAAATTGAGTTTCACTAAGCTATGATATATTGCCAAAATATTATTATGGGATATAAAATATCCATTATTATTAGTTTTAACCACGTTTTGAATTTTATATGTATCTTCTAGACATGATATAATAACAAGTTCATTTTGCCAAATAAAAGATATATTTTTTAAAAAATTACTTTTTGCTACCATTTGATGGCACACCCATTATAAATCTAGTTTTTAAAAATTTTATATATTATATTTGAAAAAATAAAATTTATTTGGAAGTTGGATATAAAAATTTACTTATTTTATGTTTTTGGCGTTTTTCTGATAAAATTCATACTGTAATAAATAGTGAAAAATACTGCATTTTAATTCAAAACTGCATTTTCATCTAATTTATTAATATAGTTAGATTATATTTTTAGTTGGTTTTTAAGATTAATAGTATTATATTTATATCCTTTAATACAATTTCTTTCATTGGAAGTAATTTTACTTTTAAATTGGACTTAAACACATTCCAATCTTTTGATAGTTATTACTTCTTAAAAACCTGCTTTTTGGTTTTGATAATGAGAATTAATTTTAAATTAATTAATAAAACATTTATGTTTTGAATTTAGAAAAATGGATTCCATATTTGGAATTATAAGGTTAAAATTTTTTAAATAGGTAACTTTTATTTTTTGAAATTATGGATAGTAACTTCAGTAAATATTTTATTTACCACGGTTAGATGGTAAATCTGTTAAATAATGGTAAAAAATAACATTATAATAATATTAAAAAAAACCTAACACATATCCTAATACTATTGGATAAGATATTTCAGACCATGGGAATACTTCGGTCTATTTGGTGACATAATAGAACCACTTGGATGTGAAAATGACATTTTATTAGAATTAATTTAAAGTAAAGAGAAATATGACAAAAACTTGTATCTTTATAATAAATAAATTTCAATATGGGGTTATACATAAGATAAATTTGACTATAAATATTCATTGGAAAGATATAAATATCTCCTATGTCATGGTATTTTATTTATAATTTTTAGAAACCAAATAAATAAATTTTTATATGACACGGTGACGTAGTATTGAATACCTTATTAATGAATTATTTAAATTAATGAGATTATAAATATTAAAATAAATTTATTTTGATATTTTTTATTCTATCCACGTATTATATGTATTCTTATGAATTATTATATTTTAATTAATAATTTTTTTTCGAAATAAACAAGTTTTTAGGGATTTTTAAAAATACGTGATATGAATATTATAAAAATTAACATAAATGAGATTTTAAAACAAATACGATTTTATTAAATGATATAATAGTCCTAAAAAACTACGATTCAGAAAAATTAATTAGAAAATGTTTAAAATGTCATTAATTAACCACTTGAGGTTCAATTAGAATTTTATAATAAATATATTAACCATATAGTATGAATATACAAGAAGACATGGTAAGAGAAAAATTAGTTAACAAAGGGTTAAAACTAAAATATAATGTTAAATTTGAGACTTAAACTTGTCTAAAACCTATTTGTGGAGATTATTTAGAACAATAATTATATTATATTATAATTAAATGATTTTTGTATATTTTGAAACCGAAAATAATTTTATAATAAAATAATATTTCAATTCTTTCCTGAAGTGCCCCTCATCCTCTCTTATAAAAAAGGAATCTTCCCCTACATTTACTCACACAACCTTGAGACTTTTATCTTGAAAAAACCCAGCCAAATTATCCTATAAACATTTTTAGTTAACTTCTTTAGGTATTGGTTTTCCAAAAAGTCCATCCCTAGTATCCCTAAGAAGAGATCCAAAGGAAGTCCAATGAAGAAGAGGTAATGTCTTTACTAATTCAATTCAATTTATATTCTTTTTATACTTCATCTTACTTTGTTTATTATATAATAAAGTAATAAATACATTATATTAAACATTTTGATATGTTTTTATAATTATGGGACAACATTATACCTCCTTTTATCCATCCTATGAATAACAATATCATCAAGCATGTGTACGTACGACTTACCATATCCACAATGTGGTGTAATTTTTTATTCAAAAAATAATTCATTAAGATGGTTAAAATGATTATTATAATGGATTTAAATAATTAATATAACATTATAATGATTCTATATAATTAATATATGATTCAATTACATACTAGTTAACCATCATGTTATTGATACTGTCACTCGTGCGTGCGTATGGCCTACTGTCTCCACAACATGATGAGATTCATTCTCCACGTTAACAACTCAGGAATGATTATAAAATTTATATGATGATTTAAAATAATAATTATTAACTTAATTTCATGAATAAAATACATCCTATTCATAAAAAACATTACTTACACACAAAAAACAAGAATGGTAAAACGAAGCAGTTTACACCCAAAATAATGGTAATATTGAAATACTATTTACAAAATGATATAATAGGATTATATATGATATTATAAATATGGATATGGTCCTAGTATAATTTAATAACAAGGTTTAACTGTTATACAGGATCTGACCACACCCTTGACTAACAAAAAGTACAAGGTAAGGGATAAATTTTCCAATGTCATTTTTATTCGAGATTGTTTATTCATAAGTGTTTACTGCGGATATATTTATCATCAATTTCCGTGTTTTATAAAAAAATTCATACATTGTTTAATATTATTAAATTTATATTTATATTTATTTTTATCACTTTTTGACTTTTACTACATGGTATGGAAGGAATCTTTCTTTTGTTTACCATACGAGGTACTTTTTGAATTTTCCGGTAAAAGTACAAGGAGAATGCTTTTCAACTTATACAGCATGAATGAGTTTTTACATATTTAAAACACCTTATTTCCATGAAGATTACTCTACAAGTTTACATGTTTATTTTCAAATAAATTATTTTCTTTTAAAATTGCATGACATTTTGAGAAAATAAAACATTTTTAAAAAGAAATGTTATTTTCCTCAAGAAGTAAGTTCAAGTGTTTTATCAAAATTATTTTCCATCTAAGATAACATAGGGTTATGTTTATATCCCTATTATTAAACTGATATTATTGATTTTATGATGGATATAAATTTATGAAATATATTTATTTTATATGGATTTTAATGTAATGATGTTTAAGAAAACCATTTTATTTCATGGTTTATGTTATGATGAATTATTTATGTTTTTTTTGGAACATGTAAGAATGATTTCATTATGAGATGGGTGGGACCTATATCTCCCTCCAATGCATTTTATAAATATTTATATATCATGAGATAGACATGAATGGAACAAAAAGTAAATTTGGTTCAGTAATACATGGCTAAAATGACAAGTACACCTGGTTCAGTGATGGACTTTTGCACTATGATGGTCTTAGTAGCAATGTCTTTGCAAATATAGAAATCATATTATGTGCATATTTTTTCTATAATTACATGTTTTATTCTAGCACTATTATATCATGGTTAATGTTCCTTTATGACCTTTTCCTTATGCATTTCTAAGATTTATTTCATGGCTCAATATTTTTGTATTTAAACATTATGTTCATGTTTTTACGATCAAGTGTTTATGGTTTGTTTTATGTTCTCTATGTTTAACCATAATGAGAATTTTAGCTCACCCTTTTTATGATTTCTTTTCCCCATTATATAAAGAAGGTTTTTAGGTAGGAAAACAAAAGGGGAAGATCTTTATGGGATATATTGAAGATCTTTCACCAAGTTATAAGATTATGTTCTGAGTTTTCAAAGACACTAAACTAATAAGGTATTTGGGAATATATTTCTATAATGTATTAAGTATTCCGCAAAGGAAATGTAATGTCAATGTATATCAAGCTTGGGTCGTTAGAGTTGGTATCATAGTGAAGGTTATTCAACCTTTGGAAACTACGATTTAAAACATTAGTGAGATCCCTAGAGATATTTATAAGGTATGTTTAGAGATGTCCCTAGGTTAAGTAAAACTACAGGTTATGGTCCAATAATTATGATAACAATCATGAATAACATAGGATTAAACCTATGATGTTAGATATTTAAATTACATCCCCTTGATTATGTTGTTTTCCACGTTTGATTTTTGCATCTCACACTATTCTTTTTTGGATTTTGGAAGATGGATAGAACCTAAAGAAACTGTGTTCATGATCAGTGTATTGGGAAATGAAATGATTGACCTCCTGAAAAAATAAATGTTATGGGAGATGGAATGGAAAATCTAATTGTTATTCTTACACAAGATATGAATCATTCTGGACTTCCAAATGAGTATATAAGTGAACAATATTCTATCTAGTCCTTCATGAGGCAACATCCACCTGCTTTCAGTGGGTCTTCTGATCCACTTATTGCTGAAAAAAGGATCAGTACCATTGAAAATATATTTTCCATCTTTCACTTTTTGGAACATGAATTTTTTTTTGGTTTTCTATCATTTAGAATGTGAAGCAGACCAGTGGTGGACACTAATTAAGAATGCAAGGCAGCAATATGAAATTGAATCCATGGAATTGGATGAGTTCAAGAACATGTTTTTCAATAAGTAATTCTCTTGTATTCTTGAAACAAATATGGAAAATAAGTTCCTTGAGATTAAGAAAAAGGATGGTGAATTTTTTGGTACATATGAGGAGAATTTTACAAGACTTTCAAGGTATTATTTTGGATTTATCATCCAGCCTAAAAGTAAAGTTGATCGATTCTTAAGTGGCTTAAAACAAGTCTTCAAAGTGAATTGTCTTTAAGATACTTCAGTACCTTTAAATATATTGTGAATTTTACTATCAAGGTAGGACTAGAAGTTTGTGTTACATATCCATCTCAGGGTTTTGACAAGAAAAGAAAGATGGATTTCAAGTAAAAATATCAAAATAATGGTGAAAAGAAGACGAATGTTTTCTTATGCTCAATGTGTGGAAATAAGCATGGTGAATATTGTCTTAAAGGGACTAGCCAATTTTTCTAGTGTGGAAAATAAGGTAATCGAGCAGTTGAGTGATTAAGTAATGGGAAATTTTTTTCTAATGATGTTAATAGAGAAAATTCTATAGAGAAACAAACACTTCAATGATATAAGTGAGAGGAGATAGGGAATTATGCTAACCAATTCCCAAATACAAGTGTTAATGATGATTTATGTTAGTATCCTCTTAAGGAAAAAGACAAAGGGAAGTCACATGCGATCATTATTGGTGATGTTGAGTATGAAAATGATGTGGTGGAATGATTATGTGATTATGTAATGGGATTCCATAATAGTTTTATGGAATCTCATTTATAGTATTATGGAATATTGGAATATCAATGTATTAGTCTATTGTGGTTTTCCATAATTATATGGTACCAATAACCATGTAAAGTGATTTAAATATTTTTTAAAGTAATAATGAGATAATGAGATGTTTGATAATATTAATGATCTCATGAATGATATAAGGAAAAAGTGATATCAAGTTTTTAGTATATAAAATTTTCTATATTTTTTTATTGTGGAAAGATTTATTTTTTACAAAATACAAGTTTTCACTAAGTTTCTATGGTAATTCATGTTATTATCATGTTTCAAGAAAATAAATGTTTAATGTATTCACATGTTTGGAATCTGACAACCAAGAACTACCAAATGAGATATGGGAGAAAAATGTTAAATCAATTTAGTCAACTTCTTTCTAGGGTTTTATATTTTTAGTTTTTTGAAGGATTCTAATGTTATCTATTTATGTATAGAATACGTTATATTTTAGTATTAATTTTATTAGATAAATGTGTTATCTCACAATAGGTGGACTTATGCATATTCGGTAACCTGTTCTAACCTTTTTTCTAAGATAGATATAATAACCTATCATTCTATCGTAGGATCTGCTAACACTTCAAGAATGAAAATTTAAACATTATTTCTCTAAATAAGGGATGAAGTGGAAATTTTTCATGTAATAATAAATATTACTCAAATCCTGTAAATATTTCTTCTCATGCAAAGATTATTCAACATTGGGAAAAGGATATTGAAAACCAAAAATTTTATCCTAGTACCTTATTATCCTATGAATCAAATGGTCCCTTAAATAATCATAGATTTATGGATTTCTGGTAGTTAACATTCTCTAAAACATATTCTCTATCACTATCCATCAGAACTTGAGGGTTATATTTCTCTCCCATATCCATGTTTTCACTTCCCACTTATTTTCTCTTATGTAGAAACCCAATGATGATTTACTTTGGGTAACCATTATAATCATAACATTTCTTTTAAAATAAATTTGTATTATTCCTTTTTATGATGTGGGTTTCCATAAAAAAACTTTCTATTAGTAAACCATTTTTAACCCCAATGAATTTCGATGATGAAATTCATTTTAAAGGGGGTAGAATGTAACACCTCTAGATTTTATGGGATAAATTTTTTTATTTTCTTTGATTTCTTGTATTGTACGCTACACCAATAATATCTTGGACTATATGAAACACTGTATTAGATTTTAGTATATAAAACATTATTCTTGGCTTATGTTACTCAAAAGAGTGACCTTACTCGATAGCTTGCATTTTACACCATATCTAGTTTTACTAAAAAACAATATATTGGTAAAATATTATTATATGATATAAACTATCATTTATGAATATTAAAAACCACATTTTTAATTTTATTTGTATTTTATAAACATGATATAAGAACAAGTTCGTTTTTTAGATAAAAGAAGTATTTTTCAAAAAAAAATATAGTTTTGTCGCCTTTTGATGGCACACCCAGTTTAAATCTTGTTTTTAACACTTTTATATATTATATTTGAAAAAAAACATATTATTTAGAATCAAGACATAAAAATATATTTTTTTTAATTTTTTTGTATTTTTCAAATAAAATTCTTATTTTAATGAGTATTGAAAAATACTGCATTTTAATTCCAAACTGTCTTTTCATCTAATTTATTTATATATTTAGATTATATTATTTTTTGGTTTTATAGTGTAATTTGATTATTTTTTTATAATTTAATCCAATTTTGTTCATTGTATGTAATTTCACTTTTAAATTGGACTTAAACACGTGGTAATATTTTAATAGTTATTACTTCTTAAAAACCCACTTTTTTAGTTTTGACAATGGGAATTAATTTTAAATTAATTATGGAAACTTCTATGTTTTGAATTTGGAAAAATGGATTCCATATTTGTAATCATAAGGTTCAATTTGTTTAAATATGTACCTTTTATTTTTGAACATTATGAATAATAACATCAGTAAATATTATATTTACCTTGGTTTAAGGGTAAATCTAGTAAATAAGGGTAAAAAATAATATTAAAATAATATTAAACTACCATAACACATGTCCTAATCCTGTTTTATGAGATCTTTCCAACCATGGGAATCCTTGGGTCTATTTTTGGACCCCATGGAACCATATGGATTTAAAAATGAAATTTTGTAATAATTACATTAAAGTAAAGAGAAATATGAAAACAAAACATGTATATTCTTAAATAAAAATTTAATATGGGGTTATACATAAGATAAATTCAACTATAAATATTCATTTTAAATATAAATACATCATGGTATTTTATATATAATTTTTAAACACCAAATAAATAAATTTATTTATGAACCAATGATGATGTACTGATTGCCTTATTAATGAATGATTTAAACAAATGAGATTATAAATATTAAAAGAAATTTATTTTGAAACTTTTTATACCATACAATAATTTTATATATGATTATGACTTGTTATAGTTTAATTAATGAAGTTTCTTTGAAAGAATAAAATTTTTATGGATTTTTAAAAAGTCATTATATGAATATTATAAAAAATGACATAAATAAGTTTTTAAAAAAAGTACTATATTATTATATGATAAAATAGTTCTAAAAATAAAAGATTCAGCCAAATGACATATATAATATTTAATATTTCATTAATTAACAACTTTAGGTTCTATTGTCATTTTATATAACTATATTAACAATATAGTATGAATATACAAGAAGACATGGTAAGAGTTAAATTAGTTAACTAAGGGTTGAAGCTAAAAGAAAAGGTTAAATTTGAGACCTAAACTTGTCTAAAACCTTTTGGTTGAGAGGATTTATAAAATTCCTCATCTTATATTTTAATTAAATGAGTTGTGTGGATTTTCAAAACTAAAATTATTTTATAATAAAATAATATTTCAATACCTTCTTAAAGTGACCCTCCTCCTCTCTTATAAAAATGCATATCATCCCACATTTCCTCACACCACCTTATTCCTTATAGCTCGACCAACCCCTGAAAATTTATCCTATAAAAATTCTTAGTTAACTTTTAGGGGTCCTGGTTTTCCAAAAATTTCTTCCCTATGTTCCCTAAGAAGAGATCCAAAGGAAGTCCAATGAAGATGAGGTAATTGCTTTACCAATTCAATACAATTTATTTTCTTCTTATACTTCCTATTTCTATTTTGAATCCATAATAAAGTAATTAATTTAGTATATTATACATTATGATATGTTATTATAATTATGGGACAACCTTATACCTTCTTTTATCCATCCTATGAATAACAATATCACCATGTGTGTGTGCGTACAACGTACCATCTCCACGTTGTGGTGTAATTTTTTATTCAAAAAATGCTTTATTAGGATGGGTATAATGATGAGTATAATGGATTTAAATAATTAATATAACCTGATAATTATTTTTTATAATTAATATAATATCCAATTACATACCAGTGAACCGTCAAGAGAATGATATTGTTGCTCGTACGTACATACGGCCTACTATCTCCACGACGCAGTGAGATTTGTTTTCCATGTTAAAAATTAAAGAATGATTATAAAATTTATATTATGAGTGAAAATAATAGTTATGAACTTAATTTCATGAATAAAATACAACCAATTCATAAAAAACATGACTTACATGGGAAAATAGGAATGGGAAAACGAAGCAGTTTACACCTAAAATAATGGTAATATTGAAATACATTAAGGAAAATGATATAATAGGATCATATATGATACAAAAAATAGAGATATGGTACTAGTATAATTTAATAACATAATTTAACCATTATAATGGAGCTTAACACACCCTTGACTAA
Organism: Viscum album; assembly: GCA_963277665.1. Classification (NCBI taxonomy): domain Eukaryota; kingdom Viridiplantae; phylum Streptophyta; class Magnoliopsida; order Santalales; family Viscaceae; genus Viscum; species Viscum album. The sequence continues at coordinate 391,892,276 of OY728151.1, read as the reverse complement.
TGAAAAGTACATGGTAAGGGATAACTTTTAAAATCCCATTTTTTTCTAAGATTGTTTATTCATAAGTGTTTACTGGGGATATATTTATCATCCAAGTTCTTGTTTTCTAAAAATGTTTTCATAAATTTTTTAATATTATTCTATGTTTATTTAGAGTCATTTTTACCCCTTTTTTACTTTTACTGTGTGGTATGAAAGGAATGTTTTTTTTTACTATATGAGGTACTTTTTTACTTTTACGTCAAAAGTATGAGGAGAATGTTTTTTTAACTTATACGGCATGAATGAGTTTTTATATCTTCATAACACCTTATTTACATGAATCTTCTTATAAAAATCTAAAAGTTTATTTTCAAATAAATTCTTTTCAGTCAAAATTTCATGACATTTTGAGAAAAGAAAACATTTTTAAAAAAGAAAGGATACTTTCCTCAAGAATTTCATGTGTTTTATCAAAATTATTTTCCATATAAGATTACATAGTGTTATGTTTATATCCATATTATTTCATTTATTTTATTATATTTATGATGGATTTATTTTTATGAAATACATTTATATATATGTATCTTGATGGAATGATGTTTAAGAAACCCATTTTATTTCATGGGTTATGTTATGATGAATTATTTATGTTTTTGTGGCATATGTAAGAATTATTTCATTATGAGATGTGTGGGACCTATATCTTCCTCCAATGCATTGGGTAAATATTTATATCTCATGAGATAGATATTAATGGAAATACAAGAAAATATAAATCACTGATACATGGCTGGAACTACAAGTAATCATAGTTCATACATGGACTTTAACCACTATGATGGTCTTGGAATCAATGACTTGGATACTATAGAAATAATATTATATGGATATTTGTCTTCCACAATTACATGTTTTATTCCAATGCTATTCTATCATGGTTAATATTCCTTTATGGTCTACACCTTACGTACTGCCATGATTTATTTCATGAATCAATATTTTGGTGTTTAAACTTCATGTTCATGTTTTTACATTCAAATGTTTATGGTTTTTTTTATGTTTTCCATGTTTACCCTTACTATGCATTTGAGCTCACACTTTTTATGTTTTATTTTTCCAATGACATAACGAAAATTTTAGGTAGGAAAATAAAATGGGGAGATATTTATAAGAGATGTTTAAGATCTTTCACCAAGATAGAAGATTATGTTCTGAGTTTCCAAAGACACTAAACTAATATAGTCTTTGGGAATATATTTGTGTAATGTATTAATTATTTTGCAAAGTAAATGTAATTCCCATTTATGTCAAGGATGGGTTATTATATTTTGTGTAGAGTGTATATATGTTGGTATTTCACACTATGGATACCCATTCTTTTTTCCTCATGTCTGGTCATGAGGGCATCTCAACCCACTGATGTGTCAGGGAATAATATTGTATCTTACACCTAAAGATGTGTCTCATGGGAAGGCAACATGGAGTTCATCAACATAAATAGAGGGAAAATGTTTTTTAATTTGGGATCCATCTTATTAGGGTATTCTTATGTATCCATATAAAGGGAATCAAAACCCATGTGGTTCAGTACCACTTGGTTAGACACATCGTACCATTTATGGTCATGGGACAAGGACCATTGTAAATAATTTTAAGGTTGCACAACCTTAACTGAAAGAATTTCCATTTATGTTCATGCATCTAGGACCCCTTTACTAAATTTTTTATAGTAATATATTGGGGATTAAGGGGTTGTCTCATAATTATCGTTTTAGGCATCATATACTACATATATAAGGAATCATGTACATTTCACATGAGGCATCCTATTCTTGTCCCATAGCGTATTCAACAATTTAATTTCATGTGGTGAGGACTAGTAGACATAAGTATCCTAATAACTTCTAGTGTGTGACTTCTACTAAATTATCCCTTTCTATTTTAACCTACCATATGAGTCATGTGAGGAAATTTTCTAAATACCTTTGATAGTATTTCAACTCAATATATTCGACAAAACCAACTGATGTATCATGACTCATGGTGCAAGAAATGGCCCAAGAGGAGTATCTTGAAACAATGAGTTTGAGGGAGTGAAAATGATTACCTCCAATCATTGTATTATATGGGGTGGATATTGGGTTTATAAATGTATCAATTGAAATATTCCTTTATCCAACATGAAAATCCTATGGTTAGACCCTCGGTTTTTCATTAGGATTGGTGATGATAGTGAAGGGACTTGGATAGAGTCCCAAGACCACAACCCAACACTAATTCTAATTTGGGTTGTAGGGGTACATCCCTCAATGTTATGGACTAGGGGGAGATAACATAGTAAACATGGGTGAAGGTTTTCACACAAAGTGGGTTTTTCCTGATGCTTAACTTTTACAAAAGTGTGTGTGGAAATGACGGACCCAAATGGATATGGAAAACACTATTTTGTGAATCTATGGAGTTTTTTTTGAATATTTTAATTTTGTGAGCCATGTTGAGCTTATAAGAATAGTGTTATTTAGGGATGAAAGTTTCATGAAACATCTTAAAACATTCAAAAATATATTCAAGGGCTCGTGTGAGGTAATTCACAAAATTTTATTCCATGGGTAGAATGGATTACCCGAATTTATAAAACTCTTTAGAGTTTCATGAATTGAGAACATGATGTTAAAGAACCATGGGTCCCCCATCCCATGATGGTGAATTGAAGGAGAATTTATATGCACCAAATCCATATAAAGATACATCTTTCAAAGGATTGCTGACTTCTATAAAGTCATATTTTTTAGCAATTTTACTTCTATTTCTGAAATTTTTGAGTTTTGTGAAATTCTAGACATTATTCTTAAATTGCATAGAATTTCTATTTTTTGGAGGTCTAACTTAAAAAATCCATAACCATTGATCAGTATTTCCCTTTTGGATCCATTACAAGTTAAATCAAAGCCTATAAAGTGAACTACTTTTCTATCGTAGGATCATCATAATTTGGTCAGTAATTGAATAATTGTTTTGTTCTAACATAGATTATCATTGAGTTAATAATCATAGGATGTATCCTAGTGAATATAAACCATGTAAAAAAATTCATTTTGTTTTATTATCTTTTAATTTTATGGGGAAGAGAGTTTTGTTTTAACTAATCATGAAACAAGGTTTTTGGTAGGGGATAATTTGAATTGGTATACCCTAATTCACTCACACCTATTAGGGAAACATTTATTTAAGGGACCAATAAGTGATATAAAAATTGAAGGTTTATGTATAACATTGATATTATATATTACACACAATTTCTAAGGGGTTTTCACTATTTTTATTTTAAAGCAATGATTTTGAATGAAAAAAATTGATCTTTAATAGACATAATTTCTAACTATATACGAATAAAATAAAGAACTACTTATAATCACCCTACATATATGTGGACCTGACTATCATTCATAAAAAAATAAAAAATAGAAATGTTACCACTCATGGAAATTTATCACAAGTAGTTTGATATAAATTCCAAAATAATTAATTCTCTAGGGGAATTTTTTTACAATGTAATCTAAATGAAGGTGATGCTATGTGAATACTTATATATATATATATATATATATATATATATTTGTTTGTGTGAGAAAATTTAATGAATGTATATATAATGGGATCAAAATAAATAATGAAACATTACAATTATTTTGGAATAATTATGGGGATACACCTAAATAAATTCATTAATGTGTACTTTGATAATATGAATTTGATTATAGAGGACTCAATTAGACTTGGTGAAGCCCTTAAATTTGTCATAATTATAAAGTAGACTATGTGAACATTTCCATTTTATTTCAACATAAAGGAATAATAAACTATATAAATGGATCAAAATACCATCTAATTTGATGATTTGTATAGTATACATATTATCTATATGATGATAAAAATGAAGATATCCTCGTAAAAAATATCTTGAGAATTAGAATTTAAGATAGTAAAAAATAGCATTATTGAAGATGTTCTGGAAGGAAAATAAATTGCAAGGTAATATTATTACTTTCCTTAAATCTAAAAATAGCAAAGAAAAATTCAAAATGAAGCTTCCATTAACTTATATTATATATGTAAAGGATGGGAAACATGCTGATAAGTTTTCCAAAATGTTTTTTTATGTTGAATAAGATTTAAAGATCATAAAAAAATTTAGATATATAAAAGAAATAAATTTATCATATAAAAAAATTTAAGAAGAAAAAACTACTTTCGAAGGTGGGTAATATCTCAGGGGAATTATAAGTGGATGAAATTAAGGATTGAAAATTCCTTAAAGGACAATTTCATATTATTGTCAGTGAAAAATCATAAAATAATTATAATTGTTTAAATATATTATAAAATTTATTTAATATCCTTTTTTAAGTCCTATAACTAACATATATTCATAATACTAAATAATAGAACAAAACTAATTTGTGATGATCAAAAAAATTCCAAAATAATACTATTATCATTAACATATTAACTAATGAATCACCCCCATATATGGGAACAAAGTAATATATGGGAAAATTTAATATTATTTATGTTAATTAATAATATAATATTTTAATTCTAAATAACTATTCTCATTTTACATGATTTTCCATACACATATACAAGTGAGCCAATTATGAAAATCAGTGAATCAAACACTCCCAAATGATGAAATTGTATCTTATAACTCATCAAAAAGGTCATAAATGAACATAAAAAATTATGATAAATAAAATAAATGTAGAAAAGGTTATGAATTAAATAATTAATGTATTTAGTTTGATTATCAATTACATTATGTACATGTACCAAAAACATTTAGACATATGGTAATGGATTATTTTCAAACCTCCATTTTTTCCATTTGGTTAAAATTTATCTTTCATTACCATAATTTAATTTTTTAATTATTCTTATTTACTCATCATAAATTATGTGTGTATGTTCCAATAATATTTTCCTATCTCAATTCTTATATCTTTGATGGGGTAATACATATTTAATAAGGATCCCTTCTCAATTATTCCTGATAAGCAGGATTGATTAAATGGTACTTCCCATTTTGTTACACATTTTCAAGTATTATTCCTGATATGTTTTAATCCACTATTATTATTCTATGATAAATAATTTTATCATAAAAATATATATTGGTTCATTTCATCTTTTAAATGAATGATTATTCCTTTTTTGCTTTAAATACTCTTTAATATCTCCCTTAAACCACACTAAAATGTCTCATTTATAATGTTTCCTAAACACTATTTTTACATGTTTTCATTTCCTTTTGACATAAATTATCATGTTTTATTCCTATTTTTTCTTATTAATATCCATGTATTATTTAAATACACTATTTAGTGGACACCTTTATGATACACACATATGTTATGCCTTATGACATGATTACGATGCCCATTCCTTTCCATGGTGAACACTTATGTTTATCCCTTGCGTTTGATTCTTTATGTGGAATACATATGAATGAAAATGTTATGATGGTTGTACCCATATATCACTCCAATTCATTTTTCAATGTTTAAAATTATGAGAAGTCATGTTGGGATAGGGAGTAAACCTAATTCCTTTATGGGACATAGTCCTCCATGTGGAATGGTCTTGGGAGTAATCTTTGACTCACAATTCTCCTAGTGAAATTGTCTTAGAAAATAAAATTTACTCATGATTATCTCTTATTTTATGTTGTTTCTACATTCCTATAATTCCATGATTGCATGATCTCGAGTTCTACATGTTATTCTTCCATATGTTTATTCATGTTCCTTTAATTTTTATGTCACCATGTTATGCCTTTTAAACCATGTTCTATGATATATTAATGTATTTATTCCCTTATTGGGAATTTTATCTCATCTATTTTTTTTTGTATTCCTCGAGTTATCCTATGCGGATGTAAGGCCTCAAAGGAATTTAGGATCTCATTATAATGATTAAATAAAATATAATTTTATTTTGGTTTCATAGTGTTTAATTATGTACCTAATCTACCAAAGATTCTAGAATTCATGATACATGGATTTTATTTTATTTTTAGTTATGCTTAAAATCATGTAATAATATGTGAAAAAACGCTAGGGTTTCTATAGTGATTCCACAAGAAGAGGGGAATATATTTTAGTGTTGTATTTGTCGACCATTATACACAGTTTATGGTCATGATGCTTAAACCAAAGGGGGTTGATTCCAATTTATGGTTATGGTCCATGGACCATAAGGTTTCTACCAATATAAGGTCATTGGTCTTGGACTAGAAGAATATTTACAGGTTAAGGTAATGGATCTTGACCAAATGGGATGTGTTCATGAAAAGTTCATGTGGTCGGAAAAATAATATGAATAAATTGATAGTGGGGCGACAAGGAGGCCCTACACAAAAAAACGTCTCCAGGATGACTTTCACATAGTTTAATATCATGATTATTATATAAAAAGGTGTAATTTTCAATATGGTAATTTTTTTATCTCAATCATGTTGTGGTGAAACCAAAAACAGTCCTAATCTCATGTGATCCATGCTCAATGTTGAAAAAAGGAATGGTGTGAGATCTTCCAAGTCACATGATAGTCCCTAATGTGAGAAAATATAATCTATCTTGGGAAGGTTCCTATAACACAAACTTTCTTAGTCAACATGTGAAGATACATGAATATTTAACACTTATGTTGTTAATAATCCACCAGAATAGAAGTGTGTGGATAGGAAGTAAATCATGATTTCTAATATCTGAACCAAAAAAGGGTGTGATGAGCTGATGAGGATGACTACTGATAATGAATAAAACATATGTCCCACAATCACATCATTAATTATGGAGTGATAAAATGTAAAATCATCCATTAACCATGTTGGAAACATGGGTAATATCCCTTATCATTAGAATACCTTTGAGGAATGCACCCTATATGGGAGGTGAGCCTATGTTGGCTATGTTCCATTACCATTGGTGAGACTAATAGAATATAGAGGATAATGAGGCTCTAATTTAAGGAATGATCAAAGTGTAAAGGGGAACATGAGGGGATATTCAGGGAGAGTTCAAAACTTTATAAGATATGTCATTGTGTGTTTGGGAACATTGAATGGGAATATCAGTGATTGAGGGTCAAATATACTTTTGATGATAAATATCTAAAGTAGGTCACTAGTTGGGATTATCCCAAGATACAATATTTTAGAATCTATACATATCTTATGAGATTGGGAATCAGTCCATACATAGTTCTAGAAAGTGCTACGGTAGATGAATGGCACTAAAAAGGGATGTCCTCTCAGACGAGGGCAAGAGCATCGAACAATTTTCCACTATACGATGTGGATGTGTAATATAAAATTTAATATCATGTGTAAATGTCATTGGATACATAGTATAACATCATTTAATGAAAAATAAATTTCATGAAATTTAGCGTTATGTGATAATGATATTGTCTTTCAATTTAACACCATATGATCAAGACATTATATCACCTTTATTTTTCTATCAAGAGAATTGATCCAAATTCCCTAATCCCATATGATTCATACTCAACATGAAAAATAAAGGTAAATATATGGGTAAAAAATCACATGATATTAACTGGAAAATTTGGGTTCATAATCTTTCATTGAATCTATAATGATCCCTTGAAATGAGAATATTAGTTCTATATGATTCTATGGGAATGATTCAACATACAAACCCATATAAGGGTATATATTTTAATATTGATGGCTTTAAATCTCCACCATATAATAGGGGAAAGAGTGAAGAAAAATTAAGACTTCTAGAATAGGAATTTCATCAGAGATAATGAGTTAGTTGAGGATAATCATTGAACACATTAAGAACATGGATTCTGATACCACTTATTGGAAATGTAGGAAAAAAAGTTAGGGGAAACTGATGGCCATGTTTTTGAATCACAGGGAATGTTATGTCACATTTTAGAGTCCATTGAATCTTGTTCCATAGATTGGAGGGAAACATATTTTGGTTAATCTATATCACCATAGGGGAGTCCACTTAGACATAGAGGATTGTGCTGAATCAAAATGAATATGTATATTTTTCAATTACAAGAGGGGTTTAATTTTAGGTTTAAAAACATTCGTTTTTATACTTAAGAAAATATATGTATAAAAGAGTTAAAAAGGTGGATTGAGAAAACCTCTATAGTTATTAATTAAGAAACTAACTTACATAGGATCTGATCAAATGGATCTAATAAAGAAACTTATGAAAAGTTTAATTAGGAAAAGATTCTATCATAAAGTGAATAAAATCATATTTTTTAGAGTATACAGTATAAGTAAGTGTAATAAAGTTACAATTTATTTATTTAACAAAATGTAGTAGAAATAAAACTTGTAACCAAATAAGAAAAGTAAAAGAAATATTTTAACCCAGGGAGAACGGTATACTAAAACCTTGTATAAATGTCTCTTGATTTATACTTTTAGTAAATTTTTCCTTACACACAACAGGATAAGCCCTCGATAAGAATATTGGAATTTTTATTTCTATCCCCACAATCCCTAGATCTGTAAGGAGATCAATACCTCTATCTTCATATCCTCAGAAACCCTCAATTTATGAACAATAATCAGAATCATATTAGGTAGGATGAACAAGTTTTTCACATCTTGAACAAGTGGTTCACAACAAATGCACATAGATTATGAAGGTCAACTTCCTCCTCTAATGATCATATTTTTCCTTAAATTTCGGAGGAACTTTTACATGTGACACTCAGCCAATGGTTAGTTAAAAACATATTGTACAATATCATTTCCTATAATAAAACATGGGAAGAATTATCATTCTTAAGAAACATTATCATTCTTGAGAAGAATTTACATGTTTAAGAAACATTAAAAAGTTTAAGATCCAATCAAATGAAATGTTACTTTAATTAAATGAGGTGACTGTAAGAAAATAATTTAATCGGATTCTTAATATATTGAAAATAAGAGTCTAGAAATATTAATAATTGTATTCATAAATAATAGTGATTTAGAGTCCAAATTATGATGTATTAAGAATCTTATTTGTGATGTATTTGGAATCTTATTTTTAGAGAAATAAGAGTTTGATTTCAGAAAAAAAAAATTGAAGTCTGATTTCAGAGGAAATCAAATACTAATTTTAGGTGAAATTGGAGTCTGGTTTTAGGAAAAATCAAAGTATGATTTATAGAGAATTTGGAGTTTATTTTCAGAAGATACTTGAGTCTAATTTTAGGAGATATCAGAGTTCAGTTTTAGGATAAATCAGATTCTTATTTCTGAAGAAATCGGAATCTGATTTTAGCAGAAATTGGGGTCTGATTTCACGAGAAACCAGAATCTGATTTCAAGAGAAATCGAAGTCTTATTTTAGAAGAAATTGAAGTTGGATTTCATGATAAAGTAGAGACTGATTTCAGGATAAATCATATTCTGATTTTAGGATAAATTGGAGTCTAATTTTAAAATAAATCAAAGTCTGATTTTAGTAGAAATAGAAGTCTGATTTTAAAAAAAATTGGTTCTAATTTCAGGATAAATCAGAATGATAATTCTTGGGAATCAGATTTAGAAGAACTTTAAGGTTCTAAGTAAGATAATGATAATATTTTTGATGAAATAAAAAAATGGTTAGACTTGGTTATAAAAAATACCAAATAACACATTGAAAACATAAGTAAAGTCAAAAGATATTCTTAGAGAAAACAAATTTCCTTAAGAGAAAGAGTCTTAGAGAAATATAATTTTCCTTACGAAAATGTGTTTGTAATTTTCAAAACATAAAGAAATGGAAAAGTCATAAGAATACTTATTAACTCAACAATCTCCCCAATTTTTGAAAGAACAAACAAATTTTCATAAAAGAATACAAAATACTAAGTTCATTATTTTTAAGCTTTAAAGAAATACCTATCTCCCTCTTTTATGACTCATAGTGAATATGACTAACTCCCCCTTTGGTTATGAAATTACTAAATATCGTATTCTAGTCTTTCTTAGAAAAACAACTCTTTTTTACCTGAGAATTTATCCTTTAAGTAATCTCCCCCTTAACAAGGGAATTATATTCTTTTAAAATAATATTATTTTTTATTATTAATTTCTCCCCCTTTGTAATTTTTAAAAGTGAATATAGGGAAAGAAAAACATTTACCTGAAAGATTAGGAATATACAAAACAAAATAATTGAGAGATAAAAAATTTCATTGTAAATATTTTTTTTTGAAAATATAAAACACAAAACAAGGTTGGAGTTTAAGAGAAAGTCATGCATCCTTCTTTTTCCCCTTTGGAATCATATTTTTCAGAGTAGCCTTAAACATATTTAGTTCCTTATGATCTTCCTCAAACATCTTGATCAACTGTTCCTTGTCCTGGTTTTTCTTTATTTGATATTTGATTCTTTCTTCCTGGGATTTAAGAATTTCACCTTGAGACTTTATCACCTCTTCCTGATCTTTTAATTTTTTTTCCGTCTCTTCCCTAAGTTCCCTTTCTCTTTTCAAATTAAGAGGAACTGTATTTAACTTCCCATTCAAATATTTATCTTCTTGAAGGTGGTTGGATTGTTCTTTATTTATCTTTTCTAGAAAATTAATTGATAGATTCTTGAGCCTGTCATCGAAATTATCAAATGAATCATTAATTGATTTGATAAAATCATCCATAATTTTAATATCATTAGTCACTAACCTAGTCCATGAAGTTATTTATTATAAATATCTTTTATGAGCATCATAACCGATCTGAAAAGTTTTGAACTCAGCTTCAAGTTTCATAAACTTTTATATGATAATTATTGTTGAATCTAATTTCTTATTTATAGTATGTTGAAGTATTTTACATCTAGAATAAATTCTTGGAAATAAAGGAATGTTATTCACAAGCTTCATCAAGGAATGAACCACAAAATCATGTCCTAAGAAAGATGAAGAGTCTAAATAAGATTCATTTTTTGGTGAACCATTTTCATCTTGGTCATCTTATTTCCTCTTAGATATTCCAATAACATCTTTCTATATTTTTTAACAACATATTTCTTTGGTGTTTCAACAATAACATCCTTTACTTTATCATTCTTTGAAAAGTTCTTTTTAACAACCTGAATTTCATGCTCTCCAAATTAATCATGAATTATTCTATCATCATCTTTATCAACTTATTTATCAGTAACTTTATCAAAAATTTATTTATCATAATTTTCTTCAATATATTGAAAATTTTCATCATTACTACTCTCATCATATAATTTTTTATCAACCTCATCCTGAGCATCATCATTTTTCAGAACAGATTATTCTTCTAAAATTAAGTTGGGGGATTCATCTAGATATGTTCTTATAGATAGATTTTCAAAATTGATCTCCTTATATTTAAATTATTCCACCATCCTTATCACATCATCACTTTCCTCTTCCTCTCCTTCTTATATGGGTTATGGAATTGAAATATCTTTCTTTCGATTATATGCACCTGGAGTTTCAATTATAACTGATTCTTTCAAGAAAGATTCAGGTATCAAAACTTGTTTAGATTCCTTATCTCTATCTATATGTACGTCTTGAACAATATCAACTTCTAACATCTTATTCTTCATCTTCTTTTCTTTATCTTGTGTCTCAATCTCTTCTTTTTCTTGGATCTTTATAGCCTAAGCCTCAGAAGGGTCTAATCCAAAAACTGAATCTCCTTCTTTCTTTTTCGTCTTCTTTTCTCTCCACTTGGTTAATACTTCCTTATAAAAGGTATTTTGATTCATCATATTGGGTGAAGCATATACTGACTCAAGTGTTGGTACTTTCTCTTTCTATTCTATATATTTACCTTTTCTATTCATTGGATTTTTCTTGGAGCTTCCTCCAACTTCACCATTCATAGTATCATCTTGATCATACTTTTCAAGAATTCTCTTGCCTTAAAACTAAAACTAATATTCATTTTTCTTAGTGTATAATCACTTAACAACAATATCATGAAAACATTGGACTTTGAGATTCATGGGATTTTGAAATATTCTAAACAAAATTGAATGGTCATTGAAAAAATCATACGATATATTATGATCTGAGACTTGATGGTGCCATTATTGAAGTTGTTTATGTTAAAAATAATATACTTGTTGAGGTTTATCTTTATTATATTCACCAATAAATCCAACATAAATATTTGACATATCTTTGAATAATATTTATCAACCTTACTCAGAATCATAAATCCTTGAATCCAGAGAGCTAGAAATCTATGACTGGTTGAAAGATGAGTGGTCTTTGGTGTCTTAACTCATTTATGACCAAGGAACTCAATAGAATTAACCTTTTCAAAAGAACCTTGTTTATCGGGAAACCAGTGCTAAAACAATATGGGCTCTCCTTAACAATATATATCCAAGATACTAGTAGCCATATTAAAAGACAAGGACTAAGTCTTTCTATAACTATTGAATGAAAACATTTCTCTTCCTCTTTGATCATAAAAATGAATTGTATCAAAAAAATTTATTACTAAATCTTCATAAACCATATCCTTCCTATTCTCATTGGCTATAAAGAGAATTTCCCATCCATTATTCTTTATGATTTGTGAAATCAAAGAATCATACATGATAATGAAATTTGGGTCCACCAAACTTTCTTCGAAAATAAGATAATCCTTTAGTTCATTTTTATAGGCCATCAGAGTCTATGAGGAGAATTCAAGAGAAATTTGGAGCTTAAGGAGAAGGGAATAATTGAATGGAATACTTGAAGAGAATCATGGATTTGGCACAAAAATACTGAGATAACTAATGTGTGATGCGAATAGGGGGATCCATTATAGAGGCTTCAGGGTGACGGTTCATATTCTTGGATTAATCCAAAGGTTGAGATCATATTGATCTGATCTGACTATTTTTATTAATACTAGAGAATTATTTATAGGTTTTAGTTTTTTGAGTTTTTAAGGAAAAATTCAATTTAAGGAAAGTTAATCTGATAATGTTTTCTTAAAACAAGATTGAAAATAACAGCAGATAAAAAATTGAAATTATAATGATATAAGTAAATGTACCTTCTCTATTTCTAAGAAATTTTTTTCTATATTGATAAGGTTCCTTTTATAAAATTTTGGTTCTGAAAATTTTATTTGGGAATGAATACATTTTAGGTTCTGAAAAAAATTTGAAAAGGAAACATTACAATAGTAAACATTTTTACTCCCCCAATGAAAAAGAGTATCTTAATGTAAGGAGATAGGTTTCAACAAAAAGTTAATCTTGATAATTTCTTTATGGTTATCATTCCTAACATTTTTTTAATTTATTAAAATCTTTTGGAGGGTAATGATTTTGTAAATAGGATAGCAAGTTGTTTAAGCATTCTGATAAATTTTATAATGATATCTCCTTTGACTGTGTCATCCCTAAGAAAGTGATGCCTAATGTCTATGCGCTTTGCATGAGAGTGATGTGTAGGGTATTTTCTTAGGGAAATGGCACTAGTGTTATCACACATTATCTTTGTTTTATTCCATAGTCTGTGAGTGTGTGTCGCATCCATAACACTTAAGCACAACAACTTCCAGATGCTACATATTCAGCTTCAGTAGTGGAAAGTGATATTGAGGGTAGTTTCTTTCATGAACAAGAAACTAATGAATCTCCTAATAAATTAAAAGTTTCGGATGTACTTTTCCTATCCATTCTATAACCACAAAATTCATCATCAGAAAATATTTTTAAAATAAAATATTTTCCAAAAGAATATAAAATTTCTAAATCCGTAGAACCCTTCAAATATAGAAAAATTATTTTCAATGCTTTTAGATGGGGTTATCTTAGATTAGATTGATATCTTTCACATAATAATACTAATAACATTAAGTATGGATGACTAGATATTAACTATAATAGACTTCCTATCATACCTCTAAAAGATGTTTGATCTACTGGTTTCCCAGCTTCATCAAGATTGAGAGTGTTTGAGGTACCTATTGGAGTACTTATACCTTAAGTGTTTTCAAATACATAATTCTTAAGAATATATTAAATATACATATATTGAGATATATTAGTTCCTTCTGGTTTTTGAGGAATTTTAAAACTATGAAAAAATGTTAACTCATCCATCACAATCATTTCAAACTCATATTTCAAAATATCCTCAAAGGAATCTGTTAAGGCTTGCTGAGTTGATCTAAATATAATTTCATCATCATAAACTTGAAAAATAAAAACATTTTTCTTATCGTTTTTTATTAAATAGGTTGGATTAGCAGTTCTCTTAACATAATTGAATTGTAACAAAAAATCTTGTAAATCTGTCAAACTAGGCTCCAGTTGCTTGTTTAATTCTATATAAATCTTTGGTAAGTTTGTAAACATGATTAGGATGTTTTGTGTCTTCAAAACCAGGAGGTTGTTCAACATAAAATTCCTCTTGAACATATCCATTAAGTAAAGAACACTTCACATACATTTTAAAATGTTCGAAATTGAAAAATGTTTCAAATACTTGTAGAATGCAAATAGATTCAAGTCTGGCTACTGGTGTGTAGGTTTCTTCATAGTCTATTCCTTATTTTTCATTATATCCTATAGAAACCAATTTTTCTTATTTCTTACAATGATTCCATTTTCATCACATTTTTTTCTGAAGACCCACTTTACAAGAATTACAGAAGTTTCTTTAGGTATTTCAACTGAGGTCCAGACTTTTTTCCTTTTGAATTCATTTAGTTCATCTTGAAAAGCTTTATTCCAATCACCATCAGCTAAATCATCATTAGTATTTTTGGGTTTAATTGGGAATGAAATTATAGATGATATACTTCATTTCATAAAGAACTTCTAGTCCTCATAGGTTTATTTACATCACCAATGATACTATCACAGGGATGGTTCTTAAGAAACAATATATTTTCGTTTTGTAAAACCTATTCATCAACATAAGGTAGAAAATCATTTGGGGTTAAAACTTTAGAATCATTTTCTTATGCATTTCCCTTATTAAAAGAAGATTCCATTTAAGGTTGAAAATCAGTATTTAAAAACACATCTAATGATGTAGGTTTGGGTGGTTTAAAAACAAATGGATCGATTTCCTCAAAGTTAACATGTACTCCTTCTTCAACAGTACAATAATTTTTGTTAAAAAATCTATAAGACTTAGAAGTAGTGGAGTAGCATAAGAAAATTCCTTCTTCAGATGTGGGTGAAAATTTAGATAAGTTATATTTATTATTAAATATGAATACTTTGAATCTAAATAGTTTTATGTATGAAACATTAGTTTTTCAACCAATCCATAACTCATAACACATTTTATTAAGAAAATGTCTGATTAAAAATTGATTTATAGTATAACAAGCACTACTAACAGCTTCAACCCAAAAGTTTTTAGCAATAGAACATTAACACAACATGGTTCTAGTTATCTCTTAAAGAATTTTATTTCTTCATTCAACAACATCATTTTATTGAGGAGTTGTTAGAGCTTAGAAATTATGAGTAATGCATTTCTTACGACAAAAAAATTCTAAATCTAAATTTTCAATTTCTCCCCCATGATCACTATGAATATTTATCAATGGAAGGTTTTTCTCATTTTTAAATTTGGCTGAAAAATATTTGAAATAATAAAATTCTGGATGTTTATTTTGTAAAAAATTGACCCATGTAAATCTAGTGAAATCATCAACTAAGACAAATATGTGGTACTTTCCTCCAATACTTCCAGTTTTTTGTTGGACCGAAAACATCAATATACACTATCTATAATGCATCTGAAGTTGATACTTCAATAATTGATTTAAATCTTGACATTTTTTTTCTTTCCATATAGACAAGGATCACAAAATTTTGAAGAATCCAATCTATGATACCACAAATACTTAACAATTATTTTCGTTGAGAGTTTTCATGGTTTTTTAAGGTTACAATGGCATAGTCTTTTATACCATAACCAAGATTGATCTTCTATTTCACTAAGGTAAGGTAGGACTTGGATCATAAGGACTTTTAAGTTAAGTGAGTATATATTCTAATGCCTAAGGATAGAGAGAAAAAAATATTCCTTATAATTTTGTACTTGGCATTTATCAATTCTAAAATTAACAAGGTAAACTTCATCACATAATTGACTTTTGATTATAAGGTTGTTATTAAGACCACTAATAAATAAAACATTTGAAATTAAATCTTTTCAATGAAGAAAAATATTATCTATACCAACAATTTCTACTTGATAATTATCTATGAAAGTTAGTTTTCCTTTTTTTATCATAATAAGATTTTCAACGAAGTTTTTATTACCAGTCTTGTGTTAGGAACATCCACTATCCATGTACCATGTGTTGTTGTAGGTACTTTGTTTCCTTGAAAATAAAATTGTTAGACTTTTGAAATACAAAATTTCATGGATCCAGAATTTTTAGAATGTAAAATCATAGGTATCTTCATTTTCTTAGAAAAATGAGCTTTATGAAAACCTAAGGATTGGATTTTATTCAAAGAACAGTTTTTCTCCCAATGTCCACCACTTTGACAATTGATTCAAAAATGGGAACTTTGGTGAAAAAAATAGTTATGAAAAAAATTGTTTTGGAATGAGAATAACCAAATACAGAACAATTACTAAGAGGAATAAGTTGTGAATAAATTTTATCAAAACCTAAATTTACATGTGTAAAGTTTGAAAAAAGTTTCTTTATGGAAAATATTTATGATTTTAGTCTAATGACTAAATTATTATCATTATATTCATTAGTCAATTAATTTGAGTTAGTCTCTAAAACATTTTTCTTGGAAATAAATTTTTCAATATCATTAGAAAGCTTATCCTTTTTAGAATTTAATTCCTTTACGTTTTTGGAAACATATTCAAAATCAAGGGTTTTCTAATCAAGGCCTTTTGAAAGATCTGATTCTTATTTTTTTTAAATAGAAATTCTAGAATTTTCATTATTAAGTTTCTTATTAATCTTAGTATTTTCATTCTCAAGTTACTTGGAAAACCTAGATACTTCTTAAAATTAAGGTAAAGTATTATTTTCTTATGAGGAAGATTATTAATTTGATGATTTATAATATTAGTCATTATGAAAATTTTAATTTAAAGAAATATTAGAAAAGGATTCATAAGTATTTTGTGACAACCGGGCCCTAGTGACAGCACAACCACCCCGCCTTAACATGGTCGTCGGGTCCTGGCCCACCAGGTACCTCTAGTTGCCCCACAGACACGTGGGGCCCACCCCAGGGTCCACCCACATGCCCGAAAGGGTAATTTGACTAATGATAGTCCCCACAGGCCAACACATGTCCTTTCCAGTGTCTTTTGTCCTCACTCACACACATCTTGGGAAACTTCCCAAAAGGTCACCCATCCTGATCACTACTCCAGGCTAAGCACGCTTAACTGTGGAGTTCTAATCAGACAGGCTCCCAAAAAAGAAGGTGCACCTTGTTGACATGAGTCATATCATTTATTCATTTAACCCTTTATCATTTGGGGATGTTACAATCACCCCCCCTTTAGAGCACAACGCCCTCGTTGTGGGCCCTACATCTCAACCCAGGCAGTGCATCACACTTAAGGATGGGTTCCTCCTCTGATACCAAATATAGCGACCCAACCTTTTCTTACATTACTATTACAACATTTCAAAGATATTATTACACATGGAGGATCCATAGGTTTAGTGTCTTGGGCAAACTAGGACTACACATAACAAGTACAACATCAAGCATGAAAATTCATTTAATCTCTTCTTCTATAGCTTCTTAGTAGCACTTGTACTCTCCTTAGTACATGTAGCCACCTGAGGATATACATCAAAAGGGGTGAGATAAATTCCCAGTAAGAGGATAGATAAGAACAATATAGCATGGGGTGAGCATAATCATGACATAGGCAAAAGATCATGAACATGAGAGGAGCATAAATAATAGACTTGAAATGTGGCAATGCATAAAAATGAAACATCATGTCTTAGTGGTTAACTACCACGCATAATTGTGAACAAATCTAGCATCATGTTCACACATCATTTCACATTTACTCATGAGATTCATCACATTACCCAATGCATTGGAGCGCTATATAATTCTGGGTGCACCCGTCACATTTAAACATTCATATTGCGCTATATAATTCAGGGCGCACCCGTCACATCATAACATTATCATTATCATGCTTGCCACATTGAACACATATCAAACATGTACATAAATAACCCATGGAAAGGAATGTGTTTCATCTCATAATAACACATTCATAAGCTTTGGGTTCCCAAAATAAAGAGGGAACAACATACTTGATATAAGAACCATCAACCTTGAATGAGATGTAAAAGGTGAGATCTTGAAAGAAGAGTTATTTTGGAAAACATTTTGATGAACATAAAAACCAATGAAAAACATTTATATCCCAGAAAATTAAAGGAAATTATGAACAAAAGACCTTTGAGGAGTAACCATATCAAAAATGGAGTGAAAGAGGGAGAACCCGAAGGAAGAAAATTGGGTTCGAGATTTCCCCTTACCTTGTACTCGAATGCCTCATTCTCTTTAATGTCCTGTATAATGACATTATATACATTATTTAGAAATTTCATAACCTTTTATACATTAATAGGGTTCATTCTGGTTTCATTATTTCATATTATGGTCCTTTGGATGACTTATAGAGTTTAAAAACATTGATCGGGGATGTTCGTTTTCATGGTTTTCTTGAGCGGTCCACTTGTATTCTTAATTGGATGTTTGGGTAGATCATGGGTAAACATCCAGAACTGATATTACATGTAATTAATGATATTACATAATCTTGAATGATTTTATAATGAGTTATATTATATCCATGTGGCCGAATCATTAGATAATAATTAAATGAAGATTATTTGGGCTAATTTGAGCGGTTTTTGGATCACAACCAACTCATTTTAACTTTTCACTTAGTAGTATGGCCATAGTTTATTTTCAGAACATAAAATAGAACATAATACATATAAAACATTCTGTTTCAACCATAAAATGTTTTAATGACTAGATTGAAGGTAGAAATGGATGAAGAGAGCATGTTGTTTTTGAAGGTGATAAATTATCACCACATGAACAACGTTCTCTTTAATAAAATAAAAGGAAGAGGGAAAGGGTGTGGGGTGATATAATATACCATTAGAATCATAATATTACAGTATATATATAATAATGGATTTACAAAAAAAATTGGATGAAGATAGGTTGGAAGCAATCAAGAAAGGAACTTGAACTTGAAAGGAAATTAAAAGAGAAGAGAGAGAGAAATTACCTTTAGAATCCTCCTCTTGAGATCCTCTTCAAAGAAAGCCAGGCTTGGTCTTTTGATGAGACCAGAAGCTTTGGGATGTGGGGGATGAGCTAGGGAAGGTGTTTGGGCAGAATTTAGAGAAGGCTTGGAGCTTGAGAGGTGTGAGGAAAAGAGGGAGTGAAGGGTGGCTTTTATAGTGGAGGGGAGAGGGGTTTCCTTAATATAAAATTGATTAGTTTATTAATTTCACCTAAGACAAGGAATAGTGAGTCTTGGATGACTAAGAATAGTAAATTAGACTTGTGAATTCGGGATTTGGGTGATTACATCACTTGTGATGTCAGGAATAGTGGGTTTTAATTAAAATGTATTTATATGATAAATTAATGTATTCTACTATTCATCAAAAATTCAAGTATCTCAGAAAAATCCCAAAATTTTACCCCAACCATTTTTCAACGTGTAGAATCCAAAAATGAAGTCCATTTTTCAAAAATAATTTTCTAAAGATTATTAATTTAATATTTAATTAAAATCATAATTTACTTAAAAAACAGCTTTTAAAATTAAAACTGATTTTGCAGTTCTTTCAAAAATTACTTAGGGTCTTATAAAATTATCTAAAAACTATTAGACATTGATTCAATAATTTATGAATATATTTCAGGAAAATAAATATTCTTTTAAATTAATTAATTAATTATAATTATTTATTTATGATATATAAAATACCAAAAACATTTACTAAGGTCAAATTATCACTTTCTATGATGTCTAAATTTTATTTTATTATTCATAGGTAATGTTACTCTTATTTACTATTCATAAGGGTCATATTACTATTCGTAAGG
Organism: Viscum album; assembly: GCA_963277665.1. Classification (NCBI taxonomy): domain Eukaryota; kingdom Viridiplantae; phylum Streptophyta; class Magnoliopsida; order Santalales; family Viscaceae; genus Viscum; species Viscum album. The sequence continues at coordinate 391,872,147 of OY728151.1, read as the reverse complement.
GTAGGTTACTATTCATAAGGGTAGGTTACTATTCACCAAAAATTATTTTTGTTTCATTGGACTCCAAAAACTATCTTGAACACAACCGTGAATGTTGGATTTTTAAAATTCCAAACATAGGGGTGACAAAATTATGTTTAAAGGTCACTTATCACTTAGTAGTTCATTATTTTGTGTTTTTATGACATAGATATAAGAAGGGAATTTTCTATTGAAATACTTTGGGTCGTTACATATTTAGCATAGCTATAAGACACTGTTTCATTAGAATTGATTAATTTCTTAGACATAGTATTGTATTACTTATTCTTGTTTCTTTCTAAATTCCTTTCTTTTGATTATTTCATTTTGAGCATAGGAAAGTCTATTCTGATATGACTTTCCATCTTTCATTCATAACAGGTCACTTATGAATCATTTGTTTCCTTTTAATATTTCTTCTTGTATCTTTACTATAAATATTTCTTTCCCACAATATTATTCATCCTTTTAGAAGTATTGTAAAGTTCATTCATTGAATGATCACTATAACTTTAATTAGATATAATAGTAGTTTTCTTCGATTTTGATCTTGTAACTCTATCAGGAGTCTTGACTTTCATCTGATTATATGTACTAGTGAAATAAACACTTCCATTATGATTATTTTTCTTTTTGATCATTGTGTGTCTCTTCATTCTATTTTCATGTTATAGAAGAGTCCTGAATAACTCATCAAGAGTGATGTTTGAAACTTTTCTCTTCTCATTAATTTTTGTTTTTTATGGATTCCCACTCATTGAAAAATAATATATATTATCATATCGACAAGAATCTCATTATCAATTCCTTTCTCACCCATAGACTAAATGATGTTGACAATAGTCATAATACTTTGTTGAACTTTGCATACATGTTCTCCATAATGATATATAAAATCATGATATTAAGCTATGAGTAGAGCTCTTTTTGTTTCAATAACCTTGGATGTTCCAAAATGAGTTACATATAATTTATTCTAGATGCTATTATCATCTTCATGAGATGTAATATGGTAATAGATATTTCTATTCATAGAACATAATAAACAATTGTGTACCTTAATGTTAATATGATACTCTTGTTTTTCTTGATTGGTGAATTTTTTGATTTCCTTTTCTTCAATCTTGCAGTCTTCGATTAATATATAAAAGTTATACACATTGATATTTATTATAAAAAGTATTCATCCTATATATCTAGTATTCATAATCAATTTCATCAAAAATTGTGGTCTGGTAGGATTTATGTTGTCTATATAACCAACGTTCATTCCTACCATTCTATAAGAAAATAAAAAAGATATTTTTTACAAAATGAATTAGTAGAAAAAGTTTATAAACAAAGAAAATATTTTATAAAAACATGAAAAAACAATTTTAAGTAAGAAAAGTTGAGCAAGAAAATTTATATGTAAGAATAAGTATTTCAGAGACCTTTGATACCAATTGTATGATCAAAATGAATATGTTTAAATCTCAATTACAATTAGGGGTGAATTGTAGGTTTAAAAACTTTCGTTTTTATCCTTATGAAAATCCATGTTTAAAAAAGTTAAATAAGATGGATTCATAAGAACTCTTTAGTTCTTAACTAAGAAACTATCTTCCTTAGGATCCGATAAATAAACATAAGATAAGTTTAATTAGGGAAAGATTCAACCATAAAAGGTATATAATCAAATTTATCAGAGTATACATGTATAATAAAGTATAAGAATGTTACACTTTATTTATTTATCAAAATATAGTAGAAATTAAACTTGTAACCAGATAGGAAAAGTATAATAAATATTTTAACCCAAATAGAAGGACATCCAACAACCATGGATAAAGGCCCCTTGATTTATATATTGAAGAAATTATGACATACCCACAATAAGATAATCCCTTGAAAAGAATATCAGAATCTATCTTGATATCCCTGTAAGACCTCGATCTATATGGTGATCAGAACCTCTGTCTTCCTATCCCAAGAAGCCCTTGATTGATCAAAAACAATCAGAATCGCACTAGGCAGGCAGAAAAAGTTGTTCAAAGCTTAAAAAAGTTGTTCACAGCTTAAACAAGTTGTTCACAACAAAGGCACAAGGCCGATCTGGCAGAGATCTCGTAACATCTAGGAGTTCCACACAATCATATATATTTTGAATGTTTAATTGGATGGGTATTTATATTCATATATTCTGAAGGTTCACTTCCTCCTCCAACGGTCATATTTTTTCTTAAATCTAAAAGGAACCTTTACACGTGTCACTCAGCCAACAGTTAGTTAAAAACAGATTTTACAATATCATTTCATGTAAGAAAACATGGGAATCATTATCATACTTAAGAAACAATAACATTATTAAGAAATATTTACATGTTTTAGAAAAATTAACATGGTTATGGTTTGATAAAATGAAATGTTACTTTAAGAAAATGAGCTAACTGTAAGAAAACCATTTAATTGTATTTTTAAGATATTGAAAATTGAAGTCTAGAAATATTAACAATAAGATTCAAAAATAATAGAGAATCAAAGTCTGAATTCTGACGTATTTTGAATCTGATTTATGATGTATTTGGAATCTGATTTTCATAGAAATAAGAGCTTGATTTCAAAAGAAATTGGGTTTTTATTTCAGTGGAAATCAGAGTCTGATTTTAGAAGAAATCAGAGTCTGATTTTTGGAGAATTTAGACTGTTATTTCAGAATAAATCGGAGTCTGATTTCCAGAGAAATCAGATTCTAATTTAAGGAGAAATCGGAGCCCAATTTCAAGATAAACCAGAGTTTGATTTCATAAGAAATAAAAGTCTCATTTCCGATGTAATATGCGTCTAGTTTTAGGAGAAATAGAAGTATGATTTCAGGATAAATCATATCTTGATTTCAGAATAAATTGGGATCCGATTTCAAGATAAATTGGAGTCTGATTTCAAGAGAAATTGGAGTTTGATTTGAGGTGAAATTGGAGTCCAATTTCTGGAGAAATTGAAATATGATTTTAGAAGAAATGGGAGTTTTATTTCTAAAGAAATTAGATTCTAATTTCAAAATAAATTAGATTCTGATTTCAGGATAAATCATATTCAAAATTCTGGGGAAATTGGATTCATAATAAAGTTAATGTTCTAAGTTAGATAAGTATCTAATTTTTGACTTAATAAAAATATGGTTAGAGTATGTTTGAGAAGATACTAGATAATACATTGTAAAACATAGGTAAAGCCAAAAACATTCTTAGAGAAGGAAAATTTTCTTAAGAGAAAGTTTCTTAGAGTAAGATACTTATTGTTAAGAAAATGTGTTTGTGATTTTCCAAACATAAAGGACGGAAAAATTCAACAAAAAATTTATTGACTAAACATATTAAAGATACAATTAAAACATTAGATACAAAAAGTTTGGATATGGAGTGAGAATCTCAAAGAGATATTAGAACACCTTGGGGGTACATTATTGTGTGTTCAAGTATATCAACAGGGATAACTAGGTATAATTGTAAACCCATAACTATGAGAGGAATGGGATAGGTTCTACCATTCCATGAAAAGAAACTAGTCATTCCAATATTTTTTATACTTTATGCTCATTTAGCTTGGACCATGTGAGGTTTCTTTTAAGTTCGCACACTAAATACCAATTGTGTTACTTTTATGAACCCAAAATTAGGACGAAAGGTGTTGCTAATTTTAATTCCATACTTACTAGATAGTCTCAATATATGTTTTGTATCACCATGACACATGGGGAAAAACATGACAATGGTACATCAAGTACCTTAAATAGGTTATTTTAATGGGAGACCCACATCTATTCCCAAGATAGGACATATCAGTTTCACTATGTATCACATAAAATGGGAATCAAGCCCCATATATTCTTAAAACATGGTGTAGTAGATGGAAAAATAAAAGGAGGAGGACCTCTCAGGTGAGGAGTAAAATATCATATAGTTTAACATCATATGATGAGGACGTGTGAGCTATGTGGTTTTAAGGTCCTGGGACTTCAACCATGAATATGAATTTTAACATCTTGTTGTGGGGATCTTTATCATGCTTTCCTTTGATGAAAACATATCTCGATCATTCTAACTAAAAAAACAATAATGACCCCTAAACACGCATGAATCAAGATTGGTGTAGGAAACAATTGATGATGAAATTTTTTTCATATCATATGGTAGTACATGAAAAGGGTGGAAATCAATGAGCTTGGAATGGTGTGATGATATCTATTAGAGGACACATAAATGTGGGTAAATATGGATAGATCCAATTCTATAAGGATGATCTTCCAATCTAAGATATTCTAGGTTGAATAAAAGCAAAACATCAGGGGTGTTGGAATTCCATTTGAGCAATGGTAAGTGTAAAATTGGGTTAATTACAAACTAATGTACCTATAATGATAGAGAGGTAGATGTATTGAGTAATATAATTATTGAGATTTAAATCATGGGTTATGCTACCACACCATAGGAAATGGTTCCTCTAGGATGTGTACTATGAACAAGAGGAAAGCCTATTTTGGCCAAGTATCATCATTGTAGGGGAGACCATTTGAGCATTGAGAATGATGTTGATCCCTACATAAAGAGCCACTGTGTGTAGAATTTGGATGGATAATGGATCTGGGGGAACTCTGGAGATCCTTAGGTATATCAATACACATTAAAAAATCCATGGTGGTGATAAGTGTTAAAGGATATTTGGTTTAGTATAGGATACTAGTGGTTCAAATTTCAATCCAAGGGGAGATGTGGGGATAATAATATCATTACACTATAAAAATGGGAATGAAAAAATACAAAGAGAGTGAAATTTTATTGTTATAAAATTTCCACCAAATGAATCAACTTTTAAGGTCATGTTCTTGGGACCAAAGATCTTGTGTAATCTTAAATCAGGCAGCAAGAAGAAAGGATGTTCCTTTTAAGGACGTGAAATTTGGACTAAATGTCTTGTGTATTTTAACATCATGCATTAGTGATTAATAATGTACATTTTAAGGTCATTCATGAAGGACCATGGATGTTCTGTATTTTAATTCTATGCAACATGGACAATCATATTCAATTTTAAATCATTCTAGTAGGATGTTGTCTATTAGTTTTGTGTCATGTGCCTAGGATGTTGTCTTAAATTTTTATATCATGAAACTGGGATGATGTCATAAATTATTCTATAAAAAATTCTCTCATCTAGAGATATTTCATGCTATGATAACCTAGGCTTTAGCAACATTTTATGTATAGGAACCACATATAATGATCTCCCTTAACTATATTGGGTGTCTACCCTTAGGGGTTACGGTGGAGGAGGTAGAGACATTTCCACCAAATCCCAATGGTTTGTGATTATTAAGGATAAAGGGTGATACTACTATAATATTCCTCTAACCCCCCCTGTTTTTGTGTGGAAATTATCTAGGCATGATTTGGTTTGTATCACATAGAACATTTCCACAGGAGTTGATGTTGGTGTCGTAGAGAGGACCTCTACAATTATTTTCCTTCATGGGGTTGAACTCCGTGATTTCTATTGATAGTTCCAGTGGTATTAAGATTTCACCAAACACACATGGAATTATATTTGGGTCTTGATCCTAGTAAAACAATGACACCTCTTTGTTCATTATTTAGGATGATAGGGAGTGTTCCATTTTTTATAGGGGCCATAGGAGTAATAGTAGTGATACATCTTGGAGAAGGTGTTATGGATTCCCCTAGTGTGGAAACTTTTATATAGAAATTAGATATAAGTATGGATGCTGACTTACCGTCAACATGTATTTGGTTCCCTCAGTGGGTGTCCCCCTGTGATATCTCGACTAGAATAGGCACCAATGTGATGACATCAGCTAAAGGTTATCTCGTGCCATATATTCAAGGGAAAATATGTATTCCCACATATAATGGTATATGGGGTACTAGTGCCTCTCTACCACATAATATTTGTTAATGAATTAGGGTGAGGTCACCCATGATCCATGGAATCGTATCTCACTAAACGGATGGGTGAGGGAGAACATGAGTGGTTGATGATTAACTTTCATAATGGATGAGGTGAGGGATCCTAGTAGTCATGTATGATAATACCTTTTTATATATAGGGTGAGGGTTCCTAGGAGATATTGATGACAATATCACTAAAAGGATAGGGAAAGAGGCTCCCAAGATCCATGGAATCCTATCAGAGAAGCATCTTGTGAAGCAGGACAGGTGACATACCACCAACACTAGAACCATGGTGCCAGGACCGGAGGAACCAGAGCAGGGATATGATCAACTTACCCCCAGTGATGACATTGTGGTTCCTGGACTAGAGTAACCAGAGAAGGGATATAATGGACCATACCTTGGTGTTGGGTTTAGAGGCCCTATGTTGTCAGCGCTTCTGGGTGTTTTAAACCTACTTTGGGGACTACCAAGTGGTAGTGGGAGCTTCCATAGTATGAATTTCAAAAACCACTTTGGTGTTGTAGGCGTTTCTAGTACATTTTGGGGAAAGTATGCCAAGTTGGTTTGTAGTGGTAATGGGAGAGATTTACCCTTATTTTGTCTATCATCAGAGGTTTTTACATTAAACTATATATTCTAAGTCTGCACATGCCCAATATTACTCATACTCTCACTATAAATAGAGAGTGTATTCTCTCTAATGATTCCTATATTTTTATGTCCCTAAAATTTTTTATTTTATCACATTTTAAATATAATAGATTCACATCAGGTGAACCATTATATTTTCAAACACTTCCACCATGTAATGATTTTACACTTGTGGGGTCCAAATCCATATTTTAGTCATGGATTATTTCCCCTTGTATTCCCTCTTTTAAAAGTAAAGTGGCCTCCACCATTTTAGTTAGTGGTGTAGGATCCTTAGTCCAAACAGGATAATAGGATGTCAACTCTTCCTTCTATAGATTCCTCCCTATATTTTTTTGACTAGTATGGGTCTCACTCTTTGATATAATATATGTTCATGAAACTCATTACCTTATCCATATTCCCATGGAAATTCGTTAATTATATATTTTTCTACCATGAGAGGGATGATACCTATGGTTGGAGCTAATGAGGATGTTGGGTATCTTTCTAATCTCTAAAATTATTCCTAATTTATGCTAGTTAGGGTATCTTATACTTGTGTAAAAAAGAATATTATGAAAAAAACCAATCCATATCATGATCATCATAATGAAATTTATGTTCAATGTGTAACGAATCTAGGGCCCATCACCTAAGTTATCTTATTCTTGTTACTCAAGCAAGATAACTTCATTATGTGAGGAAACTGTCATTCAATATTCTAGACAAATTATTCACATCATATAAATCTTCCTAGGATCAAATCCAAAGGAATTTCATGCTCTTCACATAAGGAATAATGTGTTTTTTATATAGGTTAAGGTTAAATTTTAACATCATATTCTGAGGATGTTTCCATATATTTTAACATCATGATACTACTACATTATGCTACATAGTTTAATGTTATACAGCTTGGATGTTGTGGGGGGGGGGGGGGGGTTATGCATTAAGATGCCCATTCCTTATTCCTAATATTATACCATGAGGAAATATAAACCTTTTTAGGGGTTAGGGAATATTATTGGGGATTAAATATAAGTATGAGACTGATGGGGGATTCATAGGAGTAGTAGGGATAGGTTTGGGGAGTTCACACTCAGGATTCCTATTATTTCTTACTTGTGTTAGGCTATGGGTGAATCTCAACCCACTAATGGTTCAGGGAATATAATTGGGTATTACACAAGTGGGGAGGCCTATGAGGATAATTGAGAGTATCGAGGATTGATCTATGTATTGTTGACTTGGGTTTCCCATTATTTCCTCCTCATGTCAGTCTATAAGTTCATCTCAACATGCTGATGGGTTTGGGAACATGATTGGAGATTATGCTTTAGGAGGAGGAATGTTAAGGATTCTTGTGTGTGACACCCTGATATTTTTAGGATATATTATTTTGATTTTCTTTTATTTCTTGTGTTGAAATATTCACCAATATTAGCTTCTACTATATGTAAAATTGTATTAGCTTTCGGTATACACAACACTATTATTAGCTTGTGTTACATGCAAGAGCAACCTTCCTTGAGATCTTGTGTAGTATGTCAAATTGAGTTTCACTAAGCTATGATATATTGCCAAAATATTATTATGGGATATAAAATATCCATTATTATTAGTTTTAACCACATTTTGAATTTTATATGTATCTTCTAGACATGATATAAGAACAAGTTCATTTTTTCAAATAAAAGATGTATTTTTTAAAAAATGATTTTTGCTACCTTTGATGGCACACCCATTATAAATCTAGTTTTTAAAAATTTTATATATTATATTTGAAAAAATATACTTTATTTGGATTTTGGATATAAAAATTTACTTATTTTATGTTTTTGGCGTTTTTCTGATAAAATTCATACTGTAATAAATAGTGAAAAATACTGCATTTTAATTCAAAACTGCATTTTCATCTAATTTATTAATATAGTTAGATTATATTTTTAGTTGGTTTTTATGATTAATACTATTATTTTTCTATCCTTTAATACAATTTTTTCATTGGAAGTAATTTTACTTTTAAATTGGACTTAAACACATTCCAATCTTTTGATAGTTATTACTTCTTAAAAACCTGCTTTTTGGTTTTGATAATGAGAATTAATTTTAAATTAATTACAAAAAATTTTATGTTTTGAATTTATAAAAATGGATTCCATATTTGGAATTATAATGTTAAAATTTTTTAAATAGGTATCTTTTATTTTTTGAAATTATGGATAGTAACTTCAGTAAATATTTTATTTACCATGGTTAAATGGTAAATCTGTTAAATAATAGTAAAAAATAACATTATAATAATATTAAAAAAACCCTAACACATATCCTAATACTATTGGATAAGATATTTCAGACCATGGGAATACTTAGTTCTATAATAGAACCACTTGGATGTGAAAATGACATTTTATTAGAATTAATTTAAATTAAAGAGAAATATGACAAAAACTTGTATCTTCATAATAAATAAATTTCAGTATGGGGTTATACATAGGATAAATTTGACTATAAATATTCATTGGAAAGATATAAATATCTCCTATGTCATGGTATTTTATTTATAATTTTTAGAAACCAAATAAATAAATTTTTATATGACACGGTGACATAGTAGTGAATACCTTATTAATGAATTATTTAAATTAATGAGATTATAAATAATAAAATAAATTTATTTTGATACTTTTTATTCCAAACACTTATTCTATGTATTCTTATGAATTTTTATATTTTAATTAATAACTTTTTTCTAAATAAACAAGTTTTCAGGGATTTTTAAAATACGTTATATGAATATTATAAAAATTAACATAAATGAGATTTTAAAACAAATACTATTTTATTAAATGATATAATAGTCATAAAAAACTACGATTAAGAAAAATTAATTAGATAATGTATAAAATGTCATTAATTATCCACTTGAGGTTCAATTAGCATTTTATAATAACTATATTAACCATATAGTATGAATATACAAGAAGTCATGGTAAGAGAAAAATTAGTTAACAAAGGGTTAAAACTAAAAGATAATGTTAAATTTGATACTTAAACTTGTCTAAAACCTATTTGTGGAGATTATTTAGAGCAATAATCATATTATATTATAATTAAATGAGTTTTTTATATTTTGAAACCGAAAATAATTTTATAATAAAATAATATTTCAATTCCTTCCTAAAGTGCCCCTCATCCTCTCTTATAAAAAAGGAATCTCCCCCCACATTTACTCACACAACCTTGATAATTTTATCTCGAAAAACCCCAGCCAAATTATCATATAAAAATTTTTAGTTAACTTAATTAGGTCTTGGTTTTCCAAAAAGTCCATCCCTAGTGTCCCTAAGAAGAGATCCAAAGGAAGTCCAATGAAGAAGAGTTAATGTCTTTACTAATTCAATTCAATTTATATTCTTTTAATAATTCATCTTACTTTGTTGATTATATAATAAAGTAATAAATACATTATATTACACATTTTTAGATGTTTTTATAATTATGGGACAACATTATACCTCCTTTTATCCATCCTACGAATAACAATATCATCATGCATGTGTACGTACGACTTACCGTCTCCCCACCGTGGTGTAATTTGTTATTCAAAAAATAATTTATTAGGATGGTTAAAATGATTATTATAATGGATTTAAATAATTAATAAAAGATTATAATGATTATATATAATTAATATATGATTCAATTACATACTAGTTAACCATCATGTTATTGATATTGTCGCTCGTGCGTACATATGGCCTACCGTCTTTACGACACGATGAGATTCATTATCCACGTTAACAACTCAGGAATGATTATAAAATTTATATGATGATTTAAAATAATAATTATTAACTTAATTTCATGAATAAAATACATCCTATTCATAACAAACATGACTTACACAAAAAAACAAGAATGGTAAAATGAAGCAGTTTACACCCAAAATAATGGTAATATTGAAATACTATTAACAAAATGATATAATAGGATTATATATGATATTATAAATATGGATATGGTCCTAGTATAAGTTAATAACAAGTTTTAACTATTATACAGGATCTAACCACACCCTTGACTAATGAAAAGTACAAGGTAAGGGATAAATTTTCCAATGTCATTTTTATTCGAGATTTTTTATTCATAAGTGTTTACTGTGGGTATATTTATCATCCATTTACATGTTTTATAAAGAAAATTCATACATTTTTTAATATTATTAAATGTATATTTAAATTTATTTTTACCACTTTTTGACTTTTACTACATGGTATGGAAGGAATCTTTCTTTTGTTTACCATACAAGGTACTTTTCGACTTTTTCGGTAAAAGTACAAGGAGAATGCTTTTTTAAATTATACAGCGTGAATGAGTTTTTACATATTTAAAACACCATATTTCCATGAAGATTACTCTAAAATTTTACATGTTTATTTTCAAATAAATTATTTTCTTTTAAAATTGCATGACATTTTGAGAAAATAAAACATTTTTAAAAAAGAAATGTTATTTTCCTCAAGAAGTAAGTTCAAGTGTTTTATCAAAATTATTTTCCATCTAAGATAACATAGGGTTTTGTTTATATCCCTATTATTAAATTGATTGTATTGATTTTATGATGGATATAATTTTATGAAATATATTTATTTTATATGGATTTTGATTTAATGATGTTTAAGAAACCCATTTTATTTCATGGTTTAAGTTATGATGAATTATTTATGTTTTTTTGGAACATGTAAGAATGATTTCATTATGAGATGGGTGGGACCTATATCTCCCTCCAATGCATTTGATAAATATTTATATATCATGAGATAGACATGAAAGGAACAAAAAGTAAATTTTTTCAGTAAAACATGGCTAGAATGACAAGTACACCTGGTTCAGTGATGGACTTTTGCACTATGATGGTCTTGGTAGCAATGCCTTTGCAACTATTGAAATCATATTATGTGCATATTTTTTCCATAATTACATGTTTTATTCCAGCACTATTTTATCATGGTTAGTGTTCCTTTATGACCAATTCCTTATGCATTTCTAAGATTTATTTCATGGCTCGGTATTTTTGTATTTAAACATTATGTTCATCTTTTACGATCAAGTGTTTATGGTTTGTTTTATGTTCTTTATGTTTAACCTTAATGAGAATTTCATCTCACCCTTTTTATGATTTATTTTCCCCAGTATATAAAGAAAGTTTTTAGGTAGGAAAACAAAAGGGGAATATCTTTGTGGGATATTTTGAAGATCTTTTACCAAGTTATAAGATTATGTTTCGAGTTTTCAAAGACACTAAACAAATAAGGTATTTTGGCATATATTTTTGTAATGTATTAAGTATTCCGAAAAAGATATGTAATGTCAATGTATATCAAGCTTAGGTCGTTAGAGTTGGTATCAGAGTGAAGTTTATTCAACCTTTGGAAACTACGATTTAAAACATTAGTTATATCCCTAGAGATATTTATAAGGTATGTTTAGGGATGTCCCTAAGGTTATGTAAAACAAAAGGTTATGGTCCAATAATTATGATAACAATCATGAATAACATAGTATTAAACCTATGATGTTAGATATTTAAAGTAAATCCCCTTGATTATGTTATTTTCCAAGTTTGTTTTTTGCATCTCACATTATTCATTTTTGGATTTTGGAAGATGGATAGAACCTAAAGAAACTGTGTTCATGATCAATGTATTGGGAAATGAAATGATTGACCTCCTGAAAAACCAAATGTTATGGGAGATGGAATGGAAAATCTAATTGTTTTACTTACACAAGAAATGAATCATTCTAGACTTCCAAATGAGTAGATAAGTGAACAATATTCTATCGAGTCCTTCATGAGGCAACATCCACCTGCTTTCAGTGGGTCTTCTGATCCACTTATTGCTGAAAAATGGATCAGTACCATTGAAAATATATTTTCCATATTTCACTGTTTGGAACATGAAATTTTTTTTTTCTGTCTATCATTTAGAATGTGAAGCAGACCAGTGGTGGACACTAATTAAGAATGCAAGGAAGCAATATGAAATTGAATCCATGGAATTGGATGAGTTCAAGAACATGTTTTTCAATAAGTAATTCTCTTGTATTCTTGAATCAAAGATGGAAAAGGAGTTCCTTGGGATTAAGAAAAAGGATGGTGAATTTTTTGGTACATACGAGGAGAATTTTACAAGACTTTCAAGGTATTATTTTGGATTTATCATCCAACCTGAAAGTAAAGTTGATCGATTCTTAAGTGGCTTAGAACAAGTCTTCAAAGTGAATTATCTATAAGATACTTCAGTACCTATAACTATATTGTGAATTTTACTATCAAGGTAGGACTATAAGTTGGTGTTACATATCCATATCAGGGTTTTGACAAGAAAAGAAAGATGGAGTTCAAGGGAAAATATCAAAATAATGGTGAAAAGAAGATGAATGTTTCCTTATGCTCAATGTGTGGAAATAAGCATGGTGAATATTTTCTTAAAGGAAATATCCAATTTTTTTAGTGTGAAAAATAAGGTAATTGAGCAGTTGAGTGATTAAGTAATGGGAAAATTTTTTCTAATTATTTTAATAGAGAAAAGTCTATAGAGAAACAAACACTTCAATGATATAAGTGAGAGGAGATGGGGAATTATGCTAACCAATTCCCAAATCCAAGGGTTAATGATGATTTATGTTAGTAACCTATTACGGAAAAAGGCAAAGGGAAGTCACATGCGATCACTATTGGTGATTTTGAGTATGAAAACGATGTGGTGGAATGATTAAGTGATTATGTAATGGGATTCCATAATAGTTTTATGGAATCTCATTTATAGTATTAGGGAATATTGGAATATCTATGTATTAGTCTATTGTGGTTTTCCATAATTATATGGTATTGATAACCATGTAATGTTATTTAAATATTTTTTAAATGAATAATGAGATAATGAGATGTCTGATAATATTAATGATCTCATGACTGATATAAGGAAAAAGTGATATCAAGGTTTTAGTATATAAAATTTTCTGTATTTTGTTTTGTGGAAAGATTTAATTTTGATAAAATAAAAAGTTTTAACTAAGTTTCTATGGTAATTCAGGTTATTATCATGTTTCAAGAAAATAAATGATTAATGTATTCACATGTTTGGAATCTGACAACCGAGAACTACCAAATGAGATATGGGAGAAAAAGTGTAAATAGATTTAGTCAAATTCTTTATAGGGTTTTATATTTTTAGTTTTATGAAGGATTCTAATGTTATCCATTTATGGATAGAATACGTTATATTTTAGTATTAATTTTATCAGATAAATGTGTTATCTCACAATACGTTGACTTATGCATATTCGGTAACCTATTCTAACCTTTTTTTAAGATAGATAGAATAACCTATCATTCTATCACAGGATCTTCTAACACTTCAAGAATTAAAATTTAAACATTATTTCATTAAATAAGGGATGAAGTAGAAATTTTTCATGGAATAATAAATAGTACTAAAATCTTGTAATTATTTCTTCTCATGCAAAGATTAATCAACATTAGGAAAAGGATATTGAAAACCAAAAAGTTTATCCTAGTACCTTGTTATCCTATGAATCAGATGGTCCCTTAAATAATCATAGATTTTTGGATTTCTGGTAGTTAACATTCTCTAAAACATATTCTCTATCACTATCCATCAGAACTTGAGGGTTATATTTCTCTTCCATATCTATGTTTTCACTTCCCACTTATGTTCTCTTGTGTAGAAACCCAATGATGAGTTACTTTGGGTAACCATTATAATCATAACATTTATTTTAAAATAAATTTATAGTATTCCTTTTTATGATGAGGGTTTCCATAAAAAAACTATCTATTAGTAAACCATTTTTAACCCCAACAAATTTCGACGATGAAATTCATTTTAAAGGGGGTAGAATGTAACACCTCGAGATTTTATGGGATAAATTTTTTTATTTTCTTTGATTTCTTGTGTTGTACACTACATCAATAATATCTTGGACTATATGAAACACTATATTAGATTGTAGCATATGCAACACTATTCTTGGCTTATGTTACTCACAAGAGTGACCTTGCTCGATAGCTTGCATTTTACGCCATATCGTGTTTCACTAAAAAACAATATATTTTTAAAATATTATTATATGATATAAACTAGCAGTTATGAATATTGATAACCACATTTTTAATTTTATTTGTATTTTATAAACATGATATAAGAACAAGTTCATTTTTTAGATAAAAGATGTATTTTTCAAAAAAAAAATACAGTTTTTTTGCCTTTTGATAGCACGCCCAATTTAAATCTAGTTTTTAACAATTTTATATATTCTATTTGAAAAAAAAATATTATTTAGAATCAGGAAAAAAAAATTAATTTTTTTAATTTTTTTTACTTTTCAAATAGAATTCATATTTTAATGAGTACTGAAAAATACTGCATTTTAATTCCAAACTGTCTTTTCATCTAATTTATTTATATATTTAGATTGTAATTTTAGTTGGTTTTATAGTTTAATTTGATTATTTTTTTATAATTTAATCCAATTTTGTTCATTGTAAGAAATTTCACTTATAAATTGGACTTAAACACGTGATAATCTTTTAATAGTTATTACTTCTTAAAAAACCACTTTTTTAGTTTTGACAATGGGAATTAATTTTAAATTAATTAAGGAAACGTCTATGTTTTTTATTTAGAAAAATGGATTCCATATTTGGAATCATAAGGTACAATTTTTGTAAATATGTACCTTTTATTTTTGGACATTATGAATAATAACATCAGTAAATATTATATTTACCTTGGTTTAAGGGTAAATATAGTAAATAATGGTAATAAATAATATTAAAATAATATTAAACTACCATAGAACATGTCCTAATACTATTTTTTGAGATCTTTACAACCATGGAAATCCTTGGGTCTATTTTTGGACCCCATGGAACCACTTGGATTTGAAAATGAAATTTTGTAAGAATTACATTAAAGTAAAGAGAAATATGAAAAAATACTTGTATATTCTTAAATAAAAATTTAATATGGGGTTATACATAAGATAAATTCAACTATAAATATTCATTGTAATGATAAATACATCATGGTATTTTATTTATAATTTTAAAACACCAAATAAATAAATTTATTTATGACCCAATGATGATGTAGTGATTGCCTTATTATTGAAT
Source organism: Viscum album (assembly GCA_963277665.1). Classification (NCBI taxonomy): domain Eukaryota; kingdom Viridiplantae; phylum Streptophyta; class Magnoliopsida; order Santalales; family Viscaceae; genus Viscum; species Viscum album. The sequence continues at coordinate 391,856,340 of OY728151.1, read as the reverse complement.
GATTAAAACAAATGAGATTATAAATATTAAAAGAAATTTATTTTGAAACTTTTTATACCATACAAGAATTTTATATATGATTATTACTTGTTATATTTTAATTAATGAAGTTTTTTTGAAAGAATCAAATTTTTATGGATTTTTAAAAATTCATTGTATGAATATTATAAAAAACGACATAAATAAGTTTTTAAAAAAATTACTATTTTATTATATGATAAAATAGTTCTAAAAATAAAAGATTCATCCAAATGAAAAATATAATATTTAATATTTCATTAATTAACCACTTTAGGTTCCATTGTCATTTTATATAACTATATTAATAATATAGTATGAATATACAAGAAGACATGGTAGGAGTTAAATTAGTTAACTAAGGGTTGAAGCTAAAAGAAAAGGTTAAATTTGAGACCTAAACTTGTCTAAAACCTATTGGTTGAGAGGATTTATAAAATTAATCATCTTATATTTTAATTAAATGAGTTTTGTGGATTTTCAAAACTAAAATCATTTTATAATAAAATAATATTTCAATACCTTCTTAAAGTGACCCTCCTCATATCTTATAAAAATGCATATCATCCCACAATTCCTCACACCACCTAATTTCTTATAGCTCGACCAAACCCTGAAATTTCTTCTATAAAAATTCTTAGTTAACTTTTAGAGGTCCTGGTTTTCCAAAAAGTTCTTCCATATTTTCCCTAACAAGAGATCCAAAGGAAGTCCAATGAAGAAGAGGTAATTGCTTTACCAATTCAATTCAATTTATTTTCTTCTTATACTTCCTATTTCTATGTTGAATCCATAATAATGTAATTAATTTAGTATATTATACATTATGATATGTTATTATAATTATGGGAAAACCTTATACCTTCTTTTATCCATCCTATGAATAACAATATCACCATGTGTGTGTGCGTACAACGTACCATCTCCACATTGTGGTGTAATTTGTTATTCAAAAAATACTTTATTAGGATGGGTATAATGAAGAGTATAATGGATTTAAATAATTAATATAACATGATAATTATTTTCTATAGTTAATATAATATCCAATTACATACCAGTGAACCATCAAGAGAATGATATCATTGCTCGTACGTACATACGGCCTACTGTCTCCACGACGCAGTGAGATTTGTTTTCCATGTTAAAAATTAATGAATGATTATAAAATTTATATTATGAGTGAAAATAATAGTTATGAACTTAATTTCATGAATAAAATACAACCAATTCATAAACAAAATGACTTACATGGGAAAATAGGAATGGGAAAACGAAGCAGTTTACACCTAAAATAATGGTAATATTGAAATACTTTAAAGAAAATGATATAATACGATCATATATGATATAAAAAATAGAGATATAATACCGGTATAATTTAATAACATAATTTAACCATTATAATATTGCTTACCACACCCTCGACTAATGAAAAGTACATGGTAAGGGATAACTTTTAAAATCCCATTTTTTTCTGAGATTGTTTATTCATAAGTGTTTACTGGGGATATATTTATCATCCAAGTTCTTGTTTTCTAAAAATGTTTTCATAAATGTTTTAATATTATTCTATGTTTATTTAAAGTCATTTTTACCCCTTTTTTCCTTTTACTGTGTGGTATGAAAGGAATATTTATTTTTTTTACTATATGAGGTACTTTTTTACTTTTACGTCAAAAGTATGAGGAGAATGTTTTTTTGACTTATATGGCATGAATGAGTTTTTACATCTTCATAACACCTTATTTACATGAATATTCCTATAAAAATTTAAAAGTTTATTTTCAAATATATTATTTTCATTTAAAATTTCATGACATTTTGAGAAAAGAAAACATTTTTGAAAAAGAAAGGATACTTTCCTCAAGAAGTTCAAGTGTTTTATCAAAATTATTTTCCATATAAGATTACATAGGGTTATATTTATATCCATATTATTTCATTTTTTTTATTGTGTTTATGATGGATTTAGTATTATGAAATACATTTATATATATGTATCTTGATGGAATGATGTTTAAGAAACCCATTTTATTTCATGGGTTATGTTATGATGAATTATTTATGTTTTTGTGGCATATATAAGAATGATTTCATTATGAGATGTGTGGGACCTATATCTTCCTCCAATGCATTGGGTAAGGATTTATATCTCATGAGATAGATATTAATGGAAATACAAGAAAATATAAATCACTAATACTTGGCTGGAACTACAAGTAATCATAGTTCAGACATGGACTTTAACCACTCTGATGGTCTTGGAAGTAATGACTTGGATACTATAGAAATAATATTATGTGGATATTTGTTTTCCACAATTACATGTTTTATTCCAATTCTATTCTATAATGGTTAATATTACATTATGATATACACCTTACATACTTCCAAGATTTATTTCATGAATCAATATTTTGGTGTTTAAACTTCATGTTCATGTTTTTACATTCAAATGTTTATGGTTTGTTTTATGTTTTCCATGTTTACACTTATTGTCCATTTGATCTCACACTTTTTATGTTTTTTTCCCATGACATAACGAAAATTTTAGGTAGGAAAATAAAAGGGGGAGATATTTATAAGAGATGTTTAGGATCTTTCACCAAGTTAGAAGATTATGTTTTGAGTTTCCAAATACACTAAACTAATACAGTCTTTGGGAATATATTTGTGTAATGTATTAAGTATTCTGAAAAGTAAATGTAATTCCCATGTATGTCAATGATGGGTTATTATATTGTGTGTAGCGTGTATATATGTTGGTATTTCACACTAGGGATACCCATTCTTTTTTCCTCATGTCTGGTCATGAGGGCATCTCGACCCACTTATGTGTCAGGGAATATGATTGCATCCTACACCTAAAGATATGTCTCATGGGAAGGCAACATTGAGTTCATCAACATAAATAGAGGGAAAATGTTTTTTAATTTGGGATCCATCTCATTAGGGTATTCCTATGTATCCATATAAAGGGAATCAAAACCCATGTGGTTCAGTACCACTTGGTTAGACACATCATACCATTTATGGTCATGGGACAAGGACCATTATGGATAATTTTAAGTTTGCACAACCTTGACTGAAAGAATTTCCATTTATGTTCATGAATCTAGTACCCCTTTACTAAATTTTTGATAGTAATATATTGGGGACTAAGGGTTTGTCTCATAATTATCGTTTTAGGCATCATATACTACATATATAAGGAATCATGTACATTTCACATGAGGCATCATATTCTTGTCCCATAGCATTTACAACAATTTAATGTCATGTGGAGAGGACTAGTAGACATAAGTTTCCTAATAACTGCTAGTGTGTGACTTATACTAAAGTATCCCTTTCTATTTTAACCTACCATATGATTCATGTGGGAAAATTTTCGAAATACCTTTGATAGTATTTCAACTCAATATATTTGACAAAACCAATTGATGTATCATGACTCGTGGTGCAAGAAATGGCCCAAGAGGAGTATCTTGAAACAATTTGTTTCAGGGAGTGATAATGATTACCTCAAATCATTGTATTATTTGGGGTGGATATTGGGTTTATACATGTCTCAACTGAAATGTTCCTTGATTTAACATAAAAATATCATGGTGAGACCCTCGGTTTTTCATGAGTATTTGTGATGATAGTGAAGGGACTAAGATAGAGTCCCAAGACCACAACCCAACACTGATTCTAATTAGGGGTGTAGGGGTACATCCCTCAATGTTATGGACTAGGGGGAGATAACATAGTAAACTTGGGTGAAGGTTTTCATACAAAGTGGGTTTTTCCTGATGCTTAACTTTTACAAAAGTGTGTGTGGAAATGACGGACCCAAATGGATATGGAAAACACTATTTTGTGAATCTATGGAGTTTTTTTTGAATATTTGAATTTTGTGAGCCATGGTAAACTTATAATAATAGTGTTATTTAGGGATGAAAGTTTCATGAAACATCCTAAAACATTCAAAAATATATTCAGGGGATTATGTGAGGTAATTCGCAAAATTTTATTCCATGGGTAGAATGGATTACCCGAATTTATAAAACTCTTTAGAGTTTCATGAATTGAGAAAATGATGTTAAAGAACCATGGGTCCCCCCTTCCATGATTGGTGAATTGAAGGGGAATTTATATTCACTAAATCTATATAAAGATACATCGTTCAAATGATTACCGACTTCTATAAAGTCATATTTGTTTAGCAATTTTACTTCTATTTCTGAAATTTTTGAGTTTTGTGAAATTATGGACATTATTCTTAAATTGCATATAATTTCTATTTTTTGGGCGTTTAACTTAAACAATCCATAACCATTGATCATTATTTCCCCTTTGGATCCATTACAAGTCAAATCAAAGCCTATAAAGTGAACTACTTTTCTATCATAGGATCATCATAAATTTGGTCTATAATTGAAGAATTTTTTAGTTCTATCTTAGATTATCATTGACTGAATAATCATAGGATGTACCCTAGTGATTATGAACCATGTAAAAAATTCGTTTTGTTTTATTATCTTTTAATTTTATGTGGAAGAGAGTTGTGTTTTAACTAATCCTGAAACATGGTTTTTGGTAGTGGATAATTTGAATTGGTATACCCTAATTCACTCACACCTATTAGGGAAACATTTATTTAAGGGACCAATAAGTGATATAAAAATGGAATGTTTATGTATGACATTGATATTATATATTACACACACTTTCTAAGGTTTTTTCACTATTTTTATTTTAAAGCAATGATTTTGAATGAACAAAAAATTGATCTTTGATAGACATAATTTCTAACTATATATGAATCAAATAAAGAACTACTTATATTGACCCTACATATATGTGGACCTGACTATCATTCATAAAAAAATAAAAAATAGAAATGTTACCACTCATGGAAATTTATCACAAGTAGTTTGATATAAATTTCAAATGATTTAATTTTCTAGTCGGATTTTTATACAATGTAATCTAAATGAAGGTGATGCTATGTGAATACTTATATATATATATTTTTTTTTTGTGAGAAAATTTAATGAATGTATATATAATGGGATCAAAATAAATAAAGAGACATTATAATTATTTTGGAATAATTATGGGGATACACCAAAATAAATTTATTAATTTGTACATTGATAATGTGAATTTGATTATAGAGGACACAATTAGACTTGGTGAAGCCCTTGAATTTGTCATAATTATAAAGTAGACTATGTGAAAATTTCTATTTTATTTCAACATAAAGGAAAAATAAACTATATAAACAGATCAAAATACCATCTAATTGGATGATTTGTATAGTATACATATTATCTATATGATGATAAAATGAAGATATCCTCGTAAAAAATATCTTGAGAAGTAGAATTTAAGATAGTAAAAAATAGCATTATTGAAGATGTTGTGGAAGGAAAATAAATTGGCAAGGTAATATTATTACTTTCCTTAAATCTAAAAATAGCAAAGAAAAATTCAAAATGAAGCTTCCATTAACTTATATTATATGTGGAAAGGATGGGAAACATGCTGATAAGTTTTCTAAAATGTTTTTTTATGTTGAATAAGATTGAAATATCATAAAAAATATTTTAGATATATAAAAGGAAATAAATTTATCATATAAAAAAAATTTAAGAAGAAAAAACTACTTTCAAAGGTGGGTAATATCTTGGGGGAATTATAAGTGGATGAAATTAAGGATTGAAAATTCCTTAAAGGACAATTTCATATTATTGTCAGTGAAAAATCATAAAGTGAGGGGAAAATAAATGGTTAAGAAACTGAATTTTAGAATATAATTTACCTTAAAGTGTAATTACAGGTTTTACTTAAAGAATAATTATTTCTAGTGATATGAAAATGAAGGAATATTTTATGGTACTTGACTCTAAACTCTACATATAGTAGAAAAATAGGGAAATGATTGGTTAAATACTGATATTTAATGATTAAATTTTAAAAAATTTATGACACGTATATTATTTTAATCTCAAGCCTAATGTGGTGTAATATGCTCAAATTATTGATAGATTGTCCAACATAGTGAAAGAAAGAGTAAAAAATTGGGGATATTTAAGAAAAAATCATTAGGATTAGGTGAAATATGGAACAATAATAATGAGTTATTCCTTCTAAAATGAAATTAGAAATTTAGATCATATGAGTTATGGAAAAGTTAAAAGAAAGGATTATAGATCCTATAAAAAATCTTGTGGATTTCTTATAAAAAAAAGTTTTCATAATGAAGGCAATATAGTTGTAGGGATTAATTACTAGAAATGTTCCGTTATATTTGATATATCAAACAAATATCCCAATACAAAAAAGAGTATTTATTTGATAGAGATCCTAAAATTCATTGTTGGAATAATAAAAATATACAAGAATAAAATTTAAATTATGTGTTCTTATTGTGGCGAGAAAGATCATACACAAAATCTGTTTTCCATTGAAAAGTGATACATTGAGTAATAAGAGAAATAATAATAAGAAAATATAAATAAATACTCTTAGTACGTATCTAATGTTTATTTTTATGTAAAAAACCCATAGATTTATCATCTTGGATATGAAGGGGTGTGATAAGGGAGTCTTGAAATTAGGATACAAAACATCTCAACCACTCATAAAGAAATCTAAGAACAAAATATTTGTTGGATTCTCTATAATATGATGATTATCCATAATATTTGGATGAGTAACATGAATATAAAATACCAAATTTATATTGGATCAATAAAAAATGAATGAGATGGATGTAGTGAACGGGTTACTTCAAAAGAAACTAATTGAGATATTGTTTGGTTTATTGATATCATATGTACTTCCCATAATATGGGAAACATAAATAATGTAATGGGTATCAAATATAATAAAAAAGTAGTCATAATTTTTTTAATAACAGTGACTTAAAAATATTGGCTTTGGAAAGGTAGAAATTGGAGAAAAATACCTTGGGAGGAAAGAGACCTTGGTTTTTTAAGGTCTTGGTCACAATATATTAAGTGTGATGTAGTTTTATGATTTTGGAAATTATATAAACATTACCAAGAATAATTTTACTATCAATGTAAATGATGGTTTAGTTAAAATGCAATTAAATCCTATAAAGGTGAATTTATACCTTATATGTGGAGAATGATACATGTACTGTCTATCCAAGGAGGATGAAAATAAATTATGTTAAGAACGTCTTATTAAATTGAGAGAAAAAACACATGTAATATTTGGTGATACATAATGGTGAACATGATATCCCTAAATTTAAATATTATTGTACTCATATGTGTGATTTTTTTCAAAAATATAAATATCATTCCAAAGTTATACAAGACGAAAAACAAGAATTCGATGAGGTTACTAGAATTGGTTCATGTAGACATTTGTGGGAAAATATCACTAAACTATATTGATAGAAATAGGTAATAAATTATATTTTTTTATGACTATGTTTAGAATTAATGGTTTATAGTGATATCTCATAAATTTGAAGTATTTAATTGCATTAAATGATATCAGATATCGGAAGAAAATATGATTAAGCAAAAGATATTTAAATTTAGAAAAAAAATATTATAAAATTCACCAATATCCAAGTAGATGATTATCTTGAGAAGCATGGTATATGATATCAAGTTTTGGTACAAATAACTACTTACCAAATGGAATGGTTTAAAAAACTGAATAATTAATAACTCGAAGCAGATGGGGCTCATTGAGAAAGACTTATCACAGAAATTTAAGGAAACAAATAGGAACTTGTTATATCATAGTGTAAATAAAACTATATTAGTGTTTATGCCATAAATTAAATCAAGTACTGTTATCTTAGGGGTAATTTTCATTTAATGTATATTAATCGTAATATTATACTATTTATGTACGCTTTTTTATATTACATGTGAAATAATATGATAACGACCCCTGTAATACATGTATTATTAGTTTATCCCAGATTGATGATCATCATTATGTGTTGTGATGATATTTTGGATCTGTATGAGTAATATCACTTGTATAGGGAAACAAATAATCACTCATGGGATATAAGTTGGTGAACTAGTATTTGGATTGACATGTGTAAACTACACCACATTGATTTTCATATATGTGTAATTGGTGTCATTTAACTGGACATTGGTAGTGAATTCTTAAACTTGAGGTTTTAAAATAGGTTCCATACTTATTAGGTTTCATATTTTAATATATATATATATATATATTAATTTAATAATTTTTGTTTATATATGGTAATTGGTTATGATACAAATCAATTAGATAGATTCGATTAACCAAGATTGGGTGTGTTTTCCAATATAAATGATTATGACATTAGTTCCCTGAATTAATTTTTGAATAATTTAATATCCATACTAATATAATTATATGTGATTCAATTATATAACATTTGGTCACCTCTTGAATTGAGAAAATGTATTATCAATATAGGATTAATATTATCTATGTATAATTCTTAATATTGATATTAAGAAAAAAGGAACTTTTCCAATAGACATGTCATGGATTAGATCACTACAAACCTGCATTTAATTTGGGTAGATATGACAAGTTTTTAGATATTTCTATTCATTTATAATATTTAATGATATTCATGATCATTTCTAACTTTAAAAAGGTATTTTTGGATCACATATAAGATTATACTAATTGATATTTTTGGACAAATGTTATTTTCCATATTTAAATATTCTTATGTGTATTATTAATAGAAATATGATTTGTTTAAAAAAAATATTTTAAATATTTAATTAAATAATTTTTATTTTATTAAATAATCCATTTTTCATTATAATATAAATAATTTAGATATTTTTCTTATTAACACATAAACATGAGTAAATGATAAATACTAAATAGAATTTTGGCTTGGGATTAGAGTGATTCACTTACAAGGACCACTACATGAGGAAAATTCATGGGACTTGTTAAATAGGCTAGTTAAGAACCTCCTTTGATTGTTTTAACTTATTTAGAGGCTCATTAACGTACCTCCTAAGGTTATTGGAAACCTAATACACTTTATAGATTATTCAATTCTCAAAATGACCTTTCCATAGATTTTAATGAATCTTATTATGTTTTATACAATATTATTTTCCTATGATGTTATTGAATGTGTTTCTTTCTATAAATATAAAGGATTAGGGTTATAGTAATCATCACATCAAGAGAAATAAAATTTGGTTCTTAGTGTTTTCTATTTTTCATTATCCAAGAAATAGTTCAATAGTTTTTATCATTTTAGAGATTTACATGGTTTTCCTCATCTAATAGTTTTTTTAGTTTTTATCACTTTCTTTCATCCATCCTTTACCCTTGAGTACAAACTAGAATTTTTTGGATAAGAAGATTATTTCACCAATGAATTGGTGATTATAATTATTGGTGGATATTTAAAGATACTTGAATTCATTAAATAAAGTTTGATCTAAATATTCTTAACCCTTTTAAATGGTATTATTACCTTATTATTTTATTATTATGTTTTTCGTTTAATCGTCATGATTTTCAATGGCTTTTATGATTACTTATGTTTCACAATAAGTGTGAGTATCATTACTAAGACCCTATAGTGGTATTATATCAAAATTAAATAAATAAAAAATACATAAACTAAATATTAAAATATTTTTTATTTTATATAATATATTCAAAATATGTAAAATTCAGATACGACTTAAAAAAAATTGATGTAAAGTATGATTTTTTGACCTCCCTACTAAATAGAAAGGTAGTGGGTTTCTATTAAACCCCTATGTGAAATATCACATTCACTATGCTATAGTTCACCAAACCCATTAAGAATTCAGGATCCTTGCGTCTTATTGAAATTCAAGTGGATACCGTAATGAACCAAACCAGTTAAAATAGACAAGTCACACATGGTGGTACACCATGTGGTGAGGTAAACAAAGATAACAAAAACAAGTCTTAAATGTAACCAAAAAAGGAAATAAAACTAGAGTACAAAGTGGAATACAAATATACAAAAATATCGTTACAACCTAATACAAATAGGATAAACCAAAAAATTATGAATAGATAAGACCAATAAGTCTTTTTTGACCAACCGTCTCCACCAAACCATCCTCCTACAAAGAATACATATGATAAGAGAACTTGTTATGCTACATGATTTAATTACATTTCCCTATGTCCTGAAAATGAAGGTCTACAACTGCCCAAAGGAAAAAAATTTGGTGTGATCATATATCCCTATAGGATACCACCATATAATCTATACAAGTTCTAATATCAAAAATGCACAAGTTCTAATAATAAATCACAATATAATTTATAAATCATTTTCATAAAAAAACTATTCATAAATTTTTTTTCATAAATTCATACCATATCCACTAAATCACAGAATATATTAGGTATAAGAGAAAAATAGGTAAATTAAACAAGTGATAAAATGTCCATGAAATAAACCATCATGTGATAAACCATGTATAAAAGAAAAAAAAAGAACACCATTTGAGCTCTTACCTATGGTAATACATACTAAACATAAAATTATCCTAACGAAGTCCAAGTTGGTTCTAAATAATATCAATTAATTCCACAGTCTTTCAATGTCATAAAAGTAACCTCTAGTGTTCCACACACTCTAGGGTTTCCTATGTCTATTTCCTGATGCCTCCAAGGATTCCAATGTGTCAATTTTGTTCAAAACTGGTTCCAAAACCTTTCTATCATTTAATTAAACCACTTTTCACCAAATAAAATGAATTTAAATAAGAACATATGAAAATTCAAGATTTAGAATCATTTTCATAGATCCACCTTCATCAAGAATGATGGAAACCTATCCGCCTTCAACATCATATATCTAAAAACAATGGATTGGCCTTTGAAAGACAAGGCAGGATAAGAAACTAGAAGGGAACAATAGAAATTATTGATTAATCATGAATCTAAAACAAAAAATATATCAAATTTCACCAAATAAACCAATGGAAATGAAGAATTAGAAATACCACTTACCTGGAGAGACACATTACAATAACCATGATGATCAATCTCTATGCGAGTTATCTAGAAGGATCAATGATCCCAAAAAACAACTAAGAGAGATCCTAGGTCTTGGGAGGGAAGGTTGTGGTTGAATGAAACACAAAATATTAATTCAATTAATTTCATATCACAAACCATTAATAACTCTTGATGTCAAATCATTTCACAATGCGAATTTCTTAATTAAAAAAAGATGCAAAAAAATGCATCGCCTCATATTAAAAACCTAAAATTTATCCATTAAAGATGTGAACATGGTTCACAATGTGTTAAAATTTTATGCCTTGATTTAATTCATGGAATATTTGTGTAAACAACTAAATTATGTGTAACCCTTTCACATTTTGAGAATTAAAAGTAGATAGCGAAATCCCAAATACTTCAAAAAAACCTAAACCAACTACGGTGTTCTCCAAACTCGGGGAGAAATCCAAAAATCCTTTGAAACATTTATACCCAGACAACATTAATTAAAAAAACATAAATCCTTTAAATTTGGGTCAATTTATCCTATAAAGTCTCTCTATTCCTAATAATCCCACAATGAACCTAAACAAAAAAGGTAAATCATAAAGAAAATACATGGAATGTATTAAGGAAGGTAACATGGTGTTAAAATCTCCCCAACATAAATACTTTCTATCCTAAAAAAGTACTCAAGATCCTAAAATATCAAAAAGGGAAGGATTCTTCTACCTCTTCAACAATTCCCACTCACATGTCTCATGGATATCTCATCTACGCAGCCATAGTACATACACTAAATGATTCATTTTACCACACAACACCTTCTCTCGATGATCCATAATCTAAACTGGTTTTTCAACCGTTGTGATTTTATGCTCAAGATCGACATCCTCCTATTCAATCACATGGGATGGATCCTTTCGATACCTCTTAATCTAGGAAACATGAAACACATATTGAATAGAAGTCAAAAAATGTGGTAAGTTAAACTGATAAGCCACATTTCATAATCATCCAATGATCTCAATTGGGCCCACAAACCTTAGTACTAACTTACCCAGGAGAAAATGTCCCAATAGAGGTAAAACTATAAGAAAGTCTTGATCACCAACCTCAAACTCCAGTGGTCATTGATGAAGATATTAGAAATATTTATGATGACTTCGTGTCATGATAAATAACTTCCAGATAAACTAACCCCTATTTATCATCTTTAAAACAAGACTCGGCTCAACCAAAGACTGATCACCCAATTATTTCAAGCACAAGGGAGATCTACACAGCATCCCATACAAAGACTTTAAGGAATCCATCCTAATTGAGGAAAAATATATATTATTATATGAAAACATGACTAAAGGAAAATTCTTTTCCAAGAAACATTAAAATCATGAACACTGGATCAGATCATATCCTAAAGACCCAAGTCAGTTCTCTCTCTCTCTCTCTCCATTAATCTATTTGTAGATGATATGTTCTGATAAATTTCAATAGGTAACCCATAACCTCATCAAACCTTTCTAAAACATATATGTGAACTTTGATAACCTATCATTGACAACCATAGAGGGAACCCCATAATGTCCCACAATATATCGGACATACAAGTTCTCTAGTTGTTCTGCATTTGTTGTGTCCTTAATAGATAATAAATGTGTTTCTTTTTTGAGTTGATCATGATCGCCAAATTGAATCCTTCCCACTAGGAGTACGTGGTACACTAATAAATAAATCCATGGAAATATAATCCAATTTCCATACCAGAATGGGTACGTTCTGTTACAAACCAGTTGAAATTTGGTTTTATGAATTAATTCATTAACAATTAAGACACTACGATACAAAATTTGCATTCGACCATCTCATCTAGACACTAATACTGATGTCTCAAATCATGAAACATCATGTTAATACCTAGGTGTATGGACCAAAAATAACAGTTTCCACAATCTATCAACTCTTAAATTGGGGAAATCAGAATAACCATCCTACTATGGAAGCATAATTATCCATTTGGACATTGATACCACTCACCCATAGACTCTCCACTATAAAATATTTTACTAATTCTCTAGAAATTTGGGTTAGACATCTTCTCGAGCCAAACCTACTCATAAAATAATTATTTAGGCTTCATCAAATCCATGAATACCTATCTACCTGATTCTTTAATTCCCGAACTCATCCCAGCAAATAAACTCATCAAAGACCACTTTTTAATTGATTCATTCGCTACTTATGTCACTAATTTCCTACTTAGTGCATTAGAGATCACATTCCCTTTTCCATGAGTATAATAAATATCAAAATTAAATGTTTGGATAAACTCCACCTAGAATCTCTATTGAAATTTTAGATCCCCCTAATCCAAAATATACCCCAAGCACTTAGGATCATAATATACTATAATCTATTCTCCAAAGAGGTAGTGACGCCATGATTTGAGTTCATTCATAACTTCTTCCAATTCAATATCATGGGTAGAAATGTTCTTATCATGAGGGTGTAACTTTTGAGATCCATACGCTATCACCAATCTCCCCTACACCAAGAAACACACCAAACACATGCTTGAAGTATCGTAGAGAACATCATAACAAAAATATGGTGCTAGAATAATCAAAAATGGAGATGAAGTCAATCTCACATTAAATTCCTCAAAATATATTTTATACTTTTCATTCTAATAAAAATTTACACCCCTACGAGTTAAATATTTCTTCAAAGATACAAGATTGGAGAAGTCCCAAAAAACTACCTATAATAACCAGTCAACCCCAATAATTTTAAGATCTCAAACACATTTCTAGGCCACTCCCAAGACATAACATCCTATAACTTTTTAAGATCTACTGAGACACTCCTCTCAAATATAATATTCCCTATAGACATTACTTCTTGAATACAAAGCTCACATTTGGAAATATTACCATACAAACTATGTTTTCTCAGAGTTATAAGAATGTTATACAAATGGTCCGTGTTTTCCTCCTCTAAGTTAGAGTAAACCGAAATATCATCCAAAAACACCAAAAAAATATTCCAAGAACTGATGAAATATTCAATTCATCAATTCAATAAACACAATAAAAGTGTTAGTTATTCTGAATAGCATAACCAAAATATCAAAAAAATCACATACTACCTCTTAAACATTGTCTTAGGTATATCTTATTCTCAAAATATAAATTGGTCGTACACTAACCAAAATTCAATATTTGAAAACCAATAATCCCCTCTAATCTAATCAAAGAGATCATCAATCTTAGTTAAGGGATATTTATTCTTTTCAGTCGCCTGAATTAACTAATGATAGTCAATACAATGGTTGACACTCCATACTGACTTCTTAGCAAAGAATATAGGTGAAACCTATGGCAAAAACTCTATGATGAATAAATATATTAGCCTCAAAAACTGAAATCTATACCTTAAGTTCTAACAATACAAAAGGTGAAATACAGTAAGATGAAATAGAAAGGGATATTTTATCAAGGAGTAGTTCAATATTAGACATGGCCTTTCTCTATGGTGGTAAACTTAAAAAATCATCCATAAATATCTCAGGGTATGCACACACTACTAAATGGATCTAACTATCCAAAAAAGGTTCAATATCATCAAAAAATATCTCTAACAACCGTCATGATACTACCCAATAATAAAGAACAATAGGACAAACCCATCCTTTTCTAGAGTCCCACTCAGCTTGAAAACATGATGGACCCCATCAGAAGATAATGATTGAACTCAATATTGAGGATAGTCTATCTCGACCTTAACACTAATCAACCAATATCTGCAGATAATTAAGTTGAATATATCAAGATAAATAACTAAGAAGTCCCACTCCACCTCAAAGTCAGTTATCATCACCCAACATGCTAGACACTTGAAACATTGTTTGGAATGATTTCCTAAAGGCATAGAAAGATCCAAAAAGAATAGCATAAACTCTAATATTAACCCCAAGAAATCACATAAACTTGATGATATGAAATAATGAGTTACACATGTATGAAACAAAGATAGTACCATTAAAGAAGAAATAAAAAACCATATCTCTAATAGTGGTTGACCCTAATTTATATTCCTCTAGTACATAATATTCAGCATGAAGATTTTAATTCTTATCTCCTACATAGGGTTTTATAGCCACATGAACATCCCCCTTAGCAAGAGGATTAGACAGACCACCCTTGGATGCATCGGTATGAACCTGTGATCCCTTGGTGAATGTGAATCCAACCTTATGACCTTGAGACGTCCTATCATGAAAAATATGTTTTAGATGTCCATATTTTAAACAATGATGAAAATTATTTGGAGCCTCTATATAATTAGGTTTGCTATGATCTGGTTTCCCACACTAATAGAAAACAATATGATACTATCTAGATGAAGCCCCTGAAACTGGTCCTAAAAAAACTGGCTACCATTATGCTTTATTTTTCAGAAAGAAGATAAACACTGGCTAACTATGATACAATTGAAGCTCCTCACAAACCTATTTTTTATGATATGTCAACCTATACAAAATTTGCCTTATCAAATACCTCCATGAAGGTTTTAAGGAATATGAGAATAAATATTGACCAAATATTTTGCCTTTGTCCCAAATAAAACCTCTAAGCATTTATGTATTCATTAATGAGAAGCTCTAGTGCTAGATTCACCATTTTATAAAAATGGGTGGAATACTTCGCAATGGTATTCTATCTTTTATATAAGGTCAGAAACTCTCAATTCCTTAACACGTGTAATGTATCTTGGTAAAAATTTTGATTTATGATCTTCTTGAAATAAATTCAGGTAAGATCCTCATGAAACTTAGATTTTAAAATAGAGTCCCACAATCTCATTAATTTTCCTTTAAGCATATATGTGGAAAACCCCACCATATAGTACTCAAGAGTCTTCAATAAGTTAATGATCTTCTCAATCCACTCAATCCATTTTTTAGATTCCTATGGTCATTTTTTAACATAGAAGGTGGGTGGATGATTCCTTATAAATTATAAATTTTGATCCACTGCTCATTCCATGCTCTTGACATGTTCTTGACTTTGAGTCTAAATAGTGTAGATTGCAACTTCTTTCAAAAAAGGTTCCACCAGAGGATTTTTCTGGTAGAACCTATCTTACAGCTTCCTCACTCATATTTGGAAAAGTTCTTCTAGGAGGCATTTTCTAACAGCTATAGGAAAAAATCCAATCAGTCATGGGAAGATTACAAAATCATTAGGCCAACTTCATGTATTTATATCTATGCTATAAACCGATAAAAATTTAAATCAACTATGAATTACATTATTTAAAGTAAAATATTTAATAAATAACATGTTCATTTATATAAAATCACCTTCTAGTTCATTAAAATGACCTTAAACACCAAGTCTCAAAACTAGTAAAACTATTCTTACCACCTGAGTTATCTTGAGTTCAGACACAAAAGTGAGCTGCCCAGGAACCATCACTCACTTACTACCTAAATTATGATGGTCCTAACTTCTTTCTACAAAATACATAGAACCAAACTTAGGAAGTGTTAAAAAAAACATAAGGATGAGCACCCCTTTGACACCAATTTTGAATGAACCAATCCAATTAAACCAGACAAGTCACCAAAGGTGTGCACTATGTGGTGTGGTAAACAATGATAATGGAAACAAGCCTTCAATATAACTAAAATAAGATATAAAACCAGAGTAAAACTAGGAAGAAAAAGTTACAACAAGATCTATAAAATCAAATCCAAATAGGATAAACTAGAAACAAATAAATACATAAGACCAATAAGTGTCAGTGTGACCAACCCTCGCCTCCAAATAATCCCACTAAAAAGGTAACAAATGACAAAAGGACCTGACATGCTACATGATTCCCTTCCTTTTCTCTAACTCTTGTAAAAAAATTCTATAATCACCCAAATAAATTAATTAGGGTGTGATCAAAGAGCCCATTAATATGGCCCAAAATAATATATAAAAGTTCTAATATCAATAATTCACAATTTCTAACTTTAAAACACAATCTAGTTTATAAACAATTTTCATAAATAAAATCATTTTTAAACATTTCTCCTATTGTAACATACTAGGTAAATAAAGAATATGACATTTTCATATTTATTAATATTTATGAATAAAAAATTAATTTTAATTTAAAAGGGATTCTATGTTTTATGGCGTACCCGATAAGGAACAATGAGTTTCTCCAAAATCTTATGTTTCACACAATGTTGAGTCATACTGAAATAATAATAATAATATAATATTATTATATTAAATGGTAGTTAACGCATAAATGTTGTATTCGAGGTAATGAAAATAACTAAAAATATTAGGATTAAACATGTTTTCTAATTATTTTTACATTTATCCAATAAAATTTAGGGGCCTATAATGAGAATGAATCTAATTTTAAGCACAAATACTCTAATATTTTTAAAAGGTAGTTTTACAGCCTTTTGAAGCAGAACCCATTTTAAATCTAGTTTTTTCACTTTTATATATTCCATTAGAGAAAATAAACTTCTTATTTAGATATGGGATGTAAAATTTACTTTGGGTAAATTTTCAATATTTTTTCTGATAAAGTTTATTTTTAAATGAATAGTGAAAATTATTGCATTTTAAGTCAAAACTGGCTTTTCATCTAATTTATTTATTTGGCTTGATTATCTTTTTAAGTAGTTTTAAAGAGTAATTAGATAATTATTTTACCATTTAATCTAATGTTTCCCACTGGAAGTAATTTCACTATTTAAGTATAGATAAACACGTGTCAATCTTTTGATATTTATTATTTCTTAAAACCATAATTTTTGGTTTTGACAATGGGAATTATTTTTAAACTAATTTCTAAAAATTATGTGTTTTGATTTTGGAAAAATGGATTCCATATTTGAAATCATGAATTAAAAATTGTTTAAATAGGTATGTTTTATTTTTAGATGTTATGAATATTAACTTTAGTAAATATTTTATTTACTATGGTTAAAGGGTAAATCTGGTGAATATGGGTAAAAAAATAATATTATAATAATAATATATTACCCTCAAATGTGTCTTAACCCTATTTTCTAATACAGGTCCAACCATGTTCATCCTTGGGTTTATTTTTGGACCCCATTGAGACACTTGTAAGTGAAAATAAATTTTTATTAAAATTAATTTAATGTTATGTAATATGTAACATAAACATATATCTTTTAGTAAAACAATTTTTATATGGGGTTATATAACAACCTGAGATTTTATAAGAAATGTTCTTTTTAATTTTATTGATCTCTTGTGTTGTACGCTACTCCAAAATTATCTTGTGCTATACGCAACACCGTATTAGCTTGTATTACATGCAAATACTATTTGTGGCTTGTGTTGCATGCCAGAGCAACCTTCCTCAATAGCGTGTGTTATATGCAATACTGAGTTTCACTAAACAACGATATATTATTATAATATTATTATGAACTAGCTGTTATGAATGGTATTAACCAAATTTTGAATTTTATAACATTATCATTCATCTTACACATTATCTAGAACATCATATGAGAACAAAAACAAATTCTGGTAAAATAAGTATTTTTCAAAAAAATGTAGTTTTGCCTCTTTTTGGTGGCGCACCCACATTAAATATAGTTTTTGACTTTTTTATAAGTTCAATTTGACAATTAAAAATTATTCCTTGGAATCAGGATATAAAATTTTACTTTGGATAAAATTTTGATATTATTATGATAACCTTCATATTTTGATGAATAGTAAAAATACGCTAAATTTTAATTAAAAACAACTTTTTTCATCGAGATAATTTATATGGTTAATTTATAATATTGAATGGTTTTAAAGAATAAATAGAATATATTTTTACCATTTCATATAATTTAAGTCATTAGCATTAATTTTACACTGAATTCATAGGTAAAAACATTTCAATCTTTTGCAAAGTTTTAAATTTTGAAACCTGTTTTCTCAACAGCAAGATTAATTTTTAATTAAATACTACATATTATTTGTTTTGAATTTGGAAAAATGGATTCCATATTTGGAATCAGTATATCCAAATTATGTTAATAGACTAGTTTTTATTTTAGACATTATGAATAGTAACTATGGTAAATTTTATTTTCTACAGTTAAAGATAAATCGGGTAATTAAGGGTAAAAATAAGATTATAAAATTACCCTAAAACCTGAAAAAATTATATTGGATGAATAAAAGTCGACCCATATCACCTAAGTGTCAGAATAAATTCATTTCATGGACTTTTGACCATGAAAAAGGTGTAATTATTATTAAAACCAAAGAAAGTGACAACATGTCACTCTCTTATATCTTATAAGTGTAATTATTTTAATTTAGTGATAAACTTCATAAAGCTTAGAACATAAATTGTCCCCATAAATATAATAAAATTATCTACATCATTTTAATTTTTTTATAATTTATATGGATTAAATAATTTTCATTAATGGTGACATAATAGTGATGTAGAAATTATTTTATTGATTGAAAAATGAAACAAATGGTTTTAAAAATATAAAAATAAATATTATATGAACTATTTAATGTGTTCCACGAATTTTCAATCTGAATATTACATGTTAGGGATCTATTAAATATTTGTTTTCGAATATATCTTCTTTGTGGATTTTATTTAAATTCAAATAATTGAATAGTTTTAAAATTGACACTATTGATATTTTTTAAAAATAACATATTATTAAATTGTTTAAAAATCACAAAAATATTTAAAAATTATAAATTGAAATTTATATGATCTAAAATTTCATAAATAATCCAATTATGGACAATTCAAAACACATAAGTAATTATTTATAACAATTTAAAATTTATAATATTATTACCACAAATAAAATTAAATAGATTAAATTAAGAATAATCAAGTTGATAAGGTTTAAAATAAATTCCCAACATGTCTAAATTTCATTGGCTGATGATATTACTACCTTATCTCATCTCATCTTTGAATTTGAGTCATTTTTGAAGTTTTTAAGTGGGGTTTGGGTTTATTATAAATTAATATTTTAGAGGTTTCCAAAAGTGCCGCTCTCCTCTCTTATAAAAGGGAACCTCCTACCTATCTTCTTCATAACATTTTGAGCCTTAAATATTGGAAAACCCTATCCATTTATCTTCTTCACTTCCGTAAAAACATACTAGAGGTCCTGGTGTTCTTCAAAGTCCAACTTAGGTTCCCTAAGAGGTTGTTTAGAAGAGGCGCGTCAAAGAAGAGGTAATATCCTTTACTGATTCTTTCAATTTTATTTCTTCTTGTACTTCCTATTATTTATTTGTTTTATTATAGAGTTATAACATCAGCATCACTCATTTAATGATATTTTATTATAAATATAAAACAAACCCTTTTCACATTATATTCATCCTAAGGAAAATGAAATCACCGCACGTGCGTACGTTCAGAATACCATCTCCACACCGTGGTGTAATCTGTTTTTCCACCACCACCTAAATTGGATGGGTATAATGGTGGAAATAATAAATATATATGATTATTATAAAGTGATAATAATTATGAGATATTATATAATCCACTCCAATACCATTCAACAATTATGGGAATGATATTGTCGCTCGTGCGTACATACGGATTACCATCTCCACGACGCAATGAGATTCATTCTCCATGTTAACCATTCAAGAATGATTATAAATTATATATAATAAATAATAATTAAAGATATTACATAATAATGATACTGAATTTATGTACATATATGTTTCATTTACTTAATTCCATTCAATTCAATAAGGAAACGAAAACAGTGTTCATGCGTACGTACGGTCTACGGTCTCCATGAACGGCGTATTTCATTTCATTTATATATCTATTATATACATATATACTGAATATATATTATATATAAATCATGTTTTACATTATTTAATTAAGTAAATCATGATATAAGTAATAATAATATCAAGAACAATAAGTCCAAACCCGTACGATAAATGAAACGATTTTACCCAACACGCTTCTTTAACATGGAATTTACAAATTAACAGGTAATATAAAGTCGTAAGTGAATAATATATGATATCATAAATATTATTATGGTAATTTTACTAGTTAATAGTATGTTTAAACGCGCTATACAGGAGTATCGGACACATACGGAATAAATTGGACATAAGGTAAGGGATAATTATTTCAATCTCATTCTTAACTGAGATTGTTTATTCATAAGTATTTACTAGGGTTATATTTATCATCCATTTACATGTTTTCTAAAAATGTTTTCATGTATGTTTAAAGTCCATTTTACAGATTTTTTACTTTCACTACATGGTATGAAAGGAATATTTCTTTTGTTTACCATACAAGGTACTTTTTAACTTTTCTGGAAAAAGTATATATAGAATGTTTTTTTAATCTTATACGGCATGAATGGGTTTTTACTATTTCATAACGACTTGTTTCCATGAAGATTCCACTACAAAATTTCATGAATATTTAAAAAAAAATCCTTTTCTTTTAAAATCGAATGGCATTTTGTTAAAAAGAAATGATTTTGAGGAAGAAATGATATTTTCCTCAAGAATTTATTTCAAGTGTTTTATAATAACTATTTTCCATCAAAGATGACATTATTTAGTATGTTTTTATTTCAAGTATAATGTATCTATTATTTAAAATGTTTGATTTTTCTTATGAGGAAATGATATCCATTTTTTTATATGGATTATGTTAATATGGGATGATGTTTATGAAACCCAAATTATTCTTTGGGTTATAATGAATGATTTATGTGGCACACGAAATAATGATTTCATTATGAGATGGTTGGGACCTATATCTCTCTATAATGAATTAGGTAAAGATTTATATCTCATGATATAGACATGGATGGAATGGAAAATGAATCTGGTTCAGTAATACAGTGATGGAATGGCAAGTAAACCTGGTTTAGTAAAGGAATTTGTCCACTATGATGGTGTTGGAAGCAATGCCTTGGATACTATGGAAATCATATCATGTGCTTAATGGTTTGACACAATTACATGTTTTATTCCCATTCTATTTTATCTTGATTTGTGTTCCACTATGATCTATGACTTACGCACTGCCATGTTTTATGTCATTGGTCAAGATTTTGATGTTTAATCTTTATGTTCATATATTTAAGTTCAAATGTATATGGGATGTTTTATTTTCTCCATGCTTACCCTTACTAAGCATTTTAGCTCAACCATTATATGTCATCTTTTACATATGTTATAATGAAAGGTTTTAGGTAAGAAAAACAAAGGGTAATATCTTTATGGGAGATGTTGAAGATCTTTCACCATGATTACAAGATTATGTTCCGAGTTTTCCAAAGAAACTAAACTATTATGGTCCTTGGGTGTCTATTTTTGTTATGTATTAAGTATTCGAAAAAAAGTAATTTAATTTCCATGTACGTCAAGATTTGGGTCTCTACAGTTGGTATCAGAGGAAAGGTTTAGTTAAACTTTGGAAACTAGGATTCGAAAACTTTAGTGAGATCCCTAGAGATATTTATATGGTATGTCTATGGATTTCCCTAAGGATTAGTATAACTATAAGTAACTGTCTTAGAATTATGTTGATGATCATGAATAACCTAGGGTGAACCTGATGTGTCATTTATTAAAGAATGTGTGATATGTTATAAATCCCATAAGTGGATTTTTTATGATTATGTGGTTCCTAGTTATTTTAATTATTTATTACACTATGGTTTCAGTTTTTAGTCAATGGAGGGAACGAAAAAGAATTCAGTTAACATTTATTTCAATGGGAAAATTGGTGAATACGATCAAAACAATTTTCTAATTCCAGTAGAGAAAGATATTATGATTATTCTGAATCAGTAATCGCAATATATGATTAACAATGTGAACTTTAGTTGTAATCCTAAGTCATAAAATAAGAGGAAGATTGAGTTTTATGCATGGTCAAATAGTGAGGAACATAGAGGAAGGAAGATTAAGCTTTCTACATATCAAGAATATGGTAAGAGGAACCTTGAGGAATACCTCAAATTGAGGGGAAGATGTTATCTATGTGGGGAAAAAGGGAATAGAGCGACAGACTGTTATAGAGTTAAATGTATTATTTGTGGAGAACATGGGCATTACCCAACTCAATGCCCTGACCTAATAGGTTACTTCTAAATCGATGAAGTACCAATTCCATGCCAATCAATGAAGATGATGGATTGAAGGGATTATGTATTGGAATTCAAGAATAATGTTGTTGAGGTACTTTTATGGTATATTGAAATATCTATGTATTGGTCTATTGTGGTTTTCTATAAGAATGTGGTACTGGTAACCGTGAAAAGTGATTGAAGTATTTTTGGAAAGCAACTAATATGAGCATAATGAAGGGATACGGAGAAAATAATATGTTTGATAATATTAATGAGCTCATGACTGATATAAGTACAAAGTGATATCATGGTTTGAGTATATATAATTTTTTTTGGTATGTGGAAAGAGTTAACTTTTCACAGCATTCATGTTTTCACTATGGTTCTATAGTAATTCATGTTTCAATAGAATACATGATTAAGGTATTAAAATGTTTGTAATATGACCAACAAGATATATCTTATGATATATAGAGGATAAATGATGGTAATCACATTCTTTGTATATGACCTCTCTAGTAATAATTTTATTTATGCTATGAGATTGGACATAAGTATTTTGGATAAGCCAAAAGATTGGAATGGATTAAGTTAGACATCATATAGTATTGTTTAAGGATAGAACTTTTTGATATTATTTCTAAAATGTTATAATAGTATATTTTTAGAAAAAGGACAACCCGTAGGACAGGCAACAACCCATTGCATCAGACAAGGTTGTGGGAATCGAACCCATAACCGAAATAAGACAGGCCTTTATCGCCTTACATTGGCCTGCAAGAAGTCCCTGTTTTGTAGAAATTAGTTCTATTTTATTAATTGGCGTGATATATAAAGTATTAGTTTATTTTTTTGGATCCATATACGATTAATATCACCATATATGGACTTATGTATATTTAATAACTTTTTCTAACCTTATATTTGAGATAGATTGAATGACCCATTATTCTATCACATGATCTACTAAAACTTCACGAATGAAAAGGTCAACTTCATTTCTTTAAGATATAAAGTGAAATTTGTTCAAATATTGACCAACGGTGATATTATACCAAAATCAAGTAATTATTTCTTTTAATTCAAAAATTCATCAACTTTAGGGAAATGATCGTGAAAACCCAAAAAATTGTTATAGTACCCTCATATCCGATAAATCAGATGGTACCTTATATAATAACCAATTTATGGCTTTGTTATTGTCGGATTTTTCATATACATGTTCTCTACCACTCTCCATCAGAAATTGATGGTTAGATTTCTCTTATATATCCATATTTTCACCTTTTTTCTTCTATGTGGAAACCGAGTGATGAGTTAATTTTGGTAACCGTTACATTTCATACATTAGTTTTTTAAATTAATTTTTATTATTCTTTTTTACGATGTGGTTTTCTATGAAATAAACTTTCAAGTAGTAGAACATTTATAACCCTGACGAATTTCGAGGGCGAAATTCATTTTAAGGGGGGTAGAATGTAACACCCCAAGATTTTGGGAGAAATATTCTTTTTAATTTAATTGGTATCTTGTGTTGTATGCTACAGAAAAATTATCTTGCACTATAAACAACACCGTATTATCTTGTATTATACACAAATACTATTATTGGCATTTGTTGCACGCAAGATCAACCTTCCTCAATAGCGTGTGTTGTACACAATACTGAGTTTCACTAAACAATGATATATTGTTATAATATTATTATGAAATGGCCGTTATGAATATTATTAACCAAATTTTTAATTTTATAATATTATAATTCATCTTACACATTATCTAGAACATGATATGAGAACAAAATAAATTTTTCAAGTAAAATAAGTATTTTTCAAAAAAATGCAGTTTTGCCACCTTTTGATGGCGCACCCACTTTAAATATAGTTTTTGACATGTTTATAAGTTCAATTTGACAAATAAAACTTTTTAATTGGAATCATGATATAAAAATTAACTTTGGATAAAATGTTGACATTATTCTGATAACCTTCATATTTTGATGAATAGTAAAAATACGCTAAATTTTAATCAAAAACAACTTTTTTCATAGTGATAATTTATATGGTTAAATTATAATATTTAATGGTTTTAAATTATAAATAGAATATATTTTTACCATTTAATATAATCTATGTCATTATCATTAATTTTACATTGAATTCATGGTAAAAACATTTCAATCTCTTGCAACATTTCAACTTTTAAAACCCATTTTCTCAATAGTGGGATTAATTTTAAATTAAACACTACAAATTCTGTGTTTTGAATTTGGAAAAAATGGATTCCATATTTGGAATCATTAGGACCAAATTATGTTAATAGGATACTTTTTATTTTTAGACATTATGAATAGTAACTACGGTAAATTTTATTTACTACAGTTAAAGGTAAATCGAGTAATTAAGGGTAAAAGTAAGATTATAAAATTACCTTAACACCTGACAAAATTATATTGGATGAATAAAAGTTGACCCATATCACATAAGGGTTAGCATAGATTCAATTCATGGAATTTTGACCATGAAAAGGAT
The DNA here is from genome assembly GCA_963277665.1 of Viscum album. Lineage (NCBI taxonomy): Eukaryota > Viridiplantae > Streptophyta > Magnoliopsida > Santalales > Viscaceae > Viscum > Viscum album. Next base: position 391,830,609 of record OY728151.1, on the reverse strand, counting down.
GTAATTATTATTAAAACCAAAGAAAGTGACCACATGTCACTCTCTTATATCTTATAAGTGTAATAATTTTAATTTAGTGATAAACTTCATAAACCTTCAAAAATAAATATTCACTAAAAAGGTAATAAAATTATATAAATAATTTGAATTTATTTATAATTTTATGGATTAAATAATTATCATTAATGGTGACATAATAGTGATGTATAAATTATTTTATTGATTGAAATATTAAAAAAATGGTTTAAAATATTAAAATAAATATTATATGAACTATTTAATGTGCTCCACAAATTTTTAAGATTAATATTACATGTTAGGGATCTATTAAATGTTTTCTTTTGAATATATCTTCTGTATAGATTTTATTTAAATTCAAATAATTGAATACTGTCAAAATCGACACTATTAATATTTTATAAAAATAACATATTATTAAATTGTTTAAAAATCACAAAAAAATTATAATTATAAATGGAACTTTATATGGTCTCAAATTTCCTAAAGTGTCAAATTATGGACAATTCAAAACACATAATTAATTATTTATAACAATTTAAAATTTAGAATATTATTACAACAAATAAAATTAAATAGATTAAATAAGGATAAATCAAGTTGATAAGGATTAAATTAAATTCCCAACATGTCTAAATTTTATTAGATGATGAGATTACAAACATATATCGTCTCATATTAGAATTTGAGTCATTTTGAAAATTTTTAAGTGGGGTCTGGGTTTATTATAAATTAATATTTTAGAGGTTTGCAAAAGTGCCCCTCTCCTCTCTTATAAAAGGGCACCTCCTCCCTCTCTTATTAAAAACATTTTCAGCCTTCAATATCATCCAAAACCTGACCATTTCTCTTCTCTAATTCCCTAAAAAAATACTATAGGTCCTGGTTTTCTTCAAAGACCGACTTTAGTACCCTAAGAGGAGGTTTAGAAGAGGCGCGTCAAATAAGAGGTAATATCCTTTACCAATTCTTTAAAATTTATTTGTTCTTATACTTAATCTTATTTATTTGTTTCATTATAAAGTAATAAAATCAGTATAATTCATACACTTATATGTTATAATAAATATTAAACAACCCCATTTCACCTTCTATCCATCCTACAAAAAATGAAATCACTGCGTGTGCGTACATACGGAATACCGTCTCCACGCCGTGGTGTAATCCATTTTTTCACCACCACCTTACTTGGATGGGTATAATGGTGGAAATAATAACTATATATGATTATTATAACATGATAATGATTCTGAGATATTATATAATCCACTCCAACACCATTCAACAATTATGAGAACGATATCATTGCTCGTGCGTACGTACGGATTACCGTCTCCACAACATGATGAGATTCATTCTCAATGTTAACCATTAAAAAATGATTATACAGTATATATAATAAATAATCATGAAATATATGAAATAATAATGATATTTTATTTATGTACATATATTTTTCATTTACTTAATTCCATTCAATTCAATAAGGAAACCAAAAATGTGTTCATGCGTACGTACGGTCTACCGTCTCCATGAACGGTGTATTTCATTTCATTTATCTATCTATTATATATATATATACACTGAATATATATGATATATAAATAATTTTTCAGATTATGGAAGTATATAAATCATGATATAAGTAATAAAAATTTCAAGAACAATAATTCCAAACACGTACGATAAATGAAACGATTTTACCCAACACGCTGCTTTAATATGGAATTGACAAATAAACGGGTAATATAAAGTCGTAAGTGAATCATATATGATATCATAAATATTATTATGGTTATCCTACAAGTTAATAATATGTTTAAACACACTTTATAGGAGTCTCAGAAACATATAGAAAAAATTGGACATAAGGTAAGGGATAATTATTCCAATCTCATTCTTAACCGAGATTGTTTATTCGTAAGTATTTACTGGGGTTATATTTATCATCCATGTCCATGTTTTATAAAAAAATCATGTATGTTTAAATTCCTTTTTACCAATTTTTGACTTTCACTACAAATTATGTAATTAATCTTTCCTTTTTTAGCATACGAGGTACTTTTTGAATTTTCCGACAAAAGTAAAAGTAGAATGTTTTTTAACTTATACGACATGAATGGATTTTTACAGTTTCATTATGATGTATTTCCATGAATCTTATTCTACCCTAATTCATGAATATTTTAAAAAAAATCCTTTTCTTTTAAAATTTCATGTCATTTTGTGAAAAATAAATTATTTTAAAGAAGAAAGGATATATTCCTCATGAATTCATATCAAGTGTTTTATCAAAACTATTTTCCATTTAAGATGACATTATTTAGTCTGTTTATGTTTCAAGTATAATGTCTCTATTATTTACAAGTTTTTTTTTCTTATCATGAAATCATATCCATTTGTTTTATATGGATTATGTTATGATGGGATGATGTTTATAAAACCCATATTATTCTTTGGGTTATGATGAATGATTTTTGTGGCACACGAAAGAATGATTTCATTATGAGATGGGTGAGACATATATCTCCCTCCAATGAATTGATTAAAGATATATATCTCATTATATAAACATGGATATAGTTTAAAATGATTCTAGTTCAGTAATATAGGGCCGGAAAGACAAGTAAACTTGGTTCAGTAATGGACGTTGTCCACTATGATGGTCTTGGAAGCAATTCCTTGGCAACTATGGAAATCATATCATGTGATTAATGGTTTTACACAATTACAATTTTTATTACCATGCTATTTTATAATGCTTGATGTTCCACTATGATTTATGCCTTACATAATACCATGTTTTATGTCATTGCTCAAGATTTTGATGTTTAAACTTTATGTTCATGTTTTTAAGTTCAAATGTATATGGTTTGTTTTATTTTCTCCCTTCTTAACCTTACTGAGCATTTGAGATCATCCTTTATATGTTTTATTTTCCCTAGGATATAAAGAATGTTTTTAGGTAAGAAAAAAAGGGGAATATCTTTATGGGAGATTTTGAAGATCTTTTACCATGATTAGAATATTAGGTTTTGAGTTTCCAAATACACTAAACTATTATGGTCCTTGGGTGTGTATTTCTGTTATATATTAAGTATTCAGCAAAAGTATTGTATTTTCCATGTACATCAAGCTTTGCGTCTCTACAGGTCATACAATAGATATTTTCAACTATAAATAGTAATTAGAAAGATAAAATTATTTCCTACATCATGGTATTTTATTTATAATTTTTATACATCAAATAAATAAATTTATTTTTTCCACAATGATGATGTATTTATTACCTTATTAATGAATTATTTAAGTAAATGAGAGTATAAATATTAAAATAAATTTATTTTGAAACTTTTGATGCCATCCACAAATTTTATAGATAATTATTACATATTATATTTGAGTAAAAAAGTTTTATTTGAAGGAATCAAGTTATTTTGACTTTAACAAAAATAAATTTACAAAATAGTGTCCAAATTTATATAAATGAGTTTTTAAAACAAATATTATTTTATTAAATGATATACTAATCCAAAATATCTATGGTTCGGCAAAATAATTTAGATAATGTTGAAAATTTCATTAATGGACTACTTTAGGTTCTATTGGAATTTTATAGTTAGTATATTAACCATATAGTATGAATATACAATAATAAATGGTAAAAGTTAAATTAGTTAACTAAGAGTTAAAGATAAAATATAAGGATAAAATTATGAACTAAACTTATCTAGAACCTATTGGTTGAGATGATTTAGATCCATCCTCATATTATCTTCTACTTAACTAACTTTGGATCCTTTAGAAACCAAAAATAAATTTATAATAAAATAATTTTTCTAGAGTTTTCTAAATAGTACCCCCTCGATATTATCAAAGGACATAATCTCTAACCCAATACACACAACTCTCAATCCCCATGACTCATATAATATAATTCTCCAAGAATCTCAAAAAATCCCTCCTTTCTTCTTAGAATCCTTCCCCTAAAAAGAAGTCAATTTTAGAGAGCCCTTGGTCTCAAATGAAAATAAGTTACCCAATTTGAGGAAATTAAAGAACAAATGAGTCAAGTCATACATGGGGTAAGGGAACTTCTTAACCCAATTTCAATTTTTTGGGTTAAACTTTTACTTATTTATTAAATCGTGCTATGATTATGTGAGATATAACTTTTGATATCATATCTTGTATTTATAATTTATTTATGTGTAATCATAGTGAATACACATAATCGATCTATTTTATTTACAAAATGATTATTATAAGGGACTTCATCTCAATATCCTTTCATTGGGGAATGTTTTGATAATATAAACCTCATTTTTTAGATGGTTTATAACCAAACCCTTTTAATTTCGCATTCATTCAAAGAGAATATTTTTTTACGAAGCATTTTACTAAATAACAAAAGGATTTTTTTATAATGTGTGTGGTGACAATGACCTCTCTACCACAATAGTAATTATTTGGATTCCTTTATAAGCCTTAATGTTTTTAAAAGGAAAAGAAATCCATTATTACCTTTTTGGTTGTTTTCATATTGAAAATGGTTTTTGAAATGGATTGAGTATTTCAATATCATGAAATGATATCTTGTCATTTCAAAAAGTTGATATTTGCAATATTTTATGTGTTGTGATTATGTAATGGAACTTGGACATTTTATGGGTGGTTATGCGGTAAACCAAATTATGGGTGGTTCTGTGAAAAACCAAGGACAGGTGGTTACGTTATAACCTCCAATACATTTGGTATGGAATTCAACCGTATGGCTATTCTATTTAGTGATATGTGTGGAATTCGACTATATGGTTATTACATTTAAGTATGTTTATGTCCCAAGTTACCTTTATATGTTATACATTGTTTTCTATGGGTTGTATGGTAAGATTTTGGATACAAAAAGGGTAAGAAATTAGCTTATATTTAATGAAGTGTTTTTTCTACTTGTTTAAGGTAAAAATTATTACGTTATGGTAAAGTATGCATGGTTTACATGTTTTTTAAAATCTAACAAATTTTCTTCTTTGTGTATCCCTTCTTGAGATATTTATGCTCATCCCATGTTTTTTAAAAAAAATTCATAGGATATAAGATGGAATAGGGTCATGTATGGGATTATGGAAAAGTAATGTTGTTTAAAACATGGAACTAGACATGTTTATTTTCTTTTAAGAGTTTTTATTTTATGAAAAAAATAGATTCAGAGTAGAAGTGTCTACATGTAATATTCAAGATGTTTTATATAATTTATGACCTAATTCTATAAAATTCAAAACCTGAAAGGATCCTCAATGTGAATTAGTAACTTAATTCGAGATTATGTAACACTTAAGGCTGGAACCTTATAGTTGGTATCAGAGGTCAGTTTAGATAACTTTAGGAGTTAATTTTTTTAATAGAATATCCATAAAATATTTTTAATTCATGGTAATGTTGAAATGATATTGAATTTTAAGGTTACCATGTTGCTTCACCAATGATATTTCTATGTTCATAATCATTTTTTGCAGAGGAAATAGGACAGCTATGATAGAACGACATTTAGAGGAAAACTACCTTCTAAATTAGCAACCTCAGATTGTCAGAATCAAAACTGAAAATTTTGTGATAGTGATGGAACAATTGAATTCCTATATAAACGGTGGTGGTATCCATGCATGATATCAACCGTATCAACCCCATAATAACGTGTTTGTAGTGGATCATTTCATGCGGCAACACCCCCATCATTCAAAGGATCATCTGACCATGTTCAAGCAGAAGTTTGGATCAAAGCACTTGAAAATATTTTAAATGTCATGGGTTTTATAGACAATCAAAAGGTTAGTATTTTTGTTTATAATTTTAAAGGAGAAGGATATTAGTGGTGTTTGATAGTTAAAAATATCAGGTACCGTGAGTAGATTGATGCTCTTTATTGGGAATAATTCAAAGGTATGTTTCTTGATAAATATTTCCATAAGGTTTTTCGACGAAGGATGGAAAAAGATTCTTGGAATTGAGGCATGAGGATGACTTAGTGGCTGCTTATGAAAAAAAGTTCACTCAACTTGAAAGGTATGATCCAAATTTCATCTAAGATCTTGATAGTAAGATAAATCTATTTTACTCAGGACTGAAGATGAGATATCAAAAAACATTAGCCTTTTGTGAATTAAAAATTTATGTGAAATGTGTCAGTCATTCCGAGAAGATAGAAATGGAGTTTTCTGATGATCAGGTGTTCTGATAGAGAAAGCAGTAGAAGAGGTACAGTTGGCAAGAAAAGGGAAAGAATTCATCAAAGAAGCATGTAGGTAAGAAAATTAAATTTCCATCTTGAGAGAAGTGTGGTAAAAAACATCCTGGAGAATGTCTCTCAAAATCTGGAAAGTGATTTTGGTGTGGTAAGACTGGTCATATTGCTTAATAACTGTAAGTAATATAATCATGTAGGTAATGAAAATCCAGGGTAAGATGTTTTAGTTGCAATGAGTTTGTACATTATGCCAATGTGTGTCCAAATTTGATTACATAGGGTGGAAACCAGTCATAACAAAAGAAGAATGGTGGGGAAAATCTATTTCTACTACTACGGTTGATGTGGGGCCATAAAATGAAGTTTTATCAAGTACTTTTATTTTTTTCAGATTTTTCCAATGTATTTTTTGATTTAGGATCTTCACATTCATTCATTTATGATAAATTTTTGGGTAAATTGGGAATTCCATCTCAAGATATGAATCCTAAACATATGGTAAAAACACCTGGAAGATATGTTGAGACAAAAAAATATAAGAATCTCCTTATCATTATTTATGGAAAACATTTACCCACAAACCTTGTTGTTTTTCCTATAGTATATTTTGATGTTATTTTGGGAATGTATTGGCTTTATGTTTACCATGCTAAGATTGATTGTATAGCTAAAGAGGTTTCTTTTTAAAAAGAAATTCAGTTTGTGTACAAGAATAAACCCTTATCTTTGAAAACTTGTCAGGAAGATGAGAAAATAGTGAAATATGGAAATGAATTTTACCTTGTACATATTTATGAAAATAAAGAAACTATTCATATTAATGATGTGCCAGTAGTAAATGAGTATCTTGATGTTTTTACTAAAGAGTTTCCGGGTATTATAAATGATTGAGAAGTTGACTTTACTATTGACTTAGTTCATGATGCTAATCCAATTTCACAACCCCCTTATTGTATGGCTCAAATTGAACTTTTAGAGTTATAGAAACAATTGTAGGAGTTGTTAGATAAAGGTTTCATTCGACCTAGCACATTACCGTGGGGTGATCTAGTATTTTTTGTTAAAATAAATATTCTTCAATGAGACTTTCCATTGATTATCGAGACATGAATAATATCACGGTTAAGAACAAGTATCCTTTGCCTTATATCGATTATTTGTTTGATTAGATCTAGGGAGCTCATTATTTTTTGAATATTGACTTGAGGTCAGGGTACCATCAGTTTAAATTAAAGGAAAAAAACATTCTAAAGACTATATTTCACAATAGATATGGCCATTATGAATTTGTGTTTATGCCTTTTTGGTTAACCAATGAACCTTCTTTATTCATGGATCTTATGAATAAATTTTTTCATGAGTTCTTGTATAATTTTGTGGTTGTGTATATTGATGAAATTTTGGTATATTCCAAAATTAAATAGGAACATGAAATTTATTTAAGGTTTGTCTTTCAAACCATAAAAGAAAATATATTATATGGGAAATTTAGAAAGTGTGAGTTTTGGTTGAAAAAAATTTCATTCCTTGGTCATATTATTTCTAAAGAAGGTATAACTATTGAGCCTTCCAAAAATAGTTTTTGAATAGTTGACAAGACCTACCAATATCAAAAAGATCCATATTTTTCATAGTTTAACAGGATATTACTGAAGTTTTGATGAAAATTTTGCACTGGTATCTAGACAACTGAAAAAGTTAACTCAAAAATGTGTTAAATTAATTTAGAAAAAATAATGTGATGATTATTTTCATGAATTGAAAAGAATATTGGTGAATGCTTTAGTTTTGACATTACCTTCCATAGATGGTGAATTTGTTATCTACAGTGATGCTTCATTAAAAGGACTTGGTTGTGTCCTTATGTAGAATGATCAATTAATTTTGTATGGTTCAATAATGTTGAAACCTCATGAGTTAAATTACCCTACACAAGATATGGAATTAGCTACAGTTGGTTTTGCTTTAAAAAATTGGAGGCATCATTTGTATTGAGTGAAGTGTGAAATATATAATTATCACAAAGGTTTAAAGTATATATTCACTCAGAAGTAATTAAACATGAGACAGAGGATATTGTTATAATTAATCAAGGATTATGATTGCATGATCCATTACCTTCAAGGAAATTCAAATAAAGTGGCTGACACATTGATCCTAAATATTAATGCTACATTAACCATTCTATGATTGGAACAAAATACCTTTATTAATGATTTAAATAACTTCAACATATAATTTCTTAGTGTAGGAAATTCCCCTGTTTTGTTTCTGGTGGTATTGAAATCATTTCTAGTAGATAGAATAATGCAAGTGCAGAAAGAAGGTAGTGAGTTTTATAAAAAGGTAGAGTTTGTTCAGAAGAGTAAGTTACCTGAATTTAACATTGATAAATATTGTGTTTTGAAATTTGGGAAGATATTATGTGTGCCTTGAGATTCACAGCTGAAGAAAGAGTTGTTATGTGAAGCTCATTGTTCTCCATTTTTAGTTCATCCTGGTATTACTAAGATGTAAAGTGATCTTCATGAGTATTACTGGTGGGATGGAATGAAAAGATATATTTCTTACTTTACTATGAAGTGTTTGAATTTTCAACGAGTTAAAGCAGAGTGGCAGTTACCGAAAGGGATGTGTTAGCCATTGTCAGTGCCATAGTGGAAATGGAAAATTTTATCCATGGGCTTCATTGTGTGAATATCGAAGACATCTTGAGGTAATATTGCAATATGGTTTATTTTTTATCGATTGACTAAATATACTCATTTATTTACTATTTTAGATACTCTGTCTCTAGATCAACTTTCTCAGTTGTATGTTAAAGAGATAGTGAGGTTACATGGAGTTCCCATCTCTATTGAATCTGATAGGGATCCCAGGTTTACTTCTGACTTTTGGAAGGGATTTATAATTCTTTGGGTATGAAATTAAATTTCAGTATAGTTTTACATCCTTAATCAGATGGGTATTTAGAATGAATAATTCAGTCTTTGGAAAATATGTTATGTGCTTCTTCAATGGATTACCAGGGAAGTTGGTACCAACATCCTTCTTTGGTTGAGTTTTCCTATAATAACATTTTTCATTCCAGTGTACATATGGGTCCATTTGAGGAATGATATAGAAATCGGGGTCGAACTCAAGCTTTTTGGGATGATGTAGGTGAAAGAAAGTTGATGGTACTATAATTGGTAGAAGAGATGGTAGAAAAAAGTTCAGTTAATTCAGAATCACATGAGGATAGCATGGAGCAAGAAGAAAATTTATGTAGATAATCAGAGGAAGGATCTTTCTTTAGAGGTAGGTGATCATGTCTTTCTCAAAGTTTTTCCATGGAAAAGTGTGATGCATTTTGGTAATAAGGGAAAGCTGAGTCTGAGGTTCATTGAACCCTATGAAATCCTGGATAAAATTGGATCAGTTTCTTACAGAGTGAGTTTACCCCCAATATTATCCTTAGTACACAATGTTTTCATGATTCAATGTTGAGAAATTATATTCCAGATCTATCTAATGTTTTGAGTCCATAGGTAGATTAGTTGGAAGAGAATCTCTCTTATGAGGAACAACCACTCCAAATTCATTACCGAAGAGAGAAAGTGTTGCAGAATAAGTTAATTCATCAGGTAAAGGTATTTTGGATAAACCATATGGTTGAAGAGGCAACATGGGAATTTGAAAATTCTATGAGGGATAAATACCCCTACTTATTTGATTAGTAAATAAAATTTTAAGGACGTAATTCCCAAAAGGGGGGAAGGATGTAACATCCTAGGTAAATAAGAATATGATATTTTCATATTTATTAATATTTGTGAATTAAATATTAATTTTTCTTTAAATGGGATGCTAAGTTCAGTGGCGTACCTGATACCCAACAATGGGTTTCTCCTAAATCTTATGTTGCACACAATGCTAAGTCATACTGAAAAAATAATATTATTATATTATTATTTTAAATGGCAGTTAACACCTAGTTTTTGTATTAGCAGGAATGAACATAACTAACCATATTATGATTAAGCATGTTTTTAAAAAAAAAATTTACATTTATCCAATAAAATTTATAGGCATAAAATGATAATGAATCCAATTTTAAGCATAAATACTCTAATATTTTTAAAAGATAGTTTTACTGCCTTTTGATGGAGAACCCATTTTAAATATAGTTCTTGTCAGTTTTATATGTTCCATTTGAAAAAATAAACTTCTTCTCTAGAAAAGGGACATAAAAATATACTTTGGGTATTTTTTGGTTATTTTTTTTGATAAAGTTCATTTTTTAGTGAATATGAAAAAATACTGCATTTTAAGTCAAAAATTTCTTTTCATATGATTTATTTATATGGTAATATTATCATTTTAATTGGTTTTAAAGTTATATTAGATTTTTTTTACCATTTTATCGAATTTTGGTCATTGTAAGTAATTTCACTTTTTAATTAGACATAAACACATGTCAATCTTTTGATAATTACAATTTCTTAAAAACAAACTTTTTGGTTTTGACAACGGGAAAAAATTTTAAATTAATTTATGCAACTTCTGTATTTTGAATTTGGAAAAAATGATTACATATTTGGAATTAGTAGATCCAAATTGTGTAAATAGGTAACTTTTATTTTTATACATTATGAATAGTAACTTCAGTAAATATTTTATTTACCATGGTTAAAGGGTAAATATGGTAAATAGGGGTAAAATAATAATATTATAATAATATTAAATTACGCTTATACATTTGATGACCCTATTGGATGATACAAGTTGACCATTCCCATCCTTGGGATGATTTTGGGACCCCATGGAGCCACTTTTTAGGGAAAATTACTTTTTATAAAAATTAATTTAAAGTTAAGGAGAATGTAACATAAACATATATTTTTTAGTAAAACTATTTTTATATGGGGTAATATAATTGATATGTTTGAAAATAAATATTAATTATAAATCTAAAAAGAGTTTCTACATCATTTTATTTTATTTATAATTTTTAGACATTAAATAAATAAATTTATTTATGACACAATGATGATGTAGTGATTACCTTATTAATGAATGATTTCAATAAATGAGGGTATAAATGTTAACATAAATTTATTTTGTAACTTTTTATGTCATACATGAATTTTTTATATAATTATGACATATTATATTTTATTAAATGAATTTTATTTGAAGGAATCAAGTTGTTATGACTTTAACAAAAATAAATCACTAAATAGTGTCAAAATTGACATAAATGAGTTTTTAAAACAAATATTATTTTATAAAATGATATAATAATCCTAAAAATCTAAGGTTAGGAAAAATGATTTAGATAATGTTGAAAATATCATTAATGAACTACTTTAGGTTCTATTGGAATTTTATATTAAGTATATTAACCATATAGTATTAATATACAAGAAGACAAGGTGAAAGTTAAAATAGTTAACTAAGGGTTAGATCTAAATAGTAAGGTCAATTTTATGACCAAAACTTATCGAAACCCTCTTGGTACAGAGGATTTCGATCCATATTCATCTTACCTTAGACCTAATAACTTTTTAGCCTTTAGAAATATGAATTTTATTTATAATAAAATAATGTTTCTAGAGTTTTCTAAATAGTACCTCATCCCTCATATAAAAGGAAATCACCTCTAACCCATTACACACACCTCTCAAGCCCCTTGTCTCCTCCAAACTGTTCTCCAAGAATCTCCCAACATCCCTTCCTTCCTCCTGGAATCCTTACCCTATGAATAAGGAAATTCTAGAGATCCCTTTGGCTCAAATCAAACGAAGTTACCTGATTTAAGGAAATTAAAGAACGAACAAGTCAAGTCAGGCATGAGGTAAGAGAACTTCTTAACCCAATTTCCATTATTTGGGTTAAACTTTTACTTCATGATTATTCCATGGTATGATTATGTGAGATATAACTTTTGATATCCTATCTTTTATTTATACTTACATTATGTGTAATTATAGTGAATACACATAATCGATCTGTTTTATTTACAAAATGATCTTTGTTAGGGAATTTGTCTCAATATTTTTTCATTGAGGTATGTTTTGATAATATAAACCTCCTTCATTTACATGGTGTATAATAAACCCCTTTGATTTTTACTTTAATTCAAAGAGAATCTTTTTTTACAAATAATTTTACTAAATGACAAAAGAATTTTTTTTACATTTACAGAGACAATAAGATTTCCACCGCCATAGTCATTATTTGGATTCCCCTATAAGCCTTAATGTTTTTAAAATGAAAAAAAATTATCTTATTACCTCTTTGGTTGTTTTCATATTGAAAATGGTTTTTTAAATGGATTGATTATTTCAATATCTTTAAATGAAATCTAGTGATTGAAAAATGATGATATTGGAAATATTTTATGTGTTATGATTATGTAATGGTACTTGGAAATTTGACGAGTGGTTACGTGATAAAACAAATGATGGGTAGTTCTGTGATAAACCAAGGATGAGTTGTTATGTTATAACCTCCAATGCATTGGGTATGGAAGTCAATTGTATGGCTATTCCATTTAGTGATATGTGTGTAATTCGACTGTATGGTTATTCCATTTAAGTTTGTTTATGTCTCATGTTACCTTTATATGTTATACTTTGTTTTCTACATGATTTATGGTAATATTTTTATTAAAAAAAGGGTTATCAATGAGCTTATATTCAGTGAAGTTTTTTTGATAATTTTTTAAGGTATAAATTATTACTTTATGATTATGTATGAATGGTTTACATGTTGTTTTGAAAACTAACAAATTTCCTTCTTTTTGTATCCCTTACTGAGCTATTTTTTCTCATCACATGTTTTTGAAATTTTTTTCACATGAATTAAGGTGGAATAGGGCCAGGGGTGGGATCAAGTAAGAGTCATATTGTTTAAAACATGGAACTAAACATGTTTCTTTTATTTTAAGAGTTTTTATTTTATGAAAAAAATGGATACTGAGTAAAAGTTTCTACTAGTAATATTCAAGATGTTTTGTATAAGTTATGAGATAATTATCTAAAGATCTAAACCTAAAAAGATACTCAATGTGAATTATTAACTTAATTCAATATTATGTAATGTTTAAGGCTAGGTACTTATATATATTTTCCATAAATGCATATCATATCTGCCAAATCCACAAATATATCAAGTATTAGACAATAATAGGAAAATTAAAAAGTGGGAAAAATCTATGAAATAAACCATCATGTGACATACCAAGTATAAAAGAAATAAAAGAACACCATTTAGGATAAAACCTATGTGAATACATGATAGACATAAAAAATCCTAATCTAGGCTCAAGTCACTTCTAATTGATATCAAGTCATGCCACAGTCTTTCAATATCACAAAAGCAACTCCAAGTGGTTCCACACACACTATGATCACCTATTTCTATTTCCTCACACACCAAAGGTTCCCAATATGATAATTTTGTTAAAAAAATTTCCAAAACAATGTTAAAATTTAATTAAAATCATTTTTTCCCATGAAAATACATCTCAGCAGGAACATATATCAATTACAGAATCTGCAACACTTGTATAGATCCATCTACCACATGAATGATGGAGACCTATCCTCCTTCGTCAAAAGAGATAAAAAACAATAGATCAGCTTTAAAAGACAAGGATTGATAAGAAATTAAAAAATATCAATAGAAAACTTCAATAAATCAGGAATATGAAACCAAAATATAGCTAACAATGACACTATGACCAAAGGAAATTAATAAGTAGAAATAACACATACCTAGAAAGATGTACTTTAACAACCATGATTATCAATCACTAAATGAGTGATCCTAGAGAACCAGAGATCCCCAAAATCACCTAGTAGAGCTCCATGTTCTCGAGAGGGAAGTTTGCCAAAAAATTAAATACAAAATAGGTGTGTGGTGCTTTTAAAACCACAAACCCTAAATAATTCATGACATGAATTTATTAATTAACAAAATACATCTAAAAACACATCATATCAGATTAATAATACCAATTTTAGTAAATTCATGATGTGAAAATGATTCATGATATTTAAAAATTTAATATCTTGAACCAATTCATAGAATATTCTCAAAAAACAATACATGATGGGTAACCCTTTCATGTTGTGAAAATGAATTGAAAATAATGAATATGTCAGATTCTACACAAAAACCAAAACCAACTCTTGTGTTATTTGAAATTAGTGAGAACCCCAAAAAAACTTTTACATATTTATACCTAGACTACATTAATTCAAAAAAACTTACATCCCCAAGCTTTAGGTCATTTCCCCCTAAAAAGGCTCTCTATTCGCATGAATCCCATAAAGAACCCAAACAAAAAAGGGAAACCATAAATGAAAGACAAGTTATACCTGAAGAATGGTAATGGGGTGTTACAAATACCTAGAATATTTATATGTATTGTGATTTAATTCATGTATATTTTTTCTATAAAAAATTAAATTAATTAAGTAATTTATATTAATAATATTCATTGAGTATGTATATGATACATAAAATTGATTTTTTTTAATATAATCATGTAGGGTTTGTAAGTGATACATGTAATTTTAATGGTGATAATAAATTTAAAATCTGTAATTAAATATATAAGTTCTATATGCCTTATTATAAGATTCACATTCATTAAGCCCTTAATTAATCAAATATATGGTTCAATATTATCCAAGCATCAATGATTTATCTTATGTTAGGAAAGAAGTGTATTTTTATCGAAATGTTAATGTTCGATAACACCTGACTAGGATACTCGATATTATTAGTTCATAGAGGCATGGTATTGATAATATTCACCCAATCATATAAGATCATTGTTAAACATAGTTAAAAAAAAATTTATTACCTAAATATAAATTGATTAAAATTCAATCTTAACTAAATTAATACATGTAAAAAATTTCTTAGACCAATGAATTTAGAGAAGTTTGGTTTATTATTTTAGTGTTAGTATATTAAATAAAAAAATACTTAATAATTACATACATTGAGGCACCCCAAACCCAAACTCCTAGTTTTTGTGATAATAATAACATAATTTACATACTGGATTTTATACTCATCCTTAGTTGCAAAATATTTTACACATAATGTAACTTTTATATTTCATGGAACTTTATAGGTTTAGAGTTTTAGAGAATTAGAAAAATTATTTAATGTGTAGAACCCATGTTATTTGTATCAAACATAAATTTTTATCACTGTATAAGTAATTATATAATCCATTCCATTTCTTCAACATATCCCAAAAACTCTCTATAAAAGATACCCGTCTAGAAATTCTATACTTTTTTTTCCTCATAACTGAGGGAAACCGAAATATAATAATGGTTTGATCTTAGATGATCAGTAAGGGTAAACATAAGAGATAAAAATCCAATATCATGAATGAGTATAGAATGAGCATATGGGTATTATCAGGATATATAATAAATTTTTACCAAACAAAGAATAGAACATAAAATATGAGTAACCTGTGGAAATAGAAACATAAGAAAATGGTGAGGTCAGAATATTAGTAAGGGTAAACATGAGTGATAAAAATAAAATATCATAATTGAGAATAATATGAGCATATGGGTATAATCATGATACATTAGAAATTTATACCCAAAAATCATTGATCATAAATAATGAGTCATGAAATATGAAATGGTAGAAAATAATAAATGAATCATTAGAGTGTGGGAACATTAGTCATTAAATATGAGTCAGGAAGGAATAATGTATTCATAATATTAATCATGATATTCTAGAACATAAATGAGTATAGGTAAACCTAATATGGTGTAGAAGGATTCACCATCTGATTCCCATAAAATAGTGCATTAGGCAACACCTCCCAATTACCATAACATAGTAGATCAGGCTATATCATTTGATTCCAATAACAAAGTGGAGCAAGCATCACTTCATGATTCTCATGTTGGAGTAAGCATTCAATACTCGATTCTCATAATTATATCATGATACATAAATCCTTATCCAATTCATTGGAGTGTAATATAGAAACTCACCCAACATCATCTCTACATATGAGTTCCACTTGAAATCAGTCATTCATCATATCATAAATAACCTATAGAAAGAAAATGTGGGTTTTATTCAACACATAATAAAGAACCCATGGAAATAAAATAAGTTACATGTCATTTTCAAAAGGAATCGTATAAAGAAAACATTCATAATCAAAATAAGATAAACCCATGGAAAATAAATAGGTATCCACAGATATTCAGGGACTTTTAGGTAAATACCCTTAAATTAAGATAATGAGGTATAGTTGATCTACACCATATGGATAAAAATGTATATGGTTTAGTTAATAATTTTACATATTCAATTTATGTATAATCAAGTAATTTAAAATAGGGTATTGACAATGAAAAGGAATTAGAAGAAAGATCATTCCTATTATAAAAGATTATTTGGAAAGAAAATGGTAGTGATATTTCATATCAATGACAAATAACAAAATTATATAATACATCAATAGAAATAAGTTTGATTGTGAAATTTAAAGAATTTACTTGAACAAGCATAATATATTTCAAAAGATATGAATTGGATGAAAAACATTTTTACAGTTTAAAAAACACTTTGGGAATAAGATATAATCTTGATCTTTTGGAAACTTTTTAAAATAAATATTTTATAAAGGTATGAGAAAATATTTTATTTCTAAAACCATGAAAACATAGAGATAGAGTTTTATATAAAACTAAAAATGTGTTCGAAATATGTGTTTACATTGAAAACATCTTTTTAAACTTTGAAAAATTACTTATCTAGAAAACATTATATATTTATTTAAAACTTTTAAAGAAGATAAACTAGTATAAAATGACTTTAATCAATTATTGATGCATATATAAGAAATTTAAAAAAATTATCTAATTAATATGTACTTGGAAAAAAAGTACGTTCTTGATCGAAAATAAAAATGTTGGGTTGGTTTCCTTACAATGGGTAAATAATGATCCAAGGAGAGAAACGAAATAGGTAGAAGACAGGTCAAACCCTCAGAATGACTAGGGGATAATTAAATAATATGGGTTTTAGAGGGAAAATTATAAAAAATCCTTATAGTTTTATCTTTTAAAAAAATATCAATTTAAAAATGAGATTGGTGACGAATCCCTCATGGTACGGGTAACATAATAATCAAAGGATATTAAGAAAAAGATCATTTAATGTATATTAATATCTTATTAAATTTAAGATATTTCATACTTGAAAGTAGTATGTTAGTGAATACACCATATAAAATAAATAATGTTGTGTAATATAAAATAGGTCTCATAAAATTAAAATTGAGACATAGAACCCCTTGAAACCATAGAAATATTCAATTAAAAACCCTATGATAGAATAAACCTATAATAAAACATTGAATATCCTGAAATATAGGAGAATTTTTATACAAAATATTAAAGTATATGTAGATACAAAATTCTAAGAAAAATATGGTGTATTATTAGAGATATGTCTCAAGGGGTGAGAATTTGAGATAAGAAACTCTTACTTTGTTTCACCGCTTATTCAAATGTGTTGTAACCACATTGATGAATTGAAATTTCACATGGAAGACTACTTGGAAATTTTGGAATTAGGATAATTTAATATAATCATAAGCTTAATAGGGTGAAATGGTATTCTATGGGAAGGGGGAAGGGTAGATTTTCAAGTGGAAGATTTTTTTTAGTGGTATTGAAGGTCTGGTGAGAGGTCCCTTTTATAAGTGGTGATAATATATATTTTTTGTAAATATTTTAACTTAATATACATAGATCATATGTTTTACATGTCAAGAATACAAAAAAAATCACAATAATGAGGTGAATTATGAGATACAGTCATTCAACCCTCAACCATTCATTTCTACACATTTTTTGAACATATTTTTAAGTCCTTTACTCTTAGAATTTTTACTTTTATTTTTTAGGTTTTAATGTGGTAACTAATTTTTAAATACATAATATATTTTTAATGCCTAAAAATACAATTCCCATTATTATTTATTTTTTAACAAATGATTCCAAATATTAAATAGATTTTATCAGTTAAAATTTATATTTGTATGAGAAATTAATTTTAACATTTGTAAGAAAACATTTTCATAAAAAGTGTATTTGTAATATTACAATTTATGCATATGGATAAATTATCAATGAATTTTATTTTTATGATATATAATGCTTTATTATTGGGAAAAATAAAATATATGTGGATATAAAATTAAGTCCAAACTGAATTTTACTAAAATAATATTTAATGGCAAGAAAACACAAAAAATAGTTTTTATTAGAAAATATTACTTAATTTTTTGAAATTAGGTTTTATAAATTCATTATAGTATTTTAAAATATATATTTTTACTCATTAAATAAATATTTTATCATTAAATACATTTTATAAGTTTTTAATTTAAATGTATTTATTGACATAGTCATAAATTCTACATCTAATGATCTTGAATTTTATCAACGGAATTCCATTATTATAATTATGTCATGTAGTATAAAGAAAAAACATAACATAGAGAGAGAGAAAACATTATTCTTGTAAATGAATAATGACACATTATTTAGAAAATAAACCTATAAGAATGCTAAATATTATAGTGGGATAATAAATAGATAATAATATAATGAGAGTAGAAAATTTTGGATCTTCTCGATCCATCTAAATGACAACACTCATGAACAAAGCTATAGAAATAAAACATAATATTAATAATAAAATATTCATTTTTAAGATGGAAGTATACAACATTGGGAGAAAATAGAAGTAAATGAATAATGAATAAAATAATAGGTATTTTTAGAAATTAAAGAACATATATGAACATTATAAATTTGACTGTTAAAATAGTAATATGATTGTTGATATAGTAACATAACCATTAGAATAGTAATTTAACCATTAGGAATAGTAATCCAACCATTAGGAAAATTAATTTTTCCATTAGAATAGAAACCTCACTTATGAGAGTGTAAAATAAAATTTAGTTATTTTCTAAACAAAATTATTATATATTTATATCATGGTACAAGTAAATAAATATTTTAAAAATGTTAAATTATGTTTTTTTATTTTTTGTAAACGTAAGTATTTTAATTGAAATTTTATAATGAAAATAATGATATAAAAGAAATTATATTTTCATAAAATTATTTCATACAATAATATTATGTTTTATTATAATTATTAGATAATTTTATGTGACCATAATTAATTTTTCAAATGGTTATAAAATCGATTATAATATTAAAAATGGTATTTTTCAAATTAATAAAGATTTTATTTTAAAAAAAAATTATCATATTTACTAGAAAAACCACAAGAAAGATTCCATTTTTAATATTTAAACATCAAAAAAATGATTAGGGTGAATTTTTGGGATTTTTATAAAATAGTTGAATTTTGTGAATAGTGAAACGATGTAATTTAAAGTATCTAACATTTTAAGCTAAATACATAAAAATTTTTAAGTCATGAATGATGTAAAAACCATTATTTATAACTCACATGAACTAGTTACTATATATAGAATCAATAATAAATACTATTGATAGTCTTGATCCAAATAATAAATTAATTAATATAATAATCAAAAACACCCATCTCCTCCCCTTATAAATACCACCTCTCACCACCCCTTATCCTCACAACTTATTATCCTTAGATATTTCCAATATTCTATCTAATTACCTTTCCAATCCTATTCCAAAATTTCTATTATTTCTAGTCTCACCCAAATTCTAAATTCGTAGTTCCTTAATGAGGTCCTAAAGGATACAACATTTAAGTGGTAAAATACCCCATCTTTCTCTTTAATTTTTTACATTCTTATACCTTATACTCCCCTCCCCATACAAAGTTACATGATAACTAAAAAACTATATGTAAACTATAATTTTATTTTTTTAATGTAATATCTATCATTAAATCCTTTCTATCCTCTTTTTATTGTTAAAATGAAAACATCATCCATAATATGTCAGTTCACCCCCTTCATGGATGATGAGTTTTTATTTTCAATTACCACCTTCAAGGATGTTCATAAAACCATTATTATGGTAAAATAATATTTTAATATGTATATTATATAACTAATATATATACGTAATATTAAATAAAATTATACTATTTTTTATGGTCATACAAATATCCAAAATAAAATAAACATTTTTTATTAACTTCTTATCAAATGAATCATCCTCATACTAGAAATTAAAATGATATATGAGTATTATTTAAAATTATATAACTACATTAATAATTTATAATTTCAATTATATATTTATATTCTCATTTAAAAGAATACCCAAAAATATATACAAGTTAACTGACCATGAAACCGTGAAGTGATTGCTCCCTGAATGATGAAATTAAACTTTATAAATCATAAAAATGGACATAAATTAACTTAATAAAATTATAATAAATCAAATATATATTGAAGTGTTTATTAGATAATTTATTAATGAATTTAATTTTATTATCCATGAAATTAATTGGAAGTGAAAAACACATTCATACATAAGGTAAGGGGTCTCTCTAAACCTCCATATTACCTTTGGGTTACACTTTCTCTCTCCTTGCCACAATTTTCATCTTCATTATTATTACATAATTCTCATAAATATTTTTTATATATTACAAACATATGTATCTAGATCAATTTATAATTATTTTATGGGTACATATATGTTTTAAAAGGTTCCCTCCTCAGTTCCTCTTGATAAGAAAACCTTATTAAAATAGAACTTATATGTTCCTTTCCCATTTTAAGTACACTAAAAAATGAATTTAGCAACCATTATTTTTATAAAATCACTAATTTTATCATGAAAACCCACTTTATTTCATTTATAGTTTTATAGAAATTATTATTTCCTTATCCTCTTTAATGAATCTTCATTATTTTCCCTAAAACTATTCTTAAGTGTAACATTTATAAACTTACATTTCCAATATTTTTCATGTTTTCACATTAGTTGGACTTCATTATTTACGATCTATTATTATATTTCCTTTATAAATGTAGAAGAATAATTTAAATTACTTCTTTCATGAATACCATTATGATATTCCCTTTTTATACCTTATGACATGATTACCAAACAGTGACATCCCAAACCCAGATGACAATTAATAGGTGCCCCAAACATAGTGGGCTAAATGGCCTCAAGCGCATCTCCTTGTACACTAGAGGTTTCCATCAAGAAATTAGAGCCTAGGGTGTGTCCATGTGGATACTATTCTCTCATTACCAAATTATAGTATAGTGGATGATTATAACATAGGTAAATAGTGGATGAAATATATGTAAATATAAGGCATAATGGAAAATAGAAACTAGAACAATAATAACAAAAACAACTTGAAGAGAATTCCACAACTGATGATATTTCATTTTACTAGAAAACTGGAAAACATTGATACTATATTAGGCATAATATTTTTCACCTAAGTATAATGTAATTAAAAGACTATACCAATCATATCGTGCACCGGCTTGGTCATCTACTCTCAAGAATCATCCTAAATAGCAAGAAATCAAGTGTTCGAAGCCATATTTTTTCCTTTATCAACACCTCCATTCATGTAATCTACTCTGGGTAACAAATGGTGCCCAGAGAGAGTGTGAAATAAATTTCAGTGGACCACCACCAATGGTGTCTATAGTATCTCGCTCATGTGATGGAAATGTACCAGTGTAAAATTATATATATATATATAGTAAATTAGTACAATGTAACTAAATACCCAAGTACCAACTTCATACATTGGATGGAGTCTGAACATATATCCAATTTATTTTTTGATTTTTACCAGTTTATAATATGTTACATGTTAATATTAAAGCTTCCAAGTTGTAACAAGGAAACCTATAATGATATTTAATAGTGAAGTCCCTAGGTAATAACCAAGGTGACGTAGACCTCAAGGGTCACCAACTCAATAATAACTATAGCCTGGCATGGGGTAAGAGTGTAATACTAGGATCATAGTCCAAGTAATTCCATAATGATATGCCTACCTAGTTTAAGGAGTTCATCCAAAGTAAAATGGGGTTAAGTAATTACTGGTCCTAATGGGATTTAACTGTGGCACCTACTTGTCAATGCTAGATCCATGGACATCCACGAAATACTGCAATGATATTGAAGGGATTATATGGTGTCATACCTGGAATCCAAATAATATACAAGGATCAGGTATCTATGTGGTTATCAACCAAATAAAGTCTTATCCTTGAATCGAAAGGGGGTTCCCAAGTTCTCATGGCATTTTCCGATCAGAATCTAAGGCGATCTCAAGTCAGGCCATTCTTTTTTAAGTATGAAGTCATGTAATATTTCATTTAGTTCAAGCCTTTCCTTTAATTAGTGTGATCAGGTCAAGTAGCATGAAACCTTTTAATCAAGTCATTTGGTTCAAGCCTTGTCTCTCATTAGTGTGACAAGTCCAAGTAGCATGAAACCATTCATTTAATCCATTTACAACATATTACATATTCAATTTTAATTCCTCTACCTTCCATTAATGTGGAAAGGGGTGCTATGGATATGCAACCTACTATTCATTTACATTTAAGTCCATGTCATATACTTAGTATACTTTCCAATTCACATTTCACCATTCATTGTCAAATTGAAGAACTTGCCTTTGGCGGTACAAGTGGTGAGAATACATAGTACTTTACATTATAAAATTATCATTATAAACAATCCATTTAATATAGAAACACTTACCCTTAGTAAGGTCAAGCCAAGGCACACCCAAGCGGTGGCTCAAACATGTCAAATACTAAAAATCTAATTATGGAATAACATCATAAAATGGATAGATGTATTTTTTGTCATAACCACCAACAATTAATCACATATATTTAAAGAGAGTATTTATATGGTTCTAATTATTATAATCATGGAATATAAATTCTATAAACAGCAGCTGATGAAATCGGTGGGCCCAACACAACTATTCCAAAATCAGCAAACTTGAGGGATGAGTTATAGACCACCCACCTTTGACTTGTACAACTCTACTAAAATTTTTTATTATAGGTGAACCTGAAAAGACATATATGCTTCTCACAAGAACCACTAAAATCAAAAATACATGTTAAAAGAATATACTCTAGAACCTACATTGTCTGTTCTAATTGTTCATCAGTCTGAGGGTGAAAAGTTGTGCTTAGAAGTGCCTGTGTTCCCATAGCCTTTTTCTAACCCTTCTAGAACCATAAAGAGAAATGATAATCCCAATCTGAAATGATAGTATGAGGTACCCCTTATAGTTGTATGATCTCACTATCATACAGTCTTCCTAGATCATCAACTAATAAAGTCTTCAAGATATGAATGAAGTGGGATGATTTCATTAGATGGTCAATGACTAGCCATATAGAATCTCTACCCCTAAGCGACCTATGTAATCTTACTACAAAATACATGGAAACATATTCCCATTTCCATTTCATGAATAGAATCTACTTTAGTAATCCTGTAGGTCTCTAGTGCTCCACCTTCACATTCAGACAGGTGTAACACATAGTGATAAATCTTTTTATCTAACATTTCATCCAAGGCCACCAATACTGGAAACACATGTCTTGATATATCTTTGAGATTCCTGGATGAACTTCCCACTAAGAGACATGGGACTCGTTCATAAACTCCTCTATCATATCTATAGGGACCCAGATACATCCACATAGATGCAAGATGTCATCTCTATCCACAAACCAATCTCGAGGTGAGTAATCTCATGATATACTCTCATGGAGAACAAAGGCTTTAGGATCAGAAAATTGTGTATTATTCACATTATCAAGGAGGGAAGAGGTAATTGTCAGGGTTGAGAGGTAAGATTGTTCATGACTATCATGAAACTCCAAATTCATCTCATAAAAAAGATCCATTGACTTCTATTTATCACTAGATTCCCGTACGCCCTATGTTTGAGTGTTCTGACTTAGAAAATCTTTAGAAAAATTACCCCTCCTAGGAATATAGGCAAGTTAAAAATCAAAAAATTGTAGATATTAAACCCATCTCTGCTATTTGAGGTTCAATTAAGGCTAAGAAAAGATATATTTAAGGCTCTTGTGGTCTGTGTACACCACAAAGTGATCACCTAACAGATAGTGTCTCTATAAATGTAAGTCATGGACAACTACTGCTATCTCAAGGTCGTGCATCGAGTATTTTCTCACATGACGCCTCAACTATTGAGCTCCATATGTAATGGCTTTTTCCCCATACATCAGCACTTCTCCTAAGTTGATGCTTGAATCATCATAAAAGATGATATAACCTAGTATTTTCTATAGAAGAGTATAAATAGATGTCAATAAAAGTGTAAAGACCAGTAAAATTCAAGGGAAATTTTTTCTTAATTTTCTTTGGGATTTTACAAGAACGCGGTTTCTATAGGAACTTGATTCTGAGGCCCGGTGTGCCAGGAATTTCTATCTGATGTTTAGCTGAGGTACATTCAGGGAAAGAACGAGCGGGTTTTTCTAACTTTTGAACCGGTGCTCGGAATCGAATTATGAGGGCACCGATGAATTCGCAGCGCTGGTAATTTCTTAGGAACACCTTTTTCGGAGTTGCGTTTACACGGGAGGAGTTGTATAAAAATGGTGGAAGTTGAAAATAAAAATTGATCTACAATTTGTTTTTCTTTCTAAGTGGTTAAACCATTGAGTGGAAGTTAGGGTAACCACACAACTTTCCATGGGAGGTTATGAGAGTGGTAGGGCCCACACGAACCCCACCCCTTCATTTTCCCTAACCTTCCATAACCCTCCATTTATTAAGACAACTTGAGTTAATTAATTGAGTGGATTAATTCAATTTTTTAATTTCAAACTTAAGTCATGTTAATAAATAAGTGAAGTACTTATTTTATTTTGGTTGGGACTTGTTGCGTTGAGAGGATTTTTTGAGAAAATCTAAGGGGCTTGAAGATCTTCTTCTTCTTCGATGAAGAACGTGAAGAACGCCAACCTCCGACATAGGTCGACAAGAACGCCGGATCCTTGGAGATCAATGACGCGACGCCAACAACTCTCTCCTTCTACGATGTCTTCTTCTGCGACGGTTATTTCCGCAACGAACCCTCGCTCAACGAATTCGACGAGGTAGGGGATTTATGTGTTTCTATTCGTGAATTTATTCCGTCGTCATTCCTCGTACAATTGGACCGCTTGTTACCAGTTAACGAGAGGGGGTCAGACCTCACAAACACGGCCGACCCTCCTCCCCTTTTTCTCTTGTCTACCTTGTGGTGGAATGAAATGAGGATGGCGCGGTTCCATCGCACTGCGCGGGGTCATGCAGCAAGGAATGTGGGGTGCCGTCGCGCCGCATCAGAGAACCCAAAAGGCATCGCAGCCAGAGCTGGGTCACAGTAGAGGGGCGAGGTTCTATCGCGTCGCGCCAGGCGGACCAAGGCCGTGGCGGAGCAGGGACCGGTGGCCGGTTTCGGGCCACCGGCATCGGAGTAGAGGGACCGGCCAGCGCCGGTCCCATGGCGGCAACAGCCGGCCGGCCGGAGCGGGCCGTACGGTCAAGGGAGGAGCTGGGGGTTACGACCCCCTGCAGGCCAGCATGAGCAGCCCCCTATCATGGGGGGCCGCTGTTATGAGACAGCGGGGGAGCGCCCCCCCCCCCCCCCCCCATCCGCTCGGCCGAAACGGCCGAGCCACCTGGCCCTGGCTAGCGCGTCGGGCCGGGCCGCCCAAGTCGGGTCGGGCCGCGCCCAGGTCGGGCCGGCCCGCGCCCAAGCGGGCCGGACCCGGGTCGGGTCGACCCAGGGAGTCTCGGGTTGGGTGGGTCTGGGCCTGAAACCCCCACTTCCGGACCTCTCACGGTCTTTTGCCCATAACTTGGGTTGCGGACCTCCGATCGATGCACTGCTAGTGGTGATGCGATCCATGGATCAAGACAGTCGTTTTTTGTATATTACACTCAAGGTTTCAAAGTACTTTGGGTTCGTCCGGGTTGGTTCGTACAGGAAACCAACCGGGCCCTCGGAGCGGAAACGCTCATAACTTGAGCTCCGGACATCCGATTGACGTACCGTCAACTTTGATTGATTCCTCTAAGTGAGATAGACATTTTGTCTTACTTCGCTCATGTTTTGGATGTAGTTGGGGTATGGTCGGGTTGGTTTTGACTTAAAAACCAACAGGGCCCCTAGGACAGAAAAGTCAATAACTCTCAGATCGTGCGTCCGATTGACGCGCCGTCTGTGACGTTGAGTTCCTGTTGACGATATGGAACTTTTGGATACATCAACTCCGGACTGTGTTTCAATTGATGTATCAGCCCTAGGCTCATGGAGCGGACCCTTCCGAACAAGATTGATGTGTGCAAGAACCCTGGAGCCGGCTGCAACTGCGACGACGATGATGACTGTACAGAAATCCTCCGTGGATTCGACAACGACGACTACAGCACTCAGCGATCCTACGTAGATCAGTGCTACCGATCTTGTGTGGGTCAGATCCTGTGTGGGTCAGCACTCAGCGGTCCTGTGTGGGCCAGCGCCTACGGATCCTATGTGGGTCTGATCCTG
The DNA here is from genome assembly GCA_963277665.1 of Viscum album. NCBI lineage: Eukaryota > Viridiplantae > Streptophyta > Magnoliopsida > Santalales > Viscaceae > Viscum > Viscum album. Next base: position 391,803,734 of record OY728151.1, on the reverse strand, counting down.
TGTGGGTCATTGCGGGGGTTAGTTACCTATCGATCTTTTGTGGGTCTTTGCGGGGGTTAGTAACTATCGATCCTGTGTGGGTCCGACGGATTAGATGAATCAGTGGAAATATCTAATCATCCCTATCGTCTTATGAAGAAGTATACCTATGTGAGATGAATCGTGACTTTCAATCCTTATCTTCGATAAGATTGACTTGATATCCTGTGTGGATTACATTTTTCTTTCCTGTGTGGATTGGGTTGTGTTTTCCTGTGTGGACTGGGTTGTACTTGGGCTCGGATGTTGGATCCGAACAAGAATTGATGACTTAGGTATATGCATGGGCATATACCTAAGAAGTGTCGGATGTTACTTCGTGTTTGTATCTTTCCTTTGTGGATTATCCTTTGTGGATTCTGGGAGACCTTTGGGGGTCTCGGGGTCCCTACTGAGTAGCTTATACTCACCCCTGCACGGGATATGCCCGCACTACGTTGTGTTGGTTGCAGACGATGGACAGCGCTGATCATGGTTGAGGCTTGCGGAGCAGGTCGGTACTTGGAGGTGGACCACTGGGCGGGACGTACTCTGAGCGGACGGCTAGACCCAAGGAGATGTGGAGGCTATCTGTACCCACCCTTCAGGTGGGAGTACTAGAGGACATCTCATCATAGCGGCTTTACTTTTCAGTTATTGTAATCCCTTTCAGTTGTACTTTACTTTCAGTTTGGGTTTGTATTCTGGCCCACTTACTTTTCCGCAATTACTGTTGTACCCAGTTTTACTTAGTGTTTACTTCTGCTTGCTTGCTCTGTGGTGTATGTTTACTTTACAAAGGAAATGCCTTCCCTTTTTTACCGGGAATTACACCTTGGTGCTAGTTGCCAGCCCCTGGCCTATGGAAGGAGGGCTTGGGGTAGTCACGAAACGGGCCCCGAGGACGGGTCATGACAAATTGGTATCAGAGGAGTTCAGTTCTACCACAGAACTCAAGACTCTGATTTTTTCTATGTGAAGCAATAGTGTTAAGAGTTTTGGGTGTGGTTATCAGTCTAGGGAGCCCAATGTTAGTGTGGCGGCCGATGTATCTGTACACCAGGACCCTGACTTCTGAATTCCGACTTAATGCACGAAAACATTGATTGCATGTGTGTTTCAAGTTTTCTTTTTGATTACTTTATGTCAGCTCACCAGGTATACTGTTTGACCGTGGCGCACCTATTTCTTTTTAGGATGGCCCCATGACGACATCCAGCTAGGGTTCTGAGCATTGGGCGTGATGATAGCTCACCGAGCGACGAGGCCTCGGTATAGGGCCCTTTGACAGTAGAGGCACTGGAGGTACCTCTACCCGCCGAGCCACCGATGCTACCAGCCCCATCCACTGACGATGCACGTCACCTTAGTGAACTTCACGAGTTTCAGCGTCAGCAACCGCCTAGGTTCCGCGGGGAGATGGACCCTCAGGCAGCCGAGGATTGGCTGGAGGCATTTGTACGAGTTTTCAGGTTAGTGAGGACACCAGCAGACCTCATGGTGATCCTCGCAGCGAGCCTCCTGCACGCGGCAATAGGCAGATGATAGAGTTTGATGCTCTAGGTGCACGATGAGGCATCTATTCTCTGGATGGACTTTGATAGCCTCTTCCTCTTGGAGTTCGTCCCATCCACCCTCCATGCGGTGTGCATCTAGGAGCTTCTACAGCTGTGGCAGGGCAGCTTGACGGTCGCCCAGTACTCGGCGAGATTTACCGATCTCTCACGCTATTCGACGGACATGGTACAGGACCCATTCTTCCGGCCCAAGAACTTTGAGCAGGGGTTGAGGCATGAGATCAGGGAATCTCTGATCTCCCTCAGCATTCCGACACAGGCAGTGGTACTGGAGCGAGCCCTTCTGATCGAGAGCTTCCTTGATGATCCTACATCGGCAGAGAGACCTACCGCAGGGCGGCACGTAGCAGAGTCTTCTGCAGCAGGCAGTCGACAGATGACTCATGGGTCCAGCCAGACCAGACCCTCAGGAAGACGACCTCAGGACACTGGCTCAAAGGTGCGGGGCACACAGCGCGGAGCCAGTCTTTCGAGAGGCAGACAGTGCTACGCATGCGGCGGGCAGGGCCACATGGCTCATGACTGCCTGACCCATCGTACCGAGGAGAAGAAGACGGTTGAGGGACCACCCAGGCAGAGGCAGAGGGTTGACCGTGGCGGTCCACAGGGAGCAGGTGGACAAGGCAGAGGAGTTGGCCGAGCAGCATGTAGTGGGCGACACTTTGAGGCTCTACCACCACCACCCCCCAGGAGGTCAACCCCGACCACAGGGAGATGGCGGGCAGAGACAGGCACAGCTTCAGGCAGCGGAGGCCTACGACAACGACGCGCCCGAGATGATTCGAGGTACTATCTATTTCTATTCCACCCTTGTTACAGTTCTTATAGGCATAGTAGCGAGTCATTATTTCATAGCTGCTGCCCTTGTTCAGAGATCAGAGATTCCAACAGAGTCATTGGATCGATCCTTACGGCTAGAGACACCTACAGGAGCAGACTCGATGATTACGCACTGGTGTCGGCAGTGTGAGCTTACTCTAGGAGGCGATAGCTTCGGCTGGGATCTTCTTGTAGAGACGTAGAGGCCTTACGACGTCATCCTGGGCATGGATTGGTTATCTACAGTCCATGCTCAGATCGACTATATTAGGCACAAGGTGCGGTGTTTATGCACCGATGGGAGCAGGTTCACCTTCACCGGCGAGAAGGGTGCCTTCGCAGCACAGGATGGACTCTCGTAGAGGAGAGGACAGCCCATCACTCATCAGTTGGATAGCATCATCCTAGGATCATTTGATGTTCGGAGTCCTGGTTTTCCTACAGTGGTGGATCAGTATGCGGACGTTTTCCCCGACGACGTTCCAGGACTACCTCCTCGCAGAGAGGTAGACTTTTATATTGATCTGTACCCCGGGACAGCCCCGATATCAACTCCAGCATATCAAATGGTCCCCACTGAGCTTCGAGAGCTACGGGTACAGATGGAGGACTTGCAGGGAAAGAGATTCATCCGACCTTGTGTTTCACCCTAGGCTTCCCCCGATATTGTTCGCCAAGAAGGCGGACGGGAACTTGCGACTTTGTGTCGACTATCATCACCTGAACTAGGTGATAGTGAGGAACAAGTATCCACTACCGAGGATTGATGACCTCTTCAATCAGCTCATGGGATCATGGTGGTTCTCAAAGATAGACCTTAGATCAGGCTATCATCATCTCAGAGTTCGGGACGAGGATGTGCAGAAGACGGCCTTCAAATGTCGGTATGGACACTATGAGTTCTTTGTTATTCCATTTAGCGTAACCAATGCTTCAGCAGTGTTCATGGCCCTCATGAACAGGATCTTTCAGCCATACCTCGATTGATTTGTCGTAGTCTTCATCGATGACATTTTGATTTACTCGACGATGGAGGAGGAGCACGCCTACCACTTGCGGGTTATACGAGACACACTCCGAGAGCACCAGCTTTATGGAAAGCTCTCAAAGTGTTAGTTCTGGATACGCGAGGTCCACCTCTTTGGACACGTCATCTCTGAGGTGGGAGTTGCGGTGGATCCGGCGAAGATCGAGGCAGTGCTAGCTTGGGAGCCACCCAGGAGCGTGATGGAGGTGCGGAGTTTTTTGGGACTAAATGGATACTACCGGAAATTTGTGCCAGACTTCTCCAGAGTTGCGGCACCACTCTAAACTTTGACTAAGAAGGGGAGACCCTTTGTGTGGTCAGACAGATGTCAGCAGAGCTTCCAGGAGCTGAGACAGAGATTGACCAGCGCGCCTATCTTGAGGCTACTGGAGAAGGGAGTTGGGTATGTAGTTTACAACGATGCATCAGGGGCCGGACTCGGATGTGTCCTGATGCAGGAGTGGGCCATGATTGCCTACAGATTACGTCATTTGATACAGCATGAGTAGATCTATGCTACCCATGACCTGGTGTTAGCAGTAGTGGTCTTCGCTCTAAAGATGTGGCGACACTATCTGATGGGCGAGCACTTTATAGTCTATTCTGACCACCAGAGTCTCAGGTACATCTTCTCGTAGAAAGACCTGAACCTGAGACAGCGGCGATGGCTCGAGTTCCTCCAGGAATATGACTTTGAGATAGTCTATACTCCTGGAAAGGGTAACGTGGTAGCCGATGCTCTCAGTAGGAGGATGGGAATTCATCTACTTGGGGAGGCAACAGATCAGCTAGCCGCTTTGTAGATATCCTTCGTGGATAAAGATGGAGCAGCCTTTCTTCAGTCACTCACAGTCACTCCTCCACTACTACAGCGGGTCAGAGAGGCACAGAGTGGGGATGCTGACTTTGAGATGCGGCGTGCGCAGATATCCTCAGGATAGGCACCTGATGGTTTCTCTTTAGGAGGAGAGCACGATGTCCTTTTCAAGGGACGTACCATGGTACCGGTTGCTTTACAGGAGGAGGTGCTGAGAGAGTTTCACACTTACCCTTTTTCGGTACATCCTAGAGTGGAGAAGATGTACCAGGATCTCAGACGACAGCACTGGTGGTCGGGCATGAAGAAGGATGTGACATAGTTCATTTTTCGATGCCTCACCTACCAGTAGGTGAAGGCAGAGCACCAGGTACCAGCAGGCTTGGTACATCCCTTGGAGGTCCCAGAGTTGAAGTGGGACGGCATATCTATGGACATCATGACTAGACTTCCATGCACTTCCAGAGGTCACGACTCCATTTGGGTGATTGTCGACCGACTCACCAAGTCGGCTCACTTGTTACCCATCAGAGAGTAGGGCTCAGTGGAGATCTTGGGACGTCTTTACATTCAAGAGATTGTACGGCTTCATGGTGTTCCATCATCTATCTTCTCTGATCCAGATGCTCTCTTTACTTCCTGGCTTTGGAAGGGGTTGCAGGAGGCATTCGGGACGCAGCTATGTCTGAGTACTGCCTTTCACCCTCATACTGATGGTCAGATGGAGAGAACCATTCAGACACTTAAGGAAATGCTCCGCGCATGTGTCCTCGACTTTTGTCACAGCTGGGAGGACCACCTATCCTTGGTGGAGTTTGCGTACAACAACAGCTACCACTCCACCATCGGGATGGAACCATACGAGGCATTGTACGGCCAACCTTGCGGATCTCCTCTCTTCAGGACAGACCCTGGGGAGTCAGCACTTGTGGGACCGGAGATGGTCCAGGCCACGAAGGAGAAGGTCCAGGTCATCCAGGAGCATATGAGGACAGCTCAGAGCCGGCAGAAGTCTTATGCTGACAGGAGGCGGAGGCCACTGGAGTTCGAGGATGGCGACCACGTCTTCTTGCAGGTCTCACCTCGACGTGGATTACGGAGATTTGGCCGAGGCGGCAAGTTGTCTCCACGCTTCATCGGACCATTATAGTTCCTCAGTAGGATTGGTGAGGTGGCTTATTGCCCGGCTCTACCACCTCAGTTGCACCGGGTGCACGACGTCTTCCACGTATCCTAGCTGAGGAGATACGTGCACGACCCGATGCACATCATTGACCATGGGGAACTAGACGTTGATGATGGGGAGACTTTTGCGGAGGTCCCAGTGGAGATCGAGGATCGACAGGAGCGGGTCATATGTGGACAGTCGATTCCTCTAGTTCGCATCAGATGGCAACACGGGAACCTCCAGGAGAGCACTTGGGAGCGGGAGGCTCAGATGCGTGCACAGTACCCACATTTGTTCCCCTAGTTTTTGATGTATCTTTACGGGTACGTAAAGCCCTGAGGTGGGAGTAATGTAAAGACCCGTAAAATTCAAGGGAAATTTTTTCTTAATATTCTTGGTGATTTTACAAGAACACGGTTTCTGACGGTACTTGATTCCGAGTCCCGGTGTGCCTGGAATTTCTATCCGAAGTTTAGCTCGGGTACGTTCAGTGAACGAACGAGCGGGTTTCTCTAACTTTTGAACTGGTGCTGGGAATTGAATTCTGAGGGCACCGATGAATTCACAGGGCTGGTAATTTCTTAGGAACACCTTTTCCGGAGTTGCGTTTATATGGGAGGAGTTGTTTAAAAATGGTGGAAGTTTAAAATAAAAATTGAGCTACAATTTTTATTTCTTTCTGAGTGGTTAAACCTTTGAGTGGAAGTTGGGGTAACCACCCAACTTCCCATGGGAGGTTATGAGAGTGGTGGGGCCCACATGAACCCCACCCCTTCATTTTCCCTAACCTTCCATAACCCTCCATTTATTAAGACAACTTGAGTTAATTAATTGAGTGGATTAATTCAATTTTTAAATTTCAAACTTAGGTCATGTTAATAAAATAAGTGAAGTACGTATTTTATTTTGGTTGGGACTTGTTGCGTTGAGAGGATTTTTGGAGAAAAGCTAAGGGTATTAAAGATCTTATTCTTCTTCCATGAAGAATGTGAAGAACGTCGACCTCCGACGAAGGTCAAAAAGAATGCGGGATCCTCATAGATCAACGACGTGACGCCAACGACTCTCTCCTTCTGCGGCGTCTTCTTCCGTGATGGTTATTTCCACGACGAACCCTCTCTGAACGAATTCGACGAGGTAGGGGATTTATGTGTTTCTATTCGTGAATTTCTTCCGTTATCATTCCTCATACAATTGGACCGCTTATTACCAGTTAACGGGAGGGGGCCGGACCGCACAAACACGACCGACCCTCCTCCCCTTTTTCTCTTGTCTACCTTGTGGTGGAATTAAACGAGGATGGTGTGGTGTCGTCGCACCGCGTGGGGTCATGCTGCAAGGAATGTGCGGCATCGTCGCACCGCGCCGTTGAATCGAACAATATCAAGGCGCCGTCACGCCATGTCGGAGAGACCTGAAGGCACCGCGTCCGGAGCGAGGCTGCGGCGGAGGGGCGTGGCGCCATCACGTCGTGCCAGGAAGACGAAGGCCGCGGAGGAGCAGGGACAGGCGGCCGGTTCTGAGCCGCAGGCATCGGAGCAGGGGGACCGGCCAGCGCCGGTCCCATGGTGGCAATAGCCGGCCGGCCGGAGCGGGCCGGCCGGTCAAGGGAGGAGCCGGGGGTTACCACCCCCGGCTGGCCAGCATGAGCGGCCCCCCATCATGGGGGCCACGGTTACGAGACAGGGGGCAGCGCCGCCCCCCCCCCCCCCCCATCCGCTCGGCCGAAACGGCTGAGCCACCTGGCCCTGGCCAACGCGCCAGTGCGGCGGGTCGGGCCGCCCCAGTCCGGGCCGCGCCCAAGCGGGCCCTACCTGGACCCGGGTCGGGTCGACCCGGTTCGGGCTGACCCAGGGGGTCGCGGGTCGGGTCGGTACGGGCCCGAATCCCCCACTTCCGGACCTCTCGAGGTCTTTTCCCCATAACTTGGGCTGCGGACCTCCGATCGATGCACCGTCATCGGTGATGCGATCCTTGGATCGAGACGGCCATTTCGATATATTTCACTCAATGTTTTGGAGTACTTTGGGTTTGGACGGGTTGGTTTGTACACGAAACCAACCGGGCCCTTGGAGCGGAAACGCTCATAACTTGAGCTACAGACGCACGATTAACGTATCGTCGACTTTGATGGATTCCTCTAAGTGAGACGGACCTTTTGGATTACTCCGTTTGAGGTTTGGATGCAGTTGGAGTACGGTCGTATTGGTTTTGACTTAAAAACCAACCGGGCCCCTAGGATGGAAAAGCAAATAACTCTCAGATCGGGCGTCTGATTGACGCGCCGTCTGTGACGTTGAGTTCCTATTGATGATACAGAACTTTTGGATACATCAACTCCGGACTGTGTGTCTATTGATGTATCATCCCTCCACTCGTGGAGCGGACCCTCCCAAACGAGCTTGTTGTGTGCGGGAACCCTAGAGCTGGCTTTGACTGCGACGACGATGACGACTTTACTAGAAATCCTCAGTGGATTCGATGGTGATGACTACAGCACTCAGCGATCCTACGTGGATCAGTGCTAATGATCCTGTGTGGGTCAGCGCTCAGCGGTCCTGTGTGGGCCAGCGCCTACAGATCCTGTGTGGGCCAGCGCCCACAGATCCTGTGTGGGTCCGATCCTGTGTGGGTCATTACGGGGGTTAGTTATCTATCGATCCTTTGTGGGTCATTGCGGGGGTTAGTACTTATCGATCCTGTGTGGGTCCGATGACTTAGATGAATCAGTGGCAATATCTGATCATCTCTATCATATTACGAAGAAGTATACCTGTGTGAGATGAATCTTGACTTTCAATCCTTATCTTCGATAAGATTGACTTGATATCCTATGTGGATTACGTTTTTCTTTCCTGTGTGGATTGGGTTGTGTTTTCCTGTGTGGACTGGGTTGTACTTGGGCTCGGATGTTGGAGCCGAACAAGAATTGATGACTTAGGTATATGTATGGGCATATACCTAAGAAGTGTCGGATGTTATTTCATGTTTGTATCTTTCCTTTGTGGATTATACTTTGTGGATTATGGGAGACCTTCGGGGGTCTCGGGGTCCCCACTGAGTAGTTTATACTCACCCCTGCACGGGCTATGCCCGCACTACATTGTGTTGGTTGCAGATGACGGACAGCACTGATCGTGGTTGAGGCTTGCGGAGTAGGTCGGTACCTGGAGGTGGACCACTAGGCGGGACGTACTCAGAGCGGACGACTGGACCCAAGGAGTTGTGGAGGCTATCTGTACCCACCCTTTAGGTGGGAGTACCAGAGGACGTCTCACCGTAGCGTCTTTACTTTTTAGTTGTTGTACTCCCTTTCAGTTGTACTTTACTTTCATTTTGGGTTTATATTCTGGCCCACTTACTTTTCCGCACTTACTATTGTACCCAGTTTTACATAGTTTTTACTTCTGCTTGCTTTCTCTGTGGTGTATGTTTACTTTACAAAGGCAATGCCTTCCCTTTTTATTGTGAATTATGCCTCGGTGCTAGTCGCCAGCCCCTGGCCTATGGAAGGCGGGCTTGGGGTAGTCATAGTACGGGCCCTGAGGACGGGTCATGACAAAAAGCCTCCCTTTCATCTCCTAAAAGGATTTCTCACATGCTTCTGACCATAGAAACTTAATACCCTTATTTGTAAGACCAGTGAGAGGTGAATAAATGTGGGAAATGTCATGTATGAAATTCCTATAATATCAATCCAACCCCAAGAAACTCTGTATATCAAACATGTTCTTGGGATGATTCTATAAAACCACAACACAAACCTTTTCAGGGTCAACAGATACTCTTGATTCTAATGTTATATGACCTAATAAGTGATGTTTTTTTATCTATAAGTGGAATGTAGTAATCATGGAATAAATATGATTCTCTCTTAACGTACTCGTAACGATCTCAAGATGTTTGGCCTGGTTTCCATGAGTGTGAGAATAAACTAATATGTTTTCCACAAATACCAGGAAAAAATAGTCCAAAGAGGGGTGGAAAACCCTATTAATCATAGATATGAAAATGGAAGGTGTGTTAGTATGAATGAATGACATAAAAAGGTACTCATGTAGACCATACCTGCAATGGGAAGTTATAGGAGGTATGTCTAATGGTCTGACTCATACCTGGTGATAACCTGATCTCAGTTTGATCTTAGACGAGACCTTTACTCCTTAGATCTGGTCAAAGAGATCATCTATTCGAGGTAGTGTGTATCAGTTCATGATTGTAATCTAGTTCAACCATATTTAATCCACACATAGAAGTAAGGTTCCATCCTCCTTCTTGGAAAAAAGAATGGGTAAACCCCAATAGGATACATTGGGACATATAAAACCTTTGGCCTCTAAATCCTCTAACTAATACCTGAGATTTTGAAGCTCTGTAGGTTCCATTCTGTATAGGGAAATAGACACTGGAGCTGCTCCCAGAACAAGATCTATTGTAAACTCTTCCTCTGTCTCAAGAGGTAAGAGAAAAAAAATCATCAAAAAATAGATCCCTGAAACAATCCACTAATAAAGGGAAATCATCTTATTATAAACCTAATCCTCCATAAATAGATTAGAAATTTGGGTGGTCACTTCACCAAGACCATTATGCTCTATTCTAGCTCTACCATCATAGACATTCCACTCACCCTTATGTAGATAATTTCTTTCTTTTATTGATTTAAATGACACCATACGGTGATATAAGTCTTCAAAATCATGATACTGAACAAAAAAACCATACTAAGTATGAAATCAAAGCCCTAAATCTCTAGAAAAAAGAGTTTCTATAAGAAAGGGTAATTCCTACCTCAAGGGGATAGTACTTACACTAGAATATATCCTATGTTCATACCCTTAACAGAATATCTATGGTCATTATGCAATAGTGATATTGTATCTCCAGCCCGAGACTCTCCACAATAGATATAGAGATAAAAGAGTTTGAATCACCTATATCAAATAAAGATGACACTATAGTGGATTCCATAAGAATAGTACCCCATGTTGTAGATGGTCCCATAGTATGATCCTTATGTATTGGCTATAGTACATGCAGCTGGCCTGATCCACGACCCTATACAACATATGAAATACCATGATCAAAAATACTTTGTTGACTCTGCTAGTGATAGGGGTCTAGCTTCCACATCCAAGACCTCCTCCCCAGCTATACCTATTGATGAAATTCCAAATCCCCACCTGACGTGATGTAAAAGAACTCGCTCCTAAAGGTGGAGCTGGTATGGATCATTTTCCACTCGTGGTTGGTGGAAAGGTCATATAGTAATGATGTGGATTCCCTATAAGGCCACAAGCTTGACACTCTAGTTTTTATCTATCACACTGATTATTTTCATTCCCTCATCATCCACGCTGATGAAATAGTTGAGAGCAATAAAAACAGTCACTCTGGTTGTCACTCCCCTAATGGGAAACCTTAAAGGAACGTTTCCTACCATCGGAAGAACTACTAGCCTACTGCGGCACTGATCCTCTATACCCAGTACTATTTTCTCCCCCAGGTTTCACTCGGTGATAAGATCCTAATTTACAATCTCAAAAAAATGTAGGAAAAATACATTGAATTGTGTACAGTTGGTGTACACAAGACCATCCTCAAAGCATCTAGCATGTGAAAGTTCATCACCATTTATAAGTGGTGAAAAGAACTGAAACTCCATGAAATGCACTAAATATTCCATAACTAACATAGAACTCTTCTTGAGGAGCATGAACTCTCTAGATCTATCTTCTCTCAGGGTCTGAGGAAAGAATTGATCATAGACAGAAGTCTAGAAATCAACCCATAACATGCCCTAAGGAAAACCAGATTAGGAAATCACATCCCACCAACGCTAGGAAGAATTGTGGAGAATGTATGTGGAAATATTTTAGCTTCACTTGAGAGGAGTCTCAAAATGCTCAATTATGGATAAGGTGGCCTCTAGCCAAGACCTAGCAGCCTCCAGACTGCCATCCCCGAAAAAGGTAGGAGGATACTATCGTTGGAACTTGGGAGTTAGATCAGCCATCATAGGTGAAAGACATGGAGAACCATACATGGATTGCATAAGATGTATGAAACTATCAAGAACTTTGGCATAAATTCCTAGATCAGGTACAATAGGCAGTTCTTTGAGTTTCACTCTTGGAGGTAAGACTGGTGGCTTAGGTACCACCATGTCTAGAGCATGGTCATTTCCACCCTCCTACCGTATGATATGAGGACATCGTGGAGGCATTGGTCTAAAAATTCCAAGCACACACCTCATAACAAGATTAAGCATAAATATAACTTCACTAGAAGAATATGAACAGAAGAAAACTCACTACCCAAGGCATACTACCCAAACTACCCACTTAGATGTCTAGGTATCAGTAAGTGATCAAGTATATGTTTCATTTCATTTTACATTTAATTAAAAGCTTCCATCATTTACCACTCATAAACATGACAAGCTGGGATAAGGATTTGCAACCAATTTTTTTAGTTTCGAAGATTCACTTTATAATGGATATACATTTCTGGTGAATCATATCTCATTCACTTATCACTAGAAACAACACCCATTTATTTATAGCATAATGGATCGACTCGGTAAATTACTCATACCAACCCATGAGGCCCTATAAACCTCATTAATTGAGATTGTAAATCAATCAATCACAACCAATAATAATACAATCATAGGCAAACTATCACAGTATCACTCAACAATCAAAAACATATAAAGTAATTCAAGTTAGTAAAATGCACCTATATGACATGGAAATATTCATGACATATGAAATCTAGGCGCCTATAATGATTCATGTGCAAAAACTATTTTACCTCATATTATCTAGCCAAGGATGAATGAAAATAATCAAAAATAGTTATAATCAACAACTCCACACAACAAGTGTGTCACCCAATTGTGAAATAATATCAACTATAATAGGCAAAAGCACAAAAAAATTATAATTTAGGCAACTCAGCTTTTACCCCAAACATGGGTTTGTGACACCTAATAATGGCTTATAACCAAGTCCCAAGTGTTCTTAATCTCAAATCTACTGTCTCCGAATAGTAAAGAAAGAAAATAACCTCCACTCACACCACTTTGTGACATCCCAGACCGATATTTCACTTAATAGGTTTCTTGAGCCCGGTGGGCCACATAGCCTCAAGAGAATCTCCCTAAACACCAGAGGTTGTCGACTAGTAGTGAGGGATGAGGCTATGTCTATGGGGAGACTATGACCACATTTATAAAGTGTATCACATAATATTATTATAATATATGTAAAGAGTGGAAGAAATATTAGTAAACAGAATGAAAATTAGAAAATAGAGACAACAACAATAATAACTAAAATAACGTGAACACAATTCAACAACTGATGTTATGTCATTTCACTAGAAAATAGGAAAACATGGATAAAAAATAGTTGGAATAACATTTTTCACATAATTATAAAGGAAATAAAATAGTGTCCCAAGCATCCCGAGCTCTGGCTCAGTCATGTACTATTAAGCTCCATCCTAAACACAAAGAAATCAAGTATTCAAAGCCATTTGATTCCCTTTATCAACACCTGCATTCATGTAAACCAAACAATTCCCGAAGAAGGTGTGAGTTAAATCTTAGTGGGCCACCACCAATAGTGTCTATAACATTATGGAAAATGTAATGGAAATGTAACAGTGTGAAAGCATGCATATATAAAGTAATGTTGTACAATATAACTCAATACCAAAGTACCCGCTTCATCCCTTCACAGGCATCTGAACATGTAACCAATTCATTATTTTATTGTTATCAGTTTATAATATGTCACATGTTAATAATAGTAATGGTTCTAAGATGTAACAAGGAATCCTGTAATGATTTTTAATAACGAAGTCCCAAGGTAATAACCAAGACGACATAGACATCAAGGGTCCCCAACTCAGTAATAACTATAGCCTAGAATGGGGTTAGAGTGTGATCCAAGAATCATAGCCCAAGGAATTCCACAATGAAATGCCTACTGAGTTAAGGGATTTCATCCAAGGTAAAAGGAGTCTAAGAAATGATTGGGCCTGATGTCATTTAACCTTGGCATCTACTTGTCATTGATGGATCTAATGAGTGTATCCAAAGAATCATGTAATGATATTTAAATGATCCTATGGTTTTATAATAAGCTTCTAAATAATATACAAAGACCAGAATCTATATAGTTCTCAACCTAATCATGTTGTATCCTTGAATTGGAATAGGGTTCCTGGGTGCTCATCACATTCTCTAATCAGTATACATGGTGATCTCAAGTCAGAAAATTCCTATTTATTTATTAAGTCATGTAATATTTTATTTGGTTCAAGACATTCTTTTCCTTAGTGTGTTAAGGTCAAGTAGAATGTAGCCTCTTAATCAAGTCATTTGGTTTAAGTCTTTACTTTCCTTAGTTTGACAAGTCCAAGTAGCATGAAACCATTCATTTAAACCATGTAAAACATATTCCATATTCAAGATTCATTGCCCTACCTTCCCTTATTATGGTAAGTGGTGATACCTGTATGCAACATATGCTTCATTTACATTTAAGGCTAAGTCATATACTTAGTATACTTTCCAATTCACATTTCACCTTTCATTGTCAAATTGAAGAACTTACCTTAGGCAGTTCAAGTGGTGAGCATACATGGAACTTTCCATTAAGAAATTCTTATTATAAACAAGAAATTTAATATATAAATTCTTACCCTTGGGAAATACAAGATAAGGAACACCAAAATGATATATCAAACATGTCAAATACTAATAACCTAATTATGGCATAACATCCTACATGTGATGGACTGAGTTGTGGTTGTAACCACCAAAAATTAATCATGTATATGGAAAGAGAATATCTATATGGTTCTAATGATTATAAGAATGCCATATAAATTCTATAAATGGTGCCTAATGAAATCATTGGGTCCCAAATGATAATTCCAAAATTAACGAACTTGAGGGATGAGTTATAAACCACCCATAATAGGCTTGTATGAATCTCCTCCTCCAGTATTGGCTCTTGATTTGGATCGAATCAGAGTAAATACACGAAAATGAGAAAAACACTCATACCTCCATAACTAGGTCAAGAGTAAGAGAGAAGAGGAAAGTCTTTAATAGACATGAGTACTTATTGTTGTGCATCCAACATGATGAATGGAATCTCGAACAGATCCCTGATGAAAAATATGTCTTGATTCCTACCTTAGGTATTCAAAAATATAATGAGAGCCATGGAGGTAAATCTGACTGGTTCTTAGATTAGGGGAGAATAAGGGATCTAATTAGAACATTAAGGGAAAAAAGGAAAATTTACCTAGAAAAATTGTATGTGCATAGTTTTTCTGCACGGTTTGAAAAATTGTGCGCAAAACATGAATGATTACCTATGTAGAAGGGGAACTTTCATGGTTCATCTTCATGGTCATGTGAAAATCATGAAATATGGTTCTTTCCAAAAAAAATTCCATTTGCACTATTAGCCAAACCGTGTGACAACCATGCGCTAACCATGCGATATGGCCAGTTTCCCCAAAAATATGGGTTATGGGCTCTGAACTTGCCTCAAACACCCCTGAGACCTTTTCTAACTCATTAGGAACCCATATAAGGTCCAAAGTATAGAATTATACCAAAACATAAAGGATCCATAACTGAGTGAAAATAGGGTTCTTACAGAAACCCATTTATTTCTATTGGAAACCCTTATGTTTATTCCTTATATATAATTCCTTATGTGTCACACATATGCATAAACGTGTTATGATGGGTGTTCCCAGATAGTGCTCCAATGCATTGGGTAATGTTTTTTCTAACTAGATTTTATGTATGGGATTAGGGAGTAAACATAATCCATTATGGGACTCTATACACTATAAGATAGAGTCTTGGCAGTTATCCTTGAATCATATTTATGTCATGTTTTGTATTGCTTACAAACTCATATTTCCATGATCATATGATTCCATGTTTTATTTGTTATGACTATATGTTTTTATTCATAATCCATAGATTTTATGTTGACATGTTTACCATTCTAACTCATGTTTCATGCTTATTTTCTAGTCTTATTCCCTTACTGGGTTTTTTAGCTCATCCCTTTTTATGTATTCACCATGTCATTTTATGAAGATGTAGGATCTCAAAGAATGTTATAATCTTAGTATGTAGATTAATAAAAAGATATTTTATTCTAGTTTCATGTTTTCTAATTATTTTCCTAGTCTTCCAAATACACTAGACTTTTCAATCCTTGGTTTCCATTTTAGGGATAATTGTGCTTAAAATAATCTAACAAAATGTGTGAAAGGATTGGGTCACTATAGTTGGTATCACAACATAGTCTAGTTATTTTTGGTATTTTGACTAGAAATATTTCTTAAGAACCCTATAGATAATTCTATCAACATGTATAATCTATATTGAAACCCAGAGCATCATATGATATGATATATTTCTTATATATAATTTTACTCATCTATTTTCATAGTTTACATTTTATATGATCATTATCTAAGTATTAAATCCCCCTACTTTTATTTTTATTTTTTTAGTTAATGGAGGGTAATGGTAGAAACCATGATATCAACTATTGTGACAAGAAATCTGATTATTTCCCTAAGGAGATTCCAAAATTTATTGGAATGGGAGCTCAGAAATTCATGATAGTATTGGATCAATTAGCTCAATTTTTGAATAATAACATAAAATTCATGGAATTCCCACTTTTTCCTAAGAAAGATAAAGTTGTGGTCAAATAATTTATTTGAAAATGGACTCCTATATTCATTGGATATTTTAGTCCCCTGATTGAGAAACAATGTATTAACTCCATTGAAAAGATATTCATTGTCCTCCAATGATCAGAAGAAGATAAAGTCATGCTGGCAGACTATCATTTTCACGGGGAAGCTGATTAGTGGTGGAAAATGATAAATTAAATGAATTATAAAGTCGAAATTGATTCCATGGTATTGAAAGAATTCAATAAATATTCTCCTCAAACTCTCCATGTTAATATAAGGAGGGAGTTCTTGGGACTGAAGAAAAAGGAAGACGAGTCTATCGGGATGTATAAGGAAAACATTAAAATGGATTCATGATATGACTTAGGCCTTTTTATTAATATTTAAAGTAATTTGGATCAATTATTTAGTTTATTAAAGCTGAGTATACAAAATTCCTTGGAAATTCAAGACTTTGACAGCTATGAGGAGATTTTCCACTTTGTCCTTAAGGTTGAGATCGAGATTGGTGACTCTCAGTGGACCTGAGGTCCTGGAGATAAAAAGTAGAAATTATAATTTAATACAAGTTTATTAATAGATAAATACCATCGATTCAAGAAAATACATCACCCCATGTGTCAAAATTGTGGGAATAAGCATCCTATGAACTTTCTATGGGGAACTGGTAGATTATTCAGATGTATAAAATAGGTTCATTGGGATAATAATTTTTGAAGTGATATAAAGAAGCCCAAAATGTGGAAGAAGAAAGGAATTTTCATATTAATTCTCACCTTGTATTACAGTGTTTCAATTTTAAGTAACACATGCATTATGAAATCCAATTCCCTAAGATAAGGGTTGTCAGATAAAATCAAAAATAACAACCTCAAAGTTATCAAGGAAGGTCATATGATATCACTACTACTGAGGTGGATCTAAAAAATGATGTGGTTATAGGTGTGCTAGTTACTCATTCAAGAATATAAAATGTACTTTTTGATTATGGTTTTATGCATTATTTTATGTCTTTCAGGTTTAGTATAAATAATTAAACACCACCTCAAAATATGTACGTTGAGTTATCAATGAGAACAAATAATGGGGAAATTATTAAATATAAATTATATAACTCTTCCACAATAAATGTTTTTAGACTAAACCTACCAAAAAATTTCATCTTAATTAATTTAGTAGAGTTTGATACTATATTTGACATTGATTTATTTTAATTATATATAACCAAAATCAATTGTTAGGAAAGGGAGATCATTCCTCACATCTCGATGCATCCTCTAATTCTTTACAAGTTTAAGGGGGAGGATGAATCTCATATAGAAACATCATCTTAAGTGTGGATGTTATTTCCTTATGAGAAATAATATATAGATCAAGTGGTTGAGACAACATAGAGAATCTTTCTTGATGACATTCCCATTATGAGGGACTATACTGATTTGTTTCCTAAAGAATTCATCGGTCTTCCTCTTGAATGAGAGGTTGAGTTCTCAATTTAAATTATACAAATATATATACCTATATCAAAAAATACATACAATATGGATTACATTGAGTGGTAATAAATAAATAAAAATTTATAGTAAAATCTATACAAGGGTTTTATATGCTGGAGTGCTTTACCATGCGGTGTGTTGGTCCTATTCATCAAGAATAATTATGTATCAATGCACTTATGTATTGATTATTTTGTAATAAAAAAAAATACAGATAAATAAAATGTATCCCCCCAAAGGATAAATGACTTTTTTGATTAACTAAATGGGACCAAGTATTTCCTTAAGGTGGACCTTTGGTTGGGATATCACCTGTTAAATATGAATAAGGAATATATTCCTAAGACTTATTTTCGTATGAGGTATAGACATTATGAGTTCACATTGATTATCTTATAACTCACTAATGATCTAGAAATTTTCATGGACCTAATGAATAGAGTATTTATATTTTACCTTGAAAATTTTGTGGTAGTCTTTTTAGATGATATTATGATACACTCCAAGAGCAAGGTTGAGCATGAGAATAATTTTAATATTTTTCTAAGGAATTTGGGAAGGTAAAACTATATGAAAAGTATAGTAAATGTGAGTTATTGATAGAGGAAGTATCATTATTGGGGAATATTATCACCAATAAAGGGATATCTTTGGATCCTTCTAAGAGTAAGGAAATTGAGGAGTGAGATAGGCTAGCATCTATAATGGATATACATAGTTTCCATGGACTAACTCTGTATTACTGATGATTTTTTAGGAACATTTCATCATTTTAAAACCTAATAATCAGTTTACTAAGATGGGGGTAATGTTTTTATGGTCTAGTGAATGTGAATACTACTTCAAAGAGTTGAAAAAGAGGCTTATTATTGCACTAGTACTTACACTACCCATATGTGGGGAACTCTTTGTGGTATACAATGATGAATTAAATAAATTATTTGGATTTATACTGATTCAAAATTATAAACTAATTTCCTACACCTAAAAGTATTAGAAGTTTCATGAGAGAAACTCTACCACATATGACCTGAAGTTGGCAGTTGAGATCTTTTCATTGAAAATTCTGTAGCATTATCTCTTTGGTGAGAAGTGTGAGATATATACTAATAACAAGATTCTAAAATATATATTCACATATGAGTATATTTAATTTTATAGTGAATATGGTTAGATATCATCAATTATTATTACTGATCAATCCACTACAATCATGGTAAATAAAAAAAGTGTCAAATGCACGAAGTAGAAAGAACCCTACAAAATTATCAATTATGAGAATCTAAAAGGATCTGATATTCTTATACATGAAAAGGATGGACATGGAAATAATAATTGATGGAAAATCATCACTCATTTCACAAATGATTTCTCAATCATCCATTTTAGAGAAGATAAAGGATTCTCAAATAGATTATGTTGAAATTCAAAAGAAGGTGGAAGCTATCACAAATGGGAAATACTTAGAGTTCAAAATTTATGAGGAAGGAGTCATAAGATTTAGTTCACGACTATGTGTACCAATAAATCAGGAGATAAAGAGTGATATTTTTAATGATGTACATAGATCTACCTTCTCCTTCCACCCAGGGAACACAAAGATGTAACAAGACCCTCAAGAGCATTATTGGGGGGACAATAAAAAGAAATTGATCAATGAATATACATTAAAGTGTCTGGTATGTCGGTATGTGAAGGCTAAAAGAAAAAACACTAAGGTGATGATGCAAATATTACCCCTAACTGTATGGAAATGAAAAAACATCACCATGGACTTTATCACATGAATTTTGAAGATATCCAGAGAAAATAACTCTATATTTCTTGATGTGGGTCATCTTATAAAGATATATCATTTTATTAAAATTTCAGAGGACTTTTTACTCGATCATCTTTCATGGATATACATCAATAAATTGGTGAGACTACATAGAGTACCATTATCAATTGTATCCTATTGAGATATGAGATTTACCTCTATGTTCTAAAAAAGTATCCAATATTCCCTAAAAATTGATCTGAACTTTAGTATGTCTTATCATCCTCAAATAGAGGTCCATACTGAGTGGAATATTTAGAAATTAGAAGACAAGTTGAGAGAATGGTCGATGGATATCAAAGAAGGATGGGACCAACAAATTACTCTAGTTGAGTTATCATAAAATAATATTTTCCACTCAATTGTGAAAATGGATCCATATGAAGCCCTTTATGGAAAAATATGAAGAACACCTACATGTTGGGATGAAGTCAGTGAATGTATGATGTTGGGACTTGAAATGATCAAATAAATGGTATAAAAAGTGAAGACCATTCAGAATTACTTTGGGGTAGCCCAAAGACTATAGAAGAGCTATGTAGACAATCAATGATTGGAATTTGAGTTTGAGGTTGGCGACTGGGTATTCCTCTGCATACCCACATGGAAGAGAGTCATGAGATTTGGTAAGAAGTTAAAACAAAGTCCCAAGTATATTGACCTCTTTGATATTCATGATCGCATTGGATTTGTGGCCTATCAATTATCACTTCCATCAACCATGTATCAAGTATATGATGTATTCCATGTATCCCCTAAAGGAAGTACATAACAGATCCCTCACATGTAATGAATTCACTTGTGGAAATACTGAAAAATGATCTCTCTTATGAGGATCATCTGGTGAAGATGATGAACCATATAGTAAATTTATACACAATAATACAACTCACCAGGTTAAAGTACTATGGGGGAACTTTAAATATGAAGATGAAACATGGGAACTATAGGAAGCATTGAAGGAGAATTAACCTCACATTTTTCTCCTTAGTATGTAAAACAAAAATTTAAGAATCATAATTTTAGAATTATAATCAAACCTGTAGATAAATTATCTATTGAAGATAAACTCACCCCATTTGATAAATTTTACTGCACCTCAAAAAATGGAATATATGATTACAAAAAGTTTCATAAATATTCATATTAGATAGGATGTGGTGTGCTATCAATCATGGTTTCAAAGATTAATAATCTATATGAAGACATGAAATCATTAAATGTGACCGAATAGATTAAGAATAAATCAAATAATCTTTGATATAAATTATTGTATTCTATACATATCAATTTATATAACTCTAAATATTTTTTATTAAATCGTGGATGTGAATAAAATATTTGGGGTAATGTGAATTTTGTCAAAGAATATATAAAATTGATGATGAGGGAAGTAAACCAATGAATTGTCAATGGATCCAAGGTTTAAGAAATATCTATGGGGATAGTGAATATAATTATTCCTATTATATTTCCATTATTTAAAAAAATGTTATCATATTATATTAGTAAATAAAAATTTAATTTCTATATAATTCCTTGATAAGGTATACTTTTTATATGTAAAAAATAGAAACTATTCATATATTTATATGAATGAAATTTTTTATAGTACTGCTAACATGTTTAATGTACTATATATATTGGATCTCGATATTCCTATTTATAGTGTAAATAACAATAAGGTCGACATAAATGATTTAAATTTCACCTATCTTTGGCATCATAACCCATGTCATATAAATAATTATCACATCCAATGACTCTATAATGATTGATTACCAGGTTTAAATAAATATGAATCATTTGATGTATGTAAATATTTTTTATTAGGTAAAATGAATAAAATATTTTTAAGTATAAAGGGTAAAGAGTTAATGATTTATTAAAACTCGTTAATATATATGTATATAGTTATATAATTAAAGTAGGTCAATATTAATTTTAGTAATTCATTACCTTTACTGATGAGTTCATTAGGGATGGGTATGTGTTTCTTATGAAAAAAAAATTGAATCATTTAAAATGTCCAAAGTGATTAAAAACTAAGTTTAAAATCAACTTGGTTAAAGTATTAAAATAAAACAATCTAATAAATGTTTGGAACACTTGAGAAAATAATTTCATGACTATATTATATATTTAGGTATAGTGTCACAACTTACTCCACATGCTACACTATAATTAAATGGTGTTTTAAAAAATAACAAAAATTATACATTATTTGACATGGTTTATCTTATGATTGCTTATGTAGAATTTACTATTTCCTTTTAGGGTTATTCTCCAAAAAAATATTCATTTACATTAAATTGTGTTCCATAAAAGATTATTCAAAATACACTATATAATATGTGGACTGGAAAGCATCATAATCTGTCTATTATGAAGATTTAGGGACGTGAGAGATATGAACAGTGTATTACCTTAAGTAAAATATAACCCAAATTAGATAAATATTTATTTTTTAGTTATCTTAATCGATAGTGAGTTATAATATATATATTCCATCAGAGTAAAGAGTGTCAGTTTCTTAGCATATTTCCTTTCTAGAAAAGATATTTATTTCAAAAAGAATACGTGGAATAAAGTTTCAAATTGATGAAGTTTGTGAACAATATGATTATGTAATTCATAATATAGATAACTCAAAAACATAAATGGTTTTGGAAAATGAATGAGCTCAGTATACATAGGATTTAAAAAGGTTTCATAGATTTCATTAATAATACAATTGATATATATTTTTCAGTTCTAATGAAGTTGATTTAATAGTCACACAATATGATCAAGCATATTACAAAGAGTGCATATTTATTTATTAATACGATAAGTGGTTAAAATAAATATAATCTAAAATATAATACATGTACATTAATTAGGTTTAGAAATTTGAAGATTGAACTAAATGGGTAAAACCCATTTGGCGCAAGTTGTTTTTCACTACAGTGTAGATATGCATAGAAGAGTGTCAATCTAAAAAATCACTTGTTTTCAAAAGGTTTTAAACAAATTCATGGTATTAACTATGAAGAAACCATTTCTCTAGTGGATATGATAAAAATTATTTAGATTTTTTTATCTATAAAATTATATTATTATTATTAGATATATGAAATGGATTTCAAAACCATATTCGTTTTTGGTAATTTGTTTCAAGGATATGTGTGTGTGTGTGTGTGTAACACAATCCCAAGGATTTAAAGTTCCAAAAAATTATGTTATGATTTTTAAGTGGTAGTGGTCTATTTATTATCTGAAACAATATTTTCAATTTTTGAATATTAATTTTGATAAATCTCTTAAAAAGGATGACTTTATAAAAAATTAGTATAAACCTAGAATATATAAACAGGTTGTTGGGGTCATTATTTTAAATATAGTGTTATATTTTGGTGACATAATTATCATTTGAAATGAAATATCAGTGATATAGTCAGTGAAAATTAGTTGGGACATTACTTATTAATTAATAAACTTGGTAAATAAAATTATATTCTTGGTATGAAGACCTGTAGAGATGTATTTTAATGAATGTTTGGCCTTGGTTAAAATATATACATTGGTAAAATAATAAAAAGATTTAATGTGGAAAACTATAAAAAGGGTTTTTTTATGTTTAATGGAAGATTCTTTCCTAGATACAGTTTCCTTCAATGGTTATAGAACAATAACACATGAGTGGCATTCAAAATGTTTTAATTATTTGATCAATAATGTATATTATGTTGTGTAATCATCTAGATTTATCTTACGTGTTCAGTATAATTATTTGGTACCAGTAAAACTGAATGAATATCATTAGGTAGAAATAAATAATATACCTAATTAATTTATAAGAACTGAGTATGGATTCTTATTCTTTGATGGTGATAAAGATCTTGTTCTAAAGGGTTACATGGATGTATGTTTCTAAACTAACAAAGATGAATTTAGTTCTCAATCATGATTTTTTCCCTGAATGCTGCCAAAATTTGTTGAATCTATAATAGAATCCAAATATATCATATAATTTGTTAGAGCTAATGATGTTTTTTGGATGATTAACTTATTTATAAACTAGGGGTTGTCCTAAGTGTCATGAATCTAATTTTACTCTATTGTGATAATAGCAGAGTGGTTATACCAGCTAAGGAGCCCAACCCTCACTAGATATCGAAACATATTCTTCAATGAATTTATATCATTTGAGCGATTATTTACAAAGGTAATATTAAAATGTGTTGAGTTCCTACGAAGGATAATATTATATATCCCCTAACAAAACCCCTTATGAAAAAAAAATCATGAAATACAGACCAACTATATTGGTATTAGATTCTTGGGTAAATAGATTTAGTACAAGTGGGTGATTATCAGTGTTAATTTAATAAAGTCAGTCAAGTGTTTTTGTATTAAGAATATTTTGTGTCATGTAATTTATATTAATGGATATATTATATCATTCAATTATATTTTTTTCATAAAACATGGAAATTATTTAATAACAACTATCTAGAATATATGTACCACCAGTTTATCCATGATTGATGATCATGATATTGTTTTGTGATGATATGTTAATATCAGTTTGAGTATGATCATTTTTATAGAGATTCAATTTATCAATCATGTGATATGATTTGGTGTCTCATATTTTAATGAAACCACTTAAAGTATACTAGATGGATTTTAATATATGTGTATTTTGTGTCACTTATGTAAACATTTGTTATAGATCCTTTTAATGCATGCAACACGTTTTTGTTTTAATTAATTAAATTAATCACTATTGTTGAATGGTTATAATTAAAATTATATATTATATATCAAATAAAAAAATTTAACATTCATAAATTTATTTTTTTAGGAATGGGATAAGGATAAATATATTTTACACTTAAAAATATATTTTTCTAAAAAATAGGTTTTCATCTCATTTTGAACACTTATATTAAAATGAATTTATGTTGCTTATAAAAACTGAAAATAAAATAAATTATTCCATATTTTTAATTTTGAGGATAAAATTTGGTAAATAAGACCCTTTTATTTTTGTTCAGTATGAATAGTAACTTTAGTAAATTTTTGTCACCTTATTAATGGTAAAATGGGTAAAATAATGTTAAAACATTAGGAGAAGGCCTCAAAATTTATCTTAAACTTTCCTTTATCATATTTTATGAGTTTATTTCATCCATTTCGATACAATTCCTAATTATATGGCCACTTGGTTCCATATTTCTTTGAATATGGCCATTATATTCATTTTAAAAAACAATAAATACAAAAATATGTCTCCCATGAATTTAATATCTCAAAAAAATTACATAAGGATAAAAATAGAAAAATTTCAGTTATAAAGGTTTATGATTAATATAAATATTTTTTTCTATCATTTTAATTTATTTATATTTTTTGTTGATTTAAAAATTACCATAAACACTTATCCATTGTTAACACAATATTTATTCAATTAATAGTAAAATAAAATAAATGATTTTAAAAATATTAAAATTAATATTTTTTAAGTGAATTATTATATTCAAAAACTATTTTAGATAAATAATATATATTTGGGATGAGTTAAAATATTATATTATAATTAAATATTTTTTTGGTATCTTTAAAGTGAAATTAAATTAATAGTTCCAAAATTGACAATATTGATATTTTATAATAAACAATATTTTATTAAATGATTTAAAATTAATAATAATATTATATTCATAAAAGTGAATGTAATATGGTTAAAAATATCAAGAATCACCCATTTATGAGTTATTTTTTCATTTATGGTAAAAATTTTAACCCTTTATGTTTGAAATAGTTGTTACCATGGTTAAAGTGAAAAATTGATTTATGTAGGGGTTAATCAAAAAGATAAAATTTAAAATGACACCAAAACCTATATAAATTTCATTTAATAATTTTATATAGATAATATTATCTTTTTACTATAATTCATGGTCATTTATAATAATTTTAATTGTGAATGAAATTATTATATTAAATCTTTTAAGAAATTTAAAGTGTACTCTCTCCATCCTAGATAATAGGAAACCCCTCCTTTATGTTCATTACACCACTTTAACCCTTCTAGATCAACCAAAACCTATAAAATTATCTTATAAACATTCATTTACATGTTATTGAGGTTATTTGTTTCTAAAAATACCAACCCTATGAACATTAATATGATATCTAAAGGAGTTCTTTCAAAGAAGAGGCAATCCCCTTAATTGATCACTTTCTTTTTAATTCTTATTTTAACTCTTAAAAAACAATGGTATTTATCATAAAATAATAACTTCAATATTATAAATATACCAAAATTTTATAACTATCATTAACCCCCATTATCCACCCACTTTTTATCAAATGGGAAGTGAAAGTGTCACTCATGCATGCTTACGTCTTACTGTCTCCAAGTTGCGATACAATTCTTTTTTCATCACCATATTTTATTTAAGGGTATTAAGATGGTTATAACATTTATATAAAATATTTATTAAAAAACTATTATTTTGGATTTATAATATCATATATACCTTATTAACTTCCAATCCATTTTAAAATGATAATGTCGCCCATGTGTATGAGTATACTACCACCTCCACAAAGAGATGTGATTTGTTTTTTGTTCCTATTTAACAGATATGGACGGTAATAAGAGTATATTTAATAAATATAAGTGATATATATTATATAATAATAATTCTATAAATTAATATTATTATTTAACTTTCTTTTGTTACTTCTACAGAAAAATGAAAATACCATTCATTCATGCGTACTACCTACCATCTCTATGAACGATGTAATTCATTTTAGAATCTATAACTTTTATATATGACATTAAATATGAATATAATGAATATATATGATATTTATATCTTAATTAAAATTCTAGATATTATGGAACCATGATCAAATTACAACTATTGGAACTTCCAAACTAAAATTCACATTAAGAACGAAATAGTTAACACCCTGAAAAGAAAATTTTAATAAGAAATAATTAATAAATAGGTGTTTAAATGTTAAAAGTGGATATTATATGATATTATATGTATTTTACTGATTTTAGTATATAATAATAATAAATTTAAATTTATAATATAATAGTTTATATCACTTTAAAAGTTAGTGGAACTTGAGGTAAGGTTTTTAGGTTACAATCTAATTATTTATGGAGATTATTTATGATTAAGTATTTTTATAATACAATTTAATGATATACAACTCAATAAACTCATTAATTTTCTTATCCTCTATTAATTTATAGACAAATAATGTTTTTATTTCCTTTTCCTCTCTTTAAGTACTCAATATACTAAGAGAATTTTTTTAAGTAAAATAAACTTTATTTATCTCTTTGGTCGAAAATCCTTTTTATTCTATCACAATGTTTTCATTAAAATTTTTTCAAGAATGTTTTATATACTTATATGATTGTTAAAATTATTTTTTACCCATTATTTACTTCTTAAAAACTTTTAAAAAGTAATATTCTTAATTTTTTAGAAAATGAGGTACTTTTTTACATTTTTTACAAAGGTATGAAAGGAATGTTTTGTTTTAACTTATACAACATGAACGGAATTTCTCACCATCATGAACATTGAATAATTCGAAGCATCATTTAAAATTTTACTAGTTTTCTTCCTAATAAAAATTGTTTCATAATATTTTAAAACTTTTTATATTATAAAGAAGTGATTTAGAAGTGAAAAGGTTATTTTCATCATCAAATGTTCCAAGTGATCTTTTAAATCCATTTTTAATCTAATATGGCATCCTTTGATGTTACTTAAGATTTATTGGGGATGTGATTCAATGATTACATACTTAATATTTCTATGTATTTTTATGATTATTAGGACAATATATTTATGAAACTCATTCCTTTTGTGTTTGTTATTCTATGATGAATTGACAAAATGTTTATGAAACCCATTTATTTTTTATGGGTTATGAAATAAGGTAATGTTTATAAAACCCATTTCTTTTTAATAGGTAATGATATGATGGAGGTTTTATGTTATTATATAAGAAATTATTACTATTTTCATTATGTTATGGGTGGGACCAAAATTATATATCCTTCCAATGAATTAGGTAATGAAGGATATCTCATGAGATAAATAGGACTGGAATGGGGAGTGAACCTATTTCAGTAAGGAAATATATCCTCTATGATAGTGTTATGATTGAACCCAAACTAATAAGATGGAATGGGAGTGACCCCAATCCACTATTATAGTCTGTATAGTGAGCTTTGACTACTAATGAAATGATTTTCATTTCTTATATGTAAGCCACAACTATATATTTTATGCCAATGTTATGCTCCTGAGGCTCATGTTATATGATTCCTTTATGATTCATGTCTTATTATTTTCCAAGATTTATTCCATGAATAAATATTATGATCTTTGATATGTAAGGTATGGTTTTAAGATTTTAATCATGTGTTCTCATACCCTTACGTGCATGTTATGTTTAATTGATCATTGATATCTCCCTTGTTTATGCTTACTATGAATTTGAGCTCAGCCTTTATATTGTTTCCTTTTCCCTGGTTATGAAGGAAGTTATTATGTCTGATATTTCTAAAAAGGGTCCTAGTTATTAATAAATTAGTGGGAAATAATATAGTTCACTTATAAACCAGTTGTTTATATATCCAGGTTTCCAAAGATACTAGACCTGTACAATTATGGAGTAGATCATTACTTTATATAATGAATATTAATCTAATAAGATATAATATCTATGTATGAAAAGTATCAGTCACTATATCAAGACAGGACATTTTATAGAATTTATAGGAGTTTGGATTCTATTAATACATTGGAGAAATTTGGATATTATTAATACATCAGGTGAAATTTTAAGAAGACGAAGATAAGATCATCATGTATCTGAAGATGGATCTTATTCTTACACAAATAAAGGTGCATTCATTTTATTTTTTATTTCGGTGACCAAATGTTATAATATTCAGTATAAATGAGTTCTTCTTTAGTGTGATAGAGGTTATTTTTAATTCTTATGAGTTCTTGAAAACCAAGAGGTATAATGAGTTAGCTCTAATTATTTTTAAAGTTGTGTTATTTAGTAAATTTTGGTATACTGTCACATATTTGAGTGTATTCTCTCTGGATATATCCCAGTGTAAGTGAACCACGTAAAATCATTTTTTCCTTTTATATTTTCATTTATTTAGGATGAAATTTTTTTTTTCAATAACCATGAAAAGGGATCATATTGAGAGGATAATTTGGATTGACATTCATTGATTCACCCCCATTCAGGGAATAATTCCATTATTGTACCAATAAATTAAAATTGATTTGGTTCTATAATAGTATGTGAAAAATGAATTAGTTCATATTAAACAAGAATATTTAAGGTCTAGTAATATTTGTTAGGATCCCAAAATATATGGATTTATTAAAGTAAATAATGATATAATTACATTCATAAAGGATAAACTTACTTCCTACTAAGAGGCTATTATGGTTTCTATTTTTGAGAAGTGGTTAGTGGTAATGAGATCTGAGATGGACACCATGTGCACTAACAATTTTTGGATCATTATGGATATACCTCAAAAGGTAAGGCCTATAGGGTGCAAGTGGGTTTTCTATAATAAAATTAACATTGGTGGTAGAGTGTTTACTTATAAATATTTATTTTTGGTAAGGTGTTATAAACAAATTCATGGTATTTACTATAGAAAGAATAATTTAGTGGGAGTTATGATAAAGTATATTCAGATTTTTATTTCCAATGAAACTCGTCATGATTATGAGATATATTAAATGTATTTTAAAAACACTTTACTAGATGGGAATTTAGTCAAGGACATGTATATTATACATCCTAATGGTTTTGATTCTCTAGATAATGTTGTTAATATATTCAAGTTTCAAAACCACTTTCCTTGAAGGGAATTTAGTCAATGATTTGTATATGATACATCCCCAAGGTTTTGATGTTATATATAATTTTTATAATGTATAAATGTTGTAATGGTTCATTTAAGTATTGAAACAATATTCTTTGAGTTGGATAATTTTGTTTAATCATGAAATTGAAGAGTTTGGTTTCATCAAGAATGTAGATGATTATTGTGTACAAAAGTATATTAGTGAGAGTTTTGTGGTATTTCTTGTGTTACATGTAGATAATATACTACTCACCAGAATTAATACCCCAACTTTAAAATTATGTGATGTTATAGTGGGGAAAGTGTTTATTAATAAAAGATAAGTGTAAATCATCCTATAAATTTATTATGAATAACAATATAGATAGATCTAAATGGATTTTTATACTAAGTTAGACGAATTATATTGGTAGTTTTGTAAATATTTATAGCATATAGAACTCAAAGAAGAGGTATTCATCTATATTACATGAAAAAAGCCTCACAAACACTCGATATCTTTCTTAGGAGTTAGAAATTATAAACATGAATAATATATTTTATGTATCTTCAACAGGGTATATCATGTATACCATGTTGTGTACTCAACTACATGACTAGTGTACTTTGATAAAACTAGTAGACACAAATAAAATCCCTATGAGAGTCATATATTTGTAATAAGAACATCTAAATGTACTTAAAAGACGTAATAATTTTTTTCATATTCATTATAGGTTAGAAAGGGATTATTATAAGGGGTTTCACTAATGTTATTTTCCAAATGAGAAATTATTATATGATATCTTAATAAGATTTCATGTTTTATCTCAATGGTGGAGCTATTAGTTGGAATATTTCTAAACAACCAACCATGGTTGAGTTATAACATAGGTAAACCACATCATTACATATGATTCTATGAAATATGATTTTTATATTAAGATGTTTATCAATGAAATTAGGATAGTTCATATAACTTTGGGAGAAATTGAGCTTTAATGTGATAAAAAAAAGTTGTTTATTAGGCCAAGAACCCTAGTCACACCAAAAAAAACTAAGAATGTCATTTTCAAACACCAACTCATTTTGAAAATCATTTAGAAGGGTTATGTAATGATTTTTTGTGTGTCTAAAGATAAAATATTTGTGGGTCCATTAAAAACCTCATTAACAAAATAGAATTGTGGGAGAAAATTAAAGTATTTGGGTATTAAATACATAAGATAATGAATGTAATGGTGGTATTTAATGTTAATTTATCATGGTTTTATAGTAAAATAAATCTTTTTCATCATTCATTCATGTGTGTTTTGTATTATATAATAATAGTGGAATAATAAAAACCCCTAAAATTATTACTTTTAGTTATCCCTAATCAATGATCACCATATAGTGTTATGAGTTATAATGATATGTTATGATTATAATAATTATAATATTTTTTTGATATAGAGTGGACTCATGGTATTATAAGTGGAGACTTATTCTCTGGACTAACCTACTAAAGTATATCACATAGAATATAATATGATCATTGATATACTTATGGTTGAATTATTAATATAAATCCCCATTACCTAATATCTATAATATAATTATCATATTAAGCTTCATAATTTTATACCTTTATTAAATAATCCTTAAGTTTGATCTAATCCTAGGTTGGTTGTGTATGTTGTTGATCATGTCATTAGTTGAGCTTAAACAATGTGGTATTTGTACACATATATTACAAGTATATTATATGACCTCTTAATTGAATAAGACTAAGTAAATTCATGTTTAAGCTCCATTTAGTGTAATGTTATGTTCTTAGTATTTTGAATTAATTTCATGTGATGTAATCAACCTGTCTCTTTAGACTATTTTAGGGAATTGAGATTGTATGAGTTAGCCTCTACAAGATTAAAATGTTCAATTTCTAGTGATCACTAAATGTATTAGATAAAGTAATTATATAATTATTCATTAAATGTATTGAGATATATCTTATGGTGGTAATTTTCATATAGTGACATGATTTTGTTTAATCAGGATAACTTAATACCCCCTGATATCTTGAGTAGAAATGATTTTTTTCAAGAATATTATATTTATATAAAATTATGAGTTTTGGAACAAATAATTTGTATCAATGATATAAATACATATACAATCACATAATAGGACATGGAATAAGTATTATTTTTTGTATAAATTGGTTTCCCAAAATTTGAGATATTTTTTTAATAATCATATCCAAAATATTTTGGATAGAATCAAAAAGTGTTGAAAAGTTTTTCATAAAGTATTGGAGACTTTGGTAAAGGTGGTTGATTATTGGATTTATGCCCTACATCATGAAACATGGTGTTATGAGAGTCATAAAACCTTTATTTATGCTATGTTGTTTTTTTATACTACATCATGGTATTCATGGTGAATTACATGGTATATAATATAATTCAAAAAACACTCCTAAAATGATTATCATATTGTTTAGGAGTTTAAAACATAATTTTATGTTGGGTAGATTATTTTTTAATTATTAAAGCAGTTTTAAAATCACATTACATAAATTAAGAGCCACTGTAATTATTATAATTGGATCCAAAGTGTAGCATCCCCAACCTAGGATCTACTAATCAGGTTCCCCTAGACTGGTCACCATATGACCTAAGTTATACCTCCTCATATTCTAGAAGCTTCTGACTATTAATGGGGATCGAATAAAGCACATGTGGAGACTATACCCTCTTTATCATAGTAAGAAACGTCAGATAAAATAAAAAATAAAGGAATTAATTAAACCATGAACATGAATTACCAATATTTTCCAAAACTAGGTACAATCCCACACCAAAATAGTAAATTTCCATTCCATGTCATGTAGTTCCATGTTTACAGAAAACCTAAAATAAGGACATGTTGAAGAGTACCCAAAATAGGTCCTGACACCAAGTTTTGTTCCCTCCTATATGCACATCCCATGCCCAATTCAACTGTCTATCATATGGACCTTTACCTTGACATAACCTACAACCATGAAGTATGCTCAAGTAACCAATGGCAGTAAGATAAGGGTGTGAGTACAACTCAATATGCCACCACAAATAGTGTCTAAAAAATATTCATTCTAAATAGATATTTTATGAAGATACATAAGGAATAACAATATAAACAAATGATAGACTAGGTATCATTCATTAACAAGGTTCACTTTAACCACTTTCATCATTTGTTTCAAGGGTTAGTCATTTCCATCAATTAAAATATATTATATATTGGCCATAAGTGATGCAAAAGGGGAGAATCAAGTTACCTACATAACTAGGGAAAACATTACACAAGAAAGAACATATCACTCACCCTGGTGGCTCAGTCCAGGAGATCATAAACTTAACATAGATCCTCATTCAAGTTAGTCTCATCCTATGGAACTGTTAAGGGCATAGAGCCTCAGTCTGACTCCCTAACCCATGAATAACAGGGGTGTGGTTTAGAGCCTCAATATAACCCAATCCATATGTATAGAGCCTCATTTCCAATATCCCATGTTTACCACTAATCCATGTGCACTGCTTATTTGATCATTTACCACATATACCAAATTCACAAATCATACTCATTGATCACACATACCATTGAAAATGCATAGTTCATTCATTACATTAATCATTTACGATCTATATCCCATTAACATATTTATCATTCACATTTCATAAATCATTAACCCATACATTATTCAAAATTCATAACTCATTAACAACTATACCATTTATATTTCATAACCCATTTTCACAGACATTCCCCATTTACATTCCTTAATACATTTATCACATTTATCATTCATTGAACACTCTCCCTTATTCCATGTCAACAACTAAGAACACATACCATTAGTTTTATTTCAGAACTCAAGTTATCATATTAACACCTTTATCATGGGAATTATCTCATAACAATTAAATTCTATACTTAACAACTCAATTTCATACTCATGGAAGTGGAAAACCCCATGGGTGGCCCTTAACCCAGTCTAATCAACCTATTTAAAGCCCATGGGAATCATGAGGGATTCAATTAATCTATTAACCAATTAGTTCAACATTTCAACTATGGAAAACCAAATGAACAACATAATAGAAGAAATGCATAACCACATATATATGAAAAAAATGATACTATGGGATATAACTTATAGAACACCTACCTACATTTTGTAGTAAATCTCACATTCAACCTTATCCTTTGATTTGGGAAAAACCCATCATTAAAACCCCAACCTAGAAACCGCTGTAAAAAGAGGATTTTAGTGCTTTAGAAGGAGAATAAAAATTTAACAAATCCTAAAGAATAAAATATAACAGAGAGGAGTGTGACACTCACTAGTATCTTTGATTCACACCCTACAGTGCTCCAAACATATTATAAATGAGGGAGATAAATCCTTGGGATGTTTGGGAGAAAGGGTTCATAACCCTGGATGCTTTAAGGGAAATTAGGAACAAAACCAAGTAAGGGTTCATAAATCCCGAGGTGGAAAATGGTAAAATACCACATTTTTAGAGGGTTTCACTGTTTAGAACGCGGTTGGAAATATAACAATTGTGACCCACCTACAGCGCAAACACCCCACCATAATCTATAAAATTGAACAAACATGAGTGTTAGACTCACTCTAAGATTTAATTTTCGCCCAATGACACTCCAAACGTCTTAGAAGTGAGGGAGATCAATGTTTGGGATGTTTGGGAGAAATGGTTCATCACCCTTATATGTTGTAAGAGAAAGGAGGAAGAAATCCGGGTAAGGTTTCATAAATCCTGAGGGTGGAATAGTAAAACCCCAAATTTTTAATGGGGAACATGGTTTGGCGCATAGTTGGAAATGTAACAACTGGGCTTTGATAATAGCACATACACCCCCACCTAAATATCTTTAGGGAGTTTTGGCCCTCTAGGTACCACCAGTTGCCCCATAGACACGTGGTTCCTTCCCTAGGGCCCACCCACTTGATTTAATGGGTCATCATACTAATGACTTTCTCCATAGTCCAACACTTTTTTCATTTGGTGTGTTTCTTCCTCACTCTCACACGCCTTGGGAAAATTACAAGAAGGTCGCTCATCCTCATCAATACTCTAGGAAACGCATGCTTAACTTTAGTGTTCTAATCTGGTAGGCTCCTGAAAATAAAGGTTCACCTAATTGACATAAGTCCAATCATTTAGTATTTTCACCCTTTATCATTCTAGGGTGTTACATTCACCCCCTTTCCTAGAGCACAACATCCTCATTGTGAACCTTGCATCGCAGCCCAGGAAGTGCCACAACACATAAAAATTGGTTCCTTCTTTGATACCAATGTAAAAATGATCCCCCAATGATATCATAGACGCCCCTTTTTAACATGAGTGTTGAGTCCTGGCCCACCAGGTGCCACCAGTTGACCCGCAAACATGTGGTCCCCTACATGAGGCCCACCCATGAGCCTAAACAAGTCGTCAAACTAATGAATGTCCCCACATGAAAATAGTTTATTCTTTTATTGCGTTTTTTCCGCGCTCACACGCACTCTAGGAAACTTCCCAGAAGGTCACCCACCATAATCCCAAATCTACGCCAAACATGCATAACTGTGGAGTTCTAATCAGGTAGGCTTCCAAAAAGAAATGTGCACCTTATTGACATGAGTTATATCATTTAGTCTCTTAACCATTTATCATTCTGGGGTGTTACATTCACCCCCCCCCCCAGAGAACAATGTCCTCATTGTGGACCCTACATTGTAACCTAGGTTGTGTTACTCCTATGATACCAATGTAATAATTGGGCCCTAATAATATCTCAAACACCTCACCTTGACATGACCATCAGGTCCTGGCCTTCCAGGTACCACCAGTTTCTTATACATGTGGTCCCCTCCTTAGGGACCCCCAATGTTATCGAATAGTTCATTAGACTAATGACTATCCCCATAGGCCAACACTTTGTTTTTTCATTGTGTTTTGTCCTCACCCGCACGCACCCATGGGAAACTTCCCAGAAGGTCACCCATCCTGATCACTACTCCCGAACAAGCTTGATTAATTATGGAATTCTAATTAGGTAGGCGTCCAAAAATAAAGGTACACCTTGTTTACATGATTCATATCATTTACTCTTTTAAACCTTTATCATTTTGGGGTGTAACAAAAAGAGTTTTTCATTTCATGACATATTAAACCGATGGAATTTAATAGACTCCTTTATTCAATAAAGGAGTTATACATAATATAGATCATGGACAACATTTTTATAAAATATATATTACTCTCTAAAATATGAATCCCTTTATCACTCTACTTTTTATTTTCATTTATAGAAGAAGTTATAGCATAAATTTAAATGATATGATATCATACAAAATTTTCAATGATTCAATTTCAGTCATTGGATAACATTAGAGGCAGTAGTCATTTGATTTCTATTAATGGATCTCAATCAAACTCACTATTATATAGGATTCAATGTAGATAGTAAGGTATAATTTATTTTATGTTTTTCATTTAATTTTTTTATTTTCTCTCCTAGTATAAATTTTAGTCGGGTTATGTTTTTTTATTCAATTGGGCATATTGGTGTCCTAAAAAAATCATCATCAATATTAAATAGGCATGATATTTGTAGAATAAATTTCTTATGATTATAGGGATGGAGAATTATTTATATCATATTTTTTATTTATGAAAAGTTGAAAATATATTTTATTAATAATTACATAGTCCCTAATTTTTTGTAATTAGGTGTAACCCACCATCCATGTTGTTGAGAATCTAACACCAAATTTAATTGTAACATGCAATACGAAATTAGGTTCTAGAAGAAACTCATCTAGCATTAGTTTAGTAGAATTAGGAAGAAATGATTCACCCTAATCACCGAATTAAATTTCAT
Source organism: Viscum album (assembly GCA_963277665.1). Taxonomy (NCBI): domain Eukaryota; kingdom Viridiplantae; phylum Streptophyta; class Magnoliopsida; order Santalales; family Viscaceae; genus Viscum; species Viscum album. The sequence goes on along the minus strand of OY728151.1, from coordinate 391,767,401 downwards.
TGCTATGATGCTTTCACTCAAAACTCACACATTATATCAAGTACAAAAAAGTAAAGTAATAAATGGCATAAAAGGTTTTCATAGTTTGTACTATTATTCTTGTTTCCATGGGAGAAGCACTAAAACATTTCCTTAATCAAAAGACCAGATTTCTTATAATCATTGTGAATAGGTAGCCACATAAATCACTAAATATAAATTATAATGTTATAGATAAGCATGTATTCCCACACAATTATATAGTAAGAATATACTATTCAATCAGTTGCATCAGCCTCTTACATATTTGGAGTTTTATTTGTTCCCAACAATGACTACCGTTCATCTAAGTCATTAACCGACTTGATCTCCAACCTCTGAAAGTTGAATACATGTCCCTTCTGATCACACCAGAAGGTCTTGGTGTTTATTATATTTAGGCTAAACATAAACTAGTAACATGATCACCATTCTCCTTCATCCATCATAAGATGGTTTCTTTTGACCAACCCTTCTCACCTTTTGAATAAAAACTACAACTACATGTTACTAAAGTTCCAAGAGGAACAATGATAATTGATTTTCATAGAAGATTAAAATATAGAGAAACAATAATAAGAATAATATCAAAAGATATAAGATCTATGTGGTTTGTTAATGATCCTTGCATCCGAAGAGAGGTATAATTGATTTATTATTTCAGGAGAAAAATTACAAGTATAATTTAAGAGTACTGAAAACCTAGATTTAGGGGAGCTTATAAAGAAATTTGGTACTACAATAACATGTGCTGGTAAAATTCAAATCTACATAGTATGTCTACTATGATATAGTAATAGTGGAATGATGTATATAGAGCTATAGTAACTTATTGGTGTCACCAGTCACATGATTCTATGGTACCATACCAATGTTCACATTGCTACAATACCATTTTTAGTTTCATCAGTCAGCACTATACAGTTAGCCAGCATTTCTATACTACCAAAGTGTTTTTTGAGCTGCACCATTATATATATTCACTTTGGTGTATAGTATGTTATGTTAGTAGTTAGCCTAATTTTATCAAGTGAATCACGCTACACCATTCTAAAAACTACCTCTGTCATTCGAATTCATGTTTCAGAGTTTCTAATTTTGTTTGACTAACTCTAGTACTTGAAAACAGCTTCACAATCCCAAAAAATTATCACTTTAATTATAATTCAAGTAATTCTATTGAACCATACAATATTTTGGAAAATAAAATTCTTTTTCTTATGCTACATGAAATTATTCTTCATGCCCTTCCATTAACCTACGTTTGACTAGGGCACAATGTTTCTTCAAACTCTCCTGGTCTAAAATCTTTGTGAAAAAATCAATCCGATTTTTTCTTATGAATATCATCCAAAACGTAAACCCTACATCCTCTAGAATCTTCCTGATAAATTGGTGATTAATATTGATGTGCTTTGTCAGATCATGGAACACTATATTTTAATCAAAGTGTATTTTTCTTTTACTATTATAATAATGTGTTTCACTTTCCAAACTACTTCCAAGTTCCTCAATCATACACCTCAACCATACTATTTTCTTACATTCCTATGTTTTTACCACATAATTTTCATTAGTTATAGAGAGTTTAATTGATGGTTTCAATATTTACATCCCACTAATCATGTTTCTATTAAATTTACAATCATATCTTCTAATTATTTTCCAAGTATCTGAGTCAGCTCAAAAGTTTTAATCATCATACCCCAACAGTAGATCATCTTATCCAAGATAATGTTTATCATATTTTACATGCATCAGATGACCAGTCCCATAACATGAGCTATGTCTGTATAAGTTTACATTATGTTTTATATGATACTTCTTACTTATGAAAAATATGGTACTTTCACCATGTGTTTTTCTCTTCCTCTATCTTTCGTTCTTATTCCTTCAAAAAAATTATGTTTTTGGCAAGGGAGTTGAGATATACTTACGTCCACCTATTAAAAAAATATAAAAAATATTATAGACATAATCTTTATGAGATATAAAAAATGTGTTTTTCTTCCAATATCACTAAATCTACAATCCTATGATCTTCTTTGTTTCACCAAAATATTTTATGTCAAACCTTCTAGACAAGTCCTTCCTCTGATATTGAATTTTTTGAATTTTTTTACTCATCAGAATCATATCATCCATATACAATTGTAAAATGATTAATTACCCATTACCATAATCCTTATAGTAAGAAAAATGGTTTGAGTTTATTCACTTTAAAATATTATCCACCATGAACGTATTAAACATATAGTTCTATTTTTTTGCATATTTCAAGCCAAAAAGACTTCTCTTGAGTATGTACACCAAGGCTTGATTTATTTGATCTATAAGGAAAATAGGTTTCTTCATGAAGATTTATTCATTTAGAAACAATTATTCACCTTCACATATTCTATATGTAAACCTCTAAAATCAACCATGTTTTTCATGGTTCAGATCATGGTTTTTTTAATTACTAGTGAGAAGATTTTGCACCTTCCTTTTGATAAAATCCTTTAACCACCATCCTTTCCTCATATAATATCTTTTCCTTAGATTATTCCTTTAACCAAAAAACCTATTTATTATCTATTTATCACTCTCCAAGTGGTATTTGTGTTATCTCTTATGTATTATTCACATGAAGTTAATCCAACTAATCCTTTATAAATAACTCCCACTAACTGTTATCATATAGACTATTCACTTATTCCATGATTTATGTATCTCTATTAATAGAAAGAAACTAAAGTTGGATATATAAATATTATAATATCCCAAAATTATAAAATATCATTACCTTTACAAAATTAATTTTTTAGATATTTCATCACATGCAATACAGAACTTAAACCAAACCATGCTACATTTAGATAAAATATAAAAAAATAAGTATAACCATTAAAAACCAAGAAATTTAGTTAGAATTAATTAATAGAAGTAACAACTTTACGAAATATATGTATATATATAATAAAATTTTCTTTTAATATGAATGAAATTCGATTAGATTGCCTAAAATGACAAAGAAGATCATTTATTGTGTAGAAAACAATTTTTATAAAAAAATATTTTTATGAGACAAACATTTCTAGTTCAAGAATCATATGATTAATGATAAATTATGTTTGATATTAATAATTGGATAACACCAGTTTAATTAGTAAATGATGCGATATAATAATAATAATAATAGTTAATATTTGGAAATTTCATTTTCAAATTAAAACAATTTTTCAATTATATTTTATAAATTTACTCAAAAACTAAATTTATAAATTTTTTAATTTGAAGTTAATAAAAACTAACTAAATTTTTTAATTTATAATATCAAAATTTATATAGTATTAATTTTATATCTTCTTCTTAAAAGATTATTTTTTGTCAAAAAATACTATTTTTTTAACTTGTAAATTGTATAACTTTTAGATATATAAGAATGAACTAGAAATTTATAAAACCTCTTAAATAATAAATTATGAATTTGAGTAATAAAATTATCCATTTAAAAATATTCTATAAATTTATAAAACCTATAGAACACATTTTTATAACTATTTAAAATGTTACTTCAACAAAAAAAAGTTAATTTCAGTATTTTATTTAAAAAAAATTCAAGGGAGATTTGGTTTTGAATTTCCTTGAAAGCATAATTCCCATTATTTTTTATAATAAATTATTTTATTAATTTTAAATCATTAACCATGATAATTTTATCTTAAATATAAATTTAAATCTTAAACATTTATATTTCTAAAAACTGTTTTTACACGATCAACTGTGTTTATTTTAAAATTAACTTTTCATTCCATTAAATTTTTTATTTTATTAAATAATTTTCAAAATTCAAATAATAAGTATCAAATTAGTTAAAATGTTCAATCTTGACCTTTTTCATTAAATTAAATTACTAATGGTATAAAGTAACTACCAAGGTAAAAGTAAATTAGGGTAAAATATAAAAAAAATATTAAACAAAAAATGATTTAATGCACTTAGATTTGTATATAAAATGAGTGGTTGAAATTAATTTCACCAAAAAATACTTTTGAACTTCTCTATATCTATTTTATGTCCTTTGAAACTTTAATAGTGACATTACATTATTGAAAATGTAGGGGTTTCTCCAAAAACTACCCTTTCTAAAGTTCCAAAATCAGTGTGAATCACTGAGAGGGGGAGGGGTGAATCAGTGATCCCTTTAAACCTCTTTACTAATTAGTTCTTTTCAATTAAACCTCTATGGTCAGTTAAATCCTTGATCCACTCTTCTTGTGTCTCTCAACCTTACCTTTAATGATATTGTAAATGTAAAGGCACTGAACATAAGTATTTACAAGGTTTCGTCTAAAGACCAACTCCTTGGGGTGTTAGTTATTCTCCCCAACATAGATTCTCCACTAAATTTCGATTAGTAATTACAATGGTTGATACAAAGTCCCACCGTATCTCTATTGAGTCACATAGGAGGTTCTTTATAATTCGTCCCACAGTGTTACCAGAGTCCCACTGAACTGCTTCAGAGTCCCACTGAAGACTTCTTCTCCTCCTTAATCTCACAGGGTTATTCTAGTTCTTGAGTCACACAAGTAGAATCCTTATTTAAGATATTATTTTATTCACTATATATGATCTTCTGATATTCCCACAAAGGATTTCTGAATCACACTTGCAAGTGAATCTTTTCAAGAATCTTCAACAGCCTTTGGTGAGGTATGTTGGCCTTGCTCAATAATTCTGATCACTTCAGTTGATCAGTCCTCATCTCAAAGATGCTCATAAAATTCTTTCTTCTTCTAATAAAGACCTGGACTCACTGATATGTGTGACAATAGTGAAAAAAAAGTCTTCAATAATATTAATATGCAATAATTTTTTTTCACAATATCATCACTGTCTTTCTTCATGGATTCTCAATTATTGAAAACTCAAATAGAAGAGCTTCTTTAATTCAGTCTGGATTCAGTCTCAGTACTCACTTACATCATGAATGGATTACATGGGATTTAATACATCTCCTGTTTAGATAACTCAAACATTTATTCTTCGTATGTTTAATTCATTCCATACAATTCCTCTTTATGTGTAAATTGGCAGGCATTCATGCATGCACTCTTCTTGGTGAAAATCACTTCTAATCCTTTTTCTCAATATTCTCACATGATTTATTCTTTATGTGTGCATGGACATGATTGAATACATTTCACTCAAACTCACCACTTAATGGTACTATTCACACGCCCTTCTCTTATTTTCATCATGTTATTTAAGTATGTATGTGCATGTACTTTACTTCTTCATGTGTGCATGTGAATCATTGATGAATATATGATATTCACTTTTTACACACACAATCTACCTCTTCTTTGAGTTCTTTAACATGTGCACATTGTTCAATTATTCTTTCTTTTTCACGTATGCACACACAATTATTTTGTTTGCTTTTCATGCATATTTGTTCAACTCATTCACTTGTCTGCATGTTCATTGTGCATGGATTATATTGCACACACATATTGCCTCGGGTCCCTTCTTCTTTATGAAAAACAGGAGGGAACGGTTCTCCTCCTTTGTGCTTCGGGTGTGTGAGAATCTCCTTCACAAAACCAAGGAGGTTTTTGGTTATTTCTTCACAAGGTCACAACTAGGGTGTCGAGTCACCGATTGTTTTACCCGTGGGATGACTTCCATGAAGGCACAGTGAGGTTTCAAAGAACCTATCATGCTCTAGTGGGTAGCTCCGCACAGAGGGTGTGGATATCCTCTTTCATGAACCAAGGGGCTTTATGGTTCTTCTTTTTGAACATGGGATGCATCAAAATCCTTCATTCAAGAGATGCACAGAACTCTATTCTTCACATATCAAGGTTGTGCAGAAAATTTCTCACATTACTCTATTTCTCAGAGAAAAAAAATCTTTCTCTCAATATTTTCAACACTTGAATGAGTTGAGGGAAACTTACTTCTATAGGTGAGTTAGACTTTTTTCTGCATCCAAAATACTCAAGATAATCTGTGGTGATCAAGATTTCAATGCACGAAAAATATGGCATTTTGAAATCTTATAACATGGGATACAAGTTCAAGCTGAGAATCTTGGGATATTTATTTCAAACGATGACTTATTCCTTGTATCATGATCCTCACATGGATGCGTTTATGAACTCATGAAAATCCTCTCTCCGAAGTCTTCGAGTGGACTCACAACTCCATTTTCTTCAGCCAACATATGATCTTTTTATATTGATTCATGCATGTAACTTTTAATACATGCATGTGTTTGGTTCATCCATATAATCTAGATGTTCTGGGAATAATCTCAAATAGTGGTCGGAGTGATGTGATCGGTGTTCTAGATCATCACTAGTTTGTAGGAGAATCTCGGTTGTCTGAAGGTTGAAGGAAACCATGATGGAGAAATCAGACAACACTGGTTGAATCCATGAAGTACATGATCATATGGATGGCTCGGATGTGCTGGATCGATGGCGCGGAGATCGGATGGATGATCGCGTCTCTGCGATACATCGAACAGTTGAGATCGCGTATTGGTTTTTAAAACCTATCCCACATCAAAATGAGTTGATTGTTTTAGCTTCTTTAAATAACAACCCACCACAACCTCAGCTCAGAATTCTCCTCTCTCCCTCCATGGTACCACCCTATACCGTGTTTTTCGGTTGTTCTCTTAGTTCCCACTGTGCTTCTGCTAGGCACACTCCTAGCACCCACGCTACATGGGTTGACCACTGTGCGGCACCTTTGGGATTATACATGGCCCACGCAAACCTGCCTCACGCCAGGATAGCCTTGAGGGCTTCCCTCGAGCACTATTGACCCATAGTTATTGCATGTTCTTGAGGTTAGGACCTCAGATGTACCTCAATGGTTGGATATGTTTTGACAAAGTCTTATAAAAAAAGTTCCAACATCATAAACTAAAATGCATGGCCACCTTCAACTATCAAAGCCCCTTCTTCATTGTATTTTATTTTTCCTTCAAAATATCATCATGCTTGATCCAATAATGGATGATTCATGGATCATTTCTTCATTCCTAATGTACTAAATAACAATACATGGAATCTCCTTTATGTGAGGGATGTTTTCCCCCCATTAACTCATGTATTAGACTTAGAGAACTAGCTCAAACAATCATCCGATATTTTAAACTTCATCCATTTAGAATCATTAGTTGATCTTCAAAACTTCATCCACTTAGTGACTATGGATGGATGTCCACTTATTTCCTCATGTAATGGAGTATTGCATGGACTTCTTCAAGTTTTGTAACAATGTATCACCTTGATAAAATTATTTTAACTTAGGACCAGTTCATCAATTGTCAGAGTTAGTATCTTCTTGGATAATTGATCAAGTGTAGTATCCAATGCTTTGAATCAACAAGAATTATCTAAGGCTTCACCAACTTCTTCATCAATACCTTTCATTAACATATTTACATTTCATTTAAAACAAATTCAACTCTTATGCACTTCAATCCATATTGACAACAAATGCAACTCTTATGCACTTCACATTCCTTCACTTATAGAAAGGTAACATCTTCATCACTCCATATCACATGCTACCTTAGAATTTATCCTTAAAACTATACCATTTTACACTGAATAGAATCATATCCCATGAACATAATCCCATGGTCACACATAGATATCCTAATCTCTTTAAATTCATGGATAATTCTAAAAAAAATCAAGTCCCCAATGTGATTATTGTCAACTACTTAGTTTCCTTCTTGATAATATTATTTAAAATTTATTATAACCATATTAATATAATGATATTATAATCATTAATATACATTATTGTTAATAAATTAATTCTCTTATTGTAATTTTTTCATATACCTCATACATTTAGAAAAAAATAACTATTGTCCATGCGTTGTGCGCACTACCACCTCCATGATGTAACATGTTTTGTTTTCCTTCACTACCTTAAAATGTTGGATATAAAAATGGCATTAAAGGATAAATATGATTTTTATGACATCATTAATGTTATTTAATGAGAAATATAAGTACCAATTAATGATATGAATAATTAACGATAATTTTTAATTTAATTGTTTAAAATTAGTCTGTTAATAGGATATTATTTTATTCAAATTAAGTAATGTTTTAATATCCATTACTTATTATTATAATTACTTCAAATTATGATACATCACACTGATAAACACTAAATAAGATCATTATTTTTTTTATTATGATATTATAACAAAACCACCTCTTATAAATTTATAATATCAGGGTATGTCCATGTCTGGGTCGGTTTAACATCCTAATTGAACAATACTATGAATTTATATCATGAATGACTAAGGGAACATAATAAATGATTTAGTGTGATATAAATGAGTATGTTATGACTTTTTTTATAGATATTTTATATCATTATCTCAGTCATAAATTAAGAAAACACCTTTTATTCTTTTAAAATAACTAAAACATACTTATTATTGATTTCTTTTTCAAGGATAAAGACTAAAAAACCCGTGAAAGGAATTGGAAACATTATAAATTTTTATAAATCATAAATAAAAGTAACTTTATTGACCTGTTAATTATTAAATTTTCAATAATAATGAATAGGGACACTTCTTTTAAAATGATCAAAACTTTAAACACCTAATGTGAAAAATCAAAAGAATTCATGTAAAGAATGACTATTTATGAAGATAATGAATAAAATGGATATGAGAAAGGTTTTGAATTAATTTATTATGACACGTAGGTTTATGATATAATATTTTAAATTATTATTGTATAATTTGGTATAAAAGGTAAGGGTTTTAGTCTCGATTTATTTTTATTGAGGCATGTTTATGTTATACACCATGTTAACTTTTTTATAGTGTACTTACCACCCCATTGTAATATTTATATCATGATTATATTATATTTATTGATATTCAGTTTCCCACTTCATGCTAACTTTATCATTGGATTTTTTGTTTTAATATTCTAAAGGCTATGAGGGTTTCAGATCCAAAATTTACCAAATCTGTAAGGGTTTTCATCTCAAATTCTTCTTCTTGAGACATGTTTGGTACTATGCACCAAACTTCATTTATGTGGTGCCTATACTATCTATTTCAGATATAATTAAATTAATTATCTTTTAATCATGGTATTTTAAGTTCAATTATAATATCTCCCTTTCAAGGGGATTTGATTAAAGATTTACTCAGTCCCCAAGGGTTTTCTTGGTCACAATTCTTATTCCTTGAGACATAATACATTTTATATACCATTATTCCTTTATATGTTTTATTAATTGACTATGGATATATTTCTATCATAATCTTTATATTTAATGATTTTTACTATCCAAATCATGTTCACTATTCAAGTGGAAATTGATTCAGTTGTTTCCCCGATAGTGAGGATTTATGGTTACTTAATTTTTGTTCATTAAGTTATGATAGTTTATTGAACTTATTTCATATATTTTGGCTACATTATAACTTTTTAATATATTATGTGGTATTATATCATTTTTTTTGGGATATACCGTCTTACTATGTAAACCCTTTGAAAAATATCTCATTATTTTTGGGATATGTTATTTTAAAACCATCCACTTTCATTCTCTATATGTATTTTGATAATTTTATTCTAGTATTGACTTAGATATATACTAATTGTTCTATAAGGTGTGAACATCACATTTTAAATTACTCATATTGGATCATATTCACCTAGAAATTGTGATATTCTATTTACATGGGGAAAATTATTAGCATTCTATATGTTGTTATTCTAATATGGATAACTATTTTCAAGTAGACTATGTATTGTTTAACCATCAACCTTCTTCCAATTAATGTTTTATGATCAATTTATCCTTTTTATTTGTATGGGGAAAATATTTTAATTTTATATTTTTTTGTTTCTATATGGATGATTATAATAAAGTTTTATTATGTATTGTTTATTAATTTTATCTTATAGTTAATGCATTGGACTTAAAAAAGTGACGGGTGGGGCTGGGAATTATATTTCAACTTCATGCATCAATAACTCTCACACAAAATAGATTGGGTTTTGGTGTATACCAATTCCCATAACAAGACAGTTTCTAGGAATAAGGCCTTAAATGTGGGAGTCTTGAATGTGGTCTCTATGACAAGTAAAGTGTCTTCGAACAAGGCCTTTACATCAAGTTTTTAATGTCTAAAATTATGCATTCAATTGGCATGAGATCAGTGTTATTGATATCCATGTTTTCATTCATTATATTGGATATTTCATGACTAGTTCCAAGTTTATTATGGATTTTTTTTTAACTTTTCCCTACCATAATATTAATTCCATGTTTATTCCAATATTTTTTCAGTTATACATTTCCTTTACTCAGCATTTGTGCTCTCCCCATCTTTTTTTTCATTTTCCCTAGTTAGAGAGAAAATTATTACAAGTGAATTTTTTTGAAGGGTGACATGTGTAAAATAATTTTTAGGAGAAATTTAATAATTTTAATTGATTAAGTAGTTTCATATATAATAGGAAAATTATTCATTTGATACAAATAATAAGGAATTTATCAGTTTATTTTGAGTCACAATTCTCAAATTTTCTAATCCTAAAAGGATCCTTCGGATGTAAGAGATGTAATAATCATTACTGACTTTTTAATTATGGATGGCTAAATCAGTTATTTTACAGTTGGTATCAAAGAAAGTATTTAAATTATATGTTCATGGAACTAGATTCAGGAGTGTTGGTTTGGGGCATTATGGTTTTTATAAAATGAACAGTTTAGATAAATTTAGGTATTAGGATATTTGTTGGAGATAATATAATGATTGATAAGTTAGGGTTGATTATAATTTCAAAGGAAAAGATAACTCTTTGATATAAGTATATGATTTAGTGTTAAGGTCATAATACACATTTTATTTGAGGATTATGATAAGATAACTTAATTCAAAATCCTAGTTATAAGTCTATGTATATGATGAAATCCTGAAGTTTTGCTAAAGACATTAGTGTGTTGTTTTTTCAATCAATACATCCCTATATAGATACTGGAAAGTAGATATAGTTTTGGAATAGATGCACCTAGAGGTAATAACCCTTAAAAATTTTGGTTGAGCATTGACTCAATCATCACCCTGATGTGTGAGTAAAGGCCCTATTACTACACACAAAACAAGGAACTCCTGATGGATATTATTTGGGTAATCACATTTCCTTTATAAACCATTATAAGGTATTTGAATATGTTTGGTTTAGACAACATAATAGGAAAGTGAACATGGATAACCAATGGTTGAATAAAGAGGAGTTATAGGTTAATCCAAAAGTACCATATGTTAAAAACAAAGGTGTCATAAGGGAAAAAATATTTGGTTTTATTTTTTTCATATTAATATTTGGGATATTATCATAACCATATTAGTTTTAGAATTTGTTCGAAACAAGATCATGAAAATGAATCTTGGAAAATCATGTAATTGGAAACCATTATATCTTACATGTGTATAATAGAGCATACTTAAATGGTTTATAATCTTATTATATGTCTATTATTATGGAAAATGTGATTTTTCCTTATCTCTTTTAAGGTAGTAATATTGATATTTTCTTGAAAATATTATCAATATTTATCACCAATATTTTTTTATATTCTAAAAACTATGAGGATTATGTGAAACATATAAGGACTATTCTTAATTTATTTTACTTTAAAGGTATGGTGACATATATTAAATGGTATTAATAACCATGAAATGTGATTTTATTATAATGATATATTTTGGGGGATAAATGTTGGAGAACACTTGATTGAGGTATATATAACTCTTATGTTTAATATAAACATGATGTTGAGATAATAAAGGGTGTTTTGATTTTGAATAAGTGAGTTAGATAGTATTTGGTAACCTTGGGATTGATAGTTGATTAATAATATTTTTAGATAATTTAATCCCATTTTTTGGATTATGATATATAGTGACAAGTGCCAGAATTTATGAACTAGTGTTTAATACCATTTTAGGGATAAACATGGAGTTATTTTTTATAGTAATATATAATATTTTTGTGGTTTAATGTCTTAGAGATTCAAATAGGTTTTTAGAAGAGAATTTTATAAAGGGTATATTATAACATCCCGCCTTTTTGTCACATAAATTTTCATTACATTATACAAAACTGAGGATCTTTAAGGTTTAGTGTCTTGGAAACCAGGAACATAATGCATGAAACAAAAAAAAACATTCTTCTTAAAAACATTAATATATTCTCCTTATGTTCATCCTAGGTTCATTATTGCATCTCATAACTTGGGTACATACATCAAAAGAAAGGGTGAGGAGAAATCCTAGTAAGGGAAACAAGGGAAACATTTAACATGTGAACTTGAGATATATCTAAAAAGTCATGAAAAGAACTTTAAGGCATGAGAATGAAATCATGAGGCATATCATAATAAAAAATGTATTTCATAACTTGAAGATGTGGATACAACATTTAACAAATACAATCATTTCTATTTCACCAAGGTTCATCCCCAAGGTGTCAATAAAAATTACCAAGGTTATTCACCAAGGTATTAGTCTAAAAGGTCATCTCTAGAGATTAAGTCTTTACCCAATGCATTGGAGCGCTATCAGGGCACACCCTTGACATGTCTTTATTATCATGTGAGCCACATATATCATCATCAATAATTTCATAAACATTCCATATATCATAAAAGAAATGGGTTTCATTTCATAATCATAACATTTTATAAACTGCTTTAAAGACATGATCTTTATGTCACTTTAAACCCACGGAAAGGGAAAGCGGGTCTCATGTATGTAAATACCAGAATTTAAAATAGAACATTTTGGTATATATTTGAATACCCATTTATAAGAAATATCTTTGAGTATTAACTTAATAAAATAAATGAATTTGAGAATAAGAGAGAGATATTTGAGATGGAAATTCCGCAGCATAACGGCTATGTTACGAGGTTTTAGAAAACATTGAAAAGAGAGGGGACATGGGTCACCCACTCATAAATGATCAATAAAACAGTAGGGGAACAGAATATAAAGGATTTGAGAACATGTTAATGAAATTTGAATGATATACCATATGAAATGAAGAACTTTAAATGAAGACAAAAAATAAGATTTCTCTTATGAGAATTCGGAAGCTTAACGGCGTCACTTAAAACTTCTAAAAATGGATTAACAAGATCAAATAGGGTCTCTCATAAAATGAACATAAATTATTAGTATTATAGATATATAGATAATACCCCAACATAATAAAAAGTAACTTGAAAGACTTGACTAGAAAATAGAACTGGAAAATGAGAAGGTTGAAAGAATCACTTAAAAATTCAGCAGCCTAACGGCGCCAGTTAAACTTCAACAAAAATGAATTGACGAGATCCAATAGGGTCTCTCATCATATGAACATAAAAGTTCATTATTATAGATATATAGATCATATCCCAACATAATAAAAAACTAACTTGAAAGGCTTGACATGAAAGTAGAACTTTGAAAAATGAGAAAGGTGAACGAATCCCTTAAAAATTCAGCAGCCTAACGACGCCACTTAAACTTCAACCAAAATGAATTGATGAGATCAAAAAGGGTCTCTCATCATATGAACATAAAAGTTCAGTATGATAGATATATATATCATACCCCAACATAATAAAAAGGAACTTGAAAGACTTGACATGAAAGTAGAACATTGAAAATTGAGAAAGGTGAACGAATCCCTTAAAAATTCGGCAGCCTAACAGCGCCACTTAAATATTCGTAAAACGAATTGATGAGAACAAGAGGGGGTATCTTATCATATGAAAACAAAAAGGGCAGTAAGATGAATATAAAAGAACATCCTCCAACATAAGAACATGGATCATAAAATAAATGACATGAAAGAGGTTACTTGAAAAGAAAGAGAGAGGTCAGATCTCTTACCTTAAAACGTAACTCTTAAAACTCAATGGTTGGGACCTTGAGGGCTTGGGGGCACCTTGGGAGGACTCCTTGGGAGGTAATGAGACCATAGCTTCATTGGGGGAGAGCTGGGAGTCGAATGGATGAGAGGATGTCTTGGTATTTATAGGGAAAGTGAGGGGACAAGGCATTAATGGCCAAGGGACACCTCATTGGTGGTTTTGGAAAACCCATGGGGTTTCCCATGGTATTAGCCCATGGTATTGGCAACATGGGTCCCCCCATACAATAATTCATCACCTTTGGTCGGCCAACCCTTAAAATATCTCATGACATCATCATGACACAATTATTATGTCATTAAACATACTGAAACCCTAAAACTGTATTTTCACTATTCATCGAAAAATTCAACTTTCTCAGAAAAATCCCAAAATTTCACCTTAAACAAATATCGATTCTTTGATTTCAAAAATGAACTCCATTTTATAAAAATAATTTTATAAATAATTTTAATTTAATTTTTAAATAAATACACTATTCATCGAAAATTCATTTTTCTTAGAAAAATCCCCAAAAATTACCTTCACATAATATCGATGCTCTGAGTTCAAAAATAAAATCCATTTTATAAAAAATAATTTTCTAAATACTTTTAATTTAATTTTTAATTAAAACACTATTCACCTGAAAAAACTAATACATGACTAATAATTTATGAAACCATTATTTAAAAAATTTATTTAATCACATTACTTAATCAAGGTGCCTAGATTATATTAATACTTTCTTTAAGTGAGATTACTAATCTATTTGGTCACATTACTAATCCTAAGCATAAAACCACTATTCATAATTTATTATTCATCAAAAATTAAGTTAATCTTATTAGACTCTAAATTTCGTACTGAATATAATTGTAGAATACCATTTTTTGAAAATCATTACCCATTTTTAATTATTTAAGGTTTACATAAACATTTTTAAAATATCCTTTCACTAAAATTCATCAAAAATATGCATACTATATTTATCCGGACATTTGAAAATTCATAAACTTCATCATAAAAAGAAATCAAAAATTTTATTTAAAACAAAGGATTATAAAAGGTAGTTACGGTATCTTTACATATCCCCTTATCACACCAGTATAGGACCTAAGTGTAAGGCATTCTAAGGTGAGAGAATCTGAGGGAGGCTCGACCAACATCGCACAAGTAGTAATTTCTATCAGTTTGAACTTATCGCGAAGGTGATTCCGTTCTAGCTTCACACATTGAAGTTCGTCTTGGGTTTGGTCCAGAGAAAATCCCAGTGGTGCTACCTCCTTCCCAAGTTCCGTTAGATGGGCTTCGATTGGCCCGAGACTACTGGATGAGTCCATCGAATCTATATTAATTAACCAAGTTCACTTGCAACATTCAGTTTTCAATGGTCATACTAACTAATGGTCATATAATTGTCAAAACCCAACTGTCTCATTTTAATTATACTCATGTTATCAAATGAAATAGTTTTGTTGAGTATGAAAAATAAAATAACACAAAAAATTAGGAAACAAAATTTATTCAAAATTTCGGGTCGTTACAATCTTCCCCCCTTAAAAAATTGCGTCCTCACAATTTTTAAAATTGGGTTTTGAAATTTCATTGAAAGTCCCACATCGGAAAAAGATTCAGTAACACTATTACTTTAAAAGAAAGAAAAGGAAGTGCAAAGGCCACCCGAGTTAACCCATACTAGGATTCCATGTAGGAAAACATGGATATGGAAGAAAAAACAAAGGGTCAATTTCTGAGGGAGAGTGATAGAAAACATGGATATGAGAAAGTTAACCATAAAAAAATCACAGACTTATGATGTGTGTAAACGGTCTTTGATTACCCAGTAGGAAGCTTAAAACAACAATGTTTTTGTTTTACGTTCCTTTTAATAATTTTGAGGAATTCATTTACTACATAGAATAAAAACATAAGTAAATATACCTACCTTCCAGTAGAGTTTCATCCTTTAATAAGTTTCTACCAAAACTAATCTTTTCTCCAAATGATGAGCATTAAAAACTACTTGGTCTCATCAAAGTACAAGAATCATCTTATAGAGAATCACATAATCCACCAAAGATTTACTATCTATTTTTTATATCTTTAAACATTATCCCAAAAACAGAAAGGGTAAGATAAAATTACTCTTCCAAAAGAAAGAACCCTAGAGTAAGGAAAACTACTTTAAATCTTCAAAGTATCACAGTACTACCCAAAGTTCATCATAGACCATTCCATAAATAACTGTTCTTAAAATTCCTCAAAATAAACCAAACTAAGATTGAAACCCAAATACAAGAAGTATTTGATAACATAGTCTTCCAAAATAAACTTCATTGTTCATCTCCAAACAACATCAACCACTCCTAACATATTATAACAAAAGTAGCTAACCTAAACATATTTTACCCAAGATAGGTTAATCATTTCCATAAGTAACCTAAATTACTATAAGTCCACCTTAAATTCATCGATTCTTCAAAATATAAGTCAACCTTTACTCCTCAAAGAAAATATCGTAGTAATATATTTACCTCGATCATATAGGGTCCCCAAAATAGTGAATATCTTCCAAAATAATAATCATCTTTTAATCCCCTAATCATCTCTTTCATTTTAATACGGTAATCATCGCATTTCCTATCACATTGGTTGTTAGGACATGTTCTTCCATTTCCCACCATTAACTAAGAAAAGAAAGTATAATTAGGGGATTAAATACTTAGCCAATAATCATGAAAAGGAACTTAAAGCATATAAGGATAACTTGTAGAAGAAAAGTATAACCTAACTTGTGATCCCCTAGGTTTCAAACTAGGTTATCCATGATCATATATTCTTATGTGAATCTTTATTTTATTTTATGTTTGTTCCATTAATAATGTTTTATACTAAGCTTATGAATTTACCAAAGCATATCCCCCGGGAGTGTCGTAACCAAGAGTGCGGCAAGGCCCGTTGTCGTGTACTAGTTCCCGTTCGAGTCTATCTCAAAGCGGTGTTTTCGGTTTTTACCCCTATGTACATCTGTGCCAGAGCCACCTCTACCTGCTCATATCCAGACAGGGATGTATTTTCTTGGCAACCCCTTACTCAATACTCACCAAAATACCAGGAAGATTTACTTTATTTAAACTTTTCTATAGGGTTCTTCCTAAATTTTTCATATCTTAATTTCCACAAATAACTAAACCATCCTTTGATACCAACTATAGAATCACGCCTTTTGGTCACATAAACTTTCATTACATTATACAAAACTGAGGATCTTTAGGGTTTAGTGTCTTGGAAACCAGGAACTTAATACATGAAACAAAAAAAACATTCTTCTTAAACACTTGAAAAGATTCTCCTAATGTTCATCCTAGGTTCATTACTGTATCTCATAACCTTGGTACATACATCAAAAGAAAGGGTGAGCAGAAGGCCCAGTAAGGGAAACAAGGGAAACATTTAACATTGAACTTGAGATACATCAATAAAGTCATGAAAAGAACTTTATGGCATGAGAATGAAATCATGAGGCATATCATAATAAAAAAATGTATTTCATAACTTGAAGATGTGGCTACAACATTTAACAAAGACAATTATTTCTGTTTCACCAAGGTCCATCCCAAAGGTGTCAATAAAAATCACCAAGGTTATTCTCCAAGGTATCAGTCTAAAAGGTCATCTCTAGAGATTAAGTCTTTACCCAATGCATTGGAGTGCTATCCGGGCGCACCCTTGACATGTCTTTATTATCATGTGAGACAAATATATCATCATCAATAATTTCATAAACAACCCATATAGCATAAAAGAAATGGGGTTCATTTCATAATCATAATGTTTTAAAAACTGCTTTAAAGACATGATCTTTATGTCACTTTAAACCCACGGAAAGGGAAAGAGGGTCTCATGTTTGTAAATCCAAGAATTTAAAACAGAACATTTTGGTATATATGTGAATAACCCTTTAGAATAAAGAGCTTTGAGTATTCACTTAATAAAATAAATGAATTTGAGAATAAGAGAGAGACATTTGAGACAGAAATTCCGTAGCATAACGGCTATGCTACGAGGTTTTAGAAAACATTGAAAAGAGAGGGGACATGGGTAACCCACTCATAAGTGATCCATAAAATATTAGGGGAACAGAATATAAAGGATTTAATAACATGGTAATGAAATTTTAATGATATACCATATGAAAGAAAGAACTTTAAAGGAAGACAAAAAATAAGATTTCTCTTATTAGAATTTGGCAGCCTAATGACGTCACTTAAAACTTCCAAAAAATGGATTGACGAGATCAAATAGGGTCTCTAATAATATGAACATAAATGATAAGTATGATAGATATAGAGATAATAAACCAAAATAATAAAAATTAGCTTAAAAGACTTGACCAAAAAATAGAACTTGAAAATGAGAAGGGTGAAAGAATCCCTTAAAATTCGACAGCCTAACGGTGCCACTTAAACTTCAACAAAAATGAATTGATGAGATCAAATAGGGTCTCTCATCATATGAACATAAAAGTTCAGTATGATATATATAGATATAATTTGGTGCTCAGGGGTATGATTTTGAGGACTGTATGTGACTCTGATGGGTTTGTAATGCATGTTTGCTGTCTTTTATTTTATTTTAAAAAATGGTCAGGGGTTTCCCCTCTGGCTACACTTTCCTGGTATATAGATATAATACCCCAACATAATAAAAAAATAACTTGAAATACTTGACATGAAAGTAGAAATTTGAAAAATGAGAAAGGTGAATGAATCCCTTAAAAATTCGGCAGCCTAACGCCACCACTTAAACTTCAACAAAAATGAATTGACGAGATCAAAAAGGGTATCTCATCATATGAACATAAAATTTCATTATGATAGATATAGAGATCATACCACAACATAATAAAAAGGAACTTTAAAGACTTGACATGAAAGTATAACTTTGAAAAATTAGAAAGGTGAACGAATCCCTTAAAAATTCGGCAGCCTAACAGCACCACTTAAACATTCTTAAAACAAATTGATGAGAGAAAGAGGGGGTCTCTTATCATGTGAACATGAAAAGTGAATTAATATGAATATAAAATAACATCTTCAAACATAAGAACATGGAGCATAAAATAAATGACATGAAAGAGATTACTTGAAAAGAAAGAGAGAGGTCGGATCCCTTACTTTAAAATGTAACTCTTAAAACTCAAAGTTTGGGACCTTGAGGGCTTGGGAGAACCTTGGGACGACTCCTTGGGAGTTAATGGGACCATAGATTCGTTGGGGGAGAGTCGGGAGTCGAATGGATGAGAGGATATCTTGGTATTTATAGGGAAAGTGAGGGGAAAAGGCATTAATGGTCAAGGGACACCTCATTGGTGGTTTTAGCAAAACCATGGGCTTGCCCATGGTATTTTCCCATGGTATTGGCCACATGGGTCCCCCCATACAATAATTCATCACCTTTGGTTGGCCAACCCTTAAGATATCTCATGACATCAACATGGCATAGTTATGATGTCATTAAACATACCGAAACCCTAAAACTGTATTTTCACTATTCATCGAAAAATTCAACTTTCTCAGAAAAATCCCAAAATCTCACCTTAACCAAATAACGATGCTCTGATTTCAAAAATGAAATCCATTTTATAAAAATAATTTTCTAAATATTTTTAATTTAATTTTTAAATAAATACACTATTCACCGAAAATTTATTTTTCTCGGAAAAATCCCCAAAAAATACCTTAACATAATATCGATGATCTGAGTTCAAAAATGAAATCCATTTTATAAAAATAATTTCCTAAATAATTTTAATTTAATTTTTAATTAAAAAACACTATTCACCCAAAAAAACTAATACATGACTAATAATTTATGAAACCATTATTTAACCATTTTATTGAATCAAATTACTTAATCGAGGTGCCTAGATTATATTAATACTTTCTTTAAGTGAGATTACTAATCCATTTGGTCACATTACTAATCCTAAGCATAAAATCACTATTAATAATTTACTATTCATCAAAAAATTTGTTGATCTTATTAGACTCTAAATTTCATACTGAACATAATTTTAGAAGACCATTTTTGGAAAATCAATACACATTTCTAATTATTTAAGGTTTACATAAACATTTTTAAAATATCCTTTCTCTAAAATTAATCAAAAATATGCATACTATATTTATCCAGACATTTGGAAATTCATAAACTTAATCATAATAAGAAATAAAAATTTTTATTTAAAACAAAGGATTACACATGGCAGTTACGGTCTCCTTACATAGCCCCTTATCACACCAGCATGGGACCTAAGTGTAAGGTGTGATACGGTGAGAGAATCTGAGGGAGACTCGGCCAACATTGCACGAGTGGTAATTTCTATCAGTTTGAACTTCTCGCGAAGGAGATTCCATTCTAGCTTCACACGATGAAGTTCAGCTTGGGTTTGGTCCAGAGAAAAGCCCAGTGGTGCTACCTCCTTCCCAAGTTCTGTTAGATGGGCTTCGATTGGCCCGAGACTACTCGATGAGGCCATCAAATCTATATTAATTAACCAAGGTCACTTGCAACATTCAGTTTTCAACGGTCATACTGACTAATGGTCATATAATAGTCAAAACCCAACAGTCTCATTTTAATTATACTCATGTTATTAAATGAAAAAGTTTTATTGAGTATGAAAAATAAAATAACACACAAAATTAGGAAACAAGATTTATTCAAAATTTCGGGTTGTTAAATATATGATTAGGTTATAAACATAATTTTTTAAATGATTATAGGAACAATTAATTTCATTTGAGGGAGGATAAGATGAATTTTGATATCATAGATTTTAATGATTATTGGGTTTAGAATATTTCAAGAAAGTCCATTGTAATTTTGGATCTCTATTCTAAGGATTAGGTTAAGAAGTATGAGAGAAACCAATTAAAAGTAACCTAGGTTGAACCTATGATGATATATGTTAAACCGATAGTGATAGAGGTTGAAACAATTCTAATAAAAACAGATTTATAAAAAATATAGGTTAACATGATAGCTTTATAAAGTGATACATCATGAGGTCAAATTTTCCTACGGTTATTTATGATAATTTTCATATAATCTTCACTCATGTAAACTCTCTTAGTTTAAGTAATGGATAAAGACCAAAAGAACTAAGTCAACAATGGAAGCCATGGAAAATGTAGAAATTATCACAATGAACAAACTAATGGAATTAAGGATGGACTGAGAAACCATTTGATTCTTCCAAACTATCTATCATCAAATATATTTAATAATTTGAACATAGTCAAATTACCAAAGGATACAAAGAAGATAATGATGGAGTCTTGTGCCATAAGGATGATGGATCTAGGCTCGATGCATGATTTGGATTCATTTTTTGAATTTTTAATTTTCAACTATTGATGTCTTGGGTTCAACGTTGATGTGTTGAATGAACTTCACTTTTTTTATGAGGGTGGCAGTTAAATAGTGGGATGGGATGGAATTTTTTAGGGATGTTTTCATTTTTATTATGTCTTGTAGTTTATTTTTTCAGTGGATTTTATTTTTGGTTTTATCATATATGGTTTTTTTGTGAGGTTTCTCACTTAACCAAAAAACTTTTTTTTAAAATACCATAAATATGGATTTTTAGGAATTAATAAGGTTATATATTAATTAAAAAATTAAAAAAATTAAGGTAAATGTTTAAAATTTAAAGAAAAAAGCTTGAAAACACTCAATGTTTTATAAAAAAATTGGATGAGATTAATTTTGACCCAAACTCCTTTTACTCTTATATTTTATCCATTTTATATTCTTTTTCACTTGAATCGTAACCTTACATTATTCAAAATTTAAGGATTACTCCCAAAACTACCATTTCCTTTACTTATAAAAGGGTAACATATTCACCACTTCAGGACACAACTTCCCATTGAATTTATCCATTAAAATATGAAATTTCACTCTCCCTTTAACCCTGTTACACTAATATAATCCCTTATTCATTCATTTTTATCCTAATCCCTTTAAATTCAAGGATACTTTTAATGAAATTCAATTACCCGACATGATTATTATCGACTACTTAGTTTTCTTCTTAAATATATTATTTAAAATTTGTTCTAAAAACACTAATTAAATTATATTATTATCATTTATATAATTTAATTTTACTATATTAAGTTAATTATCATTACTTTTTCATATAGCTCATCTATTAAGAAAAACAATCGTTATTTGTGTGTTGTGCGGACAACCGACTCTTGGGCACAACAATTTTTTTTCCTTAACCACATTAAAAGGTTTTTTATAAGGATGTGATTAAAGGGTAAATATTATTTTATTATATTATTAAGTTTATTTTATGAAAAATATAATAACCTATTAATTATATGAGTAATAAATGATTATCTTTAATTTAATCATTTAAAATAAGTGTGCTTAGAGGATAATGTTTTATTAAAATTATGTAATCTTTTAAGATAAATTAATTACTATTATAATTCTTTAAAATTATGATATATCACACTAATAAAAACTAAATAAGATAATTATTGCATTGGTATAATTATATTACAAAAACTACCTCACTATTACTCGTTAAATCATGGTATGTTCATGTTTGGATGGGTTTAACCACCTAATTGAACAATACTATGAGTTTATATCATGAATGAATTTGGGATAATAATTAATAGTTTATTATGATATAAATGGGTATATAAGTACTTTTTTTGGTTTTTTTTATTTTTTATAAATATATAATTCATCAATTAAGAAAACACACATTGTTCTTCAAAAATCACCAAAACCTGCTTATTATTGATTTCATCTTCAATGATAAATACTGAAACACTCATGAAAGGAATTTGAAAAATAAAAAATTATTATAAATCATCCCTAAACATAAATTTAATTACCTAGTAATTATTAACATTTTAAGAAGAATTAATACGAACGTAGCTATTATGAAACTAGTACAAATGATCAAAACTATAAACTCTTGATGTGAAAATCAAAAGAATTCATGTAGAGAATGAATATTTATGAAAATTATCAATGATAATGGATATTATTATGGTTTTTAATTATTTTATTAAGACACATTAATTTATTATATATTAGGCTAAATAATATTCATGGATTTCTGGATAAGAGGTAAGGGTTTTAGCCTTAATTTCCTTTCATTAAGACATGCTTATTTTATACACCATGTTCAATTATATATGGTGTAATTACCACCCCATTGTAATATTTAAATAATTATTATCTTTTATTTCATGATATTAAATGTCCCATTTTATTTTAACTTTATCATCAGATTTTGGTTGCAATGATCCCAATGTTTCAAGGGCTTCTGACCCAAAAGTTACCAAAGTGGTAAGGGTTTTCATCTTAAATTCCTCTCTTTGACAAATGTTTGGTATTATGAACCTAATTTAATTTATGTGTTGTATATAAAACATATTTTTGATATAATATCATGAATTTCCTTTTAATCAAGATATTTTATGTTCAATTATAATCTCACTCTTTTATGGGAATTTGATTAAAGTTATACTCAATCTACAAGGGTTTTCTTGGTATGGATTCTAAATCCTTGATACATAATAATTTTTTTTGTACCATGATTATTTTATATTGTGTATTAAATACCTATGGGTATATATTTATCATAATAATTTTATTTAATGGGTATTACTAGCCAAAAGAAATTCTTTATTCAAGTTTCTAGTGATTCAGTTATTTCCCCAACAGTGAGGATTTTGTATAACTTAATTTTCATTCATTGTGTTTTGATAGTTATATGAACCTATTTCATATAGGTTGGGTATATTATACCCTTTTAATGTTTTATGTGGTATTATATCATTGTTTTTTTATATACATTACTACCACATAAATTATTTGACAAATATTTCTCAATTCTTGAAATATGTTCTTTTGAAACCATCAAATTTCAATCTCTATATGGATTATGATCATATTATTTCAATATTGACTTAGATGTATACTCATTTTTATATAAGGTGTGAACATAAAATTTTACATAACTTATATTTTATGATATTCAACTATATATTATGATATTATATTAAGATGGGGGAAATTATTTTCATTCCATATGTTTTTATTCCAATACAGAAGATTATTGTAAAGTTGGCTATGTATTATTTAACCATCCACCTTCTTTATATGGATGAATTATGATCATTTTGTTCCATTTACTTACATAAAGAAATTATTATCATTCTTTATGTCTTTATTTCAATACATATTATTATTTGAAAGGTTGATTGTGTATTTATTATTCATTTTCTCTAATGATTAATGAATTGGACTCAAAAAAGTGATGGGTGAGGCCCAGTATTATATATCCCCATGATGCATCGATGTGTGTCATGGTAAAAAACATGTTAGGTTTTGGTTTATTACTCTTACCATAATAGGATAGTTTCTTGGAATAATTCCTAAATATTAGGATGTCTTGATTGTGGTCTCGATGACATGTAAAGTGTCTTGGTGTATAGCCTTGATAGTAGGTTTTTGATGTTCAGATTTATACATTCCATTAGCATGATATTAGAATTATTAATATCCATGTTTTAATTTATTATCATGGATATATCATGAAAATTTTCATGTTGATTATGGCTTCATTTTTTTTACTTATTCCTACCATAATATGTATACCATGTTTATGTCATGATTGTTTCGGTTATGTGTTCCCCTTACTGAGTGTCTAAGCTCACCCCTTATTATGTTTCCATTTCTCTAGGTTATGGATAAAATTAATACACATTAAATTTTTAGAATTATAAAATTCATGAAATAATTTTTTGGATATGCTGAAGAATTTTCAATGATTAATAATTTTAATATTTAATGGTGAAATTGTCCACTTGATACAAAAAAATGAGATTTATCAGTTTATATTGGTTCCTAATTCTCTAAATATCTAATATTTAAATGATCCTTCAAATGTTAAAGATGAAATAATATTTAATGGTTTTGTTACTACGTATGGTAATATTTAGAATTTTATAGCTACTATCAAATCAATTATGTAATGTA
The DNA here is from genome assembly GCA_963277665.1 of Viscum album. NCBI lineage: Eukaryota > Viridiplantae > Streptophyta > Magnoliopsida > Santalales > Viscaceae > Viscum > Viscum album. The sequence continues at coordinate 391,742,333 of OY728151.1, read as the reverse complement.
TGTGTTCATGGAACTGGATCTAGGAGTATGGGTTTAGAGAATTATACCTATGTACTAGTCATATTACTCTAGAAGATCTATGTGGTTTATTATATGACTCTAAACTTTCTAAAAATAAAACCTATGGAATATCACCTTCTAGTACACTAATTTTAGGCTCACTTGTTCTTGATATTTTAGGTACATATTTCTCTAGTTCACTTTATAAACATCATGTTCCCACTAAACTATTCCCCAAAACATACAAAATTCTAGTATATTCAGTATCATTTTAACTCTCCAAAATTTGAACTCATCTAGAACCTATATTTATATTAACTTATAATTCATATGATTCTTTTCTCTTATAATCCTCTACTAAGTTCTAGTCCTTCCACAAGACCTTCTTGTGAAAGAGAACATTTTAAACTTTAGAAAACTTACCACTTTTCACAATACCAAATACAAAAAACTAATTTCTCATCTTAATAACCCACAAAGAAACATGTGTTATACTATACCTCAATATTTTTTCAATATTTTTCATCTACAAAGACTTAGGTGATGCATCTAAATACTTTGAAGTGAGTAAGTTCTTATGTTTTACCGGACCATGTATCTTTGAGTAACTCATTTCCCAAAGGTGATAAAGAAATTAAATTGATTAAGTATAATTTTTTATTCACTACCTTCTCCCAAAACTCCTTTGGAATTTTAGAGTATAGTAATATGCTCTATGCCTTTTCAATTAATTTTTGGTTTATACAATTATCCACACAATTTTTTTCTGGAGTTTCGGGTACCTTCTTCTCATGTCTAATTTCCCAATGGTAGGAAAAGTTCATGAAAATCCTTCTGATGTACTTACTCTCATTGTATAACCTCAATCACTTTAGTTTGTTCCTAGTATCCCATTGAAAAATAAATATCCATTTAAGAATTAATATAAATACTTTATATTAATGTTTTAGGAATTATAACTATATGTTCATTTTGGGTTCATTAATGAATGTTACAAATTATTGTGACCCTTTCTGATATTTTACTAGGGATGGTCCCCAGACATTCATATTCATAAGCTCCTCCTTTTATCACTTAGACTTTATTCCATTCGAGTTAAAAAAACCATCATTTATTACTTAGTACACAACTCACACAAATTCTAAAGACTATATGATTTAACTTAAACATTATTTTTTACTCAAAAACCTTAATACCTTTTTCACTTAGGTTCCTAAGGAGGCAGTTCTATAACTCCAAAATTTTGAAATTTTATCTTGAAGAAAGTGTTTCCGCATTTTTAATTCTAATTAGATATAGAATTCTATCCTTAAAAAATTATGATCAATGAACCATGAGTGATTTTACACACTCCATTTTCAAATATTTCTCCATACACATCTTGATCCAATTGTCTAATAAAAATTAGATTCTTCCAAAGGCATGGAATGTGTTGAACTACCTTCAAATCTAGAAATATTTCCTTCTCTATTTATACTCTTACATATCCCCTCAATATGATCACAGAAGATTCATCTTCTTTTAGATTATCATTATCAAAATTTCTAGATACATAGTTCAATATTTACCCCTTCTCTCTTATGGTGTGTAAAGATGATCTGTAATAAATGATTTGGTATTATACATGAATGTTGACACTTAAAATTAAGTTGGTACCACACTAAAAAGTTATGTTCATAGAACATAAACTTATGGAATATATTCTTCCATATTTTATGCAATGATATTTGAAATTCTCTTTGATATGACTTCTTTTTCATAATTCTAATATGCAATACTAGGTCCAATAGATGTACCCTTCTCCTTTATATAGATATATATTTCGATCCTATATGACTTCTATGATATGGTGAAAATATTCTACCTTCCATTTTTATCATATTTTCACAATACACATGTAATTATATCCATATTAGTTTCACATTTATAATGAGTTATTTGATATCCTTAAACACTAAGTCTTTCTTTCTATAAGAATTTATCACAGCTGTTACCATAAAATCCCAACTCTGTAGTATAAATGACAACAACAGATGTTCCCACACATCTTCCATGAACATTATATTTACTGAATCTAGCTATCCTCGGATTGGATTGAAATTATTCACATGATATACCAAAGGTTTAGCTTCCAATATCTGCATGTCTGGGATCTTGCACATCAATAAAACTATTTTCGTTACTATTTTTTTCATGCATGTCCACAAGATCAATCATTAATTCCAGTGTAGTATTCGTATCCCAGATGTTTAAATCAACATTCCATTACAAAAACATTTGTATCAAAACTAATGATTTTTTATCCAATCTATACCATTTTTCGTTCTCTATTACCCCAAACATGACCCTTTTCAATGGAAATTTTAGGTATTTTTGTATAATATAGCCTTCCATCTGCATCCCCCAAAAGGTAAAATTTATCCCATAAATTTTTTTATCATGAACATGAATTCTTCCAACATAATCCCTTTCAATAACAAAAACTCCCAATAAAATTGAAAAATGACTGAGAGAGAGAGATATATAATTTTACCTTAGTTGTTTTCAAGTGAAATTTTGATCATATATAAAAAATATCTACTTTAATAGAAATTATAAAGAATCATTCCCAAAATTTTACCGAACAAAGTTAGGTTAGTGGAACAAGAAATGAAAAATCATGTTTTAGAAGAAACTTCTTGAACATCATAGTATCATAATTAAGAAGAAATGATTCACCCTAATCACTAAACATAGCCTCCTTAATATGATTCACTCACTCAAAACTCATACATTCAAGATATATGAAAAAATAAAGTAATAAAAGATACAAAATTTTCTCATGGTTCGGACTATTAGTCTACATACTTTGGAGAAGAACTATAAAATTTCATTAATAAAAATATCAATGTTTTTAAAATCACTATGACTATCCAGCTACATACATCATTAAACAACCAATGATCATAGTACAAATCATTATGTCATCCCACCCACTTATTTATTGGTTCCTAGTTAGTAAAATGGTGTCAGAAACCTCTTATATTCCTAGTGGTCCAACTATTCTCAACTGTGAATTTTGATTACCATTAGCACTAACTATATTGACCAGTAACATTTGGAAGATAAATCCATGATCCATATGATCACACCAGTAGGTCCTAGTGTTTAATTTCTTTTGTCCAACTATCATCTGGTAACATGATCACCATTCGATTTCATTCCTTGTAAGATGGTTCCTTGAGACCTAGCCTTTCCACCTATTGAATGGAAATTATTGTTACCTCTATTGAACTAAATCATGTTGTAAGTTTTCTCCTTTCATTAGAATAACTCTGGTACTTGAATAGTGATTCACAATACCAATACACATTTTAGTCCATGTATGGTTAGTTACTCCCTCCCTCTTTCCTTTATGGATATTACATTTCTTGATAATGATGTGGTATTGAGGGATTTTGTTTCCTTAATGATGATGTAGTTTACAATGATGTTTTATAGGTAATATATGATGTGGTAGAGGTATGGTAGGATCAATATTTTTATCAATATAATTTGTGGTAATTAATTCAATATATAGTTGGGTTATAGGGGCGTAATGACCATGACTTGGATACCAAAAAAATACCCAGACCAATTCACTATAATGCCTTAGGAACACTTCCCAATTACCAAAGACTAGTGTAAACACTAAGGTATTCCAATTATAATTAATTTTTAAATGGTTTCACTCTCTTAAAATTAAACTAGTTTATTAGAGAAACCTTTCAAAATTTGGAATTCCCTCTATAGATGCAAGAACATTGTACAAAATATATTCTTTTTCACCATGAGAGGCAACTTTTATAACAAGGGTACCTATTTTACCTATGCAATATAATTTTCAAGAATATATAAAAATGAGAAACTATATACAAACATAATCAAAAAATACCCATACATATCATCCATGAAGGGTAACTCAACATAAAATATAAAAAAACACACACACACATGAACCAAGTAAGCCAAATAGGTCTTAAGGGTATGGAAGAAATTCCTAGGTGAGGGAAAACACCAATGGAAAGACCAAGGAAACCCATAACATATTTTTCTGTGTCATCCAAAAAAAGTCTTATAAATTTCTACAGGACTCTAAACCCCATTTCATATGAACTACTCTAATCTAGTTATTTTCCCTTTTCTAAATCATAAAAAAAATTATATGCATCTGAAAGGGACATGTGAAGGGTGTGATTACATCTTTCCAAGTATGTAACACCACCCAAAACCTATCATCGTGTCATAAAATTGGGTGCATGTAGTAGCATCATATAGTAAACAGTGATGGAAATATATAAAGTAATAAAAATTTTATAACATAAGTTATAAATTAAGAAACTAAATAACTATATCGGTTAGTTTTTGAGTGTTGAACAGTTCACCAAGTAACCCAACCATAATTTCTTTGACCCTTTCTTTGAATAAATAATAGATAATCTATATTTTGATAAAAAAGTTGATATATGTCTTATTTTACAAGGCATCTTCATAAAGGGAATAAGAACTCATAATCCCTAGAAAGTTGTTAGGGAATGCCATATCCCGAAACAAAAAAAACTATTATGTTATATAAACATATGTAAAGGAATGTTGTGGTCCATACTGGTATACCATGGCTATATTCAAACATATAAATACATAATTATAGCATGTATCTAGAGTACACACATTCTTGTGGGTTGTGAGAGTACCTATATCAAATCATTGTCTCATCACCAAAGACCTGCAATGATGTCTAAGGAAATATCCACATTCCAATTCCAACTTTATCTAATTATCCATAATATATATATATATTCACCCCATAGTATTCAAGATCAATGTTCTTGGGTAACCCATAAGTATAACAAAAATATCAAAAATATTCTATAAAAATTCAATGGCTTCATACTAATCATCCATAGATAATAAATAGACAACCAAATGAAAAAATTATGGCATACACAAAATAATAATCATTATCATGATGCTTGACATATTTAAAATAGAAACATTTTTTAATTTATTTTCAAGAAAAATTATTTTTTATTTAAAGATAAATAATTTAGCTTTATTCTCATTACACCCCATGATACTGTTACCCAATACACTATGATAATATGAGAGTGAGAATAGAGTCATTGTGGAGACCCAAAGCATGACGTACATGGATATTACATTAATTTTGCGGAATATCTAATACATAAAAAAACAAACACACAAGGACCGTAATAGTTTAGTGTCTTTGGAAACTCGGAATACAATCTTTTAATCTTGGTGAATGTTCTTAAACATCTCCCATAAAAATATTCCTTTGTTTTTTTACCTAAAAACTTTATCTATATCCTGGGGAAAAGAAAACATATAAAGGGTGAGCTCAAATTCTCAATAAGGGTATGTGATGACCCAGACCCCCCCTTGGTCCCTTCCTTTGCCAAAATCCGGATTCTTAAGGGGTACGGATCGGTGAGACCAATCGGTGAGACCGATCGGTGAGACCGATCGGTGCGACCGATCGGTGAGACCGCTCGGTGAGACCGCTCGGTGAGACCGCTTGGTGAGACCGGTCGGTGAGACCGGTCGGTGAGACCGATCGGTGTGACGGATCGGAGGAACCGGCCGACGTCACCCGGCCTTGCCAAGTTGTTCCAGTAACGCGCAAAAAATCTTAATTAAATACTAAATCGGCTCATGAGTCGGTTTAAACCACTCAGCACCATTAATGATGAGTCAAGCCGCGTGGTCAACCCATGACTTCCACGTCTTACGTGGTTCGGCATTTTTATCTCAATCGTTCCCGGCTCTTATAAATTAAGGGTTAGGCCGTGGTTTCCCCCCCCCCCTTCTTCGATCGTGGCTCTTCTGGTGCATCGGGACCGCCGCGTCGTTATCCGTAAAGTTTCGCGCCCCCGGCCTAAACGTCGATCAACTATCAACAAGTAGGGAATTTCTTTCGTCTCTCACTTTTGTGTATCATGCGGGGTAGGCATTATTTTTTTGTTCTTACAGAATTGGTTGAACCGAACCCTAATGTAGATAATAAACAAAGTTCTAAAGAAAGAAGGGGAAGGGGTTGTGATCGTTGTTTATGCTTTATCTTGTGATCATCCCTTTTGTTGTACTGGTTTATGTTTTCTGAAAATTGAGGCCATTGGTGGTCGTGTGTGTGCACTTGAATCCCCTCGTGATGTTTTAAATGGGTTGCTGAAATTGTGAACTCCTGTTGTGAAATTGGTTAATCACGTATATCCGGCTGAATAAGTTGAAAGCACCAGGATCAACCCTTCTGTGATAACTCCCGGTTAGAACACACGGAAATTTGAAATCATGGAGTGTGTTAAATCATTTAAATCTGAAAATCCCTGACTTGTGTTGGTAGTGGTAGTTGGTTGTTTTCCCTTCGGGCCGTTTGCTGGAAATGTGGGAGGGGATGGGATCCCCTATTCTTTTTATACTCTCAGTGGTTGTGTGAATTTGGGGGATGGGATCTCCTGTTGGTATGGTTTCAGTGGTTGTGAGTTTTTATCACAAATTGGGGAGAGATCCTCTATTGGAAGAACCGGGTGTGAGTGTTTTGGTTGATCTATGCTTCTGACGCTTTCCTTGGCTATGCTTATGGTAGTTGCCCAGTAGTGCTTAAAATTAACTGAACATTTTGACTGAACGTGAAACAATAATGGGACAAATGTTTTTGTGGGCAAGGGTTGTGAATTGTGACTCGGACTCAGTGGTGTTGTGTTCTGTAGGTTGGCTTGGAAAACCTATGTTTTGGGTGAGTGTTTGTTACCTATATCTATACTTGTAGCGTTTTGTTTCTTATTCGCGCCCCACCCAAGTTGAGCACTTAGTGCCGAACACCCCCATTTATGGGGGAAGGGTGTTTTTCCCAACACTATACTTAGTGGCTGGTTATTAGCTCCTTTTCTGCTCCCTTTCCCGGATAGCCCAAGTACCTTCGGGCAGGCTGTGATGGCCAGAAGTCCATTATTAGCCCAAGAACCATCGGGCAGGGTGTTGTGGTGGTTGGCCAGGTGTGTGCGGCAGGTGGTTTCCCAAGTGTCTTCGGGATGAGGCCCAGGTGTCTTCGGGCGTGGCAGTGGATCCTTTAGCCCAAGTGTCTTCGGGCATAGCGGTGGTTGTTCTGGCCTAGGTGTTTGCAGGCACGGTTACATGTGACAGTTGTGGCCCAGGTGTGTGTGGGCGGATTCGGCAGTGGGACTGCGTGTGGTTGTGGCCCAGGTGTGTGCGGGCGGGTTTCGGCAGTGGGACTGCGTGTGGTTGTGGCCCAGGTGTGTGCGGGCGGGTTTCGGCAGTGGGACTGCGTGTGGTTGTGGCCCAGGTGTGTGCGGGCGGGTGTGGAAGTGGGACTGCGGTGAGAATGGCGGGATTGGTCCGATGCGTAGGATGTCTCAATAACCAGTGGGAAAGTGGCGCGGGGTACCCAAACATCGATTTGCTCTTATATATATATTACTTGAATTGCGTTATTTGGGGAGCGAGCCTTGGTGAGTCCTGGGATGGATAGTTTGCCTTGTTAGGTGTTTGGTTTACTCTTTTCTCACGGGACTTTAGTACGTTCCCCCACTTTTGCACGAGAGTCTTGGTTTTCCCTACTGAGTGTACTTGTATGCTCACCCTACGTATATAAAACTGCTTTCAGGTTTCCAGGGGGACTTCGAGGATCACGCAGGACCTTACTAGCTCGGACTTTTGGAGCAGTTGCAGTTGTTTCTCTTTTTCTTTTGGTACTTACCTTGTAGTCACCTTTTGCACTTTGTGGCTTTCACTTTTGAAACATGAATGTGGGAATGGTTTACTTTTGGCTTTACTTTTCTTTCTACCTTGGTGTTGTTGGGTTTCCTCCTCCTTATCTTTCGATCCTATAAAATAAAAAGGGCAATGCCTTCCATTTGCGATAATTTCCTATACCCTTGGTGCTAGTCGCCACTCCGGGACCTATTGAAGGCGGGTTTCGGGGGTCATTATCTCTCCTTCAACAAAAAGAAGAAAGGGCCTGGCAACCTGCTGACCCTTCCCTCCTTTTGGTGAAGGCGGGTCGTGACAGAATGGTATCAGAGGGAGGTTGAGAGATAGGACGGAGTCTGGAGTTAGGCACAGTGAGGATTGCATGGGATGGTAAGGCAACGGTGTTGGGTGACCTTGGTGCGTGAATTAGGCTAGGGAGGACTGGCTAGGAAACGGGATTTTAGGGCCCCCCGTGATCCGATGCAAGGACTCTGGACCTACCGAACGACCAAGTGAGGCCACACTGATTGCAGGGTAGAGACCCTAGGAAAGGTACATGCATCATAAATGACTTGTGTTCTTGTGTTTCTGGGATGTCTTGGGAAATTAAGAATAAATTAAATCTTAATAAGTTTTAAGAACTATTTTCTTTGCACTACTGGGCTTAGGCATTCCTTGTTTACCTTGCAGCTATGGCACCTGGAAGGCGACCACGTGTGGTACAGGCGATCGAGACTCCTGAGACTACTTTGGCCAATCGGCAGAGAGCTGATCGAGAGGAAGAGGACGACCAGTGGCAGAAGACTCTTCGAGCCTTCCAGCGATAGGCCCTCGAGAAGTATGAGGGCAGCACCTCCGATATGAAGACGGAAGGCTGGCTAGAGGAGCTAGTCATCGCCTTCGGCCTGATTCTGACCCCGACCGAGTACTGGGTTCCTCTGGCTGTTAGCCAGATGCGAGGAGCGGCACGTCAGTGGTGGATGCTTCACCTAGGGAGTAGGAAAGAGTTTGAGGTTGCCTGGGCGGATTTCGAGAAGGAGTTCCGGGCGGAGTTTCTCTCCTCGACAATGAAGGCGGAGAAGAGGCAGGAGCTACTCTCCCTCCAGCAGGGGAGCATGTCCGTGAGGGAACATGGAATCAAGTTCAAGGACCTCCTGCGTTTTGCTCCGGACCTCTTTCCCGGTGAGGAGTCTCGGGCAAGACGCTTGGAGGAGGCGCTCCGACCCTCCCTCCAGTATGCTATTACCCCCTTTACCCTTCCGACGTACTTAGAGGTTCAGAAGAAGGCCGAAGTGGTGGAAAGGATGCATGCTCTGGGCGGAGTGTCACGAGAAGGGATCCAGCTGGGACCATCGAAAGGGAAGGTCGTCAGCGCCAGGCCTCCAGCATCGGGACCCTCCAGGTTCCGACCCACGGGGAGCAGGCCGCAGCAGTTTCAGTTTCGATCCCCTGGCCCACGTTCTTTTCCTTCAGGCTCAGGACCACGGTGCTTCATCTGCGGGAGACCTGGACATCTCCGGAGTCAGTGCCCCGATCGGGTGCAGTACAGCAGTGGCAGTCATCCCCAGCATCCGCCGCAACAGCAGTTTCCAGCCAGACCCTTCCGGCAGCAGCAGCAGGGACAGCGAGCTCCCGCTCCTCCGCAGGCAGACATAGGAGGGGGAGGCCGACCTCAGGGCGCTCCCCAGGGACCTCGACCAGGGCGTGGTCGGGGAGGTGGCCGACAGCCGAGGGGCAGGGGAGCTGGGCGTGGACAGTTACACGCCGCAGAAGCAACAGTTCCAGCAGGGCCAGAGGTTGTTCGAGGTACGATCAGTGTGTTTAGCACTCTTGCTTATTCTTTGTTCAATACCGGAGCTTCGCACTCCTTTGTTGCACCCATTCTAGCCCGCGCCTTGGGTCTAGATGCCGAGAGACTTCCAGTGCCCCTGGTGTTGAGCACACCAGTTGGAGGTCAGACCGACTTTCTGTTCGTTTGTCGGGGATGTAGACTGATGTTAGGGCCACATCAGTCGGTTAGGGATCTCCTTCTGCTACAGATTCATCCGTACGATGTCATCCTAGGAATCGACTGGATATATTCTGTGTGCGCCGTCATTGACTGTTTCCAAAGAAGGGTGGTGTTCTCCGGTTTGGACGGCAAGCATGTTACTTTCACCGGCGAGCGGAGCTGTCCGAAGGGAAACAGGAGGGAGGAACCTCTCCTCTCCTTGTTGACCGAACTGACGATAGAATCAGTAGATGCGGAAATGGTGGAATTACCAGAGATCGTTCGTGAATTTATGGACGTCTTTCCTGAGGAGGTGACGACTCTACCCCCTCGGCGTGATATCGAGTTCGGGATAGACCTGCAGCCCGGCTCTCGACCCATCTCGATGGCTCCTTACCGGATGGCACCTTCGGAGCTACAGGAGTTACGGATACAGATTGACGATCTGATGAAGAGGGGTTATGTTCGTCCAAGTGTGTCACCGTGGGGTGCCCCAGTCTTGTTCGCAAAGAAGGCAGATGGTGGCCTCAGGTTGTGCATCGATTACAGGAGGCTGAATCAGGTAACGATCAAGAATCGCTACCCTCTTCCGAGGATAGATGATCTTTTTGACCAGTTGAAGGGGGCAGGATGGTTCTCGAAGATCGACCTGCGATCTGGATACCACCAGCTGAGGGTAAAGGATAGCGAAGTCCCGAAGACGGCGTTCAGGTGCAGGTATGGGCACTTCGAGTTCGTGGTCATGCCCTTTGGTGTTACGAACTCCCCGGCCGTGTTCATGGGGCTTATGAACTCCATCTTTCGGGAGTATCTGGATCGGTTTGTGGTGGTATTCATCGACGATATCCTGATCTATTCAAGGTCAGAAAAGGACCATGCAGAGCACCTGAGGACAGTTTTGGAAGTCCTCCGACAGCACCAGCTCTACGGGAAGTTTTCAAAGTGCAAGTTCTGGACACGAGAAGTGCACTTCCTCGGGCACGTAGTGTCTGAGCAGGGGGTAGCAGTCGACCCATCAAAGGTTGAGGCAGTTGTTTCTTGGGCAGCACCAAAGAATGTGGCAGAAGTCCGGAGTTTCCTCGGACTGGAAGGTTACTACCGGAGATTTGTACCCAACTTCTCCCGAGTAGCAGCCCCTTTAACGGCTTTGACCAAGAAGGACCAGGTTTTCGTGTGGAACGATCAATGTGAGTCGTCCTTCAGCTACCTAAAAGAAAAGCTGGTTAGTGCCCCAGTGTTGAGATTACCAAAAGAAGGGATGGCCTATGAGGTATTTTGTGATGCTTCAGGACAGGGCTTGGGATGCGTGTTGATGCAGCAACAAGGGGTGATCTCTTACGGGTCCAGGCAGTTACGCCCCCATGAGCATAACTATGCCACCCATGACCTGGAGCTTGCAGCGGTCGTTTTTGCGCTAAAGTTATGGCGGCACTACCTCATCGGGGAATGCTTTGTGGTCTTCACAGATCACAAAAGCTTAAAGTACATCTTCTCCCAGCGGGACTTGAACTTGAGACAACGGAGATGGGTGGAGTTCCTCTAGGACTACGACTTTGAAATCTCTTATACTGAGGGCAAGGGAAATGTGGTGGCCGATGCCTTGAGAAGGAGGACGCAGAAGGATGCGGTCCGAGAGTCGGCAAATGCCTGGGAGGCAATGGAGGAGTTGGATTCCTTACACCTGGATGCGAAGATGGATAGTGGCAGAGGCTGCCTATATCAGATGATAGTGTAGTCGTCTCTGTTTCGACAAGTGGAGGAGTCTCAGTGGGGAGACCCCGAGTGCGAAGTGATGCGTGATGGGGTTGACCAGGGTGATGCTCCGAGAGAATGGATAGAGGATGGTCATCACCGGATGATTTTCCAGAAAAGGTTGTTTTTTCCAGTAGTGATGCGTGGTAAGGTTCTCAGTGAGTTCCACAACTCACCCCTGGCAGTGCACCCAGGAGTTACCAAGATGTACCAGGGGCTGAAAAGGCAGTTCTGGTGGCCCGGAGTTAAGCGAGCGGTGGCAGAATTCGTGGCCAAATGCTTAGTATGTCAGCAAGTGAAGGCTGAACACTGGGTTCCAGGCGGCCTACTGCAGCCTTTAGCTGTTCCCGAGTGGAAGTGGGATGACATATCAATGGATTTCGTCATGGGACTACCCAAGGTCCAAGGAGGGTGCGACACCATTTGGGTGGTGGTGGACAGGTTGACGAAATCAGCTCACTTTCTGGCAATCAGGGAGTCAAGTACTGTGGATGCTTTGGCACGGAAGTACGTGAATGAGATGGTGCGGTTGCATGGAGTTCCGAGGTCTATAGTATCGGATAGGGATGCACGTTTTACCTCACGAATCTGGAGAGGATTGCAGCATGCGTTTGGCACCCAGTTACGCCTTAGCACTGCTTTCCATCCCCAGACAGATGGACAAACGGAGCGAACCATCCAGACCTTGGAGGATATTCTACGGGCATGTGTTCTGGACTCAGGAGAGTCGTGGGTGCGATACTTGCCTCTAGTAGAGTTTTCCTACAATAATAGCTACCACTCTACCATCGGTATGGCCCCGTTTGAGGCTCTGTATGGGAGGCCATGCCGTTCACCTGTGTGTTGGACCGAAGTAGGAGAGGCAGGCATCCTTGGCCCGGAGGTAGTTCAGAACACAACAGAGAAGATTCAGCTCATACGGGAAAGGATGAAGGCGGCCCAGGATCGACAGAAGTCGTATGATGATACCAGGAGAAGGCCCTTGGAGTTTGAGGTTGGAGACCACGTGTTCTTGAAGGTCTCCCCGCGGCGTGGACAACGGAGGTTCGGCAAGGGGGGTAAGCTTTCCCCCAGATTCTTCGGACCCTTTGAAGTGTTACGGCGGGTCGGCGAAGTGGCTTATCAGCTAGCGTTACCTCCGCCGCTGCTAAGGATACATGATGTCTTTCATGTATCCCAGCTCTGTCGCTATCTGCACGATGATTCACACGTCCTTGATTGGGGTGAACTGGACATCGAGGACGACACAACCTTTGTGGAAAAACCAGTGATGATCGAGGATCGCAAGGAGAAGTTGATTCGTGGGCGAGCTATTCCCTTGGTTCGTGTGTTGTGGAGACATGCCGGGCTCGAGGAGAGTACGTGGGAAAGGGAAGCATAGATGTGTGCCCAATACCCCGAGTTGTTTTGAGCCTTGTTCCTTTTGTACCTGTTGTGGTAGAACGTTTGACCTTTTTGGCTATGAAATGTACTAGTTCCTTTCCTCTGTTGTGTGTGAAAATCCCCGGCTAAAGGGAAGAGGGAACCCGACCCCTAATCAAGACGCATTAAGGTGGATGCGATTGAACCCGTGCGGGCGAGTCAGTGCCGCCCAAAGCGGATAATATCTTGACATGGGGGAGGGGAACTCCCCAAACCCGCATGACTGGGCTGTTTGGCGTGGTATGTTTCTTAGTTCTTGTCAGGATAGTGTTTTTAGTTAGCATAGGTTCACTCCTAAGAGGTATCTTTCGAAGATGGTTGTTCGGACCCTCTCCTTCCTTCTGGTTTGTTGTGATTCTCGAGGATGAGAATCGTTTAAGAGGTATCTGATGTGATGACCCAGACCCCCCCTTGGTCCCTTCCTTTGCCAAAATCCGGATTCTTAAGGGGTACGGATCGGTGAGACCGATCGGTGAGACAGATCGGTGCGACCGATCGGTGAGACCGATCGGTGCGACCGATCCATGAGACCGATCGGTGCGACCGATCGGTGAGAACGATCGGTGCGACCGATCGGTGAGACCGATCCGTGCGACCGATCGGTGAGACCGATCGGTGCGACCGATCGGTGTGACTGATCGGCGGAACCGGCCGACGTCACCCGGCCTTGCCAAGTTGTTCCAGTAACGCGCACAAAAGCTTAATTAAATACTAAATCGGCTCATGAGTCGGTTTAAACCACTCAGCACCATTAATGATGAGTAAAGCCGCGTGGTCAACCCACGACTTCCACGTCTTACGCGGTTCGGCGTTTTTATCTCAAGCGTTCCCGGATCTTATAAATTAAGGGTTAGGCCGTGGTTTCCCCCCCCCCCCCCTTCTTCGATCGTGGCTCTTCTGGTGCATCGGGACCGCCGTGTCGTTATCCGTAAAGTTCCGCGCCCCCGGCCTAAACGTCGATCAACTATCAACAAGTAGGGAATTTCTTTCGTCTCTCACTTTTGTGTATCATGCGGGGTGGGCGTTATTTTTTTGTTCTTACGGAATTGGTTGAACCGAACCCTAATGAAGATAATAAACGAAGTTCTAAAGAAAGAAGGGGAAGGGGTTGTGATCGTTGTTTATGCTTTATCTAGTGATCATCCCTTTTGTTGTACTGGTTTATGTTTTCAGAAAATTGAGGCCGTTGGTGGTCGTGTGTGTGCACCTGAATCCCCTCGTGATGTTTTAAATGGGTTGCTGAAATTGTGAACTCCTGCTGTGAAATTGGTTAATCACGTATATCCGGCTGAATAAGTTGAAAGCACCCGGATCAACCCTTCTGTGATAACTCCCGGTTAGAACACACGGAAATTTGAAATCATGGAGTGTGTTAAATCCTTTAAATCTGAAAATCCCTGACTTGTTTTGGTAGTGGTAGTTGGTTGTTTTCCCTTCGGGCCATTTGCTGGAAATGTGGGAGGGGATGGGATCCCCTATTCTTTTTATACTCTCGGTGGCTGTGTGAATTTGGGGGATGGGATCTCCTGTTGGTATGGTTTCAGTGGTTGTGAGTTTTTATCACAAATTGGGGAGAGATCCTCTGTTGGCAGAACCGGGTGTGAGTGTTTTGGTTGATCTATGCTTTTGACGCTTTCCTTGGCTATGCTTATGGTAGTTGCCCAGTAGTGCTTAAAATTAACTGAACATTTTGACTGAACGTGAAACAAGAATGGGACAAATGGTTTTGTGGGCAAGGGTTGTGAATTGTGACTCGGACTCAGTGGTGTTGTGTTCTGTAGGTTGGCTAGGAAAACCTAAGTTTTGGGTGAGTGTTTGTTACCTATATCTATACTTGTAGCTTTGTGTTTCTTATTCGCGCCCCACCCAAGTTGAGCACTTAGTGCCGAACACCCCCATTTATGGGGGAAGGGTGTTTTTCCCAACACTATACTTAGTGGCTGGTTATTAGCTCCTTTTCTGCTCCCTTTCCCGGATAGCCCAAGTACCTTCGGGCAGGCTGTGATGGCCTGAAGTCCATTATTAGCCCAAGAACATTCGGGCAGTGTGTTGTGGTGGTTGGCCAGGTGTGTGCGGCAGGTGGTTTCCCAAGTGTCTTCGGGATGAGGCCCAGGTGTCTTCGGGCGTGGCAGTGGATCCTTTAGCCCAGGTGTCTTCGGGTGTAGCGGTGGTTGTTCTGGCCTAGGTGTTTGCAGGCATGGTTACATGTGACAGTTGTGGCCCAGGTGTGTGCGGGCGGATTCGGTAGTGGGACTGCGTGTGGTTGTGTCCCAGGTGTGTGCGGGTGGGTTTCGGCAGTGGGAATGCGTGTGGTTGTGGCCCAGGTGTGTGCAGGCGGGTTTCGGCAGTGGGACTGCGTGTGGTTGTGGCCCAGGTGTGTGCGGGCGGGTGTGGTAGTGGGACTGCGGTGAGAATGGCGGGATTGGTCCGATGCGTAGGATGTCTCAATAACCAGTGGGAAAGTGGCGCGGGGTACCCAAACATCGATGTGCTCTTATATATATATTACTTGACTTGCGTTATTTGGGGAGCGAGCCTTGGTGAGGCCTGGGATGGATAGTTTGCCTTGTTAGGTGTTTGGTTTACTCTTTTCTCACGGGACTTTAGTACGTTCCCCCACTTGTGCCCGAGAGTCTTGGTTTTCCCTACTGAGTGTACTTGTATGCTCACCCTACGTATATAAAACTGCTTTCAGGTTTCCAAGGGGACTTTGAGGATCACGCAAGACCTTACTAGCTCGGACTTTTGGAGCAGTTGCAGTTGTTTCTCTTTTTCTTTTGGTACTTACCTTGTAGTCACCTTTTGCACTTTGTGGCTTTCACTTTTGAAACATGCATGTGGGAATGGTTTACTTTTGGCTTTACTTTTCTTTCTACCTTGGTGTTGTTGGGTTTCCTCCTCCTTATCTTTCGATCTTATAAAATAAAAAGGGTAATGCCTTCCATTTGCGAG
The DNA here is from genome assembly GCA_963277665.1 of Viscum album. NCBI lineage: Eukaryota > Viridiplantae > Streptophyta > Magnoliopsida > Santalales > Viscaceae > Viscum > Viscum album. The sequence goes on along the minus strand of OY728151.1, from coordinate 391,726,471 downwards.
AATTTCCTATACCCTTGGTGCTAGTCGCCACTCCGGGACCTATTGAAGGCGGGTTTCGGGGGTCATTATCTCTCCTTCAACAAAAAGAAGGAAGGGCCTGGCAACCTACTGACCCTTCCCTCCTTTTGGTGAAGGCGGGTCGTGACAGGGTAAGCATGGAGAAAATAAATCAAACCATATACATTTGAACTTCAAAACATGAACATAATATTTAAAAATCAAAATCATGAGCAATGACATGAAACATGGAAGTACGTAAGGCATAGATCATAAAGTAACATTAATCATGATAAAATAGCATGGGAATAAAACATGTAATTGTGGAAACCATTAATCACATGTTATGATTTCCATAGTAGCCAAGACATTGCTTCCAATACCATCTAAGTGGACAAAGTCCCTTTCTGAATCGAGTTCACTCCTCGTTCCAGTCCTGTATTATTAAACCGGTTTAACTTGTCGTTCCATCCATGTCTATATCATGAGATATAAATCTTTACCCAATGCATTACAGGGAGATATATGTCCCACTCATCTCATAATGAAATCATTCTTACTTGTGCTACAACATGAATATAAATCATTCATCATTACCCAAAGTATAAAATGGGTTTCATAAACATCATCCCATCATAACATAATCCATACAAAAAAATGTATTTATTTCATCATAAGAAAAGTGAAACCATTTAAATCATAGAGAAATAATACTTGAAACATTCACATATGGAATAATTCCATATTATATGGAAAATGGTTTTGATAAAACACTTGAAATGAATTCTGGAAGAAAATTTCCTTTCTTCTTCAAAATCATTTTCTTTTCATGAAATGCCATGAAATTTTAAAAGAAAAATATTTTGTTGAAAATAGTCATTAAATTTTGTAGAGTAAGATTCATTGAAATAAGTCCTTTTGAAATCTTAAAAATCCGTTCATGCCGTATAAGTTAAAAAACATTCTCCTCATACTTTTGTCGGAAAAGTCAAAAAGTACCACATATGGTAAAGAAAAGAAAGATTCCTTCCATAAAACAAGGTAAAAGTCAAAGAGGGGTAAACATGACTTTAAACATACATGGAGGAATATTAAACACTTTATGAAAAACATTTTTTATTTGACATGGATGAAAAATATAACCCCAGTAAATACTTACGAATAAACAATCTCAGATAAAACGAGATTGGAAAAGTTATCCCTTACCTTATGTCTGATATGCTTCGTATGTATCCGAACCTCATATATGATGATTTAAATAATTTCATTGAATTATTACAGAATCATATTCATTGTTATTATATCATATATGGTTCACTTAGGTATTTATATTACCCGTTCATTTGCCAATTCAATGTTAAATTAGTGTTTTGGGTAAAATTGTTTCATTTAGCGTACGTGTTTGGACTTGTTGTTCTTGATATTATTATTACTTATATCATGATTTACTTACTTCCAAAATGTAAATAATAATTTATATATCATATATATTCAGTATATGTATATAATAGATATATAAATGAAATGAAACACACCGTTCATGGAGACGGTAGGCCGTACGTACGCATGAACACTGTTTTCCTTTCTTTATTGACTTGAATGGAAGTAAGTAGATGAAATATACATATATATATATATATATAAATAAATACAGTAGCTTTATCATATAATATATTTCATTATTATTCATTATATATACTTTATAATCATTCTTGAATGGTTAACATGGAGAATGAATCTCATCGCGTCGTGGAGAAGGTAATCCGTACGTACGCACGAGCGATGATATCGTTCCCATAATTATTGAATTGAATTGGATTGGATGATATAATATCTCAGAATCATTAATATGTTATAATAACTATATATAGTTATTATTTACACCATTATACCCATCCATTTAAGGTGGTGTTGGAAAAACAGATTACACCACGGCGTGGAGACGGTATTCCGTACGTACACATGCGCAGTGATTTCATTTTCCATAGGATGGATAGAAGGTGAAATGGGGTTGTTTCATATTTATAATAAAATATCATTATTTAAGTGATACGTATGTTATTAATTTATAATAAAACAACTAAATAAGAAGAAGTTGAAGAAGAAAGAAACATGAAAGAATCGGTAGAAGAGATTACCTCTTCCTCGACGCACCTCCTTTAAACTTCTTCTTAGGGCACTAGATTTGGTCTTTTGAGAAGACCGGAACCTCTATGATATAACTAGAGAGGTTGAGAAGAGGAATTTTCAGGGTTTTTCTGAGATTCAAGGCTCAAAAGGGTTTGAAGAGAAGAAGGAAGGGGTTCCCTTTTTATAAGGGAGGAGAGGGGCACCTTTGGAAAAACTTAAAATATTATTTTATAATAAAGTCATATTCGGTTTATAATTGCTCCAAATTGATTTATTTCAAAGATAAGGTGGGTATGGGTCGAAATAATCTCAACCAATTGGTTTTAGACAAGTTTAGGTTATTATTTTATCCTTATCATTTAGATTTAACTCTAAGTTAAATAATTTAACTTTTACCGTGTCTTTTTGTTTTCTTACACTATATGGTTAATAAACTTACTATAACAAGAAAAAAGAACCCAAAGTGGTTCATTATTAATATATATATATCCTTATCTAAGTAATTTGACCGAACCATATATTTTCAGGAATAAAATAACAATTAATAATATAATATTTGTTTTAAAAATTATTTTATGTCAATTTTGACACTATTTGGTACTTGATTTTTTTGAAACTCGTAAAAACATGATTAGTTAGAAAACAATTAATTAGATAAATAATAACATGTCATATTAACATATAAAATTAGTGTAATTCATAAAAAGTCTCAAATTACATTTATTTTGGTATTTATAACATCAATTATGTTAATATTCCATTAATAAGGTAATTACTGCATCATCATTATGTCATAAATAAATTAAATTATTTAATGTCTAAAAATTATAAATAAAATACCATTATGTAGGAAATATTTTTATATTTCTAATTAATATTTATAGTTGAATTATCTTATGTATAACCCTATATTAAAAATGTTTTAGTTATGAAACATTGATTTTAACTATTTTAACTCTTATTTAAATAAAATAATAATAAATGTCCTAATCTAATACATGTGGATATAAAGGGTAATATTTTATTCATAACGTTGTTTTTGGTCAAATTACACTTATCCAATAGAATTAGGACATGTGTTAGGGTAATAATAATATCATTTTTACCCTTAATTACCCTATTTACTTTTTATCATGGTAAATAAAAGTAAAATGTTACTATTCAAAAAAAATTATTTTTATCTTATTGAACCACATTTTAATCCTTGATATTAGCCATGTCTCTCAGATTTTTGAAATTCCACTCACATAAGGGGTAAAATTCTGTTTTATGTAAATTTTCAAATTCTCCTAGGAGGTGGGTAAAAGACGGTGAAAAGTTCAACAAAATTTTTATATATCTAAAATTATTATAAAATGACTCCAATTAATTACATTGAACTTATATTGGTATTATGTATAAATTTTGACCTAAAATAAATTTAAATAAAATAAATAATTATTTAAATAAAAAGTCGGTTTTTAAAAAGTAACCCAATGTTTTCACTACTCATCAAAAATTGAAAGTTTTCAGAAAAATACCAAATATTCACCCTAGGCTAATTTCGATATTCCAAATCCAAAAATGAAGTCCATTTAGAAATATAAAATTTATAAAATTTTAAAAAGTGGGTATTACTATTCATAACGGCTAGTTTATATAACATATCGTTGTTTAGTGAAACCTGGTATTGCCTACAACAAACGCTATCGTGGAAGGTCGCGACTGCGTGTAATGTAAGCCAAGTCAGGGATGTGTGTAGTGAAAGCTCTGTTTGGTGTTGCATATAACATAATAAAAAGTTATTTCATTTAATAATTAAACAAAATCTATACTTAATTTTGCGTAGAATAATTTCCACAAAAATGAACTTGAAATTATGTGTAACACGAGCCAAGAATAGTGTTGTGTATACTGCAAGCTAATACGGTGTTGTGTATAGTACATGCTAATCTTGGTGTAGTGTATAATATAAAACATCAATGAAATTAAAAATAATATATCTCATAAAATCTCGGGGTGTCACATTCTACCCCCCTTAAAATGAATTGTGCCCTTGAAATTTGTTGGGGTTATAAATCGTTTACTACTTGAATGTTTCATTTGTAAAAACCCACATCATAAAAAGAATACTAAAACTTAATTTTAAAAAGTAAAGTAAGAAATGTAACGGTTACCCAGATTAACTAATCACTGGGTTTCCACGTAGGAGAACATATATGGAAATGTGGATATGGAAGAGAAATCTAACCGTCAAGTTCTGATGGAGAGTGGTAGAGGACATGGCTATGAAAAATACAACAATCACAAAGCCATAAATTTGTGATGATCTAAGGTACCATCTAATTCATCAAATATAAGGGAACTAGGACAACATTTTTTTTCGGGATCATTTCCCAAAAGATGGAGAAATTGGAATTAGAAGAAATACTTTCTTGATTTTGGTACAATCTCACCGTTGGTCCTTCCTTGGAAAATTTACACATCATCTCTTAAAGAAATGAATTTTAATTTTTCATTCATGATGTGTTAGTAGATTAGGTGATATAATGATGGTTCATTCCATCTATCTCAAAAAATAGGTTAGCAGAAGTTATCAAATATAAATAAGTCCATCTATAGTGAGATTAATCATATTTGGTTCCTAAAATGGATGTATACTTCATATATCATAAGACTTAATAAATTAAAACACATTTATACTAACAGGGGACTTCCTGTAGTCCAGTGGTCAGTGATAAAGGCCCATCACACTTCGGTTGTGGGTTCCAGTCTCGTGGCCTTGTCAGACGCGACGGGTTACCGCCCGACCTCTAGGTTGTCCTTTTTATGGAAATTCTAAAATAATCTCAAACTAGAATTATCCAAAATACTTCTATCCAAACTCATAGTATAAAGAAAACAATTACGATAAATGCCATCTGTCAAGCATGTGAATACAATCATTTATCCCCCATATATCATACGATATATCTTGTTGGTTAAATTACAAACATGTGAATACCTTAATCATGTATTCTCTTGAAAAATGAATACCCATTGAACCTTAGTGAAAACATGAATGCTGTCAAAATTTAACACCTTACATATACCAAAATCCCAAAATTTCTATATACTCAAACCATGATATAACATTGTCCTTATATCAGTCATGAGCTCATTTCATTTTTTCTTTATACCTTCAATATGTTCATATCATCTTCTTTCCAAAAATATTTCAATCACTTTTCATAGTTACCGGTACCATATAATTATTGAAAACCAATACATAGATATTCCAAAATTCCACGATACCATATATGATATTCTATGATACTATTTTGAAATCCCATTGCATAAACACTAAATCATTACACAAAATCATTTTCATACTCAACATCACAAATAGTGATCGCATGTGACTTCCCGTTATCCTTTGACTTAGGTGGTTTCTCACATTGATCATCATTAACCCTTGGATTAGGGAATTGATTAGCATAATTCCCCATTTCCTTTCACTTGAAGCATTGAAGTGTTGGTGGTGCATTCTTTGTAGTCTTTTCTATATTCACATCATTAGCAACCCTTTTTCCATTACTTCGACACTCAACTGCTCGATGACCTTATTTTCCACACTTAAAATGTTTTCTAGTCCCTTTAAGACAATATCCACCATGCTTCTTTCCACACTTTGAGCATAAAGAAACATTTATCTTCTTTTCACCATTATTCTGAGATTTCTCCTTGAACTCCATCTTTCGTTACTTGTAAAAACTATGAGATGGATATGTAACGACAACTTCCATTTCTACCTTGATAGCACAACGCACAATTTCTTCATAGCTACTGAAGTATCTTATAGTTAATTCCCTTCGAATACTTGTTTTTAATCCACTGATGAATCGATCAACTTTACTTTCAGTTTGGAAGATAAACCCAGATTCATACCTTGCAAGCCTTGTAAAATTCGCTTTGTATATACCAACAGATTCATCATCCTTTTTCTTAAGCTCAAGGAAATCCTTTTCCATATTTGTTCGAAGAATATGAGGGAAGTACTTATTGAAAAATAAGTTCTTGAACTCATCCCATTCCATGGATTCAATTTCATCTCAGGGCCCCGTATTCTTAATTAGATTCCACCATTTATTTGCTTCACCTTCTAAACTGTAAATAGCCAGAATGAATTTTTCATGTTCCGAACAATGAAGTATGGAAAATATCTTTTCAATGGTACTAATCCTTTGTTCAACAACAAGTGGATCAAAAGACCCACTGAAAGAAGGTGGACGTTGCCTCATAAAGGACTCAATAGAATATTGTTCCCTTATCTGATCATTTGGAAATCTAGAATGATTCATAGCTTGTGTAAGTATATCAATAAGATTTTGTACTCCATATCCCATAATGTTGGTTTTTTTAGGAGGACAATCATTGCATCGTCTATTACTTTGATCAACATGGTTCCTTCGGGTTCCAGCCATCGTCTAAAACCCAAAAAGAATAGTGTGAGAGGAAAAAATCATGCTCGGGAAAACAACAAAATAAATGGGGAGTACCTTCAATATATAACATCTAAGGGTTAATTATAATATTTTTACTATAATTCTAGGACTATAAACATTACTTATACTTAACCTTAGGGACATCCCTAGACATACCTTAGAAATATCTTCTAGGGATCTCACTAAAGTTTTCGCATCCAAGTTTCCAAAGGTTAACTAAACATTTCCTCAAATACCAACTGTAGAGACCCAAAGCATGACGTAAATAGACATTACATTACTTTTGTGGAATATCTAATACATAAAAAAAACAAACAAACAAGGACCATAATAGTTTAGTGTCTTTGGAAACTCAGAATATAATCTTCTAATCTTGGTGAAAGATCTTCAACATCTCCCATAAATTTCTTCCATTATTTTTTTAAATAAAACCTTTATTTATATCCTGGGGAAAAGAAAACATATAAAGGGTGAGCTCAAATTCTCAGTAAGGGTACGAATGGAGAAAATAAAACAAACCATATACATTTGAACTTCAAAACATGAACATAATATTTAAAAATCAAAATCATGAGCAATGACATAAAATATGGCAGTACTTAAGGCATAGATCATAAAGAAACATTAATCATGATAAAATAGTATGGTAATAAAACATGTAATTGTGGAAACCATTAATCACATGTTATGATTTCTATAGTATCCAAGACATCGCTTCCAAGACCAACTTAGTGGACAAAGACCCTTTATGAATCGAGTTCACTCCTCATTCTAGTCATGTATTACTGAACCGGTTTATCTTGTCGTTCCAGCCATGTCTATCTCATGAGATATAAATCATTACCCAATGCATTGGAGGGAGATATAGGTCCCACTGATCTCATAATGAAATAATTCTTACTTGTGCCACAACATGAACATAAATCATTCATCATTACCCAAAGTATAAAATGGGTTTCATAAACATCATCCCATCATAACATAAACCATACAAAAAATGGATATCATTTCATCATAAGAAAAGTGAAACCATGTAAATCATAGAAAAATTATACTTGAAACATTCACATATAGAATAATTCCATCTTATATGGACAATGGTTTTGATAAAACACTTTAAATGAATTATTGAGGAAAATATCCTTCCTTCTTCAAAATCATTTTCTTTTCACTAAATTCCATGAAATTTTAAAAGGAAATGATTTTGTTGAAAATAGTCATTAAATTGTTTTAGAGGAAGCTTAATTGAAATAAGTCATTATGAAACTGTAAAAATTCGTTCATGCTGTATAAGTTAAAAAAACATTCTCCTCATACTTTTTTCAGAAAAGTCAAAAAGTACCACATATGGTAAACAAAAGAAAGTTTTCTTCCATAACACAAGGTAAAAGTAAAAGAGGGGTAAACATGACTTTAAAAATACATGGAATAATATTAAAAACTTTATGAAAAACATTTTTTATCCACATGGATGAAAAATATAACCCCAGTAAATACTTACGAATAAACAATCTTGGATAAAAACGAGATTGGAAAAGTTATCCCTTACCTTATGTCTGATATGCTTCGTATGTATCTGAACCTAATGTATAGTGATTTAAATAATGTCATTGAATTATTAAAAAATCATATTCATTGTTATTATATCATATATGGTTCACTTAGGTATTTATATTACCCGTTCATTTGTCAATTCCATGTTAAATTAGCGTTTTGGGTAAAATCATTTCATTTATCGTACGTGTTTGGACTTGTTATTATTGATATTATTATAACTTATATCATAATTTACTTACTTCCAGAATTTAAAACATAATTTATATATCATATATATTCCTTATATATATATATATATAATAGATAGATAAATGAAATGAAACACACCGTTCATGGAGACGGTAGGCCGTACGTACGCATGAACGTTGTTTTCCTTTCCTTATTGACATGAATGGAAGTAAGTAGATGAAACATATATATATATATATATACATTAATACAGTAGATTTATCATATAATATATTTTATTATTATTCATTATATATACTTTATAATCATTCTTGAATGGTTAACATGGAGAATAAATCTCATCGCGTCGTGGAGACGGTAATCCGTACGTACGCACGAGCGATGATATCATTCCCATAATTATTGAATTTAATTGGAGTGGATGATATAATATCTCAGAATCATTAATATGTTATAATAACTATATATAGTTATTCTTTACACCATTATACTCGTCCATGTAAGGTGGTGTTGTAAAAACAAATTACACCACGGCGTGGAGACGGTATTCTATACGTACACACGCGCAGTGATTTCATTTTCTGTAGGATGGATAGAAGGTGAAATGGGGTTGTTTCATATTTATTATAACATATCATTATGTAAGTTATAATTATGTTATTACTTTATAATGAAACAAATAAATAAGAATAAGTTGAAGAAGAAATAAACATGAAAGAATCGGTAGAAGAGATTACCTCTTCCTCAACGCACCTCCTTTAAACTTCTTCTTAGGGCACTAGAGTTGGTCTTTTGAGAAGACCAGAACATCTATGATATAACTAGAGAGGTTGAGAAGAGGAATTTTCAGGGTTTTTATGAGCTTCAAGGCTCAAAAAGGTGTTAAGAGAAGAGGGAAGTGGTGCCCTTTTTATAAGGGAGGAGAGGGGCACCTTTGGAAAAACATAAAATATTATTTTATAATAAAGTCATATTCAGTTTATAATAGCTCCAAATTAATTTATTTCGAAGCTGTGGTTGGTATGGGTCTAAATACTCTCAACCAATAGGTTTTAGAAACGTTCAGTTCACTATTTTATCCTTATCATTTAGATTTAACTCTAAGTTAAATAATTTAACTTTTACCATGTCTTTTTATTTTCTTACACTATATGGTTAATAAACTTACTATAACAAGCCAAACGAACACCAAGTGGTTAATTATTAATATATATATCCTTATCTAAGTCATTTGGCCGAAACATAGATTTTTAAGAATAAAATAACAATTAATTATAAAATATTTGTTTTAAAAACTATTTTATGTCAATTTTGACAATATTTGGAACTTGATTTTTTTGAAACTCATAACAGCATTATTAGTTCGAAAAAAATTAATTAAATCAATACTAACATGTCATATTAACCAATAAAATTATTAAAATTCATAAAAGGTCTCAAATAACATTTATTTGGGTATTTATAACATCAATTATTTTAACCATGTCTCTCGGATTTTTGAAATTCCACTCATAGAAGCAGTAAAATTATATTTTATGTAAATTTTTAAATTCTCCTAGGAGGTGGGTAAAAGACGGTGAAAAGATTAATAAAAATTTTATATATCTAAAATTATTATAAAATTACTCCAATGAATTACATTGAACTTATATAGGTATTATGTATCAATTTTGACCTAAAATAAATTTAAATAAAATAAATAATCATTTAAATAAAAAGTCAGTTTTTAAATAGTAACCCAGTGTTTTCACTATTCATTAAAAATTGAATGTTTTCAGAAAAATACCAAAAATTCACCCTAGGATAATTTCGATATTCCGAATCCAAAAATGAAGTCCATTTCGAAATATATAATTTATAAAATATCAAAATTGGGTATTACTATTCATGATGACTAGTTTATATAACATATCGTTGTTTAGTGAAACTCGGTATTGTGTACAACACAAACTATCGTGGAAGGTCGTGATTGCGTGTAATGCAAGCCAAGTCAGGGATGAGTGTAGTGCAAGCTCCATTTGGTGTTGCAAATAACATAATCAAAACTTATTTCATTTAATAATTAAACAAAATCTATTCTTAATGTTGCGTAGAATAATTTCCACAAAATGAACATGAATTTGTGTGTAACACGAGCCAAGAATAGTGTTTCTTATACTTCAAGATAATACGGTGATGCGTATAGTACAAGCTAATCATGGTGTAGTGTAAAATAGAAAACATCAAAGAAATTAAAAATAATATATCTCATAAAATCTCGGGGTGTTACAGTCACCAACCAAAAGCTATGATAAATAAAATTTCCAAGCCTAATATAAAATAATTATAAAACCACGTGAATATTTGATTAATTAAAAATAGATAAATGTAAGTATTATAATCCTTACTTTAAAATTCAATTTTTAATTTTTAAAAATCCACTTTATGGTTTGATTGGTAACCCATAGACAAACCATCCAACACAAAAACTAAAATCCCAAGAAATTAAAGAAAAATAAGAAAACTAATGAACAGCATCACACCATCAATATCCATTTCTAATCACCAAGAAAAATAGTTGAACCAATATTTAGGGGGGAAATATCAGGAATAGAGGTTGGGATAATGTCAAATGTGTTCTTCAAGGGATCAGAATATGAAATTAGATACATCAAGATAGGAATCAAGTGGAAAAAAATTCATCCAACTAAAAATATAAATATCTAGATGTGAGTATAACCAATTAATGATTTATTCATATAGAACATATGGTTACTTCAACCCCCTAAACCTGAAATTCAATTTTATAATCAAATTGATATCAAAGCACTATGATTTTTTTATTATTCATCAAAAACCATTCCAAACCATTCATATATATCTATCATTTTATCTAAGATGTTGTAGAGACTAAGAACCCAAATTTTTTCCCTTTCAAGGTCACTACCAAAATTTTGGAGACAATATCCAACATTTCCCCTTTTAATAGTTAATTTATTGTCTCCATGGAGTTGATAACCTTCCTCATTAACCTTCTCACAATGGGTCTTAGGACAACCAAGTCCTAACCATCCAGTAATTACATGACTTAAAAAAATATTTTATTACAATACATTCACAATACCTTTTAGGTTTAGAGTTATATATAATTAGGATAAAAAATATATTAAAAAAAATCCCTTTTAACTAATAATTATTTTTTCAACTATGAGAGAAACTATTTAATCTATAATGATTCTTCAACATCTACCATGAGTTCCCTACACAAAAAAAAATTTGGATATTAAATAATTTTCTTATATTCATAACTTGGGGGATAGAAACATAAAAAAGGGGAGATATTAGATGCTCGGTAAAGGTAAACATAATAATTAGTAATAAAATATAATAATTGATAATATTATGATAATATAGGTATAATCAGACACATAAGTAACTTATACCCAAAAAGTAATGTATCATAAATCATGGAATGAGGTTTTTCATATCATAACACATGAATCAAGAGAGTGTAGAGACATGATACAATATATAAGATCCATGAGAGCATAAGCATAGGTATATAGATTATAAATTTAACATTCCCTTGAAACCTACCATAACAAAGAACATTGGTACAAACATTTTAATTAGGAAATTATAACATTTTCAGCAACAAAATTTCTATACTTTTTGTTGTAAACAAAAAAAATACACATGCTTAATATTTAAAATAAACTAAATCCTCATGCTTCATGTTGTTAAAAAAATATCCCCACTTTATATTGTGAAAAAAATAAAATTTTCAGGCTTCATGTTATGAATAAACAAAATGTTCATGCATCATATTATCAATAAAAAAATGTTCAGACTTCATATTTTGAATAATATAATTTCATTATAAACATCATTTTATTATGAGATATAAATTCTTAAAAATGAATTTTATAGATATATAGGACCCCACACATTATTTATCCATACATATGTGTGCCACTTGAAAATAAACATTCATCGTATCATAAAGACCCCATGGAAAAATAATGGTTTTTTAAACCTTTCAAAACCATCACATAACATGAACTTAAGGAATTATGGGTAATAAAAATCTTATTTTCCAAAAGGAATAATTTCACAATAACATATAAACTGTGATTAAAGAATCACTTCATGAAAGATAAACCTTAGTGGGTATATAGAAGTGAAAATAAAAATGTTTTCACAAAACATTTTAAAAGATCGCTATAAAAGATCAAGAAAAATTACTTTCACAAAACAATTTGTGGAGGGAACGAAAAAAATTAAAACTTATTATAAATACTTAAAAATAAAATATCCTTAAAAATATATAAATATAATAAAAAATTTGGACTTTAAGATCAAAAAAATTATTTTTAAAGGATGTAAAACCCTTTTTCAAAAATATTTTGAAATACATTTGTTTGAAATTCCATAATATAAAAAGAGTATAAAATTTTACTTTTGAAAAGGTGTAAGTAAAATTATGATAATAATATAAAATAGTCCATATTATATTTCTTAAAAATGGAGTAGAACATTTATAAAAAGGAAATTTTGGACTTGAAATAAAGAGCTAATTAAGAAAAGCAGGTTCGTTCTTGATAACGTTATACATTTACATAAGATAAAATTCAAGTAAAAAAAATTGAATCCGAAGACAAATTTTCCCCATAAATATAAAATATAACAATATATATGATGGTAAATAAATTAATAAATTGGATATTAAAGGTCTATGTTCATAAGAAACCGTAAAACTCAATGAAACATTTGAGTTACCAAAGTCTCTTACGGACAATATAGTTCATGTAACACCACAAGATTTTATGAACATTTTTTTAATAAGTTAATTTTAATTGAAATATTTAAATTCTCACCACACTAATTTAAAATTTCTTTATACACTAAACCGAGATAACATTATTCTACATGCAACACTGAATTGTCTTGCATTACACACAACACTGAGTTTATACAAAACAACATTTAATTATTATAATTATTTAAATGAGATAGTTACAAATAGATGTTAAACTTATTAATATTAATTGTGATAAATAATTTTTAAGTATAATAATTTTTTATATAAATGAATCATATAGATAATTATATATACAATTTTTAGTAATGTATTTATATGTCTGAAAATACTATTTTCTCAAATGAACTGTTTTTATGTCTCTATATCAAAAATAAAATAAAATTATTTTATAAAATTTTTTAAATTTAATTTTATAAAATAAAATTCATATTTTAATTCATAATTTCAAAATTATATTAGGGTTAATTTTTTGGTTTTTTATGAAAAAAACTTCATTTTTGGATGAATAGAGACAAATACTAAATTTTAATTCAAAACTACTTTTTCATCTAATTTATTTATATGGTTAAACTATATTTTAATTTTCTATTAAATATTAATTAGATAAAATATAAATAAATAATAAAATTTAGGTCACTATATCCAATTTCACATTTATGTTGGATATAAAATCACTTCAAACTTTTAAACATTTTGGCTAAAAAACACATTGTTGTGACATGCCTGTGGTATTAATTTTAAATTAATTTATGCCCCCTTTGTGATTGGAATTTTTAAAAATGGATTAAATATTTTTAATTATAATAATTTATTATTTCTAATAAGTTAAAATTAGTTTTTTACCAAAAATATTAGTGAAATTTATTAAAATTAATTATAATGATTAAGGGGGGAAATGGCTTAACAAAGGACTAAACCTTAAACTTAAGGCCCAAAATGACCTAGAAACTAGACTAAATTAAATTTTATGTTATTATTTAGACCCTGTACTTCTTTTAATATGATATTTTCTATTATTAGAGCCACATTTCATGGTTAAAATGTGGATGGAATCCCCTTTTCAAAAAATTTCAAGAATTCCACTCCACCTCCACTATAAAAAGACACTCACACCTCCTTATTATCTACACCTTTCAAGCCATTAATATTTCAAAAAATACGTTGAAATAAGTTCCAAACATCTATACATTACTCCTAGAATCCTCCCTTTTAGAATAAAGGCAACCAAGGAAGCCATTTTTTGCACAACAAAAGGAGTTACCCAAGGAAGAGGTAACATCCTTCCTCAAACTCATTTCTTTTATTTTCATTCTACACCACCTAAATTCTTCTTATTCCATGATTATATAATAACATTAATATCCTAAATATACTAATATTATGTTATTCTAACGGTTATACCTACAATTACACATACTTCCATCTAATGATTAATGAACTTACCTTTTTTGTGTATGACAAGCCACCACCTCACAAAATGAAGTTATTCATTTTTCATTTACCACAACTCAAGGTTATTAATTATGATGGAAAATATATTTTTATATATATATAATTTATTTATTTATATTTAATTATTATATAACACATACCTTCATGCTTTCAATTTTTTTTAATTATGATAATTTCATTTGGGGAAGTGTGGAATACTGCCTCATGAAAGCGATGTGATTCATTCACACTCTACATGAAAAGTATTGAGGATGGGATTATAAAATGTATATAATATATGTAAAATAATAATTCTAATGTAATTTATTTATATACATATATACGTATACTTCATTTACTTTCTTTCTTTCAATATGATAATTTAATAGATTCAGCATTCATGCGTACGTACGGCCTATCGTCACTATGAATGGTTTATTCCATTTCATATTTCCATATTTAATATATTATTATAAATACATATATACTGAATATAAATTATATTAATATAATGTTTTAAATTATTTAAATCATTATATCAGTATGAGGACCAAAAATATAACAAATTAAGTCACATGTGAAAAACAAAGCGGATATTACCAAAAAAGCAACCTTAATATGGAAGTGCTAATACACTAGTGGAAATCCATCCTATACTAACACTTTTTCACAAAGGTTTAAGAATACCATTAGGATAAATAACCTATACCAATAGTTATAGTAAACCATTGGCATAGCCAATATAAGATTGGTTTTCCCAACAGTTTAACAAAACCATTGAGAAAGGTATAGAATTTCCCAACAGTTCGATAAACCTGTTGGGAAAGTTTATATTAAATTGATATATTCATATGGGTTTGAAAACCATTGGAATATAGAAACTTTACCTATGGTTTTTAGTAACTATTGGGGAAAACCCCAATTATCCATCCGTCGATTTGCCAGCAGATCTCTCCTCCTCAAATAGAACCCTACTTTCTGACCAATTCCTGAACAGATATCTCCTCATCCTCCAATAGATATCTCCTTGAACCCTACTTCCTAACCAATTTTCAAGAAGATATCTCTTCATCCTCCAATATATATCTCCTCAAACCCTACTTCCAGACCAATTTGGAATCAGATCTCTCCTCCTCCTCCAACCGAGATCTCCTTGAACCCTACTTCCCGACCAATTCACGAGTCACTTCCTCCCAAACGGATATCTCCAAGTTTTCAACCCTAATTACCAAGCACACTTCCTCGAGGTTGTAAACCCTAATTACCATCTGAATTTTGTGTTATACTTTAAGGTAATTTCTGAATTTTTCATGTGTATGAGAGATGTGAGGGATACTTTGGAGAATTAGGTATGGTTTTATTTCATCATGTAGGAAATTAATTGTACTTATGGTTTATTAAGTTGTTCCTAAAAGGGGAATAATTTTGAATTTTATATTCTTCAAATGATATACTCAAGTTAAATTTTGTCTAATGGTATATGGATTTTTCACTTTTAATTTTGATTATACTTATATTTTTTTCTTTTCTATTTTGTGTCCGTTGATTGTTAAAAAGTGGATATAGTTGAATATAATGAGTAGTTTATTATCATTTGTTAAAATCATAGTATACACTATTTTGATGTTATAATAACATAAAGATTTTATAATTTCTATCTATATGTTTTTAACAGAATATTCTATGTTTTTGTGAATGGAATGATTTATATAATTTCCAACGAATTATGGTGTCATGCTAAAACATCCAACAAAGAAACATTAATTGGTACTGATTCTTTAATAACAGAACATGATGTTCATATACACTACCATTTTAACATTTTTACAACATTATCTATAAATCTCACCAATATTTGAGTAATGGAAGATACATAGAAAGGAGATGAGATACTTTTAATTGTGAAGATAAAAATAATCTTATTTCTTGCAGTGCATACTATTATAGAATTTTTCAATGTGATTACAAATAGCTTCTATTTAGTGAGTAATATTTGTAAAAGATAATTATTTTCTTAATATAATTATGAATTCTTATCTTATTTATCACAATGATTCTAGGTGTGGAGTCTATTTCTTTCAAACTGTGTTGTTTGAAAAAGGTTGGTGGTATATTTTTCACCAATCATACATATTAAATAGAATCTTAGGGACATGGATTTATATTATTGATTTATTATTGAGTAATATTTGGGTTTGAAAAAAGTTTCTTCATATCAATAATATCAATTAGGTTTCTTTTATGGAGTTTTTATACCATGGATCCAGTTACTGATACTTCTAATACTCTTGGGTAAAAGGGGGTATTTCTTTTGAATTGGAACCTATATGTTATAATATCCCTTTCTAGACATTTCATGCTTTTATCTAAATCTACATACACTATTTTTACATTTTTATTTTTTTCAAATTGTACTTTATATTTAGTTCAGTTTCATTTTTTAACACCCAATAGTTTTTATGTTGGGTTTTTCACTTTCCACTATGTTGTACTTTGATTTTTCATAGTTTATAAAACCCAAACCAATAAAACTATCGTGGGTATAAAATTTGAGTATAATATTTTGACTTTTACTAACATTTCCTTCTAAAAATGTCTTATTACTCAACCATCAGACCATAACTCATCCAATATCAGCATACTTCTCTTCAATTTAGATTACATCACTTAGTTAGATGCACCACCATTTATCAAGCATGTGAACCGCTCGTAATATTTACTAAGATATCCAATATTCCCATATCTTGGAAATGTGCATGGTTTATTTTGGAAAAATATATTTGGGTGTCCCAAATACCTATACTAAATACACAATAGTGATCCTCTTCCATTAGAATCCAGAAATGAAACCTCAAACAATTTCCCATATAGGTGCTTATATTTCATCTTCAAACTGCTAAATGAAGTATTCCCTCTACCAGAATGAGGATGTAAATAACTCCCCTTATATGTTAATGTAAAATATATATATTCCAAATACATCATACTAACCACAAATATATAGGTGGAAAAATTAATAAGACTGGTCCATGATCACATTATTATTCATAGTTTCATCACAAATATACATACCTTAATCCTTATATTAATCATGTGATTTGACATATACATACCAGATCAGTGAATATTCATTCATATTCAATCACTAACAATTTTTCCTACTTAGTATCTAAGAGATCTCATGATAAAACTAGGTTAATCTCATCTAGGAAGTTTTTTTCATTGAAGTTCAACTGGAATCACTTCTAATAATGTTTTTATCCTTCCATTCCATAATAACTTTAAACCACAGCCTATATAGACCCTTTAGTAATAAAAAACCAAACCCATGTTTTTAAGTCTCTAGTTTCTATAAAAAAATAAGATAAATATGTTTTTCATAAACCATTAATATTCTTTATTCAACCCCGTAATTTAGTATTTTAAATGAATTAGATATGACCCATCCTTTCCATATCCAACCCCAACATCAAAACTCCAATCACTCGCTAGTTGGGTTATGTATACAGGTCAATCTACAAATTCATCACCACTTATCTGATATTAGGGTAATACTAAAATATCTAATAAGAGGGGGACTCATGAACACCATACATAATAATGGAGGTCACAATCAATGGAACAACAGCATGAAGCATATGTGACTCATAAGAGTGGGTAGTCTCCAAAGGAATATCAACATTAATAAGGTCAGTGGATTCAAATCCAGTTTCCACATGACCATTTTATGTGCCATTCTCATCCCCTAAATGTTGTGTACAAGGAATGGGGTTGTCACTAGGATGATCCTCCTCCACATGGAGGGTTCTTACCTAACCAGCTTTCTAGATCAGTTGTGCATCCTCCATCTCCTTTCACAAAGTATGGATGTCATCAGAAGCATGGGTGTCACTAGAGTGACCATGCGAGTCACCCTCATGTGAGTTATCAATATACTATGATATGAAAATCCTATAAAGATGTCAAGATTTCATCAGTAGAGGGGGTAGGCTACCCATTTTTTTATTCATTGTCCATAGAGAATTCCCTTATCTTATCAACATATGATGGGCTATAAATGTCCCGGCTCTTCAGATCAAGGATTGGAATATTCTCATTTACATTTCTCCTTCATCATTTATAATATTCATGGCATTTCATGTGGAAGAAATAATAATCCTTTTCCCTTTTAAATTTTGAAGAAAACTGACCAAAAAACATGCAATTAATGTCAAAAATTGGCAGCCTTTCATATTGGACGAAGAGGTTGGTGATTTCTTCCCTTATGGTTAATACCACTTATTCCACAAGCATGTTGGACATGTAAACATATACAATAATTATCTTATGGTTCCAAAACCATGGATTTTCATTTATTCTATCATTATAAATAGACGTTATCCAAAATAACAAATTTTGGAAATATTTGAGGTACTTAGCATGGTGATATATTACTAAAACTCATCCTTAGTGAAATCAAGGAAATTATTATCCTTTTCTATTACTCATTACTCTAGGTATCTAATCATTAAGAGTATAAACCACCTTACATAGAGTCAAATCCCATGATATGATACACATGATTAAAATTGGGATTATCTTTTCATTGGCTTTAGAATAGTCCAAGACCACATCTTTAGTATAGTCTCACATGAGAGAATAACTATCCTACTTAGACATATCTGAATTTCCCTTCATGTTTAGTTTTATTATTTTCCATTCTTTTATTATTATGATTAAAAAATAACATTTTTTGAACTAATGAATATATTTACCATAGGTGAATAATCAAATATAAAACAATGTATATTGTAATTGAAATTACAAAAATATATATGTGTCCAAAATGTTTCACTTTACATGGATAGGTATAAAATTTGATCTCAAGTGGTATTTTTTGATTTCCAATGTGGTGTTTTTTATAATAATACCATGAATAATTGGATATGAATGACTTCTAAACATCTAAATTAATCTTATAGTATTTAGTATATTACATGCATAATTTGTTTTGAATTATGTATGTTGTATTGTAGTGTTTTTCCAGGTGTTTTATTGTGCAATGGAGGGGGAAACAGTGGAAACTGGTGGGGGAGTTTTTTGCATTCTGTGGGAAATAGTATAATTTTGTGTATTCTATGGGAAATAGAAGATAGTGGAAAAGAGTTGAATTCTATGTAAAATTATATGTATTCTATTCTTGGTTCTTTGTGTATGGAAGATAGTGTATTTCTATATATTCCATAGTGAGGGAATTCTATGTATTCTATGCTTGTGCTTTGTGTATGGTATTATACTTTTTCATGTTTTGTATTAGTTTTTTTTTTTAAATTATGGTATTGTACTATTTTCAATGTGGTTTTGTATGGTATTTTTCGTTGTATGGAATATTGGAAATTTATTGTCTATTGTAGTGAAAATTGGACCTGCATTGGAAAAAATAGTGGGTGTTTGCTATACTAAATTTTTCTGGAACTCTATACCATGTTGAAGCTACTTTGGTAAAAATAGTGTGTGCTACTATACTGAATTTTTCAGGAACTCTATACTGTGTTGGAACTGTAGGAACTTTATACCATGTTGGAGCTGCTCTGGGAAAAATAGTGGGGGCTACTATACTAAATTTTGCAGCAACTCAATAAAAATGGTTCATAAACCGTTAGTATAGTTTGAAGTGAAATTTATATCAATGGTTATTAGGAAACCATTGGTATAACTCTATACCAATGGTTTCTAACTATTGGTTGATTTTTCAGGCATATGCTCTACACCAATGGTTGGAAAACCATTGGCATATATTTTTCCAATGCAGGTCCAATGTTCACTACAGTAGACAATACATTTCTAATGTAGTGATAAGAGGGTGATATAAAGACATATATGGTATTATATATAATAATATGGTTATGTAAAAGATTTATAATAAACATACATTTATTATACAAGAGGTTTTTATGAGTATAAAGATCTTCAAGAATTAATGTAAGGATGTTTCTAGTCTCACTTTTATTTCTATGAGATTTATGTATTATTCACCACTCGTTTATTTTTTGTGGTGTATATACTACCCATGAATATATTAAATGATTATTATACTTAAATATATGTGTAATTACTTATAAATTTGTTGATCACTCTTTCATGGGGTTTATGTTTAAAATTTTACCAAATTGGTAATCTATTTTTGTCTAAATTTTTCATCTTGGAGACATATTCTATGAATTTTATAAAACCATGTTTTCAAAAATATTTTAAAATATATTTTTAAATATGATATTTGAATCTCATTTTCAAATAAAAATAATTTTAATTTTTTTGTGGTTTTCAAAGAATACTTTACAAGATGTCAAAGTGATTTAAAAGAAATGGTTTTCAAAACATTTTTAAGTATTCCTTATAATTTTTCAATGTATTTTCAAAGAAAATGGTTTTCAAAATATTTTCAAGCTTATTTTATAAGTTTTCAAGGAAAATGGATTTAAATTTTTTTTCAACCTTCATATATAAGTTTTAAAGAAAAATGGTTTTCCAAATGATTTCAAGAATTATTTATATGTTTTAATGTATTTTAAAAGAAAATAGTTTTCAAAAAGGTTTTACGTTTTAAAAATATTTTTCAAATCAGAAAATATATTTTCCTTAATAAATGTTTTTAAAATATATTTCAAAATTAGTTTACATATAAGATGGAATCAATTTATGTTTCTTATCCCTTTTTAGGAAATGATATAAAGGTTCAATTCAAATTAATTCTTTGAATGGTTTATTCTATGATGGAATAATTTTTATGAAAACCCATTTATCTTTCATGGGTTATATGTTTATAAAACTCGTTCCTATTTAATGGGTTATATTCTCTTGAAACTTACTTATTTTAATGGGTTATTCTTTAATGAAATATATATAAAATTTATCTCTTTTCCACAAGTTATGTTATGATTACATGTTTATGATACCCATTTAATTTCATGGGTTATGATATGATGGTTTATATTCTTGTGGAAAATATATGTATGATTTCATTATGAGATGGTTTGGACCTATATCTCCCTCCAATTCATCGGGTAAAGATTTAAATATCATGAGATAATGATGGGAATCAGTTTGATAGGCTTGATCTACTATGGGAATATGGGGAAGCCCAATCCCTTATAATGAAGGGACTATGATTAGGGATACCGGTGTGTCCCAACCATTAGGTGTAGTCCCCATGAAGTTGGTAATATGGTTAAACCTGATCTAGTATGGGAATATGGGTAAAAATAATCCACTATGGTAAGATGGGGAAACTCGGTCCCTTATAAGTAAATTACTACGGCTAGGGATGGTGGTGTGTCTCGCTTTGTAGGTGTAGTCCCCATGAAGTGCCCTAATAAGTTATAGAAATGAATCCTGACTTATATAGAATTATATTACATTTTTATGTGTATGCCACTATTACATTTCTTGTTCCTATGTTATGCTTTCATGGATTGTTCTCTTGATTCCCTTATGATTAATGACTTATGAATTTGCAATCTTTATTCCATGATTTACATTTATGATCTTCTATATGTGGGGTATAATATTCTTATGTTATTATCACATTGTAATACCCTTATGTTCATGTTTATGATTAAATATCTCCCTTATTTACACTTACTGAGCATCTGATCTCCCTCCTTTTTTAGTTTCCTTCCCTAGTTTATGAAAATATTTATTAAGTATGACGTGTTTAAGAAGGTTGATAGTCATGAAAAATATAGAGGGTGATAGTGTAGCTCACTTATGTACCATTTTTTCTATTTACATGTTTCCAAATGCACTAGGATAATATGGTCTTTGGGAATTTATTTGTTTAATGTATTAAGTATTCTTCAAAAGTGATGTAATGTTAATGTATGAAAATAGAGGTTTGTTATAGTTCATGAAGTGAGAAACTTTTGAAAAGGTGTTTATGTGGTAAAAATTTAAATCAAAATATTTTATTAGAAAATATCACATAATTAAGACATAAAAAATAGAAACTTATAGAAATATTTTTAAGATAAATAATTATAACTCAATGAATGAGAATTTAGTTAAAAATACTTCAATCTTGAGGATCATTTAAATCAAAAATTCATTAAAAAGAGAAATTTTTATTTATATTTAATTACCCTAAAAAATTCATGATATAATATATAAATTATTTAGTATATAAAACACATAAAATAAATTGGTTTTATAATACAAAACATGTATCAAATAAAGTAATTTGAGATGAAAACTCTTTCCTTTGTTCTGATTTCTTCTAAAATTTCCCCAAAAATCATGAATAATTAAATTAATTTTATTAATTACATACCCAAGAAACTTATTCATAAATATAACCATTTATACTCCCAATTGATAATGATTTCATACATACATACATACATACACACACACACATATATATATATTAGTTAGTTTTTACCTATTTTTGTATATCGTGTATTTATAATTTTAATGGTTTATACTAATTTCATAGGAGCAGTGTCAGTATTTGTTCTGCATCTAAAGTATATCATTAAAAAATAATTAATATTAATATAAGGGATGTTTTTTATGGATTTATGAAGTTTAAATTTCCCTTAATGGGTACTTTAGTCTTTATTTATGAATGATGAAATCGGCAATAAGTATTTTTCAGTGATTTTTAACCTATGAAGGGTGTTTTATTAATTAATGAGTTAAATATTGATTCATAAATTTGAGAACAAAAAAATTTATTTAATTATTTATACCATATTATAACAGTAATTTAGTTTTTATATTCATCCATTATATGATTTCAAATCATCATTTATGTTGGTTTTCAAACCAACCCAAATAAGATTAATGGGTGATTATGAGGTGATTAAATTACAATATAATTATTCTAATAGAATATTGATATCATTTATCTTTTATAAGTGTGATATATCATAATTAAAAATAATTAAGATAATAATTTATGGATATGAAGCAATTTTATTGTATGAATAAATTTTTTTCCTCTTAACTTTCTTGTTTAAGATGGTTTATTTTATAACTATTTTTTATTGTTCATGTAATTAAGATGATACGAAATAATTATTACCAAAATATTATTAATATCATAAAAATAATATATATATACTTTAAAAATATCCTTACATCCACCATCCAAATGTGGTAATGAAAATAAAACTCAATAATTCATGGAGGTGGTAGTCCACACACATGCACGATTCACGTTTTCATTTTTCTTAATGGAAAAGATAAAAGGTGATTAATGATTATACCACCATTATAAAAATATATATAATAATAATAAGGATATATATATTATAATTTTAATATGGTTTAATAAAATTTGAAAAATAATAAGTGAACAAAAATAAATAGAAAATAAAAGGAGATGTTAGGAAATTATACCTCACTTCTTAGATTATCTCCACTAAAAATGGGGTTAAGCATTTGAGGGGTGATATTTTGGGAATAAGATAAAATATTTAATTTGTAAAGTGAGGTTTATAATATTTTTAGTAATATTGTTTCTGAAATAAGTGATTTTTGAGTGATGGAAGTGAGAAGAGGAGATACCCTTTTATAATTGAAAATGCATGGCATTCTTCAAAATATCCAAAACTTTTAAATAGTGGGAAATAACTCCCAAGGAAATTAGCAATAAAATTGATAATTAATGGATAGGAGAAGTTATAATGTCTATAAATTCCTTAATATCACATTAAAATACATGTTTTAAACATTTTTTGGACTTGTACTCTTCGATTTTTTCTTTTTCCATTTTAGCTTTTACTATGATAACTAGATTTCACCAAAGGTAACTAATCCTTTATGAAAAAAAAATGAACATTATTACATAATATTAATATACTAACTAAAAATTTAAATCTATTTTATTTGATTAAATATCTAAAATACATAGAAAATAATTTTAAAATAATAAATGTATAATGTATTAAAAACAATTTTCTTAAAAAATATAATTTATATTCTAAAATAAAAAATATGGGTTTGTAAATTTATAACTGAAAATTTTAAAATTATAAATTCACTTATAAACTAATATATGTTCTTATAAAAAAATTCATAAATTTAAAATTCATACTTACAAACTAATGATGTCCTAAACGTCTTGTTATTTGTAAAAAAATTATTTTTCCCTAAACCTAATAATCAATATTTTCATTAAAATACAAAAAATAACCCTAATATATTTTTGAAATTATAAATAAAAAATAATTTTCTTTTTAAAAAATTAAAATCATAAAATTTATATATTTATTTATTTAAATAAAAATTCAAAATATAAATAAAAACTATTTTTATTGAAAAATGACTCCTTAAACTTCATGTGTTATTAATCTTATTTTATATAATTTTATAGATAATTGAATTTTGAAATAATGATTTAAAAATTATAAATAAATATTATAATAAAATTTTAAATGTGATCAATTTAATTTATAAAGGTAATATACTATACCCCCTTTTTTAAAATGGTTCTTCAATAGGCATAATAATAAGTAATTGTTTTAATTTATTATTATATTTTTATCTACTATTTATTATATTCTACGAGTAATTTTAATATGCCTCGTTTTTTTTAGTTTAGTGTTGTGTTAGTTCTATGTTTCATGTGAAATTAGCTATTAAATATATTACTAATTAAAAGTATCCAAAATATCGTTTTTTTATAGTCTATCCCCCTTAAATAAGTTGTGTCCTCACAACTTTAATTATTACTGAAAGATGAAAGTAGGTGAGGGTAATATTAACATATCTATAATTCGGTATATAACTTATAATATGACATCTACCTTACTCTCTTAGGATATATCACGTTATATGTATTTCCTTAAAAAATATTAATAATTATTTCAATTATGTACCTCGGTATGTATATACTCTAATCATATATTCTCCGTAGAATACCTCTCCCAAAACCAATTTAATCTATAAGATATTAAAACATAATCAAATTATATATTCCTTCAAAAATAAACTTTTATCTTTAACCACATGTTCATAAATTCAAACACTATTGTGTGTATATATATATATATATTATGATCCCAAAAATGTGATAAACTTCACCAAAAATATCAAGTATTACTTTTTAATTAAATAAATAATATATTCTAATGATATATGTCACATCCTGACCTAGATAACCCTTTGATCTAGGCTCTAAAATGAAATGAGACAAGACCCGAAAGGTGATCCCGATCCCCATGGGATAGCTACTAACACCCAGGAATCAGCAACAACTAGAGGTAATGACTTCACCTAACCTGAAGTAGAAAATATGGCATATAAATGCATAATAGAAAGAAATATAAGAAGAGAAAATCCAAATAAATATATCTCATACCTAAAAGAGAAACTAAGGTAGTGATACAACTTGAAAACCATATAAAACTAAAGATACAAGTCTGATAAAAATAAAAGGAAAATTAAACTAGCAAAATCTACTCTATGTGATATGTGGGTAATAACCCAACATTACACCACTAGCTACCCAACCCAACTGATAGAAACCACACTTCCTTACTATAGGTCCTTACCTTTCCTTACATCAAAATACATAACCCGGTCTACACACCACTGAAGGGGTGTATAAGGCGTGAGCTAAATAGGCTTAGTAGGATCCCACCCAAGTGTTCCATATCAAGTCACTTTATAATAATCCAAACATGCTCAAATATAAATAAAAAAAGTCATGATAGTCAATTAAACTATTTTTATATCAAATTCATAGTAAACCAAACCCTTTTTCTTAGAGTTATAAATAATATAGGTAAAACAATTTCATAGCATATCGTATATATCAAAAAAAGTAATTAAATCCATGTGGTACAAAACAAAGAATAGGTAAATCACACCAAGGATCACTATAGGTTGAGCTAGCTATAACACTCATACCCAAACTTAAACAGTCATGTACATAAATTCCTTAAACATATACATTGAATTTAGGGACCATAGGAACACCCCATAAAGTGATCCTATCATCATTGTCTCACAAGTACCTATGAAAATTATCCTAGGGAGCAGAGTAACTCCCCATGAGTGAATCCTCTGATAGGAAAAATGGATGTGGCCTATTGCTACACCTTCAACCATAACACTAAAGGATTCCCATGTGCTACATTTTCCAAATAATTTCATCAATACAATTGTTTGAAAACCAATTCATAAATTCATTTCCCAATAATTTGAAAATAACTTCTCCTTAACCAAAATAGGGGAAATCACCTTTTCTTAAAAACCCAGTTACATGCACACAAATCAAAAATCATCCTAATTAATTTAAAAAACAATTTATAAAACTAGATAATTTACAGTTTATCCAACATAGGATAGAAATGGAACCACCTACCTCAAAATCGGACTCTACATGCCTCCAATAGGATCCACCGACACTATAAAGAATGCATGGACAACAAAAAAGGACTCGAATTATTTCCCATAACTTATTAAAAAATAAAAGTGGTTAGAGAATATGGTAAATCAACACATAACTCAAAGAACCTTAACACCACACCATAACCAACTTGATGGCTCACCTTTGCGAGATGATCACATGATTGATCTAGAAACGATCAAACAAAACATCACTATAGGGATGATTAATCCAAAACACATCACGATGACACTACCAAAACCAATGGAAATGAAGAATCAGAAAGGCCACTTACCAATGATAAGTGAAGAAATCACCATAGAGATCAAATGATGAATGGAGTAACTTTGAAGGAGTGGAAATCTTCCAAAACACACCTAAAATCAGCTAGGTTTCAAGGATGGGAGGAAAAATTTAATGAGATAAATTTTATGCATGAAGCGTGATAAAAACATATTGGTTTAAATGATTTATAGTGTAAACACCTCATTTATGGTGTAAATACCCCATAACTCATGTACCCAAAAATTCATGTCACCTAGAGTTAAATTTACCCCTGATAGAATATTTTATAGTGTAAGACATGTATTATAAAATAAAAGGATTTTACGATATAAGAAATATTTCACATCTCTAAATATTCATATTTCATAAATTGTCTTATAGCTGGTACCCAGCAAATTAATTAATCCATACGCCCAAAATTATGGCATAAAAGTGTCCATAAAGTAGTCTACACCGTATGTTCTATAGATACTCCCAAAAATACCTTCTAAGATCTTCAGACCTAAAAACACACTCTTAAACATTAATAAGAGTGTATCTTTTTATCTAGGATGTTATAATATCCCCAACATAAAACATTTTTTCCCTAAAATGTTTTGTGGAAGAAGGGTGATCTGAAAAGTGGAGAGGCCACTACTCCTCACCAATGATTTACGCTCCAAGTCTCATGAGAATCTGATCTATGTCACCATAACACTCTGACCAATGGTATAAACCTCCCACATAATACTTTCACCTGAGAAATAATGATCTCCACCAGAAACTCTAAAAATGAATCATCTAGATCTAATTAAATCTCTTCCTAACTCAGAATATGAGAGGGATTAGGATGGTACTTCTTGATCTGAGATATGTATGAAACATCATGGATACTTGTTAACTAAGCTGGTAATTCCAACTAATGTTCAAAATATCCATGTTTCTCAGTGACCTTAAGGGGTCCCATATATCTTGGAGTTAACTTTCCCCATTTCCCAAGTCAATGGTGACCCAACTGAAGAGAAAATTTCTTGAAAACCCAATCATCAATAGAAAAATACAAAGTAAATCATTGAAAATATGCATATGATTTTTGTTTATTTTTTTCTATAACCAGACATTAATATATATTTTGAATCCTCACTGATGTCTCATAAATGAGACTTGATCCCAAAAGAGAGGTCTCACCCACCTCTATATAACAAATATCTTATCTAAATAGGAAACCATATAAATTTTCTAAGGGTGAAATCTTGATTGAAAATTGATAACTTTTTCTATAAGAAAACTCAGCCAGTTCTAGATGGATATCCCATGATATATTGAAATCCAAAATTCAGGAAAGGAGTTTATCCTCTAAGATCTAAATAGCACACTCTATCTGACTATCTGTCAACTGATGGTAATTTTTCTCAACCTGACCTAATTCCCCATCATGTCTTAGAGAATCTTCCACAACTAAGAGGTAAACCTAGGATCCCTATCTAAGTTTATGGAAAATTGACCCCCAAGTAACTGAACAACCTTGCTTTTATATAAAATGCCCAAATATTAATCATTTTTGGTGTCCTTGATTGGAATAAAATGAATATATTTCATCAGTCAATAAATTACCACCAATATATAATTATTCCCATAGGGAGTCCACAGTAACCCAACAAAAAATTCCATGGATACCTTGTCCCACTTCTAAACTAATACTGGTAGAGGCTGGAGCAGACCAAAAGGTTTCAAATTATCTACCTTTATCTATTTTTAGGTGTAATAGTGGGACACATAATCTGTAATATCACAGTTCATACCCAACTATCATAATCATTATCTCATGTTATAATGAATAAACATGGTTAATGGATAAATGGACCATGAATAACTATCATAGAAAAACAAAACTAAACTCTTCATAGAGGCTAGGATGGAAAACCAATCCCTAAAGTATAGAATACCATATGAAGGTAATAGCTAACAAAAAACAGTCTCCCCGCCATAAATGGTATCTTGAATTCCCCTAAATTTACCATCCTATTTTTTAACCTAAAGAATAGACTCAAGAAGAGATTATAATAATTTAACACTAATCATAACCATGCCTGAAACATCCTCCTAAGAATTCAGATTAAACTGAACAAAGAGTCCCATCAGGTTCCACTCTTTCTTTGATTTCAAGATAGACTATGATGGTACTTTCCTATTGAGAGAATTTGCAAGGACATTCCCCTTCCCCAAGGTGTAGTTGATTCTGAAATCAAATATCTAAAGGTATTCCACCCACTATCTCTATCAAAGATTAAATTCCTTCTAAAAAAAGATATAGAACATAATCTTATGGTCAGGAAAAACTGTGAATATCTCCCCAAAAAGATAATATTTATGAAAAGACATAACTATAGAAAGCTCCAAATCATTGGTGTGGTAATTATTTCCATGTTCCCAAAGATAAATAGAGTAGTATTCCACCACGTGATCATCCTACATAATCACTCAACCAAATCCATCACCAAATGAATCATAATATACAACATACCCCTTACTGAGTTCAGGTAAAATCAGAATATGATCCTATGTCATAAGGAATTTTTACTCATCAAAATAGGACTAACACTTCACATCCCACGTGAACCTCACCCCCTTCCTTGTAATGGAATTCAAAGGTGGTGGAATCTTCGATAAATCCTTGATGAACCACTAATACTATCCAATAAGACCAACAAATATCTAAATATCATATATGTTCTGTGGCTCCACCCATGGTAGGATAACATTCACCTTTTTAGGATCTACAAAAAAGACATGCTTAGGGATCACATGTCATAAGAACTTCACTTCTTGGATCTATAAACTATGTTTCTGAAGATTTATATAAATATATTGATTCCTCGTGATTTCCAAAACCATATTCACTGGGTGACTATCCTCATGCTCTAACATTGAATAAACCAAAATATCATCAATTAATACTATAAAACAAATTGTCGAGATATAGACCTAATATTTAGTTCATTAGAGCCATAAAAATTAGAGGAGTGTTAGTTAGACCAAATGGCAACACAAGATATTCTTAATGGCCATACCTTCTCTCGAAAGTCATCTTCAGTATAGCAGAATCTAGAACCCTAATTTTTTGATAACATAACAAAATATAGATCTTTAAAAACTAATTTAACCCCTTTAATAGATCAAAAAAATCATTTACATGGGAGAAAGATACTTTTTCTTAACCATAAATCAATTCAACTTTTTATAGTCTACACATAATCGAACTAAACCATCAGCCTTATTGGAAAAGAGAACTAGGGATACCCAAAGTGAAACACTAAGGTGGTAAAAACATTTCTCCATTAGATCGTTAAACTGAATATTGAGCTATTTCAACTCTTCTGGTTCTGTCTGATAAGTGGGTATTGGGATCAACTAAGTACCTAGCATCAGGTCAATCATGGAATCCACCACTCTCTCTAGAGGTATACTGTAGAATTCATTTAGGAATACAATGAGAGAATCCCTAATAACCAATTAAAGATTACCAAAATAATAAATTTAATTGGGTAAACCTCAATAGTAGATAACAAAGTATGAAACTCCAAGTGGAAAGGTCATACATGAACAGAACTCGGATAACACTCTCCCTAAAATACCCAAGATCTCTCATCTGTGGAAAGGAATGAGACATTTCAATGCTAACAACAAACATCAGCACGATGAGTAATAACATAATACATCTTGATGATGATTTCAAATAAATCCATATTGAGAATGAGGACATCTCATACAAAATTTACATCATCTATCGATAGAGAATAATAAGAACATCAAAACCCTTTTTGTTTCCTATTTTCAAGTTGTGTCACTAACTCCATAACAAAAGAAATGATATATGTTGTAATTTTTATCACCTCAACAAAATAGGTGGGTATAGATGAGTGGGATACACTTATATCAAATAAAGTAGTCAATTAAGAAGATACAATATATGTGGTACCTCTGACAATCATTGGACCCACATCAACCTCCACTAGAAACTCATCCATTGAATTAAGGTACTTCACTATGAAATCCTATGGTTGGATCCCTATAGACTTTGAAGAATTCGACTGCACCATAGGAGAATTTGGAGCTGATGATCCCTGACCATAATGAGGTGTAAACATATCTCAATAGAATCACTATAGATGGTCATAGAGTCTACAACCATTGCACATATTTGGATGAGTAAAATAAGATTTTATAGTGTTCTTAACCTTATCAGACATATATAAAGTTAGGGGAACACTACTGGTTTTAGATAATAGTATAGAGGAGTCCCGCTATTGAGAACCACCGCCACCACTCCTGTGATTCTCATTCTGATTCATCTTCTTTTTTTATACGCCATTGATGTTTCCCCTAGGTGGAAGAGAAGGGAAATAATGGAAAATATTTTCTATCAGGTCTACTTCTTCTATCATATCCTTATTTATCATCATTATATATGTAGAAGGATTTAGCATAAATACTAGCGATCTAATATCCAATTTCAAAACTTGTAGGCACTTATGATCCTTTATCTGATCATTTATTAATACCTAATAAGAAAAAAACCATTTATATGAATCAATTTGTGTACAACAACACTAAATTCCCTCCATTCTATAAAGAGAGGAACTCTAGAGAATTTTACATCATCAGATACTCTAGAAATAAATATTTTAAGACTAGGGTCATGAAACCCTTTCAGTACAATCCCACATTCCTATCTTCTTATACCATGAAATACCATCATCAATTGTTGGTCCCCTTGAGTATGAATGTTTTACTCTTTACCTTGATATACTGAGGTGAGTCTAAGAATTTAAAGATCTGATCAATCTTGTCCAGCCAGTCCTTCATCTCTTGGGGAAAATTCATACCCTCAAAGAAAAGGGGATTATTGTATAAGAACTCTCAAGATAAATCACTTTCTCCTCTAATTCTTGGATGTACCTTTGAAAATGTGTTATGAAATAACATTATATTTTATTCCAAAAAACAAATTATTTCATGATATCCTCTCTAAGATTCTTGTCTGATGGTTGATTACCATAAAAAGAATTCAATGTATCCTCTTCTGAATCCTATGGGAGACATCTTGGAGGCATACTGTCACACACCAAAAATGGAATAATTGGTTATACAACTAGATAATATCACATAAAACTATAAAAACATCTATAGAAACTTATATTAATATCAAAACTCAATACAAGATACACACATCCCAATATATCATGGTAACTTGAGTCCTGTTATCGAAAGATCTGGCTAGGAACTCACCACAATATACCTCGCAAGTTTCGACAGACCTATCTTCAATCTAACACATGTCCTAATATAAGTAATCTTGAGGTAAAACCACCTTTGATACCGAATTTTCACATCATGACCTAGATTACCCTTCTATTTAGGATCAAAACTGAAATTTGGTAATACCTAAAGGGAATTCATAATCCCCACGATCTGGAGACTAGCACCTGGGAATCAACAATAACTAAAGGGATTGATTTCACCCAACCAAAAGCAGAAAACATATAATATACATGCATAAAAAAAGAAACAAGTTAAGATAAAACAAAAATAAATATATTCCATAACCAAATAAAAACTATTATAATGATATAACTTAAAAATTGGGTAAAACCAAGATATGTGGCCATTAAAACCCAAAACGAAAACCAAACCAAAAACTATCGGTCTATCTAACATGATTGAAACACCCCCAACATCTCACCACCAGCTTCCCAACATGGCTAACAAAAACCTCACCACCACACTATGGTTTTGCACATTTACCTACATCAAAATACATAAATTGATCTACACAACAATGAAGGGGTGTGAAGGGTGTGAGTTAAATAAGATAAGTTGGATCCCACCTAGGAGTTCCATATCAAGTCATTTTATAATAATTAAAACATGATCTACTTTATAGAAAATAAGGCCTGATAATTAGTTAAATAGTTTTTATATAAAAATCATGGTAAAACATCCCCCTTTTTCTATAGTTCTAAATAATCTAGGTAAAATAGTTTAAAATAAAAATAAATATATATAAAAATTGGTAATCAAAACCAAAAGTACAAACCAAAGCATAGGTAAATCACCCCAAGGATCACTATAGGTCAGGCTATCTAGAACCTCATTCCAAAACCTAGAAAATTTCCTGTATCAATCCCCTAAACATATGAATTGAATATTGGGAATAGAGTAACACCCTAGAAAGTGAACCTCCTAATAGTTTCTAACAATTCCTTAGGATACTTGTTCTAAGGAGTAGAGGAATATCACATGAGTAAACCCCATGATAGAAACAATAGATGAGGCATATTTCTACACTTTCCACCCAACTACTCAAGGGTACCCAAGTGCTACATTTTCCAAATCATTTCATCAAAACCATTCTTTGAAAAAAAATCATAAATATATTTCCAAATGCTTTGAAATTTTTTTATCTTTAACCCAAATAGGAGAAAACCACCTTTTCTCAAAAACCTTTTTACGCAAACAAATCTATAAATAAAAAAAATCATTTATAAAAAAATTTATAAAACCAAATAATCCAAGTTTCATCCAACATAGGCTAGAGAGTGAACTTTCTACCTCATACTCAAGTTACACATACCCACAATAGGATTCACCATCAATAGAAAAAACTCAAGGACAACAATGGAGGGACTAAAACTGATTCTCATATATTAGAAACAATTAAATAAGAAAATAAGTCAGTGGATAAGATAAAACAACCCATACCTAAAATATCTCGAACACCACACTACAACCAACATGAGGGTCATGCTCTAGAAGATGATCACATGATGGACCAAGAAATGAGCAAAAAAAATGTCCACATAGGGTTGATAAATCCAAAATTCAATTCCACACCATTATCATGAATAATGGAATGGAAGAATTGGAATGGCCTCTTACCAAGAATAAGTGAAGAAACCACCATAATTATTGAACATTGAATAGAGAAACATGAAAGGAGTAAATAACACCCACAATTATCTTGAAATCATCTATTGTTCAAGTCTATGAGGAAAAATTATATGAAATAAGGTCTTTAAGTGCTTCATTCTAAAAAACTATTGTATTGAATAATTTACAGCATAAACACCTTTTTTACAAAATAAATATCCCAAAACTCATATAAGATGAAAACCATGTTGCCCTAAGATATAATTTCTCTAAATCAATGATTTTACTGAGTAAAATTGGGTCTTATGATGTAAAAGGATTTTATGGAATAAAAAAATTATGGATTGAAATATTTTTATGTCGTAAACCATCTCATGACTGATGTCTAATGAAGGACTTACACCTTAATCCAAAACATACAATGTAAAAGTGTATAGTAAAAACTATTCACCCCATATTCTATAGAAACTCCCAAAAACAACTCCTAATACATTTAAACCCAAATAAACACCCTTTAACATCAAAAATAGCATACCATTTTATCTAAGATGTTACACTATCAATATTATATAACTCAATTTTATAAAAAATAATCAAACCATTATTACCTCATCCTTAAGAATATATTAAACTTAAGTGTTATTCATACCTCAGTCATGTGTTTTTAAAAAATTATACCAAAATTATAACCTTTTATTAAAATAAATTCTAAAGGTTATTCGCATTATTTAATACATATTTACAAACATGTAACGAACTACTAAGTAACAATCCTTAGATGTTCATATAACCCTCATGAATTTTAGAATATATAACAATGTCATCAATAAATATCCATCATTAATACAAATAGCTAAAAGTGTCAATATTTGATTTATATTAATATATTAACCTCACTACCATAGGTATGATAAGGAAAATCACTATTTTTAACCATAATATTCATATACTAAAATTCTCAACCATTTAATTATTCTCCCATATTCATATATAATACATAGTGGTTTCTAGATATGTACATTTCTCAACTTCATTTTTTATCATGTTTCAAAAAAATACTAAAACCCAAATGATTATAATAACCAATAAAATAATATTAAATGATCATTGAATATGAAAACACTATTCTAAAATACCTTCTATAATGACACATTCATTTCATACATTGATACTTTCATTTTAACTATGTCACGCATGGTTAATCCTCTAAATCTCTTGGGTCTACCTAGGTTACTTCAAGTTGTGTTCTATCATAATTATTAACATAATAAATTAAATTTATTAGGAAATAAGTCTTTTATAATGGTTTAAAAATATAAATTGATTTAAAAAATCATATCCATGAGAAATATCAAACTAGGTGTGCAGTTATCCCACTTTGTTGTGCACAAGGTAATGATTGAGGTATTACCCAATATGCCCTTTTAGGGTTTTTACACCTAAATAAATATTTTATACAGATTAAATCCACTTGTAATATCCATATAGAGGTATAATTTCTAGGAAAACAACACAATATCTACTTTACTAAATTTTCCGGATGTTATCTTGTACTTAGACATATATCATAGACTTAACCTTGGAGTTTTCACTAAAGTTATCTTATCATAATCCCTAGAATATTACTTCAAATGACCTAAATATTTATCTATACATTTTAAATTATAATCAACCTTTTATAAAATTTATAAATCTCGATTTATCCTCAATT
The DNA here is from genome assembly GCA_963277665.1 of Viscum album. Classification (NCBI taxonomy): domain Eukaryota; kingdom Viridiplantae; phylum Streptophyta; class Magnoliopsida; order Santalales; family Viscaceae; genus Viscum; species Viscum album. The sequence goes on along the minus strand of OY728151.1, from coordinate 391,690,625 downwards.
GATATCATCCTAATCATTAAAGTTATATATACACTACTCCAATTTCAACTATTACATCCCAAACCAAACTGTCTAGAAATATCTTGACTTAAAGAAAATATTTCATTATAATACGTTTCCAATATCTTATAGGTTTATAGTTTTATATAATTAGTAAAAAAACATTTAATAACAAAACTCATTACCTTTTAACTATGGAAATTTTTTCTATTATGATAGAAACAGATTAATCTATAACAAGTTTTCAACATCTTTAAAAAATTATTCATATAAGAAACTCTTCATGATATTACATGTTTTTATTGTCTTCATGACCTAGGGGTGAAAACATAAGAAAGGGGTGATCTCAGATTCTCAATAAGGGTAAATATAATAATTAAAAACCAAATAGCATAAGTGATCATAATATGAGCATATGGGTATAATCATGACACATAATAAAATTATAACAAAAAAATTGTGGATCATAAACCATGGCATAAGGCTTGTAATATCATAAAACATTAATAAAAAGAGTGTGGAAACACGAGACAATACACATGATCCAAATAGCATAATCATTGACATATGGATTGTAAATATAAAATTCCCTTGAAAATAGCATAACAAAGAACTTTGTTACAAACATAAGCATAGGGAAATTAAAAGATTATGAATAAAAAAATGTTCATGCTTCATGTTGTGAACAAAATAAATTCCCATGAATAATTTTGTGAATAAAAAAATCACACACTTCATGTTGTGAAAAAAATAAATTCCCACACTTCACATTTTAGATTAAATAAATTTCACAGTTCATGTTATAAATAAAAAAACATACACATTTCATAGTGTGAACAAAAAAATTCCACTCTTTGTCTTTTGAAAAAAAAAACATGCACATACATAACATCCTTTTTTCTTGAGGTTTAAATACTTAACCAATTACTTTTAGTGATATATAGTACCCCATCCATAAATCATATTTACTATATATATCTCACTTTAAAACAAACATTCATCGTATCATAAATAACACAAGGAAAAAGAATTAGTTTCTTAAACCTTTGAAAAACATCACGTAACAAGAAGTTAAGAAATTATAGGATATTAAAAAACTAATTTTACAAAATCAATAATATCATAATAACATATATAGGGTGATTAAAACATCACTTCATGAAAGATAAACCCAGGTTGGGAGGAAAAATTAAAAATAACAAAGATTTAACAAAACATTTTAAAACATTTTTATAAAATATTGAAGTATGAATTAATTTCAAAATATTTTTGTGAATGGAAAGATAAAACTTTTAAAAAAATTATAATAAAGAGTTAAAAATAATTTTTTTTTAAAAATATATATATGTTATCAAAAATAATGTACTGTAAGATAAAAAATATATTTTGAAAGGATAGAAACCCCTTTATTAAAATATTTAAGACCCGCATCGTAAAAAGTGTATGAAATTTTCATTTAGAGAAAGTGTAGAGTTAATTATGAGAATAAAAAAAATTCATATTATCTTTCATAAAAATATAGAATAATATTGGTGGGAAGGAAAATATGGACTTGAAACAAAGATCCAATTAAGAAATAAAGGTTTATTTTTAATAATGTTATAGTTTTACATGAGAGAAAAATCAAGTACGAAACTTTGAATAAAAATTAAAATTTCCCATATAAAGATAAAATAGAAAATCAAATATAATAGTAAATTAATTAATAAATATAATATATAAGGTTTAAGTTCAAAAGAAAGCACATAACTCAGAGAAAGAGATTTGAGTTACTAAAGTCCCTTATAGACAATATAATCCATGAATTAAGAAACTTCTGAAAAGGGGTTTATGTGTAAAAAATTTAAATACATATAAGTCAATATAAATTACCATATAATACAATAATATGGAATAATTAACCCAATTTATATGAAATGTGTTCTAAAATAACAATTATAACTCAATGAATGATAATTGAGTTAATAAAAACCTTAAAATGTAAGGATCATTTAAATAAAAATCTATTAAAAGATAGATATTTAAACTTAAATTATAATGAATAAAATTAATTTAATTATATAATATTTTAATTAGATAGTATATACAATACATAAAATAAATTAGGTGTATAATAAAAAACATGTCTCAAATATTGGAATTTGAGATGAAAAAACTTACTTTGGTCATGATTCGTTGTAAACTTACACAAAATTTCCATAATAATTAAATTAAGTATATTAATTTAATAACCAAGAACTTTATTCATAAATATATCCATTTATAATTTCTATTTAAACCAATTCTATATATATTTATTAGTTATTTTTTACATATTTTCCAACATCGGGTGTTTATAATTTTAATGGTTTATAGTATTTTTGTGGGAGCAGTGTCAGTATTCATTCTTCTCAAAAATTTATTCTTTAAAAACACATTAAATTTATTATAAGGTATTATTTATAATGATTTATTATTTTTAAATTTCCTTCTATCATTACTTTAATCTTTATCCAAGAAAATGAAATCGATAATGAGCATTTTTTTGGTGATTTTTAACCTACAAAAGGTCTTTTCTTAATTAATGAGTTATATATTTATTTATCATTTACAAAAAAAATATTTAATTATTATTTTAATATTTATAATATATTATACCAGTAATTAATTTTTCATAATTTTCCATTATATAATTTCATAGCATTGTTCAAGTAGGTTTTCAAACCGACCCAAACATGAATATATAATGATTAATGGGTGATAATGAGGTGATTAAGTTAAAATATCATAATACCAATGTCATAATGGTATAATTAATTGTTAATTATTGTGATATATCATTATTATAAATAAGTTGGAAAATAATTGATGGATACGAAACAATTTTTAGTATGAATAAATTATTGTCCCCGTAGTTCGCTTGTTTAAGACGGTTAATTTTATAACATTTGTTTACCATTAATATCATTAAGAGGATACTGAATTTATATTAAAATAACTATATAAATATCATAAAAAAAGTATTTATCCTTTAAATCCATACTTATATCCCTCCTTAAAAATATTTAATGAAAAACAAACTCATTTATTCATGGAGGCGGTAGTCAGCACACGCATGTGATACACGTTTTCATTTTATTTAATGGAAAAGGGAAATGGTGGATTATTATTGTAATATCAATATAACAGAATATAATAATACTAATTATAATTATTTTATTCATTTAATATGGTTTCATAAAATTTTGAAAATAAGTAGTGCACAAAGAATAAATAGAAAAGGTAAACATAAATTAGGAACATTTACCTCACTTCTTGAATTATCTCATTTGTAAAGGGGGTTAAGCCTTGTTGGGATAGAATTATGATAATAAAATAACATATTTAAGGTTTATAGGGATGTTTATGGTAGTTTTGGGTGGATTTTAGGTTGAAATTATGGGGTTTTTTGTGAGGATAAGTGAGGAGAGGATATTTCCTTTTACAAGTGAAAAGGGATGATGTTTTTATAAATACCTATAAGTTTTCAATAATGGGAAGTAACTATCAAGTAAAATGGATAAACATTTATAAATAATGGATATTATATGTTATAAGGTCAATAAATGCCTCAAAAACACATTACCACACCTCTTTTAAACATATTTGGGTTCTTTTACTCTTAAATTTTTACTTTTACAATTTTTTCTTTTATCATGGTAACTAGTTTTTACCTAAGGAAAAATGTCTTTTATGCCCTAAAATAAAATGGACCTTATTAAATAATTCATATCTATTGATTCAAAATTTTAAATACATTTTATTTTATTCAATTTCTAAATGTGATGATAATTAATTTTTAAATACTAAATGTACAATGTAATAATTTATTTTTTAAAATATAAATTATGTTTTAAAATGAAAAATATAGGTATCTAAATTAAAACCTCCAATTTTAATTTTATAAATTCAATTATAAAATAAATATTTGGTATTATAAAATGGTTTCATTAATTAAAATTTATACAAATATACTAATAAATTCTTAAAATTATAGTATTTTTAAAAAAAATATTTTGCACTATTCACGTACAAATAAATATTTTTAGAAAAATATATAAAAATAAACCTAGGATAATTTTGAATTTATAAATTAAAAATTCAATCTATTTTTATCAAATTAAAATTATTAAATTTATATATTTATTTATTTTAATAAAAATACAAAATATAAATAAAACTATTTTTATTCATAAATAACTTCTTAAACTTTAAGTGTATTTTATCTTATTTCATATAAATTTATAAATAATTTAATATTGATATAATTATTTAAAAAATATAAATAATATATATTATAACTAAAATTTTAAATTTGATCTATTTAATTTGTTAAAGAAATATACAGTACTTATTTTTTAAATGCTTCTTTCTGAGGCACGATAATAAGTAATTATTTTTTTGATTATTATATTTTTATTTACTGATGATTATATTATTCAGGTGATTTTAATATTACTTTTTTCTTTTCAGTTGGGTGTAGTGGTAGTTCCATGTTGCATATGAGATGAACTATTAAATATAGTATTAATTTAAAGGGTCAAAAATCTCAGTTTGTTAAAGGTTTTGGTAGAGAGGAATAATATTTTTTATTACCTACTTATATTTCCCTTTGTAGATAAATAGACCCACTTGATTTTATCCCTTTAAGATATTGAAAAGTCTTTATTGGCATAGATACATTTCTTTTCTTTTTTCATTCCTAAACCAAAGTGAAAATGATCATCGATGAGTATCTCCTCTTTATTTTCACTAGGAATTAACTTCCATAATAGAAGTATGAAAGGAAAATCAAAATAAAAATGGATTCTATAAAATTACATAAGGAGATAAAAATAACTTGGTTTACTTTCATTGGGAATTAGTAAAATATAGAGTAGTATATGAGTAGTTTCTTTGTATTTTCCAAAGGAACAACCTTGTTTAAGATTTGGAATGCACTGTATTAACCTAAGGAAGTGAAATAATTTAGAAGTGAATATAGGGATAGATAAATAATTAGAGGAGAGGGATAGATATAAATTAATCCCAATTATTAAATTATTTCCTAAATGATATTAAACCTTTAATAAAAATGATTCAATTTTACCCTTTTCTAAAAAAACAAGCAGATTTTCTACCGAGTACTCGATACAAGGCCACTAGGTATTGGGAGCTATGAAAAAAACCCATTGTTGTAACACTAGACACCACCAAGAGACTTTTACCCCTTTATTGGGTATCTGGTGTTATTGAAACACCTAAATCCAACTCCATTTCCTCCTCCATTCTTTAATTATCCTTCCGTCATTCTCAAAAATAAATTATCACTATATTAATACTTAATGATTGTAAAATTAAAGTAAAATAATAATAAGAAATATATGGGTAATTAAAAACTCTCCATCATTAATATTATCATCCTCAATAATCTCTAACTAGCCTCCCTAGTAACCACACTTAGCCACAGAAATTTCATTTCATCTTCCCACTCTAAGGATTCATCATGAAATCTCTCATATTGCAATAAAATTTTAACCAAAGGGAATATTATTTCATTATAATACCTTTATCATATTTATCAGTGATATAGATAGGTTTTCCTATTAGTAACCATCCACCTCTAACTCAATATCATCAAATTAAAACACATGTATCGAATTAGGTATGAACTTCCTCAGTTGTAAATCATGTAAATTATTCTGCATGGAACAAAACATAGGTTGAGAAAATATTCTATAAACTATTTATCTATTTCTCATTAAGACCTAAAATATTTTAAAAAAATTCAAATCCAAATTTCCCAACTTTACCAAAAATCGATGACCTGATTTGGTGGAAACTCAAAGGAATTCATGATCATTGGATCAAAATCACAAAGGTTGTATCCTTTTTATCAACATAGGAATTTAAGAGGATCTGAGTGGTGTTGAACCATTTCTGAATAATCTTCACCTACTATATCATATTTAAATGATACTAGTCCCAATAAAGTTTAATTTTATAATTTCAATCCAATGTAGAGGTTTAAAATAATTCATGTCGTCGAACGCCTCAAAAGCATCCATATGAATAGATGATCGATAAATGATGTTATAAGAAAAATATGTTAATGATAGTTGGTGCTCCCATGAGCCACCAAATTTTAGAATATAATTCAATAACTCTTTTTTCATTTTAAAATCATGTTCTAAATGACCATTGGTTTGGGTTTGATAAGTTGAACTAATTTTAACTTTAGTACTGATATCCTTTTGAAATAATTGATAGAATCTGTATATAAACCTAAAGTCATACTCTAAGAAAAGTCTAGTCTATACCCCATTAATATTTATAAATTTTTGAATATATATATTTCTAATCCTATTTTCAAAATATGATTCATGGATAGGTAGAAAATGAGTTTTCTAGACAAGATATCAATAATCACTTATACTATATCTAAACCCTTAGGAGATAAAGGTAATCTTGTCACAAATTTAATTATAATTTCATACCATTTAAATATATGTAATGTAAGTGTCAGGAAGAAACTGTAATGTCATTGGTGATTGATTTTCAACTGTTGAAAAGTGAAACACTTAGTGAAAAAAACTAGAAATGTCACACTTTATATTAGGCTACCAAATATACCTAAGGATATCATGATATTTATTTGAGATATTATGATGAATAGACCACCTAGATTATTGATATTCCCTCATCACTACCTCCCATATACTAGTAAGAACCACCAATATACCATTAATGTAGAGGAAATTATGAGAATATTGAAACTATCCTCGAAGGATATCCCTTCCATAAAGTGTTTCTCAAATAATGATATATTCATGGTCAAACATTTAAGAGTCCTTGATATGAAAAATGATGGATGATGAAAAATCAATTTGGTATATATGTAATCCACTTTTATCCTTATAAATATCTAAATGAAGTTTTGTCATTAAAGACTACTTTCTCCACTCCTCCTTTTTCACTTTCACTTTCTAAGGAATAATTTTTAAATTAAGCACATCAGTAAGAAAATTTCCCTTCCCAATTGCATAAAATTCTACAAAATAATATGATTTCAAGTATTCTACCTAATTATTATATATAAATTTAATATATCTCTATTAAAATATATATTAGGGTTTTTTTATACCATAAATCATTCACATAAAAGGTAGTGCCTCCAACACTATAACACATGATCTAAAACAATTGACAAAATATAATAAGCTAATACACATGGTCCTACATCAGAACACAACCTAAACCTACTAAATAGGCATAATGATAGAAATTAAACCCCTCACCTAGTTATGTTAATATTAATATATTAGTCATGTTCGTCATTATATTCAATTCTTGAAATATTTCTTCACACTAATTACACCACATAAACTTAACTCACTTCTTTGCTAAAGATATCTTGTGAACTATAATTCTTGAAAAATGATAATTAAAGTAGTGGTAATATCCTCTAAGCCTAAAAAACTTAAAATTTAAAAAACATTATTGGGAACTTTCCATGACATAACTACCTCCACCTTCTCATAATCAATTAAGATTCTAACTTCTGAAACCAAGGGTCTAATAAATTTAACTTCTCAAGTCTAGACAGAATATTTAAATATTTGAGTATAAAATTGATGCTCTTAAGGGGTCTCTAAAAAATTTTAATGATATTTTTCATGTTCATTATATGATTTGGAATAAAATTGGATATAATCTATAAAAACATTCATGAAATTATCAAGTAATTGATTAAATATTCTCTTTATTGAATTTATAAACACTAAATTATAATTTATAAACACAAAATTATAATTTATAAACCCAAATGGAATAACTAGATACTCATAATGTACATACAATGTTTGAAAAATAGTTTTTTAAACATCATTTATTATTACTCAGAGCTGGCGATACCCAAAGAATAAATCAATATTTGAAAAATAAAATGTACCCTTAAACCGGTCAAATAAATCATCAATAATATGCAATAGATAATGGTTATTGAATGTTACTTGATTCAAAATTTTATAGTATATAAAAAATCATATAATTCATTCATCATTATTTGCAAAATAAATAATTTATTTCCCTAAGGAGAAGTGGTCAATCTAAAGATCCATTCTCCTTGAGCTCCTTCAATTGAATTTTCAACTCTATTAACTTAGTTAGACCCATATGACATGGTGGAATGGAGATTTGTTTTTTTTAGATAAAACCTCTATAAATAATCCCACCTCTCACTTAAGTTTTTTCTATGAAAAATAATTAGGGAACATATAAGGGATATGGTTAACCACTTAAGGTTGAACTTTTAGTTTTTTAACCACTACTTCTCCAAGCACCATGATAGTTATCTCAAAAATGATATCCCATGTTTACACTTGATCTGGATATACACAACCAGAATATAATTACCACTCTTTGATAAATATATATTGAGTAATATTCAAACAAGTTAAAGACACCCACCTTTGATTATAATCAATGTGAACTTAGAACTAGGGTTAACCAATACATGCCAATGATAAAATCATAATAAATTATATGAATAATAGACAAATACTAGAAATGCATATATGAATCAACCATAATAACATAATATAAACATCTATTATTCATTTTTACCAGCTTTCCCATATGACAGTCGATGCATATTATCTTTGAAAACACATCTACATGAAAATACAGGATGGATTCGAGATGATTGTAAATAAAATAATGATACACCATTGTATCAAGTAATTCATAAGAAAGGTTAGATTATATTAGAATGGAACCTCATACCATAAAAGTTACATCTTTAGTATTTTTCATATACTTATCAAATACATATATTCAACTTATTCCCTTAAACTATCTCTCTAGAGCTAAGATTGGTCTAGAAAAATATACAGTTGATTGTTGACCTTGTCCATTATTCTGCCTTCTTAACAAGACCAACCAGTGGATGATAAACTATTGAATGTCAACTAAACTTAATAATTTAGGGTCTATTTTGATCTTTGGTTAATAATCTCTAATATATTCCTTCTATAAAATATTTTAATATTCCTAAACCAGTCACACATATGGAACTACTTCACTTTATAAGGGTATTATGTATTTGTGTTCTATAAATATATATTATGGTAATAAAGAAACAATGTTTTGTCTAGGTTAGGAGTAGAAGGAATTATTACACCTAGAGTAACTAGATAAGATCCAACCCTACTCATATCATCTTGATGTTACTTCCATCCACTACAAGATCCCGCACTTTTATTATGAACTGAAAGTGCACTATTCACTCCTAAAATTTCTTTATAAAATATTTTATATAGTGTTCACTTATTGAAAACATATGAAAATATAAATATGTTAGACATCCAACCTATGTCTATAATAGTTCTTGAAAACACTTCCCAACCCACCCATCTTTAGACTCCTTATATGAAATTATATAGGAAGAAAAATGAAAAAAACTAGTAAATCTAGTGTCATACTCTATAACTAAAAATTCCATATTTTTAAGACCAATAAATTCCAAAGATTTAACACAGTATATATTATTTAGATATAAATTTTCATTAAAAAAATATTAAAATACATTCCAGGTGAGACGACAATCCTTCTTAACCACAAAAATCGCATCCCACCATTGAAGGCTATCTTTTTAAGCATAAATATATCTAAGAGAACTCAAAATTTCTGTATAATTTCAATATTTTAAAATATATAATGTATATAATCAACCAAAACATTAGAATATATAATAGAAAAATTTCCCTATATGGTAAGTGGTGATGGAACTAAAATCCCTTAATAAGATCTGTAGTTATAGACTCCCATTATAGCACTACCTATTTGGAAACATGAAATAATTGATATAACCAATCAAGAAATTATGGTTAAATAGTAGTTCTAGTTGGAAGATAATTTTAATCAAATTATTCCCCCAAAAATGATTGTGGCTATATGCAGTTGTGTATTGTACATTTAAGTAGATATTATATAGTATTTTCATCCAATGATGGGAAACTAAAAGTTTATATTAAAACAAGAATAATATAGTAAAACCCCCACCCCCTCTATCACATTCATGATTTTATATTTAGGTATTATTATTTTTTATCTTGGAATTATCATTTCTACACTGCTTTTCCTCAGATTTTTTGGTGATAATAGATTTTTTTGACTGACAGAAGATGATTCATGGTTGGCGCATGGTTTGTAGAAATCCTATTCTAACCCAAAAGAGACAGTGCACCCCTAATAGTGGCACTATCCAGGCCGCATGGGCATGCGGATAATCATGCACCCAGAATAGTTTGTCTATTAGATGTGAATGGACATTCCCCCTTAAGAATTGTGCAACCTTTTTCCTCTTTGGATAGAGTAGGATGCATGGTTTTCGCTTGGTATGGAAAACAGTAAACCCTATATGAGTCATTAAAATGTGGAATTTACCATTTTTCCCTCCCCTATTTTAACCCAAACCCACCCATTTCCTCCCCCATTCAAGATTATCAACCCTATATTCCTATTCCTCTCCTCTTATCTCCCTTTTATCTCCAAATATTGGTTGTTTTGGGTGTGTATCCTTCAAGAAACTTCAAGTAATTTCCTTCATTCCTCTTCTTCTTTATTCTTCTTCATTCATTATTCCTTCTTTTTTGGGTTCTCATTTATCCTATGGATTGATTTAACTAAGGTGGGTTAAACCTTGTTTCTTGAGTTTAATATTTATTTTTATGGTATGATCTTTAATTTATAAGGTCTTCTTATGGTGAGATTATAGTTTTCCACTGTTTTATAGAAGTTTTCAAGCTTCAGGTAGGTGATTCCATGCTTTATAATAATTTTATGACTTTGGTATACTTTATTTTCTTTCTAAATAGCTACTTTGGACTGTGTGGGTGGTGAAAATGATGTTTTCAAATGTTTTAGGTGTGATTTTGGGTTTAACGGGGGATTTTCCTTTGGAAAATTGTGGTTTTCATGTAAATTTCATGGTTGGGTGTCTGTGTGTGTATTTGTATTGTTAGTTTAAATGACATGATAAATGATTTTATGATTGAAAATTGTGAATTTCACTGGGTGTTTATAATGTTGGAAAAGTGTGTGTGAAATAGGTGGATTATGTGACATGGGAAGATGAATTGAGCATAAATGGAATCCTAGGTGACAAATATGAAGACTAAAACAAGTATGCTAGTTAGATCGGTGGGTCAAAGGACTGGTTCTCTATTAAAGGATTGATTTTACAATACTAACTAAACATTTGATGATGATCAGAGACCACTAGAACTTTGGATGTGACTCCTTTTTAGTGGCACGTGCAAGAGGATGTGATGGGTTATGTTGTCTATACCATGTCACCAAGGTACAAGGTTCCTAGCTTCCCACTAATTCTAATTCCTTACATATCACATGTGTGCTCATATGATGTTATTATTACCATCTTCATATGGTGGTAATTACTTTTCACTCTAGATTTCATGCATGTTTTCATTAAAATTATTTCTTATGGAGTTTCCTTGAAATTTTTCCTTTCTTTTTATAAAAACTTTCATGTTGATTTGTCTTCTAATGTTAAATAAGGGAGTATCTTTGTGTGGTATCCTACTAAGAATTGGATCATACCCTACATACACCCTTGGGTGTATGTATACCTTGTCATATTTGAACTAGGTAAAGGCAATATTTGTTTGTGGTGATGATGGTGGATTTGATTCCTAGTGTTCCTCTCTTTGAAAGTTTTTATAGAGGTGGATTGAGGGTGTTGGAACTATTGTTGAATGGAGATATTGGAAGTGTATTTAGTTACCCTCTCCATATTTTTTATTTTGGTTTTTGTTAAAAAGTGTAAAATGTTTAAATCTTGTTATAGTGTTGATTTATGATAGTTGTATTTCTTTTGATCATGGTTATCGATTATATTATTATGAGTTTCTATTGTGGTTATTTTTAGATGTTTAGCATGGGAAAAATCATTCCCATATTTAATATTTCATGCCCATGCACTAGTTTCCAGCCTATGGGGATCAGGAGCACCCTTTAGGGAATATCATGGGATAGTTCGGGTGTCAGGTCGGATGGAACCCTAACATGGTTCATAAAAAAAAATTCAAAGAATGGTTTCACCCTTTATTTGGGTCATGTTATTTGGTAGATTCTTGATAGACTATAGCTAGGAATTTCTAGGCTTTAGGTTCTAATATCTAGTGGGGTTTCTGGCCAACACATCATGTGAAAGTGCTTGGGTCATCATGGGATGATGTAAATTGGTTTGACTCCACTTCTAGGTGAGACGTATAGGCTATAAACTATGAATGGGAACTAAGTGGGGGTGTAGTGGTCGGACATGTTATTGTTCTCATTTTGGTTTTTGTTTTTATTTATAAATATGTCTTAAATATTGGTGTAACTAGAATTTTCTAGATAGTTATTTTAATGATTTATTTTTATTTTATTTTTTTTAATGATGTATCGACATGCCTCCAAAAAGGCTTCTTGTGCAAACATAGGAAGAGGTTAGAGAGATTTCTCTCTCACCAATTGATTAGAGACTAGTGGAATCAGTGTTTTGGGATTTCCGTGTATTGGGTTTGGGAGTAGTCCCTCATCCTACTCAGGTTAGGAAAGTTGAACCAGGTCCAGGAAAGGAAAGGCTTAGGAGTTCCTTAATAATAAGCCTCCATATTTTTGGGGTAGCACTGATCCCCGAGAAGGTTAGGATTATATTGAGAAAATTGAAAGGATTTTTTGGATTCATGACACTCCTAAGGCAATCAAGGTGAAGTGTTCTTTGTTTATATTGTAAGGTCCTAGAAAGTGGTGGTGGGACTCAGTGGTTTAAGCCGGGAAGTATAAATAGATGGGTTGGAAAGATTTCAAGGTCATCTTTAAAGAGAATTATTTCCTGAAGAACATGGCCTTCACTAAAACCTAGGAGTTTTTGGATATCCATTTGGGGGTCAGACCATTTTGAAGTATGATAGATATTTTACTGAGCTTTCTATTTCCCACCTGAGGGAGTTTCTAATCAGTAGCTGAAGTCCCAGTGGTTTGAAATGGGTTTGTGTTCGAATATCTGATCTTAGGTCTTCCTTTTCAAGTTGAATATGTGTGCTGAGGTGGTTGATCATTCTTTAATGGTAGAGAAAGACCATCTCAGAAAGTCTAGGTTTTCTAGGGTAGCATCATTAGTGGGCCAAGATATTTATGGTTTGTCTAAAAAGAATAGAAAGAAAGATGACCAGGAAAAAAAGTGAGGTGGTAGCTCAGACTATCCTTCCCGGTCTCTTTTGTCTATAGATTCGGATGATGGATCAGTTTTGTCCCATCAATGTGGGAATTCAGGGAATATGGGACTAGCATGTCTATCCCCAGCTAGACCTTTCAATAGGTGTGGACATATGAAGAACGTGTATCTTTTTTGGAGATCCACATGCCCATATCAAGGTTGTACAAGTTCTGAAGCCTCCATAGATAATTCATCCTATTCATAACCATCCAGGATAGTGGGTTCTCATTTTGGTGGTCATGGTGGCAGTGATGGATCTTCTTTATGTTAAATTCATCTTAAGTTTGAGCCATAGGTTATTAGTCATCCTTAGGATTAAGCAGAGACAAGTCATGTTCATACTATGTATCAAGAACTAGTGGAATTAGAAATAGGATATTCAATAGTTCGTGGTACGATTCTTATTGCATCATTTATAACTATTGTTTTATTTTAAATAGGTTCCTCTATTTACTTTCTTTATTCCCATATTGTGTAGGTTTTTGAATTTACAACTGATATTAGGTCATATGAAAGGGATTTGGTGACTCCACTTTGCATGAAGAGGGAGAAGGGTTTTAGGTTCATGTCTTGTGTACTCACCATGTCAAAGGTTGAGCTGGAATGGGATTTTTTTTAGTTTTGGAAATAGAGCATTTTTATGTGATCCTCGGTATGTATTGGATGGTTCATTTTTAGGCTCACATTGATTTTTATCGGTGGTGAGTGAGTTTTGTGGATCCTTATAGAATCTATCAGGTATTACAAGGTGATTGGGATCCTCGGTCAGGATGTTTTGGACCTCTACTTCTAGAATTGGGCAACCTTGTTTTTCATTCCCCACAGATCATGTTGGAGGATGATGGTAGTGGTCCTCAGGGTGGATTACCTTCGATGGTAGATGAGTTTCTAGAGGTTTTTCCTGTTGAATTATCAGGTTTTCCTCAGGAGTGGGATGTGGATTTCACCATAAACATGGCACTAAGAATACAGTCGATATCTATTCCCTCATACCATATGGTCCCACCGAGTTAAGGGAATTAAAGATAGAATTTAATGATGTGGAAACCAAATGATTCATTCATTTTAGAATTTCACCATGGGTCTCCCCAGTTCTATTTTATAACAAGGCTGATAGATCTCTTTGGTTATGTATCGATTATTGGAAGTTGAATATGGTAATGATCAACGAAAAATAATAATTACCCTATATTTATGATCTTTTTTATCAGTTCAAGGGATAAAAGTGGTTGTCTAAGAATTATTTTCAATATGAGTATCACTAAGTTAAACTAATAGAGGTGTATGTTCTGAAAATATCCTTTTGAAGTAGGTATGGACACTTTGAGTATTTGGTTATACCATTCAGGTTAAAAAATTTACCAGTGGTATTAATTGATTTTATAAATAGGGTATTCCATCAGTATCTCGATTCCTTCATTGTTTTATTCATGGATGAAATCATGGTCTACTCTGGGAATGAGTAAGGGAATGAGAGGCACCTAAGGATTGTGTTGTGAACTCTTAGAGATCACTATATCTATGTTAATCTCTCTAAGTGTGACCTCTAGATCAAAGAGGTGGTGTTTTTTGGCCATGTGATCTTAGAGTGTAGCATTTCGGTGGACCTCGAGAAGATTGTGGCTATGATTTCATGGGAGAAACCGAAGATTTTTTTAAAAAAATAGATGCTTTTTGGACCAGGTAGGGTATTAGAGATGGTTTTTTTATTACTTCTCTCATCTTTATTTTTCCCATGAATGTGCTTACCCATAAAGGGGTAAAGATTGAGTCAAACATATAATATCAATCATATTTTGAAGAGCTTAATCAGTGGTTGACCATAGCCCTTATTTTGATCTTGATCGAATCTAGAAAGGGATATGTGGTCTACTTTGATTCTTCAGGTATGGGTCTTGGGTGTGTGTTGATAGAAGATAACCACGTAGTGGAATATGGTTCTCTCCATCTCTGATTATATGAGAAGAACTACCCAATGCACAACCTGGAATTAGCGGTAGTGATTCATTCCTTTAAGACAAGGAATAATTACCTCTTTAGGTAGAAATTTATTGTGAACTAAAATCATAAGAGCTTGGATTACATTTTCTCTTAGAAGAATATAAATATGGGATAGCATCATTGGTTTGAGTACCTCCAGGGGTTCGATTTTGAAATTATATATACCCCGGGAAAAGTTAATGTGGTGATAGATAATTTGAGTAGTAAAATGTCAGTTCATATAGTGGAAGACTTCGATGATGAATGTTCCTTGATGGGTATTTTTTACAGATGCATCTGAAGGACAAGGAGCATAGTAGATGTGTGTTCTTGGCTAGTCTTTAGTTGAAAGCCACCCTCTTATAGTTTATTCAGTAATAAAATCTTAGTTATGAGTTGTTACAGCACTCTATATAGTTTCTAAATAGTGGGGAGGTTCCCAATGAGTGGTCTTTTTTATTTGATATAATTATTTTCTTCAAGGGATGTGTGGTGTTGTCATTGTAACTACAAAAGGTGGTGATGACAGATATCCACCTTCCTCAGTTTTTCATTAATCTCATAAACACCAACATGTTTTATGATGTGTGTTTTCAGTTTTGGTGGATGGTAATGAGGTGGTATCTCACTGAATTTGTATCTCGATGTTACACATTCCATCAGGTTAAATCAAAGCATGAAATTCCCTATGGTTTACTTTATCCATTATCAATTCCTTCCTAGAAGGATAAAAAGGTCACCATGTATTTCATTATTGTATTATCTTGTACAACCCAGGGAAGGAATCCAATTTGGGTGGTGATTGACTATATAATAAAATCATCCCATTTAATTCCAATTAAGGACTAAACCAAAGTGGAAGAATTGGGTTGGTTGTACATTCAAGAGATAGTGAGGATTCATGGTGTGTTATCAGCAATAATTTTAGATAGGGACCCCCAATTTACCACTATATTTTTGGAAAGCCTTCATAAGGCAATGGGATCGCAGGTGAAATTGAGCACGGCATACCATCCAATAATGGATGGTCAGATAGAGCAGGTGGATCAAATTTTGGAAGATATTATTTGAGCATGTGTGTTGGATTTTAGAGGCTCATGGGATAGCCATTTTGGGTTGGTGAAATTCTCATATAACTATAATTAACAATCCTCAATAAGAATAGATCCCTTCAAAGCACTTTATGGTTGGTTGTGTTAATCGCCTTTGTGCTAGACAGAAGTGGGTGAGACTTCCTTATTGAGACAAATCCTTGTGAATTAGACATCTAACAAGGTTTGATTGATCAGGTAGAATTTTTTGATAGCACGTAGTTTCCATAAGTATTACACTGACCAATAGTTCCAAGCCTTTTACTTTTTAGTGGTTAACCATGTGCTTCTAAAAGTGGCCCCTCATTTAAGACACAATCATCTTGGTAAGCAATGGAAGCTAATGTAAATGTATGTTAGACCTTTTGATATTACCAAGAGAGTTGGTAAGGTGTTATACTGGTTAGATTTTCCATCTCAGTTGACATCAATCTATGATGTGTTCCATATCTCACAATAGAAAAATTATTATCTAGATTCATCCCATGCGTTAAATGGGGAAGAGTTTGTGCTAGAACCTGATCTATCTATTTTTGAGAAACCTATATGGATTATGAATTCCTAAGAGAAATTTATTCATGGGAAGTCCATACCATTTGTTTGGGTTCTTTGGTAGCCTGGAAATGATGAACATGAGACATGGGAAAAAAAATTGGGTTGAGGAGAGCAGTATCATTTTTTTTTCTCTTACCAGATTTCGAGTTGACTTTTAGAGGGTGGAAATTTTTCATCGTGTAGAGAATTTTCTAATCTTGTATTTTATTTTTAATTTTTTTTATTTTTTATTATGGTCTTATAATTTGTTTTTTGGCTTTTACCAGGAGTTTGTTTTTTTGAAAATAGAGTTTTTTTTACAAAAAATAGGTGGTGCATGTTCGGAGCATGGTTAGTAGAAACCATGATCTAATATAGAAGAGATGGTGTACCCTAGATAGTGTTACTATCAAGGCCACAGATCCTTCTTCATGTGTATGCGACTAAATGTGCACCCAGAATAGTAGGTCTATATGAGGTGAAAAGTCAACCACATGGGCATGAACCCCCCCCCCCCATGAAACTTGAATCCTCATTACCATTTAGACAGAGGGGGTTCATGGTTTCTACACTGTTTGCAAAACCATGGGGCTAAACCATGTGTCCTTTCCAGGTCTTTAAAAATGTGGAATTTTCTATTTGTCCCTTACCTAATTTTAACCCAAATCCACACATTTCCACCCCCATTTGGGATTATAATCCCTAAGAGCCTCCCTGTATCCTCTTGGATCCCTTGGATCTCCAAATCATGGGTGGTTTTAGTGTGGATCCTTTAAGTAACATTATGTAATTTCCTTTATTCCTCTTCTTCTTTATTCTTTTTGGTTCCTTATTCCTTCTTCTTTGATTTCTCATTTATCCAGTGGGTAGGTTTCTTAAAGGTGGGTTGAACCTAGGTTCTTGAGTTTAATATTGATATTTATGGTATGATTTTTATGTTATAGGTTCTTCTTTTGGTTCGTTTGTGGTTTTCCACTGGTTTAAATAACATTCCAAGCTTGAGGTAGGTGATTCCATGATTTAGCATTATTATATGACTTTGTTATTCTTTCCTTTCTTTATAAATGTTTTTTTATATTTTGTGGGAGGTGAGAATGATATTTTTAAAGGTATCAGGGGTGAATTTGGGTTAAAAGGGGTTTTACTTATGTAAAATGGTGGTTTTCCTTTGGTGTTTCTAATATTTGAAAAGTGTGTGCACAAGAGGTCGTTTATGTGTGATGGGAAGAGTAATTGAGAACAATATTAATCCTAGGTGACTAGATGGGTAGACTAGGACTATTACACTAGTCAAATCGGTGGGTCCAATGCTTGGTTCCCTCTAGTAGGATTTATGCTACAACACTAACTAAACATTTTTTGATGATTGGATACTACTAAAACTTTGTATGTGATTCCCCTCTAATAAGTCATTCATAAGAATGTTATGGGTTATGGTTTCTATAACATGTCAAAAAGTTATGAGGTTACTAGGGTCAAACTATTTATAGTTCCTTAGGTATCATCCATGGAGATAATATGGTTTTATTCCTACCATCAGCATATAGTGTCCTTTAATTTTCACTCTATATTTCAAGCATGTTTTCTTGAAAATGTTTTCCTAAGGCGTTTCCTTAAAATTTTTCCTTTTTTTATAAAACATTGCATGTGGATTTGTCTTCTAATGTTATATCATGTAATATATTTGGGTGGTATCCTATTTGGAATTTGATCACACACTACACACACCCTTGTGTCTATGTAGACCTTATTTTTTTTTACCCAAGTAAAGGGAAGATGTTCTGTAGTGGTGATGGTGGATTCAATTCCTAATGATCCTCTCTTTGTAAGTGTTGGTGGAGGTGTCTTGAGGGTGTTGGACCTCATTTTTCATGTATTTTTTCTAATGTAGTTATATTCCCTTCCCATGTTTGATAATTTGGTTTTTGTTTGAAAGTGTAAAAGGTTTTACTCTTATTATAGTGTTTATTTGTCATAGTTTTATTTCTGTTGATCTTGGTTATCAATTATATTGTGATGAGTTTATCTTATGTTTATTTATGGATATTTCTCAAGGGAAAAATCATTCCCAAATTTAATTATTGATGTGAAGTCACTAGTAGCCAGCACATGGGGATCGATAATTCCCTTCGGGGTATGTCACGGGTCGGGTCAGGTGTCAGGTCAGATGGAACCACAACTTGGTTCGTGACACCCTCTCTAATTCCGTCAATTTTATAAAGTCATTTCATGACTGTAACATAGTTTAGAAACTTTTAAAACAAATTTTAAACATAATATTGAAAGGGTTAGCTAATAATAGTAACAATAGAAAATCTGTGAAGAAAATGAATCATTTTAATAATTTGTATTAACCAAATCATTACTTATAAATTAACAAATAATCACTATTTATTTATTATTTATGTTTTATTTAATAGTAATACACAATTTATTCCAATAATAAATTAAAAAAACATAGTAAATCACATAATATTTCATTATATCTTACATGTGAATACCTATAAACACTTATTCATGATGCATGAGACTCTAAGAAATAAGACTAAATCGGTAATAAAATCAAATAAAACATGGGTCACCCCAAGTAACTCAATATTCTCCTATAATTATAATATAATGGTTTATTTATGTCTTATTTCCTAAGTTTTTACAGTCTTATCTCTTGGATACTATCAATCCCACTAGACCTTGAATGCTTTGATACTATTTTATAACTACCTTGACCCAAATACCAAAATAATAACTAAATTAAGTCACTAAAACACCTCAAGAACATGTCCCAATCACTAAAGGCTATAATAAAAGTTGATGGATAATAACTATAACTAATTTTCAAATGGTTTCTCTCTCTTTAAATTGAACTAATTCATTAGGGTAACATTCCAAAAATACTTTATGAACTTCAAAAGTGTAGAACCTATTGAAAAATAGAAAAAATTTATTCCATCGGAGGAAATGTGACATCCAAGGTTTGATAGATAATTCCTTATTTAAATTTTAGTGATTTTTTCATAGAAATGTTTAGTTTTTGGGTGAGTATGAGAACTACATGATTTATTGAACAAACCCTAGGATTGAGTAGCAGGATCATTAAAGAAATATATATGAGTTATGGAGAAGTTTAAGGATACTCAATATTTTTATAGACCATTCATAAAGACTATGAATTCTGGGTTTGTTGGGTAGGTGTACCTACACTATTAGTGCATAGTCTTGAGAATCGTGCACATTAACCATGTAGATAGATTCAGGATATTTAATTTGTTTTCTAAAATACCAATTAGGCTAACATAAACACCATTATATAACTAAACTCATTCATGGACGATATTAGGTAATCTTGAGAGAAAACATAGTTATTATCTATCTATAAAAAATTCCTCTCTCACTAGGATTAAACAAATCAACATTAAGATGAACCATATTTTCTATACATGTTGTTTAACATAATTACTTTAAAAATATTGCATTAATAACTTTCAAGGATATTTTTGAGGTTTAGTGTCTTTGAAACTAGGTATATAATAAATGATATATAGATATAACTTAAGAATATAAACATTGTTTAATCCTTTTGAAAGACTCATTTATTATTACATCACAGGTCACCTCACTATAAATGATTTCCTAGGGACATAAATCAAAAATAAAGGGTTAGTATAAAGACCAATAAGGGAAAAACAATGGAATGGAATGTAAGTGATCATCATAGATAATATAAGTTATTACATAAGATCATAATCATGAGTATATGAGACATAACATTAAAATGTGGCTATAAAATAAAAATGATATATTCATAGGCATATCACTAAGGTGTCATAAAACATATTACATAGGTTTTTCACAAAGGTATCATGAAACATTAACAATATTTCATTACAAGGCATCATAAACATGTCATATATAGAGATTAATTATTTACCCAATGCATTGGACCACTATCAGGGTGCACCATTCATATTTCTAACATTATGTGTTCCACATAGATTGTATATCATAAAAAATCACTTCATAATTTTATCCCATTAGTAGAGAAAATAGGTTTCATACATGGATGTCCCCAATAAAAGAATTATAGTTATATCTATATAAATACCCTTCAATTAAAGTAGGGTTGGGTATTTATAATAAAATGGTATGGAATATAAAATCAAAGTATGAATTCAATAGCATAACGGGTATACATAATAGATATGGAATGGGATTAAAGAGAGAGAATAGTAGTATCTAATTAATAGGGAATCAATAGACAGTAAAAGGAATGATTATAAACTCATGGGAATATAATCAATTGTAAATTAAAACGTATATTTTAATGGAGGTATGTGAATGTAGAAGATGAAAGAGTAAGATAACCCTTACCTTTCAAGGTGTCTTCTTAATGCTTGAGAAGATCTCCATTGGAATGAAAATGAATTGAATAATCGGTGTGTATTTATATAAAATGATGGGGGATTATTTATTAATTTCTAAAAATTGGCCTTGGATATCTAGGTTGTCAAACAATTTGCCTTCCCATGGTTTTAGACCATGGTTTTAGACATGTAGGGACTATTTTTTAGTGTTTTAAAGTTTAAAACAAAACTCCTTGAAATAATATTGTTTTGGAAGTGGAAGAGATTTTTATTCATAACAATTTTTTTAAATATTAAAATATACTTTAGGTTTTGGAAGATCCTTTATAGGTTCATAGAATTAATTTTATCACATTAAAAACATTATTTTAATGGGAAAACCCATTTTTTCATGATCAAGAATTTATAATATTTATTACATCATTTTTTTAATTCATTACATCATAATACTTACAATATATTTATACCATGTTTTTTATTTTTACCCAAAAAATAGAATAACTAATAAAATTATAAAAAACAACCATTGACTAATTTTAACATGATTATTTCAAAAATACATCCATTTTATCTTAAAATTTTAAATGTGGTAAATCTATTTTTCAAATAAAATACTTATTATTGAAATATTCTAATTCTTATCACACAATCAAATTTATAACCCATATAAAAACTATATTTGATTTCATAAATATATTTTATTTCTTATATATGAATAAAAAATTTGTTTAAAACATTTTTATAAAAATATAATTTTATTTCAAATTTCAGAATTTATCATAAAAATTTATTTTAATGAAAATTATACATAAATACTTTCCAAAAATACATTTATCATTTTTTGTATTAAAAATATATCCTATCGTATTCATACCCTAATCATATGAATTTTATCTTTTATATAAGTGTGATACACTAAGTAAATATGGGGGATTAGTATAACAACAATTTCATTTCTATAAGAATTTACACCCCGATACTACTTAAGGACTAGATACATAACCCCTTATCACACCAACATAATCCCTAGTGGTGAGGTGTGAAATTATGGTATATTCAATGGGTGATTTAACTAAAATTGATATGGTGGAGATATTAATTGAATTGAACTTCTCTTATTCGATTCATCTTGAGCCTCACTTTATAGCAACCCTAGCCTTTTACATTTAACATTACATGTTTTTAAGCATAATTATACATCAGAGTACAATCCAAGGATCATAAAGTATAGTGTCTTGGAAGACTAAGTAAATAATCAAACATTATAAAAACAACTTTTTATTTAATATCCATAATGATCTTTTGTATTCCATTGTGCTCATAAATCTGCATATGATAAACTGGGGATAACATGAACAAAGGGATGATCTGAAAGCCTAGTAAGGAAATAACCATAAGAACAAAGCATTAGGACATGAGATATAAGGCATGGCATGATGATATAAAAAGGAATGTAACATGTGTAATAATAATATATAAACATGGAATCATGTAAATATGGGTCATAATAATGTTTCAACAACATAAAACACGTCTTTATAATGAGCCAAGGATAACTGCCAACACCGTTACACATGGTAGCAGAAGCCAAGGCTAACCACCAAGACCGTCACACATGGTAGCACAAGCCAAGGCTAACCACCAAGACCGTTGCACATAATGTCTCATGAGACTCAAAATTACACAATGCATTGGAGTGTTATCAGGGTGAACCCATATTAACTTTCATTAATATTTTTCTCACATAAATAATCACACATAATCAATAAACATAAGGGTTACCCATGGAATGAATTGGGTACCACCATCATGTCATAAAGCATAAAAAATGGTCGTACCATAAAAGTGTCCATGAAATAAAGGAATTAAAATATACATGGACATTCATAATTGAAAATAGGAATGTATCATTTTATGTTTTTTTAAGTATAAGTGACCACATGTAAGAAAATTATTTAATAAATTTTTTGCATTGGAACATTTTATTGCGGTTTTAAGGAAAATACTATAGAGCCATTAAAATAGATAAGAGAACAATCGTTTTTTTAAAACCAGAAGTGAAAAAAGAAGTTTTTCATAATAAAAATGATGATTTTATAAAGACAATTGTCGGTTAAAATTGAAGATAAAGTGTGCTTGAAATTGGGTAAGAATTTAGGAGGTTCCCTCAAAACAGGTTTGCTTATTGGGAAGTATTGAGGTGGTAATCACTTAAAAACATGTATATCCCTAAAAGATAATGATGAAAGGGTATTGATAAATGAATTTGGTAAATTTAAATATAATTTATAAGATTAACATAAAAAGATAAGACAATATCATTTTGGTAAAAGGAAGATAAGGCAACCTAAAAGAACAAAGGAGGTTCAAGTAGAATCCCTTACGGATTATCAGTATGGAATCAGGTGAACTTAAGAGGGATTAATGAGAGATAAAGGGGTTTTATCATCACTTATACATAATTATGGAAGTATGGGGAAGGTGTGAAATTTTACCCCATCATTAGTTATTACACAAAAATTGGCATAACATAGAGGACATTATTGAATAAAAGTGAAATAGTGAGGATCCCTTACCATAAGATCGATGGTGTTCTCCACTTAATCTTAATGACTTGAATAATAAAATTAGTTTCATTAATTAAAAATTAAAGAACCTATTCTTTAAGTAAAATATTCATTATAACAATTTTAATTTTATTCATATCCTTTTTTGATGGGTTAAGTGGTTCAATTTCATTGTTCGGGTCCGTTTGTTTTCATGGTTTTTACTATCACTTTACTTATTTTCATGAATAGATAATCATGTAAAATGGGAATGGTTTTCCAGAATTCGAGTTATATTTTAATATTTAACATCCATAATTTTACATGGTTGTAATTTTAATTTTTTTTAATTGGATTTAAGGTTAATCATTATATAAAACATTGATGATAAACAATTGGATTAATTTGGAAATTTTGTTCATAATTAACGTGTTTTGTATTATTATTTTGAATTATGTGTGAAAAAGGATTATAGAACATATATTATACAAAAAATATATATTATGGTCTGGTTCAACCATGAAAATGGTTTCATGAATAGAATTGAAGATGGTAACAGAAATTGAAAACCCATCATCCTTAAATGTGGTAAATTAACTCATCTTAGATGGTGTCTTTAATGCTAAAATAAAATAAGGGTAAAGGAGAGATGATAATAAAATATTCCATTATCATAATAAAATTCCATTGCATGTAAGTTACTAGAGTTTTCATAACATTTTTATGAGGAGAGGTAAGGATTGAAAAGAAAACAAATGAACATGAAAAGAAAGTAAAAGAATTTAAAAGAGGAATTTACCTCTTGAATCAATCTTACTTGAGAGCCTCTTAAGGGGAGAGGATTTGTTATTTTGAAGAGACTAAGTGTAAAAAAACATGATTTTATGAGATAACTTATTTGATGTCTTGTGTTGTACACTACACCAAGATTATCTTGCGCTATATGCAATACTGTATTAGCGTATAGTATACAAAAAACTATTCTTGGCTTGTATTTCCAAAAATTTCAAGTTCTTTTGATAGAATTAATTTCACACAACACTGAGTATAGATTTTTTTCAATTTATAAATTAAATGAGTTTAAATTGTGTTATGCTTAACCCCAAATGTATCTTTCACTACACGCAACACTGACATGTCTTGCGTTACACGCAAGAGGGACCTTCCTCGATAGCTTTCGTAGTACGCAATACCAAGTTTCACTAAATAATGAATATTATTAAAATATTATATAAAATATCTATTATGAAAATTATTAACCACGTTTTTAATTTTATATAACATTATCATTCATCTTACACATTATATGAGAACAAAATCAATTTTTCGGATAAAAGAAATGTTTTTCAAAAAATGCAGTTTTACCACCTTTTGATGGCGCACCCATATTAAATATAGTTTTTGACACTTTTATAAGTTATTTTTGAAAATATAAACTTATTTAGAATTGGAACATAAAAATGTACATTGGATAAATTATTAATATTTTTTGATAACTTTCATATTTTGATGAATAGTGAAAATATGTAAAATTTTAATTAAAAACAACTTTTTTCATCGAAATAATTTATATGGTTAAAATATATTATATAATTATTTTAAAGTATAAATAGAATATATTTTAATAGTTTAAGAAAATTTAATTCATTGTCATTAATTTTACATTTAATTCATATGTAAAAACATTTCAATCTTTTGCAATGTTTAAAACGAAAACTAGATTTTTTATAATGGGATTAATTTTAAATTAATTAATGCAAATTCTATGTTTTGAATTTAGAAAAATTGATTCCATATTTTCAATATGATTTTTCAAATTTCGTAAATAGGTACCTTTTATTTTTGGACATTATGAATAGAAACTTCAGTAATTATTTTATTTACCATGGTTAAAGAGTAAATCAGGTAAATAAGGGTAAAAAATAATGTTATAATAATATTAAATTACCCAAACACATTTCCTAATCTTATTGGATGAGATATTTTATACCATGTTCATCCTTGGGTTGATTTTGGGACCCCATGGATTCACTTGGATGTGAAAATGATAATTTAGAAGAATTAATTTAAAGTAAATATAATTATAACCTAAACATATAACTTTTACTAAATCAAATATAATATAGGATTATATAAATGATCTCTATGTATATAAAAATTCATTATAAATCTAAAATAAATTCATGCATAATGGTATTTTATTTATAATTTTTAAACATTAGATAAATATATTTATTTATGACACAATTGTTATGTAGTGATTACTTCAGTAATGAAAGATTCAAATAAATGAGTTTATAAATATTTAAATAAATTTAATTTGAACATTTTTATGTCATCCATGAATTTTTTGGATAACATTAACATATAAAAGATGTTTTAATGTCTCTTTTTCGAAGTAATAATGTTGCGATGAATTTAAAAAAAAATTCATGTATGAATAGTATCAAAAATTGACATAATTCATAACTTAAAACATAAAATAGTTTATTAAATGATATTAAATTCCTAAAAATATAATATTCGTCCAAATGGTTAATATAAGTCCAAATAAGTCATTAAAAACTTTTTTTTTCTATTCACATGATACGGTAATTACAATAACCAAAAATTTGTAAATAACATGATATCATGGTAAGATTAAAAAGGGTAAAATAAGGGTAAAACCCAAAAGATAAAGATAAAAAATATTAAAAACTTGTTAAAAAATATTGGATAATGGGTATTAGAATAAAAATAATCATATATTATAATTAAATAAGTTTTAGACCATTTTAAATCAAAATTTAATTTATAATAAATTAATATTTTGGAACATTCCTAAAGTGCCCCTCTCCTCTCTTATAAAAGGGCACCTCCTCCCTCTAATCTTCACTCAATTTTGAGCCTTCAAGCTTATAAAAACCCTACTCATTTCTCTTCTAAACTGCCCTAGTTACATTATAGAGGTTCTGATTTTCTCAAAAGACCAACTCTAGTGCCCTATGAGGAAATTTAAAAGAGGCACGTCGAGGAAGATGTAATCTCTTCAACTGATTCATTCGAATTTATTTCTTCTTATACTTCCTCTTATTTAGTAATTTCATTATAAATTAATACCATAGATATCAATAATATACTGATATGTTATTATAAATATGAAGTAACCCAATTTCACCTTCTATCCATCCTATGAAAAATGAAATCATGGCGCCTGCGTATGTACGGATTACCACCTCCACATCGTGGTGTAATCTGTTTTTCACAACCACCTTACTTGGATGGGTATAATGGTTTAAATAATAAATATATATGATTATTATAACATGATACTAATTATAAGATATTATACACCATCCAATTCAATACTATTCAATAAATATGGGAACGATATCATCATTAGTGTGTACGTACAGCTTACCGTCTCCACGACGCGATGAGATTCATTCTCCATGTTAACCATTCAAAAATGATCATAAATTATATATAATAAATAATAATTAAATATATTACATAATAATTCTAATGGATTAATGTATATATATATATATGTCATTTACTTACTTCCATTCAATTTTATAAGGAAATGAAAACAACATTCAGGTGTACGTACGACCAACCATCTCCATGAATGGTGTATTCCATTCCATTTATTGATCTATTATATATATTTATATACTGAATATATATGATATATAACTCATGTGTTACATTCTAGAAATAATTAAATCAGTATCTAAGTAATCATACGAAAAATAACAAGTCCAAAAACGTACGATAAATGAAGCAATTATTATGAAAAACGTTGCATTAACATGGAATTGATAAGAAAAGGGGAAATATAAAGTCACAATTGAATAATATATATTATTATGGTTCTGTTACAAGTTAATAATATTTTTAAACCCACTATACAGTAGTTTCAAACACATATAAAAGAAATTAGACCAAAGGTAAGAGATAATTTTTCAATCTCATTTTTTTCTGAGATTGTTTATACGTAAGTATTTTCTGGGGATATATTTATCATCTATGTACATGTTTTATAAAAATTTTTTCATAAAATGTTTAATATTCTTCTATATATTTTGAAAGTCATTTTTAACCATTTTTTAATTATACTACATGGAATGGAATGAATCTTTCTTTTGTTTACCATATGAGGTACTTTTTGACTTTTTCAGTAAAAGTATGAGGAAAATGTTTTTAAAAATTATATGGAATGAATGTACTTTTACATATTCTTAACTCCTTATTTCCATGAATATTCCTCGACAATATTTAAATTTTATTTTCAACTAAATTCATTTCTTTTAATATGGCACGTAATTTTGAGAAAAGAAAACGTTATTAAAGAAGAAAGGATACTTTCCTCAGGAATTAAGTTCAAGTGTCTTATAAAAATTATTTTTCATCTAAGATAACATAGGGTTATGTTTCTATACCTATTATTACTTTTATTTGATTAAGTTTATTATAGAATTATTTTTATAAATCCCATTTATCTTATATGGATTATGTTATAATGGCATGATGTTTAAGAGTCCCATTTTATTTCATGGGTTATGCTATGCTGAATGATTTATGTTTTTGTGGAACATGTAAGAATGATTTTATTATGATATGGGTGGGACCCATATCTACCTCTAGTGAATTGGGTAAATATTTATATCTTATGAGATATACATGGTTATAACGGCAAGTAAATCCGCTTCAGTTATACAGGGATGGAAGGACAAGTAAACTCATTTCAGTAATGGACTTAGTCCACTATGATGGTATTGGCAGCAATTCCTTGGCTACTATAGAAAACATATTATGTTATTATTAGTTTTCCACAACTACATGTTTTATAAAAATGTTATTCTATCATGGTTAGTGTTCCTTTAAGATCTATTCCTTAGGTACTGCCAATATTTATTTCATGACTCAATAATTTGAAGTTTAAACTTTATGTTCATATTTTTACGTTTAAATGTATATGGTTTGTTTAATTTTATCCATGTTTACCCTTACTGATAATTTTTGATCATACATTTTATGTTTTATTTTTCCCAGGATATAAATAAAATTTTTAGGTAGGAAAACAAAAGGGGGATATCTTTATGGGACATGTTGAAGATCTTTCTCCATGATTAGAAGATTATGTTCTGAGTTTCCAAAGACACTAAAATAATATGATATTTGGGAATCTATTTTTTTCATATATTAAGTATTCCACAAAAGTAATGTAATTTCCAATTATGTCAATCTTTGGTCTCTACAGTTGGTATTAGAGAGAAGTTTTAATTAACCATTGGAAACTAGGATATGAAAACTTTTGTGATATCCCTAGAGATATTTATGAGGTATATCTTGGGATGTCCCTAAGGTTAAGTATAAGTATAGGATACAGTCCTAAAATTATATTAATGATCATGAATAACCTATAATTAAACCTAAGATGTTAGAAATTGAAGGTACTCTTCCTTGACTATGTTGTTTTCCTAGTACGATTTTTGCCTCTCATACTATTCTTTTAGGGTTTTAGACGATGGATGGAACCCGAAGGAAATGTGTTAATGATCAATGCACTAGGAAATGCAATGATTTTCCTCCTGAACAACCAACTTTTATGGGAGGTGGAATGAAAAATCTTATTGATATACTTACACAAGCTATTAATATTTTTGGACTCCCAAATGAGCAGAGAAGGGAACATCATTCTATTGAGTCCTTCATGAGGAAACATCCACCTTATTTTAGTGGGACTTCTGATCCATTTGTTTTTTAACAATGGATCATTACCATTGAAAATATATTTTCCATCCTTAATTTTTCAGAACATGAAAATTTCATTTTGGCTATCTATCATTTAGAAGGTGAAGCAGACCAGTGGTGTACTCTAATTAAGAATACAAGTCAGCAAGATGAAATTGAATCCATTGAATGGGATGAGTTCAATAACTTATTTTTTAATAAGTAATTCCCATGTATTCTTCAAGAAAATATGGAAAAGGAGTTTCATGAGCTTAATCAAAAGGATTATGAATATGTTGGTACATACGAGGTGAATTTTACAAGACTAGCAAGGTATGCTTCTGGATTTATCATCCAACCTGAAAGTAAAGTTGAGTTATTCTTCAGTGGCTTAAAACAAAGTCTTCAAAGGGCATTAACTATAAGAGACTTCAGTATCTATAAAGAGATTTTGCATTTTTCTATCAAGGTAGAACTGGAAGTTGGTGTTACACATCCATCTCATGATTTTGACAAGAAACAAAAGATGGATTTCAAGGGAAAATCTCAAAACAATGGTAAAAAGAAGATAAATTTTTCCTTATTCTCAATGTGTTGAAAGAATCATGGTGGGGATTGTATTAAAGGGACTAGAAAATGTTTCAAGTGTGGAAAAGAAGTTTATCAATAAGTTGAGTACCGAAGTAATGGGAAAAATGTTTCTAATGATGTGAATGAAGAAAAGACTACAGAGAATGCACCAACAACCCTTAAATGCTATAAGTGTGAGGAAATGGGGAATTATGCTAACCAATGACCTAATACAAGGGTTAATTATGATCTACATAAACAACCTTTTATGAAAAAATATAAAGGGAAGTCGTATGTGATCACTATTAGTGATGTTGAGTATGACAACGAAGTAGTAGAATGATTAAGTGTTTATGTAATGGGATTTAAAAATAGTGTTATGGAATCTCAATTATAGTATTATGGAATATTGGAATGTATGTGTGTTGGTCTATTATGGTTTTATATAATTATATGGTACCATTAACCATGAAAAATGATTGCAATATTTATAGAAAGTAGATCATATGCTCATAATGAAGGGATAATGAGAAAATAATATGTTTAATAGTATTAATGAGCTCATGACAGATAAAAGGGCAAAGTGATATCATGGTTTGAGTATATAAAATTTTATGGTATATTTGGTGTGTGTAAAGAGTTAATTTTGATAGAATTTATGTTGTCACTAAGGTTCTATGGTAATTTATGTTGTTATCATATTTTAAGATAATACATGATTAAGGTATTTAGATATTAGGAATGTGACAACTGAGAACTGCAAAATGAGATATGGGAGACAAAAGTTCAGTTGATTTAGTTTAACTCCTTCTAAACTTATATATTTTTAGTATTGGGAAGGATTTTAATGTTATCCATTTATAAATAGTATAATTTATATTCTGGTTTAATTTTGTTAGATTAATGTATTATCTCACTATAGGTTGACTTATTCATATTTAATAATCTATTCTAAACTTTTTGTTGAGATAGATGGAAGGACGTATCATTCTATCATATGATATTCTAACACTTCAGGAATGAAAAATTCATATTCATTTCTTTAAATAATAGATGAAGTGGAAATTGTTTAGGGAATGACCAACGGTGATATTACACAAAAATCAAGTAAGTATTTCTCCTTATGAAAAAAATATTCAACTTTATGGAAATGATCTTGAAAACCAAAAATATTATCCTAGTACCCTCTAATATGATGAATTAGATGGTCCCTTAGATCATCACAGATTTATGGCTTTCTGGAAGATAACTTTCTCCAAACCTTATTCTCTATCACTATCCATCAGAACTTGATGGTTATATTTCTCTTCAATATCCATGTTTTCACTTACCACCTATGTTGTTCTATGTGAAAACCCAGTGATGAGTTACTTTGGGTAACCGTTACATTTCTAACTCTCCCTTTTAAAATTATGTCTTAGTATTCATTTTTACGATGTGGGTTTCTTTGAAATAAACCTTCATGTAGAAACCCATTTATAACCCTGAAAAATTTTGGGAGAGAAATTATTTTAAGGGGGGTAAAATGTAACACCCAGAGGTTTTATGAGATAGATTATTTTATGTCTTGTTTTGTACACTACACCAAGATTATCTTGCGCAATATGAAACATTGTATTAGCTTGCAGTATACACAACACTATTCTTGGCTTGTGTTGCACACAATTTCAAGTCCTTTTGATATAATTTATTTCACACAACACTGAGTATAGATTTTTTTCAATGTATAATTGAAATTAGTTTGGATTATGTTATATGGAATACCAAAGGAATCTTTCACTACATGAAACACTAACATAGATTACATTGCATGCAAGAGATACCTTCCTCATTATCTTGTATGGTACGCAATACCGAGTTTCACTAAACAATGATATATTATTAAAATATTATATAAACTAGACATTATGAATATTATTAACCACATTTTTAATGTTATATTACATTATCATTCATCTTACACATGATATGGGAACAAAATCAATTTTTTGGATAAAAAAAGTATTTTTTAAAAAATGTAGTTTTACTTCCTTTTGATGGAACACCCATTATAAATCTAGTTTTTGACACTTCTATAATTTATATTTGACAATATAAACTTCTTATTTGGAATTAGGACATAAAACTTTACTTCCGATAAAATTTTGATATTTTTCTGATAACTTTCATATTTTGATGAATAGTGAAGATATGCTGAATTTTAATTGAAAACAACTTTTTTCATAAAAATAATTTATATGGTTAAAATATATTAAATAATGGTTTTAAAGTATAAATAGAAAATATTATTATATTTTAATACAATCTAAGTCATTTTCATTAATTTTACATTGAATTCATATGTAAAAACATTTCAATATTTTGTAATGTTTTAAGCAAAAACCTATTTTTTCGACAATGGGATGAATTTTAAATTAATTACTATAACTTATCTAATGTGCCGAACCTCCCTGGTAAATAACTATTCTGAAATTTGGTGTTAGAGGTGTTCTAGGAGGTCTAGGTGACTTATTCTAAACACTTTCCCAAATTTCTAGTTCATGAATAGTGTTTCCAGAACAGTAGCCTTTCCAATAGTAGCCTTTTTCCTGTTCCAAATTTCTAGTTCATGAACAGTGTTTCTAGACCATTGAGGTTTCACGACTAGTGAGTTTTTATAGTTTTTATAAACTGATGAGGTTTCTAGACCAGTGAGGTTCCAAAGTGTTTACAGACTGGTGAGGATTCCAGACCAGTGAGGTTCTATTGTGTTTCCGGACCAGTGAGGTTTCCAGACTAGTGAGGTTCTATATTGTTTCTAGACCAGTGAGGTTTACATACTAGTGAGGTTCTATAATGTTTCTAGACTGGTGAGGTTTCCATACCAGTGAGGTTTTACAGTGTTTCCAAACTGGTGTGGTTTCTAGACCAGTGATGTTCTACAATGTTTCCAGACCGGTGAGGTTTCTAGATCAGTGAGGTTCTACTATGTTTCCAGACCAGTGTGGTTATATTGTGTTTCCATATCGGTGAGGTTTCCATACCAATGAGGTTCTATAGTGTTTCCAAACCAGTGAGGTTTCTAGACCAGTGGGGTTCTACAGTGTTTCTAGACCGATGAGGGTTCCATAATGGTGAGTCATCTAACACTTTTTCAAATTTCATATTTGGTGTACAATGTTTCCATATTCCTATAGTTTATCCCCTTTAACATTTCCTTTGATGTAAAATGCATTTAAGGCCTTGTTTTAAGGGATTTAATGCCAAATCAAAGGTCATATTGTAAAGACCCGACCCCAGTTTCCCGGAGCCGGTGCCTTTTTCGATTACATTGGTATATAAACAAGGAATAAGAATCCCAAAATACCGATCAGTTTAGTAGTATTGAAGAAACTAAATACATATATGGAACCCATCTTACATTTTTAAAAGAAACAAAATATGATACATAACAAAATCTAATAAACTTCATCCTTTAAAACGCAATAAATGATCACTTCTTCTTAACTTGGGGAAGGAAAAACAAATGAAAGGGTTGAGCTCAAACGCTCAGTAAGGGTAAGAAATATAGTGTAAGATATCATAACATAAACATTTGGCATGTTGAATACATAAAAACATGTTCCTTTATCAAAAACTAGAACACATTATGGCAGGAATATGAGTTGAGTAAATAATACCATAATAAAACATAATCATGGGTATTCTACTAGTTGAATAACCACATGAACTTTCAATTACTAGCTTTATAATGAGGTAAGTGCATATTTCAGACATTCTGAATCATTTTTTCAAGGCCTCATCCAAGATGTCTAAAAATGGATAGATCCTCGGCCTAAACCATATATCATATTGGGAAAGGCCTCGGCCAATTACACGTATATTTTTCTCATGAGACCTACTGATGCATCAAGGCGCTATAGCAGGATCCCCCTGTCACATAAAAAGTACAATGCATTCCTCATGTGAGAAGGGATAAACATAAACAACATATACATTCATATTGAAACTATCTTATGAAATTTAACTAACTTTACCCAGTCATTAATCATAAACACTAATCATTCGGAATAATATGGTGAATGATATCACAATAGAACATCCATAATTAGAATAACTAGAAACCCTTAAAAAAAGTATTTTAGATGATATAAAAATATGTAAACCTCAATTAATTAAAAAAATTTAACAAAGTATGTTGACATAGATGAATATATTTATAAATGAGACCATTGAAACATTCTTGAGGAAATAATCCTTAAATATTCCAAAGTGTCTCATACCACCTTGAAACATTCAAATAATAATACCTTAGAATGTCATGAGAAAAAGGAGACTCTTGATATGATATATCAAAGGGTAGTTCATACACCATAAGAAATAAAT
The DNA here is from genome assembly GCA_963277665.1 of Viscum album. NCBI lineage: Eukaryota > Viridiplantae > Streptophyta > Magnoliopsida > Santalales > Viscaceae > Viscum > Viscum album. The sequence goes on along the minus strand of OY728151.1, from coordinate 391,656,178 downwards.
AAGTGGTGAACAGGGCATATATCTCATAAAAGTAAATGAGAGATGAGAAAAAACCTTTTTTATTTTTGAAAGAAGATTCCTTTTGTAAAATCATTTATATTTGCCATGAAATTATATTTAAAACATGAATATACCTTAAAATAAAATAATAGGACATTTAAATTATATTTTAGGTTTGAATGATTTCCCACTAAAGTGAAAACATGTAAAAATAGTTCTTAAGATTCTTTATAAATAAAACATTTTAGAGCATTTTAAGGAATGTATTAAAGAGAATTTTAAATTATAAAGGAACATTTATTCTCTTAAATCCATAAATTATCCAGGATAATTTTTTCAGATAAAATGAGTGTTTTTATAAAACTAATTTTTTATTAAAATAGATTTTTGAGTACACTTGAAAACGGGTAATAATTTGAAAAAGACCCTTGAATCGGGTTTGTATTTCTGAAATAATTTTGAAAGTTACTTTTAAAACATATAACTATCCATATAATGAAGAATGATTCTGGTTTTTGAACATATATATAACACTCACAAAGATTTTATTAGGATTACATAATAATACACAAGTGTTTCATTGAGTTAATTAGACAATAAAAGTAACTCGAATGAAAATGGAGGTTCAGGTGGAAAAACCCTTAACACTTTGTAATCAATCGATTTGGGTGCCCCAAAATTAATAATATTAAAATGATATATTGGATACCATTAAAATAAATATATTCATTATATGTTACATCAATGTGAATTATACATACACCATACAAAAGTATTAGTAGTGAATACGGGTAACCTCACAAAAATGGAAGTGAAATAAAGAAACCCCTTACCTTAAGTCTGAATGTGTTCTGATCTTGAACTTAAGGTCCTAGAATATGAATGTAAACATATTAATAACTTATTTAAGAACCTATTAGACATGTATTTTTTTTATCATAATTCTTTTTAGTTCATTTATGCCCTTCACGATAAGTTATTATATTGAATTTCATTATTCCGCAGTGTTCATTTTCTTTATTTTCATAATCAGTTCACTTGTTCATAAGTAATGGAGTTCACGTGGAATGGATGTAAATATCCAGAATTTAATTCAAATATTATTTATGATCATATATAGGTGTTAGTGTTCATTTATAAAAGTTGGTTACATGGCATGAGGAAGAATTATTATATAGAACTTTAATGATGATTGTTTCAGTTGATTTGTGGGTTTTGATTACAACGAACTCATTTTTATTTATAACATAATACCATTTGTACAAAGGGATTAAAAAATGTTACATAGGGTATATTACATATAAAATAATCTGGTTAAACCATAACAATAATTTTTTCATGAATATAATTGAGAATGATAATAGAAATCGAAAGCCCAACGTCCTTGAATGTGGTAAATTGACACATCTCAGATAGTGTTCTTGCTACTAGTATAAAAGAAGGTAAAAGGAAGAGATGATGGTAACTTATTCCACTATCATGAAAAATTTATAGTACATTTAAGTTAATGTATTCATCACATAATTTGGATAAGGATCGGTAATAACATAAAAATAAAACAAATGAACTTGAAAGGAAATACAAGAATTGAAAAGAGAAATTTACCTGTTGACCCAAATTTCCTTGAGAGCCTCCCTAAGGGAGATGTTTTGGAATTTTTATGAGACCAAGGCTTACTATAAGTGGTATTTAAGGTTGGGATGATATTTAGATATAATTTGGAGAAGGTAAAAGTCTTTAGAGGAGTGAAGAGAAGAGGGAGTGATGGGGGGTTTTATAGTGGAGGGGAGAGGGGATTTCTCAATTTTATATTCATTAATTTATTATTTCTCCACAAGACAAGGAATAGTGAGTCTTACATGACCAAGAATAGTAATTTTATCATGTTAATCCGAATAAATTAGTCTTACATCAGAAGAAAATCATACATGACTCTATAATTAGTGTATTTAGCTAATTTTGTAAATTATGGTATTTCAATATTCGTCAAAAAATTCAAGTATTTCAAAAAAAAATCCCAAAATTTCACCCGAACCATTTTTCTAAGTTTAGAATCCAAAAAATGAATTCCATTTTTCAAAAATAAGTTTCTAAATATGATTAATTTAATATTTAATTAAAATCATAATTTATTCTAAAAAACAGTTTTAAAACATTTATTTACTTATTCCAAAACATAGGTATATCATACTCCAACTTGAATATTATTTATATACTATCATAGGTAAGGTTAATATTCATTAGGGTATATAAATATTCATAAGGGTATGTTACTATTCATAAGGGTAGGTTACTATTCATCAAAAATTAAGATTTTATTATCAGACTCGAAATAACTTACTCATCGCAACCGTGTATGTCATATTTTTGAAATTCACATCACAGAAGTGACAAACTTTTGTTTTCTTGGTAAGGTTATAACAAATTGGGGTTTCTATAGACTCATTGATCCATGCATTCTATAATAAATCTATTTTAAAATTCTTGTGGTGTTACATTATCCCCTCCTTACAAAAAAATTGTCCTTGAAATTGGAAATTGAACTTCGAAATTTAATGGTTGATACATGAAGATTACCTTATAGAAACCCACATTGGAAATAGGGTTAATAAAATATAAACCAAAAAAGTTTAATGGATATTAGGTGGTCACCCCAAAAGGTATGCTTTCGAATGAGGTGACATTAGTTGGAAGAAAAAAACTGGACATGGAAGAAAAATCTAACTATGAAGTTCTGATGGAATATGATAGAGGACATGTTTATATGAATGTTGATTACTACAAAACTATAAACTAAAAAAAATAAAAAATAAATTCATCGATATTATCAATGATAATGTTAATAAGAAAACATTTTTTAAGACTATTTTCCTTGAGTCAAGAATTATTCCACTCTATAAGAGAATAAATATACATTTCTACTTATAAACTCATCCTTTTATTGTAGTTTAACTATCTATACCTCATTATAGAGAATGGGTTATGCCATTTGGTGAAGAAATACATTAACCTCTAAAATCTCATAAAATTATCAACTTAAACCATTTCATAAATGGTTAAAAAAATACAAAAATATAATAATTAAACACATTATAATGAAGTACTCTAAATTTCCAAGATGAACTTATCATTAACCCTTAATCAACAAGAAGTATCTCTAAAATTCACATTCCAAACATGTGAATAACATTATCATGTAACCTATTGAAATATATTAATAACTTCAATTACCATAAAAACCATATTGGAAACATGAATTCTTCCATATTCCTTAAGTAATATACATGTTATTGGATATATTCCATAAATCCAAAAGTGATGTAAACTTCATTGAGGATAGTATAGACCAATTCTAGAAAAGTCAATAATAAGTTCCAAGGTAGTCAATACTTATCTGAATCAATCATTTCTTCATTTTTATCTCAACATCAGATATATATTAAGGGTTTTCTTTCCCTCAATCATGTTTTTTTCTAAAGAGTTTAACATTCCACTGAATCACTTTTCATTTGTACAATTCATCATATGACCTCAAATCCTTAATGAAAGAGTATTGCAGTACAATCCTTATATATATCATAATTCATACATCCAATACATTACTGACAAAATATACAAATGGCATGATTCTTGACTAGGAATATTAATCATTCTACTTCATTTGCAGTAGCATCATAACTTTCTCATTATCCAAAATCATTATTCAGAGTATATTCCTTTGACGATTGGGACATTTATTCACATAGTGTCCCATATACTTGAAATTGAATCATTGTACATTGGAAACCATTTTCATACCCATAAATCATGAACTTAGTGTCCTTTTTCTCCACACTTGTATCAAACACTCATTCCCTTCAAGAATTCACCAGGGTGATTCTTTCCACAGTTATCACATGTGGTAAAACACTTCTTTCCATTATTCCTTTTATCCTTGTACCTATCTTCCATCCTCTTATTCTTTTTCTTCCCTTCAAATACATAGGACTCATAGAAGTCTTTATATATCTTTTTAACACATGATATTATTTCATCATATGATAAGGATACATGGGAGACAATATTTCTTTGAAAATATGGATTAAGACCATTAGAGATATGATCCTTCTTACTCTTCACATCTCTAGAATTGGTGAAGTTCTCATTCCTTATGATAGGCACCATATCTAATCAACTCCATATTAAATATTAGATCATAAAATTTTGAACTCTCTATTACTCTAAACATGGTATAACATATAACATAAATTTATGCATTGTAAATCCTAGAACCATATACTTTGGTTACTTTGGGGACATAAATCCCTCACAATGGTGGGTAAATAAAATGTGTGTTATCCTAAGCATATCTTGTGGGATAGTCAAACCAATAGTGAGGCAAGGCTCATTGTCATGTACCAGGATACCCCAGGTCATGCCCGAAACTCCTTGTTAGATTTTTCACTCCTATGTACATTTGTGCCAGAGCCACCTCTACTTGTTTGTATCCATATGAGGATATAATTTCTGGAAAGATCCACATAATATATTACTTACCAAAATTATAGTTTTTTCTTGTTTGTTTATCCTCAAATACCATCTTAGGGCTTTGTTCCCGAACCTATGTTTTCTAAATTTAGTTCCCAAGGTTTCTACTAAACTTCCTTTGATACCAACTATAAGGACCCAACCCCAGTTGCCTAGAACTGGTGCCTTATTTGATTACATTGGTATATAAACAAGGAATAAGAATCCTGAAGGACTGTTCAATTTAGTAGTCTTGTAGAAACTATATATATACACATAACCCATCTTACATTTTGAAAATAAACAAAATATGATACATAACAAAAGCTAATAAACGACATCCTTGGAAACTCAATAAATTATCACTTCTTCTTAACCTGGGGAAGGAAAAATAAATGAAAGGGGTGAGATTAAATGCCCAGTAAGGGTAAGAAATATAGCATAAGATATCATAACATAAACATTAGGCATGTTGAATACAAAAAAACACATTCCTTTAACAAAAAATTAAACACAATATGGAAGGAATATGTGCTGAGTAAATAATTCCATAATAAAACATAATCATTGGTATTCTACTAGTAAAATAAACACATGAAATTTCAATTAATACCTTCTTAATGAGAGAAGTACATATGATGAGCATTCTGAAACATTTTGTCAAGGCCTCAGCCAAGACGTCAAAAAATGCATAAGGCCTCGTCTAAAACCATATATCACATTGGGAAAAGCCTTGGCCAATCCCACGTCTATTTGTCTCATGAGACCTACTGATGCATCTAGGGGCCATAGTGTGCCCCACACATCACATTAAAATTCCAATTCATTCCCCATGTGAGTGGGTATAAACATAAACAACATATACATTCATATTGAAACCTTCATATGAAATGTAACTAACTTTCCCTGTTCATTAAACATAAAAACTAACCATTCGGAATAATATGGTGAATGATGTCAAAATAGAACATCCATAGTCAGAATAACAAGAAACCCATCAACAACATATTTTAGCTGATATTGTAATAGATAAACCTCAATTAATTACAACATTAAACAAAGGATGTTGACATAGATGAATATATTTTTAAATGAGACCATTGACAAATTCTTGAAGAAATAATCCTTAAACATTACAGAGTGTCCCATAACACCTTGAAACATTCAAATCATAATCCCTTAGAATATAATGATAAAAGGAGACTCTTAATATGATATACCAAATGGAATTACATACTCCACAATAAATAAATAACTGGTGAACAGGGAATATATCTCATAAATGTTGATGAGTGATGAGAAAAATCCTTTTTTACTTTTGAAAGAATATTCCCTTTGAAAAATCATTTATATTTTCCATGAAATAATATTTTAAACATGAATATCCCATAAAATAAAATAATAGGACATTGAAATTATATTTTTGGCATAAATGATGTCCCACTGAAGTGAAATCATGTAAAAAGAGTTCTTAAGATTCTTTATAAATAAAACATTTTAGGTCATTTTAAGGCAAGTATTAAAGAGAATTTTAAAGTGGAAAGGAACATTTTTTCTCTTTAATCTTGAAATGACACAAGATAATTATCATAATAAAATTTTTGGTTTTATAAAACTAATGGTGGCTTAAATCAGATTTTTTAGTACACTTGAAAACGGGTAAGAATTTGAAAATATCCCTTGAATCAGGTTTGTATTTCAGAAACAAATTTGAAAGTTCCTTTTAAAACATGTAACTATCCATAAACAAGGAATTATTCTGGTTATTGAACATATATATAACAATGAAACATAATTTATGAGTAGTAAATAATAATACACAAGAGTTTCATTGAGGTAATTAGACAATAAAAGTAACCTGATTGAAAATGGAGGTTTGATTGGAAAAACCCTTACCACTTTGTAATCAATCGATTCGTATGCCCCAAAATTAATAATAATAAAATGATAGATTTAATACCATGAAAATAAATATATTCATGATATGTTACATCAATGGGTATTATACACACACCATACATAAGTATTAGTAGTGAATACAGGAAACCTCACAAAAATGGAAGTGAGATAAAGAAACCCCTTACCTTAAGTCTGAATGTGTTCCGCTCTGGAACATAAGGTCCTAAAATATGAAATTAGAATTATTAATAAATTATTTTATAACCTATTATACATTATTTAGTTTATCATAATTTTATTTAGTTCATTTATTCCCTTCTTGATAAGTTATTATATTGAATTTCATTGTTCTGTAGTGTTCAGTTTCTTTATTTTCATAATCGGTTCACTTGTTCTTAAGTAATGTATTTCATGTGGAATGGATGTAAATATCCAGAATTTAATTTACATATTATTTATGATCATATATATATTTTAGTGGTCATTTATATAATTTGGTTACATGGAATTAGGATAAATTATTATATAGAAGTGTAATGATAATTGTTTCAGTTAATTTGTGGGTTTTGATTACAACGAACCCATTTTTCTTTATAACTTAATACCATTTGTACAACGGGATTACAAAACCATAAATAGATTATATTACATATATAATAATATGGTTCAACCATATAAATAATGGTTTCATGGCCAGAATTGGAAATGATAATAGAAATTGAAATCCCATCGTCCTTGAATTTGGTAAATTGACACATCTCGGATGGTGTTCTTGCTACTAGTATAAAAGAAGGTAAAAGGAAGAGATAATGATAACTTATTCCAATATAATGACAACATTCCAGTACATGTAATTTACTGTATTCATCAAAACATTTGGATAAAGATAGGTAATTATAGAAAAATAAAACAAATGAACTTGAAAGGAAAGACAAAGAATTGAAAAGAGGAATTTACCTCTTAAACCAAACTTCCTTCAGAGCCTCTTTAAGAGAGAGGTTTTGGTATTTTTATGATACCAAGGCTTGCTGGACGTGGGAGATGAGGTTGTGAGGATATTTGGACAGAATTTGGAGAAGGGACAAGTCTTGAGAGGAGTGAAGTGAAGAGAGAGTGATGGGGGGTTTTATAGTGGAGGGTAGAGGGGATTTCACAATTTTATATTCATTAATTAATTATTTCTACACAAGATAATTAATAGCGAGTATTTTATTACCAATAATAGTAATTTAATCATTTGAATTCGAATCAATTGAGATTACATAAACAGAACATCATACATGACTCTATAATTAGTGTATTTAGCTTATTTTGTAAATTATGGTATTTCATTATTCATCAAAAATTCAAGTATTTCAAAAAAATAACAAAAATTCCCCCCAACCATTTTTTGACGTGTAAAATGAAAAAATGAATTCCATTTTTCAAAAATAATTTTCTAAATATGATCAATTTAATATTTAATTAAAATCATAATTTATTCTAAAAAAAGTTTTAAAACATTTATTTACTTATTCCAAAACATAGGTATATCGTACTCCAACTTGAATATTATTTATATACTATCATAGGTAAGGTTACTATTCAATAAGGTATATCATTATTCATAAAGGTGTGTTACTATTCATAAGGGTAGGTTACTATTCACTAAAAATTAGGTTTTCCTTATCGGACTCTAAATAACTTACTCATCGCAACTGTGTATGTCAGATTTTTGAAATTCACATCATAGAAGTGACAAACTTATGTTTACTTGGCAAGGTTATAAAAAAGTGGGGATTGTAGAGACTTAGTGATCCATGAATTCTATAATAAATCTATTTTTAAATTCTTGGGGTGTTACACATAACCCCTACATTAATTTTCCTAAGTCTTGGGATGCTTTTACTTGGTCAAACCACATAGTTTAATGTGATCCTCTTTTAATGGAAAATCCAGCATATCTTAAAATTACTCCGCTAAATATTACAAAGGGATGAGATATATTCCTTCCTTATTCCACCTTATTGTTACATGTTGAGAGATGCTCTAGCCTTTCCTTCTTCCTTTAGGGGCTATGTGATCGTACCTTAATCCTAGGATTGTTTCCCCTTTAAGTTTTTTCCTGCTACATGTGCACCCCCTATTTTGGTGTAAGCAGCAAGTGTCGATCCTTCATCGATATAAGGTATCATATACCTTTATTCTTGTGTTTTCTTCAATCCTTATCCTCATTTTTCTCCTTTCCATACTATGTCATGTGATCTACATGCTTCTAATGGAGTTTTCTTGGCTGTCGGATGGTGCGGTCGTGCTGCGGCGTCCTCAGGGTGGATGCAGTTGTCACGGGGGAGGAGATCATAATTTGTTGTGTAGATCATCCTCATATAAACAATGTCAAGAATAGTTTGAGGTAGGGGATTTGTTTCTTCTCTATTCTTTTACGTGCAAACGTAGAGTTAGCATGTTTTATCCCACTGTATGACAATGGAATTGACATATTAAATATTTGAACTGGATAAATAAATTGATGTTGATCATATGTTATTTCCTCTTGTTTATCTAGATAGTGTGATATATATGATTTTTTTTAGCTTTTCATTCTTGATGGAAATTGGTAATGAATGTAAAGCTATAATTAAATGAAATTTTTTTGGATAAAGATAAAGATGCATGTAAATGAATCTGGTTTTTTGGTAATTTGACGTTAATCAAATTGATGCATTAAGAATGTTTAATAAATTTGTGATAGCTTTTTTTTAGGTTACCCATAGTTAGAACCTATAAAAAATAAATCGGTTAATTCTAGATGAATTAAAGAACTATTTTTTTCATAAAAAGATAATGCCTCGTAGGGTTCTGAGATACCCTTTTTCTTGTAAAGGCCATGAGCCTTATGATTAGAGTTGTGAGTGATCATTATGCTTAAAGGATGGATGCCTTATTTAAGTTCCAATATCCCAATTGATATTATTTTTGTTTTCTTACTACTTTTTTTGTGATATGTGGGGAAAGGAGGCCTATTGTTTGTGGTAGTAGTTGACACCTAGAGTGGCGAGATGCATCAGTTTATACATGTGGGTGTCGGGGAGGATACCAAAGATGATGGAATGGGTTGTATGTGAATGTTTGAATGCTTAATGTTTTGTTGTTGGTTGTTTAGCTTCCTTAATTTCCCCACTAATCTAGGAAACTTGTTTATTTACCCTCCTTCTAAAAATGGGATAGCATACATGGGGTATGCCACATGATTTTAGTGTTTAGCTTCTTGATGGAGGATGGGTCTACGTTATTGCTATAGGCAGAAAAGACTCTACGAGTAGTTCATATACTTTTTGGAACCTTGGTCGTTCTTTGCAAGAATGGGAGTATGGTTTTTGTTTTTTGTAAATCATTATTGGAAGTTCGGAATGTTTTCTAGTAAATTGATCATACAGTTTAATAAGATTACAGTAATAAAGGTGGCATCATTTCCCAGTGTTTTCCAAATTTTTGGTCTTGAAAACCAGAAAATGAATACATGGGTTGTTGGAAAAAGGAGATGCGCGCAAACAGTAATTGGTGCATGAAATAGGTGTCTTGTGCATGAAAAAGAATTTGGTGCATGAAATAGTGTAGCAAGGTTTTTTGCACAAGAGGTTTTTCAAGATGAGAATCTCAAAAATCAAAAAAGGCATGGGGTGCGCAAAAAATTAGAGAAGTGTGCAAAATATTGGAGAGGTACATGAAATATTGGTGTGGTGCACGAAATAGAGGATTTGTTTTTTTCACGCAAGAGGTTTTTCAAGATCCAAAGCTAAAAAATGGGCAAAGGCATGAGGTGTGCGAAATATTGGAGCTATGCAAGAAAAACGATGGTGCACGGAAGATTTGTTTTTGGCACTCGAAGTGAATTACGCACTCAAGGAGGGTCTTTCACATAGGGGTCATTTTAACCTATAAATATGAAGTGACCCCCCTCATTCATCAGGGCTGAAAACTTAGATAATATCTAAGTTATGATCCACGTAAAAGGTGCGTGCAAAGGTAGTTTCGTGAAAAAGGGGAAGTTGCACGTAAAAGTCTGAGTTGCATGAAAAAGTGGAAGTTGTGTTTAAAAGTCTGAGTTGCGAAAAAAAAGTGGAAGCTGTGCGTAAAATTTTGAGTTGTGTGAAAAAGTGGAAGCTGCGCGAAAAAGTCTAAGTTGCGCGTAAAAGTCAGAGGTTCTTGAAAAAAAAAGTCGAAACTGCACGCAAAAGTGGAAGTTGCGGGTAAAATATTTAGTTTCATGAAAAGAGTGTTGTTGCGCAAAATATTTTTCCACGTTAAAAGAAAACATTGTGCGCAAAAGTGAGATCTTGTGCGCAAAAGGTAGGTGTTGCACGCAATCATCATTGTAGCCTATTTTCACGTTCTGAATATTTATTTCAGTGCTTTCAAGTGCATCAATTCAGGACTTAGATGGAAGCAGAGTCTCATGCAGAGCAAAGCCAAAGACATTGATGAAAATATATTGAAGAGACCTTCACATCTATAAACTAAGTGTGACTCCACTAAAGGCAGTGAGCCTGGGGGAGTCAACGGGAGTGACCTAAGGGATGCAATGAGATATCCCTGAACTTTTGTAAAGGCAGTGATCCAGGGGGAGTCAACGGGAATGACCCAAGGGACACAGTGAGCTATCCCTGAACTTTTGTAAAGGCAGTGTGCCTTGGATAGAGTGACTGTACCTAAAAATTATAATCCACAGCTAGTGAAGTTTAGTGGAATTAGGTACGACCGACAACCTATCGGTGTATGCTCTTTAGACGTAGCCCTTAGTGGTAAACCAAGTAAAAGTGTTGTGTGGTCTCTTTTATTGTTGTTTTTTCCATTCTTTTCCCAATAGTCTTATAGGTTCAATGTGTTCCTACCATCGTGGGAACCATATCCTTATTTTTAAAATAAAAATTTTACACCCTGATTCACCCCTCCCCTCTTAGGGTGTCCTAGGGTCCTACACTACTCACCTTGTTAATCCCCCTTATGTTTAGTAGCTTAGAATGTTTTTCTAGAATTACTGGGAATATGGGAAAGTAATAATTTTTTTAATAAATGATTGAATAAATGATGTTTACCCATGGGGTTGGAGCTTGCTGGGATGCAATGTTGAGGTTTCAATTTAAAGGAAAAACAGACTTTTGGTGTGATTCTAATTAAATATAATGTGGAAATTGTTAATAGTTAATTAATGTTTAAATAATTAATGAATGTAAAGTGAAACTAATAAAAATTGAAAAAAGTATTGTAATCAAACTCTTTAAATGATTGTGTACTTATAGGATACTTAGTCTTAGAAGTGGCAGCCGATAGTCCGAGAGACATTAGTTGTAGTTGAGTCTAAGACTAGGTTATGCCCATAGTGTGGTTGTTATCTATAGTATATTTTGTAATGTTGGTGTTTCTATATGCTACTCCACCCCGTCAGTTAGGTAAACTAACACCCTGGGGATTCTAAGCCCTGAGGGGGTTTTTTCCTCAACATTCCTGTGGGAGGATGGATGACTAACTACCTCCTTTGGCCCCGCTCTCTTCTCTTGGTAGTTACTTACGCTGGTAGGAAAAGCAGTTAGGTTTCCCCATATATGTGTGTAGAGGGTTATAATGTCTTGTGGGTATTCACACACATATATTCTAGATATATTTTCCTATGGATTACTATATATTTAACTTGTATAGTCTGTGATGGCTTGAAGATTCTTACTAGGTGTGTGGGCTGTAATGGCTTGAGGTATAATTCCTGACGTATAATACAAGTTATTCGAGCTATGGTGGCTCCTAGAAACTTCTTCGTTACTTTAATTATGTGGATGTGGGGGTTTTTTTTGCATGAGGTGCTTGTTTTGGTGCTTCACCCAGGTGTCTGTGAGTAAGCCTTTTTGGAAAGAGATGGCATAGAATGTGCGACATTGGGGACAAGTGGAAAACCAATGGAGAAGTAGTAGCAGTGTACCCTTGATATTCTTTATTATATTATGTACTCTTGTATGAAATACTTGGTGAGATTATCCATGGTGAGGCTTGGAACTTAGTATACCTGTTTAGGTGATGAGTTAGTTTCCCTTGTTGTTCATTGTTCTTTAGTATGATTTCATTACTTTTTCACGAGAGTCTCTAAGGAGGATCCTACAAAGTATGTTGTTATACTCACCCTATGTATATATTAATTTCTTTTAGGTCACTTGGATTAAGTTGGAGATCAGGCTAGTTACTAGTAGCTTCGGGTTGTAGGAGCTGTTCAGGCTTCATGGTAAATGTTGTTTTTAATTTATTTTGGGTACTTTCATTTTTTCCCTTCAGTTGTAGTAGTTTTGGATGACATTACACATGTGTACCTGGAATTTTCTTTTATATTGTTTTCTGAGTTGGAGTGTTTTGGTGTCTATCTTATCTCTCTCTTTTTCATGTGTTATCTTAGAGGGTAATGCCTTCCATTTGTGTGTTAACTATACCCTCGGTGTAAGTCTCCAACTCAGGTCCTACTGGAGATGGGACTCGGGGGTCATTATCTCTCTTCTCACATTGTCGGACTAAAAGGGGCACACCTTATGGGGAGGTTTTAATGATAGAGTGGTATCAGAGATCCGGTTGAGGTATAGGAAGGAGTTTTGCATTAGGAATAGGTGAGGTTGTATGGGATGGTAGGGAAACAGTGTCAGTCATGTTTATCAAGTGATGTAAACACTATAGACCAGCTGAGACAATGGAGTTTAGGGACCCCTATGATCAGATGCACAGACCTTTAAGTTTACAATGGATATTAAATGAGGTGATACTAATTGTAGGGTAGAGACCTAGGAAAGGATCACTCATCATTCTTCTTTGTGTATGTGTTTGAATGGGTAGACCTTGGGATAGGTTAACATAAAATGAATAAAAGAAAATAATTAATTACTTAATGTTGAGTCTTCCATATTCTAGGTTTTGGATCTCTAACTATTGGTTATTTTTTAGGTATGGATCCAGGTCGATGTCCTCATTAGGTTTTCACAGAAGATGTCCAGCAGGTTGTACCAGTAGATTGTCATAGGGTAGAGGTTTACAATGATGAAACATGGAGGAGGAAACTCTAGGAGTTTAGCACCAGAGTCTGCAAAAGTACAGGGGCTGTGTTTCAGATACAGTCATGGAATACTGGTTGGAGGAGGTCGAGATAGGATTCAGTTCGATTCATGCTCATAAAAAGAACTAGGTGCCTTTGGTCATGACGATATAGCACAGAGCAGTGAGGTAGTGGTGTTTCTTGTTCCTCGAGGATCGCAAGGAGTCGGTGATCTCATGGGAGGAGTTCTGAGATAAGTTTAGAGTTGAGTTTCTTTCTTCAACCATGAAGGCATCCAGTCACCAAGAGCTTCTTACCCTTTAACAGGGGATCTCTAGTGTCCGAGAGTTTGGAATCTGTTTCACGAACCTTTTATGATATGCTTCTGACCTATTTCTAGATGAGGAGGCTAGGGAAAGGCATTTATAAGAGGCTTTGCATCCAAAGATCCAGCGCCAGGTCACCCTATTTATGCTGAAGACATATATTGAGGTTCTAGTGAGGGAAGAGGTTGTCGAGAGGACATTTTCTATAATCGTATCATCACAAGAGGATATCTATCATGTTTCCTCACGAATAAAATCTGTGGTCCAGGGTTCCCAGTTTTCAGGGTAGAAGTGTTTCCGTTCAGCCTGGGGTAGGTCCTAGAACTCAACATCTTGTTTCTCCAAGGGTGGAGGCTATTAGAACTAAGCCAAGGGATCATGTGCTTGTTTTTATTGTGGAGGGAAAGATCATCAATAGCAAGAGTGCCCGGCCTTTCAGAGCAGTCATCGTGCACCAGGTGTTCCACTCCAGGTTCCTCTATTGTGGTAGTTTCAGCCGAGGCAGCAGCAATAAGTCACACCAGCTTTTGATCAGCAGAGGGTAGATGGGGCTGGTAGAGGACAGCTTTGTGATGCTCCCCATCTGCAAAGAGAAGATATTGTCCATGGTGATGGTCATCATTAGGGTCAGAGAGGTCGTAGAGGAGGTCACGGTCAGCTTCATGTTTTAGCGTTGCCAGCACTAGGAAATCCAGACATCGTTTGAGGTACCCTTTTCTTATTTTCTACTTTGTTTTATTCCTTATTTGATTCAGGAGTGAAACACTCCTTCATATCACATACCCTTTTCCATGATTCGGGACTTGAGGTAGAGAGGGTTCTAGTGACCTTGGTGTTGACTACGTGATTTGGAGGTCGAGATGACTTGTTTGAAGTATGTAGAGAATGTGATCTAGTGTTGGGGTAGCACCGATATTGCATAAATTTTCTATGTTTGAAGATACAGCCATATAATTTCATACTTGGCATGGATTTTTTGTAGTCAGTGCAGTCTATCGGGGATTGCTTCAGGAGGCAGGTGGTTTTCTTTGATGAACATGGAGAGCCAATGGTGTTTGTTGGCAAGCGAGACACTCGCATGGGTCAGATACATGTTCTGTCTATATCATCCATGATGTTTGAGCTGATGTTGAGTTATTCAGAGGTTCAACAGTTGGAATTTTCTAGGGTCATAGAAGAGTAACCTAATGTTTTTTCAGAAGATGTTATAGCATTACCCCCTAGATGAGATATCAAGTTTGGGATTGATCTATATCCATTTGCATCTCTTATCTCTATGTCACCATATAGGATGGCCCCATCTGAGTTATGAGAGATACGTATACAACTTGATGGTCTATTATAGTGTGGTTTTGTTCGGCCAAGTGTGTCACCATGGGGTGCACCAGTTTTGCTCATGAACAAGGATGATAGCAGTTTTTGGTTTTGTATCGATTATCATGGATTAAACAAAGTGAAAGTAAAGAATCTATATCATATTCCACATATTGATGATTTATTCGATAAAATTAAGGGAGAAAGTTGATTCTCAAAGATTTACTTGTGGCCATGATATCATCAGATGCGTGTGAAGGATGAGGATATCTTGAAGACTTCTTTCTGTTGTCATCATGGGACTTACAAGTTTGTTGTAATGTCATTCGGTGTGATGAATTCTCTAGATATTTTCATGGGATTGATGAACATGATGTTCTGTTATTTCCTGGATAAGTTCGTGATGGTTTTTATCGATGTCATCCTTATATACTCCATGTCTGAGGAGGAGCATGCAGAGTATCTACACGCAATTTTGGGAGTTCTTCGTCAACATCATCTGTTTGGGAAGTTTTCAATGTGTAAGTTTTGGGCTCGAGAAGTCTATTTCTTAGGGAATTTTGTGTCCCGGTATGGAGTTGTTTTCGATCCATCAAAGATATAATCATTTGTGTCTTGGGAAGCCCCCAAGATAGTGGTAGAGGTGTGAATTTTCCATGGTCTTGCAGGCTACTACAAGATGTTTGTAGTCTATTTCTCTTGGGTTGTGACTCCTTTGACGACATTGACTAGAAAGGATCAGTAATTCATGTGGAATAATCAGTTCTAGGAATCTTTGGAGTATCTGAAGGAGAAGTTAGTAAGTTCTCCAGTTCTTTTTTTTCTAGCAGGAGGAGTTCAATTTGATGTTTTCTGTGATGCTTTTCATATGGGGTTAGGATTTGTTCTGATGTAGTAGAGATCAATTGTTTCTTATGGGTCTCAATGGTTACATACCCATGAACATAACTATGTTGATCAAAGGAGGAGACCTTTGGAGTTTGATTTTGGGGATCATGTGTTTCTGAAGGTGACTCCCCATCATGGGCAGTGAAGGTTTGGTCATGGGAGTAAGATTTCTCCCCGGTATGTTAGGCCTTTAAAGGTGTTGGATTGTGTTGGAGTTATAGCGTATCGAGTAGCACTTTCCCCATGGATGAGATGGATACATGATATTTTCCATGTATCACAGCTACGTCATTATCTTCATGACGACTCACACATCATCGATTGGAGAAAGATCGATGTTGGCGATGATGTGACCTTCGAGGAGCGGACAACTGAGATCTCGGACCACAAGAAGAAGTTATTGTGTGGGAATTATATTCCCTTGGTTCGTGTCTTGTGTCGACATAGTGGTGTTGAGGACAGTACCTAGGAGTGCGAGTCCCGGATGCATGTCTAGTACCTAGAGCTGTTTTATGTGGTTATGATGATTTTTTCTTTGATGATTTCATTTATGTACCTTTGATTTGATGTTAGGCTTGAATTTTTTTGATATGGAATGTTTGTTCCCTTGTTCATTAGATGTGTTTGATGTGTCCAAATGTGTGGGTAAGGGAGGAACATACTCTTAATCAGGATTCATTAATATGGATGCGATTAAACCCATGTGGGTGAGTCAATGTCACCCAAAGCGGATAATATCCTGACATGTAGGAAGGAACTCCCGGACCCATGTGTTGGGATAGTGTGATCTTTGGGGTTGGTGTAGCTGTTTGAATATGATAACTCTTAGGGTTAGTTTTCTCATATGTTTAGTTTTTGTTCCAGCTTTTAAAAAACTCAGGTTGGTTTTCCCATGAGAGGTATCTTATGGGGTGGTTGTTCGGAACCCTCTTTTATTTTGGGTTGGTTTTGAATTCTTGAGGACAAGAATGTTTTGAGAGCTATCTAATTTAATACATCGAACCTCTCTGGTCCATCACTTTGCTAAAATATAGTGTTAGAGGTGTTCTAGGAGGTCAAGGTGACTTATTCCCAACACTTTTCCAAATTTCTAGTTTATGAATAGGGTTTCCATAATAGTTTCCTTCCAATAGCAGCCTTTTTCCTTTTCCAGATTTTTAATTCGTAAAAAGTGTTTCCAGAACACCAGCCTTTCCATAGTAGCGTTTTTCCTTTTCCAAATTTCTAGTTCATGAACAGTGTTTCCTGAACAGCAGCATTTTCAACAGAAGCCTTCCAACAGCAACCTTTTTCCTTTGATAAATTTCTAGTTCATGAACAATGTTTCCAGAACAGCAACCTTTCTAACAGTAGCCTTTTTCGTTTTCCAAATTTCTAGTTCATGAATAGTGTTTCTAGAATAATAGCCTTTCAACAACATCCTTTTTCATTTTATAAATTACTAGTTTATGAACAGTGTTTCCAAAATTGCATCCTTTCCAATAGTAGCCTTCCAACATCAGCCTTTTTTCCTCTACCAAATTTCTAGTGCATGAAGAGTGTTTCCAAAACAGTTTCCTTTCCAACAGTAGCTTTCCAACAATGGCCTTTTTTCTTTTCCAAATTTCTAGTTCATGAATAGTGTTTTCAGACTAGTGAGGTTTCTTGACCAGTGAGGTTCTATAGTGTTTCCAGATCGGTGAGGTTTCTAGACCCGTGAGGTTCTACAGTGTTTCAAGACCGGTGAGGTTCCCAGACTAGTGAGGTTCTATAGTGTTTCTAGACTGGTGTGGTTTCCAGACCAATGATGTTTTGCAATGTTTCATGACTGCTGAGGTTTCTAGATCATTCAGGTTCTACAGTGTTTTCAGACTGGTGAGGTTTCCAAAATAGTGAGGTTTTATAGTGTTTCCAGACTGGTGAGGTTTTTAGACCAGTGAGGTTCTACAACATTTCTAGATCGGTGAGGTTTCCAGACCAGTGAGGTTCTACAGTCCTTCCATACCAGTGAGTTCATCGAGACCAGTGAAGTTCTATAGTGTTTCCAGACCAGTGAGGGTTCCATACTAGTGATGTTCTATAGTGTTTCCAGACCGGTGAGGTTTCCAGACCAGTGATGTTTTACAGTGTTTCTAGACCAGTGAGGTTTCCAGACCCGTGAGGTTCTACAACGTTTCCAAACCGGTGAGGTTTCCAGACCATTGAGGTTCTAAAGTGTTTCCAGACGAGTGAGGTTTCTAGACCAGTTAAGTTCTATAGTATTTCCAGACCTATGAGGTTTCTAGAACGGTGAGTCATCCAACACCTTTTAAAATTTCATGTTTAGTGTACAATGTTTCTAGCTTCCTACACTTTCTCCCCTTCGACATTTCCTTTGGCGTAAAATGAATTTAAGGACTTGTTTTAAGGGATTTGAGGTCGAATCAAAGTCTATAACCCCAACATTAATTTTCCTAAGGATCAGGATTCTTTTACTTGGTCAAACCACATGGTTTAATGCAATCTTCTTTTAATGGAAAATCCATCATATCTTAAAGCTACTCAGTTAAATCATCTAAATGGATGAGATATATTCCTTACTTATTCTACTGTATTTTTACCTGGTGCGAGATGTTCAAATCTTTCCTTCTTCCCTTAGGGGTTTTGTGATCGAACCTTAATCCTAGGATCTTTTCCCCTTGAATTTTCTTCCTACTGCATGCGCACCCCGTGTTTTGCTGTAAGAAGAAAGTATCGATCCTTAATCGATATAAGGTATGATTTACCTCTATTCTTGTGTTTTCTTTGATCCTTCTCCTTCTTTTTCTCCTTTCCATGCTATGGAATGTGATCTTTATGCTTCTAATGGAGTTTTCTTGGCTGTCGGATGGTGGGGTCATGTCGTGGCATCCTCGGGTTGATGCAGTTGTCATGAGAGAGGAGATCGTAATCAATTTTGTGAATCGTCCTCGTATAAATAACATCAAGAACCATTTGAGGTAGGGGATTCATTTTTTCTCTATTATTTTACATTCAAATGTGGAGTTAGCATGTTTTAGACCAATGGATCACAATGGAATTGAAATATTAAATATTTGAACCAGATAAATAAATTGATATCGATTATATGTTATTGCCTCTTGTTTTTATAAATAGTGTGATATCTATGATTTCTTTGTTTATATTTTCTTTCTTGATGGAAATTGGTAATGAACGTAAATATGGGATTAACTGATAATTTTTTGGCTAAAGATAAAGAGGCATGTAAATGAATATGGTTGTTGTTTTTGTAATTTGATGTTAATAAGATTGATAGAGTAAGCATGTTTAATCAATTTGTGATAAATTATTTTTTAGGTTACCCATAGTTTGAACCTACAAATAATAAATTGGTTAATTCTAGATGGATTAAAGAACTAGTTTTTTGATAAAAATATAATGCCTCATAGGGTTATGGGTTACCCTCTTACTTGTAATTTCCATGAGCCTTATGCTTGGAGCAGTGAGATCTCATTGTGTTTAAAGTTTGGATGCCTTGTTTAAGGGACAAGTGCCTAATTAATATGATGATTATTTTTCTTCTACTTGTGTTGTGATATGTGGGGGTAGGGTGGCCTATTGATAGTGGTTGTAGTTAAAACCTAGAGTGGTGAGATGCATTGGTTTATACATGTGGGTGTCGGGGAGGACATCGGGGATGATGGAACAGGTTGGATGTGAATGTTTGAATGATTTTTATTTCTTGTTGGTTTTTTATCTTCCTAACATTCCCCACTACTCAAGGCAGCTAGTTTTCTTACCCTCCTTCCAAAAAGGGGTGAATATGTGTGGGGTATGTCACGTGCTTTCCATGTTTAGCTTCCTGAGGGAGGATGGGTCTACACTCTTGCTATAGAAAACAAAGACTCAATGGGTAGTTCATCTACTCACCGTGTTGATCCCCCTTGTTTTTAGTAGCTTGGAATATTTTTATAGAATTCCTAGGAATATGGGAAAGTAATAATTTTATTAATAAACGATTGAATAAATGATGTTAACCCATGGGGTTCCAGCTTGCTGGGATGCAATGATGAGATTGAAATTTAAAGGAACAATGGAATTTGGGTTTGATTCTAATGAAATGTAATATTGAAATTCTTAATAGTTAATTAAAGTTTAAAGAATTAATGAACATAAAGTGAAACTGATAAAAAGGGAATGAAGGAATATAATCAATCTCTTTAAATGATTGTATGCTTATATGATACCTAGTCTTAGATGTGGAAGCCAGAATTCTAGGAGATGTTAGCTACAGTTGAGTCTCAGACTATGTTATTCCCAGTGTGTGGTTGTGATCTTTAGTATGTTCAATACTTTTTGTGTTTCATCACGCTACTCCACCCCGTCCGTTAGAGAAACTGACACCCTGGGGATTCTGAGCCCTAGGGGGCTGTTTTCCCCAACATTCTGGTGGGAGGATGGATATCTGACTACTCCCTTGTGACCCACTCTCTTCTCTTGGTAGTTACTTGTGCTGGTATTCACAATGCTTAGTTTTACCCATATATGTGTGTAGAGGGTTGTAATGGATTGTTGTTATTCCCATATATATATATTCTAGATATAGTTTCCTATGGACTACTATAGGTGTATTGTGTATAGGCTATGATGGATTGAGGATCATTACTCTGTGTGTGGGTTGTAATGACTTGAGGTATAATGCACGACGTATAATACACGTTATGCGAGTTATGGTGACTCTCATAAACTTCCTGGTTACTTTTCCTACGTGGATGTGGTGGTTTTGTTGCATAAGGTTAATGTTTTGGTGGTTCGCCTAGGTGCCTTTAGGCAAGCCTTTTTGGGTAGAGCTGGCTTAGGACATGCTATGTTGGGTCAAAGTGGAAAACCAGTGGGGAAGTAGTAGTGAGTACCCTTGATATTCATTATTGTATTATATACTCTTGTATGCGATACTTGGTGAGAATACCCATGGTGATTCTGGGAACATAGTATACCTATTTAGGTGAAGATTTAGTTTTACTTGTTGTTCACTATGCTTTAGTCTGCATTCATTACTTTTTCATGAGAGTCTACGGGGAGGATCCTACTAAGTATACTTTTATACTCACCCTATGTATATATAAACTATTTTCCAGGTCACTTGAAGTATGTTGGAGATCGGACTAGTTACTAATAGCTCGGGCTTGCAGGAGCTATTCAAGCTTCATGGTCTCTACTATTTTTACTTTCTTGTGGGTACTTGCAGTTTTCCCCTTTCAGTTTTAGTAGTTTTACATGACATTACATATGTGTACTTGGGATTTTCTTTTATATTGATGTTTGAGTTGGAGTTGGTTGGTGTCTTTCTTATCTCTCTATTTAGCATGTGTTCTCTTAGAATTTAATGCCTCCTATTTTTTGGTTTACTATACCCATGGTGTTATTCACCAACCCGGGGCCTACTGGAGGTGGGACTTGGGGGACATTATATCTCTTCTCACATTGTCGTCCTAGAAGGGGTACACCTTGTGGGGAGGGGGTCATGACAACTTTTTTATTTTGAATTTAAAAAAATGGATTCCATATTTTGAATCATAAGGTTTAAATTGTGTAAAGAGGTACCTTTTATTTTTAGATGTTATGAATAGTAACTTTAGTAATTATTTAATTTACCATGGTTAAAGGGTGAATATGGTAAATAAGGGTAAAAAATAATATTATAATAATATTCAATTATCCTAACACTTGTCTTAATCCTATTGGATGAGATATTTCTGACAATGGTCATCATTTGGAAGATTTTGGGACCCCATGGATTCACTTGGATGTGAAAATGACAATTTATAAGAATTAATTTAAAGTAAAGATAATTATAACCTAAACATGTATATTTTACTAAATTGAGTTTAATAGAGGGTTATATAGCTGATATATATATATATATAGTCATTAGAAAGATAAAAATATTTCCTACATCATGGTATTTTATTTATCGTTTTAATACATTATATAAATATATTTATTTATGACACAAATTATGATGTAGTGATAACCTCATTAATGAAAGATTCAAATAAATGAGTTTATAAATATTAAAATAAATATAATTTGAAAATTTTGATTTCATCCACGAATTTTTTGGATGATATTGACATATTATTTATGAGTTGATTCCTTCTTTTAAGTAATAAAGTTTTTATGAATTTTTAAGAAATGTCAAGTATGAATAGTATCCCAAATTGACATAATTCATAACTTAAAACACAAAATAGTTTACTAAATGATATTAAATTCATAAAAGTCTAATATTTAGAAAAATGGTTAATATATGTCCATATATGTCATAAATAACTTTTTTTTGGTCGTTTTACATTATATGGTAATTAAATTAACCCATTATGTGTAAATAACATGATATCACGGTAAGATTAAAAAGGGTAAAATAAGAGTAAAACCAAAAAGATAAGGATAAAAAAATATTCAAAACTTTTCAAAAAATTATTGGATGATGGGTATTCGAACCAACATCATATTAAATTCTAATAAAATAAGTTTTGGACCATTTTAAATCAAAATTTAATTTATAATAAATTAATATTTTGGATCTTTTCTAAAGTGCCCCTCTCCTCTCTTATAAAAGGCAGCCTCATCCCTCTCATATTAACTCCATTTTGATCCTTCATTCTCATACAACCCCTATCCATTTATCTTCTCAACTTACCTAGTTACATTATATAGGTTCTTATCTTCTTAAAAGCCCAACTCTAGTTCCCTAAGAGGAAATTTAAAGGAGGCACGTTGGGGAAGAGGTAATCTCTTCTACTGATTATTTCAAATTTATTTCTTCTTATAATTCTTCTTATTTAGTTGTTTCACTATAAATTAATGACATTGGTATCACTTATATACTGATATTTCATTATAAATATGAAACAACCATATTTCACCTTCTATCCATCCTATGAAAAATGAAATCACCGCACTTGCGTACGTACGGATTACCATTTCCACACTATGGTGTAATCTGTTTTTCACCACCACCTTACTTGGATGGGTATAATGGTGGAAATAATAACTATATCTGATTATTATAGAATGATACTGATTGTGAGATATTATACACCATCCACTTTAATATCATTCAACAACTATGGGAATGATATCATCGCTCATGCATACGTACGGCTTACCGTCTCCACGACGCGATGAGATTCATTCTCCATGTTAACCATTAATGAATAATTATAAAGTATATATAATAAATAATCATGAAATATATGAAATAATAAGTCTACTGGATTTATGTATATATATATATGTCATTTACTTACTTCCATTCAATTTAATAAGGAAACAAAAACATTGTTCATGCATACGTACGACCTACCGTCTCCCTGAACAGTGTATTCCATTCCATTTATTGATCTATTATATATATTTATATACTGAAAATATATGATATATAAATAATTTTTTACATTCTGGAAGTAATTAAATCATGATCTAAGTAATAATATGAAGAATAAAAATTCCAAACACGTAAGATAAATGAAACGATTATTACCCAAAACGGTGCTTTAACATGGAATTAACAAATGAATGGGTAATATAAAGTCATAATTGAATCATATATATTATTATGGTTCTGTTAAAATTTAATAATATTTTTAAACCCACTATACAGGAGTTTTGGACACATACATAAGAAATCAGACCTAAGGTAAAAGATAATTTCACAATCTCATTTTTATCTGAGATTGTTTATACGTAAGTATTTTCTAGGGATATATTTATCATCCATGTCTATGTTTTCTAAAAATGTTTTCATAAAATTTTTACTATTATTTTATGTATGTTTAAAGTAATT
The DNA here is from genome assembly GCA_963277665.1 of Viscum album. NCBI lineage: Eukaryota > Viridiplantae > Streptophyta > Magnoliopsida > Santalales > Viscaceae > Viscum > Viscum album. The sequence goes on along the minus strand of OY728151.1, from coordinate 391,632,399 downwards.
TTTACCCATTTTTTACTTTTACTACATTTTATGTAAGGAATCGTTCTTTTGTTTACCATACAAGGTACTTTTTGACTTTTCTAGTAAAAGTACAAGGAGAATGTTTTTTAACTTATACGACATGAATGAATTTTAATGTATTCTTAATTATTTATTTCCATTAAGATTAATATACAATATTTCTTGTTTATTTTCAACTAAATTCTTTTCTTTCAAAAATTTCATTACATTTTGATAAAAGAATACATTTTTAAAGAAGAAATGATATTTTCTTCAGGAATTAAGTTCAAGTGTCTTATCAAAATTATTTTCCATCTAAAATGACAGAGGGTTATGTTTCTATCCCCATTATTACTTTGATTTGATTATTTTTTAATAGAATTATTTTTATAAAGTCCATTTATATTATATGTATTATGTTATTATGGCATGATGTTTAGGAATCCCATTTTATTTCATGGGTTATGCTATGATAAATGATTTATATTTTGTGGAATATGTAAGAATGATTTCATTATGAGATGGGTGGGACCTATATCTCCCTCCAATGCATTGGGTAGAGATTTATATCTCATGATATAGACATGGGTGGAATAGGAATTAAATAAGGTTCAGTAATACAGGGTTGGAACAGCAAGTAAACTCGGTTCAGTAATGGAATTCATCCACTATGATGGTCTTGGAAGTAATGTCTTGGATACAATGGAAATCATATTATGTGCTTATTAGTTTTCCACAATTACATGTTTTATTCCAATTTCATTATATCATGGTTAATGTTCCTTTATGATTTATGCTTTACGTACTACCAAGATTTATTTCATAACTCGATATTTTGATGTGTAAACTTTATGTTCATGTTTTTATGTTCAAATTTATAGGGTTTGTTTTATTTTCTCTATGTTTACCCTTACTAATCATTTGAGCTCACCCTTTTTGTGTTTTCTTTTCCCCAATATATAAATAAAGGTTTTAGGTAGGGGAAAAAGGGGAAGATATTTATAGGATATGTTTAAGATCTTTCACCATGATTAGAAGATTATGTTCCGAGTTTCTAAAGACACTAAACTAATACGGTCTTTAGGCATCTATTTTTTTCATGTATTAAGTATTCTGTAAAAAGTAATGTAATGTCCATGTAGGTCAAGCTTGGGTATCTACACTAAGAGTTATTGGACCTGGGGGAGGATCTTAGGGAGAGATTTAGGAAGAATTTAGAGAAGTCACAATTCTTGAGAGGATTGAAGATAAGAGGGGAGTGTGGGTGGTTTTTATAGTGGAGGGGAGGAGGGTTTTCTTATTATTTTAATCATTAGTTTATTATTTTTTTCAAAAGACAAGAAATAGCTATTATTACATGAACAATAATAGTAATAAGTGCATGTGAATTAGAACTAAGGTTGTTTACATCATCCATGAAGCTATTAATATTCCATTTAGTATATAATGTATATATATGATAAATTACCATATTTCACTATTCATCAAAAATTAATGTATTTTAGAAAAATCTGAAAAATTCACCTTGACCATTTATTGATGTGTAGAATCCAAAAATGAACTCAATTTTTAAAAAATAATTTTATAAATATAATTAATTTTATATTTAATTAAAATCATAATTTACTTGGTAAATACAGATTTTCAAACTATAACTGATTCTATAATATTTTCAAAAATTACATAAGGTCTTATAAATTTATCTTAAAACCAAAAGACATAAAATTGTCAAAATATGAACACATTTTAAAAGAATACATTTTATTTTAAATTAAATAATTAATTGTAATTATTTATTTATGACTTACAAAAATACTAATACTTGTACTAAGATCATATTATCACTTACAAGATGCCTAAATTTTATTTATACACTCGTGGGTGAGGTTACAATTATTTTTAAGATTTAATATTCATGAGGTTCATAATACTATTCATGAGTGTAGGTTACTATTCATAAGGCTAGGATATTATTCACCAAAAATTAAGTTTGTCTTATCAGACTCCAAACATATTATTGATCGCAACTGTGTATGTCGTATTTTTAAAATTCAAATCAAAAAAGTGTCAAAATTATGTTTAAAGGTCACATAGTACTTATTGTTTCATTGTGTTGTGATTTAATTTGATTATATGGCATAATTATAAGAAAGTAATTTCCATTGATAAAGCATTGAGTCGTTACATTATTCCCCCTTATGAAATTTCTCCCTCGAAATTTTATTTTACATTTTAATCCATAAACAGGTGCAGGTACTTTTCCTTTATTTCCTCCTCCAGTTCTCATGTTTTATCTTCATACTTATGGTTTTTCCATAGTAATTTCACCAGGTGAGTAGTATTTTTATGTAGAACTTTATCTCTACAATAAAAGATCTTCACTGCTCGTAAAAAATATCATTCTCCAACTGTACCACCTCTGAAGAGAGTACATGTGAAGGATCTGGTATGTACTTTCTTAATAAGGATACATGGAAGACATTGTGTACTTTTTACATGGTAGGTGGAAGTGCTAGTTGATATTCCACATCTCTGAATCTATCTAGGATCTCAAAGGGGTCAATGTACCTAGGACTTAGCTTTCCTTTCTTCCCAAATCTCATGACCTTCTTCCATAGAGATATTTGGAGAAATACCATGTCTCTAACTTTGAACTCAAGGTCTTGTTAAAGATTATATACATAACCCTTTTTTCAGCTTTGGTCTGCATTGATATGTTGCTGAATGGTTTTCACCTTCTCTACTATTTCTTTGACCATTTCGATTCCTAGATTCTTATGCTCACTGACTTTATCCCAACATGCTGGTGTTCTGCACCTTTTCTTATAACGGGATTTGTATGGTACCATTCAGATGCTTGAGTGGAAACTATTATTGTAAGATAATTTTACTAGTGGAAGAAGTTGGTTTAATACTCTTTTTAAGTCTTTAGAACATGATCTCAACATATCTTTCAATTTCTGAATAGTTTTCTCAGATTGGCCCTCAGTTTGAGGATGATAGGTCATACTGAAGTTTAGTTCAGTGCATAGAGCATGTTAGATACTTATCAAGAACATTGAGGTGAATCTCATATCTTGATTAGATAATATAGATAGTGGTAATTCATGCATCTTTACCACTTATTTGATATATATCCATGCAAGTTGATCCAATGATAAGTCCTCTCGAATTGCGATAAAGTAAACTGCCTTTGTAAGATGATCCATAATGACCCATGTAGCATTATTTCCTCTTGATGTCCTTGGAAGTTCAGTGAAAAATTCCATGGTAATATTCTCTCACTTCCATGTTAGTATGGGTATTGGTTTCATCATACCCTTATACTTCTATCTTTCAGGCTTTACTCATTGACATTCCAGGAACTTTGATGTATACTCAGCAATCTTCTTCTTCATATTGTCCCACCAAAAGTTATATCAGAGATCTTGATATATCTTTGTGCTCCCTAGCTGGATAGAGAAGGTTGAACTATGTGCATCATTTAGAATCTCATTCTTTATCTATGGATCATATCATACACATAATCGTGAACCAAATCTTACAACTCCTTCTTCATCAATCATGAACTTAGAGGATTTCCCATTTTTAATGGCTTCCACCCTTTTTAGAATTTCCATATCATTTTTTTGAGAATCCATTATCTTCTCCATGAGGGATGGTTGAAAAATCATTTGAGAAATGATTGATGATGTTCAACCCATAATGATTCCCAGTTCCATCTTCTGCAAATCTAAGAAGATCGGATCCTTGTCAATTCTCATCACTGATAAAGATGTAGGATCCTTTCTACTTAGAGCATCTGCCACCTTATTTTCCTTACCAGGATGGTAGTGGATTGAGAATTCATGATCCTTTATGAGTTCTATCCATTTTTTTGGCTCTTATTAAGCTCTTTTTTTGTGAATATTTATTTTATACTCTGGTGATTAGTATATATATATCACACTTCTCCCTGTAGAGATAATTCCACCGGATTTTTAATGCAAAGATCACTGCCACCAACTCTAGATCATGCATAGGATAGTTTTTCTCATGTATTTTCATATTCCTTGAAAAATAGGCTATCACTTTATAATTTTTCATCAACACATATCTTAATCCATTCATTAAAGCATCATTTAACACCACAAAGAGTTCTCCACTTTTGGGAGTGTGAGTATTGGCATAATGATTAGCCTATTTTTCAACTCCTTAAATCAATCTCCACATTATTGAGTCTAGAGAAACTTTACTCCCTTCTGTGTTATCTTGGTCATTGGGTTTTACAATCATGAGAAGTTCTTCATAAATCATCGATAATACCCAGCTAGAACCAGGAAGCTATGGATCTCCGTTAAAAAAATTGGTATGGGCCACTCTTTAATCACCTTTTTCCTAGAAGTGTCCATAGATATACCTTTGCTGGTGATAACCTTCCTCAAGAATGATACTTCCTCCATCCAGAACTCACATTTAATGTACTTTTCATATAGATTCTCCCTTTACAAAGTCTTCAACATAGTATTCAAATTCTCCTCATGTTCCTCCTTGCTCTTAGAGTATATCACAATATCACCAATAAAGACTGATAAAAATTTGTCGAGGTAATCTCTAGAAAATATATTCATTAAATCCATGAAAATCATTGGAGAATTGGTGAGCCTGAAGGGAATCACTATGAACTCATAGTTTCCATACCTCGTTCAAAAGGAATTTTTGGTAATATCTTTGTGTCTCACCTTTAATTGGTGATATCTGGACTGTAGTTCCACCTTTGAGAAATAAATATCCCCACAAAACTGATCAAACAAGTCATCTATCCAAGGAAGGGGATACTTGTTCTTTATCATGGTTTTATTGAGCTCATGATAATCACTGAAGAGGCACATTGAACCATCCTTCTTCTTGACTAAGAGGACCAGTGCACCCCAAGGTGAAGCACTCAGGCGTATAAAACCCTTCCCTAGATTCTCATGTAACTACTTCTTCAACTCTTCCAACTCTATATTGGCTATTCTATAAGGTGTCTTTGATATATGTAGAGATCCAAGAGTAAGTTTAATTGATAACTCAACCCCTTTATTGGAGGGAAGACCACGTAACTCTTTAGGGAATACATCCGTATACTCCCTCACGATCGGCATGTCTTCAAGAATGATTCTCTCCTTTGTCTCAATCATTTAAGCTAGACATGATTTCTCATAAGGAATTAATATCCACACTTGAGAAACTAATTATAAATGAGATTCATCTTCCTACTTACACTTTTAAAGAATTGAAGGATGTTTTGGGATGTGAAGAGTAATCTCAATTTCTTGACAGTTGATGTTGGATTTGAATAAAGATAGACAATCCATGCCCAAGATAACATCATACTCCACTGAAGGAAGTATGACGATATTTTCTGTGAGGTTCAATCCACAAATGTTAACCGGGTAGGAGTTATAAACCATGGATGCAATGATTTTCCCATTTTTTCTTATAGATAACTTATCCTTCCAATTTTGAGGTGGTGTTTCAATAGTTCTACTAAACTTTCAAGATATGAAAGAATTCTTAGAACCAGAATCAAATAGTACGTTCACTATTCTTGAAAGAATAACTAGCGTACCTATCACAACATCATTTTCCAGATCCACCTCAGTAGTATTGAGAGCATATTCCCTTCCTTATTTACTTGGAGGTTGTTCTTTATTGCCTCTGATAACCCTCGGATTAGGAAAATTTTCACATAATGCTCATTCTCCTTGCAGTTGTAACACTGCACTATAGGCTGAATTTTAATATGAACCTTCCTTTTTTCTTCCACATTAGTAAGATTATTTATATCCCATTGACTTTTCTTCTCTAGATGTCCCATCTTTCCATATTTGAACCAATTCTTGGTTCCCTTTAGATAGTTCCCAGGATGCTTCTTTTCACAATTTTTACACGTGGGATGATCGATCTTCTTCCCATCATGGAATTTATTTATGGGACCGCACACATGAGATTCCATTTTACTTATTTTTTTGTTGGGACCACAATGATACTAAGAGTCTCTAATCTCCATTTTAACCTTAAGGGCACAATATACAATCTCCTCATAGTTGTTGAAGTCTTGAATCACAAATTATTTTCATAGAATTGGCTTTAGTCTTCTAAATAAGTGATCCACCTTGATTTCAGTGTTCATGACAAAACTAGAGGTATACATTTCAAGCCTTATAAATTTTGCTTCATATGCCTTAATTGACTCATCTTCCTTCTATTTGAGTTTAAGGAGCTCTCTTTCTATCTTGAGATGAAGGGTTCAGTGAAAATATTTATTGAAAAGCATTATCTTGAATTCCTCTCAATCCATGGAATCAATTTTCTCCCATTTCTTTGTATTATTGATCTGTGTCCACCATAGATTAGCTTCCCCATCAAAACGATAGACCACCAGTATGAAATTTTTCTTCTTCTGAGCATTGGAGGATAGAGAATAAATTTTCAATGAAGTTAATCCATTATTCTATGAGGAGGGGATCAGAAGATCCACTAAACATGCAAGGACTTTTCCACATAAAGTATTAAATAGAAACATGCTCTTTCATTAGAGAAGGAAGTTGTTCCACATGATTAAAGTTATTATTCATAACATGAGCTAGCTGAAACAGTATTGTCAGGATGTTTTGATCACCTATTACCATCATATCAAGAATATTGTTAGGGAAATCATCAAATTTCCTATCACATTTATTATTGGAATGTGTTATTCTATTTCCCACCATTAACTAAGAAAAATAATGTACAATTAAAGGGCGTGAATACTTAGTTATTGGGCATAAAAAGGAAACTCTAAACATAAGAGTATAAAATTGTAAAGGAGAAGTATATCCTAACTTGTGAATCCGTAGGTTTAAATCTATGTTATAATTGATCTATTTCTTATCTTATATTCTTATGGGATCTTTTTTTTACTCCCTTAATAATGTTTTGTACTAAACTCCCGAATTTACCAAAGCATATACCTCAGGAGTGTCAAACCAAGAGTGAATCAAGGCCCATTATCATGAACTATTTTTTATTTGAATCTAGCTCAAAATTGTGTTTTTGAGTTTTACCCTAAGATACATTTGTGCCAGATCCACCTCTACCTATTTTTATCTAGATGGGGATGTATTTTCTTGATAAACCACTTACTCTGTACTTACCAAAATTTAGGAGTGTTTTCCTATACTTAGTCTCAACCATAAGATTCTTACTAATGTTCTCTATTCCTAATCTCCAAAAATAATTATACCATCCTCCGATACCAACTATAGAAACCCTATTCTTTTAAATTTAACATTACATGTTTTTAATCATAATTATACATCATAGTACAAGCTAAGTATTGTAAAGTATAGTGTCTTGCAAGACTAGGTACATAATCAAACATTATAAAAACAACTTCTTATTTGATATCCACAATGAGCTTCTGTATTCCATTGTACTCATACATATATATAGGATAACCTAGGTATAACATGAACAAAGGGATGTGCTAAAATTCCAGAAAGGGAATAACCATAAGAACAAAGCATCAACACATGAGATAGAAGGCATGGCATGATGATATAAAAAGGAATGTAACATATAGAATCGGAACTTATAAACATGGAATCATATAAACATGGGTCATAATAATGTGGTGGAAACATAAAACATGTCTTTATCATGATCCAGGGATAACCTCCAAGACCATTGAACATGGTAGCACAATCCAAGTCTAACCACCAAGACCATCACACATGGTAGCACAAGCCAAGGCTAATCGTCAATACTATCGCACATAACATCTCATGAGACTCAACTTTACCTAATTAATTGGAGAACTATCTGGGTGCACCCATCATAACTTTCATGAATATGTTTTCCACATAATGAATCATACTTAATCAATAAACATAAGGATTACCCATGGAATGAATTGGGTACCACAATCTTTTCATAAATAATATCAAATTGTCGTACCATAAAAGTGTCTATGAAAGAAAGGAACTAAAATATAAATGGAAATTCATAAGGGAAAATAGGAATGTATCATGGTAAGTTATATTAAGTATAATTTACCACATGTATGAAAAGTATTTAAGAAATTTTAGTATTAAAACATTTTTGTGCAGTTTTAAGGAAAATACTATAGATACTTTAAAATAGAAAAGGGAAAATACTTTATATAAAACCAGAATTTAACCAAGAAGGTTTTAATAATAAAAAGGACTATTTAATAAAGACAATTTTGTATTATAATAGAAGATAAATTTCACTTGAAATTAGGTGAAAATTCATGAGGTTCCCTCAAAACAGCACTACTAGAAATTTAAGCTATAGCCACAGACCTGTAGTCATGGTTTTATAGGTCCATGGATAAATATTTTTTATTACCATGGTTTAATTAAACCTTCATGGATAAATATATTCTATATTTTGGCTATCGCTTTTTTTTAATTCATATCAAGCTCCTCCTCCTCCCCCGATCTGCAGCCATATCACCATGCAGCCCTCCTCCCCGACAACCTCTCTCACAGCGGTGCCCTCCTCCCCAGTGGCCTCTCTCACAATAGAACCCTACTCTCCAATGACCTCTCTCATGGAAACTCCCCCCCCCCGAAGACCTCTCTCATAGTCCCCCCCCCCCTGACAACCTCTCTCACAATGGCGCCCTCCTCTACAAAGACCTCTCTAACCACAGCGCCCACCTCCCCAATGACCTCTGTCACTACGGCACCCTCATCCCTGACGCTTCCAATCAACGTCACCCTCCACTGTATTTTAAAAGTTTATTTATGATTTCAATTGAAATATTTTTTTCAAAATATATCACTATAGGATAAATGACCATGATTTCAATTTCACTCTTGTCTTTCAATGGAAACATAGGTCACAAAACATGCATCTATCTCTACTAAAGGATCATTTTGATCGATCTGATATGACTATGTAAGGATAACACCACTTCCCCTTCTGTGAGACCATTTATCAAATTCACTCATAGCATTATTAGTAGAGTAAATTTAAATATGGGGAGATGGATCAAATGGCTTCTACGCAGTTCAATTTTGAAGATAAACATAGATAGTTCTCATATTTTGGGTCACATGAGAGGGTGGTGTCATCAAGAATCCTTGGGAATCAGTTATGTTAGAATTATCAATTCATTTAGGAACTCGTGATTCGCTAAAATCCAAGTCTAATTCTCTTCTCAGTGGTCTCACCATTTTCAGGTAGAATCATATTGCTCTCAATGCCATTGAGACTGATTCTCTAATGGTATTCAATTCCCTTCTTAGATGTGGTCTCACACCATGGACTATTGAATACACCATATGTAGAAGAAAAATGTTTATGAAAAACAACCTAGAGGTTCTTCATGCTTGTCCTGAAAGGAACACAGTGGTGGACTTTATAGGTTTAAAGGTGAATTATGAATAAGAGGTTACTCTATTCGCAGGTCTCAGATCACTTCCAGGGGAGAGGGAAAAGTAGTTCATCGCAGATGCTCTTGATCTTCACCATTATAGGCCAGCATAATTCCAGGTGTGAGAGTTTTTTGTCTTCTCCTTAGATTGATTATTTTTTGAACTTGGTTTTTACCTTCTTGGAACACTTTGATTTATTTTAAAAAGTAGTTTTTGGATCATGATTTATTCATCACAGTAAAACAGAACCAATCCCGATGTCTCTGATGCAGCCACCCCACCTCCCCATGACCCTCCTTCTCTAACGCGGCTCTGATATGGTTCTGGAATGGTCACCTCCCCCCCCCCCTCACGATCCTCCTTTTCTCCTGATGTTTATGGTGCAGCCACCCCACCTCTCTACGACCCTCCTTCTCTGATGCGGCTCCAGCACGGTTTCGACGTGGCTTCGGCATGGCTTAGACACGGCCACCCCACCTTCTAGGATCCTCCTTCAATTCGTCCACCCCACCTCCTAGGATCATCATCATATATGTGATGGATCCATGAATAAGGTACATTTATCTAGTGTTTATTTCATTGTTACCCTATCTAGGTTTGATACCACACTTAGAAAAGTTTCTAGGTACGGCTGACCATGGCGATTAAAATCTGGAATACCCAAAATTTTAAATAGACATCCTAAAATTAATTCTCATTCCTGCTATTCAAAAAAATTCAGAGAGGATCCCATACTTGGTGTCTTGGTTTTAGGGTGGAGTGACATCAATTACTAGAAATAAAACTTTTTAGTTCATTTTCACTTCATCCCTAGATTCCCAATCCCTCACATTTACTTTAGGAATGTGAGAATAAACCCTGGGTTTATATCAGTATCCCTCAATAAGGATCATAAGATTTTTTATGATAGGATTTATATAATCCATAAACCGAATATGTGCACATTCTCAAATTTTACCTTAGGATAATTTAATTCTTTGGATTTTCACTTTTTATTAAGACACAACCAGGAGCATGATGAGTGGGTGAGAAAATTCTTGTCTAAATAAATCCCAGTAAAGTTGAACATACATTTTTGGAGGTTCTGCAATAAGGGCATACCAACTGAAATTAATATCTTTAGAAAAGTAATTTAGACACCCTCACCATTTATGTGTTGTAAGAGGCTAAAATCTGAGTTAGTCTAGAAATTATTTTTTGATGTATAATGGGTCTACTTTTCTTAGACCCTTATTGGGAAACTTATGGGATTTCAATTTTAGGGGGGATAAATCTCTGACTTTTTGTGTAAATTATTTCAAATTTTTGAGAAACATTCATATATTGTTAATCTTCATGTAATAGTGTTTCTAGTGGTGTGTTGGGTGATTTAGGAGACAAGGAACAAGGGTCTTTAAGGAAAGAATAGATCCCTCTATTCATTCAAGTTCATGTGCTCTCTCTCACGGACAATCTAGGTTCCCTTATTCCTATTGAAAAGATAATGTCTACTAGTAAGGGTATCCTCCATAGGGATGTGATTACAAATGATAGAACTCGTCTAGGGTGGTGGATCAAGTGGATACCCCCCAATGTTGGACTAAAAAATAATGTGAATGGGTCCTATAAATAAGGAGTTATGAGGAGGTATTGTGCCTAGTTTTAGGGAATCTATGGTTATCAAATATAGTTCCTTTTATGGTTTAGGTAATTCTGTATGGGTGGAGAAAAGATATTTACTCAGTGGCCTTTAAATTTGTAGGATAGATAAACTCAATATTTGTATGGTTTATTAGAACTCCAAGATTCATTTAAGATTCCTACATAATGATGAAAGTTATCCTTGGTCTTCAGTTTATAATATTAGGAAGTGTGGGTCCCCCATAGATCAAGGCACAAATATCATTCATATTTGGTGGGAGGAGAACTTTTCTTCATAAAATCTATATTGTAAAGAGATAACTTATAAGATTCTTGTTATCTATCATATTACAGTGGATCTTCCACAATACTATGAAATTATTATTAGTGGTGAAACCCTCAGTATTCACCACTTTAGACTCCAAAAGAGCAAGATTTTCCAAAAAAGGTTCTTCTTAAGTGACCAAAAATTTCTTAACTATTACATTAATCAAGGAAGTTATTCTAGGGATACCATTAATGGAGGAGAATGATCTGAATATACAATATATTTATGAATAAAACAATTTTCATCACATGTACAATGAAAATACTAAATTTAATTTGTTGGATAATAAATTATCCAATCAACTACATGGTCTAAATAAAAACCATCTGGAAAATTTTCCAACCCATGACCAATTTCAATCCCAACCATCTCAACATAAAATCCAATATTTTCTATATATGTTATTAGAATAAATTTTCAAAAAAAATACTGAAAATGAATTATCAATTTTCATTGTTGAGATTAGATATATAAAACATTGAAATGGTTATCGAAACCATTCCCACTCAGGTTTACCCTTCCTAAATTACTTAGAATAATCATGTTAGACACAAACCTCTCATGAATAACTCAAAGTTGTAACTATTCCCAAGAGTGGGAAAACTATTTTAAAATCTAAACCATTGATTCCTAAACCATTAGAGTCTTCAAAATCATAGGAAAAAATTGAATAAACAAAATTACAAATTGAAAATTCATATCTGGATAATGAGTGAATTGGTTAGGGAATGTTGAAATTCAACCAAAGGAACACAGGGAAATTGTTGATGGGTGTTAAAATCTAGAGAAAAGTGATTTTCTATATTCAAAAGAGAGAAAATTGACATCTTGGAAAGATTTTCATAAATATTATGGTATTATTTTTGGGAGTGTTAAGAAAATATAGAAGATTCAAGAGTTTAGATAAAGACATAACAACCCTCAAAGATAGACTCATGTAACCCATCCAATGAATAATGATATTGATCTATCGACACTGAAATAATAGGTGGAAGATGGCCATGATGTGTCCATTAGATAAATAACCTCATTCCCACTTATGAATAGATTGATCACAAAAAAATTATAATATATCATAATGGTATTTGATTAGTTAATTTTTTGTATATGGTGATGATTTTTAGACTACTATGGTGTGGTTGAGGAGACATTCCCCAATAAAAATCCATGGATTTAAATGAATTTGTATGTTCATTTCTCTAGTGTGATTTTCATGAAACCAGATTGTTTCCATATGAGTAGTAGATTATTATCCATTAACCTTTAAATTTTAACATGGTTTTATCTATTAATTTGGTTTATACCTAATACTATCATAATTATTATTCATTACTAATATGATGTAGGGTATTGAGGGGTGATAAAGGAGTGATTAAGCATTCTCAATTACCATGGGTAGGTGAAAGTACTATATCAAAAATCATTTTTTCACTACCTAACCTAACACACTAAATAGAGAGTGAATGGATTGAGATCTTGGGTCATTCTAGGGAATTATTTAAGGGGGTGAATTTATTTTATGAGATTATTATATAATTAATGAGAGAATTATATAATGTATCCCTTCATTATATTCATCATTTTTCACTTTTATTTTATTTCTTCCATGCAATTGTGGTTCCACCCCTTAATTGTTTCATTATTTTAAAATTAATAGTGTTATATTAGTGTAGGTGTGAGGAGAATTAATGATTATATGCTTACATTAACTTGTGGTTCCCTATATCTTTTCACCATAAAATTTAGTTTTTTAAATTTTGTTTTTTTTTATTTCTAGATTGGAGTTTCAAATTAGGGGAAATTGTGTTTTGATATCTTAATCAGATCTACCTATTGAATTAGAAATCACTTTTGTTTTTCATGCTACACTTTGATCATCTTTTTAGAATAATGATTTTATTTAAGGACATTTTTATTGAATACTATATGTTAATTCCTATATGATAGAATGATTTAAATTTCTATTTCATATAATCATTCTTAGTTGAATTTGAATTTGATTAACATGGTCAGAGGGATGAATAGTTCTTATTTACTTTATTTTCAGGTTGGTCCAAGAGGAATATGAATACTTTTTGTTGATTAAGTGAAACACTTATAATTATGGAAGATTGTAAAAGTTGGATGTTGCAATAGGATTTTCTGTATGGAGTTTTTTGGTGCTTTTTGGGTCATATGGTGACTCATTTTACTCATTATATGAAGTTTTATTATAATTCATTTTTATATCCTCTTTCAATTACTTGATGGTGCATGCTCATTGCACCCCATGTTTTCACTGTATCTTGAACTTTCAATTTTTTCCCGGCGTATGGGTTGGAAAACCAACTCATTCATTTTTTCACTGTTGTAGTTCATTCATTTTGCATTGAATGTTTACCTATCATAAATAGTGAGATTAAAATGGGTGTTGTGCATCATGTGGTCTATGGTTTTCATTGCTGGATTCAAAAGGGGAATTTCAAATTTTGATTGTATGTATTTACAAGTTAAACTTTTTCATTGATATGTTGTCAAACCTAAACCAGGATTGATGGAAAATGATGAGTTACCAATGATGAAAAAGAGGTGAAGAAGGGGAACTGCAACACCACTGAGGGTCCATGAGTTTAACATATTTTCTTCTACTATGTTTGGAGAATCTTGGTTATGGTGATTCTTTATTTCCAATTCTGTGAAGCACGTAAAAATATCAGTGTCCTTTTTATGATTTATTTACTGCTTTATATTGATCAGTGTTGTTGGAAATCACATCTATTTGATCTTTTTTTCTCATACTAATCATGATTTTTGATTTGTTGTTAATTAAAATGGTTAATTTAGTTTATGTTCAGCATGTTAAGATGTTATTGTTTTTAAATGAATATATTCCTTGTAATTTCTTGTTCTTGTGAGTTTATATTTTTGAATCAATATGTATAGATTTCATTTTATTGTAATAAATTTCAGGATTTGTATTATTCAAGTATTCATGATTCTATATTCTATTTATAGAATAATATTTGTGTTGAACTGTTGTTTTGAAAATTTTAGATGAAAAATTAAGGCCACGCCTATCCTTTATTTATTGATTACATTATATAAATTTTTCACTTTATCAATTGTAGACTTTTTAGGTATAGGGAGGTTAATGATAAATTATTGATACACTACTACAGAAATAAGGATAAAAAGAGATGAATATTATAACTCCTTTTAATTAGGGGGTTGGGGTGGTGTTAGGGGGTGAAGGCTTGGGGGTGGTTCATGGGGGTTAGGGGGGAGAGGGGAGTGGTTTGGGGGGTAGGGGGCTGGTTTTGGGGGTGGCTAGTACAGGGGATGGGGTGGGTGGGGGGCTGGTGTAGGCTAGGGGGTTGGGGGATGGTGTAGGCTAGGGGGTAGGGGTGGTGTTGGGGAGGACTGGTTTTGGGGGGAGGAGATTGGTTTTGGGGGAGTCTATTAAAGGGGAAGGGTTAGGGTGGTGCAGGGGGGTTAAGGGGGGCTGGTGTAGGGGTGGGGGATGGTGCGGGCTGGGGGGAAGGGGTGTAGGGGGAAGGGGGTTAGGGGATGGTTGTGGGGGAGGGGGATGTTTTAGGGGGGAGGCTAGTACAGGAGGAGCTAGGGTGAAGGGGGATAGGGGGTGGTGTAGGGGTGGGGGTTTAGAGGGGATGGTGCAGGGTTTAGGGGAAGGTTCGTTCTTGTAAGAGGATGCAGGGCTATAGGAGGTGAGGAGGAAGTGGTCACTAGGTTGTGTTGTGGCCCAGGAGCCTGAAATTAGGGTTTGGTGGCCAAAGACAGCATGAAGCCTGATGGGTTAGGTTTAGTGTATGGCTAGTCTTGAGACATAGAGATATGTGTTTTTAAAATTCCATAATAGTAGAAAATCAACGTGAGATTAATAAATCTAATATATAAATAGATATGGGTCAAAGTCAAACCTGACTGTTCGACACTTTTGATTTATTTTCAGAAATTTTAGGTCTATTTTCCATCTTGGGTCACCAAATCCCTTGATGTTTGTTTTACGGACATTTATCATTGGGATCTTGTTATCCAACCATATAACCAAAGTTTTATACTCTCATGTAGAAAATAGAAATTTATCTATAGCTCGTCTTAACATTTCATTTTATTGATATAGCAGTGTCCATTTATAAAGAATGTATTATTATGTTCTCTTGTAGCTTAATAATTTATCTTTTAGGAAATGTATTTGTAACCATTTCCATTTTCACCTTCAATTTAGGGTCCTAAGAACTGTTTCTTCAACCCAACTTGTAGAGGGTTAGTAGGTCTGAAAAGACCAAGTGTTGCATCTATGCTAGTTCTTCCATCATTGTAACACATTTTACAAAAAAACATCATTATAAGGGTATTATTTTTCTTATATTCTATTTATGTTTTATTAATGTTCATTAGAGATATTTTTTAAAACATCTTATGTGCAATTTTGAAGGATAAAATTATTAAACTGATCAAGTTTGTGGAGAAAAATTCTAGTAATTCCTTTGATCTTTTGATTATTCTAATTTGAATCTGGAATTTTCCTGAATGGAAACTAAAATTAATGACATGGGAGATATCCCATCACACATGCTCTATAAAATCTAAAATCAAGCTGAAATTTTATTGGATGAACTCTTGTGCTTGATATAGTTAATCAAGTGGAATCTGATGTGGCTAGCGATGGTGAACTTTATGTATTTTTAGTTCATTCAGTGAAGTAAATTTTCATTACCTGGTACCTTGTTTGTGAAAACCTGAATTATTAGTGTACGAGTCCTGAATTTCTAAAAAACATTCTCTTGGTGGCTAAGATAATGCAACCAATTCCTTGTATTCATTATGTATCCAACACTGTTTTTTTTTGCTAGTACTACTAGAGGTTTTGAGATATTAAGAGGGTTTTATTTTCTTCTATGGGTACACGCCAATACCCCTCAAATATAAGTGTAAGTCAAAATTCATGAATGTATGAGTTGAAAATAGAATATTTTTATCATTTCTGGTTTCTTATTATTCATACTGCATATTTTTTACTTGTAACATTTTGTTTGAGCATAATAAAATGGGTTCCTTTTGGGAGGTGTTCTTTCCATGCACATAGGCCCTAAAGGGACCAATTAAAACTAAATATTTTTTTCTTATTTATTATATTATTTATTTATTTTGAATCAATTTATAATAATAATTTAAAAAGGAATTTCTTTGTAATATTAAATGTTGTGTACCTAGGGGACACATATTGTGTTTTTCGAACCACATAACTCGGCATGTATAGGTGTAAAAACCCTGATTTTGCACCCAAACACACATGTTGTCTGCGCAAGGGGACATGGGGGTGTAAGGGATGTTTAAGGGGTGAAAGGGGGGTTGTGAAGGGGGAATGTGTGTGTAGGGGGTGTCCAGCGGGTGTGGTTCAAGGGGTGTCCAGCAGGGGTGTGCAGGGGGGTGTGTGCAAGGGGACAGGAGGTGCAAGTGGGGTTGTGGGGGGGAATGGGGGAATGGGTGTTCAGGGGGGGTGAAAGGGGGGATGTGTAGGGGGAATGGGTGTGCAGGGGGTGTTCAGTAGGGGTGGTGTAAGGTGTTTCTAGTAGGGGTGGTGCTAGGGGTGTCCAGCAGGGGTGGTGTAAGGGGTGTCCAGTAGGGGGTGTGCAGGGGGTGTGTGCAAGGGGATAGGGGGTGCAAGTGGGGTTGTGTGGGGGGGAATGGGTGCATGGGTGTGAAGGGGGGTGCAAGGGGGGTTGTGAAGGGGGTCATGGGTGTTCAAGGGGCTGTTCAGTAGGGTTGGTGCAAGGGGTGTCCAGCAGGGGTGTGTAGGGGGTGTGTGCAAGGGGACAGGGGGTGAAAGTGAGGTAGTAGAGGGGATTCATGGGTGTGCGGGGGAGGGGGTGTATATCAATGAGGGGGGGGTGTTGTCCAATGGGGGGTTTTGTTGTATAGGGGTGTCTATCTAGGGGAAATATGGCATGGGTGTGTAGGGGGTGCAAGGGGGTTTCCAGCAAGGGTGGTACAAGGGGGTCCAGCAGGGGGGAAAGGGGTGTGCAAGGGGACCGAGGGTTCAAGGGATGTGTGTGTGAGGGGGGTACAAGGGGGTGTCTATCCAGGGGGTGGGTGGATGTCTAGAGAGGGGGGGTCTATCCAAGAGGGGGTGGCTACTGTCCCAAGGGTGTCTATCCAGGGTGGTGGGGGCATGGGGGCATGGGTGTGCAGGGGGTGTAGGGGGGTCCAACAGGGGTGGTGCAAGGGTGGTCCAATAGGGGGCAAGGGGTGTGTTCAAGGAGACCAGGGGTGTCATGGGGTGTAAGGGGGTGTCTGTCCAGGGGGGAGGGGTTCTTTCTAGGAGGGGGAGGGGATCTGTCTAGGGGGTGTTTAGGGGGGGTTTCCAGGATGGGGGGTGTCTGTCCGGGGGTGTCTGTCCTAGGGTTGGTGGGGGATCTATACGAGGGGTTTTCCAGGAGTGGGGGGTGCAGTGGGGGTGTCCATCAGGGGTTTGTAGGTATGAAAAGGGGGTAAAAGGGGGGTTGTGCGGTGGGGGTGCAAGGGGAGTCTATCTAGGGGTGAACCAAGGGTCTTTCCAGGGGGTTGGGGTCTGTCCCTGGAGGAGGGGCTCTATCCAGGGATGGGGGGTCTATCCAGGGGTGTGAGGGGGTCTGTCCAGGGGTGAAAGGGGGTTCTGTAGGGGTGCAAGTGGGGTTTGTCTAGGCTACAAGGGGTTATATCCAAGGGTGCATGGGGGTCTGTCAAGGGGTGCAAGGGGGTCTTTCTAGGGGTGCAAGGGGGTTCTGTAGAGTTGCAAGGGGGTTTATTTAGGGGTGCCTAGGGGGTATGTTTAGGGGTGCATGTAGAGACCCGAAGCCTAACGTACATGAACATTACATTACTTTTGCGGAATACTTAATACATAACAAAAATACACACACAAGGATCGTAATAGTTTAGTGTCTTTGGAAACTCGGAACGTAATCTTCTAATCCTGGTGAAAGATCTTCAAACTCTCCCATAAAGATCTTCTTCTTTTTTACCTAAAACCTTTCTTTATATCCTGGGGAAAAGAAAAAATAAAAGGGTGAGCTCAAATGCTCAGTAAGGGTAAACAAAAGAAATATCAATCACATCATATACATAAGAACATAGCTTTTGGAAATCTTAACCTGCAAAAGAGCTCATAATATCATAACATGGGATAAATCATAGAAGTGAAAATGAAATCATAACTTAAAACACTACTCATTGTGGCATACACACATAATCATAGAGAATCATTTCTTGTGAGTCAAGACTCATTGCCAAGACTATCTTAGTGGACACAGTCCCTTTCTGAATCGAGTAATCCTCGTTTCAGTCCTGTTTCACTGAACCGGTATAACCTACCATTCCAGCCATGTCTATCTCATGAGATACAAAATCTTTACCCAATGCATTGGAGGGAGATATAGGTCCCACCCATCTCTTAATGAATCCTTTCTTATGTGTGCCACAAAATCATAAATCATACATCATTGCATAACCCATGTAATAAAAATGGGATTCTTAAACAACATGACATCATAAAACCATTCATATAAGATAAAGGAATTCATAAACATAATTCCATCACAACATAGTCAAATCAATGTAAAAATATGGATAGAAACAGAACCCTTTATTATCTTATATGGAAAATAATTTTGATAAAACACTTGAATTGAATTCTTGAGGAAAATATCCTTTCTTCTTCAAAATCAATTTCTTTTCACAAAACAACATGCAATTTTAAAAGAAAGAGATTTTATTGAAAATAGTCATGAAATCTTTTAGAGGAAGCTTCATGAAGATAAGGCTTTATAAAACAGTATAAATCTGTTCGTGCCGTATAAGTTAAAAAAAACATTCTTCTCGTACTTTTGTCGGAAAAGTCAAAAAGTACCTCGTATGAAAAAGCGACAAAAGATTCCTTTCATATTCTTTACTAAAAACTCACCGAAGAGTAAAATTGGATTTAAACTATTGTAAGTGGATGGAAACAATATTACATATTGAAGGAACATGGACGTGGATGATAAAATACACCCCAGTAAATACTTACGAATAAACAATCTCGGATAAAAATGAGATTGTGATATTTCCCTTACGTTAGGTCCGACTTGCTTTGTAAGTGTCCGAACCTCCTGTATAATGATTTAAATCATGTTATTGACTTATTACAGAATCATATTCATTGTTATGATATCATATATGGTTCACTTATGACATTATATTACCCGTTCTTTTGTAAATTCCATGTTAAAGAAGCGTTTTGGGTAAAATCGTTTCATTTATCGTAGGTGTTTTGACTTGTTTTTCTTGACATCATTATTACTTATATCATGATTTACTTACTTCCAGAATATAAAATATGATTTATATATCATATATATTCAGTATATATATATATATATAATAGGTAGATAAATAAAATGAAAAACACCGTTCATGGAGATGGTAGTCCGTACGTACGCATGAACGCTGTTTTCCTTTCCTTATTGTCTTGAAATGGAAGTAAGTAGATGACATACATATGTATATATATACATAAATCCAGTAGCTTTATAATGTCATATATTTCATTATTATTTCTTATATATACTTTATAATCATTCTTAAATGGTTAACATGGAGAATGAATCTCATCGCGTCGTGGAGACGGTAGTCCGTACGTACGCACGAGCGATGATATCATTTCTATAAATATTGAATTGAATTGGAGTGGATTATACAATATATCAGAATCAATATGATGTTTTAATAAGAATGTATAGTTATTCTTTACACCATTATACCCATCCATGTAAGGTGGTGGTGGAAAATAGATTACACCACGGCGTGGAGACGGTATTCCGTACGTACGCACGCGCGGTGATTTCTTTTTCCGTAGGATGGATAGATGGTGAAATAGGGTTGTTTCATACTTATAATAACATATCAGTATATGAGTGATACTTATGTTATCACCTCATAATGAAACAACCTAAGAAGAAGAAGTGGAAGAATAAATAAAGATGAAAGAATTGGTAACGGTAATTACCTCTTCTTTGAAGTGCCTCTTTGAGACCTCCTATTAGGGCACTAAAATTGGTCTTTGAGGAAGACCAGAACCTCTAGGATGTTTTTAGGGAAGTGGAGAGGAGAAATTGGCAGGGGTTGGCCGAGCTTGAGTGCTCAAATTGGTGTGAGGAGGAGGGGGAGGAGGTGTCCTTTTATAAGGGAGGAGAGGGGCACCTTAGGAATATCTCAAAATATTATTTTATATTAAAGTCAAAATCGGTTTATAATGGTTCCAAAGGGTCTTATTTCGAAGATAAGGTGGGGAGGGGTCGAAATCCTATCAACCAATAGAATTTAGAGAAGTTTAGGATATTATTTTAACCTTATCAATTAGATTTAACTCTAAGTTAAATAATTTAACTTTTACCATGTCTTTTTGTTTTCTTTCACTATATGGTTAATAAACTTACTATAATATGATAAACGAACCCCAAATTGTTTATTATTAATATATATATCCTTATCTAAGTCATTTGGCCGAACCTTAGATTTTTAGGAATACAATAACAATTAATAATATAATATTTGATTTAAAAACTATTTTGTGTCAATTTTGACACTATTTGATATATGATTTTTGTGAAAGTCATAAAAGAATTATATGTTCGAACCAAGTTGATTAAATCAACACTAATATATCATAGTAACCTAGAAAAGTAGTGGAATTCATAAAAAGTCTCAAATTACATTTATTTTGGTGTTTATAACATCAATTATGTCAATATTTCATTAATAAGATAATTACTGCATCATCTTTGTGTCATAAATAAATTATATTATTTGATGTCTAAAAATTACAAATAAAATACCATCATGTAGGAAATCTTTTTAGATTTCTAATGAATATTTATAGTCGAATTTATCTTATGTATAACCCCATATTAAAAATGATTTACTTATTAAACTTTGATTTTAACTATTTTAACCCTTCTTTAAATAAATTAATAATAAATGTCCTAATCTAATCCAAGTGGGCCTAAATGGTCATATTTTATTCCTAAGTTTGTTTTTGGTCGAATTACACTTGTCCAATAGAATTAGGACATGTGTTAGGGTAATATTAATATCATATTTACCCTTAGTTACCCTATTTACTATTAACCGTGGTAAAAAAAAGTAAAAAGTTACTATTCACCAAAAAATTATTTTCATCTCATTGAACCACATTTTAGTCCTTGATATTAACCGTGTCTCTCGGATTTTCGAAATTCCATTCACAGAAGCGGTAAAATTAAGTTTTATGCAAAATTCAGTTTTTTCACCTACCACTTAGTGGTTTCACTATTCATCAAAAATTGAAAGTTTTCAGAAAAATACCAAAATTTCACCCTAGGCTAATTTCGATATTCTGAGTCCAAAAATGAAGTCCATTTTGAAAAATAAAATTTATAAAATTTCAAAAAGTGGTTATTACTATTCATAATGGCTAGTTTTAATAATATTTTAATAGCATATCGTTGTTTAGTGAAACTCGGTATTGCGTATTACACACGCTATCGAGGAAGGTCGCGATTGCGTGTAATTCAAGGCAAGTTAAGGATGCGTGTTGTGCAAGCTCCTTTTGGTGTAGCGTACAACACAAGACATTAATAAAATTTAAAAAGAATATATTTTTTTTTTTTATAAAATCTTGGGCTGTTACATTCTACCCCCCTTAAAATGAATTTCGCCCTCGAAATTCGTCGAGGTTATAAATGGTTTACTATTCGAAAGTTTCTTTAATAGAAACCCACATCGTAAAAGGGAATACAAAAACTTGGCTTTAAAAACTAAAGTATGAAATGTAACGATTACCCAAATAAACTAATCACTGGGTTTCCACATAGGTGAAAATATGGATATGGAAGAGAAATCTAACCATCATGTTCTGATGGAGAGTGGTAGAGAACATGGCTATGGAAAAGCCAGTAATCACAAATCCATAAATTTGTGACGATCTAAGGTACCATCTGATTCATCAGGTATAAGATCACTAGGACAACATTTTTGGTTTTCAAGATCATTTCCCTAAAGTTGAAAATTTGAATTAGAATAAATACTTACTTTATTTTGATACAATATCACTGTTGTTCGTGCCTTGAACAATTTCCACTTCATCTCTTAAATAAATGAAGTTGAATTTGTTATTCGTGAAGTGTTAGCAGATCATGTGATAGAATGACGGGTCATTCCATCTGTCTCAAACAAAAGGTAAGCAAAAGTTATTAAATATACATAAGTCATTCCATAGTGAGACTAATCATATATAGTTCCTAAAATGGACTTATACTTCATATATCATACTGCTTAATATAATAAAACTAGTTTCTACTAAACAGGGACTTCCTGTAGGTCAGTGGTAGGCGATAAAGGCCAGTCGCACTTCGGTTGTGGGTTCGATTCCTACAGCCTTGTCCGAAGCGATGGGCTGTCGCCCGTCCTGCAGGTTGTCCTTTTTCTAAAACTACGTTAATATAACATCCCATCAATAATATCGAAAATCTTCTATCCTTAAACAATACTAACTTTTGTCCAACATAATCCAGTCTAATCTTTAGGCTTATACATAATACTGCAGTCCACTCTCATAATATAGTGACATCGATTACCAGAGATTTAATACTGTCGTTGATCCCCACATATCATAAGATATGTCTTGTTGGTCACATTCCAAACATTCAAAGTCCTTAATCGTGTATTCTCTTGAATACCTTAGTGAAAACATGAGTGCAGTTAAAAGTTAACACTTTCCACATACCAAAATCCTCAAAATTCTATATACTCAAACCATGATATCACTTAGTCCTTATATCAATCATGAGATCATGAATACTATTAAACATTTCATTTTCTCATCTTCATTATGCGCATATCATCTTATTTCCAAAAAATATCTCAATCACTTTGAATACCACATCAATAAATATTGCAATACTCAATGATACAACATTATTTTGGAATCCCATTACATAAACACTTAATCATTCCACCACATCGTTGTCATATTCAACATTGCCAATAGTGATCGCATGTGATTTCCCTTTGTCCTTTGCCTTCAGTGGTTGCTCATGTTGATCATCACTAACCCTTGGATTAGGGCAATTATTAGCATAATGCCCCATTTCCTTGCACTTGAAGCATTGAAGTGTTGGCGGTGCATTCTTTGCAGTGTTTGCTTTATTCACATCATTAGAAACCCTTTTTCCATTACTTCGACACTCAGCTGCTCGATGACCTTCTTTTCCACACTTAAAACATTTTCTAGTCCCTTTTAGACAATCTCCACCATGCTTCTTTCCACACTTTGTGCATAAGGAAACATTCATCTTCTTTTCATCATTATTCTGAGATTTCTCCTTGAACTCCATCTTTCGTTTCTTGTCAAAACCATGAGATGGATATGTAACACCAACTTCCATTTCTACCTTGATAGCACAACGCACAATTTCTTCATAGCTACTGAAGTCTCTTATAGCTAATGCCCTTCGAAGACTTGGTTTTAAGCCACTGAAAAATCGATCAACTTTACTTTCAGGTTGGATGATAATACCAGAAGCATACCTTGCAAGTCTTGTAAAATTTGCTTCATAGGTACCAACAGATTCATCGTCCCTTTGCTTCAGTTCAAGAAACTCTTTCTCCATCTTTGTTCGAAGAATACGAGGGAAGTACTTACTGAAAAACAAGTTCTTGAACTCGTCCCATTCCATGGACTCAATTTCATCTCTTGGCCTCGTATTCTTGATAAGATTCCACCATTGATCAGCTTCACCTTCCAAACGATATACTGCTAAGATGACTTTATCATGTTCAGAACATTGAAGAACTGAAAATATCTTTTCAGTAGTACTGATCCATTGTTCATCCACAAGTGGATCAGAAGACCCACTGAAAGAAGGTGGACGTTGCCTCATGAAGGACTCAATAGAATATTGTTCCCTTCTCTGCTCATTTGGAAGTCCAGAATGATTCATAGCTTGTGTAAGTATAGCAATAAGATTTTGCACTCCATCTCCCATAACATTTGTTTGTTCAGGAGGGCAA
Source organism: Viscum album (assembly GCA_963277665.1). NCBI lineage: Eukaryota > Viridiplantae > Streptophyta > Magnoliopsida > Santalales > Viscaceae > Viscum > Viscum album. The sequence continues at coordinate 391,607,973 of OY728151.1, read as the reverse complement.
TCATTGCATTGTCCATTGCATTGATCAACACGGTTCCTTCGGGTTCCAGCCATCGTCTAAAACCCAAAAAGAATAGTGTGAGAGGCAAAAATCATGCTAGGGAAAACAACATAATAAAGGGGGAGTACCTTCAATATCCAACATCTTAGGTTTAATTCTATGATCGTTAGTGTAATTCTATTACTATAACCTATACGTATACTTATCCCTAGGGACATCCCTAGACATACCTTAGAAATATCTCTAGGGATCTCACTAACGTTTTCGCATCCTAGTTTCCAAAGGTTGACTAAACCTTTCCTCTGATACCAACTGTAGAGACCCGAAGCCTAACGTACATGAACATTACATTACTTTTGCGGAATACTTAATACATAACAAAAATACACACACAAGGATCGTAATAGTTTAGTGTCTTTGGAAACTCGGAACGTAATCTTCTAATCCTGGTGAAAGATCTTCAAACTCTCCCATAAAGATCTTCTTTTTTTTTACCTAAAACCTTTCTTTATATCCTGGGGAAAAGAAAAAATAAAAGGGTGAGCTCAAATGCTCAGTAAGGGTAAACAAAAGAAATATCAATCACATCATATACATAAGAACATAGCTTTTGGAAATCTTAACCTGCAAAAGAGCTCATAATATCATAACATGGGATAAATCATAGAAGTGAAAATGAAATCATAACTTAAAACACTACTCATTGTGGCATACACACATAATCATAGAGAATCATTTCTTGTGAGTCAAGACTCATTGCCAAGACTATCTTAGTGGACACAGTCCCTTTCTGAATCGAGTAATCCTCGTTTCAGTCCTGTTTCACTGAACCGGTATAACCTACCATTCCAGCCATGTCTATCTCATGAGATACAAAATCTTTACCCAATGCATTGGAGGGAGATATAGGTCCCACCCATCTCTTAATGAATCCTTTCTTATGTGTGCCACAAAATCATAAATCATACATCATTGCATAACCCATGTAATAAAAATGGGATTCTTAAACAACATGACATCATAAAACCATTCATATAAGATAAAGGAATTCATAAACATAATTCCATCACAACATAGTCAAATAAATGTAAAAATATGGATAGAAACAGAACCCTTTATTATCTTATATGGAAAATAATTTTGATAAAACACTTGAATTGAATTCTTGAGGAAAATATCCTTTCTTCTTCAAAATCAATTTCTTTTCACAAAACAACATGCAATTTTAAAAGAAAGAGATTTTATTGAAAATAGTCATGAAATCTTTTAGAGGAAGCTTCATGAAGATAAGGCTTTATAAAACAGTATAAATCTGTTCGTGCCGTATAAGTTAAAAAAAACATTCTTCTCGTACTTTTGTCGGAAAAGTCAAAAAGTACCTCGTATGAAAAAGCGACAAAAGATTCCTTTCATATTCTTTACTAAAAACTCACCGAAGAGTAAAATTGGATTTAAACTATTGTAAGTGGATGGAAACAATATTACATATTGAAGGAACATGGACGTGGATGATAAAATACACCCCAGTAAATACTTACGAATAAACAATCTCGGATAAAAATGAGATTGTGATATTTCCCTTACGTTAGGTCCGACTTGCTTTGTAAGTGTCCGAACCTCCTGTATAATGATTTAAATCATGTTATTGACTTATTACAGAATCATATTCATTGTTATGATATCATATATGGTTCACTTATGACATTATATTACCCGTTCTTTTGTAAATTCCATGTTAAAGAAGCGTTTTGGGTAAAATCGTTTCATTTATCGTAGGTGTTTTGACTTGTTTTTCTTGACATCATTATTACTTATATCATGATTTACTTACTTCCAGAATATAAAATATGATTTATATATCATATATATTCAGTATATATATATATATAATAGGTAGATAAATAAAATGAAAAACACCGTTCATGGAGACGGTAGTCCGTACGTACGCATGAACGTTGTTTTCCTTTCCTTATTGTCTTGAAATGGAAGTAAGTAGATGACATACATATGTATATATATACATAAATCCAGTAGCTTTATAATGTCATATATTTCATTATTATTTCTTATATATACTTTATAATCATTCTTAAATGGTTAACATGGAGAATGAATCTCATCGCGTCGTGGAGACGGTAGTCCGTACGTACGCACGAGCGATGATATCATTTCTATAAATATTGAATTGAATTGGAGTGGATTATACAATATATCAGAATCAATATGATGTTTTAATAAGAATGTATAGTTATTCTTTACACCATTATACCCATCCATGTAAGGTGGTGGTGGAAAATAGATTACACCACGGCGTGGAGACGGTATTCCGTACGTACGCACGCGCGGTGATTTCTTTTTCCGTAGGATGGATAGATGGTGAAATAGGGTTGTTTCATACTTATAATAACATATCAGTATATGAGTGATACTGATGTTATCACCTCATAATGAAACAACCTAAGAAGAAGAAGTGGAAGAATAAATAAAGATGAAAGAATTGGTAACGGTAATTACCTCTTCTTTGAAGTGCCTCTTTGAGACCTCCTCTTAGGGCACTAAAATTGGTCTTTGAGGAAGACCAGAACCTCTAGGATGTTTTTAGGGAAGTGGAGAGGAGAAATTGGCAGGGGTTGGCCGAGCTTGAGTGCTCAAATTGGTGTGAGGAGGAGGGGGAGGAGGTGTCCTTTTATAAGGGAGGAGAGGGGCACCTTAGGAATATCTCAAAATATTATTTTATATTAAAGTCAAAATCGGTTTATAATGGTTCCAAAGGGTCTTATTTCGAAGATAAGGTGGGGAGGGGTCGAAATCCTATCAACCAATAGAATTTAGAGAAGTTTAGGATATTATTTTAACCTTATCAATTAGATTTAACTCTAAGTTAAATAATTTAACTTTTACCATGTCTTTTTGTTTTCTTTCACTATATGGTTAATAAACTTACTATAATATGATAAACGAACCCCAAATTGTTTATTATTAATATATATATCCTTATCTAAGTCATTTGGCCGAACCTTAGATTTTTAGGAATACAATAACAATTAATAATATAATATTTGATTTAAAAACTATTTTGTGTCAATTTTGACACTATTTGATATATGATTTTTGTGAAAGTCATAAAAGAATTATATGTTCGAACCAAGTTGATTAAATCAACACTAATATATCATAGTAACCTAGAAAAGTAGTGGAATTCATAAAAAGTCTCAAATTACATTTATTTTGGTGTTTATAACATCAATTATGTCAATATTTCATTAATAAGATAATTACTGCATCATCTTTGTGTCATAAATAAATTATATTATTTGATGTCTAAAAATTACAAATAAAATACCATCATGTAGGAAATCTTTTTAGATTTCTAATGAATATTTATAGTCGAATTTATCTTATGTATAACCCCATATTAAAAATGATTTACTTATTAAACTTTGATTTTAACTATTTTAACCCTTCTTTAAATAAATTAATAATAAATGTCCTAATCTAATCCAAGTGGGCCTAAATGGTCATATTTTATTCCTAAGTTTGTTTTTGGTCGAATTACACTTGTCCAATAGAATTAGGACATGTGTTAGGGTAATATTAATATCATAATTACCCTTAGTTACCCTATTTACTATTAACCGTGGTAAAAAAAAGTAAAAAGTTACTATTCACCAAAAAATTATTTTCATCTCATTGAACCACATTTTAGTCCTTGATATTAACCGTGTCTCTCAGATTTTCGAAATTCCATTCACAGAAGCGGTAAAATTAAGTTTTATGCAAAATTCAGTTTTTTCACCTACCACTTAGTGGTTTCACTATTCATCAAAAATTGAAAGTTTTCAGAAAAATACCAAAATTTCACCCTAGGCTAATTTCGATATTCTGAGTCCAAAAATGAAGTCCATTTTGAAAAATAAAATTTATAAAATTTCAAAAAGTGGTTATTACTATTCATAATGGCTAGTTTTAATAATATTTTAATAGCATATCGTTGTTTAGTGAAACTCGGTATTGCGTATTACACACGCTATCGAGGAAGGTCGCGATTGCGTGTAATTCAAGGCAAGTTAAGGATGCGTGTTGTGCAAGCTCCTTTTGGTGTAGCGTACAACACAAGACATTAATAAAATTTAAAAAGAATATATATTTTTTTTATAAAATCTTGGGCTGTTACAGTGCACTAGGATCTTCAGGGGGTTTATAGGGGGTCTGTCCAGGGGTGCACGGGGGTCTGTAGGGAGGGAGGGGCAGAGAGTTTGGTTTTTTTATAAAATGGGAAGTGTTATAGACATGGTTTCAAACCGTGGCTAAAGAACTATAGCCACGGTTTAAAAACATGGATATAAGGTTCGGCCTTTATCCATGCCAATACCAGCCATAGTTTTTGGGCTTATATCCACAGTTCCCAACCGTTCCTATATCCTAAATTTCTAGTAGTGCGAGTTTTCTTATCAGGATGTATTGAGGAGGGAATCACTTAAAAACATGTATATCCCCCAAAAGAGAATGATAAAAGGGTCTTGATAAATGAATTTGGTACATGTAAACAAAATTTATAAGATTAACATAAAAATATTAGATAACATATTTTGTTAAAAGGAAGATAAGGAAACCCAAAAGAACAAAGGAGGTTCAAGTAGAATCCCTTACAGATTATCAGCATGGTATCAGGTGTACTTAAGAGGGATTAATGTGAGGTAAATGGGGTTTCTCATCACTTATAAATCTTTAGGAAAGTATGGGGAAGGTTCTAAATCATACCCTATCATTAGGGATTACACATAAATGGGCATAACATAGAGTACATTCTTGAATTAAAGTTAAATATAAAGGATCCCTTACCATAAGTCCAATGGTGTTCTCCACTTGATATTAATGACATGAATAAAAAAAATAGGTTCATTAATTAATAATTCTAGAACCTATTATATATATATATAATATTTATAATAACATGTTTAATTTTATTCATGACCTTTTTGATGGGTTAAGTAGTTTAATTTCATTGTTCAGGTTTGTTTGTTTTCCTGGTTTTTACGATCGGTTTACTTATTTTCATGAACGGAGAATAAGGTAAAATGGGAATGGTTTTTTAGAACTTTTTTTATATTTTATTATTGAACATCCATAAGGTTACATGTTTGTAAATTTAATTTTGTTACTTAGAGTGAAGGTGAATCATTATATAAAACATTGATGAAAAATGCTTGGATTAATTTGGCGATTGTGCTCATAATTAACGTGTTTTATATTATTATTTTACATTATGTGGGAAAAATGAATCTAGAACATATTTGATACATAAAACATATATTATGGTCTGTTTAAACCATGAAAATGGTTTCATGACCATAATTCAAGATGGTAATGGAAATTTAAAACCCATCGTCCTTGAATGTGGTAAATTAACACATCTCAGATGGTGTCTTTACTACTAAAATAAAATAAGGGTAAAGTAGAGATGATAATAACTTATTCCATTTTCATAACAAAATTAAAACACATTTAAGGTACTGGAGTTGTAATAACATTTGTATGAGGAGAGGTAAGGATGGAAAAGAAAACAAATGAACTTGAACATAAAATAAAAGAATTGAAAAGTGGAATTTACCTCTTTAATCAATCTTACTTGAGAGCCTCTTAAGGGGAGAGGATTTGGTATTTTAAAGAGAATAAGTGTTGTTGGAAGTGGGGGAGGAGCTTGGGGAAATATTTTTATAGAATTTAAGGATGTAACAATGCATGAGAGGAGTGAAGAGAAGAGGGGAGTGTGGGTGGTTTTTATAATAGAGGGGAGGAGGATTTTCTTAATATTTTAATCATTAGTTTATTATTTTTCTATAATACAAGAAATAGTGATGATTCCATGACCAAAAATATTAATAATTACATGTTAATTCGAATTAAGGCATCTTAAAGCATCCATGATGCTATGAATAGTCCATTTAGTTTATAATGTATATATATGGTAAATTACCATATTTCGTTATTCATAAAAAAATCAAGTATTTTAGAAAAATTCCAAAAATTCACCCAAAACATTTTTCGATGTGTAGAATCCAAAAATTAACCCCATTTTTTAAAAATATTTTTATAAGTATAATTAATTTAATTTTTAATTAAAGTCATAATTTACTTGCAAAATACAAATTTTAAAACTATAACTGATTCTATAATGTTTTCAAAAATTACATAAGGTCTTATAAAATTATCTTAAAACCAAAACATGTAAAAAAATTAATTTATGAACACATTTTAGGAAAATAAATTTTATTCTAAATTAAAAAATTAATTATAATTAATTATTTATGACTTAAAGAAATACCAGTACTTTTACTATGATCATATTATCATTTATAAGATACCTAAATTTTATTTATACACTCATGGGTTAGGATACGATTATTTTGGATGATTTACTCTTTGTAAGGGTAATATTAATATTCATGAGGGTAGATTACTATTCATAAGCGTAGGATACAATTTACCAAAAATTAATTTTGCCTTATCAAACTTCAAACATCTTATTGATCACAACTGTGTATGTCAATGTTTTGAAATTCAAATCAAAGAAGTGTCAAAATTATGATTAAAGGTCACATAGTACTTATTGGTTCATTGTGTTGTGATTTCATTTGATTATATGACATAATTATAAGAAAGTAATTTCTATTTATAAAACGTTAGGTCATTACACACTTTTTTAATCTCTATTTAGACTTGATTAAGGGAAACCCCCAATAATGTTACCACCCTCTCAAACTCTTATAATTGGGCTTCATATAGCATGATCTTACTATTTTATCCCATAGTTTCTCTATTGAACATTAATTATATCAACTAGTTAACCTTAATATACAATAACTCTTAAAATAACTTTATAATCATGATATTACCAATAGTTATAATGTCCAATAGTCATAATGCCCAATAGTCTTGATTCCCAATGGTTGAAAATTGGTCATATTAGAATGGTTAGGAAATGGTTAGATCCTAATGGTCTCATTTACCATTACAAACTACATATAATACATAATTATAAAACTTCATCATTCACTAATTCACTTACAGAGTTTCTACACATCCCTTGATAATTTATATCATATTCCCAATGATTCATTTTCTTTTTACCTTCATGGGAGAATTCAGTCCTATAAAGTTTACCCTTATGTATAAATTATTATTTTTTGTTTATCACCTTATACCCTTATTATCTATTACCATAAATATTATTACATGTTTTCTATTTATCCTATGAAATATATTGGTCTTTCTATGTGCTTCTATTATAAAACACAATAAATAATTCATTTTGAAACATGAGTTATTTTTTCATGCCCATGTGTTACTATAATCTTTTATTTTATATTATTTTATACTATCTTGGGTTATTTGATGTTTTGGTAATTTTTGGATTTTGAATTTTTAAATTTTAAAGATTTTTATGGGATAGATAATTATTCTTCATGGTTACGTAAAACGAACGGTGTCCATGAAACAATGTTGTAATGTTTAACAATGTGGTTTTGAATGGTTAAAACATAGTTAGTCAAGCCATGAAAGAACTCTAGGGGAAATAATGTTGGGTGTCTTTTGTGTCCATTGTGAGATGAATGGTTACAGAATGGTTTGGTAATCAATGTGATTAAACTATGTGGGTCACCCAGATTTTTATTTTTCAATAATTTACACTTTTTCCCCTCCCAATTTTAAAATCCATTTCCCTATTTCTTCCTTCACCATGGCTCATGTGATACCCCCTAGTTGCAACTCCCCACCTTGGAATGACTCTCCACTTATATGGTGATTCCATTAAATTTATTTACAAATCAATGTCAAATCTCCAATTTAGGGACTCTTCATCCCTCTCCAATTGTTTCTTCCTTCCCCCATTACTAAACCTCTTCTTGGTCGAACCCAAGGTGGGGTTTAAGTTCTTATTTGATTCTAGTTCTTGATTTTAGGTCCTTCTATGTCTTATTTGAGCTCCATTCATCATATATTTTTAATCTTTAACCATTTTCCTTTGATTCAAGGTTGGTTGTCCCCATGTACTAACTTTTAATTTTAGAACCATCATTTGATTGAATTTTAAATTAATGTTTTAATTTTATAATCATAGTATTACATGTTGTGATTGGATTTATAATAATAAAATCTGATTTTATCTTGGTTTTCATAGAAAGAAAAGGGTATCTCTATTTTAATGGTAGTTTTGAATCATTTTTCATTTATCCATCCACGCTAATTTTCATTATTTTTTCAAAATAGATATTTAAAAATTATATTGAAGTTATTAAAAAGGTTTTGGGTTTATAAATTGATCTTTTAAAGGTTTTTACATGGAATTTCAAGTGGTACATGAAATTAAAAGTATTGATAAACTGTTTAAATATTTCATATTAATAAAAATGAGTTTTAAAATTGTTTTGACCCCATTTGGTTCATGGGATAAATTAAGGAATGGTGTTTCATGATTTTAAAAAAATTTATAAAAATTGGTTTAATTATTAAGTGGGTTTCATTGGTGGTTTTGAATGATATTTTTTTAGGTAAATGATTTATAAATTATTTTGGAATTTATAAAGGAAATACTTGGTATCCCAAGTCGTTTTTCAAGAAGGAAAGTTTTTAACTTTAAAATGGTTCATGAAATGTGTGTTCAATAGATACCCTCTTGAGGCCTATTTGATTTTTATTGATATGGATTGTGTCCCATGGGGCATGATTTATGTTTTTTATAATATCATGGATATATGATTAGGTTTCTTTCTTGTAAGGGTATTAGAGGTGAGGATGAGATTATTATTTATACTTATTATTGGATGTGTTGATTTATTATTTTATCACCCTCACTTTATTTGGTCATGGGAACCTGAATACATGGGTAGGTAAACTTAGTCCAGATGGGATCCCTTTCAACCAACTATACTAGTGATGTAAATGTGAACTCCCACTAACCAGTAACATGATACACTTTCCACAAATTAAGGGAATCTATAGTTGGTGAAATAATTCTAAGTGACCCAACCTTAGTGACCATAGGGTAGAGCACATGACACCCATTCCTTGGATAGTGGTTTGATGTAGGGTATTTCTTTAACATCCTATTGTATCCCTTAATTGATTTAATTATGTGGTTCCCTTGATTGATTGAATTTATTTCGGATTATTATTTCACTTAGTGATGAAATTTCATTGGGTTCATCTTTTATTAATATGAAGGGAGTTATTTTTAAAAATTGATTTTAGATGTGTTTTTAAGAATTGTGTTTTAAATTAAAAAGAGTTATTTTATAAGGCATGCATGTTTTTAAATAAAATCTTTAAAAATTGATTTTTTTTAATTTATGAAAACTAAAGGGGAAAGTTTATAAAACCATATCAATGTTTTATTAGTTTTAATGTAATTATGAATGATGAACCAATTTTTCTATTATATATCAAACTAAATTAAAATATATCTTTAGTTAAATGTTGGTCTTATGGAAAGGTGATTGGTGGCCTAATGAACATTTTTTTCTCATTCCTATTATCACATTTTAGTTTTAGGTTATTGTTTCATCACTTGACTACTATTTGTTCATTGATTATTTCAGGATTAGTTGGTACCTTGGGATCATGAAGTGGTTAGTATTTATTTTGTTTTATGTTATCTTCTTCTTACACTAGAAAAATCATCCATCCTTGTTTCTTTTATTTTATCTAGATTATTGGTGAAATATATATTTGAAATTATGTGTGTTAAAGTTAATAGTTTTTATATGTGAGGTAGTTGGAGGTGAGATGAGGGAAATGATTTACTTTGTTTTTATTTTTTAATATTTTTTATATCTTCTTACTTGTGTCTTTCTATTTTATTTAGAATGGATATATAACTTATGTATAGGTCATGTAAAAACTTATAGAGAATTTATACTACTTATTTAATTTCTTTTCTTTGGAAAAAAATTCCAAAATTTTGTTTCAATGATTCCTAGACACTTGTGCCAACCTTTGGGGATCAGGAACACCCTTCAAGCTTATGGTGGACTAGGTTGGATGTGGGTTTAGGTGGCAACCAAAAATGGTTAATTAAAAATTATATCATTCCCTAGGTTCTTAAGAGGCCCTAGGATTCAAATCACCCTTTTTTATTTGTGAAGTAATGGTAGTGTGGTTATAGGATGGTCATAGCATGATATGTAATTTCAGGAGAGATTCTAGATAGCTCTTTTTCATTTTAGATCCTCAATTTCCTAGGGGTATTATAGTATCAAGTCTTTGATTTTGATTTTATTCTTGATTAGTTAGATATTTTTTATATGTAAATTATGTTTTAATTCACAATGAGTTTCAAGTGATTTTGGGGTTCACTTAATCCTGAGCTGATAATGGAAGAAGAGTTAGATCTACACAGCTAGCCCTCATGGTCTAATTAAAAATGTGGATCCCATATGGATGGTTCTAGTGACTCTGTTAATGTCTGAAGTGATCTTATATTTCATTTCATATTTTTGGTTTTCCCCTTTTGAATATCAAATCTCTCCCAAAGTGGATTATCACTTGCTTTAAGGGAATTAAAAAGTATTATAGTATTTGTTTTATGTTTTTATAGTGAATTTTATTTGGTTTTTTTCCATTATTTCTTGATTTTATTTTAGAATTTTTAAATATTTTTTAGGGTGAAAATTTTTTTTTTCTTATTTTTTTAAGAAATATTTCATTTAAAAATTTATTTTAGTGGATTATCTGGAAGGGGTTTCTTATTTATTAAAATATTTTTTATCAATTGGTTGATTTTATTATAGGTTTTTTAAAAATGTTTTTGAAATAAAGTAGTATCTTATAGAAATTATTTAAAAATTCTATTTAATTAAAAAAATATATATTAAGATGGTAATAAAAATATGAATTCGTTTTTATTTTGTTTTCGAAATGAGTTTGGTCAATTAAAAATTATTATCAAAAGTGGGTGGTTTTAGAAAAAAAGAAAAATGTTTTTTTGTGTTGTATGAGTGATGTGTTTTGTTTTGGTGAAATTTATATTTTAAATGTTTCCCTTTATGATTATAATGTTGGGTGTGAATTATGAGGCATAAATTGAATGTGTTCAAGTATCATGTGATGTTTCATATGCCTCCCAAAATGGTAAATAGAAAATATTATAAGGATTTTATCTTAATATGATTCTCTTGGTGAGTTATTTATCATATTTGGTGGTGGAGTTATTAGGAAGAGTTTAAGAAGGTTCTACATTATCTTAACACTCCTATATATTCTCATGTGATAGATGGTGTGAAATTTTTCATTGGACTAAGCTGAGATATCAGGGAAAGTATATAATGTGTTTCAGTTTTTGTTTCTTTCTTATAAATATCAATTGTGTGTAAATAATTTTATGGGTTTGGATATTTATAGAAGTACATTGGAAGAACCTTGAGTGTGTTCTTGGTTATCTATAGTGTGGATAGAACTAATTTAGGTTGTATATTGGATAGTGTTTTTTCTAGTTTTTTTCATGTTTATCATGAGATGGTGTACTATTGTTGACACCCTATGTCGCACTTCATTGTAGTTAACCAAGGTAAAATCCCACTTTTCTCTTTGAGTGTAGTGTTATCTAGGTAGTATTGGTGACTTTGGTTTGTGGGTGTATAGGTGTTCCTTTGGGTTATTTCTCTCTAGGTGATAGATCAATTTCTTATGGTTGTTTTGTGAATCTAGTTATTTTTAGTGTCATTTATTTGTCTCATCATTTATATTGATTTTAAATGGTGGTGATACCCTTAATTAGTATTTCCTCCCATAGGACTCTAAGGTTTCAGGCTTAGTTTATGTCATGTCTAGAGATGTCTTATGATTTTTGGGATATTAGTTTAGTAGTTTTGGGCATTTTGGATGGATGGTTGGGCTCAGGGATCATGTTGAGTGGTTATAGTTTTTGAAATCTCTACTTGTTATTTTCCAAATCCTACCCATATCATGAACTTAAATGGAATATACATTCATGTTCCAATGCCTTCTACTTTAACTTGAAGACTTTATAGGGATAGAAAGTGGCATGGTGTGGATAATTTTCACACCCAAATGTGGTTTTAGTCATTTATTTTATATTATTTTATAGTATCTATGGTTATATTATGTTTTAGTAAATCTTATATTTTTAATTTTGAAATTTTAAAGGTTTTTAGGGGTCGCAAAGTAAGCCCTCATGGTTAGGGAAACCATGTGGTGATCGTGCAATAATGCTACAATTCAGTTCCATTTGGTATGGGTAGTACATAGGTAGTCAAGCTATATGGGGACTCTTCTTGGAAACTATAAAGGGTGTGATGGGTGTCTGGTTTGGGTCACATGATTATCCTATAATTTTTAAAACCATGTGGGTCATTGTTTTATTGATTTTTAGAAATTTACACTTTTTTCCCTCTTGATTTTAAAATAAATTTTCCCATTTCTTCTTCTCTTGTGGATCTTACAAAATCCCCCATTCATGACTCCTCCATTGGCAAACTACCCCTCTTCAAATATCCATTATACCCTAGTGATTCCATGTGATTTATTCATGATTCAAGGTCAAATCATCAAGTTAGGGACTCCTCTTACTTCTCTTCTCCCACTCCCCTAGTTTCATACTTCCCCCATCATAGTGCCCCTTCTTGAAAAAACCCTAGGTCAGGTTTTAGTTCTGATTTGGTTTTTCTTCTTGATGTTAGGGTGTTAAATGTATTATTTTAGCTCCACTCATCTGATATTTGAAGTTTTGAACCATTATCCTTTGATTAGAGCTATATTTTCTTCATCTCTAAATGTTTAATTTTAGAACCATAAATTTCCAAAATTTTAAATTCTTTATTTAAAAAATTTATAATTATAGTATTACATGTTTTTATTGGATTTTTATGAATAAAATTGGATTTATTCATGGTTTTCATATAATGCAAAGGGTCTCTTTATTTTAAAAAAAAATTGAATTTTTTTTCATTTAGGCACACACACCAATTTTTAATATGTTTAATAAATATTTTTTAAAAAATTATATTGAAGTTATTAAATATTTTTTTGGGTTTCTAAATTGATTTTTCAAAGGTTTTTACTTGGAATTTCAAGTGGTACTTGAAATTCTATGTACTGATAAATTATTTAAATATTTATTTTGAATAAAATGTGAGTTTTAAAATAATTTAAACCTTGTTTGGGTCATGAGATAAATTAAGGGATGGTGTTTCAAGATTTAAATGGATTTTAAAAAAGGAGGATTTATTTATAAATGGATTTCAAGGGTGGTTTTTAATGCAATGTTTTTAAGGAATTTTTTTATAAATTATTTCAAAATTTAAAAGGCATCCCTAGTTGGTTTTTAAGAAGTCGTGTTTGGAACATTCAAGTGGTTTGTAAAATGTGTGTGTGACTCTCTTGAACTCTATTTGATTTTAATTGATATGGATCATGGCTCATGAGGTATGCTTTATATTTTGTATGATATAATCAAAATGTTATTGGGGTTATTTATTATTAGGTAATTGGAAGTAAGAGTGAGATTATTATTTATTCTTATTTTTGGTTGTGATAATTGATTTTTTATTCAACCACACTTTTTTGGTTCAAGGGAACACTGGGTAATTGGGTAGGTGAAATTAGGTGGGATGATATCCCTTTCCACTAGTTATGATAGTGAGGTAAATATAGCACGCCCACTAGACATTAATGTGATACACTTTGCATTAATTGAGGGTATCCCTTGTTAATATTATAATTATAAGAAACATATCCTTAGTAACCGTATATTAGTTCCCATGACACATATTCCTTGGTTGGTGATTTGATGTAGAGAATTTCTTTTACATCCATGTGCATCCCCTGATTGATTGACTTGTGCAGAACCCTTTATTGTTTTCTTTATTTATAATTATTGTTTCACTTATTAATATGGTTCCATTTGGTTCATATTATATTTATACAGTTTGGTTTAGTTTTTAAAAATTAGTTTAGGGATCTTTTTATTAAGGGTGTCTTAAATAAAAAAAGATTTATTTTGTAAGGTGTGCGTGTTTTTAAAGAAAATATTTCAAAGTGATTATTTTCATTCCAGAAAAATAAAGATGAAATTTTATAAAAACAAATTGATGTATCATTGGTTTTAATGTAATTAAGAATGAATAAAATATTTTTCTATTAATTCTCAAATTGTCTTAAAATAAATCATTAATTAAAGGTTAGGATTTTGGAAAGGTGGAATGACCTACTGATCATGTTTTTTCTAATGCATGTTATCACATTTTAGTTTGAGGTTATTATTTGAGATATTTATCTCTCATGGATAATGGATTTTTTTAGTCTTAGTTGGTCACTTGGTATCATATGGAGGTTAGTATTTATTCTATTTTATTTATTTACCTTGTTGTGGTAGCCAAATCATACATCCTTTTTTATTTTCCTTTACTTAAATTGGTCGTGTGTGATATATATGGTGTTATGGATATTGAAGATAATATTTGTTCTATACAAGGGAGTTGTAGGTGGGTTCATAGAATTTTTTTTATTTTTTTTCAATTTTTAAAATTATTTATATCTACTTATTTTTTCTACCTATTTGATTTGGTGTGGATTCCTGACTTACAGATAGGTCATGATGGAGTTTTTATAAAAGTTTCACTATTTATTTAATTGCTTTTATATGGGAAACCCATTCCCAAATGGTGTTTCTATGAATCCCAGATAATTTTGCCTGCCCGTGGGGATCAATAATGACCTTCAGGCTAGTCTTAGATCAGGTCAGGTACTGGTTTAAGTGTAAGATCATGGATTTTATTGAAGTATGTTATTGTTTAAGTTTCAATTCAAGTCTCTTATATTTGGCTAAATAAATTTTTCCCTAGTTCAAGAGGGGCCTCGAGGTTGTTCTGGGGGTTTGGGGTATGAAAGGAAGGAAAATCAGGCACAAACTATGCAAGGAACATGGTTAGTTTATGGTTAAGTAAATTGTGTAGCCTTCGCAGGAAAACCATGTGGTTTGAGACAGTGGTATTCCGCATAGTTGGAGCACAGTTTTTAAACTATGAAGATCTTCCCAATTAACCCTGAAACCCAACTCCCCTTGGAGAGTGTCTTGCGCATGGTTTTTACATTGTTTGGAAAACCATGAAGGTAAACCATGTGCCCCTTAAAAGTTGAGAAATTTACAAAATTGAAACTTTGGTATTTTTATGTCTCGCCCGATTTTCTTCCCATATTCTTCCTACTCAACCCTAATGATGAACCTAAACCTCCCAAGATTCCAAGGGATTGATATCCTTCATTTTAAAACTGTTTAGAGTGATGTTGGTTGGGAATCAAAGATCTGGGTGAGTCTAATCTTCTCATTTATTCACTTTTTTGGATTAGGTCATCTATCTTGGATGATATGTTTCTAAAGCTCAAAATCCATATTTTTTCAATGGAATCTAGGTTTAGGATTCAATGGGTGGTTGAATATGGATCAATTTACGTGATTATGAGTGTTCTTATCATCAGATTCAAAGTGTGTGGTTTAAAATATATATCCTATAGTTTTTTATATATTTTTTCATGTGTGTTGAGATATTTCTTCCCACTTGTTGTGAATTTGTCACATTGAGTAAGATTTAATAAAATTGTTGGGTAAATAATGATTTATACCCCTCACAATCCCTATGGGATTCATTGAGGATAATTAGAACAATTTAAGGCCACCTAAGGGGTGTATTGGCTTTCCCGAACCTAGAAATTGTTAAGGTTAAGGGTAAAGTTGATGTGTAATAACATAGAGCCCATAAAAATGTGTCAATAAGGTTAGTTGAGTTGAAATAGAATAATGATAGTTGTTCCTAGGGTTATTAATGTCATAAGGGTTTATTGGGTTGAAAACCAATGGGTTATAAGAACTATGAAATTGAAAACGGGTAATTAGTTAATGGTCTACGACTCATAAATTATAAATGAGTTAAATAAGTTAATTAATATGGTGTTTAATGGCTAATGAATTATGTTGAAATTCCTTAAATGGATTAGTGTATATTAAATGATGAATATGTAAATTTTAAAATGGATTTTGAATTTAAAAACATGTAAACAGGTTTCCATAAGGGAATTGATAAATATGTTGAATGGGTTAATACATCGGAATTATGGAGTATACCTAATGGGTTTAATGTAATAAATTTGTTGTGTTATGTGATATAATAATTTAATGTGTGAAATGATAAATGGAAAATATGGGATATTGTATTTTAATAAATTAATATCGGATACTCTTTCATAATTATTGAATATACTTAAGGGGTGAAGGCATGATAATGAGAATTGGTCTTAACTTATGTGAAATGTAAATAGAAAATGTGTTAATAGATTATGAAATAGTATTAATTCACATTTTTATGTTTATGTAATGTTATTTCTATTTGTATTGGTTGTGATATGGTTTGTATGTGATGAATGGATGAAAAAGCATGTGTACATGGCTTGAGTTGTGGGATAAAGGATTAGGTCTCCTCCCATAGGTTTAGTTGGACTGATACTATAACTCCATCCATAATGCACATGTTTGGAAAGGGGACAGATCATTATTCCCCTAATTGTTTCATTCCACCTGGACTAAGGCTTAGGGGTGAGTACATTGTGATGTTGTTATGTCTTATATCTAGTGAGAAAAGGACTTGACTTATTCCCTTATGCATAATGATAAATGTCATGAACCTTTGTGTGAATGATGTAAGTTCCCAACCCATGGATTACATTTTGATGATAAACTAAGTAATGAATAATATTCAAATAATGAATTTAGAATTATGGTTAGTAATAGATAAGTAAATATTGTTGACTAGTGGCCTCCGAATAGTCCTGTATTTATTTTCTAATTATTTAGTACTTTCATGCACTATCTGTTTAGACATATATTTTTTAGACACTATTGGTGGTGGCCTACTGAGTTATACTAGCACCCTGCTTGAACCACTATTGGGTACCTGAGTAGACTTCATTATTGAAGGTTTGGATAAGGGCAAGGGCCTAGTTCTAGGGAGTTGATTCAGGATTGGGATATGCATGGATGAGGATCTATACATGGAGTCAGAACCATTTTGAGGATTCTGATGGTTGTATTTATTTTGAGTTTCATTCATTTTGGAACTATTAGCATGAAATTAAATGGTTAATGTTGATTTCTGGTTTTTACCCAATTTTTGGAGATGTTTGGCTATGCATATTTATTGGTTATTACATTTGTTTCTACTATTTATATTGTTAACTATTATTTAATACTATAGTAAAGAGGGTATAGACTCCACACAAGGATTACTAGACCCTCACTGCCAGTTAGAAGCCTCTGGCATATAGGGAGGTGCACTTGAGGTCATGTGATGACTCAACTCGAGGCAGTGTTTTAGTGGATCTTGAGTTAGGGATGTTACAAGGTGGTATCAGAGAATTTTTTTCTGGGGTCTTTTAATTTGGGATGGTAGAAAATAGGTTAGGATGTGTTGGGCCTTGGTAATGAGAACATTATTTGTAGTAGCTAACTCATGTACAAGGGAAAACCCAAGTCACATAGGGTGGTAATAGTCATTCTTGGTTAGTGTTGTTACAGTTGAATGATATTTAACCATTGGTTGATGCACATGTTGTGTGATGTTACTATTTTATGATATTTTTCTCATGGATATAATGGAATGAGGTTGTGAATCCATGCATCATTTTAGGAACCTATGGTTCTATGTGGAATGCATCATGGTAGGCACACATGGGGATTAGTGTGTGGGATATGAACGAGGTAATTAATTTTACCTTTACGGGAATTTAAAGAAAATTGTGTCTAATAAAAATGATGCAAATGGGTAATGGGGAAATATTATAAATAAATGTTTAAATAATTATTCTTAAAATAAGGTGTAAATGAGTTAAATGTGGGGTGTAACAATATGTGAAATGGGGAAATGTTATTAAGCTGTAGGATTTATGTTGTCGTTGAGGGAATAGTTTTACTAAGTCATTTAGGGAAAGTTTGTAGCTATATAAATTAGTTTACCCATATTGACCATGACCTGTAGTAGGCATGGTAGTGGTAGTGTTATAAGTGTAATGATGACCATTGGGATAGTGTATGTAGAGTGGGTTGTTTAATTGTTATAGTGTAATATCTTTTCCATCTGTGGTTTATTTCTATAAATCAGTCATCAAAGTGTTTGTTGAGGAAAATGTTTTGGATTATGTTCATGAATAAGATAGGGACTTTCAAAATTTTGGGTTAATGGGGAGTTTAAAATGTGAATCCTTGAGTTCAAATATGGTGGATTTAATTATAAAAGGAGGTTTAGTTATGGGATTTTTGGGAAAACTGGGTAGTGGGTATTCCTTATGTTGACAATTTGACCCTTTGTGTGGGTGGTTTAGGGAAGTGAGAGTTACCTAGTTTGAGACCTTGTATTTGGGTTGTGAGGCATTTCTAGTTGTGATATGGCTTATGATATTTTCTTAAAGCACCCTTGGTAGGGTTTTGGCCTTTGGGTCATGAGGTGTTGTTTGATCATTCAAGTGTGAAAACTATCGTTGTTGCTACCATATGGAGTACATGCTAGACCTTAAGGATGGTGATAGGGTTTTGGTGACCTTGTGATTAGGGACCTTGTGATTTGTGTTTTGGATTCTAGAGATGGATACTCGAAAGGTTGATGGTTTGGTGATACGATTTGAGTTGTGGTTACACATTGGTAGTTTTGGGGGAAATAAGGGTGACCTTCTGGGAGTGTATCCCAGTGATATAGGTTCCTTATAATATGAAACATGATAGATGCTTTAGATGTAGAATCGATGCATAATGAGCACCATCAGGTTTTGGTAAGTGGTATGGTAGGACCTAGTTCTTTCAGAAGGGCACATGAGTTATTGGGGTAAGTTGTAAGGTTTTTCTAGAAGGGTTGTTTCATATGGATACCTGAACCATCTGTTTAGAAGATGATTAATATAGGTCTCTATATTTTTTTCAAGTGGAAGATACAAGGGGGATTAAATCACGGTTAGATGCTTTTTTTCAAGGTGATTCCTAAGGTTAGGGTTTTCACATTGCTATGATTTTTTGTATGAATGGTTTGGTTTTTGAGTGATATGTTGAGAATTCCCTGGGTCTAATGATAATTATAGGATAAGAGGCATGGTTCGGTGATTAAGCAGGTGTTGTTCTATGCTCAGGTGATGAATGGATTGTGGGAACTAAAGTCAGTGTAAGATTAGTCATAGGAAAGTTAAAAATCCTGAGGGATCTAATGAAGTCCCAGATGTGGGCACACACTAGTAAGGCATGATTTTTAGAAAGAAAATCATCCATTATTCTCTATGAAACTAAGGCGGGGAGCATGGTTATGCGAGAGACCATTGGTTTTATTGGTGTGGTAGACCATTTTTCATTTGTTAATTGTTAGGGGCATACCAAAATAGATCAAGGGGTGTGGTATTATTAGTTCCATAAGAAAAAATGGTTCATGGATTCTTGGAAGATGGTCATGGAGAAGTGGTGAGTCTGGGATGGCAATCACGCTTGATCAGTGGTGGTTAAGTGATAATAAGATATATGTAGCAGGGAAGCCTGATATCATTGGCAGGTCATGGTGTCTCACTATGGTAGGTAACATTTGAAATAGATAATTTGGTTTTGGTATTATTCAAAAAATTATTAGTGTACATCATCTAGTGATAATCATTCCCAACATCTGGACATTGTCCCAGGTACATTGAGAAGCTCTGGATTTATTCCAAGAGACTTGAAGAAGAAGTTTTTTTTGGTGGGGGAAATGATAATGTTTATATTCATGGGACAGTATATGTGGAGTTGGATAATGGGATTTACACCATCTATGGTTTTGATTGAGGTCCTCAGAAGTGACCAGGTGTCAACAAATGTCTTGGGTTCCATTCATGGAAGCTGGAATGGGAACTGGGTAATGTTCTTTTACTTGTTCTGGGAAATGCTAGACTACCATGTCTAAGTTGTGGGGTTTTTATTGTGATCAAATGTAAGTTTTTTTGTGGTAATCCCTCGTGGATACAATGGAAATGTGACTTCTAATGTGGGGAGTGATAAATCAGTCTTATATGTAAATAGGAGAACTTTGAGTTGATATTGTGACACCGGGATTCCAATGCATAACATGGGAGGTGCAGGCTGGGTCTCTCAAGGAGTCAATTTGGGCCTTGATTGTTGTGTTTTATTGGTCTAATCATTGGATTTGGGCTTAAGTTGGTTTGGAATTAAATTTGATATTTCTATGACTAGTCATCAAAGGGGATGGTAAGACCTGACAAAGGTTTGTGGCAAGAGAGGTTGGGTTCTATAACTCCAACAAAATTATAATTAGACTTAGGTGAGTGTCTTTGGGGGTATTTTAATGTCATGAAGTTTTAGGGAACCTTGTCTATGTGGCATAGTTTCGTTCCAACGTAATGGTGAAGATAAGAATTTCAGGTGAGTTGACCGGGGATAGCTCGACTCATCTAGGAGTGGGGGACAGATGTGGAAAAATGTAAATCACCTTAGGTGGATGTTTGGGGTGAGATATATGTTTCAAATTTTTAAATGGGTTTTAGTGGGATCCTATACTTATTTAATTAGTTTATTAATTGTAGGGTTGTTTCTGTTAGGAATGTTGATTTGGGTGATGGAGCTTGATGATGGTTTGGAGGGAATTAATGTTGTGATGATGGAATTCTATCATAAGACATGGAACGACCACAATGGTTGTGTTTTATGAATATTATAGGATTCAATTTGGAAATCACCTTGGGAAGGTAAAAAGTGGGGAGTGTGTAATCAGTGGAGTATGGGTATTCTGGGTCAATCCAGTCAAGGCAGTCAGATCTGAGATGGTAAATAGGAATTGGTTTAGTGAAAGTGACCAACCTATGGTTTGATGTTGTGGAGAAAAGTGCCACTCGTAAATGAAGTCTTACTTTAGTTATTTCAAGTTGATATTGGTCATAAAATGGATATAATAACAATAACCTCTATGGTGGTTTCAATGGCAAGGCTGGAGGCTAGTGTAGGGAGAAGTCCATATGGATGTTCGAGCGCAGTGAGTTGGGAACATGTCAGGATTATGTGAAAGTTGAGTTGAGATTATGGTGGTCTTTGATTGACATTAGGGGTTTCAAATAATGGAATGTGGTGGAAAGGACCATAATTGTAAAGTGATCGGTTGATGATGTGATAAGAGTTTTGGTTTGGAGAGACTCGAGTGATCACATATTGGGTGAGTTGGCCATAATAGTGAGATTCAGGACATGAGTGGTAGAAAAACATAATTAGAGAATTGCGGTTGAAATACCATGTGTTTTCTTTTGTGTGATAACTATTTTTTGTCACCGTTGGACTTTTGAAAACAAAGTAAAATTATTCCAAGTGATTCGGGTCACGAGTTGTGAAGAAAATCGAACTGATGGGGTATCGATTAGTTCCTCTGTGATGAAATAATGTTGTGTGAGAATCTTCTATGTGATGTGAATCAAGAACTATTTCTCAATTTTTCCCTATTAAGTTTTAGTGGTTGATGTATGGTTGAAGATGATGCGTCTTTTGAGGAGCATCTGGTTTTTGTTGTGGAATGTGGTGAGGAAGACTTGTGGGGAAAGACCATGCCTTTGTTTTAACTTCTATATTAGAATTATTTAGTTCAATGAGAAACTTGGGAAATGGAAATAGATAATTAGGAATAGTGTCCTGATTTATTATTATGGAATCTCGGTGAGGCTTGGGAATGTGGCTCAAGGATGAGTCGTTATAAGGTGGGGAGGTTGTAAGATCCCAAATTTTCTTGAGGTATGTTTTCATTTAAGTTTTAGTTCAAGTCTATTATCTTTGTCTAAATAAATTTTTCAAAACTTTATGAGGGGCATTGGGGGTGTTTCAAGGGTTTAGGGCATGAAATTAAGGTAAATCAGTCCAAACTATGCAAGGTGCATGGTTGGCGCATGGTTAAGTAAATCGTGTGGCCTTCCTAGGAAAACTGTGTGGTTTGTGATAGTGTCATTCTTCATGGTTGGATCATGGTTCTTAAACCATGTGGGGCTTCCCAAGTAACTATATGACCCAAATCCCCATAGATATTTTCTTTCACACATTTTTCTTATGGTTTTCGCATGGTTTGGAAAACTATCTGGGTAAACCATATTCCCCTTAAAAGTTGAGAAATATACAAAATTTCCACTTTGTGATTTTTAAGTTTCACCCAATTTTATTCCCCTCTTCCTCCCTCTCAACCCTAGTGACAAACCTAATCCTCCTAAAATTCCAAGGGACATATCTCCTTCATTTCTAAACTATTTAGAGCACTATTAGTTGTGAATCAAAGATCTGGGTGAGTCTAATTTATATTTTCTTATATTTTTTGGATTAGGGATTGTATCATGGGTAATATTCTTCCTAAAGTTCAGAAACCCTATTTTTCGAGTGGAATATAGGTTGAGGCCACTAGGGATGGTTGAATCCAAAAAAAGGGTAGTGATTAGGAGTGTTTCCATCTTTATATTCAAGGTAGGTGGTATATAAGATATATCCTATAGTTTTTTTATATATTTGTGCATGTGTGTTGAGATATTGCTTCCCTCTTGTTGTGTATTTTTCACCTTGAGTATGATTCAGTAAAATGGTTGGATAAATAATTATTTACACCCCTCGTGATCCATGTGGGATGTGTTTGGGAGATTAGAATGATTTAGGGCCACCCATGGGGTGCACAGGCTTTCTCGAACCTAGAAATTATTAATGTTAAGGTCAGAGTTGATGTGTGATAACATAGAGACCACGAAAAACGTGTTAATATGGTTGGTTGTGCTGAAATGGAATAATTATATTTGTTCTTAAGGTTATTATTGGTATAAGGGGTCATTGGGTTTTTTACCAATGGGTTATAGGAACTATGAAATAGAAAAAGTTTAATGGGTTGATGGTATAAGGCTCATGAATGATAAATGAGTTAACGAGTTAATTAAGACAATGTTTAATGGCTTGTGAATTATGTTAAATTACTAAAAGGGATTAGTGTATATGGAATGATGAACATGTTAAATTGACAATGTCTTTTGAATTTAAGAACATGTAAACCGTTTTGCATATGGGAATTGATAAATATGTTGAATGGGTTAATAAATGGTAATTATGGGGTATACCTAATGGGTTGAATATAATAAAGTGGTTGTGTTGTGTGATATAATAATTGGACTTGTGAAATGATAAATATTCAATATTGACTAATTTATGTTAATGGATGAATATCTGCTAATGTATAGGAATTATTGAATATACTTAAGGGGTTAAGGAATGAGAATTTGGCTAAATGGCTATAAAATGTAAATGGAAAATGTATTAATGGGTTATGGAATAGTATTAATTCTCATTTTTTTGGTTATGGAATTAAATTTCTATTTGTATTGGTTGTGATATGGTTTATGTGTGGTGAATGGATGAAAAAGTATGGGCACATGTCTTAAGGTGTTGGATAAAGGATTGGGGCTCCTCTCACAGGTCGAGTTGGACTGATGCTATAACTCTAACCACAATGAACAAGTTAGGGAAGGGGATGAAGCTCTATTCCTGTAATGGTTTCATTCCACCCGAACTGAGGCTTAGAGGTGAGGACATTTTTATGTAGTGATGTTTTATCCCTAGTGAGATAAGGACTTGACTTGTTCCCTTATGGAGAATGATAAATTCCTTGAACCTTTTTGTGAATGATTTAAGTTCCCATACCATGGATTAGATGTTGATGATGAACTAAGTAATGAATAGTATGCACATAATGAATTTTTAATTATGTTTAGTAATATATAACTAAAGGTTGTTGAGTAGTGGCCCCCAAACTATCCTTTATTTATTTTCCAATTATTTATTACTTTCATGAAATATCTTTTTAAACTTTATATTTTGTAGACACCATTAGTGGAGGCATACTAATTTGTACTCAAACCCTTCTTAGGACACCATTAGGTACCTGGGAAGACTTCTTTGTTTCATGTTCAAATAACGATAAGGGCTCGATGCTACGGAGTTGAGTCGATCTTAGGATATGCATGGGTAAGGATTTGGACTTGGAGTCAGGACTGTTTTGGGGATTCATATGGTTGTATTTATTTTGGGTTTCATTAATTTTGGCACTCTTTTCATGAAATGACATGGTTAATATTGATTTGTGGTTTGTACCTTGTTTTAGGATTTTTTTTTTCAATGAATTTTTATTGGTTATTACTTTTTTCCACTATTTATGTTGTTAATTGATGTGGCCTACTCTGGTAAAGAGGGTATAGTCTCACCACATGTATTATTAGATCCTCATTTCCAGTCATCAACCTCTGGTATATGGGGAGGTACACTTGAGGTCAAGTGAATACTGGGCTTGGGGCACCGGTTTTGCTACTCTCAGGTTAGGAATGTTAAATCAGGTATCTTCCCATGCTAGTACATGATATCTATTATTAATATTAGGAATAAATTTTTGTTTTTTACATCCCCCAATAAAAATTCTATACTCAAAATTTATACCTTTACTCAAAATAAAGGTGAATGTTTTTCCTTTATTGATTTTTCATGATCCCAAGTTTCTTCTTCAAACTTTCAGTTTCTCTACAATACTTTCATGAGTTGGTTTTTTTACTCAAAACTTATTCCATTTCATTATGAATCTAGATTTTTTCTTCTTCGTATGATGGTATAGGTTCTAATTATACACATTTTATGTCAATTATTTGTGTTCAGCCTCACAAATAATTTTCAAATAGGGACACATGGAAGATTCCATGGAAATTAGGAAGACACTAAGGGAGTTTTACCTGATAGAAAACTACTTCAATATGCTCTTGAATATTAAATGGACTGATGTACATTAGACTCAGTTACCCCTTATTTACAAATCTCTTAACTCCTTTCCATCATTATATTTTTAGGAATACATTATCCCCAATATGAAATTCTAAGTCCTTACTTTGATTATCAGTATAACTATTTTTCTGAATATGAGAATCCATTATATGTTTCTAGATCACATGTATCTTCTCCATAGTGTATTTAAAGATGTTTTTTCCTAATAGTTTTCCTTCTCCAACTTCATCTTACCATGTTTTACTTTAACAGATTTTTCTATAGAGTTATTTAGAAGGGTCTATCTGAATGGTTAAGTGAAAATTTCTATTTTAGGAGAATTTAACAATTAGTTGATGTTGGTCCCAAATCCCTTGAAAATCATGTGAACTATCTCTTAACATGTCTTCTAATATTTTAATGGACCTCTTAGACTTCCCATATATTTGAGGATGGAAGGTTGTACATAGGTTTAATTTTTTATTCATAGCCTTTTGAAGGCCACTCCATAACTTAAAATTAAATATTGGATTATGTTTAGAAACAATTAAAAGTTGTACTCTATAAATTCTCACCACTTATTTAATATATATATTACCAAGGTGTTAAAGGGAGAAACCCCCTCATATATTGATAAAATGAGTAGACTTTGTTAATATATCAATGATTTCCCATATGGAATTGTTTCCGCTGGATGTCTTAGGAAGGTTGGTAACAAAGTCCATAGTGATGTTGTCTGACATCCATACAGTTATGGGTAGTGATTTCATCACTCTGGTTTGAAGTTATATATTTTTATTCACTTTTTTATACACCAAACAACTTTTTTTATAATTAGAAATCTTACTCCTCATGTTATCCCATCAGTAATTATCATACACAACTCTATACATTTTAGTGCTTCTAGGGTGTGTAGATAATGTGAATATGTGAGCTTCATCCATTATCTATTTCTCTAAATCTAGAATATATGGCATACATAGACTGATACCAAACCTCATCATCCCATATTTATCAAGATAGAACTTTGAAAACATCTCATTTTTTAAAACTTATTTCTTATTATGTATCATAGGATCATCTATTTTTGATTCATTTGTTTTCTCCAATAATAATGGATGAAAAATCAGTTGGGACAGGATCGATGATGTTCCTTACCTTATGAATTATATATTTATATTTAACAATTCCTATTTAAATGTATCTCCTTAAATCACCATCATTTCAAGAACTCCAAGGTATTTCCTACCTAATTCATTAGTGACTTTGTTTTATTTTCTAGTGTGATAAAAATAGAATAATCATCATTCTTAAGAAGCTCTAACCATCTAATTTTTATTATGTTAAATTACATTTGTATAAATATATAAATCTAAATTTAGTGGTTGGTGTATATATAAAACTTTTCCCCATAAATATATTTCATTCATATCATTAATGGAAATTTAAATACAACTAATTCCAAATCATGGGTAGGATAATTCTTCTCTTGAGGATTAAATTATTAAGAATCATAGGTAATCACCTTTTCGTCTATATGATTACACATCAAAGTCCTTCCAAGGATGAATCACCATAAATTATAAATCCCTCTCCATCATAGGGTAATATTGGAAAAGGTTCACTAACCAAACTCTTCTTCATTTCTTAGAAACATTATTCGCATTATTTTTTCTAGATAAACTTAACTCCCTTTAAATTTATGTTTTTTAGTAGATTATAAATCCATGAAAAAAAATCACAAACCTTCAATAGTATCTTTCTAGACCAAGGAAACTATGAATCTTAGTCACTATTGTGGTTCAAGGTCACTCATTTATATCCTTTATCTTAATTGGATAAACTAATATTTATTCACAGGTTATAATGTGTCCCAAGAATTATACATATTGTAACTATAAATTACATTTAATGAATTTAGAAATAAAATACACTCTTTACTTATAGTTTATAAGACAACCCTTAGATAATCCTCATGATAATCATGAATTTTTTAATATAACTAAATATCATTAATAAAGACTGCCAAAAATTTGTCAAGGTAGTCCCTAAATAATCTATTCATAAAATCCATAAATATAGTAGGAGAATTAGTCAAGACAAAGGGAATAACAACAAACTCATACTACCTATATCTTTTTCATAAATTATTATTTGAGATATCCTCTCTCTTCACACTTAAATGATGATACCCTTATTAGAGATCAATCTTAGAAAATAATTAAGCCTCATGAAGTTGGTCAAATAAATAATCAATCCTTGGAATAAAGTACTTATTCTTTATTGTGATTTAATTAAGTTATATATAATGAATATATAGCAACATTGATCCATCCTTATTCTACAAAAATAGAACATGTGATTCCCATGGAGACACACTAGGTTGAATAACAACTTTATCAAGAAGATTTTTTAGTTGTTTTCTTAATTATTCTAACTCCAAAAATTTCATTTTATATGGGTTCTTTTATATTTATTTGGATCCAATAAATATTTTAATCGTGAATTTTACCTCTCTCTTTGGGAGAGGTCTATATAATTCTTCCGAAAACACATCAGTGTATTCATGAACAATGGGTATATTTCTTATGTTTCATAATTTCACTTTCATCCTCTTATTCACCAATAATTTCTATAATAAATTTCATAGGATTTTGTTATTGAAAAGACTCATGATAGGATGTCTCTCCTTTGAAAATAATTATAGAATATCCCTTCATGAAAACTAAAATTTAATTTCTTATATATTTTATCTTGGCATTATACTTTTATAGCCAATTCATCCCTGGATTTTTCCAAATTCAACCATTATAATTAACACAAAGTTTTCAATGATATTTTACTCACCAAAGTTAATATGGGTATATCTATATACTGTTGATTCTTTAATAGATCCTCCTTGAGTTATATCTGAAAAATCTAATTTTAGAAATTCAATGTTTAACTTGAAGTTATTTTCAAACATGAATGAAATAAAGGAATGATTAGAACCAGAATCAAACAATATATTTTCTAGCTTGGAGTTTATAATGAGTTTACCTACTACCACACCATTTAGAACCTTGATTTTAGTCATCATGATAGAAAAATAATGACCTTTCTCCCAACACCCCTACTGGGGTTGATAGTAGTTTCCATCTGTTACCTTCTAATTTAGACATTGGTTAAATAAGTGTTCATGCTCTCCACACTTGAAGAATTATAATACAGGCTACACTTGAACCATCTTTCATTTTTCATTTATATTAATATGTTGAGTGTTTAAATCTCCATTCTAGTTTCAAGATATATGGTCAACGTTTACGCACTTGTAACACATTCCACTTTCTTGAAGAAAATTATCTAAATGTTTATCCCTATACTTGTTGCACATTTGTGGTTTTAGTTTCTTCCATTCCCATTCTTGTTAAAATTTATTCTTAAGATTTTTAATTATATTTATCTTCTTATCATTTATTCTATGATACCACTACACATATCTAAACTCAATCTCTACTTTAAAAGAACACTACATTATCTTCTCATAATTCCCAAAGTCTCATATTTATAGAGCCTTCTATGAATGAGGTATTAGTACACTAAATAATTGATCAATTGGTATTTTTTTGCCGAAATGTTACTTTAGACAATCTAAATTAATTTACCCAAATAAGTATAGTGAAAGTAAGGGATTAATCCATAAGGAGAGGGATTTATTGTATTTTGTTCTTCTAGTTTTTGATTAATTTAGTAAATATTGTGGAAACTTAGAGTTTATTTTTGTTTTTTTATAACAGGGTGATTGAATTTAAATTTCTTGATAAATTAATTTTGAAGAAAAATAAAATCACGGAAATTTGATTTTTGGTGAGAAATGAGAATTATGCGTAGGGGTTGTGGATTTTAAAGGTTGTTATTAAATCAATTTTCTTATGAGATTGTGTTATTCATGATAACTCACATCTCTGGGTTATAAATGTAACAAAACCCCCTTGGTCTAGTGAGTTTTTTTAAAATCATTGGAAACCAATTCCTAGCTTTGGAATTTGATTTATCTTAATTTTATTAATTATATCCTTTTTGAGATGATAAGAACATCGAATGATCATTTATTTTCTCAATCATAATTCCTCATAAGATGCCTATAAATACCGTTCTCAGTAAGATATGATATTTCTAGTGAAATATAGAAATAATTATTAAGGAATTATGAGATAAGAATAAATAACATGATTATAATATCACAATTGACGAAATACAACACATAATCATCCAGAGACCCAACATATAGGGGATTTAGCTACTCATGGAGTTGATAATAACTAAACTTCTTATGATACCTAAATTAAACATGGCACAAACTTTGGATTGAAGATCATCGGGGAGGTAGCGACAATACTCTTTTCATATCTTCTCTCCTTCTCTTCTTGGGAATCTCCAGAATTTTCCCCCTTGGTCTATCTTGGAAAATGAGTCATCCAAAACATGGAGGGTCTACCCTCATTTTATAGTTTTTAGGAATACATGGTGTGTACTTGGAAGTACATGGCATGTGCCCTGGTCAAAACGGTTTGGACCTCTTTTCTCCACCAGTGGGTGAGCTATCGTGTAGCCCTTGACTCGGAACATGGCGTCACCTGGTTAGTGGGAATACACGGTGTGTAATGCCGCCCTAAATGGTGTTTCATATCAATCATTGGCCACCAAATGCTTCTATATGGGACAACATGACTTGTGGATGGGAAGAAAATGGTGTGTACTCTTTGGCCATCAACATGGGCTTGTATCGAGTCTTCCTGATCCGTGTCATGGCAATAATACACAGCATGTGTAAGAAGTACACACCGTGTATATTTGAATGTTTGTTTTTTCCTTTCCCAATTTGTGTCTTTGGATGGAAAATACATAAAAATCATCATAATATCCAATATAAAGAATTTGATCCAAAAAATGATTGATATTTGGTAAAAAAACAAGTTTTTATACTCAATAAAATATATAGAAATGTATATACAAATCGGGTACATCAAATTCCCCCACACTTAGTCATTTTATTATCCCCAAGGAAGATCTCAACATCAAATCAATATAATCCATACTCTAAAAATTGAATCATTCAACTAATTATAATTTTAAATACTATATCCATAGAAGAAGATTTTAAAAGGCACAAAACATATTTAAATTCCAAAGATATTTTAATAATTCATCATATATAATTTAATTTAATATTTGCATTCTCTTTCATCCAAATTATTTAACTTTCCATAAATAAACATACCACTTGATGATTTACCTCACCAAAAGTTACCACACTCATCACTTGAGATTATTTAATCAGAGTATGCTCAATCATAAGTATATGAACTTTATATATAGTCTTTTAAGTGTTCTCATTCTCCATTTCAGAAATCAAATCACAAAAATCACGAGGGCTTTCAATAAGTTTCAAATGTTTCAGAGGATAAGGTTTGGTTTTTAATGATAAAAATTTATCTCAGAGTCTTGAAAATGAGGCTGAATTCTTAAACAATAATTCTTGATATTCAAAATAATTCTTAAGGAAAATGCATCCCCAAAAAAGATCTCTCAAAAAGGTATCATCACCATGATATTCCTTTACCAATATAGTCCCATAAACCATCAATTAATCTAGTCCTTCTTTTTCATGTTTCATTTTTTTTAATAGTAACCACTAAGAATAAAATGAATAGTGTTTTTGGAATCCCTTCTACCCAAATGAACAAGTGATATACTCCCCCACACCTAAATGCATAGTTTCTCACCAACATATACCATGACTGGAAAAAAATACCTATTTAAAGATTAAGTGAATAATCATGAAAATTATAAAATAATTAGGGTAGGAAGGGAAAATAGGCTTGTAATTTAGATTCCTATCAAGGTAGCTCATTGTTTCGAAGGGTTTTATGAAGATCAGATGTAGGGTAGGTATTGAGGTCAAAGGGTCTAAAAAACAATCAAATTCCTCAAAAAAATTAATGTGATTCAAAAATTATCATGTTTTGAAGAAATACTAGAATGTTCTAGTAGTTATGAATATCCCAATAATCTCTCAAGAAAGAGGATATAATAAATAATATGTCAAAAAGGCTTAGAATACCTCTCAGGAATGGGAAAAATATAGGGGTTAATCAGGTCATGACATGAGTACAGATAATTAGTTCTAATAAATGTAAATTTACAAGCCATTAAATCTAGAATCAAACTATATCAGTAATCATTAAAAAACACTTTGAAAATTGAAATAATAATGTAACTTTAAAATTCCATTTTATGTATTTGTTATTTATTATTATAATTAATCAAAAGGTATCTACATTTTAAAATATGTCTACTGTTAATGATGTCTCCTAAATCAGTTCAAGGAAAAGACTAGTGTGATCAAAGACCATCCCCCACACTTAATACAGCACATGGTTCCCCAAGTGAAATACAAAATAAGAGGAGAAAATATGGGGAAATAGAGAATGTAAGACAAGGGGAAGCAATGAAAGAATCAATCCCAAAGTAGAAAGGAAAAAAATAAACACTGAAAAATACTACCCTCGTGATGAATTGACAAAATGGGGAAGTAGTAAAAATAGAGATGGCCCAAGTCTCTCTAGAGTACTTGTGATGGTCAAGGGAAGGGAAAAACAAATTTGCAGATGCATACATCATCACATCCCAAGAAGATCACAAAAAAAGATATATATAATGGAAATAAATGTGCCCAAAAACTAGTCACTAGGTCGCCTCAGAAGAGGTATGATCTTCTACAGAAGAACTCGGCAATGGGGAAGTATACATAGTGGAATTCGGAGGCACAAGCTTGGCACACCAAACGGTAGGCACAAGAGGCATCATAGGCTCAGTAGAGGAGGTAGCATTCGGGCCAGTAGTAGATAGCATAATGGAATCTGTGGAAAGCGTTGTTAGCAGAGGATGTGCGACATAAGGATGAGGAGCAGAGAGCTGTGTCGGAGCAGGAGAGTCCTTCCATAGTGGTAGAAGGTGGATTAGTGGATAACTAAGCTATCTCATTGGGATGGCTATTATAGGGTAGAGCTTCCAACTCGGTCGGGTCCACTGCGGGCGTGGAGGGTAGCTCTGAGGAGGTCGAGCTGGAAGAGTGAGTGGAAGCACCTAAGCTCTTAGCCACCGTATAAGGGGCAGAAGCCACCGCAATAGGATCAGTAGTGGAAGGATAAATCATCACGAGAACCGATATATCGATAGATGTCACATATAGAGGTGATATCAGAAGAGGAGGTAGAGCGGCCAATTCTGGGGGCTAGCAAACTAAAAGGTCAAATGCGGGCTTCTTGGAGTGTCGAAGATGAATCTGACTGCGAGGAGGCCACTCACCCTAAGTATGGAAGTGGGATTATTTCCACTCTCATGATCTCTATCATCCATACCTATAATAAGAGAAAATAAAACAAAAGAAAATAAGAAAAATAAGAAAAATAAGAAAAATAAGAAAATATATAAGTTAGGAGAACACGGTGTGTAGATCCAGGGTACACGGCGTGTAGTAGGATCTATGGAAGAACCCATGTACTCTGGATAGACACACTGCGAGGGCATGTATCGTGTAAAATCAATACATAGCGTATAACAAAGTGTACACACCTTGTAGTATAACATGGAGTGGTTCCCGTGTAGGTGGCCAGATACGGCTATACTAGGGTAGGGAATCAGTCCATAAACACACAGTGTGGAAAGGGGTGCATGTTGTGTGTGATAATAGGGTGTGTAAGGCATGTACACCATCCACATGGAGTCCTTTAAATGGTTAGATGACATAGAGTGTCCTGAATAGACACACCTTGTATGGTGAAATGGGAAGGGTCCATGTTATAGAGGACACGGTCTGGGCCAAATGTCTAGGGGAGTCATCGTACACATCGTGTACTGAACGTACACTCCATGTAGAATTCAAATGGTAAAAATGTTCCATGTGTGTCCATGTATAGATTGTACATGGAATGTGTTCTTCGTACACCCAGTGTACTGTGTGGGAATCTGAATGGTTGGACGGTCGATAAATCACCCTAAATGCAATTAAAACAATGAAAGAAAGGGATGATGATGGCGTACTTGGAGCGCGGATCAAAATGTGGAAGAAATGGTTTCCAAAAACACTGAAATCGGTGGATGGATGTTTGGGGAGGGAATAGGGCATGTGGGATAAGGAAACCGGTAGAATGGTGGGTCACGCGACACGGGATGAGGCCGGGTAAGGCTTGACCTTTATAGTCGGAGTACACGGAATGTCTTAAAGTGTACACGTCGTGTATTTGTTTTTTATATAAATAAATTATATAATATAATTATTACAGTAAATTATATAATAATTAATATTAATATTTAAAATTAAAAGAAATATATATATATATATTATTTACTAAAAATAAATCTATACACATAATGTATCGGGAAATACATGCCATGTGTTCTAAAATTGGAAAAAGAGAACTACAACCTTTAGTCTGGTGCTTAGGGCGTGATTCGAACCAGCGATGGGTAGTTCTAAACATAAGCCCTCAACCAATAGAGAAAAGGTAGTACTGACCATTTATAATTACTATTAATATTTAAAGTAATGGTATAATTCTACACGGGACAAAGAAAATGCATGGCATGTGGTTATAATTTGAAATAAAAGGGATGAAGTAGGAAGATTAGACGAGTTCAAACCTGGGTCATATGAATCTAGGCTTGAGACTCTGTTAATCTACCAACATCACCCACATGTATTCTTTTTTTTTTTGAAAACTATTTAAATTATAATTAAATAAATGGTGCACATGACGTATATCGAAATGTATGCTGTGCAGTTTTATTAATATGAAAAATGGCAGAAATGGGATGGTTGTCAGGATTCGAACCTGGGTCTTTTTGAACCAGTTTATGACTCTAGCCAACTGGTCCATCCCCATCATGGGTTTTCCTTTATTTATAAAAAATATATATTATTTTGAAAAATACTACACATGTCATTTAATTAAACACGGTTATAAAAAGGATGAATCTCGTGTCGAAGGTAGGTATGGAGGGATTAGAATCAGTGACAACTCGGATATATTCCAGTGACCTTACCATCAGCATCGGAATTATCCCAATTTATTAAAATAATTAATATATATATATATAATATTAATAATATAAACTTAAAAGATAAGTACACACTGTGCGTATAGGTGGTACATGACATGTAACCTCTAGGTTGCCTCCCAGGAAACGCCTTTGTTTTATGTCGTTGGCTTGACCTTACCTGGTCATTTTGCTACCCAAATTTTATAGTGGAAGAGGGTTGTGGGGTTTTCAATACTAAAGGAACATTTGGTTCTTCCAATGCCTGCTTGAGAATATCTGGGAGAATTTCACATTGAAAATAATGACCACTCTGGCCTATGATGAATCACAACTCTTCTGGTTCATAAGCAGGTTGGATGTTGTTGATGAATTGTTCATTGGTGATTGAAAAATATTCCATGTCTTCTTCCATGGGGCCCAAGTGATCATTCATATTGTTCAATGAATAACAGTCCTCGTGTTCCATCGGTGACACCTACTTAACTTCTTTGAGGATATTTTAAGATACATTTTCATCTCCCACTTGGAAGATCAATTTTTCTTGATGCACAACAATAAATGCTTTCCCAATGGCCAAGAATGGTATTCTCATAATGATAGGTGACTCTTGATCTTCTTCCTTATCTATTATGATGAATTCAGCAAGAAGTATAAGATTTCCCACTTTTATGAGCACATCCTCAAGTATCCCTTTAGGATATTTGATCGATGGATCTGTTAGTTGAAGGGTTACTCAAGTTGGTTGGAGATCATTTAGCCTTATATTTTTGAAGAATCCATAGGTAATAAGTTTAACACTTTCCCCTAAGTCACAAAGGTATTTCCCAAACTCACAACATCCAATTGTGCTAGGGATTGTGAAACTACCTAGATCTTAGAGTTTGTGAGGAAGATAATTTTTTACCACTGCTAAATATTATTTAGTAAGAGGAATTGTCCCCAAATATTCCATATTACTTTTATTAGAGAGGATATATTTCATGAATTTTTCATATGATGGAATTTGAGTTAATTACTATGCAAAAGGAATGTTGATATGAAGTCTCCGAAGTACCTCCATGAATTTCTTAAACTGATGATCCAGTTTTTGTTGCTTCATTCATGCAGGAAATGGTAAGGGGGTTCATAGGGTTTTACCACTTATTTTCCTTTACCATTTATGAAATCTTTTTCTTTGGAGAGTTCCTAGTTTGAGGGATACTCCTCAAATTTAGTGTCTTTATCTGAATTGGATGTATAGTGAGTTGGATGTTTTCCCTCACCATGATTTGTAGTTATGTGATGGTTTAGCTTCTTCCCACTTTATAATATGACAACATTGGCTTCTTCCCATGGGTTCTTCCTGGTATTAAATGGTAGTGTACCAGGTTACCTTGAAGAGAGTTAATTGAAAAGTTGTCCAATCTAATTTTCAAGGCCTCGGATGGATTCCTCTTGATTTTGAAATATTGATTCAGCAGTTGTTATGAATTTTTTCATCATTTCTTCCAGCTTTAATGGGGTTTCTTACTGAGGTTGTTATGTAGCTGGTTGAGGTTGTGGTTTCCTCAGTTGTTGTGTAGGGCGAGGGTTTTGATACCCTTATTATTGGTAGGATCCAAGATACTATTGTTTTGGATATGGATTCTATTATTTTTTTTACCCATAACTGTTTGGACTTTGGGGGAGGGGTTGAGAATTTTGATGTTGTTTTCCCCAGACCAGATTTGAGTTATCTTGAAATGAATGTTTTTGGTACTGAGGGTACATATTTGGCCTTCTGTTCTTGGAGAATAAATTTACCTCACTCGTCAAGGCACCAACACTTGTCCCTAGGAATTCACCCATGATGTGATTGTAACCACATTCACTACATGCTGGTTGATTTTCCGTTTGAGCTTTAGATGCATTTTTTATATTTAACACATCGATTTTCTTAGATATAGAATCAAGTTGATTGGAAAGAATTTTAGTGGAATCAAAGTTGTACATTCCTCTCTTATGAGTTCCTAGCTCCAAGTTCCATTGTAATATATTTGAAGACATGTATTCGATCTATTCAAAGAGTTATTCTAGTGATTTTCTCATTATTGTTCCTATAGCAGCTGTGTCCACCATAGATTTGGTGTTTTTTGTGAGACCACCATAGAATGTTTATACTTGCATCCATAAAGGAAGGCCATAATGAGGTCACTTCCATATAATTTCTTGGAAATTATCCCATGATTCATAGAAGGATTCTAAATCATGCTGCTGTAAATTATGAATTTCATTCCACAGTGTCACCGTCTTAGTGGGTGGAAAATCTTTTGACAAAAACGCCTGGGCCAATGCCTCCTAGGTGATGATGGAGAATTGAGGTAATCTTTTGATACAATAATTATCTTTATCCCTTAATTAAAATGGAAATTAATAAAGTTGAATGGCATCCTCAGACACCCCATGGTAGTGAAAAGTGTCAAAAATCTCCAGAAAATTGGTGAGATGAGTGTTGGGGTCTTCACTGGGAAAGCCTCCAAATTTTACCATGTTCTGAATGAGTTTCATGATGGCAGAATTGATCTCAAAATGTTGGACCTACACCAGTGGTCTAACAATTCCCATGTATTCCCCTTGTATGGATGGAATGCAGTAATCGATAAGGGTATGGTGTGGGGGCAATTTCTCTCGAGGAGGTGGGGCCATAAATTATTGCTTAGGAGAAAAATAAGGCCCCTGACCTGGCTGTAGTTATGGAAACAACTCTGGTTGGAACTGATGGGGTTACAGCGGGCCATACCCTGGAACAAATAGGGATTATTGGTTCTTGTTGTCATCTGGCCCAAATGACTGTCTAGCTCCTTGGACAGCAGCTGGATCTCCCTCTTCTATATTCCCCATGGTAGTGTTCTGGTTTGGCTCATACATAAGTGCACGTCATCACTGCAAGATCGTTTGTTCAATCATAGGATCAAGTGGAAGGATGTTTGTTGATTTTGCGCTCTTGGAATGCATGATTCTTCCACTCATGCACTTTTGAATCTACACAAAACTAAACAAAATACCAAGAGTAAAAGAGGAAATTTTAAATAAAGAAAAATATAAAGGAGATTAAGAACATACTTTTTTAAAAAAATTAAATTTTTATTTTCTCTTTAATTAATAAAAACTGATTAATCAAAACACCTTTAAATTCTTGATCCTCAGCAAAGATGCCAAAATTTGTAATTATTTCTACCGAAATGATACTTTCGACAATCCAAATTAATTTAACCAAACAAGTATAGTGAAATTAAGGGATCGATCCATAGGGAGAGGGAGTTATTTTGTTTTTTTCTTCTCATTTGTGATTAATTTAGTGAAGTTTTCTGAAATTTAGAGTCATTTTTTTGTTTTTATAACAAGGTGATTGAATTTAAATTTCTTGATAACTTAATTTTGAAGATAAATAAAATCATAGAAATTGGATTTTTGGAGAGAAATGAGAAGAATGCATCAGGGCTGTGGATTTTAAAGGTTTTTATTAAATCACTTTGTTTATGAGGTTGTGTTGTTAATGATAACTCATGTCTCTGAGTTATGAATGTAACAAAAATCCCTTTATCTAGTGAGTTTTGTTTAATTCATTAAAAACTAATTCCTTGGTCTGGAATTTTATTTCCCTTAATTTTATTATTTGCAGCCCTTTTGAGATAATAAGCACATCCAATGATCATGTATGTTCTTAATTGTAATTCCTCATAATATCCCTTGAAATACCATTCTTGGTTTGATATTATATTTCTAGTGAAATTTAGAAATAATAATTAATAAATCCGGAGAGAAGAATAAATAACATGATTACAATATCACAATTGATGGAATACAACACATAATCATCCACAGCCCAACACATAGGGGATTTAGCTACTTATGGAGTAGCTAATAACTAAACTACTTATGATACCTGAATTAAACATGGAACAAACTTTGGATTGAAGATCGTCAGGGAAGTAGCAGCAGAACCTCATTTCTTCTCTTCTCTCCTTCTCTTCTTGGGTGTCTCCAGAATTTTCCCCCTTGTTCTATCTTGGAAAATGAGTCGTCAAAAACTTGGAGTTTCTAAAATCATTTTATATTTTTTAGGAATACACAACATGTACCTGAAAGTACATAGTGTGTGCCCTGGTCAACATGGTTTGGCCCTCTATTCTTCACTAGTGGTTGAGGTACTGCGCCGCCCTTGACATGGAACATGGCGCTACTTGGTTGGTGGGAATATAGGGTGTCTAACTCCACCCTACATGGTGTGTAATATCAATCATCATCCACCAACTTCTTCTAGAAGAAAAACATGGTGTTTAGATGAGAAGAAAATAGTGTGTATACTTTGTCCATCAACATGGGTGTGTATCCAGTCTTCTTGATATGTGTCTTGGAAATAATACACGACGTGTGTAAAAAGTATACACTATGTATATTTGAATTTTTATTCCATACTTTTACGATTTATGTATTTGGATATAAAATACCTGAAAATCATCATAATTACCAATTTAAATAATTTCATCCACAAAAATATTGATATTTAGTGAAAAATATGTGTTTATGCTCAATAAAATATATAGAAAAGTATACACAAATTGGGTACATCATCAATAT
This sequence comes from Viscum album, assembly GCA_963277665.1. NCBI lineage: Eukaryota > Viridiplantae > Streptophyta > Magnoliopsida > Santalales > Viscaceae > Viscum > Viscum album. The sequence goes on along the minus strand of OY728151.1, from coordinate 391,569,455 downwards.
TTCCATAAAAATAAATGAAAAAAATTGAATCATATCATGAAAGACTTGTAATGTACATATCATAACATCCCAAAAATTAATTCTCCTTTTTATTCATCTCAAGGAATTCACTTTAAATTTTTTTATAATGGAGTGAGGAAAATACTTATTGAAAAAGACTTTGTAAAACTTTTTCCACTCCATAGATTCAACTTCCTCCTTTGGATTTAGGTTATTGATTAATGTCCATAATTGATTAGCCTCTCCCTTTAAATGATATACTACCAAAGTAACTTTCTCCGGATAAAAATAATAGAGAATAGAAAATACCTTTTTTATAGTGTTAATCCATATTTCCTCAATAAAAGGATCATAAGGTTCACTAAAATTGGGTGTTTGTTGTTGTATTAAGAAATCAACTTCTATTTCTTTCTTCCTTGATAAATTCAGATACTCTGTTTGGTTTATGTTATCATTCATAACCTGAGATAACTGATTCATCATCATCATGAATTTTTTAACTCTGTATTTTATCATATTGGAAAGATATTTATTTCATTTTCTATTGAATATATTATTTTCATAGCCCATACAATTCCTCACTATTTTTCTATAAGAATAAATATTAAAAGATAAAATTGATACTATTATAAATTTTATGATAATAATTCTATAGGGAAGTTAAATCATAAAATTTATTAATGAAATAATTACTTAAGTTATATATCCTTTATAATGGTTTGTAAAGATCATGTGATAAACCATATCATATCCCATAAGAGTGTCAAACTAGGTGTTATGTAAGTGTTGTTAGTTTTGCACCAAGTGAATATTGAGTTAATACCCAACCAACCTTTTTCTGAGTTATTACCCCTAATTGAATCCATTTAAGAGATTTTATCCACTACTTTGTATCCATACTGGGATGTTATTTCTAGAAAACCACACACTCTATGATTTACCAAAATTTAGGTGGTTTTACTATATCTATACGTATACCAAGGGTTTTTACTATTTTTTGGTCCTAATTTTCAAAGATAACTAAACCTTGATTTAATACCAACTAAGATGACCTATGTTTTTCATACCTTATTTTTAACATAATTCCTAACAAAATATGGAACTAATAACTTCTAAGGATATTTTAAGGTTTACTATCTTTGAAACTAGGTACATAACACATAAAGTATATAGATCACATAAAAAAACATAAACTTTATTTAATACTCTTGAAATAATTTTTTATTATTCCATCATGAAACCTCACTAAAAATGAATTCTTGAAGATATACATTGAAAAGAATGGGTGATCATAAAACCCGATAAGGGGATAAACAAAGGAAATGGAACATAAGTGATCATCAAAGATAACATAAGTTATAACATAAGAGAATAATCATGAGTATATAATAAATAAAATGGAAATATGGATACAACATAAAAATGATACATACATAATCATATCACTAAGGTGTCATAAAATATATTACCATGTTTTAAACTAAGGTATCATGAAACATTACCAATGTGTTCTACTAAGGTATCATAAACATGTCATCTCTAGAGATTAATTATTTACCCAGTGAATTGGAGAACTATCAGGGTGCACCCTTTGTATGTTTAACTTTATGTGTTCCACATAGATCATATATCATAAGAATATATTTCATCATTTTAACCCTTGATTAGGGAAATTGGTTTTGATACATGGAAGTATCTAGTAAAAAAAATAGTTATATCTATATGAATAAACATGAATGAAATTAGGGTTTGGTATTCACAACATTAAAGTATAGCACGAAAAATAAAAGAATTATTTCAACAGCATAACACGTATAAATGAAAAATATGGAATGGGATTAATGATAGAGAATGGTAGTATCTCATTAATATGGAATAAATTGGAAATCAAATGAATAATTATAAATTCATGAAAGAATAATCAATTGGAAATCAAATGGATCATTACAAATTAAGAGATTTAATAGGGAAGAGGAAATAGGAGGAGAACCCTTACCTTGAAAAGTAGCATCTTCAAGTTTGATAATAGCTCCTTAGAACCTTAGAAACTCCTTATATAGACTATAAAGAATGAAAATGAGATGAAATTCATGATTAATGGCTTTAGAGTGAATATGAATGGATGAATGTGTAGGTATTTATAGAAAATTAGGGAGAATTGTTTATTAATTTCTAAAAATAGGCCTTAGACATCTAGATTGTAAAACCATTGTTCTTTCCAAGGTTTTATACAAATAGGGACTGGTTTTGGTATTTTAATTTTAACAACCAAACTCCTTAAAATAATATTAATTTTTTGTCAAAGATATTCTTATTCATAATAAACTGTTTTTGAAATCATAAAATATACTTTATGATTTGAAAGATCCTTTATAGGTTTGGAAATTTATTTTATTTCATTAAAATACATTATTTTAATGAGAAAACGTATTTTTGGTTGATTAAACCTTTATAGTATTTATTAAATCATTTTTAAGTATTTATTATTTCATAATCTCGTCATATATTTATATTGTATTTTAATTTTTATCTAAAAAACCGACAGTCTCAGAAAAATATAGAAAATTCACCATTGAAAATTTTCAACATGTTAATTTCAAAAATAAAATTCATTTTATCAATATAATTTTCCATATATGATAAATTTAACTTTTAAATAAAATAAATATTTATTAAAAAAATATAGATTTTATCAAATGATCAAATTTTTAACCCTTATAGCAACTATATATGATTTCAAAAAAATATTTTATTATTTATATATGAATAATTATTATTGTTTTCAAAATATTAAGAAAAAAAATTATTTTAATTTTTGAATTTATCATAATAAAATATTTTCATGAAAATTAGACATATATACTATCCAAAACTACAGTTATGGTTTCTTTGTATTAAAAATATATTTTATCATATCCATTCTCTAATTATGTGAATTTTATATATTGTATAAGGGTGATACAATAAATAAAAATATGGGATTAGTGTAACCATAATTTCATTTATAAAAGAACTTATACCTTAATACTACTTAAGGTCAAGATTAATAACCCCTTATCACACCAACATAAGCCCTAATGGTAAGGTGTATGGTTTTAATATTTTCATAGGTTGGTTTACATAATATTGATCTATTGGTGATCACCATTAACTTGAACTTCTCTCCTAATCTATTCTGCTCGAGACTCACTTGTTGAAGCTTTTCCTTGTCTTGGCCAAGGTTGATCCCCATCAATTCTACCTCCCTTCCTCACATGCTTTGATAAATGGGCTCCATAAGGCATGATCCTACTAGTTGAGGCCATCATTATTCATTTCTACATAATTATCTCTCTATATTACCTATAATATAAAAGAACTCCAACTGTCACTTTATAATAACTACATTAACAACAGCCGTAGTTCCCTTCATTCATTATTCCCAATGGTTATAATACCCAATGGTCATAATTCCCAGTGATTATATATCGATTAGATTGAAATAATAAAATAATGGTATGATCCTAACATTATCATTTCCCATTTCACAATTTCCCATGATAAAGTCTATCATAATTATAATTTTTATCATAATTATAATTTTTAGTTTTCTTATTGTTATTTTTATAGTATAAATGATATAAATGGGAGAACTTGAGACTATATATTTTACCCATATGTATAAATTATTCTTTCTGTTTTTATCTCCCTATACTCTTCTTATCTTTAATCATCAATATTATTACATGATGTGCAATGTCCCTATGAAATATATCAATATTTCTATGTGATTATATTAAAAAAGAAAAAAAATCATTATAAATCATGACTTATTTTATTAATAATAGAATGAAATTTCAGGTTGTTAAAAACATAAAATCAAAGGTTTGATTTTAATTATCTCCCTTGATCTTGGATCAATCTTCTTTCTCACCTTTTATTTCTTTCTACCTGGATGGATATATTTTTTTGATTAGATCTAGGGTATAGGATAATTTTTTATAAACATTAATAGAATATTCATGGTTTCTTATTGTTTTTTCTAGGTTTTTAGGGATCGTATCATCATTATTAACATAATACCTATAGATATAGATCATTTCATATTTTTCTTCTAAGGTGGGTGGATCTTATTAATTCATTATTGAAATATGATTACCTGTTGTGTTATTTACGTGCTTTTAGTTCATTGACTAACATTTAGTATTTAAAAATAATTTTCAAAAATTTTTTATATATATTGGGAAAAATTTTGGATTTATGTTATCTTTGGTGTAAACCATTGAATTTAGTTATATATCATGTTTTTGAGAAAAATGGATTTTTCTATCATAATAATTTTGAGTTTATGACATAGGTTTTAATGGTTTTTTTGGTAAAATTATTTTAAATAAGTAAATTAGTTTTGGGAAATAAATGGTTTATGTATAAAAAATAACCAAGAAGTGTTGAGTATAGATAAAATGGTTGTGTAATTAGGATGTACAATAAGTTCTATATTTGTGTGAGATATGAATAGGGAGGGATATGATACTCGATAAACACTCATGTGGGTGAAAATTCATAGTGGGTGTATGATAAGATCATAGGTAGTAATTTTTGTTCAATTTTTTATTATTTATTATATTCCATTATATTATATTGGATACCTTATAGATAATTGTTTGGGAAGAACTCATAAGTGTTACCATTCTTTTAGGGAAAATAATAGGTTATTTTTTTCTTTTTTTACTATGATTTTGTAATCAGGGTTGATAAACTACTTTTAAAAAAAATGTTGAAATTTTTTAATGGAATTTATTAAATAATTTGGAATATTCCTTGAATATGATTTCATGTGAGTCTTAAGGAATCCTATTAGGTATTTATATACTCATCACTATGCACACATCTCAATATGACTATAGATATTTTATATTGTGATGTGGATAAGGTAAAGTATTTGACGTTCCTTAGAGATGGATCTTAAGAGTTTAGTTTTTTTGTGGATGTGATGGTGTTCAATCATAAATTTAAGGAGTTATACAATTCACCTTGAGTGGGTTTTGTCTACTAGTTAATCACATTATGTAAGAACTTATGTCTACTTTTCTTTCATTGAACTTTATTTTTTTAGTTTATTTAAAACTATATTTTAAATTTAGTCAATAATTTTAAATGAATTGTGCATTTAGTTTCATATAGTGGGTTGTTTATTTAAATAAAAATAATTATCTAATTATTTTTTTGCCTATTGGAACTATTTTATACCCTCTTATGATCAAGGAATGTGGTTAAGGCCATGTGTTGAACCCAACACAGGTCTCAAAGTTTGGGGTCCTAGTTTGGGGTTATCAAAAAATGGTATTAGTGTGGGGGTTTTATTTTTCAAGTCTTTATAATTTTTTAATTATGGGAATAGGTCCCCATAAAAAGTTATTTCTAACCTATTTATAGAAAAACTTGAGATAAAATTGATTTTATATAGGAAAAGTGAAGGGAATGATACCTTCAAGAATGTTAGTCAATTATTACCTATAAGTGTATGCATGTATGGTGGGTTGGGATGGGTAGTGTTTTTATGAATAATGATAGGAACATATACATATGGAATTCATGTGCATTGGATTTTCAAAATGGTTTCTTTTTATAAAGGTAGTCAAATAAGGTTTTTGAAATTTTTTAGTTTTGAGACATAATTTGGTTTAAATTATTTTTTTCTGACTATGTGAAATTCTACTATGAAGGAATAAATTATTAAGATGTTAATAGATCCTCTTAGACATAGATTCTAGATCTTGTGTTTTAGGCCTTATGATCTAGGCAAAGGGAATTCTTATACAATTATTCATCAAATATTTCGGTTTCTAATGCTATAGATATAGCTTCACATAGAAAGATTTTTCATGAGGAGGAGGATAGAAATGTGGGAATTGGTCTTGTTTCTGATGAAGGACCTAAGAATATATAGATTTCTCTTAAACTCTTGATCATTCTATATTAAGTGATTTAAGTTCTTGGTAAGGTTCCATATCAGGAGATACCTAAAAAGGATGATCAATATTTAGAGTTCCAAAAGTAAAATACTCTCATAATTAGGGGTAATGTAAGAGTTCAAGAAGTTAAGGATTGGTTAAATAGGATCATATAAATCTTATAATTTATTTTCACCCTTAAAATGATGAAAATGGATTTTCCTACTTACATGCTCAAGGTAGAAACCCATATATAGTGGGATATGTATATGGAAGAAAATATGGATAAGAATAGAAAATTGGTTATATTTATGATTATTTGTAGTAAAAAATATGTCTAAAAACACTAAATATAATAAATGATTAAAAGTTACTAGACCTATAGTAGGGTAATATGATAGTGTTGGAGTATATTTCTCTATTCTAAGTTAAATATTTTTTCACTATAATTGATCACCAATGATAGTCTAAAAGTGTAAAGATTTGATAAAACTCTTTGGCATAAGATATGGTTGAGGGTGAACAAGTCAGTTATGGATAAGGAGAATATAATAGATGTGGAGGGATTAAATTCCTTTCTTACCCAAGCTGAAGGATGAAAGCATTTCTTGGGTGGTAAAACGAAGAAATGGGAAAAGTCTCAGTATGGAGGTAGTCAAAAGAAGTTAGTAAACTCAAATTCATCTAAAGGAAGGAGATAAATCAAGTGTTACTTTTGTGGCATCAAATCACACTTGAAATATGAATATCCTATTGAACCTCATACATGAAACTAGTAAAGAAAGCATGGGTATCTAAATAATTTTCATGATTTTATCTCTCATAAAACTAGTTTTAGTGGTTATAACTAGTTTTTGGGATCAAGGGTGTTTATGGAGAGATCTAATTAAGTTTGAGATGAATTGTGTAAAAGTACTAGTATAAATCCTTATCAATTCTAGGCTCAAAAGATTCATGGACACCTATTTGTAGTAAAGCTAGTGCTAGAGTAATCTGACGTGGGACCTATAATAGTGAGTGGTACACTATTTATTTCTTTTATTATGGTCTCTAATATGTTTTATATATGTTAATATCATTCATTTATATCTATAAAATCTGTATAATGGATGAAATTACATATGGGGTTAATATATTATTCCTTGAAGATTAAGACACCTCTTGGAGAAATGGTAGATTATAACTTTATGTTCCCATATTATTCCATTATGATCAATGATGTTGAAATATTATGGTAATTCTTAGTTCTAGAGATAAACATGTACAATTATTATCATTGGAATATATTAGATTTTTAATTTCAAGGCCTATACAAACTACTATGATATAAATTTTCCATTACTTCACCTAATGGAAATTTCCACACTTTCCAAGGGAAGTGAGAAAATTCATACTAATTGATCGGGACCAATCATTAAGGACCTCAAGGATTTACATTATAGTTATCTATGATAGTTATTTTATGAGTAAAATTTTCTTTAGTTTCTAGTGATGGTGGGATATTTCATAAATGTGATACTTAAATACTTATCTATAATTCCACTAGAGATAGTTATACAGTTCTTCATAGATTCATTTGCAAGGATGATTCTAATCATATTTTCTTTATATAACATAGAGCTTGTAGATATATTAGAGATGTAGATTCATTTATAGGGCTTAGATAAATGGGGGAATATTTAACCAACCATTTTTCCTAACCGACATTGGTTCTTGTTACTAAGAAATTTAATAGTAATTTATGATTTTGAATAGACTAATAAAAGTTTAAATTGGATAGAATGAAGAATAAGTACCATTTATGTAATATTGATTCCATTTTCAATTAGAAAAAAAATGTTTAATTAGATTTTGAATATCAATTTGTGTTCAGGATATAATCTGTTGAGGGTGAAGGTGGTGGACATTTCAGAGACAACATTCAAGAGCGGGTATTGGAATTATGAGTTCTTAGTGATACTATTTGGGATTACTAACATTATTATTGATTTTATTTTATTAATAATACATATCTTCCATAAATAACTTGACTCATTTATCATGTTGTTATTGAATGACATTCTGATTTATTATGGATCATAGGGGGGTCATGGAAGCATTTAAAGACTATGCAGAATAGTTTGTGATATTAAAAGTGGTATGTGAAGGTTTATAAATTTAAATTTTGGATACATGAAGTGATTTTATTGGGCCATGTGATTTTGGATAATGGTATATTTATGGACATAAAAAATTCGAGGTGGTTATATCTTGAGTGTTTCCTAAGAATGTCTTTGAAATTTAGAGTTTCCTCATATTAGAAAGTTATTATTGACACTTCATTTAATACATTTCAAAGTTCTCATATCTGATTATGGAATTATCTCATAAGGTCATGAAGTTTGAGTAGTGTGAGAAGTGAAATGTATATTTTAAAGAGAAGAAGAGGAGGATAACATCCATTCTAGTGATGATCTTTCTTTAGTCTAGAAAAGGTTTTTTCATGTATTTCAATGAATATGTATCTTGGAAAAGATGTTTTCTCAGGTAATGGGATAATGTGGTTGTGTATGGGTTAATATAGTTATGAACACATAATAAGAACATTCCCATGAATGATCTAGAGTTAGTATCAGTTTTTCATGACTTTAATAGTTGGATACATTGCCTTTTAGGTAATAGGTTCATGGTGTTTTCATTTAATAAAATTTTGAGGAATATATTCTCTCAATGTGAGGTAATAAAAATGTGTATAGTATCTTCATATTTTTGATTTTTAAATATCTTATGACATGGTTAAGGGTGATTTTATAGTGTATGGCATGATTTGGAGAGATCAAGTCGAGAAAGAATCTAGGGAGAAATTGTAGTTAATGGGATTGATGGAAAGTTTGTATCTGGAAGCTCATGAAGAGGGAATTTTTATTATATTACATCATATTAACATCACTTCAAAACTTTTGGGTCAAATTAAGGATGGATAATAGACTGATGTTTAATTCAATAGTATTTTTTGTAACCTTAAATGGTGAGGATAATATAGAAGTTTGGTCACTAGTATGGAACTCGACACTCAATTTATAGAATAGAGTGGTGGTTCAATTAGGATTAAATAAGTATATTATGGGTGAGTTATACTACTCTAATTAGGAAGTTCATTCTAAAGGGTTGAATATTTATCATGATATTAGATGATAGTTTCATTGGGTAGGGATGAAAAGGGTTGTGGTTAACTATATCTCTCTATATTTGACAAATCAGTGGATAAAGGTGAAGTAATAGCGATATATGGGAATTTTATATTATTTTATTATACTAACATGAAAATGGGAATACATTGTGATAGATTTTGTAATCAATATATCATCATGAAATCTTGATGTGATGTGGTTTTTTATAGAATGACACATAAAGGTATACCACTTCTTTCCTATTTCAAAGATGTTCTTAATAGATGACTTTATTAAGTTTTATATAGATGAGGTGGTTAGGATTAATGGGGTTCCTTTATTGATCGTTTCAAAAAGAGATCATCAATTCACATCATGATTTTAGAGAGGGTTGTGAAATTAAATGCTTACTCAGATGAATATTAGTAAATTATATCACCCATGGGAAGATGGAAAGAAAGAACGAGCCATAAAAACTTTAGAAAAAATGATTAAATTTTTTATGTTAGATTTTAGGAGGATAATATACCCTTAAAAGAGTTTTTTTTTAAAATAATATATATCAAGAATTGATTCATATGGATACATTCAAAGTGTTGTATGGAAGGTCATTCTGGTCACCATTATGTTGGGTTGAAGCAGAAGAAATATATATTTTTGGACCTAACATGGTGTAGGAGATGAAAAATCAAATCCACCTAATATAGAATTGATTGGTTATATATAATACTTATCAAAAGTATTGTATTTATTTTCATCAATGGTTTTTAGAGTTTTTGGTTTTAAATCATATATTCTTATGAGTTTTATTGTGGTTATAACATAGAAAAATTGGGAAGTAGGGGTATTTGGTTCTTAGATATATGGATCTATTTGAGATTATTGAGTGATTTGGAGATTTTTGTTACCATTTATAGTTACTAATTAGTTATATTGTTGTGTACAATCTGTTCTATCTCTCTCAACTGAGTAATTACTAAATGGATTTTTCTCATGTTCTTTCCTGTGATAAGGAAAATGTTTAACTAAATGTGAACATTATAGAAAGGCCAATGAGGAATTCTGTTAGGTGGTATAAAATATTTTAGGGATACAATATTCTTTAGGTGAGGATATTGTTGAAAGATGATCTGATTTAAGAGGATACATGAGAAAGGGAGGATTGGTTATGTAATGACCCATAATTTTCAGATATAAAAATTTCCCTCTAAATATATATGTGTGGTGTATAGTATAAATCACACCCAAGACATAATAAAACAAACATCATTTTATTACATGATAATAAAACATTACTTATTAAGTATCAATATATGTACTAAAATTAAAAGTGGTATAATGGGGAAATAAACACATACAAATAATATAATTAAAATTTGAAATTCCAGTGTTTTGTGGTCTCCTAAAATGATCGTAGACATGAAAAAAAATATAAAAAATAAAAAATACATTAGAAAAAAAGATTATAATTTTGTAAATGAAATATAATTAAATTTTATAGAAAATTAATTGGATCGATAATGAAGGAAATAAGAGATATTTTTGGGAAGAATACTAATTATATGATTGCTGGAAAAGTATCTAACCATTAGGAAGAATAACTCACTATTGAAATGGTAACATAGATGATAAGTGTAGAAAAATTCCAAAAGTTAAATATTTAAAATGTGTAAAATAATTAAATGTAAATATTATAATTCTATAAAATTATTTCTCAAATCATATAACTTAAAATAAATATATGTATAAATCTTAATAATGTATGTTTTAACTAATTTAGTAAAGTATTGATTTTATGTTAAAATTTAATTATCGTATTTTAAAACTTATTTTGGTTAAATTATATATAATAATTATTAATGATAAAAAATATAAATGTAATCACTCATGGAAAAAATAAATAACATTTATTTGAGATAAAAAATTAAGTATTATATGATTTTAATTAAAAATTAAATTCATAATATTTAAAATTGTAATTTTATAAAATGGAATTATTTCTTGGAATTATCACTTCAGAATTATCTTATATTCATTTTTTGAGATTTTTCAAAAAGAGTTTATTTTTGTGAATAGTGAAAAAATAAAATATTTATGAATATCATAAGCCTTATGAAATCATCATGATATAAATATGACTTAAAATTTTATAAAATATTTTTCATGACTTAAAATATATTTAATTATTAAAATAATGTATTTAAAAATAATGAAATTAATTTCCACACATATAAATCAATTTTTTAAATCTAAGTTATATTTTATTCAAATAAAAAAACTATATTTTATTCTTTGCTTTTTATAAAGTATTTTTGTGGTGAATTTTAGTTTTAGGTATGTTAAAATGTCAAATAAACCACCATTTTTAAATTATACTCTAATAAAAGTTATACTAATCAAAACTATTCATATTCTTTGGCCTAAATAACAAAACAATCAATACATTATTCTAAAATACCCCTCCCCTAGGCTATATAAACACACCTCATGCACCCATTTTCTTTCACTTCAAATATTTTTTGTTTTGAAAAATATTTCCCAAAATCTATCTCTATACTCACCCACACACATATTTAATCCCATGGTGAGACAAAAATTCCCTCTTTTGAAGGATTTGGGCTGAATCCAATGGAGGTGACTCATGGTGTGAGGTGAGAGTTTTAAAACACGTGATTTTTATTTCAATTCTCCTCAAACTCCTATAACATAATTAAACATTAAAAGTAACTTAAAAATGGTATATTAATCATAATTATATGATTTTATAACACTCAAATATTTAGTTTTCTTTTCTCTATTTTTAAGTCTCTTAAGACATCATTTACTCATATTAGTTTTACACCCCCTAAGTGAATGATGATGTTTTATTTTTCACTTATGAATTTCATGGTTATTATTAAAATTTGATTTCATGATTTAATATAACATAATAATTAAATAATATAATTTATATGTTTAATTATTGAATAATCATTTTAATATTGATATTAATTCAAACAGTCTCAGACATTTTTAACCATAAAAACAAGCTTATCAAGGAAGATAGCCTAAATTGAAACAATATACAAAAATATTAAAATTATAAACTTATAGAATGAAATGAAAATTATCCCTAGATACTTATAGATCTTATATAACCATTGGAAAATAATTTTTTCCATTACCACAATAATGAATCTATTTTAAAATTATGGACCAAATGGACTCAAAATGGTTGACACAAGAAACATTAATTCAATAAATGAATACTACATGATAATAAATGAATAAAAATGAAAAATAATAATGAAAAAAAATATGAACTAGGTAAATAATTAATATAATTTTATTATTCATGAGGTTAATATAGTACTCAAAGTAAGTTAGGACTCAAGGTAAGGGTTCTTTCCCGCTCTTTTCAGTTCTTATAGTTATGCTCTCTATCACCTTTTTTATCTTTATATTTCCCTTTTCCTCATTATATTATACTTATTTTATGTACCTTATTCTTTTATTTCTATATTTTTTCTAGGTATATTCATGTGATTCTAGTTCACTTTCCATCATTTCCTTTAAATTAAACATAATAAAGAGAATAGTAATATTTCTTATTCCTTTTCATGTTTCACTCTTATAAAGATTATTATCATTAAATTATTTTATTAAAACTATTTATTTTAATATAAATTATGGTTTTAAAATTATAGTTTTGTGAAAAATATAAGCTTAAATCCCTTTGAAAGATTATTTTTCCCATTTCTTAAAATATTGATAAATGAATATAATTCCATAACTTCTTTCTCATCCTTTCTTATAATTTGTCTTTAAATCTAAGATCTATTGTCATGACTCATTTTTTTGTTTAAAAATAAATATCCAAGATTCCTTAATCATCATTTTATCTATATCCTTCTAGTTAATGGGTTATGTATTTATAATGTAACCAATTATTTTCAAAATGTTTTATTTTATGCTTATGCTTTATGTATGTTTCTATTCTGTGTGGCACTCATATACATGAAATATTATGATGATGGATGGGACCAAAATATATATCCCCCAAAAAAATTGTTAATTATATATATCTCATGAGAACCCTATTAATTTTCATGACACGCTTATATTTTCAATAATGTTATAACTAGGTATTATGTAGCTGGATTTATCCACAATCTTATGCATGTTCATGATGAAGTTATATTTGTTCATAATTTCATGATGTTTTGGTGGTGAGCCTTATAATCAAATGATTTATTTTAGTTCCACATTTTTTGATTCTCATGTCTACCATGCCCCTAAAAAATTTGGACTCTTATTCCATGTTTCTATGTAATGTTTTATGAACCTTCCCTTATTGATTCCATGGTATAATTTTTTATTCTCATGATATATCACCCCATGTTTATCCTATTTTAAACCCTTATAAGGCTTTATGTACCACCCCTTATTTTATTTATGTCCCCATTATATCTCATGTAGTGATGGAGTATGATGAGATCTAGGATCATGTTAAGAAGATGAAAATTAAAGTTTATACCGTTTATTTAGAAATGTTTTATAATGTACCTAATTAACCAACGTCATTGAACCTATAGATTTTTTAGTGTTTATTATGGATATTTATGTTAAAAAAGTTATAACATTATGTGTATGAGATGTCATTATAGTAGGTATCTATTAGGTCCTAAAAATTATGCATTCAAGAAGAAGATGATTTCATCAATTTAAAAAAGTAAAGAAATAAACCCAAAGAAGAATTTGAAAAAAATGGATCAAAGAGGTTAAAGAGATGAAGGAGGAATTGATTCCAAGAAGTACAAATTTCTTCACATATCACTACTCCATGTGTATTTCCACCATTTTCATGAAGCGCCCTTCGAATGAAAGACCATCCACATGAACTAAATAGTTCAAAAGATGATGAGGTTCCATCAACACCCGTGAATAAAAATCAGATGTTTTGTGAGGTTGGGTAATGATTTATGCCCCTACAAACTAGAATCCATATAAACTAAGTAATTCATGGGATGAGGTTGCATCACCAGTGCTTGGAAATGAATTCCCATAGTGATTAAGTACTTAGGATCCTGTAAAAGAAGGTTTTTGTACCTATATGGATGACTGAACAAGCCAACACTTGATCCCTCTATTCTTCTATAAATATAACTCAAGGGGGACTAAAAATTGATGGATGAAAGATATTTGAAAATTCTAGGGAAGTTGTTCTAAAAATTTCTCTCGATATTAAAATCACATGACCATCTACAAAACTAAAATCCTTCATGGATGACCCCTTCCGTATAACAAATAAACCATCTTGCAACAATATACATAATAACCTTCATGTATCCTCTATCATTTTTTGATTGAGGCATAAATTTATTACCCCCATGAAAGGAATAATACCCCATGTGGATGCTCTTATGTGGAAACTCCATTGTAGTCATCCCTATGAAAAAATCTTATGTGATCACTAAAAGAGAGAGAGTCGCACTAAAAACTTTTTGGGTCGGGTCAAAAACATTTTAGGTTGTGCCCTTATTCCATTCCAACATATTTACCTTAAATATTATGAGTTGAGCTACTTCTCATGTGACTCCTAAAAATATATCACCTGGCCAGGTTTAACTAGAAAGGTTTCTCTTGCATAAGTCCCACACCAGCCAATACTAGGAATCTTCCTCCTCTTTATCCTAACCACATGATGTTAAACTATACAGAACTAGTCCTAGATATATGAAATTTAGATGTTGTATACCTTATATGAAAAATATATGATTCCTTATATGAAAAACACGAGGTTTCTTATGTGCTATTCTTAATATGAGTCATGTAATAATCATGAGACAACCATCAACTGATCTTTGGGAACTCCTCCTAAGGTAATCCCCTAGACTTTATTGCGGGAGGCAGCACTTTTTCTCCTCATCAGCTCAGTCCAAGAGGTAGATGGATGAATCACCTAAGGGGATTATCTATGTTACCAAAATAAAAGAGGATACACACACACTCAAAGTCCCATCTCTCTCCCTTTGGTCTTTTTATCCATCCATCAGCGATGGGGAGGGTTGTGTGATCATCAGATTTATTAATTCCTCTTGTTTCTTATATTGAGAATGACTCACATTGTCTTAGAGATTAGTGGAAATCATGACATTTGCACAACCCCAAGCATCAAATGGGTCTTCTCTATAGATGTTATCACCAACCATAAATCAAATAATAATCACCCATGTATAAGCCTCACATCGAATCTGACCAAAAGAAATCATCTTGCAATGGGATCTTATTCAGTATAACCCCCAATCATTCCCTCTTTAATGGGTCACTTCCATGAATAAGTCCCAACTTAATGAACTATTAGAACTTTGATTCCCACCATAACTGGGATATGTAGGATTCCTTTCCAAGTCCTGAGATCTATTCCATATCATTCATGATATGGGAAATCATGCCCCCCTCAAATGGGCCTCCTCCTAGGTGTAATCCCCAACATACCAAACTGTGATGGCTTTTATTCCCAACTAAATGGGATATATTGGAATCCTCAATGAGATTTAAACCCGAAATCCAAATCCACCCTAATGTTTTTAGGCCACATTCTCGATAGGGTCATATCCACCTAGGAGACTATATCTTTTCTGGGTACCTCAGGCCGCCTTCGTATAAGTCATACACTATCCTTAACTAGGAAATATTTCACCTAGATATCCTTGATGTGTGACATTAAACTACATGGTTGGGTCTGTTTCATATGACCTTAAAAAGTGATGTGTCCAATTAAGTGACACTGAACTATGTGCTTCCTGATTCCTCTCGCAAGGATACATAGGAAGAACATCTTATGGGTTCGATCCCGAAATCAGTACAACTTTAATCCCCCCTTGATGATGATAAACTCCATAGCACAATCCCATATGAATTAAAGATAGATTTGTCTTAGTTAATAACTAAATAGTCCCTAATTTATATATAAAAGGGTAACATTGATGGAGGACCTCATATACATATAGATCCTTCCATCGATGAAGAACCTAAAATACATAAAAATGGATCCAAACCCATGCATAATGTTGATTAATTATTGAATTAGTGATAATCCATGGACACATACTTGGGAATGAACCAAGGATTCAGGAAAATGGCTTAAATTATAAGAGATTCCCATAAAAATCAATAATTCCTCCCCAAAAGGGTTTGATGATCCTAACTTTCAATCCTCTCGACCAATGTGAGTTCTTAAGTGTCACTAAACAAGTTACCTAGTGAATACCTACCTTTGGAATGTATGTACATTATTAATTGATATATGGCTATTGGGTGTTTATAGTTCCATGAACAAAACCCATTAGATGTCATTCAAAAATAGTGGACACGATGTGAATGATTATTTATAACTCAACCCCCTAAAATCAATCATCAAAACACAACATGATTCCAAGGGAAACAAAATGGTGAACCTCATGTGAATGACTTAACTACAACACCTTCAAAAGATAAAAAGGATATACTACTTAGTCCCCATTAGACCATTTCATTTCTGACCTGAACCACCATGATTCCGAGGGAAATAGTATCATATCAAGGGAAAGTTATTTTTTGGACCATCTTAGAGAACCTAATAGAAAACACACCCTAAATAACCTATATTGAGACTTAGTAAGTCATAAATTAATATTTATAAGGGGTTTATCATTTATTCTTTCTAATTTCATGATTTTTCACTTATATTCTTATTAATTCAAACATTATCATCCCTAACATTATTTTTTTAATAAATGGCCGAAAATGGGAGGATTCATGTTAAAAAACACTATCATGGGCAATGTGATGATTTCACAAATGACATTATGGATATTATAAGAGTGGGATTCAAAAACCACATGGAATTAATTTCTCAATTGAATCAAGTTATGAATAATAACATGAACTATATGAATCATCTAAATCCTCTAAATTATGATCAAATTAAGGTTGAGTATTTTATGGGAAAATAAACACCCTCCATTGAGAAAATATATTTTTTTCTCTAATTCTCCAAGAAAGGGAAAGTAATATTGGAAATTTATTTCTTAGAAGGAGAATTTTTTCAAAGATAGAAACTGATAAAGAATGACATTTCCAAGGAGTACATCAATGTTATGGAATGAGAATAATTGAAGAAAAATCTTTCAATAAATATTTTTATCATATTATCCTTACTAAAATGGAGATGAAATTTATTATAAATAGTCAAAGAGATGATTATTATATTGGTTTGTATGAGGAAAACTTTATAAGGTTTGCAAGGTACATATCTATTTTTTTCATTGAACCCAAAATCAAGGATAACTATTTCTTTATTATCCTAAAACCAATTAATTAAATATATTTAGTTATTATAAACTTTAATAGTTATGAGGAAATTGTCTGATGTGACATTAAGGTGAAGATAGCGATCAATTAATCTCAAAGGTCCTATGGCTATATAAATAAGAAGATATATATAGGGTTTAAATCTATGGGTTCATCTAATAAAATACAAAAATGGAATAATATAAAATTTCCCATATGTAAAAATTGTTGGAAGAAGAATCTAAAATTGACTCAAAGGAATAGGGAGATGATTCAAGAATGTAAAATAAGGGAATAATGCTCAAAATTGTTGAAGGGATATGAAGAATACAATTAATATAAAGGAATAAATAAAGGTTCTACTCAACTCTCCCCTCATGGTCAAATTTAAAAACTATAATGAACATGGACCCTGTGAAAATCATTTCACTAAGCTAATATTCGTAGAGGATAATTGAAAGTCGTGATATTCAAAGCCAAGGGAATAAGGGAAATCTTATGTTTTTACTACCACTAAGATCAATCGTGAAAATAAAGTGTTTAAAGGTACACTTTTTATCTATTCAAGAGAAAATAATGTCATATTTGATTATGGTTTAATGTATTCATTCATATCAAGTATGTTCTCTATAAATATTCAAATATCACCTTAAGACATGGAGGTTGAGCTATCATTGAAAATATAAAGTAGTGAAATCATTGAATCTAATGTATATAAATCTTCCCCAACTAAAATTTATGGGGATAATATTCTTAAGAATATAGTTATTCTCCTTTTGGTATAATTCAGTGCTATTATGGGCATGGAAGATGTCATGTAATTTAGAAAATTTAGGAAATAGGGTCAATTATAAATATATTGATACAATTATTTATTGTATTTCAAAAGTCCCAATGTACTTAGGGATTAACTTCCACTTTTTACCAAATCTTCAAAATCCTTTACATAGTGAAACATTCAAGAATACATGATCCCTCAATTGAAATCCAAATAATTTCCTTTGATTATAAGAAAAAAAAATTTCTTTGGGTTACTTTAATATGATCCCAAATAGTTTGTGTTTTAACAGTTGTCTCCTCCACAAGATCTCTTCCAACTATCTTTATTTCTCTAAATTCTTCCAAATAGGTTGGATAATGACACCAATTCCCATAAAATACTTCATATAGTTCTTTATGGATTATCAAATACAATTAATTATTGTATGAAAATCCCACCAAAGGTAGATACTAATCCCATATGCCTTGTATGTTAAGAAAAAATGATCTTAGCATGTCTTCCAAAGTCTAGACAGTCCTTTCTAATTCCTTTTCAATTTAAGGATGATATTTGGTGCTTATATACATCTTAGTGTCAATATCCCTTTTAAGACTCGTCCAAAATTTTGATGTGAACTAAAGATCAAGATCAAATAAAATTTATAAAGGTTCTCCATTAAAGCTTAAAATTTCATTGATATAGAATAGAGAAAGAATCTCAAGGGTTGGATCTTCTATTATTACTAATAAAGTAGCAGACTTGGTAAGATGATCAATAATGACCCATATAGAATTGTTCATCCTTGGAGTCTTTGGGAGTCCAATGAAAAATTCCATTATAATATTGTCCTACTTCTATATAGTTATGGGTAGAGGTTTCATGACTCCCTTATAATGTTTTACTTCATCCTTTTCTTATTGTCATACTAAGCATCTAGACGCATAGTCGACAATTACCTACATTATACCATCCCACCAGAAATGTTCTCTTAAATCCCTATATATCTTTGTGTTATTAGGGTGTATAGGCAAATTTGGGCTATATTATTCATCTAGAAGTTCCCTATTTAACTATGGTATGGATGGAACATGTAACCACTTCCCAAACATCAACAATCCATCTATATTGATAAATTCTATCAATTTCCCATCATTCACTACTTTAATATTACATTGTATGCTCTCTTCATCCTGATAGGACTTATATATCTCTTCTAGTAAGGATGGTTAGGAATTTTCTTGAAAATTTAATGATGGATCCACTTTCCAAAAAAAATCATCATATCCATCTTTACTATATCTCAATTAATAAGATCCCTGATAATCCTCATCATAGTTATAATTCTATGGTCCCTCCTACTCAATGCATCATAAACCTTGTTTTTCATCCCAGGGTGGTAGTGTATTGATAAATTATAGCCCTTAAGTAATATAACCATATTTTTTCATCACGTTGAGATCCGTATGGGAGAAGATATACTTCAAACTCTTATGGTCCATATATATATCACATATTTAACCATAGAGGTAGTGTCTTTATATTTTCAAATCAACTATTACAACTGCTGGCACAAGGTCCTGATTTGGATAGTTCTATTCATGGATTATAAATTTCCTTTATGCATTGTTAATCACACTAACATTTTTCATAAGGGAACAACCAAGTAATTTATTTAATGAGTCACTATATATTATAAATCCTTCCTTACTTGGTTGGAGAGTTAATATTGGTTCATTAATTAGAATCTTATTCTCTTTAAAACATTCCTCATATTCCCTTGACCATGTGAATTTAACCCCTTTTCATGTTAACTTGGTTAATAGGTTATCCAACCAGGTGAAATCTTGAACAAACCACCAGCAGTAACCTACTAAACCTATGAAAATTCATATATTGGTTATGTTAGTCAGTGTAGGGCATTCATTGACTACCTCTATCTTTCAAGGTTTAACAGATATTCCATACTTTAATACAATATATCCAAGAAAATAAACTTCACTGATAAGGGTCTCTATAATTATTTTCATATGTCTCTCATGTTCTTCATATCTCTTAGAGTATATTAATATATCATCAATGAATATCACCACAATTTTATCATGATAATCCTTGAATTAATTATTCATCATATATATAAATACATAAGGTTCATTATTCAATCTAAAAAGAATTATAGTAAACCCATAATGTTCATACCTTGTTTGGAATGTCATCTTTAATATATCATCCTTTTTTACCCCTAAATAATAATGACTAGAGAGAATATAAATCTTTAAAAGTACCCAGTTACTAGAATTTTATCAAAAAAGTAATCAATGTGTGGTAAAGGATACTTATTAATTATATAAATATAATTGATCTCCCTATAGTCAATGCATAGTCTCATATACCCATCCTTATTTTTCACGAATAAAATAGGGTCTCCCTAGGGTGAAACATTAGGGAATATAAATACCTTATAACACAACTTATGAAACTATTTATTCAAATCCACCAAATCAATTGGTTCCATTATATATAGAGTTTTAGATATATGTCTTACATCATGAATGAATTCAATGCAGAACTCAACTTCATGCTTAGGTGTATGAATAGGTACTTCTTTGGGAAAAATATCAATGAATTTTTGTACCATGGGTACATACTATATTCTTATGATATATTCCTTATCTATATAACATAGTTGATCTTCCAATCATCCCATAATTTTATTAATGAGGGATACTAGGGGAGGATTATAACATGATTTAGATAATGTATTTTCCCCTCTAAAGATAAGTCATTCCACCTCACCTTCATCAATCATAATCTCCTTCTCTTGGAAATAAAATTTTTTATTATACTTTAGAAGACAATACACAAAAAGTATCATATCAAAGTCAACCATAATTATTATAACCAAGTTTCTAAATAAGGTATGTTAATGTATCATAATTGGAACTTCCTAACATATATTTTTTGAAATAATATTTTCATTCAATGTCTTATTTGATAACTTCCTTACTTGGGTTCTAGGGAAATATTTGATGTTTTTGGAAAACATAGAAGATATAAAAGTGTAAAGATATATAATAAAATATATCATTATCTAACTTTAAGACTATGATCAATGTAACCACCACCATGTCATTATAAACTTCAACTTCATCTTTGGTAACCACATAAGCTTGTCCTTTCTCCTTTTTCCTTTTTTGAGGTATATTCTCTTTAATTTTTAGGAATTGGTTCTCATAACTTCCCATATCCTTATATTTAAAGCATTTAATATCAATATATTATAACTTTACTTTTCATTCATGTTCATTATAGCCTTTTTATATCCACTTTTAATAAACATTGGTTCCCTTCCTACAATTCCCATAGTTTTTCTTACCACAGTTAACACAAGTGGGAAATATCACCCTTTCTTTCTTCTGCTTTTTGACACTATTCTTCCCAAGATGTTCATCTGACCTCTTCCTCTCATGATTTACTAGTATATATAAATCCTAGATAACTCATTTTCTATCTTAATGGTGCTTGATACTATATCCTTATATGATGAAATTTTTGAGAGATTAATTCCCTTCTAAGTCTCAATTTTAACCCATCAAATAAAATATCAATCTACTTTTTAGACTAAGTACATAGTCCATAAAATGTATATCTAACATTGTAAAGTTATCCTCATACTCAGTAACATTTTCCTTTTATATTTTTCTAATATTGATTAATTAACATTCCATTTCTACTCTTTTATCATGAGAAAATTATTTTTCATATAATAACTCCTTAAAAGTTCCTCATTATGTTTTCTTTATATCATCTTCATCTTTAGTGTTTTGAATTAGTGACTATCATTAGTCCACATCTATCTTCAGACTATAAAATTACATGATGAATTTTTCCTTTTAATTACTTTAAAAAGTGATAAAGATCATTTATAGGGACTTGATCCATTTTTTCAACTACCAATGTATAAGTATAGAAAAACAATACTTCCCCATTCAATATAATAATGTAGATGCCCATGAGAACATCCCTTAATCAACTTAGAAACAATGGGGTATCAAAGTAATAAGAAGTTCCCTTATAAAAGAAATATAGTGGTTTGGGTAATTTTAATGTAATGGGTTATGAATTGAAGATAGTAATTGGGTTTAATATTTTTCATTAGTATGATACCAAGGAAAGTTGGGTAAAATAATTTATCATGGTTCGTAAATATCATGTGAATATTCTAAATTATATCCTTTAGGATTCTCTATCCAGGTGTATAGTCTTAGGCCCACTCATCATGCATCAGAGTGATGATTGATTCAATTCCCAACCAACAATTTTTTAGTGATTACCCTAGGTTTTTATATGACATAGTCACATACACTTCCTAATATATTGAAAGGGATTTATTTTCTAGGAAAATACACTCACTTTTACATTACTAAAACTTACGATGGTTTTTCCACCATGGAAAAGATTGAGTTTTACAACAATAGTAATTATTGAATCAAATTGAATATGAGGTGGGTATAAGAATATAGACTTATAAATATATTAAAATCAATTATTAATATAGTAAAAATACTTCCATGTAAATGTTTTCACCACATAAAATTAAATAGCTTGTGAATATAACTTGATTCCTAGAGAATGAAAATTTGGGACATAAAAAACTACTTATAGCTTGGGTAGAAATTCAATAAAAACCTCTTAAAAGAGAGGGATTCAAATTTATATTATAATACCATGAATAAAAATAAATTTAATGATATAAAATTTAAAATAGTCATTATATACACCAAATAAAGTAAATTAGGTGCATAGTAAAAAACATGTCTCAAAGAGAGGAATTTGAGATGAAAACCCTTACCTCATGTCCGAATGTGACCTTCACTTTCACTTAAATTCATGAATAATTAAATAAAGTTAATTAAATATATACCCAATAACCTTATTTCATTATATTTAATTTTATAAGTTCCATTTATTATTTTTTGGTATTTATTTTTAATATTGTTTATGCTCATGTTGGTTACTAGGGGTTGTTCGATTAATTTTTTCATAATACTTTTGGTTTGTTGACCATTGTCAAAGGTATTGTAATATAACTTAATGATCTCAAAAACTATGTAGTTGTCTATCATTTGATAAAAATTATAATAAAACTTATAAATATTAAAAGGTTATCCCAAAAATAAACCCAAATTAAGAAATGGGCCTTGATAAGTTCATTTAAGGTTATTAAAGTTAATATGACCATTTCTTGTTAATAACATGTATATAAAGTCCAATATTATTCTTATAGAGTAATAATGGTATCAAAAATAACTTAATAGTTAATTAAATAACCATTTTAAAGCTTCTATTTAAGGTGGTTATGGAAAATTGAACATGTTATTCATGGAGGTGGTAGTCTGTAAACACACATGGTGATGTTTTCCCTTTTCTCAATGATTTTGGAGAAAGGTATAAAATGAATATTCCATTAATATATTAACACTAAATAATATTAAAAAAATTATTACACCTTCATGGATATAGGGAAATTTATGGGTGTATAAGAAGAAAATAATTAGAAAAGTTAGGTCATGGGTATTGCCTTTCCCTTGGAAGTTCTCCCTTGGGTGACTTTTTAAGGATACTTATCTTGGTATTTTGGTGTGAATAAGGATTCAAATCCATGGGGAGGGTGCTAAGGAGATACTAGATTAGAGTTTTTTATCTAAATCTTTTTAATTGGTGGATAAATGGGGAGTATGTTAGCTTCTTTTATAAGTAGAGAGATTCAAATTTTTGTAAAATCTCTTTACTTTTCAATAATTTCACAACATTATTCAAGGATATAGGCGCTCAAAATGGACAATAACAGTGTATGTAAAGATAGAAGGTTGATCCTCCCTCCATAATCCAATATAATACAATTTTTTCACATGTTCTAGCTACTTTCACAAGGTTTAAACCATTTTTCTTTAATTTACCATTACTATGGTATCTATACTTTCCCCCTCAGTAATTAATTTTAATAGACAAATTTAAAATTTAGATTATTTATTAAATTAAAAAATTAAGATTTAAAATATGAAAATAATTTTATAAAATAAAATTCAAATGGGTTAGATAAATTAATTTTTGTATTAACGCACACAAAGCATAAAAAATGTTTCTTAGAAAAAGTTCATTTTAAACTAAAAATATAAATGTAGGATAAGATTATCAATGTTTTTTTATTTTAAATAAATAGATTGGTTTATTATAAAAAAATAAATGTTATGTGAATTTAAAATCAAATTAAAAAAATACCAAAATAATTTTTAATTAAATGAAAATATCAAAAAAAGTTTTTTTATTATAATTAAAATATTATTTTTTTATAAGGTTAAACATAGGTTTTATAAATTAAAGAAAACTATCTTTTTTTGGTCAAAGTGTAACTCTCAATATGGGGGTGTATCGAGTTACCAATTAAAAATTTATGTTAAAAATATTTAAAAACTAAATTCCCAAAATTGATAAAAACTACCAATTAACTAAAATTGTATAATTATATAAATTTTTCTCTCAAAAAGGTTCTCAATAGTTTGATAAAAATATAATTAAAGTAATTTTGAAACACTTTAACTTTTTAAACTAATATATTAGTACCAAAAAAATTATATAAAAAAACAAGTTAAATCCAACTATCAAAGTATAGTTTTGTTATTAAATTTAAAATAGATATTGGTTTATTATTTAAAACTATGAAAACAAAACTAGAAATCACACAATAGAAATTAAACAAGGGGTTCATTATTAATCCAAGACCTAATCCCTTCCACTTGTAAATAACATGTTTCGAAGTAGTTTATTATTAAATAAACTAATCCAAAACATGGATCATGTTTTTACAAATAACTATACTAAGATAGTTCATGCAAAAACCATCATCTACATTTCTACATGGGGGAAGAATATTTTAGGTTACATGTGACCTATTCCATAGTTATACATGGGCATATATAATAAAATATTTGAAAGAGAGTTTCAAGAACTCTCTAGATCAATACAAGAGACTGTGTTTACATATAAAAAATAACAATAAAACATATCTCATATAAACAGCTAAAAAATAAATAGAAAATGATAATAGATATGAAAAATAGGTGAGGCTCAATACAATCAGCATCAATTGTTCAAAAGTCATTGAATTTCTCCTTAAAAATATTCAACTGAGTTTTTATAGAAAGTGTAGAAAAATATAACATCATAAAGTGTTCTAAATGAGTAATTTGTGTAGCATAGGTGAAAATGTATGTTCTTACATTATTTTGTATGTTCAATAACATTATTTTCCACAAGTGCCTCTTTGTCATAAAAAGAACTCCATCCAAAAGTATTTATTGGAGAACATTCAATGAAGCCTTAATTATAATTTCTCTACAATTAATACTCCAAAATATAGCCATTGGAGATTTAAAAAATCACCAATGCTAAGTTATAAATGGTATATTATGTTTACTTAAAACACAGTTACTTGAAATCATAGTTGGCTTTCATGGAAACTTTTCATGGTCACTTCATTTCTTCATGTGGTAGATTCATGAATTCATGTGGTGTTCTATTTTCTTCATGTGGTCACTTGAATCTATTGCATGGTAGCTTCATTACTTTTCACATTCACTTTGTTTCTACTCATGGTAGGTACATCTCTCCATTTGGTAGGTAGTTATTTTTTATGTTTCTACATATACAGATACAAAAAGTTAGTACAAGACTTAAATAAGTTTGTCTTACCTGATGCATGGTAGGTTGATTGTTCATGTGATCGGTTGATTATCAACGTGAGGTAAGTTCTTTATTCATGTTTCTAGTTGGAGTAAAACATGTGGTAGGTTCTGCATGGTCACTTAAAATTCATGGTAAGTTTAAATTATTAAAATGGTAAGTATGTTAAATATATATTAGGTTGTCACAGTAAGTTCCAGACTTAGCCATTTTTCAAGTTTGGCTAGAAACCCATTCACTATCATAAAACATGAAATTCATTAATAATGTTATAAACATGATTTGGGATCATTAAAATAAGGAGGATATGGTTAGATAAAATATATTTAAAATGCATAAAATTATTCCATAAATCAATTTAAAGGTTTTATAAAATTCTAAGTGACACTTATATACTGATAAGGTAATAAAAGTCATAGTTTTGGAAAAACTGTATTTTTTCTATTCATCTAAAAATCATTTCGTTTAAAAAATTTCCAAATTTTACTATTAACATAATATCTTTATGATGATTTCAAAAATTATGTTTATTTGGTTAAAATAAAATTCTAAATTTCAGAAATTAAACTTTTAAATATAATCATGAATAAGGGATCTTTAGATTGTGCATTGTGTGATAGTCTACGATATGGTGCTTACCTACTAAAATTGGGTCTTATGTATTATAAGACTCATTTATAAGATTTTAGAGCATATTCAACTGATTTAAAGTGGTTGTAAACTTATCAGATTGGTCATAAATCATATGAATATTGGTTATTTAATTCTTTATAATTTGTGGTGGGGGCTAAGTATTCTTTCCATTGTCACCTCAATTGGACACAGGAAAATTTGAAGGTAGTAAAAGATGGAACCTAGATTTTTTGTTCCATTAAAGGTTATCATTGTCTATTTACCATGGAATATCAACTAATTTTTTCTCAATAATATAGTTTTATGCATTATTTGTTCTATGTATCTCAATTTTAGTGATATCGCATTGACCCTTCTCATATGATCATCCTTGATGATGTAAAATTGAAGTATAATGCCTCATTTGAATAGTGGATGGTTATTTAATGCTCCCCAACCTAGATCAACCAAATGGATTTGATTCTAACAGCTCCACATGAGTATACCTCCCCATATATAAGAGGATGTCAACTGGTATTTAGGTTCTGGGAGTGATCATAGGGAGATTATTCCCTCATTTAAAAATAACAATAGTAGTAGAGAAAATAACCATATAACATATCATACATAACTAAATAAAATTAACTAAACAACCCATTATATATCAAATAAAATAAATTATAGTCCTGAAATATGTGTATCACAAAAAACTACCCAATGTAGGTCAATCTAATACATTAGAACAAAAAATAAATAATACTAGAGACCACATCAACTAGACACTGAGGATCCACTTAGTTATATCTCCAACATATGTCATGTAACTCTCACATACCATAATTCATCACTAACCTCATCCAAATCCTTCCCTAAGTATGCACTATATCCTATAAAATAAATAATGAGAACCATATGTGTATTGAGATGCTCATGCAGGGTGTGAGTATGAAACTCAGTAGGCCACCACCAATGCTAACTTGAATAGATCCAATAGAATATAGGTTCACGGATAACATGAAAATACAATTGAATAATCATACATAAAACACCTTTATATATGGGGTACTATATTTTCACCCTTATGAATTGACATTCCTACTTAATTCAGTTCCAAAGTAGGATTATGTACCCATAGTTTGAATAAAACTAGAGGCTCACACAACCCTCCAATACGGAGTGACGATGATGAGCTCGTGCTTCTTATAGAAAGGGAATGAACCATAGTTCATAATTCCCCTCAACCATGATCAAACACTCCCAATTCCCCACCTCCACAATGTATTCTTATCCCACTGGTCAAGGTGAATGTCTTTTCACAACTAGATCATAAAGAGGTGTGTAATGAAAAATGGGGTGTCTCGACATCGGTTCCACAAACCACATGACTTTTTTTCATGTTATCTTCTCCAAGCTTGACTCTGGGATCTGAAACACCATCAATTTTGGTTATAGATCTATCATAAACATCTATGGGTGTGGAAAGATCATGTTTTCCTGTAATACTAGCGAACACCACATGCTCACTAGCATATACTTTATCTTGAGCCTCCCCACCAACATCCTTATCATCAGACAACTTAATGAGAATGGTTGAAAGGTACCAATAATTGGAGGCATATTGAATATATATGACTAGAAATGATGTCTTCTATCAAGGTTGTTGTTCTTCCCTGATCAGTTGTACAATATAAGAATCAACAATGCACAACCGACTCACTTTTCTGCAAGGGGATAAAAGGTGGAAAGGCACTAGAATATTAGGTATAGCCAAATGAATTTCTAGGATCTATGTTAGATCTCTCAATATGATATAGTGTGAGGGATTTTATAAATTTATTAAGTGGATCAAGTCTACAATATCTGCCTCATTGGGAAGTAGTGGTGAGTGTCTTTCCCCAAGCAAGTGAAGCATCACATAGAGAAAGTCCTTGACCTTTTCCATGGTGACCTATGCAAGCCGATCACACTGATGATTCTAAGAGAGAACCACTAATTTATACTACCCATGTATGACATTATCCACTATATATGGATAAATCTACTCACAATAAAAGACCAAGATCCAATAGTAATCAGATTATTTAGGCCACAGTGGAGGTGGAGATAGGGTATGAGCTAAAGGTCCTCTAAACTGACTATGGTGGTGATTTCACTTCAATGGAGTTTGAAAAATACTATATTGATAATGTCATATAATGAAAAAACATGGATACCTATTCACAACAGTATAATGGGGTGATTAAACAACACAACCAAACTATGGTTTCCATGGATTAAATCATGATGAAGGAAAAGGAACATCTCAAGATGTTCTATCGTGAGGTCATCTCGATCACCATATTCATCCTTAACTAAAAGCTAACACATAGACTTGATGGGATTACATTTTATGGGGACTAGAAGAGAAAATGAATAGCAGTATTCTTTCTCCTCACCTATGGCTACATTGTGCATGCCAATAATGTGAAGCCTCACCTGAAGAATCTGGATGATCAGAGTACGCCGATGATCTTCATGGGGTATGAGTTTAGGTCCAAGGCATAATACATGTATGGACCTGATGGAAAGTGTGTTCTTGTAACACTATATGTAATATTTGATGATGTTTCACTGTTTTATTAAGTGATGATGACAAAAAATATGTGTTTAGTAGTTAGGATCCATTCACCATCGATCACACTATGGTATATATACCAAGGATGGTGGAGATTGGAAACACTATAGATGACCAGAGATCATCACCCATACCCACTAGTGTTCTATATATTTGTAACACTATATGTGGTCAAGGTTATGATCATGACATTAGACACATTAGAGTTTTCCTCACCACCATCCAACATGGTAGAAGCACTAGATTTCGATCATGATAACACCCTACTTCAGTTTCATGCCATTGACAACATTATCAAGGTGACAACACCATTATATAGATAATATTTACATTATTTTTCATGTGTATTTAAATTATTTAATCCCTTTAAATTTAAAATCTTGATATTGTTTGCATCATTTTTTTTATTTTTGGTGAATTTTGGGCTAAAATGTGAAAACTTCTTAACTCTATAATTTCAATATTTTTCTTTAACTTCTACATTTAAATTTTTCAATATTAATCCAAATATAGTGATTGTTTTTTTATAATTATTTTTTTTGTATGATTAGACTCACTTTTATTGATATATATCTCATTTTAACATCAACAGGCCTAAAAAATCAATTAAGTAAAAAAAATATTTCAAGACAAAAAAATGGAACCTCCCTCGGTAAATAAAAAATATCTTGGAAGAAAAACCTCAAAATGATGTTATTTCAGATAGAAGTGAAATAAGAATCTAAGGAACATGTTAAAATTAAATTTCATAGATACATTCTTTTATTAAGGTATCCATTGAATGCTCTAAAGTGGAGGAATATGGAGGGTATCTTCATATAGAAGAGGTGTTATTGGTTAATTTGGGGATAACTTTTTATACACATGTCTAAAAGAATTGAAATTTTGAGATTCTA
This sequence comes from Viscum album, assembly GCA_963277665.1. Classification (NCBI taxonomy): domain Eukaryota; kingdom Viridiplantae; phylum Streptophyta; class Magnoliopsida; order Santalales; family Viscaceae; genus Viscum; species Viscum album. The sequence goes on along the minus strand of OY728151.1, from coordinate 391,539,438 downwards.
TAGAAACCTAAATTTTGAACAACTTTTCAGAATATACCTTGGTAATTTTTGGACTTATGGTGGATATATCAAGATAAAATTTATGGTGGACATATTCTAGGGGAGAAAATTTCTATTCTACCTTTTCCCTCTTTTCTTATTATTAGTTTTGTAATGACTTCTTATTACCCCTTCTTCATGGTTATCCTTCACATGGGGAGGTAAAATTATAAGTGATTGGGGAAGGAAGTCTTTTCCTTTTGTAATTATTTAGTTCTTTCATTTTATTGAATAAAATCTATTTCTCTCTTCTACGAAGTTGATTTCAATTTCTAATAGCTTTTTTTATTATCAAGTATAGTCATATTTGGTTTTAGATTCTGTTTTTAATTTTTCTTTGGTCAATGATCATTATATCCCTTCACTAGGATTTGGTTTATATATGATAAAATATACTAGTTCTTAGAGGTTATGTACTTGTCAGTCGTAAGTACATGTGTGAGGGGTAGTGGTTATTCTTGATTGTTTGGGATAAACAATACTCAATCAGGTATTTCCTAATTCAGTTGTGGTTATTCATTGAAACTATCTTAATCATTTGAAGGAGATTAGAATAAGATAGAATCTTGGAAAGGTTTAATCTCACCCTCACTATTTGACCAAGGTAGTGGGAGGAAGCAATCATGGAATCTTACTTTAATAAGTTAAGTATAAGAGGATAGGATAAATTAGAACTAGGATAGCATTGTAATTGGAAAAATGAACCTAACCTGATCAACCTTAATATATATCTATTTTCAATCACTTACTTTGTCTATTTTTTCAATATTTTTCTTAATTTATTTCTTTTATTTTGTTCATTTAGTTTTTTTAATCAAATAATTTCAAAAACAGCCATGTTTTCCTCTAATTAATGGTGATGGTTTTATTATTGTGAACTCCTCATTAGAGACAACCTAGTCTAACCACTTTAATATATTAAAACTTAGGAAATATTATTTTTTTCACACCCCATGATATTTTTGTGTCATGACACCTAGGTTTTCGTTGTATGAACTTGACTCTAGTGAGTTTCACTTCACTAAGGCTGAAGAGTCAACCTATTTTGGTGAAGCAGAACAACACCCATGCTAACATAAAATAATGTTTTAGAAGAAACCAAGGATGTTATTGTTTAGGTTATTGAGGAATAAGTATAATAATTCCTTTAGTGAATTTTTTAACAGATAAATCCCACTTGCATCCCTAGGAATGGGTGGAAAAAGAAATTCCTTTAGAGGCCCAACAATATATCAACATCCATCATGGAAAAACTTACTGATGATTTGGCCACCAAGATTTCCCACATGTATGCTATCTTCATTCAGGATAATCTATGGTGAGAGAAAATAATTAATCAAGGGAAGTTCAATTTACAGACGCTCTCATGAAGTTAGGTGTACGCATCAAGTTTTGGGAGATTCATGTGAAAATTGACATTGTTGAGACTTAGTGATCATGATAGAAATTAGGGGATGATTTTATTGACTAATTTCAAGTGGTGATAAATTTCACTAATCCCCCCCCCCCATCATTTTTTCCCTCATTTATTTTTTTTTTATAGATCAACATGGTTTTACCTCATTAAGTATATTGCGTGATTTTTAATGATGTTGTAAATACATATAACTTTTTTTTAATATAAAGCAATGATAACCCTTCCAGAAAAGCATCCCAGTTAGTGAGGAAAAAACATATATTGTGTTCTAGTTTTTTTATTTGTCTTTTTTAACATTCTATAGTGTTATTGAGTGTTGACCAAACAATAATTTCCAAAATTTCATTCATTTTTTGTGTAGATTGAAGAAGGAGGTGGCCTCATGTATTCTCAAACCACTGGTCATGGGTATGTTGAAAAATACACACCAAGTTTTTGATCAAATGCCTCTAAGATTTCATTGAAACCCATGTTTAGTTGCAGACACCCAAAGCTAGAAACATATTATAGTCTCCCATAAACTATCAAGACCAAGTATGAGATAGTACCATCCTTCCACAAAATCTTCCCAGATACTCTATTAAAGAAATTTCTAGCTTCAATGTGTCATTAACTATCTTGGTTTTTTATAATTGGTCCACTAATTTTCAAGACTAATTCTGAGACCAGTCTCAGTTCACCAATAAAACCAAAGATCCCCTAAATTGACTCATACATTTTTTACACTATGTCACAATAGTATTTCTATGCCATGCACAACTTGAGAACCACCTTGAAGACAAAAATTGTCCAACTCCACATCACTATCCATTCAATCTCTATCAAAGACCAAATAAAACAATCCAAGGCCCAAATCAAATCTAGGCTCCAGAACATGAATTAAAACTCCTTCCCATGTGAGCACACTAAAATAGAGAATGGATTCTACTACACATACAAAGTAACCTATCACATCTACAGGGAAAATTATATAATTAAAAGAATAATCCTGGTATAATTTCCATGTCTAAAAAATGGTTTTGATTGAATCAATCATGACCCTAATATACAACACATAGAACCCATCCAAAGCTTAATATAATCTCAAAAGGGCTTATAAGATCCAAACTTTCCATTTAGGTAAATATCCTTTTTAATTTTTTCAAACCTATTTTTTACCCTAATGGATGTTCTAATGGGTGTAGTGGATGTTTTGGGAGTACTAAAAAGGGTTCATGGGCTTGGATTTAAGTTTTTTGGGGAAATAGGATGTGGAACATTATAAACACCCTGACCCCAGTAGCCTAGGGTTGATGCCTTACTCTATTACATTGGTACTATAAACAAGTGACTACATCTTTAAGGTTCGAATAGTATAGTATCTTTGGAAAACTAAATACAAAAATAAGTATTACATTATAAATTTAAATGAAATACAACATAGTAGATCCATTGAAAACACTCTTATTCCCTTAACTTATCCCTATACATCAATCCTAATATACATCTTGGAAACCTTATGAGAAATAAAACATAGTAAATGGGTGAGCTCAGATTCTCAGTAAGGTAAATAATTTATTGGAATCTATCATAAATAAACATAAATAATAAGGAAATACACATTCCATTTAAGCATAATATTAAGCATAATATGGTAGTAATGATAGCTAATCAAATATTTACATATAAATAATCACATGAGAATGAAACTTAACCATAGATATTATATTAGTAAAATAATTAATGGATTATTAATAAATAATATCATATTGAGGGAATTTATAATTTATCACATCATAAACATACCATCAAGGCCTCAACAAAGAAATCTACAGAAGTGGGTAAGGCCTTAGTCAAAACTCAATCTAGTTTTTCTAATGTGACTTACCGATGCATCTAGGGGCTATAGAGGTCCCCACCTGACACTTACTAATTACAATGCATTCCTCATATAAAGGGATGAAAAATAATTAACATATACATTCATATTAAAACTAGTTTATTAAAATTAAATTATTTCCCCAATCAGTAAACATAATCATAAACTATCTAGAGTATTATGGTGAATGGTATCAAGATAGTACATCCCTAGTCAAAATGATCCTAAACCATTAAATAAAATATGGTAGATGGTATAATAGGATATAAACCTCAATTAATCCTAATATTCAACATGGAGTGTTGACATAGATGAAAAAATTATTACAAAACCATTGAATTTGTTTTGATATAAATACCCTTTTTACTTTGAAATCATTTATTTAAAAAGTCACACAATTATAAAATAAAACATTTTATTTTAATATGACCTTGTAAAAAGTAAAAAAAAGGTAATAATGAATTAAAATATTTATAATATAATAGTAAAAATATTTTTGGAAACAATTTTAGAGAATATGTACAAGGAAGAAAAATAGAGTTTTAAGGGAAATTTTAAAAAAGATAATTTTTAAAAGAAACGCTCTTAAAAATATTGAAGTGAGCATTAATAAAATGAATTGAATGTGTCTATCCATTGTAAATAAATATAAAAAATTAAAAAACAACAAAATATATTTGAAATTCATTCCATAAACAATATTATTATGATATAGTCAAGAAGTATAATTTTAACCCAAAGAATAGAAATTGGGTTACAATTCTCTTGCCACTTCGCAAATAGTCGAACAATATGCCCCATAAAATTAATGATAAAAAAAATAAATATTTAATACCATGAATATAAATATATTCATGATATTATACATCAAATGGTAGTATACATACACCAAACACAAGAAATATTGGTGAATAAGGCATATCTCACGTAAATAAAAGTGAGATAAGAAAAGTCTTACCATATGTTTGAAATCAATCTTCACTTGTACTTAATATCATGAATAATAAAGTTAGAATCATTGATTAATTAATTAAGAACCTTTTATACATGTATTTTATTTATAATAGTTTTATTAAGTTCATTTATGTCCATTATGATGATTTATAATGTTTAATTTCATTATTCTGGCAGCGTTCGTTTCATGGTTTTATGCTCGGCTCCCTTGTGTCTAATTATGGGAGTTCTTATAAAATAGAATAAAACATACATAAGTGATATTATATTGTATTAATATAATTAAATAATTTTAAGTGGATATATATATCATTTTTTCAGATATGAGAATGGTTCATTAGATAAAATGTTAATTAAAATGATTTAATTTATTTTAGCGGTTTTTACGACTATCATGAACTTATATCATTTTATTTAATATCATGTTTATATATTGGTTACAGAACATTATATAAATTATAATGTGTATAATAAAATATTAATTAACCATAATAATGGATTTTATGACCAGACTTGAAGGTGATAATGGAAAATGAAAACACGTCATCCACGATGGCAGTAAATCGACACATCACGGATGATGTTTTCATTTTCAAAATAAAAGGGAGTGGAGAAGGTGTTTGATGATGGATATTTCATTAAAAAAATAAAATTCAAGTATATATATGATACTATAGTTTTCATGAATGTTAGTATAGAGGATTTAAGGAGAGGATAATAAAATAAAAGAAAATAAAAGAGAGCGAAAGATGATTTTACCTCTTCTATAGTGCCTCCTTAAGAACCTCCTTAATAAACTTGGAAATAGTCTTTTAGTGAAACCAGAAATACCAAGACATGGGGAATGTGGTTGGGATAATAATTTGTAAAATATAAGAAATCTACAAATTTAGAAGGTGTGAGGAGAAGGGGTGATGAGGGGTGGTATTTATAGTGGAGGAGAGGGGTGTTTTTTTTTATTTTATTCATTAGTTTATTATTTTGGATAAAGAATATCAATAGTATTAATTATTGTGACTAAAAATGTAAATAATGCATATTATTTCGAACTAATGGTGATTTAATAATCCATACATCATTAATGACTCAATAATTCATGTATTAAGCTAATTCCATAAATTATCATATTTCATTATTCACCAAAAATTCAACTATTTTAGAAAAATCACAAAAATCCACACTAAACATTTTTAAATATATATATTTCAAAAATGAGCTCTATTTTTCTAAAATAATTTTCTAAATATGAGAAATTTATTTTTTAATTAAAATTATCATTTATTTGAAAAATACCGATTTTAAAGTTATAACTGATTTTATGACACTTTAAAAAATTAATTAAGGTCTCATAAAATTATATTATAAACATAAGAAAAAAAATATTAATTTATGAATCCATTTTATGAAAATAATTTTATTTTAAATAATTATATAATTATGAAATTTTAGACAAATATTTACATTTTTCAAAAATATCCAACACTTAATTTATTATTTTTAAAACATGTATTTACTTAATCCATAGCATAAATATATCTTTTTTTAATTTATGAGATACCAGAATTTTATTTATATTATTACTAATGGTCACATTACTATTAAAACGTTTATGTTAATATTTAATAGTATATCATGATTTTAAACTCGGTGTTACATACAACCTAAGCTATCAAATATGTTATATTTAAAAGAGACATATCATAAAATCTTGGGGTGGTACATTCTACCCTCATTCAAAAATTTCATCCATGAAATTTCTATAATGTCACCCCATAAATTTGTTTAGGTATTTATTCATCTTAGTTTCCTCTATTTCCCATGTTGCCTCTTTAATTTAATGATTTTTTTCAATGTACCTTTATTGGTTGAGTCGTTTGATTCCCCAACACATGTTCACTAGTGTCCAAAATTTGGATAGGCTCTTCATAGTAAGATAAATCAGGTTCCAATTATATTTATTTATATATGAGAACATGCATTGGGTCTGGAATGTTCTTCCTCAATAAAGAGATGTGTAACACATCATGAACATTGGAGAGACTTGGTGGTATTGCTAATCATTAAGCTACAGCTCCAATTCTTTCTAGAATTTCAAAAGGACCAATGTACTTGGGGATAAATTTACCTTTATTTACAAATATTATAACACCCTTTCATGGGGATTCCTTTAATAAGACATAATCCCCCACTCAAAACTCTAAATATTTCATCCAGTTATCAGTATATCGCTTTTTCCTACTTTGAGCTACTTTGATATGATCCTGAATAGTATTTACCTTTATCATTTTCTCTTCAATAAGTTTTGGGCCTACAAGATTTATTTCAACAACCTCATCCCAACAAGTTGTATCATGACATCTCTTGCCATATAACACTTCATATGATGCCATTTGAATACTTGAATGTAAAATATTATTATAGGAAAATTATAAAAAAGTTAAATATTGATCTTGCATACCTTGAAAGTCAATTGATCATGATCTCAACATGTCTTATAATGTTTTAATAGTCCATTTAGAATGTCCATCATTTTGAGGATGATAAGCAATACTCAAATGAGGCTCAGTATCCTAAGCCTTCTGAATAATTTTCTATAATTTTGATGTAAAATAGGTATCTAGATCAGACATAATCGATTGAGGTGCACCATGAAGTATTAAAATTTTATTAATATAGAGTCGTACAAGTAAATCCAATGAAAATCCTCCCTTATTTCAAGGAAATGTGAAAATTTGGTAAGTCGGTCAACAATTACCCATATTGCATCATTATTTCATGGAGTTTTTGGTAATCTAGTGAACAATATCCATGGTAATGACATATTATTTTCATGTAAGAATAGGTATAGGTTGAATGACTTCTCTAGGATGTTTTATTTCAGACTCAACTTATTGAAAAACTAAACAAATTGATACATAATCAGAAATTTTCCACTTCATATTATCCCACCAAAAAAGTTCCTTCAAATCTCCATACATCTTAGTATTACCAAGGTGTATAGAGAAATTCAAGCTATGAGCATCAAAAAATAATTCCATTTTTTTCTTGGGTATATAGGGAACACAAATCATCTTCCCAAATTTCAAAATTTCATCTTCATAAACAAAGTCTACCAATTTCCCATCATTCATAGCTTTAATTTTCTTTTGAAAAATTTCATCACCAAACTGAGAAAATTTTATCCTTTACAATAAATATGGTTTCAAAACCATTTGAAAAAGAGTTTATGTTTCACCTTCCTTGATAGTTCCCATATATATATTTACTAGATCCATGTACATAGGATCTCTGTCAATCTGCATTTTGTTTAGAACTTTGTGATCTTTCCTGATCAATGCATCTGCTACCTTATTTTCCTTCCCTAGGTGGTATTTTATTGAACAATCATAATACTTTAGTAGCTTGAGCCATAACCTTTGCCTCATGTTCATTTATTTTTTTGAGAATATATATTTCAAAATCTTGTAATCTATATATATCTCACATTTTTTTCCATATAGATAGAGTCTTCATGTCTTCAAAACAAAGATTACAGCTTCTAACTCAAGATCATGAGTTGGATAGTTCTTTTAACGATTTTTTAATTGCCTTTATGAATAGGTAATAACTCTATCATTCTATATAAGGACACAAAAAAGTCATTTCTTAGATTCATCACTATAAATCACCAAATCACCATTTCATAAAGGTAGATTCTAGATAAAATTATTCACTAATCTACTCTTCAATTCATCAAATAATTATTCACATTCCTTTTTCTAAATAAAATTAACCCATTAACAAGTAATCTTGGTTAAGGGTTTAGCTAATCGGGGAAAATCTAAATGAATTTCCAATAGTAACTTGATAAACCAATGAAAATACATAACTCAGTTATGTTTGTTGGTGTAGGTTATTACTAGAATGAATTTTTCTTTATAGGATCAACTGAGATTCCATCCTTGAAGACAATATGTCCAATAAAAGAATCTATTTGAATATATAATTCACACTTAATAAACTTCCCATATAAATATTTTCTTTTAAGATTCTCCAAAACAATCTTCAAGTGGTTATCATGGTCCTCATAGATTTTTTATTAAACAAATATATCATCAATAAATACCATAATAAAATTATCAAGATATTTATTAAATACTTTATTCATTAGATCCATAAAAATAGAGGTTGAATTAGTCATTCCAAATAGAATTATTGTAAACTCGTAATGTCCATACCTTTTTCAAAATGTTGTCTTTGGAATATCTTCCTTATTTTTACTCAATTGATGATATCTAGAACAAAGATTAATCTTTGAAAAATATTGAGCTCTGTGAAGTTGGTAAAATAAGTCATAAATGTGAGGTAGTGGATACTTTTTCTTTATCATAATATCATTGATCTCTCTATAGTCAATTCATAGCCTCATAAATCTATCTTTCTTCTTAAAAAAAGAATAGGAGCTCCCCATGGTGAAACACTAGTGAGTATAAATCCCTTCTCGCTCAATTCATATAGTTGTTTCTTTAAATATATTAAATACACTATGTCTATTCTATAAGGATTATTTGATATAGGTCTTGCATCAGGAGTTAGATCAATAAAAAATTCAAATTCCCTCTTTGGAGTATGTCCAGGTAATTCATATGGAAATACATCAATGTATTCTTGCAAAATATGTATATCCTCAATTTTAATATCTTATTTTCATAATTAGGTTTTATCTGATTTTATTCTTCAAAAATATCATTTAGAAGAGCTACTATAGGTGGATCTAGATATGACTGAGATGATGAATACTCTCATCTAAAGATGAGAAATTACATATCCTCCTAACAAATAAAAATTTCCTTCTCTTTGCACTAAATTTTTTCATTATATTTTGAAATCCATTCTATACCAAGGATTATGTCAAAATCAACCATAGGTATGATAATAAAATCAAAAATTAGAGCAGCTTTATGTGTTATAATAGGAACTGCTCAGCACACCATTATTGAAATAAGTTTTCCACTGTGAGTTTTGATTAACAACTCCCTTGTTAGGGTGAATTGAAAATATATAATTTTTATAGAAAATTAGGAATATAAAAAATAATGTGATGAACATAATCAAATAAAACTTTATCTAAATTTGAGTATATGATTAAAGTACCTACCATTGTATCATTAGAAACCTCAACCTTAGATTTTGTGACTAAATAAGCATGGCCTTATTCCCTTGCCCTTTTGGGGAAAGTTCCCTTGATGTCTAGGACATTCATGTGCATAGTTTTCCATCTCTTTACAAATGAAGCATTTCACATTCCTAACTTATTTCTTTCCCTTGAAATCACCGGAATAGTGGCATTTTTCTCTACACTTTTAACAATCTTACATTCCCAATATGCATGTTCCATGATATTTTTTTACACATTTATTACAATTTGGAAATTTTATTCTTCCCTTATTCCCTTTTTCCTTATTTCCTTTTCTAGAGTACTCAGAATTACTATTCTTATCTTTCTTCCCTTCAAATCCATGTGGCTTAGAAAATTCTTTCTCCATATTAATGTCACATGATACTATATCTTTATATAATGATAATTTTTGGGAGACTAGTGACCTTCGTATAATTGGTTTAAGACCATTAAAGAAATGGTCAATCTTGCTCCTTGGATTATGTATGCAGTCCATAGAATGAATTTATAACCTTGTAAATTTGGTTTCATTCTTAGATATGTGTTCATATTATTTTTGTTTTAGACTCAAGAATTGTATATCCCTGTCTTCTTTCTATTTACGAGGTAAATATTTTTCCAATAAAATTTCCTTAAAATCATTCCATTATATATTTTCAATTTCACCCTACTCTTTTTTATTTTGAATTAATGACCTCCATTGATATTCATCTCCTAAGATAAGATAAACTACCATGATAACCTTCTCCCCTTAATTACTTCCCAAATAAAGAAATATCTTCTCTAAGGAACTTATCCACTACTCAGCTACAAATGGGTTTATAGTCCCATTGAATGATAGAGGTTGTTATCACATGAAGCGGGTAACATTCTTACACCAAGTTGTGGATTAGGATGCTCCATGCGAGTAAGGTTATTACTCATAACCTGATTCAGTTATCCTAGTATAGTTATAAGATGTTAAACTCCAGTTGTATATCCAACTCCAACATCATTATATTGCATATAAGGGAAATCCCTACATATAATATGTGCATTGAAATGGTTTCCATTCCTTCCACCAGGATTTATTTCTAAACAATATAATACACTAGATTACACTATGAAATTTTAAAACTAATAAAAAACTTAAAGTATAACTAATCTCAAATTAATAATCTTGGTTACCTTGGTAATATTATCAAAGTCGGTTATAGGGTTATATTTCCCTAATCTATGTTATCCTAAATCTAGTTTCCAATTTTCTTATTAAACTTTCTCTAATACCAACTATAAATACCTTGACCCTAGTAGCCTGGGGTTAATGCCTTACTTTATTACATTGGTACTATGAACAATTGATTGTATCCCAAAGGACCAACTAGTTTATTATCTATGGAAAACTATATATAAACATAAGTATTACATTATATCTTAAAATGAAATACATCATATTAACTCCAAAAAAACACTTATACTTCTTTATCTTATCTTGTAAGTCAATCATAATATAATTCTTGGCAGCCTGGGGATAAATAAGATATAATAAAGGGGTGAGCTCAGATGCTCAGTAAGGGTAAACATATGTTGGAAGCTATCATAAATAAACATAAACGATAATTTAAGGTGAATAACTAAGAACACATTTCATTTAAGCATAATATTGATCATAATATGGAATAAATAATAGCTCATCAAATATTTCCATATAAATAATCACAAGAAAATGAAACTAAACCATAGACATTATACTAGTATAATAATCACATGGATTATCAATAACTAATCTCATAATGAGGGAATTCATAATATGTGATATCATAAACATACTATAAAGGCCTCGAGCAAGAATTCTATATAGGTAGGTAAGGTCTCATCCAAAACTCAGTCTAGTTTGTCTCATGAGACCTACTGATGCATCAAGGGGCTCTAGCGAGCCCCGCCCGACACTTGATAAGTCCAATACAATACTCATATTAAGGGTTTAAACATAATCAAAATGTAAATTCATATTCAAAATATAATATAAAATATAAATAGTTTTTTCAATCATTAAACATAATCATAAACTATCCAGAGTAATTTGGAAAATGGTATTAAGATAGTCCATCCATATTCAAGATGATCATAAACCATTCAATAAAATATGGTAGATGGTAACATAATAGATCAAACTCAATTAATCATAAGATTAAACAGAGAGTGTTTACATGGATGAAAATATTCTAACAAAATCATTGAAACTTTCTTGAGATAAATACCTTTTTTACTTTGAAATCATTTATTTTAAAATAATCACAATTATAAAATAAAACATTTTATTTTAAGATGACCTTGTAAAAAAGTAAAACAAGAGTAAAAATGACTTAAAAATCATAAGATAATAGTCCAAATATTTTTGAAATAATTTTGTAGAACATGGATAATGAAGAAAAGGAGAGTTTTATGGGAAATTTTAAAAGGATATTTTTTAAAAAGAAACCCCCTTCCAAATATTGAAGTGAGCATTAATAAAACGAATAGAATATGTGTATCCACTATAAATACAAATAAAAAAGTTGAAAAATAACATAATATATTCAAATGTCATTTCATAAACAAGATTATTATGATATAATAAAGTAAGTATAAGTTTAACCTAAAGAATATAAATTGGGTTAAGAGTTCCATTATCACTTCACAAACAGTCAAATTGTATGCCCCATAAAATTAATGATCATTAAATGAAACATTTAATACCATGAAGATAAATATATTCATGATATTATACATAAATGGTAATTATACATACTTCACACACAATAAATTGTGTTGAATAAGGCATTTCTCATATAAATAAATGTGAGATGAGAAACCCCTTACCTTATATCCGAAAGCATTCTGCACTTATACTTAATGTCCTGGATAATAAAATTATATTAATTAATTACATAATTAAGAACATTTTAAACATGTATTTGATTTATTATAATTTTATTAATTTTATTTATGGCCATTCTAATGAGTTATAATTTTTAATTTCATTTTTTTGGGAGTGTTTGTTTCTTGGATTTATAGTCGGTTCCTTTGTATATAATTATGGGAGTTCTTATAAAATGGAAGAAAAAATCAAAAATTGAAATTATATGGAATTAATATACTTATATAATTTTAAGTGGATCTATATATCATTATTTTTTAGATATTAGAATTATTCATTAGATAAAATGTTAATGAAAATTATTTAATATATTTTGGTGTTTTTTACGACCATCGCGAACTTATATAATTTTATTTAATATCATTTTTATATATTGGTTCCAAAACATTATATAACTTATAATATGAATAATAAAATATTATTTAACCATAAAATGGTTTTTATGACCAGCATTCAAGGCAGTAAAATAAAATTAAAATGCATTGTTCATGATGGTGATAAATCGACACATCACGGATGATATTTTCATTTTTAAAATAAAAAGGAGAGGTGAAGGTGTTTAATGATGGATATTAAATTAAAAAATAAAATTATTCTATATATAATATACTATATTTATCATTCATTTTTGGATATAGGAGGTAATTAGAGGATAATAAAATTAAACAAATTAAAATAAAATAAAAGGGAACGAAAAAGGATTTTACCTCTTGTATAGTGTCTCCTTGAGAACCACCTTAAGGAACTTGAGATTGGTATTCCGGTGATACCAGTAAGACCAAGACATGGGGAAGAGGTTTGGTAGAGTAATTGGGAAGAATATAATCATGATCCAAATATTAGATGGTGTTAGGAGAAGGGGTGTTGAGGGGTGGTATTTATGGTGGAGGAGAGGGGTGTTTTTTTATTATTTTATTCATTAGTTTATTATTTTGGATCAAGATTATAAATAGTATTTATTATTGTGACTAAATACAATAATTAGTGAATTTGAATTCTAAATAATGGTGCTTAAATCATCTATACATCATCCATGACTCAATAAGTCATGTATTAAGCTAATACAGTAAATTATCATATTTCACTATTCACCAAAAATTCAACAATTTTAGAAAAATCCCAAAAATTCACCATAACCATTTATCTAAGTTTAGATTTAAAAAATGAACTAAATTTTTAAAAAATAATTTTCTAAATATTATAAATATAATTTTTAATTAAACACGTAATTTATTTGAAAAATGTCGATTTTAAAGTTATAACCGATTTTATGACACTTTGAAAAATTAATTAAGGCCTCATAAAATTATCTTATAATAATAAGAAAAAAAATTGATTTATTAATATATTTTAGAAAAAAAATTTCTTTTAAAAAATTATATTAAATTTAAAATTGTTAATAAATATTTATGCTTCTCAAATAGATAAAACACTTAATTTATAATTTTTAAAACATTTGTTTACTTAATCCATTATATAAATATATCATATTTTCATTTATGAGATACCTAAATTTTATTTATACTATTCCTAATTGTCACATTACTATTCCAATCTTCATGTTAATATTTAATAGTATATTATGGTTTTAAACTCAGTGTTTCATGCAACCTAAGCTATCAAAGATGTTAAATTTAAAAAGATACATACCATAAAGTCTTGGGGTGTTACATTATAAGTGGCTTCATAACTTATAGATTGACTAAAGAGGAGAAAAATTTCAGATCCCAAAGTCTTGGTCTAGAGAGAATATGTTTCTAGTGAGGAGTCAGCACCTGATTGGGTTGTTGATGAGGATGATATCTTGTATATCCATGGACATATTTGGGTTCTTAAAGACATGTGAGGGGAACTGATGTAGGAATATCAAGCTTCTAAATGGGTATTACATCCCAGAATTACAAAGATATATCATGATATACACTTCCATTATTAGTGTCTTGGGATAAAAAATGATATCATAGATTTTTTACACTATGTTCCACTTATCAATAGGTGAAAGTGGAACACCAGCGGCCTACTGGCCTTTTACACCCACTATCCATCCTAATGGGGAAATGGGATGATGTCACTATAGATTTCATGATATGGCTACCAAATTCACCTCAAGTTTATAATCCTGACCCAATATCCATTGAAATGGTTCCCCAAGATAGTTAGCATCTAGGCCTCAATCACGCCTCCTTATATATCAAAGGATGTTGACTAGCAGTGAGGGTCTAATGATGATACTATGGGGAGACTATACCCTCTATATTATTATCACAATAAAACATAATCATAATAAATGAAAAAATAGTGAAAGATAATAAATAACTATCATATTAAACTACTGATACACTGATCAATGCTATGTATACAAATATGCATGGGCATGTTGTGATATAATTACAAGGAGAAAATGTAATAGTCATGTATACACAGTACTGTAAAATGAATAAATAAAAGACTCAGTAACTATTTCCAATAGAATCTCAATCCCATGCTTGGTCCCCTACTCTCACACTTTATCTAAGATGAGAAGGATAACAGTAAGCAAGCACAATCCATGGTTTTGAGCCTGTAACTAGATGATATTTTCTAGAGTACCAAATAGTGTGTGAGATATACTCAGTAGGACACCGCCAATGGTTTCTAAAGTAATCAAGTCTATGTATATAGAATAAATTAGTGTGTAGGTATTTCAAATTAAGTCTATGCAGTTAAATAAATAAATGTGACCAAGGTGTATTATGCTCCTCGAGGATGTCTGGTCGACCATACCTATTTTAACCAAATCCAAAATATCTTTGTAATGAATTTACCAGGTGTTTATATATATATATATATATATTCACTTTATAAATAAGAACATATATATTCATATATATATGAACTTTATACATATGAATGTATACAACCATATAAATATATATATATTTATATATATGTAGTGTTATCCAGAACCTAAGACATAACTCAAGCATCCACTCATAGTTGTAAGAGTGTCATATTTTGGAAAGGGATTCCATGCATGAGTATCATGATCATATATTGGAATCCATGCCTAAGTATCATAGTTATAAGGGGCACCATTCTTAGGGATTCCATACTGGAGTTTCATAATGTAAGGGATTTCATGCCTGAGTATCATAATGCAAGGGATGCCATGCCTAGAGAAACTATTCTCAAGTATCATAATGTAAGGGATGATATGCCCAAGGATTCCATGACCAAGTATCATAAAGTAAGGGACTCCATACCCAGGGACACCATGCATGTGAAACATAAGGGGGTCCATGCCCATAAATCATAATATAAGGGAATACATGTCCAGGGACACCATGCCTTTCCCATCATTCATAATATAAGGGATTGTATTCCCATTTATAGTTTAGTAAAATAGTTTTATCATTCCAAACATAAGTTCCAAGAATGGGTAGGTGATATGGTCTTACCATTCACTCTTTATTTAATCCAATTACACAAATTTGGTCCATTCAAGGCCATGTACATGAACATTCCATATCACAATTAAATTATAAATGATAAATGAGGACAGTTATGTAAACATACCATATATCGCTTGAGTATTTTCATTAGTTATCCTCATTTTATTATATAAGAAAGTGAACCTCAAAAGTGGTTTCATTAGAAAATAGAGGCATTATCACAATATCATTCATTTAATTTAATTTAATTGTTTATTCCTTGAATAATAATCATCAAACCTAACACGGTGAATCAAAATGTTACTAGATAATTATAAACAAGGGCATAAAACAACCCACCATAATGGGTGGTTTAGTTAAATAGTAAATCATTGATTCTGAGGGAAATTAGTCGAACTCACCTTACATTGTGGTCCAAGTTGAGTTCATAATCCTCCAACCATGTACAAGGGTTCCGTATCACATCTTAATGAGGTCTCAATAATTAATTTAAGGTGTTTTATAATTTGGAATCAATTCATGGAAAATTCTAGTGTGTGGCACAACAATAATACTTTATAACTGAAAAAATTAGGTAAAGAAATATAGACTACCTAACTCATGATTAGGATGGTCCACCTATCTAATATCGATCATTGATTCGATCCAAAACTATAGAAATCAAAATTTCAGACAAATTCTCTAAAAATAGAGTGAATTAGATCACACATAATTAGCATTTCATATGTGATGGAAAATTAAATATGAATCAAGAGGAATCGATAGATTACCAACATGGATCCAATGAAATGAATGGAAATAGATTCTGAGCTTAGATTGGGGAGAAACATGGAAGCCTATCCAAGGAATATAAGAGAGCTCAATCTGCCTAGGTGTGGGAGAGAAAATAAAGGAAGAGGAGGAAGAAATAAATAGGGTTGGAGGAGAAAATGTTCACTTCACCTCTCTTTAATGAGACACATGATTAGTCTACATGGTTTTGATAACTATGAACCAACTATATGGATCATACTTTCTAAGATCCATACCCTACATTGTTTGGAAACACATTTTGGGCTAATTATATGCCAAACATGTGGTGTTATTGTTTAAGAGTCATTAACCATGAAGGCTAGGCACATGGTTTGGAAAATCATGTGAATTCCATGTTCCCGCCTCTATTGTTTAATTTATAAATTCTACAAGGCTATGAGCCCCAACTTAAATGGTTTAATAAACTGTGTGACACCCCTTATAGGGTCACTCAGTTTCTCCTGAGGGGTTACAAAGTTTAAACAAATCGTGTGACCTATCTATTTCTCTCAAAAAGTGAGAGTTTCAGTACTTGATGCTCTTGACACTCATCTGAACTCTGGATACACATCTCAAGCATTAAAACCCATCTAAAACCAACACATATAAGTGTTCCTATGCTCATATTTACATTCTGAATCATGGTTTAAAATGTTTTCCATCCACCAAATGAAAATTTTGATTTCCATTGGAATTTTCAACTAGTTCAAAATATGGGATGTTATAATCTCCCCACTTTAGAAATTATCATCCCTGAGAAGCCTTGGTTAAATGATGAAAATATCACCCGACCTACTCGGTTTTATAATTCCCATTCAAATGGATATATTTAATTTCCAAAAACCCAATGTTCTTTCTAGTGCTACATTAAGCATATAGTAATTTAACCATTAAACTTGATTTGATGCTCATATCCCAAGATGAAACACCAAGATGGTGCTTACCCAAACTACCTAACCCTAGACATGATCACATAGTTATCACTTTTATTAAACAGCCTATGGCGCTTTCTACCATAATATCTAGATTATCAAAGTCCAATTTTGTGTTATGGTATGCCCAACATCAAAACTTCCTATCAAAGAAAGTGTGTAGCATTATAGTGACACTTCTATCACATCTATTAGATTGTATATGAGGGAAACACCCTTAGTCCTTGATTGGTCAGATCATTCAAACCCCAATCAACCAAAATCAAACTATTCACCATATATTTTCCTTAAAAAGGCTCATATGATGCCTTAAGTTTCACCAATCCCTTCCCAACAGTTTTCTCGATGCGATTCCTCAACAACCACATCCCAATTACTGAGAGAACTCAAGTTGAACCAATTTTAGTCAACTAATTTATGAAAATTCTTGGATTCTAAAATTGACACATCATTAAATAATATTCTAAATCATTTAACCCAATGTGTACCAATATTATTCTGAGCATGCTCACCAAAGTCGTACTCAACTTTCAGTGATGTCTCTTAGATGAACTATATCCCAATAAAAACATTATTGTGTTATAACCCCAACATTGAAATTATCCTGATCCAAAATCCATGGATCTTTATGAACTAATATGGGATTAATTCCCACATATTGATTTCACCCAATCCATTATCAAATCATAATTGGAATTACCAATGAATCCATATATACACAATATAATTCATTAAATAGTATATGAGTTCTAAAACTATCATCACATATACTGGTCTCTTGATTCTACAACCCTTATCACATGAGGGGTTTCAACCAGTGACTGACATCACATGATCCACCTTATAAGAATACTTATCATCTCTTTTAATGGAAACAATTCACTTATTACAACAGCTTATGCCTCATCCATCCTAGACATATGCCTGGCATGGATAAGGTCCCGCTCATCTCCAAGTACTAGAATAAATATCAACTATCACCCATTCATGCTTCCAGATAATAGTTCCCACAGCAATCACCAAAATTTAATCATAATGAGGGTCATCATCCTCCAATGTCTAATGGTGTACCTCTCACCATCTGGATGTCATTTGAACTTCTCCTTGAGCGTAAATTTTAAGGATTTCTTCCATCAACTCATAAAGTATATTTGGATAGATTGATCAACGTATAACTGACACGGTCTTAGTATACTCAGGATGATGTTAAGATAGGGTTTTTATCACCTCTAGACTAGGAGTACACTGATATTTCATCAATAAGTGTGTGTAGATCTCCTGATCCATGCTCACATCAACTATGATATATTTTCCTTCACCAATTCCTAAAACCATGTCTACCAATGATGAATGTGTCAGTACTCCCATAGGTAAAACCTCTCATGTCACCTATTATATTTCCAAACTATCCATCCTTATTTGGTGCTTCATTTAATTTATCCCAAATCACTAGGTCACCATGCACACAACCATCACTTCCTTAAAACCATCAGTCCTTGTCTCACACCCTACCACTAACCAATATTTGGGTTAAAATAGTTATCATGCACAACTGGCATGAACCACTTATCATGAAAAAAAGGATTTATATCTCAGAACACTTGGTTCAAGACCTGACTCACGCATTAGTGATTAATCTATTAATAAGGTCAAAATAATCATGTTGCATGGCATGTAAGTATTTTAATATGTTGGGAGTTCCCATAAATCTCATATTCAAAATCAAGCATCCCACATGTGCCATAATTTATTGAATTATTTCTTTCCTCCAAGCATTGATCTAAAAATATAAAGTGTCTATAGTGAAAACACTATTCAAGTGGGCTAGAAACCTGAATGGTCATTACCATCGAAGCTAGTTTTGATATCTAAGCACCCTAGTTGCTTCCTTGAAAACCCAAGCATCGTTGTGCCTTTAATGAAAAACCTGAGCACCCACTGTGCATAAGTCTCATAAAGAGAGTAAATAAAAGCTCATTTACTTTAAGGAAAACTTAAAAACTGGGCCAAAATCTCTCATAGGTTTCGATAAAACAAATTGAATGATGTCCAGATAGAGTATAAATCAAATTAAGGTCCTCTAGGTCTCTACCTAGCCTTATCAATAAACCTAATAATAAGTCTACTAATTCCATCCACCTAGACCTAAGGCCTCTTCCACAATAACTTCATCCCATATAGGGATTTTATTTTATGACATATAACTCACCTATAAACCCTCTCTTAAAATAGGTTATACTAAAGTAGATAAGAATCATCAGCCTATGAGGGTCAGAATCGGTCTCTATAGGCGTAATGGAATCACCTATCAACCATCAGGCTATCAGGACCTGATTATCACTGAGAATCTAAATTGGGGGTGCTCCTTAGAAGGTTAAAATGTAAAACCAAAAGGGTAAGGGTTTTAACACATTGTTCGTTCTCATACGATATTACTCCCTTTAGGTTTAACTCAAGATACAACCACCTGTCAACCTGGGGATACCTTTCTTAACCAACCAAGAGTCATACCTGACTAAACTAGACCAAATAGAAAAAACATATCATCCTTAGAAATTCATCACAAGTATATATTGATTACTCATTTACAATGGATCTACTACATGTGTAACCCTTCATTTTATCACAAGGCATCGATTTTATAAACTAGATTCATGCCTAAGAGATTACTATACTCTACCACCTATCCTGTAGGTTTATAAAACAATAGGTAGGAAGGTAACTAAGACCTATGGAAACATTCATGTTCTCTCTCAAAGCAATTATAAATATAACCCTCACATGAGTGTTTATGATAAAAATAGTTATCCAATGTTTTATTTTAAGGAACTAAATGATGCTCATTTATTGAAACATTTAAAAAAACTCATATGTAAGAGATATTAAGTACCATTTTAAAAGAAAATATATTAAGTGCTTTATTTAGCTAACAATACACATCATTACAGGAAAAATATCTTATAAATTACATTTTAACAATTTACTTAATTAAATTGTTTTCAAAACTAGCCCATTTAACGAGAATTTCAATTACAATCTATATAGGAAAACACTTCTTAGGTTGAAAATTTCATTTTAATTAATTGACACCTCATGATATTAAACCTCAAAATCATCTAATAAGGATTTTATTAATTAAGGGGACTAGTCAAGTAAGATTCAACCATAGGTTTATCTGTAACACCATATAAGAAGTAATTTACACTTTAAATAACCATCCCATTAGTATGAATATACCCCCATTGGTATGAGTAAGAAGGAAAAAAAGAATAAGGTGACTTATAAGGGTCCCTTTAAGTCATTCTAGGTTCAATCATATGGGAATCCATTCAAAATTTATGGATTCAACACACTATAAATTACAATTGGCATCCCATTTTTATGAAACCCATGACATTAACTTAATTTGAGGTTTAATACACCTTTAATGGGTTTATTTCATAATCAACATGCCCCAACTAACCTACTTGGGTCTATTTTTTAATTTAAGGATTTATTTATAAGGTTCATCATGCCTAAATAATTAGTACTAGCCTTTATAAGGGAAACCATTTTCAATAAGAAATTTAGTTTAGAATATACTTATAAGAATCATGGTTCAAATAGATGAATAACCATTCCCAATTTATAAAGGTACTTGACTTTATAATTTACAATTGGAATTCATGTAATTTAAATCAAATTTTTATTTTTGGTCTTGAATATTTCAAGTTCATGTACAATGGTTTGATTATATGGGTTATCCTTCCCAATTTATAAAGGCCCATACACTTTATAATTTGTTAGTGGAACCCATTTAATCATAACCATAAGTGATTCATCCCATGAAACCAATGTTCCATGACTCAAACATGTCATAATTGGTTAATTAAGGTTCCACCATCAAGATATATTAGAAAACAACATTTAGGTTTATAAAGACACTTTAAGATCCAATTTGTTTATCATAATATAACATGGAATTCTATTAACTAAGAAAGGAATTATAAGTATATATAAAGTTACCATATAATCATATTATACATCCAATCATGTTGAGTAATTACCTAAACATGGTATATAAATAACATGGCACATAATCAGGTAGTCGAGAAATGTAGTCTATATGGAATGGAATATACATGTCTTGTAAATATTTATGTTAGAAAAAATATGTCTATAGTGATACTTACTTTCCATACTAAGATAAGGGTAAAATATCATAAATTATTAGCTATTTAAAGTAAAACAATCACCCAAGGTGAAATAATAATCAATTGTAATATCTAACAATAGGAACAACAGTCGCATCCCTGCCAACTTGATCTTTCCCCCATGTGTGGGTTGGATGAACCTAGAAACAAGTTATTTACCAAGTTTTGACACACTCCTAGTATTCTGTATACAATCCCAAAAGAGTATGAAAAAATGAAAATAAATCTTTTGATACCATTTGTAGCATCTTGACCTGAGATCCACTAAAGTGGTTCCCCGAGCCGATTATCTGCTAGGACTCAAGTGTGCCTCCCTATATGAAATTTTTTTCAGATATCATTGAGGGTTAATGATTTTATGGTGGGGAGAATATAGCCTCTATATTAGTATCAAAAAATAAAGGAATCATAATAAATGAAAAAACATTGGAATATAATAAATAACTGTCAAAATAAAATACTTATAAACTGATCAATTCCGAGTATACAAATATGCATGGGCATTATTTGATATACTTACATGGATATAATGTGAGATGTATACATACACAGTAATGGAAAATAAATAAATAAAATACTTAGCAACTATATTAAATGGAATCGCGATCCCTAGATCGATCCCTTTCTCCCACACTACATCCTAGCCTGGAAGGATAACAACAAGAAAGAACAATCTAAGGTTCTGAACCTGCAACCAGATGAAATCTATTCGGTTATCAAATAGTGTCCCAAAATGGGTGTGAAATATACTTAATAGGCCACCACAAATGGTGTCTAAATAAATCTAGACCATGTATATAAAATAATGTAGTTTGCGGGTATATAAAAAGTAAGGCAGTGCTGTTGAACAAATAAATGTGACCAAGTTAGCTCAGACTCCTCAAGGAAACCTGTCCAACCATACCTACTATGGCCTAAGTTGGAATATATCTTAAATAAATTCACTAGGTGTTTATATATATATATATATATATTCACTTTATATATAGTAATATATATAGGTATATTTATATATATTCACTTTATACGTAGGAACATATACAACCATATATATATATAGTGCTAGCTAGGATCTGAGGTGTAACTCAGGCATCCATGTGTAATAAAATGAGTGTTATAAGGTAGTAAGGGATACCATTACTTGGTATGAAGATCATATGAGGGATCCCATGCTGAAGTATCATAATCATAAGAGACACCATGCCTGAGTATTATAATGTTTGTGATTCCATGCTCAGGGATGTTATGCCTAAGTATCATAATTTTTGGTCGGAGTAGATTACTCATGAGGAGGGTTAATTGAGTATCTATAAAAAAATTGTTAAAAATTGCTTCTTTGAAAATTATCCAATTAAAAATATAGTCAAAGTCATTTTGTAGTGAATTTATAGGAGTCTTGAATGTTCAGTTAATTTTTCAAAAGAATGATTAGTTCTCAGCTATATTAATCTAAATATTAATACAACTTTTTAAACCAACCTACTAGTTCAAAATAGTTATAAAAAATTGCTAAACTAACTGTCAAATTTCAATTTATTTTTATGAAATATTCGATAAAACAGAGTAAAAATAAAGAGTAAAGACGTGGTGGAAATAAACAAGAGGTTAAGTCTCAAGATGAGACTTAGTCCTCTCTACTTGGTGATCACCTTCCACCAAGTTGTTTAAATTAATAAATAGTTTGATCCACACCCTGGATCGGGGTTCATAATAGCACATAAGGATTTCCAGGTCACAATTGACCTCTACCATATTTCTTTGTGGGAAAACAGCAAGCAATTCACACACAACCTCTTCCATAGTTCTATATGGGATACAAATGGATGAAAAGAATGTGAGTTTTAGAATATCAGGTATCCTTCAGTTATGAACAAGATTCAGTGTGTGTGTAACAAACAGATACACACACTGCTCAAAAAAGTAAATAAGTGAACACAATAGAGCTAAAGAGGTAGAATAAGGTTTAGAAGTCTCTATGTGTTATGTAGTGAATCTCTAGACTCATTTTATGTAGTGAAAATGAAGTTTGAGTCCTCTTCTAAAAGTCTAATACAAAACAAAGTATCGGATTCTAGCTTTGAGCTATAGGTATGGGTGTGTATGTATGTTCTTCTTGAGATGTTGAAGTGAGTTTTCAATTAGGTGTTCAGATTGATTGAGATTTTTGATTGTGTTCTTCTGTTCTAGAGATAATAGTAGTTGTATGAGATTTTATGTTCTTCAGTATGTATCCCTTGAAATCATGCATGACCACACTGATCTCTTCATATTCTATCTATCTCTTTTCTTTTTAAAATGCTTCTTATTTTCAAGGGCCAACAGATAGCATGTACCTTCCATGTGCATCGGCTCATCGTACCTCGTACTATCTGCCAAAAGTCCTAAAAACAAAATTAAATAATTTTAGAAAATTTAATTTGTCTAAATATGATCATTAGATATAAATTTGAATTAATAAATTAAAAATAGTTTTTATAACTATCGGTGAGTCATAAGTATTGGTATCTCATTGGAATCGGTTTTCCATCATCATTGAGTCGGTATCGGTGACTCTCTGCATCAGTGAGTATGTTCCATTGGTATCAGTGACTTTGGGTGTCAATGTCTCCTTTCATCGGTGAGATAGATGAACTAATAGTGACTGATATTAATGGTGATTCCTTCCTTCTGATGGTGAGACAGTTGATCCAATGGTGACTCATTTTAACTGACGGTGAGTCCTTGCATCGGTAGCATCCTACAACGATAGGTCACCTAAACTAGTGGTAGGTCATCTGTGTCGGTAGAATGTTCAATAGTGATTCCTCTCTCTATCAGATTCATGTCCAATGGTGAGTCTTTTTTCTATTAGTGTCAGCTTTACATACTTAGAAAATATGCTTGTTTGATCTATCTGTCAGTAAGACTTATGTCTGATAGTGGGTCATCTGCCTATCGGTGTGAGTGACTCATACTTAGTCAATTTTAGATGTTCTATTTGTCTTATAATTCAAAAAAGTTAGAAACTTTTAATCCTCATAATTACACATAGATAATGAATTAAAATATTATTTAGACTTAATAACACATAAATAGTTATATGAATGAAATTATTTGATATTCAAGATAATGTTTTGTCATAATATAGTATAAAACATAAAATAAGATATATGTTAATATATGACATGATTTGTGATAATTAAAACCTTTATAGTTAGAGACAGTGAACAACAGAATATATGGGCCAAAAATAACCCCCTTTTTGAAAATCACAAATCATAGCATTATTGAGTACCACTGGAAAATTATTACACTAAACAATTAAAAAAGTATCAGAGATAAGATTAAAATAATGTATCAGAGAAGCATAAACACATAGTAAGGTTGAATCTCATAAAGTTTTCTCACTATTAATAATGATTAATATAATTTCTCCCCATTTTGGGATTATAAAAAGTGGTAGGAGAAAAGAACAGGAAAAACAATAAAGTAGAAATAATGAAATAGCATTCATAACCCGATTACACCAAAAAATCAGACATACAATGACTCAGCCCTATCAAATAAAAATCAGTCCACACTACATAATATGATCAATGGGATCATTCCCCTTATTAGAAGTATCAATAGAAGGTTTAGAAGGAGGGTTAGGTTGAGGAGAAGGAGGGTCTGAACTGATTTTGAGTGGAGGTAGAGGCACTCCATCAGAAACTATAGAAGCAAGGGTAGGTCTATGGTGAGAAGAAATCTAGGGTTGAATAGTTTCTGTGATGACTGGTCTAATGTGAGATAAGGCCTGAGAAACTAAAATTTGAGGTTGAGCAGGCATAGAACCAGTAGGTCCAATTGTTGTAGTAGGAGGTATCATAATGGCTTCACTTTAGACATGAAGATACGGTTTCAACAGCTTGATGAATTCTTCCATGATGTCTGTATCATATTTCATATACTTTTCAAAATCATCCTTGTTTTCTATAAACTTTCCAACAAAGGATTAAATTCCCTAAGTTTCTAAATCTGTTCCCTACAGGATTTTTTTCACTAGAGGAAGAGTAAGAGTTGTGGCCAAATACTAAAAAAGATTGTTCATTTGGCGCTTTGTGATGAGTTTGGAGAAAAAATCAGTAATCCTTTTGGTAAAATCTTCCTGATTCTGGTAATCACTACTTGAATAATACTTTACATGATCATTCACTTTATCTGAAGTATCCTCAACTTTGTCTATACTTGCAGTCAAAGCTTGTATCTCTTTTTCAACACTGAACTAACAGTAGCAAGATCTGTAGATTGTGAGGACTGAACAGGTGGAGCAGAACTTGAAGCTAGAGCAGAGGAGGTAAGATCCTAAACTTCTTTTCTTATCATGGAAAACTCAAGATCTTTAAAATGAGAAACAAGGTTCTTAAGACCTTTCATGATAGTTTCCATTGTATTCTTATACTCTGTGGTCAAGGCATTGATTCCATTTGTCAATTTCTTTATATCATTTCCCAGCTTTGTATTTCTTGTTAAAATTTTCTCTGAAGTTGTGATTAGATTTGAATGAATATCTTTTATCACCATCTTTGAAACAGAAGTAGCATCATCTTGAGATAGACTAGATGAGGCGTGAGAAGAACTAGAAGCACCAGGGTGACTTACACCATCAACCAAAAATCTGATTTCTTTCAAATTCTCAGTGAGCTAAGTATTTTGTCTCTTAGATTCATCAATCTCATACCTCATTTGAGATTGCACTGAGTGTCTTATGGAGGCACATATCTCTTATTTGAATTGTTAAAAATCAGATTTAGGGACATAGTCACTAGAAGTGGTCGCATCCACTGGTTCCTTTGCATCAGGGGAAACAATTTCATCATCAAAATCTTCATAATCCAATTCCAAGGCTACATAACAGGGATTCCTTATCCACTCTGCAATAATATAATAATCTAAAGGACAAATATTATCAATCCTTACTCTTCTTGTTTGATTCTCTTCATCATCTTGATCAACTGTTCCTTGAGGCTCCCCCTCAGTGTCAGCTCTTTGAGTAGATTACTCCCCCTCGGTCAAGGTTTCATGGATAGGTTTATTTTTTTTAAGTAGTTCCTAGTATAAAAAACTTGATCAACATGTTCATCTGGAGAAACATTTTCTTCTTGAACATCACCCTCAATAGAGACACCATTATTAGCTTCAGTAACTTCCATACTCACAACATCTGGATTTTCATTAGGGTTACTAGAGTCACTTTCACTTTCACTTTCACTGCTTTCTTCATTATTACCATCTTCATTCTTCTCACCTTCTTCTTCCCTTCCTTATTCTAAACCATTTTCACCACTTATAGATTCTTCCTCTTTATATTCTTCTTAATCTTCTTCTTCATTAGATTGACTGACATACTCCACAATGCCTTCAACTTCGGTTTCTTCACTATCAGAGGATTTGAGAATAGGTTCATGATAGGGTAAATCTAGAGGTGGACTTATAGGTCCAATGGATACTCTCTTTGATGGTCCAGTAGTGTATGGGTCACTTTGATCATCAACTGGTGATCCCATATATCTAATAGGATTAGTAGTCTTCTCTTCCTCATCTGAATAATAGGTTACTTGTTCATCTAGACCGGGACCAGGATCCACTAGATCCCTTGTTCTAACTAGATGATCTATGGGATTGAACTTCTCATGCAATATGTCTTCATCACAAACTAATTCTTTCCTCCATGGGTTCCAATTTATTTTCATTCTTTTATAGATGTTAGAGATTAAAAAGATTCCATTGCATTCACTAACTACCACATTCTCAACTTCATTTACATAGAATTTCTCCTTCAGCATAGATGAAATCATTCTTGAATAGAAAATATAATTTGATTTACAACTAGGTTTTATCATCTCATTGATGTTCACCATCCTATATCTACATAGATTCCATTTAATACCTTCCCGAAGAAAATAAACCAAGTATACATCTTGATACTTGAGTGAAGCAAAGTCCCTTTTTGGGGACAAATCTGATTCTGAATAAACTTGAATAGAATTATGCACTCACCATTCAATTTTGAGGCAATGGGTCTCATGTGCTCTTCATTTACAGTTATCTCTTTCATAGTAGTCTCATAGTAGAAGAATTCACTTTCAAAAGGAGAGTTACTTTGGTAATAATCAACCTCCATCATTAGGTACCTTAAGACATTCATCCCAATGCCTTGAATAGAATGATATTCTCTTCCCTTTCACAATCGACTTCACCCATGAAACATCACTTCCTTCCAGAAAAAGTTCAATATTCTTATAAAACTCATAAACCAGCTTCAGATAAAAGACTTTTTCATTATTTGTGAACCATTCAACCCATCCTTGATCTTTTATCACTTTCAACAACAAAAATTTTCTCTCCAAGAACCATTCCACCAAAACTTCCTTCTCTGAAGTTACAGCATGGTTTACTAGACTAGGATTCATTGGACTTGATGATTTTATTCATTCCCCTTTTTGTTTCTTAGATGCATGAGACTCTCCCTCTTCCAGAGATCTCTTTACCTGTGCCATTCCGATCAGTTCAGTCCAGAGGTCAGAAGTTGAAAGGTCGAGAGTAGAGAAAGAGAAAGGTGGTAGAGAGAGATTATCGGTAAAGGGAGTATAGTGGATCAATCCAAATTTATATCATTTAGGGATTTTAAGATTTAACAATCAAAAAATTTTGAACTGGGTTCACTGGAATTAATGAAGTAGTTTCGTTTTTATAAAAACCTAAAACATATAAAAGTGATGAGTTATCGGTGTTGGTATGACATAATTTTTAAAACACTAACAATGTCAGCATGACAATGGTGTTAGCATGACAATGGTGTCCGCATGACAATGGTGTCATCATGAAAAAGGTGTCAACATGAAAACTTCACTAAAAAGGATTAAGGGAAATGAAAACACAGGTTCTTACTGGTTGATCATTCCTAACTCATGTCTGATGTAATTTATTCTTTTAGAGTTTAATGGATTAGTGAATATATCAGAAGGATGATATTCAGTTCTAATAAATTCTAAATTAATATCAGTCTTTTGATAAAGATCACTCAAAAAGTGATGTATTACATCAATATGTTTTTTTCTAGAGTGAGAAGATGGGCTCTTATAAATGTTAATATCATTGTTTTTGTCACGTTTTATAGGTACATGTATAAATTGATATTAATAGTCTAGAATAGTGTGTTTTATTCACAAAATTTGTGCACAATAGCTACAAGAATCTATGTATTCAGATTCAGTAGTATACAATGCAATATAATTGGGTTTCTTACTACACCATGAAACCAAAGATTTTCCCAAAAATTGGAATGTCTTAGACGTTCCCTTTTTATCTAACTTGCATCCACCAAAATCAGCCTCAGAATAACTCACTATATCAAATGATTGTCCTTTGGGGTAAAACAATCCAAAATTGATAGTATGTTTGTGGTATTTGAAAATTCTTTTAACAGCATTCAAGTGAGATTCTTTGGGATTTTCTTGAAAATAGGCACACATAAACACACTAAACATTATATCTGGCCTACTAGTAGTCAAGTAGAGCAAGATTCCAATCATTCCTCTATAAGTGGTTTGATCAATAGATTTTCCATCTTTATCAAAATCCGACTTAAAAGTAGAACTCATGGGAGTGTCACTAATTTTAATTCTATCAAAAATAAATATTTTTAAAATATATCTTTTATACTTAATTTGATTTAAAGTGATACCATCTTTATTTTGTAAAATTTGAAATCCAAGAAAGAATTTGAGCCCACCCATTAAACTCATTTCAAATTCATTTTGAAACATTTTTCTAAAATTCAATACATAAATAATTTCTTGAAGATCAAAAAGTAATATCAACAACATAGATTTATACTACTAAAACATCTTTAGACATTATCTTTATAAAAAGAGTAGGATCATCAATTCCTTTTGTAAAATCTTTTGAAAAAAAAATTACTCAATCTATCATACCAAACTCTTGTAGATTATTTTAAACCATATAAATCTTTTGTCAATTTGAAAACATGATTTTAAAAATAAGGGTTTTAAAACCAAGGGGTTTTCAACAAAAACATTCTCAACTATATATCCATTTAGGAATGCACTTTTAATATCCATTTTATACAGTTTGAAATTAAGATGGGCAGCATAAGAAAGTAGGATTCTGATGGCTTCAATTCTAGCAACAGGTGAAAAATTTTCTTCATAGTCAATGACTTCCTATTAACTATAACCTTGTGCAACCAATATATCTTTGTTTCTAACGATATTACTAGCTCCATCTACTTTATTTATAAACACCTACTTAGTTCCTACGGTCAAGGTGTCTTTGGTTATATCCACAAGTTTTCAAACTTTATTTCTTTCAAATTGATTAAGTTCTTATTGCATATCTAACACCCAAAATTCATCTTTAATTCCATAATTAATGATTTTAGGTTAAAGTTGTGACAAGAAAGCTTGATGTTCAACCTGGTTTCCAAGAGACACTTTAGTTTGTGTTCCTTTATCTAAGTCTCTAAAAACATCATCTAGAGGATGGTTCTTGAGAGTTTTAGTTGGTCTAGAAAAGGTAGGGCTAGTTATTTTAAGTTTATCTGTAGGTTCGAGTTCATCATGTTTAGATTCTGAAGAATTTACATAATTTTTTGATTTCACATATTGCTTGACATAAGGATTAGATGATTTTTCATTTATTTCTAGGTTTGATATATCATCTTCAAGGTTTTATAGAGAGGTCTTAGGTTCATGTGGATTTGTTTCATCAGATTTGATATGCACGGATTCTTCCACACACTTGGTTCTTTTATTAAAGACTCTATAGGCTTTAATATAGGTTGAGTAACCTAGGAAGATTCCTTCATCACTCTTTGATTTTAATTTTTCAATATTATCCTTTGTATTAAGAATATATACTTTGCAACCAAAAACTTTAAAATAAAAAACTTTGGTTTTTCTATTGTTCCATAACTCATAAGGAGTCCTCTTGAGGATAGGTCTAATTAAGAATCTATTAATTATGTAACAAGTTGTATTTACATCCTAAGCCCAAAAGTAAACAGTTAAATAATATTCATTAATCATTATTCTATAAATTTATTGCAAGGTAATATTTCTTCTTTCTGTAACTCCATTTTGTTGAGGTTTCATAGTGGTAGAGAAGTTATGACTATAGCCATTGTGTGAGAAAAAAATTCAAAGTCTGGATTTTCAAACTCACAGCCATGATCACTTCTTAGAGAATTGATTCTATGTCCACTAATATTTCCAACAAATTTATCAGACTTGGTGAAGTAAGTACATGCTTAACTTTTATGAGCTAATAAATAAGTCCAAGTATACCTAGAATAGTCATCCACAAGAACATAGACATAGTGATTCTCATTTAAACTAGAAAATTGAGATGGTCTAAACAAATCCAAGTAAATTAACTCTTAAGGTTCAGAAGTCGAAACTTCTTTCTTGAATTTGAAATATATCTTCTGTTTTTTCCTTTTGACAAGGATTACAGAATTTTTCATTTGGAAACTCATGTTTGGGTAAATCGTTGACTAGGCCTTTTCTAGTAAAATTTCTAATAGAGTGTACATTATAGTGTCTTAATCTCCTATGACAAATCCAAGAATCTTTATTAAATACACCTAAATAAGAAACATTTTGAGAGGTTAAAGAATCTAAGTTAACATAATATACATTCTCATTTCTAAAAACAAAAAATACTAATTTATATTTATAGTTAAAAACATTATAAGCATCATTTTAAAACATAACATGAAATAAATCATGACATAATTGTGAAATACTAAGAACATTATACTTTAATACATCAACAAAAAGTACTTTAGAAATTAAAACTGAGTTAGAGCTACCAATCTGTCCTAAGAAAATTATTTTCCCTTTAGAATTATCACCGAAAGTGACATATCCACCATCAATGTTAATGATACTCTTGAAGCTTGAGTAATACCCTATCATGTGTCTTGAACATCCACTATCTAAGTACCATTGACTCTTGTAAGATATCTTCAGACATCTTTCCTACATAATAATAAAAAACAGATTTTGGTACCTAGACTTTTTTGGGTCTAGTGACATTAGTAATCAATGCTTTAAGTACCCACGTTTTCAGTATGGGTTTCCTATAATAATTATGCAACATATTTGAAAAATAAACTCTATTTGTTCCAAAAGAAGATGTAGTAAAAGATTTTTCAGAACTGGTACTAGTATCTGAGCTTTGATTTTTAGGTAAAAGAATAGATTTTCCATATTTAGATATAAAATGTGTTTTAGATAAGTTTCTCTATCCAAATTGATATCCAATACCAAAATTGTACTTATAAGCTATATGTTTACCAAGAATTTGAGTAAGAGTGTCTTTCCCATTGGTAAAATTTTCTAAATATTTCTTCTATTTATAATTATACATTTTTAATTCATTATTTTCTGTAAGAATTTGAGTATTATTTTCTTTTTCAGTAATAATTTTATATTTAACAGTTGTAGTAAGAGAATGTTTTTTCTTTAAATATTTATACTTATCCTTTAGTTCATTACATGTTTATTCCATCATGTTAGAGTATTCAAATAGTTAATCATTTTTCATACTCTCAAACTCACTTTCATTTTCATAATAATAGGAATTATGTGTAGGTGAATCTAAGGTTAACTCAGATGTGTTTTTCATAAAACACATATTTTCCAGGTCATATTTATCATCATAAGATGATGCTGATTCACTAGATCTATCCTCAAAAATCACTCCAGGTAGCCTTTATATATTTATTATACTTCTTGTCTTTATTTTCATACTTCTTTTTGTATTTTAACTTTGGATAGTCATCTTTGACATGTCCCCTCCTATTGAATTCATAGCATACAATCTCTTCTAATTTATCATTTCTCTTCCAGTCCTTCTTTCATATTCCCTTGTTATCATACCTTCCTTTATAATTGGGATTCCTAAAAAACTTCTTATTTATATATAATTTCTTGAATATTTTAGACAACTGAGTCATCTCTCCATCATTATTAGATGTTGATTTATCAGTACTGGAGATTTCAACAAAGTCTATAACCTTCTATTTTTCTTTATTCTTAGAGGTAGTAGTCTTAAATGTCATAGATTTTCTTTTGGGTTCATCCTTCTCATCCTTGTTTACTTTCATCTCTTATTCGTACATCATCAGCTTTCCAATGAGTTCTTTGATAGGTAATTTTCTGATGTCGCATGATTCTCTAATTGTGACAGAGGTTCCTCTCTATCAATTAGGTAAGCATCTGAGAATCCTCATGATTTTTTTTAGCAGTAACATCTCTTCCCAAAGAGATCATAGTGTTCACTATTGCATTGAACCCGAGATGCATATCAGAAATAGGCTCATTAGGATTTATCTTAAAGTTATCATATTTAATAGTATATGTGTTAAGTCTCATTTCATTAACACTAAAAGTTCATTCATGTGAAATAAACAAAGTATCCCAAATTTCATGGGTTGTTTTATATGCAGAAATTCCGTTAAATTCCTCATATTCTAAAGAGTAGTATAATAAATTCATGGATTTGTAATTACTGTTATAAGTCGTCTTAGTTGTTTCATCCCAAGTAGTTCTAGTAGTAGCAAGAATCTAATACTCATCGAAAATTGAAGACAAAATTTCAAAACCCATATTTTCTAAATGCACATTCATTTTAATTTTCCATTGTGAAAAAATTGGTTCCATTAAATAATGAAGGTCTGTTGGTAGTAGTACCTTCCATTCTATTATCCATAATATAGAAATAATTTTAAAGAGATAGAAATTTATAACTAATATAAATACACAGAACTTGAAAGTGCAACTAAAATCATAGTTGAAAATATTTTAAAACAGAGTCTTAACAAGAACAAACACCTTTGATACCAAATATTGGTCAGATTTGATTACTCAAGAGGGTGGTGAATTGAGTATCTATAAAAAATATATTAAAAATTGGTTCTTGGAAAATATCCCAATTAAAAATATATTCTAATTCAGTTTGTAGTTAATTTATAAGAGTCCCATATGTTCAGTTAATTTATCAAAAGATTGATTAGTTATTAGCTATATTAATCTAAAGATTAATACAAATTTTGAAACAAACCTACTTGTTCAAAATAGTTATAAACACTTGCTAAACTAACTATAAAAGTTTGATTTATTTTTATGAAATATGTGACAAAATAGAGTAAAACTAAAGAGTAAGGACACAGTGGAAATAAACAAGAGGTTTAGTCTCAAGTTGAGACTTATTCCTCTCTACTTGGTGATCACCTACCACCAAGTAGTTTAAATTAATAAATAGTTTGATCCTCACCCTAGATTGGGGTTCACAACAACACAAAAGGATGTCCAGGTCACACTTGACCTCTACTATAGTTCTTTGTGGGAAAATAGTAAATAGGTCACACATAACCTCTTCCACGATTCTATGTGGGATACAAATGGATGAAAAGAATGTGATTTTTAGGATATTAGGTATCATCCAGTTATGCATAGGAGTCATTGTGTGTGTAATAGACAAATACACACACTTCTTAGAAATGTAAATAAGTGAACACAATAGATCTAAAGATGTATAATATAATTTAGAAGTCTCTGTGTGTTATACAGTTAATCTCTGGACTCTTTTGATGTAGTGAAAATGAATTTTGAGTCCTATTTTGAAATTCAGATCCAAAATAGAGAATCATAGTCTGGATTCTAGCTATAGGTATGGGTGTGTAGGTATGTTCTTCTTGATATGTTTAACTGATTTTTCAATTCAGTGTTCAGATTGATTGAGATTTTCTCTTGTGTTCTTATGTTCTTGAGATCACAGCAGTTGTATGAGAGTTGATTTTTTTCATTATGTCTCCCTTGAAAGAAAGCATGAACACACTCAGATCTTCATGTTCAATATATCTCCTTTCTTTTTAAAATTATTATTATTTTCAAGGGCTAACAGATATCATGTACATTCCACATGCATCAGCTCATCATACCTCGTACTATCTTCCAAAAGTCCTATAGACAACATTAAATAATGTAAGAAAAATTAAAAGTCTAAATATAACCATTAGATATAAATTTGAATTAATAAATTAAAAATAGTTTTTATAACTATCAGTGATTCATAAGTATCAGTGTCTCATTGGCATCAGTCTGTCATCATCGATCAGTCGGCATTGGTGACTCTCTACATCGGTGATTCCTTTCCATCGATATCAGTGACTATGGTGTCAGTATCTCCTTTCATCGATGGGACAGATGAACTAAAAGTGACTCATATAAATGGTGATTCCTTCCTTTTGTCGGTGAGACATTTGATCCAATGGTGAATCATTTTAGCTGATGGTGAGTCCTTTCATCAGTATCATCCTACAATTTTAGGTCACTTGAACTAATGGTAGTTCATCTATGTTGGTAGCATGTGCAATGGTGAGTCCTCTATCTGTCAGTGTCATGTCCAACAGTGAGTCTTTTGTTTTTTGGTGTCAACTTCACATACTTAGAAAATATGCATGTTTGATATGTCTGTTAGTAAGACATATGTCTGACGGTGATTCATCTGCCTGTCAGTGTAAGTGAATCATAATTATACAATTTTAGATGTTATGTATGTCTTGTAATTCAACAAAATTAGAAACTGGTAATCCTTATAATTGCATATATATAATCAATTAAAATCTTGTTTAAACTTAAACACACATAAATAGTTATATGAATGAAAAGATCTGATATTCATGATAATTTTTTGTTATAATGTAGGATCTAAAATAAAATAAGATATATGTTAATATATGACATGATTTGTGATAATTAAAACATTTATAGTTAGATATAGTTTCCAACAACATCTATGGTCCAAAAATAATATAAGGAATGTTATGCCTAGGTAAACTATGTCTGGGTATCATAATGTAAAGGATTCCATTCATAGGGACACCATGTTAGTGAAACATAATGGATTCCATGACCATCAATAATAATATAATGGATTCCATGCCCATGCAACATAATATAAGGGATGTATTTCCCATGATTTATAATATTAGGGACACCATACCAATTTATAGTTTGAGAAAATACTTTTATAATTTAAAACATAAGTTCCAAGAATAGATAATTGATATAGCCATACCATTCACTCTTCATTTAATCCAATTACACAAATTTGGTTCATTAAATAATAATGAAAAATTCCATGTACATGAAAACTTTGTATTACATTTCAATTATAAATTTTAAAGGATTCCATGTAAGTAAACATGTCATATATCACCCGAGTAGTCTCATTAATTAACCCCTTTTTATTAGATAATATAGTTCACCTCAAAGGTGGTTTTATTATAAAATAGAGGCATGATCACCATGTTGTTCATTTAAGTCAATTTAATCATTTCTTCCATGAAGGATATTCATCACACCTAAGAATTTGAATCAAAACATTAATAGAGTGGTGTAAACATAAGCATCAAACCACGCACCCTAAGGGGTAGTTTACTCAAATAAAAAATCATTGATTCTGAGTAAAATTTGTCAAATTCACCATATGTGTTGGTTTGGGTTGAGGTCATCAACCTCCAACCATGTCCAAGGGTTCTATAGCACATATAAATGAGTTATAGGTAATTAATTTAAGTAACTTCATAATTTAGGAGCAATACATGGAAAATTATAGCATGAAGCACAATAAAAATACTTTATAAACGATGTAACTTTATAGAAAATCATATATACCACCTACCTCATTCTTAGGATGGTCCACTTATCCAATATCAAGCCCTAATTCAATCTAGAATTAGATAAATTATAAGATTAGACTAATTTCTTGAAAATAGGTTAAATTAGCTCACACAGAATTAGCATTCCATATGGCGTGGGAAAACAAAATAAGAAATAGGAATCGAGATCTTTTTGATACGGATCTGATGCAACCAACAAAAAGAAATTCTAAGCTTGGTTGAGTGAGTTACATATAAGCATTTCCAAGGAGGATAGGGAAGCTTGATTGGCCTAGTCATGGGAGAGAAGAGGGATAAATAGTAAGAATAAATAAATAGTGATAGAGGGGGAAACAAAAATTTCACCTGTCTTTAATGAGGTGCCTGTTTAGTACACATTTTTTCACTAATGGTGTACCAATAATGCTGCTAATATTATCAAAGATCTATAACTTTCATGGTTTTTTCTAACCATGATCCAATAATGTGGTGTTACTTGTTAAGTAGAACCAACCATGAAAGCTAGGTGCACAATTTTGAAAACCATGTGTATCCCATGCACCCACCTTTGCAGTTTTATGCAGATATTTTGTATGGTTATGCATGCCTCCTTTCATGGTTTAACAAACCACATAAAACCCCTTGTAGGGAAATATGGTTTCTCCTGAGGGGATATATGGTTTAAAAAAACCATGTACCCTTTCTGTTTCTCCCAACAAGTGATATTGTTGTGGCTTGATGCTCCTGAAACTCATCTGAACTTTCAAGAAACCTATAAATCCTTAAACCCCATCTAAAAACCACACTTATAGTTGTTCTAATCATTATTTTTACATTATTAATCTTGGTTTAAAATTTGTCCTATCCACCAAACAAAAAGTTCAATTTCCCTTGGAATTTTTAACTGGTTCAAAACACGAGATGTTACATCAAAGTAGTGACGCTATATGTGTAATCATGGATAGATTGAAAAGGGTTTCCTACTTTTTTCCTATCTAAGAGACCTATTTAGTGATAGATATTATAAGGTTTTATATTTTAGAGGATATAAACCTTCATGGTGTTCTATATACCATTGTATCTGAAAAGGATTCTCAGTTTACTTTATAGTTCTAGTGGTGTTTGCATAAGGATCTTGGATCACAGGTACTTTTGAGAACATTATACCACCCTTGAACTGATAGTTGTTAGTATTGAACTATATAGGTACTGGTAGATATTCTTCGAGAATGTGTCCTTGATTTTAGATAATCTTATTATAATCACTTTTCTCTTGTTGATTTTTTTTATAATAACATTTTTTAAGTTACCGTCCAGATGAATACTTATGAAGAACACTATTATATGACATTTTATTCACCTCTATGATGGTTAGAGGTAGGGGAGGCTACACTAATGGGACTGTATCTCATTAAAGATGCATCAAAATAGGTACATTTGATCAGGAAACATATGGCTATGGTGTGGTCTAGGAATAAGGGATGTATAGATTTTCATCATCAAACTCTGGAATTTAAGGTATGGGATCGAGTCTTCTTGCATGTCTCGCCTAGATGGATTCATTGATAGATTCATAAACAAGGTAAGTTGGCACCGAGATTCATTGGGACTTTTGAGATCTTAGATAGATTTAGGTTGGTAGTATATCATATCTCTCTTCCTCAATGGTATAGAGATATGGATGTTTTCTTCCATGTTTTTCAACTCCGAGTTTACTACTCCAACCCATCTCATGACCTTTATTCTAATGAAGTTGAGTTTGAGGTTGGTGCTTATTTTGAGGAGTATCCAGTTAGTATCACGGATCATAGCATGAAGACTCTCTAAGGTAGGATGGTTTATATGGTTCATGTGATATGGAATCATGCCCATGTATATAAGGAGACATGGGAATGGGAGTCAAATATATGTGCTCAAGGAATTTTTCTTGGATGTATCCCAACCTCCCTTGGAAGGAAAACTCGAAGATGAGTTGTCTTAAGAAGGTGAGGTTATAGGATATCAATTTTACATCAAGTTGTGAATCTTTTTTAATTTTTTAAAACCACTTTTTTTACCCTAATGGAAGTTATTATGGGAGTAATAGAGGTTTTGAGAGAATTTAAAAGGGTGTAGGGGCCCAGAGTTAAGGTTTTGGGGGAAAATAGGATGGGGCACATGATTAGCCCATGGTTTGGATAACTTTGTACCTCAAGTGTATAGCCCTATATAAAAGGATCATGGTTCTATTTACCATGTGATTTGGGTCTATAAACAGTTAAAAGTCTTCAATAGATTATAAGTCTAACTCATAGGGTTTTCGCATGGTTTTTCTAACCATGTTCCTCAACTGTTTGCGGTATAGTGCACCTAGACAGTCCCTATGCATAGTTGTTTCATGGTTTGGAAAACCATTTAACCAAACCATGTGCCCCTTTAAAAATCTATAAATTACCATTTTCCCCTATTTCCATTAAAAACTATACCCCTTTATTCACCTCATTTTTATAGCACTAGTCATGTAGGGATCCTCTATTCTCACTCTTCAATGTTTTGATATACCTATCTCATCCAAACTCTATTTCGAACATCATTAATCACATTGGATCACCATAAATAATTATAATACTCATTTTTCTTATTTATTTGTTTTTAATCCTTTTCTAGGATTTTTTATCCATACAACCTAATATACCCTATTTTCAGATCTTTTTTATGTTTTTACTTTTTCTCTCATTCTATCCCAAATCTAAGAAAAATACTAGATGAGGAGTCTTACATAGGGATATATTAGGTGGTATATTACTAGTCCCTAAAATTATATTTTTTGATGACATATATAATTGTGAAACATGATAAAATTTCCATGTATTTTCCCTAAAATGTTTAATTCTTTTAATTAAACACCAAAACCTTAACCTTGATGTTCCATGAGACCCCCTTAACACCATTGGAGGTTTATGACCTCAATTGAACCACCCATTATTGTGAGTATGATTAAATTTCCTTGGTAACTTTTCCTTATTTGTAACCAAAACACCTCTAATTTGTATTTATCCTACAACTTATAAATGGACTGATTGTAATGGATTAATTTAATTGATAAATGGCATGGATAATTCACATGTCCCTTTTTATCACTTATTATGTGATGATTTATTATTGTTATGGACCTAGATCACTATAATGGTGTGGTCTAACTTGATTAAGACTTGTATTCCTAACCTAGAATACCTTAGGCAAACCCAAAGGATTCCAATCAATTCATTGATCCATCTTCCAAAATGACATACCAAACTTGGATTCAGTCAATGTCTTAGATATGTTAAATCCTTAACTAAATATTGATGATTCACTTACATACTCTAGAAAATTTGAATGCATGAGATGAGATCCTATGATTCCCCTTAATTTATTCAGACACATAATTCCTTGGATGATATCCTAGGACTCCAATCAAGTATATACCAATATTATCATGGAATTTTCCTTAGGCTTGGTTAGAAAATTTTAGGGTGGAATGCCAAGGGTTTACCCCTTGAATTACACTCATACCCTCATAACCCAATATCATAGTTGATTACTATTAGTATGCTCAACTTTATAAATTAATGGATTTCATGTATTTCCTATAGATCCCTTATGATTATTAAACTTTGATTCCTTAGTTATGTTCCTTATATCCCTATTTGAATAATGTTTATATTCTGAGAGATTTATGTCTTAGGCCGAAGTAGGTAGGGTTGGTTGGGTATCCTATGAGGAGCTTGATCCCGACATGTTTTATATTTATTTTACTACTTACATTTTATTATACCTATACACTATTACATTTTATATTCATAGAGTGGATTTTCATTAGACACCATTAGTGGTGGCCTATTAAGTTTTACTCACACCTTGTTTGGGTTGTCATTTGGTTCTTGAAAAAACT
Source organism: Viscum album (assembly GCA_963277665.1). Classification (NCBI taxonomy): domain Eukaryota; kingdom Viridiplantae; phylum Streptophyta; class Magnoliopsida; order Santalales; family Viscaceae; genus Viscum; species Viscum album. Next base: position 391,499,142 of record OY728151.1, on the reverse strand, counting down.
TCATGGATACTGGTAAGGACAAAGGGAAGCACCTAGCTATGGATGCTAGATTCCTTTTTCAGATGGGATCTTAAGAGAAGATGATTGGGCTAGTTCTTGGGATGTTCATGGAGATAGTTGTTTTAGGTCTTTTGTTTCTTCTTGATATATGGGTACTATTATATACCTTCTATCATGCCTGCCTATTTATATTTTATAACATCTCATGGAATTTTATATATATGACATTGGTTGCTGCTTTATTGTCTACTATTATTATCTAGATAGTTTATTTCCACTACCTAATATTATTTGTGATGTGTTTATATATTGCAATTTTTGTTTATTTACTATTATGATTCACTCTAATAAAAAGGGTATGATCTCCCCACTATACCACCATACACCCTCGCTACTAGTTTGTATCCTTTGTAATATGGGGTGTTCACTTTAGTCTATATAGTACTTGAGTTTGGTTACTTATGAGTGAACCGAGATCGAGACATCACAGGTATCATTGCACCGAATGTGAGGATAAATATGAAGTTCATTGTCTATAAATAATTTTCCTCTCTCCTAGTGAAAAAAATATTTAACTCCTACTAATTATAGCCTAGGAAATGAGTAATTATCTTATGAACTGCTAATTTTAAGTCATCTCTATTTTTTTAATGTATCGTGATGTTTTTATCTTCTCCCCCTAAATTCTTTATGTTTTTCTTAATCTATGTGTTGTGAATGTGATATTTTTAACCCCATAATTATAGAGAAGTGACATGAGAGATAGGTCATTAGGGAGATTACACACACACTATGAATCATCAATTATATCATTTTTATTCTCATCCTTAAGGTAGTAGTAAAATAGACCAAAGAATCTAGATGATAATCATATGTTATTTTCGATAATTTTTTACATTCTCCAATTTATAAAATCAATTATCCCTCCCTCTCTTGGTCTTCATAGTATACTAGTGAAATTACTTGGATTGAGGGATGAAAAAAATATAATGGATATGGGTGTGGAGATAGTCGGGAACTCAATAATGTGTTTTCATTTCCTCTTCACTAAAAAGGAGGTGGACCTATATATACAGGTATAGATTTCTTTTTTGTGTATAAAGAACCACAAATTATATATAATAGAGAAATTAATGAATGATATTGATTTTATTTTTAGGTGATAACTAATGTAGTTAATGAAGAACCCATGTTATTTACCTTATACTCAACCCTCTTTCACCCTAACTTTGTGTGTCTCTTACTTCCCTTATATTCAATCCAAAAAATTAAAAAATTCAAAACATATGTTTGTGTTGCTTCCAAAATTAAGAAAACAAAACACTAAAAAATATACATAAGTGATAGGATAATGAATCTCCCACACCCTACTCCTTGATATATGACCCTAGTCATACAATAGGTTTAATTAAGAGTAAAAATAAAAATTATATTTGACCAAGGACTATAACAACCATGCAATCAATCAAGTATTGATCAAGCCTATAATACCATTCCCTTGGTTTTTTCTTCATTCCATACATTTCCTTCTTCATCTAGCATACTTTTATACCATATTAATATATATTAAAACCATTTTTTAGCTTTATGTACACATCCTACTCAATGATTCCATTAAGGAATACTAATTTGATGTCCATTTAGTACACCTTGAACTTTCTTTGTACCTAAATTTCTAAGAATAGATAAATTGTTTCCAATAGAAAGGGAAAATATTTCATCAACATCAATTCCATCAATTTGATAATATCACGTTTACACTATTAATGCATTATTCAATGTCAAAGTTTCCATATTCATTTATTTTTTCATGGAACGCCATCTTGGTTTTGATGAAATTTTTTTCTTTTGGCCTCGAGACAATTTCTCATGTTTGGTTCTTCTCAATTTTATCAAGCTATTCATGCATTGATTTTACCCAATTTCTATATTTAGTATCCTCTTAAAATAACATATTATCTAATTTATATAAGAGGGTTTTTATAGAGTATTCATCCTCTATGTTTGCGCTAGGGTTGACCAATCACCAGTTATATTTCATTAATTTATTTGAAACCTACCACTTGACTTCTTTCCAGCTGTTAAAACTTCTTTGATATCCTCATCATAGAAATATTCTTGTGAATCTTATTCAAACCCATGTTCTCACCATAGGTTTATCACTTCAACCTAAATTTCCTCTAAATTTTCATCATTATTTTTCTGTGAAAACTACTCACTATTTTGAGAAATATACTCATTTCCCACAATGATTATGTCATTACTTTAAATTAATTTTTCAAGACTTTTGTTTTAGTGTTTGTATGGATTTATTTGTTATGAGTATTCAATAAAATTAACATCATCCCCATGAGCTTAAAATTTTAATTTCTTCTTTTAAAATTTAAAAGTACTTCAATGTTAGATTCTTATCAAATCACATTTCGTAGAGTTTCTTCTCTTCATTCTGACAAAAAAAGACTTATTTTAGATATAAAGTAGTGTAAGAAATGTTTAATTATAATATATATATGATATTTTTTTTAATAAGAATTATCAATCCATTTTGTTAATTATCTGGTTCCTCCTCTCAATGACACTATTTTTTTTAGGAGTCTTTACCACTAAAACTTGGTGCATTATCCTATTCTTCTTGACATATTCTTCCACTTGATTGTTAGTGAATTCCATATAATTATCAGTATGTAATTTTTGAATTTTTATCCCAATAATTTTATTCACCAATATATTATAATGGGTTATACATCTTAAATCTATATATTCATGAGATATCATCATCATCCATGTTATCACATTGAAATCATAGATTAATATAACATAGTAACTATTTTTGTCCATGTATTTGTGTGATATTGTCCCACACACATCAACATGCACTAACTCAAGAAATATCATTGATTTATTATCCCTAAATTTTTAATTATTCAAAAAGGTTTTCCATTTTCAAAAATTCTCACATGTGTGATTTCGATCATGTGGGAATTTGGGTATATTGATCGTGTTGAGATTCAATATTTTATTCCACCCTCATACCACTGTTTTAAACTGATTTTTTATTATAAATTAAAATTTTAATAATCATTTTAAATTATAATTTTATTAAATTAGATAATTTTATTAAAGTAGATAATTTTAAATGCTGTTAAAAATTTAAATTTTACTTGTTTTAATATTTTCATCATAGGTGGAGGTGATCTGGAGAGGTTGTGATGAAGTTAAAGATAAATGGGCCAAACTACATAGAATCCCAAGAACACGTGTGCATTTATTATAAATTTAAAAACATGTGTACATATAATTAGGGTGAAATTTTTTGGATGGGTCTATAACAATATGTTCTACAACTCTTTATAATAACCATAAGCCTAGTTCCTTGGTGGCCTAAACAATGTTTTTTGTCCACAAAATTGAAATTGTTAAATTTCAAGAGTATAGATTTATATTTAGAATTTATATCCCAAAATAGAATTTAAATGGATTCTAAATTTTACATAGATATAGTAAATAGGTTTAAAATAACTCTTTAGTTTTATAAAATTCAAAATAAGGTCATTTACTTGTCTAAATCTTATCCACAAATGGTATTGTAAAATATATGTGCAAAAAATACTACCTCTCATTCCCTATAAATTTTCACCTTGGGTGCCTCATTTGTAAGTTATGGAAAGGGGTGAAACTATATCATTTTTTAGATTAATTTTGGTTTCCTTCCTCATCCAAGATATTTTTAAGCTCCCTATCCTCATAGGGATATATAAAATGAAGAATTGGATCCACTCGAGCCACCTCATCCTCTCGATAGTGAGATAAACAGTGGGAAATCATTATGTGGGAGATGCACACTTTGAGATAGAGTTATGACACATAATTTTATACTATTTTAGTTTATTTTTTATTCTTGATATATTATTTAGCAATATATTGACTTGTTATCAATGTTTTAATTCATTTGAATGGAACAATTTTTATTTCATTACCGATCAATTTGCACACTACTAGAAAATTTCACTATACCCACGGTTTCAAACCATGGGTATAGGTTATACCCACGGTTTCATGAATCGTGGGCTCCCGAGGCGTCGGGATAGCCCTATACCCACAGTTTTGTAGAAACTGTGGGTATATCCCACTAAAATCTCATATTACCTAAGGTTCTAGTGAAATGTAGTTATACATATATACCCAAATTTTACATAACCATAGGTATACATTTTTACAGCCCAAATTATATACCCACGGTTAAGTAAACTGTGGGTATACATAGTTTTTTCATAGCTAACATACCTACAATTCAATAAACCATGGGTATAGATAGATACCCCCCCTGCATCCCCCCACTGTACACCCCTACTGGACCTACATCCACTCCCTCCCCCCTGGACAGACCCCCCCCCCCTATATCCCCTCCCTTCCCCCTGGACACACAACCCCTCCTAGACAGACAACCCCCTATAGTCCCCCACTAGACCTACAGACCCCCTGGACAACCCCCCCCCCCCCCCCCCCCCACAGCCCCCACTGTACATGCAGCCCCTCCCTTTCCCCTGGACAGACCCCCCTAGACCTACAGCCCCTCCCCTTGGACCTGCCTCCCCCCTGGACCTGCATCCCCCCTAGACAGACCCCCATGCAGCCCCCCCCCCCCCCGGACCTGCAGCACTCCCCTGGATAGACCCCCCGCTGCAGCCCCCCACTGGACCTGCAGCCCACCCTGGACAGAACCCCCCCCCCCCCGACACACACACACACACACTGGACCTATATCCCCAACCCATCCCTTCCCCCTGGACAGACCCCCCCCCCCCAGACCTGCAGCCCCCTCCCCTTGGACCCCCCCCCCCCCACTAGATCCCCCAGGACCCTGGAAACTCCCACTGGACCCCCCCCCCCATTGTAACCCCCTGGACACCCCCATTGGACCCCCCCCCCATTGGACACGCCCCCCCCCCCCCCCCCTCCTGGACAGCCCCCTTCACCCCCTCCCCCCCCCCACCTCCTAGACATCCCCCCTCCCCTTGGACCCCCCCCCCCCCAGACACCCCCCATTGGACCCCCTTAGACCCTGGACACCACCAATGCCTCCCCCCTCCTAGATAGCCCCCCTCCTAGACAGCCCCCCTCCCCCTGAAACCCATGATACTTCTTGTGAAACTGTGGGAAGATGATAGAGTGTGTTCTACCTCAATAATTGATCGAATATTAGTGTATGTTCTAGTCTGTTCTATTCAAGATTTTGGACAGGGGGTGGGTTTCGGTACTACTATGGTTAGGGAAGCAGAACCATTCCTGTAAAGGACAATGCTTTGGAGTTTATCCAAAAAATAACTCACACCTTCTGAGGTAATGTTGAACCCTATGAAGAATAGGAGTGTCTTGAGAAGATAGTGATAATGTTTGAATTTGATGACAATCCTGAGGCTGTCAGAGTAAAACGTGTTTCGTTCTTGTTAGAGGGCCCTAATCGAAGATGTTGGGACTCCGTGGTTCAAACTAGGATGACCATAGAGATATGTTGAAATATTTCAAGATCATTTTAAAATAGCATAATTGTCCCAATGCCCTAGCTTATTCCAGATCCCAGGAGTATATTTATCTTTCCAAAGGTGGTTGATCAGTGATGGCGTATACCAATCATTTTTCTGAACTAGTGCAGTACACACCCTAGATCGTTTCAAATTAGTAGATGAAATCTCAGAAATTTGAGATGGGACTATGGATAGAAATTTATTCTCATGTATTTTTTTAAGGTGAAAGCTTACAGTGAGGTAGTTGATCATTCTTTCAAGGTTTAAATCAGCTTGAAAGTAATTTCTAGTTACATTGTACACCCCTTGGACACCCCCTAGATAGCCCCTGAACACCCCCTGGACATCCCTCCCCACTCCCCTTTCAGCCCCTCCCTTCCCCACTAGAAAAACCCCCTGGAAACCCCTCCCAACTCCCCCTGCAGCCCCTCCCTTCCCCTGGACAAACCCCCTCCCCTCGTGTCAAGAATAAAGGCATGAAGATCTATTTCATGAAGATGTGTTAAAGATTTGTTGAAGATGTGTTGAATATGTGTTGAATATATATATATATATATATAAAGAGTGCATTATATGTGTTAACATAAAGAAGAAGTCTTGGAAGAGGATCGAGGGTGAAGGTATGCATGGGAGAATTTCATAATGAAATGACATTCATGATTTGTAGATATTGATATGTGTTTGGAGAATGGATGAAAGTTGATCCAGGTTGGAAATTGGATGTGGATCATGTTCACTGGTTGAATTAAAGAAGTGGTTGATATATTAATGATGGAATTGATCTTAATATCTTAAATCTGGAACTAATTTAAAATACATGAATGATGGAGCAATTTTTAACTGGTATAGTAGGCTGAGGTTACACAAAATTTCAATGGCCTGTATAAATATTATTGCGCAGGGAGTCAGAAGCTACCATTAAGCCGTTATATAATGGGAACTATGGCTATAGGTGTGGACAAGAATGCTAATAGGTAGTGTTCATGAGTAAAAACATGCAGCATGTGAATGCAACTCTTGCATGGTTCATATGGTTTCATGAATCAAGTTTTCGGGTCTCATGCCAGTGATGTTTAGAATGAAGATTTTTTGTAATATAGATTCTAAAGTATTTGGAGTCTTAAATGAAGAATATAGTGTTGCGATATTCTTTATGTTCTACTGGGACATAGTTCATGATGAGATCCTTAATGCTATGAGTGAGTTCTTTAACCATGCCTTAATTCCCCATGGAATCAACTCCAATTTTATTGCCCTGGTCCCAAAGAAGGAAAATGTTGTGGATATAAAGGATTTCGGACCTATTGATATTGGGAATACCTTTCCAAAAATCATTAGAAAAATTATTTCTATGAGGTTAGGTCCCATTTCTCATGGGTTTATCTCTTCAAATTAGTTTAGCTTTATCCCTGGTAGGAATATTCATAACTACCTTTTAATGTGTTAACATCATGAAAATAAAGGTTAAAAATGGGAACTTTGCTTTAAAGCTTGATATCTCAAAGGAATTCGATACAATAAAGTAGAGTTTTGTTTTTGAAATGCTTAGAAGGTATGGACAGCCCCCATGCACCCCCATTCCCCCCTGGACAGCCTACTTGAACACCCCCATGCCCCCCTAGATATCCCTCTTTCACCCCCTGAACACCCCCCAGATGTTTATGTTTCCTCATTCAAAAATCCATCTAGACTACTTCTTGAGAACCATAATGTTCCCATGAAACTCCTTCCACATCCATGATACTTTCCCCTGGATCCCCAAGGTCAGATTAATACTATGACAGATATGAAATTTCCCCATAGAGAACGACCTTCAAGAACCTCCCAAGCAAACTTATCTTGCAGAATGTGCATTGATCCCTCGACACTGCATAAGTTGATACCACCATCTACCACTAGTCTGGCCATCCTCATCCACACATCCCTAGGAAAATCTTCCCTCCCTATGAGAATACAATATGAAATAAGTCATTATCTTTTCAATATTCCCCAACACCACTTTTGAATCCATTAGGACCAATAACACATGAATCATAATGGAGCTAAGGATGAAATTCACCTGCATAATTCTTCCACCAAAGGATAAAAAGCGGTTCTGGGGGTTGGTGCGGTGGCTGGTGTGGTGGCTGGTGCGGGCTGGAGTGGCTGGTGCGGGTGGGAAGATAGGCGGCAGGGGGATGGCAGGGGGCTGGTGTGGGCTGGAACTGGTGGTTGGGGCAGTTTTACAGGTGGAAGAGGGATGGCATGAGTGTTTTTCAAGAGGCTGGGGGTGATGGCTGGTGTGGTGGCTGGGTGGGATAGATTGTAGGTGGTCGCGGCGTGACTGTGGCGTCACAGTGGTGTGACCGCGGCGGGACCGCAGTGTGATGGTGGCCTGACCGCGGTGTGACTGCAGCGTGACCGCAGTGTGACCGCGTCCTGACGGGGACATGTTGGCCTAGTCCAACGACATCTGTGGGGCAGCATCTTCCAGCCAAGAGAGAAGGGAGCGGGAGGAGGCGAGGAAACATTTCGGTCGTCGCCCCGCCAGCAGAAATTGTGATTAGTCAGTCTCAACATTGATCACAAGACTCATTGAATACTATCACAGAGATGATCATTCATCAAATTCCCCATTTTCATAGAAATATCCAACTACACTATATGAGGTGTGTGTTGTTTTTTATTCTCACACAGAAAAAAAAAGATAATGTAGAATAATTTTCTCTACAAGGGTCAAAACACTCATCCAATCATCAGTATCATAAAAATATCAAACTTTCAAGGACACTTTTCCAAATAAAAATATCTTTATAAAAGTATTCTCAAGTCTTCATATTTTCCAACATTTACTATGATGTCCCTTGAGCACTTAGATAGTCCTTGTAGAATATAAGTAGCAAGCTTCACCCTCATCTCCAATGTTGTCTACGGGGGACTAAATATTTTCATGAGAGACTCAATCCAGAGATTTGATACCTAAGGGCCTCCCTCCCCATTAACTATGGGTGGGTAATGTATTTAAAACTCTGTCTAGGTATCATACATTGAATTCTGATAGGACTGCGAACCGCCGCGGGGTGTCATTCGGGAGCAGGGCCAAATCACGGCATTACAGTGGTGTGACCGTAGTGTGATCGCGGCGTGATTGTGGTGTGACCACGGTCATTTGGCCCGATCTAGAAACATCTATAGGGTATCATCTTCCGGCCAGGAGGAAAGGGAGTGGGAGGATGCGGGGCAACATTCTGGCCATCGCCCTGCCGGAATAAATTGTGATTAGTCAGTCTCAACATTGATCACAAGACTCATGAAATACTATCACAGAGCTGGTCATCCATCAGATTACCCATTCTTTTAGAAATATCCATCTACACTATATGAGGTGTTTGTTTTTTACTATTCTCACACAGAAAAAAATATAATGTTGAAGCATTTTCTCTACAAGGGTCAAAACACTCATCCGGTCATCGAAATCATAAAAATATCAAACTCTGAAGGAAACTTTTCCAAATACAAATATCATTATAAAATTATTATCAAGTATTCTTATTTTCCAAAATTTACTATGATTCCCCTTGAGTAATTAGATGGTCCTCGTAGAATAAAAGTAGAAAGCTTCCCCCTCATCTTCAATGTTGTCTACAGGTGACTAAATATTTTCATGAGAGAATCAATCAAGAGATTTTCTACTTGAGAGCCTCCCTCCCTATTAACTATGGGTTGGCAATGTATCTAAAACTCTATCTAGGTATCATACATCGAATTCTGATAGGACTGTGAACCACTGTTGTAACGCCCCGACCCCAGTTACCCAGAGTCGGTGCATTATTACATAACATTGGCATGATCATGAGAAAGATCAAATATCGAAAGACCGATTGGTTTAGTAGCCTTGGAAACACTAGATATATTCATAAAGTTTTACATTACATCAATAAGTGAAAAGCTACAACAATATATTTTCTCCATATTCCACACTCATATCCCCACATACTATCCCTCTAGGTCATTCATAAATTACTTCTTCACATCCTGGGAAAAATAAAACATAGAAAAGGGGTGAGCTCAAATGCCCAGTAAGGATAACAATATAGCGGAAACTTTCATAAATAATAATAAAAATTTAAGTCAATGAATAACTAAAACAAAAGCCTTTTAAACTTGAACTTCAACATAGTATGAAAAAAGTAAAATGAAATAATGTCATTTACTTATTCACATGGATATTCTACTAATCGAATAATCACATGCAATATCAATAACCACTTTCATAATGATGGAATGCATAATGCCATACTATCATAACCACATAGCCAAGGCCTCGTGCCAAGACTACAAATAAGATTTTGTCAAGGCCTTGTGCCAAGACACTAGTTTGTCTCATGAGACCTACCGATGCATCGAGGAGCTATAGCGGGCTCCACCCGTCACTTACTAAGTCCAATGCATTACCATATGAAAAGGTTTAAACATAACATAAACATTCGTATTAAAACTAGCATATGAAATGTCATTAATTTCTCCATAAACTATGAATGGTATAAAAATAACACATCCACAGTAAAACATATCACAAAACCTTCAATACAATACAAAAAGTTTTGTATCATAATAAATCAACTTTAAATAAGCTTAAAATCCATCAAAGGATATTGACATAGATGAAATCAAAAAAATTTGAGAGAAATATATCTTTTCTCGAAATTATTGAAAAGTCACACATTTATAAAAGAAGTAATTTAAAAGAGATTTTTGAATCAAAGTGTCCCATGCCACTTTGAAACTTTTGAAAATAAATATCATTTCAAAACATTTATGTCCATATAAATAAATCCTTAAAATCATTTTGAAAACATGGACATTAATTAAAAAGATTTAGAAAGATAAATCATTAAAACATTTAAAATTATGATCTTGATAAAGAGTACCTTTCACAAATTCTTAAAATATTCATTTTGAAATAATTTAAAAGTCACATAATTATAAAATAAAACATTTAATTTGAAAATATTCTTATAATCTTGTAAGGGAAGCTTTGACTATTTTATAATGGTGATAAATAGCCGCACCCTCCGTATAAGTTAAAAAAAGGACATTCTTACCTTAAATTTGTTGAAAAGGTTAAAAGTGCCTTATTTGGAAAATGACGGAAAGATTACTTTCAAAACACATAAGGGTATAAATTACTTTAACCCATTGTCTAGTAAATAGTAAAAAAAAATTTAAATACATTTTTAATGAACATGGATGTGGATGATAAAGAGATCCCAGTAGATAATTATGTATAAACAACCTCGGATAATGAAGAGATTGTGAAATAAACCCTTACCAATTTGGTAACTTACGAAACATACAACCCATGAAAGAGGTATCATACAATGAATATGTAAATACACCTAAATTAAAGTGTATTACACAAAGAATATAATTATGGGCAGTACATACACCACACAAAAGGTAATGGTGGCAATATGGCATGAATCTCACGGAAATAAGGAGTGAGATGAAAATCCCTTACCTTGTACTTTTATTTGGTTGGGGTAGGTTAACCTCTTATATAATGGTGAAATAATTGTTATTAAATTATAAAAGAATCATATACATTAATATGATATCATATATGACCTTTTAACATTGATTTGTTAATAATATCTTAGTATTATCGTTGTTTCGGGTGTTAAGTTACTCGTTTTCTTTTATATTTTTTATTACGTAAGACATGTTTGTAATGGATAGGTTGTATCTTAATCATATCCAGAATGATATCAAGTCCTTATATACTGTTATTAATCATAAAATGATAATTATACTTGAATGGATACGATGGATAATGAATCTCATCGCGTTCGTGGAGACGGTAGTCCGTACGTACGCACGAGCGACAATATCATTATTTTTATATTAAAATAATATATAATTGGATGGTATATCGTATATAAAGAATCATTATCATGTTATATTTATTATTTACATGAGTTACACATCAGTATTATACCCATCCAAATAATAATTTATTGAATAACAATTACACCTCGACGTGGAGACGGTAAGCCGTACGTACGCATGTATGGTGACATGTTATTCAAAGGGTGGATAGAATACTGAATATGGTTGTACCATATTTATAATAATATTAAATTATATAGTAGATACTGGATTAATTATTTTATAATGGTAAAAACAAAGAAAGAAGAAGTTGAAGAAGAAATTAATTTGAAAAAAGGTGGTGAAAACATTACCTCTTCTTCGGGTTCTTCCTTTTGATTTGATCAAAAGGGATCTTTAGGTTGGCTTTATGATAAAACTAAGGCCTCTAGGTTATATTGAGGGAAGTTGAGAGAGTATTTGGGTAGGGGTTGGCCGAACCAAAAGGCTTTGAAGGTGTGAATTAATGAGAAGGGGGAGTGCCCTTTTATAAGAGGGGTGAGGGGCACCTTTGGAAAAGCTAGAAATATTAATTTATAATAAATTCATATTCGGTTTCTAATGGCTCCAAAGTTTATTATTTAAAGGTTAAGGTGGTTATGGGTCTATAACCAATCAACCAATATAATTTAGACAGGTTTGGGTCATTATATTAACCTTATATTTAAGTATTAACTCTTAGTTAATTAGTTTCACTTTTACAATGTCTCTTTGTATTTCTATATTATATTGTTAATAAACTTACCATATACATCCAAGAGACCCCCAAGTGGTCCATTAATGATTAAACTATCATGATATAAGTCTCTTTGCTGAACCTTATATTTTTAGGAATTTAATATCAATTAATAATATAATATTTGTTTTAAAAACTCTTTTACGTCAATTTTGACACTATTCAATAATTGATTTTTGTAAAACTCATAACAAAATGATTACTTCTAAAAAAGTTAATTAAATAAATACTAACACATCATATTAACCTAGAAAATTATTTTAATTCATAAAATGTCTCAAATTATATTTATTTGGATATTTATATTATCAATTATTTTAATTTTTCACTATTATGGTAATTACTGCATCATCATTGTGTCATAAATAAATTAAATTATTTAATGTCTAAAAATTAAAAATAAAATATTATTATTTATGAAATCTTTTTATATTTCTAATGAATATTTATAGTCAAAAATAAAACATATATAACACTTTTTAAAAAAAAAATCTAAAAGATATATGCTTATGTCATTTTTGTACTTATTTTAACTTAATTAAAATAAAGTGTCCCTATCACCTACAAGTGGGTACATGGGGTCCAAAAATAGACCCAAAGATGCCCATGGTCGGACATGTATCCACCAATAAGGTTATGACACGTTTTATGGTAATTTAGTGTTATTATAATATTATTTTTTAACCCTTATTTACCGGATTTACCCTTAACCATGGTAAATAAAATATTTACCGAAGTAATTATTCAAAATGTATAAAAATAAAATTTACCTATTTAAACAATATGAAAATAATTATTCCAAATATAGAATCCATTTTTCCAAATTCAAAACATATAAGTGGCAGAAATTAATTTAAAATTAATTCTCATTGTTAAAACAAAAAGCGTGTTTTTAAGAGATAATAACTATCAAAAGATTGACACTTGTTTACGTCCTGTTTAATTGTAAAATCATGTACAATAACCGAAATTATATTAAATGGTAAAAATATATTCTAAATATCCTTTAAAACCACTCAAATTCATAATTTATCAATATAAATTATTTCTATTAAAAAAGTTGTTTTTAATTAAAATTTAGTAATTTTCACTATTCATCAAAATATAAGTGTTATCCGAAAAGTTCCAAAATTTCACCCTAGGATAAATTCGATATTCCGAATCCAAAAATGAAGTCCATTTTGAAATATAAAATATATATAATTTCAAAAATTAGGCATTACTATTCATAACGGCTAGTTTGATTGGTTGTGGTGTGTGTTAGAACTCGAAGTTGCGTACAACACACGCTACTGTATTATTCAAAGAGAAGCATACCATGGAATCTTGGGGTGTTACATTGTAAAATTTTTTATGTCCCCATTCTAAATAATAAATTTATTTATTCAAATTGAATATATAAAAGTTTAAAATATTGGATTTAAAAAGGGTTCACTATTAAAGTTGGTAAAAGTGCATTTTTGAAAAATACTTCTTTTATCTAAAAAATGAATTTGTTCTTACATTATGTCTAAGAAACTAATTATATGGATTCTAAAATTATAAGTATTATATAAGGTTCAAAATTTAGTTAAAACTATTCATAACCTCTTTTGAACGGCTTGTTTGGTAAGTCATAGTGCGCTTGAACTCGGTGTTGTGTGTAGTGCAAGTTATTGAATTATTTTGAAGAAATAACACACTATGAAATCTTGGGGTGTTACATTCTCCCCTCCTTCAATAAATTGCGTCCTCGCAATTTGAAATTGTTCTTTGAAAATAAAAGGTTGAAAATAGAAAATATCTTTGTGGGAAAATCCACATCGGAAATTGGGTTACTAAAATTTAGTCTTAATATGAGGAAAAGAGAAATGAAAGGGTCACCACCAAATTATGATCTCGATTAGGAGAACATTGGTGGAAATTAGAGACATATAATTGGAGGAAAAACGTAAATATTTATAGGTAGTGATTGAGGTCATCAATCACAAACAAGTGTAAAATTGAGGTCCTTAAATTAATCAATCTATGATGATTTGAAATACCATCGGTTCAACAAAACATAGGGTATTAGGATAACAAATTTTTGGTTTTAGGATTCCTTAAATAATGTATAAGAATTAATTTCTTCATAGAATAAGATAAGAAGAAAAATATATTCTTGACAAGTAGAGTTCCATCCTTTAACTAATTTCTACCACAGGCTCATCTTTCACTCTAAAAGATAATAGAACTTAAAAATAACATTCTATTTATCCTATTCGTATAGGGTTAAAAAATGAATTTATAATTCATCTAGAAGAACCATTAAAAAAACAACAGTATTCAATCCAGGACATCACGTGGGTCAGTGGTAGGTGATACACCCTTGTCGCCCTTCGGTTGTGGGTTCAAGTCTCGCAGCCTTGCCGGACGCGACGGGTTGCCGCCTGACCTCCAGGTTGTCCTTTTATGGAAATCCAAAATAATCCAAACTAGAACTATCCAAAATACTTCAGTCCAAAATTTATAAGGAAGGTAAACACAATGAAGATCCTTTTTTTCGCGTAATAACATGTGAACACCTTCATCATGTATTCTTTTAAAACCCCGCAACATCCTGAATTACCATAAAACCTTATTGATTACATTCATGATCCCTTATTCCTTAAATAATAATAGATATACTCCTTCAATACAAAAATGTTTTAAACCCCAACAATGATGGAATATACAAATCATTAATCAGTTTCAAGGTAGTCAAGAATATCCAAAATAATTTATCCAAATCAATCATGTATTATTCCAAAATCACTACCTCGGTATCAGAACTATATTATGGTTTATCATTCTCTCAACCATATATTTTCCAAAAATTTATCCTTCTATTGAGTCACTTTTCTTTGTTCCACACAATCTCAAGTCCTTATTGAAATAGTACTACAGTACAATCCTTATATACTCCATAATTATTATAACAAGTACATTGTTGATACAAAACTAAAATGACATAATCAACATAAGAACTCTAATCATTCCTCTTCATCTGTGGTAGTATCATAACTTGATTATTATCCAATAGCATTATTTTCGGCATAGTCTGATGACTAGGACATAGGTTCGCGTAGTTTCCAAACTCCTTGCAAATGAAGCATTGTACATTTGAAACCATTTTCTTAACCTTGCAGTCACGCACTTTTTTCCCTTTTCCTCCACACTTATAACAAACTCTCATTCCTTTCAGGCAAGTTTCAGGGTGTTTCTTCCCACGGTTATCACATATGGGAAAATTCTTCTTTTCCATCTTCCCTTTATCCATCTTTCTCTCTTCCATCCTTTTCTTCTCTTGCTTCCCTTCAAAGCCATAGGACTCAGTAAACTCTTTACTTATCTTATCAACACATGATATTATTTCTTCATATGATGATAATACATGGGAGACTATTTCTCTTATAAATTCTAGCTTAAGACCATGAAATATATGATCCTTATTTCTCTTTGGATCATGTTCATTACTGGAGTTCTCATTCCTTCTACTAGGCGCCATTTCTAAACAATCGCATACACTAGATTAGTTTATGAATAACAATACCTAATACCAAACTTGTAAAACACATAACATAAATTAAATAGTTTATGGATATAATACATAATCATAAAAATGTCTCCTTTGAGGAAGTATATACTCATAAACCCTTCATAATGGTTTGTAAAGAAAATGAGAATTATCCTAAGCATATCCCCCGGGAGTGTCATAACCAAGAGTGCATCAAGGCCCGTTGTCGTGCACTAGTTCTCGTTCGAGTCCAGCTCAAAGCGGTGTTTTCGGGTTTTACCCCTAGGTACATTTGTGCCAGAGCCGCCTCTACCTGCTCGTATCCAGACAGGGATGTATTGCTCGGAAAACTCACAAAATCTCTACAATACCAAAATTCTAGGAAGTTCTTCTATACTAAACCTCAAAGTTCATCTTAAATCTATATGCTCTAATCAGAGTTTATCTAAATCTAGCTTCCAAGGTTTGTACTAAACTTCCTCTGATACCAATTGTAATGCCCCGACCCCAGTTACCCAGAGTCGGTGCATTATTACATAACATTGGCATGATCACGAGAAAGATCAAATCACGAAAGACCGATTGGTTTAGTAGCCTTGGAAACACTAGATATATTCATAAAGTTTTACATTACATCAATAAGTAAAAAATCTACAACAATATATTGTCTCCATATTCCACACTCATATCCCCACATACTATCCCTGCAGGTCATTCATAAATTACTTCTTCACATCCTGGGAAAAATAAAACATAGAAAAGGGGTGATCTCAAATTCCCAGTAAGGATAACAATATAGCGGAAACTTTCATAAATAAGAATAAAAATTTAAGGCAATGTATAACTAAAACAAAAGACTTTTAAACTTGAACTTCAACATAGTATGGAAAAAGTAAAATGAAATAATTTCATTTACTTATTCACATGGATATTCTACTAATTGAATAATCACATGCAATATCAATAACCACTTTCATAATGATGGAATGCATAATGCCAGACTATCATAACCACATAGCCAAGGCCTCGTGCCAAGACTACAAATAAGATTTTGTCAAGGCCTTGGGCCAAGACACTAGTTTGTCTCATGAGACCTACCGATGCATCGAGGAGCTATAGCGGGCTCCACCCGTCACTTACTAAGTCTAATGAATTCCCATATAAAAAGTTTTAAACATAACATAAACATTCGTATTAAAACTAGCATACGAAATGTCAATACTTTCTCCATAAACTATGAATGGTATAAAAATAACACATCCACAGTAAAACATATCACAAAACCTTCAATACAATACAAAAGTTTTGTATCATAATAAATCAACTTTAAATAAGCTTAAAATCCATAAAAGGATATTGACATAGATGAAATCAAAACAATTTGAAAGAAATATCTCTTTTCTCGAAATTATTGAAAAGTCACACATTTATAAAGGAAGTAATTTAAAAGACATTTTTGAATCAAAGTTTCCCATACCAATTTGAAACTTTTGAAAATAAATATCATTTTAAAACCTTCATGTACATATAAATAAATTCTTAAAATCATTTTTAAAACATGGACATTAATTAAAAATATTAGAAAGATAAATCTTTAAAACATTTAAAATTATGATCTTGATAAAGAGTACCTTTCACAAATTCTTAAAATATTCATTTTGAAATCATTTAAAAGTCACATAATTATAAAATAAAACATTTACTTTGAAAATATTCTTATAATATTGTAAGGGAAGCTTTGACGATTTTATAATGGCGATAAATAGCCGCACCCGCCGTATAAGTTAAAAAATGACATTCTTACCTTAAATTTGTCGAAAAGGTTAAAAGTACCTTGTTTGGAAAACGACGGAAAGATTCCTTTAAAAACACATAAGGGTATAAATTACTTTAACCATTGTCTAGTAAATAGTAAAAAAAATTAAATTACATTTTTAATGAACATGTATGTGGATGATAAAGAGATCCCAGTAGATAATTACGTATAAACAACCTCGGATAATGAAGAGATTGTGAAATAAACCCTTACCAATTTCGTAACTTACGAAACATACAACCCATGAAAGATGTATCATAAAATGAATATGTAAATACACCTAAATTAAAGTGTATTACACAAATAATATAATTATGGGCAGTACATACACCACACAAAAGGTAATGGTGGCAATATGGCATGAATCTCACGGAAATAAGGAGTGAGATGAAAATCCCTTACCTTACTTTAATTTGGTTGGGGTAGGTAACCTCATGTATAATGGTGAAATAATTGTTATTAAATTATACAAAAATCATATACATTAATATGATATCATATATGATCTTTTAACATTGATTTTTTAATAATATCTTAGTATTATTGTTGTTTCGGGTGTTAACTTACTCGTTTTCTTTTATATGTTTTATTACGTAAGACATGTTTGTAATGGATAGGTTGTATATTAATAATATCCAGAATGATATCAAGTCCTTAGATACTTTTATTAATCATCAAATGAGAATTATACTTGAATGGATACGATGGAGAATGAATCTCATCGCGTTTGTGGAGACGGTAGTCCGTACGTACGCACGAGCGACAATATCATTCTTTTGATATTAAAATAATATATAATTGGATGTTATATCATATATACAGAATCATTATCATGTTATATCTATTATTTACATGAGTTACACATCATTATTATACCCATCCAAATAATAATTTATTGAATAACAATTACACCACGACGTGGAGACGGTAAGCCGTACGTACGCACGTATGGTGACATGTTATTCAAAGGGTGGATAGAATACTGAATATTGTTGTACCATATTTATAATAATATTAAATTATATAGGAGATACTGGATTAATTATTTTATAATGGTAAAAACAAAGAAAGAAGAAGTTGAAGAAGAAATGAATTTGAAAAAGGGTGGTGAAAACATTACCTCTTCTTCGGGTTCTTCCTTTTGATTTGATCAAAAGGGCTCCTTAGGTTGTATTTCTGATCAAAATAAGGCCTCTAGGTTGTATTTAGGGAAGGTTAGAGAGTATTTGGGCAGGGTTTGGCCGAACCAAAAGTCTTTGAAGGTGTGAAGTAATGAGAAGGGGGAGTGCCCTTTATAAGAGGGGTGAGGGGCACCTTTGGAAAAGCTAGAAATATTAATTTATAATAAATTCATATTCAGTTTATAATGGATCCAAAGTTGATTATTTAAAGTTTAAGGTGGGGATGGGTCGAAAACCACTCAACCAATAGAATTTAGACAGTTTTGGGTCATTATATTAACCTTATCTTTAAGTATTAACTCTTAGTTAATTAGTTTCACTTTTAAAATGTCTCTTTGTATTTTCAATTATATGGTTAATAAAATTACCATATACATACAAGATACCTCCAAGTGGTCCATTAATGATGAAACTATCATTATATAAGTCTCTTGGACGAACCTTATATTTTTAGGAATTTAATATCAATTAATAATATAATATTTGTTTTAAAAACTCTTTTATGTCTATTTTGACACTATTCAATAATTGA
This sequence comes from Viscum album, assembly GCA_963277665.1. NCBI lineage: Eukaryota > Viridiplantae > Streptophyta > Magnoliopsida > Santalales > Viscaceae > Viscum > Viscum album. The sequence goes on along the minus strand of OY728151.1, from coordinate 391,479,931 downwards.
TTTTTGTAAAAATCATAACAGAATTATTACTTCAAAAAAAGTTAATTAAATCAATACTAACATGTCATATTAACCTATAAAATTAGTTTAATTCATAAAAAGTCTCAAATTATATTTATTTGGGTATTTATAATATCAATTATTTTAATTTTTCACTATTATGGTAATTACTGCATCATCATTGTGTCATAAATAAATTAAATTATTTAATGTCTAAATATTATAAATAAAATATTATTATGTAGGAAATCTTTTTATATTTCTAATTAATATTTATAGTTTAAAATACAACATATATAACCCTTTGTAAAAATTGTTTTTCTAAAAGATATATGCTTATGTCATTTTTGTACTTATTTTAACTTAATTAAAATAAAGTGTCCCTATCACCTACAAGTGGATCCATGGGGTCCCAAAATCGACCCAAAGATGACCATGGTCAGACATGTATCCACAAATAATGTTAGGACACGTTTTATGGTAATTTAGTATTATTATAATATTATTTTTAACCCTTATTTACCGGATTTACCCTTAACCATGGTAAATAAAATATTTACCGAAGTAATTATTCAAAATGTATAAAAATAAAAGTTACCTATTTACACAATATGAACATCCTGATTCCAAATATGGAATCCATTTTTCCAAATTCAAAACACAGAAGTGGCAGAAACTAATTTAAAATTAATTTCAGTTGTTAAAAAAAGCGTGTTTTTAAGAGATAATAACTATCAAAAGATTGACACTTGTTTATGTCCTGTTTAATTGTAAAATTATGTACAATGACCGACATTATATTAAATGATAAAAATATATTCTAAATATACTTTAAAATCACTCAAATTCATAATTTATAAATATAAATTATTTCGATTAAAAAAGTTGTTTTTAATTAAAATTTAGTAATTTTCACTATTCATCAAAATATAAGTGTTATCCGAAAAGTTCCAAAATTTCACCCTAGGATAAATTCGATATTCCGAATCCAAAAATGAAGTCCATTTTGAAATATAAAATATATATAATTTCAAAAATTAGGTATTACTATTCATAACTTCTAGTTTGATTGGTTGTGGTGTGTGTTAGAACTCGAAGTTGTGTACAACACACGCTACTGTATTATTCAAAGAGAAGCATACCGTGGAAGCTTGGGGTGTTGCATTGTAAATTTTTTTATGTTCCCATTCTAAATAATAAATTTATTTAGTCAAATTTAATATATAAAAGTTTAAAATATTGGATTTAAAAAGGGTTCACTATTAAAGTTGGTAAAACTGCATTTTTGAAAAATACTTATTTTATCTAAAAAAAGATTTTGTTCTTACATTATGTCTAAGAAACTAATAATATGGATTCTAAAATTATAAGTATTATATAAGGTTCAAAATTTAGTTAATACTATTCATAACCTCTTTTTAACGGCTTGTTTGGTAAGTCATAGTGCACTTGAACTCGGTGTTGTGTGTAGTGCAAGTTATTGAATTATTTTGAAGAAATAACACACTATGCAATCTTGGGGTGTTACAACTGTGGGGTGACTTCTTAGAGAAGGTCCAAATCAAGGCATTACCGCGGTGTGACCGCGGCGTGGCCGCAGCGTGACCGCGGCGTGGCCGCGGCCTGTTGGACCAGTCCAGCGACATCTGTGGGGTAGCATTTTTCGGCCAAGAGCGAAGGGAGCGGGAGGAGGCAGGGAAACATTTTGGTTGTCACCACACTGGCAGAAATTGTGATTAGTCAGACTCAACATTGATCACAAGACTCATGGAATACTATCACAGAGCTGATCATCCATCAAATTAACCATTCTTTTAGAAAGCTCCAACTACACTATATGAGGTGTGTGTGTTTTACTATTCTCACATAGAAAAAAAAGATAATGAAGAAGCATTTTCTCTACAAGGGTCAAAACACTCATCCGATCATTGGGATCATAAAAATATCAAACTCTGGAGGAAACTTTTACAAATAAAAATGTCATTATAAAAGTATTCTCAAGTATTCTTATTATCCAACATTTACTATGATGCCCCTCGAGCACTTAGATGGTCCTTGTAGAATACAAGTAGCAATCTTCACCCTCATCTCCAATGTTGTCTACAGGTGACTAAATATTTTGATGAGAGACTCAATCAATAGATTTGCTACCTGAGGGCCTCCCTCCCCATTAACTATGGGTGGTTAATGTATCTAAAACTCTATCTAGGTATCATACATCGAATTCTGACAGGACTGTGAACCGCTGCGAGGTGTCGTCCTAGAGCAGGTCCAAATCACGGCATTACCACGACGTGACCGCGGCGTGACAGCGGCGTGACCGCGGCGTGATCGTGGCATGTTGGCCCGGTCTAGTGACATCCGTGGGGTGGCATCTTCTGACCAGGAGTGAAGGCAGCGAGAGTAGGCGGGGAAACATTCTGACCATCACCTCGTTGGCAGAAATTGTGATTAGTTAGTCTCAACATTGATCACAAGACTCATGGAATACTATCACAGAGCTGATCATCACTATTCTTTGGTTTAGAAGACAGCACCCCTCTGTTGGAGGGGTTTTATTATAAAATCAGGTATGTTTGATTAAAGAGGCATGTTCTTTGTAAAGAATAATGGCATGAAGATCTATTACATGAAGATGTGTTGAAAATTTATATATGAAGAGTGTATTAGATGTGTTGACATAAAGAATAAGTCTTGGAAGAGGATCGAGGGTGAAGGTATGCATGGAAGAATTTCATAATTAAATAAAATTCATGATTTGGAGATATGGATATGTGTTTGGTGTCTCAAACAAGGTATTAATCACCTCTACAAACAATTAATTAAAACATCAGCAGAAAATAAATAAAATTTCAACATGAACCATCCGTATGTAGGACATACATGCCAAAGGAAAAGAAAATAAATAGAAGAAACATAGTAAAATTAGACAAAAATGAAACCCACTATCGATCCCTCAACTACCGTGATCTCCCTCTCCTGAAAAGAAAACCGTGTAGCCGCCTCCAGTGCCCTTCTAGCCCCCTTCGTAGAATATAAGTACCCTCTATCCATAGAAAGCGGTAAAAGGCATACGTGGCTGATGCGATAATGAAAATAAAATAAAAACTCAACTACAACATACTTGTCTCCTCTTCCCCAGCACCAATGAGTGGACTGCTTGTGTCATTGCAGACAGAGCTTCAGCAGGATTCTTCCCATGTTTCCCAGATTTGTCACCCTTGTATTTCCCAGACATATGCATTATGAAAAGGTGTTTTTATAGGTAATGTTGCTTTGAATAGTTCCAATGTAAGCATTGATAGTCTAAGAACAAATAATGTAAGCACTGTTACTGTAATGATGTTAAACATTTCTAGTGTGAATACTACTCCTGTAAGAAATGCTAGTGTAATGTTGCTACTAATGAAGCCAAATGTGTACATATGTAAACTTCTCCAGTGTAAACATTGTTTTTAGTATGGGCTGCTAGTGTAATCACTCCTAATATAAATTTTATAGTAGAATTCGTTCTAATGTAAGCAATGATACTTAACCACTGCTAGTCTTATTCTAGTGATGATAATGTAAATATGTATTCGAACCTGTTTTTGATGGTGTCAAATAATGGAATATTGGGATTGATCATCAATTTCCTTGCGTTTAATACTGCTACTAAAAATAATAGAACCTACATAATAGGATTGGAAAAATTATTAGATGTTTTATGTTATAGAAATTAAAATATTAAATAATATTGGGGTAATAACTTCCTAATTTTTATGCTCTCGTAAAAAATGCACCTTAAACATCCATGTCATACAAGCATAATAATTATGAGAATGATTTATTTAAATGAAATATTAGTAGAGATAAAAATAAAATTATCTGTACTCAATAGCTTATAAACATCATCATCAAAGCTATCTATATCGTCTTTATCACTGGACTCTTCTTCTTTTTTCAAGAAGACTTCATGGTTTACTTTTTATCACAGTTACAAGTGATTTCTTAGGTAATTTTCCTACACAAAAACTTCAAATGCAGAATTAGTGACCAAAATTGCAAAGATTATATAAAATATATCAAACTAAAAACTGCTGGCACTATTTATATATGCATGGGAATTAATAAGAACCCTCACATCTTCATCATAATCACTTTAGATGAACCGGAGGAATCACTCTCAAAAACCTTGGTGGCATAAAAAATGACTTTTTTAGAGATTAGAATGCCCATTCAAATTAGGAGAAGCTTTAGCAGGAGGCTCCTAAAATTGAACATAGTTAAATAATCATTAAAAAATAATGAAACAAAAAAATGCATATTTGTACTGGTTTGTTAGAAGAATACCAAGCAATGAGAACCATAGACCACTCCTATTCATAGTTGATAAATTCTCACTCCTTCATAATCACTTTCAAAAGAGCTTGATGAATTAGAGTTGCTGTTGGGATTCACTTTCTTATCAGAAGAAACAATGATGTTTTTAGCACCAGTGTGGGATGGCTTAGTTTAAATTTCAAGCTTGACAATAGTATCCTATAGAAATGAATTCAAGGACAATTAATACACAATATCCTCATCCATCCTTACTTTATTGTATTAAGTAGAAATCAATGGAGTAAACGAAAAAAAATTTAGTTTTTTAACCCACTGATAGAAGCAGTAGAAGGAACTCTGACACCACTACAATTTGATTCAGTTTTGTGATACATTTTATAATATTATTACAAGTAATAATACCTGGGGTAAATCCACTTTTATTCATCATTCTGTGGAAATTAAATTCATGGTCTTCTTTTCCTTTTCTAAGAAAATATTGCTTGACATAGTCATATATGTTGATATCAGCACAACCTTGTCTTATTTTTTCCCTTCACATGTACAGAATAAAATTAATATGATTCGAATACAAATTTAAAGGTGTTTAAACTACATGAATAATTCATTTCCATAGTTTAAACTGGTTGTAGAGTTCATTATGCATACACGTTCATTTGAATAGAAATTTAAAGGTGTTTATTTTATTGTGCTATGAGTAGTTTGAATGTAATAATCATTGTATTTTAAACAATATACACACATATCTTACTAAATACAACAATAGACAGAAAACAACCATGATAATTCTTTGAAGACACATGTAAAAAACACACCTAAGTGAAACATGCCTTCAGGAAAGACAAGATCCATGGAATCCCATACCTACAACCCAGCTGCAAATAGCATCATGAAACCAAACACATTCAAATATCCAGTCATACATGAGCTTATAACATTTCCATGAACACTGAGTTTCATATCCAAAAAACACCAAACCCCCCCTGCACCCATCCCCCCTCCCCCCCCCCTGCACCCAACACTGAGCCCCACACCCTTGCACCCACCCCCACCCCCATGCACCCATCCCCCAGCCCCACCCCCCTGCACTCAGCCCCCCCTCCCCCCTGCACCCAGCCCCCCTCCCTGCACCCAGCCCCACCCCCTGCACCCAGCCCCCCCCCCTGCACCCAGCCCCACCCCCTAGCACCCAGCCCCCCTCCCCCCCTGCACCCAGCCCCACCCCCAGCACCCAACCCCCCTTCACCCAGCCCCACCCCCCAGCACACAGCCCCCCCCCCCCCGCACCCACCCCCCCCCCCCCCCCGCACCCAGCCCCACCCCCCAGCACCCCCCCCCCCCAAGCACCGAGCCCCACCCCCTGCACCCATCCCCACCCCCCACCCCCTGCACCCAGCCCCACCCCTTGCACCCATCCCCCCTCCCCCTACACCCTTATTAAAAAGCTACCTATAAACCCAAAAAATCTCTTGGATTTTCCATATATTTCAGGGACTTGGGATCTCAAAAAACCCAACCAGTTCAATCAATAGAACAACTTCAGATTTTACAAAATGAAAATTTTAGAAATAACAACTGAGGAATATATTTCTTTTTTACCTACATTAATTTATACTTTTCAATTCAATAATTTATGAAAAATAAAGTGATAATAAATGGAATCTAATCTCACTATATGGGATATCATTTAGAGCTAAGTATTCTATGATGGTAAGGGCATCACTTACCCATATTCATGACTAAGGATTCTAATGTTATCTTTATGTAAATGCATGCGAAAATTTATGCAGAACCTTTTAGAAGAAAACAAATTAACCATTCGCATCCATACAAAAATTCAATTCAAGTTCTTAAATTACATACATAAGTCTCCCTACTAAGTAAAAAAAATAAGGGGATTAATATCCCCCCATCACCAACATCCCCATCCCCATGTCCATGCCAATCATCATCAACATCATCATCATCAATAGCAACATCTTCAGCAGCCTCATCACCAACAGCAGTATCAGCAACATCCTCACCACCAACAACTCTATCTCCACTGCCTTCATTACCACTATGACCCTCATTGGAATCACCTGATACATCATTTAAAGAGATCATTGACACCATATATGATTCAAAAGTAGTAACAACATATGATGGAAGCGACTGACTCAAAACTACCATAGCTTTTATGAAATGTTCGGTCATCAGCTTACTTCTTTTACACTCCTCTAAAACTATTTTCTTTGCCTCAGCTGCTTCAGCATGAGTGATTTCCATCTCATAGGTCTAGGAGGATTGAGAGGAGCCTAATGACAACCAGTACTTATAGGGGACAATGTTTTTCCCTGGTCGACATCATACTCTACCCATGTGCTCCTCACCTAATACCTGACTTAAATGATCATGTGGCCCGAAGTTGTCATCTTCCTTACCATAAAGGTCCTCCAAGGCAGACTGTTAAAATTATAAACATACTAAATTATGAATTTCATATAAATATTTACAATATAAATAAAAAACCAAAAAAAATTATCTTGTGTATGTGCATTTAATGCACTTCCATCCTTTTTCTTTCTACTGGAGAAAAATAATTTGGCACGAGGTACAGGACCTTCGATGCCCAATTTAGCTTGCTACAAATGAGAAATGCACAAATCTAGATTAGTAACATATATGAGAAATGCACAAATATGATCTATGTCTATTCAATAATATTTTTAGTGGAACATCCTATATAACATCACAATACCCGATTAAAGTACCTGGTGCTTTTCATGATTAGACATTGTAGTGAACCCCAATGTGTGTAAATATGTCATTGAATCCTTATTCTTTATGTTTTTCTCTGAAACTTCCTAAAAAAATCCAATATAAGTAAAAAGAGATAAATTTTATATGTCAACCATTAAATATTGATATTACCTTAAACTTAGTAGTCTTCCAATGTGAAATCATTTTTTCATATTGACATTTTGGACAGTAGAGGAATATGGGTACCCCCTCTAAGTTGGTACCAACCCTTCTCTTCCAACCAACATACAACTCATGCTTTTATGAGCACCAAAACTTCCCAACATCCATCAACCATTCTGTCTTATCATCTTCTCCGTTGGGGAAGTTAAATCGAATCTGCAATGAACATGTTATTTCATTTAAATACACCAATAATATATATGTGAATTTATATAATTTTATTACCCATATTTTCTTCCATGATTTTTCCTTAATATCTTTATTGGTATGTCTCTATGACACTGGTTCCACCGCAATGATATCGTGATACTTGGACAAAGTGGCCATGAAACTTCTACACTACGTTGTAGTTGGACATACCATCTGATTTTGTCGATTGTAATCCACCATTAGTTGTTTCTGGTGATTCCAAACTTCCTTCATCTGAGTGTTTCCATGTCGCCTAGAAGAAGATCCCACTAAATAAGAAAAATAGTGGGGAAATAAGAATTAAGTCATGATAAAACATGACAAAAATAAAGTGATATAATTTGAAATAGTTATAATCAAAAAACCATCTGCAGATTTCTCAATAAACTGTGATGGATCTGTGGGCTGTCCTGACACAGCAGCCTCTGCAGAAAGTGTATTTTCTAGTGCATGCTCTGGGTGACCTTCATGCACTGGAGTGGAAGCTAATGGAATAGACTCATCAGATGCTGGCTGGATGGTAGGAATTTGAGGCGGTGTAGACACTGCAGCCTATGGGTAGTAGTATGGGGGATACATCATCAGATATGGATATGGTAAAGGTAGAAACATCTTTGGAGGTGGTGTAATCATGGATTGTGAATAATAGGGTAGCTGAGATGATGATGGAGGCATGGATAAAAACATCCCTGAAGACTCAAGAGGATGGAAAGGTGTGGTGGAAGGGGTGTCTGATGGTAGGTCTGTGTGGAAATGGGTATGATGGGTGCTCCGTCTAGGTCTAGGAGCATCCTCACTCATACCCATGCTAACCATATTATGAGTCAAATATGGTGGAACTTAATGTCCCTAAAAATTTGATAAAGAATATTAACATGAAATTATATGTAATGCAGAAAAAAACATTAAAATTATAATACTCACTAATGGAAGCGAAGGCAACGCACGCTCACACCCCGGTCGATCGGGATCAAATAGTCGCTTCCTTCGGCCTTCTGTAGTATTTGAAATAATCTACATAAAAAATATTATTTAATGAAACGACACCAGAAAATACAAAAAACAAACATTTCATTCCAAACTAAAACATAATTAAAGTAATTATAGTAATACTAACCTAAGAAACTCATGTAAATATAAACTGAATGAACAGTGAACATATATGGTTGATTCTAGACCACTACTTGAAGTTCAATATCAACTCTCACAATAGGACAATTTGATTCATCAAATGAAATATTTTGGCCAACACCAATGGGGATGTCAATGGTGGCAATTTCATCACCAGCATCATGAAAAATATGTTTGGGGATTAGGTCATTAATGACACCATAATCAGGTCTCAGATGATCTTTCACATAAAACATTTGTTTATCCATTGATGCAAAAATGTATGGTTCATCGGTATGCAGGCATCGACTCATATCAATAACTCTGAATCCACAGTCATCAATAAATGTACCATGACATCTCATTGAATCAAACCATTTACATTTCATCATAGTGAATCTACCTTGAGAGTAGTAATCCAATAACAATATTTTATCAACTAGCCCATAATAATACACATCTTTATATCGAGGTAGGCTATCTGATACACTCGCATAACAATATGTTGTAGCAGTTAAAATAACACCATCATGTTGAGTTCTCATTTTCACCGCTCGATCTGTTGTAACAAATTTATCCCCATTGATTATTAAAGATTTGCATTCAAGAACCAAAGAATTAGGAGAAAAATCCAAAGCTCTCAATTCTTGAGAAATGGAGTCAATAGGTACACTCAACGCCTGAAATATATATGAATAATACAATTAAATAGATATCTATTTTTTAAACTAATTAAAGTAATGGTAATACCTTTGATTTCAACCAAGAAGAAAACTCTAGGCTATGCAAAGCCTCTCTCCTTCTCAAAGACAATGATCGATGAACTCTACTTATAATTTGTTTATGTTACCTACATAAAATGATAATAAAAGTGTAAGGTATATGTGAAATTTCATAATATAAGATAACATATAAATATCCAAATTACTTACTTGATATAGTCATTGAACAAACCATAGTTAAACAAGATTGTGTGATGTGTCATCTCCCGCTCTTCAAGGCTCAATGCAGCCAATGTATAAGACCCAATGATTCCTCCTGTTTGGGGAAGAGATGGAAATGAGGGCTCAATTTTCCCATATTGTTCATCTTCATTTCTCATTGGCTGATTATGTCTTGTGGTGACATCAAACAAATACATTGAACAAAAATACATACATTCTTGATCCAGATAACCCCTCACAATCAAACCTTCAGGATAATTCTTGTTTCGAACATATGATTTCATTGTGCACATATTTCTTTCAATAGGATACATCCACCAAAAAGAAACTAGTCCCCCAAGAAGTGTTTCAGTTGTAATATGAACTGTTAAATGCAACATGTAGGTGAAAAAGAATGGAGGAAAAATCTTTTCCATCTCACATAAAATTAATGACACCTCCTACTGCATTTTTATCAAGAATTACTTGGATAACCTTTTAGCACAAAGGTCTCTAAAAAAATTTCACAAGAGAATCATTGTCACCCTTACATTATTGGATAGAAAATTCCAAATTTCTATTGGAATCAATTCATGAAGAAGGATGTGATAATCATGAGTTTTTAGAGATTTTAGTTTCACATATCTTCTGTTGACTCGTTTAGATATGTTGCTAGAATATCCATAGAGAACCTTGATATTCTCCAATACTTCCAGAAATTGATCTTTCTCTAACAGTGTCATCACATAAGAAACACAAGGAACTTTCCATTTGTTTTCACCGATACATACAGGATGCAGTTCTGGTCGAATACCCCAATCCAACAAGTCTCGACGAGATTGGAAGTCATATTTGGTCTTCCCCTTGATATTTAGAAGAATTTCAAGCAACATTTCACATATATTTTTTTCAATATGAATTATGTCTAAACAATTATGTAACAAATTGGTAGACCAATATGACAATTCAAAAAAAATACTTATCTTTTTTCAATTGTAAGTGGTTTCAGTGTCAACATTATTCCTCTTTTTAGATTTCAACTAACCTTTACCTAATGAAAAAATGAAATCTTTTAATTCATTACGCACATTTCTTTCTAACATACATTGAGGTGGTTGTTCAGTCTCAATGGTATTATCAAACCTCTGACGATTCGTCCTATATTGATGATCCATTTTCAAGAATCGTCTATGCCCTATGAAACTGAAAATATGATGATATTTAAGCCTTCTCGATCGTGTATTCTTCATAAAAATAGGACATAAGAGTTTTCCCTTCGTGCTCCACCCATACATCATTGCATAAGTAAGGAAATCATTTATGGTCTATAGAAGGATAACACGCATCTGAAATGTATTCTTTGAAGAATCATCTAATGTCCGCACACCGAAATACCAAATTTGTTTCAGCTCTCTTATTAAAGGCTGGAAGTAGACATCTATATCATTACTGGGATTAAAAGGTCCAGATATCATTATACTCAAGAAATTGAATGGTTTTTTCATACACATCCATGGAGGAAGATTATAAACATGAATAAAAACTGGCCATGTGCTGTGAGAAGTAAGCATCTGACCAAAAATATTAAAACCATCACAGGATAGAACCAACCTGACATTACAAACCTCAGCTGCAAAATCAGGATGTTGTGCATCAAATGTCTGTCATGCTAATCCATCTGTAGGATGAACCAACTCATCGTTACCTTTAATTCTCTCTGCATCATTCCATCACATATTGGATGATATTTATATAGACATTAATAGATTTTGAGTTCTGGGAATCAATGGAAAGTGTCACATGACTTTCTGTGCCACACGAGATGGTGTTCCATCTGCATTTGCCTTCCATAGAGATGTACCACATTCTTTACAGTCATTACGGTCCGTTGTTTCCTCCCAAAATAAACTGAAATCTTTCAGACAAGCATGAACTTTATTAGTATCAAATCCAAGCTTCTTAATTAACTTCCATGCATTGTAATGATTTGAGGGAATATCTACACCACTAGGAAGAAAGTCCTTCAAAAATGTAAGAATGTAATCAATAGCAGTATTATAAATTCTATACATGGTTTTCCCATGATATAACCTCATTAAAATTCCAACTTGGTCATTTTAGTGCATTCCTAATATACTGGAGTTCTGGCATCATCCAATAAATTTTTCACTCTCTCATCATCATATTCAGTATTTTCCACATGTGTATTGATATCATTATGTTCTTGCACTAGCATAATATCTCTCTTAGGATGATGGAAAAATGGAAACCGATCGAATATCAAATTCTCCATGTCACTTATTTCATTTTTTTCGTGGCCAGTAGAACATTGACTCGTCTCTCCATGGTGATACCAAACATAATAGTTTGTTTGAAATCCAAATTTCATTATATGGTAGCTAACTTCTTCCCAGATTAACCATGGTCTTCCAACACATTTATAGCATGGAAATTGTATACAACCTCCATCTGAATCATTGTCAAATGTAAAATCTAAAAAATTCTCCAAATTATTTTGAAACACGGTTGAAATCCTATCGGTACGATACATCCAACTTCTATTCATTATATAACAAGAAAAATAAAAGTTATATTCCAATCAACAATGTAAACCATAATTAAAAAAGGGATATGTACTATATAAAATAAAACTATTATAACATAAAAACTTAATAGTTAATTCACATTTTTATTGCAAGTGCCTTTATTTTTATAACCAATTTCAACCCTTTCAGTATCAAATATAAAATTATTACCTCTATCCTATGAAGGTATGATCAACAAGGTAAAACATAATGGTCCAATAAAGGTTTCATGTCTATGATAGAGTGGTATTTTTCATTATAGTTGAACTAAGGGAGAGATAAAAAAGTTTTTCCCCCCTTAGGTGTAACATAAAAAAATCAACTTTTAACATTAAAACACACCCTTAAACATGGGTTATTTCATTTAAAAATCAAGGGAGAGATAAAAACATTCAAAAATCATCAAAAATATTTTAAACGAGTCCCATATTCATGTAATTTAATATTTACCGTGGGTAAAATTTTAATTCAAAGAGGGAAAAAATTTAAATAAAACCACTTCATCTCTAAGAATTAATGAAAATCATTTAGATAATTTATATAAAACAATCATGGGTATAAAATATTTGTATGAATATACTAGAAGATGAATTTAATAAACTAAATCACTTCATGGATTTTTTTAATAAAATAATTACCTAGAAACACCTACTGTATACAAAGTGGAACAAGTCACAACAAGACTCTTAAAAAGGAAAAGGTCATTTTGGTAAAATAAATGAATTTAAAATCAATTGAAAAATAAAATACACGTTATTATATTAATATCGAACACTAAATTTTACACACACCGTGATTAGGGTTCTCATAAGAAATGGAAATGAGGGAAATTGAAGTGAAAAGACTAGGGGAATCTCCCTTGGGATTTAGGTAATGTCTTCTGTATCAAATGTCATCGATTACTATTTTTGATTCTTATAGTATACCCTCATTTAATTTTGAATGATTAGTTAAATGGATTAGACTTGATCTATTTGGTTGGAATACCTCCATCGTAAGTTATGGGTTATAATACTACCATTCTTCTAAATGACAATGTCTTTATCTATTCCTTAGAGTATATAATAAGATCCAAATTATATTTTGGATCAGTTCCATCTTTTCATCTATGGTCCAACTAAAAACCCTTAAATGTGTTTACTGTAGAATAATACTTTCCCTTAGAGAATATTTTAGGTTTAAGTTCTTTGTATGTTACTATCTTCAACAATTGGAGTTAGGTAAACTTATATATTATCCTACCTACATATTCTCCCTTCATTCTCAGTTTGGATTTGATCTTCTAAGGCCACTGAATCTTCCTTAAGAATGTCACTTAGAATAGGGTGTCTAGGCTCAAGGAATTCTTTATCCATCCCCTTAATGCTATTAAATGTTCCCATTAATATTATTACTATTGGTTTTGGAAAATATAATAATCCTTACACCTCCATAACTTCTACCCTTATTTATAAATTTTTTATCATTTAATGGTTTTTATATTCAAATTACATTTCTTCTTCAAATATGGATAATAAAAAAATACATATATTGAGGATATCACACCCCATAATGGTGGTGGGAATACAAAACCTATCTGGTCTATAGGTAGAGGATCTTATGCCCCAAACCCATGGGGTAAATTTCTAACCCTTCCTAGGAATGGTGAGAAGAAATTATTCCCTGGTGTAAATTTATCATCAAGGAGGGATTCTATTTACTAAGAATAATTAATAGATAAGTCTGTTTACTATAATGCTGATACGATCGATCATTCTAGATTCAACACATGCCACATATCTATCTTCATAGGTAGCTCCACCATCATGTCCAATGTGTAAGGTCACTTTTAAGGTACTGGTTATATGTAAAAATATAATCCTGAATAAAGATTATAGGTCACCATATAGTCTTGGTATAGGTATATGATGTGTTCCCAAGGTAAAAATCATATATCCCTTAAGAAATTGATAGCCCATGTACAAAACCCAAAAAGGGGAAGTAGAAATATGACTATAATATGTGTGGAGAGGTGAACATGGTGTGTAGGATCCATAGGGATAATTGGTAGGTTCTCCATCTTCACAGGACATGTTCTATCAAGGAAAAATGGAATGTGGTATTAAACCTCATGGTTTGTGAGGCTACTCGGGCTTCCTGGGTGTATATTCCCTACACACAAAAAAATATCTATATACAGGTAAAATATTGTATGATTTGACCACACAATGTGTGGCATTTAACATATCATAGAATCCCTAGATTTTGTACCTACCAAATTACATGATGTGTGTTATTTCGAACTATGCACCATGTAGTTGGGTTCTAAGATCTAAATATTACTCTAGTCCTCGATTCATTTATACTTCCTCTTATTTTTATTCATATATCACTTGAATTTCCTTTGGCCATGCTAAACATGATAATGCCACCTATGTAAAGTTTTTTCTATCCTTTGGTACCTGGATTGTTGATTCGTATCACAATCTTGCCGATGTGCATATTGTTATTCATGAAGAAACCCCAAATCCAGAATCCCCTCTCCCATTTTATCTTATCCTATAATCCATCCTCATGCTATAATCCTACATAGATAACACACAATGTAAATATATGGAACCTATTTTAATTGTGAAATAAAATCAATCTGTGATATTAGTTGAATCATTAGCTAAAATCAAAAGTTAGTGATGAAAATGTAAATAACGGTGGGAGAAATAGAAGAAACCACTAGAATGGAAATGATAATCCTGTATGATCAGGAATCATCTAAGTTCTCATACAATAAATAAACAAAGAAGTAATTTCTAGTCCCAATATCAGTTATCCTAATATCATAATTTCTACCAAATATCATAAGTTAAAAAGGCCATCTGCTACCTAAATATTGATTCAATTTAAATAAAATTATTCCATGTTCAAATCAAGAAAAAAATGGGGATAAATATATATATATAAATTCCCTACCATAATGGTGAAATGATGTTGATTTGATTCTACTACACAACCAAGGTAAATTTTATTGACATAACTAAAAAACTGATATTTCTTCCCGGATTTTTCATCACCACCAAAACCTATCTCCATCTTCTTCTACCTCTTATTCTAAGGTTCATGTGGTCATAGAACAACTAACCCTAGGTAGATTTCATAATATGGATTAAATAAATAAATTCATGGGTTTCTCAGTATAATAACCAATTAATTAAATAATTAAAATATTTAATTAATCATCTCATGACTGAAAACACCCAACAGTCCCAATTAAAATGAATCTTAAGACATGAATATGGTAAAATTCACATTTCAGATTCAATATCTATCTTTTTTTTGTCAATATGATACTCTATTTAAGATATATAATAAACTTTAAAAACATAGAATACATGGAATAAAAATAATATAGTATATTCTTATATTATTTTTGAAGATCCTTGACACTCTATTTTATATGAAAAAAGAAGACTTGGGGTAAACATCACAATATGGAACCAAAGAAACCTTCAAAAAAATTAGTGAAGTTGCATACTCTATGCCGACTGGTTTACACTACTTGCATAACTACCCCTATCTTAGAGTCTATTAGAATGGATTCCTATGAAGAGATGGGTCACTCTATAACAGTAATTATATAAACCCGTGAACAAATTCATACCCTATTTTTTGAATTACATGTAGACCCCCTCCCACTAAAAAGAGTGGTATCATTAATACTAGTAAAAACTCATTATAGAGGAGGCTAGTGAGATTATCTCTCCCCTCACCCCACCCCATAAGGGAGAACTACTACCAAAAGATCCTTCCCCTTGAGTGAGGAAAATTTTAAATAGGATTTCCTAAAGGATCCTCCATTACTCCATGCCATCATGGGATTCACAAAAAATATCGAATTTAATTTCTATATTAACTCCTACAATATATATGAAGGAGGATTAATATATCCCCCATCCCAAATAAGAATCCTAGACTCACTACACCATAATTAGTTGGTGAATTCTCTACAACACTAGTAAACAGATTCAATGAGGCTTCTTCCACCCCTTTCTCTCCTGCCAAAGCCACCACCCAACTCACGAAGCTATGGAAGAGCCTCCATCCTTAGCTCCAGAACAACAATAGATAATTCTAATTCAAGCATAGAATTAGTAATAAACTCTATAGGACCATCAAAATTCATCAAAAAATGGAAAGGAATTATATATCAAACCACTATATGAATTTTCAGACATCAATCCATGTGATTCTCCAAAAGGTCTAAGTGATGAAAATACATAGTATTACCTTCATAAACAATCTTAGGGATAAGACTAGTACCATAATCAAAACTAAACTAAATGAAATCTATAAGAGTTTGATATAGTCTTGATTAAATACATAATCTATCTTAAATGGGTTGCTTCCTTGTCATTTCCAGCTAATTAGCCTAAAAGAATACCTTGAATGCATCACCAAAATGATTAAGAACTCTGAAATTCTTTGAATATTTCTGAATTCAAGGGATATAAATAAAGAAAATTAAAAAGCAATATATTTCAATGCATGAATCACCAGATTCCAACACATCAAAAAATAATATAGAGGCTGAAAAGCATGAAATATATGAGACTAAACAACCAAAAATTCCTCTTCATCCACTCATATAATAGAAAAATAGTGGGGCATAATGCTCCCTAGCATCACCTTTTTACTCCAAACCTAACACTAGGTACACTTGTTGATAAAACACATATGTTGAAGTCTGTCATAATCTTTATATTGAAATCGGGATAAGTTTGAGATATGATATCTCAAAAAACCAACTCAATGGAAGAGATCTCAACCACTGAAAAAACATGGAGAAGAAATTTCATACCTAGATACTGAATCTGGGGGCAGGGAAGCGGAGGTCGGGACGGGACATTTCCAGAGCTGGGGTAAGTTGAGGCAGAGGCCAAGGCCGAAAGGAGAGGGATCTAAGAGGGGGGGCGTTGCTGGAACTGGGGGTAGGGAGGAAGAGGCTAGGACATTAAGGCTGAGGTGAAGGCTGGGAGGGAGGTCGGGAGTGGAGGCAGAGGCTGGGGAGGGGAGGAGATGGCTGGGACTCGGTGGTCGGATGGCCGGGAGATGTAGTTCGGTGAGGGGAGGAGAGGTTCGAGCGGTGGAGGTCGGATGTCTGGGAGGCGGTGGTCGGGGAGGGGAGGAGAGGGCCGGGAGTCGGGGAAGTGAGGAAGAAAAAGAGGGTTGGGAGTCAAGGAAGCGAGGAAGAAGAAGAGGGCGATGGAAGCGAGGGTAAGGGGGAGGAGGAGCCTGATGGAATCTAGGGAATTGGTTATAGGTTTCCAACGGTTTTATTAAAACTGTGGGAATAGATAATAAAAAAAGAGATATACCCACGTTTTTTCTAAACTGCGGGGATAGATGCGTGAGGAAAGATCTCATTTCCAGTAGTGGCAGTTTTAAGTGTGTAACTTGTATTGTTCTGGTTGGAAAACAAAATAATCCATTTCATTCCCAAATATTTGATATTTTAGTTTTATTTTTAAGTCTTTTTAACATATATATATATATATTAGAAATTGAATACATGATTTTTATATCCATTTTTAGTTCTATGTGTATCGTTTTAGAGTCTTAGAGGGTAACTGAGATCTTGGTTAAACCGCAACCAAAGAATTATACCAAAACCTAAAAATCATATAGGAAAAAAGGAACTTTCTAAGAGGTTTTGTATCCTAGTAATTATCTCCTTCTCATGAAAATATTAAAACTCGCTTCATTTTATAAAAATTATATGTTGTTTTATTTCTTTGTTTTACTTTAAATTGTTTTCAAAATACCCCTGCTTTTAGTTTTGTTTTATAAAACTTATTAAAAACTCACACTTTAAACCTCCAAATATCTTTAATATATGACCTATAGTCCTTTATATATTATAAATCATCTCTAAAACCAAATTAATTTGTCGTTTCATGAAAGTACATTCAAATTTTTTCATCATTTTTGGGGAGTTATACAGTTTAGAATGTGTATTTTTAATATGATCTTTGTGTATTGTGTAAATAAATGTTTTTTTATTCTAATAATTTTATATATCCATTGGTAATCTAATTTATTTTTTATGTAGGTCTTGTCCATGATGCATTTTTATTTGGGTGAACTACCTCCTTTAAAACCTAAATTGGAGAGGATTCTATGTCATCAACGCCGATATACACAAAGTGATCCTTTAAAGGACGAAATACAGCCCATCAAAATCCCTCTATATATTTAGTATTTGGAAACTTAATTCAAAATTGAAATTATATTATATAAAATGGTATAAAATAACTAAAATTAAAGGAACTAACTTCTCCATATATATTCATATTCAGCCTATATATATTCAATTACAAGGTGAAGCACTAAACTTCAAACTAAAATTTGATATAATTCATTTATTACCCAAATTATATGGACTTTCTATAAAATACACACATAAATACATTAAGGAATTCCATAATGTATGAATAACATTAAAACCTATAAATTTGGATAAAGATCTTGTAAAAATGAGGTCTTTTCCATTGAAAATGATCTATTATTCTATGTTAACTCCCTAATAGAGACTATACAGACATGAAATTCCTTTTTTGTGAAAAAATACTTCCTAACCTCCTAAAATTCAATAATAAGAAAATAAATATGTTTAATAAGATAATATAATGGGGAAAAAATACTTGAATATTGGTAATTATATAAAATATTTTATTCAAGTCTTCCACACCACCAAATAAGAGATAAAATTTTGATACAATATTTTTATGAAGTTTAATTCCTATTAATCATAATATGATTGATGTTTTATATAATTTGTTCCCTAGTGTACAATACTTTGATCTCTAAAATTAACCTCATTGAAAACATGGTGCATAATACTTAGAAGTTTGGTATGAGGAGTAGTGTACCTGTTAGAGGAATACATGAGGTGCAAATTTTGAATTTTGAGAATAAGGTGGACATGAAGTTTGAAGAGGTAAGTACCCTAATATAAGAAGTTTCTCTTTCCCAAGGGAAATAAAAACCTCCTCCTATAGTTAATTTTGGTATATGATCCTCTAAAATCCATTATTTTAACCAATTACACCAATTTAGAGATCCTTTCAAATAACCCCTTAAAAACTCTAACCCTAGTCTATAATACCTAATGAAACAAATGGAAATAAATAATATCTAATTAAAACAAACAACCCATGTTAATATATAAGACCTCAAAACATAATTAAGATAACTCATCAACTTGGTGGGTGAAATAAAAATAAAAGGGGTGGGTAAACTAATTTATAAAACTATAATCATACCAATCTAAATGATAAATGACAATTCCATTGCCCTTAAAAGTGGTATACAACATAAAATTCAGGTGATGGTTTCATTATATTCATCCACTCTTGAGTAAACCTCCATTCCAACAATCCCTATAGATCCAATAATGAAAATCCCTATCATGAGAGAAGTTTCACTAAAAGAAAGAGAGTGTATTTTAATGAGACACATAACTCAACCATTCCTCTTAAATTTCTGTATAGGTCAACCTACCCATAGAAACCAAAAGAAATATAACATCATAGGGAAATATTGAAAAAAAATTAAAAGGTGTAGGTTAATATTCCATTGATTTATGTTGTGAAGTAAATTCCTTAATATTCCAAATTCCTAAAGGAGATGTGTACACATCAAACGTGAATTTGAGGTAATGAAAAGATGATATTGGGTAGGAACATCTCAATATTTATAGAGACATCATTTCCCATCAAATGAACTAATCTTAGAATAGTCTCGATTCCATGTATCAAAGGATAATATTTCTTTTCTAATGACATGATTGATTTGGGTGACTCTATAAATGTGATGTCTCACTCCATTTTTTTCTCATTTTATATTGGTGAGATTAATCCTACTAGAATATATGTTCAACCAGAAAACTTGAGTACCTCACACCATACTAGTGTGTTAGAGGATGTTCTTCATAGGGTTAATAACTTAATTGTTCCTACTGATTTTTATATGATTAAAATGAAAGATGATATGGGGAATGGACATGAACTAATTATATTGGGGATACCTTTATTAAAACCTATTAAAACCATAATTAATGTATATAATGATATATTATCTATGGATTTTGGTGGTTAAATTTTCCACTTAAATATCCATGAATCCATGAATCACTCCCTCAAAAGAGCATTTATCTCCTTCATTTTATTTTACTAATGTACTCCCTTTACCCAAATAAAATTATATTATTTTCCTTGATACCTTATCTAATTTTCCATCATTGATAGTCATTCTAGGAAATTATTCATGTGTTCAATATTTTAATTTTCAAAAAAAAATCCATGCATGTTCATTAATAGATTATTTATTTTGCACCGAGGACATAATTACCATATGTGATTCTTCTCAACTTTTAAAATACTAATACTCATCTGAAGATGTTTCCATTGAGTAGTTATATGAGATCATGGACCTCTCTATTTCTCATTCCCTCACATAAATCCAAAATATCAAATAATTTGAACTAAAACCACATCCTCAAAATTTAAAATATTCATGATTTGAGAATGAAAATAAGTTTCACACTATCATTGCTAGTTCACTCCCTCTTGAGTATGAATTACAATTTCTTAAGATTTTTTGTAAGTATAAAAAATCATTAGGATAGACACTTGATAACATTAATGGTATTATACCATAAATTTTTATATATCATTTATTTCTAAATGATGAGTATAAAATAGTAAGGTAGGAACAATATTGACTGAACCCAACCCTCCTTGACATCGTTAAAAATGATGTGACCAAATTATTACCTCCTATAATTATTTACCTTATCTCGAATATCCAATGGGTCAGTTCAATGCATATAATTCCTAGGAAAATTATTCTAATGTCAACAAAAAAATTAAGATAATGAATTGGTACCAACCTGTATGCATAATAGTTGGTGTGTCTATATAAACTATCACCGACTAAACCAACACACTAGGAAATACCATTTCCCATTACCTTTCATTTACCAAATTCTAGTGATATTAGAAGAGAAGTAACATTACTATTTCTTATATGGGTATTCTGGAAATTTTCAAATCTATATTTCCTCTGGGGATCTAGACAATATAACCTTCACTTGACCATTTGGCACATTTTCATATAGGAGGATATCATTTGGTCTGTCTAATGTTCCAGGTACTTTCCAATGATGCATGGTTAATATTTTTTGTATTATCTAGATAATTTAATTGGAGTATTCTTGAATGATTTAAATGTATATGTTTCCTCATTTTATGAGTGTTTGGGTAGTATATGTGTTGTCCTTTATCATTATATTGAAAATAATATTGTATTAAGTTATGAGAAATTTCAGTTCATGTTATGACAAGGGATGTTAATTGGAAATTTCATTTATGGGGATGGTATACAAGTAGATAAATAAAAATTGTATTTCATTTCTTCCCTAACATTCTCCATAAATATGTGGTAAGTGTGGATTTTCATAGGTCACATGGAATGTTATCATCATTTAATTCATGAATTTAGAAATATTTCACTTTCCATCTCCCATTTAATAAAAAAATAAAAAGAATTTTTGTTTGATAAAAACTATTAGGATTATTTTAATAAATTGAAATTGAGTCTCACATCTCCCCTGGTAATCCAAACACATTTGTGAGATTTACCATTTTAACTCATGTGTGATGCTTCCAATTATGCAGTTGGGGTAGTCTTATGACAACATGTTAATAGAGCTCCATATGTCATTATATATGCCTCATACACACTAGACCATACCTAGTGAAATGAAACCACAATGTAAAAAGACTTTATTTCCACTAGTTCTGCCTTTGATAAATTCAGATCATATCTATTAGGGTCCAAAGTGATTATTTTTTTTGAATATGCATCCCTCTAGTATCTCCTTAAGAAACTAAAATCCAAACCATGTATCATTTATTGTATGGTCCTCCTTCAATAATTCAATTTAAAAATTATAGATAAAAATTAAGTAGAGAATGTGGTGGTTAGACATATCAATGGGATCTTTCCATCCTTGGGCATTGACTCATACACCTATATTTCCATAAATAACATGTTTTATGATGATCAATTGTATTGAGTGTAATATGTTATTACCTAGTTTTTTTACTAATTGAATTATTTGGTAGAATCTTTTATTCTAATTTACTTCAATAAAAACTAACATTAGAATCTTAAACATGTTTCTTGTTATTAATTTTGGGATAACCCCTGTAGTTGGCCCGCATGTGGTGATGAATTCCTAAGGTGTTATGTTCTTGATGGTGATTTTTGGTCTATCCTCGGGTTCTGGAAAACTCTTGAATGTGGGATCCACATTAGTCTCCAAAATACTTCTCATAAGGTACTTGATTCTGGGATAGTTTGACCAACATTATTTTGGGATGCCTATGATTTTTTTAAATATTCTCCTTATTTTCAATGGATATGTAATGTCTCTAAAAGAAATGAAGATTCATAACAACCATTTCTTTTTATGAATTTTTTTATTTCTAAGAATTTCAATTATGAGGATATTTCATAATTCATTTAAAAAATTGTAAATTCTTATGGAAATGGATATTATATCTAAATGGGTAAAATCATGATCCATAAGGACTTATGACTTAAAGATGGTTTTGGAAATTTTTAGAACCCATATCTTCTATAGGTTTAAATTGCATAGGTTCATTATTAGTGACCAAGGTTCTCATTTCTGCATATGTATAATGTAATCACTTTTTCATCAGTATGGGGTTTGAGTATAGAATTTTTATATCTTATGACCCTCAAACTAATGGAAAATCCATGGTGTCTAATAGATAAGTAAAATGAATTCTCTAAAAATTAATCCAAACCAAAAGAAAATATTGGAGTCTTACACTCAACAATGAATTGTGGGCTTTCTATACTACTTTAAAAACTCCCATCAGCATGTCACCTTATCATCATGGATTTGGAAAGAGTTTACACCTCTCTATTGATATAGATAATTAATCTTATTGGGATATTAAACAATTAAATTATAATTTTTTTTGTGTATGTGCTCAAAGGAAGTTACAGATTCATGAGATGGAAGAAATACATAGAGATTCATATGAGAACTTTTAGATTTATAAAGAATTAAACAAGGAATACCATGATCATATCATGCTTAATTTTTAGTTACACATTAGTTAGAAGTTACTCCTTTGTAATTAAAGGATAAAGTTTCACTTGAGTAAGCTTCGTTCCCACTGTTTTTTCCCATATACTAAAAATATTTTTTATCTTTTTGGGTTGTGCTGATTAAAAATGAAGAAACCTAATAGTCTTCACCATCAATGGGAAGTAGTTAAATCACTTCCATAAAACCCTTTTAGAGTCCCAAATGGAGGAAATCCACCATCATAAATCCATATGTTAGGGAAATCCACTAGGTTCTATCCTTCCTATATGCCTTCTCTTTATTTACTGTGAGGACACTATAAATTTTAGGTGTAGGGGTGGATACATTCCTGAGTATGTTAGGACTTTTATCATCTTTATTATTTTTCTTACTTTTTTCTTATTGCGTGTTATTTTTATGTTTTTTTTTTCAACTATTTTTTCTCTTCCACTTTTATGCAGTAATACTCATATTAAATTCCCACTTACTCATAAATTGTTTTGAAAATGTGTGATGAATTTACTAATTTTTTATTATTTTAACATTTAAAGAAAATTAATTTCACTGATGGCATGCTAGTTGAGAAATATTTAATATTAATGTGTTATTTTTTTTAATGGTTTTTTGAAGATATAAATGGTTGTATGTCTATTAAACCATTGAGATATTGTTACTTTTTAAGTAATTTTTTTATAATAAAATTATCTCATTTTATATCTCCACAACTCATTTCACTCAATCATAAAATATAAATATTTTATAGTTAATTGAAGGTATATATAATCTAGGTTAATGTTATTAAAATTTACATAATTATTTTTTCATATGTTTGTTCCTTATCTGATCAGTTTCAATACTATACTGGATTGACCTATGTGTGTGTACTTGTTATCAAACTTTTATACACCCTAAAAAACAAAAGAAAACAAAAAAAATAAATTATTAAGGGGATTAATTAAATTTAAAACATGTGGGGATATCTAATGTAGGATCTTAGTATCATATATCTCCTTGAATTTTATTCTGATACAATTTATGAGACACCCAAATCTATGCTTATTGAGATTGACTCCTTGGTGCGGTTCTTTTATTTCTCATATTTATATCATTAAACAAATTTCCTCAAAATGTTAAATATTCATTAAATATGTAATATCTTCATGCATAAATTTTTAAGATTTGATTTTTCCCAAGGGTGAAAATTTACAGGTGTGGGGGTGTGATTTCATCATGATGATCTATTTTATTCCACCATCATGTCGCTTTTTAAACTGATTTTTCATTATAAATTAAAAATTTAATAATAAATTAAACTTATCATTTGATTAAATTATATAATTTTAAATACTATTAGAAATTTAAATTTCACTAGTTTTAATATTTTCATCATAGGTGGAGGTGATTTATATAGGTCACGATGAATCTGAAGCAAAATGGGCCCAACTACATGGAAGCCTAAACACACATGTGAACTAATTTCTACATTTCACCAAATTTATATATCCAATTTTTATTAAATTTTATTTATAGGTACCTAATAGTGTGGGCTATAAATCTATAGAAAAACAATAATCATAGTTCATATATATGGTGTCCAGAATGATGTAATCTATCCACAAAACTGAAACTGATCAAAGTCAAGAGTAAGAATCAGTATTTGGACTGTATCTCCCATTATAGAATTATAATGGATTAAAATTTTACATTGAGATAATAAATAGGCCTACCAAAAAAATTAATTTTTTTAAAGTATAGATATTGTTATTTACTTTTCCAAATCTAATACACAAGTGGTATTGTGAAATCTGTGTGCAAAAACCACTACCTCCCATTCCCTATAAATCGGAATCTTGGGTGCCCCATTTTTAAGTTTAATTAAGGGGAGAAATTATATCATTTTTAATAAATTTAGGGGTTAACTTCATAATTCTAGACATTATGGAGTGTCGTATCCTTATAGGGAGTTCCAAAATGAACAAATAGGTACACTCGAGTCTCCACCTCTCGATAGTGAGATAAATAGTGGTTGATCATTACAATAGAGAGACACACTTAGATAGGGAATTATAGCACATAATTTTTTTATGGTTTTAGTGTATTTTTTGGTTTATAATAGATCATTTATATTTATATTTAATTTTTTCAATGATTTGATGCATTTTAATGAAACACTTTTTATTTCATTACCGATCAGTTTTCAATTTTAAGTGTTTGGTTGTGTTGTTCTAATTAGACAACACAAGAATCATTTTCCTTCCCAAAATTTGATATTTCAATGTTATTTATTTTTCCTTTTAACATTAATCTATTCTATAACTTTAATACATGATTATTATATCAAATTTTAGTTCTACATGTTTCATTTTAGAGGCTTTGAAGGTAACCCATATTTTAGTTAACCCTCAACCAATAATTATACCAAAACCTAAAAATAATATAAGAAAAAGGAACTTTCCCAGGGGTATAGAAACCTAGTAATAATATTATTCATATATAACTCTTTAAACTCACTTAATTTTATAAAAAAACATAATTTGTTTTCTTTATTTAATTTAACTATTTTCAAAATACCCCCTACTTTTAGTTTTTCATTATAAACTAATAAAAAATTCACACTTTAAACCTCTATGATCTTTGATAGATGTTACAGGGTCTTCCATATTCTATAAATCATCTCTAAAATCTAATTAATTTTACATTCTAGAATATTACATTTCAACATCAAGATCCCTTTTATTCTTGAAAAAATCTTCCAAGAACTTTTGGCGTGAGTGGATATGTATTTTAATTCACAAATTATTCTATTCTTCATCGGTTAGAAAACTTGTTTCTTTTTATCCACCAATTAGGTATAGATTACACTTATTTCATTTTATTTATATTAAAATTTAATCATCTCTTCCTTTTATAATGAAATATTTCTTCTTGAATTTAATTTCATTCCCCGAGTCGCATAATTGGCTTAAACTTAGAAAATTATGATCGAGGCCTTAAACCACCAAGAGATTCATGAAACTCAAGTATTTGACTCTAATTTATATTTTATAGAGCTAATTATTATCAAAAAAATTCATTTACAAATAAAATTACCCCTTATTTTTCATACTTGATCCCTTTGATAAGATTTTTGTTTCACGTCTTATGTGAGGTACATCCACTATCAAGGATCTTTTTTGAAAGTGGTTACACTAGAACCAACTTGAACATTAATTTTTGATTTCCATATCATTTATACATTGATTTTTTAATTATTTTATCTTATAATAATAGTTTTGATACTTCTTAATCCATTATTTTTATGGTAATGTACTTTGATTATTTATTATACCAATGGGTTTTGGCATTTCCCAACTATAATGAGAACCTTGAGATACTATGAAAGTAATATTAAACTTATTTCATATAGTTTATATATATCATACTGAAAGAGAACATATGATTTCTGAATATCATGTGTTTGGGGATTATAATCATTGAGACTTCTTCTCATGAAGTTCACACTTGGTGGTCTCAAGTAGAGGAGATCATGAGGACTGGCCCGCCAATAGTAACACCACATGCTTTAGGTGTCATTGGTTGTTCTTATCTATGATAATATGTATTGGTTTATAAACTTGATATCATTATCAACATAAACCATTTTATGGAATACTTTGATTCAAAATAAAAACTATGGAATTTATGACATGGTGAGGTATCTTGAGTTGGGTGCGTCATTAGTGGTATGGCATTGATTTAATGGTCAAGATATAATTTATCACTTCTGAAAGGAATATATATCTCAATCCCAATTGACCATGATGGTAGTACCTTATTAAACCCATATTAATGGTGGTTTAAGGTAAGTTTTTCTAATAATTTTAATGAATAGTAAAGTAAGAATGTATGATAACACGAAGTGCGCATCTTACTTTATGAGATATCACTAGACAAAGAGATTATATTACATAGAGTGTACTCATATTAAAGGTTATAATTGTTATTACTATACTTTATATTCATTAGGGACTTTATGGGTTACTATAATTCACTATTATTCTATGATTATCACTCGCTACTAATAATATAAGGGCCTAGAGGGTCGCACACTTAGTGTATTCAAAATTATTCACTATTCCTATGAATAGGAGGTTAGGACATTGTAGGACCCACCATGGGTCTAGGTGATATTTGAGTTTGAACGATCACCATTGAATAAATAAATTCATATTATTTGAGTTTAGAATAATTGGTATTGATATTATTTATTAAAATTATTCACAAGTTATATGGTCAATACATGGAAAATATTTAATCGATGATTATTATTTAAATATTCAAAGTTCATTTAATATTTGTTGGAATATTGAGTTGAGTTAATCACTCTATTTTATCATTTAATATTTTTATTATATATTTAAATTAAGTGATAAAAATATAAATGATGTGTATATCTTAGTCAAAAGGTCATAAGATGAAATTTATGGATTATTTAGTAGATAATATATATTTGGGGGTCGCGGAGCCATTTTCAGGTATTTTAACGTTGCTATATAAGTAGGAGGAAGATCTTATTCAATTTATTATTCATGAATTCTAATTTTAGAGATTCTCTATCATCTCTATATCATCCTAAAGAGAGATTAAGCTTGTTCCAAGGATTGATCCAAGTTTACTTTTTCAAATTGAAGGAATGACATAACGTCGATCATTAGAAGGTTGAAAGATTCATCAATAATCCATGATAACACCAAGAATTTAATTTTCAACACTCTAATAGGATCTCAATGCATCTATGTGGACAATATAGAGGGATCCAACATCAGTTTCTTTAGGAAATGGTTGATGGTGACGAGCGATACTCAATTGTGTTTTCAAATAAAATGAGGTATTTTTTTCAATTTAATTTCCATACTTAAATTAAATTACATGGGATAATTGAGTTATAAATGAGTAGTGATTCTACTGGTGATGACATCATGATTTCAATAATAGTATAAAATTGTAAATTTACAATATTTCAAGCTTCCATTGTGCACCCAGTGACTAAAAAATGACATTTGAGTGGCCGAATATTTGTTTAAGACTCTTAAAATTAAATTTTCGTTAAATTAGAATAGGGATTAATTACGGTCTCATCACCATATATGGGGATTCAATTCAACATCAGGTAGTAGAGATATGACCATCTTAAGATCGATATATGGATCTTTGAGCTTATTTATTAAGAAAAGAAAAGTTTTTAACCTGAAATGGGTGGCAGCGAATGTTTCTAAAAAATCCTAGTGTTCTATATGGGTTTAGGTGGGTGAAATAGTTTTTTCTAGGAAGAATTTTAATTCCAAGATTTTTTGGAATTCAAAAAAAACCTTTTTTTAATGCCTAAAATTAGGATTTGGAAAATAATTAAAAAAAGTAGGGACGGAACTGATCCATCACATTCAAAAAAAAATAAAAAAATTATAAAGTGGTGGTTGAAGATGCTATATGTAATATTCTTTTCCAACCAAGTGGGGATTATTTTTACTCAATTTCCCACTATAAACAAATGGAATATCCTATTTTCTAAAAAAATATTTTTTTGTAAGTTCATTGGAGCAATTTTGCTACCTCTCCTCCCCCTTTTCCATTATCCTCGCACAGTTGTGCTGGAGGCACCTACTTTCTGTTAACCTGATAGCCCATCAGGGTCATCATGACTTGTTTTGGGTCTCTCCTAGCCCAATCCGAGCCCAGAAACGGCTTGGAACCCCTTTTTAGGGGTTTCAGAACCACCCAAAGGCACAAAAATTATTTAAAAAAATAAAAATTAAGTTATTTTTTATGAAATGTGTTTAATTTTATTTTTTGGGGTTGTTCAACTTAAATTTTATGAATTATAAATTAATAAAAGTTATTTTAATTCATTTAAAATTCCCTCAAGTTAAATTTATCGCAAATTTAATTTTATTACACATTTATTTTCATGTAGACTGATTATAAGTGGTCTCTGACTAGTGTATGTCTAGATTTAATTTATTTATTTAATTATTTCATGAATTCGATGTTTGTATTGATTAATTAATTAATTAAGTGGTTTATGAATTGTATTCCTTCCTCATTATATGTATAAGTTTTTGTGTGTCCACAAGAGTTTTATTACATGTGTATTATGTATTCCCAATATTATCTTGCCTATGTGTGAGTATTTATGTACTATGATGAAGAAAAATGAAGATGTAGACCACATTGATGCTAAGTGAGTTTCCAAAAAATATGTAAATACGTTGAATGAGGGTGGGTGTTATGACATGAGTCAAACACGACATAATTAATTACCCCTAAGGTCACGGTTGATCAATTTATGCTCAATGTTTCAACTAGTAGTAAATAATCATGATCATTTGTTTATTTTATTAATTTATTCATAGATTTTTATTATTTTTTGAATGTGTATATATACACAATAACATGTAATAATAGTGAAACATGAATAGATAAAATGAACATGCACAGTGAATGTTTTGTTTTTTATTTATAGCATTGTAAATATGTGTGCATGGTCACATAGAACAATCAAGTGTAAATATAAATATATTATATTCACAAAGAAAAGGTAAAATTCTTCAACGATATATTAATAAATTAATACCTTCCATCACTTAAATTTGAACAAAATTGATTGTCTGGGGTGCTTTTTAACCCTAATTGATGGTTCCTTCTACTACTAAAGATTTATTATAAGAGATATGGATCGACTTAACTAAAAATAGCATTAAATAAGTAGTCATTATAGATTGGTGAAATTTTATAGGCAATAATTGAGAAATGCAAGGTAATTTTGATATAGGACAATCAAGTGTAAATATAAATATATTACATTCACTAAGAAAATTTAAAATCCTTCAAATATATATAAAGTCATTAATGCCTTCCATCACTTAAATTTGAACAAAAATGATTTTATGAGGTTTCCGCCAACCCTAATTGAGGGTTCCTCCTACTAACATAGAGTTAATATAAGAGATATGGATCTAATTAACTAAAATTAGCATTAAATAAGTATTCATTACAAGATTGATGTAATTTTATAGGAAAAAATTGAGCAATTAAAGGTAATACTTTATAGGAGATGATACTCCACTCAATAGTTCAAGGATCCATGAGTTAATGTGGTTGGATAGCCAAAAACCTACATTGAAGTTATCTGGGAAGTTTTGTAGCCATATCTTAGACTATGAGGAGAGTTTATAAGGATTATTTCCACTAGAATATTCAATTTATTGAGTATTCCGAAACTAGTAGTTGAGGGATACTAGGATTTGATAAAATAGTGGGATACATTTAAGATTCATAAATCATTAATGTCTATAATAATCTATAATCAAGATAAAATTACTAATCTCATAATTTTTTATTTTTTAGAATAATGGTAAATAATACCAAAATTCATTATGAACAATTTTATACAAAGAACATGTCCTAACCGAAATTAATTTCTAAGAGTGGTAAAGGTGATTGCATAAAGTATTATGATATAATAAATTTTGTGTTTCGGATTCCTAAATACCTATTTTGAAAAATCAAGAAGTGAGGTAAAAAGGAAGCTTATAGAATACACGAGTATGATTCATTTTATGTTTACATCATAATGTAATCATCAATGTTATATGTGTTTCAAAAACAACATCAGGACATGGATGGTTTCACATGTTGTCTCATCTATGAGAAGTATATGAGGATAAATTGAAGTGATAAATGAACATGATGATGATTATACTAAACATGTATA
This sequence comes from Viscum album, assembly GCA_963277665.1. NCBI lineage: Eukaryota > Viridiplantae > Streptophyta > Magnoliopsida > Santalales > Viscaceae > Viscum > Viscum album. Next base: position 391,448,929 of record OY728151.1, on the reverse strand, counting down.
AATTGAAAGATACATCATGATCATTCAATAAATATCATTATTATATCCTTATCGCCCAATAACTCTAGTTTCATTTAGGATTATAAAAAGAACAGTATGGAGATAACACTTCATTACCTTTTGGGTAAGGTTCTCCAAGTATATAAGAACTTAAAGAAATATTAATCTTTATTTATTATGGTGAATAAGTATAAATACAAGGTTAAAAGGCCAATTTAAAGTGTGACACCAAAGGTACCTTCACAGTGTCCTTCAAAGAATAGAGGAAAAGCGTTATACATAAGGATATTTTCTTCGCATGTCCCAAGATATGTCTATGGAAGATAAAATGAAACAAAATTGAATTTGAAACAATAATAGGCTTCTACTTAGTGTATATTCATCATAGTATATGATGTTTTTATTTTATGTTTGGGTTATTAGATACTGAATGTGCATCACATATTTGTATCCAAATACAATAACCAAGTAAGTATAGATTTATTACAAGAAGTAAAGTGAATTTTTTAAGAGGATGATAAAGGGTAATTTCTAAGTCAATGGTGTGAAATACACAAAATATAATTTCCGTGTTTATTGATTCAAATTGAAATTTTATTAAGTATTACCAATAAATTTATCTCCCTTTTCAATTGGATATAAAGAAACATTATTAAATTTTTGGAATGAATGTTTTTTTTTGGTGTTTCATACTCAAATAATATTTCAGTACTAATTTAATCATTGGAAATAATTGATGAATATAAAATGTAATAATTGAATACTTAGTTGTAAAAAGATAATTATTTTTCAAGTAAAACTAAAAGTAGTTTTCAGGAATATACTCAATACAGTATTTATAGTCTTTAGAGCTAAAAACCTAAGGTATTATTGACACATTCACTTATCTAGTTTTGTAAAAAAAAACCTTTATGAAAATAAATGTAATCCATAAATCTTTCAGAATTAGTTTAGCTTGAGATCATGAACTATTCCAAGGATAATCTAGAGGTAAATTTATATAATTTATAAGGTTCCTTAAAGAGTGTCAAGTAATTTAGATTTGAATTAGGAAACATGCATGGTGGGAAGATATTAGTTACTATGGGCCTATGAGTTGAAGAATATCTCATCCATCCATTCATAGATCATAACAAATATAGAGTGGATTTATTCCTAAACTTACATTTCATTATATACATCAAAGAAATGATGTTATTAATGAGGATTTATAATGATTCATACAAGAAAAATTTGATAATTAAAATGTATCATAGATAAATTTTTCAACATGCATTTCCTAATAAAAATCAGATTCATGATGTTAGTAAAAGGATAATAAATGATGGGGCTCATATTCATTTCAAAATCTTCCAGTATATTTTTGATATGTGCTTCAAAAAATGGTGGTATTTACCCATAACCATATACCAATTATAATGAAAATTGGATATCATATTATTTATAGTATGAAATAAATACATTATGCCATTATAACATTAGTTTATATTAAATGGGTTTGTTAAGGATAAGTTAATAAATAAACTTACATCAAGAAAACACTATGTGCATATAAGGTAATTATTCTAATGATTCTTAAGGATATTATAGTAATACATGAGATAGAAAGTTATAGTAAAGTTATAGACTATATTTCTATAAAAGGGTGCAAATATCTATTTGATATGGTGGGAGAAAGATTGAATTGGGTTAATTCAAGGCTGGATAAGCACAAATATTTTTCATAGTAATAAGTTACACAAGAGTTTATGGAAAAGTAATATTCTAGATACACATACTACATAGGAAGTTTAAAATCATAGTAGTGGTTTTATATTCACCATGGTGGGTGATATATTATTTGATAAGAATAATGGATCATATGAGAAATTAGTAAATGGAAATCATCTATGATTGATGAGTTCATTGAAATTCAATAATGGATTTGATGTACTAAATTTAAGGTTCTTTGTACTTTGAATGTTTTTCATCTTGATACAGCGGTGGGTATTCAAGAGAAATAATACATGTATGGTCAAGTTCAAACCAAAGAGGCATGAATAATATTTGAAATTTTTGAGTAGTACTTTCTAAGAATAGTATAAGAAAAAACCATTGCAATAACATCATTCTAAATACTATTGAATTTTACTTTTCATTTATACTTTATATTATCATTTTATTAAGCATTAGATTTCAAGTTCACTTTTCATGGAAGGTGTCTATGAAACACAACTAGAAAAAGAATATATGCAAGTTTTGGAGTTCCATTTATGTATAAATGCATACATTGTGATCATAGAATATTTATTTTTAATGAAATTGTGTTAGGTATCTAAAATTGGTTAGTGTGAGAACCACTATTATCAAATAAAATATGTTGATAAAATATGAAAAATATGTATTGGTCTTATAGTTAGTTGAGACTAGAATGAAAGTAAATCTCCAGAGATTGACTTAAATTCGTGATATAAGTTCTAGATAACAAGATATAATAAGGTAGATATAATGGTTTCTTAGACCAATTAAATGTATATATATTTAAAATCTATTCAAAAATAAAAGTTAGAGAAATTTGAGAGATATTTGTTACCAATGTCGCATAGCATAAATCTCTCTAAGAATACATGTATGAGACGTAAGAGAATATTATATTGGTGACTAGAATTTAATACACTTAGTGATGGATCTATCACATATGCCATACTATGCACTAGATATGATATTACCAATATATACTTTATGGTAGAAAAATATTAGTTAACTTCAGGAGAACTACACCTGAGGTAATAAAAACTATCCAATTGTACTTGAAAAAATATAAGGGATATATACCTGGTACACCGGCGAGCTCCCTAGAGCGATCTCCCCCTTTCGTTTTAGGGTCGCATCCCTCGATGTTCTCTCTAGATCGGATTCCCAGCTTCCATCTTCTTGCTTTCCTTTTCCTAGGGTTTCATTCCCTCACTCTTGATGGATTTTTTTTCTTTAGGGTTCATCCCCGGCTCCTTGTTTGGTTTTCCCTTTCACCTTTTCTTCCATGGGTTTCAGTTCTGGGTACGTTTATGGTTTCAATCCCATTTTATTCTTCATCCTTCTATTATGATTTTGAGTTGCGGATCTATTTTTGTTGGGATTTTTGGATGGCGTTGTGCGGGTGAAGGCTCGTTGATGATTTTTTTGGTGATTGTGTTTGTGATTTCTTGGCCGTTGTGTGGGTGATGTCTTGTTGCTTGGTCATGGTTTTCAGTGATGTTCTTGACTCCCTGTAGGCTGTTTTACCCTCTTACTCTGCCCTGGCTTCGTGTACGATCTCTCCTCCCCGGGTCGGTCTGGAAAGATAGTTTCCACAAGAGCTTTGGGAGGTGTTGTTCGATGGGATTTTAGAGTTCCAGCTTGATCCTCGCTCGACGAAATTGATGGTGTCCGGTGCTATTGTTTCTGGTGGTTACGACGGACTATGTCGGTCTCCGGCGACTGGTGATGTTTGGTTGGTGACGACGGCAGCAGTGTTGGTTTTCTGGGTGAAATTTGTGTTTTTGGTTTCTGTGGATTTTCTTTTCTTCTGGTTTCTGTGATGGATGGACGAAGACGACATGGTGAGGATGTTCGGCGGTGGTTCAATGGTTCTCGACGGTCTCCGGTGCTGGTTGGCGACGTCGATAGTGGTGAGTGAATGGTGACGGTGACTATTCCAGTGATGATGTTGGTTGCAGATGATAGAATTTTGACTGATGGCATGGTGATGATGTTCTACGGCTGCTTGGTTGGAAACTAGTGTAATGATCTAATCGTTTTGGGTTCTTTGTATCGTCGATTTCTTTTTGAATTTTGAATTTTGAATGGAGAATGTTTTTATTTTGTATCCTGCCTCTTACCTCTCTCCCTTAAAGAAACTACTTTGAAAATCAAATAAAAAGGTTGTATCGAGTATATATATAAATACCTAGTATGTTATGGCTTATGATGTTTCTAAAGAAGTAGTAAATAATACATAATAATTTTTTTTGGTTCTAAGAATCATACCCAAGGTACTTTACAATATGTCAAGATTTTGATAGTGGATAAAAGGTATATACTTGATGATATAATCTCTTGATGAGACTTGATTAAGGAGGTGAATTCATAGATTATAGAGTATCCACATGGAAGAAGTGTGGTAGACCTAATGACTAAATCCATAACTCAATAGAAGTATGATTTTATCATGTGAGGATAACAGGGATTGTTAGAAAGTTGGTTTTAGTGAAATTGGGAGTGTTGTGAAATTGGATTCCTTATACCCAACTTGAATATCACTTTTTTATTACCATTTCATGTATAAAATGATTCATGCATGGTTTTATCTTACCATAATAATGTTGATACTTATGAATCCACTATTTACATGGTAATTTATTTTGATTGTTTTTCATATCAATAGGTTATAGAAGTTCCCAAGTATAATGATAACCATGACATACTATGAAAGTGATCATAAAATTATGTCATATAGTCTAGATACGTCATACTAATATGACACATATGTTGTTTTACTATTAGTTGTTGGGGGATCATAATCATTAAGAATTTTCCTCATGAATTTCACACTTGGTGACCTTGAGTAGAATATATCATAAAGACTGACCCACCAATAGTAACACTACATGTTTCAGAAGTCATTGGTTCTTCCTATCTATAATCATGTGTATTGGTCTCTCAGATTGAGATCATTATCAATGTAAACCATTTTATCGCATACTTTGATTCAAGATTAAGACCATGGAATTTATTTCATGGTGAGGTAGCTTGTGTTGGGGGCATAATTACTGGTATGAAATTGGTTATGGTCAAGATAGAATTTTTCTCTTCTGAAAGGAAGAGATGTCTCAGGCCCAGTTAACCATGATGGTAGTACCTTTATTAAATCCATTGCAATGGTGGTTGAAGGTAAGCATGTCTAGTAAGGTAAATGAATAATAAATCAAGAAAGTATGATTTCACAAAGTGTACATCCTGCTTTATGAGATATCTCTAGATAAAGAGATTATATTACACACCATGTGTTCATAGGAAAGGTTGTAGAAGCTATTACTATACCTTATATCCTTAGGGGCCTTGATGGGTCACAAGACTCGACAAATGGTTCATGAGTATCACTCGCTACTATCGAGAAAAGGTCGTAGAGGGTTTCACACTTAGTATATTCAAATTTTTGGTATATTCTTATGATTTTGAGGTTAGGACATGGTGGGGACCACCACGAGGTCTAGGTGTTGTACCAGTTTGAAAAATCTCTATGAAACAAATAAATTCATATTATTAAAGTTTAGAATAATTGGTATTGGATTTGTTTATTGAAAATTTATACAATTAATATGTGGAAAATATATAATGAGTGAATATTATTTAGATATTCAAGGTTCATTTAATGTTTTTTGGAATAGCGAGTTGAGTTAATGATTCATTTTTATCATGTAATATTTTTATTATATATAAAAAGTAAGTGATAAAAATATAAATTATGTTTATGGATTGGTTAAAAGGTTATAAGATGTTATTTATGTCTTATTTAGTAGGTAATTTATATTTTGGGATCATAGAGCCATTTCTGAGTATTTTAACCTTGCTAAATAAGTAGAAGGAAGCTCATATTCAATGAACTATTCATCCATTCTAATTTTAGAGCTTATCTCTCACATCTAAAACATACTAGAGAGAGAATAATATCATTCCAAGGATTGATCCAAGTTCACCTTTTTAAATGTAAGTAATAGAAAAGTGGTGATCTTCGGGAGGTCAAAATATTCATCAATAATCTACACTAGCACCAAGAATCTAACATTTGATGCACTGGAAGGATTTCAAAGTCTGTGTGGACAACCTAAAGGGATCCAACATCAATTCATTTTATCAATTTTCATCATTAATGAGTGGTACTCAATCATTTCTTCAAACATGATCCACTCTCTAACCAAGAAACTTCTATCACATTAACCTCCTCCCCTTTTCATTTCTTGATCCATGTTCACTGCTCCACCTCCTTTAGTAGTGAGTGAGATTTCTCCACATATAACTCTATTGGAGCATCATAATATTATAAGTTTGTGAATTTATAATTGGTTTTAATACCATATGATATTTATTTCATCTATTGAGATCTCATTTTATGGATCTCCTTTGGTACATCACTTTTAACCCTTGATGAGTAGTTTTGTTAGTGGATTAAGTTGAACAACCCCATAGGGAAATCCATGCAGGCTATGGATTTAGTATAATAGACCATCCCTATCCTCATAAATGTGTTCTATAAAATAAAGGCCCAAAACCCACCCATACAGGACCCACGAACTTTCGGATCGGTGTACAGACCTAAAAAATTATATATATAAAAATTGATAAAAAACATAAAGAATAATTAAGAATTAAAATTTCATCCAAACATCAAATGGACTAAAAAATTCCATAATCCAACGTCTAAAGTACAAGAAAACTATCCATAAAAATATTCACTCATGCAACACCATAAAACAATGTTTTAATAAAGAGGTAAGATAATCTACCAAGACAATTACATCTAACACCTATATTCATGTCACATTATAGAAGCACCAAACAAAAAATTACCAAAGTGAAGTTCCCAACATCTCCCACCTTCCAATCCATTTCCATCTAACATAAGCTAGAAGTTAAAAAATCAAACCATAAGTGAAACTAATTGAAAATAGTGAAATATTACATTTATTTTAGAACTTGATGAAGGAGTGAAATGAATTCACCTCTTCAGTTAAAAAATGAATAAAATTGAATAAAATTTAACCATCAAATTAATATCCTACATAGAAATATAAAAAACCTACAATCTTATTTATATACCTTCTTATTATAAATTAGAAGGAAATATATAAAGGAATAATATTATTTAGTGAAAAAATAAACATGAAGTCAAAATGGGGATCATTCATCCTTAACATAGATTATTTTTGAGTTACAGTGAAGCTAAAATTTAATTAATTCCCATAAACTCAACAATTCACTAATGTTTTCATTTTTATGTCCATGTCATGATGTTAAAACATATTTTTTAAATTATTTTCATATTTTATTAAATTCAATGGATTCCAAGTGTGATTTTATTTTTTTTAAACATATCATCCTTGATACTTTTCATTTCCTGTTTTTTTGGATACCTAATGGATGGTAGTTTTCATCATTTATAATTTTTGTAGACCAATTTGTTCTAATTAAGTAAAGTTTAAATATTAAAAAATTTCTATCGATACAGAACATCATAATGAGAATTTTGGTTTGTTTCACAAGACAAGTTTCACCCAAAATCATCAAAATTTCAATAAAATATATCTCAGTATCCTTTATGCTTCGCGAGAAAAAATATAGGCTTATTGATGAAAGAGCTATGACGTTGAAACCATTGCCTAAGATTTATGTGTATATCTTCCATTATAATTTAAAATTATAAATTATTCTATTTTATGTTCAAATTTACTAATGTTTTCTCAAGAATATTATTTTTTATCATGTTTTAAATTAAAAATATATTAAACTTACTAAATTAAAAACTAAAAATTGACAAAATAAAAATTCAAATATATTCGAATCAATAAACTATGAAATAAAAAAATACTTAATGTAAAGACCCGGAAATTTCAAGGAAAAATTTTTTTTTTCATAATTTTCTTTGGAATTTTACAAGAACGCAGTTTTTGACGGAGCCTGATTCCGAGACCCGGTGTGCCCGGAATCAATTTCTGAAGTTTAGCTCAGGTATGTTCAGTGAACGAACGATCAGGTTTTTCTAACTTTTGAACCGGTGCTCGAAATCGAATTTTGAGGGCACCGATGGATTCGCAGCGCCGGTAATTGCTTAAGAAGATCTTTTTTGGAGTTGCGTTTTCATGGGAGGAGTTGTTAAAAATTTGTGGAAGATAAAATAAAAATTGAGTTACAATTTTTATTTCTTTAAAGTAGGTATATCCTTTGAGTGGAAGTTAGGGAACTACCCATGAGAGGTTAAGAGGGTGGTGGGGCCCACACGAGACCCTAACCCCCCTTGATCTTCCCATAACCCCCTTGACCTCCCATAACTCACCTCCCACTTTAATATTGTAACTCCACTTTAACTTAAGTGACTCCTCTCCTCCTCACCTCCCGCATTAATTCATGCCACCTAAACATTAATTAATTTGACAAATCAAGATCAATTAATTAAGTGTGTTGGTTTTGAATTTTGTAATTTTGAATTCATAGCATGGGTAAATAAAATAAGGTGGAGCCTTATTTTATTTTGGTTAGAAATGTTGTGTTAAGAGAAAAGGGAAGAGAGCATTTGAGTTTTGAAGAACTTCCTCCTCCGAAGAAGAACGCTTCATCTCCTTTTTTGAAGAACGTGAAGAACACCGAAGCTTCGATGAAAAACTTTGTCTCATCTTGCACCTTGTCTCCACGTATAAGGAAGAGAGACACCGCATTCTTCATCGGGCGATCACCGATGACGTGACTTCTCCTCTTCTTCCTCCTCGTCAAGGGAGGAGACACCACCGCGGGGAACATCGCCATTGATGACGACTCACCCTCCGACGTCAACGGAATCGGCACCGATCTTCCGTGACGTCCGATCACCGCGATGCTTGCCTCTTCCGCGGCTCGACGACGTGTGACGTCTTTGAAAGTAGGGGTTTGGTTTTCATGTCGTGAATAATGTTATACGTTCTTCGATATCAACGTCCAACTATTATCAAAATAACGGAGGAGGTCGGACCGCACAAACATGGCCGAACCTCCTCCCCTTTTATTTTGTTGGTTACCTACATGGATTGAAATGGAAGCGACGCAGTGCCATCGCACCATGCGGGAATTTAGAGAATCACTACGAAGAAGCGTGGCGCCGTCGCGCCGCGCCTTTGAGGTCGAACGAATCCGCGGTCGAAGTCGGGTCGCGGCGAAGGGGCGTGGCGCCGTCGCGTCGCACCGGAAAACCACGAAGATGGCGCGTTTTGAACGTTGAGTGCGGATCAACGGGTGACGAAGAATCGGGCCAAAATAGCGTTTGAATTCCTTCGCAGTAAATATCGGCTCCCAGGAGGACTGTTGGCGAAGGCGGCAGGTGAAACGGACCACCGGAGCGCGTCTGGTGGTCCGCAAAAGGCGGCGGCGGCGCGCCACGCCGGCGTGGCGGCGCAGGCGACCGGCGGCGGTGGCATGCCGCCGGAGCAAACCATCGCGGCTGAGCTGCGGTGGTGGGACGTGAATGGGAACGTCCGGGCCGTTCCGGGTTTGAGGCGGCGCGGCTTTAAGTCGCGCCAGGTTGACAACCGGGGGGGTTTGTAACCCCCCGCACCCGTCACGCCGCGCCAGCGCGAGGCCAACCGGCTGCCCAGGCCGGGCCGGGCTGGGCCGCGTATAACTGGGCCGGACCCGGACCCGGTTTGGGTCGACCCGGTTCGGCCGACCCAGGGGGGGTTGGGCAGGGCCGGGCCGGGCCCAGACCCCCATTTTCAGACCTCTTCGGTCTTTCGCCCATAACTTGGGCTACGGACCTCCGATCGACGCACTGTCAGTTGCGATGCGATCCTTGGATCGAGACGGTCGTTTAAGTATGTTACACTCAAGGTTTCAGAGAACTTTGGGTTCAGCCGGGATGGTTCGGATACGAAACCAACCGGGCCCTCAGAGCGGAAATGCTTATATCTTGAGTTCCGGACGTCCGATTGACGTGTCGTCGACTTTGTTGGTTTCCTCTTGATGAGACGGAACTTTTGTCTTACTCTTCTCGAGGTTTGGACGCCATCGGAGTGCGGTTGGGTTGGTTCACTCACGAAACCAACCGGGCCCCTGGAACGAAAAATACAATAACTCACAGACCAGGCGTCTGATTGACGCGCCGTCTGTCTCGTTGAATTCCTCTTGATGAGACGGAACTTTTGGCATACTTCACCTAAGTTTTGGATGCAGTTGGAGTATGGACGGGTTGGATTGTACCTGAAATCCAACCGGGCCCCTGGAACGGAAAAGCTGATATCTTTCAGACCGGACGTCCGTTTGACGAACCGTCAGCGGCGTTGGTGATCACGTTGAGAAACGGTCCCTATGGGTATACTCTATGAGAGTTCAGGGTACAGTTGAGATACGGCCGGGTTGGTTCACACATGAAACCAACCGGGACCCTGAGACAAAAAGGCTAATAACTCACAGACCAGGCGTCCGATTGACGTGCCGTCTGTTGCGTTGAGACCCCTATGACGAGGCGGTCCTTTGAGATACTACTTCGTGGGAATTTTGATACTTGGAGTATCGACCTGTAGCTCGTGGAGCGGACCCTCCCGGAGACGAGCATACAGAGTACGGAGACCGTGTAGCTGGCTGTGACCGATGACTGCTTGTCCGATTCGATTAGGAGTGAATAGAATAGCCCAGTGGGGAGCACTACTTTGTGAGGTGGCAGACCCATGGCGGAGGAGCACTACTGTGTGAGGTGGCAGACCCGCGGTACTTGACAGGAGGAGTACATATGTAGGCTATGAGGGGGAGCACTAATGTGTGAGGTGGCAGACCCATGGCGGAGGAGCACTACTGTGTGAGGTGGCAGACCCGCGGTACTCGACAGGAGGAGTACCTCAGCAGTCTTAGGTTAGTGAGCAGTACCTCGGAGTCGTGACAGGACCACTGTACACTCCAGAGATGGGGCTCTTCAGCAGTTACGGTTTCGATAATGAAAAATCCTAGTTTGAGCTGAGTCTATGACCTTTGTTTTTACCTCATGATTGAGAAGGGTCACTTGATAACTTAGGTATATGTATGGGCATATACCTGGGTAGTGGTTATCCGATGATTTCATAATCTTGTGTTTCCTCATGTTTGAGATGGGTTACTTGATAAACTTAGGTATATGTATGGGATATACCTAAGTAGAGGTTATCTGTTGAGATCTTCTTTGTGGTTATCCTTGTTGGTTTTAGTGAGACCTTGAGGGTCTCGGGGTCCCTACTGAGTATCGTTATACTCACCCCTACACGGGCTATGCTCGCACCTCGTTGTGTTGGTTGCAGACGACGGGCAGTGTTGAAGGAGGTCGAGTGTTCGAGGACTGGACAGTACCCGGAGGTGGACCACCCGACGAGTCAGTATCCAGAGGTGGAATTCATGGCGAGACGACACTCGGAGGGGGTTGACGGGCGAGAGAATTGAGGAGCTGCACTATCTGTACCTACCCTTCAGGTAGGATCCGAGGAGGACGACCCAGGAGTTGCTTCCTTTCTTCCAGCTGTTTGTCTTTTTTTGTTGTACTTTTGTTCAGTTGTAGCTGTATTTCCAGTTGGGTTTGTATTCTGGCCCATTTACTTTTTAGCACTTTCTTTGTACTTAGTGTTTTACTTCCGCTTGTACTCTGTGGTGTTTTGTTACTTTTATAAAGGCAATGTCTTCCCAGTTATCGGGATTTACGCCTTTAGTGCTAGTCGCCAGCCCCTGGCCTATGGAAGGCGGGCTTGGGGTAGTCACAGCACGGGCCCCGAGGATGGGTCGTGACACTTAAATTTGATATATTCCATATCATAATATCCCCCATGTATAACTATACAATTAAAATATTCTTTGTACACATCATCGTCCTAAATATCATGAGAGTCATCTTTATCTACTGTAAAAAAATACGTTTATAAGTAACTATAAAAATAAAAGAAAAATATAATTGATATATTAAAATTCAAAAATTATGGAATATATATAGATTTTTCTAATGACCAAAATCCATTTAACCAAATTCTATTACATATGATATCTTGAAGATGATTATCACACATTGAAGACCAATACTTGTTAAAAATAAAACCTCCAATACTAAAATAAGATTCAGAAGAAACTATTGTAACTGTAATGATTAAAATATCACACACCATATTTATAAGATCTCCAAATAAATACTTGTGATATATCCAGTATTAAAGTATGTCTAGATCCTTAAAATGGTTCAATTGTAATTTTGACTCGTCTAAATAAAGGTCTAAATGAGACTTTCCAATTTTTGTTTCATGTTGTCTCTCATATTATAGATATTTAAATATCAATAAAATAATTCATATGATTAAAAATAAATAAATTTAAAAAAAATTAAGAATATAATTTAAGTAATACTTACATCAAAGAAATATAGGCCAATTAAAAATCCTCCCTTGGCATGTTTAGATGAAGATGATGATTCTTGAACTTGAAATATATCACTTGCTTCATTGTTAGAATAATTTATTTCATAATTTTTATACAACTTATACAACCACTTATTCACATTTTCAACCTTTTCTTGACAAGTAAAAGTATTAAGTCTTTAATAACAAAACTTCAACAAATAAATCTTTATTCTTGGATTGAGAACTAATCCAAGAGTAATAACAACACTATATGTTGTCCAATACTTGTCAAATTTATTTTTAATTATATAATATATATCTTTAACAAGATCATCTTCACTTTTCATGTTTTGTCTCAGTAAACTTTCAATTTTAAACACTTGTATGAATTAAAAATTTGATGTTGGATAAAATGATCTTGATATCAAATTAGTTATCACATAAAACAAATATAAAAAATTACATATAATTGACACCCTTTTCCACTCTTATTTTAATGGTCCATATTTATATTTAAAATTACTCAAAGAAAGATCATAAAAAACTTGTTTATGCTTGATAACACTTTCAAGCATAATAAAATTTGAATTCCATCTAGTTGAAATGTCAAGACACAATCCAACTTTAGAATCAACACCACCAATATGCTTAATAGACACTTAAAAAACTTCCATCCTATATTTTTAAGATTTAACATATTTTACACTTTTTAAAATTTTAAAGAGTGTGTCATTGGATATTTTTAAACCTTATTAAACTATAAGATTTAACATGTGAGCACAACATCTCACATGGAAAAAATTTCCATCACATAATAGACTATTTCTATTATGAAAAGAGTGTTTCAAAAATTCATGCATGTTATCATTAGTTCATGCATTAGCTAAGGTAGGTGAGAAATTTTTGTGTCAATTCTCCAATCTTTGAAAGCAATAAAAACTTTCTTTGACAATTCAAGTCCTTTATGGGGAATATCTATTTTATAGATACATAATAACTTTCGATTAAACTTGCAATTATTATCAATAAAGTGAGGATTCAAACATATATATCCTTCACTATTTCAAGAAATACAACAATAGGATATTAAGAATATTCTTCCAAGATTGGAATCCATTATTTATTCCAATATTTCCTTTTGATTAGAATAATATTTCATATAATCACATTTTGTAGTGCCTCAACTATATATCTTGATATAAAATTTAAGAAACTTCATAAGTTTTCTGATTCTATTATACTCAAAAAAGAATAAAACAAGATATCATACTCTATGATACACATAGAGAGGAATTATCAAATCATTTTTTCATTAGTTTTTCTAGATTCCAACCTCCCTTCATCATCAATAATAATTTTAGACACATCACCATAACATTTTTCCTTCTTACAACTAATAAAATAGAGATATAATGTTAAGGTACTATATTTTTTCCCAAAAAAATAATTTTCCATGTAATTTACATTTGGCATAGAATTTTTCATTTTTTTCACCAATTACAAACATCTGATGTGGTTTGTCTAGTACTCTTGAGGTCTAAATTAATATCTCCTTCTATCCCACCAATTCTAATAACCTGATTTTGTTACTTAACATTATTTTCCATTTTTGTTTCTTGTGATAGAATATCATTATAATTAACTATAATTTCATCTGAAATATCATAATTCATACTATAAAAATAAAAAAAATACAAATATTATATTATAATGTGTTATTTATTCAATTTAAATGCATACATTAAATTAATATTCATTTTTAGAATATAAAATAGCATATATTGAAACTCTTTTATGATATTTGAACTATGATAAAAAAAAATCTACAATAATTACCTTATTAAAGCATGAATAAAAGTTATAGGCCAAAATTCTTAAGGTAGTTGGAAATGGGGAGAGAAAAATATGAGATAATTATATACTTTCCTGGTTTAGGGAGGGTTTGTGAAGAAAATTCCATATGGTTAAGAAAATAGGGGTTGTTGTATTGAATCCTATGGTGTAGGGGAGATGGGATAACAATACATTGTTAAAAGGGGTGAGTGGGGCTAGTAGAGAACTATTTATGTCTATAGTATAGAGGGACAACTGTCTTTTGTAGCAATTGAGAGAGGGGGGGACATGATATGGGAGAGGAAATAGGGATTTGGGATTTAGGGGGATTCTCTTTTGGAGAGAGAGGGATGCGATACAGGATGGGAATGGGGATTTATAAAGATGGATCTGATTTGCTGAGAGTGATGGATGTGGAGGGAAAGGGATTTGGGGGGACTTTATTTAGGGATAGGGAGGGATTTGAGAGTTATGGGGAGAGAGAGATAATTAGATTAATTGAAAAAAATTATTTTATAATATGGGTGGTGGTGAGATAAAATAGATAGATATATTTATTTTATTTTTTATATTTATTTTATTGAAAAATAAAACATTTATGGTCTTAACAGGACCCATGAATACCCAACTGGTTTATCTGCATGGTCTATGGGTTTCACAAACTAGGTGATTTGCAGTCCAGATTTATGCAGACTTGAATATTCAAAGCCCTAACCCACAAAAATCCATGATCTAAAGGATCAACCCATGAGCTTTATATTTTTTTATAGCTCTATTGATGAGTAATTCATAGTTTTTTTTTCATAACCTTCACACAAAAATTAATATTCATTAAAAAAATACCGAGTATAGGGATTTATCATCATCTATTTTTATTACTCTTGAGCCTTTAAATGCCTTTTAGTTATGGAAAAATCATATTTTATATGACCCATTTTTTCAAAAAAATAAAACTAGATTCATGTTGTATTATTAAATGTCTTTTATTTTCCACTTATCAACTTTGGGGTATTTTTTGAGTCACACAAATCAACCTTCTTCTATGGTGTGGTTGATTATGGTTTCCCATAAACCACCACTAGTTTTTCTTATGATAAATCCTTTAATATATTTTATTTTATTTTTTAAGTACTATACTTGTGGATAATTTTTTGACTTCTCTATTGACTCCTCATGTTCCTACATTTCTTCTTTAATAGCCCATACACTAACTTCCCAATGTCATATAAAAACCTAGAAGTATTTCTTCATCATCAATATTTCATCACATCTTCATGACTTTGATTTTGAGATCCTATATTATTTTAACATGATATTTCATAAAATCAATTAGAACATCAATAATCTAGGACAACTCTTCAATTTTAATATTGATCTCAATTTCCTACTCCAAGTTTCTAAGTCTTCTATATTTGATTCATTTAGTTTCAACCTTCAACTTTGATTTTTCTTCTTCTTTATATTGCATGTATAATTTAGAATCACAAACCACTCTATTTTATTTCTTTGTATTGGACCTCCAAATATCAATCAATTCAAGAGTAACTTCTAGTTCAACTTTTATGTCAATTATTCCCTCAATTTTATCTCTTTCGTCATTTCTAACCTTCAATTGTGATCTTTTTATGAAATCCAAAATTACTTCTTTATTGAGATCCTTACAATCCTAAATTTCCTCTACTTTCATTTCTTCAAATCTTACATATTCTTATGAAATAAATTTCTTCTTTATAAAGATATATTTCAATTAAATATTATTTTATTTCATAAACTTTAATGGTTTCTTTATTGGTTTTTTATATTCATCATTATCTCAAAATTTTCTTGGATGCCTTACAATGAGTTCCCAACTCTCTTGCACCAAAATCAAGCAAGTGGAATAATATATTTAAATTTTTCTTTTCCCCTTAAAGATTTGAGTAAAGGAATGAAACCACCTATTAAACTTATTTATCATCCTCCAATATAATTTTCTTCATTTCCTTGAATGCCACTTCTTCGGATTTATCATTTTTTAAGGAATAATTTTCATTATTCCTTATCTTTTATGAAATGATATTCCTATAAATCTTATCCAACATACCTATATTTTTTTATTTTTCATCAATCATTGAGTCCATCATGTTGAAATTCAGTGGTAATTTTCTTGGGATCCTCTTCACAATTTTTAAATCATTGATGGTTTATCTAATTCCATGAATTTCTTCCATAATAATGTCCATGTAATTAAAGAATCATCAATAGGACCATTTAAGTACATCCTAAAATAATCATACTTATTCTATAAAACCTTCAATTTGGATTCCCATACATTAGAAACATCTTCATAAATATTAAGAAGTTTTCCCCACATGGATTGTAATGATTTACACATCATCACTATCATGTATATTGTGTTGGAAAAATATCCTCCAAATGCATTGACACCTTTGGCATCAGCATCAATCTCCCTTAGGTTTTTATCTAACAATTCCTTACTTTCCATATTGATATAGATCCCATGTATATAGGATGTATAAATGTACATTACCAAAGAAAGTAAATAGTGTGGCATCTAATTCTTCCATAATTGGAAATTATTTCCCTTATGTTTAATGATTATTTCCATTGATTTAGAGAGAAATAAATCCATCAAGAAACTTTGTCTTTGATACCAATTTTTGGTCCCAAGTAAGGTAAATACCCTTATAGTGGGGTGAATTAGGGTATGTCAATCCATTTCAATAACCATTTCTAACAATCTTGTTCCACTGTTAGTACGAACACCACTCTCACTCACCAAATATATTAAATTATAAAAAAAAGGGACATGGGAAAATTTACTTCATTCACCCAAACTGGGTTAATCCAAGTATCATACAATGATGATGTGTTGATTTACTAGAATCACAAAGCACACCACTTGTTTTTTACACTTTTAAGTGGATTCACAAACCCTTAAGGTTTATAACCTTCACAATACTAAGAACTCACTTCTCTTAATCACTCGTAAGTCTCACTGCTCCTCTAATTTTTATTTTCTTAGTTTCTAGGATCCAAGAATGTGATTACACCAACAATCATGTATCAATTAGCTCCAATTTTATCCACTTTATGAACTCTATGAAATTCCAGTGAAATATAACTCCCTTCTCTTTTATCTTTGAATTTGCAACACTAGACTAGAATTGCTCTTTGGATCACTTCTAGTTATTTATGATCCTATTGAATTTTCTTTCTTCATAAATATATCATCAATACCTTTTAGACACCTTTCCTTCCCATTTTTTTATTCATAATTATTGTCTATAGTTTTTTTTAATCATCTTCTAATCAGGTTGGGTCAACTATCTAAATTTCACACAATACCTACTCATTTTAAACTCCTAATGAAATCTCACACAATTTTTGAAAATTACTAGATCTATAAAATCTACACAATATATTATATTTAATACCTTCAAAAATCATGGCATAATCTCCAACTCTTATTGATTCTAAAATCTATTGTGGTATGATAATAACCATGATGGACCACATTATCAATTGTAATATATGATTGATAATGTATATCATAATCTATGACTAGCTGATGAGGTGACCCTTACATATAATCCTTTATCATATAAATAGTCATTAACTATCATCCCTTTATCATAAAAATTACCATTATGTATTACTCTTTTTTATAGAAATGACCCTTATGTACCATCCCTTATCATGGAAATGACCCTTATATATCATCCCTTTATCACAGAAATAAATCTTACATATCACCCTTTTCATGGAAATAACCCTTACTTATCACATGGAAGTTCAACACTTTTCCATTTTTTAGTATGCACAACCATTTCATATTAGATTGATTACCTTTACAAATTCTAGTTCATTCCAATAATTTTCCATTTTTCAGTCTAAACAAATTTTACATATCACTATGAAGCTCAACAATTTTTCATTTTTCTAGTCTAAATGACCCTCATGTATCAAATTTTCTATCAAGGTACCTTTAATTGTTCCATTTAATGTTTTCCCTATTCAAAATTTCAATATATGGATACCTTCATGTATTGTCCTGGTTACTTTTATATATCAAGACTTTTCCAAATTCTTATAGGTGGTTACCTTCACATATCATCCTAGTTACCTTTACGTATTAATCTTCTCTATTTTTTTAGCCATTATTTTAGAGTAATTTTACATATTATCCTAGATTGCTTTTATATATCACTTAAACTACCATTAAATATTCCAATTATTGTTTTTCCTTTACCAAATTCTAGAATTGGGTAACTTTCACATATGGGACTTTACTTTTTTCTAACCCAATTTATTTGGCACCAAGGAAGCCCCTATGTATTAGGTTCGTATCACCCTTACATATGGTACTTTACCACTTATCCAAAATCTTAAAATTCAAAATCTTTAGACTATAATTCATATCATTCATCTTCAACCTTCATGTTACAAGTTCTTCATGACTTTTTAAGATTATTTGGATGTTCCTTCAATAGGCTTGTCAATAAACACAACCCAAAAAACTCCACGGGGGTTTTTTTCTTAAAATCCTTCAATTGTTGTTTTATCCACAAAATTTGGTTACATTACTTTATGGATGAAATATAATCCAATTTACTCATGCTAAGTGAAGTAATTTTCTATTTATTTTTAAGATAGCAATGCACTTTCTCCTAAAAATAATGCTTCTCCACTTATTGATTTTACACCCACAACATCTCTAACCCAATCTACATCCAAATAGGAATAAAAGATTTGAAAATTTATTATACCATAAACTAAAACAAAATTGAGTGTACCTTAAATATTCATTAGGATTTGTTTCAAATACAAGTGGTGATCATCCTTTTAAAAAATCTAAAAAATGAACTATCAAGCATGAAGCATAAACTATATTCAGCCTTGTTGTTGTGATATATAACAAAACTTAAATAATCTTATAGTAAATTGTAATGTAAACTATTTTTCCATATTCATGAATTTGAATATTGGTTCTAACTATAATGGGTGTGTAAACTAGATTTTAATCATGAATTCAAACTTCCTTATTAGTTCCCTTATGTATTTAGCTAATTAAAAAAAATGTATCCCTCCTTTTGATTTACTTGAAACCTAAATAAATATGTAAACTCTTTGGTCATTAACACATCAAACTCTAAGATCATTAATCATGAAAGATATTATACTGATATTAGCTTACTACCACCAAATATGACATCTTCAATGTATAATAGAACCATGAACTACTCTTCTGTGATAGATTTTACATAAATATTATGATCTACCCCATCAGTTTTAAATTTAAGCTTATTCAAGGACATGTTTGAGTGAGAATACCAAGCTGTAGGCACTTGTTTTAATTTTTATAAATCATTTCTCGGACTAAAAACTTTTTATTCATCATCACTAATCAAGAAATCCATCATTTTTTATATATACCTCCTCTTCAATCACTCTATTCAAAAATGTATTTTTGACACCCATTTGATAGATTATAAAATTTCATTGAATTTTCATAGCTAGAAATAGTATTATTGATTCAATTCTTACCACTATTGTGAAATTTAATTCCATTTAAACACCATCTAATTTTCATGAAATCCTTTCCTTATTTCAAATAACCTTTTCATTCTCATAATATTTGTTTTTAAATACCCACTTTTTTCTAATGATGTGGTGATCCATGTGCCTATTTACAAGTTCCCAAGTCTAATATTTTCTATTTAATAAAAATCCACATTCATGGCCTTAATCCATGAATTTTATTTAATTTCTTCCTCAAATTATGACATCTCCACCTAAGATAATAGTAAATTATGTTTTATATTCTTTATCCTAAAATTTTGGTAAAATTAAATTTATCACAAAATTATATTTGATCCATAAACTTCTACTCATCTATTCATACATTGTATTTATGTTTTATTATCTTCAACAGCTTCTTCATCCATAGATTCAATCTCATAATCCTATTCACACACCAGATTATGTGATCTACCATAATTTAAATCAATATATTCTTGTTTTCCTTCATAGTTTTTTCTCAAATTTTGAATTATAAATTTATTTCCATATTTTTATTCAATATATTTGATATCACTTATTTTATGATCTTTTTCAAAAACTTTTCAAATCAATTATAGGATTTACTATTTAATTAGTATCCTAATAATATTTATTCATCCTATACATCTATATACTTTCCTAAATTTCCCTTTTTATTCTAGATGTGTCACTTGCTCCCAAACATTTTAAAATACCTTAGTGATGGATTCCTCCCATACCACAATTTGTATACTATTTTATTCTCTTTGGGGATCATCAAAGCCCAATTTTGTGTGTAAACTACTACTTATAATTCTTCCTTTCAACAGTGTCGATAAATTCCACTCTCAATGAGAATGATTCTTTTCATGTTGTTCACCATCCAGTTCTGCCTTTCAATGATGTTGTTTTGTTGTGGTATTCTTACTCATGATAATTCATGTTTTATTCAATTATTTAAATATAACTTCCAACTAATTAGAGGTGTACCATATACCATTATCCAATCATGATATTTTTATCATTCATCCGATTTCATTTTCAACACTCCTTAAAAACTGCTTAATACACACAATCACATCTGTTTTTTCCTAAATAAAAATCATAAAACCCATTATATTATAATAATTAAAAAATATGATAAATTATATCTCACAAAATTTTATAGTAATTTTAATAGGACCATTCAAATTTTTGTGAATTAGTTTTAATAGGTTTGAAGCTCTTTTATTATTCATATGGTTAGTATTTCTCACTATTTACCCTCTTACACACGCCTCACAAGTCTTCTCCTGGTCTTATATTTGATTTAAAATTTCATTTATAGTATTCTATTTTGAAAAAATCTCTATGCTTTGTTGATGGATATACCCAAGCATTAATTTCCAAAATCTATTTTCTTATTTTACCATAAGAATACAAATGTTCTCATTATTATCCACATGATATAAGTTGATATCTATTTTATAGAATTTCATCAATGAATTTACAACATTTACTTTGATCAAGCATCCCTTTCAATTAATCATGACTTCAAGTCCTAAGTCAAAAAAATTTATAACACTCAAAATATTGTGTCATTGACCATCCACATGTAGAACTTTGGTATTTTTAAGCTCGTCTCTAGTTATCCTTGTTATTTCACTTACTTTTATTTTTAACATCTATAATTTCCAAATTTAAGCATGCCATCAACATATCCTTTCATATTCTTCAAGAGGTTCATATTTTTGATCATGGGGGATAATCACCATCTATCAAGAATCTAGGTGTTTATATTATTTGTTTCTTAGGGAGAAATTTCAGCCAATATTACCTTATCATTATTCATATTTTTTCTTCTAAGAGATGCTTGGTTGGGATGAAACATGGTTTTATCACTCTTTACTTAATTCTGTATATGAAATGAGTTGATATTCTTACTTATCCAATGGGTAAAAATATTTTTCAATGGAATAAAATTTGGTTCTAATGCATCCATTTTCCTTTGATTTCCATATGATTATTCTTCAGTCCTTTATTCCTTGTAATTCATAACCTTTTAACCGAATTTTGATCAATGATAACAATATCCATAAAAAAAATTCTATGATGTGATATAGGATATGTTCTCATCCTCCTTTGTTAACTCTCAAGTTCATCTCCTCTCAAGTATTTTTCCACCACCTAGAAATAAGTCATTTTATAACTAAGATAACTACACAATTGAAACTTCATAAAGGAAAATATCTTCTCATTATATCTCTGTATTTATCAATATTTTTAATGGTTCCTTGATTATTGTTAAACCCTCAAATATTAAGGTATATCTCCAACCTTCTGCTTCCATTTTTTCTGATCTATTATTTTTCTTTCTATAACACCCCGACCCCAGAAGCCTGGAGCCGGTGCATTATTTTAAAACATTGGCATGATTACAAGGAATCAAGTCCTGAAGGACCGATAAGTTTAGTATTCTTGGAAAATAGATTACATACTAGAACTTAACATTATAATTTCTAACATAAATGTAGAATAGATAATCCTTTGAGAATGAAATTATTCCCCTAGCTTAACACTTCATATCAATTATAATTCACTTCTTGGAATAATGGGAAAATAAAACATAATAAAGGGGTGAGATCAGATGCCCATACAGGATAAACAATATAGTAGAAGCTATTATAAATAATCATAAACTTTTATGGAAAGGTATAAAATTTAAACACAGTCCATTTAAACATAAAATTCAGTATAACATGGAAAAGATAAATAAAATAATTTCATTTACTTATTCACATGGATATTCTACTAGTGGAATAAACACATGTAACATTAATAACTAATCTCATAATGATGTAATGCATAATGTTAGACATCTTAACCACAAATTCAAGGCCTCATGCCAAGACCATAAATAAAAATTTTGTCAAGGCCTTGTGCCAAGACAATAGTTTGTCTCATGAGACGTACCGATGCATCGAGGGGCTATAGTGGTCACCACTCGTCACTTAATAAGTCTAATTCATTCCTCATATGAAAAGAGTGAAACATAACATAAATATTCATATTAAAACTAGCATACGAAATGTCAATACTTTAACCATATACCATGAATGGTATAAAAATATCACATCTATATTCAAACATATCATAAATCATTCAATACAATATAGAATATTGTATTTTAATAAATCAACCTTAATCATGAAATATCCAGTAAAGTATGTTGACATAGTTGAAAATGATCAGTAAAACTCTTTGAGAGAAATATCTATTTTTCATGAAATCAATTAAAAGTCACACAATTTATAAAGGAAGACATTTAAAAGATATTTTTGAATCAAACTGTCTCACACCACTTTGAAACTTTTTAAATAAATTAAAATTTTAAAAAAAATCATGTCCATAAAAATAAATCCTTAAAATCATTTTGAAAACATGGACATTAATTAAAAAATATTTAGAAAAATAAATATTTAAAACATTTAAAATGATGATATAGTTAAAGATTCCCTTATATAAAACCTTAAAATATTAATTTTAAAAACATTTTTATGAAACATGGACATGGATGATAAATATGTCCCAGTAAATACTTACACGTAAAAAAACTCAAATAATAATGAGATTGAGGAATTAACCCTTACCTTGTACTTTCCTTTAGTCGAGGGTACGTTTAACCCCTATATAATGACCATAGTATGTTATTAAATTATAACAGAACCATATTTATATTTATGATATCATATATGATTCTTTATAAATTTATACTACCCATTTAATAATAATTTCCATGTTAAAGTAACATTTTAGGTAATAATCGCTTTCTTTATCATACGTTTTTTAACTTGTTATTATTGATCGTATCACTTAGATCATGATTTACATACATACAAAATATAAAAAATAATTTATTTATAATATATATTTAGAATTTAAATATTTATAATAGATAGATATATGAAATGGAATACAATGTTTATGGGGACGGTAGGTTGTACATACGCATAAACGATGTTCCCATTTTCATATCGTATTGAATGGAAGTAAGTTAATGAGATATATGTAAAAACATACATACATACATATATATATATATCTAGTAGTATAATTATGTCATAAATTAAATAATTATTAATAATATATATTTTTATAATCATTGTTTAATGGTGAATGTGGAAATAAATCTCATCGCATCGTGGAGACGGTAAGTCGTACATATGCACGAGCGACGATATCATTTCCTTAATGATAAAATGGTATAGAAATGGATGGTATATTAATTATA
Source organism: Viscum album (assembly GCA_963277665.1). NCBI lineage: Eukaryota > Viridiplantae > Streptophyta > Magnoliopsida > Santalales > Viscaceae > Viscum > Viscum album. The sequence goes on along the minus strand of OY728151.1, from coordinate 391,425,184 downwards.
TAGTAACATTATAATGTTATGTTTAATATTTATATACATAATACTCATCATTATATCCATCCAAATAATATAATGTTGAATAAAAAATTACACCATGATGTGGAGATGGTAAACCATACATACGTATGCATGGTGACATTGTTATTCATAGGATAGATAGAATAAGTAATATGGTTATAACATAATTATAATAACATCTCAGCATGTAGAATATACTATATTTATTATTTTATTATGGAAAAAACAGATAAAGAGGAAGTAGAAGAATAAAATAACATTAAAAGAGGTGATAAAATAATCACATCTTCTTTGGGTGTTTCCTTTTGATTTGAACAAAAGGGATCCTTGGGTTGGATTTATGCTTAAATTAAGGCCTCTAGGTTAAATTTAGGGTATTTGGTAGGATATTTGAGTAGTTTTTGGCCTACCCAAATGGATTTTGAGTTGTGAATTTAAGAGAAGGGGAAGTACCCTTTTATAAGAGAGGTGAGGGGCACTTTAGGAAAAGCTTGAAATATTAGTTTATTATAAAATTATTTTCTATTTCTAATAGATCCAAATAGATTTATTTCAAGGATAATTTTGGGATGGGTATAAATACTCTCATAAAATAGGTTTTAGACATATTTAGGTCATCATATTAACCTTATCTTTTAGATTTAACCCTCAGTTAAATAGTTTAACTTTTACCATGTCTTCTTGTATTTTTATCCTACATGGTTAATATAGTTACTATAAAATGCCAAGGGAACCAAAAGTGGTTCATTAATGATATATGTAACATTATCTAAGTCATTTTTCCTAATATTAGATCTTTATGACTATTATATAATTTAATAAAATAGTATTTACTTAAAAACTCATTTATGTCAATTTTGACACTATTTAGTATTTGTTTTTTGTGAAAAACATAAAAACTTGATTAATTCGAAAAAAATACATTGAATAAACCCTAACATGTCATATTAACCTATAAAATTCTTTTATAGAATCAAAAGTTTCAATTTACATTTATTTAAATATTTATAATATCAATTATTTTAATCTTTCATTAATAAGGTAATTATTGCATCATCATTGTGTCATAAATAAATTTAATTATTTAATTTATAAAAATAATGAATAAAATACCATGATTTAAGAAATATTTTTATATTTATAATGAATATTTATAGTCTAATTTATCTTATGTATATCCCAATATTAAAAATGGTTTAGTTATTAAAATTAAAATTTAACACTTTTAACTCTTCTTTAAATAAAATATAATAAATGTCCTAATCTAACCCAAGTGAATAAAAAAGGATAATATTTTTGTAATAAGGTTGATTTTGGTCTAAAATAACTTATCCAATAGAATTAGGAAATGTTTTGGGGTAATTTTATATTATTATAATATTATTTTTACCTTTAATTACCCTATTTACTTTTAATCGTGGTAAATAAAATTTAAAAGTTACTATTCAAAAAATCATCTTATTGAACCACATTTTACTTACTGATGAAAACCATTTCTGTTAGATTTTTAAAATTCAATTCATAGAAGTTGTAAAATTACGTTTTATGAAAATTTGCAAATGTTCTTAGAAGGTGGCTAAAAGACGTTAAAAAGTTCAATAAAATTTTATATATCTAATATTTTTATAAAATGACTCCAATGAATTATGTTGTAATAATATATGTATTATGTATATATTTTGTCTTAAAGATAAATTTTAATTAAAAATAATTATTTAAATGAAAAAGTTGGTTTTTATGTACTATGCATTATTTTTCACAATTAATCAAAAATTGAATGTTTTCAAAAAAATTCCGAAAATTCACCTATTTTAAAAAAACTTATACATTTCATTATAAATATGTTTTATTTATGTGAAAACATTATAAATAACATTTAAATTTTATTTTTTACTATTCATATTACAATATTTAATTGATAAATAAATATTTCATTTAAATAATTATAATACTAATGTGTTGTTTTGTAGAAACTCAATCTTGCATATAACGCAAGACAAGTTGGTGTTGTGTGAAAAATAAGATATTATATTACTTTAAATAGATAATTTACTATGAAATCTCAGGGTCTTACATTCTCCCCTCCTTCAATAAATTGCATCCTCTCCATTTGAAATTGTTCTTCGAAAATAAAAGGCTGAAAATAGAAAATACCTTTGTGAAAAACCCACATTGGAAATAGGTTTAATAAAATTTACTCTTAAAAAGAGGGAAAGGGAAATGAAAAATTCACCACCAAATTAGGATTTATAATAGGAGAACATTGGTGGAAATTAGAGACACATAATTGTAGGGAAAATGTAAATATTTATAGAGAGTGATTGAGGTCATCAATCACAAACAAGTGAACAAAAAATGGAAAATTGAGGGCCTCAAAGCCATAAATCTATGATGATTAAAAATATCATAGTGTCAAAAAAACATAAGGTATTTGGATAAAACATTTTTTACATACTATATTTGTTTTAAGAGGAGGTATTAATTTACTATCAAGATAAGAACTCAAGAAAACATACTTGATTTCATTACCTGTCATAATCATATTCTCATCATTTGGTTGTGCTCGATCTATTGTCACTTCATCTCTTACACTAGGAAATGAATGTTCAAAAGTGGTTTTTTTAGGCATGGATCACATTTAATAAATCATAAGGCTCACTATTATTCATGTAATCCTCTAAATATTTACTATAAACCAAAATGTTAGGTCATACTTTAACCTCAAAAAAATATCAAGTGTTAAACTTACCCAATTCCAACCTTTAGAATTATCCAAAATACTTGTGTCCAAACTCACAATCCAAAAATTTATAAGGAAGGTCAACATAACATAATAAAGATCTCTTTTTTCACATAACAACATGTGAATACCTTCATCATGTATTCTATTAAAAAAAGGTAACAACCTAAATTACCATAAAACCTTATTTGAATAAGTATATGCTTCCTTATTCCTTTTTTAAAACATTGAATATTGGATATACTCTTTAAATCCATAAATGTTGAAAACTACCAATAATGATGGTATAAAGTTCTGTTTAAACAAACCAGTAATTAGTTCTAAGGATGTAAATAATATCCAATCTACTTTATCCAAATCGATTATCTCTTAGTCTGAAATCATTATCTCAGTTTCAGAAACAAATTAAGGGTTATATTTCCCCTAACCATATATTTTCCAAAATGTTTAAATTGAAACTATATCACTTTACTTGGTACCATACAATCTTAAATCCTTAATGAAATAGTACTGTAGTACAATCCTTATATACTCTATAATTATTATAACTTTTACATCATTAATAAAATACTCAAATGACACAATTCTTTAAAAACAACATAAGAACACTAATCATTCCTCTTTATTTGCGGTATTATCATAACATGATTATTATCCAATAGAATCATTTGGGGTATACTCTGATGATTATAACATTGATTCATGTAGTGTCACAACTCCTTGAAGATGAAGCATTGTACATTTGGAACCTTTTTCTTACCCTTTCAATCATGAACTTGGTGTCCTTTTTCTCCACACTTATAACAAACTCTTATTCCCTTCAAACATTTACCAAGGTGATAATTTCCACAGTTATCACATGTGGGAAAATCCCTATTTTCCTTCTTCCCTTTATCTATATTTCTCTCTGTCATCCTCTTCTTCTCTTATTTCCCTTCAAAGCCATAGGACTCAGATAATTCATTACTTACCTTATTAACAAATGATATTATTTCTTCATATGATGAGAATATGTGGGAGAATATTTCCCTTATAAATGTTGGCTTAATAACATGAAATATATTATTCTTCTTACTCTTTGTATCATGTATATTGCTAGAGTTCTCAGTCGTACTGGGATCCATTTCTAAATGATGACATACACTAGGTTAGATTATATTATAATGTATAATCCAAAAAACTAGAAAAATTATCAGTATTAATTGAATATTTTCAAACATCTAGTCTCATAATCATAAAAATGGTTTCTTTACTGACATATTTACTCATAAATCCCTCATAATGGTTTCTAATTAAAATGTTAATTATCTTAATCATATCCCCCAGGAGTGACAAACCAGGTGCACAGTAAGGCCCGTTGTCGTGTATCAGGTTACCCCTATTCAGGCTCAAAACACCTTGTCAGAGTTGTTACTCCAAGGTATATTTTTGTCAGAACCACATCCACTTGTAGTATCTAGACAAGGATGTATTGATTGGAAAACTTACAAAATCTCTACATTACCAAAATTCTAGGATGTTCTTTTATAAAAAACCTCAAGGTCTATCATATGGTAATATTCCCTGAAACAAGTTTATCAAAATCTAGTTTCCAAGTTTATTGTTAAACTTCCTCTGATACTAAATGTAATGCCCCGGCCCTAGAAGCCTAGAGTCGTTGTATTATTTCAATACATTGGAATGATTACAAGGAATCAAGTCCTGAAGGATCGATTAGATTAGTAGTCTTGGAAAATATATTACATATAAGAACTTAACATTAAAATTTCTAACCTAAAATGTAGCATATATAATACTTTTAGGATGACATTATTCCCCTATATTAATACTTCATATCAATTATAATTCATTTATTGGAATTCTGGGAAAATAAAACATAAGAAATGGGTGAGCTCAGATACTCATTAAGGATAAACAATATAGTAAAATCTATCATAAATAATCATAAAATTTTATGGAAAGGTATAAAATTGAAACACAATCCCTTTAAACATAAAATTCATCATAATATAGAAAAGATAAATAAAATAATACCATTTACTTATTCACATAGATATTCTACTACTCGAATAATCACATGTAAATTCAATAACTAATCTCATAATGATGGAATACATAATGTAGGACATCTTAACCACAAATTCAAGGCCTCATACCAAGACCCCAAATATAAATTTTTCAAGGCCTTGTGTCAAGACAATAGTTTGTCTCATGAGACCTACCAATACATCGAGGGGATATAGTGAGCCCCTCCTATCACTTACTAAGTCCAATATATTCCTCATATGAAAAGGGTGAAACATAACATAAACATTCATATTAAAACTAGCATACAAAATGTCAATACTTTAACTGTAAACCATGAATGGTAGAAAAATAGAACATCTATATTCAAACATATCATAAATCATTCAATACAATATAGAATATTGTATTATAATAAATCAACCTAAATCGAGAAATATCCAGTAAAGGATGTTGACATAGTTGAAAATGATCAGTAAAACTCTTTAAGATAAATATCCCTTTTTCATGAAATCATTTAAAAGTCACACAATTTATAAAGTAAGACATTTAAAAGATATTTTTGAATCAAATTTTCCCATAACACTTTGAATCTTTTGAAAGAAATTAACATTTTAAAACAATCATGTCCATGTAAATAAATACTTAAAATAAATTTTGAAGACATGGATATTAATTTAAAATATTTAGAAAAATAAATCTATTATGATAAATATTTCCCAATAAATACTTATACATAAACAATCTCAGATAATAATGAGATTGAGGAATTAACCCTTACCTTGTACTTTCCTTTAGTCGAGGGTATGTTTAACCTCCTGTATAATGATCATAGTATGTTATTAAATTATACCAGAACCATATTCATATGTATGATATCATACATGATTCTTTATGACTTTATACTACCCATTTAATAATAATTTCCATGTTAAAGTAACATTTCGGGTAATAATCGCTTTCTTTATCGTACGTGTTTTAACTTGTTATTCTTGATTATATCACTTAGATCATGATTTACATACTTAAAAAAAATAAAACATCATTTATATATCATATATATTCAGAATATAAATATTTATAATAGATATATATATGAAATGGAATACACTATTTATGGATATGGTAGGTCGTACATATGCATAAACATTGTTCCCATTTTCATATCGTATTGAATGGAAGTAAGTGAATGAGATATATGTAAAAACATATTTATATATATATAGTAGTATTATTTCATAAATTACATACATATTAATAAAATATATTTTTATAATCATCGTTGAATGGTTAATGTGGAAATGAATCTCATCATGTCGTGGAGATGGTAAGTCATATCTACACACGAGCGACGATATCATTTCCTTAATGATAAAATGTTATGGAATTCGATATTATATTAATTATAAATAAATATTATAATATTATTTTCATTATTTATATACATAATTCTGATCATTATATCCATACAAATAACATAATGTTGAATAAAAAATTACACCACAGCATGGAGACAGTAAGTCGTACGTACGCATGCATAGTAACATTGTTATTCATAGGATAGATAGAATAAGGAATATGTTTGTATAATAATTATAATAAAATATTAGCATTTAGAATATACTGGATTTATTATTTTATTATGGAAGAAAAATAGAATGATTAAGTAGAATAAGAAAAGAACATTGAAAGAGGTGATAAAATAATTACCTCTTCTTTGGGTGTTTCCTTTTGATTTGAACGAAAGGGCTCCTTAGGTTGGATTTATTCTCAAATTAAGGCCTCTATATTTAATTTAGGGTAGTTGGGAGGATATTTGAGTAGCTTTTTCTGATATAAATGGATTTGGAGATGTGAATTTCAGAGAATGGGAAGTACCCTTTTATAAGAGAGGTGAGGGGAACTTTAGGAAAAGCTTGAAATATTAATTTATTATAAAATTATTTTTTATTTCTAATAGCTCCAAATGGATTTATTTCAACGATAATGTGGGGATGGATCGAAATACTCTCATAAAATAGGCTTTAATCATGTTTAGGTCACCATATTAACCTTATCTTTTAGATTTAATCCTTAGTTAAATAGTTTAACTTTTATCATGTCTCCTTGTATTTTTATCCTACATGGTTAATATAGTTACTATAAAATTCCAAGGGAACCACAAGTGGTTCATTAATGATATATGTAACATTATATAAGTCATTTGTCCTAATATTAGATCTTTATGACTATTATATAATTTAATAAAATAATATTTACTTAAAAACTCATTTATGTCAATTTTAACACTATTTAGTATTTGTTTTTTTTTTGTGAAAAAACATAACAACTTGATTAATTCGAAAAAAATAAATTTAATCAACCCTAACATTTTATATTCACCTATAAAATTCTTTTATGGGATCAAAATTTTCAATTTACATTTATTTAAATATTTATAATATCAATTATTTTAATCTTTCATTAATAAGGTAATTATTGCATCATCATTGTGCCACAAATAAATTTAATTATTTAATGTATAAAAATTATGAATAAAATAACATGATTTAGGAAATATTTTTATATTTCTAATGAATATTTATAGTTGAATTTATCTTATGTATAACCCTATATTAAAAATGGTTTAGTTATTAAAATTTGAATTTAACACTTTTAACTCTTCTTTAAATAAAATATAATAAATGTCCAAATCTAACCCAAGTGAATAAAAAAGGATCATATTTTTTTCCTAAGGTTGATTTTGGTCTAAAAACACTTATCCAATATAATTAGGACATGTGTTGAGGTAATTTTATATTATTATAATATTATTTTTACCTTTATTTACCCTATTTACTTTTAACCGTGGTAAATAAAATTCAAAAGTTACTATTCACCAAAAACTATTTTCATCCTATTGAACCATGTTTTACATACTGATGAAAACTGAGTCTATAATATTTTTGTAATTCAATTCACAGAAGTGGTAAAATTACATTTTATGTGAATTTGCAAATGTTCCTAGAAGGTGGGTAAAAGACGTTAAAAAAGTTCAATAAAATTTTATATATCTAATCTTATTACAAAATTAATCCAATTAATTATGTTATACTAATATATGTATTATGTATATATTTTGTCTTTAAGATAAATTTTAATTAAAAATAATTATTTAAATGAAAAAGTTGGTTTTTATTTACTATGCAGTATTTTTCACTATTCATCAAAAATTGAATGTTTTCGAAAAAATACCAAAAATTCACCCTAACCTAATTTTGATATTCAAAATTCAAAAATTACATCTATTTTACCAAATTAAATTTTTATGAGTGTCTAAAATTAATTTTATTATTTTTCACAAAAGGACATAAAAAGTGGTTCTTTTAAGAAAATTGTTTTTCTAAATATATAACTATTTTATACATTTCATTGTAAATATGTTTTATTTATGTGAAAATATTATAAATAACATTTAAAATTTATTTTTTACTATTCATATTAAAATATTTAATTGATAAATAAATATATCGTTTAAATAATTATAATACTAATGTGTTGTTTCGTAGAAACTCAATCTTGCATATAAAGCAAGACAAGTTAGTGTTGCGTGCAATATAAGCTATTATATTACTTTAAATAGATAACGTACTATGAAATTTTGGGGTGTTACACTTTCTCTTAATGTCACATCATCAAATACAACTCCACTTTACCTATAATTGGGTCTCTAGTCATTCAACACTTTCTCAACAACTCTTAGGCCATATTTGGCTCTTTTTAATAATTTTTAATATGAGAAATTTATAAAATAAAAATTACTCTTCAAACTACATGATTAAAATTTAGATTCAAGTTATTTATTGGATTAACCACCTTTACATAAAGGAATTCAACCCATTTTTATCTCTCTTCAATCAAAGTATTGAGATCATCAATCATCTTTATTTATACATTGATCTTTACCTTGAAATCTACAACATCTACATATGTAGTTTGAGAATCTCTATGTTATTGCACTATATTCTATAGTTGGATAATTTTGGATTCAAGTTATTTAACATATTCTTATTATTCCTTCAAAATGTCACTAATTTTCTTGTTTTTCTTTCTATGATGATCAAGATCCTTTGAGTTCTTACTTCAAACTGACAATGCCTTATGGTTTATCTTCTTTATTAATTTCATATTTAGGTTTCTAAATCATTATAATTATCAAATACTTTATATCTAAGAAAAATTTAACTTTATATTCTTCAAATCATGCCTCATTATCTTCTTTATGATTCCCCAAACCCACACTACTAGATCCATTATCATAAACACATACTTTACATACTCACTATGATATCAAACTATAAAATCCTAGATACAACTATCCTTAATTACAAAATAAAAAATTTCATTTCATCTCTTGAATCCAAGGGATCATTTTAGGTTAAATGATTTATATAATTAGAAAAAAAAATATAAACTAAAAAATATCATTCTCTTTGTATCAAATAATCATTTTCCACTATATACATGGCTAATTAATCCATAATGAGTCTTTAAAATCTCCTATAAATTCTTTCACACATATTATCCTTCTAAACAAGTCACATATACTACATTTATTCATAACCTAGGGAAATGGAAACATAATAAGGGGTGATCTCAGACACTCAGTAAGGGAAACATACAATTAAGACAAGAATGGCATAAACTTAGCATAAATATTTTGTCAAGAATAAGTAAACCACATGAATATATAATCAATATAAAACTGAGAGCATGTTATATCCATGAAAATAAATGAAAACACAGATATAATTAAAGTCAATCTCATATTTATGGAATTCATAATATCGAACATCAAAAAAAATTATCAAGGCCTTCTTTTAATACACAATATTATTATGGGGATAGGTATACACAAAAACTCAACCTATTTTGTCTCATGTGACTTGTAGATGCATCTAGGGGATATATAATTCTAGGCCCCACCCTTCACCTGATTAAGTAAAATTTATTCATCATAATATTCAAAAATTATTTTCATACCATTCCCTAAGGAACATATTTCTGAATAAAAACATGGTTATCCATATAATTAATGATATGAAATTTTAATATATAATCAACCAGCATTAGTAGTTAATAATAATCAAGTATATCAATACTTTTCCCCTTATAAATAAAAGAGATAACATTATCATAACCCATCCAGAGAAAGAATTTGGATGGTTAAAAAATACACAATTAACTTTCCAATAAATATCCATATTATAATAACAATATACAAAACACTAATACTTTTCCCCATGTAAATAAATAAATATCATTTCTAGGAAAACAACCTCAGAACTGAATTGGTAAAATGATATATTCACACCATATAAGGTAATGAGTGTATGATTAAGTAAATGATAGACTAAAATGATCATAAGATATCCAGATAAGAAAATTGGATGGTTGAAAAAGATCATATCCCTAGTGAAACAAATTAAACATAGGAGGGTGTTGACATAAATTAAAAACAACCACCCAAAAAGAATGCTTCAAACAGTATCACAAAATAAGGGATCAAGAATCAAATTGTTTGATATTGTGAGTTCAATCCCACAAATTATTACATATATATATATATATATTAGAGGATAAAATAGGAAACATAAACCCTATTGGGATAAATAATTTTGAAAATGACAAGCAAAATGGAATAAAAAACTTAAAATCCCTTTTATAAAATATTTTTAACATAGATGTAAAATGCAAATTTGTAAGTCACTTTAAAAGGTAACTTTTGAAAATGGATGTGAAATATTTTGAAAACCTTTAATTTTAAAAATAATATCCAATAATTTATCCTGGAAAATATATAAATCTTATCTTGGAGAAAATATGAGAGAAATACAAATCATGTGAAAGTGAAAGGAAAACCCATTTTTATTATTTTGAAAATAACTTTGTTCAAAAATCATATTGTAAAAGGAGTAACAAAACATTCATTTATATTAAAACTTTATTTTCACAAATAGAATTAAAAAATACCATATAATGAATTATTAGGGTGTAGAAACCTAATAATGGAAGAATAAAATTTAAAGATGAAACATTATAACACAAAGTAATGATTTATCAATATCCCTTACAAGAAACATACTCTATAAATCATGAAACAACTGAAAATGGGTTTATGAGGTAAAAATGTAAAAAAAATAGAGAATACCACATAATAAAATCAAAGGTAAGAGTTTACCCAAATTATATGAAATAATTTCTAGTGAATGATCATAACTCAATGAATAAAATTTCACTTACCAAAAACTCTTACGACTGGGGTAATAATTGAGCCAAAATAAATTTGAAGAAAAAACATGATTTGGATTAGTTTGTACCATGAATTAAAATATATATGTATATATATATATAATTAATTGGATAGTAAATTAATATAAACCCATCTAAATTAAACATGGTTCATAACATGTAACATGTATCAAATAATCAAAATTGAGACCAAGAAAACCCTTCTAGCTTGAGTAACATTTTAATCAAACCCCCTTAAGAGAGTGGGATTGTAATTGAACAAAATATAACATTATTAAACTATAATTCATGATATGATATCTAAAATAGTTATTATATACACCACATAAATGGTATTAGGTTATTAATACCAAATATGTCTCAAAGAGAGAAATTAGAGATGAAAACCCTTACCACGATCCAGATTCATTCTGCACTTGCACAAAATGTTTTGAATAATTAAATTAAGTTCATTAAATAAATACTCAAGAAAATTATTCATAACTATGACCATTTATAATTCTCATTTATAATAATTTTATAAAAATATATATATTAGTTAATTTTTACCAATTTTCAACATCATGTGTAAGTAATCTTTATCACTTTGAACTAGTTTTGTAAAATAAGTGTTGTTATAAATTATTTTTTCAATTTAAATCACTATAATATTATATAAGGTAATAAAATATATATTACATGATATTAATAAATGTATAATTTCATTCCATGGTATTTTTGGTTACAAACTGTGAAGATGAAATTAGCGATGATCATATTTCGGTGATTCTTAACGAACGAAAGGTGTTTTATTAATTAAAAAGTTAAATATTGATATAACATTAAAAGAACCGAAAATATTATTTAAATATTTATATCATATTATACCAGTAAATAATTTCTCATAGTAATTCATGATATAAATTAATATTATTGTTCAATTAGGTTGTCAAACCGACCCAAACAAAAACCTATCATGACTAATGGATGATTATGAGGTGGTTTAGTTATAATATCATTATAACTGAAGCATAATGATATTATTTTGTGATTATTAATGTGATATATCATAATTTTAAATAATTATAAATATAATATAATTTATATAAAGTTATTACTTAGAAATAAGAGAACATTTTCCTCTTAGTTTTCTTGTTTTAAAAGATTGAATTAACGATAATCATTTATTGATTGTATCATTAATTGGTTCTCAAATTGTTTTATACCAGAACCTTAAAGATATCATAAACATAATATTTATTAAATAATATCATCCTCGTTACTATCCATGTAATTAATTTATGGAAAATGAAACATGTTGCATGCATCATAGAGGTGGTGTTTTGTAGAACAAATGAATTACGATATCATTTTTATTGATAGAAAAGGGAACAGGTGATTAATGATTATTACCATAGAATAAAATAATTTATCATATAACCAATTATTATTTCCTTAAATATGGATTTTAATTTATTATTTTAAATTAAAAAATATAAAATAAATACTTTAAGTAAAAATGATTACTCACGTTGAGCACTTTGAGATTTCCTTGGAATATCCCTTAGAAATTGATTGCATAGGATGATATCTTGTGACCAGCTAATCAAAAGAGTGAAATATTATTCTATGGGAATTAAAATGGGTATAGTTTCATGATTACACCTATTTTTAGGGGTGCCTTTAATGGGTGGTGAGAGGGCCTTTTTATAAGGGCTGAGAATGGCATTTTTTAAATATTCCAACTTAATATAAAGGGAGCACATGTTAAACACGCCATGTGGATAAAAAATTGATAAATAATTGAGTGTGTAAGAGATAATTCAGATAAAAACCTCATCCAATCAATTATAGACATTTTTTCATAATTCAATCCCTTTAACCCTTGATTTATTATATTTACCCTTTTAGCTTTTACTGTAGTAACTAGTTTTTTGCCTAAGGTAACTTAATCTTTATGCCTAAAATTAAATGTTATTAAATAATTTGGACTTAATAATTATAAATTTTAAATCCATTTCATTTGATTCAATTTATAAAATTGATAAAAATTAATTTTAAAATAAAAAATATATAATGTATTAAAAATAATTTTTGAGAAAATATTACTTATATGCTAAAATATCAAATATGGGATGTAAATTAAAAAAAATTATAAATTATAAATCCACATATAAAATAAATATTTTTTCTTATAAAAAGGTTTCATAAATTTTCAACTCATACTTATATACTAATAATGTTATAAAATTCATGTTATTCTTAAAAACAATATTTTTCATTATTCCCCTAAAAATATTTCTTTTTAGAAAAATCCTAAAAATTCATCTTAAAATTATTTTATTATTATTAATAATAAAATGATGTTCATTTTTTCAAATTAAATTTATAAAATTTGATAATTCAATATTTATATAAAATTCCAAAATATAGTGGAAAATTGTTCATATTGGAAAATAGCTTTCTAAAATGTTATTTATTCTTTACTATTATTTTCTTTCAATTAATAATTAATTTATTAGTAATATATTATTCATATTATAAATATATTTTATTATTATATAACCATAATATACTTATTTTCTAAAAATAAAACAATAATTTTAAAAAAATATATTTTTAAACATAAAAGGATTTTCTTAGTTGTTTTAAGTATATTTATTGAATTTCATTTATATTAAAAGTAGTCATTATTTTATTTCTATAAAGATTTTATAAAGTGGTTACTAATATTCATTCCCACTAATTCAATAGTTATGTTTTATTGATCATACTTAATATTTATATTTTTATTTAAATATATTGTGGTTTTGTTTAAGTTTAGCATTGAGTGTGGAGAAAGATATCAAACACATTAACTTATTTAAAGGTATTCATATATTAAAATCTCTAGGTGTTGAATTTTCACCCCTTTAAATAAATTGTATCCTCATAATTTAACTCATAAGATCATAGTAATTTCTATAGGGAACTCATAATTAACCATACACTACTCGATGATCATTAGTTTATTTAGGATATAGAATGAGATTTATCTATATGAAAATAAAAAAATAAATTGTAATAAGTTATTTATAAAGAGATATTACACATTCTTAATTTAACATAGAATTATACTAATGGAATAATATATAGATCCATGAGTAATAACTTCCCATAAACTTTGAAAATGATTTATATGATAATCGTTCCATTAGGGGTTTTTATAACATAATATCCAGTAGTTGGTCAAAACTTACATGAAATAGGACACTATAAAATCTAGAGTGAAAACTCACTATATGATACATTAGTAGTAGTTACATAGACATTTCCTTGTTCTCATGGTTACTGGTGACTATATCCCATATTGGAACTTGGATTGGGACATTGATCCCCATAATTCCCAACTCTCTTGCAATTGAAGCAATTGATTTTTATATTTTCTCTCTTTACCTTATGCTTGTGAGTCTGATGACCTTCATCTCCACACTTATAGCATTTACCCATACCTTTAAGTCAATTACCCCCAAGTTTCTTCCAAAAATTTTGACATGTAATAAATTGATTCTTCTTTATTTTATCATATTGGACACCTATATTTATATAAGATTAATTTATTTTATTCTTTGGTGTGCTTGTGATTTCAACTATATTCATGTTTTTAATCAAAATTCTTTATAGTTGGTTTAGAATAACTACAAATTTTCTCACTCCAACCCTTATCCCGTTAAAATGTTTGTTGGGGTAGTTTTTTCAATTTCAATTAACTTGGTTCCTTATATATTCATCCATTAATAAAACCAAAAGGTTTAACATGATTTATGATCATTATAATAGAATTATCATAAATAAAAATAGGAAAATTTAACCTCAATATGTCTCACTTTATAAAACTATCATGTTAGCTTGTAGTTCTTACAACTCAACCTGTATCAAACTCATTTCAACCTATATCACTCTCAATTTAATATATATCATTCTTGGTTCAACCTAGGTTACTTTGAGTTGCGTTCTCTCATAGTTATTAAACTAATATTTAAAATAGAGATCCTAAATTACCATTAACTTTCTTAAAATATTTTAAACCCAATAATCATTGAAATATATACTCTCAAAATCCAACTTATTCATCCTAAAAATTAATCATTCCTACAATAATATACCCAAGAATATATATACCCTAATCATATACTCTCAATAGCATACATTTCCAAAAATATTTTGAATCTCTAAGACATTAAACTACAGTAATATTATACATTCCTGTAAAAATTAACTATATCTTTAACCCACAAATGGTATTAACCACTAGTTCGTAAGGTCACACACTAGTCACAATATAACATAATCCCAAAAATGATATGAACTTCTCCAAAAATATCATGAATGAATTATCAATACCAAGGTTAACAATTACTATCTAACTTAATTATTTAAAATCAAACCTCCCTTTATTATCTAAACATCATGTGTATATTAAACTTATGAGTTATTTGTACCCCAATCATGTGTTCTCCAATGGTTATCCCCAAAAATATAACCTTTTAATAAAATCACTTTTCAAGGTTATTAATACCATTTAATATATGTTTATATACCTTTAAATTAAAACTACTAAAGAAAAATCCTTAGATGTTTCACATAATTCTCATAAATTTTAGAGTATAATATAATATCATAAATAAATATCACTCACTAATGAGAATAGATAAGCGTTTAAAGATTATTAAAATATAAATCTCACTACCTAGGTAAGACTAGTAAACTCACCTTTTCCATCATTACAGGAAAATAATAATATTCTCAACCATTTAAGTATACTCGCTTATTCAGTTATAAAACATAGTGGTTTCTAGGTACATACCTTTCTCAACTTCATTTTCATGATCATATTTTAACTAGATAATGAAACCAAAATAGTTATTATAATATCCAAAATATGAATATAAAAACATAAATATGAATATTACCTCCCCTATAACACCTTTTTTTAACATATGATACTTTTGAATAAACCTGTGAATATCCTATTTCAATCCTTGTTTATCCATGATTATTTTACTATTATTTTTTCTAACCAAAACATATTAAAATCCATCATAATGGTTCATAAAAAGAATGTGAATTAACCAAATAATATCCCCTTAGTAGTTTCTAATTGGGTGTAAAGTAAGGCCTCTTTGTCATGCATAATTTCACGATTGATTTAATACCCAACACACCCTCTTCAGGGTTATTATCCGTAGGTACACCTATTCTAGAACCACATCTAATTTCCAGTATCTAGAAAATAATTTAATTTGAAGGAAAACCAAATACTCAAGATTTTACCAAAATTTTAGGATGAAATCCTATACATAGATTTATTCTTAAGATTTTCACTAACATACTATCATCATAATCACTAAATTAAAAAGTGCATTACTACCTTAATGTTAAATCATATACCATCCTAAAGGGTTATTTATACCTTTGAAACTGTAATAAACCTTAACTTATCAACCCTTAAATTATCCCCAACTAACATCTTAACCTCTAAAGTTGTATAAAACTTTCCTTTTATGCCAACTCTGATTCCTCAGACCTACGCTCTCAAATGTGCTTCCATAAATACATACTATACATACTCACTTTGATGACAAGTTGTAAAAGTCTGGACATAACTATCCTTAATTAAAAAATCAATAAATATTATTACATATATTACATCTCAGTGATATTTTCTGGTTTATAGATTTAGATAATTAGTAAAAAACATTAACTAACAAAGATCATGTTCTTTATATCAAATAGATATTTTTTACTATATACAAGACCACTTAATCCATAATGAGTCTTAAATATTTCCCATAAATTCTTTTACACATTCTATCCTTCTAAACATGTAACGTGTATTACTTTTCTTCATAACCTGGAAAAATGAAAACATAAGAAGGGGTGAGCTCAAATTCTCAGTAAGGGAAAACATACAACTGAAGCAATCATGGAATAAACATGGTATAAATATTATGGAAAGAATGAGTAAACAACATGAAGCTATAATCAACTTGAAAATTGGAGCATGTTATATCCATTAAAATAAATAAAAACATGGATATAAATAATATTGATCTCATATTGTTGGAATTCATAATGTCAAACATCAAAAACATGTTGTCAAGGCCTTATTCTAAGAAAATATCATATTATGGGGTGATGCATACACTAAAACCCAACATGTTTTGTCTCATGAGACCTATTAATTCATTAAGGATCTATATAATTTTGGGCCCCACCAACCACCTAATTAAGTTCAATGCATTCACCATAACAGTCAATAAGACTTTTCATGCCATTCTCTAAGGAACATCTTGCTGAATAAAAACACGATAATATATATAATGAATTATATGAAATTTAAATACATAATCAAACTATATTAGCATTAAATAATCATTAAGAATATCAATACTTTTCCTCATGTCAATAAAAGGTATAACATAATAATAACTCTTCTAGAGAAAGAAGGTGGATGGTCAAACAATACATAGTAAACTTTCTACTAATCATCTGTATTGGAATAATAATATATATAATTCCAATAATTTTTCCTATGTTAATAAATAAATGTTATTTATAGATGAAAATATTCTAAACTAAATTTATAAAATGATACATTCACATTATATATGGTACTGAGTATACAGTTAATTAAATGCTGGAATAACATGATTACAAGCAATCTAGAGAAAAAAAGTTGATGGTTTCAAAATAAAACATCTTCAGTGAAATAAATTAAACATATGATGGCATTTACATAAATAAAAAAACACCCTATTTAAAATAATTCTTCAAATGTTATCACAAAATAAGGGATCAAGAATCAAATTGTTTGATACCATGAGTTCAATCCCCCAAATGATAATATATACATGCATATATATATATATATTAGAGGATAAATCATGAAACATAAACCTCATTAGGTTAAATACTTTTAAAAATGATAAGGGAAATATAATCAAGAACTTAAAATTACTTTTATAAAACATTTTTAATATGGATGTAAAATAAAAATTTACATGTTTCTTTTAAAGGTAAATTTTGAAAATGTTGTGTAAAAGATTTTAAAAACATTTACCTTGAAAAATAATCTAAAATAATATATACTTTAAAATAAATTATGCTTATATTTTATAAAATTGGATAGGAAGACAAAATAAATGAAATTTAAAGGAAAACCCCTTTTTATTATTTTGAAAATACCTTTGTTCAAAACTCACATTGTAAAAGGAGTAACAAAACATTCATTGGTATGAAAAATTAATTTTATAGAGGAGGATTATAAAATAACATATAATAAAATATTAGGTTGGTATAACCTAATAATGGAAAATAAAATTTCATAATGAAACATTATAACTAAAAGAAATTAGATTTGAGTTATCAATATATCTTATGGATAATATACTCCACGAATCATGAAAAAATTAAAAATGGTTTTATGTGATAAAAATGTAAAAAATGATAAAATACCATATAATAAAATCAAAGGGTATAATTTACCCAAATTATATGAAATATTTTCAAGTGAATAATCATAATTCAATGATGAAAATTGAGTTACCAAAAATCTTACGACTGGGGTAACACTTGAGTCAAAAGAAATTTGAAGAAAATAAATTGATTTGGATTAGTTTATCCAATTAATTATAGTGAAATGAATTATAAAAAAATTAGAGGAATGATAAATAAATATAACATCATATAAAGTAAACATGTTTAATAAAATGTAACATGTCTCAAAGAATCGGAATTGAGACCAAGAAAACCCTTGTGGCTTGAGTAACATTTCAATCAAAACCCCTCAAAAGAGAGGGCTTGTAATTGAAAATAAAATAACATGATTAAAATATAATTAATGATATGATATGTAAAATATTAATTATGTATATAACATATATTAAATAAGGTGTATAATACAAAATATGTCTTACAGAGAGGAATTTGATACGAAAATTCTTACCTCATTATAGATTTGTTCTAAACTTGCACCAAATGTATTAAATAATTAAATTAAATTAATTAAATAAATAATTAATAATATTATTCATATATATAACAATTTATACTCTTAATTTATACTAATTCTATATATATATATATATTAGTTTTTTTACCTATTTTCAACACCTGGTGTAAGTAAACTTTATTACTATGA
Organism: Viscum album; assembly: GCA_963277665.1. Lineage (NCBI taxonomy): Eukaryota > Viridiplantae > Streptophyta > Magnoliopsida > Santalales > Viscaceae > Viscum > Viscum album. The sequence goes on along the minus strand of OY728151.1, from coordinate 391,405,949 downwards.
ACTAGTTTTGTAAAAGAGGTGTTGATATCTGTTATTTCTATAATGTATATCAATATTATATCATATAAGGTAGTTGAATATATTTTACATGATATTTATAAGTTATTATTTCATTCCATGGTATTTTTGGTTATAAATAGTTAATATAAAATTGACAATGATCATGTTTCAACTATTCTTAATGAATGAAAGGTGTTTTCTTAATTAATGTGTTAAATGTTAAAATAACCTTACCATAACCAATAAAAATACATTATTTACATATTTATATCATATTATACTATTAAATATGTTATCATGTTCATTTATGATATAAATTCATAGTTTTGTTCAAGTAGGTGGGTAAACCGATCCAAACATGAACCTACCATGACTAATGGATGATTATGAGGTGGTTTAGTAGTAATATAATTAGAACATAAGAATAATGATATTATTTGGTGGTTATTGGTGTGATATATCATAATTTTAAATAATTATAAAGATAATATAATTTATATAAATTCATTACTTATAAAGAAAATATCATTTTCCACTTAGTTCGCTTGTTTTAAACGGTTAAATTAACGATAATAATTTATTGATAATATCATTAATAAGTTATACAATTTTTTATACCAAACACTTAATGATATTATAAACATCATATTTTCCAATTGATCACATCATAATGACTATCCATGTAAGGAAGTGATGGAAAATTAAACACATTGCGTCGTGGAGATGGTAGTCCACAAAACACATGAATTATGATATTTTTTTAAAAGGTGATTAATGGTTATTACCATACATAATGGTTATTACCATACATAATAGATAGAATAGGTATGATATAATATTGGAAGAATGGTTATTAATGGTTATTACCATACATAATGGTTATTACCATACATAATAGATAGAATAGGTATGACATAATGGTTATTACCATACATAATGGTTATTACCATACATAATGGTTATTACCATAGTCCACAAAAGGTGATTAATGGTTATTACCATACATAATAACATTCAGTATAAAATAAATAATAATTTAATAATATAGGTATTTTAAAATTAAAACTAGAAAGTAAAAAAATAGAAATTAAATAAGTTAAGTAAAAATGATTACTCACGTTGATCACTTTGAGATTTCCTTGGAAGAATCCTTAGAAATAGATAGAATAGTCTAATATATTGCAACAAAAAGATAAATTGAGTGAAATATTATTCTAATGTAAGTTAAAATGGTATAGTTTCATGAGTAAAACAAATTTTTATGTGTGCATTGAAGGGGTGGTCATATGCCCCTTTTATAAGTGGTGAAATTACATTTTTGTAAATATTTCAACTTAATATAAATTGAGAACATGTTAAACAGGTTAAACATGTAATGTGGATCAAAAATATAGAAATAATAGTTGGGAATAGATAATTTTGATTCAAAACTCATCCACTCAATTATAGATATGTTTTTATCATATTTCAATCTATTTACCCCTTGAATTATTAATTTTACCCTTTAAACTTTTATCATGGTAACTAGTTTTTTACCTAAGGTAACATAATCATTATGCCTAAAATTAAAGTGTTACTTACTAGATAATTTAAACCCACTAATTCTAAATTTTAAATCCATTTAATTTTATTCAATTTATAAAAGTGATAAAAATAATTTTAAAATAAAAATGTATAATGTATTAAAAACACTTTTTGAGAAAATATTACTTATGTTCTAAAATATCAAATATGGGTTTTAAAATTTAAAAAAAAAAATTTTTTTTGAAATTATAAATTCGCATGTAAAATAATATTTGGTTTTAGAAAAAATTTTCATTAATTTCCAATTCATAATTATATACTAATACTATCATAAAATTTAAGTTATTTGTAAAAACTATATCCTTTACTATTCACCTAAAAATCATTCTTTTTATAAAAATCACAAAAAATAATATTAATATTGTATTATTATGATTAATCCAAAATATTTTTTCATTTTTTAAAATTAAATTTATAAAATTTTATAATTCAATATTTAAATAAAATCCCCAAATATATTGGAAATTGTTCATATTGGAAAATAACATTTTAAAATGTTACCTATTCTTTATTTTTATTTCCTAACAATTACTAATTAATTTATAGGTAATTTATTATTCATATTATAAATATATTTTAATAATATCTAATCATTACATACTTATTTTCTTGAAATAAAACACCAATTTTAGAAAAAGATATTTTTAAACATAAAATTATTTTCTCAGTTGTATTAATTATACTTATTGGATTTAATTTATATTAAAATTATTCATTATTTTATTTCTGAAAATATTTCATAAATTGGTTATTCTTATTCATTTTATATAATTCAATGGATATTTTTTAACATTCATGCTTAATATTTATATTTTTATCTAAATATATTGGGGTTTCATTTAAGTTTGGTATTGCGTGTGAAGAAAGATATTGAACACATTAAATTATTTAAATGTAATCACATATTAAAATCTAATATTGTTATATTATTCCTTTTTGTTCACTATGTTTTTCCATTAAAACTTTTCCCAAATTAATTTATTAATTTAATGTTTCTTTCTAAGGGAATTTTTCTCAATTATTTTAGTGAAACTTCATCACCGGCTTCCTCATCTTCCTTACTTGGACATATCACTGTTATAATCCCAAATTTTTAATAATTAATATAATAAAATGGTAGTTTACCTTCATACCACCCTTTTTCTCACTTGAATTTTCTTACTAAAAGTGATATAAATCCATCACTAGTATATTATTTTTTGTTTCCAGCATCATGTATATCAATGCTTTCCATGGATTTAAATGAAATGTTATTTTTTGTTAATTTGATGTTCTCTTTGGATTCACCTATATTTTTTATGCCATAATATTGTTTTGATTATAATCAAGTCAAATTTTTTTAATATTTTATTCTTCAAGATCTGATGCCTTAGGATTGTGTTGTGGTGATAAAATCCTAAGAAATTTCTTTATTACTTTAACATGTTTCATTTAATATCAAAGTCCGTGAATAGATCCCACAAATTCGATGAGATGATTCAAGAAATCATTTATGTTTTCATTTGGGAATCAAACCTATCATGAAACACTTAAAAATTTACTTATTTTACTTTAGTATCACCTTCATAAATATATTTCAACTTATCATAAATTTATTTCTCTAGAGTAAAATTCATCAACTTCATATATATCTATTTAGGAAGTGCTCTAGGAAAGGGGTTTTGATACTTTGAATCAACATTGAGAATATTCTAATTATCTTCATTTGTTGATAGCTTTGTATCATCTCTTGCATGAATTCCATACACCACTACTGAGTAGACATTGATTATTAGAGATCATGGATGAGATATCATTTGAATTTTCTATATTCGGTAATTACATCCATCAAATAAAAGAAACTACTTTTTTATTGAAAATATTTTTCATATTTGAAATTTTGAATTGATATATTTAATAATATTAAAACTTGTGGCTCTGATACCACTTGTTGTAGCCATATTCATCAATACACCCTAATAGAGGGTGAATTAGGGTGTTTATATTTTTTTATCTTGGATCAGATCTTATTCTCAAATTGGTAATAACCCTTTGAACCTATAAATATCATGTACACATAATGTGACATCCCAATCCCGGATGCCACTTATAAGTTCCAGGATCCTGGTTGGCCACATGGTCTCAAGCGCATCTCCCCAAACACCAGAGGTTTTCGACTAGCATAGAGGGCCTAGAGTGTGTCTATGGGGAGACTATTACCTCATTAACAGAGTGTGTCATAGAATATGAGTATAATATAAAAATATATAAGTAAATAGAAGAATAAATATAGTAGTTAACAACACAGTTAAAGCAGACAAGAGTAATGAATAATAACTAAATCAACTAGAATAACTGATACAAACATACAAAAATTGATGATGATATATGTCATGTCACTAGAAATATGGGAAAATAGGTATACAAGAAATGGACAAGAATGCTAAAAAAAAGTAGAAAAAAGGAATCAAGAACTATCCCAAGCATTCCAAGCTCCATCTTGGTCATCTGCTACCAACTCCATAGTAAGCAATAAGCAATGAAGTGTTTGAATCCTTATTCTTCCCTTTTTCAACACCTGCATACATATAGTCTTCCTGGGTACCAGAGGTTCCTAGATAGGGTGTGAGATAAATCTCAATAGGCCACCACCAATGGTGTATATGACATCTTGTCTTTGTAATATAATCTGAAATAGTGAAAGCATACACATATAAAGTAAAATAGTATAGTAATGTAAAATACCCCAAGTACCTGCTTCAACCCTCATCTGTTGTATGAACATGTACCCAAATAATTAATTAATTAAGTTCCAGTTTATATAATTAGGTCATGTGAGTCATATCATGCACTAACATCACCTCATGATAGTACTATTAAGGGTTCCAAGGCATAACAAGGAAACCATGATGTTTATACTAATGAAGAGGTTCAAAGGTAAATACAAAGGAAACCTATAGTGATAATTATAAATAAATTTTACAAGGTATTAACCAAGTAAACCTAGACCTCAAGAGTCACCAACTCAGTAGTAACTATATCCTGGCTAAGGGTAAGAGTGTAATCCAAGGAGAATCATCCCAAGCATTCCACAATAACATGATCTAACTGATTCCAAAGAGTACAAACAATGGGAAGGGACTATGTAACTAACCATTTAACAATTTAATTTCCAATTAATATAAGTTGGATTACCATTAGAGTAGTCAAGCTCAAACACATCTGAACGAAGGGTAAAAAGTGTCAAAACACTAAAAATCCAAATATGGCATAGCACCCTACATGAGGTGGTTGGGGTTATGGATGTATCTAAAAAAATAATTATAAAAATTAAAAGGATCATGGTACATGATACTAATGAATGTAATAATGACATATTAATTCAATAAATTATGTCTGATGAAATTGGCGCAATGACACAAGAATTTACAAAATGGTGGAAATTGAGAAATGAGTTATAGACCACCTACCTTAGGTTCGTACGACTATACTCATATAGTATCATCCTTTAGTTTGGACGAGATTGAATTAGATATAAAGAACTGATCCATTCCCTGAAATTGGGTCATATGAGCCTAAATCCAAATAGCATCATTGATAAAAATAAGAATTGTGTATGTTTAAAAAAAGGAATCAAGAACGTATAGTTGCGGATCCAAGGAGACAAACAAAACTTTGATCAGACTTTGGATGGATGGTAGATCTCCAATCCTAGATTATATGAGTTTTTATCTTAAAAAGGAGGAAACATGAGGGGGGTTTCTTCTAGGATAAAGTATGAAGGAGGATATTCATTTAACATTTCACTTAAGGGAAAAATCAACTTTTCACACAAATTTACATCGTGCGTGGTTTTTTTTGAATGGTTTGCACAAACTGTGTATAGATCATGCATGAGAATATATAATAAGGGTAATATCACATGGTTAGGCCACACGATTAGGGAAACCATGAACCAACCCTGAGAAACATCTCTATCAAAATTGAAAACAATCTCACATGGTCGTGCGTCCCAACTCTCATAGTTAGATAAAACTGTATGCCCTATTCCAACCCATTTCCAAGCCTCATTAGGTTTAAACAAACCATGAGAACTACCTTTCATGGTTTAAACTAACTATGTTATGGTCCATTTTCTCCCAAAAAGTTGGGTTCTGGGCTCTGAATGAGCCCCAAACACCCCCAAATATAAGCATGACATATTAATACAATGGCGTGAAGATTTTACATAATTCACCACTAAGGGATACTAAAAGAAACATAAGCCAACATTGTTTCAATATAACAGAGGTTTTCACTACTCACTATAGATAATTTCAAGGTTTAGTAAAGATAAACTATTGATCCAATGGGTAATCCTTCTTTCTCTTTGTCTACTCTCTACTTCAAAGGAGAGTTAGAAAGATTCAGTGACCTGATGATTGATCATAAATATACTTTACAATAATGAACAAAAAACCTATTATAGGAGTTTTAATTGAGATTTTTTTTCTTCTCATCAACCCTAAATCTTCAATTAAGTTCATCACAACAACAATAGGTCTCTTAAATATTCAGATGTTTTAATTGATTCTTTAAAAAACTCTCCCTCTATTTCTTTCTTGATCTCACCAATATCAAGTGTTAAAACTTCCAAAAAAAATCTCCCTGAATTTAATAAAATTCTCCCATTAATTAGATATTTAAATAACCCATTAAACTCTAATTAATTTTTCCAAATTCAAACTTATTCCCTCAAAATTTGTAATAGATTTTAATTTTTGAAAATTTCTAGATTTATCTTCTTTATTTCATGAATTTATTTGTTGTGATGTAATGAATTTAAAAACTTCTAGTTTTTGTAATGATTATCTCCACCATGTAATTATCCTCAAATAATAGACATATCCATGAAATATAGGTGATATGTCTTATATAAACCACTAAAATATCACATAATAATCTTCTAAAATTCCTGTTGTGGTCTGGTCTTCTTATTATGGCAAAATTCATTTGGCTTTCACATTCTAGAGTTACGCTAATGTTTTTTTGTACATATCACTATATTATGTGGTTTTAATGATTAAAAATACCAAATTATGTTTCTAACATTTTCATTTCATGGATTTTAGTATTTTTATTTTATAAAAATTTTCATAAAGATACTGGACCAAAAAGAGGGATCAAGAGGATCATAGAGATAAATTTTTAAGTCCTTCACCTAAAATTTTTAGTGGTTACCTAACGGGACATCACTAGATGTCCAGTGGAACTCACCTATAAGTTTTTGGGGTTTGTATAGAAACTCAATTTTGTTCAAGTTCCACTAATTGGCTGATGACACCCACCAGATATTTGGTGGCATCCAGATAGGAAAAAAAGTCATTTATGGATGGACCTGCATGCCTTAATTTGACTCTTAATAGATCTATTAAACCCCTAACACCACTAGAACGTTCTTAATACTAATAAAGGATATAAATACACCCCCAAGGATAATTTTATGGTACTGGTCATCTTGAAGATCAATTTATATCTCTATTGTTTCATTTTTCTTTATTCTCAAGCTCTATTCACTTTTATCTCACTCCATCTCATTCTTCTCTTGATGTATCTTTCTGGGAGGATCATGAGTGTGCTCAATCTTCTCTTGATGTATCTTTCTAGTAATATTATGAGTGTTCTTTAAAGGTATTTCATATATAAAGTATCTTCTTTTTTATTTTATTGGTTTCTCGTTACCATTGAGTGTGAGGGGGATAGGTGTTTACTACCTTGAAAGTAAGGGTATTTAGGTTTCTAGCCACAAATACTAAAAGTAAATTCATGATATTGGGTTTCTGGGACCAACCACTAAAAAAAGGTTCTTCCACTTGTAAATAGTTTTCTTTCTATAACCACTATAAAGAAAAGTATTGGTTTTCTTGTTATAATCATTAAAAAGAAAGGTTTAAACCAAAACCTTTAATGGATATTGAAGGAATGAGACATAGGGATCCCTTTGTGGATTATTTTCAAACTCCTTTATCAATATCTTATGATTTATCTTTTAAATTTTGTATTTACACTACACTTTAACTCCTTAAATTTTATTTTTTTTCTTTAATTATTTTAAATACATATATTTTAGTTTTAATTTATAAAAAATAATAAAAGGAAATTCACCCCCCCCCCCCCACTCTATACAAATTTAATTGGACCGAGGATTGGTATCAAAGTAAACCTTGATTTCAAAACCTTAACTGGATTCAAGGATCAATAATTTAATGATGTCCTCTACCTAAAATGTTCAAGGTGCTTCAGAAGGACACTTTGTGGGTAGAGATCCATAAATTGATGGATCGGACTATGGTTATTAGAAAACTAGGATTTTTACTTTTATTAAAATAATGGGATATCTATTTTGGAAAATATTTATGCATAGTTATACCACAATTAATAAAAAGAAGAAAAATAGACCTCTGATGACATAGAGACTTTTAATATTGATGGAAAATCCATGAATACTCTTAATTTCAGGCTATATAGGAATAAATTTAATAGAATTTATATGTGTAAAACTTCTCATGAAATTTGTAAATTATTATAATTTATGCATGAAGGTACCAATAAATTAAAGGATACTAATCTTGATATATATTTTCAATATTTTGAAAGATTTAGTGAACATCCTAATGATTCTATAACTGAATGTTCACTTATTTCGATGATATTTTTAATTGAAGGAAATTTTTAGGTGATATGATTTCAATGGATATTATTGTGAAGAAGATCATTTGGGTCTTGCCTTGTTCTTGGTCACCCAAAGTGATGATAATAAAATAAGTGAAGTACATAAAAAATATGTTTGTTGAAGATATCATAGGGTCTCTCATGACCTATGAGATTATAATGAATATTCAAGATAAGAAAGAATCCAAAGAGGTTATGGAGAATAAGTCCATTCTATTCAAAGATAATATTGATTAATATTATTGAAGTGAAAAGGATATTACTATTATTTCCAATAAGATGAAAAATTAATTCATGAAGAATAATTATTACCACCATGACAAAAAGGATAAGAAACAAAGTAAGCCATAGGTAAGATGATATGAGTGCAACAAAAAGGGTCACATAAATCTAGAGTTTCCTAATTTCAAACAGATGATAAAGAAAAATAAAGAAAGTAACAAGTATTTCAAGGTAGCAACATGAAGTGAAAGTGATGAATCCCTATCCTCATCAAACTCGAGTGATGGAAGTTCCAAGTGTCTCATGGCTGAATTTGAGGTGAGTTAAGAAGTAAATTCTTCCACTCCTTACTCTTTTATCTATCTTGGTTATGAAGATCTCAAACATTCTAAAGAATAATTAACATAAGGGTTTTTGGAACTTACCAAAAATTTCAAAGATCTTAAAAATAAATATGATATTATTGTTAATGGTAAAGATCATATTTTTAAATAAAATGATAATTTAAAGGAGAAAAATTAAAAGAACCAAAAAAATCTATCACAAACTAGACTAAAGTGCCATCCGACCTGGCATCTGACCTAGTCTGAGGTATGGCCCGAAGGGTGTTCCTGATCCCTAGGGGTTGGAAACAAGTGTTGGACATCAAAGATAATATAGAGAGAATGATTTAACCCATTATATATCCAGTATCAAAAATAAAATAAACTGAATAAGTGGAAGAACCGACAATGATAACTGAAACTAAATAATATACAAACAAAAATAGATGAAATATACAACTAGACACTCTAGTAACTAAATAGAAAACCAAACCAAATTTCTACTAACATGATCTCTATGTGACCTCATGGTCACCACCATCCATAAACTAACCATCCACATGTCCAACTACTCCAATAATGAGTAATCTAACCAGAAACCCTGAACCTGCAAAATATCTTGGGTCTACCGAAACTGAATGGAACAAGTAGGTTGTGATATTAACAGCTTAGTAGGAAACCGCCATAGAATCCATACATTTCCATTCCCAGAAATATTCCATTAACACTATTTTTAAATACACATATATAGAAATAGGTTTTTTCTCATTTTAATAAACAACACAACTTTCCCTTTTTTTAAACAATTCACACCACATCTTTACTTCCAAGAGGTTTACCATTTAAAACCAAATCCCAAACCAAAATCCCAAACAAGAAATACCAAGATATTCTAAAAAATAAACTAGTAGAATAAACAAGAAAAAAAATGTAGTAGAAATCAAAAAAGAAAATGCAGATAGTAACCATGGGAATTTTTCAAACATCCTTAGAATGATCCCTAAACATACTCAGTCAGACACACCTACCGGCATATGGAAAATATCTATAGTATATAACCAAATGGCCGCTCTAAACTGACTAATCCAATGGAACATTCCACCAAGACCTATAAATTCAAGAGGGTATCAACCCATCTAATCAGGGTTGACAAACAACCATCACTCAACCCTCTAAAAGATGCCTAGGAAACCCATGTTAATGGTACACTATGTAAGTAGGAGGCCATTGTACACCTGACTCACCTTACTTGCTGCCACCGCACTTTCCTACCCCAAACGCTAACACCACCTATATTATAACCCATATAGGTAAATCCTATATAGGGGTTCCCAATATAAACAGGTGCCAAACAGGATGTTATATTATATAATCTTTCAAAATAATTTCTCAAAACATTAAAAAAAATTCCAATCAGGAATTTATGCTTCCAAAAACCATAACTTATTTCCAAAAAAATTATAAGGTTCCAATTGGGCCTCATATCAAGTCTATTTCAAATAAACTTTCAAATAACTTCTAAACCATTTCCAAAATGATATAAAACACCATTTTCAAATATACAATGTCAAATAGGCCTTTACCTTTCAAGATCAATCCCATTCAAATCTATGATGAAAACACACAATATATTTAAAGATTCCAAATATGTTTTTGAACCTTTTAGAGACCAATCATGTCCAAAAATTCTAAATGGTCCAAGTTTTAAAGGATACATTTGAAACAAATTTCAAAACCATACTGATACCATAAACCATTTAGTAAAACATGTAGTCTTAAAGAGAATTGGGACAAGGTGGAGGAAGAAAGAGTGAGTGTTTTGAAAAATGGTTTTATTGTTAAAAGAAAGTATCTAATACCATTATAATTTGTGTACCCATCCATTTATACACACTGGGTACACATGGATGTGCCCACATCCAATGGCCCAAGTCAAGAGTTTCATGAATCACCCAAAGACTACCTTTAAAGGAACTCCACATGCTTTCAAACCGACACAACAAATCACAAGTAATCATTACACATAAAAGCCACCAATTTCTACAAACAACATCAAATTTTCAATTTAAGAATGATATCATAACATAAACAAAGCTAAACACTTCTCAAACCACACAATTTCATTTTGAAATAAAACTTGACCTCTTAACAAACACCTTCAGTGTGTATATACATAGGAATATTTAAAGAATCACTTTTAAAACCATTTTTAACAAATTATACCAACACCAAATCACCACAATAAGATAAAAAAATAAATCACAAGTATGAAAATCATATTTATAAATTAATTGAAATCACCCAAGCATCAAATGAATTGCATCTTAAAGGAAACGGAAGGAAACACCTACCTCAATGATGTGTGGTCACAACCAAACTCTAGGAGAAGGAAGAACTAAGCCTAAAAGACAATCTGAACACCCTAAAAATCAAGAAAAATGACCCACACATCAACCCTAGATTATAGGGTTTGCCCAAGGTGAAACCCCACCAAAGAACCAAGATATAAATATAGTAGGGGTAAGTGATGAATAAATCGACCAAAAATAGAAGGAATATTACCTTGGAACCTTCAAGGGAATCCATGGACAAAGGGGAGCAAGAGAGGAGGAGCTTAGAGGCTCCCATGATGTGGCTAGGTTGAGAAAGGGGGATAAATACTGGTTTGGGGTTAAAATATAGGAGGGGGGAAGATGTAAATTCATACTTTTTAATGATTGTGAAACTCATGTGGCTTAGCCACATGGTTTATTAAACCATGCGCCAATTGTGCGTGAGCTACTGGAAAGGAGGGGGTACCCAGCATGGGCTGACAGCATGGTTTCCAAACTATGTGTTGACCGTGATGAACTCCTATATCCAAAAATAACATCTTCCTAGGAAAGGCACATGGTTTCCTCTAATCATGATAAAACCATGTGCAGGCCAAAAACTCACCAGAAACTTCCAAAATTTAAAATTTTAAACCAAGGATTAACCCAAACCTAAACTAAAGAGATTAAAATACAAGAAAAGAATAAAATAAAGTGATATAAAAGTTTGGGGTATGAAAATTCTCCCCACTATAGACACTTTTTTTCCCATAAAGTCACCCAGCTAAAAGATAAACAAAACTTGATTCCAAGGCCGATCAAAATCCAAAGAATATATGAACCTTAGGGTGGAATTCCTCTCTAAAAGTCACACCTGACTGATTCTAGATAAAACTAAGGCATGAAGGTTAATAGGATAATGTGAGAGGGTTATCCCCACCAAAATAACTTGACTAACATGGGAACTTTAAAACTCCCAACACCATCGGGAACTCCCAACTGAACCAAAAACCCCCAACACAGGGGGATGAACCCATGGAAGAAACTTGAACAAAATGGAGAACCCAAACACAAACTATAATTCAACAAATACTAAAGTATAAACATGTCTAAATGAGTAGAAACTAAAACCATAATGAACCTACATAAGGGTTAGACACACCCAAGAAACAACAACCAGCTTAAGACCCACATTCCCAAGGCACGACTGAAAACTGGAACCAACCCATATAAGGGTTAAGCACTCAAAAAATAGAGCACAAACTTAAGACTTTCATTAGAAGAAAAAAAATTGAATCATAATAGAGAAAAACCACAATTCACCTTGAAAAAAATGGAGAGATTACAACAAAAACAAAAATTAAATAAATTCAACCATCTTTAATCCAACACTAGAGTCAAAACACAAGACAAGTCTTTCCTCTCCACTGGTTATTCTTGACTGCACGTGAGCTTCACTCCAACACCTATGGATAGAGCTCTGATGAATAAAGCATCTAATTTCACACAGTCAGGCACAATAATCCTCCGATCAAGGATTCTTATTCAGGAAATGCCTCCCACAAAAATTCTTCAGATAACCCAAATGGCCACCATGATGGTAAGTATTTGGAGGATTACGAAAAGACAACTTCGAATTCCCGAACTGGACATACTGGTGGAATACATTTGAATATTCTGAATAACTGGAGATCATAATCCAAGAATGAGACTTCTCAAAGATGGGTTCCTCTAGCACACGCTCCTCATTAGATGGGGAAACTTCACAAGCAATAAGAGACACTATATTACCAACTACATATGCTCCTAAAACCAACTCACCTAAAAATTCCTTGTCCAACAACTTATCAATACAAAGATCCTTATAGAGAGTACCCACTCCTTGATCTATGGATGAATAACCCCAATGAAAATAGAGGTCTTCAACATATCCTAAAAAGGAACCTTCATAGAAAAGGAGACCATATCCTTGAATTCATCAATATAGACCTTCACCATCTACCGGCCTTACTGAATATACATGAGCTCTTCCCTTTTCTTTGTATTCACCTCCTTAGTTATAAACCATAGGATAAAGATATACTTAAACATTTCCCACATCATCCCCACTTACATCAATGGTGGGGAAAATATCTCTCATCCATCCACATATAAACCCTCAAACAACCCCAAAACATCACAAACTCTAACAGCTTTGAGAGTTATCGATAATCTAAATACATTCTATACTTCTTCAAGCCACTTCACTGCCTCTAATGAAACTCAATAACCATGATAGACAAGCAACACTCGAGAATAACTAGAATCTAGGAATGACTCACTAGTGTCACAACCCATTCCCCGGGTCCAGTGCCATCACTACCCCAAGCCTACCTCTAATAGTCCAGAGGCTGACGACTAGCACCGAGTAGGAATATCCCACAAATGAGAGGCATTAGCCTAAGTACCTACACACACGCACACAACTCCAAACCAAAGATACTGGGAAGTAAAAAATCCAAGGAATCTATGCATGAAAACAACTAAGTATAACACAACCATAGTGTAACAAAAGTAAAGTATAGGTTGGAAAATTGTCCTAGTATACAATCCCATCAAAAGAAACACAGAACATAAGTAAAAATTCAAGTCCTTAAATCTCATCCTTCGACAACCCTACCTGAAGGGTAGGTGAAGGGTAGCTGCCTAAAACTGTAGGAGTATGTCTCGTCTATCTGATCCCATTGAACACTACCAGGTCTTGCTCCTCTATGAACTCTGTCAAATTTTTGGTTGTCTGCATAAGACATGACACGTGCAGGAAAAGCCTGTGTAGGGGTGAGTAAAACAATACTCAGTAGGGCGCCCTGAAACCACAAAGGTAAAGCACAAGGGAAAAAACACAAAGGAAAGAACAAGGGAAAATACAAAAAGGAAAGCACATTCAGCTCGACACAGGTATATTTCCATACATATACCGAGAACATATTGATATAATTATTTCATACACTAGGAATTATAAGGTCCCAACCTCATAGCCAACATTAGGATTCTCATCGTAGCTTTGAAAGGCAACAAGTGAAACCAGGAGATCAAACTCCACAAGCTCAATCATCCTTGATGGAACCCATATGATAGGTACACTCTATAGAGAACAACTCTACCATTCCAAATGGTATGTACAAGAGAATGTGCTACATCAGGAACATTTTACTAGGTCCAGCTCCAATTCCTAGCACTGAAGGTTCAGTCATCGCCATCTTGTACCCAATACAAGACCAAGGAAACCCAAGTGGAGAGGCCCACCCCCACCACTATACATGAAAGAGGGATCCCTTCTCCTAAAAATCTCATGAAACCTCTATCTCTCGTATAGGGAGTATCTCGCACCTCAGTCTGTCGAGGGAGTACTAGCTCCTATCTAGGAATCGTTCTCACAAAGTGGATGGTCCCACTCCTCGCTACTGTGTTCGACAGCTGAGGGAGCTCCAACTCTAAATGAGAATCCTCTCCCAATCTGGTAGGGGATTAATACTCAGTGACTAGAAGACCCACACCATGGTATGAAAGGGGAGTATTGACTCTGTCATTTCATGTGTGGAGGACACGTACTCTGGTCCGACAAGGGAGTACCAACTCCTATCATAATGGAACTACACACTACCCGATAGGGGAGTACCGACTCTATTCGATCATGTGTGGAGGACCCATCCCCTAAAATAATAGGGGAGTACCAAATCCTATCATAGAAGATCGGCACCCTACCTAGTAGGGGAGTACTGAATCTATGTACGTTAGGTTTATGGAGGACTCGCGCCCTGGTATGATAGGAGAGCATCGACTCCTATCATAAAGGACTCACACACTACCCGATGGGGGAGTAACAACTCTATGTGTGTCAGATGAGGAGGACTTTCACCCTAGTATTATAGGGTAGTACCAAATCCACCAATAGAGGACCCCCTACCTGGTCCAACAGGGGAGTACTTACTCTACTTTTGCAAACATCTTTGGGAACCCGCATTCTAGTCCTTCTGGGGAGTAACACCCCCAGATAAAGATACACAAAGGAAAAAAACCCACATCCATAATTCGGGGAGTACCATATCCACCTAAGAAGATGGATAAGGAGTAATTTTACCCTGATTTGTTAGTGTAGTAACTATCCTAGCATCACTTCATAAGAACCACCCTGATTCTATCCAAAGTCTGTTGTACAGGGAGAGCCTACTCTTTAAACACATAGACCATCCTCCAAATTCATCAAAAACTCACTTAGATTATATCAAAAGGTTCATCTTGTCCCAAGGGTTCCAACGTTGTAGACGGATCATCAATCGAACGCTTCATTTGAAAGTTATGGGTGTTTTAGCAAAACGGGGGCCAGTTGGGTCTGGGTCTGGTCTGACACGGTCGAGCCAACACGACTAGGGTCTGACCCAGTACATTGGGCCATGGACCTAGCCCTCATAAAAGTGAGCTGGTTCATCTATCCCAGACGTGGATCTACTACATCTGTCAAGCACCACATGGCGCCAGGGTGGCACCGCATCCCGTCCAGCCAGTTCGCATGAGCAGACCAGAATTACCACATACGGACCAGCCACGTGTGTCTGGTCACACGGAATAATTGTTGTAAATGTGGTATTTCGCCACATCTAGAAACCCCACAACAAATGTCATGGGTTCTCCCAACCTCTTCCATAGGCGTCCAGCCTCTTCCGCATTGGCACAGGGTCACCGCCACCAGTGGGCTATTTTGCGGACCACCGAACGCGCTCTGGTGGTCCGTTCTTCGAAGATGAATGAGCCCTCCAATTCTCATATTACGCTCTTCATAACTAGGGGTTCAAAAATCTATTGTGATAACTTCCTCTAAAAAGTGATTGATTTCTAGTATCTCGTACGCTACTTTAATCCACCTGTCGTCGTTGTTGACACACCACCTTCGTGTTATGTCCTTCTACGATCTGTGATATCGAATCGCTATGTAGCAAGGTGTACCTGCGATGATCATTCATTCATATCCTCATGAAGAATAAAGAAAATGTGGGGATAAAAAGGAAATTACCACAAGATAACAACCCTAGGAATAATCTTCAGTCATTATTTGTTACATTCTTGATTCACTCCTATTAGAAGGATCAAGAACAAAATCAAAATCATCCCACAAGAACAATAAAACTACGGGTAAAGTTGTTCGTGGGTTGATCAGAATTTGTCATTTAAAACCAATAATGAGGGAATATATAACTCAAATAACAACCCCTACCTAGAGTTTGTATTTCTTGATGATTTAGATTGAAGTTTCATCGCCACATTGATCCTCGTTCCATCGACGTTTGTCGATCATCAAACTACCGACATTCAGTTCGATATTGTTCATTGATCCCTCTGTCATTGGTCATCTTCCAGTGAATTCCTTCAATACCTCTAAGCAAAACATCAGTGTCCTTCCACTCATCCTTGGATCCTTGCTAAGTAATTAAGTGGTGAATCGTGATTCAGCATTTCCCGTTACGCTATGTTAAAAAGTCGTTGCATTGTTTCATTAATGAAACAGTGTTTTGGTTTCATTAAATTACACTCCATTTCACTAAAATGGTTTTAAAAGTTAAAAAAATAAAATAAAACATCCAATTTATTTTATTTTAAACTTTTCTTAAAATTTTGGAAGATTAACTTTTCCATTCGACCCGCATCGGTCGATGTTAAGTCTTTTCTAGGCAAATCCTGATGTTCTGAGTTCAACAGTGGCCTTGTATTTTTGATCCAGGCACCAGTTTAAAAGATATAAAAACCCTATTGCATAATTATTTAGTAAACTTTAAAAAAAATGAAAATCCATTATGTACACTCTAGGCCTCATAATTACATGTCGTCTCAGAGCCTGGTCTCAAAATAATCCCATTTAATTTTAAAAAAATTCCATGGAATTATGGACCATTACATTCACCCCACCTTAAGAATTTTCATACCCAAAAAGTAAAATCCTATACTCAAGGGAAGAAAACTGAGATGTAAATTGGAATCACTTACCAAAAATCTCACCAAGGGTCTCTGCACTGCTTACAAGCATGCTCCTTGAGGAACCACCAATATCGACCACTCTCATGTCCATCTTCTACTATGTCAACGTCATGAAAAAATATTCACATGTTTATTTATCTGCGATAAGTGGGTAGGTACCAATCACTACGATCCATCTATAGTCATGGGGTCTAGCAGCTTACCTCCACACTAACCTGACGCAGATACAGACAGAACCCCACAGAGCAAACATTGGGTCTTACTAGGCCCTCTGTCTACAACCTTTTGCGGCCACATCATTTGTCGAAACAAAAACATTGCCATATCCACTAGTGGCATATCATATTAGTATGGATGGTAAGTCACTAACTCATACTACGGAAACATCATGGGCTCTAGATCTGCCACCATAGAATGATTCAAAGTAAAATAAGTTGATCAGAAAAACTCCACTAGTAGGGACAGGATCAACTCTTATGCTTTATCACAAAACCTCACATAGAACATACAAGTACAAGGAATTTTCCCATCATACCTCAACACTGGGTCCCACGAATCCCTCTCTCAGAAAGCTTCTTATGAGAGTTCACCTTTTTCTTCCTGGGTTCCCTTTTACTATAAAGGAAAACCTTTTTTACCATCATGTACACACTTCATCCTTTTTCTAATACAGTCACCCCAAGTATGAACTGTAGTGGTCCATACCCAGAATAATGTCGTAAGGCCTCGACGCCATGACTAAGAGATCCCAATCACAACTCTCACCTCCAAGAGTTGAGTCACACTACTAGTTCTAGTGTTTGATCTACAGGTCTCCTCCAGCAGGAGTCTCTAAGTGTGAGGGTTAAGTCCACGGTCCAATCGAAACCTTGAATTCTTAAACAGAACTCATGGAAAAAGGAAAACAACTAGCACCCATGTCTATTTAAAATGGAAGCTAAAATAAAATACACAGATCATTCCTCAAATCTTCCGTGAATCTTCTTTTTCATAATCCATGACCATATGTAGCTATCCTCACCCACATCCTCTGGCTCCCTGAGCCTGGCGTGCACCACGTAACGACCCAAAATTTCATTAATGGAAATTCTTCTTGATCCAATTAAATGTCTTATTATGGTTATATAAAATGTTAACTTCATTGGTTTTATGTTTTTGGATTTTAAAATACTATTAATAATTTTTAATGTTTCTAATATAGTCATTGAACAATGATCGCCTGATTAGTATAAATATAGAGCTTTAAAAAATCCAATTTACTCAAACAACGGAAGTGATGGCCTCATCCAGTAGATTTACCCCATTCAAAGCCTATTTGTCGGATCTCAGAAAGGAGGTAGTGTCATTGGGATTCTCTCTTGACCAAGCCCAAGCCAATCTTGAACACGTTAAGCTTGATCAGAACCAACTATGGGAGAAGTGGAAGTTAATAGAGATTACCACCCGAGGAATGTTATCTGAGTCACCCCAAGAGTCTGTCCCTATCACACACCTTACCCTTCGGTCTTATGCGGTTGTTATAAGGGGTTATTTAACAAGACCTTAGCACTATTATTATGTGCATTATTTTTTCATATAATAATTAATATACATTCATTTTATTATTCTTACTTCGTAAATAGTTTTTAAAGCGCAAATAGTATTTTTAGTTAATATTCAACTAAGAAATATATTTTGATGAATTAATGGATTTTTGAATTAAATAATATTTCAATAAAATATTAATAAATTAATTTTTTTAAATATAAATGATCGTTCAATTTTTGGGAATACAATTGTAATTTTTATTAAGGTTTGAAAGCTGTTTTGGTCAAAACCCATGAATTTTCGATAAATGTCAGTTTTTATTTTAAAAGTAAAAAAAATCACATATTTAGAAAATTATTTAGATAAAATGAATATTATTTTTGGAATCAGGATGTCGAAATTATCCAATGGTGAATTTTTCATAATTTTCTGAGAGTTGAATTTTTGGGTAAAAATTAAATACCGTTTAAATATATAATGTGTTTTATGAAATCATAATGACCCAATAGTGATATAATAAAATAATATAAACATTATTTTCGGCCAATATATGTTTTACCATTAAAATAATGTGATTTTTGGTTTTTTTGATTTATTTTACAAAGCTTTAGTGGACCCTTCAAGGCTTATAAAACATTTTGTCTATTTAAATTGTTTTCCTTGAGAGTGTGACTCACCTCCACATAAACAACCCTATTATTTTAAGAATTTCATCCATTTTACTAATAAAATATTGTTTTCCAATGCCTTTTGGAACAAACCATGGGTTGGTTTGTGGTTTTTATTAGTTTAATGTGAGGTTTCCCAAACCTAAATAATAAAGAATTCACTCTCCTTTCCTATATAAACCCACCCAAGCTCCCACTTCCTCTTCACTCAAAGCCTTTGGAGTTAAACCAACCTATGCCCTCCTCTCTCTATAATCCTCCCAAGGTGCCCCAAGATCCCAAAAAGCTTCTCTCAAGCCTCTCCCAAGCCTTTGGGATCACACTTCTAAGTAAGGGATTTCTTTCTTTCTCTTTTTTGTCGAATTTTATTTAAGTTGTTATGCCCTTTTGTTTTCAATTACAAATGTTAGGGTATGATTTTTCACCTCCTCCATAATTATCTCTTTATGTTTGGATTATGGTATACCCATTTCTCTCTCATTAATGCCTCCCATGTACACCCGTTACCATGCCAAAATTTTGTGAGGGATTTCTCTCTCCTCTTTTACATCCAAGTAATTATTTTATATAATGCATATAAATTCCATTAAGTTTGTTGGGAAATGTATCTATATGACCTCCTTAATACCCATTTCATGTAAATATGATGAGACACCCCTTTCTCTCTCATCAACCATTTTTTATGAGTTCTTATTTCACGTCGTTATGCTACCAAAATTGCACTACGATTTTCCAAGAAAATGTCATTATGTGGTGAATACCATGCCCATTTATCTATAAAGAGTATTCACCTTTATGAACATTTAGTTATTTACTATAAATTTTTATGTATGTATTCTACATACCTTTATCATAGAATAAATGATGATGATTGATTCCATGTTGTATGATCCATGTGGCACACTTATGCATGAAATGAAATGTTTAAGAAAGGGTGTGCCCTGATAGCACTCCAATGCATTGGGTAAAGTATAGTATCATGATATGCCATGTGAAATGGGTGTTGACTCATGATAATTCAAGTGAAACAAGGATTTACTCATGCTTCATGTGCAATGAGGGTTTACTCATGCACCATGTGCAATGAGCCTTGGATCATGCTAATTCCATGTTAAGTGTTGTTGCCACATTTCCATGTTATGATTATCATGCTTTATCATGCCTTTATATTAATTTTTATCTTGTGCTCCATTGATATTACTATTGTCTAACATATATTTTATCCCTCATGTTATTCCATGTTTGTTCCCTTACTGGGATTTATAGCTCACCCTTTTTTTATGCATGTCCTCAGGTTATCCCATGCAATGCTATGTACAAGGGGATGTAATGGTAATGTAAAGGAATTTTTCAATAAAGATGTTGCATTTCATGTTTTAAGTTTTTATGTAATGATCATAATCCCAAAAGTCACTAGACCTCTCGATATTCTATGTTTTATCAAGTGAATTTTATGTAATAAATCATGTTTAAGTATGAAATAAAGACCAGGGTTGTCATAGACCACCTGGGGTGGTGGTGGAAAATATAGAAACTACCTACCACCTCTTGCTACTCGTCCAGCTCCTCTTCCTCACCCTCCATTTTATGGAACTCCTTGCTCCAAGAAATGTCTCTACCAAGGCATTTCGTCATCCGGCTCCCCCTCAGTGGCACGGAAGGTTGTAAAATCCTTTGCAAGATGTCCCTGATCATTACAAGTGTAACATCACCTCCCCGGTGGCCAATCTACTCCTTGGCACTGATCATGCAGCACATACCCATGTGTCAGTGTTCGGGCATGGGTATGCCTCCTATGTTGCGATCATGTCACATGTCGTCTACTAGATCCATCAAACACCTCTACCTCGTGACCTCTAATATAGGTCACATCAATCTACTCCTCCACCAGGAAACTCTTAATCACAAGGGATCACTCCAGAACCCCATCTTTTGGACTCCTCATTTGTTAATCATGTTTTAATGATCACAAATTCTATACATCCTGTAAAAATTTTTAATCCTATTTAATTTATCTCAAATCATGTGTACAGATGGTTGGTTTCTTTATGCCTTAAATAATTATTGTAAACTATTTTTAGTTTGTGTTATAATGTATTTCCTTGATAAATGATTGAGTCTAATCTATTCTATGAATATCACTGTTTAATTCTATATACAGGTTTTTGGATAAGTCTGAGACACCATGACCAGATACCGTGACCCAAACACAATGACCCAAACACCGTGACCAGACACCGTGACCAGACACCGTGACCAGACACCGTGACCAGAAACTGTGACCAAACACTATGACCAGACACCGTGACCCATACACTAAGACCATACATCATTTGAAGTTTGGTAAAGGACCAGACACCGTTATCATAACACCACATCTGTGCTACCAGTTCCTGATCTCTATAAAACTGTGCCATCATAATTGTCTCATCGCTTAAAGGAAAAGAAGGAGACACCATTTCATGAAGACATCATTTCATGGAGACACTGTTTCCAGACTGACTGTTACACCATTCTTTAATCTGTTTTTTTTTTGTTTTTCAATTTAATTTCTAATGGTCATATTTGAGTCTTTTAAATGCACTAAAATAATTAATCTTTTTTTAGACATGTCACCTAAAAGTATGAGTTATGAGGTGCAGAATACATATATCCTATCAGCTATAACACATGCACTCCAAGAATAAAAAGAACAACATGGCCAGAAACGAAAAGGCATGGATATAGAAAGAATTGTGTTTGATAATGAAGAAGCATGATCATTCTTGAGAAAATAACCAACGCATGAAACTCAACAATTCTGAAGAACACATGAAGCATTCTCGAATCCGAAAATCTGGGATACCATAGATCATTGTCGATAATATCTTCACACTTTAAACTCTGCGAAGAACACGAGCCAGATCTAACTTACTTGTGATACTCTATTTTCTACAAGAGGACTTGATTCCTACATCTGATTCATCATAGAAGTCCATAGCTACATATACTAACACTCAGATCACTTCTAACCTTATCTCGTCATCTTTTCTCTGTTGTGTATTGTTTTTATCTTTCGATCAGTGTGTGTGTGTCTATATAAAAACACACACTATATCTTGCATTAAACTGAAGGATACAAGATATAATTCCTCTCATATCTTTTTATAGTTTTTTATTCCCACATATAAGTGTGGAATAGTTCCTTGTGTGACCTGATAGTTCATACCCATGAATAATTGTGGAAGAGGTCATGTGACCTGGATAGTCCTGTGTACTATTGTTTACCCCGATCCAGGGTGTGGATAAAGTTTATTTATATAAACTACTTGGTTTTAGGTGATCACTAAGTAGAGTGGATTATGTCTCGGATTGAGACTGAACCACTTTTTTTATATCTACTGTGTTGTTTAAATTATCTTTCTCTGATTTACTGTATAATTCAGAAATCACTAAGCTTTCTTTGAGAGTTAATCTTGGAAAGAAGTTATAATTGTCTTTCCTTATTATAATAGCTTCAAAAGTAATGTTAATAACTGATATTAAGATTACTAAGAATTAATCAATATTCTGAGAAGTTATTTAAATAGTCAAACATTTATAACCACATTACTTTGATTAACTAGGCTATATTTATTTTTTATTGGGGAAACTTTTTAAGAAACCTTTTCAAGTATAAATTTTTAATATATACTCAATTCACCCCTCTCTTGAGCACTCTACTCTAACCAACATTTGGTATCAAAGGGTGTTTTTTATTCCTACTAAGACTCTGTTTTTTACCCTATTCCACTGTGATTTTAGTTGTACTTTAAAGATCTGTAAATTTTTTATAATTCTAAATTTCTAGATCTTTCAAAGTAGTTATTTATTATTTATAATATATTTGAAGGTGATACAAAAAATATACCACCATTCTTTAATGTAACCAATTATTCCCAATGAAAAATTAAAATGAAAATGCATTTAGAAAGTATGAGCTTTAAAATCTGGTCTTCAATTATAGATGAGTATAAGATTCCTAATATTGATAGAATCACTTAGGATGAACCTAACAATACTTCCTATAATAAAAATTTCAAATCCATGAATGATTTATATTTCTCTTTAGGATATGAGAAATTTAATAGAATTTCTGCATGTAAAACTGCCCATGAAATTTGGGATACTTTGTCTATTTCACATGAAGGAACTTCTAGTGTGGAATAAATAAGACTTAATACTTATACTATTAAATATGATAACTTTAAAATGAAACCTAATGAGCCTATTTCTAATATGTATCTCAAGTTAAATGAAATTTTCAACACAATGGTTTCTCTTGGAAGAGAAGTTACTTCCAAAGAAAAAATTATGAGGATTCTCATATGCCTACCTGATAGATGGAGAGGAACCTCTATCTCTATTAGAGAGTCATGTGACATCAGAAAGTTACCTGTAAAAGAACTTATTGGGAAACTAATGATGTATAAAGAGGATATGAAAGTAAACAAGGAAGAGAAGGATGAACCCAAAAGAAAATCTGTTTCATTTAAGACCACCACTTGTAAACACAAAGAGAAAGGGAAATTGGAAGTCTCTGTAGAAAGTTCCAGTAGTGAAAAATCATCACCTGACAGTGATGAGGAGATTAATCAATTATCTATAAAGTTTAAGAGATTTTACAAGAATAAGATATTTTTTAGAAATCCTAACTTTAAGGTAAGATATGATCAAAAAGGAATCTAGAAGAAATATTGTAAAAGAAGTGACAATTATGATGAGATAGTATGCTATGAATGAAGGAAAAAGGGACATATAAAGTCTGAATTTCCCAAGCTCAAGTACAAAAATAAATATGAGGACAAAGATAGAAAGTATAAAAAGGCAATGAAAGCAACATGGAGTGCTTTTTAGGATAGTTTAAGTGGCTCAGAATCTTCACATGATGAAAAGGATAAAAATCCAATATGTGTTTTATGACACACATCTGCCATTCTCTTTTCTATTGATGAGGATTATTTAAGTAGACTCCTTACGAGCCTTGTGGATCAAAACAAAATCAATCCCATTCAGGCTTCTAGAAACCTAAATGTTCCTACCCATCTTTTATATGCTGATGATATAATTTTATTCTTAAAGGGTGATAAAAGAAACATCAAAAACCTCAAAAGTTCCCTGGTGCAGTATGAAGATATTTTGGGTCAAGTAATAATTTGGAACAAATCCTTTGTTTTATTTGGGAAAAACTTTTCCCCCAATAGAAAAAGTCACATCATTTATTACTTAGGAATCAAAGAAGGCTCTTTCCCTTTCACTTATTTGGGTGTTCCTATCTTTTGGGGAAGACCTAAATCTAACTATTTTCACAGCATTGTTGATCAAATTATCAATCAAATATCATCTTGGAAGGGTAAATATCTTTCTATGGCTGGCAGGGTTTGTCTTGTTAAGTATACTATTGTTTCCAAGATGGTTTACTCGATGATGATTTACAATTGGCCTGTCAGTCTTCTCAAAAAATTCAATGTTTGCATTAAAATTTTTGTTTGGACTGGTAGTACGATTGAAAGAAACCTTGTCACCATACCTTGGGTCACTTGTTGTAAACCCTTGGATAAGGGTGGTCTTGGTATTAATAATCTTAAGCTTTTTAATGAATCTCTTCAAGCTATAATGACTTGGAATCTGATTCATAGCAATTATGATCCCTTGGTCTTTCTTAAGAAAAGATTTATGACCAAGCTTTAGAATGGTAACTTGGGTTACATCACTTCTTCCATCTAGCCATCCATCAGACATTCTTTCCTTAAAATCATGACCAACTTTAGATGGATGGTTAGTGTTGATTCATCTATGAATTTCTGGCTAGACAATTGGACCGGTGTCCCTTTAATCTCTATGCTAACGTCTGACACTAGCCCTGTGAACACCAACTACTCTATAAGTGATGTTGTTAACTCTCATGACATCACCCTTCCAAATCATATCAGTCAAATCATTGAAAATTATCATTTTTCTGACACTGATGATTTCATTATTTGGGAACCTACTTTTAATGGAGTCCTAGATTCTAAAAGTTTCTACAAAAACAACTTTAGTAATTCTGTTTCTAACTTTGTTTGGTTGAAATCTTCTAACAAACCTTGGATCAAGCCCTCGCGCTTTACTCTAATTTGGTGTGTTGCTCATAATAGGGTCCCCACCGATGTGTGTCTTCAATCATTTGGGATTTATCTTTGTTCTAGATGTCACCTATGCAACCAAACCGAGAGGATGTTAATCATTTGTTTTTGTCTTATGCTATAGTTGAAGCTCTTTGGAATTACATTTATGACATTTTTTGTTGCATATGGTCACCTATTTCTTCTATCAGATCTCATTTTCAATACTGTATGATTTGGGATTCTTCCAAGAAAATCAGGAATCTTTTTCTGGCTGCGGTGGCAGAGCTACTACATGTGATTTGGTATGATAGAAATAGTTTTATTCATAATAATTTATCATTCAATATCAATGAAGGTAAAACGCGTATTCTCATTTCCATCAAGGATGCTGCCTCTCTTCAGAAGGATCATTGTGACAACTTTGTTGGTGATTTTGGGATCCTCCGTCATCTTCGAATTGAGGGCTCTTATAGGCAACCTCGGCATACCTTTGAGGTATTCTGGCAAGCCCTTCTTCCAGGATGGATCAAAGTGAATGTCGACGGCGCCTCTAGAGGGAACCTGGGTCCGGAAGGCTGTGGTGCCATCTTCATAGACTTTCTTGGCAGATGCCTTGGCTGCTTCTTCAGTGGATATGATACGAATTCAGCTTTGGAAGAGGAAATGTTGGGAGTCATTCATGTGGTGGACTTTTCCATGCAAAATGGTTGGAACAAACTATGGATTGAATGTGATTCAACCACTGTTGTCCAAGCTATCTGGAAGGGGGTGGTGCACCTTGCTTGGCCGCTTACCTCTCGATGGATGAATTGTCTTGCTTCGCTCAGGAATCTCAACTACATTGCCACACATGTGTTCCACAAAGCGAACATGGTTGCTGATAGTCTTTCCAACAAGGGGTTCAATCAAGTTATTACCTGGTTGGATGATTTTCTTGATGATTCGCTCCCTTTTTTCAAAAAATATTGTAACAAGATTCCGTATTTCAGACTTTTGTAACTCTCCTTCTTTTTTAGCAATAAATTGTGCCTTGGTCTTTGACTGAGGCACCACCTCTTTAAAAAAAATAGGTAAACAGATTTCTCCTAAATATACTACTGGAATTGGCTATCAAACTGGTAAAAGAAATTTTGGAAGAACTAATTTTGTTTCTAAGTCTAGGATATACAGCTTTACTCCTAGTTCTGGAAAAAATCCATCCAGTTCAAGTTATGATACACTCACTACTGTTTCAAGATTTTCTGAACCAAATAGAGATTAATTTTCAAGTACTTTACATAATGCTTATAGAAAACCTATGAGGCAGATATGGGTTTCTAAAACACTAGTCATGAATATTACTAGACCCAAACATATATGGGTACCAAAATATGTTTTTATTTGACTATTCTATATGAAAGCTTCTTAAAGATATCCTATAAAATCTTATAGTACTTGGACAGTGGGTGTTCAAGACATATCACAGGAGACTATTCATGCTTCAAGAATTTAATAAAAATTAATGGTGGACATGTCACTGTTGGTGAAAATTCCAAAGGAAAGATCATTGGCCTTGGCCAAATAGGCAACTATAACTCAGTTTTAATTTCCAAAGTATTTTTTTGATGGATTGAAATATAATTTTCTTAGTATTTCACAACTATGTGATGATAGATTTCATGTTAAATTTGAAAATGATATCTTCAATGTTTTCAATTCTAAAAATGAATTGGTGTTTTCTGCATTAAGAAATGAAAATGTATACTTTGTTAACTTAAATTATTTAGTCTCTCAAAATGCTTCATGTTTAAGTGTATTTCAAAAAGAATATTGGATTTGGCATAAAAGACTAAGAAAATGTAATATTCACTCTCTTAGAAAGATAACTAGAAAAATCTTAGTCAAAGATCTACCCAAACTTGAGTTTCCAAATAATAAAGTGTGTAATCCTTGTCAAAAGGGGAAGCAACACAAAATTTTCTTCAAACCAAAGAAATAAGTGTCAACTTCTCAACCTCTCGAACCAGTTCACATGGATTTGTTTGGACCATATAGAGTTTCAATTTTAAATGGGAAGCACTATGCTTATGTTATTGTAGATTAATTTTCTAGATATACTCGGACTTCCTTTTTGGCTCGCAAAAGTGAAGTCTACTCTCATTTTACCAAATATGTCAAAACTATAGAAAATATTAGTGGACTTAGAATTAAATCCTTAAGAAGTGATCATGGCAGTGAGTTTGAAAATCAAGAGTTTGAATCATTTTGCTCATAGAATGGATATAGTTATAATTTATCTACCCCAAGAACACCTCAATAGAATGGAGTTATAGAAAGAAGAAATAAAACCTTGCAATATATTACTAAAACCATGCTTAGTGAATATGACTGACCTATTTATTTTTGGGCTGAAGATGTAAATACAGCATGCTAAATTATCAATAGAGTGTTTATTAGACCTATTCTTAAAAGAACTCCATATGAGTTATAGAACAATTGAAAACCTAAAGTAATCTACTTCAAAGTTTTTGGTTGAAAAATCTATATCCTTAATAGTAAGTACAATCTTTACAAATTTTCATCCAAGAGTGATGAAGGGATATTTTTTAGGATATTAAATCTCTAGTAAAGTCTATAAAGTGTTTAATAAAAGAACTAAATGTGTGGAAGAATCTTTCCATGTCAAATTTGATGAAACAGATTCACAAGAGCCTAAAACCACTCTAGAGAACCTGGAGGATGATGTATCATATCTAGACACTAATTTAAAATCCTCTAACCATCCTATGAAGGAATATGTGAAAATTTCTAGCTCTGGAAATTCTTTAGATTCAATTCATAATGAACCTGAATCTATTGAAGAACCTGAAATCACTAGTCCTTCTTTTTATAGAGCTGTTAGAACTCTTAAGAACCATCCTTTAGATGTTGTTATAAGAGACTTAGATAAAGGAACTCAAACTAGAGATTCTCTTAGAAATCAGGTTGAACATCAATTATTCTTGTCACAATTTGAACCTAAAAAACATTAATAATTCTATCAATGATGAATTTTGGGTAATGTCTATGCAAGAAGAGATTAATTAGTTTGAAAGGAACAAAGTTTGGAAACTTGTTGACAGACCTAAAGACACATTTACCATAGGAACTAAGTGGGTGTTTAGAAATAAAGTAGATGAAGCTGGTAACACAGTTAGAAACAAGGCCAGATTGGTTGCACAAGGCTATAGTCAAGAATAAGGAATTTAATATCAAGATACCTTTTCACTAGTAGCTATACTTGAAGCCATTATAATTATGCTTGCTTATGCTACACATCTAAATTTCAAAATATATCAAATGGATGTTAAGAGTGCATTCCTAAATAGTTATATAGCTGAGGATTTCTTTGTTGAGAAACCCCCTAGTTTTACAAATCCTCATTTTCCAAATCATATTTTTAAATTATCAAAAGCTTTATGTTGTCTAAAACAAGCTCCAAGATCTTGGTATGATAGACTGAGTACTTTTCTTATTTCCAAAGGTTTTACAAAAGGAATAGTTGATCCTACCCTTTTTATAAAATAAATTTCCAATGATGTTTTAGTAGTTTAAATTTATGTAGATGACATTATCTTTGGATCTTCAAGAAATTCTTTATGTGTTGAATTTTCTAAAATGATGCAAAACTAATTTGAAATGAGTTTAATGGGTGAACTAAAATTCTTTCTTAGATTTCAAATCTTTCAAAATAATGATGGTATTATTTTAAATCAAAGAAAATATACTAGTGATATTCTAAAACGTTTTGTCTTAGATAGCACTAAAGGTAGTGACACTCCAATGAGTACTAATTGTAAGTTGGATCTTGATGAAGATGGAAAATCTGTTGATCAAACCACTTATAGGGGAATGATTGGAAGTCTACTCTACCTAACTGCTAGCTGACCTGACATTATGTTTAGTGTATGTATGTGTTCTCATTTTCAAGCAAACCCTAATGAATATCATTTAAATACTGTTAAGAGAATTTTTAAATATCCCAAGCATACACCCAATCTAGGATTGTTCTATCCTATAGGATAATCATTTGAGTTAGTTAGTTATTCTGATTCTGACTTTGGTGGTTGTAAGTTAGATAAAAAAATCACCTCTAGAACATGTCACTTTTTAGGAAAGTCACTAGTATCATGGTGTAGTAAGAAACAAAACTATTCTGCATTATCTACTGCAAAAGCTAAAAACATAGCTTCTGGTAGTTGTTTTGCACAAATTTTGTGAATGAAACACACATTACTAAATTATGGATATCAATTCAGGCATGTACCTGTAAATTGTGACAATACAAGTGCTATTAACATCTCAAAAAAACATGTTTCACACTCTAGGACAAAACATATTGATGTAAGGCATCACTTTTTGAGAGATCATTATCAAAAAGGTGACATCACTTTGGAATTCATTGGAACTAAATATCATCTCACTGACATATTTACCAAACCATTAAATTATGAAAGAATAGATTACATCATACATGAATTGGGAATTATAAATCTTAAGTAGTAAGTATATTGTTTCACAGCTTATTGTTTCACAGTTTTCAGTTTCACAAGTCATTGTATTGAGACTACTGTCTAACTCAAACAGTTCTATAGTTTTACTATCTTAAGAGTTGTTGTTTCATGTTTACAGTCTCACAGTTACTATCTCATGGTTACTATCTTGCACTTACTGTCTCAAACAATACATTCTCACAATTTAGAAATCACACAATTACGGTCTCACTATGAAATCCAGTTACAATCTCACCATGAAAGTCTGTTACAATCTAACCGTAAAATTGTTTTATCATTTTATTTGCATATTATAACCTTTATCATGGTAATTAATTATTTTATTCTTTTATTTTCCCACACTTTTGTTTTTGTGAAGCTTGATACCCCTAAATGATAAAAACTAATGAATTTTCACTCCATTATTCACCCAAGCTCTCTTCTCCCAAACCATAAGCCCTCTCTCAACCCTTCGGTTCTCTCTCTCTATCTCTCCTGAACCTTTGTTGAATGACCAGGATTAAACACCCATAGTCATCAACTCCTAAGAAGAGAATATTGAAGAAGAAGATAAAAATAGCGCCAAAGTTAGTGCCCGATGGTCCTTTAAATCTGAATCTGGTGAACAGAATAGTGGTGCCTGAAAAGGAAATTTTCCCCAAGTGGCTTATGTCAAGTAAGTCTTTATTATTGAAAGTGTTAAGAGAGAAAGGATGGTTGGATTGGTACACAAAGGAGGATATACCGATTTATCCAAAACTAGTTGCACGATTTTATCAATATGTTCAATTCCCTTTTGATACAAAAGATGGATTTGTTGTGAGAATTTGGATCAATAGCCATAGATGTACCTTTTCTTCGAGGTTATGGGATGCATGCCAAAGGATACCTCATGAGGGTATTTGTGAGGACTACCAGAGAGGTTCCCCACCTCCAAGTGATATATTTTTTTTGGAAGAACACTACTGGAAACATGATCTTTCCCAACAGTTCTATACCAACAGTTTGTAAAAACCTTTGGTATAGCTACCTTTTCCCAACGGTTCGTCAAAACCGTTGGGAAAGACTGACCTTTCCCAACGGTTCACCAAAACCGTTGTGAAAGGGTGTGTTTTGAGCCCCTTTCCCAACGATTTTGGTGAACCGTTGGGAAAGGTCACTCTTTCCCAACGGTTCTCAAGAACCGTTGGGAAAAAGCATCAAAAAAATCCAGCAGGGCTATCCCAACGGTTTTGAAAACCGTTGGGATAGGTTCTTTAATTTTTTTCCAGATCCACTAACCGAGAACATTATATAAATCAAAATTTTAAATAATTATGATAATACATATATATATTTATGAAATTATGTTTACAAAAGTGATGTTAGGTTAGTGGTTAAGTCGTTCGATTATAAACGAGGGGTCCTGGGATCAAATCCCAGCGGATGTTTTATTTTTGGAATTTATATACCAACGGTTCCATTACCGTTGGTATAGATTTCATATTACCTATACCAACGGTTTTCAAAACCGTTGGTATAGACCTATCCCAACGGCTTACTTGGCTACGGTTCTCCAAACCGTTGGTAAAGGTTAGTTTTCCAGTATTGGAATAATTGGGAATCTTAACTGGAAATGAAACAAAGAGAAGAGCTATAGATACTGAGCTAGATGGTGAAACCAAACTTCTGGTTAAATTTGTTTAGAATTTTATTAGCCCCAGAAAAGGTTATTTTTATACACTCAAGTATCATGATGTATTTTTGATACATATCATGAAAAATGGAAACAATATTAACTTATAAAAATATGTTATACTCCATATGTTTGAGTTGATCAAGACAACCTCCAAGTCAACCTCCCTGTTCTACTCAAGATTTATCTCAGCTATGTTTCATAAAAAAGGGCTGGTTAGACTAGATTAAGAAGTTATTAAGGACTATGAATTTTTTCTTTCCAAAGTTACAGTAAATAGAATGGAAATTAGTTGGAATCCATGGAGAAAATCGTGGATGGAAGATAATGATAGGGTCTATGAAAAGTTCAACCCAGTTCAGCACTCTTGAATACCTAAAGACATTTCTGATCCTGGTTTGGAACAAGATGAAATTGTTTATTATTTTTATGAGGAAGAAGAATAATAGGTTGTTGCGCCTATAAGGAAAACTATCTTGGATGAGAAAGATATTGAACCTATTATCCAAGACATAACTGAGAATGAAATGTATGTTCCTGAAGAAGTTGTTGATCTAGAAGAACAACCTGCTTCTAAAGAATAATCTGTTTCTAAAGTGAAAAGGATGTTGTATAATAGCATATAGAAGAAGATATTTCTCTTGTTCTAGAAGCTGCTTATGAGGAACATGTGGAAGAACAAGTTGTTTCTGAAATTATCCCATCTTCTGGATAGAGAATGGAGCAAGCCTTTCAGTTGTCTAAAAAGGAAATGGGTGAGGCTATTGGGGATGAAATCTTGGAAATAGATCAAGATTCTAAATCTCTCAGTCTTGAGAAATATGCACCTGTTGGGGGTAGCATCCCCCCAGTGTGGAAAGTATTGAAGTCCCTAATCTAGTTGATCCAAGCTCAGTAGATACATGGTATAAATTCCCTAGTTATTTTGATGTGAATGATTCCTAAGAAGTCTCAATTAAAGGTATAGACCTCTCTACTATGTTTCAATTGAAATCAATCTATGATATTGTATCTGTAAAGGAACATGATCTTGTCTCAGCTCCTCTTCCCGAATCTTCACAAGAACCTTCCACCTTGGTGAGTAAGGATGATTTGAAAGCATTTGAAGATACCATATTGGCTGGGGTTGAGAATATCATGAATACACAACCTGCTCCTATGAAAAAATTAAGTGAAAGATATGTTTCCCTGTTGTTAGAAAATATTATTTGGCAGATTCAGCCCAAGATGCTTCATGAAATTCAAGAAGTCGGAATTGAGAACAAATATCTTAGTGATAAAGTAAATTCTCTTAGATGTATGGTTAAATAAATGCAAGGAGTGATGAACTCAATACCAGAACCTATTTCGTATCCTGTTGAGGATGTTTGTGGTCAAATTCCATAGGAAGTAGCCTCCCTGATTCAACCTAATCTAACCTCCTTGGCTGACAAGGTAGCTGAAATAAATAAGAAAATTGTTCAAGAGATGTGTGAGCTTATTATTGGTCTTAACAAGTTGACTGATGAGTATAAGGGTTGTCTCCAAAAAGTTATAAATCAACTAAAGTCCCTTACTTTAGATTTTACAGCTTCTAATATTTCTGGATAGTCATCTCAACCCTATTTGGACAGTGATCTGCTCATAACAGTTGTTAAAGAAGAATTCCAATCTATGCTCAATGGCTTTGACAAAGAGTCTCTCTCTAAGGTTGTCAAGAATAGTGACAGAGTTCTTGATTTGGTGAGAATTCATTCCAAAATTTCAAATGATGCTCAAGAGGAGATTACTAAGAAGGTGTAATTCTACTTCAATAGTATCTTCTCTAAGCATGACATGACAAACCACTTCAAGTACCTTGTAGAAAATCTAAGAATCCCTCCTGTCACTAAAGCTTTCAAAACTCAAGTCCAAAAACTGAAGGATTTCACTCCCTTATTGGAAAAGATTATGGAGAACAAATATGACTTTGAGAAATCCATGCAGTATGGTGGTGATATTATTGTTGACTTCATCAAGCTTTTGAGGCCTTATCTTCATGTAAAGAGTACTTCTATTGTGGCTCCTGCAGCTGCACCCCTGAGACCTGGTTTTCCTACCTTCTCATCCTCTTCCCTTGACTCTACCTCTATGTATATCTCTTAGGCTCTAAGTCATATCAAACCTGATATCCTTGATCAAAAGTTTCCTTGGTCTTCCAATGAACCTACCTTGACCCCTTCTATTTTTTAAGGTCTCCCTCTACCTTCTTTGTCAGTTGGCTCACTTCCTTCTTCAACTTCCACATCTGCTCCTGTGGATTCTCCTGATGCTACTACCAAGGGAAAAGAGAAGACAGCCAGTGCTGAATAACAGTGACTACTATCTTTTTATAGGGATATTTCTTAATTTGTTTTGATATCTACTATTTTTAATGACACCTGTTTATCTACTCTCTTATTTTTTTGTACTCTTTTTAATAATCCCAAAAGGGAGAGAGACATGCACTCTAACTGCACACTTAGAGAGAGACACATTACCTAAGACTAGATATCTCACTCACATGATTTGTGATCATCATAAAGGAGGAGATTTTTGGACTCCTCATGTGTTAATCATGTTTTAATGATCAAAAATCCTATACATCCTGTAAAACTTGTTAATCCTATTTAATCTATCTCAAATCATGTGTACATATGGTTAGTTTCTTTATGCCTTAAATAATTATTGTAAACTATTTTTAGTTTTTGGTATAATGGATTTCCTTGATAAATTATTGAGTCTAATCTATTCTATGAATATCAATATTTAAGTTTGTATATATATATTTGGTTAAGTATGATACATTGTGACCAGACACCGTGACCCAGACATTGTGACCAGACACTGTGACCAAACACTGTGACCCAGAAACCATGACCCAAAAACCGTGACATAGACATCGTGACCCAGACACTGTGACCAGACACTATGATTAGACACCGTGACCAGACATCATGACTAGACATCATGACCCAGACACCATGACCAGACACCGTTTGAATTTCGGCAAAGGACTAGACACCGTGATCCTAACAATGCATCTGTGCTACCGATTCCTAATCTCTATACAAGTGTTCCAACATAACTGTCTCACCGCTCAAAGGAAAAAAGGAGACTTCATTCCATGAAGAAACCATTTCATAGAGACACCATTTCCAGACTGACTGTGACACCATTCTTTAATCTATTTTGTCATTTTTCAATTTAATTTATAACGGTCATATTTGAGTCTTTTAAATGCACTAACATAAATAATGTTTCTGTGTATACATTTCACCTAACAGTACGAGGTATGAGGTACATAATACATGCATATTGTCAGTTCCAACACATGCACTCCAAGAATAAAAAGAACAGCATGGATAGAAATGAAAAGGCGTTGATAGAGAAAGAAGTGTTTGCGATAATGAAGAAGCACTAGCATTCTTGAGAAAAGAACTGACACATTCAACTCAACACTTCTTAAGAACATGTGAATCATTCTCAAATATTAAAAGTTGGGATACCATAGATCAGAGTCGAGAACATATTCGCACTATCAACTCCACAAATAACACAAGCCATATCTAACTGACTTGTGATACTCTATTTTCTACAAGAGGACGCAATTCCTACATATTCTTCATCATAGTAGTCCAGAGATGAATAGACTAACACTCAGAGCACTTCTAACCTTATCTCTTCATCTTTGTTCTATTGTGTATTATTTTTAGATTTCGAGAAGTGTGAGTTTGTCTGTATAAAAACAGACACAGTCTCCTGTATTAAACTATAGGATATAAGATATCCTTACTCTCATATCTTTTTAAACTTTTTTATTCCCATGGATAAGTTTGGAAGAGGTCCCTGTGTGACCTAATAGTTTATACCCACGAAGAACTATGGAAGAGGTCGTGTGACCTGGAGAGTCCTATGTACTATTGTTTACCTTGATCCATGGTGTGGATCAAGTTTATTTTTATAAACTGATTGGTGGAAAGTGATCATCAAGTGGAGTGGATTAGGTATTGGCTTGAGATTGAACCACTTGTTTTATATCTTCTATGTTTTTTAAATTAGTTTTCTCTATTTTACTGTATAATTCAGAAATCACTAAACTTGCTTTGATAGTTAATCTTGGAAAGAAGTTATAATTGTTTTGCCTTATTATAATAGCTTCAAAAGTAATGTTAATAACTGATATTAAGATTACTAAGAATTAATCAATCTTCTAAGAAGCTATTTAAACAGTCAAAATTTTATAACTGTATTACTTTGATTAACTAGGCTATATTTATTTTTTATTGGGGAACCTTTTTAAGAAACCTTTTCAAACAGAAATTTTTAATAGATACTCAATTCACCCCCCTCTTGAGTACTTTACTCTTACCAACACTCTAATATGAAGGAATTATAAGGGTTATCACTGATTCCCTGATCTTTCGGCATAGTCCCATATTGAAGATCTAGGCTCTGAAAAACTAGTCTCTCACCATGTCTAGAGAGTACTGTGACAAGTCGGTGAACCTTGCCACAAATTCTTCCACTGTCATGATGCCCCATCAAATCTGCAGAAGCTCTTGGATACGTATTGACCTCAACGTGGCTGGGTAAAACTATTCCCTAAAGAGTTATTATAACTCCTCCCAAGTGAGTGTCGCCTCATCATGCGATTGTATCACCAAGCTCCACCAGTGTCTCATTGAGCCCTGAAGAAGGCTCATGACTAGGACCACCATCTGATTGGGAGGTTTCCTCACTAAGAGGAAAACTCGAGTGACTGCCTTGAGCCATTCATTTGTTTCCTGGGGGTCTAGATCACCCTAGTATCTCAAAGGTCGCTACCTATGGAACTCATGTAGCACACTCATCCTAGGCACATCCTCGGTCTGAACTATCGGTAAAACATGCTACTCTACAGGTGGTGGAACCACTGGTAAACCTCTCAGAGGCAATGCCTCAAACTCAGTTTCTAGCATTAAAGCCTCATCATGGAGCATATCATCATCACAATCATGCTGTAGAATCATGTCTGGTTGTCATCATGGAGGCATCTTGAAATGGATCAAGATCATCCATGGTTAATAAAGTTTATCTGTAGAGATGACTCAAGAAGGACATAGATAACACAAACCATTCCTATATGATTCATGTTCCATTTATTTCCTAGTGACCAGTGTCCTAATGCACCAATTTGTAAAACAAGTTATTAGAGTACCATTTAATGGATATGTCAGCCACTACACCAACACTAGAACCTATGGCCTGAGATCCAAACTCGAAACATCTTAACACTATCATTATGCAACCCAAACCAAGCTCACTACATTATAGTCCTAAGATAGAACCAACCTCCTCTGATACCACTATATCATGACTCGTCCCCCAGGGCCCATGTCGTGACTACCCCAAGCCCACCTTCGATAGGCCAGGGGCTGGAAACTAGCACTGAGTAGGCATTTCTCACAAATGGGAGGCATTAGCCTAAGTACATGCACACATGCACACAAATCCAAACCAAAGATGTTGGGAAGTTAAAAAGATAAGGAATCTATGCATTAAAACCACTGAGTATAACACAACTGAAGTGCAACAAAAGTAAAGTATATGGGGGAAAATTGGGCCAATATATAATCCCAACAAAAGAAAGACAGAACATAAGTAAAACTCCAAGTCCCTGAAGCTCATCGGCCGATAACCCTGCCTGAAGGGTAGGTGAAGGGTAGATTCCTGAAGCCATAGGAGTACGCCATATATATCTGATCTCACTAAACACCACAAGTTATTGGTCCTCCCTAGACTTTGTCGAAGTTTTAGTCATCTGCACAAGACATGACATGTGTGGGAAAAGCTTATGTAGGGTTGAGTAAAATAATACTCAGTAGGGAACCCTGAAACCACAAAGTTAAAGTACAAGTGAAAAACCAAAAAGGAAATCATAAGGGAAAAACCAAAAATGAAATAATAGTCAACTCTATATAGTTATATTCCCATACATATACCAATAACATCCAAATATACTTGTTTTATACACTAGGAATCATAAGGTCCCAACCTCATATCCAGCATTAGGATTCTTATCATAGGTTTGAGAGGAAACAAGTGAAACTAGAAGATCACACTCCATTAGCTCATTCATCCTCGATGGAACCCATCTAAGAGGTACACTCTATTAGGAACAACTCTACCATTCTGAATGGTACATCTAAGATAATGTGCTCCATCAAGAACATTCTACTATGTATAGCTCTAGTGCCTAGCACCGGAGGTTTATTCATCGTCATCTTGCACCCAATGCAAGACCAAAGAAACCCAAGTAGAGAGGCCCTCCATCACCACTATACATGAAAGAGGGATCCTTGATCCTAACCATCTCAAAAAACCTCTATTGTTCTTATAGGTAGTGGCCCATACCTCAGTCTATCAAGAGAGTGCTAGCTTCTATCTAGGCATCATTCTCACAAAGTGGATGGGCCCGCTCCTTGCTACTGTGTCCGACAGCTGAGGGAGCTCCAACACCAAAAGAGAACCTTTACCCTACCCATTAGGGGAGTACTACTCAGTGACTAGAGGATTCACGCCCTAGTAAAAAAAGAGAGTACCAACTTTGTCAGTTCATGTGAGGAGGATTTGCGCCCTGGTCCGACATGGGAGTAGCGACTTCTATCATAAAGGACTCACACCCTACCCAGTAGGGGATTGCAAACTCTATTCTATCATGTGTGGAGGACCTATTCCCTAAAACATTATGGGATTACCAACTCCTATCATAGAGGACTCGCACCCTACCTAGTAAGGGAGTACTAACTCTATGTTTGTTAGGTTTATGGAGGACTCACGCCTTAGTACAATAGGGGAGTACCGACTCTTATCATAGAGGACCCACACCCTACCTGGTAGGGGAGTACCGAATCTATGTGAATCATATGTGGTAGAATCACACCCTAGTCCTATAGGAGAGTACCGACTCCATGGATAGAGGACCTAGTCCCTAGTCCCACAAGGAATTACTTACTCTACCTTTGCGAATATCTCAGGGAACTAGCACCCTAGTCCTTCAAGGGAGTAACACCCCCAAAGGAAGCTACCCAAAGGAAATGAACCTACACTCATTACATGGGGAGTCCCATATCTACCTAAGTGAAGGGATAAAGAGTAATCATGCCCTGAGTCATTAGGGGAGTAACCATCCCAGCATCACTTCATAAGAACCAACCTGATTCTACCCAAAGTTTGCTTGTACCGGGAGAGCCTACTCTTAAAACCCAGAGGTCATCCTCAAACTTCCTCAAAAACTCACTTAGAGTATCTCAAAAGGATAGTTATGTCATAATGGTCCCAACTCCGTAGATGGATTGTCAATCAGATGCTATGTTTGAAGGTTACAGACATTTTAGCGAGACTGGGGTCGGTGGGGTCTGGGTCCGGTCTGACCCGGTTGGACCGACCTGACCTGACCCATTGGTCCCAACCCACCTGGATGGGCACGGACCACCAACACAATCCTAGCCTACATCAGATTGGGCTGGCTCCTAAAACCTGTATGCGGATCTACCGCATCCATCCAGCACCATGTGGCGCCAGGGTGGCACCGCATCCCATCTAGCTGGTTCAAATGAGCAGACTGGAATTACTACACGCAGCTCGGTCGCATGCGTCTGGTCACGCAGCACCACCATGGTCAATGTGGAAGTTCTCCGTTTCTATCAACCCCACGAAATATGTCGCGGATTCTCCTGATCATTTCCATAGGCAACCGGCCTTCGTCGCACCAGCACGCGGCTTCCGGCATGCTGGCGGGCTGTTCTGTGGACCACCGGACGGGCTCCAGTGGTCTGTTCTTCAAACCGAAAGGAGCCCTACGATTCTCATGTTGCGCTCTTCACCACCAGGGGTTCAAAACTCCATTGCAATCCCTTCCACCATAAAGTGCTCAATTTTTGGTATGTCATGCGCTGCTTCGATCCACCTGCCATCATCGTCATTACACCACCTTCATGTTATATTCGTCTACGATCCGTGATATCGAATCATTTCATTTTAAGGTGGACATGTGATGATCATTCATTCATATCCCCATGTAGAATGAATAAAATGAGGGGATAAAGAGGGAAGTACCATAAGATAACAACCTGAGGAATGATCTTTATCCATTGTTTGTTACAGCCTTGATTTACTTCCATTAGAAGGATCAAGAATGAAATCAAAATCATCCCACAAGAACAATCAAACTGAGGATCAACCTATTCATGGTTTGATCTGTTTTTTTTCATTTAAAACCAAGAATAAGAGAAGATATAACTCAAATAACAACCTCTATATAGATTCTGGATCGCTTGTTGACATAGATTGAAGTTGCGCCTCCACATTGATCCTCGTTCCACTGGTGTTCGTCGATTGTCAAATTGTCGACGTCTGGTTCGATCTCATTCATTGATCCCACCATCATTGGTCTTCCACCAAAAAATTACTTTAAGGCCTCTAAGAAAAAATTTAGCATCCTTCCACCCAACCTTGGATCCTTGCTAAGAAATTAAGTGGAGAACCGTGATTTAGTGTTTCCCATTACACTGTGTTACAAAGTTGTTATATTGTTTCGTTAATGAAATAGTGTTTCAGTTTCATTATGTTACATGACGTTTCACAGAAATGGTTTTAAAAGTTCAAA
This sequence comes from Viscum album, assembly GCA_963277665.1. Taxonomy (NCBI): domain Eukaryota; kingdom Viridiplantae; phylum Streptophyta; class Magnoliopsida; order Santalales; family Viscaceae; genus Viscum; species Viscum album. Next base: position 391,365,656 of record OY728151.1, on the reverse strand, counting down.
AAAATAAAATAAAACATCAAATTTATTTTATTTAAACTTTTTCTTAAAAATTTGGAAAATTCACTTTTCCAGTCGACCTATGTCGGTCGATGTTAAGTCTTTTTTAGGCAAATCATGATGTTCTGAGTTCAACGGTGCCCTCAAATTTTCAATCCAGGCACCGGTTCAAAAGATAGAAAAACCCACTCACATGATTATTTAGAAAAATTTAAAAAAATGTTATAAAATCCATTCTAGCCACTCTAAGACTCATAATTACATGTTATCTCAGAGCCTGGTCTCAAAATAATCCCATTTAATTTTAAAAAAAATCCATGGAATTCCGGGCCATTACAACTAGAAACTTTGGGGACTATTCTAGGAAGAATATTTTGATCAACATGAGAAATATAAAACCAGAATCAACATAATCCCAAATAACAATAGAAAAGAACACCTCAAACCAACACAACGGGCTCACAAGAGAAACATATAAAAACACAACCAAAATTACCCTTTTCAAAAATAAACATTTTCATTTCAATTTTGAAACTTCATTCTTCCAAGGACACTAACTGAATAAAAAATAAAATTCTCACAAAATGAAACCAACATTATAAAACAGAAACCAATTTTTAGATTCATTTTTATCTTTCAAAATCACTTTGTAAAACTAAGGTGAATCCTTTGATTTCAATCACCCACCCACGACATCCCATGAATCCTCACATATGTGTCCATGATCTTTATCTTGCTTCATCCATACAAATCTGCCCACATGAACTCTCCACCCACACCCACCCATATGTAAACCTTCATAAGGATTACTAAGGGTCACGATTACCATTTTGTTATTCAAACCCAAGAATTTACTAAATTTTTCAATCCAAAACACCTTCTTTCAGAACCCATTCTTACAAATTTCAAAACCAGTTTAAAGAAATCATTTCCATTTCAAAAAACATTTTCATTTTAAAATCTCACTTACATCAATCAAAACCGAAACAAGACATAACTCTTACTAAACTACTGGAATGAGAAACTAGTATTCATGCCTAACCCAGTGACATGGTAGTGGGTCATTCCCCAAGTAAGCATCAAAATATAATAGGACCTTGAATCGTACACTCGGACTTCACATGGGTCACTACTCTATGTGAGATCACAAAATATCACCATCTCTCCTCCATTGTCATTCCTCAATCCAAAATAGAGACAAAATACTCAAATCTTAAACTACCCTAGGTAACTCAAGGTTCAGAATGAGTAAGAGTTCGTGACACTCTTCCCGTACCTAGATCTCAAGTCCTAAAAGTCCTAATCTCCAACTACCTAACACGCCAAATAACAAAGGGCCTCCTATAATACCATTTTTTCACAAAACAGATTGGAGTTTCATCCAACCCAGCATCTGACCCAGTCTGAGGCATAATCCAAAGGGTGTTCCTGATTCCCACGGGCTGGAAACAAGTTTCGGGCATCAAAGATAATCTTGAGGGAGTGATTTATCCCATTATATAACCAAGATAAAAATAAAAAAAAATTAATAATTAGAATAACTATAAATGATAATAGAATGTAAATAATATACAAACAAAACCATATGCAATATACAACTGAACACTCTAGTAACCAAAAATAAAACCAAACCAAACTGCCACTGACACGATCTCTATGTGACCTCATGGTCACCACCATCCACAAACTAACTAACCACATGGATAAACTGCTCCAAAAATGAGTACTCTAACCAAAAAACCAAAACCTGTAAAATAGCTTGGGTCTATCGAAACATAATGGCATAAGTAGGGTGTGATCTTAACAGCTCAGTACGCAACCACCACAAAATCCATACATTTCTTTCTCAAAAACATTCCATCAACACTAGTTTTAAATAAACATATATAAAAATAGGTTTTTCTCATTTTAATAAACAACACAACTTCCCCTTTTTTCCTAAACAATTCACACCACACATTTACTTTCAATAGGGTTTCCATTTAAAATCAAATTCCAAACCAAAATCCCAAACAAGAAATACCAATCTTTGCTGAAAATTAAGCAGGCATAATAAACAAGAAAAAAAATTCAGTAGAAAGAAAATGAGAAAATAAATAATGTAACCATGGTAATCCCTAAACATCCCTAGAGTGATCCCTAGATATACTTAGGTTGGACTCACCTACTGGCATATTGTGTAGCTTCATAGTCTATAACCAACTAGACACCCTAAACTGACTAATCCAGTGGAACATCCTACCAATCCATATCAACTCAAGGGGTACCAAACCATATAATCAGATCTGATAAGAAACCATCACTTTACCCTCTAAAATATGCCTAGAAAACCCATGGTAATGGTACATTTTTTAAGTAGCAGGCCCTTGCATGCATGACTCACCTTACCTGTAGCCACCGCACTTGCCTACCCCAAACACTGACACCACCTATATGATAACCCATATAAGGAAATATTCCACAGGGTTTCCCTATATACAACAATCCATACACAAGTTCCAACTGTGTTGTCATATCACATAATCTTTCAAAATAATTTCTCAAAACATTCAAAAAATTTAATCGATCATTTATGCTTCCAAAAACCATAACTTATTTCCAAAACATTATAAGGTTCCAACTATGCCTCACATCAAGTAAATTTAAAATACACTTGAAAAGAACTTCCAAACCATTTATAAAATGATATAAAACACTATTTTTAAATATACAATGTCAAATGAGCCTTTACCTTTCAAGCTCAATCCCATTCAAATCCATGATGAAAAGACACAATATATTTAAAGATTCCAAATAGGTTTTTAAACCTTTTATATACCAATAATGTCCAAAAACACCAAATAGGACAAGTTTTAAAGGACACATTCTAAAATACTTTCAAAATAACATTGATACCATGAACCATTTAGGAAAACATGTAGTCTTAAGGAGAATTGGGAGAAGGTGGAGGAAGAAAGAGGGAGTGTTTTGAAAACCAGTTTCATTGTTAAAAGGAGTTATATAATACCATTATCATCTATGTACCAAACCATGTGTGCACACTAGGAACACATGGATGTTCCCACATCCAATGGAAAAAGTCAATAGTTTCATGAATCACCCAAATACTACCTTTAAAAGAACTCCACATGCTTCCAAACTGACATAACAAATCACAAGTAAGCATTACACATAAAATTCGTCGACTTCCACAAACAAAAAAAATTAAAATTTAATAATGATAACGTAACATAACCAAGGATAAACACTTCTCAAACTACACAATTTCATTTTTAAAGAACACTTGACCATTTTACAAACACCTTGAGTGAATATATACATAGGCATGTTTAAAGAATCACTTTGAAATCCATTTTTAAAAAATTCCACCAACACCAAAGAAACACAATAAACTAAAAAAAATGCATCACAAGAATTTGAATCATATTTAAAAATTATTGAAATCACCCAAGCATCAAATGGATTTCATCATAAATGAAACGGATGGAAACACCTACCTCAATGTCGTGTAATTGCAACCAAACTCTAGTAGAAAGAAGAACTAAGCCTGAAGGATGATACGAACACCATAACATAAAAGAAAAATGACCCACACATCAAACTTAACTTATAGGGTTTGGACATGGTGAAACCCCACTAAGGAATAATTGATAAATCAAGATAGGGGAAAATGATGAAGAAATCGACCAAAAAAGAAGGAATCTTACCTTAGAACATTAAAAGTGAATCCATGGACAAAGGGGAGAAAGGTAGGAGGAGATTAGAGGCTACCATGGTGCACCTAGGTTGAGAAAGGGGAGAAATCCTAATTTGGGGTTAAAATACCATAGGGGAAAAGAGATAAATTCATACTTTTTAATGACTAAGCTGCTTGTAGAGTTTGACCGCATGGTTTACCAAATTGTGCCTCAACCATGCGTGAGCTACTAGAAAGGAGGGGGTACCCTACATGGGTTGGTCGCACGGTTTCCAAACCATTCAATAACCATGTTGAATTCCTCTATCTATAAATTACACCAAGACACATGGTTTCTTGGGCAAGTTTCACAGTTTCCTCTAACCGTGTGTAAACCATGCATAGGCTAAAAACTCACCCGAAACTTCAAAAATTCAAAATTTTAAATTGGGTCTCAACTTGAACCTCAACCTAAAAGGTTCAAAGCCAATAAAATAATAAAATAAAGTAATTTCAAAGATCTGGGTGTGACAATTTCTTTCAAAAAATTATGGAGATCAAGAAATAATATTTAATTTTATATTATAAGAAAATTGAGGTTTAAAAAATGATTTAAATAAAATTAAAGGAATAATGGTTTTTATAAAAGATCAACCCAACATTAAAAAATTGTAAAATAAAATCAAAGAGCTCAAAAAATATCTTGTAAATTTCCCTCAAGGTGAGTATAATTTAAATTTTATTTTGGGTTCCCAATAGCATGGGAAGGTTACTTACAGGATTTCTTACTCTAATCCAACAATCACCTGTAAAAATTAAAAAAATACAACTTTTATTAATTGTATATCACAATAAAAAAATTAAATTATTTTATAAAGATTGATCACTTTATTTATGAATTAAATTGAAAAAATGATCGTTATAGAAGGAAAAAATACATTCATATTTCTTAAAATGTTTATTCTAGAAAAACTTAATGGGTTCCAAAATCTCTTTTGGATAACATTTGTGGAACCAAATTTTGGTTACTAAAATATTTAGTCTCTTGAATTATTTTGTAGGAAAAAATTATCAAGATAAATCCCTGAGTAGAAACATGGCATAGGGATAGAGGGTTCTCAAGGCATACGTGTGTTGACTACACCGAGTTCAACCACCTTGAGGATCTTAATAGTGGACATGTCACTTTTAGTGAAAACTCAGGGAGTAAGATCATCAGTATAGGTACCATTGTATTTTCAAATTATTATCTTATTAAACATGTTTTATAAGTTAAAGTTTTGAAACATAATTTGATTATAAATTAGTTAATTATGTGATATAGGTTTTAAATTTTCATTTTAAAATTATGTTTTTAAATTTTTTGATTTGCATGGAAATATTTTATTTTTCACTTTTAGATTTAAATTTTTTAAATTGTCGATTTGAAATACCTTGAAAGTCAAAATTTTACATGTATAAGTTTCCAATATAGTGAATCGTGGGTATGGAATAGATTCTTTATACATTTTAGCACACACTCACTAGTAAAACATAACTGGAAATATCTAGTATGAGATTTACTAAAATTTCATTTCCAAAATGACATTATTTCTAAACCATGCCAACTTGGTAAACAGTACAAGTCATACTTTAAATCTAAAAAGGAAGTTTATAACTCTAAATCCCTTGAACTTATACACCTATATATTTTTGGACGAAACCAAATGGACAGTATATGAGGAAAATATTACTCATTTATAATTGTCAATGATTATACAAGATTTACTTAGGTTTATTTCTTTGCACATAAAATTGAGGCTTGTAAATTATTCATTAAATATACCAAGAAGGTTTAAAATGAAAAAGGGTATGAGAATATTTCCCTTATGAGTGATCATGGTGGTGATTTTGAAAATAAGGATTTTGATGATTTTTTTGTTTCATAAGGTTATCAACATTATTTTTTTGATCCTAGAACTCCCAAAAATGGGGTTGTTTAAAGAAATGATCAAAATTTGTAAGAAATTTCTCAAAATAATATTAATTAATTTAAACACCCATAATATTTATAGTTCAAGGAATTCAATACTGCATGTTATACCATTAATTGGGTACTCATAAAACCCATTCTTAAAAATAACCATTATGAGCTTTAGAAAGGTAAATTACCTAAGGTTGGGTATTTTAAAGTGTTTGGTTGTAAGTGTTTTATTATTAAAACTAAATATAACCTTGGTAAATTTGACCTTAAATCGGATGAAGGTATCTTTCTTAGGTATTCCAACTCAAGTAAGGCTTACTAAATTTTCAATAAAAGAACCATGGCCATTGAGGAGTCAATTCACATCAAATTTGATGATAATTTTCCTAAACCTCATCCTAAAATTGATGATTTTGAGGTATATATTGATAAATTAACCTTAAATGAACCTCAACATCCTAAATAGATTTTAATTTAAAAAATAAACTAGAAATTTACCCAAGGTATGGGTTAAATCTAAAGACCATACTCTTGAAAATATTATCAGATATTTTCATGCTAGTATGCATACTAAGAGATTCATTTTAAATAAAGTAAAACACTGTAATTTTGTGTCACACATAGAGCCCAAAAATCTTGATGATTCCATTAATAATGAAAATTCGTTTTTTTACATGCAAGAGGAATTAAATCAATTTACTCAAAAAAAAAATTGGACTCTTTTGGAAAGATCCAATGATCATCCCATTATTGGCACCAAATGGTTTGTTAGAAATAAATTGGATGAGCAAGTTAATATCACCCTTAATAAATACTGACTTATAGATAAAGGATATAACCAAGAGAAAGGAATTGATTATAGTGATACCATTACCCTGGTCTCTAGTTTAGAATCCATTGGGATTTTTTTTATTCACATCACATTTTAATTTTAAGATTTTTCAAATGGATGTTAAAAGTTTATTTTTAAATATATTTATTTCTAAAAAAGTTTTTGTGGAACAACCACCTATTTTCTAGGATTCTAAATTTTTTGAATCATTTTTTCAAATTAACCAAATCACTTTATGGATTGAAACAATCCCCTCGGGATTGTAATGAGAGGTTAAACAAATTTCTTTTAGAACATGATTTTAAAATGGGTAAAGTCGATTCCACCTTGTTTTTAAAGCATATTTCAAATGATATTTTGATTTTACAGATTTATGTTAATGATTTAATTTTTTGTTCAACAAAATAATCTATTTTTGATTAATATTATTATTTAATGAGTAAGGAGTTTGAAATGAGTTTTATGGGAGAACTCAAATTTTTCCTTGGTTTTCAAATTTCTCAAAATTTAGATGGAACATTTCTTAGCTAAAGTAAATACACTAATGATATTTTAAAGTGTTTTTGAATGGATCAAGTTAATGATATTAGTACTCCAATGAGTACTTATTATAATATTGCATTATATGAAGTTGGTAAATTGGTGGACAATAATCTTTATATAGGTATGATTGGTGGTCTTCTCTGTCTTATCATGACCTCACCGAACATCATAATTAGTAAATGAATTTGTTCCTATTTTCAATATAATCTAAAGGAATACCATTTAATATCTCTCAAAGTAATTTTTAATTATTTTAAAGGAAAAAAATCTTGGTTTGTTTTATCCAAAAGAAACATATTTTGAACTATCATATTTTCTGATGTGGATTTTGGAGGGTGCTAACTATATAGGAAAAGTACACGTGGGATTTTCCACCTAATTGGAAAATCCCTTGTCTCATGGAGTAGTTAGGAGAAAAATTTAGTTTCTCTTTATATGGATGAATAGGAATATATTTTCATGGGAAGTTTTTTCTCCCAAATCATTTGGATGAACCATACTCTCCTAAATTTTGGATTAAATTATGACCATGTTTCTATTAATTGTGACAACACAAGTATGATTTCTATTTCTAAAAATAAAATTCAACACTCTAGAAAAAATTATATTAACCTTAGGAACCATTTTCTTATAGACCATTTCCAAAAATGTGATATCATTCTAGATTTTGTTTTCACTAATATTTAATTAGTCAATATCTTCACAAAACCCATTACAGTTGATCATTTTTATTTTATTAAAGGGGGTTAGAAATTTCATACTTGTGATTCATTCATTTGAATTTGGAAACAATAATGGTTTATTTCATATTGAACTTTATAGAATTATGTTATTTATTTGAGTCTTATTGATGTATTTTATTTTATTTAAATCTTGAGTTGATTGATTGATTTATTTCACTCTCTTAGTTGTGTTTTTGTTTTTATTTATTCAAATCTTGACTTGCATGATTTTTGTGTCCCATTATACTTTTAAAAGTATACATCATTTGAGGGGGAGACACCATTTTTAAATATAAAATTTTCTAAGAGAGGGGATTGTTTTAAAATTATATTTGCAATTTTAAAAGTTTAAAGATTTATCTTTAAGAAAAAAACACATGTGGTGTGAAAGTTTTAGTTTTCAAACGTCTACTTTGAAATATTGAAATCTTTTAAGTTTTTATTTTTTCCAAAATATGATTTTATGGCAATCTTGATTTAATATTTATAAAGAAATGATTATTTTTTATCTCTCAAAAATAATATTAATGATGGTCTTAATAGAACTAAAAATATATTTTGTTTATCATATATGAATCTTGTGTCATGGATTCATTATCCTTATTTCCATAACCCTTTTCCATGAGCTCATTGATAATCTCAAAATGGGGAGATGTCCATTATGGTATTAAAGGTATGTTTATGAAAAAAATATGTTGTTTTAGAGATATATTTTTTATGCTAGAGGATTCAAAATTGTTTTTGAACTCAAAATGTTTTAAGATATTAAAGATTTTTGATAATCACAAAGGGTGATATGATCTTGATAATAGCATTAAAGGTAAATTTATTTAGTTTATAAGAAAATGGGGGAGAATATTATAAAATTGGGAGAACATTTAAAAAAAAATTAAACATAAAATTGTTTTTCTATTAAGAATTTAAAATTTTCATAAGTTATCTTTTGAAATTCTTATATTGAAATTAATTTTAGTTATATTTATGAAAAAACACATCATCCTTATATTATTAAATTTTTTAAGTGTTTTTTATCATCAAAAAAGGGTGAGAATATTGTGCATCTCACTCTATTAAGTAGTTTTAATGATCATGAATACCAAATTGTTTTTTTTTACATTTTCTTTTCATGGATTTCAGTATTTTTATTTTTAAAAAAATTATCATGAAGGCATCAAACCAAATAGAGGGCTCTGTAGGAGTGTGTAGGATGTTTTTAAAGTCCTCCACTTGTAGTTTCTAGTGGATACCTAGTGGGATACCACCAGTGAGTTAGTGGATTATAAACATAAAATTATTTCTATCTAGGTGTCACCTGCTGGCTAGTGAAACCCACCGAATAGTTGATCACACCCATCGATTATCTGATGGCATCCAGAAAGAAAAAAATATATATTCATTATTAGAGGGGGGGTTACATGCCCTAATTCAACTCCTGATGGATCTATCCATCCCCCAACACCTCCAGAATATTAAAAAATCTATTAGAGGCTATAAATACACCCCCAAGGATGATTGGACGGTACTGGTCACCTTGAAGATCAATTTAAATCTCTATTATACCATTTTGGTTCATTTTCAAACTCTCTTAACTCTTGTCTCACTCTAACTCATTATTATCTTGGTGTATCTTACTGGGAGGATTATGAGGATTATTTAAAGGGATTCCATATATAAAATCTCTTTTTTTTCTTTTATTGGGTTCTCACTACCATTGAGTGTGATGGGGATAGGTTGTTACTACATTGAAAGTAAATGGATTTCCATTTCTGGCCATAACCACTAAAATTATATGAATGAGACTGGTTTTCTTAGAAAAAATACTAAAAACCAAGGTTCTTTCACTTGTTAATGGGTTTCTTTATAAAACCGTTAAAAATAAAGGGTTTGGGTTTCTTGCTACAACCATTAAAAAGTAAGGTTTAAACAAAAACCTCTCAAGGATATTGAAGGGAGGAGACATATAGATCCCTTTTTTGATAATTTTTTAACTTCTTTATCATTCTCCTATGATTCATCTTTTAAATTTTATATTTTTTTGTGTTTTAGATTTTTCAATTTAATTTATCATTTTAATTGTTTTAAATAGATCTATTTTTGTTTTAATTTTTATAAAGTTTTAAAAGTAAATTCACTCCCCCCCCCCTCTTGTTATATTTACTCGGACCAATAATTTGTATTAGAGCCTATCATTTTGATCTAACCATCCTATTCACTATGAAATATATATTATTATGGTGTCACTATGACTCTTCACCAAATCAAATCCAAGATTATTTAAAAACTCTTAATCATTTGCAGCTGACATTGTGTCATGGATTCCTACTCTCAATCGGTTATAGTGTGATACTCAAGAAGTTACTCTTACATGGTTGAGTTTTCTCATATGAAAGATTAGTTGTGGCATGGTATTTTACTTCTATAAGCGGTTCATTATTCAGATCCATGTTTATTTATTCTTTCATAACCACCCATGTGGCATGGCATAGACTATTGTGGTATAACCCTTCTAGAGTTAATCTTTTATAGCATAATATTTCCATAATTAATCTTACATATTATATGATTATTCTTATGAGATCATGATTTGTTCTTATACATAGACTATTATGGAATTATGTACATTGTTGTGGCATGATTGATCACTTTTAGGCAAAATAACTCCAAACAACCTTTGAGATTTTACAATTCTTATATATAATAATATCCAAATTTTATGTTATACAAAATATTGTCCATAATAATTCCACCAATCCAAACTCCTTGGCTCTAATCCTCTCATATGAGCTAATACAAAAAAGGAAAATTCAGCCTTGGTTCCAACACCATCATCACCCCAAGTGTACATGATGATTTAATATTACCCAATAACCAGTGAATGAGTCACCAAATAATCATGACACCACAAGCCTCATTCCCTAGTGATCTCTAAGTCACCCACACTAGCATATCATCATAATTCTATAAACAAGTACAACTAACTCTAGGTTATTGTCCTCATAGTTTACAGTGATTCCCACATCAAACATGCACTTTACCTACCATTATGCTACTACCCAGCCTAATTTTGATAAAGACTCACATCCCACAAACTATGAATCCAAGTGATGTACTTTTACCACCTCAGGTACCCCCTAACCAACTCATTTACCTATTTTATAATATATTACCAATCGAAGTCATTATTCCCCTTTCAATCCACTTAAACCCCATGGTCGGTACATCTATACAATGACCACCATTAGCTCTTCACATCCAATAGGAATTTATGTTAATTTATCTACCCCTTTCTCTACTAGAAGAACCCATTTAGTGTCCAATTACTACTTCACCCATTTATATTAACCAAGTAATTTCATCATTATAAATTCCCTAAACCCTGTAATAATTTCTTGAGACTTATTCCATTATAAGAAATACCACAAGACCCCTTAGGATCCATAAAACCCAATGTTTGTTCCATTCTCACATTATCCCACCTTGCTGACTACCCCTGACATAACACATCAAGCACATACACATATAATGGTAGAAGAAATTTAGCATCCACCTACCAAGCATTCACTGTAGCCATCCTATTAAGTATTTCCTACTGAATTGGTTCTAATAAAATGAAACTATAAAACTTGAAAAAACTCCCCAATTTAGGGAATAAATGATGAAAAAACAAAGAAATTGAGAGAAAAATAGAAAAAAAAACTCATAAAGACCCTAAGCCTTACCCACGGTGATCCTCGAGGATAAACAGCTCGATGATTGGCCAACAAACAAGGGAGATTACTCCCTTGGGAGAGGATAAAAAGAGTGAGGGATGTATTTCCATAGTGGTTTCCTTCCCAAGAAATGAGTAAACCCCCTAATTTATCAAATAATATAAAAATAATAATTTAATTAATTACAAACTAATAGAGAATACTCTCAACACTACTACAAAATAGGCATTTAACAGCGCTAGAATATGCCTTTATAAGTGCTAGAAAAGAATTTTCTACCTTAGTGTGGTTAAAAAAACCAAGACTTTTATCATCACTTTTAGAAGTGAAGATAAATATTTCTTTATCAGTGCTTCCACAAGTACTAATAAAGGCTATCTTTATAGACACTTTAAAAAGTACTGATAAAGGATTCCTTTATCAGTGCTTCTACAAATGCTGATAAAGGCTATCTTTATCAGCAATTTGTAAAGCATAGATAAATGGATCTTTATCAGTGCTTTTAGAAGCATTGATAAATGGATCCTTTATCTGCATATTTAGTATCACTGATAAAGGGGAAAACTATAGTGTGATGTTATAGCACACTACAGCACCATAAACAAGGCATGAAATGTGTTGTAACAGCACACTCCATCACCAAAAATTGCAAAAAAAATTACCAAAATAAGATGAAAATACCAAATTTAAATTAAATAAAATTTCTAACACAAATACAAGAAAAAACACTATATAGAGTATCTCGGTTGTTTTTTTACTAAAATTAATGTAAATTTTGAATAAAAAGGCGTACATGGAGTCATACCAATCACATTGTGAGTGGAATTAAGGTTTGAATAATTAATACACATAAAAAATGACTTATGGATCGTTTTCCTAAATTACTAAAACAATACTAATGTGTTTTCTTAGTTTTGAGTTTTTTAGTTGTTTTTTTGATAAAAATTAATGTTAGTTTTGAATAAAAACACGCACTTGGAGTCATAACACACACATTGTGCATCGAATTGAGATAAGACTAATTAATAAATGTCACAAATGACTTATGGATCATTTTCCTAAAGTATCAAAACAATGTAAATGTGTTTTCTCAGTTGTGAGTATGTTATTTGTTTTTTCACTAAAATTAATGTCAATTTTGAATAAAAAGATGCACTTAGAGTCATATCGGTTACATTGTGCGTCGTATTGAGTTTTTTATGATTACTACACATACAAAATGACTTATGGATCATTTTACTAAATTATAAAAACAATAATAATGTGTTTCCTCAATTTTGAGTACTTCACTTGTGTTTTTTACAAAAATGTCATTTTAAACTAGAAACGTGCACTTTGAGCCATATGGGTGGAATCGTGTGTGGGTTTGAAATGAAACAAATTCATACACTTCATAAATTAATTATGAATCATTTTCCCAAATTATTAAGACAATATGAGTGTGTTTTCTCAGTTTTCATTGAGTGTCACTTTTTGTATTAAAATGTCAATTTTAAACTGATAACGGACACTTGGAGTCATACTAATCACATTGTGCATCGGATTAAGGTTCGTATGATTTTTACATGTCAAAAATTATTTATAGATCATTTTCCTAAAGTAATAAAATATCCCAAATGTGTTTTATTGGTTTTGAGTATGTCAGTTGTTTTTTCACTAAAATTAATGTCAATTTTGAATAAAAAGATGCATTTTGAGTCATACTGATAACACTGTGTGCCGTATTGAGGTGAGGATGATTCCTACACATCCCAAATGACTTATGGATCATTATCCTAAATTATCAAAAAAATAAGAATTGTTTTCTTTGATTTTGAGTATTCAACTTGTGTTTTTTACTAAAATGTCATTTTAAACTAGAAACACGCACTTTGAGCCATATAGGTGGTATCGTGTGTGGGTTTGACATGATAATGATTCATAAACATCAAAAATTAATTATGAATAATTATAATAAATTATAAATAAAATCCAATCATGTTTTCTTAGTTTTTAGTGAGTGAAATTTTTTTGTATTAAAATTTCAATTTTAAACTGATAACGGACAGTTGGAGTCATACCGATCACATCATGTGTCGTATTGAGGTAAGGATGATTCCTACACATCACAAATGACTTATGGATCATTTTACTAAATTACCAAAATATAAAAAATCTTTTTTCTTAGTTTTGAGTATGTCAGCTATTTTTTCACTGAAATTAATGTCAATTTTGAATAAAAATATGCACTTAGAGTCATATTGGTCACACCGTGCATCAAATTGAGGTGCGGATGATTCCTTCACATCCCAAATAAATTATGGATAATTTTCCTAAAGTATCAAAACAATAAGAATGTTTTCCCTTGTTTTTGAATACACCACTTGTGTTTTTTACTAAAATTTCATTTTAAACTGGAAATACACACTTTGAGCCATATAGGTGTCATCGTGTATGGGTTTGACATGAGACTGATTCATACACATCAAAAATGAATTATAAATAATTTTCCCAAATTATAAAGATAGTCCAATAATGTTTTCTTGGTTTTTAGTGAGTGGCACTTTTTTGTATCAAAATATCAATTTTAAACTAATAATGAACACTTTGATACCATCCCTCCCTGATGACCACGATATATCAATGCTAGTTTTCCTCCAGTGGTTCTTTCATAAACCTAATGACTTCAGTGGTTGATTAAACACATATTTATTCAAAAATTTAAGTTGTATTATATACATTTTTGATGATTAGGTGTTGTACAGATGTTGATTCAATAACACTAGTAGAGAAATTTAAGATTCAAACACAGAATGATCTTATAGGTGGATTACTACCCTGTATAATATCACTTAAACAATTGGTGAAAAAAATTATTTCAATAATTCACCTAAAAACTTGCATAGTGGATCTTATATTAAGTGACAAGTATTATGTTCACTTTTAAACAATTTTTCTCAAACATAATCATGGTATGGTCCTCATTCTACTTCATTTCCCAAAAAAATTATTGTTTGAAAGCCAGTGCTTCTTATCCTCCTCTACCTCAGTATCCACCTTAGTCTTTACCTATACATCCTCCTCCATGTCAGTCTTTAACTCTGAATCTACCTCCGCCTCCGCCTTTTCCTCTACCTTCACCTCTGCCTCTGCCTCTGCCTCTACCTCTACCTTTGCCTCCAAGATTTCCCAAAAAAAATTATTGTTTGAAGGTCAGTGAGTTTAAACAAACAGATTTCTTTAATTATAATTATCCTTGAGAAAGAGATCAAAAATAATATATAACCATTCTAACATTAATTATTTACACCCCAAATATATTTCTAAGGTCATAAATCGTACCATATATCACAAACATAATAGGAAATCACCTAAATTTGTTATCGGCATACATTCTGACAAAAAGTACACTACCCACTCGTCTCTAAATAAATTGATTTCTTATTTTAAGTAACTAGATTGTTGTAAATATTTATAGTACTAAGAAAATATATACAAACAAATTATTATGAAATAAATTTAAGGAAATTTTAATTACCTTCAAAAATTACCTATTGGGGGATGTTGGTCTTTTAATGATTTATGATTTCTCTCAAAAATTCGAAAACATAATATCCACAATCGATGTCATTATCCTATTTCATACACTAAAGAAACATTAAAAAAAATAATTAAATTGTTTTGAAATGTTTTGATAGTTAAATATTTATATATATACCTTAATTTGTTTCTATTTTTAGTAATCCATAGGATTTATCCCTTCAGACACTGAATTCATTCCATGATCTATACTATATTTAGAGACTACCCTATCAAAAAAATCATGTTAAAACATATATTTAACATATAATTTATAAGTTTATCTATAAAAGGTTGATTTTAGTTTATTACATATTCACAATACACGTCATGTGTGGTCGGTTTGTTGTATATCCATGAATTGGATCCAAAAAATAAATATTTGGGGTGTCCATATTGAATGCTATCAGTATCCAGTGAATCCTAAAAAACAAAAACAATTATTTAATGAAAAAATTAATAATATATTTCATGTGATTAGATTATAGTGTTTTTCCTTTTCGTTGTAGACATCAAAAAGAGTATGTCATCTGATGCTTTTTTGTTAAACACTTTGAGTAACTCATCTTTTTTCTTCTTAATTACTTTCTCGTTTAAATTAAGTGTTGGCATTGAAATGATACAGGTATTAATGAATCCAAATAATTCTTTTCACGACCTTCCCTTTATATAGTTGTGATATAAATACCTATACAAAATATGAATAGTTATTAACTTTAATAAACATATTATCTCACTATTTGGACAGACGTATTATGAAAATGTACCTTATGTATGTATTCAAAACTGAGATGCCCATCCATTTATGATTGAGAATCTCATTTATAGTCTCAAGACCACTTTTTTATGTCAAGGAATCTCCATATATTTCTTCTTAATATTCAACGTAAGACATAGTTTTATCTTTAAATGTAGTCTCTGCATAAAGTTATAAAGATAATAGATGTTGATCTGGAACTAGTGGGGAGAAGGTACTCTCATAAGGTTGTTTTATTTTCTTGTTCGATTCACTAGATTTTCTTGATCCAACCTTTTTTTTTTCTCAGCCCCTTTATCCATCTGTAATATCATACCTCACTTTAGTCATTTTATCATCAATCATTATATGTTTTTCATATGAAAAAAATTTGTTAAAGGTGTACCTCATGTATCTTTATAATATTATATGGACATTCTATGAAGGATACAACATGTGATATTTTGAGAGATTTTGATTGTGTAGTTGGTATCCTGAGATATTATGCAATGTACCCATCACAACATAGTGGTATATGGGTGTTGATAGATATAAATCACATAAAATTTTACCATACAAAATTTTAGTAATATAAAGTTATCAGAAGTTATTTGATTCAAATTTAGGAGAGAGGGTAATGAAAAAATTGATTACCCCAAGCTAAGGTATGTGGTTGGGGGAAATGACTAGCCTCAAAGCTTGTGAGATCATTTGGTTAATGTGTGGATCTTTTCTTCACCATCAGTTTGATTTGATCCTTTTTTATACATTGGTTTTCCAAAATAAACTGTAAAATAATATCTTTCAGTGAGTCTATTTGTGTCTCTAATCATCTCACCATATTATATGTATCTTCATGTGGTTTTATCTTCTTGAAATATGTCTGAGGAGAGACTCAAAAACCTAATCCTCTAACACGACCATATTGTTTATCCCACTTCAAAGCTACTGAAATTAGATTTTCTTCTGGTATGATCGTTGTTGATTCTTGTGTCTAAACCATATAAAAAACATAAATATATATTTTTATGTAATATTTTTATAAATCATAAATAATTACAATTATGTCATACTTACACGTGATTCACATACTATTTTTGAGATTTCATAAACTAATTTACCCTCCTTATTTGCACGAGCCTCCTTTGATAGCACATGACATGGGATATAATTGGCATCAGATTTTGATACATTAATCTGCATATAAAAAAAGGAACATATGTTGTTTCATATCACATAATTAATTTTTTATTATTGATTTAAAATACATACCATTTTATTATCTAATGAAGTGTACACTATCCTTCCTTTTCTATAGGGGTACGTTGGTTTTGATGCATGTTATTTATTTTCAGCACTCTTTTTTTATTTCATAAATTAACAATTTTGAACCAATTTGGATAAAATAAATATTTTCAAATAATATATTATTGACTACAATGCATCTGAAATGATTTATCAGTACTACAATTGATGAAATTATTACATGTTTCCTACTTTATAATGTGTGAATAACTAAGTGGTAGGTGAGTATTTATTTTATCCTCAAAATCCCTAAGATGTAACTTTATAAGAAGAGTCTAGAAGCATCTATGGGATTTTCCAATAGCCATTAAGAAAAATTTCATACAGAAATATTCTAAAATAAATAAATTCTACAAGGAATAATTAAAATTAAATAAATATTTAATTATATAATTTTTTATTAAAATAAAGAAAGTATATTGTAACATTACTGTTATATCTTTCCAAAGGATTTCCTTCGTTATAGGTTATACGTGGCACAATGAATCAATATCAATCATCACATTCATCCTTTTTGTGACCCCAAGAAAACTAAAAAATGTTGACTTGTTGGGGTTAATAGGTTGTCCACATTGATTCCAACCAACCTCAAACTTTATACCCTAATGTCTTGCATTGATAATTTTATTCAAAACTATGATGATGCGTCATTGTTGTTTTTTTTAATTAACATTTTATTGATCCCCTAATAATTACGTAGTTTTATCATCAAAAATCTGTTCTTCCTTGGGATTGGTAACATCATCATGTTAAGAATACATTTTCTACATGAGTAGTCAAACATTTAATTTTTATTGAATAACAACAATACAATACACTCCATGCAGAAAATTCCACATTTTCATGTATATTAAATGAAAATTGTTGTTGTCTTGAACAGAGATATAATACTTCAATACTATATTACAACATACCTTCACTACCTTTATTTGATCCTTCCTCAGACATTGATTGCCTTCCATCTCTTGATGATGGATTAGACTCCCTCTTTCAAATTAGCCTTCCCCCCATCATTTTGGTTTCAAAGTTCCTTAATGACATACCTTCTGAACATTTATTATTGTATTTTGTTGTTTGATATTTATCTCCCATATTTTGTGGATATCCACCTATGATTATTTAACTACTCTAACCAAAATTCATCCCATACCATGTATTGGTGATCATTTTAGATTACTACTATTCAGAGTAGTTTAAACAGCATATAAGAGATAGGGGATGAGTCTCAAGCAACAAAATGCAATAATAATTGTTCGAGAGATGAAATTTGAGTTTCCACTAAGGTTCAAAAATAACTTAAATGCAATTTTAATTATGAATTATAATATATTACATTACAAAAATGAAGGAATGGAAATTTGAATCCACATGACTTCCACTTGTGGTCATTTACTTCCACTCAGAAACATTTATTGTTTGCCAATTCCTCTGAAATGCTTCTTTTTTTTTGGAAGGTATTGGAGGAGATACAAACTTGTAGTGGAATTAGTGTGAGGCGGATAGGAGAGCTTGAAAACTAAACATTTCTCCAAGCTTCTAAGATAAATTATCCTAAAGATGAATCCAAAAATAGGGTTGGAGATATTTTCTCATTGTGGGAGGAATACCTTTGAAAATCAGATTATCACCCTATTTATCAAGGGTGAAGGGGAAGAGAATTAAAAGGTGTGTTTGGCATGTTTTTTTTCACAAAAAAATGTTCAACATGAGTATTTTTAGAAGTTTACTCATCATAGTAGTATTATCATCCAAGTATACTTAACTTCAGAGTTCTAATAGGATCTAATGCAACCACACTCAAAATAAAAGTAATTTTTGATTAAGTGTTGTCAAAAGTAACTGAAAGAGTCGTATAAGAAAATACATATTAAGAAACCGAAAAAATCATTCATTGTGTTTTGATTAATTTCCCAGTGTCATTTTTTATGTTCTCAGGAAGTAGTAAATGAGGAGGATGAAAGGCTGAAAGAGTTCAAGAATGAGTTGGGAGATACATTATTTAAATCCATGGCATTGGGTTTGATGTAGATTAATGAATAAAATCTGATCAGAAGGTATATCATCAATGAACTTTGGAACCACAGTGATGGGAGGAAGTCTAGTTTGAAAGAGGGAGTCCAATCCATTTTCAAGATATGGAAGGAAATCAAGAATCTGAGAATGGATTAAATAATGTTAGTGAAGGTTTTTTGTACTACAGTATTGAAGTATTATATCTATTTTCAAGATAGTAAAAATTTCCATGCAAGATGCATGGAATTGTGGAATTTTATGCATGGAGTATATTGTATTGTATATCTATTTTACCAAAATTAATCCTTATTTACACAACCTTATTTGTGAAACGTGTGGTCCTTTTTTATGAAAATTTATTTATGTTGCTTACAGATATTATGTGTTGTATGCTTCTTTCACAATAACAGATGGAGATGTAATTGGAAGTGGTCTCGTATGAAAAATAAAATCAGAATACATCATAATAATGATATAAAAATATTCAAAATGGATATATATACCCATTATAATATCTCAATTTATAAATATAACACATATGACATCCATCTTATCTAGGTGTATTAATATTCATCAACTTTGAAGAAACTTTCACTTTCAATTCATAAAGATATACCCACTTGTTCCTACCACTATTGTATAAATTTTAAAATGATTACTCTTTTTACATATGTTTAATTATAGAGAATATTTATGTTAATAACATTATGAATAAGTTCTAAACCCAATCCCATATTAAATATAAGATACTAATAAATAAAGAATATGAAGCTTCTATGTCCTAAGACCATCAACAAGAGGATAATATACTAGGATTGTATCTATCACTGTAGAAGAACCATGTCTAGAATCATCCATAGACTACTCAACCATAAATAATCTACTAGTCATATATAATGACCCTTTCTAGAAGGAATATCTCAAAAGGACCATTGTAGGTTCCCCGACTAAAAACATTGATAGAAATGCTTCACATAAAAGAGGAAATAAGGATTAAAGTGTCCTAGGAACATACACTAATGGAATCACTCAAAAATTATCCTCAATTGAAGAGGAATTGGAATATTTCCAATATAATGGTCTTGAAGAAATGAATATCACCCCACCTACATCTAACATCACTTATATCTACTCAAGGATTCCTCGCCTTCTAATTTTAAATATTTTTTTAATCCACCATAAGATCCCTCCAATAACATACATCCCTTTAAAGAGTGAATTTTTTAACTTATTCTCATTATTGATCTAGAAATTTTTTAATATTATAAATGAAATTAATCTATTAAATGAAATCCTAAATTTATTATTATGATATATTACCATAAAATCTTATAGAAACCATAGATACTATATGTTCCCACCATTGAAAATTATACCACATATCTTGAAGTATATCTAAAATTACCTCAAGGTCATTAGGATCAATATTATTTCTAGCATACATAGGATGTTCATTGGATCCTTCCTATGGAGATATATGGGTCAAAGTAGTGACATATTATATATTAATGTAGATATTTACATAAGTTTCCCCATCCAAAAAACAATAATCTTTTAGAAATAGGCACAAAATAATCTATATTAAATGTGAACCCCTGACCCTCTCTCTCATTCATTTCCTTTTTAATAAGTCTTTTCATACTTTAAATATAATTTAAAAGATGTTAGAAGAATTATTTTAAATATAAGTATGAAACAACGAACTAATAGTATCGATAAAGGGGGTTACTAAATAAACTCAATCAATTAATAAGTTATATAAACCTAATCATCACTAATAAGTAAATAAGAATACACTATTTATTTATTATTCATGTTTCTATTAATATAAATTTATAATTGATTCTAGAAAAAAAATAAACAAAGACACGTAAGAACATGAAATTTCATATATTCTTGCCAACTCCTACCTATCTCCTATTAAATAAGAGGCATCAGACTCGAGAAGATGGTTCAATGCAAAAAAAACAAAAAAAAACTAGAATTCATATGGTAACTTAAGTATCCAACATAATTATGCTATCTATACATATTTATGGATTACTTCTTATGTTTGGAAAGTTTTTTATTTTGGATATAATCAAAACCAATATCCCTAGTTTCACTCTAATTCTATTTTGTAACATTTTGGACCTAGTATACCCAAATAGTTCCCAATTTAGGCCAGCACATCACCTCAAATTCACTTCCCGGTCACTAAAGTATTGTGTCAATGCTAAGGGATATAGATAAAATGTTTTAGAAATGGGTTAACCTCTTCAATGTTTAACTAAAATCAATTTGATCATGCTATAAATCTAGCATTACCTTTGCAGTATCATGTGGTGTAAAATCTATTTTATTTATCCATACAGGCCCATACACATATGTTGACTAAACTTACCATATGAAAACATCCTTATCTTTCTTCAAAACCATTGTATATGGAGGAAAATGGTGAAATAGAACCAATCGTTGTATTTCAATGGCAAGGAGATGAGATATAGGGTTCATCATGGTTAAGAACAGTGTAAAAATGCAAAATGGGGAACCTAAAAAATCAAAAAACGATAGAGGAAAAGTAGAAAATAACATACATTTAATTATAGCCTTGATTAATCTGAGGGAACATATATGAGTCGTGCTGGTAGCGGAGGAGTTACGTGAGATCTTGAGAATCGTGAGTAACTCAATCGCAGTTAGGGTTCTTTTAAATAGATCAAGGACACTTTTAATAGTGCTTTCAAAAAATCACTAATAAAGATCCCTTTTACCAGCGCTGAATTGATAAGCATTGATAAAAGGGATATTTATCAGCACTAAAAGAGTGCGGATAAAATATATATTGATTAGTGCTAATGTTTTAGAAATAATAAATATTTATTTTAGTGGTGCTTTTTTAGCACTGATAAAGACTAGTCTTTATCTGTGCTAAAAACGCTGATAAATATTTATTTTATCATTGCTAAAACTTTAGCGCTAATAAAGGATTTATAATTACAATTATTTAAATAAATTTATTATAATTTTATAATTACTTAATATATATTTATTTATTTATTTATTTATAATTATATAAATACTTATTTAAAAATAATAATTATTTATTTATAGTAATTATAAATATAGTAAATATACATTTATAAATATATTTATTTATAAATATTTATTTATAAATATATTTTTAATATTATTAGTATATATATAATATTAAATACATGAATTTTAAAAATGAGTGAAAATTGAATAATTCAAAATGAGTACACTTTAAAAATATTGAAAAAAATGGATAAGCTTTATTAATTAAATATAAATTACTAAAAAAATATGTATATATATATATTGAAGTAGATGAATACATATTGAAAATACTAAAACATGTTAAATAAATATATATAAATAAATAATAGAAAATGATCAAATTCAAAAATAAAATAAAAAATAAAAATATATTAAAAATGAATACCCTAATTGTAATAATATTAAAAACAAATGAATAAAATTGAACGATTAAAAACATAATATATTAAATTTATCGTGTTATAATGAAATTCTAAAATATACTAAAATTTGAATAAATTACATAAATATTAGGTGTATGTGTTTCTATATATTGCATAAATACGTTAAAAATGAATAAGACATTAATATGCTATTGATTAAAATTTTATTCATTTTATATATATATTTAATATATATTATTTATTACTATTTATATTTAATATATATTATTTATTACTATTTATAATTAATATATATATATATATATATTATACTTATTCATTTTTATTAATAATTGTTTCATTAATAGATTTTTAAATAATTTTGTAATTTATTCATTTGTAATTTTTTTGTTTAATTATTGAAATTTATTCGTTTTATATATCTATATTTAATATATACTATTTATTAATATTCATAATCTATATATATGTATATTAAATTTATTTATTTTTATCAATAATTATTTAATTAATAAAATATTTAATATGTTTCTTAATTTACTCATTTTAAATTTTTATTTGTTTTATTATTTTGTTTTATTCATTTTACATATCTATATATTTAATATATACTACTTATTAATTTTTAAAATTTATATGTAATTTATTTATTTTTAAGAATAATTATTTAATTAATGAAATTGTTAAAAAAATATTTTTATTTGTTTAATTATTTCATTTTATTCTAGACCTTTATCACTGCTAAAAAAATGATGATAAAGTATATCCTTTATCATTGCTAAAAATAAAGCGTTGATAAAGGGTAACCTTTATGAGTGCTAAAATAAGTGTTGATAAAGGGAGCTCTTTATCAGTGCTTATTTTAGCACTGATAAAGATGGACTTTATCAGTGCATTTTTTTAGCACTGACAATGCTATTAAATTTGTGTTTTATAGTAGTGTAATTACCCACTGAGTACTTGGTCTCATGCCCATGAGTACTCAGTACCTCATCAGGCACCCACCCCATGGTCACTGGCCACCCGATGACCCTATAGGGATACCTACTCACTGCTTTTTCTCATTGAGTACCTAGTTTCCACCCATTAGGTACTCGGTTTTGTCTTTCCTCGAGATAACAGACCCCACATGGAAAAACTTCCTAAAATATGACTCTCAACCTCTGCCAACACCACTAATAACTCAAATAATCCCAAATACACATGGTAGAGTTGAACTTAGACCTGGTCACCTACTCAAACACCCCAAGTCATTACGGGTTCATATAGAGGAGCAAAATGAAAATATCTTATGATGGAAGACAAAATATCTTGTATAAATGTAGTGGAAGCATGAATATATCTGGGAGGAAACCTAGGAACAAGAGGTTGATATGTGAACACAGTGGTCAGATCTATTCATCGTCGATACTTAATGACACAACTCAGGGACAAGCTACTATATGGTGGGCGTTTATAATACCCCTCCAACCCTAAGTTATGAATTTGTTTAAAATTTTACCAATCCTCGTGTGTTTTGATGGTTTTGGTCATTATATGAGTTGAATGAGGCCTATGGGTTGGTTATGAGGAGTTGATGTCAGTGCCAAACATTTTTCCTTAAAGATGAATGGAACTAGGTATATGGTGGCCTGATACTGTTAGGTTTTTTGAAGTCACTTAAAGTTATGTGATCATTTTATTGAAATAATAGATTCAGATAGACTCTTAGGTCTTATAAGATATGTGACAATAAGACTTTAGTAGTTATCTATGATGTGGTTGAGAGTTGAATATTTCTGATGGATGTGCATGTGGTTTCCAATTCATTAAATGATGGGATATATTGGAGTCAATTCACCATAAGTTAGATATTTATATTTTTTGAATCACTCCCAGCATGGTTTTTGGGTGAAGGAGTGAGGTGATGGTGTACTGTTCATTTACCAGTGTTTAGCGATTAGGTTAGAGAGTGCTACAGGACATCGGTGGTCACAATTATGAATGGATGGAACCCCGTGAAAGTTGGAGGTTAGTGAAACCAATTAACCAAATGATACCTGATATATAAAGGTATTAGGGACCACATAATAAAGTTTCATGTGATCATTGAGTTTAGTTATCTACATGGTTTTCCAATCATAGTGATTGTAAACCTTGTACTTCCAATGAAATGAAATATTTCAATTCTTCACTCATGGATAAAGGATGAAATTATAAACCATGTAAAACCTCTTGTTCCTTTACTATTTTTATGTTTTATACTAAATTATTTTTTGAGATACGAGTGAATTTGATAGAGTAAGTTAAACTTAGTATGCTGATTTAGGTGAGGAGATTCTTCTATGTTCTAGTGTGGTGACGTTTTGAGAGTTCTTGCCAGCACCTGTTTCTATCATTGTGGGTCTGGTGAATAAACTTCCAATGTATTAACTTCTAGATGGGATTCTCAACAATTAGTATAAAATACAAGGTTATTTCATCAAAGTCTTGGTAATTAACTCATCAATAACTCAATTAACATTCTATATTTCTCAGTTATATTTCAATTTTAGTGGGATTTTATATCTTTGGAAGGATGAAATCATAGGATGGAAGGTTCTAGATAAAAAAAATTCAATGGAATACATTTTTTTCTTTTTGTGGTATGTGGTTAGAGGATCACCTCATCCAAAAATACCTAGAAGTTTCATTTAAGGGAGTTAAGCTGAAGGAAATGGATAAAAGATAATGGGAAATTCCATATAGAAAGGTGTTGGGTTTATTAAGGATGTTATTAGCCTAGAATGTAGCTTTAAACATTTGGGATAATAAGACTAT
Source organism: Viscum album (assembly GCA_963277665.1). Taxonomy (NCBI): domain Eukaryota; kingdom Viridiplantae; phylum Streptophyta; class Magnoliopsida; order Santalales; family Viscaceae; genus Viscum; species Viscum album. Next base: position 391,340,359 of record OY728151.1, on the reverse strand, counting down.
ATTGGAGTTAATGTAAACTCTATAATATATATAAGAGGAGCCTATTGCACTTATCAAAGTGTGATTTATGCGATGATAATTAATTGTGAGGCTATCAAAAGGAAGGTCTATGGTGAATTATGTGAATGATTTTAAGTTGATCAGAATCTATATTGAGTTTTTGAAGGCGAATTTCATGGATGATTTTTAGTCAATATTATTATTATCATCTTTACCATATTCTTAGGATGAAATAGTGACAGTGGTGAAAAAATTTAATAGAGAAACCAACTTGATATTTGAGGATGTATAGAACTTGATTCTTAATGAACAACTCTAAAGGAGGGAGATTCAAGAACCATTCAGAAATTAATTAAATGCATTGGGAAGTGTAAACTCATCTCATCAAATAATTCATAGATAATCAGAAGATAAGTTGAGAGAGATAAGTATAGGTTAATCTATCATACTCAGGCCAGTGTGTTTATAATGTGGTAAAAGGGGTTATCTCAACAAATATTTTCATAAAGGAAAAGTAAATTATATGGGGATAGATTCTAGAGGATTAATTTTCAATAAATATAATAATAAGGGTAATTCCAATATACTCTTGAGTTTCAATACTCTTGTGGAGTCTTGTATTATAGATTCTATATTATCTTTCTACTCTACTGGTGAAAAGGGATGAATGACAAGTTATGTTTTTGGAATATTTTGAATAGTTAATCTAAAGGATGATGAAGCTCTTAGAAATGTGGGGAAGGGGGATTTTAAAATACATATGAAGAATGGTAGTTCCCTTGAGTTAAAAGGTTTCAAACATTTTCGAGTTCATCAAAAGAATCTAATCTTAGTCAGACATTAGGATGAACTGGTTTATAGAACAAAATTTAGAAATGGAGTGCATAAAACCACTTAGGAATCCTTGGTTATAGTTATACGTGCAAATTATAGCACAATTTATTTAACTGAAAGGGAATAGGGAACAAATATTTTCAATGCTTCAACTTCCATAAGTTCATAATTGTGACACTGCTAACTTGAGCACCTCAATGGGAAGAGAATAAAGGATTTAGTGGGAAAAAATATGTGTTAAAGTTGGATCATATAGTCTTATATAAGTTATGATATTTTCATACTCAATAATAAATTAAAGTAGTCTTTTGGTTTTAGTAGAAAAATACTAAAATATTGAAATCTTTAACTTGTGTATATAGATTTTTGGGGGCCTTCCCCATTCAAATCTCATGGAGGATCACAATACTTTGTGACATTCATTGAAGAATCCATGAGTAAAGTATGTGTATACTTCTTAAATCATAAATCAAAAGCGTTTGGGGGTTTTTTCAAGGAAAATATATGGTTTAAAGGGAAACCATAAGTAAGTTGAAGTGCTTGAGGTCATATAATGATGGTGAGTTTATTGGAATAAGTCTTCAGAACTTATGAAAGTATAAGGGTATCAAGCATGAAAATATTATACTTGGGACACCTGAAAAAAAATCATAGCTAAAATGATGAATCATATATTGATGTAGAAGCCACGAAACATGACACTACATTCTGAAATTCTAAAGGAGTTTTAAACTTGAAGACAGATATTTTATAGTGGATGTTTGAGTGGTAGGAAGGATGACACTGGAGCACTTTGAGAATATTCTATCTCATTCATGTAATGTCAATAGAGGAATACCAAGCAAGGATAGTGACAAATAATTGTTTTTGAGATACATACTGAGTATGGTAGAGTATAGAGAAAAAATTTTCTAGTAGTTATCTCAGAGGAATATGAGATTAAGAAAATTGTGTTCAGTATGAAGGAGGATAGTGATCAAGGTCCAGATGGGTTTCTAGGATCCTTTTTCATTGCTGCATGGTATATTATCAAGGATCAAGTGTATGAAGAAGTGTAGGACTTCTTTTGAGGTGGTATGATTATTGGGGGTGTTTGTGCCTCCAAATTTGTCCTTCTTCCCAAGGTGAAAAAACCCTACAATTTTCAATCACTACAGAAAAAAATTTCTATGTAATTTTTCATACAAAATCCTGGCCAGTATCATCAACAGGAGACTTAGCTGCCTGATTCCAATATTGGATTCAGAGGATCGGCATGGTTTTTTATAGGGAAGGAGTATCCTGGGTAGTAGGTATTGAAAAATAAATGGTTTAGGACATTAATAAAAAGGCACTTGGATCTAATTTTATGATAAATGTGGACATGGAAAAGTATTATGATCATCTAGAATGGTGTTTCATTATAAGGGTTATGAAGAAATTTAGTTTCCATGAATGGTTCTATGACTTATGCTTCAAATTATATACTTCATCTTGGATCACTATCTCTTTAATGAGGAAGGGTTTCAAATTCTTTATATTGGTTCACAACATTATACATGGATATCTTTTTCCCCCATCCTTTTTATATTGGATTGGGAGGAACTTTCAATAAAAATCATTAAAAATATTGAGGACATAAGGATTATGCCTTTAAAAAATAGGTTTAGGAATGGATTAGTGTCTCATATCATGTTTAATGATGATATGTTATTCTTTATTAATATCAGGCATCAATCTATCAACTGTTTCATGGAAATCATGACAAATTATGGAAATTTGAGTGGGAAAAGTATTGATAAAAGGAATAGAGGAATGTATATCTCCAATAAATGTTCAATAAGTTGTATTAGTGTCATCCAAGATAGATTAGGAATTTAGAGGTTTCAACCTACAATGGTGTATCCTGGAGATCCTATATCTAACAAAAGGTTTAAAAGGGTTCTTTTAGAGGGAATCATCAATCAGATTACAGGGGAGGATTTGTAATTGGATGAACAAATTTCTCTCATTTAGAGGGTGGATTAAAATAATCAATATTGTTCTTATATCTATTTTAATGCACGTGTTTCCCATCATCAAACCACCAAAAGGGGTGAGAATGTAATGACAGAATTCCTTTAGGATCCAAATCAATATAGAAGATATCATTAGGAATCATGGAAGTGAGTGCAAGGCCAATTAATGAAGATGTAATTGGAATTCATAGTGTGTCAAAAACCATGCATTCCATGCAGGTGAGATTGGTGTGGGATGTTATTGAAGGTAATTCACTATGGGAGAAAATCATGTGTGAAAATTATGGGGAATATTAGAGGGAATGGTCAGGGTGGTCTTGGAGCCTATCTAGTTTAGCGAGATGAAGTACTAATCAAATGGAGAAACTAGAAGGCAATGTTCAGTGGGTTGTGGGTTATGAGGATATTAATTTTTGGAAAAAGAATTGGACTGGTGAAACGCTACATTTTCCAAGGTGTCTAGTACCAAACATATCATTCAAGTAGGCTAGTTTATTTCTGAATTTCATAAATGCTATTCTGAATCAAGATCATAGGGATGTCTTCAGAAATATTAGACTGATTGATGAACTAGATAGATATATATTTACGGGATCAACCTCAGGTAAATTCAGTGGTTGGGACTTCAAGAACTTGCATCACGTATGAAGTATAATGGATGAATGGGAACCAAAAATTTGGTGCAAGGATATTCCAGATAAGATGAATTTTTTATTTTAGTGATTGGAGAACCAATAAATTCCTATAGATGAGAATGTGTAGAAGAAAGAGGTGGTATTGGATTCATGATGTCATTTTTGTGAAAAAACGCATCAGGAATCTACATGGAACCTATTTTTTTAAAGAGATTAGGCAAAAGGGATGTGGTAGGATATGGGATAGGGCATGAATTTATATTGAAGTGGGAAGTTTCTAATGTATTTTTTATTATTAGTTCTAAGGAGTTATCCAATAGGTGATAGAGGTGAAGGTGTGCTCAATGGCTTTTATAACTGGGTGTTGGATCATCTAATATGCAAGGAACAAGGCAAGATAAGGTTAAAGGTGCTCGTACATTTTTTCTCCAGGTTCAGGTAAAGGAGCTTATGGTGGTGCTTTGTGATCTTTTAAAAGATGGGGTGTCCTCTATTACACTCAGAAGGCTCTTTCCCAATCATTTCATGAGTATGGAAGGTGGTTTTGGTAGATTGGTTAAATGTAAGCCTCCCATGATAGTTCTCAAATTAAACATGGATGGATTATGAATTTATAAGTAAATGAGAGGGGATGAGATGGTGCGTGATGATAGGGTATTGGTGCTTCTGGGGTTCATCAATTTTTATAGGCCTAGAAATTCCATTGGAGTAGAGGCAGGATCCATGATCACAGGTCTCATGCTATGTAGGTTGTATAATATTTAGGTTACATAAGCTAAATCGGAATTCATGGTTTTGGTGTAGTTACTATAAGGTGAGGGTAATTATCCATGGGAGTTGGTCTACTTGTTCAGGAAATAAATAATTTTGACCAACCAAAGTATTTTTGTTGGTCATATCTAGAGGGAAGGTAATTTTTCAGCTGATATTTTCGTCAAAAAATAAAGGCCAGGTGAAATATTGATTTTATACACCAGTTTGGGGTCCTTACTTAATGAATGTAATATTATTGTTAGGGAGGATACCCTTGGGCTTTATAATTTTTTCCCCCTTGATCTAGTTTGTTTTTCATTTTTCTTTCTTGTTTTATTTTCTATTTTCTTTCTTAATTATTAAAAAAAATATTTTTTAGTCAAAAAAATCAACAGGATCCTCTTAGAACCAATGGGATTGGAGTTACCAAAATCATTGCAAATAAGTAAAACAATGAATTTAACTCACCTTAAAGTATTTATAAAATTATACTGCATACATGTATATGCTAAATATAGGTACAATATTAAAGAAAAGTCTCACTCGTGTTTCTTTATGATCTATGAAGATGGGAATCTCATATTTTGACTTTGGGGTGGAAGAAAAAGATAAGTCATCATAAGTTGAAATGTTCTCTTTAATGAGTGGGTCCTATAGAAGAACTAGAAATTGGTGGAGAAATATTTTGTGGATAAATAATCTAATTCAATCCAATGTAATATTAGTGTAGGTTCCAAAGGAGTTCAAATTACAAATAATTTAGATGGATCTGAATCTGCCTGATGTTCTCAAATTTTGAAGGAAAGTTTTGAGGGAAGCATAGGGTGTTTAAAAGTTTAACCAGTGTAAGATATCCATAAAATATAAAGAACTGGTGATTCTCCATTTATATTTATAGATAATTAAATTAGAGAGGTTTCAATTTATTAGGGATCAAATTCATGGGCAGAATTATAGATATCAATAAGGATCATACGACCGAGATAATGGTATGGAGCTGACTTGTATTTTTTATTTTTAACAGATAATGGAGAAATAGTGATCCCATAAGAAGTACCTAGACTTAGTGATTATGGTAAGTGGGAGTGTATTATAAAGGTTCGGTTGTGTTTACTTCATGTGAACAACACCTAGGATCTACCACCTAGAAAGAGGGAACCTAAAAACAAGTGGGTTTTCTGGTTAAATGAAGAAGCAGATGAAAGAAGGGGGTATAAGGAAAGGTTGGTGTTCAAAGGGTGCCAGTATAATGATGGAATCAAATTCTTTGAATTATTTTATTTGGTATTAAAACATACTACTATTAAAACTATGTTAATCTTGGTTTCTTCTAAAATATTACATCTGGAACAAATGGATGTAAATACAGATTTTATTCATGGGGATATGAAGGAATAAATCTATATGAGGTAATCTATTATTTCATGGATTAGTGAAATCAAGACTTAGTGTGAAAACTCAAGATAATTCTATATGGTTTGAAGCAATCACAAATTAAATGGAACTAGAAGTTTGAATCCTTCATGGTAAATAAAGGTTTCAAGTAGAGAAACTCATGCCATTTTTGTTGTCGTAAAGAGTATGATAATGGGGATTTCATCCTTTTGTTTTTGTATATAGATGTTATTATAATGGTGGTTCCATTAATTCAACTAATTTGGGAGCTAAATAATTACCTTTTGGGAAAGTTTTAAATGAAATATCTTGGTAAAGAAAATAAGATCTTAGACATTGGGATTAAACGTGATAGGAATATTGAAAGTTTGATTTTATCATAGAAAAACTACATCTGGAATATTGTTGAAATATTTATCATGAGTGGATGTAATTAAGTCTCAACTTATCTTATCATTCACTTTAAACTATCAAAGAAACAAGCACCACAAATTAATTAAGATATAAAGAATATGGAAAGAGTAGAGTAAGCATCATTAGTAGGAAGTCTCATGTATTTAATGGTATTCACTTGGTCGGGAATTGGTTGTGTAGTGGGAGTGGTTAGATGATACATGGATAATATAGGTAAATATTATTAGGATTTCATGAAGTGGATTATCTAGTAACTCAAAGGAATGAAATACAATGCTCTTTATTTTGGGAAAGATGATCCATTTTTGGGGTATATTAGAACAGGATTTAAGGGTGAATTAGACTCACAAAAGAGCACAGCTAAATATGTTTTAACATTTAGTGGAACTATGATTAGTTGGATGTACAGGTTGAAATTGGTGATTGCACTCTCCATAATGAGATTATAGTATATATTAGAAACATAAGAAATAAAGGAAATGGTATGGTTAGAGTTTATGATTGAGAAGATCAAAAGTATCTAAGAGTGTAGACTGTTATACCATGATAATCAAAGTGCAATCCACTTGGATAAAAATATGGTGATCCATGTGAGGATAAATCACATAAATCTTAAGTACCATTTTATCTAAAAAATACTAGAGGATGGAGATCTGGATTTGTGAAGGATTTATGGAAAATAATATTCAATGGATATGTTCACCACGGCTTTAGTATGGTAGAGTCTAAGATATCATTGTGCCTCAATCGAACTTGGATGAATGTAAGGAAATGGAAGAGCATTTCATTTATTATAAGATAAGGTTGATGTTTTCCAAAGTGTTATAGGATATCATGGAAGTCCTTGAAGTAGTCTTTAAGTGGTAGATTGTTGGGTTTTGTGAAGTCTCTTCAAGTCCTCAATTCAGTTTACCAAAAGGAGAAACTCTGGTAGAATATTCAATCTTGTAGTGGTAGTAGAGGTAGATCTTTAGTGGTTAGTTGTGATGTGGTTAATAGTTGCATATTTTTTATGGATATGTATATAGTTTATGGTTCACCAGATTATGGGAGTTATTGGATTTGGTTCACTAGAAGTTTCATACATTAATCATTTGAATCACACCCAGTATGGTTTTATGGAAATGGAGTGAGGAAATAGTATACTATTCATCTATTAGTGTTTAGAGGTCAGTAAAAGGGGAGTTACATGACATTGATAATCATTTTTGAAAATTAATGGCACCCTAAAAAATTATGATTTTTATGAAACCAATTGACCGAATGGGACCTGGTATATAAAGGTGGGAGGGACCACATATTGAGGTGTTGTGAAATCATTGAGTTTAGTGATCTATGTGGTTATCCAATCATAGTGATTGTAAAAATTGTACTTTTTATGAGATTAATGATTTAAATTCTTCCATTGTGCATGTAGGATGAAATTCTGAACCACATAAAACCTTTTTTGACTTACCTATATTCATTTCCTTTCATGTTTTGTGTGACATCCTAACCTGAGATCCACTTAACCCATGCCCTGAGCAGGTGGATCACCTGACCTCAAGTGTGCTTCCCCGTACACCAGCTGACTAGTTGCAAGGGTGTAAAGGTGGTATAGTGTAGAGACTATACCCTCGTATTAGAGTTTCATAGTGGATAAGAATAATGAACAGAAAAAAAAAATGAAAGTATGATATAAATAGATATAATAAATAAACTTTAGAAGCGAGAGTAAATAATTGAGAAATTGAATAATAATACCAAAATCCACTAGGTAGTGTCAAATACATGGATTCATTTCATGCTGATATAAAAACAGGGAACAGGGGATAGGGATGTACAATCATGCTATAAAAACTACAAAAATAAAAAAAGGATGCTCTACTATAATCTCAATCATATGGTCTGCCTTTTACTCCTATGTGCCATCTATAAGAAAATTATATCAAGACTCTATAGTAGGGATCTTTCCATTATCCATGCCTACAAACAAGTAATCTACTCAAGTACCAAAGGCATCCCGAATATTTTGTGAGATAAAATCCCATTAGTCTACCACCAATAGTGTATATAAGTAATCCAAGCAGTTCTCATAGATAAATAGTGTGCAAGTATATATAGATAAGATAACAATGATGAATAAATAACCAACCTGCTCAGGTTCCTCAAGGACACCTCGTGGCTCTACCTGCTTCAACTCATGGATAGAATGAACATCTGATCAGTCACTATATATGTAGTAATAATATATATAGTATAGTTGTGTATTGAACTCACCTATATGCACCAAGTACATAGAGACATAAGTGTCCATATACCTGGAATACTAGGTGTTGGCTGGACTGGGACATAACTCAGTCATCCATAACTAGCCTGAATGATCCTATAAGCTCAAGAAATAGGGTAAATTCCCCACATCCCATAATGAGTTAGATACATCATGATCAATACTCAAGATGTTGGGTGTGTCGTCATGCCAACACATGAATAAGGGATGTAGTGCATCATGCCTGCCATCCTAATAGAGTCAATGGTTTGAGATGCTATGCTCAACACCCAATGTAAGGGATCATGAATCTTTATACCCAACAAAACCCTTACCATTATTCCATATCCTATAAAAAATGAATAATCATATTTATAATGATAATCAAAAGGAATTACCTCTCATTCATCATATTTTCCAAGCCCGAATATAAATAAGGCATAACAATTCAATTAAGGCAATTGATAAAACATGTAATAATCAACATGGTCATACCACCCTTCATAATTCATTTCAATGAAACCATTTAATTTAATTAAATAAGGCAAGACACCATGAATAATAAATTCAATTAAATCAATCCATTTAATTAACCAAAACATGGAAATTGCATTTATAAGTCTCAAAGGGGTACTTATAAGGTTCCATTGTCAATTAGGAAATTACCTACATGGGTAATTCCACTTATAAGTTGGGATAATCACTTAGAAGGTGTCTTGGGGTCAATTAAATATTAATACAACAAGGGAGATTTCATTTATAATCCAAGTCGAATGCTTTGAAGACATTTTGAGAATTTAATCAATTGATTATAAAAATAAAAAAAAATATGTAACACCCAAGGGGTGTCCTTTATCGAGGATGGAATCCTCTATTTATATATTAACGATCCTCAGGGGTATAACAAGGTGCATATAACAAATTAGAATTAAGAAATCAATTTTAGGGCGACACATAGAAAATATTGGCGTGCGGAACAATGCCAGAGCTAAGAAAACACTATAACTTTTAGGTAAAATGATGATACCACCTACCATAGGGACTTTGATGACTCCTTATATAATAGAGGCTTCATATTCAAATTAGGTTGGAAGAAATCTAAGAAACAGTCCAACGCCCTAAAAATAGGGAAAAATATATTTCACCTAAATAGTGAAATGGATCTGAAGATAAACCAAACTAGGAATAAATAAGAATGTATATATTACCTATATCTATCTAATGCCTTTGATGGATCTCAATTTGGACTTCAGATGAAGAAGTTATCAAAGATCCTAGATGGGAGGAGATGGTAGCTCACAAAAGGAAGGAACTAAGTTCATCCACTAGAATGGGTGGAGAGAAAGAAAAAAATAAGGTAAAAAGGTTCATTAATGGTAATTTGGACATTTCACCCTAAAAATAGGGGGTTCACAGTTTGTAAAAACCATGATCAAGACACTTCCCAAAGAGAGACATCGCATGGTTAAGGCGCACAGTTTACCTAACCATGCACAAACCATGAAAAAAGCCTCTCTCAAAAAATCTAAAATTTTTGCATGGGAATGCACCTTGGGTCACACAGTTATAGACAAACTATGCAGCCCCTATTTCTTTTCTTCCTCATCCCACAAGGTTATTAGATACCATGCAATCTAGGCTACACCGTTTCTACTAATCATGCAACCCAATCTTTTTTCCAAAATATCGGAGTTCCAAGCTCCGAACAATCCCCAGACACCCCGGTGAACTTCGTGACTCCATTGGGTAACATTATAAGGGTTTTTTAATGTAATTTAACTAAAAAATGAGTCATACCTTCATGAAAAGTTAGTTCATTACAACCTACCCCTCTTAAAGAAACTCATCCCTAATTTGGAATTATGAGGGTAAAGATGTATTGTTTGCTAAGAGTTCTGTCCACTGAGATTATATATCAAATTTACACTCCCAAGTTTTATTATATACTCAACCGTACTTCCATATCACCAATACCAAAGTGACTGACCTTCCTTATAGTTTCTTCATGCTCCGATCAACAATACGAACTGGATACTCCTCAAAAGAAGTATTTACATCCAACTCAACCTCATTAGGATGAAAGACATGTGATATGTCTGGATAATATCGATGAAGCTGAGATACGTGAAAGACATCATGCATTGAACAGTTTCTCTTAAGAAGTTCCAACTAGTAATCCATTGGTCTGATCTATTTCACAACCTTAAAGGGTCCAATGATCCTTTGTGAGAGCTTACCCTACCTACGAAAATGTCTATGGCCTAACCTGGGTGATACTTGCAAGAAAACCCAATCCCCAACCTTTAAATCAATAGGTTGTCAGTGTTTGTTGGCATATGACTATTGTCTATGTTAATCTATCATCATGAACTTTATGATCAACTGGACCTACTCTGTAGTCTCATACACAATACATGGTCTAAGAAAAGTTGTCTCCCCTACCTCTAGCTAGTACAGAGGGGAATGGTAAGGCCTACAATATAAGGCTTCATAAGGAGACAACTCAATGGTATCCTAAAATCTATTATTATAAGAAAACTCAACAAGGGGAATTTATTTCTCCCATAACACCCAAAATCAAGGACACGTGTATAGAGCATGTCCTCTAACACCTGAATCATATGCTCTATCAATTCATCGGTCTGTGGGTGATAGATCGTTCTCCGAAGAACCTATATTACCAAGGAATTTTATAACCCCTACCATAACCATGATGTAAAGTGAGTTTCTATGTCATAAATAATAGATTATGGGTCTCTATGAAGACGTACAACCTCTCTGATGCACTGCCTCCCTAGCTCATCTACTAATAAGGTCTCTCACATAGGTAAAAATTGTGCGACCTTCATCAAATGATCAACAAAAAATCATAAAGTATTGTTGAAATGAGTTGATCTGGGTAGACCAATCACAAATTCTATAGAAACATCATCACATTTCTACTCAGGAATAGACAATGGCTATAAAAGTCCTACCGGTCGTTGATGTTATTCCTTAACTAGCCGACAGGTGGAACACCGAGTGATAAAGTCGGTAATCTCCCATTTCATACTAGGCCACCAATATTGGTGTCATAAATCCCAATACATCTTGGTGACACCTAGATTTACTTCCCAGGATTAGGCATGAAATTCCTGTATCATCTCCTTTTTGATGTCTTCTAGGACCCATACACGCCCTTGGAATAGTAAAGTATCATCTCCATCCATGGTCCAACCTGAATATGTATCATCATCTTAGATCCTTTACATTGGGACAAGGCCTTCAAGATCAGTTAGTTGCCTCACTATTACTTGTTATAGAAGAGTATAGGTCACTGTTAAGATTGAGAGGATAGTCTAACCATGGTCCTCCTAAACCTCAACGTGCATATCTAAAAATATTTCCATGAGCTACCACTCGCCACTAGCCTCCTGAATTGCCTATGTCTGAGTCTTCCAACTTAGAGCATTGTCTATAGAATTACCTTTATAAGGTGTATAGGCAATATCGAAATGAAATGATTGTAGGTACTCAACCAATCTATGTTTCCTATGATTCAAATACCACTACATAAAGATATACTTGAGTCTTTTGTGATCAGTGAATACCAAAAAATGCTCTCCAAGTAAATAGTGTCTCCAATAGTGTAAAGAGTGAACTACAGCAACTATATTGAGGTCATGTGTTGGGTAATTATGCTTGTGAGGTCTCAACTGAAGAGACTCATACATGAAAACTCACTCATCCTACATTAGAACATCTCCAAATATGATACTTAATGTGTCACAGTAAACCATATAGCTCCTACCCAACTTTGGAAGAATCAGTATCACTACTGAATTAAAATGTACCTTCATCTTCTGAAAGTCTACTTCACAAGCTTCAAACCATATGAATTTCACACCTTTCTTTTTCAATCCCATAAGTGGTGCTTCAAGACGTGATAAATCTTGGATAAATAATCTATAATACCTGAATATCCCCAAGAAAATTCATATGTCAAATAAATTCTTAGGATACTTCTAGGAAACTATAGCCCTCACTTTCTCTGGGTCTACTAAAACTCCTAGATCTGAGATAATGTGACCCAAGAAGTGGACTTTGTCAATCCAAAAGTATAATTTATTAAGCTTATCATAGAGTTGATGCTCACTTAGTATATTTAGTATGATCTCAATATGGTTTTCATGTTCATGTCAAAAATGAAAATACACTAAGATATCTTCAACAAATACTACCATTAATTAATCTAGATACAGGTGGAAAATACAATTCATAAGATCCATAAATATTGTAGGTGTGTTTGTGTGACCTAACGGTATGACTAGGAACTCATATAGAACACACCTACTCCTAAAAGTTATGGGAGGTATTTATGATGATTTAACATGCACCTAATGATGTACTAACATCAAATATATCTTTTAAAACACTCTAGATCCTCAAATCTAGTCAAAGTGGTCATCTATTATAGGAATTGGATATCGATTCTTGATCGTAAGCTAGTTTAACCATCTATAATCCACAAAAATCCTGAGCATATCATCCCTCTTCTTAGAAAAAAGGACCAGTAAACCCCAATGATAAGTATTGAGGCATATAAATCCCTTAACCTCCAAATTTTATAACTATTTCTTGAGCTATAGAAGCTCTATATGTTCCATCCTATAAGGAGGAATGGTCACTGGTGCTACTCCTAACATTATCTCAATAGTGAACTACACCTCTTGAATAGTAGGTAGACCATAGAATTCATCAAGGAAGAAATCCCTGAAATGATCCACTATAGGAGGAAAAATAGTGGGTCATAACCCTTGATTTTCTAGGAAAATACTAGTGATATGAGTTATCATACTACCTAACCTTTTCTTCTAGGGTCCCACTCAGGTAGAAAAAACATCCCATTTTCCATTATATACATACCTACCACCTTCTATTAATGTAAATGTCACCCTTTGATGATATCAGTCAATATGGTCTTGATAGGGAACTAACTAGTACATCTCGATGATTACATCAAAGCCCGTAATTTTGAGGAAAAAAATATTCCACATGAAGAGGTACCTTCCTATCTCAAGGGAACAATCCTTACAATGTAGAATGACCTATGATCAGATACCTAATAGATATTAAAGAATCATAAGGCCATATAAGTGTTCAATATAGATTCCCAGACTCTTCATAATAGTCTTAGAGATAAAAGAGTGATATGTGTCTGTTTCCAATAAAACAAACACTAAAGTAGAGGCTACTAGAATAGTACCTCAAATTTTAGAAGTTCTAGTGCTCTCCTCCTCCGAAATATGATGAACTATATGTAACTAGCCTGTATCATGGCCCTAAGTCACTACTTGACTGTCCTAAGTAATCCCACTCAGCTGGTGTTGATAATCATGAGTTTGACTACTTCTTCCTCGACCGCCACCTTGGCCTAAGTGATTGATGGTATTCTAGCTGACTGCCTGATGAGATATTGTATGCCCCGCTTCTGAATGTGGAATAGGCATAGATCTATGATTACTAATAACTGATGTAAAATTTCTACAGAAGTTTTGGATATGACCCATCCTATCATAGCCTCTGCATTCCATTGGATCCCACAAGCATTGAGGTTTAGTATATCCCTGCTTTCCATACTGGTGACATACCAAGAAATTGTATGCATGAGGAGCCTAATTGCTACTACCCCTATGAGAAAACATTAAGTGACTCTTTAATCCTCTTGAAGAACCACTAATAGATTTATATGTTGAGCCTCCCTAACTTTCACCATCATCTTCTCTCAGATTTATCTCTGTAATAAGGTTTTGGTTGATGATTTTAGAAATAGTGGTCAACTTGAATATATTGACCTATGATCGAATGGAGTATACCATCCTATCCTCTAATTTCCTTACAGTCATAAAACCAACACCCACAAGAGTTGTTGAAAACCTCTAAAACTCAATAAAGTGAGAAAAATACTCTATGACAGACATAGATCCTTACTATAGGTTCATGAACTCTCTAGCTCTATCATCCCTCAGATTCTGGGGAAAGATGTGGTTGTAGAAGATATTCTGGAAATACTCCCAAACCATATCATGATGTTGATCTTCTTGGGTAATAACATCCCACCATCACTTGGAATAATCATATAGAATATACATAGAAATCTTGACCCTCCACTCTAAAGGCATCTCAAGATAATCAAATATAGAAAGAATAGATTCAATCCAAGACTCGACGGTATGAGGTCTTCCATCCCCCAAAAAGGTAGAAGGATGCTACTGTTAGAACTCCTGAGTCAACTCTTCCATAATCGGGGTAGGTCAAGAAACACCTTGGATAGACTATAACATATTTCAAAAATACCTCTTGGAACTAGGTGTTAGTGACCATATCAGGAAAAGGAATAGGTGTCATAGGAGCAATTGTGGGAGGAATCACTGGTGGATTAGGGCCCACCACCTCAGGTGCATGTTCATCACCACCTTCAAGGAGTGTGAATGGATAAATTCATGGTGTCATGATACTATAATGCCAAATTCACGCCTCAAAAGAGATCTCAACAATTGAAAAGATTACAGATAGAAAAATAGGACAAATGCATAGACTTCCTATAGACAGATCATGCCCCTCTGTCTACTTTAACCTATGTAGGAAAACACTGTTAGGTTAAGGTGGGGACTTTAAGTGTCAATTATGTTTTCCAATCCTTGCAAGAAATTTCAGCACATTTCAATACATAATAAAGGCACTATTTATATACAATGGGAAATTTCACACTAAAAATAGACGTGACATGGAAAAATCATGGCATATTAGTCCTATTTTTCCTATAATGATACATGTAATGAAACACCCTCATTTCATCGATCCATGTTAAAGAAATATCATTTTAATAATACTAATAATAATAACACCATAAAATAAGTGCTTAACCCAATAGTGAATTAATATCAACCATAAATGGCATAATCAATAACTGTAATTACCCATCTCAGGTAATTTGGGTTTTCCCTATACATGGGTTAGCTACATCCAGGCATAGGTTCAATTCCAAATTCCTTTAACTCCTAGTCTCCTATCTAATACCCAAATAGTAAGACAAAGTAAATAAAGAAACCTATTATACCACTTTGTAACATCCTGACCTGGGATCCACTTAACACATGTCACAAGTTGGGGGGTCACCTGGCATCAAGCGTGCCTCCCCATATGCCAGAGGCTGCCGACTAGCAGCGAAGGTGTAAAGGTGGTATGGTGGGGAGACTATACCCTAATTTCAGAGTGGAACAATGGATAATAATAATGAATAGACAAAAAATAGAAGCATGATATAAAAATATATAATAAATAAACTATTGAAGAGAGATTAAATGACTGAGAAACTAAATAATAATACCAAAAGCTACTAGGTAGTATCATATACATGGATGCATGGAATGATGATATACAAACGGGGAACATGGGATAGGAATATACAATAATGCTATACAAAAAATATAAAAATAACAAAAGGTTTCTCTACTATCATCTCGGGTATATGCTCAATCCTCTACTCCGATGGTCCATCTATAAGCAAATCATATCAAGACTCTATAGTAGGGTGCTTTCTCTTATCCATACCTACAAACTACTAATATACTTGTGTACCAAAGGATTCCCGAGTAGGGTGTGACATAAAATCTCAGTATTCCACCACCAATGGTGTCTAGAAGTAATACAAGAAGTTCTCATAGCTAAATACTGTGCAAGTATAAATAAATAAGATAACAATGTTCAATAAATAACCAGCCTATTCAGGTTTCTCAAGGACACCTGGCGGATCTACCTGCTTTGGCACATGGTTGTAATGAACGTATGATCAGTCACTATATATATAGTAACAATATATATATATATATATATATATATATATATATATATATATATATATAGTTATATATTTCATCCACCTATATGGACTAAGTAAATGCAGGCATAAGTGGCCATATACCTAGAATACTAAGTGCAGGTTGGACCAAGTCCTAACTCAGTCATCTATAACCAGTCTAAATGAGCCTATAAGATCAAGAAATATAGTAAATTCCATACATCTCATAATGAGTGAGAGAAATCATTCTCAACACTCGATATATTGGGTGCGTTTTCATATCAACAGCTGAACAAGGGACATGGTGTGTCATGCCCACCGCCTTAATAGATTCAATGGTGTGAGATGCCATGATCAACACCTAATATAAGGGAGCATGAATCTTCATGCCCAACAAAACCTTTACCATCATTCTACAGCCTATAAAAAATGTATAATCATATTTATAATGATAAGAATGAGGAATTCCCTCTCATGCATCATATTATCCAAGCTCGAATATAAATAAGGCATAAAAATCAATTAAGGCAATTGATAAAACATGCAATAATCAGCATGGCCATATCACCCTTCATAATCCATTTTAATGAAAACATTTAATTCATTTAAATAATTCAATCCACCATGAAAATGCAATTAAATTAAATAAATCCATTTAATTAACCAAAACATGGAAATTACATTTATAAGTCTCAAAGGGGCACTTAGAAGGTTCCATTTGTAATTGCAAAATTACCTACATGGGTAATTCCACTTATAAGTTGGTACAATAATTTAGGAGGTGACTTGGGTTCAATTAAACATTCATACAATTTATAATTCAAGATGAATGCTTAGAAGGCATTCTAAGCATTAATCCAATTAATTATAAAAGGGTAAAACAAGAAGACACACCCAAGGGGTGTCCATGATCGAGGTTGGCATCCTCTATCTATATATTAACGATCCTTGGTAGTATACCAAGGTGTGTATAACAAATTAGAATGAAGAAATCAATTTTAGGGTGATGTTCAGTAAAAGATAGTGTGTGGCACAATGACAGAACTATCATAACACTATAACTTTTAGGGAAAATGATGAGACCACCTACCATAAGGCCTTTGATGACTCATCACCTGATTGTGGCATCATATTTAAAGTAGGTTGGAAGAAATCTAAGAAACAGTCCAACACCCTGAAAATAGGGCAAAAGATCTTTCACCTAAATAGTGTAATGGATCTGAAGATAAACCAAAATAGAAAATAAGAGGAATGTATATATTACCTTTATCTATCCAATGCCTTATATGGATCTCGATTTGGAATTTGGATGAAGAAGTTATCAAAGATCCTAAATGGGAGGATATGGGAGCTCACAGAAGGAAAGAGACAAGGCCATCCACTGGAATGGGAGGAGGGAAAAAATAAAATGGTAAAATGGTTCATTAAGGTCAATTTGGAGATTTTACACTCAAAATAGGGGGTGCACGGTTTGGCTAAATGGTTTGGAAAACTTGTTCACAAATTGTGCTCAATCAACTATCCATATAGAGACCCCACACAGTTAGGGTGCACAGTTTATCTAACCATGTGAAAACTGTGAAAAAAAACCTCTATCAAAAACTTTGTAGTTTTATCATGGGTGTGTGCCTTGGGTTTCATGGTTTCAGAAAAACCATGTGATCCCTTATGCTTCTCTTACTCACCCCATACAGTTATAAGGGATTGTGCGGGTTGGGATGCATTGTTTCTACTAACCATGTGGCCCAGTCTTTTTTTCAAAATCTCGGTGTTCTAGGATCTAAACAAGCCTCAGAAATCCTTATGACCTCCTTGACTCCATTGGGTAAAATTATAAGGGTCATTTAAATGAATTTAACTAAAAACAAATGATTTTTACCTAGATAAAAAATTGGGTCATTTCATTTTGTGTTGAATTTTTGTGTGAGTTATGAGTGAACATGCTAGAGTAAGTTGAACTCGGTGTGGTGATTTGGGTGAGGAGATTATTCCAATTTCTGATACACTAAATTTAAGAGAGTTCCTATCAACACCTATTTTCTCCATTATGATTCTAGTGAATTAACTTCTGGTGTGTGAGGTTCTGTATGGGATTATCAATAGATATTAAGTACTTGATGGCCTTGGATGGAAAGGGGTGGCTCTGGACGGGACATCAGCCACCTGGTGGCCCTATAACGGGTACTCAATGTGGTACTAGGTACCTAAGAAGTGATTACTGGGTACCCTATGGGTTCTGAGAGGTTTTTTAATCTTAATTAAATAAATTAAATATTATTAATTTTTTATGAAAATGGGATTTCACTCTCATTTTTTCCCCAGTCATCCACTTGATCTCCCATCTCTCTCTCCCACCATTATTTATTTCTAATTATAGATCTATATAATTATTGGTTGATTGACATGTCACCTATGACAAGGGTTCATCGTAGGTAATTTTAATGGTAATCTTTCTTCCAATCTCAATTTCTCTCATTGTTTCATCATTTCTCGTTAGTTATTCCTAATTTATAGATTTATGATATGTTTCTAGATTTATTCCAAGAGTGGTTATTCTAATTTATGATTTTAGATGAGTGAGGACCTGCTATGATGAGTTAGATGGTTCCTAGACTTTTCCAGTGGTTTATATGTGTTTTTATATTTCATGTGTTGTGCGAGTTATATAGGTATCTTCATATGACTCAGGATGAAACCAAATAATATTTTATTTCTAAATAAGTGATGAATGTAGACTATCTAACCCATTATAGGTTTTCTAAGCTTGGTGATTCAATTACATGGCCAATAATGGTTTTGTTTCTCTAAAAAAGTGGCACTTTATACATGAAATATGATCCAAGAGTGATGTCCATGCTTACGATATGAACTAAGGAGCCTTGTGAGATGTCCTAGTGCATTCCTCAATAGTAGGAATCTTGGGTAAGAACTAGAATTGTGATGAATTGGCCTTATTGTAGAGTATGGGGGTGGGTTAGTGGTTTTATGAGCTTAACCCTTGATATAGAGGGTAATATACTGGAAATATAAGCCTTGGAAGTGGGTTATAACTCATTCACCAACATTTTAATTATTGTGTGATAGATTTTTTACCAAAATTATTTAAACGAGATATATTGTTCACTTTCTTGTGGGTTGGCTGATATCTCATTCACTATGGGATATAAATATGATGGTACATCATCTATTAGGAAGAATGTATTGGTGTTGTATCTTCCACCTTTGGAATTATATCAGTGGTTCATCATACACCAAGGGATTGGTATTGGTGGTGTATTATCCACCTAGGTATTTTCACCAGTGGTGTCTTATCCACCCTTGGGGATTATAGGATAGTAATGTATCATTTACCTATAGATATATAACACCATAGACCCAATTTTATTTTATTTATTTTACTTTTATTTGTTTCTTAGTGTTTTATCTTTCAGTTGTGGTTTGGTTTGAGTTCCCAGTGAGAATTTTTGAGTTTTGGAGGTTTTGGGTAGTTTTTGGCCCTTTTCATGGTTATTGTGCATGGTTTGGGGAGAAATCATGTGGTTCATGGAGGTTTAGGGTGTTTTCAGTTCTTTTTATTCTTTCATATGTTTTATTTCATGGTCTATTCCTGGTTTGGGTCAAACCATGTGAGCCAAAGGAGTAATTGTGCATCCTATTGGTGGAATTTGAGGTAAGGTGCGCAGCTTGCACATAGTTAGTAAAAACTGTGATGTAAGAATGTGAGGGGTTATATCATTTTGATAGAACTGATTTGCATGGATGGAACATGGTTTCCCAAACCATGTGGTTGGTCCATGTGGGTGACCCTTCCTTCCAGTAGTTTTTTCACAGTTAGTGCATGGTTTTCTAAATAGTGAAGCCAAATCGTGTGACATACCTAGATTCTTAAAATCTTGAGTCTACAATTTTTCCCCTCTTATGTTTTAACCCCAATTTTGGTTTCTCCTCCCCCACTCAACTTAGTAACATATAAGGGGATCCCAAACCCATCTCCCTTAGTTTTTATTCCTCAATTGATTCCCCTTCAAGTTTTTTAGGTAAGTTTCTTTGGATTTTTGGTCATTTTCCTCCCTTTCTCTTATCCCACTCTTGGTTTCTTGGTTTTTATTGGTTGGGTTACATATTATATGAACCCTAGGGGTATATGTATGATGTTTTATTATGTTTATTTTGATGTTAGTGTGTGTGGTTTTTCTCTTTGGGTTAGTTCTTCCTCCTCCCAAAGTTTTGTCACATTTGCACTCCATTGAGGTAGGTGTTTCCATCCATTTCCTTTCTAAAACATTCCATGTGATGATTTAGATTTCTTAAATAATTTTTAAATGTGTTATTTATGTTTTTTACATGCTAGTTTGGTTTATTATGGTGTTTTTGTGTTGGATATTTGATTAAAATGGGTTTTCAAAGGTTTCCATTAGTTATACCTATATATATGTGTATGAATACAAGATGTTTGATAAAATTCCAATTGGTATTTTTAAGTAAAATTGAGTAACTTGGGATTGTTTTTGGCCTTGTTTAGGTTTTAGTAATTTGGTTTTTATGTGAAATTTATCCTTTTATGTGATTTTGGGGTTTCCTTGTATCTTGGTGCTTGTGTGTGAATCCTTGTGTTTTGGTGTGATGCTTCTTATGCTTATTTTATTGGAATCATGGACATTTTTATAGTTATCTATTTATATACTGGTGAATATGGGAATATCCATATGTTCAAAGGTGCACACATATTTATGCACATGAATACAAATGAAAAGTCAATAAAAATGTCTAATTAATGACCTTGGTTTTCAAAAGAATTTTTCCCATCTCCCCTCTCCTCTCTCTCTCTCTTTCCACCTTCTTTCAATTTTTTTTTCTAAAAACTATTAATGTTTTCTAAATGGATACTTGGTTCCCAAATAACTTCAAATGTAGTTTTCAAAGTTGTTTTCTATATCATGGCTCATTTGGAACCTTGAGGTGTAATTTGGCAACTGAATGACATAAAATCCCTGTTTTTCATATTTTAAGATCAAATAATGTTTCCACCTTGGTTTTAGAAATAGATTTGGAAAGAAAGGTAATTTTATTGGAAATGGGTTTTGGATTCATTAATGTTAATGCCTAGTTGATACTTTGCGATGTTTTGGGAATTGGTTTTAAATTCATATGTCATTTAGGCCCATTTGTAACTTTTTGAAGGGTTCTATGTATGGAGGGAACCCATATGGTTGTCCTTATGATGAGAGGGTCATTGCATAGATGGTGTCAAGGATTGGGCAAGGCATGTATGGTGGAATCTCTGAGTTATGTTTAATTCCAAGTATGTGATGACCTCCTCAATTTACTTTATATTGTTATCATGGGATTCCTGGATGTCATCTAGAGGTTCAAGTGATGGTTGTTTTCTAGTCCCAATTATATATATTAGAACCGCCTGGAAAGTGGATAAGAAAGTTGGTCATTACCACTTGTGAGGCTAGTTTAGATCAGTCGGGTTGGTTATTGACTATAGAGGTGCACCATACATCAGTAGCTAGGTCCAAACTGAGTACATATGGGTATTTATTATATGGATGTGTAGTAAATTCCCATGATTACATATCCATATGTTCTTATTTTACTTTTCAGCACTTTGGTTACTTGATCTTTTTGTATTTTTCTGCTTACACTTATATCATTTCCCTTTATTCCTAGCTTTATTTGTTATACCCTACTTCTTATTTCATATTTTCCTTTATTTCATGCATTATTTGGGTTGTGCTTCCTACTTGGAATTTGGTTTTAAAATTGGGTTTAAAAAAACTATGTTCTTGAATATTTAAATGATAAAAACATTATTTTCTATCTACACTTTCAAACTAGCGCTTATGGACTATTTTTGGGAAAGGGCATGTATGTATTTTATGGTGCTTACCTACTAAGTTTTTTTATTCTCACACCCTACTTATTCCACTCAGTGTCGGTAGACTTGAGCTGTTTTGAAGGTTCATCATTGGTTTATATTTTCTTATGGACTGGGCTTGTTCTTATGGATGGTGGTAACCAAGAGGTCATTAGGTGATCGTGTAGGTTCTAGTTGGTTCTATTTTTGTTTTTAGTTTTCTATTTTGTTCCATTATTATTGTATTTGGATCTATTTATGTATTTATTACGTTCAATTATTTATGGATTATACTTTTTATTTGGTGTACTCTATCTTGCTTAATTTTTATCTATTTATTATGGGCTAAATCGTTCCCAAGTGTATTATCTTTGATTCCCAACATTAGTAGTCAACCCGGGAGGATCGACAACACCTCTTAGGCCTTGTCACAGGCCATATTAGGTGACCAGTTTAGGGTTGACCTAGGTTGGTTTGTGATAAGATATGTCATTTTCCTTTGGGATTTTGGTTTGGTGATATATCATCTGCTATATAGTTGTCTGGTTATGATACACCATTCACTAGGTGATAACTCATTAATTATTGTTGTGGGATTGGTGATGTATCATTCACCTTGGGAGATTATATAATGGTTATAGATCATTCATTAGGAAATTATATGATGGAGATGGAATTCCCACCAAGTGATTATGTGATGATGGTGGATCATTCACTGGGGGTTATGATTTGTTAATGACTCATTTACCTTGGGGATATTTTTTGGTGATAGCTTGTTTATCTGGATTAGCCAACGAGCCCGTACCCGAGTGTTAAGGGCTCCTTATTGGCATCCAAGAGACCTAGGTTCAAAACCAGGTGGAGGCAAATTTCCGGGTACTGCAGCAGTATTGTAGCAGTATTGTAGCAGTATTGTAGCAGTCAATGTTCGGTATTGTAGTATCTAGAACTATTCATCTGATTTGGGCCTTTGGACCACTGGTTTGGGCCTACAGGTCTCAAGGGCCTTTAGGTCATCAAATGCCTTCAGTCCATAGGGCCTTCGGGCCACAGAGACCATGGAGTAGCCTAGTTCACACAGAACAGGCCCTGGAAGAGGATTAGAGCAACAAGAGTAGCAGCCACCAGAAGTAGAGCTAAACCAAATTGGAAGAATGAGAGGGTATGGAAGCCTCCATCGGGACCAGGCACCGTGCAGCTTTGTATGGGTAAATGCTATCCGGTCAGCAATGCAAGGTGGGTAGTTAGGTGATCAATGATATAGAAGCTGGGGAGGGGCAGTTCTAGTGGGTTGGGCCTATAGGTCATGTAATGGGAATGGTTTGCCTATGGGCCTTCGGGTCATGTATTGCGGGTCAGTCAGACCTTGTGTCTTGGGCCTACGGGTCATGTACGGGTTCCACTTCAACCCTTGAAAGGGGGATTATCCATAATAAAATAAAAAGAAGGCATTTGGGCCATTCAGGCTCGTTTATCTATCTTAATGAGATGAGGGGTGATTGATCATCCTCCCTCAAGGTGTGTTTAGACTATGGGTTCATCATCTCATTCTAGCACTAGCTGAAGTAGGTATGGACATTCATTAGATTATTTTTTGAGAAAACCATGACCTAATAGGTTTATATTTATGTTTTTATATCTATAATATCATACTTTGTATACACTTATATATTATAGATTCATTTAAGGATGTCATTGGTGGTGGCCTATTAAGTTTTACTCACACCCTATATAGGTATCTTGGTTTTTATACATATTTCATGATTTGAGGTGCAGGTAAGGGAAAATTCCCTATTGTTAATGGGTGATTTAGGTGGATGGGGTTGGAAGATAGGACCAGACAGAGCCTCAAGACTAGTTTTTTCTTGTCTCCACTCTTTTTTTTTTATTTTAGTGTATGGTGTATATGATTGTGCCATGATAAATATTTCTTGTATTGTATACTTTTATGGAATTATAGTATATCTCACTTTTATATATCATGTGTTGGTTATTTATCTATGGTTAGTTTATCATTATAATTTCCATGTTATGTAGTTTATTATGATTAATGATTTATTATTATTTTTCATTATGTTTTATGGTTATCTATACTAGAAGATATAGTTTCTCCACATGATTGATAGACCCTCACTACTATTTAATAACCACTAATATATGGGTAGGTGTACTTAAGGTCATGTGATTCCCTCTGGATAAGATCCAATTGGGATAACCAGTCTAGGGATATTACAGAATTTGTGGAATTCAAGATAAAAATTAATGAACAAGCTAAATTAATCTATGACCTTAATGATAGTATTGAGGTTTTATAAAAAAGAGCTAAATCCATTGAAGAAGAAGTGGTTGATTTGAGAAATAAACTTGATGCTGAAGTAAAATTATGTGGTTCCAAAAACAAGTTTCGTCTTAGAAGATTTTATATTGAAGAGTTGAAATATATGGTTAAATGAGGTATGAGGATTGTCAAGAAAGTGTTGAAAAATAAAAAACGCAATTACATGGGAAAATTGTAATTGTATTTGAGGTTGAATCATCTAAAACCAGAGAAGATGTCACAAATGAGAAAAGAAAGAAAGAGGTTGGTGATATCTATCAATCAATTAGAGAATATCAAAGATTGAGAAACTACATGGAGGCTAGAAACATATAGAGATATGGTGATAATATATTATCCTTAATTAAGTGTTGATTTTTTGGTTACATATACCACACTATGACCTATTAGGAATAGGAAAAAAACTACTAAAAATGAGAAGCACTTGGAAGTCAACAAAGGAGGATGAGAACAAATCATACACCATAAAGAAGAAACACTTTATATATTTATTATTATTATTATTATTACTTTGTCCATAAAGCTATGAATTATAGGAAATAAATGAGTCAGAATGTTTTATATGGGGGTCAAAGGATAATGGATACAAGACCAATGGATTTTATTCCTCTGGGGAATAAATTTTCTAAACTATAATAAGAATAATATGACTATGATTCTTATATTGAGTATAATAAGAATAGATCATCTTATGTATAAACTCAATTAATAATTTCATGGAATGAGAAAGGGAATAAAGAGAAGGTTATCCTAGTTGATATTACTTTAAAGCTGGTAAAGAACAATAATATGTGGATTCTTGATAGTGTGTGCTCATCCCATGTGACCAGGAACATGAATCATTTAAATAATTTGAAAGACAACATTGATGAAACAGTTTGATTTTTTGATGATAGAGCATTGAATATTAAAGGAAGTGAAAAGAAAATAATTGTTGGTGATGAGTTAAAAAATACATAATTGATTTTTTTTCTATGGACTTTTACATAATATATTGAACGTAAGTCAACTTTGTGACTCAGGACTTGAATTTATATTCAACTAGAAGGGATAACTTATCAAATTCAAGGATATAAATTCATTGATTAATGGTTTTATAATGAACAAAAACTTTTACCAAGTGGGTAGAAAGGTGAATATATGTATCCTTAGGGTGTAATAAGATAAAAACTTATGGAATTGAAGGCTCAAGAATATACATAAATAAATCATGAAGAATATATCAAATATAAAGGCCATGATAGACATTGAAAATATTAAACATGATTAGGAGAAGAATTGTGATGCATGAATGAGAGGTAATATGGTGAGAAATTTCAATAAGAAAAAGAAGAAGAGGGTAACAAATTTGTTGGGTTTAATTCATAATGATGTGTATGATCTGATGAAACATCCTGAAACATGAGGTGATAAGTAATTTATATTATTTATTAATGATTATAGTAGTATGAGTTACATTATGTTTTTACATTCTTTAAAATAGGTGATGGAGTGCATCAAATTTTTCCAGAGGTGAGATGAAAATGAAACTGAAAAATCTATTAAAATTATACAATCAGATAATGTCACAAAGTACACTTCCATTGAGGAGTAAAATTATCTTGAGAATTATGGAATAAAATATAAAGTCTCATTAATGGTAACACTATAATAAAATATATTCACTAAAAATATAAATCGAATGGTAAAAAATATGAAAAAACTTTGCATATTAAGAGTGGAATCTCTCGACACAGATATAATTAGGTAGTTCAAGTGGTGGTTTACACAAAAAAACAGGATTTGTTAAATACTAGAGAGGATAATACACCATATGAAATGTTAATTGGAAGTAATATAATGTTAAAATACTTTAGTGTGTTTGGAAGTAAATGATATATTCATAATAAAGTAGAAAACCCAAGATAATATGGTGATGTAGTACATGAAGGGGTTTTATTGGCCTAATAGATAAAGATTAAAGACTATAAATGATTTACCAAAATATTGAACATGGTTTTATAAATTAATGAAGTCAAGGTGATTGAATAAAAATCTATAAATAAATTTATAAATTAAAAAGTGACTAAAATTTGTAGTTAATAATATGATATTGACAAAATTTAGGTGGTTTAAACTAGTCATCACATGATGAGGATTTTAGATTTGAGTTATATGAATAATAGATTATTGAGGAGAGTTAACTAGTGACTCAAAGAAGAAATATAAGAGCTAAGTTTTATGAGTCAAATGTTATTAGAGACAAAACCAGTCCAACACAAACCCGGAGGATGAAGAGTATAGATAAAACTACTCAATTATCATAGATGGAATCAATATCATTCGAGGTAGTGGAAAAGGATGAGGCATGGGTCAAAACTATGCATGTGTAATTTGAACAAATTTAGAAAAATTGGACATGGGAGCTTATTAAGTGATCGGATCATTATAACAAAGAGGGTGTTCAAGAATAAATATGATGAACATAGGAACCTGGTTCAAAACAAAGAAATATTAATGTGCAAGGATATGCACAAATAAAAGAAATGGATGTGAAAGATACTTTTTCACTGGTCGTGTTACTTGATTCAATATGAATCTTCTTGATTTTAGAAATTCGATGAGGTTTTAAAGTTTGATGTGAAGATTTAAATGGATTTATCAATGAATAAGTGTATATTGAACAACTAATGTGTTTTCGAATTAGAGATAATGAAAAAAAGGTGTGTTAGTTGAATAAAGAATTGTATGGATTGAAACAAACACCATGAGTTTGGTATGCTTGATTGGACACTTACTTGATAAATTTGAAATTTAGGATATGTAGAATTTATTATAATCTATATATGAAATCAACCAAGGTAGAGTAGTTCATGGTACTTGTATATGTATATGATATCATATTTGATAAAAGAAACCTGAAATCGATAGAGGAATTTGTAAAATTAAAGAGCTTGGAGTTTGAGATGTAAATGATCAAAGAGTTTAAAATATTTTCTTAGGCTATAAGTGAATAAAAATGTGATATATACATTTATTTCCCAAGAAAAATATGCATAGAGGTTGTTGAAGATATTCATGATGCATTAAAGAAACCCATTTTCAACTCCAATAATAGATTTAACTAAACATATAAAGTAAAAATATGTAAATATTATAGATCCAATATTATACTGGATAATGGTTGGAATCTTATTGTACTTGAAAATAGTGAGGTTGAATATTTCCTATGTAACTTGCTTGGTGACTCAGTTTAAAAGTATTCCAGAGGAACATTTCACTATAGTGAAAATAATCATGAGGTATATTAAAGTTACTCATTATTATGGTTTGGTGTTTGATATAATGAAATAACATGGATTTATTGCATATTCAAATGTTGATTAGGTTCAATACATTGTGGATAGAAAATCCATGAGTGGAAGATATTTCTTTATTGTGAGAAAGTGTATTAGCAAGATTATCAAGAATCAAGAGAGAAAATATCTTAGCATGACTAAATTAGAATATATTTTAGTTGTGAAGGCATGTGTACAATTTATATTTATGAATTAAAAACTGGAGGATCTTGGTGAATATGTGAAAGTGTTGATGGTGATATATTATGATAATAATAGTTTGATTGAGTTAATGAATAATCTGGTATAATACTGTTGTAAAAAGAATATAAAAATTTCATATTATTTCACCAAGTAAAATGTAAAGTAAGTAATAATCAAGATAGAGTATATTGGAATGAATCAACAAGTGGTGGATATGCTCATAAAACCTCTATCCATATTGATGGTTTAGAAGCATCAGTTGAACCTTGGTGTTAAAATACCTCCCTCAGCTTGAGGAGGTTTAGAAAATCCCCTATCTCCATATATATTTATTTTTTAATTTAGATTATTTTGATTGGAAGGAACTTTATCTTTGGGTTTATTATCAAAGAGGGTTAAATTAATGACTGAATTCATGGTGAAATTTAGTAAATATTGGGGAGATAAAGGAGTTTAATAAGTATATACAGAGTAGAATTCTTATCATAAAGAGGATTCTAACTTTGAGGTGGGTTTATATGAGAAGCAATGAGAGATTCAATTCATGAAGATAAGTTATAAGGATGTTTATGTGGTTGAATATAGGGTAGATCAATGGAGTTTTAGAGTTTAAAAATAAGTGGTTTTTGAACTAAAGTTGTGAGGTATTCATGATAAGCATAAAATTATCTCTTGATCTCTTCCCTTCATCTTGATGAACTTGTAGCCCTAGAAATATGTCAACTCTTTGATTGTTGACATTTTATGTTTATAACTCATTAATTTTACAAATTTATCAATATAATTATTTTTTTTACCACTAAATATGATTTCATCTATATACACTGATACCATGAACTATTACTCTTCAGTAATTTTAAAATAGCAGTTGTGATCAAACCCCCCTCTTTTGAATTCTATCTACCTCGGGAAAGAATAAATCCTTACATACCAAGCATGTAGTGCTTTATTTAATTCAAACAGAGATTTTATCAACCTAAAAACTTTTAAATTGTTATTTCCAATAACAAATCCAACTATTTGTTCGATATATACCTCTCCATTCAAGAATACATTTAGAAATATGGTCTCTATATCCATATGAAACACTTTGAACTTTCGTTGGATAGATGGTACTAAGAAGATTCTAGTAGACTCCATCCATGACATTGGTACAAACATCTCTTCAATATCAATGACTTCAACCTGATCATATCCCTTGAAAGTCATCCTTGCTTTATTCTAAACAACCTTTCCATTTTTATGCAACTTATTTTTTAAGAACCATTTTATACCAATCACATTATGTTTCTTTGGTATGTCCACAAGATCTCAAGTCTGATTTTTATCAATTTGATTCAATTATTCATTCATGTCTTTCACTCATGAATACTCCTTCTCCACTTATTCAAATTAAGTGGGTTCTATCTTGAATTATCGAGTGGTGTGCTCTACTCTCTTCATCCTTAGAGTCTGAATTGGAGAATATTTATCTCCAATGATATTTCTTAGATAAACTTGAGCCATTTTCTTTCTTGAATGAGTCACAGGATGACTCACTTATTTACTTTTTTATTCTTCATATTCAATCTCAAAATCATCATCATCTTGAACATTTTGATATTCTCCCAATTCCATATTTTTTTATTCACTTTCTTCAAACACTTCTTTAAAAAACAAAATTTCAGAATCTATTTTGGCTTTATTATCAAAAAAAAATTACATCGTTTATCTAAAAAATCTTTTTGGGCCACTTATTGAAACATTTTTAGGTCTTGCTCATTGTTGAGTATCCAAAGAATATGCCCTTATCCACTATATCACTATATTTTCCTTGATTTACTTCTTTATTTTAGGTGAAACACTTTCTTCCAAATACCTTGAGATGCTTAAAATATGGTTTCCTTCCATGAAATATTTCATGTGGAAACTTCTCTACCCTCATATAGAGTAATAATATATTTTGAGTATATACAGATACTTGAACTGTTTCTTTCCAGTAATGATGTGAGATGACATTATCTATCAAAAATGTATTTACTATATTATTTACCATGTGATTTCTTCATTCCATAAACCCATTTTGGTGATGGTTTCTCATTGAATATACTTCATACTTAATTCCATTATTTTATAAATAATTTTCAACCTCATAGGATATATAATTCATTTCATTGACTAATATACTAGTTTTTATAGTTCTTGCAGTTTTATTTTCTTCCCTTCTTTGAAACTTTTTTATGCAATAAAACACTTTCATTTTTAATGTATGAACATATCACATATCATCTTATTATAATAATCCCAAAAATAGGATGAAATTCCTCTCATAATAGTTTTAATCCTATTCAATTGGACCACAAACATCAGTGTGAATCAAATTCATCAAATCCAATTCTCTTTTATTCATTAGAGGATATGGATTTTGAATCATCTTTCCCTTCATGAAAGATTCATAAATATTTTCCCAATTTCACTTCAAGTTAGGTATGTCCACTACTACTCTGAATTTTGATAATCTCTCAATACTTTGTTAATCGATGTGTCCAAGTCTTTGATGTCACAATATGTTTTCTTCTTCCTCTATTAATAGATAAGTATTTTCCTTACTATCAACTTAATATTTGTTACCACTAATTCTAAAATATTTCATCATATAATTCTCATATTTTCCTTTTATGTAGCAACCATTCCAACTGAATGTAACCACCAAACCTGAGTTATAAAGTAGACAAATGCTCAGTAAATCATGAAATAGTCCATTAATAAAAAGAACATAGGTATTATTTAATTCATCACCAGAAAGTCAAGTATTTACACATACTTTAATATTAAAAGATTTGTCATTTCCAAAGTGAATTGTTCCATAAACTTTTCCTTTAACATTTTTCAACAAATTAATATTACATGTCATATAGGATAAACATCTTCTGTGAAGAATCTAGGCACTATTATTATTTATTGATTTTAAGGAAATTTTATCCAAATTTTCTCTCTCAATCTTCCTTATTTACTTCGGATAAATTCATGAATGAGTCAATACTTTTTTTGGTATCTTCCTAGAATTTTTAGCACAATCCATAAAGTTGAATTCTTCTTCTTCAAGAGTAAAAAACATGTTATTCAAGGGAAATGAAATAAATTGCATTGCATACACTTCCTTTTGTCTTCCATAAAAGGATATTCCTCTTATCATTCTATAATCAACTATTTTTTCCCAAAGTTTGAACAATTAAAATAATAACCATAAAAATAATTTCTTCCCTTATTTTAAGATTTTGTTCCAACTCTCCTTTACTAGATTCCAATAACTTCTCCTCTATGATAACTTTTATCTTCACCATAATGTGACACAGTGTGACTAATAAAGCCACAACATTAAAACTTCATAAAAAGAAATATCTATTTGTTTTCACCACTCCATATATATATAGCTTTTTTATAACTCCTTGGTTGTTGAGAATTTATCATTGTCTGAGAAATTTCTTCATTATTCTACCTCCATGTGATCTTATTATTTCTAGATTATGATTTTGATGTTTCACCATCATAACCAATTCTAATTTTACTCTTGCAATTTTATCTTTGATCAATAATAATGTCTTTAAATGTTCTTGTACCTTGTTCTACCCACTATTTAAAAACTTCATCTAAAAACTTCCTAAACCATAGATTCTTCTTTGAACAATATTTTTTGATATCAGGTTTCACCTTTTTTCTCAAAGAAAAAACTTATTCTTCAAGAGTCTTGATCGTAATAAATTTATCCTTGATAGATTAATTAAGATCACTGATGATCTTGGTCTACTCTTCAATATCCAATATGTAATTAATAGTATATTTAGATTTTACTGATATATATCCATACTCTTTCATTACTTTCATAAGATAATCAACTTCATCTTCAAGTTCATTAACATAACTTGAAGATGCCTTTGAGAAACCACTAATTTTAATGTCCTTATTTATTTGTAAATCAATATCTTTAAGAAATCCTTCCAACTCCACTTAAAGGTCTACAACTTCTTTTAGATGATTATTATATTCTTCTTAAATTTTATATTTCTCCACCAAAACCATCATATCATATATATCTAAGATAAACTCATTTTCAATTCCTTCCAAAATATATTCTTTAACATCTTCTTCTTCTTTACTAATAATAACCTTCATTTGAAAATTCTTACTACATGAATTTCTAGAATTGAAGTTCCTTGTAGATGGAAACTTCTTCTTCTATTTTGGTGAGAACTCATAATCACCACACTCTTCATAAAAATTCTTTGGACACCTAACATTGATTTTTATAACCTTTTCATAATGAAAAAAAAATAGAGGTGTCTTTCCTTAAAATATGCCTTTTTCCTATTTTAAACTTCCTTGTAATAAGTGATAGGAAATCATCACTTATATTGTCCTCATTTTCAGAATCCTAAAATTCCTACTTCTCGATAGCTTTAAATTTTATTTATTTAAATGAATGTTCTAAGGATATTTTTAGTTTCAATCTCATTTGATAAGGAATCAGTTTTTTATGAAAGACATCAAGAAATAACTCATCAAGATTCATTTTCTCAAGAGCTGATACTTTAATTTTATATATTGAAGGTGATCTTATGATAATCTTCTTCACTATGTAAAAATATTTGATTTCCTAAAAAATCCCTCAAATGGAACCAACAAATTAAGTAATATGGTTAAATAAACTATAAATACTTTCACTAGATCTCATATTTATATCATATAACATGTTTTTTAATACCTACTACTTTGTCTCCTTCACTTTGGTGTCACCTTAAAAGATGTTATCAATTTTATCCCAAATACCTTTTATAACACCCTACCTTGTAAACATTGTCTAACACCCAGTGAAACACACTTCAGACATGCCTCCCCATATATCACAGGATACCAAATAGTGGTGAGGGATTAATCCATACAATGGGGGGACTATTCCATTGAATCAAAGTCATAAAAAAATGAAAAAATATCCAAAAATATATATATCATAGACATAAAAGTATGAATAAATTAATAGACATAATTCAATAACAAAATGTACCATATTAAAGAATACGGTCATACATACACTGATTTCCTGCTATGTTGATCCAAAATAAAAAATAAATGAAAATAAAACACACACACACACACTAGCCCTACTTCTATCCTTAGGCCTAAACACATCCTGTCTTCACATACACTCTAGATACTCTAGCTTGATCCACTGCACATCTCATGCTCAACTTGAAATTAGACATAAGGTTCGTACATGCACCAGGGTACCCGTTAAGGGTATGAGAGATACATACCAGTAAGATCTCACCAAGTTATCTTAGTTTATGCCATCATATATGTGTATGCATGAGGAATGAAATAAATATGTAACACGTGAGTGTTGAGAATCGTGTGTTAACCAAGACACCATGAGTCCCTATGCATCAAGTCACCATGTTCTTTCCAGGACACCACAACACCTAATCATACTTACTTTGATACCATGTTGAAATTTGTCTCATTACCTCATCATCTTGTGTTATCGCACCCAATGTTTAGCCTATGCCTGAAGACTCGGGGTAGAGCATCGTCCAGACCTTAACCCACTACCCAAGGGGATAGGGCATGGTCATACATCCACATCTTAAACTACTAATTTATCTCTCAAGGTTGGTTCTATCAGTCTCATTTTTCATCATCCCATGACTCAATCCCCCATAAGTGGTCCATTATCATGACCCAAGCCTCTTAGGGCAAGGCCAATTCATACACACTGAACCATCCTCGCACACTCAAGGGAGGACACAACAAGAACATCATACCATCCCTAAAAACTCAAGGTAGTTCACAAAAATCACACTGAACCATCCCCACACACTCAAGGGAGGTCACAACAAGCACATTGACCCATCCCTACAAACTCAAGGGAGTTAACAACAAGCACACTAACCCATCTTTGCACACTCAAGGGAGGTAACAATAAGCACACGACCCATTCCACTGAAGGAAATGTATCACAATCACGTGCAAGCATCAACACACATGGTTTTATCCTGTCACGCATCTCACTAGCTGGTCTCGAAGTGTTAGTTGCTTGAGACCTAACCCCTTATCAAAACATGTCTCAAATCTCTCTTTAGGGAAACCACTAGGTCCTATAGACCCATCATGGCCTCTGATTACCTATATTATCTCATACTTATTACCCCTCGGTGAAAACATATCATGTAGGAACATACTAACCCAGACCTAAATGTTTGGTCCCCCACTTAAAGATCTCTCATCACCCCTAGTCCATTACCCAAGGATCATCCCAATCCATCTTGATCTAATACCCTTGTCATAATTATTACAAGTCTCAAAAAAACCCATGACCTGTAACTAGGTCCCATATCACATCTCCTAAGGGAGATCTCTTATCATGTCACTTGGAGTAAACCCCTCTTTGTCACACCTCATCTAGTCCTAAAGGAATTGTCCTTCTTAACACACACAATGAACCTCAAACCACCCTCAGTAGGGTCTCACTCATCAATCATGAGATGTATAGTCATATCACCAAGCATCACTAGGCCTAAGACTCTCATACCCATCAAAATACCCCTAGGTAAATCAACCTTGGCTACTCACATCTCATCTTGCATCCTAGGACCTCCTATAAGTCTCTCATCGACTCAATCAACACCCTCCCCCCTTGGTGACATAATAATTGGGTGATCCCAACCTGCTCCAGTGAAAAGAGTAATCACCCTGAGCATAGGAGACCCAAAATCATCATATCTATTTCTCCTAGTCATTCCCAGTCCCTAACCACTTTACCTGAACCCATGAAACATGTATGCAGTAGGAAAATCATACATAATAGGCACATGATCTAGTATTAAAGGGACCATATACCTCTAAAATGGTGTTACCATCCTCGCTAAGCTTTATAGAGTCTTTTCCAATCCCATTCAAGCCTCTTCCAAGATTTCACTACCACCTAAGATCCGTTCTCACATCATATGAAATAAATAAATAATTATAATTTATAATTAATTATTCAAAATTAATTAAATTGGAATAAAAGACTAAAAACTTATTATGCATAATCTAGTTTCCAAAACCTTGATCAATGGGGTGCAGTTCACTCCCAACATGTTACTGAATCTAAGCCAAAATAAATCCTCAAATTAAACACCCATTCTAATAGCCAATTTCATCAAATTTCCCCAAAACTGTAAATAAAATTACATAGTGACATATCTTCACCAAAATAACATACAGCGGTGTATAGAAATCATCTTGAGACCTCCTCTATGAAAACCCAACAAAATTTCCTTCGATCGGGACAATTTCCACCATGATCTAGTGGAAATCATCAAAAAAACCTAACCAAAAATTGATCTAAATAAGCGACTACAACCAAAAGGAAGAATGAAGGATATTAATTACCTAGGATCAATACAAAATGCCTCCAAGAACCATCTCACATCAAGGGTGATCAAAGGGATGGGAGATTTGGTCAATTCAGCTCTATCGTGCATGATACTCAGCTAAAACTATGAGGGTTGGGCTGGGGTTCAAATGGGTTGTCCCATTTTTTAAAAAGCAACCAGTCATGATTCATGACCTGAACCCCAGTTCACACCATGAAATCCTTAAGTCAAAGAAACCTGAAGCTCAAACCAACACATTCATGGTGTGAACCCTTGGTTCATGACATGAAATAATTGAGAAGTGGGGTCCTCTCCTTAGTCAAACCCATTCATAGTGTGAACCATGGTTTATGGCGTGATTAGCTACATATTATTGAAATTCAGCCTTTGTACCACCCGACCCTTCTCTAATGTCCACCCGAGAACCCATATGACCAACCGGATCTCATTACACATCTAAAAACACCACTTAAGAACATCCAAACACTCTAAATCTTAATCTGAGTCTAGGTTCTCAAACCAAACCCCTCACCAGATTAAAATTCAAACCACCTCCAAAATGTAACAACCCATAAATATATAGGTCATTAAAAACTCCCCACCATAATGCTTAGCTCCCCAAGAATTTTTAGTGGTCCTACATTAATCAAAAATGACCTATATTAACCTTTAATTCATCAATAAATTATAACGTTCTATCTATGAATACCGATCGTGATTCCGCTACATAAATATAAACACCAAGTCACTATTTCTCATAGTTCAAGCCGCCTGCTCCCAACAATGCCAACTCCAAGTCGACACTCACTGCACTCATCTATCCCAACACACTAAGGTGTATTCAACCGATTCAATCTGAGGCTTATGGTTCTCCCCACTATAATAATCTATTAATGAAGGTCAATTCCGAACCATGGTGCTCCCCACTATAGTAATCGCCTACTAAAATGCTCATCCAATGGTCCAACAACCCTTCAAACATGTTCTAAACAATGATCCCAATGAGTTTTCCACCTCAAAACATCCATAATTGTGCAAAAATAGAAGTAAAACCTAATACAATCTACTTTTATTGATAATTCTTGGTCTTACTTGTTGACGTGTCCTTACACCACTCGATCATGATTTCATTTCCCCTAAGGGAATTGTAAGATTTACCAAA
Organism: Viscum album; assembly: GCA_963277665.1. NCBI lineage: Eukaryota > Viridiplantae > Streptophyta > Magnoliopsida > Santalales > Viscaceae > Viscum > Viscum album. The sequence goes on along the minus strand of OY728151.1, from coordinate 391,303,965 downwards.
CACCCACACTGAAGTCCAAACCTGACTCTTGGTGTAATTACATGGTTGGATCACTAGGTATCTCCTTGTCCTTCATGATCTCACCCTGATCATTGGAGCATCTTTGGTCTAACTTAGCCTCAGATCACCTCAACTCCATCATGATCTTGATTTACAATGCACTGAATCCAACCAACACCTCATTGGAATCATGATTCTGGTATTCTTCATAGAACTAGATCACATTAGATCTTATCATGCACTGGTAACCTGATTCCACCTCAACCGGTCACACCACACCCATGACCCTTCCGACATGAGGGTCACTTTTCTATGATAAATACGATGCTCCCCTACATAGGAGTATATTTTTTATCACACCACCAAATGAACACTTATCTCTATGGACCACACTATTAGTTACCACACTCAATGAATAGACATGGTTTTCTAGCTCATATCTGAGCACCAATACAAAACACCAATGCTTCTCATTCCTAGATCACTAGGAACATCACCTTCCAATGGCCAATGGTGCACTCCCTACCATATTCCTTACCCTTACACATATCCTCGATCATCAACCCAAACGGTTCCCATCAACATTTCTCCTTGATAACACCTATCAAAGACCAAACCAGATTGACCATGCCACCATAATTGGTTGGCCTATGATGTCACCTCTTACAGAAAGTATATCTAAAATTTTCACCAAAAATTATATGTCATCATGCATGTGAACGTCTCACCATCATACTACCATTGTATCACTAGTTAGGTTCATCCACAACCCAAAAAATTCTCAAAGAACCCACACACAACCCATTCACTAATATGAAACTTAATCAAAACTGTACATACCCATCGTACACCTATCATAGAACACTGAGAATTTTTATAAAATCCATGACAATAATCACTCTCCTACACCATAGGTAGAGAGATCCACCAATAACCCTCGATAATAGGTTTTTTTCCGCTATAATACTCGATGTCACCTGAACCCAATGGTTGGAAACTCCTGTACAACCTTGTCACACAATTGAAACATGCTCCTATGATTTGCATCCCATCTAACCTAGGATCACATGCCTAACCTGATAACTATTACCAAATTTCATGTCAGTTGAATCCAATAACCCAAAGAATATCACTCATTCCAGTGCTAACCGCATGATCACCTACTACACGGACGTTATTTCAAATCCATGAGTATCTACCCTCACTCTCACCACACTACACAAAAAGTGAAACTAGAACTGTAGGGTCAGTCATCCAACTAATCATACCCTCTAAACCCAACCTCGATACTAATCCCCAAATAATTTTCATGCTTTTCCTCAATCATACCAAAGTTATCATATAACCATTTAGTATGGTTAAGTAGAGTCCACTAAAAATCTATATGGGAAAATACCATATAGGTTGTTATTGACCCTTTAAATAACTGAATTGATCCCAATGGCCCAAGAGGGTCTGCATCTATAGGGAAACTTATGCTTATCCTCATATCATTCCCTAGTAATCACATGCCTATACCAAACCCATCAAGGTTCCATAACTAAGGTATTCAATGCCTACACTGACCCACCAAGGGTCCCTATACATCTCTTGATGAAGTGACTATATTTGTATCACCAAAATACCTCATGTACTAGGATCCATGTAACCTTCCATTAGAGTAAATACCATGGATAGATTGAGTATAATGTCACCAACAAGTTATATGGTAAAATTATATATACCTTTTTATTTAAACTTTAAACAAATAAATCCATGTAAGAAAATCCAATTGCACACAAGCAGTCATATATCATGTGAGTCATGTGTGCCTGATATAATGCATGGACACATGCCTCTTTCCAACAGGCCAAGATCCAAAACCATAAATAACATATTCTATAATTACATAATATTCAACAAATATCTCAACCATAATAGAACAAACCAAGAAAAAAAATATTGTTACCCTGGTAACTAGGACTTTCCACTACAAATGTGTTAATGACTCACTAGTATGAGTTCTATAAAAGGATCTAGAACATTTCTAAACCACTTGTCTACCATATCCCCAAATCATAAAACAAAACAAAATATCTAATGCCACTTTTTTACACCTCACCTCATAACTACCATCTGATATGGAGTTTCATGTGCCTCAAGCTTGCCTCCCCATATATTAAAGGTTGTCGATTAGTGGTGAGGATCTAATACATACAATAGTGAGACTATTACCTCAAATAAAAGTCATAAAACAGTAGAAAAATAACCAAAAAAATATTCATCACAAGAATCAGAGTATGCATAAATGAATAAACATGATGTTATAAAAAATATACCATGTGAAATTATACAATCATACATATAGTGATCACCCACTAGGTCGATCAAAAATAAAAAGTAAGTGAAAATAAAACACACACACACTATTCATATAGCCATATTTGGGCCAAGATACATCATATCTTCAAATGCCATCAAGCTACTCTAGCTCTATCCACTGCAAATCCTATGCTCAACATGAAAGTAGGAATAAGTTCTATATGTGCACTGGGATTCCTATGTAGGGTGTAATAAATACATCTCAGTAGGGTCTTACCAAGTGACCCTAGTATACACCATCATATATGTGTATGCATAAGGAATAAAATAAAAATTTCACACATGTTGGTTGGACATTATATGCTAAACAGGAGACCATGAATCCCCATGAAACAGGTCATTGTATTCTAATTAGGCCACCATGGTACTTGATCATACCTGCTTCGATGTCATGTTGAAATCCACCTCATCGCCTCGTCATATCATTTCATTACACCGGATGCCCATCCAATACCCAAATAATTAGGTTAGGGAATCATCTAAACCTTGACCCATTACCTGAAGGGACATGATATGGTCATACATTAACATCTTGACTTAGTACCTTATCTCTCAAGGTAGAGCCCATCTATCTCATATTGAATCATCCCATGAATCATCCCCTCAAAGGTGGTCCACTTCCATAACCTAATCCCATTAGTTCAAGGTCCAATTTATGCACACCAAATCATCCCCATAATCTAAAGGGAGGTCATAAGAAGAACACAACCCGATCCTCTGAAGGAAAGATCCCAAAATCACATGAAATCAACATCACATAAGGTCTCAGCTCATCACACAAATCACTGGCTGATCTCAAGGTGTTAGTCACTCGATACCTAGCCCATCGTCACAACACGTCTCAACTCACCCATTAGGGCAGACACTAGGTCATCCATACTAGTTATAGTCTATGATCACCTATAGCATCTCATACCCATCAACCCTTAGTGAAACCACATCCCATGGTCTCATCCTGAACTAGAACTCAAGGTCTATTCCACCCCATCAAGGTCTCTCATCACCCCCGGTCACACTACGCATGGAACATAATATGCCATCTTTCTCTAATGTACTTGGAATCCTAATGAAAAGTCTCGAATAAAACCCACGAACCACACATGGGTCTAGTCTCACATATCCTAAGGGTGATCTCTCAACCTTTCACTTGGAGGAAACCCCTCTCTATCACACCCCATCTTGTCCCAAATAATTCTTCTTACTTAGAACACCCACCAAACCTCAAAACACCTTCAATAGGGTTTCACTCGTCAAGTGTGAGATGTGTGTTCATCTCACCCATCATCACTAGTCTTAATCCTCATATACCCATCCAAATATCCCTAAGGAAACTGACATAAGCTACCCATTCCTCACTATCATCCTATTTAAGGGTTTTTAGTGAGTTTAATAACTATTATCACATCATGAGAAAGTGATTTAATCCTTATTCTGAGGATATCACATGCATGATATATAAAATCTCATGTTAAAATTGAAGTGAAGAAATATTGTAAATGTCCCACCTTATACTTAAGATAATCTAAATCCTTTGATATTCATTTTATATTCTTGATAAAGATCACTACAAGAGTATCCAAAAGACATCCTATCTCTATGAGTATCCATGGGTTTCACCTAAATAATCCATCATATGGATGATATCAATCCTTCCTCCATTCCCTAATAGAGCATCTAACACAAAGGAGTGAGGAGGAGTCTCATCTTAGCATAAAACAATCATACACACACATAATGAAATCACATGGTAGAGATGTATATAACACTTGAGGGTGATCCTTAGGTGTTATTGTATTTATTCATTCATTATAACATATAAATAAATGTTATGGAAAATATATGTATTGAATACATGAATGAAACTCCCTTATTTCATTATATACCATGTAATGATTTAATAAATGGTAGGTTTAAGTGAGTTAAACTATTCTAATATTGGTGTAGTTAATATTCAGTTGTTCATATGGTAAAATCCAGTAACATGCATGAAATATTATTTCATACATGCATCTCAATATCTCATATATATGTCTCGTGGTTGTATGTATCTCATACATATGGATTTAGGGTATATATCTCTTTCAATCTCCCACTTTCACTAAATCCTAATAGACTCTATGTCATTTCACCTTATATCGTATCATATACAATAACTTGTAAAATCATATCCAAAACTCATTTTGGATATTTTCCAAAACAATTTTGGAAATTTATCATTACCTTCACTTGTATCACATCATATGAAATACCTTGTGAATACCCATCCAAAATACTTTTGGATTAACTCAAATACACTTTTAGAGTATCTCTCTAAGTCAAACTCAATCCTCATTCATTCAACCACAAAGTGTGATCCCACGGGCCTTTATAGCATTTACAATAAACATGAATCTTATATGTAAGAAAAGAGTGGCCTTTGGAAAAGCATTAATGCTACTCAAGCTATAAAAAGATCTGGCATGATCTCTATCAAGCACATGTATCTATATACAAATGACCGCTAGTATATATCATATATAAACATTCATTCTCATATTTTCCCTTTTTCCATGACATAGAGTGACCATGGGAAATAGAACATGTCAATCCCATATATCCAACTCATTTTTTATCAATTATTAGAGTATAGAATGATATTATTGATGAATATATTACATTTAATTCATTATTATGGATAACACATCACATGTCTCTTATTCTAATAGATATATTATATCTAGGTAAGCTCAAACACTCCAATATTCTATCTCAATCAAGGTCCCAAATGTCATACTTGTCATACAAGAGGAAAAATCTCATCTTGGTTAAGCTACAACGTGTAACAAACCAAATCAAGTCAACTAGGCAAGCCACCCGAGGAGGCTCGTCATGATGATGATGTGCAAAAAGGTAAAGGAAATAAGTCTTTAATATAACAAAACAAGACATAAAACTAGAGTATAAAGTGGAATAAATAGACCCATACAAGATCCATACACTACTGGAAATTTAACCTATACCCACGGTCTGGAACTGTAGGTATATCCCATAAAATTGTGGGTATAGGCTATACCCATGTTTTAGAGAACCATGGGATATTAAGTGATTGGTATAGCTCTAAGTTATATCCATGGTTTGAAAAATGCTATTGCCACAATTATGAACCATGGAAATAGGTGTATGGGAAATAGTCCACTATGTTAATAACCCTAAACCTGTGGTTTTGAAGCTGTGGCTATAGGATTTAAAAAAAATGGTTTCCGGATTTAAACCTCAGACCACCACTATAGAATCCAAGTGCCTAACCACTACACCACATATGATTATTGGTATAAAAATTTATATTTACTTATATTTTTTTAAACCATGGATATATGTTGAAAATGTGACAATGGGCATTCTTGTGGGAATTTTTTTCTACGCTTATGCAAGAAAGTTATATCCATGGTTTACAAAAACTATGGATATAAGGATGACTTATACCCATGGTTATTTGAGAACCATGGGTATAGGTTTGACCTATATCCATAGTTTTTTGAGGAATCATGGGTATAGGTCCTGAACCAAACCCTATACCCACAATTTTTGAAAAACTGTGGGTATAGGTCTTGAACCAAACCCTATAGCCACAGTTTTATAAAAACCATGGGTATAGGTCTGAACTAAACCTTATACCCATAGTTTTTGGAAAACCATGGGTATAGGGGTGACCTATACCCAGAGTTTTCTCCAAAACCATGGGTATAGACTTGTTTTCTAGTAGTGATGAAAACCAATCCAAACTAAACAATCCATAAAGTATGAAAATACTAGACCAACAAGTCTCCATGTGACCAACTATCACCTCCAAACCATCCAACTATGAAGGAAATGACAAAAAGAGAAGTCAAAATGAAACAAGATTCTCTTCCCTTTACCTGGGTCCTACCAACATTTACAACTACCCAAAGACAAAAATAGGGTGCAATCACAAAACCCAGTAGTATTCCACCATAGAATATATAAAAAGTATAATATCAGGAATGCAGTAGTTCTAGCTTTAAAACAAATACAGTTTTTCAAAGAATTTTTATAAATCAAGACCATTTCTAAATCATCCTTTGGTTTTTCATAAAATCTTTTCATTTTCTCAAATTAACCAATATTATAAGTGATAAATCATGAAATCATAATCAATACAATCCATGGATACACCATAAGGTAAGCATGTAATCAAATAACCATGACTAATCCATCATGTGAAAGCATGTGAGAAAATAACCATGACCAATCTATCACATGAAAGCATGTGAGAAAATAAACATAACCAATCCATCATGTGATGGTCCAATCATAAATTAAAAATCACACTATTTGGGAACTAACCTATGGGAATACGTACTAAAAATAAAAATAAATCCCCAATCTAAGCCTATAGTGGATCCAACTTCTATATCCTCTATTGGTATTACACCCACTAAAGTGAAATAAAACATCAAGTGGCATTACACACACTATGAGTGACATGTCTATTCTCAATGCACCCAAGGTTACCCAATGTTCTAAGTTTTTCCAAAACCATTTAAAAATTCATGCTCACAATTTATAAAACATTTTCAAAGAAAATTCAATCTGCTTCAATGCTTGAAAATACATTTTAAACCAAAACTGTCATTCAAGCATTTTATTAAACACTTGGTGTGCACAAACATTTTTAAAAAAAAACTCTTTAAAAACATAATTTATTTCCAATAAATCCATTAAAATCATAAATAAATTAAATTCAATGAATAACACAAAGGAATTTCAATAACAATAAGTAATTCATAGAATTATCCCTTTGTATAGAGACATGTACTTCAAGAACAAAGGTAAAACTAATCACCTTCAAAAATAGAGACTGGGGAAGAGTAGATAGAGTCTTCATAATAATAGATCCATAAGAAACACATCAAAACTCCATCAAAAACCTTTGATCTGAAATATATATCCCACATAGGTTCCAATGAGACAAAGAGAGGAGAGATCTAGTGAGGATCTAAGAAAGGAAGAGGAAACTACTTCAAAACCCAAACATACCTTGATAAATCTATCAAGAATTAAGGAAAAACACTAATAATCCTAAGGGAGAAGCCTATAGATCACGGGGTAATGATCAGATTGAGCCTATATGAGATTGGGGATGATTAGGCATAAAAACCAAGGGAAAATGGGTAAACCCCAACTTTTTAAAGTTTTGGAGTGTTATTCATGGTTAGTTCATATGGTTAGACAAACCATGCACCAATAATGCATGGATACCATATCTTTAAAAAGACAAGTTTCACGGTCTCCTAGGTCAAGATTCATTGTTTGGTCAAACTATGCATCTCTCTTGGACAAACACCTAAACCCCACACGGTTTTCCCTGGTAAGCCACACAGTTTCTTTAACCATGGTCAAACCGTGAAAAACCCCACTATTAAAACATAGACCCATACCACACAATTTCAATATGGTTAGTACTAACCATGTACCAACCATATTCATGGTCTTTCTCCTCCAAAAAACTCCATTTTTGACCCTCATTCCCCCAAAACCTCTATAAAGAATTTAAAGACAAACCAAACTTAAATTAAAACATAGCTAAGATCTTATGGGTGCTATAATTCTCCCTACCAAAATAAATTATCTCCCAAAAAATTCCTCAAGGTATTAGACCCACAAAAAAGAGAATTTCATTGTTACCACATCGATAATTCTCGATCCCACATCTCGGTGTTATCCTATCCTCACCACCACAGTACCCAAACTAAGGGAATCATTTTACCAAACAGTACTTTATCCTAAAAATCCATAATCTGAATTTGTTGCTCAAAAACAGTTGTATATGGATCAATATAAACATCCTCTCATTCAATCACATGGGAAGGATTTGGTTGGTACCTCCTCAGCTGGGAAACATGAAGCACATCATGAATCAAAGTCAAGTGATATGAAAATTTCAACCAATATTCCACATTTCCAAGTCACTCCATGATCTCAAAGGGTCCAACAAACCTTAGTGACAACTTACCTTGCTTACCCAACTGATGATGTCCCATGTGAGGTGAAACTCTAGGAAAAATTTCAATCACCATCCTCAAACTCTAGCAGCTGACAATGACAGTCCGCATAAGCTTTCTGACGACTCTATGTTATGACCAACCTCTTTTGGGTCAACTGCACCTTTTTTCCATCTCCTGAATGAGACTCAACCCAAACAAGGACTACTCTCTCAACTCTACCCAAAACAAGGTATATTTACATGGTCGTCCATACAATGATTCAAAAGGTTCCATATTTATCAAATCCTCATAACTATTGTTATAGGAATACTCGACCAGAGACAAATGATTTTCTCAATATCCACCAAAATCAAGAATGCAATCCCAAAGCATATCCTCAAGAACATGTATTTCTTTCTCTGTTTGTCAATCCATCTATGTATGATAAGTCATGCTCAATTTAAACTGGGAACCCATCAACTCCTACAAAATTTTCTAGATTTTGAAAGTGAACCTTAAGTTCCTATCAAAAATAATCGCATAGGAAACCCCATAAAGTCTCCCAATTTCTTAGATATATAGGTTTATGAGTTATTTTACTTTCATAAACTCCTTTATAGGTAAGAAATTATATGATTTCATAAGTCGGTCAATGATCACCCAAATCTCATCCTTCCCACTAGGAGTCTATAGAAACCCAATGATGAAGCCCATGAAAATATCATCCCACTTCCATACTGAAATGGGTAAAGGTTTCAACAAATCAGCTAATCTATAGTGTTTTTCCTTAATTTTATAACAAGTGGGACATTTTAATACAAAATATAAAATTGAACACCTCATCCCAAATCACCAATGCTGACATATTAAGTCATGATACATCTTGGTAGCTCCATTGTGTATGAAACAGCAAGACTAGTTTCCATTGTCCATCAACTCCTGCCTTAGAGAATTTAGAACAAACAGACTATTGTGGAAGAAAAAAAGCTCCACGAAGAGACTCACACTTCTCTCTTGAGGTCTCCCCACCATAAAATATTTTACCAAATTGTTGGAACTCAGTTTATATCACCTTATCAAGATGAACTCACTCATAGAAAGATTATTCATATTTCACCAATACCAAGAACACCTATTCACCAATCTCTTTCACTCCCAAGATCATCTCAACAAATAAACTCATCAAAGACCAGTCCTCAACTGATTCATTCATTTATTGTGTTCTTAATTCATAGAAAACTACATTTCCTTTCCCATGAGTGTATGAAATATAAAAATCAAAAGTATAAAGATATTCCACCCAGTGTCTCTATCATAAGTTCATATCCCTCTAAGTAAAAATATATTTCAGGCTCTTATGATCATAATACACTATCAAATACTCCCCAATGAGATAGTGACGCCACATTTTGAGTGCATTTATAACTGATACCAACTCAAGATCATGGGTAGGGTAGTTATTTTCATGAAGGTGTAACTAGAGAGATCCATAGGCCACCACATGTTTCCCCTACATTAAGACACATCCCAAAATCGTACCAGAAACATCATATAAAACATAATAACCCAAACTTGATCTTGAAAGAATCGAGAATTATTATGAAGTAAACCTCACCTTTAGTTCCTCAAAATATCTTTGACATTTTTCATTCACTACAAAAAAATAGTGTTTTAGCGGCGGTTTTTTTTCACGGTGGTTTTCAAAACCACTGCTAAATGTTTTTCAATCAAAAAATCAGTGACAGTTTTTTAGCAGAATTTTTAAAAATCACCGCAAATTTTTTTTTAAATATTTTTTATAATTGGTTTAAAAAAAATCCAAAAAAATTAAAATTATTTTTAGTGGAAGTTTTCTAAAAAAACCACCACAAAATTGAAGAAGAAAAATTAAAAATTTATTTATTAATAAATTATTATTTATTATTTATTATTTATAATCAAATATAGTTTAATATTTATAATTTTAATTAATTAGAATGTGTTAATTAATAAATATTTATAATTATTAGTAAATAATAATGTGAAACTTAAAACTAATCTACAAAAACCTAAAAACCAGTCTTCGACATCAAATGACCATAACTTCTGATCTGGGAGTCCATTTCAGCTTCACAAAAAGTCAAATCAAAGCTTATAAAATGAGATAAAACCAAGTGAGATTTAAATAGTGTCAAAATCAAAGGAAAAAATATATTCAAATTTAAAAAAGGTTGAAAATCGATCTCAAACTTCAAACGGCCATAACTTTTAATCCGGGTGTTCATTTGGGATTTACTGCATATCAAATCAAAACTTGTGATGAGATCTATGCCGTTTAGGTTTACTACCAGCTATTCCAACATTGTACCCCTTTTTATTCCACTAAAAAGTCCTAGAAGGCCTATGAAATAGAGGTTTTAGTTGCTCACCCCAATTTCTTAAAATTCAAATGGTTATAACTTTCGATCCAGGTGTCTGTTCGGCATGTACCACATATCATATCAAATATCATTTCATGATCTTCTATTTGACTAGTTATGGCACTGAAAAAGGAGTCCCAAATCAAATTTTATTGTCATTTCAGTGTTTTTAGGGTTTTTAGAGGTTCTTAACATTTTATGATTTATTTATTTATTTACTTATTTATTTATTTTTATTTGTTTTTTGTTTTTTTAATTATTTAATATTTATTTATTAATTAATTAATTAATTAATTAATTATCTATTATTTATTATTTATTATTTATTATTTATTATTTATCTATTTATTTATCTATTTATTTATTTATTTATTTAATATTTTATATTTATTATTTATTTATTTATTTATTATTTAGTTATTATGTACATGTTAATTTTTAATTTATTTTTAATTTATTAATTGATTATTAATTATTTATTTATTATTAGTTTATTATTCATTTATTATTTATTTATTATTTATTTATTTATTTATTATTTATTTATTATTTATTTATTTATTATTTATTAATTATTTATTAATTATTAAATATTGAATATTAATTATTAATTATTAAATGTTAATTAAGAATTATTAATTATTAATTATCAATTATAATTATTAGTTATTATTAATTATTAATTATTTATTATTTATTATTTATTATTTATTATTTATTATTTATTATTTATTATTTATTTATCAGTTTATTTATTTATTTATTTATTTATTTATTTATTATTTATTTATTTATTTATTCTTTATTCTTTATTCTTAATTATTTATTATTTATTATTTATTTATTTATTAGTATTTATGTTCCTTCAAGGTACAGAGAATGATATCCAAATGGTCAATATGATCTTTCTCTAACTTAGAGTACACCAAAATATCATCCATGGATGCAACAACAAAAGAGTTTAAGAACCGATGAAATATTTGGTTCATCAAAGCCATAAATACCATAGGAGCGTGAGTGAGAATGAATGGCATAACCAGAATCTTTAAATGTCCATATCGGCTCTTAAACACTGTATTAGGTATATCCTCTTCTCGTACTCTAAATAGGTAGTACCCTGACCAAAGTTCAATCTTTTAAAACCAACATGTCCCTATAAGATGTTCAAATATATCATCAATCTTATGAAAAGGATATTTTTTCTTAACAGTCACCTGATTCAACTTTTTATAATCCACATAAATTCTGATACTTGCATCTACCTTCTTAGTAAAGAGGATAGGTGGAGCCCATGGTGACACGCTATGATGAATAAATCCCTTAGCCTCTATCTCCTCAATCTAGACTTTAATTTCTACCAACTCTACAGGTTCCATTCTATAAGATGACATAGAAATGGGCATCATACCAGGGAGAAGGTGAATAGTAAACTCGACCTCTCTCAATGATAGTAAACCAAAAAAATCATCCTGAAAGACCTTCTGGTATGAACACACCATTGTATGAAGTAAATAACCTAAATAAGGGTCAATATTATCAAAACAAATCTCTGACAACTGGAATTAGATTACCCTCAGCATTAGGAACAACAGGCCCCGCCCTTCCTGGTCTAGAGTCCACTCACCCCAAAAAACATGAGTGACCTCGTTGGAAGATAAAAATTGAACTTGATGATGATAACAATCTATTTGGGTTTTAATGCTAAACATACAATCCATATCAAGTATCAGGTCAAAGATGTCAATATCAAGAACTAAAAAGTCTCATGCCACCTTGAAGTTAGCTATCATCACCCGACATGTGGGAATCTTGAAACCTTGTTCAAACTTCTTTCCCAAAGGCGAGGAAATATCCAACAAGAATGACATGAGTTTTGAATTTAATCCCAACACGTTAACTAAATTTAATGATATAAAAGAATGAGTATCACCTATATCAAACAAATATAGCACTATAGAAGATGAAATAAACACCATACATATAATAACAGTTGGACCTGATTCATATTCCTTTGGTACACACTCTGCTACATAAAGTCATCTGGTCTTAGACACATGAAAATCCCCTTGCTTGGTGGATTAAACCCAATGCCCTTGGAATCATCAGTAAGAACTTGTGAACTCTTGTTGGGAGTGGATAAAGTCTTACTATCATGGGATATCCTTTCACAAAAATGCCTCAGATGGCTTGATAGTCTACAACGATGACAAGCCTTAGGAGCCTCCATACAGTTAGGCTTGGTATGACTATACCTTCCATATTGGTAGAAAAAATGGTTACTATATTGAAGAAGACCCTGAAATTGGTCCTAAAGAAAACCAACCACCCTTATACTTCCTTTTCTAGCCATAAGACACACCCTAGATAACAATTGTACCAACTAAAGATCCACCCAAACTAGTCTTTCCAGCTGTGTTAGCCTCTGCCAAAGCTGCTTTGTCAACTAGCTCCATGATGGTCAGAAGGCACATGAGAATCAACATTGACTGAATATTGATCCCCAACCCCAACTCAACCCTTTGAGACTTTAGGTACTCATTGGTGACTATCTATAGTTCTATACTCGCCAAATCAAATAAATGGGTGGAATACTCCAGGACAGTACACTCCCCTTGCTCCAAGGTCAGAAACTCTCAGGTCTTCATTGCATGTAACATCTCAAGGTAAAATTGCTGGTTGAATATTTTCTTGAAATAATTCTAGGTAAGATCCTCAACTTATCTTATAAAATAGATTCACATCATCTCCTTCCTATCCCCTCAAGAATGTATGTGTAAAGACCCACATTAGAGTCCTCAGGAGTCTTCAAGAAGTTAAAGATCCTCTCATTTTGCTCAAGCCACTCTTCAGACTCCTAGGGTACTTTATCACCACATAATATGGGTGGATGCTGCTTAGTGAATTTTAATCCATGATCCGCCACACGTCTAAGATTCTTGACACCTGCTTGACCCAGAGTCTAAATTGTGCATATTTCAAGTTCAACAAAGATGAGTCTATTAAAAGTATTTTCATGTGGAACTTTTTTCACTAAATTCTCACCCAGATCTAGAAGAGATCTTTTATGAGGCATTTTATAGTAAACACAAGACAATAACCAATTATATTTTTTAGAAAAATTCCAAAATTATCAATCCAAATTTAAGAATTCACATCAATGGATTAAAACAATGAGAATTTAAATAAATATAAATTCTTCCAATAAAACTTAACACTTTAAAAAGGAATAGGTCTATTTAAATAAACTCCCTGTCTAGTTCATTAAAATGACCTCAAATTATATGTCTCAAACTGGGTAAAAAATCTATCCATGCATGGTAACTTGAGTTCAAACACAAAAGTGAGCTATCCAATCACCCTCCTGCACTTACTACCTGAATTATAAAGGTACTAACTCCTATATAACTAAGACATATAACTAAACCTAGGCATTGTTATCACACTTAAATCTGGTTATTTCACTCTGATACAATTCTATAATGAACCAACTTGGGTCAACTAGGAAAACTACCCAAGTTGGCCCGTCACAGTGGTGAGGTTCAAAAATGTAAAGAAAATAAGTATCATATATAACAAAACATGACAAACAACTAGATTATAAATTGGTATAAAGTTATTCATCCAAGATCTATACAAACCAAGCCAAACCATCCAAACTATAAAGTATGACAAGACTAGGCCAACAAGTCTCCATGTGACTAATTGTCACCTCCAAACCATCCTTCTATGAAGATAATGGCAAAAAGAGAATCATACATGCTACAAGATGCCATTACATTTACCTAGGTCCTAAAAACAAAATTTAAAAATTCCCAAAGGCAAAAGTATGGTGTGAGAAAAAATCCCAGTAAGATTACACTATGTAATATATACAAAGTCTAATATCAAGAATGCAGTAGTTATAGCTTTAAAAAAATACAAATTTTCAAATAATTTTCATAAATCAAAACCATTTCAAAATCATCATTTAGTTTTTCATAAAATCATTTCATATTCTCAAATAAAGTAATATAAAAAGTGGTAAATCATTAAATCATAATCAGTATGATCCATGGATACACCATAAGGTAAACATTTAATCAAATAACTATAACTGGTCTATCATGTGAAAGCATGTGAGAAAATAACCATGACCAATCCATCATGTGAAAGCATGTGATAAAATAATCATGAACAATCATGCACCAACCATACATAGATAGTTTCTCTTTAAAAAGACAAGCTACATGGTTTCCTAGGAAAAGTTGCAAGATTTGGTTAAACCATGCAACCCCCTTGGACAAACACCCAAACCCCTAAGGTTTTACCTAGTGAGACGCATGGTTTCTTTAACCGTGATCAAACCATACAAAATCCCACTGTTAAAACACATATCCATGCCGCATAATTTTTGCACGGTTAGTACTAAATGTTCACCAACTGTGTGATTGTCTCCTCCAAAAATCTCAATTTTGACCTTCATTCCCAGCAAGAATAAATTAAACCATACTTGAGATCTTAAGGGTGATACAAAACTGATGACATGATCATTAAAATACCCTAACACCCTAGTATTATCTAATTCAATATATAAACTTGTGTAAATAGGGTATCAAAGTATGAAGGTTCTCATGTTAGGTATCTCTCCAACCTCGGGTATTGGGGACTCAAATATGATTGATGCATACCTATTATACCAAATACATCTATATAAAACTCAATGTGATATACTTAGCAGGTCATACAGTGCACACAAAGAATCCTATTCTTTATTTTATGCCTCATAAACATATTCTATATCTATATAGAATAATACTACTCACATTAACCTTAACATTTTATAATAACCTATAATACTCCATGATGAACATATGTTATGGATAATTAAAAGTCATACTTTGAGTGATCTATTATCATTACTCTTCATGAAATGTATATCTATATATAAATTTATATAGTTAATACGAAAGAATGATAAGATAGAGGTTTCCTCTAATATGATACATTTTATATTCTTAAACTCTTTAATAATATTTAATAAAACCAACATAAGCACCGGTTTATCATATCATATATGATAAATTTTTAAATAAACCTTATGTTTTCTACACTTTTTGGGTTCTGTTAACACATTAAATCATATGTAATCTCTATCACATCTCACATGACCATATTATAAACCCTCCCACTAAAATCTTTAGTGAGAAACATCTATGAAGTAAATTATTTTGAATAATTGTGAGACTTAGGAATCATATTATTAATTTTTCAACTACTTGAATATATTTAAACCTCTTAAATTAAAAATATAAAATTTTATGATGTCAACTTTTGTTGTATACTTAAAAATCTTTCAAAGTTCATCATCATCATTCTTTGAACCTTACTCCATCAAACATTTTCCTCGAGATAATGTAACGACTTACATTATTGTTTTATTATCCCTCCTAAACTCTTTTAGGATGAAGTGAAAATTACTTTAAAATGGTAACTAAATATAACTCTTACATTTCTCTTTACATACCCTAAAATCTTTTAGGATGTCAAATATAATTCACCTTTCATTTTACTAGTAGATACCTTCAAAATTAGTTTCTTTCATTTTTCATGATAACTAAATGTAACTCATTTCATTTTTCTTTATCGTCACATATCCTAAACTATTTTAAGATATTTATTGATACACTATTTAATATTAGTTTGGTATAATAATTTAGGAAATAGTGATATTCACTTTATAAATGATAACTAAATGTAACACTTTACATTTTTCTTTTCCATCACATATCCTAAACATTTTAGGATATTCAGTGGAAATCACTTTAATATTGGTGTAATCCGTTATTTGTTAACTTAAAAATTCTCTAAGTCTAAATATTCTCCCACTTTCCTCTTAGACTCTATTATTTTCATGATATATTTCTATGATTCAACACAAACCCTTTTACATTAAAAAATTATGTTTTTCCCTTTTTAGTGGGAACATTTAACAAATAAACTATTGTTTCCATATCATATATGTAATTCTATGTGTTTGAAACATTTAATTTTAAAAATAATTCTTTATTAAAATATACCACTGATGGGATATAGGGACACATTCCCTCTTATTTTTAACAAACATATGGATAAAAAAATTTATCCTGGATAAACACTTTTATCCATATCTACTTCTCTGAACATGTTATAGAACTTGATGAATCATAAATCATGTGTATACAATTTATCATATCATGTTTTTCATAAAAATATATGTTATAAAACATATTCTCTTATCACATAAGATAAATGATATGAAGATGCATATCTTTTACTTAAATTCATTTAAGATTAATAAAAACCTTTACATTCAAATCATTGATGTAGTATCAATTTAATCCATATCATGAATATAAACTATAAGCTTAATCAATTATTCCTTTGATTTCAAAAACCTATATATTTACAACACTTTGTAAAATATAAATTTGGTGTCATATACCTTTCAAAATAATTGAATTAATTTCTATAACATTCATACCTAACATGGACATTATATGAAGTTTCACAAACTCCTTCATGTATATCTTGGATAATCAAGTCACATTGAATTATTAATCTTCCTTCCTGACAACCCTAGGTTTCAATAACCATGTTTGGATTCTAAAAGAAACATTTTCAATCTTTTAAATCAGCTTTTATTATTCTAGTTTGAAATTTTACCTACTTGTACTATCTATACAGTACTTTAGAACCTAAACATCATATTCCTAGTTCATATATATTTCCAACACATTGAGAATATAAATTAAATGTTCTTTTAATTCAATCATATTGTTGGAACATTTCCATAGATGATAATAGGATAAATTTCCTAACCAAAACAAGCCATTTTTAGTCTCCCCTTAAAGCATGTTACAAAATTAGACAAATCATAAATCATGTGTATTAAAAACACTCATCTCATTTCATTTAAACAACTATTGTTTACATGATCAACTCAAGAGCTAAATGAGATAAGGATACACATATTATGAAAATTTTATCCAATCTTGAAGTGGTAAAGTTATCAATACAACAATTCATTTTGCTATATTACTTGAAATAAAACTTCAATCTTCAATTATTTTCATCTTCTAACCTTTTTATATTTACAACACTTTGTGAAAAAAATATTTGATATCATATATATTTCAAAACAATGTAATTTATTTCTATAACCAATAAATTTTTAAGGAAACCTTTAGTCTCATCGAGACATCAACAATTCAGTCATATTGAATATAATTTGACATACCCAATTATATTGGGTATATGAGACTAAAATTCCTTATATTATTTATGTACCCAATCATATTGAGTGCATTAATGAAGACTAATATTCCCTTGGTCATTTTGAATTTAATATTTTTGAAACATTAAATGAATTATTTTGTGATTTTATAAGCATCTAGATTTACTTGTTAAATATTTTAAACACTTGGTTTAATGAGAAAGGAACTATTATGAAATATATTGTTTTCCTTAAGAAATTTTCTTAAATCACCTATATTTCTTAATAACTTTTCTTAAGTCACCAGTTTTAATAGATAATTACATTAAGCTTCTCCTTTCAAAGATTAATCTCAAGGTTTAGTTCGATGATGATGATGCAATTCATCTACAACAGAAGCTTTTATCTGATGAGAACCATGTATTATTAACCATTTAATGAGGAATTTTATTAAATGGGTTCCCACTAAAATAATAGGGCCCTTTTAGAAACACATCATGTCTATTAGCAGACCAAGATCCATATTTCATTTAGTAATGAGCCTACTATGGATTTTTTCTCACTACTTAGTTATTTAGGTAGGGTATCATCCCACCCACAAAAGTTGTTGATTTTGGATATTTGAGTAGAAAATTCTTTGTTTAATCCATCACATGGATAAACCTAACTCTATTTCTATAGTATCCTAACAATTAGGGTTTCCTGACTAAGTATACTCTAAATAAAACAACTAGAATATGCTAACAAAATTCAATACTATAGCACCTGAATATAGCATGAAACTACTCAAGGATGGTCCAACATCACCCATACCTAATTTCCTTACATAAGATAATCTAGGGGTAGCTGACTGTGACACAAAGCTACCCAGTTGGATGATCAAGGTCTTGAAAATTGTCGCTTTATAAGGGATCTAACACTTAGTATTTTAAGGGGACTTTAATCTCACAATCTTATCTCATGTTATTACCTTTGTATGCAAGATTCTAGTAATTTAGTTTGGAATCTTATTCCCTCCACCAAACCAATATGTTCAAATTATATTGTTGTGTAACTCTTTACACAACACACAAGTTTGTGTTGCTCATCCAAAATTATAAGTCAAGTATATTCATACATATCTGAATACATCATATGCATAAGGTATATGAACTATTCATGAAGAAATTTAGAATTATATGAGATTGAAAATCTCCACATGAGTAGGACTAGATAGAAATTTAACCAACCCCATTCACTAGCCTAAATGTGGCATAAGCCTCCGGGTAGGTAGGTAGTCTGACCCCAAGTCCCTATACCTAGATATACTTTACTCAAGAGAGAATTCAATTCATCGTAACTCTAAAACCTAATATGAAAACTATATTCAAAAACTAAATTCAAGTTGATAACTTTGATTACAAACTGAGGTCAAGGTAGATGAAAAACTAAATTCATTATTAAACCTAACATGTAATGAAGTGTTTTATCTAGAAGAAATTTTAAATTTTAAACTAAATCATACAACATTCAGCATATAAAATTTTATAACCATAAATAAAATAGGGAATAGTATTTAAATAAATGAACAATTCAAATATTTACACATGAGATAAAAATTTATGAACAATTCATAAATTAAATCTAATTATAAACCCTTGTATAATTCCATCTTTAACATTATGGGAATTCCATAATTTTGAATATAAATATTTTATATTCATTAAAATATGAAATTTTTCATATTTATCATTATATGGAATTTCTAATTTAAATATATGATATTTTATGAATTATAAACAATTTTATGAATTATAAACAATTTTATAATCCAATTTTTTATTATGTAAAAATTTTAAATAATTTAATATTACATGTTCAATCATCATTTAAAATTTTATCAAATCAATCACCAAAAGCTTTTTTGATGTGGTTTAAATAATATCCAAATAAAGACCCCTCTTATTTTGAACAATTCAAAATAATTAATCAAAAATAATTCATAATTTAAATGTAAACACTTTTATATTTTGGTCTTATTTCATAATTCATAACCCTTTATAAATTATTTCTCATGATTTCTAAATAAATAATTTTATTTCTATATCATAAAACATGCCATATAATTTGCTTAAAATGTATTTTAAATATTAACATTTAATATTTGGGAAAAAAATTTATTAAAAATTTATTTAATTGATTATAAAAAATTTATAATTTATTTATTTATTTATAAATTCATTATAAATAAAATATTCCCAAAATACATTTTAAAATTATTTATAAACAATTTATAAAACAAACAAAAAACTTTTTATATGTTAAAAAAAATTAATAATTTTTTCTGTTTACCCTGACGCAGAAACCCTTTCTAGAATAAAGATAAGTGTAGGTTGCCTTTACACAAACCTTTTGCGTAAGGGTAACCCTAAAAAATCAAAAATAGAATAAGGGTAAAACCACCATGACCCTTATGCAATATCACTGCGTAAAGGTAAACTATATTTTACCCTTATGTAGACCCATCTACATAAGGGTACAACAGTATAACACTAACACAGACTACTCTGCATAATGGAATTTTCAAATGGCTCTTATGTAAAACATTTTTGTGTATGGGAGATTTGGATGACCCTTACATGGATCGTTCTGCATAAGGGTAATCCCAAATGACCCTTACGCAAACCACACTATATAAGGGTAAGTCTAGATGACCCTTACATAGAATGCTTCTTCATAAGGTTAACCTAAGATGAACCTTACATAGAACGCTTGTGCATAAGGGTAACCCAAGATGACCCTTGTGTAGAACGCTTTTGTGTAAGGGTAAACCTTGACGACCCTTAAACAGAATGCTTCTACATAAGGGTATTTTAGGATAACCCTTATGCATAACTCTTCTGCGTAAGGGTAATCCATTTTACTTGAATTGATAGAAAAAAAAATTGATCTATTTTTTGGGTTTATTATTAATTTCATACAAGGTTTTATAAATTTAAATCATAGTTTCCATCTTATACCACTTAAGGGTTTCAAATGAGTCTAATAACAATTATCTGATCATGCAGAAGTGATTTAAACCCTGGTTTTAGGATTTTCTATGCATTATATATAAAACCCATGTAAATAAAAAATTCAAAAATATTATAAATGGAATACATTACACTGAATATCATCTACAACCTTCAATATTTATTTGATATGCTTAACAAAGATCATTATAAGAGAATATAAAATGCACCCTCTCTCCATGGGTATCTATAGGCTGGGCCTGAATCATCCAATGTATGGATGAGATCCATCCTTCCTCCATGGCCTACTAGTTCCTATAAAGCAAAGGAGAAAGATGAAGAGAGCCATAGGTGAGGAGGATTATCAGCCAAGAATGAAACGATCATAGACGTTACAATCGCATGGCAGTGATATATATAACACCTAAGGACTCTCCTTAGGTGTTGTTACATTTATTCATGCATTGTAACACATGAATAAATGTTATTTATAGTAAATTTATTACATACATGAATGAAACACCATTATTACATTACATCTCATGTAACACTTTAATAAATGATAGCATTAAGTGAGTTGAACAATTCAAATATTGACACACTTAATATATGGTTGTTCGTATGATCAAAGGCAATAACATGCATCTCGATATCTCATATATGTCTTATTTTTGTATGTATCCCACTCATATGAATTTAGGGAATACATTTCTTTCACCCAAGGCCTCTTAGAGGTCTCTCATCAGCTTATCCAATACCCTTTCCCCTTGGAGAAAAAATCATTGGGTGATCCCAACCCGCTACAATTCTAAAGAGAACTCACCCTGAGCATAAGAGACTCAACGTCATCCTATATCTTTCTCTTGGACACTCTTGGTCCCTATCTACTCTACTCAAACTCATGAAACATGAATGCGGTAGGAAAATAATATATAACAGGCATATAAGCCTATATTAAAGAGGTAAAATACCTCTGAAATAGTGTTACCATCCTTGCTAAGCTTCGTCGAGCCTCAGCCAAGCCCATCCATGCCTCGTCAAAGATTTAAATACCAACCAATGTCTTATCTCATGTCATACAACATGAATAATTAATTATAAATATTTATAATTAATTATTAAAAATTAATTAAATAGGCATAAATGCCTAAAAACTCATTGGGTGTCATCTACATGAGGAAACCTCAAGCAATGAGGTGTGATCCACTCCTAACACACACCCAAACCTAATACATGTGAAATACCCAAATTAAACACTCATTCCAATGACTAATTTCATCAAATTTATCCAAAAAACCTAAATAAAATCACACAGCAACACACCTTCACTAAAACAGCATGCAATGGTGTGAAAACATTGTCTCAGGTTCTCTTATATGCAAGCTGAGAAAAATTCCATTTTGATTAGGATTATTTACACCATGCTATGGTAGAAATCCTCGAGAAACCTTGACTAAAAATTAGCTCAAATCAGTAGCTACAACTAAAAGGAATAATGGAAGAGAGGACCTATCCAGAATTGCCACAAAATTCCATCAAGAACCATCTCGCATTAAGTGAGATTGAATGGAGGGGAGAGTCGACTGATTCATCTCTCATGTGCATGCTCCTCAACTAAAACCACAAGGGGTAACCATCCCCCGTATAGGTTTTCCCATTTTCTAAAAATACAATAGCCATGATTCATGATGTAAACCCCTAGTTCAAGTTGTGAAATCCTCAAGGGAGAGAGACCTAAATCCCAAATCGACACTTTCAACATGTGAACCCTTGGTTCATTGCATGAAATACTCTAAAAATGGGGTTCTCCTCTCAATAAGACTTATTAATAGTGTAAACCATGGTTCACTCTATGAATGATTGCAGACTACTAAAATTCAGCCTTCAAGCCATCAGAACCTTCTCTAGCATCCATCTGATCACCTATATCACCAATTGAGTCTCGTTACATGTATAAAAATACCACTTAAAGATGTTCAAACACTCTTCAATCTGAGTCTTACTTCTAAAACTTAACCCCTCACTATATTAATATTCAAGCCTCCTCCAAAACATAATACCCAAAAATCTTTGGGGTGTTACACCATTGGTCATTGAGTAGTCTATCACCTTCATATAAATCTGATTAAAAAATGCTCCCAATAAGGTATGATGATCCTTATCATCATCATTCAACAGCATTTTCTCAGTTTTCATCTTTGAATTTCCTATGGGATCACTTATTTGTATCCCATGTACCGCAACAGATTATACATTAAGGCTAGGATATTGTATATAAGATCTTATCTTGTTCTTTCATATTTGATAATTATGTCCATTGAATAAGGGTACTCCCTTTGCATTATTGATTTTATCCATGAAAACTTCTTACTTTTAATAGATTCAATAACCAACCAATGGATATGATACTACTTGTTGTATCATGGTCCCATTGTGCACCCTGAGAGGGGGCTGAATTAGGGTGATTAAATTTCTTCTTCTCTTTAGATCAAATTGGAACTTGTCTTCGTGTTGTAAAAATAAAACTTTAATAAGATTAAAATCTTAACTAAATGAATAAATATAAAGAGCATGAACACATTTATTTTACTTATTTCACCTATAAAAGGCTAATATAATGATCATATATCAATAATATGTTTATATGATGATTAATCACTACTTCACAAGTATGTGATTAAATTTTTTAGAAGAACCCAATACTCCCCCGAGGTCCACAACATCTTCCTATCTTCCACTCACTACTTTCAATGGGGATAAAATGACAAAATCAACTCATAGGTCGATCTTATAGTAAATCTATCAAATATAACAACACAAAAAAACAATCAAGGGTGTTCTTCCATGATGCTTTAATCTTTACTTCTAGATTAATCAAAGATAAGCACATCTGAATCTTTTTTCAAGACAGACCCTCAAAATTAATTTAGTCTTCACAGACTTCTCTTCTCTAATCCATATATTCAATGATATTCAAATCTATTCAATCTTCAATATTCCATATTCTATTCTTTGTGTTGTTTGTGACACCTCTTCTTATGCACAACAACATTCTTTGTATCCTAATAATGATTTGAATTTCAAATTTTAAATTTAAACTTCACTTAACTTTTCTCATTATCCTACTTCAAATCCTTCTCTTGATTAATATTCCATTAAATATATATAATTTAATTAAAATTTGGTATTTGAATATTTTTAACTAACCATTTAAAACTACAAGATAAATCGACATCATCAATGTTGTCTAGATTATGAAAAAGCCTATACTAACAACACAATATCATGATTTGTGATGTCACTTATTAGTTTCTCAATAACTTCTCTAAACTGTCAGGAAATTCATAATATGACCTATGTATCTGTAACATGAACACTTAAACTCCATAAATATTGAATTTTCCTAGATTCCTTCACGGAACGACTTGTTGTGTCGTGGCATGGGAACCTATTCTCTAGAGACACTTGAAACTATTTAGCTTCCTTTATAGTGTGGTCTCTTATTTTGTGACATAACAATATCCTTTCTAGATTTATTTATAAATCACCTATAATTCTTCATGAAACTCCACTAACTTCATGGTAAAGAACATTAATATACATATTTGATGTTATATACTCAAACTTTATTCACAACACAATGATTTTAATCATGGCATGAACATCACTCTTACATAATCCCCACTTTAATTTTATGTAAAATTCATTTTCCATTTTTTAAACTTCAAACTCATTGGTGTTGTGATTATGGCTATCATAGTGTGACCTCTAAAAATTCTAGATTTATTAAAACAATTCTTTGGAAAACTTCTACAAGCTTCAAGACTCTTCAAAAGACTTCCAATATCTCCCAACTTCACAACAAAACAATCAAACTACAACTTGATAATAAATCCAACTAGAACACACTAAAACACCTTTTGGTTGTAACATTTTTGGTTATTTATTGATGGATTTATTTTATTTTTTAAATCAATCATAAAATTTATTAGATATCAAGATATTTCAGAACAAAGGTGATGTACAACCCAAACCTTATCACCAACCAATGAAACAAAACCAACCCAAACCTTATCAAAACTCTCAGAAACCAAGGTGATGCTCAACCTAATGGATTTATTTTATTTAAAATATAAGTATTATATCTCATTTTTGTGCCAGTTCTTTGAGTATTAGTAACTACTATTTGACATATTTAACACAGGCATGGTGTGAAATTACCTATCACACAAACTTAAGACCCTAAAAAAGTTAGGTTGTGTAAGATAAATTGAAAACCAAATTGAAAATGAACAATTTGTTAGATTAAGATATTTTTTGAGAACTTAAGTTAGGTTTTAATAAATAATCCACATGTTTTACGTTTTGGTATTAGATGTAAGACTTGATAAGAAAATAACTATTGGGGATCGGGGTATGAAGTAACAAGCATAGAACTTACTACGGAAGATCCCCTGTGAATTTTGTGTTTAGAATTGGGAAATTCAGGCACCCCATCCACTGCATTGATCCTTCCTTACATCTGGTTCTAGTCCTACCAAGTTATTCATTCCGAACAATGAGTAAGAGCATGATAAGAAAACATGCATGCAAGAAAAAGGTACAAAACAATTCATAATAGGATTACGTGGTTCAGACTTTCGTCCAAAATCTACGATAGAATAACAACATCACTTTAAAATTAGTCCAGATTTTATTCACCGTTATTCTATAGTGTATGCATGGTTCTATACTACATGCCAGTTCAATCATCCAAGCTCCCACTAAAGTAGTTCCTCCTTAGTCTTCTAGAAATATGATCTTATTGGTCCACTAACTATGTAAAACTCATCTAAATTTCTTCATGGAAGTTTTCTCTAAATAAATCATGAATGATTTTTCACCCACTAATTTTATTGAAATTTTTAAAAACAAGTTGCATCATGCACCATGTACATGGCCTCTCTCTATCATCTTGCATGCATTTTTGAAGTCTCTGCTACTGAGATTCTCCACCACCCAAGAGATTTTTGGTACACTAAACTCAAGTGACACTATCAAAACATACCTTAATATGGTAACCATAGATTCTAGAAAGTCTAATGTCATCAGCATGATGAAATCCCATTAAAACATCCTTCAGTGCAACCATGGTAATAAGGTCCTTTTCTCTCACTGCTTCCAGCCTAGTTTCGAATCTTCAAGATCCCACATTCATCATAGATGGTCCTTTCATTTCTCTACTGATCCTCTAAAATATCATTGGCATAGAGTCAAAAACTATAATCTACCTTTTCCATCCACAATATCATGTTAAATAGGGGAACTAGATGAATCTTCCATCAACTTGAACTGATAACTAAAGGATTTATTTGAGATCTTCTTCTGATAACCTGAGTTATTTGACACCTGAATTAAACTTCTCAAACAATCTCTGAGTGATTTTTGTCATGGTATTCCACTTCTCTTACCTTCCAATATTTCAGTAGTTTTCAACCAAGCTCTAAATTCCACCCAATGAACATAACATGCCACATGACATATAATATCTTAGAATCAACACTCCCGGATCTTGTGATGAAATCATAAACTTTACATTTATGTATATGATGTTGATATTTATGACCCAAATTTTTCCATCCAAACCTTAAAAAATTAAAAGTAAAATTTGGATCACTTACATTCTTGAGGACCTTTTAGGTTTAGAGTTTTAGAGAATTATGAAAACTCTTATATAAATAATACCCAATTCATCAAATGAACATTTCTCCCATTTAACCCAACTTTTCTTATTTCATATTAGGTCATCAAAATCATCCTTATAAAATCCTTTATAGATATAAATCATTAAACCTCATTCTTTATAACCTGGGAAAAATAAACATAAGAAGGTTGAGCTCAAATGATCAGTAAGGGTAATCATAGGCATTAATATTTGAATTTCATCAATGAGCATAAGATTTCATAAGGGTGTGATTAAATAATCAAAGTTCACGAGTGAAACATAAAGGAACTCATACATATCATACCTGGATCATAAAATATGAAAATATAGAAAAGGAAAGAGTCATTAAAATCAATAATCATGAGTCATATAATATCAATCTTGATCAAATGAAACATTATAAACCCATATAAAGCATAGATAAAACATATCGGTATCTTAGGACATCATTTCATAAAACACTTACAGAAAACTTACCTAACCCTTATAAAACCCTTAAAAATTAGAATAACCATACAACCAACTTCCAATATAATTATCCAGATAACATAATCATTACCCAATGCATTGAAAAAGTATCTAGGTGCATCCATCATTTAATCTATGATGGGCTCACCCAGCACTATTTGGGCACACCCATCATTTATAATGTCAAAGAACTAAATAATGAATAAAGCATATAGAGAATTCATTTCATAAATACTAATTGAAACAACATTTATTCTTTTTAGAAAATGATTAACTTGTGTAAATGAAATTTATTCCACAAAAATCTCTTTGAAACATGGTTAACCCATAGAAAATAAATGGGTTCCATAACAATCTCTTTGAAACGTGATTAACCTATGGAAAAGAAATAGGTTCCATAATAATCTCATTGAAACAATATTAATCCATCCAGAAGAAGGATGAGGATATTATCAATACCAAATATCCCAGTGGATGATAATTAACAATAAGAGTTTTTGACTTTGATGAATGAAAATACCTTTAAAATATCATTTGAAAAAAATTGATGAAAAATACGCTTTTCATTTTGAAAATCAATTTTTAAAACATAAAACATTTTGAAAATACTTTTCTTTGAAAAAAACTTCAAAACATATAAAGAAGGTTTTAAAAATAATTTAAAAAATTTATTGAGGAAAATATCATTTCATATTTGAAAAAACTTTTTAAAAAAATAAAACATTTTTAGAAAACATGGTTTTAGAAGAAAATAGATTTTCGACCGAAGAGATAAATGAAGTTAGTTTTTCTTAAAAAAAACTCCAATGATTTAAGTATCAAAGAGTGTAGAATTTTAATATTACTTAAAACATAATAAATAAACATGGGAAAAGAAAATTCATGATTTTATTTAGGGATATATCATAATATTTTATCATTGGAAGCATAATTATAAACAATCCTGATAAACGATGTGATTATAACAAAAGACTCTTACCACTTTGGTAACTTTAAATCACAATCCCCATGAAATAATATCATTAAATGAAATATGGAATATCATTAAAATAATTATATTAATTATATAACATTTCAAATGTTCATCATATACACCTCATAAAATAAGATATGTGTATAGCATAACAAACATCTCAAAGAAGGAAAATTGAGATAAAAATCCCTTACCGCTTTGGTAACTTTGAAACCGTAAACCCCATGAAAGAGAGATGATAAAATGGATATTTAAATCCCCATAAATTTAAGTATAATGATAAAAAAATACATCAATGGGAATTAAATATACCACATAACAAAAATAAGTGGTGAATATGACATATATCTCACCGAAATAAAAGTGAGATGAGAAAAAACCATTACCTTAAGTATGATTTGTCATGATAGTTATTTATATTCCTGAATAATAAACTTATGTTAATTATTTACATGATTTATAACCTTTTAAAAGTATATCATTACTTTTATTTCACTTATAATCAAGTTATATATAATTACTTAATCAATTAAGTTTAAATCGGATGTTTTGACCATATTCGGCTTGTATGTCAAAAACTACTTAGGTAGGTTGAATATAGTCAAAAATGATGTTATTTAAACTTATATAGAATAATAATAATGAATTAATTATAATATTTATACATAAATTATACTTTTAAAACCAATCATGAAATATGGTTATGAAAAATGAACCAATGTTACGATCATGGAGATGGAAGGTCGTACGTACGCATGAGTAACGTTTCCATTTTTCAATGATCATTATGGAAAGAAGTTAAGTATATTTTATATTTAAAGAATTATAATTATATCATAAATACCATTATATTTAATTATATATACTTATATACATCATTATTTTGATGTAAAAGTAATCACATCACTTTGAGGAGGCGGTAGTCCATATATTCACAAATGACGTTGTCACTTTTTCAGTGTGTGAAATGGTAAGAATAAAATGATATATTATATTTAAATAAATATAATTATGTAATTAATATTATAATTATTTCATGTATATCATATATATATTAATTATAGTTACCCTTATTACATTCCATGTAACACATTAGTGAAAAATGATTCACATCGCTTTGTGAGGCGATAGTCCGTTGTATACACGAGCGATGTTATCGTATCCCTTAAGGAATGGAATATAAAAAGGGTGTATATGATATAATTAATAATAAGGTATTATTATGTTATATTTATTATAAATATCATATAAACTCTATTTAAATAACTATTCTCGTACATGAGAGGTGGTAATTGGAAAACGAACGACATTGTTTCGTGAGGTGGTAGTATGTCGTACATACGAATGATGATTTCATAACTCATTTGATGGAATTATGTGTGGTTGTAGGTCATAAAATTAAAATAATAACATCTCATTATATTTAGGATACTGAGGTTATTATATAATCATGGTATAATAATAATTTAAGGAGGTGTAGAAGGAAATAAAATAAAAAACACTTTTAGAAGAACATTACTTCTTCTTCGGGTATCCTCCTTAGGTTTTCACTAAAACCTTGAAAGGTTTTCTTTATGGAAAAAATATTGCTTATATGATTCGTTTAGGGAAGTTTTGTGGTGATTTTTGGTATGGTTTGGATGATCCAAAATGCTTGAGAGGTGTAGAGAAGTGGGGAGAGTGGGTGTCCTTTTATAATGGAGGAGGAGTGATATTCTTGTAAATATTCAAAAGTATTCACTATTGGTAGGTCTCCCTTACATAATGTGCTTACAAAATTAAAAAATAATGTATTTTATGGAATTTATGGTCTATAAACACTCACATCACACAAAAATAAAATCATTTTTATCATTTTGTTCCTTAGTATTTAAGTTTACTCAATTTTACCCTTTTTGTTTTTACCACACTAACTAGTTTTATAACCTAGTTAATTTATCCTTTAAGAATAAATTAAAGTGATAATTATTATAAAAATTATAAAAATTTATTATAAATATGATATTTAATTTATAAAACAAAAATCTTATGTGTGTTGTAAATTAATTTTAACATAAGCGCATGTAACGCATAAAAACAATGCTTTAACCCAAACCATGCTAACAAAGTTTTTACTATTTAGGGATAAAGGTGTTCATTATAAAAGATAAATTGGTACATTAATGAAACATATTTTATATTTATTAACATTTAAAAATAAATTGGTAGATAATAGGATTTTTAGTAATTTTAAACCATTTAATAAAATATCATTTATTATAAAATAACATTAATGTCACTTTTGACATTATTTATTTAATTTAAATTTAAAAACATCAAGACAATGATGAAATTTTAATATATTAATTTAAAACCTTTTTAAAATGATATATTCATATAAAAAATTAATTTAATGCAACAATTAATTCAATTTACTTCACTTTTAATATTTTTAGTATTGGTTATTTTAGTTAATTAGTAATTAAATAATTATTGCATTAACATTTATTAAGTGTTTTAAGTAATTATTTAATATATAAAAATTAAATATAAATTATAACTATAAAAAATAATATTTAAAAATAATATCTATAACAAAACCTATGTAGTTTTTTCCCTATCCCAAAGCATTATAGATATTAAAATCAAGAAAGGTTTCTTTTTTGCTTTTTTTACTTAACTTATTATATATGTCAATTTCATGGAATATTATTCCAAATAACTCATAAAATTTATAATAAGTTGATAAGGGTATAAATATGGATATAAAATGGGTTTTGGACAAGTTTATAGGTGATTTGGTCCCTTAAGTTTAATTTTTAACCACTAAGTAAACTCATTTTTACCTTAATCGCTGTAATTAATTTTAACTGTTTTCACTAATAATTATTGTAAAAAAATAATTTTGGATTAATATATAATATAAATTATTATTATTAAAAATATTTAATACATTTATCCAAATTCAAATCATATAATTGGTATAATTTAATTTAAAATTAATCCCACAGATGTGACGAGAAAGCGGGTTTTTAAAGTGAAAATGTTCAAAAGTGTATAATGTTTTTATATAAAAATTCAATTAGAAAATGATTTCAATAACATAAATTGGATTGAAATATGTATAATTGAACTATTTTTACTTTAAAACCAATTCAAAATATAATTTAACATTATAAATTATTTAGATAAAACAACAGTTTTCAATTAAAATCTAGTATTTTTCATTATTCATCAAAAAATGAAACTTATTAGAAAAATACCAAAAAAATAACCCCAAGATAATTTTTATATTATTATTTCAAAAATCAATTTTATTTTTTAAAATAAAAATTATGAAATTTTCAAAAAATAGTTTTAAAATAAGTGCGCTATAAAAAGGTGACAAAACTGTTTTTTTTAATATAGTTTTAAGTGTAAATTTGGATTTATATTTATATATTGTCTTAAAAAACATATAATGAATGTTAAATATTATATTGAATATATAATATATAAATTTAATTAATATAATCCAATAATAGTGATTTGTTTAAACTCAGTGTTTTATGTAACGCAAGTTAAACTCGATATTGCATGTAACACAAACTATAATTTTCTTCTTTTAAATTCTCAGGGTGTTACATCCTCCCCCACTTTCAAAAAATTTCATCGTCACAATTTGAACTTTATATAAATAATCAAATGTTTTACAATAAAAATAATTTGTTTGTAAACCTACATTGTAAAAAGGGCTAATAAAATATCCTCTTAATAAGAGAGAAAAGTACATATGAAGATCATCTAGAATAACACATAACTAGGTTTCCAAATAAGAGAAAATTGGTGGGAATAGAGTAAAAGCATAAATAATTATAGGGAGTTATTGATTTCATTGATCACAAGAAAGTTAATGATCAATGAAAATTTAATGGCCTCAAAACCATAAATCTGTGATGATCAAAAATACCATTGGTTCATCAGATTTAAAGGTACTAGGATGATAATTTTATTTTAAGATCCTTTTTCATAGAGTTTAGTAATTATATTACCATATATACTAATAGAATATGAAAATGTACTCACTTTATGAGTATAATTTCATCCTTTAATCAATTTCCACTGTAATCTCATATTCTTCTCCAAATGATGCGTATTCAAGATGAATTTTTAATTCATGATGCAATAAAATAAACTTTTAAAGACCAAATAACAATAAAAGGGATAATAAAGATATTAAACCTATCTTTGGACATTAAACAAAACCAAAATGGTTAATAAAACATCCTCTTAATAAGAGATAATAGTACGTATGAAGTTCATGTGGAATAACACGTAACTAGGTTTCCAAATAAGAGAACAAAGGTGGGGATGGAGGAAATGTGTAAATAATTATAGGGAGTGATTGAGTTCATTGATCACAAGTAAGTGAATGATAAATGGAAAATTAAGGGCCTCAAAAACATAAATTTGTGATGATCAAAAAGACCATTGGTTTATCAGAATTGATGGTTCTAGGATAATACTTTTATTTCAAAATACTTTTCCTAGAGTTGAGGAATTCTATTACCATCTAGACTAAGAGAATATTGAAATATACTTACTTTATGGGTATAATTTCATCCTTTAATCAATTTCCACCATAATATCATCTTTTTCTCCAAATTATGAGTATTCAAGATGAATTTTTAATGATTTATGCACTAAAATCAACTTTTAAAGACCATGTAACCATAAAAGGGATAATCAATCTATTTCACATGTCTTTAGACATTAACCAAAACCAAAATGGTTAGCACATGGTAAGATAATTTACAAAATGATTAAACCTTAATATGATACATTAATATTCAAAAGTAATACCCAAATTTCAAACCAAAAAATTCCATAAATAATTATCCTTAAAATTCTTCAAACTTTTCTTGACTAAGTTCGAAACCCATGATTAAAAGGATTTTATCATATATTCTTCCAAGATAAATAAACCATTATTACTCAAATAAAATACCATATGTTTCTGAAATAAAATTAATCTTTACCTATAAAAATATCATACTAATTAGGACATCATTTAGGCTAGTAGTAGGCATGAAATTTTTATCATCCTTCGGTCATGGGTTCAAGTCCCATCACCTTTCCAGATGCAACGGGTTGTCACCCAACATACATGTTTTACTTTTTTCCTTTAAACATGAAAACTAATTCCTCCCTAAATAACACTGCATGTTAATATTAGGGGTTTCACATACCTTAACCCAAAAAAACATCTCAAAAACTATCATTAATAACCTCAAAATTTTTACTACTTAAAACCCTCAAATGGGATTTCTAAGACATTGAAATCATGATAGACCTTTGATGGTATCTATAAATCTTAAGATAACATCACATGAAAACATCTTAATATCTAAATTTATCTACACCAACTTTTGATACCAACTATAACAGCCCAAAATCCGCACTCCCGAGTCTTGTGATGGAATCATAAACTTTACATTTCTAGCTATGATGTCGATATTTGTGACATGAATTTAACCATACAAACCTTACAACATAAAAAGAAAAAATTGGATCACTTACATTTTTTAGGACTTTTAGGTTTATATTTTTATATAATTAGAAAAACTCCAATATAAATAGTACCCAAGTCATTAAATGAACATATATCCCATTGAACCTAATTTTTCTTATTTCACATTAGGTCATAAATATCATCCTTGTGAAATCCTTTATAGAAATAAATTTTTCAACCTCGTTATTTATAACCTGGGGAAAAGGAAAAATAAGAAGTTTGATCTTAAATTCTTATTAAGAAATAATAATAAGCATTAATAGTTGAATGTTATCAATGAGCATAAGAGTGCATAAGGGTGTGATGACATAATCAAAGTGAATGAGTGAATCATAAAGGTACTCATACCTATCAATATCTGGATCATCAAATATGAAAATATGGAAAAGGAAAGAGTCATCCGAATTAATAACCATGAATCATGTGATATCAATATTGATCAAATGAAACATCATAAACTCATATAAAACATAGATAAAACATATTGGAATATTGGTATATCATCTCATAGAACACTTAAATAACTATTATAGAACCCTTAAAGAACCCTTACTATCATGACCCCCTCCTTTTGAAGATACAACAATGAGGGGAGAGAGATAATGACCCCCTAGTCCCACCTCTAGTGGGCCTTGGGTTGGGGACTAGCACTAAGGGTGTACAAATATCACAATATGAGAGGCATTACCCTTTATAAGGAAATAATATTGGGAGATAGGATAAATCAACCATAATCAACTCCATGACATATATATATAAGAAAACAAAAGAACATCCCACAATGCATGTGTAAAGAAAACTAATACATATAAAAAGTCTCCAAAGTAAATACCCAAAAATAAAACTAGAGTAGAAACATAGAATCTATCCAAGGGTACAATTAGTAACACCTAGAACGGTCCATGTAATCCTCCTAGAAACCTAAAAACTGTTTTTATATACGTAGGGTGAGCATACAGGTATACTCAGTAGGAATACCAAAGTCACTTGTGCATAAGTGTAAGGAGAATACTAATGCACCCGTGAGAAAATAGAATAATCAAATAGCACATAATAGGTATACTAACCATAAACCCAACCTCACCAAGGATCACTCACCAAATAATGCATCCAAGTAATATAATATAATATAAGTCTCATTGATGATAGGGTACCCCGCACCACTTTCCCACTGATTAGACGCTCTCACACCCCAAAGGAAAACATCCTAACACTCCCACATATTATGAATATATTACATCACATCCCACTTTCACATGACTGGGCCACACCTTTTAGCACATCCTTCTTGCACAAACCTAAGCCACACATCACATCACATCACATTACATCCCAACAGCACACACTTGGGCCACACATCGCATCTCATCCCAAAGATTCTTGGGAAAACACACCACAACTCATCCTGAAGACACCTGGGACCACACATCACCATTCGCCTGAAGATACATAGGTCATTATCACCCAGAAGAGGAAGTAGGGAAGAGTGGGTGGCCAGTCATCCATCCTCCACTGGGATGTTGGGAAAACACTCTTGTGTGACTATATGGGTGTTGGCACATGGTGCTCGACATGGGTGGGGTGCATATAGAAATCACAAGGAAAATACAATGTATACATACACACACACATATATATATATGAATCTACACAATCCCCACGTACGGGTTTACAAGAAGATCACCAACCAAATCACAAGGTCCCCCACGTCCACTTCCAATACTAAATACACAACCCCACATAAGCAGAAAGCAATCCGCAATTCATTTTCAGTCTTTAATTAATATTAAACCATTTTCCAGATTCTCTATTACCAACATGTTCCACTAAAACATGTAAAAATTTTATTTTCCAAGCTCATTGTTATCACAATACATACCAACTGGGCACCTAAAACAAAACAACACACATCAAGCAGCATATTGAAACAATCTGACAACCATATCCACCACCACCCTTCATTGCAACCCTATTACTCAATCATATTGTGCCCACTTCCCCCACACACATCATATCTCGTATCACAACACAACACACTTTCATATTTATCAAATAATCTCTTATTCAATTTCACTTTATTAATTTAGGGTGTTATTACACAATCCATTAGATCATGGGACATTTAATTAATTAAGCGACCATATATAATTAGCCAATTATTTATGATGATGCCAAACAATTAGAAAAAACAATTGTTTCAAAAGAAAATTCATTATATTAGAATCAAGCAACCAAAATACATGATCTTGATCATAAAATTACACTTATACAATCATAATATCAAATCAATAATAAGATTTAAGATTATACTTTACATTCCCCTACCCCTTTAAATTCAATATAAATTGATTAATTATCTTTCTTAATTAGAATGCAACCATATTCACAAGGGATAAAAATTATATACCCATCCCGTATGATACACATGAAAATAAATGAAGAAAATCCTACATAGAAGGAAGAAGCCTTTTTCCATACTTGCTGCACTAAAACAAGGGTGCGTATACAGGAGGGAACTTCTTCAGGGGGGACTCGAACCAACTAAAACACCTCATTCTAGGACTCCAAGGAATAAGGATTTGGGACCTCCCATATAAATGGAAATAAGAAGGAATGAATGAAGGGAATATCTCTACCTTAAAAGGACTAGATTTGAAACTAATGAGATTGGAATGGTTTAGTTACCATTAAAGGGGATCTTATTAAAATTGTGCATTTTAAACATTTAAAAGGTCTTGGTAATTTTTAAGGATATGATTAACCTCATTTGAAACGACTTTAAACCCCTTAATTAAGGCATTTAGACCCATTTTTCTTCATAAAAGGTGTCAAAATGGAAATTTTGTAATTTTTCTAGAAAACTAAAAAATTCTAGAAAAAATGGAAAATTGTTGAAATGATTCACCACCAGGATGAGTCACCACCAGATGATTCACCACCAGATGATTCACCGCCAGATGAGTCCCCACTAGATGAATTACTTCCAGACTAGTCACTACTAGATGAGTCACTACTAGGATGAGTTACCATTGGAAAACTAGAAATTTGGAAAACTGTTGAAATGATTCACCACCAGACGAGTCACCACCAGACAATTCACTGCAGATGAGTCAACGAAAGGATGAGTCACCACCATACGAGTCCCCACCAGATGAATCACTTCTATATGAGTCACCTCCAGATGAGTCACTACCAGATGAGTCACTGTCATGATGATTTACCATTGGAAAACTAAAAATTTGGAAAAATGTTGGAATGACTCAAATATCCCAGAAACACCCTGGACTCCCCCTGGAAACCTAAAAAATCAAATTTTTGGAAAATTAATGGTCCATAAGGTCTGAACCATTACATCTGATACCTCTTAAACTATTCTCATCCTCAATAATTCAAAACCAACCCGAAAGAAAAGAGAAGAAGGTTCTGAACAACTATCCCTCGAGATGTTGGAGTTAGTGCCCAGGAAACCAACTTATTTGTACTTTATGATAAACCTATATTCATTTGATGAATATTAATAAAATATTTATCACTTCACAATTTTTCTTTTATGTGACATAGTATATGATAATGTCCTAATAATA
Organism: Viscum album; assembly: GCA_963277665.1. NCBI lineage: Eukaryota > Viridiplantae > Streptophyta > Magnoliopsida > Santalales > Viscaceae > Viscum > Viscum album. The sequence goes on along the minus strand of OY728151.1, from coordinate 391,266,741 downwards.
GTTTTTGTGCTAAAAGTTCATAACGGATCTCTACTATGATAAGAACCCAGAAGTGTCATGACACTATTCTTGAATATATGTTCTATGTCCAGATGATATCAATTTAAGGGAAACAAATGATACAAGATTTCAAGGGTGGGGAATCATGAAACTTTGAGGCACCTTCTTATGTTGTGCTCCCTTAGTAATATCTAGGAAGATATTATGAGAACAAGACCCTGTAGTAGTAAATCCACATCCATAAGTGTCATTAGATGTTCCTATCTACAAACATGTGTATTGGTCCTTATACTTTAAGATTATTATTAATGTTTATTATGACTTTCTCATTTAGATGTATTGATTAAAACTGTGATGATATATGTTCGCGGTGAGGTAGGATGTGTTGGGTGTGTCACGAGTAATACTGCATTAATGAATAATGCGAGAAAGTATTTGTTGCTTCTATGAAATTAGATATCTCAATCCATTTTATGGAAATGATATAGCCTAAATAATTTCATATCCATGGTGTTCTCTAGGCGAGTTCAATTCTGAGAAGTCAAAGAATGAGAAATCAAGCACATGGGTTGATGTCACTTGCATGCAACCCACTTTATTAGAGATATTGGGGAAAAGGGATTATATTACATGGTAAGAATTCATATGAGGTGACATGTCATTCTTACATCAACTTCTTTCTCTTGAGTGACTTAACCCATTTCTAGATAGTAATCTTGGACTTTAGGAAAGTCCGCCTAATTCCAATGAGAAATAGGTCTAGAGGGTCACACACTAAGTGTAGCCAGTATTTCAGTTAAATAATTTATTTATTTAATAAGTTGAATAAATATTATTCTCGATTGTGGTTTAATAATTATTCAAGTATGCCTGATATCATTTATTTCATCACTAGTTATTTGATATAATATTTGTGGATGGAATATTTATTTATCGGTGAATAATGCAGTTATATTTATTTAATAAATAAATAGTCATTATTCAAGCCCTAGTAACTATTAAGAAGGATAGGAGGACCAAGTTATAAGTCCGGTGAGAAATAATATTAAATATTATTTGGTTAAATAATATTTAAATATAACATGCAAGTTAAGAACATTTCATGGAAATAATAGCATTACAATTATTATTTGACATGGGGTTTTCACATGGAATAATAAATTAAGTAACGGCACCTGTGCTAGTTATTTATTATTACCTAGTGAATTAAATTCATTAAGAAAATATCATGGAAATAATAGAATTTCTATTATTATTTGACATGGGGTTTTCACATGTAATAATAAATTAAGTGACGGAACCTATGCTAATTATTTATTATTACCTAGTGAATTAAATTTCTCATTATGTTATTATTCTCTATATAAGACAAGGGGTCATTCCACTGGCTAACCAATCGTTGCGTGCACAACATCCTTAGAGAAAAGATCTCAAGCTTAGAGAACTCTTCCCTCTCCAAGAATATTCTCAAGAATTAGAGAGATCCTCCTCCACTGGATTAAGGAGAACACTTTGGAAGCGATTCTCAAGGTGATCGAAGGTGGACATCGTAAGTGCAAGTATTTTTCATGATAGAACCTAGAGACTCCTTCGGTGACATCCAGAGATATGTTGAGCATGTTTGGATCACTACTAGAGGATTCCTATCCTTGGATTCTACATTACAACGAAGTCGCACCTCAGACCCATGGTCGGACGCATCAATGAAGAAAGAATCACCTTAGAGGTAATTATTTAATTTAATTAAATTAATTATAAAAAAAATATGTCAATCCTCTATTCTAGGTTTCAGGTTCTATCCTTTGTCTTTTATCTTTGATTAAATTCTATGGATACTAGTTTTTATCATCGTATTGATCCCAGATTAATCATTTATCTTGAAAATTTTTAAATTTAGGTACACACCCATCCTATGCTTCCACTGCACCTGGAACCTACAAGTGGTATCAAAGGGGTCATATTTTCATTTATAATTATTTAAATAATTCGTTGATGATTTAAACTTTAATAATTTAGTTTGTTAATTAATAATCGTTCTTGTAATTTGAATTTCAAGATCTATTCCTCCCTTATTATTTCTTACAGATCTAATAGAAATGAATAATTTTATGATTAAAATTAAATCAAGAATCTCATCAGGAGGCACCAACGGTTCTGTCCAGATAACACAAGAATACACGCCGTGTATTTGTTTTCAATGCATCAAGATTAATTTGGAAATTACTCAAGCTATATGAATTAATGAAACACGTTGTAGTTAATTTTTACACTGCATGTTGACCAGGACAGACTGGAGGACGGTCAGTCGGACTACACATCATGTGGCTCACTGGACACAACATGTAGTCCCTTTGGGTTAGGGTCAAGTCGTATGTCCCAAACATGGCTTGCCCAGCTGTTGACCGTGTAACATGGAGTCTACACAACGTGTGGCCCAATAGACATGTTGTGTACTCTGAAGATTTCTAAAGTACACCTCACATGTCATTTCCCCAGGTGTGTACTTCAGATGGATGGTGAGTAGGGTACACACCATATAATCAGATCTACACATCGTGTACTATTTTCAGATTACACAAATTTAAAATTTTATTATTATATTATGTAACCCTTGAGACATGTACCTTCATGTGGGCATGAAGCTGGGACACAATATGTGATAGGTGTTTGATGTGTGTGTGTGTGTGTGTGTGTGTTTAATTAACATCTGTGTAATGTTCAAAGATCTGCTCATCATGTATGAGTTGTATTACAATTATAATTCTATGTGCATGATACATGTCACAAAGAATAAAGTGTATAAAATATAAATATATACTAGGTAGTTTTGGATGGGTATTCACCAGTTTGCTTCCAAGGTACAAGTTATGTACAAAGTTATGGATTATAATCTCAAGGAAATTCAGAAAAAGGATTAAGATAAAAAAAAGATTGATTAATTAAAGATAATGATTAATAAATTCGAGTGTAATTTATCTTAATAAGAATGATTAAAAATCAAATTCTAGTTTTATTAAATGTGTAATTTGTTGCATGTATGTTGATGATCATGATCTAGACCAGACCTTTGTATGTGATTGGTTCCCTTTTAATTTATTAAAATTTATTGGCATGTGTGTCTTATCCTCATTAATATATAGGGAATGTGTGACTATGGTTTCTTTTATAAACCCCTTTTTACCCCTCACCTACATGTGAGTTAAAAGCATATGTAATGGATGGATCTCACAAGCTAGTGGAGGTAGTTCAAGTTAGGAGCTGAGGCGAAACCAATCCAATGAGATACAAAGGTGGACAGGTGGAAAGCTGTAAACACAAACCTTAAACGGTTCAAGGTGTTTCTCCCCTAGGTCAGGGTTAGTTTATCAACTGCTAGATAAACTAACCAATAGTAAATCTCATGATCATACCCTTTATTTTATTTCTATCAGTTGTATGGTTATTCATTATGGATGTTTGACACGATCACATAATTAATGAACTAACAATCATACAAGATGGAACTAAAATAAAAATGACTTATGCATAAATATTATCTATACATGGTTAATCACTTAAGTATATCCCACTTAACATTAACAAGAATGTGAAAAGATAATAAGTTTCAATCTATGTATAAAGGATAAAATCCATCAATTAAATATTAAGTCGGTATAGCCTTCCATTACTTCGGTTAGAATTAAACCATAGTTCAAAGTGCTTGACCAACCCTAGTTGGGGTGCTTTCAATTATTAGGGAATTCTAATTTGAATTTTTGGGATGAATTAAATTAGTTTACATCAAGGGTTGACTTACCTAGTAGGACTTGGTGTAACTAATAGGCAAAGGTTGAGGAAATCCAAAATTAAGGATTTCAGGATTGGGGAGTCCACTCAACAGATCAAGGAGATGTGAGTTAATGCGGTTGGCATTTGGAATGCCTATCTAAAACCTTTAAAGTTGCTTGACCAACCCTAGTTGAGGCAATGTGAAGGGAAATATGGATATTTTCCACTAGAATATCCAAGCAGCGGGATATTATAAAGCCAATGGTGAGAGATATTGGGTTTTGACAAAATAGTGGGAGACTAATAGATATTTATTTATTTATTTATCTATATTTATCAAGATAAAGTACAAAAACTTTGTTCATATTAATTTTTAGAAACAATAATCAAAATGACATCAAACATATCATTGCAATCCATACTCGAGAAGTAAAACCTTCTCACTGGCACTAATTTTCAAGAGTGGAAAAGGTGCCTTCGGGTTATCCTTCACCGTGATAGGAAACTTTATGTGCTGGAAGATCCTTTACCAATTGTTCCTGGAAATGAGGTGAGTGATGAGGAACTCTCTGTGTACAAGAAACATCTAAATCACACTACGGATGTTCATTTCCTCATGATATCATCCATAACCAATGATCTCTTGAAGCAACATGAGGAAATGTATGCTTATAGCATGATTTCTCACCTTTAGGATCTCTATCAAGAGAAGGTGATACAGGAGAGGTATGAGATCTCCAACACTTTATTCACTACTAAGCTTGGATAGTCTGCACCGACTAGACCACATGTAGTCAAGATTATTAGCTATATTGAGCATCTAGACATCTTAGGGATTAAATTCTCAGATGAGTTGCATACAGATCTCATACTATCATTGATGCCTAAGACCTTCTCTAGTTTTATTGTGAATTATAATATGAGAAATAATGAGAAGAGCCTATCAGAGCTTCTTACACTGATTCTCCAAGTTGATAAGGACATGGGGTTTGAAAAACCCACAATCCTTATGGTGAATAGTAATATTAAGGACAAGGAAAAGGGGAATAAGATTTATAAACAATCTAAACCCTCCAATCACTGTCTGACCAAGAAGAAGAATATCTAGAGGTAGGGCAAGGAAAAGGATTCAGTATGCTTTGCATGTAGCAAGTTAGGACACTGGAAGAGGAATTGCACCCAAAGGCAGGGGGAAACCAAAGGTGCATTCGCTATCAAGTGAAATCTTTCCATTTCTACACATTAGGTATTAGATATAGCTTTTGGGGATCACATTTGTATTCAAATTCGGGAAACAAGTAGATTTTAGAAAATTGCCATAGGAGAGGTGGATCTGAGAGCTACCAATGGTGTGAGGTTGGCTCCTCTTTCCATTGGTGACTACCACCTCACATTGTCAATGAGAATGATTTTGGTTTTATATGGTTGTCATTATGTACCTAGTGTTACCAAGAACATCATTATTATATCAAGTTTAGATACATATGGATTTATTTTCAAGTTCAGAAATAAATATTGTTACTTTTATAAGGAAAACATATATTATGGTGTGGCACATTTAAATAACGGTCTGTATGTATTAAATTATGAGAACCAGGTGTTGTAATTTGATAACAAACCAAGTTCACATGACTCATACAACACCTAGTTGTGGAATCACCACTTTGGTCATATAAAAAAGAAGCACCTAACAAATCTCTGAAAAGATGGTTATTTAGACTCTTTCGAGCTAAAACCACTTGATAGATTTCATGCTTATTTATAAAGAAAAATGACCAAACTACCATTTAGTGGACGGGGTGAAAGGGCCGCAGATCTTATAGGATTGGTACACACTGATGTGTGTGGACCATTTCTAGTAGAAGATAGAGGTGGATATTCTTACTTAATTACTTTTACTGATGACTTGAGTAGATATGGATATGTATACTTAATGAGGTATAATTCTAAGTCCTTTAAGAAATTCAAGGAGTTCGAGAATGAAGTAGAAAATCATATTGGTAAGAAGATAAAGAAGCTTCGATCAGATTGAGGTAGATAATATCTTAACCAAAAGTTCATCGACCTTTTACGGGAGTTTGGGATTCTATCTCAACTCACTCCAAATTATACACCATAGTGGAATGGTGTTAGTGAAAGGAGTAATTTTACCTTGTTGTACATGGTAAGGTCAATGATGATTCATGTAGATCTTCCATTATACTTTTGGGGATATGCATTGAAAATTATGGAATACACATTAAACCAAGTATCAACTAAGGAGGAAAATGAGATTCTCTTCAAGCTATGGAGTGGAAAGAAACCCAATTTATCGCATACATGTGTATGGGGATGCGAGGAATTTGTTAAGTCATTCTCAGGAAACAAACTAGCACCCCAGGGCACGAAGTGTATCTTTATAGGGTATCCTAAGAAAACAAAGGAATACTACTTATACAACATGTCAGACAAGAAAGTGACTATTTCCAAATAGGATGTCTCTATTGAGAGGGACCACATCCTCAAAAAGGATAGTGGGAGAAAGATTGACTTCGATGAAGTTGATGCTCAATATATACATGAGTTGGTACAGGAAAAAGTTCCATAGGTCCCTGTGGAATAGGTAGTTCCTGAAATACAAGTACTACATAGAATCACAAGAGAGGTAAGGGAACCAGAGAGATATGGTTTCCTTGTCACTAAGGATGGTGACTCATTATTGTTGGACAATGATGAACCTATCTCCTACAAGGAAGAAGTAGAGAGCTCAGAAGTTACAAGATGGCTAGAAGATGTGAATTTGGAGATGGATTCAATGTATCAGAACTAACTATGGGTTCTTTTCGATGCTCCAGTTGATGTAAATCCCGTTGGGTTTAAATGGGTATTCAAAAAGAAACTGGGCATAAAAGGTCAATTTAGTACCTATAAAGAACGACTAGTTGAAAAAGGTTTTAAACAGCGTCAAGGAATTAACTATGATGAAACCTTTTCACTAATTGTGATGTTTAAATCTATAAGAATAATACTTTCCATAGCAGTTTTCCATGACTATGAGATTTGGAATATGGATGTTAAAATTGCATTCCTTAATGAGAACCTTCAGGAAGATGTCTATATGACACAACCAAAAGGTTTTGTGATGCCAGGTGATGCTAAAAGGGTATACAAGTTGCAGAGATTCATTTATGAATTAAAGAAAGCATCCAGACCATGGAACATTTGATTCGATGAAGCCATAAGATAATTTGGTTTCATTAAGAATGAATGTGAACCATGCGTTTACAAGCAGTTTATTGGGAATGTGGTCATTATCCTAGTAGTTTATGTTGATGACATATTTCTTATTGGAAATGACATACCAGTATTTCAGTCAGTCAAGGACTGGTTGAATAAGTGCTTCTCCATGAAGGACTTAGGCAAAGCAGCCTACATTCTAGGGATCAAGATCATTTTTGATAGATCCAAAAGGCTTCTTGGACTAAGACAAAGTACATAAATTAACCAAATACTAAAGAGATTTAGTATGGAACAATCCAAGAGGGGATTGGTTCTAGTGTCACATGGTATACATATTTCCAAGAAAATGTGTTCCCAGACACAACATGAGAAATATAGTATGGGTAAGATTCCATATGCTTCATCAATAGGATCTATCATGTATTCCATGTTATGTACCAAAATTGATGTTTCCTATGCACTGAGCATGGTAGGAAGATATCAAGAAGATCCAGGAGAACATCATTGGACTACTTTCAAGACTATCCTTAAGTTTCTAAGAAGAACTAAGGATATGTTCCTGGTGTATGGAGGAGATGAGGAGCTTGTCATCATAGGGTATGTTGATGCTAGTTTTCAGACAGATCACAATTATTTGAAGTCACAATCAGGATACATTTTTTGTCTCAATAGAGGAGTTGTGAGCTGGAAGAGTTCAAAGCAGCTAGTTATCGCTAATTCTACAGTGGAGTCCGAATATATAGAATCTTATGATGCAGCCAAAGAAGTCATCTAGATTTGGAACTTTTTCCAGGAGCTTGATGTGGTTCCTAGCAGTAAAGATCCCATTATATTGTATTATGATAATACTACAATGGTGGCTCTTGCAAAATAGCCAAGGTCAAATCAACTGACAAAGAACATACTAAAAAAGTATCACCTATTGAGGGATTTATATAAAAGGGGTGAAGTTTCATTGAGCAAAGTGTCCATAGAAGAGAAAATGGCAGACCCCTTGACTAAAGGCCTATCTCAGCAGAAGCATGAATATCATGTGAGAGCTAGCGGACTGAATATTGTTAGCAGTTGGCTCTAGTGAAAGTGGGGGTATGTTGGAGTTGGTGAACTAGATACCAATTTCTTTTTACATTATGATAAACTTGTATTCATTGGATGAATATTAATAAACTCTTTATCACATCATTATTGATTGTTCTTCTGTGTGACATAGTATGTGATAATTTCCTAAGAATAATTGTCGCACTAAAAGGTCATAGCGGATCCCTGCTATGATGAGAACATAGAAGTACCATAACACTATTCTTTAATATATGTTCTATGGCCGGATGATATCATTTGAAGGGACACAAATGATATAGGATATCAGGGATGGGGACTCATGAAACTTTGAGGAACCTTCTCATGGTGTTCACCCTTGTTAATGTCTAGGAGGATATTATGAAAACAAGACCTTCTAGTTGGAAATCCACATTCATAAGTGTCATTGGATGATCCTATATGTGGATGTGTGTATTGTTACTTAGACTCTAAGATTATTATTAGTGGGTATTATGAATTGTGCACTTAGATGTATTGACGAAAACTATGATGAAAGATGTTTGCGAAAAGGTGGGATATGTTGGGTGTGTCATCAGTAATACTGCATTAATGAATAATGCGAGAAAGGATTTTTCACTTTTACAGAAGTAGATATCTTAGGCCCTTTTCTAAAAATGATATAGCCTAACTAAATTCATGGACATGGTGTTCTCTAGGAAAGTTCAATTCTAGGAAGTCAAAGAATGAGAAATCGAGCACATGGGTTGATGGTACTTGCATGCAACCCGCTAGGTTGGAGATATCGGGACAAAGGAATTATATTACATAGTAAGCATTCATATGAGGTCACATGTCGTTCTGACATCAACTTCTTTCTCTTGGGTGCCTTGACCCATTGCTAGACAGTAATCTTAAACTTTAGGAAAGCCCACCTAATGCTAATGAGAAAGAGGCCTAGAGGGTCACACACTAAGTGTAGCCAATATCTCAATTAAATAATTTATTTATTTAATAATTTGAATATATATTATTTCTGGTTGTGGTTTAATAATTATTCAAATATGCCTGATCAAATTTATTGCATCACTAGTTATTTGAGATAATATATTGTGGACAAAATATTTATTTATCGATGAATAATGTAGTTATATTTATTTAATAAATAAATAGTCATTATTCAAGGCCCGGTAAATATTAAAGAGGATTGGAGGACCAATTTACGGGTCTGGTGATAAATAATATTAAATAATATTTGGTTAAATAATATTTAAATATAATTTGCAATTTAATAACATGTCATGGAAATAATAGCATTACTATTATTATTTGACATGGGTTTTTCACATGGAATAATAAATTAAGTAACGACACATGTGTTAATTATTTATTATTACCTAGTGAATTAAATTAATTAAGCATGTGTCATGGAAATAATAACATTACTATTATTATTTGACATGGGGTTTTTACATGGAATAATAAATTAAGTAATGACGCATGTGCTAATTATTTATTATTACCTAGTGAATTAAATTCCTCATTATGTTATTATTCTCTATATAAGACAAGGGGTCATTCCACCGACTAACCAATAGTTGTGTGCACAACATCCTTGGAGAAAAGATATCAAGCCTATAGAACTCTTCCCTCTCCAAGAAGGATCTCAAGAATGAGAGATATCCTCCTCCACTGGATCGAGGAGAATGCTTTGGAAGCAATTCTCAAGGCGATCGAAGGTGGACATCACAAGTGCAAGGATCTTCCATGTTAGCACCCGGAGACTCCTTCAGCGATGCCCAGAGATACATGGAGCACGTGTGGATCACTACTAGAGGATTAATATCCTTGGATTATACATCGCAACAAAGTTTCACCTCATACCCATGGTTGGATGCATCAATGAAGAAAGAATCACCTTAGAGGTAATTATTTGATTTAATTAAATTGATTATAAATAAAATATATTGATCCTCTCTTCTTGGTTCTGAGTTCTGTCCTTTTTCTTTTATATTTGATTCAATTCTGTGGATACTGGTATTTATCGTCGTATTGATCCCTGATTAATCATCGATCATGACAATTTGCAAAGTTAGGTACATGTCCATCCTACGCTTCTGCTGCATCTGAAACCTACATGAGATACCTCTCAAGGATCTTGTTACACCTGAAACACCACCATCAATCAAACCTGTTAACCCAAACTCTCATAATAGCTAAAAAACATACTTTCTTAGACATAGGAATCAGTGAATTCCATCCTCTATGTCAATATACTATTCACTCTTGGTGGCACTGACTCACCCACACAGGTTTAATCAAATCGTAGTAGAATGTGTCTTGATTAGGAATCAGGTATTCCTTTTTTATTATGTCATAACATCATCACACATCACAAAACACACATAACATCAAAGTGGAAACAACATATCTCATAAAACACCAAGGTCCTAATAACACATCTCAAGGAAAATAACAATAAGGGAAAACTCAAAACAACTCTAGGTACTATGTTCGCATCTGCGTCTCACGCTCCCAAGTACTCTCCTTTAAAATATCACGCCTCTATAGAAACTGAAATAAGTTAATGGTTCATCCTTGAAGCACCTTCTCTTGATGGTCTTGGATCTCCACTGGATTCTCTATGAAGGTTGTGTCATTCTCAATATCCAACTCTCCCCAATCAATGACATGGGAGTCATCGTGAAGATATCGACAGAGTTGAGAGACATGGAAAACATCAGGATCCTTCCCAACTATGGTGGAAATTCCAACCAATATTCCACCTCATCAACTCTCTCCATCACCTCGAAAGGTCTAACAAATTAGGGAGAGATCTTACTCCCCTTCCTAAATCTATGATGCCCATGTTGAGGGGAAACCTTCAAGAACACATGGTCTCTAACCAAAAACTCTAGGGACCTACTCATATGATCATAATAAGACTTCTGTAAGTATTTTGATATTTTCATTCTCTATCAAAACAATTGAACCTTCTCTGTTGTGCTTTTCACCACCTCGGGACCAAGGAATGTTACCTCTCTAACCTCAGTCTAGAACAACAGAGAACAAAATGGTCATTCGTACAAAGCCTCAAATTGGGACATACCAATGGATGAGTGATAGCTATTATCATAAGAAAACTCAAACAAGGGCATGTGGTGTGCCCATTATCTTCCGAAGTCCAAGACACATGCCTGCAACATATCCTCCAATGTCTAGATAGTTCAATTTGTCTGTCCATCTGTCTGAGGGTGGAAAGCAGTGTTGAGACACAACTAAGTGCCAAAATAATGTTGCAATACCCTCCAAAATCATGAGGTAAAGCATGTATCTTGATCCAAGATAATGGTCCTTAGAACTCTATGTAGTCGTATTACTTCATCCACATACCTCTTGGTCAAAACATCCACTATTTCGGACTCTTTGATTGTTAGGAAGTGAACCGATTTCATCAACTGATCCACAATCACCCAGATAGCATCACAACCTCCCTAATATTTGGGTAACCCTATGATGAAATCCATCAAGATGTAATCCTATTTCCACTCAGGGACATCCAAGGGTTGCAATAAACCACCAGTAACATGATGTTATACCTTTTCCTGCTGGAAAACCAAGCACCTTACCACAAACTCTTCCACTTCTCACTTCATCCCGAGCCACCAAAAATGCAGCCTCAAGCCGTGATACATCTTATAAATTCCTAATTGTACCACTAAAGGTGATCTATGAAACTCACAAAGAACTCCCTTTCACATTACTACCAGAACAAATATTCATCCTTAAAACAAAATCTAGTTCTGGCTATCCTATGACCATCTCTCTAGAGCATCACCATGTCCAACACAATCACGCACCAACTCCACCTCTAAGTCTGCCCACTAAGACTCCACCTGCACATCAGGGGAGATTGGACTGTCATTTGAAAAAAATATCCTCTACTACCATCCACCCTTGAATTTAAGTGTAGGGATTCCAACTCATCCATCACTTTCCAAGCATCTACAAACTCCCAAAAAACATCATTCTATGACTTTATACTCAAAGTATCAACCATGAAATTCACCTTTACTGAGGTGTAGGAGATCTCAAAATCATAGTCCTAAAGAAACTACATCCACCTTCACTTCCATAGATTCATATCATGTTGAGAAAAGATATACCTTAAACTTTTGTGATCCGAGAATATCAAAAAGTGATCCCCAAAGAGGTAATGTCATCACAACTTCAGCATGAACACAACTGCCACTAGCTCTAGATCATGGGTGGCATAGTTACATTTGTGAGGGCATAACTACCTAGACCCATAAGAGATCTCTTCCTTCTACTACATCAAGATTCATCCCAAACCCATATGGGAAGCATCATAAAACACCTTAAACATTACCCCTTCCTCTAGAAACCAGAGAACTGGAGCACTGACCAATTTTCCCTTTAGGTAACTAAATGTTTCCTGGCACTGGTAAGTCCACACAAAATCTTGATCCTTCCTAGTTAAAGCTATCAATGGGGCTCCAACTTGAGATAATTCAGGCACAAACCTATGATGATAGCCTATGAGACCAAGGAAGCTACGAACTTCTGCCACATTCTTGGGTGATTCCAAAAAAAACTACTTAAACCTTCTTTAGGTCAACTACTACACCCTTATGAGACACTACATGTCTGAGTAAATGGACCTATCATGTCCAAAACTTACACATGTACAACTTCCCATATAGTTGGTAGTGTCGAATAACCTGCAAGAAATCTCAGAGATGCTTTACATGCTCTTCTTATAACTTTGAGTAGATCAATATATCATCGATGAATATGATGACTAACTAGTCTAGGAACTCACAAAACATGGAGTTCATGATCCCCATGAACATGGATGTTTCATTTGTAACACTTAATGACGTGACTATAAACTCGAAGTGCCCATACCTATATTTAAAGGCAGTCTTCAAGATATCACCCTCCTTCACCCTTAACTAGTGATATCCAAACTGTAGGTTAATCTTAGAAAACCAACTCACCCCTCTCAAATGGTTGAAAATATCATCGATCCTCAAAAGTGGGTAATGGTTCTTGATTTTCACCTGATTCAACCTCCAGTAGTTTATGAACAACCTCAAACTACCACCCTCTTTCTTGGTGAACAACACTGGAGTTCCCAACAGTGACACACTAGGTCAGATGAAGCATTTTTACATCAGATCATCAATCTGAATCCTGAAATCCCGCAACATTGAAGGTGTCATCCATTAAAGATTCATTGAAATTAGAGAAGCACTGGGCTACAAGTCTATCACAAACTCAACATCACATTAATGGGGTAATGCCACAACCTCCTTAGGGAAAACGTCCAAGAACTCCTTGATTACTAAGAACCTATACCATCCTAGAGTTCACTAGTTTAACCAAAAAATCATCCAGTAAGAAAAGAAGGTGATTCATATGTCAACTACCCACCTAAAAACTCTTCTCACCAATAAAAACCATGCATTGGACATCCATATCCGAATAAATTATTCTCCTCTAAAAGTATTCAATAATAGAACACACAAAATATAATAATTCAATGCCAAGGATAACATCATATGGTTGCATTTAAAGCAAAAAAAAGATACTTGTGGGACTGATATGACCCCATCATCAGTCTACACCCCCGAAACACATCAAACAAGTTGGTTTGGCCTCCAACTAACATAATAAACACCAAGGGTATGGGAATCCTCTCTACATATAGTCCCAAAGGACAAACTAGATTGGGTGCCATAAAGGAGTGTGAAGCTCCAGAATCAAACAAAGCACAAAAAAATCATAGATGATAAACTGATTGTTACTCTAATGGTCTCTGGACCATATGGTACTATTACCTCCACTGTATGCAACTAACCATTCCCAGATCCCTATCCTCTCTACTAAAGGCCTCCTCTACAAGCATGCTCGGTTCGAGGTCCCTAAGATCAAGGAACATCCTAATGTCATCTTTTACCTACCTCATCTTCCTTAGCTAGACCATAAGCCTACTGGCCCTACTATTAGAAAGGACACGTTGATAACTATTGTTGAGGCTGATGTTGAACTTATCTAACTCGACCAAACTAAGCTTAAGAAGTCACTGTAAATTGGTCCTGAAGATGATATTGAACCCCATAGAAGAAACACATCGTCCCCAAGACCACCAGAAAGGTTTGGAAACCAAGAGGTCGAAAGGGAATCTGCTAAGATCGGCTCTTGTCTGGTCGAAGCCTCAAAGGTTCTGGCACCTAAGACCTACAACTTACAACTCTAACCTTCAAGAAACCCTATTGGTTCCCCTCTCACAGTAATCCTCCTCACGATTGCATCTTCTCGATCACCTCTACCTTCTTCTGAACCTCTAAGTATGTTAGCAATTTAAAAGGTGTAACTATATATTGGATCGAAGGATGGAGTACCACCTCAAGATTCCTCACTCAGGACTCCTCATCTGGGATCTATGGAGAAGTGAAAAAGGTCCTTGAACTTAATCCCAAGATCTCATACAGACGTACTCCTCCCCTAAAGGGAGAGTAGCTACTACCTCTTCTTAGCTTTCATGGTCGATGAGAGGAACTTTGCCTGAAAATCCTTCAAGAATTCGACCCATGAAACATATGTCTCCCTCTGGTCACCAAGGTACAACATCCACTACTTACGCGCAACTCCTCACATCTGACTAACCACTAAAGGGACCTTGTACTCCATCAGGGCTCGGATCAAACCAAAAGCAAGCTCCAGATCCTCTATCCAACTCTCTATTTCAATATCAGAAAATATCCCCTCATACTTTTCCAAATCCTGTTGTTGAAAAGTGTACAACATCCTTTTCCAATAATCATCATCCTCAGTTGGATCAACCCTCTTTCGATCAACTGAGTCATCCTGTTGAACCTCCACCGCCTGAGCCATATGTAAATGATGACCAGGAGCCATAACTGAAAGAGAAACATGGATTTCCTAGGCCTAATAGTATAGTTTTTTCATTATGATATATTTTAATTAACTATAATCCATTTAATTAATTTTATACATTTTAAATTTCCCTAAACAACCCAATTCAAACAAGAACACAAGTAATCATTATGCATGTACCTCTCCTGTGTTTCTAACCTAAAAGTAGTCTCATATCACTTGATCATTCAATAAACTCAGATTCTGTGCACTAGATCATGGGGGCCTAAAATTCCATGTCCTAGTCAGTCTCCCTAACCTATTTCGTGCACCAAGATCAACTGTCATTGTTTCCATACCAACCCATGCAATCCTCACTGTGTCTGACTCCAAACTCCACCCTATCTCTCAACCATCAACTCTAATACCACTCGGTCATGATCCACTCCCATCAAAGATAAAATAATGAGGGAAGAGAGATAATCACCCCCAATTCATGCCTCCAGTAGGCCTCGAGTTGGCGGCTAGCACCAAGGGTGTACAAATCTCACAATATGGGAGGCATTACCCTTTATAAGGAAACAAGATTGAAAGTTAGGATAAATCAACCATAATCAAATCCATGACACACACACACATATATATATATATAAAACCAAAAAATATATCCCACAATGCATGTGTAAAGAAAACTGATATATATAAAAAGTCTCCAAAGTAAATACCCAAAAACAAAACTAGAGCAGTAACACAACAACTGTCCATGGGTATGGCTAGTAACACCCAGCATGGTCTATGTAATCCTCCTGAAAACCTAAAAACAATTTTTATATATGTAGGGTGAGAATACAGGTATACTTAGTAGGAAAACCAAAGTCTCTCATACATAAGTGGAAGGAGCATACTAATGCACCCATGCAAAAACAGCAGAACCAAATAGCAGTCAACTGGTAGACTAACCATAACCCCAACCTCACCAAGGATTGCTCGCCAAATAATGCATACAATTAATATAATATAATATAAATCACATCAATGATAGGGTGCCCTGCACCACTTTCCCACTGATTATCCACTCTCACACCCCAACGGAAAACCTCTTGCACTCCCACCTCTTTCGAATATATCACATCACATTCTGCCCACACATGTCTAGGACACACCTCACAACACATCTCGCCCATACACACCTAGGCCACACATCACATCACGTCACATCACATCCTGCCCACACACACCTGGGTAACACATCGCGTCTCATCCCGAAGACACCTGGGACCACACATCACTATTCACTTGAAGACATCTAGGTTATTATCACCTAGAAGAGTGAGTGGGGAAGAGTGGGTGGCCATCCATCCATCCTCCCATTAGAATGTTGGGAAAGACACTCCCTGTGTAACTATGTGGGTATTGGCACATAATTCTCTACATGGGTGGGGTAAGTATAGAAATCACAAGGAAAATGAAATGAATACATACATATATATGAAGCCACACAATCCCCACCTACAGGTTTACAAGAAGATCATGAACCAACTCACAAGGTCCCCCATGTTCGCTTCCAAGACTAAATGCACAACCCCACACAAGCAGAAAGAAATACATGGTTCATTTTTAGACATTAATTAATATTAAACCATTTTCTAGATTCTACATTACCAACTTGTTCCACTAAAACATTTACATATTTATTTTCTAAGCTCATTGTTATCACCATCCATACCAACCAGGCACCTAAAACAAAATAACACACAACAAGCAGCATATTGAAATATCTGGACAAACATATCCACCACCACCTTTCATCGCAACCCTTCTGATCAATCATATCATTCCCACTTTCCCCACACACATCATATCTCATAGCACAACACAACGCATTTTCAGATATATCAAAGAATCTCTTATTCAATTTCACTTTATTAATTTAGGGTGTTATCACACAATCCATTAGATCCTGGGGTATTTAATTCATTAACCGACTATATGTAATTATCCAATTATTTATGATGTTACCAAACAATTAGAAATATAGTGGTTTCAAATGAAAAGTCAGTATAGAAGAATTAAGCCACCAAAATACATGATCTTCATCATGTAATTACACTCATACAATCATAATATCAAATCAATAAAAAGATGTAAGATTATACTTCACATTCCCCTGCCACTTTAAATTCAATATAAATTGATTCATTATCTTTATTAATCTAGATAAAAATATATTCACAAGGGATAACAATTATATACCCATCCCACATGATATAAATAAAAATAAATGAAGGAAATACTACCTAGAAGGAAGAAGCCTTTTTCCAAACTTGCTGCACCAAAACAGGGGCACACATGGAGGAGGGAACTTCTTCAGGGGGACTCGACCCAACTAGAACACCTCATTCTAGGAATCCAAGGAAGAAGGATTTGGGACCTCCCGTGTCAAAAGAAGGAAGAATAAATGAATGAATTTAAGATCTCTGCCTTAGAAGGAATAGATATGAAACTAACCAGATTAGAATGGTTTAGTTGACTATTAAAGGGGATCATGTTAAAACCATGTGTTTTAAAAGTTTTAAAGGTATTGGGACTTTTTAGAAATTAAGGATAGGATTAAACTCATTTTAAATGGCTTTAAAACCTTTAATTAAGGAATTTAGACCCATTTTTCTTTATAAAATACGTCAAAATGACAATTCTATAATTTTTTTGGAAAATTAGAAAATTCTGGAAAAAATGGGAAAATGTTGAAATGAGTCACTATCAGGATGATTCACCATGAAATGAGTCACCAGCAGATGAGTGATTATCAAGATGAGTCACCACTAGGAGGAGTCCTTGTTAGATAAGTCATCACCAGGATGAGTCACTACCAGGATGAGTCACCGCGAGACGAGTCACCGCTAGACGAGTCACCACCAGACGAGTCAGCACCAGACGAGTCACCTCCAGACGAGTCACCGCCAGACGAGTCACTGCCAGATGATTCGCCACCATGATGATTTTCCACCAGATGAATCACCTCTATATGAGTCATCGCCAGATGAGTTACCATCAGATGAGTCACCGCCAGATGAGTTGTCGCCATGATGGGTCACCATTGGAAAACTGGAAATTTGGGAAACTGTTGAAATGAATCATTATTGGAATGACTCAAATGTCCCCAAAACACCCTAGACTACCTCCGTACACCTGAAACATCAGATTTTTTGCAAACAAGTTGGAAGGTTTGGGTTGTTACACTTAAAAATTGTAATAAACATACGACCAACTTCTAATATAATTATTTGGAGAATATAATCATTACCCAATGTATTGAATCGCTATCCAGAAGCACCCATAATTTAAGTTATAATGGTCTCGCCCAGTTCTATTCGAGTGCACCCATCATTTATAATGTCCAGGAACTAAATAATGAATAAATCACATAGAGAATTTATTTCATCATAACTCATTGAAACAACCTTTATTCATTTCAGAGCATGATTAACATGTGGAAAGGAAATGGGTTACACAAAAATCTCTTTGAAACATGGTTAACTCATGGAAAATAAATGGGTTCATCTAACATCTTCTTCTGAGAACCTAAGTCATTTGACACCTACCTTCTACTTCCAAAACAATCCCTAAGTGTTTGATGTCATAGTCTTCTAGTTCACTTGCCTTCCAAAATTTCAGTAGTTTTCCACCAAGATCCAAATGACACCTAATGAACAGAACACACTACATGACACCAATGACCAAGAAGACTTTTGATAATCCTACAACACTTTTGATACCGTTGCCATATTCTGATGAAATTATTTTGGATTCTTAATAGACCACCTAACCCAAGAAACCCTAGCAGTATTTTTCCAATATCTAACTATAACCAAAAATGGAACACACCTCATGACTCTTATTGGTCAATTGTACTTTTTATATGCCAGAGACACTTATGGTACCACCATTTTCTTTTGGTAATGTCCTTAGAGTCCTTGAAAAAATGATCCACCTAATGTCTGCATCTATGTTCTATAATTAAACATTTCACCAACCTTTGATACCATGTGTTGCGGATTGGGACCTAAAGAAACAAGCTTGGAACTTGCTCTAGAAGATCCTAAACGACTTTGGTGTCCTGAACTGGGAAGTCTAGAAACTCCATCCATCGCACCGAGTTGTCCTTGCATCTGGTTTTGGTCCTCCAAAGTTCTTTATTTCGAATAATGAATAAGTGAACAATAAGAAAATATGTATGCAGACACAAAGTACAAAACAATGCACAACAAGATTATGAGGTTTGTACTTTTATCCAACATCCATGAGAGAATGACAGCATCACTTTCATTTAATACAGATAAACATCTAGGTTACAAAAATTACTATCTTCTGAAACTCTACCTAGATCACTAGAAGATGTTCCACCAGTATAGTGTGGTCTCACATCTTCTAGCTCCCACCTTCTGGTCTCTACCCTTACGGGTCTAGACCTCTACCTTTGGATTTGGTGCCTTCAGCTCTTTATGTGTGCCCAGGTTGGTTTCTCCGAAAGGGAAACTGTAACAACCCAATGTTTTTAAATGGAAATTCCCTTCTCATAAGTATGTCATAAAATCCAATGAAAACACAACATAATGAACTACTAAGTGCTAAGTGACCTTTAAACATAGGTTTGTCACTTCTGTGTTTGGAATTTCAAAAATCTGACATACACAGCTGTGACCAGTAAGTTATTTAGAGTCTGATAAGAAAAACTTAATTTTTGGTGAATATTAACCTACCCTTATGAATAGTTATATACCCTAATGAATAGTAACCTTACCTATTATGGTATTAAAATAATATTCAAGTGAAATTATGATGTACCTGTATTTTAAAATAAGTAAATGAATGTTTTAAAACTGGGTTTTAATAATAAATTATGATTTTAATTAAATATTAAATTAATCATATTTAGAAAATTATTTTTGAAAAATTCACTTCATTTTTGGATTCTACATGTCAAAAAATGGTTAGGGTGAATTTTTGGTATTTTTCTGAAATGCTGGAATTTTTTATGAATAGTAAAATCTGATAATTCACAATAAATGCTAAATAATAGATTAATTGAGTCATTGATGATGATCTGTTGATGTAGGTCCAATTGGTTCAAAGTCACATGCATTTATTACTATTCTTGGTCATGAAATACTTAATATTCCTTGTATTGTGAAGAAATAATAAACTAGTGATTAAAAAATTATGAAAACCCTCCTCCCCTCCACTATAAATACCACCCATTCTTACCTCTTCTCTTCACTCCTCTCAAGCCTTGTGTCTTGCCAATATTTTGCCCAAATCTCTCCCCAAGCTCCTCCATCATGTCCAAAATACCTAGACTCTTCAAAATATCAAAACCTCTCCCCTTAAGAGTTTCTCAAAGGAGGAAGTTTCAAGAGGTAAATTCATCTTTCCAATTCCTTCTTTTCTTTTATGTTCTTTTCTTTTTGTTTCTTTACTCACCTCACATCACCCAAATAGTATGATAACTCTAGTAACATAAATGTACTGGAATTTTTTTATGCTAATGGGATATTTCATTATCTTCTCTCCTTTTCCCACCTTTTATTTGAAAGTAATTAAAGCACCATTTGAGATGTGTTAATTTAGCACATTCAAGGACAATAGTTTATCAATTTCTATTATCATCTTTAAATATGGTCATGAAACCAGTTTTTTTATAGTTTAACTAGATTATATATATGTAATATATCCTATTTTGATTCTGTAATCTTTTTTTACAAATGGTATTAAGTTATAAATTAAAACATGTTCTTTGTAATCAAACCCACCAATTAACAAAAACGGTTGTCACTTTGGTTTTATATAATAGTTCGACTTCACTCTAAGTAACCAAATTAAACTTAAAATCGTGTAATCTCCTGGATGTTCACTAATATAATATAACTTCAATTATGTACATCCACTTTCATCTTACATGTTTATCCAAACATAAATATAAGTGAACCAGTCATTAAAATCAAGTAAACAAACGAGCCCAAACAATGAAATTGAACCTCATAACCAATAAAAACGGTTATGAATAAACTTAAAATTATTATACTAAACCAATTAAATATATAAGTTGTTCTGGAATTATTAATTAATAAACCTAATTTTTTTATTCAGTTCTTTAATAATAAGTGGAGAACACCAACGGATTTAAGGTAAGGGATCCTCCTCATTTCACTTTTATTTCAAGATTGTCCTCTATGTTATTCCATTTCATGTGTGATCCCTAATGATGGGGTATTATTTTTCACCTTCCCCATACTTCCCTAATGATTTATAAGTTATTAGAAACCCCATTATCTCTCAACAAATCCTTTTTAGGTACACCCGATACCATGCCAATAATCCATAATGAATTCTACCCGAGCCTCCTTTACTCCTTCGGGTTTCTCTATCTTTCTTTTTACCCAAATGAAGTTGTCTTTTCTTTTTATGTAAAACTTATACATACTGTTTATATTCCCCAAACTCATTTTCCATGATCCATCCCTCATTCTATTTGGGTTATATACATGTTTTTTTGTGATTCCCACCTCGATACCCCCCAATAACAATCATGTTTTAAGGGAACTTCCCGAATTCTTACCCGATTTCAAGTACACTCTATCTTCTGTTTTAAGCCACCATTGTCTTTATAAAATCGGTATTTTTATTATGAAAACCTTCTTGGTTCAATTCTGGTTTTATATAAAAGATGGTTCCCTTTTCTATTTTAAAAATCTCTATAGTATTTTCCTTAAAACCGCACAAAATGTTTTAATGCTAAAATTTCCCAAATACATTTCTTACAAGTTGTCACTAATTTTTGACATCACATACCATGATATATGCCTATTTAATGTCCATGTATAATTCCTTTCTTTCATTTACACTTTCATGATACGCCCATTGGTTATGATTTATGTCATGGTTGTGGTACCTAATTCTTTCCATGGGTACCCTTATGTTTATGTATGGTTTATTATGTATTATTATTGGTGTGGAAAGATTATTTATGTGGAAATAATATTCATTTAAATATTGAGATGGGTGATCCCATATAGTGCTCCAATTCATTGGTTAAAGCTAAGTCTCATGTGATGCGATGTGAAATGGGATTGGCGGTTAGCCTTGACCCGCACTAAAATGGGAAACATGATTGGTGGTTAGCCTTGACCCATACTAAACAAATGTCTTATGATTCTGCCACATATATATGATTCCATTTTTATATGATCCCTTTCTTATATGATATTATTTCATATGTTCCATGCTTTTTTATTATTATGTCATGCCTCCTAACTCATGTGCTTAAGATGTATCCTTATGTTCATTCCCTTACTGGGCTTTTTAGCTCATCCATTTGTTCATGTGTTCCCTAGGGTACCCTATACAGATGTAAGGGATCAAAGGAAGTTAGGAGCTCTTTATGGAGATTAAATAAAGAAATGTTTGTTTGGCCCCATGTTTTATGTTTTATGTACCTAGTCTTCCAAGACACTAGACTTAACGATCCTTGGCTTGTACTCTGATGTATAATTATGATTAAAATCATGTAATGCTATATATAAAAGTCTTGGGTCACTATATAAACCACCTCCACCTTTGTCAATCCTTATTAGCGCTCATCACTCCTACTCAAAAAGTGTCACTACATCCATTTACATAGACCTCAAGTCCATATCTCCAAGTAATGTAATCAATGTTAATTTTTTTCATCCATTAATATTGAGATTTAACTCTCCATTAATATTGAGAGAAAACTCCTCTATTGGTGTTGAGAAAATAATTTCCATTAATAATTTTTTCTATCTCCAATAAATGGGATCGACCCAAATCAATTTTGACTTGAGAATTGTTCTTGAAGGTTAATTTCAATGATATCACATTCGAAGACTATTCTAATGCTCACACTAACGTCGAAATCGGTCCAACTTCTATTAAACATTCTTCTGTAGTGCCTGCATAGTTCTCTACTCCATGTCGCTTCAATCATCCAGGCTCCTACTGATGTAGTTCTTCCTTAGTCTTCTGGAACTATGATATGATAATTCCACTAACTATGTGAAACTCATCTGAATTCCTTCATGGAAAATTTCTCCAAAGTAATCAGGAACAAATTAAAATCCTCTAATTTTTTTGAAACTCCCAATGACAAGTTGTGTCATGCACCATGTCCATGGCCTCACTCTATTGGCTTGTGTGCATTTCTGAAGTCTCTACTACTGATATTCTTCACCACCTAAGAGATTTCTCATACACCAAAATCCAATGATACCATATAGTAACCACAGCTTCCAGAAAGTCTAATGCCATCGGTATAATGAACTCCTATTAAAACATCCTTTAGTGAAACCATGACAACAAGGTCCTTTGCTCCCACTACTTCCAGACTGATTTCCAACTCTTTGAGAGACCATCTTTATCATAAAATATCCTTTTGTTTTTTCACTAATCCTTCTAAAGAACATTTTCATAGAGTCGAAAATTAGAATCTCCCTTCTCCACCTACAATATCATGCATAACATGGGTACCATCCGAATCTTCCATCGACTTGAACTGACAATTGTCGACTTCATCTAACATCTCCTTCTGATAACCTGAGTCATCTGACACATGACTTCAAATTCTAAAACAATCCATGAGTGATTTTTGTCATGGTATTCCAGTTTTCTTGCCTTTTAAATTTTATTAGTCTTTCACCAAGCTCTAAATATCACCCAATGAATGAAACATGTCATATGACACCTATAGCCAAGATGACTTTCAATATTCCTGAAACACCATAGATACCATCGCCATTTTCCGGTGACATTCTTCCAAACACTTCATAGACCACCTAACATGAGAAGTCCCAATAGTATTTCACTAAACTTTGATTATAACCAACAACGGAACATGCATCATGACTCCTGATGGTAAATCGGACTTTTAATATCCTAGAGACACTTCTGTTGTCATAGTTTTCATTCTATAATATCCTTCAAGTCATTGATAAACTACTCCACCTAATGTTTTCAATTGTGTTTTACAATTGAACACTTCACCAAACTTTGATATCACGTGTTGGGGATTGAGACCCGTAGCAACAAGCATGAAACTTACTTTGGGAGATCCCCTATAATGGATCATATTTTCCCAATTTTATTTTTTAAAAATTTATAGGAAAATTCTAAGACCAGGCACTGAGACGACGTGCGATTCGGATGACCGGTGTTCCTAGAATGATTCGACAAAAAATATCAAGTTTTTAATATCACGTGTGAGTGGTTTTCTTGAAAAAGTATAATAACTCTTAAATGGGTGTCCAGATCATAAATCTGAGGGTAACTTTGCATTCAGGATGGCAGGTTTACCCTAGGCGCGACTTAACTTTAGTTAGCATAGGTATCGAGTGATAAAACCTGAAAAGGACGTAACAGTAAATAAAATTATTTTATAAAATTATTTTATTTTAAAATATTAATAACCCATGAATGGTGACTCAGATTGGAAATCTAAGACCACTGTTTAGTTTATAATGTGGCGTTTTACTTAGGCAGGGCCTAACATCAACCAACGCGGGTTGACTGTGAAAGTTAATTTTTGGGAATTTTAAAGAAGAATGAAATAAACTTAAAGAAGTTTATTTTATTTATTTTAAACATTTTTTATCATGGAGACACTGATATGGGGCATCCCATTCTCTTTCATGAATGAAACAGTGTGGTGATACTGCAACACTGCAATAGTAATGCTGAAACATGTCTTTGTTCTTTAACCGTTGGCAAGGATATGGGATTAGATTAATGATCCTTCCCTGTGAGCACTGGAGAAGATCCTTAGTGATTTTCTATCATTGGAGAATTATGGACGACGATGAGAAAACAGATCGTGAAGACTCTTGATGGATCACCAATGACGATCAAACCCCAATGTCGATTGATCCAAACTCCAGGTAGGGGGTTTATTTATTGATGGTTTTTATTTCCACCCATTCTTGATATTCTACAACAAACATGGACCAATCCACAAACAGATTGACCCTAAGATAGTTCATTGTTTTGGGGTGATTTTTACCAATTTGCTGGGTTATGGGAGATTAATATTGTATTTTTTGTTGGTTTACATTTACCGTTCTAACAGTAACGAACCATGGTCGCCATGAACAATGATCAAGGTTCGTTCCTCCTTATTGGTTTATGCTTTTCTCCTTATGTTCCTCATTTATCACGGGCATTCTTTGTTTGGATTACGACTTGACAATTCATGATTGATCGATCATTTCACACCCGATTATTGGCGCAATGATCTGATATTGCAGGTCTGGGATTGACACAACATGATGGAGGTGCAACGACGACGGTGTCAAATGGATCAAAGTAGTGCAGAAGATATCCCTGTTTGAATAACCTTACATCGGGATGGATTGTGGCATGGATAAAAGATCATGGAAGTGAATGTGGTATCTCTAGAATCATAGACCAGCTTTTGGATAAAAAAACAGGGCACCAGAGGAAACTTAGTGGTCCACAAAGTAGAGGTTGTCAGCGGTCGGCACCGACAACGGTGACGGGGCGCGGTCTGGGACCGTGCTGGTGGAGGATCCCATAGAGGCCAGTGGTGGGTGGTGACCAGGGTTTCTAATAGGGTGGGTGGTGACCAGGTCCACCGACAAGGCGACTAGTGGTGGCCGCAACCGAGACGCAGCGGGAGGTCGTGTCACACGGCCAAAAACTGCGGTCCAGTAAGACCACGACAGAACCCTGATACAGCTGACCGCATTGAACAGGTGGGGATGTGGTGGTGGCCACATCTGGGTGGATAGAATCAGCCCACTCGAGTGGTCCGAGATGGAGCCAGTAGGCCGGACCAGTAGCGGGTTGGGTCAGGTCAGTCCAACTGGGTCAGACCGAACCCAGACCCCACCAACCCCTTTTTACTTAAATGGTCATAACTTGAAAAATGTAAGTATATTTGATGATCTATTTGAGGCATTGGGACCCTCGTGATGAGGAGGTCCTTTTGGGATACTATAAGTGGTCTTTAGTGGAGGTTTTCATATGACCTTTTGGCTTGAGGAGTAGGAGC
Source organism: Viscum album (assembly GCA_963277665.1). Classification (NCBI taxonomy): domain Eukaryota; kingdom Viridiplantae; phylum Streptophyta; class Magnoliopsida; order Santalales; family Viscaceae; genus Viscum; species Viscum album. The sequence goes on along the minus strand of OY728151.1, from coordinate 391,240,736 downwards.
TCCTGGAACAAGTGTGCTAAGTACGGAATCCTGTGACTGGATGTGGAAAAGATGCAGAGCTAGTCTCCTACAAAGATGAAAATTTAGTCTCCTATGAGGTAATGAGGTTGATATCATGTGAGGGCATAGAGTAGGTCTCCTAAAAAGACGTGGAGTTGGTCTCATACGAGGGTGCAGAGTTGGTCTCCTATGAGGGCGCAAAGTTGGTCTCCTACGAGGGTGCGAAGTTGGTCTCCTGCAAGGGCACAGAGTAGGTCTCCTGCGAAGATGCAGAGTAGGTCTTTGGTGAAGATGCAGAGTGAGTATCCTGTATAGATTTTATATCTCATCAGATTTGAATATTCCTTGAAAAGAATCATGTGACTAAGGATTGGTTGTGATATCGAGACTCCTTATCTTAGTGAGACTAGATGTCTCAGGGAATTTCATGACATATCAAGTCCAAATATTCTCTTGAATACTTTTGGTATACCTATTCTATGTGCTTACTTTCAGATAGATTTAGGAGTGAGATCTCCCAAAATCGAGCATGCTACAAGCGAAACCATATGGCTGGAAGTGGATGAGACCTTGAGCCTTGGAATCCTTTACGAGTATACCTGGGTGCTCTTATTATATGTGTTGTTGACATATACTTGTGTGATCTGACTCTAGTGACTCTCTTGATTGTACTTATTAGAAGCTACACTTTGTGTACCTATTTGGTAGTTTTCCTTATGTCTTACTTTGTGGTTTACCTTTGTGGTTTGGGGTCCCTACTGAGTATTGTTTTACTTACTCCTACATGGGCTTCACCTGCACGTGTTGTGTCTTGTGCAGATGATTGACAGCTTTGACAGAGTCCTTAGTGGTCTAGAGATAGGTGGTGCTTCAGGGTGACCTGATGTATGTAGTATTCTTCAGCGATATTCAGACAACTTACAGTACCTACCCTTCAGGTAGGGTTTTTTGCGGATGAGGTCTAGGAGCTTGTACTTTTCTGTTTCAGTCGGGCTTGTATTATGACTCGTTTACTTTTTAATTTTGTATTGTTACTTTCATTGTTTGTCTTATTGGGATGCATATATTTTTACTTTATAATGTTTTGTACCTATATGGTCCATTCCTTTGCTGAAATATGGTGTTTAAGGTGTTCGGGGAGTTCAAGGTGACTTATCCCCAACACTTTTCCAAATTTTCAGTTCTGTGAACAGTGTTTCCAGTTTTGTGAATAGTTCTACCAGTGAGTCATTTTGAACTATCAGTGTCAGCATTTCATTTTGAATTGTTAGTGTTGGTGTGTCATTTTGAACTGTCGATGTCGGCGTGTGATTTTGAATTTTTGGTGTCAGTGTGTCATTTTGAATTTTCAATTCTGGTGTGTCATTTGAACTGTCGGTGTCTTCCTGTCATTTTGAACTCTCGATGTTGGCATGTCATTTTGAAATGTTGGTGTCAATGTGTCATTTTGAACTGTCAGTGTCGGTGCGTCATTTTGAATTGTCGGTGTCGGTGTGTCATTTTGAACTCTCGATATTGGCGTGTCATTAAGAACTGTTGGTGTTGGTGTGCCATTTTGAATTTTCGGTGTTGGCGTGTCATTTTGAACTATCAGTGTCAGCATGTCATTTTAAACTGTCAGTGTCGGCATATAATTTTGAACTGTCGGTGTTGACGTGTCACTTGAACTGTTGGTGTCAGCGTTTCATTTAAATTGTCGGTGTTGGCATGTCATTTTGAACTATCAATGTTGTCATGTCATTTTGAACTATCGGCATATCATTTTGAACTGTCGGTGTTGGAATTTCATTTTGAAATGTCAGTGTCAATATTTCATTTTCAACTATCGGTGTCGGCATGTCATTTGAAGTGTCGGTGACGGCGTGTCATTTTGAATTTTCGGTGTCGGAATGCATTTTGAACTGTCAGTGTCGGCATGTCATTTTGAACTTTCGGTGTTAGCATGTCATTTTGAACTGTCGGTGTCAGTGTGTCATTTGAACTATCAGTGTCATCATCATTTTGAAATGTCAGTGTCGGTGTGTCATTTTGAACTATCGGTGTTGGCATGTCATTTTGAACTGTCAGTGTTGGCATGTCATTTTGAACTTTTGGTGTCACTGTGTCATTTTGAACTATCGGTGTAACATTTGTGAACAGTGTTTCCAACTTCCTACCGTTTCTCCCATTTAATGTTTTCTTTGATGTAAAACGTTTTCAAAGTCTTGTCTTAAGGTATTTAAGGCCTATTCAAATCCCATAACTCCTATCTTAATTTTCCTAAGGGTCGTGGTGCCTTTACTCATTCAAACTGCGTAGTATTGATGAAATCTGCCTTTAATGGAAAATCTAAAACTGTATCTAAATTGTTGCTTTGTTTAGATTATCAAAAGGCTGAGATATATTACACCTTGTTCTTTCTTCTCCTTTCTCTCAGTGTGAGGATACACAAGACTTTCTTCCCATAGTAGTGGTGTGATCGAACCTTAATCCTTGGATCATTTCCCCTTGAATTTTCTTCCTACTGCATGTGCACCCCCTATTTTGATGTAAGTAACAAGTGTCGATCCATCATCAATAGAAGGTATGATTTGCCTCCATTCTTGTTTTTTCTTCAATAATTCGTCTCTTGTTTCTCCTTTCCATGTTATGGCATGTGATATCCATGTTTCTAATGGAGTTTTCTTGGGTTTTGGTTGGTGCGGTCGTGTCGCGGCATCCTCAGGTGGATGCAGTTGTCGCGGGGAGAAGTGATTGAGATCCATTGTGTTGGACTATTTGTAAAGAACGTCAAGAACCTTTTGAGGTAGGGAATTTGTGTCTTCTCTATTATTTTACATGAAACTATAGATTTAGCATGTTTTATCCCACTCAATCACAATGGAATTGACATAATAAATATTTTAACCAGATAAATAAATTAGTATCAATCATATGTTATTACCTCTTATTTTTTCTAGATAGTGTGATATCTATGCTTGATTTTTTTTAGCATGTCATTCTTAATGGAAATTGGTAAAGAATGGGATTAATTGTAAATTATTTGGCCAAAGATAAAGAGGCATGTAAATGAATCTGGTTGTTTCTATTGTAAATTGGTGATAATCAAATTGATGTAGTAAGCATATTTAATTAATTTTTGATAGCTATGGTAGCTTTTTGTTTAGGTTTCCCATAGTTGGAACCTACTAATAATGAATTTACTAATTCAAGATAGATTAAAGAGTCATTTGTTTGATAAAAGATAATTCCTTATAGGGTTATGAGTTACCCTCTCTCTTGTAAGGTCGAGTGTCTTCTACTTTGGATCCATGAGATCTTATTGTGTGTGAAGGCAGAATGCCTTGTTTAGGGCCAAGATCCCAGTTTCTTTCTTATTTCCTGCTACTTATGAAGTGTTATGAGCCAAAATGGATGTTGTGATATGTGGGGGTAGGGAGGCCCAGTGGTTTTGGCAGTAGTTGACGCCTAGAGTGGCGAGGTGCATCGGTTTATGCATGTGGGTGTTGGGGAGGACACCGAAGATGTTGAAACGGGTTGGATGTGAATATTGGGTGCTTTTTGAATCTTTTTGGTTGTTTATCTACTTTAATTTCTACACTACTTAAGGTAGATGGTCTTACTTACTCTCCTTCCAAAATAAGTTAAGATGTGTGAGGTATGTCATGTGATTTATGTTTTTAGCTTCTTAAGGATGGATGGGTCTACGCTCTTGTTATAGGTGGAAAAGACTTGATGGGTAGTTCACCTACTCACTGTGTTGATCCCCTTGTGTTTGGTATCTTATAATGTTTTTCTAGAATTCCTGGGAATATTGGAAAGTAATAATGTTATTAATAAATGATTGAATAAATGATGTTAACCCATGGGGTTAGAGCTTGCTGGGATGAAATATCGAGGTAATATTTTTGAGAAGCTGTGGAATTAGTTTGGTTATGCATGGAGGGCATGAAACTTTGGTGTGATTCTAATAAAATGTAATATGGAATTAATAATGGTTAATTAGTGGTTAAAGAATTAATTAACATAAAGTGAAATTGATAAAAAGGGATGAGTAACTTAATATAGCTCTTTAAATGGTTATATTCTTATAGGATATCTAGTCTTAGCAGTGGTAACTGGGAGTCTGAGAGATGTTAGTTGTAGTTGAGTCTAAGACTAGGTTTTCCCATAGTGTGATTTTGATATGTATTATATTCTATACATTTTGTGTTTCTATATGCTACTTTACCATGTCGGTTATGGAAACTGACACCCCGGGGATTCTAAGTCATAGGGGGTGTTTTCCCCAACATTCTGGTAGGAGGATGAATGGATGACTACCCCCTTTGGCCCTGCTCTCTTCTATTTTTAGTTACTTATGTTAGTAGGCGCAGTGGTTAGTGTTTCCCATATATGTGTGTAGAAGGTTATAATGGCTTGTGGTTATTCACACACATATATTCTGGATATAGTTTCCTATGGACTACTATAGGTGTAACGTGTATAGGTTGTGATGGCTTAAGGATCCTTACTCGGTGTATGGGCTGTAATGGCTTAAGGTATAATGCCTGATGTATGATATACATTATGTGAGCTTTGGTGGATTCCAGAAACTACTTGGTTACTTTGGTTATGTGGATGTAGTGGTTGTGTTTCATGAGGTTCATGTTGTGGTGTCACACCCAAGTGTCTTCGGGCAAGCCTTTTTGGAGAGAGATTCTTAGGACGTGCGATGTTGGGACAAAGCGACAAACTAGTGGGGAAGTGGTAGCATGTTACCCTTCATATTATTTATTATATTATATACTCTTGTATGCGATACTTGGTGAGAGTATCCATAGTGAGGCTGGGAACATAGTATACCTTTTTAGGAGACGAGTTAGTTTTACTTGTTGTTTACTGTGCTTTAGCATGCTTTCTTTACTTTTTCACGAGAGTCTACGGGGAGGATCCTACTAAGTATATTGTTATACTCACCCTATGTATATATAAACTATTTTTTAGGTCACTTGGAGCAGGTTGGAGATCAAGATGGTTACTACTAGCTTGGGGTTGTAGGAGTTGTTCGGGCTTCATGGTTGTTGTTGTTTTACTTTCTTTTGGTACTTTAAATTTTTCCTTCCAGTTGTAGTAATTCTTGTATGAAATTACATATGTGTACTTGGGATTTCTTATATATTGCGGTCTGAGTTGGAGTTGGTTGGTGTTTGTCTTATCTCTCTCTTTCACATGTGTTCTCTTATAGGGAAATGCCTCCCATTTGTGTGTTCACTATACCCTCGGTGCTAGTCGCTAACCCGAGGCCTACTAGAGGTGGGACTCGTGGGTCACTATCTCCCTTATCACATTGTCATCCTAGGAGAGGTACACTTTGTGGGGAGGGGGTCATGATAGAGTGGTATCAAAGGTTTGGTTGAGGGATATGATAAAGTTTGGAGTTAGTAATGGGTGAGGTTGCATGGGTTGGTAGGGAAACAGTGTCAGTCAAGTTTAACAAGTGCTTTAAACACTGGAGACTAGTTGAGACATAGGTATTTAGGGCCCCTTATAGTCTGACGCACAAAACTTTAAGTTTATTGTATCTACTAAATGTGGTGATACTTATTGTAGGTTAGAGACCTATGAAAGGATCATGCATCATTCTTTTTTGTGCCTATGTTTGAATGGATATATATTGTGATAGTTTAACCTAAAATGAATAAAAGAAAACAATTAATTAATTAATGTTGAGTCTTCTATATTCTAGGGTTAGGATCTCTAATTGTTATTTTGTAGGTATGGTTCTAGGTTGATGTCCTCATTAGGTTCATGCAGAATATGTTCAGCAGGTTGTGTCATCTGATCTCCATAGAGTATAGGCTGACGACGATGACACTTAGAGGAGGACACTCTGAGAGCACTATAGTTTGAAGAAGTACGGGGGCTCCATTTTAGATGCAGTCACAGAATACTGGTTAGAAGAGGTTGAGATAACATTCAGTTTGATCCGTGCTCAGAAGGAGCACTGGGTATTGTTGGTTGTAATGATGTTGTGTGGGGCAGTGAGGCAGTGGTGGTTCTTGTTCCCTAGGGATCATGAGGAGTCGACAATATCATGGGAGGAGTTCTGAGACAAGTTCAAAGTTGAGTTTCTTTCTTCGACTGCGAAGGCGTCTAGTCACTAGGAGATGCTCACCCTTCAATAGGGGAGATCTAGTGTGTGAGAGTTTGCAATCCATTTTAGGAACCTTTTACGATATGCTTCAGACCTGTTTCTAGATGAGGAGGCAAGGGTGAGGCATTTTGAGGAGGCTTTGCATCCAGATATCCAGTGTCAGGCCACCCCATTTATGTTGAAGACATATCTTGAGGTGCTGGCGAGGGCAGAGTTCATCAAGAGGATGTTTTCCAGAATTGGATCTTTATGTGAGGGTAGTTGTTAGAATTCCTCATGAAGTAGAGTTGTGGTCTGGGGTTCTCAGTTTTCAGGGCAGAAGAGTTTTCATTCATCTAGGGGTAGGTCCCAGCCCTCAGCATCTCATTTCTTTGGGGGCGATGACTCTCTGGCCTATACCAAGGGATCAGACACTTGTTTTTCTTATCGAGGTCGAGGTCATCAGTAGTGAGAGAGCCCGACCTTTCATAGCAGTCAGCGTTCACCAGGTGTTCCACTCCAGATTCCTCTGTTGAGGCAATCCTAACTGAGGTAGCAACAACAGGTTTCACCAGCTTTGGATCAGTAGATATTAGATAGGAAAGGAAAAGGAAATCCCTAGGATGATCCCCGTCCTCAGAGAGTAGAGTGTGTCCATGGTGGTGGTCGTCATCAGGGCCAGAGAGGTCATGAAGCGGGTCATGGTTAGTTTCATGCTTTAGTGTTGTCAACTTCAGGTGAGCCAGACATCATTCGAGGTACCCTTTGCTTGTTTTCTATATGGGTCTATGCCTTGTTTAACTCAGGATAAACACACTCCTTCATACCACCTACCCTTTTCCATGCTTTGCGACTCGATGTAGAGAGGCTTCCAGTTCCCTTGGCATTGACTATGCTAGTTGGAGGTCGAGATGGCTTGTTTAAAGTATGTAGCGACTATGAGCTAGTGTTGGGGAAGCAACGCTCTTAAAGAGATTTCCTATATTTATGGATACAACCATATGATTTCATCATTGGCATGGATTGGTTGTATTCGGTGCAGGCTATAATAGATTGCTTCTGGAGGTATGTGGTGTTCTTTGATGCTGGTGGAGAACCAGTAGTGTTTTTTGGCGAGCGAGACCCTTGGATGGGTCAGATGCATGTTCCTTCTTTTTCATCCTTGATGGTTGAGCTGATATTTAGTTCATTAGAGGTTCAGTAGTCAGTGTTTCCTAGGTTCATGGAAGAATACTCTAATGTATTTCTAGAAAAGGTTGTAGCATTACCCCCTCGATGAGAGATCGAGTTTGGGATCGAGCTACAGTCAGGATAATCTCCTATCTCTATGTATCCGTATAGGATATACCCTTATGATTTGAGATACTTATACAGCTTTATGGTCTATTACAGTACAGTTTTGTCCAACTGAGTGTGTCACCGTGGGGTGCACCAGTTTTGTTCGTGAAGAAGGATGACAGCATTTTTCGGTTGTGTATCGATTATCGTTACTTGAAAAAAGTGACAGTGAAGAATTTCTATCCTATTACATGGACTGATGATTTATTTGATTAACTAAAGGGTGCAAGTTGGTTCTCAAAGATCAACTTACGGTCAGGACATCATCATATGTGTGTGAAGGATGAGGAAATCCTAAAGACTGCTTTTCATTATCGTCATGGGCATTACAAGTTTGTTGTAATGTTGTTCAGTGTGATGAATGCTCTAATTGTGTTCATGGGGTTAATGAATGTTTTGTTTCATGAGTTATCATATAAGTTCATGGTGGTTTTCATTGACGACATCCTTGTGTACTCTGTGTTTTAGTAAGAGAATACAAAGCATCTGCATGCCATTTTGGGAGTTCTTCGTAGATAGCAGCTATTTGGGAAGTTGTCGAAGTGTGATTTTTGGGCTTGAGAAGTCTATTTCTTGGGGCATGTTGTATCCCAGTAGGGAGTAGCTGTGGATCTGTCGAAGATAGAAGCAATCGTGTCTTGGGAATCCCCCAAGATAGTGGCAAAGGTAAAAAGTTTCCTTGGTCTCACAGGCTATTACAAGAGGTTCATAGCCGATTTCTCTAGAGTTGTGACTCCTCTGATAGTGTTGACTAAGAAGGATCAGGCATTCGTATGGACCGATCAGTGTAAGGTATCTTTTTAGTATCTAAATGAGAATTTGGTTAGTGCTTTGGTTCTTTGTCTCCTAGTAGAGGGAGTTCAATTTAATGTTTTTTGTGATGCTTCACATCTGGGGTTAGGATGCATTCTGATGTAGTAGATATCAGTTGTTTCTTATGGGTCTCGATATTTGCATCCCTATGAACGTAACTATTCCACCCATGATCTTGAGTTGGTAGTAGTGGTTTTTTCTCTAAAGTTGTGGATACATTACTTCATTGGTGAATGCTTTGTGGTTTTCACTAATCATAAGATCCTAAGGTATGTTTTCTCCCAGCATGACTTGAACTTGTGGCAGTATCAGTGGATGGAGTTCTAATAGTATTATGACTTTAAAATATCATATACACTTGGTAAGGGGAATTTTGTAGTCAATACGCTCAGAAGTAAGTCACGTAGTGATGTAGTGTGTGAATTAGGTGATTCCTGGAGAGTAATGTAATAACTTTCATCATTACATCTTGATATGGGAGAAGTTGGGAGCATAGTATGTCTTTTTTAGATGATGGTGTAATCATATTTGGTGAAGTAGGTGGAAGATTCCCAGTTGGGGGATCTAGAGGTAGAGGTTTGGAGAGACCGTGTTGTTTGTGGCGAAGCCCCTGATGGCTGGTCTGAGGATGAACAACACTGAGTGTTATTTCAGGGAAGGATTTTCATTCCTTTGGTGATGCGTGAGATGGTTCTCAGGGAGTTCCATAGTTCTCCCTTAGCAGTACATCCTGATGTAACAAAGATGTACCGAGCTTTGAGAAGTTAGTTTTTTTAGTCTAGGTTGAAGCATGTAGTTGCGGAGTTTGTGTCTTGATGTTTGGTCTGTCAAAAGGTAAAGGTTGAGTATTGTGTTCCCGGTGGGTTGCTCCAACCGTTAGATGTTCCTCAGTGGATGTGGGAGGAAGTCTCGATGGACTATGTTACCAGTTTATCTCTTGCTCAGGGAGGCTATGACGCTATATGGGTGGTAGTGGATTTTTTAACGAAATCATCCCACTTAATAGCGATCAATAAGTCAAGCTCAGTGGAGGTTTTGTCGAGGCAGTATCTGGAGGAGGTGGTGAGACTTCATGGAGTCTTGAGGATGATCATTTCCAGTCAAGATCCTCATTTTACCTCTAGGGTGTGAATATACCTCCAGCATGCTTTTGGTTCTCAGTTATGAATTAGCATTTCTTTTCATCCATATACGGATGGTCAGATAGAGCGAACCATTCAGACTCTTGAAGAAATGTTGTGCTCTTGTGTCCTGAATTTTGGATGTTCATGGATGAGGCACTTACCCTTGGTGGAGTTCACCTACAACAATATTTTCCACACCACCATTGGTATGACATCATTTGAATCCTTGTATGGTCAACCTTTACATTCTACATTGTGCTGGATTGGGGTCGGAGAGTTAGCAATTCTCAGTCCGGAACTGGTATAGAACACAGTAGAGATGGTTCAGGTGGTTTGTGAGAGGATGAAGGCAGTGCAGGATCGTCAGAAATACTATGTTGATCATAGGAGGATACCTTTAGAGTTTGATGTTGGGGATCACGTGTTTCTAAAGGTGACTCCCCATCATGGCCAATGGAGGTTTGGTCATGGGAGTAAGCTTTCTTCCTGATTTGTTGGATCTTTCGAGGTGTTGGCTTGTGTTGGAGTCATGGCGTATCGGGTAGCACTTCTCCTGTAGATGAGTCGAATACATGATGTTTTTCACATGTCGCAAATTCTTCATTATCTTCATGATGACTCTCACGTCATCGATTGGGGATAGATTGATATTGACGATGATGCGACCTTCGAGGAGTGTCCAGTAGAGATCTGGGACCACAAGGAGAAGGTGTTGCATGGACATGATATCCCCTCAGTTCATGTCTTGTGGAAACACGATGGCATGGGAGGAGAGTACATGAGAACGTGAGTCGCAAATACACACTTAGTACCCCGAGTTGTTTAATGTTTAACTCTTTTCTTGTAACGATGTTCGTTTTATTGTTGTAGACCTTTCTTGTTTATGAGATGGGTTTCTTTTGTTTCTTTTTGTGGCTTGATCTATTTTGAGAGGTATCTTCCCCAAGAGAGTGTTTAGGAGATGTTTATGGTTTTCATGTGGTTTCACATGTACCCTTTTTTAAGCAGTTGAACTCCTTTGGTGGCGAGAGCCTTAAGAGGTATCTCAAAGTGTGGTTGTTCAGACCCATTTTTTTGTTTCCTATTTGGGATGGTTTTGAATTCTCGAGGACAACATTGTTTTGAGAGGTATTTTATGTAATTTCCCAGACCTCTCTGGTCCATTACTTTTCTGAAATCTAGTGTTTAAGTTATTTTGGGAGTTTAAGGTGACTTATCCCCAACAATTTTCCAAGTTTTCAGTTCTATGAGAAGTGTTTCTAGTTTTGTGAATAGTACTGTTGGTGAGTCATTTTGAACTATTGGTGTCGACATGTCATTTTGAACTGTCTGTGTTGGCGTGTCATTTTGAACTGTCGGTGATGGAATTTCATTTTGAACTATCAGTGTTGGTGGGTCATTTTGAATTGTCAATATCAGCGTGTCATTTGAATTATCGGTGTTGGCGTGTCATTTTGAACTATCGGTGTCGGTGTGTCATTTTGAACTGTCGGTGTCGGCGTGTCATTTTGAACTCTCAGTGTCATCGTGTCATTTTGAAATATCGGTTTCGGTGTATCATTTTGAACTATTGGTTTAGGCATGTCATTTTGAACTTTCGGTTTTAGCATATCATTTTGAATTATCGTTGGCGGTATGTCATTTGAACTGTCGGTGTCGTCATGTCATTTTGAACTGTCAGTGTCAGCGCGTCATTTTGAACTGTCGCTGTTGGCGGATCATTTTGAACTGTCGGTGTCAGTGTGTCATTTTGAACTGCCAGTGTCGGCGTATCATTTTGAACTATCAGTGTAGGTGTGACATTTGTGAACAGTGTTTCCAACTTCCTACAGTTTCGCCCCTTTGACATTTTCTTTGACATAAAATGCATTCAAAACCTTATTTTAAAGGATGTAAGGCTGAATCAAAGCCCATAACTCCTATATTAATTTTCCTAGGGGTCCCAATTATCACACCCATGACCTTTTTTTAAATTGATTATTCATTTATTTTCCATTACTGATTTTTTGGGGGGGTTTACCACTCATTTTGGTGAAAATGGTGGGTTTTGAAAATTTGGGCCAAACCGTGAGCCCAATTCCAGATTTAAAAACAAATTTCGTTTCTTCTATAAATCCTTCAATTTTTACTATTTTATACCCATTACAATTTCCAATTAGCATACCCTGATATATTAAAATCACCATATCCATTTGGATCACATAAAAATCCAAAATCATGATGGATTTGGGTTTTTGATTAAGGTAATGGGTCTGCCCGTAAGCTCATTTCCTGCTTTAAATTATTTTTTAAAAATTTCAATATCTCATTCGTTTTTTACTGTTTTTCGGTGATTCGACCTCCCACTCGAAGCCAAGCACCTAAGGCTCACCCCCTTTATAGTGTTTTCCTCTTTGAATCTCATATACCCCTCGGAGTAGGGCGATCTTTCTCAATCTTTCTCAAATCGACCAGATTTGATGAGGTAAAATGATTCTTTCATAACTCCATAAATTTTCAGTCTTTTTTAAAAAATTCGGTCCCCACATGACCTAATATAAATACTTCAATCCTCCGTACCAGTTTTGGGTACTTCAAGATTCAAATATTGGTGGATTGGGGCCGATTTCCTCAAGATTTTTCAAGTAAGAGAATTCCTTCTTGGTTCCTTCTATCCTCTTTTAGTTTTATTTCCTCTTTCTTGAATTTCCTCATATCCAGAAGCTGGGGTTCGATCCTAAGGTCTTATTTGGTGTCTTTTAGGTCAATTATTGTGGCTTAGGTCTGGATTTATATTCCTTGTGGTGCAGCGGTGGTGCGCTTAAGGTTTCGCACCAAGTTTTGAGGGTTTCAACTCAAAAGGGTAGGTGATTTCATGTGTAACCATTTTTTGATGAGTTATCTTGCTTGGTTAATTAATTTAGTATGTTTATAATCTGTTTTTTGTGCTGTGAAAACTTTTTTTTGATGGATTTGGTTAAACATTTAATTTTTAGTTGTATTTTAGCTTGAAATTGGGTACTTTTCATGTGTGACTCTTGGGGTAATGTTTGGGTTTAGTCTATAACATATGAAAGTGATTTATTAGTCTTTAAAGGGGATTCCAATTCTGGTTTGTTAATTCCTTGTTGTCATGTGGGCCTTGAAAAGAGGTTTTTGAATGAGTTTAAGGTGTAAAACAGTGTTGTACTTCTTGAAGATGATTTATGAAAACGTGTTTTTTTCATGTGTATCTTTGTGGTATTATTTGATGTATTTTTATAACACTTTGGGGTGGTTTAATAATTGTTTTAGGGCTGAAATTTATGTTTTGTATTGGTATTAGTATGATTTTGGTTTTGAATGGTGGTTTTGAAATTGGTTTAGTGTGCAAACAATGGTTATACCTCTTGGGTTTGTTTTATAAAAATTGAAAATGTTTTATTTGGTTAAACAAAGTTGGGAAAGGGTGTATATGTACTGTTTGGGTGAGTGTGTTCACCTAATGTGGGTTTTTGAATGGTAAAGTGGTGATTTGAGATGTCAAACATTTTTATAATGTTTTATAAATTGCCGAAATGTTTTACTAAATTGTGTTTTGTGTGCGAAACACTGGTGTGGGATGTTTTGTGTGAGTTTATTGATAAAATGAATTGTGAAGGTGAGAAGGGTATTATGTGACATGTGTGTGGGATGTTATGTGAGTTGAATATCTTGTAATGGTTTTATAAAATTATTTAAAGTATTTGTGGAAGTGTTAAAGAAATGTGAAAAGTTTTGTAGGCAATTTTGGTGTGAGTTTGATTTCAAAATGCATTTGAATGAAAAGTGGAATTTGTGACTTGGGTGATGTACATGGGGATTTTTGGTTAATGTGTGATGTGGAAGTGATATTTGCATGTGAAAACTATATTTATTGTATTGTTGAACTTGTTTGAGTACAAAGGGAAAACCTGGGTATCTAGGTGGGTGAACGTGTACTAGTATGCTAGTGAATCTGTGGGGTTTGGTCTCAGTTTAACTTAGCAAGATTGACACTTACAACTGTAACTAAACTATGATGATGATTATTGGGGACCACTAGGTTATGGGTATGATCCCTACTAGTGGTTCGTGCACAAGAACAGATATTTTTTGTGGTTACTCTCACTGAGATACGAGGTACCTGGGACCCATAGCTAGCTAGTGCCTAGGGGTTATTTCCAATTACTTGTGCTCATTGGATCCTTTGTACTTACCATCAATATACGGTATTTTTTGGATGGAAAATTCAGTAGATTTGTTATTAAATTTAAAATTTTTGGTCCTTTAAAATTAGTCCACATGAAAATTGTTTTCATTTATTATTGCATCCTTTAGAAAATTGTAACAAGCATTTCTTATTTACGAAACTTTCAATGCTTTTTGTCATGAAATGTTTATCACATGAAATCTCTTAGAGGTGGTATCCTAATGGGATTTCTATAACACCCTACTTACACCTTTGGGTGTAAGTATACTTGCTTATTTTATCTCACAGGTTTGGGTACAGGTTTTATGCCATTGGTTCGGGTTTTTAGCGGTCCATCGTGATGCGGTGTCATGGAGATGACTTGAGGGAAGTGCCTCTTTACATGTGGAGGTTCTTGGGTTGTCTTTTCTTGGGTTTTTACCTTTGTAATGGTCTTAAAACATTGTTTAAAATTGTGTAATTCAGTTCTGAATTTTAGTAAAAGATGTTTTGGGTTGAAAAATCCAGATTTTATTTCTTAGATTCATTTGTTGTTTTAAGTATACAAACTTGGGTAAATTGTTCCCAATTTTCAGTTTTTGATACCTAGGCACTTGTGCCAGCCTGTGGGGATCGGGAACGCCCTTCAGGCCTTGTCATGGTCCGGGTTTGGTGCCAGTTTTGGTGGCGATCAGATTCGGTTCGTGACAAAATGGTATCAGAGGAGGTTCGCTCTATTTGAGTCATGTTATTTGGGAAATAGTCATGATATTCTGAAGTTAAGATTTTCAGGACATGAAATTCTGGTTATGGGTAGTGTGCTTGATCACCACACCTCATGTCTAGATTCAAGTCGCCAGGGGAAGTCGGGATTTATCTATGTATTTTGGTTTTCTTGGTTTGATGATGATTAGGGGAAATGAAAAGAGAGTTGGGTTAATGGTCTCAGTGAGCTCGCAGGGTCTGGCAAGCCATGTGGAGCTAGGGATATTCCCTAGAACACTCTATGTGATGGTTAAGTGAATGTAATATGGCTTCCAACCATATGTCCAAGTCACCCACTAAAACTAGTTTCCTCTCGCATTGTTTTGTGCTTTAGTTTTGAAATCATGGAACTTTGGTTTTAAAGTGACTTGGTTTTACAAAGCATAAAGTTTTTGTGAAATTATTTTCAAATAAAGAGTTAATGGTTTGATTTATGAAATGGTGGAACTGAATTTTCATAATTGTTTTGAAATGTAAAATAGTGTGCTTACACCTCTTTTGAAATCAGGAACCATATTGAAGTTGGTTTTCAAAAGTGTTTCCAATATAGTTTTCTAAACAATTAAAGGGTGTTTTAATGGGATGAGATGTTTTCAAATTGATGTGAATAACTTGAAAGTGAGTTCTTTTCTAAATGGTTGTGTCCTTATGAATAGTTTTGTAAGATGTGAATTGGGATTTTGATCTCATTTTTAGCAGTTTTGAGAAAAAGGATGGGTTGGTTGGCCGTTTTGTTTTTGAAAAGTGGAAAGAATTTTCGTTTTAACCTTTGGTATTTCCATGAGATACCACATGCATTGGGTTATATGGGATGATAAATGGTTGATTGCATGACTGGATGAGTGTCGGGATGAATATGAGGAGGGTGCCTGGTGTGGCATAGAAACAAGCATGTGTGAGGCTCATGGGGTACCATTGGTGGATACGCTAATTGTTGAACCATTGGTTTTCAAAGAAATGTTTTTAAAGAAAAACATGATGTATTGATTGTAACGCCCCGACCCCAGCTACCCAGAGTCGGTGCATTAATTCGTAACATTGGCATGATCACAAAAGATCAAGTCTTGAAAGACCGATTAGTTTAGTAGCCTTGGAAACACTAGATACATTCGTAAATGTTACATTACATCATAAAGTGAAAAACTACAATAACAAAGTCTCCATAGTCCACACTCATATCCTCTTCTGACAATCCCTGTAGTTCATTCATAAAATACTTCTTCACATCCTGGAAAATATTAAAACATTGAAAGGGGTGATCTCAGATGCTCAGTAAGGATAACAATATAGCGGAAGCATTCATCAATAAACGTAAACATTTAAGGAAATGTATAACTAAAACAAAAGCCTTTAAAACTTGAACTTCAACATAATATGGCAAAATTAAAATGAGATAATGCCATTTACTTCTTCACATGGATATTCTACTGGTCGAATAATCACATGCAATATCAATAACCACTTTCATAATGATAGAATGCATAATGCCAGACTATCATAACCACGTAGCCAAGGCCTCGTGCCAAGACCACAAATAATATTTTGTCAAGGCCTCATGCCAAGACACTAGTTTGTCTCATGAGACCTGCCGATGCATCGAGGAGCTATAGCGGGCTCCACCCGTCACTTATTAAGTCCAATGCATTCCTCATATGAATAGGTTTAAACATATTATAAACCATAACATAATCATATGACATAAAATATGCATAAAGGAAACATAAAATTTCCACATTTCAATCACAAGATATAAATAGAACGCATTGATATAATAAAAAGACTTTCAAAACCATTTTCAATACCAAAATAAAGGAAAAGTAAAACATGGTATTTATTTTTCTTTTAAAAAAAAGGTATGGCTTGCAGAGGAAGCCGAAACTCAAATAATGGTCACGACAGCGGAGAAGTCGTTGTCGCCGCATACGTACGACAAAAACATTCCCTTTTGTCATCTAGTAAACGCTTGGTAAAAAAAATATTCCTTTTGAATAAATGTAAAAGTCAAAGGGGTTTATACACCGTATAAAAGAAAGTTGTGTATAAAACCAAATATGCCTCAACGAAAGGAGATTGAGACAAAGTCCTTAAAAAGATCATTTTTAAAATAGAATAGATCTATTATGTGTATTAACTATAATTACACACATAAGAAAGTACAAATACAAGATATGACATAATAATATCATGGCATAATTTGAAAGTAGGAGATTAACCCAAAGAATGGAAATTGGGTTAAGAAGTTCCCTTACCTCGTGTCCGACTTGACTCAACCGTTCTTTAACCTCATGAATAATAAACTAGAGTTAATTTCTATTTACTTAAGAACCTTTTTCATGTTCATTATTCCTTTTATATCACTTATTACCACGTTATGAACATTATGTAATTATTTAAGTTAATAACGGTCGTTTTGTCGATCTTAGGTACTTGAGTCAACAATAAACTTCTTATAATTACAAGTTGTTTATGTGGTAGAATATCCATTATCTCCAGAATTATATTCATGATTTATATGTCATATATATCATATATATCCAGTATATACATTCATTTATAATATTACGTAACATTTAGAGGTAAGAAATGAAATGCACCGTTCATGGAGACGGTAAGTCGTACGTACGCATGAACGCTACTTTCATTTCTATTTCATATTTAATGGAATGAAATCATAATGATATAATGGTATATTATAATTCCAGTATAATATCATATATAATATCATTTACTCCATCCTTTATACATCCCACATATGACATTAACGATTCAAATCACTTTGAGGGGGCGGTAGTCCGCACTTCCTAAAATGAAATTATCGCGTTTACCCATAATGGAAATCATAAAGTATGCCATAAATGAGAAATACAGAAGCTTAAGTAAAACATAAACATATTATATATCATTTATGAAAATAGTGGCATCAAAATGTCCACCATTAGAGGTGTTAAAAGAATATTGAACAATCATCGTTTCGTGAGGCAGAAATTCTCCATCCACAGAAACCGTATGTTCTTTAACCATTAGATGTAGGTGTGTGTAAGTTTAGCTTGAATAAACATTATAAAAACATCCTATTATATTGATTATACTGGTGTTGTTACAAAAGAAAGGAATAAAAAGAGTTTAAGGGGTTGGAGAAGCAAAATAAAACAAAACAACATTAGAGAAGACATTACCTTAAAATCGGGTAACTCTTTTTGATTTGAGCCAACGGCTTCCTTGGGAAGACTTCTGCCCAAAGTGAGGCTTCTAGGAGTAAGGGAGGGAAGTTGGGAGATTATTTGGGCAGAGGTTGGCCGAGCCAAAAGGCTTTGAAAGTGTGAGTAAGGTGGTAGAGGTGGGGGCCTTTTATAAGTGGAGAGGAGGGGCACTCTTGGAAAGTAAGGAAATGTTACATTATTATACAATTCTTTTCAGATTCCAAAGGTCCAAAACTTATATAATTCAAGGATAAGGTGATAAGGGTTCTAAATATACTCATCCAATAGGTTTTTGACAAGTGTAAGCCTTGGATTTTACATTATCTTTTCATTTTATTTAAATCGTTAATTAATGAGGTAATCGTTGCATCATCATGATGTCATAAATAATTTAATTTATTTAATGTCTAAAAATTATAAAAAAATAATATGATGTAGGAAATCATTTTATCTTTCCAATTACTATTTATAGTCAAAAATATGACTTGTATAACTCCATGTAAAAATTGATTTAGTAAAACATTTCATGTTTGTGTCATTTTTTACTTTAACATTAAATAAAAGGTATTTATGTCATTTTCCAACTAAAGTGGCTCCATGGGGTCCCCAAGTTGACCCATGGATTGTCTTGGTCGGCCATGGTACATACAATGAGGGTAGGACATGTGTCAAGCTCATATCATATTATTAAAACATTATTTTTACCTTAAACTACACTAATTACCTCTAATCGCGATTAAGAACTTAAAAGTTACTATTCACCAAAAATTATTTTAATCTCATTGAACCACATTTTACTTCTTAATGACAACCATGTATGTCGGATTTTTGAAATTCAAAACACAGAAGTGGTAATATTTCATTTAAACGAAAAATCAGTTATTTAACTACCACTTAGTGGTTTCACTATTCATCAAAAATTGAAGTTTTTCAGAACAATGTCAAAATTTCACCCTAAGCTATAATTGATATTCCGAATTCAAAAATGATGTCTATTTTATGAAATTACAAACATATAAGTTGAATTAATTAATTTTATAATTAATTCCTGCCGTCACAACAAATAGCGTGTTTTTAAGAAATAATTTATATCAAAAGATTGGCAATTGTGTATGTCCAATTTCAATGTTAAATTAATTCTAATGACCACCATTGGATAAAATGGTAAAAATATATTCTAATTATACTTTAAAACCACTAAATAGTATAATTTATCACTATAAATTATTTTGATTAAAAAAGTTGTTTTTAAGTATTTTTCACTATTCATAAAAATTTGGAAGTTCTCAGAAAATTACAAAAAAATCAACATAGGCTAATTTCAATATTAGGAATACAAAAATGAATTCCATTTTGAAATATAAAATTTCTATAATTTTAAAAAGTGGGTATTACTATTCATAACGGCTACTTTGATTAGTCGCGGTGTGTTAGAACTCGAACTTACGTAAAATGCAAGCTATTGCATTATTGAAAGAGAGGCGTATCGTGAAAGCTCGGGGTGTTACATTCTCCCCTCCTTCAATAAATTGCGTCCTCGCAATTTGAAATTTTTCTTTGAAAATAAAAGGTTGAAAATAGAAAATACCTTTATGGAAAACCCACATCGGAAATAAGATTAATAAAATTTGGCCTTAATAAGAGGGAAAGGGAAATGAAAGAGTCACCACCCAATTATGATCTCGATTAGGAGAACATTGGTGGAAATTAGAGACATATAATTGGAGGAAAAACGTAAATATTTGTAGGGAGTGATTGAGGTCATCAATCACAATCAACTGTCAAATTGAGGGCCTCAAAGCCTTCAATCTATGTTGATTTAAAATATCATCAGTTCAACAAGACATAAGGTATTAGGATAACACATTTTTTTGTTTTAATATCCCTTTACTAAAGTTTAAGAATTAATTTATTCATTGAATAAGAGATAGGTATATATATATTTATGCTTGACAATTAGAGTTTCAACCTTCAACTCATCTTTCACTCAAAAAGATAATAGAACTCAAAAATATTATACTTATCCTAATTGTATAAGGTTCCAAATGTTAACACATACCATTTAGATTAGTAAAATTATTTTGTAATAACCAGGGACTTCCTGTAGGCTAGTGGTAGGAAATAAAGGCCTGTCGCACTATGGTTGTGGGTTCGATTCCTGCAGCTTTGTCCGACACGACGGGTTATGCCCCACCCTGCAGGTTGTCCTTTTCCTAAAACTATAGTATTATAATATTCCAAAAATAATCTTCAGAAATGTTTTAACCTTAAACAATACTATCCAAAGATCAACTTAATCCATTCCAACCTTTATAGTTATCCAAAATACTTCTATCCAACTCACAGTCCAAATTTTATAAGGAAGGTAAACATAATGAAGATCCTTTTTTTCTGCGTAACAACATGTGAACACCTTCATCATGTATTCTTTTAAAACACTGCAATTACCAATGATCCCTTATTCCTTATAGAAAACTAGATATACTCCTTCTATCCAAAAATCATTAATCAGTTTCAAAGAAGTTAAGAATATCCAATATAATTTATCCAAATCAATCATGTATTATTCCAAAATCACTATCTCGGTATCAGAACCATATTATGGTTTATCTTTCTCTCAACCATATATTTTCCAAAACATTAACCTGCTGTGGAGTAACTTTTCTTGGTTCCACACAATCTCAAGTCCTTGATGAAATAGTACTACAGTACAATCCTTATATACTCAATAATTATTATAACCAGTACATCATTGATACAACACTCAAATGACAAAATTATTTAATAACAAAATAAGAACTCTAATCATTCCTCCTCATCTATGGTAGTATCATAACTTGATTATTATCCAATAACATCATTTGGGGCATACTCTGATGATTTGGACATTGTTTTGCGTAGTGTCCCCACTCCTTGCAGATGAAGCATTGTACATTTGAAACCTTTTTCTTACCCTTGCAGTCACGCACTTTGTGTCCTTTTTCTCCACACATATAACAAACTCTCATTCCCTTCAGGAAAGTTCCAAGGTGTTTCTTCCCACAGTTATCACATATTGGAAAATTCTTCTTTTCCTACGTCCCTTTTTCCATCATTCTCTC
The DNA here is from genome assembly GCA_963277665.1 of Viscum album. NCBI lineage: Eukaryota > Viridiplantae > Streptophyta > Magnoliopsida > Santalales > Viscaceae > Viscum > Viscum album. The sequence goes on along the minus strand of OY728151.1, from coordinate 391,220,133 downwards.
TTCCATCCTTTTCTTCTCTTTCTTCCCTTCAAAGCCATAAGACTCAGAGAATTATTTACTTATCTTATTAACACATGATACTATTTCATCATATGTTGAGAACACATGGGAGATTATTTCCCTTCTAAATGTTGGATTAATACCGTGAAATATATGATCCTTCTTACACTTTGGATCATACGTATTACTGGAGTTCGCATTCCTTCCACTGGGCACCATTTCTATACAATGGCATAAACTAGGTTAGTTTATGAATCAAAATACATAATTCCATACTTGTAAAACACTTAACACTAATTGAACTATTTATGGATATAATTCATAATCATAAAAAAAAGTTTTCTTTGAGGAAGTATATACTCATAACCCTTCATAGTGGTTTGTAAAGAAAATGAGAATTATCCTAAGCATATCCCCCGGGAGTGTCGTAACCAAGAGTGCAGCAAGGCCCGTTGTCGTGCACCAGTTCCCGTTCGAGTCTAGCTCAAAGCGGTGTTTTCGAGTTTTACCCCTAGGTACATCTGTGTCAGAGCCGCCTCTACCTGCTCGTATCCAGACAGGGATGTATTGCTCGGAAAACTCACCAAATCTCTATATTACCAAAATTCTAGGAAGTTCTTCTATACTAATCCTCAAAGTCTATCTTCGGGCCATGTGCTCTAATCAGAGTTTATCTAAATCTAGCTTCCAAGGTTAGTACTAAACTGCCTATGATACCAACTGTAACGCCCCGACCCCAGCTACCCAGAGTCGGTGCATTACTTCATAACATTGGCATGATCACAAAAGATCAAGTCTCGAAAGACCGATTAGTTTAGTAGCCTTGGAAACACTAGATACATTCGTAAACGTTACATTACATCATAAAGTGAAAACTACAATAACAAAGTCTCCATAGTACACACTCATATCCTCTTCTGACAATCCCTGCAGGTCATTTATAAAATACTTCTTCACATCCTGGAAAATATTAAAACATTGAAAGGGGTGAGCTCAGATGCTCAGTAAGGATAACAATATAGCGGAAGCATTCATCAATAAACGTAAACATTTAAGGCAATGTATAACTAAAACAAAAGCCTTTAAAACTTGAACTTCAACATAATATGGCAAAAGTAAAATGAGATAATGCCATTTACTTCTTCACATGGATATTCTACTGGTCGAATAATCACATGCAATATCAATAATCACTTTCATAATGATGGAATGCATAATGTCAGACTATCATAACCACGTAGCCAAGGCCTCGTGCCAAGACCACAAATAATATTTTGTCAAGGCCTCGTGCCAAGACACTAGTTTGTCTCATGAGACCAGCCGATGCATCGAGGAGCTATAGCGGGCTCCACCCGTCACTTATTAAGTCCAATGCATTCCTCATATGAATAGATTTAAACATATCATAAACCATAACATAATCATATGACATAAAATATGCATAAAGGAAACATAACATTTCCACATTTCAATCACAAGATATAAATACAACACATTGATATAATAAAAAGACTTTCAAAACCATTTTCAATACCAAAATAAAGGAAAAGTAAAACATGGTATTTATTTTTCTTTTAAAAAAAAGGTATGGCTTGCAGAGGAAGTCGAAACTCAAATAATGGTCACGACGGAGGAGAAGTCGTTGTCGCCGCATACGTACGACAAAAACATTCCCTTTTGTCATTTAGTAAACGCTTGCTAAAAAATATATTCCTTTTGAATAAATGTAAAAGTCAAAGGGGTTTATACACCGTATAAAAGAAAGTTGTGTATAAAACCAAATATGCCTCAACGAAAGGAGATTGAGGCGAAGTCCTTAAAAAGATCATTTTTAAAATAGAATAGATCTATTATGTGTATTAACTATAATTACACACATAAGAAAGTACAAATACAATTTAGGACATAATAATATCATGACATAATTTGAAAGTAGGAGATTAACCCAAAGAATGGAAATTGGGTTAAGAAGTTCCCTTACCTCGTGTCCAACTTGACTCAACCGTTCTTTAACCTCCTGAATAATAAACTAGAGTTAATTTATATTTACTTAAGAACCTTTTTCATGTTAATTATTCCTTTTATATCACTTATTACCATGTTATGAACATTATGTAATTATTTAAGTTAATAACGGTCGTTTTGTCGATCTTAGGTACTTGAGTCAACAATAAACTTCTTATAATTACAAGTTGTTTATGTGGTAGAATATCCATTATCTCCAGAATTATATTCATGATTTAGATTTCATATATATCATATATATCCAGTATATACATTAATTTATAATATTACGTAACATTTAGAGGTAAGAAATGAAATGCACCGTTCATGGAGACGGTAAGTCGTACGTACGCATGAACGCTACTTTCATTTCTATTTCATATTTAATGGAATGAAATCATAATGATATAATGGTATATTATAATTCCAGTATAATATCATATATAATATCATTTACTCCATCCTTTATACATCCCACATATGTCATTAACGATTCAAATCACTTTGAGGGGGCGGTAGTCCGCACTTCCTAAAATGAAATTATCGCGTTTACCCATAATGGAAATCATAAAGTATGCCATAAATGAGAAATACAGAAGCTTAAGTAAAACATAAACATATTATATATCATATATGAAAATAGTTTCATCAAAATGGCCACCATTAGAGGTGTTAAAAGAATATTGAACAATCATCGTTTCGTGAGGCAGAAATTCGCCATCCACAGAAACCGTATGTTCTTTAACCATTAGATGTAGGTGTGTGTAAGTGTAGCTTGAATACACATTATAACAACATCCTAGTATATTTAGTATACTGTTTTTGTTACAAAAGAAAGGAATAAAAAGAGTTTAAGGGGTTGGAGAAGCAAAATAAAACAAAACAACATTAGAGAAGACATTACCTTAAAATCGGGTAACTCTTTTTGATTTGAGCCAACGGCTTCCTTGGGAAGACTTATGCCCAAAGTGAGGCTTCTAGGAGTAAGGGAGGGAAGTTGGGAGAGTATTTGGGCAGAGGTTGGCTGAGCCAAAAGGCTTTGAAAGTGTGAGTAAGGTGGTAGAGGTGGGGGCCTTTTATAAGTGGAGAGGAGGGGCACTCTTGGAAAGTAAGGAAATGTTACATTATTATACAATGATTTTCAGATTCCAAAGGTCTCACACTTATATAATTCGAGGATAAGGTGATAAGGGTTCTAAATATACTCATCCAATAGTTTTTTGACAAGTTTAAGCCTTGTATTTTACATTATCTTTTCATTTTATTTAAATCGTTAATTAATGAGGTAATCGTTGCATCATCATGATGTCATAAATAATTTAATTTATTTAATGTCTAAAAATTATAAAAAAAAATACTATGATGTATGAAATCATTTTATCTTTCCAATTACTATTTATAGTTAAAAATATGACTTGTATAACCCCATGTAAAAATTGATTTAGTAAAACATTTCATGTTTGTGTCATTTTTTACTTTAACATTAAATAAAAGGTATTTATGTCATTTTCCAACTAAAGTGGCTCCATGGGGTCCCCAAGTTGACCCATGGATTGTCTTGGTCGGCCATGGAACATCCAATGAGGGTAGTACATGTTTCAAGCTCATCTCATATTATTAAAACATTATTTTTACCTTAAACTACACTAATTACCTCTAATCGCGATTAAGAACTTAAAAGCTACTATTCACCAAAAATTATTTTAATCTCATTGAACCACATTTTACTTCTTAATGACAACCATGTATGTTGTATTTTTGAAATTCAAAACACAGAAGTGGTAATATTTCATTTAAACGAAAAATCAGTTATTTAACTACCACTTAGTGGTTTCACTATTCATCAAAAATTGAAGTTTTTCAGAACAATGCCAAAATTTCACCCTAAGCTATAATTGATATTCCTAATTCAAAAATGATGTATATTTTATGAAATTCCAAACATATAAGTTGCATTAATTAATTTTATAATTAATTCCTGTTGTCACAACAAATAGCGTGTTTTTAAGAAATAATTTATATCAAAATATTGGCAATTGTTTATGTCCAATTTCAATGTTAAATTAATTCCAATGACCACCATTGGATAAAATGGTAAAAATATATTCTAATTATACTTTAAAACCACTAAATAGTATAATTTATCACTATAAATTATTTTGATTTAAAAAGTTGTTTTTAAGTATTTTTCACTATTCATAAAAATTTGGAAGTTCTCAGAAAATTACAAAAAAATCAACATAGGCTAATTTCAATATTAGGAATACAAAAATGAATTCCATTTTGAAATATAAAATTTCTATAATTTTAAAAAGTGGGTATTACTATTCATAACAGCTACTTGGATTAGTCACGGTGTGTTAGAACTTGAACTTGCGTAAAATGCAAGCTATTGCATTATTGAAAGAGAGGCGTATCGTGAAAGCTCGGGGTGTTACATTTATGAATTGTTTGGGATGGTGTATATTATGTGTTTTTAGTAAATTTTGATGTTGTGGTATGTTTTGAGTCCAAGAACCCCTCCTGTTCGAACTGTGTTTTGGGTTTGTGTTTGGTCGGTAAGCTGGGTAGAAGTTCTGGTTAGTAGTCTCCTATGATATATGTTTTGGAACACCTTTAAGGTGGTTCCATTAATGAGTTTGGATCTATTTTGTGGCATTTTTTTACTAATGTACTAGATTGGTTGGGTCCTTGGGTTCTCTCATTGGATAAGGTACTCCCCCATTAAGGTTTAGTGCACAACTGAAGTGCAACCCGGATTGTTTCGCCATTGGAAAATCCTCCAGTTGATCAATGTAAGGAATATTTTCTTGAGATTTATAGAATGAGTCTACACCATTTAATTTCTTGGTTTTTTTTCAGATCCTCTTATTGCGGAATAGTGTTTGTGGATGGTTGAAAGAGACCTTAGTTTCTTAATCTACTTGATTCGTCAAAGGTGAAAGTTGTTTGGGGTTGTCAGTATGGATAGTGTCTAAGAGGGCCTCTAATTCTTTCATATTCTCTTCGAAGAAGGGGTTTATTTTAAACCACCAGTGTGGGAAATCTGGCCATGAGAGGCTATTATGGACACTTTCTAGAATTTTGTGATGTTTGGGGGTGTTGTGTAAGGCCCCCTCCTTGTATTATTTCTATTAGTCGCTTTGGTCATGTTCGGTAACGCGATGTGATGTTGCGTGCTCGTTTGATTGTAAAGGTGAAGTTGTACAATATTTTGTGAGTCTATTTTTTTCAGAAGTGTTTCTCCTTTTGGGAGATCTCGACATCCTCTATTTTAGAGGAAGGTGTTTATATGTGTCCTTTATTTATGTTGTTCCTCACCCGAAGAAACAAGGTGTGATGTGAGTGCATCCTCTAAACCCTTATTTCAGTGAAATTCCAAGTTAGGGTAAAGTGAGTTCCAGAGTGTGTTATGTCTTTGTGAACCCATCTGGGATTGTGTATAGTTGTTTGTAGCATCGGAAGAATAAATTCTATTTGGGGGTTTCCAAATCCTGATTGCGAGGTTGAAGATGCTTCAATCATTCTAGCTCCAGCCATAGGTCCCGGAGAAAAGCTGGCACGTATTCAGAGGAAATCCCAGTGTAGTTTTTAACCTTATACAAAGAACTGTTCTCGGTATGAGAGATGGGAATAGTTTAAACATTTGGTGTTGTCATCTTGCTTCTTTTGTTCCTATTCGGTGGAAAGAGGTGGAGTGCCTCTATAAAGACCCGTAAAATTCAAGGAATTTTTTTTTCTTAATTTTCTTTGGAATTTTACAAGAGCGCAGTTTCTGACGGCACCTGATTCTGAGGCCCGGTGTGCCCGAAATCATTTTCCAAAGTTTAGTTCGGGTACGTTCAGTGAACGAACAAGCGGGTTTTTCTAACTTTTGAACCGGTGCTCGGAATCAAATTATGACGGCACCGATGGAATCACAGCACCGGTAATTGCTTAGAAACGCCTTTTCCGGAGTTTCGTTTGCTCAGGTGTGGTTTTTAAATTTTCGGGTTAAGTAAATGAATAAAATAAAATGGTGCGACCAATTTATTTTATTTTAAGTTGTTTAACCTAAGCTTGTGGATGAATTGGGACCCACAATATACTACCCACTAGGTAGGATATCTGTGAGGTGGGGCCCACACGAGCCCCACCGTTTCTTTCACCTTTTTCAACCCCCTCCTTTAATTAAGTAACGTACCTGCACCCCCCTTTTTAATGAAGTCAACCCTTGCGTTTATTCTGGATAATAAACGCCTCATTAATTGAGCGGTTTAAACTCCTCAATTAATTCAATTAATTGATTGTTTCTTTTTGAATTTCAAATGTTGGCTTGTGTTAATAAAATAAGACAATTCTTATTTTATTAGAGGTTGGTTGTGCGAGGGGAATTGGGAGAAATCACTCAAACCGTGAAGCACTCCTTCCTCGACGAAGAACGCGAAGAACGCGAAGAACGCCGATCTCCGACGAAGGTCTACAAGAACGTCGGATCCTCGGAGATCGACGATGCAACGCCGACGAATCCTTTCTCCGCGACGTGATGATCCTCCTTCCACGACGCTTCTTCCGCAACGCTTCTTCCGTGACGTTCCTTCTCCCGCGACAATCTTCGAATCATCAACCGCTTGAGGTAGGGGTTTGGGTTCAATTAAATCTATGTGATATATATCCTCGACATGTGTTTAAAATTTTTCGGAAGCCTTTTTAAACCGCTAACACGGTGGGAGCGGACCAATGAACAAGTCTGAACCCACCGTTTCTTCGTTCTTGGTGTGCGGATCAGCGGGCAATGACGAAGAAGGCCACAATGGCATTTTGAGGTCTTCGCAGTGAAGAGCCGATCCCGGGAGGACCGCTGGCGAAGACGGCAGTCAAAACGGACCACCGGTGCACGTCCGGTGGTCCGCGGAAAACCCCACCGGCGCGCCTCGCCGGCACGGCGGCACCAGCGGCCGGAGGCGGCGCCCGGCGCGCCGTCGGGAAGGGTCGTCGCGGTTGAAGCCGCGGTGGCAGGCTGTTGGTCCCGCGACCATGCGGGACTGAGGAGGCAGGGATGCGGCGCAATGCCACGTCCGTTGGCAAGGAGTGACCCCCACGTGGGTCCATAGTTTCATTCAAGGGGGTGTCGCCCCCCTTTGCGCATCCGCTCGGCCGAAACGGCCGAGCCACCTGGCCACCGGGCCGCGCCAGCACGCCGGACCGCACCGCACCCAGGCTGGGCCGGACCCGGACCCGATTCGGGCCGACCCAGGGGGTCTCGGGCCGGATCTGTTCGGGCCCGAAACCCCCACTTTCGGACCTTTTTCGGTCTTTTGCTCATATCTTGGAATACGGACCTCCGATCGACGCACCATCAATGGAGATGCGATCCTTGGATCGAGACGGTCATTTCGATATATTACACTCAAGGTTTCGGAGAACTTTGGGTTCGGCCGGGTTGGTTCGTACACGAAACCAACCGGGCCCCCGGAGCGGAAACGCTTATAACTTGAGCTCCGAACGTCCGATTGACATGCCGTCGACTTTGTTGGATTCCTCTTAGTGAGATGGACCTTTTGGCTTACTATGCTCGAGGTTTGGATGCAGTTGGAGTATGGTTGGGTTGGTTTTGACTTAAAAACCAACCGGGCCCCTGGGATGAAAAAGCCAATAACTCTCAGACCGGGCGTCCGATTGACGCGCCGTCTGTGACGTTGAGTTCCTGTTGACGATACAGAACTTTTGGATACATCAACTCCGGACTATGTGTCAGTTGATGTATCAGCCCCTCGGTTCGTGGAGCGGACCCTCCTGAACGAGCTTGCTGTGTGCGGGAACCCTAGAGCTGGCTGCGACTGCGACGACGATGAAGACTGTACGGGAATCCTCCGTGGATTCGACGGTGATGACTACAGCACTCAACGATCCTACGTGGATCAGTGCTACCGATCATGTGTGGGTCAGCACTCAGCGGTCTTGTGTGGGCCAGCGCCTACAGATCATGTGTGGTTCTGATCCTGTGTGGGTCATTGCGGGGGTTAGTTACTTATTGATCCTGTGTGGGTCAGATCCTGTGTGGGTCATTGCGGGGGTTAGTTACCTATCGATCCTTTGTGGGTCATTGTGGGGGTTAGTACCTATCAATCCTGTGTGGGTCCGACAACTTATATGAATCAGTGGCTACATCTGATCATCTCTATCGTCTTACGAAGAAGTATACCTGTGTGAGCTGAATCTTGTTTTGCTTTCCTATGTGGATTGAGTTGTGCTATCCTGTGTGGATGTGATCGAACTTGGGCTCGGATGTTGGAGCCGAATTGGAATTGATAACTTAGGTATATGTATGGGCATATACCTAAGTAGTGTCGGATGTTACTTTGTGATTGTATCTTTCCTTTGTGGATTATCCTTTGTGAATTCTGGGAGACCTTCGGGGGTCTCGGGGTCCTTACTGAGTAGCTTATACTCACCCCTGCACGGGCTATGCCCGCACTATGTTGTGTTGGTTGCAGATGACGGACAGTGCTGATCGTGGTTGAGGCTAGCGGAGCAGGTCGGTACCTAGAGGTGGACCACTGGGCGGGACGTACTCGGAGCAGACGGCTGGACCCGAGGAGCTGTGGAGGCTATCTGTACCCACCCTTCAGGTGGGACTTCCAGTGGACGGCTCGAGGCTGTGGCTTTACTTTTCAGTTGTTGTACTCCCTTTTTCAGTTGTACTTTACTTTCAGTTTGGGTTTGTATTCTGGCCCACTTACTTTTCCGCACTTACTGTTGTACCCAGTTTTTACTTAGTGTTTACTTCTGTTTGCTTGCTCTGTGGTGTTTGTTTACTTTACAAAGGCAATGTCTTCCCTTTTTACCGGGAATTACGCCTTGGTGCTAGTCTCTAGCCCCTGACCTATGGAAGGTGGGATTGGGGTAGTCACGGCATGGGCCCCGAGGACGGGTCGTGACAGCCTCATCCCCATGTTATCTCCCAATGAATTTCTTTTCCCCTTTTGTTTCCTTTGGGTTTGGGGGAAATGTTTTAGATTTGTCTAGACATGTTGAGTTCACATTTAGTAGTAACCATTCCCCAGAAAACCATGTAGGTATAAGGATCCACATGGTTAGCGCACAGTTTCCCAAACTATGCGGGCTAACTGTGCGGTCGTCCCAACTCTTTAAGTTTTGGGGTCTTTCTGCGTCGGCCCATATTGGTAAGTTAAGATGGTTGGTTCTTATGGTGGGGAGACCCACTGTGAGTCTCATGTATATTATTTTGAATATTTCTAATGGGATTCTACCCCTTGTACTGGGGAGTTTGTTTGGGGCTCCCCTTTTAGTGTCTTGATTCTGTCTCGGAAAAATTTAGGTTGTCTCTTATGGTGGGGAGCCCATTTGTGTATCATTATACCAGTAACTCACTTTTGTCCTTGGTCTTGGCTTGGAAGTGGGTAGTCTCGTTAGGAGCTATATAACCACCTATATCTTCCTTGGGTAAACGTTGGGGTTGGAGAGTGTCCAATGGTTTAGTTATATCAAGGTAAGTGTAACCTTGTTCGATGTTCTTGTCTATTTGGGTAAATTGCTTGAGCCTTGTTCAGATAGTGTTTGAGGAGTTTTCTTTTAGGATAAATCTTGAATGTGATTGATCATTTCAGTAAATAGGTGTATGTTTTGGTTGTGAAATATTCCTTCCTTAATTGATCACTAGAGGTGTTTTGGCCTTTGGGGGTGAAGCTTAGCAAATGAGTTCATTTCTGCCTTTCGGTTGGGTTTGGTTTTTGCTTTGTCCTTGATGTGGCTTTCTGAGGGAGAAAAGTTTTATGATGGGGATAATTGTCACACACATGAACTTTTTTTAAATTAATTATTCATTTATTTTCCATTACTAATTTGTTTTGGGGGTTTACCACTCATTTTGGTGAAAATGGTGGGTTTTGAAAATTTGGGCCAAACCGTGAGCCCAATTCCAAATTTAAAAACAAATTTTGTTTCTTCTATAACTCCTTCAATTTTTACTATTTTATACTCATTCCACTTTCCAATTGGCATACCCTGATATATTAAAATCACCATATCCCTTTGTACCACATAGAAATCCAAAATCATGATGGATTTGGGTTTTTGATTAAGGTAATGGGTCTGCCCGTAAGCCCATTTCCTACTTTAAATTCTTTTTTTAAAATTTCAATATCTCATTTGTTTTTTGATATTTTTCGGTGATTCTACCTCCCACTTGAATCCAAACACCTAAGGCTCACCCCCTTTATCGCATTTTCCTCTTTGGAGCTCATATACCCCGCGGAGTGGGGCGATCTTTCACAATCTTTCTCAAATCGACCAGATTTGATGAGGTAAAATGATTCTTTCATAACTCCATAAATTTTCAGTCTTTTTTCCAAAATTCGGTCCCCACATGACCTAATATAAATCCTTCAATCCTCCATACCATTTTTGGGTACTTCAAGATTCAAATATTGGTGGATTGGGGCCGATTTCATCAAGATTTTTCAAGTAAGAGAATTCTTTCTTGGTTCCTTCCATCCTCTTTTAGTTTTATTTCCTCTTTGTTGAAGTTCCTCATATCCAAAATCTAGGGTTCGATCCTAAGGTATTATTTGGTGTCTTTTGAGTCAATTATTGTGGTTTAGGTCTGGATTTATATTCCTTGTGGTGCAGCGGTGGTGCGTTTAAGGTTTCGCACCAAGTTTTGAGGGTTTCAACTCAAAAGGGTAGGTGATTCCATGTGTAACCATTTTTTGATGAGTTAGCTTGCTTGGTTAATTAATTTAGTATGTTTATAATCTGTTTTGTGTGGTGTGAAAACTGTTTTTTGATGGATTTGGTTAAAAATTTAATTTTTAGTTGTATTTTAGCTTGAAATTGGGTACTTTTCATGTGTGACTCTTGGGGTAATGTTTGGGTTTAGTTTATAACATATGAAAGTGATTTATTAGTCTTGAAAGGGGCTTCCAATTCTGGTTTGTTAATTCCTTATTGTCATTTGGGCCTTGAAAAGAGGTTTTTGAATGAGTTTAAGGTGTAAAACTATGTTGTACTTCTTGAAGGTGATTTATGAAAACGTGTTTTTTTCATGTGTATCTTTGTGGTATTATTTGATGTATTTTTATAACACTTGGGGGTGGTTTAATAATTGTTTTAGGGCTGAAAGTTCTGATTTGTATTGGTATTGGTATGATTTTGGTTTTGAATGAGGGTTTTGAAATGGGTTTAGTGTGCAAACAATGGTTATACCTCTTGGGTTTATTTTATAAAAATTGCAAATGTTTTATTTGGTTAAACAAAGTTGGAAAAGGGTGTATATGTACTGTTTGGGTGAGTGTGTTCACCTAATGTGGGTTTTTGAATGGTAAAGTGGTTATTTGAGATGTCAAACATTTTTATAATGTTTTATAAATTGCCGAAATGTTTTACTAAATTGTGTTTTGTGTGAGAAACACTGATGTGGGATGTTTCATGTGAGTTTATTGATAAAATGAATTGTGAAGGTGAGAAGGGTATTATGTGACATGTGTGTGGGATGTTATGTGATTTGAATATCTTGTAATGGTTTTATAAAATTGTTTACAGTATTTGTGGAAGTGTTAAAGAAATGTGAAAAGTGTTGTAGGTAATTTTGGTGTGAGTTTGATTTCAAAATGCATTTGAATGAAAAGTGGAATTTGTGACTTGCGTAATGTACATGGGGCTGTTTGGTTAATGTGTGATATGGAGGTGATATTGTCATGTGAAAACTATATTTCTTAGATTGTTGAACTTGTTTGAGCACAAAGGGAAAACCTGGGTATCTAGGTGGGTGGACGTGTACTAATATGCTAGTGAATTCGTGGGGTTTGGCCTCAGTTTCACTTAGCAAGATTGACGCTTACAACTCTAACTAAAATGTGATGATGATGATTGGGGACCACTAGGTTATGGGTATGATCCTTACTAGTGGATCATGCACGAGAACATATATTTTTTGTGGTTACTCTCACCGAGATACGAGGTACCTGGGACCCACAGCTAGCTAGTGCCTAGGGGTTATTTCCAATTACTTGTGCTCATTAGATCCTTTGTACTTACCGTCAGTATACGATATTGTTGGATGGAAAATTCAGTAGCTTTGTTATTTATTTTAAAATTGTTGGTCCTTTAAAATTAGCCCACATGAAAACTGTTTTCATTTATTATTGCATCCTTTAGACAATTATAACAAGCATTTCTTATTTACAAAACTTGCAATGCTTTTTGTCATGAAATGTTTATCACATGGAATCTCTTAGCAGTGGTATCCTACTGGGCTTTCGCTCACACCCTACTTACACCTTTGGGTGTAAGTAGACTTGCTTATTTTATGTCACAATTTTGGGTATAGGTTTTATGCCATTGGTTCGGGTTTTTAGCGGTCCATCGTGATGCAGTGTCGTGGAGATGGCTTGAGGGCAGTGCCTTTTTACATGTGGAGGTTCTTGGGCAGTCTTTTCTTGGGTTTGTACCTTTGTAATGGTCTTCAAACATTGTTTAAAATTGTGTAATTCAGTTCTTAATTTTAGTAAAAGATGTTTTGGGTTGAAAAATCCAGATTTGATTTCTTGGATTCATTTGTTGTTTTAAGTATACAAACTCAGGTAAATCGTTTCCAATTTTCAGTTTTTGATACCCAAGCACTTGTGTCAGCCCGTGGGGATCGGGAACACCCTTCGGGCCTTGTCATGGGCCGGGTTTGGTGCCGGTTTTAGTGGAGATCAGATTCGGTTCGTGACACCAATGTCTTGACTTGGTCAAACCGTGTAGTATTGAGGAGATCCGCCTTTAATAGAAAATCTAAAACTGTATATAAATCGATGCTCCGTTTATATTTTCAAAAGTCTGAGGTATATTATGTCTTGTTCTTCCTTCTCCTTTCTCTCAGCGTGAGGTTCCCCAATACTTTCTTTCCATAAGAGTGGTGTGATCGAACCTTAATCCTTGGATCGTTTCCCCTTGAAGTTTCTTCATGTTGCATGCACACCCCCTGTTTTGGTGCAAGAAAAAAGTGTCGATCTGTCACCAATAGAAGGTATGATCTACCTTTTTTCTTGTGTTTTATTTGATCCTTCTTCTCATGTTTCTCCTTTCCATGTTGTGGCATGTGATCTTCATGTTTCTAATGGAGTTTTCTTGGGTGTCGGTTGGTGCGGTCGTGTTGCAGCGTCTTCAGGTGGATACAGTTTACGTGGTGAGAGGTGATCGTGATCCGTTATGTTGGCCTATTCGTAAAGAACATCAAAAACCCTTTGAGATAGGGGATTTGTGGCTTCTCTATTCTTTTATGCGCAACTGTAGAGTTAGCATGTTTTAGCCCACTAAATCACAGTGGAATTGACATAATAAATATTTGAATCGGATAAATAAATTGGTATTGATCATATGTTATCGCCTCTTGTTTTTGCTAGATAGTGTGATATCTATGCTTGCTTTGTTTAACATGTTGTTCTTGACAGAAATTGGTAAAAAACAGGATTAATTGTAAATTCTTTGGCCAAAGATAAATAGGAATGTAAATGAATCCGGTTTTTGCCGTTATAAATTGATGATAATCAAATTGATGTAGTAAGTATGTTTAATTAAGGGTTCCACCTCACCCCTTGAAAGGTGGATTATCAAAATCAATAAAAAATGAAGGCCTTCAGACCATTGGAGGAGTAGTAAGCATGTGTTAATTAATTTGTGATAGCTATGATAGCTTGTTGTTTAGGTTGTCCATAGTTGGAACCAACTAATAATGAATCGGATAATTCAAGATGGATTAAAGAGTCGGTTGATCGATAAAAGTTAATGCCTTGTAGGGTTATGAGTTACCTTCTTTCTTATAAGGCTGAGTACCTTCTGCTTTGGAGCCATGAGAGCTCATTGCATGTGAAGACATAATGCCTTGTCTAGGGCCAAGAGCTCAATTGCTTTGTTATTTCCTGCTGTTTGTGATGTGTTATGAGCCTGGATGGATGTTGTGAGATGCGGGGGCAGAGAAGCCCAGTGGTTGTGGCGGCAGTTGATGCCTAGAGTGGCAAGGTGCATTGGTTTATGCATTTGGATGTCGAGGAGGACACCAGAGATGTTGAAATAGGTTGGATGTGAATGTTGGATGTTTGTTGAATCTTATTGGTTGTTTATCTGCTTTACTTTCCCAACTACTTAAGACAGCTGGTCTTGCTTACTCTCCTTCCAAATGAGGCGAAGACGCGCGGGGTATACGACATACTTTCCGTATTTATCTTCTCGAGGATGGATGAGTCTACGCTCTTGCTATAGGCGGCAAAGACTCAACAGGTAGTTCAACTACTCCCCGTGTTGAGCCCCTTGTGTTTGGTAACTTAGAATGCTTTTATACAATGCCTAGGAATATGGGAAAGTAATAATGTTGTTGATAAATGATTGAATAAATGATGTTAACCCATGGGGTTGAAGTTTGTTGGGATACAATGCTGAGGTAATATTTCTGAGAAGTTGTGAACTTAGTTTGGTTATGCCTGGAGGGCATGAAACATTGGTGTGATGCAAATGAAATGTAATGTGGAATTAATAATGGTTAATTAATGGTTAAAGAATTAATTAATGTATGGTGAAACTGATAAAAAGGGATAAGTAACTTAATATAGCTATTTAAATGGTTATATGATTATAGGATATCTAGTCTTAGCAGTGACGGTCGGTAGTCCGAGGGACGTTAGTTGCAGTTTAGTCTAAGACTGGGTTTTGCCTATAGTGTGGTTGTGAGCTGTATTATATTCCAAACTTTTTGTGTTTCTATACGCTACTCCACCCTATCGGTTAGGGCAACTGACCCCCCGGGGATTCTGAGCCCTGGGGGTGTTTTCCCCAACATTCTGGTGGGATGATAGATGACTGACTGCCTCATTTAGCTCTGCTCTCTTATCTTGGTAGTTACTTGTGTTGGTAGGCACGACGGTTTGTTTTCCCCATATATGTGTGTAGAGGGTTGTAATGACTTGTGGTTATTCACACACATATATTCTGGATATAGTTTCCTATGGACTACTAGAGGTGTAACTTGTATAGGTTGTGATGGCTTGAGGATCCTTACTCGGCGTATGGGCGGTAATGGCTTGAGGTATAATATCCGACGTATGATACACGTTATGCGAGCTACAGTGGCTCCCGAAAACTACCTGGTTACTTTGGTTACGTGGACGTAGTGGTTGTGTTGCACGATGTGCATGTTGTGATGCTACGCCCAGGTGTCTACGGACAAGCCTTTTTTGAGAGAGATGCTTAGGACGCGGGACCTTGGGGCAAAGCGGCAAACCAGTGGCGAAGTGGTAGCGGTGTACCCTTGATATTCTTTATTATATTATATACTATTGTACGCGATGCTTGGTGAGAGTAGCCATGGTGAAGCTGAGAACATAGTATAACTATTTAGGTGACGAGTTAGTTTCACTTATTGTTTACTGTGTTTTAGCATGCTTTCTTTACTTTTGCACGAAAGGCTCTGGAGAGGATCCTATCGAGTATAATATTATACTCACTCTACGTATATATAAATTGTTTTTTTTGGGTCACTTGGAGCAGGTTGGAGATCAGGCCGGTTGCCACTAACCTGGGGTTGCAGGAGTTGTTCGAGCTTCACAGTCGTTGTTGTTTTACTTTCTTTTGGTACTTGCACTTTTCCTTTCTAGCTGCAGTGGCTCTTGCATGACATTACATACGTGTATTTGGGGTTTCTTATATACAATAGTATGAGTTGGAGTTGATTGGTGTATGTTTTATCTCTCTCTTTCACATGTGTTCTCTTAGAGAGTAATGTCTC
The DNA here is from genome assembly GCA_963277665.1 of Viscum album. Lineage (NCBI taxonomy): Eukaryota > Viridiplantae > Streptophyta > Magnoliopsida > Santalales > Viscaceae > Viscum > Viscum album. Next base: position 391,204,364 of record OY728151.1, on the reverse strand, counting down.
CCATCTGTGTATTCATTATACCCTCAGTGTTAGTCGTCAATCCGGGACCTATTGGAGGCGGGACTCGGGGGTCACTGTCTCCCTTCTCACATTGCCGCCCTAAGAGGGGTATACTTTGTGGGGAGGGGGTCGTGACATACTCAACGTTTTCAGTTTCAGCACTTTTGTTTGGAGTTGTGTGCGTGTGTACATGTACTTAGGCAAATGTCTCCCCTTTGTAGGATATGCCTACTCGGCGCTAGTTGTCAGCCCCTGACCTATGGGATGCGGGTTTGGGGTAGTCACAACACGGGCCCCGGGGGAGAGTCGTGACATCCCCCATGATTTTGGTGTTCGGAACTGGGAAGTTCAGACGCCCCAACCACCGCATCGAGTCGTCCTTGCATCTAGTTTCAAATCTCCCATGGTCTTTATTCCAAAGAGTGAATAAGCACATGACAAGCAAACATGTATGCAAACACAAAGTACAAAACAATGCATAATAGAACTACATGGTCCAGACTTTCATCTTACACTCATGAGAGAATGACAACATCACTTTCATTTAATGAGGAAAAACATATAAGTTACAATAATTACTATCTTCCGGAACTATATCTAGATCACTGAAATATGCGTCACCAACACTGTACAATCGTCGCATCTTCCGACTCTCTCCTAATATTCGCCTTTGTGAGTCTCGATCTCCGCCTTTGCCAGACTCTATCAGTGCTCGTCAGTCATACTCAAAAAACATCACCACATATATTTATATAGACCACAAGTCCATATCTCCAATTAACACAGTCAACGTTATTTTTTTTATCCATTAATATTGAGAATTAACACTCCATTAATGTTGAGAGATTTTTTTTGTTAATGTTGAGAAAAATCTCTCCATTAACAAATTTATCTCTTTTCAATAAATGAGCTGAATCCAAATCAATTATGACTTTAAAAATTGTTTTTGCGGGTGGAGTCCAACAATAACTGATTAGCCAACAAAATTAAATCCATATTTTTCATAAAAAATAATAAAATAAAATAAAATATATCATTTAATTAGAAAAATGAAATATAGTTCGTATAGTCACAAATCTTACAACATTTCATGAAATTTATCAGTTCCACTTAACGATTTCAAAATGAACTACAAAACATTCAGATGTTCATTATTTTTATTAACATTCATTGCATTTAAATATAAAAATTAAATCGCAAAACATAAATATTTCACAAAAAATATGATAATCTAAGTTAAATTTTATAAAAATAGTAAAATATTGATTAAATGAATGATGATTTTAAAAAGTAGATAGAAATTTTTTCAATATATGGTAAAAATAAAAAGTTGAAATATAACTATAATAATAATAATAAATCAAATATCTGTATTTAAATTATTACCGTCATGAACAAAATAAACAATTTAATATTGATTTAGAATATGTTCAAAATTAATATTTGTTAGTACAATACAGTTTATGTTTTTCACTCACATTTTTAATACAACTAAAAAATGTGCATAATCGCTGTTGACGGCGGTTGCCGTCAGTGCGGCCCTTCGTGCCTTGTTAAACAACCCGCACGTAATCTACCGATCCGATTAAGAAAGCCCCAGCTTTGACATCTGGGTTCTCGGTCATCGTCGTCTTCACTTCCACCTGCTTTGATTCTCACTCTCTAACAGGGAAGGGTTTAAATTCCAAGCCCCAGCGGGAATTCATTTGCTGAACCCTTTCGCGTTTACATTTTTTGATCGGTTTTATTTTTCCGATATTCGATGATACCTGGACGGGGATCTGAGGAAAGATCACGGGATTTGTTACAGTAAGATGACAGTCTCCGTCAATCTTCTGCGATGATTGCCTAGGCAATCATACCCATCTCCCAATTTCGGTGTTTCCTCCAATTCAAGTGCCGTTTTTTTCTTTTCCCTTCTTGACATTCGTGGATCGTGAGTAGGATTTACGGTCATGTAATTGTGGGAAGGAATCTTTGGCTGTTCTTTGTTTTCCGAAACCTTTGAGGTTGGGACGGATGTCTTTTAGAAGGAGCTTGTCCAGTAAAGGGTTTGACGGGAAGTTCGGCTACGTGTTGAGAACAAAGTCACACAGGGCAGATCAGGTGGCCCTGAAGGAAACGATCGATGCTTTCAGGCAAAGTTGTTGGTCAAACATGCCCCCGGAGCTCCTTAGGGATGTGCTTTCGAGGATAGAGGCATCTGAGAGTGCTTGGCCTGACCGGGGAAGTGTGGTTGCTTGTGCTGGTGTGTGCAGGAATTGGAGAGAAATCATGAAGGAAATTGTTAAAGTACCCGAAACTTCCGGGAGATTAACTTTTCCTATATCCTTGAAGCAGGTTTGAGTGGATATATCCCCCCCCCCCCCACCCCCACATTTTTTCCCTTCATCCATCTTTTCTGTAAATCTATTGAAATTTGATCATCTATTCATCTGATTTTAATTCTCTATGAATAAAATCAAGCTAATTACGGTTTTCTTGAACGAGGTTCAATGCTAGAGGGGTATTCTGCCTGCTCACTTCCTGTTTTGATGTCTCTTATTGTTGCTGTCTTCCATTCCCTTTTGTCATTTTTACTAAGTTTTGATGTTGCTTCCACCCCTTAAATATAATGGCTTCAGTAACCTCATACTTTAACCTAATATCGACTCTATTCCATTTTTTTTTGGTTCTAAGAATTTGCATAGAGGTTTTAGTTATCCTGATTTGTCAAAATCAATCTCAATCTCACATAAAGGTGAACAAATTTTTGAAGGTGAAAAAATGGATTTGAAAAACAGCTTTTAAAAAATCTGGGCTGGCTTGTCATTTTCAAAATCCATGATTTCCATTATTATTTTCGTCAATAGCAGGGCATTTTGTAGGCCTTGTGATTCTATAGAACATGTTCTAGGCTGGGTAACATTTCTAATTTAAATTTGCTTTAAAAAAAAAATCAGTAAAATTAAAAAAATCACAGACCATGACATGTCATGCAAGTAAAATTAAATCAAATAGAGTTGAGATTTGGTTTCTTTATGTAATTATTTTCCATTTCCTCTTTGTATTTTAATTCCAAATTAAATAGGCTTGTGGCCATGGCTGGTCTTGGATAACATTTCTGGTTTTCATTTTCTAAGTATGTTAGAAAGTGATCTAAAAAATAAAGGAATAAAACAAAAAAGTACAGGATTATCAAAGCATTTTCATTTTCCTGAAAACATAAAAACATCTTTTATATTTTCCATAATTCTATCATTTCCATTTTAATTTTCTATTTTTTTCTCGTTTATATAATTCAATAAGTTTTTAGGAAATAAAAACAGATTATCTTTTCGAAAAGCAAATTAAATTGTCCGACTATCATGATTCGTGGTGCTTCTCATGATTCATATAACCGCGAATCAATGATCTGTTGGGTCTTTTGTTGAGTTCAAAATGAAGCTTGGTATTTGAGCTGTGTTTGTTGGCAAAATAGTGAGAGGGATTGTTGGCACTGGGAGGGTGGTCCGGTAATTTTTCCTAAGCCACTGATATTACACACTTATGAGGGGAGGGGTACAACTGGAAGTTAGCGCTGAAAGAATCTTTTAGTTAGTCGGTTGCAGGTGCAACCAACCATAGATTTAGAGGCTGAGATCGGGGAGAGGGATCGAGTAATTGGCATCGAAAGCGTCATGCTTGGTAGCTACCGCCAGGAGAAGTGGACATTCTCCTGTTCCTCCTCTCCCAAACCAGAAGTGGCAGTGCTTGAGAGTGGACTTCTCACACATTATCTCATTGTATCTCCATCTTCTTATACAAATGTTTTGTAGTTCCTTCTTAGCAAATAAAAGACATAGTACGAGTGTTTTCTAATTGTTGGAGTCCATTGTCCTAACATCTCTGGCAACTCTGTTGGGACGAAAACGCTGCACGGGGATAGTGTAGCTGGAGGAGTTTCAATCGTAGCAGAGAGATGCGCAACACTGGGAAACAGACTCCGCAATTGCTGCAGTTGAAAAACGTATGACGCAGGGGAATATACGAGCAATAGGCAAGGCGCACTTGGTGAAGAGTTCTGGAAGTGTTTCATTGTGTTATGCAAACGAGAATGGAGTTGAGGATTGCTTCAGTTGAATCGAATTTCGAAAGTTTCCAGTGACGTTATAAGGAATGAGAGCGCGAACGTGACCAAACCTAGTCGTCGATATAAGAAAATTTACTCAAGGCACATGAACAATTGCAACAAGCTGAAGAACGAGTATCTACGCGAATGCGGAATTTGCAAGAATAGACTATAGAAAGACTCAAGGAGCTCGAGTTGCGAGCAAGGCTCTAGATCTTGAAAACAAAGTGAAACAACGCCGACAACCTCTTGTGGTGTTGGATGTGGAAAAACGCTCAATAGCTTTGGCTATATTGGCACTGCAAATCCAGAAGGCAGCGTCCAAGAAGAGGAAAATAAAGAATGTAACGAGGCGGGTGGAACTTTCAATTTTTTTTTCTGGAATGGATCCATTTGGATTGATTATTAGAGCTGATACATATTTTCTAGTAAATCGTACTTTGGAAGATATGAAGCTTCATTTGATTCTAATCAGTTTAGAGAGGCTTGCGCTATATTTGGTTTTTGTCTTGGCGGAGTGCGAATCCTGGCGTGACTAGGGAGCAGTTGAAACCTTCTCTTATGGGCCGGTTTGGGAAGGTGACCGAAGGCGATCCACTGAGATATTTGAAGTTGCTTCGACAAACTGGTTCCGTGAATGAGTACATTGAAGAGTTCGAACAAGTAGCTTTACAAATAACAGAGTTTCCAGAGCCATGCTACATGAGCCTGTTCATGGGAGGATTACGACCAGTGATTGAGAATCGATTGTCGACACATGAGCCGATTAACAAATATAAGATGCAAGTTTTGGCTAGGAAGGTGGAAAAGGTGCTGACCGGAGGAGTGCTTAAAAAACTCTGTGGAAGACCTGCTGTACTACCAGCTTTACGAGGTTAGGACACTGTGGTGCCCCAGATGTCTGCTAGCAGGATTGTGGTGGATCGGAGAAAAAGGGAAGAGGATAATAGGAGAGCCGTGGGCGAAGATTGCTGGAACGAGATGAAGTCAATAAGCTAGCAAGAAAGAGAAGAGCGAAAGCTGAAGGACCTTCATTTTCGCTGTGGCCTGTCGTTTTCGCCCATGCATCGTTGTCCGGACAAACATTTAAGGTTATTGGTGTGTGATATTGACGTGCCAACCTCAGAGGAAGCTGTAGAAGAAGTTGATTTCCAGCAGTGTTTGGGTCGGAGTTCATCTGGTGTGGGAACGCATGTTGTGTCTGAGGAACAGTCAGGGGAATTGTTAGAGTTTCGGAGTATGGGAGCAGCTAGTACTGATTCAATGATTTTTCTGGGGCATGTTTCAGGGATACCGGTCAAAGTGCTTGTGGATAGTGGCGCGAGCCACAATTTTCTTTCTAAAACTCTTACAAGAATGGCAAATGTACAGGTTAGTCCAACCAAGCCCTTTGGTGTTAGGAAAGTGATGGTAACCGTGTTAACACTAGGGGTCTGTAGGAAAGTTGAGGTTAATTTGGAGAATTTCACCGCAGCTGCAGAAGCCTATGTTTTCGATACTGTTGGCCCAGATCTTGTGCTTTGAATGAAGTGGCTAAAAAGTTTGGGGTATGTTTTGACAATTGGAATCAAAAGTCTATGGAGTTTGTGTGGGAGGGAAGGAAAGTTAAGTTGCTGGGCGTTATTGAGGAACAACAATCACCTACAAATTGGGGGCGGTGTTTGCTTTTGAAAACGTTGCCATTGGAGGGGTGGTTATGGCAAATACAGTTGAAAGGGCTAGTCGTGGTGACAGATCTGGCGGTGGACAATGGACAACAGCGACTCGGGAAGATTATACAGGAATTCCAGGTCTGTTTGACGAACCGTGGGGGCTCCCACCAAGCAGGGTTACAGACCATGCAATAACTTTGGTTGAAGGAGCAGAACCAGTTAATATTCGACCGTACAAACTTGCTTATTACCTGAAAGATGAGGTTAAGAAGCAGATTCAGGAGATGTTAGCTAGTGGAATTATCCGGCATAGTAACAGCCCGTATGCCAGTCCTATTACTTTAGTCAGGAAAAAGGATGGAAGGTGGCAAATGTGTGTGGATTATAGAGCTCTAAACAAACTCACAGTACCAGAAAGATTCCTGATTCTGGTTATTGACGAATAACTGGATGAGCTTTGTTGTACACGTTTCTTCACTAAACTCGACCTTAGATATCGGTTTCATCAAGGGTGAAGGTTGAAGATGTCAGCAAGACGACATTTCGAAATTATGAGGGCCATTATGAATTCCTCGTTATGCTATTTGGGCTTATGAACGCTCCAACTAGTTTTTAGTCTACAATGAATCCTCTATTTGAGGATGTATTGAGGTAGTTTGTGCTGGTCTTCTTTGACGATATATTAGTCTTCAGCACGACGTGAGATTCTCATTTGGACCATTGGCAGTCAGTGTTCTGTCTTTTACAGGACAACCGACTGAAGGTAAACTGGAAAAAATGTTTTTTTGGACAGCCATAAGTGGAATACCTGGACCATATAATTTATGCAGAAGGTGTTGCGATGGATCCCAAGAAAATTGAATGTGTTGTTAATTGGCTGCGTCCACAAAATGTGAAAGGCGTGAGAGGATTTCTGAGACTCACCGGATATTATAGAAAATTTGTTAAAGGTTATGGGAAGATCGTAAACCCTTGACTGATTTAATGAAAAAAGATGGTTTAAAGTGGGATTCCAAGGCAGAGCTTGCATTTGAGGAGCTGAAGAAGTGTTTGATTTCAGCATCATTACTAACCTTGCCAGATTTCCAAAAACCTTTCGTAATTGAATGTGATGCTTCAGAAGGGGAATTGGAGCTGTTCTCATGCAAGCTGGACAACCGGTTTTGCTTATTATAGACTATAGCTGAGTCCAACCTCTCTAAACCTGATTATGAAAAAGAAATTAGGACACTTGTATTGGCTGAGTCATTGGAGACAATACTTGTTGTGGAAGCATTTTGTAGTATTTACAGATCATAAGGCCTTAAAACATTTACTTCGTCAACGTTACCATACAGCGGACCAACAGAATTGGCAAGCGAAGTTGTTGGGCTTAGATTTTGAGGTAATTCATAAACCTGGCCGAATAAACCAGGCAGCAAACTCTATCTAGATTGGAGGATGAGGGTATGGAGAGCCATGTGGTTAATAAAATTCTAGGGACAGCTGTATATGAGCCGTTTTGGTTTGAGGTTGACACCCTCAAGCAGGAGTTACAGCAGGACCTTAAGCTCTCGGGTATTATTTCTGCTCTCAAACAACAAGCTGGATCTAGACCTGGGCACACTTCGAAACGGGATGTTGTCTTTTCATGGAAAGTTGGTTTTGTCTAGTCAGTCTATTCTTATTCCCAAGTTCTTGCATTACTTCCATACTTCTCTTGTAGGTGGTCATGCAGGTTTCCTCAAAAGATTGGATGCTGGTTTGTTTTAGAAAGGAATGACACAACACATCTTAAAATATGTCCGAGAATGTGAAACGTGTTAGTGACAAATGTATCTAGCTATGTTGTCGGCCGAATTATTACAATTGTTGCCTATTTCGGAATTGGTGTGGGACCAAATTTCTATGGGCTTTATTTCCGGGTTGCCTAAGGCCCAAGGGTTCGATGTCTTGTTGTTGGTGGTGGACCTACAGTCCAAGTATGTTCATTTCATTCTATTGAGACATCCGTATACAACTAAGTTGGTAGTTGAGGTTTTTGTGAGGGATATCGTCTAGTTGCATGGAATTCCCCGCTCCATTCTCAGTGATAGGGACCTCGTATTGAAAGAACTCTTCCGCCTCGAAGGCATAACTTTGAAAATGAGCCCTTCTTACCATCCTTAAATAGGCAGAGAGGCTGTTAACATGTGCTTGGGAACATATCTGAGGTGTTTTGCATCAGACCGACCGTCCTCTCACGTGTGCTCGTTGGGTTCCATGGGCAGAATTCTGTTATAATACATCCACTAATTCTTCCACCCAACTCACTCCTTTTGAGGTGGTATATGGTCAAAAACCACCTATTGTCACACGTTTCATAGGAGAGTCTCCTGTTGACTCTGTTGCAGAGCCTCTTGTGGAGCGTGATACTGTGTTAGGACAACTTCAGCAGAGCCTTCGACGGGCACAATGGTTGATGGTTAGATTTTCAAACTAAAACAGGAGGGATATGGAGTTTGCTGTTGGTGAGTCGGTGTATGTTAAACCGAAGCCCGAATTCTAGGCTTCAAAGCGTTCATTTCCTAAGTTGGTTGCTCGTTATTACGGACCATTCAAAATTTTGTCCCAGATTGGCACTACTGCTTATAAACTTACTTTACTTGAGGCTATGTGGTTGCACCCAGTGTTTCATGTGTCACAGCTTAAGCAGGCTGTGGGCGATTCAGCTGTGCAGACAATTCTTCCCGACTTAATGAATACAAAATCTAGTTCTTTGGTTGAATCAATTGAGCTCTTGGCTACAAAAGTAGTTCTTGGTCATGGGAGGATGCTGTGTATATTCTTGATCAGTTTTTGGCTTTTAGTCTTGGGGACAAGGATGAATTTGAGGAGGGGTGAGTTGTTAGCGCTGGGGAGGGTTGTCCTGTAATTTTGCCCATACCACTGATATTACACACTTACGAGAGGAGGGGTATAATTGGAAGTTAGCATTCTAAGAATCTTTTAGTTAATCGACTACGGGTTTAATCGACTATATATTTGGAGACTGAGCTCGGGGAGAGGGATCAGGTAATTGGCGTGCAAACCGTCATGCTTGGTAGCAACTGCTAGGAGAAGTGGACATTCTCTTGTTCCTCCTCACCCAAACAGGAAGTGGTAGCGCCTAAGAGTGGACTTCTCACACGTTATCTCATTCTGTAATACCTACTGTATCTCCATCTTCCTATATAAATGTTGCACAGTTCCTTCTCAGTGAATAAAAGACACAGCCCCCCCCCGTGCTAAGGGTGGGGGGAGGGGTTTGGGGCGTGGTCGCGGGGTCAAGTCCCCAGGCCAGCGGTTTGATTGTATTTTCCTTCTTTGCGTCGTGTGCTGCTGTTGCGGTTGTACCCAATTTTTAAACTAAAAGACATAGTATAAGCGATTTTTAATTGTTGGATTCCATTATACTAACAAGGATGACTCATTATATCATAGAAGAAATACCGGAGTTTAGAGAAGTTTAGTGGATTATGAAAGTTAATTTGGTGATGAAGGCCAAAATCATGCTGAGGTAGTGTTAAAAATGTTGTGGTGATGCGGGAATAGACTTGTTGAAGTCCAACCAACATGAAAATCTTGAAACATTGTTTCATGTATTAAAATGCCTGTGATTTTATATGAGGAAGTCGTTTTGGTGAAAGAGGGATGTGGTTGAAATTATGGACACGGGAAGACTCATCTCTGTGCATCACACTAAGGTGAAGACTGCTGTGTCGTTCTAGAGAAGTCGTTTCAGTATGCTTGATTGAAACGTTTACTACAAAGGAAAAATGTTGCTTTTTTGGTGATTGTGGAAATGTGGGTCATGGGACCTATGTCTGTTTGTCATGCTTTAAGGAAGAAGATAGTGTCATGGTTCTTGAACTATTTTGTTGAAGATACATATGCTCATGAAAATGCTTATTTCAGAGGCAAAATGCTCGTGCTGATGAAAGTTGCAAAGAACGAATGTTGAAAAGATTCACTCATTTTTCTCGGAGGCAAACATGAATCTAAGCATGTTTTTTTGGGATAGTTTGACTGAGATGAACCATGCCATGGTGAAAGTAGAAACGCTGTGGTTTTCTTTGAGGCAAAATAAAGATTCGATTTCCTATACTATCTAGATATGAATGGTCTCGGGATTTAATGGGATCACGTCACTCAAATTTTTATGATGAATTTGAAGGGGTTTTGGTTGCCATTAGACCGGAATGATAAGGAATTGATCTTGGAGATTTAGTATGAAGATATTGATCTCTATTAAATTGAGAAGAGATGTCCTGAGCATAGTTATTAATGGCGCACCATCGCGCCATGGCTAGTGCCAGGCACCGTTGCGCTATTGCTTATTTTGGATGTCATGCTGTGGCTCGTAGTGCCGTGGCGCGCACCATAACACCATTCGTTTTTTTTTTTGCATCGTTGGCAACAAACGACCCTTCCTGATAGGAATCAATAGGAGAGAGAAAGAAAAACAGTAGGCACTTCTATTAAAGGCAACAAAAATTACAGATTAAAGAAGAGAAAGAAGAAGAAGAAATTCCTCCGAGTCGCTGCTCCGAGGCCCAAGCCAGCAACCCGATTTTCTGCGCAGCAGAACCCTTCTCTCTAAAACAATTCCTATCCTCCACCCAAACCCAATCAACCCCTATTTAATTTCCCAGCTAACTCTAACAACCTCAACAACCCCAGACAGTGGAAAGTACAACACTACCCTTATTTAATCCCAGCCACAACAACTGCATAACAACTATTTACAGGAATTACAACACTGCCCCTGGTACCTAAACCATTCCCACTAGGACATCCCCACATGGACAACATCATTGCTCCCCTTCTGCTTGCTTGAAAGAACACCTTGTCCTCAAGGTGAAATAGCTCTGCAACCGGTGCCAACAACTTTTGAAAGTATGTTTGATAATGTGCTGCTGAAGCATCACCAAGTTCAGCTTAGCAACCCCTGCTTGTATAATCGGATAACATGAGGAAAAGTGATAGCAACCTAGCAACTCCAGTTTGTATCATTGGATTTTGATAGCACCAACAATTATTCTGCCCTGCAACACACATTTCTGCTCGCTTCCTAGTGCCGCTGTCAACGCCTCCAGTGAACACATTCTGTAATCGAAAATTAGCCATAGAAACTTTTACATGCCCCTTTGAAATGGTTGTTAAAGCAGCTATGCCCATGGTAGCAGTAGGCTGCTTTGTCTTCGGTTCAACTCGTTGACGGCGAACATGAAACTCAGCTAGTGTCCATTTTTGTGTCTTCTCAGGCTGTTTCACTTCCCACGACTGCCCCTCGTTTCCTTCTAGTTGAGCTGGACGTAGGTACTTGAGAGAGAGAGGAATAAGTTTCTGATTCTCCACCTATTTTGAGAAAAAATGCATCTCCTCCTGTATCGTGTTTGGTAGTCCCTGGTCACATCCACTATACTCTTTTCTCTGCTCACAACTTTTAGAAGCTGTCTTTGAAATGCCTCCACTTTCGTCGTCATGATTTGTCTTCCCCTCGCCGCCTCTGCACTCATCTTCCTCAGTTTCGGCCGATTTTCTGTTTCTATCTTTCTGAGCCATATGCTCCGCATGTGCCTCCAAAAGCTGAGTAACCATTGCCTTTATCACCTGAATCTGGTGATCTTGACGCTGGCTAGCATCCTCCTAGCGCTGACATGCGTTCTCCAGCCGCTGTAGTCCCATCTCCAGATGCTGAAACCTGGTTTTCAGCTCCGTTACGGTCGATTCCAATTGTGCTACTCTGCTCTCCATGCGCTTGCACAATTAGATGCAGCGTCAACTTCTAATTTCTTCTGATAAGAAGTTCCTCTCTCTAAACTCTCTCTCCAGAATATATCTCTCAATGAAAGCATCAATTGATAGGAATCAATAGGAGAGAGAAAGAAAAACAGTAGACACTTCAATTAAAGGCAGCCTAAATTACATATGGAAGAAGAGAAAGAAGAAGAAAAAATTCCTCCGAGTCGCTGCTCCGAGGCCCAAGGCAGCAACCCGATTTTCTGCACAGCAGAACCCTTCTCTCTAAAACAATTCCTATCCTCTAGCCAACCCAATCAACCCCCTATTTAATTTCCCAGCTAACTCTAACAGCTCCAACAACCCCAACAACCCGGTGGAAAGTACAACACCGCCCTTATTTAATCCCAACCACAACAATTGCCCAACAACTATTTACAGGAATTACAACACTGCCCATGGTACCTAAACCATTCCCACTAGGACATCCCCACACGAACAACATCATTGCTTACCTTCCTATCACTTCCTCCCTGGCGGTATGCAGCCAGTGACCTTTGTTCTGTTTTTTTATTTTATATGGTATTGATATTTTTTGCTCGGCTATTACTTGTTCTTCTGTTTTTTTTATTTTGTTCTATATTTTGTTTTTTGTATTGCATTCTTATTTTAGTACTTTGTGATTGAAATTGTTGATTTTATTTTCCCGTTTGATGTATGGAGTATGAATTATTGACATAATTTTTAATATCCATGCATATGTTGTCTAATTTACTGTTTTTTATTGTTGTTATGTGCTTACATGTCCTATGTGTGCTGTAAGTCAATATTGCCACGTGCTGTGCACCGCGCAATGCGCTTTTGTGTCAGGGGCCCTTGTCGCTATTGTGCGCCATGCATAACTAAAACTTTGAGTAAAAAAAAAAAGAACAAAAAAGGAATTTCTTAGTGTGATAGTGGAGGTTGTTGTTGTATGTTCTCTTAAGGGAGAAAGATAATTGCATGATGATGCAAATGAGGAGTTAACCAATCACCAAGACTAAAGAAAAATTGTTGCACCTTTATACTAAAGGTGTTGTCTTTCTTTTGTGATTGAGAGTTTTATTGTAATGGTAATGTGCCAATTCTCCGCTGGAAGTGATCTCATGGTGTGTTGATTATTGTGATTTGAGTGATAGTGAGTTGTCCTTGCTACTTGGATGTAGTCTCCACATTAGGGGCGAACTAAGCAAATCTGTGTATCAGAGATTTGAACACCCTTCTTAGGGTATTCCCCCATGGGCCTAAAATTCGGTATTAGAGATTTGGATCTTGATGTTCGGTATTTTTTCTCTAGATTTTAGCACATGTCCGATGAATCATAAAGGCATACCTATTTTTGAAGGACATAATTTCTAATCATGGAAAAGTCGGATGCTTTACTATTTTCAATCACTCGGCATGAATGTTTACATTATTGTGGTATATGAAATGAATGTTTACATTGTTGTGGTATATGAAATCAATGTTGTGAGATGGTAGGAGGAGCTCTCTCTGAAAAAGATCACAAGTAGTTGGATGACAAAGGGTTAAACGCTTTAGGTGGAGCACCGTCAAATCTTGCTTTACATGAAATTCATGATAAGTAAATCCTCAAAGACTATTTGTGGGAAGTTATTGAATATCTGTGAAGGTGATTCAATGGCCAAAGAAGCTAAACTTCAAGTCCTTCGGAACAAATTTGAAAGATCTATAGATGATGCCCGCAAAGTTACATTCTTAAATCGAGTAATTGGTGGTGTTTGTGACATGTGAGACCCCATGTGAGTCTATTGAAGACTTATGCACTGTCCAGAAGATTCTACGAAGACTACCCACATACTTAATCCAAAGGTTTATTTCATTGAGGAAAGAGATTTTAAAACAGTTATCAAAAAAAAAAAAATTACAAAAAAATAAATTTTATTTGTTTCTATTAATATAGAATCAATGTATTCTACTATAAACTATAATTCTTTAAAGACTACAATTCTATAATTAGAAAGAATTATAAAAATATAAAAAATCAAACTTTTTGGGATATTTTAACATGAAGTAAGAACATAATATGAATGAGATGACTTTTAAAGCCATGAAAAAGCTTGCGGAAGATGGTCCAGAGGATGAAACAACTGATGGAGCAATGTCTCTTTTAATTTCAAGAGAGGCAAAAGAAAATTCAAAGAACAACGCACTCGTATGTTTTTGATATGGAAAAATTGGGCATTTAGCTACCAAGTGCTCAAGGAAGTTTCAAGAGGAAGAAGAGGGCGACAAAATTACAAGAAGACCCTCCAAGAAGATGGACAATAGGAGAAACTTTCACAAAGGTAAACCTCAAAAGTGAATCTTTATCTCCCATGAAGATGAATCTTCTGATGGGTTAATGATATAAAAAATTGAAGATTTTAAAGATGAAGATATGATCGCTTTGGTGACAATCTCAAGATGAGAGGCTAACGAAGAAGATGAAGATGGACAAGAAGGAATTGTCGACTTAAAGGTGGAACTGGAGGCAATCTTGGATGGAATTGATTTTAAAAGGAATCGTGCAAAGAAGGTCAATAGTCTCGTTAAAGATTGCAGAGCTTCTATGGAACATCAATGATAAGAGATCAATGGTTTGACGAGGGAGATGGAAAATCTCAAATCTGAAAAAAATTTGAAGATCCAAAGTAGAAAATTATGTTTAAGCTTAAAATGGAAAGACAAGTGAGGATCGTTGAAGGCATGACTTATACCATGAAAGCCAAGAGCAAACATGTTGGGTATCTAGAAGTTGAGAAGAAAATCAAGTGAGTCTCAACTCTCGATATGACTTCTGCAATTTTTTTTTGAAATTCATTAGCATATCCAATGAGAAGTCAAAGGAGAAGACTGATGGATCTTCAAAGATGCTTGATGCCCACCTAAGCAAGCGGTGATCACACTTTCAAAGCAATGGAGGTTTGAGGTATAATGCATCTAAGGTGAATACAAAACACTAAGTAAAAAAACAAGCGGCGACACCCAATAATCCCTGAGAAGTTGTGACATTCGGTGAATGTATGTTTTATTACAAAGGGAAGGAGGACCGAGAATACTTCTTCAAGACAACAAATGATGATTCATAATAATACCTCTTATCAAAGAAATTTTGGTTTCTTGGTCGTTTGCTTTTGTTGTGCAGGGTTTGAACATAAAACAATCTATTGTTCATCAAGAAGACCTAGAAAAGTACCCATAGAAAAAGAGTTACTTCTTAGAAGAGTTCTACAAGTAGACTCAAAGTATGTTCTTGAATTGAAGAATCAGGATGAGCTATTTGAGGAAGATGATTTCCTTTTTTATGATGGAGAGTGACGTACGAAGACCTTTACCCACTAATCATAAAACTTGTGTGAAGAGGAGCAAGCTTGAGAAAGCGAATGTGGTTCAAGTAGCTCTCAAGGTAAGTGATAATGATGACATATAGATTCTCGACAACAACATGATTTGTCGAAAAATATCAAGCATGAGGATGACAATTAGTGTTTGTCGACAACGAGGGAGCATTACAAACCAAGGGAACTAGGGAGGCTAAGTTTGGTGGTAAGGATATGCTGAAAACTAATGTGTTATATAGGGAAGGTTTGAGACACAATCTCCTGAGTATGAGTCAACTTTGTGACTTTGTGCGTGCAATTCACTTCACCTAGAAGGCATGTACGATCGAGATAGAGCCATTATTATGAAGGGGAGGCGATCAAAGATTAACCTTTACCAAATTAAAATGGTGACGAAGATTCATGCTTTCTTTCAAAGGAGAATGAAAACAAATTATGGCTTGATTGCAACACTATACTTTGATAAAATTTTCTATGGAGTTTTGATTGATTGAACTCCATGAAATTTTTTATCAAATTAGTGTTGCAAAAAAAGTTCCCATGATGAGGAGAAATTGAGCATTTGTGGTGCTTGTAAAGAAGATAAAATTACAATGAAGGCATACAAGCCTAGGAAGAAGTCCAAAAACAGTTTGTAGCTGATTTATGTGGTCTAATCAACCCAAAAGCTCATGGAGCTCAAATGTATTATGTTCTATTCATGGATGACTACAACATGATGACCTGAGTATCTCCAATAAGAAACAAATTGAAAGTTTTGGATTGCAGAAAGAGGTATCGAAGAACTGTTGAAAGATATGTGGTAAGAAGATTCTTAAATTGAGATTCGATAATGACTCGTAATTCTTAAATCACATGGTGGATGACCATATTGGGTTGTGAGTACACCCCAACAAAACAGGTTTATTGAAAGAAGGAATAAAACCATCAATAACATGGTGAGAACGATGTTGATATCCAAGGGGATTTTGGAAAAATTCTAGAAATAAACTATTATGAAACAATGTATGTATCAATGTGAGCATTATTAAGCCCCATTGAAGAGAAAACTTCGTATGTGATGTGGTTCAAAGAGAAGCCATGCTTGGAGTACTTTCATATCTTAGAAAGTAAATGTTATTTCTTGAATAAAGATTGTAAACAAGACAAGTTTGAGAGTAAAGGTGACAAAGACATATTTCTTCGCTATTCATTTTAAAGTAAGACCTGATATTACAACAAGATACTTGGAAAAATGATTGGAAGTCAAGATGTTAGTGCGGTTGAAGATGAAAGTCATTCTTTCAAACAATGAAGAAACTCATGGAGATGATGAAAACTAATGTCTTAAAATTCTAGTAGCTAAGGGTGATGATTTAGAGGTTGATTCTGAAGATGATGGGAGTTCCCGTGTCTAAAATTCCTGGGGAAACAAGAAGGCAAGGTGAAATTGGTGAAGGTAACATTGTTGGAGATATAGATGCTCCAGATCAAATAGGAAGGATAGAGACTTCTCAGTTGATGACATTGATATCATTTATTAAACTAAGGAACTTTGAAGAAGCAGTTAAGGTGGAGAGTTAGGTTAAAGCGATAAATGAAAAGTTTGACCAAATCTCGAGGAATAACACGTGAGAGCTTGTTCAAAAGCCAATATACAAAAGTATTATGAAAATCAAATGGATTTTCCAAAACAAACTGAGTATTGATGAAACTTTTGTTCTGGTGGCAAGATTGGAAGTAATAAAGTTGTTCTTAGTCATTTTTGGTCAAAGGAAGTTCAAAATCTTCCAACCTTTCTAATGAGCCATTGAAAGAGGAAGTACACATTAAACTACTATATGGTTTAATGCATGGTGTGCAAACCTGAGAAGGTGTTATATGGCTTGAAGCAAACGTTGAGAGCATGGTATTCACGGTATGATCAATTCTTAAAGAAACCGGGATTTCAACGTGGAGGAGTTGATCACAACCTCTATGTAAAGAAAAATTTCGAAGATAAACTTACGGTGTTGGTCTATGTTAACGACATTATATTTAGTGGATTGAAAGAAGACGATAGCAAGGAATTTGTTGAAATGATGAAAAATAAGTTTGAAATGTCTATGATTAGTGAATCCATATTTTTTTATGGCTTACAGGTTAATCAAAGTTTATTGGGTTTTTTATTTTTCAATTTAAATATGCTAAGGAAGTTTTGAAGCGTTTTCATATGGAGGGCAGCTAATGCCAACACTGTGGAAAGTCGGTGAACATCACAGAGTATAGACAAATCATTAGAAGTTTACGTAAGTGATCTAAAGGAAAGTCACTTGATGACGGTGAAACAAATACTTCAGTACGTTAAAGGTATGGCAAATTATGGTATGTTTTATGTTGTGACAAAGGGGCAAGAGTTGATGGCCTTTACTGATGAGGATTGGGTTTGTTTTGTGGATGATAAAAAATCTACTTCTAGCGGCGCTTTCGATTTTGGAAGCAAGCGTGACAAATCAAGAAAAAAGATTGCATTTCAGTAAGTATAGTGGAAGCAAAATACATTGGTGCGGCACAAGCTTGTATCAAATTGATTTGAATGAAGCATCTGTTGGAAGATATTGGAGAGAAAGTTTGCTCACCTATCTCAATCATGTGTGACAATAGTAGTGTGATCAATCTATGCAAAAATCCAGTGCAACACTAGAACAAAATACATTGAGATCAAATATCATTTTATTAAAGAAAACGTGGATAAAGGAGCGGTTTCGGTATTTTACCCATGAAAAATCAAGTAGTGGATGTGATTACCAAAGTACTTCCAAGAAAAGTATTTGTGGGGAATAAGTTGAACCTTTGAGCTGCATTATTCTTATTGAACTAATTATTTTTGACATGTGTAGGTTTGAATTGAAGGCACGTATTCTGTTAAGATTGTTTAATCTTTGGGTTCGTTGTCAAAGTGGGAGAGAACTGAAAAAGATTTACTCAATGAGGGGGAGAAAAAGGGATAAAAGTTGAAAATGGATAATTGATTTAGGGAGAGAGATTTAAGTAACGGGGAGCTTAGCATAGTTGGTTTGTCATTCCACTATTTGTACCATCAGAATAAAGTTTTCAAATAACTAAAAGCATGAGGCAAGGAGAGAGATTTTTAAGGAAACATTGTCAGACTTTGTTTCCTCTTGTTTCTCATATTGAGTTTAACTTTTGTGAGTTAACATTGAATGAATGTTATTTTGTAGGATACTTCTTAGATCAGTGGATGATCATGAAGACTTGCGAGCAAAGAGCGAATGGTGTTGCCAGCAACTCTAAATGAGAAGATTGTTGAGCCTTTGAGCTGCATTATTCTTATTGAACTAATTATTTTTGACATGTGTAGGTTTGAATTGAAGGCACGTATTCTGTTAAGATTGTTTAATCTTTGGGTTCGTTGTCAAAGTGGGAGAGAACTGAAAAAGATTTACTCAATGAGGGGGAGAAAAAGGGATAAAAGTTGAAAATGGATAATTGATTTAGGGAGAGAGATTTAAGTAACGGGGAGCTTAGCATAGTTGGTTTGTCATTCCACTATTTGTACCATCAGAATAAAGTTTTCAAATAACTAAAAGCACGAGGCAAGGAGAGAGATTTTTAAGGAAACATTGTCAGACTTTGTTTCCTCTTGTTTCTCATATTGAGTTTAACTTTTGTGAGTTAACATTGAATGAATGTTATTTTGTAGGATACTTCTTAGATCAGTGGATGATCATGAAGACTTGCGAGCAAAGAGTGAATGGTGTTGCCAGCAACTCTAAATGAGAAGATTGTTGAGCCTTGTTAGAAAGGAGGTGTGATCCAAATGCCCAAGATGCTTCTTATGGGAGACCTTGGTGTTTATTTATAGGGAGTAATAAGGATGACATGTTACATAAAGTCCGATGTGGGACTCGACTTAACTTACCCTCTAACACCCCCCTCAAGCTTGGTTTACCTAGCTTGGATACATAAGAAAACAAAAAAGAAATATTCCCTAACACCCCCCCTCAAGCTGGATACTCCCAACTTGCCATACTAAATCAAAAAAAAAAAAAAAAAACTAACACATAAAGACACAACAACAATGAAGCCCGATGGCGGTTCAGGCATCAAAGAGGCTCGATAGAAATCCAGATGAAAGTAAACTGATGGAGATCTAGGCAGCTTGATGGAAATCTAAGATGCTCGACGAATATCTGAGCATAAACAGAGAGGCCTTGTGCAGCCCGACATAGATCCATACAGCAGTGAAGGAGCTCGACGGAGATCCAGGCAGGAGCCAACAAGGGCTGCTGGGAAGACATGGTGGGGCGCACAGGAAAATTGGCACACGCATGTTGGAGCAGCATTGGGAGGGCGACCAGGAGAAGCGGTGCTTGCCTGAGTCACCTGGTGTCAACGCAGGTATGGCGCAGGAAATACTAGAGGTGGCCCGACCTTGGTGCATGAAGGCAGAAGAGGCGGCCGACTGAGCGTGCAACGCAACATAGCAGGGGGCGCTATAGGGGGAGAGACGACGGTGTTGAGGTGGGCCATGCGTTGGGTGCGACCGCATCTGGGGAAGGAGCGGCGACAGGAGGGGCACATAGCGGATGGGGGCTCATCAGTGGGAGATGTGTGCAGCAGGGGGGGTGCGTCGGTGGGGACATTGACTGCAAGAGGTGCGCGCATTAGGGGCGGTGTAAGGAGTTAAAAGGAAGGGTGCGCGCGGCGGGAAATAGGGGAGGCCGCCGGGTCTGGGTGAAGGGCGGTTACAAGGTCTACTGGTCCAGAGTCACCGCTCCTCTTTGGGGCGAACGACTAGGGTTTCTAGGTTGGGTGGAGACAAGAGAAGGGTTAGGGTTTGGGAGGCTCTGATACCATGTTACAAAGGAGAAGTGCCCAAATGCCCAAGATGCCTCTATGGGAGGCCTATTTATAGAGTTTGCATTGCCTGCTGCTGTAAATTCACTTTCAACTGAGACAGCACTTCATCTCTATCCAGTAAATCAACCACGACGGCCTCAACTACAGTCTCACCTTTAGTATAATGAATTAAAGAAGGTGGGCGTCGTCCATAAACTATCTTAAATGGGGTTTACTAGCTGAAACATGAAAATATGTGTTGTAAGAAAATTCAGCCCACGACAACCAACAAGCCACTGCTTGGGTCTGTCCGAAGAAAAACACCGCAGAAAAGATTCAATACTCCCATTGACAACCTCAACCTGTCCATCGGATTGAGAATGATATGAAGAACTCATTTTCAATTTAGTCCCGTGCAACTGAAATAATTCTTTCCAAAACACAGGTAAAAAGTGGATCTGGATCACCACAACTAAAATCGTATCAAAACCTTGAGACTTTGGAAGGCCAGAAATAAAGTCCATGGAGACTTCCACACAAGTTCAGGAGCAGGAAGGGGTTGTAAGAGCCCAGCTGTTCAAAGATTTAGGGACCTGTGCCTTTGGCACACATCACACTCACTAAAAAACTTCAAAACAGACTGGGTCATCACAGTCCAGTATAGGCAACAAGCCAACTTCTTATAGGTCTTAAGAAAACCTTTACGCGCCGCCCTTTGGGTGAAGTATGATAGTTGCTGAGGAATCAAAGGGGATTTATGTGAAAAGACAAGCCTGCCTTAGAAAAACAACATTACATTGTTGAGAGAAAGTCCTGTTTTTGCTGCTGAATACTGTTGCAAGGCAACAACAATGGTAGACAAGTCCTTATCTTGGTTGTCTCCCCCCCTCGCCTGCGAAATTTCTACCCAAAAGGGTTCAGAAACAACCAGCCGTGTAGACTTTTCCTACAGCACCCGTGATAAAGCATCCGCGACGCGATTAGTCTTCCCAAATTTATACTCAACTTCAAAATCGAACCCCAACAACTTGGCCTGCCAACATTGTTGGTCCATTGAAGAAATGCGCTGGCTCAACATATTTTTAAGGCTCCCATGCTCTGTTTGTACCGGAAAACGGCTTCCCATATGATACTGCTTCCAATGTTGCACCACATGAACCAAAGCCATCAATTCTTTTTTGTTAAAGTATAAGAGTGAATACGCAATCCCAAGGTTCTTTTATAATGAATAATAAAGATCACATCGGATCACAAGTCCGATGTGAAATGCAGACTCCAACACTACCCTCAAGCTAGGTGTACCTAGTTTGGATACATAAAGAAAAACAAAGCAATCAATAGATGCTGCAACCCCCCCCCCCTCAAGTTGGACATATCCAGCTTGGTAACAAAACAAGACAAAACAAAGAGAAGATAAATCATTTGCAGTCGCTGCTCCCCCTCGAGATGAAAATGATGGATGATTGAAGATTACAACCCCCCTTGAGATGAAAAATGGTGGAAGATGTGCCGGATTACATCGGTGATGTGGCAAGTTGTCGAGGCACAACAGAGGAACCGTGTTGGCAGGGCCGGTCAATGAGTGCCGGGAAAGCTGCGCAGGCGGGACCGGTTGATGGAGCGCCGAGAAAGTCGCACCGGCAGGCCGGTCGACATAGCGCCGGGAAATCCGCACTGGTGGGGCCAGACGTTGTAGCGTCGGGAAAGCCACACTGGCGGGGCTGGACGACGAGGCGTCGGGAAAGCCGCAGGGATCGAGCCGTCACTCAGCGGAAGGATGGATGAGTGCAGGTTGAAGGTGCAGAAGTAGGGCGAGGCTGGGAGTCATGGAGGAGCCGCGCTGAACCGACGCAGGACTGCCTGGTGGAGGGCCAACAATGGGGCGAGGGGATCTGCCTCGTAGGAGGGGGACAACAACTGGAAAGGGGGAGCCCGACGCAAAGAAGGGACGTGCCGATGAAGAACTCCGACGCGCAGGGGGATGCGAGGGCCTGTCGCGCGAGGAAGGAGACGAGCCGTCGGAGATGCGGCACGTTGACGGTGGCTGGCGGGGAAGCAGATCGACATAGGTGCTCGGGGCTCGACCTGTTGGGAGGGGCTGCGCCTAGGTGAGATCCGTCGCGCAGTAGGGAGGCGCGGAAGGAGGCGTTGGGTGCCGTTGCACATCGGGAGGGATGATCGCGAGGAGCCACGCGCGGGATGGGAGGAGCCGACGCGGCGGATCTGGAGGAGGTGGGCCATCGGGCATCATCAGATGGATGGACAGTGCACGGGAGTTGCCGACGCGGGATCAGGTGACGCGGGAGTCCGACGGGAGGGAGGAACTGCGTGAGGGATGGCGGGCCGCAGCCGGGACACATAGAGGGAGGGCGGGCCGTCGGGACGCCACAAGAGAGCGTCGAGAGGAGGATGCCGCACAGGTGAGGCATCGCGCAGGGAGGCGCCGTCACACGGGAGAGATGGGAGGAGTGGCCCGTCGGGTGGGTGCCGTCGCTTGGCTGAGAAATGAGGCTGGAGGGGCAACCCAGCCCTATTGGCGATGGCCCCAACAACGGGGGAATTCTTGAAAACCTAGGGCAGGAAAAAAAACGGGAGGGAGGGCTCGGGTTTAAAATACCTCTTTTGATACCATGTTAAAGTATAAGAGTGAATACCCAATCCCAAGGTTATTTTATAATGAATAATGAAGACCACATCGGACCACTAGGCCGATGTGGGATGCAGACTCCAACATTTTTCATAGATTAATTTAGCCAAATTAGTGTAAAATATTGGCTAGAGGTTTTGCCCCTCCTGTATAAGAACAGCCCCATCCCACCTAATCACACTCTACAACAAAATCCTTGGAGAAATCCAGAAGTCCCAAAACAGTAGCAGTCATCAAACATCTTTTCAACGTATCAAAAGCCAACTGAGCATCTGCAGGTCACTGGAAATTATTCTTCCTAGTAAGAATCGTCAAAGGGCGAGCAATCTTCTCATAGTCTTTGATAAAATTCCAGTAGTAACCAGTAAGCCCCAAAAAACCCCTAATTTCTCCGACATTCATTGGTTCAGTCCAACTTTGAACACTAGATACCTTAAGATCCATAGACACACCCTCTCGGGAAATCAGATGCCCAAGATATTCGACTGTGTCCCTTCCAAAGAAAAACCTTTTCCGATTAACATGCAAATTGTTCTTCTGTAATACCTCCGAAACCGGATTTAAATGAGCCAAATGGCCTGTCCAACTTTTTCTGTACACGAGTATATTGTCAAAAAAATACCAGGACACTTCTCCGGAGAAGTGGTTTAAAGATAGCATTCATATGATAGCCTGAAATGTAACCAGAGCATCATGAGACCAAAAGGCATAAACAAGTATTCATAATGACCCTCATGAGTCCGAAATGCTGTCTTCCCAACATCCTCATCCTTCACCCTTGATGGAATACTGATTTAAGATCAAGTTTTGTAAAATACCGGGCCCCATATAATTCATCCAACAACTTCTCAACTACTAGGATATGAAACCCATTTGGTATCGTAAGCTTATTCAAAGCTCGATAAAATCCACACGCATACGCCACCCACCATCCTTTACCAGAATTATTGGACTAGAATATGGATTAATACTGATAGGAAACCTGTCTCGTAAGTTTATTCAAAGCTCGATAATCCACACACATACGCCACCCACCATCCTTCTTTACCAGAATTATTGGACTAGAATAAGGACTCGTACTATTTTGGATAACACCCTGGTCAAGCAGTTCTTGAACTTGCCGTTCCACCTCATCTTTCAAATGACGGGCAAGTTTATATGGTCTCTTGGTAAAAGGTTCCGCTGCTGGCCATAATTGAACGACATGATCAGGTCGGCAGGGTGGTAACCCTTTTGGTTCCTCAAACATTGTTCGATACAGAAGAAACAAATCCTGCAAATCAGCCAACTGCTCTGGAGGCAAGGTTAGAGTCTCCTACTACCAGAGCCAAACTAGAGTCCCACTGAAGACCCTGAGCAAAAACTGTGTCCTATGAACAAATCTTGCAAAGACAAAGGTAACTCCTGTGGTTGCTGCAATCCTTGAAGAGTAACTGGCGTCCATCCCTTGATAAACAATACTAATAGTAAGGTTCTTCCAATGAGAATTAACGTTGCCAAGAGTCTCCAACTAGGCCATTCCCAAAACTAAATCTGGATCGGTAGTATCAAACAAGAAAGCTTTTACTGCAAACTGAAAGTTACCCAATTCAACATGGACAGCGTCGCACTTACCACTAGATAAAACTCGATGTCCATCACCCAATTTAACTCCAAATGGCCGAGTCTCAAGTATTGGAGCATCTATACAGCTGAGTAAGGCCTTGGTAACAAAATTATGGCCAGCTCCACTGTCAATCAAAACCAGAATTGAAACACCTTCAAAGCTACCCTCCGGCAACATAGATTCAAATCTTCGGGCTTCTGGCTTATCTAGAACAGACAACGGAAATGCTTGACAAGACATTTCCCACAACTCTTCCTCTAAGCCACAAACCTCTCCAAAAATTTCTGCATCAACTTTGTCTTCATCGTGAGGATCAACACACCCATACCATCAATCGGAACCCCTTTTCAGGACACCTGTGAGCTGGGCTATACTTTAAGCCACAGGAAAAACATAATCCCTAGCTCGCCTATCTTCATATTCTGCTCTTGAAAGATTACGAATCCCTTTCCATTTAGGCTCATCCTTCCCTGTCTTACGAGCTGGTCCAAAGGAATTTGAAATCAATTTGACCGTTTTCCTGTTAAAAGGTTTACTGTCTTGGTAAAATTGACCATTTCGTTGTGGCTCTGGAATTCTCATAATGCCTTTAATAAGAAGCTTTCATTCGACATTCCTGGTTAACGACAACAACCGTGCCTTGGCTCTAGGCTTGTGTGTTATGACCGAACTATCAATTTCTGGACGCAAGCCACCCAAAAAAAAACTGATATACCAAGGCTCTAGAAGGCCAATAATGCGTAATGCTGCCCGTTCAAACTCACTGACATAATCGTCCACTGAACCTGTTTGTTTGATTCGCTTGAGATGCTTCATCGGATCACTTTCGGCCGCAGCTCCATACCGACAAAAAAGTTATGTCTTCAGCTCATCCCAAGACAGATCAGGCCAGGTTGAAAGTAAAGACAGAAACCAATGTTGTTCAAGTCCTTCAAAACATAATTGTGCAATTGGAACTCTTAAATTATTGTGAGTTTTATGAACCATGAAATACGTCTCAGCGTGAATAATCTGATATTTACCTGCAAAAAAAGGTAACTACTCACTTAGCAATAGACTGCAATTCCTCCCAGAGGCCGCTGTCTTTTGTACACCTGACTCCCGCAAGGCGAGAATCCTGAACAAGATCGTCTTTCGTCTCGCTATGTTCTTCAGGTCTCAAGCTAGGATCAAAATTTTCCTTGTTGCAGTGATCAGAAGGGGAGGCAATCTTCTATTTTCCACGCCTATCCTATTCAGTGCACAGAACTCTTGGGACTTATTACTTCTGCAGAGGTTTTGAAGAACTAGAAGGATGTTGTCGAACAGAAAGCTCAGCTAGAGCCCGTGTTTGTGCCTGCATGGACTGCTTTAACTCACGCCACCGGCGCAGAAGTTCCGTTTGTCCTTGTGCGAGAATTTCAATGGTAGTCTGCACCTCCCGCAGACGTCCATCTTGAGTCTGCAACCTGTCATTATGTTTCTGAAAACTGGCCGCTTCTTCCTGCACCAACTACTCCAGGCTATAACTCAATTGTCTCCACTGATGCAACTTGGGACTCCAT
Source organism: Viscum album (assembly GCA_963277665.1). Classification (NCBI taxonomy): domain Eukaryota; kingdom Viridiplantae; phylum Streptophyta; class Magnoliopsida; order Santalales; family Viscaceae; genus Viscum; species Viscum album. The sequence continues at coordinate 391,178,879 of OY728151.1, read as the reverse complement.
CTGAGAAGGTATTCACCAATTGCGCTAGGTGAAAACTCAATGAAAGCGCCAAAATGATAGGACAGTAGGTACTTGTGAGTATATTCATAAGAATCTATTAGAGACACCATATTGTACAGCAGTATAGAACATTCCAGAAGAAACAGTAGAAGGAGAAGAATTCCCTAGCATAGCCTCCCTTGTGCCAATGTTGTGACCTCTTAACAACCAAGCTACAATTCTAACCGACTGCCCCCTCTCCCGTAACAGAACTTATACAACAATCATTCCAAAACAAAACATAAGACTTTTACTAAACTACCTTTGCACTTTATTAACCACCCTTCCTCCTAGAATAGGTTTCAAAAGTTGAATTGCCGACAGACTTACCAAAAGGTGTTGTCTTTATTTCGTGATTGAGAGAGTTTGTTGTAATGCTAGTGAGACAATCCTTTGTGAGAAATGGTCTCATGGGATGGGAGGGAGGTGATCTTTGAGGGACTGTGAGCCTACTCTAAACATTTTATAATCGAATGCTGATTATATTGATTTGGGTAAGACACAATGAATTGTCTTTGCTCCTTGGATATAGTCTCCGCATCAGGGGCGAATCAAGTGAATTTGTGTGTGCTTTGCATTGTTCTATTTACGGGCATGTGAAAGGGGTAAATTAGCGAGATCCACACACACATCATAATCAATTGTAAGAACAAGATCTAAAATGGAAGTGAAAAGGAATAAACTTGCATACTCTTATTCACCCCCCTCCCCCAGGAGTAAATTAGAGAGATCGACATGTTATAATTAATCGTAAGAACAAGATCTGAAATGAAAGAAAGTGAAAAATGAATAAACTTGCATCCCCCCCGGGGTATTTCCTTGTGGGGCCTAACATTTGTGGCCCATGCTATTCATTGAAGTGTGTTGCGACTCTTGTATAATGTCATGAACTCATTAATTTTATATTAATTAAATGTGTTGGGTAGATGTGCATGTATTGTGTGAATTTTGTTTGTAAAAGCGTTTATTTGTGATCCAAACTGTAGTTATCATTTTTTGCCCTTTTCATTTTCCAGCCTGGTCCAAGAAAACATCTCCTTCAATGCTACATAAAACGGAATTCTGGCAGTCAGTCGTATCATCTTTACCTCAACTTGAATCAAGGTGAATATCCCATAGCTGAACTCATAATTGGTATTCATTCATACATTTTCATTTTGGGCTCCTGTTTTTTATTTGTTTATGTACTCATGTTAAAGTGCAGTGTTCTATTCTATGCTTTTTGTTGTAATATGACGCTCCTCTTGTAAAACCAATTGAGCTGTAATATGGAGGTCTATGCTAGGGTAAAGTTATTCAATTATAGTTTTAGAGCTTGTTTGTTTCAGCTTAAAAAATAAGTGATTTTGGTGTAATTTTAAAATGTTTTTTTTGTGTTCGTGTGATTATAAAAAAATAGTTATTTACTTTTGATCTCAGAATCAGTTTTTATAAATCAAATCTGAATAGGTTTTAAAAAATAATCTCAAAATTGTGTTTTTTAGATTTTGCTCTCTTGGGAAAATTCTAGACAGACATCCTAAATTCTGGAGAAATGTTTTTTTTTTTCCTGAAAAAAATGCCCATCCAAATTAAAAAAAGTCTTAAACTAACAGTGTTATATTGGGCTAATTTCATGGCAGCTTTAAATGATAATGGAAAGTTCCTCCTTGCTGCTCGGAGATGTCGACGGCCTACATGCACGGATTACATCATATCTCTAAATGCTGTTGATGTTTCGAAGGGAAGCAGCACGTATGTTGGGAAGTTGAGGTATGCATGCATGGGAATTAAGCATTAGGAAGGGTCCATTTGACAACACTAGTTGAAAAATGCTTATTGCACTTGTTATTACTGAGAAGCGCTTCTCTGCAAGTGTTTCCAGATCGCTTACTGAAAAAGTGCTTTTCTTTTAGAATTGAAGTAGTGTTCTTTCAGAAACCCAACGGACACCACTTATTTTTTGTTCAAACCGCATAAAATGCTATAAGCAGTTTTCAATAGGTGATGTTAAACGGACCCTAATCCTCTTGATGTTTGTTGCTTCCTGATTATATTTCCTTGATCAATAGATCAAATTTTCTGGGGACCAAGTTCACAATCTATGATGCACAGCCTCCAGCAGTTGGTGCCAAAGTAATGAAATCTCGTTCAAGCAGGTTTGTTGGGTTGAAACAAGTCTCCCCAAGAGCTCCCGCCGGCAATTACACCGTAGCTCACATTTCATATGAATTGAATGTCTTGGGTTCTAGGTAAGTGATGATTCAGCTTATTGACGGTTCCTTTTATGCCACACTGGGTGCCCGATATGGAAAAAAATAATTGTTTTCCTATGATTAAGAAAGTTAGTTAAATAAAATAACTGTTTCACTAAGATTAATGAAGACTCGTTTTTGCTATATGTTGAGTGAGATGAACTTTTCACTCATTGTTTAATGCCATGTTTCCTCTAGACAGTTCATTTTATATTACTTCCACCCCCCAATATAGAAAATTAGCTAAACAAATCCGCGACCTTTTCAACAGGTCTCGCTTACTTGGTATGTATCACAATTCAGCAAAGTGGGTTGTTAATCATTTATGTGTTGATGGAGGCAGGGGTCCAAGAAGAATGCAGTGCATCATGGATGTGATACCTGCCTCTGCCATTGAAGCTGGCGGGACAGCTCCCACTCAGACAGAGTTGGTGCTCGGCAATTTGGATTTTTTCCGATCGAAGTCGAGTCGCGTGGAGGGGCAGAAAGATGAAGTGCTGGTGCTGAAGAACAAGGCCCCAAGATGGCACGAGCAGCTGCAGTGCTGGTGTCTGAATTTCAACGGGCGCGTCACTCAGGCTTCGGTGAAGAACTTCCAGCTGGTTGGGCCGGAGCATGAGAGGGTCATCCTCCAGTTTGGGAAGGTGGAGAAGGATGTGTTCACCATGGATTATCAGTACCCGATCTCGACTTTCCAGGCATTTGCCATCTGTCTCAGCAGCTTCGACACCAAGATTGCGTGTGAATGAATGGTGCTTTGATTTCCCTAGCTCGCCTGGTTTTATTTATTGCTGCCTTTGTAAAATGCTTTGAATGAGGCCTACCTTCTCTACAATCTTTTCACTTCATATCAAGTGTATGACGAGGGTCAGCAACAGAAGTCTTTCAGTGGTTAGAAGCTCGAGGCATCGTCAGGCGAAGGCAGACAGTTACACATCTCGAAGGGAAAACACAGAAGTACTCGACAGAGGTTTGATGAGAAATAATCAGTGGTCCCGATGAAAAACAATAACCGAGTTCATGTTACGTATCCTGGTAATTAGGCCACTGAATGCAGTGAATAAAAAACCAATGAAAAACAGGTATCAACATTCAAGCATAGTAAGAGTCCACAAATCAATAAAAAAAAAAAATGCGATTATCATATTTGCCAACACTTAAGAACTCAATTAAGAGCTGACCACACAAAGTCTTATCATATATTTTTATCCTTTTACATGTGATTTACATTGTTTATGAGTTTTATTATCCCAAACAAACATTTTGTTTTCATTATTTTGGAAAACATTTAAAATGGAAAAGTTTCTCTATTCATTGATTTCATAGAAGGATTGAATGTTTTTATCTTGAAGACTTGATGGATAATATTTTAATATAGATCAATATTTAACCCTAATTAGAGATTGAGCCATATGCTTGTATGTTATTTTACAAATTTTGGGCAAGGTAGAATTGATCAACCACAAAAAATATCAAGTCATGATTTGACCGAAAAGGCATGTCTAGGTTATTAAAGATAAGAAGCTCACCCATCGACATATCACTTACCCCATCAAACCATTTACTTTTGGGGGGCAAACTTGTATGAATTATTAATAAAATTTCCCCATCCCTCATTATGAAGGGATGACTGACCATAGGGATAGAATACATCTTGGGACTTTCCGTTAATTAATTTTATTCTTCCGCCCCTTTTGTAGTGTTCTAAACTCTTAATGACCTCCCGAGGAGGAAATTTGATGCAATCCCAAGCTTCAAACTTATAATCATTGAATGATCTTGTTAATTCTAGGTTTGTATGTTACGCTTTTCATCTAATATTTTCTTTGCTGACTTGTGTATTAGTAAGTCACTATTTTATTCAAATGATTTTGTTTGGGGGTACCCACTCATGTGATGATTCACACTTATAATATCTATTCCCAATATTTTCTCAATCATTTTGTTTGTATGGATCATATTAGTTGATCAAATCCACATGAACACACCCATACCCTTAAATATACAAGTCATAGGTTCATACTAAAAAACAGACAAATATGGATAATACATTAAGTTCTTGATGTGTTGCCTTGTTGGTGGGATGGTCCTTCAAACACCCTTGTGGGGGGGGGGCAATCAGGGTGTTCTTTTTGGCATGTGGTTAAGCCTCATTTTGCCACTCTCCAGGGCCACGCTCGCTGGATTGTGGGTAGGGGAGCAATTTCTTTCTGGTATCACAACTGGTCGGGATCAGAACTTGGGTTTCCAGCGTGTCCAGCAAAGGACATTACCTTCAAACACACAAGCCAGTATCCGGTTTTTATCAAGGCTGTTCTGGACACTGATCAATGGGCAGTTTATGATCTAATCTATCTTAATGACAATCTGGATCAAGGCGTTTTTACTGGTTCCTCCTCCGACTCTTTCTCTTTTAAGGATTACCGCAGACTGCTTACTCCCTTGCACCAACTGGACCCCTGGGGAGACATTCTTTGGTGTGAGGAGGTGTCGGTGAAGCTCAATTTTCTTGTGTGGAGGATAAAAAATCACACCCTTCCTATGGATGAGAATGTCAAACGTCTTGGCATCACGTTGGCATCTAGATGTGCATGCTGTGAGGATCATAGGGAGGAGAGTTCAAACCATTTATTCTTCGAAGGGGAGTGGGTTCGTAGTGTCTGGAACGCTTTTGGTGACTTTACGGGGTTTCGCTACAGCAACAATTGAGACTTGCCTTTTCTAAATAGGTGCTTCCAGGGTGCTGATCAGGTGGGCCCCAAGAGGAAGGCTAGGGCTCTGGTTCTCCTTGCAGGCTGCTGGTGTTTGTGGCAAGCAAGAAACCAAGTTCGGTTCGAGGGTAGTGTGTGTGCGGGGAGGACTCTGATTTGTAGAACCAAAAACCTGCTTTTGGATTTGTCCCAATCTGTGAAGAATCTGAAAGGCGCTCCCACCTTGAGACCGTTTCTTGGTTTGTCCCCTCCTTACTCGATCTTTGGTGTGCCGCAAGGTCATTGGGTTTTCTGGAGTCCTCCCGACTCGAGATTCAAGCTCAACACTGACGGTTCTTTTTCTGTGGGCTCCATGCATGGCGGTGGTGTGGTTCATGACCCCAAAGGTAATCTTATCTTTTCCTTCTCAGCAGGCTTCGGGGAAGGTGACTCCCTCAAGGCTGAGGCACTTGCGATGCTTTCGGATCTTCTTCTTTGTATTTAGTGGACGATCAGCCTGAGGGAGGTTGAAACCGACTCTTTAATCCTCTATAATTCCCTGAAGAATTCACGGGATACTCCATGGTCTATTGCCTATATCACCCGTAGATGTAGGAGGCTCATGTGCAACTAAATGAAGGTTCTTCACTCTTGGAGAGAAGGCAACAAGGTGGATGACTATCTTGCTTCCATTCCCAATCTGGCAGCTAACACTACTCATTATTATAGCGAGTATAATCTCCCTCCTTAGGTGGTGAACTTGATTAGAGGAGATGCTCTCAGGCTCCACCACTTCAGACCTCCCTAATTTCTTTGTGTTTTGGCCTAGTGCCCTTTCAAGTTGTAGTTGTCCATGTACTTTTCTTTCAATCAATAAATAACGATGATGATGACATAATGAGTTTTACTTGATTCACCCTATGTGATTGAATCCATATGATTAGAGTTAATCCAAGTAAAATAATAAAGTATGCAGTGGGAAAATGGGAAAAGTGAAAACTCAAATAAATAGATAAAAGTTCAGGAATCAACAATGTAATGAATGTTCGAGAAATGACTTTCTAGATAATTGAATTCAGGCATTCCAATTCTAAATGACCTTTTATAAAAGGAATATCTAAAATATGATAAAGCAACAAAGAAAGAAGACATTAAAGGAAACTCTAGAGGATGGTGAGTGAATAATCTAGGATCTTTCTATAAACTTGGTCATGCTCACATAATGATATTGAAATTAAAGTAAACAATGAGACATGTTCAAGCAAAGCATATAAAAAAATAAATTGAAAAATCTTTATGGACAGGATATACACTACAACATTATTCGCCTTTAATGACAATTTAATAAATCGACGCTAAACTTGTTTTTTTTACAATCACGATCCTTCTCCCCCCAACTCCCTCGACTCCCTCGACTCCCCCGACCCCCCAACCCCTGACCCCCCGACCCTCGCGACCCTAGGTGCGACCCTGGCGACCCCCGTCGACCCACGTGACCTCGACGACCCCGCGACCCCATCGCGACCCCCGTAACCCCCAGAAGCCCTAGGATCCCTCAACCCTGGTGACCCCAGCGACCCCCCTGAAGCCCTCGACGCGTCTCGCTGCCTCTCACCACGCCTCGTCGCCCATCGCTGCCGGTCAATACCTTCACCACCCCTCTGCGCAGGTCTGTATACCTTTGTGGTGCGGTTGTGGTATGATTTTGGGTTGGTTTGGTTGAATATTAGAGCAATTCAAATGCACAACATTAAATTGTAGTATCCATTACTCTAATATAGCACAATAATTAGAAGGATCTCCAACCAGTGCCATATTTTGTGCTAAATCTTGAAAAGCAGATAGAGCATGAACATGGGTGCGTCAAATATAGCATGTTACTGTGGTTTCACTTCAAAATAGCACTGGAAATGGCGCCTGGTTGGAGCAGAATCACTGTGCCATTTTAGCATTTTCACGCTAAAATGGTGTGGGTTGGAGATGGTCTTCGTTCTTTATTTTCAATATTGACGGTTGTGGTATGATCTTGCATTTATAGGTTTCCTTTGTGGTGCGGTTGTGGTTTTCCACAAGATTCTGGAAGTTTCCAAGATTGTGGTATATGATTCCATAATTTAACATTATTAAATGAATTTAGTATGTTTTATGTGCTTCTTAATTGTGTTTTATGAATTTTTTGAATGGAGCGTAATATGTTTTCAAAGGGTTTCGAGGTGCGTATGGGTTGAAAGATGATTTTGAAAATGAAATTGGTTAGGTTTCATGTGTGCCTTCTTTTTTATGCTTTCTAAATGTGTTCCATGAATTGTGTAAATATGAGTAATTATAGTTGGATTCTTGAGTATTGAATAAATGATATTGGGTTATATCATGATATTAGGTAATGATGTATTCTCAACTATGTTATGATAATCAAGTGTTAATGCATACTCCACTATATTAGGGGAAACATGTAGTGATATCTGATATGCTATGTTATGATTTACTATGATTATTTCTATGTAAAAATTTTATGTCACACTCTTTAATGCCTATGTTATTATCAATAGATCATATTTATTATATTATGTTTTCGTAATCTTACACTATGGTATATGTTTGGTCATTTGAGATTACATGTCCTTCTATCATGACATGTGATCAACTCTCATGAATCCATAACATTTTTAATAAGTTATTTATTCCATGCTCATGTTTACCATATACTTATGATCTAACCATTAATGGTATATTGATAAGATTTGGGGATTGAATATTTTATTTGAATTCCATAAAACTATAGATTTAATAGATTATCCCACTTTCTATAATTGAAACAAAATTAAATGGAAATTGAAAAGGTATATTGGCAATAATAATTTTCAGTGTTATTCCAGGATCTATTTTGGGAAATTTAATATACACAATTTCATTTATATTAGGAATTTCATGTTTCCTTTGAGTCTGGAAAAATAAATACCTTGCTCATAATCCTTGGATTCATCTACCTTAGCCATCAATCCTTTCACCTGATGATTCCTAGCATGTTATACATATTGGTTCCCCATGTATTTTCTAAAGTAGAGAGTCATGTTTAAGGTAGGAGTTTATGGCATCCCGCCTTTTTATAACATAACTTTTCATTACATTTTACAAAACCGAGGATCTTTAAGGTTTAGTGTCTTGGAAACCAGGAACTTAAAACATGAAAACATAAAACATCCTTCTTAAAAACTTGAAAGGATTCTCCTTATATTCATCCTAGGTTCATTACTGCATCTCATAACCTGGGGACATACATCAAAAGAAAGGGTGAGCAGAAGGCCCGGTAAGGGAAACAAGGGGAAACATTTAACATGTGAACTTGAGATACATCAACAATGTCATGAAAAAGAACTTTAAGGCATGAGAAAGAAATCATGAGGCATATCATAATAAAAATAACGTATTTAATAACTTGAAGATGTGGCTACAACATTTAATATTGACAATCATTTCCATTTCACTAAGGTCCATCCCCAAGGTGTCATTAAAAATTACCAAGGTTATTCAACAAGGTGTCGTTAAAAAATGGTCATCTCTAGAAATTAAGTCTTTACCCAATGCATTGGAGCGCTATCAGGGCGCACCCTTAATTTGTCTTTATTATAATGTGATCCACATATATCATCATCAATAATTTCATAAACAACCCATATAACATAAAAGAAATGAGTTTCATATCATAATCATAACATTTTAAAAACTGCTTTAAAGACATGATCTTTATGTCACTTTAAACCCACAGAAAAGGAAAGCGGGTCTTGTGTATGTAAATCCCAGAATTTAAAATAGAAAATTTTGGTATATATGTGAATAAACCTTTAGAAGGAAGAGCTTTGAGTATTCACTTAATAAAATAAGATAATTTGAGAAAAAGAGAGAGACATTCGAGACATAAATTCTACAGCATAACGACTATGTTTTGGGGTTTTAGAAAACATTGAAAAGAGAGAGAACATAGGTCACCCACTCATAAATGATCCAAAGAACAGTAGAGGGAAATAATATAATGGATATACGAACATGGTAATGAGATTTGAAAGACATACCATATGAAATAAAAAACAAGGAAGGAAGACAAAAATAAGATTTCTCTTATGAAAATTCGGCAACCTAACGGCGTCACTTAAACTTCAACAAAATGAATTGAAGAGATAAAATAGGGAATCTCATCATATGAACATAAAAGATCAGTATGATAGATATAGAGATCATACCCCAACATAATAAAAAGGAAATTGAAAGACTTGACATGAAAGTAGAACTTTAAAAAAATGAGAAAGGTGAAAGAATCCCTTAAAAATTCAGCAGCCTAACGACGCCACTTAAAATTCAACAAAAATGAATTGATGTGATCAAATAGGGTCTCTCATCATATGAAAATAAAATATCAGTATGATAGATATATAGATAATACCCCAACATAATAAAAAGGAACTTGAAATACTTGACATGAAAGTAGAACTTTAAAAAATGAGAAAGGTGAAAGAATCCCTAAAAAATTCGGCAGCATAACGGCGTCACTTAAACTTTCTTAAAATGAATTGATGAGAGAAAGAGGGGGTCTCTCATCATATGAACATGAAAAGGGCAGTAAGAGGAATATAAAATATCATCCTCCAACATAAGATCATGGATAATAAAAGAAATGACATAAAAGAGATTACTTGAAAAGAAAGAGGGAGGTAGGATCCCTTACCTTAAACGTAACTCTTAAAACTCGAAGGTTGGGACCTTGTGGGCTTGGGGGCACCTTGGGAGGACTCCTTGGAAGGTAATGAGACCAGAGCTTCATTGGGGGAGAGTTGGGAGTGAAAACTAAAAGAGTAAAGGGTGGGTATTTATAGGGAATGTGAGGGGACAAGGCATTAATGGCCAAGGGACACCTCACAAGTGGTTTTCTCAAAACCATGGGCTCTCCCATGGCATTTCCCATGAAGTTAGGCCACATGGGTCCACCACATAATAATTCATCACCTTTTGTCGGCCAACCCTTAAAATATCTCATGAAATCATCACGACACAGTTATGATGTCATTAAACATACCGAAACCCTAAAACTGTATTTTTACTATTCACTGAAAATTTCAACTTTCTCAGAAAAATCCCAAAATTTCACCTTAACCAAATATCAATTCTCTGATTTCAAAAATGAACTCCATTTTATAAAAATAATTTTCTAAATATTTTTAATTTAATTTTTAAATAAATACACTATTCACCGGAAATTCATTTTTCTTCAGAAAAATCCCCAAAAATTACCTTAACATAATATCGATGCTCTGAGTTCAAAAATAAAGTCCATTTTATAAAAATAATTTTCTAAATATTTTTAATTTAATTTTTAATTAAAAAACACTATTCACCTGAAAAAACTAATACTTGACTAATAATTTATGAAACCATTATTTAACTATTTTATTGAATCACATTACTTAATCAAGGTGCCTAGATTATATTAATACTTTCTTTAAGTGAGATTACTAATCCATTTGGTCACATTACTAATCCTAAGCATAAAATCACTATTCATAATTTACTATTCATCAAAAATTAGGTTGATCTTATTAGATTCTAAATTTCGTACTGAACATAATTATAGAAGACCATTTTTTGAAAATCATCACACATTTTTAATTATTTAAGGTTTACATAAATATTTTTAAAATATGCTTTTTCTAAAATTCATCAAAAATATGCATACTATTTTTATCCGGACATTTGAAAATTCACAAACTTCACCATAAGAAGAGAACACAATTTTATTTATAACAAAGGATTACACAAGCCAGTTATGGTCTCGTTACATAGCCCCTTATAACACCAGCATATGACCTAAGAGTAAGGTGTGCTAGGGTGATAGAATCTTGGGGTGGCTCGGCCAACATTGCACGAGTAGTAATTTCTATCAGTTTGAACTTCTCGTGAAGGCGATTCCGTTCTAGCTTCACACGAAGAAGTTCGGCTTGGGTTTGGTCCAGAGCAATGCCTAGTGGTGCTACCTCCTTCCCAAGTTCCGTTAGATGGGCTTCGATTGGCCCGAGACCACTGGATGAGGCCATCAAATCGTCTTTCTATATTAATTAACCAAGATCACTTGTATTTAGAGACAGTAATCGAAACGTTTAGTTTCCAACGGTCATATTGACCAACGATCATATAACAGTCAAAACCCAACTGTCTCATTTTAATTATACTCATGTTATCAAATGAAATAGTTTTGTTGAGTATAAAAATAAAATAACACACAAAATTAGGAAACAAGATTTATTCAAAATTTTGGGTCGTTACAATCTTCCCCCCTTAAGAAATTGCATCCTCACAATTTTTAAAATTGGGTTTTGAAATTTCATTGAATGTCCCACATCGGAAAAGGAGTCACTAAAACTATTACTTTAAAAGAAATAAAGGGAAGTACAAAGGTCACCCGAGTTAACCCATACTAGGATTTCATGTAGAAAAACATGGACATGGAGGAGAAAACAAAGGGTCACATTCTGAGGGAGAGTGATAGAAAACATGATTAGGAGAAAGTTAACAACAAGAAAATCACAAAATTATGATGAGTTAAACGGTATTTGATTTCCCAGTAGGAAATGTTAACAGACAACATTTTTGTTTTACGTTCCTTTTCATAGTTTTGAGGAATTCATTTACTACATAGAATAAAACACAGGGAAATATACCTACCTTCAAGTAGAGTTTTATCCTTTAATAAGTTTCTACCGAAACTAATCCTTTATCCAAACGATGAGCATTCAAAACTACTTGGTCTCATCAAAGCACAAGAATCATCTTCTTGAGAGTCACGTAATCTATAAAAGATTAACTATCAATTTCTTCTATCTTTAAACATTATCCCAAAAATAGAAAGGGTAAGATAAAACAACTCTTCAAAAAGAAAGAATCCCATAGGAAGGGAAACTACTTTTAAATCTTCAAAGTTCCATGGTACTACCCAAAGTTCATCATAAACCATTCCATAAATAACTATCCTTAAAATTCCTCAAAATAAACCAAACTAAGATTGAAACCCAAATACAAGAAGGATTTGATAACATAGTCTTCCAAAATAAACTTCATCGTTCATCTCCAAACAACCTCAACCACTCCTAACATCTTATAACAAAAGTAACTAACCTAAACATATTTTCCCCAAGATAGGTTAATCATTTCCATAAGTAACCTAAATTACTCTAAGTCCACCTTAAATTCATCGATTCTTCAAAATATAAGTCAACCTTTACTCCTCAAAGAAAATACCGTAGTAATCTATTTACCTCAATCAAACAGGGGTCCCAGAATAGTGAACGTCTTCCAAAATAATAATCATCTTTTAATCCCCTAATCATATTTGTCATATTAATAAGGCAATCATCACATTTCCTATCACATTGGTTGTTGGGACATGTTCTTCCATTTCCCGCCATTAACTAAGAAAAGAAAGTACAATTAGGGGCTTATATACTTAGCCAATAATCAGGAAAAGGAACTTAAAGCATATAAGGATAACTTGTAGAAGAAAAGTATACCCTAACCTGTGACCCCCTAGGTTCAAAACTAGGTTATCCATGATCATATATTCTTATGTGAATCTTTATTTTATTTTATCTTTGTTCCTTTAATAATGGTTCATACTAAGCTTATGAATTTACCAAAGCATATCCCCCGGGAGTGTCGTAACCAAGAGTGCAGCAAGGCCCGTTGTTGTGTACCAGTTCCCATTCGAGTCTAGCTCAAAGAGGTGTTTTTGGGTTTTACCCCTATGTACATATGTGCCAGAGCCACCTCTACCTGCTCGTATCCAGACAGAGATGTATTTTCTTGGCAACCCCTTACTCAATACTCACCAAAATACTAGGAATATTTCCTATATTTAAACTTTTCTATAGGATTCTTCCTAAAGTTTTCATATCCTAATTTCCACAAATAACTAAACCATACTTTGATACCAACTATGGCATCCCGCCTTTTTATAACATAACTTTTCATTACATTTTACAAAACCGAGGATCTTTAAGGATTAGTGTCTTGGAAACCAGGAACTTAAAACATGAAAACATAAAACATCCTTCTTAAACACTTGAAAGTATTCTCCTTATATTCATCCTAGGTTCATTACTACATCTCATAACCTGGGGACATACATCAAAAGAAAGGGTGAGTAGAAGGCCCAGTAAGGGAAACAAGGGGAAACATTTAACATGTAAACTTGAGATACATCAACAATGTCATGAAAAAGAACTTTAAGGCATGAGAAAGAAATCATGAGGCATATCATAATAAAAATAATGTATTTCATAACTTGAAGATGTGTCTACGACATTTAATATTGACAATCATTTCCGTTTCACCAAGGTCCATCCCCAAGGTGTCATTAAAAATTACCAAGGTTATTCACCAAGACGTCGTTAAAAAATGGCCATCTCTAGAGATTAAGTCTTTACCCAATGCATTGGAGCGCTATCAGGGCGCACCCTTAATTTGTCTTTATTATCATGTGAGCCACATATATCATCATAAATCATTTCATAAACAACCCATATAGCATAAAAGAAATTGGTTTCATATCATAATCATAACGTTTTAAAAACTGCTTTAAAGACATGATCTTTATGTCACTTTAAACCCACAGAAAAGGAAAGAGGGTCTTGTGTATGTAAATCCCAGAATTTACAATAGAACATTTTGGTATATATGTGAATACCCCTTTATAAGGAATAGCTTTGAGTATTCACTTAATAAAATAAGATAATTTGAGAAAAAGAGAGAGACATTTGAGACGGAAATTCTGCAGCATAACGGCTATGTTTCAGGGTTTTAGAAAACATTGAAAAGAGAGAGGACATAGGTCACCCACTCATAAATGATCCAAAGAACAGTAGAGGGACAAAATATAATAGATATACGAACATGGTAATGAGATTTGAAAGACATACCATATGAAATGAAAAACAAGGAAGGAAGACAAAAATAAGATTTCTCTTATGAAAATTCGACAGCCTAACGGCGTCACTTAAACTTCAACAAAATAAATTGAAGAGATAAAATAGGGACTCTCATCATATGAACATAAAAGATCAGTATGATATATATAGAGATCATACCCCAAAATAATAAAAAGGAACTTGAAAGACTTAACATGAAAGTAGAACTTAAAAAAAATGAGAAAGGTGAAAGAATCCCTTAAAAATTTGGCAGCCTAACGACGTCACTTAAACTTTCTTAAAATGAATTGATGAGAGAAAGAGGGGGTATCTCATTATATAAAAATGAAAAGGGAAGTAAGAGGAATATAAAATATCATCCTCCAACATAATATCATGGAGCATAAAATAAATGACATAAAAAATATTACTTGAAAAGAAAGAGGGAGGTAGGATCCCTTACCTTAAACGTAACTCTTAAAACTCGAAGGTTGGGACCTTGAGGGCTTGGGGGCACCTTGGGAGGACTCCTTGGGAGGTAATGATACCAGAGCTTCGTTGGGGGAGAGTTGGGAGTGAAAAATAAAGGTGGAAAGGGTGGATATTTATAGGGAATGTGAGGGGACAAGGCATTAATGGCCAAGGGACACCTCACAAGTGGTTTTCTCAAAACCATGGGATCTCCCATGGTATTTCCCATGGAGTTAGGCCACATGGGTCCCCCCCACAATAATTCATCACCTTTGGTCGTCCAACCCTTAAAATATCTCATGACATCATCACGACACAATTATGATGTCATTAAACATACCGAAACCCTAAAACTGTATTTTTACTATTCATTAAAAATTCAACTTTCTCAGAAAAATCCCAAAATTTCACCTTAAACAAATATCAATGCTCTTATTTCAAAAATGAACTCCATTTTATAAAAATAATTTTCTAAATATTTTTAATTTAATTTTTTAATAAATACACTATTCACCAAAAATTCATTTTTTTCAGAAAAATCCCCAAAAATTACCTTAACATAATATCGATGCTCTGAGTTCAAAAATAAAGTCCATTTTATAAAAATAATTTTCTAAATATTTTTAATTTAATTTTTAATTAAAAAATACTATTCACCCGAAAAAACTAATACTTGACTAATAATTTATGAAACCGTTATTTAACCATTTTATTGAATCACATTACTTAATCAAGGTGCCTAAATTATATTAATAATTTCTTTAACTGAGATTACTAATCCATTTGGTCACATTACTAATCCTAAGCATAAAATCACTATTCATAATTTACTATTCATCAAAAATTAATTTGAACTTATTAGATTCTAAATTTTGTACTGAACATAATTGTAGAAGGCCATTTTTTGAAAATCATTACACATTTTTAATTATTTAAGGTTTAAATAAACATTTTTAAAATATGCTTTTTCTAAAATTCATCAAAAATATGCATACTATTTTTATCCGGACATTTGAAAATTCACAAACTTCACCATAAGAAGAGAACACACTTTTATTTATAACAAAGGATTACACAAGGCAGCTATGGTCTCATTACATAGCTCCTTATAACACCAGTATAGGACCTAAGAGTAAGGTGTGCTAGGGTGATAGAATCTTGGGGTGGCTCAGCCAACATTGCACGGGTAGTAATTTCTATCAGTTTGAACTTCTCGCGAAGGCGATTCCGTTCTAGCTTCACACGATGAAGTTTGGCTTGGGTTTGGTCCAGAGCAATGCCCAGTGGTGCTACCTCCTTCCCAAGTTCCTTTAGATGGGCTTCGATTGGCCCGAGACTACTGGATGAGGCCATCAAACCGTCTTTCTATATTAATTAACCAAGATCACTTGTATTTAGAGACAATAATCGAAACGTTTGGTTTCCAGCGGTCATATTGACCAACGATCATATAACAGTCAAAACCCAACGGTCTCATTTTAATTATTCTCATGTTATCAAATGAAACAGTTTTGTTGAGTATAAAAATAAAATAACACGCAAAATTAGGAAACAAGATTTATTCAAAATTTCGGGTCGTTACAGAGTTTGTTTCCATTTTATATTCCTAACTTCTATTAAATTATTATATGATTTATCAATCCCTTACCTTAGTGATATCAAAGTTATGGCATCATCAGTTTGTCCATCTGTTTTGCTATAGCATGACATACAAAAAACTACAGGGATGGGATCCTTGTTCTCCTCTTCTTTTATGGATCTTTTTAATTTGCATGATTTGGTTTTCTAGTGGGTGGGTTTATTATTTACCTAATGCATTTATATAGGAAAATCTTCTTTAACATATTTATATTTTTTTCAACTAGTATATATGAATCTCTTTCCCTATTTAGTAACAGTTATGTGTTTTAATTTTTTTAATATTGTATAAGCACATTGTGATATACATGGATAAAAGCTGGATCACATTACCAAGGAACACACCTCCGTATTTTAAGGGTTTGGAAAAGTTTTTAGAATTTTTAATTTCTAATCAATCCGTTGAAGGGAGAATAAGATGTCCATGTCCTAATTGTAAATTTAGAAGATGGTTGAAGAGAGATGAAGTTTATGAACATTTAATATTGAAGCAATTCCCTGCTCAATATTTGTGTTGGATTTGGCATGGATAATCGAATGTTACAGAAAAGTTGAGCACTAATGTCAATCCATAGAAAGAGCTCCCAACTTCATTGATAATGTAAAATGAAATGCAGAACCTTATAAATGATGCATTCGGCATTACAAGACACCAACATCAACATCAAAATATATCAGAACAACAAGATGAGGGTGCTACAAATACCAACGTGACAAGTGATGTTTTTGAGACTATAGGACAACCAGATCAAGATTGTAACATATAATTGGATCCTCCTCTTGATTATGTAGAGACTAATGTAAGAGAAAACTTCACTAAGGAAAATATGTTTCATGGTTTAGTTGATAATGGAAATCAAGAGTTATATAGTGGATGTTTGAAATATTCAAAACTTTCTTTTATGCTGAAGTTGTACCATATCAAATGCCCAAGTGGAATTACAAATAAGGAAATGTCTATTATATTGGAATTATTGCGTGATGCATTTCCTAAATCAAACCTCCCCAAGTCTTTTTATGATATGAAAAAAGTTGTTAACAGGATTGGTCTGAATTATAAAAAAATATATGCATGTCCCAATGATTGTATGCTTTATTGGTGAGAGGATTCAAGTAGACAGGATTGTAAAAAATGTTCTTCTTCTATGTGGCAGTAAATTGGTGATGTTGGAAGTCTGAATCAATATACTACCATGAAGAAGAAGAAGAAAAGGAACACACCTGCAAAGGTTTTATGTTAATTTCCTTTAAATCCTATATTGCAAAGATTATTCATGTCATCGAAAACCGCCGAACACATGAAGTGACATTCTATAGTTAATAAAAATGACGGGTTAATGCGACATCAACGAGATTCAAAATTGTAGAATACATTTGATTCATTACATCCAGATTTCTTAGCTGATCCTAGGAATGTTTGATTGGGATTAGCTACCGATGGATTTAACCCATTTGGAATTTTGAGTACCAGTTATAGTATTTGGCCAGTTTTTTTGATCCCTTACAATCTACCTCTGTGGATGTGTATGCAAAAAACGTATTTTATCATTTCGATGATTATTCCTGGAATTTTTTTTTCTGGAAATGATATTGATTTATACTTTTAGCCTTTAATTGAATAATTACAAGAGTTATGGAGCAACGATATTGAGACATATGATGCTTCTTCTAAAACAATGTTCAAAATGCATGCTGCTCTAATGTGGACCATTAGTGACTTACTTGGACTTGGGGATTTATCTAGTTAGAACACTTACACAGGTTTGGATTTTCTTATTTGTAAATTTGATTTTGATCCCGAATGGCTACCTCATAGTAGAAATGGTTCTTATTATGACATCAAATATTTCTCGATGCATCTCATAGATTTCGGCTGAACAGATCAAAATTCAACGGTTTTATTGATCGTAGACCACCTCCAAAGTTTTTAACCAGTTATGAAATATTGGAATAACTTGGAAATGTTGAAATAGAATTTGGTAAGGTGCATCATATGAATGATAGTGTGAAATTAGTTTGAAGTGCATCATCAAGTGAAATAGGAATGCAACAATGGAAGAAAAAAAGTATATTCTTCAAACTTCCGTATTGGGAATTTAATTTGTTGCGGAATAATCTTGATGTGATGCATATTGAGAAGAATTCTTGTGAAAATTTGATCTTCACATTTCTTAATGAGTATGGAAAGTCAAAGAATCATCTCAATTATCAGAAATACTTACAAGTAATGAACATAAAATGTGATCTCTTGCGAGATGAGAATGAAAAGTATGCTCTGACAATTTTTGCAATGAAAAATAGGGATAAATATACATTCCTTCAAATTTTAAATCATGTGAAGGTATCTGATGGGTATTCAAGTAACATATCAAGGTTTGATGACTTAAAGCATCGTAGGTTACTTGAATTTAAAAGTCACGATTCACATATTTTGTTACAGTAGTTAATACTATTGGAATTGCATAGATTATTACCTAAAAAATTTATTGCTGTTGTACTCCAATTCTGCACATTTTTCAGACAACTATGTATGAAATCTCTACATCCATTTGAGCTTGAAAACCTTTAGGAGAGGCTTGTATTGACACTTTGTGCAATGGATATGATCTTTCCTCCATCATTTTTACTACCATGATGCATTTAACTGTGCATTTGGTTGAGGAAGATAAATTAGGAGGGCTCGTACATTATCGATGGATGTATCTAATTGAGAGGTACTATATTTATATGTTTTTTAGTTAAGTAAACAGTTCTTTTCACCTAATTAAATGCATAATTATGTTTATTTATTTTATTTCACAGATATCTTGGGCATTTGAAGTCATACGTGAGAAATAAAGCTCAATCTGAAGGCTCTATTGCTAAAGGCTATTTGGTAGAGGAGTGTCTTACCTTTTGTTCTAAATACTTGGATGATATTGAGACAAGATTTAATTAAGTTGGACATGTTGATGAAACATCAAATTAATCTCAAATACATGGGAAATCAAAAATATTTCCTGCTATTGGCCGATCAGTTGGGAGGACCTCAAATGTTACACTGACAGAAATGGAATTATTACCGACACATAGATATGTGCTGATGAATAGTGAAATTGAAAATCCATTTATTGAAGAGTTGAAGATACAAACAAAGAGAAGAATGAGAGGCCGAACACAAAATGAGAAAGATATAACAAAAGATGTTAATAAAGATCTTGTAGAATGGTTTTCACGATGTGTAAGTTCTTAAATATAGCAATAAATACAGATATTAGGTTGACACATATATTTTGTAAATCTAATAATGTTTTATTTTTTTAGATCATGAATACTGATACTTGAGCAGAGTTGTTAGAAGATTTGAAATTTCTTGCTCGAGGTCCTCTAAAAAAAGTTAGAAAGTTTGACTCTTACAACTTGAATGGATTTAGATTTCGTACAGTCAATTGGGAAGAGGGTTTGAAAACACATAATAATGGTATATTTACATTTTCTGAAGTGGACTACTATGGAAAGATGAGTGATATTATTGAATTAAACTACCATGAGCATTTTTTATTTGTTATATTCAAATGCAATTGGGTCAATATTATCAGAGGTGTTAAAAGATATTCCTTGCAATTTACTTCTATGAACTTCTCTCGCTTGATGGATGTTGGTGATCGTGAACCGCATGATCCATATATCTTATCATCACAAAGGAAAATGGTATATTATGTGAATGATGTTGTGGATAAAGGGTGGAGTGTAGTTTCTCACTTAAAACAAAGAGATTTGTATGATATGGGTGATGAAGTGGAATATTTGACCTCTGACATTGAATCTCATCAACAGTAAGAAGCGAACTTATTTGTCCATCATGATATTGAAAATATTAGTCTAAAAAGGATGGATGAAGTGGATGAAGTAATGGAGTAGGAAACCGACATGATTGAAGTGGAAAATGATTGTATGTACATTTATGTATTCATTTAGCAACTAGTAATTTCATTTGTGCAGTCATTCATTCTCATTGTTATGTATATTTTGTTTGTTAGTACTGTGCATCTGTTATCATTTTTAATTTTTTTTCTACATAATTTTTTTGAAATATATGTTCTGAATTTAATTTTATTTGATTAAATGACAAGAATTCCAAGGAGGAAGCGTCATACTATTTCATCGACCACACCGACAGATGACGATCCATCTGCCTCCCTCCCTACGACATCTGAGCTACCATCCGCTGGCCCCTCTGCACCATCTCCGCCTGAACCATCTCTTACACCCTTTATGAGCATCCCTTCAGCATCTTAGTCATCACCTCCCCCTTCAGGAGCCTCAGCAGTGAGGGATAAGTATGCCACTTCTTATTCTTCCCAGGGATACTGGAGGGTGACTGTCATATGTACAAATTTTAATATGAATTAATTTATTGCACCTTTTAATACTAACTGTTTGTTCATTAAAGATGTAAATAATAAAACTATGGAGAAAAATATAAAAATTTCATATGTATGGAATCTAATTTAGGATAAGATCATTGTCCCATTTGATTCATATAGGTTCCCTACGGATGACACCGCATGATTACTTGGCCAAATTCTTGACCAACTGGCCGTGGAGCCAGTTTCCCTTCCAATTTCATATGATGATTGGAGGAATATGCCTTCAACTAGGAAAAATGAAGTTTTTGACCACCCAATAGATGTATGATAAGCTAAACGATGGGGTATCCAAATAGAAATGGAAAGTTTTTGTTGACAAACATCGTAATGAGAAGCAGATGGTATTTAAATATATACTATTATATTAATCTCATTTTACATTTATACATGTATATGAAGAGGAAATGACATTGAATACATTACTATTAAATTAAATTTTATTTATTTCAGGATCTTTTAAGGAATAATGAATCAAGCCAGGCTAAACAATTCATCCCTCACACTACGAGGTCAAAGAGTTTTTCTAGAAGCCGATCAAATCTAGTAATATTTTCATTAGTTTAAATATTTATAAAACAGTATTATATATTTAATATATTAAATTGTTAATTTATATTTGTTTAATGCAATCAAAAAGTTTAGGACACCCAACATCCTGAACAGAAGTGTGGTTAAATGTTCACAAAAAATATGATGGAAGTTTTTGTTAAGGAGCCTGTCAAAGAAGTTGGGGGTATGAACTCATTTTCCATTATAATAACTTATTATAAGTTGTCACTATGTTAATATATATTTCTTTTAATATGACTGATATTTTATTTACAGGTAAAAATTAAAGAACTATGAGATGCCAATCATACGCAGTCCTACTCAGTCTCCCAGAATGACCCAGTTGCTAAAGTTCTTGGGAAGAAGCATCCTGGTCGAGTGTGTGGGATGGGTTTGGGACCCGTACCATCTGAGATCTTTGGCAGGCCACCAGGGATTGCAGCTACATCTACTCCTGGTTGTAGTCAGTCCATACTTCAAGATACTCATATAGAGATTGTTTCTCTATGAAACACAATTTAGGAACAGGGGACTCAGTTATTCGCTTTTCATAAATTGGTGATTGATTTATATTAGAAGATGACTGGATCTGCCCCTGGTGGAATTGTATCGACTGATGGTGAGCAGGTAAATCACAAAGATTCAAAATCATTTAGTTTAAAAACATTTCCTGGTTTTAAGTTTAAATATAAATATACAACAATATTTAATTTTCAATATAATGTTCTTATAGGTGGTAGCAGAAAGTAGAGATAGAGGTGGAGAGGGTGATGATATGTGTTCATCATCAGACAATGATTAATGGTATTGTTGATATTTTGGACAAATGTTGTAATAGTCAGTTTGTATATGTATCATGTGTGGAACAGAGTTATCACTTAACATTTTCATGACCTAACATTTTCTTGATTTCTCATGTTTCCTTTCATGTATTATGAACCCATTCTTCCAAAGACACTAGGAATTTATGATCCTAATGTTGTATTAATGAATATTTATATTTATGAATCATACATGGATCAAAACTGGACAGTTATTGGAGACTTCAATACTGTCCTGATACTAAATGAAAATATTGGACCACACTTTTCTCAAACTATTGTAGATGATTTCTCTTACTGCTTAGATTAGTGTAACCTAACTGAAGTTACTATTTCTAGAACTAAATTTACATGGGAAAAGTTCACTATAAATGGAAGATAGGAAAATAAACTTGATATTTTTTTTCTTAGATCAGTTATAGGAGTTCCCCCACTAAAATATATAGGTTTACTCTTCTAAAGTTCATCTCAGATCACAACCCTCTTATTGTTGATCTTCGGGAGAGTACCAAGAGGTCAGCACCGATGCCCTTAAAATTTAAAAATGCATGGATTAAGATTCCTTATGGTAGGGAAGTGGTCATCAATGGATGGAATAAAACCTTTCATGGTAGCCCTATACCTCTATATCAAACACATCATGAACCTATTCCTTCTCTATTCCTGATTCCTGAACAAGTGAAAAAGGAGTCAAGAAGAAATTCTAAAATAATAATTATATCTTTGATGTTTAAGATCCGAATATTTACCTGGTAGATATTAGGAGGGGTGGTCATGGACATAAGAACCTTCACTTGGATAGTAAGGTGGATTTTAGTTACCCATGAATTGATCCGATCCACATGATCCATTACATACCACACCGCCTCATCATGGTGAATTTGAAAGCCTAACATGGCATGGACTATCCTGATGATATGCATCCCATCTATATTGAGTTGTTTCTATATTCCACGGAGATTAGTGAACATTCTATGGATGACCCCGTTATCCTAGGATTAGGCGAAAATGACATCGCCAAGGATATCTACATGGTGCAAAAACTTCCCTGAACCATTGAAAAATATACTCATAGAATACCAAATAGGGATATCATTCATCAAACTATCACATTCCCAAGAGTGTATATCCTTTATATACTACTCTCCCTACGACTCCCACTTGTTTAGTGTCACGAATTTCCTATAAAAACAATACATAATAACCCAACGGGATGACTCCACCTCCCTGATGAGCGCCACTTGTTGCTCTCCCTTGATCATACTGTTGTGGGGCCACTCCTTCCTCAGACTTTTTAGCCCGTCACTTTAGTATCTATCCTAATAAACACGCTCTCCCTACACTATGTGTACTCATGGATAAGCATGTAGGCAAAAGTTGGTGGTGGGAGCTCTTGTCTCCCTTTTCCCATCCTTATGAATGAATATGTGCCAGATTATCCTCCGGATCGAAGGTTGGAATTTTTCACACACATCACTATATGAATTTGGAGTCAGTCACAACATGCACTTGAACTAACTATTTAAACTGATGTGGATTGTATGAATCACATCTTATCTAGCAATCATCCCTCACCACTAGTACCCCAACTCATAAGGCCATGAGTTACGACAATTTCTTGATGGTCCCCATAACATCATCAGTCACCATCTCTGTTGGGAGGGGGAATGAGTGGAACATGATTCGTTCTCTTGACCTGACTATTTTAAGCACATCCATAGGGTCCGACATGAGTGGGAAGCTTCAGGCGATGTTCCAAATTGTTGGATGGAAATTGGTGCAGGGTGGAGAGATGTGGTCTCAATAATCATATCCCCCCACGCGTGATACTACATAGAAATATAAGAAGTGAAAGGGCCTTCATAAATGGAGAAGATTCTACCCTTGGTTGATCTAATATAGCACATTGTATAACTACTCCAATATAGGAACATATAGATTGATGGGCTACCCCGTATCAAACATCACCACCTTAATGATGGTCCTTGACCACACTCCCATGTGTGAATCCCTCACAGGAAGGATCCAGTTATAGATCAGCATGGAAATTAACCCCGTAAGCTTGAAAATGGGAGAATTATACATTATTTTATAGCCTCACAGCACCCACTATCTCTTCAATAGAATATTTATGTACATTTTCTTCTTCCCCATTTGAATACACAAGGGAATGTGTTCTACCACCCTACTAGATTTTCATCTAGCTCGTTCAAGAATTATTTCAACTACTTATTGAATGGGATATCATTTACTCATAGATTATTGCATTGGTCCCTTTCACCAAACATGGAAATGGCCACAAAAGAGTTGGAATTTTCTCCTGGTCCTCCCGCACATTCTTTATAGTGCGCAACTCATCATATATCACACCTTGAATTAGGATCCAATTTTTTTTGGTAAATATCCCATAAGAAGAAATGGTATGAGTTATGGCTTGATTAGTACACGTCCCTTATGACTTTATAATTGAAATTTCATGGTAACTCCCTCCATAGAATGAGCTTATTATTCTATAACTCTTATAATTCAATATTTAGACCACAATATGGTATCCTATAATATCATATTTTTTCACCCTACCATATTCTTTTTCTCTATTATGTGTTTCCAAATTGAATAAGTGTGTGGATTTTAATTTTTTTTTCTTATGAAAATGTTGGTTTCCTTGTATTCTTTTGGATGTAGGATGTATGTGCATGTGAAATTGGCACATTTTTTTTCCAGGGCACTGGTACTGGGGCTGCAGAATCAACTGCATTTTTTTATAAATCTACCTTTAGCGACTATTTAAACCACCACTACATACAATAATTTAGTGGTGATTAAAACCGTCACAAGATAGTTTTTATTTTCTTTTACCATTTCGCGGCAGTTGGTCGTGGGTTTTCACGGCCAACCTCTGTGAAATGAGATCTCTACAACAGTTACCAGAAACTGCCGCCAAATTGAAGATACCGCTGCATATTGTATGCTGACACACAATTTAGCAGCAGTTTTTAGAAACTACCACATAAGCATATGGCAGCATTTTAAACCATCGCTATATCCAAAAAACCGCCGCTATGCGGTGATTTTCCTGTAGTGATAGGAAATGTTAAAGAGGTTTTAGATAAAAAATTCCTATCCTTGAAAAATTATTTGCTTGTAACCCAAAGTGACAAAAGTATCTTATATACAGATCCAAACAACACTGAGTACAAGTAGTGCCCACTTTCTAATAAGACAAACAAGTCCTTATCCCTATGATTTCTTTGATTTGTGATCGATAGTAGTCAAGTTCCTATCTCTGTAACTTCTCTGACTATAGATAAATCAAAGGAAAGTATCTATCCCTAGAACATCTTTGATCAATAACATTTTTAAATGAATAAAATAAAAATATGATAAGGAAAAAATGAGGTGAAGAGAAATACAAGAAATCCCAAAAGAAAAAGGATTGATTATTTGAATGAGGAGAGAATAAGATCAAATGGAGGTGTCATGATTCATGAACCCATTTCAAAAACTCCCTTTACTCTCGATGGGATGTCTTAGTAATCCATATGAACCACTCTTTAAATTATCTCTCCTTATAACTTTATATAGAGTCAAAATCCATTCATTAAGAAATATAATAGTTGGAGATTAAAGTGGCTTTATATCTGATCATTTCTTATTTGACTATTACAACTATCATGGATTACTTTGTGTTCGTCCATTATTTTAACCATTGTAGTCATCATGAATTTCCTCCTATTATTTATTTTATATTGATACAAAGAATATTTTTATTGGATTCTTATCATATTAAATATGACTATTGAAAGAGTGATGTTAAGATGGAAAAAATATAGATGTTGTACTTCCTTGTCCAATCATCATAGTCAAGTTATCAAAATATAAATTTTCATGGTATTTGATTATTATTTAAGTTTTTATTATTGGTAGGAGTATAATATTGGATAGAATCCTCATTTTAAAATTTATGATCTTATTAGATTCTTTGATATTCTTCTGTTTAGCTTCGAACTTGGTATTTAGTTCTGGTAAGAGAGATTTCAAGATAATTAGAGATGATTCTACAAAGAACATATTTTTTCTATGATTCATCTATTTATTAAGTCCTCCATTAATGTTAATTCTTTATTGATAAGTGGTGTTTATATGATAAGGTTGATTCCACAAGAGTATTAATCTAGATTGGGTCATTCGTTTCAGCATGTTGGTTTCTGTTCTTCATGGGTCCATTTTGGTTGTTCTGGGTCTCATGTGATTCTCCCACTTTCCAAAGGTGGGAAACCTATCGATCAGCTAGAGTGGTGAATATGACACCTTTTTTGGACAAGAGGATGGGAGGCTATCTCATCCCTTAAAATATATGATTTAATTTTTTGAGACTTTATTATAGATTTAAGATATGTTTCTGAATCCTTCCCACTTACAATATCAATGAAATTTATTGACTGATAACATGAATTTAAGAGGACATTCATGTGGGGATTATACTATCTCTCATTTTATCCAAGTATCTAGTTAATCGATAGATTAAAGTTATATAGGTAGGCACTTTGGAATTTATCACCATTTAGGGAGGCATTAGACTCCTATGAAAGGAGGTGAAAGGTATTGTGGAATTGGTATTGGTACCATGAAATAAGCTTACTTTGTATCCCTATGAATGAAATCAAAACCCACATAGTTCGATGACACATAACGAGACACATTGTACCTTTTAATGTCATGTAAGAAGGACCAGAGTGGTACCTTTTAAGGTCACACACCCATGACCATTTATAAGTAGTTTAAGGTTATGTAGAGTGGATTACTAGGTGAAAGGTACTTAAAAATGATTGGTGTGATACTTATTCATGAGAATCCATTTTTGGTTCAACCTAACATATGAGCCAGGTGAATTAATTTTAGGAACTAATAAGGGTATCTCAACTGAAGGTATTTGAAGAAACTAAGAGGATTATCTTAACTCAGGGATTATGAGGGAACCAAGAGGTGTATCTTGACTCAAGGAATATGTGGAAACCAAGAGGAGTATCTTGACTCAACTCATATGAAGAATCCAATAGGAGTATCTCAACTCAAGGAATATGAGGAAACCTAGAGGAGTATCTCGACTCAAGGCATAATTGAACCAATAAGAGTATCTCGACTCAAGACATATGTGAAACCCAAGAGAAGTATCTCAACTTAAGTTATATGAGAAAAACAAGAGGAGTATCTCAAATTAAGGTATATGAGGAGACCAAGAGAATTATATCGAATCAAGGTATTTTCTAGGATCAAGGTTAGGGTTGTAAGTATTGTAACCAAAATCATGTTTGAACCAACTCGAAAAGTTCACAGTTCAAATCTCAATTTTAATGGGGGTCAATGATGGAAGCAGAGGGATCAATATGAAAGATCGAGACTTCATTCTATCACTGATCCCAACCAAGGGAGGATCCCCCATGGCATAAATCAATGTGGCAGGGATATGAACCCAAGTAGGTGAATAGGGTGAAGTGGGAACCCAAGAAAGAGTCTTGGGAGAAGTGGAACCTAGGTAGAGTGCCTAGGTAGGAGTCCAAGGTGAATGGGAACCTAGGTAGGAGTCTTGGGTGAATGAGCACCCATGTATGAGGCCTGGGTTAATGGGTGCCCAGGTAGACGACCTAGGTGTAGTGAACACCAAGGTAGGAGGCCTAAGTGAAGTGGATGCCTAGATAGGAGGCTTGGGAGAATGGGAACCCAGGTAGTTGACCTAGGTGAACTGGGTGCCTAGGTAGTAGGCTTAAGTGAATGGATTCCTAGGTAAAATGTATGGGAAAATGGGTGTCTAGGTAGGTGAATTGGGTAAAGTGGGTTCCTAGGTAGAAATCTTGGGTGAATGGGAGCTTAGGTAGGTGACATGGATGAAGTGGGTGCCCAGGTAGTTAGTCACTTAGGTGTCCAATGATTAAGTGGCCTAATGCTCAGGTGTCTGACATTGAGGTGGTTGATGCTCAGGTGCTCTTACACCTAGGGCATGACTCTAATCAGGCAGGCTTAGGTGCAAAAATTTATATCCCTTCTCCTTAGGTTTGGATTCTAAAATCACATGAAGAAGGGTTTTGTGTGCTCAAGTGCTGTGATGATTAGGTCTTCTTGGAGCTCAGGTATACACTTGGTCCTTTATCTGTCATTGGTATCTAAAATGGGAGGTAGCAGGGGGGGGTCTTTTATAGGCAATATTTGGACTAGGAACCCATCCATGGGTGGTAATCTCCCTAAGCGACCATGTGTGGCTTTTGGGAACATGCGTGGTGCACTCACGACATCATTTGGGCACACACATAGATAAGGGAATGAATACAGAGCTAAGAATGAGGATTATACTATATACACTCAGGATCTCTTGGACCAACTTTCCCCATCCATTCTCTTTTATCTATCTTCATCCTTCGTCCCCTAAAATGGGTGTTCAGAGGGTGGGTGTGGGTCCCTTTATAGAAAAACCTTGATTTAGGCACACATGGAAAGGAGAGAGGCTGGGCATGGGATGTATGGGTATGTGTGGAGCTAAGAATAGGCATGGGATTCAACAATGTAACACCCCACCCTGATTCACTACACAGTAACCAGACTAGGTCTCTATGAGACCTTAGACACACCTTCCCATCTATCAGAGGCTTCCAGTTAGCAGTGAGGGTCAATGGTGTTTTTGTGAGGAGATTATACCCTCATATAAAAATAATAAACATAAAAAAACAAACAAAATAATCACCCATCACTAATAATTAGAGTACACATAATCAATAAAAAGAATTAATAATAATAAATTAAATGTAGAAGCATACAGTCATGAAGACTCACAGTTATGCCAGCATACATCGATTGATCTCCCATTGGGCTGATCACAAATACAATAAAATGAATAAATAAAAAGGATTTATGTGAGGCTTTACTTCCACCCCCGATCTATACCTCGATCCCAATCTACAGACTCCATCTGAGCTATCTCACTCGATCAATCAACTCCAGGCTACTACCCAACTTGAAACCGCAAACAATGAAGGCTATTTAGGCCCCTAACTACCATAGATTCCCAAGTAGGGTGTGAGTATAACTTAGTAGGGAACAAACAATAGGGAAATGTATATAAAAATTAAATAAGTATATGTCTATGTGATATGATCAAAATAAAATATAGGGTATGGAAAGGTAATTAATAATCACTGTTAATCCTTGGGTTCTAACATGACACCCAATATTGACTATACCTACTTCAACCAGTGCCAAAGTGTCTATGAAAATAATACATCACCCAGAGGGGATACATATCCTACCTTATTATCCCACATAAATTCATCCACTAGATATAATTATTGGATCCTAGGAAGTTTCCTAGGTATCCTAAATAAGTAGAAGACTCATTCCGAATCCTAGGGAGTATCCTAGTAATCTCATCATGTCAGGTATAAGCAATAGATCCTAGGTTTCCTAGGAATCCTATAACATCTCTAGAATCAATAAACAAATTTTAGGCATCCTAATAATCTCACAGTACTATAAATCACCACCTAATCCTAGGAGTCACTAGGAATATCATAAATCATAACTAGGCATCCCTCCAGATCCTAGATATCACTAGGAATCTCATAAATTATCACCCGACATCCTTCCTGATCATATGAATTACTTAGAATCTCTCCTAACATCATAATATACAACTCCATATCCTAATCACTAGGCATATCTCATCATCACTAAATATATTTGGATCTTAGGGAGGTAATCCATGGAATTACACATTCATCATCAATAGCCATTAGATCCTAGGGAGAGAATCCTTAACATCTATTATCATCAATCACTATCAGATCCTAGGGAGGTAACCCTTGACATCCTTTGTCATATATCCAATATCCTGTATCCACCTAAAAAAATCTCATGATAACAACAACAACAACATGGGTTGTCCACTTATCCAAACCATATTGCATAGTCAAGTCCTAAATCCCAAGTTCATTGAATAATATATCCCTATCATTGCAACCATACTAGGCATACATCATTGATTTAGGTTCTAATGAGACACTAAAAATCATCACCACCCATTATCATGCTAACCCTATTATAGGTAAACACAACACCAGAGAACCCACTAGGGTCCCCTAGGCCACTTAATAAAACATAATACCTATTTGGGGTTCTTGCTATCAACTTTATCTCCAGGGTCAACACCTGTAACTTAGAGGGAATAATGAACATCAACATCACCATAATCATCTCAAGGACTTATTATCCTCCTAGTAAAATCCATACTGGTATCTCTCTAGAAAAATTGAATAAATCCCACATCACTTCTAAAGTCATCCTATGTTGGTCCATTCACCCAACCTATCATCAAATTACCCAAATCATATCCACTCGGTGTTCATTCACTAGTGGGGGTATAACCCTCAACCTACACTAATCTCAACTAGCCCATTGGTTTTAAATTATCTCATGGTTATAATGTGGACTACTCAAGCCTATTGTTTCTAATTCATCATACACCCCTACTCAAGGGATCTAAGTTTACCTATAATAAGGGTCACTACATTCACATGAGTCATTTAAGTTCTCATTTTTATGAACCAACTTGGGATAGCCCTGACCTGGGCACTGGAACCGGTCTGTGGCAAGGCATGAAGGGAATTATTGATCCCCATAGACTGGCATAAGTTTCTAGGAATTAAAATAACACACTTTGGGAACAATATCATCCAAAGAGTCACTGTACATGTCTATGCCATGAACCAGAAATGACATTTCCATAGCTTGGAAAGTCATTCCCCGAAGTGTAATATAGAAAAATCACAATTTATAGACATCACATGTCATGAGAATGAATCAAAATAAATACAAGAGAAACAATAAACCATAACTTTACCATCACACATAAAATACCTAAAGGAGAGTCATATATAAAATAATAAAAATAAATAAGATGGATACCGATTATGTGATACAAAATAAATCAACAATCCCAACCAAGATAAAAAATGGATACCCATCTCTATGTGACATGGGGGTCAAGGTCCCCACCATGTCACCATCATCAACCCAAGCTCCAGTAGTAAGATCACTCACTGCCTCTATACGGTTCATTACCTTTACTTATTTTTTTCAAAAAAAAAGTCTATATACAACCATTATGTGTATTTAGGGTGCGACCAACACTATCCCAATAGGATCCCAACAAATGTTCCATGAATAACCCTTATTAGATAAATATAAGCATGCTAGTTTGAAATAAATTAATGAAAGAAAACTTTTAACTTTTATAAAAAATAAAGAAAACAACATGTTTTAACAATTTATAAAGAAGGAAAAGTTATATAAAAATAACCATTTAATAGTTATGCACCATGGGAAAATACCCAAGTCATATAAGGTCATGGGAACTCTAAACCCTTGTATCAGTTTATGAACTAGTTTTCAAAATAAAATGCGCACACTAACCACTAAGGAGAATATACCTTGGCCCAGTGGCATGGTGCCTTCTATCCACAACATAATTTCCAAAAAACCAATAAGTACATTCCTTATACTATCATTGTGGTGACACCCATCCATGATACCAAGACCTATATCAAAGTTTAATATGTTTTGTTAGTGTAGTGAAACCAAAATAGATACTTAATCTAGACTTCCCCTCTTAGATACTTGACTTACCATGAGATCTTTCTATTTTAAACATGTCACATTTCATTAAAATGGTTCTTTCATCACCCCATCACAACAATTAAATTTATCAAATATAAAACATACCTCTTAAAACTATTTTTCTCATCAAATCCAAGGGAAATATTTAATAACAACCATGATATATATAAATAATCATAAAAAATAGAATGAAATGGATTTAATCAATTAAAAAACCCTTTTAAAACATATCAAGAATGATTATTTCATAAAATAGGAGCATCACATGAAACCACCTACCTTTAACCAATCAAAAACTTCCACCTATGATTTAAATCCACCTAGGATGGAAAAAGGGATCCTAAAGAGGCAAGAAAAAACCCCTAATATCAAAACCCAATCCATAAGATTAGGCTAACCCAAACCCTAGGTCACAAAGGCCTTAGAAAATAAGGAAACTCAAGGAGGAAGGGATAAAAAAACAAGAGGATTGAAGAAAATCACTCACCAAAGTTATTTCTTGAAGAACCTTAAAGAAAGAGGCTTGGATTTTTGCCATAAAAAGAGAGGGAGGTGTGGCTTGTGCATGGGAGGTACTCGGAGGGGGGGGGGGGGGGGTTAAGTGAGTAAAATAAAAGGGGGTGAGAGGATTTAAAATGATGGATGGAAACAAGTAAATTTCAATTTTTTAATTTTTTTGGGTAGATAGTATGGTTAGCTGGCATGGTTTTCCAAACCATGGGGTAACTGTATGACTCTCCACTAATTTACCTAGGTGATTGTATTTTTGTCTTATACAATAATACAAACTGTGAAAAAACCATGTGAAATGGAATTCTCAAAGGTGCAGAACATACTGTATAGTTTCTGTATGTTTACTTCTAACTGTGCGCCAAACAATGTAACAACCCAATTTTCCCAAAAAACTATTTTTTTAAGGAAAAAATGACTGGAAAGAAAGGATAAAGTTAAAGGTAATGAAACAACACATATAATACTTGAAAACAATACTTGGGCATATATATTATTCCTACTATATTGCTTTATGTCCTTAGAAAGTTAACCCGACAATTGTAAAACTAAGGCCACCACTCCATCACATGAGCTTCCCACTCCCATGTATTGTGTGAATCTGATCTGTCCTACCATAATAAATGAACTGATCATATGGATTTCCCATAAAACACTTTCTCTTGTAATTCAATGTTTCAAATTCTTTGCTTAGTAAATGAGGCATCTGACTCCACTTCGAGTTCTTCCCATATAATCACATGAGATGGATCAAGTTGGTACTTATTTAATTCAGAAACATGGAACATGTTATGGATTTACATAAGTTGAGGTGGTATATCTAACCTTTAAGCAAACTTTTAGACCCATACTATGATCTTAAAGGGACTAACATATCTTAGAGGAAGTTTTCCATGCTTCCCCAATCTCTGGTGACCTAAGCGGGATGATACTCTAAAAAACACCTGAACACCCATTGAAAAAATAAAGGGTAAAAAAACAACATCCAAAATATTATTTATGAAAACTCTAAGACATCACTAAATACTTATGAACATCATTAATCTTCCCATTCATATCATGGTCAAGGCTAGGTCCAACCAAATAAGTCTTTCCTAACTCTGTCCAACATAGTGGAGAATGACACAATCAACCATAAAGAGATTAAAATGGATCCATCAAATAGAATACCAATAATTATTGTTATAAACAAACTCAACCAACCCAAGATGAGAATCCCATAAACCTCCAAGTTTAAGAATGCACACCGAAGCATATCTTCCATAATCTGATTGGCTCCTTCTATTTTCCCATTCGTTTGGGGATGGTAATATATTATCAACATCACTTGAGAACCTATCACCTCTTAGAGGATATTCCATAATTAAGATGTAAAATAGGATTCCTAGTCTAATATGATGGTAGACAGAATACCATTCAGTCTCATAATTCCCTACATGCATAACCTTCCAAAATACTCCACCTTAGTCATCTCCTTGATCGATATGAAGTTTCTAAATTTGTCTAAACAATTGATCACTACAAAAAATAGCATTCCATCATTGAAGGATATGTGGTATTCCAATGAATAACTATATGGATAGTTCGTCCCACTTTTAAGTAGGAATAAAAAGAGGAAAAATAAAATCGGAAGCTCACTGGTGTTTAGCCTTTACCTACTGATAGGTACAACACCAAGACACTAAGTCTAATATGTATCTCATCATACCCAGCTGCTAGTATCACCACTTCTTTTCATAATAAAATTTAGTGGCTCTGGGGTAGACAACCCTCTGTGACTGATGATAGTCCTCCAAAAATTCCTTCCTCACTGAATAAGGAACCATGATACCCCTACTTAAATAAATAGAACCTCCTAGAGACAAATACCATTATCCTATGGTATCTCTACTATATAAATATTCCCTAAGAAGATTCCACTCACTATCCTCTACTATATCCAAATAAATTATCTTGAGAAGTGGGGAATTACACTATATATTGGAAAGAATTAGAACCTATTTCTCCTCTCACCTCCAAGTGTAACCCATAATGGAGACCCATAATCCTCCCCTCCTTGCTAGAATATTTTAGAACCTGATATGGAAACTCTATACTAAAGGAATCTATAACTGCATTCCCTTTACTTTATGTACAAGTATGATAAAAAATTGAAATTATGGAGATATTTGACCCAATACCTATGCATGAGTTTTAAATACATTTGAGGAAAAATGTAACTTAGAATTTTGTGATTATAGAACACCATTAACTTATCATTAAAGAGTTATTTCAACTATAATTTTAGTTCATTCATAACAATTATTGACTCTAATTCATGGGAATGATAGTTACTATCATGCAGTTGAAGCTGCTAAGATCTGCAGGATACCACATGATCGCATTACATCAAGACACAACCCGAACCCATTCTATAGGCATAGAGAAAACCACATAGTTGAGACTCAACTCATGAATAATAAGAATGGGGATCAAGGTAAAACATTTCTCCAGCTCATTGAATTAGACTTGTCACTCAAAATCTATAGAAACTTCCCCCCATTTCAGGTGAGCATGTTCAAAGGCGATGACTAATTCAAGATATCCTTGATAAATCACTAGTAGTATCCATATAATCCCAAAAATATTTGAATTTAAAATACATTTCTTAGCTCTTACCAAAACATAATGGCCTTGTCCTTTTTAGGGTCCACTAATATGCCTATTCAGAAGGCACATTCCCTAAAAAATCCACTTCATGAATCCAGAAATTGAATTTAGATGGATTTAGATCAAATAGTCTTGTAGGGTTCCAAAAATAATAATCAAATGATGGTAATGATCCTCCTCAGTCTTATAATAGACTATTATGTCATACAAAAACACCATAGTGAATGAATCGAGGCATGAGTGGAATATTTAGTTCATCAATGCCATAAATATTAATGAATAATTAGTTAACTCGAATGGAATTACTAGGCACTTGAAATGACCATAAATGCTATGGAATTTCATCTTTGGAACCATAGATTCCTTCACCCTGACTTGGTGATACCCTTTGTATAGATCAATTTTTGAAAACTACCTCACGCCTTTTAACCAGTCAAATAGGTCATCGATATGGGGAAAATGGTATTTATTCTTAACTGCCACCCAATTCAGCTCCTTAGAAAAGAGAATTGGAGTAACCCAAGGATACATTCTTAGGAGGATGAATAATTTAGCTTCTAGGTCATCAAGATAAATATTTAACACTTTTAGCATTGTGGGTACTGTACGATAATAATACAAAGAAATCATCTGAGTTCCTGACACCATTTTGATAGAAAATTCTACTTGTCATTCCAGGGGAAAGCCTGAGAAGTCATCTGGTAAAACCCCTATAAAATACCTCACAAATAGGGTAATACCGTCCATATAATACCTATCATAAAACTCATCCAATAAATATTCCAACTGATATTCCATACTGCCCACTTTGGGAAGGGGCGATCCTGCACGACTTGACCGCGGGTCGCAATTCCACCGGAACACATGGGGATTCCCATCTAGATTAGTAAATATTACCTTATAATGGTAATATTAAATATTATCCTTAAAGGTGATAATCCTATACATCCAAATAATAAGTTTAAAGTAATCTATTTTAAGAATAAGGAAGTACCATAATAGACCCACTTTAGAGATAGAAACAATGCAAAATGGACATTAGGATCCCCACTCCTTTTCGAGGGGTGTTAAAATATCTATAATGTATGACATGAGATATGATTAAAGTTTCAACAATTACACTACATAAGAAGAGATAAATTAGTGATATGAACTGGTATAAAATAAAGCAATCACCATAGACGATGTACAACACCTCTCATTGTCATCGGCCTTGACTCAAACTCCATGGGAACTAGTTCCACTACATGAAACCTCCTAGTTACAGTTTTATTATAAGGTCTACCATTGACTTGGGGTACTAAACTTAGTTGAATTTGACTTTATGATAAATTGGTTTTGCCTCAATTCCCATGATATTGAAGTCCCACTACCTTAGAGGCATCAGAATGAACATCAAATACCATGGGTGTCGAGGAGACTACACTACTTTGGAGAGATGTACTAGACTTACATAACCTCTTCAGATGGACTAGAATCATGCAAGAGTAGAAATAATTCGGGTAATATTGGAATGAGGGCCTCATATACCTAGACCTTATATAATTAAAACAAATAGGGGATCCCTCACTTGAAGCCACTGATACAATAAACTTAGATGAGTGTCTGGATCCACTTACACTCACCCTTATTAGCTCAACCTACTTCCTAATCTTCTTAAAAGGTATACTTATACTCCCACTTGAAAAATGAGGAACAATAGTTACTTCTGAAATCCCTACCAAATCAATCTTCACTATTAGAGATCAGTCCAAAACTCCAGTATATGTCAAGATCTTAAGAGAAATACCTTAGAATAGATTTCAAACCAAAGTCCCATTTCAAAACTCTAAGCCTTTAGTTTATCATTTGACACCAACTCCAATAAAAAATGGACAATATCAATTTTTTTTCACATACTCCATAACTAATCTTTCATCATGTTGGAGAGCAAAAAATTACCAAGATTTTACAATTCCACCATTTTTTGGTAAAACTATTGGGTGAAGATCACCTAAAAATCCTTCCATTCTAGGATATCATTATAATTTTCCTAATTTAATGACTCCCACCATATCCAAATAGGTCCTTCAATCATGAAAATAATGCACTTCACCCTAAAATAGTCTAAATTTATAAGGAAATTAAAGATCTACTTAGATTTTTCCAACCAATCATCAACCATTTATAGAATATTTCTTTCCTGAAAAGAGGAATGATTATGCTTAAGAACCTCTTGTGATTAATCCTTTTTAGAAGCATACCAAATTCCTTAACTGGGGTGGGATTAAAACCCATACTTTGGTCTATATCCCAAACTAGACAGACCATTTCCTCAATCATATTCTGATAAACTAGTGGGTTTTCTCAAGGGAAATTTTGTACAACATCCCTTGAAGGATTCACAAGTTTCTTTCAAGGGGGAATTATGCTACAAAAAACTAATAAAAGAATGAAACCATCAATAAAAATTATAAACCATAGATTCATAACATATAAATTTATCAAATTCCAAAATAAATCATAAATAAATGGTTTATAACTATAAAAACCTTGGTTTTAGGTACTTTACACTTTTATTATGTGCTTTGATCGTATATAATACTTGGGTTGAGTTTCAAGAGTTTCTAAAAGGTTTTGAAGTGTTTTGGAAGTGTTTTTGGAGGAATAAAGTTTTAGAATGGTTAGTAGAAACCATGAACTATCTCCAAGAAACCATGAAAGGTAATGATACGAATCACTTGGATGGTGCACGATTGGAGCATGGTTGTTCCAAAACATGCACATACTAGTGGAAACCATGCGGGTCGAGATAGTGGGAGAAATACGATTGGTGCACGGTTTGTTAGAACATGCGACCCAACTATATAAGGGTTTGGCCTATAGAAAGTAAAACTACATGGTTGGAACACAGTTTGTCAAACCATGTGGTCTAACCATGTGCCTACCTGGGTGATGTCCAGTTGAATACACATGGTTGGCATACGATTTGAAAAAATGTATGACCTAATCATGTGATGTGCAATTAATTCTTTGAAAAACATGTTTTAATACAGATTAAGGACATTAAACCCTCATTATTATCCTATTATTCTAGGGCCTCAAACTTCTTTCCTCTATTAGGATCCCAAGACAATTCCTTAAAATTTGTAAGAAAATTTTGGATAAATCATAGTGCATTAAAGATAAAAAATGTTCAGTAAGTATTTTTTATTCCTTTTTCTTATTAGATTTACTGTTCTCTTATCTATTAGAGCTATAAATCTAGTCTATTATGGATAGATATATGTTTTATACAATTAATATTGAAGATATCTTGTTTGATCTATTGAAGAGAAGGTGTTGTGATCCCAGATCTAGAAGTTCTTAATGTCGTTCTTCGTTTTCACCATCTATTGAGAGGTTGGTGGATTCTCTCTCATATCCACTTATTCTATAACTTTAAGTATTAGTTTTATTAAAATGTTTTGTTTCTATTTTCTATTATTTCATTGTGTTATTATGTGAAGGAAACCATTTGTCTTACATTTTAGAATTTTGGAAAATTGAATGGATTTTAGAAAACCCTCCTTACTTATACTTTTAAAATGATGATTTTAAAATTTTGGAATGGTTTGATGCAAGAAAGGTGTTTGATAAATTGTTTTCAAAGTAATATTTGTTGTTTATTAGATTAATTGGCATGTAATTTGGAATAATTAGGTTTTCATGTGTTTAAAGTGGAAGGAGTGTGGTCAAAAGTGCCACCATCAAGGTAGGATGGATTATGGTCATAGAGTACAACCATCAATGGAAACACAAATATTTTATGTATGGATAGGAATGTGTGTGTGTGAATGTGTGAACATGAGAATTGTTATTCCAAATATGAAAAAATAATGAGAAACTTGTTTATGGTTTCTCACATGGATTTCACTTATGGATTTATATAAACTATTTAAATTCATTTAAACTATTTTATATGAAATGTATTAACTAGTTATTATCTTAGTGGTGTGTGTTGGGAAGTCTCTAAGGATTTACTATTGAGTTTATAATCACCATATTCTTGGTCACTTTGATGTATTTTCTGATTTCATTTATTGAGATACATGAAAGGGAAGGATATCTTATTTCACTAGTGATGAATCTTGATACCTTAGGCCTAATAGGTGGTGTTGGATCTTGGAAATAGTTTGGGTAGTGCTTGGAATCTTATCACTTTATGTCATTGAGTCATGTTTTCCTTTGGTTTTGTCAGTTTATGTTCCTTATTCTATTTTCACTCTGATATTATTTTTTTGTTAGTTTTATTTTGGGCGGTTTACTTATATTAATGCATCATACAAGAGGATTGGATGTTTATATTTTATTTTGTCAGGTTGTTTTATCTTTAAAGGGAAAATCATCACCTAATGTTTTCTAAAGTCCTTGAAATTTGTTTTTTCTTGGGGATGTCACCTAAATCTAGTACCATCTCTTCCTCCTCTCAAGCCAATGATTTAGGGTAGGATGTTACAAATGGTATCAGTATTTCTTGGCCTTTTATATTGGGACAATATCAAAGAGATAAGGATTTTGCAACTTGATAATTGTAGCTTAAAAACACACAACTAACATTTTTATACTAAACTTAAAGTTAACAAGTTGGTTTGGGTATAAAAGTGTAATAATTCACTTCTAGGTTTGTTGTCATCTCATCGTCATGGGTTTAGCCGATGAGTTATACATAGCATACATTGTAAGTGATACTTCCCACTAGGGATGTATTGTTCATTTTGAGTTTGATAACAATAAAAATGGTTAAAATGGTGGATTTTTATAAATTATAAGTGTAATGATTATTGACTATGGTGATTTAGAATTTTCTAAGACTTCATTTTCCAAAGAGTGATAACTAAATGGAGTATGTTTTGGTTTTAGATAATGGAACCAGGTAGACTTCATAAGAATCAATAATAAGAGGTTGCTGAAAATGTGGTTTCACCTGATCCATAGGTGAACTAACAACTTTTCCAAATCAATTTTCAGACTTTTCAAGCCATTTATAGAGGAAATCAAAACAAGAAGTCTCGAAAAGTGGACCAATCCATCTAGTTTTAGAAAGAAAATCCACCAATATTTCGGGTGGATTATGATCCTAAAAAAGAGAAGGTGTGGTTGAATCTAATAACTGAATATTCGAATTCCTAGGTACACCATATGAGTTGAAATTTAATTTGGAAACTTATATGTTGTAGGATCTCACACACCATTGGTGGGATTTATATTTTCAAGATAAAATCAACCAAGGAATTACATGGGGGGAATTTGAATAATTTTTCAATAAACAATTCTATCCTCACACATTTAATATCACAAGAAAAACTAATTTCTTTATCTTGAAATAATATAATATATACATCATAGAGTATGCAACTAAGTTTATTAACTTAGTCCACCTTTCCACATAGGTTGCTGCTACTTTATCCTTAAAGGCACACATCTTTGAGTCGAGACTGTGAAAATATATTCACTCTAAGATATATATTCTTTGTATTATGGATTATATGGAGATGATAAATAGAGTGACAATGGTGAAAATATATATCTATGAAAATTCAGCTAGTGGTAGTATGTTTATCACCATAGGAATATTTAGGAACTTGAATGTTGGGAATAAAAAAAAAGAGGGACACCAACTTCCAAGGTGGTGGAGAATCTTAGAATCAGACCACAATATTAGTTAATTTCTCTCAATGACCCAATATAAAGCATGGATATTTACAATGTGGTTCTAATTATCATAAGAAGAGAGACTTTATGACATCACCTTGGGATTTTCACAATGTAATCAGATGGTACATCTTTAGTGTTATTGTTGCAGCACTCCAAATATTGGTGTTAGAGATATATCTCATGTTTCTCAGACATCCTATGCTTCAATGAGGTGATCTCATCAGAATAATTCCCATCCTCAAAACTGAGTGAGACAAGATGATTCTATAACACCATGAATCCTCAAGTTATGAAATTTTAGTAAGGAATCAAGGATCATAGAAGAGATAATAAGCAAATTTATAGTGCTAAGCAGATGATCATGGATAATTAATCTGGTCTTTAAATGATTTGAGGTATGATTATTTTGAATTCTACTATCTTGTAGGTATTTTTTGATATGGGTTCATCCCAATCTTTTATTTCCTCTCATGTTTTGGATCATATGCATTTTCATGTTGAAATGATTCCTTTTGTTTTGAAACTTCGAACACCCATGAGAAAATGGGAGTATTAACCTTTTAAGTGTGCAATGTGATCTATAACAATCAATGGGGATAAATTGGTTTTATATTTATTTTTTCTTGAGATGGATATCTATGATTTAATTTTGGGTTTGGATTTTTTAACATCATTCAAGGCCCACATCAACTTTTATGCTTGAAATTCCAGTTTATCATATTCCAATGGCATTAAGAATATCTTTAAAGGAGAAGGGGATGTGAATGAAAGTAGGAAAGGACCTTTGGTACTGATGGTTGGTAATATATTCCATCATTTAGTAGTGGTTACTTTAGATTCTATTAATGAAATTAGGCACATATTTTTTTTGAACATTGTTGACCAATTCCCTAATGTCTTTACCGAAAATTTCTCTAGGTTAGCACCTGAAAGAGAAGTGAAATTCATGATTGATATCCTAATAGGGAACAATTATATTTTACTTATATATTATATGATGAAATTGATAGAATAAAGGGAATTGGAATTCCATATAGAAGAGTTGGAAATAAAAGGGTTCATCCAACCTAATACATCCTTATTGGTAGCACTATTTCTTTTTATAAATAAGGCAGATAGAACTATTAGGCTTTATGTAAATTATCATAATATTAACCAATTTATGATAAAGAACCGGTATCCTCTTCCATGAATTGATGATCTATTTTCTCAATTAAGGATATTATAATGGTTCTCCAAAATTGAATCACAATCAAGTTATCACCAACTTTGAGTTCAAAAGGAAGATATTCCAAAAAAACCTCCAGGAGCCGTTATGGCCACTATGAATACATGGTTATACCATTTGGTATCATGAATACACCAATGCTGTTTCCTCTATAGTGGTGTTCATTGATGATATTCTGGTTCATTCTAGGACTAAGGATGACCATGAATAACACTTGGATATAGTGTTAGGTATCTTAAGGGAACATCACCTTTATACGAAACTTTCAAGGTGTGATCTATAGATATAGGAGGTAAATTTCCTTGGTCACATCATATCTGAAAGAGGAGTATCTATAGATATTGAAAAGGTAGAGGATATTATCTTCTAAAAACCATCAAATAATGTTTTTGAGATACAAATTTTCCTTGAATTATCAGGATATTATCAACACTTTGTTCATTATTTTTCACGACTTTCCTCACTAATGAAAACTTTGAAAAGGAAATGAATTCCTTTCTAATAGAGTGATAATTTCCATAAATATTTCCAAGAGCTTATGGTTCAGCTAACATCAAAACCTATCCTTACAATTCTAGAGTCAGGGAAGGGGTATTGGTGTATTGTGATACATCTAGATATGGGTTGGGTTGTGTTCTCCTGTTGAGAGATCATGTTTTTTATTATGAATCATAAATGTTATGGGTGAATGGAAAAAATTACCCAACACATTAATTTGAATTGGATGATACATCCCATGTATTGAAAACTTAATGTTATTAATTTTTTGGTGAGAAATTTATGGTGTTCACAGATCATCAGAGCTTGAAATACATTTTCTCACAAAGGGATTCAAATATAGGGAAACAAAAATAGATATAATATCTATATATGTTTTAATTTAACTTGATGTATACTCTAAGAAAATGAAATTCTATAGAAAATGTTAAGAAGTAAATTATATAATTATTTGGATAAAGAGACTTCAAATCAATGAAAACTAATGTCAATTATAACTGGTATGAATTTAGATTGTGTCCAGCAATGACATGTTAT
The DNA here is from genome assembly GCA_963277665.1 of Viscum album. NCBI lineage: Eukaryota > Viridiplantae > Streptophyta > Magnoliopsida > Santalales > Viscaceae > Viscum > Viscum album. The sequence continues at coordinate 391,136,319 of OY728151.1, read as the reverse complement.
AGTTTTCTTTCTAGTTTCTATTGTTTATGATTTAGTTGATAAAGTTATAAAGGATCATACATTTGATCTTGAATGTTTAATAATGAAGTCAAAACTCAATGGTGGGGAGACCATTGAGGACTGAAATCTTAATGGGAGATATATGATGTGTTTTAGAGATCAGATTGTGGTTCCTAAAATCTACCAAGAACATATTCTTTATTACTTACCACCATTTGAGATGATTTTTTCATACTAGCATATAGAATATTTATAATGTTCTCATATCATAGTTTTTTTGGGATGGCATGAAGAGGAAAGTAGCAGAGTTTGTCTCGAGATGCCTCACCCGTCAGTAGGTCAAGGCAAAGCAACAACAACCAGCTGGTATATTACATTATTTACCAATTCCCATGTGGAAATGGGAGAACATAACTATATATATTTTCCATATAAACCAAGATCAATTAGGAAACACAACACTATATGGGTGATTGTGGATTGACTCATGAATTCATATCATTTCATACCTATTTATGAATCCAATATGGTAGAAGAATTATACAAAATCTATATTTAGGAAATTATAAATATGTATGAAATTCTAGTTTCAATAGTGCCTGACTGGAACCCCATGTTTACATCCCACTTCTATAAGTTCTTATATAAATCCCTTGAAACCCAGTTGACCATGAGCATATCTTATCATCCTTAAATGAATAGAAAATATAAATGAAAAATAAAAATATTAGAAGACATACTGAGATCTTATGTGATGGATTTTGGAGGTTTATTAGAGAAGCATATACCATTAGTGTAGTTCTTATAAAATAATAGTTACCAGTATTGTATAGAACCAAGTTTTTTTTTTGGATTTTGAAATTTGAGTAGAAATTTAAATTTTTTTCCTCAAGTGATCATGAGGGGTAAAATGGTCATTTTAACCTAGAATATGGTCTCAAATAATTTTTTTGAGCACTCCTTTGGTCCCAAAATAGGGTGTTTACCCTATGATAGGAGTCTGGTGGGATTCAAAGCAATTTGGGTTTTCATAGAATATTAAATATTTAATTAATTAAATATTAAATTATTCGTGTGGTTTTGGGTGGTGATATATTTTTAACAGATCATCATATTGAGATTCTGACTTCATGGTTGATTATATAATGAGGGGTTTTTCCTAGGTAAAGTATAAAATCACTTTGATTTTTGGGGCTTAAGACAACTATTAAATGGGTGATTAATTAATTAATTTAATTAATAAAATTAATTAATTTAATTAATAAAATTAATAAAACATCCCCACCAATTTTGGGTTTCCATGCACAGAAGAAGGTTGTGGTGGTGGTGTGTGTGTGTGTGTGGGGGGGGGGGGGGGTGGTGCCTCCCTATGCGTGATGGCCGTACCAAGGGGGAGAATAAGGGGGTGTCATCGGACTTCATCCACAATGTAGATTGGGACCAGATCGAGGTGCATCAACTTTAAGGAGCAGATTTGAACCCAAAGCTTTGACGTTTACACCAAAAAGCAGGAATTTTTTGATTTTGATTCCATAATCCTTGTTGATTAGTTGTTTTTAAGTTTCAAATCCTTTTTATGATTGCTAAGGACCCCATGGTGGTCGATCTATGCTTATTTGGGGGGAAAATGGGGGGTTTTAGGAGGTTTTCTTGGGTTTTCGGTCCAGAGAACCAAACTACATGATGTGTGGTTTAAATAACACATGTTATGTGTTCTTCTTGTTTAGGGAAGAAGAGAATAACACGAATACATGGCATGTATTCTTAAGGACATGCTATGTGGTGTCACTTAGCGTGTGGTCGAGTACATGGCAAGATGACCTATGTAGGGGGGACACGACTATGTAGGGTACATGGCCAGACCCTGTGTGGGTGACACATCATATGTGAGTACACAGATAGATAGGGACACATGGATAGGTCATGTGAGGTACACAAGTAGGTACTACATGTAGGGTACATGTAGTGTACCCAGCTTGCATGACCCGTACTTGGTTTTTACACCCCAAGTTTAGCTAGTGTACATTACCATGTTGGGCGATGGGAGTACATGCTGTGTACTTACCCTTTTTACCCTTCCAAGGGTTTTTGTATGTTTTGATACCCTAGAGTCAGATTTGGATATGAGAGGATTCCATTTTGAGTTTTTTTCCGTATATATCACAGTGGTGGAATCCTTTCAACATATAGAGGTCATCTAGATTGTATTTTGGACCAATAAAGTTTAGTATGAGGTTATCATTTAAGTTGGGATTTAGAATCCTCTAGTGGTTGGGTTTTAATCTATGATTCCAGGTGAGGATCGTGAGCTCTGTTCTTTTCTTAGTCTGAGTGTGCCATGGAAAGTTGTTTGAGGTCCCTTGGATGAATCCTGGATGGTGGGATCAAGTTGTATCTCTGGGAATATTTTTTTTTGTCCCTATATATATGGACCAGTCACTCGAGGTTAGATCAATTGAGGTTTAGATCCTATGATTGAGGACCAGGGTGGTTGGATCTATTTAGCTTAGTTGATATTATAGGATGATGATTATGGCTAGGTTCCATTGTAGTGTTGAGTTGAGTTTGAGGAACTCTTGAGTATGCCATAGTGGTATGGTTTTTGGTTAAGTGATATTTGGATTCCTTGTTGGCATGATGTTGATCAAGGATAAATTGAAGGCTACTGAGGGATGCTAAAGATTGAATCTTATGATAGGGATTGGCTTGAGAGTTGGTTGTTAGTAGGTATTGGAAGAGTATGCCTCCGATTGAGTGCTATCTTTGAAGATCTAGAGGGTGCCTCTGTTTATGTGTGGACTCATAGGGCCAATTGCGGGTTTGATTGATAGGACGACACTATTTGGGTGCTTGTGCTTATGTAGTTTGGTTATGGGTGTTCCCTTGGGACCCAAGATGTTGTATGAACCAATGGGGATGAGATTTTGTTGGATGAGATGGATTTATAGACATCATTTCTCATGTTTTAGTTCATTGAGGTTGAGACTTGGATTATGACCATGGTGTAGTTTGATATTGTTGGGTTTCCATGTTATGGAACCTAGTTTACTAGTAAGGGATGTGATGGCTAAGAGAGACGAACAGATGATCCATAAGTATGGTTTCATATATACATGAATGAGATTATTGTACTGAGGCTCTGCATCAGTATCAATAGTTTGTTTATGGTTTGAGTGCTGTATCGAGGTTTCAGGCATGTTGTTTTATACAATTGAGTATAGTGGTTGTGACACCACATGTATGAGGTTTGGTGTTGGACTGATGTTCTACACATAGGAGGTATACTACAAATATGGTGTCAGACTGAGGTTCTGGACACTGATAATATACTTCATGGTAAGATACTTGACTTATGCTTTGGATGATGATGACATGCCATGTGGAATAACGAGGTTGGAATGATGTTCTTTGTACTTGGTTTGGGCTAGAATGATGCTTTGGGAACCACCAATATCATATATAGATGGTTTCTGGACTGTGGTTTTGGGCATGGAAAGTATACTATAGATTGGGTATTAGGATGAGGCTCCAGAAACAAATAGTATACTTTGTTGTTTATGTGCTAGAATGATGCTATAGGAGTTGATGGTATACCAGCTAGGATGGATGGTGGATTGATGCTTCACATCCATGGTTTAGATTCCAGAATGATGCTCCAGGAATGATTAAATTGATATATGGTATATATTTGTACTGATGATCTAGGAATCATTATTTATGACACATGAGATAGATATCAGACTGATGGTCTATCCTTGGTAGTAATTTGGTGTGGAAATTGGGATGGATGTGTTGAGGTTCCTAGTATGAGATGATGGTTGGGGTCATGAGGACATGGTATGGGATGAAATGGATTTGTATCCTAGATGATAGGACTATCGTAGGATGGATCCCTGGTTTTTTCAGGTTTGGTTATGGCTACCATGGGTATGGAGCTTGCAGGTTATTTTAGTTGCATGATCATTGAGATGTGCTCAAAGACACTCTAGATTGGGCCAAAGTAGGTATGGTCGATCATGGTCTCAGACCTAAGGATTGATGGTTGTTTATTTATATTTATTTTTAGTTATGTTTTTACTAGGCTGAGTATATTGTATGATCATGCACTTATGGAAGCAGTTATAGGTTCACTATTGGGGGTGGACTATTGAGATTTATTTCTCACCCTCTGTACATGAACCTCGGTGTATGTATAGAGCTTATGTCTTATTTCAAGTTGAGCACAAATGCAATATGGATAGGGAAGAGGCTAAGGATTTCATGATTGAGAAGGATGCTCATGTAGATTCTATCGGTCAGGATGGAGCAGCTTGACAGGTTACTAGAGACTAGGTATGTGTTACAACCCATAGTTGGCATTAGGGGCTGTTGTATTTAATTTTCAGTTATTTATTTTTTATATGTGATTAGACCAGTGGGTGATTGTGGTTATATGTATGATGAGGCTGTTTGGGCCTTTACTGCATTTTAATTTTATTACAACATGATTAGTTTCATTTTATTTATTCTTACCCATTATCTATTGTGTATGGTTCATGGTTATTTACTTATATTTGTGCATTCTAATATGGGGGTATAGTCTCCTTATAGATCCATTTTAGACCTCTGCTTCTAGTCGATAGCCTCTGACATATGAGGATGTTACAAAGTGGTATTAGAGAAGTTACTTTCCTGTTATTTCACTATTTTGGGTTAGTAGACATGAGATATAGGAATGTGTCAGAAATTTTGATGGATACCAAGATGATGCATCGAGAACACCTATTCTGGTATGAATTCCAAGTTACCAGGGACTCAGATTGATGTTCTGGAATTATGATGTTATGATTATATATGATTTTTTCTTCGGGCGACACACATGTTGTTTAAATTTGATGATTTATGATGGATTTTAGTCTCTTGTCCCACTGGTGAGAGTTTTGTGTGTTAGTTTTGACTCTTGGATTGAAAAGTCAAGAGTAATTTCATGCATCCTGATAGGTAGGTAGGATCCCCATGTTATAGGCCTGCTAGTGTGTGGTTTTACGAATTTACTTATAATGGAAGGTTTTGTGGATACACAGTTAGATGCTCGATGGTAGGGATGATGGTGCGATCCTTGTGGTGTGATGGCTATTGTGGGTCAGTATGGTATAAGTGCAGGACAGTTGGATCCTTTTGTATGATTTTTTTGAAGTTGGTTGTATGTTTGGGTCCTCTATGAAGCGGTCTGATGTGCAGATGCTCAGAGAGGATGTATGCCATATTTTTGGGAAGTTGGTTGGTATATGATGAATTTATGGCGTAAGACCCTAAAGGTGGGTGTTTTGGATTGCTGACATCATGTGATGGTGATATGGGTGAGTGTGATTCCATGTGAGTTGTTTCCTTTTGTGATTTGGCCTAAACCTAGGTGGTTAGACATAGTGGCTTGACGTGATGCTGAATCGATAGGGTTAGGAGGGTGATCCTAGTGTCCCTTTTGACATGACTCTAGAATAGGGAGTTAGACTCATTTGACGTTTGAGAGGGTTCAGATGAGTTACGAGTTCTCTTAGGGTACATGATGTACATATGGATTCTTGAGACTTTTGACAGTGGTGCATGAAGGGTGCAATTGGGTTTGAGATTTAGGCTTGTTGGATTCCTTTTATTTTAGAGATGGTGTACTTGTGTGTTAGTGTTATGCCTTGTGGTTTATTTTAGAGGGGAAGATTTATTCAGGTGCCTAGCCCATGAAATGGTTGTGTATGAAAGTGGAGCATAGTGGATTGAGTTAGATCAGGATCACATGATGTGCTCGAGTTTACATGGTTATATATTGTGAGTTGAGTTTTTGTGAGATGTGACTTGCGGGATTCAAAGAAGGTTTTGGGGTTCGGTACACAAGGGCGTGTAATGGGTTCATGATATAGGAATCTTGGAGACATGAGTGCTGGTTATGCACCATCTCATTTTTCTTGTGGATCATACATTACAAGAGTGTATGTCTGAGGTTCTTGGGTTTAGTAGACAATCGTGAGTAGGATGAGAATCATTGTGGGTGTGATGAGAGGCTTCCAGATGCGGTTACCTAAGACCCTTAGGATATAAATGTGATTTTATGGAGTGGATGAGGTTGTAGTGGTATTTTTTGATGATATATGTATAATCACAATTTAACAATGGTCATAACCAATATCTTGGCATCGACTTGAGTATGATAAGAGAGCCTCAACATTATGCTTTGTGTAGATGTTTTCTTAGGTTAATAAGGGGCCTCCTGGGAGGTTTCAATCATGGAGAAGTGTCACTGAAGCCACATGGCGGGGAGCTCACCATTGGATTTATGTGGGAAAGGCCCCTGTAGAGGATCAAATACTGATAAATACCATGGTTTTTGTTCTTAGATTCTAGGAATGGGTGACAATAGATGTTTTATTTTGTCTCTCTGGTGGGAGTGAGATGGCCATGTCCAGTTTTAAGGTTTGGTTGTGATTTGAGGGAATATATCATGAAAAATATGTTTAGTTTTGAGGAAATAATAAAAATACTCCTATGGTGTGGAGTACCTAAATTAGGTGTGGCAATGTAAAACTTTTGCGGGTAGGGTTAAGGATGCAGTGAGGACCATGTCGAGTGGGTTGGTGGACCACTGAGGATGTGTTTTGAAAGGATACTCCCATTATGGGAAGCGTCGTGGATTAGAATCGATAGATGTGGGTTGAGTTCTATGGTGGGAAGAACCATGAGTTTGATGAAGAGTTTGAAATGATTATATGACATATTGGGATGTATGAGTGCAGTTAGGCATTGTCTTAGTGGGTTTTAATGATGTAAAGAAGTGTCTTGGACTTTGGTGGGTTGTATGCCCTCTCTTAGAGGTTATGTAGAGAAAATAAGTTGGAATCTTTGAGTAGAATGCAACGAGTTGAGTTTGAGTTGACAACCAAGGTGGGTTGAGGTGTGTGGTTGGAAGACCCCTGAGGCTTCTTGAGAATGATAAATTTTATGGTGGGGAGGTTGTAGATACCTGAGTTATTTGGATTTTGAAATTTGAGTAGAAATTTAAATTGTTGTTCTTGAGTTCTCATGAGGGGTAAAATGGCCATTTACCAAATTATATGGTCTCAAATAATTTTCACGACCACTCTATTGGTCTTGAAATAGGGTGTTTACCCTAGGAAATGAGTTTGGTGGGATTATGAGTAGTTCGGGTTTTGGAAGAATATTTAATATTTAATTAATTAAATATTAAATTATTTGTGTGGTTTCAGGTGGTGATATATTTTAAAAGGAGTATCAGATTGATATTATGAATCTGTGATTGAGTTCAGAATAGGGGGGTTTTCCTAGGTGAGGTATAAACTCGCTTTGGGTTATGGGGATCGAGATGACTGTTAAATGGGTGATTAATTAATTAATTAAATTAATTAATAAAATTAATAAAATTAATAAAACATTTCTCCCTCCATTTGGGGTTTCCATGCATGAAAGAAGGGTGTGGGGGTGGGGGGGTGGGTGGGTGGGGGGGCATCTCTATGTGTGACGACCGGTCCTAGAGGGGGAGAAGAAGGGAGTGTTTTTAGACTTCGTCCATGGTGTGGATTGGATCATATCGAGGTGAAACAATTTTTGGGAGTAGATTTGAACCCAAAGCTTCAGCGTTTATGCCATGAGATAGGATGGTTTTTGATTTTTATGCCCCGATTCCCATAAATTAGTTGTTTTTAAGTTTTAAATCCTTTTTATGACTTCTATGCATCCCATGGGGGTTGATCTATACTTATTTGGGGGAAAACGGGGGTTTCAGGAGGTTTTCAAGGGTCCCCAGTTTGGATAACCTGACTACATGATGGGTGGTTTGAATAAAAAACACTATTTTTTCTTCCTGTTTGGGGAAGAAGATAAGAAGATGACTACATAATGTGTAGTCTAGAGGGCATGCTGTGTAGTGTCACTCAGCATGTGGCTGAGTACATGAAAAAATGACCCACGTAGGGGGGACATGGCCATGTAGGGTACACAACCAGACCCTATGTGGGTGACACACCATGTGTTACTACACAAACATGCAAGGACACATGGCCATACCATGTGAGGCACATAGGTAGGTACCCCATGTAGGGTACACGCCGTGTACCTGGATTACGTGCTGTGTACTTGGTTTTTACATGAAAAGTTTGGCTAGAGTACACGCCCATGTGGGGTGGTCTCACCCAAATTTAGCCAAGTTTTTAGGGTTAATAGGTCTCTTGTAGTATGGCTCGGTTTGTCGAATCCTCATAGACCTAAGAAGAAACCTACATACACATACATTATATGGATTTTTTTTGGCTATGAAGTGGCCAACTTTGAGGTTGATTGTGGTTGGAAATATTACTAAAGAACTATAGATGTAAGAGAATTAAAATTAAGATAAGTTTTAATATAACACTAAGAGAATTAAGTGAATTAAATTTAAAAGAATAATTTTATCCTAGGTCATGTCTTGGCTGTGGATTGGATGAATTTATTTTTGGAAAATTTCAATTTCATTAACTTGAGAAAGATTCATTCAATGAAATCAATGTAACTTCATCACTTAATGGTTTAATACCTTCAAATACACATTATAATCACCTATAAAGTTATAGTATCATATTTATGATCACTCCCAGGTAAAGGATATTATTATCACATGAAAAGTGTGGCGATACAATTCAATAAGGAAGAGGAAGAGAAAAGATCATTGAATGAAAAACTCAAATAAAAGAAATTTTTAAATGATTATTGAGTAAGAAATAACATCCAATCCATCCACTTGATACTACCCTAGATCAAACCATAATAGAGTTAACACTCCATTGATTCTATTCTTTCAATGGAAGTGAGAATTAGACTCATGATGGAGGAATTAAAGAAGTAAAAAAAACAATAAAAAGAAAACGATCACTCCACCGTTGTGTGAATAATTTCACAAGGTTTTGTGTAAAAGATTTCACACCTTGAGAAAAAGGTATACATGTGATAATAATAACATAATAAGATAATATGAAGAAATTTTATTAAGAAGCTAAGGTAATTCAATTACAATTGAAGAAATGCGATTATAACATCAAATTGAAAGAATAACATTAAAATGAAACAAAGCTCAAAAGATCCTAAAATACTTCACCACCACTGAATTAAATAGGAATTTAAAGAGTCTTGGTTCAAGCCCCAAACATTATATGTCTTACCACTTGAGTATGGTAGGTCTAGGGTGGTGGAAAGTTTGTGGAATCTGGACCTTTCCACCCTTGACCCGAAATAGAAGACAACTTGCATCCACCAAAAAGAGGTGCCTAAATGAGCTTCTAGATGGAATAATTTGGGTGGGCTATAGAAGTAAAAAACGAATATTCGGATGGAACTTTATATCCTATAAAGGTTCATCCCAAAATAATTTTTGGTTTTTGAGATATGAGTGAAATGGTGGGCTATTTTTTTTGGGATGCAGAATCTGGCCCAGAATTGTATCTTCAACTTGGGCCGCATAGAAATCCCTTAAAAAATCTGAATTATCTTGGACCACTTTTGAATTAAATGTTCCCCATGATTTTTTATATCTCCATTTCAATTTTTAGAATCATTGGTATTTTATCTTGGTAGATATAGTACTTTTATTGGGCTTCTATCCAATTCACTTCACCCAGAATGTTCTTGGTTCAAGGACCATTTTGGTGGCCTTTCAATGAGAATCTTCAAGTGCTAAAAAATCATGAATTGTTCCTTATAGTATATTGGACCTGAAAATAAAATATGAACATAAAATCAAGACAATTTTGTGTTTTATGAGGTGTTAAAAAATATACCATGCAATAGTGCATTTTAAGAAGGAATTACAATCATAATGTGAAATAATGTTCAATTTTTAAAATGCACTAAAAATGGTGTTTATGAATAATGAAGAAAATAAATATTATATATATTAAAAATGAATATTATCTTACTTCAGTGGATAATCACACCCCCAACATGAGTTTTTATAGTCATAAGAAAAGTGTATCTCAAAAATATGAAATTCGAATTTCCTTTTCAAAAAACATTTTAATACACATTTCTCACCAAAATACCTCATACCAAAAAATTATGAAACCCATAAAAATCATTTAATAAAAGTTAGGTTCACAAGAATATCCCAATACCAATACCATTCCTTTGTTCAAATTAATCACCACATTTTATCCAATTTCAATTAAGAATGATGATGTGTTGTGCGTCATAATAGACATTAGGGTTTATATTTATTCACGGGAGAAAAGATGGGAGTTCTAGGTGGAATCACATCTGAATATCAAGATGAGTATTCATTTTTTCTATTTTTTTTATTTTTTATGTTTTTTTTTCAAATTTTCCATGGTAATTGAGATTGAACTCAATTGAGTCAACCCATGCAGCAAGACTTTGTTGATGACTCCCAAGCTCAAAGAATTTAGGGAACTAAGTGAAGCTCACATACTCGGGCATCATCTTGAGTTTACTCAATCAAAAAAAAATTCAAATTACCAAAAATAGAGATAAAATTCCCAACTCTAGGCCAGATAACTATGGAGTCATGATCCTTAAGTGCCAAAAGCCACACATTAGGTTAGTCCATTTCTTTACGCGCAATTGATTTTTTTTTAATTTTTTGTTTGATTTTTTGAATGATTTTTTGAATACTCATATTAAAATTAAAATGACCACAAAACCTATGCGATTTATTATGGTACCTTAAGAACTCAAACTAATACCCCACAATCGAAAGGATGTGCATTGTTTTTTTAAATGGATGAAAATATAAATGGTGAAAAATCACATCGGAAAACCACACTTTCCAAAATCTATGCTCATGAACTTAAACTTGCATTAAAATCAGAATAAAGGCATGAAAAATTATTTGATATTAAAATTTAAAGGGTTCAATTTGTATTATCATGTTCAAGGTTAAAATAATTTCTCATTACATGCATTTTTTTATTTCAATTTTTATGTTTATTTTTTTTATTTTTTTATGCATAAAAAATCAATTTTTTAATTCATCTCCCCCAAAACTTAAAATAAAACTGTCCCCAGTGTTTAAAGAAAAGAAAATTTAGAAGGTGATAGAGGTAGAGGAGAGGAGTTCGAAAAGGAAATTAAAATAATAAACATAGAACAAAGTCACCTAGTGGTTGAAGTTGAAGTTCATGATGCTCCTGATTACTCTTTTAATCTCCATGCCACTCAGAGAAGCCTCTGTTGGGACCAAGTTGGATGGAGAAAGAAGTTTGAATAGTTTTATTTTGTAGAGTGTTGTCTTTTTTTGTTAAATAGGATAAATCAATTCACTTTGTAAAAGCCTTGGAGAAATCAGATGATGCTTTGCCGATTTGTATTTCACAAATATAATAAGTTAAGAGAACTTATGATGCAAGCCTTATTAAGAAAAGGGGGAGTAAAGGTGCTGCTAATCATATGCATTTTTTATTGGAAGGAAAGATGCTGGTGAAAGATAGAGAAGTTATAGTACTTTCTATAGAAACTCTGATGATGCTAAAGCTGATCTATCAAAGGATATATATCATGATAATTGAGTTTTTTATGTAAGAATAAGAGTTGTTAAAGAAGACAAATCACATAAAAGAAGCATGAAGGTTATGGTTGAATCATATATTGAAGGTGGCACTGTTCTCCAGTGTTTTCCAAATTTTTGGGCCAAAAAATCAAAAGATGAAGACATGTGTTTTGGTAAAGAAAGTTGCACAATAAATTCAAGGGGGTTTGAATAGTTGCGCACAATTGATGTTTCAGGACTAGAACATCAAATTTTGGAAAAGGCATGGAGTGCATGAAAAATTGGGCAAAGTGCGTGAAAAATGAGGCTGTGCGAAAGATTGGTTTTTCACACAATATGGAACACTGTTTAAAATTTTGTGCTCAAGGGGTGTTTGAGATCAGAATGGATAAAAATAGAAAAGGCATGAAGTGCACAAAAAACTCAAGAAAGTGCACGAAATATGATGTTTCATGAAAGATTTTTTACATGCATGAAGTGGGTTTTACACGTGAATTAGTGTTTTTCGCGTAGGGTCAAAAATGCCTATAAATACGAGGTGACCCCATATCATTTGTTAAGGCTAGACACTTAAGGAAATCCTAGAGCTCTGAAGTGTGTAAAATTATATGCTAAGTAAGTTGTGCGAAAAGAAAGAGGTTTGTGCGGAAAAGGGAAGTTGCGCAAAAAATTGAAAAGTTGCGTGAAAAAGGAAGTTGTGTGAAATAGGTTTTCCACACCAAAAGTGGATTTTTACATGCAAGGAATTTGAATTGCACACAGAATACCCTTAAGGTTGCGCCGAAAATTTGGGGTCTTGGTACGTATTCAGTTTTGCGTATGGGAGTTCTTACCAGCTTTTAGGTAGGAAAGTGAAGAGTTGTACTTTAGAGAATACACTTGTTTAATTGTAAAGAATCACTAAAACATTGTGTTTCTCTATTTTTTCTAAGAGGGTGCACACACACTTGCAGATTGTCCTCCAAGTGCTACATGAGTGTAATGGTATATCCTAATCATTTTATTCCACATCAAAGGATTTTTTTCTAGTGGATTGTGTGGTACTGGATTATTTCTATACCAAACCAAGGACGCAGCTACTCTTGTTGAGTAGTGAACCTTGTAAATCTTGTGTTACTGTGGTTGTGTGTGTTCAGCAGGGAAATAACTCTTTAACAGGAGGCTAAGGTTGTTTTAAAAAGAAAGGAAACATAAAATAAAAAGATATCATTGATTCAACCCCTCCCCCTCTCAGTGATACTTGGATCATGACTGGGTAACTTTAATTGGTATCAGAGGGACAAGTTCCCTTCATTTGTTCTTTGATGAAATTTTAAAGAGAAGTTTTGATGGAGAATATGAATTTCGTGAACAGTAAGGGGATTCCAATATTTCATGGGAAGAATTATCATATCTGGAAAGATAGAATGATGCCTTATCTTATATATCTTGGATATGAAGTTATTGAAACTACAACAGATGGATTTCCTGCTATTGATGACAAGGTTCCTATTACTCCTACCTATAAGAAGAATCTTGAGAATGATGAAAGAGCTAAAAATTCATTACTCTATTCTCTTTATAAGAGTGAATTTTTAAGAGTGAAAGGTGTCGCTACAGCCAAAGGAATCTGGGACAAACTGAAAAACATCTATGAAGGAAATAAAAAAATGAAGAAGGAAAAAATTCAAATTTGGAGGCTGAAGTATGAAGACTTAAAGATAGGTGAGCATGAATCAGTTGGGAAATTATTTACCAGGATAAATGACATTGTCAGTACAATCATATGTCTTGGTAAAAAGTTGGAGGATTATACAATTGTTAAAAAGATCTTGAGAATTATTCCTGACAAATTTGATGCTAAAGTTTCATCACTAGAAGACAGAGACCCTGAAATGTTATCTTTGGATGATTTTTATAGCACTCCCATCACTTATTAAATGACAAGGGAGAAGTCTATGAAGAGAAAACAAAAAAATGATAGAGAAATGTCTTTCAAAGATATGAAGAAAGATAACTCAAATAAAATTATTATTGAAGATGAAGCTGGTGAATATAACTCTGCAAATGAGGTATGGAAAATTTTTGATGAAATTTTATCCTTGTTTTTTAAAAATGTGAAAAGAGGCACATGGAAATACAAAGGGAAACTCCCTTTTAAATGTTTTGAATGTGAAGATATTGGCCACTTTGTAGATAATTTCCCTCAAAAAGGGAAAGATGAAGACAATTATGAAGAATATAGAAGACCCAAAAGGTCATGGAAGAAACATGGTGATAATGATAAATATTTTGAGAGAGGTAAGGATAAAAATATATTCAAATCAAAAAGAAAAATCTTTTTGTCAAAAAATGAATAAGATAATGATAGTGAGACTGAATCTAAAAAATATGTTGCTGAGAAAGCTAGAGAGAGTACCTTTTTTTCAACAGTGAATAATGAAGATTATGAGAGTAGTAGTACTGAAGAAGAGGAAACTCCAATTGAATAGTATCTGAAAGAATAGATGAAGGAATGTTTGAGAAAGATCAGAAGGCTTGAGAAGGAAACCAGGAAATTGACAAATGAAAACCCTTCATCAAATGACCAAGAATGTTTTTTTGATAAGAAAAAAAAATTTGAAAGGGAGATTGATGATCTGGAAAATTATATTGAGAGTAAAAAGAATCGTAGTGATCATCTGAAAGTAAAGCTAAAGGCAAAATAAGATGAGTTGTAACTTTTCCAATATAAACTTTCTAAAGCTAAGGAAAGTAAATCAAGGTTCAAAAACTCTATTATAGAATTTGGTGAAAATTCTACTAAGAATGAACCTAAGAAGGATCAACAAAAGTTACCTTCAATGGTTGAAAATAATTATGGAACTGGTTTTGATAAGAACATTTCTAGAAAGTCTACGTATGTGGTCAAAGTTAGCAATACTGAAAAATCAGAAGCATCTAAAAATGCCAAGTCCAAAAAGATTTCTAATAATTCTAGTTCTAGTAAGTCTAAACAGAAATATGAGCTGAAAAAGAAAGTTACAATTGAAAATATGAAGTTAAATGGTCAGTTGAGTTCTAGCAAGAAGATTACTGAGAAGCATTTTCACAACTCCGGTCAGTATAGAAGTTTCGGAGGGAAATATTCATTCTATGGCTACTGTTGGTATTGTGGTGGATTCAGACACATAGAAAATATGTATTGGTTCAACCAATAACATTACTACTATTATACAAGATTTGGAAGAAAATTATTGAGGGGGATTCAATATTTTTAAAAGAAAAAACCTAAAAATAAAGTCTAGAAGACATCTGAGAAGGTTGGTGTGAAAGTTGAGAATAAGTTTCAACCACTGGAAATTATCTATGAAAGATGTGATCGACCTGGAAATCTTGCTAAAGGTTTCCTGATTGTGTTACCAGAACAAGAAAATATTTTTAAAAATTCTTAGAATCCGAAGATTTTAAAGTCTAAGAAAGAAAGATCTGATAGGTTTGAAAAGAAATGGTGCTTGATTGTCTGTCCAGAACAAAAAGTGGAAGAAATGAATAAACAGAAAGATCTTGTTGTTGAAACCACTTTGAAAGCTATGAAAGGAGAATGAACATGGATCCTTGATAGTGGCTGTTCATCTCATATGACAGTATACTTAAAGCTATTAAATAATGTGAAATATTTCAAATAAGGAAAAATGACATTTAGAAACAATGAATCTCTAAGGATCAAAGGTGTTGGATCCCCTGTCATTGGAAAAGAAAAGATAAAATACAGGAAAACACTATATGTTTATGGGCTTAAACATAACCTGCTAAGTGTGTCAAAACTATATGATGAGGGTAATAAATTTATCTTAAAAAAAGATGGATTTTTTGTGAAAAGTGAAAATAATGGAAATGTAGTTATAAGAGGCCAACGTACAAAAGGGAATTTGTTCCAAGTTGGTGAAGTATAGAACTCTTATTACATGGGTGTGGTGAATGAAAATAAGTTATGGCATAAGAGTTTGGGACATATGTGTTAGATAAACATGTACAAGTTATCAATGCGAGACAATGTCCGAGATATGCCTGATTTATCCAGAAGAAGAGATTGGTGTTGCACTATTTGTGAGAAAGGGAAGATTACAAACTCTTTGCATAATAGAGTTGAAATTCACTCAAAACGACCCTTGGAAATTATACATTTTGATATATGTGGACCAATGATCAAGCAACCTAAAAATGGAGATAAGTACTTCATTACTTTCATTGATGATTTTACTTGCATTACTTGTGTTATGTATATGAGACATAAGTTAGATTCTCTGAAAATGTTTAATATTTTCAAGAGGAAAGCAGAGAAGGAATGCGTGTATTCAGTAAAGAAGTTGAGAACTGATAATCGTGGTGAGTATAAGAATGAAGAGTTTGAAAGTTATCTTGAGAATCATGGAATTAATCATGAGTTCAGTTCACCATACACACCTAAAAAAATGGGACTACTGAAAGAAATAATAGAAGTCTGGTAGAAATGGGGAGAACTATATTACTTGAACATAGTCTTTATCATTATTATTGGAGGTAATACATGAGCATTGCTGTGTACATTCAAAACCAATGTTTCTATAGGCCAAAACCAGATATGACTCCATATGAAATGTTCTATGAAAAAAATACAAGTATGAAACACTTAAGAGTTTTTGGGAGTCCATGCATTATAAAGAAGAAATGCGGAAACCTTGGAAAGTTTCATAAAAGAGGAGATGGTGGAATTTTTCTTGGCTATGCTCTAGAAGGAATATGATATAGATATCTCAACAAAGAAGTAGGAACAATTATTGATTCTACATATGTAAAAGTTGTTGAAAATTTTGAGAAAGAAAAGTAGTCATATGCTGATGTGGAAGTTAAGCAGGATAGAGAAGATTTTGTTAACAATTCTGATAATGCTGCATACTATGTTAATCCTACTCAAGATGAGGAATCAGACTTAGCAATCTCAAGTGATGAGGATAAAATTTGACCAGATCACCCTAGTTTGAGGAAACAAGTGGAGGCTCAGTACATTATTGGAGATCAACATCAGAGGGTTCAAACAAGAAGAATAAATAATGATATCACACACACTTATCTCTATTCAAATGTTGAACCGAATAATGTAAATGAAGCATTTTAGCATAAAAAATGGGTTCTAGATATGAATGAAGAGCTTGATCAGATAGAGAATAATGGTACTTGGGAACTTGTACCCAAGCTAGACAACAAGAACATTATTGGTACAAAGTGGGTTTTCCAGAACAAGATGAATGAAGAAGGTTAAGTGATAAGAAACAAAGCAAGATTGGTTTGCAAAGGGTATTCACAAATTAAAGGCATTGATTTTTATGAAACCTTTTCTCTAGTGGAAAGGTTAGAAACAATCAGAATCCTTCTTTCTATTGCTGCACAATGAGGTTACAAAATCTTTCAAATGGATGAAAAATCATCATTTTTGAATGGTGATCTTGATGAGGAAGTTTACATTGATCAACCTTATGGATTTGTTATTGGTAAGGATGAAAGTTATGTGTATAAGTTGAAGAAGGGTTTTTATGGGCTAAAATAGGCTCCAAGGGCATTGTATTCTAAATTAGATACTTGCTTGAGGAAGATGAATTTTAAGAAAGGTAGAGTTGATAACAATATTTACATCAAGGAGTGTCAGGAGTTTTCTATGATCGTAATTGTTTATGTCGATGACATTATCTTTTTTGGGAATGATGAAAGATCATGTGAAAGATTTTCTTAGGAGATGAAGAAGTTATTTGAGATGTACATGCTGAGAGAAATTAAATACTTTCATGGGCTACAAATTTCACAGAAGAAGAATCACATTTTTCTATCTCAAGAAAAGTATGCTAAGGAACTTCTGAAGAAGTTTGGAATGAAAAATTTGAAACCAGTTTCCACACCAATTTCAGTGGGAACCAAGTTTTCTAAAGATGGATAAGTCAAGGAAGTTGAACATAAAGAGTTTCAAAAGATGATTATAAGTCTATTATATTTGATTGCCTCAAGAACCGACATCGTCTATGTTGTTACCTTATGTGAAATATTTCAGAGCACTCTTAAAGAATCACATTTTATTGTTGGGAAAAAAATTCTCAGATATATAAAAGGCACAATTTTTTTTGGAATCAGGTATGATGGATCAAAAAATATTGATCTATTTGGGTATTTAGCTGCTGATTGGACAAGAAACGTTGATGATAGAAGATCCACATCTGGTGGAGTATTTTTTTTGGGAAAATTTGTGTTAGTTGGAATACAAAGAAATAGAATTCAGTAACTCTTAGAACAACTGAAGCTGAGTATGTTGCTACTACTCAAGATTCTACCCAACTAATGTGGATGAAGAATCAGTTGGAAGATCTCCTTGTTGAAGTAAAGCTACCCTCACTCTTGGGATGTGATAATCAGAGTGA